>CM077676.1:311558365-316558365 GCA_039707655.1 Elymus sibiricus
CTCAGTACATGCTTCTGTTTTATTTTATTCAGGAGCATCGCATTCATTCATGACAGAAGCATTTGCATTAGCACATGACATTGCATTTGAAAAGATGAACCTACCAGTAGTTGTCCGTACCCCTGGAGGCCAGTGTCAAACCACCATGATGGCACACAATGTGACCGTTGAAATCAAAGGATTAAACTTCCTTGTTTCACCCATCATCTTGAAAACTTCCACCATAGACCTCATTCTGGGAATGGATTGGTTGAAAGCTCACATTGCTTCGATCAATTGTGCCACCAAAGTCGTCTAACTCCTTCACCCCTCCGATGAGATAGTAAACTACACTGCCCAAATTACTCGGAATGCCGAAGCTCAGATATATGCTCTGAATGCATTGAACGCTTCACCTCTCGAGGGAATTGAGAACATTCCAGTCGTGCGTGATTTTCCGGACGTCTTTCCGGAAGAACTTCCAGGAATACCCCCTGTTAGAGCCGTTGAGTTCGTCATCGACTTGAAACCTGGCACCACTCCTATTGCCAAGCGCCCATACAAGATGCCGCCGCATGAACTCCTTGAGCTTAAGGAGGAAATTGACAAGTCACTTAAGAAGGGTTTCATACGCCCCAGTTCTTCTGCTTGGGGAGCACCTTCTCTCTTCGTTAAGAAGAAGGATGGAACTAACCGATTAGTCCAGGACTATCGGCCTATCAACCAAGCAACAATCCAGAACAAATATCCACTTCCCCGGATCAACGATCTTTATGATCAGCTTGCTGGATCCTCTGTGTTCTCTAAACTCGACTTCAGGTTGGGTTATCACCAGATTCGAGTTCGTAAGGAGGATATTCCGAAGACCGCTTTCGTTACTCGCTATGGATCATACGAGTACACCGTTATGTCCTTCGGTTTAACTAATGCTCCAGCAACCTTCTCCCGATTGATGAACTATATCTTCATGGACTACCTCGACAAATTCGTCATGGTCTATTTGGATGATATCCTTATATTTTCCAAGAATGAAGAAGAACACGCCAAACATCTTCGGCTTGTATTGGAGAGACTTCGAGAACATCAACTGTATGCCAAATTTTCCAAGTGTGAATTCTGGTTATCTGAGGTGACCTATCTCGGTCACGTGATTTCTAAAGATGGCATTGCCATTAACCCAGAACGAGTTCAGGCTATTCTTGACTGGACTCCTCCGAAGAATGTCAAGCAAGTTAGAAGTTTCCTCGGTCTTGCTAGTTATTGCCGACGTTTCGTCGATAACTTCTCCAAGATTGCTAAACCACTGACTGATCTGCTTCACAAAGGCATTAAGTTCGAGTGGACAGAAAAATGTCAGGAAAGTTTTCAGACACTTAAAGATAAGTTGACATCTGCCCCAGTGCTAGCACCCCCAGATACCCGCAAGGACTTTGTGATATATTGTGACGCATCCCGTCAGGGATTAGGCTGTGTCCTAATGCAAGAGCGCAAAGTGATTGCTTATGGCTC
Organism: Elymus sibiricus; assembly: GCA_039707655.1. Lineage (NCBI taxonomy): Eukaryota > Viridiplantae > Streptophyta > Magnoliopsida > Poales > Poaceae > Elymus > Elymus sibiricus. Next base: position 311,559,854 of record CM077676.1, read on the forward strand.
TCGTCAATTGCGTCCTCCCGAAGATAAGTATCCAACACATGATCTCGAGTTAGCAGCAGTTATCTATGCTTTGAAGCTGTGGCGACATTACCTTCTTGGTAATCGTTGCGAGATATACACGGACCACCAAAGTCTGAAGTATTTTTATACTCAACCACACTTGAACCTCCGTCAACAAAGGTGGCTCGAGACAATAGCCGACTATGACATGGATATCTCTTATACCCCTGGCAAGGCTAATGTAATGGCGGATGCATTGAGCCGCAAGTCGTACTGCAACAACCTCATGGTTCAGCAAGCACAACCCCTTCTTTATGAAGAACTCCGCAAGTTGAATCTCCATATTGTTCCTCAGGGTTATCTCAATACCCTGGTTGTTGCACCAGATCTCGATGACCTCATCAAGCATATACAGAAAGCTGACTCTGAGGTCGAGAAAATTAAGCGCGATCTAAAAATGGGAAAGCCCTCATTCTTCACTATTGATGCTGATGGCACCCTGTTCTTCAAGAATCGCTTAGTGGTCACCAGAACTCACAACCAGGATCTGACCCCGCACGTCATGAAAGAAGCTCATGATACACTGCTCTCAATTCACCCTGGTAGCACCAAGATGTACCAAGACATTCATCAATGGTACTGGTGGCCTGATATGAAGCGAGACATTGCTCGCTATGTGGTTGAGTGTGACGTTTGCCGTCACATTAAAGCAGAACATCAAAGGCCTGCTGGACTTCTGCAACCCCTTGATATTCCTGAATGGAAATGGGACAAAGTCGAAATGGACTTCATTACTGGTTTCTCAGATCGCAGAAAGGTCATGATGCTATTTTTGTCGTCATTGACCGATTCTCCAAGGTTGCCCAATTTCTGCCAGTTAAGGAGACGATCACTGCTAGTCAGTTAGCAGACTTGTATGTTTCCAGGATCGTGTCACTTCACGGTATTCCGTTGGAAATCAGCTCAGATCGTGGCAGCCTCTTTACCTCAAGATTTTGGAACAGTTTCCAAGAAGCTATGGGAACTCATTTGTCTTTCAGCACCGCATTTCACCCCCAGTCCCAGGGACAAGTTGAACGAGTCAATCAAATACTTGAAGATATGCTTCGAGCTTGTGTCATCTCATTCGGTAAGAAATGGGAGGAATCTCTCCCGTATGCCAAATTCTCTTACAACAATAGCTATCAAGCTAGTTTGAAGATGGCACCATTTGAAGTTCTCTATGGACGTAAGTGTCGAACCCCTCTGAATTGGTCAGAAACTGGGGAACGATCACTCGTTGGACCGGACATAATTCAACAAGCTGAAGAACAAGTCCGCATTGTCCGTGATCATTTGAAAGCTGCTCAGTCTCGTCAGAAGAGCAACTATGATCCAAAACACCAGGTAATGGTCTATCAACCTGGCGAACAAGCTTACCTTCGCGTCACTCCGATGAAAGGCACTCATAGATTTGGGATCAAGGGAAAGTTAGCTCCTCGCTACATTGGCCCCTTTCGCATTCTCGCCCGTCGAGGAGAAGTGGCATATCAATTGGAATTGTCGCCGAACCTTTCTCAAGTACATGATGTCTTTCATGTGTCGCAACTCCATCGCTGCTTCAAGGATCCTATCCGAGCAGTGGATCATGAAATGCTTGAGCTGCAAGAGGATCTTTCTTATCAAGAGTATCCGATCCGCATTCTTGATCAAGCTGAACGTCGAACTCGTCAGAAGGCAATCAAGTTCCTTAAAGTTCAGTGGTCGAATCATTCTGAAGATGAAGCCACATGGGAACGCAAAGATCTTCTTCGTGAAGAATATCCCACTCTCTTTCAGCCTACCTCTTAATTCTTGGGAGGAGAATTTCTTTTAGAGGAGGAGAATTGTGACACCCCATGTAATTAAGCTACAGTGATCACCTTTTGATAATGCCAGGTCATCAGGATTAACTGTGCTTGATCATCATTTGCATCATATCACATTTCAAATTCCAAATCAAATTGAAATTCAAATATAAAGTGAAAATAAAGTTGTTAAAATTTGAAAACCAAAATGTTCATAATGTTGCAAATAATCCAGAAGCATTTATAAAAATATAATCAACATTAATTGAATTAGTTAAACGAGCCTTACATCATCAAAATAGAACCAGACAACAATATTTAATACCTTTTTAATTAAATAAAATTCAAATGAAATTCTTTTAACTCCAAACCAATTTCTGGTAATAGTTAATATTGACTAGTATTTATTGAGCTAAGTCACTTAACTTACAAAACTCAAGTGGTGGCCGAACTATTTCCTAAACAGGAGCTAAAAAGGAAATACAGAAAAGAAACGAAAGAAAAACAAAAAGGGGCCGCGCTGCTGGGCTCTTGTCAAACCAGCCGGCCCAGCCCAACCGCATGCTCACCTCCCTCCTTCTCCTGTTCCTCCTCGGTCGCTCGCGCGCCCGACCGCGCCCGACTCTGGCGAGCCGTCGCAGCCACGCCTACCGCCCCGCGTCGCTACAGGAGGGTGGAGGGGATAAGACCGCCGCCCCAGAAACCCTAGCCAGCCCCAGATATTTCCCCCTCTCCTCTCGTTCGCTCTCTCTCTCCTCACCCGAGAGCTCCAACGCCGTCACAGTCGATCCCGCAGCCACCGTCGACCACTCGCCTCACCACGATGCCGTAGCTCTCCGCCGTCATCCTCCACATCGTCCTGTGCAAGCCATTGGAACCGGGAAGCCTCAACGACGCCGCCATCTTCTTCTCCTTCCTCGGATCGCCGCCGCCGTTCGTCGTCGTCTCCGGCCACCTCGAGCCTCCCCCGAGCCCGCTGCCTTCCTCTACCGGCTCCCCGTGAGCTTCTCTGCCTCTCTCCTCTCCTCTCGCCGTCGGATTCGGTCCCTAGCCCCGATCCGCCGACATGCCCGAGCCCGCCTCCGCCTGACCTCGTCGCCGGCAACCTCCCGGTGACCTTTTGGTCACGCGGCCGTGCCCATTGTGTTCACCCGCGCGCGTAGATGCTGCCTGGCCTAACCGTTCGAGTCGAGCGCGCCCGCATCGCCGATTGCCATCACGCCCGAACACCGCCGTCCACCGTCGCCGTCGTAGCGCTCACCTCCGGCCACCTCTGCCGCTCCGACCACCACCATTCGATGCAGCTCAAAGAGCCCGTGCGAATGAGCCTAACCGCGCCCCTCGCCGTGCCCTGTGCACGATTTCCGGCCACCTCCCGTGCGCCTCCGCCGCAAAACGCGCTCGCCGGCGTGATTCCGGTGAGTCGTCGGTCGCCGTCCGACGTGGCAGCCGCGGGGCCGCCTTGAGCCACTGACTGGTGGGTCCGTGGGCCCCATTGACCCGGTCCACCGCTGACATGGCGGCCCCATGTCACAGACATGTGGGTCCCGCCTAATTAAACGATTTTAAAAATAAATAAAACATTAATTAAATTGTTAATTAAATTAATTAGCCTAATCAGCCACTGACAGGGCGGACCCACCTGCTAATTAGTTTCTGTTAAGTTTAAACTAAACTCTAATTAGTCCACTCAGGATGACATGTGGGACCCACTGGTCAGATTGACCAGTCCACCGACACAGTTGAGCGCTGACGTCACTCCCACGTCATGCTGATGTCACCCTGTACTGTTTCGGATAATTCTAATTTAAATAATTTGAAAAATTCCAGAAAATCAATAAAACTTTGAAAAATCATATAAAATAAACCGGAACTCGGATGAAAATAATTTATATATGAAAAATGATCAGAAAAATGTGTAGAATATGAGTAACCTATCCACATGCCTGCCACACCCCTCTAACATACTGAACATGGAACATTTTGCCCGTATCCGATAAATGAATAGTGCATAACTTTAATAAAATAAATCCAAATAAATTCCTAAATTAACTAAAGCAATTATATGGGCATTATATCACCTCTGCATATCATTTAGGCATGTCATGCATCGCTGTTGCATTTTTGCCGTGTATTTATTGTTTCTTCCCCCTCCTCTCCCGATAGCCCCCGAGACTACCGACGACGCTGCAGTGTACGACGACTTCACCGACGACCAGACTCCTTCAGCTGAGCTTCCAGGCAAGCAAAACCCCCTTGATCATAAGGTATCGCCCATTCCTTTCTCTCTTATGCTTGCATTAGAATTGCCCCTTCTACTGTTCCGATAGCTCCTATTCTGATGCATAGCCTGATTTTGTCGTCTGCTATTGATACTCTACCTCCTGTCCCACAATGCTTAGTTAGCTATGCTACTGCTGCATCTGTGGCCCTTCACCCTTGTCCGTATGCCATGCTTGTTACCGGGCCGTGATCACTCTGGGTGATGATCACGGAAATGTTTACTTTTTGCAAATACTGAAACTGTTAAAGTCGGGCTGGCCCCAAGGGTGCCCGCGAGAGAATAATACCAAAGACGGGTTGGCTCCAAGAGCACCCGCGCGATATGTCTTACCAAGTCGGAGCGACAGGAACCATGTTCGTCTCTGCGAGTTACTAAACGTGCTTAACGGATTTGGGTATTTGATCTGAGTGGGTGGTTGGCCCTATACGCACTACCACCACGTGGGATAATGGTTATGGGACCCTCTACGCCATAGTATCAGCCGAAAGCTCTTCAGACGTCGCAACTCAGAGATGCGGGCTGATCGTTGGGGTGGGCTCGTTACGTCACTGGTGTATTCAGTGTCGCGCCTGGGCCCCGACCAGCCACGTAACGTGCAGGAGTGCGAAGGGCGATGGCCCAAGGCCCCTTCATGCTTAGGATTTAGACCGGCGTGTTGACCTCTCTCCTAAGCCTAGGTAGGACTGCGCCGTGTCGATTACCCGAGGCCGGGTATTACCCAGCAAGTGTGTCCGGCCAGATGTAATCGAGCGTGCTGGGTAACAGTAGTGCACCCCTGCAGGGAAGTTATCTATTCGAATAGCCGTGTCCACGGTAACAGGACGCTCAGAGTTGTATCTTGATCTGCTACAACTACAAATGGATACTGTCACTTTACTAAACTGCTACTACTGCTCTCGGGATCACTTTCTCGCAGGATAGTCGAGGAAGGATCTCAGGGCTTTGCTAAACTATGTTTGATTATATATTATCTTGCTCTACTCTCTTCTGATGCTGCAAGAAATGCTTCAAGATGCTAGTCTTCGATAGGCTAGGCCTCTCCCCCTCTATTCCAGCATTCTGCAGTTCAGTCCAACGATATAGCCCCACTCCTTTGATACAATGCATTCTAGTATAGTTCTGATGTCAGTCTTGCGAGTACTTTGGATGAGTACTCACGGTTGCTTTGCTATTCCTTTTTCCCCATACCCACTTGATGAAATCAGTCGATGGAGTCCAGGAGCCAGACGCCACCTCAGTGGACTACTACCAGGAGAGCCCCGGAGGCACGTACTACTGGGTTGAGCCAGCCGACCAGGAGTAGTTCGGAGGCTCCCAGGCAGGATGCCTGCGCCTCTTTGATCAGTGTCGTTGTTTGTGCTAGCCTTCTTAAGGCAAACTTGACTAACTATGTCCGTACTCAGATATCATTTGTGTGTATGACTTATGTATTCGGGTCCTCGTGCCCCCCTAGTTTGTAATATGGTGATTTATGTTTAAATTTTAGTTTAGAGTTGTGTTGTGATATCTTCCCGTGAGTCTCTGATCTCGAGCGTGCACGTTTGCATGTATGATTAGTGCACGGTCGAGCAGAGGGCGTCACAGAATTGCACAACTTGTATCTTTTTTTATAAAAAGTTAAACCTTAGATTAGTTTTTAATGCACAACTTCAATTTAGCAAAAAGTGTGGTTGACACTTTTCGGTCACTTGTCAATCTCTAAGCATGTCCCCTAAACAAATCTTTAAGCATGTCGTCTACAAATAATCTGTAAGCCAAATAAGAGAAGACACTATGTTGAATTCATAAAAGCTCATAATAAAAGAGTTACACCGTAAGAGCAACTCTAGCAGAGTCACCATATGGCGATCCAGGTTGACATTGGCAATTCTGACTTTGTCAAAACCCACTTCAGTTTGTACATTTTTAGGCGATCGCCTCCATCGGAATTTGGACAATCCAAATTATGGCGGCTGTGATAGATTTTCTCTATTAGATATCTTTATACAATTGCGTCTATCAAGATTTTTTCCATCTAATGCAATTATGAAAAGTGTACCTTGCACTTTTTCTCTATCATGGAAAATCAAATAATTAAATATGTAGCTTGCACTTTTTTGAAAAAGGGCAAGTTGCACATTTTAAAACTGAGGTTGTACTTGTTAGAATAGGACTTGACATTAAATATATGATGGGACTTGGATTATGAAAGGATCGAGATGAACCTAGAGGAGGGTGAATAGGTACAATTATAAAGTTTATTTGATTATTAGCATGTTTAGGCAATTCCGGAATATAAAGGTGAGCCTAAACAATTGCTATGTTGAGATAAATAATGTAATGTAGTGTGTTCAACAAGTTATAGTAAATTCAAGGTGAAGTGACCAAAGTAAATCACAAGTACGGAGCTAGGGTTAGGTATAACATATGACATGGAGACAAGGATGTATCACGATGTTCACTTCCTTGGAGGGAAGCTAATCACCATTGGAGGGATGAGGGCTACCACAAATATAAACAACCACCACGAATGCTCACCCTATTCTCCTTGAGATATCACCACGAAGACGATTCTCAATCACTACCGGTAGACCTTGAGACGACCTCTAAAACCTTTGCAAACTTTCTGGGGTAAATCACAAGTTAATTCCTCACCGGAGAAATCCTACCGCATAGGAGTCTCCAACCTCCAAGAGTACCGGGATCAAAGGGAAAATGCTCAAGACTTTCTCAAATCACAAATTTCTTCAATCAAAAGAGCGAGGAGGAGTGGATCTATCAATGGCTGAAATCTCTCTCAGGAACTCTCACAAATCTCTCCGGGATCTTGGATTTGTGTATGGAAAACGAGAAGGAGCCTTCTCTAAGATTAGGTTTCTTCTCAATGTGTTGGTTAACCCCTCCACGAAGTGTTGGGGGGGTATATATAGCCCAATCGAAAATTAGCCATTTTAGGGCTATAATAGATGGGCCGGACAATCCGGTCAATTGGGGCCGGACAGTCCAGGTGTTGTAGCGAGATGACAATAGACTACCGAAGTAGGTAGTGAAGTAGCACTACCAAATCTTGGCTATTTTGCGACGTTTCACTTGTGTCATGTAAAACCTTTTTCGTCACGGAATATACCATGGTGACTTTTTTCGGCCATCACCCCCACCGTCACTGAAGCGTCGTCACAGAAAATAAAATCTTGATGGTACCACTTCCTCCGTCACGCAAGATCGTGTCTTAGGTGACGAACCCAAATTTGTCGCCGAATCTATCTTCTGCGACGGCCAAAACATGTCACTAAACTGTCACCGTATAAGACCCGCCCGTCCTTCATCATAGTTTTTGGTGACAATACATCCATCATTAACAACCGACCCACCATGTTTGACTAGTCAATGTTTTTGATATACGGGCCCATAATATACTGACGTGGCACCTTACCGCTAGGCCCGGCCGAGGTTTTATCACTGACGGTGGCCTTCATTAATAATCAGATTTTATTGATCAAAGATCCTGACATGTGGGCCTACGGGATGTTGACGTGGCTGCTTACATCTGGATCCGGAAGCTGGTGACGACACGCATTTCCGTCACTATTCCCGTCACAGTTTGTTCAGTGTTGCAAGTGGCAACCAAATTTAAATTTGAAAACTAGTAAAATTTTAGAAATGAGAATGAAATGACTTTCGTTAACTCTAAAAATAGACATGCTTAACACAATTGTAATAATGATCGGCCAACTGAGGAAGTATCACACACGACATAAAAGAAAAAAAGACAGAGTACCACACATTACAAAATATAATAAGAGATGACCAAAGTTTCTGGATGAAGAAGACCACCATTAGGGTTACGACATGTTGTTATTAGAGCCCATCAAAGTGGGTTGCGACATGCTGTTATTAGAGCCGCAGTGCATGTGCCTTAAGACAAAACCTAAAGCTCCTTCCGGTTCTGATTGCTTCTTTTCCATAGAAGCAGTTTTCTCCTCTTGTTCCTTCTTAAGAGCTTCAATTTCATCTTGCTACTTTGTTTTCATATCTTTGATTTCCTGTTGATGCGATGCTATTCTTGCATTTAGCTCTTCTTGATACATGTCAGCTGCTGATCTCACACCTAGCTCCTAAGTTGCAAGCCTCTCTTCAAGCTCTCTCATGCGTTCATGAGAGGTTGTCTTCTGCCTGGAAGTTGATGACTCTCCCATGCTTGCAAGGAATGTGCTATGCTTGCTCACGTCCTTGAGAACCTCTGCAACAGTTTGCACATCTGTTTTTGGTTGTTCACCTTCTGCTCGAGTTGCATCTTGCTTGTCCTTCATGTCCTTCTACAATATGATTGAAGCGTTGTTGGTACGGTGCTAGAAACATAATATTTCAGGTGGCACATTACATGTGAAATCCAAAAATTGCAGAATGCTTACGACTTTCGTTGCTGCAAGCATACTCATCACCCCATCCTTCTTTCTGGTGTGGGTTGCTTCAAAAAATTCAATAGCTGCATGTTTCTGGTTTTGCTCAATACACTAGTACATTAAACATGACATGATGAACGTATTGCCACATGCCATATACTTGTGAAAAAATATGATAACCTGCTTGTAAGAAGCTGGAGTGCTTACCTTACGGTGATCATAGTTTAAATAGCAAAGATAGCGGCCGCTATTGCGGTTGCAATAACGGACGCTATCACTCAAATGAAATGCTAATACATTTTGTTAATGATCAAGAAATATACACAATAATCTAGTGTTTTTACAAATCCGCTATGCGGACACAGTGCCCGCAATATTGCCCGCTATCCGCAATTCGCTACACGGACCCTAATCCGCTACCAGCCCACAATCCGCTATTTAAAACCATGACTGTGATAAGCTGCAATGTAACATCTAGAGCGAGAAGTTTGGTGGAGCTTCACAGCACTTCGGTTTGCTTTATTCTTGGCACAAATCTCCTGTGGATTGAAGCATAAATTTAGTTTTGACGATATGGTATAGTGATAGTTGAATCTGTCAGATTAAGTACGAATTACCTGGTAGTGCTCATCCTTCCACTGTTTTACTAGATCTTTCCAATCTTTATCTGTAATAGTCAATGGCTTCAACTGCAACGCTTGCTCATCAGTAAGATTTTTAACCTTACTGTAATATTTCATCTTGAGTCAGTGCCTGTGTGACCGCACGCTTTTCTGAATGATCCCTTTAGTCACTGCTTCAAACAATGGAGCGTTGTTTGGAAACTCAAACTTTAGCTGCAGACATCATTCACACATGCATGTTACAACATCTAGAGCGCGAAGATAAACAGATGTGGTATGGCACAATTGCAAAAGAGATTCATTTGATGGCTGACCTGTAGTGACTATAAAACTTTTGGAAGCATATGCGTGTTCCCTTCTTCACTGTACTCCTTCCACTTGGTTTTTAAGGGCAACTTATTTCTGACTTGATAACCAACCTCTGAACTAAGTTTTAATGTTTGCAAAGGGTTAACAAGCCTATTTGCTCCCTCCATGAAGTCAACCTTCAACCTAGTTCCGGTCCTTGCTATCATTCTCTCTAAACCATGCGATAAAGTAGGTCCGTGCTCACCTCGCCTCTTCTTCTCCTTCGAACGGTTTGTCCTTGCTATTGAATGTTGTCGTGAACAGATGTTCATGGCCATGTTTTCTGCCTCAGGATCAGCTGCTTCATGATTTTCATCTAAATTGTCAACATGGGAGTCGCTATCTCGAGAGGTAAGATTATCTGCTGGCGTGAGCTATAAACCTTGTGCCATGTCCTCATCATCATGATGTGCAAGTGTTTGTGAATCAACTAGGGCATCGTCTATGGCTGCTCTAGATCTTGTACGTACTGGAGTTGGACAAAGAGTAGTGTCAGTTTGCTTCTCATGTGTTGCCTGAAAGACATGAGTGTACTCAAACACCAATGTAATGCAGCTACAAGATGCTGTAAAATTAAAATGTACTAGAGATGTATATTTTTCCTCCAATTTATTGTCACTTTCATCATCATAATTTTCCTCTTTTGAACCCACTGGTTCATATACAGGGTCATTCGCCAAATCTTTCTCCTGCTCCATATCCCTATTTTTCTACCAGGGTTGCCCTATTTCCTTTGTCTATGCAACAACGTTAGTAGTACCATATACAAATTTGTGTGCAATTTCAGAGATATCCCCTATAACTGAGTTTGAAGTCATTCCCTTCTCCTTGAACTTTTTCTCCATACGGATAGCATTCTCCCTTAAGTTTTGTTCCCTCATTTTATCATACTCATTTTGTGTGTTGGGTGTAGCAACTGCAGAACAAAGACGAAATAATGAGATCTACAAAAGAATCCACAAAGATAAAACATCAATACGTAATCACTGGATGAACTACAACAGAGAAGCAGTGATTGTGTGGTCGTCAAGTATGTGATCATGTATTCATGCTCAGTTCTTTAATAGAGAATACAAATGTGAATGACGTTCTTCCAAACCTAGATGTACGTATAATCATGTTTTAAATTGACTAGACCAAGTACACTGAATTATAAACGCTTGTACAGTGCCTAAATTGTAATACTTCAAGGGAACGCAACGTGAGTAACAACATGCAAACAAATCTAGAACACACAAGAGGAAACACCCGGATACGAATACTCAAGTTGAACTAGTGTGGAATTAACCATGGAATTCCTGAATACAATCGAATAAAATTGATCATGTCTACATACATACGCCCGTATGGATCTTCAATAGCTGGGGTAGTGAGGGAGGGGGGATGATTGTTACATGTCCGTTTACGATTATCTCTTGTGGTCAACGTCATAGGAACCTTACGGACCATGTCACTGCGAAGGTTGCCTATCGTCATGTCGCTCGACGGTGACGGTGAGGGAAACCGACACCACCTGGAGGGTTCATGATCTGAAGGAGAAGTGCGGGAGGAGAGGGCAGTTGAAAATTATGAGTGTGGTTTACTGATAGCAACAAACAAGGTATTTACTGATGGTGGGGAAAATTTAGCTCGACCCCTTTGGAAATGTAGGCGGGAAGGGAAAAAGTCAGGGAGCGAAAAAACAGAGGGAACCAAATTTTTTGACTGTACAAACTATTTTTGTAACAGAGACAGGACGACTTTCAAAAAGAACGTGAACACTTTCACAAATTACGTGAACACTTTCAGAAAGAACGTGAACACTTTCAGAAATATGATTCGACACTTGTACACGCATATGTTTTTTTAACTTTCAGAAAGAACGTGAACACTTTCAGAAATACGATTCGGGCACTTGTACACGCATATGTTTTTTTTTCTGATCTGCTTGTGCACGCATGTGTGTGGGTTTGATCCACCATGTTGTTTTGGTGAAGAAGCCTCAAGTGAATTGGGCATTGTTTGGTTGTACTTTGATTTGAATCCGGGCATGTCGATCCATGCATATATGTGTGCATTTTGCATAGGCCAACCACCAATTTTTTGTTGTGAGCAGCCACTTGCCTTGACCATGTCACTTCAAGAATGGTTAAGGCTAGACATTACTTATGTTCTGGGTATGACTTGCTGTTTTGGTGAACAAGCCTCAAGTGAATTGGGCATTGTTTGTTTGTACTTTGATTTGAATCTGGACATGTTGATCGATGCATACATGTGTGCGTTTTGCATAGGCCAACCCTTAATTTTTTTTGTAGTGAGCAGCCACTTGCTTTGTCCATGTCACTTCAAGAGTGGTTAAGTCTAGACATATCTTGTCATGGGTACAACATGTTGTTTTGGTGAAGAAGTATCAAATTGAATTGGGGAATGTTTGGTTGTACTATAATTGGAATCCGGACATGTCGATCCATGCATATATGCGTGCTTTATGCACAAGCCAACCCTTAATTTTTTTGTAGTGAGCAGCCACTTGCCTTGTCCATGTCACTTCAAGAATGGTTAAGGCTAGACATGTCTTGTCATGGGTACGATATGTTGTTTTGGTCAAGAAGTCTCAAATTGAATTAAGGAATGTTTGGTTATACTATGATTGGAATCCAGACATGTCGATCCATGCATATATGCGTGCGTTACACACAAGCCAACCCTCAATTTTTAGTGAGCATCTACTTGCCTTGCACATGTCACTTCAAGAATGATTAAGGCTAGACATGTCTTGTCATGGGTACGACATGTTTTGGTCAAAAAGTCTCAAATTGAATTGAGGAATGTTTGGTTGTACTATGATTGGAATTCGGACATGTCGATCCATGCATATATGCATGCGTTATGCACAAGCCTATCCTCAATTTTTTAAGTGAGCATCTACTTGCCTTGTACACATCACTTCAAGAATGGTTAAGGCTAGACATGTCTTGTGATGGGTATGACATGTTGTTTTGGTGAAGAAGCCTCAACTTGAATTGGAGAATGTTTGGTTGTACTTTGACTGGAATCCGGACATGTCGATCGATGCATGTGTGTACAATGCACAAGTCAGGAGTTGGGAAACCATTTACATTTGTGCACCATGTCACATGAACAATTGTGATTAACAGATACACCATGTCATGGTGTCGTGTTACGGGTTCGTGCACACATAACTTTCTTTCATTGTACTATTCCTTGAAACCCAGCATGCCGATCCTTCCATATATTTGTAGTGAGGCGCAAAAGACAGCCAACAAAATATGTGACATTGTGCATGTTAATTGAATAATGGTGTTCATCATGTATTATAGCATAGATTTTTCACATTAAAAATTGACATTACTCCTCAAAAATCTTACCAAAAATTGATCAAAAGTGAACTTGTAAATAAATTATGGTCCTATGAATTCGAATCCAGGGTCATTTCTGGATTGAAAAGTAATTTAAGGAAAAAGCTAATTCAGTACATTTTCCACCATCCGATGGAAGATGGAAGGCCTAGCCTCTGTCTGCCTCCTCGCATCCCTCCATAGTCAAACTCGACTGCGTTCCCATAGTTCAAGTTCACACCACTCCACACTATGCCACCGCTCTTTAAAGGTGCGGTTCCATGTCATTCACCATCGAACCCCAGAAAACCCTCAATCCCCTTTCCGTCGGTGATGGTGCGCACAACCCCCTCCTTCCCCCACATCTCTATGGTCGACGGTAGGCCGCGTTAGTCACCTCTGTCCCCCAATGGCGGCCTCGCCCAAACCAACCCCCCTCCTCCATCTGACCTAGCTCCAGTCCATGCTTCGTCAGATCCGCTCCCTTTAGTAACGGCGCCGGGTCCGGCACTTGCCTCTCCCTTGCGGAAGAGAAAGTCCATGGCCGAGGAGATGGTAGACGCCGTCTGTGAATGTGTCGCACAAGAGCGGCGCCTCGTTGAGACAGTCGAGGGGCCCGCCGAGGAGGTCCTCCATCAAGCAGAGGAGGTAGCCCGCGACTGCCTCTTGGCTCGATTCGCTGGGCTCCGGGAGAGAGCCCGCTGCCAAGTGGACGACATGCAATGCAAGGTCGACCGCGTCGGCCTGATATTAGAAGAGCTCCTCTGTGCTGTGGCGAAAGTGGAGCTGAAGACAGTGTACAATATCTCCAACGGGCCGGCGCATGCTGAGGAAATCATCCGCGAGGCCGAACGCACCGTCGATGAGGCCGTCATGGCGGCAGGCATTAAGATGTCCGCGACCATGTCATATTCCAAAGACGTGGTCTGCCAGGAATTCGCCAAAGTAGACACCACGAATGAAGCACGCTATGCCGGCGAGGAGGAGGACGATGACAACAACGATGAGAAGGATGGGGCAGCGACGAGGACGGCAACGGCGATAGGGATGACAGCGGCGATAATGAGGACTAATTTCAAGTAGTTATGTTAGGTTCTAGTAATATGCCTGTTATTTATGCAAGTACTTTTGGTAATATTGTACTGACATTTGTTATTATCTAATATATGTTTTATGTAGTTCTCCAAGGAATCCACTTAATTGCTGCACTACCATTCCATCTAGTTCAGGCAGTGACAACACCATTTTTCATGTAATTCAGGTGGTCACCACGACACTGGCATCCAGTTGAGGCGGTGACCACGCAATTTTGCATGCAATTCAAGTGGTCACCATGGCACTGGCATCCAGTTCAAGCGGTGATCACGCCATTTTTACATGCATTTTAGGTTGTCACCACGGCACTGGCATCCAATAGGCGGTGACCACGCCGTTGGCATGCAACTCACGCTATCGCCACAGCACTGACATCCAATTTCAGGCGGTGACCACACCATTGCATTGCAACTCAGGCGGTCACCAGGGTACTAGCATCCAATTTCAGGCAGTGTTCATGGGCATGGGATGATACCCTAGAGTGGATCTACGCATATATGATCCAACTAGTTAAGTGCAAATCCTTAAGTGCGCCAGGTCCTTGGTTCGACTCCAGGATGTTAATTTTTTTCAAATGATTTGTTTTCCTGTCACTGTCAAGTGGCCCCAGGTAGGGGAGACACTCACGTGTAGTTACATCAAAGTCGCGCCACTCTTCTGCCACACTAAGCCATCTCCGCTCCCCATTCCAATCCCCAAATCCCCCCTCTCGCCGCTGACTCCCGTCCAGGACTACCGCCCCCTTTGCCGCCTCTCGTCTCCAACGAAAATCGCCACCGCCTGCAGCCACTGCCGCCACCGTCGACCACCTCGAGAAACCCTAGGCAGGCCGAATCATCGAGACAAAATGCAAGTAAATCCTTCCTCCATGTCTTCGATTTCATTTTAAATCAACTGTGAATGTTATCTGTGTACTGAATCGATGGTTGGGATTCGCAGTGCCCAAAGTGTTTGGACACCAGGGGTTTGTGCGACAATGGCCATGTAATTCATGCCAAGCAATTCTTCATAAGCCTTCCAGTTGGCCTCGAAGACAGGTGATAACCCACAAGTATAGGGGATCACGACAGTCTTCAAGGGTAGTATTTCACCCAAATTTATTGATTCGACACAAGGGGAGCCAAACAATATTTATGAGTATTAGCAGCTGAGTTGTCAATTCAACCACACTTGGAGAACTAAATATCTGCAGCAAAGTGTTTAGTAGCACAGTAGTATGATAGTTTGATAGCAGTAGGAACAGTAGCAATAGTAATGGAAACAGTAACAGTAGCAGTGTTGTAGTGATTGTAACAGCAGCAGCAATAGTAGTAACTTAGCAAAGATCAATATGAGAAAAGCGTAGGCATTGGATCAGTGATGGATAATTGTGTTGGATGACATTCATCATATAACAGTCACAACCTAGAGCGATACACAATAGCTCCAATTCATCAATGTAATGTAGGCATGTATTCCGTATATAGTCATACGTGCTTATAATAAGAACATGCATTACATCTTTTGTCCTACCCTCCCGTGGCAGCGGGGTCCATAAGGAAACTAAGGGATATTAAGGCCTCCTTTTAATAGAGAACCAGAACAAAGCATTAACACATGGAGAATACACAAACTCCTCGAATTACAGTCATCCCCAGAGAGTATCCCAAACAATTGTCACTATGGGGTCTACGGATCAGAACAATAACAAGTGCATATAACTAGCAGATAGGATCAAGAACTCAAATATATTCATGAAAACATAGAGGGTTTAGATCTGAAATCATGGCACTCGGGACCTAGTGACAAGCATTAAGCATAGCAAAGTCATAGCAACATCAATCTCAGAACATAGTGGATACTAGGGATCAAGCCCTAACAAATTGACTCGATTACATGATAAATCTCCTTCAACCCATCACCGTCCAGCAAGAGTACGAAGGAATTACTCACTCCCGGCGGTGAGCATCATGGAATTGTTGATGGGGGATGGTTGATTATAACGATGGCGACAAATCCCCCTCTCCGGAGCCCCGAACGGACTCCAGATCAGCCCCCCAATGAAGAATAGGAGGTAGCGGCGGCTCCGTATCATAAAATGCGATGAAACTTCGTCTCTTATTTTTTTCCCCAGGGAAATGGAATTAATAGTGCTGGAATTAGGTGAGGACGAGTCTCGTGGGCCCCACAAGGCATCAGGGCGTGCCCTGGGGGATTTGGCGCGCCATGTTGCCTTGTGGGCAACTGGTGGCCCCCCTCCAGTGGATCTTCGTTCTAGTATTTATTTATTTATTCCATAAAAAATCTCCAAAAAGTTTTGTCCAATTCCAAGAACTTTTATTTCTACACAAAAACAACACCATGGTAGTTCTGCTGAAAACATCGTCAGTCCAGGTTAGTTTCATTCAAATCATGCAAACTAGAGTCCAAAATAAGAGCAAAAGTGTTTGGAAAAGTAGATACGATGTAGACGTATCAACTCCCCCAAGCTTAACTCATTTCTTGTCCTCAAGCAATTCAGTTGACAAACTGAAAGTGATAAAGAAAAACTTTTACAAACTCTTTTGTTCTTGTATCTGTATATAAGCTTAAATAGCACCCAAGTTTTCAGCAAAGATCATGAACTAACCATGCAAATGATAACACTTAGAGTTTACATTTACTCATATCAATGGCATAATCAACTAGCGAGTAATAATAACATATCTCCAATGCCAACAATTTGTCAAAACAATCATGATATAATATGATAACATGGTATCTCGCTAGCCCTTTCTAAGACCGCAAAACATAAATGCAGAGCACCTCCAAAGTTCAAGCAGCGACTAAACATTGTAATTCAGGGTAGAAGAGATCCAGTCATGGTATACCCAACATTAACTATACTCAATGCATAAAAATGACAATAGTGCTCTCAGGATTGGTGCTTAAAATGAGAAGGTGATGACTCAACAATAAAATTAAATAGCATAAAAGTAAATATATAGACCCTTCGCAGAGGGAAGCAGAGATTTGCAGAGGTGCCAGAGCTCGGAGTTTAAATCAGGGATGAAAACAATTTTGAGAGGTATGCTTTTCCTGTCAATGTCACGATCGAGGATTTTCAATATCTTCCATGTTAAACACATTATCGGCAATTCCCAAGCGGAATGGTAAAGTTTACTCCCCCTCCACCATACAAACACAAGCCATGGCTAGCCGAATTCACGGGTGCCCTCCAAACGATCAAATTTCCGGGGAACTTTGTTTTATTATATTTTTCTTCATTTTGATTATAGGACTGGGCATCCCAATTACCAGCCTCTCTCGTGCAATGACAAGTGGACAAACACTCATCTTGAGAATAACAGATGTTTATTTGAATGATTACAGGTGGCACATGCAAATTTACTTGGAATGGCAGAGTAATACCGCACATAGGTAGATATAATGGACTCATCTGGAACAATTTGGTTTAAGGATTTTTGAGGCACAAGCAGTATTCCCGCTTAGTACAGGCGAACGCTAGCAAATAGATTGAGAAGCGACCAACTAGAGAGCGACAACGGTCATAATCATGCATTGTGAATAATTAACATTGAATACTAGCATGAGTAGGATATAAACACCCTTAACATAAATATCGTGAAGGTTGCATTGGTTTTTAATCAACTACATGTTTGAACATGTGCCAAGTCAAGCCACTTGAAACATTCAGAGGAGGATACCATACTATCATACCACATCATAACCATTTTAATGCATGTTGACATCATTATCCACTCCTAACTACTTAAGCATGGCATGAGCAACTATAATCTCTAATTGTCATCACAAACATGTTTACTCATAATGTGCTGGATCATGGATACTGAGTTAAACATATTTGCAAAAACAAAAATAAAAGGAGTTCATACCAGCTTTTCCTTGCCACAGTCACTTCATCAAATCATCGTCATTATTGCCTTTCACTTGCATGACCGAATGATGTGTAAATAATAATAGTGCAAGTGTGCCGTGGACTAAGCTGGAATCTGCAACCAATTCATTCAAGAGAGAAGACAAGGTAATATTGGCTCTTCGTTGGATCAACCACAAAGCATATAAGAGCCACTCAACAATTTCATCGTGGTCTTCTCCCTACGACGACTCAACAAAAAGAAAAGAAATTCAGAGAAACACACTAAAATATTTTTGAAGTTTTTAGTTTTTCTGAAGAAAGCAAATTAAAGAAGAAAAATGAAAAGCAAGAAAAATATTTACACAGGAGAACTCCCAACAAACAAGAAGAGAAGAAACGAGAAATCTTTTTGGGTTTTCTTTTAATACTACGAACTACTAACAAGAAAAAAAACAAAAAAGAAGCGAGAAATATTTTTGGATTTTCAAAGTTTTTCAAACTCACAAAAAGAAAGCGAAAGAATGAAAACTAAAATGGATCATACAATGAAAGAGGATGAACACCGACAACTAGAATGAATGTGTCAACATGAATGTAATGTCAGTGAGAATACGTACTCTCCCAAGCTTAGGCTTTTGGCCTAACTTGGTAATCACCACCGCTGGTTGGGATAGTAGTCATAATGATAACTCGGGGTGTCATTCAATGCTGCTTCCTCAGCAAGACGGGCAGCCTCCACTCTCTCGTTGTACTCATGGGCCTCGTACTCATGGACAAAACACCTTTGTTTGTTCTGAAAATCAAAGAGACCAGGCGCAGGCAAAATAATAGAGACATCACGGTATTTATCGAATACCAAGTTGTAATCATATTGGTGAGTCTCGTATTTAATGAACTCGTGGCGTTGCATCGCCTCAAAGTCTAAGTACTTATCAGGTAATATGGGATCATTGGGTCTGGGAGAGACCCCAAGTCTTGCAGCTACGCGGGAGGCATAAATTCCTCCATACAAATCACTGTTACCCGCGTTTCGGTTCAACCGACGTGCAACAATTGCCCCAAGGTTATAATGTGTACTGCCAGTTAAGGCAGCAAGAATAATGCTCAAATCAGGAGCACAAAGTGTGCTACAGTCATGTTTACCAATGATACGTCTCCAACGTATCTACAATTTTTTATTGTTCCATGCTATTATAGTATCAATCTTGGATGTTTTATATGCAATTATATGCTATTTTATATCATTTTTTGGGACTAACCTATTAACCTAGTGCCCAGTGCCAGTTGATGTTTTCTGCTTGTTTTTGGTTTTTCAGGAAATCAGTACCAAACGAAGTCCAAACGCTACGAAACTTTTTGACGATTTTTTTCTGGACAAGAGAGACCCTAGAAGCTTCGGGAGGAGGGTAGAAGCTTCACGAGGAAGGAGGGGCGCGCCAAGATGCCTTGTGGGCCCCTAGTGGCTCCTTTTGACCTAATTCCACTTCTATAAATTCTCAAATATTGGGAAACCAACAGGGAGCCACCCCTAATAAGTTTTTTTGCCACCGCAAGCTTCTGTTCTTCCGCGATCCCATCTGGAGGCCTTTTTCGGCACCCTGCCGGAGGGGGAATCGATCACGGAGGGCTTCTACATCAACCTTGCTGCCCTACCGATGATGTGTGAGTAGTTTACCACAGACCTACGGGTCCATAGCTAGTAGCTAGATGGCTTCTTCTCTCTCTTTGCTCTTCAATACAATGTTCTCCCCGATTTTCTTGGAGTTCTATTCGATGTAATCTTCTTTTGCGGTGTGTTTGTTGGGATCCGATGAATTGTGGGTTTATGATCTGATTATTCATGAGAAGTAATTGAGTCTTTTCTAAACTTTATTATGCATCATTTTTATAGCTTTGTATTTCTCTCTGATCTATCCGTTTGGTTTGGCCAACTAGATTGATTTATCTTGCAATGGGAGAGGTGCTTTGTAATGGGTTCAATCTTGCAGTGCTCTATATCCCAGTGACAAAAAGGGACAAGACACGTATTTGCATTGTTGCCATTAAGGATAAAACAACGGGGTTCATTCATATTATTTGGGTTTACTTTGTCTACATCATGTCATCTTGCTTAAGGCGTTACTCTGTTTTCATTAACTTAATACCCTAGATGCATGCTGGATAGCGGTCGATGGGTGGAGTAATAGTAGTAGATGTAGGCAGGAGTCGGTCTACTTGTTTTGGACGTGATGCCTATATACATGATCATTGCCTTGAATATCGTCATAACTATGCACTTTTCTATCAATTGCCCAACAGTAATTTGTCTACCCGCCGTATGCTATGTGTTCGAGAGAGAAGCCTCTAGTGAAAACTATGGCTCCTGGGTCTACTTTAATCATAAAAAGAAAACCTAAATATATTTGCTTCAATTTCTTTACTTTTATTTTCTTTTGCAATTTATATATCTATCACTACGAGATTTAATCCTTGCAAGTAACGAGTTCAAGGGGATTGACAACCCTCTTGCCCGCGTTGGGTGCAAGTATTTGGTTTTGTGTGTGCAGGTGATGTTCACGAGGCTTTGCGTGGTTCTCCTACTGGATTGATACCTTGGTTCTCACTGAGGGAAATACTTATCTCTACTATGCAGCATCACCCCTCCTCTTCGGGGAAAATCCCAACGCAGTTTACGAGTAGCAACCAACAATATATCTCCCATTAAAAATTGCAAAGTAGCGAATAGCGGGAAAATGAATGCTTTTTATTCTAGCTTGTGTTACACCCCTATGTTCACCATTGCAAATACTACTGAGAAACATATCATAATCAGATTTTTGTGGTTCGGCAAGCGAACCCCAATACGGAATTTTACAAGCATCAAAAAATTCTTCTAGAGACATACTATATGAGCGCTCATAGAGGTCAAATAAAACTCTAGAAGTAGAAGAATGATATTCAAAACTTTGAGTGAATGAATGGGTGAGATGGTAGTGTTGCATGCACTTATCTGCGATGAAGGCGATTAGCTCGGCATTCTCAATATATTGATCAAACTCTTCCTTAATGCCAGCTCCTATCATGAAGGTGTCGCTCAGCCATTGACACGATTTTGCTTTGGCACCTCGCACAGAACTTGCCCGTGGTTCAATGTACACTTGACGTGTTGAACTTTGGCTCGACGATCCCTCCGAGGATTTTCTCCTTGAAGAACTCCTCCTGAAGAAGTTCATTTTCCTAAGAGATAATTTCTGAAATTTTTGGACCACAAAAAGATGTTAACAAAACTTCACAAGATTGATAGCAACTACTCATAAGAATATCTAGAGGCTATATCAAGCATTCAAACTACTTAGAACCAACCAAATTCAACATGCAAGTTCATTTTTAGTAGCACCAATAGTAGTAAATTATGCAAAATATAATCCACTAAAGCAAAAACTAATTAGAGCAATGGAGGAGTGACATACCAAGGAGCAATCCCCCAAAACAGTTTCGGAAATGGAGCTTCAAGCAAAGAGATCAAAAATCTCAGGTTTGGGAGCAAGAACACGAGGGAGAGAGCTACCACGATTTTTTTCTGGAGGTAGGAGATGAAGTGGGCTAAAGCACTAGGACCCACGAGGCATCATGGTGCGCCTAGGGGGTAGGCGCGCCCTGTTGCCTTGTGAGCAACAGGGGCACCCCCGTGGGATGTATTCAGTGCCAAAAATTCTTAAATATTCCAGAAAAAATAATGTTAAAATTTTACAACAATCTGAGCACTTTTATTTTTGGGCCATTTTTTTATTGCACGGATAATTCAGAAAACAGGATAATCATGGCATTTTACTTTATTAAACTATGAATAATAGAGAGCAAACTATAATTACATAGAGTTGTGTTTACTAAATTCATTAATAAGGTTGATCAAGTCTTATTAACAAACTATTTCCGAGTAACATGAAACCGAAGAACTTTCGTATAACACTAAGTTACCTCAATGGGGATATGCATCTCCCCAACAATAAGAGTTTCATATTTCTTTTTGACGGTAGGAGGAGGAAATTTGAAACCTCCAATAGTGATTGTCGAAACTTTTTCAATATAGTTGATACCATTCACCGAACTTTGTTTCTTTGGAAAATAAACCGTATGCTCATTACCATTGACATGAAAAGTGACTTTACTTGAAACAGGAGCCCTCGCATCGCTCCCTCCCCAGGCGGCACGGGCGGCGGCTCTGGCGACCTTCCACCGCGCCCCCTCCCCACTCCCCTCCCCTCGCCGTCACCGGTCGGCTCCGCCGGGCGAAGCCCGTGCTGATCCGGCGACGGCGGGACCTCTTCTTCCCTTGGCGTCGCTCGTGAGGGGGAGCTTGCACTGGCGGGCGACGAATGGCGAATGGCGTACGGTGCTGGCGTCGGCTGCAGACGGTGGATGGGGCGTGGGGTGGCAGCCTTGGTCCGGGCTCCGATGTGGCCTGGGCGAGGGCGGCACGCGTGCGTGCGGCGGCGGTCGGCTTCGGATGCGCGCGTGGGGTGCGGATCGACGTCGGGCGCGGCAGCGGCTGGCGCGCGGCGGGCATGGTGACCGGCTGGGCGTGGCGGATGTGCTGCTCTGGAGCGCGAGGTGCGCTGTGGGTGGAGGAGCTGCGCGTCTGCTCTGTTGCTCCGTTCATGCAGCTCTGATCTGGATCTGGTGTGAGCTAGTTCTTCGATCTGGTTGCTGCACTTTGCGATGCGGCTTTGGTAGCTGCGGTGGAGGTGGTCGCGGTGATGCTGCCATGGTGGACGGCGGCTACGGCCAGGGGGTGGTGCGTGTCTAGTCACGGTGGATCGTGGGATCCCATGGCCAGAGTGAGGTCGGCCTCGGCAGGTGGTGATTGATGGGCAGCGGTCGGTGGCTGTAGGTGGTCATCTCCGGGAGAAATCCTTGCTCCGGTCTTCTTCGAAGCCGGCGACGGCGGCGCTCGCGGGTGCCGGGATCTTTCTTGGAAGCGTCGTCATGGAGGTGTGCTCCTCCTTCCCATGGCGTTGGCTCCGGAGGGAAACCTCAGTTCCGCTAGATCGAGAGATGGAGGCGTCTTCGCATCGTTCTCCTCCTTGGGGGCATTGTCTCGGAGCCAGCTACGACTAGGAGACCAGTGGATGGCGGCATCTTCGCCGTGGATGGGCGGCATTTCGCTGCATGGTTTGCTGAGGCGGGGCGCTGGTTTCTGTTTGGCAACGATGATGGCGTCAAGAGGAGCTTGGGTCGCGGCATGGGCTTCGGTAGTCGGTTCTTTTCGGCATGTCCGAGGTGCTCTTCCATGGTTGCTTGGTTGTTTTGAAGTCGGAGCTGCGTTGGAGAGTCCAGGTGGTGACAATGACAGGCACTCGGTGGTCGTTTGCAGAGGGCCCGTTTGGTGCTCATATTTCTCTTGCGATGCTCATCGTCAAAGTTAGAGCTATCGGTTGCTTGCGCGTGTGGCCATCCGTTGGCATGTGCCGCCATGGTTTCTGCATCTGTTTACGGGTTGGCTTCGATGATGGAGCTCTATGGTGAAGTCGGAGTCGCCCGTTCGGGGCTACCAGTGATAATGATGACGCTTGTGACTACTCGGCGGATGTCTTTCTTCTTTGCAGCTCTGTGTTCCATGTCGGTGGCCAGGTTGGCCGATGGTGCCCATGTCATATGGTTGGGTTGTATCGGTTTTAGCTCGGTTTTCCGTCAATTAACCGGGCAATTCTCTTCTTCTTAATCAATGAAAATGGCAAGTCTTTTGCCTCGTTTAAAAAAAAGTGACTTTGATTTTGTTGCAATCAATAACAGCCCCTGCAGTATTCAAAAAGGGTCTACCAAGGATAATCGACATGTTGTCATCCTCGGGCATATCAAGTATAACAAAGTCTGTTAGGATAGTGACATTTGCAACAACAACGGGCACATCCTCGCAAATTCCAATAGGTATAGCAGTTCATTTATCAGCCATTTGCAGAGATATTTCAGTAGGTGTCAACTTATTCAAATCAAGTCTTCTATATAAAGATAAAGGCATAACACTAACACCGGCACCTAAATCACATAAAGCAGTTTTGACATAACTTCTTTTAATGGAGGATGGTATAGTGGGTATTCCCGGATCTCCTAACTTCTTAGGTACTCCACCCTTAAAAGAATAATTTGCAAGCATGGTGGAAATTTCAGCCTCAGGTATCTTCCTTTTATTAGTGACAATATCTTTCATGTATTTAGCATATGGAGTCATTTTCAAAATATCAGTCAATCGAGTGCGCAAAAAGACAGGTCTAAGCATTTCAACAAAGCGCTCAAAGTCTTCCTCATCTTTATTTCTAGGTGGCTTATTAGGAAAAGGCATGGGTTTTTAAACCCATGGTTCTCTTTCTTTTCCATGTTTTCTAGCAATGAAATCACTTTTATCATATCTTTTATTCTTAGGAGGTGGATATCAAGATCAACAGGAGGTTCTATTTCTACATCATTATTTGGTTGAGCATCAACATGAACATCATTATCATTATCATTAAACACTAGGCGGATGTTCATTACCAGATTGTGTCTCAGCATCAGAAATACAAACATCACTATGATTCTCAGGAGGTTTTTCTATCTCGGGTTCACTAGAAGCATGCAAAGTCCTATCATTTTTCTTTTTCTTTTTCCTCTTAGATGAACAAGGCACATCATTATTATTTCTCTGAGAATCTTGCTCAATTCTTTTAGGGTGGCCTTTAGGATACAGGGGCCCGTGAGTCATTCTACCTCCTCTAGTCATTACCCTAACAACATGATCATTCATTTTATTATTCATCTCATTAAGCAAATCATTTTGTGTCTTAGCAATTTGTTGTAACTGGGTATGAACCATGGACGAGTGTTTACTTAAGCCTTTAAAATCATTAGCAATTCTAAACATCAAATCACTCAAATGATCTATCATGAAAGCATTATGTTTTAATTGATTGCTGACATACATGTTAAAGTGTTCTTGCTTAACAATGTAATTATCAAATTCATCCAAGCATTGACTAGCAGATTTATTATAAGGAATATCACCTTCATCAAATCTACTAAGTGAATTTACCTCTACTACATGTGTCGGGGTGTCGAGCCCATGTATTTCTTCAACAGGTGGTAAATTCTTAACATCTTCAGATTTAATACCTTTTTCTTGCATAGATTTATTTGCCTCTTGCATATCTTCAGGACTGAGGAATAGAATACCTCTCTTCTTTGGAGTTGGTTTTGGTGGTGGTTCAGGAAGTGTCCAATCATTGGTATTCTTTAATATATTATTCAATAGTTCTAGAGCCTATCCAATAGTTCGTTCCCTGAAAACACAACCAGCGCAACTATCTAGGTAGTCCCTAGAAGCATCGGTTAGTCCATTATGAAAGATATCAAGTATTTCATTTTTCTTAAGAGGATGATCAGGCAAAGCATTAAGTAATTGGAGAAGCCTCACCCAAGCTTGAGGGAGATTCTCTTCTTCAATTTGCATGTTAAATATTTCCTGTAAGGCAGCTTGTTTCTTATTAGCAGGAAAATATTTTTCAGAGAAGTAATATATCATATCCTGGGGACTACGCGCGCAACCAGGAGCAAGAGTATTAAAGCATTTCTTAGCATCACCCTTTAATGAGAAAGGAAACAACTTAAGAATGTAGTAGTAACGAATTTTTCCTCATGAGCAAATAGGGTGGCTATATCATTCAATTTAGTAAGGTATGCCACAACAGTTTCAGTTTCATAACCATGAAAAGAATCAGATTCAACCAAAGTAATTAACTCAGGATCGACAGAGAATTCATAATCCTTATCGGTAACAAAGATAGGAGAGCTAGCAAACTTGGGACCATATTTCATTCTCTCCATCATAGACTTTTCTTTTAGCTTACTCAATAATTTTCTAACATCATCTCTATCATTACAAGAAGGAATTTCCCTAGCTGTCTCTCCATCTATAACATAACCATCAGGTATCTTAGGCATTTCAACTCTAGTAGGAGAGCTAGGCATAATAGGTGAATCATAATTTTCATCAGTTTCAGCATTCTCAATTTCTTTAGCTTTAGCAATTTGTTCATCAAGAAATTCACCTAGTGGCACAGTATTATCAAGCAGAGTACTAGCATCATCACAAGTTTCATTTATAGCAGAAGTAGTATCATCAATTACTTGCGACATATCAGAATGAATATCAGGTGGCGGTGTTGCAAGCTTACTCAAAACAAAAGGTGAATCAAGTGCAGAGTGTGATGGCAGTTCCTTACCTCCCCTCGTCTTAGAGGGTACGATCTTGGTCTTAGCGTCTTTCAGATTCTTCATAGTGATCAACAAATATAATTCCCAAGTGACACAACAAATAAAGTTATGCTCCCCGGCAACAGCGCCAGAAAAAGGTCTTGATAACCCACAAGTATAGGGGATCGCGACAGTCTTTGAGGGTAGTATTTCACCCAAATTTATTGATTCGACACAAGGGGAGCCAAAGAATATTTATGAGTATTAGCAGCTGAGTTGTCAATTCAACCACACCTGGAGAACTATATATCTACAGCAAAGTGTTTAGTAGCACAGTAGTATGATAGTTCGATAGCAGTAGGAACAGTAGTAATAGTAACGGAAACAGTAACAGTAGCAATTTTGTAGTGATTGTAACAGCAGCAGCAACGGTAGTAACTTAGCAAAGATCAATATGAGAAAAGCGTAGGCATTGGATCAGTGATGGATAATTGTGTAGGATGACATTCATCATATAACAGTCACAACCTAGAGCGATACACAATAGCTCCAATTCATTAATGTAATGTAGGCATGTATTTCGTATATAGTCATACGTGCTTATAATAAGAACTTGCATGACATCTTTTGTCCTACCGTCCCGTGGCAGTGGGTCCATAAGGAACCTCAGGGATATTAAGGCTTCCTTTTAATAGAGAACCAGAACAAAGCATTAACACATGGTGAATACACGAACTCCTCGAATTACAGTCATCCCTGGAGAGTATCCCAAATAATTGTCACTATGGTGTCTACGAATCAGAACAATAAAAAGTGCATATAACTAGCAGATAGGATCAAGAACTCAAATATATTCATGAAAATATAGAGGGTTCAGATCTGAAATGCTGGCACTCGGTGTGGCACCCCGGCTCAGAGAACCGGTTTACCAGTGTTTCCAACCCAGAGATCATGTCTTCTGGAAACACACAACAACTTGGAACAGAACAGAACTGAAATTTATTAAAATATCTCGAGTACAAGCTCATAATATTACATCGATAGCGAGGCCAGAAGCACTGCACGTGCTATAACAATATCTACATTATTTATGGAACATAGCAGGGCCTTGATACTACTGGGTAGACAACGGCGTAGCGGAACATAGCGCGGGAAACTCCATCCACAGGGACACTGCTGTGAACACGGCCTAGTTAGCGTAGCACGAACCTTCGGGACCTCCGTCCTCGGCTTCTCCTGCATCTGGCATGATACACCAGGTGAGTACTTGGAATGTACTCGCAAGCTCATGGCAACCAAAACAATGCAGCAAACAATAGCATGGCAATTTAAGTGATTAGGTTGCTCACTTACTGGTATCCAGTACCAACTTACTCTCATCTGGGTTGTCCCACAACCCTCGGAATGCTCACAATCCACAGAGCACTTCCGAACATAAGACAAGTTCTTCCATCATTATTATCATTACGGTTGACCATCCTAGAGAGGCCTAAACTGACTGTCCAATACCGTGGACGCGACTATTCGAATAGGTTTTACACTGTGCAGAGGTTGCGCACTTTACCCACACCATGAAGTACCTGGCCTCGTGATCCCATTTGGGTGGACCGGTGGTGCTCCAAGGAAACCTGCCTGACCCGTGACCCCTCTATCGTACCACCGACAATCATACCCTCCCAGGGTCATGTCCTAGGTGGCCCCTGTGTCACCCCGTGATACCTGCCACCGTCGTGGCCACTAACTGTCCCAAACGGGGACGCCGGCAAAATAACTCAACCGGGCTCACAGGATTATCGTCGTCTACCTGATCAGGGCAGCACACACGCATAACCCTCCCTAGTTTGGTGGTACCGATAAAAGAGCACAAGGCCAGACCAAGTCAAGGCCGTCCCATACCGGCAAATGTGGCTGCACGGAAAAGTCCGGGTAGGTGGCTCTTGATCAACGAACTAAGTTTAATATAGCCAAGCATTTAACCAGTATGGATATTTAATTGCAAGTAAATTATCATGGCAGTAGATATGCATTTAAATAAATTACAATGGATTATTACATAAAAAAATAATGCATGAAATTCAATTAAATAACCAACACTATTGAAATCTTCATGCAATGGATGACATGGCTTGCCTTGCTCTGTTGGGTTGTCCACAAACTCCTGGGCTTCAAATCCAAAGTTATTTCCCTCTGAAAACATTTTTAAAAAGCAGTTGAAAATGTCACATGCTACTGTTTTGGGCACCAGAAATTCTGTGAACATGGGAAAAATACCAAACTTTGCACAAAAATGAAGGGGCTCAAGACAAACCAGATGCAAAAAGAATCAATTGATTTGGACTTATGGTTTAAAAGATATTGATGGTCAAAGTTCTGGTCAAAATCTGGAATTTAAACAGAAAATAGAAAAACTGACAGGGGGCCACGTCGAAGGCGTAAACCGCCCGGGCGTCTCCACTTACCGCTTCGGTAAGCCGCTGACGGGCGGGCCCCAGCGTCAGGTTTAAACGGGGGAGGAGGGAACAGAGAGGGAGCGGAGCTCCGGCGACGCTCGCCGGCGACACAGACAGCGGCGAGGTCCGGTGACTAGCGGAATGGATCAAGCGCTTCGAGATGAACACGCACGTACCCGAGGCTTGGCGAACGGTGGCCGGACGGCGTCGTCCCCTTCCTCTCCGGCGGCGGCGGGTCTCGGGGGTCATCGGAGACGACGACTCCGGCAGCGATTCGATCGGGCAAGGGCTTGGGCAGGGTCAGTGGAGCGAGGCGAGCTCGATGGCGGAATCGGTGGAGCTCGGGGAGGAGCGAATCGGCGGGGAGGCAGAGCTCGGGTGGCGGCGGTGCTCCCACGAGATTCGAGGCCAGAGGGCCTCTCGGCCGTGGCTCGGGCTCGGGGAGGTCGATTAGGAGGTGGAGGAGATGGATGAGGAGCTCGGGAGAGGCTGGGGCGGGCTATTTATAGGAGGGGGAGGAGCTCGGGCGAGCTCTCTGGAATGGCCGGGATTCAGGCCACGTCGCCGGCGCGAGGACGCCTCGCTGGCTGGCCGGTTGCGGGCGACGAGACGGGAGCTAGCAGGGGACTTAAGGCGTGCAGTGGCGGGTAGCGGGAGGAAGACGACGCGCCGCACGCCACAGTGCAGCCACGGGCGGCACAGTGCCCGGGTGCGTGGCGGCCGGCGAGCTCGATTCCGGTGAGGGGAAGGATCGGGAGAGGGCTACGTGGACGGCAGCAGCGAAGTCGGCGCCCCAGGACATCGAATGGCAGCACGAGGTCTCTGGAATGACCTCGGCCGTCGCCGGCGAGGTGCAGAGCACGTAAACTGACATGCCAGTGCCGTGCTCACCACGAGAAGTGATGTCTCGAGGCCGACCAAGTCCAGCGCACCATGTCTAGGGTGTTCTCCTTCGATCACTTAGCCTCTCTATGCCTCTGGCTCGACTAGTTTCACTCTGCTGTGAAGTGTAGCTTCAGCTACAGTTCCTAACAGCAATCTTGAGAGAGATCTAGAGGAGTGGTGAGCCGGGGATGGAGCCAGTGGAGATGTCTGGGAGGATCTAGGTTGGAAGGACTCCAATCTGGCCAAGTTTGAAAGGATTTAATCAAAAATTGAATATAGGTCATGTACAAGTGTTGTACTGAACCAGAAATAGAGATTAGCTTGATGCACTCATCTGGTTGATCTGATGGGGCTGAAATTTGGTGTGGCAGGGTTATTTGGTGAGGAGAAGATGTCATAAAAATTTCAGATCAATGGGATACGTCTAGCTGGTACTTCCTTCACAGAGGTTCCAATTGGACAGAAACTTGGCAGAATATTGCTGGTGAAAATTTGTACTGGACAAGATGATATTTTTGGATATTGTGGAAAGATAGGTTCCCTAATATCTCAGGGAATTTTCTGGGAATTAATTGAGTAGGGAAAATATGAGCTCCTTCACAAATGACCAGTACTGTCCAGAGAGCAAATGAAGTTTTCTGGAATAAACTTTGTACTGGACCATGAGATGTTTTTGAAGATGTGGGAGTAGATGATGTCAAGAAGGTCTGGGATTAAATTGGGATTTTTCTGATCACCAGAACTATAGGTTGTTGTGTAACCCATAGTGATGATAGATTTTCCCAAAAGAAGAAAATGAATATTTGGGAAAGATAAAGAATTGGAAATTGATCCAGAGGGTGAGTGACAAGGTTTTGGCACGATGGTGAGGTCTCTGGATCACTGAGAGGAATTCATAAGTCCAAAGTCAACTGAAAAGGTTCAAAATCCAACCAGATTGCAAATAAAACCAGAAAGATTTTGAAAAGAAAAAGTTGCCAAAAACCAGGGTGTCACAAACCTACCCCCCTTAGAATGAATCTCGTCCTCGAGATTCGGTTGCTCAGGGAACAAGTGTGGATAGGCTGATTTCAGAAAATCCTCTCTTTCCCAGGTAGCCTCTTCCTCAGTATGATGATCCCACAGTACCTTGTAAAACTTAATTGTCTTACTCCTAGTAGTTCTTTCCATCTCATCCAATATTCTGACAGGTCTTTCCTCATAGGTCAAATCCTTGGTCAATTCCAGCTCACTCATATCTGCCAGCTTGATCGGAGGTATAATGCACTTTCTCAGCTGTGATATGTGGAAGACGTCGTGAACGTCCGACAACTCTGGTGGTAATTCTAGCTGATATGCCACTCTGCCTCTTCTAGCCATGACTGGAAAGGGTCCGATATACCTCGGTGCAAGCTTTCCTTGGGTGTGAAACCTTTTTATTCCCTTCACGGGGGTAACTCGGAGATAGGCATATTCTCCGGGCTCAAAAGTTACTTCCCAATGCTTTGGGTCATAATAGCTCTTTTGACGGGACTTGGCTGCTCGAAGACGCTCCTGGATATCCTTGACTTGTCTCTCAGCCTCGAGCATCTAATCCGTGCCGAAGATACGGATGTCTCCTGTCTGAGACCAATTCAAAGGAGTGCGGCATTTCCGTCCGTACAGAGCTTCAAATGGTGACATCTTGAGACTTGACAGATAACTGTTATTGTAGGAGAATTCTGCATAGGGTAGACTGTCCTCCCATTTGGGTCCATAGGCGAGAGCACAGGATCGAAGCATATCTTCCACTATCTGATTCACACGTTCTGTCTGTCCATCTGTCTATGGATGATATGTCGTACTATGCTTTAGCACAGTTCCCAGGGCTTGATGCAGTCGCAGCCAAAATGCTGAGGTAAATAGGGAGCCTCTATCTAACGTGATAGACTTGGGTACTCCGTGAAGGCTGACTATCCGGGACATGTAGAGCTGTGCGAGCTGATTCGCGTTGAAAGTGGCCTTTACCGGAAGGAAGTGAGCCACTTTCGTAAGTATATCCACGATGACCCAGATGGCATCATGGCCTCTTGTTCACTTGGGTAGTCCAACAATGAAATCCATGCATATGTCATCCCATTTCCACTGGGGAACTGGTAAAGGTTGCAGTAGCCCAGCGGGTTTCTGATGTTCAGCCTTGACTCTGTTGCAGATGTCACAACATGCGACATAGTATGCTATATCTCTTCGCATTCCTAGCCACCAAAAGGTTTCTCGCAAGTCCTGGTACATTTTTGCTCCTCCCGGATCGATGGAATATGCAGATTCATGTGCCTCTCTGAGTATTTGCTGTCTCAAGCTGTCTTGATCAGGCACACATATTCGGTTCTCAAACCACAAGGTGCCCTGCTCGTCAATTCGGAAGGACTTGGCCTTCCCTAGTGGAATGCGCTCTCTGATCTCTTGTATTTGTTGGTCTGATTTCTGAGCTGCCTTAATTTCTACCATAAGTGTTGGAGTAATTTCCATTGTATCCGGGCTAGTTGGGCCGCATAACACCAGATTCAGCTTAGTAAACTCTTCCTGCTGCCTCGGATGCATTCCCTCCATGAGTGCATTCAGGGTACCTTGCTTTCTGCTGAGGGCATCGGCGACCACATTGGCTTTCCCCGGATGATAATTAATCCCAAGGTCATAATCCTTGACCAGTTCAAGCCATCTTCTCTGCCTGAGATTCAGGTCAGGTTGGGTGAAAATATACTTAAGACTCTTGTGGTCTGTGTATATCTCACATCGTTGTCCAATGAGATAATGCCTCCAAATCTTCAATGCATGTACCACGGCTGCCAATTCCAAGTCATGAGTGGGATAATTCTCTTCATGAGGTCGTAGTTGTATGGATGCATATGCTACAACCTTTCCTTCTTGCATTAGGATGCAGCCGATTCCACGTCTGGAAGCATCGCAATATATGTCGAAGCTCTTGTGGATGTCTGGAAGAACTAAGATAGGGGCGGTGGTTAGCCTCGTCTTTAACTCCATAAAGCTGCTGTCACATTCTTCCGTCCAGGCAAATTTGTGATTCTTCTTCAGCAATTCTGTCAGTGGCTTGGCTATTTTTGAGAAGCCTTCGATGAAGCGACGGTAGTAGCCTTCCAATCCCAGAAAACTTCGGACTTCCTTTACTGTGGCTGGGGTCTTCCAGCTTGATACCGCGGTCACTTTACTAGGGTCGACAACCACACCTTGTTCTGACAGAATATGTCCTAGAAATCCCACCTCTCTTAGCCAAAATTCGCATTTACTGAATTTGGCATAGAAGCGATGGGTCCTTAGTCTTTCTAGGACAGTACGGAGATGTTGCGTGTGCTCCTCTTCATCTCTAGAGTAGATGAGAATATCATCGATGAATACTACCACAAATTTGTCCAGGAAGTCCTTAAAGACTTTATTCATCATGCTCATGAAATATGCTGGAGCATTTGTCAGCCCAAATGACATGACTGTAAATTCATACAGACCATATCTGGTGGTGAAGGCTGTCTTGGGGATATCTTCTTTTCTGATTTTTAGCTGATGATACCCCGTTCGGAGGTCAATCTTGGAAAATACCCGGGCTCCGTTCAATTGGTCAAACAGATCATCGATGCGGGGGAGTGGATATTTATTTTTGATGGTGACCTCATTCAGTTGGCGGTAGTCTACGCACATTCGTAGGCTGCCATCCTTCTTCTTGACAAACAGCACGGGTGATCCCCACGGTGAAGTACTTGAATGAATATACCCTTTTTGTAATAATTCATCCAACTGTTTCTTCAATTCCACCAGCTCTGGGGAAGGCATGCGGTAATACTTCTTGTATATTGGAGCAGTTCTGGGAACAACCTCAATAGCAAACTCTAGTTCCCGATCAGGTGGCATTCCCAATATCTCTTCTGGAAATACGTCCGGGAATTCACTGACTACCGGAATCAGGCTTATGTCTGTAGCTGTGGCTTTGAATGACATTCCCTTCTTTGACATCACTCTGCTAGCAGTGAATTGAACTGTTTGGCCTACCGGGTTAACTAGTGTCACTTTCCTGGTGGCACAGTTGATACACACCTGGTGTGGTACCAACCAATCCATTCCCAGTATTATATCCAGTCCAGGGGATTCAATGGCAACGAGAGTGGCTGAAAACTTCACATCATGTATCAAGATTTCCAGATTCTTGTATATCACATTTGTTCTGAGCATGGAGCCAGGGGATTGTACCACCATGATTTTGTCCAAAAGGGAAGGAGAAAATTTGTGCAAGGTGGCAAAACTCCGCGAAATAAACGAATGAGAAGCCCCAAAGTCAAATAAAATTATTGTGGGTATGTTGTTAACAGAAAACATACCAAGGACCACATCTGGTGCTTCGCGGGCTTCCTCAGCGGAGATATGATGGACTTGGTCGCGATAGAAGTTCGAGTTGGGGCGGCGTCCAACACTGTTGACTTGTGGCCTGAAGTCGGATGGTGGCTTCCCATTTCTTGTGGGGCATTGCTTGGAGTAGTGCCCGCTCTGGCCGCAAGTGAAGCATGTGTTGTTGCGGCGGCAGTCCTCCAGCACTGGTTGTTTGCCGAAGGTCTTATCCTGGCTGATAGGCTTGTTGTTGTTGTTGCCATTGTTCCAGGCAGGCTTGTACTCAGATGAACTTGGCTGCCAGATACGTGGCTTCTGCACAAGCTGCTCACGATTGTCCTTCTTGGGTTCAAACTTCCGCTTGTGATCATTATATCCTGACTTATGCTCTCGTTCAGCTATGAAGGCCTTATTTACCAGAGTCTAGAAGTCAGGAAAGTCCAGCATACAGAGCTGACACTGGAGGGTATGATTTAGCCCTCCGAGGAATCGGTCAATCTTCCTTTCTTCGGTGGACACGTCATGAGTGGAGTACCATGCCAGATTATTAAACTTGTTCAGATATTCACCCACTGACATGTTCCCTTGAGTAAGAGCAAGAAATTCCCTCTGCTTCACCTTCATTATGCTTGTAGGAATATGATACTTGCGGAATGCCTCTTTGAACTTTTCCCACGAAATACCCTCTCCAGAAGGCCATAACATTTTTGTGTTGTCCCACCATATGGCTGCTGGTCCCTCCAGGTAGTGAGTGACGAAAGGAACCTTATCTGCCTCATCGCAGCGGGCTATTTCCAATTTATTTTCCATGGTCCTCAGCCAGTCATCTGCTTCCATCGGATCCACAGCTTGACCAAAACTGGGTGGCTTGGTCTGCTGAAAATCAGATAGCTTAGAGTGTGTCCCATTATGGTTGTTCTGACCCACCATAGTCTGCATACTTTTCAGAAATTCCATGAGATCTTGGTTTCTTTTCTCTTCGAACATTCTCATGATCTGATCAGTGGTAGGTGACTGAGGTGGTGGAGGTGGCAAATCTTCTGGTGGCTGTCCTGCCTGTCGGGCGGATCGACGAACGGGAGTTCCATCGCCGCCTTGAGTACTACACCTCTTCATCCTAAATTTTGTTCCCATTGCAACATGCCGAATCGATGAGGAAAAGCAGGGTAGTATGACACCAGAAAAGAAGCCAAATAAAAAGAGTGAATAAAGAAGCAACATTATTATACAAGGCAACACAACATCATACATGACAAGCTGGAAGGGGGATGATCATGACTAGACTACTCAGACGGCAGTTGACACATGCAGGGATGCTATGATGCATGCACTAAAACTCAAGCCTCTGCTCTAGTAACGCTGGTGGCATGAGCACTGGTAGACGGAAGACTCCTCGTTGTCTGATCCTGTCTCGGAATCTGAGCTGATGATGTTCACCTCGGCCTCCGGATCAAAGGAAACACGACGCTGACAGGAAGGTTCTCCCTCGAAAGGAGAAGAAGCACGACGCCGCAGCATCGGAGCAGCTGGAGTAGCTAGGAGTGAGGCCCACTCTGACGGGGTCTCACGTCGGCTACCAGACGAAAAGCCTGGCGGTCCGATCGAACTAGAAGGAGTGTCGGAAGATGGGATGGGTGGAGTGTACATAGGAGAAAACGGAGGTGGAGGAGGAGACTGTGCTGCCGCAACGGCCGCAAGTGCCTCGCAAGCAGAAGTCAGCTCCTCGGCTAGAGAAGTGATCATACGGTAGCTGGCGTTCAGATAACGAGATAAAACACCAGTAGCACGATCACTCGCTGGATCAACGGGTGTGAAAAGGACTCGCCCTGTCGTAGGCGACAGGGTGGGGTAGTGAAAGAAACCAGGATGAGTCTGCATCTCGACCTCGTGGAAGCGCAAGTCAGTGAGAGCCTCCATCGCAGCAAACTGGATCGCCAACTCTGGAGTGGAAGCAGTTCCGCCCTTGGAAGAACGGGAGTAGCTGCCAATATCTGAACTCGTAGTGAGAAAAGCCTCCGCGTGGTACTCGAATACTGAACCAGCAAGCTTCTCTCGAAACACCTGGAACACTGGGTCTTCGCCGTTGGGATACAGCCGAAGCCAGACGCTACGAAGCAGTACTGGAAAAGTGAACGGTGCCGGCTCATGATTGTAGTGGTACGGAACTGGTGCCATCTACACTCATGAAACCAGCGGTTAGCACAAACAAAACTATATGCATGACATGCAATGCAGCAATCAGATGCAGCAAGCAAGACACACCAAGACTCTAAACTACTCGCGGTTCAAGCGCAGGGTTAACTAGGGTGTCCTATAGTCAGCGCGGCTCAGATACCAAGCATTGTGGCACCCCGGCTCAGAGAACCGGTTTACCAGTGTTTCCAACCCAGAGATCATGTCTTCTGGAAACACACAACAACTTGGAACAGAACTGAACTGAACTTTATTAAAATATCTCGAGTACAAGCTCATAATATTACATCGATAGCGAGGCCAGAAGCACTGCACGTGCTATAACAATATCTACATTATTTATGGAACATAGCAGGGCCTTGGTACTACTGGGTAGACTAAGGTGTAGCGGAACATAGCGCGGGAAACTCCATCCATAGGGACACTGCTGTGAACACGGCCTAGTTAGCGTAGCACGAACCTTCGGGACCTCCGTCCTCGGCTTCTCCTGCATCTGGCATGATACGCCAGGTGAGTAATTGGAATGAACTCGCAAGCTCATGGCAACCAAAACAATGCAGCAAACAATAGCATGGCAATTTAAGTGATTAGGTTGCTCACTTACTGGTACCCAGTACCAACTTACTCTCATCTAGGTTGTCCCACAACCGTCGGAATGCTCACAATCCACAGAGCACTTCCGACCATAAGACAAGTTCTTCCATCATTATTATCATTACGGTTGACCATCCTAGAGAGGCATAAACGGACAGTCCAATACCGTGGACGCGGCTATTCGAATAGGTTTTACACTCTGCAGAGGTTGCGCACTTTACCCACACCATGAAGTACCTGGCCTCGTGATCCCATTCGGGTGGACCGGTGGTGCTCCAACGAAACCTGCCTGACCCGTGACCCCTCTATCGTACCACCGACAATCATACCCTCCCAGGGTCATGTCCTGGGTGGCCCCTGTGTCACCCCATGACACCTGCCACCGTCGTGGCCACTAACTGTCCCAAATGGGGACGCCGGCAAAATAACTCAACTTGGCTCACAGGATTATTGTCATCTACCTGATCAGGGCAGCACGTACGCATAACCCTCCCTAGTTTGGTGGTACCGATAAAAGAGCACAAGGCCAGACCAAGTCAAGGCTGTCCCATACCGGCAAATGTGGCTGCACGGAAAAGTACGGGTAGGTGGCTCTTGATCAACCAACTAAGTTTAATATAGCCAAGCATTTAACCAGTATGGATATTTAATTGCAAGTAAATTATCATGGCAGTAGCTATGCATTTAAATAAATTACTATGGATTATTACATAAAAAAATAATGCATGAAATTCAATTAAATAACCAACACTATTGAATGCTTCATGCAATGGATGACATGGCTTCCCTTGCTCTGTTGGGTTGTCCACAAACTCCTGGGCTTCAAATCCAAAGTTATTTCCCTCTGAAAACATTTTTAAAAAGCAGTCAAAATGTCACATGCTACTGTTTTGAGCACCAGAAATTGTGTGAACATGGGAAAAATACCAAACTTTGCAGAAAAATGAAGGGGCTCAAGACAAACCAGATGCAAAAAGAATCAATTGATTTGGACTTATGGTTTAAAAGATATTGATGGTCAAAGTTCTGGTGAAAATCTGGAATTTAAACAGAAAATAGAAAAACTGACAGGGGGCCACGTCGATGGCGTAAACCGCCCGGGCGTCTCCACTTACCGCTTCGGTAAGCCGCTGACGGGCGGGCCCCAGCGTCAGGTTTAAACGGGGGAGGAGGGAACAGAGAGGGAGCGGAGCTCCGGCGACGCTCGCCGGCGACACAGACGGCGGCGCGGTCCGGTGAGTCGCGGAATGGATCGAGCAATTCGACATGAACACGCACGTACCAGAGGCTTGGCGAACGGTGGCCGGACGGCATCGTCCCCTGCCTCTCCGGCGGCGGCGGGTCTCGGGGGTCGTCGGAGACGGCGACTCCAGCAGCGATTCGACCGGGCAAGGGCTTGGGCAGGGTCAGTGGAGCGAGGCGACCTCGATGGCGGAATCGGTGGAGCTCGGGGAGGAGCGAATCGGCGGGGCGGCAGAGCTCGGGTGGCGGCGGTGCTCCGGCGAGATTCGAGGCCAGAGGGCCTCTCCGCCGTGGCTCGGGCTCGGGGAGGTCGATTAGGAGGTGGAGGAGATGGATGAGGAGCTCGGGAGAGGCTGGGGAGGGCTATTTATAGGAGGGGGAGGAGCTTGGGCGAGCTCTATGGAATGGCCGGGATTCGGGCCACGTCGCCGGCGCGAGGACGCCTCGCTGGCCGGCCAGTTGCGGGTGACGAGACGGGAGCTAGCAGGGGAGTTAAGGCGTGCAGTGGCGGGTAGTGGGAGGAAGACGACGCGCCGCACGCCATAGTGCAGCCACGGGCGGCACAGTGCCCGGGTGCGTGGAGGCCGGCGAGCTCGATTCTGGCGAGGGGAAGGATCAGGAGAGGGCTACGTGGACGGCAGCAGCGAAGTCGGCACCCCAGGACATCGAATGGCAGCACGAGGTCTCTGGAATGACCTCGGCCGTCGCCGGCGAGGTGCAGAGCATGTAAACTGACATGCCAGTGCCGTGCTCACCACGGGAAGTGATGTCTCGAGGCCGACCAAGTCCAGCGCACCATGTCTAGGTTGTTCTCGTTCGATCACTTAGCCTCTCTATGCCTCTGGCTCGACTAGGTTCACTCTGCTGTGAAGTGTAGCTTCAGCTACAGTTCCTGACAGCAATCTTGAGAGAGATCTAGAGGAGTGGTGAGCTGGGGATGGAACCAGTGGAGATGTCTGGGAGGATCTAGGTTGGAAGGACTCCAATCTGGCCAAGTTTGAAAGGATTTAATCAGAAATTGAATATAGTTCATGTACAAGTGTTGTACATAACCAGAAACAGAGATGAGCTTGATGCACTCATCTGGTTGATCTGATGGGCCTGAAATTTGGTGTGGCAGGGTTATTTGGTGAGGAGAAGATGTCATAAAAATTTCAGATCAATTGGATACCTCTAGCTGGTACTTCCTTGACAGAGGTTCCAATTGGACAGAAACTTGGCAGAATATTGCTGGTGAAAATTTGTACTGGACAAGATGATATTTTTCGATATTGTGGAAAGATAGGTTCCCTAATATCTCAGGGAATTTTCTAGGAATTAATTGAGTAGGGAAAATATGAGCTCCTTCACAAATGACCAGTACTGTCCAGAGAGCAAATGAAGTTTTCTGGAATAAACTTTGTACTGGACCATGAGATGTTTTTGAAGATTGTGGGAGTAGATGATGTCAAGAAGGTCTGGGATTAAATTGGGATTTTTCTGATCACCAGAACTATAGGTTGCTGTGTAACCCATAGTGATGACAGATTTTCCCAAAAGAAGAAAATGAATATTTGGGAAAGATAAAGAATTGGAAATTGATCCAGAGGGTGAGTGACAAGGTTTTGGCACGATGGTGAGGTCTCTGGATCACTGAGAGGAATTCATAAGTCCAAAGTCAACTGAAAAGGTTCAAAATCCAACCAGATTAAAAATAAAGCCAGAAAGATTTTGAAAAGAAAAAGTTGCCAAAAACCAGGGTGTCACACTCGGGCCCTAGTGACAAGCATTAAGTATAGCAAAGTCATAGCAACATCAATCTCAGAACATAGTGGATACTAGAGATCAAGCCCTAACAAATTGACTCGATTACATGATAAATCTCATCCAACCCATCACCGTCCAGCAAGCCTACGAAGGAATTACTCACTCCCAGCGGTGAGCATCATGGAATTGTTGATGGAGGATGGTTGATGATGACGATGGCGATGAATCACCCTCTCCGGAGCCCCAAACGGACTCCAGATCAGCCCTCCTGATGAAGAACAGGAGGTGGCGGCGGCTCTGTATTGTAAAACACGATGAAACTTCTTCTCTTTTTTTTCTCGGGGAAACAGAATTTATAGCGTTGGAATTAGGTCAGGAGGAGCCTCATGGGCCCCACAAGGCATCAGGGCGCCCTAGGGGGTAGGTGCACCCTGTTGCCTTGTGGGAAACTAGTGGCCCCCCTCTAGTGGATCTTTGTTCCAGTAATTTTTATTTATTCCATAAAAAATCTCCAAAAAGTTTCGTCCAATTCAGAGAACTTTTATTTCTGCACAAAAACAACACCATGGTAGTTCTTCTGAAAACAGCATCAGTCCTGGTTAGTTTCATTCAAATCATGCAAATTAGAGTCCAAAACAAGAGCAAAAGTATTTGGAAAAGTAGATACGACGGA
Organism: Elymus sibiricus; assembly: GCA_039707655.1. Taxonomy (NCBI): domain Eukaryota; kingdom Viridiplantae; phylum Streptophyta; class Magnoliopsida; order Poales; family Poaceae; genus Elymus; species Elymus sibiricus. Next base: position 311,599,947 of record CM077676.1, read on the forward strand.
GACGTATCAACAGGACAATATGTTTTTTACATTGGTTGTTCTATCAATCATGGTGTGCCTGAATTGTTGTTAGTTACTTGATGAAAGTGTACTAGTGGTCTATGAGTTAGGTCATTGTTCAGGTCATGACCATGGCCAGCCTGCATGCAACTGACAAACAGTGCAATTGATATGTAAACATACATGTAGTTAGTTTTGATGATTGCTTCATAATTACAAAAGAGTACTGGTCATATTTTAGAACATTCGCATTGCTTTCTGAAAAATCCTAACAATAACTATCCATGTATAAATTAGGATAGATTCTAAAAATAGAACATTACAGCTTTGTGAAATTTATGCCACATAGTGGACATTTTGGTTAATGCTTTAATAAGCATATTGATATTTTGCACATTCATCCTATTGTTTTGTGCAAGTATGTAAAAAGAGCAAGCCAATGTTAAATTTGTGAACATGCTGACATAAGCCACTGGGAACTAATGTACAATTGGTATATGTAGTTATTTATGGCTTGTAAGCATAACTATTGTAATCTATCCATTTATCCACAGCTCATCCCGTGCTTTGCAGGAAAACAAGTCCTGAAGAAGTTGGTCGTTTTTTCATTTCAAAATACTTCTGCTAAGCCTCGGCTTAAAACAAGCATGGCATTGTTTTCTATTGTTCTCTCGTAAACTATAAAGGGAAAATGTTTTTCACTGGACCAACTTGGAGAGAATTTGCCAAAGTATACAAATTCCAAGTTGGTATGAATTTGTACTTCGAACTTAGCACACATGGACCTCAAATCGATGTGGATTTGGACAATGTTCCAATCGTTCATCCCTGTAGGTGTTCTCAAACATGCATACCTTGCTTACGTAGACTTGCATTTACTTGCCTGTTACTCCCTAGTCGTGTTCTGCCTGATCAGATGGATCGACATGGTGAAATGAGAATTATTATCTATCCTGATACTGACATATGGTCGTTATACTCGGCACCATAAAAAGATGGACGCCTCATCGTACTGGATGGCTGGAAGGATTTACTTTCCTTGTACAAAATGGCAGTTGGAGACAGGCTGCTCTTCATGATCCACCATGGACGCGATGAGGTTATCCTCTTTGTCAAACCCATGCCTGGGAAATCTGTGTAATCTGAAAAATCTGATGAAGAGTAGTTCTATGTTGATGCTGCACTTCCTGTTGATGCTCGAACACTCCTACTCGTGATGTGCGAAACTTTTGGGAATGATGTTTTTGATGTACCGAATGTTTGTTCCATATCTGAACTGTTAATGCTATATTATTCTCTGTGATCATATTTTCATGTTCATCCTTTATTTGAGAATTAATATTTCATCTCATAGTTCAGTAAAATGAGAACATGCACAGGAAAAATTAATGGATTTCATTACCAGCATCTCAACTAATGTCCATTAGATAAAACCCAAAACTTTATTTTCAAGCCCACGGAACATTTTTTTATCCTTTCCCAACCCGCCGATCATTTTTTGTGATGCCACAAATCGTCGCAGAATACGGACATACATAGTGACAGCCAAATGTGTCGCCTAAAACAAGGCCAAAACGTCACCAACGCACCCAAGGGGGCTACCCCGAGAGGAAAAAAGCTGGTGACGGTTGGCCGTCACAGAAAATGATTTTAGGCGACATTTTTTTGTCCATCACCAGGGTTTTTGTCACTGAATAGAGCAGATTTTGTACTGTAGGCACCGAACAACCTGACAAACATGTAGGACAATCCGACTTATCTAACCGAACGACACAATGCTCTGGATAAGCATGCGTCACAACGTTTGACTATCCTTTTTTAGGTTTGTTGATTTGGGTAAAGCAAGGCGCACAGTCCCACAAGTACCCTAGACTGTCCCACATATAGCTGGACAAAACATCCCTATGACTAAATGTCTGGTAGAAACGTCCAATACTAGATTTCGGCTTCCAATGTTCTTGGAAGAGGTAGCCGGACAATGTGACATCTTCCTTAGACAGTCCGACGACAAGCCTCGATAGTGCGGCCAAATAATAATTTTGTCTGTTTGGTTTATTTCAAACATGGGACTTTTATAGGCTTGAAGCTTTGGATTTGCGGATATGGTTGGATGGAATTGTTTATGTGACCACAATGACTTGAGCAAATCTACCGCAAACGTCTTTTGATCCTTACGGGTACGGAATCTATATGACTCGGGATTTAAAAGGAAAAGCTTTGCTTCTCGTCATTGTTGCATAATTCTCGAGTCATATCCATTTTGGGGAGTCTATGATCCACATACGAATTATCCATGGGGGACTAAAACCTGTGTATTAACTTGGCAAACATGATATGTCCCATATAAGTATGATGTCATCAATATCAAAATATGATTAAGGGCATGGTTGCTCTTTCAATCCCCCCTTTTCGTAATTGATGACAAAATACATATACCTCTCACAAAAATAAATCATTGAAGCAAAGGAGAGCATATGTTTCTATGATCTATACGGGCTCCCCCTTAATACGTGCACAATAAAAAGTTGACATAAAACAAGATGCACATATTAAGAGGTAAATGAGAGGGCTAGCTCCCCCAAAATCATACAACCGAAAATGCATTGATAATGTTGATATGCACGATAATTATGACAATGCATATATTTGTCATGGCAAAGGTGTGAGCAACACAATTGAACTTCAGGCATATGGATCATCTCATCATACACAATGAAATTCATAAATATCCTCACAACAGTAAAACATAGCATATCTTCTCACAACCCTAGATAAATAATCATAAGTGGTTCAACACGACATGACATCACAAAGTCTTACAACCATTAAAGTAAGTTAAATGTTCACATGCCCATAAGAAGGAACCAAATGAAAATGCAATGGCATGTGACCTGACTGCCCATAGAGAAACCCACGAGTCAACCTAATATACAACTTTTCCCCCGTTGTCATCATCATACCAAAAAGGGACGAAGGTAACTACACGAAACCCAAAAAGAATCGCTCGACGACATCGTCGGTGGTGGAATCATCATCAGAGGAGGGGCCAGGCCAGAAGTAATCTGGATAGTACGCCTCATCAGGAAAGTAAACATCAGGAAACTTAGGTTCTGGAGGAGGAACTTTATCCTCGCTCATCGGGCTCCCCCTGACATGGAGATGGTCCTTGAGCCGATTGGCCTTGTGGTAGTGTAGATGCTCCATGGTGACGATCTGAGTGGCATTGAACATGCAAGCCGCCATGAGATCATTTTGAGTCTTGGCAAATAATTGAGCATGACGGTCAAGAGGTTCTGTGTGCGTTTTCGGTAGGAAAGCTTGGGAGGTTTGCCCTTGGCCTTGTCCCCACCATGTGGTGTCCAGATCTTATGTTTGGTTGGCTTATAAACACTAAAAGGATCTTGAGCATTAATGATAGCTTGAATGAAAGGGCCATGAGGGAAGTTGCTTCTCTTCTTGGTGCTAGCAGGTAGATTGATGGTACATAGTACCGGGGGTGGCTTGACTAGCTACCAGAAAGTCGGTCCACCAGGATGACCTTAGAGCTCAAGGGGCCAAAGGGTGGCCCAGGCCCCTCGGCATACGGGGGGTGCTTTCTAGAAGACTCTTAGGCTTGGAGGGCAAGTTAGGGAGTCCATGTCCATGTCTAACTCTAGGTCTATTAAGCAACTGTGTAACCCTAGGCCTTGCCCCCCTTTAAAAGGCAAGGCAAGGAATAGCTAGAGACACGAACAATCTCAACCCTAGACTCGATACCATATTCACAGACTCCATTGTAACCCCCTCATACGAGGTGACCCCATAAATCAATCAAATCCAAGCAGGACTTGGGTATTACACTACTACAGATCCAAACACTACTGACCCCTCATCACTGACCGGCTACTGGCCACACGCCATTGATGAGGGTCAACACTGACCAGCCAGCGGGCAGGCGTCAGTGATGATGCTCTCGGGGACCTGCTAGGTAGATATCACTAACGGGTCATTTTTTGATTGGTCTGTGATGATTGGTTCACGCCAGTTCCAGAATCTGAAATTGGTCGATTCACAATACTGACCGAGGTAATAGGTAGTGATATGGATTAAACAGTTACACACCATTCTTAACGGTTCGCCAGTGATAAGCTATGACCCTTTATATACAATTATTTCCCTATCGCCCCTCCATCCTCCACTCCAAACCCATTGGTCGGCATCAAGCCTGGCGATTAGTGTCAACCTTCCCATGTTACCTCTGGTCTGGCCTATCCTCTACCTTACACCAGACCGTCCTAGATGCTGCCATCTTACCTCCTCCCTACACGGATGGTTCGCCACCGGATCATCTTCACACCTCCGTTGCATCCCCAAACTCGACGGCACCCTCCCGCCATGCGTGGCATCATCGACGACGCGATGGCCAGCCACCCCTTGATGGTGTCCTAACTAGGGGGCTCTCACCATGTCGACTCCCGGCCAGGCTGTCCAGGCTAAGGACCCGCTTGTCGGTTCCATCTTGGGCCTCTTTGGGCAGCCCATGATGATCTATGAGGAGCCTTGACATACAAGACAAGGACTCCTATTCCGTGGAGGACTCCTCTCCACTGACGTAGCTGACTAGGGCTCCTGTTATCCTACGCCTTCGGTACATTATATAAGCTGAGGTTAGGCTAGTCGATAGATGATTACAAACACAGACAACGATCTTGCGGTAGATCCACATGTAATCTGTACTCCCTCGAAATCAATTTAATTAAAGCAGGACATTGGGTATTTTCTCTTCGAGAGAGCCCGAACCTGGGTAAATCCATGTCTCCTATTACTATCCCACCAAGGTTAAATAGTAGTGCTTGCAAGTAACTTGCAAGCATTGTAACCCCCTACCCAAGATCTACTGAATTTGACTCCATTGGTGGCCCATGTAGGTCCCTTTGTGTAGTCGCCATGATGCGATGGAGTTTCGATCGGTTCCGGAGCGAGCTACGCACCAGAATGGGTCTTCGTCGCCAACTCGACTGGTCACCTCGGCCAGGTGATGGCCTGCAAGTGAACATGGTTTTGTTGTAGCTTTTTCGAAGTAAGAGTATCGATCCCACAGGGAGCACAAGAATCCGCCTTTTGTCTCTTGTAGGGTTTAAATAGCAGTGCTTGCAAGTTAAATGCACTCCAAAGCAATGTTAATATAGATGAAAGTGGTGTAGTGAACATTGAAGTAAATTGCAGAAATAAAATAAAGTAGCACTGGATGTGAATGAAAGTTGTTGAAATCGATAGGATGAAGGTGTTCCCAAGGAGTCTGGATTCCCCACTAGTATGCGTCTAAATGACTAATGCCTAAGCATAATGCTACATCGGAAGCCACTTTGTATGTTTTTATTTATGGGCGGAGCCGATACAGATACGTGCATACACATAGCAGCCACGTATCACATACGCCGCCACCATTCTTCCCCACTCCGGTTACCAAACGGTGTTTGAGGAGAAAAAGGTCCCTGTGGATGCAGCCTAAAAGCGAGCTCCGTTTATCCCCTGTTGCAATGATCCAAGACAAAGGGAGATAGGCCCTGTCACTTACCTACCTCTGCAACCAGCCGGTTCACCAACAGTAATAACCTTCTATCCAAAATTGTCATATGTATGATGGTCGACTTCACCCAACATAAAGAAGACTATTAACATTAACATACAAAGTGGATATCAAATCCTAATACCAAACGATCTATTACATACTAGCCTCCCTCCATATCCCCAAGAACTAGGGAAATAACTCACACATCAAGGGCATAAACGAGATGAGATGAATTATGATGAACATCGTGATCTCGCACAAGTAACACAAGATTGAATCCACTCCATCTATTGTATTACAAATGGATAGGGAGGAGGTGGTAATGGTGATGATTATGAAGCCCTTCTGATGCAGCATTGCAGCAGCGAAGCCCTCGGATCGATTCCCCCTCCAGATGCCCTCCGGAGGCTAGGGTTATGAGTTCTGGATGTGTTTCTGGCGGCTATGTGCATCTGATACCTGATCCGATGGCTCGGCGATGAAGTAGTCGACCAGAGGGAGTTGCCAGCATGCCATACGACCATCCATACGAGTGTGTGCGCTCGTATGGAAGGTCGTCTTGCGCTCTGGACTGGCCGCGTGGCCTCCTTCTTCCTCCCTTTGCTTTGTTCTTTTTATGTTAGTAAATTATTACATTGAATAACGTGATTCCACCATAATTTCCTAGGATTCCTTCCATAGAACTTCATTTATTCCAAAATACGTTTCCTGGGACAACCGACATAAAGCAATGTGCGAACAAAAGCCTACAAAGCCTATCGTGTAAGCACAAAATAATATCAAAATTATCATACATTTTGGTGTCATCACCAGGTCGAGGACTACACCCCATGTCAGATCTGTCAGAGATTGATGTGCGTCTTCATCAGTATCAACCAATATCATGAAAAATTCGTCCATGGAGCTCGGGGGATCGACGTCAACTTTGACCTTGCGCAACGGTGCAGAATTTTCTTGAGAGCGGACCCATTTTTCCGTCCTCGCCTCCTCGAGCATCATTTCGATGATTCCTTTGATTGATTGTGTGGCAAATGAGCCTACAATGACCCTGTAAAATTTCATCGCGTTCCGACGGTGGAATCTACGGCAATTGTGGACGGGAATCCTCGGGCGAACGCATCTAGTGGTCAACTCCGACCTCCTTTGGAAGATCCAACCGTTCATATGCTGAGGAATTGCCATGTTGACAACAACTTAAAATTTGAGGTCGATCCGGTCATGCAAACTTCGGGGGAGCCCGTGGAGTGCATCAATTTTCGAATCTATTTTCTGTGCGAAAACGAATCTGGCCCGAGTTCATCTTTCTTCATGAAGGGGCTATCAGACGTATTTTTGGAGGAATTTTTTTAGGGTATAGTGTTTTGTTCTCAAACACATGCCTTTAAATTTTGAGCCTTTTCTGAGGTGCTCTTCACCTTTGCACTGGTCTCACACCAGGCCGACCTCATTGCTCCACGGATGCCGGCCTATGCTAGCCACACCATCGCTTCGTTGGGCCGACGTCAACCACGTCACATCGACACCTCGGTTAGCCAACCAAGAGTTCGGCATTGCCAGGAGTACATCGTTGCCCCATAGATTGCATGGGGTCGGGCACATCGGCAATGCCCTGCTGTCACTTCATCAAGCCATCATCGACCGCATCGGCATCGTGGCGCCATTGCTTCTTCAAGCCGATGTCCACCACGCTGACCTGCTCTATCACGTTGGCTGACATGGGTGCTTCGTGTCCCCTCACCGACTTGCCCTACCACCTCAGTTGTCCCGGGGGCTTCGCCATCGCTTCATCGACCTACTCCGGGGGCTCAAACGTCACCTTGCTGACCTGCTGCGTCACACCAGCTAGACCGGGGGCTTTGTCTCGCCACGACAACTGGGTCGTGACTTTGCCGAGCCAAGCTCCCTGCTCTGCCACATCAGGACCAGCTTGGGGGCTGGGACCTCATCCCGCCACAAGCTCGGACCGCCTCATCAACACCGGGAGCATTGCTACTCACGATGGAGTTGTTGGATTTTCCCAAAAAGGAAGGGCGATTAGAAAAATAGGAGAAAGTATTTCCCTTAGTTAAGAACCAAGGTATATCAAACCAGTAGGACGCGCCAAGCTAACAACGTTGGCAGTACCTGCACACAAACAAATAAATTGCTTGCACCCAACAAAGGCAAGGGGGTTGTCAATCCCCTTGTTCTTGCTAGTTACACGATTAAAAGCAAATAGTGATAGGGCAAAGAGGCAAGAAAGTAAAAGAGCAAAAAGAGCAATTGTAGGAGTTTTTGTGTTGATGAAAAATAGACCTGGGTGACGGTGTCCTAGATTAGGGGGTGCCAACCTAGCTGGCCCATCTCCTCGGTTGGACCGATGTGCCCTCGCACGTGATCAAGATGGACTCCGGAGGCCGCACGCGGGAGACGTGATCGAGACTGTCTCTACCGAAGACTTGTAGTACACTTCAAGATTTGTCCAGCCGCCTTACTCCTAGATACCGACCTTGTAACCCTAGATACCCTCCCTGGCGTGTATATAAGCCATAGGGTTTAGCCCGGAGGGGGGAACAACGCAATATCGCTCACCTAGCCCTAGAAGTTAGACACACATTACGATTTCGAGGTAGATCAACTATGTACTCGATACATCTCCATCACTATAAACAGAAGTAGGACGTAGGGTTTTACCTCCATTAAGAGGGCCCGAACCTGGGTAAACATCGTCTCCCTTGTCTCTGTTACCACCGATCCGAGATCCACAGCTCGAGACCCCCTACCCCGAGGTCTGCCGGTTTTTACACCGGCACTGGTGCTTTCATTGAGAGTTCCTGTGACGCCCCGAGGCCAATGCTCCAGATTCCTTCCATTTATTTCCGTCATTGCCATGTGATTCGTTTGCTTGTTGCACTTCGCCAAGTCATCGTGTGCATTCCATCCGCATGTTTTCATAAAACTTGCATCCGTTCGTAGTTGCCGGCTTCTCCGCGTCCCTTCCGTTGTCCGTTTCGAGACCCGACACACTCGCACGCGCCCGCGACACCTCCGAAATATTATTTAATAAGTTGGATAAAAACATTCGTGGAATGGGTTAAAAGTTGGCGTGCGGTCTTATTATATTGTAGGTAGACCGCCTACCAAATTTTGTCCCATTCGGAGCTCGTTTGATACCCCAACGGATATCTATAGCGGCACTATAGCCGGATAAAACGTCGGACGTTTTCGGTGTTCTGATCGAAAACCTGCCTGGCTGCACCACTTCCCTCTCTCCTCAGCCCAACTGCCTCTACACAGCCCACTAGGTCCACCCAGCTAACCCCCTCCATTTCGGACTATCGGATCACGATCGAAGGACTCCGAAACACCCCCAAACCCTCAACCCTAGCATCCTTGCCTATTTAAACCACCTCCCCTTGCCATTTTAGGGCAACCCTAGCCCTCCTCGGGATCCATGCTGCCGCCAGCCACCTCCCACCTCTCCACCGCCGCCAAGTGGCACCGCCCGAGCGGGCTAGCCGCCACCAGCCGCCGCCCGTGGCCTCTCCCGCGCTGCCACGTCGCCCCCTGTCTCCCACCTCCATCCGCGGCCCGCCCGAGCCCATCGGGGCCCGAACGAGCCCGCGCGTCCGCCCGTACGCCGCCGCTCCCTCCGAGCTCACTCCCGAGCAGAGGAACCTCGTCGCCGCTCTGGCAGGAGCTCGCCGGAGCAGGAGCTCCCCCCGCCTCGCCCTCAAGCCAACCTCGCCGCCGGCGACCACCAGGCCGACCCTTCACTGCTCTCCTTCTCTCCTTCTCCTCCCTCTAAGCTCTCTCTCTCTCCTTGGACAGGAGCCCGAGCTTGCTGCCATGGAGCCGCCGCCAGCTGCCGCCGTCAGCCTCCGCTCTGACCGCGCCCCGCCTTGGTTCCGGCCCGCCCCTGCCCGGATCCGTGCCCCCGTGCCTCGTAGGAGTCCTTCCCGGCCGCACCACCCCCTGCCGCGTCTCCGTGCGCGAGGTCAACGGACCCGGCGCCGACCTGCACGCCTTCGTCCCGGTACGGCGTCTCGTCCCACCATCCAAACACTGCACTGCTCCATCCCGCATCGAGCCGTCCCAGTTTTCCCCGAGGTCCAAAGTCCTTGTGTTTTTATCAGCATATGTGCATTTTGTGTGGGCCATAGCTTTGCACCTGTGCATCCTATGATGATGATCTTTATATGTAAATTGATCTACTCTTCGTGCTCTACATGATGGTTGCTGTTGCATGCATATTAGGACTCATCTACATGTTGTAATCTCTGTTGCAAAAGTGCCTCATGATGTTACTGCAGAAAACTATTAATATTTGTCACTTTGTCATTTTTGTGTGATTTAATGCAAATGTCATATGAGCATCTTGTCAACATGACTTTGGAGCATTTTCATGTCTTCTTGCTGTTAGTATTTATTTCATGCCAAGATATGCCATGATGTGACTGCCATGAGCTTGCAAACATGCCTAGTCAATGTTGTTGTTTTAAGTAAAACTGCCTGTGATAAAACTTGCCAACTTTGCTTGATGATAGCCACTAATCTAGAGCTCATATGCATATGATTCCTTCATGAGATTTGGCCTATGTGATGTGTACTTTGATGCCATGCATTTGGTTGCCATGTAAAGTTCCTGTAGCATGTCTCTTTCTTGCTCTCAAGTTGCCATCACATTAACCCTGCGCATGTATATGCTCTGTCATAATCTGTAGCAGAATATTGCATTTTGCATGGATCATATTGACTTATCCTTGATGCCTATGAACCTGAACCTTAAAGATGATTTGAAGTATGTCATGTCTACTTTAAGAGCATATCAAGTTTGTGCCCATCATGTTACTGTAGCTTGCTGTTTTGATGTTGGCAAAGTGCTATGTTGATGTTTTGGGGCAGATTGCTATTATAACTTGTGTTGATTGTAATTGTTGAACCGTTGCTCCGTTTTAATCATGTTCTATATGAAACCTGCTTAGATTTGTGTGTAGTTTCATTTTGTCATGTTGCATCCTTGGTTTGAGTGTTTGTGGTTGATGTTTGCATGCATTTTGCATTATTGCCATGTTAATCTTGTTTAGTGCATATCTTCTAGACCGTAGCTCCGAATTAAATGTTCTACATATGTAACTTGACTAGAAAAATGTGTAGATTAACATGGTGCACTTTATTTTGTTGTTTAACAACATTAAAAATTGTCTTTTAGGCAGAACAGTACCAAATTCGAAATTTGCATATGGGGATTTTCCGGAATTGTTATGTGTTGTTTCCGGCCTCATTTAAATTGCCTAGATAGGTAGTTTAATTATGCTTCATCTCTTGTCATGTTTAACAACATTAACCTTGTCATGCATCATACTTGGTTGTGCATCATGCCATGTTTATGCTGGTGTGTTTACCATGTTGTTTGCTTCTTTCCGGTTGTGCTTCTTCTCGATAGTTCCGGTTTCATTGCGATTGTGAGGATTCGTTCGACTACGTTGGTTCGTCTTCTTCATGGACTCGTTCTTCTTCCGAGCAGGATTTCAGGCAAGATGATCATGACCTTGGACACCTTTACTATCTTTGCTTGCTAGTTGTCTCGTTGCTATCGCTATGTCGCGCTTCCTACCACATATATGTCAGCCTCCCATATGCCATGATATAGCCTCTAACCACCCTTACCAGCAAACCGTTGTTTGGCTATGTTACCGCTTTGCTCAGCCCCTTTGTGTTGCTAGTTGCAGGTGCTCTTGCAGGTTGTTCCATGTTGGGACATGGATATGTTGGGATATCACAATATCTCTTATTTAATTAATGCATCTATATACTTGGTATTGGGTGGAAGGCTCGGCCTTTTGCCTAGTGTTTTGTTCCACTCAAGCTGCCCTAGTTTCCGTAATGCTGGTGTTATGATCCATGTTTAGCGTTCCTAACATGCTCAGGGGAATGGGACCCTCTTGACAGCTCGCTTTGAATAACCGCTTCCAGCAAGGCCCAACATTGGTTTTAACATTTGCCAACATAATAATACTGAACTAAATAATTAATTGGCATAGGGCGTCATGAACCCGAGGATTCTTTTAATTCCACATAATACAGGTGGGCCAGTGCCGATGGTGTTGGTCCAAAACAGAGTCGTTCGCGGCTTCCCCCGGGGAAACTCGGGTCTTAGTTGCTGTACGTTGTGCTCATCCGGTCGTGGCCTGAGATGAGATACGCGCGGCTACTATCAGGGTGTCGGCACGCCGGGAGGTCTTGCTGGAATTGCGTTACCATTGACGAAATGTCTTGTGCACTGGGATTCCGAGGATACTTTGGGCTATCTCGAGGTTGAGGTATTTCCACCGCAGCTTGTGTAGGCTTATGATGGGCCAGGTTGGAACACCCCTGCAGGGTTAAATCTTACGCGAAGCCGCGCCCGCGGTTATGTGGCACTTGGATATTTGTAACCTCCGGTTGTAGAGAACTCGACACTAAATCCTAATTAAAACACACCAACCGTGTGCGTAACCGTTACCGTCTCTTTTCGAGGAAGTTCGAGAAGAGAACACGGTGGGGTTATGTTTGACTCGTAAGTAGGTGTTCAGGATCACTTAGTGATCATTTGTAGTTTGCGACCGTTTTGCGTAGATGCTCTTCTTATTCTTGTACTCGTAAGTTAGCCACCATATAATGCTTAGTGCTTGCTGCAACCTCACCACCTTACCCTTCCATACCCATTAAGCTTTGATAGTCTTGCTACCCATGGTTATGGGATTGCTGAGTCCTCGTGGCTCACAGTTTACTACAACAACAGCTGCAGGTACAGGTAATGCGATGATCTGACGTGAGAGCGATGCGCGTTTGCTTTTGGAGTCCCTCTTCTGCTTCTTCCTCTTCATCGATCTTGGGATAGGTTCCTGGTCGGCAGCCTGGGCTAGCAGGGTGGATGTCGTTCGTGTTTTTCGTTTGTGTTTCATCCGTAGTCGGATTCTGCTCTTATGTATGGTGTTTGCTATGTATTGATGTATTCCTGCGATGATTGTATGTATTTGTATGCATCCCCATCTATTATGTACATGGTACGATGTAATAATATCCACCTTGCAAGCATCTTCGATATGCGCTTCTATTCCTGGTGGGGCCTCCGAGTCCCTCGAGGATAGGATCGCATATTGGGCGTGACAGTTCCGCTGCGCGATCACCAGAAGGACCGATGGCTCACCTGCAGATCAACTGCACCAATGGCCACGGGGACGTTTATGCCCCTGGCCAGCTTTTCGTCTTCGGCAGCATGGTATTTTGCGCCGACTCGACAGGTCACCTGACCTCTGTCGAGAACTATGCCCCAGGTCAGATCGTGACTTTCGGTGGCCTTGAGTACTTTGTGGATTCCCGTGGCGAACTCGTCCTATCGGGATGGACTCCCGGCCGGATCGAGAGCTCGGCCGGTTCCGGAGGCTCGACTCTGGAACCGAACTCTGCCACGACACCTCTTGAGACCCCTGACGCCGCTCCGGTCAGTCTCTCCCCTATCACATGTCCGGAGATAGATCCGGCTCTCACTCCCGAAATCACGCCAGTGCCAGAATTGATTCCGGTGCAGAACCCGGAATTATGTTCAGATTCCCTTCACTCCGAAGATGCAACCGGTTACACGTCGGGTGTACTTCAAATTAACCCTACCTATGGCGCATCCATGAATCCCGAAGAGTTATCTCACCTCGATGAGATGCTCGACCGCATCCGGAGCATGTCCATCTCGGACGGCAAGACTTCGGTCTACAACCAGATCGGACTTAAAGCCGACGACAGGGAAATTTACATCCCACCCACCACCCACCTAGTCGCCACGATCGATGATTTAACCGACGTGTTGGACTATGGCGAACCCTCAGATATGGAGGAAGATGCTGATGGCCCCATCGAGAACACCTTGCCCCCGGTAAACGCGGGCAGGTGGACCGCCACGTCCACCTACGATGTTTACATGGTGGACACCCCCAAATCACCTCCAAGACGTCGGCGAAGGCGCCGAAGGGGAAATAATGGGGAACCCAGTGGCAACGACGCGACAGCCAATAACGACGATGCAGAGGACGGCAAGGCCGATAACCACGAGGAGGGCATTCAAGCCTCCCCAGTAAGGAACGGCACACCAGACCGACCTCTTAGGGACTCAGATCCTGATGACCTCTTCGAAGGGGCCGACGACAACTACATGCCGGAATCCGAGGAGGACGAGAGCCTCGGTACCAAAGACTACATTGTCCCTAAAGACCCTTTTGAACAAGAGCGCTTCCGGTGACGCCTCGTTGCGACGGCCCAGAGTTGAAAGCACAAGCAGCAGCTGCTGCAGGCCAATACCGATGCGCTAAATGAAAAGTGGGTCAAAGTGCTCTCCGCCGAGCAAGACATGGAGAACCGACGCCATAGTGTGCCAAAATCATACCCACGCAGGCGACTATTACCGGAGTTCGACGAGGAACTCGCTGACGACCTCGATCGGTCCCCTAGAGGCCAGGACAGACCAAGACTTGAAGACCCCGGTGAACGGCCACCTCGACGCCGTCATGGCAAAGACCCCGTGGACTACCCAGATCCTCGCGATGCTAGACGTCGTATTGAGGAAAATAGGGCTCCCCCTCGGTCCATCTACGGATCAAGAGGACGTGTGCCCGCTGGGCCTGACGGCTACGATGCCAGGGTCGACAGGAATGGCCGTGCCCGAGATCAAGCCTACTCACGGCTTTCCCCCGACCTCCGACGAGATGCTCCTCGGTCCCGAGGTCTGGCTCACCCAATCTACTTTACAGACAAGGTGATGGAACATCAATTCCCGGAAGGGTTTAAACCCATCAACATAGAATCATACGATGGTACCATAGACCCAACAGTTTGGATCGAAGATTTCCTCCTGCATATACACATGGACAATGGAGATGATCTCCACGCCATCAAATATCTGCCGCTGAAGCTAAAGGGGACGGCGAGGCACTGGCTTAATAGCCTCCCTCCTCACTCTATCGGCAGCTAGGAGGCCCTAGAAGACGCTTTTCGAGCAAACTTCTAGGACACATATGTTCGACCTCCGGACGCTGATGACCTCAGCCGTGTCACCCAGTAGCTAGGCGAATCAGCCCGGAAATTTTGGAATAGGTTCCTCACTAAGAAGAACCAGATCATAGACTGCTCCGAAGCCGAGGCCATCGCCACATTTAAAAACAATATCGGAGATGAATGGTTGGCTCGACAACTCGGTCAGGATAAGCCGAGGACTATGGCAGCCCTGACCTCACTGATGACTCGCTTTTGCGCGGGAGAAGATAGCTGGCTCTCCCGAAGTACTCATAACGGCGAGGCAGGCACCTCGGAAACTAAATCAGGGCAGAAAAGAAAACCCTTTAAAGGGAACAAAGACGGACCTAGCCAGCTTGACAGGCTCCTGGACCGCCCATGTGGGATTCACGGTACTCAGGAAAAACCAGCAACCCACACTAATAGGAATTGCTGGGTCTTTAAACAAGCCGGCAAGATAGCGGCAGAGGGTCAGAGTAAAACCCAACACTGCAACGACGACGAGGATGAACCTCGGCAGCCCAATAATGGAGGCCAAAAGAAATTTCCTAACGAGGTAACAGAGGTCAATATGATCTATGCCACCCACAACCCTAAAAGGGAGAGGAAGCATGTACTTCGGGACGTATACGCGCTGGAGCCAGTCGCCCCCAAATATAATCCATGGTCGGCTTGCTCGATCACTTTCGACAAGCACGATCATCCGAACAGCATCAGGCACGGCGGATCGGCGGCACTCATCCTGGACCCTATCGTGGATGGTTATCATCTAACACGCGTCCTAATGGATGGGGCAAGCAGCCTTAACCTCATCTACGAGGACACAGTTCGGAAGATGGGCATCGACTCATCTCGGATCAAGCCGAGCTCTACCACCTTTAAAGGTGTCATTCCAGGCATCGAAGCCCGCTGTACCGGAGCGGTCACCCTCGAGGTAGTCTTCGGCTCGCCAGAGAACTTCAGAAGCGAGGAGTTAATCTTCGATATTGTCCCATTCCGAAGTGGATACCACGCGCTCCTAGGGCGCACGGCCTTTGCACGCTTTAACGCAGTCCTGCATTATGCCTACCTTAAGCTTAAGATGCCGGGACCTAACGGTGTGATCACAGTTAATGGTAACACCGAACGTTCACTTCGGATAGAGGAACAGACCGCGGCTTTCGCAGCGTTGGCACAGGCGTCCGAGGAGGCAGCCCGCAGCGATAAACGCGCCGCCCGTGCTTTAAAACGCGCCCGGGCTGCACAGATCGACCTCGGCCAGGTAACCCCGCACCCAAAATAGGGATACGAGCTCCTCGAGTGCCCTCTTTGGAGTGGGCACTACGTCCCACGGGTGCATAATTTTGCATTAAAGATTCCCTGGGCCGTCGAGGATCAACCAAGCAAAGACGTGGCTTAGAGCCCCTGCATAGGCAAGTATCTGTAAGAGAAACAGCCAAACATGACTATGTCTATGTGGTTTTAACCACAGAGTGACTTCGGCAAACACCTCCTTTAAAGGAGCTCAGTCCATTAAACACTTAAAGTGTATAAAGGGCCGGAAGGGCCTCAACCTTCACAAATTCCTCACAATTAATGGTGAAACATCTGGTCAACAGTTCGGAAACGCAGACGTGCGGTAGGCAGCGGCCCGGGTTCTTTAAAATCCATTAGCAATTACCCGCCCTGTTTCTTCCTTTTCCTTATTTACCATTTACATTGTACTCTTTCAATTACTCTCGTCACAACTGGGCATGTACACGATTGATATCATGAAATAAAGAAATTATGCCCCCTTAAGGTCTCTATTGTATTTCTTTATCAGCATAGCCCCTCTGGGATGGAGAAGTTCTTTAAAAAAGATGCAATTGTATAAACAAGTCCGAAGTATTCGGCGTCTCAGATTTTTGGCCTTATATGCATCAGTTTCGAACCTGGATTTCGGTCAATAGTTGGGTTGCCCTGCTCCTTTGTGTACCCCTTACGTTTCCGATAAATTCGGCTAAG
The DNA here is from genome assembly GCA_039707655.1 of Elymus sibiricus. Taxonomy (NCBI): domain Eukaryota; kingdom Viridiplantae; phylum Streptophyta; class Magnoliopsida; order Poales; family Poaceae; genus Elymus; species Elymus sibiricus. The sequence continues at coordinate 311,616,508 of CM077676.1, forward strand.
GGCGTAATGGGAGAACCACTGCAATTGCGCCGCCAGGTCAATTGGCATGGCACCTCAATGGAGAAAGCCGAAAACTGACTATCTAGGTATGCGCAAACTGGTCCGCCATCCGTAGACCGCGTCAAGCGATGTGACAATAGAGATCACCCATGTTAAACGAAGGGCTTCTATTACTAGCCGAAGTGTGTCATTGTATTGACCTTGGCCGAACACTTCCCACACCGGGGGCTGGTTATCAGCCCCCACAGTCAAACTCCTATGACTAAGTGAAAGGTATAAAGCCCCTATAGTCTGATTGCCTAGTTCCTATGAAAGCACAGACTACCCCCCGGGTACCGAGACGTCAGCTAAGGGTCAAATGTGCCTTAAGGAACACCCTTTGTATAACCTACACGGGGGCTAAAGCCGACGACTGGCCACTTTCATTTTAAACAGTCATATCGGAGGAAAAAATAATTGTAACACAACACACACGGAATCTAAAACCATTTTCATTTCATCCAAATGATCAAGTTTTGTACAACATAAACTTCGGCATTCCGAAGCACTACCTAAAAATACATCGTGTCCTTTGAACACATCGCTTCGGTGGTCCGAGCTCCCGCCTCCACCTCGGCGAAGAACTGCTCGGCGGTGCGCGGCTTGTCGGCAGGAGGGCCCGTGGCACATGTCTCCGCATCAACTTTGAGGAAGTGCGTCTTCACACAAGCGTACGCCCTCCGCACCCCTTCGAAGCACGCGGACCTTTTCCAGCGATCAATGCAGGGCACGGCATCTCGGAGACGGGCCGTAAGGCCGAAGAGGCTCCTCGGCATGGCTTCGGCAGGACACAGAGCGATGCAAAGGTCCTGGAGAGCTGGTCTCGTCATGCGAAACAGCTCCACCAGCCCCTTCACTCGATGATTCAGCAACTGCACGGACGGCGACCCTGGAAACTACCCCCAGAAGGCCTTCTCCGCCTCGTGGCCCTCCAGCTGGCCGAAGTATGCCACCGCATCCGCCGTGCTCTACGGGAGATCCGCAAAGACCTCTGCGGAACGCCATAACTGGGTGAGCTCGACACACCCTTTGCTGCCAAACGAACACTGCAGCAAAAATATCTTACCCGAAGCGATTTGCTCCACTTACTGGAGCACTTCGCGGTCAGCTCGGGCCGAGGTCTTGAGCTCGGCATGGGCACGTTGCAGCTTCTCGAGCTCCTCCTTCGTTTGTTGCCCCTCCTCCTGCGGAACACGCCCTTCAGGGTCTCCTCGACCTCCAGCACCCGCGCTTGGTGCTTCTCCCCAGCCGCCTTCTCGGCGGCGCGGGCCTTCTCGGCCGCGGCGGCAGCAGCCTCATGTTGCCGCACCTCCTTCCGAGCCCTTTCGAGCTCGGCCTTGAGCGTCTCCAACTCCGCTGTTAAAACAGTTCGGCCTTAGATGTTCTCTTTAACAAAACACATTCATCCAAAATACAAGGCAAGTTTCAACTTGCTTACCTTGAGACTGCTCAAGTTTCTGGTTCATCTTCGCCATCTCTTCGGATATGGAGTCCGGAACCGAGGTCGAAACCTGGCACAAAAACATAGATACTCAATGTAAAGAGAACATTTCAACTCCAGGACGGCTGCCTCAAGCAGCACCCTGGGGGCTACTTAAACGGGCGCCTAATTTCACAAACGACCCCAATGCCGGTTTCCTAAAACTGACTTCGGGCTCGGGGGCTACTCACTCACTAAGCCGTTTGGAAGGTGAATGCACATTTGCTCCCTTGGTGGTTTTGGTAATTCATAACAACATATATCTCATTGAACTAATGTCCATTCAAGTTAAATATTTCAGGATGTTCAATGATTGGCATGGCATGGACTAGAGATGTGGACCCCTCAAAATGCTAAGGACAAGGATTGGCAAAATATCAAGACTCTACATTTTTGGTTTAGTGATCCAAGATAACATTGAGTCCATAGCAAAGCCAATACTATTAAAAGGGGATGAGGTGTTGCTTAATGGTCTTTTTGCTCAAGTGCTTAGTGACAGTACTCCAAAACCCTCAACCACTCTCTCTACCCAAATATGTCCAAAACCTACATTCCAACTCGGCCCCACCGAAATTCTCTATCCGGCCCCACCAAGTTCACCGAGACTTAGCCACAGCCAAAACCCTAACAAATCGGATCCACCGATATGGATCTCGGTCCCACCGAGATGGCCTTGCCAACTCTCTATAATCGTTTGCACTCACTTCGGTCCCACCGAGTTTTGCAAATCGGTCTCACCGAGATGGCCTGCCAAGTCTCTGTTGCCTTATTGCTTCACTTCGATCCAACCGAGTTGATGCAATCGGTGCCACCGAGATGAGGTTTGCCCTAGCCATTGCACTTCGGTCCATCCGAGTTGTTTCTATCGGTCCCACTGAGATTCCTAAAGTTCATATCTTTTACACAGTTCGGTGCTACCGAGATTATGGTTTCGGTGCCACCGAGTTGGGTCAAAAGTGTGTAATGATTGGATTTTGTGTGGAGGCTATATATACCCCTCCACCACTTCCTTCTCTGGAAGGAGAGCCATCAGAACGTGCCTACACTTCCACCATACATTTTCTAAGAGAGAACCACCTACTCATGTGTTGAGATCAAGCTATTCCATTCCTACCATTTGAACCTTGATTTCTAGCCTTTCCCAAGTTGCTTTCCACTCAAATCCTTCTTCCACCATAGCCAAATCTGTGAGGAGTTGTTTGAGTGTTGGGAAGACTATCATTTGAAGCACAAGAGCAAGGACTTCATCAACAACACACCGTCTATTACCTTTTGGAGAGTGGTGTCTCCTAGATTGGTTAGGTGTCACTTGGGAGCCTCTGACATGATGTGGAGTTGAACCAAGAGTTTGTAAGGGCAAGGAGATCACCTACTTCGTGAAGATCTACCCCGAGTGAGGCTAGTCCTTCGTGGACGTAAGCCATGGTGGAATAGACAAGGTTGCTTCTTCGTGGACCCTTCATAGGTGGAGCCCTCTGTGGACTCGTGCAGCCGTTACCCTTCGTGGGTTGAAGTCTCCATCAACGTGGACATACGATAGCACCACCTATCGGAACCACGCCAAAAACCACCGTGTCTTCATTGCGTTTGAAATCTCCGATCCCCTCCTTTACATACATATGCAATTGCTTACTTTCCGCTGCTATACTCTTAGAATTGCATGTGTAGGGTGATGCTTCACTTGTATTGTTGCTAAAATCTGCCTACAACTAAAATTGGGAAAAGGTTAGGTTTTAATTGGTCAACTAGTCTAATCACCCCCCCTCTATACATACTTTCGATCCTACAAGTGGTATCAGAGCTTTGGTCTCTGTAAGCCTTGATTTCCATTGCTTTGGTGATCATAGCCTTGGTTTCACAACCTAGGAGAGTATGGCGTCTAGTGAGGGTAACTATCACCGTAAAGGTCCATATTTTGATGGTACAAACTTTGCTAGTTGGAAACATAAGATGAAAATTCATATTCTTGGTCATAACCCCGCCGTTTGGGCTGTTGTTTGTGTTGGCTTGCAAGGTGATTTCTTTGAGGATGGCAAGGAACCGGATCGTGAAGCAACCCCAGAAGAATTGAAGATGTTGCAATACAATGCTCAAGCTTGTGACATTCTCTTCAACGGTTTGTGTCCCGAAGAATCCAACAAAATCAGCCGCCTCGAGAATGCAAAGGAAATTTGGGATACTTTGGTTGATATGCATTAGGGTACCGAGTCCGTCAAGGAATCTAAGTTGGATGTGCTTCAAAGTCAAGTTGACAAGTTCAAAATGAAGGATGGTGAAGGAGTCGCTGAGATGTATTCTAGGCTTGCTCTCGTCACAAATGAGATTGCCAGCTTAGGAAGTGAAGAGATGACCGACAAATTCATCATCAAGAAGATACTTAGAGCTTTGGATGGAAAATATGATACCGTTTGCACATTGATCCAAATGATGCCAAATTACAAAGATCTCAAGCCCACGGAAGTCATTGGAAGGATTGTTGCTCATGAAATGTCACTCAAGGACAAAGAGGAGCTACACAACAAATCAAGTGGTGCTTACAAAGCCTCAACCGATGCTCCAACAACTTCAAGTGACAAGCTAGTATCCAATGAAGAGATAAGCCTAATGGTGAAAAGATTCAACAAGTTCTACAAGAACAAGGGGAAAGAAAGAAGCTCTAGCTCAAGACACTATGAGAGAAGATCATCAAGTCGTGACCGAAATTGCTACAATTGTGGAAAGCCCGGACACTATTCCAATGAGTGTACGGCTTCCTACAAGAAAAGAGATGAATCACCAAGAGGAAGACATAGAAGAGATGAATCACCTCATAAGGAGAGAAGGAGTAGAGATGACCGTTCTGAACGAAGACACTCTCGAAGAAGCAAGGATTCGGAGAGGAAGGACAAGTCATCCAAGAGCTACACAAGAAGAAGACATCAAGCTCATGTTGGTGAATGGGTTTCCGGCTCCGACTCCGACAACCACTCCGAGAGAAGCTATCACTCCAACTCCGACTATAGTCAAGATGAAGGTGTTGCCGGACTTGCTCTTGTGTCATCCAACTCCTATGATCTATTTGACTCACCAAATGAAGGTATTGGAAGATGCTTCATGGCAAAAGGCCCCAAGGTATCACACCTCGAGTATCTTGATTTCAATAGTGCTGAAGATGATTTGCTTGGTGATGATGATTTACTTGTTGATAAGGCTAGTGATGTGAGCTATAATGAAAATGCTAGTAATTATGATAGTCAAGAGGAAACGAGTGACAATGCTATGAAGGAGATTGAGCATCTAACTAAAGAACTAAATGCTCTTAAGTTAGCTCATGAAACAACTCAAGAGGATCATAGAGAACTTCTAAGAACTCATGAGAAGCTACGCTTCGAGAAGCTAAATTTAGAGCAAGAGCATGAGTTTCTTAAAGCTATCAATGATGATCTTCGAAAGAAGAGTTCTTCATATCTTGTCAAGCGTTTACTCTTGTCTACCTTTATGCCACAAGTTAAATCTAAGCAAACTAGCAACAAGGGTAAAAATGGTTCTACCTCTAGCAGTAACAATAACAATGCTAAATCCAATGTTGTTGCTTCTAGTAGTTCTATTGATTCCACTAATGATTCTCTTAGCCAAGTTACACTTGAGCAAGAAAATATGCTATTGAAAGGAATTATAGAAAAAGGTGTCTACAAGAGCCTCGCCGGGAGTAAGCAATTTGAGGAAATTGTACGCAAGCAAGGAAGGCACCGGAAGAACCAAGGTGTTGGTTTTGAACGAAAGTTCAATGCCAATGGAGTTGAGTGGGAAGAAGATCAATACCCCAAGACGAAGTTTGTTCCTCAACAAGAGAAGTATGATCCTACTTCCTTCAAGGGAACACAAGCTCAAGAAGATCTTCCACCACAAGACCACAAGCTAAAAGGCAAGGACAAGCTTCAAGAAGAGATTGATTCATTTCAAGAAGCTCCTCAAGCCATGGTCAAGTGGGTTCCCAAGACTTCATCAAGTGCTACTACAACTCCAAGGATTCCCATCAAGTTGATGTGGGTCCAAAAGAAGAAGAACTAGAGAGTTCTTGAGGGTGACTCCGCCAACAAACTTCACTCATATTCTTTATGGCAAGAACTTGTGCAACCGACTTCCACATTTTGCACTAGTTCATGGAGTCACAAACCCTCTTGTTGGTAAGACAAGGAACAAGGTATTCAATGCATTCATGGACATCATCATATGTGTATTTCACTCTATGTCTATGGATATCCTTGTATGTTCCTTGTGTGGGACTAACCCATGTAGGTATTGAAAGCACAAAACTCCAAAGGATTACTCCCAACTCTTGATGGTCTACATCAACATTGAGCATCCACATCTTTAACATCTACATGAAGTCATCATCGACAAAACCCAAGGTGAGTTCATCCCTCTTAGGGGGGATATCACATCTAGGGGGAGCTTTGCTCTAAACAATTGAGCTAAAGCAACTCTAATGGTGTGAACACATTAATGCTTTATGTAAAAGTGGCAACCCCACTTGTGCTTAAACGATGAGTATGACCTATGATCAAATGTTCTCATTTGGCTCCTAAGTCAATATACTCATATATAGATGACCTAGTCATCGCCATTGCTTGATAGATGCTAGAATTGGTTGTGCATGTTTGACACATATTTCATTTGCAATCTTATTGTGTGAGCATATTGGTTTGCATGTTTTCATCATTCGAGGACATCCATTTGTTGTTTTGATTGTCTTGGTTTTTCTGGCCAAGTGGATGTACAAGAATGCCTAAGTACCTTCTCTAGCTATCTATGCTTTCTTGTCTCAAATTCTATTCTTGCTGCATCACAAAAATTGAACAAGTCATTTTCGGACCCTCCGGGTGAGGAGCACTCGGAGCCACCGATCTGAAAGGGCTGAACCTCCAAAACCTTCTAAATGATTTCGGCCGAACCAACTAACTCAAACTTGGTCCAACCGAAATCACTTAGACTGATCTAGGTTTTCCATCTTGGTGCTACCGAGTTGAACCATTTCGGAGCCACCGATGTGCTAATCTGCGTGTAGTTACACATATCGGTGCCATCGAGTTGTTCAACTCGGCGCCACCGACAGTGTACAGGTATATATATCGCGCGGACCGAACGGTTGAAATTTCTCGACCCCACTCGTTCCCGCACCCCGTTGCTGCCGTCGCCCTCGTCTCCGGACTTCGCCGTCGTCTCCAGCGCGCCCTCGCCGCCGGATTCCGCCGCCGTCAACAGCAATCTTCACCGCCGTTGCCGCCGTAGAGAGTCTCCACCGAATTAGGGTGAGATTCGATCCCTCTCGTGCTCCCATTTCCGATTCAATGCACGATTGGACTACCTGAATTCATGCCACGGATTGAGAACTCCTGTTACACTGCAAACTCCGTAGATTAGATGCGAGTAAAATTTTTAGGTTTAAGTTTCCGCCGAATGCATCTCGGGCCGACCGATTCGAAATTTTCGGTCCTACCGATTTGTCCTCTGGCCATAGCAATAGTACGTCTCAGTGCCACCAAGTTGTACGAATCGGTGAGACCGAAAGTAAAGTCTCAGTGAAACCCTAGCATCTCGGAGCCACCGAAACCCATCTCGGTCTGACCGAAATGGCGTGTAAGGTTTCTGTAGAGTGCTTCGGTGTCACCAAGATGATCAACTCGGTCCATCCGAAATGCATCCTGTGAAAACTTGAAACTAAGAGTTGAACTCAATTTTTATGAAAAACTTCTGCTTTTTGTGATGACTCATCTACTCTGCCCATACCCATCTATTCACAGGGTCAGCTCGGCAAGATGTCAGATTCCAGCGACAGCCAAAACAGGTCTGAACAGCATGCAGAACTTAGTGAAGGGTCAAGCCCTGCTGAGAGTTTCTATGAGGGAGAGAGGAGCTCTCCAGATCTTCCTAAGGCAGCCACTAGAACAAGGAAGAAGAAAACCTCAGACAGTGAGGATGAAGATTTTGTTGCTAGTGCAGCAGCAACAAAGAAGAAGAGAATGGTGCTTGCTAAGGAATATAGCACCAAGCCTACATCTGCCAAAGAGAGGACTGCTGTGAGGAAAGTTCCAAAGCAGACTATGCAATTCACTCTTGAAGTGCCTAGTGACACTGAACCAGCTGCTAAGAAGAAGAGAGCTAGGAAGACTACAGCTCAAGTGCTTGGAAGGCCATCCATGAGGACTGATGAGGAGGAGGAGGGGGAATGTACTGCTGATGCACCTCCAGCCAAGGCACAAAAGCTTATGTCTGATGCAATCAGGACTGCTGCCCCCACCAAGTCCAAACCAAAAGCTCCAGCACCCAAGAGGTCAACCAGGAACATATCAGCTGCTGAAAAGAACAAGGCCCCAGTGCCTGAGGCAAATGTTGATGAAGAGCCACTAGTGCTCAGGAAATTGAAGCCCAAGATACCAGAACATGATGATGCACACCCAGTTGCAGAAAACATGATGCTGAGGAAGGATAAAGGACTGCGTCAGTGGAGACTGTCAGATCCTTATGCTGCAAGGAGGAAAACAGCATGTGACTATCGCTTTCACACTAGAGAACAGCAAGACTTCTATGAAACAGTTCTGTTGGACAAGAAGCCCATTGTTAGTGACATGAAATGGGTGGATTGGGAATACATTGATGAGAATGAGGATTACTTCCCCCATGTTCATTAGAGCTTCAGGATTGCAGGAGTTGATAACTTTGTTGGAAAGAAGTTGACCAAGTGGAATGATGAAATGGTCATGCAATTCTACTCTACTGCTCATTTCTATCCAGATGGCCGAATTGTGTGGATGACTGAGGGTATCAGGTACCAGTCAACCATCTCTGAGTGGGCAAGTCTTCTTGGTGCTCCCAAGGAAGAGGATGATGACTATGATATCTATGCCAAGCTCAAGATGGATCACAACTCCATGGCCAACATGTATACTGCTATCCCCCAGAAGGACATTGAGACTCATAAGCTTGGATCAGTGAAGCATCTGCTCCCAGGACTGGCCACCACGAACACTATCTTGCGGTACACTCTGTTACCCAAGTCAGGCGATGATAAGATGATTCGTGGCCACTCCATCAACCTGCTGCATTTGTTTGATACACCTCAAAAATTTAAGGTGATGAGCCTGATAGTGGAAACTATCAAGAGGACTACAGCTGATCAGAAGAGATCGTGCTGATATGCTCCACATATTCAGATTTTGATCAATTCCAAGGTTGGAACCAGCACATACCTTCTCGATCGAGAGCATTTGCCTTTGCGTCCAGAGTTTGAGGATAATGTGATTGTGATGGATCCATCGCATCCCACTTCTGCACAAGCTCAAGAGAAGATCCGCAAAGCCAAAGAAGCAAAAGCAGCCAAGGAGGCAACAGCTCCCAATGCTCCAGTTGCAAATCTTAAGTCTAAGGCTGACCAAATGACATATCTGCTTGAAGCCACCCTGAGGATTGAGCGAAGTCTGGCCGACCTCATCCAGCATCAGGCTAGCCTAGAGCGGATAATCGAGACTAAATTTCATGATCTAGATGTCAAGGTCATAGAAATCCAGACTACTGTGGAGAAGCTGCAAAGTGATGTTGATGCTGTCAGGACAGCCCCATCAGATGACAGTGGAGATGATAGACCAACCATAGAGAGATTCCAGACAGTGCCTAGGGCAGCCAGGTCTGCTGCAGTGCCCGTTGTGGATCCATGGACCACAGTCTCTGCACCTGCTGCTGCTGCCACCGTGCCACCACCGGTCTCCACTCCACCAGCCCAGTAGACATCCGTAGAAGCCTTCACGGACGCTCTTCTCTCAATGCCGTCTACGCACACCGGAGCTGCCAGCAGGAGATCGCCTTCAGGAGCTTCGGAGGACCGTGCTTAGAGTGTCGATTAGTCCTATACCTATTCGATCTTTTTGGTACTTGTTGCCAAAGGGGGAGAATTTGTATAGATCATAGGCTTCGAGAGGGAGTGTTTTGCTCGTTGTTTTTCTCTCGTGAGTTCTTTTGCTACTATTTGCTTGTTGGTACTTTGTTTGATGTGTGTGCTTGCTATAGTGTCTGTGAGATATCCTGTCGTTTATGCTTGTGATTGGTCATACTATGCTTATTGTGATGATCTATGCTCATCTCTATCATTATCTTGTATGATCACTCACTTATGTTGGTGATGCGTGCTTGCTATTCTAATCATATCATTTTGCACGCTCCACCAAGATGTATGTGACATGGAAGAGTGACCCATGAGCCTAATCGATTGTGCATTTGCATTCAAACGCAAATCTTTAATAATGCACAAATTTAGGGGGAGCTCTTGCTTATCACATACTTCGTGAAGATCTACCCCGAGTGAGGCTAGTCCTTCGTGGATGTAAGCCATGGTGGAATAGACAAGGTTGCTTCTTCGTGGACCCTTCGTGGGTGGAGCCCTCCGTGGACTCGTGCAGCCGTTACCCTTCGTGGGTTGAAGTCTCCATCAACGTGGACGTATGATAGCACCACCTATCGGAACCACGCCAAAAACCACCGTGTCTTCATTGCATTTGAAATCTCCGATCCCCTCCTTTACATACATATGCAATTGCTTACTTTCCGCTGCTATACTCTTAGAATTGCATGTGTAGGGTGATGCTTCACTTGTATTGTTGCTAAAATCTGCCTACAACTAAAATTGGGAAAAGGTTAGGTTTTAATTGGTCAAGTAGTCTAATCACCCCCCCTCTAGACATACTTTCGATCCTACAGAAGGTTGTGCTATTATGTCCTCGGACAAAACTCATAAAACAAACAGCTTAAATAAACAAAATTGAATGCGCAGAGAGTGTACCTCGAACCCTGCTACGAGGTTCTTCAAAACCTCATGCAAGCCGGCCCCTGCGGACCGGTAGCCTTGCAGCGCCGCGCCTATCAAGGCACGGTGCTCCTCCTTGATGGAGGAGCCCCTCAGGGCGTCCTCCACCTCCTCGGCCCACCCCGCGCTAGCACATCCTTGGGCAGTTGGCTGGGGTGGAGGGTTGACCTCGGATGCATCCACCCGAGCAGCCTCCGCCTGGGGTGGCGGGGCCGAGGTAGACGCCGGCTGGGCCAAATGCTGGCCCAGCCCTTCTTCTATAACCTCGGGGCACTCCGTCCCCAGGTCTTGTTGGGCCGAGGTATCGACCTCGGCCATGATCGCCACCTCGTCGGCCCCCGTCAAGTTGACGTCGGGGACCAGGGTGGATGTCGCCTCCCCTAGCCCGTCGTGCTTCGGGGGAGAAGCGGCGGGCTCTGGAGCCCCGCTGGCAGATGGCAGCCCGCTTGAAGAACCGCTAGGGATTACCCTCGGCGGGCTGCATGTGAAAAATTGCTTCTGTAAGATTTCCCTTGCTGGAAAAGTGACTCAAGGAAAGAAGATAAGGATAAGGGCTTACCCTCGGGGTGCCGGCTTCTTCCTCCCCATAGCGAGGAGGTCTTCCTCTGAGTCACCGGAGAGCTCGGCCCTCTCCGACGACTTGTTGGCGACCTCGGATGAGGCTCGCCTTGACCTCTTTGGGCCCTTCGACGGCATATCTGTGTCAGCGTCTTCTAACGCCGACCTCTTCCCCTTAGGAGGAGGAACCTCCTCCTCCTCACCCTCCTCGGCTCCGCCGTCTTGAGCGGCGGAGGTGTGGGTCTCTTCGGACCGGGTGACCGAAGTCCCCTGGGTCCGAGCACTTGACCTCCCCGTCTGGGACTTCGTCCCTTTGGAGGCCACCACATGCGGCTCCTCGGTCAGAAGCGCTGAGAGCAGGGGAGTTGGGGGATGCTCTAGCAGTGGGGCCGGGCATCGTACCCCTTGTACCCAGGCCAACCACTTCTACAAAATGTCAAAACACGATGGTTCAAGTAAAAACTTTGCTCCTCAATGAAATGGGCAAAAAACAAAGGTTGAAGGGCGAAACCACTCACCGGGGGGGGGGGGGGGGGGGCTCGTAGCCGTGTTCGAGGCTGCGGTCCTCCCCTGCCTTGGGGATCTTGTCCTTGGCCAGCTTCATGAGCCTTGACCACATGGCTGCCAAGGTGGAGCGGAAGAAGGTGTTGATGGTGTCCATGTCCTCGGGCTTTTGTGCCCACATCGGGGTAGCCCGAAGTTGGAGAGGGAGTATGCGGCGGTTGAGCATGACATTGATGACGTCGGCTAGCTCAACCTTCCCCGTCGTGGACCACCACATGATCCTGTTGATCAGGGTCTCCACCTCTTCTGGTTTCCCCCAAGCGACGCCCTTCTCCTTCCAGGACTTGAGTTTCTTGGGAGGCCCGGCTGAGAAGGCCGGGACCTCGGTTTGACCAGGGGCGAGTGGCTCGGTGATGTAGAACCACTCTCTTTGCCACTCCTTCACCGTTTCGATGAAGGTGCCCTTGAACCAGGTGTCCCCCTAGTTCTTGCTGATCATGGCCCCTCCGCACTCCGCGAGATCCGAGCCACTCGTCTTCAGTTTGATCCCGAAGAGCTTCAGCCATAAGCCGAAGTGCGGCTCACAGCGGAGGAAGGCCTCGCATACTGTGATGAAGGCGGCGAGGTGGAGAACGGAGTTAGCGGCCAGGTGGTCGAAGTCCAACCCGTAATAATACATCACCCCGCGCACGAAGGGGTGCAGCGGGAACCCCATGCCTCGGATGAGGTGGGGGACGAAGACCACCCGCTCCCCGGCGTTGGGAGCGGGCACCAGCTGGCCGGCCGCTGGAGCGCGGGCGGCGATGGCAGGGGCCAGATACCCCGCGTCGCGCAGCTCTGCGATGGTCGCCGCTGTCACGATGGAGCCGCCCCAATGCCCCTTGAGGGTGTCAGCCATGACTGGTTGAGGAGTTGGGCTCGCAAAAGGGAAAGGCGTGCTGGTTGGATCTGTGCGCTGGAGCTAGACGAAGCAGCAGTGGGGGAAGAATGGGAGCGTGCGCTATTACGCTGTTCTCCCCTTTGCTCTTATAAAGCCTATGAAAGGCCAAGAGTCCCCCTCGTTGCGCCGATAAATTCGTGGTTGCCATAAAAAATGCCGTTGAAGCATATGGGGGGAAACAAAATCTTGATGATATCCCTAAGAAAGCGGGCATGATCTCTGCCTCGAAGGGACGTGCCAGTAAAAAGGTTGCCTCGAACCTCGATTTGAGGGGAGGCACTAACTGCTCGACCTGTAGTGGGGCAAGCCTCTCCAATAAAACTGTCAGGCCGGATTGGATCGTTCATACCTGAACAACGAGCCTTCGAGGCTAAGACATCTACCCACTTCGGGCGGGGAACAAGCTCGGTTGAACCACGGATGTTAATACTCCTTTAAGAGAATCCGAAATGTAAAGTGGAACTCATCTGTCAAGCCAAAGACTCCGGATCCGAAATGTTTGTTGATCGTCGTCCCTAGAATAGAAGACCAGTTTGGGGGCTACTAACGATGTCCTGGATTAGGGGGTGCCAACCTAGCCAGCCCGTCTCCTCGGTTGGGCCGATGTGCCCTCGCACGTGATCAAGATGGACTTCGGAGGCCGCACACGGGAGACGTGATCAAGGCTGTCTCTACCGAAGACTTGTAGTACACTTCAAGATTTGTCCAGTCGCCTTACTCCTAGATACCTACCTTGTAACTCTAGATACCCTCCCTGGCGTGTATATAAGCCATAGGGTTTAGCCCGGAGGGGGGAACAACGCAATATCGCTCACCTAGCCCTAGAAGTTAGACACACATTACGATCTCGAGGTAGATCAACTCTGTACTCGATACATCTCCATCACTATAAACAGAAGCAGGACGTAGGGTTTTACCTCCATTAAGAGGGCCCGAACCTGGGTAAACATCGTCTCCCTTGTCTCTGTTACCACCGATCCGAGATCCACAGCTCGGGACCCCCTACCCCAAGGTCTGCCGGTTTTTACACCGACACCGGGGGCCATAGGTTCACCAGTGGCATGGTAGACAAATTACTATTGGCATTTGAAAGAATAGCGCAAATTATAACTATGATCATTCATGGCATAGTCTCACATAGACATTACATCCGTGATAAATAAATCGTTAAACTTACTAACATCTACAACTATTACTCCACCCCAAGACCACTATCCAGCATGCATCTCAAAGTATTAAGTTCACAAGAAATAGAGTAACGCAATAAGCAAGATGACATAATGTCGACAAAAGAAAACCTAGCAATAATATTAACCCCAATGTTTTATCCTTGGTGGCAACAACACAATAATTGCCTTCGTCCCTCCTGTCGTAGGATAAGATCACCGCAAGATTGAACCCACTACTATGCACCACTCCCTCTAAAGACCTAATTATCTATCTTGGCCAAGGAAGACTCATAGACCAGAAAGCATACCTAGCTATAAAATTACACAACAAAGAAACTTCAAGAGATTCAAATAAATTCAATGAACGATCTGATCATAAATCCACAATTCATCGGATCCCAACAAACACACAACAAGAATTACAATAGATTGATCTTCGAAGAGATCATTGTATTGAAGATCGAGAAAGAGAGAGAGAGTGAGAGAGAGAGAGAGAGAAAGAGAGACATATAGCTACTACTATGGACCCATAGGTCCTGGTGGAACTACTCACACATCATGGAGGCAGCAAGGTTGATGAAGATGGCCTCCCCAATGATTCCCCCCTCTAGCAGAGTGCCAAAACAGGGCTCCAGGCGGGATTGCATTGGAACAGAGGCTTGCGGCGGCGATAAAATTGTTTGTGGTCTCACTCCGAGGGTTTTAGAATATTTGTGAATCTATAAGCCAGAGATTAGGGCAAACAGAGCATCAGGGGGCCCACAAGCCACCCCGGCATGCCCTACCCCCCAGGGCGCGCCCCTGGCTTGTGGCCCCCTCGTGGGTCTAATGGCCACCTTCCAAACCTTCCAGGGTCTCTTATGTTCTAGAAAAAATTGTCAAAAAGTTTCGTCGTGTTTGGACCTTCGTAGGTATGGTTTTCCACGAAACAAAAAACATGCAAAAAACAGGAACTGGAACTAGGCACTAAATTAATATATTAGTCCATAAAAATAATATTAAATGATATAGAAAGCATACAAAAATGATAATATAATAGCATTTAACAATAAAAAATTATAGATCCATTGGAGACGTATCAGCATCCCCAAGCTTAATTCCTGCTCGTCCTCGAGTAGGTAAATGATAAACAAAAGATTTTTTATGTTGAATGCTACCTAACATGTCCTTGATCAAATGATGTAATCATGGTATGAATATTGGGATACGAACGATTCAAGGGAATAGTCTATCATTTCACATTGAAATAATAATACATAAACATGCAAGTAAACAATTATTGCCTTTCAAAATAAAGATGCTAAAGAACGTGATGCCTGCACACTTAATAATGATAAGCATGGAAAGCTTAGTCTTCCTAGCATAGAGATATCAAGTCATGAACAACCATGGTGCCAAACCAAGCAATTAAATTATACTTTTCTCACTTCAACTTTTTTTCAACTTTCACACAATACTTGAGTGTGAGTCATGGACTTAGCACTTTGGATGGCAAAGAGAATGATGATGGGAGTTTATAAGGGAAGACAAAAAGGTATAAGAAAGTCTCACATCAATGGGCTTGATCATTAGGCAACGGAGAGGCCTTACAATCGATGTTAATGCGAGGAGTAGGGATTGCCATGCAACGGATGCACTAGAGCTATAAGTGTATGAAATTTCTCTATATGAAGCTAGGTGGGTGTGCATCCAACTTACTTACTCATGAAGACCTCGAGCATTTTGAGGAAGCTCATCATCAGAATATGCAAGTCAAGTTCTATTAGTGCAAAAAATCCCACTAGCATATGAAAATGAAGATCATGAAGACTCTCTATATGAAATACGTGGTGCTACTTTGAAGCACAAGTGCGGTAAGAGGATAGTAGTGTGCCCCCACCCTTCTCTTTTTCTCTCATTTTTTCTTTTCTTTTTTTCTCTTTTTTCTCTATTTTTTGATTGGCCTCATGGACCTCATCCTCTTTTTTTTGAGGAAACATAAGTCTCCTCCAATTAATATCCTTACAGGTAGGGGCACAGTCTATTAATGCATCACACTTTATTTTTACTTACAACTCGAAACATAAAAAATATGATGACTGTATATGAATGCCTCTGGCAGTGTACCAGAATGTGCAATGATGTAGCATAATATGTATTACAATGATGAACTGTGGCTTTGCCACAAATACCATGTTAGCTCTATATGACCATGCAAAGCAAAATGACAATGAATGCTTAAGTCATATGAATAGTAACAATGGAAGTTGCATGGCAATATATCTCGAAATGGATATGGAAATGCCATAATAGGTAGGTATGGTGGCTGTTTTGAGGAAGATATAATGAGGCTTATGTGTGAGAGAGTGTATCATCTCACGGAGTTGGATGTACCTGCGAAGTTTGCACCATGTCCCAAGGTGAGAGTGGGCAATGCACGGTACCGAAGAGGCTAGCAAAATACGGGTAGGTGGAAGTGCTTATAGACAAAAAACTCACATTAATCATAAAAACTCAAATACTTATTACAAAATTCTTAGTAGCCCTTGAAGCAAAGCATAACTCACATGCCCCTAGGTGGGAGGTTGGTAGGAGTTAACCATTGTGCTCCCCCGATCCAAACACACAAAGGACATCAAACAAAGATAAATCACACTCCGACTTCCTCGTTAATGCCAGCGGCTACCACTTTCATGCATAAAGACTCACAAACCTTAACACCATTATTAATACTTAGCTTTAATCATTTACTAACACACTCATATATTACTACCTCAATATCCCAAAACTATTGCAAGGAATCAAACTTATCATATTCAATGATCTACAAGTCCATGCAAGTTCTTATTATATCACCATTATATACCTATTATTTTTGGACCAACCATATAACTCATGCAAATTACCACTTGCTATTCAACTCTCAAATTGATTTAAGTGAAGCAAGAGAGTGCAAATAATTTCTACAAAACATATCACCATTCTCAATCAAATATAAGTGAAGTACAAGAGCAATTGCCTCAACTTAAAAAGATATAAGTGAAGAACGAATGAGCATTCTATAAATATAAGATGAATGTGTGTCTCTCATAGTAGGTGTGATTAGGAAACCGTGATTGCAAAGACGAGCAAATAAAACAAATGATGCTCCAAGCAAAACACATATCATGTGAAGAATAAAAATATAGCTCCAAGTAAGATATACCGATAGTTTTGTGCCATCCAGGGCATCCCCAAGATTAGACGCTTCAGTCTTCCTTAGATGTTACCAACGTATCTATAATTTTTGACTGTTCCATGCTATTATAGTATCAATCTTGGATGTTTTATATGCAATTATATATCATTTTTGGGACTAACATATAACCTAGTGCCCAGTGCCAGTTGCTGTTTTTCTGCTTGTTTTTGGCTTTTCAGAAAATCAATATCAAACGGAGTCCAAATGAATAAAAAACTTTGGATTAATTTTTTCTAGACCAAGAGAGACCATAGAAGGTTCGGGAGAAGACCGGAGGAGTCATGAGGGAGCAACAAGCTCGGGAGGCGCGCCTAGGGGGGTAGGCGCACCCCCAGGCTTGTGGGCCCCTCGTGGCACATCTTGACCTAATTCCGCCTCTATAAATTCTCAAATATTCCCAATATACCAGAGAGCCACCTCGAATAACTTTTCCGCCGCCGCAAGCTTCTGTTCTTCCGCGATCCCATCTGGAGGCCTTTTCCGACACCCTGTCGGAGGGGGTATCGATCACGGAGGTCTTCTACATCAACCTTGCTGCCCTTCCGATGATGTGTGAGTAGTTTTCCACAGACCTACGGGTCCATAACTAGTAGCTAGATGGCTTCTTCTCTCTCTTTGATCTTCAATACAATGTTCTCTTCGGTCTCCTTGGAGTTCTATCCGATGTAATCTTCTTTTGAGGTGTGTTTGTTGGGATCTGATGAATTGTGGGTTTATGATCAGATTATTCATGAGAAATATTTGAGTCTTTTCTGAACTCTTTTATGCATGATTGTTATAGCTTTGTATTTCTCTCCGATCTATCCGTTTGGTTTGGCCAACTAGATTGATTTATCTAGCAATGGGAGAGGTGCTTTGTGATGGGTTCAATCTTGTGGTGTTCTATATCCCAGCGACAGAAAGGGACAAGACACGTATTTGTATTGTTGCCATTAAGGATAAAACGACAGGGTTTATTCATATTGATTGGGTTTACTTTGTCTACATCATGTCATCTTGCTTAAGGCGTTTTCGTTTTTATTAACTTAATACCCTAGATGCATGCTGGATAGCAGTCGATGGGTGGAGTAATAGTAGTAGATTTAGGCAGGAGTCGGTCTACTTGTTTTGGACGTGATGCCTATATACATGATCATTGCCTTGAATATCGTCATAACTCTGTGCTTTTCTATCAATTGCCTAACAGTAATTTGTTTACCCACCGTATGCTATGTGTTCGAGAGAGAAGCCTCTAGAAAACTATGGCCCCCGGGTCTTTTATCTATCATATATAAAATCCAAAAATACCTTGCTGCAATTTTATTTACTTTAAAAAAATTGCAATTTATTTATCTATCTATCACTATCAGAATTAATCCTTGCAAGTAACCGGCAAGGGGATTGACAACCCTCTTGTTCGCGTTGGGTGCAAGTATTTGCTTTTGTGTGTAGGTGCTGCTAACGAGGTTCTGTGTG
Organism: Elymus sibiricus; assembly: GCA_039707655.1. Classification (NCBI taxonomy): domain Eukaryota; kingdom Viridiplantae; phylum Streptophyta; class Magnoliopsida; order Poales; family Poaceae; genus Elymus; species Elymus sibiricus. The sequence goes on from CM077676.1 coordinate 311,634,706, forward strand.
GTTCTCCTACTGGATTGATAACCTTGGTTCTTAACTGAGGGAAATACTTATCTCTACTGTACTGCATCATCATCTCCTCTTCGAGGAAATCCCAACGCAGCTCACAAGTAGCACATCCCCAAGCGTAGGATCTTGCCACTCCTTATTCTTCTCATATCTCCATCTCACCCAAAACTTAAAAACTTCATTCACACATAACTTAACGGAACCTCGTGAGATAGGTTAGTATAATAAAAATAAATCATTCACTTAAGTACTGTCAAGACAAGATTCATGATCATTCCCTGATGTCTACTGAATTCTATCATTTGCACAATTTATATCCCCAATATAAGCCATAGAAACTTTAAAACAAGCAAACAAAGAAAAGAAAACTTACATGTCAAAAACAGAACAATACGTAAAGATCTAATTTTCATCATACTTCTACAACTCCGAAAATTCTGCAAAATTACGACAACACAGAAAATTTGCAAGTAAGTAAGTACTGTGTAAAAGTTTAAGGATTTTATCAAGTTCGAGTAGATAACAAAAATTCAGATACTTGATGCAAAAGTTTCTGTTTCTGCACAGAACCAAATAAACAAGCATTCACATCACCCTAAAGGTTTAACTTGGCACTTTATTGAAATAAAAAATAAAAACACAATTACTATAGTAGAAATAATCATGTGAAACACTGAAAACAAAACAAAAAAAAGGATAACTATTGGGTTGCCTCCCAACCAGCGCTATTGTTTAATGCCCTCTAGGTAGGCATAATGCAATATATCAAGTTTTATCATCTTTTAAGGACAAATCATAAGTAGCTCCCATAATATATTCATAAGGAGGCTTAATAATATTTCTAGGAAAATGTTCCATACCTTTATTTAGAGGAAATTGGAACCTTATGTTACTCTCCTTCAAGTCAATAATTACACCTATAGTTCTTCGAAAAGGTCTCCCAAGTATAATAGGAGAAGATGGATTACATTCAATATCAAGAATAGTGAAATCTATGGGAACATAATTTATATTAGAATTACAAGCATATAATTCACTCTACCCATGGGTTTTTTAACAGTTGAATCCGCTAGGTTCAAGTTTAAAGAACACTCACTCATATTGGTGAAACCGAGAACATCATACAATGCTTTATGCATAATTGAAATGGTAGCTCCTAAATCACATAAAGCATTGCACTCAAAATTATTTATTTTATCCTCAATTGTGGGTTCCCACTCATCATGCAATTTTCTAGGTATAGAAACCTCTAATTGAAGTTTTTCTCATTAGCTTTTATAAGAGCTACTACGATATGTTTAGTAAAAGCTTTCTTTTGATCATAAGCATTGGGTAAATTAATCATGGATTGAAGCAAGAAAATACATTCAGTAAGGGAACAATTATCATAATTAAAATTCTTGAAATCCAAAATAGTGGGTACAACACTATCTAAAGATTTGACCTCTCCAAACCCACTTTTATCATTTTTAGAGACAAGATTATCACCCTCTGAATACTTGGGATGCCTTTTAACTAAAGTTGACCCTTCTTCAGTCCCATTGTTATAAACTTTAATATTTATAAATAATGATTCAATAGTAGATACACCAATAGTTTTAGCATCTTCATCATGATTAGCTAGAAAACGCAATTCAGCCTCTCTTTCCTCTCGTTCCCTTCTATCTCTAAGTATATCAATCATGTTTCTATTATAATAAATGGAGACTTGAATAGCTTTTAGAGATTCAGGCATTTCATCCTTATTTGGTGGCAAAAGTTTAATTTTAAGAATATCCACATCATGCACAAGTCTATCCATGTTTCTAGACATTTCATAAAACTTACTCAATTTTTATTCTACCATAGTGTTGAATTTTTTTTGTGAACTTATAAATTCTTTAATAGTGTTGTAATGTTTAGTAGGAATCTTATTATTATTACTACTACTACTATAGGAGTTACCATAATTATTTGAGGGATTACTGGGATACGGTCTAGGATTATTATTGAAGTTCCCTCTATAAGCATTATTATTAAAATTGCTCCTTGAAATGAAATTCACATCAATATTATCATTATTTTTCTCAATCAAAGTAGATAAAGGCACATCATTTGGATCAATAGAGCACTCTTAGTAGCAAGCATGGACATAATAGCATCAACTTTTTCACTTAGAGAGGAAATCACCTCAACAGAGTTTACCTTCTTACCACTTGGAGCGCGCTCGGTGTGCCATTGGGAATAATTCACGGTCATATTATCAAGAAGCTTAGTGGCTTCTCCAAGTGTTATCCCCATGAACGTACCACCTGTAGCAGAATCTAGAAGCTTTCTAGACAAAATTTAGCCCAGCATAGAAATTTTGCACTATCATCGAAAACTCAATCCATGTGTGGGACAACTTTTTAACATAAGTTTCATTCTTTCCCATGATTGTGCAACATGTTCTTGATCAAGTTGCTTGAAGTTCATAATTTGATTCCTCAAAGATATTATTTTAGCGGGAGGAAATTACTTGTCAATAAAAGCATCTTTACACTTAGCCCATGAATTAATACTATTTTTCGGTAAAGACGCAAACCATGCTTTGGCTCTATATCTTAGAGAAAAAGGAAATAGCTTCAGTTAACAATATCATTATCCACATCTTTAATTCTTCTCATATCACATAATTCAATGAAGGTATTAAGATGGGAAGCAACATCTTCATTATAGTTTCTAGAAAATTGTTCTTTCATAACAAGATTTAGCAATGCGGCTTTAATATCATAAGATCCCACACTAGTGGCAAGAAGAGCAATAGGGGTACTAATAAAATCATTATTATTACTAGTAGTGAAATCACAAAGCTTGGTATTTTCAGGAGTAGACATAGTGGCAACACAAGCAAAAGTAGCAACACAAGATTTGTTTTTTGGTATTTTGGAAATTTTGGCAAACAAAAGAGAAGGAAAATAAAAAAATGCAAAAGGCAACTAGACAAGAAAATAAAACAAGAAAAAATAACCTAATTTGGTAGATGATGTCTACCCGGCAACGGCGCCAGAAATTCTTCTACTACTCACGATGGAGTTGTTGGAATTCCTCGAAGAGGAAGGGTGATGTAGCACAGCAACAGAAAGTATTTCCCCCAGTTAAGAACCAAGGTTTATCTAACCAGTAGGAGGCACCAAGCTAACAATGGTGGCAGTACCTGCACACAAACAAATAAATTGTTTGCATCCAACAAAGGCAAGGGGGTTGTCAATCGCCTTGTTCTTGTTAGTTACAAGATTAAAAGCAAATAATGGTAGGGAAAAGTGGCAAGAAAGTAAAAGAGCCAAAAGAGCAATTGTAGGAGTTTTTGTGTTGATTGAAAATAAACCCGGGGCCATAGATTCACTAGTGGCATCACTCTCGAAAGCATGTAGTGGCATGGTAGCCAAATTATTGTTGGGCAATTGGCAGAATAGTGCAAATTATAACTATGATCATTCATGGCATAATATCACATAGGCATTACATACGTGATAAGTAGACTGTTAAACTTACTGACATCTACAACTATTACTCCACCCTAAGACCGCTATCCACCATGCATCTCAAAGTATTAAGTTCACAAGAAACAAAGTAACGCAATAAGCAAGATGACTTAATGTAGACATAAGAAAACCTAGCAATAATATTAACCCCATCGTTTTATCCTTAGTGGCAACAACACAATATGTTCCTTCGTCCCTCCTATCATAGGACAAGATCACCGCAAGATTGAACCCACTGCTATGCACCATTCCCTCTAAAGACCTACTCATCTATCTTGGCCAAAGAAGACTCATAGACCGGAAAGCAAACATAGCTATAATATTACACAATAAAGAAACTTCAAGATTTTCAAATAAATTCAATGAATGATCTGATCATAAATCCACAATTCATTGGATCCCAACAAACACACCACAAGAATTGCATCGGATTGATCTCCGAAGAGATCATTGTATTGAAGATCAAAAGAGAGAGAGAGCCATCTAGCTACTACTATGGACCCGTAGGTCCTGGTGGAACTACTCAGACATCGTCATGGAGGCTGCAAGGTTGATGAAGATGGCCTCCCGAATGATTCCCCCTCCGATAGAGTGCCACAACAGGGCTCCAAATGGGATCGCGTCAAAACAAAGGCTTGCGGCGGCGATAAATTTTTTCGGGTCTCGCTCCGTGGGTTTCAAAATATTTATGAATTTGTAGGCCAGAGATTAGGGCAAAGGGAGCATCAGGTGTCCCACAAGCAACCCCGATGCGCCCTACCCCCAAGGCATGCCCCCCTGGCTTGTGGCCCCCACGTGGGTCTTGTGGCCACCTGCCGAAGCTTCTAGGGTCTCTTATGTTCCAGAAAAAATCGTCAAAAAGTTTGTCGTGTTTGGACATTCGTAGGTATGAATTTTCTGCGAACAAAAAACATGCAAAAAAAAGAGGAACTGGCACTGGGCACTAAATTAATAGGTTAGTCCAGAAAATAATATAAAATGATATATATAAAGCATAGAAAAGTGATAATATAATAGCATTTAAAATCAAAACTTGTAGATACGTTGGAGATGTATCAAGCATAAGACCTAGCTAAGTCGCTTTCATGCTTAAAGTTTTCAATTCTTCATGTCTAGCTCGGTCAGGCATTATATTTGTGTAGAATAAAAATGTTATAAAATAGTTCCTTTACCCAAGTAACCTGGGGGTTCTTAATTTAATCTGTGTCATTTTTAAGTGTTTTCTTCTAAGTCATTGCAATATCTTTTTCAACTACTCCTTTTTCAGCTCGAGTATTCGGTCAAATAGCCGGATAGCCTGGCTTCTCTATATGCCGCTCGAGTTTAGTTCGACTAAATTCGCCTGAGAAGCACTCCGCCTTTCAGGGTAAGGATGTTTAAGCCCAAGGCTGGCCCCACTCAAAGCCTGGAGATTGGATGTATCATGTTAAAGCACGACGGAAGCACAAATTAATTATAGGACCAATTTTGGTTGCACCAAAAATCTTGACTTAATTAAAGCGTAATGCTCTTACATAAGTTTTATAGTTATTACCAAGTTTATGACACTTCTAAACTACTGTATGCTTTTTATCCAGGAGGCAGGACATCTTCTTGATCGAGGTGTGCTGCTTTGCAATTCTGCTCGGGATAAACTTTTCCAACCCGCGGTTCAGCATCTTCCCTGCCGAGCAATGATACGTCTCCAACGTATCTATAATTTATGAAGTATTCATGCCATGTTTACAACAATTTTATATGGTTTTGGTATGATTTGATTAGAACTAACCCGGACTGACGTTGTTTTCAGCAGAACTACCGTGGTATTGTTTTTTGTGCAGAAATAAAATTTCACGGATTGAGCCCAAAATTTACGGTGATTTTTTATGGACAAAAAGAGACCCCCAAAGCTTCGTGGAAGGGCCAGAAGAGCCACAAGGGCACGACAAGCCTGGGGGCACTCCCCTAGGGCGCGCCCCCCGAGCTTGTCGCTTCCTCGTGGACCCCCCTGACGTGAATCCAACGCTAAAAAATCCTATAAATATAGAAAACTCCGAAAAGAAACCTAGAACTTCCACGCCGCCGTCGCAAGCCTCTGTTTAGAAGCGATCTCATTTGGAGCCCTGTTCCGGCACTCTGCCAGAGAGGGAAATCATTGCCGGAGGCCATCTTCATCATCCCGATGGTCTCCATGACGAGGAGGGAGTAGTTCACCCTCGGGGCTGAGGGTACGTACCAGTAGCTATGTGTTTGATATCTCTCTCGTGTTCTTGATTTGGCACAATCTTGATGTATCACGAGCTTTATTAATATAGTTGGATCATATGGTGTTTCTTCCCTCTCTATCTTCTTGTGATGAATTGAGTCTTTCCCTTTGAGGTTTCGTTATTTTCGGATTGAATATTTCAGATTTGAGAACACTTGATGTATGTCTTGCATGTGGATACCCGTGGTGACAATGGGGTATTCTATTGAGTCACTTGATGTATGTTTTGGTGATCAACTCGCGGATTCCCGTGACCTTGGGGTAATCTAGGCATAGGGGTTGATTGCACGTTTTCGTCCTTCTTTCTCCGATAGAAACTTTGGGGTACTCTTTGAAGTTCTTTGTGTGGATTGAGTATTATGAATCTGAAGTTGTTTGATGCATATCGAATAATCAACTCATGGATACTTGTGGTGACATTGGAGTATCTAGGTGACATTAGAGTTGGCTGATGCGTATCATATGGTGTTATTTTAGTACGAACTCTAGGGCTGTTTGTGCCACTTATGGGGACGTCTCAATAGATTGATCGGAAAGGATAACTTTGAGGTGGTTTCGTACCCTACACCAATTTCATCTTATGTTCTCCGCTAATAGGAACTTTGGAGTGATTCTTTATCGCACGTTGAGGGATTGTTATATGATTCAATTATGTTAGCACTGTTGAGAGATTGCAATAGTGAAAGTATGAACCCTAGGCCTTGTTTTCAAGCATTGCAATACCGTTTGTGCTATGTTTTATCACTTGCAACCTTGCTGTTTTTATAATTTCAGATTACAAAAACCTATATCTACTATCCATAGTACACTTGTATCACCATCTCTTCGCCGAACTAGTGCACCTATACAATTTACCATTGTATTGGGTGTGTTGGGGACATAAGAGATTTCTTGTATTTGATTGCAGGGTTGTTTGAGAGAGACCATCTTCATCCTACGCCTCCCACGGATTGATAAACCTTAGGTCATCCACTTGAGGGAAATTTGCTACTGTCCTACAAAACTCTGCACTTGGAGGCCCAACAACGTCTACAAGAATAAAAGTTGCATAGTAGACATCAAGCTACACCTCGGTGATGGCAAAGCGCAAAACACAAACTGTGCTAGTTCATAAGGAGATATGATCCTAGGGTTGGCCATGTTGCCCAACCCAAGTCTCAGGGGCTACTGCATTGACGATTCAATGCAGAAAATTCAAAATAAAATGCAATTCCCGATGAAATTACAATCCTCAAGTCGGTCGGCTACACCCGACTTGAGTCTCGGGGGCTACTGCACACCGTGTTTCTGTTCCTAAAGTATGCTGCCAAGCAAGGATTCGATCCTCAGGCCAATTTTGTGAATCGACCTGAGTCCCAGGGACTACAAGGATCTGCGGTTTTATGTTATCCTTCAAGTGCATCCAGGATTTAAGGCCGGCACACACCTTGAGGGCTACTGGTTATACATCTCGACAGAGAATAAATTGCACCAATCAGAAAAAATTCTGTGAAAAATTGGCTCACTGAATCCGACTTGGCAGAAAACATTTTTTCACAAGTGACTGGCTACACGAGAAACTTTTCTGGCATCCAGCTCGGTTGTAGTCCTTCAACCTTTTCAAGACCGAGGTCTGCGTCACCTCGGATGCAATCTAGCATCGGAGCTCGACTACAAGAAGACACTGAGCGGGGAAAGTTCTCGTTGAACTAGTTTCAAGACCAATGACTGAAGACGATGAGAAGCTCGGACAAACTGAGGTGCTACCAGCTTGAAGACCGGTTCAGGGGGGCTACTGATGGTGTCCCGGCTATGGAGTCACTCAGGATGTCGACTCCCGGCCTGGCGGGCTAGGCTGAGGACCCCCTTGTTGGTTCCATCTTGGGCCACTTTGGCCGGCCCATGGCGATCTACGAGGAGCCTTGACGTACAAGACAAGGACTCCTCTCCACCGACGTAGCCGACTAGGACTGTTATCCTAGGCCTCCCGTACATTATATAAGTCGAGGCTAGGCTAGTCGATAGATGATTACAAACACAGACAATGATATCATGGTATTTCAACCGGTAATCTGTACTCCCTCAAAATCAATACAACCAAAGCAGGATGTAGGGTATTATCTCTTTGAGAGAGACCGAACCTCAATAAATCCCTCTCTCTTGTTACCGTCGCACCAAGGCTACCTGTTTGGGACCCCCTACCCGAGATCTACTGTATTTGACTCCATCACCCCTCACTTCCCCACCTACCTATGGTGCCCGTGGTGGTGATCTTGTGTCGGTTGCTCGTCAATATCGGTGTGCGCAGTCAAAGTTTAGGTATTGCCGCCAACATCTTCGGTCGAGGCAGTGGCCACAATGGTGAGCTCCTTTCCCTTTTATTGATGATAAATATATTGTAGTCCTATTCTAAACATAATGTAATTATGTCCTATGTGTTCGGAGTTTGCTACAGTAGTATGGTATGAGAGTAGCATAGGTAGTATGTTAGAGTGGGTTGAAAAGTGGTATGTTAGGATCCATGTTGTAGCCATATTTACAAATCTATATAAGGATGCGGTCTATTATGGTTAGAAAGTAAGACAATGCTAGCTAGCGTGCAAAGTAAATAGTAATGCACAGACTATGTTTCATTCCTATATTTCATTTGTATGCATGCTATTTCACAGATGCTATTAACTTAGTAATGCTTATATATGTATGATATTAAGTATAAAAAATTAACATGTTGTTTAGTTTATATGAACAGCTGATAGACACATATTGTTGGTGTGGTGACCTTTTAGTGTACTACATAAAACACTTTTATTTGTAGGATAGTTTTGTGCACTGCAAATAAAAAGGCACATTGGTGACGTTGCTCTATTTTGGGTGCACTACACAAAAAGAAGACAATTTTATGTGTAATCATGACCACTAATCTTACAAGTCAAGGGGCATTTCTAGTGAGTTAAAGGACTCATTCAAGTGTTAAATTCCTCGACAACAAGCCTCGTCTACTCATAGATCAATACATTAGCACTTAGTTGAGCTTGTAGCCCTAAACATTTGGACATATGTATGAATTGTAATGCAATTTCTTTACATGCGTCTATGTGTAACTTTATTCCTTAATGCATCTTGGGGCTTCACTGCTACAATATTGCTAGCAGTGGAGTCCCAATTTGCTTAAACTGCATTTTGTTATCACTCACCGACCAAGCGGTCTGTGTTAACCATTATCACAGACGGGTCGGCTCGCCCGTCCGAGGCACTGATGGGCCAGAAGCGCGTCAGTGATGATTCAATTTGTTTGGTCACTGCTATTCAGATTTGTAGTAATTTTACCTCCACTATGAGGGCCTGAACCTGGGTAAACACTTCTTCGTGTGGACCCAATATATCAATCAAATCCACGCAGAAGGAAGGGGGAGCGGTCTTGCTACTCATGTGTGAACCCTAAGTTCTCCTATTTATACATCAAAATTGGTAACCCCCATGATTGTGCTGCGTCATGCTGCTGGCGCATGCACATCCCTCCAGGTGGATGGCTCAAAGATCAGGCGAGGCAATGTTTGGTAAAATTAATATTGCCACTCAGTGCCAGCCCATCCAATCATCGTTTCCTTTCGTCTTCGGCTCTATCTTTTTGCAGGACTGACCACCCCCGCTCCTCCTCTCAATTGCTCTCACGCTCTCTCTGCTCCTCCTCCTCTTGGCTTCTTTCTTCCCTATCTTACTAGAGAGCCCTAGCAACTAGCATTGTGTTGCCTCTCCTCCTCTCTGTTGGTGCACACACTATTATAATGAGTTAATCCCATGCATGTTTTACCTAATGTTATGTCATAATTACCCATTCAAGGAAAATTAAAGATATGTGCCAACTTTTACCTTTCTTTTTGCACGGCAAGATGGTCCCCATGCTTTTCTAGTATTGTTAATTCCTGGAAAATATTACACAGCCCTATTCTAGAAAGGTAGTGTGCTTCTTTGTCCCACTCATGATCAATTTCATGCTGCAAGCAGGCTTGGTCACATTTTTCTCTTTTCCTGCCCTGAGTGAAGTTCTGCAGACACAACTTTAGGTGGGTTTGTTACTTGGGCTTTGTCCAATGCTTTGTTGACAGTAACAATGATGTGTTGTTCCTCAGCCAAATAGGGAGCATGTACACCTATTCGTAAAAAAATACCTATAGGTGAGAGGGTTGAGATTTGACTTTTGTATAAACCTATTATGAATTGCACAACTTGTATAATTTTTTATTATAAAAAGTCAAACCTTAGATTAGTTTTTAATGGAGAACTTCAAATTAGTGGAAAGTGTGGTTGACACTTTTCTGTCACTTGTCAATCTCTAAGCATGCCCCTTGAACAAATCTCTAAGCGTGTCTTCTAAAAATAATCTCTAAGTTAAATAAGAGAAGATCCTACATTGAATTCATATGAGCTCATAATAAAAGAGTTACACCGTAAGAGGAACTCTAGCAGAGTCACCATATGGCGTTCTAGGTTGATATTGCCAATGCTGACTTTGCCAAACCCACTTTGGTCTGCACATTCTTTGGTAATCGACTCCATCACACTTTTGAAAATCCAAATTATGGCTGTTGTGCTATATTTTCTCTATTATATATCATTATACAACTACGTCTATCAAGATTAAATCGATTATTAAAAGTATACCTTGCACATTTTCTCAATCATGGAAAATCAAATAATTAAAAAGTGTAGCTTGCACTTTTTTGAAAAAGTGCAAGTTGCACATTTCAAAACTAAGGTTGTACTTGTTAGAATAGGACTTAGACATAAAATATATGATGGGACTTGGATTATGAAAGGATCAAGATGAACCTAGAGGGAGGTGAATAGGTACAGCTACAAATTTTAATTGATTATTAGCAAGTTTAGGAAAATGTAGAATATAAAGGTGAGCCTAAACAATTGCTATGTTGAGAAAAGTAATGTGATGTAGTATGCTCAACAGTTATTGTGAATTCAAGGTCAAGTGACCAAAGTAAACCACAAGTAGGGGTCTAGGGTTAGGTATAACATATGACATGGAGATGAGGATGTTTCGCAATGTTCACTTCCTTCGAGGGAAACTAATCACCATTGGAGGGATGAGTGCTACGATGAATACAAACCAACACCATGAAGGCTCACCCTATTCTCCTTGAGATATCACCACGAAGGCAATTCTCAACCACTAGTGCTAGACCTTGAGATGACCTCCAAACCTTTACAAACTTTCTAGGGTAAATCACAAGTTAATTCCTCGCCGGAGAACTCCAACTGCCTAGGAGTCTCCAACCTCAAAGATTAACAAGATCAAGGGGGAAATGCTCAGGACTTGCTCAAATCACAAATTGCTTCAATTAAAAGAGAGAGGAGGAGTGGATCTATCAAGGCTGAAATCTCTTCCAAGAACTCTCACAAATTGATACGTCTCCAACGTATCTATAATTTTTTATTGTTTCATGCTATTATATTATCAATCTTGGATACTTTATATGCTTTATATGCAATTTTATATCATTTTTGGGAACTAACCTATTAACTCAGTGCGCAGTGCCATTTTTTTTGGCCTGTTTTTTGGTTTTTCAGGAAATCAATACCAAACGAAGTCCAAATGGAATAAAACCTTTAAAATGATTTTTTCTGGACCAGTGGGGACCCTAGAAGTTTCGGGAGGAGGCCCGAAGACATACGGGAGAGCCACGAGCTCACATGGCACGCCCCTGGGGCCGCCACCCGAGCTCGTGGGTCCCACTTAACTCTGTTTGACCTGATTCCACTTTTATAAATTCAAAAATATTACAAAAGCAATAGAGAGCCACCCGAAATAACTTTTCCGCCGCCGCAAACTTCTGTTCTTCCATGATCCCATCTGGAGGCCTTTTTCGGTGATCTGCCGGAGGGGGAGTCGATCACGGAGGGCTTCTACATCAACCTTGCTGCCCTTCCGATGATGTGTGAGTAGCTTACCACTGACCTATGGGTCCATAGCTAGTTCCTAGATGTACTTTATTATGCATGATTGTTATAGCTTTGTATTTCTCTCCGATCTATCCGTTTGGTTTACCAACTAGATTGATTTATCTTCAGTGGGAGAGGTGCTTTGTGTTGAGTTCAATCCCGCGGTGTCCTCACCCAGTGACAGAAGGGGTAGCGAGGCACATATTTGTATTATTGCCAATAAGGATAAAACGACGGGGTTTATTCATATTGCTTGAGTTTATTCTGTCTACATCATGTCATCTTGCTTAAAGCGTTACTCTGTTTGTTATGAACTTAATACCATAGATGCATGCTGGATAGCGGTCGATTGGTGGAGTAATAATAGTAGATGCATGTAGGAGTCGGTCTACTTGTCACGGACGTGATGCCCGCCTATATACATGATCATTGCCATGAATAACATCATAACTATGCGCTTTTCTATCAATTGCCCAACAGTAATTCGTTTACCCACCGTATGCTATGTTTCGAGAGAGAAGCCTCTAGTAAAAACTATGGCCCCCGGGTCTACCTTTTATTATATTAGAAAACCCTAATTTCCTTTGCTGCAATTTATTTACTTTGCAATTTATACATCTACCACTACCAGTTTTGATCCTTGCAAATAATGAGTACAAGGGGATTGACATCCCTCTTGCCCGTGTTGGGTGCAAGTATTTGTCTGTTTGTGTGCAGGTGTTGTTTGACCAGGATTTGCTTGGCTCTCCTGTTGGTTTGATAACCTTGGTTCTCACTAAGGGAAATACTATCCGCTACTATATTGCTTCACCCTTCCTCTTGGGGAAAATCCCAACGCAGCTCACAAGTAGCACAAATCTCTCTGGGATCTTGGATTTGTGTATGGAGAAGGAGAATGAGCCTTTTCTAAGATTAGGGCTCTTCTCAATGTGTTGGTCATCCCCTTCACAAAGTGTTGGAGGGGTATATATAGCCCCATCAGGAACTAGCCGTTTTGGGGCTATAATAGACGGGCTGGACAATACGGTCAATTGGAGCCGGATAGTCCAACTGCTGTAGCGAGGTGACGATAGACAACCGAAGAAGGTAGTGAAGCAGGCACTGGACAAACCGACAAACATGTAGGACAATCCGACTTATCTAACTGGATGAAACAACGCTCTGGATAAGCAATCGTCACAACGTCCGACTATCCTAGATAGTCTAACATATAGTTGGACGAAACATCGATGTGACTAAATGTCCGGTAGAAATGTCCAACACTAGATTTCAGCTTCTGAGGTTATTGGGAGAGGTAGCCAGATAGTCCGACATCTCCGCTAGATAGTCTGACATCTTCGCCTGACAGTCCGACGACAAGCCCCGACAGCCTGACAAGATAATAATTTTGGTTGTTTGGTTTATTTCAAACATGGGACTTTTATAGGTATGGAATTGTTTATGACATTGACTTGAGAAAAACTATCGCAAACCTCTTTGATCCTTAATGGTGCAGAATCTGTATGACTCGAGATTTAAAATGAAAAGCTTCGCTTCTCGTCATTGTTGCATAATTTTCGAGTCATGTCCAATTGGGGAGTCTATGATCCACACACAAATTTTCCGTGGGGGACTAGAACCTGTGTATTAACTTAGCAAACATGATTAGTCCCCTATAAGTATTATGTCATTAATATCAAATTATGATTAAGGGCATGATTGCACTTTCAGCCCCCCCTCTTTTTCGTAATTAATGGAGAATTTGACGCCAAAGACCCAAAAATGATGGCTTATCGCAACACTGTCATAACTATTTCAGCCTCTTTTGAAGGTCTGGAATTTCACCATATACCTAGAGACAGCAATCAAGCTGTCGATATCCTTTCCAGGATGGGCGCTAAACGTGACCCACTGCCAGAAAACACTTTCCTCAAACGATTGTTTAAACCATCGGTCACATGGCAAGGTGGCGCGGAGGCAGCCAAGCAATTCTCCCCCAAAATGATGACCCCACCAGCCGCCAAGCCAGACGAAGGGATAATTGGGGGCTCGGCAATAGAAGAGACCTCCTCGGCACACGAGATCATGTCAGTTGTCACGCCGTGGACTGAGCCCATCCTAGCATATTTGCTACACAAGGAGCTGCCCGAAGACCAGACAGACGCATGGCGAATCAGTCGACGATCCAAAGCGTACAAAGTCCATGAAGGAGAATTGTACAAGTGCAGCGGCACTGGCGTGCTCCAGCGATGCATATCTGAGGAGGAACGAAAGGATCTCCTCTCCGAAATCCACTCCGGTATGTGCGGGCATCACGCAGCACCTCGGACCTTGGTCAGCAAGGTGTTTTGAGCTGGATTTTGCTGGCCTACTTCAAGGGTTGAGGCAAGGGAATTGGTACAGCAATGTGTAGGTTGCCAAGTCTTTGCCAATCAAATCCATATGCCGGCCACAGCCCTACGAACCATCCCAATCACCTGGTCGTTTGCGGTCTAGGGGCTAGACATGGTCGGACCACTCCGAGGAGAGACGGACAAAAAGAAATACCTCCTAGTCATGGTGGATAAATTCACAAAATGGATTGAGGCAAAACCTGTGACATCGGCTAAAGCGGGGCCAGTAATTGACTTCATCTCCAACGTCGTACACCTTTATGGTGTACCCCACAGCATTATCACGGACAATGGTTCGAACTTTACCGCCAAAGAGGTACAGGAGTGATGCACGAAACTAGGTATTAAGCTTGACTTTGCCTCGGTGTATCACCCACAAACAAACGGCAAAGTCAAGCGAGACACTGGCTTAATATTAAGTGGCATCAAGCCACGCTTGGTTCGATCTTTAGAGAAGGCCGACTGCAAATGGGTTGAGGAGTTGGACTCCGTACTGTGAGTGCCCTGTCGAGCCATTCACGACGAGGAGTTCGAGAGCCCTCTTAGTACGTTCAGCTTTGTGAACAGGTTGCTAGATGATCTTCAGCTTCTCCGTCTTGTGAAACAAAAGACCCGGAAGGCCGAGGACCAACTCTATTTCATGCTGGATGTCACCGCTAGAAGGCACCTTATGGTGCTGCTGCCAAGATCTATGTGGATGGTGGCCTTGCTAGGAACGGGATGAAAGGAGCGGCGCCGTGACAATTCTGGTGCTTTCCTGGGTGCTTCGGTCGTTGTTCTTGATGGCCTGACTGACCCGGCTAGCCTGGAGGCTCATGCTTGCAACGAAGCTCTTTATTTAGCCCTTGATCTCCATCTGCAATACATAGAAGTTGCATCGGACAGCGCTGAAGTTATAATATCCCTGGACCCTGGCCAAGTGCAAACCTGTGTGGATATGCTGCTGTCCTACATGGGGATTGTCAGGAAGTATCCCTTTGTCCCTCCTCCAAGAAAAGGCGACTAGGGTTTTTGCCTCCCGTCGGCGGCGCCGTCGATCTGCCACTTTCCTATGGCCTTAGGGCCATTGATGCGCGGTGGATCCTGGCCCTTGCCGGCGGGAGGGCTCCGTTTTTAGGTGCTTCTTCAAGTTTTGTTAGAGTCTGTGTCCTGCTCAGGAAGACGAGACGGCGCCGGCTTCTTGAAGATGGAATAAGGTTCTCCCCGCCTAGCCCCTGTCCCGGTGGTGCGTCTAGCATCGTCGGAGGGCGTGTGGAGGTGTGTCTCCGGCGGATCTCGCGGGATTTGGTCGGTGGTTGTCTTTGGTGGATCCGCTTGGATCCGGTCTTTGTTCGTCTTTGTTTATGTGTCTTTAGGTTGGATCCTTCCGATCTAAGCTTCTCTTTATCAGCGGTGGATGCTGTTCTAGTGCGTTGGTCCTATGGGGCCTTAGCACGACGACTTCCAGACTGTCTACTACAACAAGTTCTGTTCGGCTCCGGCGAGGGAGGGGCGATGACAGCGGCGCGCCTTCGGCTTGCTTCAGTGCTTGTAGTCCTCGCTAGGTGGTCTACGAATCTGGATGTAATTTTTATTTATCTCTTGTGTTCATTGTACTGTCATGATTAGAGATGAATAGATCGAAAGTTTCCCGGAAAAACAAAAGATATGCTGCTATCCTGCATGAAATAACTCTTGGTCGCTCCTTGTTCCAGCATGTCTCCTTCAGCTATGAGCATCGTAGTTTCAATCCAGAAGCACATAGCCTAGCTAAGAGCATCTCTAGCAGACCCCTTATATCGCGCCGAACTGCAAAATAACCGTCGGTTTACAGTTTTGTGTGAAAAAAGTGGCCCGAACAGACACCGTATCGGACCGCGGCCCTTCAAAAATTTTGCGGCGTGCGGCAAATTCTCTCCCTCAACCCGTAGAAACACTGGGCGGGAGGCCGACCCGAGCGTGACCCTTATCGCTAGAGAGATTTGGCGGAGGGACATTTCTGCACGGTAGTTCCCGCTCTCCCTTCCCTCCGCCGCCATTGATCTTCCTCCGCCCGCTCCGGACCACCTTCCCCGGCCGTGTAGCGCCGCCATGGATGCCTCCCAGTCGTCGCCCCTCACCGTGGAAGTCATGGACGCGCCAACTCCTCAAGCAAATCTCGTCGCCGGCGGTGTCGCGCCCGTTGCCGTTCAAGCCTCCACCGCAAATCCCCGCAAGCGCCAGGGCAATGTCGTCGTCCAGAGCGGTGCTCCCGCAGCCGCCGCCGAGAAGGCTCGCCCGCCCGCCGCCGCCTCCGCTGCGAATCTGGTGCAGGGCGTCCCCACCCCGCCGGTGAAGACGCGCAAGGTGGCGGTGGTGAAACGCAAGAAGGCGGCCACAAAAGGTACTGCGACTACCGCGCCACCACCTCCTTCGATCACCACCCCAAGAGCTCACCCGAGGACGCCCGCCGACGACGCTGCTGCCGCCGCCCCCGAGATGTTCAACGGAATGGGCGCAAGGTATGAAACTTTGATTTTCTTGTTGTTTTTACTTTTCGCCATTGCGATTGTTCGTGACTTGTGGAGCGAATTTGTAGCGCCGATTTGCATGATGCGCATGCCGAGTTTGTGCACATGTTGGACGACAATGCCGTCGACATTGATCAAGCCCCGATCGGTGATTACGGCTACAATGAGATGGATGGTGGTGTGCACGGTCACGGTGAGGAAGAAGATGAGGTGGAGGTGATTGGGGAGGGTGTGTTCGACCAAGCGCAAGCAAAAGTGCGCGCGGGATCAAAGAACTACACGCAATTGAAAGATCGAGTCTTGATCAAAGCTTGGGAATCTGTGTCTCTTGATGCGCGCACCGGCACTGACCAAACCGCCAAACGGTATTGGCAAAGGATAAAGGACCAATTCTTCCGAATGATGGCAAAGTATCCCTCGAGGACGCCACGCACCTATAGGTCACTCCAAGGTCGTTGGGATGTGATCAAGTCGATTTGTAGCCGTTGGAGTGGTTGCTTGGAGCAAGTCCGCAATGCACCTCCAAGTGGTACCGTTGAAGCCGATTATGTGAGTTTGTTTTCATTTTTGTAGTGCAAATGATTATGTGAGTGCTTGCGTGTGACATACTTTGACATTGTTTTCATTTTGTAGCCCAAAATTGCGCAATAAAGGTACAAGGACATGGAAGCTTCCAATGGCAAGTCATTTACACTAGAGTATTGTTGGGAATTGCTTCAAAATAGCGAGAAGTGGAAGTTGATTGACAAAGAATCCCCATCGAAGGGAGGTTCACTCACCAAGTTGGATCATGATGATGAAGATGATGATGACCCAAAAAACAAGAACAAGCCCGATGGAAACAAGAAGGTCAAGGACAAGATTAAGAGTGAAGCGGAGGCATCAAGCTTGCAGGACAAGATAGATGCCATGGTGCAACAAATGAGTTGATGGTGGCCAAGACATTGGAGGCAAAGAAGGAGTTGGCCGACTAGAAGGCGCAAGAGAAGCAAGAAAAGTGGCAATTACTCAAGGAAGAGGGGTTGTGCAAGGCCGCCATTGAGGAGAGAAGAGCCCTTGCCGAGGAGAACAAGGCCTTGGCCAAGCTTCTTCAAGAGGAAAACAAGATCATGACGATGAACCGCAATGAGATGGACGACATCACCAAAGAATGGCATGATATTGCAAGGAGGGAGATCTTGGAGAGAAGGAGGCAAGCAGCGACAGGTGGTGGTTTCGGTGCCGGTGGTGGCTTCGGTGGCGGTGGAGAGTGATGATGATGATGATGGTCATGGAGATGGTGGCGGCTTTTGCATGAGGTTCTTTTGGGTCATGGATGACTGTTCGAATTTGTAGTCAATTATCGGAATTGCGGTGAAATTGTCTACTTTGTTTTTAAAAACCGTTTGGCTTTGCGGGGTCTGTTCCGCCGCAGCCCGCGCCAGCCCTCAAAACAGGTTTTCCACGGCCTTTATACTCATTTTAAAGGTCCACGCGATAAGGGGTCTGCTAGAGATGCTCTAAGGCAGTATCCTCTATGGATGCCGGGCGCTATTTGTCGCTCTCTGATCTTCCAGACATCATTTTGTATCCCCATGAATATTAATGAATATAAAGAGAGCCCTTTTCTCCTAAAAGAAAAAACAAAGAACAGGACACACTTGAAGGAGTAACACCCGTATTCAGGAAAATTAAGTGTTACAACCCCCCAGAGGAGGGCAGAAACATCGACTGCCGCCGGGCGAACTTTTCGGTGAGCAGCGTCTCGACAAAGAGACCACTAAACCTTCATCACCCTAGGCCGGTCAAAATAGAACAGCACCACCTCTTAAAACACACCGCTCCTCAGCTTTTCGGCCGCCACGGCCCGATGGAGAAAATAAAGCGAACAACAGCTTTATAAGAACATGATTCAGGGGATGTCAAAAACTGCCTAATTTGTACTATAACGTATTTGTAGCACCAATATTTCGGCTGCCCGTCTATATGTACATCGTGGCAGTGTGACAGAATTGGAATTTAGATTCATGCCTGCAGATTGCTACAAGTGCAACATAATGAGGTCATTAAAGTTTTCCACGGATAGCTGGTGTTGCATGCAGATGACCAATTTGAGGGAACGCCCAAACCAACACCTTTTTGGCCAAGAAGATAGTAAGTACCCGCAGAAAGAACCAAACTTTATTTCCTGCTCCATTTCGCAACAAACAGGCACCATTTATGCCTTATCAAGCACCATAAAAACAAATCAAGAAAGACTTGATGCTGCAAGACAAGCAGCAAGTACCTCCCCTCTGTGACTCTGCCCGTGAGTGTATGTATGATCAAACAGGCACCAATGCATGGAGCAATACGAACGAGAATTGACAGCGGAATTGCAAGCAAGCAAAGATGTTATTTACATGAGAACACAGATAATGAAACAGATGCCGGCCTGCCGGATTTGAACCGGCTACGAAGGAGGAGCATAGGGTCTTTCAACCCCACGCCACCCAACACTCTTCCGATCGAGCAAAGGCCGGTGAAATGACATCACTGGATAGGTGATTGCTTAATGAAAAGGTACCACGTACCAGAAACTTTCCAGAACATAGCATCGTCCATGCACTTCCCATACCAGTCAAAATGGCATATAGCTCAGTAGCTGCAAACTAGTACCAGATTTAAGGCAATAAAGACAAAAAAAGTGGGATGGAGTTATTATGCTCGTAAACGTGAGTGGAAGCAAATGTGGGATTGATGCTTACTCACAAGTCATTAACTTGTCACCTCTTTAGAGATTTTTCACAAGTGTTCAAATATTACCTTGATTTGCTCTTTGTTGACAAGGAATACATGCATCAGAAAGTTCCAAAATAAATAGTACCTTCTACTCTGGCAATGGATGAAATGCCCAGATATGCATTAATAGTGTCATTAATAATTGTACGCACTTGACACATGTCTAGCTGGCATGATCCTCGTGAATCATGATCAACATTGCCTGAAAAGGATCTCATTAGAAAAACATTGCCTGAAAAGATGATGCAACATATCTTCTTTTAAACGCATGTTGCTCATCTAACAAAGGTTGAAGTCGGTAACTTTGATGCTATGGCAAACAAAAACCCAAGCAAACCATAGGTTTCTTAAAAATAATAGTTCCGTTAAAAAAAAACTTAGTGCGTTATTACTAGACCCATTTCCACTCCTTCCTACCATATAATGGTCTTCTCTTTTCAATCCTGTTTCTATGCACCCATTACGCAGGTTAAGGAAAGCAAACACTTAAGCCTCATGTGACAAGGCACGGGTCTCAAGTCTCCACAATACCGACCAAAAGAAAATATGGATTAATCTGTTAAGCTTGGAGTCCACATAGTTTTGCAAATTCAAGAGGATGAGGCAAGCAAGAGATGGAACACATACTAGAGGGATTTGCAAGTTTGAAGGTGGCCACATAGTTTTATGTACCTGAAAGAACAGAGTAGGTTCATTAATAAACTCACACCATATTAAGAGGCAACTTCCACAAGAGGTGCATTAATAACGCACCATATTAAGAGGCAACTTCCACAAGTGTATCATCATGCAATTGGCAATGCATGATTTTATATCAGAATAATGATAAGAGGTCCTATTATGACGTCACATTTTTTCTCTGCCGAACAACAAAACCACTTTAGATAGAACCAAAATGAAAAAGGCCAAAAGGCATTTATTTGTAAAATCTTGCAAAAGTGTGTGTGTTATGTTTGCAGTCAATACTTCCATTTTTTGGTAAATGGTTATGGTGAACAGGTTACACTTTTTTTACCTATTTCAATATTCTATTCATATCCATATGTTTGTTCTTTTCTTGCTGAATCTGCGGCAGCCAAATTTGTTGGAATTTTTTGTGTGCAAAATTTATGATGCTTAAATCCAGTGGAAGGCTAACCATCAACCATAAACAAATATAAAGTATCACACTATTTGTTACTTTCGAGTTAGCAATAACTACCATGGAAACCTTCCTAAAGTGACAATGCACATGTCCATGCATGTTAATGGCGACAAATAAGGCAAACGCATTTATTTAGAGAAAATCAAGTTCGCATGTTAAGGAAAATATGTGAAACATCTTCTTGGTTTCATAGTTTCATACTGCTTGCTATTACCGTAAAGTTGCATATACTTCTAAAAAGGAAAATAATTAATTTCATAGCTGTCCCTCAATTCTAAACTATTCTAAACTTGGCAAAATAGAAACAAAAACCTTACATTAACAATCTTCCCCCCTTTATTCATGTCATTGATATATCCTAGTTGAGTCCATAAAAGGGGGGAAAATGAATGTCTTTTAAAGTTTCACTAGGTATCCAAATATTAGAGAATGTTATCAGCTTTGTCAGCAGAGAATTGCTTATTAGGGATGTAAACCAGGTCCCGTTTAATCCCACTTATGGTCTAACAGTTCAATAAAGTTTTTTTCCCGAGGAAAATGAACTATCGAGCTAGCTAAAGCTAAATAAACAGGACTTGAGGGCACCGTTTATTTGCCATTTACATCCCTGCTTACCATCTTAATTAACTGCGGGTCATATTTCTCAATTAGGAGGGAGGAAGACAATGTCAAATGCACAAATAGCTAGTTTTTTTTTTAAAACACCAATTCCAGTTAAACAGATGGTGCAAACGTGTAAAGTACACGTTATTTATGAATTTTTCGCAGTAATTTCGATCATCCAATATTTCTATCATGTTCATAGTTACAAGTTCGATACAATAGATACCCTTACATGCAATCTTGTTTTTTTGTAATTATTACTTAAAGATGCTCTCGGATAATTTCATGGATATTCTAGGCAATGTTAGTTACTAGACAAGGCATTTGGTTCTGGAAGATTTTACAACAACAACACAACAAAGCCTTTAGTCCCAAAGAAGTTGGGGTAGGCTAGAGGTGAAACCCATAAGATCTCGCAACCAATTCATGGTTCTGGCACATGGACAGCAAGCTTCCACGCACCCCTGTCCATGGCTAGTTCTCTGGAAGATTTTAGTTGTATCTTTTTTAATAACAATGATTGGAATCATGAATGCACATTACTTCCATTTTCGCATCTACTGTTTTGCCATAACATAAGGATATCCTCCAGTACGACACTACATCAGTGGCTACCAATGTTCTATCTTCCACTATGCCTACTCCAGTCCCATATTCACTTCCTCTTTGTGCATCTTTAATGCACAAACTGCGAAAGGCGATTCCTAAATGTCAAACAAAAATACTAGGTTTACCTAACCAAGTTTCTCATCTCCATTACCGGAATGTGTTGGTTTTAGGTATGGTGCTTGTGTCTGGTCATCTTGGTAATGGCGTCTACAACGGTACTCACTTAAGATGCAGCGCCATTGACTTCAAATTGTCTCGTGGAGCCTTTCAGTCCCAAACAAGTTGGGGTAGGCTAGAGTTGAACCCATAAGATCTCAAAACCTAGTCATGGTTCTAGCACGTGAATAGCTAACTTCCATGCACCTCTATCCATGGCTAGTTAAAAGGGCAGCCCCGTGCATGTAGCTCCCGCTTGCGCAGGGTCCGGGGAAGGGTCCGACCACTTTGGGTCTATTGTACGCAGCCTTTCCCTACATTTTTGCAAGAGGTTGTTTCCAGGATTCGAACCCATGACCTCCTAGTCACAAGGCAGCAGCTTTACCGCTGCGCCAAGGCTCCCCTTCTATCCATGGCTAGTTCTTTGGTGATATTCCACTCCTTCAAGTCTCTCTTTACGGACTCCTCCCATGTCAAGTTCGGTCTACCCTGACCTTTCTTGACATTATGAGCAAGCTTTAATCTTCCACTATGCACCGGCGCTTCTAGAGGCCGGCATTGTATATGCTCAAAGCATCTCAGACGATGTTGGACAAACTTCTAATCAATTGGTGCTACCCCAACTCCGTCCAAACCGAGCACATCATCGTGCTCCGCATGTCTCCGGGAGCCCAAATCACCCGCCCGTTAGGCCTGCCGTGCACCGTAGCGCCGTAGCCATCGGCGCTCAAACTCCGGCCGCCGCCTCCGTCGTTGCTGCCGCCGCTACGGGCCTCCCCGTGGCCAGCCGCTCGCACCTTTGGATGTGCGCGAGTGCCAGCTATGCGTAGAGCCCCTCCGCCGCTCGTTTGGTCATCGAAACAGCGTTTCCGAGCACCTCCGCCGCCTCGGCACCTCGCCGGCGGCTTAACGCCGGCGTGCTGACGTGGCAACGCCATTAGACGCTAATGACGCCACTAACTAACCACCTAGAGCCACTGACATGTGGGCGCCGTGCTGATTTAGATTAGTCTAATTTTTCTGTTTAGATTAGTGCTAACCCCGTGGCCCCACGTGTCAGCTCTGACTTTGGCCTAGTCAGCGTTGACTGGGCCCACCTGTCAGCGACCCTAACCAGCCCTCGGTCACTGACTAGTGGGACCCACTGGTCAGGTTTGACCTGGACCGGCGCTGTTGACTAGATGGCGTAAGCATGATGTAGTGCTGACGTCATAAATGTTTCTGGAATTTTAATAAATCAGAAATGATTTATTAATTTCAGAAAATAGTCAAAACTTTGAAAAATCATAGAAAATTAACCGTAGCTCAGAATGAAATAATTTATATATGAAAAATTATCAGAAAAATCCAAAGAATCTACTTATGCCATTTTCATGCATGTCTGAACAACTTAAAGTTGCTGAATATGACAATTTGAATAAATGGCATTTGAAATGCCTTATATGGAGTTTGAATTTGAACCTTGGGTTCAAAACAACTTCATTTAAACCGTTGCTAGTTGCATTAGCCCAAATCACAGCATGTTGCCATGTCATGATCATGCATCATATTGTTGCATTGCATTGATTGTGTTCCTTCTTTTCTTGTCGGTGTTGTTCGTTCTCGGTAGCCGATGTTTCCGACGTAGTGACCATTGACACTGATGAAGTGTCGTATCATCTTCAGAAGTGCCAGGCAAGCAAACCCCCATTGAGCATTCCGATACAATCCCACTCTCTCGCTCTTGCTCTCTTTTACTGCATTAGGACAACAACGATTCAACTGTTACATGTTGCGGTAGTTGAACCCATTCCTTTGCATGACCTGTCTTTGCCATAGTAAATAGTTGAAACCCACTAGCATGAGTAGGAGTTGTTTGAGCCATGATGTGCCTACTCATTCATGCTTGCTTGTTATGCCTGCTATGCTTAGAGTTGTGTCAGGTCTGATTCATCTGGGATGGATTGGAATGGTGGTGAACATGTCCTACGGTGTGAGAGCTAAGTGTGTGAACACAATTTGGTAAAGGTAGCGATGAGAGGCCATGTAGGAGTACATGGTGGGTTGTCTCATTGGGACCGTCCTCAGGAACTGAGTCCCGTGTTTGTGATCCAAGACAGTTACTACCACACATTGGGACCCTTAATTGACTCTCTCGACTTATTAATCGCCTTGATCTCTTACCAGGAGTTGCAACTAGTTTCTGGTGCTTGTAGGATATGTGTTGGGGGCCGTGCGTAGCGCTGACCCTAGGGGTGGGCTATGATGCGGTAGAGACAAGAGGCACGGTGTACCAAGTGACACCCGAATGGTGCTCTTGGGAACCCTGCACTCATCGTTTGAGGCCGTACTGGAAACTTTGGCCGGACTTCCTTGCGGAGTGGACTCAAATAGGCGATAAACCTGGACTAGAGACTTGTGTGGTTAGTCAGGTCGTGGCCGACACCCTCGCCAGGCTTCCGCTTGAAGGTTGCCGAGATACATGACGTGTACATGGCGGTAAGTGGGGAAAGCGTGTGTGAAGAAGTACACCCCTGCAGGGTAATATTATCTATTCGAATAGCCGCGTCCGCGGATATGGACTACTTGGAAAGCTTACATTGTTCATAGACAAGTGGAAATGGATACTCTAAAATGCGCAAGATAAGTGTGAGTGCTATGGATGGCCTTCTCATAGGGAGACGGGAGCGGATCCATAGTGGGGTATTGTTATGGTGAATATGTGGACTCGTGTGCGGTTTCTCACCTCAAAAGAAGTTCCTGATAATCATAGTTCAGGATAGCCATTGAGTCAAAGCTGGCTTGCTGCAGTTAAATTCCCCAACCCCCTTGTTGATACTGATGCATATGTAGTTAGTTCTGATGTAAGACTTGTTGAGTACAATTGTACTCACGTTTGCCTAATTTATGTTTTGCAGAGAGACTTCAGTCTCACTAGTGGTTTCACGTGGGCTTCGACGATTAGTTTGGGAATCCCAGACAGAGGTCTGGCTCCTTTGGAGGGTCTTGTAGATAGACAGGCTTTCTAGCCTTCTTCTTTTTAGCTGTCTGTACTCAAACAGATTTATGCTTCCGTTGCTTGTATGACTTTGTATGTTAGGTCATGAGACCCATGTTTGTAATATCATGCTATGTAAGGCTCCTCGGAGCCCTTTTAAATAAATACTTTGAGTCAAAGAGTTATGTTGTGATGCCATGTTGTATTTACACATATCGTGCATATTGTGTGTATGTTTGAAATGCACTGGTATGTGTGGGATCCGACACCTAGTTGTTTATTCTTGGTAGCCTTCCTTATGGGGAAATGACTCCTAGTGCTTCCATCCAGAACACATGGATTGACCAGCATGTGTCCTTCTTTGCTCCTGTGTCTGTCCCTACGGGAAATGTCACGCGGTGTTCCTTTAAGTCCTTGTGGCTTGCTACGACTTGGGTTCATACGTTGATGACCGACACGTGCATTGCTGGGTCATGTATGCCTGTCCCTATAAGTTTGTGCCACCTTGGTTTACGACTAGTCATGTCGGCCCGGATTCTCTGTCACATGGATGCTAGCGACACAATCATATACGTGAGCCAAAAGGCGTAAACGGTCCCGGCTAGGTAAAGGCAGCAGCCATGGGTTACCGTGCGTGAGGCCGCAAAGTGATATGATGTGTTACATGCTAGACCCGTGTGACTTAGGATCGGGGGTCCTGACAGTTTTGGTTTTCCAAATTTGTTCACAAATTCAAAAAAAATCACATTTTCAAAATTTGATCGCAAATTGAAAAATGTTTGGGAGAATTTCATAAAATATTCGTGTTTTGAAAAAAATATGCATAATTTCAGAAAATGTTAGCGTTTTTCAATTTTTTTTACTGTTTTTGAAAAAATGTTCGCATTTTGAAAAAGTTGTTCGTAGTTTCGAAAAATGTTCACGTTTTCAATTTTGTTCCTTTTTTTTTATAAAAAAATGTTTGAGATTCCCAAAAAATGTCTGAGTTTTTAAAAGTTTGTTAGCATATATTGAAAATGTTTGTTTTTGTAAATATATTTACTTTTGTGAAAAAGAAAACCAAGTTCGAAATTTAAGAAAAAAAACTTCCGCCGCCTATAGTTTATATAAACTGAGCTGGCATTTTAGACAAACAAATCTATGAACACAGCGGCTTGCGACGTGGTTCACTCACTTGAGGTCGTGTGTTCGATTCCACAAACTGACGTTTCTGGTAATTTTTTGCGAGCTGTTCTTTATATTTTTCATTTGTCGTTAGCTTCTTTACCACTAGAATCAGCTCGACGCACTGGCTAGCTGCGCGGTTCGTGTTTGCCACTGGTCGCGGGTTCGACTTCCACCTAGGGCACCGTTTTTTGTTGATTTTACGGCATGCTACCGTAAATGGGCTGGCCCAGGTCAGCTACCCCTTTGCGAATCATCCACTGTTTGCCGCAATAAGCGGCGTGTAGGAGGTCCCATTCCAAACGTTTTGGGAGCATCAACTGTTTGCCGCAATAAACGGCATCTAGCATGTCCCATTTAAAACATTTCGGGAGCAACAACGATCGAAATCACTAATTAATAAGTACTTCTTACAAAGATCACTCCCACTTTGCCAGGTTACGACAAGTGGCGCACTGCATGTGCGCCACTTGTCGCAACCTGTGAGTTTTCCCTTTTTTCGTAGATTCGTTTATTCAAAATGTTTTATCTCTTAAACCGTGCGTCCAAATCTCGAACCGTTTTCCACGTTGGATGCCTCGCGTCGAGATCTTCAAAACCAGATCCCATGTTGATAGGTTTCGACGAACTTTTTTCGTGAAAAAACAGAACAGGGAGCACGTTTTTTCTCTTTCAGAAGAGGCACGCATTTTTTTTCCTTTTCCGAGAGGCACGGCCATGCTTCTCGCGGAAGCAAATCCGTGCCTACACGAGAAAGTAAATCCGTACCTCTCGCGGAATGAAAAAAACGCGTTTTTCCCTTTCCGAGAGGCACGGCCGTAGCTCTCGCGGAAGCAAAACCGTGCCTCCACGACAAGTAAATCCGTGCCTCTGGCAGAACGAAAAAAAAGAAACGCGTTTTTTTCATTTCGAGAGGCACGGAGGAAGCAAATCCGTGCCTCTCGCGGGGAAAAATGTGTTTTCCCCTTTCTGAGAGGCACGACCGTGCCTCTCGCGAAAGGAAATCCGTGACTACACGATAAGTAAATTCGTGCTTCTCGCGGAATGAAAAAAAAATGTGTTTTTTCCCTTTCTGAGAGGCACGACCGTGCCTCTCGCGGAAACAAATCCGTGCCTCCACGAGAAGTAATTCCGTGCTTCTCGCGGAATGAAAAAAATGCATTTTTTTCCTTTTCCGAGAGACACGACCGTGCCTCTCATGGAAGCAAATCCGTGCCTCCACGAGAAGTAAATCTGTGCCTCTCGCGGAAGGGGGAAAACGCGTTTTTTCGCGCAATTTTTTTAAAACTTTTTTTGGGTCCAAATTCTAAGAAAAATCTGGGGAAAACAGAAAAGCCGAAAAAAATCATCTAAAAATAGGGCACCCTTTTTTGTTGATTTTACTGCACGCTACCTTAAATAGGCCGGCCCACGTCAGCTACCCTTTTGCGAATCATCCACCGTGTGCCGCAATAAGCGTCGTATAGGAGGTCCTATTCCAAACGTTTCGGGAGCATCAACTGTTTGCCGCAATAAGCGGCGTATAGTAGGTCCCATTCAAAAAAAATCGGGAGCAACGACGATCGAAATCACTAATCAAGGAGTACTTCTTACAAAGATCACTCCCATCTTGCCAGGTTATGACAAGTGGCGCACTGTATATGCGCCACTTGTCGCAACCTATGAGTTTTCCCTTTTTTCGTAGATTCGTTTATTTAAAACGTTTAACCTCTTAAACTGTGCGTCCAAATCTCGAACCGTTTTCCCTGTTGGATCCTTCGTGTCGAGATCTTCAAAACTAGATCCCATGTTGATAGGTTTCGATGAACTTTTTTTTGCGAAAAAACCGAACAGGGAGCATGTTTTTTCCCTTTCAAAAGAGGCACGCGTTTTTTTCCTTTTCCGAGAGACATGGTTGTGCTTCTCACGGAAGTAAATCCGTGCCTCCATGAGAAGTAAATCTGTGCCTCTCGTGGAACAAAAAAAATGCATTTTTTTTCCTTTTCCGAGTGGCACGGCCGTACCTCTCGCGGAAGCAAAACCGTGCCTCCACAAGAAGTAAATCCGTGCCTCTCGCGGAATGAAAAAAAAACGCATTTTTGTTTTCATTTCCGAGAGGCACGACCGTGCCTCTCGCGGAAGCAAATCTGTGCCTCACGCGGAAAAAACACGTTTTTTGCTCATTCCAAAAGGCACGACCGTGCCTCTCGCATAAGCAAATCCATGCCTACACGAGAAGTAAATCCGTGCCTCTCGCGGAATAAAAAAATGCTTTTTTTCCTTTCCGAGATGCACGACCGTGTCTCTCGCGGAAGCAAATCCGTGCCACCACGAGAAGTAAATCCGTGCCTCTCGCGGAACGAAAAAAATGCGTTTTTTTCTTTTCCGAAAGGCACGACCGTGCCTCTCGCGCAAGCAAATCAATGCCTCCACGAGAAGTAAATCTGTGCCTCTCGCCGAAGGAGAAAAAAAGAAAACCCGTTTTTTCGCGCAAATTTTTTTTCAAACTTTTTTTTGGGTCCAAATCCTAAGAAAAACCAGGGGAAAACAAAAAAGCCGAAAAAATCGTCTAAAAGCCTAAAATGCGTACAGAAAAATAAAAAAATTCCAGAGGGAGCTACCAGAGCGCGACACATGGCAGCGGCTGAGAGTCACTAGTGCAGAAAAGCCTAGCTATGGCGTGCCAAAATTGCCCTTGCTGGCGTAGGGCTCCAACACCACCAATATGGCGCCAGTGATTTTTTTTACTGATGGCGTTAGTGCAAACGTCAGTAGTATTGTGACTTCTGATAACGTGACACGTGTCCAACGCCAGCAATATGTTCGTGTTAGCTATGGCTTTAAGTGTGTGCCAACGCTAGCAACTAGATTTTTCACTAATAAAAAAAATTATATGCAACAATTTAAACCTAGTATATATGCAGCCATTTAAACTTACTTAGATTCAACTTCACAAAATGTTAGTAATTGTAAACTATGTAGTGATCAACTCCACACAAGGTCAGTACTTGTAAACTACGTAGTGATCAACTCAACAAAAGGTTAGTACTTCTAAACTACCTACACATTACATCTCTCTCCGAAGAATTAACTTTACCTCACGGAGCTTATTCCTATTGATCTCCCCCTCCTTTCTGTAATGGGCTTTCTCCGTCTTTAGTTGAATCCTCTCGGCCTTGAGAAGCTGTATGTCCCTCTTCAGCTCATTCGTCTCAGCGGCCAGTTCATCCTTCTGGGCATTCGGCTTTAGTATCTTATCATAGAAATCAGAATTATCATCGATAATCTGATCCTTCTCCTTCCACAAGGAGTCATTCAACTCCCTGAGGGCCTTCATTGTACTCTCATGTGACGCAACTAGCTCGCAGTTGAGCATGTCCACTGATAGACAATAGGAAAGAGCTCAAGTGTGCGCTGTATTCCTCCACATGGGGTCAGTACAATATAAAGGAGAGTACATTTGAGAGGGAGAGAGAGAGAATCCACAATGCACGCACACACTAACTACTCAACTCCCGATCCTAGATAGCAGGAGGAGATAAGAGCTGCTGACCCTGCATGGCCCATGCAAGGGCGGTGGCGCGTGACCCACGCACAAGACCAACTCGGCTGGTATTACCTAGTCTAACAGCCCCCCGCAGTCTCAGCGTGGGCGTGCCGAACGTTGAGACTGGACCGGAACTGAGTGAAAGTAGCAGTAGGCAAGCCCTTCATGAAGATGTCCGCATACTGAGAGGTTGTAGGGACATGAAGCACACGAACCTCGCCGAGAGAAACCTTGTCACGCACAAAGTGAATGTCGATCTCGATGTGTTTGGTGCGTCGATGCTGCACCGGGTTAGAGGACATGTACACAATAGAGGCATTATCACAATACACCGCCGTAGACTTGGTGATAGGCTGGTGGAGCTCCTGCAACAACTAACGTAACCAAGCGGTCTCGGCAACGACGTGGGCAACAACTCGGTACTCCGCCTCAGTGCTCGACCTGGAAACAGTAAGTTGTCGCTTCGACGACCAAGATATCAAGTTATCCCCAAGAAAAATGCAAAAACCAGAGGTGGGGCGTCGTGCGTCAGGGTAGCCGGCCCAGTCCGCGTCAGAATATGCTAAGAGAGTGGACGGCGAGGACGGGTTAATGTGAAGGCCGTAGTCTAGGGTGCCTTTAAGATAACGAATGATGCGTTTGACAAGGTGATAGTGGGAGGAGCACGGCGCGTGCATGAAGAGACAGGCCTGCTGAACGGCGTAGGACAGGTCAGGACGAGTGATAGTCATGTACTAGAGTGCGCCGGTTAAGCTACGATAGATGGTAGGGCTATCGAGGAGATCGCCGTCAGAGATGGATAGTTTGGCGCCGGAGTCGATAGGAGTGCAGACGGGATGACAGTCGGACATGCCTACACGCTCAATGATTTCCAAAGCATACTGATGTGTACTGCGCAACTTTTATTCTTGTAGACATTGTTGGGCCCCCAAGTGCAGAGTTTTGTAGGACAACAGCAAATTTACCTCAAGTGGATGACCTAAGATTTATCAATCCATGGGAGGTGTATGATGAAGATGGTCTCTCTCAAACAACCCTGCAATCAAATACAAACAATCTCTTGTGTCCCCAACACACCCAATACAATGGTAAATTGTATAGGTGCACTAGTTCGGCGAAGAGATGGTGATACAAGTGTAGTATGGATAGTAGATGTAGGTTTTTGTAATCTGAAAATATAAAAACAGTAAGGTAGCAAGTGATAAAACAGAGCACAAACGGTATTGCAATGCTTGAAAACAAGGCCTAGGGTTCATACTTTCACTAGTGCAATCTCTCAACAGTGCTAACATAATTGAATCATATAACAATTCCTCAACGTGCGACAAAGAATCACTCCAAAGTTCCTATTAGCGGAGAACATAAGATGAAATTGTTGTAGGGTACGAAACCACCTCAAAGTTATCATTTCCGATGAATCTATTGAGCCATCCCTATAAGTGTCACAAACAACCCTCAAGTTCGTACTAAAATAACACCATATGATACGCATCAACCAACTCTAATGTCACATAGATACTCCAATCTCACCACAAGTATCCGTGATTTGATTATTCGATATGCATCAAAACAACTTCAGATTCATAATATTCAATCCACACATAGAACTTCAAAGAGTACCCCCAAAGTTTCTATCGGAGAAAAGAAGATGAAAACGTGCAATCAACCCCTATGCCTAGATTACCCCAAGGTCACGGGAATCCGTGAGTTGATTACCAAAACATACATCAAGTGACTCAATAGAATACCCCATTGTCACCATGGGTATCCACATGCAAGACATACATAAAGTGTTCTCAAATCCAAAGTATTCAATCCGATAATAACGAAACCTCAAAGGGAAAGACTCAATTCATCACAAGAAGATAGAGAGGGAAGAAACACCATATGATCCAACTATATTAACAAAGCTCACGGTACATCAAGATCGTGCCAAATCAAGAACACGAGAGAGAGAGATCAAACACATAGCTACTGGTACATACCCTCAGCCCCGAGGGTGAACTACTCCCTCCTCATCATGGTGATTGCCGGGATGATGAAGATGGCCTCCGGTGATGATTCCCCCCCCCCCTCCGGTAGAGTGCCGGAACAGGGCTTCGGATGAGACCGCTTCGGAACAGAGGCTTGCGGCGGCGGCGTGGGAGTTCTAGTTTTCTTTTCAGGGTTTTCTATATTTATAGGATTTTTCAGCGTTGGATTCACGCCAGGGAGGGCCCACGAGAGAGCAACAAGCTTGGTCGGCGCGCCCTAGGGGGGAGGGCGCGCCCCCCAGTCTTGTCGCTTCCTCGTGACTCTTCTGGTCCTTCCTCGAAGCTTGGGGGGTCTCTTTTGGTCCATAAAAATCACCGTAAATTTTCAGCCCAATCCAAGAACTTTTATTTCTGCACAAAAAACAACACCACGGTAGTTCTGCTGAAAATAGCGTCAGTCCGGGTTAGTTCTAATCAAATCATACCAAAATCATATAAAATTGTTATAAACATGGCATGAATAGTTCATAAATTATAGATACGCTGGAGACGTATCAGCATCCCCAAGCTTAATTCCTGCTCGTCCTCGAGTAGGTAAATGATAAAAGAAATAATTTATGAAATGTGAATGCTAGCATAGTGCACAAGTTTGATCAATGATAATTTCAATCACTTTTTCTAGCATCATTATATATCATAAACAGTAGCTCATCTCATAAAACTTCTCATGATCAAGTAGCAAGCTATTCACATGCTAAAGTATAGACCATAAACTTTCTTGAAAACTAACAAACTATATTCTCAGTCATCAAACAATTGCAATTCATCTTATTTTCAGGAATGGTCTATGTAAGAGCTTTGATTTAGCAAATTCCACATACTCAACTATCATATAGTCTTGCATGATTGCTGACACTCAAAGCATATTTTTAGAACAAACTGTTTCAGTCAAACACATAGTAAGATAGGGGCTTAATGTTTTGCCTCCCAACTTATTTATCTCAGGGATAATGTCAACAATAATAACTCATGATCACCTATATTCAACTGGATATATGTGCCTGGATCTTTCCCCACCACATGATGCTTGCCAAGAGAGAAAATAAAAACGGAATAGAGAAGAACACTATTGACTCTTGCATAAAAGTAAATACATAAAGTAAAAGATAGGCCCTTCGCAGAGGGAACCAGAGGTTGTCATGCGCTTTTTATTTTTGTATGTGCAAGCTCTTAATGCAAAGGAACGTCACTTTATATTGCCCCTTATGATAGCAACCTTTATTATGCAGTCTATCGCTTTTATTTCTTCACCATCACAAGTTCGCACAAAGCTTATTTTCCCTTACAATAAAAGATCATACACATTTAGGAGCAATTCTTATTGCTTTTGCACCGATGACAACTTACTTGAAGGATCTTATTCAATCCATAGGTAGATATAGTGGACTCTCATGGCAAGAAATTGGGTTTAAGGGTTTTTGGATGTACAAGTAGTATTTCTACTTAGTACGAAATTTTGGCTAGCAAAATATTATGAGCAAGCACCACATGTTAGAGGATCCAAGAAAATATAACTTTTATGTGAATATAAACAAACATAACCCATTATGGTGTCTTCCTTGTCGAACATCAACTACTTGATCAAGGTTGAAAATAATTAATGGGGGCTCACAATCATAGAAGATGTCCAAGATAGTATATTTATATGTGAAATCTCTCTTCCTTCAATATTCTTTCATAAATTTTTCAAGTGACCAATGCTGTGTTTGGTAACTTTCAATAAATTTTACCACTTATACTTATTTTATGTGAAGTCACTACTCCCCATGGGACAAGCCTATGAAACATATATAATTTCAACTTGATGATATTCAATTCATTCAACAATTTACCCTTGGGATATAAGTGAAGCACGAGAGTAAATGACCAACTACTCCAAAAGATATAAGTGAAGAACAAAGAGTAGTTAAGTGAATGGGTAGCTATGTGAAGACTCTCTCTCAATAAAAACTTTCAGATCTAATGAGATTATTAAACAACAAACAAAATGAAAAGAAAAGGACACTCCAAGAATAGCACATATCATGTGAACAAGTAAAAACTTAGGCTAACCGATAGGTGTTGATGAAGAAAGGTGGGATGCCTACCGGGGCATCCCCAAGCTTAGTCACTTGAGACTTCTTGGAATGTTATCTTGGGGTGCCTTGGGCATCCCCAAGCTTGAGCTCTTGTGTCTCCTTAATTCCTCTCATATCATGGCTTCTCCTAAATCTTAAAAACTTCATCCACACAAAACTCAACAAGAACTCGTGAGATAAGTTAGTATAAATCAACTCAAAATCTTAACATTCTCTACTGTAGAAAATCACTAAAATTATAATCAAACATTGCATACTAAATGCCTCTACATATTTAATACTCCTATCCACAAATAGAAACATTAAACAAGCAAACATATGCAAACAATGCAACTATAACAGCAATCTGCCAAAACAGAATAGTCCTGTGAAGGAGGAATAAAAATTCATACTTCCCTAACTCCAAAAATTCTGAAAAATTACCACGTGACAGGGAACTCATGCATGCTTACTATGTAAAAATTTCAGATATTTATCATGTTCTGACAATTCACATAAATTCAGGACATAACAGAAAACTTTCTGTTTTCAAACCGCAACACATAGACTTGCAAACTGAGCATGGTAAAGGCTATAATTGGCATTTTATTGAACTAAAAGATAAAAAACATGATTATTGATAACATCAAGAAAATATCAACAAAAGAAAATGATGCTCCAAGAAAAACTCATATTATGTGACGAATAAAAATATAGCTCCAAGTGAGATTACCGATAGTGTCGAAGACAAAAGAGGGGATGCCTTCCGGGGCATCCCCAAGCTTAGACGCTTGAGTATTCCTTGAGTATTACCTTGGGGTGCCTTGGGCATCCCCAAGCTTAGGGTATTGTCACTCCTTATTCTCCCCATATCGATATCTCACCCAAAATTTGAAAACTTCAATCACATAAAACTTAACGGAACTCTGTGAGATAGGTTAGTATGAAAATAAATCATTCACTTTGGTACTGTCAAGACAAGTCTCATAATTGTTATCACATAATACCTATTGTATTATATCATTTCCACAATTTATATCTCACAATATAAGCTATGGAAATACTAAAACAAGCAAACTATGCATTGAAAACAGAATCTGTCAAAAACAGAACAGCATGTAGTGAGAGAATTAAAAAGCATACTTTTGTTCCTCCAAAAATTCTGAAAAATTAGGACAACGTAAAACATTTGTAACCCAATACTTTGTACAAATTTCAGAATTTTCTTACACTCCAGTACAAAATAGAAATTCCAGCACTGGACGCAAAAGTTTCTGTTTTTGCACAGAATCTAATCAACAAGCATCCACACTATCCCAAAGGCTCCACTTGGCACATTATTGAAAGAAAACATATAAAACATGATTACTACAGTAGCTTAATCATGTGGACACACATAAATAGTAGGTATAAATATTGGGTTGTCTCCCAACAAGCGCTTTTCTTTAAAGCCTTTTAGCTAGGCATGATGATTTTAATGATGCTCACATAAGAGTAAAGAATTGAGACATAATGGGAGCATCATGAAACATATGGCAAGCATATTTAATCCTAACCCACTTCCTATGCATAGGGATTTTGTGAGCAAACAATTTATGGGAGAAATAATCAACTAGCATAGGAAGGCAAAACAAATATAACTTCAAAACTTTCAACACATAGAGAAGAAACTTGATATTATTGCAATACCTACAAGCATATGTTCCTCTCTCATAATAATTTTCAGTAGCATCATGAATGAATTCAACAATATAACTATCACATAAGGCATTCTTTTCATGATCCACAAGCATAGAATTTATACTACTCTCCACATAAGCAAATTTCTAACCATCAATAATAGTGGGAGCAAATTCAATGAAGTATATATGATGTGATACTTGATTGGCATAATCCAATTGAAAATTAAAATCATGATGACAAGTTTCATAGTTATCATTATTCTTCATAGCATACATGTCATCACAATAATCATCATAGATAGCAACTTTGTTGTCATAATCAATTGAAACCTCTTCCAAAATAGTGGAATCATCATTAAATAAAGTTGTGACCTCTCCAAATCCACTTTCATAATTATTGCCATAAGATTCAACACCCTCCAAAATAGTGGGATCATTATTACCTAGAGTTGACACTCTTCCAAACCCACTTTCATCAATATAATCATCATAAATAGGAGGCATGCAATCATCATAATAAATTTGCTCATCAAAAGTAGGGGGACTAAAAATAGCATCTTCATCAAACATAGCATCCCCAAGCTTATGGCTTTGCATATCATTAGCAAGGATATTCATAGAAAGCATACTAACAACATTGAAATCATGCTCATCGTTCAAAGGACTCACATTAAACATTTTATTAAATTCTTCCTCTAGCAATTGAGCACAATTTTTTGATCCATCATTTTCAAGAAAGACATCATATAGATGAAGTATGTGAGGCAACCTCAATTCCATTTTTTTAGTTTTCTTTTATAAAACCAAACTAGTGATAAAACAAGAAACTAAAGGATTCAATTGCAAGATCTAAAGATATACCTTCAAGCACTCACCTCCCCGGCA
Organism: Elymus sibiricus; assembly: GCA_039707655.1. Classification (NCBI taxonomy): domain Eukaryota; kingdom Viridiplantae; phylum Streptophyta; class Magnoliopsida; order Poales; family Poaceae; genus Elymus; species Elymus sibiricus. The sequence continues at coordinate 311,670,851 of CM077676.1, forward strand.
ACGGCGCTAGAAAAGAGCTTGATGTCTACTACGCAACTTTTATTCTTGTAGACGTTGTTGGGCATCCAAGTGCAGAGTTTTGTAGGACAGTAGCAAATTTCCCTCAAGTGGATGACCTAAGGTTTATCAATCCGTGGGAGGTGTAGGATGAAGATGGTCTCTCTCAATCAACCCTGCAATCAAATACAAACAATCTCTTGCGTCCCCAACACACCCAATACAATGGTAAATTGTATAGGTGCACTAGTTCGGCGAAGAGATGGTGATACAAGTGTAATATGGATAGTAGATATAGGTTTTTGTAATCTGAAAATATAAAAATAGCAAGGTAGCAAGTGATAAAACGGAGCACAAACGGCATTGCAATGCTTGAAAACAAGGCCTAGGGTTCATACTTTCACTAGTGCAATCTCTCAACAGTGCTAACATAATTGAATCATATAACAATCCCTCAACGTGCGACAAAGAATCACTCCAAAGTTCCTATTAGCGGAGAACATAAGATGAAATTGTTGTAGGGTACGAAACCACCTCAAAGTTATCCTTTCCGATCAATCTATTGAGCCATCCCTATAAGTGTCACAAACAGCCCTAGAGTTCGTACTAAAATAACACCATATGATACGCACCAACCAACTCTAATGTCACCTAGATACTCCAATGTCACCACAAGTATCTGTGAGTTGATTATTCGATATGCATCAAAACAACTTCAGATTCATAATATTCAATCCACACAATGAACTTCAAAGAGTACCCCAAAGTTTCTATCGGAGAAAAGAAGATGAAAACATGCAATCAACCCCTATGCCTAGATTACCCCAAGGTCACGGGAATCCGCGAGTTGATTACCAAAACATACATCAAGTGACTCAATAGAATACCCCATTGTGACCACGGGTATCCACATGCAAGAAATACATAAAGTGTTCTCAAATCCAAAGTATCCAATCCGATAATAATGAAACCTCAAAGGGAAAGACTCAATTCATCACAAGAAGGTAGAGAGGGAAGAAACAACATATGATCCAACTATATTAACAAAGCTCACGGTACATCAAGATCATGCCAAATCAAGAACACGAGAGAGAGAGATCAAACACATAGCTACTGGTACATACCCTTAGCCCCAAGGGTGTACTACTCCCTCCTCATCATGGTGACCGCCGAGATGATGAAGATGACCTCCGGTGATGATTCCCCCCCCTCCGACGGAGTGCCGAAACAGGGCTCTGGATGAGATCGCTTCAGAACAGAGGCTTGCGGCGGCGGCGTGGGAGTTCTAGGTTTCTTTTCAGGGTTTTCTCTATTTATAGGATTTTTCAGCGTTGGATTCATGCCAGGGGGGCCCACGAGGGAGCGACAAGCTCGGTAGGCGCGCCTTGGGGGGAGGGCGCGCCGCCCAGGCTTGTTGCTTCCTCGTGAGGCTTCTGGTCCTTCCTCGAAGCTTCGGGGGTCTCTGTTGGTCCATAAAAATCACCATAAATTTTCAGCCCAATCCGAGAACTTTTATTTCTGCACAAAAAACAACACCACGGTAGTTCTGCTAAAAACAGCGTCAGTCCGGGTTAGTTCTAATCAAATCATACCAAAACCATATAAAATTGTTATAAACATGGCATGAATACTTCATAAATTATAGATACGTTGGAGACGTATCACATACTGCCGCTGAGAAAGGTGTAGGCCTGCGGGTGAGTGAGTAACAATGATGCCAAGGAACTGTGAGAGAGTACCGAGGTCAGTCATAGAAAATTCCCCACCGAGAAGAGAGATGACGTAGTTAAGGAAGGTGGTCAATGAGGCTGTGAGAATGATATCGTCGATGTAAAGAAGAAGGTAAGCGGTGTGGTTCGTGGACTTGTAAATGAAGAGAGAGGTGTCGCATTTAGAGGCAACGAACCCGATAGACGTGGCGAACGCGAGTAAACCATGCGCGTGGGGCCTGCTTAAGGCCGTATAGAGATTTCTTAAGGAGACAGACATGGGAAGGTGCAACGGGGTCTTCGAACCCGAGGGGCTGCTAGCAGTAGACAGTCTCAGTAAGGTGGCCATGAAGGAAAGCGTTCTTGACGTCTAACTGGTGGATGGGCCAGGAGTGAGAGGTAGCAAGGGAGAGAACTGCGCGGATAGTGCTGGGTTTGACGACGGGAGAGAAAGTCTCATCGTAATCAATCCCCTCGGTCTGAGAAAACCCACGAACAATCCAACGTGCTTTATAGCGAGCGAGCGTGCCCTCAGAGTTATGCTTGTGCCGAAAAACCCACTTCCTACTGATGACGGGAACACCGGAAGGTCGAGGGACAAGAGCCCAAGTCTCATTCTGAAGGAGAGCTTGGTACTCATCACTCATGGCGCTGGCCCAGTGTGGATCAGCAAGGGCGGCACGGTAAGTACGGGGAAGCGGCGAAACACCGCGAAGGTCAGCAAGAAAGTTAAGCCGACGTGAGGGTAAGTGAAAGCCGGATTTGGCACGAGTACGCATGTTATGGGGGTTAGCGGGCAGCGCAACGACAATGACGCGCGGAGGGAGGGGTCTAGGAGTACTAGGGCTACCAGAGGAGGTGGACGCGAGGCTACCGACGATCAAGGAAGAGGGTCGGGAGGCGGATGAAGCCGGTGTCGTAGCAACAGGTTGGGGGGCTAGGAGTACTAGGGCTACCAGAGAAGGTGGACACGGGACTACCGACGGTCGAGGAAGAGGGTCGGGAGGCGGACGAAGCCGGTGTCGTAGCAACAGGTTCGCTGGGCGAAATGGCTGCCGTGGCGGCCTTTTCTGGGGGCAAAACGGCTGCTGTGGCAGCGTTTTCACCGGGCTAAACGGTTGCCGTGGCAGCATCCCTAGCGACCAGCGGTGTGATCATAGGAGCTGCGGGATCCGGGGATAGAGTTGGTCCATTGTAGGAGGCCGGGTGGGAAAAATCCATCGTCGGGGAGGCCGCCGGGGTGCTAGAAAAGGGAAAGACAAACTCGTCAAAGACAACGTGCCGCGATGTGTAGACTTTGTTGGTGGAGCAGTCGAGGTAGCGGTACCCCTTATGGTCAGGGGGTAGCCGATGAAGACACAAGCGCGGAGCGGGCAGCAAGTTTGTGCGGTGCGGTGGCCTCCGTGTTGGGGTAGCATAAGCACCCGAAGACGCGTAGGTGAGAATAAGAGGGTGGTTTTTGGTGAAGGATTTCGTGAGTCGTGGTGAGAGACAACCTTTTGGTGGGACGAAGGTTGAGGAGGAGGATGGCGGTGGTGAGAGCATCGGCCTAGTAGCGAGGAGGCATGGATGCTTGAAGTAAGAGCGTGTGGACCACATCGTTTGTCGAATGAATAGCACGCTCGGCTTTCCTGTTCTGCGGGGACGTGTATGGATAGGAGAAGCGCATCACCGTACCAAAGGGAAGAAGAAAGTCGCGGTTTTGGGTACTATCAAACTCACGTCTGTTATCACATTGGAGAGTACGGATGGTACGATCGAAATGCGTACGGACGTAGGCGTGAAAGTAACGAAACACGGCAGGGACGTCGGATTTCTGTTTGAGTGGAAAAGTCCATCTGTAGCACGAGAAATCATCAATGATTAAGAGATAATATTTGTTGCCAGAGACACTAGATAAGGGCGCAGACCAAAGATCACAATGTAGCAATTCAAATGGACCAGCGGTCGAACTAGTAGAGGAAGAGAAAGGTAAACGAACATGTTTTTCGGTCTGGCAAGCATGGCACAAGCGCCCATAAGAAACATTTTTATTACAATGATCTAAATTTTTATTCTTGCGAAAAGAGGCATCGCCAGGGTGGCCCAAACGCCGGTGCCAGAGATCGGTGAGGCATGAGACAGTGGCGATGTAGGCAGCGGGCGCAGCCGGAGGAAAGATGTCGTAGAGCTCGCCGCACAACAGGACCCCCCCTATAGCAACGCATTTTTCCGTATCTAAAAGCCCATATATGCGTTGCTAGTGTCTTTACCAACGGTTTAAGATCCATAGCCTTATCCAGTGTTGCTAGCGCATAATGCAACGCTTATATTGCCGTTGGTAAAAGGAACTGTTGCAAGACTATGTATTTCAAGTGAAGGAAAAACAAGAGAATATACTGACAAGAGGAAGAAATCATATATGAGATAAAATTGTTGGATTACAATAGTGGATATTACAAGAGGAACATCATCCAAATGTGATGCATAATCTAACTATTTTCTTGACATTGAAACTGAAACTGAAAGCATCCATCAACATCCCTACAACTTAACTAAAACTTAATCGAGGAACAACATCCAACAGGAACGTCATCCCCACAACATAACTAAAACTGAAAGCATCCATCATCGTCACCATCATGAAACAGAACATCAACATCATCATTGCAGTACATTTGCCACGCACCCATATACTCATCCATTTATCTTTTGAATCTACTAACAAGAAAACAAAATGAACTGTTAACACACATGCATTGACATGATGCAAGTAGTAATAGAGGCAAGATATTAGTCACGTACAAAGGTTGAGGGCCATGCAATCTTTGTTTTTTCTGCATTACTGAGAGTATTGCAGTTTTTGCGACTCCGTACCAAATTTTCAGTTTTCACAAGTGCCATATCAACATGCACCGCCCAGAATTCATTTGTAATTTCAGCACCATCAAGTTTAAATTTAGGATCACAACTTACAATTGTAGCAAGAGCTACGTCCCTGTTATGGTTTTTCAGGCTCTTCAAGAATACTTTAGTTCCTGCCTGTTAGATAAAATCAAAGTAACCATATGAAAAAAACAGAAACATAACAAAGGAACATATGAAATGAATGAGGACTCTTACAGGTAATTCAGTGGCACCCAACCAGTTCAGTGAACCACTTTGAGCACTCTTACTGCCTGCATTAGCACCTTTTGTTGTTTTTTTGGTCTGGACAACAGTCTGATAGCAAAGAAGAAGTAATAAACAAATAAACAAGCTAGCACTATAGTTTGAACAAAAATGTGTATGTGATTATGAAAATACACCAGTTTGTTTGCAGCAGATGTGTTTTCTCCCTGACGTGCACTGACATCCTCAAGCAAAGTTTCTTTGTTCTGAACAGCATTCTGATAGCAAGACAACCAGTAGATACATAACCATCGGAGCAATATATTTTGAACATATTGTATATGGTAACGAAAATAAACCTTATGTGCAGCAGAATTTATTTCCCCTTGCTGAGCACTGAAATTATGACCAGAAGTTTCTTGGTTCTGGACAACATTGTGATAGCAACAAGTAAACACATAAACATGGGAGCACTATAGTTTGATCATAATTTTCTATATGGGACTATGATGATACCTTGTGTGCAGCAGAACATTTTTCTAGTTGCCGTGAACTGCCACCATTATGAACCATAGTTTCTTTGTTCTAGGATAAAATGATACACATCAAGTTTTGGGTATTGTATATGCAATTGCAAAAAGTGCAAGCACAACAACTTAAAACTCAACAATGACAGGTTCTAAAGAGTATTTAAGTAGACAAACCTTATCTGAAACATAATTCTTGTTTGATGCTTGCAAATCTGCATCGTTTGATCCACTTGGCTTGTTCTGTAAATTATTTGATCGTTTTTTACAAGTTGGAGTCCATCAAACGGAGGAGCAAGCACTCTCTATAGATAGCATAACATAAACATTAATTGAGAAATAATTTCTGGAGTGAAATTTGAGGAATTTTATTGTGTACTTTGACAAGATACAAACTTTTCTGTTTGACTTGTGTCCATCAACCGAAGGTTCAAGGCCAATTGTAGCCATTGGATCTGAAATTTCCTATGATAGGAATACAGAAAGGTTAGTCCACAAAATAAATGAAGGTTACAGTTGTTAGAAATTTACCTGATTTGGTTGTCTTTCCAATCTTCTCATATTCTCCTCTAGTTCCATAATTTTAGCATCTTGATTTTTATTTACTTGATGTAATTTTTCCATTACAACTCTAAAAGCTAGCATATCTTCATTTGTTGTATCCTCCACCGAAGTAAAATGTGTATTCTAGAATAGACGTGAAGTAGAAACATCAAAAAGTTTTTTTGGGTTTGGAACTAGTCCCAAACCATGTACATGGCCAGGCTTGTCATCCCCTAATACTTTGTTCAACGCATCTCCTTTCCATGCAGTCTTTCCATCGCTGTTATCTGCTAATTCAGGGTTCTTGTCCATAATATCCTTCAACTCTTCCTAAATACAGGAACAATGTAAATAATAAGAATATATATGATATCAAATTCAAATACGAATGGTTGAGAGTTGTAAATGTACCACATGAGCATTAATGATTTTGTTCTTGCAAGTTTTTGGCTTGTGCGTATGGATGAACAAGTGAGCCCTATGAGGGTACTTCTTTTCAGGATCTGCATCTTTCTATTGATATGTAATGTAAACAGGAATTACATTATAAACATGAATGGAAGAGAGATGCATGAAGTTATTATAATTTACCATTTCTTCCCTCTGACGAGGGAAACTTTTTGTCCCACTAGTATGTGTAGACTTCCTCATTGAACAATTATTTCTATTTGTAGCACTAATCCCCTACCAAAGAATGAATCGAAGCAATTATGTGCATATCTTTCATGGTATCTACACAGCCATATATAAAGTCTAACAAGGAAAGTTGAAAATGGAATTCTTTTAAGTACCTTCGCTTTCTGGGTTGTCCAATGATTAACTAGAGATCTCCACTGATCCGGAGTCACCGATTTTGGTTTATTGTTGTAATTGGCTTCGGTGCTTTTTTTCTCATCAAAATACACTGCTTTTAGATCGGACTTATGTTGCCTCCATCTGTCTCCAATTGTCTTCAATATATATTTTTCCATGCGAGGAGGGTAAAGGAACCTCATCTACAAAACAATTACAACATAAATAGGGTGAGTGCAATGTAAGACAACATAGAACTAGCAAGTCAAGGATATTCAATCGATTAATTTTACCTTCACTTGATCTAGTATAGCCTTTACATTTGCTTTAGTTTTGAGCAATCTCCAATCCTTGTAGCCCAAGCAACACAATGATCCATTCCTTGCAACTGAACCAAGAAAGTCCCCAAGATGTTTAGCCTCTTTTCCAATTGGCTGATCTATGTCATTGCAGCGAATCATTATCCTTTTCCCTTTTGGAAGGTTCCAAATATATTTCAGCTTCCTCTTCTTATGCTCTTTTGTTTCTGCATTTTTAGCTGAATATATAGAACCATGAATTATATGTTACGATGATGAATAATCATATATTGCAAACGGTAAGTAATGGGCAACAAACTTACCATCTTCATTTTCATCTGCATTACATCATCACAACCTATGAAGCCTTCTTCATCAATAGTAGTTCTTTCATGGACATCGGATGATTCGACATCTTTTTCAGCAGAATTATGATGTTCGATCGGTTCTTCCATCATATATTCTTCATTGGATTCAACAACGTTAATTCTTGTCCGTGACATATCTGCTGCAACATTAAAATGACCAAAAGTTTAAATAATTTATGCAAAAGACAATATTTTGTGGTCCTACTCGACCTTATGATAGTCATCCCAACAAATGTGAAGACGATTAATTCAGATTTTAGCTCAAACAATCATATTTTCAAGTAATTACTACTCCTGCAATCAACAAAAAAAGTCTGACCACATTTATTTCTTATCAAAGGTTAAGGACACCCACGTTCATTCTCTTTTCTGTTAAGGAGGTTTCGTTCATGCACACCAATATAGCTAGGCTGATGATATGTTATTCTCAAGTCACTAGCATTTATTTTCAGAACAAGTGTGTCGTTCTGCAGACTGGACTGTTAGTTGTGCTGCTGCAGATCATGTTCTGATATTCATAAAAAATTAACATTCAAATTATTGCGGGCTGCAGATCATGTTCTGATACTCATAAGAACTAACCCAACTATACTACCCAACAAGAACATGATAGCCAGAATTGGAGTTCCATAAAGAAAGTCGATGAAGAGATTGAACTCACCAAGGTAGTAATGGTGCAGAACTAGATTGAAATACTACACGCGTCTGCACCTGACACCCCTAAAGTTACCAGAAGCAACCCACTCTATCTGAAGGCTCCCCAAAATTCTAAAACAATAACAGAGGACAACTATCAAACACTTGGTGTGCACTATCAAATTCACTCAAGAGAAGAGTAATTAGAAAGCATAAAAGGGACAGATCTAAACCAAGAAGGGGGGAGGAGGCTAAATCTTCAAGTCGTACTAGTATTTACCTTCTGTTTCTATGAATCGGGTGTGGGGATTGATCTGCTTGCCGTCCCAGTTGCTGAACAAGACACGCCTCTTGTGCCCTCAACCTCAATGGTGGAATCGGCGGGGCGAGCTATGAGACTCAGGAGGGAGGGCAGGCCATGATCGATCTGCTCAAGAAGGGATCCTTTGTACAAGACGAGGAAGGGAACTGCATTGATATGGGGGAGGGGAGGAGGAGGTTTCCGATTTTGGTGGCGTAGTTACCTCCTCGCGAGAGCTGATGTTAATGAAGCGCGCGTACTTATTTTCTTTTGACTATAATTAGTGGCTATTGGCGGGAGAGAATAGAGGGGAAGGGAAAAATTGGTGCGAAAAAAATGAGCGACTACAAATTTGAAGCGAAACAAATTATAATATTTTTTATTATCATCTGGCCCTTGACAGGCACTTGTACATATATTTGTGCCAAACACAACGTGCTTCTTCTATGTCTGTACAAATTCAGTGCAAAATGGATGAACTAATAATGTTTTCTATTACTCAAAACGGGCTGATTGGCCGCTACCTGCCACACGCGGTGTAGCCGCTCAGCTTTCTCCCCCGTCGCGCACAGGCCAGCGTCAGCCGCGGACGCCGCCCCGTTCCGCCCGCCCCTGCCCTTGAGGTGGCGCGGCCTCTGCCAGCGCGGCGTTTGTGATTACCTAGTCCAGCAAGACGTCCGACATCCCGAACATGGCACGGTGCTGCGTGTTGCGCCAGTCGACTGACACTGCTGCCGTCAGGGCACTGTGGCGACATTCTCCCTCCGCCGCGTCCGAGGTAATGCATGAGGCGCCCGCGTGCATTCATGAGCACCAGGTATGGCTCCTGCTTCATGGCGAGCGGGCACCGACAGGGCGGCGATGGCAGCGGTCAGGCGACAAGGGCAGCGACGAGGGCGGCGCCAAACCGCGATCACGGAGGGAGCTCAAACTGCCGCTGGAACTCCTCGTCCGTTGCGGCAGCCTCGTCGAGGAGGGGCAGCTGATGATGCTCTTCATCATCCGAGGAGAGCAAGACCCTCCTCCTTCGACGGCGTATAGGAGGACGATCGGCCAAAAGACCACGCACGACGGCGCCATGATCCGGAGGAAGATCCCTCAGTTGGCGCCGAGAACCATCCTGGGGAGCCTGACTTGCCCATCTCGCCGGTCCAGGAAAGGATCGGATCAGATCGGATCCTACAGTCGGGCAGAGAGGAGCAGAGAGGAGATGAGATGGGGTTGGCCGACACTGGAGCCATGCTTAATTAGCCTGGGGAGGCAGACCGACGCTGCTTCAATGTGGGTGCAGCGATCAAGAAGCCAACTCCGACCGCTACGCCGCATTGAAGCGGCGACGCCCTCTCGTCCTGTCTGGTCGCTTTGACCGCCATCAAGGCCGTCAAGTCACGTCTGCTCTTGAGTGGCTGAACGGCTTTGATGCATGGGTGCAGTTTTGAGAGCGGTTCACGCGAGAGAGGGGTTTGGTGGGACCGCGTATGTAGAAGAGATAGAGAGGGAGATTTGTGAAATTGTTGATTGTATTGCTTGAGCCTCGTGGGCATATATATATAGGAGTACATGATCTTCTTGGAGTACAAGACAAGCTAGAATACTTCCTTGTCTATCCTATGTTTCCAATCTAATCACGATACTCAACATCCCCCCGCAGTCATAACGGTAGCGGCGGGCGTGACGGTGGTGCTCAAAGTAGGCGAGGAAGAACGCGACAGCGTGATGAAGACCGACACAGACGGTAGCGTTCCCACGCTTAGGAAGCGACGAGTGATACGTCTCCATCGTATCTACTTTTCCAAACACTTTTGCTCTTATTTTGGACTCTAATTTGCATGATTTGAATGAAACTAACCCGAACTGACGCTGTTTTCAGCAGAACTACCATGGTGTTGTTTTTTGTGCAGAAATAAAACTTCTTGGAATTGGACGGAACTTTTTGGAGATTTTTTATGGAATAAATAAAAAATACTGGAACCAAGACCCACTGGAGGGGGCAACCTGATGCCCACGAGGCACCAGGGCGTGCCACCCCCCCAGGCGCGCCCTGGTACCTCATGGGGCCCACGTGGCTCCGCTGACCCTAATCTTAGGCCTATAAATTCATAATTCCATAGAAAAAAATAAGAGAGGAAGTTTCATCACGTTTCACGATACGGAGCCACCACCACCTCTTGTTCTTCATTGGGAGGCCAGATCTGGAGTCCGTTCAGGGCTCCGAAGAGGGGGATCTTCCAGCATCGTCATCATCAACCATCCTCCCTCACCAATTTCATGATGCTCACCGCCGGGAGTGAGTAATTCCTTCGTAGGCTTGCTGGACGGTGATGGGTTGGATGAGATCTATCATGTAATCGAGTTAGTTTTGTTAGGGCTTGATCCCTAGTATCCACTATGTTCTGAGATTGATGTTGCTATGACTTTGCTATGCTTAATGCTTGTCACTATGGCCCGAGTGCCATGATTTCAGATCTGAACCCTTTATGTTTTCATGAATATATTTGTGTTCTTGATCCGATCTTGCAAGTTATACGCACCTGCTTATGATCCGCATACCCCAAGGTGACAATATTTGGGATTCTTTCCGGTGATTGCCGTAGTTTGAGGAGTTCATGTATTCACTATGTGTTAATGCTTTGTTTCGGTTCTCTATTAAAAGGAGGCCTTAATATCCCTTAGTTTCCTTATGGACCCCGCTGCCACGGGAGGTTAGGACAAAAGATGTCATGCAAGTTCTTATCGCAAGCACGTATGACTATATACGGAATACATGCCTACATTACATTGATGAATTGGAGCTAGTTCTGTGTCGCCCTAGGTTATGACTGTTACATGATGAATGTTATCCAACATAATCACCGATCCAATGCCTACGAGCTTTTCACATATTGATCTTTGCTAAGTTACTACTGTTGCTACTACTGTCAAAATTGCTACCAGACTACTCCTACTATTGTTACCATTACCACTGCTATCAAACTATCATACTACTGTGCTACTGATCACTCTGCTGCAGATATTTAGTCTCCTGGTGTGGTTGAATTGACAACTCAACTGCTAATACTTGCAAATATTCTTTGGCTCCCCTTGTGTCGAATCAATAAATTTGGGTTGAATACTCTACCCTCGAAAACTGTTGCGATCCCCTATACTTGTGGGTTATCAAGACCTTTTTCTGTCGCCGTTGCCGGGGAGCATAGCTTTATTTGCTGAGTCACTTGGGATTTATATCTGTTGATCACTATGAGGAATCTGAAAGACGCTAAGACCAAGATCGTTCCCTCTAAGACGAGGTGAGGTAAGGAACTACCATCTAGCTCTACACTTGATTCACCTTCTGTTTTGAGTAAGCTTGCAACACCACCACCTGCTATTAATTCTGATATGTCGCAAGTTATTGATGATACTACTCCTGCTATGAATGATACTTATGATGATGCTAGTACTATGCTTGATAATACTGTGCCACTTGGTGAATTTCTTAATGAACAACTTGCTAAAGCTAAAGAAATTGAGAATGCTGAAAATGTTGAAACTCTTGAGAATTATGATTCACCTATTATGCCTAGCTCTCCTACTAGAGTTGAATCACCTGATGAACATGTCTTTGATAGGGAGACGGCTAGAGCCATTCTTGCTTGTAATGATAGAGATGAAGTTATAAAATTGCTTGCCGAGATGAAAGAAAAATCTATGAGGGAGAGAATGAAATATGATCCTAAGTTTGCTACCTCTCCCATATTTGTTACTGATAAGGATTATGAATTCTCTGTCGATCCTGAGTTAATTACTTTGGTTGAATCTGATCCTTTTCATGGCTATGAAACTGAAACCGTTGTGGCACATCTTACTAAATTAAATGATATAGCCACCCTATTTGCTCATGAGGAAAAAATTCGCTATTATTATATTCTTAAGTTATTTCCTTTCTCGTTAAAGGGTGATGCTAAGAAATGGTTTAATACTCTTGCTCCTGGTTGTGTGCGTAGTGCCCAGGATATGATCTATTACTTCTCTGAAAAATATTTTCCTGCTCATAAGAAACAAGCTGCCCTACAGGAAATATTTAACTTTGTGCAAATTGAAGAAGAGAATCTCCCTCAAGCTTGGGGGAGGCTTCTCCAATTACTTAATGCTTTGCCTGATCATCCTCTTAAGAAAAATGAAATACTTGATATCTTCTATAATGGACTAACCGATGCTTCTAGGGACTACCTAGATAGTTGTGCGAGTTGTGTTTTCAGGGAACGGACTATTGAATAAGCTGAGGAACTATTGAATAATATTTTGAAGAATGATAATGATTGGACACTTCCTGAACCACCGCCTAAACCCACTCCGAAGAAGAGGGGTATTCTATTTCTCAGTCCTGAAGATATGCAAGAAGCAAAGAAATGTATGAAGGAAAAAGGTATTAAAGCTGAAGATGTTAAGAATTTGCCACCTATTGAAGAAATATATGGTCTTGACACACCACCACAGGTAGTAGAGGTAAATTCTTTTATAAAGTTTGGTGAAGGTGATATTCCTTATAACAAACCTCCTAGTCAATGTTTGTATGAATTTGACAATTATTTTATTAAGCAAGATCACTTCAATGCAAATGTTATGAAACAATTGAAATGAAATGCCTACATGATTGATCGCTTGAGTGACTTGTTGTTTAGAATTGTTAATGATGTCAAAGGTGTAAGTAAACATGCATCTATGGTTCAAACCCAGTTAGAACAAGTTGCTAAATCTCAAAGTGAATTACTCAATGAAATGAATAACAATATGAATGATCATGCTGTTAGAGTAATGACTAGAGGAGGTAGAATGACTCAGGAGCCACTTTATCCTAAAGGTTACCCTAAAAGAATTGAACAAGACTCTCAAAGAATTAATGTTGATGGACCTAGACCATCTAAGAAGAAAAAGAAAAAGAAAAATGATAGGACTTTGCATACTTCTAGTGAACCTGAGGTAGAAAAACCCTTGGAGGATAGTAATGATGTTTCTATTTCCGATGCTGAAACACAGTCTGGTAATGAACATTCACCTGATGATAATAATAATGATGATCCTCATGTGGATGCCCAACCAGATAATGATAAAGAACCTGATAATGATGTTGAAATAGAACTTGCTGTTGATCTTGATAACCCACCTCCTAGAAATAAACGTTATGATAAAAGAGACTTCGTTGCTAAAAACATGGTAAACAAAGAGAACCGTGGGTTAAAAAACCCATGCCCTTTCCTCCTAAACCATCTAAGAAAAAGGATGAGGAAGAATTTGAACGTTTTGCTGAAATGCTTAGGCCAGTCTTTTTGCGTACTCGTTTGACTGATATTTTAAAGATGGCCCCTTATGCTAAATATATGAAAGACATTGTCACAAATAAAAGAAAGATACCTGAAACTAAAATTTCTACCATGCTTGCAAATTATTCTTTTAAGGACGGAGTACGTAAGAAACTAGGAGATCCAGGAATACCAACTATACCATGCTCCATTAAAATAAATTATGTCAAAACTGCTTTGTGTGATTTAGGAGCCGGTGTTAGTGTTATGCCCTTCTCTTTATATAAAAGACTTGATTTGAATAAACTCACTCCCACTGAAATATCATTGCAAATGGCTGACAAATCAACTGCCATACCTATCGGTGTTTGTGAGGATGTGCCCGTTGTAGTTGCAAATGTTACTATCCTAACAGACTTTTTTATACTTGATATGCCCGAGGACGACAATATGTCGATTATCCTTGGTAGACCCTTTTTGAATACTGCAGGGGCTGTTATTGATTGCAACAAAAGAAAGGTCACTTTTCATATCAATGGTAATGAACATATGGTGCACTTTCCGAAGAAATAATTTCAAGTAAATGGTATTCATATTATTGAAAAGACTCCGACAATTGCTATTGGAAGTTTTCAAGTCCCTCTACCTACTTTCAAAAAGAAATATGAAACACTTATAATTGGGGAGATGCATATCCCCGTTGAGGTAACTTAGTGTTATACAAAAAAAAATCGGTTTCATGTCACTCGTAAATGGTTTGTTAATAAGACTTGATCAACCTTATTAATGGATTCTTTTTGAGAGGCATGTGGTTGATGAATTTAGTAAGCACAACTTTCTGTACCTACCTTTTGCTCTTTGTTAATTATAGTTTAAATAAATAAAATGCCATGATTATCTTGTTTTCTGATTTATCTGTGTAATAAAAAAATGGCCCAAAAATAAAAGTGCTTAGAATGCAATAAAATTTTGATATGAATTTTTATAGAATATTTAAGAATTTTTGGCACTGGAATCATACAAGGGGGATGCCTCAGGTGCCCACGAGGCACCAGGGTGCGCCACCCCCCTGGCGCGCCCTGGTGGCTTGTGGGCCCCACATGGACCCCTCACTTATCCCTTCAGCCCACTTCGTCTCTTACCTCTAGCAAAAATTCCTGGTTGCTCTCTCTCTCTCTCATGTTCTTGCTCCCAAACGTGAGATTTTCGATCTCTTTGCTCGGAGCTCCGTTTCCAAAATTGTTTTGGGAGATTGCTACTTGGTATGTGACTCCTCCATTGCTCTAATTATTATTTGCTCTAGTGGATTATATTTTGTATAATTAGCTACTATTAGTGCTACTGAAAATGAGCTTGCATGTTGAATTCTTTGAGTCCTAAGTAGTTTGAATGCTTGATATGACCTCTAGGCACTCGTATGAGTAGTTGCTATCAATTTTGTGAAGTTTTGTTAACATCATTTTGTGGTCCAATTTTTTTTAGAAATTTGTTCTTAGGTAAATGAATATCTTCCGGCGGAGTTCTTCGAAGCGGAGTGCCAAGGGAGTCCTTGGGGACTCCTTGGATATTGACCTCAACATTCCGCGTAGGACGGAGGTCCGGCCGTGCGAATGGCAGCACAATGCCTTCATGAACGAAGCCGGATTCTACCAAGAATTCGCGCAATTCGTTGCAAATGTCGGATTGACTGACTTCCTCGCAGATGAGTGTGACCAGCACCACATCCTTACGAATTCCTTTGTGCAAAACTTTCATTTTCTGAATAGTATCGAACCCCCTGAGGTGTGCTTTGACTTATATGCTGAACATCACCAGATACCACTTGCTGAATTTTGTGAGATATGTTTGATTCCCTTTGATGGCGAATTGAGAGAGCCTCGACCGGAGGAGTTCGAGGGCTTCCTCCACACTTTAACTATGGGTGAGGGAAGGGGCGTGTCGAAAGTTCGAGCCACTAGCTTGCAATTTCCCGCTGTTCATTACTTTGCTTTATTCATAGGGAAATGCTTGACTGCTAGAGAGCAAGGTGGTGCGCTATGTGCACCTGACTTTGCCATTTTACGCCGCGCACTGCATAATGACAACACTTATAACCTGGGAGCTATCATTGCACGCCGCCTGCACACTAATAGGACTAAGGGTAAAATTCATGGCGGTATTTATGCTACTCGCCTAGCGAGACGTTTTAATGTTAACATACTACTTGTTTCCCAGAGTTTACTTAGATCACCAGTCCATGAGGGACCACCACTTTCTTGATGCTCCTGAGCCTCCTCACCATATTCGTTATAACTTAGTTTTTAGTGAGGATACTCGTGATATTATTCCGTTGCCTGCACCTGCTTTGTTTGATTCTCATGCCAGGAACGGATATACTGTTATGCCACCGGACATCGTTGCTTACCGGAACGCATTGGCAGTGGCAGAGGAGGAGGCCCAGGATTGGGATGCTCTGGTGCCGGCACCTCAGCACTTTCATATGGGGTCGGATGGCTACTACGGATGGCCGTAGACCAAGCTAGGCAAAAGCCTAAGGTTGGGGGAGTACGTATCTCTCACCGACATTACATTCATGCTCACACATTCATTTCAGTTGTCGGTGTTCGTCTTCTTTCATTGTATAATCCATGATAGTTTTATTTTCATTTTCTTCTTCTTGTTTGAAAAACTTTCGAAAATCCAAAAATATTTCTCGTTTCTTTTCGGTTTTCTTTCCAGTTTAATTAGTTGTAGTGTTAAAAGAAAACCCAAAAAGATTTCTTGTTTCTTCTTTTGCTTGTTGGGAGCTTTCCCGTGTAAATAGTTTTTCTCGTTTTTCATTTTTCTTCTTTAATTTGCTTTCTTCAAAAAAACCAAAAACTCCAAAAATATTTCAGTGTGTTTCTCTGAAATTATTTTCTTTTGTTGAGTCATTGTAAGGAGAAGACCACGATAAAAATGTTGAGTGGCTCTCATATGCTTTATTGTTGATCTAACAAAGAGCCCATATTACCTTGTCTTCTCCTTTGAATAAAATGTTTGCAGATTCCAGCTTAGTCCATGGCACTCTTGCACTATTAATATTTTCTCATCATTCGGTCATGCAAGTGAAAGGCAATAATGACGATAATTTGATGAAGTGACTGTGGCAAGGAAAAGCGGGTAAGAACTCAACTTGTTTTTGTTTTTGTAAATATGTTTAACTCAGTACCCATGATTCAGCATGTTATGATTAAACATGTTTATGATGACAATTAGAGATTATAGTTGCTCATGCCATGCTTAAGTAGCTTGGAGTGGATAATGATTTATCTTGAGTGTCAACATGTATTAAAATGATTGAGATGTAGTATGATGATATGGTATCCTCCTCTGAATGTTTCAAGTGGCTTGACTTGGCACATGTTCACGCATGTAGTTGATTCAAAACCAACATAGCCTCCACGATATTTATGTTCATGGTGCCTATATCCTACTCATGCTAGTATTCAATGTTGATTATTCATAATGTATGGTTATGACCGTTTTCGCTCTCTAGCTGGTCGCTTCTCCACCTAATTGCTAGCCTTCGCCTGTACTAAGCGGGAATACTGCTTGTGCATCAAAACCCTTAAACCAAAGTTATTCCATATGAGTCCACTATATCTACCTATATGCGGTATTACTTTGCCGTTCTAAGTAAATTTGCGTGTGCCACCTCTAAATATTCAAATGAACATCTGTTTTGTGTGCTCCTACCGCTCATGGAGCGACAGGGGGCGGTCAATATCTTCCATGCTAAGCGGGTTATTCTCATAATAAGTGTTTATTCACTTGTCCTTGCACGAGAGGGGCTGATAATCGGGATGCCCAGTCCCATTATTAAAATTGCAAAATAATTAAACAAACTCCCCCGGAAAGTTGTTGGTATGGAGGGCACCCGAGGATTTGGCTAGCCATGGCTTGTGATTGTTGGTGGAGGGGGAGTAAACTTTAGTTTACCACTTGGGAACCGCCGCTAATTTGTTTAGCATGGAAGATATTGAAAACTCTCGGTCGTGACGTTGACAGGAAAGGCATACCTCCCAAAATTTTATTTATCTCTGATTTAAGCTTTGAGCTCTGGCACCTCTGCAAATCCCTGCTTCCCTCTGTGAAGGGCACCAGTCCTGAGAGCACTATTGTCACCTTCTCAAACAAGCACCAGTCCTGAGAGCACTATTGTCATTCTCATGCATTGTGTATAGTTAATGTTGTGTGCATCATGACTGGATCTCTTCTACCATGAATTACAATGTTTAGTCGCTGCTTGAACTTTGGAGGTGCTCTGCATTTATGTTTTGCGGTCTCAGAAAAGGCTAGCGAGATACCATGTTGTCATATTATATCATGATTGTTTTGACAAAGCGCTGGCATTTGAGATATTTTATTCTTGCTCACTAGTTGATTATGCCATTGATATGAGTGAATATAATTTCTAAGAGTTATCATTTGCATGGTTAGTCATAATCTTTGTTGAAAACCTGGGTATTATTTAAGCATATATGTAGATACAAGAACAAAAGAGTTCGTAAATTTTTTTCTTTATCACTTTTAGTTTGTCAACTAAATTGCTTGAGGACAAGCAATGAGTTAAGCTCGGGGGAGTTGATACGTCTCCATCGTATCTACTTTTCCAAACACTTTTGCTCTTGTGTTGGACTCTAATTTGCATGATTTGAATGAAACTAACCCGGACTGACGCTGTTTTCAGCAGAACTACCATGGTGTTGTTTTTCGTGCAGAAATAAAAGTTCTTGGAATTGGACGAAACTTTTTGGAGATTTTTTATGGAATAAATAAAAAATACTGGAACCAAGACCCACTGGAGGGGGCAACCTGATGCCCACGAGGAACCAGGGCGCGCCACCCCCCCAGGCGCGCCCTGGTACCTCATGGGGCCCACGTGGCTCCGCTGACCCTAATCTCAGGCCTATAAATTCATAATTCCATAGAAAAAAATAAGAGAGGAAGTTTCATCACGTTTCACGATACGGAGCCACCACCACCTCTTGTTCTTCATTGGGAGGCCAGATCTGGAGTCCGTTCAGGGCTCCGGAGAGGGGATCTTCCAGCATCGTCATCATCAACCATCCTCCCTCACCAATTTCATGATGCACACCGCCGGGAGTGAGTAATTCCTTCGTAGGCTTGCTGGACGGTGATGGGTTGGATGAGATCTATCATGTAATCGAGTTAGTTTTGTTAGGGCTTGATCCCTAGTATCCACTATGTTCTGAGATTGATGTTGCTATGACTTTGCTATGCTTAATGCTTGTCACTATGGCCCGAGTGCCATGATTTCAGATCTGAACCCTTTATGTTTTCATGAATATATTTGTGTTCTTGATCCGATCTTGCAAGTTATACGCACCTGCTTATGATCCGCATACCCCAAGGTGACAATATTTGGGATTCTTTCCGGTGATTGCCGTAGTTTGACGAGTTCATGTATTCACTATGTGTTGATGCTTTGTTTCGGTTCTCTATTAAAAGGAGGCCTTAATATCCCTTAGTTTCCTTATGGACCCCGCTGCCACGGGAGGGTAGGACAAAAGATGTCATGCAAGTTCTTATCGCAAGCACGTATGACTATATACGGAATACATGCCTACATTACATTGATGAATTGGAGCTAGTTCTGTGTCGCCCTAGGTTATGACTGTTACATGATGAATGTTATCCAACATAATCACCGATCCAATGCCTACAAGCTTTTCACATATTGATCTTTGCTAAGTTACTACTGTTACTACTACTGTCAAAATTGCTACCAGACTACTGCTACTATTGTTACCATTACCACTGCTATCAAACTATCATACTACCGTGCTACTGATCACTCTGCTGCAGATATTTAGTCTCTGGGTGTGGTTGAATTGACAACTCAACTGCTAATACTTGCAAATATTCTTTGGCTCCCCTTGTGTCGAATCAATAAATTTGGGTTGAATACTCTACCCTCGAAAACTGTTGCGATCCCCTATACTTGTGGGTTATCAGCGAGCGCATACCAAACAGAAGTCGACGCACGTGGACGGTGAAGTGGACCGCGTGCCGCGGCGCTACAGCTCGAAGGGGCGACCCAATGGCAGCGTGCGGGTCAGTGCGTCGGCGGGGAAGACGTCAGGGCGGCAGTAGGGACCACGTGCCAGGCTCGCTACGGCCTGATGGGGCGACGCAAGGGCAGCGCGAGGGTCCGTGCAGCCCGCAAACCTCCCCCGGGTTTGGTGCCGGTTCGAGGGAATTTGGGCGTGCGTACTTAATTGTATATGTGTGTTTTAATATCATTAATATATTATAATAAAAAAGGTATAAAATTATTCTTATATGCTGTCATGCCTCGTTATTTTGTGAGCTCATAATATTTCCCTACCAGTCAAAAAAAAGTGTGCCTGCGCTTGAAAGTCCAACACTGCTTATTTTTGCTTCTTATTTCAATTTTATGTCTACCGCTCAAAAATAAAATAATTTATGCCTGGGTATGAAATTTTTTCAAAAAAACAACCCTGCTGAAATTCGAACCTGGCCCTACGCCTCCAACCAGACACAGCAGCGACGTTGTCTGGTGTCGCGCGTGAGACCTCCGGCCTAAATCCTGGTCGCGCGCTCCACCAGACACAGGAGGCAGCGGTGTCTGATCCACCGCGAGGCCCCTCCCTCCTACTCCTATTTACTATTCTGTTATTGAGATCCACAGTTTTTGCTGAGATTATCCACTGTTGGAACAATCTTAAAATTTCACATTTATGTAACTATATGCTTCTTATTTCTCTCCTTTTCTCTTTCTCACTCTTTGTTTTCTGCACCAAAAACATTGTGCAACTCACACTTTATAGACACTGCAACTCATGATATATTGGAAACACAACAACCAACACCAACGTATTTAGGATCAAGTATTGACACTGTAGGCCAGTCACACCTACAAATCTTGTTGTCCGAATTATAAAGTACATGGACATAGAAGAAAAAATAGCAAATAACAGTAATGAATTCGTCACTTCAACTAGGCTCCACATTTTCAGATCGGTGACTTTCATTGTCCATCAAGCCTGCATGCAGAAGCAATAGAGTAGTAAGTTTCATGCCCAAAATGACATCAGTTGCAACAATGATACTAAGAATGTAAGTAACAGAATTACATTGGAACCTGACCTTTATTCAGGTACCGTGTCATCACTTGACACTATAGGAGCATCTACAGTTTCTCCCTCTATATCTCTTCTCATCCAATCTTGTTTCTAATGGGCAGTATCAAAAAGCTGAAAGAATTTGCTGACATGATAAGGTTCTGTTTCCACATCATTCCAATCTTCACCCATATCAAAATTATCTCGAGGCATCATCTTCAAAACAATTGACCATCCTGGATAAAGGTGGTCATCCACGTAGAACACTTGGTCAACTTGATTGGCAAATACAAAAGGTTCATCCTCTGCCATTTTACCAGTGTGAGTTAGACACGAGAAATTCACAAGTCTACATCCATACTTATCTATTTGCATACCTTTTCCTTCGGTAACATCAACCCATTCACATTTAAATAGCACCACTGAAAATTTTCGGAAATAGTCTAACTCAATTATGTCCACAATCCTTCCAAAGTACATGACATTTCCAAGAATATGATTTCTATCACGTGCAGAAGAGTAGCTTGATGTTTTTGCTGTCACAACAACTCCACTATTTTGAGTTACTTTGTCATAATGCTTTGGTCTAAATCTGTATCCTTGAATATTGAATGCTCTATGTTTTGTTGCAACCTCAAGTGGACCATGGGCCAACCATCTAATTTCCTCACTGATGCTATCACTACCTTTCTCCCTCTCCAACTGCATCACCTATAGGAACACAAATAATATAGTGCATAAGCTATATTCTAATCCTAAATAAATTGAATCATTGTACTTACATGATCCTTGAACCATTTAGGAAATTGTTCATGCTGCATCTTCTCAAAGGTCCTTGGATCTATGCGTTTCTTGCGATTCTTCCTTCTCAAATAAGCCCCATGTTCTCTACAAAATACAAAGACCACTATTTCAGTTCAAAACTTATTAATTAACAAATGAAGAGGCAGTGGCATGACATTTACTCCAAATATGGCTTCACGACATCACAGTTGAACAACACATATCTGTGGGCTTGTGTTGCCTCCTTATCCGTTAAAGTGTATACCATTGGTTTTCCCAATGGTTTCCCTACTTGAGGAAACAACATAGATTGTTGTGAAAATATTGAAGATTCAGAGTCCTCTGGGTTGTCATCATTCCTTGATGGTTGATTATGCTTGGTGGAGAAACCCTGTAGATATCTTGAACAAAATGTCATGCACTCATCCGATAAAAAAGATTCTGCAATTGAACCCTCTGGACAAGCTTTGTTCCGAACAAAGGACTTTAGCTCACCAAGATACCTATAGCACATATATATCCAATAAGTTATAAATGCATATGCAAAAATAAAGATTGTAATAAGTTTAGGAGAGAAAGATTGTAATAAGTTATCAATGTATATGCAATAAATTACCTTTCAATGAAGTACATCCACCGATATGCAACTGGTCCTGCTATTTTACATTCACTTGCTAAATGGACAACTAAGTGCACCATAATAGTGAAAAAACTAGGAGGAAATATCATCTCCATTTTACAGAGTGTAAGTTTGATTCTTTCTTCCAAACGGTCAAGCTCATCAACATGAAGAACTTTTGAACATATGCCTCGAAAATATGACGACAGTTCAAATGGTACTGATGTGACATCATCTGGAAGAATACCTCTCGCGGCAATTGGCAGAAATTGATGCAATAGGACATGACAATCATGTGTTTTGAGCCCATGAATTTTTCCTTCAGTAAAATTCACACATTTTGATATATTTCTACAGTATCCATCAGGAACTTTTATACCATAAATAACTTTGCAGAATAATTGCTTTTCTTTCTTAGACATGGTAAAGATAGCTGGTGGCAAGTAATACTTACCTGAAGGTTTTTTCTGTGGATGGAGCTCCCCTCTAATGTTCATATCTTCAAGATCTTGACGAGCTTGTACATTATCTTTTGACATCCCGTCCAAATTGAGAAGTGTGCCCAAAATATTATCACACACATTCTTCTCTATATGCATCACATCCAGATTATGTCAAAGGAGATTACTGTCCCAATATGGTAATGTGAATAGACTACTTTTTCCTTTGTAAGTTTTTGAGGTAGTAAAATCTCCACATGCAGCTATGTCATCTAATATGAAATGACCATAATAGGTTATAGGCTCTGTTCTATTCTCAGTTGTTCCATCAAAATCCGAAGCATCATTACGAAATTCATGATCAGGTGGCAGAAATCGCCGGTGACCCATAAAACAAGCTTTCTTGCCATATTTCAAGCTCTTGGTCCATACATTTGCACCGCAAGGTGGACATCCAGAATCTCCATGCACCATTGATAACCCACAAGCATAGGGGATCGTAATAGTTATCGAGGGTAGAGTATTCAACCCAAATTTATTGATTCGACACAAGGGGAGCCAAAGAATATTTGCAAGTATTAGCAGTTGAGTTGTCAATTCTACCACACCTGGAGACTAAATATCTGCAGCAGAGTGATCAGTAGCACACTAGTATGATAGTTTGATAGCAGTAGCAATAATGGTAACAGTAGCAGTAACGGTAGCAGCAGTAGTAGTAGCAGTTGTGACAGCAGTAGCAACAGTAGTAACTTAGCAAAGAACAATATGTGAAAAGCTCGTAGGCATTGGATCGGTGATTATGTTGGATAACATTCATCATGTATAGTCATAACCTAGGGCGACACAGAACTAGCTCCAATTCATCAATATAATGTAGGCATGTATTCCGTATATAGTCATACCTGCTTGCGATAAGAACTTGCATGACATCTTTTGTCCTACCCTCCCGTGACAGCGGGGTCCATAAGGAAACTAAGGGATATTAAGGCCTCCTTTTAATAGAGAACCGGAACAAAGCATTAACACATAGTGAATACATGAACTCCTCAAACTATGGCAATCACCGGAAAGAATCCCAATTATTGTCACCTTGGGGTATGCGGATCATAACACATAGCAGGTGCGTATAACTTGCAAGATCGGATCAAGAACACAAATATATTCATGAAAACATAAAGGGTTCAGATCTGGAATCATGGCACTCGGGCCCTAGTGACAAGCATTAAGCATAGCAAAGTCATAGCAACATCAATCTTAGAACATAGTGGATACTAGGGATCAAGCCCTAACAAAACTATTTCGATTACATGATAAATCTCATCCAACTCATCACCGTCCAGCAAGCCTATGAAGAAATTACTCACTCCCGGCGGTCAGCATCATGAAATTGGTGATGATGGATGGTTGATGATGACGATGCCGGATGACCCCCTCTTCGGAGCCCCAAACGGACTCCAGATTTGGCCTCCCGATGAAGAACAGGAGGTGGCGGCGGTTCCGTATTGTGAAACGCAATAAAACTTCCACTCTTATTTTTTTTCTTTGGAACTGTGAATTTATAGCGTTGGAATTAGGTCAGACGGAGCCACGTGGGCCCCACGAGGTACCAGGGCGCGCCTGGGGGGGTGGCGCACCCTGGTGCCTCGTGGGCAACCAGTGGCCCCCCTCCAGTGGGTCTTGGTTCTAGTATTTTTCATTTATTCCATAAAAAATCTCCAAAAAGTTTCATCCAATTCCAAGAACTTTTATTTCTGCACAAAAAACAACACCATGGTAGTTCTGCTGAAAACAGCGTCAATCCGGGTTAGTTCCATTCAAATCATGCAAATTAGGGGCCAGAACAAGAGCAAAAGTGTTTGGAAAAGTAGATACGACGGAGATGTATCAACTCCCCCAAGCTTAACTCATTGCTTGTCCTCAAGCAATTCAGTTGACAAACTGAAAGTGATAAAGGAAAACTTTTACAAACTCTTTTGTTCTTGTATCTATATATATGCTTAAATAGTACCCAAGTTTTCAGCAAAGATTATAACTAACCATGCAAATGATAACTCTTAGAAATTATATTCACTCATATCAATGGCATAATCAACTAGCGAGCAATAATAAGATATTTCAAATGCCAACACTTTGTTAAAATGATCATGATATAATATGACAACATGGTATCTCGCTAGCCCTTTCTGAGACCGCAAAACATAAATGCAGAGCACTTCCAAAGTTCAAGCAGCGACTAAACATTGTAATTCATGGTAGAAGAGATCCAGTCATGATGCACACAACATTAACTATTCACAATGCATGAGAATGACAATAGTGCTCTCAGGACTGGTGCTTATTTGAGAAGGTGATGACTCAACAATAAAAGTAAAATAGCTTAAAAGTAAATAGATAGGCCCTTCGCAGAGGGAAGCATGGATTTGCAGAGGTGCCAGAGCTCAAAGCTTAAATCAGAGATAAATAAAATTTTGGGAGGTATGCCTTTCCTGTCAACGTCACGACCGAGAGTTTTCAATATCTTCCATGCTAAACACATTAGCGGCAGTTCCCAAGTGATAAAGTAAAGTGTACTCCCCCTCCACAAACAATCACAATCCATGGCTAGCCGAATCCTCGGGTGCCCTCCATACCAACAACTTTCCGGGGGAGTTTGTTTTATTATTTTGCAATTTTAATAATGGGACTGGGCATCCCGATTATCAGCCCCTCTCGTGCAAGGACAAGTGAATAAACACTCATCATGAGAATAACCCGCTTAGCATGGAAGATACTGACCGCCCCCTGTCGCTCCATCAGCGGTACAGGCACACAAAACAAATGTTCATTTGAATATTTAGAGGTGGCACATGCAAATTTACTTAGAACGGCAGAGTAATACCGCATATAGGTAGATATAGTGGACTCATCTGGAATAACTTTAGATTTAAAGGTTTTGATGCACAAGCAGCATTCCCGCTTAGTACAGGCAAAGGCTAGAAAATAGGTTGAGAAGCGACCAGCTAGAGAGCAAAAACGGTCATAATCATGCATTATGAATAATCAACATTGAATACTAGCATGAGTAGGATATAAACACCATGAACATAAATAGCGTGAAGGCTATGTTGGTTTTGAATCAACTACATGCGTGAACATGTGCCAAGTCAAGCCACTTGAAACATTCAGAGGAGGAAACCATATCATCATACTGCATCACAATCATTTTAATGCATGTTGACACTCAAGATAAATTATTATCCACTCCTAGCTGCTTAAGCATGGCATGAGCAACTATAATCTCTAATTGTCATCATTAACATGTTTAATCATAACATGCTGAATCATGGATACTGAGTTAAACATATTTACAAAAACAAAGAACAAGTTTAGTTCTTACCCGCTTTTCCTTGCCACAGTCACTTCATCAAATCATCGTCATTATTGCCTTTCACTTGCACGACCAAATGATATGAAAATAATAATAGTGCAAGAGTGTCGTGGACTAAGCTGGAATCTGCAATCATTTTATTTAAAGGAGAAGACAAGGTAAAATGGGCTCTTCGCTAGATCAACAATAATGCATATGAGAGCCACTCAACATTTTCATCGTGGTCTTCTCGTTACAATGACTCAACGAAAGAAAAGAATTTCAGAGAAACACACTGAAATATTTTTGGAGTTTTTAGTTTTTCTAAAGAAAACGAAATAAAGAGGAAAACAAAAAACGAGAAAAACTATTTACACGGGAAAGCTCCCAACAAGCAACGAGAAATATTTTTGGGTTTTCTTTTAATATTACTACTGCTAATTAAGCTAGAAAGAAAAACCGAAAAGAAATGAGAAATATTTTTGGATTTTCTCAATGTTTTTCAAACACACTAGAAGAAAGCGAGGAAATAAAACTAACATGGATTATACAATGAAAAAGTATGAACACCGACAACTGGAATTAAATGTGTGAGCATGAATGTAATGTCGGTGAGAGATACGTACTCCCCCAAGCTTAGGCTTTTGCCTAGCTTGGGCTATGGCCATCCGTAGTAGCCATCCGGTCCCATATGAAACTCCTGAGGAGGTGGCATCTGAGCATCCCAATCCTGGGCCTCCTCCTCTGCCACTGCCAAGGCGTTCCGGTAAGCAACGATGTCCGGTGGCATCACGGTATATCCGTTCCTGGCATGATAATCAAACAAAGCAGGTGCAGGCAACGGAATAATATCACGAGTATCCTCACTAAAAACCAAGTTATAACGAATGTGGTGAGGAGGTTCAGGATCATCAAGAAAGTGGTGGTCCCTCATGGACTGGTGGTCTAAGTAAACTCTGGGCAACAAGCAATCATGAGGACGTATGTTAACATTAAAACGTCTCGCTAAGTGAGTAGCATAAATACCACCATGAATTTTGCCCCTAGTCCTATTAGTGTGCAAGCGGCATGCAATGATGGCTCCTAGGTTATAAGTGTTATCCTTATGCAATGCGCGACGTAAAATGGCAAAGTCAGGTGCAGCTAGTGCACTACCTTGCTCCCTAGCAATCAAGCATTTCCCTAAGAATAAAGCGAAGTAATGAACAACGGGAAATTGCAAGCTAGTGGCTCGGGATTTCGACACGCCCCTTCCTTCTCCCACAGTTAAAGTGTGGAGGAAGCCCTCAAACTCCTCTGGTCGAGGCTCTCTTATATCCCCATCAAAGGGAATCAAACATATCTCACAAAATTCAGCTAGAGGTATCTGATAATGTTCAGCATATAAATCAAAGCGCACCTCAGGGGGTTCGAGCCTATTCAGAAAATGAAAATTTTGCACAAAGGAATTTGTAAGGATGTGGTGCTGGTTACACTCATCTGCGAGGAAGTCGGTCAGTCCGGCATTTGCAATGAATTGCGCGAACTCTTGGTAGAATCTGGCTTCGTTCATGAAATCATTGTGCGGCCATTCGCATGGCCGGACCTCCGTCCTACGCGGAATGTTGAGGTCACTGTCCGAGGACTCCCCAAGGACTCCCTTGGCGTTCCGCTTCAAGGAACTCCTCCGGAAGAAATTCATTTTTCTATGAACAATTTTCTGAAATTTTTTGGGCCACAAAATGATATCAATAAAACTTCACAAGATTAATAGCAACTACTCATATGTATGTCTAGAGACTATATCAAGCATTCAAACTACTTGGAACTCAAAGAATTCAACATGCAAGCTCATTTTCAGTAGCACCAAGAGCAGCTAATTATGCAAAATATAATCAACTAGAGCAAAAACTAATTGGAGCAATGGAGGAGTCACATACCAAGGAGCAATCTCCCAAAACAATTTCGGAAATGGAGCTCCGAGCAAAGAGATCGAAAATTTCAGGTTTGTGAGCAAGAACAAGAGAGAGAGAGCTACCAAGAGTTTTTGCTAGAGGTAAGAGACGAAGTGGGCTGAAGGGATAAGTGAGGGGGTCCCTGTGGGGCCCACGAGCCACCTGGGCACGCCAGGGGGGTGGCGTGCCCTGGTGCCTCGTGGGCACCTGGGGCACCCCCCTGGTATGTTTCCAGTGCCAAAAATTCTGAAATATTATATAAAAATTCATATCAAAATTTTATTGCATTCTGAGCACTTTTATTTCTGGGCACTTTTTTATTGCACGAATAATTCAGAAAACAGGATAATCATGGCATTTTATTTTATTTAACTAAAAATAATAGAAAATAAAAAGTGGGTACAGAAGGTTGTGCTTACTAAATTCATCGACCACATGCCCCTCAAAAAGAATCCATTAATAAGGTTGATCAAGTCTTATTAACAAACCATTTCCGAGTAACATGAAACCGAAGAATCTGCGTATAGCACTAAGTTACCTCAACGGGGATATGCATCTCCCCGATAATAAGAGTTTCATATTTCTTTTTAACAGTAGGAAGAGGGAGTTGAAAACTTCCAATAGTAATTGTCGGAGTCTTTTCAATAATATGAATACCATTTACTTGAAATTGTTTCTTCGGAAAGTGCACCGTATGTTCATTACCATTGATATGAAAAGTGACCTTGCTTTTGTTGCAATCAATAACAACCCCTGCAGTATTAAAAAAGGGTCTACCAAGGATAATCGACATGTTGTCGTCCTCGGGCAAATCAAGTATAACAAAGTCTGTAAGAATAGTAACGTTTGCAACTACAACGGGCACATCCTCACAAACACCGATAGGGATGGCTGTTGATTTGTCAGCCATTTGCAATGATATTTCAGTGGGAGTGAGTTTATTCAAATCAAGTCTCTTATATAAAGAGAAAGGCATAACACTAACACCGGCTCCTAAATCACACAAAGCAGTTTTGACATAATTTCGTTTAATGGAGCATGGTATGGTTGGTATTCCTGGATCTCCTAGTTTCTTAGGTACTCCATCCTTAAAAGAATAATTTGCAAGCATGGTGGAAATTTCAGCTTTAGGTATCTTTCTTTTATTTGTGACAATGTCTTTCATGTATTTAGCATAGGGAGGCATCTTTATAATATCAGTCAAACGAGTGCGCAAAAAGACTGGCCTAAGCATTTCAGCAAAGCGTTCAAATTCTTCCTCATCCTTTTCCTTAGATGGTTTAGGAGGAAAGGGCATGGGCTTTTGAACCCATGGTTCTCTTACTTTACCATGTTTTCTAGCAACGAAGTCTCTTTTATCATAACGTTTATTTTTAGACGGTGGGTTATCAAGATCAACAGCAGGTTCTATTTCAACATAATTATCCGGTTCTTTATCATTATCTGCTTGGATATCCATATGAGCATCATCATTATTATTATCATCAGGTGGTTGTTCATTACCAGATTGTGTTTCAGCATCAGAAATAGAAACATCATTACTATCCTCCAAGGGTTTTTCTACCTCGGGTTCACTAGAAGTATGCAGAGTCCTATCATTTTTCTTTTTAGATGGACTAGGTGCATCAACATTAATTCTTTGAGAGTCTTGTTCAATTCTTTTAGGGTGACCTTCAGGATAAAGTGGCTCCTGAGTCATTCTACCTCCTCTAGTCATTACTCTAACAGCATGATCATTCATATTGTTATTCATTTCATTGAGCAATTCACTTTGAGATTTAGCAACCTGTTCTAATTGAGTTTGAACCATAGATGCATGTTTACTCACACCTTTAACATCATTAGCAATTCTAAATAACAAGTCACTCATGCGATCAATCATGTAGGCATTTCGTTTCAATTGTTTCATAACATTTGCATTGAAGTGGTCTTGCTTGATAATATAATTGTCAAATTCATACAAGCATTGACTAGGAAGCTTGCTATAAGGAATATCACCTTCATCAAACTTTATAAGAGAATTTACCTCTACTACCTGTGGCGGTGTGTCAAGACCATGTATTTCTTCAATAGGTGGTAAATTCTTAACATCTTCAGCTTTAATACCTTTTTCCTTCATACATTTCTTTGCTTCTTGCATATCTTCAGGACTGAGATATAAAATACCCCTCTTCTTCGGAGTGGGTTTAGGCAGTGGTTCAGGAAGTGTCCAATCATTATCATTCTTCAATATATTATTCAATAATTCCTCAGCTTGATCAATAGTCCGTTCCTTGAAAACACAACTCGCAGAACTATCTGTTGGAAATATGCCCTAGAGGCAATAATAAATTGGTTATTATTATATTTCCTTGTTCATGATAATCGTTTATTATCCATGCTATAATTGTATTGATTGGAAACTAAATACATGTGTGGGTATATAGACAACACTATGTCCCTAGTATGCCTCTAGTAGACTAGCTCGTTGATCAAAGATGGTTAAGGTTTCCTAGCCATGGACATGAGATGTTATTTGATAACGGGATCACATCATTAGGAGAATGATGTGATGGACAAGACCCAACCGTAAGCATAGCAGTTGATCGTGTCAGTTTATTGCTACTGCTTTATCCATGTCAGGTATATGTTCCTACGACCATGAGATCATGCAACTCCCGGACACCGGAGGAATGCCTTGTGTGTATCAAACGTCACAACATAACAGGGTGACTATAAAGGTGCTCTACAGGTATGTCCAAGGGTGTCCGTTGGGTTGGCATGGATCGAGACTGGGATTTGTCACTCCGTATGACGGAGAGGTATCTCTGGGCCCACTCGGTAATACAACATCACAAGAAGCTTGCAAGCAATGTGACTAAGGAGTTAGTCACGGGATCTTGTATTACAGAACGAGTAAAGAGACTTGTCGGTAACGAGATTGAACTAGGTCTGGAGATATCGACGATCGAATCTCGGGCAAGTAACATACCGATGGACAAAGGGAACTGCATACGGGATTATCTGAATCCTTGACATAGAGGTTCAACCGATAAAGATCTTCGTAGAATATATAGGAACCAATATGGGCATCCAGGTCCCGCTATTTGTTATTGACCGTAGAGGTGTCTCGGTCATGTCTACATAGTTCTCGAACCCGCAGGGTCTGCACACTTAAGGTTCGATGATGTTTCGGTAGCATTGAGTTATGTATGGTGGTGATTGAAGGTTGTTCGGAGTCCCGGATGAGATCCCGGACGTCACGAGGAGCTCCGGAATGGTCCGGAGGTAAAGATTGATATATAGGAAGTCCCGTTTTGGCCACCGGAAAAGTTTTGGGTATTTTCGGTAGTGTACCGGGAGTGCCGGAGGGCCATCGGGAGTGGCCACCCATGCCGGGAGGCCACATCGGCCTTAAGGGTGTTGCACCAGCCCTTAGTGGGCTGGGAAAACCAGCCCTACAAGGCCCATGCAGCTAGGAAAGAGTGGCTAAGGAAAAACCCCAAGTGGGGGAAGGAAAATCCAAATTAGGAAGGAGTCCTAATAGGATTCCACCTTCCTTGTGGGAGGTGGATTCCTCGCTTGTTTGGTTCGGCCGAACCTACTTGGATTAGGGGCCAAGGCTGCCTCCTCTCCCCTTCCTCCTATATATATTGAGGGATTTTGAGGGCAGCCCCTAACCCTAATTGCCACGTGTTGCCCTCTTCTTCCTCTAGATCTGTTCTCCACTAGATCTGTTCGGTATAGCTTAGCGAAGCTCTGCCAGATCAGCTCCACCACCACCACCACCGCGCCGTTGTGCTGCCGGAGAACTCATCGACCCCTCCACCCTTGCTTGCTGGATTAAGGAGGTGGAGATCGTCATCAAGCTGTACGTGTGCTGAACGCGGAGGTGCCGTCCGTTCGGCGCTAGATCGGAAGGCCGTGATTGGATCGTGGGACGGATTGTGATTGGATCGCGGGACGGCTTGTGATTTGGATCGTGAAGACGTTCGACTACATCAACCGTGTTTCTTAACGCTTCCCACTTAGCGATCTACAAGGGTATGTAGATCCACTCTCCCTCTCGTAGATGCTCATCATCATGGATAGATCTTGCGTGTGCGTAGAAATTTTTTTGTTTCCCATGCAATGTTCCCCAACAGTGGTATCAGAGCTAGGTCTATGCGTAGATGAGATCTCGAGTAGAACACAAAGGAGTTTGTGGGCGTTGATATTCAGATTGCTTCCCTCCTTATTCTTTTCTTGATTCAGCGGTATTGTGGGACGAAGCGGCTCGGACCAACCTTACTCGTCCACGCACGAGAGACCGGTTCCATCGGCTGACATGTAACTTTGTTGCATAAAGATGGCTGGCGGGTTTCTGTCTCTCCCACTTTAGTTGAGTCGGATTCGACAGAGGCGGTCCTTGTAGAAGGTGAAATAGCAACTTGTGTATCACCGTTGTGGTTTTGCGTAGGTAAGAATCGTTCTTGCTAGATACCCATAGCAGCCATTTCAAACACGCAACAACAAATTAGAGGACGTCTAACTTGTTTTTGCAGGGTATGATGTGATATGATATGGCCAGAAACATGATGAGATATATGTGATGTATGAGATGATCATGTTTTGTATAGATTATCACGACTTGCATGTCGATGAGTACGGCAACCGGCAAGAGCCATAGGGTTGTCTTTAATTATTTTCTCCTTTTTTGCTTTATTTTATCGCTATGAGTTAGCAATAGTTGTAGAAGCAATAGTTGGCGCGACAACCTCATGGCGACACGTTGATGGAGATCAAGATGATGGAGATCATGGTGTCATGCCGGTGACGATGGAGATCATGCCGGTGCTTTGGAGATGGAGATCAAAAGCACAAGATCATGGCCATATCATGTCACTTATGATTTGCATGTGATGTTAATCCTTTTATGCATCTTATTATGCTTAGGACGACGGTAGCATTATAAGGTGACCCCTCAGTAAAATTTCAAGATAAAATTGTGTTCTCCCCGAGTGTGCACCGTTGCGAAAGTTCGTCGTTTCGAGACACCACGTGATGATCGGGTGTGATAGACTCTACGTTCACATACAACAGGTGCAAGCCAGTGTTGCACATGCGGAACACTCGGGTTAAACTTGATGAGCCTAGCATGTACAGACATGGCCTCGGAACACAAGAGACCGAAAGGTCGAACCTGAGTCATATAGTAGATATGATCAACATGGAGATGTTCACCATAGAAACCACCTCAACTCACGTGATGATCGGACTTGAGTTGGTGAATTTGGATCATGTGACACTCGAATGACCAGAGGGATGTCAATTTGAGTGGGAGTTCTTAAGTAATATGATTAATTGAACTCATTATCTTGAACAATAGTCTAAGTTGCTTTTGCAAAATTTATGTTGTAGATCATGGCTCGCGCAGTAGCACCCCTGAATTTTAATGCGTTCCTAGAGAAAGCTAAGTTGAAAGATGATGGAAGTACCTTTGTGGATTGGGCCCGTAATCTAAGGATTATCCTTACGGCTTCCCAGAAGGCTTATGTCCTTGATGCACCGCTTGGTGATCCACCCGCTCCAGTTGAGTCTCCAGACATTGTGAATGCCTGGCAGGCTCGTTCTGATGATTACTCAATAGTTCAATGTGCAATGTTGTATGGCTTAGAACCGGGACTTCAAAGACGTTTTGAACGTCATGGAGCATATAATATGTTCCAGGAGTTGAAGTTTATCTTTCAGAAGAATGCCCGGATCTAGAGGTATGAGACCTCCGATAAGTTCTATGCTTGCAAGATGGAGGAGAACGGGTCTATCAGTGATCACATACTCAGAATGTCTGGCTACTCCAACCGTCTGGCTGAATTGGGGATGCCCCTTCCAGCAGAGGTCATCACTGACATAGTTCTTCAATCATTGCCACCTAGCTATAAGAGCTTTGTGTTGAACTATAACATGCACAGGATGAACAAGTCAGTCGCCGAGCTGTTTGCGATGTTAAAGTCGCTGAGTCTGAGATTCAGAAGGAGCATCATGTGTTGATGGTCAATAAAACCACTAGTTTCAAGAAAAACGGCAATGGTAAGAAGGGTAACGCCAAGAAGAGTGGCAAAGCAGTTGCCCCTCCCGTGAAGAAACCCAAGACTGGACCCAAGCCAGAAACAGAGTGCTTTCATTGCCAGGGAATTGGTCACTGGAAGCGCAACTGCCCCAAGTATTTGGCTGACAAGAAGGCGGCCAACAACAAACAAGGTATATATGATATACATGTTATTGATGTGTACCTTACCAACTCTCGTTGTAGTGCCTGGGTATTTGATACCGGTGCGGTTGCTCTCATTTGCAACTCAAAATAGGAACTGCGGAATAGACGGAGGCAGGCAAAGGACGAAGTAACGATGCGCATGGGAAATGGTTCCAAGGTTGATGTGATCGCCGTCGGCACGCTCGCTCTTCGATTACCATCGGGATTAGTGATAAACCTGAATAATTGTTATTTAGTGCCTGCGTTAAGCATGAACATTATATCTGGATCTTGTTTATTGCGAGACGGTTACTCATTTAAATCAGAGAATAATGGTTGTTCTATTTACATGAGTAATATCTTTTATGGTCATGCACCCAATGTGAGGGGTTTATTCTTATTGAATCTCGATAGTGATGATACACATGTTCATAACATTGATGCCAAAAGATGTAGAATTGATAATGATAATACCACTTTCTTGTGGCATTGCCATTTAGGTCATATTGGCGTAAGACGCATGAAGAAGCTCCATGCTGATGGACTTTTGGAGTCACTTGATTTTGAATCACTTGACACATGTGAGCCATGCCTCATGGGCAAGATGACTAAGACGTCCTTCTCTGGAACAATGGAGCAAGCAAGTGACTTGTTGGAAATCATACATACAGATGTGTGCGGTCCGATGAGCATTGAGGCGCGTGGTGGTTATCGTTACTTTCTCACCTTCACTGATGACTTAAGTAGATATGGGTATATTTACTTAATGAAACACAAGTCTGAAACGTTTGAAAAGTTCAAGCAATTTCAGAGTGAAGTTGAGAATCATCGTTACAAGAAGATTAAATTCTTACGATCTGATCGAGGAGGAGAATATCTGAGTTATGAGTTTGGCAGTCACTTAAGACAGTGTGGAATTGTTTCACAATTGACACCGCCTGGAACACCACAGCGTAATGGTGTGTCCGAACGTCGTAATTGAACCTTATTGGATATGGTGCGATCTATGATGTCTCTTGCCGATTTGCCACTATCGTTTTGGGGTTATGCATTAGAGACAGCTGCATTCACTTTAAATAGGGCACCATCGAAATCCGTTGAGACGACGCCATATGAATTGTGGTATGGCAAGAAGCCGAAGTTGTCGTTTCTTAAAGTTTGGGGATGTGATGCTTATGTCAAAAAGCTTCATCCTGAAAAGTTGGAACCCAAAGCGGAGAAATGCGTCTTCATAGGATACCCAAAAGAGACAGTTGGGTATACCTTCTATCTCAGATCCAAAGGCAAAGTGTTTGTCGCTAAAAACGAAACATTTCTTGAGAAAGAGTTTCTCTCGAAAGAATTGAGTGGGTGGAAGATAGAACTTGATGAGATTGTTGAACCTTTACTTCGACCAGAGAGTAGCGCAGCGCAGAAAGATGTTTCTGTAGAGCCTACATCAGTTGAAGAGGAAGTTAATGATGATGATCATGAAGCTTCGGATCAAGTTGCTATCGAACCTCGTAGGTCGACAAGGACGCGTACTGCTCCTGAGTGGTACGGCAACCCTGTCTTAGAGGTCATGTTGTTGGACAACGATGAACCTACGAGCTATGGAGAAGCGATGATGGGCCCGGATTCTGAGAAATGGTTAGAGGCCATGAAATCTGAGATGGGATCCATGTATGAAAACAAAGTTTGGACTTTGGAAGTATTACCTGAAGGGCGTAAGGCCATTCAAAACAAATGGATCTTTAAGAGGAAGACGGACGCAGACGGTAATGTAACCGTCTATAAAGCTCGACTTGTGGCAAAGGGTTTTTCACAAGTTCAAGGAGTTGACTACGATGAGACCTTCTCACCCGTAGCGATGCTTAAGTCCGTCAGAATCATGTTAGCAATAGCTGCCTTTTTCGATTATGAAATTTCGCAGATGGATGTCAAAACAGCGTTCCTTAACGGTTTCCTTAAGGAAGAGTTGTATATGATGCAACCAGAAGGTTTTGTCGATCCAGAGAATGCTGACAAAGTTTGCAAACTCCAGTGATCCATTTATGGACTGGTGCAAGCATCTCGGAGTTGGAATCTTCGCTTTGATGAGCTGATCAAAGCGTTCGGGTTTATACAAGTTTACGGAGAAGCTTGTATTTACAAGAAAGTGAGTGGGAGCTCTATAGCATTTCTAATATTATATGTGGATGACATATTGCTGATTGGAAACAATATAGAAATGTTGGAAAGCATGAAGGAATATTTGAACAAGAGTTTTTCAATGAAGGACCTAGGAGAAGCTTCTTTCATATTAGGCATCAAGATCTATAGAGATAGATCGAGACGCTTAATAGGACTTTCACAGATCACATACCTTGACAAAGTTTTGAAGAAGTTTGAAATGGATCAGTCCAAGAAGGGGTTCTTGCCTGTATTGCAAGGTGTGAAGTTGAGTAAGACTCATTGCGCAGTGACTGCAGAAGATAGAGAAAAGATGAGTGTCATCCCCTATGCTGCAACCATAGGCTCTATTATGTATGCAATGCTGTGCACAAGACCCGATGTTAACCTTGCCATAAGTATGGCCGGAAGGTTTCAAAGTGATCCAGGAATGGACCACTGGATAGCGGTCAAGAATATCCTGAAGTATCTGAAAAGGACTAAGGACATGTTTCTCGTTTATGGAGGTGATCAAGAGCTCGTCGTAAAGGGTTACGTCGATGCAAGCTTTGACACTGATCCGGATGACTCTAAGTCACAAACCGGATACGTATTTATTCTCAATGGGGGTGCGGTAAGCTGGTGCAGTTCCAAGCAAAGCGTGGTAGATGATTCTACATGTGAAGCGGAGTACATCACTGCCTCGGAGGTGGCGAAGGAAGGTGTCTGGATGAAGGAGTTCATGACAGATCTTGGAGTAATGCCTAGTGCACTGAACCCAATGACTCTGTTCTGTGACAACACTGGTGCCATTGCTCTAGCCAAGGAACCAAGGTTTCACAAGAGGACCAGACACATCAAGCGACGTTTCAATTCCATCCGCGATTACATCAAGGAGGACGACATAAATATTTGCAAAGTACACACGGATCTGAATGTAGCAGACCCGTTGACTAAACCTCTTCCAAGGGCTAAACATGATCAACACCAGAACTGTATGGGTGTTTGATTCATAACAATGTAAATCACATAGTGATTTGAACTAGATTATAGACTCTAGTGCAAGTGGGAGACTGTTGGAAATATGCCCTAGAGGCAATAACAAATTGGTTATTATTATGTTTCCTTGTTCATGATAATCGTTTATTATCCATGCTATAATTGTATTGATTGGAAACTAAATACATGTGTGGGTATATAGACAACACTGTGTCCCTAGTATGCCTCTAGTAGACTAGCTCGTTTATCAAAGATGGTTAAGGTTTCCTAGCCATGGACATGACATGTTATTTGATAACGGGATCACATCCTTAGGAGAATGATGTGATGGACAAGACCCAACCGTAAGCATAGCAGTTGATCGTGTCAGTTTATTGCTACTGCTTTATCCATGTCAAGTATATGTTCCTACGACCATGAGATCATGCAACTCCCGGACACCGGAGGAATGCCTTGTGTGTATCAAACGTCACAACGTAATAGGGTGACTATAAAGGTGCTCTACAGGTATGTCCAAGGGTGTCCGTTGGGTTGGCATGGATCGAGACTGGAATTTGTCACTCCGTATGACGGAGAGGTATCTCTGGGCCCACTCGGTAATACAACATCACAAGAAGCTTGCAAGCAATGTGACTAAGGAGTTAGTCACGGGATCTTGTATTACAGAACGAGTAAAGAGACTTGCCGGTAACGATATTGACCTAGGTCTGGAGATATCGACGATCGAATCTCGGGCAAGTAACATACCGATGGACACAGGGAACTGCATACGGGATTATCTGAATCCTTGACATAGAGGTTCAACCGATAAAGATCTTCGTAGAATATATAGGAACCAATATGGGCATCCAGGTCCCGCTATTTGTTATTGACCGTAGAGGTGTCTCGGTCATGTCTACATAGTTCTCGAACCCGCAGGGTGTGCACACTTAAGATTCGATGATGTTTCGGTAGCATTGAGTTATGTATGGTGGTGATTGAAGGTTGTTCGGAGTCCCGGATGAGATCCCGGACGTCACGAGGAGCTCCAGAATGGTCCGGAGGTAAATATTGATATATAGGAAGTCCCGTTTTGGCCACCGGAAAAGTTTCGGGTATTTTCGGTAGTGTACCGGGAGTGCCGGAGGGCCATCGGGAGGGGCCACCCATGCCGGGAGGCCACATGGGCCTTAAGGGTGTTGCACCAGCCCTTAGTGGGCTGGGCAAACCAGCCCTACAAGGCCCATGCGGCTAGGAAAGAGTGGCTAAGGAAAAACCCCAAGTGGGGGAAGGAAAATCCAAATTAGGAAGGAGTCCTAATAGGATTCCACCTCCCTTGTGGGAGGTGGATTCCTCCCTTGTTTGGTTCGGCCGAACCTACTTGAAGTAGGGGCCAAGGCT
This sequence comes from Elymus sibiricus, assembly GCA_039707655.1. NCBI lineage: Eukaryota > Viridiplantae > Streptophyta > Magnoliopsida > Poales > Poaceae > Elymus > Elymus sibiricus. Next base: position 311,709,364 of record CM077676.1, read on the forward strand.
GCCTCCTCTCCCCTTCCTCCTATATATATTGAGGTATTTTGAGGGCAGCCCCTAACCCTAATTGCCACGTGTTGCCCTCTTCTTCCTCTAGATCTGTTCTCCACTAGATCTGTTCGGTATAGCTTAGCGAAGCTCTGCCAGATCAGCACCACCACCACCGCCACCACGCCGTTGTGCTGCCGGAGAACTCATCTACCCCTCCACCCTTGCTTGCTGGATCAAGGAGGTGGAGATCGTCATCGAGCTGTACGTGTGCTGAACGCGGAGGTGCCGTCCGTTCGGCGCTAGATCGGAAGGCCGTGATTGGATCGTGGGACGGATCGTGATTGGATCGCGGGAAGGCTTGCGATTTGGATCGTGAAGACGTTCGACTACATCAACCACGTTTCTTAACGCTTCCCGCTTAGCGATCTACAAGGGTATGTTGATCCACTCTCCCTCTCGTAGATGCTCATCATCATGGATAGATCTTGCGTGTGCGTAGGAAATTTTTTGTTTCCCATGCAATGTTCCCCAACAGTGGTATCAGAGCTAGGTCTATGTGTAGATGAGATCTCGAGTAGAACACAAAGGAGTTTGTGGGCGTTGATATTCAGATTGCTTCCCTCCTTAGTCTTTTCTTGATTCAGCGGTATTGTGGGATGAAGCGGCTCAGACCAACCTTACTCGTCCACGCACGAGAGACCGGTTCCATCGGCTGACATGTAACTTTGTTGCATAAAGATGGCTGGCGGGTGTCTGTCTCTCCCACTTTAGTTGAGTCGGATTCGACAGAGGCGGTCCTTGTAGAAGGTGAAATAGCAAGTTGTGTATCACCGTTGTGGTTTTGCGTTGGTAAGAATCGTTCTTGCTAGATACCCATAGCAGCCATGTGAAACACGCAACAACAAATTAGAGGGCGTCTAACTTGTTTTTGCAGGGTATGATGTGATATGATATGGCCAGAAACATGATGAGATATATGTGATGTATGAGATGATCATGTTTTGTATAGATTATCACGACTTGCATGTCGATGAGTACGGCAACCGGCAGGAGCCATAGGGTTGTCTTTAATTATTTTCGCCTTTTTTGCTTTATTTTATCGCTATGAGTTAGAAATAGTTGTAGAAGCAATAGTTGGCGCGACAACCTCATGGCGACACGTTGATGGAGATCATGGTGTCATGCCGATGACGATGGAGATCATGCCGGTGCTTTGGAGATGGAGATCAAAAGCACAAGATCATGGCCATATCATGTCACTTATGATTTGCATGTGATGTTAATCCTTTTATGCATCTTATTATGCTTAGGACGACGGTAGCATTATAAGGTGACCCCTCAGTAAAGTTTCAAGATAAAATTGTGTTCTCCCCGAGTGTGCACCGTTGCGAAAGTTCGTCGTTTCGAGACACCACGTGATGATCGGGTGTGATAGACTCTACGTTCACATACAACGGGTGCAAGCCAGTGTTGCACATGCGGAACACTCGGGTTAAACTTGACGAGCCTAGCATGTACAGACATGGCCTCGAAACACAAGAGACCGAAAGGTCGAACATAAGTCATATAGTAGATATGATCAACATGGAGATGTTCACCATTGAAACCACCTCAACTCACGTGATGATCGGACTTGAGTTGGTGAATTTGGATCATGTGACACTCGACTGACCAGAGGGATGTCAATTTGAGTGGGAGTTCTTAAGTAATATGATTAATTGAACTCATTATCTTGAACAATAGTCTAAGTTGCTTTTGCAAAATTTATGTTGTAGATCATGGCTCGCGCAGTAGCACCCCTGAATTTTAATGTGTTCCTAGAGAAAGCTAAGTTGAAAGATGATGGAAGTAACTTTGTGGACTGGGCCCGTAATCTAAGGATTATCCTTACGGCTTCCCAGAAGGCTTATGTCCTTGATGCACCGCTTGGTGATCCACCCGCTCCAGTTGAGTCTCCAGACGTTGTGAATGCCTGGCAGGCTCGTTCTGATGATTACTCAATAGTTCAATGTGCAATGTTGTATGGCTTAGAACCGGGACTTCAAAGACGTTTTGAACGTCATGGAGCATATGATATGTTCCAGGAGTTGAAGTTTATCTTTCAGAAGAATGCCCGGATCTAGAGGTATGAGACCTCCGATAAGTTCTATGCATGCAAGATGGAGGAGAACGGGTCTATCAGTGATCACATACTCAGAATGTCTGGGTACTCCAACCGTCTGGCTGAATTGGGGATGCCCCTTCCAGCAGAGGTCATCACTGACAGAGTTCTTCAATCATTGCCACCTAGCTACAAGAGCTTCGTGTTGAACTATAACATGCACAGGATGAACAAGTCAGTCGCCGAGCTGTTTGCGATGTTGAAAGTCGCTGAGTCTCAGATTCAGAAGGAGCATCAAGTGTTGATGGTCAATAAAACCACTAGTTTCAAGAAAAACGGCAATGGTAAGAAGGGTAACTCCAAGAAGAGTGGCAAAGCAGTTGCCCCTCCCGTGAAGAAACCCAAGACTGGACCCAAGCCAGAAACTGAGTGCTTTCATTGCCAGGGAATTGGTCACTGGAAGCGCAACTGCCCCAAGTATTTGGCTGACAAGAAGGCGGCCAACAACAAACAAGGTATATATGATATACATGTTATTGATGTGTACCTTACCAACTCTCGTTGTAGTGCCTGGGTATTTGATACTGGTGCGGTTGCTCTCATTTGCAACTCAAAATAGGAACTGCGGAATAGACGGAGGCAGGCAAAGGACGAAGTAACGATGCGCATGGGAAATGGTTCCAAGGTTGATGTGATCGCCGTCGGCACGCTCGCTCTTCGATTACCATCGGGATTAGTGATAAACCTGAATAATTGTTATTTAGTGCCTGCGTTAAGCATGAACATTATATCTGGATCTTGTTTATTGCGAGACGGTTACTCATTTAAATCAGAGAATAATGGTTGTTCTATTTACATGAGTAATATCTTTTATGGTCATGCACCCAATGTGAGGGGTTTATTCTTATTGAATCGCGATAGTGATGATACACATGTTCATAACATTGATGCCAAAAGATGTAGAATTGATAATGATAATACCACTTTCTTGTGGCATTGCCATTTATGTCATATTGGCGTAAGACGCATGAAGAAGCTCCATGCTGATGGACTTTTGGAGTCACTTGATTTTGATTGGGCCCACTCGGTAATACAACATCACAAGAAGCTTGCAAGCAATGTGACTAAGGAGTTAGTCACGGGATCTTGTATTACAGAACGAGTAAAGAGACTTGCCGGTAACGAGATTGAACTAGGTCTGGAGATATCGACGATGGAATCTCAGGCAAGTAACATACCGATGGACAAAGGGAACTGCATACGGGATTATCTGAATCCTTGACATAGAGGTTCAACCGATAAAGATCTTCGTAGAATATATAGGAACCAATATGGGCATCCAGGTCCCGCTATTTGTTATTGACCGTAGAGGTGTCTCGGTCATTTCTACATTGTTCTCGAACCCGCAGGGTCTGCGCACTTAAGGTTCGATGATGTTTCGGTAGCATTGAGTTATGTATGGTGGTGACCGAAGGATGTTCGGAGTCCCGGATGAGATCCCGGACGTCACGAGGAGCTCCGGAATGGTCCGGAGGTAAAGATTGATATATAGGAAGTCCTGTTTTGGCCACCGGAAAAGTTTCGGGTATTTTCCGTAGTGTACCGGGAGTGCCGGAGGGCCATCGGGAGGGGCCACCCATGCCGGGAGGCCACATGGGCCTTAAGGGTGTTGCACCAGCCCTTAGTGGGCTGGGCAAACCAGCCCTACAAGTCCCATGCGGCTAGGAAAGAGTGGCTAAGGAAAAACCCCAAGTGGGGGAAGGAAAATCCAAATTAGGAAGAAGTCCTAATAGGATTCCACCTCCCTTGTGGGAGGTGGATTCCTCCCTTGTTTGGTTCGGCCGAACCTACTTGGAGTAGGGGCCAAGGCTGCCTCCTCTCCCCTTCCTCCTATATATATTGAGGGATTTTGAGGGCAGCCCCTAACCCTAATTGCCACGTGTTGCCCTCTTCTTCCTCTAGATCTGTTCTCCACTAGATCTGTTCGGTATAGCTTAGCGAAGCTCTGCCGGATCAGCTCCACCACCACCGCCACCACGCCGTTGTGCTGCCGGAGAACTCATCTACCCCTCCACCCTTGCTTGCTGGATCAAGGTGGTGGAGATCGTCATCGACCTGTACGTGTGCTGAACGCGGAGGTGCCGTCCGTTCGGCGCTAGATCGGAAGGCCGTGATTGGATCGTGGGACGGATCGTGATTGGATCGCGGGACGGCTTGCGATTTGGATCGTGAAGACGTTCGACTACATCAACCGCGTTTCTTAGCGCTTCCCGCTTAGCGATCTACAAGGGTATGTAGATCCACTCTCCCTCTCGTAGATGCTCATCATCATGGATAGATCTTGCGTGTGCGTAGGAAATTTTTTGTTTCCCATGCAATGTTCCCCAACACTATCTAGATAGTCCCTAGAAGCATCGGTTAGTCCATTATAGAAGATATCAAGTATTTCATTTTTCTTAAGAGGATGGTCAGGCAAAGCATTAAGTAATTGGAGAAGCCTCCCCCATGCTTGAGGGAGATTCTCTTCTTCAATTTGCACAAAGTTAAATATTTCCTGTAAGGCAGCTTGTTTCTTATGAGCAGGAAAATATTTTTCAGAGAAGTAATAAATCATATCCTGGGGGCTACGCACACATCCAGGAGCAAGAGTATTATACCATTCTTTAGCATCACCCTTTAATGAGAAAGGAAACAACTTAAGAATATAGTAATAGCGAATTTTTTCCTCATGGGCAAATAGGGTGGCTATGTCATTTAATTTAGTAAGATGTGCAACAACGGTTTCAGTTTCATAACCATGGAAAGGATCAGATTCAACCAAAGTAATTAACTCAAGATTGACAGAGAATTCATAATCCTTATCAGTAACAAATATGGGAGAGGTAGCAAAATTAGGATCATATTTCATTCTCTCCCTCATGGATTTTTCTTTCATATCAGCAAGCAACTTTATAACTTCATGTCTATCATTACAAGCAAGAATGGCTCTAGCTGTCTCCCTATCAAAGCAATGTTCATCAGGTGTTTCAACTCTAGTAGGAGAGCTAGGCATAATAGGTGAATCGAAATTCTCAAGAGTTTCAACATTTTCAATTTCTTTAGCTTTAGCAATTTGTTCAGTAAGAAATTCACCAAGTGGCACATCATTATCAAGCATAGTACTAGCATCATCATGAGTATCATTCATAGCAGAAGTGGTATCATCAATAACTTGTGACATATCAGAATTAATAGCATGTGGTGGTGTTGCAAGTTTACTCAAAACAGAAGGTGAATCAAGTGCAGAGCTAGATGGCAGTTCCTTACCTCCCCTCGTCTTAGAGGGAACGATCTTGGTCTTAGCGTCTTTCAGATTCTTCATAGTGATCAACAGATATAAATCCCAAGTGACTTAGCAAATAAAGCTATGCTCCCCGGCAACGGCGCCAGAAAAAGGTCTTGATAACCCACAAGTATAGGGGATCGCAATAGTTTTCGAGGGTAGAGTATTCAACCGAAATTTATTGATTCGACACAAGGGGAGCCAAAGAATATTTGCAATTATTAGTAGTTGAGTTGTCAATTCAACCACACCCGGAGACTAAATATCTGCAGTAGAGTGATCAGTAGCACAGTAGTATGATAGTTTGATAGCAGTAGCAATAATGGTAACAGTAGCAGTAACGGTAGCAGCAGTAGTAGTAGCAGTTGTGACAGGAGTAGCAACAGTAGTAACTTAGCAAAGAACAATATGTGAAAAGCTCGTAGGCATTGGATCGGTGATTATGTTGGATAACATTCATCATGTAACAGTCATAACCTAGGGCGACACAGAACTAGCTCCAATTCATCAATATAATGTAGGCATGTATTCTGTATATAGTCATACGTGCTTGCGATAAGAACTTGCATGACATCTTTTGTCCTACCCTCCCGTGGCAGCGGGGTCCATAAGGAAACTAAGGGATATTAAGGCCTCCTTTTAATAGAGAACCGGAACAAAGCATTAACACATAGTGAATACATGAACTCCTCAAACTATGGCAATCACCGGAAAGAATCCCAATTATTGTCACATTGGGGTATGCGGATCATAACACATAGCAGGTGCGTATAACTTGCAAGATCGGATCAAGAACACAAATATATTCATGAAAACACAATGGGTTCAGATCTGGAATCATGGCAGTCGGGCCCTAGTGACAAGCATTAAGCATAGCAAAGTCATAGCAACATCAATCTCAGAACATAGTGGATACTAGGGATCAATCCCTAACAAAACTAACTCGATTACATGATAAATCTCATCCAACTCATCACCGTCCAGCAAGCCTATGAAGAAATTACTCACTCCCGACAGTGAGCATCATGAAATTGGTGATGAAGGATGGTTGATGATGACGATGCCGGAAGATCCCCCTCTCCGGAGCCCCAAACGGACTCCAGATCTGGCCTCCCGATGTAGAATAGGAGGTGGTGGTGGCTCCGTATCGTGAAACGCAATAAAACTTCCTCTCTTATTTTTTTCTCTGGAATTGTGAATTTATAGAGTTGGAATTAGGTCAGACGGAGCCACGTGGGCCCCACGAGGTATCAGGGCATGCCTGGGGGGGTGGCGCGCCCTGGTGCCTCGTGGGCAACCAGTGGGCCCCCTCCAGTGGGTCTTGGTTCCAGTATTTTTCATTTATTCCATAAAAAATCTCCAAAAAGTTTCATCCAATTCCAAGAACTTTTATTTCTGCACAAAAAACAACGCCATGGTAGTTCTGCTGAAAACAACGTCAGTCCGGGTTAGTTCCATTCAAATCATGCAAATTAGGGGCCAAAACAAGAGCAAAAGTATTTGGAAAAGTAGATACGATGGAGACGTATCAACCATATATGAAGCAAGCATTCCTAATGCTGGGAAGTCATTTATGGTCCACAAGACAGCCGCTCTGAGTTTAAATGTTCTCTGTTCGGATGCATCATAGGTTGTCATCCCATTCACAAAAAGGTCTCTCAAATCTTCTAAAAGAGGCTGCATAAAAACATGAATCTGATCTCCAGGGCTCTTAGGTCCAGGAATAATTAAAGGCAATGACAGATAAGATTTCTTCATGCATAGCCATGGAGGCAGGTTATACATGACTAGCACAACTGGCCAACAACTATATTTATTGCTCAGCATCCCATATGGAGTAAATCCATCTGTCGCTATGCCAAACCGAATATTATGACAATCATCTGCAAATCCATGCTTCTCATCAAATTTCTTCCATGCCTCGGAATCTGCTGGATGCCGTAGCACTCCATGCTGCTTGGTGCGCCCTTCCTCGTGCCATCGAGCTAGAGTTGCTGTTTCTTTGCACATGAATATCCTTTTCAGCCACTCTTTGATTGGAAAGTATCTTAGAACTTTCATTGGTGTAGCTCTCTTTCTTTCCTTTTTAGTTAACTTGGTTTCAGGCATTTTATCTTTCCACCTAGAAGCCTTGCATTTAGAGAAAAAATCATCATTTTCTGTCTCTTTCCAGAACAACTGACAGTTATTTGGGCAGACATGAATTTTTTGATATCCTAATCCAAACTTCGATATGATTTTCTTAGCCTCGTAAAATTTTTGGGGCAGATCTTTTCCATTTGGAATAGCCATGTGCAGAATATTAAGTAGATCTCCAAATGACTTATCAGACCATTTGTTCATGGATTTTGTATTGAACAAAAGTGCAAGTAAGGAAAGCTGAGACAATTCACATCCCGGCCACAAAGGCTTCTCTGAATCTTGAATTAATTTGTACAATGCTTCTGCTTCTTTAGTTGCTCCATCTGGAAGTGGATTTGAAGAATCTGTACTATCACTCATAGGCACATCACCATCATATATTTTCCTAATTGAATCCATAATCATTTCATGCATATTAGGATTTCCTTCAGTTTCAGGTTGTGATTGTTGATCATCATTGTGATCGGATGAAGACTCACCATGAAAAACCCATTTGTCATAGCTCTGAAGCATTCCATTCCACATCAAATGGCCACGGACATCATCCCTTGATAGTACTGAAGTGTGAACACAATCTTCACATGGACATCGGATCATTGTATCTACTGGTATATCTTTATATGCAAACTCCAGAAATTCATCTACACCAGTTGAGTACTGTGTACTTTCTCTTGGAAATCGCAATAGTAATTTGGTGGATTCTAAATCCATTGCACACTGCATAAAAATAACAAATATTAGGCCCCGTTTAGATACAAAGTATTATCAGAATACTATGGTTTCTACAAAAAATGTAGTTTTAAATACTGTCAGGTGTTTGGCTAAACCAACAACTGTAGTTTCATAAACAGTTGTATTCCTGATACAGTGGGTTTTCTTTAGTTTAAAAAAAAGAGGTCCAGACCTCTTTTTTCTCAAACTGAGAAAAAACGCTTGTGTCATCCTGTCCTTGACTACCATGCAGCTTGGTTTGTAACTTGAAAGCACAATTAACAACATGGCAGTATCTCTTTCGTACTAGTGATACATTCCTCTGCACAGCATGTTGCACACTAGTTAAACGTGATACTGCTTCCTATTCTTCGTAGTTAGCCACGGACGATTAATCGCATCCGCAATTTCCTAGGTCAGCAATCAGAAGGCCGTACAGCGGTGCACACACTTATTGATCCGGTCGTGTAGCTCCTTAGGTGTAGCTAGCTAAGTTAGATTCAGTTGCGTAAGCGGTCAAAACTACGGTAAAACAGTAACAGCCAAACATATCAGTAGTTTCATTAAACTGAGAAAATTGATGTTTTCACAAACAGTAGTATTCATTGCCCACACATTATAATACCAAAGTTTTGGAATACTGTGGTATTTTAAAAACTACAATGCCAAACTAGGCATTACTGCATATAAGTTTCATAATGTAATTTCGTCCAAAGCATGGAGATTCAGAGATCAGGGGACGCCGGGATGAGATACCTCTTTGAGCTGAGCAGGGAATGGGGATTGGGGAGGACCGGAGGATTAGTGGTTGAGGAAGCGACTGCGGAGCGCACTGGAAGTGGGCAGCTTCGGCAGTCCAGTTAGCAGGGCGCGGTGGTGCGCCCTGCGCACCTGCATGGACAACAGCCGGCCGGGCGCCAAGCGGGGCAGGCAGCGGCAGGTCGCGGGTGTCAGCCTTCAGGCCGGTCAGGGTCACAGGGCGGTCTACCGGTAGCTCCGGGTGGCCGGACAGGGACGGCGAGGTGCTACTTGTAGCTTGCGTTGGTATTTCCCCGAAGAGGAAGGGATGATGCAACACAGTAGAGATAATTATTTCCCTCAGTTATGAAACCAAGGTTATCGAACCAGTAGGAGAATCACGCAACACCTCGTTAGCAGCACCTGCACACAAACAACAAATCCTTGCACCCAACGCAAATGAGAGGTTGTCAATCTCTCAGCGGTAAATTGCAAGATTAAATTGTATGTGATAGATAGATAGATTGAAACAAAAATACAAAATAAAATAAATAAAAGAAAATGGCAGCAATATTTTAAGGGTTTTAGTAATATGATTTAGATAGACCCGGGGGCCATAGATTACACTAGAGGCTTCTCTCGAGAAAATAGCATACGGTGGGTAGACAAATTACTGTTGGGCAATTGATAGAAAAGCAAATAATCATGACGATATCCAAGGCAATGATCATGTATATATGCATCATGTCCAAAATAAGTAGACCGACTCTTGCCTGCATCTACTACTATTACTCCACACATCGACCGCTATCCAGCATGCATCTAGTGTATTAAGTCCATAAGAACGGAGTAATGCCTTAAGAACGATGACATGATGTAGACAAGATAAACTCACGTATGAATAAACCCCATCTTTTTACCCTTGGTAGCAATGATACATACGTGTCATGTCCCTTTCTGTCACTGGGATTGAGCACCGCAAGATCGAACCCACTACAAAGCACCTCTTCCCATGGTAAGATAAATCAATCTAGTTGGCCAAACCAAATCAATAGATCGGAGAAGAAATACGAGGCTATAATAATCATGCATAAAAGAGTTCAGCAAAGACTCAAATAATTTCATGGATAATCTGATCATAAACTCACAATTCATCGGATCCCAACAAACACACCGCAAAAAGTGATTACATCGGATAGAACTCCAAGAACATCGAGGAGAACATTGTATTGAAGATCAAAAAGAGAGAAGAAGCCATCTAGCTACTGCCTATGGACCCGAAGGTCTGTGGTAAACTACTCACGCATCATCGAAAGGGCAGCAAGGTTGATGTAGAACCCCTCCGTGATCGATTCCCCCTCCTGCAGATCACCGGAGAAGGACCCCACATGGGATCTCCCTGGAACAGAAACTTGCGGCGGCGGAAAAAGTATTTCGTGGACTCCCCTGAGGGTTTCTGATTTTTTTTTAATTTATAGTGCTGGAATTAGGTCAAACGGAGCTGGGTGGGCCCCACGAGGTACCAGGGCGTGCCACCCCCCCTGGGGCGCGCCCTGGTGCCTCGTGGCCCACTCCTTCATCTTCTGGCCCTCTCCCAAAGCTTCTAGTGTTTATCTTGTCCAATAAAAACTCTCCAAAAAGTTTCGTGGCATTTGGACTTCGTTTCGTATTGATTTTCTGTAAAACAAAAATAGGGCAGAAAATAGCAATTGGCACTGGGCACTAGGTTAATAGGTTAGTCTCCAAAAATGATATATAATTGCTGTAAATGATCATAAAAACATCCAAGATTGATATTATAACAGCATGGAACAATCAAAAATTATAGATACGTTGGAGACGTATCAGCATCCCCAAGCTTAATTCCTGCTCGTCCTAGAGTAGTTAAATGATAAAAACAGAATTTTTGATGTGGAATGCTGCCTAACATATTCATCACATATTCTTTTCTTTTGTAGCATGGACATTGGACTTGAATGATTCAAAGCAATAGTCTATAATTTGACATGAAGATATAAATACTCAAGCATGCTAACAAGCAACCATGTCTTTCAAAATATCAACGCTAAAGAAAGTTATCCCAAGCCCATTATGCTCAATCATTGATCCATTCATGAAACACACTCAAATATTAGCTACATCCAATGCACAAGTATGACAATAGTGCTCTCTAGTTGGTGCTTTTGTAAGAGAAGATGGAGACTCAAAAAATAAAAATTGCATAAAAGTAAATAGACAGGCCCTTCGCAGAGGGAAGCAGAGATTTGTCAAATGTGCCAGAGCTCAAAGCTGAAATTAAAGTGATAAAAATATTTTGAGAGGCATGCTTTTCCTGTCAACGAAAACGACCAAGAATTCCCAATATCTTCCATGCTAGACATATCATAGGCGGTTCCCAAACAGAAAGTAAAGTTTATTTCCTTTCCACCATTCTTTCACAATCCATGGCTAGCCGTATCCACGGGTGCCCTCCATACCATCACTTTCCAAGGAATTTTGTTGTTATTAATTTTTGATTTCATTGTGGGACTGGGCATCCCTATTACCAACCATTCTCTCGTGCAATGACAAGTGAGTAAACACTCATCGTGAGAATAACACACCTAGCATGGAAAATAATGGCTACCCCCTGCCGCTTCATGAGCGGTACGGGCACACGAAACAGAAAATTATTTTGAAAATTAGTGTTGGCACACGCAAATTTACTTGGAACGCATTGAAATACAGCATATAGGTAGATATAGTGGACTCATTTGGCACAACTTGGGTTTAAGGAGTTTGGATGCACAAGCAGTATTTCTGCTTAGTACAAATGAAGGCTAGCAAAAGATTGAGAAGCAACCAACCAAAAAACAAAAACGGTCATAAACATGCATTGAACACAACTAACACCGAATAATGCACCATAAGTAGGATATAGTTTCATTGCATAACTATTGACTTAACGTGCATGCATAGGGAATCACAAACCTTAACACTAATATTCTTACTAAATCACAATTACTCACTAACATGACTCACATATTATCATTTCCATATCGCAAAACTATTGCAAGGAATCACACTTATCATATCCAATGATCTATATGAAAGTTTTTATCTATATCCCTCTTGAATATTCATCACTTTGGGACCAACTTCATATCTTGTACAAATTACCGTTACTATTATCAACTCTCAAAAAGATTTAAGTTAAGCATGAGAGTGCAAATATTTCTTTAAAATTTTAATCTTGTCAATTCTCAAAATAATATAAGTGAAGCATGAGAATTCATTTCTTCAAAATTTTAATCTTGTCAATTCTCAAAATAATATAAGTGAAGCATGAGAATTCATTTCTTCAAAATTTTAATCAACTCTCAAAATAATATAAGTGAAGCATGAGAGTTTATTTCTTCAAAATATAGCCACCACCATGCTCAAAAAGATTTAAGTGAAGCACTAGAGCAACTGCCTAGCTAAATTTTTTTTTTAAGTGAAGCACATAGAGTATTCTAACAAATGATGATAAACGTATGGCTCTCTCAAGATAGGTGTGTTCAGCAAAGATGATTGTGACAAACTAAAAAGCAAACAAAGCAAAGACTCATATAATACAAGACTCTCCAAGCAAAACTCATATCATGTGACGAATAAAAATATAGCTCCAAGTAAAATTACCGATGGTTGGTAGAAGAAAGAGGGGATGCCTTCTGGGGCATCCCCAAGCTTAGACGCTTGAGTCTTCCTTGAATATTACCTTGGTGTGCCTCGGGCATCCCCAAGCTTTGGCTTTTACTAATCCTTATTCCTTCATCCATCGTGACCTCACCCAAAACTTGAAAACTTCAATCACACAAAACTCAACAAAACCTTCGTGAGATCCGTTAGTATAACAAAATAAATCACTACTATATGCATGTACTATTGCAAAACCATTCATATTTTATTTTTGCATTATACCTACTGTACTCTAACTTCACCATGGCTTATACCCCCCGATACAATCCATAGATTCATCAAAACAAGCAAGTAGTGCATCAAAAACAGAATCTGTCAAAAACAGAACAGTCTGTAGCAATCTGAATTATGGTCATACTTCTGTAACTCCAAAAATTCTGAAAACTTTGGACTATGTGGGCAATTCATATATCAATATTGTGTAAAAAATTCAGAAGGTTCTGACATTCCAGAGAAAAACAAAATTCCAGTACTAGACGCAAAACTTTCTGTTTTCAAACAGTATCAATTATACTATCTCCCAAATCATCCTAAAGGCTTTACTTGGCACAAACACTAATTAAAAACACAAAAACAAAATCATAATAGTAGCATAATTGTGAAAACACACATTAACAGTAGGTAAAGGTAAAATTTTATTTTATTCATTGGGTTGCCTCCCAAGAAGCTCTTTTTTTATAGCCATTAAGATAGGCTTTGAGATTTCAATGATGCTCACATGAAAGATAAGAATTGAAGCACAAAGAGAGCATCATAATACATGTGACAAACACTTTTAAGTCTAACATACTTCCCATGCATAGGCATTTTATATGCAAACAAATTATCAAGACGAGAAATATCTAGCATATGCAAAGGAGAGGAATAAAACATTGACAATCTCAACATAACGAGAGGTAATTTAGTAACATGAAAATTTCTACAACCATATTTTCCTCTCTCATAATAATTACATGTAGGATCATAATCAAATTCAACAATATAGCTATCATATAAAATTTTCTCTCCATGATCCACATGCATAAAATTCTTATAATCTTTCAAAATATTGGGATTATTATTACCTAAAGTTGACGCTCTTCCAAACCCACTTTTAATAGTATTGCAAATTTTATTATTAATTACATATTCATCATGAGGCTTAAATAAATTTTCAAGATCATAAGAAGCATTATCACCCCAATCATGATCATTGCAATAAGTAGTGGACATAACAAAATTATCATCCCCAAGCTTGTAGCTTTGCATATCATTAACATAATTGACATTAATATTATTGAAATCATGCTTTTTCATTGAAGGAGCTATCATGAATCACTTTACAAATTTCTTCTTTCAACACTTCATCACAATTTTCCGGTTCATGATTTTCAAGCAAAACTTCATAAAGATAATCAATTGTGCTCAACTCACTAGCAATTGGTTCATCATAATTGGATATTTTGAAAAGATTAGCAAGTGGATGAGGATCCATATCAATAGATTTTTAGCAAGCAAAGATGCAAGCAAATAGAAGGCACATGGCAACACAAGCAAAGATAGCAAACAAGCAAAAAGGCAAACGTAAAATATTATTGTATTTTTGTAAAAACTTTTTATAAGTGGGGGAGATGAAAATGAGAGGCAAATAAAATAAATGCAAGGAGATGAGAGTTTTATGCGTAGGTACTTGATAGATGTTGATGATGTCTCCCCGGCAACGGCGCCAGAAATTCTTCCTGCTACTTGTAGCTTGCGTTGGTATTTCCCCGAAGAGGAAGGGATGATGCAGCACAGTAGAGATAAGTATTTCCCTCAGTTATGAAACCAAGGTTATCGAACCAGTAGGAGAATCACGCAACACCTCGTTAGCAGCACCTGCACACAAACAACAAATCCTTGCACCCAACGCAAACGAGAGGTTGTCAATCTCTCGGCGGTAAATTGCAAGATTAATTTGTATGTGATAGATAGATAGATTGAAACAAAAATACAAAATAAAATAAATAAAAGAAAATGGCAGCAATATTTTTAGGGTTTTAGTAATATGATTTAGATAGACCCGGGGGGCATAGATTTCACTAGAGGCTTCTCTCGAGAAAATAGCATACGGTGGGTAGACAAATTACTGTTGGGCAATTGATAGAAAAGCAAATAATCATGACGATATCCAAGGCAATGATCATGTATATAGGCATCACGTCCAAAATAAGTAGACCGACTCCTGCCTGCATCTACTACTATTACTCCACACATCGACCGCTATCCAGCATGCATCTAGTGTATTAAGTCCATAAGAACGGAGTAATGCCTTAAGAACGATGACATGATGTAGACAAGATAAACTCACGTATGAATAAACCCCATCTTTTTACCCTTAGTAGAAATGATACATACGTGTCATGTCCATTTCTGTCACTGGGATTGAGCACCGCAAGATCGAACCCACTACAAAGCACCTCTTCCCATGGCAAGATAAATCAACTCAGTTGGCCAAACCAAATCAATAGATCGGAGAAGAAATACGAGGCTATAATAATCATGCATAAAAGAGTGCAGCAAAGACTCAAATAATTTCATGGATAATCTGATCATAAACTCATAATTCATCGAATCCCAACAAACACACCGCAAAATGTGATTACATTGGATAGAACTCCAAGAACATCGAGGAGAACATTGTATTGAAGATCAAAAAGAGAGAAGAAGCCATCTAGCTACTGCCTATGGACCCGAAGGTCTGTGGTAAACTACTCACGCATCATCGGAAGGGCAGCAAGGTTGATGTAGAACCCCTCCGTGATCGATTCCCCCTCCTGCAGATCACCGGAGAAGGACCCCACATGGGATCTCTCTGGAACAGAAACTTGCGGCAGCGGAAAAAGTTTTTCGTGGACTCCCCTGAGGGTTTCTGATTTTTTTTGAATTTATAGTGCTGGAATTAGGTCAAACGGAGCTGGGTGGGCCCTACGAGGTACCAGGGCGCGCCACCCCCCTGGGGCGCGCCCTGGTGCCTCGTGGCCCACTCCTTCATCTTCTGGCCCTCTCCCAAAGCTTCTAGTGTTTATCTTGTCCAATAAAAACTCTCCAAAAGGTTTTGTGGCATTTGGACTTCGTTTCGTATTGATTTTCTGTAAAACAAAAATAGGGCAGAAAATAGCAACTGGCACTGGGCAGTAGGTTAATAGGTTAGTCTCCAAAAATGATATATAATTGCTGTAAATGATCATAAAAACATCCAAGATTGATATTATAACAACATGGAACAATAAAAAATTATAGATACGTTGGAGATGTATCACGAGGCAGGCGGCTCGGCTGGCTCCAGGCGGCGGATTGTGTATTCCCGAGACTGGAGAAACAGGGTTGACCGACTGTGCGCGGCTGCTTTCGCTTCGGCACGACACGACGAGTTGTGGCTGTTACTGGGCTTATTTTTTTCGCCAAGCCCATCTCCTATACTGTATTACCTATGTGTGGTATACAGGCTGGGCCAAAATTCCAGGCTAGAGCGTGGCCCACTCCGTGCCTTCTCCAATGATCTTGATCGGAGAATAAAAGGAAGGGACTACGCAAATTTGATTTTTGCCCGAACGGATTTTTGCGCCGCTCTCCTTACATGTACCAGTGTCTAATTAAATTTTATTTTTAATTATCTATATATGTACTCTTATAGCTGTATAATTTTGCAACACATACATGACAACATATAAGATCTGTTGCAATCTATGTAGGACACTATGGTCACGAATAACAAGTCGACAACGCATATGCTGCAACGCTTATATGCGTATCTCTCGTGAATTTTGCAACTTATAGTCAAAACGTTGTAGAATATGTGTTGCTTTATAGGGGGTATCCTTGTAGTGCCGCTACTGTTGCATCATAGGAGCTCCACCTTGGTTGCATAATCCTTCACAGAGAGGTCGAAGGGGTCAAACTCGACGGAACAATTGTTATCAATAGTTAAACGATGAATGGACAATAAATTTTTGATGAGATCAGGTGCAACAAGGATGTTATTGAGATAGAGAGGCTGATGGGGGTTCGGAAGAGAGGCAGAACCAACATGACTAATGTGCAGGGAGCTACCATTACCAACATAAACTGGGGGATAACTGGATACAAGGACGACGGAGGGAAGCTTACCGGGGTCCGAGGCGAGATGAGTGGAGGCGCCGGAGTCCGTGACCCAGCCGCCACTTGGAGACTGCAGGGACAGGTTGTGGAGGGCGCCCATCAATGCTGCATGGTCAACGCCGTGGGAGTCAAGGGCCACGACGGGCGGTGGGGGCAGGAACTGCTGCTGTGGTGGGGGCGCGAGGTACGCCTGCTGCTGGTTAAGAAACGGCAGCTGCTGCTGCTGCTGATGGAACTGCTGCTGTGGCAGCTGCAGATGGGGGCCGCCGTAGGAGTACCCTTACGCTGACAGGAGCTGTGGCTGAGGGCCAATGAACGCTGCGTGCAATTGAGGGCGCGAGCTGAGGAGGCCCGGGAGCGGACATGGCGGCGGCGGGAGCGGCATTTGGTAGGTGTACACATGCCCAGTCCAGGGATTGGGGGCGGAGGACGCGCCCTGGTACCCCCCATTGGTGGTGAAGCGCCGCTGCTTGTTGGCGCCTTGGTTCGCGGAGGGGGTGCCGGGCTTGCTGTCGCCGCCCTACTGCCTGGTGACGCTGCCAGAGGTGCCCCCCGGAGACGGAGCAGGGGGACGGCCATGGGCCGCGAGAGCGGTGTGAGAACCTGTCGGGAAGGCGCTGAAACGTCTCCAACGTATCTATAATTTTTGATTGTTCCATGTTATTATAGTATCGATCTTGGATGTTTTATATGCAATTATATGCCATTATATATCATTTTTTGGGACTAACCTATAAACCCAGTGCCCAGTGCCAGTTGCTGTTTTCTACCTGTTTTTGCCTTTTTAGAAAATCATTATCAAAAAGTGTCCAAACGAGAAAAAAAACTTTGGATTAATTTTTTCTGGACCAGAAGAGACCCACGAAGCTTCAGGAGAAGACCAGAAGAGCCACGAGGAGGCGGCAAGCCTGGAGGGCGCGCCCAGGGGGGTAGGTTCCTGGTGATGGGTTCAATCTTGCGGTGCTCAATCCCAGTGACAGAAGGGGACATGACACGTATTTGTATTGTTGCCATTAAGGATAAAAAGATGGGGTTTAATCATATTGCTTGAGTTTACTTTGTCTACATCATGTCATCTTGCTTAAGGCGTTACTCTGTTTCATACTTAATACCCTAGATGCATGCTGGATAGCGGTCGATGGGTGGAGTAATAGTAGTAGATGCAGGCAGGAGTCGGTCTACTTGTCTCGGACGTGATGCCTATATACATGATCATTGCCATGAATCCATCATAATTATTTGCTTTTCTATCAATGGCCCAACAGTAATTTGTTTGCCTACCGTATGCTATGTGTTCAAGAGAGAAGCCTCTAGTGAAAACTATGCCCCCCGGTCTACTTTATCATATATAAAAAACTTAAAAATAGCTCGCTGCTATTTATTTACTTTTATTTTAATTAGTATTTCAGTTTATCTATTTACCTCTAGAAGATTTTATAACGCCCCGGACACACCCGCCGGTGGTCGTTACTCCTGGCGGGATCTAGACTGGCCCCACAGATCAATACTAGTCTTTCCTGCGCATTTTGTCCTCACTCATGCGCACCCGGGACTAACTTCCCGGTCGGTCACCCATCCTGAAATTACTCCAAGCTGAGCACGCTTAACTTTGAAGTTCTTTTCGAATGGGCTCCTGGAAAAGAAGGAATTCCTTATTGATATGAGTAGTCTAGCATCCCTAATAAGCCAGGTTATCACATACACCCCCACTCAGAGGAACCGACGTCCTCGTCGGGCCACAGGAACGTTCCCTCTTGGTACATACGTCTGTGCATCCAGTCCGGAACATGTGCCATGCCGTGTGCCACGACGGGTCACAAATGTCATGAACAACATGACCGCGCACCTGTCCGCAAACATCCGTGTAACCGTGATGGTCGGCTCTGATACCTACTTATAACGCCCCGGACACACCCGCCGGTGGTCGTTACTCCTGGCGGGATCTAGACTGGCCCCATAGATCAATACTAGTCTTTCCTGCGCATTTTGTCCTACTCATGCGCACCCGGGACTAACTTCCCGGTCGGTCACCCATCCTGAAATTACTCCAAGCAGAGCACGCTTAACTTTGGAGTTCTTTTCGAATGGGCTCCCGGAAAAGAAGGAATTCCTTATTGATATGAGTAGTCTATCATCCCTAATAAGCCAGGTTATCACAGATTTAATCCTTGCAAATAACTGCTAAGAGGATTGACAACCTTCTTATTTGCGTTGGGTGCAAGTGTTTGCTCTTGTGTGTGCAGGTGCGCTTAATGGAATATTGCTTGGTTCTCCTACTGGATTGATAACCTTGGTTCTTAACTGAAGGAAATACTTATCTCTACTGTACTACATCATCCTCTCCTCTTTGGGGAAATACCAATGCAGACTACAAGTAGCAGGAAGAATTTCTGGCGCCGTTGCCGGGGAGACATCATCAAAATTACCAAGTACCTTCGCACAAACTATCATCCACTTCCATTTATTTTATTTGCCTTTTATTTGCATTTGCCTCTCGTTTTCATCTCCCCACTTCTATTTTTTTTTACAAAAACACAAAAATATTTTTAGTTGCTTGTTTGCTAGTTTGCTTGCTTCGACGCGATGTCACAAGAAAATACAAAATTGTGTGACTTTTCCAATACTAATAATAATGATTTTATTAGTACTCCTATTGCTCCTCCCTCCACTAGTGCGGAGTCATGTGACATTAATGCTGCCTTGCTTAATCTTGTTATGAAAGAACAATTTTCTGGTAGTCCTAATGAAGATGTTGCATCCCATCTAAATACTTTTGTTGAGCTTTGTGATATTCAAAAGAAAAAAGATGTGGATAATGATATTGTCAAATTAAAATTATTTCCGTTCTCACTACGAGACCGCGCTAAAACTTGGTTTTCATCCTTGCCTAGAAATAGTATTGATTCTTGGGATAAGTGTAAGGATGCTTTTATTACCAAGTATTTTCCTCCCGCTAAGATTATTTCTTTAAAAAAATCAAATTATGAATTTTAAGCAACTTGAGCATGAACATGTTGCACATTCTTGGGAGAGAATGAAATTAATGATAAGAAATTGCCCAACTCATGGCTTAAATTTATGGATGATCATACAAAAAATTTATGCGGGACTAAACTTTGTCTCTAGAAATTTGCTAGACTCTGCTACAGGTGGTACTTTTATGGAAATTACATTGGGAGAAGCTACAAAACTTCTTGATAATATTATGGCAAATTATTCTCAATGGCACACTGAACGAACTCCAACTGGTAAGAAGGTAAATTATGTTGAAGAAATTAATACTTTGAGTGATAAGATGGATGCTCTATTGAAATTGGTTGCTAGTAAAAATGCTCATATTGATCCTAATGATGTGCCATTGTCTACCTTGATTGAGCAAAATAATGATGCTATTGATGTGAATTTTGTCTCTAGAAATAATTTCAATAACATTGCTTATAGGGGTAATTTCAATCCTAGACCGATTCCGGGAAATTCCTCTAATAGTTATGGCAATCCTTATGGTAATTCTTATAATAATAATAGGATGCCCTCTTATCTTGAAAGTAATATTAAATAATTTATTAGTTCACAAAAGAATTTCAATGCTATGATAGAAGAAAAATTGAATAGAGTTGATGAATTGGCTAGGAACATGGATAGAATTGCTCATGATGTGGAAAATCTCAAAACTAAAATTCTGCCACCCAAGCATGATATAAATGAGTCTATTAAAGCTATCTATGTATCCATTAATGAAAGTAAAGAAATGACCGCTAGGTTGAGAGCCAAGCGAGAATTTCTAGAAAAAGTGATTCCACCCGGTTTCTATCGTAGTAATGATGAAGATATTAAAATGATTTATGTCACACCTATTGAATCATTATTTCGTAACATAAAACTTGATGAAAAAGGGACTGAATAAGAGTCAACTTTAGATAGAAAGAGTCCCAATTGCTTGGAGGGTGATAATCTTGATAAAAAAAATGAAAAAAGTGGGTTTGGAGAGGTCAAAACTTTATATAGTAATGCACCCACTACTTTGGATTACAAGGACTTTAATTATGATAGTTGTTCTTTAATTGAGTGTATTTCCTTGTTGCAATCCATGATTAATTCACCAAATGCATAGGAACAAAATAAATCTTTCACTAAACATATTGTAGAAGCCATGATGAAAGCACATGAAGAAAAACTTGAGTTGGAAGTTTCAATTCCTAGAAAATTACAAGATGAATGGGAACCTACTATTAAAGTCAAAATTAAAGATTATGAATGTAATGCTCTTTGTGATCTTGGTGCTAGCATTTCCACTATACCAAAGTCTTTGTGTGATGTGCTAGGTCTCACCGACATGGATCCTTGTTCCCTTAATTTGCATCTTGCGGATTCCACTATTAAAAAGCCATTGGGTAGAATAAATGATGTGCTTATTCTTGCAAATAGAAATTATGTGCCCGTGGACTTTATTGTTCTTGATATTGAATGCAATCCTTCTTGCCCCATAATACTTGGTAGGTCGTTCCTACGAACAATTGGTGCTATTATTGATATGAAGGAAGGTAATATAAGATTTCAATTTCCATTAAAGAAAGGGATGGAACATTTCCCTAGAAAGAGAATTAAAGAACCTTATGAATCTATTATGAGGGCCACTTATGGAATTAACTTGAAGGATGACAACACTTGAAACTATGCATTATGCCTAGCTAGGGGCATAAAACAATAGCGCTTGTTGGGAGGCAACCCAATGAATAAAATAATTTTTTGCTTTTTCTTTCTGTTCTTGAGTGTTTACACAATTATAGCCTCTGTTATGATTGTATTTTTATGTTTTAATTAGTGTTTGTGCCAAGTAATGCCTTTGGGATGATTTGGAAGATAGTATGATAGATGCTGTTGGAAAACAGATCTCCAGTGCTGGAATTTTTTTTTTCGCTAGAGCGTCAGAACTTTTTGAATGTTTTACACAGTATTTATATATAAATTTCCCATGTTTTCCTAATTTTTCAGAATTTTTGGAGTTACATAAATATGCCATTAATTCGGATCTTTACAGACTGTTCTGTTTTAGACATATTCTATTTTTGTTGCATAGTTTGCTTATTTTGATGAATCAATGGATCATATCGGGGGGTATGAGTCATGGAGAAGTAGCATTATGCCAATATTAAATATGAATCAATTTACAACAGTACCTAAAGTTTAAGATTTGTTTGTCATACTAACGGATCTCACGAGGTTTCTGTTGAGTTTTGTGTGCTGAAGTTTTCAAGTTTTGGGTGAGACTACGATGGAAAAAGGAATAAGGAGCGGCAAGAGCCTAAGTTTGGGGATGCCCAAGGCACGCCAAGGTAATATTCAAGGAAGACTCAAGCGTTGGCATCCCCTCTTTCGTCTACAATCTATCGGTAACTCACTTGGAGCTATATTTTTATTCATCACATGATATGTGTTTTACTTGGAGCGTCTTGTGATATAGTTTGTTTGCTTTTGTTTGATTTTTAGTTTGTCACAATCATCTTTGCTGAACACACCTTTTTGAGAGGGACACACATTATTCGTGATTTGTTAGAATACTCTATGTGCTTGACTTATATCTTTTGAGCTAGGCAGTTGCTCTAGTGCTTCACTTATATCTTTTAGAGCACGGCGGTGGTTATATTTTAAAGAAATAGTTGCACTCTCATGCTTCACTTATATCTTTTCAAGAGTCTAATGAATAGCGATGGTAATATGCACGGGTTATGAATTTGGTCCTGATATGATAGGTATTCAAGAGGGATATAATAAAAACTTTCATGTAGATCACTGAATATGATAAGTTTGATTCCTTGCAATAGTTTTGGGATATTAAGATGATAATATGTGGGAGGTATTAGTAGATAATTGTGGTTTAGTAAGAATATTGGTGTTAAGGTTTGTGATTCCCGAAGCATGCACGTATGTTCTGTCGTTATGCTAAGAAGTTGGAGCATGATTTATTCTTGATTGTCTTCCTTTGTGTGGCGGTCGGGGGCGCGCGATGGTTAACTCCTACCAACCTCCCCCCTAGGGGCATGCGTAGTAGTACTTTGCTTCGAGGGCTAATAAACTTTCGCAATAAGTATGTGAGTTCTTTATGACTAATGTGAGTCCATGGATTATACGCACTCTCACCCTTCTGCAATTTGCTAGCCTCTTCGATACCGTGCATTGCCCTTTCTCACATCGAGAGTTGGTGCAAACTTCGCCGGTGCATCCAAACCCCGTGATATGATACGCTCTATCACACATAAGCCTCTTTATATCTTCCTCAAAACAGCCACCATACCAACCTATCATGGCATTTCCATAGCCAGTCCGAGATATATTGCCATGCAACTTCCATCGTTCCGTTTTTATGACACACATCGTCATTGTCATATTGCTTTGCATGATCATATAGCTGACATAGTGTATGTGGCTCAGCCACCGTTCATCATTTTTTATACATGTTACGCTAGCATCATTGCACATCCTGGTACACTGCCAGAGGCATTCATATAGAGTCATATTTTTGTTCTAGTATCGAGTTGTAATATTGAGTTGTAAGTAAATAAAAGTGTGATGATCATCATTATTAGAGCATTGTCCCAGTGAGGAAAGGATGATGGAGACCATGATTCCCCCACAAGTTGGGATGAGACTCCGGACGAAAAATAAAAATAAAAAAAAGGAAAAGAAAAAGAAAAAAGGGGAGGCCAAAAAGAGCCATGAAAAAAATGAGAGAAAAAGAGAGAAGGGGCAATGTTACTATCCTTTTTCCACACTTGTGCTTCAGAGTAGCACCATGTTTTTCATATAGAGAGTGTCCTATTTTGTCACTTTCATATACTAGTGGGAATTTTTCATTATAGAACTTGGCTTGTATATTCCGATGATGGGCTTCCTCAAATGCCCGAGGTCTTCATGAGCAAGCAAGTTGGATGCACCCCCACTTAGTTTTCATGTTGAGCTTTCATACACTTATAGCTCTCAGTGCATCTGTTGCATGGCAATCCCTACTCCTCGCATTGACATCAATTGATGGGCATCTCCATAGCCCGTTGATTATCCTCGTTGATGTGAGACTATCTTCTTATTTTTGACTTCCCCTTATTGATCTCTACCACCACACTCTATTCCACCTATAGTGCTATATCTATGGCTTGCGCTCATGTATTGCGTGGGAGTTGAAAAAGCTGAAGCGCGTTAAAAAGTATGAACCAATTGCTTGGCTAAATCCGGGGTTGTTCATGATAAATATTTTGTGTTAAGAAGATGGAGCATGACAGGATTGTATGATTTTGTAGGGATAACGTTCCTTAGCACTTTTATTTTGAAAGACATGATTGTTTATTAGTATGCCTGAGTATTGATGTCTTTATATCAAATTATAGACTATTGCTTTGAATCATTCGGATCTTATTATTCATACTGTAAGAGAGAGATTACATGATGAAACATGATAGGTAGCATTCCACATCAAAAATTCTGTTTTTATCATTTACCTACTCGAGGACGAGCAGGAATTAAGCTTGGGGATGCTTGATACGTCTCCAATGTATCTATAATTTTTGATTGTTCCATGCTATTATAGTATCAATCTTGGATGTTTTATATGCAATTATATGCCATTGTATATCATTTTTTGGGACTAACCTATTAACCCAGTGCCCAGTGCCAGTTGCTGTTTTCTGCTTGTTTTTGCCTTTTCAGAAAATCATTATCAAAAAGTGTCCAAACGAGAAAAAAACTTTGGATTAATTTTTTCTAGACCAGAAGAGACCCACGAAGCTTCGGGAGAAGACCAGAAGAGCCACGAGGAGGCGGCAAGCCTGGAGGGTGCGCCCAGGGGGGTTGGGCACGCCCCCCAGGCTTGTGGGCCCCTCGTGGCACCTCTTGACCTAATTCCAACGCTATAAATTCCCAAATATTCCCAAACCAATAAAAAGACAGAAGAAAAAATCTTTCCGCCGCCGCAAGCCTCTGTTCTTCCGCGATCCCATCTGGAGGCCTTTTCCGGTACTCTGCCGAAGGGGGAATCGATCACTGAGGGCTTCTACATCAACCTTACTGCCCTTCCGATGATGTGTGAGTAGTTTACCACAGACCTACGGGTCCATAGCTAGTAGCTAGATGGCTTCTTCTCTCTCTTTGATCTTAATACCATGTTCTCCTCGATGTTCATGGAGTTCTATCCGATGTAATCTTCTTTTGCGGTGTGTTTGTTGGGATCTGATAAATTGTGGGTTTATGATCAGATTATTCATGAGAAATATTTGAGTCTTCTCTGAACTCTTTTATGCATGATTATTATAGCTTTGTATTTCTCTTCGATCTATCGATTTGGTTTGACCTACTAGATTGATTTGTCTTGCAATGGGAGAGGTGCTTGGTGATGGGTTCAATCTTGCGGTGCTCAATCCCAGTGATAGAAGGGGACATGACACATATTTGTATTGTTGCCATTAAGGATAAAAAGATGGGGTTTAATCGTATTGCTTGAGTTTACTTTGTCTACATCATGTCATCTTGCTTAAGGCATTACTCTGTTTCATACTTAATACCATAGATGCATGCTGGCTAGCGGTCGATGGGTGGAGTAATAGTAGTAGATGCAGGCAGGAGTTGGTCTACTTGTCTTGGACGTGATGCCTATATACATAATCATTGCCATGGATCTGTCATAATTATTTGCTTTTCTATCAATTGCCCAACAGTAATTTGTTTACCCACCGTATGCTATGTGTTCGAGAGAGAAGCCTCTAGTGAAAACTATGGCCCCCGGTCTACTTTATCATATATAAAAAACCTAAAACTACCTTGTTACAATTTATTTACTTTTATTTTAATTAGTATTTTAGTTTATCTATTTACCTCTATAAGATTTAATCCTTGCAAATAACCGCTAAGAGGATTGACAACCCTCTTATTTGCATTGGGTGCAAGTGTTTGCTCTTGTGTGTGCAGGTGCGCTTAACGGAATTTTGCTTGGTTCTCCTACTGGATTGATAACCTTGGTTCTTAACTGAGGGAAATACATATCTCTACTGTACTACATCATCCCCTCCTCTTCTGGGAAATACCAATGCAGACTACAAGTAGCAGGCGCCGCCGGAGGTCATCTCGTCGTGAAGAAACATGCCGACGGCCTGCTCGAATGCCACGGGGTTTGTTGACTTCTCGATGATGGCGGCCGTCATCCCGTGGCGATCCCGGTTGACGCCACGAAGGAACTGGATCACCAGCTCGTCGTCGTCGACCGGCTTGTTGACGTCGCGGAGGGCGTCCGCGACGGACTTGAGCCGGGCACAGAAGACGGGAATGGTGGAGTCGCCCTGCTTCATGGCGTAGAGCTCAGTCTTGAGATGGAATTGCCGGGAGCGCTGGTTGTTGATGAAGAGCGCTTCTAGCTTGGACCATAACTCAATGGCCGTCGCTTTTCGGTTCTAAACAAAACCGAGAAGATCAGTACTCATGGTGTTATAGAGCCATTGTTTTACCGCTTTGTTGACGATGCTCCACGTCGGATCGCCGCGATGGTCGGAGAAGTCTGGCGAGACGTGGGCATTGACATCGTACTAATCGAAGGTTTCTTCTATCAGCCCACGCCAGGTGGAGTAGTTCGTCCCCTTCATGTCGAGGACGACGCGGACGCGGTGGAAGACATTGGCGCCTTCGACGCGCTCGGCGTGTAGCTGCGCCGCCGTCTTGAAGGGCGCGAGAGGAGTAGCAGTGAGGAGCGGAAGTGGGGAGGGGGCGACCTGCAGAGGGGAGGTGGCCGGAGGGGGAGGGGGAGTGGGTGGCGAGGAGGAGGCCTATGGAGTGGCCGGGGCGACGACGGCGGCGACGGCGTCAGAGGTTTCCTTGGCCATGCGGAAGCGGGGAAAGAGGATCACAAAACTGATACCATGATAGACAATAGGAAAGAGCTCAAGTGTGCGTTGTATTCCTCCACATGGGGTCAGTACAATATAAAGGAGAGTACATCTGAGAGGGAGAGAGAGAATCCACAACGCACGCACACACTAACTACTCAACTCCCAATCCTAGATAGCAGGAGGAGATAAGAGCTGCTGACCCTGCATGGCCCATGCATGGGCGGTGGTGCGTGACCCGTGCACAAGACCAGCTTGGCTGGTATTACCTAGTCTAACATCCACGTCACATGGCTGCTGCTCGACGGGTGTTGGAGACGGGTCCCGTACGTATTCCTGGCAAGTTAAATGTTTGTAATCATCAATAATTACTAGTTAGATATATATGCATGTGTTTGCAATGCTCATGGATGTTTTTGTAATCTTACCTTGTTAGTGCTCGCTTCGCCTTTGTTGACTTCGGCATACGCCACGAAGCTGCTCGAGGGCTGGTAGTGGCTGTTCCAGCTGGTACTCATGGCTGCAACTACAAAATAATAACAAGTCAGGATATATACTGGTGATATAAACTAGAGAGGATGAACTACCATCTAATGCATATACATATGGCATTTTTATGTATCATGGCAAATTATACTTAAAAAATTGTTTACAGATGATGACAACATATATGCATAACTAGCTTTGGACAACAACAAAATAGCACTAGTTCATATAGAAAATAGCACTAAAGTTTTGGCACTCTTTTGCTATGTAATGAACTAAGTTAATAGCTGCCACTACCGGTCTTCGTGCATTGTAGGATGAACTAGCATCTAATGAACTAAGTTAATTGTGTACATTGCCAAATCTGACTAAGTTAATTGTAGGCAGCATGTGGTATCTTCTATCAATAATGTCACACTCATTCAAATCTGTCTGCATTGCCAAATCATTCTAATTCAATTTGGCCTACTCATTCTAAAAATGCCATCAATGTGGCACTGACTTGGCAATGCACTAGAGCAAACACATTTCATGGACAACATAGATGATCACAATAACAATATTGTAGTGCCAAATCATTCTAATTCAATTTGGCCTACTCATTTAACTAGAGAAAACTCCTAATTAATTTTTCCTACTCACTTCACTGCCAAACGGAAACCCTAGTGATTTTGTACAAAGGAGAAAGAAGGTGGGAGGGGATGACTCACCGATGTCGTGCCAAACCAAAGCTAAATGAGATCCTAGCACTGGAGCCCGCCGGAAATGGCCGCTGTTTCCGTCACCGTCGCTGTAACCCTAGCAATGCAATCAAAATGAAATCCAAATCAAATGGGTCAAGAGATAGGGCAACGAGAGAGAGAGAGAGAGAGAGAGAGAGAGAGAGAGCTGTAGATATTACCTCGGCACCGGAGCCCACCGGAAATAGCCGGCAGAATCGGCCGGCGAAGAGCGGCAACGACAGAAAAGGGATCGACAGAGGCAGAGAGAGAGGCGAGCAGAGAGAGAGAGAGAGAGAGAGAGAGAGAGAGAGAGAGATCGAGCGAGGTGGGGCCACTGGTACAGCGAGCTGCTATACAAACGGTTTTATCCCCTTTCCGCGACGTAGTTTTAAACCGTCGCCTTGCCTGTGTGTGCGATAGGGGGGGTCTTCCCACACGACCCAGAAACCGTCGGCGATAGGGAGCACGCAAGCATATGTTTCGCAGAACTAAGCGTATGCGATGCCCGCATCTTTCCCAAATGCTCCGTCCTTGGTACTCGTTTCTCGCATTACCATCGCACTCGGTATTCAGTGCTGCAACGTTTGCGATGCTCACCCCATCACAAACAGTTCACAATTGTACACCGTATGTGAAGCTTGAACATCCCACACATTTGTATGTACATAAACGTTTGAGATGTATAAAATTTCCCAAACGATTCATCCGTATTACCCGTGTCGGATGAAGGCCTATCGCACGCGTTCTTCTATGAGTAAATGTTTACGATGCACACGACATCATAAATAGTTCATAATTGCCTAGCGTGTGTGATAAGGTGACTTTCACAAACATTTATTAAGAAGGAACTGTGTGCGTTGTTGTTGTTGTTAATCTCACATGTTTTTTCTTGTCTGATCGTGTGTGCAGTAGAGTTTCATCGCACACGTACTGATCTGAGAAACATGTTTGATCTTGACGTTTATCACAGATGTTTTGCTTTCGCAAACCGTGTGCAGTGTAATGGCATGCAGATCATAATTTATCCCTAATTTAATCCCTGCATTTAAAATTAATTTTAAATTGAAGCAAATTTTCAATATGAAAGTAGGCAATCACTTATTTCATATCGAACCATGTTTATTACAAATACAAGTTCAAGGACGAATGAATAATTCGATGCACAGGTACATATGCTAAAGAACTAGAGAAGCAGCAAGGAAAGAATGATGAACCACAGTTGTACTAAAGACTGTAAAGAGAGAGGTGGAAGACATTCTGGTTGGTGGAGAAGGTGAAGTGGAATGCCCATATTGTGCCCTCCTCCATGCCTAATGCACGCACGACTCTAGGCGAACCACTTGTGATGGCCGCCCGCCCACCTTTCACTATCTTCATTAGGATTCTCGATGCTCATTGTAGTCTCGATGAAATACTTTAACCTTCATTGCCTTTCCACCAATCATGTACTTTGCGAGGTAATCTTGAGTAAACTGCTTTGGGAACCACTACAAACGAAAAAGATTCAGACATTGTTGTCTAACAACTCATTATGGGCAGTAAAAAGAGAAGGCTACAGAGTTCGTAGTTACCATCCTACAGCTCACTTTTGTGTTGGATAGAGCGTAGACAAATAATTTAATTGCCATCGGTCGTATCTTTTTGCTAATAATTCTTATCAGTTTCCTCACTTGATGCTGGTTCATGAATATCTCATTGCCCCATATGCAAAAAGGGTTGAGGTGTGGATCTTTGCCTAGGACATATGTACCTACAAGCGACAAGTCAATATTAGAAGCTAAAAAGTGTCCAGCCATGGATTTGTATGCACTACATTATGGAACAGAGGCAGTATAAGCCGAGGGATGAAACTAACCTCGGTGGAAAATGCTGGCCACTCCCGTTGTTGTCCTGCGTAAGTACATGGAAAGGCGTGATAAGTACTACAGGCTTAACATCAACCAAATATAGCCATGGTAAACAACAACATCTCAAAATGACAACTTGAATGTGTTGGTTTCAGCATGATGTTAAATCAGTTAAAAATGGAAGGGAATGTTAAGTGCAACAGGCTTAACATGGACCAAATATTGTAATTCAAATAGGTACTATTGAAAATGAATAGAACATAGCTCATGCTTAAACATCACACCGCATAAATGTGTAAAACTGAAATAAAGGGCATGTGTTAACTTCACCAGGCATAACAAGAACCAAATATAGCCGTTCAAACTGGTATTGATGAAATCGAACTGCATAGTTCATACTTGCACATAATGAACATCACATTGTGAATAACTGAAATAAACAAGGCATATATGCTCACTATAACAACCTAATATAGACATTGAAAACTGGACAAAGGCTCACCGCAACCAACCTAACAAGCAAATACAGATAAACAAGGCACCTGCTTGAAAACTGGACAAAGGATGACTGCAACCAACCTAGCTAACAAGCAAATACAGATAAACAAGGCATCTGCTTGAAAACTGGACAAAGGCTCACTGCAACCAACCTAACAAGCAAATACAGATAAACAAGGCATCTGCTTGAAAACTGGACAAATGCTCACTGCAACCAACCTAACAACCAAATACAGATAAATAGGGCATCTGCTTGAAAACTGGGCAAATGCTCACTACAACCAACCTAACAACCAAATACAGATAAACAAGGCATCTACTCACTATAAACAACCAAATATAGCCATTCGTGAATCTAAAGTGGACAATTCATACTTAAACATCATATAGCCCTATTGAACATTACATTTTTGCATAACTGAAATAATTAAACATGGCACAGTTAAAACATCGCATGGAAAAAAGCTACTACAACAATGGGTACGAGTTGGCTAGCTAGAAAAAGTAAGATTTGCTTATAGGATATTGCCTCACTTGTCATGGACGGGATCCTTCCACTTGGAAGAGCACAGACCCAGGGTGCGATCCCTGATGTCATAGATGGGCTGTCTCACCTTGGAAGAGCCGTAGTGGGTGCCCTTCGCATGGTCGTAGTCGATGAGATCTGACTTGGCAGCTGAGAATCCCAAGCCACCGCCGTAGAACGTGTCCTTCAGAAATGACATAATGGGCTCGATGGCGTACAAGGATAGCAAATCCTTGACCGCAAGGTGGAGGAGATCAGCGGCGGGGCCTTCGAAGAGATCGACGGCGGTTGAACCAGAGGCATTGGGGATGGACCACTTAACCTGTGACATGGCCCGCGTGAAGCCTTCACTATCGACGAGCTTGATGTCGAAGCCGGCTGTCCTGAGATTCAGTAATACGTGAGCCTACTGACCTGAAGCCTTTGCCATGGTGACGTAGTCAACTTCCTTGCTGGCTTCCGCGGTGAGGTGTTCCTCTGGGATCGGCAGGTCAGCACGAACGGCGACCACTCCGACATCATCCGGCGGAGAGGCCATGATAGACCTCCTTTTGGCCGTACGCTCCTCGGGCTCCCCGGGATATGTGGTCGGGCTTAGGCTGCGACTCTCTATAGTAGGGGATGGGGATCTAGGGGGAGGGACACCGCATGCCTCATCTAAAAACTCAGGGCGGCAAGGGTATGGGAATCGGTGGATAACCTAAACTTATCTAAGCTAGGAGGCACGGGCAGACCGGCAGGGGTTGGTGGCGGCGGCGGCGAGCTAGGGTTCGAGCGGGGGGGAGGGTGTAGACTATGGAGGGGGGGCAGGGTTAGGGCGGGTGGTGTTTGAGGATATGTCGTGGCTACTGAAAATTTTAGTAATGGTGGGTGGAGATGGTGGTGGACGAGGGAGGGCGACGGTTCAAATGCCTCGGCTACTGGAATTTTACTATGAGGTCGGTGGTGGAGGAGTGAGGGCGACGGTTGAAATACCGCGGCGCCTAAAATTTGGGTAAAGGAAATGAAGCGGGGCAGGAGCAACCCGATCGCACACGGTCCAAACATAATAATTGTGTATGATAATAAGGAAAAGCCGCGGAACCACCAATTTTTGCATCGTTTAAGGCGGGTAGCTTTTTTTTGAGATTTCTAGCTAGCTGGTTTATCACACACGGTTGGTCATAATTTTCAGACGCTTACGTGGAATTCATCCTAAATATCGTGTACACATTACCCCATCACCCTTGCTGGCACTTGCGAAGTCGTGGCGATTTTACAGCGCACGAGCTTCGCACATGGTTAAGCCAGTGCACCCGTGTCTGTTGCGCATACGTTCGCATGCAGTTTTTCATCCGAGGCGTCTGCTATTTTAAATAGCACCATTTGGCAACAAAAAAATGCGAGAGAGGATAAGAACACAACCACAACAGCATGTGGCCCAAATATATATGTATGAAAATGGTGGTGTGTGATGTTCAAATTCCCAATGCACAACTTTGACGCGCGGGCCCACGGGTGGGTGCGTCATCGAAGATCGGGTGAGAGGGGCCAGAAGACAACAACCACCTGGAAGTGGCCAAATATATGTAGGAATAAAGGGTGTGATGTTTAAATACACAATGCACAACTTTGATGTGGCACCTCCCTCGCAAACTGGAAAGCCCCCTTGGATATCTATAATGACGGGTTAAGGTCATAGCTAGGTGCCTGCCCCACCCCCACTTCGTGTCGGCGGGACGCATGCATGTACTCATACTTTGGTCGGACATGCATGCATGTCACCATGACCTACCATAAGACAGACCAAGTGAATCTATCTTGGCCAAACAACCACTGTTGTTGTCGGTCAAAAAGGGATATAATAGACCGCTCGGGCCCATAGATTGGACCATCACCGTAAACCGCACGAGAGGGGTCACAAAACCAGCACCACCTGCATGGGGCCCAAATTGATGTACGTTGGAAGGGTGATGTGTTTTAAATACCCAATAATGTACAATTTTGATGTGGCGCCTACCTCACAAAATGGACAACCCCCATGAAAGGTAGGTGGTAATTAAGGACAACATCGACATACATAGGGTGTCGATCCAACCCACCATTTCGAGCGCATGGGAGGGAATCCTGAGAACGCATGAGCTCGAACTTTGCTCGGACATGTCACCATGACCCGTGGTAACACGAACCAGGAGGAATCCATTCATGGCCAAACCCCCTCGTTGTCGGCCAAAGGGATGATATATATAGACCAGGCCCACAGATAGGCGTGTCATTGAAAACCGCACATGGGAGACGGGGTCGATCAGAAGACCCTATACCCTGCATGCGACCCAATTATATGTATATATGGGTGGTGTGTGATGTGATCAAATCCCCAGTGCACAACTTCGATGGGGCACCAGCTGCATTACAAACTGAACACCGTACCCCGAGGAAGCCACGTTACGTATGATGTCGCGGTTCCCCAACTTCGAGCCGGCGGGAGGGAATCGAACAAATGTTCCCCAACTAAATTTGGTCTGACATGTCGTGACCTATACCAAGAGGAACCCGTCATGGTCAAACCCTCGTACGTTGTGGGTCAAAGGATAGAACGTGCGGGCCCACAGATCTCGAACGTTGTGGGTCAAAGGATAGAACGTGGCGGGCCCACAGATCAATCTCGATCATTCTTCGATTTTTCAAAACAACAAATAAAAAAAACATCATTCTCCAAAATAGAACATGGCGGGCCCACAGATCAATCTCGATCATTCTCCGATTTTTCAAAACAACAAATAACAAAAAACATCATTCTCCAAATTAGAACGTGGCGGGCCCACAGATCAATCTCACGATCATTCTCCGATTTTTCAAAACAACAAATAACAGAAAACATCATTCTCGGAATTTTCAAAACAAGGATCTCAAGGTTTATTTAATCGACATGACAGGTCACTACAGACACATTTAGATGCTAAATGTCTGTAATGACCGTATCATGGCGCTTAAATGAAGCTTGAGATATAGCAACTTCCCACCCGGTCACCCACCATAGACTGCTCCAGTCCCAAGCTCACTTAACTTGTGCATTCTATTCGACTAGGCTAGCGGATGGGAAGCTGCCCCTTGCTGATAAGAGTTGCCTCATCGCGTTTAAGGCGTTTACCGATGGTCACTGTGTGGGACCTACTCCTTACTATCACTCATGTTTGTGCTTTTAGAAACTGTGTGCAATCTTGACATACCGGACCACTTCCATTCAAACTTACATTATTTTTTTACTACTTAAAACTAGTCGGAAGAAGCAAAAGCTTTGCATTTTCATTAATTAAGAACAAGATAGTTGCCCAGTTAATTGCAGAAAACCGGGTAAAAACCGATACAAACAGGGCCTAAACCTACGGGAACTCTTGGCTAAGCATGAATTGGTATAGGCCTTCGTCCACGCGTCTGATACGCTCGTGGAACTGATGTACCGCAATATCGATCTCTGCCTAGGATATTTCATCGGCGATAGTCGATTCCAAGCTGCGACGAGTATTTTGCTCTGCTTCATCATTGGCGGCACCTGGGGGCCGAGGAGGTCGAAGAGCCAATCGACCAGCCCATTGGCGTTGTGGCGGCGGATTCTGGCACTACGAACTTCGTCCGGCATCTGCCTATTCCTGGCGGGGAACCGGGATGCTTACTGGCCCTGGAAACGGCCTCTCGAGTGGTTCAGTCAATAGGATGCTGACATGGCTCCACTTAGATAGTGCGGCGCACCGCACCTGATGCACGGCGGCGTTCTCCCGCTCTTGCGCGGCAGCGCTTTGCCACTCTTGCTCCGCTACGCTCCATGGGCGGCGACGAACACATGTGTAGACATTGGCCTGCTCAAGCACTAGGGCGCGATGATACCGCTCACGCTCGGCGGTGCGCTGCCTCTCTTGCTCGGCGGCGCACGGCCGTTCTGGCTCTCTGACCTGCTCTGTCTTGTTCTCCTCGTCGAGGAGGTTGATGACGGCGGCGGCGCTTCGCCGGATTGGCATGCTTGGAATGGTATACTGCGGTATGGCCGGTGTGTCGCCAGCTAGCCTCCTATGCCCACTGACACTGGCAGCGGGAAACCAATGGGAGGGGAATGGCGGGAAACCGATTGGGGGGAGTGGCGGGAAATCGATTGGGGGAGTGGCGGGAAACGGTAGCGTGTTTGGATATATAACACCATTAATATGGAAAACTTGGGAAAGAAGGAAGCACGAGCTAGCACGATGCGTGCGCACAGTGTTTACCCACGGGTTGAACATAACTGCTTTAAATTATTCAGTGTTCGTTCGACATTTTTTATACATTATAATAGAGTTTTCTAGGCATTTAATGTGCAAAATTCAAATTTGAACTACAAATACATGCACCAGTGCACCAAAATGTGTTGAAAAATCATATATGTGTCCTTGGGTGCATGTTTAGGTCCCATGCAAGGAATGGGGATGAATTACAAACATCTCGGCGTCCTGGCTCGGCCTCAAACATTGAGAATCTTGGTTTTTAAATCCCCATAAATCCAAAACTCACCTGAAATTCATGAAACTTTACATGGTGTCATGACATGGCACATATATGCCATGGTAAAAAAACGGACCAATTTGGGGCAAGTTTTGGTACAAGCCTATTACAAACCGGATCTTCTCGCAGGAAGCCTCCGATAGGGAACGTGTCACCCTTGTGGGCAAAACGACAATCGCTGCCTCATCTCGCCTTGTATTTTTTTTCTACGGGCAACATAGACTAATAGGAGATTTGTGCTGAAATATGGCATTATTCAGGGTTCGTTTGGCCTTTTTTATACATTAATTGAGTTTTCTAGGCATTTAATGTCCATAATTCAAATTTGAACTACAAGCACATGATACAGTGCACCAAAATGGCTTCAAAAACCATACATGTGTCCTTGGGTGCATGTTTGGGTCCCATGCAAGAAATGGGGATGAATTACAAACATCTTGGTGTACTGGCTCGGCCTCAAACATTGAGAATATCGGTTTTTAAATCCCCGTAAATCCAAAACTCACCCGAAATTCATGAAACTTGGCATCGTGTCATGACATGGCACATATATGCCATGGTTAAAATTTGTCCAATTTGGGGCAAGTTTTGGTACACGCCTCTTACAAACCGGAGCTTCTAGCAAGAAGCCTCGTGGTTCCGATAGGGAACGTGTCACCCCTGTGGGCGAAACGACAATCGCTGCCTCTTCTCGCCTTGTATTTTTCTTCTACAGGCAACATAGACCGACAGGAGATTCGCGTTGAAATATTGAATTATTCAGGGTTCGTTTGGCCTTTTTATACATTAATTGCGTTTTCTAGGCATTTAATCTCCATAATTCAAATTTGAATTACAAGCACATGCTCTAGTGCACCAAAATGGCTTCAAATACCATACATGTGTCCTTGGGTGCATGTTTAGGTCCCATGCAAGAAATGGGAATGAATTACAAACAACTCGGCGTCCTGGCTCAGCTTCAAACATTGAGAATTTCGGTTTTTAAATCCCCGTAAATCCAAAACTCACCCGAAATTCATGAAACTTGGCATAGTGTCATTATATGGCACATATATGCCGTGGTAAATTTTTTGTCCAATTTGAGACAAGGCGCACACATTAATAGCCAATGTAGGCATTTTGGAACAAATAGATGACACGTTAATATCGCAAACGGTTGTATTGTTTGAACCATGGGCGTTCCACTAACCATTTACGTGCGGCCACGCGTCCCTCTTTTTATTGGAGAGTACTACCTCGGTCCTGGTTTATTGGTCCTCTTTGTATTTTGTGCAAAAATTTGACCATACTAGGTGGCGTGCGTGTAGCTGTTTGATTAGACGAGTCGAGTGCGAGAAGTCCGCCGCGCGGATCGATGGGACGCGTGCGATCAGTTCGCCGCGCAGGCTCGACGGGACCCGTGCGAGCTGTCTGCCGCGTAGGCTCACCAGGAAGCGAGCTCTTTGACCTTCACCCGCCGCCTCGCTCCCAACTTCTCCATTAATGGCGGCCGAACAGGCTCACCGGGAAGCGAGCTCTTTGACCTCCACCCGCCGCCTCGCTCCCAACTTCTCCATTAATGGCGGCGGAGCAGGCTCACCGGGAAGCGAGCTCTTTGACCTCCACCCGCCGCCTCGCTCCCAACTTCTCCATTAATGGCAGCCGAGCCACTGTTTAACATGCGGTTAATGCACCTGGACGGAAGGTGTTAGCTTGTGATCCCATGGCCCCGCTCAACGCTAGCTAGCATTGTTTTGTTCGTGCCTCACTGAGAACGTGACTTTTGGCCTGTTTTCGACTCGTATACATGTACCTACGAGGTTACGAACGAAATAATACGACGACAAATTAACAATGGCAATGGATAATAATTGTCTTACATATCCCGGATAATTTAAAATGCCACATGAGGCAACGCCCGAAAGACACAGGGGAAAAAGAGAAGAAGAAAAAAAAGGAAGAAGGAAGTCGTTGCTCTCTACTTCTCGATGGATCGCTGGGCGAGGAGTTCTTCCAGCTCCTTCTTCACATCCTCATGACTTTGCTTGACAACAGCCACGGATTCCTCCACCTGCAGCTCGCGCTCGATGCGGAGCTTCTTCAAGTAATCCCCAAGTTCATGGACGACGGTTGTCAGCGTCATCCGTGAGGCAACGCTCTTCTCATACAGATCCCTCCAGCCGGCAGCCTCCTCCTTCTGCTTGTCGAGCTCCTCGTGGAGCTTCACATTGTCACCCATGAGTTTCACGATGAGGCCGGTCGCCTTATTAACCGAGGCATCGCTAATCTCGAGCAGCTTCTCCAAGCCGGCGAGCAGCTCCTGCTGGTTAATTAGGCCAGCGAGAATGTCGTCGTTGCTAGCTAAGGACTTCAGCCTCGCCAGCTCGTCGAGTTTGTCGACGCGGCGAGTGCGCTTGTGAGAGCCCTCGCCTGCCCGTGAGAGCTTGATCGAGGGCCCCGCGACACGGCAGGACATCTCTGCTGTGGCTGCCGCATTGCGGCGGGACCTCTCTAGTGCTTCCACAGCCTTGGTCTTTGCTCCCTGGTTATATGTCGACCTAGAACTCCTCCTACCGGCCATGGCAGACACAAGGAATGACTTAAGAGGAAAGACCTGTTTTTTTGGTGATGAGGAGAGGAATGTGCAGTAATTTTCGAGTGGGTACTAGTTTTTATAGCCCAGTGCTAAGTGGGAACACGTTTAGGTTTGATCGGTGTGAATAGATTTGCAATTACTCATTGCGTGGTAATTTGATCGGTGTGAACACGTTTAGGTT
Organism: Elymus sibiricus; assembly: GCA_039707655.1. Classification (NCBI taxonomy): domain Eukaryota; kingdom Viridiplantae; phylum Streptophyta; class Magnoliopsida; order Poales; family Poaceae; genus Elymus; species Elymus sibiricus. The sequence continues at coordinate 311,747,409 of CM077676.1, forward strand.
TGATCGGTGTGTCAGCGTGTCCGATGGATGGGCCGTCTCGCCTCCCACGTGTGCCAGATGGTTGACCAGAACTGCTATACGCAGGTGGTTGCTCGCCGTTTAGGCGGCCGCGGTGCGCTATGCTCGTGTCCCTTCGCGCGCTCTGCTCGATGTTGAGGCGACCGCGGCACGCTCTGCTCGCGTCCCTCCGCATGCGCTCTTTCAGCGGTTGGGGCCGGCGCACGATCACGTTTTGGGCGCCATATGCATGCGGTTGCGTCTGCGCGCGTCGCCACGATGTAGTTAATACGTGTGGCATGATGCAGTTACACGCTGCAACAACTGCCATCCGCGCGCGCCGATACTCCAGGCCGTTCGGCCTCCCCATTTATTCCCACGGCCATTATAACCTTAGTCTCTTCAACCATTCGATCGCGCCCCACAACACAACAAGCACACCCACGATGACACATAGAGAGAGAGGATATCCAGCGACACTCCAATGGAGTTCGGCGTGCATCGTGTGGACACCCACGTGAGGGGGAAGGAACTCACGGTTGTGTACACCATCGACCCGGCCGTGGTGGAGGACTCCATCAACACCATGGAGCAGTTTCTTGCTAAGGACGACAAGTACAAAGTGGTCGGCTTCGACCTCCAGTACACCGCCGGTCGTCCCGGGGTTGATCAGGCGGTTGCCGTTGCCCAGTTGTGCATGGGCCATCATGTCCTCGTCTACCACTACTGTCTGGCCACAAGTGCTTGCGAGCATTTCACCAGGTTTGTCAAGAGCTCCGACTACAAGTTCGCTATGGTGGACACCGTCAACGATGTAAAAGCGCTCCAGATTTCGGGCTTGGCCTGCCCGAAGCTTGTCGACATCCGTGGCCACTACAGGGTCGAGGGCAGCACGAAGAAGGACTCCCTGGTTGAACTCGCCAGGGCCATCATCGACCCCTACTATGAAAACATGAAGGAAGGTTCCAAGAGAAATCCTAGATCCTGGCACGGTGCCTGGGTGCGGAGACTGGATGAACCTCACGTCAAGTTTGTAGCCACGAATGTGTACACATGCTACGAGATGCACAGGCGGATCATCGACATGAGGGAGTGCCTCCTTCCTGTAGATGACGAGGGATCGAGCCACCAGCAGAGCAGCAGCAGCAAGCGTCACAAGAAGAAGTAGATGATGATTAGATATGATTGTTTATCCTAGTTTATTATGCATGTAATTGTTTACTTTGGTGTGTGCATATGTTATGTGTGTAGTCAGTTATGTAATTGGATGTTTAATTTGGTTATGCAATCATGTCCTTATAAGTATATATGTTGTTGTTCTGTAGATAGAGAGCGTAGATGTTGTGCAGACTGAGCAAATCACATCGCACACGGATTAAACTATGGAACCCGTCGGTGATGATTTCATCAATCGCTGACAATTGTTTACCAGCAAGCGTTTGCCCACAACACACACGGGTTATTAGCAGGAATCGTCTGTGTTGTTATCGGTCTTCCCGCACATTTCCGATTATTGACCTGTTTGCTACGTATCACACACATCTTGTTAAGTTGAACCGTTTCTGTTGTGTTGGGTAATCGCAAACAGTTCATCCGAGTGAACCGCATGCCATATATCGCACACACCTTGATCTGCCTGACCATTTCTGTTGTGTTGGGTAATCAAAAACAGTTCATCTGAGTGAACTGTATGCCGTGTATCGCACACATCACGAACTGGCAGACCGTGTTTGTTGTTCTGGCTTATCGCAAACAGTTCGTATGGATCAACTGTATGCCACGTATCGCACACGCGTCTCTAATCTAAATCATTTTTGATGTCTCCGGCATCGCAAACAGTTCGTCTTATTGGCAACGGGTTTTTTACGACACCGTTTGCGATTCATGCATCGCACACAGTTTGGTCACGGGGTCTCTGATTCATGTGTCGCGTTAGCGGTCGCCTGCAGTAGTGGGCGAGGGGGCCGTTGCCACCTTGGTTTTGACCCACTGCCTCCAACGCATTTTTGGGCTTGGCCCAATACGCAATTTTTTTTACAAAAACAAATAAATTTCTAAATTTAATAAAAACAAATAAATTAACAATATTTCTACTTTACTAAAAACAAATTACAGACTCAAAGCGGAATAGTAATTATTATTTTTTGAATTTATTAAAAGACTCAAAAATTTTACTTTAACAAAAACAACTAAAAGACTAAATATATTTTCAAAAAATGTCAGCATTTCCAATTCAAATATTCTTACTTTCATAAAAGTGACTATAGTATAATATAAAAATGGTCACCATTTCCAATTAAAATATTCTAAATTTAGTAAAAATAAACTACAATATAATATAAAAATGGTCACCACTTAAAAAAATAAAAATGCAAAAAATGTGCACATTTAAAAAAATAAATTTATTAATTTAATAAACATAAGTCCTAGATTTATCGCTAAAATATTTAATAAATACTTAAACACATTTTAATCAATTAAGAATAAAAAAATATAAGTAATTCCAAAAAATAGACCCCATGTCATATAGTGCTGACGTGGCAACTAGAACACGCCACAACTAATCATAATAGTGATCGCGTTCCATGTTACGCCACGTCACCACTATATTACACCGTGTACCAACTGTGGGTCCCACCAGAAGTGGCGATCAACAATTTTCCAACGCCACCAATATGATTTTAGTAATGTCGTACCAAAAATTCCAACGCCACCACCATTTGAAAAAAATAGTGCTGGCGTTGATGGAAAATGGCGCGGCACCAACTAAAGTTGTGGCTAGCCGTTTTCCCACTAGTGAGCGCGCCAAGTGGCACTCCCAGCCACCCCCAAGTGACCTCCCAAAGGAGTACTCCTCGATTAGTTGCTCTCAACGACGATAGCTTCTCACAACGATGTAGCCCAACTGGGAGGCTGCTGGCCTGTTGGGCACCAGTTTGGGCCGGCTAGAGGCAGCCCAGTTCGGGTACAGATCGTACCGCGCGAGACGAATCATTTTCGGTGGCAACTGGGGAGCACATGTTGAGTGACCTAGGCGCTGAATAGGGAGCAACCTAGGACCAAACACGATGAAAAGCCCAAGGTTGGGTTAGGTTGGGTTCATTACGGAGGACATCAAATACCAAAATTAGGCATTTTGGAAGGTAAAAAATGTGAAGAAAAAAAATCCCAAAGGGCTCCAAATCAAGATCTAATACCACGGGTTCATCAACATCATTTTCACAATTCCAACGAGTCTAAGAACATCAAAAACAGAGTTCGTATGAGAAAGTTATGTCTGCTTTACTGAATGAGTCCAAAGCATTCAATGGCCTTTGGTACGACTGTGTCTAGTCATACCACTGGTCGTACCAGTGCTAGACAAGCTAGAAAGTTGCCCTTTCATACGAGATTCTTCACCGTTTTTGTCCTCGTTTGTTCCCACGTGATCCTTGGCTAATAAGGAAGGGTTTGAGAGAGGATTGGGCTCATCTAGAGCCCTTGGATGAAGGTGGATGATCTACATCTACGGAGGAGAAACCGAGGAACCTCCAACCCTAGTCGCCGACATCAAGTCATCCATCATCTACGTCATCTTCAACACATCCATCCTATTAGGACCGTGAGTATGTCGACCAGAGGTTGTGAATGGGAAAACTAAAAAAACTTTTGAAACTTCAAATCTATCAAATCAAAACAGCGGTAGTAAATCTACTGCAGGAACAGAGATGATAAATAGTAACAGGCAAACAAAGATAAACGAACTAAACTAGAAAGACTAGGTAAAACTTTTGATGAAATCAATGATAATCTTTCGAGTATAGTAACAAAGAACTTTCACTATAACAATGGTAACACAGAATGAAGACAAGACAAACAACATAGATAAACAAAGTGAACGAGACAGATCACAACAAATAAGTACTCTACTGAGAAATGTTCATCGGAGGATAACTCAGTTGGATAACAAAGTAACACCAAATGATCAACAGACGTGCATACAGACAAATAACTTTGAGTACAATGAATTGAAACACACAGAACAAAATAGGCATGGTATAGATAGTAATTAGTAAATAGAGGCGAAAATAAATGATCAGGGAGATATCTATCAAAACCGAGCACTGAAGATAAACTACTGAAAGTATTGCAGTAGAGTAGAATTGACTAGTGGTCCTCGACGGCGATAGATGATTTGGTAGACCAGTTCACTCTTCTGCAAAAGAGCTACGTCTGGTTGGAGGGACTTGTGATTGAATGATACATCTCCAACGCATCTATAACTTATGAACTATTCATGCCATATTTACATGAGTTCTATATGGTTTTGGTGCACTTTTATATTATTTTTATGGACTAACCTATACATTCTTAAGAAGATGATTCCCACTACTAGCAATTATCTCTACACGCACACTGTCCATGTCAGCATAGTGCCACATCAGCATTCAGCCTCTCCACTTCAGCAACTCTCAGCATGCATAGTTCCTCGTCTTTTATTTTTAGCATCATCTTCTCCGCACTCGCATGCACCACCGTTTGTTCCTATCCCCATATTGTCTCGGCAGTTAACCACTACTCATTCCATTAGCCTTCCGCTGGCTCCCCTCTGAGTAATAAAACCTCCACCACTATTAATTCCATCCTTTGGGCAACCCATCAGCACTCAAAAGCCTACTCCTCGCGCGTGCATGTCACCCCTTTTTTCTCGCACCATCCGACGCATCGTCCGACAATTTAAAACTCTTGCTCTGTTTCCTGATTCACTTCTTGCGCCTGGGCTGTAGGACGAAGCATTTTTTAACCTAGGCTATCCAGCCAAGTTGTGGGCTCTAGAGCCCGTCTCTCACGTGAAGCCGCTGCCAGTACCCTTCCGGCGAGAGATCCACCCTCTCCCAGCAAGTTCTCATGCAAGCCGATGTCGCTAGCCCTTCCACGGTCCATAGATGTGCACTAACTACAGCTTACCCGCTCATTTTCCCGCTGCCGCTCTTAGAGCAAGTACAATAGTGGGCTTATAGCCGGCTTACATGGCAATTTTGCCTATATGGAGAAGAGATACATGGAAAAGTAAGGGGAATGGGCTCTCATGCAAGAGCCTGGCTATATGCGTGTTCCAAGGCAGATGTAATAAATGTGAGGAAAGAGATAGAGAGAAGATGAGAAAAAGTACTAATCTTATAGCCAACCTTATAGCTAACCTTGTTGTATGAGTGACTATATGTGTTGGCTATAGATGATATGCCAACATCTTGTAGCCAGTAGTTGGCTGTATTATTAACCATGCACTTATTGCCGCCACTACCTGTAGGGTAACGCAGCAGAAAACAAAAAATTTCGACCTACGCACCAGCCTAGGACCACTATGGAGACTGCATACAAGGTTTGATCTTTTTCGTTACCGACTCGTAGCGCAGCGGAAGTAGAGTCGATGACGATCGGCGGTGCAGATCCCCGCAGATAGGATTTACAACCTCCCAACCGCGAGGATGTACTCCCTCATCTGCCCCTCGGACAGCCCTCCGGGAGGCGGTCGGACAGTCCCTCGGACGGTGTCGCGGACAGCCCTTCGGGAGGACCTTCGAAACTCGGACGGTCACTCGGACAGCCCTTCGGGAGGACCCTCAAAACTCGGACGAGCACCCGGACAGCCCTTCGGGAGGCACTCTCGAACTAAGACCGAAATAACGATCTCTCTACAGAGTTGCACACATACGGTGTCATCTATCCGGCAGGGCTTCGCCGTCCAGAACTAGTTCCCACCGGAACCCAGACAACCTTTCGGCTCTACGAAAACTCTTTCCGTGGGAGGGAGAGAGAGAGCCAGACGAGCATGGCATTTGTATGTGAGCAAGCATTAAGGATTGGGGCAGCCCCCTCACCTCTATTTAAAAAAATCCAAGGGGTAAAGATGGCATACAAAAAATACCAAAGTACCCCCACTTTATGTCACACATAAAGATAAAGAAAGGGAAAAGGTGTGGCATGTGGAGCTGCCATGGAGCATCCCCACCTTGGCCGGCCACCCCTTGCCCCCCCCCCATGAGGGGCTTACTTGCCCCCAAGTCCTTCTAGAAACATTTTGGAAATATCCTAAAAGGTGCTTTCCAAAAAATATCCATAAAGCACTTTCACTATTCACGAAGACATTTTTCTGCGTCCGTTAAATCCCAAATTATTTCTGTGTGCCTAGAACAATTCTAGTACCCACTAAAATAATTTTGAATGCGTTCCAAAACAATTCCGGAACAATGTTTTTCTTCAGCAAAAAGCTACCATAGCAGTTCCGGCTGCTCCGGAACATTTCCGGTTTTTCCTCCGGAAAAATCCCAGAAGTTACCAGAACGATTCTGGCACCCTCCAAGAATTTCCAGACATGTGCCGAAACCAATTTTACTTAATGGAATACCCTGAAACAACTTTGCAGTTTTACCGGAACTATTCCGGTGTCCTCTCCGGAACGTTTCCGTTTCGTCCGAAACTTTTTCGGTGATTTTCTCTCAGACTCCTTTTCTAGTATTCAGCAGATAGATGACCCTTAAGCATGTGACCCTATAGGTTCGGTGAAGTATAGACATGACCGGAACTCTTTCCGATCAATGATCAACATCGGAGCCGTGGACACCCATATTGACCCCTATACCCACACAAATGAATATTCGAGTGAACCTCCAGTTGCCGCGTGCTATTCCTGTTGCTTCACGATATGTTACAAATACCCGAGGTGAGAAACATCGGCATCCCCGTGGATCAACACTTGTCCACAATGCCAGTTACCTCGTTGCCGGTTTTTGTTCTCTTTTCTGGTTTCTGTGTTCCGGCATCCCTGTGATCAAATCACACTTGTGTCTGGCCAGACGATGATGGATACCGTAACACCGAGAGGGCCCAGAGATATCTCTCCATCGTCGGAGGAGGAAATCCCAATCTTGAGCTATCAAGTTACTTGACATACTTTTCCATGAACCCGTAAGCCACCGTAATAGCCACCCATTTACGGATGACGTTTAACAAACCCCAAAGTTCATGAAGCAAGCATGAAGAAACTCGACACTCTCATGGTCTAAGGAATTATGCAAACATTAACTTCTCTGTGTTATTAACCATTAACTTGTGATGAATGAATCTCATAGCATAACATCAATCGGGTCGATTCAACACAAGTGTTCTACTAACATTGTGCCCTCAAAGTTGCCGGCATAGACATGCCCATGATCAGGAAAACAGAACCATCATGCAACACTTGAGCTAGTCTTAGAGGCCAGACTGGGAATACATTTTACCGTTTATTATTCCACATGTGCATATGAGTCTTCCTTCGAGCCTCGTGGTTATTGCAGACTCGAGAACCATAGCAGTTATAGCATGGAACATAAACATAATCATGAACATGGAGATAAATAATAACATTTGTTATTGCCTCTAGGGCATATCTCCTACAGACTCCCACTTGCACTAGAGTCAATAATCTAGTCAATGCTAATGCACATTACACCTGTGGCACACCGGTGTAAAAATGCTTCGCATGTGGTATAGCCTGATGTCCAACGGATCTGACAACTTCAGTTCCGTGTGTATCTTTGCATGTCCTCGCGTTTTCACGCTTTCACAAAATTCATATTTTGTGTGGACTTGGCTTCGTATATATGTGAATCACTGGTCAAACCTTGATTCCTCGGACTGAGCTATGGAGCAACTATCTTCAATAGTGTTCCATTGACCAAAGTCATCTTGGAATCATACTAAGTTCATGACCAAACTGTATGATTCAACATCTTCTATGTCGCTCCGAAAGCGGCAACATACTTAGCCTTAGTTATAGAATTCGCCACAGTTACCTGTTTGGAACGATTTCCAAACACCGTGCCACCATATTGTGTATTACACAAAACCCTTAACTTAAATTGAAAATCGCATGGAGTATTGATGAAGACTGTATCGATGCAATTACTTACAACGAGCACTTCATATTCTCTGCTTGCGAGAAAAACATGTCATCAGTGCTACTCTAGTACTCAATGACATTTTTCACTGTTGTCCCATGATTAGTACTTTGATCACTTTGGTATCTATACTCGCAACTCCTTGGGAGTACTGGACATATCTGGTTGTTTTACATACCTTGGAATACATGATTAATCCAAACACGAAAGTGTGTGGAATCTCCATCATGTATTTCGCTCATCAGTGTTTTGGGACACCGAGTCTTGCAAAAACTCTTTCCATGTGACTTCGGCAAGAATCACTCCTTGGTGTTTTAATGCTAAAAGGTTTTAGCATCTTGTCAATATGTATTTTTGGTTTTAGCCTATTAGGCAATTCTATCTTGCAGATAAATATGCCTAATGTCAAGGCTATTTAGCCCAAGCACTTCATTGAAAAACTATTTTTAATGAAGTCCTAATTCATGTCAAGAAATTTCCAATCAACAATGTGTCAAGCACACAAAGTTTTTAGAAATATTATTATGCTCCCACTTACTTTCTTGAAACCACAAGCATCTTCGTTTTCCATTGATGAAATCAAACTATTTCATCAAAAACGAATATTCCAACTCCATTTTGCTCTCTTCTGTCCATCGCTGGAACTCTGAAGTTTGCATACTTACTAGCATCCTCTGGATTTGACAAAATACCTTGGACTGTACTGCACGTAAGTCCTAGGTTGCATTTCCATCACATAGAAATCCTTTTGGCATCCATGTATCATATCTCAAGATTGAAATATGTATTAATTGCTAGTTTAACCCGATCTAACTTTTAGTATCGCTACGGTGAGAGAACCTCATCGTAGTCAACTCCTTGAACTTGTTATTGCAACAAGTCGAGCTTTATGGATAAAACATTTTATCCACATCAGTTTATAGTTCCATTAATGTTCGTTAGACTCTAAGTCTTCCGAAGGGTTTATCAAGATATAATCTTGAATCATTTATATGGAAACTATCTCGGATTATATTGGCATTTAGCCAATTCCGGAGTCAGGGCCCATCAACGCTTCCTTGTGTATCGTAGGTATACTGTTGTCTAACAACAATATCTCACTGCGCACCTGAGATGTTTGCACGAGTTTTGCCTACCTGGTTCAGTTGCAAGTTCCACCGAAGTCCATACATCTCATGTAGAGGCTTCCATATCAGTCGCAGTAGGAAACTCTGGAATTTCTTCCAAGGTTCCTTTCCTTTGATCTGATGACGAAGATACTGCTTATCTCGTCAAGTTGCACTGTTTTCTCCCACTCACCTTTTTGCAAGAACCATTCTCTTTAAAAGCATACCGTTTTCGTGGCAAAACTTGTTGCCTCGGTATTGTGGTGTGGGAATACCCAACATCTTGGGATAACCTACAAAGTAGCTCTTGTCTGATTTGGAATAGGTTTGTAACCTTTTACACAAGCCCCATATTCCAAATGTTTAAGAAAAGATGTAACATGGTTGGGCATACCATACCATGTCCTCATTTCAACAGACCTGATGGTGCTCTTTTCAGTGTAAAAACCGCAGTCTCTAAAGCATTACTTTAAAAGGGATAATGGCAAATTGATTTATGTCATCTTTGATCTTACCATGTCACAAATGGTTTGAATACATCTTCCCAGACATTCCACTCACAGTGGTGTTCTGGAAGGTGTAAGTTATGAAACTCTTTTCACAACTCATCAGACATTCGCTAAACTTGTAACTCAGATATTCCTTTCTGCAATCTAGTTTGCAGAAACATGATCTTCTTGTTACAATAATTTCTACTTCATGTTGAAAACCTTTCGAATGATTTCAAAAGATCCAGACTTACGTCTCATCAAGTAAATATCCATATATCTACTTGAGTCATTTCTGAAGATAGATAAAAATCCACTGCTAGCAACAATGTTTATCGGACTACATTCATCAAAATGTATGATCACCAATAAGTTCGTTGCTCGTTCCTTATGGCCTATGAACGGTATTTCAGTCACTTCACTTTTCAGAGGAAAGTTGCAAGTGTCAGATGATTCAAAATCAAACGACTTCAAAATCCATCATAATGGAATTTTCCATGCGGGTTTCTCCAATGTGACCAAATGCAGTGCCACACATGTGTGGTATTCTTTTAGTCTTGCAACATTTAGCATCAGTGTTATGGATGCATCATATTACCATCAATATTCATAACATACATCCCATCCACGATGGAAGCATGGCCCTTATGTTATTCATGATTCTGAACAACAATTGTTCTTTCATGAACAACACTCTTGCAACAAACTTTATGCAAATGGGCTAGAGTGTATAAAACTCTAAAATGATTTATGAAAGTAAATATAGAGGTAATGTATTATTATCAATATTCATAACATACATCTCATTCATAATGAAAGTATGGCCCTTATGTTATTCATAACACCGAACATCAAAAGTTTTCTTATGAACAACCTTCTTGCAAGATACCTTATGCAATGGGCTAGAGTGTGTAAAACTCTAAATGAATTATGAAAATAAATACATGGGTAATACATCGATGGAATGTATAGTAACTTTTACTATGTTCCCAGTGCGTATCTGAACCTCACTCCGGCCAGTCTTTTCGGCCGTAGTAGTTCTTCCATCGAATTGCAACAGAATGCAATCGAGTGGGTATCTCTGTGATTAACTCACAGTACCCAAGAATCAATGATTAACATGTTTAATCATAATTCCCAAGAACTATTTCTTTAACTAGCCTTCTGTACATCAATAACTTGTATGACATTCATACATGAGCTGGATATTCCAGTCTTCTCTCTTTTTGCCTTTATACTTCTAACAGTTTTAACTTTTAGTATTTCTCCTACTCTGAGAAGAAGCACTCAACTTAAGAGTGGCGTTAGCCCCGGACTTCCTAGGTGTGAAAGTCTTACTAACACCCTTCGGACATATCCTTCCTCTTTAAGTTGTTGTTTTATTCACCATCATCATCATATGACAGGCGTTCTACTGGATCCCTCTGTTATTAGTCAAATGCATAGTAAACACTTTTACTAACAGTTTAAAAACAAACATTGCTTTGGATATCCCATATCTTTTAGCCTTTGTTTGTGTTTGAAAATGATTTTTAGTTCCATGAATATCACATAGCTATCCCAAACTTTTGAAGTTCGGGTCTCATGGAAGCAAACATATTGCACTTGACCGTAACGGAATTCTAGCTTTTGGATCGAAGGAGGAGAGTCACATTATCCATAGCATTAGCGGGAGAATACGAAAAGCATGAAATAGGACAAAGTCCTTCTCGGCACTCTTGAGGACAATCCTCACATTACGTTACCAACCATAAAGTTTTAACCAGATATTTAACAGCTTATTCAATTTTAACAGGGAAGATGGAAACGCGAGCCATTGTTCTATAACTATTTATGCAAATTTTTACTTAGAAAAAGTTCACAATTAATTGCACTAAGAATTAAAAGAATTAATTCGAAAGTGCGCTCCCACTCAAATCAATATCTCTCATAATTGATTTTGAGTGATACAAGACCCGTATTTCAATTGTTCGCCATTGGTGTAACACCACTGATGACGAAAATCTCAACCGGTAGGCCAACTTGCCAATCACATCTCTATGTGATTCTTGTTCATCTTTCGATGCGTGTGTTCCGAGCTCATGACGGTCATGCCTGAACGTCAAGACAACCAAGTGATCTCGCTGCGAGGTCTCCACTCACCCGCCTCACACTTCTCTAATCGTTCGTACCCGTGTGACACGGCGCACCCCGAAAAGTTTGGTGCCGTGACGGTGCTACACTTGGGAGAACACTAACTACTTGATATTTTTGTGAGAGATCACCCTAATAAAAAGCGACTACCGTGCAATCAAGAAGGGTGCATCATAAGGGATAAACATCTTAGGCAATTCATAATAGCATGATATGGTATAGCCCTTTCAGACGGAGAAGTCTTGTATTTCTTCGTCTTCGGCATTCGCGTCGGTGTTCACCTTCGCGAAGTTTGCCACCACCTTGTCGATGCACCAGATAATATTGCTATCTCTATAGCTAATAAAATAAGTGCATTACAAAAGGTTGACATGCAGGTCATTAAAGTGACAATCATATGGCTCCAGCCATCATGCCGAATCATTACACGCAGGTCATGTTAATTAATTTACATCATATAGTCATCTCATACATAATCAAATTAATATGAGCACTGCTATAACACATCATATGCACATGCAAACCATCCTGCAGAACCAAGTTAGACGCCTGTAATCGGTTTATGCAAAATTTTCATTTTATGTGGCTTCTAAGGTTTCGAACAAACCGCAGCTACCAACGTTTTATCATCAAGTATGATTATTCAAGTCGCCAGATTAACATCTCGGGGTGTATGAAACACGAGATAATTAAATCTCGAGCCCCATACTAAACTTCGTCATACGCATGACCCCCGTGCAGATCATATCTGCATTGCCCTTTCGTCTGCGAAATTTCATCTTTCTTTTTAACTATGATGGAATTCAAAGAACTGTTAGCACTTCGTTGATCAATCAGGATCGCGGATTGCCAGAACTTTGAAATTCCACCATGCTGTTATCAAGATCAAAAATATGCAAATTCCAGGGAAGCAACAAGAACATCGGGTAACAGATTTCATCTGCTACCCGCACAAATAATTCTCAGCAGTAGAACTCATCTACTACAAATTATATTGTGCAACACCCATACATCTCATGTATTCTAGATCGAACATGCATCTACGCATAGCATGGCTCATGATGCCACTGTAGGGTAACACAGCAGAAAAGAAAAAAATTCGACCTACGCACCAGCCCAGGACCACTATGGAGACTGCATACAAGGTTTGATCTTTTTCGTTACCGACTCGTAGCGCAGCGGAAGTAGAGTCGATGACGATCGGCGGTGCAGATCCCCGCAGCTAGGATTTACAACCTCCCAACTGTGAGGATGTACTCCCTCATCTGCCCCTCGGACAGCCCTCCGGGAGGTGGTCGGACAGTCCCTCGGACGGTGTCGCGGACAGCCCTTCGGGAGGACCTTAGAAACTCGGACGGTCACTCGGAAAGCCCTTCGGGAGGACCCTCGAAACTCGGATGAGCACCCGGACAGCCCTTCGGGAGGCACTCTCGAACTAAGACCAAATTTACGATCTCTCTATAGAGTTGCACACATACGGTGTCATCTATCCGGCAGGGCATCGCCGTCCAGAACTAGTTCCCACCGGAACCCAGACAGCCTTTCGGCTCTACGAAAACTCTTTCCGTGGGAGGGAGAGAGAGAGAGCCAGACGAGCATGGCATTTGTATGTGAGCAAGCATTAAGGATTGGGGCAGCCCCCTCACCTCTATTTATAGGAGAGCCAAGGGGTAAAGATGGCATACAAAAAATACCAAAGTACCCCCACTTTATGTCACACATAAAGATAAAGAAAGGGAAAAGGTGTGGCATGTGGAGCTGCCATGGAGCATCCCCACCTTGGCCGGCCACCCCTTGCCGCCCCCCCCCCCCCCCATGAGGGGCTTCCTTGACCCCCAAGTCCTTCTAGAAACCTTTTTGGAAATATCCAAAAAGGTGCTTTCCAAAAAATATCCATAAAGCACTTTCACTATTCACGAAGACATTTTTCTGCGTCCGTTAAATCCCAAATTATTTCTGTGTGCCTAGAACAATTCTAGTACCCACTAAAATAATTTTGAACGCGTTCCGAAACAATTCCGGAACAATGTTTTTCTTCAGCGAAAAGCTACCATAGCGGTTTCGGCTGCTCCGGAACATTTCTGGTTTTTCCTCCGAAAAAATCCCAGAAGTTACCAGAACGATTCTGGCACCCTCCAAGAATTTCCAGACATGTGCCAGAACCAATTTGACTTAATGGAATACCCTGAAACAACTTTGCAGTTTTACCGGATCTATTCCGGTGTCCTCTCCGGAACGTTTCTGTTTCGTCCGAAACTTTTTCGGTGATTTTCTCTCAGACTCCTTTTCTAGTATTCAGCAGATAGATGACCCTTAAACGTGTGACCCTATAGGTTCGGTGAAGTATAGACATGACCGGAACTCTTTCCGATCAATGATCAACATCGGAGCCGTGGACACCCATATTGACCCCTATACCCACACGAATGAATATTCGAGTGAACCTCCAGTTGCCGCGTGCTATTCCTGTTGCTTCACGATATGTTACAAATACCCGAGGTGAGAAACATCAGCATCCCCGTGGATCAACACTTGTCCACAATGCCAGTTACCTCGTTGCCGGTTTTTGTTCTCTTTTCTCGTTTCTGTGTTCCGGCATCCCTGTGATCAAATCACACTTGTGTCTGGCCAGACGATGATGGATACCGTAACACCGAGAGGGCCCAGAGATATCTCTCCATCGTCGGAGGAGCAAATCCCAATCTTGAGCTATCAAGTTACTTGACATACTTTTCCATGAACCCGTAAGCCACCGTAATAGCCACCCATTTACGGATGACGTTTAACAAACCCCAAAGTTCATGAAGCAAGCATGAAGAAACTCGACACTCTCATGGTCTAAGGAATTATGCAAACATTAACTTCTCTGTGTTATTAACCATTAACTTGTGACGAATGAATCTCATAGCATAACATCAATCGGGTCGATTCAACACAAGTGTTCTACTAACATTGTGCCCTCAAAGTTGCCGGCATAGACATGCCCATGATCAGGAAAACAGAACCATCATGCAACACTTGAGCTAGTCTTAGAGGCCAGACTAGGAATACATTTTACCGTTTATTATTCCACACGTGCATATGAGTCTTCCTTTGAGCCTCGTGGTTATTGCAGACTCGAGAACCATAGCAGTTATAGCATGGAACATAAACATAATCATGAACATGGAGATATATAATAACATTTGTTATTGCCTCTAGGGCATATCTCCTACACTACCTATTCCACCTTCATGATGGACACTCTAATGGCCTCACGCACCACAGCGATTAGAGCACACTAGATGTGTCTAGAAGTTCAGAAGTCTTGGCGTACAATCTACTCCCCTCACTAGCCAATAAGTTTGAGCTCCGACGGTCTAGGTCCCAACTTCACCTCCTACCCTCGGCGGCCTCATTTTCCATCCACCCATCTCTCGATCCCTATTCTACGATGACGTTTAACTCCGAGCAGTACTTCGCCCAAAGCTAAGCATCAATCGCAGCCTATAGAGCCAAAAGCAATGACCACCTACTCCTCACTGGATCCTCGGGAACGACTACGCGTCTGCCATTGCCGTGCAAGAACAGGCTGAACCAAGTTCCTGTCAAAGTCGTTAGGTCCACACCATGCATGGCCCGTTCTAGATAATCTCAATATATTAAGTAAGTACGGGCCATGTTATGCATGTACGTTTGCAACAACATGGCTAAATATAATTAGTTTATTTATGCATGCAGTATACCATTACGATTTTGTTGCTATTTGTTTTGTGGATCCGTACGTTTCTCTCAGATATGAAGTTGGGTAGACTTTCCCTAGATTGTAGGCTTGCTATGAAGTTAGGCACTCTTACTAAGTTGAATCATCTGTACGAATTTGGTCGGATGGGCTTCATTACCACCTCTAATTTTGGCAATGTTGTGCGATCATGTTCTTTAGGTATTTTATTCTCATGTTCTGTTAGATCTGTGCGTGTGCGCCCTGGTTGATTCGCCCCATGAAGGTGTGCTTTCTCGGTTAGTTTTATCTGTTTCTTCATCTAGATTAATTATCATATTTCTCTCTCTCTCTCTCATAAATCATGATCATGTACATCTTACTCATCATATTGAGTCAATATTTCAATTTGCTAACTGAACACATGTGCCCTGTCATATGTTAACAGTAAAAGTAGCAATCCTATCAAAAAAAGTAGCAACCTTGCCTCCTTTCAGACGTTAAACATACAGAAACTACACACAGATTTTGTTGGTTGTGTTTTACATCTAACAGTTTATGTATATTCTCAGTTAGCTAGGTTATGCAGTTGCTTTGATAAAGTTATTATTTTACTCTTCCTCGGGAATATGGCAATTCATGTTTGCTAATGCAATTGGGCAAGTTTTGCATAGTTTACTTATGATCATGTCATGTGAATGCATATGTGATATCTTATGGTCAATTGATCATATTCTAATCTTAGACATATAAGTGCTGCCTCTCAACTGCAGCTACATTATATTATCCTCTGGAAAAATGCATGATGTTGTCTAACACTTCGAAACAATAGATATCTGGAGGGAGTACCAGGGAGGTACAATTTATTTTGTTAATATATTTCACAAAGTAATAATATCATATCTTATTTATTCAAAAATTCCCGTCAAATAAAATATTGTCTCTACGCATCCATCGTTTATGACTTTGCATTTGAGAAGTAATTTGAGCTTCAGTTTTCTAATTTTGTAAATTTTTCATTCATATAGCTCCAAAGTGGAATCATCTCCTTTGCATAATTTGAAGGGGTATGTTCCAAATGATATAACTAAGTACGATTATATGTACTTATCTTTCATTTCTTTTGTTACACGTCAGTACTGTACTGAGAGCAATTTCAGATTTTTACTTTCAAGATATCTATCGTTGCTCTTCTTTATTCCATTTCCCGTTGCGGTGTGTCGATGTCTGTTGTTGCTCTTCCTTTTCTCCATCTCGAGTCCATCAATATGAATCAACACATCCACAAATTGAATCATCAAAAATTCTTCTATAATATACGGCAGCAACGCACTGGGAGTCATCTAGTTAATATAGTGCCCAGTGCCAGTTCCTTTTTGCATGATTTTTGTTTCGCAGAAAAAACCATACCAAACGAAGTCCAAACATGATGAAAATTTACGACGATTTTTTATGGACAACAAGAGACCCGAGAAGCTTCAGGAGGCAGCCAGAAGGTGCTTGAGGGGCCCATAGCTCAGGGGGGTGCGCCCTGCCCCTGGGCGCGCCACCCAAGCTTTTGGGGCCCTCGAGGCTCCATCTGGCGTGAATCCAACGTAGAAAAATAATATATATTCAGAAACCCCCGAAAAGTAACCTAGCATTTTTACTCCGCCGCTGCAAGACTCTGTTCCGAAGCGATCTCATCTGGAGGCCTTTTCTGGCACCTTGCCAGAGGGGGAAGCCATCACGGTGGCCATCTTCATCATCCTTGCCGCCTCCATGGTGATGCATGAGTACTTCATCCTTGGGGTTGAGGGTTTGTAATAGTAGCTATGTCTTTGATCTCTCTCTCTCTCTCTCTCTTGTTCTTGATTTGACACTATCTTGATTTATCATGAGCTTTATCAATATAATTGGATCACATGGTGTTCACCTCCCTCTCTTATTTTCATGGTGAATTTAGTCTTGCTCTTTGAGGTTTCTTTATGTTGGATTAAATATTTTGGATTTGAGATCACTTGATGCATATCTCACTCGCAGATACCCGTGGTGACATTGGGGTATCTAGGTGACATTAGAGGTGATTGATGTGTATCATATGGTGTTGTCGTAGTACGATCTCTAGAACTATTCGTGACACTTTGGGGTGGTTCATAAGATTGATTGGAAACACAACTTTGAGGTGGTTTACTACCTACATGGTTTCATCCTACTTTCTCTGACAGGAATATAGACTTTGGAGTGATTCATTGCCGCACTTTCAGGGATTTTCATGTGATTAAATTATGTTAATGATGTTGAGTGATTGCACTAGTGAAAGTATGAACCCTAGGCCTTGTTTCTAAGCATTGAGACACCGTTTTCACACACTTTTGCTCCTTGCTACCTTGCTGTTTTTATTTGTTTATATTATAAAAAATATTTCTACCATCCATATTACACATCTTTCATCACCTCTTCACCGAACTATTGCACCTATACAATTGACAATTGTATTGAGTGTGTTGGGGACACAAGAGACTTCTTGTGTTTGGTTGCAGGATTGTTTTTGAGAGAACCATATTCATCCTACACCTCCCATAGATTGATGAACCTTAGGTCATCCACTTGAGGGAAATTTGATGTTGTCCTACAAAACTCTGCTCTTGGAGGCCCAACAGAGTCTACAAGAATAAAGTTGTTTAGTAGACATCAAGCTATTTCTGGCGTCGTTGTCGGGGAGGTGAGTGATTGAAGGTATCATCTTTAGATCTTGCAATTGAATCTTTTAGTTTCTTGTTTATTCACTAATTTGGTTTATAAAAGAAAACTACAAAAAAATGGAAGTGAAGTTGCATCAAATTCTTTATCTTTATGATGTCTATCTTGGAAATATGGATCCCTATAATTTCTATGAAGTGTTAAAAGAAGAATTTAACACAATGTTTGGTGCGAGTTCCTTGAATGATAAGAATGATTGCAATGTTGTTAGTATGCTTTCTATGAATATCCATAATGCTAATGATGATTGCACTAGTTGTCGGTGCTAAAACCGGCGGATCTCGGGTAGGGTCCCCCGAGTTGGTGATCTTGGCACGATGGTAACAAGAAGAATAGGGACACATTATTTATCCAGGTTCGGGCCCTCTCGAAGAGGTAAAACCCTATGTCATGCTCTTATTATATTGATTGTGGATGGGGTACAAAGTACAAGATGATCTACCTTGAGGTCGTATGTATGAGTTCTAACCTCTAAACCTTGAAATCGTGCCTCTATAGACTAAACCCCTCGGCTTATATAGGCACTGGGGGTATCTAGGGTTTACACATGGTCGGTTACAATCTAGGGATAAACAAGCCGATCATTCAAATATGCCTTGAAGTGTACGCCAAGTCTTCAGAGGACTCCATCTTGATTACGCCGAGGGCCAGGGCATGCGGGGCCCATACTTCAGTTGTTTGTTGGTCCTCGGCCTGGCCCATGGACGACATGCCAACATGGTGTGCACCCTCTAATCCAGGACACCGTCAGTAGCCCCTAAACTTGTCTTCAAATCGAGGACACGGGCCCCTTCCCCAGGACAGCTTCATTATCTTGGTCTTCGGCTTTGTAGGCGAATTCGATCTTCCACGTCGGCTTCTGAATCCGAGGATATATTCCGATCCACAGTCCTCCTCTTGATGCTCGGCTATTGGTTTTTGGCCACCCATGCATGAATTCGAGCAGTGATATACTTCAGATATCAGGTCTTCTTTTAGCGGGGACCTTTATAAAAATAATATATTTTTGTTGAGTCCGAGGATAACCAACCGAGGTCGATTCCTTATAAGCGAAGTTTTACTCTTCGAGGATTCTCGATGACCTTTGGTAGTTTCTTGGTCCCACATCTCGATATACCCGCTAAAAGGAGATGTGGTGGGCCCGAAGATCCACTTTTAACGGTGTTTTTAACTATTCTTTCCTCAATATGTGTTCCCAAACAAGGCATAATACCTGGGGAACACGCGGATTAACTATCGGGGACTCAAGCGTCATCCCGTCGCGACCCGTCTTATCATGGTAGATAAAAGGCGACAGGGGAAGTAATTTCCTGTCACCTCGCCTGCTCCTTCCTTGCCTTTACGCAACTCTCCCTCCCAATACCGCTTCTAGAGCCCCAACAATGGCGAACGCTCCTGGCTCGTCGACGCGCCCCAATGGCCGTCTCGAAGGAGACTAGAAGAGTTGCTTGGTTACTCGCTCGCAGCATAATCGGCTAGCAGCAACTTGTGAGCTGCGTTGGGATTTCCCCGAAGAGGAAGGGTGAATCAATATAGTAGCGGATAGTATTTCCCTCAGTGAGAACCAAGGTTATCGAACCAATAGGAGAACCACGCAAATTCCTAGTAAGCAGTACCTATACACAAGAGAGCAAATACTTGCACCCAACGCGGGTAAGAGGGTTGTCAATCCCTTGAACTCGTTACTTGCAAGGATTAAATCTGATAATGACAGATATAATAATTGAAAAGTAAATAAAAAGTAAAATAATTGTAGCAAGGTAATTTAGGTTTTAGTAATATAATTAAAGTAGACCCCGGGGCCATAGTTTTCACTAGAGGCTTCTCTCTTGAAACAAAGCATATGGTGGGTATACAAATTACTGTTAGGCAATTGATAGAAAAGCGCATAGTTATGACACTACTGCAGGCGACCGCTAACGCGACACATGGATCAGAGACCCCGTGACCAAACTGTGTGCGATGCATGAATCACAAATGGTGTGCCAGTAAGATGAACTGTGTGCAATGGCGGAGCCATCAAGCACGATTCAGATTAGAGACGCGTGTGCGATTTGTGGCATACAGATGATCCATACGAACTATTTGTGATAAGCCAGAACAACAAAAACGGGCAGCCAGTTCGAGGTGTATGCGATACACGACATACAGTTCACTCGGATGAACTGTTTGTGATTACCCAACACAACAGAAACGGCCAGACAGATCAAGGTGTGTGTGATACACGGCATACAGTTCACTAGGATGAACTATTTGTGATTACCCAACACAACAGAAACAGTTCAACTTCACAAGATGTGTGTGATACGTGGCAAACAGGTCAGTAATCAGATATGTGTGGGAAGACCGATAATAATACAGACGATTGCTCCAAATAAGCTGTGTGTGTTGTGGGCAAACGGTTGGTGGTAAACAATTGTCAACGATTGATGAAATAATCACCGATGGGTTCCGTAGTTTAATCCGTATGCAATGTGATTTGCTCAGTCTGCACAACATTTATGCTCTGTCTACAGAACAACAACATATATACTTATAAGGACATGATTGCATAACCAAATTAAACATCCAATTACATTATATCACAAATACCAGAAAAATTGCAAGGTTCAAATTCCAGCATTACAAGGCCCAAATTCAAAGATCACAAGGTTCAAACTGTTCTTACAAATCAAATTCATCTTCTTCAGAATCTGAGCCATGCACTATTTCTGCGAATGGATCAGTCACCGAGAAGTCATATATCTGTTTGATAGTGCGACTTCCGAATAATTTGTCATTTGTAGTTCCAAACTGAAATTCAGCTTCTGCAGAGCCTTTTTCATTCAGTTGTAGATGTCTGCGCTGATCAGCAAACCATTCACTTCTGCGCACTAAATATAGGGCAAACCTCATTACCTTGAGCACACTTGCTCTCTGAACAAAGAACCTGGTGAATTTAATCTCTGGTGTGGTGCCTCGGTAGTGGTTCAAAGTAATTTCTGTGAGATGAAGATCAAGGAATTCAATAGGATTGTTATATTGCGCCACATTTTCCACTTTCGGGCCTGCTTGTATCTGCAAACGTAGACAACATATTAGTGCCTAGCTGCACTTTTAAACACTTCGGGCCTCTTTGATTTGTAGAATTTCTAAAATACATGAATAGATTGACATGCCATCTTCAATCGTTCATGATTAACATCTCAAAAAATATATGAATTGTAATCCTCCAAATTACCTCTAGAAATCATACTACATTTGTCATTGTAATCATGGGTAAAAGTAACAACAAATTGAACTCCGTTGTGGTTAAAAATTAACAGGAAAGGAGCCTCACCTCGATGTATAGCTTCTCCGTGCATGGAAAACATCTAAGGAATATAACAACTTCATCCAGATCGGGGCCGACAGATTGTAGTGCCAAGATCTTCACTGTGCGCAGAGACGAGGTCAAGCTTGTGGGGATCATTTTCTGGATGACAGCCGAACATAGATCAACAAAAATTAGATAAAATGTGATGTCCAATAAGAAGAAGGAGAAGAAGACTGTTGTACCTGAACGGATAATGATCCAGTAACAAGTTCGGAGAATTCAGCACACGAATAGCCCAACACTATCAATTTCGGTGCGTCAATGACCCTGATTCTTGTTGGACCTTCTTTATCAAGTACAAACAATCTCTCAAGGAAAGGCGCATTCTCAATGACCATATCATGAAACACCTCAAATGACAGCCTGTGGCGGCACCAGCAATGCACATAAATCGTACGGGCATTCATCGAGGCGATGTGGAGGCTACCGAACCCATTCATCACCTGAAGACGAAGGTACTCGAGCGTTGTATAGCCACCGAGCAGGCGCTCCAAACGCTCCTTCGAGATGCTGATGCCAATGAGCTCGAGATCCTTCAGTTTAGGGAGATAAAGAGCGGGCGCGGTTTTAATCTGGGGGAAAAAGCACTGCCTGAACGTCGCGCGGCGCAGCATGGGCGCGAGGCGGAGAGCGGACGGCGGTAGCGAGCATTGATATCCGGCATGAAAGCTGAGCTCCTTGAGCCGATCTAGGGCGGGGGATAGGAACCACTCGTGAAACTTGCGTTCGGCCTTGCAGTTGGAACGGAACTTGCTGATGGAAAGGCGTTTGACCGGCCCAGGGTACGTGGCGAGGATGTGGGACAATGCGTCCAAGTGTTTGCGCTCCCCGCTACAGAGCTCGTCGTCCTCGAAGAGGTCCAGGGGGGTGGAGTGCCAGAGGGGGCACCACCACCAGGAGAGGACAGTCGTCCGCAAACCAGATTTGATGGGGAGGAGGGATATCATGGTTACCAACATCTCGTCGAGGAGGCTGCTGATGAAGTCCACGCTCGCCAGAGGCTCTTGCGGTTCTGGCTTGACCCGCCCCCGCTTGTTGGCCGGCTCATCCTCCATCACAACAGGTGGCGATCCTCGGCGGCGGCGCTTATAGATAAGAACGAAGGAGTAGGAGGAGCACTGGAAACTATTCTACGTACCTTCCCGAGGTGGCCGAAACCAAAACCATCAATAAATTTTGCTCGCTGGCAGGTTAAAGGGCTCGCTTCCCGGTGAGCCTGCGCGGCGAACTGCTCGCACGCGTCCCGTCGTGCCTGCACGGCAGACAGCTTGCACGCGTCCCATCTAATCAAACAGCTGCCCGTGGTAGTAAATGGTTAGTGGAACGCCCACAGTTGGAATAATACAACCGTTTGCGATAATAACGTGGCAGCTATTTGTTCCAAAATGCCTAGAAAACTCAAATAATGTATAAGGAAGGCAAAACAAACACTGAATAATTTCATATTTTAGCACGACAGTCCTATAGTTGCATGTTGCCTCTGTAAAATAAATCCAGGTGGGAAGAGTCAGCGTATGTCGTTTCGGACACAAAGGTAACACGTTTCCTCTCGGAACCATGAGGCTTATTGAGAGAAGTTACGGTTTGTAAGAAGCTTATACCAAAACTTGTCCCAAATCGGAGAAAAAAATTACCACAACACGTTGGTGCCATGTCATGACACCATGCCAAGTTTCATGATTTTCAGGCGAGTTTTGGATTTATAGGATTTTTTAAACCAAGTTTCTCAATGTTTCCGGCCGAGCCACGATGCCCAGATGTTTGAAATTCATTCCCATTTATTGCATGGGACCGAAACATTCACCCAATGACACATATATGATTTTTCAACCAGTTGTGGTGCACTGTGGCATATGCCTGTAGTTCAAATTTGAATTATGCACATTAAATGCCTAGAAACTCAAATAATGTATAAAAAGGCCAAACGAACCCTAAATAATTCCAAATTGTAACACGACACTCCTATAGTTGCATGTTGCCTCTGTAAAATAAATCAAGGCGGGAAGAGGCAGCGTATGTCATTTCGCACACATAGGTGACACGTTCCCTCTCGGAACCATGATGCTTCTTGAGAGAAGCTCCGGTTTGTAAGAAGTTTATGCCAAAACTTGTCCCTAAATCGGACATTTTTTTAAAACAGCACGTTGGTTCCATGTCATGACACCATGCCAAGTTTCATGATTTTTCAGGCGAGTTTTGGATTTACAGGAATTTTTAAACCAAGTTTCTCAATGTTTACGGCCGAGCCACGATGCCTAGATGTTTGAAATTCATTCCCATTTCTTGCATGGGACCTAAACATACACCCAAGGACACACATATGATTTTCAACCCATTTTGGTGCACTGGAGAGTGTGCCTGTAGTTCAAATTTGAAATATGCACATTAAATGCCTAGAAACTCAATTAATGTATAAAAAAGGCCAAACGAACCCTGAATAAATTCCAAATTGTAACACGAAACTCTTATAGTTGTATGTTGCCTCTGTAAAATAAATCAACATGGGAAGAGGCAGCATATGCCATTTCGCACACAGAGGTGACACGTTCCCTCTCGGAACCATGAGGCTTCTCGAGAGAAGCTACGGTTTGTAAGAAGCTTATACCAAAACTTGTCCCAAATCGGCCAATTTTTTTACCATAGCATGTTGGTGCCATGCCATAACACCATGCCAAGTTTCATGATTTTTAGGCGAGTTTTGGATTTACAGGAATTTTTAAACCAAGTTTCTCAATGTTTACGGCCGAGCCACGACACCCAAATGTTTGAAATTCATTCCCATTTCTTGCATGGGATCTAAACATTCACCCAATGACACATATATGATTTTTCAACCCGTTCTTGTGCACTGTGGCATGTGCCTGTAGTTCAAATTTGAATTATGCACATTAAATGACTAGAAAGTCTGTTAATGTATAAAAAAGGCCAAACGAACCCTGAATAATTCCAAATTGTAACACGACACTCCTATAGTTGCATGTTGCCTCTGTAAAATAAATCAACGCGGGAAGAGGCAGCGTATGTCGTTTCGCACAGAGAGGTGACACGTTCCCTCTCGGAACCATGATGCTTCTTGAGAGAAGCTCCGGTTTGTGAGAAGTTTATACCAAAACTTGTCCCAAATCAGCCAATTTTTAACCACAGCATGTTGGTGCCATGTCATGACACCATGCCAAGTTTCATGATTTTCAGGCGAGTTTTGGATTTACAGGAATTTTTAAACCAAGTTTCTCAATGTTTACGGCCGAGCCACGACGCCCAGATGTTTGAAATTCATTCCCATTTCTTGCATGGGACCTAAAAATTCACCTAAGGACACATATATGATTTTTCAACCCATTTTGGTGCAATGGAGCATGTGCCTGTAGTTCAAATTTGAATTATGCACATTAAATGCCTAAAAACTCAATTAATGTATAAAAAAGGCCAAACGAACCCTGAATAATTCCAAATTGTAACACGAAACTCCTATAGTTGCATGTTCACTGTAGATAAATGTTCTAGCAATTCAAACATCGTCCTTTCCCGCCGTAACCCCATTTTGTTTTTCAAATCAGAATGAAAAAATCAAGTATACCACAAACAGTTTATTAGCAAGAATCGTGTGCGATGGAGTATAAAATATCTTGGGGTTCCCTCATGTATGGCTTACGCCGGAAGTTTTGTCGGCTACAGTCCACCGCCAGCGCGTCAACCACACTTGCGCGCCAGTTTTTGGTTGCACCGAGCGAAAATTTGGCAACCGCAGAAATATTTAGCTCCCCGCCTCCCCCCCGACCAAAAGCCACATTTCCACTGTTTCCTCCTTCCTTTCCAAGTTCAAACCTTCACTGCTTGCTTGCAGCGCCGCCTGCTCGCCGGCGACGCTCCTTCCTGCTGCGCGGCCTTGTCGATATAGTCAGGTAATCCACACCCCACCCCATCCTCCTCCTCCTTCTCCATCCCACATGCCCCGACCGCCAGCGCGACACCTTCCACCCAAATCACTGCCCCATCCTCCAAATAAGCACCGCCCATAGCCGTTTTGCACGCAGTATATATAGCCAGGAGCTCAAGGAGCATCTGGCACCAGAGAAGCAAATCGCGGCTGCACGCGCGGATGAGGTCACGATGGCTGCCATTCGTGCCGACCGCCAGATCTTGGAGGAGCACCTCGCCATCGAGGCCACCATCGACGCCTCGTGCACGGACGCCGCCACGCGGTTGGCTGCTTTAAACGACAGTTCGTGGTGTTTTCTCGAGGCCACCCCTGGCGCCTTCTAGTGAATTGTCCTCTGTAATGTTAATATGCAATCTGACCTTCTGAAATGTGATGTTCAGTTAACAGTTTGGTTCAACAATTGCTATATTTCCCAGTAGTTCTTAAGCATGCTTGGTTTGGTTAACTGTCTGATCTTCTAGTATACGTTCTATTCTGCAATACAGTGCTCAGTTAACTGTTTGGTTCATTTGTTGTGCTGTCCAGTTAACTGTTTGGTTCAATTCTGCAATGTGATGTTCATTTGTTGTGGGTACAATTTTGTATTGTTATCCATGTGAGAAATAAATCGAATTTGGCTGTACAAAATACGTAGTACATGAGAAACATATACAATTGCTATATTTCCTAGTTCTTAAGCATGCTTGGTTTGGTTAACTAGCTTTTCCATGCGGCTCGAATTAATCTGCTAGATCTGCAATTTGTTTATTTTCATTAACATATTCTACTGATAGTATGCCAACTCTCACTTAACCTGATCAATACCTGCCTTATATGTGTTGCAGGGAAACAATGGGAGGCACTGAGGTTTACCATCAAGGTTCGCACATGCATGGTCCTTTGTCTAATAGCACATTATTGTGCAATTGCAGGAACCATTCTAATATTTAGGTTTTTAACAATTTGGTCTTGCAGATGTATGTCCTGCTGTCAGAGGTTTAGACCCACTGTTCGACCCATTTTGCATATGGGGAAATGAGATGTCCATGAATATCAGTCAAGTCAAGAAACTCAGAAAGATTGTTAGCATGAAGAAACTAGCGACGAATAACAACAAGATCTTTGTTTGCACAATGAAGAAGACATCAGTCAACTATAGGATGGTACTAACTATTTACCTTGTTTTTTTTCCTTTGCGCCATTTCAAAATTTAGAACAAATATTTATGCATATCTTTGTTTTCAGTCCTTTCCAAAGCAGTTCATCGATGATTACCTCTCAGACCACCTGCATGGTCAAGAGGCGAGGAAGGTATTCATTCAACATCCACAGTACAATATTTAAGTCTTCCTCAAGAGGACGAATGTTGGGCGGGCAATTATCCACAGCCACTGGCCTAAAGTTGCAAGGACATTCAACATCACTGAAGGCTCAATATTCGCCTTCCGCTTCAGCAGTTTTCCAGATGAGATTCATCTGTCTATTTACCGTGTATGATGCTATTTTTCAAAGGTTTTAGATGTTGCATGTGAAACTTGGTGCTGTTGTGTAATGCCGTAGGTAGCTATATGCCTATATGGTGTAACTGAGTGCTGAAGCTATCTGATGTAATTCAATTATGAAATCCTGGTTGCCGTAATACGGATATGAAATATATGGTGTGTTTGATATGAAAGTCAATATGATTACTAAATGGATTATCAATAATTGGCCAATTAGCCTGCTTATTGGGTTTCTCTATTGCAGACGGTTTCTCAGACAACACCATGGGCGATGAACTCAAACAACCCACACAGTTTCTAGAAAGTAGGCGTGTTGGATCAATGAATAATCACACACAACTTTCGCCCGACAAATGTTTGCGTTAGGCCACCTTGCACAAACGTTTCCACATAAAAATAGTGTGTGATGTACATACGAACGGAAACGTTTGTCTAGGATTCACTGTGTCGGATGTACGTACGAACGGAAACGATTGGGCCTGTATAATTGTGTGTGATGGCTCGCTCGATCGCACATGAGCTTTTTTTGCCCCGCGTGTGTGACTGGAGGACCTATCACTGACGGTTTTTGGGTCGTGTGGGAAGGACCCCCCTATCGCACACACAGGCAAGGCAACGGTTTAAAACTCTGTCGCGAAAAGGGGGTAAAAACCGTTTGTATAGGACGTCTCTGCACCAGTGTGATGTTATTCACGACAATGAGCATGTATATAGGCATCATGTCCATGAGAAGTAGACCGACTCCTGCCTGCATCTACTACTATTACTCCACTTCGAGAGCGCTTCTATGCTTGCCTCTCTACGTATTAAGTTCATAACAAACAAAGTAATGCATGAAGTATGATGACATGATGTAGACGGAATAAACCAAGCAATATGAATAAACCCCGTCGTTTTACCCTTAATGGCAACAATACAAATACGTGCCTCGCTACCCCTTCTGTCACTGGGTGAGGACACCGCAAGATTGAACCCATTACAAAGCACCTCTCCCACTGAAGATAAATCAATCTAGTTGGCCAAACCAAACGGATAGATCGGAGAGAAATACAAAGCTATAATAACCATGCATAATAAAGTTCAGAAAAGACTCAATTACTTTCAATGAATAATCTGATCATAAACCCACAATTCATCGGATCCCAACAAACACACCACAAAAGAAGATTACATCGGATAGAACTTCATGGAGATCATGGAGAACTTTGTATTGAAGATCAAAGAGAGAGAAAGCCATCTAGCTACAAGCTATGGCCCCGTAGGTCTGTGGTGAACTACTCACACATCATCGGAAGGGCAACAAGGTTGATGTAGAAGCCCTCCGTGATCGATTCCCCCTCCAGTAGAGTACCAGAAAAGGCCTCCAGATGGGATCGCGGAAGAATAGATGCTTGCAACGGCGAAAAAACTGTACCGTCTGGCTCTCTGGGGATTTTGGAATATTTGTGAATTTATAGAAGTGGAATTAGGTCAGACGGAGCCACATGGGGCCCACAAGGCATCAGGACGGGCCTACCCCCTGGGCACGCCCTGTTGCCTTGCCATCTCCTCGTAGGTCTTCTGGCCCTCCCCCAAAGCTTCTAGGGTCTCTTTTGTCCAGAAAAAAATCTTCAAAAAGTTTCGCAGCGTTTGGACTCCGTTTGGTATAGATTTTCTGTAAAACCAAAAACAAGCAGAAAACACCAACTGGCACTAGGCACTGAGTTAATAGGTTAGTCCCCAAAAATGATATAAAATTGCATATAATGTATACAAGAATGATAATATAATAGCATGAAACAATCAAAAATTATAGATACATCGGAGACATATCAACATCCCCAAGCTTAATTCCTGCTCGTCCTCGAGTAGGTAAATGATAAAAATAGAATTTTTGATGTTGAATGCTACCTAGCATGTTTATCATGTAATCTCTCTTATGGTATAAATATTGAGAAATGATGAAGTAATTAATATCAGCATAATAATATCCATGAATACAAGAGCATAATCATTAAATTTTCAAAATATACGATGCTCAATGAGTGTTATCCCTACTCATTGAATTATGTAAGCATGGCATGACTCTGCCTTCACCGCATACATATAAATCATGAGCACCCCGGTGTCAAACTAGGCAATTGTATCATACTTTTTAACGCGCTTTAGCATTTTCAACTCCACTCAATACATGAGCGTGAGACATGGACATTAGCTCTATAGGTGGAATAGAATGCGGTGGTAGAGATATATAGGAGAAGTCAAAAAGGAAGAAAGGCTCGCATCAACTCGGTGGATCAATAGGCAATGGAGAGGCCCATCAACCGATATCACTGCGAGGAGTAGGGATTGCCATGCAACGGATGCATTAAGAGCTATAAGTGTATGAAAGCTCAGTGGAAACTAAGTGGGTGTGCATCCAACTTGCTTGCTCATGAAGACCTCGGGCATTTTGAGGAATCCCGTCATCAGAATATACAAGCCAAGTTCTATAATGAAAAATTCCCACTAGTATAAGAAAGTGATATCTCAGGAGACTCTCTATATGAAGAACATGGTGCTACTTTGAAGAAAAAGTGTGGTAAAAGAATAGTAGCATTGTCCCTTCTCTCTTTTTCTCTCATTTTTTAGAACAATCTCATGGACCTCATCCCCTCATTTTGGAGGAGTCATCAGTCTCCATCATTGTTTTCCTAATTGGGACAATGCTCTAATAATGATGATCATCACACTTTTATTTACTTACAACTCGATATTACAACTCAATAATGATACAAGAGGACTCTCTATGAATGCCTCTGGCAGTGTACTAGGATGTGCAATGATCTAGCGTAACATGTATAAGAATGATGAATGGTGGCTTTGCCACAAATATCATGTCAGCTCTATATGATCGTGCAAAGCAATATGACGATGAACACATATGTCATTAGATAGAACGGTGGAAGTTGCATGGAAATATATCTCGGAATGGCTATGGAAATGCCATGATAGATTGATAGGTAGGTATGGTGGTTGTTTTGAGGAAGATATAAGGAGGCTTATGTGTGATAGAGCGTATCATATCACGGGATTTGGATGGACCGGCGAAGTTTGCACCGACTCTTGAGGTGAGAAAGGGGATATGCACGGTACCGAAGAGGCTAGCAAATTGTGGACAGGTGGGACTGCGTAATTGTCCATGAACTCACATTAGTCATAAAGAACTAATATACTTGTTCTGAAAGTTTTATTAGCCCTCGAAGCAAAGTACTACTCGCATGCCCCTAGGGAGGAGGTTGGTAGGAGTTAACCATCACGCGCCCCCGATTATAACAACACTCAAGGATTTCAATCAGACATAAAAATGCTCAAACATACCCACCATGCCATGATGGACACTTAAATGAGTAATGCATAACAAGCTTTAATATCGATATTTCTACTAACCAATGGTCATGAACTAATACCCTTCCATATTACTACATCAATATAATTAAACCATACGCCTCATATTTAGTGATCTACATGAAAGTTTTTATTATACCACTCTTTTATACCCATCATTTTCAGACTAGTCTTATAACTCGTGAATATTACCACTTCCTATTTAGGACTCTCAAAAAGATTTAAGTGAAGCATGAGAGTGCAATAATTTCTGTAAAATATATAACCACCGCCGTGCTCTAAAAAGTATAAGTGAAGCACAAGAGCAACTACATAGTTCAAAAGATATAAGTTAAGCTCACAGAGTATTCTAACAAATTAAGATGAATGTGTGTCTCTCTCAAAAGGTGTGTCCAGCAAACAATGATCGGGGAAAACTAAAAAGCAAACAAAACTATGACACAAGACGCTCCATGTAAAACTAATATCATGTGATGAATAAAAATACAGCTCCAAGTAACATACCGATGAATTGTGGACGAAAGAGGGGATGCCATCCGGGGCATCCCAAAGCTTAGACGATTGGGTCTTCCTTGAATATTACCTTGGAGTGCCTTGGGAATCCCCAAGCTTAGGGTCTTGCCGCTCCTTATTCCTTCATCGATCGTGATCTCACTCAAAACTTGAAAACTTTAGCACAGAAAACTCAACAGAAACTTTGTGAGATCCGTTAGTATAAGAAATCAAATCATCCACTTTAGGTACTGTTATAAACTCATTCATAATTGTTCTTGAATAATACCTACTGTATTCTAACTTCTCCATGACTTATACCCCCCGATATAATCCATAGTTTCATTAAAACAAGCACACTATGCAATAAAAACAGAATATGTCTAAAACAAAACAGTCTGTAAAGATCTGAATTGAAATCATACTTCTGTAGCTCCAAAAATTCTGAAAAATTAGGACAGCGTAAATAATTTGTATTCCAATATTGTGTAAAAATATTAGGATTTTATCGTGGCCCAGTACAGAATATAAATTCCATCATGCTACTTGTAGACTGCGTTGGTATTTCCCCGAAGAGGAGAGGATGATGCAGTATAGTAGAGATAAGTATTTCCCTCAGTTAAGAACCAAGGTTATCAATCCAGTAGGAGAACCAAGCAAAATCACTTTAGTAGCACCTACACACACAAAAGCAAACACTTGCACCCAACGCAAATAAGAGGGTTGTCAATCCTCTTAGCGGTTATTTGCAAGGATTAATTCTGATAGTGATAGATAGATAAACTAAAATACTAAATAAAATAAAAGTAAATAAATTGCAGCAAGGTATTTTTGGTTTTAATATATGATAAAAGTAGACCCGGGGGCCATAGTTTTCACTAGAGGCTTCTCTCTCGAGCGCAGAACATACGGTGGGTAAACAAATTACTGTTGGGCAATTGATAGAAAAGCAAATAATTATAACAGATTCATGGCAATGCTCATGTATATAGGCATCACGTCCGAGACAAGTAGACCGACTCCTTCCTGCATCTACTACTATTACTCCACCCATCGACCGCTATCCAGCATGCATCTAGGGTATTAAGTATGAAACAGAGTAACGCCTTAAGCAAGATGACATGATGTAGACAAAGTAAAATCAAGCAATATGATTAAACCCCATCTTTCTATCCTTAATGGCAACAATACAAATACGTGTCATGTCCCTTTCTGTCACTGGGATTGAGCACCGCAAGATTGAACCCATCACAAAGCACCTCTCCCATTGCAAGATAAACCAATCTAGTTGGCCAAACCAAATCGTTAGATCGAAGAGAAATACAAAGCTATAATAATCATGCATAAAAGAGTTCAGAGAAGACTCAAATATTTCTCATGAATAATCTGATCATAAAATCACAATTCATCGGATCCCAACAAATACACCGCAAAAGAAGATTACATCGGATAGAACTCCAAGAACATCGAGGAGAACATGGTATTGAAGATGAAAGAGAGAGAAGAAGCCATCTTGCTACTAGCTATGGACCCGTAGGTCTATGGTAAACTACTCACACATCATCGGAAGGGCAGCAAGGTTGATGTAGAAGCCCTCCGTGATCGATTCCCCCTCCGGCAGAGTACCAGAAAATGCCTCCAGATGGGACCGCGGAAGAACAGAGGCTTGCGGCGGCGTAAAATTTATTCGGGGTGGCTCCCTGTTGGTTTCCGAATATTTGAGAATTTATAGAAGTGGAATTAGGTCAAACGGAGCCACGAGGGCCCCACAAGGCATCAGGGCGCGCCCTGTTGCCTTGTGGAGGCTTCGTGAACCTTCTGGCCTCCTCTCCAAGTCTCCAGGGTCTCTTTTGTCCAGAAAAAAATCTCCAAAAAGTTTCATGGCATTTGGACTTCGTTTGGTACTGATTTCCTGAAAAACCAAAAACAAGCAGAAAACAGCAACTGGCACCGGGCACTAGGTTAATAGGTTAGTCACAAAAAATGATATATAATTGCATATAAAACATCCACAATGGGACCGGGCACTAGGTTATTTATTTATTTCCTCATTGGGACAATGCTCTAAAAATGATGATCATCATACTTCTATTTACTTACAACTCAAAAAAGATTACAACTCGAAACTAGAACAAAAATATCACTCTATATGAATGCCTCTGGCGGCGTACCAGGATGTGCAATGATACTAGCGTAACATGTATAAAAAATGATGAACGGTGGCTGAGCCACGAATACTATGTCAGCTATATGATCATGCAAAGCAATATGACAATGACGATATGTGTCATAAAAACGGAACGGTGGAAGTTGCATGGCAATATATCTCAGAATGGCTATGGAAATGTCATGATAGGTAGGTATGGTGGCTATTTGGAGGAAAATATAAGGAGGCTTATGTGTTATAGAGCGTATCATATCACGGGGTTTGGATGCACCGGCGAAGTTTGCACCAACTCTCGATGCGAGAAAGGGCAATGCACGGTACCGAAGAGGCTAGCAAATTGCGGAAAGGTGAGAATGCGTATAATCCATGGACTCACATTAGTCATAAAGAACTCACATACTTATTGCAAAAGTTTATTAGCCCTCGAAGCAAAGTACTACTACGCATGCCCCTAAGGGGATAGATTGGTAGGAAAAGACCATCACTCGTCCCCGACCGCCACTCATAAGGTAGACAATCAATAATAAATCATGCTCCAACTTCTTAGCATAACGACAGATCATACGTGCATGCTTCGGGAATCACAAACCTTAACACCAATATTCTTACTAAACCACAATTATCTACTAGCACCTCCCACATATTACCATCTTAATATCACAAAACTATTGCAAGGAATCAAACTTATCATATTCAGTGATCTACATGAAAGTTTTTATTATATCCCTCTTGAATACCTATCATATTAGGACCAAATTCATAACCCATGCATATTACCATTGCTATTCATTAGACTCCCAAAAATATATAAGTGAAGCATGAGAGTGCAACTATTTCTTTAAAATATAACCACCGCCGTGCTCTAAAAGATATAAGTGAAGCACTAGAGCAACTGCCTAGCTCAAAAGATATAAGTGAAGCACATAGAGTATTCTAACAAATCATGAATAATGTGAGTCCCTCTCAAAAAGGTGTGTTCAGCAAAGATGATTGTGACAAACTAAAAAGCAAACAAACTATAGCACAAGACGCTCCAAGAAAAACACATATCATATGATGAATAAATATATAGCTCCAAGTGAGTTGCCGATAGATTGTAGACGAAAGAGGGGATGCCTTCCGGGGCATCCCCAAGCTGAGACGCTTGAGTCTTCCTTGAATATTACCTTGGGGTGCCTTGGGCATCCCCAAGCTTAGGCTCTTGCCACTCCTTATTCCTTGATCCATCGTAGTCTCACCCAAAACTTGAAAACTTTAGCACACAAAACTCAACAGAAACCTCGTGAGATCCGTTAGTATAACAAACAAATCTTAAACTTTAGGTACTATTGTAAATTGATTCATATTTAATATTGGCATAATTCTACTGTACTCCAACTTCTCCATGACTCATACCCCCCGATACGATCCATAGATTCATCAAAATAAGCAAACTATGCAACAAAAACAGAATCTGCCTAAAACAGAACAGTCTGTAAAGATCTATTTAAAAGACATACTTTTGTAACTCCAAAAATTCTTAAAAATTAGGACAACGTGGGAAATTCATATATAAATACTTTGTAAAAAATTCATAATTTTATCACGCTCCAGCAAAAAATCAAAATTCCAGCACTGGATGCAAAAGTTTCTCTTTTCCAACAGCATCAATTATACTATCTTCCAAATCATCCCAAAAGCATTAATTTGCACAAAAACTAATTAAAAGATAAAAACACAATCATAAAAGAGTCTATAATTGTGTAAACACATAAAAATAGAAGGTAAAAAATATATTTTATTCATTGGGTTGCCTCCCAACAGGCGCTATTGTTTTATGCCCCTAGCTAGGCATAATGCATAGTTTCAAGTTAATTCCATAGGTGGCCCTCATAATAGATTCATAAGGTGCCTTAATTATCTTTCTAGGTA
This sequence comes from Elymus sibiricus, assembly GCA_039707655.1. Classification (NCBI taxonomy): domain Eukaryota; kingdom Viridiplantae; phylum Streptophyta; class Magnoliopsida; order Poales; family Poaceae; genus Elymus; species Elymus sibiricus. The sequence goes on from CM077676.1 coordinate 311,782,209, forward strand.
AGTGTTCCATCCCTTTCTTTAATGGAAATTGAAATCTTATATTACCTTCTTTCATATCAATAATAGCACCTATGGTTCGTAGGAAAGGCCTATCAAGTATTATAGGACAAGAAGGATTGCATTCAATATCAACAACAATAAAATCCATGGGCACATAATTTCTATTTTCAAGAATAAGCACATCATTTATTCTACCCAATGGCATTTTAATAGTGGAATCCGCTAGATGCAAATTAAGGGAACAAGGATCTATATCGGTGAGACCTAGCACATCACACAAAGACTTTGGTATAGTGGAAACGCTAGCACCAAGATCACAAAGAGCATTAAATTCATAATCTTTAATTTTGACTTTAATGGTAGGTTCCCATTCATCTTGTAATTTTCTAGGAATTGAAACTTCCAACTCAAGTTTTTCGTTATGATCTTTCATCATAGCTTCTACAATATGTTTAGTGAACGCTTTATTTTGTTCATATGCATTTCGTGAATTAATCATGGATTGTAGCAAGGAAATACACTCACTTAAAGAAAAACTATCATAATTAAAGTTTTTACCTCTCCAAACCCACTTTTTTCATTTTTATCATTAAGATTATCACCCTCCAAGAAATTGGGACTCCTTCTATCTAAAGTTGACTCTTATTCAGTCCCTTTTTCATCAAGTTTTATGTTACTAAATAATGATTCAATAGGAGTGACACCAATCATTTTAATATCTTCATCATTACTACGATAAAAACCGGGTGGAATAGCTTTTTCTAGAAATTCTCGCTTAGCTCTCAACCTAGCGGTCCTTTATTTACTTTCATTAATGGAGACATAGATAGCTTTAATAGACTCATTTATATCATGCTTGGGTGGCAAAATTTTAATTTTGAGATTTTCCACATCATGAGCAATTCTATCCATGTTCCTAGCCAATTCATCAACTCTATTCAAGTTTTCTTCTATCATAGCATTGAAATTCTTTTGTGAATTAATAAATTATTTAATATTACTTTCAAGATCAGAGGGTATCCTATTATTATTATTATTATATGGATTGCCATAGGAATTACCATAATTATTAGAGGAATTTCCAGGGAACGGTCTAGGATTGAAATTACCCCTATAAGCATTGTTGTTGAAATTATTTCTAGAGACAAAATTCACATCAATAGCATCATTATTTTGCTCAATCAAGGTAGACAATGGCACATCATTAGGATCAATATGAGCACTTTTACTAGCAACCAATTTCATAAGAGGATCCATCTTATCACTCAAAGTATTAATTTCTTCAACAAAATTTACCTTCTTACCAGTTGGAGTTCGTTCAGTTTACCATTGAGAATAATTTGTCATAATAATATTGTCAAGAAGTTTTGTAGCTTCTCCCAATGTAATTTCCATAAAAGTACCACCTACGGCAGAGTCTAGCAAATTTCTAGAAACAAAGTTTAGTCCCGCATAAATTTTTTGTATGATCATCCATAAGCTTAAACCATGTGTTGGGCAATTTCTTATCATTAATTTCATTCTCTCCCAAGATTGTGCAACATGCTCATGTTCAAGTTACTTAAAATTCATAATTTGATTTCTTAAAGAAATAATCTTAGCGGGAGGAAAATACTTGGCAATAAAAGCATCCTTACACTTATCCCAAGAATCAATACTATTTCTAGGCAAGGATGAAAACCAAGTTTTAGCACGATCTCGTAGTGTGAACGGAAATTATTTTAATTTGAAAATATCATTATCGACATCTTTTTTCTTTTGCATATCACAAAGCTCAACGAAAGTATTTAGATGGGATGCATCATCTTCATTAGGACTACCAGAAAATTGTTCGTTCATAACAAGATTAAGCAAAGTAGCATTAATGTCACACGACTCCGCACTAGTGGCAGGAGGAGCAATAGGAGTACTAATAAAATCATTATTATTAGTATTGGAAAAGTCACACAATTTTGTATTTTCTTGAGACATCACGACGAAGCAAGCAAACTAGCAAACAAGCAAATAAAAATATTTTTGTGTTTGTGTAAAAAAATTAGAAGTGGGTGACGGTGTCCTGGACTAGGGGGTACTCACCACATCGTCTCCCGACCAGGTGGGTTGAGCCGAGGACCCCCATGGCGGTTCACTCATGGGCCACTTCGGGCAGCCCATGACGAATACAAGGAAGATTCCACAAGACTTGTCGCCCAAGACGAGTACTCTCCTACCCTAGGCCTCCGATGCATTATATAAACCGAGGCTAGGCTAGTCAATAGATGAACTGATATTCATTAGAACAATTTCGTGGTAGATACATGTACTCTGTACTACACCCCATATGAATACAATCAAAAGCAGGACGTAGGGTATTATCTCTTCGAGAGAGCCCGAACCTGGGTAAAATCCTGTGTCCGTGTTACCATCGCTCCTAGACGCCTAGCTTAGGACCCCTACTACGAGATATGCCGGATTTAGAACCGACAGTGGGGGAGATGAAAATGAGAGGCAAATGCAAATAAAAAGGCAAATAAAATAAATGCAAGTGGATGCTAGTTTGTGCGAAGGTACTTGGTAATTTTGATGATGTCTCCCTGTCGTGGGTACGACCATCTATGGGGCCATCCAGCCCCTTTGTGGTTCGGCAGGGGAGATCGACGTGCACAAAGAGCAGAATCAGAGGAAGGCGGCAGGGATTTACCCAGGTTCGCGCCGCTGAGAAGCGTAAAACCCTACTCCTACTTTTGGTGTATTGGTTGTGTGAGAGCACAAGTACAAGGAGCGCTTTGCTAATTGTAGCTTGCGTTGGTATTTCCCCGAAGAGGAAGGGATGATGCAGCACAGTAGAGATAAGTATTTCCCTCAGTTATGAAACCAAGGTTATCGAACCAGTAGGAGAATCACGCAACACCTCGTTAGCAGCACCTGCACACAAACAACAAATCCTTGCACCCAACGCAAACGAGAGGTTGTTAATCTCTCGGCGGTGAATTGCAAGATTAAATTGTATTTGATAGATAGATAGATTGAAACAAAAATACAAAATAAAATAAATAAAAGAAAATGGCAGCAATATTTTTAGGGTTTTAGTAATATGATTTAGATAGACCCGGGTGCCATAGGTTTCACTAGAGGCTTCTCTCAAGAAAATAGCATACGTGTGACGCCCCTGACTTAATTGTGCACTAATCATACACGCAAAGGCACATGATCAAGCCTAGGGACTCACTTGAAGATATCACAACACAACTCTACACAAATAAAAGTCATACAAGCTTTATATTACAAGCCAGGGGCCTCGAGGGCTCGAATACATAAGCTCGATGTCATACAAGCTTCAGCGAAAGCATTAGATATCTGAGTACAGATATAAAGAGAAAACAAGATAGGCCTTAACAGGCGGGGCAAAACAAAACACTGATCGAAAAGGGGCAGGCCTCCTGCCTGGGAGCCTCCTTACTACTCCTGGTCGTCGGCAGTCTCCACGTAGTAGTAGGATCCTCCAGAGGGGTAGTAGTAATCGTCGGCTGGGGCAGCTGGCTCCGGGGCCCCGTCATCTATTCGCAGCAATCGGGTATGGGGAAAAAGGGAAGCAAAGCAACCATGAGTACTCATCCAAAGTACTCGCAAGACTTACATCAGAACTATTCTACTTATGCATCGGTATCAAAGAAAGGCTGTATATGTGGACTGAACTGCAGAAATGCCAGAAGAGAGGGGAAAAGCCTAGCCTATCGAAGACTAGCATCTTCAGTGGTCTTACATCATAAGAAAAGTGCAGATTAGTTCATAATTAAAGTAACAAGCATGTTGTATCAAAGCCTAGAGATCCTTCCTCGGCTCCCTGCGAGAAAGCGATCCCGGAGCTTCCAATTAATTAACATGTATCCAGTTCAAGTTGTAGTAGATCAGGATACAACACCGAGCATCCTGTTACCGTGGACACGGCTATTCGAATAGATAAACTTCCCTGCAGGGGTGCACTACTGTTACCCAACACGCTCGATTAACTCTGGCCGGACACACTTTCCTGGGTCATGCCCGTCCTCGGCTGATCGACACACCGCAGCCCTACCTAGAGCTCAGCAGAGAGGTCCCCGCCGGTCTACATCCTAAGTGCTCAGGGGTCTTGGGCCCATCACCCTTCGCACTCCGGGTCGTTGCGCGCAGGGCCAGCCTCACCAGGTTGTGCCTGTGGGTATCTGCTGTCAGCCGTGCCGCAATGCTGAACTGGACGTCTGACAGAGCTTTCAGCTGATACTTACGGTGCAGAGGGCCCCATTAAACCATTATCCCGCGTGGTGGTAGTGCGTATAGGCCAGCGGCCAACTCAGATCAATACCCAAATCCGTTAGTGCATTATTAGGAGCTCGCGGTGACGATTAGTACTCCTATCGCCCCGTCTCGAGGAAGTGCAACAAGGGTCAGGCCCATCCCTCTCTAGGGCGGTCTCTGCCTGCCCGACCGTGCCTCGTAATTATCTCGCGGGTGCCTTCTAGATCAACCCGACTCCACAAGGGACTGTCGGGAGCTCAAGTCCACCTCTACCGGGGTGGTACCGCCTGTCCCTTCAGTCCCGCAATAACAGTACAAGGGGGCAATAGTTAAATGTAACCGTGTGTCCGTAACATCAAGAGGGTAATCCGAGGAATCACCCTCGATGGATTCCCACTCGATGCTACTGTCAAGGTGAACCCGGAGGAATCACCCTCGATTCACACTTGAGGGGTTGTATGACAGAAGCTTCATCGGAGGTGGTGGAAGAGGAATCACCCCCGTATCCCACAACCGACTAGCTGTACCACAGAGGCATATCATGAGTGAGATAAGAGGTATCACCCTCGGCACTCGAGGATAACTCTGTGGAGTCGAACAACTTAGGGGGTGTGTAGTGATGTGCGGGTCTCAGCCCGTCGATTACATCGACCGGGGCACGGGTAACTAAGCGGGGCAACTAGGACAAGGAAGAGGGGCCACAGACGGTTTACTGCCAACCTATACTAAGCATTTTGGATATCAGGCAGGTATCAATAACAGTTACAAGAACAGGCTATGCATCAGAATAGGATAAAACAAAGCAGTAGTAATTTCTAATGCAAGCAGGAGGGAGAAGGAATAGGTGATATAGGCATGCGTCAAGGGGGGTTGCTTGCCTGGTTGCTCTACGGCAAAAGAGGGGTCGTCGACGGTGTAGCAGTCCCGCGGGGCGGCGTCGGTCTCGGTGTCTAACGGAAGAGAAGAGGGGGGAGAAACAATAAATAAAGGCAATCAAATGCAACACAGTGCATGGCATGGCAAAATGCAGCGTTAGAGGTGGCCTATTGCAATGGTACATGTCGCAGACGAAGCGGGAAAATATCTGGGATATTTTCCCGGCGTTTAGGCGGATTTCGGTATACTGAACCGGAGGGGAAGGTTCCATGTTCAGATAGTTAGGAGTGATGGTTAAGCATTTTGACCACATATTCGGATTCGTCTCGTTTTTCTGATCAACTTTCATGTAGAAAGTTTTTCGATCCGAGTTATGGTTTATTTTCTATGAATTTCCAAAGATTTAAACTATTTTCTGAAATTCACTGGAATTATTTATTTCGAAATTAATCCAGAAATCCTTTTTGCACCCAGTGGCTGTCTAGCCACAGAGGCTGACATATGGGCCCAGTCAACTGCTGACTCAGCAGTCAACATTGACCACGCTGACCAGTCAAACTAACAGGTGGGGCCCAGATGTCATACACAGGGGCTTAACTAAATTAACTAACAGAGTTAATTAGCTAGGTGGGGCCCTATGTCAGTGACTAACTAATCTAACAGAGTTAACTAATTAACCGTAAACAGTAATTAGGCGCAGATTAGCACTAATTAACTAGCTGACACGCGGGACCCACCTGACAGAGACAGAGGGTGAACAGTGCGCGCGTTGACCGCGGTCAACGCAGTCAAACCGGGCCCTGGGACCCACTGGCAGTGACCCAGGTGGGCCCCAGCCACGCCACGTCGGACGCCGGCGCCGGAAAACACTCTGATGAGCCCGAACACGGCGGCGCGACCCCGGTGAGCCTCGGGTTTCCGCTACAGGGGCTCAAATCGCGCGCGGTTTCTTGCTCTCGATCGACCATTTCGAGCTGCGTTGATCTGCGCAAACGGCGCGAGCTCCGGTGGTCTGTAGCGACGGCTACGGCGAGCGCGGGTGGCGGCCGGAATCGGGACTCGGCGCATTCGTCGCTCCGGTACATTTGCGCACGAACTAAACCTACATGGAGCACCAGGAGGCCTCCCTGAGCACGATGGCATGTTGGCTTGGCCATGGCAAGACTGCAACGTCGACGGCGAGCTCGACAGCGGAGCCCGGGCACGGCAATGGCGGCGCGGCGAGGACAGCGAGCTACGACAGAAATGCGGGCAGCCAGAGAGAGGGGAGAGGGATGGATGCTCACGTCGGGGCACACGGAGGCCGCTGGTAGCTTAGGAGCGTGAAATCGGAGCGGATCGGCGGCGGCGGAGCGTCGGGATCCGAGGAAGACGAAGACGGCTCTCCGGAGATGCAGAGCCTCTCGGCTCCAACAAGCGGCACCGGAGGTCGTGGCGGTCCACGGCGAGGCCGACGAGCACAGCCAGGCCACGTGGGAGGCACGGTGGTCGCGGCAGTGACGACGGCGGCGCTCGGGAACGGGAGAGAGGAGGAGGGGAGAGTGGCCGGGCGTGGGAGAGAGGGAGAGTGAGGGCGGCGTCCAGGGGAGGCGAACGAGGGCGCCCTTATCCCCTCGGCCTACCTGCCCCGGCGCCGTGGCAGCCAGCGGCCGGAGCTCGAGCTCCTGGCCATGGCGACGCCGACAGCGAGGCGGGAGCAGGTGAGCGAAGCGGTAAGTGGGCTAGGCTCGGCCCAGTGACAGGTAAGGCCTCGCCCATTTTCTTTTCTTTTTGTTTTCTCTTTTATTTAAAAACAGAGATTGAAATGGAATTGATTAGGCTACCAAATGGCTAAGGAAAAATATGGATCTAGTCCACATAAATCCCTGGCATTTTTAGGCACTGCTACAAAAAGTTTGGGATTTAAATAGTTTCATTTGAATTTTGCTTAATTGGAAATGATCTAAACGGGCTGTTTTGGGTACTATTTTTTGGATGTTGGGGTCAAATCTGGAATTCATTAAATGTTGATTTTATTTTTATAATTGCTTTGGGAATTTTTGTAATATTATGAACATTTTTTTTTGCTGTTGGAATAACTTTTAATCTTGACTTTATTCTAAAATTTAAATTTCAAGTTGGATTATTCTTAATTGTTTTTATAGGGCCTAATGACGATGACTTGGCATGACTAATTAACATAATTACTATTTAGTAATCTGGGGATGTCACAATACGGTGGGTAGACAAATTACTGTTGGGCAATTGATAGAAAAGCAAATAATCATGATGATATCCAAGGCAATGATCATGTATATAGGCATCACGTCCGAGACAAGTAGACCGACTCCTGCTTGCATCTACTACTATTACTCCACACATCGACCGCTATCGAGCATGCATCTAGTGTATTAAGTCCATAAAGAACGGAGTAACGCCTTAAGAACGATGACATGATGTAGACAAGATAAACTCACGTATGAATAAACCCCATCTTTTTACCCTTAATAGCAACGATACATACGTGTCATGTCCCTTTCTGTCACTAGGATTGAGCATCGCAAGATCGAACCCATTACAAAGCACCTCTTCCCATGGCAAGATAAATCAACTCAGTTGGCCAAACCAAATCAATAGATCGGAGAAGAAATACGAGGCTATAATAATCATGCATAAAAGAGTGCAGCAAAGACTCAAATAATTTCATGGATAATCTGATCATAAACTCATAATTCATCGAATCCCAGCAAACACACCGCAAAAAGTGATTACATCGGATAGAACTCCAAGAACATCGAGGAGAATATTGTATTGAAGATCAAAAAGAGAGAAGAAGCCATCTAGCTACTGCCTATGGACCCGAAGGTCTATGGTAAACTACTCACGCATCATCGGAGAGGCAGCAAGGTTGATGTAGAACTCCTCCGTGATCGATACCCCCTCCGGCGGAGTACCGCAGAAGGCCTCCAGATGGGATCTCTCTGGAACAGAAACTTGCGGCGGCGGAAAAAGTATTTCGTGGACTCCCTTCAGGGTTTCTGATTTTTCCTGAATTTATAGTGGTGGAATTAGGTCAAATGGAGCAAAGGGGGGCCCACGAGGCACCAGGGCGCGCCTGCCCCCCCCCCCCAGGCGCGCCCTGGTGGCTTGTGGCCACCTCCTGGGTCTTCTGGCCCTCTCCCGAAGCTTCTAGTGTTTATCTTGTCCAATAAAAAATCTCCAAAAAGTTTCGTGGCATTTGGACTTCATTTGGTATTGATTTTCTATAAAACAAAAACAGGGCAGAAAACAGCAACTGGCACTGGGCACTAAGTTAATACGTTAGTTTCCAAAAATGATATATAATTGCTGTAAATGATTATAAAAACATCCAAGATTGATAATATATCAGCATGGAACAATAAAAAAATTATAGATACATTGGAGACATATCAGCATCCCCAAGCTTAATTCCTGCTTGTCCTCGAGTAGGTAAATGATAAAAATAGAATTTTTGGTGTGGAATGCTGCCTAACATATTCATCTCATATTCTTTTCTTTTATAGCATGGACATTGGACTTGAATGATTCAAAGCAATAGTCTATAATTTGACATGAAAATATAAATACTCAAGCATGCTAACAAGCAACCATGTCTTTCAAAATATCAACGCTAAAGAAAGTTATCCCTAGCCCATTATGCTCAATCATTGATCCATTCATGAAACACACTCAAATATTAGCGACACACAATGCACAAGTATGACAATAGTGCTCTTTAGTTCGTGCTTTATAAGAGAATATGGAGACTCAAATAAAAATAAAAATTGCATAAAAGTAAATAGAAAGGCCCTTCGCAGAGGGAAGCAGAGATTTGTCAAATGTGCCAGAGCTCAAAGCTAAAATTAAAGAGATAAAAATATTTTGAGAGGCATGCTTTTCCTGTCAACGAAAACGACCGAGAATTCCCAATATTTTCCATGCTAGACACATCATAGGCTGTTCCCAAACAGAAAGTAAAGTTTATTTCCTTTCCACCATCTCTTTCACAATCCATGGCTAGCCGTATCCACGGGTGCCCTCCATACCAACACTTTCCAAGGAATTTTGTTGTTATTAATTTTGATTTCATTGTGGGACTGGGCATCCCTATTACCAGCCACTCTCTCGTGCAATGACAAGTGAATAAACACTCATCATGAGAATAACACACCTAGCATGGAGAATAATGTCCACCCCCTGCCGCTTCATGAGCGGTACGGGCACACAAAACGGAAAAATTATTTTGAAAATTAGAGTTGGCACACGCAAATTTACTTGGAGCGGCATTGAAATACCGCATATAGGTAGATATAGTGGACTCATTTGGCACAACTTGGGTTTAAGGATTTTGGATGCACAAGCAGTATTTCTGCTTAGTACAAATGAAGGCTAGCAAAAGATTGAGAAGCAACCAACCAAAAAACGAAAATGGTCATAAACATGCATTGAACATAACTAACACCGAATAATGCACCATAAGTAGGATATAATTTCATTGCATAACTATTGACTTAACGTGCATGCATAAGGAATCACAAACCTTAACACTAATATTCTTACTAAATCACAATTACTCACTAACATGACTCACATATTATCATCTCCATATCGCAAAACTATTGCAAGGAATCACACTTATCATATCCAATGATCTATATGAAAGTTTTTATTTATATCCCTCTTGAATATTCATCACTTTGGGACCAAATTCATATCTTGTGCAAATTACCATTACTATTTTCAACTCTCAAAAAGATATAAGTGAAGCATGAGAGTGCAAATATTTCTTCAAAATTTTAATCTTATCAATTCTCAAAATAATATAAGTGAAGCATGAGAATTCATTTCTTCAAAATTTCAATCTTGTCAATTCTCAAAATAATATAAGTGAAGCATGAGAATTCATTTCTTTAAAATTTTAATCAACTCTCAAAATAATATAAGTGAAGCATGAGAGTTTATTTCTTCAAAATATAGCCACCACCATGCTCAAAAAGATTTAAGTGAAGCACTAGACCAACTGCCTAGCTCAAAATATTTAAGTGAAGCACATAGAGTATTCTAACAAATGATGATAAACATGTGCCTCTCTAAAGATAAGTGTGTTCAGCAAAGATGATTGTGACAAACTAAAAAGCAAACAAAGCAAAGACTCATATAATACAAGACGCTCCAAGTAAAACACATATCATGTGACGAATAAAAATATAGCTCCAAGTAAAATTACCGATGATTGGTAGAAGAAAGAGGGGATGCCTTCCGGGGCATCCCCAAGATTAGACGCTTGAGTCTTCCTAGAATATTACCTTGGGGTGCCTTGGGAATCCCCAATATTAGGCTTTTGCTACTCCTTATTCCTTCATCCTTCGTGATCTCACCCAAAACTTGAAAACTTCAATCACACAAAACTCAACAAAACCTTCGTGAGATCCGTTAGTATAACAAAATAAATCACCACTTTAAGTACTGTTGCAAACCCATTCATATTTTATTTTTGCATTATACCTACTGTAATCTAACTTCACCATGGATTATACCCCCCGATACAATCCGTAGATTCATCAAAACAAGCAAGTAGTGCATCAAAAACAGAATCTGTCAAAAACAGAACAGTCTGTAGCAATCTATTTAAAAGCCATACTTCTGTAACTCCAAAAATTCTGAAAAATTAGGAAAACGTGGAAAATTCATATACAAATACTGTGTAAACATTTCAGATTTTTTTGACGCTCCAGTACAGAAATAAAATTTGGGCACTGGATGCAAAACTTTCTGTTTTCCAAACAGCATCAATTATACTATCTTCCAAATCATCCCAAAGGCTTTACTTGGCACCAACACTAATTAAAAACACAAAAACACAAAAACACAATCATAACAGTAGCATAAATGTGAAAACACACAATAACAGAAAAAAATATATTTTATTCATTGGGTTGCCTCCCAACAAGCGCTATTGTTTTATGCCCCTAGCTAGGCATAATGCATAATTTCAAGTATTGTCATCTTTCAAGTTGATTCCATAAGTGGCCCTCATAATTGATTCATATGGTGCTTTAATTCTTTTCCTAGGGAAATGTTCCATACCCTTTTTTAATGGAAATTGAAATTTTATATTCCCTTCTTTCATATCAATAACGGCACCTATAGTTCGTAAGAACGGTCTACCAAGTATTATGGGGCAAGAAGAATTGCATTCAATATCAAGAACAATAAAATCAACGGGCACATAATTTCTATTTGCAAGAATAAGAACATCATTAATTCTACCCATTGGCTTTTTAATAGTAGAATCCGTAAGATGCAAATTAAGAGAACATTCATCTATATTGGTGAGACCTAGCACATCACATAGAGATTTTGGAATTATGGAAATGCTAGCACCCAAATCACATAAAGCATTGCACTCATAATTTTTAATTTTATCTTTATTGGTGGGTTCCCATTCAGTATATAATTTTCTAGGAATTGAAACTTCTAGTTCTAACTTTTCTTCTAACGCTTTCATCATTGCTTCTACGATGTGTTTAGTAAAAGCCTTGTTTTGCTCATAAGCGTTGGGTGAATTTAACATGGATTGTAACAAAGAAATGCACTCAATCAAAGAACAATTATCATAATTAAAAACTTTGTAATCCAAGAGATTGGGCACATCACTATTTAAAGTTTTTACCTCTCCAAACCCACTTTTAGCAATTTTTTCATTAAGATTTTCACCCTCCGAATTATGGGAACGCCTACTAGCTAAAGTTGATTCTTCTTCAGTCCCCTTTTCATCAAGTTTTATATCGCTAAATAAAGAATCAATAGATGAAACACCAATCATTTTAATATCCTCATCATTACTATGTTCTAATGATTCTGGCTTAGCTGCCATTTGATTAACTAGCGTAGCTTGCGCATCAAAAAAATTTCCTAGCAAATTTTCAGTAAGAGCAAATTTTTCCTAGCAAAGCAAAAACAAGCAGAAAACAGCAACTGGCACTGGGCACTAGGTTAATAGGTTAGTCCCAAAAAATGATATATAATTGCATATAAAAACATCCAAGATTGATACTATAATAGCATGGAACAATAAAAAATTATAGATACGTTGGAGACGTATCACATCACTGGGCGCAAAAGTTTCTGTTTTCAAACAACATCAATTATACTATCATCTAAATCATCCCAAAGGCATTACTTGGCAGAAACACTGATTAAAATATAAAAACACGATCATTACAGTAGCAATAATCATGTTCGCGCTCAAAAACATAAATGATGACTATTGGGTTGTCTCCCAATCCTTTATAGCCATTAAGATAGGCTTTGAGATTTCAATGATGCTCACATCAAGGGCAAGAATTGAAGCACAAAGAAAGCATCATAAAACATGTGACTAACACATTTAAGTCTAACAAACTTCCTATGCATAGGAATTTTATAGGAAAACAAATTATCAACGCAATCTATATCTAGCATATGCAAATACGAAGAATGAAGCATTAATAATTTCAACACAAAGAGAGGTAATTTAGTGATATGAAGATTTTTATAACCATATTTGTCTCTCTCAAAATAATTACATGTAGGATCATAATCAAACTCAACAATATAACCATCATGCAAAACATTCTATTTATGATACATATGCATGCAAATCTTATAATCTTCCAAGATGGTGGGATTAACATCAACTAAAGTCATGACCTCTCCAAACCCACTTTTATCAAAAATTTCATAAGATTGATTGATCTCCAACATAGTGGGATTTTCTAAAGTTGACACTCTTCCAAACCCACTTTCAATATTATTGCAAACATTATTATTAATGACATATTCATCATGAGGCTTAAATAAATTTTCAAGATCATAAGGAGCATTATCACCCCAATCATGATCATTGCAATAAGTAGTGAACATAACAAAATTATCATCCCCAAGCTTGTAGCTTTGCATATCATTAGCACAATTTACATTAATTGAATTTACAATAACATCATTGCAATCATTATTTTCATTCAAGGAGTTATCATGAATCACTTTATAAATTTCTTCTTTTAACACTTCATCACAATTTTCAGATTCATGATTTTCGAGCAAAACTTCATAAAGATAATCAAGTGCACTCAACTCACTAGAAATTGATTCATCATAATTGGATTGTTTCAAAAGATTAGCAAGTGGATGAGGATCCATATCAATAATTTTTAGCAAACGAAGATGCAAGCAAATAGAAGGCACATGACAGCACAAGCAAAGAATGCACACAAGCAAAAAAAAAAATTTGTGTTTTTGATTTTTTAACGAGACTAATAAAGCAAGTAAAAGCAAATAAAAAGTAGAACAAGTAAATGATAATTTGTGTGAAGGAACCTGTAGGTATTTGATGATGTCTCCCCGGCAACGGCGCCAGAAATTCTTTCTGCTACTTGTGAGCTGCGTTGGGATTTTCCCTGAAGAGGAAGGGTGAAGCAATATAGTACAAGATAGTATTTCCCTTAGTGAGAACAAAGGTTATCGAACCAATAGGAGAACCATGCAAATTCCTAGTAAGCAGTACCTACACACAAGAGAGCAAATACTTGCGCCCAACGCGGGCAAGAGGGTTGTCAATCCCCTTGAACTCGTTACTTGCAAGGATTAAATCTGATAGTGATAGATATAATAATTGAAAAGTAAATAAAAAGTAAAATAATTGCAGCAAGGTAATTTTGGTTTTCGTAATATAATTAAAGTAGATCCGGGGGCCATAGTTTTCACTAGAGTATTCTCTCTTGAAACAAGGCATACGGTGGGTAGACAAATTACTGTTAGGCAATTGATAGAAAAGTGCATAGTTATGATGTTATTCATGGCAATGATCATGTATATAGGCATCACGTTCGTGACAACTAGACCGACTCCTGCCTGCATCTACTACTATTACTCCACTTCGAGAGTGCTTCTATGCTTGCCTCTCTACGTATTAAGTTCATAACAAACAGAGTAATGCATGAAGTATGATGACATGATGTAGACAAAAGAAACTCAAGCAATATGAATAAACCCTGTCGTTTTACTGTCGGTGTATAAAACATGGGTATTTTATACCCTGACTTATGCACAGATGGTAGCGGCCTCCTTGCCGGCCAAAGCCTTGCCGGAAACCGCCATGATCAAGATTCGGAGTCCAGTCGCAGAAGCTACCAGAAAGACGCTCAAAGCACAACACTCAACTAGTACCAAAGATGAAGACATTCCTTGCCGGCAAGGCTGAACCGACAAGGTGAGGACCCGGCAAGCTCCGTGCCGGCAAGCTTATGCCAGCCCTCCAGCGCTCAACCTCACTGCACAGGTGTTCGCTGATGTGTGAGGTGTCGACCGCGCAGGTTGGTTGGTGAGGCTTGTCGGGCACGTGTGAGCACGCTGGAACAAGATTTGTCCCTAACGACACCCGTCCAAGAGGCATGTTAGGATAATACGAGCTAGCTGGGCAAGCGGTGCAGAAACCTTGCCGGGACTACCTCTCCACTTGACACCTAACGGCGCATTTAATGCCTTTGTCCTAAATTGGCAGAGTTAGGTATGATATAACTGTTTGCTATCTAATCGCTATGTAATTACTGTTTTGCCACTGTGGTAACCCCTTGAGCTATAAAAGGAGGGCCAAGGCAACAGTTTAGAGGATTCACATCCCTTTTCAAACACAAGCACGTCTCGCGTAGCTGCTCTCTCCGCGCCTTGCCGGGGCAAGCGCTCCGTGTACTGTGCTTCTGCACCTTTAATACACCAAAAGCAGGAGTAGGGTTTTACGCTTCTCAGCGTCCCGAACCTGGGTAAATCCATTGCGCCTCCCATTGTCCATGCTCTTTGTGCACGTGGACCTCCCCCGCCGAACCACAAGGGGCTGCATGGCCCCATAGATAGTCGTACCCCGACATCTCTGGCGCGCCAGGTAGGGGGATCGTCGCTTGCGCGAACCTTGACCAGTGGGTTGCGCGTCTTCTTCATCATCTTCATCGACTTCATCGTCATCCTCCTCGTCGTCGATGGCGCCCAAGAAGAAGGGCATAACGATGACGGCCACCCCGCACGCATCCACGGGAGGCGCAGCCGATGCGGGCGGCGCGGATACCGCGGTTGGCACGACCAGCACAGGCGGCGCAGTCGCCATGCCCACCACGGTCGGCGCAGGGGACGAGCACGCCGGAGGCAGTCGACCTCCTCGGTCCTCTGACGGACGGAGCCGCGACGGCGCAGGCGGAGCGGATGGGCGACCTCCTCCGCCTCCTCCTCGCCGCGCAGACGAATGCAGCCACCGGAGCAGCAATGCCTGGGCCGGCGCGAGCCGAGATCCTGCTGCGGTGGCATCCAAGGATGCTGCTTCAGGACAGACACCGCGCCCCTCACACAATGGGTGCGGTGCGGCTCCAAGCGGCGCCAACGACTCCGAACAGCAGCGACCTCACGGGAAGACTCCTGTAGATCAAATCCCAAATCCTCAGGCACCGCCTCCGCCACGGCGACCTGCTGCTGATCATGTGCCACGGTGTCAAGACCGCGATGGCGCTCCTGCTGGCTCTGCCAGGAGTAGAGCGACGTCGCGCTCTTCACTCCCGGCCATGCCAGCTACGGCAGCGGAAGCAATGGCGCGAGCTCAGATGCTGCTGAACTTCCCTCCAGCGACAGAGAAGATGGATGAGTGGAGAGCCACCATCCAAAGCTTGATTGGATTCGCCGAAGCCAGTAAATCGCAGCAAGCGGAGCCCTCACGGCGTCCGCAAGCAACACCTGCGTCTCCAGTCGGTGGCCACATTGACGGTACTACACTAACGGTGCAATCGCCACCACGACAACCGCCTCTACAGCAGCAACGCCAACAGCCGCGACAAGCCCAGCAATCTCCTGGACCTGACGAGATGTCGATAGCTTCTTCAGATCCACGGGCGCGGCAAGATCATCGGCAAGTGCTGCGAGACAGGCGGGCAGAAGACGCCCGCACCACCATCGAACAACGCCGAGAGGCGCGCCGTCAATCCAACGCGCGCGACGGCCCCGTCGTTGATGAGCCTGCGCCAGGGGTTGGCGGATATCTACCTTACGAGGTTGGATGTCCTGCCTTCACCTGTGAGCTGTGGCAAGTCCGATGGCCGTCCGTTCGAGCTTTCAAGCCAGAAGTGCCGGAAAAATATGACGGCAAGCTGAACCCGGCAGAATTTCTAGGCATCTACACTATTGCCGTGCAAGCTGCCGGAGGGAGAGACGAGAAGATCCTCGCCAACTACTTCCCGTTGGTACTAAAACCCAACGTGAGGTCTTGGCTGATGAACTTGCTGGAGAACTCCATCTCTTCGTGGTCAGATCTCTGCAACGAATTCGTCGGTGCCTTTACCGGAGGCCACAAGGCCCCTGGACAGCCCAGCGACCTGCAAGTGATCCCGCAGAGAAATGGCGAAACTTTACGCAAGTACATCCAGAGATTCAGCCGCGTGCACCGCAACATTCCAGACGTACACCCCACAGCCGTCATTGCCACCTTTCACACGAATGTGCGCAATCGGAGGATGCAGGAGAAAATGAACGTCAAATTGCCCAAGACCGTCAACGAGCTCTATACGTTGGTGGATAAGTGTGCACGGGCTGAGGAAGGAAGAAGGCTTCTCGGGGAGGACGCTGGCACCCAAGTAGATTCTGAGGATGACGACGCCACCACCCCGAGGAAGAAGGGCCGGAAGCGCAACAGGAAGCGCAAAGGAAAAACTGTTATGGCTGTCGAAGGCTCCGGCAACTCCGAGTCCGCCAAGAAAGCCAAGACTGAGAACTTCGGCAAGGAGGCTGCTGTATGCGCCGCTTGCCAGGAGGCGGAGGCAAACGAGAAGGCCGGCAAGTCAGATGGACCATACTGCAAGATTCACCGCACCAAAGGCCATGATCTCCAAGAGTGCCAACAAGTCGAACACCTTGTTGAGAAACAGAAGGCTGAATACGAGAAACGCGACAAGGAAAAGGGCCAAGATGGTACCGGTGGATCCGGCAAAAAGGGCCGTGGTGGTCGAGGAGGCCGCCGCGGCAAGGCCAAGCAGCAGAAAGAAAAGCCTGCTAGGGGCCGTGAGAAGAAAGAGGGAGATGATGGAAGTGAAGAAGAAGAGGACGATGATGAGACCAGTGAACAAGAATTCCAAAAAGCAACTGAGGCCATGTGCGTTGACAGGGGCGCATCTTTGCACTCCTCTCAATGCCAGCTTAAACAGTGGGCTCGTGAGGTTAACATGGCGGAACCGGCGATGGGCTCTCAAAAACCGCTCAAATGGTCACACACGCCTATCATCTTTGATGCTGAGGACCACCCTGATCGCATAACTGCGGTCGGGTGTTTGCCATTGTTGGTTTCGCCAACAATTCGCAACCTCCAAGTAACAAAGATGTTAGTTGACAGTGGGGCCTGTCTGAATCTGATCTCTCCGGAGGTAATCAAGAGGCTGCAGATTCCCGACGAGGAGCTCGAAAAGACATGCACCTTTCAAGGAGTAAACCCGGGAAGAAGCCAGCCCAAGGGAAAGATCACGTTGCCGGTAACGTTTGGCGGGGAATTGAACTACAGGATGGAAAAGATTGTATTTGACGTCGTCAAGATCCCCTTGCCGTATAATGGAATTCTTGGCCACCCGGCCTTGGCGAAATTCATGGCGGCATCCCACTATGCTTACAACACGTTGAAGATGCCAGGGCCGATGGGTGTCATTTCCGTCAACTCCGACAAGAAAGATGCGGTCATCTGCGTCAACAAGATGTACAGAGATGCGGTTGCAGCAGAAGCCGCCAGGGCACCAGCTCCCGCTAAGAAAAAAGAAATCAAGAAATCCGGCAAGGCCTCTAGCAAAGATTCCGGGAAGCACACCTCTTCGGAGTGCTGCGCACCTGTTGAAGACTTGCCGGAATGCTCTGCCGGTAAGAAATCCAAAGCCACTGCACCGACAACCAAGAAGGTGCCGGCGAGGGAGGACGGCACTGACAGTACTTTCACCATCAGCGCCACCCTTGACAATAAATAGGAAAGCGCGCTCGTTGCCTTCCTGCGGGCGAATGTCGATGTGTTTGCATGGAGACCATCTGACATCCCCGGTGTTCCCAGGGAGGTAATTGAGCACCACCTTGCCGTTTGTCCCCATGCTCGGTCCGTCAAGCAAAAAGTCCAGAAGCAAGCTTTGGAGCAGCAGCAATTCATTGCCGAAGAAATCAAGAAACTCGAAGCGGCAGTCCTGGTCAGAGGAGTGCTACATCCCACTTGGTTGGCAAATCCAGTGGTGGTGCGCAAAGCAAACGGGAAGTGGAGACTTGGTATTGATTACACGGATATCAACAAAGCATGCCCGAAGGACCCTTTCCCTTTGCCACGCATCGATCAGATTGTAGACTCTACTTCCGGCTGTGATTTGCTCTCCTTACTTGATGCATATTCTGGATACCATCAGATATTCATGGCCAAGGAGGATGAGAAGAAAACTGCATTCATTACTCCATGTGGCACGTACTGCTTCGTACGTATGCCCTTCGGATTAAAGAGTGCCGGGTCAACATTTGCAAGGGTGGTCCAAATCGGTTTTGAGCCCCAGCTGCACAGGAATGTAGAAGCATACATGGATGATATAGTGGTCAAAACCAAGGACAAATCTACCCTTATTCAAGACTTGGAAGAGACATTTGCGAACTTGCGCAAAATCAACTTGAAGCTCAACCCCGAGAAGTGTGTGTTTGGTGTCCCATCCGGCAAACTTCTCGGGTTCTTTGTATCTCAACGAGGAATTGAAGCAAATCCCGACAAGATCAAGGCAATTGAGCAGATTCAAGCACCAGAAAGCGTCAAAGATGTGCGGCGCCTTGCCAGCTGTGTTGCTGCCTTAAGTAGGTTCATTTCGAGATCTGCTGAGCGCGCCTTGCCGTTTTTCAAGATTTTGAAAAAGACAGGACCGATGAAATGGACTCCAGAGGCGGAGGCCGCGCTGCAGGACTTGAAAAGATACCTCTCCTCCGCGCCAACACTAGTTGCGCCAAGACCACAAGAGCCGTTGCTGCTATACGTAGCGGCAACGAATCAAGTGGCCAGTGCAGCACTAGTGGCGCAGAGGGAACTCGATGACGAGGAAGCAACCACGACAAAGCCGTCCAATGACAAACCAGAGTCTTCTCCGGCAAGATATGGTGCCGATAAGTCAGAAACAGGGCAAGCAAATGAAGTTGATCAACAAGCAGTGCCGAAGAAGAAAGTGGTGCAGCGACCAGTGTATTTTGTTAGTTCCCTTCTACAGGGGGCTAGATCGAGATACTCCGGGGTGCAGAAGTTGCTTTTCGGTCTCCTTATGGCCTCAAGAAAGCTGCGCCACTACTTCCAAGCACACGAGATTACCGTCGTCACTCGCTTTCCGTTGCAACGCATCTTGAGAAATCTAGAGGCAACCGGCAGGATAGTGGAGTGGGCGTTGGAATTGTCAAGCTTTGCACTCAAGTTTGAAAGCACTTCAACCATTCAGAGCAGAGCTTTGGCGGAGTTCATCGCCGAATGGACGCCAATGCAAGACGAAGAAATTCAGGAGACAGCTCTCCCCGGCAAAGAGACAACAAAGGAATGGGTCATGTACTTTGATGGTGCCTTCTCGCTGCAGGGCGCCGGTGCCGGAGTGCTGCTTATCGCACCCACCGGAGAGCACCTCAAGTATGTGGTCCAAATGCACTTTCCCAGGGAGCAAGCTACAAACAACACTGCTGAGTACGAAGGACTTCTTGCCGGTCTTAGGATCGCAGTAGACCTCGGAATCAAAAAATTGATCATCCGCGGCGACTCGCAGCTTGTTGTAAAGCAAGTGAACAAAGATTATCAGAGCTCGTTAATGGAGGCGTATGTGGAAGAAGTGAGGAAATTGGAAGAACACTTTGACGGGTTGCAAACAGAGCACATCCCTCATGCGGAAAACATCGTCGCTGATAGCCTGTCAAAGTGTGCCGCCCAAAAGCTTCCCGTGGGACCGGGAACTTTTGTGCTTGATTTGAATCAACCAACAGTCGCCCCATCAACGTAGGCCAGCAAAAGAAGGAAGTTAAGTACCGGCAAGTACTTTCCGGCAGAGCTCCCGGAAGTCGCCGACAATGGTGTTGCCGGGAACAACAACACGGTTGCCGGTGAGCAATCGCTTAGCGCAGAACCACAAATTCTTGCCGCAGAAGCAAGCGCTCCCGTAGCTGAAGAGATGCCTTTAGTCCTTGTCGTCGAGCCGCATGCTCCGACATGGGCGCAGCAAATAGTCCGTTTCCTTCAAACAGGAGGGCTTCCCGACGAGCAAGAAGAAGCAGATAAAGTAGCCCGTCAGTCAAGTATGTATCAGTTTGTGGATAGCATCCTATACAGAAAGCGACCAAACGGTGTGAAATTAAAATGCATTTGTCGGGAAGATGGACTAAAGCTGTTGGCAGAGATACACGGAGGCATATGTTGCTCTCACATAGGATCAAGGGCTCTTGTCGGCAAAGCTTTCCGGCAAGGCTTCTATTGGCCCACTGCCCTCTAGGATGCGACTGAGCTAGTAACCAAGTGTGAAGCATGCCAGTTCCATTCAAAGAGCATACATCGACCAGCTCAAGCTCTCCAAACAATCCCTCTCTCATGGCCCTTTTCGGTCTGGGGGCTCGACATCTTGGGCCCCTTTCCCCGTGCTGCCGGAGGCTTTGAGTTCTTGTACGTTGCCATCGACAAGTTCACAAAGTGGCCTGAAGTGGAGCCAGTGAGGAAGGTGACAGCGCAATCAGCCATCAAGTTCTTCAAAGGATTAATTTGCCGTTTCGGGGTTCCTAACAGGATCATCACCGACAACGGCACACAATTCATGAGCCGCACCTTCATGCAGTATATCCAAGACCTCGGCAGCAAAATCTGTTTTGCATCTGTTGCTCACCCGAGAAGCAACGGCCAGGCGGAAAGGATGAACGCTGAAGTGCTGCATGGCTTCAAGACAAGGACCTTTGACAAGCTGCGCAAGTGTGGAAGGCACTGGATTGATGAGTTGCCGGCGGTTCTTTGGTCACTCAGAACGACACCAAATCGAGCTACCGGCCAAACACCCTTCTCCCTAATCTATGGTGCAGAAGCGGTGCTCCCCACGGAACTCATATACGGGTCACCTCGGGTGCTCGCTTACGATGAAGCTGAGCAAGAGCAGCTGCGGCAAGACGACGCGTTGCTCCTTGAGGAAGATCATCTTCGGGCGGCTGTGCGAGTTGCACGCTACCAGCAAGCCTTGCGCCACTACCATAGCCGCAAAGTGCATGCCCAAAGCCTTGAGGAAGGCGACCTTGTTCTTCAGCGTGTTCAGTCCGCCAAGGGATCAAACAAGTTGACGCCGAAGTGGGAAGGCCCTTACCGGGTAGTACGAGTCACCAGGCCTGGCGCAGTCCATCTGGAGACCAAAGATGGCACCTCAGTGCAGAACTCATGGAATATTGAGCATCTTCGCAAGTTCTGCCCGTGAGGCGCAGTTGCCGGGTCATATCCCGGCAACTCCTTTTGTACGAGCCTTGTCGACCAGACATGTAACCCTTTGTACAAAGCCAGGCGCAGATCCTGTAAATAATAAAGCTAAGTGTTTCACAACTCCTCGTACATATTCATTTATGTGTCAATGCATGTGATGTTGTGATTTACGCTTTAGTTTGTATGAAATGACTGATGAGCCGTCAAGGTTCCCAAACCGCTCCTTTCTCTTCTCTCTTTTTCTTAAAAGGATAAGAAGGATCCCTCGCATGCAAGTTTCCCGAAGGGAGTGGAGATGGGGGACCATTTTTTAAATGACGCTCAAGTGATCATGTTGTACAACGAGAGAAACGACACTAGGAAAAGCTAAGTCGAAAAAACTTTGAAATTTTTTCCTTGTTACATTCGCGTCCCCCCTTGAACAGTTCTGAGCTTTGTATGAGAAACCTGCACGTGAGAGGAACCTTGTCGCGATCAGTCCGCACCCTAGGCTGCCTCAAGTCCGCTCGGCAAGCTTGGCGGCAGCATTCTGGCCTGGCAAGTCACCTTGCCGGCAGCGACACTTCTAGCAGGCAGCTAAGGACCCATTCCTCGAAGCGCTCGCGGCAAGTGTGCGCACTGGCAAGCTTCCAATAAGCGTAGGGAACACAATCATACAAAGGCGGAATAAGACGAGGGAAAACAGCATGCGTTCATTTAAACCCGGCAAACACCAGATGTTCATTGAGAAAGTACTTGATTACATTCTATTGGCCCTTTGTCAGGGTTTATCTCAAGTGCAAAGAGGGCAAAAGGGGCGCCTAGGCGGGGTCCGGCTTGTTCCCGGAAGGCCAGATGATGGTGCGACCGGCGATCAGCCAGACTCTTCGCCGTCGTCTTCGACCTTCACGCCCGGAGAGCCGTCATCATCGCCGTCATCATCGTCATCCTCAGCATCGCTGGAGGAAGCGGTGTCGCTGTCGCTTGAGCTCTCCGCGCAGCACTCCAGACGAGCGCCTGAAGCCCCGAAGAACTTCACGACAAGCGTGTCCGGTCCGTCCAGCTTGAAGTGAAGGAGGTGCCCTTGCCCTAAGCAGCGGGCACGGGCAAAGGATTTCCACCCGCGTGTAAGGTACATGATGCCATTGTTGGAGGTTTCGACGGTCACCCACACCGGGCCGTTGTAGCAACCGTCCACGCGCAGCCATAAGCCGTGCAGGTGGCGGCCTTCCATCTCCCTGGCAAAGGGATGAGGAAGTCGCAGCCAGCTCCGCAGCTGGTCGCGCAGCTCCAAGACAAACTCTTCCGCCGTGTCCACCATGTGGCCTTCTGCCGGCGGAGGGGGGACCGAAGGCGGAACAGTGAGCGTTCCACCACGGCCGCCCCGGCCGCGGGCAGCACGTCGTCCACGACCGCTGGCCGTGGTCCTCCCTTGAGCACTGGAGCCAGCTTCCGCAGCCGTGGCCGAAGCTTGAGCATGGAGCCGGGAAGAAGCCCTCGCCGCGGCGGCAGGGGCGCGACCGCGGCCTCCCCCTCTCACCATGGCGTCATCGAACGCGGGAAGGGAAGAAGATATGGGAGGAAGGCAACGGTTGCTGGAAGTCAAGACAGGAGGAGATGGGTGAGCTTAGCATCCCGCATGCCCCCCTTTTATAGGGGGGGTGTGGAGAGCTGGCCCTTCACCATCTTTGGGCGACTGCCCACGATCGCCAATCCCACGTCATGTGCTTCTGACGGACGCATTACTCCAGCAACCGCCCACGATCGCCAATTCCGCGCCCTGCGCCCCCTGGCCCGGCGCATCAGTCCAACGGCCGCCCTTCTCCACCAATCCGCTGCCCTGCATGTGTGCGGACACGCGTGATGGAGGGGTGCAGAAAAAGGAGGGGTAAAGACAGACGGGGCAGTTACCCCTCACCATGCGGAGCTGGGCACCCGTTCGATTTGAGCCAGCGGCATCCCACATATGAACATACCCTTGGCCTGAGTACGCCTGCAGGACGGCCACCCGACAAAAAGGTTTGCCGGGAAGTGGCTGAAAGCACGCTCAAGGCCGGATTAATGAGGAAGCAAAGAAGATCTCAAAATAGGATAATCATCATGACCAAAAATTACAACGGCAGTTTCCCGCCGCGTGTCTGTGCATTGTTTGGGCCTAGCTCAACAATGCTTCAGATGCGCGTATGGCCCAGGCCAGGGGGCTCCTGTCGGTGTATAACATATGGGTATTTTATACCCTGAATGCACAGACGGTAGCGGCCTCCTTGCCGGCCAAAGCCTTGCCGGGAACCGCCAGGATCAAGATTCGGAGTCCAGCCGCAGAAGCTACCAGAAAGAAGCTCAAAGCACAACACTCAACTAGTACCAAAGATGAAGACATTCCTTGCCGGCAAGGGTGAACCGGCAAGGTGAGGACTCGGCAAGCTCCGTGCCGGCAAGCTTATGCCAGCCCTCCAGCGCTCCACCTCACTGCACAGGTGTTCGCTGATGTGTGAGGTGTCGATCGCGCATGTTGGTTGGTGAGGCTTGTCGGGCACGTGTCAGCACGCTGGAACAAGATTTGTCCCTAATGACACCCGTCCAAGAGGTGTGTCAGGATAATACGAGGTAGCTGGGCAAGCGGTGCAGAAACCTTGCCGGGACTACCTCTCCACTTGACACCTAACGGCGCATTTAATGCCTTTGTCCTAAATCGCAGAGTTAGGTATGATAGCACCTAGAGCGATACACAATAGCTCCAATTCATAAATTCAATGAAGGCATGTATTCCGTATATAGTCATACGTGCTTATAATAAGAACTTGCATGACATCTTTTGTCCTACCCTCCCGTGGCAGCGGGGTCCATAAGAAAATCCAAGGGATATTATGGCCTCCTTTTAATAGAGAACCGGAACAAAGCATTAACACATGGTGAATAGATGAACTCCTCAAATTACAGTCATCCCCGGAGAGTATCCCAATTATTGTCACCTTGGGGTCTACGGTTCAGAACAATAACAAGTGCATATAACTAGCAGATAGGATCAAGAACTCAAATATATTCATGGAAACATAAAGGGTTTAGATCTGAAATCATGGCACTCGGGCCCTAGTGACAAGCATTAAGCATAGCAAAGTCATAGCAACACCAATCTCAGAACATAGAGGATACTAGGGATCAAGCCCTAACAAATTGACTCGATTACATGACAAATCTCATCCAACTCCATCACCGTCTAGCAAGCCTACGAAGGGATTACTCACTCCCGGCAATGAGCATCATGGAATTGTTGATGGAGAAGGGTTGGTGATGACGATGGCGACGAATCCCCCTCTCCGGAGCCCCGAACGGACTCCAGATCAGCCCACCCAATGAAGAACAGAAGGGGGCAGCAGATCCGTATCGTAAAACATGATGATTCTTTCTCTCTGATTTTTTTCTTTGTGAGACGGTACTTATGGACTTGGAGATAGGGCAAACGGAGGCCTGAGGGGCCCACAAGCTCAGGTGCCCCCCCCCCTCCAGTAAACCTGTCCTTAATCCAACATTTATTCAATAGGACCAACCATCAATATGCTCAGATTGTCAAAGGAAATCAACAAGGGTTTGATGATGATTGTTTTGAAAAATTTAGAATCCTCATAAAAGATGAATTCACAGTTACCTATGAGAGGTCTCTCGATGACCCTATTCCTCAAGAGTTCGGTCCCAATCATATTAAAGTAACCAAGGATAGCCCATTCCATTATTTAAGTTCCCTTAATGGAAAATATATTACTAAAAAAAGAGAACTCTTTAGAAGTGATTATGATAACATCATTTACAAGGGTATGATGGACACCAAGGATGATAATACTTGAAACTATGCATTATGCCTAGCTAGGGGCATTAAACAATAGCGCTTGTTGGGAGGCAACCAAATATTTATCGTTTTGCTTTCATTTTATTTTTCTTGAGTCACATGATTTTTTCTACTGTAATGATTGTGTTTTTATCTTTTAATTTGTGTTTGTGCCAAGTAATGCCTTTGGGATGATTTGAATGATAGTATAATTGATGCTGTTTGAAAACAGAAAGTTTTGCGCCCAGTGCTGGAATTTCTGTTCTGTACTGGAATGCGATAAAATTTTGAAATTTTTACACAATATTAGGATGCAAATTTTTTACATTTTCTTAATTTTTCAGAATTTTTGAAGTTACGGAAGTATTACTTTAATTCATATCTTTACAGACTGTTCTGTTTTAGACAGATTCTGTTTTTATTGCATAGTGTGCTTGTTTTGATGATGCTATGGATTATATCGGGGGGTATAACTCATGGAGAAGTTAGAATACAGTATATATTATGAAATAAAAATTATGAATCAATTTGTAACAGTGCCTAAAGTGGATGATTGATTTATTATACTAACGGATCTCACGAGGTTTCTGTTGAGTTTTGTGTGCTGATGTTTTCAAGTTTTGGGTGAGATCACGATGGATGGAGGAATAAGAAGCAGCAAGACCCTAAGCTTGGGGATGCCCAAGGCACCCCCAGGTAATTTTCAAGGAATACCCAAGCGTCTAAGCTTGGGTATGCCCCGGATGGCATCCCCTCTTTCGTCCACAATTCATCGGTATGTTACTTGGAGCTATATTTTTATTCATCACATGATATGAGTTTTACTTGGAGCAACTTGTGCCATAGTTTTATTTTGCTTGCTTGTTTGTTTGCCACAATCATTGTTTGTTTTACACACCTTTGGCGAGAGACACACATTCATCATAATTTGTTAGAATACTCTATGTGCTTCACTTATATCTTTTGTGTTATGCAGTCGCTCATGTGCTTCACTTATATCTTTAGAGCACGGTGGTGGTTATATTTTATAGAAATCATTTGCACTCTCATGCTTCACTTATATATTTTTGAGAGTCTAAATAGGAAGTGGTAATGTGTAAGGGTTATAAGACTAGTTTAAGAATGATATGTATACAAGAGTTATATAATAAAAACTTTCATGTGAGATAATTGAATATGAAAACGTGTGATTTAATTATATTGATGTAGTAATATGAAAGGGTATTAGTTCATAATCATTGGTTAGTAAAAACATCGATATTAAAGCTTGTTATGTATTACTCATTTAAGTTTTTGACATGGCATAACGGGGATGTTGGAGCATAATTATTCCTCTATGAAATCCTTTGTGCTGTTCGAATCGGGGGCGCGCGATGGTTAACTCCTACCAACCTCCTCCCCAGGGGCATGCGAGTAGTACTTTGCTTCGACGGCTAAAAAAACTTTCACAATAATTATATGAGTTCTTTATGACTAATGTGAGTTCATGGACTAATACGGCACTCCCACCTATCCACATATTGCTAGCCTCTTCGGTGCCGTGCATTGCCCTTTCTCACCTCGAGAGTCGGTGCAAACTTCGCCGGTGCATCCAAATCCCGTGATATGATATGCTCTATCACACATAAGCTTCATTATAGCCTTCCTCAAAACAGCCACCATATCTACCTATCATGGCATTTCCATAGCCATTCCGAGATATATTGCCATGCAACTTCCACGGTTAGTAGTCACATGACTTGTGTGTTCATCATCATATTACTTTGCATGATCATATAGAGCTGACATGATATTTGTGGCAAAGCCACCGTTCATCATTACATGTTACGCTAGATCATTGCATATCCTGGCACACCGCCTGAGGCATTCATATAGAGTCATATTGTTTCAGTTTATTGAGTTGTAACTAAATAAAACTGTGATGATCATCATTATTAGAGCATTGTTCGAGTGAGGTAAAGAATGATGGAGACTGATGAGTCCTCCAAAAAGTGGGGATGAGGTTAATGATATTGTTCTAAAAAAATAAAAGGAAAAAACAAAAAAAAGAAAAATGAGAGAAAAAGAGAGAAGGGCAATGCTACTATCCTTTTACCACACTTGTGCTTCAAAGTAGCACCATGTTCTTCATATAGAGAGTCTCCATGATTTGTCACTTTCATATAGTAGTGGGAATTTTTACATTATAAAACTTGGCTTCTATATTCCGATGACGGGCTTCATCAAATGCCTGAGGTCTTCATAAGCAAGCAAGTTGGATGCACACCCACTTAGTTTCAGTTGAGAGCTTTCATACACTTATAGCTCTAGTGCATCCGTTGCATGGCAATCCCTACTCCTCGCGTTGATATCGATTGAAAGGCCTCTCCATTGCCAAAAGATCTGTCGAGTTGATGTGGGACTTTCTTCATTTTTGTCTTCCTTTATAAACCTCTACCAACCTACTCTATTCCACCCGTAGTGCCAAGTCCATGCCTCACGCTCATATATTGAGTGAAGTTGAAAATGCTAAAGCGCGTGAAAAAGTATGATACAATTGCTTGGTTTGACACCGGGGTGGTCATGTTTTGTACTTATGTTAGGAAGACGGAGTCATGCCATGCTTACATAATTCAATGAGTAGGGATAACATTCGTTAAGCATCATATATTTTGAAAAGTAATGATTATTTACCAGTATTCATGGATATTATTATGTTGATATCAATTACTTAGTCATTTCTCAATATTCATACCATAAAGAGATTACATGATAAGACATGCTAGGTAGCATTCAACATCAAAAATTCTGTTTTTTATCATTTACCTACTCGAGGACGAGCAAGAATTAAGCTTGGGGATGCTGATACGTCTCCAATGTATCTATAATTTTTGATTGTTTCATGCTATTATATTATCAATCTTGTATGCTTTATATGCAATTTTATATCATTTTTGGGAACTAACCTATTAACCTAGTGCCCAGTGTCAGTTTCTGTTTTTGCCTTCACAGAAAAACCATACCAAACGAAGTCCAAACACGATGAAACTTTACGGTGATTTTTCTGGACCAGAAGGGAACCTAGAAGATTCAGGAGGAGGCCAGAAGCTCTACGAGAGAGTCACAAGCTCCCATGGTGCTCCCCAGGTGGGGGCGCGCCACCTAAGCTTGTGTGCCCCTCGTAGGTCCAATGGACCTAATTCCAAGCCTATAAATTCCAATAAATCTAGAAACCACCAGAGCGAGACCCGGAACAATTATTCCGCCGCCACATGCCTCTGTTCTTCCGCGATCCCATCTGGAGGCCTCCGCCGGAGGGGCAATCGATCACGGAGGGCTTCTACATCAACCTTACTGCCCTTCCGATGATGTGTGAGTAGTTCCCACAGGACCTACGGGTCCATAGCTAGTAGCTAGATGGCTTTCTCTCTCTCTTTGATCTTCAATACAATATTCTCCTCGGAGATCGATTCGATGTAATCTTCTTTTGCGTTGTGTTTGTTGGGATTCTATGAATTGCGGGTCTATGATCAGATTATTCATTGAAACTAATTGAGTCTTTTCTGAACTTTATTATGTGTGATTGTTATGTCTTTGTATTTCTCTCCGATCTATCCGTTTAGTTTGGCCAACTAGATTGATTTATCTTCAGTGGGAGAGGTGCTTTGTGGTAGGTTCAATCTTGCGGTGTCCTCACCTCGTGATAGAAGGGGTAGCGAGGCACGTATTTGTACTGTTGCTACTAAGGGTAAAACAACGGGGTTCAATCATATTGCTTGATTTTATTCTGTCTACATTATGTCAGCATGCTCCAAGCATTACTCTATTTGTTATGAACTTAATACCTTAAGATGCATGTTGGATAGCGGTCGAGGGGTGGAGTAATAGTAGTAGATGCAAGCAGGAGTCGGTCTACTTGTCACGGACGTAATGCCTATGTACTGATCATGCCATTAATAACTTCATAACTATGCACTTTTCTATCAGTTGCCCAACAGTAATTTGTTTACCCACCGTATGCTATGTTCTTGAGAGAGATGCCTCTAGTGAAAACTATGGTCCCCGGGTCCATCCAAATCATATTACTAAAACCCTAATTTACTTGCTGCAATTTATTTCCTTTTATTTCCGTTTCCAATTTATAAAGCTATCACTATCAGAATTAATCCTTGCAATTAACGAGTACAAGGGGATTGACAACCCTCTTGCCCGCGTTGGGTGCAAGTATTTGCCCTTGTGTGTGCAGGTACTATCGACCTTTGTCTGTGTGAATCTCCTATTGGTTCGATAACCTTGGTTCTCAACTGAGGGAAATACTATCCGCTACTATATTGCTTCACCCTTCCTCTTCGGGGAAAATCCCAACGCAACTCACAAGTAGCAGGCGTCTCAAGTCACTTGCCTCGGCCACCACAAGCTTACCATCATCAATGTGATGGCCGTGGCTATAGGCCGATGAGTCTAACCACTTCAACAATATACCCATCCATTGTGGAGATACAACAGATCCGACGACGCCACCCGAGCCATAAGAGAAGGCTTCGAGAACCAATCTATTGTGGAAGCAATCTATAAGGAGGAAATGGAGGATTTCGCCAAACAAATGTTTGATGGCTTCTCTTACTATAAACCCGTCGAAGTGGTAAGTTCCTTTATCCGATTTCTCGGTAAATACGAGCAGGGTTCTTATACTCTGACCGGTTGTATAACATATCCGAGCAGGGATGGAAACGCTGGATCAAGACAGTGAGTTGTCCGGCTCCACAGCCGGAAACTTACGCCTGTAATGATGACCAAGGCTTCACCGAGGACCCCGAATTGTCCCTTATTTTCAAGGATGGGGTCTTTTACCAAGAAAGCATTGACGGCTCCGAGGTGGTGCTTCTTCTTGATCGACCGGGGCTTCTGCCTTCCTCCAGTGTAAGCGCCCCTCATGCTTCTTCACAAAAATGATCAATTGCTGCCACTACTCCAAGCACTTTAATTCCATCCAACAAGGGTCGACGTTTGAAGCGCCAGAAGAACTCCTCGGCCCCTCAAAGGAACCTATCGAGGGATGGTCTTGGTCTGACCATCAAGCGAGCATCCGAGAACACGGTTCACGTTCTTCCTATTTCTGCCATGTAAGTGTTACCTTTATAGTAACTTTTAACAAATTACGTACTGCTTTTGTTGATTCAATAAGCATGGGCTTCATAACCTGTAGGCCGTCCATCCGCGCTAACGTGTCAGCGCCCAAGGTCTCAGGCACCTACGCCCCTACCCCCAAGATGGCTCCTCAACAACCACCTCCATCTGAAGAGTCTCGCGGTGTTCCTCAACCGGAGTCCTCGACGGCGCATTCTGCAACTGCTTTCGAGGTTGAGAGCCTAATGCGTCATCGGGTGAGGAGGGCATCGCTGGTAAATCCAGTATTTTCTGACGAGGAGTTTAACGCACTCCGAATAGTAGATGCCCACCTCGCAGCAGCTCGGATGGGGCTCAAAGATGCTGCCGACGTTGACGGGGTCCTATACCCGGGGTGCCTGACGTAAGGGAGCCCAGCCTCGCCAAGCGTGCGGGCCCACTGGGCCGAAGACTGGAGGGAAACCCTAAGGAACCTGAGGCAATCTTCGTGATCCCCAAGACAGGACGTCGGTGGCACAACAGACTCGCCTACCCCCGTGTAAACCCTAGACCTCTCCTCCCTATATAAAGGGAGGTCTAGGGCTTCATTCAAGATCCAATCTCAGATCTAAACTCTCGGTAGAAACCCCATACACCATTGTAATCCTCTGCACGAGGTATCCCCTCATCATGAATAACAAGAAGAAACAAGATGTAGGGTAGTACTCTTCGGAGGCCCAAACCTAGGTAAACTATGCGTGCAGACTAAGTTCCGGTACTTCCGATCTCGTCATGAACCCTACCGAGGGATCTGACGGTATTTTGCTCCGTCAGTTAGTGCGTGCTACTTTTGAGCTGCGTTGGGATTTTCCCCGAGGAGGAAGGGTGAAGCAATGTAGTAGCGGATAGTATTTCCCTCAGTAGAGAACCAAGGTTATCGAACTAATAGAAGATTCACACAGACAAAGGTCGACAGTACCTACACACACAAGAGCAAATACTTGCACCTAACGCGGGCAAGAGGGTTGCCAGTCCCCTTGTACTCATTAATTGCAAGGATCAATTTTTATAGTGATAGGTTTATAAATTGCAAACGGAAATAAAAAGAAATAAATTGCAGCAAGTTAATTAGGGTTTTAGTAATATGATTTGGATGGACCAGGGGGCCATAGTTTTCACTAGAGGTATGTCTCTCAAGAACAAAGCATACGGTGGGTAAACAAATTACTGTTGGGCAATTAATAGAAAAGCGCATAGTTATGACGTTATTCATGGCATGATCAGTACATAGGCATTACGTCTATGACAAGTAGACCAACTCCTGCCTGCAATCTACTACTATTACCCCACCCCTCGACCGCTATCCAGCATCCATCTTAAGGTATTAAGTTCATAACAAATAGAGTAATGCTTGGAGCATGATGACATAATGTAGACAGAATAAAATCAAGCAATATGATTTAACCTCGTCGTTTTACCCTTAGTAGCAACAATACAAATACGTGCCTCGCTACCCCTTCTGTCATGAGGTGAGTGTAACACCCCCAGTGTTAAGCCACAGTAATCTCCCTCTAATGGTGGCCATGTCATCATGCCTTTCTAAGTCAATTTAGCACTTATCCAAAATCAAGTCCAATTCCATTCAAATTGCATGTCAAATATTTGCATCTTCAAACATGCCAGCAAAATAGTTCACATTGTGGCAAATATTCCCTAAGTATTTGGCATGTTGAAACCAACTTCATTTGGATTCCCAAAATGCCCCTGGGAATTATTTGAGTGGTCCAGCAGCAAAATAATTGGCCTTTTCAATTTCTAAAAATGGTTAGACAACTCCAAATGGCCCCAAACTTTTTGTGCAGCTTCATCATGATGCCAAATATTTATGTACCAAACCTCATGTGCAACTAAATTAATTTGGTGCCCCTTATAAATGCAAAAAGGAGCTATTTCCTTTTACAGAAAAAGAAAAGGCAAAAGAGGAAGGGGCACCTGCGCCCATGGGCTTGAGTCAGCACAGGGAGGCCCAACCTAGCTCTCCCGCCGTCCCTAACCTCCTGCCTCTCTCTCCTAGGCATGGCAGCACGCGCGCACACGCCGTCCCGACCCCCCTCTCCTGCGATCAACAGCAGCACTACAGGAGCTCGCCAGGGGGTGGATAAGGTCCCCCGCGACCCCAGCCTAACCCTAGCACCTCTCCATTCCCTCCCCCCTTCTTCCCCGGGTAGATCGAGCCCGCGCCCGAGACCGTGGTCGCCGCCATCTCGGCATTGCCATACATTGAGGCCAAACCCGCGCCACTGGAGGGTGCCCAGGAGGTGCGCCTCCGTTGTCTTCGTCGCCTGCGCTAGCTGGAATGGAGCGAGGAGCCACCTTTTCGTCGCCCACGTCGCCTCCCTCCGTCGAATGCCGCCTCTACTTCGTCGTCGATCCCCCGCCGTCGCTGCATCACCGCCTTCCTCGAGCCGTCCCCGAGATCGTTGTGAGCCCCTGATCCTCTTTGACCTCCCCTGGCTACTCCCTGCACCTCGTAGCCGTTGACCCACCGAGCGCCGCCCGCTGCCACCGCGGGAGCTCGTCGAGGCCGCTGTTTCGGCCACCCCCGGCATCAAACGGTCGCACCAGCAGGTGCGGCGCAGCGCACGCATGCAGTAGATGGCCTCCGCACGGCAAATGGTCACCGGAGGCGAGCGCGCAGTCGTCGCCGGCATTCTCTGCCTCGCCGTCGTTAGCCACTGACGTGGCACCGTCGTTAAGGGGTTAATGACCCACTAATTACTCCCCTAACTAACCCCTAGAGTCTATGACAGTGGGACCCACACGCTAATTAAAAACTGTTGTTCTTAACTATGGCAATGTTCACCGGGCCCCACCTGTCATAGTTGACCAGTCAACGGTCAACGCTGACCAGCTGACTCAGCACCGCTGGCCCACATGTCAGCCTCTGCTGACTGGGCGGTTGACTCAGTCAACAGGCCCCACCAGTCAGCCACTGTGATGGTCTGCTGGGTACACTTTTGGGTACCCCTAGCAGTTAAATATTAAAAGAATTTCGAATTATTAATAATCCAAAAAAATTAGAATATTGCTAAAACTTTGAAAATTCATAGAAAATAATCCGTAGCTCGGATGAAAAAGTTTTCTACATGAAAGTTGATCAGAAAAATGAGACGAATCCGAATATGCCATCCATACATGTCACATGCCCACAACACTGCAAACATGGAACCTTCCCCTCCAGATCGCCTGTCCGATATTTGCCTAAAACCGGGAAAATATTCCCAGATATTTTCCCGCTCCGCCTGTAACGTGTAGCACTGCGTTAGGTCACACCTAGCACAACATATTACCATGTCATGCATCTGTGTTGCATTTGTTTGCTCTGTAATTATTGTTTCTTCCCCCTCTTCTCTCCAGTAGACCCCGAGACCGACGCTGCCCCCGAGTACGACTACGTCGTCGACGACCCGTCCTTTTCAGCAGACCTTCCAGGCAAGCAAACTCCCTTGAACATGCCTATATCACCCAGTCTTTCTCTCTTATGCTTGCATTAGTATTGCTACAATTGTTGTTCCGAAAATACCTATTCGGATGCATAGCCTGTTTTTGTAAACTGCTATTGATACCATTTCTGCTATCCTAAATGCTTAGCATAGGTTGGTTAGTAAACCATATGTGGCCCCTCATCCTTGTCCCGGTTGCCCCGCTTTATTACCGGTGCCTCGATCATTGTGATCGATGGGCTGAGACCAGCACATCACCACACACCCCTTACGTTGTACGACTCTACAGAGTTAATATCGAGTGCCGAGGGTGATACCTCTTACATCACTTCTGATGATATCTCTGTAGCCTAGCTAGTCGGTTGTGGGTTACCGAGGGTGATTCCTCTTTCACCACCTCCGATGACGCCTCCGTCGTGCAACCCTTCAAGTGTGAACCCATCGAGGGTGATTCCTCCTAGTTCACCTTGACGGATACATCTAGTGGGCATCCAACGAGGGTTATTCCTCGGATTCCTGCTTGATGTTATGAACACACGGATACGTTGTCTTTACTTCAGAAACTTTTGGAAGTCGGGTTGACCCTGAGGGGTACCCGCGAGAGATGTGGAGTTGGGTTGACCTTGAGGGTACCCGCGAGATAATTACGTGGCACGGCCGGGCATTCCTAGCCCTTGCCCTAAGTCCACGAGACGGGGTGACGGGACCACAGATCGTGGATCGCTGCTCGTTTCCGCGAGCTCCCAACACACTAATGGGTTAGGATATGTGATCTGAGTAGGCCTTTGGCCTTTTTGCACTAACCACCACGCGGGAATAGTATGGGCACTCGGCGTCATATGTATCAGCCGAAGCTCTCCAGATGTCAGCAGTTGAGCGGCGCGCGCCGGGTTGGACTAGGAAAGCCTGCACTTGTATTAAGGGGGCTAGGTCTGCTCACCGGCCGCGTTCGCAACGCGCAGGAGTGCAAAGGGCGATGGGCCCAAGACCCCTGAGCGCTTAGGATGTAGACCGGCGTGCTGGCCTCTCTGTTGAGCCTAGGTAGGTCTACGACATGTCGATCAACCGAGGCCGGGCATGGACCGAGTAAGTGTGTCCGGCCAGAGTTAATCGAGCGTGTTGGGTAAGTTGGTGCACCCCTGCAGGGAAGTATATCTATTCGAATAGCCGTGTCCACGGTAACAGGACGCTCGGAAAGTATCCCGATCTACTACAATTAGAACTGGATACTGGTGATATTTAAAATATGTTAGCTCCGGGATCGCTTTCTCGCAGGGAGTCGAGGAAGGATCTCTGGGCATGGCTACTGTTATACTTGTTGCTACTACTATATTTATGTGCTAATCTACACTCTTCTAATGCTGCAAGATGCTGAAGAGTCTTCGATAGGCTAGGCCTTCCCCTCTATTCTGGCTATTCTGCAGTTTAGTCCACAGATACAGCCCCTTCCCCTTGATACCGATGCATACTTAGCATAGATCTGATGTAAGTCTTGCGAGTACTTTGGATGAGTACCCACGGTTGCTTTGCTACCTCTTTTTCCCCATACCCTATTGCTACGACCAGATGACGGAGCCCCGGAGTTAGCTGATCCCGTCGACGACTACTACTACCCCGACGGAGCCTACTACTACGTGGAGGCCGACGACCAGGAGTAGTTTCGGAGGCTCCCAGGCAGGAGGCCTGCGCCTTTTCGATCTAGTGTCGTTGTTTTGCTCAGCCTTTTTAAGGCAAACTTGTTTAGTTATGTCTGTACTCAGATATTGTTGCTTCCGCTGACTCTTGTGTAACTCGACCTTATGTATTCGAGCCCTCGAGGCCACTAGCTTGTAATATAAAGCTTGTATTATTTTATTTTGTGTCTAGAGTTGTGTTGTGATATCTTCCTGTGAGTCCCTGGGCTTGATCGTGCGCATTTTACGTGTATGATTAGTGCATGGTCGAGTCAGGGGCGTCATAAGTTGGTATCAGAGCCGACTGCCTATAGGAACCCCCCCTTTCCAACTCCTTGGCCAGAGTTGAGTCTAGTCTTTGCAAAACTGTTTTACTAACATGGTTGTGTGGCTTACGGGCCCACGTCGCCAATGGATGGGTTTAGGATCTTTTATTCCTCTTCCTTACTCTGGGACTCTGATCTCTCTTCTATTCGGGTTAAAGATTTTGCTAACTCTAACTCTAGGTTCTCGTAACCACTTCCTCCCGGAGAGCCCCCTCATTCCAGATGATGGCTTGATTCATTAGAAGACTCTGAAGATATTCTCCGATGTTATCCCCAAGACCCTTGTGCCCACTGCTTTTTCAGTTCCTTACCACCGATAAATCCCCGTGGATAACCACACATTCATGCCGTTTGTATCTTCCTTCCCAGTTGCTCTTGTATTTACAAGATACCCCAAAATACTCTCCGTTGTTCTGAGAATCCTTTGTGCCTACTGCCTTGCAGCTTCTTTTCGCACTGCGGATAATGCCTCGCACTTCCCGAGGATTTGTTCACCCCTAGTTGTTCATGTGTTTCACAAAATTCTTTGAAATGCTATTCGATCTTCCGAAATCCTCTGCAACCTATTGCTTTGGAAACTCTTGCATGCTTACATTATGGTTAATTCCATATGCCTAGCAGTATTCATTAGCATCCTTTATCATTGTTATTCCGAGCCTATTGATTCAATATGTATGTGAATGCTCCCTATCATCAGTTAATTCCTAGAATTCGTCCTTCCGGCTTAGACGTCATTTTGGACATGAGTTGGTTCTCGGCCAATCAAGTTGTAATTGATTGTCCATCTAGTTCTATTCAGCTTACTCATCTTTTGATCAGAGCGTCTGCTTCTGATCCTTTGTTCTGGGAATCATAATTCTTTTGTATTTAAGCATCGAATTATTCAGATGTTTCTATAATCCGATGCCTTTGCATCTGTTCTTCTTCTGGTTGGGTACCGATACTCACATCAGATCCTTTGTGGACCGCCAAATCCTTTGTTGGATTATTATCCGACAGTGTCCTTCATATACAATAACCTTGTGAGTTCTTCCCCTAATACATAATGCCTTTGGTAAATTGTATCTTCTGCTTTTGTCAACCATGCTCTTCTATCGAGCTTGTGTTATTTACTCTTGAAGTTTATGGTATATGTTCCTAAGATGCCCTGATGGGTTGAACCTATGCCTTCCCTAATCTGTGTACACCCAGAAGTATGCGGGTTATACTCTACTGGTGTTCTGTCAGATGAAATTTCAACACTACAACTTCTTTGAAAACAAGAAGTGAATGAAAGGTTATGCATTGAAGAAGTGGGAGTCGACCTTGAACTTCGTGTTCATGCCCATGTGAACGATGTAGACCGTCACAGAAGCTTCTTGTAAAATATTTAATCCTTTGAATAATTCTTCCGGTATCATTAAATTTGATCCCTTGCAGTTATGGTTCTGACCATGCTGTCCTTATTCAATATATCTGAAAGGAATCCATTCCAGTGCCTCGTCTATTTTTCGACAAGGTTAAAGTATCTGTTGTCGCTGGTCAATGACCTAGTTCAACTTCTATTATGTTCTACCTTCGAGTATCACCCCCTAGTATCTCTAGGATATCATGCCATTGCACTACATATTATGAATTTTTGATGAAGTAATACCTTTCCCTGTCTTAGTCATTCCACGGGTTCTGAATTGTTGTCAACCGAGAACACCGATTCGTGAATCGAATCCGCACTACAATTCAATACCCCTAGTAATTTGTTGCTGGGAAATTTAAACTCAATCTTGTCATTCCTAGACTACTGGCTACATCCTTATCATGCTACCTTTGACCGTGCTACCTCGTCCTTCTTTGGTGCACGAATTCTTCAAACCGTGAGCAAGGCTTACGTCGAGTTTTCAACATCATTTTGTTGTCTTGAAAAGCAACTCCGATTCCGAGCTTGCATCCTATTGGTTGTTCCCATAACTTTCCACTTCGTCATTCCCTTGCTTGATGCCGTCGCTATTCGATTGCATCCTCTTGAAACCTCCTGACATAATGTGTCATGATCATCGTCAACATTTTGGCTTCTTCCAAGTGTCAATCGAATTCATGATGAGAAATACCATCCTTGCCCCTCGATGAGTTGTGTTATCATCGAGAACATCCTTGACTTCCTGCCAACACAAACTTGGTCATGTTTTGCTTATACCTTGTTTTCCTTGCTATTCTTGAAATTGTTCCTTGTGTATTCTTGTGATCTTCAGACCCAACCTTACTTGAAACACCATATTATTGCTACCCCAAAGCATGACTTTGGTATTCCAAATGTCAACAAGAACATTGGAAGCACAATGCTAAATGTTTCTTGATCAATTATCCAAACACCGCTGTATGGGTAACATCATGAATTTCCTCCCCCTTTATCTAAATGATTTTTGTACTTGCTGTCCTATCATGTATATCATGCTCTGCTTTTCCTTGGGAAGGATATACACCTAATACTTGTGTATAGTCACATTTTCCTTTCCATTGCTCTGTTTAATCTGATAATCACATTTTCCTTTCCATTCGTCTGCTTAACCTTTCATGTAATATGATGTCTACTACACAACTTGTTCTTGTAGACTCGTGTTGGGCCTCCAAGCGCAGAGGTTTGTAGGACAGTAGCAATTTTCCCTCAAGTGGATGACCTAAGGTTTATCAATCCGTGGGAGGCGTAGGTTGAAGATGGTATCTCTCAAGCAACCCTGCAACCAAATACAAGAAATCTCTTGTGTCCCCAACACACCCAATACAATGGTAAATTGTATAGGTGCACTAGTTCGGCGAAGAGATGATGATAAAAGTGTAGTATGGATAGTAGACATAGGTTTTTGTAATCTGAAAATATAAAAACAGCAAGGTAGCAAAAAGTTAACGGGCATAAAAATGGTATTGCAATGCTTAAAAACAAGGCCTAAGGTTCATACTTTCACTAGTGCGATCTCCCAACATTGTTCACATAGTTGAATCATATGTAAATCCCTCACGTGCGACAAAGAGTTCACTCCAAAGTCACAAATAGCGGAGAACAAACGAAGAAATTGTTGTAGGGTACAAAACCACCTCAAAGTTATCCTTCCCGATCAATCTTATGAGCCATCCCCATTAATTGTCACAAACAGCCCTAGAGTTCGTACTAGAATAACACCTTAAGATACACATAAACCAAAATCCTAATGTCACCTAGGCACTCCAATGTCACCACGAGTACCCACGGGTTTGATTATACGATATGCATCACACAATCTCAGATTCATCTATTCAAACCAACACAAAGAACTTCAAAGAGTGCCCCAAAGTTTCTACCGGAAAGTCAAGACGAAAATGTGTGCCATCCCTTATGCATAAATCCCCAAGGTCACGGAACCCGCAAGTTGATCACCAAAACATACATCAAGTGACTCAAGTGAATATGCCATTGTCACCACAGATATCCATATGAAAGACATACATCAAGTGTTCTCAAATCCTTAAAGACTCAATCCGATAAGAAAACTTCAAAGGGAAAACTCAATTCATCACAAGAAGATAGAGAGGGGAAAACTCCATATGATTCATCTATATCAACAAAGCTCGCGATACATCAAGATCGTGCCATCACAAGAACACGAGAGAGAGAGAGAGATCAAACACATAGCTACTGGTACAAACCCTCAGCCCCGAGGGTGAACTACTCCCTCCTCGTCATGGAGACCGCCGGGATGATGAAGATGGCCTCCGGTGATGATTCCCCCCACCGGCAGGGTACCGAAAAAGGGCTGTAGATGGGATCTCTCTGGTACAGAGGCTTGCGGCGGTGTAAAAACTCATCTAGGTTAACTTTCGAGGGTTTCTGAATATATAGGATTTTTCAGCGTTGGAATCAGGTCAGACGGAGCTTGGTGGGCCCCACGAGGCACCAGGGCGCGCCTGCCCCCCCCCCAGGCGCGCCCTGGTGGCTCATGGGCCCCACCAGGGTCTTCTGGCCTCCTCCCGAAGCTTCTAGTGTTCTTCTGGTCCAATAAAAAATCTCTAAAAAGTTTCGTTGCATTTGGACTTCGTTTGGTATTGATTTTCTGTAAAACGAAAATAGGGCAGAAAACAACAATTGGCACTGGGCACTAAGTTAATAGGTTAGTCTCCAAAAATGATATAAAATTGCAGTAAATGATTATAAAAACATCCAAGATTGATATTATAACAGCATGGAACAATCAAAAATTATAGATACGTTGGAGACGTATCATAATCTAACTTATCTAAGCAGTGATAATTCCCTGCTTATGTAAACACTTCGGTGTACAACTCTGTCAAGGAGACCCTGTTACAAATTGTTGTTAACATTCCGGTAACCACCGATGGATGAGAACTTTGCCTATTGGTCCACCTCATTTTAACGGGTAGGAAAATGGTTCTCTTCGTCCCCCGCCCTTGGTACCGACGATGTTGCCGACATAGTTGACAAGCTATCTTCTGACATGCCTTGTTGTCATGACCGTGTAAGATGTCACCGCCCTTCCTACTTCTAATCCGCACTCACCACAATTCCACAGGATCGAAACCTGACTCTCCTGTACGTCCCTATTTCCAAAGTTATTCCTCACGCTTGGCTTCGTATGTAATTCACGAGCCACCTTCCTTGGGATGGTCTATTCTGGTTTCAGACGCAATACTTATTCCCGTTGCTCTGAAGCCCCTTTCACACTCTGTTTCAAGCATCGAATGATTGCCGACCCGTTTGAAACTTTTTGTACCATCTTATATTGCTCTCAATGATTTCCCTGAGTTCCAACTTGAGAGATACTTATGTATTCATTCTTGGGATAACCCCAGACGATTACCCCTTATAGCATTCTATCGTTCCCGAGTGGCCCCTTATTCTTTTCGTAAGTATGATGGAGACTCCAAAGGAAGGATGACAACTTCATCACGACGCAAAGAAGCAGAGGAATGGAGGATTAAACATCATGGAGTAAACTCTTCGAGAAGAGCAACCAAGATCGAGAAGGCTCGTTAGAATTTCGTAACCAATCCATTCCCCTTTACTCCACCTCTTAAATCTCGGGACGAGATTTCTTGTAGTGGAGGAGATTTGTAACACCCCCAGTGTTAAGCCATAGTAATCTCCCTCTAATGGTGGCCATGTCATCATGCCTTTCTAAGTCAATTTGCCACTTATCCAAAATCAAGTCCAATTCCATTCAAATTGCATGTCAAGTATTTCCTAAGTATTTGTCATGTTGAAACCAACCTCATTTGAATTCCCAAAATGCCCCTGGGAATTATTTGAGTGGTCCAGCAGCAAAATAATTGGCCTTTTCAATTTCTAAAAATGGTTAGACAACTCCAAATGGCCCCAAACTTTTTGTGCAGCTTCATCATGATGCCAAATATTTATGTACCAAACCTCATGTGCAACTAAATTAATTTGGTGCCCCTTATAAATGCAAAAAGGAGCTATTTCCTTTTACAGAAAAAGAAAAGGCAAAAGAGGAAGGGGCACCTGCGCCCATGGGCTTGAGTCAGCACAGGGAGGCCCAACCTAGCTCTCCCGCCGTCCCTAACCTCCTGCCTCTCTCTCCTAGGCATGGCAGCACGCGCGCACACGCCGTCCCGACCCCCCTCTCCTGCGATCAACAGCAGTACTACAGGAGCTCGCCAGGGGGTGGATAAGGTCCCCCGCGACCCCAGCCTAACCCTAGCACCTCTCCATTCCCTCCCCCCTTCTTCCCCGGGTAGATCGAGCCCGCGCCCGAGACCGTGGTCGCCGCCATCTCGGCATTGCCATACATTGAGGCCACCCCGCGCCACTGGAGGGTGCCCAGGAGGTGCGCCTCCGTTGTCTTCGTCGCCTGCGCTAGCTGGAATGGAGCGAGGAGCCACCTTTTCGTCGCCCACGTCGCCTCCCTCCGTCGAATGCCGCCTCTACTTCGTCGTCGATCCCCCGCCGTCGCTGCATCACCGCCTTCCTCGAGCCGTCCCCGAGATCGTTGTGAGCCCCTGATCCTCTTTGACCTCCCCTGGCTACTCCCTGCACCTCGTAGCCGTTGACCCACCGAGCGCCGCCCGCTGCCACCGCGGGAGCTCGTCGAGGCCGCTGTTTCGGCCACCCCCGACATCAAACGGTCGCACCAGCAGGTGCGGCGCAGCGCACGCATGCAGTAGATGGCCTCCGCACGGCAAATGGTCACCGGAGGCGAGCGCGCAGTCGTTGCCGGCGTTCTCTGCCTCGCCGTCGTTAGCCGCTGATGTGGCACCGTCGTTAAGGGGTTAATCACCCACTAATTACTCCCCTAACTAACCCCCAGAGTCTATGACAGTGGGACCCACACGCTAATTAAAAACTATTGTTCTTAACTAAGGCACTATTCACCGGGCCCCACCTGTCATAGTTGACCAGTCAACGGTCAACGCTGACCCGCTGACTTAGCACCCCTGGCCCACATGTCAGCCTCTACTGACTGGGCGGTTGACTCAGTCAACACGCCCCACCTGTCAGCCACTGTGCTGGTCTGCTGGGTACACTTTTGGGTACCCCTAGCAGTTAAATATTAAAAGAATTTCGAATTATTAATAATCAAGAAATTTCAGAATATTGCTAAAACTTTGAAAATTCATAGAAAATAATCCGTAGCTAGGATGAATTTTTTTTCTACATGAAAGTTGATCAGAAAAATGAGACGAATCCGAATATGCCATCCATACCTGTCACATGCCCACAACCCTGCAAACATGGAACCTTCCCCTCCGGATCACCTGTCTGATATTTGCCTAAAACCAGAAAAATATTCCCAGATATTTTCCCGCTCCGCCTGTAACGTGTAGCACTACGTTAGGTCACACCTAGCACAGCATATTACCATGTCATGCATCTGTCTTGCATTTGTTTGCTCTCTATTTATTGTTTCTTCCCCCTCTTCTCTCTGGTAGACCCCGAGACCGACGCTGCCCCCGAGTACGACTACGTCGCTTGAACATACCTATATCACCCATTCTTTCTCTCTTATGCTTGCATTAGTATTGCTACAATTGTTGTTCCGAAAATACCTATTCTGATGCATATCCTATTTTTGTAAACTGCTGTTGATACCATTCCTGCTATCCTAAATGCTTTGCATAGGTTGGTTAGTAAACCATCTATGGCCCCTCATCCTTGTCCTGGTTGCCCCGCTTTATTACCGGTGCCCCGATCATTGTGATCGATGGGCTGAGACCTGCACATCACCACACACCCCTTACGTTGTACGACTCTACAGAGCTAACATCGAGTGCCGAGGGTGATACCTCTTACATCACTTCTGATGATATCTCTGTAGCCTAGCTAGTCAGTTGTGGGTTACCGAGGGTGATTCCTCTTTTGCCACCTCCGATGATGCATCTGTCGTGCAACCCTTCAAGTGTGAACCCATCTAGGGTGATTCCTCCGAGTTCACCTTGATGGATACATCTAATGGGAATCCAACGAGGGTGATTCCTCGGATTCCTCCTTGATGTTACGGACACACGGATACTTTGTCTTTACTTCAGAAACTTATGGAAGTCGGGTTGACCCTGAGGGGTACCCGCGAGAGATGTGGATTCGGGTTGACCATGAGGGTACCCGCGAGATAATTACATGGCACGGCCGGGCATTCCTGGCCCTTGCCGTAAGTCCACGAGACGGGGCGATGGGACCACAGATCGTGGATCACTGCTCGTTTCCGTGAGCTCCCAACACACTAATGGGTTAGGATATGTGATCTCAGTAGGCCTTTGGCCTTTTTGCACTAACCACCACGCGGGAATAGTATGGGCACTCGGCATCGTATGTATCAGCCGAAGCTCTCCAGATGTCAGCAGTTGAGCGGCGCGCGCCGGGTTCGACTGGGAAAGCCTGCGCTTGTATTAAGGGGGATAGGTTTGCTCACCGCCCGCGTTCGCAATGCGCACGAGTGCAAAGGGCGATGGGCCCAAGACCCCTGAGCGCTTAGGATGTAGACCGGTGTGCTGGCCTCTCTGTTGAGCCTAGGTAGGGCTACGACGTGTCGATCAACCGAGGCCGGGCATGGACCGAGTAAGTGTGTCCAGCCAGAGTTAATCGAGCGTGTTGGGTAAGTTGGTGCACCCCTGTAGGGAAGTATATCTATTCGAATAGCCGTGTCCACGGTAACAGGACGCTCGGAAAGTATCCCGATCTACTACAATTAGAATTGGATACTGGTGATATTTCAAATATGTTAGCTCCGGGATCGCTTTCTCGCAGGGAGTCAAGGAAGGATCTCTGGGCATGGCTACTGTTATACTTGTTGCTACTACTATATTTATGTACTAATCTACACTCTTCTAATGCTGCAAGACGCTAAAGATGCTAGTCTTCGATAGGCTAGGCCTTCCCCTTTATTCTGGCTATTCTGTAGTTCAGTCCATAGATACAACCCCTTCCCCTTGATACCGATGCATACTTAGCATAGATCTAATGTAAGTCTTGCGAGTACTTTGGATGAGTACTCACGGTTGCTTTGCAACCACTTTTTCCCCATACCCTATTGCTGCGACCAGATGACGGAGCCCCGGAGTCAGCTGATCCCATCGACGACTACTACTACCCCGACGGAGCCTACTACTACGTGGAGACCGACGACCAGGAGTAGTTTCAGAGGCTCCCAGGCAGGAGGCA
The DNA here is from genome assembly GCA_039707655.1 of Elymus sibiricus. Classification (NCBI taxonomy): domain Eukaryota; kingdom Viridiplantae; phylum Streptophyta; class Magnoliopsida; order Poales; family Poaceae; genus Elymus; species Elymus sibiricus. The sequence continues at coordinate 311,826,849 of CM077676.1, forward strand.
TGCGCCTTTTCGATCTCGTGTCGTTGTTTTGCTCAGCCTTCTTAAGGCAAAACTTGTTTAGTTATGTTTGTACTCAGATATTGTTGCTTCTGCTGACTCTTGTGTAACTCGAGCTTATGTGTATTCGAGCCCTCGAGGCTACTGGATTGTAATATAAAGCTTGTATTATTTTATTTTGTGTCTAGAGTTGTGTTGTGATATCTTCCCGTGAGTCCCTGGGCTTGATCGTGCGCATTTGCGTGTATGATTAGTGCACGGTCGAGTCAGGGGCATCACAGTGAGGACACCGCAAGATTGAACCTACCACAAAGCACCTCTCTCGCTGAAGATAAATCAATCTAGTTGGCCAAACTAAACGGATAGATCAGAGAGAAATACAAAGCTATAACATTCACACATAATAAAGTTCAAAAAAGACTCAGTTACTTTCAATGAATAATCTGATCATAAATCCACAATTCATCGAATCCCAACAAACACACCGCAAAAGAAGATTACAACGAATCGATCTCTGAAGTGAACATTGTATTGAAGATCAAAGAGAGAGAGAGAAAGACATCTAGCTACTAGCTATGGACCCATAGGTCCTGTGGGAACTACTCACACATCATCGGAAGCGCGGCAAGGTTGATGTAGAAGCCCTCCGTGATGGATTCCCCCTCCGGCAGATAACCAGAGGAGGCCTCCAGATGGGATCACGGAAGAACAGAGGCTTGCGGCAGGGAATAATTGTTTCGGGTCTTGCTCTGGTGGTTTCTGGATTTATGGGAATTTATAGCATTGTAATTAGGTCAATTGGACCTACGAGGGGCCCACAAGCTCAGGTGGCGCGCCCCCTGGGGGCGCGCCGTGTGAGCTTGTGGCTCTCTCGTAGAGCTTCTGGCCTCCTACGGAATCTTCTAGGGTCCCTTCTGGTCCAAAAAAAATCACCGTAAAGTTTCATCATGTTTGGACTTCGTTTGGTATGGTTTTTTTGTGAAACAATAAAATTGGCAAAAACAGAAACTGGCACTAGGCACCTGGTTAATAGGCTAGTTCCCAAAAAATGATATAAAATTGCATATAAAGCATACAAGATTGACGATATAATAGCATGAAAGAATAAAAAATTATAGATATATTGGAGACATATCAGCATTCCCAAGCTCAATTCCTACTCGTCCTCGAGTAGGTAAATGATAAAAATATAATTTTTGATGTTGAATGCTACCTAACATGTCTTATCATGTAATCTCTTTACGGTATGAATATTGAGAAAAAATTAAGTAATTGACATCTACATAATAATATCCATGAATACTAGTAAATAATCGTTACTCTTCAAAATATACGATGCTTAACGAATGTTATCCCTACTCATTGAATTGTGTAAGCATGGCATGACTCCATCTTCCTAACATAAGTACAAAACATGAGCACCCCGGTGTCAAACCAAGAAATTGTATCATAATTTTTCACGTGCTTTTGCATTTTCAACTTCACTCAATATATGAGCTTGAGGCATGGACTTGGCACTACGGGTGGAATAGAATAGGTTGGTAGAGGTTTATAAAGGAAGACAAAAATGAAGAAAGACTCACATCAACTTGGCGAATCGTTAGGTAATGGAGAGGCCTTTCATTCGATATCAATGCGAGGAGTAGGGATTGCCATGCAATAGATGCACTAGAGCTATAAGTGTATGAAAGCTCTCAACTGAAACTAAGTGGGTGTGCATCCAACTTGCTTGCTCATGAAGACCTCGGGCATTTGAGGAAGCCCGTCATCGGAATATACAAGCCAAGTTCTATAATGTAAAAAATCCCACTAGGATATGAAAGTGACAAATCATGGAGACTCTCTATATGAAGAACATGGTGCTACTTTGAAGCACAAGTGTGGTAAAAGGATAGTAGCATTTCCCCTTCTCTCTTTTTCTCTCATTTTTCTTTTTTTTCTCGTTTTTTAGAACAATATCATGAACCTCATCCCCACGTTTTGGAGGACTCGTCAGTCTCCATCATTCTTTACCTAACTGGGACAATGCTCTAATAATGCTGATCATCGCACTTTTATTTGCTTACAACTCGATAAAATGAAACAATATGACTCTATATGAATGCCTCTGGCAGTGTACCAGGATGTGCAATGATCTAGCATAATATGTATTACAATGATGAACGTTGGATTTGCCACAAATATCATGTCAGCTCTATATGATCATGAAAAGCAGTATGATGATGAACAGACAAGTCATGTGACTAGTAACCGTAGAAGTTGCATGGCAATATATCTTAGAATGTCTATGGAAATGCCATGATAGGTAGGTATGTTGGCTGTTTTGAAGAAGGATATATTGAGGCTTATGTGTGATAGAGAATATCATATCACGGAATTTGGATGCACCGGCGAAGTTTGCACCGACTCTCGAGGTGAGAAAGGGCAATGCACGGTACCGAAGAGGCTAGCAATATGTGGATAGGTGGGAGTGTCGTATTAGTCCATGAACTCACATTAGTCATAAAGAACTCATATACTTATTGTGAAAGTTTTATTAGCACTCAAAGCAAAGTACTACTCGCATGCCCCTAGGGAGGAGGTTGGTAGGAGTTAACCATCGCGTGCCCCCAATTCGAACAGCACAAAGGATTTCATAGAGGAATAAATATGCTCCAACATCCCCGTCATGCCATGTCGGACACTTAAATGAGTAATACATAACAAGCTTTAATATTGATATTTTTAATAACCAATGATTATGAACTAATACTCTTTCATATTACTATATCAATATAACTAAATCACACGTTTTCATATTCAATGATCTCATATGAATTTTTTTATTATATCACTCTTGTATACCTATCATTCTTGAACTAGTCTTATAACTCGTGCACATTACCACTTCCTATTTAGAGACTCTCAAATAGATATAAGTGAAGCATGAGAGTGCAAATGATTTCTATAAAATATAACCACCACCGTGCTCTAAAGATATAAGTGAAGCACATGAGCAACTGCATAACTCAAAAGTTATAAGCGAAGCACATAGAGTATTCTAACAAATTATGATGAATGTGTGTCTCTCTCAAAAGGTGTGTCCAACAAACAATGATTGTGGCAAACTAACAAGCAAGCAAAATAAAACTATGGCACAAGACGCTCCAAGTAAAACTCATATCATGTGATGAATAAAAATATAGCTCCAAGTAACATACCGATGAATTGTGGACGAAAGAGGGGATGCCATCCGAGGCATCCCCAAGCTTAGACCCTTGGGTCTTCCTTGAATATTACCTTGGGGGTGCCTTGGGCATCCCCAAGCCTAGGATCTTGCTGCTCCTTATTCCTTCATTCATCGTGATCTCACCCAAAATTTGAAAACTTCAGCACACATAACTCAACAGAAACTTCGTGAGATCCGTTAGTATAATAAATCAATCACCCACTTTAGGTACTGTTATAAATTGATTCATAATTGTTCTTTCATAATATCTACTGTATTCTAACTTCTCCATGACTTATACCCCCGATATAATCCATAGCATCATCAAAACAAGCACACTATGTAATAAAAACAGAATCTTCCTAAAACAGAACAGTCTGTAATGATCTGAATTATATTCATTCTTCTGTAACTCCAATTTTTTTGAAAATTAGGAAAACGTAAACAATTTGTATCCCAATAGTGTGTAAAAATGTCAAAATTTTATCACGTTCTAGTACAGAACAGAAATTCCAGCACTCGGTGGAAAACTTTCTGTTTTCAAACAGCATCAATTATACTATCATTCAAATCATCCCAAAGGCATTACTTGGCACAAACACTAACTAAAAGATAAAAACATAATCATTACAGTAGCAATAATCATGTGACTCAAGAAAAATAAAATGAAAGCAAAAGGATAAATATTGGGTTGCCTCCCAACAAGCGCTATTGTTTAATGGCCCTAGCTAGGCATAATGCATAGTTTCAAGTATTATCGTCTTTCAAAGTAATTCCATAGGTGTCTCTCATAATGGATTCATATGGTGGTTTAATTCTCTTCCTTGGGAAGTGTTCCATCCCTTTCTTTAATGGAAATTGGAACCTTATATTTCCTTCTTTCATATCAATAATGGCACCTATGGTTCGTAGGAAAGGCCTACCAAGTATTATAGGACAAGACGGATTGCATTCAATATCAAGTACAATGAAATCCATGGGTACATTGTTTCTATTAGCAATTATAAGGACAACATTAATCCTACCCAATGGTTTCTTAATTGTTGAATCTGCTAAGTGCAAGTTGGGAGCAATTGGAGTACTAATAAAATCATTGTTATTAGTATTCGAGTAGTCACACAACTTAGTGTTTTCTTGAGACAGTGACAATTCAAGCAAGCGAGCAAACACGATAAATATTTTTTTTGCATTTTTGATTTTTTATGAGACTAATAAAAGCAAATAAAGGCAAATAAAAAGTAGAACAAGTAAATGATAATGTGTATGAAAGGACCTTGCTTTGTTTGATGAAATCTCCCCGGCAACGGCGCCTAAAATTCTTTCTACTACTTGTGAGCTCCGTTGGGATTTTCCCCGAAGAGGAAGGGTGAAGCAATGTAGAAGCGGATAGTATTTCCCTCAGTAGAGAACCAAGGTTATCGAACCAATAGGAGATTTACACAGACAAAGGTCGACAGTACCTGCACACACAAGAGCAAGTACTTGCACCCAATGTGGGAAAGAGGGTTGTCAATCCCCTTGTACTCGTTAATTGTAAGGATCAATTCTGATAGTGATAGATTTATAAATTGCAAACAGAAATAAAAACAAATAAATTACAACAAGTAAATTAGGGTTTTAGTAATATGATTTGGATGGACCCGGGGGCCATAGTTTTCACTAGAGGCATCTCTCAAGAACATAGCATATGGTGGGTAGACAAATTACTGTTGGGCAATTGATAGAAAAGCACATACTTATTATTCATGGCATGATCAGTACAGAGGTATTACGTCCGTGACAAGTAGACCGACTCCTGCCTGCATCTACTACTATTAATCTACCCCTCGACCGCTATCCAGCATGCATCTTAAGGTATTAAGTTCATAACAAACAGAGTAATGCTTGGAGCATGATAACATAATTTAGACAGAATAAAATCAAGCAATATGATTGAACCCCGTCGTTTTACCCTTAGTAGCAACAATACAAATACGTGCCTCGCTACCCCTTCTATCACGAGGTGAGGACACCGCAAGATTGAACCTACCACAAAGCACCTCTCCCGCAGAAGATAAATCAGTCTAGTTGGCCAAACTAAACGGATAGATCAGAGAGAAATACAAAGCTATAACAATCACACATAATAAAGTTCAGAAAAGACTCAATTACTTTCAATGAATTATCTGATCATAAACCCACAATTCATCGGATCCCAACAAACACACCGCAAAATAAGATTACATCGAATCGATCTCCGAGGAGAACATTGTATTGAAGATCAAAGAGAGAGAGAAAGCCATCTAGCTACTAGCTATGGACTCGTAGGCCCCGTGGGAACTACTCACACATCATCGGAAGGGCAGCAAGGTTGAGGTAGAAGCCCTCCATAATTGATTCCCCCTTCGGCAGAGTTCCGACGAAGGCCTCTAGATGGGATCACGGAAGAACAGAGGCTTGTGGTGGTGAAATAATTGTTTTGGGTCTCGCTCTGGTGGTTTATGGATTTATGGGAATTTATAGGCTTGGAATTAGGTCAATTGGACCTACGAGGGGCCCACAAGCTCAGATGGCGCCCCCACCTGGGGGCACGCCGTGGGAGCTTGTGGTTCTCTCGTAGAGCTTCTGGCCTCCTCCGGAATCTTCTAGGGTCCCTTCTGGTCTAGAAAAAATCACCATAAAGTTTCATCGTGTTTGGACTTCGTTTGGTATGGTTTTTTTTGTGAAACAATTAAATAGGCAAAAATAGAAACTGGCATTGGGCACTAGGTTAATAGGTTAGTTCCCAAAAATGATATAAAATTGCATATAAAGCATACAAGATTGATAATATAATAGCATGAAACAATAAAAAATTATAGATACGTTGGAGATGTATCAGTGCGCCACGCACAGGCGACGCTGATCGAAGTCCTAACCCGGTGCGGAGAAACAGAAAAGGCCGGCGATCTCCCGCCAGGCCATTGCCTCATGTTAGGCTCTTTTGAGCTGGTCCCTGATGGGTCAGGACAATTCCTTGACATCTCGCCTTCATGCCTCATCAACCGCATGTATGATGAGCAAGGGCGGGCCTAAGTGGTTTACGATCGCCCCGACCACCTCGCGTGGAGACGCATCGTGCGGGTTTCACGCAACCGTAAGCCCGCTTGCGAGACCCCTCGCCGCTAGGCCTCCGTGAACATGATATTCACGATGGCGGATACACGCCGAAACTAGAAGCTCGCACGACACGTGATATATGCGGTAGAAAACGCAATTGGCGAAAGGCTTGCGGGGTCCCAGGAAATGGTGACCTTCGACGTTGGGGACCACCCGAAAAACGTCGCCTGTCCAGGCAAGCACGCCTTGGTACTAGACCCGATCGTGGGGGGCTGCCGCCTCTCACGCGTCCTAATGGATGGAGGCAGCGGCCTCAATATCATCTTCGCCAACACCCTAGAGAAGATGAAGATCTCACTGTCCAGTCTGAAGAGATCGGACGTGGGCTTCCACGGGGTGGTGTTAGGCCGCCCGATCCGCACCCTCGGGCGGATCGAGCTCGAGGTCATCTTCGGAGACAAGCATAACTATCGAAGCAAAGCCATCCAATTCGAGGTCGCTCCCTTCCAGAGTGGCTACAATGCGATTTTGGGCAGGCCCGCATACGTGAAATTCATGGCGGTCCCGTCTTAGGCCTATCTACAGCTAAAGATGCCGGGCCCGAACGGCACGATCACCGTAAGGGGGAGCTCAGACAAAGCCTACGAAGCTGAAGTGGCCAATGTAGAGCTCGCCGAAGCCGCCTTGGCTTCCACCGAGCTCGCCAAAATAAGAAAAAGAAGAGGGCCATCGGAGGTCAAGCTCCCACAGAAGCCAAGGCCGGGGCCCGTGTTCCAACCGGCCAAACAAAGAAAGAAATTCCAGGTACACCCCAAAGATCCTGGCAAAACAATAACCACCGGCAAAGACCTCTTGGAGAGCCAGGAAGCGGATCTCCTCGCCTTCCTCCGAGCAAACTGAGATATATTTTCCTGGAAGCCAGCTGACATGCCCGGGGTGCCGGCCAGTGATGAGTGATATTTTTACACTCATTTCACCTTTGTTTAAACCGAGATATTTCATTTAAAAAGAGATATTCGCTCCGATATTGCCACTAATGACTAGTGAATGCAAAGGATTCCACAAATCCTCTCTTTGAAGTGTTTCCATAGGAATTGGGCTAAAAAGGGAAGGAATCACGTGTGGGAATGGAAAGGAAGGAGAATGTAAGAAGAAAGAATGAATAGGAGGTGTTTCTGTGGAATAGAGCAAAAGATGGCGTTCCATACGGGCGCGCGCGCCCGTTTGAGTGCCCGTATGGCATGGAAACCGAAGCAGATCATCCACCTGTACAACTTTTATAAAGGGGACCCCATCAAAATGTCAACAGAACGAGCACATGAGAGCGTCATCAGCAGCCAGAACACCTTCATCATCATGTTCATCCACAAACACTAGCCGCCACCATTTCCATCTCTATAGCCACAATCACCACCATAGTGGTTCCTCATCTAGTTCATACTTGTAATCGTGCATCGCACAAGGCATCCATTGTAAGACATATTTGCAATCAATCAATATCCAAGATGTGTTCTTCAATGTTTTCTTCCCATGATCTGATCTCCATGTGTGAGTAGTTTGGTAAGGTATGGGTTGAGGCATGAGCCTTGCAACCCTCTGTATTTGTTGTGGGGATCAATGGAAGGGCTTTGAAATAACGTCCCGTATGTGTGAAATAAAATTATTCAGTAGATGTCTCTTGTCTTGCCCGCAATCCTCATCCCTGCAGGTACCCAGGATCATGGAGATCGAGCACCGGTGATGCTAGGAGCGAGGAGACCGTGAAGTGTTATACTGAACACCGATGGCAGTAAGGTTCAGTAGGGTAACATGGATCATATCCTTGGGGATACATGAGGTGTAGTCATTAAACGCCCAAAGCTCTTGTCTAATTTTATTATCTTAATTATCGAGGCAACCCCGCGCGACGGATAGGGCCTGCGATAGGACAACTGATTTTTGATGCAGGACTCGTGCCAGTCAAGATGTTATTTGGACACATCCCCCACTTCGATCTGTAAGAAGCACATCTCGATGGGTGACTTCTAGCGCACAAATTAAGATCATATCTGGTCCCAACACAAATACATGGTTGTAAGCATTAATACCTCATACCCGTACCTCTTTTTATTATAAGTGTTTGAATCACTATTCGCTTGCTTGATCCGGTCAAAAGCTGGATTTGACACTTTGACAAAATCTTGCTAGAGACCATCGCTTCAAGGGAATCTTCCTCTCATGGGTTCGATAACACAGGGTTACCTCTGGGGAAATAGGTGCGGGATACACTTTTATGTTCCATTACCGGATCAATAAAAGGAGGTATCAAGCCCTTTTTCTGGCGCCATTGCCGGGGAGGAGTTTAGTATTCCTAGTCTTTGTGTTTAGAGTTTTTATTAAAGTTATTTTTCAGTTTTTGTTTTTACTTTTATATTTTTAGTTTAAGTTTAATTTTTGTTGCAAGTCTTGTCAGTTGATAAAAAAACCAAAAAGATTACTATGGCTCGTAATCTTGAGAGTTTTGCTACTACCAGCAATAACTTCATGCGTGAACCTATAGCACAACCTGAGGTTGCAGCCGCTGAGTATGAGATCAAACCGAATTAGTTTCCATGGTTCAACAGGACCAATTTGGAGGCTTTGCTTCTGAGGATGCCGGTATGCACTTGCATAATTTTACTGAATTGTGCAATATGACACGCATTAAAGATTACGACCCCAACACTCTGAAATTGCATCTATTTCCTTTCTCTCTGAAAGGAAGAGCTAAGGAATGTCTTCTAGCTTTACCTAGAGGCAGTATTACTTCTTGTGCTGATTGTTGCAATAAATTTTTATCTAAGTTTTGCCCACCTGCAAACATTATGCAATTACGTTCTCAGATTACAGGTTTCAAGCAGGAAGAACGTGAGCCACTAGCGCTTGCGTGGGATAGGATGAAAGAAGCTATAAGGAACTGTCCCAATCATGGAATGGAGGAACGGTTAATCCTTCATATGTTTTATAATGGTTTAAATCACATGTCAAAAACTATGCTTGATACAGCTGCAGGAGGAACAATCATGGGAAAGCCCATAGAAGACGTCAAGAAACTACTAGATTATATGCAAGAGAACCATGCCCAATGGCATGTTGAAAGATCCACCTCCAAGAGGGTGAATGCCATTGAAGAAAGTAACACAGAGTTGACAGCCAAGCTAGATGAACTTATCTCCATGATGAAAGATAAAGAAGAGATAAATGTGAATGCCATCACTAATGAAGAAACTAGTGATGTGAATTGTATTGCTCGTAATAGCTACAATCCTAATTGAAAAAATAATGGTTATGCTCCTAGACTCCCTTATCCTAGTAATGGAGGAGCATCCAATAATTTTAATGGAGCTAATGGTAGCAATAGAAATACTCTTGAAGAAACTCTTAAAAGTTTTATTGCTAGTCAGACTGAGCAAAATGAAAACTTCAAGAATATCTTAAAGAACCATGATAACTTACTTGGTCAATTGACTAGTAAGGTTGTTGGATGAACAAATGACGTGCAGATACTTGAAGGAAGATCCAAGAATATGGAAGCACAAGTGGCTAAAATTGCAGAGAGCCAAACATTAATTTTAGCCAAGTTTGAAGGTAAACCGGAGCCTAGCCCGGTTGAAGATGTTAAAATGATGAGAAGCAATGAAGAGAAGGCCGAAGTACTTGACACAAGCCATGTGCCGGAGTACAATTACACCGTTGCTGATTTTGTAAAGATGATATCCATGGAGTATCCACTACCTGAGGTAACTGATAATGAAGCATGTAATGTCTTTGTTGAACAAGTTGCAGCCAAGGTATGAGAACTTGATGATGAAAGGAAAAAGCTTTATAGTAAGTTACCAGCTAAGCAAGAAGATGCTTTTGAACCTACAATAGAGATTGAGATTGAATTGAATAAATTCAGTGCTTTATGTGATCTAGGGGCTGGTGTTTCCACTATCCCTAAATCTGTTTATGATATTCTCAATCTAGGTCCTTATGCTACTACTGAGATTATATTGAATATTACTAATTCTACTTTTACTCGGGGAGTAGGCATTAAGCATGGAGTTATAGTTCAAATTAATGATTGCCCTGTCATGATTGATCTTGTGATAGTAGATATGCCTGAAGATCCAATTGCTCCTATAATTCTCGGTAGACCTTTTCTAAGGACTATCAAAGCTATGATAAATGTGTTTGAGGGGAATGTAAGATTTGACTTACCAGCTAAAGATCCTTTTGTGAGACATTTCCCCAGGAAAAAGAAAATGAAGACCTACATAGGAGAAGGCATCATCATGAATGCCCGAAGCTATGGTCTCGGTGTGTTTGCATGACCTTGATCACCACTACAGTTGAGCTAATCGACCGAAAACAAGCGCTTCGTGGGAGGCAACCCACGCGAATAAAGTAGACAAGTAAGTTTTTATTTTTGTTTTAATAAAAGAGTGATTGAAGTTCTTTATGAAAAAGTAAGTTTGGAAGAGTTGTTCAAATGAAGGCTTTGCTATGTGCAAGTTTAAATATATGTTGTATTGATGTTTGGATGCCTGAAAATATGTCTATGGATTGTTTTGGAACTAACCCCACAGGAGAACAAAGAAAAAGAAAAGTTTTGGAAGAAACAGATCAAAAGACGGCCTTTAAAACGACTGTGGCGGTCGTATGGCCTGCTGGAGGTTCCAACGCAAAACAACCAGAGACATCAGAGTAAACGACGTCATTTAACATGAGTGCAAGCGCTCATTTCAGCGGTCGTTTGAAATCTCTGCAGAGACCAGAGCATTTGACGGCGTTTCAAACGGGCACACGTGCCCGTTCGGGCGGTCGTATGGCATCCTCGACCAGAAGAAGAAAAAGATCAGGACGAAAGACGGCGTTTCAAACGGACGCCACTGCCCATTTCAGCGGTCGTTTCATTTATGCACAGGCGTAGGTAAGTCATCAGGGTGAACGACGGCGTTCCATACGGGCGCTTGCGCCCATATGAGCGGTCGTTTTGACCCCTGGCGGCCCCAATAAGCTCGAGGAAGAAGGTAAATCACCCCCATCTCTCTCTTTTCTTCTTCTTCTTCCTCCAAACCTCTCCAAACCCTAGCAAAACTTTGCCCGATCTCTCTACTCGCTCGATTTCAGTTCAAATCCTTCCGTGTGATCGATCTATGGTATGTTTCTCCTCTGATCCCCAATTTATTTCTCGCGAATCCGTGTTCTACATGCCTAACATTGCCATGACTAGGAGATGCATAGTTTTGATCCAAATTTGAGTTTGGCTTGCATTCGTTCATGTTTTTAGAGGAGTATGATGTTGTGACTACCATAGGATCAATTTTGTTTAATTGTATTGGACTGACAAATTGTTATATAGATGTTTACGAGGAGGTCCACTTGCGTACGTGGTGCTTCGAGTTCATCCACCACGCCGCCACAACAAATTCTGACTCAGGGAATCATCTTCACCAACCGTGAAGCAAGGAAGAAATTCCAAAAGCTCAGTACAAGGAAGATCAAAGCAACCAAATGGGCTTACGCGACAACACTCGTCAAGCTAGGTATTACCAATGATTTCAATTTGCTTTGTCATAATGCCGGGTTGCATCATTTTGTTTATCATGGATGTGAGACATATGAACGCATGACGCTTGAGTTTCTTAGCACTCTCTCGCATAATGTTGGTTTGGTGCTAAATGCATATGAGGAGGAGAGGATCACTTTCTGTCTCCTGGACCAAGATTTCAACATCACTCTCGAAGAGTGGTGTAATCATTTTGGCTTCACCAACAATGATGATGATCTTAGATATGTTTATAATTTCACTGACCCGCACCCAAGGCAATCCTTCTACCGCATGAGTCGTCATGGCTCAAGGCAAAGAGCCAGTTGCATTGAAAGTCCTGCTATACGTTATTTCTATTATGTTATCACTAACTCATTGCAGGCACGAGGAGAAGTTTCTAAGGTGAATGATGAGACCATGCTAGTTCTCGGGAAAGCAACAAACCTTGACGTTGGTTATTCGCCCAACTTAGGGGAAATACTTTTGCTACATCTCGCGCATCAAGCAAATCATGCACAAGGAGATATCGTGTGTGGAGGAGTGATCACCATGTTGGCCAACTCCCTTGGTCTCAACTGCAATCACCTTCGCCCCATTGTCGGTAACACCCTTGTTAATATTCGTGTTCTCACTAGCGCTAGAATGGTAGTAGTTCGTAATGGCCGTCATTGCATCAGAATTCCTAGAGTGGCATACTTGTTGCCTACTCCTATGTCTAACCGTTTTCCCATAGAACATGCACAATTGCATTATGTTGCGCAGGAAGGAAATGCAACTTTTGACCAAGAAGGCCCAGAACCATAACAAATAGATGAAGAAGATCTTGCTGCCGATGAAGAAGAGGAGCAGCCCCAATAGCAGCCACAACAAGGAAGCTACACCACCTCTGCGGACCTCAACAACCTCCAGGGCTCTATCCAAGATATGAGAAACCTCGCCGAGTCTCTTCGAGGCACGTCCGCCTATATGAACATGAACTTCTCCAACTGGAGCCAAGGATGGGCTCCTGACCAACCGCCACAATGATCCCGTCGGTTTGGGCTTGCAAAAGCTTAAGCTTGGGGGAGGTCATCACCACTTCTACATCAAGATGTGGCGGTATCATTAGAATAAATTGTAATGAGGTTGTACTTAAGCTTGTGGAGCTTCGAAACACTCATGTTGGTTTGTTCCAACACTTTGATTTTATTTGCTTTTGCTTTTTATTTGCTTTTCCCTTTGCGATTTTTCGTTTGCAAGTTAGTTTTCAAAAACCCAAAAACCAAAAAATAGAATAAGCTTTGCTTTGCTCTTTATTTTACCGCTGGGAGTTCGTTTGCATTTTGTTTTCAGAGGAGTTGATCTACGCCGGATAACGAGGAATGCAAGAGTAAGGAAGAGAAGTGTGTAAATTTGCAACAGTGAAGGTATGTCATACGACTCCCGTCTTTTAGACTTGAAATACTTAGAGTAGATGTAGTAGTAGTATGTGTGATATGTGCAAATGGGAGTAAATCTTGGTAATTAAGACAAAGGTTTTGTTCTAGTAGCTGAAATAATTTTGTAGCCTTTGTTCTGTTTAGTTTAGACAACCAAGACTTGCTGTGGGACTGTTTTTAAACGAAATGATCTTAAACAAGAATAACCATGCACAAGAGAAAGTCTTCAAAGACTCGGGAGTTGAGAAAAATGTAGTAGAATTGATGTTTGAAATGCTCAACCCCATGTTGTTAATTTTAATAGACTTGATAGTACTTGTGGATTAAATTGTCTAGAGGAACTTAGTTGAAGGATGTATGAGATTATGCCAAAAATCTATGTTGTATCTCTTACATGGTGCTTCAGCTTCTCGCTGGTGCCATGGCCCCACTATTCTATGCACGTATACGTGTGTAAATGTTGCTTCGTCACCTTTCTTGATGTTATGCTGAGGACTCCGCTAGCCAATGAATGATCCACCAAGAGTGATAGCTCAGATTTCGGCTATGAGTTTGTTACCGTACGTAGTGGCAACACTACAAACGCATATTATTCGGCTTTCTCTTGAATGGGTGTGTATGTGGTAAATAAAGGGGATTGATCAACAGAGCTTGAAAGAGACATATATCAGAGGTCCATAGTTCCCAAACATTAAGCCACAACGGAACTCTATGCATGATCACTTATTTGGCATAATCCCTTCACGTGACAACCAAAGTTCCAGCAAACAATGATTGAAATGAAGGGCTTAAGAGCCTTGAGGAGGAAAAAATTGTGGGTGTGCTTATGAGCACTAGAGCATCATATTTTTCTACATGCTTTTCACTCCCTAACATATGTTTTTATGGCTCTATCAAAAGAAAACTCTTCCATGCATTCCCGTCAAGCAAGTGTTGTCTTGAATAAATAGAATAGAGTGTTGCAAAGTTGTTTTATCTAGTAGATCAAGAAATTTGTGTTGATTATCTTTGCTTAACTAACACTTGCACTATAACCATGCCATCGCTACAGCTATGCTAAGTTTTCAGGTCAAGAAGCGGAGGGCTATCTAGGCGTACCGATCATAAGTGAACTAAAACCTTCTCATTATTTCGGTTTAAACAACTGAGTTCCTTATGATTTGGATTTCTCTTTATGTTGCTCGAGGATGATCAGCCACCAAGTCCGAACACTGCCTCAATGTCCGCAAGTATGTGAGGCCGGTGAAACAAGCCCTGCGCCGCTTTGCCACAGAGAAGTGAATGGCAATAGGGGAGGAAATAGCACGTCTGCTCGCAACCAAATTCATAAGAGAGGCCGTGCACCCACAATGGCTCGCAAACCCCGTAATGGTGTTGAAGAAAAATAACACATGGTGCATGTCCGTGGACTACACCAACCTCAACAAGGCATGCCCCAAGGACCCGTTCCCACTACCCAGGATCGATCAGATCATCGACTCCATGGCAGGTTGTGAGTGCCTATGTTTCCTGGACGCGTAATCCGGATACCACCAGATACAGATGGAAGAGTCTGACCAGGAGACGACCTCCTTCATCATGCCATATGGACCCTTCTGCTACATCACCATGCCTTTCCGCCTCAAGAACGCTAGGGCTACATATCAGCGAACAATGCAGAAATGCTTCAACAAGCAGATTGGAGTGAACACGGAGGTCTACATCGATGACATCGTGGTCAAGTCCAAACAAGGTTCAAGTCTCCTCGTTGACCTCCAACATCCTTCGACAACCTTTGCAATTTTAGCATGAAGCTAAACCCCGAGAAATATGTCTTCGGGGTCCCTGCAGGATAGCAACTGGGGTTCATCGTATCCCAGCGGGGCAAAGAGGCAAAACCAGAAAAAATCCAGGCTATAGTAAACCTTGAGCCTCCGGAGACAGTGCGCGACGTGCAGAAACTCGCAGGATGCATGGCAGCCCTAAGCAGATTCATCTCACGGTTGGGCGAGAAGGCCTTACCCCTGTACCGTCTCCTAAAAAAGGGCGGCAAGTTCTATTGGAGTGATGAGGCCAAAGAAGCATTCGCAGATCTCAAGAGACTACTAAAATCAAACCCACTCCTCGTTTCCCCAGCCCAAGCAGAACCCATGTTGCTATATATAGCGGCGACCACCCAAGTGGTCAGCATGGTAATAGTCATGGAACGGGAGGAGGCCGACAAAGTGGAATGGGTGCAACACCCAGTGTACTACGTAAGCGAAGTGCTCACACCCTGCAAGACTAGGTACCCTCACTATCAAAAGATCACCTATAGGGTGTTCATGGCTGCAAGGAAGCTGAGGCACTACTTTCAAGCCAACCCAATAATGGTGGTCAGCCACACACCGCACTCTGACATTATCAACAACAAGGATGCCACAGGCCGCGTTGCAAAATGGGCAATTGAGCTCCTGCCGTTCGAGCTCTCATACAAGCCATGAACAGCGGTCAAATCACAAGCCATCGTTGATTTCCTAGTGGAATGGACATAGGCCCAGCAGGTCCCCAAAAATGTCGACCTCGAGTACTGGATGATGTACTTCGACGGGTCGATGATGGTTCAAAGACTGGGGGCTGGAGTAGTCCTCGTCTCCCCTAGAGGTAACAAAATGAACTACGTTCTAGAAATCCATTTTCGGGACTCCAGCAACATGGAAGAATACGAAGCTCTCCTACACGGGCTCTGAATAGCGGACTCCATGGGCATTCGCCGCCTCATATGCCGGGGCAACTCCGACCTCGTTGTCCAACAGGTCATGAAGACGTTTGACACAAAGGATCCTAAGATGGCAGCCTACTGTGATGCCGTCCGGGGACTCGAAGGAAAGTTTGATGGGCTCAAATTACATCATGCAAAATGAGGAGACAACATTGTAGCTGACAACTTGGCGCGCGTCAGATAGTCAAGAGAGCCAGTGCCAGACGAGACCTTCCTCGAAGTACTCCACAAGCCCTCCATCAAGATCCAAGACCATGAAAAGGTCGCATCGAGCTCCAGCGCACCTAATGCCGCAGCTCCAAAAGGCAGCTCGCCACCCGAAGAAGGACATGATGAGGCCGTACTAGCAGTCCTCAACCAAGATTGGACCCAACCATTACTACCTACATGACTAAAGGTGAACTCCCGTAAGAAAAAACAGTGGCCCGTCGTATCATCTGTCGCTCCAAGGCCTACACAATTATCAATGGCGAGCTCTACAAGCACAGCCAAGTGGGTGTCTTTCAGCGCTGCCTCACTGAAGAGGAAGGCAAAAGGCTGATGAAGGAGATACACGCGGGGCTTGAGGGCATCACGCTGCTCCCAGGATAATTGCGGTAAAGGCCTTTCGCCATGGTTTCTTTTGGCCCCACGCAATGCGTGAAGCCGAAGAGATAGTTCAGAGCTATGATGGTTGCCAACGCATCGCCAACAAGACCCACATGCTGGCAACAACATTGAAAACGATCTCGTTGACATGGCCATTTGCAGTATGGGGGCTGGACATTGTCGGCAAGCTCTCGCCTTCACCAGGAGGACACAAGTTCCTACTGGGGGTGATCGACAAGTTCACAAAGTGGATAGAGGCCAGACCGGTAACAAACACGGAGGCCGACACGGTAGTCAAGTTCATTTTCGGGCTCATCCACCACTTCGGCGTCCCCCACAACTTCATCACGGATAACAGATCCAACTTCACTGCTTCAGTGTTCAAAAATTTCTGTCACAAACGACGGATCCACATCGACTACATATCCGTAGCCCATCCACAGTCCAATGGGCAGGTCAAAAGGGCAAACGGGCAAATCATGCAAGGCCTCAAGCCATGGCTGATAACACACCTCTTACGAGCAAAGGGCAACTGGGTGGAGGAACTCCCCTTCGTCCTTTGGAGCCTACGAACAACGCCGAACAAATCAATCGGCTACGCATCACTCTTCATGGTATATGGAGCAGAAGCAGTCCTCCCATCAGATATTGAATATGACTTGCCATGAGTCCACGCGTATGAAGAAGAGGCTGCCGAAGAAAGCAGGAAGGACAACGTCACCGCAAAGAAAGAGGCACACCTTGCTACTTGTAGACTGCATTGGTATTTCCCCGAAGAGGATAGGATGATGCATGATAGTAGAGATAAGTATTTCCCTCAGTTAAGAACCAAGGTTATCAATCCAGTAGGAGAACCAAGCAAAATCCCGTTAAGCGCACCTGCACACACAAAAGCAAACACTTGCACCCAACGCAAATAAGAGGGTTGTCAATAATCTTAGCGGTTATTTGTGAGGATTAATTCTGATAGTGGTAGATAGATAAACTAAAATACTAAATAAAATAAAAGTAAATAAATTGCAGTAGGGTATTTTTAGGTTTTTATATATATGATAAAGTAGACCTGGGGGCCATAGTTTTCACTAGAGGCTTCTCTCTTGAACACATAGTATATGGTGGGTAAACAAATTACTGTTGGGCAATTGATAGAAAAGCAAATAATTATGACGGATTCATGGCAATGATCATGTATATAGGCATCACGTCCGAGACAAGTAGACCGACTCCTACCTGCATCTACTACTATTACTCCACCCATCGACCGCTATCCAGCATGCATCTAGGGTATTAAGTATGAAACAGAGTAACGCCTTAAGCAAGATGACATGATGTAGACAAAGTAAACTCAAGAAATATGATTAAACCCCATCTTTTTATACTTAATGGCAACAATACAAATATGTGTCATGTCCCCTTCTGTCACTGGGATTGAGCCCCGCAAGATTGAACCCATCACAAGGCACCTCTCCCACTGCAAGATAAATCAATCTAGTAGGCCAAACCAAATCGATAGATCGGAGAGAAATACAAAGCTATAATAATCATGCATAAAAGAGTTCAGAGAAAACTCAAATATTTCTCATGATAACCTGATCATAAACTCACAATTCATCGGATCCCAACAAACACACCACAAAAGAAGATTACATCGGATAGAACTCCAAGAACATCGAGGAGAACATGGTATTGAAGATCAAAGAGAGAGAAGAAGCCATCTCACTACTAGCTATGGACCCATAGGTCTGTGGTAAACTACTCACACATCATCGGAAGGGCAGCAAGGTTGATGAAGACGCCCTCCGTGATCGATTCCCCCTCCAGCAGAGTACCGGAAAAGGCCTCCAGATGGGATCGCATAAGAACAGAGGCTTGTGGCAGCGGAAATGTTTTCTCTTCTGTCCCTCTGGTATATTAGGAATATTTGGGAATTTATAGCGCTGGAATTAGGTCAGGAGGGGCTACGAGGGACCCACAAGCC
Organism: Elymus sibiricus; assembly: GCA_039707655.1. Lineage (NCBI taxonomy): Eukaryota > Viridiplantae > Streptophyta > Magnoliopsida > Poales > Poaceae > Elymus > Elymus sibiricus. The sequence continues at coordinate 311,845,410 of CM077676.1, forward strand.
TGGGGGAGCGCCTACCCCCCTTGGCGCGCCCTCCAGGCTTGTCGCCTCCCCGTGGCTCTTCTGGTCGACTCCCGAAGCTTCGTGGGTCTCTTCTGGTCCAGCAAAAATTAATCCAAAGTTTTTTCTCATTTGGACTCTTTTTGATAATGATTTTCTGAAAAGGCAAAAACAAGCAGAAAACAGCAACTGGCACTGGGCACTGGGTTAATAGGTTAGTCCCAAAAAATGATATATAATGGCGTATAATTGCATATAAAACATCCAAGATTGATACTATAATAGCATAGAACAATCAAAAAATATAAATACATTGGAGACGTATTGTAGCGACCCGACCCGAAAACGGTCAAGTCTCTGTGTAACTGTACCATCCCAAGATCATGCTGGCACACACAGTACATTGATGAAAATATCAAAGTTCAATCACAACTGATTTATTACATCGAATCTCATATAGAGTCTTTATTACATCAGAATAAATTCGGCCGAAGGCCAACTCATGAGATAAACTACTACGGAAGCGTAGACGAAAAGCGAGTCCATCCGACTCCAAAGGGCAATCACCGAGCGTAGATCGTAGCCTCACTCCTGGTCGGAATAAACATCTGCAACATGAGACATTGCAGCCCTGTAGGTCAGCATTTTGAATATGCCGGCAAGTCACAAAGAGAAAACAATAACAAAATGCTATCACTATATGCAATTTTGGCTGTGGGGCTCTAAGTTTAAGTTTTTTGCGAAAAGCAAATTTTTCCCTACAACAAAAATGACTTGCTTGTAATTACTACAAAGTATTTGTTGTAAATGAGATGGTTCCACCAACCAATGTCTCATACCCGAAATCATTATTAACCCAACAATTAATTAATTATGATTGGTGTTGAGAGTTCCGAATAAATCCAATCCCAGAGGCTGGACACGGCCAATCGATAAGATTTCACTCTGCAGAGTCTTGTGCACTTTACCTGCAAGAATCGTTCCCTCCTTTATGTCCTCGCACTGCATGGTGTTTGAAGACGGGACGAATGAAACAAGGACTTCTGTAGAGTTCCTCTGGGCCACTGCCGGTGCCCATCCATTTCCTACCGTTCTTCTACATCTGTTGGCACCGTCCGTCCAGAGTCACGCCTAGGGTCGACCAAGTCAGAGCCCATAGTGACTTGCGGCTACATAGGTAAGCTTCCGGTCAAGGTATATCCATCCGTCTCTTCGTGCCTGGGTGAAGCTTTCCGCAAGATGTCATGGCGCTTCTCCATGCATCCCTGGGTCAACCACTGGGTACTCCAGGGTGCCCTTCCATCCTTCCTCCACCCAGTAGAGAATTGAAGTCCATCTTAAGAATCTTGAAGTCTTGGGGTTGTAGTCATCAACTTAACTCTCATGACTCCCATGTACTTCACTCAACCAACCCCGTCTACGAAGCATAGCAAAAATAACTACAACGTTCCCGGGCATTGGTAACATGGGGATTTGGGTTCAACCTACCACATGATACTACTCAAGAACATAACTCAAATTCACCTACTTGCATGCATGGTGGGGAGGATAACAACTAATACAATAAAAATCATAGGTAATGAAATACATGATCAAATGACTTGCCTTGGTGACGATCTTCAAACTCTAACGACTCGTAATAGCAAGCCTCGCACTCTGGATGCTCTGTCAAAACAAACAAAACATACATAAGCATGCCATCATACAACTTAAGACTACAACAGCATGTAAAGCTAATAATAACACAATCATTGAAACACACAAAGAAAACCAAAACAAAACCAAAGATAGCAATAAAACTCAATGCAAAGTCCTACTACAAGTAAAACAAGCTACAAATAAATTTTCTACTACTAATAAATTTTAACAGAGGCAAAAATAAGGTTTTTACTAAATAATATAAGAAAAACAACAAAGAAATTTTATGCAAAAAGAACCACATTAAAATCATTTGTAAAACTCCTATAAAACACTAAAACGGTACTGTTTTCATTAAAACCTAATTTTTAATAAACCTAAAATTCTCCAATTAATTACTACTGATAAACAAGGTCACAAAGAACCAGTAGCAAAAAGAATCACTCAAAAATAATACTCCTAGCTCAACTTATAGCCAATCTAGTGATTTGAGAAAATTCATGAAAATTCAAATTCAAACTTTTCAAAAATAGTCAAACTTGGTATCTACAGAAACTTCATAAAATTTCTAACCTAATGCAAAAAAGAATCACCAAAAAATAATAATTATCCTAGGAGATATTAATTTTCTAAGACAGGAACTATTCTTTTTTTAAAACAGAAAACAAAATAAAAAAAACACTATAGATCGGGCGATGTGCTACGTGGCAGGATGCGAGTGGCTAGGTGGGGTGTCCGACTGAAAGTATCCAGCGGACGGCCGGGATCTAACGGAATCGCGCATGCGCGTTTAAATAAAAGAAAGCCGGGCGAACCGGTTCGATCTAAACCAGAATAAACCGTAATAAAAACCGATCTAAAATAAAAAAACGTAACTGATCGTTGATCTAATCTAGAACGTAGATTACAGACCCAAAGGTGGGAGGTGGCGGCGGCTTACAGCGAGAGGACGACGGCGAGGGCGACTCGGGTCCGGTGGTGGCGGCGGTTCCGGCGGTCGTCGGCGATGGTGGTGGGGTCGGGGCAATGCGGCGGGGAAAGGGGACTTCGAGGGTGTGGTCGGTGGAGCTCGTGGATGTCTGTGGCGAGTGGGGCAACGGTGATGGAGCTCGGGTGAGCTACGGCTCCGGCGAAGGGCGGACGAGGTCGAGGCGGTGGCTCCGGTGCGATCTGCGTGACGAAACCTTGTCAAATTGGAGCGGGCCTTCGAGATAAACCGACTGGCAGAAGAAGGAGGCTCGGGATGACCTACCAGAGACGAATTCGACGGTGAACGGCGGTGGCTCCGGCGAGATTGGTTTGGTGTGGACGTGGGCTATGGGGGGTTTTGGCGAGGGGTTTTAGGGGGGGGGGGTCGAGGGAAGAGAGGTGAGGGTATTTATAGGACAAGGTTCTTGGGCGATCCCGAGAGAATAAGAGTGGCGGCAGTGCTCTGGACGCGCTCTGGCTCGGCGTGGCTTGGGTGAGGGGTTACGGAAAGGTGGGGGCCCACCTATCGGTGGCCGCGAGGAAAGGGGCGCGGGTGCGGGCGACCGGCTCATAGCGAGTTCGGTGCGGCGCGGGTGCGGCAGTGGGCTTCGGCCAGTGGGCCGGCTGGCCTGGCGGTTAGCGCCGGCCTGGGCGCTGGCTAAAAGTTTTTTTTAACCAAGAGGGAAAAAGAAATAACTAGAAAAGAAAAATAAAATATTATATATACTTATTATATATCAAAAAGATTAGAAAAATAAATCCTAAAAGATGAACTCTTTTTCAGAGGCAAAATAAAAACTTATAAAAATCATTTTTTTGAGAATTGCAAATAAAACCAAATTTGAATTCAATTTCTTTTGGCATTATTTTCTTCTGACTTTTTGGGGTGTCATGTTACCTCCTCTCATACTTTTTGGATCAAAGTATTTTGTCAGGAATTTTGAAATGAAATTCAAATGCCAGTTTGAAATAAATTCAAATTCAAACATAACTCAAATGGCTCTGAATTTTCAAATGCCACTCAATTTCAATCAAAATGCAGTAGATGCTTAGCTATAATTGTAAAACATTCCACATTGAAAATTTGGGATGTTACAAACCTACCCACCTTAAGATGAATCTCGCCCTCGAGATTCGGGTTGGCTAGCAAATAGGTGTGGGTGGTCTCGACGGAGGTCTTCTTCTCGTTCCCAAGTGGCTTCCTCCTCGGAGTGGTGACTCCACAGAACTTTGCAAAACTTGATGATCCTGCTGCTAGTGAGTCTGTTGGCAGTCTCAAGAATCCTGACGGGTTTATCCTCATAAGTCAGATCACCGTCAAGCTGTATGGCCTCTAGGGGCACGGTGTCTCTCAAAGGAATATCAGCCATCTCGGCATGGCATTTCTTCAGCTGGGAAACGTGGAAGACATCGTGAACTCCTGAGAATCCTTTCGGCAATTCCAATTTGTATGCAAATTCTCCCCTGCATTCAAGGATTTTGTATGGGCCTATGAATCTGGGTGCTAACTTTCCTTTAACACCGAACCTTTTGATTCCTCGAAGTGGAGACACACGGAGATATGCTCGGTCTCCCACTTTGTACGTTACCTCCTTGTGTTTACTGTCAGCGTAGCTCTTCTGTCTCGACTGAGCTGTCTTGAGTCTATCGCAGATCAACTTGACCTTCTCTTCAGAGTCTCTAATAAGATCGGGACCAAAGAGTTTTCGGTCTCCAACACGATCCCACAACAATGGTGTCCTACACCTCCTTCCATATAGAGCTTCGAAAGAGGCCATCTTCAAACTAGTCTGATAACTGTTGTTGTATGAGAACTCTGCGTAGGGCAAATTATCATCCCAGTTAGCTCCATAGTCTAGCGCACAAGCTCTCAACATGTCTTCCAGAATCTGATTGACTCTCTCGGTCTGTCCATCTGTCTGCGGATGAAAAACTGTACTGAACTCCAGCCTCGTACCCAAAGTTTCATGTAACTGATTCCAAAACTTTGAGGTAAATTGTGTTCCTCTATCTGACACGATACTCCTCGGAACTCCATGCAGACATACGATCCTGGTCATGTATATCTTGGCTAACTTAGCACTTGTATATGTGGTCTTCACGGGAATGAAGTGAGCTACCTTGGTCAAGCGATCAACCATTACCCAGATAGAATCATAACCTGATCGGGTCCTGGGTAATCCTGTGATGAAGTCCATTCCAAGTTTATCCCATTTCCACTCGGGTATCGGCAAAGGTTGAAGTAACCCTGCTGGCTTTTAATGTTCTTCCTTTACGCGCTGACAAACATCGCATATTGCTACATGCCTGGCAATATCCTTCTTCATACCTGTCCACCAGAAACTTTCCTTCAAGTCCAGATATATCTTGGTGTTGCCTGGGTGTATCGAGTATGGTGAATCATGGGCCTCCTGAAGTATCAACTTCCTGAGTTCTGTATCATTGGGCACATAGATACGATCCTCAAACCATATAGTTCCGTGTTCATCCTCACGAAAATCTTTAGCTTTTCCTTTACTCATCCTTTCCTTTATCTCTGCAATCTCCTTATCCATCTTCTGGGCTTCACGGATTCTTCTGGTCAGAGTGGACTAAATATCCAGTGTGGCCACATATCCCCTCGGAACTATCTCCAATCGGAGACCTCTGAGATCGTCGGCTAACTCCTGGGGTAATCCTCCTGCTATGAGGGTGTTCACATAACTATTACGGCTCAAGGCATCTGCTACAACATTTGCTTTCCCTGGGTGGTAGTGCAATCTCATGTCATAGTCCTTGATCAATTCTAGCCATCTCCTCTGTCTGAGGTTCAACTCCTTCTACGTGAAAATGTACTTCAAGCTCTTATGATCCGTGTAAACATCGCAACTGTTTCCGACAAGGAAATGTCTCCGGGTCTTGAGTGCGTGCACTACGGCTGCTAACTCCAAATCATGTGTGGTATAGTTCATCTTGTGAGGCCTTAGCTATCTAGAGGTATAAGCTACAACCTTTCCTTCCTGCATGAGCACTCCTTCGAGTCCTTGACGAGAAGCGTCGCAATACACCTGGTAATCCTTGTGTACATTCGGCAAAATTAGCACTGGGGCTGTAACCAAACATTTCTTCAGCTCCTGAAAACTGGCTTCACAATCCTCGATCCAATTGTACTTTGTTTCCTTCTTTAACAGCTCAGTCATGGGCTTAGCAATCTTGGATAAATTTTCAATAAACCTCCGGTAGTATCCTGCAAGTCCGAGAAACTGCGGATCTCCTTGACTGAGGTGGGTGACTTCCATTTGGTGACTGCTTCAGCCTTTGTGGGGTTGACCGCTATTCCTTCTCCTAAAATAACATGTCCAAGGAATCCGACTTCCTTCAACCAAAATTCACATTTGCTGAACTTGGCATATAACTGATGTTCTCGGAGTTTCTCCAGAACTAAACGCAAGTGTTCCTTGTGTTCTTCCTCGCTCTTGGAGAAAACCAATATGTCATCAATGAACACCACGACAAACTTGTCCAGATATTCCATAAATACCTTGTTCATCATACTCATAAAATACGCAGGGGCATTAGTCAATCCAAATGACATGACGGTATACTCATATAGACCATACCTTGTGGTGAAAGCTGTTTTAGGTATATCCTGTTCAAGAATCTTCAACTGATGATACCCTGATCGAAGATCGATCTTGGAGAATACTCTGGCTCCAACCAGCTGATCAAACAAATCATTAATCATCGGCAGAGGGTACTTGTTCTTGATCGTCACCTCATTCAATGCACGATAATCTACAACCATTCTCAAGGTTTTATCTTTCTTCTCTACCAAAAGAACTGGGGCTCCCCAAGGTGACGACCTTGGGCGAATATATCCTTTCTCCAATAACTCCTTGATCTGCTTCTTGATTTCTTCCAAATCATTAGCGGGCATCCGATAGGGTCTCTTGGATATTGGGGCTGTCCCTGGCAACAATTCAATCAAGAACTCAATCTCCTTGTCCGGTGGCATGCCAGGCAATTCCTCCGGAAATACATCGGGGAAGTCTTGTACAACCGGCACTTCCTCTTGGACAACTCTCATGAGGGAATTTACCCGAGTATTCTTTGGTGTGTGCCTGGATACATACTTGATCCTCTTCTGCTCCAGGGTGGTGAGCAAAATCGTCTCGCGGGCACAGTCAATGTTCCCTTCATACTTCGTCAACCAATCCATGCCTAGGATTACGTCCAATCCCTGTGACTCCAATACAATGAGGTCTACGGGAAACTCATGATTTTTGATGCTGAGGTTCGAGTGACAACCTAAGCCTGCCATCATCTCACCTCCTGGGGAACTGACCTGAAGAGGGCTCCTAAGGGTTCTAGTGGGCAAACCATACTTTTCCACAACCACCCTTGATATGAATGAATGCGATGCACCAGAATCAAAAAGTACCAATACTGGACGTGAATTTAACAAGAACTTACCAACCACAGTCTCTGACTGATCATAAACCTCCTCCACATCAAATTTGGTTCACATGAGCATGGGGAAAAGGATTGGGCTTCTTGGTTGCTGAGTTTCCGTTGCCGTTGCCGTTTCCATTTCCCTGCTTGGCCTCCGGACAATCGGTGGCATAATGTCTTGTCTTCTTGCACTTGAAACAGGTAATATGACCTCAGATCCTTCTGAGCCGGAGCGGAACGATGCTGACTGCCATTGCCTCCATTTCCAGACTTGAAGTTCCTGTTGTTGTGACGACTGTTCCCATTTCCTCCATGGTTATGTCCTCCATGAGTATGTCCTCCATGGGTGTGGTGAGTGTGTCCTGATCCAGTGTTTCCTAAGTATGGGGTGTAGCGGGGCTTCTGTTGTGCTCCAGAATTGTACTTGCCATGGCCATACTTCCTTTTACGGTTATCTACCTGATGTTGCTTGCCTTCAAGAATGATGGCCTTGTCTACCAGTTCCTGGTAGTTGTTGAAGGTTGCCACCATCAGCTGCATTCCCAGTTCATCATTGAGTCCTTCCAGAAATTTCTCCTGCTTTGCGGCATCTGTGGCCACATCATCTGGGGCGTAGCGAGCTACCTGACTGAACTCGTCCACGTACTGCCCACAGTACGATTCCCCTGGCGTAAGTTGCGGAACTCACGCTTCTTCAAACTCATTGCTCCAGCTGAGACATGAGCAGTGCGGAAGGCCTGCTGAAATTGATCCCATGTAACTGTGGCAATGGGATAGGTGGTGGTGTAGTTCTCCCACCAGGAGGCTGCGGGTCCATCAAGCTGATGTGCAGCAAAGCGCACCTTCTCCACAGCCGTGCATCCAGCAGTTACTAGCTCCCTTCCAATCTTGTGGAACCAATCATCACCAATAATTGGCTCGGTGCTGCTAGAGAACACCGGCGGATTCAACCTTAAGAAACGGGTCAGGTTGTCGACAGGGGGTGGTGGCGGTGGATTGTTGTTGTTGTTGTTGCTGCCTTGGTTCTGGATCAGCATCTGCATCAAGGCATTCTGCTGTTGGATCAGCTGAGTGATCTCCGGTGGGAAGTTGAATCCGGGGTCACGTCTCGAAGGCATCTGATGTTTTGGAGTGGGTGAGAATTAGAATAGAACAAGGGTCTAAAGAGAAAATAACACTACCCATATGCATGCAACAATCATTAACACACCAATCATTCATTTATTCAACTCAATCATAGTTCAAACTCGGGATACAAGTCTTACGACAAACGAAAACATCGGCCTAATCGATCAACGAGAAAATAAAGATAATATGGCGGTCATGACTAAGTGTCCTCCTCAGATATCCATGTTGTCGCCTCCTGTGGTGCGTCCTCCAGTGGTGCGTCTTCTCTTGGTGCGTCCTTCAGTGGTGCTCTCCTTGTAGTCCTCATCATTGCTCACTAAGGGTCCATCATCACCATTTGGATAAAGGTCTTCTCCCAGATCCATCTTCTCTTCCACCGTGGCAATATAAGTCTTCAAGTTCTGGATCCTCTCCAGAAGGTCGTTGACTTCCTCTTCATGCTCATCGTGGTCCTCGCGCGCTTTATCCTCCAAATCCAGTTCACGGAACAACAGCTTCCTGAACATCTTCGTGCTTCTGCGCGTCTGAACCTCCAGAGTCCTGATGTGAGCTTCCAAGTTTTGGACAAATGAGAGGATGGATTCGTCATTCACAGTGCGCACGATCTCTCCATCTATAGTTCTGCGGGAGATCATGGTGAGGTCTGATCCGATGAGCTCGGCCCTGTACTCCTCCCGGATGTGTCCAAGTGCACGATGAATAGCCATGTTCCTCCCGAGGATCCAAGTGGGGGAAGTAAACTGGAAGTCAATGGGCGCCGAGAAGCTTCCGAAGGTCCTCCCTGGTATGTGCACCACAATCCTATAACGTGTGTCCATCAGAAGTGCCATGGTAGGAGTCCCGGTGATGGAAGGTAGAGCAATCTTCAACTCCCTGATGATCTGAACTAGCTGCTTGCTAAAAGGCATCGTCTCAACCGGCTGGCAAAACTCCGGCAGCAGGACTGGGGTGAACTCGGCGGCCATCTAAAATGTTGAAATCGGGAGAAGTCAGAAATGAACAGGGGGGAATTACAGAAAAAATAAAAACATAAAATAAATTAATTTCTTCCTATGGCTTTCCGATCCTAGGGGTTACGTCCTACGGTCAGCGTGTGCTCTGAATACCATCTCTATAGCGACCCGACACGAAAACGGTCAAGTCTCTGTGTAACTGTACCATCCCAACATCATGCTGGCACACACAGTACATTGATGAAAATATCAAAGTTCAATCACACCTGATTTATTACATCGAATCTCATATAGAGTCTTTATTACATCAGAATAAATTCGGCCGAAGGCCAACTCATGAGATAAACTACTGTGGAAGCGTAGACGAAAAGCGAGTCCATCCGACTCCAAAGGGCAATCACCGAGCGTAGATTGTAGCCTCACTCCTGGTCAGAATAAACCTCTGCAACATGAGACATTGCAGCCATGTAGGTCAGCATTTTTAGTATGCCAGCAAGTCACAAAGAGAAAACAATAATAAAATGCTATCACTATATGCAATTTTGGCTGTGGGGCTCTAAGTTTAAGTTTTTTGCGAAAAGCAAATTTTTCCCTACAACAAAAAGGACTTGCTTGTAATTACTACAAAGTATTTGTTGTTAATGAGATAGTTCCACCAACCAATGTCTCATACCCGAAATCATTATTAACCCAACAATTAATTAATTATGATTGGTGTTCAGAGTTCCGAATAAATCCAATCCCAGAGGCTCAAATGTTCGTAACCGGGGATACGGCTAATCGATTAGATTTCACTCTGCAGAGTCTTGTGCACTTTACCCACAAGAATCGTTCCCTCCTTTATGTCCTCGCATTGCATGGTGTTTGAAGACGGGACGAACGAAACAAGGTCTTTCGTAGAGCTCCTCTGGGCCATTGCCGGTGCCCATCCATTTCCTACCATTTTTCTACATCTGCTGGCACCGTCCATCCAGAGTCACGCCTAGGGTCAACCAAGCCAGAGCCCATAGTGACTTGCCGCTGCACAGGTAAGCTTTCGGTCAAGGTATATCCATCCGTCTCTTCGTGCCTAGGTGAAGCTTTCCGCAAGATGTCATGGCGCTTCTCCATGCATCCTTGGGTCAACCACAGGGTACTCCAGGGTGCCCTTCCATCCTTCCTCCACCCAGTAGTGAATTGAAGTCCGTCTTAAGAATCTTGAAGTCTTGGGGTTGTAGTCATCAACTTAACTCTCACGACTCCCTTGTTATTCACTCAACCAATCCCGTCTACGAAGCATAGCAAAAATAACTACAACGTTCCCGGGCATTGGTAACATGGGGATTTGGGTTCAACCTACCACATGATACTACTCAAGAACATAACTCAAATTCACCTACTTGCATACATGGTGGGGAGGATAACAACTAATGCAATAAAAATCATAGGTAATGAAATACATGATCAAATGACTTGCCTTGGTGACTATCTTCAAGCTCTAACGACTCGTAATAGCAAGCCTCGCACTCTGGATACTCTATCGAAACAAACAAAACATACATAAGCATACCATCATACAACTTAACACTACAACAGCAAGTAAAGCTAATAATAACACAATCATTGAAACACACAAAGAAAACCAAAACAAAACCAAAGAAAGCAATAAAACTCAATGCAAAGTCCTACTACAAGTAAAACAAGCTACAAATAAATTTTCTACTACCAATTAATTTTAACAGAAGCAAAAATAAGGTTTTTACTAAATAACAGAAGAAAAATAACAAAGAAATTTTATGCAAAAAGAATCATATTAAAATCATTTGTAAAACTCCTATAAAACACTAAAACAGTACTCTTTTCATTAAAACCTAATTTTTAATAATCCTAAAATTCGCCAATTAATTAATACTGATAAACAAGGTCACAAATAACTAGTAGCAAAAAGAATCACTCAAAAATAATAATCCTAGCTCAACTTATAGTCAATCTAGTGATTTGAGCAAATTCATGAAAATTCAAAATCAAACTTTTCAAAAATAGTCAAACTTGGTATCTACAGAAACTTCATAAAATTTCTAACCTAATGCAAAAAGAATCACCTAAAAATAATAATTATCCTAGGAGAAATTAATTTTCTAAAACATGAACTATTCTGTTTTTAAAACAGAAAACAAAATAAAAAAACACTATAGATCGGGCGATGTGCCACGTGGCAGGCTGCGAGTGGCTAGGTGGGGTGTCCGACCGAAAGTATCCAACGGATAGCCGGAATCTAACGGAATCACGCGTGCGCATTTAAATAAAAGAAAGCCGGGCGAACCGGTTCAATCTAAACCAAAATAAACCATAATAAAAACCGATCTAAAAAAAACCTAACTGATCGCTGATCTAATCTAGAACGTAGATTACAAATCCAATGGTGGGAGGCGACGGCGGCTTACAGCGAGAGGACGACGGCGAGGGCGACTCGGGTCCGGTGGTGGCGGCGGTTCGGGCGATGCGGCGGGGCAAGGGGACTTCGGGGTTGTGGTCGGTGGAGCTCGTGGACGTCTGTGGCGAGCGGGGTGACGGCGACGGAGCTCAGGTGAGCAACGGATCCGGCGAAGGGCGGACAAGGTCGAGGTGGTGGCTCCGGTGCGATCTGCATGACGAAACCTTGTCAAATTGAAGCGGGGCTTCGAGATAAACCAACTGGCAGAAGGAGGCTCGGGATGACCTACCGGAGACGAATTCGACGGTGAACGGCGGTGGCTCCGGCGAGATTGGTTTGGTGTGGACGTGGGCTACAAGTGGTTTTGGCGAGGGGTTTTAAGGGGGGTCGAGGGAGGAGAGGTGAGGGTATTTATAGGACAAGGTTCTTGGGCGAGGGGAAAGCGCGAGGTGCGATCCCGAGAGAATCAGAGTGGCAGCGGTGCTCCGAACGCGCTCTGGCTCGGCGTGGCTTGGGTGAGGGGTTAGGGAAAGGTGGGGGCCCACCTGTCGGTGGCAGCGAGGAAAGGGGCGCGGGTGCGGGCGACCGGCTCGTAGCGAGTTCAGTGCGGCGCGGGTGCGGCAGTGGGCCGGCTGGCCTGGCGGTTAGCGCCGGCCTGGGCGCTAGCTAAATTTTTTTTAACCGAGAGGGAAAAAGAAATAACTAGAAAAGAAAAATAAAATATTATATATACATATTATATATCAAAAAGATTAGAAAAATAAATCCTAAAAGATGAACTCTTTTTCAGAGGCAAAATAAAAACTTTATAAAAATCATTTTTTTGAGAATTCCAAATAAAACCAAATTTGAATTCAATTTCTTTTGGCATTATTTTCTTCTGACTTTTTGGGGTGTCATGTTACCTCCTCTCATACTTTCTGGATCAAAGTATTTTGTCAGGAATTTTGAAATGAAATTCAAATGCCAGTTTGAAATAAATTCAAATTCAAACAGAACTCAAATGCCTCTGAATTTTCAAAGGCCACTCAATTTCAATCAAAATGCAGTAGATGCTTAGCTATAATTGTAAAACATTCCAAATTGAAAATTTGGGATGTTACAAATATCAAGCATCCCCAAGCTTAATTCCTACTCGTCCTCGAGTAGGTAAATGATAAAAACAGAATTTTTGATGTGGAATACTACCTAACATGTTTCATCATGTAATCTTTCTCTTACGGTATGAATAATAAGATCCGAATGATTCAAAGCAATAGTCTATAATTTGATATAAAGACATCAATACTCAGGCATACTAATAAACAATCATGTCTTTCAAAATAAAAATGCTAAAGAATGTTATCCCTACAAAATCATATAATCCTGTCATGCTCCATCTTCTTAACACAAAATATTTATCGTGCGCTACCCCGATGACAAGCCGAGCAATTGGTTCATACTTTTTAACGCGCTTCAGCTTTTTCAACTCCCACGCAATACATGAGCGCAAGCCATGGATATAGCACTATGGGTGGAATGGAGTATGGTGGTAGAGATCAATGAGGGGAAGTCAAAAATAAGAAGATAGTCTCACATCAACAAGGCTAATCAACGGGCTATGGAGATGCCCATCAATTGATGTTAATGCAAGGAGTAGGGATTGCCATGCAACGGATTCACTAAGAGATATAAGTGTATGAAAGCTCAACATGAAAACTAAGTGGGTGTGCATCCAACTTGCTTGCTCATAAAGACCTCGGGCATTTAAGGAAGCCCGTCATCGGAATATACAAGCCAAGTTCTATAATGAAAAATTCCCATTAGTATATGAAAGTGACAAAATAGGAGACTCTCTATATGAAAAACATGGTGCTACTCTGAACCACAAGTGTGGAAAAAGGATAGTAACATTGCCCCTTCTCTCTTTTTCTCTTTTTTTATTTAGAATGGTCTCATGGACCTCATCCCCACCTTTTCGAGGACTCATTAGTCTCCACCATTCTTTCCTCACTGGGACAATGCTCTAATAATGATGATCATCACACTTTTATTTGCTTACAACTCAAAATTACAACTCGATAATAGAACAAATATATGACTCTATATGAATGCCTCTGGCAGTGTACCAGGATGTGCAATGATACTAGCATAACATGTATAAAAATGATGAATGGTGGTTGAGCCACAAATACTATGTCAGCTATATGATCATGCAAAGCAATATGACAATGACGATGTGTGTCATAAAAACGGAACGGTGGAAGTTGCATGGCAATATATCTCGTAATGGCTATGGAAATGCCATGATAGGTAGGTATGGTGGCTGTTTTGAGGAAGATATAAGGAGGCTTATGTGTGATAGAGCGTATCATATCACTGGGTTTGTATGCACCGGAAAGTTTGCACCAACTCTCGGTGAGAGAAAGGGCAATGCACGGTACCGAAGAGGCTAGCAAATTGCAGAAAGGTGAGAGTGCGTATAATCCATGGACTCACATTAGTCATAAAGAACTCACATACTTATTGCGAAAGTTTATTAGCCCTCGAAGCAAAGTACTACTACGTATGCCCCTAGGGGGATATATTGGTAGGAAAAGACCATCGCTCATCCCCGACCGCCACTCATAAGGTAGACAATCAATAATAAATCATGCTCCAACTTCTTAGCATAACGACAGATCATACGTGCATGCTTCGGGAATCACAAACCTTAAGACCAATATTCTTACTAAACCACAATTATCTACTAGCACCTCCCACATATTACCATCTTAATATCTTAAAACTATTGCAAGGAATCAAACTTATCATATTCAGTGATCTACATGAAAGTTTTTATTATATCCCCCTTGGATACCTATCATATCAGGACCAAATTCATAACCCGTGCATATTACCATTGCTAATTATTAGACTCTCAAAAAGATATAAGTGAAGCATGAGAGTGCAACTATTTCTTTAAAATATAACCACCGCCGTGCTCTAAAATATATAAGTGACGCACTAGAGCAACTGCCTAGCTCAAAAGATATAAGTGAAGCACATAGAGTATTCTAACAAATCACGAATAATATGTGTCCCTCTCAAAAAGGTGTGTTCAGCAAAGATGATTGTGACAAACTAAAAAGCAAACAAAAGTAAACAAACTATATCACAAGATGCTCCAAGTAAAACACATATCATATGATGAATAAAAATATAGCTCCAAGTGAGTTACCGATAGATTATAGACGAAAGAGGGGATGCCTTCCGGGGCATCCCCAAGCTTAGACGCTTGAGTCTTCCTTGAATATTACCTTGGGGTGCCTTGGGCATCCCCAAGCTTAGGCTCATGCCGCTCCTTATTCCTTTATCCATCGTAGTCTCACCCAAAACTTGAAAACTTCAGCACACAAAACTCAACAGAAACCTTGTGAGATCCGTTAGTATAACAAACAAATCTTAAACTTTAGGTACTGTTGTAAATTGATTCATATTTAATATTGGCATAATGCTACTGTACTCCAACTTGTCCATGACTCATACCCCCCGATACTATCCATAGATTTATCAAAATAAGCAAACTATGCAACAAAAACAGAATCTGTCTAAAATAGAAAAGTCTGTAAATATCTATTTAAAAGCCATACTTATGTAACTCCAAAAATTCTGAAAATTTAAGAAAACGTAAAAAATTCATATACAAATACTGTGTAAAAATTTCAGATTTTTCTGACGTCCAGTACAGAATTAACATTCCAGCACTGGACGCAAAACTTTCTGTTTTCCAAACAGCATCAATTATACTATCATCCAAATCATCCCAAAGGCATTTCTTGGCACAAACACTAATTAAAAGATAAAAGCATAATCATAACAGAGGATATAATTGTGTAAATACACAAGAATAGAAAGTAAAACAAAAATTTATTTTATTTATTGGGTTGCCTCCCAACAAGCTCTTTCTTTATAGCCATTATATAGGCTTGAGATTTCAATGATGCTCACATAAAAGATAATAATTGAAACACAAACAGAGCATCACAAAACATGTGACAAACACATTTAAATCTAACATACTTCCTATGCATAGGCATTTTATAAGCAAAAAAATTATCAAGACAAGAAGTATCTAGCATATGCAAGGAAGAAGAACAAAACATTAACAGTTTGAACTTCAAGAGAGGTAATTGAACGTGAGAATTCCTATAACCATATTCTCCTCTCTCATAAAATTTACATGTAGGATCATAATCAAATTCAATAATATAACTATCATATAAAATATTCTCTTCATGATCCACATGCATAAAAGTTTTATAATCTTCGAAAATAGTGGGATTAACATCAATTAAAGTCATGACCTCTCCAAACCCACTTTTATCATAAAATTCATAAGATTGATAATTCTCCAAAGTAGTGGGGTCATTATTACCTAAAGTTGACACTCTTACAAACCCATTTTTAATATTATTGCAAACATTATTATCAATAACATATTCATCATGAGGCTTAAATAAATTTTCAAGATCATAGGAAGCATTATCACCCCAATCGTGATCATTGCAATAAGCAGTGGACATAACAAAATTGTCAACCCCAAGCTTGTACTTTTCCATATCATTAACACAATTGATATTAATAGAATTTATAATAACATCATTGCAATCATGCTTTTCATTCAAGGAGCTACCATGAATCACTTTATAAACTTCTTCTTTTAGCACCTCATCACAATTTTCAGATTCATGATTTTCAAGCAAAACTTCATAAAGATAATCAAGTACACTGAACTCACTAGCAATTGGTTCATCATAATTGGATCTTTTGAAAAGATTAGCTAGTGGATGAGGATCCATATCAATAGATTTTTTAGCAAGCGAAGATACAAGCAAATAGAAGGCACATGGCAACACAAGCAAAGATAGCACACAAAATATTTTTGTATTTTTTTTGTAAAATTATTTTAGAAGTGGGGGAGATGAAAATGAGAGGCAAATGAAAATAAAAAGTTAAATAAAATAAATGTAAGTGGATGATAGTTTGTGTGAAGGTACTTGGTAATTTTGATGATGTCTCCCCGGCAACGGCGCCAGAAATTCTTCCTGCTACTTGTAGACTGCGTTGGTATTTCCCCGAAGAGGAGAGGATGATGCAGTATAGTAGAGATAAGTATTTCCCTTAGTTAAGAACCAAGGTTATCAATCTAGTAGGAGAACCAAGCAAAATCCCGTTAAGCGCACCTGCACACACAAAAGCAAACACTTGCACCCAACGCAAATAAGAGGCTTGTCAATCCTCTTAGCGGTTATTTGCAAGGATTAATTCTGATAGTGGTAGATAGATAAACTAAAATACTAAATAAAATAAAAGTAAATAAATTGCAGAAAGGTATTTTTAGGTTTTTTTATATATGATAAAGTAGACTCGGGGGCCATAGTTTTCACTAGAGGCTTCTCTCTTGAACACAAATCATACGGTGGGTAAACAAATTACTGGTGGGCAATTGATAGAAAAGCAAATAATTATGACGGATTGATGGCAATGCTCATGTATATAGGCATCATGTCCGAGACAAGTAGACCGACTCCTGCCTGCATCTACTACTATTACTCCACCCATCGACCGCTATCCAGCATGCATCTAGGGTATTAAGTATGAAACAGAGTAACGCCTTCAGCAAGATGACATGATGTAGACAAAGTAAACTCAAGCAATATGATTAAACCCCATCTTTTTATCCTTAATGGCAACAATACAAATACGTGTCATGTCCCCTTCTGTCACTGGGATTGAGCCCCGCAAGATTGAACCCATCACAAAGCACCTCTCCCATTGCAAGATAAATCCGTCTAGTGGGCCAAACCAAATCGATAGATCGGAGAGAAATACAAAGCTATAAGAATCATGCATAAAAGAGTTCAGAGAAGACTCAAATATTTCTCATGAATAATCTTATCATAAACTCACAATTCATCGGATCCCAACAAACACACCGCAAAAGAAGATTACATCGGATAGAACTCCAAGAACATCGAGGAGAACATGGTATTGAAGATCTAAGAGAGAGAAGAAGCCATCTAGCTACTATCTATGGACCCGTAGGTCTGTGGTAAACTACTCACACATCATCGGAAGGGTAGCAAGGTTGATGAAGAAGCCCTCCGTGATAGATTCCCCCTTCGGCAGAGTACCGGAAAAGTCCTCCAGATGGGATCACGGAAGAACAGAGGCTTGCGGCGGCGGAAAGGTTTTCTCTTCTATCCCTCCGGTATATTGGGAATATTTGGGAATTTATAGCGCTGGAATTAGGTCAGGAGGGGCTACGAGGGGCCCACAAGCCTGGCGGCGCGCCTACCCCCTGGGCGCGCCCTCCAGTCTTGTCGCCTCCTCGTGGCTCTTCTGGTCTTCCCTCGAAGCTTCGTGGGTCTCTTATGGTCCAGAAAAAATTAATCCAAAGTTTTTTTCTCGTTTGGACTCTTTTTGATAATGATTTTCTGAAAAGGCAAAAACAAGCAGAAAACAGCAACTGGCACTGGGCACTGGGTTAATAGGTTAGTCCCAAAAAATGATATATAATGGCATATAATTGCATATAAAACATCCAAGATTGATACTATATATAATAGCATGGAACAATCAAAAATTATAGATACGTTGGACCAGAGTACCACAAAAGGAAGGACTACCAACAAAATTTGGACCAGAGCCCCGGAGCACTGGGCTCCGGGGCTGTATCACACCTCCTTGCCCTTGAACGCACAAGCATCTATCAGCAGAAGCTGCGCCAGTACCAAGGTAGGCGTGTGCGCGCACGTGATTTCAACATCGGCGACCTCGTCCTTCCGCCTCAAGCAGAAACCACGCAAGGACAAGATGTCCTCCCCATGGGAGGGCCCCTACATCATCCACGAGGTCCTCAACAAAGGGGCCTACTACCTCAGCAACAAGGAAATAGGTCAGATCACATCACGACCCTGGAATGCTGAACATCTCCGCTTATTTTATGCATAGATATCTAAGTATTACGTACTTTCTGCATAAATAAACTGCAAATCTGCATCTCATGTATATTTAGCTCAAATAGAATCAGGTTGGAAAATAAGGAGGTCACAGAGACCTCCCATGCTTTTTCATTTTCCTTTTATAGTTTGCTAAATAAACATGACACACAGCTATTCAGCACAATCACTATACTAAACCCCTTGGGATAGACAAATCACAGAAGAACAAATGTATCTCTTTGTTGATGGTCTCAGGGGCTGCATCGCTATCAGTGGACCTCCCCGTAGCTCCACCTGAAGGCTGTATTGTACGTTCCTGCTTTTTTGATCCGGACCCTTGTGGACGCTTCTTCTGCCGATCTCCCACAACCTCGTGCTCAGGGGCTGCATCGACGCAATTTTGTTGGTAGTCCTTCCTTTGAGGAGAGCAACCATCGAGGATGTCGAACGACTGAATCAGGCATTCTGGTCACGCCGGCGTCAACCAGCACAAAAGTGGATCTCTGCTCCGAACCCAAACAGAGGCACTTCATCACCTCTACGGCATAAACAAAACAATACATCTCATTTTTCAAGCAACGAAAAGCACACAAATGAGGTCGTATTAATAAGTTTCGCAAAGAAAGTTGTGAACTGTTTTTCATTCAGGAAAATATCTTAGGCCTCACGGCGGCTCTCCTCGGTGGCAAAGGCCGCAACCGACTCCACGTCATTGTAGAAGCTCTACACAGGGCGGGCATGTGGCTCCGGGGTAACTATCGCATAGGCAGACCATTCGGGGAGGCTCGCCTGCAGCCTCGCCAGTACAAATTGCGCGTTGGTGGTCGCCGCGACCTCATGCAGATCCATCAGGCACTGAGCCGCCTAAGGCATACGTGCGACGAGCTGGTTGATGCCGGAACTGCCCGCTTCGCCGACCCACAGGGCACCATCAGCCCGCGCCAATGCCTTTGCCATCCGTTCAAGGGTGGACGTTACAACGCCGGGCCGCAATGAGCCCGGTGGACAAAGTAAATCCGGCAGCACAGCTGCCAACAAAAGGTGATGACATCGCGCATGTCACACATGAACACAGAAGAAAGAGAATATGAGCAGCGAAGACCTACCATCGGTTGTGGCCTCCAGCCATTCCTGGCATGCCCGTAGCACTCAGAGGTCCTGCGCTGCATGCTGTCCGGCCTCCAATATGGAGACCTCACTACAAAAAAAACACTTCCGTGATGATACATCTTTGTCATAGTAGGTCAAGTTTTCTGTCATGCATGTACATCCGTGACAATGTTATGACAGAATTAAGATAGTCATACCTGTGCTGTCATCACGGAAGTGTCCACTTCCATGATGATAAATGTCGCGTCATGGAAGTGTTTTCGTCAAGGGTAACCTACACGTGGCATCCACCGTAACGGGTCGCCGTTAAGCTATCGGGTTCCGGTTTGGATCCGCTAACCCATTAGCAGCCCTGACCAATGGCGATTCTCCACGTGTAAATTTCTCATTCACCAGCCGATCAACGTGTCAGCTCAGCGTTGCGATAGATGTCATCCATTCATTGGATGTGAGACGCCAATGATACGTCCACATGTGGTGTGGCCCAACAGTGGCCCATTTAGGTAATAAAGGCCAGCCCGTTTGACTTGGTCAAAAGTTAGCGGGCCGGCCCATGGAAAGCCTATTAACGGCCTGTTCGCATACAGCCCATTTATGGCCCGGGTACTCACGGCCCGTTAGGGCCTTTCAATATTCGGCCCAGTAGCGTCATGTGGTCCGTCCCATATGATTCCAGCCCATTGTCACTTTCGGCCCATCTATGGCTCGTTGATGAGTTTCCTTGCCAGTGAAATATGTTTTCTTCAGGTAATTCCGATACTGCCACAAAGCATTCATGAAGATAGCACAGGTTACCTCATCCTGAGTTTCCAAATCGGTCATTCTCTACACAGAAAAATGGGAACATTTGCTATGTTATAACCAGCAGGGAGGTAGAACGTATGGGACAAAGCAAAGTAATTGCCATGAATACTTACACATAACTCCTGGAAGAACACCTGCAACTGGCTTTTTCCTTCATCTTCAGTATAATATTTCCATGATGGGAAGATATGCACATAGTATTTAACAACATCAAATGCGATAGACGCTAAACTACGGATGACTAGTTCTGCTTCGTCCACAGGAAGAGGTGTACTAACTGGTGGAGTTGGGGTTCGCCGTGGTAGTCCTGGCGCTTTGGGCACTGGAGCGGCCTTACTAACTGCTCTTGTTTGGGAGCTCTGTTGTGGAGATGGTGTTGTGTCAACTGGAACTGGGTTACTATCTGCTGGGATTGGGGTTAGACTGGGTGAAGCTGGTTCTCTGTCCATCGGAGTATGGGTACAATCTGCGATAGTCTGGGTTATGTGTGGTTGGGCTGGTTCTTGTGCAAGTACAACCGGGGTGCTATCTCCATCGACAGGTAGCGCTGTTTTATTTGAAGAGCGTGTTTTTACTCTGCTAGATACTGTCATCACCCCCTCCAATTCAAATGGCTGATAAACAAGAAAAGTAGTTGAATGTACAGGCCTTGTATGAGACAGATGCAATAGATAGTGAGGAAAAAAGAGGGCATGAAATAGTTCACATATATGTTGTTTAACTAAACAGGATAGCATGACATAATTTCACATATATGATATCTATCTAAACAGTATAGCATGACATAATTCAAAGATATGATGACTAGCTAAAAAGAATGGCATGAGATAATTATATGATGTCTTTAGTAAACAGGTTCGCATGACATAATTCACATACAGGTTATCTAAGTAAACAGGATGGCATGTTATAATTCACATATGTGATTTATATACTAAGCAAATGGCATTCGTATATATGATGTCTAAACTAAGCAGATGGTGTTGAATATTGTGTATATCATGTCTAAACTATGCAATGCAAGACAACATATGCATGATACGAGCAGTATAACCGTCCCAAGTTAGAGCATACACCTCGGGGGGGGGGGGGGAATAGGGCTGGTCATCTATCTCTGAATCCTCCTCTGAGGAGCTATCTGGATCCAGCAAGAGATCTGCTTCGACAGGTAGCACTGTCTACTATGAAGAACTTGTTTTCACTCCAGATTTTTTCATCACCCACCCAAATGGCTAATTCATAGGAAGAATAGTTGAATGTACAAACATTGTCGACAAATGGAAATGTAATGGAAAAAAGGAATGGCAAGATATAATTCAAATATATGATGCCTGGCTAAACAGGATGGCATTGCATATTTCACATATACTATGGCTGGCTAAAAAAGATGGCATTGCATAATTCACATATGTGATATAGAAACTAAACAGGTGGCATTACAGAACATGTCTAAACTAAGCAGATGACATATATGATGTCGAAAGTAAGCAAAGCAAGGCACCATATGCATGATATGACCAACATCATCATGCCAAGTTAGAGCAAACACCTCGGGGGGTAAATAGGAGTGGTCAGCTCCCTCTGACTCCACCTCTGAACAGCTATCTTCCTCTGGATTACAATCTGGAGGAGGGGGGTGGGGTTGCCATTGCACCCACCATGGAGCGATGTCTGCATGAAATTGTATTGCCGCGCAAGACTCTTCTCTTTTTCTTTACATGTTCAGCATGACTGTGTACAATAACTAACATGCATACGAAAAAAATATAGTGAGATTAAGTAAGGAGAGCATGCAGATATCTAGAGTGATGGTAACAACCAGTGGATAGATCCAAAAATAATGATAGCAGGCAAATGATAGCTAATTTAATAAAAAGACAGATGATGGCTACTTTACTATTTGTTTCCCACCCAAGATGAACGACATAGTAGATACCCTAGATGAAACAGATAGTAGATCGATATACTATTCATTGCTGCCTCGATATGTGCCCCACAAGCATTTTCAAACTCAAGTTTGAACATTAATTTGGACCTAACTTGGAGTCTAAGAGATGAACAGGATGGTAAACTAGCAGGTAATAATAAGCAATGCATAAAGTAAGCAAAAACAAAAGAGTGCGACCTCTCTTGCGGACCCGTGTACTCCTCAGGTTCATCTGCTGAGTCAATGATGGTGATGCAGTTGCGATGGCTGCCGACGGCGGGGAAGGAGATCTAAGGCGGCGAAAGACGGTAAGGAGTCGTGATGTCTGGTATGGTGGACGCTTTTGTCGATGGAGCAGCTCAGGTGAGGTGGACGACAGCGCAGCTAGAGCAGGACAAACCACACAAAGTTTACTTCGACACCTTTATCTGTAAATGAAATAATTCTGTAAGGGCTCCTTGGCTTGCAGGAAGAGCACAGGAATGCAAAGAAACATGGCCAAATTAAAGTCAAACCACCTTGAAATGTGTACAGTTAGAATGTTATTATGCCACTAATGCACTTAGTCTTCTTTTCATGCATAGGATTTTGATAAGTAGGTCCAGGTGGATGTTAAAATTTCTGTGTTTTTCCTTTGAAATAGACATGAAAGGAAAAAATCCTTCAGTTTTATTTTGCTCCATTCCTTTGAACCAAATGCATGAATAATTGAATAGTAGGGTACCATAGGAAAATTTCCTATTGCTATGTTTTCCTTCACTTTTTCCTTTGAACCAAAATAGCCCTAAGGGATCGACATGAATGTAGAGTAAAAACTGATGCGACAAGGGTACAACCACTTTGGCGTAGCCGTGTCGACCTCATCATCATTGGGTCGGTCGCTAAAGATGTTGCGGTGGAGGTCGCTGTTGGAGCTGGCACTACTACAAGCGACCGTTAACGCGACACATGAATTAGAGACCCCGCGACCAAACTGTGTGTGATGCATGAATGACAAACGGTGTCATAAAAAAACGTCCCAAATAAGATGAACTATTTACGATGCCAGAGACATCAAAAACGATTCAGATTAGAGATGCGTGTGCGATACGTGGCATACAGTTGATCCATACAAACTGTTTGCGATAAGCCAGAACAACAAACACGGTCAGCCAGTTCATGGTGTGTGCGATACACGACATACAGTTCACTCGGATGAACTGTTTGTGATTACCCAACACAACAGAAATGGGCAGCCAGTTCAAGGTGTGTGCGATACACGGCATACAGTTCACTCAGATGAACTGTTTGTCATTACGCAACACAACAGAAACGGTCAGGCAGATCAAGATGTGTGCGATATACGGCATGCGGTTCACTCGGATGAACTATTTGCGATTACCCAACACAACAGAAATGGTTCAACTTAACAAGATGTGTGTGATACGCGGTAAACAGGTCAGTAATCCGAAATGTGTGGGAAGACGGATAATAACACGGATGATTCCTTCTAATAACCCGTGGGTGTTATGGGCAAATGCTTGCTGGTAAACAATTGTCAGCAATTGATGAATTCATCACCGACGGGTTCCGTAGTTTTATCCATGTGCGATGTGATTTGCTCATTCTGCACAACATCAACGCTCTCTGTGTATAGAACAATATTATTTTGTGTGAATAGTGTTCTCTATTGGGCACACGAGATATATGGATCACACCCGTGGGCAAGCAATGTGCGCGCACGCGTCGTGCTAGCTCACACTTCCTTCTATGCTAAGTTTCCATTAATTGATGGCGTTTTATGAACATGCCACCGTTTCCCGCCATTTCCCCATCGGTTTCCCGCCGCCACCCAGCGATTGCGCATAAGCCTAGGTGGCGCGCGACACACCGAGGCACAAGCGCAGCCTATAGCCCCTCTAGCTACCTTTTGCAAGCATGCCAACCCACCGAAGCGTCGCCTCTGCCATCAACCTCCTCGACGAGGTAAATGAGCAGGCGCCACGGCCCGTCGCGGCCAAGGGCGTCCCCGGCAACGCGATGGACGACGCCGTGCTGCGCGTCATCGCCAGGGTTGAGCGGACCCTTGGCGGATGGTGCTTCAGCGCCACGGATCAAGAAAGGCAACTCAATGCCGAGAGGCTGCAGCTCGACGTACAACATGATCAGTGGTGCCCCGCAGCGCAAGACAGGCGCGTCCGCACCCATAGGCTGTGGCTCGTCGCACAGCGAGACCGATGGACCGCCGCAGAGCGAGAGGCGCGGCGCACCGCACAGCAAGAGCGATTGCATCGGTGCTTGCCTGCTGTCAACAGGGCGTTGCAGCTGGCTACATGGCCTGTTAGTAGCCCCATTCCTCGCCAGGAGTGGGCAGAGGCCGTCTGCGCCGTACTAGCACTAGAGGCCAGCCGCACCGTGCTTGCACCAGACGCCGGTCGCGCCGTTCGCATGGGTCGCGCCATTCGCCTTGTCCACAGCCCTCTCGATGCCAACGCGCTGGTCGCTAGGCTCGAGCGCCTCCTTGGCCCATGTGTCCACATAGGCGCAGTAGAGGAACATGGCCGTCGCATCCTCGAGCTGGTGATCTCCAATGAAATAGCCAACTTGGAGCTCGAGATCGCGCTCCAGATGTACCACGAGCATGTCAACCGCTTGGACGAATGCCTACACGAGTTCAGGCAGAGGCAAGAGCTACCGTAGGCATGGGTGGTGGTCATGGATGCGTTTTATTTTGTTGAGTCGTTTCGACGTTGATCGCTATGTATTCCCAACAATCATAATATTGCTCTGTTTCAATGTGTGTACTATGTTTTCCGTTCTTACATATTGTTCTGTTTCAATGTGTATGTTTTCCATTTTGTACATGTGGATGGTAAACTACTAGATAGAAATTAGTACGAAAACGAACAATATGTGATGATACTTAACTGGGATGCATAACTACTAAGTACAATGCATAAAATTGAAAATGAACAATACTAAAACTAATAATCCCTCCTTATGCGTCTAGTATTCCGGCATCCCCTCGCTAGCAGCTCCCTGGTTCGCGGAGGCTTCCCAGCGCGGAGGGAGTTCTCCGCTTCCTCCGCCTCACAGTGCTAGACGTGCCGATCTGCCTCTTGCTGGCGGACGCGCGCGAATGATCTTGCCATTTCGTTGGGCGCCCACCGAAGATCCTCGTCGGTAGCACGATGGAGCTTATCGGCCCACCTCCACGCAGCGATGAGGCGCCTAGCGCCTTTGGCCTTCCTGGCGAAGTACCGGCCATCTTCGTACACCTTGTCCGCACGTCGACGCGCCCGCCGCCAAAGCTCTAGCTTCTCCTTTTACCAGGCGGCCTCACGGGCTTCACAGGCCGCCTGGTCCCTGGCGCGCTCCTCCGCCAACTCCTTCTTGAAAGCCACTTGCCTGGCTTTCTCAGCCGGCGGCAGCGCTTTCCACACACAAAGATTGTACTGGCCCCAAAACCACTCCAAAATTGGGGGTTCCGGTGCAACCTCGTCTGGTGGTGCGTAGGGGTCCTCCTCGTCGCTGCTCTGTGCGTGGATGTCCTCGCGGGGCGGCGCCTCCTCCTTGATGGGTGGGCAGATCGTCGGCGCCATGGCAGAGTTTTGTGAGAGAGAGGGGGGCGAGCGAGGAGAGGATGTAGATGAGAATGCAGGCGGGACGACGTGGGCGGGGTAGTATTTATTGGTGGCCGGAATCTAGATCGACGGGAGCAGTAGAAGCGCCGGTGGCCGGAATTTACGAGTACTATAGCTTGAATTACACACGATTCACGCATCAAAATCGGTGTGTGAAATAAATCGCTGACGGTTCCCAATACTGAACCACGTCTGATTAATAACCCGCGCCACTCACCTTCTAAACCTCGCGGCGTGAAACAGAGTGCCAATCATGGGGGGCCCAGTTGTCTTGCCAGATATTTACATATTCTTTCCAAATGTTTTGCATGAATGCTTATTTCGTGTTACTACCATGATATTGTTGGAAAATGTATTACATAAATGATTTTTCCAACCCATGATGATATTTTGTTGCATGTACATGTAGTTCAAATTCGAATTACGGCCATTAAATGGTTAGAAACTCACTTGATGTCTTAAAAATGTCAAATAACCCCTGAAAATTTCAAAATTTTAACATGAAAGTTGTATTTGTGGATGTTAACGGTTAAAAAAATGCCAAGCCATAAGAGGAAGCCAATGTCGGTTCGTCATCAAACATGCATAATCTTCCCTCTCGGAACCACTAGCCTTCTCGTGAGATGCTCCGATTTGTGAGAGGTATGTGCCAAAACTTTCATCAAAGTGGCCAATTCTTTTACAACAGCATCTTGGTGCCATTTCATGACATCAAGCAAGGTTTCATGTAATTTTGATCATTTTTGAATTTTTTGGAATTTAAAAGCCATGGTTCTCACTGTTTGTGTCCAAGCCTTGACACCAATATGTTTGAAAATTCCTTCCAATTTACTGCACATGGCATTAACTCGCACACAAGGACATAAATATGATTTTCCAACCCATGATGATATTCTGTTGCATGTACATGTAGTTCAAATTTGAATTACGGCCATTAAATGGTTAGAAACTCACTTAATGTCTTAAAAATGTCAAATAACCCTTGAAAATTTCCAGATTTTACCATGAAAGTTGTATTTGTGGATGTTAATGGTAGAAAAAAAATGCCAAGCCATAAGAGGAAGCCAATGTCAGTTCGTCATCAAACATACATATTCTTCCCTCTCGGAACCACGAGTCTTCTCGTGAGATGCTCCGATTTGTGAGAGGTGTGTGCCAAAACTTTTGTCAAAGTGGCCAATTCTTTTACAACAGTATCTTGGTGCCATTTCATGACATCAAGCAAGGTTTCATGTATTTTTGATCATTTTTGAATTTTTTTTGAATTTAAAAGCCATGGTTCTCACTGTTTGTGTCCAAGCCTTGACACCAATGTGTTTTAAAATTCCTTCCAATTTACTGCACAGGGCATTAACTCGCACACAAGGACATAAATATGATTTTCCAACACATGATGGTTTGCCGTTGCATGTACATGCAGTTCAAATTTGAATTACGGCCATTATATGGCCAGAAACTCACTTAATGTCTTAAAAAGGTCAAATCAACACCGAAATTTTCAAAAATTTAACATGACCGTTGCATTAGTGCATGTTAACGGTAGAAAAAAATTTGAGGTCATATGAGGAAGCGAGCGCCGGTTCGTCATCAAACATGCATTGTTCCCTCTCGGAACCACGTGTCTTCTCGTGAGATGCTCCGATTTGTGAGAGGTCTGTGCCAAAACTTTTGTCAAATTGGCCAATTCTTTTACCACTGCATCTCGGTACCATTTCATGACATCAAGCAAGGTTTCATGTATTTTTTATCATTTTTGAATTTTTTTAGAATTTAAAAGCCATGGTTCTCACTGTTTGTGTCCAAGCCGTGACACCAATATGTTTGAAAATTCCTACCAATTTACTGCACAGCGCATGAACTCGCACACAAGGACATAAATATGATTTTCCAACACATGATGGTTTGTCGTTGCATGTACATGCAGTTCAAATTTGAATTACGGCCATTATATGGCTAGAAACTCACTTAATGTCTTAAAAAGGTCAAATCAACACTGAAAATTTCAAAAATTTAACATGACCATTGCATTAGTGCATGTTAACGGTAGAAAAATTCAGGGTCATACGAGGAAGCGAGCTCCGGTTCGTCATCAAACATGCATTGTTCCCTCTTGGAACCGCGTGTCTTCTCGTGAGATGCTCCGATTTGTGAGAGGTCTGTGCCGAAACTTTTGTCAAATTGGCCAATTCTTTTACCACTGCATCTCGGTACCATTTCATGACATCAAGCAATGTTTCATGTATTTTTGATCATTTTTGAATTTTTTGGAATTTAAAAGCCATGGTTCTCACTGTTTGTGTGCAAGCCGTGACACCAATATGTTTGAAAATTCCTTCCAATTTACTGCACATGGCATTAACACACACACAAGGACACAAATATGATTTTCCAACCCATGATGGTTTGCCATTGCATGCACATGCAATTCAAATTTGAATTACGGCCATTATATGGCTAGGAACTCACTTAATGTCTTAAAAAGGTCAGATGAACCCTGAAAAATTCCAAATTTTAACATGACAGTTGTATCAGTGCATGTTAACGGTACAAAAAAAATTCGAACAATTTCCATCACCATCCGTTGCCAGTGTACTCCAAATTAGTCTGCCGCAGGTAATTAAAAATGGACTACATCACACACAGTTGGTCATAAGAACTGTTTGCGATGAAAATTCGTGGGTCTTTTTATGTCTTCCTCCATAAGCTTCGCCAGATTCGTCTGCTCAAGCGTTGTTCACCCCCGAATCCTGGAGACCCCGATACCCATTCCCCATCCCCTTCTTGCAAAGAATGACGCCGTGGAGATGCTTCGTGAGGGCCCGTACGGTCGCCGAGTCCTCCCTGAGCGGCTCCGCCTCCGCCGAGAGCACGGCCGCCTACGTCGAGAGTGCGGCCGCTTCCACATTGAGCGCGGCCACATCCGCCGAGAGGGCGTCTGCGGCAGCCGACAGGGCAGCTGCAGCAGCCGAGACGGTTGCAACTGCTGCTGCGACGGCGACTGCAAACACCGAGAGCCCTCGAGCAGCCGTCCGTGCCGCGGAGGTCGCCCTGGCCCGGGTCGAGGCCATCCACACCCAGGTCGAGGACGCCCACGCCAAGATATTCCAGGCCTCCTCGGAATCCAGCATGCACCCCACATCCAAAAAGGTGGCGGAGATGCTTGTCGACGATGCGGCGGCGGAAGCCATGGAGCCCCTGCTTCCTCATGAGATCGCCGAGCAGGAGCTGGAGATGCAGGAGGCGGCGGAGATCAAGGAGCGCCGGGAGGAGGAGTTGCGCGTGGCTAAGGAGGAGGTAGAGAGCCACCTGTCCGTCGAGGAATCGGTGGTGGAGTACCAACGTGAGCTGCAGCCACTACTACGTGTACTACAACCTTGAGGGTGGCACCGAGGACGAGGACGACGACATGGTCGACTTCAGCCTGGGGGACGCGGAGTCCACCAGCGGCAGCATGTCGCCAAGACAAGTCATCAACATCTCATCTTACACCGGCGAGGCATAGGGCTGCGGCGCGTCGACGGCTTTGTTTAAATTATGCGTACTTAGCCTTTGTTTATAATGCTGGTCTTTTGTTAGAGCAATGTTTAGGTCAAATGGCTCTGTTTAATTACTAAAATTGCTCAATTCAGTAAGTGTGGTCCGTGTGCTGTAGGCTCTTTTGTGTACCCCCCCCCCCCCCCCCAAATTAGCAAGTGATGTTAAATATGCAATGATGTGGATGAGCACTGTACCCAGGGAAATTTCCACCAAAAATCGAGTTCTCAAACTCATCGCATGCACGTAAAGCAGAAGAAACATTTGCGATGCACACATATGGTCAAAGTGAAAGGTGTCCGATGACACTGAGCGCCAAGTTCCCCCCCCCCCCCCCGCCACACCTTTCGATTTTTTTTGCCTACCGCTGAAATATCTAACTCTTCCCCCCTTCCCACCCCCTTTTCTCACCGACCACAAGCCACATTTCCCCTATTTACTCCTTCCTTCCTTCCCAAGCTATAGCCGCTTCCTCGCTTGCTTTCCTCGCTCTCGCCGTCTCGCATCCGACCGCCGTGGATGCCATGGTCTTCTTTGACCTCTCCAGCGGTTCCTCCTCCTCGGACGAGTATGTCAGTAGCCGGGTATGCCTCTCTCCTCTCTCTCGCCCCCCTAGGCTTAGGGTTCTGATTTGTAATAAAGGATTTTAACTCGGAGACCGATTTGAGCCATTTGTTCCTCTTGTAGCTCCCTAGGACCATCACTTGCAAGGAATGGAGTGGGGTAGCTGAAGATCTGCCTGCTCGTTGTCACCATGAATCTCCATGCATGAAGTTAGTGGCTTTTGAATCTGTGGACAGTGGGAGGAAGTTTTTGGCATGTGCAGAAAAGGTTAGCCCCACTTTCGTTGTTACAAATCATTTGTTAGATGTGATTCAGACACTGTCACTGTGCTATGTTAATATGGATGTGATTAAGACACTGTCAAAGTTTCTACCTAGTATCTAAAAATGTTGCCATCTCATCAGCGATGCCCTGAGAAAATTATTTGGCACCACTTCAGCAGTTTGTGCACCCAACTTTGCTCCACACACCCGAGCAGCCAAGCAATAAAATACTAATACTTTATGGCAGGAAGGAACTGGGCATCGGAGCAACTAGGTGCTCCGGTTCCCTAAATTTTTCCTCTGGCAATGACTCGGCAGTGCAGGATACCAGTGCCAAATGTAGCAACATTTGATTTGACACCAGTTTTGGCCTACACAGTGGAGGGCCTTTATTGGTATTAGTTCTATGTTATTAAATTTGTGCATGTACATACCTGTTAGTATTAATTTGATGGCATTGGAACATTGGCACTGTGCTGTTGCAGTTATATTTAGCTTCCTCATAAAATGGTCAATTTGTTATTATAGTACCTGACTAAGAACTTAATTATAGCTTGTGATGTTCCTGAATTTGGTTGTTGTCTCAGTAGCAATTAATTCATTTGCACATTGAACTTTTTGAGAAGATATGTCATAATAAACGTGTTTTTGCAGTTTTTCAAAATATGTATGTGGTGATTTTTCTATGTTGCTAGAAACCCATTTTACCTACAACTATAACTGATTTAGTTTTAAATATTATAGGATGAATGGAAGTGTTCTTAATTGTAGTGGGTTGATCAAGAGTGGCCACCGTCTTTGAAGATGTGCCTAGCAAAGCTCTGGAGCATGTTTGAGGAAGAGAATAGAGATAGGCTTACAGAAAATGTTGTCAACGCTGAAGAATATTTCAAGGTAATGGAAAAAAAGAGGAAGATGGAGAATGAGCTCAGATTTTTTAAATTAGACTTTGCTAAGATGGTGTTTGTGAAGGAGGAGGCACTTTCCTAGTTGGTCAGTGCAAATCAGGTTCTTACTGAACTGAAAGCAGAGGTGGAGAAGACTAATTTGGTGATCATGCATCAGTCGATTAGGGAAATGAATATATTGTTCTAATATTGTGTTTATGAAGGTGAACTAGCTATATGCTGTACTGTGCTGTTTTCACGTACCTATCGTACTGTGATGTTATAATATATTTATGTGCCTGATATGAAATTGGCAAATAGTTGTTTGATATGAAATGTGATTTTGCTTAATACTGCAATTATTAATAGTAAACTAATAAACCTGCTAAATGGGTCATGGAACTTTACAAACGGTTCTAGCAGCAAAAGCGTGTGTGATATACTTGAATAACGCAAACGGTTTACGGAGGCAGAGCGTGTGTGATCGTTACACCTATCACAGACGAGGCTATACAGAAAACTATGTGTGATGTAGATACGAATGGAAACGTTTGTCTGGGATTCACTATGTGGGATGTGCATACGAACGGAAACGGTTGGCTGGGATTCACTGTGTGCGATGTACATATGAACGGAAACGTTTGTCTGGGACTCACTGTGTGGGTTGTACATACGAACGGAAACGTTTGTCCGGGATTCACTGTGTGGGATGTACATACGAACGGAAACGATTGGGCCTGTATAATTGTATGTGATGGCTCGCCCGATCGCACATGAGCTCATTTTGCCTAGCGTGTGTGACCGGAGGACCTATCCCCGATGGTTTCCTGGTCGTGTGGGAAGGACCCCCCTATAGCACACAGGCAAGGCGACGGTTTAAAACTGTGTCACGGAACGGGGTTAAAAACCGTTTGTATAGCAGCTCGCTGTACCAGTGCTGGAAGAAGATCTGAGGCGTCTGTAGACGGCGTCAAGGGTACTACTCTGTTGTGATGGATGGTACCGTCGTTGGAGCAGCTCCGGCGAGCTGTACAATGTCGAGGCTGAAGCAGTACAAGACGGACATCAGTAATCTGAAGTGGGATTCTAATACCATCTCCAATAAATGAAGTAAAATACATCACCAAAAAGTGCTAGCTATAAAATTTACAACACCAAAAGACAACTAACTCCAACAGATGATGTAAAAACTGTTGACTCTGAACTTAACTGTCAAAACTAAATTTTACTGTAGAAACTGACTGTTACTATCGAAACTGAACGCACTAGTAGCAGACAAGCACTTCATTGGTAGTTTAGGCCGCTCGAGCACTAGTAGCAGAGAAGCAGTGATCTAAATCAGCAGCCGCTCAATAGGGAACGCACTAGCAGCTAGTAGCCGGAGCAGCAGCGCAAACAAGAGCCAGAGCAGCAACTCATGTAGATGCAGCAGCCCGTGTACCAGCATCAGCAGCGCGAGCGAGAGCAAGAGCAGAGCAACAGCACGAGTGAGAGAAAGAGCAGAGGAGCAGCGCGGGCGAGAGCCGGAGCAGCAGCAGCAGCAGCTCCGGCTGGTATGGACGCCGTCGCCGAGGGAGACTCGCAATGGGGGAGATCCGCCGTGGAGGATGTCGCCGGCGGTGCTGGCGTCGAGGGAGCCGGGCCATGGCGGAGCGGAATCGAGCACCGGCGGCGCCGTGAGGTTGAGTGAAGGAGAAGATGCGATGAGTGTACAACCTCTTTGGTGGCGCCGAGTAGGCCTCGGCTTCATCCGAGGAGTCGATGAGGATGCTGCAGTTCCGGTGGGGCAGGTTAAGGCGGCGCTGTGGGAATGGAGCAGCCACGATAGACGAGTCGATCGTCGGAGCAGCTCCTTAGAGGTGGAGGACGGGGTGGCTGAACCGGCGGGACGACAAGATCGACGACGGATCCTCATCAGGTGCGGTAGATGAGGGACGTCGAGCTGTTGCGGTGGATGACGTCGTCGGGGAAGAGGCTCCGATGGGGCGGCGGTGGGAGGGCGGACCGAGGAGGGTGGGGTTTCATGGCAGTTGGAGAGAGGTTTTGGCGGCCTCGGTTTTCGAATGGGGAAAAGAAGGGGATGGGAGGCGGGAACCATGACTTAGGGACGCGCTTGTTCGAAATGTAGGGTAAGTTACAAAAGTATCCCGACCAATTTGAACTAGCGGCTCTTTCTGCCCAGGGGTAGAACGGGGATTTCGCGTGTCGGGATTTCGCAGGACGAGGGAGTTTTCGCGCGCGTTGTAATTTTAGGATAGCAAGGCGCGGGTTGAGAAGGAGGGAGTTTTCGGAGCACAAACAGACAAAGAGATATCTTGAAATTACTGCATAATAAGGCGCGGGTTGAAATTTCGGGACAAGGCTAATGTGTACGGTACCATATCAATTTGCACTTCCCTCAACCAAAAAAAATTAAAAATAATCAATTCGCACCACACAAGAGAGGGTCTTGTCCCGTTTTACTGTATGAATTACTACAAATGTCGTTCAAAACTTTGAATCCATGTTATGTTCAATTAAAATATTTCGCTAGGTGCATAATGCTTGTAACCTACTCAAATGAACATTTTAGTGCATTCCAAATGTATATACTACCACTGCAATATGAACTAAATTCGAATTCGTTTCACTATTTGAATAAGAATCTACAATCATGATTATTGTCAAGTTAAACCATCATCTGTATATTATCTTCACAACACACCACATGATTACTGTCAAGTTAGATATGAACTATGTGTACTATATGAACTCGAATTCAAATTTTTGAATCCACTTTATGCTAATTTCAAATAATAGTACATTCCAAGCTCTAGCTAGATCTTCATAATCTAAACCATGTTTCATATGTATAATGTGTTTATCACACAATGTATAGTGCCCCGCCCCCTACGCCTGCAAGTACTTAGCTGTGAGCTGCAAAAGTCACACATTATCCCAAATTCAAATAAATGTGAGATTGTTCGATATATATATATATATATATATATATATATATATATATATATATAATATAGTATAACATGTTCATAACCACACCATGTGTATCACCATTATAATGTGAGATTGACGCGCGGTCGGTGGACTGTAGCCAACGAACCTTCTGGCGTAAGACATACATGAGGGAGCCCCAAGATATTTTATACTACATCGCACACGATTCTTGCTAATAAACTGTTTGTGGTGTAATTGATTTTTTTCATTTTGATTTGAAAGACAAAATGGGGTTACGACAGGAAAGGTCGGTGTTTGAATTGCTAGAACATTTATCTGTAGTGAACATGCAACTATAGGAGTGTCGTGCTAAATTTTGGAATTTTTCCAGGTTCGTTTGGCCTTTTTTTACATTAATTGAGTTTTCTAGGCATTTCATGTGCATAATTCAAATTTGAACTATAGGCACATGCTCCAGTGCACCAAAATGGGTTGAAAAATCGTATATGTGTCCTTGGGTGAATGTTTAGGTCCCATACAAGAAATGGGAGTGAATTTCAAACGTCTGGGCGTAGTGGCTCAGCCGAAAACATTGAGAAAATTGGATTTAAAATTCATGTAAATCCAAAAATTGCCTAAAAATCACGGAACTTGGCATGGTGTCTTGACATGGCACCAACATGCCTTGGTAAAAAATTTGTTCGATTTGGGACAAGTTTTGGTATAAGCTTCTTACAAACCGGAGCTTCTCTCAAGAAGGCTCATGGTTCTGATAGGGAATGTGTCACCTTTGTGAGCGAAATGACATATGATACCTCTTCCTGCCTTGATTTTTTTTACATAGGCAACATAGACCGATAGGAGTGTCGTGCAAAAATTTGGAATTATTTCGGGTTCGTTTGGCCTTTTTTATACATTAATTGAGTTTCTAGGCATTTAATGTGCATAATACAAATTTTAACTACAAGCACATGCTCCACTGCACCAAAATGGGTTGAAAAATCATATATTTGTCCTTGGGTGAATGTTTAGGTCGCATACAAAAATGGGAATGAATTTCAAACATCTGGGCGTCGTGGCTCGGCCGAAAACATTGAGAAACTTGGTTTTTAAATTCCTGTAAATCCAAAAATTGCCTAAAAATCATGAAACTTGGCATCGTGTCTTGACATGGCACCAACATGCTGTGGTAAAATTTTTGTTCGATTTGGGACAAGTTTTGGTATAAGCTTCTTACAAACCGAAGCTTCTCTCAAGAAGGCTCATGGTTCTGATAGGGAATGTGTCACCTTTGTGGGCAAAACGACATACATTGCCTCTTCCTGCCTTGATTTTTTTACAGAGGCAACACAGACCAATAGGAGTGTCGCGCTATAATTTGGAATTATTCCGGGTTCGTTTGGCCTTTTTATACATTTATTGAGTTTTCTAGGCATTTAATGTGCATAATTCAAATTCGAACTACATGCACATGCTCCAGTGCACCAAAATGGGTTGAAAAATCGTATATGTGTCCTTGGGTGAATGTTTAGGTCCCATGCAAGAAATGGGAATGAATTTCAAACATCCGGGCATCGTGGCTCGACCGAAAACATTGACAAAGTTGGTTTTTAAATTCCTATAAATCCAAAACTTGCCTGAAAATCATGAAACTTGGCATGTTGCCTTGACATGGCACCAACATGCTGTGGTAAAAAAATTGTACGATTTTTTGAAGGCGCACACATTAACAACCAACAAAGTCATTTTGCAACAAAGAGCTGCCACGTTACAATCGGAAACACAAGTGTTATTCAAACCGTGGGTGTTGTACTAACCATTTACGTGCCGCCATGCGTCCCCATTTTTATTGGCTAGGAGGCGCCGTGCAGGGTAGCTATTTGAGTAGACGGGAGGCGTGGAGTAGACCATTGTGCAGGCTTAACGGGAGGCGATCCCTTTGACCTCCATCCGCCGCCCACCTCGCTCCCAACTTCTCCATTAATGGCGCCCGAGCCTGGCTAGGTCTCAGTCGACGGAGATTTAAGGGAGAAAAAATAAAATTTGAAAACAAAAATTTGCACGGATAACTCATGGACATAGCCTCGACTGAAACTTAACAAAGACTTAGCAAGACTGTTATATATGATGACGATGGCAATGGATAGTAATTGTCTTACATATTCAGGAAGACAATTTAAAATGCCACACGCGGCAACGCCCGAAAGACACAGGGGAAAAAGAAGAAGGAAGAAGATGCAGACAACAATCTGGGTCGCTGCTCTACTCCTTGATGGGTTGCTGCAGGGCATGGAGTTCCTCCAACTCCTTCATTGCCTCCACGACCTTCACCTCCTTCCGCCTCTCCTCCGCCATCTTCGTCATTGCATCCATAGCGATGGAGTTCTCGCAGCGAACGGCAATGATCTCTTTCACATCCTCAATACTTCGCTTGACAGCAGCTTTGGATTCCCGCACCAGCCTTCTGTGCTCGATGCGGAGGTTGGCATTATCGTCCATAATTTTCTCGACCATGGTGGCCGTCTTCTTCATCACGGCAGTGCTCTCCTCGTGCTGCTTCGCACTGCCGGCGATCTTGACCCTCAGCAGGTCGCGTTGGGTGCGGAGCTTCGCCTTTTCATCCCTTAGTCCCCGGATGACGCCGATCGCCTTATCAAATGAGGCATTGATCTCCTCGTGCAGCTTCGCCCAGCCAGAGATCTCATCCTTCAGCTTATTGAGCTCAGCGCACATGCTCCTGCCAGAGCCCTCGCCTTCCCGAAAGAGATCTTCCCAGGCAGCCACGGCGCGGCAGGACCTCTCTGCTGATTCCGCGGCATGGCGGGTCATCCTTGCGGCTTCCACGGCGCAGACGGACCACTGTGCTGCTTCGGTGGCGTGGCGGGACCTCTGTGCTGCTTCGGCGGCGCGGCGGGACCTCGCGGTTGCTATCGCGGTGAGGCGGGACATCTCTGCTGCTTCCGCTTCCATGCTCGCCGCTCCTTGGTCAATTCTCGACGAAGAACTCCTACGGGCCATGGCAGATGCAAGGAACGATGAAGAAAGACTTGTTTTGTTTGTTGATGAGGAATTGAGGTGGATTGTGCAGTCATTTTCGAGTAGGTAGTATTTAAAACCTAGTAATAAGCTGCTACTCCCTCCATCTGGGTTTATTAGGCCCATGAGCAAAGGAGAGGCGTCCCTTCCTGTTAGGCCCCTCCGTCCGACTACCTAGGAAAGTTAATTGAAAATAGTGCATGCATGCGAGATTAACGCGTAGGGAAGCATTATCAAGGTGATAATTAATTCGCAAACTTTACATGCACGGAGATTTCACTTCGGTTGCAGCTGCATCCGCTAGTCTCGCGGGAAATAAATTCGCATGCATGGGTTCCAGAGGGAAAGTCGTGCATGCCATTGGTGCAGAGCATGCAGGATTGTGGCTGCATAAATTATCCGCAGTAAATGACATGCCATACGAAGCATCAGGTAATTACTCGAGGGATAATGCATCAATTAACGTGCACGAATATTAGACTGCCTTGGTCTTGCCAATCCAGTCAACGGGCCTCTCCCACCATCTCCGAGAAGCAACTCCACCACCACCCCTCTGGCACTCTAGCTCTCTCTCTCTCCCAACCTTATTCCTCTCCTACACATATGTATGGATGCCGATCGATCTCCATCGATACATAGCTAGGTGTCTCCTTCTCCACACATATACTAGTCGATCTACCCCTCTAGTTTGGTCTCTGCCCCCCCCCCCCCCCCCACACACACACACGCACCAATTGTCGAATGCTCTAGTTAGGTCTCCCTGCCACACACAAACTGCACCTGTCCCCTCTCACGTTCCAGTAGGCCAGCCACCCTATATCTTTGACGTGCACACACACAATTTCGCTGGCTCACTTTATCGATCTCGCACCCATACACTTTCATCCCTCTCTTCGATTCTATTGATATATATCTCACGCCGATGATCCCTCCCCTCTCTTCTCGTGGATCGCCCCCTCTATATATGATATATCTAGGCCTCCATTTCACACACATTGCACATGTTACATTTTTTTTTTGAGATATCATCGACTCATATTCCTTGTCCATCTCTCACGCACACAAATACACTTACGAAATCACCCCCCCCCCCAAAAACACTTACGAACGCACTCACCATCTCTCTCTAGGTTTGTATCTCTCTCACACACCCATGTAGGTGGGGTACGTGCACAAAGAGAAGAGGTGCACGCACGACACACGTACTCACGTCTCGTTCCCAACCACACCCGCGCGGGTACACAGTGGAGCTCATTTCTGTATGAAAAGGCAGCCCACGTGATAATTTGACGCGTGTAGCAGTTGTTCACTTGATGGATGGTCGTGTACCACGCTTGAACGAAACAAAGTGCGACTTGACGCATTTGCGCATTAATTTTAAATAAAGTTTATTCCTCAATGGCACGTACAGAATATAAAACGATTGTTATCGAGAGAAAAAAGAACACCGCTCTACTATACTAGTATAAAATATAGGCAGGAGCCTCAATGCTTGCTTGCTGGGGTTCATCTCTTCACACTTTCTCACACAAGACGGCGGGGGCCAATCTCTCTCTCTCACCGCTGGTCACTGATCCGGCCGGATCCTGTCCGCCGGCGGAAAGGGAGGATGTGCAACGTTGCCCCAGTCGCCGGCGTCAAGGCAGGAAACTCACTGCCGGCGCGTCCCAATTTGCGGTACCTGCCGTTCTCTCCGACCAAGCTCCAGCGTGGTAGGGCCTTCGCCCCTTGCTCGCTGCCACAGCAGATCCAGGCCGCCGCCGCCCTCCTAGTTACATCCCGACGACCCTCAGGTACAACTTCCTCTGGAACCGGCCTTGCTCCACTGCCCAACTTCCCAGCTTGTTGCATGTGGAAAATCCTGCATGTGGATCTTCTCTAGTTCTTTGCCTAAAACGTAGCTCGGCCAGCGTACTTCCCATTTTGCAATCTCGTCCTCACACCGTTTGAGAGAAACCACTGTGCTGCTATCTCCCCCTGAAGACAATGAATATGCTTCTTTTTGTCGGCGTATGTGTCATCAACTGTTATTGACCAGTAATTGTTTCCTTTCTTCCTCTTTTTGCAAACAGGGCTATCCATTTCACCTCGTTGCTATTGCGACCTTTTGGTGAACTGCACAAATCACTTTTTTCTTAAGAGTGTTTTGTGCAGTTCCACTAAAATGTCACACGGGCAACGTTTCTACATTTCAGTGGGACTGCACAAAGGGAGATTGGTTGTGCTATCCTCCTCATCCAACTCCGAGCCTAATCTTCTCCAACAAGTAGTTAGTTTTACGAGAGATTGCAAAGGTGATCGGCTTATATTTGTGTGTGTATGTTTCATCACCTAGTGCCACTATTATTATAAAAACACTTATTCATATCTTTGCAAACAGGGATGCTCAGCTCGATTTTAGTGGAACTGCACAAAATGATCGCATGGTCCATGTCCTCCATAGACTTCTTTCTTGGCTAACATGTCTTGTTCAGTTTGACAGAGCTGCGTGAAACTAGCTGCCGACCAATGAACACCATGGCCAGGAAATGGAACCATGCCTACGGACAACATCGATCAATTTATAATTTTTCTTTATTTGTAGACCTTCTCACAACTTTTTCTTCAGTTGTGATGTAAATATTGGGGCTGATCTGCGAATCATTGTGATGCATTAGCATCCATGTTAGTTTTTTTGTATTTGATGGAATGTTGTAACGAGACAACCATGTATTTGATGGAATGTTGTAACGAGACAACCTTGGAGGCAAGTGGACACAAGAAACCAAAGTTGAAAGCTTCATAGCATTATAGTATAATTTATTATGCTAGAAAATTGTGTGACATATAAACAAATCCTTAAAGCTTGATAGCAATGCCGGAAACCATTGAACTTCCTTTCGCCGACATGTGGGACATCCAGCATCCTGGTCCACGTGCCATGCACCAATATTGAGTGCACAACCGCAGGAGGGTTCACCCTGGTCGTTGCGCCACAGTAATAATGACTATTGAGCAGTCAAATCACAGGGCCCCACCTTTGCCACAGTAAGTTGCTCGGACGAAGCAACCATCAGTTCACTATTCGTTGAATGCGCTCGTACTCCAATATTCCCACAGTAAGTTGCTCGGACGAAGCAACCATCATTTCACCTTTCCCACAGTAAGTACCTCCTTTTCATTCTAGAAACCACCACACACGAATATTGGACGGTGGCAGCACAGCATCAATATGGGTTTATGGAGCTCAATTCAAAAATCGAAACCAGCCAATGAACTACTAGATGGTAAGCGTTTGGAGTAGTACGTATCAATGCATGCATGCATGAGGAGTACAATGACAAATAACATCTACATGCATTGGTTAGTTTTATGTTAATCCTTGCACGCAACAATTTCATGCTCTTTGAAATCTAAACATGTGATTGTGACTAGTAAAATTTAGACTGACAAAATGGTATAGTAATACAAAAATTTGGAGATTAAGCTCTATAAACTAGATGTGAGTGATATATTGTAGCAGGACGGTTGACGGGATTAGTAGAAAGCAAAGCGCCTTTTTAGCAGGGATTTGCATCAATCTATGAAGGTGCAAAACCAAGTGTTACTACTACACCAAACAAGTTCAAAACGAGAAACTAGACTCACTCACGGCACGCCTATCGCGTTTGGTCATTCGGTCAAAGCGGTTCCTCTTGGCATATCATTTTTTTAGAATGCTCTTGGCATATCACTAACATGTGGGAGGGCGTGGGAGCAAACTGAGCTCAATTAATGGCAAAATCACCAACCCGCCGCACTTTGAGAGAGAAGAGGAGCTAGAAGCGATACGGGCTGGTGGAGCTAGGTGTCGCACGGAGGCCGAGAATATGGTGATAGCGTGAGGTGGGCCATGTATGATGTAACTACACTGGGCTGCCGTATTTCGGACTCCTCTGGTCTAGTACTCCACCGCGCGGTTCTTGGCTCCTTCTCGATCATCAGAAATCATTCTTCTTCCTTTTGCTGACACGTGGGACATCCAACATCTAGGTCCACGTGTCATGCAAGAATATGGAGATAAGTAGTGTAAGTGAGACTCACCAACGGCAACGGTCACCAACGTAGGTGGAGTACGTGCACGAATCACCTACAAAAAAAGGAGTACGTGCACGAAGAGAAGAGGTGCACGCATTGACACACGTACTATTTGCCTCTTTCCCTAACACACGCGCGCGGGGTACACGGTGGAGCTCATTTCTGTACGAAGAGGCAGCTCACGTGATAATTTGACGCGTGTAGTAGTTGTTCACTTAAGTGGAGGGTCGAGAACCACGCGTGAACGAATCAAAGTTCGACCATGACGCAGTGGCATGTTATTTATAAATAAAGTTTTTTTCTTCAATGGCACGTACGCAATTTTTTTTCTTCAATGGCACGTGAATCGTGCACGTACAATGACGGAGCACGGGATGGTAGCCATGGACATGGTCGGCCCTTTTTGGAGACTACTAGTACAGAACTTTGGACAAAACTTATATGCAGACTAAAAAGGACCGGAGGGAGTACTACTTTGATGTGTCCCGTCAACTCACAGAACAAGGAGAAGCTTGCTTACTACACCCTCTCCCTTGCCCACGCGCGCTCGGTGGCTCACAGGATGAGGAGAAGCTTTTGCTTACTATGCGGTGGACGTGTAGCAGTTCATTCGGTGTCAGATTGCCAGAACTATATACTCCTACTACTCGTACTACAGTAGTACTAGTAGTAGCACCATCATCATTGTTCGACTTCTGGAAGAGGCGAAGAGCCAAGCGCAAGGTCAGTTATAGCCAAAGCTGCGCCACCTTTTAGTAATCTCACAAAGCGTGTCGGAGCCCGTGCAACAGCCACACAAGTAGCATGAACA
This sequence comes from Elymus sibiricus, assembly GCA_039707655.1. NCBI lineage: Eukaryota > Viridiplantae > Streptophyta > Magnoliopsida > Poales > Poaceae > Elymus > Elymus sibiricus. Next base: position 311,887,453 of record CM077676.1, read on the forward strand.
CATTTACTAGTAAGTTCTAAGGGACATATGCCAACATGCCACACAATTTCATACCCCATTCCTCTATTAAAATTTGTGCACTACTCTACATAGATTAACAGCGCTCCCATAATTTTGTGCACGACTACTCCACTTAAACGTTATCGATGGACTCCATGTACACCACCTGGTTTCAGTCCCAAGCGTTCTTCATAGAAGGCACGATCCATAGCGGCGGGCAACGGGAACCATGGTCGCAGCTTTCTAGTGCGGTTCCACATGATGGCGATTCATCCCAGCTGAAGCGGCATAAATCAGGAGTCCGGACCGATCCCAAGCCCGCTTCTGAGGTTCTGACCGCCCTGGCCCACCAAAAACCCCTCCCCCTCCCATGCGTGCTTCCCGCCCGGCGCCAGCTTCCCGCATTCACGCCGCTGTAGAGGTCACCGCTCCACATTGAAGGCGGCTCAGGGCGGACGCAGTGAGAGTGAGAGGTCGCGTCTGCCATTGAAGCGGCGCGCCGGCCGAGGGCGCAACCCGCTGTACGCTCGGCTGAACGCGCCTCCTCACCGCATTCAAACACCTCCATTAAACCCGCGTGGAAGCCGAGAAACCTAGTACATCCACACGTCCGTTCAGGAGCAGGCCAGCATTAAACGAAACGCCGGCCAAGCTCCTCCTTCCACCATTTTCTCCACTCTTTCGATGGCATCCGATGAGCAGGAAGAGCAGTTCTCCGGCATAAAAGCCGGCTGGGTGGCCCGCCTAGCCCGGCGGTTACGAGCGAGGCAGCTCACTGCTCCACCTCCCTCGCCTAGCCCGACGAAGCCAGTTGCCACCCCCAGCCAGTGCGTGGTTCAGCAACTCGACGCTCCAGGCCAGCTCGAGGAGGACTGGTGAGTTGCTCCACGCCCGCACGGCACCTCCAGTGCCTGTGACCGTGCCATCCGCCGTCGATGCGTGTGTAGCCATGCCATTCAGGCAGAGAAAGAAACCGGCTGCACGTATGTCGATGAGGTAGCTGCCAGCATATCAGCGCCCGTCGCCATCATCGAGGAGAAGTAGAATACGGGAGGCCGCCGTCGCTTGTATCCCATGAAGGCCACCACCAAGGCGACGCCGGCATACACAGCCGGTGTTTTGCACGGTTCTTCTTCAGCGCAGACCATCGTCGACCCCGCATGGGCTCCACGGAAGCGGAGGCGCCCCCTTCCCCTCCGGCTGAAGCATTAGCCTGGGGTTCCACTCCGATGAGCGGTGGGGAAGCGAGCCGCCCTTTGCGCTGAAGCATATACCTTCGGGGCTCCCGGCCATCCGGTGATTGGGCTGCTAGACATGAGGAAGACAAAAGGAGCCGTCGGTGACCATTTAGATTAGGTATTAATTATACCTCTAGAGCCAGATTAGCACCGCTTAGTTGATGTAAATGTAATGATATCCGTCATGTTTTTATGAAAATCCGTCATGTTTATATGAAATCCAGCCATGTTTGCATGAATTTCGTCTTGTTGGTTCGAACTGTTGTCAAAATGTATGTGGCTACGGTTGGATAGCGTCCTCCCGCATCCGTGTCCGCTCTCACGCACACGCACGCGCACACACACACACATACGCTCATGACTTTTTGTACACACCATCTCTGTCTAGGTCAGTGTCTCATTGTCTCTAAGAGAGAGAGAGACACACACACACATGCACACACACACGAATAGAAGAAGCGCACACACGCACTCGATCGTTCCCTCACGCACACGCGTGGGTAAACGGTGGAGCGCATTTGCACACGAAGAGGCAGCTATGATAATTTGACCCATCTAGTTGTCCACTTAATGTAGGGTCTGGGACCACATGTGAGCCATACAAAGTGCGACCTAAACGCGGTGGCACGGTTATTGGTCGAGTTTTTTTACTGGTACGTTAAATGAAAAGATGGCTCCACGTGTATTCAATTTAAAATGATTGCTATGGAGAGGAAAAAAATTACTCCACTATATATGTAGGCTGGAGCTTCAAGACTTGCTTGCTAGGGTTGCTCTCTTCTTCTCACTCTCTCACCCTCTCCGGATCTAAACAAGACGGTGGTGTCCACTCTCTCTATTTCTCTCTTCTCACCGGTGGTCACAGATCCGGCCGGATGCCTTCCGCTGGGTAGGGTACGAGGTGCAACGTTGACGCGGTCGCCGTTGGCGAGGGAGGAAGCCGACGCGCGCCATCTTCTCTGACCTGGTGCCGGTGTGGGTGGTCCTCCGCACCCTTGCTCACTGCCGTCGTGTTGGCAGATCCCGCCGCCTACCTCGCCACATCCCGCCGACCGGAGGTATAACTTCTTTTAGAACCGGCCTTCTTCTAATGGGCCAGCTCCCCACGCCGCTGCATCCTTTTTTCCCATCAAGTTTGGTTTGCTCCCCACGTCGCTGCATCCTGCATGTGGATATTCTTCAGTCCAAAGCGCCCCATGTATCTAGATAGCCCCGTCGGCTTGTCGAACACTCAAAAACCAACTAAATTTTTACTATTAGAGGAAAAAAGGTAATGCATGAAGATAAATAGATGGCCTAGTTGAATGTGGAATTTTTTTTGGGGGTGGGCGGGGTAGCAAAGACTGGTTAACGAACCGATCTCTTTGTTGAAAAGGGCAATAAAGTGGGGTGGGGGCAAAGGGTGGGGGGAAGTACTAGTAGTAAGATTCTGGCCTGACCGGTCTCTTGGTTGAAAAAGGAAAGAAAGTGAGGGGGTGCTGGGTGGACAACGCAACTGAGAATGAGCACGGCTAGATTTCCTGTGGTCACGCAGCAAAAGGTTACTAACGAGATCACGAGAACAAAAATGGCACAAATCCAGACATTCTGCTTGCATGTTTGCCGCTCTCGGCAACCACCTCTGCCTCACCACTTTATGCCTTGGTGGAGGTAAAACATGCTTGTGCCTCACCTATCCATATGCCATTACTATAGCTGTTAATCTAATATCTGGTAAAATGAAACAATGCCACTGTTAATGTGATGTCACTCTTAAGTAATGCTGTTGTCAATCTATTGCCATTGATAAACTGAAGCAATGCCACCACCATTTTATGAAATGCTTCTGTCTTGCTTTATTTCCCATGAAGAGTGCTTTGGGGTGTTACACTTAAATCTCACGTCGGTAACATAGCTTCATCTCAGTGGAACTGCAGAAATTTAATTGCACATTTGGTTGACACGATGATGTATTTCTCCTTTCCGTATCACCCTTTGTTAGAATGATCGTTCCTGTTAACTGTGCACGTAGCTACTGATCATGTGCTACTGTCATCACAGAGTTATGATGCAATTGTTGTGCATGTTAATCTAAGCCCCCGTTAATCTAGTGCCCGTGTTGATCTGATGTGATGGCACTTCTTAGTTAATGGCACCTTTTCATACTGTCAATTTAATGCCATTGATAACATATGAGATGCTGCTGTTAATCATATGCCACAGCAAAAAATGACACTGCTTAAATAACCCTATCACATATTTCTGCAAACAAGGTTGTCTATCTCCATGTGGTTTCTATTTGTGCAAACAGAAGCACAAACCACAATTTTAGTAGAACTGCACAAAATTAGATGGCTGCATCTACCTGCTGTCAGCTAACCTCATGGTGCTCGAGGTATTCCAACATTCATAACTAGGTAGAATGACCAACGCAACATGAAATAAGCTTATTCTTACGTTGACTTGCTAATCGCAGTGTAGAATGAGCCTGTCATGTGTGGAGGAGCGAACAAGCAGTGTAGCCACCCCGTCAATGCAAGATAAAAGACACCGAGTCATAGATGGCCTGGCCGGCGAGTAGGGGTCGTGCAAACAGCCGTGCATAATTTGAGTGGAACTGCACAATAAAGATATTGGGGTGAGTTGGACAAATTTTCTACAGCCAGACGGAAGAAATTGCACTGATCGATTGGATCGAATTTCCTCCATGGCATGAGATGAGACCCCAAGGTGGAAATCAACTAACCACTTATAAAATTATGGATAATCTTCCTCACAGAGGTCAGTACCCCTTCGTCCAGATGATCGTGTTTTGTCATGCCGAGCTATTGATATGTGCTACTGTTTTGCAACACCGTTTAAGTACAACTATTGTGCGGGATCGAGGAGATAGGTCTAGAGGGGGGGTGAATAGACACTTAACCAACCAAAGTTGCAGTTTTTAGTTTCTCTTGGAACTTAGGCAGATTTTGGCACAAGTTAAGATAACACCAATACTTTTTACACATGCATATCTAGAGATTGAGCAGCAGAAATTGTAAAGCATGCAAGTGTACGGAAAGTAAAGGGGGTAGAGTATGGAAGATCAAACGCAATGAAGACACGGTGGTTTTTGGCATGGTTCCGATAGGTGGTGCTATCGTACGTCCACGTTGATGGAGGCTTCAACCCACGGAGGGTAACGGCTGCGCGAGTCCACAGAGGGCTCCACCCACGAAGGGTCCACAAAGAAGCAACCTTGCCTATTCCACCATGGCTTACGTCCACGAAGGACTAGCCTCACTTGGGGTAGATCTTCACGAAGTAAGCGATCTCCTTGCCCTTACAAACTCCTTGGTTCAACTCCACATCATGTCGGAGGCTCCCAAGTGACACCTAACCAATCTAGGAGACACCACTCTCCAAAAGGTAATAGACGGTGTGTTGTTGATGAACTCCTTGCTCTTGTGCTTCAAATGATAGTCTCCCCAACACTGAAATAACTCCTCACAGATTTGGCTATGGTGGAAGAAGGATTTGAGTGGAAAGCTACTTGGGAAAGGCTAGAAATCAAGGTTCAAATGGTTGGAGTGGAATCTCTTGATCTCAACACATGAGTAGGTGGTTCTCTCTCAGAAAATGTATGGTGGAAGTGTAGGCACGTTCTGATGGCTCTCCTTACTGAGTAAGAAGGGGTGGAGGGGTATATATAGCCTCCACACAAAATCCAACCGTTACACACTTTTGACCCAACTCGGTGGCACCGATCAGAAATCTTGGTGGCACCGACCTGTGTAAAAGATATGAACGTTAGGAATCTCGGTGGGACCGACTGGAACAACTCGGATGGACCGATGTGCAATGGTTAGGGCAAACCTCGTCTCGATGGCACCGATTGCATCAACTCGGTGGGACCGAAGTGAAGCAATAAGGCAACAGAGAGTTGGCAAGCCATCTCGGTGAGACCGATTTGCAAATCTTGGTGGGACCGAAGTAATTGCAAACGATTACAGAGAGTTGTCAAGGCCATCTCGCTGGGACGGAGATCTATATCGGTGGATCCGATTTGTTAGGGTTTTGGCAGTGGCTAAGTCAAAATGAACTCGGTGGCTCTGGATAGGAAAATTTCGGTGGGGCCAAGTTGGAATGTAGGTTTTGGACATATTTGGATGGAGAAAGTGGTTGAGGATTTTGGATCAATGTCACTAAGCACTTGAGCAAAAAGACCATTAAGCAACACCACATCCTCTTGTCCCTACCACGCCATTGTTGAACTTGTCTGAAATTTACTAGATAGAGGCATTAGTCCAACAACATGTATGTTGGCATAAATAACCAAAACCACCAAGGGAGCAAATGTGCTTTCATATTGTTTCCTATCTTTTCACATTCAGGACAATGAAGATGATTTCAGTGGAACTGCACAAACTGGTCTGATGTTGAGTGATCTCTATTGCCTCCTCTGTTTGCTGCAATGTGTCAGCGTCAATTGCAAGATGAGCCAGTGAGCTAGCTGTGGAGTTGCCAACATGCTCAAAGTGCACTCAATATTGAGAAATAAGAAGTATGCCCAGGATATTAATGCGTAGGGAGGCCCTTTGCTGAGAGAAGCATCGATCGTTTTTTCTTGATTTCTACACCTTCTCACAGCTTTGTCTTGGTTATAGTCTGGTGAATCATTGAGATGCATAAACATGCTAAACTTATATATGTGCTTGTGAATGTTAGCTAGTATGCATATTGTATCTTGTGAAGCTTAGTTTAATGTGAATGTTGACTAGCGTGTGAACATTTAGAATCTATATTGTGGGCCTGTTATTTGACGCCTCATTTGTGCCGCGCTTCGACCAGTGTGAGTGTCTGCATGCATTACCGCACCCTCTAATTTGGTGGATGCCAAGCGGGTCCGAGGAGGAGCCATAAGTTTTTTTCAAGTTGAAAAAGGTTACCGAGCAGGACTGCAGGAGCCATAAGCTGGAGTGCGTCTTTTTTTTGCGAATGCGCCATAAGCTGGAGAGCTGGAGAGTGTCTCTAATGGCCTGTCTCTAGTGTTAAGACCGACCAGTACAACAGCCGATCCATCTTAAAGCCCATATTTTTGTAGGAAAAGCCCATATTACTTGAAGAGGGGCGCTCCCAAAAAAACTCCTTCCTCCTCGCTCCCACTTCACTGTTCACTTCAGCTCGCTCCTACAGAAAACCCCCGCTCCCCTTCTTCCTCACCTCACTCCTATAGAAAACCCCTGCTCCCCTTCTTACTCACTCCTACAAAAAACCCCAGCCCCCATTAACTAGGCTCGTCTTTCGCTACTCTACTCAAACCTGTGAGCTCGACGCGGCACCCGCAAGGAAAATGGAGTCGGCTGGCCCCATCGTTAAGAAGATGAAGCTCTCACCAGCGACAACACCGATTGTAGTTCCCGCACCCGGCAGTGTGGGGAGAAGCGGCGAGCCTCCCCCTGGATCCGAGGAACCCGAAGAATCTCGGGCGGACCACATCAGCGATCTCCCAGACGCCATCCTTGGGAAGATCATCTCGCTTCTCCCCACCAAGGATTGCTGCCGCACACAAGTCCTCACATCTCGGTGGCGCCCTCTATGGCGTGCCGTACCTCTTAATCTTGACTGTCGTGGCCTATCTCAGTTCAATGATTTTGAACTCCCTGGAGCCATCATCTCCTCCCACCAGAGCTCCGTTCAACGCCTCTGCATCCCGGCATGCTACCTATGCATGCCCTGCACGGTGGATGCCTGGCTGAAATCCCCTAAATTCAAAAAACTCCAGCTGCTTGAGTTGTACTATTCCCACATAAATCACATACCACATTTTGAACGCCATGTACTTGTGCCCTCAGCACCGATGTCCATCTCGCGGTTTTCCTCCTCTCTCCACACCACCACCTTCGCCCTGTGCAAACTACCAGACAATATGGTACAGAAGCTTCGACTCCTACTTCTCAAAAAACTTTCACTTGTGGTGGTTCGTATATCGGAGGCATCACTGCACAGCATCATCCAATCCAGTTGCCCTGCCCTGGAGTGCTTAGTGCTTCTTTTGATAGTTAAAATCAGTTGTCTCCGAATAAAGTCGCCTAACCTTGTAAGAATTGGAATTTCTTTTGACATAGGGGAGCTCATCATCGAAGATGCCCCTTCACTTCAAAGGTTGATCCTTGATTCTTGTTATTCACCTTCGCAAATAACTGTTGTCTCTGCGCCTAAACTGGAGACCTTGGGTGTAATTCATGATCTCTGTGATCATTTCATGATGGTGTTTGGATCCACAGTTATCCAGGTACTGTATATTATCATCTACACTTTTGTACTCATAAGCTGCATTTTTCATTTGTGCGCATAAGTTTTATATCATCTTGGAGTACACTTTTTGTGCTAATATTATGTTCTATGCTCAATGAAGAGTTTGTCCATGGATAGCCTATCAGTGGTGCTAGATTCTGTCAAGATCTTATATATCAGTATGAATACTTTTGATCTGAACAAGATTATTGGCTTGTTGCGATGCTTTCCATGTCTGGAGAAGTTGTATATAAAGGTGATGATTTCACGCACATTGGAAGCCCATATATAGTGTACAAGAATTAACCGTTCAGTTGTTGCTCTTTTGACATACTCTTTTTTAGACCTTAACTGTTTTCAATCTTCATGTCTATTTAGGCAGCAGGACGGGGTACAAAAGGTATAACCAATCGGTGGCATCGTAAGCACCAGGATTTTCTCAGTTCTCATGACACTCGTTTGAAGATAATAACGCTGGAAGGATATGTAGCCACCCATGCAAACACTAGATTTGTCACATTCTTCCTACTGAATGCGAGGGCACTATTGTCCATCAGGCTTAAATTAATTAACAACGAAGTTTTGACGGATGGATATGTCGAAGAGCAAAAAAAGGAGTTTCAGGTGGACAAATGGGCTTCTGAACATGTCATTCTTCTTTTTACATCATCTTGTGGTCATATTCCATTAAATTTTACGACCCGGGATGTTCATTTTATGGATCTGACCGATCCATTTGATTGTGACTGCTAAAAACACTACTGCAGTTAGATGTTGTTGCCCTTTTCAATCTGGGTTTAGTCTAAACCAGATGAACAATTAACCCTCGTGCTTTTGTACAGTTTGTAAGCTGGAGTTAGATGTTGTTGCCCTTTTCAACTCGGCTGTGGCTGTCATATTTTCTTTGAAACAAGGCAAATGGCTTGTCATTTATTTAATTAAGAGAGAAATACTATAACAAATACCAAGCAAGGGAAATAACATCACTCTCGCCGGATCCTTGAGCTCATTGTGCATTACAGAACCCAAGTGCTTAGCACCCGCCAGCAGCCACAAACTTATTTTGAGCTAGCACACCAAATGGGTTGTAATTCCTAATAAGAAAGGCTGCATCGCCGTGACAGATTTGGATTCTGACATTTGGGACCCACAAGGAAAAAGCCTATCCAAGGTGGTGTCGACTTAGTCAACTAACGATTCTGCCTGCCAGCCGTTGGATTGACATCCAACATCTGTCATGTTTCTTCTATCTCTTGTCTTCTTCCTCCAGACACCCAAACAAAACCACGCAATCGGTCCGCCTGCTCCCACCTCCCACGGCTGGCAGCGCCTCCGCCCACACATTGCCGCCCACCAAACCCTCAAACATTTCCCAGTCCATGCCTTCACTCCCCCACACGTCCTGTTATTCTCCGGCGACGTCAGCCCCAACCCGCACCCGCACCCGCACCCGAACCAGTCAACCCTCGTACTCCCCTCTGCCTGTGAGTCTGCGACTACACTGCCGCATCTTCCACGGATCCTGTTTGTTCCCGTCCGAGGCCTCGCCGTCGTCCTCCGCCTTGGTTCGCTCGCCGTGGCGCCGCCGACTGGCGTTGTCAACATGGTCAACAACTGATAGGAATCAGGAGATGATTGTACATGGAGAGGATGACAGTAGGGACCCACAAGGGTCATTGCAGTACGCAAGCAAGTGCCTCCTTATTACAAGCCAAAAAAAATGCTTCCTCCTAATGGTTTGACATCTGGGTCCCACGCCATTGTCAACGTAGTCAATAAGCGAGAGAATTGCCCAACGAGCGACTGACACCAGGGACCCAGCAGCTCGCGTAGTTGTTTTTTTGTTTTTGAGATGGAGCAGGGTATCAACTGGGCTGTGCGGGGGTTGTAGCCTGTCTAGCCCAGGCTTTTATTTTCTGTTTACCACATGACCAGCCCAGTTGTTTTTTTCTGTTTCTAAAAATGCCTAGCCCAGTTCTATTGTTTTTTGCAGAATACCCAACCGAGGCTTACTTGCTTTTCTCAGCCCTGTTGGGCTGCAAATCTTTCAAGACGAGGAGGGATGTATTCGGGGCTTGCCCAGAAAATGGACTATAAGTAGTAAGAAATGGGCTGTAAATTTTAAAAACAACACAGCAAACCGGCAATTAGTTTCAAATTATGTTTTTTTAGGATTTCGATATTTTAAATTTCATTGATTTTTTTGCGGTGAAAATTTTGTAGGATTTTAAATAAATATAATTTTATTTTTCAAATTAGTTTGAATCTGACTCAAAATTTTGGGATTAAAAACAGTTCGGACCCCACCAAAATATGCAAAAATTCATTGAATTTTTTAACCGTGGCCAGAATATGGGCTGTAATGCTAACAAAAAGAACATGGGCTTCAAAAAATCCTTAAGAATTAGCAAATGGGCTGTAAATTATTTAAAAAATGCCAAATGGGTTGTATGCTGTTTGCCACAGATTTGGAGGCTAACTTGTGGGCATACTATGTTGACGCGTACGCAAGGCTTTATGAACTTAGTCAACAAACGATTCTAGCGGCAGTGACCGTTGGATAACATCCAATGGTTGTGCTGCTTCTTCAATCTCTGATCTTCTTGCTCTAGCCGCCCAAACTAGCGCCGGCGGGACCGCCTGCTCCCGCCTCCCATGGCCGGCTGTGCTGTCGCGCAGGCCTCACCGCCCCCTCCTACTCCCACCGCTGGCCAGGCCATCCCTCTACTCACCCGCACCTCCTGTTATTCTCCGGTGACACAGGCCTCACACCGCAGCCGAACCAGTCATCCCTCGTACTCTCCTCAGCGTGGGCATCCACTACTGTGGCTTCGCTGGCTCGGGTCATTCCCTTCCTAGGCCTCGCTGTCGTCCACCGCGTTGGTGATCTCGGCGCGATGTGGTCAACGTGGTCAACAAACGACAGCCATCGGAAGAGGGATGTATGTGGAGAGGCTGATAGTAGGGACCCACATGGTCCATGGCCGCACGCAAGCAAGTGCCTCCTTATTACGCGAAAAAAATGATTCGTCCCCCTGATAGCTGGGACCCACCAGCTATAGCTTCCCATGGAAGGAAGTGCCTCATTATTACTGGGAAAAAAAAGTTTCTCCGCATGACAACTGGGACCCACCGGATTTGGTGGATGACTTGTGGGCCTACTAAGTTGACACGTACGCAGGGCTTTGTCAACTTAGTTAACAAATGATTCTAGCAGCAGTGACCGTTGGATGTTAATCCAACGGTCGTGCTGCTTCTTCAATCTCTGATCTTCTTGCTCTAGCCGCCCAAACCAGTGCTGGCGGGACCGCCTGCTCCTGCCTCCCGTGGCCGGCTGTGCTGCCGCGCAGGCCTCACCGCCCCACCCTACTCCCACCATTGGCCAGGCCTTCCCTCTACTCACCCACATCCCCTGTTATTCTCCGGCGATGACAGCCTCACACCACAGCCGAACCAGTCAACCCTCGTACTCCCCTCGGCATGGGCATCCACTGCCGCGTCTTCCCCGGCTCCGCGTCGTTCCCTTCCTAGGCCTCGCCATCGTCCACTGCCTTGGTGCTCTCGGCACGGCATAGTCAACGTGGTGAATGAACAACAACCATCCGAAGAGGACTGTACACGGTGAGGCTGACAGCTGAACCCACCAGTTACATCTTCACACACAAGGAAGTGCCTCCTTATTACGTGCAAAAAAATGATTCCTCCCCCTGACAGCTGAGACCCACCTGCTATATCTTCGCACGCAAGGAAGTGCCTCCGTATCCTCCCTAACAGCCGGGACCCACCCGGTCGAAGCGTACGTAGCGTTGTCTGTCTAGTCGCGAACGTGTACGTACATACTGGTCGATCGGTCTCTCTGCAACGATGAACCGTGGGCGTGTAAGGAGCAGCACATGTCATAGTAGAGCCCCCGACGTAGCAGTTCAGGCAGCCCCGTCTAAATCGTGTACACATACGTACAGCCACGCTGCAAAAAATACGGGCACATACGTACATACGGGCGGGGTCTCGAACGCGTACTCGCGCATATGTACGGCCAGGGCTCGTGTACATGGAGAGGCAACGGACGGCAGCAACGGCCTCCTATTCATTGGCAGCCAACCGGCTAGGTTGGAACAGAAAAACAGCGTCGTGTTCATCAGGAGGCAACCGACGGGGTCGGAACGCGTCTTGTTCATCAGGAGCCAACCGGCTTGGACGGAACAGCCGAAACGGGGTCTTGTTCATCGACTCGGGGCTGGCGTACCACAAAATGGAGGAAATGGCCTTCTGTTCGACCGCCTACGGTCGAAACGGGGTCATGTTCATCGACTAGGGGTCTGGTGTACCGCAAAACGGATGAAATGGACTTCTGTTCAACCGCCTACGGTCGAAACAGGGTCATATTGATTGGGAGGGGTGTGGCGTACCGCAAAATGGAGGAAACAGACTTCTCTTCGAGCGCCTACGGTCGAAATGGGGTCCTGTTCATCAGGAGTGGTGTCGCGTACCGCAAAACGGGACTCCACGGGCTACTGTTCATCCACCGTCGACTTCCACCAGCCTCCACCGGCTACTGTTCATCCAGCCTCCACGGGGTCTTGTTCATCCAGCCTCCACCGGCTACTGTTCATCCAGCCTGCACGGGGTCATGTTCATCCACCCCAAACCGGCTGGGGTATGGCGTACCGTGGCACGGCCTCCTCGGGGTCCTGTTCATCCAGCGCCAACCGCCTATACTGCCGGGGTCCTGTTCATCCAACCCCCACCGGTTGGGGTGGGGCGTACGAGCGGGCAGAAGCAATGGGAACTGTTCATCCACAGCCAACCAACCGGCTCGATCGATGCGTCTCGACTTGTGTCTACGTGTATCGCGCGCGCGGCAGCAACGGGCACTGTTCATCGAGAGGCAACCCAACCGGCTAGCTACATCTCGCACGGGGGCTCGATCGGCTTCAGTAAGTAGCGACAAGTGATTGATCGGGTTTAGTTAGCAGTGAAGGGATTGCTCGGGTTCAGTTAGCAGCGAAGGGATCGATCAGCTTCAGTTAGCAGCGAAGGGATCGATCGGGTTCAGTACATAGTGCGAGGGATCGATCGCTCGTGTTCAGTACGTAGTGTGAGGGCGATCGATTGCTCGGGTTCAGTAAGCGAACGCCTTGCATCAGGTTCAGTTACGAGCGCCTTGCACACACGTGCGCGTACGAGAAAAATGCGCAAACTACACTGCATGGCTCGGCCCCGACCACCCACCGTAACCGGGAACTCCCCAAAAATTTCCTCGCCCTCAGTTCTACCATGATTTTTTACGTCATGGACAGCCCAAAGAATGTCATGCGGGTGCGTCTCCGGCCCGCCCAGGACGAAAAGCCCATTCTCTATCCTAATTTTTTGTCAAAGAAGTAGGAGGCCACCACATCTATGATGATACGTGTTTTTGTCACAATTGTTGTCATAGAAGTGTCACAACCATGACAGAAAAAGTTTTCGTTCAGGCCATAATGTCACGGATGTGTCTTTTTTTGTAGTGCCTCTCGCACCATGTAGCCCTCCAAGCTGGTCTATGCGTCCGCAGCACGGCTGCGGCGGCCTCCAGCCAGCGCTGGAGGTCGGCTTCCGCCTCCTGGCTCTCCCTAGCTGCGCGTGGAGGCTTTCAGTGATGCCATGATTATCGTCCAACAGGCCACCATCCGCCTTCAGCAAGTCCTAGCAAGAGAGCGCCTCCGCACTCTTGGCGTCAGCCACGTCTTGAGCATGGCCTGCCACTTTGCGATCGGCATCAAGCCGCACCTGCAGCTCTCAAAGATGCTCCAAAGTTGTCCCAAAAATACAGCGACAGTCAGAGCAGGAGGATTCCACAACACACTAGGTAAAAATGGAGAGCCCCGAAGACCCACAGCAGACGTCGGCGAGCGACCTCCACAAGCGAGGCACCCGCTCCTCCTCCACTGCAGCCTGACGCTTCAATTCCTGAGCCCGGCTGTCCAATTCCGCCATGCGGGCGATAAGGGCCTACATCCAGATAACAAAGAACCTCAAGAACATTATGATACATTCTACTCAAGGATCGGGGGCTACTAGGGATGAGCGAGGTCCGCGTACCTTAGTTCCGACCTCCGTTGCCTCACCAAAATCATCAAGCACAGCTCGCAAAGCCTGGCGTAACACCCCGCTCCGACGGACAAGCCTGTCCAGCAATGAAGAACCCCCTGATCCTCCTTCAAAAAGTGAAGGAGCGGAAGACACGATGTCACCTACGACGTCAAGGAACACGGGGCAAGCGAGCGGCTTAGAAGCCTCGGACCTCGGGTCATCACATGGCCATTCCCCCAAAGGGAGAGGGATCGCAGGTGCTGGGGGCAGACGACGACTAGCAAGCTTCTTCTTCCCCACTGCCTTTGGCCTCTGGGGAGGGATAGGCAGAAGTGTGGAGGTCGAAACTATGGTTGACCAGCTGGGATGGTTCATAAGCAGCAAAAGCCCTCCTTCACGAGGCGCAGGCAATTCAGGCAGCAGTTCTATGGCCTCAGACTGCGTGCCATCAATGCAAGGAGACCCGCTGCGATGACAGGTCAATAGCGGGCTCCACCTGCAACCGAGCACCCTTCATTGGAGGCGCGTCTTTTGACGGCAACCCTTGCCTCTTAGGCGCATCCTCACGCATGGCCGCAGCCTTCACTGTAGAATCATTGTAGTCACCCTGTGTGATGGGTCTAAGGCCTGTGCAGTATGAGGCCGCGGCGCCCTGGTGAGGTCATGGAGGACGAGGATCGCGCTGCAGATGCCTAAAAGACTGACAAAGAGATGGGGTAATGTTTGAAGGCTACGAACAAGCCTACCCTTTGAAGATATAGCAAAAACAATGAATGCTCGTGACTCACCGAAGGCCACGTGTTGGCCATGTTGTAAGGCTCCACTACCACCCGCACATGGAGCTCCTCGATGGGGAGGCTGGTCAGCAGGTGCAGGCGGTGTTCGACCTCGTTTTTAGAAAACTCGCGCTGGAGCAAGCGATTGGGGTCGCACCTCCCAAGGTACTCATACATCGGAGGGTCAATGCGCCCAAGGGGCTGGATATTTCTTTGCACCCAGGTCTTTAGGATCTGCAGGCCAGTGAGTCCTTTTCCCCACAGACATGCGAACGCATCCATGAGATAACCAGTTCCCGGATCAAGGTCGGTCTTTGACCGCCACTCTGGTTTCTGCCAACATGGCACGTCGGCAAACTCTGGGAGCCCGGGGTTGCCAGGATCATGAAAATTATCTGGGGCATAGAACCACCCTCGCTTCCACGATTCCGGCTCTGGGGCTAGTGCCAGGTCGAAATAGTTGGTGCTCAGGCAAGGGCGGACAACGGCCCCGCCGCAGGAAGGGATCTTGCCATCCTTAAGGCAGGGGACCGCCTCAAAAAAGTACCGGAAGAGGTCAAAGTGAGGCTGGATCCCAGAAAGCACATATAGAGGGCTACAAAGCAAGACAAATGCAGGACCCCACTTGGAGTCAGGTGATGCAGCTGCAGGCCGTAAAGGGCCAACATGTCCCTAGTAAAAGGACTTAGCGGGAGCCACAACCCACGGTGGATAAACACCACGTGCACCACCTGGTTCCAACGCAGTGGTCACGGGACCTTGTCCCTTGACCGAGGAGCCATCCACCCCATCTCGGTGAACTCCAGTAACCACCCCAACGTCACCAGCCGTTCTAGCTCAGATCGGGAGACAGAAGAGCGCTCCCAGTCGATGATCCACTCCGGCGGATGAGGGAGGCATGCCAGCGGCCCGCCCGACGAGCTTCCCTGACCGAGGCCCTCCTCGGAGGCAATAAGGGGAGTGGCCATTCTCTCTCCAACGGGGAAGTAATCACCCTAGAATATGGTGAAGATAGACGAAAGCCTGATGGGGAAGAAGGGGAATTGGCAGCCTCAATGCAACTCCCCTTTTGCTGCTTTTAAACTGGCAAAGGCACGCAAACCTTACCCAAGATGGCACCAGCAACAACAAATGGGATGGTCCGCGGAGTTTTTGGGCCACCCGTTTGGCAAAGACTGAGCCCACGACGGCCCTAGAAACAGCCAATACATCACTAAAGGCCGGACACTCGAAAGAAAGGAGCCCAACGGAGGCCTCGGCACCAAGACACCTGCGACCTCCTCCACGCTCGGGTGCTACTGATGGGGTCATGTACCCGGGGTACCTGACGTAAGGGAGCCCCGCCTCGCCGAGCGTGTGGGGCCCACTGGGCCCAAGACTAGAGGGAAACCCTAAGGAACCAGAGGCAATCTTCGTGATCCCCAAGACAGGACGCCGGTGACACAACAGACTCACCTACCCCCCATGTAAACCCTAGACCTCTCCTGCCTATATAAAGGGAGGTCTAGGGCTTCATTCAGGATCCAATCTCAGATCTAAACTCTCGGTAGAAACCCCATACACCATTGTAATCCTCTGCATGAGGTATCCCCTCATCATGAATAACAAGAAGAAGCAGGATGTAGGGTATTACTCTTCGGAGGCTCGAACCTGGGTAAACTATGCGTGCAGACTCTGTTCCGGTACTTCCAATCTCGTCATGAACCCTACCGAGGGATTTGGTGGTATTTCGCTCTCTTAGACATACTGGCAATAGGCTTGAAGGTAATTTTGCTTTTTACAAAGTATTCTAGTTGACCCAGTAGCCCTTAGGATGAACGTATTCTTTACGCCCGCATTCACTAAAAACAAATTCCGATTATATCTGAGGTTGGAGAAAATGTTCGGCTTGGGCGAGGAGCCTTTTGAAATGGGGCGCGAAGCCTAGTAGCCCCCGAGCTGCTGGTTGGGTGCAACATCCAATCAGGGGATCGATCTACCCCTTTAAATTGAAAGTGCGAAGCCCAGTAGCCCCCGAGCCTTAATTTGGGCACAGGTGGCCGATTTAAGGATTGAGTTTAAGTATTAATGTTTGCATTGCCTGACGCAGGCATCTCGGAAAGAAAATGACGAGCTCTCTGATACGTCTCCAACGTATCTATAAATTTTGATTGTTCCATGCTATTATAGTATCAATCTTGGATGTTTTTATATGCAATTATATATCATTTTATGGGACTAACCTATTAACCTAGTGCCCAGTGCCAGTTGTTGTTTTCTACTTGTTTTTGGTTTTTCAGGAAATCAGTACCAAACGAAGTAAAAATGCCACAAAACTTTTTGGAGATTTTTTCTGGACAAAAGAGACCTTGGAGACTTGGAGATGAGGCCAGAAGGTTCACGAAGCCTCCACAAGGCAACATGGCGCGGCCCCAGGGGGGCGCGCTGATGCCTTGTGGGGCCCTCATGGCCCGTTTGAACTAATTCCACTTCTATAAATTCTCAAATATTCAGAAACTAATAGGGAGCCACTCCGAATAACTTTTATGCTGCCGCAAGCCTCTGTTCTTCCGCGATCCCATCTGGAGGCCTTTTCCGGTACTCTGTCGGAGGGGTAATCGATAACGGTGGGATTCTACATCAACCTTGCTGCCCTTCCGATGATGTGTGAGTAGTTTACCACAGACCTACGGGTCCATAGCTAGTAGCTAGATGGCTTCTTCTCTCTCTTTGATCTTCAATACCATGTTCTCCTCGATGTTCTTGGAGTTCTATCTGATGTAATCTTCTTTTGCGGTGTGTTTGTTGGGATTCGATGAATTGTGAGTTTATGATCAGATTATTCATGAGAAATATTTGAGTCTTCTCTGAACTCTTTTATGCATGATTATTATAGCTTTGTATTTCTCTCCGATCTATCGATTTGGTTTGGCCAACTAGATTGGTTTATCTTGCAATGGGAGAGGTGCTTTGTGATGGGTTCAATCTTGCGGTGCTCAATCCCAGTGACAGAAAGGGACATGACACGTATTTGTATTGTTGCCATTAAGGATAAAAAGATGGGGTTTAATCATATTGCTTGAGTTTAATTTGTCTACACATCATGTCATCTCGCTTAAGGCGTTACTATGTTTCATACTTAATACCCTCGATGCATGCTGGATAGCGGTCGATGGGTGGAGTAATAGTAGTAGATGCAGGCATGAGTTGGTCTACTTGTCTCGGACGTGATGCCTATATACATGATCATTGCCATGAATCCGTCATAATTATTTTCTTTTCTATCAATTGCCCAACAGTAATTTGTTTACCCACCGTATGTTTTGCGCTTGAGAGAGAAGCCTCTAGTGAAAACTATGGCCCCCGGGTCTACTTTTATCATATATTAAAACCAAAAATACCTTGCTGCAATTTATTTACCTTTATTTTATTTAGTATTTTAGTTTATCTATCTATCACTATCAGAATTAATCCTTGCAAATAACCGCTAAGAGGATTGACAACCCTCTTATTTGCGTTGGGTGCAAGTGTTTGCTTTTGTGTGTGCAGGTGCTGCTAAAGTGATTTTGCTTGGTTCTCCTACTGGATTGATAACCGTGGTTCTTAACTGAGGGAAATACTTATCTCTACTATACTGCATCATCCTCTCCTCTTCCGGGAAATACCAACGCAGTCTACAAGTAGTAGGAAGAATTTCTGGCGCCGTTGCCGGGGAGACATAATCAAAATTACCAAGTACCTTCGCACAAACTATCATCCACTTGCATTTATTATATTTGCCTTTTTATTTGCATTTGCCTCTCATTTTCATCTCCCCCACTTCTAATTTTTTTTTACAAAAGCACAAAAATATTTCTATTTGCTAGTTTGCTTGCTTTGCTTGAAGTTACTATCATGTCTGACTTCGTTATTGAAAAGTGTGAGGATGGTAAAATCCCTAAAATGGAAATTCCCTCAAATTTAGACTCAAAAAATTTTGTAGTAGGGAGTGGAAATATCATAGGGAAAAATACTATTCAAGAATTCTTTAATTGCACGGGAACTTTAGTTTGCAATGATACTCCAATTCTTAAAAGAACCAACAGTTATGGGGAGGCTATCTCCGCGCTCATTCTTAAACTTGAAAGAAGATTTATTCGCACTCATCCCCATTGCAAAGATTGTTTTATGATTTACCTATTATAAACAACCCTAAGACTAAAAAGATAGCTACTCTTATCCTTATGAATGAGTTTGATTACATAGTGCAAGAAGCTAGGGAGATCTTTGATTTCTACAATATGAGCCAAGAAAATCCGGTGATAGATGAAATTTTATATAATGAGGAATATATGTTGAGATATGTTTTCCATGATCACCATGCTTTTTATGAAAATACTAAAAGGAAGTTCCCCCTCTACATATCCTCCAACAAGTTTTCAATGGTATTAATTAGAAATATTCCTGGATCATAAAAGGGAACCAACAAGGGTTTGAAGAAAGTAGCCTTAATGACCCTAAAATTTTGGTTGATGATGTGTAACCCATTGTTTTTGAAAAACCTCCTGAAAATCACACCCCTAAGGATTTGGAAACCAAGGATTACAACACTTGAAACTATGCATTATGCCTAGCTAGGGGCATAAAACAATAGCGCTCATTGGGAGGCAACCCAATGAATAAAATAATTTTTAGTTTTACCTTATGTTTTGTGTGTTTACAAAATTATAGCCTCTGTTATGATTGTGTTTTTATATTTTAGTTAGTGTTGGTGCCAAGTAATGCCTTTGGGATGATTTGGAAGATAGTATGATTGATGCTGTTGGAAAACAGAAACTTTTGCGTCCAGTGCTGGAATTTTGATTATTTTTTCTGGAGAGTGATAAAATCCTGAATATTTTACACAGTATTGATGTATGAATTTCCCACGTTTTCCTCATTTTTCATAATTTTCGGAGTTACAGAAGTATGGAATTTAAATAGATATTTATAGACTGTTCTGTTTTAGACAGATTCTGTTTTTGTTGCATAGCTAGCTTATTTTGATGAATCTATGGATCGTATCGAGGGGTATGAGTCATGGAGAAGTTGGAGTACAGTAGCATTATACCAATATTAAATATGAATCAATTTACAACAGTACCTAAAGTTTAAGATTGGTTTGTTATACTAACGGATCTCACGAGGTTTCTGTTGAGTTTTGTGTGCTGAAGTTTTCAAGTTTTGGGTGAGACTACGATGGATAAAGGTATAAGGAGTGGCAAGAGCCTAAGCTTGGGGATGCCCAAGGCACCCCAAGGTAATATTCAAGGAAGACTCAAGCGTCTAAGCTTGGGGATGCCCCGGAAGGCATCCCCTCTTTCGTCTACAATCTATCGGTAACTCACTTGGAGCTATATTTTTATTCATCAGATGATATGTGTTTTACTTGGAGTGCCTTGTGCTATAGTTTGTTTGCTTTTGTTTGCCTTTTAGTTTGTCACAATCATCTTTGCTGAACACACCTTTTTGAGAGGGACACACATTATTCATGATTGTTAGAATACTCTATGTGCTTCACTTATATCTTTTGAGCTAGGCAGTTGCTCTAGTGCTTCACTTATATCCTTTAGAGCATGGAGGTGGTTATATTTTAAAGAAATAGTTGCACTCTCATGCTTCACTTATATCTTTTTGAGAGTCTAATGAATAGCAATGGTAATATGCACGGGTTATGAATTTGGTCCTAATATGATAGGTACTCAAGAGGGATATAATAAAAACTTTCATGTAGATCACTGAATATGATAAGTTTGATTCCTTGCAATTGTTTTGTGATATTAAGATGGTAATATGTGGGAGGTGCTAGTAGATAATTGTGGTTTAGTAAGAATATTGGTGTTAAGGTTTGTGATTCCCGAAGCATGCACGTATGATCTGTCGTTTTGCTAAGAAGTTGGAGCATGATTTATTATTGATTGTCTACCTTATGAGTGGTGGTCGGGGATGAGCGATGGTCTTTTCCTACCAATCTATCCCCCTAGGGGCATGCGTAGTAGTACTTTGCTTCGAGGGCTAATAAACTTTCGCAATAAGTATGTGAGTTCTTTATGACTAATGTGAGTCCATGGATTATACGCACTCTCACCTTTCCGCAATTTGCTAGCCTCTTCGATACCGTGCATTGCCCTTTCTCACATCGAGAGTTGGTGCAAACTTCGCCGGTGCATCCAAACCCCCTGATATGATACGCTCTATCACACATAAGCCTCCTTATATCTTCCGCAAAACAGCCACCATACCTACCTATCATGGCATTTCCATAGCCATTCCGAGATATATTGCCATGCGACTTCCACCGTTCCGTTTTTATGACACACATCGTCATTGTCATATTGCTTTGCATGATCATATAGCTGACATAGTATTTGTGGCTCAGCCACCATTCATCATTTTTTATACATGTTACGCTAGTATCATTGCACATCCTGGTACACCGCCAGAGGCATTCATATAGAGTCATATTTTTGTTCTAGTTTCGAGTTGTAATTTTTTTTGAGTTGTAAGTAAATAGAAGTATGATGATCATCATTATTAGAGCATTGTCCCAGTGAGGAAATTAAAAAAAGAGGCCAAAAAGAGCCCACGAAAAAAAGAAAAATAAAATAAAATGAGAGAAAAAGAGAGAAGGGGCAGTGTTACTATCCTTTTCCATACTTGTGCTTCAAAGTAGCACAATGTTTTTCATATAGAGAGTCTCATATTTTGACATTTTCATATACTAGTGGGAATTTTTTATTATAGAACTTGGCTTGTATATTCCGATGATGGGCTTCCTCAAATGCCTAAGGTCTTCATGAGCAAGCAAGTTGGATGCACACCCACTTAGTTTTCATGTTGAGCTTTCATACACTTATAGCTCTTAGTGCATCTGTTGCATGGCAATCCCTACTCCTTGCATTGACATCAATTGATGGGCATCTCCATAGCCCGTTGATTAGCCTTGTCGATGTGAGACTATCTTCTTATTTTTGACTTCCCCTTATTAATCTCTACCACCATACTCTATTCCACCCATAGTGCTATATCCATGGATTGCGCTCATGTATTGCATGGGGGTTGAAAAAGCTGAAGCGCGTTAAAAAGTATGAACCAATTGCTCGGCTTGTCATCGGGGTAGTGCATGATAAATACTTTGTGTTAAGAAGATGGAGCATGACAGGATTATATGATTTTGTAGGGATAACTTTCTTTAGCATTTTTATTTTGAAAGACATGATTGTTTATTAGTATGCCTGAGTATTGATGTATTTATATCAAACTATAGACTATTGCTTTGAATCATTCGGATCTTATTATTCATACCGTAAGAGAGAGATTACATGATGAAACATGTTAGGTAGAATTCCACATCAAAAATTCTGTTTTTATCATTTACCTACTCAAGGACGAGCAGGAATTAAGCTTGGGGATGCCTGATACGTCTCCAACGTATCTATAATTTTTGATTGTTCCATGCTATTATAGTATCAATCTTGGATGTTTTTATATGCAATTATATATCATTTTTTGGGACTAACCTATTAACCTAGTGCCCAGTGCCAGTTGCTGTTTTTTGGTTGTTTTTGGTTTTTCAGGAAATCAGTACCAAACGAAGTCCAAATGCCACGAAACTTTTTGGAGATTTTTTTCTAGACAAAAGAGAACTGGAGACTTGGAGAGGAGGCCAGAAGGTTCACGAAGCCTCCACAAGGCAACAGGGCGCGACCTGATGCCTTGTGGGGCCCTCGTGGCTCCATTTGACCTAATTCCACTTCTATAAATTCTCAAATATTCGGAAACCAACAGGGAGCCACCCCGAATAACTTTTACGCCGCCGCGAGCCTCTGTTCTTCCATGATCCCATCTAGAGGCCTTTTTCGGTACTCAGTCGGAGGGGGAATCGATCACGGAGGGCTTCTACATCAACCTTGCCGCCCTTCCGATGATGTGTGAGTAGTTTACCACAGACCTACGGGTCCATAGCTAGTAGCTAGATGGCTTCTTCTCTCTCTTTGATCTTCAATACCATGTTCTCCTCGATGTTCTTGGAGTTCTATCCGATGTAATTTTCTTTTGCGGTGTGTTTGTTGGGATGCGATGAATTGTGAGTTTATGATCAGATTACTCATGAGAAATATTTGAGTCTTCTCTGAACTCTTTTATGCATGATTATTATAGCTTTGTATTTCTTTCCAATCTATCGATTTGGTTTGGCCAACTAGATTGGTTTATCTTGCAATGGGAGAGGTGCTTTGTGATGGGTTCAATCTTGCGGTGCTCAATCCCAGTGACAGAAAGGGACATGACACGTATTTGTATTGTTGCCATTAAGGATAAAAAGATGGGGTTTAATCATATTGCTTGAGTTTAATTTGTCTACACATCATGTCATCTCGCTTAAGGCATTACTCTGTTTCATACTTAATACCCTAGATGCATGCTGGATAGCGGCCGATGGGTGGAGTAATAGTAGTAGATGCAGGCATGAGTCGGTCTACTTGTCTCGGACGTGATGCCTATATACATGATCATTGTCATGAATCCGTCATAATTATTTGCTTTTCTATCAATTGCCCAACAGTAATTTGTTTACCCACCGTATGTTCTGCGCTCGAGAGAGAAGCCTCTAGTGAAAATTATGGCCCCCGGGTCTACTTTTATCATATATTAAAACAAAAAAATACCTTGCTGCAATTTATTTACCTTTATTTTATTTTTGTTTTAGTTTATCTATCTATCACTATCAGAATTAATCCTTGAAAATAACCGCTAAGAGGATTGACAACCCTCTTATTTGCGTTGGGTGCAAGTGTTTGCTTTTGTTTGTGCAGGTGCCGCTAAAGTGATTTTGCTTGGTTCTCCTACTGGATTGATAACATTGGTTCTTAACTGAGAGAAATACTTATCTCTACTATACTGCATCATCCTCTCCTCTTCGGGGAAATACCAACACAGTCTACAAGTAGCACTCTCGAAGAAGCTCAAGAAAGCCGAAGACGATCTTGCCGAGGCCAAAAAAGAGGTTCCCGGCATTAAGAAGTTTACCCGTGAGGCACACGGTAATATTTTAGTTTGTGAAACCACTATGACTAGTGGCACAGCTTAACAGCTAATTTATTCGGCTTTTACTAGCAGCGGAGACCATAGGTCAACTCGAAAAGGACCTGGAGCGAAGCAGGTCGCCGGGTCCATGCCCGAAAAATTGAAGAATGCAACCAGTTTAAGGCCGAGAAGGACCACCAAGGCCTGGAGATTGAAAGACTCAAGTCTCAGCTGGCTGCTGATACGTCTCCAACGTATCTATAATTTTTTTATTGTTTCATGCTATTATATTATCAATCTTGCATGCTTTATATGCAATTTTATATCATTTTTGGGAACTAACCTATTAACCTAGCGCCTAGTGCCAGTTTCTATTTTTGCCTATTTTATTGTTTCGCTGAAAAACCATACCAAACGAAGTCCAAACGCGATGAAACTTTATAGTGATTTTTTATGGACCAGAAGGGACCCTAGAAGCTTCGGGCGGGAGACCAGACGATGCACGAGAGGGCCACAAGATCAGGTGGCGTGCCACACTAGCTTGTGGGCCCCTCGCAACTCCATTTGACCTAATTCCATGCCTATAAATTCCTAAAAATTGAGAAACCACCAGAGCGAGACCCGAAACAATTTTATCGCCACCGCAAGCCTCTGTTCTTTCGCGATCCCATCTGGAGGCCTCCACCGGTACTCTGCCGGAGGGGGAATCGATCATGGAGGCCATCTTCATCAACCTTGCTGCCTCCATGATGATGTGTGAGTAGTTCCCCACAGGAGCTAAGGGTCCATAGCAGTAGCTAGATGGCTCTCTCTCTCTCTCTCTCTCTCTCTCTCTCTCTCTCTTTGATCTTCAATACAATGTTCTCTTCGGAGATCGATTCGATGTAATCTTTTGCGGTGCGTTTGTTCGGATTCGATGAATTGTGGGTTTATGATCAGATTGTTCATTGAAAGTAACTGAGTTATTTTTGAACTTTATTATGTGTGATTGTTATAGCTTTGTATTTCTCTCCGACCTATTCATTTAGTTTGGCTAACTAGATTGATTTATCTGCAGCGGGAGAGGTGCTTTGTGGTAGGTTCAATCTTGCGGTGTTCTCACTATGTGACATGAGGAGTAGCAAGGCATGTATTTGTATTGTTGCTACTAAGGGTAAAACAACGGGGTTCGATCATATTGCTTGGTCTTATTCTGTCTACATTATGTCATCATACTTCAAGCATTACTCTGTTTGTTATTAACTTAATACGTAGAGAGGCAAGCATAGAAGCGCTCTCGAAGTGGAGTAATAGTAGTAGGCGACAGTAAGTTTAACGGTCTACTTGTCACGGATGTAATGCCTATGTATTGATCATGCCATGAATAACATCATAACTATGCGCTTTTCTACCAATTGCCCAATAGTAATTTGTGTACCCACAGTTGCTATGTTCTTGAGAGAGATGCCTCTAGTGAAAGCTATGGCCTCCGGGTCCATTTAAATCATATTGCTAAAACCCTAAAAACCTTGCTGCAATTTATTTACTTTTATTTAGTTTTGCAATTTATATATCCCCCACTATCAAAATTAATCCTTGCAATTAACGACTACAAGAGGATTGACAACCCTCTTGCCGCGTTGGGTGCAAGTATTTGTTTGTGTGTGTGCAGGTACTGCTAAAAGTTATTTGCGTGAATCTCCTATTGGTTTGATAAGCCTTAGTTCTTAACTGAGAAAAATACTTTCTGCTACTATATTACTTCACCCTTCCTCTTCGGGGAAATTCCAACGCCTATCACAAGTAGCAGTTGCCGCTGAGAAGTAGAACAAAGAAGCCTGCGAATTTCTCACTGGTAAGTAACTTACCTGTGCATAGGTTTTGCATGGCTTTCAGCTGTTCTACCTGGCTAGCCTGGTGGATCCGGCTATTCATCATTAAAAGATTTTATGATTGGGCTTAGTGAGCTACATGAGCATCTCAAAAGGTAATGGAAAAGGTTTTCCGAGCTCTATGGCCCGCTGAAGCCATGCCGAGGAGCCTGGCCGAGCTCGCTGATCGCTTGAAGGGAGCTAGACATCGGATTCAGACGTGGAAGGTGTTGGCTTGTCGGGAAGGTGCTCGAGAAGTGTGGGCCATGATCAAGACATGCTACCGTCTATTGGAGACTGGAAAGCTTGCCAGGGTTGGCCCCAAGGGACCTGACGGTAAGGAAATCAAAGCCAACGTGAACTATGAGAACGTCATGCCTGCTGCTCTGCTATCCGAGGAAGATTGTCTCCTTGACACCCTTATAGATGGCCTTGAATAATTTTTGTAAATAGTTTATGCTGGATGATGACTTTTATGTATCAACGTACATTTTTCATATATTAAAGCTCATATCCATAGATTTTATACTCTATTAACTAGCCATCGGCTTCTACCTCTTCTAGCTCATATCCGCAGATTTTAACGCAAGTCACATTTTCGACGAAAAATAGTTCCTCTAACAATTCCTTTTCCCGGGGTGTCATGTTAAGCACGACTAATTAGCCAATATTTCGACGTGTTTTTCCGAAGGCCTCTACTTCGGGAATATCTTTGGCTTCATTTTTTTAAGGGGGGGCTTCAAATCCTATGTTCTTACCTTTTTTAGAAAGGTTTGTATTTTTGCTTCCTCCACTGCCGACCAATTATATTCTTGTGACTGCTAGCTTTCGGCTTCACCCGTCTGAGGTACTTGCCAGGTTGACCTAGAAGTAACAATCGCAGAGGTGCTCCCTTTACCCCCTAGCTGAATTTATCGGAAACATAGAGGATAAGCACAGGAGGCAAGCAACCCAGCCTGGCAAAAAATCTCAAGTCAAATCGATGCATATTATGGCCTTATAACAAATTGCAGGAAGGCGTCACTCGTATATCTGATACACTGTCGATAGTTAGTGGGATCCCGAGGAATCCCAAGGTCTCCGCGCCGAGGCGTCTTAAGGAGCCCCTAGTGCAGTTTACCGGGCGCTTTCACAGGTCCAAAGTACTTTATGTAAACATAGTCAGGTTTTTAAGGATTGTGCAGAATGTGGCCATGAGCTATATTATGTGTAGTGTGTCATTAAAAAATGATCAAAGAAAAGAAGACACAGTAGTGATATTAGTATGATAATTCCATGCTAATCTTTATAAAAAAAGGTACTGATCGACTAGATATAAAAAAGATAGAGGAAACGGAAAAAGGCGAATCTTAATTTAACCGTGCAGGGCAACCGAGCAGCGTTCCATGGGTTCGTCTCAAGGCGGTTATCCTTTGGATCTCGAAGACGGTATGCCCCTCCAGTGAGCACCCTGTCGATGATGAATGGTCCATCCCATTTGACTGATAGTTTATGTTGATCTGGCTTGTTCGGATGGTGTCGGAGGACTAAGTCTCCAACATTATATGTTTTTTGTTCGGACCTCCCTGCTCTTGTAGCGCCTCGCCTGCTGCTGATAAAAGGTGGAAAGTGCTCAGGCAACATCGCGTTACTCATCGAGGGTGTCGAGGTCATCCTGCTGGTCCAACTCGGCCTCTCGCTCTTCATACATGCACACTCGAGGTGCGTCGTGGATGAGATCGCTCGGAATTATGGCCTCGGCCACGTAAACCATAAAAAATGGAGTGTAGCCTGTGGATCTATTGGGTGTGGTGCGTAAGCCCCATAGGACAGAGTTAAGCTCCTCGGCCCATTTGCAATTGGCCTGTCCTAAAGAACGAACCAGGCCTGGCTTAATGCCGCTTAATATTAAGCCATTGGCTCATTCCACTTGACCGTTGGACTGTGGGTGGTATCTGTGGCAGAGCTACGGTAAATTCATTGGGCGGGCCAGACAGGCCAGTTAAAGCTGACCTCACAAAAATTATTCGTATGGCCTACTCAATCATCACTGTTTGTTGCTGCGTTGGGCGGGCCATGACCTGGTTTTGCCCCAACGTAGCTCTGCCTCTAGGTGGTATATTGAGGCAAAGTCAAGATTAATGCCCATTTTGGCGTACTAATACTTTACCTCCTTGGCTGTGAAGTTAGATCCATTGTCTGTAATGATGCTGTGTGGTACGCCATAGCGATGCACAACGCCAGAGATAAAATCAATCACTGGCCCTGCCTTTGCCGAGGTCACTAGATTGGCCTCGATCCATTTTGTAAACTTATCCACCATAACAAGGAGGTACTTTTTGTGGTCGGACCCTCCTTGAAGTGGGTCGACCATATCAAGACCCCAGACCATGAACGGCCAGGTGATCAGGATGGTTCGCAGGGTTGTGGCTGGCATATGGCTTTGGTTGGCAAAGACTTGACAGCCTGCGCATTGCTGTACCAATTCTTTTGCATCTGCCTATACGGTAGGCCAGTAGAATCCGGCTCGAAAAACCTTGCTTACCAAGGTCCGAGGTGCTGCGTGATGGCCATACATGCCGGAGTGAATTTCTGAGAGGAGGGTCTTTCCCTCCTCCTCGGATATACATCACTGGAGCACGCCAGTAATATTCCACTTGTACAACTATCCTTCATGGACTTTGTATGCTTTTGATCGTCTATCAATCCGCCGCGCGTCTGTCTGGTCCTCTGGTAGCTCTTTGCGAAGCAAGTATGCCAGGATGGGTGCGGTCCATGGCGCGATTACTGCCATGATCTCCTGTACCGAGGATGTCTCTTCAATTGTCGAGCCCCCAATTATCCCCTCGTCTAGCTCGATGGCTGGAGGGGTGATCATTTTAGGGGTTGGGAACTTGGCTGCCTGCGCTCCGTCCTGCCATACCACTGATGGTTTGAACAACCGTTCGAGAAAGGTGTTTTCTGGCATGGGGTCGCGTTTAGCGCCCATCCTGGCGAGGATATCAGTAGCTTGGTTACTGTCTATAGGGACGTGATGAAACTCCAGCCCCTCAAAGCGGGTCGAGATTGCTATGACAGCATTGCGATAGGCCATCATTTTTGGGTCCTTAGCATCAAATTCCACGTTAACATGGGAGATTGTGAGGTTAGAGTCTAGTCGGACCTCAAGACGCTGGATTCCCATTAAAACTACCATCTGAAGACCGTGTGGCAGTGCTTCATACTCTGCAACATTATTAGAGTCAGTGTACATAATTTGAAGTATGTACCTGATATTGTCCCCGATTGGTGAGGTGAGAACCACCCCTGGTCCTAGGCCGACGAGCATTTTGGAGCCATCGAAGTACATGATCCAATGCGAATATGTACTGTGCTATCTAGGGAGCTTGGCTTCCGTCCAAGCATCCACAAAGTCGGCCAATACCTGTGATTTGATAGCTCGGCGTGGTCGATAGGCAATTTCAAAAGGTAAGAGATCAATAGCCCACTTCGCGATTCTGCCGGTGACGTCGCGGTTGTTAATAATGTCATTGGGTGGTACTTCCGAGGCCATAGTAATGGAGAATTCTTGAAAGTAGTGCCGTCATTTCCATGAAGCCATGAAAACTGCGTACGCTATCTTCTGATAGTGCGGGTATCTGGTTTTACATGGATTAAGCACCTCAGAAACATAGTATACTGGCCTCTGTACCTGTAATTTATGACCCTCTATACTACGTTCGACAACAAGGACTGCACTGATGACTTAGTTTGTTGCCGAGATATATAGCAACATTGGCTCACCAAAGTGCGGAGCGGCCTGGATTGGGTTATTGTCGAGGAGTGTCTTGATCTCTTCTAAAGCGGCACTAGCCTCTTTTGTCCATTCGAATTTCTTCGTTTGCTTGAGCAATCTGTATAATAGTAGAGCCTTTTCCCCCAGTCATGAAATAAATCGACTGAGGGAGGCAACGCATCCTGCTAGTCGCTGGACATGCTTAAGTTCTGTTGACACTTCTAGCCGTGCTAGTGCCCAGATCTTGTCGGGATTTGCCTCTATTCCTCTATGGGACACAATGAAGCCAAGCAGTTTACCGGATGGCACGCCGAAGATGCACTTTTCCGGGTTTAACTTGATGTTATATGCTCAAAGATTTTTGAATGTTTCCCGAAGATCATCTATGAGCATACTGGCATGTCGGGTTTTGACAACCAGGTCGTCCACATATGCTTCGGCTGTTTTGCCGATTTGTGGCTCCAAGCACATCTGGATCATTCGCTCGTATGTAGCACCAGTGTTTTTAAAACCAAAGGGCATTGTATCGAAACAAAATGTCCCATAGGGGGTTATGAAGGTTGTGGCATCCTAGTCGGACTCTCTCGTCTTTATTTGATGATATCCTGAGTAGGCGTCAAGGAAACAGAGCAAGTCATGTCCTGCTATGGCATCAATAATCTGATCAATCCGAGGTAATGGGAAGGGGTCTTTTGGGTAGGCCTTATTAACGTCCTTGAAATCAACGCAAAGGTGCCATGATTTGTCCTTTTTGGTACCATTACCAAGTTT
The DNA here is from genome assembly GCA_039707655.1 of Elymus sibiricus. Taxonomy (NCBI): domain Eukaryota; kingdom Viridiplantae; phylum Streptophyta; class Magnoliopsida; order Poales; family Poaceae; genus Elymus; species Elymus sibiricus. The sequence continues at coordinate 311,917,190 of CM077676.1, forward strand.
GCCAGCCATTCAGGGTGCTTGAATTTGTGGATAAATCTGGCCTCCAGTAGCTTAGCCAGTTCTTCGCCAATAGCTTGTCGTTTTGGTTCCCAGAACCTGCGGAGCACCTGCTTAACGGGTTTAAATCCCTCAATAATATTGAGGCTATGCTCGGCAAGGTTTCTTGGGATTCCTGGCATGTCTGATGGATGCCAGGCGAAGATGTCCCAATTTTCCTGGAGAAAAGCACATAGCGCCTCGTCAAGTGACGGGTCCAGTCGTGCTCCGATGGAGGCCGTTTTAGATGAGTCCTCGGGATGCACCTGAAATTTTACTATCTCGTCGGCTGGTTTAAATGACGTAGATTTCCGCCTCTTATCGAGGATAACGTCGTCTTTATCCATGGTTGCGCACAGTGCTATTAATTCTTCGGTCGCGAGGGCCTCGGCTTCTGCTTCCAAGGAGAGTGGTGCCGTTTTATTCTCGGCTTTAAGTGATCTATTTGTGTTTCTTGTAACAGTAATCACTCTGTTTGGTCCCGGCATCTTGAGCTTTATAACGAACTTAGTCTATTTTTGGGGTGTGAAGAAGTGACACATAAAAATAATTGGTTTGAAGTATTCATTCTCACGGAAACAACTAAAATTGATATAAGGGGAATTTATATGTTTTGTGTGGTAAATTGCAATGATAATGCTTATATAGCTAATTATAGAAAAACAGGAACTCCAATGAAATATAAAAGGAATGGTGTTACTTCTAATGAAAGGGAAAAGATTTCCCAATTCCCCCCTATTGTTTCTCATGTTGAATCAGATGATGAGGAGGTGCTTCATTTACAACCAACCTGTTCAATAAGAAGCTCGAAAGAATTAATTAAACCCACACTTAATGTGGTGAAGAAGAAGAAAAAGAACAAAGGAGAAGAAAAGGTAAAAAGGTATCTCCCCCAAATAATGGTGCTCCTAAGGATATGTCCTATGTGATTAGATCACAAATTATGGAAGATGATACACTTGATGAAGAGATTGCTTTTTATTCTTATGACACAATGTCCATAGGAACTATCAAGGATGATTTTGTTATGCCTACTACTTTCTATGATGATTATGATTGTGGAGATTATTTTGATACTTCTTATGATCTTGAAAATCTTTTTGGCACCAACTTGGAAAAATATGATAATAATGATTGTTATACTATTGGTGCTATTCATGCTATTGATGATGAGAATGAGTATTTAGAAGAAATTGCTAATGATATGAAAACCATAAGCTTGTGGATGTTATGTTTGAGGAGGATGATATGTTTGAGAATATATTTGCTATAAATTATGCTTATCCTAAGCTTGGGTTGCTACAAATTGTGCTTATCCTCTTGCTTATAATGATGATTGCAATAATGATAAAATTGGATTTGGAGAGGTCATGACTTTGTTTAGTGATGATTCCACTATTTGGGAAGAGGTTTCAATTGATTATGATGAGAACAAAGTTGCTACTTATGATGATTATTGTGATGATACTTATGCTATAAATAGTAGTGATAATTATTCTTGTGAAACTTGTCATAATTATGAATATTCTTCTACTTAACATTACTCTTTTAGTGTGTAACTAATTTATAGTGTTCAAGTTTTATATGATACTCCCACCAGTATGAATGAGAAGAAATTTGCTTATGTGGAGAGTAATAAAAATTGTATGCATCTAGATCATGAAAAGAATGATTTGTGTGATGGTTATATTGTTTAATTTGTTCATGATGCTACTGAAAACTATTATGAGAGAGGAACATATGCTTATAGATATCTCAATAATATCAAGTTTCCTCTCTATGTGTTGAAATTTTTGAAGTTACACTTGTGTTGCCTTCCTATGCTAGTTAATTCTTGCTCCAATAAATTTTTTGCATACAAAATTCCTATGCATAGGAAGTGGGTTCGCCTTAAATGTGTTTTCTATATGATTCATGGTGCTCTCTTAATGTTTCAATTCTTACTACAATGCGAGCATCATTAAAATCTTCATCCCTAGCTAAATGGCTTTAAAGAAAAGCGCTTGTTGGGAGGCAACCCAATATTTATCCTTACTATTTTTATGTGTGTTTACATGATTAATACTACTGTAGTAATTATGTTTTGTATCTTCTATTTCAGTAAAGTGCCAAGTTAAACCTTTAGGATAATGCAAACACTTGTTTATTTGGTTCTGTGCAAAAATAGAAATTTTCATGTCTAGTATATGAATTTTAGTTCTGTACTGGAATGTGATCAATTGCTCAAAGTTCTACACAGTACTGAGATGCAAATGTTCTGTAGTGTCCTAATTTTTCTGAATTTTTTGAGTTACACATGTATGACCAAAATTAGATCTTTACGTGTTGTTCTGTTTTTGACAGATTATGTGAGAACAATTATGAATCTTGTCTTGACAGTACCAAAGTGAATGATTTATTCTTTATCATACTAACCTATATCACGAGTTCCATTAAGTTTTGGATGATTGAAGTTTTCAAGTTTTGGTGAGATATCGATATGAGGAGAATAAGGAGCGGCAAGACCCTAAACTTGGGGATTCCCAAGGCACCCCAGGGTAATATTCAAGGAAGAGTCAAGCGTCTAAGCTTGGGGATGCCCCGGAAGGCATCCCCTCTTTCGTCTTCAACACTAGCGGTATACCTCACTCAGAACTATATTTTAATTCTTCACATAATATGTGTTTTGCTTGGAGCGTCTTTTTGTTATGTTTGTTGTTTGATACAATCCTTAGATCTGGAAATATTGAATTGGAGAGAGTCTTTACATAGCTACCTATTTATTTAGCTACTCTTTGTTCTTCACCAATATCTTTTGGAGTAGTTTATTGTTTACTATTGTGCTTCACTTATATTCTTAGAGTAAAACTTATGAATAAATTGAATGTCATGTGCTTCATTTATTATATGTATGTTGAGAAGTAAACATGCATCCTCCGCTTAATCCGTTAAAGTAGAAGTGATACTATGATAATACAAATCTTTAATAAAGTAAGGGAGTTATATTATAATGACAATGAGCATTAGTTTTATTAAGTTAAACCTATCATGTTGTTGTGATAAGTATCTCCCAGTGAAGGACGGATGATTGACTTGGCACATGTTTACACATGTTCGATAAATTCCAAATTCAACCTTGGTGGTGTTCAAGTTTGTAGGTTATCATCACGATTATATTTTCTCAATAATGTAACAATTAGAGGATGCATGATTGTTGTTTTTGTGCTTAGTAAAGTGGTTGCCCCCAGTATTTTGCTAGCCTTTCTTGTACTAAGAGGAAATATTGCTTGTGCATCCAATCTGTCGGCGTACGACACCTATGGGATCGCGTGGATCCATTTCACGGTTCGGCTAGGGAGAAGATGTACACAAAGAGCGGATCCAACGATCAACGCGGGGATTTTTTACCCAAGTTTGGGCCGCTGAGTAGCGTAAAACCCTACTCATGCTTTGGTTTATTGTGGGTGTTTGAGCTCAGATACACGGAGCGCTTCTTGGTGAACAGTACACAAGAAGGGCGGCTACGCATGCAGCTGGGCCAGAAAGCTCCTCCTCCCCTGTAGCTTCGCCTTGGGCCTCCTTTTATATGACCAAGGGGTCACCAACAGTGGCGAACAGCAAGTACAAGAGGTGTAAAGTTGCTACAGTGTTTACATGCTTATCACTGATGACTTAGGACAAAACGCATTAAATTCTCCACTTAGGTGTCCCTTACTTTCTTGGGGACGGAAAAAGAGCCCGTCCCATCAGTACCGCTTAACCCCATCTGCCACTAATGCTATGACACGCACCCAGGAGGACAAACCCTAAACGACAGGCTGTTTGCTGCGCTGGAGCGGTGGCAGGGCGCCGGGATCTTGCCGGGTGCGAGTCCTTGCCGGGTCTTTGTGAGCTTTCCCGGCAAGATCTTGCTGGGAACCCAGCCTTCGGCCTTCTATCTTCTGATCATTGGCTTGAACGCCTTCTTGATAATCTTGTACTTGTTTTCAGCTGTCCCCCGGCAAGCCTTGCCGGGTCTTGTCTTGCTAGGAGATCATACCGCTGGGAAGAAGCTTCTCCCCAATGAGCTCTTGTTCTTGCTTGTTAATATAATGCTTGCCAGATATGGTATTCGCCGGGAAGCTTGGCCTTGTCGGGGTTGCCACGCAACAATCCTGGACGGGAATGACCCATGCTAAGAAGGTTGATGAGACCCTGGTTCTCATTACACCAACAGGAGCCCCCGGGCCAGCCTTCAGCAGAGAACTCAAAGATCTCGATGCTGGAGGTGGGGCCAAATTTGGCGTGGGTCATGACTACCATGCTCTTTCCTTCTGGAAGTATAGTTGTTTAAGAAAAACAGCCCTTGTCAAAGTGCATGGCTCGACGACAAGGTTGAAAGCCCCCTTGTCGGAGCGTATGGCTCGACGACAAGGTTGAAAGCCCCCTTGTCGGAGCGCATGACTCGACGACAAGGTTGAAAGCCCCCTTGTCGGAGCGCATGACTCATGGCTCGATGACAAGGTTGAAAGCCCCCTTGTCGGAGCGCATGACTCATGGCTCGACGACAAGGTTTGCTATTCTTCCGCCAAAGAATATTTCTGGAAAAGTTTGCGATTTCAGCAGAGAACTTTGACGTTCTCGATGCCGGCCTCCGGCAAAGATGTTGCCGGGAAGGCTTATGACTTCAGTGGAGAACTTTGACGTTCTCGACGCCGGTTTCCGGCAAGGATGTTGCCGGGAAGGCTTATGACTTCAGCGGAGAACTTTGACGTTCTCGACGCCGGCTTCCGGCAAGGATGTTGCCGGGAAGGCTGCAAAGTAATCGCCCACCTGTATACCTGCAACACTGATTCGGACATGTAATGCCACGACAGCGTTTTAACACAACAAATTAATTAGCTTCTGGCTTTATGACTAATTTGTTGTAATTTTGACTTCTGCCGAATATTCCCTTGCTTGCCGGAACACTTTCTGGTGCGCACGATCCAGTCAGCAGCGCTTTGAGGAGCGGGTCCTTAGCGGCTTGCCGGGAACGCCGCCTCCCGAAAAAGGTTTTTCCTTCCCAGCTTTAGTGCAGCTGCTCACATCGCCGAGCGGACTCGAGGAAACAAGGAGCGCAACTACCCCCGGGAAGGCTCCTCAGCATACGGGTTTACGCAGAAACCTTAAAATAAAACTTGCTAAGCCCTTTTCTTAAATGATTGCATTTTTGTACAATGAATCCCAACGCTTGCCGAAATACCTCCCGAATGCGCACGTCCTGGTCAATGGCGCTTAGGACCGGGTCCTGTCTAGCATCCTATCGAGAACGCCGCCTCTTCGGGAGCTTAACGCTCTAGAAACAACTACAGCTGCATCTGTGTTGCTGGGCGGACCCAGAACAACCAGGAGCGCAGAGTGTTTTAAGAGCGCTCCCCCGCGCACAGGTTATACAAAAACACCATCAAGGATAAGACTACGCAGCAGAAAGCGATTAAAGTTTTAGGACTTAGCTTTCGCAAGGAATTTCAGCCGCCCCCACTTCTTCTTGGGCGCCATGACGATGAAGATGATCAAAAACTGACGCGCTGACCGCTAGATCGCGTTCGCGCAACCTCTCCCCCTACCTGGCGCGCCAAAGATGTCGGCGTACGACACCTATGGGATCGCGTGGATCCCTTTCACGGTTTGGCTAGGGAGAAGATGTACACAAAGAGCGGATCCAACGATCAATGCGGGGATTTTTTACCCAGGTTCGGGCCGCTGAGTAGCGTAAAACCCTACTCCGGCTTTGGTTTATTGTGGGTGTTTGAGCTCAGATACACGGAGCGCTTCTTGGTGAACAGTACGCAAGAAGAGCGGCTACGCATGCAGCTGGGCCAGAAAGCTCCTCCTCCCCTGTAGCTTCACCTTGGGCCTCCTTTTATATGACCAAGGGGTCAACAACAGTGGCGAACAGCAAGTACAAGAGGTGTAAAGTTGCTACAGTGTTTACAAGCTTATCACTGACGACTTAGGACAAAACGCATTAAATGCTCCACTTAGGTGTCCCTTACTTTCTTGGGGACGGAAAAAGAGCCCGTCCCATCAGTACCGCTTAACCCCATCTGCCGCTAATGCCATGACACGCACCCAGGAGGACAAACCCTAAATGACAGGCTATTTGCTGCGCTGGAGCGGTGGCAGGGCGGCGGGATCTTGCCGGGTGCGAGTCCTTGCCGGGTCTTCATGAGCTTTCCCGGCAAGATCTTGCCAGGAACCCAGCCTTCGGCCTTCTGTCTTCTGATCATTGGCTTGAACGCCTTCTTGATAATCTTGTACTTGTTTTCAGCTGTCCCCCGGCAAGCCTTGCCGGGTCTTGTCTTGCTAGGATATCATGCCGCTGGGAAGAAGCTTCTTGCCAACGAGCTCTTGTTCTTGCTTGTTAATATAATGCTTGCCAGATATGGTATTCGCCGGGAAGCTTGGCCTTGTCGGGGTTGCCAGGCAACAATCCTGGACGGGAATGACCCATGCTAAGAAGGTTGATGAGACCCTGGTTCTCATTACACCGACACAATCCTTTAAACAAGTTTATGCCATAAAGTGTCCACTATACCTACCCATAGATGGTATTTCACTGCCATTCCAAGTAAATTTGCAGGTGCCACCTCTAAATCTTCAAATAAATTTCTGTTTTGTGTGCCCATACAACTCATGGAGCGGAGTGAGTAGTCAATATCTTCCATGCTAAACATGTTTTACTCACGACAAGAGTTTATTCGCTTGTCAAAATTATGAGATAGGCTGGTAAAAGGGATGCCCAGTCCCTAACAATTTTTTTTATAAAGGAGACTCCCCCGGAAAAGTTGAAAGTTGGCAGGCACCCGTGGATTCGGCTATCCATGGTTTGTGTTGGTTATGGTGGAGGGGGAGTGTAAAAGCATGGGAACCGCCATTAATGTGTTTAGCATGGAAGATATTGGAAACCTGTGTCATTAAACCGTTGTCAGGAAAAGTACACCTCTCAAAATAAATTCATCTTTGTTTTAAAAACCATATGAGCTCTGGCATATGTTAATCTCTGTGTCCCTCTGCGAAGGGCCTATCTATTTAGTTTTCATGTTGAGTCAATTCCATCTTTCTCTCTCTTTTGGCACCACATATTGAGCAGAGGGCCATCTCCAGGAATTCGGGGCCCCGGTGCGAAAAGCAAAATGGGGCCCTAACATTTGAAAAAAAAATAACTCAAGCATAATCTCTTAGCTGTATATAATTTAAATTTATGTTATTTCATACAATGTTTAGAAAATTCTCAAGTATCAATGCAAAATACTAAAACCAATAAACTGACCTCATGCTCTATTGAAAAGTGCCATCTGTCTTGTGTTCCTTCAAAGGAAATCTTCAATTACCCTCAACCTCTTTTGCATTATCACCATGACCATGATCACCTTAATGAATTTCTGCTGCGACAACCTCAACCTCTACTAAATCATCATCATGACCATCATCAATATTAGCATCTAGAGTTTGATTTTCAGAATTAGTTTGGGGTCCTTTCACAACAAATTTATCAAGAGCACCCCTTTGAGATTGAGCATCTTCTTCTAATTTTTGTTTCTTCTTACGCTTTAAGGCACCAGAATCATACTTTCTTCTAGAACTAGAATGCATGACTGTTTCTGTTTATGAACCAAACAAAAATAATATCAATGCATTTGAACTGATGAACTCACATAAAATATAGGCTTGTGACTTGTATAGATAGTTAGAATTAGATAGAACCTTGATTTTGGACTTGGATGACACGGCGAGCAACTATTGAAAATCTTGATTTTGGACTTGGACGATAGGACGAGCAACTATTGAAAACCTTGAATTTGTGACAACTTCTGAACTTTAACAACTAGACAAAAAATCGTTCCAAAACATATTAGTAAAATCTTAATACAACTTTGCAGTTTGTATCAAAATTAGAGAAACGGGGAGGAAATGTAGGGCACCGGTTGCGGTTGGCCGTTCGCCACTTGGCCTTCTGTTCGGAGCCGCGACGGCAGTGTCGGCCAGTGCGGCGGCGTCCGACGCTCGCAAATCCTGTGGAGTTCCGCTTCCGCCCGTCGCCCGCCGATTCAGTCGCCCCAAAAGGATCGATTGCACAGCCGCATAGGAACGAGATGGAAAGTGAAGAGATTATGGCATCTCCAACGCCGACCCGTAAACCTCCCGCATGTCTCCGGACCGCGCTGTCCAGACCGCAGAAGCCATCCAACGCGGTCCTGTATCGGTCCGCGGAGCGGTCCAGACGTGATTTCTCCCGCAAATCTGAGACAAAGGTGGGGGGCTTTGTGGGAGTCCGGACCGTTGCCAAGCCCGCTTCTGACTGCCCTGACCCACCCAAACCCCCACCCACCCTTCCCGTGCTTTTGATCCCACGCGTCGCGCCGCATTGCAGAGCATGCAGTGACCATCATTGAAGCCGCGATTTGACCGGACGGGAAGACGGCGCAGATGGACGCAACCTCTCGGGCGTCGCCGCTTCAATGTGGACGCCGCGTCCCGAGAAACCAACTCCGGCCGCTGCGCCGCATTGAAGCGGGCTGACCGCCCCTCCACCTGGCCTGGCCGCGGCTATTTAAGATGCGCTCCGGCGCCATCCAGATCTGCACCCTGCCCCCGAGCACTACACCATCATCCCCCCCCCCTCGCCGAGCCTTTCCTTCTCTCCGAGCCCTTCATCTCCTCCGAGCCCAGCCAGTGGCGATGCCGAAGTCCTGGTTCACCGCGCCGGTAGGTGGCACCGGTGGGAGCTCATCGCCTGGCGGATCGTGGCGCCGCCGCCCTCGCTCACCGGGGCCATCGGCATCCACGGCGGTGGGCTCTTCCGGCGACGATGAGGACCATTTGCATCAGCGGCCACGTCTCCTGTCGGAGGTGGCTCTGACGGACGAAGAATTCATCTGTCAGATGGAGATCATGACGGAGCGTTCACTTTGTCAGATGGGACTGGCGCCACCATCGCCGGCGTGCGTGAAGTAGGAGCCACCGTACCCGCCGCGGGTCCGCGTGAAGCAGGAGCCGGCATCCCCACTCCGGCAGGTGAAGGATGAGCCGGCGTCCCCACTGCACAACCGCGGCCTCCACATCGGTGGCCGCATTAAGTAGGAGGCCGCGTCCCCCCAGTGCCTCTGCTGCGTGAAGCCGGAGCAGGCGTCGCCCCCGCCGCACAGCCGCTACGCGCGGATCGACGGGCCCTCGTCGCCACCTCGACACCAGATAAAGGAGGAGGTACCGCCCGCGATCGCCAAGGCGCATGGCCGCATCCTCCACAACCTGGGAGGCAGCGGTTACGGCGGTGCCTCTGGCTCTCGGGCCGTGGTATCCGAGGCCGAGCGCGCGGCGCGGCTGCACCTTCGCCAAGAAAGACATGGCGCCGGAATGGGTCCACAATGACCCAGACCTCACCGCGACGTGGGCGCTCGACCGCTCCGTCACCACCGCGGAGACGGCCGCCAGGCGCCGCCGGCGGCTTGATGGCGAGCTCGCCAAGATCGGCGAGGAATGGTCGCTTAGCGACTGCTCCGCCAACGCTGGCAGGGGCAAGGCCGCTGCCAGGCCGCCGGCAGCGCCTTCGGCAGTGGCCAGGGCGGCCCTTCCCACCGCGTAGCAGGAGGCGGAGTGGCTCCTCCGCGAGCGTCAGGCAGCCGCCAGACAGGGCCGCCGTGACCCTCCGACATCCTTGCGACGCTGGAGGGATGACGACGACAACGCCGACGGTGGTGCGGTAGGACAGGGCGGCCACGCTTACGAGGTGGTCGTTCGGTATAGGGTTTAGTGTTTTTTAATAGTTTTTTAGTAAAAATGATTGAAATATTGTCCGTTTATGTAAATTATATCCGAACTTGAATGAAATCTGCCCGGTTTGATCGAATTTTGTGAGGTTGGTTCGAATTGTTGGCCGGATGTATGCAGCTAGCGTTGGATGGCGGCCTCCCACATCCGTGTCCACGGACTAGCCCCCCTGTCCACGGATGGATGCGGGAGGAAATTTGCGGGTTTCTGTTGGAGATGCCCTTAGGGAACAGGGAATGACAGAAGTCACCGAACGTACGTGCACGTACTGCGCTGGAGTTGTCCTTTCGTCTACGATCGCTCGGATCGATCCATGCCATGATGGGCAGCACATATGGCTCGAGGCCTTGAGCGGACCAGGCCCAGGAAGGCCGAAACGAGTGTTTTCAGCCTTTCACGACACACAGAGGCAGCGTATGGCCTAAAACTGAATTTTTTCCAGACTATTCATGGATGGACCCTAATCGGGGCCCCCTGCATTTTGGGGGCCCTGTGCGAGCGCACATCTCGCATAGGCAATTCAACGGCCCTGATTGAGCATGGGGATCACTCTTAGCTTTGCATGCATTCTTGTAATAGCAATTTGTTGACCATTGTATAAGTATGATGGTTATCTTCAAGTGTGTGTACCTAGTCGTCATCTTTAATTCATTATGTTTGCAATATAATTTTGAAAGGCTGCGAGATACTTTATTACCACTTTATGATATGTTGAACTTATTAGAATGATGCTACTTGTTATTAAAATTATCATTGCCTATGTGATCAAAGTTTTGTGGTATTCTAGCATTCACACTTAATAAATTATTTCTTTTATCATTTACCTACTCGAGGACGAGCATGAATTAAGCTTGGGTATGTTGATATGTCTCCAATGTATCTATAATTTATGAAGTGTTCATGCTATATTTACATGAGTTCTATATGGTTTTGGTGCACTTTTATATTATTTTTATGGACTAACCTATTAATCTAGTGCCTAGTGCCAATTCCTATTTTTTGCATGATTTTTGTGTCGCAGAAAAACCATACCAAACAAAGTCCAAACATGATGAAAATGTACGATGAATTTTTATGGACAAGAAGAGACCCATGAAGCTTCGGGAGGTAGCCGGAAGGTGCCTGAGGGGCCCACAAGCTCAGGGGGCACGCCCTACCCCCTGGGCGCACCACCCAAGCTTGTGAGGCCCTCGAGGCTCCGTTTGGCATGAATCCAATGCAGAAAAATCCTATATATTCAGAAACCCCCGAAAAGTAACCTAAAACTTTTACTCCGCCGCCGCAAGCCTCTGTTTCGAAGCGATATCATATGGAGGCCTTTTCTGGCACCCTGTCAGAGGGGGAAGCCATCACGGAGGCCATCTTCATCATCCTTGCTACCTCCATGGTGATGCGTGAGCAATTCATCCTCGGGGTTGAGGGTTTGTACCAGTAGCTATGTGTTTGATCTCTCTCTCTCCCTTTATCTCTCTCTCTCTCTCTCTCTCGTGTTCTTAATTTGACATGATCTTGATGTATCATGAGCTTTATCAATATAATTGGATCACATGATTTTCACCTCCCTCTCTTATTTTCGTGGTGAATTGAGTCTTGCTCTTTGAGGTTTCTTTATGTTGGATTGAATATTTTGGATTTGAGATCACTTGATGCATGTCTCACTCGCGGATACCCATGGTGACATTGGGGTATCTAGGTGACATTAGAGTTGCTTGATGCGTATCATATGGTGTTGTCGTAGTACGATCTCTAGAACTATTCATGACACTTTGGGGTGGTTCAGAAGATTGATTCGAAACACAACTTTGAGGTGGTTTACTACCTACATGATTTCATCCTACTTTTTCCGATAGGAATAGAGACTTTGGAGTGATTCTTTGCCGCACTTTGAGGGATTTTCATGTGATTCAATTATGTTAATGATGTCGAGAGATTACACTAGTGAAAGTATGAATCCTAGGCCTTGTTTCTAAGCATTGAGACACCATTTTCACACATTGATACTTGCTACCTTGCTGTTTTTATTTGTTTAGATTATAAAAACATATTTCTACCATCCATATTACACATCTTTCATCACGTCTTCACCGAACTATTGCACCTATACAACTGACAATTGTATTGGCTGTGTTGGGGACAAATGAGACTTCTTGTATTTGGTTGCAGGATTGTTTGAGAGAGAACCATCTTCATCCTACACCTCCCACGGATTGGTGAATCTTAGGTCATCCACTTGAGGGAAATTTGCTGCTATCCTACAAAACTCCGCGCTTGCAGGCCCAACAAAGTCTACAAGAATTTAGTTGTGTAGTAGGCATCAGCGACAAACACTCTGTACAACCAACACGCTATAGGACGAACACACACTTCGACCTATGACCTAAAAATAGATGTATATGAATTTTTTTATTGATTATTGTGAATTGTTGTATATGAAATTTAATGAGTGGAAGACAAGCAGAAATCGTGCCATAGGCGTGATTGATAGAGTTGAAAGTTATATTTCTCACCCCCCCTCTCCTGGAAATAAAATGGGAAAAAGAAAGTGACACTGGTGCAGCGACCTGCTATACAAAAGGATTTTACCCCCTTTCCACGACAGAGTTTCAAACCGTCGCCTTGCCTGTGTGTGCGATAGGGGGGTCCTTCCCACACGACCCAGAAACCGTCGGCGATAGGGAGCAGGCAAGCATATGTTTCACAGAACTAAACGTATGCGATGCCCACATCTTTCCCAAATGCTAGTCGTACACAACTGTTTGTGATATATCGAATATCCCAAATGCTCCATCCTTGCTACTCGTGTGTGCTGGACGAGATAAGCATTGTACATGTGTCGTATGGGTTTACAAAACGTCCGACTGTCGTACCAGTGTCGGACGAGATAACTATCGCACACGCTATTCTATGGTGAAACGTTTACGATGCGTACGACATCAGAAACAGTTCATGATTGTAAAGTGTGTAGGATAGGGTGACTATCACAAACATTTCGTTTGGTCACACCGTTTGTGATATTGTCTGACATCACACACGCTTTGCAAACGGGAATTGTGTGCATGGTCGCACACGTTTTCTCTCTATGAAACGTGTCGGATTACGAGGTATATCACACACGTTCTGCTTTACAGACCGTGTGCGGCATAATGACCTGCAGAGCGTATTCTCTCCCTAATATAATCACGGCAATTCAAAATTGTATAGAATTTGAATTTGAAAGTAGGCAATAACTTTATTCATATCCATCAGGTTCAACAACCAATGCATTATTCGATTCACAGGTACATATGTTCAAGAATTACATAAGCACCAAATAAAGAATGATGAACAAGGTTTGTATACTTGTATTAAAGACGGTGAAGAAAGAGGCGAAAGACATTCTGGTTGCTGAACAAGGTGAAGCGGAATGCCCATATTGTGCCCTCCTCCATGCCAAATGCACGCACGACTCTAGTCCAACCCCTTGTGATGGCCGACCGAACATCCTTCACTGTCTTCATGAGGACTTCTAGATAGTCATTGTAGTCTGGTAGAAATACTTTAACCTTTGCATGTCCACCAATCATGTAGTTTGAGAGGTAATCTTGAGTAAACTGCTTTGGGAACCACTGCAAAGGAAAAAGATTCATTGTCATCTAACAACTCATTATGGGCAGTAAAAAGAAGGCTACAGAGTTCTTACTTACCATCCTGCAGTTCACTGTTGTCTTGGATAAAGTGTAAATAAATAGTTTAATCGCCATCTTTTGACCCATTTTACTAACAATCTTTATCAGTTTCCTCACTTGATGCTGGTTCATGAATATCTCATTGCCCCATACGCAAAAAGGGTCGAAGCACGGATCTTTACCAACGACATATGTACCTACAAGCACCAAGCTCATATTAGAAGCTAAACAACAATTGTACAATGATGTAGTACAACACTCCCTCCGTCCCATTATATAAGATCTTATTACATCCAATATACCCATATATTGGATGAATTAACATCTTATATTATGGGGCGGTGGGAGTATATATAAGCCATGGGATAAAACTAACTGATACATCTCCGTCGTATCTATAATTTTTAATTGTTTCATGCCAATATTCTACAACTTTCACATACTTTTGATAACATTTTATATTATTTTTTGGGACTAACATATTGATCCAGTGCCCAGTGCCAGTTCCTGTTTTCTGCTTGTTTTTGGTTTTGCAGAAAATCCATATCAAACGAAGTCCAAACGCGATAAAATTTTACGGAGAATTATTTTGGAATATATGTGATCTTTGGGAGGTGGAATCAACGCAAACGGAGGCCCACAGCCTCCACAAGGCATCTTGGCGCGGCCTCCCCCCCAGCCATGTGGTGTTGCCTTGTGGGCACACCGTAAGCCGGTTGGGGCCCTTCTTCGGCCGCAAGGAAGCTTATATCGAGAGAAAAATCGTGTTAAAATTTCAGCCCGATCGGAGTTATGGATCTCCGGATATTTAAGAAACGGTGAAAGGCCAGAAAAGGGGAACGCGAAACAGAAGAGAAACAGAGAGAGAGATCCAATCTCGGAGGGGCTCCTCCCCTCTGGGAGCAATGGTGGCCATGGACCAGAGGATGAACTCTCCTCCCATCTAGGGGGAGGCCAAGGAAGAAGAAGAAGGAGGGGGGCTCTCTCCCCCTCTCTCCCGGTGGCGCCGGAACGCCGCCGGGGCAATCATCATGACAGCGATCTACACCAACAACTTTGCCGCCGTCATCACCAACTCTCTCCCCCTCTATGCAGTGGTGAAACACCTCTTCTCCCCGCTGTAATCTCTACTTAAACATGGTGCTTAATGCTATATATTATTATCCAATGATGTATGGCCATCCTATGATGTTTGAGTAGATTCGTTTTGTCCTATGGGTTGATTGATGATCGTGATTGGTTTGAGTTGTATGTTTTATTTGGTGCTGTCCTATGGTGCCCTTCATGTCGCTCAAGCGTGAGGGATTCCCATTGTAGGGTTTGCAATACGTTCATAATTCTCTTATAGTGGGCAGCTAGAGTGACAGAAGCTTACACCTGAGTAAGGGGGTTGTTGCATATGGGAGTAAAGAGGACTTGTTACTTAATGCTATGGTTGGGTTTTACCTTAATGATCTTTGGTAGTTGCGGATGCTTGCTAGAGTTCCAATCATAAGTGCATATGATCCAAGTACGGAAAGTATGTTAGCTCATGCCTCTCCCTCATATAAAATTGCAATAATGATTATCGGTGTAGTTATCGATTGCCTAGGGACAAATCCTTCTCTTGTGTTACAAAAAGCTTTCTACTAAACAACTAACTTTTATTATCTTGTAATTTACTCATAGTTTTATTCTGGCAAAGTACTCCTAGTTTTATTCTTGCAAAGTAGTTCTAGCATTACACCTACAAAGTACTTCTAGTTTCATACTTGTTCTAGGTAAAGCAAACATTAAGTGTGCGTAGAGTTGTATCGGTGGTCGATAGAACTTGAAGGGAATATTGATTCTACCTTTACCTCCTCGTTGGGTTCGACACTCTTATTTATCGAGAAAGGCTACAAATGATCCCCTATACTTGTGGGTTATCAAGACCTTTTTCTGGCGCCGTTGCCGGGGAGCAATAGCGTGGGGTTCATATTCTCGTGTGTGCTTGTTTGCTTTATCACTAAGTAGTTTTTATTTTGTGCTCTTGTTTTCTATCTTCAGTTATGGGTAGGAAACGTAAAATACCAAAAAAATTGTTGTACTTGCTAAACCAATGGTTGAAGAACCACCCAAAATCTTTCATACTCCTGAAGCTTTCTACTTGGATCATCTTCGATCCCTTTGTGCTCGTGCTGAAAACCCAACTAGCTTAGTTGAGGGAAAATCATTAGATGAGCATGCTTGTTTTGTGTGACACCGCTTGTCTCAAAAAGGGAAACTCTTAAGGCATCAAATTAATTGTTTGCAATGCTATGCTTGGAATTTATGCAAAATATATGATTTTACTTGTTGTTCTAAAGACCCTAAAAAACACCTTCAATACCAATGTGAGTTTAAGGATAATGGAATCTTATCTTCTTATGCCAAAGGTGTTTATAGTTACTATGATATTGAACAAATTGAAGAATTTGTGGCTTCTAAGGGTGCATATGAAATTGCTTCTTTGATTGAAAAGTGTGATGCTACTCTTTACAAATCTGAAAATTTTGCCATACTTAAATATTCCTATGAAAACTATGCTTCTAATGCTTATGTTAAAGAATATATTGAGGACACCTCCGCTGTCCAAGAAGAGACTAATGTTTTGCAGGAATCTATGGAAGAAGAAATTGCTGAAACTGTGAGCTCATTAGATGAAAAAGATGATGAGGAGAGCAAAGAACAAAGGGAGGAAGAGCGGATTAGCTACACATGCGCACCTTCTAATGAGAGTAACTCTTCAACTCATACATTGTTTAATTTCCCTTCGTGCTTACCGAAGGATGAATGCTATGATAATTGCTATGATCCCCTGGATTCGTTTGAAATATCCCTTTTGATGAACTTGATGCTTGCTATGCTCGTGGCAATGATGCCAATATGAATTATGCTTATGGAGATGAACTTGCTATAGTTCCTTATGTTAAACATGAAATTGTTGCTTTTGCACCCACACATGATAGTCCTATTATCTTATTGAATTCTCCCAACTACACTATATCGGAGAAGTTTGTGCTTATTAAGGATTATATTGATGGGTTGCGTTTTACTATTGCATATGATAATTTTGATGAATATAATATGCATGTGCTTGCTGCTCCTACTTGCAATTATTATGAGAGAGGAACTACATCTCCGTCTCTCTATGTTTCCAATACGATAAAATTGCAAGAAACTACTTATGCTATGTATCGGCCTTTATTATGTGTGCATGAATTGTTCTTTTATGACATGCCGATGCATAGGAAGAGAGTTAGACTTCGTTATTGCATGATATATGTTGCTTTGTGCTCACTACTAAATTACAAATCATTGTTAATTAAAATTGGCTTTGATATACCTTGGGATCCGGGTGGATCAATTACTTGAGCACTATATGCCTAGCTTAATGGCTTTAAAGAAAGCACTGCCTGGGAGACAACCCGGAAGTTTTAGAGAGTCATTTTATTCTGTTGTGTGCTTTTAAAAAAAGTTTAAAAACAAAAAATATAGAGGGGAGCCTAAAACTTTTTCAAAAAGAAAAGTGAAAGTGATAAAGACGAGCACCGTTGAAGTGGGAGCATGCCTTGAACTTTGTTCATGCCATGGAAACTTTGTGAATCTTGAATTACAGAAATTTTTAACAAAAATAATTATCCCCTTGTACAAATCCATTTTATTATAAAAATAATGTGCCAAGATTTACCTTTAGGATGTTTAAATTGCTTGTTTGGTATGTGCTGTGAAAAAACAGAAACTTTTGCTGTAGTGCTTGAATTTTCATATTTTACTGGAGCGTGAAAAAATTCTGAAATTTTTACACAGTACTGCTATGCAAATTTTCTATTTTTCATAATTTTTCAGAATTTTTTGAGTTACAGAAGTATATGTTTCATTTGCATCTTTACAGACTGTCCTATTTTCACAGATTGTTGTTATAGTTTCTTTATTTGCGTATGTTTGAAATCTTGTTGAGCCCCATTGACTTGGGAGCCATAGAATTGTGATAGAATACAGTGGGTAATGTTTGATTATAATTATATAATAATGTTACAGCAGGACATGATGGGATTTGAGGTTATATGTACTAACCCCTCTAATAAAAGTTCGGTTAAGTTTTGTGTGGATGAAGTGTTCGAAGATGAAGGAGGTATCAATATGAGGAGAATAAGGAGAGGAAAGAGCTCAAGCTTGGGGATGCCCAAGGCACCCCAAGTAAATATTCAAGGAGACTCAAGCGTCTAAGCTTGGGGATGCCCCGGAAGGCATCCCATCTTTCTTCGACAATTATCGGTATGTTTCGGTTTTTGTTTTGTTCACATGATATGCGTAAATTCTTGGAGCGTCGTGTGCTTTTTATTTTTATTTTAATAATGCACCATACTGGTATGATATAGTTCTTGGTTTATTTATAGAATGCTCTATGCACTTCACTTATATCTTTTGAGTATGGCTTTATAGAATGCTTCATGTGCTTCACTTATATCTTTTGAAGTTTGGATGCCTGTTTCTCTACATTCGGAAAACCGTTATTTGTAGAATGCTCTTTTGTTTCACTTATATTTATTAGAGTGTGGTCTTTTGTAGAAAGAATTAAACTCTCATGCTTCACTTATATCTATTTAGAGAGTTAACAGGAATTAGTCATTTACATGGTTAGTCATAAAATCCTACATAAAACTTGTAGATCACTGAATAGGATAAGTTTGATTCCTTGCAGTAGTTTTGCGATATTGAGATGGTAATATGTGGGAGGTACTAGTGAATAATTGTGGTTTAGTAAGGATGTTGGTCTTAAGGTTTGTGATTCCCGAAGCATGCACGTATAGTCTTTAGTTATGCTAAGAAGTTGGAGCATGATTTATTATTGAGTGTCTTCCTTTGCATGGAGGTCGGGGGGGCGCGATGGTTAACTCCTACCAACCTCCCCCTAGGGGTATGCGTAGTAGTACTTTGCTTCGAGGGCTAATAGACTTTCTCAATAAGTATGTGAGTTCTTTATGACTAATGTGAGTCCATGGATTATACACACTCTCACCTTTCCGCATATTGCTAGCCTCTTCGGTACCGTGCATTGCCCTTTCTCACCTCGAGAGTTGGTGCAAACTTCGCCAGTGCATCCAAACCCTGTGATATGATACGCTCTATCACACATAAGCCTCCTTATATCTTCCTCAAAACAGCCACCATACCTACCTATCATGGCATTTCCATAGCCATTCCGAGATATATTGCCATGCAACTTCCATCATCATCATATACATGACTTGAGCATTCATTGTCATATTGCTTTGCATGATCGTAAGATAGCTAGCATGATATTTTCATGGCTTGTCCGTTTTTTGATATCTTTGCTACGCTAGATCATTGCACATCCTGGTACACTGCCAGAGGCATTCATATAGTCATATTGTTCTAGTATCGAGTTGTAATATTGAGTTGTAAGTAAATAAAAGTGTGATGATCATCATTATTAGAGCATTGTCCCAGTGAGGAAATAAAAAAAGAGGCCAAAAAGAGCCCAACAAAAAAAAAGAGGCCAAAAATAGCCCATCAAAAAAAAGGAAAAAAAAGAAAACAAAAAATGAGAGAAAAAGAGAGAAGGGGCAATGCTACTATCCTTTACCACACTTGTGCTTAAGAGTAGCACCATGGTTTTCATATAGAGAGTCTCCTATCTTGTCACTTCATATACTAGTGGGAATTTTTCATTATAGAACTTGGCTTGTATATTCCGATGATGGGCTTCCTCAAATGCCCGAGGTCTTCATGAGCAAGCAAGTTGGATGCACACCCACTTAGTTTTCAGTTTGAGCTTTCATACACTTATAACTCTTAGTGCATCCATTGCATGGCAATCCCTACTCCTCGCATTGATATCGATTGATGGGCATCTCCATAGCCCGTTGATCCGCCTAGTTGATGCGAGACTTTCTCCCTTTTTGACTTCTCCTTATTGATCCCTACCACCATATTCTATTCCACCTATAGTGCTATATCCATGGCTTGCGCTCATGTATTGCGTGGGGGTTGAAAAAGCTGAAGCGCGTTAAAAAGTATGAACCAATTGCTCGGCTGACATTGGGGTTGTACATGATTTATATTTTGTGTTAAGAAGATGGAGCATGACAAGGCTATATGATTTTGTAGGGATAGCGTTCTTTAGCATTTTTATTTTGAAAGTCATGATTGTTTTTGGTATGCCTGAGTATTGATGTCTTTATATCAAATTATAGACTATTGCTTTGAATCACTCGCATCTTAATATTCATGCCATGATTAGATTATATGATCAAGATTATGTTAGGTAGCATTCCACATCAAAAATTATCTTTTTATCATTTACCTACTCGAGGACGAGCAGGAACTAAGCTTGGGGATGCTGATACGTCTCCGTCGTATTTATAATTTTTTATTGTTTCGTGCCAATATTCTACAACTTTCACATACTTTGGGCAACATTTTATATTATTTTTTGGGACTAACATATTGATCCAGTGCCCAGTGCCAGTTCCTGTTTTCTGCTTATTTTTTGTTTCATAGAAAATCCATATCAAACGAATTCCAAACATGATAAAATTTTACGGAGAATTATTTTGGAATATATGTGATTTTTGGGAGGTGGAATCAACGCAAACGGAGGCCCACAACCTCCACAAGGCATCTTGGCATGGCCTCCCCCCCCCCAGCCGCGTGGTGTTGCCATTTGGGCACACCGTAAGTCAGTTGGGGCCCTTCTTCTGGCGCAAGGAAGCTTATATCGAGAAAAAAGTCGTGTTCAAATTTCAGCCCAATCGGAGTTATGGATCTCCAGATATTTAAGAAACGGTGAAAGGCCAGAAAAGGGGAACGCGAAACAAAAGAGAAACAGAGAGAGATCCAATCTCGGAGGGGCTCCTCCCCTCCGGGAGCCATGGAGGCCATGGACCAGAGGGGGAACTCTCCTCCCATCTAGGGGGAGCCCAAGGAAGAAGAAGAAGGAGGGGGGCTCTCTCCCCCTCTCTCCCGGTGGCGCCGGAACGCCGCCGGGGCAATCATCGTGACGGCGATCTACACCAACAACTTCGCCGCCGTCATCACCAACTCTCTCCCCATCTATGCAGCGGTGTAACACCCCTTCTCCCTGCTGTAATCTCTACTTAAACATGGTGCTTAATGCTATATATTATTATCCAATGATGTATGGCCATCCTATGATGTTTGAGTAGATTCGTTTTGCCCTATGGGTTGATTGATGATCGTGATTGGTTTGAGTTGTATGTTTTATTTTGGTGCTGTCCTGTGGTGCCCTCCGTGTCGTGCAAGCATGAGGGATTCCCACTGTAGGGTTTGCAATATGTTCATAATTCTCTTATAGTGGGCGGCTAGAGTGACAGAAGCTTACACCTGAGTAAGGGGGTTGTTGCGTAT
The DNA here is from genome assembly GCA_039707655.1 of Elymus sibiricus. Lineage (NCBI taxonomy): Eukaryota > Viridiplantae > Streptophyta > Magnoliopsida > Poales > Poaceae > Elymus > Elymus sibiricus. The sequence continues at coordinate 311,938,057 of CM077676.1, forward strand.
GGGAGTAAAGAGGAATTGTTACTTAATGCTATGGTTGGGTTTTACCTTAATGATCTTTGGTAGTTGTGGATGCTTTCTAGAGTTCCAATCATAAGTGCATATGATCCAAGTACGGAAAGTATGTTAGCTCATGCCTCTCCCTCATATAAAATTACAATAATGATTACCGGTCTAGTTATCGATTGCCTAGGGACAAATCCTTCTCTTGTGTTACAAAAAGCTTTCTACTAAACAACTAACTTTTGTTATCTTGCAATTTACTCGTAGTTTTATTCTCGAAAAGTACTCCTAGTTTTATTCTTGCAAAGTAGTTCTAGCATTACACCTACAAAGTACTTCTAGTTTCATACTTGTTCTAGGTAAAGCAAACATTAAGTGTGCGTAGAGTTGTATCGATGGTCGATAGAACTTGAAGGGAATATTGATTCTACCTTTAGCTCCTCGTTGGGTTCGACACTCTTATTTATCGAGAAAGGCTACAACTAATCCCCTATACTTGTGGGTTATCACTAACCTCGATGGAAAACAACAGTCGTTCCCAATATTGTCCCGTGTAAGTACATCGAAAGGCATGTTAAGCACAGCAGGCTAAACATCAACCAAATATATCCATGGTAGACAACATAATCTCCAAATGATAGCTTTAGTGTGCAGGTATAAGCACGCTAGTTGAGCAAACAAGAAGTGGAAAGGTGTGTTAACTGCAACAGGCCTAACAATTAAAAACAATAAAATATAGTCATTCAAACTGGTATTGTGCAGGTATAAGCACACTAGTTATTGTAAAATAAAAATGGAAAGGGGTGTTAGTGTTAACTACAACATGCTTAACAACAACCAAATGTAGTCATTCATAGTGGTATTGTTGAAACTGGTATTGATGAAATTGAACTGCACAGTTCATACTTGCACATATAGGACATCACATTGTGAATAACTGAAATAAACAAGGCATACTAAGAACAACCAAGGATAACAATTGAAACTGGTCATATGCTAACTACAAACAATCGAACAACCAAAAACTGTTAAAAGAGGCATATGTTTGCTACAACAGGCTTAACAGCAAGCAAATATAGTCAATCATAGGGGTGCTGTTGAAATTGCATAGAACGTAGCTTGTGCTTAAACATTAAATTGTACAATTGAACACACAATGTGAAAAAAGAGGGGGTGTATTACCTACACCAGGCTTAACGGGAAATAAATATGGTCATTGAACTGGTATTGATGAAATTGTACTGCACAGTAAATAGTTGCACATATAGAGCATCGCATTGTGAATAACTGAAATAAACAAGGCATACTGCAAACAACCAAATATAGCAATTAAAACTGGACATATTCTCACTACAAAAGGTGCTCGACAAAACAAATCATGGGTTTCCCCCTTTGAAGAGGCACGGCAAAACAAATCATGGGTTTCCTCACTTGTCACAGATGGCCTCCTTCCCATTGGAAGAGCACGGACTCTGGGTGCGCTCCATGTTGTCGCAGATGGGCTCCTTCCCCTTGGAAGAGCACGGCTGTAGGGTGCCCTCCCTGATGTCGCAGATGGGCTCTTTCCCCTTGGAAGAACCGGAGAGGGTGCCCTCCGCGTGGTCGCCGTCGATGAGGTCTGACTTGGCAGCTGAGGATCCCAAGCCAGCATCGCAGAACGTGTCCTTCAGAAATAACAAAAGGGGCTCGATGGCGATGAAGGATGGCAAATTCTTGACAGTGAGCCAGAGGAGATCAGCGGCGGGGCCATCGATGAGATCGACGGCGGTTGAACCCGAGGGGTTGGGGGTGGGCCACTTCACCTGTGACATAGCCCGCGTCAAGCCATCGCTGTCGAGGACCTCGATGTCGTAGCCGGCGTCCGCGACATACCAGCATACTCTAGCTCGCTAATTGATAGCCTACGGCCAGTCATCTTCCTCGGCTGCCTCGGCAGACACCTCGCCGAGGTCGGTCGAAGAGGCCGCGATAAACCTCTTTTTGGGCCATTCGCTCCTCGAGCTCCCCGGGAAGCATAGCCGGGATTAGGCTGCGACGCTCTGGAGTGGGGGATGGGGATGGGGATGTGTGGGAAAGGGGGCGTTTCACAGGCGTCATCTAAGAAACTCAGGGCGGCAAGGGTATGGAGATCGGTGGGTAACCTGCACGGGCAGACAGCCAGAGGTTGACGATGGAGGCGGCGTGGCGGCGGCGGCGACCTAGCTAGGGTTCTGAGCGAGGGAGGGGTGGTGTGTGTGTGTGTGTGAGTGGAGATTTTGGGGTGTGTGTGTGGATGGGGGCCAAGGTGGTGTTTGAGGAAATGACGCAGCTACTGAAAATTTTCCTAGGCGGGAGTAAAATGCCGGGGCTACTAAAAATTTGGATGAAGGGATTGAAGAGGAGAAGGAGCAACAAACATCGCACACGGCCCAAACATGATAATCGTGTGCTATCAAACAGAAAAACCCTCCAGGCGGGTAGATGTTTTTAAGCGGAGCGGGAGCAACAAACATCGCACACGGCCCAAACATGATAATCGTGTGCTATCAGACAGAAAAACCCTCCAGGCGGGTAGATATTTTTGAGATTGCGAGGGATGCATGCGGGAGTAAAGGTAGATATTTTTTAGATTGCGAGGGATGTAGGCAGGAGTAAAATACCGGGGCTGCTGAAAATTTGGATGAAGGGATTCAAGCGGAGCGGGAGCAACAAACATCGCACACGGCCCAAACAAGATAATCGTGTGCTATCAAACAGAAAAACCCTCCAGGCGGGTAGATATTTTTGAGATTGCGAGGGAAGCCTCGTGGAGCCCAATCGACTGTGCTGATGTGACAGGGGCACGGGCGCGGTACACGGGTAGTCCGGGGGAACCGTGTCTGCTGCGTATACAATCGCACACAGTTGTTTCATCCGACTTGTCTGCTATTTATAAATTTGGCAAAAAAAACAGGGGAAAGGGTCAGAACACAAACACACCTGCATGTGGACCAAATATATGCATGAAAAGGGTGGTTTGATGTTCAAATACCCAATCCACAACTTTGATGTGGCACCTGTCTCACAAAGCTTACAGTATTGCTGGTCCCCTCCCCCATTTCGTGTCGGTGGGAGGGAAATCCTAGGTAGCTATGAATGCATCCCCCAAATAGCTAGGTCTGGCATCTCACCTTGCTGTAACACAAAACCTATAGGAATCCATAACCCCCCCCCCTCTCACTTCCGGTCAAAGGTGGACCGTGCGGCCCACAAATGTGATTGTGGCGTGAGATGGGTGAGACCACGAACCACCTGCGGGTGGCCCAACTATATGTATGAAAAGGGTGGTGTGATATTTATATACCCAATTCACAACTTTGATGTGGCACATACGCCTCGCAACCTCCCCATCCCCACGGAGGTTCAGGGCGTACAAAGTAGTGCCCCTCCCCCCCCCCCCCCAACACACACACATACACACACACACACACACACACACTTCGAGTCGGTGGGAGGGCATCTCATCGAGACCTACTGTAACACGCACCAAGAAGAATCCACCTTGGTAACCTCTCTCGTTGTCGGTCGAAGTGATGGACGTCCACGTGGCCCCACAGATGGGCTTGCCGTCGATAACCACGCGAGGGAGTATGTGCCCAAATACAACGCCTACATGTGGCCCAAACATATGTATACGGAAGTGTTGTGTGGTGTTTGAATACCCAATGCAGAACTTTGATGTGGCACCGTGTGCTTTGGAACCGGAAAGTCCCCACACGAAGCGAGGGTTCACGACGTGTAGTATGTCGCCCTCCCACCTTCGAGTCGGTGAGAGGGATTCATGAGAACGCGTGAGCTCAAACTTGGTCTGGAATCTCACCATGACCTACGTACCGTAACACGAACTCAAGAAGAATCCACCTTTGTAACCTCTCTTGTTGTCGGTCGATGTGATGGACGTCCATGCGGGCCCACGAATGGGCTTGCCGCTGATAACCACGCGAGGGAGTGTCCGAAGACAACCACCACATACATGTGGCCCAAACATATGTATGGAAGTGTTGGCTGGTGTTTGAATACGGAATACCCATTGCACAACTTTGATGTGGCACCATGCATGCTAATTTGGAACCGGAAAGTCCCCACACGGAGAGAGGGTTCACGACGCGTAGTATATATATGCCGCCCCAACCACTTCGAGCCGATGAGAGGGATTCATGCATGTGTACGCTTGTGATCAAACTTTGGTCTGGAATCTCACCATGACCTGCTTATACCGTAAAACGAAACAACAATAAGAAATCCACCTTGGTAACTAACCTCTCTCGTTGCCGGTCGAAGTGATGGACGACCACACGGGCCCGGGAATGGGCTTGGCGCCGATAACCACGCGAGGGATATTGTCCGAAGACAACCACTGCTTGCATGTGTCCCAAACATATGTATGGAGGTTTTGTGTGATGTTTGAATACCCAATGCACAACGTTGATGTGGCGCCTGCCTCGGAAACCGTAAAGTCTCAACACGGAGGTTCACGACGCATCGTGTGCTGGCCCCTCCCTCCCACTTCGATCCAGTGGGAGGGATTAATTCATGCGCGCACACATGCGCTCAAAACTATACTATATATATGTAATCTCAGCATGACCTACCGTAAGACAAACCAAAAATTAATCCCCTCGTAGGTCGAATTAACATCTCTCATTGTCGGTCAAAAGTGATGGACCAAAGCTGGCCCACAGATGGAAGCATCGCCGATAAACCGCGTGAGTGAGTGCCAGAGGACAACCACCGCTTGCATGTGGGCCAAACTTATGTATATGGAGGTGGTGTTTGATGTTTGAATACCCAATAATGCACAACTTTGATGTGGCAGTGCCTCGGAAACCGTAAAGTCCCCACACGGAGCGAGGTTCATGACGCGTACTATATATGCTGGTCCCCTCCCCCCTCTTCGACGCGTACTATATACTCCTAGCGTAACACAAACCAAAAAGAATCCTCCTTGGCTAAATTAACCTCTCTCGCTTTAGGTCAAAGTGATGGACCTCGCGGGCCCATGGATGGAAGCATCGCCGATAAGCACGTGAGTGAGTGTCCTAGGTCGATCAACCACCGCATGCGCATGCATATATATGTGTGGCCCAAAAAGAGGTGTTGTGTGATGTTTGAATACCCAATGCACTGCTTTGATGTGGCACATGCTTCGCAAACCGGAAACGCCCCAGACAGAGGTTCACGACGGGTAGTCCCCCTCACTTCGAGCCGGTGGGAGGGATTCATGTGTGTACGCACACACCGTAACACATGCCAAGATGAATCCACCATTGGTCAATGCCTCTCGATGTCGGTCAAAGTGATAACCTGCGCGGGCTAACAAATGGGCGCATCGCTGATAACCGCACGAGCGAGTGTCCGAGGACCAGCAATATATATAATGCATGCATGTGGCCCAGACATATGTATGAAAGGGTTGTGTAATGTTTTAAATACCAATTCACGACTTTGATGTGGCACCTGCCTCACAAACCGGTCAATCCCACATGGAGGATTACGACACGTTAGTGTGCCGGACCCTCCCCCCCCCCCACCCACCCACCGCACCACCATCGCCACTTCGAGGCATGCATCATGTCAAACATTTTCTCCAGTGAACATGTGACCAAAGGAGCGCCGTGTTAAAATTTGAAAAAAAATTCGAAGATCATTCAGACGTTTTTATTCATAGATTGATTTCCTAGGGATTTAATGTGTAAAAATCAAATTTGAACCACATGCACACGCGATAGTGTACCGTCACGTCCTTGGGTGCATGTTTTAGTCCCCATCCAAGAAATGGCAAGAAATTTCAAACATTGAGAATCTTGATTTTAAATTCTAGTAAATCCAAAACTTAGTTGAAATTCATGAAACTTGTCATGGTGTCATATCGACACCAATAGACTATGATATTGTTTTTCTTGTCAAATTCAAGACAAGTTTTGATATAAGCTTCTTACAAACGGGAGATTATTAATAATTGGAACACAATATCGCAAATGGTTTATTTATTCAAACCGTGGCGTTAGACCAACAATGTACGTGCTATGCTTCGGTTAAGTAATACAACGCGGTAGAATTAATCCTAAAAATAGAAAAAACAATATAGGTGTCACCACGCGTCGCGCGTGCCGTGTGAGCAGGGGTGAGTTGACGGGACGCATGCGAGCAGTCCACCGCGCAGGCAGACGGGGAGGCGTGCGAGCAGGCGTGTGAATTGACGGGAGGCGTGTTCGCTGCGTAGTGGCACCGAGAGATGTGCGAGAAGCTTCGTGAACTGACGGGAGGCGTGGAATGCGAGCAGTCCGCTGCGCAGGCTCATCGGGAGGCGAGCCAGCCGTTTGACCGCCGCCCGCCATGCTCCCACTGCTCCATATTAATGGCGCGCCTGAGCCGCTGGTTATAATAGGCGGCCGCACCCCCCCATTCTCGCTACACACACAATCCTCTCTCCCCGCCTGCATCCTCGATGTCATTCTCTTCTCAGTCGTCACCACCGTCTGAAGTGTATGGGGATGCCGCCGAAGCGCACCATCGGAGGGAGTGGCGACGTCGGGGCTGGTGAAGCACCTGAGCACCGCGTGTAGCTGGGCAAAGAGGTTGCCGTCGCCGCCGACGAGGTCTCACGCGGGCAGAAGCGCGACCTTGACGTTGCCGCCGCCGTCGTGCTTTCCCAGCCGCAGCCGGAGGTCCATAGCGACTCCGGCGACGACTCCGACGACCACTCCGACGACGACGGAGAACCGATTAGTCATCTATACCCATTTTGTGGCAAATATATCCTAGGTATTCTCTGGTTAGTCATGCCTCCCCCTTTTTGGAACAGAAATCCTATGGTTATGTTCTCTCAAGTCTCGATCCATGAAATAAGAGTAAGATTCGTTTGATTGGTACAAATGATAAGTGCCAGCTGTTGATAAGTGAGATATGTACAAATGATCATGCTAATAACCCGACTAGGGTTAGGGATTAATTGTTTGCTCTATACAAATGATTTTTGCTAATAATCCGACTATGGTTAGTGTTGCTGCTAATAATCCGTCCAGGGTTAGTGATTTATTGTTTGTTCTGTACAAATGATTTTTGCTAATAATCCGACTAGGGTTAGTGTTCGAGTTAATAATTCTTAGCCAGATCTTGAGCATTGATTTTGAATATTCTACTTTTCAACATTTAAATTGGTTTGATGCCAAAAGTTGGCATGCCAAATTTTGGCAACTGCCAAATGATTGCTAGAGATTGGTTGCATACCAATGTTCATTGCCAATCTCACAAAAGGTTGCCAAGTGTTGACAACTTTTGATTTTGCCAAATGTTGGTAGCAAACCAATCAGACTCTTGATTTTGTTGCACTAAGTGGTGTGCTCTCTATTATGCATTTCTTTCATCAAGATTACTTCATGATTTAGGGTTCAAGCTGTCACAGGATATATTATGTTTCATAAACTCTGCTTGCTGAATTCACATTATAAAATATACCGACGACACATTTTTTTACTATATGTATATAGGTGCAATCTGACGATGTCGACAGCGAGGATGAAGATGGCCAGAGGAGGTTCAAGAAGCAGAAGCTCAGAGAGCTTTATGCGGAAAAGCATAACAGGCGTGTGAGGACCTGGAATAGGGGCTTTGGATGCCCGTTCTACAATCAAATCCTTCATGACGCATTTGAAAGTGTTCTGGCTCATGCAAGAGGAAGAGCCGTAGGCTCCTTCAAGCAGAAGTATTCTCGTAGGGTGGCACACGCCGCGTACGCTGAGTACCTGGAGAAGCTTCACCTTCGCGCAGGCCTGCCGGCAGATGAGATGTGGGATTGAACTATGGTTATGTTCAGAAGTACCCTAGCTATGTAGTGTCTTAATTATAACTATGCTTGAGTGTGCTTAATATCGGTTGAACTATGCTTGAGTACGCTTATTATCTATGCCCGAGTATGCTTATATCTATGTTTACTTCTGTCTAGATGTGGGATGAGTATGCAATCAGTTGTTGGTTGATGGAATTTTATGCTTCTCTTAGACCAACATATGATTGCCCCCCACATCACACACAGCCTATTAGCGTGAATCGTCTGTGTTACTTTTGGTCTTCCCACACAATTTTATACTAGCAACCGTTTGCCCCCATATCACACACATCTTCTTAAGTTGCACCGTTTCTGTTGTTTTGGCTTATCACAAACAGTTCATCCGAGTGAACTGTATGCCGTGTATCGCACACACCTTGATCTAGCTGACCATTTCTGTTGTGTTGGGTAATCGCAAACAGTTCATCCGAGTGAACTGTATGTCGTATATCGCACACACCTCGATCTGGCTGACCGTTTCTGTTGTGTTGGGTAATCGCAAACAGTTCATCCTAGTGAACTGTATGTCGTATATCGCACACACCTCGATTTGGCTGACCGTTTCTGTTGTGTTGGGTAATCGTAAACAGTTCATCCGAGTGAACTGTATGCCGTATATCGCACACACCTCGATCTAGCTGACCATTTTTGTTGTTCTGACTCATCGCAAACAGTTCGTATGAATCAACTATATGCCACGTATCGCACACGCAGCTCTAATATGAATCGTGCTTGATGTCTCCGCCATCGCACTTATTAGTGATGGTTTATTACGATACCGTTTGCGATTCATGCATCGCACACAGTTTGGTCGGGGGGTCTCTGATTCATGTGTCGCGTTAGCAGTCGCTTGCAGTAGTGTGACAAAAAAGTTAGTAGCAACAACTCAAATCAAATCAAATCATGGAGTTTAAGTGCAAAAAGTTGGTTATGTTTTCAATTTGTCTTTCATGGAAAGGAAAATCGAAAAACCAAGGAAGTGGGAGGGGCAAATTGCAAAACTCCCAAAGTCATAAACTGGAAAGGAAAATTGGTTTTATGGGACTTCCCGTCATGGAGCTCTTCGTGTGCGCTATTTGTTACACGCGGAGCACTTAGAGCAAGTACAATAATGGGCTTATAGCCCGCTTACATGGCATTTTTGCCTATGTAGAGAAGAGAGATGTCAAAAAGTAAAGGAGTGGGCTCTCATGCAAGAGCCTAGCAATATACGCATGGAAAACGTTTTGATTCAGCCGGCTGATAAGTCGTTCGCATAAGTCGCTTCCTACGTCGTCCGATCCCTCTTGATCGTGCGGCGCGGACACACCTCTCGCTTCAGGCAAGTTTAGCCACACACACAACCTTATCTTCTCCAGCCGTCGTCTTCCTCCCGACGCCTCCATTTTCCCCAGATCGATTTCTTTCTCGGCTACTCCCGTCCGTCTAATTCCGGTCCAAGCTGTTGCCTCGCCGATGCTGCAAGGCAGGTGCCACTGTTGAATAGCATCACCAGGGAACACGCACTAGGATGCTACACTCCTTTCTCTCACCCACTCCTCCGGCAGCTCAGCCACTCCTCGCTCAGCGAAGCAGGCGCTGCTATTGCATCCTCGCCATGGCCCCAGCCGCTGCTGTTCCATCCTCGCCATGACCGTAGCCACAGCTATTGCGACGGGGCATCCTCCCTCAACTCCGGCTGCAATGGAGGTTCATCACGCCGCCGGTGCTGCGTTGGAGCTTCGCCGCGCCGCCAGGGCTGCAATGAAGCATGGCCCGGGGCTGCAAGGAGCGACGTTGGTGATGCAATGGAGCTTCATCGGCGCATCGCCGGAGTTGTTAGGCTGCAATGGAGCTTCGCCGGCGACGTCAGTGCTACGTTGCAGCTTTGTATTCGCCGCCGAGAGTTGCAATGGAGCTTCGTCGGGAGGAGGGTGCTGTCCCAGTGCTGCAGTCGCTGTTTTTTACAGTCGTGGATGCAAGAGAAAGGAGAAGACGAATGTTGCGTTCACTCTGATCGAACGGGCTATGTGCGTTTAATCAGACGGCTTGGCAGGCGGCTGATCTTTCACTAAGATCAGCCGGCTGATCCGTAGCAGTCGTGTAGGATCGAAAGTATGTCTAGAGGGGGGGTGATTAGACTACTTGACCAAATAAAACCTAACATTTTCCCAATTTTAGTTGTGGGCAGATTTTAGCAATAGTACATGTCAAGCATCACCCTACACATGCAATTCTAAGAGTATAGCAGCGGAATGTAAGCAATTGCATATGTATGTAAAGGAGGGATTGGAGATTTCAAACGCAATGAAGACACGGTGGTTTTTGGCGTGGTTCCGATAGGTGGTGCTATCGTACGTCCACGTTGATGGAGGCTTCAACCCACGAAGGGTAACGGCTGCGCGAGTCCACGGAGGGCTCCACCCACGAAGGGTCCACGAAGAAGCAACCTTGCCTATTCCACCATGACTTACGTCCACGAAGGACTAGCCTCACTCGGGGTAGATCTTCACGAAGTAGGCGATCTCCTTGCCCTTACAAACTCTTGGTTCTACTCCACATCTGGTTGGAGGCTCCCAAGTGACACCTAACCAATCTAGGAGACACCACTCTCCAAAAGGTAATAGACGGTGTGTTGTTAATGAACTCCTTGCTCTTGTGCTTCAAATGATAGTCTTCCCAGCACTCAAACAACTCCTCACATATTTGGCTATGGTGGAAGAAAGATTTGAGAGGAAAGCAACTTGGGAAAGGCTAGAGATCAAGGTTCAAATGGTAGGAATGGAATATCTTGATCTCAACACATGAGTAGGTGGTTCTCTCTCAGAAAATGAATGGTGGAAGTGTAGGCACGTTCTGATGGCTCTCCTTACTGAGAAGGATGTGGTGGAGGGGTATATATAGCCTCCACACAAAATCCAACCGTTACACACTTTTGACCCAACTCGGTGGCACCGAAACGAGCATCTCGGTAGCACCGAACTGTGTAAAAGATATGAACATTAGGAATCTCGGTGGGACCGATACGGACAACTCAGATGGACCGAAGTGCAATGGCTTAGGGCAATACTCATCTCGGAGGCACCGATTGCATCAACTTGGTAGGACCGAAGTGAAGCAATAAGGCAACAGAGAGTTGGCAAGCCATCTCGGTGAGACCGATTTGCAAACTCGGTGAGACCGAAGTAAGTGCAAACGATTACAGAGAGTTGGCAAGGCCATCTCGGTGGGACCGAGATCCATTTCGGTGGATCCGATTTGTTAGGGTTTGGCAGTGGCTAAGTCTTGGATGAACTCGGTGAGGCCGGATAAGAAAAATCGGTGGGGCCGAGTTGGACTTTAGGTTTAGGACATATTTGGGTAGAGAGAGTGGTTGATGGTTTAGGAATACTGTCACTAAGCACTTGAGCAAAAAGACCATTAAGCAACACCTCATCCCCTTTTAATAGTATTGGCTTTCCTATGGACTCAATGTGATCTTGGATCACTAAACCAAAAAATGTAGAGTCTTGATCTTTTGCCAATCCTTGTCCTTAGCATTTTGAGGGGTCCACTTCTCTAGTCCATGCCATGCCAATCATTGAACATCCTGAAATCTTAATCTTGAATGGACATTAGTTCAATGAGATATATGTTGTTATGAATTACCAAAACCACCAAGGGAGCAAATGTGCTTTCAATCTCCCCCTTTTTGGTAATTGATGACAACATATAGATCAAAGCTTCGACAAATGATTAACTTAATGAAATACATTGTCGCTTTGAGAAGTATGTGATAAGCAAGAGCTCCCCCTAAATTTGTGCATTATTAAAAATTTGCGTTTGAATGCAAATGCACAATCGATTAGGTTCATGGGTTACTCTCCCATGTCACATACATCTTGGTGGAGCACGCAAAATGATAAGATTGGAAAAGTAGGCACGCATTACCAACATAAGTAATTGATCATACAAGATAGTGGTAGAGATAAACATGGAATATCACAATAGGCATAATATGATCAATCAACATAGTATCTCACAAGCATAAACGACAGAATACTGTAGCAAGCACACATAAAACAGAGTAGCATCAAACAAACAAGTAGCACAAGAAACTCTCGAAGCAAATCAAAAGCAAGAAACTCTCTCTCTCGAAGCCTATGATCTATACAGATTCTCCCCCTTTGGCAACAAGTACCAAAAAGTTCAAATGAGTATAGCACTAATCGATTCTCTAGGCATGGTCCTCCGAAGCTCCTGAAGGCGACCTCCTGCTGGCAGCTCCGGTGTGCATAGATGGCGTGGAGAGAACAGTGTCCGCGAATGCTTCTGCTGACGTCTGTTGGACTGGTGGAGTAGAGACCTGCGGTGGCACTGTGGCTGTGGCGGCTGGTGCAGATACTGTGGTCCATGGATCCACTACTGGCACTGCAGCTGACCTGGCAGCCCTAGGCACTTGCTGAAACTGCTCTGTGGTCGGTCTTTCATCTTCACTGTCATCTGATCCGGCTTGCTTGACAGCATCTACATCTCCTTGCAGCTGTTCCACTGTGGTCTGAATCTCAGTCACCTTGACATCCAAATCGTGAAATTTGGTCTCAATGATCCGCTCAAAACTAGCCTGGGTCTGGGTGAGGTTGGCCAGACTTCGCCCAATCCTCAGAGTGGCTTCAAGCAGATATTGCATTTGATCCTTTGGTGTCTTCAGATTGACTATTTGAGCATTGGGAGCTGCTGCTTCCTGAGCTGCTTTAGCTTCTTGGGCTTTGCGGATTTCCTCTTGAACTTGTGCAGAAGTGGGATGCGAAGGATCCATCACTATGACGTTGTCCTCAAAATCTGGACGCAAAGGCAAGTTCTCTCGATCAAGAAGATGCGTGCTGGTTCCAACCTTGGAATTGATCGACAGCTGAATATGTGGAGCATATCCGCACGATATCTTCTAATCTGCTGCAGTCCTCTTGATAGTCTCTACTATCAGGCTCATCACCTTGAATTTCTGAAGAGTATCAAATAAGTGCAGCAAGTTGATGGAGTGGCCACGAATCATCTTGTCATCTCCTGACTTGGGCAACAAGGTGTACCTCAAGATTGTGTTCGAGGTGGCCAGTCCTGGTAGCAAATGCTTCACGGAACCAAGTTTATGTGTTTCAAGATCCTTGTGAGGAATTGCAGTATACATGTTGGCCATGGAGTTGTGATCCATCTTGAGCTTGGCATATATGTCAATATCATCATCCTCTTCCTTGGGTGCACCAAGAAGATTTGCCCACTCAGAGATGGTAGACTGGTATCTAATACCTTCAGTCATCCATACTATTTTGCCATCTGGATAGAAATGTGCAGTAGAGTAAAACTGCATGATCATCTCATCATTCCACTTAGTCAATTTCTTCCCAACAAATTCATCAACTCCTGCAATCCTGAAACTTTCATGGACATGGGGAAAATAATCCTCGTTCTCATCAATGTATTCCCAGTCCACCCACTTCATGTCACTGACTATGGGCTTCTTATCAAGAAAAACTGTCTCATAAAAATCCTGTTGCTCTCGAGTGTGAAAGTGGTAATCACACGCTGTCCTTCTCCTGATAGCATAGGGATCTGACTGTCTCCACTGACGCAGTACTTTGTCCTTTCTCATCATCATGCTTTCTACAATGGGGTGTGCATTGTCATGGTCAGGTATCTTTGGCTTTAGCTTTCTGAGCACTAGAGGCTCTTCATCAACAGTTGATTCAGGCACTGGGGCCTTGTTCTTCTCTGCAGCTGATATGTTTCGGGTTGACCTCTTGGGTGCTGATGCCTTTGGCTTGGACTTAGAGGGTGCAGCAGTCTTGATAGCATCAGACATGAGCTGCAGGGGGTGCAGTAGCTGGCTCATCCTCCTCCTCTTCTTCCTCATCAATCATCATAGAAGGTCTGCCAATCACTCGGGCAATGGTTTTCCTCACTCTCTTCTTCTTAGTACCTGCAGCTGGTTCCTCTTCCTCTTCAAGAGAGAACTGCATAGTTTTCTTGGGCACTTTTCTCACAGCAGTTTTATCCTTTGCTGTAGTAGGCTTAGAGCTGTATTCCTTAGCAAGCACTACTCTTTTCTTCTTGGGTGCAGCTTCACTTGCAACAAAGTCCTCATCCTCACTGTCAGAGGTTTTCTTCTTCCTTGTTCTGGTTGCAGCTTTAGGAAGGTCTGGAGAGCTCCTCTCTCCCTCATAGAAACTCTCATTATGGCATGACCCTTCACTCATCTCTGCCTGTTGTTCAGACCTGTTCTGACTGTCACTGCCACTAGACATCTTGCTGAGCTGACCCTGTGAATAGATGGGTATGGGTAGAGTAGATGAGTCATCACAAAAAGCAGATAGTTTTTCATAAAATGAGTTCAAACTTTAGTTCTAGGTTTTCACAGAATGCAGTTCGGATGGACCGAGTTGATAATCTCGGTGACACCGAAGCACACTACAGACACCTGGCACGCCACTTCGGTCAGACCGAGATGGGTTTCGGTGGCTCCGAGATGCTAGGGTTTCACTGAGACGTTACTTTTGGTCTCACCTATTTGCACAACTCGGTGACACCGAGATGTACTTGTGCTGTGGCCAGAGACCAAATCGGTGGTACCGAAAATGTCGAATCGGTCGGTCCGAGATGCATTCGGCGGAAACCTAACCCTAAATTTTTTGCTCGAATCTTGTTCTTACGAACTAATCTGGTGGAAAGAGTATTGCATTCGTGGCAAGAATCATGGCATTCCTAACGTGCATTGAATCGGAAATTGGAGGCACGAAAGGGATCGAATCTCACCCTAACTTGGTGGAGATCCTCTACGGCGGCAACGGCGGTGGAGATTACCGTTGACGGCGACGGAGTCCTGCGGCGAGGGCACACAGGCGACGACGACGACGATCCAGAGACCAAAGGGGCGGCAGCAATGGGCGCGGGCGCGTGACATTTGAAGTAATTTTCAACCGTACGGGCCGCTGGATATATATACCCATGTGCTGTCGGTGGCACCGAGTGGAACAAATCGGTAGCACCGAGACGTGCAACTGCTTGCAGTTACATCAACTCGGTCCGACCGAGTTGGTCTAATCGGTAGCACTGAGATGAAAACCTAGATCAATCTAAGTGATTTCGGTTCGACCAAGTTGGAGTGAGTTGGTTCGGCCGAAATCAATTAGAAGGTTTTGGAGGTTCAGCCCTTTCAGATCGGTGGCTCCGAGTGCTCCTCACCCGGAGAGTCCGAAAAAGACTTGTTCAATTTTTGTGATGCAGCAAGAATAGAATTTGAGACAAGAAAGCATAGATAGCTAGAGAAGGTTCTTAGGCATTCTTGTATATCCACTTGGCCAGAAAAACCAAGACGATCAAAACAACAAATGGATGTCCTTGAATGATGAAAACACGCAAACCAACATGCTCACACAATAAGATTGCAAATGAAATATGTGTCAAACATGCACAACCAATTCTAGCACCTATCAAGCAATGGCGATGACTAGGTCATCTATATATGAGTATATTGACTTAGGAGCCAAATGAGAACATTTGATCATAGGTCATACTCATCGTTTAAGCACAAGTGGGGTTACCACTTTTACATAAAGCATTAATGTGTTCACACCATTAGAGTTTCTTTAGCTCAATTGTTTAGAGCAAAGCTCCCCCTAGATGTGATATCCCCCCTAAGAGGGATGAACTAACCTTGGGTTTTGTCGATGATGACTTCATGTAGATGTTGAAGATGTGGATGCTCAATGTTGATGTAGACCATCAAAAGTTGGGAGCAATCCTTTGGAGTTTTGTGCTTTCAATACCTACATGGGTTAGTCCCACACAAGGAACATGCAAGGATATCCATAGACATAGAGTGAAACACACATATGATGATGTCCATGAATGCATTGATTACCTTGTCCCTTGTCTTACCAACAAGAGGGTTTGTGACTCCATGAACTAGTGCAAAATGTGGAAGTTGGTTGCACAAGTTCTTACCATAAATAATATGAGTGAAGATTGTTGGCGGAGTCACCCTCAAGAACTCTCTAGTTCTTCTTCTTTTGGACCCACATCAACTTGATGGGAATCCTTGGAGTTGTAGTAGCACTTGATGAAGTAGAACTTGATGAAGTCTTGGGAACCCACTTGACCATGGCTTGAGGAGCTTCTTCAAATAAATCAATCTCTTCTTGAAGCTTGTCCTTGCCTTTTAGCTTGTGGTCTTGTGGTGGAAAATCTTCTTGAGCTTGTGTTCCCTTGAAGGAAGTAGGATCATACTTCTCTTGTTGAGGAACAAACTTCGTCTTGGGATATTGACCTTCTTCCCACTCAACTCCATCGGCATTGAACTTTCGTTCAAAACCAACACCTTGATTCTTCCGGTGCCTTCCTTGCTTGCGTACAATTTCTTCAAATTGCTTACTCCCGGCAAGGCTCTTGTAGACACATTTTTCTATAATTCCTTTCAATAGCGTATTTTCTTGCTCAAGTGTAACTTGGCTAAGAGAATCATTAGTGGAATCAATAGAACTACTAGAAGCAACAATATTGAATTTAGCATTGTTATTGTTACTACTAGAGGTAGAGCCATTTTTACCCTTGTTGCTAGTTTGCTTAGATTTAACTTGTGGCATAAAGGTAGACAAGAGTAAACGCTTGGCAAGATATGAAGAACTCTTCTTTCGAAGATCGTCATTGATAGCTTTAAGAAACTCGTGCTCTTGCTCTAAATTTAGCTTCTCGAAGCGTAGCTTCTCATGAGTTCTTAGAAGTTCTCTATGATCCTCTTGAGTTGTTTCATGAGCTAACTTAAGAACATTTAGTTCTTTAGTTAGACGCTCAATCTCCTTCATATCATTGTCACTCGTTTCTTCTTGACTATCATGATTACTAGCATTTTCATTATAGCTCACATTGCTATCTCTATCAACAAGTAAATCATCATCACCAAGCAAATCTTCTTCATCACTATTGAAATCAAGATACTCGGGGTGTGATACCTTGGGGCCTTTTGCCATGAAGCATCTTCCAATTCCTTCATTTGGTGAGTCAAATAGATCATAGGAGTTGGATGACACAAGTGCAAGTCCGGCAACACCTTCATCTTGACTGTAGTCGGAGTTGGAGTGATAACTTCTCTCGGAGTGGTTGTCGGAGTCAGAGCCGGAAACCCATTCACCAACATGAGCTTGATGTCTTCTTCTTGTGTAGCTCCTTGATGACTTGTCCTTCCTCTCCGAATCCTTGCTTCTTCGAGAGTGTCTTCGTTCATAATGATCATCTCTACTCCTTCTCTCCTTATGAGGTGATTTATCTCTTCTATATCTTCCTCTTGGTGATTCGTCTCTTTTCTTGTAGGGAGCCGTGCACTCATTGGAGTAGTGTCCGGGCTTCCCACAATTGTAACAATTACGGTCACGACTTGATGATCTTTTCTCATAATGTCTTGAGCTAGAGCTTCTCTCTTTCCCTTTGTTCTTGTAGAACTTGTTGAACCTTTTCACCATTAGGCTAATCTCTTCATTGGATACTAGCTGGTCACTTGAAGTTGTTGGAGCATCGGTTGAGGCTTTGTAAGCACCACTTGACTTGTTGTGCAGCTCCTCTTTGTCCTTGAGTGACATTTCATGAGCGACAATCCTTCCAATGACTTCCGTGGGCTTGAGATCTTTGTAATTTGGCATCATTTGGATCAATGTGCAGACGGTATCATATTTTCCATCCAAATCTCTAAGTATCTTCTTGATGATGAATTTGTCGGTCATCTCTTCACTTCCTAAGCCGGCAATCTCATTTGTGATGAGAGCAAGCCTAGAGTACATCTCAGCGACTCCTTCACCATCCTTCATCTTGAACTTGTCAAGTTGACTTTGAAGCACATCCAACTTAGATTCCTTGACAGACTCGGTACCCTCATGCATATCAACCAAAGTATCCCAAATTTCCTTTGCATTCTCGAGGCGGCTGATTTTGTTGAATTCCTCGGGACATAGACCGTTGAATAGAATGTCACAAGCTTGAGCATTGTATTGCAACATCTTCAATTCTTCCGGGGTTGCCTCACGATCCGGTTCCTTGCCATCCTCAAAGAAGTCACCTTGCAAGCCAACACGAACAACAGCCCAAACGGCAGGGTTATGACCAAGAATATGCATTTTCATATTATGTTTCCAACTAGCAAAGTTTGTACCATCAAAATATGGACCTCTACGGTGATAGTTACCCTCACTAGACGCCATACTTTCCTAGGTTATGAAACCAAGGCTACGATCACCAAAGCTATGGAAATCAAGGCTTACGGAGACCAAAGCTCTGATACCACTTGTAGGATCGAAAGTATGTCTAGAGGGGGGTGATTAGACTACTTGACCAAATAAAACCTAACATTTTCCCAATTTTAGTTGTGGGAAGATTTTAGCAATAGTACATGTCAAGCATCACCCTACACATGCAATTCTAAGAGTATAGCAGCGGAATGTAAGCAATTGCATATGTATGTAAAGGAGGGATTGGAGATTTCAAACGCAATGAAGACACAGTGGTTTTTGGCGTGGTTCCGATAGGTGGTGCTATCATACGTCCACGTTGATGGAGGCTTCAACCCACGAAGGGTAACGGCTGCGCGAGTCCACGGAGGGCTCCACCCACGAAGGGTCCACGAAGAAGCAACCTTGCCTATTCCACCATGACTTACATCCACGAAGGACTAGCCTCACTCGGGGTAGATCTTCACGAAGTAGGCGATCTCCTTGCCCTTACAAACTCTTGGTTCTACTCCACATCTGGTTGGAGGCTCCCAAGTGACACCTAACCAATCTAGGAGACACCACTCTCCAAAAGGTAATAGACGGTGTGTTGTTGATGAACTCATTGCTCTTGTGCTTCAAATGATAGTCTTCCCAGCACTCAAACAACTCCTCACAGATTTGGCTATGGTGGAAGAAGGATTTGAGTGGAAAGCAACTTGGGAAAGGCTAGAGATCAAGGTTCAAATGGTAGGAATGGAATATCTTGATGTCAACACATGAGTAGGTGGTTCTCTCTCAGAAAATGAATGGTGGAAGTGTAGGCACGTTCTGATGGCTCTCCTTACTGAGAAGGATGTGCTGGAGGGGTATATATAGCCTCCACACAAAATCCAACTGTTACACACTTTTGACCCAACTCGGTGGCACCGAAACAAGAATCTCGGTAGCACCGAACTGTGTAAAAGATATGAACGTTAGGAATCTCGGTGGGACCGATACGGACAACTCGGATGGACCAAAGTGCAATGGCTTAGGGCAATCCTCATCTCGGTGGCACCGATTGCATCAACTCGGTAGGACCGAAGTGAAGCAATAAGGCAACAGAGAGTTGGCAAGCCATCTCGGTGAGACCGATTTGCAAACTCGGTGAGACCGAAGTAAGTGCAAACGATTACAGAGAGTTGGCAAGGCCATCTCGGTGGGACCGAGATCCATTTCGGTGGATCCGATTTGTTAGGGTTTGGCAGTGGCTAAGTCTTGGATGAACTCGGTGAGGCCGGATAAGAAAAATCGGTGGGGCCGAGTTGGACTTTAGGTTTAGGACATATTTGGGTAGAGAGAGTGGTTGAGGGTTTAGGAATACTGTCACTAAGCACTTGAGCAAAAAGACCATTAAGCAACACCTCATCCCCTTTTAATAGTATTGACTTTCCTATGGACTCAATGTGATCTTGGATCACTAAACCAAAAAATGTAGAGTCTTGATCTTTTGCCAATCCTTGTCCTTAGCATTTTGAGGGGTCCACTTCTCTAGTCCATGCCATGCCAATCATTGAACATCCTGAAATCTTAATCTTGAATGGACATTAGTTTAATGAGATATATGTTGTTATGAATTACCAAAATCACCAAGGGAGCAAATGTGCTTTCAAGTCGCATATACGCATTCCTAGACAAATACAATAAATGTAAAGAAAGAGATAGAGAGAAGATAAAAAAAAGTACTAACGTAATAGCCAACCTTATAGCCCACATTATTATATGAGTGCCTATAGACGATGACGATAGATGACATGGCAGTTTCATATATCCATCAGCTGGCTTATTAACCATGTTCTTATGTGAAGTACCTCTCGGTTAGTTGCTCCCATATTGCTAATGATGCGTGATTTATATAACTTTTCTAACAGGTATCACAAGAGAAAACGCCATCGGCGAGATAGCACAGACCGGCGGCTCGCCGTCTGCTCCCAGTCGTAGAACCACCTCTCCGTCCACCCGTTGCAGATCGGAAGGCAATGGACCCCGCGGTGCCTCCGGTCATCACACTGACAGATGGGACCGGTACCCAGCAGTCAAAGGGACAGACAGAGTGGGAAAGAAGAGCGGAGCAAAAACCCCAGCCCCAATCCCAACTACCAGAGGGTGTGCCGATCCTGCTGCACGCATAAAGCGAAGCGAAGGGGAAGCGCCTCACTGTCCTTGCTTCTCCTCGGTCGCGTCGCTCTCACGCTCTCTGCCTGCCTGCCTAAAACCCCAACCTCCCAAATCCAAAAAAACCCCAACCTCGACCGCAACGTCGTAGGGTTTCCCTCGCCCCCAGCGGCGGCGTTGGGCGATCGCCGGCGCGCAGGTAGTCCCACCGCCTCCCGCCCCTCGTCATTTCCGCGCTTTTGTCTGTTGTTTTGTTTCTCGACGCCGCCGTCGCGGGGGTTTTCTCGCTGCGTCTTGGGTGCAATGTCGCCTTTGCTCTGCTCTGCTCGCGGCCGCCCTTTGGTTGGTTTCCGCGTGGGATCGTTCGTTTGGTCGCGGCTCGACCTTGTGCTCTTTCGAGAAAAAAAAGACCTTTTGCGGAAGGAGCGAGGGTTTAGGGAGGGAGCCCGTGGCCTCGCCGCGCCCAGGAGCCGCCGGTGCTCTGCTTTTAGTTTATATACACCCTTCAGTGGTTTGTGCCCTGCGTGATGCGGCGAGTTGAGCGGTGCGCTTTGCGACGCTGGGGTTATATTAGTGCCGAGGGATCCTTGTCTTGATCTGCGTCAAGTGGTCGATTTCTCCACCCGCTGCTATTGGCTTGCGACATGTGGCCAACCACGATTGGACAAGGGCAGATGCAGTAGTAGCATACAAAAGTTCTCTTAAAATTCACGTTTTGTTAGATTGCTGCGCTGCTCAAGTGGCCAGTTTAGGCAAAATGGTTGTCTGACGTGTGTTGTATCTGCATTAGTTTCTATATTATGTTGTTACTGTCCAGGGAATTGTTACTGGTTCTGGTTTTCAGTGGCCAATGTCTTGTGGAGCTATCTGTGCATGTCTTCTGTTGACTCGTCCTTTAATCGCAGCCAGATTGCATAATGTAGTATATTTGATGACTTTGTTGCTATGTTCCTCTTCTCTTGTTTATTCAGAGAAGGGGCTTTGTTGACATGACATGTGTTCCTTTTCTTTCTCTCTCGTGAAAACTGATAAAATCATCCCTTTGTTGACATGTGGCAGCTGCGTGCCCGGTGGTTTAGCGATGGAAGAGCCGGAAACGAGTCCTTTGTTGACATGTGACATCTGCGTGCCCGGTGGTTTAGCGATGGAAGAGCCGGAAACGAACCTTGGTGAGCAGTTACCAAATGGACCAGATACTGAGATCGATGTCACGGATTTCATGGTTTTGGATTGCGACGAGGAAGGCAAGTTTTATGTAAAACAGGATGCCAAAGGGGAGCAGCAACCATCTGGAGGGCTGTCTCCTATGGATGTGGATTTGAAAGGAATACCTTCTGTGGTAGATGAAGGGAAGGTGAAGTCTTCTTCAGACCCAATTGTGCAAGTACCAATTGACTTCAATAGTGCAAGCCTGGAGATGTTTTGTAAAGAAGCAGCACGATCATTCTTCACTGAAAAAGGACTGATCAGCCATCAGATAAACTCCTACAATGATTTTATCTCCCATGAGCTACAAGAGCTCTTTGACTCTCTAGGGGAAATTACTATTGAACCTGATTATGATCCTTCAAAGAGAGTAGGTGACTGGAAACATGCAACCGTCAAGTTTGGCAGAGTGGAGCTTGAGAAGCCGACGTTTTGGGCTGACAACAATGATCTCGATGAGCAAAAACTCAGACTGAAGCCTGTACATGCTCGCCTTCAGAACATGACATATTCTTCTAAGATGAATGTAGAAATGACTGTTCAGGTTAGGATGCTCCCTAGTCCTTACTCAATGGACAACTATACTGTATTTGGTACAAGTAACTGCACTATATATACAAGAAAAGGAAATGATAGATTAAGTCATGCCTTCATAGGGAATTTAAAATTGATCTCAACCCTTTTGGATAGTATTTTCTACTTTAGAAGTATCATAGAAGTTAATGCTTAATGGGTTTTAACTTCTTGTGATGAAACTGATGTTTACTTGTTGTGTTGAACGTCATATGACACTTTATCCATGTCTCTTATATGTTTTCTCTTACCGTGCATGAAATGCTCTTGTAAAGTTTGCATTAGATGTGTTGATTACACTTTTTCTCAGCACTCTAACATTGATCTTGACATGTCCGACCTTAGCGAAACCACACAACTGTTTTCCTCTACTAACTAGTGGATGTGAGTTAAAGTTATTCTCCTGTTTGTAGTCAAGATATCATGCTGACTTTCGTCTAACCGAGAATCTGAGATCTTGTTATATATTGTTCCATCTGATTTATTAGTGTTTTCACTGTATGTATTAGGTTTATTCACTCAACCAAAGTGATAAATCAAAAACCGGGAAGGATCCATATATCCAGAAGAAACTTATATTGTCGCCAGAAACTAAATGGGTCACCATTGGCAGGTTGCCTATCATGGTGAAGTCAAATTTGTGTTGGCTGTATGAACTTCAGGAAACCGAATGCCAGTTTGATTATGGTGGATACTTTCTGATCAAGGGAACGGAAAAGGTATTGCCTTACATGATATAGCCTTTAAAGGAGAAGTGAAAGTGAAGGGAAAGTGAAATTTTCTTCAGACCCAATAATCATTGCATCTTCACATCGTATTGCACACTTTATGCTATTGTTAAATTTGAATGGAAATATCTCGTTTCAAATATCTGATGACATTTATTTAGTAGAACATCTGAAAAGTCATGCAAGAGAGGAATCCTGCTACTGCCATACATATATGAATTTAGCAAAAATTATCTTGACTTGTGATATACTTTAAGAATGTGATCATAGTTAAGCTCGAACTTTATGTATTACTAGCAAGGAACATGTGCATTGCTAAGGAAAAAATAATTCGTATTGCATATTTACAAGACTAACTAATTTTAAGTACTGCTCGGTGCTCGGTGTATCTGCAAACCTCATATTGATCGGGTTGTTTTTGGCAAAACATAATTTACTGGATGGTGAGCAATCCGATCTCAATATGTGTTGTTAGAAGCAAACCCAACAGTTGGTATACTAGAACCCCAGGGGAAACAGACCATAACCACCAATTTTATTTTTATAGGTATAAGGAAATTGATTGTGCTACTTAGATCTGTTATGCAATATTTTAATACAGACCCGTTCGAATAACTTACACTTGAATTATAGCGTAATTCTGGTGAAGAAATTTTCAGTTGCTGAACTGCCCCTTGCCCAACATTATTAAGATTTAATCTCTTCTGGAATGGCTTTGAGGAAGTCTATTGTTAGGAAATATGCAACTTGTATTTCCTGGGGTCAGGTGGTAAATATGCAGAAAGCCCCTTATACTATAGGGGAACTATACAGGCTACATGGAAACATAATATAACTCTTAACATCAATTACTTATGCCATGTAGAAATGTTGTCTTTGTACCACATCTCGGTTTTTAACCTCAGATATTTTAATTGCTTTCAACTCTGTAGGCATTTATTGCTGAAGAAGGGAGATGCTTATCCAGGATTTGGGTCACTAACTCCCCGAGTTGGGATGCTTCTTACTTGTCTCAAATAAGACGAGAAAAGATATATGTTAAACTTGTTCCGTCTAAAGAGAATGATGGTTTCCATAAAGTCATTAACCTCTCCTTCTTGGGTGCGACTATGCCAATATGGATAATGTTTTTTGCACTAGGTGTATCATCAGATAAGGAAGCTTTTGATATGATCGACATACAAGATTGTGATGCTTCTTTGGTCAACATATTATCAGCAACTATAAGACAATCTCATGAAAAATGTGAAGGCTTCCGCAGAGGAGGTAGAGCCCGTCAATATGTTGATGAGTATATCAGAAAAACGAAGTTTCCACCAGAAGAATCCTTCGATGGGTATGTTGGTAAGTATCTGTTTCCTGGTGTCAGTGACAATAGGTGCAAAGCACTTTTCTTGGGTTACATGATGAAATGCCTGCTAATGGCCTACTGTGGCCGTCGGAAATGTGATAATAAGGATGATTTCCGTAACAAGAGGCTAGATCTAGCATGTCAGCTGCTTCGTAGAGAACTTTGGGTGCATCTTAGGCATGCTACGAAGCGCATGGTCACGGTAATGCAGAAGCATTTGAGTGGTGATGGTGACTTACAAGTTCTCGATCATTATGTTGATGCCTCAATTATTACCAATGGTCTGAACCGTGCCTTCTCCACCGGTTCCTGGTGCCACCCATATAAATATGGAAGGTGCTCAGGGATCGTTGCAACCCTTAGAAGAACAAATCCGCTTCAAATGATGTCGGACATGAGAAAGACAAGACAATTGTCTGCGTACTGGGGAAGTGCAGGAGATGCTAGATATCCGTAAGTTGTTCCCTTTTTACGCATAGTGGTTCATGTACATTCTATGCTTTCTAAATATCTTATTGTGAACTGACATGGAAAATACTTCTGTGGGAATCCCTCCTACTGGGGTAAACTGTGTTTCATGTCCACTCCTGATGGTGAAAGATGTGGATTTGTGAAGAACCTAGCTGCTAGTGCCATGGTTAGCTCTGTGATGAGGAAGCCTTTGATTGACTTATTTGTCTCTTGCGGAATGAAGAAACTAGATGAAGTTCTTGTACAAGAGATTGGCGGTGCAGAAAAGATCTTCTTGAATGGAGATTTGGTTGGTGTGATTGCATACCCAGGCGAATTTGTTACGAATCTAAGAAATATGAGACGCAGCAAGCAAATTGATCCACAGGTTCGCAGTTTGCCTATTTCCTGATTCTGTTTAATTGCCCAATTTTCACCTTGGATCATGTTTGTTAGTTTTTATACCTGAAGTCCATTTGCTCTTTCGTGCAAATTAAAATACTTCTCATGATTTATTTACATTGTTCATTTTGTGCATGATTATTAGTTTCTTACCAAATCTAGGTAATCCGAGCTCAGACATTGTGTATTTGAGATATATCATTGTTGCGCCATATTTTGCCACAAGCATGAGAATATGGTTTTCTATTCTGTGGAGTATGTAAGAACACATATGTGCCACAAGATAACATGGTTCTTGTTTCCATGTGTAACTTTGTTTAGGTGGAAATCAAAAGGGACAAGCTACATAAAGAAGTTCGTGTCTTTTCTGATGCGGGGAGAATTCTAAGACCACTTCTTATAGTTGAAAATCTTAAAAGCATCGCTAAACCGAATGGTGGATCATACACGTTTCAGCAACTTATGGACCAAAATATAATTGAACTGATTGGTGCTGAAGAGGAGGAGGATATCCAATGTGCTTGTGGAATTAAGGATCTCTTTTTAGGGGACAAAAAAGAGGGTCTTTTGTACTATAGCCATTGTGAACTCGACCCTTCTTTCTTGCTAGGGTTGAGCTGTGGTATCATTCCCTTTGTCAACCACAATGCTGCTAAGAGAGTTTTGATGCAAGCTGAAAAACTATCACAACAGGCTATTGGCTACTCGCCTACAAATTCTCAGTATAGAGTCGATACCCTTTTTCATCAAATGTACTATCCATAGAGACCCCTGTTCAAAACTGTATTATCTGAGTGCCTTGGTAAGAGAGGCCTTACTAGACCAGAGTATTTCAATGGCCAAAATGCAGTAGTTTCAGTCAATGTTCATCAGGGATTTAACCAAGAAGACTCCCTGGTATTTAATAGGGCTTCGTTAGAGCGTGGCATGTTCCGGACACTTCATTTCAAGAGCTACAAAGCACAGATAGAAAACAAAGAGGTGACCAGAAGACTCAAACACAGGGAAAAAACTGACTTTGGAAAAACCCAAAGCAAGAAAGGATGTGTTGACAGTCTGGATATCGATGGATTACCATATGTTGGAGCCAGTCTTCAAAGTGGCGACATTGTCATTGGGAAGGTCTCAGAGTCTGGTGAAGATCATAGTATGAAGCTTATGCATACTGAAAAAGGGATGGTGGACAAGGTTGTTCTTTCAGCTAATGATGATGGGAAGAACTCTGCAGTTGTTACTCTAAGACAGGTGAATAATATAATCTTCACAGAAGTTATTCTGCATTTTATTTCATGATCCTTGATTACATGCTGTGGCATTAATAGACAGTTCTGCTTGGCATTATATTTTATCTGTTTAATTGTCTTTATATCCAAAAGATCAAACTGAAATTCCTCATATGTTGCGTTTCTACAATGTAATTTTTACTATCAATATTTTCTTTTGTGTTGGACAAGTGACATATGCTCCTCCTAGATACTACTCTTTATTTATTTTTTAAAATTGGAAAATTTATTTTCGAAGTTTCAAAAATAGTCTGGAAAATCCCCATTTGCACATGTGGAAATACTCTACAAATCTGCATGATTTCGTGGAAAGTGTTTTCATTCATGGGTGGGCAAGAAAACAAAGATAAACTAACATAGTAAAGTACTCCCTCTGTAAACTAATCTAAGACGTTTTTGCAGTTAAAAACGAGTGCAGCATTTTGGAGGACGAGCTCCATGGAGCTCTTTTTTTGAAAAATTCAGAAATCATATTTTTAAGTTTCAAAAAATTCTGAAAAAAAACATACGAAATCATATGGATGTGTTTTACATGTGTGTAAAGTCTGACGATGAAATACATTATGGTTAGAGCTACACAAAAAAGACAAATTCATGCAGTTTTTATAGTGAACAGTGCATGTACTGTTTACCATTTCAAAATCACGATTTTGTCTTTTTTGTGTAGCTCTCACTGCAATGTATATCATCTTCAAATTTCACACACATGTATTACACATCCGTATGAATGCGTATGATTTTTTTTTAGATTTTTTTGAAACTTCAACATATGATTTTCAGAAATTTCAAAATAAATATTTTCGGTTAAAAACGTCTTATATTAGTGTACAGAGGTTTTATAAAATAAATATTTTCTATTTTAGGCCAACTTTTGTTTTGCGTAGCCTGGAAATGAAGAGAATGCAGTTTTGCTTACCATATTGTATTTTGAAACATAAAAATACACTTTCCAAATAAATTAGAGTTCACTTGAGTTTGGGAGCAAAAAATCTTCACCTATCAAATACTCCTGTCTTTGCTAGTCTAGTTAAAAAATAGCTAACCAGGCACCATATGTTTCCTTTGACTTTTCCCATCTTCGATCAGTTTTTCTTCTTGTCCGTGGTGCCTTTCCATCAATTGTAACGACATATGCAGAAAATACAATGTGACTTCAACATGATGTTGTGCACATGTTTGGTTTGGTTTGTCTCTCGTGAATTCACTCATGTTATTGATGTCAATAATTTGACAGGTGGCTTATGCTACAAGCATATTTTATATGATGTGATTGGTAATTAGTACATGACATATATTGGCATTTCCCCATGGAACAGTGATTAAACATCCATTCTACTAGTGTTTACCTTTTGATGACATGTTTGATTTTGCTCATCTGATGATGGTTATTACTCCCTCTATTCCATAATGTAGTGCATATAGATTTTCTGAAAAGTCAAACTTAGCAAAATTTGACCAATTTAATGGAGAAAACTACCTATATCTACAATACAAAACATATAAAATACGAACATTTAACTCACTATGTATCCAATGATATGCATTTGGTATTATAAATGTAAATATATTTCTCTCTAAACATGGTCAAAGTTTGCAAAGTTTGAGTATTGAAAAAAAATTATACACACTACATTATCGAATGGAGGGAGTATAATTTTAGGAGATGATAGATGGTCTACAATGTTTGCCTCTATTATTTAGAATAGAGCCTTGAGCCTCTGAGATCACCTCAGCTGCCATTGTATTATCAATCTTTGTTTTCTGTTTTCATATTTCTGTTCTGTTCTAATACCTGCATATGAACCATAGCAATATTTACTTTCGATGGTCCTGAACTCCTATATACTCCCTCCGTCCCTATTTACATGGCCTCACTGTTTTCCGTGTTTTGACTTTGACCATCAATAAAACCGATATAAGTATAAGTAATGTGTTATAAAAATTATACCATCAAAAACTTGATCAAGAAACGAATTCAATGTTATAACTTTTGTCGCATATAATCTATGTTTTATTGGAGATATTGATGGTCGAAGTTAAGCATTGGAATGCGTTGCACCATATAATTGTGCGGAGAGTAAAATTTGCCGCTTGATTGACATTTTGTTAAATTTAGTCATTTTATAAAATCTGACACTTGCTGTAGGTTCGCCAACCTTGTGTTGGAGACAAGTTCTCCAGCATGCATGGCCAGAAAGGAGTTGTTGGTCTTTTGGATTCTCAGGAGAACTTCCCATTTACTTGCCAAGGCATAGTTCCAGATATCGTGATAAATCCACATGGCTTTCCAACTCGCCAAACTCCTGGTCAGCTGCTTGAGGCTGCATTGGGGAAGGGAATAGCACTTGGTGGGATGTCCAGATTTGCAACGCCATTTACCACTCCGTCTGTGGACGTGATCACGGAGCAATTGCACAAGTAAGTGTGTAATGAGGAATTTGATTGTTTTCTTCAATTTTCTGTTGCGACCAATGATTCTGTTCTTCCACGCGCAAACATACACGTCATGCACAAGGCGAATTGCCTGGCAGAATAAGATGCAAATTTACATGCTCAAGCCCATATACTAGGTACTATTTTGTGACTCTGCTGATGCACTTTTGTCTTGTTTCATTGCACCGCAATCCAGAGCTGGTTTTTCAAGGTGGGGAGGTGAGAGCGTTCTGAATGGCCAGAATGGTGAAAGGATGAAACGTTTGGTGTTCATGGGGCCAACCTACTACCAGAGGCTGACTCACATGACCGAGGACAAGGTGAAGCTCCGCAACACCGGGCCGATGCACCCGCTCACGAGGCAGCCAGTGGTGGACAGGAAGAGGTTTGGCGGTGTCAAGTTCGGGGAGATGGAGCGTGACTGCCTCCTCGCTCATGGCGCCACCGCCAACCTCCATGAGCGGCTCTTCACACTCAGCGACGTGTCGCAGCTGCACATCTGCCAGGTGTGCGAGCGGGTGGCGAACGTGGTCCTGAGGCCCGCCAAAGGGGGGAAGAAGGTCCATGGCCCCTACTGCGGCTTCTGCAAGTCCGTGGAGAACATACTCCGGATCAAGGTGCCTTACGGCGCAAAGCTGCTCTACCAGGAGCTCTTCAGCATGGGGATCTGCCTCAAGTTCGAGACCCAGGCCAGTTAGAACTTGATCGCTCTCTTGACAATGAACCTGCCCTATGCTGTTAAACCTTACCCCGATTGGGCATTCAACTTTCACAAGACTGTTTTTATTTAAGGCTATATTACTGAAACCTGCACTGTGCTGTCTAATTCGATGAAATTTCGAACCATTCTATGGATTGTTATATGATGCTTCCGTTCTGATGTTCAATGTTGCTCTGCTGCAACCTCGAATGCACCGATACGGATACGGGTATCGGTATCGGGCCAATACGGATACGTAAATTCGTCATTTTGAAAAAGTGCCAATACGGATACGTTGTACTATTTTTTAAAAAATTTCAAAAAAAGGGTATAGAAGTTAGGAATAGCAGATTACCTTCATGTTTGCTCTCCTGAACATGCATCTACTAGCTTCTCCAGTTGACAATGTTGATGCCCTTGCCCTGTTCCAACTCCAAGTTCAAACACCAAAAGAAATGAATTAGCCTATTGTAATATGAATATGGAGCAGCAAATCAAGAGTCAACTGTACATCACCTTAGAAAGTTTGCAGGATTGATCTGGGCACTAAGTTCCAACTTGCATGTTTCCATTTCCATCTAGCAAGTAGCAACAGCCAACCAAAATAAGTGAAACATGTGTAAAACAGCCAAAAAAACAGTGCAACACAACCAGACATTTGAAGTTCAATATTACATACTACATAGCATAGGTGGCAGTTTAGTATCAAGCAACATACATAGGTGTTCGAATAAGAACATATTACAACACCACATTACAGATAAATAACTAAATAAGCTAGGCCTCGTCCTCGTCCTCCTCATCTAGATTCATTGCTTCATCATCCAAGTTGACAACACTAGCATCCACATCCCCAAAAGAAATGCCTTGCAACTCTGGTGCATTCAGAATGTCAACTGTGACCTTTTTTACATGCATGGATTCCATGGTTCCCTGTCTTCTTTAGCAAATGAGCAGAAACTCTAGAGTAGCTACTTAAAGCTTCATGACCACAGTAGTTACATTTCCATTTAGTGTTGCCCCCCCCAGGTGATTTCTCTATGATTGTAACATGGCTCCACAATGGTGCCCTTAGATTTGTAGGTACAGTAGGAGGTTCAGCAGGAGGAGCCATCTGGAGGAGATGAGAAAATGAGATCTTCACAGATCAGAGGAGAAAGAAGAGGGGATGAGCTTGGCTGGGCAGGAGAAAAGGAGAAGAGAAGTGTACATACCTGCCTGCTGCGTGAGAGGAGGCGTTGGTGAGGAGGAGGAGGAGCTCGTCGCCGGCTAGCCGCCGCTGCCTCCGGCCCTGGGTGAGCAGCTGCTAGGTACGCAGCCACCAGACGCCGCCTGGTGTGAGCTCGGGAGGGAGGAAAGAAAACTGGGAGGGAAGGGATGGGGGCGTTGGGGTACTAGGGTTGCTGTCTGCCTCTTAACTGGGCTGAGTGGGCTCTTAGATGGGCTGGGCCATATCCAAAATGAATTGAGAAAGTACCCTTGAAGTATCTGAATTGTTTTAAATCGTTTATTCACGGATACTCCTTGGATACGTATCGGTGGCGTATCGGTATCCGATACGGTATCCGATACCGATTCTCTGGTCGCCTGAAGTATCGGTGCATTCGAGGCTGCAACAAACAGGTGCTATGCGTATTTACCATTGTATAGCCTTGTTACGTCTCGAGGTTGCAATTTGTGTGTCGTAATCTTCACCTTTCTGAAACACCCACTCATGCTGCGCCTTGCCTCAATGGCTCAGACCTCGGGTTGCAACTTCACAATACATATGCCACATTTTCTGCCAGTTTTTGCAGGATCATTGACACTTCTGTGTTCGCAAACACAGAAATTCCTTGCTAATGTGCTCAGTGCTCACTGTCAAATTATCCTTTCAGAAACACACATACCTCCTTTAATTGAAATCCCCCTCTTGGATCGCAGTTTCACTTGGAGTAACAAAAGAGACCAACTGTCCTTGGAACGAATTAATAGTCTTTGTCAACGACCAGCGCGCACCCCCCTCCCCCTCCCCCGCGCGCCTTCATGGGCTGGCCCATGTTTTTGTTTTCTTTTTCTGTTTTCAGTTTTTTACTTTTTAAAAATAATTTGGGATTTCTAAAAAAATGCGAATTGTCAAAACAATGTTCGTGAATTCCGAAAATATTCATGATATGAAAAAATGTTCGGAAAATGATAAATGCTCACGGATTCAAAAAATGTTCGTGATTTCAAAAAAAAATCGTGTATTCAAAAAAAATTCACAATTTTAGAAAATATTTCAAATATTCAAAAAATGTGCGCAATTTCCATAAAAATGTTTGTGAATTTCAAAAAAATGTTCACGAATTTGTAAAAAGTTGCGGCTTTGCTTCCCCTCTCACTTTGGTTCGCACGCTAAAACGTTGCGGCTTTGCTCTTCAAGACCGGCGTAAACTCAAGATCACGGTAAACATGCATGAAAACAACTGCAAAATGCTCCCTTCTGGATTTTATCGAGAAAACATGTTTCCTCTCCATACGTGAGCTTGCCTTTCGGCGTGTCGTCATAAAAAATCGCGCCAGCGTGCTAAAATTAGGGCTGCAATTGATGGGGACGAAAATTCAAGATATTATGACACCCTAGCCTCTGTTCGTCACTGGCAAAATAAAATTACAACTATATCTCATAATATCCAAGAATTGACCTCGCATGACGCAAAGATCAAATCCTAACGTGGAATTTCTCCCTTACGTCCCTATACCACACCAAATCCCACAACTTCTCCACCATAATTCCACCTTCACTGGCCAGGAGATTTTTGACACCTTTATGTGACATGAACATGTTAGCCAGCCCTTGGCTTTGGTCTTACTTTTTGTACAAAGTTTTGGCTCATTCTAAAAGAAAAAGTGTGTGCCCCTTTCATGAATTCTATAACCTAAGCGTAGATATTTCGTCACAACTATGTCTCATTGTAAAATGTGTGTGCCCCCTTTCATTGTAAAATGCACATCCATGTTTTCTCTATGTGCACCAGGCAATGGTCCTATCTGGGGTGTTCCTATGCTATTAGAACTTCCTCAATGTCCTCACATGGTAATTCATCAATGTTGTTCTAAACTGATACACATCAATGAAGCACAACTTCAAGCCTAGTTGTTCATGTGCATCAGGTAGTGACTCATGATACCACCTCCTAACCTTAGCCCTCTTGGCCTTGCTCTTCCTTTCACAAGGTAGTGTGCTTGCTTCATACTCGTCACTAGGGAAATGGCTTGAATCATCGGATGACAGAAAATCTGGAATTGCCTCTGTCTGAGGCTCATAGTGGTATCTTGCTGTTGGGCATGCTTTTGTACCATCTTAAATGTTTTAGGAAGTGGGTTCTCAGGTTCAATATCTGAATCCTCTTCCTCTAGGCACATCTTTTCACTTCTGTGTCCCATTCAAAGTGAAGCAGATGATCTTGTCTCTGCTTTCTCTTGTGCCTCATCTTCTCAATAATGTCATCCTCCTTCGGAACAACTCTGTCATGATCTTCATGTCTGTACTCACACCAGTTAAAATCAACAAAATCTGCATCTTCGGGGGGGGGGGGGGGGGGCAAAGTACTATTGTTGTGTTGTATCTTTGCCCTTGTCCATATCCAAGTTCATGCTCTCTTGTGTGTTCACACAAACCACATCTACACTAGGTTGTGCAGTACATATAGGCACAACATAGAGCTGGTCCTCCCTTGCGTGTTCAAAAGGGAACATGACACCTGCTTGATCTATACTATATATGGTTGTTGTATGACCAATTGGGACATGCTCCTCAACTATGTTACCCCTGTTGATATCTCATGAATTAAACTCATCAGCCTTAATTACAGTTATATGCAGAACCTTTTTTATCCTGAAACTGGTTAAGCATCTCCTCTACTTTCTCTTCACTATCTCATATCTCCATCCCTTCAACCCCATTTCCCTCCTCTTTTTCACATAGAACATATAGTCATCTGCTCCATATCCCTCCCCGGTCTCTATCAAGGCTACCATATTAAGAAAGTAATGTCTGACAAGGAGATGGTCCTTTCCAAATTTTCTCTTCTTGAAAATGGAACCTAATTTCCCATACGAACTACAAATAAATACCACGCAATGGCCTTAAATTATTTTAGTAGTGCCAATTTTTCTAGCACTATGCCATTACAGTAAGCTACACTACACAAACTACAATAGGCACATAAACCATTTCTCTGTTTATTTTGGTAATTCACATTGCAGGCACATATACTACACAAAACAATGAAACATATTTCACATTTTCCTAATTTTCATGAATACAGCAAGCTACAGCAGGCGCACAAATCGGACATCACTAATGTAACTAATCTACTCTAGTTCATAGTGATTCCAGAAATTCCTAAATTGAAAGCCATAAGAACCCTAAACCTAAATCCCCAATTCTGCAGAAACCCTAACATGCAACAACAAATGACAAAGGGGAGGGGAGGATGAGGACTTACTCGATGCCGCAGAAGGGAGAAGCCCAGCGATGGTCATCGGTCGGAGATGCCATTATCGCGCGGGCCAGGGCTGCCACCGCCCCTATGCGCCAGTGACCCATGTGGCGCTTGTTGGGGTTGTGTCACGAAGCTCTGGCTACCCATCCAGTTATCCACCTCCGAGAACTCATTCCCCTCGCCGTCGGTCCCTCCATCGGCAACTGCCACGCCGCTGCCGCTAGGTTTGGCCGCCGCCATCGCAGTGCAAAGAGAGGAGAGAGCGAGTGGGAAGACTGAAAATGAGTGCGCGGGAGAGGGGGGAATCGACCTGGCAAAAATGACCCACCGACAACGCGTGTTAACGGTCGTCATCCCCTCTCCGCCCCCCCCCCCCCCCCCCCCTCTGCCCCATCCGACGTGGGAAGTTCCGGCGGGCTTGGGCTGTCAAAATTTGGATTAAATCGGCTCCAATCGGTCATAAGAGTTTATTGAGAAAATTAGTAGAAAACCGTCAGATTTCTGTAGCGTCCAAAAAATATGGTTGCAAACCTGGTAGATCTTTCGGTGTCTTAAAGCATTGTTTTTCTGCAGGGAGATCTCTCATTATGTTAAAGTTTACTTAATCCACATGCGGAACATGCTTGGCTGACGTCATCTCACCACCTAATTTTAAATGGTTATTAAAAATCGATTCACCTTTTTGCTCTTGTCATGTGCGATCGCTTAGAATAATGTTCCCTCAAAAAAAATGTTCTCATAGCATCCTTTTGGGTCAACAGATTTACTGATCACGTGTTGCCGCCCGCAGTGAACAGAAAGATTGAACGTATTTTCCCCTAAAAAACGTATTTTAAATGAGAGCAACTAGAAGGAGTACTCCTTCGGGAGCCCCCGCAAGGGTCATCTGGGGTGGGCTGAGAGCGAGTCACTCTCAGCCGCCGTCACGTGTCGCGCTCTGGGTGCTCCCTCCGTTATTTATTTATTTTTATTTTTCCGCACGCATTTTCGGCTTTTTAATGATTTTTTTTCGGCTTTTCGGTTGCCCCCGGTTGTTCTTAGGTTTTGAAAAAAAATGCGCGAAAAAACGCGTTTTTTCTCCTTCCGCGAGAGGCACGGATTTGCTTCCGCGAGCGTGCCTCTCGGAAACGAAAAAAAACGTGTTTTTTTATTTTCGCGAGAGGCCTGGATTTGCTTCCGCGAGAGACACAGTCGTGCCTCTCGGAAACGGATGTTTTCCTTTTTTCCTTTCGCGAGAGGCACAGTCGTGCCTCTAGAAAATGAAAAAAAAACGTGTTTTTTTTTACTTCCGCGAGAGGCACTGATTTGCTTCCGCGAGAGGCACAATCGTGCCTCTAGAAAACGAAAAAAAAACACGTTTTTTTCCTTCCGCGAGAGGCACAGATTTACTTCTCGTGGAGGTACATATTTGTTTCCGCGAGAGTCGTGCCTCTTTCGGAAAGGAAAAAAAAACGTGCTTCCGGTTCGGGTTTTTCGTCTGGTTTTTTCTTCCGGTTTTCTTCGTGAAAAAAAGTTCATCAAAACCTATCAATATGGTATCTAATTTTGAAGATCTCGACACGAGGAATCCAACGGTGAAAACGGTTCGAGATTTGGACGCACGGTTTAAGAGAAAAAACATTTTGAATAAACGGATCTACGAAAAAGGGAAAACTCACAGGTTCGCGGCTTGGGGAGGTGGGAGTGACCTTTGCAAAGATTGCTCCTTAATTAGTGATTTCGATTTTAAATGATCCAAGAGATCAAAACAAAAGTAGCCACGCTAATTGAGTGAGCCTTTCATATACTTTTTAAATTTGAATGAACAAGCTCCTGAAACACAATTTCTTATGCACTAATAAACATCTATCATATTCGCAAAAGTGTAATATGTTGTTCCTCTATGATTTACAAGCGTTTAAAGGACCAGGACATGTAGGGGGAGACTTGTGTGAGATCTCACATTAGGACCAGGACTAATAAACATCTATCATATTCGCAAGACTATCATATTCGCAAAAGTGTAATATGTTGTTCCTCTATTTACATACTCAAACATTTTCACAAAAATTGTAGACACACATCAATGTTTGATGTACAACCTCAAAAAGTCTCAGCTCCTAATTTGACCTAGATTAATAGAAACAAAAAAGACAAAATCGGATGTAAATAGTTTCAAAGTACTATTCATCTAAAGCTGCCACTATTCACATTCGAATTTGTCTTTTTTGAATCTCTAAATGTACATCGAGTTTTGAGCTGAATTTTTACGGATGTGTAGACATACCCCACAGAGATGTTGTCAACTAATTTCAGATTTTTTCGAAATGTCTAAATATGAATTTTTGAGGTTGATCTCACGATCTCACGTAATGTGAGATCTCATACAAGTCTTCCCGAAGACATGTACATGTGTTCTTCTGCATAAATACACACACATGAGTATCAATCCTTGTCATGTGCATTAGCATAATCCCCTTGTCTGGCCTTAGTGAGACTTCTTGTCGCACGAGAAAGTAGAAAATGACACCCACCCACTGCATGTGCCTGTGATCAGTCATGATCGCCTTTTCAGCGCTCTTGCAAAACTCTGCAAAATAGCCGGGCTACTGCAGCAAGGTCCCGTTTAGAACACAAACACGACGGGATCATTTTAGGCCTATCCTATAAGTTGATGCAAAACAATCACGCAGAATTTCATCTTAGGCCTGATTCATATGGCTACAGCAGCAAGGAGTACAATACAGTAACATGGAGCATATGGGGAGAGTTGGCATCAACTGATCGATGGGTCACCGGAGCAAGAGGGCGTTGATTGGACTAACAGTCAGATGATCCCAGCACATTCCCGTCATTAAGAAAGGTTATCCATATTTATTGATGAAAGCAACAGAAAGAAACAGATCATGCAATTCCTCATGAAAAGAACGTAAAGCAACCGGATGCATTTCTTTGTGGAAGGAAAACAAATCATGCACGGGCACGGCGAGGAAGCGCGTTGCGCACATGGAATAATTCTCTTGGTTCATGGGTAGGCTTAGTGGCTTGCGAATCCCTTGACAGAGGATTGTGTCTCCTCGCTAGGAGGCTGCATGATACACTCGCTGTTTTTTTTTTTTTTGGCGCGGATCTGCATTTTTTTTCTCCATCTTCCTTTATTTTAAGCCAATTTCTCATGGGCGCCAATAAATCTATACTTGCTATAAAAATTAACGGTTTGTGGGATTTAAACTGTCTGAACTATTCGTCCAATTGTGATGTTCTTAAGAAATATTGAGTATGTATCAATTGTGTCTGAACTATACATTTTTTTTCCTTCTAACCAAAGCCCTCCATAATCTTATTCTTCACATTGCGAAAGACAAAACATGAGTGTGCAAATTACTAATCTTTCCTAATTCAAAGCCCTCGCACAACCCCTAGACATGTACACTGCTGCTCCGCCTCTACGCAAGTACAAGACCTCGCATTGCCTACTAATTACAAATTTAACATTAGTTTTTTTAAGATCCATCAAGTGTTGGCTTTATCATATTATTAAGTAGGTAGAAAAAATACATGGGTCACAAAGAGTGACAAGGATCAAAGTAAAGAAAAAACAGAAAAAACGAGAAAGCTCAGCCCGGCTAAAAAACTATACAACCTACAACCGGGTTATCACCAAAAGGGCATTGTGTGCATTTCACGCTTGTGAGTCTCCAGTCTCTTAAGTCTGATCGCATGCATTATGCCAGGCACTGGGTTTGCTTTGTTTCTGAAGACTCTATTGTTCCTTTCCTTCCAAACTTCCCAGAAGATCATCCTTCCAAACTTCCCAGAAGATCATCAGTATCATGGTTCTGATTCCCTTCCGATGCGCCATCAAAGAATTGGCGATCAGGAAGGACCACAGGGCGATGCTATGAGAGAGAGGTTCCCAGTCCTCCGAGGTCCGGGACTGGCAGCCTTTCCAGGTCCCAACGCGATGCCAAATTCCCCTGAAACCTGGTGACGGTGTCTTGGACTAGGGGTACCAACCTAGTTGGCCCACAGTCCATGGGCCGAGCTCGTGGGCCCTCGTTCTCATAAGGAAGGACTCCGGAAGCCTCGCTCAAGACAGCCTTTGCCGAAGACTTGATGTGCACTCCAAGGGAATCTTCGGCCGCCGCCATATGTCTTTCTAGATCAACAACCGACTATGTAACCCTAGGTACCCCTCTGGCGTGTATATAAGCCAAGGTGTTTAGTTGGTAGCGGCTCTCTCCATTCATAATCCCATCCTCCTAGCCTTAGGGTTAGAACACTACTTACGATCTCGAGGTAGATCAAGCTTGTACTCGATACACAACCATCAATATAATCAAAGCAGGACGTATGGTATTACCTCTTCGAGAGGGCCCGAACCTGGGTAAACACCGTGTCCCTTGTCTCTGTTACCATCGATCCGAGATCCACAGCTCGGGACCCCCTACCCCGAGGTCTGCTGGTTTTACCACCGACATTGGTGCTTTCATTGAGAGTTTCGCTGTGTGATCAAAAAAGGATCTATGGCTAATCTGCGGATCAACTGCAACGCTGGCTGGGACGACATCTTTGTCCCTAGCCAACTATTCATATTCGGCTGCATGGCTCTCCACGCCGACTCGACGGTCCATCTAGTACCCGTCAAGAACTTTGCCCCAGACCAGATGGTCACTTTTGGAAGCTTGGAATACACCACGGACTCCCGTGGTGAGCTTGTCC
Source organism: Elymus sibiricus (assembly GCA_039707655.1). Lineage (NCBI taxonomy): Eukaryota > Viridiplantae > Streptophyta > Magnoliopsida > Poales > Poaceae > Elymus > Elymus sibiricus. The sequence goes on from CM077676.1 coordinate 311,976,561, forward strand.
TTTTCAGATGGGCTCCGGGCCGAATCAATGATCCCTCGGCTGCTGCGGGTTCAACCCCGGAGCCGATCTCCGAATTGAACTTTGGATCCGATCTTCCGACGGGTCTCGCCCCGTCCGAGGAATCGGTTATTATCCTGCTAGGCGAGGGCCTCGACACGGAGCCAGACCCCGATACCAATCTAAGTTCAAACACGGACCCTACATCAAGTATGGATCCGATCTCCCCAGCTAGTGGCCTAGAATCAGAGCAGGCCGACCAACACCCCGGGCTCGCGTCAGGCAGCGCCCGGATCATGCTTCAAGTCTGCCTGGCCGCTAGCCAGGTCATGAACTCTGAAGAGCTGTCTCACCTTAATGAGATGTTAGATCGCATCCAGAATTTATCGATCTCAAACAGTCAGACTTCGGTCTATGACAAGATCGGACTTAAAGCCGATGATAGAGAAATTTACATCCCACCCACCACCCACCAAGTCGCCATGGTTGATGACTTAACCGACGTGCTAGACCACGAGGAGGCTACCGACATGGATGAAGATGTCGACGACACTCCAGAAACCACATCACCTTCAGCCAACACTGGCAAGTGGACAGCAACGTCCACTTACGACGTATACATGGTGGACACACCTAAGAACCCATCGAGGTGTCGCCTCAGGCGTGCGAAGGGCACCAACGGGGCTTCCAATGGGCATGACACCGCCGCCACTGACAACGGCGCAGCAGCTGAGGAAGCTGGTAACCAGGGAGAGGACATTCAAGCCTCCCTAGAACAGCGAAACAGCCCTGCAGGAATACCCGAAGATGAGGACCCCGATGACCTCTTCGACGGGGCCGATAGCAATTATCTACCTGAATCCGAGGAGGATGAAAGCCTTGGAACCGAGGACTACGTAGTCCCCAAAGACCCCTTTGAGCAAGAACGGTTCAGACGGTGCCCGGTAGCCACGGCCAGGAGCATGAAGAGGAAGCAGCAACAATTGCAAGCCGATCAGAACTCACTGAATGACAAGTGGGTAGAAATCCTCTCGGCCGAACAAGACCTCGAGGAACGGTGCCACACTGCGACTAAATCTTACCCCCGCCGACATCTTCTGCCAGAATTTGACGAGGAGGTCACCGACAATGTGCTTTTAACACGCGGTCGGGCCGATCAACCTGATCGACCCCCTAGAGGGCGCGACAGGCCAACAAGGGAAGATGAACATGCTCAAACAGCGACACGCCGTCACGGCAAAGACCCTGCTGAGTATCCCGAGCCCTATGATGCACAGCGATGGATAGAAGCAAATCGAGCCCCTACCTAGTCCATGTACGGATCACGGGGGCGTGCTCCCGCCGGGCTCAATGGCTATGACGCCTGGTTAGACAGGCACGGCCGAGATCGGGACCAAATTTATGCACAGAGGTCTCCCGATGTCCGGCACGATACTGCTCAGTACCGAGGACCTGCTCACCCGATCTGTTTCACGGACAGGGTAATGGAACATCAGTTCCCATACGGGTTTAAACCCATTAACATCGAGCAATACAACGGAACGACCGATCCAGCCGTGTGGATCAAAGATTTCCTCCTCCATATCCACATGGCAAATGGAGATGACCTCCACGCCATCAAATACTTGCCGCTCAAGCTCAAGGGGCCGGCAAGGCATTGGCTCAATAGCTTGCCTCCTCAGTCCATCGAAAGCTGGGAGGCACTCGAGGATGCCTTTAGGGCAAACTTCCAGGGCACGTACGTCCGACCTCCGGACGCCGATGACCTCAGCCACGTTATTCAACAACCCGGCGAGTCGGACAGGAAGTTCTGGAATAGATTCCTAACCAAAAAGAATCAGATAGTGGATGATGACCCACAAGTATAGGGGACCAATCATAGTCCTTTCGATAAGTAAGAGTGTCGAACCCAACGAGGAGCAGAAGGAAATGATAAGCGGTTTTCAGCAAGGTATTCTCTGCAAGCACTGAAATTATCGGTAACAGATAGTTTGATAGTAACGTAATTCGTAACAAGTAACAAATAGTAACGGTAACAAAGGTGCAGCAAGGTGGCCCAATCCTTTTTATAGCAAAGGACAAGACGGAACGAACTCGTATAATAAGCAAAGCGTTCTCAAGGACACATGGGAATTTCATCTAGTCACTTTCAACATGTTTGTTTGATTCGCGTTCGCTACTTTGATAATTTGATATGTGGGTGGACCGGTGCTTGGGTGCTGTTCTTACTTGAACAAGCCTCCCACTTATGATTACCCCCTCTCGCAAGCATCCGCAACTACGAAAGAAAAATTAAGATAAATCTAACCATAGCATGAAACATATGGATCCAAATCAGCCCCTTACGGAATAGCGCATAAACTAGGGTTTAAGCTTCTGTCCCTCTAGCAACCCATCATCTAATTACTACTCCACAATGCCTTCCCTTAGGCCCAAAGATGGTGAAGTGTCATGTAGTCGACGTTCACACGACACCACTAAAGGAAGCAACAACATACATATCATCAAAATATCGAACGAATACCAAATTCACATGATTACTTATGACAAGACTTCTCCCATGTCCTCAAGAACAAAAGTAACTACTCAAAAATCACATTCATGTTCAAGATCAGAGGGGTATTGAATATCATTAAGGATCTGAACATATAATCTTCCACCAAATAAACCAACTAGCATCAATTACAGGATGTAATCAACACTACTAGCAGCCCACAGGTACCAATCTGAGGTTTTGAGACAAAGATTGAATACAAGACATGAACTAGGGTTTGAGATGAGATGGTGCTGGTGAAGATGTTGATGAAGATTGGTCCTCCCATGATGAGAGGATCGTTGGTGATGTCGATGGCTTCGATTTCCCCCTCCCGGAGGGAAGTTTCCCCGGCGGAATCGCTCCGCCGGAGAGCAAAATAGCTCCTGCCCAGGTTCCGCCTCGAGACGGCGGCGCTTCGTCCCGAAAGTCTTCTCATTTAGTTTTTTAGGGCAAAAGACCTTATATAGCAGAAGGAGGGGGCCAGAGGCCAACCAGGGGCCCCACAAGGCATCAGGGCACGCCTAGGGGGGACCGCGCCCTGTTGCCTTGTGGGCAACTGGTGGGTCCCCTCCAGTATCTTATTTCTCCAGTATTTTTTATATATTCAATAAAAAATCTCTGTGAAATTTCAAGTCAATTGGAGCTCTGTAAGATAGGTATCACTGCTGTAGCTATTTCAGGTCCAGAATTCCAGCTGCCGGTATTCTCCCTCTTCATATAAATCTTGCAAATTAAGAGAGAAAAGGCATAAGAATTGCATCATAAAGTGAAATAATGATCAAATACATTATAAATAACAATAGGAAATCATGATGCAAATTGGACGTATCAACTCCCCCAAGCTTAGACCTCGCTTGTCCTCAAGCGAAAGCCGAAATCGATAATCATGACCACATGTTTAGAGAGAGAGGTGTCGATAAAAATAAAATATGGACATGAAAGCATCATGATCTTTATTATAACAGCAATATATCATCATAAAACTTCTTATGAAAAAGTGACAATTCAATCACAAGTTAAAGTATGAACCATAAACCAAATTGAAAACTAACAAACTATCATCTCAGTCACTGAAGCAATTGCAATTCATCATATTATCAGAAAGAGTCTATGTAAGAGCTTTGTTTAGCAAGTTCACATACTCAACTATCATTTAGTCTTCTATGATTGCTGACACTCACGACATACTTATGGAGCAAAAGTTTCAGTCACACACATAGAAAGATAGGGGCTTATAATTTCGCCTCCCAACGTATTTACCTCAAGGGTAGTGTCAACAATAATAACTCATGATCACCTACATCCAACTGGATATATATGCCTGGATCAATCCCCACCACATGATGCTTGCCAAGAGAGAAAATAAAAACGAAATAGAGGAGAACACTATTGACTCTTGCATAAAAGTAAATACATAAAGTAAAAGATAGGCCCTTCGTGGAGGGAAGCAGAGGTTGTCATGCGCTTTTTGTTTTTGGATGTGCAAACTCTTAATGCAAAGGAACGTCACTTTATATTGCCCCTTGTGATAGCGACCTTTATTATGCAGTCTGTCGCTTTTATTTCTCCACCATCACAAGATCGTACAAAGCTTATTTTCCCTTGCAATAAAAGTTCATACATATTTAGGAGCAATTTTTATTGCTTTTGCACTGATGACAACTTACTTGATGGATCTTATTCAATCCATAGGTAGATATAGTGGACTCTCATGACATGAAACTGGGTTTAAGGGTTTTTGGATGCACAAGTAGTATCTCTACTTCGTATAGAATTTTGGCTAGCAAAAGGTAGGGGGCAAGCACCACATGTTAGAGGATCCAAAACAATATAACTTCTATGTGAATATAAGCAAACATAACTCATTGCTTTGTCTTCCTTATCCAACGTCGACTAATTGACATAGAATATTTAATGGGGACTCACAATCATAAAAGATGTCCAAGATAGTATATTTATATGTGAGACCTCTCTTCCTTTATTACTTTTTCATGAATTGCAACAATGACCAATACTATATTTTTCAACTTCCAACAAGTTTTATCAATTATACTTCTTTTATGTGAAGTCATCACTCCCCATGGGATTAGCATATGATCTTACCTTTTATTCTCTTTATTTTATTTCCAAGATTGGATCAACAAAAGCAAAACACTCAACTCAAAATAATCTTTATTATATAACTTCCACACACGATTACATAGATAGATAGACCACAAAGCAAGCACTCGAAACTAGATCATACTAAAACTTTATTCTTCTAAATCACGAAATAACTAAGGATCAAACTAAGATAGATAATGATGATAAAAGTGATGGTGATACGATACCGGGGCACCTCCCCCAAGCTTGGCACAAGCCAAGGGTGGTGCCCATACCCATGTACTCAAGTCTCCTTCTTCGGTGATGGTGGTGATGAGGAGGTAGGCTTGTCCTTTAACTTCAGCAAGTACTCCAAATTACCATTGATCCTCCGAAGTGCACGATTCTGCTCTTCTAACACAATAACTTCACGGGTAAGCGACGTATTCTAAGCACAAACTGCTTCAAAAACCTTAAGTGTATCGATTTCAGATGGGGAGAGATTTTTATAAAGATTTTGCCATGTATCTTCCCTTTTTGGTGCTTCTCCCATGCATGTGGCTGACCCTTCTTCTCCCTGAACCTGGTCCTCCATGGCCTTTCCTGATCCCTCCTCCATCTCGGTGTCCTCCTCTCTGGAAGACCACTCATAATAGACTTCGCTGAAAGGACGCTTGCCGGACGAAGGTTGCACAATCCGGTGCTTGGTGCGGAGTCTTCGAGGAGCCATGGGGATCTAGATCTGTCAAAAAACAGCCCGAAACAAGAACAAAGGGAAAACTTGCGATGCGATGGTCAAAACACCCGTGAGTATATATAAAGAATTTTTATCTTACAAAACAAGCATACGAGAGGAAGATGGAGTCGGGAGGGCACACGAGGGGCCCACAAGGCATCACGGCGCGCCCCGGGGGGGTCGCGCCCTGTTGCCTTGTGGGCGACTCGTGGGTCCCCTCGATTGTTTCTTATTTTTTTTATTTTTTCTAATATTCCAAAATGAACAGAAATACTTTTTATGGAATTTTTGGAGTCGGTTTACTTACCGTATCACATACCTACCCCTTTTCAGGGTTCTGAAGCGTTCCGGTAGGACTCTTTGATGTGTTCCTCCGGCGTCATTGTCTGAATAATATTAGTTTCAACATTAATGGGAGTACTTGAGATATAATGCTTAATTTTCTATCCATTCACCAGTATCGGGTTGGTGCCTTCGGAGTTGTTGATTTTGATAGCTCCGGAGCGGTAAACTTCTTCGATGATATAGGGTCCTTCCCATTTGGAGGAAGTTTTCCTGCAAAAAATCTGAAACGAGAGTTGTACAATAGAACTTGCTCACACACTTTAAATTCCCGTTTTTGGATTCTTTTATCATGCCATCTCTTGACCTTTTCTTTAAATAACTTGGCATTTTCATAGGCTTGGGTTCTCCATTCATCTAGGGAGCTAATATCAAATAACCTCTTTTCACCGGCAAGTTTGAAATCATAGTTAAGTTCTTTAATTGCCCAATATGCTTTATGTTCTAACTCAAGAGGTAAATGACATGATTTTCCATAAACCATTTTATATGCAGACATACCCATAGGATTCTTATAAGCAGTTCTATAAGCCCATAATGCATCATCAAGTTTCTTAGACCAATTTTTCCTGGATCTATTAACGGTCTTTTGCAAAATTAATTTTATTTCTCTATTACTTAATTCAACTTGACCACTAGACTGAGGATGATAAGGAGATGCAATTCTATGATTAACATCATATTTAGCAAGAAATTTACGGAAAGCACCATGAATAAAATGTGAACCACCATCAGTCATCAAATATCTAGGTACTCCAAACCTCAGAAATATAACTTCTTTAAGCATCTTAATAGAAGTGTTATGATCAACACTACTAGTTGGAATAGCTTCTACCCACTTAATAACATAATCAACAGCAACTAAAATATGAGTATATCCATTGGATTTAGGAAAAGGTCCCATATAATCAAAACCCCAAACATCGAATGGTTCAATAACAAGTGAATAATTCATAGGCATTTCCTGACGTCTACCAACATTACCAATTCTTTGACATTCATCACAAGAGAGGACAAACTTACGTGCATCTTTGAAAAGAGTAGGCCAATAAAAACCAAATTGTAATACCTTGTGTGCAGTTCTGTCTCCCGCATGGTGTCCTCCATATGCCTCGGAGTGACACTTTCGTAGGATTTGTTCCTGTTCATGCTCAGGTACACAACATCTAATAACACCATCTACTCCTTTATATAAATGTGGGTCATCCCAAAAGTAATGTCTCAAATCAAAGAAGAACTTTTTCTTTTGTTGGTATGTGAAACTAGGTGGTATATATTTAGCAACAATGTAATTAGCATAGTCTGCATACCAAGGAGTATCACGAGAAACATTTATTGCAGCTAATTGTTCATCAGGAAAATCATCATTAATAGGAAGTGGGTCATCAAGAACATTTTCCATTCTAGACAAATTATCAGCTACGGGATTCTCAGCTCCCTTTCTATCAATAATATGCAAATCAAACTCTTGTAGCAACAGAACCCACCTAATAAGTCTAGGTTTAGCATCTTTCTTTTCCATAAGATATTTAATAGCAGCATGATCAGTATGAATAGTAACTTTGGAGTCAACAATGTAAGATCTGAATTTATAACATGCAAACACAACTGCTAAAAATTCTTTTTCAGTAGTAGCATAGTTTCTTTGAGCACTATCTAGAGTTTTACTAGCATAATGAATAACATTCAATTTCTTATCAACTCTTTGACCTAGAATAGCACCAACAGCATAATCACTAGCATCACACATAATTTCAAAGGGTAGGTTCCAATCAGGTGGTTGAACAATAGGTGCAGAAATTAAGGCTTTCTTAAGTATTTCAAAGGCTTCTACACAATCATCATCAAAAACAAATGGCACATTTTTTGCAAGAGATTAGTAAGAGGCCTAGAAAGTTTAGAGAAGTCTTTTATAAAACTTCTATAGAAACCAGCATGACCGAGGAAACTTCTTATACCTTTGATATCTTTAGGACATGGCATTTTCTCAATAGCATCAACTTTAGCTTTATCAACTTCAATACCTCTTTCAGAAATTTTATGACCAAGGACTATACCTTCATTCACCATAAAGTGGCACTTCTCCTAGTTCAAGACAAGATTAGTTTCTTCACATCTCTGCAAAACTCAATCAAGGTTGCTCAAGCAATCATCAAAAGAAATTCCGTAAACGAAAAAATCATCCATGAAAACCTCAACAATCTTTTCACAAAAGTCAGAGAATATAGCAGTCATACATCTTTGAAAGGTAGCAGGTGCATTACATAAACCAAAAGGCATACGACGATAAGCATAAGTTCCAAAAGGACAAGTAAAGGTGGTTTTCTCTTGATCTTCAAGTGAAACAGGTATTTGAGAGAAACCAGAATAACCATCTAGGAAGCAAAAGTGTGTATGCTTAGATAATCTTTCAAACATTTGATCAATAAAAGGCAAGGGGTAATGATCTTTCCTAGTAGCTTTATTTAATTTTATGAAATCAATTACCATCCTATAACCAGTTACAATTATTTGTGGAATAAGTTCATTTTTATCATTAGGAACAACAGTAATACCTCCTTTCTTAGGGACACAATGAACAGGACTTACCCATCTACTATCAGCTATGGGATAAATTATACCTGCCTCCAGAAGCTTTAATATTTCAGTTCTTACGACATCCTTCATTTTAGGATTCAGCCTTCTTTGATGATCAACAACGGGTTTAGCGTCTGACTCCATATGAATTTTATGCTGACATAAAGTGGGACTAATGCCCTTAAGATCATCGAGAGTATATCCAATAGCGGCACGGTGCTTCTTCAGAGTTTTAAGTAATGTCTTTTCTTCATGCTCTGAAAGGTTAGCACTAATAATAACAGGATATATCTTCTTTTCATCAAGATAAGCATATTTAAGTGTATCCCGTAGTTGCTTTAATTCAAACACAGGATCACCCTTTGGTGGAGGAGGATCTCCTAAAGTTTCAATAGGCAAATTATGTTTAAGGATAGTTGCTTGCTTAAAGAACAACTCATCTATTTCATTTCTTTCATTCATATGCATATCATTTTCATGGTCTAGCAAATATTGTTCTAAAGGATCAGTAGGAGGCACAGCAATAGAAGCAAGACCTATAATTTCATCTTTATTGGGTATTTCAACAGGTAAATTGTGTTTAAGGATAGGTGCTTGCTTAAAGAACAACTCATCTATTTCATTTCTTTCATTCATATGCATATCATTTTCATGGTCTGGCAAATATTGTTCTAAAGGATCAGTAAGAGGCACAGCAATAGAAGCAAGACCTATAATTTCATCTTTATTGGGTAATTCTTTATCATGAAGTTGTCTACGAAACTTAGAGAAATTAAATTCATGAGATATATCACCAAACTTAACTCTAACTTTCTCTTTAACACAATCAATTTCAGCATTAACGGTATTCAAGAAGGGTCTACCAAATATAATGGGACAAAAATTATCTTGTTGTGAACCAAGTACTAAGAAATCAGTAGGGTATTTGATTTTACCACACAAGACTTCAACATCTCTAACAATCCCAAGTGGTGTAATAGTATCTCTATTCGCAAGCTTAATAGTAACATCAATATCTTCTATCTCAACAGGTGCAATATCATCCATTACTTCTTGATATAAAGAGAACGGAATAGCACTCACACTAGCGCCCATATCACATAAACCATGATAGCAAGGATCTCCAATCTTAATAGAAACAACAGGCATGCCAACTACATGCTTGTTCTTATCTAGCATATCTCGTTCATTTCTAACCGGTTTAGCAATTCTAGCAGCCTCATCGCAAAAGTAAATAACACGCCCATCAATATCATCAACCAAAAGATCTTTAACCATTGCAATATTAGGTTCAACCTTAATTTGTTCAGAAGGTCTAGGTGTTCTTATATTACTTTTGTTAACCATAGTTGAAGCTTTAGCATGTTCCTTAATCCTAACAGGGAAAGGAGGTTTCTCAATATAAGCAGTGGGCACGACTGGATCAACATTGTAAACAATTGTTTCTTCTTTAACACTAACATGTTCTTCATTTAATTCGATAGGTGGGTGATATTTAAACCATTTCTCCTTAGGGAGATCAACATGAGCAGCAAAAGATTCACAAGAGGTAGCTACTATCTCAGAGCCAAGTCCATATTTAGTACTAAAGTTATGAAAAGCATCGATTTCCGTAAAATATTTAACACAATCAAACTCAAGATTTATACCTGACACTTTACCTTTGTCGATTTCCCAATCTTCAGAGTTATTATTAATTCTTTCTAGAAGATCCCATTTGAATTTAATAGTCCTCTTCATAAAGGAACCATTAGAAGAAGTATCGAGCATGGATCGATCATTATGAGAAAGCCAAGCATAAAAGTTCTGAATAATTATTTCTCTTGAGAGCTCATGATTGGGGCATGTGTGAAACATATACTTAAGCCTCCCCCAAGCTTGAGCGATACTTTCTCCTTCATGAGGCCAAAAATTATATATATAATTCCGATCACGATGAACCAAATGCATAGGATAAAATTTCTGGTGAAATTCCAGCTTCAACCGGTTCTAATCCCATGTTCCAGTATCATCACATAGCCTATACCATGTCAATGCCTTTCCCTCCAAAGATAAAGGGAATACTTTCTTCCTAACTCCATCTCCGGATAAACCTGCAAGCTTAAACAATCCACAATTCATCCACATATATCAAGTGCACATCAGGATGCACCGTTCCATCTCCTGCATAAGGATTAGCTAGTAGTTTCTCTACCATACCCGAAGGAATTTCATAATAAATATTTTCAGTAGGTTCAGTGGGTTGAGGGGCAACTCTCAATGCTTCCGGTCGAGGTGAAGATACCCCGAACAAGCCCCTCAAAGGATTACTTTCCATGGTGACAAGTGACAGTAAATTTCAGCACATAATATAAATGTTTCCTTACCAAATTCCACTCACCAAAGGCGCTTCACTCCCCGACAACGGCGCCAGAAAAGAGTCTTGATGACCCACAAGTATAGGGGATCAATCGTAGTCCTTTCGATAAGTAAGAGTGTCGAACCCAACGAGGAGCAGAAGGAAATGATAAGCGGGTTTCAGCAAGGTATTCTCTGCAAGCACTGAAATTATCGGTAACAGATAGTTTGATAGTAAGGTAATTCGTAACAAGTAACAAATAGTAACGGTAAGAAAGGTGCAGCAAGGTGGCTCAATCCTTTTTATAGCAAAGGACAAGCCGGAACGAACTCGTATAATAAGCAAAGCGTTCTCGAGGACACATGGGAATTTCATCTAGTCACTTTCATCATGTTTGTTTGATTCGCGTTCGCTACTTTGATAATTTGATATGTGGGTGGACCGGTGCTTGGGTGCTGTTCTTACTTGAATAAGCCTCCCACTTATGATTACCCCCTCTCGCAAGCATCCGCAACTACGAAAGAAGAATTAAGATAAATCTAACCACAACATGAAACATATGGATCCAAATCAGCCCCTTATGGAATAGCGCATAAACTTGAGTTTAAGCTTCTGTCACTCTAGAAACCCATCATCTAATTACTACTCCACAATGCCTTCCCTTAGGCCAAAGATGGTGAAGTGTCATGTAGTTGATACGTCTCCAACGTATCTATAATTTTTGATTGTTCCATGCTATTATATTATCAATCTTGGATGTTTTTATATACGTTTACAGCAATTATATATCATTTTTTGGGACTAACCTATTAACTTAGTGCCCAGTGCCAGTTGCTGTTTTTTGCCTATTTTTGGTTTTCCAGAATATCAGTATCAAACGAAGTCCAAATGCCATGAAATTTTTTGGAGATTTTTTTCTGGACATAACAAGTACTGGAAGCTTCGGGAGAGGGCCAGAAGATGAAGCAGTGGCCCATAAGGCACCACGGCGCGCCCAAGGGGGGGCGCCCTGGTGGCTCATGGGGCCCACACAACTCAGTTTGACCTAATTCCACCTCTATAAATTCTCTAAAATCAGGAAACCAACAGAGGAGTCCACGAAATACTTTGTCCACTGCCGCAAGCTTCTGTTCTCGAGAGATCCCATCTAGAGGCCTTTTCCGGTACTCCGCCGGAGGGGGAATCGATCACGGAGGGGCTCTACATCAACCTTGCTGCCCTTCCGATGATGCGTGAGTAGTTTACCACAAACCTTCGGGTCCATAGTATTATTATAGCTTTGTATTTCTCTCCGATCTACTGATTTGGTTTGGCCAACTAGATTGATTTATCTTGCAATGCGAGAGGTGCTTTGTAATGGGTTCGATCTTGCGGTGCTCAATCCCAGTGACAGAATGGGACATGACACGTATGTATCGTTGCTATTAAGGGTAAAAAGATGGGGTTTATTCATGCGTGAGTTTACTTTGTCTACATCATGTCATCTTGCTTAAGGCGTTACTCCGTTCTTTATGGACTTAATACACTAGATGCATGCTGGATAGCGGTCGATGTGTGGAGTAATAGTAGTAGATGCAGGCAGGAGTCGGTCTACTTGTCTCGGACGTGATGCCTATATACATGATCATTGCCTTGGATATCGTCATGATTATTTACTTTTCTATCAATTGCCCAACAGTAATTTGTTTACCCACCGTATGCTATTTTTATGAGAGAAGCCTCTAGTGAAAACTATGGCCCCCGGGTCTACTTCTATCATATATTAAAAATCCTAAAAATACCTTGCTGCACTTTTACTTTATTTATTTTATTTGATATTTTAGTTCAATCTATCTATCTATCACCATACAATTTAATCTTGCAATTAACCGCCGAGGGTTTGACAACCCCTTGTTTGCGATGGGTGCAAGGATTTGTTGTTTTGTGTGCAGGTGCTGCTAATGAGGTGTTGCATGATTCTCCTACTAGATTGATAACCTTGGTTTCATAACTGAGGGAAATACTTATCTCTACTGTAGTGCATCTCCCTTCCTCTTCAGGGAATTACCAACGCAGCTCACAAGTAGCAGGAAGAATTTTTGGCGCCATTGCCGGGGAGACATCATCAACATCTATCAAGTACCTACGCATAAAAATTCATCTCCTTGCGATTATTTTATTTGCCTTTGCCTCTCGTTTTCATCTCCCCCACTTCTAAAAAGTTTTTACAAAAATACAAAAATATTTTCCGTTTGCCTTTTTCTTGTTTGCTTATTTGCTTGATTGCTTGCTCGCCTTACCATTATGGCTAGTTCTTTGCTCGTTACTATTACCCCTGAAAATGAAGTACTTAATTTTAAACAAAGGGGAGGAGAGAATTTAAAAGATGCTTGGTATAGGATTTGTGATGCCCATAATAGATCAACACGTAAACAATCCACCACTATCCTTCTTCGTAATTTTTATGTGGGCATTACTACTTGGTATAGATTTGTACTTGATACCATTACCGGAGGGAATTTCTTGATGTGTCCCTCTATGGATGCTTTCAATGCTATGGGAAATTTAGTGGGATCACCACCTATCACTGTTAATGAAACAACTTTGACTTTGGAACATGTTATGCAAAGGTTAGAAGCTATTGAAAGTAAAATGCCTACTATTGAACATCTTGAGAATTTAGATAAAAAAATTCATAATCATATCACTCAATTTGGTTCTAAGGTAGGAATCGCATTGAAAACCTTAAAGGAAAAGGAACCGGTAGTTAACGAAAGAATAGAACAAAGCCCCGCTAGAATCGATAAGATAAAAGAAATTAATAATAATTTGGGCTTTTTCCTCCATTAAGAATATTGATAGAACTCCTCCCAATAAAAATTGCAAGTTCATGTATGTTCCTAAAACCAATGGTGCTACTTCTAGTAAGGGAAATGATGATCTTAAAATGATTAGTGTGCACCCCAATTTCATTGATATAATTAAGGAACCTATTCACAAAAGTAAAATTCTAGATTTTGTGCCTAGAAGTGTGATGATGAGAAACACCTATGTTAAATCTATTAGAAAAAATGGATGTGTGATTGAAGAGTTGGAAACCAAAGATGACAATACTTGAAACTATGCATTATGCCTAGCTAGGGGCATAAAACAATAGCGCTTGTTGGGAGGCAACCCAATGAATAAAATAATTTTTTTTACTTTTTGTTTCTGTTATTGTGTGTTTTCACATTTATGTTACTGTTATGATTGTGTTTTTTGTGTTTTAATTAGTGTTTGTGCAAAGTAAAACCTTTGGGATGATTTGGAAGATAGTATAATTGATGCTGTTTGGAAAACAGAAAGTTTTGCATCCAGTGCTGTTATTTTAGTTCTGTACTGGAGTGTCAGAAAAATCTGAAATTTTTACACAGTGTTGGTATATGAATTACTCACATTGTCCTAATTTTTCAGAATTTTTGGATTACATAAGTATAGCTTTTAAATAGATCTCCGCAGACTGTTCTGTTTTTGACGGATTCTGTTTTTGATGCATTGCTTGCTTGTTTTGATGAAACTATGGATTGTATCGGGGGGTATAAGCCATGGAGAAGTTAGAATACAGTAGGTATAATGCAAAAATAAAATATGAATGGGTTTGCAACAGTACTTAAAGTAGTGATTTGTTTTGTTATACTAACGGATCTCTCGAAGATTTTGTTGAGTTTTGTGTGATTGAAGTTTTCAAGTTTTGGGTGAGATCACGATGGATGAAGGAATAAGGAGTGGAAAGAGCCTAAGCTTGGGGATTCCCAAGGGACCCCAAGGTAATATTCAAGGAAGACTCAAGCGTCTAAGCATGGGGATGCCCCGGAAGGCATCCCCTCTTTCTTCTACCAACCATCGGTAATTTTACTTGGAGCTATATTTTTATTCGTCACATGGTATGTGTTTTGCTTGGAGCGTCGTGTATTATATGAGTCTTTGCTTTGTTTGCTTTTTAGTTTGTCACAATCATCTTTGCTGGACAAACCAATTTGAGAGAGCCACACGTTCATCATAATTTGTTAGAATACTCTATGTGCTTCACTTAAATTTTTTGAGCTAGGCAGTTGCTCTAGTGCTTCACTTAAATCTTTTTGAGCACGGCGGTGGCTAAATTTTGAAGAAATATTTAAACTCTCATGCTTCACTTATATTATTTTGAGAGTTGATAATATTAAAATTTTGAAGAAATATATGCACTCTCATGCTTCACTTATATCCTTTTGAGAGTTGATAATAGTAATGGTAATTTGCAAAAGATATGAATTTGGTCCCAAAGTGATGAATATTCAAGAGGGATATAATAAAAACTTTCATATAGATCATTGGATATGATAAGTGTGATTCCTTGCAATAGTTTTGCGATATGGAGATGATGATCTGTGAGTCATGTTAGTGAGTAATTATGATTTAGTAAGAATATTGGTGTTAAGGTTTGTGATTCCCTATGCATGCACACTAAGTAAATAGTTATGCAAAGAAATTATATCCTACTTATGGTGCATTATTCGGTGTTAGTTATGTTCAATGCATGTTTATGACCGTTTTCGCTTTTTGGTTGGTTGCTTCTCAATCTATTTGCTAGCCTTCATTTGTACTTAGCGATAATATTGCTTGTGCATCGAAACTCCTTAAACCCAAGTTGTGCCAAATGAGTCCACCATATCTAACTATATGCGGTATTTCCATGTCGTTCCAAGTAAATTTGCGTGTGCCAACTCTAATTTTCAAAATAAGTTTTCCGTTTTGTATGCCCGTACCGCTCATGAAGCGGCAGGGGGTGGCCAATATTTTCCATGTTAGGTGTGTTATTCTCACGATGAGTGTTTATTCACTTGTCATTGCATGAGAGAGTGGCAGGTAATAGGGATGCCAAGTCCCACAATGAAATAAAAAATTAATAACAACAAAATTCCTTGGAAAGTGTTGGTATGGAGGGCACCCGTGGATACGGCTAGCCATGGATTGTGAAAGAATGGTGGAAAGGAAATAAACTTTACTTTCTGTTTGGGAACCGCCTATGATGTGTCTAGCATGGAAAATATTGGGAATTCTTGGTCGTTTTCGTTGACAGGAAAAGCATGCCTCTCAAAATAATTTTATCTCTCTAATTTAAGCTTTGAGCTCTGGCACATTTGCAAATCTCTGCTTCCCTTTGCGAAGGGCCTATCTATTTACTTTTATCCAATTTTTATTTTTATTTTGAGTCTCCATCTTCTCTTACAAAGCACCAACTAGAGAGAACTATTGTCATACTTGTGCATTGTGTGTAGCTAATATTGAGTGTGTTTCATGAATGGATGAATGATTGAGCATAATGGGCTAGGGATAACTTTCTTTAGCGTTGATATTTTGAAAGACATGGTTGCTTGTTAGTATGCTTGAGTATTTATATCTTCATGTCAAATTATAGACTATTGCTTTGAATCATTCAAGTCCGAATGTCCATGCTACAAAGAAAAGAATATATGATGAATATGATAGGTAGCATTCCACATCAAATTTTTTGTTTTTATCATTTACCTACTTGAGGATGAGCAGGAATTAAGCTTGGGGATGCTGATACGTCTCCAACGTATCTATAATTTTTTATTGTTCCATGCTATTATATTATCAATCTTGGATGTTTTTATATACATTTACAGCAATTATATATCATTTTTTGGGACTAACCTATTAACTTAGTGCCCAGTGCCAGTTGCTGTTTTTTGCCTGTTTTTGGTTTTCCAGAATATCAGTACCAAACGAAGTCCAAATGCCACGAAACTTTTTGGAGATTTTTTTCTGGGCATAACAAGTACTGGAAGCTTTGGGAGAGGGCCAGAAGATGAAGCAGTGGCCAACGAGGCACCACGGCGCGCCCTAGGGGGGCGCGCCCTGGTGGCTCGTGGGGCCCACACAGCTCCATTTGACCTAATTCCACCTCTATAAATTCTCTAAAATCAGGAAACCAACAGAGGAGTCCACGAAATACTTTTTCCGCTGACGCAAGCTTCTGTTCTCGAGAGATCCCATCTGGAGGCCTTTTCCGGTACTCCACCGGAGGGGGAATCGATCACGGAGGGGCTCTACATCAACCTTGCTGCCCTTCCGATGATGCATGAGTAGTTTACCACAGACCTTTGGGTCCAGAGTTAGTAGCTAGATGGCTTCTTCTCTCTTTTTGATCTTCAATACAATGTTCTCCTCGATGTTCTTGGAGTTTCATCCGATGTAATCACTTTTTGTGGTGTGTTTGTTGGGATCCGATGAATTGTGAGTTTATGATCAGATTATCCATGAATATTATTTGAGTCTTCTCTGAACTCTTTTATGCATGATTATTATAGCTTCGTATTTCTCTCCGATCTATTGATTTAGTTTGGCAAATTATATTGATTTATCTTGCAATGGGAGAGGTGCTTTGTAATGGGTTCGATCTTGCGGTGCTCAATCCCAGTGACAAAAAGGGACATGACACGTATGTATCATTGCCATTAAGGGTAAAAAGATGGGGTTTATTCATGCGTGAGTTTACTTTGTCTACATCATGTCATCTTGCTTAAGGCGTTACTCCGTTCTTTATGGACTTAATACACTAGATGCATGTTGGATAGCGGTCGATGTGTGGAGTAATAGTAGTAGATGCAGGCAGGAGTCGGTCTACTTGTCTCGGACGTGATGCCTATATACATGATCATTGCCTTGGATATTGTCATGATTATTTGCTTTTCTATCAATTGCCCAACAGTAATTTGTTTACCCACCGTATGCTATTTTTATGAGAGAAGCCTCTAGTGAAAACTATGGCCCCCGGTCTACTTCTGTCATATATTAAAAATCCTAAAAATACCTTACTGCACTTTTACTTTATTTATTTTATTTTATTTTATATTTTAGTTGAATATATCTATGTATCACCATACAATTTAATCTTGCAATTAACCGCCGAGGGATTGAAAACCCCTTGTTTGCGTTGGGTGCAAGGATTTGTTGTTTTGTGTGCAGGTGCTGCTAACGAGGTGTTGCGTGATTCTCCTACTGGATTGATAATCTTGGTTTCATAACTGAGGGAAATACTTATCTCTACTGTACTGCATCTCCCTTCCTCTTCAGGGAATTACCGACGCAGCTCACAAGTAGCAGTAGTCGACGTTCACATGACACCACTAAAGGAAGCAACAACATACATATCATCAAAATATCGAACGAATACCAAATTCACATTATTACTTATGACAAGACTTCTCCCATGTCCTCAAGAAAAAAAGTAACTACTCACAAATCATATTCATGTTCAAGATCAGAGGGGTATTGAATATCATTAAGGATCTAAACATATAATCTTCCACCAAATAAACCAACTAGCATCAACTACAGGATGTAATCAACACTACTAGCAACCCACAGGTACCAATCTGAGGTTTTGAGACAAAGATTGAATACAAGAGATGAACTAGGGTTTGAGATGAGATGGTGCTGGTGAAGATGTTGATGAAGATTGGTCCTCCCACGATGAGAGGATCGTTGGTGATGTCGATGGCTTTGATTTCCCCCTCCCGGAGGGAAGTTTCCCCGGCGGAATCGCTCCGCCGGAGAGCAAAATAGCTCCTGCCCAGGTTCCGCCTCGAGACGGCGGCGCTTCGTCCCGAAAGTCTTCTCATTAATTTTTTAGGGCAAAAGACATTATATAGCAGAAGGAGGGGGCCAGAGGCCAGCCAGGGGCCCCACAAGGCATCAAGGCGTGTCCGGGGAGGGCGCGCCCTGTTGCCTTGTGGGCAACTGGTGGGTCCCCTCCAGTATCTCTTTTCTCTAGTATTTTTTATATATTCAATAAAAAATCTCCGTGAAATTTCAAGTCAATTGGAGCTATGTAAGATAGGTATCACTGCTGTAGCTATTTCAGGTCCAGAATTCCAGCTGCCGGTATTCTCCCTCTTCATATAAATCTTGCAAATTAAGAGAGAAAAGGCATAAGAGTTGCATCATAAAGTGAAATAATGATCAAATACATTATAAATAACAGTAGGAAATCATGATGCAAATTGGACGTATCAGTGGACTGCCCAGACGCCGAGGCGGTCGCTGCCTTTCGGCACAGGATCCGGGACGAATGGCTTGCGCGCCAGCTCGGGCAAGACAAGTCGACGACTATGGCAGCCCTTATTTCACAGATGACCCGCTTTTGTGCGGGAGAAGATAATTGGCTAGCCCGAAGCTCTCACAATGGTGAGGCTGGCACCTCGGAAGCCCGCGACGGCAATGGCAAACCCAGGCGCAATAAGAACAAACGCAAGCATCAGAATGGTGGGAGCGACACCGAGGATGCCGCAGTTAACGCAGGGTTCAACGGCCCTAGAGCCGGATAGGAAAAGAAGCCCTTCAAAGGGAATAAGGATGGACCCAGCCAGCTGGACAAGATCCTCGATAGACCATGCCAGATCCACGGCACCCCGGATAAACCCACAAACAATACCAATCAGAACTGCCGGCTCTTCAAGCAGGCTGGAAAAATAGATACGGAGGGTCATAGTAAAGGCCAGCCTCGCAGCGAGGTCGACGACGAACCTCGGCGGCCGAACAATGGAGGCCAGAAACAATTCCCTCCTGATGTAAAGGACATGAACATGATTTACGTCACTCACATCCCCAAACGGGAAAGGAAACGGGCACTTCGGGACGTTTACGCCTTAGAGCCCATCGCCCCGAAGTATAACCCATGGTCGGCTTACCCGATCACGTTCGACAAGCACAACCATCCGACCAACATACGGCACGGAGGGTCGGCAGCCCTGGTCTTGGATCCCATCGTGGACGGGTTCCATTTAACACGCGTCCTCATGGATGGAGGCAGCAGCCTCAACTTGATCTATGCGGATACGGTCAGAAAGATGGGCATAGACTCATCTCAGATCAAGCCCAGCACAACCACCTTTAAAGGTGTCATACCTGGCGTCGAAGCTCACTGCACGGGAACAATCACACTAGAAGTAGTCTTCGGCTCACCCGAAAACTTCCGGAGCGAAGAGTTCATCTTCGATATCGTCCCCTTTCGAAGCGGCTATCACGCACTACTCGGGCGCACCGCATTCGCTCGCTTCAACGTGGTCCCGCGCTACGCATATTTAAAGCTAAAGATGCCGGGACCAAACGGTGTTATCACAGTCAATGGTAACACCGAACGCTCCCTTCGCATAGAGGAGCAGACCGCGGCTTTCGTGGCCGAGGTCCAGGCAACCGAGGAGGCGGCCCGTGCAATAAAAAGCGCACTCGGCTCGTCGAAGCGTACACGGGCCGCACTGGCCGACCTTGGACAGCCATCCACCCACCCCAAATAGGGGTACGGGCTCCTCGCTCGCCTCCCTCTGGAAGGATACTACATCCCTAGGGTGCACAATTTTGCACTCAAGATTCCATGGGAGGCCGAGGAGCCAAAACACATGACGCGTCGTTCTCGGATCGACCAAGCAATGACGAAGTAAGGACCTGCACTCCGATAAGGCACTCTAAAAGGCCTAAACGGGAGTGGCATGACTACATGGCTTCAACCATCAAGCGGCAGTTGCGCACCCTCTCGAAGGACCCGACCGTCAACAGTGTCAAGCAAATGGACGACCGAGGTAGCAGGCCGCACACACCAGCCTCACCATAGACGAGGTGGAGCTGGCGCACAACAAGGAGTCGCAGACGTGTGGCAGGGAAGGATTTGGGCTAATAAACCCGGTAGCATCCACCCTGTTCTTACTCCACTTCTCTCCTTTTTTTCCTACCTCCTTTACACCACATTGTATCTTTTATAAGTCTCTTTTGATAAAGCTCGGCATGTACGGCTCGACCATCGGAAATAAAGGAGAATAGACCCTTCGAGGCCATCACGCATATTTTTGTGTTCCTCTCATTGACTGCCTTTGAGATAAGAGACTACTTTATGGGCTCATCTTTAAACTAGTGTCTAATTTACGAAGTCTAAAGTGTTTATTCGGCGTCTCGGATGTTGCGTTAGATGAATCAGTTTCGAACCTCGATTTTGGTCAATAGTTGGGTTGCCCGGCTCCTGTGCTTACCTCTTACGTTCCTGATCTATTCGGCTAAGGGTGTAAAGGGAGAACCATTGCGATTGCGCTTCCAACTCGTATGGTAAAGCGCCTCAGTGGAGAAAGCCGAAAACTGATTGTCTTGGTAAGGGTAAACTGGCCGGCCAGGCGATGACAGTGCCAAACAAAGGATCGTTAGAGATCCCCCATATCAAACGAGGGGCTTTTCCTTAAAATAAGCCGAAGTGTCTAGTGGCTTAAACCCCGGCTACCGCCGAGCACTTCACACACCGGGGGCTTGTTACCAGCCCCCACAGTTAAGCTCCTAAGACTAAGTGAAAGCTATAACACCAACATAGTCTGATTGCCTCGTTTCATATGCATGGACCACCTCCGTGAACCGAGACGTCGGCTAAGGGTCAGGACTGCATATGAAACACCCTTTGTATCCTATACAAAGGGGCCGAAGCCGACGACTGGTCACTTTCAGTTCTAAATCGGTCTCACAGGAGTTAAAAAACAGCAAATGCACACTCACATGTCGGAATATAAAGTCACATTCATTTCAAATAAAAGCATTTCTTTACACCTTGCTAACTTCGGCATTCCGAAGTATAAAATTAAAAATACAAAGTGTTTTTAGGGCACTGGGCCTCGGTGATCCGAACTCCCTCCAACACTCCGGCAAGAAACTGCTCCGCGGTCCGGACTTTCCCTTCGGGAGGCCCCGAGGCCACCTGCAACGCGTCAAGATGAGGTTAGTGCGTCTTCATGCAGGCAGACGCCCACTGGACGCCCTCCAAGCACGTAGACCGCTTCTAGCGCGTCACTTGGGGACCGGCCTCCTGCAGACGGGCCACCAGGCCGAAGAAGCTGGTCGACAGCACCGCTGAGGGCCAAAGTTGGACGCAGAGATCTTGCAGCGCCGATTTCGCCATACGGAAGAGCTCCATCAGCTGCTTCATCTGGTGATTCAGCAGCTCTGGATGCGATGGAGCCTGGAATTGCTGCCAGAACGCTCTCTCCGTGGCATGGCCCTCCCGAGAGCCGAAGTAGCGTCCGGCGTCGGCCGCGCTCCTCGGGAGATCCGCGAAGGCCTCTGCGGATCGCCATAGTTGAGTGAGCTCGACGAACCCCTTGCGGCCAAAAACACATTGAAGCAGAAATGGCTTATCAGCAACAATCTGCCTCACTTGCTGGACCATCTCGCGGTCCGCCCGGGCCTGGGTCTGGACCTCGGCATGCGCCGAGCGTAGCTTCTCGAGATCTGTGTCTGCCTTCTTCTCCTTTTCCTGAAGGGCGTCGCGTTCAAGGTACACGCCCTTCAGGGTGTCCTCCACTTCGAGGAGTTGGGCCTGGTCTTTGTCCCGAGTTGCCTTCTCTTCGTCCAGCTCCTTCTCGGCCCATGCGGCCGCAACCTTTTGCCGCCCCACCTCCTGCTGACTCTTCCTCATCTCGGCCTTCAGGGCCTCAAGCTCTGTCGTCGCAGCTGTCGCATAAAACAGCTCGGCATAAGCTTTACAATTCAAACAAAATTCAAGGTGCACGTGACAACACGGCAGTTTTTTTACCTTGAGCCCACTCGATCTGCTTTTGCATCAGATCAAGGTCCTCCTCGGAGCGCTTGAGCTTCTGATTCATCTCCGCTATCTCCTCAGCAGCGGATTTCGGAGCCGAGGACGAAGCATGCACATGCACAATTACTAACTTAGTCTACAAGTTGAAATGTCAATCCTCTGACCGGCTTCTATGATAAAACCAGCCAGAGTCTTGGGAGCTACTGCATTTCGGCTTTTCCAATAGTAACCTATCTCGACCCCAAAGCCAGTTCTTCGAACCAGCTTTTGGCTCGGGGGCTACTGCTGGCCGGACACTTACATATGCTACTCTACTACACAGTAAAAAGTCTTCGGATAAAAGCACCTACTTATACATGGAACAAGTGCTAGGCAACATACCTCGAAGCCCTTGATGAGGCCCTAGAAGACCTCATGCATTCCGGCCTCTACGGACTGGAAGCCACTCAGCGCCGCGCCGATAAGGGCACGGTGCTCTTCTATAATAGAGGTGCCTGTTAAGGCTACCTCCATCTCGTCGGCCCACCCCGCGGTAGCATGCCCTTGGGTGGGAGAGGTGGGCAGAACGGCCTCGGTTCCCACCACCGTAGTGGTGGGAATAGAGGCCTCCGGCTGTGGCGTTGGCACTGGAGATGCTTGGGGTGGGGCCGCTGTCTGGCCCAACCCTTCTTTAGGGACCTCAGGGACTGAGTCCCCTTGATCCCATTCGGCTGAGGTCTTGGCCTCGGCCGCAGAAACTTGTACCTCGGTCCCCGTCGTGTTGGCGAGGGGGACCGGGTCGGATGTCACCTCTCCCAGCCCTTCAAGGGCAGGAGGGGTCGCGACGCGCTCAGGAGTCGCACTATCCGCCATTGAGGGCGGAGGCAGCCCGTCTGAGGCGTCGTCGCCTATATGGAGACGCCGCAGACTGAAAAGAGAAGTGTTAGAAACGCTACTTAGAAGAAACTTCCAAATTCACTTTGGGAGTATAAGAATTTACCTCCGAGGTGCCGGCGGGATCGTTGGAAGACTTGTTCAGCCGTTTGGGTTGTGCGTCCTCCTCGGTGTCCTCGGACGCTGCTCTCTTTCCCTTGAGGGAAGGATCTCCTTCCCCTGTGTTCCCCTCCTCATCACCCTCATGGGTGGAGGAGGCATGGGTCTCCTCGGATCGATTCGCCGAGGTATCCCGTGTGCAAAGGCCGCCCCACCCCCTCGATGGTTTCGGCTCCTTGGGCGGCACCATGTACGGCTCCTCAATCAAGAGAGCCGTAAGCTGAGGAGACCTCTCCCCCTCTGGCAGCAATGCTGAACACAACATCTGCTGTGCCTTGGGGATCCACTTCTGAAAATGTGGAACCAGCCATTCAATTAAAAATCTATAAGATGGAAGGGAATGTGGGACTCAGATCTGCGTGATATAATTACCTCGGAGGCGTCGTGTGCGGCCTCGAAGCCGCAATGCCTCCCCTTAGGGGGGAACTCGTTCTTGGACGGCTTGAACAATGCCGTCCACATCCTGGATAGGGAGGTGCGAAAGAAGTAGTTGACGGGCACCGCGTCCTCGGGCTTGAATGCCCACATTGGACTTGCCCGAAGTTGCAGCGGCACAATACGGTGATGGAGCATGACGTCAACCACATCCACCCGCTTCACCTTCTTCTTGTCTACCAAGAATTGGATCTTCTGCTGTAGCTCCGTCACCTCCTCGGGGTTCCCCCAATCCATGCCTTTCCTCCTCCAGGAAGCAAGCCTCCTCGGAGGGCCCACAGAGAAGGCTGTGACTTTGGCCTGGCCGGCGGCGAGTGGCTCGGTGACATAGAACCACTCGCGCTGCCACTCCTTGACAGTCTCAATGAAGGTGCCTTGGAACAAGTCGGCCTTCTGGTTCTTGTTGATCATTTCTCCCCCGCATTTGGCGAGCTCGAAGCCGCTGGACTTCGGCTTGATGCCGAACATCTTCAGCCACAATCCGAAGTGTGGCTCGACGCGGAGGAAGGCCTCGCAGGCGATGATAAAGGAGGCGAGGTGGAGGATAGAGTTGGGGGCCAGATGGTGGAAATCCAGCCCATAGAAGAAAAGGATCCCGCGCACAAAGGGGTGTAGCGGGAACCCCATACCTCAGATGAGGTGGGGAATGAAGACTACCCTCTCCCCAGGGTTGGGAGTGGGCACGCGCTGGTTTGGCTCGGGCGCCCGGGTGGCGACGTTGGCCGGGATATACCCCATGTCCGGCCGTCCGTAATGGAGGAGCTGGCACAGTGCCCCTTGAGGGAGGCGTCGGCCATGGCTGGGAGCTGGGAGCTATGGGCGCTGAGGGGAAATGTAGAACTGGATCTGGGCGCTGGAGCTCGAAGGGCAGTAGGCAAGGGGGGAATGGAAGCGTGATGTTGCTATCGCTCTTCCTCTACTCTTATAGGCTGGGGAAAGGCCAAGAGTCCCCCCAGTCGCGCTGTTGAAATCGCCACTACCCGAGAAAAGATGTTGTTGTGCATACAGGGAAAACCAAAATCTTGATGATACCCCTTAAAAAACGGGCATGATCTCTGTTTCGACGGGACGTGCCAATGGGAAAACTACCTCGGGGCGCGGTTCGATCAACCATAGCTGGCCCGACTGGTTATAGGTGGTTCCGCTCAGGAGTTAAGTACTGTTCACACCTATGCGATTGGCCTTCGAGGCTAAGTTATCCCGCGTCTTCAGATGCTATTGGGTTTGAAAGAGCCCTTGTGCAGGGGCAAATTCCGTTGAGAGAGAGCCCGATAAAAATCTTACAATTTGTGGAACGATCTCAAATCTTCAAGGGAGGAACTCGTCTGTCAAGCCGAAGACTCTCAAGCCGAAGTCGTTTTGCCAAAGAAGAGTGTCGTCCTCGGTGTAGAAGACCAGTTCAGGGGCTACTGACGATGTCCTGGACTAGGGGGCACCAACCTAGTTGGCCCACAGTCCCTGGGCCGAGCTCGTGGGCCCTCGTTCTCATAAGGAAGGACTCCGGAAGCCTCGCTCAAGACAGCTTCTGCCGAAGACTTGACGTGCACTCCAAGGGAATCTTCGGCCGCCGCCATATGTATTTCTAGATCAGCAACCGACTATGTAACCCTAGGTATCCCTCTGGTGTGTATATAAGCCAAGGTGTTTAGTTGGTAGCGGCTCTCTCCATTCATAATCCCATCCTCCTAGCCTTAGGGTTAGAACACTACTTACGATCTCGAGGTAGATCAAGCTTGTACTCGATACACAACCATCAATATAATCAAAGAAAGACGTAGGGTATTACCTCTTCGAGAGGGCCCAAACCTGGGTAAACACCGTGTCCCTTGTCTCTATTACCATCGATCCGAGATCCACAGCTCGGGACCCCCTACCCCGAGGTCTGCCGATTTTACCACCGACACCTGGGCATTGCCAGAAGAGATGAACTGAGCATTCAAGTTTCCTCATACACAGTGGAAAGAAATATCCCTTTGGCCAGCCCCTACATTGCAGTCGATCCTTGCACCACAACCAATCATGAAGAAGAAGCCAGGCAAAAAAAATGACATTTGGTCAGAGCCCAAGCATGTCAGATGTATGTCATCAGGGGGATCTTCTGCATACCTTAGTGGAAGGATAGATAGGCTGATTTAGCGGAATAGATGTCGGAAGGGGTGAGCCTCCATGTGATGTAGTCCTCCTGATCATCATGCAGCATGATCGCTGCCTGCAATAGTAGCCGCCACAGCTCGAGGAATTCTCTCAAAACGGCATCCGTGTGGTTGTGCTTTAGGTTGGCAATTCATCAAAGATTTCCTAGCCCCGCCGCGATGGAGCTATTGTTGCTCCTTGAGTAGTTGAACAAAACCGAGAAAGACAGCCTCGGAGGTAGTTCAAGCACCTAGGGCGATGATACGTCTCCGTCGTATCTACTTTTCCAAACACTTTTGCTCTTGTTTTGGCCCCTAATTTGCATGATTTGAATGAAACTAACCCGGACTGATGTTGTTTTCAGCAGAATTGCCATGGTGTTGTTTTTTGTGCAGAAATCAAAGTTCTTGGAATCGGATGAAACTTTTTGGAGAATTTTTATGGAATATATAAAAAATATTGGCATCAAGACCCACTGGAGGGGTGCCACCCAGTGCCCACGAGGCACCAGGGCGCTCCACCCCCCCTGGCGCGCCCTGGTACCTCGTGGGGCCCATGTGGCTCCCTCTGACCTAATTCCAACGCTATAAATTCAGTTTCCTGAATAAAAAAATAAGAGAGGAAGTTTTATTGTGTTTCACGATACGAAGCCGCCGCCATCTCCTGTTCTTCATCGGGAGGCCAGATCTGGAGTCCGTTCAGGGCTCCGGAGAGGGGGATCTTCTGGCATCGTCATCATTAACCATCCTTCATCACCAATTTCATGATGCTCACCGCCGGGAGTGAGTAATTCCTTTGTAGGCTTGCTGGACGGTGATGAGTTGGATGAGATTTATCATGTAATCGAGTTAGTTTTGTTAGGCCTTGATTCCTAGTATCCACTATGTTCTGAGATTGATGTTGCTATGACTTTGCTATGCTTAATGCTTGTCACTAGGGCCCGAGTGCCATGATTCCAGATTTGAACCCTTTATGTTTTCATGAATATATTTGTGTTCTTGATCCGATCTTGCAAGTTATATGCACCTGCTATGTGTTATGATCCGCATACCCCAAGGTGACAATAATTGGGATTCTTTCCGGTGATTGCCATAGTTTGAGGAGTTCATGTATTCACTATGTGTTAATGCTTTGTTCCGGTTCTCTATTAAAAGGAGGCCTTAATATCCCTTAGTTTCCTTATGGACCCCGCTGCCACGGGAAGGTAGGACAAAAGATGTCATGCAAGTTCTTATCGCAAGCACGTATGACTATATACGGAATACATGCCTACATTACATTGATGAATTGGAGCTAGTTCTGTGTCGCCCTAGGTTATGACTGTTACATGATGAATGTTATCCTACAATATCACCAATCCAATGCCTACGAGTTTTTCACATATTGTTCTTTGCTAGGTTACTACTCTCACAATTGCTACCAAACTACTGCTGCTACCGTTACTGCTACTGTTACTATTATTGCTACTGCTATCAAACTATCATACTACTGTGCTACTGATCACTCTGCTGCAGATATTTAGTTTCCAAGTGTGGTTGAATTGACAACTCAACTGCTAATACTTGCAAATATTCTTTGGCTCCCCTTGTGTCAAATCAATAAATTTGGGTTGAATACTCTACCCTCGAAAACTGTTGCGATCCCCTATACTTTTGGGTTATCAGGCGACTCCCAGAAAGTAGCCCATTGTCCATTGCCAATTTTCACGGACGTCGATGCCACGAAGATATCTGGATCCCTCTGATCACATGGGATTTTAAGACCCACCCATGGCATGGCTGGTTGTTGTTGGAAATATGCCCTAGAGGCAATAATAAAATGGTTATTATCATATTTCCCGTTCATGATAAATGTTTATTATTCATGCTAAAATTGTATTGAACCGGAAACTTAAATACATGTGTGAATACATAAACTATATCGTGTCCCTAGTAAGCCTCTACTAGACTAGCTCGTTGATCAAAGATGGCAATGGTTTCCTGACCATAGACATGAGTTGTCATTTGATAATGGGATCACATCATTAGGAGAATGATGTGATGGACAGACCCAACCATAAGCTTAGCATTAGATCGTTTAGTTATTTGATACAGCTTTCTTCATGTCAAGTATCAGTTCCTTAGACCATGAGATCATGTCACTCCCAGATACCGGAGGAATACTTTGTGTGCTATCAAACGTCACTTCATAACTGGGTGATCATAAAGGTGCTCTACAAGTATCTCCGAAGGTGTCTGTGGAGTTGCATGGATCGAGACTGGGATTTGTCATTCCGTGTGACGGAGAGATATCTCTGGGCCCTCTCGGTAATACAACATCACAAGAAGCTTCATGTGGCTAATGAATTTAGTCACGGGATCTTGTATTACGGAACGAGTAAAGAGACATGCCGGTAACGAGATTGAACCCGATACCGATGATCAAATCTCGGGCAAGTAACATATCGCCGGACAAAGGGAATTGCATACGGGGTTGACTGAATCCTTGACATCGTGGTTCAACCGATAAAGATCTTCGTTGAATATGTAGAAACCAATATGGGCATCCAGGTCCCATGATTGGTTATTGACCGGAGAGGTGTCTCGATCATGTCTACATGATTCTCGAACCTGTAGGGTCGCACGCTTAACGTTCGGTAGTGCTAGGGTAATGTTGAGATATTAATAGTGGAAAGTCCGAAGGTTGATCGGAGTCCTGGATGGGATCCGAGATATCACGAGGAACTCCGGAATGGTCCGGAGGTTAATATTTATATATGGGAAGTCATATTGTGGGTTCCGAAAAAAGTTCGGTTTTTTCGGTATTGTACCGGGAAGGTTCTAGAAGGTTTCGGGGGTTCCACCGTGGGGCCCAACGACCCGGGAAGGGCCCACATGGACCGAGGGGTGGGGTTACAACCCACATGTTCTGGCCACACCCTTCCCCAAGGCACATGTCGTTTAAATCTAGAGATAAGGTCTTATCTCTAAATTTAAAGGGTTGAATCTAGAGATAAGATATTATCTCCAAGTTTAAAGGGATTTCTCATTTGTGGCCGGCCCTAGGAGGGTTTTGGATGCCCTCCCCTGCCCCTAGCCTATATATAGAAGGGGGAGGCGCATGGGGGCAGCCACACTTTCACCCTTGCCAATTGCCTCTCCCAACTCCTCCCACATTTCTCTCTCCCAACTCCTCCCACATTTCTCCGGTACGCGCTTGGCGAAGCCCTGCCGGAATTCCGCTGCCACCACCACCACCTCGCTGTTGGGCTTGTCCCGATCTCATCTACCTCCTCTCCCTCGCTTGCTAGATCAAGAAGGAGAAGACACCATCGAGCTGAATGTGTGCTAAGCTCGGAGGTGCCGTCCGTTCGGCGTTAGATCGGTTGGATCATGATTGGATTGCGAAGAGTACAACTACATCAACCGTGTTTTATACGCTTTCTCTTTCGGTCTACAAGGGTATGTAGACACACTCCCCTCTCATTGTTGTGCATCTCCTAGATTAGATCTTGGGTGTTCGTATGAAAGTTTTGATTTTCATGCTTTGTTCCCTATCAGTGGTATCAGAGCTAGGTCTATGCGTAGATGATATGCACGAGTAGAATACAAAGATGTTGTGGGCGTTGATGTTCAGATTGCTTACCTCCCTTGTCTTATTTGGATTCGGCGGTATTGTGGGTTGAAGCGGCTTGGACCAACATTACTTGTCCTTGCACAAGAGACCGGTTCCACCGACTGACATGCAACTTGTATTGCATAAAAGTGTCTTTGCGGGTGTCTGTCTTTCCCACTTTAGTTGAATCTGATTTGACAAAGGTGGTCCTTGTAGAAGGTTAAAAGGCAACTTGTATATCACCGTTGTGATTTTGCGTAGATTAGAACGGTTCTTATTGTTTGCCCCAGCAGCCACATAAAAATTGCAACAACAAAGTAGAGGACGTCTAACTTATTTTTGCAGGGCATGTTGTGATGTGGTATGGCCAAAACGTGATGTGATATATGTTGATGTATGAGATGATCATGTTTTGTAATAGGTTCACGACTTGCATTTCGGTGAGTATGGCAACCGGCAGGAGCCATAGGGTTGTCTTTAATTTATTGTATGACCTGCGTGTCAACTATTAACCGCCATGTAATTGCTTTACTTTATCGCTATGCGTTAGCAATACTCGTAGAAGCATTAGTTGGCGGAGACAACCACAAGACGGTGATGACCCACAAGTATAGGGGATCAATCATAGTCTTTTCGATAAGTAAGAGTGTCGAACCCAACGAGGTGACAAGCTTCAGCAAGGTATTCTCTGCAAGTGCTGAAAGTAGCGGTAACAGATAGTTTCGATAGCAAGATAATTCGTAACAAGTGACAAGTCACAAGTATAATAAAGTGCAGCAACGTGGCCTGCTACTTGTAGCTTGCATTGGTATTTCCCCGAAGAGGAAGGGATGATGCAGCAGAGTAGAGATAAGTATTTCCCTCAGTTATGAAACCAAGGTTATCGAACCAGTAGGAGAATCACGCAACACCTCGTTAGCAGCACCTGCACACAAACAACAAATCCTTGCACCCAACGCAAACGAGAGGTTGTCAATCTCTCGGCGATCAATTGCAAGATTAAATTGTATTTGATAGATAGATAAATTGAAACAAAAATGCAAAATAAAATAAATAAAAGAAAATGGCAGCAATATTTTTAGGGTTTTAGTAATATGATTTAGATAGACCCGGGGGCCATAGGTTTCACTAGAGGCTTCTCTCAAGAAAATAGCATACGGTGGTAGACAAATTACTGTTGGGCAATTGATAGAAAAGAAAATAATCATGAAGATATCCAAGGCAATGATCATGTATATAGGCATCACGTCCGAGACAAGTAGACCGACTCCTGCGTGCATCTACTACTATTACTCCACACATCGACCGCTATCCAGCATGCATCTAGTGTATTAAGTCCATAAAGAACGGAGTAACGCCTTAAGAACGATGGCATGATGTAGACAAGATAAACTCACATATGAATAAACCCCATCTTTTTACCCTTAATAGCAACGATACATACGTGTCATGTCCCTTTCTGTCACTGGGATTGAGCACCACAAGATCGAACCCATTACAAAGCACCTCTTCCCAAGGCAAGATAAATCAATCTAGTTGGCCAAACCAAATCAATAGATCGGAGAAGAAATACGAGGCTATAATAATCATGCATAAAAGAGTGCAGCAAAGACTCAAATAATTTCATGGATAATCTTATCATAAACTCACAATTCATCGGATCCCAACATACACACCGCAAAAAGTGATTACATCGGATAGAACTCCAAGAACATCGAGGAGAACATTGTATTGAAGATCAAAAAGAGAGAATAAGCCATCTAGCTACTGCCTATGGACCCGAAGGTCTGTGGTAAACTACTCACGCATCATCGGAGAGGCAGCAAGGTTGATGTAGAACCCCCCCCCCCCCCCCCGTGATCGATTCCCCATCCGGCAGATCACCGGAGAAGGACCCCAGATGGGATCTCTCTAGAACAGAAACTTGCGGCAGCGGAAAAAGTATTTCGTGGACTCCCCTGAGGGTTTCTAATTTTTCTGGAATTTATAGTGCTGGAATTAGGTCAAACGGAGCAAAGGGGGGCCCACGAGGCACCAGGGCGCGCCTGCCCCCCCTCCCAGGCGCGCCCTGGTGGCTAGTGGCCACCTCCTGGGTCTTCTGGCCCTCTCCCGAAGCTTCTAGTGTTTATCTTGTCCAATAAAAAATCTCCAAAAAGTTTCGTGGCATTTGGACTTCGTTTGGTATTGATTTTCTGTAAAACGAAAATAGGGCAGAAAACAGCAATTGGCACTGGGCACTAAGTTAATAGGTTAGTCTCCAAAAATGATATATAATTGCTGTAAATGATTATAAAAACATCCAAGATTGATAATATATCAGCATGGAACAATCAAAAATATAGATACGTTGGAGACGTATCATGGCCCAATCCTTTTTGTAGCAAAGGATAAGCCGGAACGATCTCTTATATAAAGCAAATAGTTCTGGAGGACACATGGGAATTCTCATCTAGTGACTTTCATCATGTTTGTTTGATTCGCGTTCGCTACTTTGATAATTTGATATGTGGGTGGACCGACGCTTGGGTGCTATTCTTACTTGAACAAGCTTCCCAATTATGATTACCCCCTCTCGCAAGCATTCACAACTACGAAAGAAAAATTAAGATAAATCTAACCATAGCATGAAACATATGGATCCAAATCAGCTCCTTACGGAATAGCGCATAAACTAGGGTTTAAGCTTCTGTCACTCTAGCAACCCATCATCTAATTACTACTCCACAATGCCTTCCCCTAGGCCCAAAGATGGTGAAGTGTCATGTAGTCGACATTCACACGACACCACTAAAGGAAGCAACAACATACATATCATCAAAATATCGAACGAATACCAAATTCACGTGATTACTTATGACAAGACTTCTCCCATGTCCTCAAAAACAAAAGTAACTACTCACAAATCATATTCATGTTCAAGATCAGAGGGGTATTGAATATCATTAAGAATCTGAACATATAATCTTCCACCAAATAAACCAACTAGCATCAACTACAAGATGTAATCAACACTACTAGCAACCCACAGGTACCAATCTGAGGTTTTGAGACAAAGATTGAATACAAGAGATGAACTAGGGTTTGAGATGAGATGGTGTTGGTGAAGATGTCGATGAAGATTGGTCCTCCCACGATGAGAGGATCGTTGGTGATGTCGATGGATTCGATTTCCCCCTCCTGGAGGGAAGTATCCCCGGCGGAATCGCTCCGCCGGAGAGCAAAATTGCTCCTGCCTAGGTTCCGCCTCGAGACGGCGGCGCTTCGCCCCGAAAGTCTTCTCTTTATTTTTTCTAGGGCAAATAGCCTTATATAGCAGAAGATGGGCCCTGGAGGCCTGCCAGGGCGCCACAAGCTCGGGGTCGCGCCTAGGGGGGTAGGGCGCGCCCCCCAGGCTTGTCGCTTCCTAGTGGGCCCCCTCTGGTATTTCTTCAGCCAATATTTTTTATATATTCCAAAACAATTCTCCATAAATTTTCAGTTCATTTCGAGGTGTGCAGAATAA
This sequence comes from Elymus sibiricus, assembly GCA_039707655.1. Taxonomy (NCBI): domain Eukaryota; kingdom Viridiplantae; phylum Streptophyta; class Magnoliopsida; order Poales; family Poaceae; genus Elymus; species Elymus sibiricus. The sequence continues at coordinate 312,009,458 of CM077676.1, forward strand.
CTATCTCTGTTGCACCCCTTTCCGGTCCAGAATTCCAGCTGCCGGCAAACTCCCTCTTCATGTGAAACTTGCAAAATAAGAGAGCAAAGGCATAAGAATTGTATCAGAAAGTGAAATAATGATCAAAAACATAATAAATAACAGTAGGAAAACATGATGAAAAATGGATGTATCAGACGGCACGATGATGGAGATCATGATGATGGAGATCATTGTGTCATGCCGGTGACGATGGCGATCATGCCGGTGCTTTGGAGATGGAGATCAAAAGCACAAAGATGGTGATGGCCATATCATGTCACATATTGATTGCATGTGATGTTTATCCTTTAAAGCATCTTATTTTTCTTAGGACGACGGTAGCATTATAAGATGACCCCTTCACTTAATATCAAGATAAAAGTGTTCTCCCTAAGTATGCACCGTTGCAAAAATTCATCGTTTTGAAGCACCTCGTGATGATCGGGTGTGATAGACTCTTCATTCACATACAATGGGTGTAAGCCATTTTTACACATGTGGAATACTTGGGTTAAACTTGACAAGCCTAGCATGTACAGACATGACCTCGAAACACGGAGGACCAAAAGGTCAAACATGAGTCAAATAGTAGATATGATCAACATGGAGATGTTCACCATTGATGACCACCCCATCTCACGTGATGATCGGACATGGGTTGGTTGATTTGGATCATGTAACACTTAGACAACTTGAAGGATGTTGATTTAAGTGGGAGTTCACTAGGTAATTTGATTAACTGAACCAATTATCATGAACATAGTCTAAATGTCTTTGCAAATATATGTTGTAGATCAATGGCTTGCACTGTAGCTCCCCTGAATTTTAATGCGTTCCTACAGAAAGAAAAGTTGAAAGATGATGGAAGCAACTATGCGGACTGGGTCCGTAATCTGAGGATTATCCTCACTGTTGCACAGAAGGCTTATGTCCTTGATGCACCGATAGGTGTGGCACCCGCTCCTGCAAATCTGGACGCTATGAACGTCTGGCAGACAAGAAATGATGACTACATGATAGTTTAGTGCACCATGCTTTACGGCTTAGAACCGGGGCTCCAAAGACGTTTCAAGCACCACGGAGCATATGAGATGTTCTGGGAGCTGAAATTGGTATTTCAGGCTCATGCCCGGGTTGAGAGGTATGACACCTCCGACAAGTTCTTTAGCTGTAAGATGGAGGAGAATAGCTCCGTTAGTGAGCACGTACTCAAAATGTCTGGGTACTATAATCGCTTGAATCAGTTGGGAGTTAATCTGTTGGATGAAGTAGCGATTGACAGGGTTCTTCAGTCACTGCCACCGAGCTACAAAAGCTTTGTGATGAACTATAATATGCAAGGGATGGAGAAAATGATCCCTGAGCTTTTTGCGATGCTTAAGGCCGCGGAGTTAGAAATCAAGAAGGAACATCAAGTGTTGATGGTCAATAAGACCACTAGTTTCAAGATGGGGAAGGGAAAGAAAGGGAACTTCAAGAAGAATGGCAAGCCAGTTGCCGCTCCCGTGAAGAAACCCAAGGCTCGAGCCAAACCTGAGACTAAGTGCTTCTATTGCAAGGGGAAGGGTCACTAGAAGCGGAACTGCCCCAAGTACTTGGCAGATAAGAAGACTGGCAATGTCAACAAAGGTATATTTGATATACATGTTATTGATGTGTACCTTACTAATGCTCGTAGTAGCGCTTGGGTATTTGATACTGGTTCGGTTGCTAATATTTGTAACTCGAAACAGGAGATGGGGAATAAACGGAGACTAGCTAAGGACGAGGAGACGATGTGCGTTAGAAATGGCTCCAAAGTTGATGTAATTGCCGTCGGCACGCTCCCTCTACATCTACCTTCGGGATTAGTTTTCAACCTAAATAATAATTATTTGGTGCCGGCGTTAAGCATGAACATTATATTTGGATCTTGTTTATTGCGAGACGGTTATTCATTTAAGTCAGAGAATAATGGTTGTTCTATTTATATGGATAATATCTTTTATGGTCATGCACCCCTTGTGAATATTTTATTCTTGTTGAATCTCGATCGTAATGATACACATGTTCATAATATTTATGCCAAAAGATGCAAAGTTAATGATGATAGTACCACATACTTGTGGCAATGCCGCTTAGGTCATATTGGTGTAAAGCGCATGAAGAAACTCCATGTTGATGGACTTTTGGAATTACTTGATTATGAATCATTTGAAACATGTGAACCATGCCTCATGGGCAAGATGACTAAAACCCCGTTTTCCGGCACAATGGAGCGGGCAAGTGACTTGTTGCAAATAATACATACCGATGTATGCGGTCCGATGAGTGTTGAAGCACGTGGTGGATATCGTTATTTTCTTACCTTCTATGATGATTTGAGTAGATATGGGTATATTTACTTAATAAACACAAGTCTAAAACATTTGAAAAGTTCAAGGAGTTTTAGAGTGAAGTAGAGAATCATTGTAACAAGAAAATAAAATTTCTATGATCTGGTCGTGGAGGAGAATATTTGAGTTACGAGTTTGGCGCACATTTAAGACAATGTGGAATTGTTTCACAACTAACGCCACCTAGAACACCACAGTGTAATGGTGTGTCCGAACATCGTAATCGTACTTTATTAGATATGGTGCGTTCTATGATGTCTCTTACCGATTTGCCACTATCGTTTTGGGGTTATGCATTAGAGACAGCCTCATTCACTTTAAATAGGGCACCGTCTAAATCCGTTGAGACGACACCATATGAATTATGGTTTGGCAAGAAACCTAAGCTATCATTTCTTAAAGTTTGGGGATGCGACGCTTATGTCAAGAGGCTTCATCCTGATAAGCTCAACCCAAAGTGGAAAAGTGTGTCTTCATAGGATACCCTATAGAGACCATTGGGTATACCTTCTATCATAGATCCGAGGGCAAGATCTTTGTTGCCAAGAATGGGTCCTTTCTAGACAAGGAGTTTCTTTCGAAAGAAGTGAGTGGGAGGAAAGTAGAACTTGATGAGGTAATCGTACCTTCTCTCGAACTGGAAAGTAGCACATCACAGAAGGAAGCTCCAGTGATGCCTACACCAACCAGAGAGGAAGCTAATGATTGTGATCATGAAACTTCGAATCAAGTTACTACTGAGCTTTGTAGGTTGACCAGGACACGTTTCGCACCAGAGTGGTACTGTAATCCTCCTAGAAGTCATGTTGTTGGACAACGGCGAACCTACGAACTATGAAGAAGCAATGATGAGCCCGGATTCCGACAAATGGCTTGAGGCCATGAAATACGAGATAGGATCCATGTATGAGAACCAAGTATGGACTTTGGTAGACTTACCCGATGACCGGCAGGCCATTGAGAACAAATGGATCTTTAAGAAGAAGACAGACGCTGATGGTAATGTCACCGTCTATAAAGCTCAACTTGTCGCAAAGGGTTTTCGACAAGTTCAAGGAGTTGACTATGATGAGACCTTCTCACCCGTAGCGATGCTGAAGTCTGTTAGGATTACGTTAGCAATTGCTGCATTTTACGATTATGAAATCTGGCAGATGGATGTGAAAACCGTGTTCCTTAATGGTTTCCTTAAGGAAGAGTTGTATATGATGCAACCGGAAGGTTTTATTGATCCAAAGGATGCTAATAAGGTGTGCAAGCTCCATCGATCCATCTATGGACTGGTGCAAGTATCTCGGAGTTGGAATATACGCTTTGATGAGGTGATCAAAGCTTTTGGTTTTATACAAACTTATGGAGAAGCTTGTATTTACAAGAAAGTGAGTGGGAGCTCTGTACCATTTCTAACACTATATGCATGTGGATGACATATTATTGATTGGAAATCATATAGAATTTCTGGAAAGCATAAAAGGTAATTTGAACAAGAGTTTTTCAATGAAAGACCTGGGTGAAGCTGCTTACATATTGGGCATCAAGATCTATAGAGATAGATCAAGACGCCTAATAGGACTTTCACAAAGCACATACCTTGACAAGATTTTGAAGAAGTTCAAAATGGACCAGTCAAAGAAGGGGTTCTTGCCTGTGTTGCAAGGTGTGAAGTTGAGTAAGACACAAAGCCCGACCACGGCAGAAGAAAGAGAAAGGATGAAACTCGTCCCCTATGCCTCGGCCATAGGCTCTATAATGTATGACATGTTGTGTACCAGAACTGATGTGTGCCTTCCCATAAGTATGGCAGTGAGGTACCAAAGTGAACCAGGAGTAGATCACTGGACATCGGTTAAAAATATCCTTAAGTACCTAAAGAGGACTAAGGACATGTTTCTCGTTGATGGAGGTGATGAAGAGCTCGTCGTAAAGGGTTACGTCGATGCTAGTTTCGACACAGATCTGGATGACTCTAAATCTCAAACCGGACACGTATTTATTTTGAATGGAGGAGCGGTCAGTTGGTGTAGTTCCAAGCAAAGCGTCATAGCGGGATCTACATGTGAAGCGGAATATATAGCTGCTTCGGAAGCAGCGTGATGTCTACTACGCAACTTTTATTCTTGTAGACGTTGTTGGGCCTCCAAGTGCAAAGTTTTGTAGGACAGTAGCAAATTTCCCTCAAGTGGATGACCTAAGGTTTATCAATCCATGGGAGCCGTAGGATGAAGATGGTCTCTCTCAAACAACCCTGCAATCAAATACAAGAAATCTCTTGTGTCCCCAACACACCCAATACAATGGTAAATTGTATAGGTGCACTAGTTCGGCAAAGAGATGGTGATACAAGTGTAGTATGGATAGTAGATATAGGTTTTTGTAATCTGAAAATATAAAAACAGCAAGGTAGCAAGTGATAAAACGGAGCACAAACGGTATTGCAATGCTTAGAAACAAGGCCTAGGGTTCATTCTTTCACTAGTGCAATCTCTCAACAGTGCTAACATAGTTGAATCATATAATAATCCCTCAACGTGCGACAAAGAATCACTCCAAAGTTCCTATTAATGGAGAACATAAGAAAGAAATTGTTGTAGGGTACGAAACCACCTCAAAGTTATCCTTTCCGATCAATCTATTGAGCCATCCCTTTAAGTGTCACAAACAGCCCTAGAGTTCGTACTAAAATAACACCATATGATACACATCAACCAACTCTAATGTCACCTAGATACTCCAATGTCACCACAAGTATCCATGAGTTGATTATTCGATATGCATCAAACAACTTCAAATTAATAATATTCAATCCACACAAAGAACTTCAAAGAGTACCCCAAAGTTTCTTATCGGAGAAAAGATAATGAAAATGTGCAACCAACCCCTATGCCTAGATCACCCCAAGGTCACGGGAATCCGCGAGTTGATTACCAAAACATACATCAAGTGAATCAATAGAATACCCCATTGTCACCACGGGTATCCACATGCAAGACATACATCAAGTGTTCTCAAATCTGAAATATTCAATCCAACAATAACGAAACCTCAAAGGGAAAGACTCAATCCATCACAAGAAGATAGAGAGGGAAGAAACACCATATGATCCAACTATATTAACAAAGCTCGTGATACATCAAGATCATGCCAAATCAAGAACACGAGAGAGAGAGATCAAACACATAGCTACTGGTACATACCCTCAGCCATGAGGGTGAACTACTCCCTCCTCGTCATGGAGACCACAAGGATGATGAAGATGGCCTCCGGTGATGATTTCCCCCTCCGGCAGAGTGCCGAAACAGGGCTTCGAATGAGATTGTTTTGGAACAGAGGCTTGCGGCAGTGCCATGGGAGTTCTAGGTTTCTTTTTGGGGTTTTTGGTATTTATAGGAATTTTTGGCGTTGGTTTCACGTCAAGGGGGCCCATGAGGGAGCGACAAGCTCGCTAGGATCTCCCTACCCCCCCCCCCAGGGCGCGCCTAGCAGGCTTGTCGCTTCCTCGTGACTCTTCCGGTCCTTCCATGAAGCTTCGGGGGTATCTTATGTTCCAAAAAAAATCACCAAAAAGTTTCAGCCAATTCTGAGAACTTTTATTTCTTCACAAAAAACAACACCACGGTAGTTCTGCTGAAAACAACGTCAGTCCGGGTTAGTTCTAATCAAATCATACCAAAACCATATAAAACTGTTGTAAACATGGCATGCATACTTCATAAATTATAGATACGTTGGAGACGTATCACAGCGCAAGAAGGAGCCTGGATGAAGGAGTTCATATCCGATCTAGGAGTGATACCTAGTGCATCGGATCCAATGACTATCTATTGTGAGAACACTGGAGCAATTGCTATTGCCAAGGAACCCAGGTTTCACAAGAAGACCAAGCACATCAAGTGCCGCTTCAACTCCATTCATAATTACATTAAGGATGGAGACATAGAACTTTGCAAAGTACATACGGATCTAAATGTGGCAGACTCGTTGACTAAACCTCTTCCACGGGCAAAACATGATCAGCACCAGGACTCCATGGGTGTTAGATTCATAACTATGTAAACTAGATTATTGACTCTAGTGCAAGTGGGAGACTATTGGAAATATTCCCTAGAGGCAATAATAAAATAGTTATTATCATATTTCCCGTTCATGATAAATGTTTATTATTCATGCGAGAATTGTATTGAATCGGAAACTTAAATACATGTGTGAATACATAAACTATACCGTGTCCCTAGTAAGCCTCTACTAGACTAGCTCGTTGATCAAAGATGGTTATGGTTTCCTGGCCATAGACATGAGTTGTCATTTGATAACGCGATCACATCATTAGGAGAATGATGTGATGGACAGACCCAACCATAAGCTTAGCATCAGATCGTTTAGTTATTTGCTACAGCTTTCTTCATGTCAAGTATCAGTTCCTTAGACCATGAGATCATGTCACTCCCGGATACCGGAGGAATACTTTGTGTGCTATCAAACGTCACTTCGTAACTGGGTGATCATAAAGATGCTCTACTGGTATCTCCGAAGGTGTCTGTGGAGTTGCATGGATCGAGACTGGGATTTGTCACTCCGTGTGACGGAGAGATATCTCTGGGCCCTCTCGGTAATACAACATCACAAGAAGCTTCATGTGGCTAATGAGTTTAGTCATGGGATCTTGTATTATGGAACGAGTAAAGAGACTTGCCGGTAACGAGATTGAACTAGGTATGGAGATACCGATGATCGAATCACGGGCAAGTAACATATCGCCGAACAAAGGGAATTGCATATGGGATTGACTGAATCCTTGACATCGTGGTTAAACTGATAAAGATCTTTGTTGAATATGTAGAAACCAATATGGGTATCCAGGTCCCGCTATTGGTTATTGACCAGAGAGGTGTCTCGGTCATGTCTACATGATCCTCGAACCCGTAGGGTCGCACGCTTAATGTTTGGTAGCGCTAGGGTAATGTTGAGATATTAATAGTGGAAAGTCCGAAGGTTGTTCGGAGTCCCAGATGGGATCCGGGATATCACGAGGAACTCCAGAATGGTCCGGAGGTAAAGATTTATATATGGGAAGTCATATTTTGGGTTCCGGAAAAAGTTTGGTTTTTTTCGGTATTGTACCGGGAAGGTTCTAGAAGATTCCGGGGGTTCCACCGTGGGGCCCAACGACCCGGGAAGGGACCACATTGACCGAGAGGTGGGGCTACAGCCCACATGGTCTGGCCGCACCCTTCCCCAAGGCACATGTCATTTAAATCTAGAGATAAGGTCTTATCTCTAAATTTAAAGGGTTGAATCTAGAGATAAGATATTATCTCCAAGTTTAAAGGGATTTCTCCTTTATGGCCAGCCCTCGGAGGGTTTTGGACACCCTCCCCTGCCCCATAGCCTATATATAGAAGGGGGAGGCACATGGGGGCAGCCACCCCTTCACCCTTGCCCATTGCCTCTCCCAGCTCCTCCCACGTTTCTCCGGTACGCGGTTGGCGAAGCCCTGTCGGAATTCCACTGCCACCACCACCACCTCGCCGTTGGGCTGGTCCCCATCTCATGTACCTCTTCTCCCTCAATTGCTGGATCAAGAAGGAGAGGACGCCATCGAGCTGAACATGTGCTAAACTCGGAGGTGCCGTCCGTTCGGCGCTAGATCGGTTGGATCGTGATTGGATCGCGAAGAGTACGACTACATCAACCGTGTTTTATACGCTTCCGCTTTCGGTCTACAAGGGTATATAGACACACTCCCCTCTCGTTTTTATGCATCTCCTAGATTAGATCTTGGGTGTTCGTAGGAATTTTTTTGATTTTCATGCTTCGTTCCCCATCAGTTGTTACTACGATATCCACAACCAGCGCTGCCTATGGGTAGAGCTGAATTTTTCTAGGCCATCTATGCTGAGACCTCCACAATCAACCGAGCAACATACCATGCTCCACTTGACCTTGCATTTGTTGCCTGCCATCTCCTCTTTGCAACCCCAGAGAAAGCCTTGTCTCGCCTTATCGATATCCTTGAAGAACTTCTTGGACACACACAGCGCCATCAAAGTGAAAACCGGTATCGAGCTTAGGACGCACCGCACCAGGATTCTGCATCCAGCCTGGGTCAGCAGCCGGCGAGATGGGCACGGACCCTATTAAGGATGGACTGCAGGCACAGATGTTGTAGCCATCCCAGGGAGATGGGGAGGTGATACGTCCCAAACATATCTACTTTTCCAAACACTTTTGCTCTTGTTTTGGACTCTAATTTGCATGATTTGAATGAAAGTAACCCGGACTGACGCTGTTTTCAGCAAAACTACCATGGTGTTGTTTTTGTGCAGAAATAAAAGTTCTCAGATTGAGCTAAAAATTCACGGAGAATATTTTCAGAATATATAAAAATATTGGCGAAGAGAACTACTGGAGGGGGGCCAGTCAGGAGCCACAAGCTCAGGGGGCACGCCCACCCACCCCCAGGGCGTGCCCTGTGAGCTTGTGGGCCCCACAGGCCTCTGTTTGCCTTAACTCCAACTCTATAAATACCGTCTCACGGAGAAAAAAATCAGAGAGAAAGTTTCATCACATTTTACGATACGGAGCCACCACCACCTCCTGTTCTTCATCGGGAGGGCTGATCTGGAGTCCGTTTGGGGCTCCGGAGAGGGTGATTCGTCATCGTCGTCATCATCAATCCTTCTCCATCAACAATTTCATGATGCTCACCACCGGGTGTGAGTAATTCCTTGCTGGATGATGATGGAGTTGGATGAGATTTGTCATGTAATCGAGTCAATTTGTTAGGGCTTGATCCCTAGTATCCACTATGTTTTGAGATTGATGTTGCTATGACTTTGCTATGCTTAATGCTTGTCACTAGGGCCCGAGTGCCATGATTTCAGATCTGAACCCTCTATGTTTTCATGAATATATTTGAGTTCTTGATCCGATCTGCTAGTTATATGCACTTGTTATTGTTCTGATCCGTAGACCCCAAAGTGACAATAGTTGGGATACTCTCTGGGGATGACTGCAATTCGAGGAGTTCATGTATTCACCATGTGTTAATTCTTTGTTTCGGTTCTCTTTTAAAAGGAGACCTTAATATCCCCTAGTTTCCTTATGGACCCCGCTACCACACAAGTTCTTATTATAAGCACATATGACTATATACGGAATACATGCCTACATTATATTGATGAATTGGAGCTATTGTGTATCGCTCTAGGTCGTGACTGTTATATGATGAATGTCATCCAACACAATTATCCATCACTGATCCAATGCCTACGCTTTTCGCATATTGATCTTTACTAAGTTACTACTGTTGCTGCAGTTACAATAACTACAAACTGCTACTGTTACTGTTCCTATAACTATTGCTACTGTTTCTAAAACTATCAAACTATTGTGCTACTAAACACTTTGCTGCAGAGATATTATATCCCAGGTGTGGTTGAATTGACAACTCAACTGCTAAGGCTCATAAATATTCTTTGGCTCCCCTTGTGTCGAATCAACAAATTTGGGTGAAATACTACCCTCGAAGACTGTCGCGATCCCCTATACTTATGGGTTATCAAGAGGCCCAGGTACGTCAATGGAAACCTGACAGAGATCCCCTAAAACTCCTCAGCACATCATGTAGATTGATGCCCTCAAATCGGATTGCCGCCATCAAAGATTTTGCAGGGTTTATGCACATCCTCGAGGCCTTTCGAAACTTGTGAAGGTTGTCCATGATCATGGAAATTACTTCATGGAATAGGGTTGGCCAGGATGACCACATCATCTGCATACATGCAGATGTGTAACTTCGAGTTACCACCTAGGAGAGGGGTGTGACACCCTGGTTTTTGGCAACTTTTTCTTTTCGAAATCTTTCTGGCTTTATTTGCAATTTGGATGGATTTTGAATCTTCTCAGTTGACTTTGGACTTATGAATTCCTCTCAGTGATCCAGAGCCCTCAACATCTTGCCAAAATCTTGTCCCTCACCATCTGGATCAATTTCCAATTCTTTATCTTTCCCAAATATTCATTTCCATCCTTTGGGAAAATCTGTCATCACTATGGGTTACAAAGCAACCTATAGTTCTGGTGATCAGAAAAATCCCAAATTAATCCCAGACCTTCTTGACATCATCTACTCCCACAATCTTCAAAAACATCTTATGGTCCAGTACAAAGTTTATTCCAGAAAACTCCGATGCCCTCAGCAGAAAGCAAGGTACCCTAAATGCAATAATGGAGGGAATGCATCCGAGGCTGCGAGAAGAATTTGCCAGGTTGAATATGGTGTTATGCGGCCCAACTAGCCCGGATACAATAGAGATTATTCCAACACTTATGGAAGAAATTAAAGCGGCTCAGAAATCAGACCAAGAAATACAAGAGATCAGAGAGCGTATTCCGCTAGGAAAGGCCAAGTCCTTCCGAATTGATGACCAGGACACTGTATGGTTTGAGAACCGAATCTGTGTACCCGATCAAGACAGCTTGATGCAGCAAATACTCAGATAGGCACATGAATCTGCATATTCTATCCATCTGGGAGGAACAAAAATGTACCAGTACTTGCGAGAAACCTTTTGGTGGCCAGGAATGCGAAGGGATATTGCATACTATGTCGCATGTTGTGACATCTGCAACAGAGTCAAGGCTGAACACCAGAAACCCGCTGGGCTACTGCAACCTTTACCAGTTCCCCAGTGGAAGTGGGATGACATATGCATGGACTACATTGTTGGACGACCCAAGTCCACAAGAGGCCGTGATGCTATCTGGGTCATCGTAGACATACTTACGAAAGTGGCTCACTTCCTTCCGGTAAAGACCACTTTCAACGCGAATCAGCTCGCACAGCTCTACATGTCCCGGATAGTCAGCCTTCATGGAGTACCCAAGTCTATCACATCAGATAGAGGCTCCCTGTTCACCTCAGCATTTTGGCTGCGACTGCACCAAGCCCTGGGAACTGTGCTAAAGCATAGTACGGCATATCATCCACAGACAGATGGACAGACCAAGCGTGTGAACCAGATATTGGAAGATATGCTTCGGTCCTGTGCTCTCACCTATGGACCCAAATGGGAGGATAGCCTACCTTATGCAGAATTCTCCTACAATAACAGTTATCAGTCAAGTCTCAAGATGTCACCATTTGAAGCTCTGTACGGACGGAAATGCCGCACTCCTTTATATTGGTCTCAAACAGGAGACAACCGTATCTTCGGCACATATTTGATGCTCGAGGCTGAGAAACAAGTCAAGGATATTCAGGAACGTCTTCGAGCAGCCAAGTCCCGTCAAAAGAGTTACTATGACCCGAAGCATCGGGAAGTAACTTTTGAACCAGGAGACTATGCGTATCTCCGAGTTACCCCCATGAAAGGAATAAAAAGGTTTCACACCCGAGGAAAGCTTGCACCGAGATATATCGGTCCCTTTCCAGTCATGGCTAGAAGAGGCGGAGTGGCATATCAGCTAGAGCTACCACCAGAGTTGTCAGACGTTCACGATGTCTTCCACATATCACAGCTAAGAAAGTGCATTGCACCCCCGATCAAACAGGCAGATATGAGTGAGCTAGAGCTGACCAAAGATTTGACCTACGAGGAAAGACCTGTCAGAATATTGGATGAGATGGAAAGGACTACCAGGAGTAAGACAATTAAGTTTTACAAGGTATTGTGGGATCACCATACTGAGGAAGAGGCTACCTGGGAAACAGAAGATTTTCTGAGATCAGCCTATCCACACTTGTTCCCTGAGCAACCGAATCTCGAGGACGAGATTCATTCTAAGGGGGGTAGGTTTGTGACACCCTAGTTTTTGGCAACTTTTTCTTTTCGAAATTTTTCTGGCTTTATTTGCAATTTGGATGGATTTTGAATCTTCTTAGTTGACTTTGGACTTATGAATTCCTCTCGATGATCCAGAGCCCTCAGCATCTTGCCAAAATCTTGTCCCTCACCATCTGGATCAATTTCCAATTCTTTATCTTTCCCAAATATTCATTTCCTTCCTTTGGGAAAATCTGTCATCACTATGGGTTACAAAGCAACCTATAGTTCTGGTGATCAGAAAAATCCCAAATTAATCCCAGACCTTCTTGACATCATCTACTCCCACAATCTTCAAAAACATCTCATGGTCCAGTACAAAGTTTATTCCAAAAAACTCCGATGCCCTCAGCAGAAAGCAAGGTACCCTAAATGCAATAATGGAGGGAATGCATCCCAGGCTGCGAGAAAATTTGCCATTTTGAATATGGTGTTATGCGGCCCAACTAGCCCGGATACAATAGAAATTATTCCAACACTTATGGAAGAAATTAAAGCGGCTCAGAAATCAGACCAAGAAAAACAAGAGATCAGAGAGCGCATTCCGCTAGGAAAGGCCAAGTCCTTCCGAATTGATGACCAGGACACTGTATGGTTTGAGAACCGAATCTGTGTACCCGATCAAGACAGCTTGAGGCAGCAAATTCTCAGAGAGGCACATGAATCTGCATATTCTATCCATCCGGGAGGAACAAAAATGTACCAGGACTTGCGAGAAACCTTTTGGTGGCCAGGAATGCGAAGGGACATTGCATACTATGTCGCATGTTGTGACATCTGCAACAGAGTCAAGGCTGAACACCAGAAACCCGCTGGGCTACTGCAACCTTTACCAGTTCCCCAGTGGAAGTGGGATGACATATGCATGGACTTCATTATTGGACTACCCAAGTCCACAAGAGGCCATGATGCTATCTGGGTCATCGTAGACATACTTACGAAAGTGGCTCACTTCCTTCCGGTAAAGACCACTTTCAACGCGAATCAGCTCGCACAGCTCTACATGTCCTGGATAGTCAGCCTTCATGGAGTACCCAAGTCTATCACATCAGATAGAGGCTCCCTGTTCACCTCAGCATTTTGGCTGCAACTGCACCAAGCCCTGGGAACTGTGCTAAAGCATAGTACGGCATATCATCCACAGACAGATGGACAGACCAAGCGTGTGAACCAGATATTGGAAGATATGCTTCGGTCCTATGCTCTCACCTATGGACCCAAATGGGAGGATAGCCTACCTTATGCAGAATTCTCCTACAATAACAGTTATCAGTCAAGTCTCAAGATGTCACCATTTGAAGCTCTGTACGGACGGAAATGCCGCACTCCTTTAAATTGGTCTCAGACAGGAGACAGCCGTATCTTCGGCACAGATTTGATGCTCGAGGCTGAGAAACAAGTCAAGGATATTCAGGAACGTCTTCGAGCAGCCAAGTCCCGTCAAAAGAGTTACTATGACCCGAAGCATCGGGAAGTAACTTTTGAACCAGGAGACTATGCGTATCTCCGAGTTACCCCCATGAAAGGAATAAAAAGGTTTCACACCCGAGGAAAGCTTGATCCGAGATATATCGGTCCCTTTCCAGTCGTGGCTAGAAGAGGCAGAGTGGCATATCAACTAGAGCTACCACCAGAGTTGTCAGACGTTCACGATGTCTTCCACATGTCATAGCTAAGAAAGTGCATTGCACCCCCGATCAAACAGGCAGATATGAGTGAGCTAGAGCTGACCAAAGATTTGACCTACGAGGAAAGACCTGTCAGAATATTGGATGAGATGGAAAGGACTACCAGGAGTAAGACAATTAAGTTTTACAAGGTATTGTGGGATCACCATACTGAGGAAGAGGCTACCTGGGAAACAGAAGATTTTTTGAGATCAGCCTATCCACACTTGTTCCCTGAGCAACCGAATCTCGAGGACGAGATTCATTCTAAGGGGGGTAGGTTTGTGACACCCTGGTTTTTGGCAACTTTTTCTTTTCGAAATCTTTCTGGCTTTATTTGCAATTTGGATGGATTTTGAATCTTCTTAGTTGACTTTGGACTTATGAATTCCTCTCGGTGATCCAGAGCCCTCAGCATCTTGCCAAAATCTTGTCCCTCACCATATGGATCAATTTCCAATTCTTTATCTTTCCCAAATATTCATTTCCTTCCTTTGGGAAAATCTGTCATCACTATGGGTTACAAAGCAACCTATAGTTCTGGTGATCAGAAAAATCCCAAATTAATCCAGACCTTCTTGACATCATCTACTCCCACAATCTTCAAAAACATCTCATGGTCCAGTACAAAGTTTATTCTAGAAAACTCCGTTTGCTCTCTGGACAGTACTGGTCATTTGTGAAGGAGCTCATATTTTCCCTACTCAGTTAATTCCTAGAAAATTCCCTGAGATATTAGGGAACCTATCTTTCCACAATATCCAAAAATATCATCTTATCCAGTACAAATTTTCATCACCAATATTCTACCAAGTTTCTGTTCAGTTGGAACCTCTGTGAAGGAAGTACTAGCTAGAGGTATCCAATTGAGCTTAAATTTTTATGGCATCTTCTCCTCACCAAATAACCCTTCCACACCAAATTTCAGCCCCAGAAGATCAACCAGATGAGTGCATCAAGCTCATCTCTGTTTCTGGTTCAGTACATCACTTGTACATGAACTATATTCAACTCTTGATGAAATCTTCTCAAACTGGGCCAGATCATAGTCCTTCCAAAGTAGATCATCCCACACATCTCCTTTGGCTCCATTCCCAGCTCACCTCTCCTCTAGATCTCTCTCAATTCTGCTGTCAGAAACTATAGCTGAAGCTACACTTCACAGCAGAGTGAACCTAGCCGAACCAGAGGCACAAAGAGGCTAGATGATCAAAGGAGAAGGCACTAGACATGATGCGCTGGACATGGACGGCCTTGAGACATCACTTCTCGTGGTGAGCACAGTACTGGCATGCCAGTACGCATGCTCTGCATCTCGCCGGCGATGGCCGAGGTCATTCCAGAGGCCTCGTGCTGCCATTTCATGTCTGGGAGTGTCGACATCATCGATGCCGTCCACGTAGACCTCTCCCGATCCTTCTCCTCGCCGGAATCGCCCTCAACGGCCGCCACGGTACCCGGGCACTGTGCCGCCCGTGGCTGCACTGTGGCGTGCGGCGCGTCTTCTTCCTCCACTACCCGCCAATGGCCGCCTTAACTCCTCTGCCCTCTCCCATCGCGTCGCCCGCAAGCAGCCAGCCAGCGCGGCGTACCATCGCCGGCGACGTGGCCCGAGTCCCAGCCGTTCCAGAGAGCTCCTCCCCCTCCTATAAATACTCCTCCCCGGCCTCTCCCGAGCTCCTCACCCCACTCCTTCCGCCTCCTATTGAGCCCCCGAGCACCGAGCCATGGCCGAGAGGCCCTCTGGCCTCGAATCTCGCCGGAGCACCACCGCCACCCGAGCTCTGCCTCCCCGCCATTCTACTCCTCCCCGAGATCCACCGACTGCACCCGCGAGTTCACCTCGCTCCACTGACCCTGCCCAAGCCCTTGCCCGGTCGAATTGCTGCCGGAGTCGCCGTCTCCGACGACACCTGAGCGTCGCCGCCGCCGGAGAGGAAGGGGACGACGTCGTTCGGCCGTCTCTCGCGAAGCCACAAGTACGTGCGTGTTCATCACGGAGTGCTCGATCCATTCCCTCTTTCTCCCGACCTCGCCGCCATCTGTATCGCCGGCGAGCGTCGCCGGAGCTCCGCCGTCTCTGTTTCCCTCCCCACCCTCTTTTAAATCTGACGCTGGGGCCCGCCAGTCAGCGACACGCCGAAGCGGTAAGTGGAGGCGCCCCTCCACTTTACGCCTTCGACGTGGCCCCCTGAGGTTTTTCTGATTTTTCTGTTTAATCCAGATTTTGACCAGAACTTTGACCCTCCATAACTTTTAATCCATAAGTCCAAATCAATTGATTCTTTTTGCATCTGGTTTGTCTTGAGCTCCTCTATTTTCTGGCCAAATTTGGTATTTTTCCCAAGTTCACAGAATTTCTGGTGCTCAAAACAGTAGCATGTGACATTTTCATTTGCATTTTAAAAATATTTTCGGAGGGAAATACCTTTGGATTTGAAGCCCAGGAGTTTGTGGACAACCCAACAGAGCAAGGCAAGCCATGTCATCCATTGCATGAAGCATTTCAATAGTGTTGGTTATTTTATTGAATTTCATGCATTATTTTAATATGTGATAATCCATAGTAATTTATTTAACTGTATAGCTATTGCCACATTAATTTACTTGTAATTAAATATCCATACTGGTTAAATTCTTGACAACACTAAACTTAGTTGGTTGATCAAGAGCCACCTACCCGGACTTTTCCGTGCAGCCACATTTGCCGGTATGGGACGGCCTTGACTTGGTCTGGCTTTGTGCTCTTTTATCGGTACCACCAAACTAGGGAGGGTTATGCGTGTGTGCTGCCCTGATCAGGTAGACGACGATAATCCTGTGAGCCCAGTTGAGTTATTTTGCCGGCGTCCCCGTTTGGGACAGTTAGTGGCCACGACGATGGTAGGTGTCACGGGGTGACACAGGGGGCCACCCAGGACATGACCCTGGGAGGGTATGATTGTCGGTGGTACGATAGAGGAGTCACGGGTCAGGCAGGTTTCGTTGGAGCACCACCGGTCCACCCGAATGGGATCACGAGGCCAGGTACTACATGGTGTGGGTAAAGTGCGCAACCTCTGCAGAGTGTAAAAACCTATTCGAATAGCCGCGTCCACGGTATTGGACAGTCCGTTTAGGCCTCTCTAGGATGGTCAACCGTAATGATAATAATGATGGAAGAACTTGTCTTATGTTCGGAAGTGCTCTGTGGATGGTGAGCATTCCGAGGGTTGTGGAACAACCCAGATGAGAGTAAGTTGGTATTGGGTACCAGTAAGTGAGCAATCTAAGCACTTAATCTGTTATTGCCATGCTATTGTTTGCTGCATTGTTTTGGTTGCCATGAGCTTGCGAGTACATTCCAAGTACTCACCTGGCGTATCATGCCAGATGCAGGAGAAGCCGAGGACGGAGGTCCCGAAGGTTTGTGCTACGCTAACTAGGCCGTGTCCACAGCAGTGTCCCTGTGGATGGAGTTTCCCGCGCTATGTTCCGCTACGCCGTAGTCTACCCAGTAGTATCGAGGCCCTGCTATGTTCCATAAATAATGTAGATATTGTCTCAACACGTGTAGTGCTTTGGCCTCGCTATCGATGTAAATTATGAGCTGGTACTCGAGATATTTTAATAAAGTTCAGTTCAGTTTTGTTCCAAGTTGTTGTGTGTTTCCAGAAGACATGATCTCTGGATTGGAAACATTGGTAAACCGGTTCTCTGAGCCGGGGTGCCACAACGCTTGGTATCAGTGCCGCGCTGACTGTAGGACACCCTAGTTAACCCTGCGCTAGAACCGCGAGTAGTTTAGAGTCTTGGGATGTGTCTTGCTTGCTGCATCTGATTGTTGCATCTGAGTGCTTGCATTGCATGGCATGCTTATAGTTTTTATTGTGCTAACCGCTGGTTTGATGAGTGTAGATGGCACCAGTTCCGTACCACCACAATCATGAGCCAGCACCGTTCACTTTTCCAGTACTGCTTCATAGTGTCTGGCTTCGGTTGTATCCTAACGGCGAAGACCCAGTGTTCCAGGTGTTCCGAGAGAAGCTTGCTGGTTCAGTATTCGAGTACCATGCGGAAGCTTTTCTCACTACGAGCTCAGATATTGGCAGCTACTCCCGTTCTGCCAAGGGCGGAACTGCTTCTACTCCAGAGTTGGCGATCCAGTTTGCTGCGATGGAGGCTCTCACTGATTTACGCTTCCACGAGGTCGAGATGCAGACTCATTCAGGTTTCTTTCACTACCCCACCCTGTCGCCTACGACAGGGCGAGTCCTTTTCGCACCAGTTGATCCGGCGAGTGATCATGCTACTGGTGTTTTATCTCGTTATCTGAACGCCAGTTACCGTATGATCACTTCTCTAGCCGAGGAGCTGACTTCTGCCCGCGAGGCACTTGCTGCTGTTGCGGCAGCACAGTCTCCTCCTCCACCTCCGTTTTCTCCTATGTATACTCCACCCATTCCACCTTCCGACACTCCTTCTAGTTCGTTCTGACCGCCATGCTTTTCGTCTGGGAGCCGACGTGAGACCCCGTCAGAGTGGGCCTCACTCCTAGCTACTCTAGCTGCTCCGATGCTGCGGCGTTGTGCTTCTTCTCCTTCTGAGGGAGAACCTTCCCGTCAGCGTCGTCGTGTTTCCTTTGATCCGGAGGCCGAGGTGAACATCATCAGCTCAGATTCCGAGACAGGATCAGACGATGAGGAGTCTTCAGTGTACCAGTGTTCGTGCCACCGGCGTCACTAGAGCGGAGGCTTGAGTCTCAGTGCATGCATCCTTAGCATCCCTGCATATGTCAACTGCCATATGAGCAGTCTAGTCATGATCATTCCCCCTACTAGCTTGTCATGTACGATGTTGGGTTGCCTTGTATAATTATGTTCTTTGCTTTATTTCGCTTTTTTCGGCTTCTTTTCTGGTGTCATACTACCCTGCTTTTCCTCATCGATTCGGTATTTTGCTATGGGAACAAAATTTAGGATGAAGAGGTGTAGTACTCAAGGCGGCGATGGAACTCCCGTTCGTCGATCCGCCCGACAGGCAGGACAGCTACCAGAAGATTTGCCACCTCCACCTCCACAGACACCAACCACTGATCAGATTATGAGAATGTTCGAAGAGAAAAGAAACCAAGATCTCATGGAATTTCTGAAAAGTATGCAGACTATGGTGGGCCAGAACAACCACAATGGGACACACTCTAAGCTGTCTGATTTTCAGCGGACAAAGCCACCCAGTTTTGGTCAAGCTGTGGATCCGATGGAAGCTGAGGACTGGCTGAGGACCATGGAAAAGAAATTGGAAATAGCCTGATGTGATGAGGCAGATAAGGTTCCTTTCGTCACTCACTACCTGGAGGGACCAACAGCCATATGGTGGGACAATTCAAAAATGTTATGGCCTTCTGGAGAAGATATTTCTTGGGAAAAATTCAAAGAGGCATTCCGCAAGTATCATATTCCTACTGGCATAATGAAGGTGAAGCAGAGGGAATTTCTGGCCCTTACTCAAGGGAACATGTCAGTGGGTGAGTATCTGAACAAGTTCAATAATCTGGCACGGTACTCTACCCATGATGTGTCCACTGAAGAAAGGAAGATTGACCGATTCCTTGGAGGGCTGAATCATACCCTCCGTTGTCAGCTCTGTATGCTGGACTTTCTTGATTTCCAAACTCTGGTAAACAAGGCCTTCATAGCTGAACGAGAGCATAAGTCAGGATATAATGATCACAAGCGGAAGTTTGAACCCAAGAAGGACAACCGTGAGCAGTTTGTGCAGAAGCCACGTATCTGGCAGCCAAGTTCATCTGAGTACAAGCCTACCTGGAACAATGGCAGCAACAACAACAAGCCTGTCAGCCAGGATAAGACCTTCAGCAAACAACCAGTGCTGGAGGATTGCCGCCACAACAACACATGCTTTACTTGCGGCCAGAGCGGGCACTACTCCAAGCAATGCCCCGCAAGAAATGGGAAGCCACCATCGACTTCAAGGCACAAGTCAACAGTGTTGGACGCCACCCCAATACGAACTTCTACCGCGGACAAGTCCATCATATCTCCGCTGAGGAAGCCCGCGAAGCACCAGATGTGGTCCTTGGTATGTTTTCTGTTAACAACATACCCGCAATACTTTTATTTGACTCTGGGGCTTCTCATTCGTTTATTTCGCGGAGTTTTGCCACCTTGCACAAATTTTCTCCTTCTCTTTTGGACAAAATCATGGTGGTACAATCCCCTGGCTCCATGCTCAGAACAAATGTGATATACAAGAATCTGGAAATTTTGATACACGATGTGAAGTTTCCAGTTACTCTTGTTGCCATTGAATCCCCAGGACTGGATATAATATTGGGGATGGATTGGTTGGTACCACACCAGGTGTGTATCAACTGTGCCACCAGAAAAGTGACATTGGTTAACCCAGCAGGCCAAACAGTGCAATTCACTGCCAGCAGAGTGATGTCAAAGAAAGGAATGGCATTCAAAGCCACAGCTATAGACATAAGTCTGATTCCGGTAGTCAGTGAATTTCCAGACGTATTTCCAGAAGAGATACCGGGAATGCCACCTGATCGGGAACTAGAATTTGCTATTGCGGTTGTTCCCGGAACTGCTCCAATATACAAGAAGTACTACCGCATGCCTTCCCCAGAGCTGGTGGAATTGAAGAAACAGTTGGATGAATTATTACAGAAAGGGTATATTCGTCCAAGCACTTCACCGTGGAGATCACCCGTGCTGTTTGTCAAGAAGAAGGATGGCAGCCTACGAATGTGCGTGGACTATCGCCAGCTGAATTGTTGGGGAACGTTGCATGGAAAACAAAAAAAATTCTACGCACACGCAAGATCTATCCATGGAGATGCATAGCTACGAGAGGGGGAGTGTGTCTACGTACCCTCGTAGACCGTAAGCGGAAGCGTTAGAACAACGCGGTTGATGTCGTCGAACAACTTCACGATCCAACCGATCGAGTACCGAACGTACGGCACCTCCGCGTTCAGCACACGTTCAGCTCGGTGACGTCCTCGAATTCTTGATCCAGCAAGATGGCGAGGTAGTGGATGAGTTCCGGCAGCACGACGGCGTGGTGACGGTGATGGTGATGCTATCTCCGCAGGGCTTCGCCCAAGCACTGCGAAAATATGACCGAGGGACGGAACTGTGGAGGGGGGCGCCGCACACGGCTAAGACAATGTTGTATATTCTTTGGGGCGCCCCTCTCCTCTATTTATATATGTGTAGGGGTTTGGAGTAGAAGGAATAGTGCCACGTGAACAGTAACCGTGAATAGTACACACGTGGACTTGGACAACAAAGTCCAATCCTATTCCTACTAGGACTCTCCCTTTTTCCTTCCCTAGCTGCGTGGGCTTTTGAGGACTTGGTGCGCCTGGCCCAATAAGGCCAGGGCGCCTCCCCTTAGCCCATGCCAGCCCTTGGGACGTGGTGGACCCACTTGTGGACTTACGGACCCCTCCGGAATCCTCCGGAACCTTCTGGAAGCTTCCCGGTACAATACCGACAAAACTGCATTTTTTTCCGGAACCCAAAATATGACTTCCCATATATAAATCTTTACCTCTCGACCATTCCGAGACTTCTCGTGACGTCCGGGATCTCATCCGGGACTCCGAACAACATTCGGTTACCAATTCACATAACTCATATAACACTATATCGTCAACGAACGTTAAGCGTGCGGACCCTACGGGTTCGGGAATGATGTAGACATGACCGAGACGCCTCTCCGGTCAATAACCAATAGCGGAACCTAGATGCCCATATTGGTTCCTACATATTCCACGAAGATCTTATCGGTCGAACCGCAATGACAACATACGTAATTCCCTTTGTCCGTCGGTATGTTACTTGCCCGAGATTCGATCCTCGGTATCTCCATACCTAGTTCAATCTCGTTACCGGCAAGTCTCTTTACTCGTTCCGTAATACATCATCCCATAACTAACTCCTTAGTCACTTTGCTTGCAAGCTTCTTATGATGTGCATTACCGAGAGGGCCCAGAGATACCTCTCCGAAACACGGAGTGACAAATCCCAGTCTCGATCCATGCCAACTCAACGGACACCTTCGGAGATACCTGTAGAGCATCATTATGATCACCCGGTTACGTTGTGACGTTTGATAGCACACAAGGTATTCCTCCGGTATCCGGGAGTTGCATGATCTCATGGTCTGAGGAACATGTATTTGACATTCAAGAAAGCAGTAGCAATAAACAGAACGATCATATGCTAAGCTAACGGATGGGTCTTGTCCATCACATCATTCTCCTAATGATGTGATCCCGTTATCAAATGACAACTCATGTCTATGGTTAGGAAACCTTAACCATCTTTGATCAACGAGCTAGTCTAGTAGAGGCTCACTAGGGACACGGTATTTGTTTATGTATTCACACATGTATTTAAGTTTCCGGTCAATACAATTCTAGCATGAATAATAAACCTTTATCATGAACAAGGAAATATAAAATAATAACAACTTTATTATTGCCTCTAGGGGCATATTTCCATCAGTCTCCCACTTGCACTAGAGTCAATAATCTAGATTACATAGTAATGAATCTAACACTCATGGAGTCTTGGTGCTGATCATGTTTTGCTCGTGGAAGAGGCTTAGTCAACGGGTCTGCCACATTCAGATCCGTGTGTACTTTGCAAATTTCTATGTCTCCATCCTTGACATATTCACAAATGGAGTTGAAGCGTCTCTTGATGTGTTTGGTCTTCTTGTGAAACCTGGGCTCCTTGGCTATGGCAATTGCTCCAGTGTTGTCACAAAAGATTGTCATTGGACCCGATGCACTAGGTATTACACCTAGATCGGATATGAACTCCTTCATCCAGACTCCTTCATGTGCTGCTTCTGAAGCAGCTATGTATTCTGCTTTACACGTAGATCCCGCCACGACGCTCTGCTTAGAACTGCACCAACTGACAGCTCCACCATTTAATATAAATACGTATCCGGTTTGTGACTTAGAGTCATCCGGATCAGTGTCGAAGCTTGCATCGACGTAACCCTTTACGACGAGCTCTTCGTCACCTCCATAAATGAGAAACATGTCCTTGGTCCTTTTCAGGTACTTCAGGATATTCTTGACCACTGTCCAGTGATCCACTCCTGGATTACTCTGGTACCTCCCTGCCAAACTTATGGCAAGGCACACATCAGGTCTGGTACACAGCATGGCATACATAATAGAACCTATGGCTGAGGCATAGGGAATGACTTTCATTTTCTCTATATCTTCTGCCGTGGTCGGGCATTGAGTCTGACTCAACTTCACACCTTGCAAGACAGACAAGAACCCTTTCTTTGACAGATCCATTTTGAACTTCTTCAAAACTTTGTCAAGGTATGTGCTTTGTGAAAGTCCTATCAAGCGTCTTGATCTATCCCTATAGATCTTGATGCCCAATATATAAGCAGCTTCACCGAGGTCTTTCATTGAAAAATTCTTATTCAAGTATCCCTTTATGCCATCCAAAAATTCTATATCATTTCCAATCAACAATATGTCATCCACATATAATATTAGAAATGCTACAGAGCTCCCACTCACTTTCTTGTAAATACAGGCTTCACCGTAAGTCTATACAAAACCATATGCTTTGATCACCTCATCAAAGCGTATATTCCAACTCCGAGATGCTTGCACCAGTCCATAGATGCATCACTGGAGCTTGCACACTTTGTTAGCACCCTTAGGATCGACAAAACCTTCTAGTTGCATCATATACAACTCTTCTTTGAGAAAACCATTAAGAAATGCAGTTTTGACATCCATTTGCCAGATTTAATAATCATAAAATGCGGCAATTGCTAACATGATTCGAACAGACTTAAGCATCGCTACGGGTGAGAAAGTCTCATCGTAGTCAACCCCTTGAACTTGTCGAAAACCTTTCGCGACAAGTCAAGCTTTGTAGACAGTGATATTATCATCAGCATTCGTCCTCCTCTTAAAAATCCATTTATTCTCAATGGCTTGCCGATCATCGGGCAAGTCCACCAAAGTCCACACTTTGTTATCATACATGGATCCTATCTCAGATTTCATGGCCTCAAGCCATTTGTCGGAATCCGGGCTTTTCATAGCTTCTTCATAGTTCATAGGTTCGCCGTTGTCTAACAACATAACTTCCAGAACAGGATTACCGTACCACTCTGGTGCGGAACGTACTCTGGTCGACCTACGAAGTTCAGTAGTAACTTGATTTGAAGTTTCATGATCTTTATCATTATCTTCCTCTCTTATTGGTGTAGACATCAAGGGAACGGTTTTCTCTGATGAGCTACTTTCCAATTCGAGAGAAGGTACAATTACCTCATCAAGTTCTACTTTCCTCCCACTCACTTCTTTCAAGAAAAACTCCTTATCTAGAAAGGACCCATTCTTGGCAACAAAGACCTTGCCTTCGGATCTGTGGTAGAAGGTGTACCCAATTGTTTCTTTAGGGTATCCTATGAAGACGCACTTCTCCGCTTTGGGTTCGAGCTTATCAGGTTGAAGCTTTTTCACATAAGCATCGCATCCCCAAACTTTAAGAAACGATAGCTTAGGTTTCTTGCCAAACCATAGTTCATACGGCGTCGTCTCAACGGATTTAGACGATGCCCTATTTAACGTGAATGCATCTATCTCTAATGCATAACCCCAAAACGATAGTGGCAAATCAGTAAGAGACATCATAGAACGCACCATATCCAATAAAGTACGGTTACGACGTTCGGACACACCATTACGCTGTGGTGTTCCAGGTGGCGTGAGTTGTGAAACAATTCCACATTTTCTTAAATGAAGGCCAAACTCGTAACTCAAATATTCGCCTCCGCGATCAGATCGTAGAAACTTTATTTTCTTGTTACGATGATTCTCTACTTCACTCTGAAATTCTTTGAACTTTTCAAATGTTTCAGACTTGTGTTTCATCAAGTAGATATACCCATATCTACTCAAATCATCTGTGAAGGTTAGAAAATAACGATACCCGCCGCGTGCTTCAACATTCATCGGACCGCATACATCGGTATGTATTATTTCCAACAAATTAGTAGCTCGCTCCATTGTTCCGGAGAACGGAGTTTTAGTCATCTTGCCCATGAGGCATGGTTCGCAAGTATCAAATGATTCATAATCAAGAGATTCCAAAAGTCCACCCGCATGGAGTTTCTTCATGCGCTTTACACCAATATGACCTAAACGGCAGTGCCACAAGTATGTTGCACTATCATTATCAACTTTGCATCTTTTGGCATCAATATTATGAATATGTGTATCACTACGATCGAGATTCAACAAGAATAGACCATTCACAAAAGGTGCGTGACCATAAAAGATGTTACTCATATAAATAGAACAACCATTATTCTCTGACTTAAATGAATAACCGTCTCGCAATAAACAAGATCCAGATATAATGTTCATGCTCAACATTGGCACCAAATAACAATTATTGAGGTCTAAAACTAATCCCGAAGGTAGATGTAGAGGTAGCGTGCCGACGGTGATAACATCAACCTTGGAACCATTCTCGACGCGCATCGTCACCTCGTCCTTAGCCAATCTTCGCTTATTCCATAGCTCCTGTTTCGAGTTACAAATATGAGCAACCGAACCAGTATCAAATACCCAGGCGCTACTGCGAGCATTAGTGAGGAACACATCAATAACATGTATATCAAATATACCTTTGCTCACTTTGCCATCCTTCTTATCCGCCAAATACTTGGGGCAGTTCCTCTTCCAGTGACCAGTCCCTTTGCAGTAGAAGCACTCTGTTTCAGACCTGGGTCCAGCTTTGGGTTTCTTCGTGGGAGCGGCAACTTGCTTGCCGTTCTTCTTGAAGTTCCCCTTCTTTCCCTTGCCCTTTTTCTTGAAACTAGTGGTCTTGTTAACCATCAACACTTGATGCTCCTTCTTGATTTCTACCTCCGCTGATTTCAGCATCGCGAAGAGCTCGGGAATTGTCTTCTCCATCCCTTGCATATTATAGTTCATCACGAAACCTTTATAGCTTGGTGGCAGTGACTGAAGAACTCTGTCAATAACACTCTCAACCGGAAGATCAATTCCCAGCTGAGTCAAGTGGTTGTGGTACCCAGACATTCTGAGTATGTGTTCACTGACAGAACTGTTCTCCTCCATCTTACAACTGAAGAACTTGTTGGAGACTTCATATCTCTCAACCCGGGCATTAGCTTGAAATATCAATTTCAGCTCTTGGAACATCTCATATGCTCCGTGGCGTTCAAAATGCTTTTGTAGTCCCGGTTCGAAGCCGTAGAGCATGGCACACTGAACTATCGAGTAGTCATCAGATCGAGCCTGCCAGGCGTTCACAACGTCTGCAGCAGCTCTTGCAGCCGGTCCATCACCTAGCGGTGCATCAAGGACATAATTCTTCTGTGCACAATGAGGATAATCCTCAAGTTACGGACCCAGTCCGTTTAGTTGCTACCATCATCTTTCAACTTAGCTTTCTCTAGGAACGCATTAAAATTCAACGGAACAGTAGCACGGGCCATTTATCTACAACATAGATATGCAAAGAAACCATCAAGACTAAGTTCATGATAAATTAAGTTCAATTAATCAAATTACTAATGAACTCCCACTTAAATTAACATCCCTCAAGTTAACTAAGTGATACATGATCCAAATCAACAAGCCCATGTCCGATCATCACATGAGATGGGATAGTCATCAATGGTGAACATCTCCATGTTGATCATATCTACTATATGACTCATGTTCGACCTTTCGGTCTCCAGTGTTCCGAGACCATGTCTGTACATGCTAGGCTCGTCAAGTTTAACCCAAGTATTCTGCTTGTGTAAAACTGGCTTACACCCGTTATATGTGAACGTAGAATCTATCACACCCGATCATCACGAGGTGCTTCGAAACGACGAACTTTAGCAACGCTGCATACTCGGGGAGAACACTTTTATCTTGAAATTTAGTGAAGGGATCATCTTATAATGCTACCGTCGTTCTAAGCAAAATAAGATGCATAAATGATAAACATCACATGCAATCAAAATATGTGACATGATATGGCCATCATCTTGTGCTTTTGATCTCCATCTCCAAAACATCGTCATGATCTCCATCGTCACCGGCTCGACACCTTGATCTCCATCGTTGCGTCGTGGTCGTCTCGCCAACTATTGCTTCTACAACTATTGCTAACGCATAGCGATAAAGTAAAGCAATTACATGGCGCTTGCATTTCATACAATAAAGAGACAACCATAAGGCTCCTGCCGGTTGCCTATAAATTACAAAACATGATCATCTCATACAACAATGTATATCACATCATGTCTTGACCATATCACATCACAGCATACCCTGCAAAAACAAGTTAGACGTCCTCTACTTTGTTGTTGCAAGTTTTACGTGGCTGCTACGGGCTTCTAGCAAGAACCGTTCTTACCTACGGCACAAAACCACAACGGTGATTTATCAAGTTTGCTGTTTTAACCTTCAACAAGGACCGGCCGCAGTCAAATTCGATTCAACTAAAGTAGGAGAAACAGACACCTGCCAGCCACCTTTATGCAAAACAAGTTGCATGTCTGTCGGTGGAACCGGTCTCATGTACGTGGACATGTAAGGTTGGTACGGGCCGCTTCATCTTACAATGTCGCTGAATCAAAATAAGACGTTGGTGGTAAGCAGTATGACGATCACCGCCCACAACTCTTTGTGTTCTACTCGTGCATATCATCTACGCATAGACCTGGCTCATGATGCCACTGTTGGGGAACGTTGCATGGAAAACAAAAAAAATTCTATGCACACGCGGTTGATGCATAGCTACGAGAGGGGGAGTGTGTCTACGTACCCTCGTAGACCATAAGCGGAAGCGTTAGAACAACGCGGTTGATGTCGTCGAACAACTTCACGATCCAACCGACCGAGTACCGAACGTACGGCACCTCCGCGTTCAGCACACGTTCAGCTCGGTGACGTCCTCGACTTCTTGATCCAGCAAGATGGCGAGGTAGTGGATGAGTTCCGGCAGCACGACAGCGTGGTGACGGTGATGGTGATGCTATCTCCGCAGGGCTTCGCCCAAGCACTACGAAAATATGACCGAGGGACGGAACTGTGGAGGGGGGCGCCGCACACGGCTAAGACAATGTTGTATATTCTTTGGGGTGCCCCCTCTCCTCTATTTATATATGTGTAGGGGTTTGGAGTAGAAGGAATAGTGCCACATGAACAGTAACCGTGAATAGTACACACATGGACTTGGACTCCAAAGTCCAATCCTATTCCTACTAGGACTCTCCCTTTTTCCTTCCCTAGCTGCGTGGGCTTTTGAGGACTTGGTGCGCCTGGCCCAATAAGGCCAGGGCGCCTCCCCTTAGCCCATGCCAGCCCTTGGGACGTCGTGGACCCACTTGTGGACTTCCGGACCCCTCCGGAACCTTCTGGAAGCTTCCCGGTACAATACCGAAAAAAATTGCATTTTTTTCCGGAACCCAAAATATGACTTCCCATATATAAATCTTTACCTCTCGACCATTCCGAGACTTCTCGTGATGTCCGGGATCTCATCCGGGACTCCGAACAACATTCGGTTACCAATTCACATAACTCATATAACACTATATCGTCAACGAACGTTAAGCGTGCGGACCCTACGGGTTCGGGAATGATGTAGACATGACCGAGACGCCTCTCCGGTCAATAACCAATAGCGGAACCTAGATGCCCATATTGGTTCCTACATATTCCACGAAGATCTTATCGGTCGAACCGCAATGACAACATACGTAATTCCCTTTGTCCGTCGGTATGATACTTGCCCGAGATTCGATCGTCGGTATCTCCATACCTAGTTCAATCTCGTTACCGGCAAGTCTCTTTACTCGTTCCATAATACATCATCCTGTAACTAACTCCTTAGTCACTTTGCTTGCAAGCTTCTTATGATGTGCATTACCGAGAGGGCCCAGAGATACCTCTCCGAAACACGGAGTGACAAATCCCAGTCTCGATCCATGCCAACTCAACGGACACCTTCAGAGATACCTGTAGAGCATCTTTATGATCACCCAGTTACGTTGTGACGTTTGATAGCACACAAGGTATTCCTCCGGTATCCGGGAGTTGCATGATCTCATGGTCTGAGGAACATGTATTTGACATTCAAGAAAGCAGTAGCAATAAACAGAACGATCATATGCTAAGCTAACGGATGGGTCTTGTCCATCACATCATTCTCCTAATGATGTGATCCCGTTATCAAATAACAACTCATGTCTATGGTTAGGAAACCTTAACCATCTTTGATCAACGAGCTAGTCTAGTAGAGGCTCACTAGGGACACGGTATTTGTTTATGTATTCACACATGTATTTAAGTTTCCGGTAAATACAATTCTAGCATGAATAATAAACCTTTATCATGAACAAGGAAATATAAATTAATAACAACTTTATTATTGCCTCTAGGGCATATTCCCATCATGAATGAGGTCACCATCAAAAATAAATATCCGCTCCCTCGCATTGATGACTTGTTCGACCAGTTGAACGGAGCCCGGGTATTTTCGAAGATTGACCTCCGAACGGGGTATCATCAGCTAAAAATCAGAAAAGAGGATATCCCCAAGACAGCCTTTACTACCAGATATGGTCTGTATGAATTTACAGTCATGTCATTTGGGCTGACAAATGCTCCGGCATATTTCATGAGCATGATGAATAAAGCCTTCATGGACTTTCTGGACAAATTTGTGGTAGTATTCATCGATGATATTCTCATCTACTCCAGAGATGAAGAGGAGCACACGCAACATCTCTGTACTATCCTGGAAAGTCTAAGGACCCATCGCTTGTATGCCAAATTCAGTAAATGCGAATTTTGGCTAAGCGAGGTGGGATTTCTGGGACATATTCGGTCAGAACAAGGTGTGGCTGTCGACCCCAGCAAAGTGACTGCTGTATTAAACTGGAAGACCCCAGCCACAATAACGGAAGTCCGTAGCTTTCTGGGATTGGCAGGCTACTACCGTCGCTTCATCGAAGGCTTCTCAAAAATAGCCAAGCCATTGACAGAACTGTTGAAAAAGAACCACAAATTTGCATGGACGGAAGAATGTGACAGCAGCTTTATGGAGCTACAGACGAGGCTAACCACCGCCCCTGTCTTAGTTCTTCCGGACATTCACAAGAGCTTTGACATATATTGTGATGCTTCCAGGCGTGTAATCGGTTGCGTGTTAATGCAAGAGGGAAAGGTTGTAGCCTATGCATCCAGACAGCTACGACCTCATGAAGAGAACTACCCCACTCATGATTTGGAATTGGCAGCCATGGTTAGACCTGGGCATGGGCAGCCCGGCCCGGCCGGCCCGACTCGACCCGGCCCGAAAATCCTGGCCGGGCCGGGCCAAAGTGTGTCCTCGGGCCGGGCTCGGGCCTGTATTTGTGAGTCCGACAGTCGGGCCGGGCCGGGCTCGGGCCTACTAAATGCACGATTTAAGCCGTGGCCGGGCCGGGCCGTTCGGGCCGGGCCGGGCTTTTCCTACTTCGGGCCGGGCTCGGGCCTAAATCTACGGCCCGACAGTCGGGCCGGGCCGGACTCGGGCCTGGGTATTTAGCGTCGGCTTTTTTCGGCCCGGCCCGAGAAATGCCCAGGTCTAGCCGTGGTACATGCACTAAAGATTTGAAGGCATTACCTCATTGGGCAGCGATGTGAAATATACACGGACCACAAGAGTCTCAAATATATTTTCACTCAACCTGATCTTACTCTCAGGCAGAGAAGATGGATTGAATTGGTCAAGGATTATGACCTTGGGATTAATTATCATCCGGGAAAAGCCAATGTGGTCGCCGATGCCCTCAGCAGAAAGCAAGGTACCCTAAATGCAATAATGAAGGGAATGCATCCGAGGCTGCGAGAAGAATTTGCCAGGTTGAATATGGTGTTATGCGGCCCAACTAGCCCGGATACAATAGAAATTATTCCAACACTTATGGAAGAAATTAAAGTGGCTCAGAAATCAGACCAAGAAATACAAGAGATCAGAGAGCGCATTCCGCTAGGAAAGGCCAAGTCCTTCCTAATTGATGACCAGGACACTGTATGGTTTGAGAACCGAATCTGTGTACCCGATCAAGATAGCTTGAGGCAACAAATACTCAGAGAGTCACATGAATCTGCATATTCTATCCATCCGGGAGGAACAAAAATGTACCAGGACTTGCGAGAAACCTTTTGGTGGCCAGGAATGCGAAGGGACATTGCATACTATGTCGCCTGTTGTGACATCTGCGACAGAGTCAAGGCTGAACACCAGAAACCCGCTGGGCTACTGCAACCTTTACCAGTTCCCCAGTGGAAGTGGGATGACATATGCATGGACTTCATTGTTGGACTACCCAAGTCCACAAGAGGCCATGATGCTATCTGGGTCATCGTAGACATACTTACGAAAGTGGCTCACTTCCTTCCGGTAAAGACCACTTTCAACGCGAATCAGCTCGCACAGCTCTACATGTCCCGGACAGTCAGCCTTCATGGAGTACCCAAGTCTATCACATCAGATAGAGGCTCCCTGTTCACCTTAGCATTTTGGCTGCGACTGCACCAAGCCCTGGGAACTGTGCTAAAGCATAGTACGGCATATCATCCACAGACAGATGGACAGACCGAGCGTGTGAACCAGATATTGGAAGATATGCTTCGGTCATGTGCTCTCACCTATGGACCCAAATGGGAGGATAGCCTACCTTATGCAGAATTCTCCTACAATAACAGTTATCAGTCAAGTCTCAAGATGTCACCATTTGAAGCTCTGTACGGACGGAAATGCCGCACTCCTTTAAATTGGTCTCAGACAGGAGACAGCCGTATCTTCGGCACAGATTTGATGCTCGAGGATGAGAAACAAGTCAAGGATATTCAGGAACGTCTTCGAGCAGCCAAGTCCCGTCAAAAGAGTTACTATGACCCGAAGCATCGGGAAGTAACTTTTGAACCAGGAGACTATGCGTATCTCCGAGTTACCCCCATGAAAGGAATAAAAAGGTTTCACACCTGAGGAAATCTTGCACCGAGATATATTGGTCCCTTTCCAGTCATGGCTAGAAGAGGCAGAGTGGCATATCAGCTAGAGCTACCACCAGAGTTGTCAGACATTCACGATGTCTTCCACATATCACAGCTAAGAAAGTTCATTGCACCCCCGATCAAACAGGCAGATATGAGTGAGCTAGAGCTGACCAAAGATTTGACCTACGAGGAAAGACCTGTCAGAATATTGGATGAGATGGAAAGGACTACCAGGAGTAAGACAATTAAGTTTTACAAGGTATTGTGGGATCACCATACTGAGGAAGAGGCTACCTGGGAAAGAGAAGATTTTCTGAGATCAGCCTATCCACACTTGTTCCCTGAGCAACCGAATCTCGAGGACGAGATTCATTCTAAGGGGGGTAGGTTTGTGACACCCTGGTTTTTGGCAACTTTTTCTTTTCGAAATCTTTCTGGCTTTATTGGCAATTTGGATGGATTTTGAATCTTCTCAGTTGACTTTGGACTTATGAATTCCTCTCAGTGATCCAGAGCCCTCAGCATCTTGCCAAAATCTTGTCCCTCACCATCTGGATCAATTTCCAATTCTTTATCTTTCCCAAATATTCATTTCCTTCCTTTGGGAAAATCTGTCATCACTATGGGTTACAAAGCAACCTATAGTTCTGGTGATCAGAAAAATCCCAAATTAATCCCAGACCTTCTTGACATCATCTACTCCCACAATCTTCAAAAACATCTCATGGTCCAATACAAAGTTTATTCCAGAAAACTCTGTTTGCTCTCTGGACAGTACTGGTCATTTGTGAAGGAGCTCATATTTTCCCTACTCAGTTAATTCGCAGAAAATTCCCTGAGATATTAGAGAACCTATCTTTCCACAATATCCAAAAATATCATCTTATCCAGTACAAATTTTCATCACCAATATTCTACCAAGTTTCTGTTCAGTTGGAACCTCTGTGAAGGAAGTACTAGCTAGAGGTATCCAATTGAGCTTAAATTTTTATGGCATCTTCTCCTCACCAAATAACCCTTCCACACCAAATTTCAGCCCCAGAAGATCAACCAGATGAGTGCATCAAGCTCATCTCTGTTTCTGGTTCAGTACATCACTTGTACATGAACTATATTCAACTCTTGATGAAATCTTCTCAAACTGGGCCAGATCATAGTCCTTCCAAAGTAGATCATCCCACACATCTCCTTTGGCTCCATTCCCAGCTCACCTCTCCTCTAGATCTCTCTCAATTCTGCTGTCAGAAACTATAGCTGAAGCTACACTTCACAGCAGAGTGAACCTAGCCGAACCAGAGGCACAAAGAGGCTAGATGATCAAAGGAGAAGGCACTAGACATGATGCGCTGGACATGGACGGCCTTGAGACATCACTTCTCGTGGTGAGCACGGTACTGGCATGCCAGTACGCATGCTCTGCATCTCGCCGGCGATGGCCGAGGTCATTCCAGAGGCCCCGTGCTGCCATTTCATGTCTGGGAGTGCCGACATCGTCGATGCCGTCCACGTAGCCCTCTCCCGATCCTTCTCCTCGCCGGAATCGCCCTCGACGGCCGCCACGGCACCCGGGCACTGTGCCGCCCGTGGCTGCACTATGGCATGCGGCGCGTCTTCTTCCTCCACTACCCGCCACTGGCCGCCTTAACTCCTCTGCCCTCTCCCATCGCGTCGCCCGCAAGCAGCCAACCAGCGCGGCGTACCATCGCCGGCGATGTGGCCCGAGTCCCAGCCGTTCCAGAGAGCTCCTCTCCCTCCTATAAATACTCCTCCCCGGCCTCTCCCGAGCTCCTCACCCCACTCCTTCTGCCTCCTATTGAGCCCCCAAGCACCGAGCCACGGCCGAGAGGCCCTCTGGCCTCGAATCTCGCCGGAGCACCGCCGCCACCCGAGCTCTGCCTCCCCGCCGTTCCACTCCTCCCCGAGCTCCACCGACTACACCCGCGAGTTCACCTCGCTCCACTGACCCTGCAGCCCTTGCCCGGTCGAATTGCTGCCGGAGTCGCCGTCTCCGACGTCACCCGAGCGCCGCCGCCGCCGGAGAGGAAGGGGACGACGTCGTCCGGCCGTCTCTCGCGAAGCCACGGGTACGTGCGTGTTCATCTCGGAGTGCTCGATCCATTCCCTCTCTCTCCCGACCTTGCCGCCGTCTGTATCGCCGGCGAGCGTCGCCGGAGCTCCACCGTCTCTGTTTCCCTCCCTTGCCTCTTTTAAATCTGACGCTGGGGCCCGCCAGTCAGCGACACGCTGAAGCGGTAAGTGGAGGCGCCCCTCCACTTTACGCCTTCGACGTGGCCCCCTGAGGTTTTTCTGATTTTTCTGTTTAATCCAGATTTTGACCAGAACTTTGACCCTCCATAATTTTAAAACCATAAGTCCAAATCAATTGATTCTTTTTGCATCTGGTTTGTCTTGAGCTCCTCTATTTTCTGGCCAAATTTGGTATTTTTCCCATGTTCATAGAATTTCTTGTGCTCAAAACAGTAGCATGTGACATTTTCATTCGCATTTTAAAATATTTTCAGAGGGAAATACCTTTGGATTTGAAGCACAGGAGTTTGTGGACAACCCAACAGAGCAAGGCAAGCCATGTCATCCATTGCATGAAGCATTTCAATAGTGTTGGTTATTTAATTGAATTTCATGCATTATTTTAATATGTGATAATCCATAGTAATTTATTTAACTGTATAGCTATTGCCACGTTAATTTACTTGTAATTAAATATCCATACTGGTTAAATTCTTGACAACACTAAACTTAGTTGGTTGATCAAGAGCCACCTACCCGGACTTTTCCGTGCAGCCACATTTGGCGGTATGGGACGGCCTTGACTTGGTCTGGCTTTGTGTTCTTTTATCGGTACCACCAAACTAGGGAGGGTTATGCGTGCGTGCTGCCCTGATCAGGTAGACGACGATAATCCTATGAGCCCAATTGAGTTATTTTGCCGGTGTCCCCGCTTGGGACAGTTAGTGGCCACGACGGTGGCAGGTGTCACGGGGTGACATAGGGGGCCACCCAGGACATGACCCTGGGAGGGTATGATTGTCGGTGGTACGATAGAGGGGTCACGGGTCAGGCAGGTTTCGTTGGAGCACCACCGGTCCACCCGAATGGGATCACGAGGCCAGGTACTCCATGGTGTGGGTAAAGTGCGCAACCTCTGCAGAGTGTAAAAACCTATTCGAATAGCCGCGTCCACGGTTTTGGACAGTCCGTTTAGGCCTCTCTAGGATGGTCAACCGTAATGATAATAATGATGGAAGAACTTGTCTTATGTTCGGAAGTGCATTGCGGATGGTGAGCATTCCGAGGGTTGTGGAACAACCCAGATGAGAGTAAGTTGGTACTGGGTACCAGTAAGTGAGCAATCTAAGCACTTAATCTGTTATTGCCATGCTATTGTTTGCTGCATTGTTTTGGTTGCCATGAGCTTGCGAGTACATTCCAAGTACTCACCTGGCGTATCATGCCAGATGCAGGAGAAGCCGAGGATGGAGGTCCCGAAGGTTCGTGCTACGCTAACTAGGCCGTGTCCATAGCTGTGTCCCTGTGGATGGAGTTTCCCGCTCTATGTTCCGCTACACCGTAGTCTACCCAGTAGTATCGAGGCCCTGCTATGTTCCATAAATAATGTAGATATTGTCTCAGCACGTGTAGTGCTTTGGCCTCGCTATCGATGTAAATTATGAGCTTGTACTCGAGATATTTTAATAAAGTTCAGTTCTGATCTATTCCAAGTTGTTGTGTGTTTCCAGAAGACATGATCTCTGGGTTGGAAACACTGGTAAACCGGTTCTCTGAGCCGGGGTGCCACAAGGGGGAGCATCTCCGAGCGATGTGAAGATTCACTGCGGCGTGCTAATATATATTTCTTGTAAGTGTTCAAGTTTCAATATTTATAGAAATACTTTTTTTGGATGTGTATTGTCTCGTGACTCTCTTTTTCGCAGAAAACAATATAATGACTACTCAACCTATTTTTTTGGCTAATAATGTATCCATTTGCATACTCCACAAAAAAACAAATGAAACATATTTATGCACTTTATTTTAGACATTCTCATCTTTTTCCTTTGTCTCTTAATACCATAAAGAAGGTCTTTACTCACTCAAAAGATTAAAATATGTCTTTAAAATTTAATTATCGTATGTTGTGTTTCAATATGGCCCAACATTATATTTTTCAACATGGAGTACTCTAGTTTTCTTAATCCGCTAGCTAGTAAGACTTGGGAGAATTTGGGATAGTTAAGACCTAACAAAACTTCTTGGGACATGTTTGGTTGCCCACAAAACACCCATGCAACATGTGTTTCATCTTAGCCTGATTTGGAGATTTTCTGTGTTTAGAGTCTCATCTTAGCCCAATTTTGGGGAAGTACATTGTTTACTATGAGACCGATGATTAGGCTGATGATTAGTTCCAACTCTTGGAATTATATTGTGTGCTTTGTTCATATGAGGCATATTTTTTGGCATGCTTTGTACATTCTTCTATGTTGCTGTAGTGCCTAAATTGTGTGTTAGTGTTCTAGTTATGAGGCTTTTTTTGCGGTGCTCTACTGACAAAGCTGATCCTTGACAATGCTAGCCCCAAAGGTTGTTGGTGAGTGTGGCTGCTCAAGGATGCTGGAAAAGGCAACACCTCCAAGAGGTTGAGGGGGAGACCGATGAAGGTTGGCCAATTCCATGAGGATGTTTCTTTGACCCACTTCTACAAGGTGTTACCTGGGTTGACTTTGCTTCTCATCCCTGATGCCTTTCGTCCGCACCTGGGCACCATCCCAAGGGCCATGATGCTAACGACGAACACGGGATGTAACTGGATGTTGAGGCTCAAGGATATTAACAGAAGGGTTGCCATGGATCAATCCCAGCGGTGCCAACAAGGAACTACTCCATACCGCGACCGTCCCTACCCATCTGCTCCTCCTTCTCACCATAATCGAAGGCCATAGCCAGGCAAAGCATGCACGATGGCGGTGGCAGGGCCCCTCTCCCGTGCGATCTCCATGTTGCTGCCCCATGCGATCTGTTATGGCATGCGATGTCCCGATATCAGCGATTGTTGCGCTGGCGGTGGTCGGCTCACAGTCATGCCACAACAAGAACCAAGCTCGTGTTGCCTTGATTGGGGGCGTCCATGCCGTGTGGTGTTGCAGCACAACCAAGGTGGAGTGGCTTCGTGGCGATCTCTTCTGGGTGACATCTGAAGTTTCTCCAACTATAGGGGCCTTCAGTTTGGGCCCTAAGGTACCAATCTAGGGCTAGCGGTGCATCGTCAACGCAGGCATCTCCAGCTCTTGTCACTCGTGGGCTCCTCCCCTTGCGTCTGATTTTGCTGACCTTTGATTCATGGTTAGGAGCTCCCCTGATCTTGTCGGCTCCCACTCTCCCACAAGATCCATCATCCTATTGTGGTTGGGGCGGCTCAGGGGGGTGGCCGATGGCTTTGTCGGTTGTGCTGCTGGCGGCTCATACCGAGGTTGCAGGATGTAGCCGGAAGGCTCTTTTTTAGGTTTTTTAGCGGATATCACTTCGGCTAGTTTGCCTTTGGTGGTGAGATGCAATCTATCAGCGACATAACGCTGAGGGTATGTAGTGGCGATGATGGAATTTCTAGCTCAGCGCATGTAGCTGTTGGGACCACGGCAAAGTGATGGCAACATGTGATTGACTTTGATTTGGTGCTGCTTCTCGAGTACCCTATTTCGAGCTCCGGGGTGAAAACCCTAGGTATGACCCGAGTGAGTTATAGCTATCAATGAAAATGTTTTTGCATTGTTACCTTGTTTAGAGCATTGCACGGATATGCTCGGACTTGTTCTTCTGGGTGAAAACCTAGAATCTGACCTTTGGTCGCTCGATCCGGTAACGGCGATGCCTGGGCAGCGTTCCCTTCCCGAAGGAGTTCATGTTAAAGAACCTCGTTGCCTTGTGGTGTCAAGAGATGGTCGCTGTGTATATGGTCATTGTTGTAGTTTGTCAATCATTGTTTTGATCGCTTTGTCTTTTTCCTTGCTTAGGCATAACTTTGGTCTTGTATGACTCTGCTCTTTGTCAATGTGTTTATTTGTGTATGTGGTTTTGTTTTGGTAAAGTGCATCCTAGTTATACAGAGGTTGGGTGTGTGCTCATTACATTTTGAGTCAATAAAATCCACCCTTTTGTCGCAAAAAGTGTGGCCAAGCTTTGCCATTGCTCACCAACCAAGTATCAACTACTTCTTGACCATCAAGGTACTGAACCAGGATGTTTTCATGATCACCATTTTCGATTTTGTTCGTGCGTAGAGGTGGTCATGAAGTGCAACGAGCACGAGCCAGACCTTGCGATGATGAGTGAGGGTTTATGTCGTCTTGTTATGGTGATCTTGTGTTAGTGAAATTTAATATCTCCGTTCATTAGTAAGTAGAATGTGTGAGGTGAACTAAGTACTACTGCTATTATGACTATGGTTTAATCTGGTTGTTGCTACTTTAGTCATCCTTGTGCTTTTGTTTAACTTCATTCTGCTAAATGATGCTGCTTCTTTACTTGTGTTGGTAACTCACAACTCGAAGAAGAGGTTACCACACCGCATGTCTTGCACAGAACCAAACATGAGTCGTTGCATGATGACCCAGAAGTATAGGGGATCACAACAGTCTTCGAAGGTAGTATTTCACTCAAATTTATTGATTCGACACAAGGGGAGCCAAACAATATTTATAAGCCTTAGTAGTTGAGTTCTCATTTCAACCACACGTGAGAATCACTTCCTTGCAACAATTTATTAGTAGCAGAATAATATGATAGCAGTGGTAACAAAGTAACAGTAGCAGTAACAGTAGTGGCAATAGTAATAGTAGTAGCAACAGAGCAGCAGTAGTAACTTGAGCAAAGACAATTGTATTAAAGCGTAGGCATGGAGTATCGATGGATATTTAGATGAGATTCAATATGTAATAGTCACAACCTAGAGCGACACACAATAGCTCCAATTCATCAATCATATGTAGGCATGTATTCCGTATATAGTCATAGCTTGCGGTAATAACTTGCATGACATCTTTTGTCCTACCCTCCCGTGGCAGCGGGGTCCTAATGGAAACTAAGGGTAATTAAGACACTCCTTTTAATAGAGAATTAGAATAAAACATTAGCACATAGTGAATATATGAACTCCTCAAGTCAAAGTCATCCCCGTCGGTATCCCAATTATTGTCACCTTGGGGGTCTATGGTTCGGAACGATGACAGGTGCATACAACTTGCAGGTAAGATCAACATCTCAAATATAATCATCAAAAGCATAAGTGTTCAGATCTGAAATCATGGCACTCAGCCTCTAGTGACAAGCATTAAGCATAGCAAAGTCATAGCAACATCCATCTCAGAACATAGTAGATACTAGGGATCAAGCCCTAACAAATTGACTCGATTACATAAAAAATCTCATCCATCTCCATCTACCTCCAGTATGCCTACAAAGGAATTACTCACTAATGATGGCGAGCATCATGAAATTGTTGATGGAGAAGGGTTCATGATGACGACGGGGACGAATCCCTCTCTCCGGAGCCTCGAACGGACTCCAGATTAGGGCTCCCGATGAAGAACATGAGGTGGTTGCAGCTCCGTATCATAAAACGCGATGAAACTTTATCTCTAATTTTTTTCTCGAGAAGACGAAATACATAGGCTTGGAATTAGGTAAACCGGAGGCCTGTGGGGCCCACAAGTCACCATGGCGCGCCCAGGGGGTTGGCGCGCACAGCGGGGTAGGCACGCCCCCTGGCTTGTGGCCCCACGATGACCCTTCTTCGGTAGTTCTTTGCTCTAGTATTTTTTATTTATTTCATTAAAAATCACCATGAAGTTTCATCCAATTCTGAGAACTTTTATTTCTGCACAAATATAACACCAAGGTAGTTCTGCTGAAAACAACATCAGCCCGGATTAGTTTCATTCAAATCATGCAAATTAGAGTCCAAAACAAGAGCAAAAGTGTTTGGAAAATTAGATACGTTGGAGACGTATGATTGCATTAGCCACGTTAAGCAGTAAACCAAACAACAGTCTTCCGTTTTTTCTCCACGCATAAAAACTTTGCAGACAACCAACCGGAATGCAGAAGTTCGCTCAGAGCCTACGATACCCATGCATGCTCTTTTTGGAAAAAATGCAACCGAAACCAAACACGCCTTGAGTCTATTGAATAATTGGGTCAAGAGAAAAGTTGGGTGGTAGTTAGGAGGTGATTGGTAGACTGCATTTGTTTTTGGTCTCCCTGCATCTGTGGCTCAACTGGGACAGGCTGAAGTAATACATGCAACTGGGACATAGTTTGGTAGCCTGTATTACACCAGTGAGTAGTTGATGGCTGCTATTTGGCCGTCTGCATTTGTGTTTTAAGGGTGAGCAGATGCAAATCATAATTGTTGGTTGTGTACAATGTGTTGTTCTGCTACCCCTTTTAAATCTGGTGAACTTATCACCACTCTACACCACACTTCACAACAACACACGACACATATCAATCATGCACACAATTAATAATACTCCTACACATTATCATGGAATTAATAGTGCACATTATCATGGAATTAATAGTCCACACTATCACTTCAACATGAGTTTCAAGACAACAGGGACATCCCATGCCCCTACACAACATCAGGTTGTTGTTCCCTGAGCAAAATATATAGTTTAACAGTAAAACACCAGCACTACTTAAGAGTTCAGACTGCTACTATTTTAGACTTATGAGGATCGACAGACAGGAGGACTACTAGATCGCGCGAGCCATGTCACCTTGACGGAGGTGCTTGGCGCACCTACATTCTGATGGTGGAGTTAGCGGTGTTGTAGATCTGGACCTTGAAGCCGAGGTTTGACAGCTTCAAGACGAGAAGGTCGTAGGGGACGATCTTGTGCTTTCGGCAGAAGTTGTCTCAGCCCCTCCCCAACACCATATGCTCCTGGAAGACCTGAACCTGTACCCGGAACTGGTACCACTTGTTCACTAACAGCTTGACTACGGATGAAAGTCTAATGACGAGCCACCTCTTTATCACCGGCTAGAAGGCCTTGGGGTGACGAGCTTGGCTATGTCTTCACCGTCGTTGATCGGCACTTAGAAGTTCAGTGGCCCCTTTCCTGCTGGCTCATGCCCAAGCCTTGGCTTGTGGCCAAACCCTAGAGGCTTCATCATCTCCGCTATCCTCCTGACACATCCTCCCTCTTAAGTCACTTATTCGTTGGGACGATATCCTCAGCATCACCGTAGGTTGCTGCAGTACTACTTATTTTTTTCTCTTGCGGGGAGTACCCCTAAATTTGCAGTTTTTGGGGTTTTTTTTATTTTTGTGCCCCTGATTCCTTAGTTGTGCTCAGTTTTGCCCACGCTCTAAACTTTTGCTCACTTTCCCCACGCTCTTGTCTGAAACTCTCACAAATGCTCAAACAGGACATTTGCCGTCGGGTCAATGGCTTGACCGTTAACTTCTGACGAGTGGGGCCGCTTAGGGCTGGGTCCTCCTTTGACCATCACGTGCTGAGGAGTGGGGCCGCAAGGAGACATGTCGGAGCAGCTTGTCTGAAACTCACTGTAACCTGAAACAGATCGAGCCACTCCCGCACCGCCTCCTCCGTCGCCGCCGCCGTTGTGCCCACCACCCTCTAACCCTATTCCATTCGTCGGCGACGCCGCGCCTCTGCCACATCACCCCCCCCCCCTCCAATATGGGATTAAAAAGCAATGTCGGGGAAGGACGCCCTCTGGCCCGTCGACCATGGAGATGATTGAGTCAAATCGGAGGAGGATAATTCATGGATTCCATCTGGGTAAGCGTCGTTTCCCCTCGAATTGATGAGCAAACTCGTAAACTAGGCAGTATTTGACCACTGGTCGCTTGAATCGTTCCAATTTTGCGGAATTTTTCTGGCCTAACTACACCCTACCTTTATTTTAATCGAATAGGATTGATCATGCGCTTGCTTTTCGGCTGGCGGTTAGAATGGAAACTAGCATGTTGCATGGTACTAAACCTCATATGATCTCTGGATTTTTCTACCCGAAGGTGGTAGAAACCAGCATTTTGTTCAAAGATTTTTGCGATGCACTCTATTCCGTGTATCACTGGAGCTCTACCGATGCTGTTGAACTAAAATATTTCAACAGTAGCGAGGAAAGATTTGTCCCACTAACTTGCGACGAGCATCTGGAATTGCTATTTAGTTTGAATGTTGATAGACGTTTCGGTAAAATCTGTATCGATGTGCTTCAGCCATGCAAAGAACGGGACAAGAGGAAGAGTGTTCATACATCATCTGTCTCTGATAATAGCGAGCACCCCGGCACTCCTTGTAGGTCGAGACCAAGTAAACCTAGTGGTTCTAAAAGCCACAACATGTCTGCTGCCGCTAGTGCTGCTGCTTCTCCTGTCCCTTATGCAGCCGTTGTAGAAGAAGATGCAGAGCCTGATGAGGAAGTGCCTCGACTTGATGATGAGGATGAGATGATGTTCCCTGAACTGGTAGATACAGTCAGTCAACAAGCAATGGAAGATGAATATCTGGAGGAGCCCAGCAGTCGTGCTAGATTTGATGACACTGACGATGAAGAGAGGGATGAGAACATTGACAGCTTAGTTTTAGATGAATGCGATGGTGACGACATGCCAACAATTGACTGGAACAGGGAAGATCCTCAGCTTACTCCAGGCACCATATTTGAATCGATGGTGGACTGTCGTAATGCGGTGACTACATATTGCATTCTCACTGAAAATGATTATGAGATTGATAGGAGTGAGCCAACAAGGTTCACTGTTCATTGCCCATATGATAGGTGGAGGTGGAGGCTGCATGCATCCTGTATGCTAAAGAGCAAATTGATTCAGGTATTACACCTCATTGTGGATTTTAGTATA
Organism: Elymus sibiricus; assembly: GCA_039707655.1. Classification (NCBI taxonomy): domain Eukaryota; kingdom Viridiplantae; phylum Streptophyta; class Magnoliopsida; order Poales; family Poaceae; genus Elymus; species Elymus sibiricus. Next base: position 312,052,354 of record CM077676.1, read on the forward strand.
TTGATTCATTCTATTTTCAGATCATTGAGTAATGTTTCTTAATTTTACTTGACATCATTTTTTATTTTGTTTCAGATAAAACAAAACCCACACCAGCACACTTGTCCACCTGGAGGGGGAGGGGGAAAGACCAAAACAAAGCTAGCAAAGACTAGGTGGGTGGCAGATGCAATCTTGGATTGGCTGAGAGAAACACCAACACTTGGTCCAACGGCACTCCATGGGAAGCTTTTTGGGAAGTACAAAATTGATATACCTTACATGAGGATTTTTTATGGTAGGGAAATGGCTCTTGATAGGATAAATGGTCCATGGAATGAGAGTTTTCAGTTGCTTTACACTTACAAAGCTGAAGTGGAGATGGCTAGTCCAGGGAGTGTTGTAGAGATTGACAAGCATACCGTTTCATACAAAATAAGAGGGAAGTCATTTGAGAAGGAGTGCTTTAGGAGGGCTTTTGTTTGTTTCAAGGCTTGCTGGCAGGGGTTCTTGGATGGTTGCGGGCCCTATTTTATTGTCGATGCAACTGCTTTGAATGGAAGATGGAGAGGACAGCTAGTAGCAGCTTTTGCAGTTGATGGACACAACCGGCTATTCCCAGTTGCATTTGGTGTGTTGGAGGTAGAGTCCGAGGAAAGTTGGGTCTGGTTTCTGCAGTAGTTGCGCAACATTATAGGTACACCCCCAGGTTTAGCTATACACATAGATGCTTGCAAGGGTTTAGAGACTGTAGTAGGAATTGTATTCCCTAGAGTGGATCATAGGGAATGTATGCGACACCTAGCGTAGAATTTTAAAAAGAAATTCAGAGGTAAAGTTTATGATGAGAACCTATGGCCAGCATCATACACATGCAGATTGAGGAAGCACGAGCACCATTTGAGAGTGTTGTATGCTCACAATCCTGAGGTGAAGGAGTACTTGGATGCACATCATGGAATGGTGTGGTCAAGAAGCAAATTCAATGAAATCTGCAAAGTAGACTATGTGACCAGAAACCTTGCAGAGTGCTTCAATGCAAAGGTCAAATCAGTGAAAGGGCTTTTGTTGTGGCAAGCATTTGATAAGATAAGGCAGATGATCATGATAAAGATGGCTCTTCGTAAAAGAATTACAGAAACACAATATGTTGGCCATGTTATGCTCCCATCTCTGATTAAGGCATTGCATGCCAAGGCAAGAGGATTGAAGATGAAATGCATTCGACCGTCGACATACGAGGCTGAGGTAATATATACTGACAATAAAAATAGGGAATGGAGGTATCTAGTGAACCCTAGCAACTAGTGGATGCGGTTGTAGGCAATGGCATCCGTTGGAAGCCATGCATACATGCCCTACATCTCATGACTGTTATCGGGGGTGCAGATGGTGAAGTTGATCAGTATTGCTCTAAATATTTCTCTATTGCCAAATTTAGGGCTGCTTATGCTGACAATGTACCCGCACTCTTGGGAAAAGACCAATGGAACAGAGTAGATCCAGGGTTCAAACTCAGTTCTCCTATACTTACTAGACCACCAGGAAGACCAAGGAAGAACAGGATAAGAGCAGGTGAAGAGGGTCATGTAAAAAGACAGCGTAAGTGCAAAAAATGTGGAACCCTAGGGCACATTTCTAGGCTTTGTACCAATCCAGTGGATGCATCATTTGGAGAAGAGGAACAATGGGCAGCAGTAAATGCAGAGGAGAATGCAGCAGCAGAGGAGAATGCAGCAAATGCAGTAGAAGTACTCGCATCTTGGTATGTGTGCAACCTTATTTTTTTGTACGCATTTGTTCTCTTTTTTATCGATGGCTTATCCCTAATCTTATTTCTGTTTGACCCAGCTCTAGGATAAGTAGCGACAATGGAAAGAAAAGGCCTAGAGAGGAAGAAACTTCGGTTGAACCATCATCTGATGCAGAATTTGAAGCCATGGCTTATGATGGTTTTGAAGCTATAAGAGAGGAGGAAGACATGGTTCGGTCAATTGAACCCACAGATGACCGTCAATTGGTCATCAAGTGCTCGGTCAATGGAAGTACTCCGTCAGCACCTCCACCGCCACAACCCCTAGTGAAGATCAAAAGAAAAAAGACAAAGCCACAGAATATCCCAGCTAGTGAAACCAGCAGCAAGACAGTTAAGCCATCTGCGAACACAAGGAGCAAGTCAAATATTTGAATTTGAGCTTTGAATGCAAGTCGTAAACTTTGAACTTTAAGGAATTTGTACTAAGGTTTCTGTTGTCAATTTGAACTACTATGAAAACTTGTAAGGTGTAATAATGCTAAATGCTATTTGTACTTTGAGGCAAATTTGTGGTAGAATTCAAATTTGAGGCAAAATTTGAATTTGAGGCAAATTTTGAATTTAAACCAACATTTAAAGTCCATTTCTCTATGGTGTGATGTTGCAATGTTTTCTGAACTATTATACATTTGCTCCAAATGCTCCAAATGAGCTCCGAAGCTAGGGTAAACAGCCCCATTTGTAATCTAGTTTTTTTTCGACCTTGTCTAAATGAGCCAAATATTTTTTATTAACACCTATTCAATCTATATAGTGTCCGTTTGAAGTATCACTATTTATTGAATTAATCTACATATTTTTTTCATTTTTTTGGAAAAAATATGCTTTAATATAAAACCATTAAAAAACATGTTTAAAATATGAAATGAAAAAGTAAGTTCAGATCCTTCTTAGTCACTCCAAAATGAAGCATTTGTGATTTTATTAATTTTTTTGAATTCAAAATCCTAAACCCCTGTCACTTGCCTTGAACTCTCTGCAACATCGTTCGAGGTAGCTCAGTTCTGTGAAGGTTTATTAATAAAACTAACCATAGACCAAGTTTATATTATTTTTTTGAAAGTATGTGCTACTTGTGAGCTGCGTTGGGATTTCCCCGAAGAGGAGGGGATGATGTAGTACAATAGAGATAAGTATTTCCCTCAGTTATGAAACCAAGGTTATCAATCCAGAAGGAGAATCACGCAACAACTCGTTAGCAGTACCTGCACACAAAATAACAAATCCTCGCACCCAATGCGAACAAGGGGTTGTCAATCCCTTGGCGGTTAATTGCAAGATTAAATTGTATGGTGATAGATAGATAGATCGAACAAAAATACAAAATAAAATAAATAAAGTAAAATTGCAGTGAAGTATTTTTGGGATTTTCAATATATGATAAGAGTAGACCCGGGGGGCATAGGTTTCACTAGAGGCTTCTCTCTTGAAAATAGCATATGGTGGGTAAACAAATTATTGTTGGGCAATTGATAGAAAAGCAAATAATCATGACGATATCCAAGGCAATGATCACGTATATAGGCATCACGTCCGAGACAAGTAGACCGATTCCTGCCTGCATCTACTACTATTACTCCACCCATCGACCGCTATCCAGCATGCATCTAGAGTATTAAGTTCATAAAGAACGGAGTAACGCCTTAAGCAAGATGACATGATGTAGACAAAGTAAACTCAAGCAATATGATTAAACCCCGTCTTTTTATCCTTAATAGCAACGATACAATACGTGTCATGTCCCTTTCTGTCACTGGGATTGAGCACCGCAAGATCGAACCCATTACAAAGCACCTCTCCCATTGCAAGATAAATCAATCTAGTTGGCCAAACCAAATCAATAGATCGGAGAGAAAATACGAAGCTATAAAATCATGTATAGAACTCCAAGAACATCGAGGAGAACATTGTATTGAAGATCAAAAAGAGAGAAGAAGCCATCTAGCTACTAACTATGGACCCGAAGGTCTGTGGTAAACTACTCACGCATCATCGGAAGGGCAACTAAGGTTGATGTAGAGCCCCTCCGTGATCGAATCCCCCTCCGGCGGAGTGCCGGAAAAGGCCTCCAGATGGGATCTCTCGAGAACAGGAACTTGCGGTGGCGGAAAAAGTATTTCGTTGACTCCCCTGTTGGTTTCCCGATTTTAGAGATATTATAGAGGTGGAATTAGGTCAAACGGGGCAGAGGTGGGCCCACAAGGCACCAGGGCGCGCCCTGGTGGCTCGTGGCCACCTACTTTGTCACCTGGCCCTCTCCCGAAGCTTCTAGTCTCTCTTATGTCCAGAAAAAAATCTCCAAAAAGTTTTGTGGCATTTGGACTTCGTTTGGTACTGATATTCTGAAAAACCAAAAACAGGCAAAAAACAGCAACTGGCACTGGGCACTAAGTTAATAGGTTAGTCCCAAAAAATGATATATAATTGCTTGTAAGTGTATATAAAACATCCAAGATTGATACTATAATAGCATGGAACAATAAAAAATTATAGATACGTTGGAGACGTATCAAGCATCCCCAAGCTTAATTCCTGCTCGTCCTCGAGTAGGTAAATGATAAAAACAGAATTTTTGATGTGGAATGCTACCTATCATATTCATCATATACTCTTTTCTTTTGTAGCATGGAAATTTGGACTTGAATGATTCAAAGAAATATTCTATAATTTGACATGAAGACATAAATACTCAAGCATACTAACAAGCAACCATGTCTTTCAAAATATCAACGCTAAAGAAAGTTATCCCTAGCCCATTATGCTCAATCATTGATCCATTCATGAAACACACTCAATATTAGCTACATCCAATGCACAAGTATGACAATAGTGCTCTCTAGTTGATGCTTTGTAAGAGAAGATGGAGACTCAAAATAAAAATAAAAATTGCATAAAAGTAAATAGATAGGCCCTTCGCAGAGGGAAGCAGAGATTTGCAGAGGTGCCAGAGCTCAAGGCTTAAATTAGAGAGATAAAATTATTTTGAGAGGCATGCTTTTCCTGTCAACGAAAACAACCGAGAATTCCCAATATCTTCCATGCTAGACACATTATAGGCGGTTCCCAAACAGAAAATAAAGTTTATTTCCTTTCCACCATTCTTTCACAATCCATGGCTAGCCGTATCCACGTGTGCCCTCCATACCAACACTTTCCAAGGAATTTATTATTATCATCATATTAAAAAAAATCATTTCGGGACAGGGCATACCTAATACCTTGCCACTTTCTCATGCAATGACAAGTGAATAAACACTCATCGTGAGAATAACACACCTAGCATGGAAAATATTGGCCACCTCCTGCCGCTTCATGAGCGGTACGGGCACACAAAACGGAAAATTATTTTGAAAAATTAGAGTTGGCACATGCAAATTTACTTGGAACGGCATGGAAATACCGCATATAGGTAGGTATGGTGGACTCATTTGGCACAACTTGGGTTTCAGGAGTTGGATGCACAAGCAGTATTCTCGCTAAGTACAAATGAATACTAGCAAATAGATTGAGAAGCGACCAACCAAAAAGCGAAAACGGTCATAAGCATGCATTGAACATAACTAACACTGAATAATGCACCATAAGTAGGATATAATTTCATTGCATAACTATTGACTTTATGTGCATGCATAGGGAATCACAAACCTTAACACCAATATTCTTATTAAATCACAATTACTCACTAACATTACTCACATATTATCATCTTCATATCACAAAACTATTGCAAGGAATCAAACTTATCATATCCAATGATCTTTCATGAAAGTTTTTATTATATCCCTCTTGAATATTCATCACTTTGGGACCAAATTCATATCTTGTGCAAATTACCATTACTATTATCAACTCTGAAAAAGATATAAGTGAAGCATGAGAGCGCAAATATTTCTTCAAAATTTAATCTTATCAACTCTCAAAATAATATAAGTGAAGTATGAGAGTTCAAATATTTCTTCAAAATATAGACACCGCCGTGCTCAAAAAGATTTAAGTGAAGCACTAGAGCAACTGCCTAGCTCAAAAGATATAAGTGAAGCACATAGAGTATTCTAACAAATCATGATAAATGTGTGGCTCTCTCAAATAGGTGTGTCCAGCAAAGATGATTGTGACAAACTAAAAAGCAAACAAAGCAAAGACTCATATAATACAGGACGCTCCAAGCAAAACTAATGATATGTGACGAATAAAAATATAGCTCCAAGTAAAATTACCGATAGTTGGTAGAAGAAAGAGGGGATGCCTTCCGGGGCATCCCCAAGCTTAGTTTCTTGAGTCTTCCTTGAATATTACCTTGGGGTGCCTCGGGCATCCCCAAGCTTAGGCTCTTGCCACTCCTAATTCCTTCATCTATCGTGATCTCACCCAAAACATGAAAACTTCAATCACACAAAACTCAACAAAACCTTCATGAGATCCGTTAGTATAACAAACAAATCTTTAACTTTAGGTATTGTAGTAAATTGATTCATATTTAATATTGTCATAATGCTACTATACTCCAACTTCTCCATGACTCATACCCCCCGATACGATCCATAGATTCATCAAAATAAGCAAACTATGCAACAAAAACAGAATCTGTCTAAAACAGAACAATCTGTAAAGATGTATTTAAAAGCTATACTTCTGTAACTCCAAAAATTCTGAAAAATTAGGACAACGTGGGAAATTCATATACCAATACTGTGTAAAAATTTCAGAGTTTTATTATCCTTCAGTACAGAACTAAAATTCCAGCACTGGACGCAAAACTTTCTGTTTTCCAAACAACATCAATTATACTATCCTCCAAATCATCACAAAGGCATTACTTGGCACAAACACTAATTAAAATATAAAAACACAATCATAACAGTATAATAATTTTGTTCACACAATAAAACATAAACAAAAAGCAAAAATTTATTTTATTCATTGGGTTGCCTCCCAACAAGCGCTATTGTTTTATGCCCCTAGCTAGGCAAAATGCATAGTTTCAAGTATTGTCATCCTTCAAGTTGATTCCATAAGTGGCCCTCATAATGGATTCATAGGGTGCTTTAATTCTTTTCCTAGGGAAGTGTTCCATCCCTTTCTTTAGTGGAAATTGAAATCTTATATTACCTTCTTTCATATCAATAATAGCACCAATAGTTCGAAGAAAAGGCCTACCAAGTATTATGGGGCAAGAAGGATTGCATTCAATGTCAAGAACAATAAAGTCCACGGGCACATAATTTCTATTTGCAAGAATAAGCACATCATTAATTCTACCCAAAGGCTTTTTAATAGTAGAATCTTCCAAGTGCAAATTAAGAGAACATTCATCTATATTGGTAAAACCTAGCACATCACATAGAGATTTTGGAATTGTGGAAACGCTAGCACCCAAATCACATAAGGCATTGCACTCATAATTTTTAATTTTGACTTTAATGGTGGGTTCCCACTCATCATATAATTTTCTAGGAATTGAAATTTCTTGTCCTAGCTTTTCTTCTAACGCTTTCATCATCGCTTCTACAATGTGTTTAGTAAAAGCCTTGTTTTGTTCATAAGCGTTGGGTGAATTTAGCATGGATTGTAACAAAGAAATACACTCAATCAAAGAACAACTATCATAATTAAAGTCTTTGTAATCCAAGAGAGTGGGCACATCGCTAGTTAAAGTTTTTACCTCTCCAAACCCACTTTTATCAATTTTTTTATCAAGATTTTCACCCTCCGAATTATGGGGACGCCTACTAGCTAAAGTTGACACTTCTTCAGTCCCCTTTTCATCAAGTTTTATATTGCTAAATAACAAATCAATAGATGAAACACCAACCATTTTAATATCCTCATCATTACTACGATAAATACCGGGAGGAATCGCTTTTTCTAAAAATTATCGTTTAGCTTTTAGCATAGCGGTTCTTTTCTTACTCTCATCCATGGAGACATATAAAGCTTTAATTGATTCATTAATATCAATTTTGGGTGGAAAAATTTTAGTCTTAAGATTTTCCACATCATGAATAATTCTATCAATGCTCCTAGACATATCATCAAGTTTACTCAATTTTTCTTCTATCGTAGTGTTGAAATTTTTTGAGTATTAATAAATTCTTTAATATTACTTTCAAGATCAGAGGGAATCCTATTATTATTATTATTATTATTATTATTATTATTATTATTATTATTATTATTATTATTATTATTATCATAGGGATTTCCATAATTATTAGAGGAATTTCCAGGAAACGGCCTAGGATTAAAATTACCTCTATAAGCATTACTATTAAAATTGTTTCGCGAGACAAAATTCACATCTACGGGATCATTATTTTGCTCAATCAAGGTGGATAAAGGCACATCATTAGGATCAATAGAAGTATTTTTGCTAGCAACCAATTTCATAAGCGCATCAACTTTATCACTCAAAGTACTAATTTCTTCAACAGAATTCACTTTTTTACTAGTAGGAACTCGTTTAGTATGCCATTGTGAATAATTTGCCATAATATTATCAAGTAATTTAGTAGCTTCTCCCAATGTAATCTCCATAAAAGTACCACCCGCGGCGTAATCTAAAAGATTTCTAGAAACAAAATTTAATCCCGCATAAAAATTTTGTACGATCATCCACAAATTTAAACCATGAGTAGGGAAATTTCTTATCATTAATTTCATCCTTTCCCAAGATTGGGTAACATGTTCATGATCAAGTTGCTTGAAATTCATAATTTGATTTCTAAGGGAAATAATTTTCGCGAGAGGAAAATACTTGGTAATAAAAGCATCTTTACACCTATCCCAAGAATCGATACTATTTCGTGGCAAAGAAGAAAACCAAATTTTTGCACGATCCCGCAATGAGAACGGGAACAATTTTAATTTCACAATATCATTATCCACATCTTTTTTCTTTTGCATATCACACAATTCTACGAAAGTGTTAAGATGGGATGCAGCATCTTCATTAGGACTACCAGAAAATTGTTCTTTCATAACAAGATTTAATAAAGCGGCATTAATATCACAAGTCTCCACACTAGCGGCGGGAGGAGCAATCGGAGTACTAATAAAATCATTATTATTAGTATTGGAAAAATCACATAATTTTGTATTTTCTTGAGACATCGTGGCTACGCAAACAAGATAACAAGCAAGCAAAGAAGCAAACAAGAAAAAGGCAAACGGAAAATATTTTTGTATTTTTTTGTAAAAACTTTTTTAGAAGTGGGGGAGATGAAAACGAGAGGCAAAGGCAAATAAAATAAATGCCAGGAGATGAAAGTTTTATGCGTAGTTACTTGATAGATGTTGATGATGTCTCCCCGGCAACGACGCTAGAAATTATTCCTGCTACTTGTGAGCTGCGTTGGGATTTCCCCAAAGAGGAGGGGATGATGCAGTACAGTAGAGATAAGTATTTCCCTCAGTTATGAAACCAAGGTTATCAATCCAGTAGGAGAATCACGCAACAACTCATTAGCAGTACCTGCACACAAAATAACAAATCCTCGCACCCAACGCGAACAAGGGGTTGTCAATCCCTTGGCGGTTAATTGCAAGATTAAATTGTATGGTGATAGATAGATAGATAGATAGACCGAACAAAAATAAAAAATAAAATAAATAAAGTAAAATTGCAGCGAAGTATTTTTGGGATTTTCAATATATGATAAGAGTAGACCCGAGGGGCATAGGTTTCACTAGAGGCTTCTCTCTTGAAAATAGCATACGGTGGGTAAACAAATTACTGTTGGGCAATTGATAGGAAAGCAAATAATCATGACGATATCCAAGGCAATGATCATGTATATAGGCATCACGTCCGAGACAAGTAGACCGACTCCTGCCTGCATCTACTACTATTACTCCACCCATCGACCGCTATCCAGCATGCATCTAGAGTATTAAGTTCCTAAAGAACGGAGTAACGCCTTAAGCAAGATGACATGATGTAGACAAAGTAAACTCAAGCAATTTGATTAAACCCCATCTTTTTATCCTTAATAGCAACGATACAATACATGTCATGTCCCTTTCTGTCACTGGGATTGAGCACCGCAAGATCGAACCCATTACAAAGCACCTCTCCCAATGCAAGATAAATCAATCTAGTTGGCCAAACCAAATCAATAGATCAGAGAGAAATATGAAGCTATAACAATCATGCATAAAAGAGTTTAGAGAAAACTCAAATAATATTCATGGATAATCTGATCATAAACTCACAATTCATCGGATCCCAACACACACACCGCAAAAAGTGATTACATCGGATAGAACTCCAAGAACATCGAGGAGAACATTGTATTGAAGATCAAAAAGAGAGAAGAAACCATCTAGCTACTAACTATGGACCCGAAGGTCTGTGGTAAACTACTCACGCATCATCGGAAGGGCAGCAAGGTTGATGTAGAGTCCCTCCGCGATCGAATCCCCCTCCGGCAGAGTGCCGGAAAAGGCCTCCAGATGGGATCTCTCGAGCACAAGAACTTGCGGCGGCGGAAAAATTATTTCGTGGACTCCCCTGTTGGTTTCCTGATTTTAGAGAATTTATAGAGGTGGAATTAGGTCAAACGGGGCAAAGCTGGGCCCACGAGGCACCAGGGCGCGCCCTGGTGGCTCGTGGCCACCTCCTCTATCTTCTGGCCCTCTCCCGAAGCTTCTAGTGTCTCTTATGTCCAGAAAAAAATCTCCAAAAAGTTTCATGGCATTTGGACTTCGTTTGGTACTGATATTCTGAAAAACCAAAAACAGGCAAAAAACAGCAACTGTTACTAGGCACTAAGTTCATAGGTTAGTCCCAAAAAATGATATATAATTGCTTGTAAGTGTATATAAAACATCCAAGATTGATACTATAATAGCATGGAAAAATCAAAAATTATACATACATTGGAGACGTATCAGCATGTCACTTAAAATGACTATGTGCGCCGGTTTTGTATTTTTTCATTTTTTTGAATTAGTTATGCTCATTTGAATGTTGGCCAAACCCTAGAAAATCCCGTTGACCCTCTCCAAACCCCTCCAAACCCTAGCACCGAACAGCAGCCGTTCGATCATACCCTAGTGCCGAACTACAGCCGTTAGATATGGTTTTCTAGAAGGACTGGCGAGGCGATCCGCGAGAGGCTGGTTTCTGTGACGTGATTGGCCACGTAGGACTAGGCAATCCGTGAGAGGCTGATGAGTGGGCCGTGTGTGGGGCTGGCGATCACAATGACATGTGGGTCACTCATTGCTCATGATTACCCGCTGACGAGTGGGCCGCCGCCCTCTTCAGACAGCGTCGTCCCTCTCCTCTGCTCCCGCTCCTGTCCCCATCCTCTCCCCTACTATTGCTCATTGCCTCCCATCGCCGCAGCGTTGTAGATCTCCTATAGACAGTCAAGGACGGCATGGTTTCGTGGGGCGATGGCGAGGATTCTTCCACCGACCCGATCTCCCTTTGCACCGATGTAAGTGTTTCATTCTTGTAAATCTAGGGTTAGGGTTCATATCGATTTGGGGATTTTGGATTTTAGCACTGATTTCCATGTATTTACTATGGGTATTTGTATTGTTAGTGTCCAAATACAATGTATGACTCTGATTATAGCGGATTAGCCGATGATGGTGATATCCATTGTAAATGCAATTCCGTGCTCGCCAAATATGTTGCTTTCGAAGGATGTTGGACTGGCAGGAGGTTCTTGGCCTGTTCAGGGGAGGTCTATGAAAAATATGATCTTATTTACAGTCATTCAAATGAACTTGTTGCTGTGTAATTTCCTAATAGATTCTGCTCTGTCATATATATTGTAGTTTGGAGGCACATGTGACTTTGTGCAATGGGTTGATCCTGTGTGGCCGAGTCCACTGAGTAAATCCCTGACAAAGCTATGGGAAATGTACACTGAAGTCAGAGATGGTAGAGTTCGTGCTGCCTTAAACAATGTTGCAACAAGGTTTAACTTCACAGATGAGATTGCAAAGCTTCACCGTGACCCGAGGAATGCCCAAGATGAGCTTAAGCAAGTGGTTGAGGAAAAGTAGGTGAAACTAGCCCTCAAGGCCAAAGCCGAAGAAGCACTGGCTTATGCAAGAGCTGAATTGGAGGAGAAGAAGAAGGTTGATGCATCAACTACCAGCATGCACAAGTTTTTGTTGGTGAAGGCAGAGAAGGAAAGGGATTAGTTCAAGGAAGATAAGAAGAGGCTGGAGTGCATGATTGAAGATCTACTGAAACAGAAAGAAGGGTTCAGGGCAAAGATCAAGAAGATAAAAGATACTTGTTATGAGTACAATCTTTGTATTATTTGCTTCATCTTATTGGGCAAAGATCATTTATGTGTTAAACTATTAGTGTTTCTTCATTTATCAGATGTAATGGATTATTTATGATTGTTTTCATTTATGTGTTGAATTATGAGAGTTGCTTTGATATTTATGTGTTGAATTATCAACATAGGGTTCCCATCAAAATATTATTATTTGTGATTTGGTGGTTCATCCAGCCAGACATTTTGGCATGAACCCCTTGCTAGTTTCGCTAGCTCATGAGCTACACTATTGGACTCTCGAGGTACATGATCAAACTGAATCTTAATAAATTGAATTTCAGTTGAGAGATAGTAACAATCATCAAACATTGCGCGCGGGTCTTCCATAGGTTAATTCACTGGATTGAGTCATCTTGGTATTAAAAATATGTAAAAAATATGAAGATTAATTCAAAAAGCCAAATAAATGAGAACCACAATGTGTGCCAAATAGCATTGCCAAATTGATTTTTGGCTTTTGGCAGCACCTGTACATGTTGTTGAGACTAGTGCCATAGCTAAATAAATGAGAACCAATGCTTCTTGGGGCTTCGATGCCAAACTTCTCAAGGTAATAAAATACTATATGAATCTCAGCAAACTGGTGCAAGCAATGTGGGGTGGGCATGCATGTGGCAATGTTCTAACCCATTCTATTCCATAGTGGGGCCTACTCTACATAATATGAGAACCAGATACATTGTGGAGAAATGAGCTATTTGACATCGATGCCAAAGTTCTGACCGCGTCATAAATTTGACAAATTCAACATTGCGAGCGGCTCATATAATTATTTTTTTACAAATTTGCTTATGTTGACTTATCTCGTACAAACATCTCTTTTTCCCACGTCAATTAGCCGATCCAGGAGGAGGCACGGTGATACGTCCCAAACGTATGTATTTTTCCAAACACTTTTGCTCTTGTTTTGGACTCTAATTTGCATGATTTGAATGAAACTAACCCTGACTGACGTTGTTTTCAGCAGAACTACCATGGTGTTGTTTTTGTGCAGAAATAAAAGTTCTCGGATTGAGCTGAAAATTTAAGAAGAATATTTTCAGAATATATAAAAAATATTGGCAAAGAGAACTACCGGAGGGGGGCCACCCAGGAGCCACAAGCTCAGGGGTGCGCCCACCCCCCAGGGCGCGCCCTATGAGCTTGTGGGCCCCACATGCCTCCTTTTGCCCTAATTTCACCTCTATAAGTACCGTCTCGCGGAGAAAAAAATCAGAGAGAAAGTTTCATCGCGTTTTACGATACGGAGCCGCCGCCACCTCCTGTTCTTCATCGGGAGGGCTGATCTAGAGTTCGTTCGAGGCTCCGGAGAGGGGGATTCATCGCCGTCGTCATCATCAACCCTTCTCAATCAACAATTTCATGATGCTCACCACCGGGTGTGAGTAATTCCTCCGTAGGCTTGCTGGACGGTGATGGAGTTGGATGAGATTTGTCATATAATCGAGTCAATTTGTTAGGGCTTGATACCTAGTATCCACTATGTTCTGAGATTGATGTTGCTATGACTTTGCAATGCTTAAAGCTTGTCACTAGGGCCCGAGTGCCATGATTTCAGATCTGAACCCTCTATGTTTTCATGAATATATTTGAGTTCTTGATCCTATCTGCTAGTTATATGCACTTGTTATTGTTCTAATCCGTAGACCCCCAAAGTGACAATAGTTGGGATACTCTCCAGGGATGACTGTAATTCAAGGAGTTCATGTATTCACTATGTATTAATGCTTTGTTCCGGTTCTCTATTAAAAGGAGACCTTAATATCCCTTAGTTTCCTTATGGACCCCGCTGCCACGGGAGGGTAGGACAAAAGATGTGATGCAAGTTCTTATTATAAGCATGTATGACTATATACGGAATACATGCCTACATTACATTGATGAATTGGAGCTATTGTGTATCGCTAAAGGTTGTGACTGTTATATGATGAATGTCATTGCTAATTGTAGTCTGCGTTGGTATTTCCCCGAAGAGGAGAGGATGATGCAGTACAGTAGAGATAAGTATTTCCCTCAGTTAAGAACCAAGGTTATCAATCCAGTAGGAGAACCAAGCAAAATTCTGTTAAGCGCACCTGCACACACAAGAGCAAACACTTGCACCCAACGCAAATAAGAGGGTTGTCAATCCTCTTAGTGGTTATTTGCAAGGATTAAATCTTATTGAGGTAAATAGATAAACTAAAATACTAATTAAAATAAAAGTAAATAAATTGCAGCAAGGTATTTTTTAGGTTTTTAATATATGATAAAGTAGACCGGGGGCCATAGTTTTCACTAGAGGCTTCTCTCTCGAACACATAGCATACGGTGGGTAAACAAATTACCGTTGGGTAATTGATAGAAAAGCAAATAATTATGACGGATTCATAGCAATGATCATGTATATAGGCATCACATCCGAGACAAGTAGACCGACTCATGCCTGCATCTACTACAAGAACTCCACCCATCGACCGCTATCCAGCATGCATCTAGGGTATTAAGTATGAAACAGAGTAACGCCTTAAGCAAGATGACATGATGTAGACAAAGTAAACTCAAGCAATATGATTAAACCCCATCTTTTTATCCTTAATGGAAACAATAAAAATACGTGTCATGTTCCCTTCTATCACTGGGATTGAGCACCGCAAGATTGAACCCATCACAAAGCACCTCTCCCATTGCAAGATAAATCAATCTAGTAGGCAAACCAAATTGATAGATCGGAGAGAAATACAAAGCTATAACAATCATGCATAAAAGAGTTTAGAGAAGGCTCAAATATTTCTCATGAATAATCTGATCATAAACTCACAATTCATCGGATCCCAACAAACAAACCGCAAAAGAAGATTACATCGGATAGAATTCCAAGAACATCGAGGAGAACATGGTATTGAAGATCAAAGAGAGATAAGAAGCCATCTAGATACTAGCTATGGACCCGTAGGTCTGTGGTAAACTACTCACACATCATCAGAAGGGCAGCAAGGTTGATGTAGAAGCCCTCCATGATCGATTCCCCCTCCGGCAGAGTACCGAAAAAGGCCTCCAGATGGGATCGCGGAAGAACAGAGGCTTGCGGCGACGGAAAGGTTTTCTCTTCTAGGTCCCTGTTGGTTTATGAATATTTGTGAATTTATAGGAAAGGAATTAGATCAAGAGGTGCCACGAGGGGCCCACAAGCCTGGGGGCGCGGCCACCCCCCCTGGGGCGCGCCCTCCAGGCTTGTCGCCTCCTCGTGACTCTTCTGGTCTTCTCCCGAAGCTTCCTGGGTCTCTTCTGGTCCAGAAAAAATTAATCCAAAGTTTTTTTCTCATTTGGACACTTTTTGATAATAATTTTCTGAAAAGGCAAAAACAAGCAGAAAACAGCAACTGGCACTGGGCACTGGGTTAATAGGTTAGTCCCAAAAAATGATATATAATGGCATATAATTGCATATAAAACATCCAAGATTGATACTATAATAGCATGGAACAATAAAAAATCATAGATACGTTGGAGACGTATCAAGCATCCCCAAGCTTAATTCCTGCTCGCCCTCGAGTAGGTAAATGATAAAAACAGAATTTTTGATGTGGAATGCTACCTATCATGTTTCATCATGTAATCTTTCTCTTACGGTATGAATAATAAGATCCGAATGATTCAAAGCAATAGTTTATAATTTGATATAAAGACATCAATACTCAGGCATACCAATAAACAATCATGTCTTTCAAAATAAAAATGCTAAAGAATGTTATCCTTACAAAATCATACAATCCTGTCATGCTCCATCTTCTTAACACAAAGTATTTATCATGCACTACTGATACGTCTCCAACGTATCTATAATTTATGAAGTATTCATGCCATGTTTATAACAATTCTATATGATTTTGGTATGATTTGATTAGAACTAACCCGGACTGACGCTGTTTTCAGCAGAACTACCGTGGTGTTGTTTTTTGTGCAGAAATCAAAGTTCTCCAAATGCAGTGAAACTTTTTGGAGATTTTTTATGGAACAAATAAAAAATACTGGAGCCAATACCTACTGGAGGGGGGCCACTAGCTGCCCACGAGGCACCAGGGCGTGCCACCCCCCCCCCCCCCCAGGCGCGCCCTGGTACCTCGTGGGGCCCACATGGCTCCGTCTGACGTGATTCCAACGCTGAAAAATCCTATATATTCATAAACCCCCGAAAGTTAACCTAGATGAGTTTTTACGCCGCCGCAAGCCTCTGTACCAGAGAGATCCCATCTACAGCCCTTTTCCGGCACCCTGTCGGAGGGGGGAATCATCACCGGAGGCCATCTTCATCATCCCGGCGGTCTCCATGACGAGGAGGGAGTAGTTCACCCTCGGGGCTGGGGGTTTGTACTAGTAGCTATGAGTTTGATCTCCCTCTCTCGTGTTCTTGAGATGGCACGATCTTGATGTATCGCGAGCTTTGTTGATATAGATGAGTCATATGGAGTTTTCCCCTCTCTATCTTCCTGTGATGAATTGAGTTTTCCCTTTGAAGTTTTCTTATCGGATTGAGTCTTTAAGGATTTGAGAACACTTGATGTATGTCTTGCATATGGATATCTGTGGTGACAATGGGATATTCACTTGAGTCACTTGATGTATGTTTTGGTGATCAACTTGCGAGTTCCGTGACATTGGGGATTTATGCATAAGGGTTGGCACACGTTTTCGTCTTGACTTTCCGGTAGAAACTTTGGGGCACTCTTTGAAGTTCTTTGTGTTGGTTTGAATAGATGAATCTGAGATTGTGTGATGCATATCATATAATCAAACCCGTGGGTACTCGTGGTGACATTGGAGTGCCTAGGTGACATTAGGGTTTTGGTTGATGTGTATCTTAAGGTGTTATTCTAGTATGAACTCTAGGGCTGTTCGTGACAATTAATGGGGATGGCTCATAAGATTGATCGGGAAGGATAACTTTGAGGTGGTTTCGTACCCTACAACAATTTCTTCGTTTGTTCTCTGCTATTTGTGACTTTGGAGTGAACTCTTTGTCGCACGTGAGGGATTTACATATGATTCAACTATGTCAACAATGTTGGGAGATCGCACTAGTGAAAGTATGAACCCTAGGCCTTGTTTTTAAGCATTGCAATACCGTTTTTATGCCCGTTTACTTTTTGCTACCTTGCTGTTTTTATATTTTCAGATTACAAAAACCTATATCTACTATCCATACTACACTTTTATCATCATCTCTTCGCCGAACTAGTGCACCTATACAATTTACCATTGTATTGGGTGTGTTGGGGACACAAGAGATTTCTTGTATTTGGTTGCAGGGTTGCTTGAGAGATACTATCTTCAACCTACGCCTCCCACGGATTGATAAACCTTAGGTCATCCACTTGAGGGAAAATTGCTACTGTCCTACAAACCTCTGCGCTTGGAGGCCCAACACGAGTCTACAAGAACAAGTTGTGTTGTAGACATCAACTACCCCGATGACAAGCTGAGCAATTGGTTCATACTTTTTAACGCGCTTCAGCTTTTTCAACTCCCACGCAATACATGAGCGCAAGCCATGGATATAGCACTATGGGTGGAATAGAGTGTGGGGGTAGAGATAAATAAGAGAAGTCAAAAAATAAGAAGATAGTCTCTCATCAACGAGGCTAATCAACGGGCTATGGGGATGCCCATCGATTGATGTCAATGCGAGGAGTAGGGATTGCCATGTAACGGATGCACTAAGAGCTATAAGTGTATGAAAGCTCAACATGAAAACTAAGTGGGTGTGCATCCAACTTGCTTGCTCACGAAGACCTCAGGCATTTGAGGAAGCCCGTCATCGGAATATACAAGCCACGTTCTATAATGAAAAATTCCCACTAGTATATGAAAGTGACAAAATAGGAGACTCTCTATATGAAAAACATGGTGCTACTCTGAAGCACAAGTGTGGAAAAAGGATAGTAACATTGCCCCTTCTCTCTTTTTCTCTCTTTTTTTGGGCTCTTTTCGGCCTCTTTTTTTTCGTCCGGAGTCTCATCCCGACTTGTGGGGGAATCATGGTCTCCATCATCCTATCCTCACTGGGATAATGCTCTAATAATGATGATCATCACACTTTTATTTACTTATAACTCAACATTACAACTCGATACTAGAACAAAAATATGACTTTATATGAATGCCTCTGGCAGTGTACCAGGATGTGCAATGATGCTAGCGTAACATGTATAAAAATGATGAACGGTGGCTGAGCCACAAATACTATGTCAGCTATATGATCATGCAAAGCAATAAGACAATGACGACATGTCATAAAAACGGAACGGTGGAAGTTGCATGGCAATATATCTCGGAATGGCTATGGAAATGCCATGATAGGTAGGTATGGTGGCTGTTTTGAGGAAGATATAAAGAGGCTTATGTGTGATAGAGCATATCATATCACGGGGTTTGGATGCACCGACGAAGTATGCACCAACTCTCGATGTGAGAAAGGGCAATGCACGGTACCGAAGAGGCTAGCAAATTGCGGAAGGGTGAGAGTGCGTATAATCCATGGACTCACATTAGTCATAAAGAACTCACATACTTATTGCGAAAGTTTATTAGCCCTCGAAGCAAAGTACTACTACGCATGCCCCTAGAGGGA
Organism: Elymus sibiricus; assembly: GCA_039707655.1. NCBI lineage: Eukaryota > Viridiplantae > Streptophyta > Magnoliopsida > Poales > Poaceae > Elymus > Elymus sibiricus. The sequence continues at coordinate 312,071,066 of CM077676.1, forward strand.
TAGATTGGTAGGACAAGGTCCATCGCTCGTCCCCGACCGCCACTCATAAGGTAGACAATCAACAATAAATCATGCTCCAACTTCTTAGCATAACGACAGATCATACGTGCATGCTTCGGGAATCACAAACCTTAACACCAATATTCTTACTAAACCACAATCATCTACTAATACCTCCCACATATTGCCATTTTAATATCGCAAAACTATTGCAAGGAATCAAACTTATCATATTCAGTGATCTACATGAAAGTTTTTATTATATCCCTCTTGAATACCTATCATATCAGGACCAAATTCATAACCCATGCATGTTACCATTGCTATTCATTAGACTCTCAAAAAGATATAAGTGAAGCATGAGAGTGCAACTATTTCTTTAAAATATAACCACCGCCGTGCTCTAAAAGATATAAGTGAAGCACTAGAGCAACTGCCTAGCTCAAAAGATATAAGTGAAGCACATAGAGTATTCTAACAAATCACGAATAATGTGTGTCCCTCTCAAAAAGGTGTGTTCAGAAAAGATGATTGTGACAAACTAAAAAGCAAACAAACTATATCACAAGACGCTCCAAGTAAAACACATATCATGTGATGAATAAAAATATAGCTCCAAGTGAGTTACCGATAGATTGTAGACGAAAGAGGGGATGCCTTCCGGGGCATCCCCAAGCTTAGACGCTTGAGTCTTCCTTGAATATTACCTTGGGGTGCCTTGGGCATCCCCAAGCTTAGGCTCTTACCGCTCCTTATTCCTTTATCCATCGTAGTCTCACCCAAAACTTGAAAACTTCAGCACACAAAACTCAATAGAAACCTCGTGAGATCCGTTAGTATAACAAATAAATCTTAAACTTTAGGTACTGTTGTAAATTGATTCATATTGAATATTGGCATAATGCTACTGTACTCCAACTTCTCCATGACTCATACCCCCCGATACGATCCAAAGATTCATCAAAATAAGCAAACTATGCAACAAAAACAGAATCTGTCTAAAACAGAACTGTCTGTAAAGATCTGAATTATCGTTATACTTATGTAACTTCAAAAATTCTGAAAAATTAGGACAACGTGGGAAATTCATATATCAATACTGTGTAAAAAATTCAGAAGGTTCTGACGCTCCAGAAAAAAACAAAATTCCAGAACTAGACACAAAAGTCTCTGTTTTCCAACAGCATCTATCATACTATCTTCCAAATCATCCCAAAGGCATTACTTGGCACAAACACTAATTAAAACATAAAAATACAATCATAACAGAATCTATAATTGTGTAAACACTCGAAAATAGAAGGTAAAAGCAAAAATTTATTTTATTCATTGGGTTGCCTCCCAACAAGCGCTATTGTTTTATGCCCCTAGCTAGGCATAATGCATAGTTTCAAGTGTTGTCATCCTTCATGTTAATTCCATAGGTGGATCTCATAATAGATTCATAAGGTGCTTTAATTCTCTTTCTAGGGAAGTGTTCCATCCCTTTCGTTAATGGAAATTGAAATCTTATATTACCTTCTTTCATATCAATAATAGCACCAATTGTTCGTAGAAAAGGCCTACCAAGTATTATGGGGCAAGAAGGATTGCATTCAATATCAAGAACAATAAAGTCCACGGGCACATAATTTCTTATTTGCAAGAATAAGCACATCATTTATTCTACCCAATGGCTTTTTAATAGTTGATGTAACATCCCCAGATCTTAACCCTGCCATTAAGCTAATTAAATTGCCATGTCATCATGATCATCCTAAATAAATTGCATCTAGGAAATAATCCAACTCAAATTCAAATACAAAATACAAGTCAAATAATTACTTCTTCAAATAATTAAACAAAATAGTTCATAATATTGCAAATAATCCCAAAGCATTTATAAAAATAAAATCAACATTATTTGAAATTCCAAATTGACCCAAACATCCAAAAGCAGTGACCAAAACAGCCCCATTAATTCATTTTCAATTATGAAAAATTCAAAAGAATTCAAATCACTCCCAAACTTTTTGTGGTAGTGACGTATAATACATATTAATTATTGGGACCAATTACACATTTTACAAAAGTCAACTAGTGCTGAAAGAAAATGCAAAACAATAGAGAAATAAAGAGAAACAGAAAAGGATAAAAGAGAACAGAAAACCTCACTGTGCACTCTAGCCCACTTGCTACAGTAATCGGCCCAGCCCAACTTCTCCTCTTCTTCAACCTCTGTTCACAGAGGGCGCGGTGGACGCCGCGCGCACGTCCGTGGCCGCGGATGACCACGCGTCGGTCATCCCGCGTGTCCCCGTGCTGGATAAGGCCACCCCGACGCCTTGGACGAACCCTAGCTCGCTCATCCTCCTCCCTCGTGCTGTTTTCTTCTTCCCCGCGCAAGACCGAGACACCGTCGACATGCCTCACCTCGCCCGTGTGCCCACCGTCATCCCCGCACCGCGCCACCACGTCCAAGAGCTGCGTCATCTTCGTCCTCGTCGCCTGCAAGGATCAGTTCAAGCCGGAGCACGCTGCATCGCCGGATCACATCGATCCCCTTCACCGGCCGCCGCCTTTGACGCCGCTCGATCCGCTCATCTCCGGCCGTCCCCGGCCACCCCGAGCTTCTCCTCGACATCACAGTGAGCGCCGCCTCGCAACCCCTCTCTCTCTGCTGTCTTTCGTCATCGTAGATGTCGTAGCCGAACTCGCGTGCTCCGGCCGCCGTAGGGCAGGGTCGCCGCCGTCGTTCCCGTTGTCCCCGGTTTGCCCCACAAGCATCAGTGGATGCGGCGCCTCGCGCTGGTCCTGTAGGAGCTCGCGCTGCTCCGTGTGGCCGCCGGAGCGCCGATTCCGGCTATCGCCGCCGCCTCTGTAGCTCACCGCCGGCGCGCATCGCGCGCGCGCGGTTTAAACACCGGTGGGTCCCGCCCGTCAGCTCATTAGGAGCTATTAGCACACTAACCTGACACTGACAGTGGGCCCTTTTACTGTAGCGATTAGAGTTAGATTTATTTAATTAAAACTACTAACAGTCAATGACACGTGAGGCCCTAGCACTGTTTAAGTGGATAAGTTTTTAATTAACCTAACTGTGGCTGACATGTGGGTCCACTGGACCCAGTTGACCCAGTCAACCTGCTGACTGGGCACCTCCTGTCTATGACAGGTGGGACCCATTGGTCCTGTTGATCAGTCAATGGTCACAGTTGACTGCTGACTGGGCAGTCACCTGGGACCCACCTGTCAGCCTAATAAGCACTTTGCTGGGTACACTTCTGTGTACCCGTAGCAATTTAGCTATTTAATTTTCGAATTTAAATTAATTCCAGAAAATCCAGAAAATACTTAAAACTTTGAAAAATCATAGAAAATAAACCGTAACTCGGATGAAAATAATTTATATATGAAATATGATCAGAAAAATTCAACGAATCCGAATATGTCATCTACATTCATGTTAGAATCCTCTAAGTAGGTGAACCTGTAACTTTTGGCCTTATTCTGATAGATGAATAGTGCATGACCTCAGATAAATAATTCCAAATAAATTCCTAAATCATCTAAAATGATTAGAGAGACATTATATCACCACCGGCATGTCCTGCATCTGTGTTACATCTGTGTGCTTTATATTTACTGTTTCTTCCCCCTCTTCTCTCCGGTAGACCCGAGACGGACGATGCCCCCGTGATCGACTACGTCACCGACGAACCTTCTTCCTTTTCAGCAAAGCTTCCAGGCAAGCAAAGCCCCTTGATCATTCCTATATCACTTATTCCTTCTTCCCCGTGCTTGCATTAGATTTTGCTACTGTAATTGATTGCTCCTATTCTGACGCATGGCCTGATGTTGTAACCTGCTGTTGATACTTTACCTGTTGTCCTATATGCTTAGTATAGGCTGGTTAGCGATCCATCAGTGGCCCTACACCCTTGTCCGTGTTGCCATGCTTTACTACCGCTGACTCGGTCAATGTGATCGACGTGCCGAGACCGACACGGCACCACACACCCCTTAGTTGTACGACTATACAGAGCTACTATCGAGTGCCGAGGGTGATACCTCCTACCTCACTCTTGATGATATCTCTGTAGCATAGCTAGTCGGTTGTGGGTTACCGAGGGTGATTCCTCTTCCACCACCTCCGATGATGCCTCTGTCGTGCAGCCCCTCAAGTGTGAACCCCTTGAGGGTGATTCCTCCAAGTTCACCTTGATGGATACATCGGGTGGGAGTCCATCGAGGGTGATTCCTCGGACTTCCCCCTTGATGACAAGAACACACTGTTACCTAAACTGTTGTCTCTTTTAACTGTTACTGCGGGACTGAAGGGACAGGCGGTACCACCCCGGTAGAGGTGGACCTGAGTTCCCGACAGTCTCTTGAGAACCGGGTTGACCTGGAGGGTACCCGCGAGATAATTACGAGGCGTGGCCGGGCAGGCAGAGACCGCCCTAGAGAGGGAAGGGCCAAACCCTTGTTGCAAGTCCTCGAGACGGGGCGACAGGAGCACTAATCGTCACCGCGAGCTCCCAACACACTAACGGATTTGGGTATTTGATCTGAGTTGGCCACTGGCCTATACGCACTACCGCCACGCGGGATAATGGTTTAATGGGGCCCTCGGCGCCGTATGTATCAGCCGAAAGCTCTATCAGATGTCCAGTTCAGCATTGTGGCACGGTCGGATCGTGCCATCCAGGAGAGGGGTGACGCTGGTATCCACCGTCCTCACAACGACCCGGAGTGCAAAGGGCGATGGGCCCAAGACCCCTGAGCACTTAGGATGTAGACCGGCGGGGACCTCTCTGCGGAACCTAGGTAGGACTACGTCGTGTCGATCAGCTGAGACCGGGCATGACCCGGAAAAGTGTGTCCAGCCAGAGTTAATCGAGCGTGTTGGGTAACAGTAGTGCACCCCTGCAGGGAAGATTATCTATTCGAATAGCCGTGTCCACGGTAACAGGACGCTCAGTGTTGTATCCCGATCTACTACAACTTGAACTGGATACATGTTACTTTAATTGTAAGCTCCGGGATCGCTTTCTCGCGAGGAGTCGAGGAAGGATCTCTGGGCTTTGCTACTACATGCTTGATTACTTTATGTTATGCTACTAATCTACACTCTTCTAATGCTGCAAGACGCTAAAGATGCTAGTCTTCGATAGGCTAGGCCTTCCTCTCTATTCTGGCATTTCTGTAGTCTAGTCCACAAATACAGCCTTCCCTTTGATACCGATGCATAATTAGTATAGATCTGATGTAAGTCTTGTGAGTACTTTGGATGAGTACTCACGGTTGCTTTGCTTCCCCTTTTTCCCCATACCCGATTGCTGCGATCAGATGACGGAGCCCCGGAGCCAGCTGTTTCCACCGATGACTTATACTACCCCGGAGGAGCCTACTACTATGTGGAGACCGTCGACCAGGAGAAGATTCGGAGGCTCCCAGGCAGGAGGCATGCGCCTTTTCGATCTAGATGTCGTTGTTTTGCTCAGCCTTCTTAAGGCATTCTTGTTTAGTTATGTTTGTACTCAGATGTTGTTGCTTCCACTGACTCTTGTGTAACTCGAGCTTATGTATTCGAGCCCTCAAGGCCCCTGGCTTGTAATATAAAGCTTGTATTATTTTATTTTGTGTCTAGAGTTGTGTTGTGATATCTTCCCGTGAGTCCCTGGGCTTGATCGTGCGCATTTGCGTGTATGATTAGTGCACGGTGTCGGTACCAAAACCGGCAGATCTCGGGTAGGGGATCCGAACTGTGGGTCTAGGAATCGATGGTTAACAGAGAGCGTAGAGACGATGATTTACCCAGGTTCGGGCCCTCTCGAGGAGGTAATACCCTACGTCCTGCTTGATTGTATTGATGTGATTGTATGAAGGTTACAGAGTTGATCTACCTCGAGATCAGATGGGCTAAACCCTAGGCAGTTAATATATGATGATCCTCTACGGACTAGGCCCTCTGGTTTATATAGACACCAGGAGGTCCTAGGGTTACACATGGTCGGTTACCATCAGGGGATAAACATGCCAGTCGCGCCAGTTATTCCTTGGAGGAGACGCCAAGTCTTCGGAGGTTTCCTTCGGATACACGGGGTCGCCCACAATCCGGCCTTCCATCGACGAGTAGAGAGCGGCCCACCAGTCCGGCCCACGAGAGATAGGCTGGCGGCCTGGGTACCCCCTAGTCCAGGACACCCTCAGTAGCCCCCGAACTAGTCTTCGAAGTCGAGGTAGGTGCCGAACATCATCGGCTTTGTAGACCAGTTTCCCTTCTTCTATGACGCTGGTAACAGGCATGTATCACTCCGAATTGTATTCTCAGGCATTGCCCGGTCGTATCTGCACCGAACTATACCTTGGCAATGAAGTGTACCTATAACTTAGCCCCGAAGGCTAGTCGCTTCGGTGTGAGCAGTGTCCTCATCTGACAACTTTTACCGAAGGGTCAAACCTTGCCACGACCGCGAGTCGGTTTATGAAAAACTCGATTCGCGGTTCGAGGCAGTTTTCATTGGCACATCCCATCGATATGGAGATCGTGTCCTGTTTTCAAGGGATATGATCAATAATCCGCCCCACCCCACGCGCGCATAATGGCACGGTTACATGGGGAAATGGCGAGGACTGCGGCGCAATAAAAGGGACTGTGGGTTTTACAGCCCATAAAAGGGGCACAGCCCTCGTTCCTTTCGTACACTCTCATTTCCCCCCTTCGCCATTGCCTTCCCCATCTCTTGAGCTCCAACGCCCAGAACAGCTCTTCCTCCCAAGAACCTTTCCATCCACCCGCCCAATTCAGCAATGGCGGGTTCCGGGTCCAAGGGCAAGTGGGAAGCCTCTAGTGTCACCAACAGCGCCATCTTGGAGTTGAAGAGTGCGGGCTACCTCCCGGCGAACATCGCCCACCGTGCTCCGGAGGCGGGCCAGGCCATCCCCACGCCGCGGCTGGGCGAGAGAGTGGTGTTCGTGCCCCACTTCATCCGGGGTTTGGGTTTCCCCCTTCACCCCTTCGTCAGGGGCCTCGTGTTCTTCTACGGACTCGACTTCCACGACCTCGCACCGAACTCCTTCCTCCACATCTCGGCCTTTATCATCGTCTGCGAGGCCTTTCTCCGGGTCCGGCCACACTTCGGTCTGTGGCTGAAGATCTTCAACGTCAAGCCGAAGATAGTAGATGGCCAGCAGGCGGACTGCGGGGGGGGGGGGCGATGGTCAGCAAGCTTCCGCGAGTGGAGTGGCCAGACGGTACCTTCATTGAGACCGTCAAGATCTGGCAAAAGGAATGGTTCTACATCACAGAGCCGAGGTGCGCAGATTGGGGGGCAATTCCGGCCTTCCGATCCGGACCCCCCATGAGGCTGGTTTCATGGACCAAGAAGGGCCTCGACTGGGGGTCGAATAAGGAGGTGGTGCTCCTGCAGAGCCGGATCTCCAAGATGATAGAGAAGGGCGTCGAGCTGGTCAACGTGATCCAGATCATGCTCGGCCGCCGAATCCTTCCATTCCAGGACATGGCTTCCCCCATGTGGGCTTACAAGCCCGAAGACCCGGCCACCGTGCGTAGCTTCTTCCGCACCTCCCACACTCAACTATGGAAGGTGTTGTTCAAGCCGCAGAAGGAATGGCCGGCCGTGGAGGAGGACATCGGCCTCGAAGCCGCAAACCCCCCACGGGAGGTATGACTAGTAATGTTCTTGTATCCGAACTATTCCTTTTTAATAAGGCACTTAGCTTTTTTACTTCTCATCCGCAGAAATGGCTGAAGAAGGCCCAGCGGATTGATAGTCCGGCGCCGCTGCCGGAAGGACCCAGGACGCCCCTACTAACAGCCATGCTGGCCGTGGAGCCATACGAGGCGCCGGAGAGGAAGGAGAAGAAAAAGGACCAGCAAAGGGAGGCCAGAGAGGGCCTCCGCTCCCGAGGACCCCAGGGTGCCAGATCCGGGGACACCAATGCTCCCTCCATGCAAGAGGAGGAGAAGGAGCAGGGAGAGGACGGGGAGGAAGACGATTCCTCCCGAACAGGGAAAAGGGCGGCGTCCGAGGACGCCGAGGAAGAGCCGCCTCAACCCGCTCCCAAAAGACCGCACAAGGCCAAGGTAGCCTTGTCCGGCGATAGCTCGGCCTCTGCCGAGGACTCTGAGGCCTCTGAAGAGGTTCCCCGAAGGATCCCCAGGGCCAAGCCACAGGCTCAAAGGTACGCGTTCTAGTAACCGCTTGACCGTCCTTAGCCGAACTGGGTTTGGTATTGATCATGTTTCCGTTTGTAATTTCGTAGCCCGCTGCGCGATCTCCCCACCGACCGAGTCTCGGAGGGGGATTCTCCACCGGCGGCGCTAGCGGAGAGCGGGACCGAATCCCGCTCCTCACCTCCCCCAATAGTCGAGGAGGTTGAGGAGGTCCTATCGAGGAGGACCCCTCCCGTGCCGCACACGAGGGGAGGGGCGACACTATCATGGCCGAGGTGAACACCTCGGGCGCCGAAGACCAGCAGGGGAGGGCCCCTCTGGTGAACGAAGAGGAGGAGCCCGGACAAGCCGAGCTTTCTCCGAGGACGACTCTAGAGACGTCAAGGCGTCCAGAGTCCGGCGCCCCGGACTTCGAGAAGGAAGGAGCCGAAGCGCCGCCGCCACCCCCGCCCGCCACAGAGCAGGCGTCGACCGGGTGGCCGGACGAGATGGAGGATGCTCTAACCAGCTCCTCTATCACCGAAGAGCATCGTGCCCTTATGGGCGCGGTGATGCAAAGAATTCGGTCCGTGGATAACGGACTGAAGGAGGCCTTTAGTGGCCTTCTTACCGGCTTCAAGGTGGGCGAAGTAATGCTTTTCCCTTAGAAAAGTTCTTTTGTGTAAATGTATAGCCTCATACACAGTAGCCCCCGAGACGCTGACTGGCTTGGGCAAAGCCTGTCAGAGGATCGAAAATCAATATCCCGGATACTAACGTGTGTAGAATAATGCACAGGCATCATCTTCGGCCACAGCCGCCAACGCCGAAGAGTTGGCCGAGCTGAATCGGAAGCCGAAGAGCTCCGAAGATTACCTGAGCCTGGTAAACAAGAGGTTCGACTAGGCGCAAGGTAAGTCCGATCTATAATATTGAATACAGTCGTTGTTTTGTAAGCAGGTCTCGAAGTATCCTAACGGAGTGAACCGATTCTACTGCAGCTGCCGCCGCGGAGGTGGAAAACCTCAAGGCCGCGTTGAGGACGGCTCAGCTGGAAGTGGCGTCGCAAAAGGCGGCAGCCGAACAGGTGGCTGCCGAGCTGGCTGCGGTGAGAACCGCTAGTGAGAAACACGAGGCCGGGGTGGTGGAAGTGCAGCAAGAGCTCGGGGATGCCGTCACAAGGTGTGAGGCCCTCGAGCAGAAAAATAAGGAGCAGGCCGCCGAGCTGACCTCTTTGGCGGCGGTGGCTAGGGAAGCGCGGACAGAGGCGCGCGGCTACCAAGAGGAGCTCCGCCAAGTCAGGCTTATTGCGGACGGTAAGCCGTATTTGCTGCAAAGTATCTTTGGAGGTAACAGGTTCGCGTTGCTCGCGCGAGTATGACGTTCCCCAGGCGCTTTTGCGGACCTCCCGAAGAGTGCGGCGGACGCGGCCAGGTTCTTCGCTGCTCAGGAGGGTCGGACCGAGCAGAGGCTGTTCTGGGCGCAATTTCAAGCGCCCGAACACCCTCCCCTCCTCAACAACCGAATGAAGCAGGTGGTGGAGCTGCATCGGATGGTGGAGCCGATGATGAAGGACCTCTGCGTTAAGCTATGGCCGACGGAGCCGCTGCCGAGCAGCTACTTCGGTCTGGTGCAGAGGCTATATGACGCTGCTCCCCGGGTCGATGCCTGGAAGCGCTCCACATGCATTGAGGGGGCTCGGATGGCCTTCGGCAAAACAATGGTACATTGGCCGAAGATAAAGCCAGCCGAGATGGCCACCGGACCTCCGCCGCCAGGGAAGGAGCATAGGCGCCCCGAGCAATACTTTCCCATCGTGATGGATGGTGCTCGGGCAGTAGAGGCCCAATGTTCAAAAGATGTAATATATGAGTAGATTTATTTTCCTTGTAGGCAAGGAGTTGAAACTTTTGCTTTATTGTAAAGCAAGTTGTCGGCTATTAATATAGTGCATGTTTATGTTAATTTTGACTCCCGTGCGGCCGCTTTGAAACTGAAAGTTACCAGTCGTTGGCTTCAGCCCCCTGGCAGATACCGCATGGGGTGTTTTCTCGTAATACTTTAACCCTTAGCCGATGTCTCGGTGCCCGGAGGCGGTTGTATGTACGGAAAACCAGGCAATCAGACTATGCGGTTTTAGTGCTTTCACTTAGCCATATGAGCTTGACTGCGGGGGCTGGTGACTAGCCCCCAGTGTTTTGTGATATTCGGACGAGCCGCGGTTGATACCATCATCACATGGTTCCTGTAACAGAGAACCCTTCGTGTAACATGGACTAACCTCCAACGATTTTTGGTTTGACACGAGTCATCGGATCGCCGACCAGTTCTCGCTTATTGTGACAGTCAGTTTTCGGCTTTCTCCACTGAGGTACTTAACCAGGCAAGCTAGAAGTACAATCACAGTGTTTCTCCCTTTACCCTCTTAGCCGAATAGTGCGGAACGTAAGAGGGTAAACACAGGAGCCGGGCAACCCAACTATTGACCAAAGACGCAATTCGGAACTGATTCATATAGTGCAATATCCGTGACGCCGAGCACATAAAATAAAAGTAGGTGCTGGGATAAAGTTTGAGGCAAGACTCATGTTCGAGCCCCCGGTCTATTAGCCGGTTACTAAAAAGGGATGTATCGTAATAGTTTACTTCGGCCTAAAAAAATGGAAAGGAATATGCAACGTGAAAGAATGCACAATTACCAGAGAAAACTTGGTCTTGATTTCCTTTGAATATGTGACGTCCAACCATACAATCCGGATTGCCGAAGTAACTTTGATAGAAACTTTTGAAGAAATAAATACATTAGAGTAAAGGTTTACGCAGGGCCTTCATGAGTGGTTTGACGTCCCTACTACGCCCTGCTGCACGTCTGCGCCTTTGCTCTATTAAGAAGCTTCCGTGTGAGCGAAGCTGTCGACCGTGTGTTCGGCGAAAGTGGTAATGTTCGGCGGACGAGCCCTTGGGAAAGGGTTTTGAGAAGTTGCCGTGGTATATCAGCTTGACGCTGATCAGGCCCTAGATGGTGCCCGTCATCGATGTGGATTTGAAGACATCTGTTGGCCATTTGTTGGTCGAACCGAGCTCTTGGCCTTTGTTTTATGTGTTCCCACAACAGCCCATGGAATCTTGAGCGCGAAATTGTGCACTTGAGGTACGTATTTCGCGACTAGGTGGGCCGTGCTGTGGGGCGTGTATCCCTATTTGGGGTGAGCATGGGAGTGCTCCGGGACCGAGGCTGCAGCTCGGGAGCGCTTGCGTGCGTCCAGTGTCTTGGCAGTGGACTGGGCTTGCGATGCCTCTTCGGTGGCTTGGACTTCGGCGGCTAGAGCCGCAGTGTGTTCCTCTGTTCGGAGCGAGCGCTCGGTATTACCATTGATGGTAATAACGCCCTTTGGTCCTGGCATCTTGAGCTTCAGGTACGCATAGTGCGGGACGGCGTTAAAGCGAGTGAATGCGGTCCGTCCGAGGAGTGCGTGATAACCACTGCGGAAAGGGACAATATCGAAGATCAAGTCCTCGGCGCGGAAGTTATCGGGCGAGCCGAAGACTACTTCCAAAGTCACGGATCCAGAGCAGCGTGCCTCGACGCCTGGTATTACACCTTTAAAGGTGGTGTTGCTGGGTTTGATCCTTGACGGGTCGATCCCCATCTTCCTCACTGTATCTGAGTAAACCAGGTTAAGACTGCTACCTCCGTCCATAAGGACTCTGGTGAGGTGAAATCCGTCCACAATGGGGTCGAGCACCAGAGCCGCCGTCCCTCCATGGCGTATACTGGTCAGATGGTGTTGACGGTCGAAAGTGATCGGGCAAGCCGACCACGGGTTGAATTTCGGGGCTACTGGCTCTAAGGTGTAGACATCCCGAAGTGCGCGTTTCCGCTCCTTCTTCGGTATATGCGTGGCGTAGATCATGTTCACGGTTTTGACCTCTGGAGGGAACTTCTTTTGGCCTCCGTTGTTCGGGCCACGAGGTTCGTCGTCATCCTCGCTGCGGGGGCCCTTTCCCTATTCTTCGGCTGTGACCTTACCGGCCTGTTTGATTACCCAACAGTTACGGTTGGTGTGGTTAGCAGGCTTATCGGGGGTGCCGTGAATCTGGCAGGGCCTATCCAATATTCTATCCAGCGCAGATGGGCCGTCCCGGTTCCCTTTAGAGGGTTTTTTCCGCGGTCCCGACTTCGAGTCGCTAAATCCGGCGTTTACTACTGTGTCATCGGCTTCACCACCGTTGTTTGAGTGTCGGCGCTTATTGTTCCTATTGCGCCGGGGTTTTCCGTTCCCGTCCCAGGTCTCTGAAGTACCGGGGTCTTCGGGGTGGTTGCTTCGACGAGCTAACCAGCTATCCTCACCCCCGCAAAAGTGGGTCATTAGAGAGGTAAGTGCTGACATTGTTCTCGGCTTGTCCTGGCCGAGCTGGCGAGCGAGCCACTCATCCCGAATACTGTGTTTGAATACCGCAATTGCTTCGGTGTCCGGACAGTCGACGATCTGGTTCTTCTTGGTCAAGAACCGATTCCAGAATTGCCGGGCTAACTCTCCGAGCTGCTGAATGACATGGCTCAGGTCGTCGGCGTCTGGTGGCTGAACATATGTGCCCTGAAAGTTAGCTCGAAATGCATCCTCGAGCTCTTCCCAGCTCCCGATGGAGTTTTCGGGTAGGCTATTCAGCCAATGCCTTGCTGGTCCCTTGAGTTTCAATGGTAAGTAATTTATGGCGTGGAGGTCATCTCCTCGGGCCATATGAATGTGGATAAGAAAATCTTCAATCCACACGGCTGGGTCGGTTGTCCCATCATAGGATTCTATATTGACGGGTTTAAATCCTTCGGGGAACTGATGCTGCATCACCTCAACGGTGAACACATTGGGTGTGCGGCGCCCCTAGCCCGGGCCACATCGCGCCGGAGATCGGTTGTCATCTGAGCACGATGCTGCTCCCGAGCTCTGTCGTTCTTATTGCACCAGGCTTGGTATCCGTCCTGTCCAGCGGGCGCGTATCCTGTGGATCCATAGATGGATCTGGACTGGATCCCTCGGGCGTTCAGGTCGTGGCGCAGATCGTATCGGTCATCCAGTTGAACCGGGTCTTTGCCTGCTCGGTGAGGAGGCGCGGGTGGGTATTCGGCTTCATTGGCCGCCCTATCCCGTCCTCGAGGGGCGACGGGTGGGAGTTCGGTTTCCACGGCCGGCCTATCCCGTCCTCGAGGGGGTGCGGGTGGGAGTTCGGTTTCCACAGCCGATCTATCCCGTCCTCGAGGGGGGCGATCGGGCTGATTTGCGTAAGTTCGTCTGGGAGGCATGGGCTCAAGGGCCTCATCCTCAAATTCTGGGAGTAGGCGCCGCCGTGGGTAACTCTTGTATTGACCCTGACGTTGATCGTCAAGGCCTTCTTCGGCAGCTAAGACCATCGTCCATCTGTCTTTGAGCGTATCCTATTCGGCTTTTAGCTGTTGTTGTTTCATCTTCAAGCTTCGGGCGGTGGCGATGAGTTGCCGCTTGAATTTCTCTTGCTCCAGGGGGTCCTCTGGGACGATGAAGTCTTCGAGTTCGAGGCTGTCCTCCTCTTCGGACGGAGGGAGGTAATTACTGTCCTCGGAATCCTCGAGGTCCTCGGGGTCACCCTGGTCCTCGTGCCCTTCAGGGGTATCATGGCGCTGCTCGGGGGTGTTGTTGCCGAGCTCCTCCAAGTTGTCCGGAGTCTCATTATCTCTGGTGTCGTTCGTGTCTGTGTGATCTTCCTTGCCCTTTCCCCGCCCTCTGGCTCGCCGTCGTCGGCGTCTGGGCGGTTCTTCGGTGGGACCGTCGCCGTCCTTGGGGGTATCGACCATGTAAATGTCATAGGTGGAGGTGGCGGTCCACTTTCTGGTGTTGGAAGTGGCAAGGGAAGGAGCCGTATAGGGCGGGACGTCGATATCCTCGTCCATATCATCAGCCTCCTCGGAGGCGTAGTCCAACATGTCGGTTAAATATTCGACAGTGGCTACCAAGTGGGTGGTGGGTGGGACGCAAACTTCCCCGCGGCTGGCATCCTGTCCGACCTGCTCCTGGTCCGAGGACGAGCCATCTATGATATTCGTCTTCTGGATCCGGTCTAACATCTCGCTTAAAATCAAGAGGTCCGCCGGATCTATGCTCGGGCAGCCATCGGAGTTGAGCTCCGGCGCACCGATAATGGGAGTGTGTTCGGCCAAGGGTGACCCTTGGTTTTCCGGCATTGGGGTCAATTCTAAACTCGAGGTCAGATCCGAACTGAGGCCTGCCCCGGAGACGGGGGCGGGAAAGGAATCCGAGGTCAAGGCCTCGGGATTGGCTGGTTCCTCGGGTACAGCCGAGAACCCAGTGAAGACCAGATCGCCTCGAGCATCGGCGACGTATTCAAGGCCGCCGAACCTGATTTCCTGCTCGGGGGCGAAGCTGCCGACCTGGTCGAGGTGACCGGTCGGATCGGCGTGCAGCAAAATGCCGCCGAATGCGAAGAGCTGTTCGGGGACGAAGACGTCCCCGCTGCGGATTCCATCGCTGAAGAGAAGAGTTGTCCGAGGACGAAGATGTCCCCGCTGCAGATTCCATCGCCATAGAGCTATCCGAGGACGGCGAGCCATTGATCCTTGGCGACCCACGACGGAACTCTCAATGAAGGCACCAATGTCGGTACCAAAACCGGCAGATCTCGGGTAGGGGATCCGAACTGTGGATCTAGGAATCGATGGTTAACAGAGAGCGTAGAGACGATGATTTACCCAGGTTCGGGCCCTCTCGAGGAGGTAATACCCTACGTCCTGCTTGATTGTATTGATGTGATTGTATGAAGGTTACAGAGTTGATCTACCTCGAGATCAGATGGGCTAAACCCTAGGCAGTTATTATATGATGATCCTCTACGGACTAGGCCCTCTGGTTTATATAGACACCAGGAGGTCCTAGGGTTACACATGGTCGGTTACCATCAGGGGATAAACATGCCGGTCGCGCCAGTTATTCCTTGGAGGAGACGCCAAGTCTTCGGAGGTTTCCTTCTGATACACGGGGTCGCCCACAATCCGGCCTTCCATCGACGAGTAGAGAGCGGCCCACCAGTCCGGCCCACGAGAGATAGGCTGGCGGCCCGGGTACCCCCTAGTCCAGGACACCCTCACACGGTCGGGCCGGGGCATCACAGCTGAATCCACAAGATGCAAATTAAGGGAACAAGGATCCATGTCGGTGAGACCTAGCACATCACACAAAGACTTAGGTATAGTGGAAACGCTAGCACCAAAATCACAAAGAGCATTACATTCATAATCTTTAATTTTGACTTTAATAGTAGGTTCTCATTCATCTTGTAATTTTCTAGGAATTGAAACTTCTAACTCAAGTTTTTCTTCATGTGCTTTCATCATAGCTTCTACAATATGTTTAGTGAAAGCTTTATTTTGTTCATATGCATTTGGTGAATTAATCATGGATTGCAACAAGGAAATACACTCAATTAAAGAACAACTATCATAATTAAAGTCCTTGTAATCCAAAGTAGTGGGTACATTACTATTTAAAGTTTTGACCTCTCCAAACCCACTTTTTTCATTTTTATGATCAAGATTATCACCCTCCAAGCAAGTGGGACTCCTTCTATCTAAAGTTGACTCTTCTTCAGTCCCTTTTTCATCAAGTTTTATGTTACTAAATAATGATTCAATAGGAGTGACACCAATCATTTTAATATCTTCATCATTACTAGATAGTGACTCTGATTTGGCAGCCATCCTATTCACTAGAGTTGTTTGTTTATCCAAGATTTTTCCTAGTAAATTTTCAGTATTAGCAAGTTGAACCTGAAGGTTGGATACTTCTAGATTAACATCTTCAAGTTGTTTATTGATAGCATCCAACAAGCTAGAATGTTCCTTAAGCTCTTTGGAAAAGAATTTATTTTGCTCAAATTGCAAAGTCATAAAACTCTTAGTGACATTTTCAATTTCAGACAATCTTCTGGTATAGAAACTATCGCGAAATTCCTCCAGCGACATAGTGACAAAACAAGTGAACTAGCAAACAAGCAAATAAAAATATTTTTGTATTTTTGTAAAAAAATAGAAGTGGGGGAGATGAAAAAGAGAGGAAAATGCAAATAAAAGGCAAATAAAGTAAATGCAAGTGGATGAGAGTTTGTGCGAAGGTACTTGGTAATTTTGATGATGTCTCCCAGCCAACGGCGCCACAAATTCTGCCTGCTACTTGTAGTCTGTGTTGGTATTTCCCCGAAGAGGAGAGGATGATGCAGTACAATAGAGATAAGTATTTCCCTCAGTTAAGAACCAAAGTTATCAATCCAGTAGGAGAACCAAGCATAATTCTGTTAAGCGCACCTGCACACACAAGAGCAAACACTTGCACCCAACGCAAATAAGACGGTTGTCAATCCTGTTAGCGATTATTTGCAAGGATTAAATCTTATTGAGGTAAATAGATAAACTAAAATACTAATTAAAATAAAAGTAAATAAATTGCAGCAAGGTATTTTTTAGGTTTTTAATATATGATAAAGTAGACCGGGGGCCATAGTTTTCACTAAAGGCTTCTCTCTCGAACACATAGCATACGGTGGGTAAACAAATTACTGTTGGGCAATTGATAGAAAAGCAAATAATTATGACGGATTCATGGCAATGATCATGTATATAGGCATCACGTCCAAGACAAGTAGACTGACTCCTGCCTGCATCTACTACTAGTACTCCACCCATCGACCGCTCTCCAGCATGCATCTAGGGTATTAAGTATGAAACAGAGTAACGCCTTAAGCGAGATGACATGATGTAGACAAAGTAAACTCAAGCAATATGATTAAACCCTATCTTTTTATCCTTAATGGCAACAATACAAATACGTGTCATGTTCCCTTCTGTCACTGGGATTGAGCACCGCAAGATTGAACCCATCACAAAGCACCTCTCCCATTGCAAGATAAATCAATCTAGTAGGCCAAACCAAATCGATAGATCAGAGAGAAATACAAAGCTATAACAATCATGCATAAAAGAGTTTAGAGAAGACTCAAATATTTCTCATGAATAATCTGATCATAAACTCACAATTCATCGGATCCCAACAAACACACCGCAAAAGAAGATTACATCGGATAGAACTCCAAGAACATCGAGGAGAACATGGTATTGAAGATCAAAGAGAGAGAGAAGAAGCCACCTAGCTACTAGCTATGGACCCGTAGGTCTGTGGTAAACTACTCACACATCATCGGAAGGGCAGCAAGGTTGATGTAGAAGCCCTCCGTGATCGATTCCCCCTCCGGCAGAGTACCGGAAAAGGCCTCCAGATGGGATCGTGGAAGAACAGAGGCTTGCGGCGACGAAAAGGTTTTCTCTTCTGGCTCCCTGTTGGTTTGGGAATATTTGTGAATTTATAGCGAAGGAATTAGGTCAAGAGGTGCCACGAGGGGCCCACATGCCTGGGGGGCGCGGCTACCCCCTGGGGCGCGCCCTCCAGGCTTGTCGCCTCCTCGTGACTCTTCTGGTCTTCTCCCGAAGCTTCATGGGTCTCTTCTGGTCCAGAAAAAATTAATCCAAAGTTTTTTCTTGTTTGGACATTTTTGATAATAATTTTCTGAAAAGGCAAAAATAAGCAGAAAACAGCAACTGGCACTGGGCACTGGGTTAATAGGTTAGTCCCAAAAAATGATATATAATGGCATATAATTGCATATAAAACATCCAAGATTCATACTATAATAGCATGGAACAATCAAAAATTATAGATACGTTGGAGACGTATCAGTCATCCAACACAAATATCCATCGCTGATCCAATGCCTACGCTTTTCTCATATTGATCTTTGCTAAGTTACTACTACTGCTGCTGTTACAATCACTACAAATTGCTACTGTTCCTGTTCCTGTTACTATTGCTACTATGCTACTAAACAATTTGCTGCAGAGATATTATATCCCAGGTGTGGTTGAATTGATAACTCAACTGCTAAGGCTCATAAATATTCTTTGGCTCCCCTTGTGTCGAATCAACAAATTTGGGTGAAATACTATCCTCCAAGAATGTTGCGATCCCCCATACTTATGGGTTATCAAGACCTTTTTCTTGCGCTGTTGCCAGGGAGCATAGCTCTATTTATTGAGTTTACTTGGGATTTTACACTAGAAAGAATCTGAAAGACGCTAAGACTCAGATCGTACCCTCCAAGACGAGGGGAGGTATGGTACTGCCATCTAGCTCTGCACTTGATTCACCTTCTGTTTTAAGTAGGCTTGCGACACCACCACCTGTTATTCATTCTGATATGTCGCAAGTAATTGATGATGCTACTTCTGCTATAAATGAAACTTGTGATGATGCTAGTACTCTGCTTGATGATACTGTGCCACTAGGTGAATTTCATGATGAACAAATTGCTAAAGCTAAAGAGATTGAAAATGCTGAAACTGATGAAAATTGCGATTCACCTATTACACCTAGCCCTCCTACTAGAGTTGAAATGCCTAAGATACCTGATGGTTATGTTATGGATGGGGAGATAGCTAGAGAATTTCTTGCTTGTAATGATAGAGATGATATTAAGAAATTACTGAGTAAGCTGAAAGAAAAGGCTATGATAGAGAGAATGAAATATGATCCTAAATTTGCTACTTCTCCTATCTTTGTTACTGATAAGGATTATGAATTCTCTATTGATCCTGAGTTAATTACTTTGGTAGAATCTGGTCCTTTTCATGGTTATGAAACTGAAACTGTTGTGGCACACATTACCAAATTGAATGATATAGCCACCCTATTTGCTCACGAGGAATTTTTTTGCTATTACTATATTCTTAAGTTGTTTCCTTTCTCATTAAAGGGTGATGCTAAGAAATTGTTTAATACTCTTGCTCCTGGTTGTGTGCGTAGCCCCCAGGATATGATATATTACTTCTCTGAAAAATATTTTCCTACTCATAAGAAACAAGCTGCCTTACAGGAAATATTTAACTTTGTGCAATCTGAAGAAGAGAATCTCCCTCAAGCTTGGGGGAGGCTTCTCCAATTACTTAATGATTTGCTTGATCATCCTCTTAAGAAAAATGAAATACTTGATATCTATCTTTTATAATGGACTAACCGATGCTTCTAGAGACAACCTAGACAGTTGTGCTGGTTGTGTTTTCTGGGAATGAACTGTTGGACAGGGTGAAGAATTATAATATGCTAAAGAATGCTGATGATTGGACACTTCCTGAACCACCACCTAAACCAACTCCGAAGAAGAGAGGTATTCTATTCCTCAGTCCAGAAGATATGCATGAAGCTAAGAAATCTATGAAAGAAAAGGGTATTAAAGCTGAAGATGTTAAGAATTTACCACCTATTGAAGATATACATGGACTCGATATCCCAACACAGGTAGTAAAGGTAAATTCTCTTTGTAAATTCGATGAAGGTGATATTCCTTAAAATAAATCTGCTAGTCAATGCCTGGATGAATTTAATAACTACATTGTTAAGCAAGAGAACTTTAATAGGTATGTTAGCAATCAATTGAAATGAAATACTATTATGATTGATCGCTTGAGTGATTTGATGTTTAGGATTGCTAATGATGTTAAAGGTTTAAGTAAACATTCATCCATGGTTCTTACTCAGTTAGAACAAGTTTCTAAGTCACAAAATGATTTGCTTAATGAAATGAATAATAGAATGAATGATCGTGCTGTTAGAGTTGTGACTAGAGGAGCTAGAATGACTCGGGAGCCTCTATATCCTGAAGGTCATCCTAAAAGAATTGAACAAGATTATCAGAAAAATGATGCACCTAGTTCATCTAAGAAGAAAAAGAAACAGAAAAATGATAAAACTTTGCACGCTTCTAGTGAACCGGTGATAGAAAAACCTTTTGAGAATCATAATGATGTTTCTATTTCTGATGCTGAGACACAATCTGGTAATGAACATCCACCTAATGATAATGATAATGATGATGTTCATATTGATGATGCTCAACCAGACAATGATAAAGAACCTGATAATTATGTAGAAATAGAACCTGTTGTTGATCTTGATAACCCACCTCCTAAGAATAAAAGATATGATAAAAGAGATTTCATTGCTAGAAAACATGGTAAAGAAAGAGAACCATGGGTTCAAAAACCCATGCCTTTTCCCAGTAAACCTCCAAAAAATAAGGATGAGGAGGATTTTGAACATTTTGTTGAAATGCTTAGCCCAGTCTTTTTGAGAACACATTTGACTGATATTTTGAAAATGCCTCCATATGCTAAATACATGAAAGATATTGTCACTAATAAAAGGAAGATACCTGAAGGTGAAATTTCCACTACGCTTGCAAACTATTCTTTTAAGGGTGGAGTACCTAAGAAGTTAGGAGATCCAGGAATGCCTACTATACCATGCTCCATTAAAAGAAGTGATGTCAGAACTGCTTTATGTGATTTAGGAGCCGGTGTCAGTGTTATGCCTTTCTCTTTATATAGAAGACTTGATTTGAATAAATTGACACCTACTGAAATATCTTTACAAATGGCTGATAAATCAACTGCTATACCTATTGAAATTTGTGAGGACGTTCCCGTTGTAGTTGCAAATGTTACTATCTTGACAGACTTTGTTATTCTTGATATGCCCGAGGACGACAGTATGTTGATCATCCTTGGTAGACCCTTTTTGAATACTGCAGGGGCTGTTATTGATTGCAACAAAAGCAAGGTCACTTTTCATATCAATGGTAATGAACATACGGTATACTTCCCGAAGAAACAAAGTTCAGTCAATAGTATCAACTCCATTGAAAGAATTGTGACAATTACTATTGGAGGTTTTGAATTTCCTCTTCCGACTGTCAAAAAGAAATATGAAATTCTTATTGTTGGGGAAATGCATATCCCCGTGGAGGTAACTTAGTGTTATACGACAATTCTTCGGTTTCATGTTTCTCGGAAATAGTTTGTTAATAAGACTTGATCAACCTTATTAATGGATTCTTTTTGAGGGGCATGTGGTCGATGAATTTAGTAAGCACAAACTACTGTAACTTCTATTTACTCTCTGTTATTTAAAGTTTAATAAAGTAGAATGCCATGATTATCCTATTTTTTGAATTATCCGTGCAATAAAAAATGTCCCGAAAATAAAAGTTCCTAGAATGACCTGAAAATTTAGTATGATTTTTTCTACAATATTTAAGAATTTTTGGCACTGAACACACCCCAGGGGGGGTGCACCTGTGAGCCACAAGCTCACAGGGCGCGTCCACCCCCTAGGCACGCCTAGTGAGCTTGTGGGACCCACGGGGGTCCCCTCACTTATTCCACTAGCCCACAGCCTTCTTCTTCCTCCAGAAAAAATCACCCTTGCTCTCAAGTCCGTGTTCTTGCTCATTTTCATGCGATTTTTGATCTCCTTGCTCGAACTCCATTTCCGAAACTGTCTTGAGGAATTACTCCTTGGTATGTGACTCCTCCAATGCTCCAATTAGTTTTTGTTCTAGTGCTTTATGTTTTGCAAATTTAGCTACTGTTGGTGACCATGTATATGAGCTTGCATGTTGAATTTGTATGGTCCAAAGTAGTTTTCATGCATGATATAGCTTCTAGACATTTGTGGGAGTAGTTGCTATCAATTTTGTTAAGTTTTGTTCACTTTTATTTTGAGGGACTAAAAATTTCAGAAAAAGAAAATGCTTAGGAGGACATTGAGAGGTTCTTCGAGCCGGAGTTCCGAGGAGACTCCGAAGGAGAAGCCCAAGTACAACCTCCCTCGTGCGGCCGAGGTGCAGCCGTGTGAATGGTCATGCAACACATTCTTGAGGGATGCGGGTATTCATGATGATTTCTATTATTTGGCGAACAATGCCGGCCTCATCCCGTTCCTCCAAGATAAGTGTGATCAATACCTCCTGCTCACCAATACTTTTGTGCAAAATTTCTACTTTGATGCTAGGGGGGGGATACCCACCGTATCATTTCACCTCTATGATGTCCCCTTAGAAATAACACTTGAGAGATTTTGCCAGTATGCAAAATTCCTAATGAGGGCAGCCCTCTAGAGCCACGTCCAAGGGACGTTGCGGATTTTATACCTGCCATGACTGTGGGGGAGACGAGAGGGGTTTCAGAAGCTAGAGTTGCTAGTTTACATTTTCCTGTTTTGCGTTATTGCCCATTATTTGCCGGGAGGTGTTTAATTGGTCGATGGGAGAGTGGAACACTTAGTTCACCTGATCTTGCTATTTTACGCCATGCTCTTTATTATGATAGAGCTCTTAGTTTGGGAGCTATGATTGCTCGATGATTACACACTAACCGTTCGAAGGGAGTTATTTATGGTGGTATTTATGCTTCTCGCCTCGCTAGACACTTTGAGATTCCTATTAGAGATGAGGAGGATGAGCTTTTACCTACCAAATATCTTGATTATAGCAGCATGGTTGGTCATAATTTTATTGATTCTGGTGAGAGACGATTTAGGTATAACTTGGTATTTAGTCAGGGTACTCGTGAGATTATTACTCTACCTGCACCGTCTTTGTTCGTTCTTTCTAGTGGCAGGTACACTATTATTTCCCGAGGACATTTATGCCTATTGGGGCCTTACGCCACCAGCGGCACCAACTCCAACACCGACTTATCAGTGGGAGCCTCAGCAGCCCCAGTGGGATCCCCAGGAGCCTCAGTATTATCCTGGAGCTGATCACTTCGATCCATGGCAGTAGACAAAGCTAGGCCAAAAGCCTAAGCTTGGGGGAGTACGTATTTCTCACCGACATTACATTCATGTATCACACATTCATTCCAGTCGTCGGTGTTCATCCTCTTTCATTGTATATCCATGTTAGTTTTATTTTCGCTTTCTTCTTGTGTGTTTGAAAAACTTTGAAAACCCAAAAATATTTCTTGCTTCTTTTCAGTTTTTCTGTCCCGTTTAATTAGTTTCTAGTATTAAAAGAAAACCCAAAAAGATTTCTCGTTTCTTCTTTTGCTTGTTGGGAGTTCTCCCGTGTAAATAGTTTTTCTCGCTTTTCGTTTTTCCTTAGTTAGTTTGTTTTTCTTTAGAAAAACTAAAAACTCCAAAAATATGTCAGTGTGTTTCTCTGAAATTCTTTTCTTTTAGTTATGTCATCGTATGGAAAAGATTATGCTAGAATTGTTTAAAGTGGCTCATATATGCTTTATTGTTGATTTAATGAAGAACCACTATTACCTTGTCTTCTCCATTAAATAAAATATTTGCAGATTCCAGCTTAGTCCACGGCACACTTGCACTATTATTATTTTCATATCATTTGGTTGTGCAAGTGAAAGGCAATAATGATGATGATTTGATGAAGTGATTGCGGTGAAGGAAAGCTGGTATGAACTCTTCTTGTTATTGTTTTTGTAAATATGTTTAACTCAGTCGATCTTGATTCAGTATATTATGAGTAAACATATTTGTGATGACAATTAGAGATTATAGTTACTCATGCCATGCTTAAATAGCTAGGAGTGAATAATGATTTATCTTGTGTGTCAACATGCATTAAAATGGTTGTGATGTAGTATGTTAGTATGGTATCCTCCTCTGAATAATTCAAGTGGCTTGACTTGGCACATGTTCACACATGTAGTTGAATCAAAACCAATGTAGCCATCATGATATTTATGTTCAGGGTGTTTATATCCTACTCATGCTTGTATTCAATATTAATTATTCGCAATGCATGATTATGACAATTGTCGCTCCTTAAGTTGGTCGCTTCTCAATCTATTTGCTAGCCTTCGCCTGTACTAAGCGGGAATACTGCTTGTGCATCCAAAATCCTTAAACCCAAAGTTGTTCCAGATGAGTCCACCATATCTACCCATATGCGGTATTACTCTGCCATTCCAAGTAAATTTGCATGTGCCACCTCTAATCATTCAAATAAACATCTATTTTGTGTGCCCATACCGCTCATGGAGTGACGGGGCGGTCGATATCTTCCATGCTAAGTGGGTTACTCTCATGATGGTGTTTATTCACTTGTCATTGCACGAGAGAGACTGGTAATTGGGATGCCCAGTCCTGTAATTTGAAAATAAATAAAATATAAGGAAACAAACTCCCCCGGAAAGTTGATTGTTTGGAGGGCACCCATGAATTCTGCTAGCCATGGCTTGTGTTTGTATGGTTGAGGGGGGTAAACTTTACCTTTCCGCTTGGGAACTGCCTATAATGTGTTCAGCATGGAAGATATCGAAATCCTTTGTCGTGACGTTGACAGGAAAAGCACACCTCTCAAAATGTATCCATCTCTGTTTTAAGCTTTGAGCTCTGGCACCTCTGCAAATCTCTGCTTCCCTCTGCAAAGGGCCTATCCTTTTACTTTTATGTTATTTGCTTTTATTGTTGAGTCATCACCTTCTCATTTAAGCACCAACCCTGAGAGTGCTATTATCATTTTTATGCATTGAGTCTAGTTAATGTTGGATGTGACCATGACTGGATCTCTTCTACCCTGAATTACAATGTTTAGTCACTGCTTGAACCTCAGAGGTGCTCTGCATTTATGTTTTGCGGTCTCAGAAAGGGCTAGCGAGATACCATGTTATCATATTGTATCATGATTGTTTTGACAAATTGTTGGCGTCCGAGATATCTTATTATTGCCCGCTAGTTGGTTATGTTATTGTCATGAGTAAATGTGAGACCTAAGTGCTATCATCGATATGGTTAGTTCATGATCTTTGCTGAAAACTGGATCACTAGTTAAGTTTTTCTTTGTCACTTTCAGTTTGTCAACTAAATTGCTAGAGGACAAGCACTGAGTTAAGCTTGGGGAAGTTGATACGTCTCAAATGTATCTACTTTTCCAAACACTTTTCCTCTTGTTTTGGACTCTCATTTGCATGATTTGAATGAAACTAACCCGGACTGACGCTGTTTTCAGCAAAACTACCATGGTGTTGTTTTTGTGCAGAAATAAAAGTTCTCGGATTGAGCTAAAAATTTACGGAGAATATTTTCAGAATATATAAAAAATATTGGCGAAGAGAACTACCGGAGGGGGGCCACGCAGGAGCCACAAACTCAGGGGGCGTGCCCACCCCCCAGGGCGTGCCCTGTGAGCTTGTGGGCCCCACATGCCTCCGTTTGCCCTAATTCCACCTCTATAAGTATTGTCTCGCAGAGAAAAAAATCAGAGAGAAAGTTTCATCACGTTTTACGATACGGAGCCGCCGCCACCTCCTGTTCTTCATCGGGAGGGCTGATCTGGAGTCCGTTCGGGGCTCCGGAGAGGGGGATTCGTCGCCGTCATCATCATCAACCCTTCTCCATCAACAATTTCATGATGCTCACCACCTTGTGTGAGTAATTCCTCCGTAGGCTTGCTGGACGGTGATGGAGTTGGATGAGATTTGTCATGTAATCGAGTCAATTTGTTAGGGCTTGATCTCTAGTATCCACTATGTTCTGAGATTGATGTTGCTATGACTTTGCTATGCTTAATGCTTGTCACTGGGGCCCGAGTGCTATGATTTCAGATCTGAACCCTCTATGTTTTCATGAATATATTTGAGTTCTTGATCCTATCTGCTAGTTATATGCACTTGTTATTGTTCCGATCCGTAGACCCCAAAGTGACAATAGTTGGGATACTCTTCGAGGATGACTGTAATTCGAGGAGTTCATGTATTCACCATGTGTTAATGCTTTGTTCCGGTTCTCTATTAAAAGGAGGCCTTAATATCCCTTAGTTTCCTTATGGACCCCGCTGCCACGGGAGGGTAGGACAAAAGATGTCATGCAAGTTCTTATTATAAACATGTATGACTATATACGGAATACATGCCTACATTACATTGATGAATTGGTGCTATTGTGTATCGCTCTAGGTTGTGACTGTTATATGATGAATGTCATCCAACACAAATATCCATCGCTAATCCAATGCCTACGCTTTTCTCATATTGATCTTTGCTAAGTTACTACTACTGCTGTTGTTACAATCACTACAAATTGCTACTGTTACTATTCCTTTTACTATTGCTACTATGCTACTAAACACTTTGCTGCAGAGATATTATATCCCAGGTGCGGTTGAATTGACAACTCAACTGCTAAGGCTCATAAATATTCTTTGGCTCCCCTTGTGTTGAATCAACAAATTTGGGTGAAATACTACCCTCGAAGACTGTCGCGATCCCCTATACTTGTGTGTTATCACACGGCTGTGGGCACGTGCCAGCGCCACAGGGCTAGCCCTCATCCTGCCAGAGACGTAGGCTAGGGCTCTTGTGGCTGGCACACCCAGTATTCGCAAAAAAAAATAGTCGTGCCAAAACTTGTGTCAGTGTACTAAATCATGGGTGCCCTCGTACCCTGACTTGTGCACAAGCAGTTATAGCCTTCCTGACGTCAAAGGCTTGCCGGAGGGTTGCTGTGACCCAAGACTTAGATTAAACAAAACCGTGAAGAAGACCTCAAGGCAGGTCATTGAGAAGTACTATTCTCGTACTGAAGATCAACACTGCCCTTGCCGGTAAGCTTTGTGCCGGCAAGGTGAAGACCATGACTCTGGTTGCCGGCAAGCGAAGGCCCGGGAAGCTCCGCGCCGGCAGGCTCATTCTGTCCCGTTACCGCTCCACCTCATCATCGGCTAGATAAGCATGTATGATAGGTGTCGAGCGGGCAGGCAGTCAACATAGCTGGCCAAGGCACGTGTCGGCATGCCACGCAAGGATTAACTTTAATGACACCCGTCCTTGGGATGTGTCAAGGTAACAGGAGGGCGCCAGGACCGGTGGTACAGATCTTTTACCCAAAGCCTCGCCTCCCCGACATAGCACCTAACGGTGCATTAAATGTGTTTGTCTTACCCGTTAGGAGATAGACATGGTGACGGTGCAAGTCACTATTCATACCCTGTAAATGACCGTATTAGCCACTATGGTAACCCCTTGGCCTATAAAAGGTGGCCCATGGCTACACTTAGAACGATCGACTCTTAGTTCAATTACACGTTGTAGCTGCACTTCCCGCCCACCTTGCCAACGAGCTGCGCTCTTTGTAACCTTTGAGCTCATACACAATCAAACCACCAGAACAGGAGTAGGGTTTTACGCTCACAGCGGCCCAAACCTGGGTAAATCGTTGCTTGTTCTCATATCTACTAGCCCTGCTCTTTGTAGTATATTGATCTGTAACACCCCAAAGATCGGGTTATCGATTTTTGTGCTGTTATTCCTTCCTAGCTTTCCTCTCCCAAATTTTTCCTCTGGAATCTGGCAAGTGACCAGGTGAATCCAGACAATCCTGAGCCTCTCCATATCTTTCTCATGCTCTTGTACCAGTCAAGCTCCCGTCAGTAAACCCCGAACCTCATTCAAACCCTAGTTTCAAAATATTGGAACTGGAAATCCTGCCTTTGTGTTTACAAAGGAGCTATCATTTTCCTTGCTCAGTTGATCCTCCCAAAATTTCCAGAGATCCTCCTTCACTCATAAACCGTAGATGTGCAAAAATATTGCCAAGTCATATGCAATATTTTTCATCTAGAATTAATTCCTTTTTCTGTCTTTCTGAGGAATTAAATCTAGGAAAATATCTATCCATCTCCAAAGTTCATGAAAACTTGTGGAGATATTCTTTGTGATCATATTGAGCTCTCACAAAAATATTGGCCACAATTAAATAAAGGAAATTGTATTTTCCTATTTAAAGCCAATATTTCAATTTGGGGCCTTTCCAAAGGAACTACCATTTTGGTAGCTAGGAAAAATCCCAATTAAATTTTGGAGCTTATTCTACCCATATAGTCACCATTTCCATCAAAATCTCAAGTTCCACAATTCAAATTTTGAGCACAACATCCATTTGAAAATTTTGTCCAGATTTCTAGTTTGCAAAGGAAGTTCTTGTTCTCTTGATCTTTTTGGGCTGAAACTTTTCAGGGTGGTTAACATTGACAAATCACCTCTGGATACCTAAAACCAGCCCATTTCATCTAGCCAATCTTCCTCGGTAAATTATCTAAATTTCTATCCAGATTGCATCTCTGTGAAGGAAGTACCTTCATAGATGATCAATTTGAGCTGAAATTTCTCAAGATATCTCTCCATATCATAACCCTACACCAAAAATAATCCAAATCCATCTAGCCATTTGACCCCAGCATCATCATCTTCCTTTCTGGTCAGATTGCTAGTTTACAAAGGAAGTACCCTCTAGAGTTGTCCATTTGAGCTGAATTTTTGTCAGCAAGGTCACCTTGGTAGATGATTGACCCATGCCCAAGATCAGGCCAAGAGGAGCACTGTGGTGGCCACACCACGTGTGCAAACTTTGCTGCTGGAACCTGTTTGACCTTGCTGCAGTCACATCAGAGCTCTCCAGTGCTATCCAGCTGCATAGGTCAACTCAGTGCAGGAAGGAGAACCCCCTAGACAAGGTTTGGCCTCGAGTGGGGCGTGGCACTGCCGTGGCCACACGGTGACCGCGGGCAGAGCGCGCCAAACCAGAGCTCTGTGCATTGGAGTCTTCGGGAGGGCGCCTCCAGCGGGTTCCAGCTCGTCCGCGAGCGCCGGAGAGCTTCCCACCGCATGCTTGGACCGCCTGGAGTCTTCTCCCCCTCGTCCCCTAGCCGTGGACGCTTCTGCCGACCGCCGGAGTGCCGCCACCTCGCCGTGCGTCTCGGAGCTTCGGCCACCGTCGCGAGACCCCCTCCCCGCGCCTATAAATAGCGCCCTGAGTCCCTCCTCCTCACCAGCAGCCCCCTCTCCCCCTCCCAGCTCGAAGGAGCAAGCTCCCGCGCCCAATTTAGCCACGTCCTCCATGGCAGCCGCCGGCCCTCCGCTCAAATTTGAGCTCCATGGCCTCTTTCTCCTTCCCCTGGCCGCCACCGTAGATCCCCACTACCACCAAGACGACTCCCTGCCCTCCATTCGGCCTCGGGGATGATCGCTGCCTTGGCCCCGAGCTTGCCCCGCCGCCGTGCACCCCCTCTGTTTCCGCCGTGGCGCCGGCGCTGTGGTCCACCTCGGGCTCCCCCACGGCCACCCTCCGGCGCGGCGTGGTGCGGCCGCGCCCCCGCGCTCGTCAGCTAGCCCTGGGGAGCAGCAGGGCGGCAGCCACGCCAATGGCCGAGCGGCCGCAGCCATCCTCTGTCTGGCGTCGGGAGAGAGAAGAGAAGGAAGGAGAGAGAGAAGGAGATAAGCCGGGGCCCGCCTGTAAGTGGCTAACGGCCGGGCCCAGCCGGTTAAGTGGAGACGTACTTCGTAGAAGGCGTTTTCGGTGTACCGAAGACGTATTTCTAGAAAGGCGTTTTCATTTTTCCAGCCGCCGGCCGAAGTGACTACTTAGCGGGCGTTCACCCGTTAAGGGCTAAAACGAACAATTTCTATTTGTTTTATCGCTTAACGAACGAACAGGCATTTCTCCGCGACCGTAACTCCGATTGAGGTAAATCCAACGCCCACGTCTTCATTTTGTCGAGCCCGTTCCGATGGCATCATTTTCATAATGTTTCCACACTATGAAAATGACCATTTTGCCCTTGCCCTTAATCAGCCTCCTTCGAGAGGGAAACTTTTCCGGCAAATCTTTCCGTGAGCCCATCGCACTTCTTCCCGGTGACTCCGTCGACCCCAAGGCAAGCCAACCTCTTATCATGAGCTCCGGACTTGCGTGATGACTTTGCTTGCACCATGTGTGTGTGTTGCAGTATATTTTCGGATCATCTGTTAGTCTGCACTGACATAGCCCTGTTATTTCATCTGTGCCAAATGCTAGTGCTATTTACCATGTGATATCATGAATTGCTTTCATATCATATTTTCCATGCTAGTAACAATATTTTTAATACCATTATCATGCTAGTGCTATGATTTGATCTCATGCCATGACTGTCAATACTATTATGAGTTTGCTATGTTGTTGTTAAGAGTTTGTTCTTGCTCATAAATGTTGATGTTATGATGAGATGATGGAAATATTAAATTGAGCTTATAAATTAAACCTCCTCCATCATCGATGGGATCGAGTCATAGTGCCACCGAACCGAGCTTATCCGTGCAGCCACATTTGCCGTTATGGGACGGCCTTGACTTGGTCGAACCTCGTGCTCTTTTAACGGTACCACCAAAGAGGGAGGGTTATGCGTGCGTGCTACCCTGATCAGGTAGGCGGCGATAACCTTGTGAGCCCAGTTGTTTGTTTGCGTGCGGTCCCCATTTGGGACAGTTTAGTTTGGCCACGACGGTGGCAGGTGTCACGGGGTGACACAGGGGCCACCCAGGGCATGACTCCGGGGGAGGATGATTGTCGGTGGTACGGTGGAGGAGTCACGGGTTAGGCAAGTTTCGTTGGAGCAGCACCGGTCCACCCAGAAGGGAAGTGTACCGAGGTACGGGACCAGGAGCTTCATGGTGTGGGTAACGTGTGCAACCTCTGCAGAGTGTATGAATCTATTCGAATAGCCGAGTCCACAGTATTGGACACAGTTCGTACTAGGTCACACTATTTGGTCTTGGTCGATCTGGAGGACGAACCTGTTATTACAAACTTGTTAAAGAATGTGCTACTAAGTAAATGTGGTAAATTGGACTATGGGATAATTGTGAGCAGTCACCATGTTGTTCTGGCATGATCACGAGAAGAGATCTCGGTGAGTCATGAGTTAGCCCAGAGGAGCAGTAAAACTGATTGACTATCACAACATATTACTTTAACATTTCACAGGAGGTAAGAGTAGTGTAGGTTCCAGTTTGATTTTGGATGCCATGTCTCGTAGAAATAGCCATGCCATGTTATGATATGCAGTTGATATGTTTGATTCATGTTATGCCATGCTTGATCCATGATTCCTGTTAATTCCATGCCATGCTTAGAATAAATTCTTATATGAGCATAGGGCTTGCTTCGTCATTTGCTTGTTTGGATGCTATGTATTTGGTTGTCTTGCGAGTACATTCAAAGTACTCACCTGGCCTTGCACGTGGCCAGTTGCAGGAGAAGGTCCGTCGTGCTAGATCGTAACCCAGCCAGTCCTGTGAGTTGTGGAGCCCAGCCAGAGACGTCGTTGCCGCTGAACCAAGACCTCTGCTGCCCTTTAGTTAGCCTCGGAGCCATGTATTAATATTGTTGTAAGCAACAGTATTGTAATACCCCCTTTCATATAATAAAGCTATTTTTGTGCCTGGAATTGCCGTATCATGTCTCAGACGTGCGCCAGGTCTTATCCTGGGACTGGCGTACGTCGGCCCTCTATCGGGGTGCCACATGATCCCACAGAAGAACCGCAAAGGGATCCTCTCGATCCCATAGATCGTCGTTTTCCCATGACATCTTTGGCGCGCCAGGCAGGGGGTCTTATATTACGAATCAGTGTTCGTAGTTTGAGTACCGGCTCCATCACCTTCGTCGATGGCACTGAAGAAGAAGACCAGAGCCACGACAGCTCCCACCACCTCCAAGCGGCCTTCCCAGGCGTCCACAGGCGGCGCAGGCGCTACGGCTATGACGGCCGGGGCAGGAGGCGCCGATGGTGCAGGTGTCCAACATCCCCACTGTTCCGGCGATCGCAGTCAGCACACTGGAGATGGCGCAGACGGCCAACTTCAACAACTCTCAGGTGAGCACGATCATCCCAGTATTACAATTCGGACCGGTGTGAACCAGGACCCCGCCGTCGCGGCGTCCAAGGACGGAGCGGCGACGTCCAACAACGCTGCGGCGGGACATGTGCAGCAACCATCGCAAGGTGGGGGCGCCATGCTTCCCCACGGCACTGGTGGTCCTGAATGGCGTCAAGCCAGCCCTGAGCATCGTCCTCACGATGCTCAGGATCCACAACCACCACACCAACCCGTTGGTGAGCATGCGCCACGGCAGTAGCCAGAAGGTATGCGACGAGCTCCCCCATGGCCCTGCTAGGAGTCAAACGTCATCTAGTTCCGTGTTTCCCGCCATGCCAACCATGGCGGCAGAGGCCATGGCGCGAGTTCAAATGCTGTTGAACTTCCCGCCAACCCCAGACAAGATGGAAGAATGGAGGGCCACTATCCAGAGTCTCATTAGTTTTGCCAATCCCGGCAAAACACAGGATGTGGGCCCCTCCAGACGACCACCCACAGTGCCGGCAGGACCAACTGGTTGTCGTGCC
This sequence comes from Elymus sibiricus, assembly GCA_039707655.1. NCBI lineage: Eukaryota > Viridiplantae > Streptophyta > Magnoliopsida > Poales > Poaceae > Elymus > Elymus sibiricus. Next base: position 312,103,350 of record CM077676.1, read on the forward strand.
GGAGACGGTGCACCAACGGTGCAGTCGCCTCCACGTCAACAACCACAGCGGCGGCAAGCTCGCCGATCGGATGACCAGGACACTATGTCTATGGCATCGTCGGATCCGAAGGGCTGCCAAGACCAGTGCCCGTACGAAGATTGAGCGGCGCCGGGAGGCACACCGTCTATCAGACGACCGTGCCGGGCCGGCAGCATACGTGCCAGTGCTAGGGTACCCTGGGTGCTTACCTTACGAGGTGGGCTGCCCAGCGTTTACTCACGAGCTACGGCAGGTTTGCTGGCCGTCCGCCCGCCCCTTCAAGCTAGAGCCGCCCGACAAGTACGACGGCACACTCAGTCCAGCAGAGTTCCTCGGCATCTACACCATCGTGGTGCAGGCTGCCGGGGGGCGCGACGACAAGTTGTTGGCCAACTACTTTCCGTTGGCGCTCAAGCCCAACGTCAGATCGTGGTTGATGAACTTGCCGGAGGGCTCCATTTCTTCTTGGTCGGATCTATGCCATCAATTCATGGGTGCCTACCAGGGTGGCCACAAACTCCCTAGTTAGGAGAGCGATTTGCATGTGATCCCCAGAGAGATGGCGAGACCCTCCGCAAGTATATACAGAGGTTTAGCCGTGTGCACCACAACATTTCCGATGTTTACCCCGCAGCTGTTTGCACCACGTTCCACACGAACGTGCGCAACCGCAGAATGCGGTCTGAGATGAATATCGTGAAGGTTAGAACCATCAATGAGTTGTACGCCTTGGCGGACAAGTGTGCACGTGCTGAGGAAGGGAGGCGACTCCCTGGGGAAGATGCTGGCGCCGAAGTCGACTCCGAAGATGACGACGCAGATGACGCATCGACCCCGCAGAAGAAGAGCCAGAAGCGCAACAGGAAGCGCAAAGGCAAGTCAGTGATGGCAGTCGAGAGCCCCGGTGATGCCAACGCCACCAAGAAGTCCAAGGCAGAAAGCCCCGACAAGGAGGTTGCCGGATGCACTGACTGCCGGGAGGCTGCGGCGGGCGACAAGAGTGGCAAGACCGGTGGGCCGTACTGCAAGATCCACCATACCAAGGGCCACGATCTCCAGGAGTGCCGGCAAGTGGAGCAGCTTGCCGAGAAGCAGAAGCAAGAGTACGAGAAGCGCGACAAAGTGAAGGGCCAGGATGGTGCCGATGGGTCTGGCAAGCAGAACCGTGGTGGCCAAGGGGGCTGCCGCGGCAAGGCCAAGCAGCCAAAAGAGAAGGCTGCTCAGGGCCAGAATGATGATGATGAGGACGAAGATGGGTCCGAGAACGAGTTCCAGAATGCAGTGGAAGCCATGTGTGTTGACGGAGGCGCATCTTTGCACTCCTCGCACCGGCAACTGAAGCAGTGGGTCCGCGAGGTGAATGCCGCGGAGCCCATGATGGGAGCACAGAAGCCACTGAAGTGGTTGCACACGCCCATCGTCTTTGACGCCGAGGATCACCCTGATCGCACCACTGCGGTCGGGTGTTTGCCGTTGTTGGTTTCGCCAACAATCCGCAACCTCAAGGTGACAAAGATGTTGGTTGACAGTGGGGCCGGCTTGAACTTGATCTCTCCCGACGTGATCAAGTGGCTGGAGATCCCCGACAAGGATCTTGAGGAGACCGGCACGTTCCAAGGGATCAGTCCAGGAAGGAACAAGCCGAAGGGCCAGATCACGCTGCCGGTCACATTCGGTAGCGACCTCAACTACCGGACGGAGAAGATCGTCTTCGACATCGTCAAGATGCCGCTGCCATACAATGGCATTCTAGGCCGTCCGGCGTTGGCCAAGTTCATGGCTGCGTCGCACTTTGCCTACAATGTCATCAAGATGCCAGGGCCGATGGGCATCCTCACCATCAAGTCCAACCAGAGAGATGCAATCATCTGCGCCGACAAGCTCTATCGAGAGGCAGTGGCAGCACTTGCCGTCAAGGCACCTGCTCCTGCCGGCAAAGCTCCCGGGGGAGGAAAGAAGAAGAAGAAGTCTGGCAAGACCTCTGATACGGACTCCGGGAAGCGCACTTTAGAGTGCAGCACGCCCGTTGAGGACATACAGAGAGCTCTACCGACAAGAGCAAGAAAGCCAAGGCCTCTGCGTTGGCGACCAAGCAAGTTTCTGCGAGAGAGGATGGGACGAGTGGCACTTTTTTGTAAGTGCCACTCTCAGTGACAAATAGGAAAGCGAGCTCGTTGCCTTCCTACGGGCGAATGTCGATGTGTTTGCTTGGCAAGCATCTGACATCCATGGTGTTCCTAGGGAGGTAATTGTGCACCACCTTGTTGTCTGCCCTCATGTGAGACCCGTCAAGCAGAAGGTCAGGAAGTAAGCCTTGGAGCAACAAGAGTTCATTGCCAAGGAAATCAAGAAGTTGGAAGCAGCAGGTCTAGTCAGAGGAGTGCTACACCCTATGTGGTTAGCCAATCCAGTCGTAGTGCGCAAGGCAAATGGGAAATGGAGGCTTTGTATAGACTTCACTGATATAAATAAAGCCTGTCCAAAGGACCCTTTCCCTTTGCCGCGCATCGACCAGATTGTAGACTCCACTGCCGGTTGTGAGTTACTCTCTTTTCTTGATGCCTATTCTGGTTATCATCAGATCTTTATGGCCAAGGAAGATGAGGAAAAAACCGCATTCATCACTCCATGTGGCACATACTGCTTTTTGCGTATGCCTTTCGGATTGAAGAGTGTTGGGGCAACATTTGCCAGAGCAGTTCAGATCGGTTTTGAGCCACAGCTGCACAGGAATGTGGAAGCTTACATGGATGACATTGTGGTCAAAACCAGAGACAAGTCAACCCTGATCCAGGATTTAGAAGAGACATTTGCGAACTTGCGCAAGCTCAACTTGAAGCTCAACCCCGAGAAGTGTGTGTTCGGTGTTCCATCCGGCAATGGGTTCTTTGTATCTCGGAGAGGGATTGAACCCAACCCCGACAAGATCAAAGCAATTGAGCAGATTGAAGCACCAAGACGCGTCAAGGATGTCAGGCGTCTTGCCGGCTGCGTTGCTGCCCTCAGCAGGTTCATCTCGAAATCGGCAGAGCGCGCCTTGCCGTTTTTCAAGATATTGAAAAAGGCAGGTCCAGTAAACTGGACTCCGAAAGCGGAGGCCGCACTCCAAGATTTGAGGGGGTACCTATCCTCTCCGCCAGTCCTAGTTGCGCCTAGGGCGCAAGAGACGTTGCTGCTATACTTAGCAGCAACGAATCAAGTGGTTAGTGTCGCACTTGTGGCTGAAAGGGAGGCAGATGAAGAGGAGGTAGCAGCCGCAGAGCCACGACCCGACGAGCCAGAATCTTCTCCGACAAGGTCAGGTGCCGACAAGCCAGAGATTGTGCAAGCCAGTAAGTCAGATCAACAAGTTGTGAAGAAGAAGATGGTGCAGCGCCCAGTCTACTTTGTCAGCTCCCTCCTGCAAGGGGCTAGGTCAAGGTATTCTGGTGTGCAGAAGTTGCTCTTTGGCCTCCTCATGGGCTCAAGGAAGTTGTGCCACTACTTTCAAGCACACCCAGTCACTGTCGTCACTCGCTTTCCCTTGCAACGCATCTTGAGAAATCCAGAAGCAACCGGCAGGATTGTGGAGTGGGCATTGGAGCTGTCAAGCTTTGATTTGAAGTTTGAGAGTACCTCAACAATTCAGAGCAGAGCCTTGGCGGAATTCATTGCAGAATGGACCTCAATGCCAGACGAAGAAATTCCAGAGACCTCTCTCCCCGGCAAGGAAACTATTAACGATTGGATCATGTACTTTGATGGTGCTTTCACGCTAAAAGGCGCCGGTGCCGGCGTGCTGCTTATAGCACCCACCGGAGAGCACCTCAAGTACGTGCTTTAGATGCACTTTCCCAGGGAGCAGGCCACCAACAACACTGCTGAGTACGAGGGATTGCTTGCTGGCCTGCGCATTGCAATTGACCTTGGTATCCGGAAACTAATTATCAGAGGCGACTCGCAGCTTGTGGTGAGGCAGGTCAACAAGGATTACCAGAGCCCTTTGATGGAGGCCTACGTTGATGAAGTGAGGAAGTTGGAAGAGCACTTTGACAGTCTGCAAGCGGAGCACGTTCCCCGTGCCCAGAATTGGATTGTCGACGACCTGTCAAAGCTTGCCGCCCAAAAGATGCCTGTGGAACCAGGAACTTTTGTGCTCCATCTGACTCAGCCATCCTTTACACCATCGAGGTTGGCGAAGAAGAGAAAGCAAGATGTTGGTGGTTACTTTCCGGCAGAACTGCCAGCAGCCGTCAAAAAAATGGAAACCACCGACAAGATACCCTTGGCCGGTAAGCCGTAGTTTCTGGCAAGCCAGATCCTTGCCATCAAAGCAAGCGCTCCCACGGACGAAGAAGTGCCTTTAGTCCTTGTCGTCAAGCCACAAGCTCCGGCATGGGCCCAACCAATTGTCCAGTACCTTCAAACAGGAGATCTTCCCGACGAACAAGAGGACGCAAAAAGAGTAGCCCGTCAATCAAGGATGTACAAGTTTGTTGACAACATTCTATACAGAAAGAGACCAAATGGGGTGAAATTGAAGTGCATCTGCCAGGAAGATGGACAGAGGTTGTTGGAAGAAATGCATGAAGGGATGTGTGGCTCTCATATTGGGTCACGCGCGCTTGTCGGCAAGGCGTTCCGTCAAGGATTCTATTGGCCGACAGCCCTTCAAGACGCCTTGGCGGTGGGAATCAGATGCGAAGCATGCCAGTTCCACTCCAAGGACATACACTAGCCATCGCAAGCCCTCCAAACCATCCCTCTCTCCTGGCCTTTCTCGGTCTGGGGGCTCGACATCGTCGGCCCCTTCCCCCGTGCTATCGGGGGCTTTGAATTCTTGTACGTTGCAATCAACAAGTTTACAAAGTGGCCTGAGGTGGAGCCAGTGAGGAAGGTGATGGCACAGTCAGCCATCAAGTTCCTCAAAGGATTGGTTGCTTGTTTTGGTGTCCCCAACAGGATCATCACTGACAATGGCACCCAATTCATGAACCGCGCCTTCACAGCATATTGCCAAGAACTTGGAAATAAGATTTGCTACACATCTGTTGCTCACCCAAGGAGCAATGGACAAGTAGAAAGGGCAAATGCAGAAGTGTTGTGTGGCCAGAACTTTTGACAGGCTGCACAAGTGTGGAAGGCGCTGGGTGGAAGAGTTGTCGGCGGTTCTTTGGTCAATCAGAATGACACCAAGTCGAGCCACTAGCCAGACACCCTTCTCCCTTGTTTATGGTGCAGAAGCGGTGCTCCCCACAGAACTCAGATACGGGTCACCTCGAGCCTTGGCCTTCGATGAAAAAGATCAAGATGAGCTGCGGCAAGACGATGCCACGCTCCTTGAGGAAGATCGTTTCCGGGCTGCTGTCCATGCTGCACGGTACCAGCAAGCTTTGCGCTGCTACCATAGCCGCAAAGTGAACTTAAAGTGCAACTAATCCCCGGGTGGTTTTGGTAATCAATAACAACATATATATCATTGATCTAATTCTTATTGCTAGTAAATTTCAGAAAAGATCAATGATTGGCATGGCAAGGATTAATGGATGTGGACCCCTCAAAATGCTAAGGACAAAGATTGGCAAGGCTTCAAGACTCTACATTTTTGGTTAAGTGATCCAAGATCACATTGAATCCATAGGAAAAGCCAATACTATTAAAAGGGGATGAGGTTTTGATTATGACTCAATTGCTCAAATGCTTAGTGATATTGCTCCAAAACTCTCAAATACTTCTCCACTTCATTCCTACCCACAACCCTAAAAGTTGATCTCGGTCCCACCGAAACATTCTTATCCGGACTCACCGAGATTGCTATCCACTATGCCACATGCCAAACCCTAACAGATCAGTGCAACCGAAATAGTTCTCGGTCCCACCAAGAAGGCTTGACCAACTTGCTATAACGTTGTTACTTCACTCCAGAATTTCCGAGATGAAATTTTCGGTCTCACCGAAACCTGGTCTTGCCCTAGCCATTGCACTTCAGTATCACCAAGATGTTTTGATCAGTCCCACCGAAAAGCCTAACATTCATGTCTTTTACACTAGTCGGTCTCACCGAGATTTTCATGTCGGTGTCACCGAGTTGGGTCAAAGACTTGTAACGGTTGGATTTGAGGTGAAGGCTATATATACCCCTCCACCTCCCTCTTACCATGTAAGAGAGCCATCAGAACGTGCCTACACTTCCACCATACGATTTCTGAGAGAGAACCACCTACTCATGTGTTGAGATCAAGATATTCCAATCCAACCATTTGAACCTTGATTTCTAGCCTTTCCCAAGTTGCTTTCCACTCAAATCCTTCTTCCACCAAATCCAAATCTGTGAGGAACTATTTGAGTGTTGGGGAGACTATACTTTGAAGCACAAGACCAAGGAGTTCATCATCAACACACCATTTATTACCTTTTGGAGAGTGGTGTCTCCTAGATTGGTTAGGTGTCACTTGGGATCCTCCAAGATCATGTGGAGTTGAACCAAGGAGTTTGTAAGGGCAAGGAGATCACCTACTTCGTGAAGATCTACCCCGAGTGAGGCTAGTCCTTTGTGGACAGAAGCCATGGTGGAATAGGCAAGGTTGCTTCTTCGTGGACCCTTCGTGGGTGGATCCCTCCGTGGACTCGCGCAACCATTACCCTCCGTGGGTTGAAGCCTCCATCAACGTGGACGTACGATAGCACCACCTATCGGAACCACGCCAAAAATCATCGTGTCTTCATTGCGTTTGAAATCTCCAATCCCCTCCTTTACTTACATGTGCAATGTTTTACTTTCCGCTGCTACACTCTTAGAATTGCATGTGTAGGGTGTTACTTGACTTGGTGTACTTGCTAAAATCTGCCCACAACTAAAATTGGGAAAAGGATATATTTTTATTTGGTCAAGTAGTCTAATCACTCCCCCTCTAGACATACTTTCGATCCTACATGAATGCCAGGAAACTTGAGGAAGGCGACCTTGTTCTTCATCGGATTCAGTCCACGAAGGGTCAAAACAAGTTGACGCCGAAGTGGGAAGGCCCTTACCAGGTGGTACGAGTCACTAGGCCCGGCGCAGTCCACCTAGAGACCGAAGATGGCACTCCGGTGCTTAACTCATGGAATATTGAGCATCTTCGCAAGTTTTACCCGTAAGGCACGGTTGCCGGGCTGCCCGGCAACCTCTTTTGTACAAGTTTGCCAGCAAAGCATGTAAACCTTTGTACAGAGCCGGGCGCAGATCCCATGCACATAAATAAAGCTAAGTGTTTCACAACTCTTTGTCAAAGTACATATTTGTTTATGTGTTGCAGGCAGCCTTGTGTTACATTTTCCCCTTGCATAGGATGATTAACGAACCATCAAGGTTCTAGCCTCCTCTTTTCTCTTCTTTCTTTTTCTCAAAGGACAGAAGGGTTCCTCGTGTACAAGTTTCCAGGGGGAGTGATGGTATGGATACCAAATGACGTTCAAGATATCATCCTACGGCAAGAAGCACAGCACAGAAAAAGCTAAGTTGAGAAACTTTGAAATAAATTCTTTGTTGTAGTTGCAATTTCTCCTTGAACGATTTTGGCCTTTGTATGAGAAACATGCACGCTAAGGAACCTTGTCGTAATCAGCTACGCCCTTACTTTGTTTCGAGTCCGCTCAGCAACTTAAGTGGCTACGTTGTGATCGTCAAGTGTATCCTTGCCGACAGCAGCACTTCCGGCAAGCTGCTAAGGACCCGTTCCTCAAGCGCTCGCGGCAAGAGTGCGCGCACCGGCAAGATTCCGGCAAGCGTAGGGTACCAGAATCATACAAAGACAGAATAAAACAAGAGGAATAGCATGCATACATCCATCCAAAACACAAGTTATATTACATCAAAACGCAGTGCGGATCTAACTCAAGATGAATCTGTCTTTTACATGATCATGCACGCGACAAGGTATGGCTACAAGATTAGTGGGTAACTCCACCCTCTGTCTTGGGGATCTGGCCAACTCTATCGGCGATAGGCGTGACGAGCTCTTCGGCGGTCCTGGTGTCGGCTCCCCTTGGCAGACTGGTGAAAACCTTGGAGAGATCAATGCCTGGGTTTCGGTACACCACTTTGACGAGTACCTTGAAGAGGACATCCCGGCAAAGCTTGCAGGATTCACTGGCAAGGTATGCAGCTCGAGCCCCATCATGTTTCTCCAGCGCCTCGATCAAGCTTTCAAAGAAGATAGTGAGCCTGGCGCTGGCGGTGTCCCCTTCGGCGGTGGCGTAGTGGTATTCCGGCAAGCCCATGGCGGACAACTGTGCAGAAATGTTCTCCGCGGCAACCACAAGACGGTCAGTCCAAAGCTTGTAGGCACCCTTGAGCTCATTGAAAGTCCTGGCAGTGCTCGCGACCAAGGCCTTCTCATCTTGGAGGTCCTTCGTCAAGATATTCTCACACTTTCTAGCTTCATCAAGGGATTTCTCCAAGGCGGTCAGCTTCATCTTGTGATCTTTGATAGTATCATTGGCCTTAGTGAGCTCTTGGCTCTTGGCGGACACTGAAGTTTGCAGCTCCGCCAAGGTGTGAGTTGCCTTCTCTGCCTCTGCTTTGAGCGCTAAGATCTCCTTGCCGTTGGCGGCGATATTTGCTTCGAGCGCTCGCACCTTGCCTTCCAGCTCGGTCTTGGCGACCTCTGCGGCTTCGGCAGCATCGACGGCCTCTTTGATCCTTTTGGCATGCTCTGTAGCCTGAGCCTTGATGGCCTCCTTGTGCTTGCGCTCCAGCTCCTGAGTTTGCTATGAGACAAGGGCCTGGATCTCATCGTCCTTGCCGCGAAGCGTGGTGGCAAGCTCCGCTCCACGAGCGGCAAGCTCTTCTTCATAAGCGTCAAGGCCAACCTTGCGCTCATTCTGCCCTGCTTCCATTGTTGCTACCTTCTGCGCAGCTTCCTCATGTGCCTTGTCGGCCTCAGCCTTCTCCAAGACAAACTCCTCCTTGGCCTTGGCGAGCTGGGTGTACTGTTCTTGGAGGTCCTAGAGGCATTCTGCATACCAGATTTGTGTTTCCTCCACCCGCTTCTTGAACTCCTCCTCCGCCTTGTCAAGGACGGCAGCCCTGGAATCCAACCTTTCGGCACGGCTGAGGTGGCATGCTTGAAGCTTCTGGAAGTTCGCGCTCATGGCCTTGAGAAGCTGCTGTTCCTTGGTCTTGCTGGTGTTGGTGTGCGGTTCATCGACGACCTCAAGCCCAGCGGCGGCAATGATCTCGTCGTCCAAGATTTCTCCTTCCACGGGTGCCCCGATGCTTGACGTCCCGGGAAGGCTGACGAACAAGTTGTCGCCAACCTTCAGATACTTGCTCAAGAAGGGCTCTTTAGGTGTCGGAGGGTGATCGTCCGTGGCCGCCTTGCCGGTCAGGATCACCCTCAGGGCCGAGTCAGCGCTTAGCGCTCCTGGGACAGAGATGTCTCCATTGGCCTCGGCACTATTGTTGCCGCCCTCCTCGACAGCGTCCTTGGCGGCCTCTTCATGAGCGACCTTGGCGGCCTCTTCGTCAGCCCCCGCGACGGCCTCACCAGCAGCAATGTTGCTGGCCTCATCGGTGGCGTCCCTCGTGATCTCCTCGATGGTGGAGTTGATGTCCATTTTGTCAGATAGAGGTAGATCTGAAAGGATGGGGAAGAGAGGAAGCCAAGATTCAGGTCAAGTTCAAGAAAACAAAAAAAGAAGATTAAGAGAGAAGAGTACTCGACGGCAAAAGACTTACCAGACTGAGACCGTTGAGGGGGGACAGTCTCCTCTCCGACAACCTCGTTTGTCGTCACCTGGTCGCCGGTGGCCTCGGTCGCCGGCGCTTCATCAGTGTGAATGAGCTCGTCTGTGGAGGCCCTTGCCGAAGAGCCGCTTGCCAGAGCAGTGGTTGACGGAGATGCCCCAGTTGGATCTGCCCCCGGGCGCTCCTCCTCGCGGTGTTCTTCTCCTGCTCCCATGCCGATGTTAGCGGTAAATATCTTGACAATAGCGCTTGCCAAAGGAAACTGGATAGTGGCCTCACGCTGGGGGCTGCGGTCCGGGCTGATGTCCACGACGTCGTCACCCGGTGCCGTGCTTGTTGCCGGCTCATCCTCTGCCGCGGTCCTCGCCCTCTTGGCCATCCTCTGCGCCAAGGTTCCCCATCGCTGTCAAATCAAGGCAAGACGAGGCAAGTCAGAATAGCAATAATAAGAAATCAAGGATTGACTGAAGTTGACAGAGATGCGTACTCTTCTTCCTCCTCCTCCTCGCGCTAAGGATGGAGAGATCATACAAACTCTCAGGCATGGTGTTGGAAGAGGGGGCGGAGTAGAAGTCCTGGCTCGTTTGGTCGCTGTGGGCACGGCAAATCGAGAAGACCCGCCTTCTCCGGCAGCCAATACGGTGGTTTTCCTCGTAGAGGTACGCCGCACTCGCTGCTGTTGAGGGGCCTGGTGTCGAGATCCTTGCCGCCCGGTGGCCTTGCCGGCTGCCTCCTTGTCGCCTGCTTCATCACCTGAAGAGGCTCCACGGACGGGCTCTCCGGAGATAGCCCTCCGGAAAACGCGAGGCCTCCTTGCCGGAACGGCGGGAGCAGGGGGCTCCCTTTGCACCTGCCCTTAGGTGACCTCCTCGCCTCCCCGGCAGGCTCCTCTTGCCCTCCGGCAAGCCCCTCCAGCGGCTCCTCTGCCACTTCATCGTCGGTCTCCTCATCAGCATCGGTTGCCGCGGACCCAGAACCGCTGGCGCGTTCAGCAAGTCCTGCCTCTACCGCCCTGTTGGTGATGTGCGCCAACTCTTCGGGGGTGGTGTCGCGGACGAGGTCTTTCTCCTCCCTGACGGGCCTCTCCACCAGGGTGTCAAACCACTCTTGCACCGCATCTTCGGGCAGCTCCTGCCAAAGCGCTTCGATGCCATGGGCATTGTAGGATGGCATCATCGCAATGACGGAGTCCCTGGCGGAGTTGTTGCACAAGGGCACCACGCTTGCCGGCAGCTTGAAGTTGCCGGAAGGGCAGAAGAGCTGCTCGCAGAGGGCCTGGTGCTGCAGCACCGTCAAGTTGGCGTGCATTCCGGTCCGCACCCGCATGATGTCCGCCGCATTCTTGTAGTCCCAAGCGGGCCTGCCCTTGTTCTGGAGAGGAGCGATGCGGCGACGAAGGAAATCAGCCCCCACCATTTCGATGGTGAAGCCGGCAGCCTTGAGACGGAGGATGCGTGTAGTAGCGATGGTGAGCTTCTTGTCGTCGGCGTCGAAAGAACTCCAATCGTCGCCACGCACCACCTTTGTCGTCCTGGGCTGGCAGAAGACCGGGAAGTCTTTTTCTTTGATCCAGCACCACTCTCCGCGCCACTCATTCCACTTCCGGTGAAGCAGCCCCGGAAGGTAGGTGTTCCTGTCCCTAGGGATCCAAGTGATGCCGCCAGAGAGGGCATCTGCTTCGATGCGTGGGGTGAAGTAATGGCGGAAGAGGGCTACACTAGGCAATACCCCAACGAAGTTTTCGCACATGTGCGCGAAAACAGCCATACAGGTCATGCCGTTGGGGGTGAAGTCTAGGAGGCGGAACCCGTAGGTGTACATGATCTCTACGAAGAATTCAGAGAAGGGGGGACAAGCCCGCAGTAAAAATATGCGATGAAGAAGGGGTACTTGTCTGGTCCAGGCCAGATGGAGCCGGGGAGAACTTCTGGCGCGGTGTGGGCGATCGTGTCCTTCCCCCACATGATCGAGTATCGACTCACCAGGTCGCTCTGATCCAGCACCGGCGCGAAGGTGACGTTATCTCTCCGCGCCGCTGCCAGCTCCTCCTTCCTCGCCTCTGCATCAGGATCGACCACCTTCTCTGGCTTGTTCTGGTTCCTCTTAGGAGCCATGGCTGCCTTGGGGAGGGCGGGATAGGAGGCAGGCGGGGGCGCGGTGCGGCGGCGGCGGAAGCAAAGGACGCTCTCTGCTCTTGCGCGAGGAAGAGGACGGCGGCAATGGCGAGATTGGGAGAAGGAGGGTAAATGAGCAGCGCCCCTCGCGGATTCCTTTTTATGGGGAAGGCGCGGGGGCTGGCTCTTTACCGTCCTACGTGGATGCGCTTTTCAGGCGCACTATCTCCCCGCGCCCGTTCCATTCCACCTCTCCCACACCCGCATTTAATGCGCGTCGTGGGGGGCGTGGTAAAAGAGAAGATTACGACAGTTATCCTCTGCCACGCATGCTTGCGCACTGTTCGGGCCTAGCCCAACGACGTCTCGCATGCGCGTGTGGCCCAGGCCCAGAGGCTCCTGTCGGTGTACTAAAGAATGGGTGGCCTCGTACCCTGACTTGTGCACAGGCAATTGTAGCCTTCCTGACGGCAAGGGCTTGCCGGAGGGTTGCTGTGACCCAAGACTTAGATTAAACAAAACCGTGAAGAAGACCTCAAGGCAGGTCATTGAGAAGTACTATTCTCGTACTGAAGATCAACACTGCCCTTGCCGGTAAGCTTCGTGCCGGCAAGGTGAAGACCAAGACTCTGGTTGCCGGCAAGCGAAGGCCCGGCAAGCTCCGCGCCGGCAGGCTCGTTCTGTCCCGTTACCGCTCCACCTCATCATCGGCTAGATAAGCACGTATGATAGGTGTCGAGCGGGTAGGCAGTCAACATAGCTGGCCAAGGCACGTGTCGGCATGCCACGCAAGGATTAACTTTAATGACACCCGTCCTTGGGACGTGTCAAGGTAATAGGAGGGCGCCAGGACCGGTGGTACAGATCTTTTACCCAAAGTCTCGCTTCCCCGACGTAGCACCTAACGGTGCATTAAATGCGTTTGTCTTACCCCGTTAGGAGATAGACATGGTGATGGTGCAAGTCACTATTCATACCCTGTAAATGACCGTATTAGCCACTGTGGTAACCCCTTGGCCTATAAAAGGAGGCCCACGGCTACACTTAGAACGGTCGACTCTTAGTTCAATTACACGCTGTAGCTGCACTTCCCGCGCACCTTGCCGGCGAGATGCGCTCTTTGTAACCTTTGAGCTCATACACAATCAAACCACCAGAACAAGAGTAGGGTTTTACGCTCACAGCGGCCCGAACCTGGATAAATCGTTGCTTGTTCTCATATCTACTAGCCCTACTCTTTGTAGTATATTGATCCCACAGCCGAACCGCAAAGGGATCCTCTCAATCCCATAGATCATCGTTTTCCCACGACAACTTGGGACAAATAAAATACAAATATAACACAACATTAATAATATAACACTCATAACATAGATAAATAAATGCCCTTACATATAACACACCATCGATTAAAGTTCACGGTACACACGAACATGGCACAACATATAGATAGATAAATAGATAAAGGATAATAAAACATAATAAAAGCCCTAACACACTAGCTAGGGCAACAGACATGAACTCCGCGTCTTCACCATCTTCACCCGGCCTTCACCGCCATCTTCACTCCGCGTGCTCCTCCTCGCCGAGATAGTATGGGAGACTGTGCATGTGGTTGAGGGTGGGGAAGATGCTCTCGACGTCGGTGAAGATGTTGTAGGTCGTGAATGCGATGAACTCGCAGCCACACCAAAACACCTTACCGGGGAGGTAGTAGGCGTCGAAGCGATTGCTGAAGTGGGCGAGCAGCATAGTCGGCGGTGAGCTGGCGTTGGGACGCATCTCCTCGAGGCGGAACATGATCGGCGAGCCCGCTGGGAGGTGGGCAAAGCCAGCACGGAGGAACCGCACGGCCAACTCCCTAGCACCCCTCCACCTCGAGATCGCCCACACGCAAAGTGTGGTCTCCACCACGATGCCGGCGGGGTACCGCCGCTCCGGCACGGTGGGTGGCATGCGGAAGGTGGGCCTGTTGTACTGCATCTTCCATTGGATCTTGCTTTGGTTTGGCTTTTGGTGAAGAAGAGAAGAGTGGCGGCACAGATGGAAGAGTGTGTAGGTCTAGAGGAAGAGGTAGACGGGGGGGGTTAAATAGCCGTGTTGCTACGCTGAAACGAGGCGCGTCGATGTGCATGCCCTTGTCTTTATTTCACACTGAAACGAGGCGGCATCGATCGGTATGCCCTTGCTTTAGGGGTTCACACTGAAACGAGGCGACGCATCGAAACGAGGCGCTTTGACCGGTCTGCGCGTGCGTGGCCAGCCAGCAGCTCCCTAAATTAATGCGACAGAGCTGAATCGAGCGACCAACAGCTCTCTGCGGCGGCGGCGTGGCCAGCAGCACTGAATCGTGGCGGCGCATGCATGCAGGGCAAGGTCAAAGATGCGGCTGAATCACGTCGCGCGTGCATAGCAGGCTGAAACACGTCGCGCGTGCAGAGCGGGATGAGCAGGCTGAATCATCAAACCACGGCCCAACGGACAGAGCCACAGAACCACGGCCCATCCATCCTACGCGGCCCCACTCCAACAAGGAGCGACACAAAAAAAAAGTCCAGCGCGGCCCCACTCGTCAGCAGTTAACGGTCAAACCATTAACCCGACACCAACGTCCAGTTTGAGTATTTGTGAGGGTTTCAGACAAGAAAGTGGGAAAAAATAAGCAAAAGTTTAGAGCGTGGCCAAAACTGAGCACAGCTAAGAAAACAGGGGCACAAAAATAAAAAATAAAACCTTTTTTTAGGGGACTGAATTTGCAGTTGAAACGTCTCAGACAACGATGGTTCTCCACTACTATGAGTCAGTCAGAAGAGTCAAACAAGTTGCACATATATTGAGAAGATAACAATAGAGATGACGGCATGATTGGCATCATCAGCTGCTAGTGCATGCCATTTTATTATACGGTTGTTCGTTGTCTGGACATATATACACCGTATTTTAACACGCGCATAGCTGGATTCATGGATGGGCATAACGAGAGCCAGCAAGACGTGCCGTTGCAACCGCGTCAACATATGCATATCCTCGTAGTCGTCTCATGTTCCAGGGCTTCTTTTTTTTTTAATTATGGCCAAGGGTTTTCTAACGTGCAGGTGCATGTTAAACTACTGTTTGCTATCACCGTCGACACAGTTGCAACGGGAGACGCAGACGCGTAGAGGTAAACAAGGTTGTTCTCCTGTTTTCTTGTTTCGTTCTGCCTTTCCTTTCAGGTTGGCCGAGTAACAGAGTTACTCAAGTCGGTAGGTAACGAGCCGCGCTAGGGTTTGACGTCCTTGGCGACCATGAGGCGACTGCCTCCGCCGCCGCCGCCGTCGGGCTCTAGTCCGGCCACGTGTGGCCCTACCTCCGCGCCCTTGCCCGGGCAGGGTGTCGAAGCAGCCGCGGGTGAGTCCGCCTCGCGATCGCTTGGCCTCCCAAGCCGAGTCGATCTTGCCGTTTCCGTCATGGGAGTCCCCACGAGGAGTCCTGGAAGTTCACGTTCAGATGGGTTAGGGCTTCCTAGCCCCTACCGCAAGGAATCAATGTCCCTTCCACACATAAATACGCCTGAGGCGCAGGAGTTACGACACCACAAGCCGAGCAAGCCGCCGGATCGTTCCAATCTCTCATCTACGACGCAGCCGACCAAGCCGCCCGCCGCCACGATGTCGTCGTCCGCGCAGGAAAAGCAACTGCTGCCGGCTACTGAGGTGATCCCGGAGGAGGGTGGGGGCGATTATGGGGCTCCCCGTGTGGATGCTACCCGCCCGAAGCCCTCCATCAGGGGACCCGAAGTCGCCGCGGCGAAGAACCCGCGGATGCAGTCGCTCACCATATGGAGCCAGATGGAGAAGATGTCGCCGGGAAACCACGGGACGGGGGTTCGGGTGAGAGAAGCATCAGGTTCGGGAGGACCAGAGGAATTCAGAGAAGGTGATGACTCAGAAATTGATGTTGAGCTTCCGGAGGTGGACCCCGAGGAGGAGGGCGTCCTGCAGAAACAGATACACCCGTGGTCCGTGATCATGCTAGTCTACTCTCTGGACCGGCCATCTCCTAGGGCACTCTTTGAAAATATTCAAGATGGATGGAGGTTGAAGGAGGACATAGACTACGCCTACCAGGGAGACAACAAATACCTTGTCCACTTCGGCTGTGAAGCAGATATGATGCGAGTCCTGCGAGGGGGGCCGTGGCAGTACGAACATGACCCCCTGATCATTGAAGCATATGATGGGATGAGGAAGGTGTCAGAATACAAACTCGACAGCATTAGGATTTGGGTCCGAATTCTGGATATCCCGCGGAACTGGCGAACTGAAGCGGTGGTGAAAGCACTTTGCGCGAAGCTGGGTACGTTCCTGCAGGCAGAACTTGAGGTGGACTGCGGAAACTTTGTCTGGGTGAGGGTGGCTCTTCCTGTGAATAAGCCGCTGGAAACATCGGTGGCGATGAATGCTAAACTGAAGGAAAAACGAACCAAAGTTTAGTTTGAAATCCACTATGAGAAGTTGCCTGATTTTTGTTACACATGTGGGTACCTTGGGCACAAGGAAAAATCTTGTGGAACAAAACTGAAGGGAGGGGCGCCATCGGGGAAGTTCAGTGGCAAGCTCCGGTGCTCTCCGCCTCGACGGTTCATGAGGCAAACCGGTACGGTCAGGGCCAAAGTAAACCCAACAGCATACCGCGGCCTTGAGTTCTCTGATGAAAGCAGCGCCTCCTCGGTGAGAGGCCGAGGTGGACGGGGAGGTCGCCGGAGGGATGGTGAACAGGCCCGGCGGAATAGACAAGCAGCAGATCACAGCGGCGGTAACCCAGCCATTGTTGAACTCCTTGCAGAGCAAATGAGGTCCATGTCAGGAGGTGAGAAGGGTATAGCAAAGGATAAAAACATGACTGGTGCTACTGCTGCAACTGCTCCTTCGCGGCACTCTTCTAGGGGCGGCCAGTACACAGAGCACTCGTAGCCAAAAAGCGCCGATATCATCCCAGCGCTTCGCGACTTCTCGAATTAAGTAAGGATGGCCGACACTGAGCTCTCTGATGTGTCGACCTTGGGTAAACGCAGTGCTGGAGACGATGCGGTGATCGATGCAGGAGAGGGTGTTGGCGAAAAGGCGCTCGTTGTCTTCTTTAATGAGGCCGCTTCGGCCGAACTTGTGCGTGCAGGTACACCAAAAAAGTGCAAGACCACGGAGTCGCTGGAGGGGCAGCAAACTCAGATGGAGGGGGAGATGCATGACCAGGACATGCATGAGAAGACCACCATGGAGGTTGTCGGCCCGGGGGCCGTCGACGAACTGACGGGGCCCACGGAGCCCCGTCAGGAGCAATGAAAATCCTGAGTTGGAACTGCCGAGGGGGTGGGAACCCTCGGACAGTTCGCGATCTTGTGAGTCTAGTACATGCTCATTCCCCAAGTGTCGTTTTTGTTTGTGAGACTAGGCACTTGAAAAATAAAATGAAGAGGTACCGTGCTCGGTTAGGTCTTAGTGGTTTTGATGCTTCTGATAGTGGTGGTCTTGCTTTGTATTGGCATGAGTCGTTGAGTCTTGATGTAAAAACAATAAATGAAAGATATATCGATGCGTATGTGAATGGTGTGGCAGGTGAGCCACCCTGGAGGCTCACTTGCGTCTACGGCGAACCCTGTACGGAGGACCGTCATCACATGTGGTCATCCCTACAGGATCTTCATCAATAAGCCGACATGCCGTGGGTGGTCATCGGTGATTTTAATGAGGCCATGTGGAGTTTTGAGCACTTGTCCGAAACCCCACGTGCGGCAGGTCAGATGATTGATTTTCGTGATGTTCTTGAAGTTTGTGGTTTGGGCGACCTTGGTTTTGCAGGCCTTCCTTACACGTATGACAATCGCCGAGAAGGGCGGGCGAACGTCAAGGTTCGCCTAGACCATGCTGTGGCAAACAACTCCTGGAGAGATATATTTGGTCACGCTAAGGTGGAGCACCTCGTGGCCCCCAGCTCAGACCGCCTCCCCATTCTGCTTCGGTGCGCCTTGGAGGAGCCGGTGCAGATATCGGGGAGGAGATGTCGCCAGTATGAGGTTATGTGGGAGAGAGATCATACTCTCCCAGAGGTAATTATGAATGCATGGACTAGCTTGGGTTCAATGCTTAATCTAGGTGACATAGCTGCTGGTTTGGGTAACATGATGAAACAACTGCAGCAATGGAGTCGCAAAAAGTTTGGTAATGTTATCAAGGAAATTTATAAATCTCGTTCTCGTTTAGAGGAGCTTATGTCTATGAATGCAGACAGGAAGGAGATTAGAGCGGAAACGGGCCGGATGAATGAACTCTTATACCGGGAAGAGATGCTTTGGATGCAAAGGTCCCGTATTGCTTGGCTGTGGGAGGGGGACCGGAACACTCAATTCTTCCATCGGAAAGCGGTTTGGCGTGCTCGCAAAAATCGCATTAGACTGCTTGTGGACGATGCAGGAGTGGCGCACAAGGATCACAGCTCTATTGCGGCTATGGTTACATCAGCTATGGTTACATCATATACTTCTCAAGCTTATTTGAGGCTGACACTACCCTGTCCGCGGATCCTATAATCAATTTAATTAATACTCATGTCACTAACCGCATGAATGATGGCTTGTGCGCAGATTTCACGGACAAGGAGATTGCTGATGCTCTGTTTCAGATTGGGCCACTGAAGGCCCCGAGGCCGGATGGCTTCCACGCACGCTTCTTCCAGAGAAACTGGGCGGTGATGCGAGACCAAGTTATTGCGGGGGGTGAAAGAATTTTTCCGTACAGGGGTCATGCCTGAAGGAGTAAATAACACAGCCATCGTCCTCATTCCAAAGGTGGATAACCCGGAAAAGCTAACGGAGTTCCGACCCATCAGCTTATGTAATGTCATCTACAAGGTGGTGGCGAAATGTCTGGTAAACCGTTTGCGGCCTATTTTAGATGATATAATCTCTCCGGAACAGAGTGCCTTCGTTCCTGGGCGGTTGATTACGGATAATGCGTTAATTGCTTTTGAGTGCATTCACTCTATTCAGCAGGAGAAAGATCCTAACAGAAGCTTTTGTGCTTATAAGCTAGATTTATCCAAGGCATATGACAGGGTGGACTGGATCTTCTTGGAGCGAATGATGCAACATATGGGCTTCGCTCGCCGGTGGGTGAACTGGATTATGGCTTGCGTCACCTCGGTGAGATACTCAGTAAAATTTAATGGAACCCTCTTCGATTCGTTCGCACCGTTGCGTGGTGATCCCCTATCCCCGTTCTTGTTCTTGTTAGTTGATGATGGTCTGTCTGCTCTGTTGAAAGATGGTGAGCAGAAAGACGACTACACACCTCTGAAAATTTGCCGCGGAGCTCCAGGTGTTTCTCATTTGCTGTTCGCAGACGACACGTTGCTGTTCTTTAAAGCAGAAGAGGACCAAGCAGCAAAGGTTAAGGAAGTGCTCAATTCATATGCGCGAGCTACAGGGTAGCTCATTAACCCGGCCAAGTGCAGTGCACTGTTTGGTGCGGCTTGCCCAGTGGGTGTACATGATAAGATCCGGGCTGTCCTTAATATTGAGGTAATCACTTTTGAAGAGAAGTATTTGGGACTTCCAACGCCAGAAGGACGTATGACACGAGGTAAATTTCAGAATTTGCAATCATGGCTGTTGAAGAGGATCATTGCATGGGGTGATACCCTCTCGCTTGCTGGCAAGGAGATTATGATCAAAGCGGTCGCGCATTCCATTCCCACTTATATTATGGGTGTATTTAAACTGCCTATGTCTGTATGTGATGACCTGAACAGAATGGTTCGGAATTTCTGGTGGGGAGCGTCAGAGGGAAAGAGGAAAACTCATTGGTTGGCATGGCCAAAAAATTTGGCGCACAAAACTCAGAGCGGATTGGGCTTCAGGGTTTTCAACCAAGCTCTACTCGTGAGACAAGCGTGGCGGTTGCTAACCAAGCCTAATAGTTTGTGTGCGCAGGTATTAAAGGCTCGCTACTATCCCGACGGTCGTCTTGAGGACACGGTTTTCTCCGGGAATGCCTCCCCTACCTGGCAGGCTATCCAGCATGGCCTTGAGCTCCTGAAGAAGGGCATCATCTGGCGTGTTGGCGATGGACAGCACATCCGCATCTGGCGTGATCGCTGGGTGCCCCGGGAGCCATCGCGCCAGCCCATCACACAGCAACGCACCTGCTGGCTGAGGAGAGTAGCAGAGCTTCTGAACGACGATGGGTCCTGGCGCATGGACCTGCTTCGACGCCACTTCCTCCAGGCGGACATTGACGCAATCACCAGCATCCGCACATCGCCTCGCATCCCCGACGACATTATTGCATGGGCGCCAGAGAAGAACGGTATCTTCACCGTTCAGTCCGCCTACCGCTTCGCCATGGACAAGCGCGAGCGTTCATTGGCTACAGCCACGAGCAGGGCACCGGATGGTCGTCGCGCCATCTAGAAGATCATATGGGGGTGCCTTGCTCCCCCAAAGGTACGCATGCTTGCATGGAAAGTGGTGACCATGTGACGCCCCTGCTCGACCGTGCACTAATCATACACGCAAACGTGCACGCTCGAGATCAGAGACTCACGGGAAGATATCACAACACAACTCTAAACACAAATTTAAACATAAATCATCATATTACAAGCCAGGGGTCATGAGGACCCGAATACATAAGTCATACAAACCATAACATCTGGGTACAGACATAGTTAGTCAAGTTTGCCTTAAGAAGGCTAGCACAAACAGCGACACTGATCGAAGAGGCGCATCGCCTCCTGCCTGGGAGCCTCCGAACTACTCCTGGTCGGTCGGCTCAACCCAGTAGTATGTGCCTCCGGGGCTCTCCTGGTAGTAGTCTCCTATGGTGGCGTCTGGCTCCTGGACTCCATCGTCTGATATCATCAAGTGGGTATGGGGAAAAGGAATAGCAAAGCAACCGTGAGTACTCATCCAAAGTACTCGCAAGACTGACATCAGAACTATACTAAATATGCATCGGTATCAAAGGAATGGGGCTATATCTTTGGACTAAACTGCAGAATGCTGGAATAGAGGGGGAGAAGACTAGCTTATCGAAGACTGGCATCTTGAAGCATACATGCAGCATCAGAAGAGAGTAGAGCAAGATAATATATATCAAACATAGTTTTAGCAAAGCCCTGAGATCCTTCCTCGACTACCCTGCGAGAAAGTGATCCCGAGAGCAGTAGTAGCAGTTTAGTATTGTGACAGTATCCATTTGTAGTTGTAGCAGATCAAGATACAACTCTGAGCGTCCTATTACCGTGGACACGACTATTCGAATAGATAACTTCCCTGCAGGGGTGCACTACTGTTACCCAACACGCTCGATCACATCTGGCCGGACACACTTGCTGGGTAATGCCCGGCCTCGGGAGATCGACACGACGCGGACCTACCTAGGCTCAGCAGAGAGGTCAGCACGCCGGTCTAAATCCTAAGCACGAAGGGGTCTTGGGCCATCGCCCTTCGCACTCCTGCACGTTGCAAGACTGGACGGGGCCCAAGTGCGACTGTGGAAGCACCACAGACATAACCAGCTCACCCCAACAATCAGCCCGCATCTCTGAGCTGTGACGTCTGAAGAACTTTCGGCTGATACTACGACGTAGAGGGCCCCATTAAACCATTATCCCACGTGGTGGTAGTGCGTATAGGCACGTAGCCAACTCAGATCAAATACCCAAATCCGTTAAGCACGTTTTGTAACTCGCAGAGACGACCAGGGTTCCTGTCGCTCCGACTTGGTAAGACATATCGCGCGGGTGCTCTTGGAGCCGACCCGTCTTTGGTAGCATTCTCTCGCGGGCACCCTTGGGGCCAGCCCGACTTTAACATTTTAAGTATTGCGATAATGTAAACAGTTCCATGATCCTCACCCAGAGTGATCACGGCCCGGTAACAAGCATGGCATACGGACAAGGGTGAAGGGCCACCGATGAAGCAGTAGCACAGCTAACTAAGCATTAAGGGACAACAGGTAGGTATAAACAGCAGGCGACAAAGTCAGGCTATGCATCAGAATAGGAGCTATCGGAACAGTAGCAGGGGCAATTCTAATGCAAGAATAAGAGAGAAGGAATGGGCGATATCTGATGATCAAGGGGGTTTTGCTTGCCTGGAAGCTCTGCTGAAGGGGTCTGGTCGTCGGCGACGTCGGCGTACACTGTGGTGTCGTCGGCAGTCTCGGGGGCTATCGGGAGAGAAGGAGGGGGAAGAAACAATAAATACACGGCAATAATGCAACATGGATGCATGACATGCCTAAATGTTATGCAGAGGTGTTATACTGCCTATCTAATTGCATTAGTTAATTTAGGAATTTATTCGGATTTATTTTATTAAAGTTATGCACTATTCATTTATCAGATACGGGCAAAAAGTCCCATGTTCAGTATGATAGAGGGGTGTGGCAGGTTAGTGGATGGCATATTCGGATTCTTCATATTTTTCTGATCATTTTTCATATATAAATTATTTTCATCCGAGTTACGGTTTATTTTATATGATTTTTCAAAGTTTTAATCATTTTTTGGAATTTCTGAAATTATTTAAATTAGCATTATCCGAAACAGTGTAGGCTGACGTCAGCATGATGTGGGAGTGACGTCAGCAGTCAACAGGTCTGACCAGAGTCAAACCTGACAGATGGGGCCCATGTGTCATAGACAGTGGCTTAATCCAGTGAATTAATTTAACTAAAAGGCTTAATCAGCACGTGGGCCCCATTAGTCAATGGCTAATTAACTAATTATTTTAATTAATGAATTTAATTAATGTTTTATTTATTTAGTAAATCATTTTAATCTGGCGGGACCCACATGTCAGTGACATGGGGCCAGCCTAGGCAGCGTTGACCGGGTCAACTGGGCCCGCGGGGCCCGCAGGTCAGCGGCACAGAGGCCGCCACGTCGGAGCCAGCTCAGCGCCGGCCACCGGAGCTACTCCGGCGAGCCCGAGCGCAGCGGCGAACTCCGGCGAGCCCGGAAATCGGCTGTGGTGCACGGTTTCGAGTGCGGCCGGGCTCTTTCGAACGTGCACTCGATCCCACGCGCGATGGTGGTAGTCTCGCGGGCTATGGCGGCCGGAATCGGCGACGGCGACGACGTCGGGCGGCGGGGCTCTCAGGCGTGCTACGGGGAAGCGGCTGCGGGGCGATTCCGAGCGTGCAAACTATCTAGGCGAGGCCTACGCGGTGCGGCGAGCGTAATGGGCAGCAGCGCGCGACCAAATGGTCGCCGGAACGACGCCGGCGACGTGCTCCGCCGTGGAGAGCTCGGGCAAGTCGGGGAGCTCGCTAGGGTTGTGCGCGCGACAGCGAGAAGAGGGAGGAACGAGGCGGCGGCTTACAGCGGTCCTGCAGAGGAGCAAAGCGGGCTCGGGGAGGAGTTGACGGCGACGAATCGACGCGGCGTTCACCGGAGTCCGTGCGGGTAAGACGAGCTCGGGGAGGACGCTGCGGTGGCTCCGAGCTTCAACGGAGAGGCGCAGGCGATGTAGTCGAGGGCGGCGATGACGTAGGACACGGCGGCGGGGCAAGGCGGTGGCGGTGGCCGCGAGCTCTAGTGGAGGCCGATCATGGCGGCGTCGGGAGTGGTGGGGGAAGACGAGGGAGTGAGGGGGAAAAGATCTGGGGTTGTCCCCGAGATCCACGGCGACGTTCTTATCCACCCCCATCTCCTGTAGCGACGCGAGGATGAGCAGGCGCGGGTGGGACGGCTTGCCGGCGACGGCGCGGTCGGACGCGTTCGACCGGGCATGAGCAGTAGGAAGGAGGAGGGGGAAAGCTGGGCTGGGCCGGCTGGCCTGACTAGAGGCCAACCGCTGCGGCCTTTTTCTTTTATTCTTTTTTTGTTTTCTCTTTTTAGTTTCTGTTTAGTAAATAGTTAGGCCCCTAAATGACTTTTGTAAAATATGGGTGTTGTCCATTTAAATACTGGACAACATTTAACACTGCCAGAAATTGGTTTGGCGATTAGATGTTTTCATTTGAATTTTTAGTAAATAAAAAGGCATTAAGTATTGTTGTTATGGTTCTGTTTTAGGATGTTAGAGTCCTTTAAGTAATTCAATTAATGTTGATTATATTTTTACAATTACTTTTAGATTATTTGCAATATTATGAACATTTTAGTTTTCAGAATTGAACAATTTTTATTTTTAATTTATGTTTGAATTTCAATTTGAATTGGAATTTGAAATGAGATATGATTTAAATAATGATCAAGCATTGTTAATCATGATGACTTGGCATTATCAAAAGGGTGATCACTGTAGCTATTACATGGGGATGTTACAATTCTCCTCCTCTAAAAGAAATTCTCGTCCCGAGAATTAAGAGGTAGGCTGAACGAGAGCGGGATATTCTTCACGAAGACGATCTTCACGTTCCCAGGTGGCTTCATCCTCAGAATGATTTGACCACTGAACTTTAAGGAACTTGATTGCCTTCTGACGGGTTCGACGTTCAGCTTGATCAAGAATGCGGATCGGATACTCTTGATAAGAAAGATCATCTCGTAATTCAAGCATTTCATGATCCACTTCTCGGATAGGATCCTTGAAGCAGCGACGGAGTTGCGACACATGAAAGACATCATGCACTTGAGAGAGGTTCGGCGGCAACTCCAATTGATATGCCACTTCTCCTCGGCGGGCGAGGATACGGAACGGGCCAATGTAGCGAGGAGCTAACTTGCCCTTGATTCCAAAACGATGAGTGCCTTTCATTGGGGTGACACGGAGGTAAGCTTGCTCGCCAGGTTGATAGACCATTACCTGGTGTTTTCGATCATAGTTGCTCTTCTGACGAGACTGAGCAGTTTTCAAGTGTTCACGGACAATGCGGACTTGTTCTTCAGCTTGTTGAATAATGTCCGGACCAACGAGTGACCGTTCCCCAGTTTCTGACCAATTCAGAGGGGTTCGACACTTACGTCCATACAGAACTTCAAATGGTGCCATCTTCAAACTAGCCTGGTAGCTATTGTTGTAAGAAAATTCGGCATACGGGAGAGATTCCTCCCATTTCTTACCAAATGAGATGACACAAGCTCAAAGCATATCTTCAAGCACTTGATTGACTCTTTCAACTTGTCCCTGAGACTGGGGGTGAAATGCGGTGCTGAAAGACAAATGAGTTCCCATAGCTTCTTGGAAACTGTTCCAAAATCTTGAGGTGAAGAGGCTGCCGCGGTCTGAGCTGCTCTCCAGCGGAATACCGTGAAGAGACACGATTCTGGAAACATATAAGTCTGCTAACTGACTAGCAGTGATTGTCTCCTTGACTGGCAGAAAGTGAGCAACCTTTGAGAATCGGTCAATGACGACAAAAATAGCATCATGACCCTTCTGCGATCTGGGAAAACCAGTAATGAAATCCATTTCGACTTTGTCCCATTTCCATTCAGGAATATCAAGGGGTTGCCGAGTTCCAGCAGGCCTTTGATGTTCTGCCTTGATGCGACGGCAAACGTCACACTCAGCAACATAGCGAGCAATGTCTCGCTTCATATCAAGCCACCAGTACCGCTGATGAATGTCTTGGTACATCTTGGTACTACCGGGATGAATTGACAAGGGTGTGTCATGGGCTTCTTTCATGACATCCGAGCGAGAGTTTGATCTCTTTCTGGGGACCACTAGGCGACCTTTGAAGAACAAGGCACCATCATCATCAACATGGTAGAATGAAGAATTTCCCTTGGAGAGGTATTTCTTAATCTTCTCGACTTCAGAGTCATATTTCTGCCTCGTCTTGATGTTGCTCTCGAGGTCTAGTTCAACAACCAGGGTATTGAGATAACCCTGAGGAACTATGTGAAGGTTCAACTTGCGAAGTTCTTCATAGAGAAGGGGTTGTGCTTGCTGAACCATGAGGTTGTTGCAATAAGACTTGCGACTCAAGGCATCGGCCATTACATTAGCCTTGCCAGGGGTATAAGAGATATCCATGTCATAGTCAGCTATTGTCTCGAGCCATCTTTGTTGACGAAGGTTCAAATCTGGTTGAGTATACAGATACTTCAGACTTTGGTGGTCCGTGTATATCTCGCAACGATTACCGAGAAGGTAATGTCGCCACAGCTTCAGAGCATAGATAACTGCTGCTAACTCGAGATCATGTGTTGGATACTTATCTTCGTGAGGGCACAATTGATGAGAGCCATAAGCAATTACTTTACGCTCTTGCATTAGGACACAGCCTAATCCATGACGGGATGCGTCACAATATATCACAAAGTCCTTTTGGGAATCCGGGGGTGCTAGCACTGGGGCAGATGTTAACTTATCTTTAAGTGTCTGAAAACTTTCTTGGCACTTTTCTGTCCAGTCAAACTTAACGCCTTTGTGAAGCAGGTCAGTCAGTGGCTTAGCAATCTTGGAGAAGTTCTCGACGAATCGGTGGCAATAGCTAGCAAGACCAAGAAAACTTCTGACTTGCTTAACATTCTTCGGGGGAGTCCAGTCAAGAATAGCCTGAACTCGTTCGAGGTTAACTGCAATGCCATCTTTGGAAATCACATGACCGAGATAGGTCACCTCAGATAACCAGAATTCACACTTGGAAAACTTGGCATACAGTTGATGTTCTCGAAGTTTCTCCAATACAAGCCGAAGATGTTTGGCGTGTTCTTCTTCATTTTTGGAAAATATAAGAATATCATCCAAATAAACCACGACGAACTTGTCATGGTAGTCCATGAAGATATAGTTCATCAATCGGGAGAAGGTTGCTGGAGCATTAGTTAATCCGAAGGACATAACGGTGTACTCGTATGATCCATAGCGAGTAACGAAAGCGGTCTTCGGAATATCCTCCTTACGAACTCGGATCTGATGATAACCCAACCTTAAGTCGAGTTTAGAGAACACAGAGGATCCAGCAAGTTGATCATAAAGATCGTTGATCCGGGGAAGTGGATATTTGTTCTGGATTGTTGCTTGGTTAATGGGCCGATAGTCCTGGACCAATCGGTTCGTCCCATCCTTCTTCTTAACAAAGAGAGAAGGTGCTCCCCAGGCAGAGGAACTGGGGCGGATGAAACCCTTTTTAAGTGACTTGTCGATTTCTTCCTTAAGCTCGAGAAGTTCATGCGGAGGCATCTTATAGGGACGCTTCGCAATAGGGGTAGTGCCAGGTTTCAAGTCGATGACGAACTCGACAGCTCTAGCCGGGGGTATTCCTGGAAGTTCTTCCGGAAAGACATCCGGGAAATCACGAATGACTAGAACGTTCTCAATTCCCTCAAGAGGTGAGGCGTTCAAAGCATTCAGAGCATAAATTTGAGCTTCGGCATTCCGAGTAATTCGGGCAGTGTAGTTCACTATCTCGTCGGAGAGGTGAAGGAGTTGGACGACTTTGGTGGCACAATTGATCGAAGCAATGTGAGCTTTCAACCAATCCATTCCCAGAATAAGGTCTATGGTGGAAGACTTCAGAACAATGGGAGAGGCAAGGAATTCTAATCCTTTAATTTCGACGGTGACGTTGGGTGCGATCATGTCAGCATGACAATGGCCACTGGGGGTTTTAACGACTAGTGGAGTATGCATCTTTTCATATTGTATGCCATGCATGAATGCAAATGCTCCAGAGACGAATGAATGTGATGCTCCTAAATCAAATAAAACAGAAGCAGGTACTGAGTTAACGAGAAGTGTACCCATCACAGTTTCAGGTTGATCCTGAACTTCTTCAATATCGACGTGGTAAGCCTGTCCACGTCCATAAGCAGCAGGCCAGGTATTATAGTTGCGGGTCTGGTTGTTACCACGACCATTGCCACGGCCAGCATAAGGAAGTGCCAACTGATTCAGATTCTGGCGGCAGTCCTTGGCAAGGTTACCTGGTTTGAGACACTTGAAACACAGACCATCTTCAGGACGAAGAGGAGCAGCACGTGGTGGAGCAGCTTGAACTCTTGGCTGCCTCGGTGGTGGAGGAGGCAGACAAGGCACCACATAGGATGGCCTCAGTGCAGGGGCAGTTGGACGATACATGCTATTGGGAATCCACATCTTGCGCCTTTGCCCTGAGCTTGAAGATGAGCCAATGTCACGGTTGCGCTTGATTGAATCCCTATGTTCCATCTGAGCAGTCTCGACCTGGATAGCCTTGTTCACCAGAGTGGCGAAGTCGGCAAAATCATGAACAACAAGTGCAAGCTTGAGGTCCGGGTGGAGTCCATCACGAAATTTCTCCTGTCTGCGGGCATCTGTGGCAATGTCTTCTTCAGCATAGCGGGACAGGTTAAGAAACTCCCGCTGATAAGCTTCGACAGTCTTACTGCCCTGAGTGAGGTTGCGGAACTCCCTTTTCTTCTGGTCCATGATTCCCTGAGGAATGTAACGAGCACGGAAGGCAGTTTGGAAATCGAGCCAAGTGATGACTGTCCCCTCAGGTAGTGAACGTCTATGGGTGGACCACCATTGAGCAGCGGGGCCCTTCAAGAAGTAGGACGCAAAGGTGACAAAGTTGTCAGGGGCGACACTGGCAGATTCCATCTCATAGGCGATGTCGCGAAGCCAGTCATCAGCATCCAGTGGCTGTTCAGAGTTGCGATAAGTGGTAGGGTTGAGACGGACAAACTCCTGTAGAGTTATTGGGGCAGATGGCTGGTTCTAAGCATTCTGGTTCTGCTGCGGGAACTGAGCCATGATCCCAACCATGAACTAGCGGTTCAGTTCGAATTGCTGCATCATAGCTGCCATATAGTCTGGCGGTGGTGGCTGTTCAGGGGCACTGCCACGACCATGAACACCTGGTCTAACCATCCTGCTAAAATTTAACAGGGGGTAGTTTAGTAAAAGCAACTGCAAGTGTTTAGAGACAAACATGATGTAACACAATGATGAACAAGTAGTGCAATAGATACATAACAGTAGTCAATTAAGACATACAGATCCATACACAGAGTCGATTACACGCGGACATCATAAGTTCGCAGAATTAAATAGCTAGACATACTAGGCCGCGCGCAGGCACGCGGTGGAGGGATACAACAACGTGACATAGCGATATGCTACATCAGCGTCGGAGAAAACCACTGAACCTAGGTAACTGCAAGTGACGACGCCGGGCACCCTCGAGGTGAGGATCCTGTGCTCCGTGGACACTCTGATGCAGAACCTGGTCCCGAACTAGAAGAAGAGGACCACGTGGAGGGGTAAAACCTCCAACAACAGGCCAGTCAAGACCTTGTGGCATCTCCGTCCTGCGCGGGTAAAGAATGTACTCTGGGTGCATCCGTGCACTGACTGCTGGCAGCAACTGTGTCACAGCGTCGTAAAAACGAGCACGAGTGGCGTGCAACTCGACAGCAAGAGCTCGAGCAGTGCGGTCCAGAGCCTGAGTGTACTGTACCAAAACCTACGGGTCATAACGACGCGACACGTAAGGCGTACACACAGCAGTGTAGTATCCAATCTCATCCCCAACAGGAGCATACGGGATGTATCTGAAGGCAGTATGCTCCAAGCGACTGTTGTGCTCTCCACGGAGACGGGCAATAGCAGTATAGGCAGCATCATGGACTGCCATGTCGACAGTCACTCCAACACCGTGAAAGGTGTGCAACTCAGTGACGGAGTTGTCCTGCCGATCAAAGATGCAAACCTCAGCATGGTACTGCTCCTGGTTGAACTCGCGGTAATCCTCGTAAACTGTGTACTCGGGATACCAGCGATATCCCAGCCTAGTCAGAAGTTCGACTAAAATGGTCAGAAACCCAGTCGCATCCGCAGCCATGGTCAGACATACAAGCTGTCTTGCGGGACGCGGCGGGAACAAACGATCCATCTGAAACAGAGGAAATTCAAGATTGTCAAATGACAATGTGAGAAACATATTATAACTTGGAAGGAAAGGTTAAACAGACCAATGGAAAAGAAAATGTGATTATCAGACTAATCAGATCAATGGGAAGGAATTAGTGCAGATAATCCAGCTCTCCGGGTGGACGTGATCACGAGAACCTAAAGTCAGAGTTAGTAAAATCATTTAACCCGAAAGGAAGAGATTTTAGAGTCCCAGATTATAGAAGAGGAATAAAAGATCCTAATACCACCCAGGGGCGACGTGGGCCCGTAAGCCACACAGCCATGTTAGTAAAATATAGTTTTCAAAGACTAGACTCAACTTCGACCAAGGAATTGGAAGGGGGCTTTCTACAGGCAGTCGGCTCTGATACCAACTTGTGACGCCCCTGCTCGACCGTGCACTAATCATACACGCAAACGTGCACGCTCGAGATCAGAGACTCACGGGAAGATATCACAACACAACTCTAAACACAAATTTAAACATAAATCATCATATTACAAGCCAGGAGTCACGAGGACCCGAATACATAATTCATACAAACCATAACATCTGGGTACAGACATAGTTAGTCAAGTTTGCCTTAAGAAGGCTAGCACAAACAGCGACACTGATCGAAGAGGCGCAGGCCTCCAGCCTGGGAGCCTCCGAACTACTCCTGGTCGGTCGGCTCAACCCAGTAGTACGTGCCTCCGGGGCTCTCCTGGTAGTAGTCTCCTGTGGTGGCGTCTGGCTCCTGGACTCCATCGTCTGATCTCATCAAGTGGGTATGGGGAAAAGGAATAGCAAAGCAACCGTGAGTACTCATCCAAAGTACTCGCAAGACTGACATCAGAACTATACTAAATATGCATCGGTATCAAAGGAATGGGGCTATATCTTTGGACTAAACTGCAGAATGCTGGAATACAGGGGAAGAAGCCTAGCTTATCGAAGACTGGCATCTTGAAGCATACATGCAGCATCAGAAGAGAGTAGAGCAAGATAATATATATCAAACATAGTTTTAGCAAAGCCCTGAGATCCTTCCTCGACTACCCTGCGAGAAAGTGATCCCGAGAGCAGTAGTAGCAGTTTAGTATTGTGACAGTATCCATTTGTAGTTGTAGCAGATCAAGATACAACTCTGAGCGTCCTGTTACCGTGGACACGGCTATCAAATAGATAACTTCCCTGCAGGGGTGCACTACTATTACCCAACACACTCGATCACATCTGGCCGGACACACTTGCTGGGTAATGCCCGGCCTCGGGAGATCGACACGACGCGGTCCTACCTAGGCTCAATAGAGAGGTCAGCACGCCGGTCTAAATCCTAAGCATGAAGGGGTCTTGGGCCATTGCCCTTCGCACTCCTGCACGTTGCGAGACTGGTCGGGGCCCAAGCGCGACTGTGGAAGCACCACAGACGTAACTAGCTCACCCCAACAATCAGCCCGCATCTCTGAGCTGTGACGTTTGAAGAACTTTCGGCTGATACTACGACGTAGAGGGCCCCATTAAACCATTATCCCACGTGGTGGTAGTGCGTATAGGCACGTAGCCAACTCAGATCAAATACCCAAATCCGTTAAGCACGTTTTGTAACTCGCAGAGACGAACAGGGTTCCTGTCGCTCCGACTTGGTAAGACATATCGCGCGGGTGCTCTTGGAGCCGACCCGTCATTGGTAGTATTCTCTCGCGGGCACCCTTGGGGCCAGCCCGACTTTAACATTTTAAGTATTGCGATAATGTAAACAGTTCCATGATCCTCACCCAGAGTGATCACGGCCCGGTAACAAGCATGGCATACGGACAAGGGTGAAGGGCCACCGATGAAGCAGTAGCACAGCTAACTAAGCATTAAGGGACAACAGGTAGGTATAAACAGCAGGCGACAAAGTCAGGCTATGCATCAGAATAGGAGCTATCGGAACAATAGCAGGGGCAATTCTAATGCAAGAATAAGAGAGAAGGAATGGGCGATATATGATGATCAAGGGGGTTTTGCTTGCCTGGAAGCTCTGCTGAAGGGGTCTGGTCGTCGGCGACGTCGTCGTACACTGTGGTGTCGTCGGCAGTCTCGGGGGCTATCGGGAGAGAAGGAGGGGGAAGAAACAATAAATACACGGCAATAATGCAACAGGGATGCATGACATGCCTAAATGTTATGCAGATGTGTTATACTACCTATCTAATTGCATTAGTTAATTTAGGAATTTATTCGGATTTATTTTATTAAAGTTATGCACTATTCATTTATCAGATACGGGCAAAAAGTCCCGTGTTCAGTATGATAGAGGGGTGTGGCAGGTTAGTGGATGGCATATTCGGATTCTTCATATTTTTCTGATCATTTTTCATATATAAATTATTTTCATCCGAGTTACGGTTTATTTTATATGATTTTTCAAAGTTTTAATCATTTTCTGGAATTTCTGAAATTATTTAAATTAGCATTATCCGAAACAGTGTAGGCTGACGTCAGCATGATGTGGGAGTGACGTCAGCAGTCAACAGGTCTGACCAGAGTCAAACCTGACAGATGGGGCCCATCTGTCATAGACAGTGGCTTAATCCAGTGAATTAATTTAACTAAAAGGCTTAATCAGCACGTGGGCCCCATTAGTCAGTGGCTAATTAACTAATTATTTTAATTAATGAATTTAATTAACATTTTATTTATTTAATAAATCATTTTAATCTGGCGGGACCCGCATGTCAGTGACATGGGGCCAGCCTAGTCAGCGTTGACCGGGTCAACTGGGCCCGCAGGTCAGCGGCACAGAGGCCGCCACATCGGAGCCAGCTCAGCGCCGGCCACCGGAGCTACTCCGGCGAGCCCGAGCGCGGCGGCGAACTCCGGCGAGCCCAGAAATCAGCTGTGGTGCACGGTTTCGAGTGCGGCCGGGCTCTTTCGAACGTGCACTCGATCCCGCGCACGATGGTGGTAATCTCGCGGGCTATGGCGGCCGGAATCGGCGACGGCGACGACGTCGGGCGGCCGGGCTCTCGGGCGTGCTACGGGGAAGCGGCTGCGGGGCGATTCCGAGCGCGCAAACTATCTAGGCGAGGCCTACGCGGTGCGGCGAGCGTAATGGCCAGCAGCGCGTGACCAAATGGTCGCCGGAACGACGCCGGCGACGTGCTCCGCCGTGGAGAGCTCGGGCATGTCGGGGAGCTCGCTAGGGTGTGCGCGCGACAGCGAGAAGAGGGGGGAACGAGGCGGCGGCTTACAGCAGTCCTGCAGAGGAGCAAAGCGGGCTCGGGGAGGGGTTGACGGCGGCGAATCGACGCGGCGTTCACCGGAGTCTGTGCGGGGAAGACGAGCTCGGGGAGGACGCTGCGGTGGCTCCGAGCTTCAACGGAGAGGCGCAGGCGATGTAGTCGAGGGCGGCGACGACGTAGGACACGGCGGCGGGGCAAGGCGGTGGCGGTGGCCGCGAGCTCTAGTGGAGGCCGATCATGGCGGCATCGGGAGAGGTGGGGGAAGACGAGGGAGTGAGGGGGAAAAGATCCGAGGTTGTCCCCGAGATCCACGGCGACGTTCTTATCCACCCCCATCTCCTGTAGCGACGCGAGGACGAGCAGGCGCGGGTGGGACGGCTTGCCGGTGACGGAGCGGTCGGACGCGTTCGACCGGGCATGAGCAGTAGGAAGGAGGAGGGGGAAAGCTGGGCTGGGCCGGCTGGCCTGACTAGAGCCCAACCGCTGCGGCCTTTTTCTTTTTCTTTTATTCTTTTTCCGTTTTCTCTTTTTAGTTTCTGTTTAGTAAATAGTTAGGCCCCTAAATGACTTTTGTAAAATATGGGTGTTGTCCATTTAAATACTGGACAACATTTAACACTGCCAGAAATTGGTTTGGCGATTAGATGTTTTCATTTGAATTTTTAGTAAATAAAAAGGCATTAAATATTGTTGTTATGGTTCTGTTTTAGGATATTAGAGTCCTTTAAGTAATTCAATTAATGTTGATTATATTTTTACAATTGCTTTTAGATTATTTGCAATATTATGAACATTTTAGTTTTCAGAATTGAACAACTTTTATTTTCACTTTATGTTCGAATTTCAATTTGAATTACAATTTGAAATGAGATATGATTTAAATAATGATCAAGCACTGTTAATCATGATGACTTGGCATTATCAAAAGGGTGATCACTGTAGCTATTACATGGGGATGTTACAGACCAACTCGTTGGCTACATGGGACAACAAATTTTCTCGTCACCTCGAGCTTACTGACATATGTCCCCTATGTGGTGTGGAATGAGAGGACGGATTCCATGCGCTTTGCAGGTGCCCACTTGCTACAGATTTGTGGCGCGCCATGGAGGTGGATTGGCCCATCCCGAAGATTGAAGCAATATGTAACAGTGGGCCAGAGTGGCTGTTTACTCTCCTGGACCCCCTGGATGATACAGCGCGGATGGTAGTGCTCATGACCATGTGGCAATCCTGGTACGTCCGCAATGAGATAACGCATGGAAAGGTGCCACCACCCACAGAAGTCTCTCGCCGCTTTCTTCATGGGTATATAAGCTTGCTGTTATGCATCCATCAATACCCGCATGGCGATATGGAGAGGGGGAAGATGGTGCTGCATGCGACCCGGCCGACTACAGCCCCGAGCGCCACCCTGCAGCAGGAACTGCGTTGGACTCCCCCAGGGCCGGGCTGGACGAAGCTTAACACCGATGGGAGCTATGTCCCGTTGACAGGAGCCGCTGGAGGTGGCATGGTGCTCAGAGATGAAGGAGGAGAGATCGTCTTTAGTGCATGCAGGGAAATACGCACATGCGATAACAGTCTTGAGGCGGAAAAGCTAGCGTGTACAGAAGGTTTGGACCTGGTTGTGCATCGGACTAGCTTGCCCATATTGGTGGAGCTGGATAGTGTTGAAGCAGTACGTATGCTCACAGCACATGCGGCGGATCGATCACAGCATCGTACTCTCGTGGAGGAGATACGGAGCCTAGCCACATCTGCAGAGAGGGAGATCTTGTTTAGTCATTGTAGATGTTCACAGAATAAAGTTAGCCATGAGCTGGCCGTGTATGGCCGAAGCACCCCACGCACCGCAGTGTGGCTGTACTCTGGGATGGACTTTGTTGTAAATTTATCTATGGCTGAGAAGCCTCCTTGAGTAATGAAAAATTTCCATTTCCCCGCAAAAAAAACAAGGTTGTTGTCAAAAAAGGTAAACAAGGTAAAAGGTAAACAAGGTTTAAGGGCATCTTCAACGCTGACCCGCAAATATCTTTGGTATAAGTCCGTTTTTATGTCCGGACGTGGTCCGTGGACATGATGCAGAAAGAAGCAATCCAATACTAATCACAGATTATCCGGTTGGGAAGAGAAAAGGTTGGTGGGGATCATGCATGTGGTGTGATATTTGTGGTTTAGTGTCCGGTTGGAGGAGACAGAGGAGAGGGGGGCCATGCATGTGCGGTTGGGAGGAGAGAGAGAAGAGAGGGACCATGCATGTGATTGGTCAAGTATATGTCCGGACTCCGGCAAAGCCTTCCATGTTTGTCTCTTGGATACCGGAATCCGTACGTCCGGACTGCTAAGATGATATATACAGGTCCCCGTTGGATGAAAAAAGTGGTCCGGACATATAGTGGAGGTTTGAGGATTTGCCTTGGAGATGCCCTAACACACTTTGAATTCAGTGCAGGCTATTGCTAGTAGTCAATCTTGAAAAACTGGCAATTGGCAGTTTGAAGAGCTTGGTGAGCTGCTGTGGTGTTGTACTACTCTCACGATTTTCACCTACTCAAATCTAGAAACACTCCTCCATCCAAAAATCGAGAAAAATGGAGTAGTAATAGAATAGAATGGGACACGACAATCTATTCCTTCGATTTTTCTATTCCTGTGTTTTGAGAATCCTACCAATTAAAGAGGCCCTCAAAATTCTACTAAGATCCACAACACTAAATTATATTCATCATGAAATGTTTTCCGTACCGCATATATTTGATATTGTAGGTATTCACGTATTTTTAAAATATAGAAAAGTTTTCTAGGGCCTGAATATATAGAGAAGTTAAAACAAAACTAAAACTTGAGATAGTTTTACACTTGATCTAGCGAGTGGGAGGTTCCCACGCTAGTCTGCGATGATCGCATCCGAAGCCTTTCTTCTGCCACTTCGGACCATTGCCCCATCTTTCTCGATTGTGCAGTGCGCCCCCCGGGCACCAAAAGATTTCACTTCGAGAGGTTTTGGCCGCAGTTGGAGGGGTCCCACCTCGTGGTTTCTGACGCTTGGAACTCCGCCGAGCGTGATCCGGTCCCCTTCCAGTGCATTGTTGCGTGGCTCAAGGTGACGGCGAGGCATCTCTAAAGCTGGAGCGCCAAACCTATCGGTCATATCTCCTTGCAGTTGATGGTCACCCGTGAGCTCATTGCCCCCCTTGACGCCACGCAAGATCTTCGGCCGCTCTCTCTGTCGCCGGCTTAAGGCAGCATATCTCAGCCTTGCATCTCTGGACCGGTCCATCGCCAGGGAACAATCTCGATTCGTTTACCTCAAAAATGGAGACGCGAGCTTTTCCTTCTTCCGCATTCACGCTTCCCACCGTTAGCAGAACAACATGATTGTCACTCAAGGTTGGTGATCGCACCATCTTTGAGCATGGGGCACTCGCTCAAGTGGCCTTCGACCACTTCTCCGGCATCCTCGGCTCCTCGGAGGACCTCGCTTTCTCCCTCTCGCTTGATGGCTTGCACCCCGACCACTTTGACCTGGGTAGCCTGGATGAGCCCTTCTCCGAGGATGAGATTTGGTGGGCTATCAAGGCCATGCCCGCCGACAAGGCACTAGGCCCGGATGGATTTACCTCTGAGTTCCTCCGGAGTTGCTGGGATATCGTTAAGTAGGATATCTGCGACGCCTTCGGCAAATTTAATTACCTCAATGCGCGTGGCTTCCAAAGGCTCAATCAGGCATACATCACTCTAATGCCCAAGCATGCCGATGCTGAGTCACTCTATGATTTTTGGCCCATCAGCCTCATCCATCTCCTCGCGAAGCACTTTGCCAAAGCGCTCTCTCTCCGGCTCGCATCGCATGTCGGTCCATTGGTCTCCGTGAACCAGAGCGCGTTCATCGTGGGACGCAGCATCCACGCCAATTTTTTGCTTGTTCAACAAACCGCTCGCCTGCTGCACAACCTCGAGGTACCCCATATGATGCTCAAGCTCGACATCTCTAGAGCGTTCGATTCGGTCTCCTGTCCATTCCTACTGCAATTCCTTACCCACCTTGGCTTTGGTCCATGATGGCATGAATGGATCTCCATCATCCTTGCCACGACATCTACTAGTGTTCTCGTCAATGGGGTACCGAGCCCCCCGTTTTACATCCCCGTGGACTACGGTAGGGCGACCTGTTTGACACTATTGTTATTCACGTTGACCATTCACGTCCTCAACTCCCTTATCCAGCGCGCCGTGGAGCTTGGCTTGCTGCAGTGTCTCACCACTCGACGCATCGTCTCGAGCGTCTCCCTATATGATGACGATGCGGTGGTATTTTGTCATCCAGATAGTCATGACATCCTGACCATTAAGGAGCTTCTTCGTGTCTTTGGGATTGCGCCTGGTATGCACATGAACATCGCCAAGTGCTCAGCCACCCCAATCCGATGCACCGACGAGCACATCAACACCATCCGCAATGATCTTGCGTGCCCCGTCTCGGCTTTCCTAGTCCAATACCTCAGACCCCCACTTTCGCTGGGCATGATTCCGACGTCCGCGCTCCTACCACTCGTGGATAAGCTCGATAAGAAATTATCTACTTGGCGCGGCTCTATGCTATCCTTAGGTGACTGGCTGTCCCTGGTCTGCCATGTGTTGTGTGTGATGCCATCTCACATCCTTATCGCCATTGCTATCAACAAGCCCATCCTTGCAAGGATCAATCAGGTGATTCGTGCTTCCCTTTGGGTCGGCTGCAAAGACGCGCGCGGTGGGCAATGCAAGGTCTACTGGGCGCACGTTTGTCATCCTCTCCAGCACGAGGGCCTCAGTGTTCGCGACTTGCACTGCACCGGCCTCACCCTGCGCGCTCAGTTGATTTGGCTCCAGCGCACCGACCCGTGCCGACCATGGAGCCACCTACCCCTACCCTGTGACCCTGAGGTCCAGGCGATTGTTCATGCCTCTACTTCCTGGCAACATGGTGATGGAAAAACTTGCCTCTTCTGGTCCGACTATTGGGTTGATGGTCGCTGCATCGCCGACCTAGCGCCTCTCGTGTATGCCCTGGTCCCTAAGCGTCACAACAAGACGAGGACTATTCGTGATGGTCTCGACCTCTAGTCCTGGGTTGTAACATCCCCATGTAATAGCTACAGTGATCACCTCTTGATAATGCCAAGTCATCATGCTTAACAATGCTTGATCATCATTTGCATCATATCTCATTTCAAATTCCAATTTAAATTGTAATTCAAATTTAAAGTGAAAAATAAAAGTTGTTCAAATTGGAAACTAAAATGTTCATTAAATGGCAAATAATCCATAGCTAATTATGTTAAGAAAAACAACATCACCTAAATTCACTAAGTAACTCTATCATCCTAAAACAGTAGGAAACAGCAATATTTAATCCCATTTTGTTTGTCAAAATTGCAAGTGAATTCATATTATCACCAAACCAATTTCTGGCAGTGTTAAATATTACCTAGTATTTAAATGAACAACACTTGTATTTTACAAAAGTCATTTGTTAGCCAAACATTTTACAAAACAGAAATGAAAACAGAAAACATAAAAAGAAAAGGAAAAAGGGAAAGGGTTTACTGCTTACCTGGGCCTCGAGTGCACAGTAACCCGCGGCCCAGCCCAGCCGGGTCTTCTCCCACCTCGGGCAGGTGTCGACGCGCGCTCGCGCCCGAGCACGGATGGCCTCGCTGTCGGCCATCCCGCGGCTCCCCGGCGCCGATAAGGCCACCCCCGAGCTGCT
Organism: Elymus sibiricus; assembly: GCA_039707655.1. NCBI lineage: Eukaryota > Viridiplantae > Streptophyta > Magnoliopsida > Poales > Poaceae > Elymus > Elymus sibiricus. The sequence goes on from CM077676.1 coordinate 312,141,998, forward strand.
CGCGCCCTCCCCGAAACCCTAGCCTACCCCATTCGCCCCCGACTCGCCTCGCCTCTCTCTGTCTCGCACATCAACCGAGACGTCGTCGCCGCCACCGCTCGATCCCGTGGCCACCGGCCTCCCCGCGACTCGCCGACATGTCGTAGGGCCTCCCCGTCCTCGTCTATGTCGACTGCGTCGGCTCATCGGAGCTCGGAGACGCCGCAACGAGCCCCACGAGTCCGTCTTCAACCTTCGGCCACCGCAACTCCGGCGACGATTCCGGCGACGACGAGCTTCCCCGAGCCCACTTGAGCACACCTGCAGGGCCCGATGAGCAGTCGTCGTCTTCTCCCCCTCTCTCCGGCCTCTCCCCGTAGCCGTAGCCGCCGCTGCCATCGCCGCCCGAACGCAGATCCACCGCGAGCTCACCGCCGTCGATGTAGTCACTGCCGTGGGCGTCCGAGCACGGCTTTGTACTCAGCGCATCCGCGCGAGTCCAACGCGCCCACTAGCTACCCTTGTCGTGCCCTGATGCGCCATTCCTGATCATGGCCGAACTCCGGCGTCCGCCTCGCCGCTCGCCGGCGTCGCTACACTGCGTCCCCGGCCACGGCACCATCTTAGATCGATGCGGCATCGAACGGGCGATCGAATGGAACAAACCGCGCGCGAAACGGGCGTCGGACGGCGAATCCCGAGCCACACCAGTGCGCGCCGCCGTCGTTTTGGTCGCCGGCGACGAGTCGCCGGTCGACGCCGACGTGGACGGCCGGGCCCCACCTCAGAGCCACTGACGCTGGGTCCCACTGGCCCCGTTGACTGGGTTGACCAGTCAACGGTGCTGACTGGGCAGCCCAGTGAGACTAACGTGTGGGCCCCGCGAGTGATTAAGTTAGTTTAAACTTAAAAGTTAATTTGGTAATTAGGTTAGTCACTGACATATGGGTCCCACTAGTTAATTAGGTTAGTTTAATTAAATTAACCACTGTTAATTAGCACAGTCACTAACCAGTGGGACCCACTGGTCAGATTTGACTGGCCAGCCGGTCTGTTGACTGCTCACGTCACTCCCACGTCATGATGACGTCACCTAACACTGTTTCGGATAATTCGGAATTAAATAATTTCAGAAATTCCAGAAAATGATTAAAACTTTGAAAAATCATATAAATTAAATTGTAACTCGGATGAAAATAATTTATGTATGAAAAATGATCAGAAAAATATGAAGAATCCGAATATGCCACCCACATACTTGTCACATCCCTCTAACATACTGAACATGGAACTTTTTGCCCGATTTCGATAAATGAATAGTGCATGAGTTTAATAAAATAAATCCAAATAAATTCCTAAATTATCTAAATCAATTAAATAGGCAATATATCACATCTGCATATCATTTAGGCATGTCATGCATCGCTGTTGCATTTTTGTCGTGAATTTATTGTTTCTTCCCCCTCCTTCTCTCCCGATAGACGCCGAGACCGCCGCCGACGCAGCTGAGTACGACTACGCTCCAGACGAGCAGCCTTCCGACGACCAGCCTCTCTCAGCAGAGCTTCCAGGCAAGCAACCCCCCTTGACGAATGCCTATATCACCTATTCCTTCTTCCTCCTGCTTGCATTAGAAAATTGGTGCTGCTATAGTTTTATCCTATTCTGATGCATAGCCTGTCCTTGTAACTGTTATTGATACCTGCCTACTATCCGAGATGCTTAGTATAGGTTGGATAGTAAACCATCTGTGGCCCCTCTTCCTTGCTGTAGTTGCCCCGCCTTAGTACCTGTGCCTAGATCGATGTGATCGAACGGGTTGAGAACAGCACATCACCGCACACCCCTTAAGTTGCTCGTCTCTGTAGAGCTGGCATCGAGTGCCGAGGGTGATACCTCTTATCTCACTTCCGATGATGCCTTTGTAGAATAGCTATCCGGTTGTGGGTTATCGGGGGTGATTCCTCTTTCATCACCTCCGATAAAGCTACCGTCGTGCAACTCCTCGAGTGGGAAACCATCGAGGGTGATTCCTCGGATTCCTTCTCGATACTTGGACACACGGTTACTTTGGCCTTTGTTACAGGCAGGTCGACCCCGAGGGGTACCCGCGGGGAAATATGAAGTCGGGTTTGCCAGGAGGGCACCCGCGAGTGATGCTGTGGCGGAACGACAGGGCAGGCGGAGACCACCATGTTCGTGATCCGTGTGTTACTAAGTCGGAGCGACAGGGAACCTGATCGTCTCTGCGAGCTACTAAATACGCCTAACGGATTTGGGTATTTGATCTGAGTTGGCCACTGGCCTATAAGCACTACCACCACGTGGGATAATGGTTTAATGGGGCCCTCTACGTCGTATGTATCAGCCGAAAGCTCTTCAGACGTCACAGTTCAGAGATGCGGGCTGATCGTTGGGGTGGGCTGGTTACGTTACTGGTATTCAATGTCGCGCCTGGGCCCCGACCAGCCACGCAACGTGCAGGAGTGCAAAGGGCGATGACCCAAGACCCCTTTGCACTTAGGATTTAGACCGGCGTGTTGACCTCTCTGCTCAGCCTAGGTAGGACTGCGTCGTGTCGATCTCACGAGGCCGGGCATTACCCAACAAGTGTGTCTGGCCAGATGTGATCGAGCGTGTTGGGTAACAGTAGTGCACCCCTGCAGGGAAGTTATCTATTCGAATAGCCGTGTCCACGGTAACAGGACGCTCAGTGTTGTATCCCGATCTACCACTATTTGAACTGGATACATGTTAATTAATTATAAGCTCCGGGATCGCTTTCTCGCAGGGAGTCGAGGAAGGATCTCTGGGCTTTGCTTCAACATGCTTGCTAATTTATAATATGCTAATCTACTCTCTTCTAATGCTGCAAGATTGCTTCAAGATGCTAGTCTTCGATAGGCTAGGCTTCTTCCCCCTCTATTCTGGCATTCTGCAGTTCAGTCCAAAGATATAGCCCCATTCCTTTGATACCGATGCATACTTAGTATAGTTCTGATGTCAGTCTTGCGAGTACTTTGGATGAGTACTCACGGTTGCTTTGCTATTCTTTTTCCCCCACACCCGATACTTGCGACCAGATGACGGAGCCCAGGAGCCAGACGACACCGCAGGAGCTCACTACCAGGAGAGTCCCGGAGGCACATACTACTGGGTTGAGCCAGCCGACCAGGAGTAGTTTGGAGGCCCTAGGCAGGAGGCCTTCGCCTTTTCGATCAGTGTCGCTGTTTGTGCAAGCCTTCTTAAGGCAAATTTTGACTAACTATGTCTGTACTCAGATATCATTTGTGTGTATGACTTATGTATTTGGGTCCTCGTGACCCCTGGTTTGTAATATGAAGATTTATGTTTAAATTTGAGTTTAGAGTTGTGTTGTGATATCTTCCCGTGAGTCTATGATCTCGAGCGTGCACGTTTGCGTGTATGATTAGTGCACGGTCGAGCAGGGGCTCCACAAGTTGGTATCAGAGCCGACTGCATGTAGGAAGCCTGAAAGCACATTTGCTCCCTTGGTGGTTTTGGTAATTTATGCCGACATACATGTTGTTGGACTAATGCTTTTATCTAGTGAATTTCAGACAAGTTCAACAATGGCGTGGCAGGGACAAGAGAACGTGGAACCCCTTCAAAATGCTAAGGACAAGGATTGGCAAAAGATCAAGACTCTACATTTTTGGTTTAGTGATCCAAGATCACATTGAGTCCATAGGAAAGCCAATACTATTAAAAGGGGATGAGGTGTTGCTTAATGGTCTTTTTGCTCAAGTGCTTAGTGACAGTACTCCTAAACCCTCAACCACTCTCTCTACCCAAATATGTCCAAAACCTACATTCCAACTATCCCCACCGAAATTTCCTATCCGGACCCACCGAGTTCACCTAGACTTAGCCACTGCCAAAACCCTAACAAATCGGATCCACCGATATGGATCTCGGTCCCACCGAGATGGCCTTGCCAACTCTCTGTAATCGTTTGCACTTACTTCGGTCTGACCGAGTTTTGCAAGTCGGTGTCACCGAGATGGTGTTGGTGAACGTTGCATGGAAAACAAAAAAAATTCTATGCACACGCAAGATCTATCCATGGAGATGCATAGCTACGAGAGGAGGAGTGTGTCTACGTACCCTCGTAGACCGTAAGCGGAAGCGTTAGAACAACGCGGTTGATTTCGTCGAACAACTTCACGATCCAACCGACCGAGTACCGAACGTACGGCACCTCCGCGTTCAGCACACGTTCAGCTCGATGACGTTCTCGACTTCTTGATCCAGCAAGACGGTGAGGTAGTGGATGAGTTCCGGCAGCACGACAGCGTGGTGACGGTGATGGTGATGCTATCTCCGCAGGGCTTCGCCCAAGCACTGCGAAAATATGACCGAGGGACGGAACTGTGGAGGGGGGCGCCGCACACGGCTAAGACAATGTTGTGTCACCTTTGGGGCGCCCCCTCTCCTCTATTTATATATGTGTAGGGGCTTGGAGTAGAAGGAATAGTGCCATGTGAACAGTAACCATGAATAGTACACACGTGGACTTGGACTTCAAAGTCCAATCCTATTCCTACTAGGACTCTCCCTTTTTCCTTCCCTAGCTGCGTGGGCTTTTGAGGACTTGGTGCGCCTGGCCCAATAAGGCCAGGGCGCCTCCCCTTAGCCCATGCCAGCCCTTGGGACGTGGTGGACCCACTTGTGGACTTGTGGACCCCTCCGGAATCCTCCGGAACCTTTTGGAAGCTTCCCGGTACAATACCGAAAAAACTGCACCTTTTTCCGGAACCCAAAATATGACTTCCCATATATAAATATTTACCTCTCGGCCATTCCGAGACTCCTCGTGACGTCCGGGATCTCATCCGGGACTCCGAACAATATTCGGTCACCAATTCACATAACTCATATAACACTATATCGTCAACGAACGTTAAGCGTGCGGACCCTACGGGTTTGGGAATGATGTAGACATGACCGAGACGCCTCTCCGGTCAATAACCAATAGCGGAACCTGGATGCCCATATTGGTTCCTACATATTCCACGAAGATCTTATCGGTCGAACCGCAATGACAACATACGTAATTCCCTTTGTCCGTCGGTATGTTACTTGCCCGAGATTCGATCGTCGGTATCTCCATACCTAGTTCAATATCGTTACGGCAAGTCTCTTTACTCGTTCCGTAATACATCTTCCCGTAACTAACTCCTTAGTCACTTTGCTTGCAAGCTTCTTATGATGTGCATTACCGAGAGGGCCCAGAGATACCTCTCCGAAACACGGAGTGACAAATCCCAGTCTCGATCCATGCCAACTCAACGGACACCTTCGGAGATACCTGTAGAGCATATTTATGATCACCCAGTTACGTTGTGACGTTTGATAGCACACAAGGTATTCCTCCGGTATCCAGGAGTTGCATGATCTCATGGTCTAAGGAACATGTATTTGACATTCAAGAAAGCAGTAGCAATAAATAGAACGATCATATGCTAAGCTAACGGATGGGTCTTGTCCATCACATCATTCTCCTAATGATGTGATCCCGTTATCAAATGACAACTCATGTCTATGGTTAGGAAACCTTAACCATCTTTGATCAACGAGCTAGTCTAGTAGAGGCTCACTAGGGACACGGTATTTGTTTATGTATTCACACATGTATTTAAGTTTCCGGTCAATACAATTCTAGCATGAATAATAAACCTTTATCATGAACAAGGAAATATAAAATAATAACAACTTTATTATTGCCTCTAGGGCATATTTCCATCAGTCTCCCACTTGCACTAGAGTCAATAATCTAGATTACATAGTAATGAATCTAACACCCATGGAGTCTTGGTGCTGATCATGTTTTGCTCGGGTAAGAGGCTTAGTCAACGGGTCTGCCACATTCGGATCCGTGTGTACTTTTGCAAATTTCTATATCTCCATCCTTGACATATTCACGAATGGAGTTGAAGCGTCTCTTGATGTGTTTGGTCTTCTTGTGAAACCTGGGCTCCTTGGCTATGGCAATTGCTCCAGTGTTGTCACAAAAGATTGTCATTGGACCCGATGCACTAGGTATTACACCTAGATCGGATATGAACTCCTTCATCCAGACTCCTTCATGTGCTGCTTCCGAAGCAGCTATGTATTCCGCTTCACACGTAGATCCCGCCACGACGCTCTGCTTGGAACTGCACCAACTGACAACTCCACCATTTAATATAAATACGTATCCGGTTTGTGACTTAGAGTCATCCGGATCAGTGTCGAAGCTTGCATCGACGTAACCCTTTACGACGAGCTCTTCGTCACCTCCATAAACGAGAAACATGTCCTTGGTCCTTTTCAGGTACTTCACGATATTCTTGACCGCTGTCCAGTGATCCACTCCTGGATTACTCTGGTACCTCCCTGCCAAACTTATGGCAAGGCACACATCAGGTCTGGTACACAGCATGGCATACATAATAGAACCTATGGCTGAGGCATAGGGAATGACTTTCATTTTCTCTATATCTTCTGCCGTGGTCGGGCATTGAGTCTGACTCAACTTCACACCTTGCAAGACAGGCAAGAACCCTTTCTTTGACTGATCCATTTTGAACTTCTTCAAAACTTTGTCAAGGTATGTGCTTTGTGAAAGTCCTATCAAGCGTCTTGATCTATCCCTATAGATCTTGATGCCCAATATATAAGCAGCTTCACCGAGGTCTTTCATTGAAAAATTCTTATTCAAGTATCCCTTTATGCCAACCAGAAATTCTATATCATTTCCAATCAACAATATGTCATCCACATATAATATTAGAAATGCTACAGAGCTCCCACTCACTTTCTTGTAAATACAGGCTTCACCGTAAGTCTGTACAAAACCATATGCTTTGATCACCTCATCAAAGCGTATATTCCAACTCCGAGATGCTTGCACCAGTCCATAGATGGATCGCTGGAGCTTGCACACTTTGTTAGCACCCTTAGGATCGACAAAACCTTCTGGTTGCATCATATACAACTCTTCTTTGAGAAAACCATTAAGGAATGCAGTTTTGACATCCATTTGCCAGATTTCATAATCATAAAATGCGGCAATTGCTAACATGATTCGGACAGACTTAAGCATCGCTACGGGTGAGAAAGTCTCATCGTAGTCAACCCCTTGAACTTGGCGAAAACCTTTCGCGACAAGTCGAGCTTTGTAGACAGTGATATTACCATCAGCATCCGTCTTCCTCTTAAAAATCCATTTATTCTCAATGGCTTGCCGATCATCGGGCAAGTCCACCAAAGTCCATACTTTGTTCTCATACATGGATCCTATCTCGGATTTCATGGCCTCAAGCCATTTGTCGGAATCCGGGCTTATCATAGCTTCCTCATAGTTCGTAGGTTCACCGTTATATAACAACATAACTTCCAGAACAGGATTACCGTACCACTCTGGTGCGGAACGTACTCTGGTCGACCTACGAAGTTCAGTAGTAACTTGATCTGAAGTTTCATGATCTTTATCATTATCTTCCTCTCTTATTGGTGTAGGCATCACGGGAACGGTTTTCTCTGATGAGCTACTTTACAATTCGAGAGAAGGTACAATTACCTCATCAAGTTCTACTTTCCTCCCACTCACTTCTTTCGAGAGAAACTCCTTCTCTAGAAATGACCCATTCTTGGCAACAAAGACCTTGCCTTCGGATCTGTGGTAGAAGGTGTACCCAATTGTTTCTTTAGGGTATCCTATGAAGACGCACTTCTCCGCTTTGGGTTCGAGCTTATCAGGTTGAAGCTTTTTCGCATAAGCATCGCATCCCCAAACTTTAAGAAACGACAGCTTAGGTTTCTTGCCAAACCATAGTTCATATGGTGTCGTCTCAACGGATTTAGACGGTGCCCTATTTAACGTGAATGCAGCTGTCTCTAATGCATAACCCCAAAACGATAGTGGCAAATCGGTAAGAGACATCATAGAACGCACCATATCCAATAAAGTACGGTTATGACATTCGGACACACCATTACGCTGTGGTGTTCCAGGTGGCGTGAGTTGTGAAACAATTCCACATTTTCTTAAATGAAGGCCAAACTCGTAACTCAAATATTCGCCTCCGCGATCAGATCGTAGAAACTTTATTTTCTTGTTACGATGATTCTCTACTTCACTCTGAAATTCTTTGAACTTTTCAAATGTTTCAGACTTGTGTTTCATCAAGTAGATATACCCATATCTACTCAAATCATCTGTGAAGGTTAGAAAATAACGATACCCGCCGCGTGCTTCAACATTCATCGGACGGGATACATTGGTATGTATTATTTCCAACAAATCAGTAGCTCGCTCCATTGTTCCGGAGAACGGAGTTTTAGTCATCTTGCCCATGAGGTATGGTTCGCAAGTATCAAATGATTCATAATCAAGAGATTCCAAAAGTCCATCTGCATGGAGTTTCTTCATGCGCTTTACACCAATATGACCTAAACGGCAGTGCCACAAGTATGTTGCACTATCATTATCAACTTTGCATCTTTTGGCATCAATATTATGAATATGTGTATCACTACGATCGAGATTCAACAAGAATAGACCATTCACAAAAGGTGCGTGACCATAAAAGATGTTACTCATATAAATAGAACAACCATTATTCTCTGACTTAAATGAATAACCGTCTCGCAATAAACAAGATCCAGATATAATGTTCATGCTCAACGCTGGCACCAAATAACAATTATTGAGGTCTAAAACTAATCCCGAAGGTAGATGTAGAGGTAGCGTGCCGACAGCGATCACATCAACCTTGGAACCATTCCCGACGCGCATTGTCACCTCATCCTTAGCCAATCTTCGCTTATTCCGTAGCTCCTGTTTCGAGTTACAAATATGAGCAACCGAACCAGTATCAAATACCCAGGCGCTACTGCGAGCATTAGTGAGGAACACATCAATAACATGTATATCAAATATACCTTTGCTCACTTTGCCATCCTTCTTATCCGGCAAATACTTGGGGCAGTTCCGCTTCCAGTGACCAGTCCCTTTGCAGTAGAAGCACTATGTTTCAGGCTTGGGTCCAGCTTTGGGTTTCTTCGTGGGAGCGACAACTTTCTTGCCGTTCTTCTTGAAGTTCCCCTTCTTTCCCTTGCCCTTTTTCTTGAAACTAGTGATTTTGTTAACCATCAACACTTGATGCTCCTTCTTGATTTCTACCTCCGCTGATTTCAGCATCGCGAAGAGCTCGGGAATTGTCTTCTCCATCCCTTGCATATTATAGTTCATTATGAAGCCTTTATAGCTTGGTGGCGGTGACTGAAGAACTCTGTCAATAACACTCTCAACCGGAAGATCAATTCCCAGCTGAGTCAAGTGGTTGTGGTACCCAGACATTCTGAGTATGTGTTCACTGACAGAACTATTCTCCTCCATCTTACAGCTAAAGAACTTGTTGGAGACTTCATATCTCTCAACCCAGACATTAGCTTGAAATGTCAATTTCAGCTCTTGGAACATCTCATATGCTCTGTGGCGTTCAAAACGCTTTTGCAGTCCCGGTTCTAAGCTGTAGAGCATGGCACACTGAACTATCGAGTAGTCATCAGATCGAGCCTGCCAGGCGTTCACAACGTCTGCAGCAGCTCCTGCAGTAGGTCCATCACCTAGCGGTGCATCAAGGACATAATTCTTCTGTGCAGTAATGAGGATAATCCTCAAGTTACGGACCCAGTCCGTGTAGTTGCTACCATCATCTTTCAACTTAGCTTTCTCTAGGAACGCATTAAAATTCAACGGAACAGTAGCACGGGCCATTTATCTACAACATAGATATGCAAAGAAACCATCAAGACTAAGTTCATGATAAATTAAGTTCAATTAATCAAATTACTAATGAACTCCCACTTAAATTAACATCCCTCAAGTTAACTAAGTGATACATGATCCAAATCAACTAGCCCATGTCCGATCATCACGTGAGATGGGATAGTCATCAATGGTGAACATCTCCATGTTGATGATATCTACTATATGACTCATGTTCGACCTTTCGGTCTCCAGTGTTCCGAGACCATGTCTGTACATGCTAGGCTCGTCAAATTTAACCCAAGTATTCTGCTTGTGTAAAACTGGCTTACACCTGTTGTATGTGAACGTAGAATCTATCACACCCGATCATCACGAGGTGCTTCGAAACGACGAACTTTAGCAACGGTGCATACTCGGGGAGAACATTTTTATCTGGAAATTTAGTGAAGGGGTCATCTTATAATGCTACTGTCGTTCTAAGCAAAATAAGATGCATAAAGGATAAACATCACATGCAATCAAAATATGTGACATGATATGGCCATCATCTTGTGCTTTTGATCTCCATCTCCAAAGCATCGTCATGATCTCCATCGTCACCGGCTCGACACCTTGATCTCCATCGTTGCGTCGTGGTCGTCTCGCCAACTATTGCTTCTACAACTATTGCTAACGCATAGCGATAAAGTAAAGCAATTACATGGCGCTTGCATTTCATACAATAAAGAGACAACCATAAGGCTCCTGCTGGTTGCCGATAAATTACAAAACATGATCATCTCATACAACAACGTATATCACATCATGTCTTGACCATATCACATCACAGCATACCCTGCAAAAACAAGTTAGACGTCCTCTACTTTGTTGTTGCAAGTTTTACGTGGCTGCTACGGGCTTCTAGCAAGAACCGTTCTTACCTACGGCACAAAACCACAACGGTGATTTATCAAGTTTGCTGTTTTAACCTTCAACAAGGACTGGCCGCAGTCAAATTCGATTCAACTAAAGTAGGAGAAACAGACATGAGACACCCGCCAGCCACCTTTATGCAAAACAAGTTGCATGTCTGTCGGTGGAACCGGTCTCATGTACGTGGACATGTAAGGTTGGTCTGGGCCGCTTCATCTTACAATACCGCCGAATCAAAATAAGACGTTGGTGGTAAGCAGTATGACGAGCACCGCCCACAACTCTTTGTGTTCTACTCGTGCATATCATCTACGCATAGACCTGGCTCATGATGCCACTGTTGGGGAACGTTGCATGGAAAACAAAAAAAATTCTACGCACACGCAAGATCTATCCATGGAGATGCATAGCTACGAGAGGGGGAGTGTGTCTACGTACCCTCGTAGACCGTAAGCGGAAGCGTTAGAACAATGCGGTTAATGTCGTCGAACAACTTCACGATCCAACCGACCGAGTACCGAACGTACGGCACCTCCGTGTTCAGCACACGTTTAGCTCGATGACGTCCTCGACTTCTTGATCCAGCAAGACGGCGAAGTAGTGGATGAGTTCCGGCAGCATGACGGCGTGGTGACGGTGATGATGATGCTATCTCCGCAGGGCTTCGCCCAAGCACTGCGAAAATATGACCGAGGGACAGAACTGTGGAGGGGGGCGCCGCACACGGCTAAGACAATGTTGTGTCACCTTTGGAGCGCCCCCTCTCCTCTATTTATATATGTGTAGGGGCTTGGAGTAGAAGGAATAGTGCCACGTGAACAGTAACCGTGAATAGTACACACGTGGACTTGGACTCCAAAGTCCAATCCTATTCCTACTAGGACTCTCCCTTTTTCCTTCCCTAGCTGCGTGGGCTTTTGAGGACTTGGTGCGCCTGGCCCAGTAAGGCCAGGGCGCCTCCCCTTAGCTCATGCCAGCCCTTGGGACATGGTGGACCCACTTGTGGACTTCCGGACCCCTCCGGAATCCTCCGGAACCTTCTGGAAGCTTCCCGGTACAATACCGAAAAAAACTGCACCTTTTTCCGGAACCCAAAATATGACTTCCCATATATAAATCTTTACCTCTCGACCATTCCGAGACTCCTCGTGACGTCCGGGATCTCATCCGGGACTCCGAACAATATTCGGTCACCAATTCACATAACTCATATAACACTATATCGTCAACGAACGTTAAGCGTGCGGACCCTACGGGTTCGGGAATGATGTAGACATGACCGAGACGCCTCTCCGGTCAATAACCAATAGCGGAACCTGGATGCCCATATTGGTTCCTACATATTCCACGAAGATCTTATCGGTCGAACCGCAATGACAACAAACGTAATTCCCTTTGTCCGTCGGTATGTTACTTGCCCGAGATTCTATCGTCGGTATCTCCATACCTAGTTCAATCTCATTACCGGCAAGTCTCTTTACTTGTTCCGTAATACATCATCCCGTAACTAACTCCTTAGTCACTTTGCTTGCAAGCTTCTTATGATGTGCATTACCGAGAGGGCCCAGAGATACCTCTCCGAAACACGGAGTGACAAATCCCAGTCTCGATCCATGCCAACTCAACGGACACCTTCGGAGATACCTGTAGAGCATCTTTATGATCACCCAGTTACGTTGTGACGTTTGATAGCACACAAGGTATTCCTCCGATATCCGGGAGTTGCATGATCTCATGGTCTGAGGAACATGTATTTGACATTCAAGAAAGCAGCAGCAATAAACAGAACGATCATATGCTAAGCTAACGGATGGGTCTTGTCCATCACATCATTCTCCTAATGATGTGATCCCGTTATCAAATGACAACTCATGTCTATGGTTAGGAAACCTTAACCATCTTTGATCAACGAGCTAGTCTAGTAGAGGCTCACTAGGGACACGGTATTTGTTTATGTATTCACACATGTATTTAAGTTTCCGGTCAATACAATTCTAGCATGAATAATAAACCTTTATCATGAACAAGGAAATATAAAATAATAACAACTTTATTATTGCCTCTAGGGCATATTTCCATCAGATGGCTTGCCAACTCTCTGTTGCCTTATTGCTTCACTTCGGTCCTGCCGAGTTGATGCAATCGGTGCCACCGAGATGAGGTTTGCCCTAGCCATTGTACTTCGGTCCATCCGAGTTGTTCGTATCAGTCCCACCGAGATTCCTAAAGTTCATATCTTTTACAAAGTTCGGTGCTACCGAGATTATCGTTTCGGTGCCACCGAGTTGGGTCAAAAGTGTGTAACGGTTGGATTTTGTGTGGAGGCTATATATACCCCTCAACCACCTCCTTCTCAGCAAGGAGAGCCATCAGAACGTGCCTACACTTCCACCATAGATTTTCTGAGAGAGAACCACCTACTCATGTGTTGAGATCAAGCCATTCCATTCCTATCATTTTGAACCTTGATCTCTAGCCTTTCCCAAGTTGCTTTCCACTCAAATCCTTCTTCCACCATATGCAAATCTGTGAGGAGTTGGTTGAGTGCTGGGAAGACTATCATTTGAAGCACAAGAGCAAGGAGTTCATCAACAACACACCGGCTATTACCTTTTGGAGAGTGGTGTCTCCTAGATTGGTTAGGTGTCACTTGGGAGCCTCCAACATGATGTGGAGTTGAACCAAGGAGTTTGTAAGGGCAAGGAGATCGCCTACTTCGTGAAGATCTATCCCGAGTGAGGCTAGTCCTTCGTGGACGTAAGCCATGGTGGAATAGACAAGGTTGCTTCTTCGTGGACCCTTCGTGGGTGGAGCCCTCCGTGGACTTGCGCAGCCGTTACCCTTCGTGGGTTGAAGTCTCCATCAACGTGGACGTACGATAGCACCACCTATCGGAACCACACCAAAAACCACCGTGTCTTCATTGAGTTTGATCTTCCATACTCTACCCCTTTACTTTCCGCACTCTTGCATGCTTTACTATTTCCATTGCTCAATCTCTAGATATGCATGTGTAGAAAGTATTGGAGTGATCTTAATTTGTGCCAAAATCTGCCTAAATTCCAAGAGAAATTAAAAACTGCACCTTTGGCCGGTTAGGAGTCTATTCACCCCCCTCTAGACCTATCTCCTCGATCCCACAAAGCCCCTTTCCGTTTCCTTGGTCGAAGTTGAGTCTAGTCTTCCGATAACTATTTTTACTAACATGGCTGTGTGGCTTACGGGCCCACGTCGCCAAATGGGTGGTATTAGGATCTTTTATTCCTCTTCCTTACTCTAGGACTCTGATCTCTCTTCTTTTTGGGTTAAATAATTTTACTAACTCTGACTCTAGGTTCTCGTGATCACATCCACCCGGAGACCAGATTGTCTGCAGTTGTTTCTTGCATACCTGATACATGATTCAATCACTGTCATTTGACACTTTTGATAACAGCAATGCCATCCTTGCCCTCCTTCCAATACAGACTTGGTCATCTTTTGACTATACCTTGTCTCTTTATCACATTTTCCCTTTCCATTGGTCTGTTTAACCTTTCAAATAAATTAATATGATCTAAGCGGTGATAAATCCCTGCTTATGTAAACACCTCGGTGTACAACTCAGTCAGAAAAACCCTGCTACCATTGCTGTTAACCCAGAACGAGTTCAAGCTATTCTTGACTGGACTCCTCCGAAGAATGTTAAGCAAGTCAGAAGTTTTCTCGGTCTCGCTAGTTATTGCCGCCGATTCGTCGAGAACTTCTCCAAGATTGCTAAGCCGTTGACTGATCTGCTCCACAAAGGTGTTAAATTTGAGTGGACAGAAAAGTGCCAAGAAAGTTTTCAGACACTCAAAGATAAGTTGACATCTGCTCCAGTGCTAGCACCCCCGGATTCCCAAAAGGACTTCGTGATTTACTGTGATGCATCTCGTCAAGGATTAGGCTGTGTCCTAATGCAAGAGCGCAAGGTAATTGCTTATGCCTCGTGACAATTGCGTCCTCATGAGGAAAATTATCCAGTACATGATCTCGAGCTTGCTGCAGTTATTTATGCTCTCAAACTGTGGCGACATTACCTCCTTGGTAATCGTTGCGAGATATACACGGACCACCAGAGTTTGAAGTATCTGTATACCCAACCAGATCTGAACCTTCGTCAACAAAGATGGCTCGAGACAATAGCAGACTATGACATGAATATTTCTTATATCTCTAGCAAGGCTAATGTAATGGCCGATGCTTTGAGTCGCAAGGCTTATTGCAACAACCTCATGGTTCAGGAAGCGCAACCTATGCTTTATGAAGAACTTCACAAGTTGAACCTCCATATTGTTCCACAGGGTCATCTCAATACCCTCGTTGTTGAACCAGGACTCGAGCGTACCATCAGAAACTTGCAGAAATATGACTCTGAAGTCGAAAAGGTTAAGAAATACCTCTCCAAGGGAAATTCTTCTTACTACCATGTTGATGAAGAAGGTGCCTTGCTCTTCAAAGGCCGACTAGTGGTCCCCAGAAAGCACAATCTGGACTCTCGCTCAGATGTCATGAAAGAAGCACATGACACGCCCTTGTCTATTCATCCCGGTAGTACCAAGATGTACCAGGACATTCGTCAGCGGTACTGGTGGCCTGATATGAAGCGAGACATTGTTGGCTATGTTGCTGAGTGTGACGTTTGCCGTCGCATCAAAGCATAACATCAAAGGCCTGCTGGAACTCTACAACCCCTTGATATTCCTGAATGGAAATGGGACAAAGTCGAAATGGATTTCATTACTGGTTTCCCCAGATCGTAGAAGGGTCATGATGCTATTTTTGTCGTCATTGACCGATTCTCCAAGGTTGCTCACTTTCTTCCAGTCAAGGAGACAATCACTGCTAGTCAGTTAGCAGACTTGTATGTTTCCAGAATTGTGTCACTCCACGGTGTTCCGTTGGAGATCAGTTCAGATCGTGGCAGCCTCTTTACTTCAAGATTTTGGAACAATTTCCAAGAAGCTATGGGAACTCATCTGTCTTTCAGCACCGCTTTTCACCCCCAGTCCCAGGGACAAGTGGAACGAGTCAATCAAGTGCTTGAAGATATGCTTCGAGCTTGTGTCATCTCATTCGGTAAGAAATGGGAGGAATCTCTCCCGTATGCCGAATTCTCTTACAACAATAGCTATCAAGCTAGTCTGAAGATGGCACCCTTTGAAGTTCTCTATGGACATAAGTGCCGAACCCCTCTGAATTGGTCAGAAACTGGGGAACAGTCACTCGTTGGTCCGGACATTATTCAACAAGCTGAAGAACAAGTCCGCATTGTCCGTGAAAATTTGAAGACCGCTCAGTCTCGTCAGAACAGCAATTATGACCGAAAACACCTGGTAATGGTCTATCAGCCTGGCGAACAAGCTTACCTTCGTGTCACTCCGATGAAGGGCACTCATCGATTTGGAATCAAGGGCAAGTTAGCTCCTCGCTACATTGGCCCGTTCCGTATTCTCGCCCGTCGAGGAGAAGTGGCATACCAATTGGAATTGCCGCCGAACCTTTCTCAAGTGCATGATGTCTTTCATGTGTCACAACTTCGTCGCTGCTTCAAGGATCCTATCCCAGCAGTGGATCATGAAGTACTTGAATTGCGAGAAGATCTATCTTATCAAGAGTATCCGATCTGCATTCTTGATCAAGCTGAGCGTCGAACCCGTCAAAAGTCGATCAAGTTCCTTAAAGTTCAGTGGTCGAATCATTCTGAAGATGAAGCCACTTGGGAACGCGAGGATCGTCTTCGTCAAGAATACCCTACTTTCTTTCAGCCTACCTCTTAATTCTCGGGACGAGAATTTCTTTTAGAGGAGGAGAATTGTAACATCCCCATGTAAAAGCTACAGTGATCACCTCTTGATAATGCCAAGTCATCATGCTTAACAATGCTTGATCATCATTTGCATCATATCTCATTTCAAATTCCAATTCAAATTTAAAGTGAAAAATAAAAGTTGTTCAAATTGGAAACTAAAATGTTCATTAAATGGCAAATAATCCATAACTAATTATGTTAAGAAAAACAACATCACCTAAATTTACTAAGTAACTCTATCATCCTAAAACAGTAGGAAACAGCAATATTTAATCCCATTTTATTTGTCAAAATTGCAAGTGAATTCATATTATCACCAAACCAATTTCTGGCAGTGTTAAATATTACCTAGTATTTAAATGAACAACACTTGTATTTTACAAAAGTCATTTGTTAGCCAAACATTTTACAAAACAGAAATGAAAACAGAAAACAGAAAAAGAAAAGGAAAAAGGGAAAGGGTTTACTGCTTACCTGGGCCTCGAGTGCACAGTAACCCGCGGCCCAGCCCAGCCGGGTCTTCTCCCACCTCGGGAAGGTGTCGACGCGCGCTCGTGCCCGAGCGCAGATGGCCTCGCTGTCGGCCATCCCGCGGCTCCCCGGCGCCGATAAGGCCACCCCCGAGCTGCTCGCGCCCTCCCCGAAACCCTAGCCTACCCCATTCGCCCCCCATTCGCCCCCCACTCGCCTCGCCTCTCTCTGTCTCGCACATCGGCCGAGATGCCGTCGCAGCCACCGCTCGATCCCGCGGCCACTGGCCTCCCCGCGACTCGCCGACATGCCGTAGGGCCTCCCCGTCCTCGTCTACGTCGACTGCGTCGGCTCATCGGAGCTCGGAGACGCCGCAACGAGCCCCACGAGCCCGTCTTCAACCTTCGGCCACCGCGACTCCGGCGACGATTCCGGCGACGACGAGCTTCCCCGAGCCCACTTGAGCACACCTGCAGGGCCCGGTGAGCAGTCGCCGTCTTCTCCCCCTCTCTCCGGCCTCTCCCCGTAGTCGTAGCCGCCGCTGCCATCGCCGCCCGAACGCAGCTCTGCCGCGAGCTCGCCGCCGTCGATGTAGTCACTGCCGTGGGCGTCCGAGCACGGCTTCGTGCTCAGCGCATCCGCGCGAGTCCAACGCGCCCACTAGCTACCCTTGCCGTGCCCCGATGCGCCATTCCCGATCATGGCCGAACTCCGACGTCCGCCTCGCCGCTCGCCGGCGTCGCTACACTGCCTCCCCGGCCACGGCACCGCCTTAGATCGATGCGGCATCGAACGCGCGATCGAATGGAACAAACCGCGCGCGAAACGGTCGCCGGACGGCGAATCCCGAGCCACACCAGTGCGCGCCGCCGTCATTTTGGTCGCCGGCGACGAGTCGCCGGTCGACGCCGACGTGGACGGCCGGGCCCCACCTCAGAGCCACTGACGCTGGGCCCCACTGGCCCCGTTGACTGGGTTGACCAGTCAACGGTGCTGACTGGGCAGCCCAGTGAGACTGACGTGTGGGCCCCGCGAGTGATTAAGTTAGTTTAAACTTAAAAGTTAATTTGGTAATTAGGTTAGTCACTGACATATGGGTCCCACTAGTTAATTAGGTTAGTTTAATTAAATTAACCACTGTTAATTAGCACAGTCACTGACCTGTGGGACCCACTGGTCAGATTTGACTGGCCGGCCGGTCTGTTGACTGCTGACGTCACTCCCACGTCATGATGACGTCACCTAACACTGTTTCGGATAATTCGGAATTAAATAATTTCAGAAATTCCAGAAAATGATTAAAACTTTGAAAAATCATATAAATTAAATTGTAACTCGGATGAAAATAATTTATATATGAAAAATGATCAGAAAAATATGAAGAATCCGAATATGCCACCCACATACTTGTCACATCCCTCTAACATACTGAACATGGAACTTTTTGCCCGATTTCGATAAATGAATAGTGCATGAGTTTAATAAAATAAATCCAAATAAATTCCTAAATTATCTAAATCAATTAAATAGGCAATATATCACATCTGCATGTCATTTAGGCATGTCATGCATCGCTGTTGCATTTTTGCCGTGAATTTATTGTTTCTTCCCCCTCCTTCTCTCCCGATAGACGCCGAGACCGCCGCCGACGCAGCTGAGTACGACTACGCTCCAGACGAGCAGCCTTCCGACGACCAGCCTCTCTCAGCAGAGCTTCCAGGCAAGCAACCCCCCTTGACGCATGCCTATATCACCTATTCCTTCTTCCTCCTACTTGCATTAGAAAATTGTTGCTGCTATTGTTTTATCCTATTCTGATGCATAGCCTGTCCTTGTAACTGTTATTGATACCTGTCTACTATTCGAGATGCTTAGTATAGGTTGGATGGTAAACCATATGTGGCCCCTCTTCCTTGCTGTAGTTGCCCCGCCTTAGTACCTGTGGCCCGATCGATGTGATCGAACGGGTTGAGAACATCACATCACCGCACACCCCCTAAGTTGCTCGTCTCTGCAGAGCTGGCATCGAGTGCCGAGGGTGATACCTCTTATCTCACTTCCGATGATGCCTCTGTAGAATAGCTATCCGGTTGTGGGTTATCGAGGGTGATTCCTCTTTCATCACCTCCGATAAAGCTACCGTCGTGCAACTCCTCGAGTGGGAAACCATCGAGGGTGATTCCTCGGATTCCTTCTCGATACTTGGACACACGGTTACTTTGGTCTTTGTTACAGGCGGGTCGACCCCGAGGGGTACCCGCGGGGAAATATGAAGTCGGGTTTGCCAGGAGGGCACCCGCGAGTGATGCTGTGGCGGAATGACAGGGCAGGCGGAGACCACCCTGTTCGTGATCCGTGTGTTACTAAGTCGGAGCGACAGGGAACCTGATCGTCTCTGCGAGCTACTAAATACGCCTAACGGATTTGGGTATTTGATCTGAGTTGGCCACTGGCCTATACGCACTACCACCACGTGGGATAATGGTTTAATGGGGCCCTCTACGTCGTATGTATGAGCCGAAAGCTCTTCAGACGTCACAGCTCAGAGATGCGGGCTGATCGTTGGGGTGGGCTGGTTACGTCACTGGTGTATTCAGTGTCGCGCCTGGCCCCGACCAGCCACGCAACGTGCAGGAGTGCAAAGGGCGATGGCCCAAGACCCCTTTGCACTTAGGATTTAGACCGGCGTGTTGACCTCTCTGCTGAGCCTAGGTAGGACTGCGTCGTGTCGATCTCACGAGGCCGGGCATTACCCAGCAAGTGTGTCCGGCCAGATGTGATCGAGCGTGTTGGGTAACAGTAGTGCACCCCTGCAGGGAAGTTATCTATTCGAATAGCCGTGTCCACGGTAACAGGACGCTCAGTGTTGTATCCCGATCTACCACTATTTGAACTGGATACATGTTAATTAATTATAAGCTCCGGGATCGCTTTCTCGCAGGGAGTCGAGGAAGGATCTCTGGGCTTTGCTTCAACATGCTTGCTAATTTATAATATGCTAATCTACTCTCTTCTAATGCTGCAAGATTGCTTCAAGATGCTAGTCTTCGATAGGCTAGGCTTGTTCCCCCTCTATTCTGGCATTCTGCAGTTCAGTCCAAAGATATAGCCCCATTCCTTTGATACCGATGCATACTTAGTATAGTTCTGATGTCAGTCTTGCGAGTACTTTGGATGAGTACTCACGGTTGCTTTGCTATTCTTTTTCCCCCACACCCGATACTTGCGACCAGATGACGGAGCCCAGGAGCCAGACGACACCGCAGGAGCTCACTACCAGGAGAGTCCCGGAGGCACGTACTACTGGGTTGAGCCAGCTGACCAGGAGTAGTTCGGAGGCCCTAGGCAGGAGGCCTTCGCCTTTTCGATCACTGTCGCTGTTTGTGCTAGCCTTCTTAAGGCAAATTTGACTAACTATGTCTGTACTCAGATATTATTTGTGTGTATGACTTATGTATTCGGGTCCTCGTGACCCCTGGTTTGTAATATAAAGATTTATGTTTAAATTTGAGTTTAGAGTTGTGTTGTGATATCTTCCCGTGAGTCTCTGATCTCGAGCGTGCACGTTTGCGTGTATGATTAGTGCACGGTCGAGCAGGGGCTCCACATGGGTGCAAGACATCCACGACGCCCTGGTGCAATATGTCGACCTCTGGCGGTTGCTACGTCGCACCATCCTCTCCACCACTCCAGACTGATTCATTTGGCGCTGGAGTAAGACCGGCGTGTACTTGGCCACTTCCTGCTACTTGGCCATGTTCCATGGCTCGCTTCCGGATGTGAACTGGCGGCTAACCTGGAGGACATGGGCTCCCCTTCGCATCAAGGTTTTTGTATGGCTTACCCTATAGGATAGATGATGGACCGCCAACCACCTCGCCCGACGCGGCCTTCCTCACGCACCTCGCTGTCTCCTATGCGACCAGGAGCCGGAGTGCATGCAGCATCTCCTGGTCGGATGTTCTTTCTCCCATCAGATTTGGCACGAGGTCCTCTCTTAGTGCCGATCCACCACTGCAACGCCTCACCCGGATCTCCTCTTCCGGACATGGTGGGCTAACACCTTGTCGGATGCTCCCTCCTCCTGCCGAGGTGTCTTCTCCCTGTTGTTGCTGATTGCTTGGCTCCTCTGGCAGCATAACAACAGCAGCGTCTTCGACGACATGACTCCTTCAGTGTGCTCGCTGCTCTCGCTCATTAAGGATGAGGCTCGCTGATAGGCTAGGGCAGGCGCGTTTGGCTTGGCCAACATCCTCCCTGAGTAGTAGTCGTATTTGTGTAGCCCTCGTGGCCTATCTAACTGTCTCCGGCAGCTAGGATCGATGAACAAACCTAAACACGTGTCATTCTTGTTGATGTCAAGTGAGATATCCGCAGTGGCGGATCCAGCCCAGCCCAGCGCCCCGGGCCCCCTTTGTTTACTGTAGCAATCGCTACAGTGTTTTGCTACAGTATACGAACGAAATGGGCCTCACGCCCCGGGCCTGGCCCCCCCCCGGCCTGGGGCCTGTCTCCGCCCCTGGATATCCGCATCTATGCAAAAAGGAGATGGTAAGAAGATGATGATCCAAAATAACTTAATGAGCACTCCCTCCGTCCTAATATAAATGTACTGATTTAGTACGTACAAAGTTAGTAGAGAGTATTAATTTAGGCGACTTGAGCTTTCCTATCACACGTACTCTGGGATCCATGGACGGATACTACAATACAACGAGAGTGAGTAACTTGACGTGCCGTTGCAACCAAGCGCCATGCCCTTGTCTCGTCGTCCTGTAATTCAATGTTGTGTTAATGCGCCGGTCTGTTTAAGCTAAGGTATCACCATCAGCAGCTAGTACACTCGTGTTGCTTTCTCATTAGTTATGTATACTACCAGTGACGGACGCAAAGGAAACAACCCGAATCTATCCACATAAAAAATCACACCAGCTTCCAGCAGGAAAACGCCTCCTGCTCGCTCGCATGTCCTACTCTGCTGTACATTGTCTCTCACAGTCACAGTACAACCGTTCCACTGGTGGGAATTAATCGAAATGGCCCATTCATCACTGAAGAATGGGGGAGGCAAGCAAAGCAAAGGACATGACTCGACGAATTTACTCCAACAGTGCTTCCACATCCGTTCATCCAGGCGCCCACCATTTTTCGCAATCCACAGGTACTAGTAGCTCAAAAGTACAATGAATCATCACAGTCAAAAAAAGGAGCTCAAAAGTCAGACATGAACCTATTTCCTGAAAGTGTGAGGCAGGGCCTTGCTTTGGATCTGAGAAAGGCAGACCAGGATATCCCCAGGAATGGAAGAAAAACCAGAGTAATAAGATAATTAAGGAAAATAAGCTGGCTGGAATTTGATCTTTATCTGGTGTGATTCTGAGGAATAATAAAGAGGAGAAGGACAGGGTGGTGGTCAAAAGTCAGGCCAAACCAGACAATTAAGACTCCCAGTGGACCGGGGATGGAAAATTAGTACTCCCTCTGGTGAAGAAAATAACAAAAAAGAGGTCTCCTTCCTGGACTTCTTTTCTTCTCTTCTCTGCAGAGAGGGGGAGAGAGTGGGAGGAGACTCCACCACCAGCAAAGGGAGAGGCAGCACAAGAGACACAATTCCCAGGAAACCGCCGCCTAAAGCTTCTCCTCCCTTTGTCTGTGTTAGCTGTTGCTTCCAAATTTCTAATCTTTCTTTCTTCGGGATTGTTAGCAACCAAATTATTTGTGCGGGAGAAGATCCAAAAGATACAGGAGAGGAGAGAGAGAGAGGGGAATAAATCCTTTTTGGCGAGATTCGTGTGGGAGAGACGAGTTAGGTGTCAGGACCACTCATAAATTCCGCCTCTTCTTTCAGATCTGCTCCGTGCTTCGTCTTCCCTTTGCCAACCGAACCGTGCTTCTCTCGGGAGCAGGGCACCGTTCCTCCTCTTCCGGTTGGAGAAATCTTTCTTCTCATCCGCCATTCTTTTTTCCTTTCCGGAAGTTGAATTTCTTCTACGAGTTTGTTGTTCCTCTTCCTCTTCCTGTTACTGTGTGAGTCCACTCCCGGCTTTCTTGAAGCAGAAATCGACCTTTTGTTTTCTTGCTCGTCTCCGCCGATTTGTTCTTGAGACGTGAGAGAGAGAGAGGGAGAGAGAGAGAGAGAGAGTCGCCCTTCTTTTTTCGCCACAAGTTATCCTCCCGTGATTTCTCTCCGATGGGCAACGCGTTCGCGTGCATGCCGCGCAAGGAGCACCGGGGCGCGGCCGCAGTGTCGCGCAGCAAGCGGATGGGGAGCGCGCGCCCGCCGCGCGGCGGGGCGGCCAAGCTCACGCCGGCGGAGGAGGAGCTGCTGCACCGCCAGGCGCTCGCCATGGCCATCCACCAGCACCTCGACGCCGGCGGCTCCATGTCGCGCCGCATCGACGCCGGCGGCGGCTCCATGTCCCGCCGAATCGGCCTCGGCTCCACCAGCTCCCGGCGCCACGGCAACCTCCCGGACTCCGTCACCAATGCCAAGGCTGTAAGCCTTCCTACCTTTCTCTGTTTCTGCTTCGCTCTGTGTCTACTTCCATGCTACCTTGTCGCAGCCTTGCTTTGTGTTCTTGCCCAGAAAAAATATATCTGCAATGTTATAATTAACAAGTTCATTGCCAAAGAAAGTTCTGAATTTTTTGTGAATTACAGAGGATGGTCCAGTTACAAACTGTACTTAGTTAGGTGTAGTACCAAACTTTTCAACTGCAAGAGTTCTTGCAGGACCAGTTGGCCATCTGGCCCTAAATGATTTGCTGTTAGCCTACTGTTGTATGCTTTGTTGTTTAAGTTGTTTGGTCGGCAAAATTCTGTCATTATCAGAGTGGTACCACAGGATTGTCAGTTACCTGCTTTGCTACATTGTTTAATGTCTGGCTGCTCTTGGTTTTACTAGTAAATTGGTTCTTCTTGGATTGCTTGTGTATTGGAGATAATTCAGTGACATGGATGTACTTGTATGTTTGTTGAAGGACACATTCTTTTTCTGTTAGGAAGCACCAGCATGCTTTTGGTCAGTTTCTTCATGGCTTCCTTGTTTGGGTTGCTTTTGAATTGGAATGAACAGTAACTTCATATTAATCTGTAGTTGAATATCGGAGGTTCTGAAGTGTCACTGAGATAGGAAGATGGGTTTCTACGCTTCCTTGGTGCTTCTCATCTTGTTTTAGTACTAAGATTTGTTGATGTAAATCTACCAATGGTGACACGCTTTGCTGTTCACTTCGTGGTTTTTTCTTAGTGATAATTTTGTTAGCTGTTAATAGTTTGGGCTTACTCTAAGCTTATAGAATCTCGAACCCATATTTTGGAAATTTGAATTATATAGATTATTATACAAACTACTATATGTCGAAAATGCATCTTTACGGACAACTGTTGTTGATTCATACATAAGATAGGTTTATATATTCATTGAGAAACCCTACAAGTTACATTCCGTTAGGAGTTGGGACTACAAGACAATACTATGAGTCTCTTAACTCAACAGCTGCCTCACTACTTGATAGCATGTTCCCGTTTCTTACAGTGGTCTCTCTCAAATGATCATTCTGTTTGCAGTTTTTGTGCATTTCACACTCGGATATAAGCTATTTTTATACTCCCTCCGTCCCATAATGTAAGACGTTTTTTTACTCTAGTGTAGTGTCAATAAAACGTCTTACACTAGAGTCAAAAAACGTCTTACATTATGGGACGGAGGGAGTAGTTCTTATAAAACGAGTTTCAACAGTCATGCTGGCATATGCTTCTACATGCACATGGTCATGTGGTGGTGCTTTATCTTAGGAGTTAGGACCTAACCATATGGTAGAAGTGTTCCTCATTTGCGCTTACCCTATTTATTCTTCCTAGTTTAACACTTTGCTCCAGCAACTTTGGGCTAGTTTGCAGTGACTAATATATTTTCTATGTGTTCTTTTTAACTGATTTCAGTTTTTCATGCTTCTTGTTCTGACATATTTTCAGGTCCAAATTGTTTTAGAGAACTTAGAAACCAAGAAAATCGTTCTTGTCCATGGGGAAGGATTTGGCGCTTGGTGTTGGTACAAGACCATCTCTCTCTTGGAGGAAGCTGGTCTGGACCCTGTTGCCTTAGACCTCACAGGTTCTGGCATAGACCACACTGATACAAATAGCATAGCTACATTGGAAGAGTACTCCAAGCCACTAATTGATTACCTCAGTAAACTCCCTGAGAACGAGAAGGTGAGTACTGCATCTGTTTTTCTTCACATATTCATTAAAAATAGAACTGGGTATCTGAGCGGTGTCTTCATGTCGACACTAATGCAGGTTGTTTTGGTCGGTCATAGCTGTGGAGGTGCAAGTGTGTCATATGCCCTAGAACACTGCCCAAAAAAGATCTCCAAGGCTGTATTCCTTACTGCCACAATGGTAAAGGATAGCCAGAGGCCCTTTGACGTCTTCTCTGAAGAGGTATGCACTCCTCTTATGTGTCCGCGTGCAGTTGTATGTTCTTATTGAGTACTCACAAACTCATGTGATGTGGTATTTTGCAGCTTGCATCGGCAGATGTTTTCTTGCAAGAATCACAGTATTTACTTTACGGAAATGGGAAGGACAAGCCTCCAACTGGGCTCAGGTTTGACAAACAGCAGATCAAGGGGTTATATTTCAACCAAAGTCCTTCCAAGGTACATTGTACTCTACTCACGCGTTACGAACTAAGAAGCGCCGTCACATACATCGCCATGCCAATCTTCTGTTTCTTTGTGGACCAAGTCCAGCTGACAAGTTTGCACGCTACGTTGCAGGATATCGCACTGGCCACCGTGTCCATGAGGCCCATCCCTTTAGCCCCGATCATGGAGAAGCTGTCCCTGACGGCGGAGAACTACGGCACGGTCCGCCGCTACTTCATCCAGACGCTGGACGACCGGATGCTGTCGCCCGACGTCCAGGAGAAGCTGGTCCGGGAGAGCCCGCCCGACGGCATCTTCAAGATAAAGGGCGGCGACCACTGCCCCTTCTTCTCAAAGCCGCAGTCCCTCCACAAGATCCTGCTCGAGATCGTGCAGATCCAAGCTCCGGGGGCGCTGTTCCCAGGCAAAGCAGAGACCCTAGAAGAAGAGGAGAGCGCCGAGAAATCATGACTGTCCGAATGTCATGCGTGTACATGAAACGAGTAGCACATAGGTTGCGGTTTGCCAAAGGAGAATACAGGGAGGGATTAATTGGAATCGGTCACTCGGTCGGTCAGAGATCAAAATAATGTAGTTAGTTGGAGAAGTGGGACATCTTTTTCTTTTGTGATGATCAGGTATAGTGTATGGGCATGTGAGAGATGTTTTACCAATGTGAATTAAATCTTGAGCCGCCATCAGAAGTTCGGAACATTTTCTTGCAGGTATTTTTTTTAAATCTTTTCTTGCAAGTTCGTGGTTTGCCTTTGCTCCCGATTTACATCCCTGCTTGTCTAATGTGCAAGGACAAGTAACTGGGCCTGCTGCCGTCCTGTGTAGACGTTTCTTAATCCGGGATTGTTAAATCTCAATTGATTGAGACTTAACGAAGTCTCAATTGATGGTATATTCGTTAGATCTTACGTGAAGATCCATGTAAAAAAAATCTTTCTTTTTATATATTCTATCACTTGACAATCTTTCTTTTTATACATTCTATCACTTGACTGAGTGAATATCCATTTCTGAGTCCAGACTCATCTGCACCCTGTCAAGAAAAAATACAAAAGAAATTTAAAAAAATCCATTTTCTTGCATGGTAGATAATTTGGTGCGTGAGGTGCGCTTCAAATTTCAGATCATTTGGACGTATGATTAGCTCCCAGCAAAAAAGACAAATTGAGATCAGAACAGTAAATGAACAATAAACTTTTTTACAGACCCCTAATTTGTCTTTTGCCGAGAGCTACTCATATGTCCAAATGATCTGAAATTTGGAGCGCATCTCACGCACCAAATTATCTACCATGCAAAATAAATTAGAATTTTTTGAATTTTGTACTATTTGTTTTGAATTTTTTCTTTATCGCAGGTGATGAGCCTGGGCACCGAATCGCTGCTCTCTTGACTGAGACTTTGTTTTTAGGCCTTGCATTGCCACACTTTGTCACACTTTTTTTGCCAAGCTTGCCTAAGGTTAGTTCAGCAAAATGAGAGACACAAGTTGGCAAGCCTAAGGGAATTTTACCACACTTTTTGTGTGTATGTAATGTGGGGCCCTAGTGTGGCTTGCTTAAGGTGTGGCTTGAACCAAACATTCACCTAAGTTGATCAAACTTGCCTAACCTTAGGTGTGGCATCCTTTAAGAAACTTAGTCTCAAACCAAACAGCCTCAAGTCTTACTCGACTGAGATCTAGCCACACCCTTCTTAATCACATTCCTTTTATAATCACACATCAGGGTTTTTGTTTCGGGTCTGTCTAGGTCTTCACGAAGTCTCAGTCGGCTGACGTCATCCTTTTTTTTCTAGAACAAGTCATCCCTTTCTTGTTTATTATTGTCCAGCCCATATCCCCATCGCTTTTTTGCTTTTCGGGCTGGCCATGCCTTCCTGCGTATTGGACCAGCGTTGGGCCAGCATTTTTCTTCGACGCTGCTGATCAACTCGGTGTGCTGCACCAGCCAGGATATTAGCTGCTATAGGTACCCCTCAAAAAGGAAAATTGTTGTACGTACAAATTTATTAACGGTTTCTATCAGTTTTTCTGGGGTTTATTTTGCATTTTTTTCTTTTCATTTTTTACTAACATTTTTATTATTTTATTTTTGTTTCAAAAAAATGTAACAATTGTCGTCATACTAAGAAAAAATGTGTTTGTGTATTTTTCTAAATATTCATCATGTATATAAAAAATATCATGCAACTACAAAAAAATTTAATATTATTTAAAAATATTGCTCGGGCAATTAGAAAAATGTTGGTTATTAGCTAGTATTTTCTTTCTTGGGTTGGTGTAGGCCGAGCATTGTTTTACTCGTATATTTATAATTTCAATATCATCCAAGAATTGACAATGGTACAACTAACAAGATAAGAGAGCCCATCATATGTAGTTGCGCATAAGGTGCGAATATGCAACTGGGTTGTTGTGGCATGTTTAAAAAAAATTCCAAGCACCTCTTTTTTTTAAAGAAAAACACAAAAATAAAAATGAAAATAAAGAGCAGTAAATAGAAAAGAAAATGAAACAAAGTTAATAATATTGTGTGGATATGACACGGATGAATGCAATAACTGTTGGGGGCGACACTTGCAGTTGCGGGCCTAGTGGTAGATGTGCAACTACCCCTTTTCCACGACAAAAAATCACAGAGTTGCAGTCAGGGGCGACACTTGCAGTTGTGGGCCTAGTGGTAGACGTGCAAGTACCCCTTTTTCATGACAAAAAAAATCACAGGGTTGCAGTCAGGGACGACACTTGGAGTTGCATGCCTAGTGGCAAACATGCAACTGACCCTCCCGAAAAAACACCACAGAGTTTGTAGTTGTGTTAAAGACATGCAGTTGCAGTCGGGGGTGACACATGCAGTTGTGTGCCTAGTGGTAGACATGGAACTGTCCCTCCTGACAAAACACCACAGAGTTGCAGTCCCATTGAAGACATGCAATTGCAGTTGGGGGGCGACACTTGCAGTTGCGTATTAGTGGCAGACATGCATCTGCCCCTCCCCACGACAAAACACCATCAAGTTTGCAGTTGCATTGAAGAAATGCAATTACAGTCGGGGGCAAACATTTGCAGTTGCGTGTTGGTGGTAGACATGCAACTGTCGCCCCCCTCCCCTACAAAACATCACTAAATTGCAGTCGCGTTGATGACATTCAATTGCAGTCGGGGGTGACACTTGCAGTTGAATGCCTAGTAGCAGACATGCAACTACCCCCTTACCCGGTGATGGTGTCCTGGATTAGGGGGTGCCAACCTAGCCGGCCCGTCTCCTCGGATGGGCCGATATGCCCCCGTACGTGATCAAGATGGACTCCGGAAGTCGCACATGGGAGACGTGATCAAGACTGCATCTACCGAAGACTTGCAGTACACTTCAAGATTATTCCGGCCGCCTTACTCCAAGATACCGACCTTGTAACCCTAGATACCCTCCCTGGCGTGTATATAAGCCATAGGGTTTAGCCCGTAGAGGACATTAGCGCAACATCGAACACCTAGCTATAGTAGTTAGACACATATTACGATCTCGAGGTAGATCAACTCTGTACTCGATACACCTCCATTAATATAAACAGAAGCAGGACGTAGGGTTTTACCTCCATCAAGAGGGCCCGAACCTAGGTAAAACATCGTCTCCTTTTGTCTCTGTTACCATCGATCCGAGATCCGCAGCTCGGGACCCCCTACCCCGAGGTCTGCCGGTTTTTACACCGACACTGGTGCTTTCATTGAGAGTTCCGCTGCGTGATCACCAGAAGGATTGATGGCTCATCTGCAGATCAACTACATCAATGGTTGTGGGGACGTCTACGCCCCAGGACAACTTTTCGTCTTCGGCAGCATGGTATTTTGCGCCGACTCGACGGGTCATCTGACCTTTGTCGAGAACTACGCCCCTGGTCGGATCGTGACCTTTGGCGGCCTCGAGTACACCGCGGACTCCCGTGGCGAGCTCGTCTTATCGGGATGGACTCCCGGCCGGATCGAAAGCTCGGCCGGTTCTGGAGGCTCGACTCCGGAACCGAACTCCGTCACGGTGCCCCTTGAGACTCCGGACGCCGCCGCTCTGGCCAGTCTCTCCCCGATTATCGATTCGGAGATAGATCCGGCACCCACTTCTGAAATTACGCCAGCGCCAGAATCGATCCCGACGCAGGAATCGGATCCATGCTCGGATTCCCCTCGAACCGGAAACACGTCCGGTTACACACCGGGGCTGCTTCGAATCAGCCCTGCCTATGGCGCATCCATGGATCCTGAAGAGCTATCTCAGCTCGACGAGATGCTCGACCGAATCCGGAGCATGTCCATCTCGGACGGCAAGACTTCGGTTTATAATCAGATCGGACTTAAAGCCGACAACAGGGAAATTTATACCCCACCCACCACCCACCTAGTCGCCACGGTCGACGATTTAACCAACGTGTTGGACTACGTCGAACCTTCTGACATGGAGGAAGATGCTGATGGCCCCCTTGAGGACACCTTAACCCCGGTCAACACGGGCAGGTGGACGGCCACATCCACCTACGATGTCTACATGGTGGATACCCCCAAGTCCCCTTCAAGACGTCGACGAAGACGCCGACGGGGAAATAATGGAGAACCCAGTGGCAACGACACGACAGCCAATAACAATGACGCGGAGGACGGTGATGCCAATGACCACGAGGAGGACATTCAAGCCTCCCCCGCAAGGGACGGCACACTAGATCGACATCTCAGGGACTCCGACCCCGATGACCTATTCGAAGGGGCCGACGACAATTACATGCCGGAGTCCGAGGAGGATGAGAGCCTCGGCACCGAAGACTACATCGTCCCTGAAGACCCTTTCGAACAGGAACGATTCCGGCGACGCCTCGTTGCGACAGCCCGGAGTTTAAAACGTAAGCAGCAGCTGCTGCAGAAAAATACTGATGCGCTAAACGAAAAGTGGGTTTAAGTGCTCTCTACCGAGCAAGATATGGAAAACCGACGCCATAGTGCGCCGAAGTCCTACCCACGCAGGCGCCTACTACCAGAATTCGACGAAGAGCTCGCTGATGACCTCGATCGGCCCCCTAGAGGCCGGGACAGGCCAAGACGAGAAGACCACAGCGATAGGCCACCTCCACGCCGTCATGGTAAAGACCCCGTGGACCACCTGGATCCTCGCGACGCTCGACATCGCATTGAAGAAAATAGGGCTCCTCCTCGATCCATCTATGGATCTAGGGGACGCGCGCCTGCGGGGCCCAACGGCTACGATGCCTGGATCGACAGGAACGGCCGCGCCCGAGATCACGCTTACTCACGGCTCTCTCCCAAGACCCGATGAGACCCTCCTCGGTCCCGAGGTCTGGCTCACCCGCTCTGCTTCACAGACAAGGTAATGGAACATCAGTTCCCGGAAGGGTTTAAACCCATCAACATAGAATCATATGATGGTACCACGGACCCAGCAGTTTGGATTGAGGACTTCCTCTTGCATATACACATGACCAATGGAGATGATCTCCATGCCATTAAATATCTGCCGCTCAAACTAAAGGGGCCGGCAAGACACTGGCTTAACAGCCTACCTCCTCATTCTATCGGCAGCTGGGAGGCCCTAGAAGACGCCTTTCGAGCAAACTTCCAGGGCACATATGTCCGACCTCCGGACGTTGATGACCTCAGCCGTGTCACCCAGCAGCCAGGCGAATCAGCCCGCAAGTTCTGGAACAGGTTCCTCACGAAGAAGAACCAGGTTATAGACTGCTCCGAAGCCGAAGCCATCGCCGCTTTCAAAAACAATATCCGAGATGAATGGTTGGCTCGACAGCTCGGACAGGATAAACCGAGAACTATGGAAGCCCTGACTTCACTAATGACTCGCTTTTGCGCGGGAGAAGATAGCTGGCTCGCCCGAAGTACCCATAACGGCGAGGCAGGCACCTCGGAAATTCGCGACGCCAATGGAAAACCAAAGCGCAATAAAAATAAGCGCAGGTATAAAAATGGCGGAAGCGACACTGAAGACGCCGGGGTCAACGCAGGATTCACCGGACCTAAATCCGGGCAGAAAAGAAAACCCTATAAAGGGAACAAAGACGGACCTAGCCAGCTTGACAGACTCCTGCACCGCCCATGTGGGATCCACGGTACCCAGGAAAAACCAGCAACCCACACTAACAGGAATTGCTGGGTGTTTAAGCAAGCCGGGAAGATAGCGGCAGAGGGGCAAAATAAAACCCAACACCGCAGCGACGACGAGGATGAACCTCGGCAGCCCACTAATGGAGGGCAGAAGAAGTTTCCAAATGAGGTAACAAAGGTCAATATGATCTACGTCAGCCACATCCCCAAGAGGGAGCGGAAATGTGCACTTCGGGACTTATACGCGCTGGAGCCAGTCGCCCCGAAGTATAACCCGTGGTCGGCTTACCCGATCACTTTCGATAAGCATGACCATCCGACCAGCATCAGGCATGGCGGATCGGCGGCGCTCGTCCTGGACTCCATTGTTGATGGTTATCATCTAACACGCGTCCTAATGGATGGGGGAAGCAGCCTTAACCTCATTTACAAGGATACAGTTCGGAAGATGGGCATCGACTCATCTCGGATCAAGCCGAGCTCTACCACCTTTAAAGGTGTCATCCCGGGCGTCAAAGCCCGTTGTACGGGAACAATAA
Organism: Elymus sibiricus; assembly: GCA_039707655.1. Lineage (NCBI taxonomy): Eukaryota > Viridiplantae > Streptophyta > Magnoliopsida > Poales > Poaceae > Elymus > Elymus sibiricus. The sequence continues at coordinate 312,174,300 of CM077676.1, forward strand.
CCCTAGAGGTAGTCTTCGGTTCACCCGAGAACTTCAGAAGCGAGGAGTTAATCTTCGACATCGTACCCTTCCGGAGTGGGTACCATGCGCTCCTAGGGCGCACATCCTTCGCCCGCTTTAACGCAGTTCCGCATTATGCCTATCTCAAGCTCAAAATGCCGGGACCCAAGGGCGTTATCACTGTCAATGGTAACACAGAACGCTCACTCCGGACAGAGGAACAGACCGCGGCTTTCGCAGCCGAGGTTCAAGCGTCCGAGGAGGCAGCCCGCAGCAGTAAACGCGTTGCCCGCTCTTTGAAGCGCGTCAAGGCTGCACAAATCGACCTCGTCCAGTTACCCCCGCACCTGAAATAGGGGTGCGGGCTCCTCGAGTGCCCTCTCTGTGGGCACTACGTCCCTAGAGTGCATAATTTCGCACTCAAGATCCCCTGGGACGCCGAGGAGCCAAAACAATTCTGAAGCGTCATGCGCGGGTTAACCACGCAATGGCGAGGCTTAGAGCCCCAGCACAGGCAGGTATCTGTAAAAGAAGCAGCCAAAATATGCATACGTCTAGGTGGCCTTAACCACAGAGTGACTTCGGCCACACCTCCACTCAAGGAGCTCGGTCAATCAAACACTTAGAGTGTATAAAGGGCCAGAAGGGCGTCGACCTTCGCAAATTCTTCGTCTTCAATCAGGACGATCTGGTCAACAGTTCGGCAGGCTTCGGTCCGGATCCTTTAAAATCCGTTAGTGATTATCCGACCTGTTCTTCCTCCTCCTTCTTTACCATCTACGTTGTATTCTTTCCATTACTCTCGTCCACAGGGCATGTACATGATTGATGAAATAAAGAAACCGTGCCCTTTCAAGGTCCCTATTGTATTTCTTTATCAGCATAGCTCTGGAACGATGAAGTTCTCTAAAAAAGATGCAATTGTATCACAAAAGTCCGATGTGTTCGGCGTCTCGGATTTTGGCCTTATATGCATCAGTTTCGAACCTAGATTTCGGTCAATAGTTGGGTTGCCCGGCTCCTATGTGTACCCCTTACGTTTCCGATGAATTCGGCTAAGGGCATAACAGGAGAACCACTGCGATTGCGCCGCCAGGTCAATTGGCGTGGCGCCTCAGTGGAGAAAGCCGAAAACTGACTATCTAGGTAAGCGTAAACTGGTCTGCCATCCGGAGACCGCGTCAAGCGATGTGATCATAGAGATCACCCGTGTTAAACGAAGGGCTTTTATCTTTTAGCCGAAGTGTGCTCTGGCCTCGACCTCGGCCGAATAGGCCGAACACTTCCCACACCAGGGGCTGGTCATCACCCCCACTGTCAAACTCCTATGGCTAAGTGAAAGACATCAAGCCACTATAGTCCGATTGCCTAGTTCCTCTAAGTCATCGACCGCCCATGGGTACCGAGACGTCGGCTAAGGGTCAAGTATGGCTTAGGGAACACCCTTTGTATGACCTACATGGGGGCTAAGGCCGACGACTGGCCACTCTCATTTTAAAAAGTCATATCGGAGGAATAATCAAATTACTAAATAAACACATATGGAACTTCAAGACATTTTCATTTCAAACGATAAAGTTTTTACATCATACACCCCGGCATTCCGGAGTACCTAAAAATACAGGGTGTCCTTAGGGCACATGGCCTCGGTGGTCCGAGCTCCCGCCTCCACCTCGATGAAGAACTGCTCGGCGGTCCGCGGCTTATCGGCAGGGGGGCCAGCAGCACAAGTCTCCGCATCAACTTTGCGGAAGTGAGTCTTCACGCAAGCGTATGCCCTCCGAGCCCCTTCGAAGCACGCAGACCTCTTCCAGCGGTCAACGCAGGGCACAGCATCTCGAAGACGAGCCGTCAGGCCGAAGAGACTCCTCGGCATGGTTTCGGCCGGCCACAGAGCAACGCAGAGATCCTGGAGTGCTGGCCTCGTCATGCGAAACAGCTCGACCAGCTGCTTCACTCGATGATTTAGCAGCTGCGCGGATGGGGACCCTGGGAATTGACCCCAGAAGGCTTTCTCCGCCTCATGACCCACCAGCTGGCCGAAATAGGCCACCGCATCCTCCGCACTCTGCGGGAGATCCTCGAAGACCTCTGCGGAATGCCATAACTGGGTGAGCTCGACACACCCTTTGCTGCCAAACGCACATTGCAGCAAAAATATCTTACCCGAGGTGATTTGTTCCACTTGCTGGAGCACCTCGCGGTCCGCGCTAGCCAAGGTGTGGAGTTCGGAGTGGGCACGTTGAAGCTTCTCGAGCTCCTCTTTCGCGCGCCGCCCCTCCTCCTGAAGCTTGTCGCGTGCTTTAAACACGCCCTTCAGGGTCTCCTCGACCTCCAGCACCCGCGCTTGGTGCTTCTCCCCGGCCGCCTTCTCGGCGGCCCGCGCCTTCTCGGCTGTGGCGGCAACTGCTTTCTGCTGCCGCACTTCCTTCCGAGCACTTTTAAGCTCGGCCTTGAGCATCTCCAACTCCGCTGTCAACATTTTTAAGTCTTAGTTGTTTCCTTTAAACATACAACATACAATGCAAGTTTAACCTTGCTTACCTTGAGATCGCTCAAGTCTCCGGTTCATCTCCGCCATCTCTCCGGAGACGGAGTCCGGCACTAAAGTCGAAACCTGTCATAAAAAAACTCCTTGTTAAAGGAAAAATGGTCTCGACCATCCATATGCTCCAGGACAGCCACTTCGGGTAGCGTCCTGTGGGCTACTCAACAGGCTCCTACTTACTCAAGCGACCCCGATGCCGGTTTCTTGAAACCGACTTCGGGCTCGGGGGCTACTCACTCATTACGCCACTCAGCAGGCTACACTTTTTATGTCCTCGGACAAATTTCATAAAGACAAAGCAAACCGAATGCGCAGAAGACGTACCTCGAAACCTGCTACAAGGTTTTTGAAGACCTCGTGCAGGCCGGCCTCTGCGGACCGGTAGCCTTCCAGCGCCGTGCCTATCAAGGCACGGTGCTCCTCCTTAAGGGAGCAGCCCTTTAGGGCCTCCTCCACCTCCTCGGCCCACCCCGCGCCGGTCCGTCCTCGGACAGCAGGCTGGGGTGGAGGGATGACCTCGGATGGATCCACCCGAGGAGCCCCCGTCTGTGAAGGCGGTGCCGAGGTAGACTCCTGCTGGGCCGATATCTGGCCCAGCCCTTCTTCGATGACCTCGGGGCGCTTCGTCCCCTGGTCTTGTTGGGCCGAGGTTTCAACCTCGGCCATGACCGCCGCATCGTCGGCCCCCGCCGTGTTGACCTCGGGGGCCAGGGTGGATGTTGCCTCCCCCAGACCGACTTGCATCGGGGGAGAAGCAGCGGGCTCTGGAGTCCCGCTGGTGGACGGCAACCCGTTCGAGGAACCGCTAGGGATCACCTTCGGCGGACTGTGTATGAAAAGTTGCTTCTGTGAAAATTTCCCTTGATGAAACAATGACTCAAGCAAGGGAGACAAGGATAAGGGCTTACCCTCGAGGCGCCGGCTTCTTCCTTCCTGTTATGAGGGGGTCTTCCTCTGAGTTACCAGAAAGCTCGGCTCTCTCCGACGACTTGTTGGCGGCCTCGGATGAGGCTCACCTCAGCCTCTTTTGGCCCTTGGGCGGCATGCCCACGTCGGCGTCTTCTGACACCGACCGCTTCCCCTTCAGGGGGGGGGGGAATCTCCTCCTCGCCCTCCTCGGCGCCTCCGTCTTGAGTGGCGGAGGTGTGGGTCTCCTCTGATCGGGTGACCGAAGTCCCCCGGGTCCGAGCACTAGACTTCCCCGTTTGGGTCTTCGTCCCTTTGGAAGCCACCACATGTGGCTCCTCGGTCAGAAGCGCTGAGAGCAGGGGAGTTTGGGATTGTTCTGGCAATGGGGCTGGGCATCGTACCCCCTTTACCCATGCCGACCACTTCTGCAAAATGTCAAAACACGACGGCCCAAATAAAGACTTTACTCCTCGGAGCAGTAAGCAAAGAATGAAAGATTGAAGGACGGAACCACTCACCGGGGGGGGCTCATAGCCGTGTTCGAGGCCGCGGTCCTCTCCCTCCTTGGGAATCTTGTCCTTGGCCAGTTTCATGAGCTTTGTCCACATAGTGGCCAAGGTGGAGCGGAAGAAGGTGTTGATGGTGTCCATGTCCTCGGGCTTCTGTGCCCACATCGGGGTGGCCCGAAGTTGGAGAGGAAGGATGCGGCGGTTGAGCATGACGTTGATGACATCGGCCAGCTGAGCCTTCCCCGTGGTGGTCCACCACACGATCCTCTCGACTAGGGTCTCTACCTCTTCGGGCTTCCCCCAGGCGACGCCCTTTTCCTTCCAATACTTGAGTTTCTTGGGAGGCCTGGCCGAGAAGGCCGGGACCTCGGTTTGACCAGCGGCAAGGGGTTCGGTGATATAGAACCATTCCTTTTGCCACTCTTTCACCGTTTCGATGAAGGTGCCCTTGAACCAGGTGGCCCCCTGGTTCTTGCTGATCATTGCCCCTCCGCACTCCGCAAGTTCGGAGCTGCTTGACTTTGGTTTAATCCCGAAGAGCTTCAGCCATAGGCCGAAGTGTGGCTCACAGCGGAGGAAGGCCTCACAGACTGTTATGAAAGCGGCGAGGTAGAGAATGAAGTTGGGGGCTAGGTGATGGAAATCTAACCCATAGTAAAACATGATCCCGCGCACGAAAGGGTGCAGCGGGAACCCCAGGCCTCGGATGAGGTGGGGGACAAAGACCACCCGCTCCCCGGCGTTGGGAGCGGGTACCAGCTCGTCGGCCTCTAGAGCGCGGGCGGCGACGGCAGGGGCTAGATACCCCCACGTCGCGCAGCTCGGCGATGGTCACCGCCGTCACGGTGGAGCCGCCCCAGTGCCCCTTAAGGGTATCAGCCATGGCTGATGGGGAAATCGAGCTTGCGTACGAGAAAGGCGTAAGGGCTGGATCTGGGCGTTGGAGCTAGACGAAGCGGCAGCAAGGGAGGAATGGGAGCGTAGGCTATCGCGCTGTTCTTCCCATTGCTTTTATAAGCCTATGAAAGGCCAAGAGCCCCCTTTGCTGCGTCGATAAATTCGTGATTATTATCAAAGATGCCGTTGAAACATATGGGGAAACGGAATTTTGATGATATCCCTAAGAAAGCGGGCACGATCTCTGCCTCGACGGGACATGCCAGTAAAGGAGCCGCCTCGAAACGCGATTTGAGGGGAGGCAGTAAACTGCTCAACATGTCGTGGGGCGGGCCATTTCGATAAAGCTGTCAGGCCGGATTGGATTGTTCATACCGGCACAGCAAGCCTTCGAGGCTACGATACTTGCTCACCTCGGATAGGGTACAAGCTCGGTTAGACCACGGATGTCGATGTGCTATTAATAGAATTCGAAATATAAGGTGGAACTCGTCTGTCAAGCCGGAGACTCCGGATCCGAAGTGATGGTTCAAAGTTGTCCTCGGCGTAGAAGACCAGTTCGGGGGCTACTGACGGTGTCCTGGATTAGGGGGTGCCAACCTAGCCGGCCCGTCTCCTCGGATGGGCCGATATGCCCCCGTACGTGATCAAGATGGACTCCGGAAGTCGCACATGGGAGACGTGATCAAGACTGCATCTACCGAAGACTTGCAGTACACTTCAAGATTATTCCGGCCGCCTTACTCCAAGATACCGACCTTGTAACCCTAGATACCCTCCCTGGCGTGTATATAAGCCATAGGGTTTAGCCCGTAGGGGACATTAGCGCAACATCGAACACCTAGCTATAGTAGTTAGACACATATTACAATCTCGAGGTAGATCAACTCTGTACTCGATACACCTCCATTAATATAAACAGAAGCAGGACGTAGGGTTTTACCTCCATCAAGAGGGCCCGAACCTGGGTAAAACATCATCTCCTTTTGTCTCTGTTACCATCGATCCGAGATCCGCAGCTCGGGACCCCCTACCCCGAGGTCTGCCGGTTTTTACACCAACACCCGGCAAAACATCACCGAGTTGCAGTTGAATTGAATACATGGTGTTGCAATCGGGAATGACACTTGCAGTTGCATGCCTAGTTACAGACATGCAACTGTTCCTCCCGATAAAAACACCACACTACCACAGAGTTGCAGTCGGGGCGACGCATGCAGTTGTCTGCCTAGTGGCAGACATGGAACTACCCCTCCGTACAAAACACCACATAGTTGCAGTCAAATTGAAAACATGCAATTGTAGTCGAGGGTGACACTTGCAATTGCGTATTGGTGGCAGACATGCAACTCCCCCCCTCGACCGACAAAACACCATCAAGTTTGCAGTCGCATTCAAGACATGCAATTACAGTCGGGGGTGACATTTGCAGTTGCGTGTTGGTGGTAGACATGCAACTGTCACCCTCCCTCTTACAAAATATTACTAAGTTGTAGTCGCGTTGAAGACATGCAATTGCAGTCAGGGGCAACACTTGTAGTTGCATGTTGGTGGTAGACATGCAACTGCCCTCTCCCCTGACAAGGACCACCAAGTTAGAGTTACGTTGAAGACATGCAATTGCAGTCGGGGCTGATACTTGCAGTTGCGTGTTGGTGGCAGACATGCAACTGCCCCTCTCACGGACAAAATATCACCAAGTTGCACTCACATTGAAGACATGACGTTGCAGTAGTTGGTGACACTTACAGCTGCGTGCCTAGTGGCACACATGCAACTGCCCACACTTGCAGTCTTTTTTTTCCAGGGAGCCCACACTTGCAATCGCCGTGTAGAATTAAGAAATAGAAAAATGAGCCATATATTACACATAAAAGGCTCATCTGGACTGCATGCGGATGACACGTGTTCATAACAAAAGCAGAAAAACCCAATACAGAAAAAAGATAGAAACTAGAAATGCAAATAAAAGTACAACCTAATTTTTTTAATATTTTTGAAAACTAATTATATTGAATAATTTTTCAACAAAGAGTTTCTTACGGACGATGAACATCCAGCTGCGCATAGCCAACGAGTGTGCAACTATTGTTACGCGCAAAGACAAATTACATAAATATTCATGTAATATCAAAGTTTTCTATTCTTTATATAGCATGTAATTTGACAAGAAGAGAAATATTTATACGAAAAATCTTCATATAATTCTACAATTATTCATGTATTTACAAAAAATCCTTTAGAAAAGAAGAAATGGAAAAACAAAAAACAAAAACATAACAACACACACAAAGAAATGGATGAATACTTTTTGTTTCCCCTAAAACATAACAAGGCAGGCAAAGAGAAAAAGGCCAAGCTCACAATCAGCACCCACCGCTGCATAAAAAAAAGAAAATTTGAAATGAAAAAAACGGAACAAGTCACATGGAAGACACAGAAAAAGGCACCCACACCTCCTCATCCCACCACACAAATCCCCTGGCCCGTAGAAAAAGAGCCCAAACAACCAAAAGACATGGGAAAAAAAGAGAACCGGCTGGACACGTGTGTTAGCAGGCAAAAACGAGACAAGCCCACTTGCAGCGTGAATCTTAAAGCAAATACAAATCAGACGGTTGGCACGTCGACTGAGACTTCGCGAAGTCTCAGTCGACTGAGATTTAGCAGCACCGTTTTGTTTCTGCCGTTTGCTTGCTAGCTAACGCGACGACGTTATGCAGTCTTGAGTGTATGCTTTTTTTTGGCGGGAGTGTATACATATTGTAAGTGATAAAAACAAGAAGCTACGCCTAAAGTATGGGAAAACAAGACTTTAGTTTGAGACACTTTGAAGTTTGAGCCATGCGCCTGGACCTAAAAATCAAAGGTTCCTAGAAGGCCACTCTGGCCTCTTATTGCACACCGCCCTCGTCATGAAAGATTTTGGTCCACTCCATTTTTTTGGGTGTCTAGGTCCGCGGTGATGCTAGTGGCTTCTTACTCTCTCAGGCACGCTATGGGTCCGAGCTACTGGATTGTACCTTTAAAGAAAATGAGGATTACCCGAGTCTTTACATCAAGCGATGCACATAACCATATAGTACTGGATTGTACTGACATGAGCAACTGCAAGGCATCCTCGATGCAGGTCGATACGGAGCCCAAGGAGTCTGCCGTGTCGGCCCCTCTCACATCTTACTCCTCGCTCATTGTTGGCACTCTGCCCTCCAATATCTTACTCTGATGCATCCAGATTTGAGCTACACGTCGTAGCAAGTGTGCGTCCATATGAACTCCCCGTGTGATGTCCACTTGAGCCTTGTTAAGTGCACTCCGCGTCGTCCTGGCTTAATCTTTAGCAAAAACTTGCCCTTCAAGCGGGGCACAACTATGTGTGCTCATTGCCATGAAGCGCTAGCTCCGCCTAAGGGCCAGTTCTTTTGCTGGCTTCTAGAATAAGCTGCCCCCTACCCAGCTTATTCTAGAAGCCCAACCAAATTTATTTTTTAGAAGCCTACTAATTAAGACTTGACTAGTAGGCTTTTAAAAAAATATTTTTGGTTGGGCTTCTAGAATAAGCTGGGTGGGGGGCAGCTTATTCTAGAAGCCCAAAAAAGCCACCAAAAGAACTGGCCCTAAAGGACCTTCGAATGAGCCAGCCACGACTCGACTCTTTAATAGGTACATCATCTTTATTTGTTTAAATCTCAAAATAATATATACTTTCCAACAATTTTTTAAATTATCATGTAATTTTGAAAAGTATTCACACTTTTAAAAATGTTCTTGTAATTTTAAAATTTATTTTGAAAACTATTCATATAATCTTAAAAAGTGTTCATATGTATTTACAAATATTCATGTAATTTGAAAATGTTCATGTATTTCAAAAAATGTTCTTGTAATTTTAAAATTATTTTAAAAACAATTCATATAATCTTAAAAAGTGTACATAGATTTTCAAAAATATTCATGTAATTTGAAAATGTTCATGTATTTCAAAAAATGTTTATGTAATTTTTAAAAGTGTTCATGTATTTTAAGAATTTTGTATCTAACTACAAGTGACCATTTATTGTAAGAAAATGTTTGTATTATTCAAAAAGTGTTCATGATTTTTAAAAGTTTCCATGAATTTTAAAAAAGTATTCATGTATTTTGTGAAAAATGTTATATCTGAAAAGTATTTCTTTGAAAATAGGAAAAACTAAAAATAAAATGGGAAACTAATTAAAGATAAAAATAAAAATATAACAAAAACTAGAAAAAAAGGGACTCCGGTTAGTGCTAAATAGCCTAAATATTTTTAGATAAAAGGGGGTTTAAACCCCCCGGCCCCATTTTATTAATGAAACCAGAGAGAGCGAAAACAACCAGCATGCTCAGCATGTTCAGTGAAAAGGAGGTTCAGTAAAGGTAAAACTACGGATAGATCATAGAACAGGTTTCTACGAAATTTATTACAAAGCCCCATCAGGGAAAGGAAAGTTACCAAGCTAAAACTAAAAGCAGTCCCTGTCTTGAATTTTGTTCGCCTTGTCCATGCTCAGGCTTCAGTCATGCAACAGTTAGCCACCTTGAGGAGGGTGCCAACCGTTTCTTCTGTCATCGCGCCCGCGGTTGCTCCCCTGAGTTTCTTCACTAGTGATTCCAACCACTCCAGCGGGGTGACTGGACTGAACAAGGTCATCTTGCTGATGCCACTGGGAGGGCTCCTTGGGGGGGAAACTTGAGGGTTTGATTCATCAGGGGGTGGAGAACCATCTATCTTCAGTTTGGAGAGGTGGCTGAACCCACCTTCAGTGTTCTTCTCAGGAGCAGTTACCCCACCAGTATTTGGAAGGGAGATTCCAGGATCCAGGAAATTTTCTGAGAAAATTCCTCTATTTTGGACAAGGCAGGATCCTTGAACAAGAGCATCCATCTCCTGATTGTTCCTAGTATCTTCCTACATATCTGTTCAGATCAGTCCATATAGCATTATTAAAGACATGTGAATTTCTATTTTTCCACATAGTCCAGAGAATGCATGCACAGATAGAATTCAAAGCAGTGTGATTCTTATTGGCAGGCCAAAACCTGGCAATAGAGAAATAGTTTGAGCCTAAATCAGTGGAGAAAAAAATCTGAAACATGTGTCCAGATTTGCTTAGCTACTACACAATCAAAGAATAGATGCTTAATGGTTTCTTTATCAGAGCAATACACACATTCAGGAGGTTTCTCAATGCCCCTCTTAGCTAGATTGTCTTTAGTCATTAACTTGTTGTGAGAAAGCAGCCAAAGGAATACCTGGACTCTAGGTGGGACTACTATTGACCATACAGCAGGAATAAAGACTGGCTGCACTCCCCTAAAGTTGATGATGTTATAAAGAGATCCAGTAGTGTATTCTCCTTTTGCTTCATATTGCCAAACCAGGGAATCATCACATCCCTGGAAAGGGGTGCTCTTAATGATTTGCTCAAGACAGTACCATTGCTCCATCATAGCAGGGGTAAAATTCCTTCTAAATGTGAGTCTTATCTCACTGCTATTCCAAATTTCAGCTATAGTGGCACTGTTGATGGCAAATGGAGTACAGAGGCCAGAATTGGACAGATAGGGGGGAAGTACCAAACCAGACATCCTCCCAAAATCTGATTTTCTTCCCATCCCCAACAGCACATCTATATCCAAATTTTAGTGCCTTGGTAGCCCACATCACACCCTGCCAGAATCTAGAAGGGTTTTGTGGCCTGCAAGCAAAAATGTTTGGTGAGTTGTTGAGGTATTTTCTATCTACTATTTTTTTCCAAATCTTCCCTTCATCCTTGATGTATCTCTTAACCCAGCTACCCAAGAGGCAAAGGTTGACATCTTTGATGTTGGGTATTCCTAGACCCCCATGCTCTTTACTCATACAAACTAAATGCCAATTGGCCAAATGGATCTTCCTGTTCCCTTCAAAGTCATTCCATAGGCAATTAGCCATTTGGCTATTAATCATATCTAAAGCCCACTTGGGGAATTTGAAGAAAGATAGAAGATAAATGGGAATACTAGCAAGGCAAGTTCTGATTAAAGTTAGTCTAGCAGTGTAAGATAGGAGCTTGCCTCTCCAACCAGCCATCCTCTTAAGAATCTTGTCTATCAATGGTTGTATATCCTCCCTTCTAAGCTTCTCATGATGAAGTGGGATTCCTAGGTATTTTATGGGGAAAGTTCCTATTCTACATCCCAGGATATCTTCAAAGATTTTTGTCTCATCAGGAGACAGTTCTATTGGGATGATATCACTCTTCAAGTAGTTAATTCTCATGCCTGAGACTTGTTCAAAGCATGTGAGGATCATTTTCATGTTACTTGTTTTCTGCTCATCTTTATCCATGAAAAGAATGGTGTCATCTGCATATTGTAAGCAAATGATCCCATTAGGAACTAAGTCAGAGCAAAGCCCACTAATCAAATTATCTGATGCTGCTTTGAACAACATTTTGCTTAGGACATCTACTACTAAATTAAATAGAAGGGGGGACATGGGATCTCCCTGCCTCAAGCCCTTCCCTGTAAGGAAGGAATTGCCTTCAAAGTCATTAATTTTCACTCCTACAGACCCCATGTGGGTGATTTGTTTGATCCAAGTTACCCATAGGGGACCAAAGTTCCTTTTTTCTAGAATTTCCAACAGAAAATCTAGGTTTACCTTGTCAAAAGCCTTTTCATAATCTAGCTTCAGGACTAAACCTGGATTACCAGATTTAGAAGTTGAGTGTAGCACCTCATGTGTTGTGACCACACTCTCAAGTATAAATCTGCCTTTAATAAAGGCAGATTGGTTACTAGAGGTAAGTCTATTCATCAGAATAGCTAGCCTGTTGGAGAGTACCTTAGTAAACACCTTGAAGATGCAATTGATTAAGCTTATAGGTCTAAAAAATTTCATGTTAGTTGCCTCTTTTTCTTTTGGGATAAGAGTCAAAACGTGAAGTTTAGCCTGTAAATGTCCAACTTCCCCTTGTGGAAATCATCAAACATGGCCATCACATCCTGTTTAATAACTTCCCAAAAATTCTGAAGGAAGAGGAAAGAGAGGCCATCTGGTCCAGGTGCTCCATCAGAGTATGAACCAAAGATGGCATCCTTTACTTCTTCTTCAGAAAAAGGTCTTTGTAAAGGCTGATTTTCTATATCATTTACTTTCTCCTCCAAGGAGAAAAAGTCATTGCTAATACTAAAACCTCCCCTATCCTCTTTCTTAAAGAGGTCCTTATAGTAGTTGGTGGCAATCTCCAACATGTCTTTAATATCAGTGGTAGTCCCATTAGGGCCTTCTAAAGTTTTAATCAAAGTCTTCCTTCTCCTTTGATTTGCCACAGCCTGGAAGTATTCGGTGTTTCTATCACCCTCCAGGATATCCCTATCCCTAGCTCTTTGCCTAGCTTTGACTTCTTCCACAATCCAGAGATTATGGAGTTCAGAGAGTAGCTCTTTCATCCTATTTTTTTCTACATCAGAGAGCTGCACAGTTTCTGATTTGACATCCAGAGTGTCATATTCTTCTGTCAGCTTCTGTTTAAGCTTCTTAATCTCAGCATCAACATTTCTACTCCACCCCTTGCTAAATTTCCTAAACCTCCTAACTTTCTCCTGCCAAATATCTATAGGGGTGGTGCTTTTAGCAGGAGCAGACCAATTTTTGATCATAAGCTCTTTAAATTCTGCTCTGAGCAACCACCATTTCTCAAATTTGTAACTTGAGCTTTTAGGGGTACTACCAATGCCAGAATCCCATAGCAGAGGAGTATGGTCACTGCCAGTTCTAGGAAGAGCTTGAGAGCTACTTAAAGGGAATAAGGCATCTAGTTCAGTAGTACCGAAAATCCTATCTATAGTAGTCATGACTAAGTTATCCTGGTTATTTGCCCAGGTGTATTGCCGACCAGACATCCTTATCTCTAGTAGACTCCAAATTTCTATCCAAGCATTAAATTTATCACTCCAATTGTGATTAATTTTGCCATTGTTTTTGTCCTGCTGATACCTAACTAGATTGAAATCTCCCCCAATGATGGTGGGTTGATGGTCATCTATAAATAGGCTGTGAAGCTCAGATATAAACTCATCTTTGCCATCATCATAGGGGGATCCATAGACAGCTATGAATCTGAATGAGATCCCACTAGTTTTATGCACAATGTTGCATGAGACAGAGTAACTGAGTGAGCTCCAGCTTAAAATGTCAAAGATGTCTAAATATAGTCCTACCAAGACACCACCTGAGGTGCCAACAGCTGGTAGGTGGTGCCAATCATAAGCTTTATTACCACTAATGGATTTTAAGAAGGTTGTAGAAAGGTTTTCTTTCTTTGTTTCTTGGAAAGCAATTATACTAGGATTATGCTTAGCCATAGTCTCATTTATACAAGGTTTTTTTCCAGGTGTTGTGATCCCCCTAATATTCCAGAATAGTGCATTCATTGGTTCATGGTTTTCCTAGGGTGCTTGCCCCGTCCATATTTGGAGACCAAACTCCATATCACACTCTGGTCTGGGTGTTCAGAGGGGAATACATTTAAACCTGGAGGGGTGCTAGGGGAGCCACAATGATCCAGCAGATCATCTTGGGTAGGGAACCCTTCAGGTTCCTTTGTAGCATAGCTATTTGTAAGCTTAGGGTATTCAATTAGGCTATCAATATTTGGAGGCCCTTCAGGCCTGTTGCTATTAGGGTTCAAAGTACTTACCTTATCTACATTATCACTCTTACCATCAGCAATATTAGAATGAAAATTACTTCTACTTTGTCTAAGATTGTCTGCATTTTGTCCTTCAGACAGAGGCAGAACATTGGCAGAGTTATGACTTACAGAGGTATCATAGCTAGAGTCTATTTCTACCCCTATCTTACTGGCTACAAATAGCCTAAATATCTTCCTTGTCTGGATGGTTGAGAGAAGGAGGTGTCTCCTGTGAGCCTGTGGCGGATACACCGACTGATCAAGACACCTCAAGGCCACGAGAAGGAGAAATAGTGATAGCAACGCTTACAAGGAATGTTGTGATAAGCTGGAAAGAAGGCTAAGATACTGGCGAAAAGGGTTTCCATGAGATGGTAAGCAAAAAAGATTAGTCCCACACGAACACGAGGGTTGGGAATAATCTTTTTTTTTTAAATATAGGTTTGGGAATAAGTTTTTTTTTAGCGGTGGTTTGGGATTTTTTTTTTTTTTTTGAGAATCTGGTTTGGGAATAAGTGAGTGTCAAAAAAACGAAAATCGCCCAGCGCCGGGCCAGCCCGCTAACACGCGCGCGTGGGCGACCTATCGCATTTGCGCATCCACCCGGCAAACCCCACGATGGGCCGAAAGTTGCCGTCCCTGCGTCCCAGCCCAATTGGAAGAGGCGAATCGACTCGGCCTCTTCTTCCTCCTGATAAAAATCCCCACCAACCCCTCAAAAAAAAAAAAAATCCCCACCACGAACAGGCAATAATAATAAGATTTCCCAAAACGAACAAAAAGAAAACTCTCGGGCAGCGCGAGACGTCACGAATCGAATCGAGCTCGAGCCGGAGGAGAGCGTCGGAGGCGGCGGGCATGGAGGATCTCAGCGTCGAGGAGCTCGCCTCCAATCTCTCCACCTACAAGGACCAGCTCCGCGAGGTCTCCCCCCCCTCCCCTCATCTCCCCCTCGCGTCCAATCCTCGTAATTCGTTGTGTCGCGGCGATTCCTCTATCAGTTCTTTTTTCGCCCCCTGAAGTGCTGTGCGTCAGGGCCATATTTTGGCCGCAGCTACGTTCTTGTTTCTGTGCTTTGGATGCTGTGTGTTCAGAGATTAGGTTTCGGATGTGCGTCCGATTCTAGGGTTTCGAGAGGCCTACGTGAAAAGCCCAGAACCTTACAATTGATTAAACCTTGACTAAATAGTAGAGTAGCCGAAATAACCTGCTCTTATCACTATTTCCCCCACTAAAAGAGTTATCATTTTCATTATGTTAAAGGGACACTGGGTATTGGAACAGTGATAGATAAGCTAAATTAGTTTGACCTGCAGAGTTAAAAAATCCTTAGGTAAGTGTTTGGTATCATTCAGTTCAGCCTGTTGGATTCTGAGACTTCTTAGAAATACATATTGGACAACACTGGATTGACACATTATGTAGCTTGATTGATTCCCATGAATTATATACTAGGGCTGTATTGTTTTGGTGCTGCTTGGTGGAGGAAAATGTTTCCATGTCCATCTCCCATTTGATCCTGCTTTTTGTTGAATTTACATATGTGCAGAAGACAGAACAGTCCACTGGTTCACAAATCAGAGCATGCAACTTTTTATGTTCATGTGGTTAACGCTTTGTAAAGTGCACATGGTGGTTGAATTTTGTCTTGAGACTTGTTGATATATTTGTTCCAAGTTTGGTCCCTTGTTGCAGTCAATGTTTCGCTCTAGATTCTACTCACTCTTTTTAATATTTTGTCCATGTCTTTCTGTTTGAGACGAGTGATTTACATTGAAAATGATTAAATGATCTTCTATAAACAAATATGACATCTGTTCTGATCTATCCGAACACTAGCCAAGGTGTTCAATTGGTGACCAGTTAATCGTTTATCAGGGTGGATCTTGCGCTATCGCACATGGCAGGTCAACTGCTATTGAAATTCCTTTTTCTTACTGCAGTTTCGTGCTATTTCCTTTTACTTTTACCTATTATTACAAATCTCATTTGTTGTGAAGCTTTTGAGCAACCCATTCATTTACATTGTGGGTAATCTTTTGTCGACCAATTGTAGGTTAGGAAGTTCATCAAGGAGAAAAAAGATGATGCTGGAATTTCTGAATATGTTGATATGGAAAAGGAGCTTCAAGAGGTGAGTTATCCTGCATATTTTGTATGCTGCTGTGTGTTGGTATCAACTAATTATCAGATGCTTTTTCTTTTACTTCGTTGCTAGTATGAGTAAACTGTTTGTAACAAAAGGATGTTTGCTTTTTATTTTGTAATTTGGGGCCTATGCTATCAATCCCTTTCTCTTCTTTGTTACAAGGAGCCATGCCCGGCAAGCTATCATGAAAAGGCAGCTTGGAACAGTGGATTTGTTTTTGGGCCATTTAGATTTTATTGTAATCTTGAAAGGTGAGAAGGTAGATTATGTCAATGGTAGGGACCATCTGAGCAACCATATATAACTTATGAACACTAAATATAAAATTTCATAGCTTCAAAGTTGTCCATTACCCTTTATCTTGATTGGTTGCAGGTTTGTGTCTCGTGGTAGAGTACCTCCGTCAGATTTTGGGTGTCGATGCTGCTGTTCTGAGTGAATCACAAAATTTGGACAGTTTAAATGATATCAGGAGTCTAGTTTTGTTAATTGCGCTAATGTAATTATCTGCAACAATTGCAGGTTATTACATTAACCGAAGAGCTTTTGGCAACTGCAAA
This sequence comes from Elymus sibiricus, assembly GCA_039707655.1. Lineage (NCBI taxonomy): Eukaryota > Viridiplantae > Streptophyta > Magnoliopsida > Poales > Poaceae > Elymus > Elymus sibiricus. The sequence goes on from CM077676.1 coordinate 312,190,574, forward strand.
TCCAAGTGAGAGTGCGCAGAATGATGTAGGTCTATCACCGCCAAATTATTCCACTGGAGTGCAGTCAGAGGTAGTTTTGTTTTACATATGGATTAGTCACCTGGAAGTTACAAGTGCACTTCTGTTCATCATAACTGTTTCATTCCACTAACATACTTTATCTGTTTTTAGGCACTGGATGACCTCTCACAATCCCATGAAAAATTTGCAGTTGGTACCAAAGTGCAAGCTGTGTATAGTGAAGATGGGGAGTGGTAAGTCCTTTTGAGATATATGTGTATGTTGCAATTATACATTCTTCTGTTTTTTTTGCATATATAGTTTGTTTGCAATTTGTTTGATTAGCTGAATTGTTAGGTACAATGCGACAATTGAAGGTCTGACACCAATCGGCTATTTTGTAAGCTATGAAGGCTGGGGAAACAAGGAAGAGGTATGCTTATCTTGGGTCATATGGCTTGCTTCGTTGATCTGTGGTCATTCATGTAATACTTATTTCCTTGGGATGCAATTCACATATTCATGAATTTCACAGAGTACATATATGTTAGGACCATGATGTTTTTCCCTGGTTCTGAAGTGGTTGAGTTGTCAGTAATGCATCATCGTATATGCTTTTCATCTGCAGCGAAAAGAATTTCTAATGGCATTTGGCTGTATCTGCCATCCTGTTTATTTTCCCATTGTAATGTTTATTCCTGTTTAGGATCCTTGTCGTACAAAGGAATTCGTCTTTGCCCACTTTAGTAACCTTTGACTGTATTGTTTTGTCTTCTGTTGGACCAAACTGCCACCCATAATTTCTGAAATTCCACTTGGTATGTGAATGTCATATCATAAATAGAACGGTGGCTTCAGTTTGCATACCAGTTGTCGCTTCAGTTCATAGTTCAAAAAAGCGCTAGGCGTTAATTGTGCGTTTTGCCACCTCCTTGCGCTTTTCTGACCAAAGCGCATGCTTATGCGCAGATTAAGCGCAGTTATGTGCTGGGCGTTTTGCTATCGCCTAGAGCCTAGGCGCACTTAATTGCTCGCTTAGGCGCGCCTTTTTTAACTATGCTTCAGTTTACATATCAGTTTTTACTTCAATAGTGTGTGCAAACTTATTTTTTTTGCCTTATTATACAGGTGGACCCTGCTAATGTCAGGGCACTTGACGTGGAAGCTGCTGATGCTTTAGGACAAGCTGAAAAAGAAGCTGAAGCGACAAAAATGGCATTAAAGAGAAAAGTTGAACAAGCAGCAACATCTGACTATCAGATTCGTAGCTTACCCACGAAACTTAAGATCGATCCAAATGATCCTGAAGATGTGGTAAGTGAATTAGTCTTTTGTTCAATATATTTACAATTGCAAGTTAGCTTGAATACCTCCATGTGCCACCATTCATCATATTATTTTGCGTTTAAAGGAACAAAGTTGACTGATCCTCACTTTTGTGGATTGAATGCATTTGTTATAAACAAGCATGTACATTCATGTCCATAAACACCCCAGGTATAGCTTATGACAAACCTCAGGTGAGAATCCTAGGTATAGCTTATGACAAACCTCAGGTGAAAAATTAACGGCTCATTTGTACTTTCATATATAGAACCCTCCTGAGCATGCAAAATGCTATTCTTGTAAACAAGCATGCCTTGTACTACCTCCGTCTCAAAATATAAGACGTTTTATTTTAGGCTAAAAAAACGTCTTATATTTTGAGATGGAGGTAATTTTTTATAGCCGCATCAATGGGTCATGTGTTCTGAGTGGCTTTTGTATTTGCAGAAAACTGCAAAGCGTAAGAAGATCCATGCTTTCAAGTCAAAAGCCCGCTTTGAGCAACTAGAATTCGCACAGAATAAGCGGCAAAATGCATGGCAACAGTTCCAGACTACAAAAGGAAAGGCCAAGAAGGTACCACCTCTATTCCCAGAAGAGAGCAGTCTAACGACTCCCTATAACTAGCCTATCTACAATTGTTTCCTTCTGTCGATTGGACTGTTCACTTAGACTTCGATTTTTTTGTTTTGTTTGCTTTCAGGTTGGATTCTTTTCCGGTCGCAAGAAGGAGAGCATCTTCAAGTCACCGGAAGATCACAGAGGTAAGGTGGGGGTCACTGGTAGCGGGAAAGGCCTGACCGACTTCCAGAGGAGGGAGAAGCACCTTCATCTCAAGGATGGTTCTTCTGGGGATACACTGGACTATGAGGAATAAATCTGGTTTCACAAAGTTACCATGTCCGGCACATTATTGCCGGACTGGCCTCTGTCAGAGCTTGTACTCCGTAATTTGTATGCTGAACTTGTTGAAAGCTAGAAATCACATATAGATATTAACATTGTCTTCCTCATGTTTAGTCTCAATTTTGTGAAAGTCATGTTTTCACTGCCCGAGTTTTACAGCACAGTTTCATCAAGTTTTTTCTCCGCATCATTTGTCGGAGTTCAATACAAGTACTTCTTGGCAGAAAAAAGTGTTGAGGCCGTGTACACTGAACCAGACTCTTCTTGCAGTTGAAATGCTGCTTCTGAACATTCATCATACCAGACTTGGAAGGTGTCTTAATTTCTTCACCCCCCACGGCCCACACACGCAAAAAAGGAAGCTGAATTTTCTTCCAGCATTTTGTCCTTGTAGAAGTCCTAGACATACTTTGGCAATTTTTTCGGAGAGATTTCGTCACTTATTTTTTTACAACAAAACAATTGTCAGGAGAAATTTCGTTGTCTCTGAAACCTTGTTGCTGCTGACGCTCGCGTTGCGGTGAGTTTCATCCACTTTTTTGAAACAAAACAATTGCCAGGACAAATTTCTGTTGTCACTTCTTTTGTTTTTGAAACAAAACAGTTGTCAGGAGAAATTTCGTCGGCTCTGGAACCTTGTTGCTGCTGACGCTTGCGTTGCGGCGAGTTTTGTCCACTGCTCAGATATGAAGACGAGAGTTTTATCTTCCTTTTGTTGTCTTCTGCAGGACCCTGTCTAGTCTTGAATGTGCTTTCTGACATATATGAAAGAAAAATACTCCCTCCGTCTCGATGTCAAAAAACGTCTTACATTATGAGACAGAGGGAGTAGAAAATAAGTAACTGATGTCTCAGTTTCTCTTTATTTTCAAGCCAAGTTGCAGCTTACTCGTACTAGTAACATTACAAAATTTGCCACATGTGGCACATGTTGCTGCTGAAGCTCTCTCGAGGTCAGCTCTCCCCATAAAATCTGCGAAAAGGAAAAGCCCCATGACGTCGCGAAAGGAAAAGAAAAAACAGTTTCCCTTTTCCTGGTAAAATTGGTGGCACACAACACATGATCCCCGTGAAAGGGTTGAGAGGTTGGCATGTCAATTCAGGAGGCCGTGCGGTGTGGATCAAGACGCGCTGCATAGGGAAAAGGAGAAAAGAAAGAAAACGTCTCGGGTTCCTGACTTGGCTTGTGAGGCAGAATTCGTATCTCAGACCACATTATGAACATGATTTTTTTTTTTTGAAACAAGGCAAAAGTTTATGAACATGATATCGTTTTTCTTCTTTCTTTCTTTTGCCTTTTTGTTTCTTGTTGCAGGGAATGAACGGTCGGTCGACAGCCGCGGAATCGCAATGTCAATAGTGTGGCAGAATATCGATAAAAGCACCTTGTTTTTCTCGCCGCGCGTTGCGAGCAAGGAATTATACAAAAGGATCAGTGGAGGATGGGGCCTGAACTGGTCATTCAAGGTGCATTTTTCCGAGCGAAAAATAAACAAATCCTTTGTGATCATATTTGTCTTGGTCCATGTCTTGGTGGTAACAATTACTATTATCAGTTGATTGTGCATTGCTTGGACGATTAGGCATAGTAGGGGTATTTACCTACCCTGCTTATGAGGTAATTAAGGCAATCCAGTCCAGTAGTTACCTACCGTTGCGATGTGACCCTCCTAATAACCTGGAAAATTAAGTTGTCTGAAGCTTTGTTTTCTTCCCCATCTTACGCCACCAGTGCCCCTTTTTCCAGGCCATTTGGCAGCGGCCGGTTTCCCTTTCCCAGATTAATTGCTGGTGGCCGTGCATCTTCTTCTTCCTGCCGGTTTCATTGCAGGTTTGGAGAGAACCGAAAAGGACTAGCGATATACTGTAGCTTTCACGTATTTTTCACAGCATGATTGATTGGTTCCTTTCAGTTTCTTCAACAACAACAAGAAGAAAAATGCTTCTTAATTCCCTGCATATATATGCTAGTAGGTACTAGTAACTACTGGTCATGCTTCTAGAAGAGATGGATGGATGGATGGATTGATTTCCTCTTGTTTCTCTTGGATGGCAAGCTGCACTTGCACTTGCACCATGCATCACATTCATATGCATGCAGTTTGATGGACAGCCATCTGGTCTGATGGATCTGGAGAAAGAAACGCTGTTGGCCTGGTTTGGTGCGATCTCATGTTTGCGCTTGGGGAGTTGACACGGATGCAGGAAGCTTGACGGGCACTGCGCCTGAAGAAACTTTCTCCACTTTCCCCATCGTGCGGCCTCACAATCGTCAAATCTTTTCGTGATCTCGACATGAGAAAAGGGAGTCCACCGGGTCGAAGCTGTCGCTTGTTGGGAAATGCACACGACGATATATGCGCATCTCGCCGTCTTCCGTTTCACATTTCACCTGTGTGTGTAAAAAGGCGTGATGATTCACCAACTTGACTGTAGTGTAGGCAGGTTATTTTCAGTTTGGTTTGATGAACCTGGAGCTGGCTGGTTGGTTGGCCGGTCGCCATGAACTGTTGCATGTGTGCACGGCCCAGGGGGGAAAAGAAGCTGTGATTTAGATGGGTTCGATGGGATTCAGTTTGGTGTGAGGATTTTTTTTTCTCATGACAGGTGCAGCTATCATGTGTGCAGCCAGGAACTTGCATTGGCTGCCACCTACCTAACCTTACCTTTGATGCTCATATGTATGGTAAAATATAGGAGTAGTATCATCGTGACGCTGTTCATATCTGAAACAACATATTTTTCTTTTTCTTTTGCGTGGGAACAGAAAAGACTGCTTGTTTTTCACCAGAAAAACGTTGAAAATTGATCTCAGTGCGCTGACATTTTCAGGGTAGCTTTGCTTTGTTCTGCAAACTAATTAAAAGCACCATGGATGAAGCAGATACGATCAATATGGTTGCATCTCGATCCTTCAAATGTCAGTCATGTGTTTGAGAGTATATGTGCATGTGCTCGCAAAAAAGAGAGAGAGAGTATGTGCATGTGCTAATTAGGCGAGCTCACGCATCGGATAGACGGGTGCACTTTTTCAACAGAAATTGAATGGCATAACCAAATGCAGACAGAGGCCCCTTGCTTGCTTGCTGCTTGCTGTTGCTAACAGCAGCAGCAGCATTATTTGAGCAATTAATCATGCATGCAGTGCAATGGCAAAATTAACCCATTAAATTTCGTCTAAACTCTACGCAACCTCCTGCTTGTCGGCACACACTCGCAAACATAACCACAAATTACCTGCTGCTGCTACAATTACATTACATGTTTAGTTGCTCACTCCATCGATCTCATCCGCTATCTTTTATTTTCTGAAAGGAGACTTGGGGTTATATGGTCTGAAACTCTGAATCAAGCTGCCAACAAGTGGCTCCTAGGTGAGTACCGATGGCTCGGCCACGATTACTGACCGACTCCCTACATAATAAGAATATACGTAAAATTCGTAGCGCGTGTCCGTCCGGCCAGTGGATGAAGACGCGTAGTGTGAGGGAGTGTGGTGTGGGCGCCAGACGGAGACGGTCAAGTATATATGCTAACTGAACAATCCAGTCAAAGTCACGTGGATTATCAGTCTATATATGAAACCTTCCGCATTAACAGGATGCATGCACTATACTACCACTGTGTTGCAGGGTTCAGACCTGGGTTGATTTAATTTGGTTGATTCAAATTGCACGCGGCAAGAGGAGCTGGATCCTGATCCGTCCATGCATATCCTGGTGCAGTGCAGTATATGCAGCTGTGACATCAACTCGACGTCCTTGTTTTGTTGAGATACATAATGTCAACTAGGTATGTCTGAACTCAACCCCTGGAAGGCTGGATGGATGGCAACACTTCAACCGTCTAGTCTAACTTGGAACAACCGAGTTCCTGCAACAGATTATTATTATACATGGAGGATTCTTGCAATCTTCAGTCTTCTTCAACTCATCGTGATTCAGCTGCAACAACATACTAGTATATCCGATCTAATCCCCCGACGGCAATCTATAATACAACTGGTTAATTTATTATATATATGTATCCCTAGACAAGGTAGATAGAGATGATACCCATATGTATCTTTGCATGTATAGTTAATTATATAAACATAGTGATGGAGGAATTGGAGATGAAAACGACGCCAGCTAAAGTCTAACATGTAATCCTCAAGCTTGTCCCCAAGCTATATTTGCAAAAAGAAATAAAATTTTGTCCTCAAACTAGGATCACATGAAAACTGCACTGATGGGCATGCATGGTTCCTTTCAGAATACATGCTCGTGACTCGTGAGTGACACACATCCATGTCCTGCCAACACAACAAATTCAAGTCTGCGATCAAAACAGGCAGAAAGAAACTTGAATTCGAGCGCATGCATCAGCTGTATTGATTGATGATCCAAAAAGAAGGAGGTGGCCCTAATATAATGATGATCTCTTTTTAATTAGCTTTGACAATTTCCCAGCATCGCCATCAGACCAGAGGCATAGCAGCCAGCCTCTCGTCAGTTCCAGTTCCTAACCTGAAAGGGACGACTGCAGCATCATTACAACGTGTGTATGTGTGTGTGTAGCAAAAATTAAACACTATGATGTGGTATGTATGCATGCGGCGCGTCGTCCATATTACTCCTATATAAGTATTTCACCATCACCTGTGTTTATTTAAAGCCAGTCATTCTCGTGGGGCGTCAGATCTACATCCAAAAGCCATCTTTGGACCATACTAAATCATGTTTTTAAATCATACACACACATGGGGAACACATTTTTTTTTTTGATTTTCTGTACAAAAATACAAATAATACGGATACTATGAAACTGGTGAACACTTAGGCAAAAAAAAAACATTTTTTCAATAATCTATGATGTACTACCTCTGTAATTAAATATAAGATGTTTTTGCAGTTTAAATTGAATTGCAAAAATGGCTCCATAGTTCAAAGCTTAATCTCTTTCGTAATATCGTCTTTTTCGACAAAAACATCTTATAGGTGCACAATTGTCGAAAATGGCTCCATATGTACACTGTTCTACGTAAAGCTCCATAAGTACAGTGTACATTGTCGGAGCCACCACTTGTCGAAAATGGCTCCATGAACTAGCAGATTAAAATTCGGCTCTACGTAGCACAGTGTACATATGTGAGTGGATCAGGATTTAGGTGCTAGCTGCATCTGTCACTGTCACCATCTACGTATGACGCTTAGCTAGCTTTTAGCAACAAAATACAAGGAACTGTAGCTGGTAGCCGCTTGTATTTCCTGAAATGTGGATCAAGATTCCCGAGTGACGAGGACATCACTACCATGGATACAACAACTATTGCCACTACTTCGACTACACCACATGCCGATCAAGAACAAGACATGTTCAAGAGGAACATCCTGATGATCAAGATCAGCGAGCATAACAAGAGAAACAGTTTACGCTACTGTTCAAACTTCAAAGTCGATACCATCAACTATCGATCGGGGTGAAGACTTATTCGCTGGTACGTCGTTTGCCGATCTGTAATTTGTGGAGATACTCCGGCATTGTCCTTGGCGACTTGGGTGGCGATCCAGTGCTAACCAGAACCGCAACCACCTCCCTCCCCCTCTCCCCTTCGCCGCCATCTGGCGACATCGATGGTAAGGGTATGCACATCAACGCCGGTCTCTGGACATGTATGCCATAGAACGGTTTGGATTTCAATTTTCATGACCATGGTGTATGTGTGCTCCTTCATGCAACATCGTCCTTTTCGACAAGTGGTGGCGGCAACACAATTGGACTTCGGCTAGGTGGTGCTCTTTGAGTATCGGGTCTCGAGCTTCCGGTGAAAACCCTAGGCCTGACCTTCAATGATTGCACTGGCAATGACAACGTGTATCGTGTACTTGATGAAGGCATTGCTTTGGAGATTGCTCATACTTGCTCTCGGGCATGAAAACTCAAGATTTGACCTTTTGTGGTTAGATCCGGCGATGGCGACATTTCCGTGTCGTTTCCTTCTTGGCGGCGTTGCTTTTGGAGAACCTTTTTCAGTCATTTTAAACAGTTTTATAGTATGTATTCAGGGAGAAACCCGACAATCGAATTAGGCCACCGCCTCACTTGGCTAGCCGAAATCCGTTCACCTCCTCCTTAAATGCACCCTCTAGTGCGTTACGATTTTGTTTAGATAAAGTTTGTCATAGCCGCAAATGTTGTACTTCGTTTATGTCCAATGACCATGCCAAGACCTCTTTTAGACCCCAACTTCAATCAATAGATCATCTATATTTGTAATTCTAGATTGCTACCACAATTCTTGTTTGTCCTTCGATTACCTGTAGGAATAGATCTTCGTGGCCAAGTTGATCGTGCCTCTGTGTGATCAATAACATCTATGAGTTGGTTTAACGATTGTTCAGGTACAGTGTGGTCGCACTTTGATTGTCAAATCCGTCTCCGCCCGAAGCACTATAGTGTTCCTCATCAAAAGAACGAGACACAAATAGTGATAAATCACAATACCCATGCAACTTTATTCCTTTTCATGCCAACTATAAAACTCCAGCAAGAAATAGAAATAACCACTATTGTTATTCTGTCATGCTATTGTTGATCGCAACCAATTCATCTGAAAAAAAAGATCTCTCAAGAACGTGGTTAGGGGCGCGAGGTGGAGCCATCATCATTGCGAGAAGTACTACAATGGTGGAGCTAAGGAAGGAGACTTTGTCATGGTTAGAAACACGAAATGGAGGTAGGTAAAACAAAGGATGAGACATCACCAAAGTGGTTAGTGATGTGAGGTAGAGTTTCCGGCAACGGCGAAGGAGCCAAGAAAGAAGACATTGACAACTTGATTGTTTATAAACTATAGTTTGAAGTTTGTTTTTGGTGAAGGAGGCAGAGCTTCTGACGACCACAATGGAGCCAAGGGACGAGACCTCACTAGAATGGTAGGGTTGGGGGGGGGGGGGGGTGTTCAATAAAGTCCTTCCCTCCGCATGGTTAGATTGATGACTGGCCACCAGATACCGATAATCGGAGGCAGAGGAGGAAGACGGAGATGACACCTATGGAGGAAGCAACCGTTGCCGAGAAGCGGTGATGTAGGCAAAGCATAGTTGGGATACCATTTCAAAGCGGCTACGTTGGGGAGCCCAGATCTGCCGCCCCTCGCCCCTCCTCCCTCCTCCGCCCCTCCTCGCCGCCGCCGGCGCAGGTCGTCGGGCAAAGCCCGCTCGGCCTAGGCAGCGGCGGGGCCTTCTTCTCCTCCTGCCCGAGGATGGCGGCGCGGGACGCTTTCTTCTAGTGGAGGCGAGGCGCGGCTGTGGGGCGCGGCGGCGCGACGGCACGGGCTGGCGACGGTGGCTGCTGGGCGTACGTGGCGTCGTCCTCTCCTGGGCCGGAGGCGGGATCTGGTGTAGGGCTCTCCGGTGGCGCGGCTGGGGCTTGCGGGCGGCCCTGCTGCTCGTGCGGCGCGGCTGCTGGCTGGTCAGGCGGCGGCGGCCTGGAGCCTACTTCCAGTCTCCGGTGGAGATGGCGGCGATCCATACACAAGACTTGATGGAGGTTCTTCGAACAGATCTGGGTGAAAACCTTGCACTCGGCTAGATGCCAAGGCCGGCGATGGCGGCGCTCTTCTGTGTCGTTCTCTTCTTGAAGACATCGCCGTGGAGAAGTTCCAGACCTCTATCTGCTACCTCCGGGGAAACCCTAGATCGGTAGATCGGATGACGGCGGCGCTCTTGCGTCGTTTCCCCCTTGGGGGCGTTAGTCTTGGAGGTGTGCACGGGCTCGAGGGACCAGCGGACAGCATCTTTGGTGGAGCGGTGTTTCATCTTACGCATCGACGACTGTGGATCTCGGCGGCGTGGCGCAGTGGAGCCTCAGCATTCGATGTGTGTAGATGGACTCGCGCAGGAGGATCGCGCTGTCTGGCGTCGATGGCAGACCTGGCAAGGTCGTGGCGTCAGTATCTGCTCTGAAGATGGATCGGTGAAAGACGGCGGCGGCGGCCTCTGAGAGTGCGCCGGACTGGTGTGTGCCCCAGGTATATGGCTTGGCTGAGGCCTCCGGTTTTAGATGTTAGGCTTAAGTGCGATGTCTGTTTGGTATTAGGCTCGGACTATTGGCACGCATTCATCAAGTGGATATAAGTAGCGACAGATGTTGCCAAGATGGTGGCTTCAGACTTACTGATGTACTACTTTGTAAGGTCTTTGTGAATAATTAATAAAGTGGCTGCATGCATCGTCCAGATGCAGAGGCCGGGGGTCTTCCTCCTTTTCAAAAAAAAAAGCGGCTACGTTGGGAGAAAGAAGAAAAGTTGCCATATGAAAAATCAACTGCATTTTAAAACATACACCACCTCTAGACTTTTCTCAAGATTATTCAAGAGCAGCTTCTTCTTTTCTTGTGAAACTTCACTCGAATTGCCACCAAAACCCCCCTGTAAACAGCTTCAACAAGAACAACGAGTGTATCGTGCACTACATAAAAGTGGCCTACAAAGACAAGTTCGAGGAAATGCTTCTTTTTCAAGAGTTGGGGTTGAGGCACACTCCTTGAAGGTGAACCGGGAAATTTGGATTCCAAGGTGCATGCTGCGTAGGCGGACTCAAATGAAAGAGGGGTATTTCTTAAATTCATGAGATAAACATGTGTGTGTGTGTGTGTGTTTTGTCGACGTAGCACATATGTATGTATGTATGTATGTGAACCTGGAGATGCGAGTTTGTAGCAGGTAAACGTTGCAATCAAGGCTGCCATGTCAAACAGTTGACAAAACACAAACATGTCGAGCTTAGTTACGTCGGACCGGATGGACCGTTTCAGTTTTGCATCATGAGATGAGTAGAAAAACGAAAATGTTATGATCCCAGCAGCAGCAAATATTGACGCGCGCGCGTTTAGAAGTTTCCTTTCGATCCGTTATGTGATCGAACGACGGCGTATGCATGTTTGTGTCACTCTCTGACTTTGCCCGGTCGACCGACCGATCCATGTCAACGTTCGGGTCTATCTACTTATACTTACTCGCCGAGTTTCGCCTACCCAACGACATCACACCTCAGGAAATATTGAAGCAAAGCCTCCATGCGTCCATGCATCTCGATTCTTCGGTTGCCTCGCGTGCAAGGCCATCCATGATCCATCACCTATACCGGTAGATATCTAGCTATGTATTAAGTGTGAATTTCATTTCTTTACCCTTATACTAGGGGAAATAAACCAGCCGACCTGACATGCACATTCAGCACTGAAACAGGGAAAAATATATATTCAACTGGGGTAATTTATGGCATAAATTTGCTTAAATTGAGTAAAAATACGAAAAATCTTCTAAATGGAGTAAATGCTGTCAAAAACATGAAACTAGGGGGTAAAATGCAATTCACTCCTATATTAGCCCAATTTAGATCATATGCGAATCTAGTTTGTTGTACTTTATAACAAAATTTCATAGATTAAATTAACTAGTCTGGCCTTCCAAATACAAAAGGTGGTCATGGTTCCATGCACACCCATGTGAGTAGTAAATTCGAAGAAAAAGATACTACGAAAGTTTAAAAAATTCTGAAACTTTGGGATATCAAACTTGGTTAATCATTCTACCCACGTGTGACATTTCATGAAGTATTGACACACGTGGTATTCTTAGTAAAGAAAATACACTTGCTACCTTACTGTTCATCAAAAAGTGTTTTCTTAATATAGATTTGATTTTATCATTTTTTTCCAGAATATCACGGATGTCATTTCTTCGTGAAATATCATACACGAGTATATATACCGGTCGACTATGCATGTTGTAATTTCTTTTTAGATGTTTTTAGTATTTTTTTTAATTTACTATTCATAAAGGATGCACATGAAACCATCTTCACCAAATTCGCGTCCGCCTGGCCTTATCCTTGAAGAAAACTAGGACGTCCATGCTAAACAGAGAATTTGAAGAAAATAAAATATATTTTTTCCATTTGAACGATATATACGCAACTAATTAATGTACGATCAACGACGTCCACTCGTGCATGGTGCATGCAGATGCAGATGCATGCATGTTCTGGATGAGTAGCCTTGATTTGCCTGGCCGGTCGATGTCAAACGTTCGGAGTGTATATATCTACTTCGTATACCTAACTAATGGCCGACCGGAGAAAACAAAGGTAAATCTTCTCCATGCTGCAGGGCGGCTTTCTTGCAACTCGACCTCTGTTTCCTCTTCAGTTTCTCCTCTACTGGAGTAGTTTCTTGCACGAGTTAATTGCTTCGCGTGCCAGACTATTCACCTACAATGTGTACAAGATTTTTTTCAGAAATACTATTTTTTATTTAATAAATTCCGAAAATATGATGAACAAATCAAAAATTTCAGAAATAGAGCACCGTCGTTGTACTATTGGACGAAACTCAGTTTTCATCCTAATGTTGGACGAAACATTCGTGTTTCGTTGAACCGTGGGACGAAACCCATGTTTCGTTGATTAGTTGGACCAAAACCTAAAGTTTGGTTTAACCACGCAACGAAACATCCACGATGCACCGTAAACTCTGCACGTAATCGTCCCTTGCCGCACTAGAGCTCCCCTAGCCAAACCCTCGCGCCACCAGGACCGCATCGACGAGGAGAATCCATTCAGGCATAGAAGAGCTCGAACCGTGCATCGTGAAGGACGAATTTCGCCATTCAATCTACACCGACCGCCGCAAGCCTTCGTCGCGCTCGGTGAGAAATTTTCCAATTACTCGCACCCATCTACTCATCTAGATGCCGTCAACCTCCTAGACATTGTCCTTTATCCTAGTGCTATCGTTGGCCGCGCGCACCACGATCCGTGCCATCCGCGGACGTGAACCAGATGTCGCCAACTCCGACATCACCTCGACGCGGTCATCGGAATGCCCGTGTCCTCGGTGTCGTCCATAGACATCTTCTCCCGTCCGCCGGCGTGCAGCTCTACTCCACGGTGGCGGCTGCGGTGTTCTATCACCGGTGCACGAAGCATCATTATGAATCTGTCATGCCATTGACGATGAAACAAGCTAGCTAGCTAAATCCTCTGTGATCTGCATATATATGATACTCATTTTGATACAGAAAAACGACTGATTAAGTGTTTGCTGTACGTCCATCGACATGAGTGCCAATTTGGGCTCCACGCAACTCTTCCGTGTCTACAATGCTAAATGCCTTTTAGAAGTTCTTACAACTCTTTTAATTTGTAAACAACTCCATTAAAAAAACTGAGTTCGGTACATCAAAAAATATAGACAGAAAGTAAAGTGAATAAAGTAGAGTTAAACTACTTATTGCAACATCAGCATCTCTAACAAACATAGTCGGAGGTTCATCACTCAGCAAAATAACACACCCAGATTGTATACACAGAACACTACAGAAAACAGGGCATGCAAAACGAAACTTCAGAGTCACGACCAAACACGGGCAAGCCGATGCACCACCGGCTACAACAATCATCCAACAACACGATGCCCAAGTGGTGCCCATCCTTTCGCCTGGTCAAACACCTCAGCCACCACCGCCGTGAGTCTTCTGGATCCTCGCCGGAGAGCCGCCATCACATTTTCCTTCTGCAAGTCGGACCAGTCATCAATATACCGACATATTAAATGAATGACACTAGCAATCATTCGGGTACTTTTTAATGTCGGAAGTGCATTCCGATGACCGCGTCGAGGTGATGTCGGAGTTGGCGCCATCCGGTTCACGTCTGCGGATGGCACGGATCGTGGTGCGCGCGGCCAACGACAACAATAGGATAAAAGATAATGTCTAGGAGGTTGACGGCATCTAGATGAGTAGATGGGTGCGAGTAATTGAAAATTTTCTCACCGAGCGCGACGAAGGCTTGCGGCGATCGGTGTAGATTGAATGGTGAAATTCGTCCTCCACGATTCACGGTTCGAGCTCTTCTACGTCTGAATGGATTCTCCTCGTCGATGCGGTCCTGGTGGCGTGAGGGTTCGGCCAGGGGAGCTCTAGTGTGGCAAGGGATGATTATGTGCAGAGTCGTCCTGTGGTTAAAAGAACCTTAAGTTTCGTCCTGCTGCACAACGACAGTGTCGTTCGCGAATGTATGGCTGATTCGTCCAACTGTTTCAGGGAAACACATGTTTCGTCCAACTAATCAACGAAACACGAACGTTTCGTCCAACATTAGAACGAAAACCGAGTTTCGTCCAACAGTACAACGACGGTGCTCTATTTCTGAAAATTTTGATTTGTTCAGCATATTTTCGGAATTTGTTCAAAAAAAATAGTATTTCCGAAAAAAATTCATGTGTACAGCTGTACACTTGTCAGGTACGTAGTGCCGTTGTATCTTTCTTCAGAGCCTTCCATGATTTCCGTGCTTACATGCATGCACAGTCGACCAAACAACGTGTACGTCCGTAAGCAACGTACGTACCACGTACGTGTGCACGACTAGTTGGTTGATGCACATAGCCGTATATAACTAAGCAAGGAAGCTAATTAAGGTTGGTTGATGAATCATGTCCAATTAATGGCTAGGATTAACACGGTAGAAACTTAACTTGACACCCGCAAAAAAAAAACTTAACTTGATAGTGCTCCATGAACCATAATGTAACGATCAGTAGCTACTCCAGTCTAGTTAACGTCCATCTCCAGACCTTTTTCTGCGGCTGCTAATCCCAGATATCAATGCACAATGCTAATCGTGGACCACCTGCTAAGTAGGGAGTTAGCGTCGGATGGCTACAAAATAATTCGAAATCAGCGGCTCGATCAGGTGCATGCATGCATGCATGCTTCGAGTTGCGGACGGACGTGCAACGTGCGGGAGACCGGCCAGAGCAGCGCGCATGATGAACCTAATTAAAAGGTTAATTAGGCCATGGCTAGAGAAACTGACGATGGCGCAGTCGGTGACCCAACGATCGACCGCTAATCAGTGACGTCCTTGAGGCGTTTTAGCTGCTAGCCGGACTTGATTGACACGTCTTATATATGTAGCCTGGCGTTGGTTGAGGCTCATACCAACCAGCCTCACCAGCTTCACTAATTTAGTCAATACTACTACCTAGCAGCTTAAGGCCAACTCTAACCGATCCCCTATAAAATAGAGGAGGATCCGGCCTGTTAGAAGGAATACAGAGAGAGGATTGGCGTAATGCGATGGATATATTGCTTGAGCTTTGTGGGCATATATATAAGAGTACATGATCTTCTTGGAGTACAAGACAATCTAGAATAATTCCTAGTCTATCATATGTTTCCTAATAATCACGATACTCAACATCTTCCCGCAGTCACAACGGTAGCGACACAGACGGTGAGACTGGAGAATAATCCGAAGGTAAGCCGACGGGCAGCCCCCCCCCCCCCCCCCCCCCCAATCGAACGGTCGATACATCGCGGAAGTCGTGGATGGAGTGGACAACCGACGAGGTTGCTCAAGCAAGGCGGTAGCCCTTTGTGCCGATGTCGATGTAGCGGCAGCGCGACACTACGGCCTGAAGGGGCGATGCAGCGGCAGTGCGCGGGGAGAACCGCGGGGCGGCGTCAGGGACCGCGTGCCACACTCGCTACGGCCCGATGGGGCGGCGCAGTGGCAGCGCGAGGATCGGTGCAGCCATGGGGACGGCCTGAGCGGACGGCCTCGGGGCGGCGGTGGACTGCGGGCCGCGACACTACGACCCGAAGGGGCGACGCAGCGGCAGCGCGCGGGGAAAACCACGGGGCGGCGGCGCTGTGGCCCGACCGGGCGACGCAGTGGCAGCCCGTTGCTCGATCGGTGGAGGGTGCACTGTACTCGAGGACAGGGCGGCGACGGCCGGCGCAGAGCGACGGACGGGCAGACGCGCGGATGATGGCCGTGACGGGCCGCCGCGTCGCGCGAGGCCGCCGGGTCGGAGAAGAGGTCGGGTGGTCGCGCTGGTGTTGGAGTAGAGGCACGCGGGGTCGACAGCGGCGGCGGGTGACGCCAACCGATCTTAGATAGGAAAACCAAAAAGAAACGCTGATCAATGCGACCGGCGAGAGAGAGAAAAACCCGGATCAAAGGATCGGGAAAAAAGACTCTTTAGGGCAGCCGGTCAACACGACCGACGGACGAACCCTAGGTACGGGTCGCGCGGCCCCCGGCGGAGATCATGGAGATCAACCTCCCCGGGGGCGGAGCGGTGCGGAAGCGTGTGCGGCGGCTAGGTCTAGGAACTTGCGGCTGATACCATGTTAGAAGGAATATAGAGAGAGCATTGGCGTAATGTGATGGATATATTGCTTGAGCCTCGTGGGCATATATATAGGAGTACATGATCTTCTTGGAGTACAAGACAAGCTAGAATAATTCCTAGTCTATCATATGTTTCCTAATAATCACGATACTCAACACGGCCGAACAAGGCTTAGCCACTAAGTTTTGGTCGGACCTAGCCGAACTCCTAAATTTAACGGAGTAAAATGCAAATCTTCATAAGTTCAACCTAGATTTGATTTAAACAATCAAAATTCCACGTAATGTACATAATCATTCGATTTAAACCTAAACATGAACATGGAACTTAAAACTAAACATGAATTTAAATTAAAACTAGACATCATCGTCACCGTCGTCGTCATCGTCACCCTTGTACAGGGCGAGCCGATCCGCCCGCGACATCCCACCGCCCATGGGGTCCGGGCCTGTGTCGTCATCGCCGGAGTTGGGGAAGATGCGCTGCCACTCTTCAACGTCGAACTCCTCCTTGTCCTTGATGTCGTCATCGCCGCCGTCCTCCTCATCGTCGGAGAGGACGATGACCTCCTCTTCGACTGCGCGCTCCGAGAAGTTCGCCTGCTCCACCTCCACAAGCTCGGGGTACTGGCGGCGGAGGTCCGGCATGTACTCCTTGTTGGTGGCCTCCGCCGCAATGCGCTCCCGAGCCATCGCCGCACTCACCACCCCCGGCGGCGGTGGGACGAGCTCGACGGGCGCCGCCCCCCACGGGAAGTTGAGGTGCGCCGCCGCGCCGTGCAACCGGACCTGCTACCGGTCGTACTCAAGGGCGGCGAGCTCCGCCGTGTGGAAGGACCCGAGCCACTTCTTCGTGTGGGTCTCGCGGTCGGTTATTGTAACACCCTGGTTTTTGCTCCTTGTTTTTTTTCCTTCGCGGGATTGGACTCCCGTCTTTTTTTTCCGATGTTATCGGATTTTTCTCTCGCTCTTGGGTATATGAAGATGGTCATTTAGCCTTGCCTTTCCTATCCAACCAGAGATTCTCCCCAGTCCAACCTTGCCACCCAAGATAGATTCTCAGGATTTTGCCGCCGAAACCCTACCTTCGAGTTACCGGAAGGGAAACCCTAATTCCTTCCGTTACAAAGGAACCCTAATTTTCTTTGATATGTTGCCTCCCAAACTTTTCCCAGAGATTCTCCTATATCTATAAACCCTGGATATGCAAAGGTATTGCCAAGTCATTTGCAATATTTTTCATTTAAAATTATTTCATTTTTCTGCCAGTTAAATGAATTAAATCCAGGAAAATATCTATCCATCTCAAAAGTTCATGAAAACTTGTGGAGATATTATTTGTGACCATATTGAGCTCCCATAAAAAATATTGGCCATAATTAAATATGGGAAATTGCATTTTCCTATTTAAAGCCAATATTGCACTTTGGGTACTTTCCAAAGGAACTATCATTTTGGTAGCCAGGAAAAATCCCAAATAATTTGTGGAGCTTCTCCTATCCATATCTTCACCATTTCCATCAAGATCCCAAGTTCCACAGTTCAAAGTTTGAGAGAATCATCCAGTTCTTGTTTCTGGACTCATTTTGAGGTTGTGAAGCAACTATATTTTAGATTGCTCCATAGCTCTTGAAATTAATCCAGAACATCACATTCCCTATATTATGTGAGCATGCAAAAATTCATATCATTTTGCCAAGCCAATTTCTCCCAAAAATTCCATCTAGTTTCTGTCCAGATTCTAGCTCTGTGAAGGAAGTACCATTTTGGTGTACCCAAATGGTATGAAATTTTACCAGTGCCTTTATGCACCTAAATGACCTCCCTCCACCAAATTTCAGCATAATCCAATTATCCATTTGAGCACAGCTTCCATTTCCAGTTTCTGTCCAGATTGCCCATTTGTGAAGGAACTATGATCAAACCTGGTCCAATTAGCTTCAAATATCTCCAGCAGGTGGTCCTTCTTATCACATTTCATTGTGACAACTTGGCCTGCTCATTGGCACCTCTGTCTGACCACAGCATCCTGTCCAAATCTCTATCCAGAAACTGTTTTGGACAAGATTGAACCACCCATGCCTATCCTAGCCCTTACAGTGACATAACCATCCATTTGAGCGCTGAGTCACACACCAGACATGGTTTGGTGTCAAAGAAGTGGCCTGGGCACGATGTGCACGTGGTGATCACGCGGAGAGCACGGACAAAACTGCGCTCTGTGCTCGGCTTGCTCTGTGCGGTCACCTCCGGCCAGCCCTCGCTCGTCTGGCCATGTCCATCGCCTCCGCAGCGGCCGCGTGCACCCTCTCCAGCACCCCCCTCCTCCTTCTTCCTCCTCACGCCACGGCGAGTGCCGCCATGGCCACTGTCCCGCGCGTGAACCCCTCTGTTGCCTCCCTCCGCTGTCTTCTTCCTCCCCGAGGCTACTCGAGCACGCCAGCGGGGCTCCACTACTCGTCGTGCAGCCGCCCGGAGCTTGCCACCTCGCCTGGGAGCTCCAGGACGACGATAAGGACGCCATGGCGGCCGTCCCTATCGCCTCGGATGGCCGGCTATAAATAACCGTGCCCTGAGCTCCCCGAGCACCACAATCACCTCCTCTCCCTCCCCGCTGCCCCTAGCCCTCTCAAATCATCCCCGGAGCCCCTCTGCTCCGCCTCCGGCCACTTCGGCCTCTGCCTCTGCTCCGGTTCGGCCGAGCACTAGAGCCACCCCTGGCTCCCCCAAACCACCCAGGAGCCTCTCCACACTCCCACAGCCCTGCCAGCACCCTCGCTTGGCCGTCTCCTCACCACAGCCGGCCAATTCGCCGGAGCTGTCGCGGCTCGGCCACCACCGCAGCTCCCTCCTCCGACCACCCCCGTGGCAGCCAATACCCTCTAGGGGCGCGGTGAGGAGTGGTGCATCCATCCCCGCGCTTTCCTGGCCCTCCCCCGCGCCGGAGCAGCGGCAGCCACCGCGGCCGGCGTCCTCTGCTTCTGAATCGAGAGGAAGAAGAAGACCGGCCGCTGGGCCCCGCGTGTAAGTGGTAGCCGGCCGGTTAAGTGGAAACACATTTCACGTCAATACGTTTTCCTTCGGGGAAAGCGTATTCTGGCACGGCATCAGACCGGAATGCGCTTTCCCTTACAGAAGACGAATTTCCTGAAATACGCCTCCCCTCTCATCCGCCGGCCGAACCCTTTAAATAGCGGTCGTTCGTCAGTTAAGCACAGAAATGAACAGGGTTTCGTTTGTTTTCTGCCTAACGAACGAACGGCCGCAACTTTTTAACCGTGACTCCGATTCAGGTGATTCCAAAGCCCATGTTCTCTGTTCGTCGAGCCCGTTCCGATGATATCACTTCCACCATGTTGACACATTCTAAAAATGACCATTTTACCCCTGCCGTAAATTTAGCCCCTCCGAGAGGGAACCTTTCCGGCAATTTTTTTTCGCGAGGTGACCGCACTTCTCTCCGGTGAATCAATCGGCCCCAGGCAAGACGACCATCTGATATATGCCCTAAAGCATTGCTCTGTGTTATTCTTGCGTGTTTAATTAATGAATATGCCTGTGTTAGAAATAATTGAACTACTGCTAGGTTGAACTTGCTATTTGCATTACCTGCTAAGGCTCATCATATTATCGCACTAGTGAGTTGTAGGTGACAATGTGGAGATAGGTTGTTATGTTTTCATCGTGCATTACTGTTGTTATTGCAATGATTAAGAATATGACTTAATAATGACAACCTCCTCCGTCGGCTGGATCGAGTCATAGTGCCACTGAAGCGAGCTCATCGGTGCAGCCACATTTGCCTTTATGGGAAGGCCCTGACTTGGTCGGTTGTCTTGCCTCTTATCGGTACCACCAAAGAGGGAAGGTTATGCGTGCGCGCTACCCTGGCCCGGTAGGCGGCGATAACCTTGTGAGCCCAGTTTTTTGTTTAGCCCGGGGTCCCCGTTTGGGACAGTTTTGTTTGGCCACGACGGTGGCAGGTGTCAGGAGTGACACAGGGGCCACCCAGGACTTGACCCAGGAAGGGTATGATTGTCGGTGGGACCGTAAGAGTGCCGGGCAATAGACAAGTCTTGTTGGAGCAGCACCGGTCCACCCGAATGGGAGCACGAGGCCGGGAGCTCCATAGTGTGGGTAAAGTGCGCAACCTCTGCAGAGTGTAAATCTATTCGAATAGCCGCGTCCTCGGTCATGGGACACAGTTCATACTAGGTCACACTATTTGGTCTGTGTCGAGTTTGGAGGAATAAACTATATGATGTTATTACCAAGAATGAACCAGAGTAAGGTAAGGTTTGTCAGACTTGCTGTACAAATGCATGGACATCAGATGATGTCAAGGGTATGAATGCTAGCCATGCGATGGCTATGAGATGAACGGTCGGGTGACCGCAAAGTTTGGATCGGATTTGGATCATGAGAATATTCGGAGTATGGATTATTTACTTGATATGCTTTACCTTACTGTATTTACTCCAATAGTTATCTTGCTAGATAATCCTGCCATAACATGATAGTTAATACTGTTAAGATAACAAGTGCATGCTTGAATGCCATGGATTGCTTTGCTTGGTGTATATGTTGGTTTGGTTTGCTTGCGAGTACATTCAAAAGTACTCAGCGGCCTTCAATGTGGCCAGGTTCACCTAAGGGTCCAACATCCACTAGCGAGGAGCCGGAGTGTTCGCGGGCTAGAAGAGTAACCCAGTCAGATCCCTGTGGAGTGGAGCCGCACCAAGACCATGCTGCCTTAGATAGAACTTTTCCGCTGCCATCACCCTTGTAAAATATCATGTAAGACCTATATATCCATTAATAGAAATGCCTGTGTTAATGATACTTGTTGTAAAAGCGCATGCCAGAGTGATTTCCTGGGCTGGTGTGTGCGGTGACCGTTTGACTATAGTGGTATTCAGGCGGGGTGCTACAACGGATGGTATCAGAGCCAGGCTGACTGTAGGTTACCCTAGCCAGAATTCATTGCCTCTTGATCAGTGGAAAGCCCAGATGGATTTCAGCCATCTTTGCCAAACAGGCACGGCTACTATTAATCATACGGCAATCCCATAGGTTTTGGCTCCATTAGACCCCAACTCTCGTGGCCTTTGCCTCCGGTGGGAAATGTCCGCACCAGGCAATGACCCGTGAGCCCTTAACCCCTAGGTAAACCAGATACCCCCCCTTGCTTGCTAACCATGGCATTTCTCTCCTCAAATCCAGTTTCCTTTGGGAAATGCCTATAGATTCCATCTTTCCCCGACAACCCTAGGATCGTTGATCAAGCCACTTTGGCTATGGTCATGCGTCAAGTTTGATGTTCCCTAAGGAAGTAGTAGGAGCTTGACCCGAATTGCTACCAGGGGCATTGTGTGGTTTTGCTTCTGAATCCTTAGAGGTGCATCGAGTGCGCTATAATAGTTATACTAGTGAATCTTCGGCCACGTGTGTAAGGTCCGCAAAAATTGAGATTTACTTGCTTTTTGGTATTTTTCTTTTGGGTTTTCGCGGTTCTTGTTTCTTTTGTCGATTTTGTTCTTCTGCCTCGACTGGATCCATCCGCAAGAGCTACCAAAGAAGGCCAACACATAACTTGGATAATACCCAATAATCCAAATTCAGTAAGAATCAAGCCAAGCCAACTGTCCGATATTCACAACATTATCACCGGATCTGTCAAGAATGAAGAATGGGTCGGAAGCAGAATCTGCGTGCAACCGGCAAGGCCAGAATATACCTGAGAGAGTTTGCCTCAGAACAAATCACACCTAAGGAACAGTCGGATGAGATATCGGGAATGGACTTCAGCAAGAGCAAATTATTCGGTCCTCAACACAAGGATTATTTCCGTCAGTGAGGAGAACCTTGAGTCTTTTCTCAATGGACTCAAGAATCATTTATTACCCACAGAAGACATATTTCAAAAGGGTGAAGATGCTGAGAGCAACCACAGAACTCTGGTACGTTGATACAAATTTGAAAGCATAATTTGGAATTCACCGGTGTATATCCAAATTTCTGGGCACTGTGAACAAGGTTTGCGAGGAATATGGACGAGTTCACGACTGCCCAAAATCAATGAGCATTCCAAACACCTGGAAGCTCAGCCAAATCGAATGGAATTATCCGTCAACTGCTTACTATCGGTATACATCTGGATTAATTATCAACACAAAGTCGGCAACCGTTGCAATGATCAGACCAGCAGAAGGACAAGCGGTGTACATGACCAACGGAATACCTCCAGTCAAGTTGTGGCCTATATCAAGCTTTGGCTCCGCTATGGGTAAAATCCGGATACTTCGGAAGGAAGCCAGAATCGGCCATAGATCCGACCACATATCACAGTGAAAGGCTTATGATAGAAGAAACCCAGCCTTCCTCCGCAAGCTATCAAGAAGAGCTTATGGCGCAAGACTCTCAATCTTCCTTGCTACGCCATCAGGGGAAAATCTTCTGGGATACGGTACTCCAGTCTTTCTCAACCCGCTACCGCGGAAAGCTCCCAGCATAAGGCACCTGACCTTCCGCAGTAAGCCACATGAGGGAAAGCTTCTGAGGTACGATATTCAGCCTTCTTCAACACGCCATCGTGCCCACAACAATCTTGTTAGAAGCACAAACTAGCCCAGACACACGTCTGCTTCAGAACTCAGTGGTTATGAAAGGATTTATCCTACCCCTACATATGTTGTGAGCATGCAGTCTAGTGGATTAGTCCATGCGAGCCACTCGTACACGGGAATGACTGTGTTCAGAGAAACGTCGGCCCTATATTGTAAAGAAGGATATGAACGCAGCAATCCTTACGAGATATGCAAGCGTAAGTTGTGAGTACCAGCTCAACAAGCTATGATATGGCCGAGGAGCTATGTCGGCAAGTCATGACAGCTCCACAAACAGGAACCCACAAGAACCAAGAAGTTCTGGATGAACAGTCTCCGTGATGGTCAATAAAAGTAAAGCTTCACATACAAGGTGATATTATCAATCTTTGTCAGACTTTTGCATATGCGGCCACAACAATGCACTACTTGCAGTTACAAGTGAGCTTGCCGCACTCATTGTGAATATGGGTCATCAACCAAGACAAGAGGCCATGCTCAGAAAAATACACCAGATGCTAGCCATACTATGCCTAGCTCAGTGGTCATAACAAGGACTACAGAGGCAATATATGGCAGAGCCACCTTAGTAATTGACAAAGTTTGACAGTCTGAATTCACATGGAAAACAAGACATTCAGAAAGAATAGCTGAAAGCACATGCACATCAGCATCGATAGTTCGTAGATGCCATGATAAGAGATTACTATCTATGATCACTTGGTGATCACGCCTGACATTTCAGTTGGGGATCCCCTAAGGACAAAGCCCGAATGCATATGGCAGGAGAAAAGCACCCTTACAGAACTCACAGCCAGACTAAGGATTGATCCTGAGCAAGATACAGGGACAATTGTCCATAGGTACCCAGGAGGAAAAGTGGATGTATGCACGCAATACCATGCACCAAAGAAGAATGTTTTGCCCATGACAGTCAGGATACGGAGTATCTACACAAAATCCGAAGCAACTAGCTCCAAGCCTTGAAAATGACCTATTATGTTGATACTACTCGCTACCAACCAACCTCAGGCTACAAACTACCAGGACAGAAGAATTGCCTGACAGGAAAGAGAAGGATTCAATGCAGTCGTTGGAAAGACAGCACCTGAGCCATCAGAAGAGGCAGTTAAAAGGCCAGTAAACTGACGAAGACAAGACAGCTGATGGATCCAAGTCACACACAGGTATGTTTCCCTTAGCCGGGAGGTAAGCCCGGAAATCACGAGGATGAGATTTTCTTAAGGGGGGTAGGTTTGTAACACCCTGGTTTTCGCTCCTTGTTTTTTTCCTTCGCGGGATTGGACTCCCGTCTTTTTTTCTGATGTTATCGGATTTTTCTCTCGCTCTTGGGTATACGAAGATGGTCATTTAGCCTTGCCTTTCCTATCCAACCAGAGATTCTCCCCAGTCCAACCTTGCCACCCAAGATAGATTCTCAGGATTTTGCCGCCGAAACCCTACCTTCGAGTTACCGGAAGGGAAACCCTAATTCCTTCCGTTACAAAGGAACCCTAATTTTCTTTAATATGTTGCCTCCCAAACTTTTCCCAGAGATTCTCCTATATCTATAAACCCTGGATATGCAAAGATATTGCCAAGTCATTTGCAATATTTTTCATTTAAAATTAATTCATTTTTCTGCCAGTTAAAGGAATTAAATCCAGGAAAATAACTATCCATCTCAAAAGTTCATGAAAACTTGTGGAGATATTATTTGTGACCATATTGAGCTCCCATAAAAATATTGGCCATAATTAAATAAGGGAAATTGCATTTTCCTATTTAAAGCCAATATTGCACTTTGGGTACTTTCCAAAGGAACTACCATTTTGGTAGCCAGGAAAAATCCCAAATAATTTGTGGAGCTTCTCCTATCCATATCTTCACCATTTCCTTCAAGATCCCAAGTTCCACAGTTCAAAGTTTGAGAGCATCATCCAGTTCTTGTTTCTGGACTCATTTTGAGGTTGTGATGCAACTATATTTTAGATTGCTCCATAGCTTTTAAAATTAATCCAGAACCTCACATTCCCTATATGATGTGAGCATGCAAAAATTCATATCATTTTGCCAAGCCAATTTCTCCCAAAAATTCCATCTAGTTTCTGTCCAGATTCTAGCTTTGTGAAGGAAGTACCATTTTGGTGTACCCAAATGGTATGAAATTTTACCAGTGCCTTTATGCACCTAAATGACCTCCCTCCACCAAATTTCAGCATAATCCATTCATCCATTTGAGCACAGCTTCCATTTCCAGTTTCTGTCCAGATTGCCCATTTGTGAAGGAATTATGATCAAACCTGGTCCAATTTGCTTAAAATTTCTCCAGAAGGTGGTCCTTCTTATCGCATTTCATTGTGACAACTTGGCCAGCTCATTGGCACCTCTGTCTGACCACAGCATCCTGTCCAAATCTCTATCCAGAAACTATTTTGGA
This sequence comes from Elymus sibiricus, assembly GCA_039707655.1. NCBI lineage: Eukaryota > Viridiplantae > Streptophyta > Magnoliopsida > Poales > Poaceae > Elymus > Elymus sibiricus. The sequence continues at coordinate 312,216,040 of CM077676.1, forward strand.
CAAGATTGAACCACCCAGGCCTATCCTAGCCCTTACAGTGACATAACCCATCCATTTGAGCGCTGAGTCACACACCAGACATGGTTTGGTGTCAAAGAAGTGGCCCGGGCACGATGTGCATGTGGTGATCACGCGGAGAGCACGGACAAAACTACGCTCTGCGCTCGGCTTGCTCCGTGCGGTCACCTCCGGCCAGCCCTCGCTCGTCTGGCCATGTCCATCGCCTCCGCAGCGGCCGCGTGCACCCTCTCCAGCACCTCCCCCTCCTCCTTCTTCCTCCTCACGCCACGGCGAGTGCTGCCATGGCCACTGTCCCGCGCGTGAACCCCTCTGTCGCCTCCCTCCGCTGTCTTCTTCCTCCTCGAGGCTTCTCGAGCACGCCAACGGGGCTCCACTTCTACCCGTGCAGCCGCCCGGAGCTTGCCACCTTGCCTGGGAGCTCCAGGACGACGATAAGGACGCCACGGCAGCCGTCCCTATCGCCTCGGCCGGCCGGCTATAAATAGCCGTGCCCTGAGCTCCCCGAGCACCACAATCACCTCATCTCCCTCCCCACTGCCCCCAGCCCTCTCAAATCATCCCCGGAGCCCCTCTGCTCCGCCTCCGGCCACTTCGGCCTCCGCCTCTGCTCCGGTTCGGCCGAGCACTAGAGCCACCCCCTGGCTCCCCCAAACCACCCAGGAGCCTCTCCACACTCCCACGGCCCTGCCAGCACCCTCGCTTGGCCGTCTCCCCCACCACAGCTGGCCAATTCGCCGGAGCTGTCGCGGCTCGGCCACCACCGCATCTCCCTCCTTCGGCCACCCCCGTGGCAGCCAAGACCCTCTACGGGCGCGGTGAGGAGTGGTGCATCCATCCTCGCGCTCTCCTGCCCCCCCTTGCCGGAGCAGCGGCAGCCACCGCGGCCGGCGTCCTCTGCTTCTGAATCAAGAGGAAGAAGAAGACCTGCCGCTGGGCCCCGCGTGTAAGTGGTAGCCGGCCGGTTAAGTGGAAACACATTTCATGTCAGTACGTTTTCCTTCGGGGAAAGCGTATTCTGGCACGGCATCAGACTGGAATGCGCTTTCCCTTACAGAAGACGAATTTCCTGAAATACGCCTCCCCTCTCAGCCGCCGTCTGAACCCTTTAAATAGCGGTCGTTCGTCAGTTAAGCGCAGAAATGAACAGGGTTTCGTTTGTTTTCTGCCTAACGAACGACGGCCGCAACTTTTTAACCGTGACTCCGATTCAGGTGATTCCAAAGCCCACGTTCTCTATTCGTCGAGCCCGTTCCGATGATATCACTTCCACCATGTTGAAACATTCTAAAAATGACCATTTTACCCTTGCCCTAAATTCAGCCCCTCCGAGAGGGAACCTTTCCGGCGAAAAATTTCCGCGAGGTGACCGTACTTCTCTCCGGTGAATTCATCGACCCCAGGCAAGCCGACCATCTGATATATGCCCTAAAGCATTGCTCTGTGTTATTCTTGCGTGTTTAATTAATGAATATGCCTGTGTTAGAAATAATTGAACTACTGCTAGGTTGAACTTGCTATTTGCATTACCTGCTAAGGCTCATCATATTATCGCACTAGTGACTCGTAGGTGACAATGTGGAGATAGGTTGTTATGTTTTCATCATGCATTACTGTTGTTATTGCAATGATTAAGAATATGACTTAATAATGACAACCTTCTCCGTCGGCTGGATCGAGTCATAGTGCCACTGAAGCGAGCTCATCGGTGCAGCCACATTTGCCTTTATGGGAAGGCCCTGACTTGGTCGGTTGTCTTGCCTCTTATCGGTACCACCAAAGAGAGAAGGTTATGCGTGCGTGCTACCCTGGCCCGGTAGGCGGCGATAACCTTGTGAGCCCAGTTGTTTGTTTAGCCCGGGGTCCCCGTTTGGGACAGTTTTGTTTGGCCACGACGGTGGCAGGTGTCAGGAGTGACACAGGGGCCACCCAGGACTTGACCCGGGAAGGGTATGATTGTCAGTGGGACCGTAAGAGTGCCGGGCAATAGACAAGTCTTGTTGGAGCAGCACCGGTCCACCCGAATGGGAGCATGAGGCCGGGAGCTCCATAGTGTGGGTAAAGTGCGCAACCTCTGCAGAGTGTAAATCTATTCGAATAGCCGCGTCCTCGGTCATGGGACACAGTTCGTACTAGGTCACACAATTTGGTCTGTGTCGAGTCTGGAGGAATAAACTATATGATGTTATTACCAAGAATGAACCAGAGTAAGGTAAGGTTTGTCAGACTTGCTGTACAAATGCATGGACATCAGATGCTGTCAAGGGTATGAATGCTAGCCATGCGAAGGCTATGAGATGAATGGTCGGGTGACCGCAAAGTTTGTATCGGATTTGGATCATGAGAATATTGGGAGTATGGATTATTTACTTGATATGATTTACCTTACTGTATTTACTCCAATAGTTATCTTGCTAGATAATCCTGCCATAACATGATAGTTAATACTGTTAAGATAACAAGTGCATGCTTGAATGCCATGGATTGCTTTGCTTGGTGTATATGTTGGTTTGGTTTGCTTGCGAGTACATTCAAAAGTACTCAGCGGCCTTCAATGTGGCCAGGTTCACCTAAGGATCCGACGTCCACTAGCGAGGAGCCGGAGTGTTCGCGGGTTAGAAGAGTAACCCAGTCAGATCCCTGTGGAGTGGAGCCGCACCAAGACCATGCTGCCTTAGATAGAACTTTTCCGCTGCCATCACCCTTGTAAAATATCATGTAAGACCTATATATCCACTAATAGAAATGCCCGTGTTCATGATACTTGTTGTAAAAGCGCATGCCAGAGTGATTTCCTGGGCTGGTGTGTGCGGCGACCGTTTGACTACAGCGGTATTCAGGCGGGGTGCTACAGTTATGTCTGCCACTCACGTCCCCCAAGGCCGCTGGCGGACGCCGAGGTACTTCCTCTGCGGCTACTGTGGAGGAGGGAGGTCGAGGAAGTCGGAGATGCGGCGGGAGGGGGCCGCATCGACGGTGTGGCGGCGGCTTGAGGAGGCAGCGCTTGAAGACGCACGACTCGCGTGGCGGCGCGGAGCGCCAACCACGGGGCCCGGTCATTGGGATGAGGGGCGGCGGGGAACGACGGGGGGGGGGGGGGAGGAGAGTCAGAGGAGGCAGAGAGACGAGTGGCGATGTTTTTACTCCGCCGCCGAGTGGTGGAGTAAATATAGGCTAGGGATAAGAGGCGGAGGATAATTTATCCTCCTCTAACAGTTATTGGGGTTCGGTTAGGTCCCGGTTAGAGGAGTAAAACTAAGTTTTTACTCCTCTAACCGGTTATAGGGGATCGGTTAGAAATGCCCTAATTAGCCTACACATCAGCTGCTTCCACTCTTATCATAACATCATTTGCTGTTAATTACTTACCAGAAGGGATCAGGGTTCACAAGAAAAAATTGGGACACTACTTAGAACCCTCTAACTGGAGACATGTTATTTAGGACAATTTATCAAACCTGGGCCTCTTTAATACAGACAATTGCTGGCGGTTTCTGCCTAGAGCAATCTGCAATATTATCGCCCATGATATGGCGAGAGACAAGAACCATGCACAAACTTCTCCTGTTCGGAGGCATCTACGAATACCATCGCGGAGCCAGAACCCAATTGTTTTTACAAAGGCGGCTGCTACAAATCAACCGGATGGGAAATCATCTGCCTAGCCAGCCGCTCGATCTAGCGCTGGTGGTCGTTCGATCGCAGCAACATAGCCGCACCCCACGTCTTCCTTCTCTGATCCCATTCCACTAAAGCAATGCAGCACCCGCCATGCCACATGTGTCATGCGACCTTGCGACACTGGAGCCGTTGGCTAGCGCTGCAACGCAGCTCCAAGAGCCGCCGGCGACCGCTGCATCTCCGGCGGTGCTCCATTGCATCCCGGGGCGGCGCTCCGGGAGCATAGACATGTTGCTCCATGGCAACACCAAGTGCGGCAAAAAAAATCAACGCAACATCGACCACGCCTCCGGCGAAGCTTTATTGCAGCCCTGGCGGCGCTCCATTGTAGCTCCGGGCAGCGCTCCATTGCAACTCCGGCGGCGCGACAAAAACTCGAACGCAACACCAATGGCAAGCAGCCCAGCCTCCTCCCGCGTGCTGCGTCGCAGCACCGGCGGCGAGCGGCACCACACTCCGGCCTTCGTGCTTCATTGCAACACCGGCAGTGACAATGCGGTGGTACCCGATCACATCATTGCCTCGCTGGCTCGCCGCAGCTCCCACCGCCCTTGTAGCAGCGTCCACCAACCGGCCATGGAGGAAGCACATCTCCTCTCCTCACCTTAGCTTGGGGAAGGCCAGGCCACCGAGTTAGGTGCGAGCACTTGGGACACATCCATGGCGGTTACTGCTAGAGAGAGGAGAGGACGCACCGCTGGAGAAATCATGGGAGGTGAGTTCTGGCAAAGGAAAAGGAATCAGAGGGATGGGGATTCAAGGAAGACGATGGGTGGTCGATGGGAAGAGATAAGGTTGTGGAAGAGGGGGCTCAGCGGTGCGTGGGGCCCAGTGTACGTGTGTCACGCTGGCGAGGTGGCTGATGCACTGGGCGAGCTTGAAACTGTTGGAAATATGCCCTAGACGCAATAATATTTCTAGGTTTATAATTAAGAGTTTATATTCTATGCTATAACTCTTATGATCCTGGAATATGCGATCCAGTGGAAAACTCATATGCACGTGTGGAATGATAGACGGTAAAACCTGATTCCTAGTCTCGCCTCTAAGACTAGCTCAAGTGTCGTTAGTGATCATGTTTTCCGTATCTTAGGATATCCTTAAGTGTGACGATAGTCCTAAAACAACTTTGAGAATATGACATTGGAAGAACGATCATATTGAATTGACCCAAACTTGTTTGTTATACTTAGAGATGCCATCGTCACAAGTCAATTGTTATAACACGAAGAGTTAACGTGTGATTTAATTCCTTAGACCATGAGAGTATCGTAGTCACTTCTTACCATACGATGTACTTTGGAGTTGCGCAAGCGTCATCTGTAACATGGTGAGCATAACGTCAACTTACAGGTTCATCGGAAAGTTTGACAAGGGGCTAGATAGCTCAAGAGTGAGATTTGCTCCTCCGACGATGGAGAGATATTCTTAGGGCCCTCTCTGTGTGACGACATCCATTATTATCTGGCTAGACATAGGTGATTAGGTCACGGGGATGCCGGAACATGTCAACGAGAAAGAAGAACAAAACTGGTAAAGAGAAGATCGGTATAGTGAGCATGAGAATGACTCAAGAGGATACCGATATATCTCACCTCAGGTTCTATAAAGTATCATGAAGCAAAGGGAATAGCACATGATAACCAAAGGTTCACTCGAATGTCATTCGTGTACTCATATGGATCGGTATGGATGTCCACGGTTTCGTTATCGGTCATTGAACAAAAGGCATTTTGTTCATGTCTATGTTTTACCGAACCTACAGGGTCACAAGCTTAAGGCAATCATGATCTGCTGAGTGTTAGTAGGACAGGAGTAATGAGGAAATATTTATGAAATAGTTTCATTAATATTCGAAATATTTTCGAGAGGAACCGGAAACGTTTCGGGGTCACTGGAAGGGTTTCGGGGTTTACCGGGTAATACCGATAAATAATATATAGGTGAAAATGTTTTCGGAAATATTAAATTAATAATAAAAGGCTCTAATAGTAGTTAGGAGGCTTTTATATTTAATTAAATATCAATGGGCGTTAAAAGGCCAAATGTTGGAAAGGATATTGGGCCACATAGGCCTAATAGGGGAGGCGCCCCTTAGCTCCTTGGAGAATCCAAGGGGGAGGCCAAATTGGAGGGGAACTCCCCCTCGTTGGCCGGCCAAAGGAGGGAGGTTTCCTTCCCCCCTTGTGGCACCCCCTCCCTCTCCTCCAACCTAAATATATTAGAGGTTTTGGGCACTTTTAGACATAAGTTTTGGAGCCTCCTCTAATTCTCTAGTTCTAGTTCTAGTTGTTCTAATTAGAGCTAGATTTAGATCCTCTAATCTTCATAATTAGAAGCCCAATGTGGTTCTAATCTCCTCCCTATAATTCTCCGGCGATGATTAGCTCTGGACAGCAAAGCGCTGCTGGATCGTGAAGACTGTACGCTTGCAAACTGTGGAGAGGTCGTGCTTTCGGTCTATGTTCGAGGGATCATTCGTGGATGGTACGAGGGATCGTTCATTGACGGTTTGAAGGACTTCAAGTATGATCTAAACCAATTCGTCTTCTTCCGCTACAACTCAGAATTAGTAACGATCCGATCTTAACCATTATTGCATCTTCATAGTGTTCCTGGTTGATCGTAGGGCCAATTTTTTTTTTGTTTTCTTCTACATTTCCCAACAGAAATGCTAACAAACAAGCCTGAGGCACAATTCTAGTTCTTGGAGGCCCTCAAAAAATACCAACCGTCCAAGGTTCCCCACAAACCCAAGGTAACAAGATTCATAAGGGATCTAGCGGGGAATCAATGAACTCAAGATTTGCTTTGGTGGAAGTGTAGATTGGGATCTCCTCTTGCTCTCCCTAAAAGTATAAGTGGAATAGAGTGCCAAGGCGGGAGATCTCAGGCATTGAGGTGTTCAACAATGGTGGAGGAGAGAGGTGGAGTTGTCCCTTACTTCGTGGGACTTTACTTACAAAATTATAGTTGCACTTAGGATCTTGTTATTATTTCATAGTAGACACTGTTATGATGTGTTCTCAGCGTGTATATGTGGGGGATGCGTCCAAATAACATCACGGCCGATCATCAAGCTGCATCGTGAGTCTATTGAACCAAGGCCATTGCCGTCGTGCAGCCTCATCTATTAAGAATTTCCCCAAACCAATGCATTGGGCGTTTAATGACTGCGCCTCATGGTCCCTAAGGAGTTGCTTTCGGCTACCGTACTAATCCTCACTGTCACCGGCGTTCGGTGTAGCCTTCGACGCGTACCTACACTTTACTTCCTCTTGGATCAATCTAAGGGATTCCAGGTACTTGCGGAGTCTTAGAACGAGAAGAAGACAAGAGAAGCTTGCTCCTGGGTAGGAGGAATCCCCGTCTCACCAAATCTTCTAGATGGATGTGCATCGTGGTGGAGTCCGACCACTTCCCCACGGTCCCGTCGACGACAGGTGCTCCCGTGGTCGATCTTGGACCGCTGCCTTTGACACCCCTCTCCATCAAATCGCCCTGCTCCTCACACCCGAGGCTCGAAATTTTCTCCTCCATCATAACGACTCGGCGAGATACAAGAAAGAAATTGGATCTAGGCCTTCACCGCTGGCAACGGCGAAGAACGATCACAAAGAAGAAGGGAAAAGGGGGATGATATGTACTTGCATGAAAATCACCCTCCCTCCTTCATAGCACAACAAAGGATGTCGAGAAACAACCTAGCTTTGCCGCAAAAATTGCGCCATATATGATTGACGCGTGGATCCCGGGCACGGCAAATGAAACACAATAATAGCGATGGAACAAGACCCTCGGTGGGAATGACGTCGCCTAGGTACCAGTACCTATACAAAGCAGGTCTTCGGCCATTCTGGCTGGCTGGGAGGTGTGACCTTCGATACCCCCCACCAGCAATTGGCTTAGCTGAAGCCGAGCAGCGGAAAGTGGATCATTTAGTGGTTGGCTCAAGAAACCAATGGGCATATTGTCCATCACGACAGGACCAAGTGTGCCCTGGATGTCCGAAACCCAAGAGTGTGGGTGCATACCCTCATGGACCGTGCGACCTTTTCAGCGACGATGCAAAACTAGGGCGAAGACCAGGGGAGGCAACTCCGAGTTGAACTTCCCCTCGGTCCATTGATCAGTCCACGAGAGGCAAGAGCTACCACCCTGATGACACACAAGTATAGTGGATCACAACAGTCTTCGAGGGTAGTATTTCATCCAAATTTATTGATTCGACACAAGGGGAGCCAAAGAATATTTATAAGCCTTAGCAGTTGAGTTGTCAATTCAACCACACCTGAGAAGCAAATTCTCTGCTGAAAAGTATTAGTAGCATAGTAATATGATAGTTTGATAGTAGCGGTAACAGTAGCAGTGACAGTAGCGGTTTGATGTCTACTACACAACTTATTCTTGTAGACTCGTGTTGGGCCTCTAAGTGCAGAGTTTTGTAGGACAGTATTTTCCTTCAAGTGGATGACCTAAGGTTTATCAATCCGTGGGAGGCGTAGGATGAAGATGGTCTCTCTCAAACAACCCTGCAACCAAATACAAGAAATCTCTTGTGTTCCCAACACACCCAATACAATGGTAAATTGTATAGGTGCACTAGTTCGGCGAAGAGATGGTGATAAAAGTGTAGTATGGATGGTAGAAATATATTTTTATAATCTGAATAAATAAAAACAGCAAGGTAGCAAACGACAAAAGTGAGCACAAACGGTATTGCAATGCTTGAAACAAGGCCTAGGGTTCATACTTTCACTAGTGCAATCTCTCAACAATGCTAACATAATTGGATCATATAACAATCCCTGAACGTGTGATAAAGAATCACTCCAAAGTTCCTATTAGCGGAGAACATAAGATAGAAATTGTTTGTAGGGTACGAAACCACCTCAAAGTTATCCTTTCCGATCGATCTATTGAGCCATTCCTATAAGTGTCACAAACAGCCCTAGAGTTCGTACTAAAATAACACCATATGATACACATCAACCAACTCTAATGTCACCTAGATACTCCAATGTCACCACAAGTATCCGTGAGTTGATTATACGATATGCATCAAACAACTTCATAATCATAATATTCAATCCACACAAAGATCTTCAAGGAGCACCCCAAAGTTTCTATCGGAGAAAAGATAATGAAAACGTGCATCAACCCATATGCATAGATTACCCCAATGTCACTGCGGGAATCTGCGAGTTGAGTGCCAAAACATATATCAAGTGAATCAATATAATACCCCATTGTCACCACGGGTATTCATATGCAAGACATACATCAAGTGTTCTCAAATCTGAAATGTTCAATCCGACAATAACGAAACCTCAAAGGGAAAAGATTCGATTCATCACAACAAGGATAGAGAGGGAAGAAACACCATATGATCCAACTATATTAACAAAGCTTGTGATACATAAAGATCGTGCCAAATCAAGAACACGAGAGAGAGAGATAAAACACATAGCTACTGGTACAAACCCTCAGCCCCAAGGGTGAACTACTCCCTCCTCATCATGGAGACCGCCGGGATGATGAAGATGGCCTCCGGTGATGATTCCCCCCCTCCGACAGGGTGCCGAAAAAGGGCTGTAGATTAGATCGTGGAGGTACAGAGGCTTGCGGCGGCGTAAAAACTCATCTAGGTTAACTTTCGGGGGTTTCTGAATATATAGGATTTTTCAGCGTTGGAATCACGCAAATAGGTGCCAAAGGGGGCCCACGAGGCACCAAGGCGCGCCTGGGGGGGCAGGCGCGCCCAGGTGGCTCGTGGGCCCCCTGTGGCTCTTTTGCTGCTTCCCCGAAGCTTCCTGGGTCTGTTTCCTTCCAGAAAAAATCATCAAAAAGTTTCCCTGCATTTGGACTTCATTTGATATGGATTTTCTGGAAAACCAAAAACAAGTAGAAAACAGCAACTGGCACTGGGCACTAGGTCAATATGTTAGTCCATGAAAATCATATAAAATCCATATAAAAGTGCACCAAAATCATATAAAACTATAATAAACATGGCATGAATACTTCATAAATTATAGATACGTTGGAGATGTATCAGCATCACCAAGCTTAATTCCCGCTCGTCCTCGAGTAGGTGAATGATAAAAGAAATAATTTATGAAGTGTGAATGATAGCATAGTGCATAAGTTTGATCAATGATAATTTCAATCACTTTTTCTAGCATCAATATATATCATAATCAGTAGCTCATCTCATAAAACTTCTCATGATCAAGTAGCAAGCTATTCACATGTTTAAAGTATAGGCCATAAACTTTCTTGAAAACTAACAAACTATGTTCTCAGTCACCAAGCAATTGCAATTCATCTTATTTTCAGGAAGGGTCTATGTAAGAGCTTTGATCTAGCAAATTCCACATACTCAACTATCATTTAGTCTTCCATGATTGCTGACACTTAAAGCATATTTTTAGAACAAACCGTTTCAGTCAAACACATAGGAAGATAGGGGCTTAATGTTTCGCCTCCCAACTTATTTATCTCATGGATAATGTCAACAATAATAACTCATGATCACCTATATTCAACTGGATATATGTGCCTGGATCATTCCCTACGACATGATGCTTGCCAACTAGAGAATAATTGAGGTTGAAACGAGAAGAAATAATATTGACTCTTGCATAAAAGTAAAAGATAGGCCCTTCGCAGAGGGAAGCAAAAGTTGTCATGCGCTTTTTGTTGTTGGATGCACAAGCCCTTAATGCAAAGGAACGTTACGTTATATTGCCCCTTGTGATAGCAACCTTTATTATGCAGTCTGTCGCCTTTATTTCTTTACCATCACAAGTTCGTACAACGCTTATTTTCCCTTGCAATAAAAGATCATACATATTTTAGGAGCAATTTTTATTGCTTTTTGCATCGATGACAACATACTTGAAGGATCTTATTCAATCCATAGGTAGATATAGTGGACTCTCATGGCAAGAAACTGGGTTTAAGGGTTTTTGGATGCACAAGTAGTATCTCTACTTAGTACGAATTTTTGGCTAGCAAAAGATCCTAAGCAAGCACCACATGTTAGAGGATCCATGACAATATAACTTCTATGTGAATATAAACAAACATAACTCGTTACGTTGTCTTCCTTGTCCAACGTCAACTACTTGATCAAGCTTGAAAATAATTAATGGGGGCTCACAATCATAGAAGATGTCCAAGATAGTAAATTTATATGTGAAATTTCTCTTCCTTCAAAATTCTTTCATGAATTGTTCAAGTGACCAATGCTATGTTTGTTAACTTTCAATAAATTTTACCACTTATACTTCTTGTATGTGAAGTCACTACTCCCCATGGTACAAGCATATGAAGCATATAAATTTCAACTTTATGATATTCAATTCATTTCAACAATTTACTCATAGGATATAAGTGAAGACCAAATGAGTAGTTAAGTAAATAGGTAGCTATGTGGGGACTCTCTCTCATTTAAAAATTTCAGATCTTAAGTATTTTATTCAAACAGCAAAGAAAACAAAATAAAATGACATTCCAAGAATAGCACAACTCATGTGAAGAAGCAAAAACTTAGGCTCAACCAAGACTAACCGATAATTGTTGATGAAGAAAGGTGGGATGCCTACCGGGGCATCCCCAAGCTTAGGGCAAACATTATTTGCAGCAAATAAATTCTCAAACATATCATTCCAATCAAACATAGCATCCCCAAGCTTGTTGGTTTGCATATCAGAAGCATAATCACTATTATCCTCAATAGTATGAATAGCACCAATAGTATAACAATTATTATCATCATAATTTTCTAAGTTGGTGCCAAAAAGATTCTCAAGATTATAAGAAGTATCATTATCTTCCCAATCATAATTATCACAATGAGTAATAGGTATAATAAAATCATCCTCAATAATTCCTTCGGACATTGTGCCATAAGACAAAGAAGCAATATCACCATCAAGTGTATCATCTTCCACAATTATTTTTGATTCATTCTCATGAGGCACAACAATAATAGGAGCAACATTATTTGGGAGAGATACCTTTTTACCTCTACTTTTTCTTCTTTTCTTTTTCTTTACCACATTATGTGTGGGTTTATTTAATTCTTCCGAACTTCTTATTGAAAAGATTGGTTGGATAGGAAGCTCCTCCTCGTTACCTGTTTCATCATGAGAGAAAATAGGAGGGAAAGGGGGAATATTTACCCTTCCATTAGTATTTCTTTTATATTCTATTTGTTTTCCTGTTTTTCTATAGTTGGCAATATAAGCATTCTCATTGCAATTTACCACACAAAACGTATAGATTTCCTTTAGATTAGTTTCAATGTCATCCGTGAGAATGAATACTTCAAACCAACTATTTTTATGTGACAATTCCTCACACCCCAAAAATAGATAAAGCTCATTATATAGTTCAAGGGCGGTCAAGTCATTACAATATTTAGCCATGATTCGATCATGAAAAAGTATGCATTGAAAATTAAGGTGACCAACTTTATTGCAAAGTTCACAAGTAATAGGATAAAGAGAACATAATTTTGTAGCAAATTCATCTATCACTTTAAGCAAAAAATTGGTTCTATCATATTTATGCTTCTTACAAAATCTATCATCCCAATAAGGCATGTCTTCTAAAACTTTATGCACTCCACAAAAATTGACATGCTTATAAGAAACATTTTTGTCATGACTAGTGCAATCATCTTTAGTATTTTGGATATTCATAGAATTCATACTAACAACATTGCAAACATGCTCATCATTCAAAGATTTTATGCCAAACATTTTATTGAGTTCTTCTTCTATCAATTGAGCACAATTTTCCGCTCCATCATTTTCAAGAAAGACATTATAAAGACGAATAATATGAGGCAACCTCAATTCCATTTTTTGTAGTTTTATTTTTATAAAACCAAACTAGTGATAAACAAGAAACTAAAAGATTCAATTGCAAGATCTAAAGATATACCTTCAAGCACTCATCTCCCCGGCAACGATGCCAGAAAAGAGCTTGATGTCTGCTACACAACTTATTCTTGTAGACTCGTGTTGGGCCTCCAAGTGCAGAGTTTTGTAGGACAGTAGCAATTTTCCCTCAAGTGGATGACCTAAGGTTTATCAATCCGTGGGAGGCGTAGGATGAAGATGGTCTCTCTCAAACAACCCTGCAACCAAATACAAGAAATCTCTTGTGTCCCCAACACACCAAATACAATGGTAAATTGTATAGGCGCACTAGTTCGGCGAAGAGATGGTGATAAAAGTGTAGTATGGATGGTAGAAATATATTTTTATAATCTGAATAAATAAAAACAGCAAGGTAGCAAACGACAAAAGTGAGAACAAACGGTATTGCAATGCTTGAAAACAAGGCCTAGGGTTCATAACTAGTGCAATCTCTCAACAATGCTAACATAATTGGATCATATAACAATCCCTCAACGTGCGATAAAGAATCACTCCAAAGTTCCTATTAGCGGAGAACATAAGATAGAAATTGTTTGTAGGCTACGAAACCACCTCAAAGTTATCCTTTCCGATCGATCTATTGAGCCATTCCTATAAGTGTCACAAACAGCCCTAGAGTTCGTACTAAAATAACACCATATGATACACATCAACCAACTCTAATGTCACCTAGATACTCCAATGTCACCACAAGTATCCGTGAGTTGATTATACGATATGCATCAAACAACTTCATAATCATAATATTCAATCCACACAAAGATCTTCGAGGAGCACCCCAAAGTTTCTATAGGAGAAAAGATAATGAAAACGTGCATCAACCCATATGCATAGATTACCCCAATGTCACCACGGGAATCCGCGAGTTGAGTGCCAAAACATATATCAAGTGAATCAATATAATACCGCATTGTCACCACGGGTATTCATATGCAAGACATACATCAAGTGTTCTCAAATCTGAAATGTTCAATCCGACAATAACGAAACCTCAAAGGGAAAAGATTCGATTCATCACAACAAGGATAGAGAGGGAAGAAACACCATATGATCCAACTATATTAACAAAGCTCGTGATACATCAAGATCATGCCAAATCAAGAACACGAGAGAGAGAGAGAGAGATAAAACACATAGCTACTGGTACAAACCCTCAGCCCCGAGGGTGAACTACTCCCTCCTCGTCATGGAGACCGCTGGGATGATGAAGATGGCCTCCGGTGATGATTCTCCCCCTCCGGCAGGGTGCCGAAAAAGGGTTGTAGATTAGATCGTGGAGGTACAGAGGCTTGCGGCGGTGTAAAAACTCATCTAGGTTAACTTTCGGGGGTTTCTTAATATATAGGATTTTTCAGCGTTGGAATCACGCAAAGAGGTGCCACAGGGGGCCCACGAGGCACCAGGGTGCGCCTGGGGGGGGGGGGCAGGCGCGCCCAGGTGGCTCGTGGGGCCCTTGTGGCTCTTCTGCTGCTTCCCCGAAGCTTCCTGGGTCCGTTTCCTTCCAGAAAAAATCGTCAAAAAGTTTCGCTGCATTTGGACTTCATTTGATATGGATTTTCTGGAAAACCAAAAACAAGCAGAAAATAGCAACTGACACTGGGCACTAGGTCAATATGTTAGTCCATGAAAATCATATAAAATCCATATAAAAGTGCACCAAAATCATACAAAACTATTATAAACATGGCATGAATACTTCATAAATTATACATACGTTGGAGACGTATCACGGTTGGAATAGTAGCAGCAATAGTAGTAACTTAGCAAAGACAATATGAGCAAATCGTAGGCATGGATATTATGGATGACATCAACCATGTAATAGTCACAACCTAGAGCGATACACAATAGCTCCAATTCATCAATTAAATGCAGGCATGTATTCCGTATGTAGTCATGCGTGCTTATAATAAGAACTTGCATAACATCTTTTGTCCTACCCTCCCATGGCAGCGGGTTCCTAATGGAAATCTAAGGGTAATTAAGGCACTCCTTTTAATAGAGAACCGGAACAAAGCATTAACACGTAGTGAATACATGAACTCCCCAAATTACAGTCATCCCCGGAGAGTATCCCAATTATTGTCACCTTGGGGTCTGCGGTTCAGAACAATAATAGGTGCATATAACTTGCAGATAGGATCAAGAACTCAAATATATTCATGAAAACATAAAGGGTTCAAATCTGAAATCATGGCACTCGGGCACTAGTGACAAGCATTAAGCATGGCAAAGCCATAGCAACATCAATCTCAGAACATAGTGGATACTATGGATCAAGCCCGAACAAATTGACTCGATTACATGATCAATCTCATCCATCTCCATCTATCTCTAGCATGCCTACGATGAAATTACTCACTCCCGGTGGTGAGCATCATGAGGTTGTTGATGAAGAAGGATTGTTGATGACGACGGCGACGATTTGCCCTCTCCGGAGCCTTGAACGGACTCTAGACCAGGCCTCCCAATGAAGAACAAGAGGTGGCGACGGCTCCGTATCGTAAAACGCGATGAAACTTTTTTTCTGATTTTTTTCTCGGGAAGATGGTACTTATGGACTTGGAGGTAGGGCAAACGGAGGGTTCAGGGGGCTCTGTGGTGGCCCCCCTCCAGTAGATCTTTTCGCCGGTATTTTTTATTAATTCTAAAATAATTCACCGTCAATTTTCATCCAATTCTGAGAACTTTTATTTCTACACAAATAACAACACCAAGGTAGTTCTGCTGAAAACAGCGTTAGTCCGGGTTAGTAGACTCAAATCATGCAAATTAGAGTCCAAAACAAGAGCAAAAGTGTTTAGAAAATTAGATACGTTGGAGACGTATCAACTCCCCCAAGCTTAACTCATTGCTTGTCCTCAAGCAATTCAGTTGATAAACAGAAAGTGACAAAGAAAAACTTTTACAAACTCTTTTGTTTCTGTTGTCGTATATAAGCTTAACTAGCAATCAAGTTTTCAGCAAAGATCGTGAACTAACCATGTGAATGATAACACTTTCAACTCACATTTACTCATGCCAATGGCATAATCAACCAGCGAGCAATAATAATAGTATATCTCAAATGCCAACACTTTGTCAAATAACCATGATATAATATGATAGTATCATATCGCGCTAGACCTTTCTGAGACCGCAAAACTTAAATGCAGAGCACCTCTGTAGTTCAAGCAGCGACTAAGCATTGTAATTCAGGGTAGAAGACATCCATTCATGCTCACATTCAACATTAACTATACTCAATGCATGTTAAACTAAGGATGACAATAGCGCTCTCTATGTTGGTGCTTGAATGAGAAGGTGATGACTCAACAATAAAAGTAAATAACTTGAAAGTAAATAGAATGGCCCTTTGCGGAGGGAAGCAGAGATTTGCAGCGGTGCCAGAGCTCAGAGCTAAAATAGATATGAATACATTTTGAGTGGTGTGCTTTTCCTGTCAACGTCACGACAAAGGATTTCAACATCTTCCATGCTAAACACGTTAATGGCGGTTCCCAAAATGAAAAATTGGTTTTACACCCCCTCAACCATACAAACACAAGCTATGGCTAGCCGAATCCACGAGTGCCCTCCAATCAATCAACTTTTCAGGGGGAGTTTTGTTTTTGTTTTTATCAAGTTATGCAGGACTGGGCATCCCTTTTACCAGCCTCCCTCAAAGTTGACGAGCGAATAAACTCTTGTCGCGAGTTAAACACACTTAGCATGGAAGATATTGACCGCCCCGTCACTCCATGAGCGGTACGGGCACACAAAACAAATGTTTATTTGAAGGATTAGAAATGGCACATGCAAATTTACTTGGAACGGCAAGGTAATACCATATATAGGTAGATATAGTGGACTCTTTTGGCACAACTTTGGGTTTCATGAATTTGGATGCACAAGCAATATTCCCACTTAGTACAGGCGAAGGCTAGCAAATAGATTGAGAAGCGACCAACTAGAGAGCGACAACGGTCATAATCATGCATTGCGAATAATTAACATTGAACATGAGCATGAGGAGAATATAAAACACTCTAAACATAGATATCATAGAGGCTATATCGGATTTGAATCAATTACATGCATAAACATGTGCCAAGTCAAGCCACTTGAATTCTTCAAAGGAGGATACCATCCTAACACACTACATCATAATTATTTTAATGCATGTTGACACACAAGATAACATATTATCCACTCCTAGCTACTTAAGCATGGCATGAGCAACTATAATCTCTAAATGTCATCACAAACATGTTTACCCATAATATGTTGAATCAGGACTACTGAGTTAAACATATTTACAAAAACAAAAATAAGAAGAGTTCATACCAGCCTTTCTTCACCACAGTCACTTCATCAAATTATCATCACAATTGCCTTTCACTTGCATGACTGAATGATGTGAAAATAATAATAGTGCAAGAGTGCCATGGACTAAGTTGAAATCTGCAAACACTTTATTCCAAAGGAGAAGACAAGGAAATATTGGCCCTTCATTAGATCAACAATGATGAATATAAGAGCCAATTCAACAATTCTTACAGGGTCCTCTCCTTATGATGACTCAAAGAAATTCAGAGAAACACATTGAAATGTTTTTTGGATTTTCGAAAAAAATTCAAACACACAAAAGAAACAAATAAAAGCAAACGCGAATAAACAAAGGAAACGACGAACACCGAGAAGTGGAATGAATGTGTGGTACATGAATGTAATGTAGGTGAGAATATGTACTCCCCCAAGCTTAGGCTTTTGGCCTAACTTGGTCTATGGCCACTGTTGGCCCGGGTAGAACTTGTGGCGGTAGTTCGGGTCATACGCAAGTGCAGCAGCCACCGCCTGATGAGCGGCCTCACTCCGACGAGCGGCCTCCTCAGCTGCCCTATATGCCTCAGCCTCCTCCAAATGTATATAATATCTTTGTTTCTCCTAAAAGTTAAATAAAGAAGGAGCAGGCAACGTAATAGGGATATCATGTTTCTTATTAAAGACTAGCCTGTACTGATATGTTGGGTTTCCTCTTTCAACAAATTGATGGCGAGTCATGGTATCATAATCTAGAAAACTAGCGGGCAACTGATGGTCATCATTTCTAATAGATACGCCAAGATAAGTAGCTATGCGGGTGGCGTAAATCCCTCCATAAAGATCACCATCAAAGGAATTTTTATTTAAGCGACGTGCAATTATTGCCCCAAGATTAAATTTTCGGTCACCAAGTACATCACTTTTTAAGATGCTTAAGTCAGGAGCACAAGTGGTACTGAGGCCATGTTTACCAGTTATACATCTTCCTATGAACAATGCAAAGTAATGGATGGCAGGAAAAATGCATACTCCCAATTCTAGTTTGTGTTACCCCTCTAGTTTCCCCTCGGGTGATACTCATAAGAAATTCATCACAATCAGATTTATGAGGTTCATGACAAGTTCCCCAAAAAGGGATTCTACAAGCAGTGCAACCGAATATTCATGTGATAGGATTTATCATAAAGATTGAAAACAACATCATGAGTGGAGCGAACGGATAGATATTTGAATTTCCGCACAAATGAATCAGTAAGATCATGGTACTGGGGACACTTATCTGCGAGGAAATCAACTAACCCAACATTTTGTATGAACATGTTGAATTCTTCCTTAATGCCGGCATTGGTCATGAAAGTCTCACATGACCATTCACAAGCTTTCACAATGGCATCCCAAGGAAGATCGACCTTGGGTTTACAATACGCAGGTGTAAGAGCATGTGGTGCCCCCATGTGTGGTTTTGATAATTGATGACAATCTCTATGGACTAATGGTTGCCTTGAGTTATATTTGAAGGGTTTGTCCATAGGCATTGCTTGAAGACCATTTGTTGGTTTCAAGATTATTTGAAGGAGATTATGTGATGACCAAGGTGCTATTCAAGGATTTATCCAAAGATTGGTCATGTGAGAGTTGAGCTTATTGCAAGCATGTCTTGAAGAATAAGATTGTGTGAACTTTCATGTTTACCTTCAATACATCATCTTAGTGAATCAAGTTGATCAACACACAAAGCGTACAAGATGTACCGAGAGGGATCAAGTGATCCCATGGTATGGTAAGCATTGTCCATTACGCTTTGTGTACTAACCCATGGTCTACGTGAGAGAATGTGGGGTTAGGTATGTTTCCATGGGCTTGCATCAAGAGGAAGATCTCATTCAACCCATGGAGGATGACATCAAGTGGTGATCGTCATCAAGACTGCGGTGTGCAAGTTCTAGTGGAGCATCATGAAGAGATCATGCCTGAAGCTTGCCGTCCATTGTGGTGAAAATGGACTTGTGAAGATGCGCCGAAGAGTGGCTCACCCATAGTGGAGTATGGGGGAGAAATCAACTAGTCTTCATCGAGCCAACGCAATCAAGAAAGGTGGTCCAACTTTAGGAAGTTAAGATCGTCATCATCTAGCTCAAGTGGACTATGTGCAAGGCAAAGGTTTACCCTTGATAGGTTTTCTATTTTACCGGTCTCATGGTGGTAGTTGGGAGACTGGGTTATAGGATCGATTGCCGTACTATCAAGGGGGCTCTCAAGTAAGTAGCTTGATCGTATCGTTCGTACAGAGCTCAAACCATTGCATCCTTGCATCATCTTTCTTGGTTCTTGTTTGGCTCTTCTCTTTGTGAGGTTTTAGAGTTTGTGCCTGTCTTCTTGTCAAACTCAAGCTCATCAAAAAACGGAGTTCGTATGCATCATCTTTGTGCTTTCGTTGGTGGAGAATTTGCCAGTTCATATTGTGGGAAGGTCCTCTTCCTTATCCTATTGGCATTTCTTCTCCATTTCTGGTTCTTAATATATCCAACAAGCTTGAGTTTGCTGGATTCGGAGTTCATTTGTAGTAGTTATAGCAGTTTCGATCTTCTAGGCTGCATCTGTTTTTCTGGGCAGGTTTTCAGCTCCCAAGCGGTAGCACCGCTCTCCTCCACGGTAGTACCGCTTATGCGGTACTTCCGCTATGAGCTACCGCACTCTCTACCGCTTATTTTTAGCCCTCTGTTGGTTCTTTGTTGCATCGCGGCAGTAGCACGGTAGTACCACCCACGCGGTACTACCGGCCTTTCATTTCCGCTACTACTACCGGTTAATTTTAGCTCTCTGGATACGTTTATCTTCTCCACGGCAGTGGGGTGGTAGTAAGCGGGCAGTAGTACCACTACTGCAGTACTGCCCCCACTGGTTTCTTTGTACTGCAACCTCAGCGGTAGTACCGCTGGGGCGAGCGGTAGTACCGCTCCGTCGGCACTACCGCCTCGGGTGTTTGTGCCATTGCACTGTACTATTGGAACTAACGCCCGGGCGGTAGTACCGCTCGTGGAGCGGTAGTACCGTGATACGTCTCCAACGTATCTATAATTTTTGATTGTTCCATGCTATTATAGTATCAATCTTGGATGTTTTATATGCAATTATATATCATTTTTGGGACTAACCTATTAACCTAGTGCCCAGTGCCATTTGCTGTTTTTTTTGCTTGTTTTTGGCTTTTCAGAAAATCAATATCAAACGGAGTCCAAACGAAGAAAAAACATTGGATTAATTTTTTCTGGACCAAGAGAGACCCTAGAAGGTTCGGGAGAAGACCGGAGGAGTCACGAGGAAGCGACAAGCTCGGGAGGCGCGCCCAGGGGGGTAGGCGCGCCCCCCAGGCTTGTGGGCCCCTCGTGGCACATCTTGACCTAATTCTGCCTCTATAAATTCTCAAATATTCCCAATATACCAGAGAGCCACATGAAATAACTTTTCCGCCGCCGCAAGCTTCTGTTCTTCCGCGATCCCATCTCGAGACCTTTTCCGGCACTCTGCCGGAGGGGGAATCGATCACGAAGGGCTTCTACGTCAACCTTGCTGCCCTTCCGATGACGTGTGAGTAGTTTACGACAGACCTACGGGTCCATAGCTAGTAGCTAGATGGCTTCTTCTCTGTCTTTGATCTTCAATACAATGTTCTCCTCGATCTTCTTGGAGTTCTATCCGATGTAATCTTCTTTTGCAGTGTGTTTGTTGGGATCCGATGAATTGTGGGTTTATGATCAGATTATTCATGAGAAATATTTGAGTCTTTTCTGAACTTATTTATGCATGATTGTTATAGCTTTGTATTTCTCTCCGATCTATCCGTTTGGTTTGGCCAACTAGATTGATTTATCTTGCAATGGGAGAGGTGCTTTGTGATGGGTTCAATCTTGCGGTGCTCTATCCCAGTGACAAAGTAGGGGACAAGACACATATTTGTATTGTTTCCATTAAGGATAAAACGATGGGGTTTATTCATATTGCTTGAGTTTACTTTGTCTACATCATGTCATCTTGCTTAAGGCGTTACTCTGTTTTCATTAACTTAATACCTTAGATGCATGCTGGATAACGGTCGATTGGTGGAGTAATAGTAGTAGATGCAGGCAGGAGTCGGTCTACTTGTCTCGGACGTGATGCCTATATACATGACCATTGCCATGAATCCGTCATAACTATGCGCTTTTCTATCAATTGCCCAACAATAATTTGTTCACCCACCATATGCTATGCGTTCGAGAGAGAAGCCTCTCATGAAAACTATGGCCCCCGGGTCATTTATCTATCATATATAAAATCCAAAAATACCTTGCTGCAATTTTATTTCCTTAATTTTTTTGCAATTTATTTATCTATCTATCACTATCAGAATTAATCCTTGAAAGTAACCGCTAAGGGGATTGACAACCCTCTTGTTCGCGTTGGGTGCAAGTATTTGCTTTTGTGTGTGTAGGTGCTGCTAACGAGGTTCTGTTTGGTTCTCCTACTGGATTGATAACCTTGGTTCTCAACTATGGGAAATACTTATCTCTACTGTACTGCATCATCGTCTCCTCTTCGAGGAAATCCCAACGCAACTCACAAGTTGTAGGAAGAATTTCTGGTGCCGTTGCTGGGGAGACATCACCAAAACCTATCAAGTACCTTCGCACAAACTATCATCTACTTGCTCTACTTTTATTTGCCTTTTTATTTGCATTTGCCTCTCGTTTTCATCTCCCCCACTTCTCATAAAAATTACAAAAACACAAAAATATTTTTTGCTTGCTTGCTTTTATTGCCTTTAGGTTAACACACCAAAAACAGAAAATGAAAGCAAAAATTTAAGATGACTATGGATCCACTTAAAGTTTTCTACTTGGATCATCTTCGATCCATTTGTGCTCGTGCTGAAACCACAACTAGTTTAGTTGAGGGAAAATCATTAGATGAGCATGCTCATTTTGTGCGTCACTGTTTGTCTCAAAAAGGGAGACTCTTATGGAATCAAATAAATTGTTTGCTATGCTATGCTTGGAATCTATGTGAAATTCATGATTTTACTTGTTGCTTTGAGAACCCTAAAAAACACCTTCCCTACCTATGTGAGTTTAATGATAATGAAATCTTATCTTCTTATGCCAAGGATGTTTATAGCTACTATGATATCGAGCAAATTGAAGAATTTGTTTCTTTTAAGGGTGCCTATGAAGTTGCTTCTTTGATTGAAAAGTATGATGCTACTCTCTACAAATCTGAATTTTTTTGCCATACTTAAATATTGCTATGAAAACTATGCTTCCAGTGCCTATGTTAGTGAATTCATTGGGAGAATGTCTGCTGCTTTGGAAGAGAATAATGATATGCATGAATCTATAGATAATTATGATCCTGTTGATTCGCTTGAAATATCCCTTTTTGATGAATTTGATGCTTGCTATGCTTGTGTGCTATGCTTGTGTCCATTATGCCAATATTAATTATTCTTATGGAGATAAACTTGCTATAGTTCCATATGTTAAAAATGAAATCATTGCTATTGCACCCACACTTGATAGCTCCTTGAATGAAAAGCATGGTTGCAATAATGCTATTATAAATTCTATTAATGTCAATTGTGCTAATGATATGCAAAGCTACAATCTTGGGGATGATGATTTTGTTATGTCCACTACTTATTGTAATGATCATGATTGGGGTGATGCTTCTTATGATCTTGAAAATTTATATAAGCCTCATGATGAATATGCTATGGATAATAATGTTTGCAATAATATTGAAAGTGGGTTTGGAAGAGTGTCAACTTTAGGTAATAATGATCCCACTACTCTGGAGACTTATCAATATCTGGAATTTTTTGATAAAAGTGGGTTTGGAGAGGTCATGACTTTTGGTTATGTTAATCGCACTATCCTGGAAGATTATAAGACTTTTATGCATGTGGATCATGAAGAGAACATTTTATATGATAGCTATATATTTTTGAATTTGATTATGATCCTACATGTAATTATTATGAAAGAGGAAAATATGGTTGTAGAAATTTTCATGTTACTAAATTACCTCTCGTTGTGTTGAGATTGTCAATGTTTTATTCTTCTTCCTTGCATATGCTAGATATTTCTTGTCTTGATAATTTGTTTGCTTATAAAATGCCTATGCATAGGAAGTATGTTAGACTTAAATGTGTTTTTCACATGTTACATGATTCTCTCTTTGTGCTTCAATTCTTGTTTTTCATGTGAGCATCAATAAAATCTCAAGCCTATCTTAATGGCTATAAAGAAAGAGCTTGTTGGGAGACAAACCAATAGTTATCATTTTGTTCTGTTTTGTGTGTTTACACAATTATAGCTACTGTTATGATTGTGTTTTTTGTCTTTTAATTAGTGTTTGTGCCAAGTAATGCCTTTGGGATGATTTGGATAATAGTATAATTGATGCTGTTTGAAAACAGAAACTTTTCAGTCCAGTGCAAAATTTTACTGATTTTACTGGAGCGTGATAAAATTCGGATTTTTTACACAGTATTGGTACATGAATTGTTTACGTTGTCCTAATTTTTCAGAATTTTTGGAGTTACCGAAGTATAGCTTTTAAATAGATCTGTACAGACTGTTCTGTTTTAGACAGATTCTGTTTTTGTTGCATAGTTTGCTTATGTTGATGAATCTATGGATTTTATCGAGGGGAATAAATCATGGAGAAGTTGGAGTACAGTAGCATTATGCCAATATTAAATATGAATCAATTTATAACTGTCGAAAGCTGGGCTCCGGGGACCCTGGTTCGAACACTGGGGGCAGCTTGCTACCTAATGACTCGACGGTGACCACGGCGAGGCTACGGTGAGCGAGGCACGGCGAGAGCGCACACACACAGGGCACGGCAGGGACACAGGAGCTACCCAGGTTCGGGCCACCGTGCGGTGTAAAACTCTACTCCCGCTTGTGTTGGGATTGTTGCAGATGAGAGAGCTCTCGCGTACAAGGTGGAAGAAGGTGGAATCGATCATCCTCTACGGTGGCAGCACTGCCCCTTTTATAGTTGCCTTGGTCCTCTTCCCCCGAAAATATTGGCGGGAAGGGTTCCACACAATGGCAGTTCGAAGGGGGACAGGCGCCCAGTCTTATCCTCACAAAAGGTGGTCTTTGCCTGCAAAGGCGCTATCCATGACGCGCTGGTGGGCTCGGCGATGACGCCCGCCCAGGCGCGCTTCATCGTCTTGGTCTCTTTGCACCAAATGGGCAAGCTTTGGGACTCGCTTTGGGGGAGGGTAGCTGGCGCTGCCCCTTTATCACCAAAGAGGAAACCTCCCTGACCGCGCGTGTTGGTACGGCTCCTATCGCTGTCGTCTTCCTGCGCGGGTGCGTCACCGACGTGGTGGGCACATGATTGCGCCGCCTCGGGGGGCTGCCTCGGGAGGGGGCCTCGCGAGGCGGCCTGTCGCTGCTGAAGGTCTTCGGTGGGTCCGCCCCTTGAGGAGGGGGGGCCCTCGTGAGGCAAGAGCCTCACGAGGCCGCTTGCTTCGCAGCGCCCATAGCTGGGCCGCCTCTTGGGCCTTCGCCAGGCGTTGCTTCCTAGGCTACAGGCAGACGGCCCATTGTACCCTGGTTCCCAATGGGCCGACAGTAGCCCCCGGGCCCGCGACGCGCACGCTTCCGCCAGTTGAGAGCGAAACGGCGCGGGGCCTGGACACTGCCGGGCCCAGGCAGGGACGCGTGGTGCACGACGGGACGTGGGACGCCCCCACTTCCCCCACTACGCCGGGGGATGCGCCTGCGCTGCCATAAAGCAGACCCGCGCGGGGCGCCGGGCCATCATTGCTTTCCTTCGCGCTCCACTCCTCGCCTCCCTTCGTCTCCCATGCACGCTGCTCTTTGCTACTTCCTCCTTTTCTCGATTCGAATTTTCCTCGCGCACCCATGGTGCCCGCCAGCAAGAAAGGCAGGGCGAAGGCGGCGGAGGTGGAGGCCGCGAAGCTGGAGCCCGCCCTGACTAGGTCCACGATCGTCAACGAAGAGGGGCTTGATAAGGTATGCCTCATGACCGCCTGCGACTCCAACAAGTGGAAGGCCACCAAGATCTGGCCTAGGTCGCGCCGCGTCGCCGACCTCGACACCACCACCATTCCCCTCTACATCCACACCATCTTCGCCGGCCTAGTGCCACCCTTCTCCGATTTCTTCAATGCCATCCTCTCGCACTACCAAATCCATGCGCTCCACCTCCAGCCCAACTTCGTCCTTCTCCTCACCATCTTTGCTTACCTCTGCGAGGCGTTCCTGGGCGTGATGCCCTCGGTGGCGCTCTTCCGCCACTTCTACAGCCTGAGGCTGTCGGCGGCGAACCAGCGCTCGGGGTGCGCCTCATTCCGCATCGTCGAAGGGACGGCGGACGACATCATATCCATGAAGATCACGAAGAAGATGGAAGGCTACCGGGCGCACTGGGTCTACGTGGACGTGGGCCAGTATAGCCCCCTGCTGCAGCTGCCGGCAGCCCCCGCCATGAAGAGCTCTGGATGGGAGCAGGCCAAGCTCAGCGACGAGTGGCTGGCGCCACTCTGGGACATGATGGATGAGCTGAAGGCCGCGAAGCTCATGGGGGCGATGGTCACCAAGGAGTTCCTGCGCCGGCGCATCGCTCCTCTCCAGAAGCGCTCTCGCCCAGTGTGGGCCATCACTAGCGCCGTAGACTCGATGAGGCTGAGCGTCGACAACCTGAGGCCGGAGGTGGTGGATGAATTCATGCATCTGCTGCTTGGTGAAGACGCGGAGGACCTGCCCCAGGAGGCGCTCCCTCTCTACCGCTACAAGAACAGGACGGAGCTGGTCGAGGAGATGCCACGCTTCGAATAGTAGGGCTTGGTCCTCGAGGGCCACGAGGGGCCCCGCGACAACACATTCGTGGTGTTGCCCGGCTCGGGAGGCCACGATGATGCCGAGGCCTCGGCAAGCGCCGCGGAAGAGAGCGACGGTGGGGTGGCCCCGCGAACCCGCCGCCAGCTGCTGATCGAGCTCGGCGACGACGACGACGACAACGAGCGATTCGTGATCGCGCCCTCCCGGCCCACGTGCACGGGAGGTGAAGGAAGCAGCATCGCGGGGGCTAACACGCCCCTCGCGGAGAGAACTAGCGCCGGCGAGGAGACCGCCGAGCCCCCCGCGGAGAAGACCAACGCCGGCGACGCGGCTGCCGAGCCCGCCGGCACCGGCGATGCGGCCACCGACCCCGCGACGAAGGACACTGGCACCGGCCCGGTGGAAGAGGGCCTCGCGAAGCGCCGCGCCGAGCCTTCGGGAAGGAGCTCGAGCGAGCCGCGCGGCAGCGGCAGCGGTAGCCGCTCGCTTCCGAAGTTGAAGAAGAGGAAGTGGGTTCCCAATGATGAGTGAGTCCCCTTGTCTTGCTCCTTATTTTTGAGTCTTGGTTTCTGCCTCTTGAAGTCTTGGCTGAGCTCTTGCGCCACGCAAGGGGCCCACGAAGAAGAAGAAGAAAGCCCCCAGCTCGACGGGGGGCTCGGCGTCCACTGCAGGCGCCGAGCAGCAAGAGGAGACCACCCGCCGCCCCGAGGCTGAGTCAGGGTGCGCGAAGGTGGAGGAGGAGCACACGGCGTATCCTGAGCCGCGCGCGAACTTGGCTCCTGAGACTGAGGAGGCCGAGCCTCGGGAGGTCACCCCCGGAGCCGGGGTCGTGCCTCCTGAGGCATCCGGCGCTGGAGGCGATGCGGAGATGACAGAGGCTGAGGAGCCGACCCCTCCGCCGAGCACTTCCCCCGCCAAGGAGACTGAGGCCGCCGAAGGCACCCCGGCAAGCCCCGCGCGGTCACCGGCGCGCGAGGCCCCCAATGCAGCTCCCACAGGGGAGGCGACGAGCCCGCCTCTCTTGACGAGAGACGCGGCTCCCACGGGGGGGCTTGGAGATGGAGGCCCGGAGGGAGTCCGGCGCCGGGCCCTCGCGGGTCATGGCGACGGATGGTGGCGCCGAGGCGTACGCTGGCTGGGCCCTGCAGCTCGTGAGCGGCAGCGCCGTGCTCAAGCGCGGGGCCCTGCAGGGCGCCAGGGCGGCGCTGGACGCCCTCGAGGCAGACCTTCAAGCGGAGGAGGAGCGCCTCGCCGACGAGCACATGCGCCTCGCGGAGGGGTGATGACAGCTTGATGTCACCATCAAGCTGGGCCGCCGTCAGAATGGAGCCGCGTGGGAGAAGCACGAGAAGGCCGCCCAGGACGCCAAAGAAATCTTCGAGAACGCCGCCAGGGAGGTCGACGAGGCAGAAGCTGAAGAGAAGGTGCTCCGTGAGCGGGTCATCGCCAGGGGCTTGGAGCTCCAGGCACGAGAGAACGCCGCCATAGACCGCGAGAGGGGGCTTGACTCTCGCAAGAACGAGCTCGCCAAGCGCGAGGAAGCCCTTGCGTCCCACGAGGCGGATGCCGAGATCCATGAGCGGGAGCTCGCGAGGACGGCGGGCGAGCAGGAAGTGGAGCGCGAGCGGCTGGCGATGCTTGACCGCCAAGTGGCGGCCGCCCAGGCCTCCTACGACCAGCGCATGGCCAAGGCCAATGCTCAGCTGGAGGCAAAAGATAAGAAGATCCAGGCGGATGCCGATGCGAAGAACAAGAGTGATCGCGAGGCGCTTGCTAAGGATTATGCCAGGAAGCTAAAGTTCCAGCAGGACCACTTCACCAAGAAGCGCGAGGAGCTCCAGGCAGAGATCTCCGGCCTCAAGGAGCTGTTGACGGAGGCGGAGGGCAACAGGAAGCTCGCGCTGAAGGCCAAGGCCGACGCTGAGGGGGAGCTGGCCTCTCTCCAGGCACAGGTGGGCAGCGTCTCCGACGTTGTCGAGAAGGCCAAGGATGAGGCAGCTTGGGCACGGGGGCGCCAGCACGAGCGTGCCAAGATGTACCTTGCTCTCTCCAACCGTGCCCATGGCTCCCTGGCCGCCATCTGCCACGAGAGGCTCACGGGCCCCCTCGAAGAGAATGACGCCGGCTACTTGGACTTCTTCACCAAGCTTGTGCAGAAGCTTGATGACGGAGCCAAGTGGATGAACGGCATCATCAAGGACGAGTGCCGCGATCTCCTCAGCCAGGCGGCGACACGGGTCTTTAGCAACATCCTCCGGGCCGACGCCTCCTTCGACTTTGACAGGGTGATGGCCCCTGTCCCTTCGGAGCTCCACGATGGGCTTGGAAGGGAGGTGGAGGATCACGTGGCGGCCCTGGTCCAGAAGTTCTCCCACGGCGGTGAGAGCTCCGACGAGGCCGACGGTGGCGAAGGCGAAGGCGATGGCGACGGCGACGGCGGCGACATCGCTTCATCCGCCTAGGCTCTTTCTTTCCTTTTTTTCCCTGTATCCAAGCAGATGTAGCCTCATGGGGGCGTGAATACATGATTTGTAGGATTAAGTAAGGTACTTAACGCTTTGTCTTAATTTGTGTTCCTCGCGAGGCGCCCTCGTGAGGTCTGTTTTTCTCTTCTTGCTTGCTTTCGTGCTCTACGTCGTCAGGACCAAGCCCCCGAGCGAGCTACGACCGTCGCTCGTATGTTAGGACGCGTGCCTAGACAAGGCCAGAGGGTGTAGGGCTCTGCGAGGTAGTAAGGGCTCCCGAGGCACGATGCTCAGGAAGCCCCCCTTTGGCGTGCAAGTAGCTCGCGCGAAGGAGGAAACACCAGCACTCTGCGAGGTTGTGAGGAGAAGAGAGCTTGAGAGGCGCTAAGGGCAGCTTGCGAAGCGTTTTAGACATAACTTTTTCGCGGAGTGTGGCTTCGTGCGCCGTGGTTCATGGGGTAGCGCCTCGCGAGGTGCTTGCTCGTGAGGCTTCCCGTCGGCACTTGGTGGGGGTGGCTCTGCGGGCCGCCTCGCGAGGCATCGCTCGTGAGGTTTCCTGCAACTTCTTGAAGGAACGATGCACCGTGGGTCGCCTCGCGAGGCAGTGCTCGTGAGGCCTTCCGTGTGTCTTGGTCCTGTGACAACCATACCTCAACAAGTTTTGCAAGTAGTGTGGCGGCGCGCGCTTGCTAGCTTACTCGTGGGTGTCACGCGAGGAGACAAAGTACCAAGGACCTTGGTGAGGTGGCGTGCACGGGAGCACGCCCGCGAGCCAGAGCTCAGTCACTTGGGTTTACGGCGCTGCTGGGCCTGGCCTGAGCGCATGCACCATGTCCAGCCCCCGCTCGCGTGATACACAGGAGGGAGATCGCGAGCGCACACAGCCTCCTGAGGAAAATTAATTACCAAGCACACATAATACTTAGGAAATAAAGACTTTACTACTGCATAAAAATAAGTTCCATTACACAACCAAAAGGATGAGGCTGCCGTGACGGAGACAGTTCAGCTTGAGGATGGTGCAGCCATGTGGTGCCTTCAGTTTCACAACCAAAAAGATGAGGCTGCCGTGACGTACAAGGGACAGCTTGAGGATGGTGCAGCCAGGCGGTGCCCTCAGTTCGATCATCCCGCCATGTCTGAGCATGGGGCTTCCACTGGGTTGTGGGCGGGAGCTCTCGCGGCCTTAGCAAGCACCGCATAGAGAGGCTCCGGAGCGTGTACAGCTCCATTTCGTTCGTGCCCGTGAGGACACGGGTAGAACTTGCGGAGATGTTGGATGTTCCATGTGTTTGGCACCGGAACACCCTCCTCTGTCTCCAGCTGTGCTGCGCCAGGCTAGGAAACGTGCACAACCCTGAACGGGGCTTCCCACATGGGCGAGAGCTTGTGGAGTCCTTCCCTGGAGAGGATCCTTCGCAGGACAAGATCGCCAGCTTCAAGCGTCTGGGGGCGTATGTTGCAGCTATGGTAGCGACCCAACGCCTGCTGATATCGGGCGGTGCGGATGGCGGCCCGGCGACGTGCCTCCTCGAGGAGGAGCTGATCAGCTTCCCGCAGGCCATCCTGATGAGCCTCGTCGAAGGAGAGGATTCGCGGGGACCCGTGCTTGAGCTCATGAGGAAGGACCGCTTCTGTCCCGTAGACGAGGAAGAAGGGTGTTTCGCCGGTAGGCTTGGTAGCTGTCGTGCGGATCGACCATAGCACGGACGGGAGCCCGTCGAGCCAACCTTTGTCATAGGCCTCGAGCTTTTTCTTGAAGCTTCGTGTCTTGAGGCCCTTGAGGACCTCAGCGTTAGCACGCTCGGCCTGTCCGTTGCTTTGCGGGTGCGCCACGGAGGCGTAGCAGATCTGCGTGCCAAGGTTGGCGCAATATGACTTGAAGAGGCCGCTGGTGAACTGCGAGTCGTTGTCAGTGATGATGCGATTGGGGATGCCGAAGCGGCTCATGAGGTTCTTGATGAACTTGACGGCTGATCCTGCCGGAATGGTGCAGACGGGCTCCACTTCCGCCCACTTAGTGAAGTTGTCAATGGCGATGTAGATGTAGTGGTAGCTACCAGCTGTGTGAGGGAAGGGACCTAGGATGTCCAGCCCCCAGACCACGAAGGGCCACGAGAGGGGAATGCTTTGGAGCCCTTGCACCGGCTGGTGGATTTGCTTGGCGTGGAATTGGCAGGTTTCACAGGATTGGACCACCTCGGTGGCGTTTTGAAGTGCAGTGGGCCAGTAGAAGCCGCTATGGAACACCTTGCCGGCGAGGGTGCGCGATGAGGAGTGGTGGCCATAGTCTCCACCGTGGATGTCGGCAAGCAGCTCACGCCCTTGCTCCTCGAAAATGCACTACAGCGCGACGCCATTGGGGCGCCTGCGGTAGAGATCACCATCCCTTAAGCAGTAAGTTGTGGCCTGGCGAGCCACGCGCTCGGCCTCTGAGTCCTTCTCTGGGAGGGTGCCGTCCTCTAGATAACACTTGAATCCGTTTGCCCAGCTATCCGGTTGTGGCTCCAGCGCCAACAGCAGGCGAGCACCCAAAGGCGGGCCACAATCTGGCACGCCTGTGGGCGGTGCGGGAGGGAGCTCCTCATGAGGTGTCACGGGGCTTGCGGCAGGTGGCGCGGCTGATGGCCTCAGGAGCCTTTCCTCGAAGACGCCTGGCCTTTGAGGCTCGCGGCAAGATGTCCACTTGGCGATGTTGTCTGCTTCCTTGTTGCTGCTGCGAGGGATGTGCTGCAGCTCCATACCGAGGATGCGCTTCTCGAGCTTGCGGACTTCTTCCAGATAGGCGGCCATGTGCTCGTCCTTGGGCTTGAAGCTTTTTTTGGAGAAGTTGATGAGGAGCTGCGAGTCTCCCTTGATGAGGATGCGCTTGACGCCAAGAGCGAAAGCGGCCCTGAGCCCAGCGATGAGGCCCTCGTACTCGGCGATGTTGTTGGAGACCTTGTCGTTGTGCTTGAAGCAGAGTTGTACAGCGTAGTAGAGCTTGTCCCCTGTTGGCGAGGTGAGCATGACTCCAGCCCCCGCTCCCTGCCGGGAGAACGCGCCATCGAAGTGCAAGGTCTAGCCGCCAGGGGTGTCCTCCCCAGGTAGGAGGGACTCATCCTCGCAAGGCTCCTCTTGGTGCGGGTCCGTCCACTCCGCTGTGAAATCTGCCAAGGCTGCGCCCTTGATCGTCCTTGTGGTGAGGAATTCCAGCGCGAAGGCTTGCATCTCGACGTTCCACTCGGCGACACGGCCAGTGGCGTTGGGACTGTGCAGGACCTGCTCCAATGGATAAGACGTGATTACCTTGATGGGATGGCCCTGGAAGTAGAGATGCAGCTTCCTGGAGGCGATGAGGAGCGTGAGGAGGAGCTTTTGCTGCATGGGGTACCGCTCGCGCGCATCCCGCAACACTGAGCTGACGAAGTAGATGGGGTGCTCAACGAGGCGTGTGGCCGTAGGCGCGGCAGCTTGTTCTTCGGGGAACTCGGGAGGCGGCTCATCGGGAGCCTCTTGAGGAGGGTCCTCGGCAAGCGAAGGCGCTGCCTCGGGAGGCACTGGCACGGCCTCGGGAGGCACGGGCGCCGCCTTGGCAGGTGCAGGTGTGGCAGGCTTCTTCTTGGCGCTGGTAGGCTCTTCTCGTTCCGCCACGAGGGCTGCGCTAACCGTCTGGGGGTGGCCGCCAAGTACAGGAGCAGAGGCTCCCGAGGGCGTGGAGCGACCATGACGGGAGGGCTTGTCAGATACCTCTTGAGGTCCTCGAAGGCCGCGTCGGCTTCGGGAGTCCACTTGAAGGGGCCCGATCTCTTCATGAGCTTGAAGAATGGCAAGGCTCTTTCGCCGAACTTGGAGATGAAGCGCCCAAGCGAGGCCATGCATCCCGTGAGGCGCTGCATTTCCGTGAGGTTCCGGGGAGGCCGCATCCGCTCGATGGCTTTGGCCTTGATTTTTTCGGAGTTGGCTTTGATGCCGCAGTGGGAGACCAGTAAGCCAAGCAGCTTGCCGGAAGGGACTCCGAAAACGCACTTGGCGGGGTGATACGTCTCCAACGTATCTATAATTTTTGATTGTTCCATGCTGTTATAATATCAATCTTGGATGTTTTTATAATCATTTACAGCAATTTTATATCATTTTTGGAGACTAACCTATTAACTTAGTGCCTAGTGCCAGTTGCTGTTTTCTGCCCTGTTTTTGTTTTACAGAAAATCAATACCAAACGAAGTCCAAATGCAACAAAATTTTTTGGAGATTTTTTATTGGACCAGAAGAACACTAGAAGCTTCGGGAGGAGGCCAGAAGACCCTGGTGGGGCCCACGAGC
Source organism: Elymus sibiricus (assembly GCA_039707655.1). Lineage (NCBI taxonomy): Eukaryota > Viridiplantae > Streptophyta > Magnoliopsida > Poales > Poaceae > Elymus > Elymus sibiricus. The sequence goes on from CM077676.1 coordinate 312,248,629, forward strand.
CACCAGGGCGCGCTTGGGGGGGCAGGCGCGCCCTGGTGCCTCGTGGGGCCCACCAAGCTCCGTTTGACCTAATTCCAGCACTATAAATTCCAGAAAAATCAGAAACCCTCGAGAGAGTCTACGAAATACTTTTTACGCTGCCGCAAGCTTCTGTTCTAGAGAGATCCCATCTGGGGTCCTTCTCCGGTGATCTGCCGGAGGGGGAATCGATCACGGAGGGGCTCTACATCAACCTTGCTGCCTCTCCGATGATGCGTGAGTAGTTTACCACAGACCATCGGGTCCATAGTTAGTAGCTAGATGGCTTCTTCTCTCTTTTTGATCTTCAATACAATGTTCTCCTTGATGTTCTTGGAGATCTATCCGATGTAATCTCTTTTTGCGGTGTGTTTGTTGGGATCTGATGAATTGTGAGTTTATGATCAGATTATCCATGAAATTATTTGAGTCTTTGCTGCACTCTTTTATGCATGATTATTATAGCCTCGTATTTCTTCTCCGATATTGATTTGGTTTGGCCAACTGAGTTGATTTATCTTGCCATGGGAAGAGGTGCTTTGTAGTGGGTTCGATCTTGCGGTGCTCAATCCCACTGACAGAAAGGGACATGACATGTATGTATTGTTGCTACTAAGGATAACAAGATGGGATCTATTCATTGGGTTTATTAATTCATGAGTTTGTCTTGTCTACATCATGTCATCGTTCTTAAGGCATTACTCCGTTCTTTATCGGACTTAATACACTAGATGCATGCTGGATAGCGGTCGATGTGTGGAGTAATAGTAGTAGATGCAGGCAGGAGTCGGTCTACTAATCTTGGACGTGATGCCTATATACATGATCATTGCCTTGGATATCGTCATGATTATTTGTTTTTCTATCAATTGCCCAACAGTAATTTGTCTACCCACCGTATGCTATTTTCTCGAGAGAAGCCTCTAGTGAAATCTATGGCCCCCGGGTCTATCAAAATCATATTACTAAAACCCTAAAAATATTGCTGCCATCTCTTTTTATTTATTTTATTTTGTATTTTTGTTTCAATCTATCAATCTATCACATACAATTTAATCTTGCAATTTACCGCCGAGAGATTGACAACCTCTCGTTTGCGTTGGGTGCAAGGGTTTGTTGTTTGTGTGCAGGTACTGCTAACGAGGTGTTGTGTGATTCTCCTACTGGTTCGATAACCTTGGTTTCATAACTGAAGGAAATACTTATCTCTACTGTGCTGCATCATCCCTTCCTCTTCGGGGAAATACCAACACAAGCTACAAGTAGCAGGAAGAATTTCTGGCGCCGTTGCCGGGGAGACATCATCAACATCTATCAAGTACCTTTGCACAAACTCTCATCTCCTTGCATTTACTTTATTTGCCATTTGCCTCTCATTTTCATCTCCCCCACTTCTAAAACGTTTTTACAAAAATACAAAAATATTTTTCGTTTGCCTTTTTCTCATTTGCTTGTTTGCTTGATTGTTTGCTCGCTTTACCATTATGGCTAGTACGTCGCTCGTTACTATTACCCCTAAAAATGAAGTACTTAATTTTAAACAAAGGGGAGGAGAGAATTTAAAAGATGCTTGGTATAGGATTTGCGATGCCCATAATAGATCGACTCGTAAGCAATCCTCCACTATTCTTCTTCGCAATTTTTATGTGGGAATTACTACTTGGTATAGATTTGTGCTTGATACTATTACTGGAGGGAATTTCTTGATGTGTCCTTCTACGGATGCTTTTAATGCTATGGGAAATTTAGTGGGATCACCACCTATCACTATTAATGTAACAACTTTGACTTTGGAACATGTTATGCAAAGACTAGAGGCTATTGAAAGTAAAATCTCTACTATTGAACACCTTGAGAATTTGGATAAAAAAATTCATAATCATATCACTCAATTTGGTTCTAAGGTAGGAGTCGCATTGAAGACCTTAAAGGAAAAGGAACCGGTAGTTAATGAAAGAATAGAACAAAGTCCCGCTAGAATCGATAAGATAGAATAAATTATTATCAATTTGGGATCGGCTTTTTCCTCTGTTAAGAATATTGATAAAACTCCTCCAAATAAAAATTGCAAGTTCGTATATGTTCCTAAAACCAATGGTGCTACTTCCAGTAAGGGAAATGAGGATCTTAAAATGATTAGCGTGCACCCCAATTTCGTTGATAAGATTAAGGAAGCTATTCACAAAAGTAAAATTCTTGATTTTGTGCCTAGAAGTGTGATGGTGAAAAACACTTATGTTAAATCTATTAGAAAAAATGGATGTGTGATCGAGGAGTTGGAAACCAAAGATGACAATACGTGAAATTATGCATTATGCCTAGCTTGGGGCATAAAACAATAGCGCTTGTTGGGAGGCAACCCAATGAATAATTTTTTTTTTTGTTATAAGTTTCTGTTATGGTGTGTTTTTACTGTCATGCTACTGGTATGATGGTGTTTTTTTGTTTTTAATTAGTGTTTGTGCCAAGTAAAGCCTTTAGGATGATTTGGAAGATAGTATAATTGATATTGTTTGAAAACAGAAAGTTTTGCGTCCAGTGCTGGAATTTTGTTTTTTCTCTGGAACGTCAGAACCTTCTGAATTTTTTACACAGTATTGGTATATGAATTTTCCACGTTGCCTTAATTTTTCAGAATTTTTGGAGTTACAGAAGTATGACCATAATTCAGATCTCTACAGACTGTTCTGTTTTTGACAGATTCTGTTTTTTTGCACTACTTGCTTGTTTTGATGAATCTATGGATTGTATCGGGGGGTATAAGCCATGGTGAAGTTAGATTACAGTAGGTATAATGCAAAAATAAAATATGAATGGGTTTGCAACAGTACTCATAGTAGTGATTTGTTTTGTTATACTAACGGATCTCACGAAGGTTTTGTTAAGTTTTGTGTGATTGATGTTTTCAAGTTTTGGGTGAGATCACGATGGATGAAGGAATAAGGAGTAGCAAAAGCCTAAGCTTGGGGATACCCGAGGCACCCCAAGGTAATATTCTAGGAAGACTCAAGCGCCTAAGCTTGGGGATGCCCCGGAAGGCATCCCCTCTTTCTTCTACCAACCATCGGTAATTTTACTTGGAGCTATATTTTTATTCGTCACATGATATGTGTTTTGCTTGGAGCGTCTTGTATTATATGAGTCTTTGCTTTGTTTGCTTTTTAGTTTGTCACAATAATCTTTGCTAAACACACCTATCTTGAGAGAGCCACACGTTTATCATCATGATTTGTTAGAATACTCCATGTGCTTCACTTAAATTTTTTGAGCAAGGCAGTTGCTCTAGTGCTTCACTTAAATCTTTTTGAGCACGGTGGAGGCTATATTTTGAAGAAACAAACTCTCATGCTTCACTTATATTATTTTGAGAGTTGATCCTTAGTAACGGTAATTTGCACAAGATATGAATTTGGTCCCAAAGTGATGAATATTCAAGAGGGATATAGATAAAAACTTTCATATAGATCATTGGATATGATAAGTGTGATTCCTTGCAATAGTTTTGCGATATGGAAATGATGATATGTGAGTCATGTTAGTGAGTAATTGTGCTTTAGTAAAAATATTGGTGTTAAGGTTTGTGATTCCCTATGCAAGCACGTTAAGTCAATAGTTATGCAATGAAATTATATCCTACTTATGGTGCATTATTCGGTGTTAGTTATGTTCAATGCATGTTTATGACCGTTTTCGTTTTTTGGTTGGTTGCTTCTCAATCTTTTGCTAGCCTTCATTTGTACTAAGCGGAAATACTGCTTGTGCATCCAAAATCCTTAAACCCAGTTTTGCCATATGAGTCCACTATATCTACCTATATGCGGTATTTCAATGCTGTTCCAAGTAAATTTGCGTGTGCCAACTCTAATTTTCAAAATAATTTTTCTGTTTTGTGTGCCCGTACCGCTCATGAAGCGGCAGGGGGTGGCCAATATTTTCCATGTTAGGTGTGTTATTCTCACGATGAGTGTTTATTCACTTGTCATTGCACGAAAGTATGGTTGGTAATAGGGATGCCCAGTCCCGCATGAAATGAAATTAATAACAACAAAATTCCTTGAAAAGTGATGGTATGGAGGGCACCCGTGGATACGGCTAGCCATGGAATGTGAAAGAAATGGTGGAAAGGAAATGAACTTTACTTTCTATTTGGGAACCACCTATGATGTGTCTAGCATGGAAAATATTGGGAATTCTCGGTCGTTTTCGTTGACAGGAAAAGCATGCCTCTCAAAATATTTTTATCTCTTTAATTTCAGCTTTGAGCTCTGGCACATTTGACAAATCTCTGCTTCCCTCTGCGAAGGGCCAATCTATTTAATTTTATGCAATATTTATTTTACTTGAGTCTCCATCTTCTCTTACAAAAGCACCAACTAGGGAGCACTATTGTCATACTTGTGCATTGGATGTAGCTAATATTCGAGTGTGTTTCATGAATGGATCAATGATTGAGCATAATGGGCTAGGGATAACTTTCTTTAGCGTTGATATTTTGAAAGACATGGTTGCTTGTTAGTATGCTTGAGTATCTATGTTTTCATGTTAAATTATAGACTATTGCTTTGAATCATATAAGTCCAATGTCCATGCTACAAAAGAAAAGAATATGTGATGAATATGTTAGGCAGCATTCCACATCAAAAATTCTGTTTTTATCATTTACCTACTTGAGGACGAGCAGGAATTAAGATTGGGGATGCTGATACGTCTCCAACGTATCTATAATTTTTTATTGTTCCATGCTGTTATAATATCAATCTTGTATGTTTCTATAATCATTTACAGCAATTTATATCATTTTTGGAGACTAACCTATTAACTTAGTGCCCAGTGCCAGTTGCTGTTTTCTGCCCTGTTTTTGTTTTATAGAAAATCAATACCAAACGAAGTCCAAATGCAACGAAACTTTTTGGAGATTTTTTATTGGACCAGAAGAACACAAGAAGCTTCGGGAGGAGGCCAGAAGACCATGGTGGGGCCCACGAGCCACCAGGGCACGCCTGGGGGGCAGGCGCGCCCTGGTGCCTCGTGGAGCCCACCAAGCTCCGTTTGACCTATTCCAGCACTATAAATTCCAGAAAAATCAGAAACCCTCGAGAGACTCCACGAAATACTTTTTACGCCGCCGCACGCTTCTGTTCCAGAGAGATCCCATCTGGGGTCCTTCTCCGGTGATCTGTCGGAGGGGGAATCGATCACGGAGGGGCTCTACATCAACCTTGCTGCCTCTCCGATGATGCGTGAGTAGTTTACCACAGACCTTCGGGTCCATAGTTAGTAGCTAGATGGCTTCTTCTCTCTTTTTGATTTTCAATACAATGTTCTCCTTGATGTTCTTGGAGATCTATCCGTGTAATCTCTTTTTGCGGTGTGTTTGTTGGGATCCGATGAATTGTGAGTTTATGATCAGATTATCCATGAAATTATTTGAGTCTTTGCTGCACTCTTTTATGCATGATTATTATAGCCTCGTATTTCTTCTCCGATCTATTGATTTGGTTTGGCCAACTGAGTTGATTTATCTTGCCATGGGAAGAGGTGCTTTGTAGTGGGTTCGATCTTGCGGTGCTCAATCCCAGTGACAGAAAGGGACATGAGACGTATGTATCGTTGCTACTAAGGATAACAAGATGGGATCTATTCATTGGGTTTATTAATTCATGAGTTTGTCTTGTCTACATCATGTCATCGTTCTTAAGGCATTACTCCGTTCTTTATCGGACTTAATACACTAGATGCATGCTGGATAGCGGTCGATGTGTGGAGTAATAGTAGTAGATGCAGGCAGGAGTCGGTCTACTAATCTTGGACGTGATGCCTATATACATGATCATTGCCTTGGATATCGTCATGATTATTTGCTTTTCTATCAATTGCCCAACAGTAATTTGTCTACCCACCGTATGCTATTTTCTCGAGAGAAGCCTCTAGTGAAATCTATGCCCCCCGGATCTATCAAAGTCATATTACTAAAACCCTAAAAATATTGCTGCCATCTCTTTTTATTTATTTTATTTTGTATTTTTGTTTCAATCTATCAATCTATCACATACAATTTAATCTTGCAATTTACCGCCGAGAGATTGACAACCTCTCGTTTGCGTTGGGTGCAAGGGTTTGTTATTTGTGTGCAGGTACTGCTAACAAGGTGTTGTGTGATTCTCCTACTGGTTCAATAACCTTGGTTTCATAACTAAGGGAAATACTTATCTCTACTGTGCTGCATCATCCCTTCCTCTTCGGGGAAATACCAACGCAAGCTACAAGTAGCACGGGGTTGAGCTTGAGGTTGACCTTGCGTAGGGTTGGCAAAGGTTTCTTCGAGGTCCGCGATGAGGGAGCAGGATTTGCAGCTCTTCACGACGATGTGGTCGACGTAGGCCTCCGCGTTTCTTCCCATCTGGGGCCCCAGGGCGATGCGCATCAGCCTCTGGAAGGTAGCCCCCGCGCTCCTCAAGCCGAAGGGCATGCAGATGTGGCAGTATGTTCCACAGGGGGTGATGAAGGCCGTCCTCTCTTCATCTTCTATCGCCATCTTGATCTGGTGGTAGCCCAGCGGTGGAGTCTATGATCTGATCGATTCGCGGCAGGGGGAAGGGGTCTTGGAGGCAGGCCTTGTTGAGGCTGGTGAAGTCGCTGCACATTCGACTTTCGCCGCCCTTCTTGAGGACGATGACAAGGTTGGCGAGCCACTCAGGGTGGCGCACCTCGCGAATGACACCTACCTCTTGCAGTTTCTGAACTTCTTGGACGATGAACTCTTGCTTCTCGGGCACTTGGCGCCGTGCCTTTTGCTTGACGGGGCACGCATTAGGGCACACCGCTAAGTGGTGCTCGATCACCTCCCTTGGCACACCAAACAAATCTGATGCCATCCATGCGAACACATCAGCATTTTCCCGAAGGAAGGCGATGAGCGCGTCTTCCTATTGGGGTCGAGGCCGTTGCTGATGGTGAAGGCGGACCTGGAGCCACTGCCATCCACCGACACTTTCTTCGTCTCGGCGCGTGCCTGAGAGAATAGCTGCTTCTTCTTTGCGGGTGCGGCCTCGGCAGGCTCGACGTCGTCCTCGTCAGCAGGATACGCGATAGCGGCAACCTTGTAGGCACGCTCGAGGGAGCACTGCGTCCTTCTCATCGCAGCGGATGGTGATGATGCCACTGCAGCCCGGCATCTTGAGGACATTGTAGGCGTGGTGAGCCACCGCCATGAACTTGGCAAGCATGGGGTAGCCCAAGATGGCGTTGTAGGGTAGGCCGATGTGTGCTACATCGAAGTCGATGAGCTCAGTGTGGTAGTTCTTGCGGGTGCCGAAGGGGACGGGAAGGCACACTTGCCCCAGAGGCAGGGTGGAGCCGTCGGTCACACCTCAGAAGGGCCTCGTCAGCATCAGGCACTCGTAGGGCACTTGGAGCTTCTCGAAGGTCTTGATGGAAATCACGTTGAGGCCTGCGCCGCCGTCGACGAGCGTCTTGGTGATGTCAACGTTGTTGATCATGGGCGTGCACAGCATGGGGACGGTGCCCACAACCATCGTGGACTTGGGGTGGTCCGTGGAGTCGAAGAAGATCGCGTATTGTGACCACTTGAATGGCTGAGAGGCCTCGGGCCTCGGGAGGGCCGCGTTCACCTCGCGGGAGAACTGCTTGAAGTGGCGGTTGGATGAGGGGGCCTGAGCCCCGCCGAGGATGCATGCCACTCCGTGAGGCTCCTGGTAGCCCCCAGCGTTCTCGTCAGGCTGGTTGCCATCGTTACGGCCTGGCGGCGGCGGCAACGGTGGCGAGGCAGCGTTGGCTTGAGGGTTGGCCTGCCGCGGCTGGTCGCGCCAACCCTGCCGGAAGTTGTTGTTGCCGCGGTCGGCCTAGCGGTTGCCGCTGCGGCCGCCTCCGCGGCCGGCGCCGCGATCGTTGTGGCTGTCGCGCCCATCCTGGCGGTTCTCGCGAAGCAGCTTGAGATTGTGGCAGTCTTCGGGGTTGTGGGAGAACATGTTGTGGTAGGCACAATACGGGCGGCCATCCTTCTTGGATTCATCGTAGTCGCATCCGCGCTTCTGCTTAGGCTCTACCGCAAGCACGGTGGGGCCCTTGCGCTTGGTGTCCTTGCCCTTGGTCTTGGCGGCGTCTAGCGCCCCGTCGGGGTCATTGTGGATGAAGAGGCGGCCCTCTTCAGCCTTGGCGCATCTGTCAGCGAGGTCGAATAGCTCGACCATGGTGTCAAGCTCGTCATTGATGGCGAGCTTCTCGCGCATCCGGACGTCCGTGACGCCGGAGGAGAACACGGAGATGATCGCGGCGTCGGAGGCGCGTGGGATCTTGTTGCGTACTTGGCTGAAGCGCTGGATGTACTTGCAGAGGGTCTCGTCAGGCCGCTGGCGCACGGCGCGCAGGTCGTTGAGCGTGAGGGGGCGCTCATGCGTGCCCTTGAAGTTGGCGACGAACTGTCGGCACAGTTCGGGCCAAGAAGAGACGGATGCTTCGGGGAGGTTCATGAGCCAGGAGCGTGGGGCGTACTTAAGGGCCATGGGAAACCAGTTCGCCATGACCTTGTCGTCACCGTCTGCAGCTTCGATGCTCAGAGTGTAGAGCTGCAGGAACTCCATGGGGTGCCGCTGCTGAAGGTCTTCGGTGGGTCCGCCCCTTGAGGAGGGGGGCCCTTGTGAGGCCAGCGCCTCGCGAGGCCACTTGCATCGCGACGCCCATAGCTGGGCCGCCTCTTGGTCCTTCGCCAGGCGTTGCTTCCCGGGCCGTAGGCAGACGGCCTGTGCTACGCTGGTTCCCAATGGGCCGACAATAACAGTACCTAAAGTTTAAGATTTGTTTGTTATACTAATGGATCTCACGAGGTTTCTGTTGAGTTTTGTGTGCTGAAATTTTCAAGTTTTGGGTGAGACCACGATGGATGAAGGAATAAGGAGCGGCAAGACCCTAAGCTTGGGGATGCCCAAGGCACCCCAAGGTAATATTCAAGGAAGACCCAAGCGTCTAAGCTTGGGGATGCCCCGGATGGCATCCCCTCTTTCGTCTATAATCTATCGGTATATCACTTGGAGCTATATTTTTATTCATCACATGATATGTGTTTTACTTGGAGCGTCTTGTGCCATAGTTTTCTTTTCTTTGTTTGCTTTTTAGTTTGCCACAATCATCTTTGCTGAACACACGTTTTTGAGAGGGACACACATTTATCGTGATTTGTTAGAATACTCTATGTGCTTCACATATATCTTTTGAGTTAGCAGTTGCTCTAGTGCTTTACTTATATCTTTTAGAGCACGGCGGTGATTATATTTTAAAGAAATAGTTGCACTCTCATGCTTCACTTATATCTTTTTGAGAGTCTAATAAATAGTAATGGCAATTTGCACGGGTTATAAGATTGGTCCATAAAGGATAGGTATTCAAGAGGGATATAATAAAAACTTTCATGTAGATCACTGAATATGATAAGTTTGTTTCCTTGCAATAGTTTTCTGATATTAAGATGGTAATATGTGGATGTACTAGTGAATGATTGTGGTTTAGTAAGAATATTGGTGTTATGGTTTGTGATTCCCGAAGCATGCACGTATAGTCCTTAGTTGTGTGATGAGGTTGGAGCATGATTTATTATTGATTGTCTACCTTATGAGTGGTGGTCGGGGACGAGCGATGCTCTTTTCCTACCAATCTATCCCCCTAGGGGCATGCGTAGTAGTACTTTTCTTCGAGGGCTAATAGACTTTGGCAATAAGTATGTGAGTTCTTTATGACTAATGTGAGTCCATGGATTATACGCACTCTCACCTTTCCGCAATTTGCTAGCCTCTTCGGTACCGAGCATTGCCCTTTCTCACCTCGAGAGTTGGTGCAAACTTCGCCGGTGCATCCAAACCCCGTGATATGATACGTTCTATCACACATAAGCCTCTTTATATCTTCCTCAAAACAGCCACCGTACCTACCTATTATGGCATTTCCATAGCCATTCCGAGATATATTGCCATGCAACTTCCACCGTTCTTTTTTATATGACACACAACATCATTGTCATATTGCTTTGCATGATCATATAGCTGACATAGTATTTGTGGCTCAGCCACCATTCATCATTTTTTATACATGTTATGCTAGATCATTGCACATCCTGTTACACTGCCATAGGCGTTCATATAGAGTCATATTTTTCTAGTATCGAGTTGTAATATTGAGTTGTAAGTAAATAAAAGTGTGATGATCATCATTATTAGAGCATTGTCCCAGTGAGGAAAGGATGATGGAGACTATGATTCCCCCACAAGTCGGGATGAGGATCCGGACGAAAAATATAAAAAAGAGAGGCCAAAAAGAGCCCAGCAAAAAAAATGAGAGAAAAAGAGAGAAGGGGCAATGTTACTATCCTTTTCCACACTTGTGCTTCAGAGTAGCACCATGTTTTTCATATAGAGAGTCTCCTGAGTTGTCACTTTCATATACTAGTGGGAATTTTTCATTATGAAACTTGGCTTGTATATTTCGATGATGGGCTTCCTCAAATGCCCGAGGTCTTCTTGAGCAAGCAAGTTGGATGCACACCCACTTAGTTTCAGTTTGAGCTTTCATACACTTATAGCTCTTAGTGCATCTGTTGCATGGCAATCCTTACTCCTCGCATTGATATCAATTGATGGGCATCTCCATAGCCCATTGATTAGCCGCGTCGATGCGAGACTATCTTCCTTTTTGACTTCCCCTTATTAATCTCTATCATCATATTCTATTTCACCCATAGTGCTATGTCCATGGCTCGCGCTCTTGTATTGCGCGAGGGTTGAAAAAGCTGAAGCGCATTAAAAAGTATGAACCAATTGCTCGGCTTGTCATCAGGGTAGTGCATGATTAATACTTTGTGTTAGGAAGACTAAGCATGACGGGCTATATGATTTTGTAGGGATAGGGTTCTTTAGCATTTTTATTTTGAAAGGCATGATTGTTTGTTGGTATGCCTGAGTATTGATGTCTTTATATCAAATTATAGACTATTGCTTTGAATCACTCATTTCTTAATATTCATACCGTAAAATAAGAATTACATGATGAACATGTTAGGTAGCATTCCACATCAAAAATTGGTTTTGTGTGTGTAGGTGCTGCTAACGAGGTTCTGTGTGGTTCTCCTACTGGATTGATAACCTTGGTTCTTAACTGAGGGAAATACTTATCTCTACTATACTGCATCATCCTCTCCTCTTCGAGGAAATCCCAATGCAGCTCACAAGTAGCATACCGCTTGTGTGAGGGCTGAGCAGGTAACGGTTGGATTTTCTCCTTCCTACAAAAGGGGGTCTTCTTCCCCAATGAACCTTATCATTTGAGCTCGTGTTCTTCTCCCATTGTTGACCTTCTTCGAGCTTGCTATCTCTCAATCCCTCCATGGATTCTTGCTAGTTTTTGAGGGGAAAGAAAGAGGAGATCTAGATCCACATTTCCACCAATCACTTTCTCCTCTATGTGAGGGGAACCCCTTGGATCTAGATCTTGGAGTTCTTCGTGTTCTCTTCTTCGTTCTTCCTCTCATTTTCCTCCATAGCATTAGTTGTTGTGGTGGGATTTGGGAGAGAAGAACTTGGGCACTCCGTGTGCCCTTGCCATTGCATTTGGTGCATAGGTTTGAGTTCTCCATGGTGATACGTGGAAGTGAAAGTTGAGTAGCTTATTACTCTTGGGGGCTTGGTACCCTAGAGCTTGTTCCTTTGGGGTGCTTGGGCGCCCTAGACGGTTGGTGGTGTCTCGGATCTCAATCATTGTGGTGTAAGGCTCCGGGCAAGCGTCAGGGTCTCCAATTAGGTTGTGGAGACTGCCCCGAGCAATTTGTACGGGTTCCGGTGACCGCCCCCAAGGGTTGCCATTTGTACAAGTTCGGTGACCGCCCTCAAGGGTCCCTTAATGGAATCACGGCATCTTGCATTGTGCGAGGGCGTGAGGAGATTACGGTGACCCTAGTGGCTTCTTGGGGAGCATTGTGACTCCACACCGCTCCAAGCGGAGATTAGCATCCGCAAGGGTGTGAACTTCGGGATACATCGTTGTCTCCACGTGCCTCGGTTATCTCTTACCCGAGCCCTTTACTTATGCAGTTTACTTTGTGATAGCCATAGTGTTTCTTATTATATATCTTGCTATCACTTAGTTGTTTATCTTGCTTTGGATAAGTTGTTGGTGCACATAGGTGAACCTAGTTGTTCTAGGTTTTGTGCTTGACAAATTAACCGTTAGTTTTATTCCGCATTTGTTCAAGCCTAAACCGTAATTATTTTAAAGCGCCTATTCACCCCCCCCCCTCTAGGCGACATCCATGATCTTTCAGCAGGCCTTGGGGAGCTCTTGCTCGAAGAACCTCCTGAGAAAACCTTCCTTAACATATTTCCCTCTCTAAAAAAATTCTGAAATTTTTAGGCCACAAATAAGAGGTGAGCTAAACTCAACAAAATTGATAGCAACTACTCCCACAAGTGCCTAGAGACTATATCATGCATCAAAACTACTTAGAACCAAATGAATTCAACATGCAAGCTCATATTCATGGTCACCTATAGCAGCAAAATACGCAAAATATAAACCACTAGAACAAAAACTAATTGGACCATCGGAGGAGTCACATACTAGAGTAATTCCTCCGAACAGTTTTGGAAACGGAGCTCCAAGCAAGGAGATCGAAAATCTCAGGAAAATGAGCAAGAACACGAGAACTAGAGCAAGCACGTTTTTTTCTGGAGGTAGGAGAAGCAGTGGGCAAGTGCACCAAGTGAGGGGACCCACAAGCTCACATGGCGCACCCAGGGGGCAGGCGCGCCACCTGAGCTTCTGGCTCACAGGTGCACCCCCCTCGGTTGTGTTCAGTGCCAATTTTTTTGATATATTCCACAAAAAGCATACTAAATTTTCAGGACATTCCGAGGACTTTTATTTTCGGGGCATTTTTATTGCATGGATATTCAGAAAATAGAATATTCTAATACATTAAATCATATTCAAAACTAAATATAACAGAGTATAAACTAAAGTTACAAAAAGTTTTGCTTACGGAATTCATCGTCTCTATGCTTCTCGATAAGAATTCATTAATAAGGTTGATCAGGTCTTATTAACGAACTATTTCCGAGTGGCATAAAACCGAAGAATTTTTGTATAGCACTAGGTTACCTCAATTGGGATATGCATTGTCCCAGCAATAAGAGTTTGATATTTATTTTTGGAAACCAGAAGAAGAAACATAAAACATCCAATAGTGATTGTTGTGACACCCCGATTTTTGGCCCTTTCTTTTTCTTTTGGATTTCCTCGAATTTTTATTTGGATTTCTTTTTTCGTGGCTCTGTGGTCTTGAAACCTGGGAAGATCATCTCTTCTTCCTCTCCCAAGTGGCTTGTCACTCCCAAATCTTTCCCAAGACCATGCCATTTCCATCTTAGCCCAACTCCAAATTCTTTTTCTTGGGAATATTCCTTTTCTATTAAAGGAATAACCCTGTTTGCCCTAGGTTGTGAAGCAACCTATATTTCTGTCTTTCCCAAAACTCCCACAAAATTCTCATAAATTATTTGGATCATATCTTCTACTAATATGTCAAAACCCATCCTTGCCTAGTTCAAAAATAATTCAGGAATATTCATTTACTATTCTGTCCAGTATGGCACTTTGTGAAGGAAGTGCTATTTATCTTTTCTTGATTGCCCTCAAACTTTTTGAGCACTCTTTCACATCCAAATAATTGCCACATGCCAAAATTCAGCTTCATTTGCCTAGTAAATCTTCCTCAGCAAATTTCCAAAGTTTCTGTCCAGAGAGAAGCTTTGTAAAGGAAGTACTAGCTAGGATAATCCAAATGAGTTGAAATTTTGGCAGATCATCCATATGATCAAATCATTACTCTTCACAAAATTTGAGCTCCATCCAACAATCTATGTGAGCACACCTTCAAATTCTTGCTTCTGGTCACTTTTTCAGGGTGTGAAGCAACTATATTTTATATTGCTTCATAAATTATGAAATTAATCCAGGACCCAATTATCCCTATATACATTGAGCATGCCAAAATTCACATCATTTTGCCAAGCCAATTTGTCCACAAAATTCCCCCAAGTTTTTGTCCAGAGGAAAGCATTGTGAAGGAAGTGCCATTTATATTTATATAAATGGTATGAAATATTTACAGTGCCTTCATATGACCAAATCATAATCCTACACCAAATTTCAGACCTATCCAACACTCCATGTGAGTGCAGCTTCATGATCTAGTTTCCTGGACCAGATTGGCAGTTGTGAAGCAACTATGATAAATATTGGTCCAAATCCTTTCATATTTCACAAGATTGTAGTCCTTCCTACTATAAACCCCTGTGACATCCTGGTTAGCCCTTATCCCATCCCATTTGACCACAACTTCATGCCCAAGTTTGCTACAGGAAACTTCAGTTGATGCATCCCATCAGCACAAAGTGGCTTTCTTCGATCTATCACTTCAGAGAGGTCCTACTTCGGAAGGACTACACGCTAGACACGGTTTGGGCATCCTAAAGTCCTGCGTGTGCCAGTGCACGCGGTGACCACGCGGTCTGACAGGCCAAACGCGTGCTCTGGACGCCGGGACCGCTCTGCCACCGCCCAATCGTCGCCCTCGCGCCACCGAGGCATGTCCACAGCGTTGCTCTTCCTTTCCTCTGTCCATGCGCCCCCTCTGGACCCCTCTTCCCCTCTTCTTTCCGCTCCGGCGAGCCACGCCGCACCGCGTGCCCGTGGCCGTCGTTGTTTGCCGCTGTCCTATTCCTCCTCACCGATTCCCTGGCACTCCACTACCTCTCTCCCATCGCCATCCACGCCTGCCCGCGTGCGCACGCGTACGCGGCCGCGCTAGAGCATCGACCGCGTGTTCGCGGCGGTTTCCGGCTATGGCATCTCCAGCCCGCCTATATAGAGGTCGTCCCCGAGCCCCTCGAGCACTCACACCTCCCCTCCTCCACCCCAGCACTCTCCCCGACCCCTCATTCGAGCCCAGTAGCCCCTCCCCGCCCGCCATTGCCACCTTGGCCGCCGCCTCTGCCCGCCCAGATTCGAGCAAGGCAGCGCCCCTCTCCCCCTCCTTTCTCCTCCAAAGAGCTCCCTCAGTCATGGCGGAGCCCTGCCCCTCTTCCTCCTCGCCTATCCACTGTCGTAGCACCGAGCCCAACACCGGCCGACGCTGCCGTCCGCCACGGCGGAAACCCCGCTTGTTCTCGAGCTCGGTGGCTCCCATGGAGCATGCAGGCGGGTGCGGCTCGGTCCCCTGAGCACGCCGGTAGGCCGAATGCCGTGGGAGACGGCCGGAGCCGCCGGCAAGCCTCGTCGGGGGCCGCTCCTCACTCGGCCGAGCGCGGGCGACGAAGGAAGAAGACGCTGACTTGGCCAGGCGGGCCGCGCCATCCTCTCGGCCCCACCTATCGGCCAGACAGCCGCGTTGACCCTTTGCCCGCGCGAGTTTAAGTGGAAGCGTACTCGGTGAAGTATGTTTTCATTTAAGCAAAGCGTACTCTGCTGCGTTTCGGCTGAGAATGCGCTTTCCCGCGGGGAAAGCATATTCTTTGAAATACGCTTTCTGTTTTTTTAGCCGCCGGCGCCGAAACCCTTATATTGTGAACGTTCACCCGTTAGTAGCAGAAATGGACAAATTTTATTTGTTTTTCTGCCTAACGAACGAACGGTCACAACTTCTTAACCGTGACTCCGATTCAGGTGATTCCAAAGCCCACGTTCTCTATTCGCCGAGCCCGTTCTGTTGGTATCATTTTCATGATGTTGTGACACTCTGAAAATGACCATTTTACCCCTGTCCTTACTCAGTCCCCTTCTAGAGGGAGACGTTTCCGGCAAATTTTTCCGCTAGTGCCTCTCACTTCTTCCCGATGATTCCTTCATCCCGAGGCAAGCCACAATAGCCACTTGCATGATGGCCTTGCAGTAGCCATGGTTTCCACTTGAATATTTCAATAATTGTTTGCTCATTTAATGATTTTTTTAACACTTCAAATATGCTCGTGAATCCATGTCCATGCTTATGCTATGTTCTTGTGCATATATGATTCTTCTCCATTATTAGTGTTATTGTTATTATTATCATGCTTTATTCTTGTAATCATTTCCGATGCTAGTGATACTGATATGCTCACATGAGTAGTTACGGTTTGATATGAAACTACTTGTGATATTCATGATCATCTCTATGCCATGGTCATTTGCATCCCGTAGAGTAAATGATTTATTGTTGATGATGTTACGATAAATGTTTATGTTGCCCATCCATGTTATGTGATATCATGCTCATATGCATTGTCATATTATTTTATTGTGACTCAACTCATCACCATTCAAGTAGAACCTGATATTAATCGAACTTGAACAAATCTGTTGGCTGAGTCATAATGCCATCGAATCGAGCTGACAAGTGCAGCCACACTTGCCTTATGGGGGACCCTAATTTGGTCTATTGTCATGCCTCTCACCGGTGCCTCCAACTAGGGAAGGTTATGTGCGCGCGCTACCCAGATCAGGTAGGCGGCCATAAGCCTTGTGTGGCCAAGTTGTATGGTATACCATTGTCCCCGTTTGGGATGACTTGCTTTGTTTTGGCCATGACGGTGGCAGCCACCAAGGTGGCGGATGTCACGAGTTGACATCGGGGCCACCCAGGACATAGCCCAAAGGGGAGTTTGTCGGAGTGGCCGGGAGAGTGTCATGCAATAGATTGGTTTTGTCGGAATGTCGTTGGTCCACCCGAATGGGAGCACGAGGCCATGAGTTCCTTGGTGTGGGTACAGTGTACTAAACTCTACAGAGTGTATAATCTATCGATAGCCACGTCCTCGGTCATGGACACAGTTCGTAGTAGGTCACACTATGGGTCAACAGTAATATTAACCTGAATAATAACAACCCCGGTTCGATGAGAAAAGAAGTTGGTTGATCTTTATGTGGTCACGAGATGATCACGATGGTATTATTGATGATGGTTGATCATGAGGTGATCGTGTGATGATCACGACGGTATGAAAGATTGATACCTATGGTGGTTACGAGATAACCTCCGAGTAGAGTAAGTGGGTCCGTGAGACCTTAAACGTCGCCCCTTGCATGCTGGTGCTAGTATCATCATGTTCCTATCATGAGTAACATGTTGTAACACCCCGATTTTTGGCCCTTTCTTTTTCTTTTGGATTTCTTTGAATTTTTATTTGAAGCTCTTTTTCCGTGGCTATGTGGTCTTGAAACCAGGGAAGATCTTCTCTTCTTCCTCTCCAAGTGGCTTGTCACTCCCAAAATTTTCCCAAGACCAGGTCATTTCCATCTTAGCCCAACCCCAATATTTATTTATTGGGAATATTCCTTTTTCAATTAAAGGAATAACCCTGTTTGCCCTAGGTTGTGAAGCAACCTATATTTCTGTCTTTCCTAAAATTCCCACAAAATTCTCATAAATTCTTTGGATAATATCTTCCACAAATATGTCAAAATCCATCCTTGCCTAGTTCAAAAATAATTCAGAAATATTCATTTCCTATTATGTCCAGTATGGCACTTTGTGAAGGAAGTGCTATTTATCTTTTCTTGATTGCCCTCAAAAATTTTGTGCACTCTCTCATATCCAAATGATTGCCTCATGCCAAAATTCAGCTCCATTTGCCTAGTAAATCTTCCTCAGCAGATTTCCAAAGTTTCTGACCAGAGAGAAGCTTTGTGAAGGAAGTGCTAGCTAGGCTAATCCAAATGAGTTGAAATTCAGGAAGATAATTTATATGATCAAATAATCACTCTCCACCAAATTTCATTTCCATCCAACAATCTATGTGAGCACACCATCCAATCTTTGTTTCTGGTCATAATTTCAGTTTGTGAAGCAACTATATTTTATATTGCTTCAAAAAATTCTGAAATTAATCCAGGACCTTAACATCCCTATATCCTTTGAGCATGCCAAAATTCACATCATTTTGCCAAGTCATTTTCTCCACAAAATTCCCTCAAGTTTCTGTCCAGTGGGAAGCATTGTGAAGGAAGTACCATTTTTATTTATCCAAATGGTATGAAAGTTTTATGGTGCCTTCATATGCTTAAATGATCATACTCCACCAATTTTCAGCCCAATCCAATCATCCAGGTGAGTGCTACTTCATGATATAATTTCTGGACCAGATTTGGCAGTTGTGAGGCAACTATGTTAAATCCTGGTCCAAATCATTTCATATTTCACAGGATCATAGTCCTTCCTACCCTAAACCTCTGTTACATCCTGGTTATCTCTTATCTCATTCCATTTGACCACAACTTCATGATCTAGTTTGCTACAGCAAACTTCTGTTGATGCTACCCATTAGCACAAAGGTGCTCTAACCTAACCAAGACCTTAGTGTTGATCCATCTAGTAGGGTCCACACGCTAGACATCTCTTTGCGGGCCAGAACGCACCGTGTGCACCTGTGCACGCGGTGACGACACGGCTGGGAAGCCATTGTCGCGCTCTGGATGGCGTTTAGCTTTGGGCACTCCTCTCCCCGCCGTTTCCTCGCGTCCTAGCATGTCCTAGAGCACCTCCGTAGCCACGCGTTCGCTTCCCAGCCCTGTCCCCCTCCTCCTTCGCCCTCCTCGCGCCACGATAGCCACGGCCACATGCGCACAGTGGCCGAGTGGCCGACCGGACTTCTTCCTCCCCACGTCTGCCTGCGCTGGCCTCCTCTGGCACTCCGCTAGCCCACTCTAGTCACTGTCCAAGCCAGCCCACGTGCGCACGCGTACGCGGTCGTGTCAGAGCGCGGCGCATGCGTCGCCATGGCCACGGCTTCGCCACGGGTATTTAAGCCATGCTCAAGCCTCTCCGAGCACGCCAACATCTTCACCACCCTCCGAGTAGCCTCCCCGACCACCCAACCGAGCCCCTGGAGCTCTCCTATCCCTCCCATGGCCGGAGCCCCGCCGCCGGCCGCGGCTCAAATTTGAGCTCCACGGCCCCTCCTTCTCCACTCTGAGACCACCAGAGACCTCCACCTTCAACGCCGAGCTCACCCCGCATCCCCGTTCTTCCTCCCGTGCCCCGTGCCGTGCTACCCATCGTCGGCCGATGCCACCCTCCGCCACGGCCGAGGCCCTCCCTGTTCCTGGGCTCGCCGGCGAGCGTGTGACCTCCAGGCGGGTGCGCCTCGTTCCAATGAGCGCGTCGATGGCCGGAGCTCGGCCGGAGGTGGCCCGTGCCGTCGGGGGTCGCCGCCGGAGCGCGTGGCCTCCTCTGTCCCGCGGGCGCGAGCAGCATTGGAGAAGAAGGGCCTGCAGGTGGGCCCCGCCATCCCCTCGGTCCCATCCGTCAGCCAGACGGGGGCGTTGACCCCGGGCCCGCATTATTTCAAGTGGACATGTATTCCTTCGAATACGCTCTCCGAAAAGGAAAGCGTAAAGCGCTGCGGTTACGGCCTGAAATGCGCTTTCTCTATCCTAAAGCGTATTTCCAGAAGTGCGCTTTCTCTTTCCAGCCTAGCGCCGAAAGGGTTAATTGGCGGACGTTCGTCCGTTAAGGCCAGAAGTGAACAAATTTTTATTTGTTTTCTGCCTAACGAACGAACGGCCGTAATTTTTCAACCGTGACTCCAAATCAGGTGATTCCAAAGCCCACGATCTCAGTTCATCGAGCCCGTTCTGTTGGTATCATTTTCACCATGTTGTGACATTCTGAAAATGACCATTTTGCCCCTGCCCTCATTCAGCCCCCTCCGAGAGGGAATCATTTCCGGCAAAATCTTCCGCGAGCTCATCACACTTCTTCCCGGTGAATCCTTCACCCCCAGGCAAGCCACAACAGTCACTTGAATGATGGCATTGCAGTAGCCATGGTTTTCCACTTGAATATTTAAATAGTTGTTTGCTCATTCAATTATTTTGTGAATGATATATGCTTGTGAATCCATGTCTATGCTTATGCCATGTTCATTTTCATTTAGTAAGTGAAATGATTAATTGCTAATGTTATTATTATCATGTTTCATTCTTGTAATCATTTCCGATGCTAGTGATAATGTCATGCTCACATGAGTAGCTATGGTTTGATTTGAAAATACTTGTGATATTCATGATCATCGTTATGCTATGTTCATTTGCATCCCGTAGACTAAATGATGTATCATTGTCGATGTAATGATGTTAAATGGCAATGTGGCCCATCCATGGTTACCCTGATATCATGCTATTATGCATCGTTATTTTATTGTTATTGTGACTCAGCTCATCACCATTCAAGTTGAACCTGACAATAATCGAACTTGAACAAATCTGTTGGCTGAGTCATGGAGCCACCGAATCGAGCTCACCAGTGCAACCACACTTGCCTTATGGGGGCCCTGATTCGGTCTATTGTCATGCCTCTCGCCGGTGCTTCCAACTGGGGAAGGTTATGTGCGCGCGCTACCCTGATCAGGTAGGCGGCCATAAGCCTTGTGTGCCCGAGTTGTATAGCATACCGAGGTCCCCGTTTGTGATGATGTTTTTGTTTGGCCACGACGGTGGCAGCCACAAAGGTGGCGGATGTCATGAGTTGACATCGGGGCCACCCAGGACATAGCCCAAAGGGGAGTTTGTCGGAGTGGCCGGGAGAGTGTCATGCAATAGATTGGTTTTGTCGGAACGTCGTTGGTCCACCCGAATGGGAGCCCGAGGCCATGAGTTCTGTGGTGTGGGTACATTGTTCTAACCTCTGCAGATTGTATAATCTATCGATAGCCGCATCCTCGGTCATGGACACAGTTCGTAGTAGGTCACACTATGGGTCAACAGAAATATTAACCTGAATAATAAACAACCCTGGTTCCATGAGAAAAGAAGTTGGTTGATCTTTATGTGGTCATGCGATCATCACAGGTAGAGATCAAGCTCCGTGTGGTCAGGTAATGATCACGATGGTATAGTTGATACCAAGCTTGGTTGATCCTGAGGTGATCGTGTGATGTTCACGACGGTAAGCTTGATGAATATGGTGGTTATGAGATGACCTCCCAGAAGAGTAAGTTGGTCCAAGGGACCGTAAACGTCGATCCCCCTTGCACGCTAGTGCTAGTATCATCATGTTCATATCATGAATTATATGTACCTATCATACTCATGTTGTTCTAGTAGTAATGTGTTCATCATGGATGATTAACCTGCAAATGCCATGCTGTTGTTTGTCTTGATTGCTTTGGTTGCTGTGAGCTTGCGAGTACATTCAAAGTACTCGCCTGGCGTGTCATGCCAGATTACAGGTGATGTCGTGATTGCTTGTTTGTCGAGGATCCCGAGGTTGCGCTCTAGGATGCGTCCCAGCCAGAGTCCCTGCAGAGTGGAGTTCATCACCGTCATCGTTGTTCCGCTGCTAGAATTGATTCCGCTTCGAGATGTTCCGCTGCTAGCATAAAGCTACCTTAGCAGGCGAAGTGTCGCCGTGCCCCTGTAACCTTTGTAATATCGGACCCTTGTACCCTGATTATTTGTAATAAAGAGCTGATTTCTATGCCAAGCAGTGCGTATTCCAGAAGACTTGATCTCTGGGCTGGAATACAGGCTGTTCCAGTTTCTTTGAGCCGGGGTGCCACACATGTACATGCCATGCTCACTCTCATGTTGATTCTAGCAGTATCATGTTCATCAATGGTAATTAACCTGTAAATGCCATGTTGTTGTTTGCCTTGATTGCTTTGGTTGCTGTGAGCTTGCGAGTACATTCAAAGTACTCACCTGACGTGTCATGCCAGATTGCAGGTGATGCCGTGATTGCTTGCATGTCGAGGATCCCGAGTTTGCGCGCTAGGATGTGTCCCAGCCAGAGTCCCTGCGATGTGGAGTTCATCACTGTCGTCGTTGTTCCGCTGCTAGAAGTCATTCTGCTGCTACGAGTTGTTCTGCTGCTAGCATAGAGCTATCTTAGCAGGCGTAGTGTCGTCGTGCCCCTGTAACTTTTGTTATATCGGACCCTTGTACCTCGATTATTTGTAATAAGAGCTGATTTGTTCTATGCCAAGAAGTGCCGTATTCCAGGAGACTTGATCTCTGGGCTGGAATACGGGGTGTTCCGGTTTCTCTAAGCCGGGGTGCCACAGTGCTAGGTATCAGAGCAGGTCTGGTTGTAGGACGCCCTAGTCAGCGCGAGCATTAGAAACCGGTAGTATAGAGTCTAGTCGGTTTGCTGCATTTGATTGCTGCATTTGTTTGTCGCATAGCATGCATATAAACTTATTATATTGTCGCTAGCGGGTGATCTTGTGAGTGTGGGTGGCATTGGTTTCGATCCACTACCTGCACCCTCCTGTTTTGCATAATTGCTCTTCGGTGTTTGGTGTCATCTCTGTCCCAGCGGAGTGATGCCGAGGTACCTAGTGATGTCGATCTCTTGCAGGATTGATGCACAGGTATCACACCGATATATTTTTCTCCAGCCACACCTATCGTTTCGGTGGTAGACATGTTTCTACCCCGGATCTTGCCATCCAACCCGCCGCTTTGGCAACCCTTACTGGTCTTTGTTACCAGAAAAGGGCAATGTCAGCAAGACCCTACGTTCCACCGCTATCCTACCTTGTCACCCAGTCCTTGGACGAGTACGGTTCCCTTCCGTCCGCTTGATGATGATGTCACTGTGACATCCGTGTTCCGCTACATGATCACCGAGTTCGTCCTCACCCCTAAGCCCGTCCAGATGCAACCGGGTTAAGCCATCACTTGGTGTAGCTCTGTTTACACCAACCCCTCCACACGCTGATCCACCTTCGTGCACACCGCCACAGCATATTAGACCGTAGTACCGGAGTTCTCGTGAGATTTGCGTGCTTAAGTAGGCATGCATATTGTTGTGGATAGTAGTACAATGTGATGTTGCTTCTGTGTAATCTTGATGCCTTGTGTGCTTTTGTTCAGTCGTTTATTTTGCTTCTTTCTTTGGGCCTTCGGTGTTTCCTTACTTCCCCTTATGAAAGTTGCTCATCAACCGCCACCGGAACCAAATAATCAGTAAGGAATTCAATTATTTGGAAGCTCAGCTACACATTATGGAATTCTTAGCTGACTGCATTATATTGGGAATATCTGATCTGAATACAAAGGATATCCTATATTGATTATTAGCATCAAGTTTACATCAGTGTGCAACCATCACAATCTTAATGAACCAGCTGGACGACAATTTGTGTGCAAGACAACAGTACATTTCCAGTCAAAGGAATATCAAGGATATATATATATATATATATATATATATATATATATATATATATATATGGCATTCAGTCCGCACACTACAGTGAGAAGCTTCTGGAGTAAGCCACCCAGTCTTCCTCTGCACGCTACCAAGAAAGCTTACGAAGCAAGGTTCCGCAGTCTTCCTCAACACGATACTCTCGATGGCTTCCAACACAAGCTATCCAGTCTTCGTCAGTATGGCACTACAAACAGTCATCGGTATTGGTACAAGATGTTACCCAGTGAGTTGGTAGTATATAACAGTGCATCTCAAGAATCAGAACCGCAACAGTTGGGTCAGAAGCATGAGCTAGTCAGGGCACCAGTGGCTGCCTCGGCAATCAAATGCTCAGCCACACACACTTCCATATATGTTGTGAGCATGCTGCCAAGGTCATTCAAGTCTCGAACGATGATGCAAGCATGGTGAGAATCCGACAACCACATGAATTATGTAAGAGGAAGAAAGCCAGTATACACCTCAGTGTGAGGCAAGGACTGACAAGCTATGAAGTAAGACAATTTGGAACAACAATCTTGACAGTGGATATCAAGGCCAGTTTCCTCCCAACTGACAAAGTGATATCATTAACCTCTGTCACTGTCATGTATGATTGACCACAACAGTGAGCTCTATACAAGTACTGTGAGCCTGGTCTATGATCCTGATGAACCCTTGCTTACCTTTCCCTGGTAACGGCACCACGCCTGTGTTCTAAGCTGCTTTCGGCCGTCCGGGGTGGATGCCGACTTTATATTTCTCTTTTCAACAACTGGCCCGTGTTCTGAGCTGCTTTTCGGCCGTCTCGGGCAACTGTTGAGTTTTTTTGGTAGCAGTGACCCTATGCTCTGAGCTGTTCTTCGGCCGTCTTAGGGAACTGCTACATTCTTCTTATCAACACTGCCTCATGCTCTGAGCTGCTTTTCAGCCGTCTTGAGCCATGGTTGAGCTATCTCAGTAATGTCCCAAATCTGAGTTGTAAAGACCGTTCTGGTGGCTACTGATTTATTTGCCGATTCCATGCAAAGGTTCGGATGATCATTGCCCTACAGTTAAAGCTCGGGAGATGATGAACTTGCCAGTTAAGCGTTGTTGCACGGTCATAGGATAAGGATAAGGATAAGGTATGCCAGCCGGAATATTGCACCTGACAGCACCTATGGTCACATGAAGAATTAAGAATATATATGACCAAGCTCTTTCGGCAAAGGATTCAGGCGAAACTAATGAAGACGCAAGACCGACAATACAGGGATCTCATATCAATGTAACTCTCTTGTCCAACTGCATATGCTCAGCCTTGTCAATATCGAATATCCAAGGCTGCCATGTCAGACCAAAGGCCAAGCTCCGCAGTTTGACTCCAGCAACCATATTAACGCATCGCACGGACTACTACCCACATGTGGCTATACTGACAAAATGAGTAATCAGAATGCTGAACAACAATCTCGAATCATGTGCTCTCACGTATGGTACCCTGTCATGAACAAGATTTTCCGCCACGACCACCGTCAGTCAAGTCTTCGGATGCTATTGCTATAAGGCCATACTCCTGTATACTGATCGCGACAAGTGACAGTCGAATCTTTGGTACGGAGTTGATACTCGAGACAGTGGAGCCAGTCAAGATAATTCAAAACCACTTACGAGCAGTCAGATTCCGCCAAGAGAGCGGTTATGATTCTGAGAATTGTTTTGAACCCGGGAGGACATGCATCTACTTGAGTAACCCGATGCAATGCTTTAAATGTTTCATGTCCACCGAGGAAATTTGTGCACAACTCCATTGATACTAGCAGTGTTGGATATAAGAATGACACGTCAATGGGGAAATTCCTCCCGGACTTATGGAAATTCCCGTCATGAAAATAGCAGATAAGACAACAGACATAAAGGAATTGGAGTCAGAGTAAGGATGAACTTATGAAGGAAGACCTATCAGAATGTTGGGTACGGTGAAGCAAACCACCTCCGAGCAAGGTAAGCAGATCATATGAAATTTAGTAGGAACATCATATAAAGGAAAAGGATACCCGAGTTGGAAACGGTTTCTTTAAGTCAGAATATTCATACTTGTTCCCTGAGCAACCAAATCTCGAGGACGAGATTTTTGTAAGGGGGTAGGTTTGTGACACCCCGATTTTTGGCCCTTTCTTTTTCTTTTGGATTTCCTCGAATTTTTATTTGGAGTTCTTTTTTCGTGGCTCTGTGGTCTTGAAACCTGGGAAGATCATCTCTTCTTCCTCTCCCAAGTGGCTTGTCACTCCCAAATCTTTCCCAAGACCATGCCATTTCCATCTTAGCCCAACTCCAAATTCTTTTTCTTGGGAATATTCCTTTTCTATTAAAGGAATAACCCTGTTTGCCCTAGGTTGTGAAGCAACCTATATTTTTGTCTTTCCCAAAACTCCCACAAAATTCTCATAAATTATTTGGATCATATCTTCCACTAATATGTCAAAACCCATCCTTGCCTAGTTCAAAAATAATTCAGGAATATTCATTTCCTATTCTGTCCAGTATGGCACTTTGTGAAGGAAGTGCTATTTATGTTTTCTTGATTGCCCTCAAACTTTTTGAGCACTCTTTCACATCCAAATAATTGCCACATGCCAAAATTCAGCTTCATTTGCCTAGTAAATCTTCCTCAGCAAATTTCCAAAGTTTCTGTCCAGAGAGAAGCTTTGTAAAGGAAGTACTAGCTAGGATTATCCAAATGAGTTGAAATTTTGGCATATCATCAATATGATCAAATAATTACTCTTCAAAAAATTTGAGCTCCATACAACAATCTATGTGAGCACACCTTCAAATTCTTGCTTCTGGTCACTTTTTCAGGGTGTGAAGCAACTATATTTTATATTGCTTCATAAATTATGAAATTAATCCAGGACCCAATTATCCCTATATACATTGAGCATGCCAAAATTCACATCATTTTGCCAATCCATTTTGTCCACAAAATGCCCCCAAGTTTTTGTACAGAGGAAAGCATTGTGAAGGAAGTACCATTTATATTTATATAAATGGTATGAAATATTTACAGTGCCTTCATATGACCAAATCATCATCCTACACCAAATTTCAGACCTATCCAACACTCCATGTGAGTGCAGCTTCATGATCTAGTTTCCTGAACCAGATTGGCAGTTGTGAAGCAACTATGATAAATATTGGTCCAAATCCTTTCATATTTCACAAGAATGTAGTCCTTCCTACCCTAAACCCCTGTGACATCCTGGTTAGCCCTTATCACATCCCATTTGACCACAACTTCATGCCCAAGTTTGATACAGCAAACTTCAGTTGATGCATCCCATCAGCACAAAGTGGCTTTCTTCGATCTATCACTTCAGAGAGGTCCTACTTCGGAAGGACTACACGCTAGACACGGTTTGGGCGGTCCTAAAGTCCCGCGTGTGCCAGTGCACGCGGTGACCATGCGGTCTGGCAGGCCAAACGCGTGCTCTGGACACCGGGACCCCTCTGCCGCCGCCCAAACGTCGCCCTCGCGCCACCAAGGCATGTCCACAGCGTTGCTCTCCTCTCCTCCGTCCACGCGCCCCCTCTGGACCCCTCTTCCCCTCCTCTTTTCGCTCCGGCGAGCCACGCCGCACCGCGTGCCCGTGGCCGTCGTCGTTTGCCGTTGTTCTCTTCCTCCTCACCGATTCCCTGGCACTCCACTACCTCTCTCCCATCGCCATCCACGCCTGCCCACGTGCGCACGCGTACGCGGCCATGTCAGAGCATCGACCGCGTGTTCGTGGCGGTTTTCGGCTACGGCATCTCCAGCCCGCCTATATAGAGGCCATCCCCGATCCCCTCGAGCACTCACACCTCCCCTCCTCCACCCCAGCACTCTCCCCGACCCCTCATTTGAGCCGAGTAGCCCCTCCCCGCCTGCCATTGCCACCTTGGCCGCCGCCTCTGCCCGCCCGGATTCAAGCAAGGCAGCGCCCCTCTCCCCCTCCTTTCTTCTCCAGAGAGCTCCCTCAGTCATGGCGGAGCCCTGACCCTCTTCCTCCTCGCCTATCCACTACCGTAGCACCGAGCCCAACACCGGCCGATGATGCCGTCCGCCACGGCGGAAACCCCGCTTGTTCCCGAGCTCGGTGGCTCCCATGGAGCATGCAGGCGGGTGCGGCTCGGTCCCCTGAGCACGCCGGTAGGACGAACGCCGCGGGAGACGGCCGGAGCCGCCGGCAAGCCTCGTCGGGGGCCACTCCTCCCTCGGCCGAGCGCGGGCGACGATGGAAGAAGACGCTGACTTGGCCAGGAGGGCCCAACCTGTCGACCAGATAGCCGCGTTGACCCTTTGCCCGCGCGAGTTTAAGTGGAAGCGTACTCGGTGAAGTACGTTTTCATTTAAGCAAAGCGTACTCTGCTGCGTTTCGGCTGAGAATGAGCTTTCCCGCCGCGAAAGCGTATTCTCTGAAATACGCTTTCTGTTTTTTAGCCGCCTGCGCCGAAACCATTATATTGTGAACATTCACCCGTTAGTAGCAGAAATGGACAAATTTTATTTGTTTTTCTGCCTAACGAACGAACGGCCACAACTTCTTAACCGTGACTCCAATTCAGGTGATTCCAAAGCCCACGTTCTCTATTCGCCGAGCCCGTTCTGTTGGTATCATTTTCATGATGTTGTGACACTCTGAAAATGACCATTTTACCCCTGCCCTTATTCAGCCCCCTTCGAGAGGGAAACGTTTCCGGCAAATTTTTCCGCGAGTGCCTCGCACTTCTTCCCGATGATTCCTTCATCCCCAAGCAAGCCATAACAGCCACTTGCATGATGGCCTTGCAGTAGCCATGGTTTCCACTTGAATATTTAAATAATTGTTTGCTCATTTAATGATTTTGTTAACACTTCGAATATGCTCATGAATCCATGTCCATGCTTATGCTATGTTCTTGTGCATATATGATTCTTCTCCATTATTAGTGTTATTGTTATTATTACCATGCTTTATTCTTGTAATAATTTCCGATGCTAGTGATACTGATATGCTCACATGAGTAGTTATGGTTTGATATGAAACTACTTGTGATATTCATGATCATCTCTATGCCATGCTCATTTGCATCCCGTAGAGTAAATGATTTATTGTTGATGATGTTACGATAAATTTTTATGTTACCCATCCATGTTATGTGATATCATGCTCATATGCATTGTCATGTTATTTTATTGTGACTCAGCTCATCACCATTCAAATTGAACCTGATATTAATCGAACTTGAACAAATCTGTTGGCTGAGTCATAGTGCCATCGAATCGAGCTGACCAGTGCAGCCACACTTGCCTTATCGGGGCCCCTAATTTGGTCTATTGTCATGCCTCTCGCCGGTGCCTCCAGCTAGGGAAGGTTATGTGCGCACGCTACCGAGATCAGGCAGGCGGCCATAAGCCTTGTGTGCCCGAGTTGTATGGGTCGGGCCCATGGAACCCGGGGTATCAAGGCCCGTCTGCCTTTGGCCCAGGCCGCGACGCCTGGCATGGGCCCAGCAGGCCGTCACCACCGAGCATCTCACCAAGACCCCTCATGAGGCCCTGGCCTCCTGAGGCCCCCTCCTCAGGGAGTGGCGAGTAATCCTCAGCACCACCATCAACGGCCTCGCGAGGCCCTCTCACGAGGCGGCTTCCCGAAGTGACCTCGCGAGGCGGCTTCCCGAGGTGGCCTCCCGAGGCCCCCTCCTGCAGGCAACGAGATGAAGGCCGTTCGACGTGCCGCGCGGTTTGGGGCCCATCACATGGGTGACGCGCGTGGCGACGAGCAGCAGCAGAGGCCGCGCCAGTAGGCGCGGATGAAGATGGTTTCCTCTTTCGTGTTAAGGGAGCAGGGCCAGCTATCTACTCTCCAAAGCAACCGCAAAGGTTGCCCGATCGGCGAAGGAAGACCAAGACGACGGACGCGCAGGGCGGAGGTCATCACCGAGCCCACCAGCGCGTCATGGATCATGCTTTGGCAGGCGAAGACCACCTTTAGTCAGGATAGCCTGAGCGCCTGTCCCCTTTCAAAATCGCCAAGTGTGGCAACCCTTCCCGCCTAAGCTTTGAGGGGGAAGAGGACCAAGGCCGATATAAAAGGGGCAGTGCAGCCACCAAAGAGAGGGATCCGGTCGATCCCACCGTCTTCAACCTTGTACGCGAGAACTCTCTTGCCCACAATAATCCAAACCACAAGCAGGAGTAGGGTCTTACACCGCAAGGTGGCCTGAACCTGGGTAAACCGCTGAGTCCTCGCCCCGTCCCTCGCTAGCGCGCTCTCGCTGTAGCCTCGCCGTAGCTTAGCCGTGGTAAGAGACGAAGCGGTAGAACGAGCTCACCCCAGTGATCGAACCTTTGGGTCCCCGGAGCCCGACTTCCGACATTTTGGCACGCCAGGTAGGTGGGTGCTACCGTTCTTCTGCTCTGCCATCAGCTTCACCAACCCCATGGCCGACGCACGTCGCGAGCGCGCCGAGCGCAGGGCTGGCCGCGTGGCTCAGACAGAGCCGGTGGCCCGCGGCAATCGCCGCTGCCCCGAAGCCGAAGCTGATGCCGCCACCGACCCCGCTGCCCGTGAGCAGCAGGACTCCTCCCTGCATCCCTCCGTGCGGGCGGACGGCCGCACCGCCACGGCCTCCTCCCTCGCCAACCGTGGGCCGCCGAACCCGCAGGCCGTGCTGCTCATGGCGCGTGAGCTGCTCCGCTACCGTCCGGATGACGCCGGCTACGACGCCTTGCTTGCCTGCATCACCGAGCTCGTCAATGTCGCCGGGGACGCTCCGGCGCCTTCTCACTCGCTCCGCCCTCCGCCGTTTCGTGTTGGGGACCTGGCGCACGGCGCTCCCCCGCTGCCTCCTCTGCGCGACGAGCGCGTCGGGCCCCAGCGCAGCACATGGGCCCGTGAGCCGTCCCGCGGCGCGTCCTCGCCAGACCGAGACGAACACAGCTGCCAGATCATCCGCCACGCCCCCCCGACCAGGCCGTTCAGGACGTTGCAGCGGCCGGGCGTCAAAACCACGCCGCCCCCGCTGGCGGCGTCCCCTCGAGCGGCGTGGGCTGCCGTGCCTTCACCCATGAGCTGCGTCGCGTGGTCTGGCCCACAAAGTTCAAGCCTGAGCTGCCACCACGCTACGACGGCACCCCCAACCCCACGGAGTTCCTCTAGCTCTACGCGCTGAGCGTCGAAGCGGCGAACGGCGATGACAAGGTCATGACGAACTGGTTCCCCATGGCCCTCAAGGATGGCCCGCGCTCCTGGCTCATGAACCTCCCCGAGGCTTCCATCTCGTCGTGTGCCAAGCTCTGCAGCCAGTTCATCGCCAACTTCAAGGGCACACAGGACCGCTCCCTCACCATCAACGACCTGCGGCGTGTTCGGCAGCGCCCAGACGAGACCCTCCGCAAGTACGTCCAGCGCTTCAGTCAGGTGCGCAACAAGACCCCGCGCGCCTCCGACGCGGCCGTCATCTCTGCGTTCTCCACCGGCGTCACAGACGTCAAGATACGCAAGAAGCTCGCCATCAACGGTGAGCTCGATTCCGTCCTCGAGCTGCTCGACCTCGCCGACAAGTGCGCCAAGGCTGAAGAAGGTCGTCTCTTCGTCCACAACGACCCCGACGTGGCGCTCGACGCCGCCAAGGCCAAGAGCAAGGACGTCAAGCGCAAGGGCCCTGCCGTGCTAACGGCGGAGCCCGAGCAGAAGTGTGGCCACGACCTCGACGAGCCCAGGAAGGACAACCGGCCACTCTGGGCTTTTGACAACGTCCGCTCCCACAACACCGAAGATTGTCAGGAGCTCAAGCTGCTCCGCGACGAGCGCCTGAGCCGCTGGGACGACCGCAACGGCCGCGACGCCGGCCGCGGAGGTGGCCACAGCGGCAACCGCTGGGACAGCCGCAACAGTAATGGCAGCTACCGCCAGGGCTGGCGCGACCAGCCTCGTGAGGCCGCCTGGCGCGATCAGCCTCATGAGGCGAATCCTCGGGCCAATGCCGCTCTCCCGCCGCTGCCGCCGCCACCCCGGAGGGACGACGTCAATCGGCCTGACGAGGGCGCTGGGGGCTACCAGGAGCCTCGCGCGATCGCCTGCATCCTTGGCGGGTCCCAAGCCCCCGCGTCCATCCGCCACTTCAAGCAACTCTCTCGCGAGGTGTACGCCGCCCTCCCGAGGCCTGAGGTCGCGCGTCCCCTCAAGTGGTCGCAGTATGCCATCACCTTCGACTCCAAGGACCACCCCAAGTCCACGGCCTTTGCAGGCGCGCTCCCCATGCTGTGCACTCCCACCATGAGCAACGTCGTGGTCACCAAGACCCTCATCGACGGGGGTGCCGGCCCCAACGTACTTTCCATCGAGACCTTCGAGACGCTCCAGGTGCCCTACGACCAGCTGATGCCGACCAGGCCCTTCTCCGGAGTGACCGATGGCTCAACCATCCCGCTGGGGCAGGTGCGCCTCCCCGTCACCTTCGGCACCCGCAAGAACTACCACACCGAGCTCATCGACTTCGACGTGGCGCACATCGGCCTGCCTTATAACGCCATCTTGGGCTAGCCAGCTCTCACCAAGTTCATGGCGGCCACCCATCACGCCTACAACGTCCTCAAGATGCCCGGCTGCAGCGGCATCATCACCGTCGCCTGCGACAAAAAGGACGCGGCCAGCACCCTCGAGCGCACTTACAAGGCTGCAGCTATCGCGCACCCGGCCGACGAGGACGCGGCTGAGCCTTCCGAGGCCGCGCCAGTGAAGA
The DNA here is from genome assembly GCA_039707655.1 of Elymus sibiricus. Classification (NCBI taxonomy): domain Eukaryota; kingdom Viridiplantae; phylum Streptophyta; class Magnoliopsida; order Poales; family Poaceae; genus Elymus; species Elymus sibiricus. The sequence goes on from CM077676.1 coordinate 312,280,625, forward strand.
AGAAGCAGCTGTTCTCTCAGGACCGTGCCGAGGCGAAGAAGGTGTCGGTGGACGGCAGCGGCTCCGGCCCTGCCTTCACCATCGGCACAGACCTCCCCCCTGCATAGGAAAGCGCGCTCGTCGCCTTCCTTCGGGCAAACTCGGATGTTTTCGCCTGGAAAGCATCTGACTTGTCCGGTGTGCCGAGGGAGGTGATCGAGCACCACTTAGTGGTGTGCCCCAATGCACGCCCGGTCAAGCAGAAAGCACGGCGCCAGGCGCCAGAGAAGCAAGAGTTCATCGTCAAGGAAGTCCAGAAGCTCCAGGAAGCCGGAGTTGTTCGTGAGGTGCGCCATCCCGAATGGCTCGCCAACCCAGTCGTCGTCCCCAAGAAGGGCGGCAAGGAGCGCATGTGCGTCGACTTCACCGGCCTCAACCAGCTCTGCCCGCATGACCCCTTCCAGCTGCTGCAAGATGGCCGGGGCGCTGGCCCCACCGTCGGCGGCATGCGCATGCCTTTTGGGCTGAGGAACGCCGGCGCCTCTTTCCAGAGGCTGGCGCCCTTCGTGCCAGGGCCTCGCGAGCCCCCTGGCTCTGGAGGAGCGGACTCCCTAGGCACGCCTCGCCGAACGGTCTGACGTCACTACAGCGCGGTTCTGCCAGATGCGCCCGGCGCGTCGCCTCGAGCGGCCCTCACTCCTTCTCGCCGCGCCTCTCGAGCTTCGCTCCCGGAACCCTATCCTTTTGGTTGTGTAACGAATTTTGCTAATTTTGCCTTGATAAGTTATGCTACCTGCTCAATCGCCTGTTAAGTTCGGTGCCAACCGGAAAGCGCCACGCGCGCGCGACCCCTCCTCTGGCCGACTCCGTGAGTGGGGGCTAGGCACGGGGCCTGTGCTCGGGTCCGTCCCTACACTGCCGTCAAATCCAAGCGACTGAGCTCTGGCTCGCGGGCCTACTCCTGTGCACGTCACCTCACCAAGGTCCTCGGTGCCTTACCTCCTCACGCAACGGCCGCGGGCGGGTTAGCGAGTGCGTGCCACTCCCCCTATCGTGAGAACTGTCGACATGCAGCCCCTCAGGAGACGAGCTGCGCAGGGATCTCGCGGGTGGCCTCTCGCGAGCCGACCTCACGAGGCGGAGACGCTTCGGACGCCGAGCCTCGTGCGCACGTCTCGCGAGCGCGCCCCGTGGTCGCGGCTCGGGAGCGGCAAGGGCTGGCTCGAAGAGTGGCGGTTCGCGCCGTGGTTCGTCCGCGTGACTGCAAGCAAGCCTACTGGCGAGACGCCCTTCTTCCTCGTCTACGGCGCTGAGGCGGTCCTCCCATTGGAGCTTAAGCACGGCTCCCCGCGAGTCCTTGCCTTCGACGAGGCGCGTCAGGATGGCTCGCGGGAGACTGATCTGCTGCTCCTCGAGGAGGGCCGCCGTCAGGCCGCCCATCGTGCCGCGAGGAACCAGCAGGCCTTGCGTCACTGCCACAGCCGCAGCATCCGCCCTCGCACTCTCGAGGTCGGCGGCCAAGTCCTGCGCGGGATCCTCCCAGAGAGGGACGTCACAAACTCTCACCTATGTGGGAAGGCCCTTTCGGGGTTACTCATGTCTCCAGGCCCGGCTCAGCCCGGCTGGAGATGGAGGACGGAGTTCCTGTGCCTAATGCCTGGAACATCCAACACCTCCGCAAGTTCTACCCGTGACCCTCACGCGTACGAACGAAACGGGGTTGTACACGCCCCGGAGCTTCTCATTGCGTTCGCCTGATGGGCCCGCGAGAGCTCCCGCCCATGCCCAAGTGGAAGCCCCATGCTCCGCGCTGGCGGAACGATCGACCCGCGATCATACCCATAGCCCTGTGGAAGCCCCATGCTCCACGCTGGCGGAACAATCAACTGAGGGCGCCCCACGGGCTGCACCAACCTCAAGCTGACCTGTGCCGGACACGGCAGCACTCTTTTCCTCATTTTGGTGCGCAATTGAGGGCGCCCCACGGGTTGCACCAACCTCAAGCTGACCCGTGCCGGACACGGCAGCCGCATCTTTATTTGGTTATGTAATGGGTTGCTCTCTTGCTTCAGTAAAGTTTCCATTTCTGGCGTTTCGTTTTCCCTTTGCCTCACGAGCCTCGCGCGCTCACGACTTCCCTCATGAGCCTCACGCGAGTGGAGGCTGGACACGGTGCGTGCGCTCGGGTCAGTCCCAACGGCACTGGAGAACCCAAGCAACCGGGCTCTGGCTCTCGGGCCTGCCCCCGTGCACGCCACCCCACCAAGGTCCTTGGTGTCCTGTCTCCTCGCGTAATACCCATGAGCGAATCGACGAGCACACGCTGTCATTAAGTACTCTGCGTGCAGTTATCTCAGGAGCAGGTCCCCTGAAAGATCTCGCGAGGTAGCCCCCTCAGGACCTCAGGAAGCCTGCAGGCCCCGCCTCGGGAGATCGCGCGAGCGGAACCCTCACGACTCGTCATACCGACAGCGATTATGGCCCGCTCGGGGGCTAGGTCCTAACAATGCAGAGCGCCATGACGAGCAGAAAGAGCAAAACAAGCGACGAGGGCACGGGCATTCGATACAGTCAGGAGCAAAGTACTTAAAATGCTAAAGCATTGTCCTCACGCCCCCACAGGGTCACAATCAGCTATGCGCAGGATATGGGGAAGGACCTAAGAAGACATGTCGCCATCACCGCCGCTGCCACCGTCATCGTCACCCTCCTTGACTCCGCTCGAGCTCTCGCCAGGAGCGAAGTGCTCATGCAGGGCGTCCACGTGGTCCTCCACCGCCTTCCCAAGGGTGTCGCGGACCTCCTCGGGGACGGGAGCTATCACGTTGCCAAAGTCAAAGTTGGGGTCGGCGTCCAGAAGATGGCTGAAGATGCGCGTCGCGGCCTGGGTGAGGAGGTCGCGGCTCTCCTCCTCGATGATTCCGCCTACCTTCTTGGCGCCCACCTCGAGCCGCTCCACGAGCTTGGTGAAGAAGTCGAGGTAGCTGCCGTCGTGGGTCTCGAGGGGGCTGCTAAGGTCCTCCTTGCAAATGGAGCCCAAGGCATGGCGGGCCCGGAGCGCGAGGGCGCGGAACATCTTAGAGCGCTGGAGTTGCCGCACCCGCGCCTGGGCCGCCTCGTCCCGCGCCTGCTCCACGACCGCAGTGACACCCCTCACGTGCCGCCGGAGGGACGTGGCGACGCACCCCGCAGGCTCGGTGGCCCCCCGGAAGAGGCCCCACGTGCTGGCAAGTCCTGCCGGCCCCCCGCGATGCCACCACCTCCGGTGGTGCCGGGCGGGAGAACCGGCGTCTCCGCCTCTGTCACCGCCACGTCCACCCTGGCAGTTGGCGCCCCGGGAACCGAGGAGCCGCCTCCTGAGGATGCCTCCTGAGGCCCACCTTCTTGGGACCCCCGCGCCGCGTTCGTCTGCGACTCAGGAGGGGCCTCCTGCCCCTTTGCTCTCGCGAGGCCTGCCTCGATGTCGAGGCTGTTGGCGCCCTCTTCACGCCCCCCGACCCTAGCAACCGGCGGTGAAGCCCCCGCCAGGCCGGGGAACCTCTCCTCCTTCCTCTTCTTGCTCGAGGAGGTCCTAAAAAAGAGGAGAGAAACAAGGGCTCAGGCGCGCGCAACGCGCCGGGCACAGGAGAAGGGAGGCCGAGCACTCACTGGTCCCTGGCAAACCATCTCTGTCGGGGTTTTGTCACGGCAGATGTCCTAGTGTGAGGACTTAGTCGTGAGGCCAACGCAATTAAGTGGTAGCTTGAACGGGGTTGAGCAGGACGGGAGACGCGAGATTTTACCCAGGTTCGGCCCCTCACGGTGGAGGTAAAAGCCTACATCCTGCTTGATTGATATTGATGATCATAGTCACAATTACAAGGGTGCTATTTCCCTCACTCTGTCTCGAGAGCTCTCAAAACGTCTGTCTTGAGACCTGTCAAAACATCTGTCTCTAGACTTATCTGTCTATCTAGACCTCTAAAAACTTGTCCCTCTTGGGGTGCCCTGCCCCTCCTTATATAAGTTGAAGGGGCGGCTTACATGTAGAGTCCTAGTAGGATCAGGACTTAACCTATTCTGGCTTCTTACCGCGGGCTTCTTACCGCAGGCGCCTTATCGCGGCCTTCTTATCTTGGGCTTCTCATCTTGTATTTTGACTCCTCGCCCGGGTCACTGTAGCAGGCCGAGTTAACATCCTGGCACTGTAGCAGGCCGGGGTTAACATCCTGGCACTGTAGCAGACCGGGTTAACATCATGCCACTGTAGCAGGCCGGGTTAACATCCTGGCACTGTAGCAGGCCGGGTTAACATCATGGCACTGTAGCAGGCTGGGTTAACATCCTGGCACTGTAGCAGGCCGGGTTAACATCCTCGGGGCTCATCTTCAGGACTCATCTCCAGAAATGACTAAGTCTCAGGGCGGCTTAAGCCCAGAGATGACTTAAGTCTCAGGGCGGCTTAATGTCAGGGATGACTTAAGTCCAGAGATGACTTAAGTCCATGGCGACTTAACGTCATGAGCCGGGTCATATCATGGAGTTATATCCCCGACATTAGCCCCCAGATTAGCTTGGATTTATTCATGCTAAGCTCCTGAATTTCTTCCATATCAATATGTTGATGCTGGTTCCATGCAGAAAAAATAACCCTGATGATATTTTTAAATTGTCTTCAAACTGTCTTGGCTTGATAAAAAGAAAAAAATCCGTCTGATGTTGTGCCAACTTTCAATGCTTCAGACTTTGATGAATAAAAAATCGGTATGATGTTGAGCTGGCTTGTCTGAATAGCTTGGAGGAGATAACCTGTAGCCCCCAAATCTTAAGAGTAGAGCAAAGTGATAGCTTAAGACTTGCTTAAATATAAATATTGCAACTTTGGAGAAAAATCCGGGTTATCCGTGAGAAAAATCCGGGTTATCCGTCTGAGTCTTCAATCATGAACTGAGAATTTTGCACTTCACATGTGTAGCCCCCAAGGGCCGGCTCATCCGTATATGATGGGCCGGGTCTTCAACTTGGACCTTTTGATCTATTAAGCAACTGACTGTTGTAGCCCCCAAGTGTCGGGTCGTTTGCTTGCAGCGACTTGGGACTTACATGTACACCTTTGAAGAGAAGATCATATGATGTAGCCCCCAAGCTTCGGGTCACTATTAAGGCTTGTGTACTTTGAATTTTTGACAGGAGCAATTGGTAGCCCCCAAGGGCCGGCTTATCATTATGTGATGGGTCAGGTCTTCAATGAGACTAGTAAAAATGACCATGCATTAGCCCCCAAGTGCCGTGGTGCATGCTTGCAGTGACCTGGGACTTTCATACTTGATGTAATCTTGATTTGAATAATGTAGCCCCCAAGTGCCGGGTCGTGTGCCTGCAGCGACTCGGGACTTTTTCTTCCATTGGAGAATAAAATCATATCCAGTCTGTGAACTGATGATGCCTTTATGATGAAAGAAATCATGGGCCGTGGTTGCAGTGCAACCCGACATATATGTGTGAGAAAATCCATAAGTGATGTAATCTTCTACAAAGCACATGTTGAATAACCAAAAACCTGGTCAATTAAATGACCAGGTATTATATGTGACCCGGCTGGAATTGTACCCCGGGAAAATAGGAGAATTGATATCTCAATCATTTAATACTGGTTATGATAAACCATGATGAAGATCCAGCCATTTTGGCTATTAAAGATTTGTTTGTTCCTGCAGAGTTACAATGTAACCCGGTTTGAAAACCGGCTCCTGCAACATAAACAAATATGTTCATGCATATATGATGCAGTGTATGATGATGCAATGATGATGCAATGTATGATGATGTATGTGTATGATAATTGAGCATAAAAAGCGTCGGCTTTCGAGGCACGGCAATTTTAGACCGGCTTTCGAGGCTCGTGTCTCGCTTCAATGAAGCTGGCGTGATAGCCCATGGTTTATCCTCGCTCTCTGTAAGCCGGCTCTCACGTGACATAACCGATGTTTTAACCAAGACAAGTTCAGGGTCATAAAAATGATTGACTTGCCAAGAGTACACCGGGTCACCTAAGCGGAGTAGCATCAAGCAGACAGGCAGGTTTAACCAAGATAATGTGGCGTTATTTGCCGGGTCAAGAGGGTGAGACAGCTAACTCGGTGAGTTGGAAGCCCCCAAGTGACCAATGATATAATGTGGCGTCATTTGCCGGGTCAAGAGGGTGAGAAAGCTGAACTCGGTGAGTTGGAAGCCCCCAAGTGACCATAATTGAGCGGGATACCCATGTTGAGACTGCGCCTCATGGCGACTAGTCTTCTTTGGTAACCCTGATTTTTCGCCAGAAAGCAACAACCCCTATGTCCGGGTTGTCTTCCTCGCAATGACTGGGGTTCTTGAATTTGTGAAAACCGACCAAATCTGACGAGTCATGTCTGTGTAGCCCCCAAGTCTTAAGTCGACTCGAGGAGTTGGCTTGAGATTCTTCATATTTGACCGTAACATAAACCGGCATATAGGTGGCAGCTGATAGCTGAAATTTATTGAAGCCAGAAACGTGTGGCGAGTTGATGATCTTCGCGACGCTTGTTGTATGTCCTTGGCGTTGATAACGCGATGTGAACCCGCGGAAGGTTGAAGTCGACTGTGGCGGGTCATAGATGATCCCGTATAAGTCGTGTCAGTAATCCGGCCGATGGTTTGTCCCGACTGTTTGTTGAAGTTAACCAAACTGCAGCGGCGGCAACTTGTGCGCCTGTCCATTGAGTCATCCGGTGCAGACAGAGGCTGATAATATGTTATTACTTGCTCCAGAGTTGTTGAAGTAGACCGGGCCACGGGGGCGGCGGCGTCCGTTTGAGCAGTTCATGCAGACGGGCGCGGATCCGGCGTGTTGATGTGGATATGAAAATCGGCCGGTAACCCGGCGCGGACACGGGGGTCGCCCGTGGCGTTGTAAGCGCGGACGCGCGAGTCGAACGCGGCTTGTAAGTCAGCGCGGACGGGCGAGTCGACCGCGGGCGCGGAGGAATGAATCGGCCGCGGCGTGAGCAAATGAGTCGGCCGTGTGTTGATGTAGACCGAAACCGCATGGGCGGCGGTTTGCACACACGTTCATTGAGCAGTACTGCACGGTCGGATGCTGGCGTATGATAATGTTGGCGCACGCTCCGTATCCGTGGCATGGCACCACTTTTATAATGAATAATTGTTCTGCATAAAAGATATCATAGGCGAGAGTAATTGTTCTCGAAAGAATAAAAATGGATCAATAAAGATCGACTGGAGGGATTTCACCTGATTTGTTCAGACGACAGATGATCCGTATATAGCATCCGCAAATCACCTTTCAGTACTGTTGCTGAATTCATGTTGATCCTTATAGGTATACAAAGGATATTTGTGTTGTACCCCTCGAGGCCCCTACCAGATGCTGCCACAGATTCTCCCCCTTTTTTTTTTAGCCGGCCTCTTCTGCTTCTGTCTTTTCTGCCCAGTCAACCAGCTGCAGCAGGAAGGCGCGACGATGGCGCGTCCAGACGGGCTCAAAGGCGGGGCGGCGAGGTGAGCAGCGCGCGTCGGCGAGGCGGACGGCAGAGGCGGAGTCGAGGTAGGGGCGGCGACTCGTGGTGGGCCGAGGAGGCAGTGAAGTGGACGGCGGCGATTTGAGGCGGCAGAGGCAGCCAGGGCGACGACTTCGCGGCGCGAGGCCAAGGCGGGGCCGCTAGGCGAGGGCGACTCGCGGCGGCGGCGGGCGGCTCATGGCCGCTCCGACGAGGGCAGTCGGGCTGCTCGGGGCGAGGCCACTGCGGCGTCTTGGTGGAGGCGGCGCTCGGCAGAACGGAGTGAGACGGCTCGGTCGCGGTTGCGGCGGCTTGAGGTACGCCGTGACCGCAGCGCCAGCGGAGGCAGGGCCGGCTTGAGGCGACCCGCGGCGGTCGAGGCGAGCCAGCGCGGCGTGCCACGGCTGTGGAGGCGAGCCATTGCGGGGGCGGCTCGCGGCAGAGGCGGAAGCAAGTAGTTTTGACGAGACCGGAACGACGATTCGGCGCAGGAGCCGGTTATGGCGCAGAGGTGAGGCCACGACGGCTCGGAGGCGGCGGCTCGAGGCCGGCGGCTTGGCGGAGCAAGCCCATGCGACAGTTCGGCACACCGGCCCGACAAGGACGCGGCGACGAAGACGGCGTCTCAGAGCAGCAGTTCGACGCGAGGTCCGCACGGGGCGGCTCGGTCGCGGTTGCGGCGGCTCAAGGCTTGAAGACGGAGGCGAGGCCGCTCGGAGGCGGGGCCGGCTCAGGGCGAAGCCGCGGGTGGCGAAGCGAGCCACGGCGGCGGAGGCGGCGACTCGAGGTGGCGGCAGAGGCGGCCAGGCAAGACACGGCGGAGGTCAGCGTGACGAGCAGAGGCCACAGCGGCTGATGCGGGGAATCCGGGTCGTCGGGGGCGGCTTGGCCACGGCGGCGCAGAGCGCGGACCAGGGCGGCTCGGAAGCGCCGGACCGCGGCAGAGGTGGAGACGGCTTGAGCGTGTGCAAGCCGGCCTGGCGCGGGCGGCTCGAAGCAGAGGCAGGCTGCAACAGTGGCCTGCAAGCGGAGGCCACTCGTCGGCCGGGGCAGCGAGGCCACTCGCGAGGGCGGTCCGGAGCGACGGCTGAGGCAGGCCCACGGAGGCGGCTTGGAGGCGGCGTCTTGGGGGAGTCGGTGCGGCACCGGGGCGACTCAGAGAAGCGGTGGCGTCGCGCCAGAGGAATCCGGCGGGTTGACTTGAGGTGGCGAAGGACCGCGGCGTGTTTGACGAGGCAGGGCTTCGGTTTTCTTCTTCTCCTCTCTTTTTTTTTAGTCTGCAGTCTGTAGTAAAAACACCGGCTCCCTCGGGGTTTGACCTGATTCCACGTACTCTGGTTTGGAGTCGAAATAGCAGCAGAGCAGGCATACATTATGCAACAGGATGTTCGTGGAGGCAGCGGTTGATCGGATGTGTCCTCTTCAGAAATCTATCGGTCTCAGCGACTCGAAACAACCGAATAAATCACTGGCGCGGCGCCAGCGGACGGACCGTAACCCTAATTCCTCAAAAACTTAAATCTCACGGATTGTAAATCTGGACTGATGAACTCGAAGCTGATGAAGATCCTTCCGAGCTGGGTCTTCATCCATCCAATTGCAAACTGCTCGATCCCTGGAAGAGATCCCTCCAAGAACTCAACACCACCGTGCGTACGCCCCACGGTGGGCGTCAACTGTCGTGGTTTTGTCACGGCAGATGTCCTAGTGTGAGGACTTAGTCGTGAGGCCAACGCAATTAAGTGGTAGCTTGAACGGGGTTGAGCAGGACGGGAGACGCGAGATTTTACCCAGGTTCGGCCCCTCACGGTGGAGGTAAAAGCCTACATCCTGCTTGATTGATATTGATGATCATAGTCACAATTACAAGGGTGCTGTTTCCTGACTCTGTCTCGAGAGCTCTCAAAACGTCTGTCTTGAGACCTGTCAAAACATCTGTCTCTAGACTTATCTGTCTATCTAGACCTCTAAAAACTTGTCCCTCTTGGGGTGCCCTGCCCCTCCTTATATAAGTTGAAGGGGCGGCTTACATGTAGAGTCCTAGTAGGATTAGGACTTAACCTATTCTGGCTTCTTACCGCGGGCTTCTTACCGCGGGCGCCTTATCGCGGCCTTCTTATCTTGGGCTTCTCATCTTGTATTTTGACTCCTCGCCCGGGTCACTGTAGCAGACCGGGTTAACATCCTGGCAGTGTAGCAGGCCGGGTTAACATCTTGGCACTGTAGCAGGCCGGGTTAACATCCTCGGGGCTCATCTTCAAAACTCATCTTCAGGACTCATCTCCAGAAATGACTAAGTCTAAGGGCGGCTTAAGCCCAGAGATGACTTAAGTCTCAGGGCGGCTTAACGTCAAGGATGACTTAAGTCCAGAGATGACTTAACGTCAGAGATGACTTAAGTCCCTGGCGACTTAACGTCATGAGCCGGGTCATATCGTGGAGTTATATCCCCGACAATCTCCTCTTCCTCAGCGGCCACGGAGGAATGCCGCCGTCGCCTTCTTGGGGCCCCTTCTCGTGACGGGCCCCCCTCGTGGGAGGGCCGCGGGGTCCGCCCTCGCCACCGCTTTCGGAGCTCTGCAGCTTTGCGGCTGCCGCACGGGGGCTTCCTGCGCCCTCCGCATGGCCAGGCACGGCGGCCGAGGCCTTAGGCGGGGTGACGTCATCATCATCTTTAAGCCCGCGGATGAGTCGGCAGCGGGTCTGCTGAACCGGGCCGCCTCCGCCTTCCGCGGCGCCCGTCGAGGCCCCGGCGTCGCCGCAGCCGCGTGAACCCGGGACCACCAAAAAGGGATTGTCCCGGGGCCCTTCGAGGCCCTCCGGAAGTGGTCCCCACCGGTCGAAGCGTGGCATCGAGCAGGCCATCGCCTCCTTGTTCTTGTAGCGATACAAGGGAAGCCCGTCCATGGGCGGCTCACTCGCCTCCTCGCCAGTCAGGGCATGGAGCATCCCGTTCAACGCCTCCGGCAGCAAGCCATCCGTGCTCAACCGCATCGGGTCCTCCGGGCCAGTGAAAGCCCACATCGGGCCAGTGAAAGCCCACATCGGGCGTGAATGTCGCTGGAGGGGAGCTATGCGGCGCCGGAGGAACTCCCTCACGACTGTGACCACCGTCACTTTCGCGGCCCTCAGTTCGGCCAACCTCTTCCATACCCGTGCCAGCCTCGGGTCCGTGAGCCTTTCCTGCCCCCACCCGGAGCTTCTCGCCGCCGGGGACTTGGGCAGTTGCAGCAGGGGGCTGTATTGGGCAGCGTCCACGTACACCCATTGCCGCTTGAAGCCCTCAACCTCCTTGGTAAGCCTCATGTCGATACCGTCGCCCGCTGCTTCGTCGGCGATGCGGAATGAGACGCACCCGGAACATTGGTTCGCCGCGGTTAGCCGCAGGCTGAAGAAGTGGCGGAAGAGCACCACTGAAGGCGTCACGCCTAGGAAGGCCTCGCATAAAAAGGCAAAGGCGGAAAGGAGAAGGACGGAGTTCGGCTCGAGATGCAGCGCGTGGACTTGGTAGTGGGAGAGGACGGCATTGAAGAAATCAGAGAACGGAGGAAGCAGGCCCGCGAAGAGCGCGGGAAGGAAGAGGACGGCACAGGTGGCATCAAGGTCGGCGGACGGGCGCGAAGCCGGCCAGATGCGAGTGGCTCCCCACTCATTGGAAGCGGCCGCGGTCATTGGGAGCACCTTGCTGAGCCCCTCGGCGTTGACAATTGTGGGCCTACTCAGAGCTGGCTCCGGCGCCACCTCCGCAACCTCCGTGTCCGCCACCTCTTCCTCCCTGCCCGAGGGCGACATGGCGGCGCAGCAAGGGTTTAGGGCGACGGAGTTTTGGTAGAGGAAGAAGGAGCCGTGCACGGGAAGGAAGTCGCAAGGGGATGGGGCGTAAGAAGGAAGGCAATGATGGTCTCGCGTCGCCCGCGGCGGGCCTTATGACAGCATGGGTGGTTACCGAGGCGTCGTGGGGAAGTGGGGGCGTCGCCCGTCACGTCATGCGCCACGCGTCGCGCCTGGCCGCAGGCGGTTAGGGCCCGCGCCGTTTTGCCCCTCGTGAGGCGGGAGCATGCGCGCCGCGGGCCCGGGGGCTACTGTCGGGCCCATGGAACCCGGGGTATCCAGGCCCGTCTGCCTTTGGCCCAGGGCGCGACGCCTGGCATGGGCCCAGCAGGCCGTCACCACCGAGCATCTCACCAAGACCCCTCATGAGGCCCTGGCCTCCTGAGGCCCCCTCCTCACGGAGTGGCGAGTAATCCTCAGCACCACCATCAACGGCCTCGTGAGGCCCTCTCACGAGGCGGCTTCCCGAAGTGACCTCGCGAGGCGGCTTCCCGAGGTGGCCTCCCGAGGCCCCCTCCCGCAGGCAACGAGACGAAGGCCGTTCGGTGTGCCGCGCGGTCTGGGGCCCATCACATGGGTGACGCACGCGGCGACGAGCAGCAGCAGAGGCCGTGCCAGCAGGCGCGGATGAAGATGGTTTCCTCTTTCGTGTTAAGGGAGCAGGGCCAGCTATCTACTCTTCAAAGCAACCCCAAAGGTTGCCCGATCGGTGAAGGAAGACCAAGACGACGGGCGCGCAGGGCGGAGGTCATCACCGAGCCCACCGGCGCGTCATGGATCATGCTTTGGCAGGCGAAGACCACCTTTAGTCAGGATAGCCTGAGCGCCTGTCCCCTTTCAAAATCGCCAAGTGTGGCAACCCTTCCCGCCTAAGCTTTGAGGGGGAAGAGGACCAAGACCGATATAAAAGGGGCAGTGCAGCCACCATAGAGAGGGATCCGGTCGATCCCACCATCTTCAACCTTGTACGCGAGAACTCTCTTGCCCACAATAATCCAAACCACAAGCAGGAGTAGGGTCTTACACCGCAAGGTGGCCCGAACCTGGGTAAACCGCTGAGTCCTCGCCCCGTCCCTCGCTAGCGTGCTCTCGCCGTAGCCTCGCCGTAGCTTAGCCGTGGTAAGAGGCGAAGCGGTAGAACGAGCTCACCCCAGTGTTCGAACCTTTGGGTCCCCGGAGCCCGACTTCCGACAGTATGGTATACCATTGTCCCCATTTGGGACGACTTGCTTTGTTTTGGCCACGACGGTGGCAGCCACGAAGGTGGCGGATGTCACGAGTTGACATCGGGGCCACCCAGGACATAGCCCAAAGGGGAGTTTGTCGGAGTGGCCGGGAGAGTGTCATGCAATAGATTGGTTTTGTCGGAATGTCGTTGGTCCACCCGAATGGGAGCACGAGGCCATGAGTTCCGTGGTGTGGGTACAGTGTACTAACCTCTGCAGAGTGTATAATCTATCGATAGCTGCATCCTCGGTCATGGACACAGTTCGTAGTAGGTCACACTATGGGTCAACAGTAATATTAACCTGAATAATAACAACCCCGGTTCGATGAGAAAAGAAGTTGGTTGATCTTTATGTGGTCACGATATGATCACGATGGTATTCTTGATGATGGTTGATCATGAGGTGATCGTGTGATGATCACGATGGTAAGAAAGATTGATACCTATGGTGGTTACGAGATAACCTCCGAGCAGAGTAAGTGGGTCCATGAGACCTTAAACGTCGACCCCCTTGCATGCTAGTGCTAGTATCATCATGTTCCTATCATGAGTAACATGTACATGCCATGCTCACTCTCATGTTGATTCTAGTAGTATCATGTTCATCAATGGTAATTAACCTGTAAATGCCATGCTGTTGTTTGTCTTGATTGCTTTGGTTGCTGTGAGCTTGCGAGTACATTCAAAGAACTCACCTGGCGTGTCATGCCAGATTGCAGGTGATGCCGTGATTGCTTGCATGTCGAGGATCCCGAGTTTGCGCGCTAGGATGTGTCCCAGCCAGAGTCCCTGCTTAGTGGAGTTCATCACCATCGTCGTTGTTCCGCTGCTAGAAGTCATTCCGCTGCTACAAGTTGTTCTGCTGCTAGCATAGAGCTATCTTAGCAGGTGTAGTGTCGCCGTGCCCCTGTAACTTTTGTTATATCGGACCCTTGTACCCCGATTATTTGTAATAAGAGCTGATTTGTGCTATGCCAAGCATTGCCGTATTCCTGGAAACTTGATCTCTGGGCTGGAATACGGGGTGTTCCGGTTTCTCTGAGCCGGGGTGCCACAATTGTCATAACTTTTTCAATAGAATTGAGACTATTCACTTTATTCGCTTTCTTCTTAAAATATACCGTATGCTCATTGCCATTAACATGAAAAGTTACTTTGCTTTTGTTGCAATCAATAATATCCCCTGCAGTATTCAGAAAAGGCTTCCAAGGATAACCGACATGTTGTCGTCCTCGGGCATATCAAGAATAACAAAGTCCGTTAAGATAGTAACGTTAGCTACAATAACGGGAACGTCCTCGCAAATACCGATAGGTATAGCAGTTGATTTGTCAGCCATTTGCAAAGAAATTTTAGTAGGTGTCAACTTATTCAAGTCAAGTCGTTTACATAAAGAGAAAGGCATAACACTAACACCAGCTCCTAAATCACACAAAGCAGTTTTAACATAACTATTCTTAATAGAGCATGGTATAGTAGGTATTCCTGGATCTCCTAGCTTCTGATGTATTTTTCCTTTGAAGGAATAATTTGCAAGCATAGTAGAAATTTGAGCCTTAGGTATATTCCTTTTATTAGTAACAATATCTTTCATGTAGTTAGCATAAGGAGGCATTTTCATAGCATCAGTCAAAGGTACTTGCAAAAATAAAGGTCTAAGCAATTCAACAAAGCGATTGAAAGCATCTTCGTCCTTGAATTTTTGATCTTTACTAGGAAAAGGCATGGATTTTTGAACCCATGGTTCTCTTTCTTTACCATGTTTCCTAGAAACAAAGTCTTTTTTTATATCTTCTATTCTTAGGAGGTGGGTCATCAAGCTCAACTTCAGGTTCTATCCCTATTTCATCATTAGGTTCTTTATTATCATCTGGTGGAGCATCAACATGGTCATCATTAGCATCATCATTATCATTATCACTAGGTATATGCTCATTAACAGATTGTGTCTCGGCATCAGAAATAGAAACATTATTTGGATTCTCAACAGGTTTTTCTATGGCAGGTTCACTAGAAGCATGCAAACTTTTATCTTTATTATTTTTCTTCTTCTTCTTCTTAGGTGAACTAGGTGCATCATCATTAACTCTTTGAGAATCTTGTTCAATTCTTTTAGGATGATCCTCAGGATACAGAGGTTCCTGAGTCATTCTACCACCTCTAGTCATTACTCTAATATCATGACCATTGAGTTTATTGTTCATTTCCTTAAGCAAATCATTTTGTGATTTAGAAACTTGTTCCAGCTGAGTGTGAACCATAGATGAATGTTTGTATAAGCCTTTAACATCATTAGTAATTCTAAACATCAAATCACTCAAGCGTTCAATCATAATAGCTATCGGAAGTCGGGCTCCGGGGACCCAAAGGTTCCAACACTGGGGTGAGCTCGTTCCTACCACCTCGTCCCCTACCGCAAAAAAACCACGGCGAAGCTACGGCGAGAGTGCGCGAGCGGGAGCATATCGGAGGCACAGTGGTTTACCCAGGTTCGGGCCACCTTGCGGTGCAAAACCCTACTCCTGCTTTGTTGGGATTGCTCTGACGAGAGAGAGTACAAGGTTTTGGGCTCGAGAGTTCGTCCGGAGACCAGCCTCTAGAGTCGATCGAAGACCCCTCTACAGCGGCACCCTGCCCTCCTTTTATACCTGCCTTGGTCCTCTTCCCCCGAAAACGTTGGAGGGAAGGGTTGCCACACAACGACAAGTTTGAAGGGGGACAGGAGCGCAGTCTATCCTTACAAAAGGTGGTCTTTGCCTGCAAAGCGACCGTCCATGACGCGCCGATGGGCTCAGGGATGACCTCCGCCCTGCGCGCCCGCCATCTTGGTCTTCTTTCACCGATCGGGCAACCTTTGGGGGTTGCTTTGGGAAGTGGATTGTTGGCCTTGCTCCCTTAGCACAAAAGGGGAAATCCTATCCATTCGCGCCTGCTGGCACGGACTCTGTCGCCGTTCGTCGCCGAGCGCATCACCAACGTGATGGGCATGAGACCGCTTGACGGAGCCGAACATCACCTGTCTTGCGCGTCCTCGGGAGGCCGCCTCGCGAGTCTCTCGATGAAGTCGTGCCTGAGTCTTGCTTGCCCGCTCCCGGAGGAAGGGTCCTTGGGAGGCCGGGCCTCGCGAGGGGTCTTGCATGAGGCGCCCGTTGGTGGCTGCCTACTGGGCCTCCACCAGGCGCTGCGCTCTGGGCCGCAGGCAGACGGGCCGGGATACCCCGGGCTCCACGGGCCTGACAGTAGCCCCCGGGCCCGCGGCGCGCATGTTCCCACCTATTGGGGGCGAAACGGCGCGGGCCCTAACCGCCTGTGGGTCAGGCGCGACGCGTGGCACACGATGTGACGGGGGACGCCCCCACTTCTCCCATGACGCCTCGGTAACTGCCCACGCTGACATAAAGCCTGCTCGCGCACGATGCGAGACCATCATTGCCTTCCTTGCGCGCCGCCGTCTCTCCGTGTCTTCCTTCTTGCGCACAGCTTCCCTTCTCTCTCCCGAAGCTTCGCCGCCCAGGTCTTAGCCTTGCCACCATGGTGACCCCTAGCAAAAAGGGAAAAGCGACGGAGGTGGCGGTCATGGAGGTGGTGCCGGAGCCTGCTCTGGGTAGGCCGACGATCATCAACGCCGAGGGGCTCAACAAGGTGCTCCCGATGACCGCGGCCGCCTCCAACGAGTGGGGGGCCACTCGGATCTGGCCGGCTTCGCGCCCGACCGCCGACCTTGACGCTACCTGCCGCCGTTCTCCGATTTCTTCAACGCCGTTCTTTCGCACTACCAGGTCCACGCGCTGCACCTCGAGCCAAACTCCGTTCTTCTTCTTTCTGCATTCGCCTTTTTATGCGAGGCCTTCCTGGGCGTGACGCCCTCAGTGGTGCTCTTTCGTCACTTTTTCTGCCTGCGGCTGACCGCGGCGGACCAATGCTCCGGGTGTGCCTCGTTCCGCATCATAGCAGAAACGACAGGCGATGTTATCGACATGGCTTCAGGCGGCAATGGGTGTACATGGACGTGGCCCAATTCAGCCCCCTGCTGCAGCTGCCGACGTCCCCGGCGGCAAGGAGCTCCGGATGGGGGCATGAGAGGCTCGCCGACCCGAGGCTGGCCCGGGTGTGGAGGAGGCTGGCCGAGCTGAGGGCCGCGAAAGTAACGGTGGTCACGGTTGTGAGGGAGTTTCTCCGCCAACGCATCGCTCCCCTCTAGAGACACTCCAACCCGATGTGGGCCTTCACCGGCCCGGAGGACCCAATGCGGCTGACCGTGGACAGCTTGCTGCCAGAGGTACTGAACGGGGTGCTCCACACTCTGACGGGCGAGGAGGCGGATGAGCCACCCAAGGATGGGCTCCCCTTGTATCGCTACAAGAACAAGGCGGCGCTGGCCGTCGCAATGCCGCGCTTCGACCAGTGGGGGCCGCTTCTAGAGGGCCTCGACGGACCCCGGGACAACCCTTTGTTGGTGGTTCCTGGCTCGGGGGACTGTGGGGACGCCGGGGCCACGGCGGGCGTCACGGAGGACGGCGGTGGCCCGTCCCGGCGGCCTCGTTGCTAGCCCGCCCGCGGGCCTGGAGGCAATGATGTCATCGCCCCGCCTAGGGCCGCGCCCGCCTGGCTCGACAGGTCGAGGGACGTGGGGAGCCCCCACGCGGCGGCTGTGGAGCCGCGAACCGCTGAGGGCGGCGCCGAGGGCGAACCCCACGGTCCCCCCGCGAAGGAGGCCGGCGCTGAAGCCAGGGCTACCGAACACCCGAGCCTTGCCCCAGGAACTGGTTGCGAGAAGGGGCCTTGCGAGGACGGCGGTGGCAGCGCCCTGCCGCGGCCGCTGAAAAAGAGGAAATGGGTTGCCAAGGATGAGTAAGCGTCCGCTTTCCCTTCCCTTGCATCTGGCGTGCCGCGTGTGCCTGAGTCTTTGCTCTACCCAGGACCTCCCTGAGCAAGAAGAAGAAGAAGAGGAGGAGGAGGACCCCCGGCTTGGTGGGGGCCTCACCGCCGGTCGCCGGGGCTCAGGGGCATGAGGAAAACGCGTGCCGTCTCGACACCGGGGCCGGGCTCGTGAAGGCAGAAGGGCAGGTGGCCCCTCCTGAGCTGCATGAGGACGTGGCTCGGGAGGTCCAAACGGGCGAGCCTCAGGAGGCGCCCTCGGGAGGCGGCTCCATGGTCCCTGGGGTGCCTGCTGCAGGGGCGGAAGTCATGACGGTAGAAGCGGAGACACCAGCTCTCCCACCATACACCGCGGGTGGCGGAGGCGCCGCGGAAGGCCCGCGCGACTTGCCGGTGCGCAAAGCTGCAGCTGGTGTGGAGCTGAGCCCGCGGGGCTCACCGCTACGGCAAGATGAGGAGGGGGCCACTGCGAGCCCTCCGCTCCTGGCGAGCGGCACCGGGTCCTCGCGAGCCGCGATGACGGAGGGCAGCGAAGAGCCAGACCAGGACTAGGCCCTGGCGCTCGTGAGCAGCCGCACCATGATCAGGCGCGGGGCCTTGCAGAATGCCACGGACGCACTAGGCCAGCTCGGCGCAGAGCTTCAGGCCGTCTAGGCGTGCCTTGATGAAGAGCGCCTATGCCTGGCTCGAGGGTGGCATCAACTCGAAGTCGCTGTTAAGCTGGGCCAGCGCCAGAACGAGGCTGCTCATGCGAGAGTTGAGAAGGCCGCCGCCGACTCGAAGGAGGCCAGCGAGCGCGCCTTCCCAGAGGCCGAGGTGGCAGACAGGCGGCACGAGGCGGCAGAGGCCTGCGGGAAGGAGCTCCAGGACCAGAACACCGCGCTGGAACGGCAGCTCCAGGCACGGAAGAATGCCATCTCCGCCCTCGAAGAGGGACTAGCGACCCGCGAGGCGGACCTTGAGATCCGTGAGCAGGAGCTCGCGCGGTCAGCGTCTGCGCAGGACCTGGAGTGCGAACAGCTGGAGACGGTGGAACGCGAGGTGTCTGCCGCTCAAGGCTCCTACGCCCAGTGCCTAGACAGGGCCAACGCCAATCTGGCGACCAAGGAGAAGAAGATTCAGGAGGACGCCGACAGGAGGGTGGCGCAGAACCGCAAGGCACTTGCCGAGGAGAACAGCAAGAAACTGAAGCTGCAGGAGGACTGCTTCAAGGCGAGGCGCAAGGAGTTTCAGCACGAGATCGCGGCCCTCAAGGAGATGCTGACCGAAGCGGAAAAACGGCGAGAGACCGCGCTGAAGGCCCAGGCCAATGCCGAGGCCGAGCTGGCCTCCCTCCAGCAGTAGGTGGGGGGCGTCGCCGCCGCCGTGGAGCAGGCGAGGGATGAGGCAGCTCGAGCGCGGGGGCGACAACTCGAGCGCTCCCAGATGTTCCGCACCCTCGAGCTCCGAGCCCGCCGAGCCTTGGACTCCATTTGCAAGGAGGACGTCAGCAGCCCCCTCGAGACCCACAACGCCAGCTACCTCAACTTCTTCACCAAGCTCGTGGAGCGGCTCGCGATTGGTGCCAAGAAGGTGGGCGGAATCGTCGAGGAGGAGTGCCGCGATCTCCTCACCCAGGCAGCGACGCGCATCTTCAGCCACCTCCACGCCGACCCCAACTTTGACTTCGAGAAGGTGATAGCTCCCATCCTGGAGGAGCTCCGTGGTGACCTTGGGAAGGCGGTGGAGGACCACGTGGACGCGTTGCACACGCAGTTTGCCCACGACAGCAGTGAGGGCCTAGGAGGAGCCGAGGAAGGTGAAGGTGACGACGGCAGCAGCAGCGGTGATGGCGACGCGTCCTCTTAGGCCATTTCATCATTATCCCGCGCATAATTAATCGTGGCCCCATAGGGGTGTGAAGACAATGATTTTTGCTTAAGTACATTATGACTTGCTGTAACGAACGCTTGTGCCCTCGTGAGGCTTTCTCCTGAGGCATGTTTCTCTCTTTTTGCTTGCCTTTTGTGCTCTACGTCGTCAGGGCCCAGCCCCCGAGCGGGCCGCAGCCGTCACTGGTATGTCAGGTCGCGATGCCTGGACAAGGCCAGGAGGTGAGGGGCACCGGGAGCTAGTAAGCGCTCCCAAGGTGCGATGCTCACGGAGCCCCCCTTTGGCACGCAAGTGGCTCGCGGAAGGAGAAACGCCGGCGCTCGTGAGGTTGCTAGAGGGGAAAGCTTGAAAGATGGCGAGGGTAGCTCGCGAGGTAGTTAGACTTAGCTTTCGCGGAGAATGGCGTCTGGTGAGCCGCCACTTGTAGGGTGTGTCTCGCGAGATTTTCGCTCGCGAGATCTCCTGCTGAGATGGCTGTCGTAGGTTGGCTCCCGAGGCAAGGCCTGCAAAGCTTCCTGAGGCTCACGGGGGGCGTCTTGCCATTGGGCCACCTCGCGAGGCGTCCTCGCGAGGCCTTCTAGGTAACCTGTTCCTGAGACAACTGCATGCAGAGAGTTCAACGACAGGGGAGCAGTGCACGCTCGCCGGCTCGCTCATGGGTGTTACGCGAGGAGATAAGACACCAAGGACCTTGGTGGGGTGGCGTGCATGGGAGCAGGCCCGCGAGCCAGAGCCCGGTTGCTTGGGTTTTTCAGCGCTGCTGGGACTGACCCGAGCACAGACACCGTGTCCAGCCCCCGCTCGCATGAGGCTCATGAGGGAGTCATGAGCGCGCACGGCTCGTGAGGCAAGGACATGACGAAGTACACCATGTATGGAAACCAAAGCTTTACTGAGGCAAGATAACGAATTCCATTACACAACCAAAATGAGATGCGGCTGCCGTGTCCGGCACGGGTCAGCTTGAGGTTGGTCCAGCCCGTGGGGCACCCTCAGTTACACATCCAAGAGAGAAAAAGGGGCTGCCATGTCCAGCACGGGTCAGCTTGAGGTTGGTGCAGCCCGTGGGGCGCCCTCAGTTGATTGTTCCGCCAGCGCGGAGCATGGGGCTTCCACCGGGGTGTGGGTATGATCGCGGCTCGATCGTTCCGCCAGCGCGGAGCATGGGGCTTCCACTTGGGCGTGGGTAGGAGCTCTTGCGTGCCCGTCAGGCGAACGCATTGAGAGTCTCCAGGGCATGTACAGCCCCATTTCGTTCGTACGCATGAGGGTCACGGGTAGAACTTGCAGAGGTGTTGGATGTTCCAGGCGTTAGGCATAGGAACTCCGTCCTCCGTCTCCAGCCGGACGGCGCCGGGCCTGGAGACATGAGCAACCCTGAAAGGGCCTTCCCACATGGGTGAGATCTTGCGGAGCCCCTCTCTGGAGAGGATCCTGCGTAGGACGAGGTCGCCGACCTCGAGAGTGCGAGGGCAGATGTTGCGGCTGTGGTAGCGACGCAAGGCCTGCTGGTACCTCACGGCGCGAAGAGCGGTCTAACGGAGGGCCTCCTCCAGGAGCAATAGGTCGGCCTCCCGCGAGCCGTCCTGACGCGCCTCGTCGAAGGCGAGGACTCGCGGAGAGCCGTGCTTAAGCTCTGAAGGGAGGACCGCCTCGGCTCCGTAGACGAGGAAGAAAGGGGTCTCGCCGGTAGGCTTGGTCGCCGTCGTGCGGATGGACCACAGCACAGACTGCAGCTCATCGAGCCAGCCCTTGCCGCAGGCCTCAAGCTTTTTCTTGAAGCTTCTCGTCTTGAGGCCCTTGAGGACCTCAGCGTTGGCACGCTCGGCCTGGCCGTTGCTTCGCGGGTGTGCCATAGAGGCGTAGCAGATCTGCGTGCCGAGGCTGGCGCAGTAGGACTTGAAAAGGCCGCTTGTGAACTGGGCGCCATTATCGGTGATGATGCTGTTGGGGACTCCGAAGCAGCTCACGAGGCCCTTGATAAACTTGACGGCAGAGCCTGTCGGGATGGTACACACAGGCTCGACCTCTGCTCACTTGGTGAACTTGTCGATGGCGACGTAGAGGTAGCGGTAGCCGCCAGCCGCGCGAGGGAAAGGCCCCAGGATGTCCAGCCCCCAGACCGCGAAAGGCCATGAGAGGGGAATCGTCTGGAGGCCTTGCGCCGGCTGGTGGATTTCTTTGCATGGAACTGACAGGCCTCGCAGGCTTGGACCAGCGCGGTAGCGTCACGCAGCGCAGTGGGCTAGTAAAAGTCGCCGCGGAACACCTTGCCGACAAGGGTGCGTGACGAGGAGTGGTGGCCGCAGTCTCCGCCATGTATGTCGGTGAGCAGCTCATGCCCCTGCTCCTCAGAGATACACCGCAAGGAGATGCCATTCGGGCACCTGCGGTATAACTCGCCGTCCTGTAAGCAGTAAGCGGTGGCTTGCCGGGCCACGCGCTCTGCTTCTGAATCGTCCTCCGGAAGGGTGTCGTGGAGCAGGTAAGCCTTAAGCTCCGCGGCCCAGCTGTCTGCTTGAGGCTCCAGGGCCAGCAGCAGGCGGGCTCCTGAGGCCGGGCCGCAGTCTGGCGCGCCCGTGGGCGGCGCGGGTGGGAGTTCTTCGTGAAGCAGCATGGCGCCCACGGCAGGTGGTGCGGCTGAAGGCCTGAGGAGCCTTTCCTCGAAGATGCCAGGGCTCTGGGGCTTGCGGCGGGATGCTCGCTTGGCGATGTCATCGGCCTCCTTGTTGCCACCGCGTGGGACGTGCTGCAGCTCCAAGCCAAGGAAACGCTTCTCAAGTTTACGTACCTCCTCTAAGTAGGCTGCCATGTGCTCATCTTTGGGCTTGTAGCTTTTGTTGGAGAAGTTGACGAGGAGCTGAGAGTCGCCCTTGATGGTGAGGCACTTGATGCCCAGGGCAGAGGCGGCCTTGAGGTCGGCGATGAGGCCCTCGTACTCTGCGATGTTGTTGGAGACCTTATCGTCGCGCTTGAAGCAGAGCTGGACAGCGTAGTAGAGCTTGTCTCCCGTTGGTGAGGTGAGCACGACCCCAGCCCCCGCGCCCTGCCGGGAGAAGGCGTCGTCGAAGTGCATGGTCCAACCACCAGGCGCCTCATCCCCAGGTAGGAGGGATTTGTCCTCGCGAGGCTCTCTCTCGTACGGGTCTGTCCACTCTGCCACGAAGTCGGCCAGGGCTGCGCCCTTGATGACCCTGGTGGTGCAGAACTCCAGCTGGAAATCCTGCAGCTCGATGTTCCATCCGGCGACGCGACCGGCAGCGTTGGGGCTGCGCAGGACGTGCTCCAAGGGGTAAGAAGAGATGACCTTGATGGGATGGCCCTGAAAGTAGTGGCGCAGCTTCCTGGAGGCGACGAGGAGGGCGAGGAGGAGCTTCTGCTGCATGGGGTAGCGCTCGCGCGCATCCCTTAGCACCGTGCTGACGAAGTACACGGGGTGCTCGATGAGACGCGTAGTTGTGATGGCAGCTTGCTCCTCGGGGGGCTCGTGAGGCTCGGAAGGTGGCTCGCGTGGCGCCTTGTTGGGGGCCTCCGGAGGAGGGCCCTCGGCAAGAGGAGGCGCGGCCTCGGGAGGCGATGCACCAAGGGCCTCCTGAGGCATGATCTCAGCAGGCGACGGCGCGACCTCGGGTGGCGCCGATGCGGCAGGCTTCTTCTATGCACAACTGCGCTCTTCTCGAACTGCCACCAGGGCTGCGCTGGCCATCTGGGGAGTGGCTGCCAAGTACAAGAGCAGGGGCTCGCGAGGACATGGCGCAACCATGATGGGCGGGCTCGTGAGGTACCTCTTGAGATCTTCGAAGGTAGCGTCAGCCTCAGGAGTCCACTTGAAGGGGCCAGAACGCTTCATGAGCTTGAAGATTGGCAGGGCTCGCTCGCCGAACTTGGAGATGAAGCGCCCCAAGGAAGCCATACATCACGCCAAGCACTGCATTTCCTTGAGGGTCCGGGGGGGATGCATCCTCTCGATGGCCTTGATCTTCCCGGGGTTGGCCTCGATGCCATGGTAGGAGACCAGGAAGCCGAGGAACTTGCCGGAAGGAACTCCGAAGATGCACTTGTCGGGGTTGAGCTTGAGGTTGACCATGCGCAGGTTGGCGAACGTTTCCTCAAGATCCTTGATGAGGGACCCGGCCTCACGGGTCTTGACCACGATGTCATCGACGTAGGCCTCCGCATTCCTCCCCATCTGAGGCCCCAGCGTGATGCGCATCAGCTGCTGGAAGGTGGCGCCAGCACTCCTCAAGCTGAAGGGCATGCAGGTGTAGCAGTATATGCCGCAAGGGGTGATGAAGGCCGTCCTCTCCACGTCTTCTGCCGCCATCTTAATCTGGTGGTAGCCTGAAAAGGCATCCAGGAAGCAGAGCAGCTCGCACCCGGCAGTGTAGTCCACGATCTGGTCGATGCGCGACAGTGGAAAGGGGTCTTGAGGGCAGAACTTGTTGAGGCTCATGAAGTCGACGCACATGCGCTCCTTGCCGCACTTCTGTGGCGCCCCGCCTGATTACCACTGTAGCCAGACGGTCGCCGCACACGCTATCGGTTCTAACTCCGGCATATCTCGTAGTACGGGTCCTAAGCTAGGCGTCTTGGAGCGATGGTAACATGGACACGGGATTTTACCCAGGTTCGGGCTCTCTCGAAGAGATAATACCCTACGTCCTGCTTTTGATTGTATTCATATGAGGTGTAGTACAGAGTACATGTATCTACCACGAGATTGTTCTAATGAATATGAAATCATCTATTGACTAGCCAGGCCTCGGTTTATATATGCACCGGTGGCCTAGGGTTTAGGAGAGTCTTCGGCTTGTCCACCAAGTCTTGTAGAGTCTTCCTTGTATGCGTCATGGGCTACCCGAAGTGGCCCATTAGTGAACCGCCATGGGGGTCCTCGGCTCAACCCACCTGGTCGGGAGACGATGTGGTGAGTACCCCCTAGTCCAGGACACTGTCATTAGCCCCCTGAACCGGTCTTCAAGTTGGGGACGCTCCTCGGTTCTTCCGAACTATTCTTCGTCTTCGGTCGTCGGTCTTGAAAACTGGTTCAACAAATCTTCCCATCTCCGATCTTGAGGATCGCCGAGGTGTATCCGAAGAGTTCATACATCGGGTATCCGAGGAGTCCTTTAAGTTCTCGGCCTTGATCAATGCCTTGTTAGTTTTTACGCCACACCTCGGGTTCGAAGTGTTTCCAGCGCGGCGGTGTCCTCTTTGCATCCGAGGTATCTTCTTGCAGCCGAGCTCCAACGCCGGTCTGCATCTGAGGTACACTTTAGCAGCCGAGCTCCAACGCCGGTCTGTATCCGAGCTCCAGCACCGGACTGCATCCGAGGAGGCACAGGGTACCTCGTCTTTGAAAAAGTTTGAAGGAGGTTATCCAAGCTTAATGCCGAAAAAGTTCTCTATGGAGCCAGCCACTCGCAGCCGAGCTTTATGCCGAACTGCTTCCGAGGTACATTTTAGCAGCCGAGATCCGACGCCGGTCTGTATCCGAGGTGTCATAGATTTCCTCAGTCTTAAAAAGTTTAAAGGAGTTCAGCCGAGCTTAATGCCGGAAACGTCCTCTAGGGAGCCAGCCACTTGTATCCGTGCTTCATGCCAGACTGCTTCCGAAGTGGTGCACCACCTCGGGCTTGGGCTGATTTTTTGCAGATATATTTTCGATTGGTGCAATTTATTCTCTGCCGAGATATATAGCCAGTAGCCCTCAAGGTGTGTGTCAGCCTAAAATCCGAGATGCACCTGAAGGAAAACATAAAACCGCTGATCCCAGTAGCCCCTGAGACTCAGGTCGATTCACGAAATCGTCCTGAGGATCAACTCCTAGCTCAGCAGCATACTTGGGAACGGAAACGCGGTGTGCATAGTCCTCGAGACTCAGGTTGGGTGCGTCCGACCAACCCGAGGATTGTAATCTCCTCGGAAACTATGTTGCACTTTTTTTTTCTGCATTGAATCGTCAAATGCAGTAGCCCCCGAGCCACTGGTCGGGTGGGAACACCAGATTAGGGGATCGATGTAGCTCTTTAGTTGCTTTTAATTTGAGAAGCGCGAAGCCCAGTAGCCCCCGAGCCTTAATTTGGGCAAGGGTGGCCGAATTAAGGATCGATATCCGGAGTAAACTGATTTTAATCACAATTTATGTGTAATGATTCTATGTATCCAAGTACTTTACATCATTAATGCTCGGATCCGCATTGTACCAAACTTTGTTAACCGACCATCGGCTTCAACCTCCTCGGCCAGTAGCCAAGGAGTGTTTCCCACATTATAAAGCCTTTATAAGGGCAAAGATTTACGGAAAACAAGGCAATCCGGCCATACGGTTTAATAAACAAAGGTACGCGGAGAGATATGTTATATTACTATTTAACGTAAGAAACATCTTCTGGGAAAAATAGTTCCTTTATAAGTTCCTTTTCCCAGGCTATCATGTTGACCATGATTGTGAAACCTCAACTCCGATCAATGTTGGAGAAAAATATTGAGGATTTAGTTTGGGAAAAGTTCCCGAACTCTGTGGTCTGTAATGAACCAAAAATTTCACTTACGTTGTTGCCGACCAATTATATTCTTAAGATGGCTAGCTTTCGGCTTCACCCAGTCTGAGGTACTAGCCCGGATGACCCTGAAGTAACAATCACAGAGGTGCTCCTTTTACCCCCTAGCCAAACAATCGGGAACGTAAGGGATAAGCACGGGAGCTAGGCAACCCAGCTTGGCCAAAATCTTAAGTCAAATTGATGCATATTTATGGCTTTATAACAATGATTACGGAAGGCAGCACTCATATATTGAATACAAACGCTTTTATGCTATATGTTATTTTGACTCCTTTGCGACTGTTTATAATCTGAAAGTGGCCCATCGTCGGCTTCCACCCCTTTGTAGATGCTACGCAGGGTGTTCCCGCAATAACAAGACAACCCTTAGGCGACGTCTCGGTGCCCGGAGGTGGTTGTGTTAGCAGAAACAAGGCAATCAGATATGCAGGCTTTATAACTTTCACTTAGTCATAGGAGCTTAAAGTTGGGAGGCCAGTTACTAGCCCCCGGTTAGTGTTCGGCGTCAGCCGAGGTCAAGCCATCAACACTTCGGCCAATTTTATGAAGGGCCCACGGGGTAACCTCTATCGATCTATAGTTTGACACAGTCATCGGATCGCTGACCAGTTGGCGCTCATTGTGACAGTCAGTTTTTGGCTTTCTCCACTGAGGTACTTGACCAGTTAAATCGGAAGTACAATCGCAGTGGTTCTCCCTTTGCACACCTAGCCGAACAAAGCGGAACGTAGGAGGCAAGCACAAGAGCCGGGCAACCCAAATATTGACCGAAGACACAATTCGAAACTGATGCATATAAAGCAATATCCGAGAACGTTTTGCCGAGGACTCCTCGGAGTACCTTGGCTGTTGGTGGGTTCGGCTCTAGTCGCAGCCCCCCATTGATATTGCCGATGCTTTAAAGGCATTCAACGTTGTACTGCGGGAGTTATGCAGGAGACACACAGTATCCCCCGAGACTCAGGTTGGGTGCGGCCGACCCACCTGAGGATCGAATCTCCTCGGGAACTAGTCCAGATGTCATGTGCGTTTCGCCAACGCCGAGGTGTAGGTCGGCAGGAAAGATGCTGAGCTGCGGGTCGGAAAAGATCTCCCGAGCTGAATTATTACGCAGAGCACCGCGGTCATGAGGATGTCCCGCCTCCTGAAAGAAAAACATACAAATAGCTTAAAAGTGCCATAAACTCGAAAAGCCAAAAAACTTTATAAAAACTTGATGTCCGAACTAAATCAAGTTTTTTGATGCCAATCCGAAAATTGGTCTTAAAATTAGTTTGTGCTTCCGACGTGCTTTAACATGATACATCCGATCTCCAGACTTCAAGTGGGTCAGCCTTCGGCTTCAACCTCCTATCCTGATGGCAGAGTGCTTCTCAGACCAGTTTAGCGAACTAAACTCGTATGGCTTTAGAGAGAAACCAGGCGACCCGGCTATTGACCACACACTCACGTCAGAAAAAGGAGTGGTAGAAAAGACTTTGCAACGACTAAGAAGAAAGCACTTATTATAACGGCTCATATAAATTTAAGAGCCCCCAGTTAACATGGGTAAAGGAAGTGGTTTTAAACGAACCTCATTTTTAACAAACAGATTTTATTTAACATAAATATAATGCTTGGTCAAACCGAACAAAAAAATTAAGAATTTAGAAAATTTAAGCATGAAAGCAACTTAGCTGGTTAATGTGCTCGGCGTTGATGACGTAGTCCGGGCTTGCAACGGATCGAGATCCCAGCCCCCAAGCCGGTCCTGGGGTGGCCGAGCGAAGAGCTCGGCTGATGAAGTGGCAGCACAAAACTGCCGATGTGCCGAGGCGAAGCCCCTGGTCCAGCCGAGGAGACATAGTAGGTCCGCAAGGTGATGCCAGAGTAGGTCGATGAAGCGATGGCGAAGCCCCCGGTCCGGCCGAGGTGTCCGGGCGAAGAGCTCAGTTGATGAAGTGGTAGTACAACACTGCCGATATGTTGAAGCGAAGCCCCCGGTCCGGCCGAGCTGACGAAGCTGGTCGGCTGGTGACGCCGAAGCCCCCGGAGTATGTTGATAAAGAGATGGCGAAGCCCCCGGTCTAGCTGAGGTGACGAAGCAGGTCGGTAAGGTGAC
Organism: Elymus sibiricus; assembly: GCA_039707655.1. Taxonomy (NCBI): domain Eukaryota; kingdom Viridiplantae; phylum Streptophyta; class Magnoliopsida; order Poales; family Poaceae; genus Elymus; species Elymus sibiricus. Next base: position 312,308,600 of record CM077676.1, read on the forward strand.
GTTGCAGCCCTATGCCAGCCGAGGTGTCGAAGCAGGTCGGCGTGGTGGACATCGGCTTGAAGAAGCAACGGCGCGGCGATGCCGACGCAGGTCGGAACTTGTGATGCGGTCAATGCCGGCTTGAGAAGTGACCGCGCGGCGATGCTGGCGCGCCCGACTCGTACAATCCGTAAGGTGACGATGTTATCTTGATGATCATTAGGGAGAGCGGTGCCGAACTCTCGGTCGGCTCGCCGAGGTGATGATCCGAGGTGGTTGTCGTCGGCTCGATGGAGCGACTACGCAGTCGATGTTGGCGCAGGTCGGTAGCCGTGGAGCAACGTGGTCGGGCCGGTTTGACATCAGCGCGACGGTGAAGATCGCCTCGGAAAAGACTCAAAATTTGTGGGCACGTGTTTGAGAACAACACACAATACCCTAGAAAAAATTCCTTCAAAAAGGATGTCCAATATCCCGTTCATGAAGAAAGATGAATTCGGGTCGGATTCGTTTTCGTGCAGGAAACAGATCCAAAGATTGAAGTACTCCTCGGGCTGTTCCCGGAGTTTGAACGGTCGGATCGAGCTGAAATTTTGAGGGGTGGTAGATGTAGGAATTCCGCAGCCGATCAACGGTTGGATCTTCCAAAGGATGTCCGAGCTGGACGCTGGACTCCTTGCCCTAAACTCATCCAGATTCACGTCCAGATTTGACAGGGCTCCGGTATATCGTAGATCGCTGGAGATTCCTCCATCGGAATGCGATGAAATTTTACAGGGTTGTTCTAGACTCAATTCCGCACAATTCCACCAAAGCAATCATCAAAGCGACGCTCGAGGAGACGGGGACGGCGAACACGAATCCCTGTCCAGAAAAAACTGCATGATCGCGCGAGGGCAATGTTGACGTTGAGCCCCTGAGCACCATGGACGATTTTTCCATGATCCCGGATGAGATCGCAGTTGATGATGATGAAGACATCCATTCGATCTTGACGATCCGAAGAGAAGCCTAGTCCTCGGTCCAGCCAAGGTGACCAGTCGGGCCGGCGACAAAGATGCCGACGCTGACGATGTAGCTCGGTTCCGACGCGTAGAACGCGGTGGAGCCAATCTGAATTCCCATCGCACCGCGGCGACTACCCAGCAGGCTCTCAATGAAAGCACCAATGTCGGTTCTAAATCCGGCATATCTCGTAGTAGGGGTCCTAAGCTAGGAGTCTTGGAGCGATGGTAACATGGACACAGGATTTTACCCAGGTTCGGGCTCTCTCGAAGAGATAATACCCTACGTCCTGCTTTTGATTGTATTCATATGAGGTGTAGTACAGAGTACATGTATCTACTACGAGATTGTTCTAATGAATATGAGATCATCTATTGACTAGCCTGGCCTCGGTTTATATATGCACCGGTGGCCTAGGGTTTAGGAGAGTCTTCGGCTTGTGCACCAAGTCTTGTAGAGTCTTCCTTGTATGCGTCATGGGCTGGCCGAAGTGGCCCATTAGTGAACCGTCATGGGGATCCTCGGCTCAACCCACCTGGTCGGGAGACGATGTGGTGAGTACCCCCTAGTCCAGGACACCGTCACACGCCAGCCCAGGAAATCACTCTCGCATGCGTGTTTACAACAAGTATCATGAACACAAGCATTTCTATTAATGGATATATAAGGCTTACATGATATTTTACAAGGGTGATGGCAGCGAAAAAACTCTATCTAAGGCAGCATGGTCTTGGTGCGACTCCAATCCACAGGGATCTGACTGGGTTACTCTTCTAGCCCGCGAACACTCCGGCTCCTCGCTAGTGGACGTCGGATCCTTAGGTGAACCTGGCCAGATTGAAGGCCGCTGGGTACTTTTGAATGTACTCGCAAGCAAACCAAATAACATATACACCAAGCACATCAATCCATGGCATTCAAGCATGCATTTGTTAATTAACATGGTTTAACCATCTAGCATTATTAACTATCATGGCATAGCTATCTAGCAATATTAATCATCAGGTTGTAGCAGGATTATCCAGCAATATATCTACTAAAATGAAGACAATAAGGTAAAGCATAACAGTGAATGTAATTGATCAAGTTTAGTCACAAGATCCTTCCGAATCCAAGTTCCTACGGTCATTTGACCCTCTCCCTCATAGACATCCCTTGGCTACATTCAAACTTTGGACATCATTCGATGTCCGGGCATCTGCACCGCAGGTTTGACAACCCTTACCTTTCTCTGGTTCATTCTTAGCAATACATTATATAGTTTATTCCTCCGAACTCGACACAGACCAAATAGTGTGACCTAGTACGAACTGTGTCCCATGACCGAGGACGTGGCTATTCGAATAGGTTTACACTCTGCAGAGGTTGCGCAATTTACCCACACCATGGAGCTCCCGGCCTCGTACTTTAGTAGATGTTCCCATTCGGGTGGACCGGTGCTGCTCCAACAAAACTTGTCTATTGCCTGGCACTCTTACGGTCCCACCGACATTCATACCCCTTTCGGGTCCTGTCCTGGGTGGCCCCTGTGTCACTCCTGACACCTGCCATCGTCGTGGCCAAACAAAACAGTCCCAAACGAGGACCTGTGCACATATAACTAAACCGGGCTCACAGGATTATCGCCGCCTATCGGGCCAGGGTAGCACGCACGCATAATCCCCCCTCTTTGGTGGTACCGATAAGAGGCACGACAATAGACCAAGTTAGGGCCTCCCCATAAAGGCAAATGTGGCTGGACAGATGAGCTCGGTTCGGTGGCACTATGACTCGATCCAGCCAACGGAGGAGGTTGTCATTATTAAGTCACATTCTTTATCATTGCGATAACAGTAACAATGCATGATGTAACAACTATGGAAACGTAACAATCTATCTCCATATAATATCACAATGAGTCATTAGTGCAATAACATGATGAGCATTAGCAGGTAATTTAAATGGCAAGTTCAAACTAGCAGGAGTTTAATTATTTCTAGCACATGCATATTCATCAATTTAAACACACAAGAATAACACCGAGCAATGCTTTAGGGCATATATCAGATCGTCGGCTTGCCTGGGGGTCGATGAATGCACCGGAGAGAAGTGCGATCACTTCACGGAAGAATTCACCCGAGAAGGTTCTCTCTCGAAGGGCTGAATATAGGGCAGGGGCAAAATGGTCATTTTCAGATTATGCCAACCTCATGAAAGTGATTCCATCAGAACGGGCTCGACGAACAGAGAAAGTGGGCTTTGGAATCACCTGATTCGGAGTCACGGTTAAAAAGTTGTGGCCGTTCGTTCGTTAGACCGAAAACAAACAAAAATATGTTCATTTTTGCCTTTATCGGACGAACGGCCGCAAATTAACAGTTTTGGTGCTGGGTTGGAGAAGGAAAGCGCCTTTCCTGGAAATATGCTTTCGGTAGATAAAAGCGCATTCTGGTCCGAGGCTGCGGTTGATTACGATTTCACAAAGGGAAAGCTCATTACGGGAGGGGCGCCTCCACTTATTTGCCGTGGCGAGGGCGGGGCCGAGCTGCGGCCGCTGACCGGTGGGGCCCATGCTGCCCTCTCTCTCTCCTCCTCCTTCTTCTTTCTTTTCCTCCTCTGCTCCCCGACGCGGCGATGAGAGCTCCGGCTCCGGTGGCCGGCGACGCTCCGGTGAGCCTCGAGGGCAGGCGGCGACGTGGATGAACTCGCCGGGGAGTGCCGCATCCAGGGATAGGTGACTCGGGCCGAAGAAAGAGCTGGTGGCGCGGCGGCGTCCATGGCCGAGGGCGGCGGTCCCGTGGCGATGCAGGGGCTCAGGTGACTGGGGAGGTTGTGCGAGGGTACCGGCGAGGTCGCCGGAGAGTGGAGCATCCAGTAGTGAGGTCCACGGGCACCGGGGACGGCTGGGCGCGGGGATTGAGAGCAGGGCAGTGGGTGGAGCTCACCAGAAATTCGAGAGCTCCGGCGAGGCATTTGGCCGGGCGAGGGTGCAGGGGTGATCCAGAGGAAGTGGGGAGGAGGCTGGCGAGCTCAAGGGACCTCGGGCGTGGCTATTTATAGCCGTGTGAGCTCGCCGGATAAGCTCGGCCGCCGTGGCCTTCTTATCACCGCACTGGAGCTGCGAGGAGACGTGGCTGGACGGTTGCGGCGTCGGGTGACTTCACGGGGAGTAAAGAGGCCTCGTGAGCGCTCGAGAAGGCTTGGGGAAGAAGCTAGGGAGAAGACGACGACGGTCACGGGCGCACAACACTGTAGCGGGGCTTGCCGTGGCGCGAGGAGGAAGAACGGGGAGGGGAAAGATGCTAGAGAGGGGGCGCGTGGACTCCGCGGAGCCGTTAGACACACTCGGACAAGCCGGGGTCGGCCGGAGGTGACCGCACGAAGCAGGCCGAGCACAGAGCGTTGTTCTGGTGTGGCCCCGCGTGGTCACCACGCCAACACGCGCTCTGGCGCACGTCTTGACCCAAAACCTTGTCTCTTGCGTGACTCTGAGATCAAATAGATGATAGAAGTGGCTGGAATCAAAGGGACGGCCATGAGGTGAGAGAGTTGACCAGAAAATGTTTCTGATCAGAAACTTGGATGCACATCTCTGGACAAATGGATGGAGGGATGGAGCTGGATCTTTGTCACAATGAAATGTGGTAGGAAAGAGTAGATGCTATCAAAATTTGAAGCAATTTGGACCTAATTTGCATATACTTCCTTTGCAATACAAATTTTGGTCCAGAAACTGGACTTTTATGTTGTGCTCAAATGGCTGCATGGATTGGGCTGAAATTTGGTGTAGGATGATGATTTGGAATTATGGAGACACTGGTAAAATTTTAGCTCATTTGGATGCCCTATTAAGGTACTTCCTTCACAGAGTTAGAATCTGGACTATAGCTAGATGGAATTTTTGGGAGAAAATGGCTAGATAAAATGATATGAATTTTTGCATGCTCACATCATATAGGGAATGTGAGGTCCTGGATTAATTTCAAGAACTATGGAGCAATCTAAAATATAGTTGCTTCACAACCTCAAAATGGGTCCAGAAACAAGAACTGGATGATGCTCTCAAACTTTGAACTGTGTAACTTGGGTTATTGATGAAAATGGTGAAGATATGGATAGGAGAAGCTCCACAAATTATTTGGGATTTTTCCTGGCTACCAAAATGGTAGTTCCTTTGGAAAGTGCCCAAAATGCAATATTGGCTTTAAATGGGAAAATGCAATTTCCCTTATTTAATTATGACCAATATTTTTATGAGAGCTCAATATGATCACAAAGAACATCTCCACAAGTTTTCATGAACTTTGGAGATGGATAGGTATTTTCCTGGATTTAATTTCTTTAAACAGCAGAAAAAGGAATTAATTTTAAATGAAAAATATTGCAAATGACTTGGCAATATTTTTGCATATCCAGGGTTTATAGATGTGGGATGATCACTAGGAAAAGTTTGGGAGGCAACAGATCAAAGGAAGTTAGGGTTCCTTTGCAACTGCAGGAATTAGGGTTTCCTCTCCGACAATTCGGAAAGTAGGGTTTCGGCGGTAAAACCCTGAGAATGTAGTTTGAGTGGCAAGGTTGAATTGAAGAGAATCTCTAGTCTGATGGGTAAAGGCAAGGCTATATGACCATCTTCATATACCCAAGAGCGAGAGAAAATCCGATAACATCGAAAAAAAGACGGGAGTCCAATCCCGTGAAGGAAGAAATCGGGGAGCGAAAACCAAGGTGTCACAACTTCTTAGGCACGATGACGGGGTTGGCGAGCCACTCTGGATGGCGCACCTCTCGGATGACTCCAGCTTCTTGGAGCTTTTGAACTTCCTTGACGATGAAGTCTTGCTTCTCTGGTGCCTGGCGCCGTGCTTTTTGCTTGATGGGGCGTGCGTTGGGGCACACCGCTAAGTGGTGCTTGATCACCACCCTCGGCACACCGGACAAGTCAGATGCTTTCCAGGCGAAAACATCCGAGTTTGCCCAAAGGATGGTGATGAGCGTGCCTTCCTATTCAGCAGAAAGGCCTGTGCCGATGGTGAAGGCAGGGCCTGAGCCGCTGCCGTCCACCGACACCTTCTTTGTCTCGGCGCGGTCCTGAGAGAACAACTGCTTCTTCTTCACGGGTGCGGCCTTAGGAGGCTCAACCGTGTCCTCGTCAGCCGGATGCGCGGATGCGGCAGCCTTGTAGGCGTGCTCGAGGGAACAGACCGCGTCCTTCTCATCGCAGGTGACGGTGAGGATGCCTCTGCAGCCAGGCATCTTGAGGACGTTGTAGGCATGATGAGACACCGCCATGAACTTGGCGAGCGCGGGGTAGCCCAAGATGGTGTTGTAGGGCAGACCGAGATGGGCGACATCGAAGTCGATGTGCTCAGTGTGGTAGTTCTTGCGGGTGCCAAAGGTGACGGGGAGGCGCACCTCCCCCAGAGGCAGCGTGGAGCCATTGGTCACGCCCGAGAAGGGCCTCGTCGGCATGAGTTGCTCGTAAGGCACCTGGAGCTGCTCGAAGGTCTCGATGGAGAGCACGTTGAGGCCGGCGCCTCCGTCGATGAGGGTCTTGGTGACCGCGACGTTGCTGATAGTGGGAGTGCACAGCATGGGGAGCGCGCCTGCGGTGGTCGTGGACTTGGGGTGGTCCTCGGAGTCAAAGGTGATGGCATACTGCGACCACTTGAGAGGTCGTGCTGCCTCAGGCTTCGGGAGGGCGGCGTTCACCTCGCGAGAGAACTGCTTGAAATGGTGGTTGGATGCGGGAGCCTGAGCTCCGCCGAGGATGCAGGTGACCCTGCGTGGCTCTTGGTAGCCCCCGGCGCCCTCGTCAGGCTGGTTGATGTCATTCCTCCGGGGTGGCGGCCGTAGCGGCGGGAGAGCGGCGTTGGCCTGAGGATTTGCCTCACGAGGCTGATCGCGCCAGGCGGCCTCGTGAGGCTGGTCGCGCCAGCCTTGGCGGAAGTTGTCGTTGCCGTTGCGGCTGTCCCAGCGGTTGCCACCACGGCCACCTCCTCGGCCGGTGACACGGCCGTTGCGGTCTCCTCGGCGGCCTAGGCGCTCGTCACGGAGCAGCTTGAGCTCCTGGCAGTCTTCAGTGATGTGGGAGTGCATGTTGTGGTTGACGCAGAGCGGGCGGCCTTCCTTCCTGGGCTCATCGCGGTCATGGCCGCGCTTCTTCTCAGGCTCCGCCGCAAGCACGGCAGGGCCCTTCCGCTTGACGTCCTTGCCCTTGGCCTTGGCGGTGTCGTGCGCCGCATCGGGGTCGTTGTGGATGAAGAGGCAACCTTCTTCAGCCTTGGCGCATTTGTCGCCGAGGTCGAACAGCTCAAGCACCGAGTCGAGCTCGTCGTTGATGGCGAGCTTCTTGCGCATCTTGACGTCCGTGACACCAGTGGAGAACACAGAGATGACGGCCGCGTCAGAGGCACGCGGAATATTGTTGCGCACCTGGCTGAAGTGCTGGATGTACTTGCGGAGGGTCTCGTCGGGGCGCTGCCGCACATGTCGTAGGTCGTTGATCATGAGGGAGCGGTCATGTGTGCCCTTGAAGTTGGCGACGAACTGGCTGCAGAGCTCGCTCCACGACGAGATCGACGCCTCAGGGAGGTTCATGAGCCAAGAGCGTGGGCCATCCTTGAGGGCCATGGGGAACCTGTTCGCCATGATCTTGTCATCGCCGTTCACCGCCTCAACGTTCAGCGTGTAGAGCTGGAGAAACTCTGCGGGGTTGGGGGTGCCGTCATAGCGTGGAGGCAGTTCCGGCTTGAACTTCGCGGGCCACACCACCCGACGCAGCTCGTGAGTGAAGGCGCGGCAACCCACGCCGCTCGAAGGAACACCATTGGCGAGGGTGGCGCGGTTCTGGTGCCCAGCCGCTGCGACCTCCTGGACCACCCGGTCTTGGCGCAGGCGCTGCCGCTCGAGGAGCACACGCGCCTCAGGCGGCGCGCGGCGGATGATTTGGCAGCTGGCCTCGTCTCGGACCGGCGAGGACGCGCCGCGGGACGGCTCACGCGCCCGCGCGTTGCGCTGGGGCCCGGCGAGCTCGTCACGCAGAGGAGGTGGCGGGGGAGGGCAGGCGCCATGTCCCCAGCGCGAGGCAGCGGAGGGCGGAGCGAGTGGGAAGGCGTCGGGGCGTCCCCGGCGGTGTTGACGAGCTCGGTGATGTGACCAAGCCAAGCGTCGTAGCCGGCGTCAGCTGGACGGTAGCGGAGCAGCTCACGCGCCATGAGTAGCGCGGCCTCCGCGTGCGGCGGCCCATGGCGGGCGAGGGAGGAGGAGGCCGTGGCGGTGCGGCCGTCTGCCTGCACGGAGGGGTGCAGGGAGGAGTCCTGCTGCTCACGGGCAGCGGGGTCACTGGCGGCAGCGGCCTCAACAGGGTGGCGGCGGTTGCCGCGGCCCACCGGCTCCTTCAGGGCTACGCGACCTGCCCTGTGCTCAGCGCGCTCGCGGCGAGGGTCGGCCATGAAGCTGGTGGAGTGGAGGATGGAGTGGAAGAACAGCAGCGCACCCCTACCTGGCACGCCAAATGTCGGAAGTCAGGCTCCAGGGACCCAAAGGTTCGAACACTGGGGTGAGCTCGTTCCTACCACCTCGTCCCCTACCACAGCAAAACCACGGCGAAGCTACGGCGAGAGTGCGCGAGCGGGAGCAGACTGGAGGCACAGTGGTTTACCCAGGTTCAGGCCACCTTGCGGTGTAAAACCCTACTCCTGCTTGGTTGGGATTGCTCTGGCGAGAGAGAGTACAAGGTTTTGGGCTCGAGAGTTCGTCTGAAGACCAGCCTCTAGAGTCGATCGAAGACCCCTCTACAGCGGCACCCTGCCCTCCTTTTATACCTGCCTTGGTCCTCTTCCCTCGAAAACGTTGGCGAGAAGGGTTGCCACACAATGGCAAGTTTGAAGGGGGGTAGGAGCGCAGTCTATCCTGACAAAAGGTGGTCTTCACCTGCAAAGCGACCGTCCATGACGCACCGGTGGGCTCGGGGATGACCTCCGCCCAGCGCCCGCCGTCTTGGTCTTCTTTCACCGATCGGGCAACCTTTGGGGGTTGCTTTGGTAAGTGGATTGTTGGCCTTCCTCCCTTAGCACAAAAGGGGAAATCCTCTCCATCCGCACCTGCTGGCACGGCCTCTGTCGCCGTTCGTCGCCGCGCGCGTCACCCACGTGATGGGCATGAGACCGCATGACGGAGCCAAACAGCACCAATCTTGCGCGTCCTCGGGAGGGTGCCTCGGGAGGCAACCTCGAGAGGCCGCCTCACGAGAGGGCCTCGCGAGGCTCTCGACGAAGTCGTGGCTGAGTCTTGCTTGCCCGCTCCCGGAGGAGGGGTCCTCGGGAGGCTGGGCCTCGCGAGGGGTCTTGCATGAGGCGCCCGCTGGTGGCCGCCTATTGGGCCTCCGCCAGGCGCTATGCTGTGGGCCGCAGGCAGACGGGTCGGGATACCCCGGGTTCCACGGGCCCGACAATAGCATTGCGTTTTAATTGATCACTTACTTGCCTATTAAAGTTTTCTTGCTTAACGATAAAATTATCAAATTCATCCAAGCACCGACTAGGAGATTTATTATAAGGGACATCACCCTCATCAAACCTATAAAGAGAATTTACCTCTACGTCAGGATATCGAGTCCATGTATTTCTTCAATAGGTGGTATGTTTTTAACATCTTCAGATTTAATACCTTTCTCCTTCATAGATTTCTTTGTTTCTTGCATATCTTCTGGATTGAGGAATAGAATACCTCTTTTCTTCGGAGTTGGCCTGGGAGGTGGTTCAGGAAGTGTCCAATCATCAGCATTTCTCAATAAGTTATTCAGTAATTCCTAAGTCTGTTCAACACTTCTTTCCCTGAAAACACAACCAGCACAACTATCTAGGTAGTCCCTAGAAGCATCGGCTAATCCATTATAAAAGATACCAAGTATTTCATTTTTCTTAAGAGGATAATCAGGCAGAGCATTTAATAATTGGAGAAGCCTCCCCCAAGCTTGAGGGAGATGCTCTTCCTCAAGTTGCACAAAGTTATATATTTCCTATAAGGCAGCTTGTTTCTTATGAGCAGGAAAATATTTCGCAGTGAAGTAGTAAACCATATCCTAGGGACTACGCACACAAACAGGAGCAAGAGTATTATATAAATCTTTAGCATCACCCTTTAATGCGAAAGGAAAAAAATTTAAGAATATAGTAATAGCGAATCTTTTCTTCTTGAGCAAACAGGGTGGCAATGTCATTCAGTTTAGTAAGATGTGAAACAACAGTTTCAGATTCATAGCCATGAAAAGGATTGAATTCTACCAAAGTGATAAGCTCAGGATCAATAGAGAATTCATAGTCCTTATCAGTAACAAAGATAGGAGAGGTTGTAAACTTAGGATCATATTTCATCATTTCATTCATAGCCTTTTCTTTTAGCTTGTTCATTAAATTTTTAAGATCCTCTCTATCCTTACAAGCAAGAAATTCCTTAGCAATCTCCCCATCCATAACATAACCCTCAGGTATATCAAGCATCTTAGTTCTAGTAGGAGTGCTAGGTGTAGTAGGTGAATCATAATTTTCATCAGTTTCAAATTCTTTAGCTTTAGCAATTTGAGCATCAAGAAATTCACCAAGCGGCACAGATTCGTTAAACAAAGTAGTAGCATCATCATGAGTATCATCAATAGCAGAAGCATTGTCTATTACTTGTGACATATCAGATTGAATAGCAGGTGGTGGTGTCACAAGTCAACTCAAAACAGAAGGTGAATCAAGTGCAAAGCTAGTAAGTAGTTCCATACCTCCCCTTGTCTTATTAGACATGATCTTGGTCTTAGAGTCTTTCAGATTCTTCATAGTGATCAGCAGATATTTAACTCCCAAGTGAACTTAATAAATAGAGCTATGTGCTACTTGTGAGCTGCGTTGGGATTTTCCCCGAAGAGGAAGGGTGAAGCAAAATAGTAGCGATAAGTATTTCCCTCAGTAGATAACCAAGGTTATCGAACCAATAGGAGAACCACGCAAACACTCCTTAGCAATACCTGCACACACAAGAGTAAATACTTGCACCCAACGCGGGCAAGAGGGTTGTCAATCCCCTTGTACTCGTTAATTGCAAGGATTAAATCTGGTAATGGTAGATAGATAAATTTCAAAGTAAATAAATGGCAGCAAGGTATTTTTAGTTTTAGAAATATGATTAAAGTAGACCCGGGGGGCATAGTTTTCACTAGAGGCATCTCTCTCAAAAGAATAGCATACGGTGGGTAGACAAATTATTGTTGGGCAATTGATAGAAAAGCGCATAGTTATAATGTTATTCATGGCATGATCATGTATATAGGCATTACATCCGTGACAAGTAGACCGAAACGATTCTGCATCTACTACTATTACTCCACCAATCGACCGACTCCTGCCTGCATCTATGGTATTAAGTTCATGACGAACAGAGCAACTCTTTAAGCAAGATGACATAATGTAGATAGAATAAAACCAATCAATATGATTAAACCCCGTTGTTTTACCCTTAGTAGAAACAATACAAATATGTGTCTCGCTACCCCTACTGTCACTGGGTGAGGACACCGCAAGATTGAACCTACTACTATGCACCACTTCCACTGAAAATCGATAAATCAACTTGGCCAAAGAAAACCCATAGATCGGAAAGCATTACATAGCTATAACAATCATACATAATAAAGTACAGCAAGGACTCAATTACTTTCAATGAATAATCTAATCATAAACCCACAATTCATCGGATCCCAACAAACACACCGCACAAAAGGATTACATCGGATTGATCTCCGAAGAGAACATTGTATTGAAGATCAAAAAGAGAGAGAGAGGGAGAGAGAGAGAGAGAGAGAGAGAGCCATCTAGTTAATTACTATGGACCCGTAGGTCCGTGGGAAACTACTCACACATCATCGGAAGGGCAGCAAGGTTGATGTAGAAGCCCTCCGTGATCGATTCCCCCTCGGGCAGATGGCTGGAAAAGGCCTCCAGATGGGATCGCGGAAGAACAGAAGCTTGCGGCGGCGGAACAATTATTTCGGGTGGCTCTCTATTGGTTTTGGGATTTTAGGGAATTTATAGCGCCGGAATTAGGTCAGGGGGGGGTCTAGGGGGGGCGCACAAGCGGGAGCGCCGTCTGAGCTTGTGGCTCACCCGTAGGTCTTCTGTCCTCCTCCCGAAGCTTCCTGGGTGTCTTCTGGTCCAGAAAAAATCGCCGTAAAGCAGCGACGTGCTATACAAATAGTTTTTACCCCCTTTCCGTGATAGAGTTTTAAACTGTCGCCTTGCCTGTGTGTGCAATAGGGGGGTCCAACCCACACGACCCAGAAACCGTCGGCGATAGGTCCTCCGGTCACACACGCGGGGCAAAAAGAGCGCGTGTGCGATCGGGCGAGCCATCGCAGACAATTATACAGGCCCAATCGTTTCCGTTCGTATGTACATCCCACACGGTGAATCCCAGACAAACATTTATGTTCGTATGTAGATCCCACACAGTGAATCCTAGACAAACGTTTCCATTCATATGTACATCACACACAATTTTCCGTTCATGTGCGATCGGGGCAGATAACGCAAACGCTTTTGTAGGACAAGCCGTGGGAGATCGTCTTGCCATCCCACACAGTAATTATGGAACAAACATTTGTGTGGCATACCACATCACAGACGCTCTGCCTCGGTTAACCGTTTGCGTTGTTCAAGTATATCACACACGATTCGATGAAGAAAACTGTATGACATTGGGCTATCCATCACACATGCGTTTACTACTAGAAACGTTTGTAAAATCCATGACCCATTTAGTAGGTTTATTAGTTTACTATTAATACCTCCTGTATTAAGCAAATTCCAATTTCATATCGAATAGTTGTTTACCACTTTCATATCAGGCACACAAATATATTTTAACATCATTGTACGATAGCTATGAGAATACAGCACAGTACAGCATATAGCTAGTTCACCTTCATAAGCATAAAGTATGTTGAGCACAATATTAGAACAATATATTCATTTCCCTAATCGAATGATGCATGATCAGCCAAATTCGTCTTCTCCACCTGTGCTTTCAGTTCAGTAAGAACCTGTTTTGCACTGACCAACTGGGAAAGTGCCTCCTCCTTCGCAAACACCATCTTAGCAAAGTCTAATTTAAAAAATCTGAGTTCATTCTCCTTCTTCCTCTTTTTTTCCTATATCTTGAAATATTCTTCAGTGTTGACAACATTTTTTCTAAGCCTGTCTCTATTCTCTTCCTCATACATGCTCCATAGCTTTGCTAGGCACATCTTCAGAGACGTTGGATACTCTTGATCAACCCACTCCAGGTAAGAACACTTCCGTTCATCCTATAATATTTAAAACTAAATCAGTTACAATTGTAGGGAAAATTGGTTTCTAGCAAGATAGAAAATCACCACATGCATGTTTTGAAAAACTGAAGAAACACGTTAATTATGACATATCTTCTCAAAAATATCAATGTGCAAATGAATTAATTGCTACAAGTTCTTAGTCATGTACTATAATAAAAAATTGACCATTTTATGAGGAAGCTAAATATAACTACAACAGCACAACGATAGTGTTTCAATGATATCAAATTAATACTAACAGGTATGTAGATGCACAAATTTAATAACATAGAACTAATAGCACTAAGGCCCTCCACTATGTAGGCCAAAACCGGTGTCGAATCAAGTGTTGCTACATTTGGCACCGGTGCCCTGCACTGCCGAGTCAATGCTAGAGGAAAAATTCAGGGAACCGGAGCACCTAGTTGCTCCGATGCCCAGTTCCTTTGTGAAATAAAGTATTAGTATTTTACTACTTGGCTGCTCGGATGTGTGGAGCAAAGTTGGGTGCACAAACTGCTGAAGCGGTGCCAAATAATTTTCTCAGGGCATCGCTGATGAGATGGCAGCAGTTTTAGATACTAGGTAGAAACTATGACATTGTCTTAATCACATCCAGATTAACATAGCACAGTGACAGTGTCTGAATCACATCTAACAAATGATTTGTAACAACGAAAGTGGGGCTAACCTTCTCTGCACATGCCAAAAACTTCCTCCCACTGTCCACAGATTCAAAAGCCACTAACTTCACGCATGGAGATTGATGGTGACAACGAGCAGGCAGATCTTCAGCTACCCCGCTCCATTCCTTGCAAGTGATGATCCTAGGGAGCTACAAGAGGAACAAATGGCTCAAATCGGCCGCCGGGTTAAAATCCTTTATTAGAAATCAGAACCCTAAGCCTAGGGGGCGAGAGAGAGGAGAGAGGTATACCCGGCTGGTGACATAGTCGGAGGAGGAACCGCTGGAGAGGTCATTGAAGAAGACCATGGTGTTCGCGGCGGTCGGAGGCGAGACGGCGAGAGCGAGGAAGTGGCTATAGCTTACGATGGAAGGAACGAGTAAACAGGGGAAATGTGGCTCGTGGTCGGGGAGAAAAGGAGGTGGGGAGGGGGCGAAGAGTTAGATATTTCAGCGGTAGGCAAAAAAATTCGAAAGTTGGAGGGAAACTTGGCGCGCAGTGTCATCGGACACCATTGAATTTGAACAAATGTGTGCATCGCAAACGATTCTTCTGCTTTACACGCATGTGATGAGTTTGAGCACTCAAATTTTGGTGAAATTTCCCTAGGTACAGAGTTCATCCACGTCATTGCATAATTTAACATCACTTGCTAATTTGGGTACACAAATGAGCCTACAGCACACAGACCACACTTACTGAATCGAGAAATTTTAGTAATTAAATAGAGCCAGTTGACCTAAACATTGCTCTAACAAAAGACCAGCATTATAAATAAAGGCTAAGTACGCATAATTTAAACAAAGACGTTGACGCGCCGCCCTATGCCTCGCCGGTGTAAGATGAGATGTCGATGACTTGTCCTGGCGACATGCCACCGATAGTGGACTCCGCGTCCCCCAGGCTGAAGTCGACTGCGTTGTCGTCCTCGTCCTTGTCCTCGGCGCCGCCCTCAAGGTTGTAGTACTCATAGTAGTGGCGGCGCCAGAGCTCGCGTTGGTACTCCACCGCCGATTCCTCGACGTACAGGCGCCTCTCTATCTCCTCCTTAGCCACGCACAACTCCTCGTCCCGGCGCTCCTCGATCTCCGCCACCTCCTGCATCTCCAGCTCCCGCTCGACGATCTCATGAGGAAGCAGGGGCTCCATGGCCTCCGCCGCCGCATCGTCGAGAAGCATCTCTGCCACCTTTTCGGACGTGGGGTGCATGTTGGATTCCGAGGAGGCCTGGAATATCTTGGCGTGGGCATCCTCGATCTGGGCGTGGATGGCCTTGACCCGGGCCAGGGCGACCTCCGCGGCATGGAAGGCTGCTCGAGTGCTCTCGGCGTTTGCAGTCGCCGTCGCAGCAGCTGCTGCAGCTTCCCTGTCAGTTGTCGCAAACGCCCTCTCGGCGGATGTGGCCGCGCTCAATGCAGATGCGGCCGCGCTCTCGGCGTAGGCGGCCGCACTCTCGGCGGAGGCGAAGCCGCTCGGGGCAGACTCGGCGACCGTACGGGCCCTCACGAAGCATCTCCACGGCGTCATTCTTTGCAAGAACGGGTTGGGGAATGGGTATCGGGGACTCGAGGATTCGGGGGTGAATGGCGCTTGAGCAGACGAATCCGGCGAAGCTTATGGAGGAAGACATAAAAAGACCCATGAATTTTCATCGCAAACGGTTCCTATAAGCAACTGTGTGCGATGTAGTCCATTTTTTATTAGCTGCGAAAGACTAATTTGGAGTACAGTGGCAACGGATGGTGATGGAAATTGTACGAATTTTTTGTACCGTTAACATGCACTAATACAACTGTCATGTTAAAATTTGGAAATTTTCAGGGTTCATCTGACCTTTTTAAGACATTAAGTGAGTTTCTAGCCATATAATGGCCGTAATTCAAATTTGAACTACATGTACATGCAACAGCAAACCATCATGGGTTGGAAAATCATATTTGTGTCCTTGTGTGCAAGTTAATGCCCTGTGCAGTAAATTGGAAGGAATTTTCGAACATATTGGTGTCACGGCTTGGACACAAACATTGAGAACCATGGCTTTTAAATTCCAAAAAATTAAAAAATGATCAGAAATACATGAAACCTTGCTTGATGTCATGTCATGGCACCAGGATGCTGTGGTAAAAGAATTGGCCACTTTGACGAAAGTTTTGACACACACCTCTCACTAATCGGAGCATCTCATGAGAAGACACGTGGTTCTGAGAGGGAACAATGCATGTTTGATGACGAACCGGCACTCGCTTCGTTTTATGAACCTGAATTTTTTTGTATCGTTAACATGCAGTAATACAACGGACATGTTAAATTTTGGAATTTTTCAGGGTTCATTTGACATGTTTAAGACATTAAATGAGTTTCTAGCCATATAATGGTCGTAATTCAAATTTGAACTGCATGTACATGCAACAGCAAACCATCATGGGTTGGAAAATCATATTTGTGTACTTGTGTGCAAGTTAATGCCCTGTGCAGTAAATTGGAAGGAATTTTCAAACATATTGGTGTCACGGCTTGGACACAAACATTGAGAACCATGACTTTTCAATTCCAGAAAATTCAAAAATGATCAGAAATACATGAAACCTTGCTTGATGTCATGTCATGGCACCAAGATGTCATGGTAAAAGAATTGGCCACTTTGGCGAAAGTTTTGACACACAACTCTCATAAATCAGAGCATCTCACGAGAAGACACGTGGTTTCGAGAGGGAACAATGCATGTTTGATGACGAACCTGCGCTCGCTTTGTCGTATGACCTTGAATTTTTTTGTATCTTTAACATGCACTAATACAACGGACATGTTAAATTTTGGAAATTTTCAGGGTTCATTTAACCTTTTTAAGACATTAAGTGATTTTCTTGCCATATAATGGCCGTAATTCAAATTTGAACTACATGTACATGCAACAGCAAACCATCATGGGTTGGAAAATCATATTTTGTTCTTTTGTGCAAGTTAATGCCCTGTGCAGTAAATTGGAAGGAATTTTCAAACATATTGGTGTCACGGCTTGGACACAAACATTGAGAACCATGGCTTTTAAATTCCAAAAAAATAAAAAATGATCAGAAATACATGAAACCTTGCTTGAGTTCATGTCATGGCACCAAGATGATGTGGTAAAATAATTGGCCACTTTGACGAAAGTTTTGACACACCTCTCAGAAATCGGAGCATCTCAGGAGAAGACACGTGGTTCCGAGAGGGAACGACAATGCATGTTTGATGACGAACAGGCGCTCGCTTCCTCGTATGACCCTGATTTTTTTTGTATGGTTAACAAGCACTAATACAACGGACATGTTAAATTTTGATAATTTCCAGGGTTCATTTGACCTTTTTAAGACATTAAGTGAGTTTCTAGCCATTTAATGGCCGTAATTCAAATTTGAACTACATGTACATACAACAGCAAACCATCATGGGTTGGAAAATCATATTTATGTACTTGTGTGCGAGTTAATGCCCTGTGCAGTAAATTGGAAGGAATTTTCAAACATATTGGTGTCACGGCTTGGACACAAACATTGAGAACCATGGCTTTTAAATTCCAGAAAATTCAAAAATGATCAGAAATACATGAAACCTTGCTTGATTTCATGAAATGGCACCAATATGCCGTGGTAAAAAAATTGGCATGTTTGTTAAAAGTTTTGGCACACACCTCTCACAAATCAGAGCATCTCACGAGAAGACTCATGGTTCCGAGAGGGAAAAATATGCATGTTTGATGACGAACCAACAGTCGCTTCCTCTTATGGCTTGGCATTTTTCTACCGTTAACATGCACGAATACAACTTTCATGTTTAAATTTGGAAATTTTCAGGGGTCATTTGACATTTTTAAGACATTAAGTGAGTTTGTAACCATTTAATGGTCGTAATTCAAATTTGAACTACATGTACATGCAACAGCATATCATCATGGGTTGGAAAAATCATTTATGTATTACATTTTACAATAATATCATGGTAACACGAAATAAGCATTCATGCAGAACATTTGGAAAGAAAATGTAAATATCTGGCAAGACAACTGGGCCGCACTTGATTGGCACTCTGTTTCGCGCCCCGAGGATTGGAAGGTGAGTGGCGCGGGTTATTAATCAGACGCGGTTCAGTCATGGGAACCGTCAGCGATTTATTTCACACACGGCTTTTGCTCCGGGAATCGTGTGTAATTCAAGCTTTAGCACTCGTAAATTCCGGCGACCGGCGCGTGTACTGCTCCCGTCGATCTAGATTCCGGCCGCCAATAAATACTACCTCGCTCACGTCGTCGTGCATGCATTCTCATCTACATTCTCACCTCGCTTGCCCCCCCCTCTCTCTCACAAAAATCTGCCATGGCGTCGCCGATCTGCACAAGCGCTGAGGAGGAGGCGCCGCCCCGCGAGGATGTCAAGGCGCAGAGCAGCGATGAGGAGGACCCTTATGCGCCACTAGATAAAGTTGCACCGGACCCCCCAACTTTGGAGTGGTTTTGGGGCCAGTTCAATCTTTGTCTGTGGAAGGCGCAGCCGCCGGCTGAGAAAGCCAGGCAAGTGGCATTCAAGAAGGAGATGGCGGAGGAGGAAGCCAGGTACCAGGCAGCCCGTGAAGCCCGTGAGGCTGCCTGGGAGAAGGAGGCGCTGGAGCTTTGGTGGCGGGCGCGTCGACGTGCAGAAGAGGCTTACGAAGACGGCCGTTACTTCGCCGGGAAGGCCAAAGGCAATAGGCGCCTCATCGCTGCTTGGAGGTGGGCCGATAAACTCCAGCGTGCTACCGACGAGGAGCTCCGGTGGGCGCCCACCAAAATGGCAAGATCATTCATGCGCGTCCGCCAGCAAGAGGCAGATCGGCACGTCGAGCATTGCGAGGCGGAGGAGACGGAGAACTCCGTCTGCGCTGGGAAGCCGCCGCGCACCAGAGAGCTGCTGGCGAGGGGCTGCTGTAATACTGGCCCCCTAAGGAGGGATTATTAGTCAGGAGTTTTAGTATCATTCATTTTCAGTTTTATGCATTGTACGTAGTAGTTAAGTATCATCACGTATATGTTATGAATTTCATATTTCTGTCTATTTTCGTACTAATTTCTATCTAGCTGTTACCATCCACATGTACATAATGGAAAGCATAGACACATTGAAATAGAACAATATATAAGAACGGAAAACAGAGTACACACATTGAAACAAAGCAATAAGAGCAATAAACAGAGCAATATTATGATTGTTGTGAATACATAGCGATCAACGTCGAAATGACTCAACAAAATAAAACACGTCCATGACCACCAACCCTTGCCTACGGTAGCTCTTGGCTCCGCCTGAACTTGTGCAGGTGTTCGTCCAAGCAGTTGACACGCTCGCGGTACATCTGGAGCGCGATCTCGAGCTCCAAGTTGGCTATTTCATCGGAGTTCACCAGCTCGAGGATGCGACGGCCATGTTCCTCTACTGCGCCTAGGCGGACACCTGCGCCAAGGAGGCGCTCGAGCCTAGCGACCAGCGCGTTGGCATCGAGCGGGCCACGGACAAGGTGAACGGCGTGACCCATCCGAACAGCACGGCCGGTGTCTGGTGCAAGTACGGCGCGGCCAGCCTCTGGTGCAAGTATGGCGCAGACAGCCTCTGCCCACTCCTGGCGAGGAATGGGGCTACTGATGGGACGTGTACCCAGCTGAAACACCTTGTCGACAGCAGGCAAGCGCCGATGGAACCGCTCTTGCTGTGCAGCGCGCCGTGCCTCTCGCTCTGCGGCACGCCATCGGTCTCGTTGTGCGTCGCGCCGCAGCCTGTCGACTCGGACGTGCCTATCTCACTCTGCGGCGCACCACCGATCATGTTTTGCGGCGAGCTGCAGCCTCTCAGCGCTGACGCGGCTATCTTGATCCGCGGCGCGGGCGCGCCCTGCGCCAAGGGTCTGCTCAACCCTGGCGATGAGTCACAGCGCGACGTCGTCCATCGCGTTGCCGGGGACGCCCTCGGCCTCGACTGGCCGTAGTGCCTGCTCGTTTTCCTCGTCGAGGAGGTTGATGGTAGAGGCGGTGGTTCAGTGGGTTGGCATGCTTGGAAAAGGTAGAGGGGCTATAGGCTGTGCTTGTGCCTCGGTGTGTCACGCGCCGCCTAGGCTTATGCGCAAGCGTTGGGTGATGGCGGGAAACCGATGAGGAAGTGGCGGGAAACGATTGTGTGTTCATAAAACGCCATCAATTAATGTAAACTTAGCATAGAAGGAAGCGCGAGCTAGCATGACACGTGCGCGCACATTTGCTCGCCCACGGGTGTGATCCATATACTCGTGTGCCAGCCGAACAGAGCACACTATTCACACTTAAGAATTTTGTTCTATACACAGAGAGCGTAGATGTTGTGCAGACTGAGCAAATCACATGGCAAGTGTTTGCCCAGAACACACAGAGCTTATTAGCAGGAATTGTCTGTGTTGTTATCCATCTTCCCACACATTTCTGATTACGGACCTGTTTGCCGCGTATCACACACATCTTGTTAAGTTCAACCATTTCTGTTGTTTTCTCTCAACACAAATAGTTCATCCGAGTGAACTTTATGTCGTATATCGCACACACCTTGATCTGGCTGACCATTTCTGTTGTGTTGGCTAATCACAAACAGTTCATCCGAGTGACCTGTATGCCGTATAACGCACACACCTTTATCTGGCTGACCGTTTTTGTTGTGTTGGGTAATCGCAAACAGTTCATTCGAGTGAACTGTATGCCGTATATCGCACACACCTCGATCTGGCTAACTGTTTCCGTTGTTCTGGCTCATCACAAATAGTTTGTATGGATCAACTGTATGCCACGTATCGCACACGCAGATCTAATCTGAATCATGCTTGATGTCTCCACCATCGCACACAGTTCGTCTTATTGGTGACGGTTTTATTACGATACCATTTGCGATTCATGCATCGCACACAGTTTGGTCGAGGGGTCTCTGATTCATGTGTCGCGTTAGTAGTCGCTTGTAGTAGTGACACCGCAAGATTGAACCTACTACTATACTCCACTTCCACTGAAAATCGATAAATCAACTTGGCCAAAGAAAACCCATAGATCGGAAAGCATTACATAGCTATAACAATCATACACTAGTACAGCGAGCTGCTATACAAACGGTTTTTACCCCCTTTCAGTGACATAGTTTTAAACCGTCACCTTGCATGTGTGTGCGATAGGGGGGGTCCTTTCCACATGACCCAGAAACCGTCCGCGATAGGGCCTCTGGTCACACACGCGAGGCAAAAAGAGCTCGCGTGCGGTCAGGTGAGCCATCGCAGACAATTATACTGGCCCAATCGTTTCCGTTCGTATGTACATCCCACACAGTGAATCCAAGATAAACATTTCCGTTCGTATATACATCCCACACAGTGAATCCCAGACAAACGTTTCCATTTGTATATACAAAGCACACAGTTTTCCGCATCACATCGTCTGTGATAGCATTGCCATTGCAGACGATAGTAATAATTTTATCGTTTGTGTTATTGAATGCATCACGCACGGTGTCTAGAAGAAACTATGTGCCATAGGCTGTTCATCACACACACTTTTTATGTGGAAAAAGTTTGTGCAAGGTGGCCTGGCGCAAACAGTTGTCCAGAGGAAGTCATGTGTGATTGTTCATTGATCCAACACGTTTACTTCCTATAAACTGTGTGGGTTGTCTGAGATCATCGCCCACGGTGTTGTCTCAATAACCGTTTGCACTAGAAAAAACCCAATAAGCAGGCTAATTGGCCTATTATTATTAATCCATTTAGTAATCAAATTTAAATTTCATAATAAACACACAATATATTTCATTTTCGTATTACGGAACCAGGATTTCAAAATTGAAATACATCAGAGTACAACATCATATAGCTTAAGCACTCACTCACACCATATAGGCATATAGCTAGCTACCCCATTACACAACAGCACCAAGTTTCACATGCAATATCTAAAACCTTTGGAAATTAGCATCATAGACGGTAGATAGACAGATGAATCTCATCTGGAAAACTGCTGAAGCGGAAGGCGAATATTGAGCCTTCAATGATGTTGAAGGTCCTTGCAACTTTAGGCCAGTGCCTGTGGATGATTGACCGCCCATCCTTCGTCCTCTTGAGGAAGACTTCAATATTGTACCGTGGGTGTTGTATGAACACCTTCCTCGCCTCTTGACCATACAAGTGGTTTGAGAGGTAATCATCTGTGAACTGCTTTGGAAAGGCCTGAAAACAAAGATATGCATAAATATCTTCTCTGAATTTTGAAATGGCGCAAAGGAATAAAAAAACAAGGTACTCCCTCTGGTCCTTTTTACTCTGCGCATTAGATTCGTATCAAGTCAAACTTTGTAAAGTTTCACCAAATTTATTTTAAAAAATATCAACATCCACGATACCAAATATGTAAACTATAAAATTGTATTTCATAATGCATCTAAAAATAATGATTTTGCAGTTTGAATGTTGATGCTTTTTTCTATAACTTAGGTCAAAGTAGAGATACTTTGACTTCGGACAAAACTTATATGCGGACTAAAAAGGATAGGAGGGAGTATAAGAGTTAGTACCATCCTGTAGTTCACTGATGTCTTCTTCATTGTGCAGACAAAGATCTTGTTGTTTTTCATCGCTAGTTTCTTTATCCTCACAATCTTTCTGAGTTTCTTGGCTTGACTGATATTCATGGACATCTCATTTCCCCATATGCAAAATGGGACGAACAGTGGGTCAAAACCTCTGACAGTAGGACCTACATGTGCAAGACCAAATTGTTAAAAACCTAAATACTAGAATGGTTCCTGCGATTGCATAATAATGTGCTATTAGACAAATGACCATGCATGTGCGAACCTCGATGGTAAACCTCAGTGCCTCCCATTGTTTCCCTGCAACACATATAAGGTAGTTATTGATCAGGTTAAGTGAGGGTTGGCATACTATCAGTAAAATATGTTGATGAATAATAAACACATTGCAGATTCAACAGATTAATTCGAGCCACATGGAAAAGCCATTTATCCAAACCAAGCATGCTTAAGAACTAGGAAATATAGCAATTGTATATGTTTCTCATGTATTTAGTACAGCCGAATTTGATTTATTTCTCACGTGCATAACAATACAAAATTGTACCAACGATAATTGAACATCACATTGCAGAATTGAACCAAACAGTTAACTAAGCACCGCAACAAATGAACCAAACAGTTAACTGAGCACCACATTGCAGAAGAGAACATACTACAAGATCAGACAGTTAACCAAACCTAGTATGCTTAACAACTTGAAAATATAGCAATTGTATTTGTATCTCATGTAATTTGTACAGCCAAATTTGATTATTTCTCACATGCAAGAGAATACAAAATTGCACCCACAAGAATTGAGCATCACATTATAGAATTGAACTAAACAGTTAACTGAACATGACAAAAAAATAACCAAACAGTTAACTCAGCACCACATTGCACAATATATAGAACATATATACTAGAGGATCAGATTGCATAGTAAGAGTACATAGGACAATTCACTAGAATTTGTAAAGGAAAGGCAGGAGCAGCACATGCAACAGGTAAACCGAACATGCTTAACCGGCATAGATAGCTAGCTGAACATAGGTCCTTGCAGTGAGCTAAAAAGACAAGCTACTCCTCATTGTCGGAGATATCGATGACGATGGGATCCTTAGACTTGGAAGAGGGCGAGGCCTCCACATCGTGGGTGCCCTCCTCATAGAGGTTAGTCGCCTGAGCCGCTCCGGGCACCAACCTGCTGGCTCTGGAGTTGAGGTAAGCACAGGCACGCTAAGAAAACACCTCGTAGTCTTCGTCGAAGGCACCGACGGTGGCCTCGAGAAAATGCCACGAACTGTCATTTAAAGCAGCCAACCACGTGGCGGCGTCCGCGCACGAGGCATCGATGGTTGGCTTGACGGCGAGGTGCTCCTCCAAGATCTGGGGGTCAGCACGCATGGCAACCATCGCGACCTCATCCACGCGTGCGGCTGCGATTTGCTTCTCCGCTGCCATATGCTCCTTGAGCTCCTGGCTATACTGCGTGCACCATGGCTTAGGGCGCGCTTATTTGCAGGATGGGTCGGTGATTTGGGTGGAAGGTGTCGCGCTGGCGGTCGGGGCATGTGGGATGTAGAAGGAGGTGGAGGATGGGGGTCGGGTGTGGATTACCTGACTAAATCGACGAGGCCGAGCAGCAGGAAGGCGCGTCGCCGGCGAGGCAGCGGTGCTGCAAGCAAGCAGTGAAGGTTTGAACTTGGAATGGAAGGCAGAAATAGGGGAAATGTGGCTTTTGTTAAGGAGGAGGGGGGCCATGGGAGGTAGATATTTCCGCGGATGCCGAAAATTTTCGCTCCGTGCAGCGAAAAACTGACACGCGAAGTGTCATCAGACACGGTCCCTTATTCGGCACTGTGTACGATATCTGAACATCACAGATGATTCATATGGCTTACCCCGTGTGTGATGAGTTTGAACATGCAAATTTTGGTTCGAATTTCCCTGGTTATAGTGGTCATCCATGTCATTGCATAATTTGGGTACACAAAAGAGCCTACAATACACCCACACTTCTTAATCGAGCAAGTTCAGCAATTAAACAGAGCTAGCTTACCTAAACATTACTCTAACAAAAGACCGGCGCTCTAAACAAAAACTACTACTCCGCCTGGTGCTCGTTGATCTCCGCCGCCTCCTCCATGTCCAGCTCGCGCCCGACGATCTCCTGGGGAAGGGGCTCCATGGCATCCATTGCACCATACTCGGCAAGCTTCTCGCCATCCGCGTCCGCCATCTCTTCAAAAAAGGCCACCATGAGCTGGGCATGGGCGGCCGCGGTCTAGGCTTGGACGGGCTCCATCGCGGCAATGTATGCCGCGAGCGAACGGACGGCTGCTCCAACGCTCTCGGCTATTGCCAACTCTTCGGCCATGGGTTGCCGACCGTTGTCGGAGAAGCTTCGTGTGATTTGTGCGGTGACCGCCAGGAGCTGGGCGTGGGCGGCCTCGACATGGGCGCGGCGGCCTCCATCAGGGCTAAGGCGGCCGCCATGGAACGGACAGCTGTTGTCCCGCTCTCGCCATTTGCTATCCCCGTCACAGCTGTTGTTGCCGCCATCTCAGCTGTAGTAGCGGCCGTGTCGACTGCCGCAGCCACACGGCTGCAGATTGCGGTCGCGCTCAAGCAGGTTGCGAGCATGCTCATGGAGGCTACGGCCGCGCTCTCGCCGGAGTGGGCCGCCGAAGTTGCCCTCACGACGCGGGTCCACATCCCCATCTTTGACCGACGACGATAGAACAGTGAAATGATATTTGGGGGGGCTAGTTTACTTGACGCGCCGGTAGTGGACTGTAGCCGACGAACCTTCTCGCGTAAGCCATATATGACGGCGCACCAAGATATTTTGTACTGCATCTCACACGGTTGGTGATAATAAACTGTGTGTGATGTACTTGATTTTTCGTCTTGATTTGAAATACGGAATGGGGTCACAGTTGCAAAGGATGGTGTTTAATTGCTAGAACATTTGTCTGCAGTGAACATAAAACTATACGAGTGCCGTGTTAAAATTTGGAATTATTCGGGGTTCCTTTGGACATTTTTATACATTAATTGAGTTTTCTAGGCATTTTTTGGGCATAATTCAAATTTGAACTACATGCACATGCTCCGGTGCACCAAAATGGGTTGAAAAATCATATGTGTGTCCTTGGGTGCATGCTTAGGTCCCATGCAAGAAATGGGAATGAATTTCAAACACCTCGGCATCGTGGCTCGGCCGCAAACGCTGATATACTTGGTTTTGAAATTCTAGTAAATCCAAAACTCGTCTGAAAATCATGAAAGTTGGCATGCTATCATGGAATGGCACAAACATGCTGTGGTAAAATTTTTGTCCCATTTGGGGCAGGTTTTGGTATAAGCTTCTCACAAACCAGAGCTTCTCACAAGAAGCCTCATGGTTCCGGTAGGGAACGTGTCACCTTTGTGGACGAAACAACATTCGTTGCCTCTTCTTGCCTTGATTTTTTTTCTAGAGGTAACATAGACCAATAGGAGTGTCGTGTTAAATTTTAGAATTATTCGGGATTCGTTTGGACATTTTTATACATTAACTGAGTATTCTAGGCATTTTATGTGCACAATTCAAATTTGAACTATAGGCACATGCTCCGGTGCACAAAAATGGGTTGAAAAATCATATATGTGTCCTTGGGTGCAAGCTTAGGTCCCATGCAAGAAATGGGAATGAATTTCAGACACCTCGGCATCGTGGCTCCACCACAAACGTTGAGATACTTGGTTTTGAAATTCTAGTAAATCCAAAACTCGTCAGAAATTCATGAAACTTGGCATGCTATCATGGAATGGCACCAACATGTTGTGGTAAAAAAATTGTCCCATTTGGGGTAGGTTTTGGTATAAGCTTCTCACAAACCAGAGCTTCTCACAAGAAGCCTCATGGTTTCGGTGGGGAACGTGTCACCTTTGTGGACGAAACGACATTCGTTGCCTCTTCTTGCCTTCATTTTTTTCTAGAGGTAACATAGACCAACAGGAGTGTCGTGTTAAAATTTGGAATTATTCGGGGTTCGTTTGGACATTTTTATACATTAATTGAGTTTTCTAGGCATTTTATGTGCATAATTCAAATTTGAACTACATGCACATGCTCCGGTGCACCAAAATGGGTTGAAAAATTATATGCGTGTCCTTGGGTGCATGCTTAGGTCCCATGCAAGAAATGGGAATGAATTTCAAAAACCTCAGCATCGTGGCTCGGCCGCAAACGCTGAGATACTTGGTTTTGAAATTCTAGTAAATCCAAAACTCGTCTGAAATTCATGAAACTTGGCATGCTATCATGGAATGGCACCAACATGCTGCGGTAAATTTTTTGTCCCATTTGGGGCAGGTTTTGGTATAAGCTTCTCACAAACTAGAGCTTCTGACAAGAAGCCTCATGGTTCCGGTAGGGAACGTGTCACCTTTCCGGACTAAACGACATTCCTTGCCTCTTCTTGCCTTGATTTTTTTAGAGGTAACATAGACCAATAGGAGTGTCGTGTTAAATTTTGGAATTATTCGTGGTTCGTTTGGACATTTTTATACTTTAACTGAGGTTTCTAGGCATTTTATGTGCATAATTCAAATTTGAACTGCGTGCACATGCTCCTCTGCACCAAAATGGGTTGAAAAATCATATATGTATCCTTGGGTGCATGCTTAGGTCCCATGCAAGAAATGGGAATGAATTTCAAAAACCTCGGCATCGTGGCTCGGCCGCAAACGCTGAGATACTTGGTTTTGAAATTCTAGTAAATCCAAAACTCATCTGAAATTCATGAAACTTGGCATGCTATCATGGAATGGCACCAATATGCTGCGGTAAAATTTGTGTCCCATTTGGGGCAGGTTTTGGTATAAGCTTCTCACAAACCAGAGCTTCTGAAAAGAAGCCTCATGGTTCCGGTAGGGAACGTGTCACCTTTCCGGACTAAACGACATTCATTGCCTCTTCTTGCCTTGATTTTTTTAGAGGTAACATAGACCAATAGGAGTGTCATGTTAAATTTTGGAATTATTCGTGGTTCGTTTGGACATTTTTATACTTTAACTGAGTTTTCTAGGCATTTTATGTGCATAATTCAAATTTGAACTGCATGCACATGCCCCTGTGCACCAAAATGGGTTGAAAAATCATATATGTATCCTTGGTTGCATGTTTAGGTCCCATGCAAGAAATGGGTATGAGTTTCAAACACCTAGGCTCTTCGTGGCTCGGCCGCAAACTTGAGAACTTGGTTTTTAAATTTCTGTAAATCCAAAATTCTGAAATTCATGAGACTTGGCATGGTGTCATGAAATGGCACCAACATGTTGTGGTAAAAAATTTGTCCAATATGAGAGAAGGCGCACACATTAACAGCCAACAAATAGCTATCACATTATCATCACAAACGGTTGTACAGTATTATTTCAATTGTGGGCGTTCTACTAACCATTTACGTGCCGCCACGCATCCCTCTTTTTTAATGGCAAGGAAGTGCCATCCGGGCAGCTGTTTGAGTAGACAGGAGGCGTGCGAGCGAAGTCCGTGGCGCAGGCTGACCGGGACGCGTGCGACCAGTCCTACGCTGCGCAGGCTGACCGGGAGGCGTGCGACCAGTCCTCCTCTACGCAGGCTCACCGGTAGGCGTGCAAGCAGTATGGTGTGCAGGCTCACCGGGAAGCGAGCCCTTTGATCTCCATCGCTGCCCACCTCACTCTCAACTTCTCCATTAATGGCGCCCGAGCCGCTGTTTAACAGGCGGCCTTACCGATCTCTCTTCGCCTCCCATTCCCCTCTCGCCCGAATCCTATCTTCCAGAGCTCCACCTACTCCATGGCGCACAAGGATCATCCACCACTAGTCTTCTGGTTTGGTGAAGTCGACTATGAGCCGGAGGAGATAGAAAATAAGGAGGAATGGGACCTCAGGGATATGGCCCTGAACGAGTTGGCCGCGACAGATGCTGCCCACGCGCCCGTCCCAGCTCCCATCCCCGTGCCCGTGCCAGTGACCATGCCCGTGGCATTGACGGGGTGATCGCCGAGCACCATCGCAGAGCTGGAAGCCGCGGGCGTCAGTGAGGTCCCCGCGGACCCACGCGAGCTCGTGTACGTACCAGCGCCAGCGCCCCCGCCAGTGCTCGTGCGCGCCCCAGCACCCACCGCGGCGTCCGTCCCCGTGCGCTATCCTGCACCAGCCACGCCCGTGCCTGTGCGCGTGCCTGCACCCGCCGCACCTCCCTCAGCATCATGGGACGCCACCGTCGACCGCTACCTCGCAGCGCCGTGAGTCGCCGTCCCCCCGCGCCCCGCCAATCGATCTCGCGACGAACGGCTCTTGGATTTGGAAGTCCATAACATTCTGGGATGGCTTGAAGACTTGAACAACGGCATCTCGGACGACGACAACACCGGCGCAGCACGTCGCCGCCGCCGCCGCTGCAATTAGTTGTTTTGTTTAATATTGTATCCCGGTCGTATGAATGTAAAACCACAGTGTCACTGAATGAAATCTATGGTTTTGATCAACTTAATTAGCGTTTTTTCTCTGAATGTACATACTTACCAAAGTAAAAAAAAACATCAATGTCTTTCTCTGAATAAAACACTCATCGCAAACGTTTCAGACTGAACACCCGTATGCAAAGCGAGAGCTGGGTTCCTTCGCAGCTAAGCCAAGGGAAAAATGTGGCGCGCAGGTTTTGTGCATTTCTTCATCGCAAACGTTTCAGACTGAACTCCCGTATGCAAAGCGAGAGCTGGGTTCCTTCACAGCTAAGCCAAGGGAAAATGTGGCACGCAGGTTTTGTGCATCTCTTCATCGCAAATGATTTTGCATGATGACCCATGTGCAACGACGTACAAACAATGTGGTAAGATTTGCATCTGTCATATTAGGTATATTTGCCATTTGTCAAAATGGAAAAATTGGCATTTGTCAATCTAGTAACATTGCCATTTGTCAATCTAGTAGCATTGCCATTTGTCAACCTAGTAACACTTCCATTTGTGATCGTTAGAGAAAAAAACACTGCCATTTGTCAAATTTTGCAACTAAAAATCACTAGTACTGTAATTTTTGCCAATGAAATTCAGTAAGCATAGATTTCATTCATAGATTAAGCAGTCATTCTTTATACAAACAGTTCAACTCGACAGCTGAACCGAACAAACTTTTACCCAATTGTTGCCAACCACGTACTGAAATAGCTAGTTCAACTATATATACTAGCTAAACTTAAGTACGTAGTACAGTTCAACCATATCAATAGTCAGATGAACTGAACAAAATAGCCCCTAAATACTACTACTACGAAGGGGCTTTGTACTACTTCCAGCAGCCTCTCCTCTGCCGAGCGCGCTCAGTAAGAGGCCGAGGAGGAGGAGCCTACCGACGAGCTGGAGAAGCGGAATCCGGCGCCTACCGCTGCTGCGTCTTTAGCAACGCCCAGCTCGAACGCCCTCTGCCGCTCCGCTCTAGACGATCCCTCTCGAAGCGGCAGGACTCCTCGTATATCTCCGCATTCCACGCCACTGCGGCGGCTTCTCCTACGGCCACGGCGGCGGTAAGACGCTTGGCGTGCTCGACCAGGCGCTCCTCCTCCTCCCGCAGGAACTCGATGTAGCGCGCGGCAAGGTCGCTGATGCTCGTGCGGGCCTCCACATCCCGCCTTCGGGCCGAGGTGGCAGAGCGAGTGATGACCCCGGCGGTCGACGGTGGGGTGGCGGCCATGGCGGCCGACGGTGGGGTGGCGGACACCTCCCGCCTTCGGGCCGCGATGGCGGAGCGGGTGATGGCCACGGCGACCGACGGTGGGGTGGCGGCCATGACGGCCACCACCCGCCTTCGGGCCGCAGTGCCGGAGCGGTGGCGGCCACGGCGGCCGAACGTGGGGTGGCGGCAACGGCGGCCGGCAACAGCTGCCGTCGGGCAGCGGCGGCGGAGCATGTGGCGAGTGTTGTGCGCACACCCAACAGGGACGCCACGGGCAGTACACGCCGCCGAGGACTGCGCCGCCGCCGCGGTGTAGCCTCCCAACTAGAGCAGTCCTTAGACGACGGCGGAGTGGCTAAGCGACGACGATGGACCGGTGCCATTGGTGATGGTGGGAGAAGCAGACGAGATAAGCTACGGGAAGGGAGGGGAAAATGTGATGCCGACTCGCCAGCCGTGACTGTTTATATAGCAGGCCGGTAAGCACTGGGGTTTTTTGGGATTTCGCCAAGTCGGGTGGGAAGCTTGCACGGTTCTACGCGGGAACCTGCGCGGTAGCGTGGGAACGGGCTCACCGACGATTCATTTGCGCCTCTTCGAGCTAACGTTTGGCCAAAAGAACGCCTGTGCGGTGCTCAAGCTTGCGCTCTAAGCCTTCTGCGGCAGCGCGGTGACAAGACATGCGAGAGGAGGACGAAATGACACGTACACAAACGGTTAAAAAAAACATTTGCGTTTTAATTACCTAGCACACGGCCACTCTCTACGCAGCGTCGCGAATGATTGTTCGCCCACTGTGTGATGTGGAACGCGACGTAGTTTCACATCACGCCGCCGGCTCGCAACTGCCAGCCGGCTTGTAGACGGCCATTCCCTGCGTGTTCAACTGCTCTATGCGTGCGGTTACTCGCGGTTGAGGCGGCCACGGCGCGCTCTGCCCGCGTCACGCCGCGCGCGCTCTGCCCGCGTCCCTCCGCGCGCGCTGCAAGCGTTTCGGACCGGCGCATGATGACGTACGCTTGGGGTGCCTTATGCATGCGGTTATGCCGGACGCGGCGCCACGACGCAGTTACGCGCGGCAAAAACTGCCTTGCGGACGTGCCGAGAATCCCGGCCGCCCGGCCCTCATTTATTCCCGCGGCCATTTACCTTCATCTCTCGCGCCCCACGACACAAAAAGCACACCCACGATGACGCATACAAAGAGGATATCCAGCAGCTCCAATGGCGCTCCCGGCTCCAATGGCGCTCCCAGTGGCTAACGATGACGACGGGCGGCAGTTCACCACGCCTCACGTAGTGGACACCCACGTGAGGGGGAAGGACCTCTCGGTGGTGTACACCAACGAGCCGGTCTCGGTGGAGAGCTCCATCCACACTATGGAGCAGTTGCTTGCTGAGGACGAGTACCAAGTGCTCGGCTTCGACCTCGAGTTCACCGGCGGTCGTACCGGGTGTGATCAGAAGGTTGCCGTCACCCAGTTGTGCGTGCGCCATCACGTCCTCG
This sequence comes from Elymus sibiricus, assembly GCA_039707655.1. NCBI lineage: Eukaryota > Viridiplantae > Streptophyta > Magnoliopsida > Poales > Poaceae > Elymus > Elymus sibiricus. The sequence continues at coordinate 312,340,404 of CM077676.1, forward strand.
TCTACCACTACTCCCTGGCCACAAGGCCTTGCGAGCGTTTCGCCAGGTTTATCAATAGCCCCGACTATAGGTTCGCTATGGTGGACACCGTGAACGATCTAAAGGTGCTCGAGACTACGGGCTTGGCCTGCCAGAATCTTGTCGACATCCAACGCCAGTACAGGGTCTAGGGCAAAAAGAAGGAGAAGGACTCCCTGGTTGACCTAGCTGTGGCCATCATCGACCCCTACTACAGAGGCATGAAGGATGAGTGCAAAAAGAACAAGGATGCCTGGCACGAGGCTTGGGTGCGGAGACTGGATGAAGAACACGTCAAGTACGCGGCCAAGGACGCGTACACAAGCTATGAGATGTACAGGCGGATCGTTGACATGAGGGAGTGCCTCCGTCCTGTGGACGACGAGGGATCGAGCCACGAGTAGTGGCGGCAGCGTCACAAGAAGTAGATGATTAGATGATCGTTTCTCCTAGTTTAGAATGCATGTAATTGTTTATTGAGGTGTGTGCGAATGTTTTGTATAGTCACCTATGTAATTGGATGTTTAATTTGGTTATATATGTTGTTCTTCTGTAGACTGAGCAAATTACATCGCAGACGGACTAAACTAGGGAACCCGCCGGTGATGATTTCATCAATCGCTGACAATTGTATACAAGCAAATGTTTGCCCACAACACACACGGGTTATTAGCAGGAATCATCCGTGTTGTTATCCGTCTTCCCACACATTTTAGATTACTGACATGTTTGTCGCGTATCACACACACCTTGTTAAGTTGAACCATTTTTGTTGTGTTGGGTAATCACAAACAGTTCATCTGAGTGAACGGCATGTCGTGCATCGCACACACCTCGAACTAGCTGCCCATTTCTGTTGTGTTGGATAATCACAAACAGTTCATTCGAGTGAACTGTATGCCATGTATCGCACACACCTCGAACAGGCTGACCGTGTTTGTTGTTCTGGCTTATCGGAAACAGCTCGTATGGACCAACTGTATGCCACGTATCGCACACGCGTCTCTAATCTGAATTGTTTTTTATGTCTCCAGCATCGCAAACAGTTCGTCTTATTTGGGATAGTTTCATTACTACACCGTTTGCGATACATGCAGCGCACACAGTTTGGTCGCGGGGTCTCTGATTCATATGTCGCGTTAGCGGTCGCCTGCAGTAGTGATACATAATAAAGTACAGCAAGGACTCAATTACTTTCAATGAATAATCTGATCATAAACCCACAATTCATTGGATCCGAACAAACACACCGCACAAAAGGATTACATCGGATTGATCTTCGAAGAGAACATTGTATTGAAGATCAAAAAGAGAGAGAGAGCATCTAGTTAATTACTATGGACCCGTAGGTCCGTGGGAAACTACTCACACATCATCGGAAGGGCAGTAAGGTTGATGTAGAAGCCCTCCGTGATCGATTCCCCCTCCAGCAGATCGCTGGAAAAGGCCTCCAGATGGGATCACGGAAGAACAGAAGCTTGCGGTGGCGGAAAAATTATTTCAAGTGGCTCTCTATTGGTTTTGGGATTTTAGGGAATTTATAGCGCCGGAATTAGGTCAAGGGGGTCTACAGGGGGGGCCACAAGCTCAGGTGGCACCCCCCAAGGGCGCGCCGTCTGAGCTTGTAGCTCACCCGTAGGTCTTCTGGCCTCCTCCTGAAGCTTCCTCGGTGTCTTCTGGTCCAGAAAAAATCACCGTAAAATTTTATTGTATTTGCACTTCATTTGATATACTTTTTCCCTGAAACAAGAAAACAAGCAAAAACAGAAACTGGCACTGGGCACTGGGTTAATAGGTTAGTTCCCAAAAATGATATAAAATTGCATATAAAGTATGTAGAATTGATATAATAATAGCATGAAATGATCAAAAATTATAGATACGTCGGAGACGTATCAGCATCCCCAAGCTTAATTCCTGCTCGTCCTCGAGTAGGTAAATGATAAAATAAAGATATTTTTTGATGTTGAATGCTACCTATAAATATTGAGAAACGATGAAGTAATTAACATCAACATAATAATATTCATGAATATAAGAACATAATCATTACATTTCAAAATATACAATGCTCAACGAATGTTATCCCTACTCATTGAATTATGTAAGCATGGCATGACTTTGCCTTCATCGCATAAATATAAATCATGAGCACCCCGGTGTCAAACCAGGCAATTGTATCATACATTTTCACGCGCTTCAGTATTTTCAACTTCACTCAATACATGAGCGTGAGTCATGGACTTAGCACTATAGGTGGAATAGAATGCGGTGGTAGAGGTTAATAAGGGAGTCAAAAAGGAAGAAAGTCTCGCATTAACTCGGCGGATCAATAGGCAATGGAGAGGCCTATCGATCGATATCATTGCGAGGAGTAGGGATTGCCATGCAACGGATGCACTAAGAGCTATAAGTGTATGAAAGCTGAACTGAAACTAAGTGGGTGTGCATCCAACTTGCTTTCTCATGAAGACCCCGAGCATTTGAGGAAGCCCGTCATCGGAATATACAAGCCAAGTTCTATAATGAAAAATTCCCACTAGTATATGAAAGTGATAACTCAGGAGACTCTCTATATGAAGAACATGGTGCTACTCTGAAGCACAAGTGTGGTAAAAGGATAGTAGCATTGTCCCTTCTCTCTTTTTCTCTCATTTTTGTTTTGTTTTTTGTTGGGCTCTTTTGGCCTCTCTTTTTCTCTCTTTTTTTTAGAACAATCTCATGGACCTCATCCCCTCATTTTGGAGGACTCATTAGTCTCCATCATTCTTTTCCTCACTGGGACAATGCTCTAATAATGATGATCATCACACTTTTATTTACTTACAACTCGATAAAACGGAAACAATATGACTCTATATGAATGCCTCTGGCAGTGTACCAGGATGTGCAATGATCTAGCGTAACATGTATTATAATGATGAATAGTGGCTTTGCCACAAATATCATGTCATCTCTATATGATCATGCAAAGCAATATGATGATGAACACACATGTCATAAGACGGAATGGTGGAAGTTGCATGGCAATATATCTCGGAATGGCTATGGAAATGCCATGATAGGTAGGTATGGTGGCTGTTTTGAGGAAAATATAAGGAGGCTTATGTGTGATATAGCGTATCATATCATGGGGTTTGGATGCACCAGAGAAGTTTGCACCAACTCTTGAGGTGAGAAAGGGCAATGCACGGTACCGAAGAGGCTAGCAATATGTGGATAGGTGGGAGTGTTGTATTAGTCAATGAACTCACATTAGTCATAAAGAACTCATATACTTATTGTGAAAGTTTCATTACCCTCGAAGCAAAGTACTACTCGCATGCCCCTAGGGAGGAGGTTGGTAGGAGTTAACCATCACGCACCCCCGATTTAGACAGCACTCAAGGATTTCAATCAAACATAAAAATGCTCAAACTTCCCCGCCATGCCATGACGGACACTTACATGAGTAGTGCATAACAAGCTTTAATATCGACATTTCTACTAACCAATGATCATGAACTAATACCCTTTCATATTACTACATAAATATAATTAACTCATATGTTTCATATTTAGTGATCTACATGAAAATTTTATTATATCACTCTTAATACCTATCATTTTCAGACCAGTCTTATAACCTGTGCATATTACCACTTCCTATCTAGGACTCTCAAAAAGATTTAAGTGAAGCATGAGAGTGCAATAATTTCTATAAAATATATAACCATCGCCGTGCTTTAAGAATATAAGTGAAGCACAAGAGCAACTGCATAGCTCAAAAGATATAAGTGAAGCTCATAGAGTATTCTAACAAATTATGTTGTGTGTCTCTCTCAAAAAGGTGTGTCCAGCAAACAATGATTGTGTCAAACTAAAAGCAAAACAAAACTATGGCACAACACGCTCCAAGTAAAACTCATACCATGTGATGAATAAAAATATAGCTCCAAGTGACATACCGATGAATTGTGGACGAAAGAGGGGATGCCATCCGGGGCATCCCCGAGCTTTGACGCTTGGGTCTTCCTTGACTATTACCTTGGGGTGCCTTGGGCAACCCCAAGCTTAGGGTCTTGCCACTCCTTATTCCTTTACTCATCGTGATCTCACCCAAAACTTGAAAACTACAGCACACAAAACTCAACAGAAACTTCGTGAGATCCGTTAGTACAATAAATCAATCATCCACTTTAGGTGTTGTTATAAACTCATTCATAATTGTTCTTGCATAATACCTACTGTATTCTAACTTCTCCATGACTTATACCCCCAGATATAATCCATAGTATCATTAAAACAAGCACACTATGCAATAAAAACAGAATGAGTCTAAAACAGAACAGTATGTAATGACATACTATATATCCATACTTCTGTAACTCCAAAAATTCTGAAATCTTAGTACAATGTAAAAAAATTGTATCCCAATACCGTGTCAAAATTTCAGATTTTTATGACATTCCAGTAAGAAATGTAAAATCAAATACTGGGCGCAAAACTTTCTGTTTTCAAACAGCATCAATTATACTATCATTTAAATCATCCCAAAGGCATTACTTGGCACAAACACTAATTAAAAGATAAAAACACAATAATTACAGTAGAAATAATCATGTGACTCAACAAAATAAAAATTGCAATAAAGATAAATATTGGGTTGCCTCCTAACAAGCGCTACTGTTTTATGCCCCTAGCTAGGCATAATGCATTATTTCAAGTATTGTCATCTTTCGAATCCATTCCATAGGTTGCTCTCATCATAGATTAATATGGTGGTTTAATTATCTTCCTGGGGAAGTGTTCCATCCCTTTGTTTAGCGGAAATTGGAACCTTATATTTCCCTCTTTCATATCAATAATGGCACCTATGGTTCGTAGGAAAGGCCTACCAAGTATTATAGGACAAGACGGATTGCAGTCAATATCAAGCACAATAAAATCCACGGGCACATAATTTCTATTTGCAATTATAAGAACATCATTAATTCTACCCAATGGTTTCCTAATAGTTGAATCCGCTAAGTGCAAGTTAAGGGAACATCATCCATATCGGTGAGACCTAGAACATCACATAAAGATTTTGGTATAGTAGAGACGCTAGCACCTAGATCACACAAAGCATTACATTCATAATCTTTGATATTAACTTTAATAGTAGGTTCCCATTCATCATGTAATTTCCTTGGTATAGATACTTCTAATTCTAGCTTTTCTTCATGAGCTTTAATCATTGCTTCTACAATATATTTAGTAAAAGCTTTATTTTTTTCGTAAGCATTAGGTGAGTTCATCATGGATTGCAACAAGGAAATACATTCAATCAAAGAGCAATTATCATAATTAAAGTCCTTGTAATCCAAAGTAGTGGGCACATCACTATTTAAAGTCTTGACCTTTTCAAAGCCACTTTTATTGTTTTTATCATTAAGATCATCACCCTCCGAACAATTGGGACGCCTTATAGTTAAAGTTGACTCATCTCCAGTCCCTCTTTCATCAAGTTTTATGTTACTAAACAAAGATTCAATGGGTGTCACACCAATCATTTTAATGTCCTCATCATGATTATGATAAAAATCGGGTACGAGAGTTTTTTCTAGGAATTCACGCTTAGCTCTTAACCTCATAATTCTTTTTTACTTTCATCCATGGTGACTTGAATAGACTTTAGAGATTCAGTAGCATCATTTTTATGTGGCATAATTTTAATTTTAAGAGTATCCACATCATGAACAATTCTATCCATGTTTCTAGCCATATCATCAACTTTATGTAGATTATTATTATTATTATTATTATTATTATTATTATTATATGAATTGCCATTGGAATTACCATAATTATTAGAGGGATTACAGGGATACGGTCTAGGATTGAAATTCCCTCTATAAGCATTGTTGTTGAAATTATTTCTAGCAAAAAATTTCACATCAATAATATCATTATTTTGCTCACTCAAAGTAGATAATGGGACATCATTTGGATCAACATGAGCATTTTTACTAGCAAGTATATTCATAAGAGCATCCATCTTATCACTCAAAGTAGAAACTTCTTCGATAGAGTTTACCTTCTTACCAGTTGGAGCTCGTTCGTTATGCCATTGGGATAATTTCTCATCATATTATTGAGAAGCTTTGTTGCCTCTCCCAATGTAATTCCCATAAAGGTACCACCTGCAGCAGAGTCTAGAAGATTTCTCGACACAAAGTTTAGTCCCACGTAGAAATTTTGTATTATCATCCATAAGCTTAATCCACGAGTGGGACAATTTTTAATCATTAATTTTATTCTCTCCCAAGATTGTGCAACATGTTCTTGCTCAAGTTGCTTAAAGTTCATGATTTGATTTCTAAGAGATATAATCTTAGCGGGAGGAAAATACTTGGCAATAAAAGCATCCTTACATTTATCCCATGAACCAATACTATTGCGAGGTAAGGATGAAAACCAAGTTTTAGCACGATCTCTTAGTGAGAAAGGAAATAATTTCAATTTAACAATATCATTATCTACATGTTTTTTTCTTTTGCATATCACATAATTCAACGAAGGTATTAAGATGGGATGCAACATCTTCATTAGGATTTCCAACAAATTGTTCTTTCATAATAAGATTTAGCAATGCAACATTAATATCATATGACTCCGCACTAGTGGCGAGACGAGCAATTGGAGTACTAATAAAATCATTATTATTAGTATTCGAGAAGTCACGCAACTTAGTGTTTTCTTGAGACATAATGGCAATTCAAGCAACCAAGCAAAATAAAATATTTTTGTGTTTTTTATTTTTTTTAATGAGACTAATAAAACAAGTAAAGGCAAATAAAAAATAAGAACAAGTAAATGATAATGTGAATTTAGGGACCTGTAAGTGTTCGATGATGTCTCCCCGGCAATGGCGCTAGAAATTCTTTCTGCTACTTGTGAGCTGCGTTGGGATTTTCCCCGAAGAGGAAGGGTGAAGCAATATAGTAGCAGATAAGTATTTCCCTCAGTAGAGAACCAAGGTTATTGAACCAATAGGAGAACCACGCAAACACTCCTTAGTAGTACCTGCACACACAAGAGCCAATACTTGCACCCAACGCGGGCAAGAGGGTTGTCAATCCCCTTGTACTCGTTAATTGCAAGGGTTAAATCTGGTAATGGTAGATAGATAAATTGTAAGGTAAATAAAATTTCAGCAAGGTATTTTTGGTTTTAGTAATATGATTAAAGTAGACCCGGGGGCCTAGTTTTCACTAGAGGCATCTCTCTCAAAAGAATAGCATACGGTGGGTAGACAAATTATTGTTGGGTAATTGATAGAAAAGCGCATAGTTATGATGTTATTCATGGCATGACCATGCATATAGGAATTACATCCGTGACAAGTATACCGAAATGATTCTGCATCTACTACTATTACTCCACCAATCGACCGACTCCTGCCTGCATCTATGGTATTAAGTTCATGACGAACAGAGCAACGCTTTAAGCAAGATGACATAATGTAGATGGAATAAAACCAATCAATATGATTAAACCCCGTCGTTTTACCCTTAGTAGCAACAATGCAAATACGTGCCTCACTACCCCTACTGTCACTAGGTGAGGACTACTCCGACCTGCAATTAAGTTCATGATTGAACCTACTACTATGCACCACTTCCACTGAAAATCGATAAATCAACTTGGCCAAAGAAAACCCATAGATCAGAAAGCATTACATAGCTATAACAATCCTACATAATAAAGTACAAAAGGACTCAATTACTTTCAATGAATAATCTGATCATTAACCCACAATTCATCGGATCCCAACAAACACACGAACAATGGGATTACATCGGATTGATCTCCGAAGAGAACATTGTATTGAAGATCAAAGAGAGAGAGAGAGAGAGAGAGAGAGAGAGAGAGAGAGCCATCTAGCTAATCACTATGGACCCATAGGTCCGTGGGAAACTACTCACACATCATCGGAAGGGCAGCAAGGTTGATGTAGAAGCCCTCCGTGATCGATTCCCCCTCCGGCAGATCGCCGGAAAAGGCTTCCAGATGGGATCGCGGAAGAACAGAAGCTTGCGGTGGCGGAAAAATTATTTGGGGTGGCTCTCTGTTGGTTTTGGGATTTTAGGGAATTTATAGCGCTGGAATTAGGTCAGGGGGTCTACGGGGGGCCCACAAGCTCAGGTGCTCCCCTCCTAGGGGCGCGCCGTGTGAGCTTGTGGCTCACCTGTAGGTCTTCTCGCCCCCTCTCGAAGCTTCCTGGGTGTCTTTTGGTCCAGAAAAAATCATCGTAAAATTTTATTGTATTTGGACTTCGTTTGATATAGTTTTTCCCTGAAACAAGAAAACAACCAAAAACAGAAACTGGCACTGGGCACTGGGTTAATAGGTTAGTTTCCAAAAATTATAGATACATCAAAGACGTATCACTATGCTCCCCGACAATGGCGCCAGAAAATAGTCTTGATGACCCACAAGTATAGGAGATCACAACAGTCTTCGAGGGTAGTATTTCACCCAAATTTATTGATTCGACGGGGAGCCAAAGAATATTTATACACCTTAGCAGTTGAGTTGTCAATTCAACCAGACCTGAGAAGCAAATTCTCTGCTGAAAAGTATTAGTATCACGGTAATATGATAGTTTGATAGTAGCGGTAACAGTAGCAATAGTAACAGTAGCAATGACAGTAGTAGTTTTGTAGCGGTTGGAACATTAGCAGCAATAGTAGTAACTTAGCAAAGACAATATGAGAAAGCATAGGCATGGAGTAGCGATGGATATTATGGATGACATCAACCATGTAACAGTCACAACCTAGAGTGATACACAATAGCTCCAATTCATCAATTAAATGCAGGCATGTATTCCGTATGTAGTCATACGTGCTTATAATAAGAACTTGCATAACATCTTTTGTCCTACCCTCCCATGGCAGCGGGGTCCTAATGGAAATCTAAGGGTAATTAAGGCGCTCCTTTTAATAGAGAACCTAAACAAAGCATTAACACTTAGTGAATACATGAACTCCTCAAATTACAGTCATCCCCAAAGAGTTTTGCAATTATTGTCACCTCGGGGTCTGCGGTTCAGAACAATAACAGGTGCATATAACTTGCAGATAGGATCAAGAACTCAAATATATTCATAAAAACATAAAGGGTTCAGATCTAAAATCATGGCACTCGGGCCCTAGTGACAAGCAAGCATGGCAAAGTCATGGCAACATCAATCTTAGAACATAGTGGATACTAGGGATCAAGCCCTAACAAATTGACTCGATTACATGATAATGGTGTCCTGGATCGGGGGGTGCTAGCCCAACTGGCCCGTCTCCTCGGTTGGGCCGGTGGGCCCTCGTACGTGATCAAGATGGACTCCGGAGGCCGTACACAGGAAGCGTAATCAAGACTGTCTCTACCGAAGACTTGACGTGTACTCCAAGATCTTTCCTGCCGCCTCTCTCCTAGATACCGACCTTGTAACCCTAGATACCCTCCCTGGCGTGTATATAAGCCATAGGGTTTAGCTCGTAGGGGGGACATCAACGCAATATCGCTCGCCTAGCCCTAGAAGTTAGACACACATTACGATCTCGAGGTAGATCAACTCTGTATTCGATACATCTCCATTAATATAAGCAGAAGCAGGACGTAGGGTTTTACCTCCATCAAGAGGGCCCGAACCTGGGTAAACATTGTCTCCCTTATCCTTGTTACCACCGATCCGAGATCCACAGCTCAGGACCCCCTACCCCGAGGTCTGCCGGTTTTCACACCGACACTGGTGCTTTCATTGAGAGTTCCACTGTGAGATCGCCAAAAAGATCGATGGGATCGCCGGTTAACGGCATCAGGCCCATGGAGCACGTCTCCATGCCTGAAGCTTTGGTCACAGAGACGCCTCCACGTAATGTGGAAGCGAACCATGACCTTCTTTGGTTCCAACAAAGAATCCCCTCACGGAAGAGGGGCTAAGATACTTCTTGGAGAGCGGATCGGACAGCGACCTACCGGCGACCGACCTTCAGATAAATTCGACGAAACCAGTAACTGCGGATCCGACGTCACGTGAAAATAATGAGGTCTTGAGCCCGCGGTCTTTAGAGATCGGAGCTGGTCCGCTCACCTCCCATGTAGAATATCACCCCGATAACTTCGGCCCACCTGACGTCTGGGACTTGGCCTACATACGGCAGTTCCCCGATGAGCCGATCAGACAATACTGGGCCAGATTCTTGTCCGTCAAGAACAAGATGCTGGATTACCAAGACTCTGACATAATTACCGCTTTCGAGCATCGATGCAAGGATAAAGACGTCTCGAACGTCCTCGCTCATTGTTGCGTCCAAACACTCCCTGAATTAACCAACCTGGTAGCATGATTTTGCGCCATCGAAGACGCCTGGCGGACCAAAGAAAACATGGACTCGATCTGTGATGACTACCCGGAACGCGACCGATCGACACTTCGGCGCGAAAATCGCAAATGGAACACTTCGGGCGATCGACCCCGGAAGAAGAAGAAAACCTCCGGTCACCCCGGAACGGCTCTGGACGGCTTTTTGGATAAACCATGCCAGATCCACGCCGTATTGGTTAACTCCTACCCGACTCACAGCCTTCGCGACTGTTGGGTGTTGAGGCGGGTGGCAAAAGGGGAACCCGCTCTCCTGGCGGGCACCTCCAGCCACCTTGAACAGACCTCGGACAAAGAACAGGTCCTAATGATTTATGAGACCTTTACGTCTAACAACCAACGCAAACGGGCCATGCGGGAAATCAATGCCGTCCGGCAAGTACCACCTCGGGGCGCGTGGATAGACACGCCGATCACTTTCAACCACCACGATCAGCCGAAGTCGGCCCTAGACAGGTGCCCCGCCACGCTAGTCCTCAACCCCTACGTGGACCACTGCTGTGATGCCCCTGCTCGACCATGCACTAATCATACACGCAAACGTGCACGCTCGAGATCAGAGACCCACGGGAAGATATCACAACACAACTCTAAACTCAAATTTAAACATAAATCACCATATTACAAACCAGGGGTCACGAGGACCCGAATACATAAGTCATACAAACCATAATATCTGGGTACAGACATAGTTAGCCAAGTTTGCCTTAAGAAGGCTAGCACAAACAGCGACATAACGATCGAAAAGGCGCATGCCGCCTGGGAGCCTCCGAACTACTCCTGGTAGTAGCCTCCTGTGGTGGTGTCTGGCTCCTGGACTCCATCGTCTGATTTCATCAAGTGGGTATGGGGGAAAAAGATAGCAAAGCAACCGTGAGTACTCATCCAAAGTACTCGCAAGACTGACATCAGAACTATACTAAATGCATTGTATCAAAGGAGTGGGGCTATATCTTTGGACTGTACTGCAGAAATGCTGGAATAAAGGGGGAGAGGCCTAGCCTATCGAAGACTAGCATCTTGAAGTAATCTTGCAGCATCAGAAGAGAATAGAGCAAGATAATATATATCAAACATAGTTTTAGTAAAGCCCTGAGATCCTTTCTCGACTACCCTGCGAGAAAGTGATCCCGAGAGCAGTAGTAGATGATTAATATTGTAATAGTATCCATTTGTAGTTGTAGCGGATCAAGATACAACTCCGAGCGTCCTGTTACCGTGGACACGGCTATTCGAATAGATAACTTCCCTGCAGGGGTGCACTACTATTACCCAGCATGCTCGATTACATCTGGCCGGATACACTTGCTGGGTAATACCCGGCCTCGGGTAATCAACACGACGTAGTCCTACCTAGGCTCAGCAGAGAGGTCAACACGCCGGTCTAAATCCTAAGTGCGAAGGGGTCTTGGGCCATCACCCTTTGCACTCCTGCACGTTGCGAGGGTGGTCGGGGCCCAGGCGCGACACTGAATACACCAGTGACGTAACCAGCCCACCCCAACCAGCCCGCATCTCTGAGCTGTGACGTCTGAAGAGCTTTCGGCTGATACTACGATGTAGAGGGTCCCATAACCATTATCCCACGTGGTGGTAGTGCGTATAGGGCCAACGACCCACTCAGATCAAATACCCAATCCGTTAAGCATGTTTAGTAACTCGCAGAGACGAACAGTGTTCCTGTCGCTCCGACTTGGTAAGACATGACGCGCGGGTGCTCTTGGAGCCAACCCGTCTTTAGTGTTATCTCGCGGGCACCCTTGGGGCCAGCCCGACTTTAACAGTTTAAGTATTGCAGTAATGTAAACGGTTTCGTGATCCTCACCCAGAGTGATCACAGCCCGGTAACAAGCATGGCAAATGGACAAGGGTGATGGGCCACAGATGAAACAATGGCAAAGCTAACTAAGCATTGTGGGACAACAGGTATGTATAAACAACAGACGACAAAATCAGGCTATGCATCGGAATAGGAGCTATCGGAACAGTAGCAGGGGCAATTCTAATGCAAGCATAAGAGAGAAGAGATGGGCGATATCTTATGATCAAGGGGGTTTTGCTTGCCTGGAAGCTCTGCTGAAGGGGTCTGGTCATCGGCGACGTCGTCGTACACTGCAGCGTCGTCGGCAGTCTCGAGGGCTATCGGGGGAGAAGGAGGGGGAAGAAACAATAAATACACGGCAATAATGCAACAGGGATGCATGACATGCCTAAATGTTATGCAGAGGTGATATATTGCCTAACTAGTTGTATTAGATAATTTAGGAATTTATCTGGATTTATTTTATTAAAGCTATGCACTATTCATTTATCGGATACGGGCAAAAAGTCCCATGTTCGGTATGTTAGGGGGGTGTGGCAGGCATGTGGATAGGTTATTCAAATTGTACACATTTTTCTGATCATTTTTCATATATAAATTATTTTCATCCGAGTTACGGTTTAAAAGATATGATTTTTCAAAGTTTTAATCATTTTCTGGAATTTCTAAAATTATTTAAATTAGGATTATCCGAAACAGTAAATGATGATGTCAGCATGACGTGGGGGTGACGTCAGCGGTCAACTCTAGCTGACCAGAGTCAAACCTGACCAGTGGGTCCCACTGGTCAGTGTCACAACAGATAATTAGAGTTTATTTAAACTAAGTATAGATTAATTAGGCAGCAGGCCCCATCTGTCAGTGACTCATTTAGTAATTAGATTAATTAATAAATTAATTAGGATTTTATTTATTTATAAAAAATCGTTTAAACTGTGTGGGGTCCACCTGTCAGCGGGCCACGGTCACTGACCGGTGGGCCCAGTCAACGCTGACTGGGCAGCGATCAAAGCTGACATGTGGGCCAGCCGGTTTATTAACTAATCCTAACCAGGAACTAATCCCGTTTAATTAACAAGTGGGGCCCGCCTGTCATACTCTCAGTGTTAATCTAATGGGCGTCATTAGCGCTAAACGTCGCAGGACACGTCAGCGTCGCCGGAGCTTCGCCGGCGACGAGCAAGCCGACGGCGGGCGAACTCCGTTTGGGCGCTACAGGGCACCAAATCGGGTGCGGTTTGCGGCTACGGGTAGCTGGCGATGCGGCGCATCCAGTGCAGCAAGCAGCGGCAGCTGGGACGGCCGGAGCTCGCCGGAAACGAGCTCGCGGCGGCGGCGGGGGACGACGGTTATAGGGCGAATGGGAGGAGGGGAACAGAGAGGGGAGGACGGCGAGCTCACAGGGAACTCGTGAGGGGGCTCGGGAGGCTCGGGGGAGCTCGGATGGTGACGAAATCATCGACGGCGTCCGGTGGCCGTGGCGGAGAAAGGCGACTCGATGGCGACGTTCTGCTGCTCCTTGGCCCCGATCTCGAGGCGTAGACGACGAAGAAGACTGCGGCGCGGCTCCTGGACATCTCCGGGCGGGACATGGGCGACTCTGGCCGCGGCATCGACGGCGGTGTGACGACGGCTGCGCGGGCGTTCGCAGAGGGGAGGTGCGCGAGTGAGGGAGTGAGGGGAGAGCATCTAGGGTTTCGGGGGAGAGCGAGAGGGAGCAGGGGGCTGCTCTTATCCCCTCCCGCAGCACTGCAGCGCGGGAGGCCGGGCGCGATGGCCATGGCGCGGCCTTTGCACAGGCACAGCGGGAGGTAGGGGAAGGCCGGGGGAAACGGGCTGGGCCGCACTGTGGACAGGTAAGGCCCGGTGGTACAGCGCCCACTTTCCTTTTCTTCTTTTTATTTTCTGTTTCATTTATTTCTCATCTGTCTTGCATTAGTTATTGATCCAGGTGACTTTTGTAAAATATGCAACCTGCCAAATCAAATACTAGGCATTATTTAGCACTGCCACAAAAAGTTTGGAGGCATAATAATTTCATTTGATTTTTGCTTAAAAGGAAATGGGTGCTTTAAGTGCTGCTGTTGCTGTAGTTTTGAAGCTAGGGTCAGTGTGGGAATTTAAATAATGTTGGTTTTATTTTTACAATTGCTTTAGGAATTTTTGCAACATTATGAACATTTTGTTTTACTGTTTGGATAACTATTAATTTTGACTTTATTTTAAATTTGAATTTGAAGTTGTATTATTTCTTAATTGTTTTCCTTAGAGCATAATGATGATGACTTGGCATGACTAACTAGCATAATTAGGGTTTAGTAATCTGGGGATGTCACAACTCTCCTCCACTTAAAGAAATTCTCGTCCCGAGAATTAAGAGGTAGAGTAGGGGAAAAGGTCCGGCTACGAAATTCTAACGAATCTTCGTGTTCTTGTTGCTGTCATCGAAGAGGTTGATCCATTACGTTGATGTCCTTATTGCTCTGTTCCAGGTCATCATGATGTAGTCATTATCCTTTCTTCGGGATCCTCATCGTACGTACGAAAAGGGATAGGATGGGATACTATAAGGACGGATGGCTGCAAGCACGGATATTCGGTAGTTATCTCAGGGAATGAGGCACAAGGTATCTCTTGAGTTGAAACTCAGGGAAATACATCGAGAGAAATAAAAGAAGGTATGAGAAGTTTCAAGCGGACAGGCAAGCATTCGATGTCTATGACGGATGATGAAAAGGGGTCCAGAGCATCAGGCATAAGCACTGCGTATGATACCGGATTAAATATCTCAAGGTAGATGGCTCGTGAATTACATACGAGGCCAAATGCGAGGAATAACTTTGGGAACGGGGATGTACAGGAGAGTCAGGTTTCGATCCTGTGGAATTGTGGTGAGTGTGGATTTAAGAGTAGGAAGGGCGGTGACATCTTGCGCGGTCATGACAACAAGACGTGTCAGAGGATAGCTTGTCAGCTACGTCGGCAACAACGTCGATACCAAGGGCGGGGGACGAAGAGAACCGTTTTTCCTACTCGTTGAAACGAGGCGGACCAATAGGCAAAGTTCTCGTCCACCGGCGGTTACCGAAATGTCATCAACAATAGTGACAGGGTCTTACTTGACAGGGTTGTACACCGGGGTGTTTACATAAGCGGGGAATTATTACTGCTTAGATAAAAGCTAGATTACAAGAAAGGTTAAACAAACCAATGGAAAGGAAAACATGTTTATCAGATTTAAACAAACCAATGGAAAGGAAAATGTGTTTATACACAAGTATTATGAATATATCCTTCACAAGAACAAGCAGAACATGATATATATGACAGGACAACAAGTACATAACCATTTAGATTAAGAGGCAAAGAAATTTATGATATTACCCATACAACGGTGTTGGGATAATCGATCAAGGATATCCAAGGCATGGTCAAGTCTGCGTTGGAGGGAAAGCAAGGATGTTGTTGATGATAACACAAATCATCGAGGGGTAAGGGTGGTACTACTCATCATGATTTCGATTCACATCATGGAAGAGTCAAAAGGTTGCCGATGATCATAACACAGTTTGTCGAGAGGTTTCAAGAGGAGGCAATCGATGAGTAAGATGATCAAAGCAGATGGAACGGTGAAGCTGAAGGTCAACGGAACCACGAATAAGACACAGACTCAGAATCCATCTTGTTGTTCAAGGCAAAGCGATATGATGAAGAAGCTCGACGTAAACTTAGCTCATTGTTGAAAATTGTGCTCCGGGAAGAAGGAACAGGTAGCACAGTTAAAATCAGCACGATAATGATACAGCCGATCAGGCTAGGAATGACATGTTTGAATTTAAATTTCCCAGCAACAAACTACTAGGAGTAATGAGCCATAGGGTGAACTCGATTCACTTATCGGTGTCCTCGGTTGACAGACAACCCAGAACCCGTGGAATGACTAAATCGGTGAGAAGTATTACTCCAGCAAGAATTCATAAGAGGTAGTGCAATGGCACGATATCCTTAAGAAACCAGAGGGTAATACTCGAAGGTAAAACAGAATAGAAGTTGGACAGGCGTATTGATCTGTAGAAGAGAAGTGCTCCAACTTGTTCGGAAAATGGGAACAAAGAAGAACAACATGATCGGAACCACGGTTGCAAAGGATCAAGCCACGGATACAAGATGAATTTATGCCAAGGGTTGATTATTATACGAGAAGTTTCCGTGACGGTCTACATCGTTTCCATGGGCATGAACACAGAGTTCAAGGTCGACTCCCACTTCTTCAACGCTTAACCTTTCAGTCACTTCTCGTTTTCAATGAAGTTGTATCGTCGAAAATTTATCTGGCGTAACACTAGTAGAGTATGATTCATAGAAGTTTCCGGGTTCACACCGATTAGGGAAGGCATAGGTTCAACCCATCGGGGCATCTTAGTAACATATACCACAAACTTCAAGAGTAAATAACTCAAGCTCGATAGCAGAGCAGGGTTGACAAAAGCAGAGGATACAATTTACCAAAGGCATTATGTATCAGGGAAGAACTCACAAGGTTATTGAATATGAAGGACACTGTCGGATAATAATCCAACAAAGGATTTGGCGGTCCACAAGAGATTTAATGTGAGTATCGGCACTCAACCAGTAGAAGAAAGAATGCAAAGGCATCGGATTATAGAAACAACTGAATAATTCGGCGTTTAAATACAAAGGAATGATGATTTTCAGATCGATGTGTCAGAATCAGATGCTCTGATCAAATACGAGTAAGTTGAATAGACTTAGATGGACAATCAATCAAGGTTTGATTTGCCAAGAACCAGCTCATGTTCGGAAAGACGTCTGAGTCGGAAAGATAATTTATAAGGATCAACTGATGATTGCGTGCACTCGCACATATGATGAATCAATAGGACCAGGATGACAATCACAGAGGATTTCAATGGTGATTGCCGAACACCTGGAGTTAACCATAAGTGCAAGTAGGCGATAAGGAATTTCAACGGCAGTAGGAAAATAGGCTTCCCGAAAAGTCAGAGAGTATTCCGGGGTATCTTGTAATAACAAGAGTAACGTGGAATGATTGTATGAACGGCAAGTGTAAGTAGTTATCCACAAGGATTTATTGGTGGTAGAGAATTGCAAAGGCGGCGGGCACACAGGGTCTCGGAAAAAATCGAAGAGTATCTTCGGGATCTTCTGGTGAAGCAAGCGAACATCTGGAATGAAGGGCTCTCCGGAAGGAAGGAGGTACGAGAACCTAGAGTCAGAGTTAGTAAAATTTTAACCCGAATAGAAGAGAGAGTAGAATCCCAGAGTAAGGAAGAGGAATAAAAGATCCTAATCCCATCCATGTGCAACGTGGGCCCGTAAGCCACACAGCACTGTTAGCAAAATATAGTTTTTCAAAGACTAGACTCAACTTCGACCAAGGAATTGGAAGGGGGCTTCCTACAGGCAGTCGGCTCTGATACCAACTTGTGACGCCCCTGCTCGACCGTGCACTAATCATACACGCAAACGTGCACGCTCGAGATCAGAGACTCACGGGAAGATATCACAACACAACTCTAAACTCAAATTTAAACATAAATCACCATATTACAAACCAGGGGTCACGAGGACCCGAATACATAAGTCATACAAACCATAATATCTGGGTACAAACATAGTTAGCCAAGTTTGCCTTAAGAAGGCTGGCACAAATAGCGACATAACAGGCCTCCTGCATGGGAGCCTCCGAACTACTACTGGTAGTAGCCTCCTGTGGTGGTGTCTGGCTCCTGGACTCCATCGTCTGATTTCATCAAGTGGGTATGGGGGGAAAAGATAGCAAAGCAACCGTGAGTACTCATCCAAAGTACTCGCAAGACTGACATCAGAACTATACTAAATGCATTGTATCAAAGGAGTGGGGCTATATCTTTGGACTGTACTGCAGAAATGCTGGAATAAAGGGGGAGAGGCCTAGCCTATCGAAGACTAGCATCTTGAAGTAATCTTGCAGCATCAGAAGAGAATAGAGCAAGATAATATATATCAAACATAGTTTTAGTAAAGCCCTGAGATCCTTTCTCGACTACCCTGCGAGAAAGTGATCCCGAGAGCAGTAGTAGATGATTAATATTGTAATAGTATCCATTTGTAGTTGTAGCGGATCAAGATACAACTCCGAGCGTCCTGTTACCGTGGACACGGCTATTCGAATAGATAACTTCCCTGCAGGGGTGCACTACTATTACCCAGCATTCTCGATTACATCTGGCCGGATACACTTGCTGGGTAATACCCGGCCTCGGGTAATCGACACGACGTAGTCCTACCTAGGCTCAGCAGAGAGGTCAACACGCCGGTCTAAATCCTAAGTGCGAAGGGGTCTTGGGCCATCACCCTTTGCACTCCTGCACGTTGCGAGGGTGGTCGGGGCCCAGGCGCGACACTGAATACACCAATGACGTAACCAGCCCGCATCTTTGAGCTGTGACGTCTGAAGAGCTTTCGGCTGATACTACGACGTAGAGGGTCCCATAATCATTATCCCACGTGGTGGTAGTGTGTATAGGGCCAACGACCCACTCAGATCAAATACCCAATCCGTTAAGCATGTTTAGTAACTCGCAGAGACGAACAGTGTTCCTGTCGCTCCGACTTGGAAAGACATGACGCGCGGGTGCTCTTGGAGCCGACCCGTCTTTAGTGTTATCTCGCGGGCACCCTTGGGGCCAGCCCGACTTTAACAGTTTAAGTATTGCAGTAATGTAAACAGTTCCGTGATCCTCACCCAGAGTGATCACAGCCCGGTAACAAGCATGGCAAACGAACAAGGGTGATGGGCCACAAATGAAACAATGGCAAAGCTAACTAAGCATTGTGGGACAACAGGTAGGTATAAACAATAGACGGCAAAATCAGGCTATGCATCGAATAGGAGCTATCGGAACAGCAGCAGGGGCAATTCTAATGCAAGCATAAGAGAGAAGAGATGGGCGATATCTTATGATCAAGGGGGTTTTGCTTGCCTGGAAGCTCTGCTGAAGGGGTCTGGTCGTCGGCGACGTCGTCGTACACTGCAGCGTCGTCGGCAGTCTCGGGGCTATCGGGGGAGAAGGAGGGGGAAGAAACAATAAATACACGGCAATAATGCAACAGGGATTCATGACATGCCTAAATGTTATGCAGAGGTGATATATTGCCTAACTAGTTGTATTAGATAATTTAGGAATTTATCTAGATTTATTTTATTAAAGCTATGCACTATTCATTTATCGGATACGGGCAAAAAGTCCCATGTTTGGTATGTTAGGGGGGTGTGGCAGGCATGTGGATAGGTTATTCAAATTCTACACATTATTCTGATCATTTTTCATATATAAATTATTTTCATCCGAGTTACGGTTTAAAAGATATGATTTTTCAAAGTTTTAATCATTTTCTGGAATTTCTGAAATTATTTAAATTAGGATTATCCAAAACAGTAAATGATGATGTCAGCATGACGTGGGGGTGACGTCAGCGGTTAACTCTGGCTGACCAGAGTCAAACCTGACCCGTGGGTCCCACTGGTCAGTGTCACAGCAGATAATTAGAGTTTATTTAAACTAAGTATGGATTAATTAGGCAGCGGGCCCCATCTGTCAGTGACTCATTTAGTAATTAGATTAATTAATAAATTAATTAGGATTTTATTTATTTATAAAAAATTGTTTAAACTGTGCGGCGTCCACCTGTCAGCGGGCCACGGTCACTGACCGGTGGGCCCAGTCAACGCTGACTGGGCAGCGGTCAAAGCTGACATGTGGGCCAGCCGGTTTATTAACTAATCCTAACCAGGAACTAATCCCGTTTAATTAACAAGTGGGGCCCGCCTGTCATACTCTCAGTGTTAATCTAATGGGCGTCATTAGCGCTAAACGTCGCCGGACACGTCAGCGTCGCCGGAGCTTCGCCGGCGACGAGCAAGCCGACGGCGGGCGAACTCCGTTTGGGCGCTACAGGGCACCAAATCGGGTGCGGTTTGCGGCTACGGGTAGCTGGCGATGCGGCGCATCCAGTGCAGCAAGCAGCGGCAGCTGGGACGGCCAGAGCTCGCCGGAAACGAGCTCGCGGCGGCGGCGGGTTTCGGCAACGGCGGAAGACGGCGGTTATAGGGCGAATGGGAGGAGGGGAACAGAGAGGGGAGGACGGCGAGCTCACAGCGAACTCGTGGGGGGGCTCGGGAGGCTCGGGGGAGCTCGGATGGTGACGAAATCATCGACGGCGTCTGGTGGCCGTGGCGGAGAAAGGTGACTCGATGGCGACGTTCTGCTGCTCCTCGGCCCCGATCTCGAAGCGTAGACGAAGAAGAAGACTGCGGCGCGGCTCCTGGACATCTCCAGGCGGGACATGGGCGACTCTGGCCGCGGCATCGACGGCGGTGTGACGACGGCTACGCGGGCGTTCGCAGAGGGGAGGTGCGCGAGTGAGGGAGTGAGGGGAGAGCATCTAGGGTTTCGGGGGAGAGCGAGACGGAGCAGGGGGCTGCTCTTATCCCCTCCCGCAGCACTGCAGCGCGGGAGGCCGGGCGCGATGGCCATGGCGCGGCCTTTGCACAAGCACAGCGGGAGGTAGGGGAAGGCCAGGGGAAACGGGCTGGGCCGCACTGTGGACAGGTAAGGCCCAGTGGTACAGCGCCCACTTTCCTTTTCTTCTTTTTATTTTTTGTTTCATTTATTTCTCTTCTGTCTTGCATTAGTTATTGATCCAGGTGACTTTTGTAAAATATGCAACCTGCCAAATCAAATACTAGGCATTATTTAGCACTGCCACAAAAAGTTTGGAGGCATAATAATTTCATTTGATTTTTGCTTAAAAGGAAATGGGTGCTTTAAGTGCTGCTGTTGCTGTAGTTTTGAAGCTAGAGTCAGTGTGGGAATTTAAATAATGTTGGTTTTATTTTTACAATTGCTTTGGGAATTTTTGCAACATTATGAACATTTTGATTTACTGTTTGGACAACTATTAATTTTGACTTTATTTTAAATTTGAATTTGAAGTTGTATTATTTCTTAATTGTTTTCCTTAGAGCATAATGATGATGACTTGGCATGACTAACTAGCATAATTAGGGTTTAGTAATCTGGGGATGTCACAACTGCCGCCTCCATAAGGTCCTTATGGACGGAGGCAGCAGCTTGAATCTAATATACGAGGACACTCTAGACAAAATGCACATCGATAAATCGCGCATAGAACAGAGCACCACCACCTTCAAAGGAATAGTCCCTGGACGAGAGGCACGCTGCAGCGGAAAGATAACCCTGGACGTAGTCTTTGGGACCCCGGATAATTATCGCTCCGGGGAGATTACGTTCCACATCGCGCCTTTGAAGAGCGGATACCACGCCATCCTCGGACGGGACGCCTTTTCAAGATTTCAAGCGGTGCCGCACTACGGCTACATGAAGCACAAGATGCCGGGCCCGAAAGGGATCATTACCATCTCAAGCGATCCCGACATGGCACTCAAAGCCGAGAATAAAACGGCGTCCCTCGTCCTCGAGACTCTGGCCGAAGCCTTCGCGGCCGAGGAGTTGACCGCGCTGCGCGCCGAGGTCAACCGGGACGATGTCGTTCTCGACAAAATATCAAAATCTACTTCTTTCAAACCGGCCGACGAGATAGTCAAATTCCATGTTCACCCAACGGACCCTGCTAAAACGGCGTCCATAGGGGCTAACCTCGACCCAGAAGTTGCCAAAGCCGTACGCGCTTTCCTCAAGGAAAACTGGGGCATATTTGCCTGGCACCCCTCCGATATGCCAGGGATACCCCGTAGGCTCGCAGAGCATAGCCTAAACATATTAATAGGCTATAAGCCTGTTAAACAAACACTTCGGCGTTTCTCCGAGCCCAAGCGTCAAGCAATGGGCGAGGAACTAGCAAAGCTGCTGGAGGCAGGATTCATCAGGGACATAAAACACCCTGATTGGCTAGCCAATTTGGTCATGGTACCAAAAAAGGACAGGTCCTGGCGGTTGTGTGTCGATTTTAAAGACCTCAATAAAGCTTGCCCCAAAGACCCCTTCCCCTTACCCCGTATTGACCAAATTGTGGACGCCACTGCGGGCCATGATTTATTGTGCTTCCTAGACGCCTACTCAGGATGTCATCAAATAAAGATGAAGGAATCTGACCAGGCAGCAACGGTATTCATCACGCCCTACGGGCCGTTTTGCTTCAACACGATGCCTTTCGGACTAAAGAACGTTGGCGCCACGTACCAGCGTATGATTCAAACATGCCTGAAAAAACACATCAGAAAGACCGTTGAGGCTTACGTAGACGACGTAGTTGTCAAAACTAAACACGTCGACCAGTTGGTGGACAACCTTCGAGATACATTTGGCAGCCTACGGGAATATCAAATAAAACCTAATCCGGAGAAATGCGTTTTCGGAGTCCCAGCCGGCAAACTCCTCAGTTTCATCGTATCTAGCTGAGGAATTGAAGCCAATCCGGCTAAAATTCGAGCCTTGGGTCGCTTGGAGATTCCAACAGAGCTCAAGCACGTACAAAAACTGGCGGGCTGCGTAGCAGCCTTGAGCCGCTTCATATCACGGCTCGGAGAAAAAGCCTTACCCTTGTACAAGCTGTTAAAGCAGACCAAAACATTCAAATGGACCAAGGAGGCCGCGGCGGCCCTGGAAGACATCAAGACCCTCCTCGCCACCAATCCCATCCTGGCAGCGCCAGGTGTCTGCGAACCGATGCTATTATACATCTCGGCCACAAACCAGGTGGTTAGCGCAGTCCTCGTGGTCGAACGAGACAGGGAAGGTCACAAATTCCAGATCCAGAAGCCCGTGTATTACGTCTCCGAGGTCTTAACCCCATGCAAGTCACGCTACCCTCACTACCAAAAGATAGCCTACGCGGTCTTCATGGCGTCACGAAAACTCCAGCACTACTTTCAAGAATGTTCGGTGACTGTGGCATCCGACGTCCCGCTAAGTGACATGATCAATAATAGGGACGCGACAGGGCGCATCGCCAAATGGGCCATAGAGCTCTTACCTTTTGAAATCATCTACAAACCACGCCGGGCCATTAAATCCCAGGTGTTGGCGGACTTCATAGCCGAATGGACCGAAGCCGAACTCCCCCGTGAGTACAGTACTTACTCGCATTGGACAATGTATTTCGATGGCTACAAAATGCTCGCCGGCCTAGGGGCTGGCGTGGTGCTCACGTCACCCACGGGAGATAACATTAGATACGTGTTACAAATCATGTACACACACTCTAATAATGCGGCTAAATACGAAGCCCTCCTACACGGACTTCGGATGGCAGTCTCTATGGGTGTTAAACACCTGGAGGTCCGAGGTGATTCTAACCTCGCCATCTCACAAATCAATGGCGAGTTTGACGCCAAAGACCCGAAGATGACAGCTTACCGAAACGCCGTCATAAAGATCTCGGCCGGGTTCGAGGGGCTGGAGTTTCACCACATACCCCGAGACAGCAACCAGGCCGCAGATGTGCTCGCCTGGTTGGGCGCAAAACGGGATAAGGTTCCCGAAAACACCTTCCTCGAACGGCTTTTCAAGCCACCTGTAGTCTGGCAAGATAGCAAAGGAACGTCGGATCCAATCGACGTCGAGCAATAGGCCCCGCCCGAAGAAGATGACGGTATCATAGGCGGCTCAATGATCCGGAAGACTGCTTCAGTGCATGAGGTCATGGCAGTCATCGCACCATGGACCGAGCCGCTCCTCGCGTACTTGCTCCGAAAAGAGTTCCCCGATAACCAAACCGACTCCCGCCGGATTATAAGGCAGTCTAAAGCCTACAAGGTTCATGAAGGGGAACTTTATAAAATTAGCACAACGGGCGTCCTCCAGAGATGCATATCCGAGGAAGAAGGAAAACTCCTACTTCGGGAGATACACTCCGGCATGAGCGGACACCACGCCGCTGCTCGGACCTTGGTCAGCAAGGCTTTTCGAGCCGGTTTCTATTGGCCAACTGCAGGCGCCGATGCCGAGGCATTAGAACAGTGTTGCCCAGGCTGTCAGGTATTTGCCAAGCAAAGCCACATGCCCCCCACGGCCCTTCGCACCATCCCCATCACTCGGCCTTTTGCGGTCTGGGGGCTCGATATGGTCGGGCCACTTAAGGGTGGATCAAACAAAAAATAAGTACCTCCTCGTCATGGTCGACAAATTTACCAAGTGGATCGAAGCTAAGCCGGTCACCTCGGCCGAAGCCGTCCAAGTAATCGGATTCATCTCGGGGGTAGTACATCGTTACGATGTCCCCCACAGTCTGATTACAGACAACGGAACCAACTTCACGGCCAAAGAGGTTAAAGCATGGTGTAAAAAATGGGCATTAAGCTCGACTACGCATCCGTCTACCACCCACAGTCTAATGGGCAGGTGGAGCGAGCCAATGGATTAATCCTTAGCGGAATTAAGCCAAGGTTAGTTCGCTCCCTTAAAAAAAACGACTATAAATGGGTTGAGGAACTTGATTCCGTACTATGGGGCTTGCGTACGACACCAAACAGGTCCATAGGATACACCCCGTTCTTCATGGTGTACGGCGCCGAGGCGGTCCTCCCCAGCGATATCATACACGACGCACCTCGAGTATGCATGTATGAGGAGCTAGAGGCCGAGCTTGATCGGCAGGATGCCCTAGACGCTCTCGACGAAGAGCGCAATGTCGCACGGGCGAGATCAACTATTTATCAGCAGCAGGCCCGGCTCTACCATGGAAGAGAGGTTCGCGCCAAAGAATTTAACGTCGAGGATCTCGTAATGAGACTACACCCCGAAAAACAAAAGCACAAACTATCCCCTAGATGGGACGGGCGGTTTATCATTGACCAAGTACTCATTGGAGGAGCCTATAGAATCCGAGATCCGGAGGACGGCCGACTAGAGCCCCATCCCTGGAATGTGGCGCTACTCCGACTCTTCTACGCTTGACACCATGCATACGGTCCGTGTAAATACCTTGTGCATTTTCTTTGACTTAATTTTTTACTCATTATTTATTTTCCCACCTCAGAAAGTTATTCAATGACCCCGAGGACAAAATAGCATGTTCTTTTCAAACACAAGAGCTATTCCACCTCTTATGTACTATCGTCATTCGAGCCACCATATGCATCGATTCGCTTTAAGATTTGGCCAAGCTGGGTTGCCCGGCTCCTGTGCTTGCCCCTTACGTTCCCGATATTTCGGCTAGGGGGCAAAGGGAGCACCGCTGTGATTGTCACTCCCGGATCAGCCGGTGTAGTACCTCAGACGGATAAAGCCGAAAGCTAGCGTTCTTACAATGCGAATCGGTCGGCCTTGACATAGGACTAACGTGGTAGGGGTCTTTTTAAACCCCGACCAGGGGCTTTACCCCCGAGGTCATCCGTCTTCGGACAGATGTGCTCGACACAGCGACCCGAGGAAAGGAACTGTTGGAAGAACTATTTTCCTCAGAAGATGTTTCTTACGTTAAAAAGTAATATAACATAACTTTCCGTTGCCCTCTTGTCCTTCGAGCCGCATAGCCCGATTGCCTTGTCACCTGAAGCACCTGGTTCGATAACCTCGGCCAGTAGTAGGGGACACTCCTCAGAGTTTATCCGAGGAGGCGGAAGCCGAAGGTTGGCTGACAGAGTTTGGATACACGGATTGAAAACAGACATAAATACTTCGGTACATAAAGTCATACAAAGTTTTCATGCACGGTCTAGCCCGTCTATCAGGGTGTCCAATGCGCAATCCTTCTGCGAGAATCGCGCCGCAGACATTACACTATCATACGCCTGGCTAGAGGGGATTTCCTTCCCGTCAGATCCCATGGGTCCCACCTCTGCTAATTCCGTCGTCTTCAGACCGGTATAGTGGGTCTTCACCATGGCCCAGGCCTCCCTCGCACCTTCTCGGCAAGCTGATACTTTCCAAGCCTGGATCCAGCGCCGAGCTCTCTTCAGTTGTTCGGCTAGCACGGCCATGTCCTCGGGGACCGGCACCACCTCGGGCCATAAAGCCTAGTGCACATCCTTCATCGATTTCCATGCCCTTTCGTGCACCTCGAATAGACGAACGCCCATGTCTTCAGACATTGGACCCCGAGATTCCGGAGGAAGGCCTGACAAACAAGCTGCCAAACAAAACAACATTCGAATGACAAATCACCTCGGACAAGTTACATGACAAGCATTCCTCGAGACTTATAAACTTACCATAAATCATGTCGTCCGTTTTCCGATTCTTTGCTTCCGCAACAGCGAGGCGAGCTTTTAAGCTCTCAATCTCCTGGGCCTGACAGGCGTTCTCAGCCCTAAGCACATTCACGCTGTCCACTCTTTGAGTAACCACGTGTTGATTTGCCTGACGTTGCGCTTCCGCATACGCCAGATCCTCGTGGGCCTGCTTCAGGTCTCTTTCAAGATGGCCTAGGGCTTCCGCTGCTACAAGGGATTCTGGCGTCAACTCTATTTTCATTGGCATTACCCAATTTAAGCACAAAGAACTTACCGTGCGCCTCCCTGGTGAATTTCTTCACCTGTTCAACCTCGGACAAAGCCGCGTCAAGCTGCACCTTTGTTTGGGCCAACGCCGAGGTCAATTGCTCGTTCTTCAAGCGAGCTTCCTGTTCAAGTCAGTGATTGCTAGTTAGTATTTAAGTCTTGATTCGACCCCAGGGGCTCGTACCAAGCCTTAGGGGCTACTACCATACTTGGTAGTCATGTTTGTCTATAAAAACTTACCCGCAGCCCCCGTGACAAGACGTCCAGCGATTCGTCAAAGGCACCTCGGGTTGCCCCGAGGTATGCATCCACCGCGCTGAGAGCATTCAACTCCCTATTCGAGAAAGTTGGATTGTTCAGAGAAGCTTTTCGCCGGCGATAATCACGGCGCATTGAATAATCTTGGACGGAGTGGCCGATGTCGCCGAGTCCTCGGGCTGGGCGGCTCCGGGGTCAACTCCCGCAGGATCTCGGGCACCCGTCTCCCTGGGCGGAGCCGTGGCTCCCTCGACCTCCACGTTTGCGGGGGTGGATGAAGGTTGTCTGCAGAGCGCGACGAACCCCGCGATGTGCAATATCGAGTTTGGGGAGAGATGGTGCAGATGTAGCCCGTAAAACTCCAGGAGGCCGCGGAGGAAAGGATGGATGGGGAACCCTAAACCGCAGAGGAGGAAAGGCACGAAGCATACCCGTTCGTCTTCTCGTGGCGAGGGGTAATTCTCGGCGTGGGCTTGGCCGTCGATGGATTTTAATCCGGGACGTCTTGGGGCCAGATCCGCATCCGGTAGATAGCCTTGCGTCGCCAAGCACTCTAGTTGAAGGCGCGCGACGGAGCAGCTCCCCCAGTCCCCTCTATCAGGGCCGTGAGGGCGCCTTGACGATCCTTCACCACTCGCCATTGTTCGGGCTCTTGAGCTTTGGGTTGGGATGGAAGGGAGATTTTTGCTACGGTTGCGCTTGATGCGTATGGCTGCTAGGCTGCGCGTTTATTAAGTAACGGCAGAAGGGGCTGACGCTTCGACATTTTTTCCATAAAGAGGCCTGATTCCCTAGATAACATGATTCTCGAAATCTGAAGTTGGGCCCCAACGGAATTTTAAGGGTTGGCCGAGGTCTTTAAGTTTGGTCGGAGAACAAAGCACGGGAACTTGTCTATCGAGCCAAGACTCCGGAAATTGAAGGCCGTCGACTTCGGCATCGAAGACCAGTTCAGGGGCTACTGACGGTGTCCTGGATCGGGGGGTGCTAGCCCAGCCGGCCCGTCTCCTCGGTTGGGCCGGTGGGCCCTCGTACGTGATCAAGATGGACTCCGAGGCCGTACACAGGAAGCGTAATCAAGACTGTCTCTACCGAAGACTTGACGTGTACTCCAAGATCTTTCCTGCCGCCTCTCTCCTAGATACCGACCTTGTAACCCTAGATACCCTCCCTGGCGTGTATATAAGCCATAGGGTTTAGCTCGTAGGGGGGACATCAACGCAATATCGCTCGCCTAGCCCTAGAAGTTAGACACACATTACGATCTCGAGGTAGATCAACTCTGTATTCGATACATCTCCATTAATATAAGCAGAAGCAGGACGTAGGGTTTTACCTCCATCAAGAGGGCCCGAACCTGGGTAAACATCGTCTCCCTTGTCCTTGTTACCACCGATCCGAGATCCACAGCTCGGGACCCCCTACCCCGAGGTCTGCCGGTTTTCACAC
Source organism: Elymus sibiricus (assembly GCA_039707655.1). NCBI lineage: Eukaryota > Viridiplantae > Streptophyta > Magnoliopsida > Poales > Poaceae > Elymus > Elymus sibiricus. Next base: position 312,368,862 of record CM077676.1, read on the forward strand.
TGACACATGATCAATCTCATCCATCTCCATCTACCTCCAGTATGCCTACGATGAAATTACTCACCCGGCGGTGAGCATCATGAGGTTGTTGATGAAGAAGGATTGTTGATGACGGTGGCGACGATTTACCCTCTCCAGAGCCCCGAATGGACTCCAGATCAGGCCTCCCGACGAAGAACATGAGGTGGTGGCAGCTTCGTATCGTAAAACGTGATGAAATTTTTTTCTGATTTTTTCTCGGGAGGACGGTACTTATGGACTTGGTGGTAGGGCAAACGGAGGCTCCAGGGGCCCACAAGCTCAGGTGGCGCGCCCGCGCCACCTGACCTTGTGGCTCTGTGGTGGCCCCTTCGAGTAGATCTTTTCGCCAGTATTTTTTATTCATTCCAAAATAATTCTCCGTCAATTTTCATCCAATTCCGAAATTTTTTATTTCTGCACAAAAAACAACACCAAGATAGTTTTGCTGAAAACAGTGTCAGTCCAGGTTAGTTTCATTCAAAGCATACAAATTAGAGTTCAAAACAAGAGTAAAAGTGTTTGGAGAAGTAGATACGTTGGAGACGTATCACACCCCCTAGCCACCACGAAGTAGATGCACGTAAGATGCCATAGATCTTTGTTCGCACGGGAGATGCAAATGCCGCCAAGGGTGGGACGGATCCGCCTTTTGGAGCCAGAACCACAAAGCTCGCAGGGCGATGCCCGAGCGTTGGAGATCTCGAATCCCTTGAAGGCTCAACGAGGTTGGGCGACACATACCCTGTCAGTTGAGGAGGCACTGGCCACCACACACTACAGTGCGTCCGAGCCAAAAGGAAGCCACGAATGACACGATTCACCAAGTTCATGATCACTTTGTTGAAGGCGATGACGATGTTGTCGCTGTGAGAGAGAATCGAAGCCCGCCAAGTGGAGAGCTTCTCGAGCTTGTGAAGAAGTGATAAGAGTGTCGAAGTGGGCATCTTCTCGATAGAGATGAGTAGAACAAGGTATTGCACCGCAGGGGGGCGGTAATACATCTCCTCCGCGACGACAGAAAGGTTCTCGTCGGAGCACTGGATAGGCATGTGGCGGAGCACTTGAAGAAGTTGGTGTGGAGGCCCGAGGCTCCACCAAAGACATGGAGAAGCTACTCAAAATTGCAATTTGAGATAATTAAAAGACATATATGATGAATATATTTCACATGAATTTTGTGTATAGAATCTGGTTTTCAATGGGATAAATTGCGGGAAGTAAATCTATATCTTATACTTGATGCATGCATATGTGGCTCCAAGTTTAGTTATTTGAATGTGGTTTGTGGGTATTTATTCACTTTGGCTCATAGGTGTAGATGCACCTATTGTCTAAATACACATTTTAAAAAGTTAAAAAAAATCAAGAAAAAATCTCGCGTGTACATCCGGACATTATATGTTCGTGCACAAAGTTTTGGTGAAAAAGAATATATTTTTTGTGGCTTGTGTAAAAAATACAATTTTCGATGCTTGATTATAACTATTCACGAGACATTTTTTTATCTTTTTTATACATGCCACACAAAAATGTTCTTTCTTTGTGAATTTTTGTGTGCGAACATAGAATGTCCGGATGTACACGCAAAATTATTGTTTGGATTTTTTTAACATTTTGAGATATGTTTTTTATATATATTTCATAATAGGTGTATCCACACCTATGAGCCAAAACACCACCCTTCGGTATTTAGTGGTAGTTTTGTTATCCATGCTGACATGCAAGCAGGGCATGCAATGCACGTGTGCCTTAACGGTCCATGTGAGTGCCCTACGTAGTTGCATTGTATAATTCGTCCAGCTTATGTGTGTGGTAGCAAAAAACGATGTCGGCCACTTTGCACCGACCTTTTTAACTCACGGTGTGGTGTTGGTGTAGCACCGAGAAGCAGAAGCTGGAAGGGAGAAAAGAAGGAAGCAACCAGGGGCGGATCTAGCAATATGGCGAACTCTGGCGTCCGCCACACCTAAATTTTGCGGCAAAATACCTGTATATATACTATATATTTGATGATTTAAGCTGACTCGCCATTACTGGATAGGTGAAGGTCCTTTCAGAGTCAAAGGAGGAAGAAGACTCGATGGGGAAGCCAACCGTTCACCCACTCATTTATGCCCCGTGGGTCTGGGCCTGATGCGCTCCTGGGCTAGTAACAAAATTACTGCCAAAACTTCTGATGACTCCCCGAGACATGCGAGGCTCCCTCGATTCATCCCAAGACGTCAAATCCATCCCTAATTAATCTGGGCCACTTGCCTAGAGCACCACAGCGGGCAGCAGCATCCGGCGAACGGCAAGGACGGCGCAACCAGCGACGGGGACAAAAAAGGTGAGGCTAGGTGCGCAGCTGCGACCAGCGACTCAATCACCAGCGTCCCAACGAAGCATCAGAAGGGACAACGGAAGGGGGAGGAATGCAAAGTTAACGGTTAGTTATTTAGTTTCTCAATTCTGAGTTTGATTGCTTAAATGATTGAATGCACGACTGTTTCTTTTCCAATTCCATTTTGGTTGTTGTTGCGTAGTCTTCTTATAGCCTTGTATTCTTTACCCTAAAAAATGTATTCTATTAATTTTTGTTTAACTTGCATCTGGATTGTACATCGTGATACTATTTAATGTCATATAATCCAATTAGTTTGTGCACTATCTGGTTATACATCATACAGTTCTTAGTTTTTCTATTCTTGTGCGTGTCAACCCTGCCACACCTACAAAATAATCCTGCCTCCGCCACTGGAAGCAACAGAGAAGCAGGCGCCTTGTGGCGACCGGAAAGCTCCCTCGCTCGCTTGGCAGCTAGCAACCGCTCTGAAAACGACCGCATCGCTTAGAAACCTACTACTGCTAGCAAGCAGCAGCAGCATCAGATTCAGAAGAGATGTCAAACTGAAAGAAAAAACACGTCCTGGCATGGCATAGGATTCTGGAGAAAATGGGGCCGGCTAATGTGAATGAAACAAGCAAGGTGCTACGTTATTAATCAACCTACGTACGTACGTAACGAGGAGGGCAAGGGAAGGAGGGAGGGAGGGACCCAGAAGCTTCCTATACGTGTGGTACGTAGGCCGCTAGTGGGACTGGGAGAGTATCTCCCTCCATGGATCTCCCGGCAGCGGCAGGCAAAGCACTACACCCAGGGACAGGGAGGGAAATTAATTAAAGCAGCTCGGCGGAAAGAGGCCCGCGAGTCGATTGCGATCCCTTGTTGCTTGATGCGCACACTAGCCTAGCCACAGCGAACACCCGTCAAATCCCACCCCACCCAGCTCCCATCCTATACGCGGCAACTGTATATATTGTGTGACCGTCGTCAGTCAGTCAGGCGCCGACCTGAGGAGCCACCAAATCAACCAACAGCTGGAAAAGCCTCCTCTTTCCCTTCTTGAAAGCTGAAACGATTCTTCCTTCCTTGTTTTATCCTTTGGTTTTCGGCTGGTGTCCAGACTGCAAAAGTACAAAAACAAAACAAAGCGCGTGGAACGAACGGCCGGGATAGGATATGGTCCAAACAGAAAGAGTTCCGTTCTCCAAACACAGCTGTAGACCTGCAAATGGCGTGTGTGGAGCTGACCTTCTGGAGCCAGATCCCATTTCAATTTCAAGGGGTTGACCTTGAAAAATACTTTTATTTACATGCCACGCCAACAGCAACAATAGCTTTTCTTTCTTGTTCTCTTCTCTTTGTTTGTTTGGGTGGAAATGGAAATGGAAATGGTCTGCCCACCCTACAATACAGCCTACAGCTAGTCTGGATGGAATCCAGCTTCTCCCTCTCCTTCTCTCCTTGGTGGAGTGGTCGCCACCCTCTTCTCTTCACATTCATAAATTCATTCATATTGCCTTTCTCAACAACAAAATTTTCATATTGCCTAGTCCATTGTTGCCTAATAAAATGCCAGTCTAATTAACTTTGGTCGGTTGGTTGCTGTGTCATGAAATCATCCTGCGTACGTATAGGATGTTTTACCGCTCAAATCAAAATTACAACTATCATTCAAAATACTACTGTAGTATGTGTCGGTATCTTTGACAGCGTACACAATAGAGTGGGTAGACGGCTTAGTAGTTTGTATGGGTTTATTTATTTTTGTTTGATGTTTTCCTTCCTTTGTTGGTGAGCTACCGGAGACTTCACCAAATTGTACCACTTGTAACAGTTGTTCATCTCATCAAGTTACCTACCAACAGCAAGTGTCCTTGAAATGGTCTTTAAATTTCGACGTAAGCCACAAGAAAAAACACCTGGCCTTTGCTTACTACTATATGCATATTCATATTCATGTGGACGTTCAACTATGTTTGTAGTACTCCCGCAAAAAAAAAAAAAAAAAACTATGTTTGTAGTACAACATTACAACAACTACTTGCAGAGAATGAAACCAGGGATAATAAATCAGCAAGGGACATTATTGTAGACTTGTAGTACAAGACGGTAGAGAATCAAATCATGTTTATAGTTGCACCCATGTACCATATTTTTATTTTATGTATATCATCAACAGCTGTTTGTTGAGCTTTTAAGTATACCTCTACCTACAACCTAGACGTACAAACCCACCACTACTACAATCTTCCCTAAATCTACATACTCTGTGATTTCATTTCCTCTTCTCACAAATCACAAGGTTAAATTAACCGCCACAATTTACACCAAACCCATTGATCCATCCGTCTATCGCAAAATGATGAGAACTTGTTTTAATTTCTCTCTGTATTTTTTTCCCTGTAAAATTTTTATGGACAAGAACTAATTCACCCTTCCTACACAGACACTGTAAAAGAAAAAGAAGAAGAAGAAAAAAAAATCAAATCTTTACATGGTTGAGTAGGACCTGCCATGTCCGACTGCGGCGACCCGGCCCGATCCGAAGCTGAACTCGCGCGTGTGGAACGGGCTCCGGTCCTCCGACTCCGATCTCGACCGCGACATGTCGGAGCCGTCGTTCCGGGAGCTGCTGTTCCGCCCGCCGCTCGCCGACCGGACCACGCACTCCTCGCAGAGCGTCACGGCCCACTCCAGCTCCGCCACCACCTCCGACATCACCGGCCGCCCGCGCCCGCGCGGCCGGACGCACTCCGCACCGATCTTGGCCACGCGCGCCACCGCCTCCACCTCGTGCCCCCGCGGCGCGGGCACCCGGCTGTCGAGGATCTTGTCGATGTTTCCGGCCTCGACGGCCGGCACCGCGAACTCGATCACGTTCCTCGGCGACCCGCTCCCTTCCTGGCTCTGGTCCCGGTGGATTGCCTTCCTTCCGGTCACCAGCTCCAGCAGCACCACGCCGAAGCTGTACACGTCGCTCCGCTCCGTCAGCTCCTGGAGACGGTAGTACTCCGGGTCCATGTACCCCACCGTCCCTGCTGTCCCCGACGTCGTCGTCGGGCTTGCTGACGCCGACGCGCCGCTCACGAGGGAGAGGCCGAAGTCGGACACTTTCGCCGTCCAGTCGTCGTCGAGCAGGATGTTGGACGGCTTGATGTCGCGGTGGATGATGGGCGGCACAGCGTAGCAATGCAGGTACTCGACGCCGCGGGCGGCGTCCAGCGCCACGCGGAGCCGCGCCTCCCATGACGAGAAGAGCGGGGAGTGGCCGGAGCCTGCGTCCTCGCCGTGGAGGTGGTCGTGGAGCGCGCCGTGCGGCATGAACTCGAACACGAGGATGCGCTCGCCGCGCTCCTCGCAGAAGCCCAGGAGAGACACCAGGTTGCGGTGATTGACGCGGGACAACAGCCTCAGCTCCGACCGGAACGCCCGCTCCGCGTCGAACCGCCGCCGCCGCCGCGCACCGGTGGACGCGCGCTCGGCTCGCTTGATGGCGACCTCCCGCCCGTCGGGGAGCTTCGCGCGGTACACGGACCCGAAGCTGCCGCTCCCGATCTTGGTCTCCTCCGCGAACCCGTTCGTCAGCCGCGAGAGATCCTTGAGCGTGAACTCCTCGCACCCGAGCGGTCGCGCAGGCTGCAAAGCCGAGCGCTCCCGCGCCGGCATGACCATGATCTCCACGTCGCCGTCGCGGCAGAGCCGCCTGGACGACGACTCCCCGAGCCGGACGGTGGCGTGCGCCTTCTTGTCCGACTTCCTGGAGGCCAGCAGGTAGAACGCCAGCCCTGCTACGATGATCACTGCGACGCCGGCGCTGGCCACGCCGAGCCCCACCAAGAGCGCCTTCTTCTTCTTCGCATCACCAGCCTCGTCACCGAGTTTGGCCGTCCTCCCATTGCCGACGACGATCCTGGACGCGTTCAGTGGCAGCCTGCACGGGGCGCACACGGCGAGTTCTTCGCCGGCCAATCCGCCCCCGGTGCCGCAGAGCGTCCCTGAGCCGGGTACGATGTCGCAGGTGCAATTATTCTTAGGGGCGCAGGCCCCCGGCATGGTGTTGTTGTAGACGAGGTGCCTCCCGTCGAAGCGGCCGTCGTTCCCCCAGCAGACGACGGAATAGTTGCTCATCATGACGGCACAAACCGTGTCGCCGTCGGCCTCGATGGACACGAAGGTGGTGTGCGTGTACTCCTTGGGCACCTTCACGCCCCAGCACCTCACCGTGTCGTTCCCGGCGAGTATGCACGTCGTGTTACGTCCCAGCGCCATGGCCTTCATGTCGGCGGGCAGCTCGTCGGCACGGACCGTGGGGTTCCCGTCGCCCCAGCACACGAGGCCGCCCATCTTGTCCACGGCGCACGCGTGGCGGCGCCCGGCGGCGACCGTCTGGAACGGGACAGCAACCCCGTCGTCCATGAACGAGGGCGACGGCATGCCGCCGCCGTAGCACCTCATGGCGGTGTCGTTGCCTTTGACGATGCCGCAGAGGAAGTCCTGGCCGAGGGCGATGAGGGAGAAGTCGAGGCCCTTGGGCAGGTTGAGGCCGGGCCACTCCCAGCAGGTGGGGTCGTGGTCGTCGGAGAGGCCGCAGACGTGCGGGCCGCCGGCGGACATGGAGCGGAGGGAGGGGCCCCAGTAGATGCGCCGGCCTACGGGGCGAGACCGCCTGGCGGCCTCCTCCTCGGAGAAGGACCACCAGCGCATGGCGGCGTGGCCGCCGACGGGCGCCATGAGGCCGCAGAGGAAGTCCTTGCCGGCGGCGATGGCGTTGAAGGGGATGTCAGCGGAGGGGTAGGAGGTGAGGCGGCCGTCGGGCATCGACTTGCACTGGAGCTTGGAGTTGCCGCCGCCATCCTCGTTGACCCTGTCGATGATGAGGGCGCAGACGAGCGTGCTGTTGGCGGTGTGGGAGATGGCGACGGTGGAGAACTGGCGCGGCGACGGCGCGGCGCCCGCGGACACGGCGAGGAGGAAGGCAAGCGCGACGAGGAGGAGGAGGGGCGTTGTGCTGGTGGCGGGGCCGAGGCGGCGAGACATTAGCATTGAGAGGGAGAGGGAGGAGACGACATGGATGTATGGACGGAGGGAGCTTCGGTTTGGTTCGGTTCGCTTGGATTTGATTTCTCGCTTGGTGGCTTGGCTTTCTGTTTCGGCGTTGTAGGTGGATGGATGGATCGATGGAGAACGAGTCGAGGACACCGCGTCCGCGCGTTGGGTTGGGTTGGTTTTCCTTTTATATTTTGGGTCTGTCTAGGTCTCAGTCGACTTAGACATCGCAAAGTCTAAGTCGGCTGATGTCATCTGTTTATTTTTTTATTTTTCTAGAACACGTTATCCCTTTGTTGTTTATTGTCCAGCCCATATCCTTGTTGCTTGTTGCTTTTTGCTTTTTGAGCTGGCCAAGTCTTTGTACGTATTAGTGTTGGGCCAGCGAGTTTGTGCAACAGTTTTCTCCAGTAGCTGCTCATCGACTGTGTAGTGCACCAGTCGGGTATATTAGCTGTTGTAGATACCCCTAAAAAAACTGTTGTACGTACAATTTTCTTAACGCCCGGTTTCTATCTGTTTTGTCTGGTTTTTCTTTTCAATTTTTTTGTTTCCATTTTCTACTTACATTTTTATTTTTATTTTATTTTTTATGATTCTATAAAATGTAAAAATTGATGTCAATTTAGAAAAATGTGTTCGTGTATTTTTATAAATATCCATCATGTATTTGAAAATAATAATATCACGCAACCAGAAAACTTTCAATATTATTTAAAAATATTTCTCGTGCTATTAGAAAATGTTGGGTTTTAGCTAATATTTTCTTCCTTGGGTTGGGTTAGGCCGAGCATTGTTTTACTCATCTATTTGTATTTTCACAATCATCCAAAAATTGACAATGGTTGTGGTGAATCGGCTGAGGTAAGATTAGCTCTTCGTGCAGCTTGTGCTTGTTGGTGTTGTGTTCTTTTTTTTTTAAGTCTTATTTTCTTTTTCCTTTTATTTCTCCCGTTCCTTAAAAATAGAAATGATGGACATGTCATTGCGCATGGTCGACGAACATGTGACAGACACGTGTATAATCATTGGAATTATTTGTTTAAAAGAAAAAAAACTCTTAAGTTGCACATTGGCGGTGGACGTGAAATTGCGCATGGCCGAAGAACATGCAGCTAGACCTGGGCATGGGCAGCCCGGCCCGGTCGGCCCGACTCGACCCGGCCCGAAAATCCTGACCGGGCCGGGCCAAAGTGTGTCCTCGGGCCGGGCTCGGGCCTGTATTTGTGAGCCCGACAGTCGGGCCGGGCCGGGCTCGGGCCTACTAAATGCACGATTTAAGCCGTGGCCGGGCCGGGCCGCGCTTTTCCTGCTTCGGGCCGGGCTCGGGCCTAAATCTACGGCCCGACAGTCGGGCCGGGCCGGGCTCGGGCCTGGGTATTTAGCGTCGGGCTTTTTTCGGCCCGGCCCGGCCCGAGAAATGCCCAGGTCTACATGCAGCTATGTACGGCCGACGTGTGCGCAAATCAAGTGGCATTATTTTTTTCAAAAATTCCAAGACATCACTATTTAGAAAATGAAAATAACACAAATCCAAAACTCAAAAATAAAAATAGAAAGAAAAAACAAAAAGTAGAAAAACAAAAAAAATTCAAAAATAAACCCACATACTGGGCCGCCCAAGCACCTAGCTCCGTGCGCACCCTAGTTACGCCCGGCTGGTGTCGCTTGGAATTGCATGTGGACTACAACATATGTGGTTGCACATGGGGTTACGTGCAACTGGGTGGCACATTTGAAAATAAAAACACCACTATTTTGGAAAAGATAAAAACCTACAAACATAAAAATAAAAAAACCACTATGTTCGGTCGGGTGCGGCACTTGCAGTTGCGAGGCTGTTGTCGGGCTTGCAACTGGCCCGCGCCCTCTCCCGGCGCCTCCTCCGACAGAACAAAAAAGTCCAGCTGCGGTCGGGTTAGAAGACATGCAGTTGCTGTCGGGTGCGGCACTTGCAGTTGCGGGGCTGTTGTCGGGCTTGCAACTGGCCCGCCCCCTCTCCCGGCGCCACCTCCGACAAAACAAAAGTCGAGTTGCAACCATGTTGGGGGACATGCATTTGCAGTCGGGTGCGGCACTTGCAGTTGCGGGGCTGTTGTCGGGCTTGCAACTGGCCCGCCCCCTCTCCCGGCGGCCCTTCCGACAAAACAAAAAATCGAGTTGCAACCATGTTGGGGGACATGCAGTTGCGGTCGGGTGCGGCACTTGCAGTTGCGGGGCTGTTGTCGGGCTTGCAACTGGCCCGCCCCCTCTCCCGGCGCCACCTCCGACAAAACAAAAGTCGAGTTGCAACCATGTTGGGGGACATGCAGTTGCGGTCGGGTGCGGCACTTGCAGTTGCGGGGCTGTTGTCGGGCTTGCAACTGGCCCGCCCCTTCTCCCGACGCCCCCTCCGACAAAACAAAAGTCGAGTTGCAACCATGTTGGGGGACATGAAGTTGCGTGGCTATTGTCGGGCTTGCAACTGGCCCGCCACTTCTCCCGGCGCCCCCTCCGACAAAACAAAAAAGTCCAGTTGCGGTCGGGTTAGAAGACATGCAGTTGCGGTCGGGTGCGGCACTTGCAGTTGCGTGGCTGTTGTCGGGCTTGCAACTGGCCCACGCCCTCTCCCGGCGCCCCCTCCGACAGAACAAAAAAGTCTAGTTGCGGTTGGGTTAGAAGACATGCAGTTGCGGTCGGGTGTGGCACTTGCAGTTGCGGGGCTGTTGTCGAGCTTGCAACTGGCCCGCGCCCTCTCTCGGCGCTCCCTCCGACAGAACAAAAAAGTCCAGTTGCAACCATGTTGGGGGATTTGCAGTTGCGGTCGGGTGCGGCACTTGCAGTTGCGGGGCTGTTGTCGGGCTTGCAACTGGCCCGCGCCCTCTCCCGGCGCCCCCTCCGACAAAACAAAAGTCGAGTTGCAACCATGTGTGGGGATTTGCAGTTGCAGTCGGGTGCGGCACTTGCAGTTGCGGGGCTGTTGTCGGGCTTGCAACTGGCCCGCCCCCTCTCCCGGCGCCACCTCCGACAAAACAAAAGTCGAGTTGCAACCATGTTGGGGGACATGCAGTTGCGGTCGGGTGAGGCACTTGCAGTTGCGGGGCTGTTATCGGGCTTGCAACTGGCCCGCCCCCTCTCCCGGCGCCACCTCCGACAAAACAAAAGTCGAGTTGCAACCATGTTGGGGGACATGAAGTTGCGTGGCTGTTGTCGGGCTTGCAACTGGCCCGCCACTTCTCCCGGCGCCCCCTCCGACAAAAACAAAAAAGTCCAGTTGCGGTCGGGTTAGAAGACATGCAGTTGCGGTCGGGTGCGGCACTTGTAGTTGCGGGGCTGTTGTCGGGCTTGCAACTGGCCCGCGCCCTCTCCCGGCGCTCCCTCCGACAGAACAAAAAAGTCCAGTTGCAACCATGTTGGGGGATTTGCAGTTGCGGTCGGGTGCGGCACTTCCAGTTGCGGGGCTGTTGTCGGGCTTGCAACTGGCCCGCGCCCTCTCCCGGCGCCCCCTCCGGCAAAACAAAAATTGAGTTGCAACCATGTGTGGGGATTTGCAGTTGCGGTCGGGTGCGGCACTTGCAGTTGCGGGGCTATTGTCGGGCTTGCAACTGGCCCACGCCCTCTCCCGGCGCCCCCTCCGACAAAACAAAAGTTGAGTTGCAACCATGTGTGGGGATATGCAGTTGCGGTCGGATGCGGCACTTGCAGTTGCACGGCTGTTGACGGGCTTGCAACTGGAATAAGAAAGGAAAAATGGTTTGAAAACAACGATAAAAAAGGAAAAGAAAAAAGAAAAGCAAGAGAAAAGGTGGAAATACAAAATGTAAAAAGAAATTCAAACATGACAAGGAACATAGACTAAAGAATCATTTAAAACACTTACAAGTAAATAAAAAATTAAAAAAGATACAAAATAGCTGCCCTCGGTAGTTCTCAACCGCTTCCCCACCCCTCTTCGGGCGGTTTGTTTGAAAAATTAAGCCCAAAACTAGATAAAAAAGAAACCTCTCAAGCCTAGCCCGTAGCGCATATTTGGCTGACATGAGAGAAAATAAACAACAAAAGAAAAGGAAATTGGCCCATCGCGCACCTAAGCAATCGATTTCAAATATAAGACAGACATAGCTGCATAGATCTTGAAGCAACAACGATCTAATGGCCAGGGAGTCGACTGAGTTTTAACAGTCCTGTATGAACCTAAACAGAGAAAAATAAATAAAAAATAAAAATAATGGTAGAAAAAAAAAAGTCGAGGCCTATGAACTAAAGTGCTTGGTACTGCTACTAACTGAGAACAAAAAAACACACACAAGTCACTTCACTCTATCTGTTCGTTCCCTTCCTGTAGGAAAAAAGAAAAAAGAAAAAAGAAACGGACCTAAACCTTGTAAAACAACTGGCAAAATAAAGCCCCACACACAAAGAAAAGGACCACCGCCCAGCCCATCACCTGAAGCCTGCCCCGACGGAAAAAACAAAGACAAAAAAACAGGCCCACCCAGTTCGTTCCCTATGTGGGTTGATTTACTGGAAACAACAGAGCTGCACGGATCTTAAAGCAACACAAAGATCTAAGGGTCAACAAATCGACTGAGACTTCACTAAAAATCAGTCGACTGATTTTTAGCAGAGCCGTTATATTTTATTCGTACTCTATTTTGTTTATTACTTGTAAAAATTTGTGTGTGATTGTGATGATGGATCGATGATGAGCTGAGGAGAGGTTGTTTTGGTTTGGTTTGGTAGACTTGACTAGGTCCGTTGAAATTCAAGTGTCAATGCTAGCTTGTGAATTTCTCCTCCCTCACTTTGGTGGCTGGCTTCCCACTTTCCCAGCTAGCTAGCTCTCTAGCTGCTTAGTTCCAAAACCACAATGATTGCCGGATTATCGGTTACTAGGAGGCAAATTAGTGCATAAGCACTTAGCAGGCATCTTTTTTTTTTTTGAGGAATTATCAGGGCATCTCTAACAGCAGAGAAGCCAAACTATTCCCTCTTTTTTCTACAGTATTCTCTTGTGCTTTCCGCATTATACTAAAAACTTGTTACGCAGCAGTAGGTTATCACTAAGTGTGTTCTCTAATAATTAGTGGTTGTATTAACCCTAAATGACATTGAAAAAAAAAAGGATAAATACAGATGGCATATTGTCCAATGGAGATGGAATCAATCTCTCGGCCATGGACATGGAGAGATCATACTTTGATTCACCAAGAGAAGGCCATCTTTTTCAGCTCAGCAACTGGCGTATATATCTCCCGTACAGCAACAAACAAATTGTTTTGTTTTGTTTTGTTTTGTTTTGTTTTGTTTTAGGGTTTCCAAGCATCTGATTCTGCACTGCGCAGTCCGTGTAAACGACTGAATCTCCCTCGCAAAAAAGAAAAGAAATAAACAAACGACTGAATCTACTCTCAGAATCAAGAGCCCAGTCTGTACAGTCCCTGCAGAATTGCGGCCAAGTCGGAAGAGGTTAGTGGTGGTTTACTGTTTTTAAAACTTTTGACATTTATTTCTTTGACAAAAACCTACACCGGGCGAGGTTTCAATCCAAGCAAGTTACGTGGGCTTGGAAACTTTCCTACTCTTCAAGGAAAAGACTGTGAAAGTAACTAGTACTTTGTCTGTACCATCGCACAAGTATTACCTGGGTGATTTGCTATATATATTTATGTACTTTTGGGGAATGCCCAGTCTTTTCAGACAACTTGTGCACCCCTTTATTTATATTATAGTATCAAGAAAACAAGTGTTATCATGGAGGCCAGAAATGCAACAGATCTTTGAGGATGAAAAAAGACGTGCAAGACGGCAAAGTGTTTACTCCAAAACTCTTCTGCTGGCTAAGGCCAAGCAGAGAGACCTTATATCAGCAAAACAGCAGAAACCCCATAAAAAGCGCCACTTGTCCGCATACCATCCTTACTACTCCCTCCATCCATATATACAGGGCCTAATGTGTTTTTCAAAATTGCCTTTGACTATTGATAGGATTAATAGTATATGAGATGTGTAATGTGAAAATTATATCATTCAAGATTGCCTTTGACTATTGATAGGATTAATAGTATGAGATGTGTAATGTGAAAATTATATCATTGAAAGCTCCTTTCACGTACGAATTTGACAGTATGCTTTGTGTAACTTGCATGTCATATATTATTGATCTAACATGTGGTCAAAGTTAGCCTCAAAAAACGCATTAGGCCCTACATAGATGGATAGAGGGAGTATAGTGTTAATGTTAAGGCGACTTGAGGGAGTAGGTGACAGGTTTAGGACAACTGATGAGAGAATGTATGTATAAATCTTCACTCCCAATATTCAATCATGAATCATGTATGCATTCCAATCCCAATCCCAATCAAACCTTTTGTTTTTGTTTTGCGCCTGAGCAAGCAAACTCCAAGAGTCAGGTAGCGGTTGGCCGGAAGAATCAGCGCAAAACACTAGTTTAAACAAGCCTCTCTTGGGAATGAATTATAGCCTTGAGGACAACCCCTATGCCAGGCCGGCAAGCAATGAGAGAGAGACACTGACGACATGTGATACTCGCATACAAAAATCAAGTCTGCACCAAGAGAATTCTTCCAGACAGGTATCCTCCAACTACTTCCATACCTATTACATCACACCCGAGCCTCATCAGCGTTATTCCAACCAGCTTCCATGTCTTCAGGGAAGAGATTTCCCCAAGTCGTGACGCTGCTGCTTGGAGCTTCTCTGACGAGAAACCGCTCATGGAATTTCTTTTCTACCGTTTCATTATCGCTGTCAGGGCGGCGTGTAGGGGGCTCTCCTTTGATGCCACCACACGGCGCTGCTGACGGAACAGAGAATGGCGACCCCTGAAAGCGGAGCCCTGCTTGCTGGGGAAAAGGCGCGCGCAGACTTGCAAGAATGACTCGTTCTCCTGTTGAATGGGCAAATCCTCCATTTCCACCTCCTGGACAGTTTCAGTCTGTGCCTGCAGTCAGATTACGAAAAGCACAGTTTACAAAACAAAATCCGAAAATATACAGGCATATAGAAATGACTTTTACCCAATATGGTTGATTCCTATTGATCTTGATCCGGTTACTAACATCTGATGTGGGTACACTAGAAAAGAGAAATAGCGCAATGTGCACTAATAGAAGAGCCGACAACGCATGTGTGGGACAAAAAGCACATTGCAATACAAGTCAATGTTATATTTCCATATATTACTAGTTGCCGGGAGCAATTTGATGGTTCAGCTACCAAGGTAGGAATACAGGCTGAAAAACCAACCACTTAACAAGACAATTATGAACCTTTTTGCCCATGTTGGTCCTAGCAACATTGTCAAATACCGCCACACCATAGACAAAAAGAAGTTCAAATTTCCTGGATACCAGATTGGCCAAAATTACCTTCTGTTCGTGATGTCCAGCTACTGAGTCATCATTAGGCTGAGTGGAAGTATGTTCGTCCTGACTGTTCAGATCTTTATACTCCTCCTCTTCCTTTTCCTCGGAATACTGTCTGGAGACCTCATCTGCATAGTCAGGAGATGGATTATTGAGGGATTTTCCAGGATCTTCCATCTGAGTCTCTGCATCATCTGCTTCCATTGTCGCTTTAAACACATCAGTCTGGCGTGGTTGCTCCTGACTAGAGGCTGTGTCATGACTACCAGGATTATTATCACCGAAGTTTACCTGGCGTGCAAAACCTCAAGTTAGTTCAAGCATTCAAGGTGAAGACGATCCACATAGCTGGTGATACAAATTTACATTCTGAGAATAAGCAAGCCAAGTGTCTGAAGTAAAAGCACACCTTCCACTACGACAACTGAATGAATGGTGAGAAAAACTTATGACTATACAGTTATGGAGTTACTTAAACGACACCAGGAACACTTATCTCCCCAATATGGTGAAGAGTACTTTAGTGTGTACAGACACAAACACAGATAACAGAAGCATGGAAATTCTACTGAGCATGGTGTGGTATTACTCAAATATAAAAGGAAGCAACTAGAGAAACAGATCCGATGTACATTACGCAAACACAACAGCCTCACCTCAAATGGTAATAGATGAAAAATTCATATATATGCATACAGAACACAAGGAATGCATGGACACTGAAACCAAGGATTTAGATGTTGATTCTAACCTCCATGTTGCGCTCTTCAGAAATGTTCACTACAGTGACTTCATTATCAACAGATAAAATTTCATCCCTTTCCTTCTTACGCCGTGTAACTTGACAAACAGCACATGCACAATCATTTTTGTGTCGATCATTCCTGTATTCAAACACACATAAGAATATAGAATAATATCTCCTGCAGTAGCATAGAGAGCCAAACATTCAGCAGCTGGACATATTGGGATAATGTGCTTTCTGTTCGTTAGGAAGTCCACTGGAAAGTGTTCTGCCTTCCTGTTAAATAGTACTCCCTCCGTCCCAAAAAAAGTGTCTCAAGCTTAGTACAACTTTGTACGGAGGGAGGGAGTATTAATCTAGCAAAAATAATCAAGGAAAAAATATGTGCGCCTGACACATACCCACCATGCCTATGTGTTATATCCAGTCTCACGAACATGACACGGTTAGATAAGCTACCATGAATAACCAAGGAACATATGCCCTTACCCCTTAGTGTCCATTGGTGGTAATTCATCACTTAGCTAACTATTTGAGGGAACAATGGTGCAATGCCCCTCAACTAAAATGTTGCAACACGAACAGAATAGCCACATAGGTAAAAAAAACTAAAATGTTGCAACACGAACATAGCCACATAGGTCAGGAAAGTAGTACCTACTCGGTTACTCCATTCCAAAATACAAACAGAATAGCATAATAGCCCCTACATAATTGTAAGAACTTAAAGGAAGTATGTATATCTCTGTTATGATCCTCAAAAATTTACACTTATGTTTTAATCCCAAAATAAGCTAATAATAATAATAATAATAATAATAAAAGTCAGTATCACAAGTTGATAAAAGTCGAGAGAATTCCTTATTTGACCCTTTCTTAAAATTTGCTTCCCTATTTGGCCCTAAACAAAAAATTCTTCCCTTTTTGACACTATATTTACTATTTTTCCCCTATACGACATTTCCGTCAAATCTGTTACGATTCCGTCTATTTGACCTGTCAGTATTTTCTTCCATGGACCAAACTGCCCTGTACGCTAAACCTAAGAAGCACGGACACGGGGACGGAAAGACGGGGATACGCATACGGGGACACGGGATACGGCATTTTTCAAAAATAGCCATTCGGGGATACGGCAGGATATATAAGTATTTATAAAAATAAACAACATGTAATAAAGATATAATAGTAAATTTTAGATGAAAGATTGTTTAGTTAGTACTGGACATATGTTGCCTCATTTTTTATGAAAGGTTGTTTTTTTCTTTTGAGGATCACATGGTCACTTTACACGACCCTGCACTCAGAGCCCATGTAGCTCTCCACTCAGAGCCCACATAAGGCCCAATTCCAGGAAACCCTACACAAGTGCTCCTCCAGCTGTTCCCTATCCTGTGCTCCTCTTTCCTCCCTGCCCCAGCCGCCAAGAACCTGTAGAGAGTAGATGAGACGACCGCTCCTCGCCTGTACCTTCTTGCTCATCAAAGGCTTCCCTTTCAATCCACCCAAATCTTCTTCCTCCCTGCCCGGAGCTTTTTCCTCGCCTGGGACCACCTCGCCTTCTCCTCTCTGCCTGGATCTTCTTCCAGGCTAGCGACCGTCGAGGTTACCTGCTCGAGCGTGGCATCCATCGGAGGAGAGCTAAGCCGAGTCCCCCAACGTATCCCCACCATATCTATGCCGTATCCCGATTTGTTTCTCTTTTTTTTTATTCAGAGAAGATGGGATACTGCGGGATACGCGTATCCCGGCATATCCACGCGTATCCCCGTGTCCCCCCGTACTGGAACGGCAATACGGCAGTTTCTGCCGTATCCATGCTTTGTAGCGCTAAACACCAGAGAGAAAAAAAAAGGGAAGAGATGGATCGATGGAACCTTTCTCTCCTCTCCCCCATGATAGAAATCGCTCCCCCCCCCCCCCCCCCCCCCCGAGCACATAGCGGCAGCGGCGCGAGGCTGTGGATGGTGGCCAAGGCGGAAGGGGACAATGCGTCTGCAGAGGCCGCGAGCCAAGGCGCACCAAAGATGGTAGCTGGCGAAGGCCTTGGTGCGGCTCGGCCGTTGGCGAGCACCACCGCAGAGGGGTCAGCCCATGAAGCTGAGGCGGGCTCGGCCTCGGACGGCCAACACGGCCACGGCGCGGCTGCGCAGGCTACAGTGGTGCCACGAGGTGTGAACAGCTTCTCCTGTCTTCTAGGATTGTCCTCTCCTGTCGCAGCTGGCCGTCACTGCAAAGCTACACTTCGAGGAAAGGAACCAACTCGAATTCTTTGGCAGGACCAATAACTAATTGATGTTCCAAAAAAAGAACAGAGACAGCCTTTCTTGCGATCCTTTCCTTAATCACCGCCTAGACTAACTCAAATTCCATCTCACCAGACCACCGGCACATGGCGACGCTGTTGGCAGGCGTGCTCCTGAAGCTGCTGGACAGGATGAAGACGGGCGTGGTGAAGCCGGTGGGCGAGCACCGGACAGTGGTGCTGCAGGTGACGGACATCGTCTGAGCGGACATGGACGAGGTGGACCTGTTCCCGCGCCACGGCCGGAGAGGAGGTTAATGTCAGGGCGAGACAACCGGCGGCGGCGACTGCCTCAGTCCAGGCGAACGCGTGGTCTCCGGCTGCGTGTGGCTGGCCAGCAGCGTTCCCCTGGTCCTCCGCTACCGGCTGCGTGCGTGGTCTCCGGCTGCTCGTGGCCAGCAGGAGGCGTTCTCGTCTGCCGACCGTGCGCGTGGTCTACAGCTAAATATGTGTACTAGTTCCGAACGTGGGCTATTTAGAGGATTTAATAGGGCGTAATAATTTTGGAACGTGATGAACAAACCAGTATGGTACTGATCTTAGATATGGTAGTACATGTTTTACAGACGTTTCCTACGGCTTTTATACGCACAGATAAGTTCAGCTAAGGACCAAATTATTGGAGTGCAACATCCGTGAACATCTGTAGAACATCAGTGAACTGGTTGCTTCTATTTTTGTGTGTGGAACTGATTGCTTATTTACTTAGATATCCAGTATAGTCGCACAATGCACTAGGGGCAAAAATGGTCTTTTCATCTCAGACTTTAACACCGTTCCTGCCTAAAATGGAAGGAAAAGTTAAATTGGGCGTCAAATAGGGAAGAAAAAATTATTTTGGGCTAGAAAAAAATAGGGAAGGAGATTTTAAGAAAGGGCCAAATAAGGAATTCTCTCATAAAAGTCGACAGGACACTATACATGGCCAAATAGGTCTTATCACTAGAAACTACGAGTTTACCTAGAGCTTATGACTTCCCTCAAGGGAAACAAAAGCTATGAACAGTAAGCTCTAGGGAAAGATGATTTTTTGGGTGAGAATAAATGAGTAAAACTTTACCTACAGTTTAGTTTGGCCCCTAGGTAATGAAGACCAGGCAGACACCATGTTGATTAAAAAATAGGAAGGGTGTCCAGTGATACCACGTGAAAGCTATATTTTGGTGGGCAGCGATTTTTGTTTTGTTTCGGCCTGCGCTGTTGGGTCCACTAGACAGTGACTATGGGCTAAAGGAGCTTGGCGCTAGTGGACGAAAAGTTTCGCCAAGTCTAGGTCTTCCATGTCCGGCCATCTCACTTTCCCCATCTCTCCAGATCCAGCGCCGCCGCCGCCGCTCCTCCTTCTCTTCCCCCCTTCCGTCACAAATCAAGCACCGCCGGTTGTGATTCCGCTGCATGCCAACCTCCTCCTCTCTGAAGGCCGTCGCCCCTCCCCCCTACCCCTTCCTCGCACACCGACAGATCTTGGCGCCGGCACACCATAGGCGCTGCAAGGTGAGCCCATGCGGCGATGGGACTAGAGGAAACATGCGGCTACTCGGTTCCATGGTGTATAGGGAGACTGAGAGATGGCGGTGAGCAGGGACTTGGGCTAGCGCCGACGAGCAGGGAACAACAGCGGCGGCGCCTGCAAGCACCATCCTCCATTGACAAGTCTCCCTCTATTGAAGGTATACCCATGCTCAATAACTTGCAAGTTGCTGGTGATTACTTTTTTGTTATTGGAACTGATGAATTTTGATGAATCTAGGTACTCACGACATTTGTTTTCACGTATTTATGGTCTTTTCGAAGAGTCGCTATTCTCTAGATATGTCTTGAATTAATTTCTGCATGTTTTAGTTATGCATGGTCTTCTTCACAAATATTTGAACTTATATTGGCTCTTGAAGCTTGGAGATCTTACGACGACCAATATCTGCGGCTAACGAATAAGGTGGCCTTTGTTTGGGCTGCAGCTTCTGATTTTCAGATTCTAACCTTTCAAAATCAGAATCTCAAACAAACACACTGGATTCCTGCCAAGCTTCCCAGAATCGATTCTAAAGAATGAACTACGAACGAAGCGAATCCGGAAGCAGCGATTGTGGTGATTCTAGCGATTCTACACCTTCCCACAAAAGAAAACGATTCGTTTTGAGGTCTTACCCCTACTTCTTGTCTAAATTACAAACAAACTGCCACCACAACCCTCACCCCTCATCTTTCCCGAGCGATTCCCCAGCCGCCGCCGACGAGCAAGATGAGCACGAGGGGGGTCGATGGTCCGGCTGGGCTGCCCTAGAGCCCGTAAGCTCCCGCAGATGTCGGCCTCCCACAGGCCCTCGTCCCTCGTCGGCCGTCTCCTTCCGTGGCGCCCGTGCGATCCTGTGGCAGCCTCCTCGTAGGCCGGCCGGGTCGACACCGCCGCGTACCCACGCTGTGGCGCGCGCAGGGAGTCGCCGCCGTCTTGCCTGAGAGACCTTGTACGCGGGAGCCGTGGCCTGCGAGGCAGCGAGAGGAGACCGGGGGTGCAGGGGCCATGCGCGAGGGCGCCGAAACCAGAGGGAGGAGCCACGCGTGCAGGGGCATGGCCACGCGCCGGCTGGAAAACGACCCCGGCGCCGTTGTCTTTCAGGGAGGCGGCGGTCGGCCGATGGGGTCAGAACTCGACCCTGAACCCGTGCGGACGAACGAGTGATGTCCTCCTCGCATTCGTGGCCTTCTCTTCCTCCACTTGATAGCACGGCGTGCCTGTTGTTGTTGATGGCGAGGACGGCGCCATGGCATTGGTGTTGAGGCTGCTACGTACAGGTAGAAAACACAAAAAGCATTGATTCTCATCAAGTCATGATGTTCTTCTTGCAGCCATCTTCTTCCGCTCACTCGTCCTTGTTGCCTCATTTCATGGCGCTGCTCCTCTGCCTAGTTGCCTGTTATGTGTCATTTTTTTCTTCTTTGGTGATTTTTTTTGTTCAGATCATGTGCGTATAAATCTGGCCAAAATGTGTACGTATGTGTGAACGAATGAATTAAAAGATTTATAAACTGTTTGATGAATGTGATAATTTTTGCAAATTTATGATTGGCCATTTGTACATTCTGAACATTATGGACATTTCACAACACTTGTGGTTTTTCTACAGTAGGGTAAACAAACAGTCAGCTTCAGATTCTCAAAATCCACAGCCACAACTGATTCTCAGAATCTAAGCTACAGCTGATTCTCAGGAATCTGTAGCCCAAACAAAGGGGGCCTAAATTATAAATGACTGCTCTTTGGGGAAGCCCCACGGATAATTGGTTCTCTTCAATGGGTCTACTACTGTGTTATTACCGGCAAGACATCATTGCACCGTCCTCATCCAAGAACTCCATATTCAATCTCATGTTCATGTATGTACTGTTCATGTCTCACATCAACTTTGCATTGTTTTTGTTTGTGGCTTGACCATGTAATTTTGATTTGATTTCAATCTCTAGTTATATGCAAACTTGTGTAGTGTCAATTGAAATGAGCTAAGCATGAACCTTAGTTGTATGCGCTCATGAAAAACTTAACCAAGAACCAGAATCACTTTGTGCCATCAAGCACTTATTATACTAGCTAGCAAGTCGCTATACATTTGAAGCACGGTCGTGTATGTTTTCACATCTGAGCTCTTCTCTTGCAGATTTTGGAAACTAATCAAGAACCGCCAGCTTTGTGTGCACAGCAACAATCAGATGTAAGTTTTCTGGAACTAACTTCAAATGATACAAACTATGTATGCCCCTAGGGTGTTGATGTTGAAATGCATGCTTCTGTGATGTGCACAGCTTTATGTGTGGTGATCTGCACTGTTGTGATTATATGCATGCTTCTGTGCAAAGCATGATCATGGATATTTTTTTATGCAGGGGCTATGTGTAGTGTGGGGAGCGATTAAATCCTCTTGTCTTATGCCCATATTGTCCAAATTACATTCATTATGCTGCCTACCAGAATATTCAAGTCTTTGAACTGGTGCTAAACTACCTGCCATCACTAATTTTCAGGATCACAATCTCACTTTGGATGCTTCTCCCCAAGATTTGGAGCTTGACGCTGCAGAGATGTTTTTTTATCCAGTGCATCTCGAACTTAACTCACTCGCTTGTCCCTCTACGGCAGCCAACCACTTGATCCTTAATTTTCTGGGTCTTGAAGTCTATCGAGCATAGATAACATGTTGTTGCAAGTTATTTGCAGTAGCAGATACTTAGCCTGACCAACAATGCTTGTACATGCTGATTTAGGTATTCTGCTAGCTGTAGAAATTTCAGATATAGTGTATTTTTTTTAATTCTGGCTTGAAATCAACCATGAGTCTGATGTATGTGTCATTGTATGTTAAATTTTGGCTACAATTTATAAATTGGAATTATGGCTCGGAATTGAATTGTTTGAATTATGGCTGGAATGAATTCAAATTCAAGTTGCATATTTTTATATGGCAGATAAAAGTATGATGTGTCCCTAGGGTATTATTTGAACATATGGTAGGGAAATAGCTGTAGGGGAAGTTGTGACGTGGCATAATTCAAAAGGACCCCACCGTCTTTCCCTAGAGCCAACATACTTGTAGGTAAACTACCTTTCCACGTTGGACAAGCAGCCAGGTTGAATTCTTTCCCTACAGCTTACGGCTCTAGGTAAAGTAATGGTTCCCTAGAGCTTGACAAGGGCACTCTAGGGAAAGAGCTCTTTACCGACTATTCTTCACCTTAGGTTCTTCACCTAGGGCAAGCTCTAGGTAAAGCCTTTACCTATGATTTTTTGCCTTTTACCTAGGATATATGGCTCTAGGTAAAATCGTAGTTTCTAGTAGCGTATAGATGCTATCCTGCTCAAATCATTTTTGCCAAGTACAATATGTTACTTAGTTCATCTGAATCTCATTACTTCAATGTTCTAAACTTCTAGTCGATATGATTTCTGAAGAGCATGGCCTACAGCACATAAGACATGATATCATATGATAGTCTAGCCTCTACTCCCTCCCTTCCGGTTTGTAGGGCTTATATCTGAAATCTCATCAACCAAGGTAGATGTTGATTGGCTGGGATGGATTAAGCTTGTTTAGAAACTGCCCAATTATCACATACTAGCTTTTTCTCCACAAAACCGTGCTAGACGTGGTATTGAATCTCAGTCTGTTTGACTCTCAATGCAATAACTGCAGTGCCCTGGTGAGATATGCTCCGCGCTAACAGCCGCATGTGTGCCTCTCTCTCTCTCTCTCTCCCTCTCTCTCTCATCTGCATGGACCATGCACAGGTCAGTCTTCATATTTTATCTCATTTTAATGGCCAGTTTGCTGCATGCATGCAGCGAAGGGAAGGAAAGGAGTAACGACTTGGCTCTGTGATTTATTTTCTTTCGAGAACCGCAGCCAGAGAATTAAATGCAACGTAGCGATTGAAACGACCTCAGTGATTCAAATCAAGCAGGCCTCAAAACAAGCCTTATAAAACGGAAATCTGAAGATTTTGAATTGAGCCCTCTAAACCGGAAAGGAGGGAGTAGAATAGATAAAGAAAACTTGTAGGTGGTCGCAAGACAAGATTAACTACATACCCTGGGCGACGCCGTTTTTGCTTAGACTTGCTTTTTGAACTAACTTTGGCATCCTCGTCACCAGTGTTGTAATTGCCACCTAAAATTTTGGGAAATACTGATCATATATATGAACACATGTATTCTATCAGGTAAAGAAAACTATATACAGCTAAATAAATGATCATGCAGAGTACAACATTGCTAAACTGCTAATACAATGAAATGCGGAAGCCTGGAAGGGAGGTGGTATAACTATTAGAAGTCATTTTTCTCACTTGCTATGTTATGCAATACATAAGTACAATAACGGAAAAAAATCACTATGTCAAATAACTTATCCGTAAATTCATAAATACTGATGGTATAAGTGACTCGATAATAAAGATGTCTTATAGTATAGAAAATGTTTCCTTTGTTCCTTGGTATGGACTCATTTGTGGTAAATATATATTACTACGTGAAACAGGAACTACTGGAAAGAACTCATATGCAAGTTAAGTGTTAGAAGTATTAACTAAGGACAAGTTCGGAGCTATCATCTGTTCAATACTTACCATTCTCCTGCACATCAGAATACAAGCCTGCTGCCAGCCAATTTTTCATGAAGGCCTTCTTTACCCGTTTCATAAGCTCTATTATGTAATCACCTTTACTGTTATACTTGGTACAGTTATCCCATATAAACTGCACGTCCTTATAGACATCCTCTGAGTTCATATATTTGCTTCCACGTTCTAAATCTTGACATATTGTGCCAAAATCCATAGGAGTGTCGATAACATCAAGATAATCCTACACAATTTGCAAGTGTGAGGGCAATAAAAAATCACATGCAAATAAAGTGAATTATTTTCCATAAGAAATTGATTTAGGAGCTTGCATGCATATAATTAGTTTCTTAGGTAGTTAGACCAATGGTCACAAGACATGCAGCTACAGAAGTCTGTCTGAGACACTGCTGAGGAAGTGGTCTGCATTTGTAATAACTGTTTCTTACTCTCAGTATGTTCAAGTAAAACAAATACACTGGGTTCAGAACTTGATCTTGTGAGCAAGGAAAGCTTGACTAGGTTTTAGCCAAACAATCATATAATTAGGCAGAGCTTTCACGTATGCCATAGATTAATAGCCCTATCATAACCATCAGTTTTATTTACTCGACCATAGAATTAAAGATGGGGCAGCAACCCACTTAAAGTTAGAGTTACCCCAGAAAAATTGCAGAAAAAAAAAAGATAGAGGGCATGGGAAATCGAAACCTGCATACTCATAACAAGTAGATGTCTGAACCAATTCAGTGGAAGTGATCGATACTACACCACTGAAGACATTTTGTGGAAGTGACTAAACGACACCGAAACTTATGAGGGGCTGAGTCAACTAAGTGTTTAAGATCTTTTAGAAGGAATATATTTATGCGTGAAGCCTACCAAAGTATCAGGTGATTTGAAAAGAAAGAAGCGGCACCACAAAATACTCACAGGTATTCCCAAAGCAATAGGGTCAACTGGGGTGTTAAATGGCTCAGCTGCGTCGACCTTCATAACCTTCTTAATAGCCTGAGAGCAAAAGAGAATTTCAGTAAAGGTTTAATGTATTTCAGGTCTTTACCATGTGATATTTGGAGAATCAAAAGATGCCATGTAAAGTTGAGCCAAACTGTACTCACTTCAAGTGCAGCAGCTAACTCTTTCTCATCGCGCTGAGATTCCAGGGTAGACTGCTTTATCTCCGACCCTTGTGAGTTCTTTGGCTCGGATGCACTCTCACTTTCCTCGGTTCCTAAAACAGTTTCCTGCTTACTTGGAAGAGGTTCATGTACTTCATCAACTTCCCTGTCCTGAGTGTTATCTTGTACTGAAGAAGATAATCCCGTGGAGATGATCTTTATGCTTCCTGCTTTCTTTGCCACCTTGTCCTTATCAGAACCACTCAACTCCGACTCCTGCCCATCAGTTGTCTGGCCAGTTGACGATGCAGCGATACCTTTTTCGGCAGTAACTTGCTTGCTCACTTCAGGGGCGGCAGTCTGAAATTTACCAGCATCGGCGGGTGCCTGAGCTACCGACGAACTATTGTTGAGCTCTACCGCCTTGGAGGTTTTGAACTTCAGCTTCACACGACCGTATACTGCCCCCACCTTGGGCTTGGCGTACGGTATATCAGCGGCGGGATGAGCCGGAGCTGGGGCAGGTACAGGTACGCTCGGCTTCTCCAGTTCAGGAGGCGGAGATGGTTCAGGCACTGCCGGAGTGGAGCCCGAGACTGGCGCATTCTCCGCTGGGATGTTCTCTTCGGTGCTTGGGCTGGACGGAGATGCCGACGAAGAGTCTCCCCCGGTGGTATTCGAAGAACTCTTCTTGCCCGGCGTGCGGCCGCGCTTGCGCTTCATCTTATCCGTCTCTTGCTAGCATCCAAAGATAAAATTCTTGGAAATAAGCCGCTCCGGCACCTGCGCGCCGCGCCCTGAGGGGATCGATCTCGCGCCGGACTGAATTAGGAGGACCTAATCGGAGCAACCATGAATGGATGGGTTAGATTACTACGGGCCTCAGGCATCCAAGAAAACCAGGCAAGGGAGAGAGATGACGGCCGGCTGCCGCAGCGAAGAGAGAAACTAGGGTTCCTTACCGGCAGCAGCGGAGAAGGATCGATCCTCGGCAGTGCAGTAGCAGTGGGGCTGGCTTGTTGCGTCCCGTTGGCGCCACGAACTTGTGAGGAACAAAAGACCGGGAACTTGGAGGCGACGAATTTGGGGGAGGAATCGGGGAAGAAGAGGGGTAGGCTGGAGGAGGAAGAAGAAGAGGATTGGAAATCTCGGGAGCCTTTGTGGGTTTGTCGACTGGGCTGCGTGTCTTCAAAATAGTTCATGTGGGCTGGGCTGGGCTGGGCTGATTCTTATGGCGCTGGCGGACTGTCTAAGGTTGTTTATGTCATACCCAAGATCTCTCAAAAAAAGATGTCTGCCGGGATCCGATCGGCGTTGAGTATTTACTGCCGGCAGCTGCGGTGTGCCCCTGCTCCCTGCGCTTGTGCGGACTCTCGGGTTGATAAGGGGGCGGCTGGTCTGCCTTCCTGGCATTGGAGTTCTGCTGCAGAATAGGAATGAAGTCACGTAACTCATTTGTTGTTTTTTGTCGAGATCGGCCAGATCGTAATGCATGGAGGCCTCAGGTTCTTCCAGCGGGACGGCATAGGGAAAGAGGGTTGAGTCAGGGGAGGATCTGAAGTAGGCGACGCATAACATATCTGCAAGAGGGCGAGTTGGATGATGTGTACGTTGGAGAGGAAGAGAATGGAGAACTGAAAAAGGCGGCGTGCCGGATGGCGGTGGCAAAAGTGATCAGAAAGAAAACTTTTAGTAGTGCATCACTCAAGGAGGCGTTGAAATTTATACAGAGTCTAGCTCATGATCCAGAGATTCAAGAGGTGGATGACAACATCTTTGTGATTCAGGTGTACTACTTGGGTGACTGGAAGAGGCTGATGTTCTAGGTCTGTGGATCTTCCGGGGACTGATGGTTTTAATAGAGGAGTATGATGGCAAGACGTCGTCGGAATCGGTTAAGCTTCGTCATGTTGTCTTGTGGGCGCGTATCCATTAGATCCATGACCTTTACATGAATGAAGCAATAGTTGATCAACTCGCAAGGGGGTCGGGACTGTGAAGAGTGTGGAGATGAACTCGGCACGGTACTTTGAAGGAATTATGTCAGGGTCAGAGCGAGTATCGAAGTAGGAAAAAAAGTTGATCCGTTGGACTCCACTAAATCTAGCTAGGGAGGGATATTTTTTGGATGTCAAATATGAAAAGATCTGGTACTTCTGTGAGGTTTGTGGCTTGCTTGGGCATGATAAGCAGGAATGTGGGGATGGTATTCACCCATCGGAAAAAATGCAATGGGGCAAGTGGTTAGTGGCCAAAAAGAGAGTCACACAAATGGCTCAAAGCACAACTATGGGCGGCAGGACCTTCAGGAGCTTCGTGGGTTCTTTGCGTGATGCCGCATAAGAGGATGTCTTATGATGCATGACTGGGGGGAAATGAAGTTCTTGATGACACTACCGAAGGTCCTTTGAAGCAGAAGGAGGCAGATGATGATGGTGATGGCTCTGATCGGATAGAGGGAAAAGATTTGTGACAAGAAAACTTAACTTGGATTTAACTGGCCAGGGCATGAGTGGTGATAAGGGTAATGCTTCTGATGACGCCCATAATTGGGGTGATGGGGTTGTAGGAGTTTCGAAAAAGGCTGGTGCTACCACCGCTTCCACCACGGTACCACCGGGGTGTTATTTTTGTGCTCTCCATGTATTTAGCCTTAATGTATATGCATGTCAGATTTAGATCCAAAACGTTTATGGCGTATGAAATCACTCATAAAAATCAAAGTGTTCCTCTCCTTTTTACGCAGAAAAGTTGTGCTTACAAAAGACATTTTTATTAAGCTCGTGCGCCAGCAACGTTCAAGCAGGTGGGGTGAATGAGTGTGTGGGGGCACACCTATTTCACATAAACGACATTGATTACAGATGTAATTTAGTTTCATACTTTTTTTGGTGATATGACCATACCTTCTGTTGTGAATAGGAAACTATCCAACATCTTTTCTTTGATTGTTTTTTGCCATTTATTGCATGACCATAATAAATATCATACCACCTCTTGTATGTAGGTGCTACTCATTTCTTGGTGTAATGCCCAGACCAAACCCACCTGTTCCTGGTCGTTGCGCATGGTATCTAGACTGACCTCACAAGTCAGCACTAGTCTTTCCTATGCACTTTGTCCTCTTTCATGCGCACCCAGGATCAACTTTCTAGTCGGTCACTCATCCTCAAATTGCTTCATGCCAAGCACGCTCAACTTTGAGGTTCCTTTCAGATGGGATCCTGGAAAAGAAGGTGCATCTTGTTGATATGAGTAGTGTATCATTCCTATCAAGCCGGAATGTTACACCTGGTCCCAAGGAGCCGATGATCAGCTCAAACGGATTACCAGGGAGTTTATGTCAGGATTTGGATGACATGCGAGTGATAGGCTTCTTAGTCTTCAGAGTTCTCTTGGTCTGCATATTACGAGTGAGGATCCCGGACACGCCAACCTCTGATCCTTGCAATCTCATCGATCACCTTTATGACGGGATCCAAGCCCAAAATTGTTTGCATATGGCATGAACGAGGGATACAAGGGAATACAGTGGGGGCACAATATGCCTAGGCCCGCTAGATATAAATTGCTGGAGCCCTATGATGACCCACAAGTATAACGGATCAATCGTAGTCCATTCGATAAGTAAGAGTGTTGAACCCAACGAGAAGCAGAAGG
Source organism: Elymus sibiricus (assembly GCA_039707655.1). NCBI lineage: Eukaryota > Viridiplantae > Streptophyta > Magnoliopsida > Poales > Poaceae > Elymus > Elymus sibiricus. The sequence goes on from CM077676.1 coordinate 312,397,561, forward strand.
AATTGATAGGCAGTTTTTAGCAAGGATTTCACTGCAAATGATGTAAGATAGTTTTGATAGATAGTTTGATAGCAAGATAATTGGTAACAAGGTAACAAGTTACAAGGTAGCAAGGTGCAGCAAGTGGCCCAATTCTTAATTGTGCTAAGGACAAGCCGGTGGTACTTCTTATAGTGATTAAAACGCTCTTGAGGACACACGGGAATATCGCAGTTACTTTCACCACGATTCATCGACTTACGTTCATTGCCTTGATAAGTGTTATGTGGGTGGACCGGAGCTAAGGTATTGTCCTTACTTGAACTCATACCCACTTATGATTATACCCTCCATGCAAGCATCCGCAAATACAAGAGAAGTAATTAAGATAAATCTATAACATTATGCAATTGGATCCAAAACAGCCCCTTACGGAATAATTCATAAACTGGGTTCAGGTTTCTATCACTCCCGCAACCAATCATCTACAAACTAATTCCACGATGCCTTTCCCTAGGCCCAAACATGGTGAAGTGTCATGTAGTCGATGTCCATAACACCACTAGACGAAGAACAACACAACATAATATCAAACATTGAACGATGATCAACTTCACATGATTGGTAGCTCATACGTCCATTTTGCATCATGTTTTCTTACTGTTATTTATAATGTTTTAGAGCTATATTTTACTTTATGATGCAATTCTAATGCCTTTTCTCTCTTAAAATGCAAGATACACTGAAAGAGGGAGATTGTCGGCAGCTGGGATTCATAGCCTGGAACAGAGATAGCTATTCTCCGGAGCTCCAAATGACCTGAAAATTTACGGAGAATTATTTTGGAATATATAAAAAATACTGAAAAAAGAAGTACCAGAGAGGAGCCTCGGTGGGCCCACAAGGCAGGGGCGCGCCCTAGTGCCTTGTGAGGCCCACAAAGGTCCACTGATGCCCATCTTCCGCTATATGAAGCCATTTGCCCTAGAAAAAAGAATAAGAGAAGACTTTTGGGACTAGACGTCGCCGTCTCGAGGCAGACCCTGGGCAGGAGCACTTTTGCTCTCCGGTGGAGCGATTCCGCCAGGGAAACTTCCCTCTGGGAGGGGGAAATCGAAGCCATTGTCATCACCAACGCTCCTCTCATCGTGGGAGGACTCATCTACATCAACATCTTCACCAGCACCATCTCATCTCCAAACCCAAGTTCATCTCTTGTGTTCAATCTTTGTATCAAACCTCATATTGGTACCTGGGGGTGCTAGTAGTGTTGATTACATCTTCTAGTTGATGCTAGTTGGTTTACTTGGTGGAAGATTATACGTTTAGATTATTAATTACATATTTATCTCCTCTAATCATGCGCATAAACATGATTTGTGAGTAGTTTCGTTTGTTCTTGAGGACATGAGAGAAGTCTTGTTATAAGTAATCATGTGAAGTTGGTATTCATTCAATGTTTTGATATTGTGTTATGTTGTTTTTCCTCTAGTGGTGTCGTGTGAACGTCGACTACATGACACTTCACCATATTTGGGCCTAGGGGAAAGCATTATGGGAATAGTTAGTAGATGATGGGTTGCGGGAGTGACAGAAGCCTAAACCCGAGTTTATGAGCTTTTCCGTAAGGGGCTGATTTGGATCCTTTCGTTTAATGCAATGGTTAGATTTTATCTTAATTCTTTTCTCGTATTTGCGAAAGCTTGTGAGAGGGGGTACTCATAAGTAGGTTATTTTTTCAAGTAAGAACAACACCTTAGCACCGGTCCACCCACATAACAATTTATCAAATCAATGAATGTGTGGCAATGAATTATGATGAGAGTAACTAGATGAATTCTCGTGTGTCCTCAACAACGCTTTAATCACTATAAGAAGTACTTTCGGCTTTTCCTTTGCAATACAAAGGATTGAGCCACCTTGATGCACCTTGCTAATTTTGTTAGTTATCACTTGTTACGAATTATCTTGCTATCAAACTATCTGTCATAACTACTTTACAGCACTTGCAGAGAATACCTTGCTGAAAACCGCATATCGATTCCTTCTGCTCCTCGTTGGGTTCGCCACTCTTACTTATTGAAAGGATTACGATTGATCCCGTATACTTGTGGATCATTAAGACTCTTTTCTGGTGCCGTTGCCGGGGAGTAAAGCACTCTTGGTAAGTGGAATTTGGTAAGGAAACATTTATAATACGTGTTGAATTTTATCTTCACTTGTTACTATGGAAGATAATCCTTTGAGAGGCCTGTTTGGGGTATCTTCACCTCGAGCGGAAGTGGTAAGAGCCATGCCTCAACCTACTGAAAATATTTGTTATGAAATTCCTTTTGGTATATGATGACCCACAAGTATAGGGGATCAATCGTAGTCCTTTCGATAAGTAAGAGTGTCGAACCCAACGAGGAGCAGAAGGAAATGACAAGCGGTTTTCAGCAAGGTATTTTCTGCAAGCACTGAAATTATCGGTAACGAGTAGTTTGATAGCAAGATAATTTATAACAAGTAACAAATAGTAACGGTAACAAAGAGTGCAGCAAGGTGGCCCAATCCTTTTTGTAGCAAAGGACAAGCCGAAATAGTCTCTTATAATAAGCTAAGCGTTCTCGAGGACACATGGGAATTTCATCTAGTCACTTTCATCATGTTTGTTTGATTTGCGTTCGCTACTTTGATAATTTGATATGTGGGTGGACCGGTGCTTGGGTGCTGTTCTTACTTGAACAAGCCTCCCACTTATGATTAACCCCTCTCGCAAGCATCCGCAACTACGAAAGAAGAATTAAGATAAATCTAACCATAGCATTAAACATATGGATCCAAATCAGCCCCTTACGGAATAGCGCATAAACTAGGGTTTAAGTTTCTGTCACTCTAGCAACCCATCATCTAATTACTACTCCACAATGCATTCCCTTAGGCCCAAAGATGGTGAAGTGTCATGTATCCACAACATACATATCATCAAAATATCGAACGAATACCAAATTCACATGATTACTTATGACAAGATTTCTCCCATGTCCTCAAGAACAAAAGTAACTACTCACACATCATAGTCATGTCCAAGATCAGAGGGGTATTGAATAGCATAATGGATCTGAACATATAATCTTCCACCAAATAAACCAACTAGCATCAACTACAAGATGTAATCAACACTACTAGCAACCCACAGGTACCAATCTGAGGTTTTGAGACAAAGATTGAATACAAGAGATGAACTAGGGTTTGAGATGAGATGGTGCTGGTGAAGATGTTGATGAAGATTGGTCCTCCCACGATGAGAGGATCGTTGGTGATGTCGATGGCTTCGATTTCCCCCTCCCGGAGGGAAGTATCCCTGGCGGAATCGCTCCGCCGGAGAGCAAAAATGCTTCTGCCCAAGTTCCGCCTCGAGACGGCGGCGCTCTGTCTCGAAAGTCTTCTCTCTATTTTTTCTAGGGCAAATTGGCTTATATACCAGAAGATGGGCACCGGAGGCTGGCCAGGGGCCCCACAAGCCACCAGGGCGCGCTTGGGGGGGTGGGGGGGTGGGCGCGCCCTGGTGCCTCATGGGCACCTGGGTGGCCCCCTCTGGTACTTCTTTTCTCCAATATTTTTTATTTATTCCAAAATAAATCCCCGTGAAATTTCAGCTCATTTGGAGATGTGCAGAATAGGTATCTCTGACATAGCTTTTTCAGGTCCAGAATTCTAGCTGCCGGCAATCTCCCTCCTTATGTAAATCTTGCATGTTAAGAGAGAAAATGCATTAGAATTGCTCCACAAAGTGTTATATTGATTTTTTTTTTTGAAAAGGGGCGCTTTATTACTTAAAAGATTTAAGCATTACACCCGGCCTCTGCATAACTAAGATGCACACAGCCAAACAAGTTCCTCACACACAAACGAAAAAATAAAAAGGCGGAATACAAAGAAACATGTAGAGTTCGTATAACGCCTAAAGCGAAGGGGGGCCAATCCTAAGATCATGCTGCCACCCATGCTGGTTAAAAGTATCCCTCGCCGTAGCCTCCAATCGTGTACACACCTCCGTAAACAGGTCTCGATTCTCCACGCGTTGTAGAGAGGACCATAAACGAAGAGTCCCGGTACATCTGTAGATAACCTGCAACAGAGAAGTACTTTTATCGTTGAAAACCTTATCATTTCTACATAGCCAAAGCGACCAAATAACGGCAAGCGCTCCCACCCTGAGAAGAGTTCTAAACCTGTGATCAATCCCATGTAACCAGTTGCCAAATACATTAGCAACACTACAGGTAGGATACAAGCCAGAAGCTATTTGGATGACTGACCATATAGAACGAGCGAATTTGCATTGGAAGAATAAATGTTTTATTGTCTCCTCATGGTGACAAAAGACACATTGCGGACTTCCATGCCAATTCCTCTTAATAAGGTACTCTTAATATAAGTGTTATATTGATTAAAAACACTATAAATAACATTAGGAAAACATGGTGCAAAATGGACGTATCAACTCCCCCAAGCTTAGGCCTCGCTTGTCCTCAAGCGAAAGCCGATATCGATAATTATGTCCACATGTTTAGAGAGAGAGGTGTCGATAAAAACAAAATACGGACATAGTAGCATCATGATCATTATTATAATAGCAATATTCATTATCATAGAACTTCTCATGGGCAAGTAACAATTCACCACAACAACGAAGTATAAGGCATAAACTTTCTTGAAAACTAACAAACTATGTTCTCAGTCAACAATGCAATTGCAATTCATCATATTTTCAGGAAGGGTCTCATGTAGGAGCTTTTTAGCAAGTCCACATACTCAACCATCATTTAGTCTTCTATGATTGCTAACACTCACAACATATATATGGAGCAAAAAGTTTCAGCCAGACACATAGAAAGATAGGGGCTTATAATTTCGCCTCCCAACTTATTCACCTTAAGGGTGATGTTAACAATAATAACTCATGATCACTCATATCCAACTGGATATATATGCCTAGATCTTTCTCCACCACATGATGCTTGCAAAAGAGAAAAATAAAAAGGAATAGAGGGGAACACTATTGACTCTTGCATAAAAAGTAAATACATAAAAGTAAAAGATAGGCCCTTCGCAGAGGGAAGCAGAGGTTGTCATGCGCTTTTTGTTTTTGGATGCACAAGCTCTTAATGCAAAGGAATGTCACTTTATATTGCCCCTTGTGATAGCAACCTTTATTATGCAGTCCATCGCTTTTATTTCTTTACCATCACAAGATCGTACAAAGCTTGTTTTCCCTTACAATAAAAGATCATACATATTTAGGAGCAATTTTTATTGCTTTATGCACCGATGACAACTTACTTGAAGGATCTTATTCAATCCATAGGTAGGTATAGTGGACTCTCATGGAATGAAACTGGGTTCAAGGTTTTTGGATGCACAAGTAGTATCTCCACTTGGTGCGGATTTTTGGCTAGCAAAGATATTGGGCAAGCACCACATGTTGGAGGATCAATGACAATATAACTTCTATGTGAATATAAGCAAACATAATTCATTACATTGTCTTCCTTGTCCAATGTCAATAACTTGTCATAAAATACTCAATGGGGGCTCACTGTAACACCCTGGATTTTTGCCTTTCTTTTATTTGGATTTATTGAATATTTTAATTTGCATATGGGTTTTCAGTCAATTCTTTTGGACTTACCACTTGGAATTATTTTTGATTTTCTTCCAAGTGGGATCTAGCACCCCTAAACCTTCCCTAGACCTCATCCCTCTCACCATAATGCCATTGGATAATTTTATTTAATGGCATTATATTCTTTGTCTTCCTGAAAATGCCTATTTTCTCAACAAGCTATGAAGCAACCCTCATTTTTATTGCTTCAAAAATTCCAAGAAAATTCCCAAATATTCTTTGGATCATGCCTCACCTCCCTATGCAATAATATACCATGGTCATTTGGAAATTTTCAGCTAAGAAAAATATTTTTGCTTTTGGACAAAATTGGCACTTTGTGAAGCAAGTATATTTTTCCTTGATCTGTTGGAGCTGAAAGTTTTACCACACGACTACCCTCCTAAGAGGTGCTTAACCCCCAAATTTCAGCCCTTAATTCCTAGCCGTTTGTCCCCAGCAATTGTCCCAAGTTTCTGTCCAGAAACTTTGCAACATGCTCATGTCACATCCACTGAGCCAGATGGCAAGCCAAGCGCATAGTTAGGCACCGCGTTGAAGGGACTTCACCTTTGACACGGTCTGGCATCCCCCAAAGCAGCGCGTGTGCCAGTGCACGTGGTGACCGCGTGGGTGCACGGGGTTTGGCATGCGCTCGCCGCGCTTTGTGCATCGGGCCCCTCTGCCGCCCATTCGCTCTCCTCTCGCCACCGCAGCATGTCCCAGCCCCCCAGCGATCTCCAGCGCGCCACCTAGCCTCGCACTGCTCCTCCCCGACGCCGGCAAGCCACTCACCGGAAGCAGCCGAACGCTACCAGGCGGAACAGTGCGCGCGCGTGCACCGTCTGCTCCGCGTAGTGCGCCGCACTGTGCCCGCGTGCGTGCACCGCGTAGCTGTGCTCCACTACTCCTCCTCCACGTCACGCCTGAGCTCCTCTCCCTCTCTATTCTTCTACAACTCGTCGCCAGCGGAGTCCAGTACACGGTCGCCCTCCATCTATAAATAGAGCCATCCCCGAGTCCTTCTAGCCATCGCCCTCACCTCCTCTGGCCACAAACCACTCCCCAGCAAGCGCGGCAAGGCAGGGAGGGCCTCCTGCCGCCGATCATCGCCAGAATCCGCCGCGGATCCACCTGGATTGTGCACTCATTCCAGTCATTCCCAGCCCCGCCCTCTGCTCCCATCGAGGTCGTGGTGATCCCCTGAGCCCATTGGTGGTGTTGCTTCGTCGGATTGTCGCCGGTATCGCCGTAGCTGACGAGCTCCGCCACCACCGCCTCTGGAGAAGAACGGTCCGACGTTGTCCGGCCATCCCCGCCGTCACTTCGGGTACGTGCGTGTTCACCGTGACATGCTGAGTCCATCCAGCCCATCGCCTGCGACCGCCGTGGTCTCCTCGCCGGAGAATCACCGGCGACAGCGCCGCCTCCCCTGTTCCCTCTCTCTCTCCCTTTTAACCCTGATAGGGGCCCCACCTGTCAGCCTCTCTTTCTCTCCCCTGAACCGTTTTAAGTGGAGACGTATTCGCAAAATACGCCTTCGACGTGGCCTGTTCTGGAAATTTGGTTAAAATCATTTAAATCCAGATTTTGACCCCAAGTTTGACCAGTTCTAATTTCTATTCTATAAGTCCAAATGAGTTGATTCTTTTTGCTACTGGTTTGTATTGAGCTAAAGTTTTTGTATGCCAAATTTCAGAATTTTTCTTGCTGTTTGGAATTTCTGGTGAAATAAAATGCTTTATGTGACATTTTCTTTTTGCATTTAAAATATTTTCAGATTCTCCTAGTTGTGTTGGAGAAGACCCGGAGTATTGTGACACTCCTTTGAACCAAGGCAAGCCACAACATTCATATGCAAGGATGACATTGCAATGACAATGGTTATTTGAATTAAATTCACATATATTCCACTATTAAAATAATGTGCTATATAAAACTCATTGCATTGTATTTGTTCCATGTCATTTTGATGCTATACAGTAGAGAAGATGTTTCTTGCTAAGTGTGCAGTAGAGATCATGTCATATACCCTCATGGTAGCATGATGCATTCGTTACCCATGATCATGACCCGTGCATTCTTTCACACACTATGGCTCGAATCATTTGATTTCAAGTTAAAATTGATGATAATTCAACTTGAACAAGCTGTTGATCGAGTCATGGTGCCACCGAATCGAGCTCACCAGTGCAGCCACACTTGCTAGGATGGGGAGGCCCTAATTCAGTCTATTGTCATGCCTCTCGCCGGTGCCTCCTACTAGGGAAGGTTGTGCACTGGCGCTACCCTGGCCCGGTAGGCAGTCATAACCTTGTGTGCCCGAGTTTTACGGTACCGAGGTCCCCGTTTGGGACGATGTTTTGTTTGGCCACGACGGTGGCAGCCACAGAGGTGGCGGATGTCACGAGTTGACATCGGGGCCACCCAGGACATAGCCCAAAGGGGAGTTTGTTGAAGTGGCCGGGAGAGTGTCATACAATAGATTGGTTTTTTCGGAATGTCGTTGGTCCACCCGAATGGGAGCACGAGGCCATGAGTTCCATAGTGTGGGTACAGTGTACTAACCTCTGCAGGGTGTATAATCTATCGATAGCCGCGTCCTCGAATATGGACACGGTTCATAGTAGGTCACACCGTGGGTCAACAGATATAATTAACCTGCACACTATGATTCACAAGATGGCACATGCAGAAATTGGTGATCGTGTGAGGATCACTATGGACGGTATTGCTGTGATCAAGTGAGGATCACGTTGGTAAGTTATGGACGGTGGTTACGTGGTGACCCCGAAATGGTAAGTTGGTCCCAAGGGCCACGGCAACATTTCACGCACACCTCATGTCTGGTAGTATCATGCTCATGCATTAAACCTGTTAAATGCCCTGTTATTGTTTGTCGTACTTGTTTTGTTTGTTGTGAGCTTGCGAGTACATTCAAAGTACTCACCTGGCTTATCATGCCAGATGCAGGAGAAGCCATACATGGTGTTGATGTCGAGCAGTATGTCGCGCTCTAGGCCGTGTCCCAGCAGTGTCCCTGTGGAGTGGAGTTCTACTACCTCGTCGTTCCGCTGCCGTGTAGTAGTTCCCTTTAACATCGAGGCCCCTGAGATGTCTACTAAATAATGTACATAAGTGCAGCCGCACCGTGTGTGTCGCTTGGCCTCGCTTATCATGTAATATTTGAACCTATGTATCCGCTAGAGATCAATAAAGCGGTTGTTTTCTGTACCAAGTTGTTGTGTATTGCCAGAAGACTTGATCCCTAGGCTGGCAATGCAAGGTAAACCGGTTGCTCTGAGCCGGGGTGCCACAACGCTTGGTATCAGAGCCGCGCTGACTGTAGGATGCCCTAGACAGCCGACGTGTTAGAAAACGGTAGTTTTAGCCTTTGTGGTGATTTGAGGTTTGACTCTGCACTTGGGTGTTGCATTGCATGCATATAGTTTACTGTTAATGCTGACCAGCTAATATTGTGAGTGTAGATGGCACCAGTTCCCTATCCGTATCAGCCAGAGCCGGCACCTTCCACCTTTTCGCATCTGCTTAGCAACGTGTGGCGCCGACTCTACCCCAACGGCGATGACCCTGTGTACCAGGTGTATCGAGAGCAGCTTGCAGATGGTGTTTACGAGTATCACGCGGAGGTCATCATGCACAACAGTACCGTGGTGGGCACTTACACTCGCTCCACCAAGGGCGGGACTGCTTCTACACCTGACCAGGCGATCCAGTTTGCAGCATTCGAGGCTCTCACTGACTTGCGCTATAACGAGATTCAGATGCAGACTCACCCAGGTTTCTACTTCTATCCGTCCCTGTTTGAGTCAGGACAGATCCGTTTCCCTTATATTGATCCGGAGTGTGACCGGTCAGCCAGCCACCTGTCTCGTTACATAACGGCTGGATACTTTCTGATCGTCAACCTAGCCTAGGAGCTGAACCGCACTCGAGACGAGTTAGCTGCCGCTCGATCCGCGTTAGCTCCACCTTCACTTATCCATACACCGCTTGTTCCTCTAGTTACCTTACCTCCACCTACACCAATGACTCCCGCACTTTCTCAGAGTAACTCAGATACCTCGACGGTGACTCCTCATGAGTCCCCAGCCCAGTGGGCTGTGCTTCTCGCTACTCCAGCTGCTCCTATGCTGTGGAGCCACCCTCCACCTGACTCTGAGGGAGAGCCATCCCATCAGCGTCGTCGTGTTTCCTTCGCCCCGGAGGTTTCCGTTAGTATTATCAGTTCCGATTCGGAGTCCGACACCGAGGAGACACCAGCAGGACCGTCAGAGTGCTAGTGCGATCACTGCCGTCACGAGTAGACGTGGATGATGTGGTGTTTGGTTGTATGCATGTAGTAGTACTATCCATGATGTCGTCCTGTTATGTATGATGGATGATGTATTGTATAATTATGTTGTTTCCGCTTTTCGCCTTGGATTTTCCTCGCATTTCTCTTCCGGGTTTGTTGCTTCACCTTCCTGTTTTTTTCCCCTAATGGATGTTTCTCATCTCGATGTTTCGTATTGGGAAACATGTATAGGATGACAAGGTGTGGCAGTAACTGTCATGGTGGCGACGATACTCCAGTACGTCGATCCGCCAGGCAAGCAGGACATTCCCCAGAACCATATCAGCCACCACCTCCTCCACCTCAAGCACCCACAACAGAGCAGATTATGCGCATGTTTGAGGAGAAGAGGAACCAAGATCTGATGGATTTCCTGAGAAGCATGCAGACTATGGTCGGGCAGAATAATCACAATGGTAATCACTCCAAGCCGTCAGACTTTCAGAGGACCAAACCGCCAAGTTTCAGTCAAGCAGTGGATCCAATGGAAGCCGATGACTGGTTGAGGACCATTGAAAAGAAGCTAGAAATTGCTCACACTGAAGATGCTAATAAGGTACCCTTCGCCACTCATTATTTGGAAGGACCAGCTGCTATATGGTGGGACAATACCAAAATTATGTGGCCTGCTGAAGACGAGATTACTTGGGATAAATTCAAAGATAAATTCCGCAAGTATCATATTTCCCCCGGTATCTTGAAGGTCAAGCAGCGAGAATTCCTCACCCTTACACAAGGGAACTCGACTGTAAGTGAGTATTTAAACAAGTTCAATCACTTGGCCCGTTATTCCACACATGATGTGGCTACCGAAGAACGGAAGATAGATCGGTTCCTCGGAGGACTCAACCTTACCCTCCGATGTGCACTCAACATGCTGGATTTCCCCGACTTCCAAACTCTGGTGAACAAGGCACTCATTGCCGAAAGGGAACACAAACTTGTTAATGATCATAAGACTGCATATGAAGACCGCAAACGCAAGTTGGAACCCAAGAAGGAAGGGCAAGTTTTTCAGAAGGTTCGTACTTGGCAGCAACCACAATTCGAGTTCAAGCCAACCTAGCAGCAGGGGAACATCAAGAATGAAAGTCAGATTAAGACTGTGGTCACCAAGCCAATCAAGGAAGACTGCCAGCGTAACAATGCATGTTACTCATGTGGACAAACTGGGCATTACGCTAGGCAGTGTCCCAAGAACGGAAAGTCGCCAACAAACCTTAAGCCTCAAGTCAATTATGTGGGGCAATTCTCCAACCGGAAGTATATCCAAGGGCAAGTTCACCATATCTCTGCCGAAGAAGCCTCCGAAGTTCCCGATGTGGTCATTGGTATGTTTCCTATTAATGACATACCTGCAACAATTTTATTCGATTCCGGGGCTTCCCATTCTTTTATTTCGCGGAGTTTTGTTGCCCAGCATCGACTTTCCTATACTCTTTTGGACAAAGTTATGGTGGTACAATCCCCTGGATCCATGCTCAGGACAAATATTGTATGCCGAGGATTGGAAATATCAATCAATGGAGTTATCTTCCCTGCATCCCTGGTATCCATTGAATCTCCAAAATTGGATGTTATTTGGGGATGGATTGGTTGACAAGACACCAGGTCTGCATCAACTGTGCAACAAGAGAAGTCAAGCTAATAAATCCCTCGGGCCAGTCTACTCGGTTCTTTGCCGGTAGAGCCATGCCAAAGAAGAGGATGGTTTATGCAGCAATTGCTATAGATATGACTTTAATCCCAGTGGTCTATGAATTCCCAGATGTGTTTCCAAAAGAATTGCCAGGCATGCCACCCGATCGAGAGCTGGAGTTTTCCATCGAGCTTGTGCTCGGGACAACACCGATTTACAAGAAATATTATCGAATGCCTTCATTCGAACTAGTGGAGTTGAAGAAGCAATTGGATGAGATGCTTCAAAAAGGATATATACGCCCCAGTTCGTCTCCTTGGGGTGCACCTGCCATATTTGTGGGCAAGAAAGATGGCAGTCTCCGGATGTGTGTTGACTACCGCGCTCTCAATGATGTCACAATCAAGAATAAATACCCGCTTCCCAGGATCGATGATTTGTTCGATCAACTTAGTGGAGCTCAAGTGTTCTCCAAGATTGATTTGCGAACCGGGTATCACCAGCTGAAAATCAGAAAAGAAGATATCCCCAAGACAGCATTCACTACACGATATGGGCTGTATGAGTATACGGTCATGTCATTTGGACTGACCAACGCTCCTGCATTCTTCATGCACATGATGAACAAGGTGTTCATGGACTTTTTGGACAAGTTTGTGGTAGTATTCATTGATGACATCCTTATATATTCCAAAAGTGAAGAAGATCACAAACAACATCTCTGAGCAGTATTGGAGCGGTTACGAGCTCACCAACTTTACGCCAAGTTCAGCAAATGTGAATTTTGGCTTAAGGAAGTGGGATTCCTTGGGCATACTCTTTCTGCTCAAGGAGTGGCCATGGATCAAAGCAAAGTTAGAGAAGTATTAAATTGGAAGACACCAATTTCAGTGACAGAAATCAGGAGTTTCTTGGGTCTGGCAGGCTATTACCGTCGCTTCATTGAAGGCTTCTCAAAGATTGCCAAACCAATGACGGAACTACTCAAGAAGAATCAGAAGTTCATATGGACAGAAGCATGTGAGAACAGCTTCAATGAGCTAAAGACTCGGTTGACCACCGCTCCAGTGTTGACTCGACCAGATATCTACCGGAGCTTCGACATCTATTGCGACGCATCCAGGCATGGCATTGGGTGTGTACTTATGCAATATGGAAAGGTCGTGGCCTATGCATCAAGACAGCTCCGACCGCACGAGGAGAATTATCCTACACATGACTTGGAAATGGCAGCTGTGGTCCATGCCTTAAAAATTTGGAGGCATTACATCATTGGAAAACGATGTCAAATCTTCACCGATCACAAGAGTCTCAAGTATATATTCACGCAACCGGACTTGAACCTCCGACAAAGAAGATGGCTTGAGTTGGTCAAAGACTATGACCTTGGTATCAACTACCACCCAGGAAAAGTAAATGTGGTCGCCGATGCTCTTAGTCGCAAACCGGCCATAGCAAACTCATTAATCGAGCGTCTACACCCAGCACTTCGAGAAGAAATAGCTCAGCTCAATATGATCATTTGTGATGCAACCTGCTCGGTTACCTTGGAAGTAACCCCTACTCTGGAAGACGAAATCCGGAAGGCTTAATCTGGTGACCCTATGTTACTCAAGGTAATAGCCCAAGTATGAGAAGGGAAGACACCAGATTTCAACATTGATGATAAAGGTACACTCCGATTTCGGAATCGAGTCTGTGTACCGGACCTCGGGGAATTAAAGCAGCAGATTCTGAAGGAAGCTCACGAGTCTGCATACTCCATTCATCCCGGAGGCACTAAAATGTATCAAGATTTGAAGCAAACATTCTAGTGGGAAGGTATGAAGAAAGATATCGTCTATTACGTCGCCTGTTGCGATATATGCAATAAGGTGAAGGCTGAACATCAGAAACCCGCCGGTCTACTTCAACCCTTACCCGTTCCGCAATGGAAATGTGATGATATTTGCATGGACTTCATCATGGGGTTACTGAAGACACCACGAGGAAATAACGCTATATGGGTTGTGGTCGACATGTTAACAAAGGTGGCTCACTTTATTCCAATAAGGACAACCTACCGTGCAGACCAACTCGCTCAACTTTACATATCCAGGATTGTCAGTCTGCATGGGATACCCAGGACTATCACTTCAGACCGAGGATCTTTGTTTACCTCGGCGTTCTGGCTACGTCTACACCAAGCCCTGGGAACCGCTTTGAAGCATAGCACTACGTATCACTATCAGACAGATGGGCAGACAGAACGAGTAAATCAAATCTTGGAAGACATGCTTCGGGCATGCGCTCTTGCTCATGGACCCAAATGGGAAGACAGCCTACCGTACACTGAGTTTTCCTACAACAACAGCTATCAAACTAGTCTCAAGATGTCCCCCTTTGAGGCTCTATACGGACGTAAGTGTCGCACCCCGCTGAACTGGTCTCAGACAGGAGACAGCCGAATCTTCGGGACTGATTTGATGATGGAAGCAGAAAAGCAAGTTAAAGAAATTCGAGACAGACTGCAAGTAGCAAAATCTCGTCAAAAGAGCTACTATGACTCAAAGCATAGGTAGACCAGTTTCGAACCAGGTGAATATGCATATCTCCGAGTTACCCCCATGAAAGGAGTTAAAAGGTTTCATACTCGGGGAAAGCTCGCACCAAGATACATCAGTCCGTTTCCAGTCATGACCAGAGTAGGCAAAGTGGCTTATCAGTTAGAATTACCTCCCGAGCTATCCGAGGTTCATGATGTTTTCCACGTATCCCAACTCCGGAAATGTATGGCACCACCCGCAAAATAGACAGATATGACAGAACTTGAGCTTGCCAAAGATTTAACATATGAAGAGAAACCCTTGAGAATCTTGGAAGAGATGGACAGAGTCACCCGCAGCAAAACTATAAAGTTCTACAAGGTCCAATGGGAGCACCACACTAAGGATGAGGCCACCTGGGAAAGAGAGGATTTCTTAAGGACTGCATACCCATATTTGTTTCCTCAGCAACCGAATCTCGAGGACGAGATTCATCCTAAGGGGGGAGGTTTGTAACACCCTGGATTTTTGCCTTTTCTTTTATTTGGATTTATTGAATATTTTAATTTGCATATGGGTTTTCAGTCAATTCTTTTGGACTTACCACTTGGAATTATTTTTGATTTTCTTCCAAGTGGGATCTAGCATCCCTAAACCTTCCCTAGACCTCATCCCTCTCACCATAATGCCATTGGATAATTTTATTTAATGGCATTATATTCTTTTTCTTCGTGAAAATGCCTATTTTCTCAACAAGCTATGAAGCAACCCTCATTTTTATTGCTTCGAAAATTCCAAGAAAATCCCAAATATTCTTTGGATCATGCCTCACCTCCCTATGCAATAATATCCCATGGTCATTTGGAAATTTTCAGCTAAGAAAAATATTTTTGCTTCTGGACAGAATTGGCACTTTGTGAAGCAAGTATATTTTTCCTTGATCTGTTGGAGTTGAAATTTTTACCACACGACTACCCTCCTAAGAGATGCTTAACCCTCAAATTTCAGCCATTAATTCCTAGCCGTTTGTCCCCAGCAACTATCCCAAGTTTCTGTCCAGAAACTTTGCAACATGCTCATGTCACATCCACTGAGCCAGATGGCAAGCCAAGCGCATAGTTAGGCACCGCATTCAAGGGACTTCACCTTTGACACGGTCTGGCATCGCCCAAAGCAGCGCGTGTGCCAGTGCACGAGGTGACCGCATGGGTGCACGGGGTTTGGCATGCGCTCGCCGCGCTCTATGCATCCGGCCCCTCTGCCGCCGCCCATTCGCTCTTCTCTCGCCACCGTAGCATGTCCCAACCCCCCAGCGATCTCCAGCACGCCACCTAGCCTCGCCCTGCTCCTCCCCGACGTCGGCAAGCCGCTCGCCGGAAGCAGCTGAACGCTACCAGGCGGAACAGTGCGCGCGCGTGCGCCGTCTGCTCCGCGTAGTGCGCCGCACTGTGCCCGCGTGCATGCACCGCGTAGCTGTGCTCCACTACTTCTCCTCCACGTCACGCCCGAGCTCCTCTCCCTCTCTCTTCTTCTACAGCTTGTCGCCGGCGGAGTCCAGTACACGGTCGCCCTCCATCTATAAATAGAGCCATCCCCGAGTCCTTCTAGCCATCGCCCTCACCTCCTCTGGCCACAAACCACTCCCCAGCAAGCGCAGCAAGGCCGGGAGGGCCTCCTGCCGCCGATCATCACCGGAATCCGCCGCGGATCCACCTGGATCGTGCACTCATTCCAGTCATCCCCAGCCCCGCTCTCTACTCCCATCGAGGTCGTGGTGATCTGATACGTCTCCAACGTATCTATAATTTTTGATTGTTCCATGCTATTATATTATCAATCTTGGATGTTTTTATATACATTTACAGCAATTATATATCATTTTTTGGGACTAACCTATTAACTTGGTGCCCAGTGCCAGTTGCTGTTTTCTGCCTGTTTTTGGTTTTACAGAATATCAATACCAAACGAAGTCCAAATGCCACAAAACTTTTTGGAGATTTTTTTCTGGACATAACAAATACTAGAAGCTTCGGGAGGAGGCCGGAAGACCCAGGAGGTGGCCACGAGCCACCAGGGCGCGCCTGGGGGGGCAGGCGCGCCCTGGTGCCTCGTGGGCCCACCTCTGACCCTTTTGACCTAATTCCACCACTATAAATTCCCAAAAATCGGGAAACCAACAGAGGAGTCCACGAAATACTTTTTCCGCCACCGCAAGTTTCTGTTCTCGAGAGATCCCATCTGGAGGCCTTCTCTGGTACTCCGCCGGAGGGGGAATCGATCACGGAGGGGCTCTACATCAACCTTGCTGCCCTTTCGATGATGCGTGAGTAGTTTACCACAGACCTTCGTGTCCATAGTTAGTAGCTAGATGGCTTCTTCTCTCTTTTTGATCTTCAATACAATGTTCTCCTCGATGTTCTTGGAGTTTTATCCGATGTAATCACTTTTTGCGGTGTGTTTGTTGGGATCCGATGAATTATGAGTTTATGATCAGATTATCCATGAATATTATTTGAGTCTTCTCTGATATCTTTTATGCATGATTATTATAGCTTCGTATTTCTTCTCCGATCTATTGATTTGGTTTGGCCAGCTAGATTGATTTATCTTGCCATGGGAAGAGGTGCTTTGTAATGGGTTCGATCTTGCGGTGCTCAATCCCAGTGACAGAAAGGGGCATGACACGTATGTATCGTTGCTATTAAGGGTAAAAAGATGGGGTTTATTCATGCGTGAGTTTACTTTGTCTACATCATGTCATCTTGCTTAAGGCGTTACTCCGTTCTTTATGGACTTAGTACACTAGATGCATGCTGGATAGCGGTCGATGTGTGGAGTAATAGTAGTAGATGCAGGCAGGAGTCGGTCTACTTGTCTCGGACGTGATGCCTATATACATGATCATTGCCTTGGATATCGTCATGATTATTTGCTTTTCTATCAATTGCCCAACAGTAATTTGTCTACCCACCGTATGCTATTTTTATGAGAGAAGCCTCTAGTGAAAACTATGGCCCCCGGGTCTATCTAAATCATATACTAAAACCCTAAAAATACTTGCTGCACTTTTTCTTTATTTATTTTATTTTGTATTTTTGTTTAATCTATCTATCTATCACCATACAATTTAATCTTGCAATTTACCGCCGAGGGATTGACAACCCCTCGTTTGCGTTGGGTGCAAGGATTTGTTGTTTGTGTGCAGGTACTGCTAATGAGGTGTTGCGTGATTCTCCTACTGGATTGATAACCTTGGTTTCATAACTGAGGGAAATACTTACCTCTACTGTGCTGCATCATCCCTTCCTCTTCGGGGAAAATACCAACGCAAGCTACAAGTAGCAGGAAGAATTTTTGGCGCCGTTGCCGGGGAGACATCATCAACATCTATCAAGTACCTTTGCATAAAATCTCATCTCCTTGCATTTATTTTATTTGCCTCTCGTTTTCATCTCCCTCACTTCTAAAAAGTTTTTTCAAAAATACAAAAATATTTTCCGTTTGCCTTTTGCGTGTTTTCTTGTTCGTTTGCTTGAAGATTGTTATCATGAGTGACTTTGGCATGGCAGAAACTGATGATGGTAGAACTCCTAAAATTGAAAGTTCTACCAATCTCGATGCTAAAACTTTTGTGTTGGGACATGGGAATGTTATAGGGAAAAGTGTCATCCAAGAATTCTTTAATTACATTGGGACCTTGGCTTTTGATGATGCTCCTATACTTAAAGAAACTAAGAATTATGTCGATGCTATTTCCGCACTTAGTCTTAAACTTGAAAGAAGATTTATTCGCACCCATCCCACTTTGCAAAGGTTGTTTTATGAGCTACCGGTTATAAAAGATCCTAGAGTTAAGAAAATACCCACTCTTGTCCTCATGAATGAATTTGATCACATAGTGCGAGAAGCTAGAGAAATCTTTGATTTTTATGGTATGAATCGTGAAAAAACGGTAATAGATGAGATCCTTTATAATAATGATTACTTGTTGAGATATTTGTTCTGCAATGACCACATCTTTGATGAGAATATTAAAAAAGAAGTTCCTCCTTTGAATATAATCCAACAAGTTTTCAATAGTGTTAATAGACAATATTCTTGGATTGTAGCTGGTAATCAAGAGGGATTTACTGATGGACAACTTGCTAATGCTAAAATTTCTATGGATGATGTGTTTCACATTACCTTTGAAAAACCCTTTAATGAAAGCACATCTTTGGATGAAAAGAAGAAGGATGACAATACTTGAAACTATGCATTATGCCTAGCTAGGGGCATTAAACAATAGCGCTTGTTGGGAGGCAACCCAATGAATAAAATAAATTTTTATCTTTTGTTTCTGTTATTTTGTTTTCACATTTATGCTACTGTTATGATTGTGTTTTTAATTAGTGTTTGTGCCAAGTAAAGCCTTTAGGATGATTTGGAAGATAGTATAATTGATGCTGTTTGGAAAACAGAAAGTTTTGTGTCCAGTGCTGGAATTTTGGTTCTGTACTGGAGCGTCAAAAAATCTGAAATTTTTACACAGTATTGGTATATTAATTGCCCACGTTTTCCTAATTTTCCAGAATTTTTGGAGTTACAGAAGTATAGCTTTTAAATAGATTGCTACAGACTATTCTGTTTTTGACAGATTCTATTTTTGATGCACTACTTGTTTGTTTTGATGAAACTATGCATTGTATCGGGGGGTATAAACCATGGAGAAGTTAGAATACAGTAGGTATAATGCAAAAATAAAATATGAATGGGTTTGCAACAGTACTTAAAGTAGTGATTTATTTTGTTATACTAACGGATCTCACGAAGGTTTTGTTGAGTTTTGTGTGATTGAAGTTTTCAAGTTTTGGGTGAGATCACAATGGATGAAGGAATAAGGAGTAGCAAGAGCCTAAGCTTGGGGATTCCCGAGGCACCCCAAGGTAATATTTAAGGAAGACTCAAGCGTCTAAGCTTGGGGATGCCCCGGAAGGCATCCCCTCTTTCTTCTACCAACCATCGGTAATTTTACTTGGAGCTATATTTTTATTCGTCACATGATATGAGTTTTGCTTGGAGCATCGTGTATTATATGAGTCTTTGCTTTGTTTGCTTTTTAGTTTGTCACAATCATCTTTGCTGGACACACCAATTTGAGAGAGCCACACGTTCATCATAATTTGTTAGAATACTCTATGTGCTTCACTTAAATTTTTTGAGCTAGGCAGTTGCTCTAGTGCTTCACTTAAATCTTTTTGAGTACGGCGATGGCTAAATTTTGAAGAAATAAACTCTCATGCTTCACTTATATTATTTTGAGAGTTGATAAGATTAAAATTTTGAAGAAATAAACTCTCATGCTTCACTTATATTATTTTGAGAGTTGATAAGATTAAAATTTTGAAGAAATATTTGCACTCTCATGCTTCACTT
Organism: Elymus sibiricus; assembly: GCA_039707655.1. Taxonomy (NCBI): domain Eukaryota; kingdom Viridiplantae; phylum Streptophyta; class Magnoliopsida; order Poales; family Poaceae; genus Elymus; species Elymus sibiricus. Next base: position 312,417,126 of record CM077676.1, read on the forward strand.
AAATCTTTTTAAGAGTTGATAATAGTAATGGTAATTTGCACAAGATATGAATTTGGTCCCAAAGTGATGAATATTCAAGAGGGATATAATAAAAACTTTCATATAGATCAGTGGATATGATAAGTGTGATTCCTTGCAATAGTTTTGCGATATGGAGATGATGATATGTGAGTCATGCTAGTGAGTAATTCTAATTTAGTAAAAATATTAGTGTTAAGGTTTGTGATTCCCTATGCATGCACATCAAGTCAATAGTTATGCAAAGAAATTATATCCTACTTATGGTGCATTATTCGGTGTTAGTTATGTTCAATGCATGTTTATGACCATTTTCGCTTTTTGGTTGGTTGCTTCTCAATCTATTTGCTAGCCTTCATTTGTACTAAGTGGAAATACTGCTTGTGCATCCAAACTCCTTAAACCCAAGTTGTGCCAAATGAGTCCACTATATCTACCTATATGCGGTATTTCAATGCCGTTCCAAGTAAATTTGCGTGTGCCAACTCTAATTTTCAAAATAATTTTTCCGTTTTGTGTGCCCGTACCGCTCATGAAGCGGCAGGGGGTGGCCATTATTTTCCATGCTAGGTGTGTTATTATCACGATGAGTGTTTATTCACTTGTCATTGCACGAGAGAGTGGCTGGTAATAGGGATGCCCAGTTCCACAATGAATCAAAAATTAATAACAACAAAATTCCTTGGAAAGTGTTGGTATGGAGGGCACCCGTGGATACGGCTAGCCATGGATTGTGAAAGAATGGTGGAAAGGAAATAAACTTTACTTTCTGTTTGGGAACCGCCTATGATGTGTCTAGAATGGAAAATATTGGGAATTCTCGGTCGTTTTCGTTGACAGGAAAAGCATGCCTCTCAAAATATTTTATCTCCCTAATTTAAGCTTTGAGCTCTGGCACATTAGCAAATCTCTGCTTCCCTCTGCGAAGGGCCTATCTATTTACTTTTATGCAATTTTTATTTTTATTTTGAGTCTCCATCTTCTCTTATAAAAGCACCAACTAGAGAGCACTATTGTCATACTTGTGCATTGGATGTAGCTAATATTTGAGTGTGTTTCATGAATGGATCAATGATTGAGCATAATGGGCTAGGGATAAATTTCTTTAGCGTTGATATTTTGAAAGGCATGGTTGCTTGTTAGTATGCTTGAGTATTTATATCTTCATGTGAAATTATAGACTATTGCTTTGAATCATTCAAGTCCAAATGTCCATGCTATAAAAGAAAAGAATATATGATGAATATGATAGGCAGCATTCCACATCAAAAATTCTGTTTTTATCATTTACCTACTCCAGGACGAGCAGGAATTAAGCTTGGGGATGCTGATACGTCTCCAACGTATCTATAATTTTTTATTGTTCCATGCTGTTATATTATCAATCTTGGATGTTTTTATATACATTTACAGCAATTATATATCATTTTTTGGGACTAACCTATTAACTTAGTGCCCAGTGCCAGTTGCTGTTTTCTGCCTGTTTTTGGTTTTACAGAATATCAATACCAAACGAAGTCCAAATGCCACGAAACTTTTTGGAGATTTTTTTCTGGACATAACAAACACTAGAAGCTTCGGGAGGAAGCCAGAAGACCCAGGAGGTGACCACGAGCCACCAGGACGCGCCTGGGGGGGCATAATCTATCTATCTATCTATCTATCACCATACAATTTAATCTTGCAATTTACCGCCGAGGGATTGACAACCCCTCGCTTGCGTTGGGTGCAAGGATTTGTTGTTTGTGTGCAGGTACTGCTAACGAGGTGTTGCGTGATTCTCCTACTGGATTGATAACCTTGGTTTCATAACTGAGGGAAATACTTACCTCTACTGTGCTGCATCATCCCTTCCTCTTCGGGGAAAATACCAACGCAAGCTACAAGTAGCATGATCCCCTGAGCCCATTGGTGGTGTTGCTTCGTCGGATTGTCGCCGGTATCATCGTAGCCGACGAGCTCCGCCGCCACCGCCTCTGGAGAAGAACGGTCCGACGCCGTCCGGCCACCCCCGCCATCACTTCGGGTACGTGCGTGTTCGCCGTGACATGATGAGTCCATCCCGCCCATCGCCGGCGACCGCCGTGGTCTCCTCGCCGGAGAATCACCGGCGACAGCGCCGCCTCCCCTGTTCCCTCTTTCTCTCCCTTTTAACCCTGACAGGGGGCCCCACCTGTCAGCCTCTCTCTCTCCCCCCCGAACTGTTTTAAGTGGAGACGTATTCGCAGAATGCGCCTTCGACGTGGCATGTTCTAGAAATTCGGTTAAAATCATTTAAATCCAGATTTTGACCCCAAGTTTGACCAGCTCTAATTTCTATTCTATAAGTCCAAATGAGTTGATTCTTTTTGCTACTGGTTTGTATTGAGCTAAAGTTTTTGTATGCCAAATTTCAGAATTTTTCTTGTTGTTTGGAATTTTTGGTGAAATAAAATGCTTTATGTGACATTTTCTTTTTGCATTTAAAATATTTTCAGAAGCTCCTAGTTGTGTTGGAGAAGACCCGGAGTATTGTGACACTCCTCTGAACCAAGGCAAGCCACAACATTCATATGCAAGGATGGCATTGCAATGACAATGGTTATTTGAATTAAATTCATCATATATTCCACTATTAAAATAATGTGCTATATAAAACTCATTGCATTGTATTTGTTCCATGTCATTTTGATGCTATACAGTAGAGAAGATGTTTCTTGCTAAGTGTGCAGTAGAGATCATGTCATATACCCTCATGGTAGCATGATGCATTCGTTATCCATGATCATGACCCGTGCATTCATTCACACACTATGGCTCGAATCATTTTATTTCAAGTTAAAATTGATGATAATTCAACTTGAACAAGCTGTTGATCGAGTCATGGTGCCACCGAATCGAGCTCACCAGTGCAGCCACACTTGCCTGGATGGGGAGGCCCTAATTCGGTCTATTGTCATGCCTCTCACCGGTGCCTCCTACTAGTGAAGGTTGTGCACTGGCGCTACCCTGGCCCGGTAGGCAGTCATAACCTTGTGTGCCCGAGTTTTACGGTACCGAGGTCCCCGTTTGGGACGATGTTTTGTTTGGCCACGACGGTGGCAGCCACAGAGGTGGCGGATGTCACGAGTTGACATCGGGGCCACCCAGGACATAGCCCAAAGGGGAGTTTGTTGAAGTGGCCGGGAGAGTGTCATACAATAGATTGGTTTTTTCGGAATGTCGTTGGTCCACCCGAATGGGAGCACGAGGCCATGAGTTCCATAGTGTGGGTACAGTGTACTAACCTCTGCAGGGTGTATAATCTATCGATAGCCGCGTCCTCGAATATGGACACGGTTCATAGTAGGTCACACCGTGGGTCAACAGATATAATTAACCTGCACACTATGATTCACAAGATGGCACATGCAGAAATTGGTGATCGTGTGAGGATCACTATGGACGGTATTGCTGTGATCAAGTGAGGATCACGTTGGTAAGTTATGGACGGTGGTTACGTGGTGACCCCGAAATGGTAAGTTGGTCCCAAGGGCCACGGCAACATTTCACGCACACCTCATGTCTGGTAGTATCATGCTCATGCATTAAACCTGTTAAATGCCCTGTTATTGTTTGTCGTACTTGTTTTGTTTGTTGTGAGCTTGCGAGTACATTCAAAGTACTCACCTGGCTTATCATGCCAGATGCAGGAGAAGCCATACATGGTGTTGATGTCGAGCAGTATGTCGCGCTCTAGGCCGTGTCCCAGCAGTGTCCCTGTGGAGTGGAGTTCTACTACCTCGTCGTTCCGCTGCCGTGTAGTAGTTCCCTTTAACATCGAGGCCCCTGAGATGTCTACTAAATAATGTACATAAGTGCAGCCGCACCGTGTGTGTCGCTTGGCCTCGCTTATCATGTAATATTTGAACCTATGTATCCGCTAGAGATCAATAAAGCGGTTGTTTTCTGTACCAAGTTGTTGTGTATTGCCAGAAGACTTGATCTTTGGGCTGGCAATGCAAGGTAAACCGGTTGCTCTAAGCCGGGGTGCTACACTCACAATCATAAAAGATGTCCAAGATAGTGTATTTGCATGTGAATCTTCTCTTCCCTTATTAATTTTTTTCATGAATTGCATCATTGACCAATGCTATGTTTGTTAACTTTCAATAAATTTCACCACTTATACTTTTCTTTATGTAATGTCATTACTTTCCATAAGATTAACATATGATCTTTTTCATTATTTTCATTGCTAGGATTGAAACATAAAAGTAAAGAAGCAAAAACTCAAACTACTGATTATTATATAACTCTCAACGCAATTACATAGATAGATAGATCACGAAACTAGCACTCGAAAATAGATCATACTAAACTTTTATTCAACTAGATCATGAAATAACTAAGGATCGAACTAAAAATAGGTAAAGATAATAAAAGTGATGGTGATACGATACCAGGGCAGCTCCCCCAAGCTTGGCACAAACCAAGGGGAGTGCTCATACCCATGTACTCAAGTTTCTTTCTTCAGTGATGATAGTGGTGATGAAGTGGTGGGCTTGTCCTCCGGTTTCCATGGCATAGGTTCCCTATCATAAAAGGATGAACAAGTCTCCGGAGTCCTAAAACTTGCAGCTAAACTCATACCTTTGAATCTTGCCTCATACTCAAAATTTTGGTTTTGAAGATCATAGATTTGGCCTTGGAGATAGTCAATTCATTCATTGAGCTTGAAGATGATGTCCCCCATTGATTGGCCATCCACCTTGTGATCACGGGTGAATTCCGTGATCATGGAGTGGTTGGCACTGAGTCCACGTTCTACCATCCCTTGGCACTTGAAAATCTCCTGCTCCACCGCTTCGAGCCTGGCCTTCACGCTCTCGGTCTTCTTGGGTCCTTGAACATCCCGGATGTGAAGCACCCCCTCACGCATCTCAATGGCTTGAGGGTGTTTCATCACCTCCGGTAGGTAGGGGTTGATGACCTTCACATAGAACTTGTCCTTGGAAGAGCTTGGTGGAGCCATAGCGATCTAGATCTGTCAGAAAAATAGCACGAAACAAGAACAGAGGATATTTCTCTTCCTTTTCAGGGTTCTGGAGTGTTCCGGAAGGACTCTTTGATATGCTCTTCCGGTGTAATTGTTTCAATAATATTAGTTTCAACATTAATGGGAGTACCTGAAATATAATGCTTAATTCTTTGCCCATTCACCACTCTCGGCTTATTGCCTTCGGAGTTATTTATTTTGATGGCTCCGGAGCGATAAACTTCTTCGATGATATACGGTCCTTCCCATTTAGAGAGAAGTTTTCCTGCAAAAAATCTAAAATGAGAATTGTACAATAGAACATACTCACCCACTTTGAATTCCCGTTTTTGAATTCTTTTATCATGCCATCTTTTAACTTTTTCTTTAAACAATTTGGCGTTTTCATAAGCTTGGGTTCTCCATTCATCTAGCGAGCTAATATCAAATAACCTCTTTTCACCGGCAAGTTTAAAATCATAATTGAGTTCTTTAATTGCCCAATATGCTTTATGTTCTAACTCAAGAGGTAAATGACATGCTTTTCCATAAACCATTTTATAAGGAGACATACCCATAGGATTTTTATAAGCGGTTCTATAAGCCCATAATGCATCGTCAAGTTTCTTAGACCAATTCTTTCTAGATCTATTGATGGTCTTTTGCAAAATTAGCTTTATTTCTCTATTGCTCAATTCAACTTGACCACTAGATTGAGGGTGATAGGGGGATGCAATTCTATGGTTGACATCATATTTAGCAAGCAGTTTACGGAATGCACCATGAATAAAATGTGAACCACCATCAGTCATTAAATTTCTAGGGACTCCGAACCTCGGGAAAATAACTTCTTTAAGCATTTTAATAGAAGTGTTATGATCAGCACTACTGGTTGGAATAGCTTCTACCCACTTAGTAACGTAATCAACAGCAACTAAAATATGTGTATACCCATTAGAAGAAGGAAAAGGTCCCATATAATCAAATCCCCAAACATCAAATGGTTCAATAACAAGTGAATAATTCATAGGCATTTCCTGACGTCTACCAATATTACCAATTCTTTGACATTCATCACAAGATAAGATAAACTTACGAGCGTCCTTGAAAAGAGTAGGCCAATAAAAACCAGATTGTAGTACCTTATGTGCAGTTCTGTCTCCCGCATGGTGCCCTCCGTAAGCCTCGGAATGACACTTCCGTAGGATTTGTTCCTGTTCATGCTCAGGTATACAATGTCTAATAATACCATCTACTCCTTCTTTATAAAGATGTGGGTCATCCCAGAAGTAATGTCTTAAATCGAAGAAGAACTTTTTCTTTTGTTGGTATGTGAAACTAGGTGGTATAAATTTAGCAACAATATAATTAGCATAGTCTGCGTACCAAGGAGTATTACGAGAAGTATTTATCACAGCTAACTGCTCATCAGGAAAATCATCATTAATAGGAAGTGGGTCATCAAGAATATTTTCCAACCTAGACAAGTTATCAGCTACGGGGTTCTCAGCTCCCTTCCTATCAGTAATATGCAAGTCAAATTCTTGTAGCAATAGGACCCACCTAATGAGTCTAGGTTTAGCATATTTCTTTTCCATAAGGTATTTAATAGCAGCATGATCGGTGTGAACAATTACTTTAGAATCAACTATGTAAGATCTAGATTTATCACATGCAAACACAACTGCTAGAAATTCTTTCTCAGTAGTAGCATAATTTCGTTGAGCGTTGTCTAGAGTTTTACTAGCATAATGGATAACATTTAATTTCTTATCAACTCTTTGTCCTAAAACAGCACCAACAACATAATCACTAGAATCACACATAATTTCAAAAGGCAAGTTCCAATCAGGTGGTTGAACAATAGGTGCAGAGGTTAAGGCTTTCTTAAGTGTTTCGAAGGCTTCTACACAATCATCATCAAAAACAAATGGAACATCTTTTTGCAAGAGATTAGTAAGAGGCCTAGAAATTTTAGAGAAGTCTTTAATAAACCTCCTATAGAATCCAGCATGACCAAGGAAACTTCTTATACCTTTAATATCTTTAGGACATGGCATTTTCTCAATTGCATCAACTTTAGCCTTATCTACTTCAATACCTCGTTTAGAAATTTTATGCCCCAAGACAATACCTTCATTCACCATAAAGTGGCACTTCTCCCAATTCAAGACAAGGTTAGTTTGTTCACATCTCTGCAAAACTCGATCAAGGTTGCTTAAGCAATCATCAAAAGAAGTTTCGTAAACGGAAAAATCATCCATGAAAACCTCAACAATCTTTTCACAAAAGTCAGAGAATATAGCAGTCATACATCTTTGAAAGGTAGCAGGTGCATTGCATAAACCAAAAGGCATACGTCTATAAGCATAAGTTCCAAAAGGACAAGTAAAGGTGGTTTTCTCTTGGTCGGCTTGCGATACAGGTATTTAAGAGAAACCAGAATATCCATCAAGAAAGCAAAAGTGTGTATGCTTGGACAATCTTTCTAACATTTGATCAATAAAAGGTAAGGGGTAATGATCTTTTCTAGTGGCTTTGTTTAATTTTCTAAAATCAATTACCATCCTATAACCAGTTACAATTCTTTGTGGAATGAGTTCATTTTTATCATTAGGAACAACAATAATGCCTCCTTTCTTAGGGACACAATGAACGGGACTTACCCATCTACTATCAGCTATGGGATAGATTATACCTGCTTCCAGAAGCTTTAATATTTCAGTTCTCACCACCTCCTTCATCTTAGGATTTAATCGTCGTTGGTGGTCAACAACTGGTTTAGCATCAGGCTCCATATTAATTTTGTGCTGACATAGAGTGGGACTAATGCCCTTAAGATCATCAAGAGTATATCCAATAGCAGCACGGTGCTTCCTCATAGTTTTTAGTAATATATTTTCTTCATGCTCTGAAAGGTTAGCACTAATAATAACAGGATATATCTTCTTTTCATCTAGATAAGCATATTTCAATGTATCAGGAAATTGTTTCAATTCAAATACAGGGTCACCCTTAGGTGGAGGAGGACCTCCAAGAGTTTCAATAGGCAAATTGTGTTTAAGGATAGGTGGTTGATCAAAGAACATCCTATCTATTTCATTTCTGTCGTTCATGTGCATATCATTTTCATGGTCTAGCAAATATTGTTCTAACGGATCAGTAGGAGGTACGGCAATAGAAGCAAGACCAATAATTTCATCTTTACTAGGCAATTCTTTATCATGAGGTTGTCTACGAAACTTAGAGAAATTAAACTCATGAGATATATCACCAAAGTTAACACTGACAGTTTCTTTAGCGCAATCAATCTTAGCATTAACAGTGTTCAAGAAGGGTCTACCAAATATAATGGGACAAAAATCATCTTGTGGTGATCCAAGAATAAGAAAATCAGTAGGGTATTTGATCTTACCACACAAGACTTCAACATCTCTAACAATCCCAAGTGGTGAAATATTATCTCTATTTGCAAGCTTAATAGTAACATCAATATCTTCAATCTCAACAGGTGCAATATCATTCATGACTTCTTGATAGAGAGTAAACGGAATAGCACTCCCACTAGCACCCAAATCACATAAGCCATGATAACAATGATCTCTTATTTTAACAGAGACAACAGGCATGCCAACGACAGGTTTATTCTTATCTTTAGGATCGGGCTTAGAAATTCTAGTAGCTTCATCACAGAAGTAAATAACATGCCCATCTATATTATCGGCCAAGAGATCTTTAACCATAGCAACATTAGGTTCAACTTTAATTTGTTCAGAGGGTCTAGGTGCTCTAATATTACTTTTGTTAACCACAGTTGAAACTTTAGCATGTTCCTTAATCCTAACAGGAAAAGGTGGTTTCTCAATATAAGCGATGGGCACAACTGGATCAACATTGTAAATGATAGTTTCTTCTTTAGCTATAACAGGTTCCTCAATCTTTTCTTTAACAGGGGGATGATATTTAAACCACTTCTCCTTAGGGAGATCAACATGAGTAGCAAATGATTCACAAAAGGAGGCTACTATCTCAGAGTCAAGTCCATATTTAGTGCTAAACTTATGAAAAGCATCGGTATCCATAAAAGACTTAACACAATCGAACTCAAGTATTATACCTGACTCATTACATTTGTCGAGCTCCCAATCTTCAGAGTTGCGTTTAATTCTTTCCAGAAGATCCCATCTGAATTCAATAGTTTTCTTCATAAAGGAGCCAGTCGAAGAAGAATCGAGCATGGATTGATCATTATGAGAAAGCCGAGCATAAAAGTTTTAAAGAATTATTTCTCTTGAGAGCTCATGATTGGGGCATGTGTGCAACATATACTTAAGCCTCCCCCAAGCTTGAGCGATGCTTTCTCCTTCACGAGGCCAAAAATTATATATATAATTCCGATCACGATGAACCAAATGCATAGGATAAAATTTCTGGTGGAATTCCAGCTTCAACCGGTTCCAGTCCCATGTTTCAGTATCATCACATAGCCTATACCATGTCAATGCCTTTCCCTCCAAAGATAAAGAGAATACCTTCCTCTTAACTCCATCTCCGGATAAACCTGCAAGCTTAAACAATCCACAAATTTCATCCACATAGATCAAGTGCATATCGGGATTTACCATTCCATCTCCTGCATAAGGATTAGCTAGCAGTTTCTCTATCATACCCGAAGGAATTTCATAATAAATATTTTCAGTAGGTGCATTAGGTTGAGGAGCAACTCTTTGTGCTTCCGGTCGAGGTGAAGATACTCTGAACAAACCCCTCAAAGGATTACTTTCCATAGTGACAAGTGACAATAAATTTCAGCACGTAATATAAATGTTTCCTTACCAAATTCCACTCACCAAAGGCACTTCACTCCCCGGCAACGGTGCCAGAAAAGAGTCTTGAGGACCCACAAGTATAGGGGATCAATCGTAGTCCTTTCGATAAGTAAGAGTGTCGAACCCAACGAGGAGCAGAAGGAAATGACAAGCGGTTTTCAGCAAGGTATTTTCTGCAAGCACTAAAATTATCGGTAACGAGTAGTTTGATAGCAAGATAATTTATAACAAGTAACAAATAGTAACGGTAACAAAGAGTGCAGCAAGGTGGCCCAATCCTTTTTGTAGCAAAGGACAAGCCGGAATAGTCTCTTATAATAAGCTAAGCGTTCTCGAGGACACATGGGAATTTTATCTAGTCACTTTCATCATGTTTGTTTGATTCGCGTTCGCTACTTTGATAATTTGATATGTGGTTGGACCGGTGCTTGGGTGCTGTTCTTACTTGAACAAGCCTCCCACTTATGATTAACCCCTCTCGCAAGCATCCGCAACTACGAAAGAAGAATTAAGATAAATCTAACCATAGCATTAAACATATGGATTCAAATCAGCCCCTTACGGAATAGCGCATAAACTAGGGTTTAAGCTTCTGTCACTCTAGCAACCCATCATCTAATTACTACTCCACAATGCATTCCCTTAGGCCCAAAGATGGTGAAGTGTCATGTAGTCGACGTTCACATGACACCACTAAGAGAATCAACAACATACATATCATCAAAATATCGAACGAATACCAAATTCACATGATTACTTATGACAAGACTTCTCCCATGTCCTCAAGAACAAAAGTAACTACTCACACATCATAGTCATGTCCAAGATCAGAGGGGTATTGAATAGCATAATGGATCTGAACATATAATCTTCCACCAAATAAACCAACTAGCATCAACTACAAGATGTAATCAACACTACTAGCAACCCACATGTACCAATCTGAGGTTTTGAGACAAAGATTGAATACAAGAGATGAACTAGGGTTTGAGATGAGATGGTGCTGGTGAAGATGTTGATGAATATTGGTCCTCCCACGATGAGAGGATCGTTGGTGATGTCGATGGCTTCGATTTCCCCCTCCCGGAGGGAAGTATCCCCGGCGGAATCACTCCGCCAGAGAGCAAAAATGCTCCTGCCCAAGTTCCGCCTCGAGATGGCAGCGCTCCGTCCCGAAAGTCTTCTCTCTATTTTTTCTAGGGCAAATGGGCTTATATACCAAAAGATGGGCACCGGAGGCTGGCCAGGGGCCCCACAAGCCACCAGGGCGCGCCTAGGGGGGGGGGCCTTGGTGCCTCGTGGGCACCTGGGGGCCCCCTCTGGTATTTCTTTTCTCCAATATTTTTTATTTATTCCAAAATAAATCTCCATGAAATTTCAGCTCATTTGGAGATGTGCAGAATAGGTATCTCTGACATAGCTTTTTCAGGTCCAGAATTCTAGCTGCCGGCAATCTCCCTCCTTATGTAAATCTTGCATGTTAAGAGAGAAAAGGCATTAGAATTGCTCCACAAAGTGTTATATTGATTAAAAACACTATAAATAACAGTAGGAAAACATGATGAAAAATGGACGTATCAGTATGTTGGAAAACTGCAGGCTAATCCCTATGTAGGAGACGGAACAATACATCCTGATATGCACTTAATCTTTATAGATGAACTTTGTGGATTATTTAAGCTTGCAGGTCTGTCAAGGGATAACGTTAGGAAGAAAGTATTCCCTTTATCTTTGGGGGGGGGGGAATCATTGGCATGGTATAGGCTATTGGATGATTCTGATTCATGGGACTGGAACCGCCTGAAGCTGGAATTCCATCAGAAATTTTATCCTATGCACTTGGTTCATCGTGATCGGAATTTTATCTATTACTTTTGGCCACGTGAAGGATAAAGTGTCGCTCAAGCTTGGGGGAGGCTTAAGGACCTGATGCTCAAATGCCCCAATCATGAGCTCTCGAGAGATATAATTCTGCAAAACCTTTATGCTCAGTTTTCTCATAATGATAGAATATTGCTTGATTCTTCTTCTACTGGTTCTTTGTCAAAAAGAAGTATTGAATTCAAATGGGATCTTATCGAAAGAATTAAATGCTACTCTGAAGATTGGGAGGTCGATAAAGGTAATGAGTCAGGTATAAATCTTGAGTATGATTGTGTTAAGTCTTTTGTAAAAACAGATGTTTTTCATAAGCTTAGTGCAAAATATGGTCTTGATTCTGAGATACATTTTGTGAATCTTTTGCTGCTCATGTTGATATCCATAAGGACAAGTGGTTTAAATTTCATCCACCTATTAAAGATATTTGTGAAGAACCAATTATTTCTAATACTGAAATACTTGCTTATACTGCTAATCCTGTTGTGCCTGTCACTTATATTGAGAAGTCTCCTTTCCCTGTTAGGATTAAGGAACATTCTAAGGCTACAACTGTGATTCATAAAAGTAATATTAAAACACCTAGACCCTCTAAACAAATTAAAGTAGAACCTCCTATTGCAATGGTTAAAGATCTCTTGGTTGATAATATTGATGGGCATGTTATATATTTCTGTGATGAAGCTGCTAGAATTCCTAAACCTGTTAGAAATGAACGGGGTGAGCTAGATAAGAATAAGAAAGTTGTTGGCATGCCTGTTGTTTCTGTTAAGATTGGAGATCATGGCTATCATGGTTTATGTGATTTGGTTGCTAGTATAAATGCAATTCCTTTCTCTCTTTATCAAGAAATTATGCATGATATTTCACTTGCTGAGATAGAAGAGATTGATGTTACTATTAAGCTTGCGAATAGGGATACCATTTCATTGCTTGGGATTGTTAGAGATGTTGAAGTCTTGTGTGGTAAGATTAAATACCCTACTGATTTTCTAGAACTTGGATCACAACAAGATAATTTTTGTCCCATTATATTTGGTAGACCCTTCCTGAATATTGTTAATGCTGAAATTGATTGTGTTAAGGAAAAAGTTAAGGTTAAGTTTGGTGACGTATCTCATGAATTTAATTTTTCTAAGTTCACTAGACAACCTCATGATAAAGAGCTGCCTGATAAAGATGATATCATTGGCCTTGCTTCTATTGTTGTGCCTCCTACTGATCCTTTAGAGCAATATTTATTAGATCATGAGAATGATATGCATATGAATGAAAGAAATGAAATAGATGAAATCTTCTTTAGGCAAGAGCCTATCCTTAAGCATAATCTACCTGTTGAAATTTTGGGAGATCCTCCTCCACCTAAGGGTGATCATGTGTTTGAATTAAAGAAACTCCCTGATAATTTGAAATATGCTTATCTTGATGAAAAGAAAATATATCCTATTATTATCAATGCTAACCTTTCAACGCACGAAGAAAATAAATTATTAAAAACTTTGAAGAAACATCATGCTGCAATTGGATATACTCTGGATGATCTTAAGGGCATTAGTCCAACCATGTGCCAACACAAAATTCATATGGAGCCTGATGCTAAACCTAATGTAGATCATCAACGTCGCTTGAATCCTAAGATGAAGGATGTGGTAAGAACATAAATATTAAAGCTTCCGGAGGCAAGTATAATTTATCCTATAGCTGATAGTAGATGGGTAAGTCATGTTCATTGTGTTCCCAAGAAAGGTGGCATTACCGTTGTCCCTAATGATAAAAATGAACTTATTCCACAAAGAATTGTAAATGGTTATAGGATGGTAATTGATTTCAGAAAATTGAATAAAGCTACTAGGAAAGATCATTATCCTTTGCCTTTTATTGACCAAATGTTAGAAAGATTATCTAAGCATACACACTTTTGCTTCTTAGATGGTTATTCTGGTTTTTCTCAAATACCTGTTGCACTAGATGATCAAGAGAAAACTACTTTTACTTGTCCCTTCGAAACTTATGCTTATAGACGTATGTCGTTTGGTTTATGCAATGCACCAGCTACTTTTCAATGATGTATGACCGCTATATTTTTTGATTTCTGTGAAAAATTTGTGGAGGTCTTCATGGATGATTTTCCGTATATGGATCTTTTTTTGATGACTGCCTGAGCAATCATGATAGAGTTTTGCAGAGATGTGAAGAAACTAACCTTGTCCTGAATTGGGAGAAGTGCCACTTCTTGGTAAACAAAGGTATAGTCCTCGGTCATAAGATTTCCGAAAGAGGCATTGAGGTAGATAAGGCTAAAATTGACGCTACTGAGAAAATGCCATGTCCTAAAGATATCAAAGGTATAAGAAGTTTTCTTGGTCATGCTGGTTTCTATAGAAGTTTTATTAAGGATTTTTCTAAGATTTCTAGGCCTCTTACTAATCTTTTACAGAAAGATGTTCTCTTTGTTTTTGATGATGATTGTGAGGAAGCCTTTGAAATGCTTAAGAAAGCCTTGATAACTGCTCCTATTGTTCAACCACCTGATTGGAATTTACCCTTTGAAATTATGTGTAATGCTAGTGATTTTGCTATTGGTGTTGTTCTTGGTCAAAGAGTTGATAAGAAATTAAATGTTATTCATTATGCTAGTAAGACCTTGGATAGCGCTCAAAGAAATTATGCTACTACTGAGAAAGAATTTTTAGCAGTTGTGTTTGCGTGTGATAAATTCAGACCTTATATTGTTGATTCCAAAGTTACTATTCACACATATCATGCTGCTATTAAATATCTTATGGATAAGAAAGATTCTAAGCCTAGGTTAATTAGATGGGTTCTTTTGCTACAAGAATTTGATTTGCATATTGTTGATAGAAAGGGAGCTGATAACCCCGTAGGAGACAATTTGTCTAGGATGGAAAATGTTCTTGATGACCTGCTACCTATCAATGATAGTTTTCCTGATGAAAAATTGGCTGCAATTAATACTTCATCTTCTCATGATAATCCTTGGTATGCTGATTATGCTAATTTCATTGTTGCAAAATATTTACCACCTAGCTATACATACCAACAAAAGAAAAAAAATCTTATTTGATTTAAGACATTACTTTTGGGATGACCGACATCTTTATAAAGAAGGAGTAGATGCTATTATTAGACATTGTATACCTGAGCATGAACAGGAACAAATCTTGAGGAAGTGTCATTCTGGTGCCTACGGAGGACACCATGCTGGAGACAGAATTGCACACAAGGTATTGCAATCTGGTTTTTATTGGCCTACTCTCTCCAAAGATGTACGTAACTTTGTTCTTTCTTGTGATGAATGTCAAAGAATTGGTAATATCGGTAGACGTCAGGAAATGCCTATGAATTATTCACTTGTTATTGAACCATTTGATGTTTGGGGGTTTAATTACATGGGACCTTTTCCTTCCTCGCGTGGTTATACTCATATTTTAGTTTCTGTTGATTATATGTTACTAAATGGGTGGAAGCCATTCCAACTAGTAGTGCTAATCACAACACTTCTATTAAAACGCTTAAAGAAGTTATTTTCCCGAGATTTGGAGTCCCTAGATATTTAATGACTGATGGTGGTTCTCATTTCATTCATGGTGCTTTCCGTAAAGTTTTAGCTAAGTATGATGTAAACCATAGAGTAGCATCACCCCATCACCCTCGGTCTAGTGGGCAAGTAGAATTGAACAATAGAGAAATAAAGTTAATCTTGCAAAAGACTGTTAATAGATCTAGAAAGAATTGGTCTAAGAAACTTGATGATGCACCGTGGGCATATAGAACTGCTCATAAAAATCCTATGGGTATGTCCCCATATAAGATGGTTTATGGAAAAGCTTGTCATTTACCTCTCGAGTTAGAACACAAAGCTTATTGGGCTATTAAAGAACTTAACTATGATTTTAAACTTGCCAGTGAAAAGAGGTTATTTGATATTAGTTCTCTGGACAAGGGGAGAATACAAGCCTATGAAAATGCAAGTTATTTAAAGAGAACGTTAAAAGATGGCATGATAAAAGAATTTCGAAATGAGAGTTTAATATTGGCGATAGAGTTCTCTTGTACAATTCTTGTTTTAGACATTTTGCAGGAAAACTTCTCTCCAAATGGGAAGGCCCCTACATCGTCGAAGAAGTTTACCGTTCTGGAGCCATCAAAATAAATAACGCCGAAGGGGATAAACTAAAGGTGGTTAATGGGCAAAGATTTAAACATTATATTGCAGGCACCCCCATTAACATTGAAGCCGATATTATTCAAGTAATTACACCGGAGGACTACCTAAAAGAGACCTTTCGGGACGATCTAGAATCCTGAAAAAAGGAATAGGTACGTGATACGGTAAGTAAACCGACCCCAAAAATTCTGCAAAAATACTTTTTGCCAGTTTTGGAATATTTAAAAATTTAGGAAAATAAGAAACAGCCGAGAAGGCCCGCGAGGGAGCCACAAGGCAAGGGCACGCTCTGGTGCCTTGTGGGCCCCTCGTGCACCTTCCCGACTCCGTATTCCTCGTATACTTGTCCTGCAAGATAAAAAGTCATTATATATACCCCTCGCTGATTTGACCTTTATATCGTAAGATTTCTCCCTGTTTTCGTTTCAAGCTATTTTTTCTGATAGATCCGAGGTTGCTATGTCGTCATCAAGCTCCTCCAAGGATCAATTCTTTGAGAAGGTCATCAATCCTTACCTCCCGGGAGTGCTGAAGCATCCTCAATCCATGGAGTTCAAGGATGGGGTGCTTCACATCCGGGATGTTCAAGGGCCCAAGAAGGAGGGAGACGAGAAGGCCAGGCTCGAGCACATGGAGCAAGAAATCTTCAAGTGTCAAAGGAAGGTGGAACATGGACTCGATGCCAACCACTCCATGATCAAGGATTTCGTCCGTGAGCAGAAGTGTGACAACGACAAGATCTGGGAGACTATTGATAGCCTCCACGTCAGGATTGAGAATCTTCAAGCACAAGTTTATGACCTGCAGAACCAAAACTGTGAGTATGAAACCAGGTTTAAAAGAATGAATTTGGCTACGGATTTCAGGATGCCAGAGACCCGTGATTCTTTCTTTGATGGAGAACCTCTGCCCTGGAAGAAGGAGGAGGAGCCTAGCACTTCATCACCGACATCATCGAAGAAGGAAACTTGAGTACTCGGGTATGGGCACCACCCTTCGCTTGTTCCAAGCTTGGGGGAGGTGCCCCGGTATCGTATCACCATCACCTTTTATTATTAATTACCATCAATCTTAGTTCGATCTTCAGTTATTTCGTGATTTAGAAAAAGTATTAGTGTGAAGTAGTTTTTGAGTGCTTGTTTTGTGATCGTTCTATCTATGTGATCGTGTGCGAAAGTTATATAATAAATAGTAGTATGAATATCTTTTGCTTTATTTTCTTGCTTCAATCCTAGCAAAATAAATTTCATATGCTAATCCTATGCGGAGTAATGACTTCACATAAAAGAAGTATAGTTGATACAACTTGTTGGAAGTTAGCAAACATAGCATTGGTCATCCAACAATTCATGATAGAACAAGTAAGGAAGAGAGACCTCACATGCAAATATACTATCTTGGACATCTTTTATGATTGTGAGCCCTCGTTAATTATTTTCAATCTTGAACAAGTAGTTGAAATTAGACAAGGAAGACAACGTAATGGGTTATGTTCTTATATATTTGCATAGAAGTTATATTGTCATGGATCCTCCAACATATGGCGCTTGTTTATAATCATTTACTAGCCAAAAATTCTATACTAAGTAGAAACACTACTTGTGCATCCAAATACCCTTAAAACCCAGTTTCTTATCATGAGACTCCACTATACCTACCTATGGATTGAATAAGATCCTTCAAGTAAGTTGTCATCGGTGCAAAGCAATAAAAATTTATCCTAAATATGTATGATCTATTATTGTAAGGGAATATAACCTTTGCACGATCTTGTGATGTTGGCACAATAAAAGCAACGGACTGCTCAATAAAGGCCATCATCGCAAGTGGCAATATAAAGTGATGTTCCTTTGCATTAAGAGTTTGCACATCCAAAAATCAAAAGCGCATGACAACCTCTGCTTCCCTCTGCGAAGGGCCTATCTTTTATTCTTTAAGTTTTACTTTTATGCAAGAGTCAAAATATTTTCCATTGTTTCAATCTTAAATTTTCTCTACTTGGCAAGCATCATGTGGTGGGGAAAGATCCAGGCACATATATCCAGTTAAATATATGCGATCATGAGCTATTATTGTTGACATTTATCCCTGTGATAAGCAAGTTGGGTGGTGACAAATTAAACCCCTATCTTCCTCTGTGTCTGATGGAAACGGTTTGTTCTAAAAATATGCTTTGAGTGTCAGCAATCATGGAACACTATATGATAGTTGAATATCTGGAATTCAAAAGCTCTTATATCATATAGTGTATCCAAATATGTATCAATACCTTTCCGGAAAGTATGTTGAATTGTAATTGCTTGGATGATTGAGAGCATAGTTTGTTAGTTTCCAAAAGAGTTTACTGTTTATACTTTGGCTTGTGGACAGATTATTACTTGATCATGAGAAATTTTATGATGAGTAATTGATGTTATAATAATGATTATAAGCATGATGCTGCCATGTCCGTATATTCTTTTATCGACACCTCTCTCTCTCTAAACTTGTGGTCATGTTTATTGAGTTCGTCTTTCGCTTGAGGGCAAGCGAGGTCTAACTTTGGGGAGTTGATATGTCCATTTTGCATTATGTTTTCCCACTATTATTTATAATGTTTTAGAGCTATATTTCACTTTATGATGCAATTCTAATGCCTTCTCACTTAAAATGCAAGATACATTGTGTAACACCCCTATGTAATGAGCTACAGTGATCCACTATAATAATGCCAAGTCATCTGAGATTTACAATGATAATCAATGTGGATTAATATCTCATTTCAAATTCTGCCTCAGAATTCAAATTCAAATGCAATTAAAATATGAAGTTGCTCAAAACTTTCCGGAAAAATGTTCATCATTTAGCATAAATTCCAAAACAAATTTTTGTTCAGGAAAACAACATCACAAAGTTGCTGAGATGAGCATTAGCATTTTTAACAGTGCCAATCCAGCAATTTAATTTGCAAATTCAATTATGAAAAATGCAAATGAAATTATCTGCCTCCTAAAATATTTGTGGCGGTGCACAAAAATGCAATGAATTTATTGGGATTAATCCCACATTTTTCTAAAATGATTTGGATGCCCAATTATTTCCATCTCTCTCTGTTTATTAAAGAAAAACAGAAAATACAGGAATTGGAAAAATGGAAAAGGGAAAAGGCTTTACCTGGCGCGGCCCAGCCGGCCCATACCTGTTTCCCCTACCTGCTCCCGCCTCTCTGTCGCGCTCGCCGTGGCTGGGAGCGCGCCGCTCCGTTCACCGGCCGCCACGGCGATGGAGTGGGTGGCCGAAGAGGATAAGGACCTCCCCGAGCCATCCCCCCTGGCCGCCATCGCCCTCACTCCTCTCTCCTTCCTCCCAGCACTCGCTCGCCGCCCTCTTCCCCCTCTGCCCGAGCACATCGCCGCCGCCCTCCGTCGATCTCGCGGCTGCCGGCGTCCATTTACCTCTCCGTCGAGTCCTGAAGGCCCTCCGACCTCCACCTCTTCCTCCCCGACCGCTAGTTGGAGCTGGGAGGCCCCGCAACGCCGAATCCCCCTTCGTCCCCATCTCCGGCTGCCGCGGCTACTCCGGCGACCTCCGTCGTCTGCTGCTGCTACTAATCCCTCGAAGGCTTTTCTTAGCCGCACGGTGAGCCTCACCTTACTCTCCCTTCTCCCCAAGCCGCCGCGTGCTTCGCCTAGCTAGCTCGCCGCCATGGCCGAACTCTGTTCGCCGCCTGCCTCGCCGTTCCAGCCACTTTTGGTCGTCCCCGAAGCTACGCGTTAGCTCCAGTCGATGCGCGCTGCTCCGCTCGTTCGATTGCAGCCGAATGCGCGCGCAAATGCCCACCGCAGCCGCTCGCCCGTGACGCACCCGAGAGCTCCGCCGCCACATGTCGTCACCGCCGACACTACGGCCACCCCCGAGTCCATCCAGTCACGCCATCCGACGCGCGATCGAATAGCCGTTCGAACGCAATTGGAATCATGCGTTTTGGTGCCCCGTAGCTCAATCCCGAGCTACTCCGGTGAGAACGCCGCCGCGGGAGCTCGCCGGAGCTCATTCCGGCGCCGGCGCTGAGCTGGCCAGACGCGGGCCCCACCCAGAGTCGCTGCCATGTGGGCCCAGGTCGCGGTTGACCGCGTTGACCGCGGTCAACCCCACTGACGTGGCGGTTATAGCCACTGACGTGTGGGCCCTCTCCAGTTAATTAAATTAACTAAACGTTTTTAATTAAAACCTAAATTAATTAGTTAATTAGTGACATTGACATGGGGCCCCACCTAGTTAATTAACTTAGATTAGATTAATCTAACTCTGTTTAACCCACTGTCTATGATAGGTGGGTCCCGCAGGTCAGTTTGACCTGGACCCGCCAGTTTGACTGGGTGACGTCAGGCTGATGCAATGCTGATGCATTAATTCTTTTCTGTTATTTTCTAAATTGATTTAAAATTCCAGAAAATTGCTAAAAACTTTGAAAAATCGTAGAAAATAAACCGTAGCTCGGATCGAAAAACTTTCTACATGAAACAACGAGACGAATCCGAATACGCCCTCCGTTTATCTGTCACATGCCCACAACCATGCAAACATGGATCCATCCCCTCCGGTTCAATATACCGAAGTCAGCCTAAACGCCCAGATATTTTCCCGCCTCGTCTGCGACATATAGCACTGCATTAGGTCACCACTAACATTGCATGCTGCCATACCATGCATCTGTGTTGCATTATTTGCCTTTATTTATTGTTTCTTGCCCCCTCTTCTTCTCCGATAGCCCCCGAGACCGACGCAACTCAGGAGACCGACGACACCACTGACGATCCCTCTTTTGCCGCAGAGCTTCCAAGCAAGCACCCCCCCCTTGACACATGCCTATATCACCTATTCTCTCTCCCTCCTGCTTGCACTTGAATTTGCTACTGCTACTGTTTTATCCTATTCTGATGCATAGCATGTCCTTGTAACTGTTATTGATACCTGCCTGTTATCCAAAATGCTTAGAATAGGTTGGATGGTAGTGAACCATCTGTGGCCCCTCTTCCTTGCTGTAGTTGCCCCGCTTTAGTATCTGTGTCCCGATCGATGTGATCGTCGGGCTGAGACCAGCATATCACTACACACCCCTAGTTGCTCGACGCTGCAGAGCTAACATCGAGTGCCGAGGGTGATACCTCTCATCTCACTCCCGATGAAGCCTCTGTAGTACAGCTAGTCGGTTGTGGGTTACCGAGGGTGATTCCTCTTCCCCACCTCCGATGAAGCTTTGTCGGTAACCCCGCAAGTGTGAATACCATCGAGGGTGATTCCTCCGGGTTCACCTTGTCGGTTACATCTAGTGGAAAACCAACGAGGGTGATTCCTCGGATTTCTGCTAGATGTTTTGGACACACGGTTACTCGCACTTAATTACTGTTGTTACTGGATAAAGTCGGGTAGGCCCCGAGGGGTACCCGCTAGTGGTGTGTAGACGGGTCGACCATGAGGGTACCCGCGAGATGAATACGTGGCACGGCCGGGCATTCTTAGCCCTTGCCGTAAGTCCACGAGACGGGGCGACGGGGTCACAGGATCGTGAGTCTCTGCCGTTTCCGCGCGCTCCTAATTCACTAAGGGTTAGGATATGTAATCTGAGTAGGCCTCTGGCCTTTTCGCGCTAACCAGCACGTGGGAATAATATGGGTACTCGGCGTCGTAGTATCAGCCGAAGTTCTTCAGACGTCAGCGGTTGAGCGGCACGCGCCCGGGTTGGACCGTGAAAGCCTGCGCTTGTATTAAGGGGGCTAGGTCTGCTCCCGGCCGTCCTCGCAACGCGCAGGAGTGCAAAGGGCGATGGGCCCAAGACCCCTGAGCGCTTAGGATGTAGACCGGTGTGTTGGCCTCTCTGTTGAGCCTAGGTAGGGCTACGACGTGTCGATAGTCCGAGGCCGGGCATCGACTGAGCAAGTGTGTCCGGCCAGAGTCATCGAACGTGTTGGGTAAGTTGGTGCACCCCTGCAGGGAAGTATATCTATTCGAATAGCCGTGTCCACGGTAACAGGACGCTCGGAAAATATCCCGATCTACTACAACTAGAACTGGGTTGAATATATTGGCTCCGAGATTGCTTTCTCGCAGGGAATCGAGGAAGGATCTCTGGGCGATGTTGATGCTTGATGCTACTACTTATACTTATGTACTAATCTGCACTCTTCTTATGCTGCAAGACCGTTGAAGATGCTAGTCTTCGATAGGCTAGGCCTTTCTCTCTATTCTGGCATTTCTGCAGTCAAGTCCACATATACAGCCTTCCTTTGATAATGTTGCATAAGTAGAATAGATCTGATGTAAGTCTTGCGGAGTACTTTGGATGAGTACTCACGGTTGCTTTGCTTCCCTTTTTCCCCATACCCGATTGATGAGACCAGATGATGGAGCCCCGGAGCCAGCTGCCACAGCCGACGACGACTACTACCACTACTACCCCTCCGGATACTACTACTACGAGGAGCCCTCCGACGACCAGGAGTAGTTAGGAGGCACCCAGGCAGGAGGCCTGCGCCTTTCGATCCGGTGTTTTTATTTTGCCCCGCCTTCTTAAAGGCCTATCTGTTTAACTTTGTGTCTGTACTCAGATACCTGATGCTTCCGCTGATGCTTGTATGACATCGAGCTTATGTATTCGAGCCCTCGAGGCCCCTGGCTTGTAATATAAAGCTTGTATGACTTTTATTTGTGTTTAGAGTTGTGTTGTGATATCTTCAAGTGAGTCCTTAGGCTTGATCGTGTGCATTTGCGTGTATGATTAGTGCACGATTAAGTCGGGGGCGTCACACATTGAAAGAAGGAGATTGTCGGTAGCTAGAATTCAGAGTGTGGAAAAGCTACATCAAAGATAACTATTCTTCGGAGCTCCAAATGACCTAAAAATTTACGGAGAAATATTTCGGAATATATAAAAAATACTGGAAGAAAGAAGTACCAGAGAGGAGCCTCGGTGGGCCCACAAGGTAGGGGACGCGCCCTACCCCTGACCCCCCAGGGCGTGCCCTAGTGCCTTATGGGGCCCACGGAGGTCCACCGATGCCCATCTTCCGCTATATGAAGCCATTAGCCCTAGAAAAAAAATAAGAGAAGACTTTCGGGATGAGCCGCCACCGTCTCGAGGCTGAACCTGGGCATGAGCACTTTTGCTCTCCGGCGGAGCGATTCCGCCAGGGAAACTTCCCTTCGGGAGGGGGAAATTGAAGCCATCGTCATCACCAACGCTCCTCTCATCCTGGGAGGACTCATCTCCATCAACATCTTCACCAGCACCATCTCATCTTCAAATCCTAGTTCATCTCTTGTGTTCAATCTTTGTATCAAACCTTAGATTGGTACCTGGGGGTGCTAGTAGTGTTGATTACATCTTCTAGTTGATGCTAGTTGGTTTACTTGGTGGAAGATTATATGTTCAGATTGTAATTACATATTTATCTCCTCTGATTAGGAACATAAACATGCTTTGTGAGTAGTTCCGTTTGTTCTTGAGGACATGGGGGAAGTCTTGTTATAAGTAATCATTTGAAGTTGGTATTCGTTCAATGTTTTGATGATGTGTTATGTTATTCTTCCTCTAGTGGTGTCGTGTGAACATCGATTACATGACACTTCACCATGTTTGGGCCTAGGGAAGGCATTATGGGAATAGTTAGTAGATGATGGGTTGCGGGAGTGACAGAAGCCTAAACCCGAGTTTATGAGCTTTTTCGTAAGGGGCTGATTTGGATTCTTTCGTTTAATGCAATTGTTAGATTTATCTTAATTCTTTTCTAATATTTGCAGATGCTTGTGAGAGGGAGTAATCATAAGTAGGTTGTTTGTTCAAGTAGGAATAACACCTTAGCACCGGTCCACCCACATAACAATTTATCAAAGCAATGCATGTCAGTGAATCATGATGGAAGTAACTAGATTAATTCCTATGTGTCCTCAAGAACGCTTTAATCATTATAAGAAGTACTTTCAGCTTGTCCTTTGCAATAAAAAGGATTGGCCCACCTTGTAGCACCTTGCTATTTTTGTTACTTGTCACTTGTTACAAATTACCTTGCTATCAAACTATCTGTCACAACTACTTTACAGCACTTGCTGAGAATACCTTGCTGAAAACCGCTTATCAATTTCTTCTGCTCCTCGTTGGGTTCAACACTCTTACTTATCAAATGGACTACGATTGACCCCCTATACTTGTGGGTCATCAGTAGCAACAAGGCTTCTCACATGTCCTCAGGAACAAATAGAATTACTCGTAACTCATCATATTGTTCATGATCAGAGGATATAAATATATGATTAACAATTTGAACATAATAATCTTCCACCAATTAAACCAACAAGCATCAACTACAAGATGTAATCAACACTACCAGCACCCCAGGTACCAATCTGAGGTTCGATACAAAGATTGAAAACAATGGAAGAACTAGGGTTTTGAGATGAGATGATGCTCATGAAGATGTTGATGAAGATGATGATTTCCACAATGAGAGAAGTGTTGGTGATGATGAAGGCTTCGATTTCCCCCTCCTGAAGGCAAGTTTCCACGGCAGAATCTCTCCGCCGGAGAGCAAAAGAACCCCTCCTCTGTTCTGCCTCGCAAACGGCGGAGGAAAGTCCCAGAACTTTTCTGTGATTTTTTCTAGGTCAAAAGGGAATTTATGACCAAAGGGCATCAGGTGGTGAGCTGCCATGGCCCCACATGGACACATGGTGCGACTAGGGGGGGGGGGGGGGTGACCACGGCACCCGTCCATGTGGGCAGGTTGTGGCCCCCCTCTGGCATATCTTTGCTCCATAATTCATGATATATTCCCAAATAAATCTCCAAAAATTCACACTTCATTTTGAGCTTCGGAGAATTGGTTTTTCTTGTGTTAGTATTTTAGGTCCAGAATTCTAGGTGCCGGTAATTTCCCCCTCTAGGTATAACTTGCATTTTAAGAGAGAAAAGACATTAGAATTGCACCATAGTGTGAAATATAACATCAAAATAAGATAAATTACAGTAGAAAATAATGATGCAAAATGGACGTATCACCCTACATGGTCCATGCCTTGTGTGTTGCTTGTACTTTCCACGGAGCACCTATGAGAGATACAACGCTATCTGGGGAACTAGCATAAAGTAAAATGAATGATTGGTCCGGTGCTGGAGGGTGAACGGGAGAATATCACATGCTCCCATGTTCTCATGGCATGTGTCTACAACTCCAAAAAGATGAAAATCCAAATTCAAAATATACATGGGAAAATAAAAAGATAAATTCAGATCTAAATAGCGTGATTTTTTGCGTTTTTCTTTTTTTTACACTAATCCTGCAGAATTTGTCTTGTTTCTCTACATGATTCAAATTTGGGTTCAAATTTCTTTAGGGGATGTAGGCACATGTGTTGTGAATATCCACAAAAAATGTTGGGTTTTCCAAATAAAGTTAGAAATTAGAACTTTTAGATGTGGGAGCATGTAACAAGTGAGAGTATTGGATACCATCCCGACTAGTAGCATGCATACGAAACAATACTTATAGCCTCATAAGAAATAATTACTTTATACATTAACTGCCCCCACCCCCATGCGAGTAAATCACCGGGTGGGGTCATTGTCGTCGTGTGTGGGATACTACTTTTTTTAGAATAGCGTGCGGGATACTATATAGACTGCAACCGTCTTATGCATGGCCGTGAAAGTTGTCATGTGGGCTCATTTGGAGGCCATGTAGGCTAGTCTGCGATGATTAGGTCCGCCTATTAATACGTTTGACTGGACTACTATGCACTGTAAGGGCACCTCCTAACCGCCAAATCGAACATTGTATACGTCCGCGGACTAATTGGGCCCCCTCCGTGAAAAGTGATTCAGAAGCCGGCCATCCAACCATGTGCCCTAAAAGTTTTACCTATTTTTTAAGTCCACAAGCTTAAAATAAATAGCATATCAAATCATAGATGTTTGAAAATGTTCAAATGCAACAGTAGTTCTAATTTAAATATTAAAATCCAACAAAGTTTTCAAACTAGAGTAGTTCAAACTTGAATTCAACTAGCACATATGTTCTAGTTGTCCCCTTTAACCACCCACAAATTCTCAATCAAATCTTCCTTGAGCTGTTCATGAGTTGCTCCTTGCTCGATGCCGAATTTGTCGATACATTTGAACAAACTCATCAAATGTAGCCGGATTCTGATCTAAAAGTTGGATAGTGATAACCCAAAAGTATATGGGATCAATTGTAGCTTTTTCGATAAATAAGAGTGTCGAACCCAACGAGGAGCTAAAGGTAGAATTAATATTCCCTTCAAGTTCTATCGACCACCGATACAACTCTACGCACACTTAACGTTCGCTTTACCTAGAACAAGAATAAAACTACTTTGTAGGTGTAAGGATAAGTTTGCAAGAATAAAACTAGAAGTACTTAGTAGGAATAAAACTACAAGTAAATTGCAAGATAATAAAAGTTAGTTGTTTAGTAGAAAGCTTTTGTAGAACGATGAGAAAGATTGTCCATAGGCAATTGAATATGACATGTGTGATAATTATTATATGCAATGAGGGAGAGGCATACGCTAACATACTTTTCGTACTTGGATCATATGCACTTATGATTGGAACTCTAGCAAGCATCCGCAACTATTAAAGATCATTAAGGTAAAACCCAATTATAACATTAAGTAACAAGTCCCCTTTACTCCCATACGCAACAACCCCCTTACTTGGGTGTAAGCTTCTGTCACTCTAGCCACCCACTATAAGCGAATCATGAACGTATTGCAAAACCCTACAGCAGGAATCCCTCATGCTTGTGTGACACGAAGGGCACCATAGGACAGCACCATATCAACATAAAACTCATATCAATCACACCATACCATAATTAACCCGCAGGACAAAAGAAATCTACTCAAACATCATAGGATGGCAACACATCATTGGATAATAATATGTAGCATTAAGCACCATGTTCAAGTAGAGAATTACAGTGGGAATAGAGAGGTTACACCACTGCATAGAGGGGGAGAGAGTTGGTGTTGACGGCGGTGAAGTTGTTGGTGTAGATCGCCGTCACGATGATTGCCCCGGCGGCGTTCCGGCGCCACCGGGAGAGAGGGGGAGAGAGCCCCCCTCCTTCTTATTCTTCCTTGGCCTCCCCCCTAGATGGGAGGAGAGTTCCCCCTCTGGTCCATGGCCGCCATGGCTCCAGGAGGGGAGGAGCCCCTCCGAGATTGGATCTCTCTCTCTCTGTTTCTCTTCTGTTTCGCACTCCTGTTTTCTGGCCGTTCCTTATATTTCCGGAGATCCGTAACTCCGATCGGGCTGAAATTTTGAGGGGATTTTTATCCGAATATTATCTTTCTTTCGGCGAAAGAAGGGCCCCAACCGCCTTACAGGGGCGCCACAAGCCGGCCCGGCGCGCCTAGGGTAGGGGGCGCGCCCCTCGAGCTTGTGGGCCCCTCGAGCATCGTCTCGCGTTGATTCCTTTTCCCCAAAATCACATATATTCCAAAATAAATCTCCGTAAATTTTTATCACGTTTGGTCTTCGTTTGATATGGATTTTCTATGAAACAAAAAACATGCAACAAACAGGAACTGGCACTGGGCACTGGATCAATATGTTAGTCCTAAAAATAATATAAAATGTTGCCAAAAGTATATGAAAGTTGTAGAATATTGGCATGAAACAATCAAAAATTATAGATACGACAGAGACGTATCAGCATCCCCAAGCTTAATTCTTGCTCGTCCTCGAGTAGGTAAATGATAAAAAAGATAATTTTTGATGTGGAATGCTACCTAACATAATCTTGATCATATAGTCTAATCATGGCATGAATATTAAGATACGAGTGATTCAAAGCAATAGTCTATAATTTGATATAGAGACATCAATACTCAGGCATAACAACAAACAATCATGCCTTTCAAAATAAAAATGCTAAAGAATGCTATCCCTAGCCCGCATGCTCAATCATTGATCCAGTCACGATGTACACAACATTAACTATACTCAATGCATAAAAATGACAATAGTGCTCTCCAACTGGTGCTTGAATGAGAAGGTGATGACTCAACAATAAAAGTAAAATAAGATAAAGTAAATAGATAGGCCCTTCGCAAAGGGAAGCATGGATTTGCAGAGGTGCCAGAGCTCGAAGCTTAAATTATAGATGAATACATTTTGAGTGGTGTACTTTTCCTGTCAACGTCACGACTGAGGATTCTCAATATCTTCCATGCTAAACACATTATAGGCAGTTCCCAAGCGGAAAGGTAAAGTTTACTCCCCCTCAACCATTCAAACACAAGCCATGGCTAGCCGAATCCTCGGGTGCCCTCCATACAATCAACTTTCCAGGGGAGTTTGTTTCATTATATATTCATTTTGATTACAGGACTGGGCATCCCAATTACCAGCCTCTCTCGTGCAATGACAGGTGAATAAACACCCATCGTGAGAATAACCCGCTTAGCATGGAAGATACTGACCACCCACTGCCGCTCCATGAGCGGCACGGGCACACAAAATAGATGCTTATTTGAATGATTAGAGGTGGCACATGCAAATTTACTTGGAACGGCAGAGTAATACTACATATAGGTAGATATGGTGGACTCATCTGGAACAACTTTGGTATAAGGATTTGGATGCACAAGCAACATTCACGCTTAGTATAGGTGAAGGCTAGCAAATAGATTGAGAAGCGACCAACTAGAGAGCGACAACGGTCATAATCATGCATTGTGAATAATTAACATTGGATACTAACATGAGTAGGATATAACTTTGTCGCATAACTATGCGTGCATGCTTCGGGAGTCACAAACCTTAATACCAATATTCTTACTAAACCACAATCATTCACTAGTACCTCCCACATATCACCATCTTAATATCGCAAAACTATTGCAAGGAATCAAACTTATCATATTCAGTGATCTACAAGTTTTATGTAGGATTTTATGACTAACCATGTGAATGACCAATTCCTGTTGACTCTCTAAATAGATATAAGTGAAGCATGAGAGTTTAATTCTTTCTACAAAAGACTTGCCCACGCTCTAATAAATATAAGTGAAGCAAAAGAGCATTCTAAAAATAACAGTTTTCTATATGTAGAGAAACAGGCATCCAAACTTCAAATGATATAAGTGAAGCACATGAAGCATTCTATAAAGCCATACTCAAAAGATATAAGTGAAGTGCATGAAGCATTCTATAAATCAACCAAGGACTATCTCATACCAGCATGGTGCATTATTAAAAGAAAAAGGGGAAAAGCACACGACGCTCCAAGAATTTACGCATATCATGTGAACAAAACAAAAACCGAGACATACCGATAATTGTTGAAGAAAGATGGGATGCCTTCCGGGGCATCCCCAAGCTTAGACGCTTGAGTCTCCTTGAATATTTAATTGGGGTGCCTTGGGCATCCCCAAGCTTGAACTCTTTCCTCTCCTTATTCTTCTCATATCGATACCTCCTCGATCTTCGAACACTTCATCCACACAAAACTTAACCGAACTTTTTATTGGAGGGGTTAGTACATATATCATCAAATCCCATCATGTCCTGCTATAACATTATTGTATAATTATAATCAAACATTACCCACTGTATGCTATCACAATTCTATGGCTCCCAAGTCAATGGGGCTCAACAAGATTTCAAACATACGCAAATAAAGAAACTATAACAGCAATCTGTGAAAACAGGACAGTCTGTAAAGATGCAAATGAAACATATACTTCTATAACTCCAAAAATTCTGAAAAATTAGGAAAAAATAAAAAATTTGCATAGAAGTACTTTGTAAAAATTTCAGAATTTTTTCATGTTCCAGTAAAATATAGAAATTCAAACACTACAGAAAAAGTTTCTGTTTTTTCACAGCACACACCAAACAAGCAATTTAAACATTCTAAAGGTAAATCTTGGCACATTATTTTTATAATACAATGGATTTGTACAAGGGGATAATTATTTTTGCGAGAAACTTCCATGAAAAATTCTACATTGTTTCCATGAGCATGAACACAAGTGTTCAAGGTTGACCCTCACTTCTTCAATGCATAACCTTCCAATCGCTTCTCTTTTTGAAAAAAAATTAGGTTCCCCTCTATATATTTTTTGTTTTTAAACTTTTTAAAAGCACACAACAGAATAAAATGACTCTCTAAAACTTCGGGGTTATCTCCCAGGCAACGCTTTCCTTAAAGCCATTAAGCTAGGCATAAAGTGCTCAAGTAATCAATCCACCCGGATCCCAAAGTATATCAAAGCCAATTTTAATTTACAATGAGTTGTAATTTAGTAGTGAGCACAAAGCAATATATATCATGCAATGACGAAGTCTAACTCTCTTCCTGTGCATCAGCATGTCATAAAAGAACAATTCATGCACACATAATAAAGGCCGATACATAGCATAAACAGTTTCTTGCAATTTTATCATACTGGAAACATAGAGAGGTGGGGATGTAGTTCCTTTCTCATAATAATTGCAATTAGGAGCAGCAAACACATGCATATTATATCCATCAAAATCATCATGTGCAACGGTAAAACGCAACCCGTCAATATAATCCTTAATAAGCACAAACTTTTCCGATATAGTGTAGTTAGGAGAATTCAAAAAGAGAATAGGACTATCATGTGTGGGTGCAATAGCAACAATTTCATGTTTAACATAAGGAACTATAGCAAGTTCATCTTCATAAGCATAATTCAAATTGGCATCATGGCCACAAGCATCAATTTCATCAAAAAGGGATATTTCAAACGAATCCAAGGGATCATAGCAATTATCATAGCATTCATCCTTCGGTAAGCACGAAGGGAAATTAAACAATGTACGAGTTAAAGAGTTACTCTCATTAGAAGGTGGGCATGGGTGATCAATCCGCTCTTCCTCCTTTTGTTCTTCGCTCTCCTCCTCATCTTTTTCATCTAATGGGCTCACAGTTTCATCAAGTTCTTCTTCCATAGATTCCTGCAAAATATTAGTCTCTTGTTGGGCAGCGGAGACTTTCTTAATAAATTCATCAATATAGGCATTGTATTCATAATTATCAGAGCAATATTTAAGTATAGCCAAATTTTCAGATCTGTAAAGAGCATCATCATAATTTTCATACTTTTCAAACAAAGATTCAATTTCATAAGCACCCTTAAAAGCAACAAATTCTTCTATTTGTTCCACATCATAGTAATCATATACACCATTAGCATAAGAAGCCAAGGTTTTATTATCATTAAATTCACATGAAAAGGGAAGGTGTGGAGCCTTCATCTTAGAGCAACAAGTACAATCATATCTTAAGCATAAATTCTGAGCATACCAATGCAAATAATCAATTTGATCCCATAAGAGTTTCCCTTTTTGAGACAAGCGATAATCCCTAAAGTATTCCCGTTAATCCAAAGTATCTCCCATTATCAAGTTGAATGGAGATTTATCAGGATTATCAAAGTAGTGTTTAATATTTTTCACATAACCAACATTGAGGGTTTTAGGAGGTTCCCCATCTCCATGAGTAGCAAGTGCAAGTAATTTTTTTGGTGTTTTGTGTTCCATATCCATAACTAAAGATATAAAACAACTTAGAATAGAAAATAAAAACTACTTAGTGATAAAGCAAACAAGCACACACGAGAATATCAACTCCACGCTATTGCTCCCCGGCAACGGCACCAGAAAAGGTATTGATAACCCACAAGTATAGGGGATCAATTGTAGATTTTTTGATAAATAAGAGTGTCGAACCCAATGAGGAGCTAAAGGTAGAATTAATATTCCCTTCAAGTTCTATCGACCACCGATACAACTCTACGCACACTTAACGTTCGCTTTACCTAGAACAAGAATAAAACTATTTTGTAGGTGTAAGGATAAGTTTGCAAGAATAAAACTAGAAGTACTTAGTAGGAATAAAACTACGAGTAAATTGCAAGATAATAAAAGTTAGTTGTTTAGTAGAAAGCTTTTGTAGAACGATGAGAAAGATTGTCCATAGGCAATTGAATATGACATGTGTGATAATTACTATATGCAATGAGGGAGAGGTATACGCTAACATACTTTCCGTACTTGGATCATATGCACTTATGATTGGAACTCTAGCAAGCATCCGCAACTACTAAAGATCATTAAGGTAAAACCCAACCATAGCATTAAGTAACAAGTCCCCTCTACTCCCATACGCAACAACCCCCTTACTTGGGTGTAAGATTCTGTCACTCTAGCCACCCACTATAAGCGAATCATGAACGTATTGCAAAACCCTACAGCGGGAATCTCTCACGCTTGCACGACATGGAGGGCACCATAGGACAGCACCATATCAACAGAAAACTCATATCAACCACACCATACCACAATTAACTCGTAGGACAAAAGAAATCTACTCAAACATCATAGGATGGCAACACATCATTGGATAATAATATGTAGCATTAAGCACCATGTTCAAGTAGAGAATTACAGCGGGAAGAGGTTACACCGCTGCATAGAGGGGGAGAGAGTTGGTGTTGACGGCGGCGAAGTTGTTGGTGTATATCGCCGTCACGATGATTGCCCCGGCGGTGTTCCGGCGCCACCGAGAGAGAGGGGGAGATAGCCCCCCTCCTTCTTCTTCTTCCTTGGCCTCCCCCATAGATGGGAGGAGAGTTCCCCCTCTAGTCCATGGCCGCCATGGCCCCTGGAGGGGAGGAGCCCCTCCGAGATTGGATCTCTCTCTCTGTTTCTCTTCTGCTTGGCGCTCCTGTTTTCTGGCCGAAAACCGTTTATTATATTCCTGGAGATCCGTAACTTCAATTGGGCTGAAATTTTGAGGGGATTTTTATCCGGATATTATCTTTCTTGCGGCGAAAGAAGGGCCCCAACCGCCTTATAGGGGCGCCACAAGCATGCCCGGCGCGCCCAGGGTAGGGGGCGCGCCCCTCGAGCTTGTGGGCCCCTCGAGCATAGTCTCGCGTTGATTCTTTTTACCAAAAATCACATATATTCCAAAATAAATCTCCATAATTTTTATCGCGTTTGGACTTCGTTTGATATGGATTTTCTACAAAACAAAAAACATGCAACAAACAGGAACTGGCACTGGGCACTGGATCAATATGTTAGTCCCAAAAATAATATAAAATATTACCAAAAGTATATGAAAGTTGTAGAATATTGGCATGAAACAATCAAAAAATATAGATACAACGGAGACGTATCAGATAGGAACACTCATGTTCTCAAATTCAAGAGTTGTGACAACATCTTCACCCTCATCCTCCATGATCATGTTGTGCATGATCACACAACATATCATCACCTCCCACAAGATCTTCAACCATCGAAGTCAACATTTCAACTCTCAACTAATCACTGAGTTCGATTTACAACCCTCATCTTCAAAACCGGTCGTATTACACCCTCAACTTACCACAAAGTTCAAAATACAACCTTGGTCATGGTTTTGGCCTGGTCAACCAGTTTTGACCGAAGTGAAAGCTAAATAGGCGCTGACTGGGCCAAAGTCTGTAGTTCAATAGCGCCCGACCCGAGTAGCTCACGTACATAGCTGCCTCTATCACCGCCGTCCCTGACTCCGTCCGCCAATAGCGATCTGCAACTCTGCCGCGCTCGGTAATCTCTCTATCTTTCTCTCCACCGGACGCAACAACAAGCGGTAGCCAAACTCAGCAAGCAGCAAGCAGCACATAGCATCAGCCAGTAGCGAGCACAACCAAGTAGTAGGAACCAGTGAGCTAATAGCAAGTTGCACCGAAAGCCGCCTCGTGCCGCCTGCGCCACTACTTCTTCCTTCCAACTCTGTAAGTGGCGACCACAGCATGGTACCGATGCCACGGTGCATTACGCACACGAACCGCCAGTTCATGTCGTCGTCGGTGTCGCGGCCAGTTCCCGTGGCCAACGTCTGTGAGCTGTTCATGCGATCTTGCCATCTAGACTCGCCTTGCCACTATGATATATGGAGTATATGGATGAAGGAATTGACGCGGGATGATCAGAATCGACGCCATGCTCATCGTCTTCCTCGCCTCTGGCGTCGGTCCGCAGTGCCGCGATCTCCTTCTCCGGCTAGCCCCTACTCTATCCCCGGTCTCCCTCGATTACTTCAGGAGCTCCTGAAGCCTCCCACGTCGTCTCCTATCAGCCGCATGTCCCCATGCTTCCCCACGTCGTCTTCCTCTCCCCGTCGTCGACTATCATCAAGGTCACCATCAAATCCGTGCTCCTCTTCGACTCCTGACCACTCGTATATTACCACAGTGATCGTGCGATCCTTTTCCCACTGTCCCCGAGCCCACACGTGTCATCGCCTTTGTTACGGCTGCACTGCTAATTCTAGATTCGTGGTTGTCGGAGGGGGCGTTGGGGGCGGCAGTTGTGGTTGTGGTGGCGAGGGGTTCGGGCTTGGCGTGGGGACAAGAGAGAGGGCGGTGGAGCTGCAACGCCACCGTTTGTCGCTCATCACCGGCAGACGGAGTCAGTGGTGGTGGGCCGGCGTGGACGGCAACTACTGTGTGCGGGATTTGCTCCGGGTCAGGAGTTGTTGAATTACAAATAGAGAGACCTTAGTTGGCATGGCTGCTGATGTGGCACTGCCCAGTCAGCGCACAATCAGCTTTAACTTTAGTCAAAACCTTGACCAGGCCAAAACTGAGACTAGGGTTGTGTTTTGAACTTTGTGGTAAGTTGAGGGTGCAATATAACTGGTTTTGAAGATAAAGGATGTAAATTGAACTAAGTGGTTAGTTCGGGGCTAAAATGTGGACTTTTCTCTTTAGCAAGTCCACGAACAAGTGCAAAACGGCCTAGAGCACTTCAAATGCCCTCTCCACATCATTTCCAGCTACTTGTTTTTGGGCAAAGTGAGACCTTTTCTGACCAACTGGCTCAAAGATGGTCTTGACAAAGGTATCCCATGGAGGATAGATAACGTCAACTAAATAGTAGCACATGTTATATTGATGCTCATAGTTGCAAGGGGGGCTTGCCCTTCAGTCAGCCTAACAAACAATGGAGATCGCTGCAACACATTGATGTCAGTGTGAGACCGAGGCATGACAAAAGAGCATGCCAAATCCAGAGGTCCTGTGATGCAACTGCTTCAAGAATGATGGTGGGCTTCTTAACATGGCCATGATATTGCCCTTGTAGAGCTTTTAGACAGCTCTTCCATCTCTAATCAAGAGATCCGAGCAAACCTGGTCACCCTCTTTCTTCGGACATTGCCAAGAGTCTCTCGATGTCTGGGACAACCGGTTCTCTCAAGTACTAAGGTCCAAACACCTCAACCACGTCAGTAGTAAATCTGACCATGGCGTCTCCACATGTGCTCTCAGACATTTGTCCCATGAATCTGCAACCGTGCCATATGCAAGCATCCGCAATGCAGTCGTACACTTCTGGTAACCACAAAATCCAATCCTTTCTGTTAAACATGTATGTACGTATAGGTTAGGGTCATGTATTGTCACGCCTCCTTTCTCCTACGTACAGTGTATAGCTTGGGAGACAAGTCGAGGTCATGCACCCTTGTACCTATATATATGCACTTGCACGTGATCAATGAATT
Organism: Elymus sibiricus; assembly: GCA_039707655.1. Classification (NCBI taxonomy): domain Eukaryota; kingdom Viridiplantae; phylum Streptophyta; class Magnoliopsida; order Poales; family Poaceae; genus Elymus; species Elymus sibiricus. The sequence goes on from CM077676.1 coordinate 312,452,625, forward strand.
GAGTCGCATGCAATCCAATCTTTCCTAACAACATGGTATCAGTTTCCGTCTTCTCTCCTGCGATCTAAGCTTCCGCTCCACGCCGCCGCACCTTGCCGCCGCCGTCGCCGCAACCCGCCGCCGCCGGCCCCTCTTCTTCCCACCGCAGTCACCGCCCTCCTACCGCCGCTGCCTCTTTCCCTCCCCACGCCGCCGCCGCTACCTTCAGCCGCCGTCGCCGCAACCTGCCACCGCAGCCCCTTCCTCTCCCCACCACAGCCGCCGTCCCTGCCGCTGCCGCTGCCTCTCTCCCTCCCTTCTCGTCTCCCACAAAAACCCTAATCCTCATCCACTTTAGCCGTCACACTTTTGTGTTTTCTCCCATCTCCATCTGCTGCTGTTGCCATGGACTCCTCCCTCTTAGGTGCCTCCAATCCTTTCGCCGGCCCCAACCCGTGGACCGGAGTCGTCCATGCCCAACACATGCTGGTTCCTTGCGGCCCCGCACCGAGCCTCCTCGGTCCGCGCCTGACTGGCCATCAGGCGCCCCTGGCGGCGCCGCAACAGCCGCCCGCCGGCGACTACCCACCGCTGCGCGCGTAGCCCATGACGGGTGGCTACCCGCTGCCGCCACCACCCCAGCCCTACGGGGGCCCTGCCATGCCGCCGGCCCCCACGCCCCGGGATCCCGCTCCTCTTGCAGCGCCGCACTCGGCTCCTTCGCCGAGTAACTACGGCGGCGGTGGTGATTGGTACATGGACACGGGCGCTACTGCCCACATGTCATCACATCCCGGTAACGTCATCTCTTCCTATCCGGTTAACACATCCACTCGCATCACCGTCGGCGACGGCTCTTCTTTACCTATCACACATATCGGTCATAGTTCTTTTCCTTCTACATCCATGCCATTATCTATGTCTAACATTCTTGTCTCACCTGCACTAATCAAGAATCTTGTTTCTGTTCGTTCTTTTACTCGTGAAAATCTTGTCACTATTGAATTTGACGAAATCGGTTTTTCTCTAAAGGACGCCCGTACCCAGATGGTTCTCCACCGGTGTGACAGCCCAGACGAGCTCTACCCGGTGCACTCATCCTCCACCGCCACTGCCGCCCATGTCGCCCTCTCTGCTAGTGTCGACCTCTGGCATGCTCATTTAGGTCATCCCAATTCAGCCACACTTCATCATATTCTTCAGAGTTTCTCATTCACATGTAATAAGATCGACGATCATACTTGTCATGCTTGCCGTGTCGGGAAGCATGTTCGTCTTCCGTTTAGTGCATCCACCACCATATCTTCCTTTCCGTTTCAATTACTTCATAGTGATATATGGACATCTCCGGTCGCGAGCAACACTGGCTATCTTTATTACCTCGTGATTTTAGATGATTTTTCACATTATGTGTGGACGGTTCCCTTACGTCGCAAGTCTGATGCACTCGCGACTCTTATGACTTTCTATGCCTACGTCTCCACACAGTTTGGTCGTCCCATACATGCACTCCAAACCGACAATGGGAAAGAATTTGACAATCTTGTCATTCGCACACTTCTCGCATCACATGGCACCATCTTTCGCCTCACATGTCCTTATACATCTCAGCAGAACGGCCGCGCTGAACGCGTGCTACGCACTCTCAATGATTGCGTCCGTACCCTTCTCTTTCATGCTAACGTGCCTCCTTGGTTTTGGCCTGACGCGCTCGCCACCACATCTCTTCTACTTAACATACGTCCATGTCGTGTTCGCTGGAACTATGGACCCCACCAGCTTCTTTTCGGCACGTCACCCTCGTATGATGAGCTTCGTGTCTTCGGGTGCCTTTGTTACCCGAGCATCGCCTCCACCACCCCTCACAAGCTCGCCCCACGCTCCCTTGCTTGCATATTCCTCGGTTATCCTCCCAACACCAAAGGTTAACGGTGCTATGATCCCGTCTCCCACCGCGTGTTCACCTCGCGACACATTTACTTTAACGAGAAAGTTTTTCCCTTTCACCAGGTACCACCAGCAGTGGCATCTTCGCCAGCTCACCTCGATGCGCCCCAGTCATGGCGTCCTAGCTGGACACGGGCCACGGCTACGGGCGTGGCTCCCTTGGGCGCGGCCACCTCGTCGGCTGCCTCGCAGGCCTCGCCGGCTGCCTCATCGGCCGCCTCGCCGGCCTCCTTAGGTGTGGCCGCCTCGCCGCCCGCGGGTTCTGGATCCGCGCCGGGCTCGCCACCACCTTCGCCCGTCGCTCCTCTGGTGGTGCCCCACCACATGATGACTCGTGCTCGCGTCGGTGTACTCCGTCCCAGCACGCGCTATGCGTCTGACGAGTATGCATGCACCACGTCGACCTCATCACCTTTGCCGGTTCCCTCTTCAGCTCGTGCTGCTCTTCGTGACCCTCATTGGCTCGCCGCGATGCAAGAGGAATTTGACGCGTTGCTGCGTAACCACACGTGGCAACTTGTGCCGCGGCCCCCTCATGCCAACGTCATCACTGGCAAATGGGTGTTCCGTCACAAGACCCACCTCGACGGTTCTCTTGAGTGCTACAAAGCACGATGGGTGGTCTGTGGTTTTCGGCAGCGCGCCGGAGTCGACTTCACCGACACCTTCGCTCTGGTTGTTAAACCGGGCACGATCCGCGCTGTCCTACAGCTCGCGGTGTCTCGTGCATGGCATGTGCATCAGTTGGATGTCTCCAACGCATTTCTTCACGGTCACCTCGCCGAGCAGGTGTTCTGCCGGCAGCCCACCGGATTCGTCGACGCCACTCATCCAGATCACGTGTGCCTGCTTTCTCGATCCCTCTACGGGCTCAAGCAGGCACCCCGCGCGTGGTACCAGCTGATACGTCTCCAACGTATCTATAATTTATGAAGTATTCATGCCGTGTTTACAATAATTTTATATGGTTTTGGTGCACATTTATAGGACTTTTATATGATTTTCATGGACTAACATATTGACCTAGTGCCCAGTGCTAGTTCCTGTTTTCTACTTGTTTTTTGTTTCACAGAAAAACCATACCAAATGAAGTCCAAACGCGATAAAACTTTACGGAGATTTATTTTGGAATATATGTGATTTTTGGGAAGAAGAATCAACGCAAGACGGTGCCCGAGGGCTCCACAAGGCAACACGGCGCACCCCCCTGGGGCCGCGCCCTGTTGCCTTGTGGGCACCTCAGAGGTCGGTTGACGCCCTTGTTTCACTGCAAGAAAGATAATTTCTAGATAAAAATCTCCTCAAAATTTCAGCCCAATCGGAGTTACAGATCTCCGGGAATATAAGAAACGGTTTTCGGCCAGAAACAGGAGCGCAGAAACAGAAGAAAACAGAGAGAGAGATCCAATCTCGGAGGGGCTCCTACCCTCCGGGAGCCATGGCGGCCAAGGACTATAGGGGGAAACCTTCTCCCATCTAGGGGGAAGGCCAAGGAAGAAGAAGAAGGAGGGGGGCTCTCTCCCCCTCTCTCTCGGTGGCGCCTTAGTAAACTACAATTTACTCGTAGTTTTATTCTTGCTAAGTACTCCTAGTTTTATTCGTGCAAAGTAGTTCTAGCATTACACCTACAAAGTACTTATAGTTTCATACTTGTTCTAGGTAAAGCAAACGTTAAGTGTGCGTAGAGTTGTATCGGTGGTCAATAGAACTTGAAGGGAATATTGATTCTACCTTTAGCTCCTTGTTGGATTCGACACTCTTATTTATCGAGAAAGGCTACAACCGATCCCCTATACTTGTGGGTTATCAAGACCTTTTTCTGGCGCCGTTGCCGGGGAGCAATAGCGTGGGGTGAATATTCTCGTGTGCGCTTGTTTGCTTTATCACTAAGTAGTTTTTATTTTCTGTTCTAAGTTGTTTTATATCTTTAGTTATGGATATGGAACATGAAACACCAAAAAAATAGTTGTACTTGCTACTCATGGAGATGGGGAACCTCCTAAAACCCTCGATGCTGGTTATGTGGAAAATATTAAATACTACTTTGATAATTCTGATAAATCCCCATTAAACTTGATAATGGGAGTTACTTTGGATCAACGGGAATACTTTAGGGATTATCGCTTGTCTCAAAAAGGGAAACACTTATGGGATCAAATTAAAATGTTGCGTTGGTATGCTTGAAATTTGTGCTTAAGGTGTGATTATACTTGTTGCTCTAGGATGGAGGCTCCACACCTCCCCTTTCAATGTGAATTTAATGATAATGAAACCTTGGCTTCTTATGCTAATGGTATATATGATTACTATGATGTGGAACAAATAGAAGAATTTGTTGCTTTTAAGGGTGCTTATGAAATTAAATCTTTGTTTGAAAAGTATGAAGATTGTGATGCTGCTATTTACAGATCCAAAAATTATGCTATACTTAAATATTGCCATGAGAATTATGAATATAATGCATATATTGATGAATTTATTGAGAAATTCTCCGCTGTCCAAGAAGAGACTAATATTTTGTAGGCTCCTATGGAAGAAGAAATTGATGACACTGTGAGCTCATTAGATGAAAAAGATGACGAGGAGAGCGAAGAACAAAAGGAGGAAGAGTGGATTAGCTACCCGTGCCCACCTTCTAATGAGAGTAACTATTCAACTCATACATTGTTTAATTTCCCTTCGTGCTTACCGAAGGATGAATTCTATTATAATTGCTATGATCCCTTTGATTCGTTTGAAATATCCTTTTTTGATGAAATTGATGCTTGCTATGCTTGTGGCCATGATGCCAATATGAATGATACTTATGGATATGAACTTGCTATAATTCCTTATGTTAAACATGAAATTGTTGCTATTGCACCCACACATGATAGTCCTATTATCTTTTTGAATTCTCCAAACTACACTATATCGGAGAAGTTTGTGCTTATTAAGGATTATATTGATGGGTTGCGTTTTACCGTTGCACATGATGATTTTGATGGATATAGTATGCATGTGCTTGCTGCTCCTACTTGCAATTATTATGAGAGAGGAACTACATCTCCGCCTCTCTATGTTTCTAACACAATAAAATTGCAAGAAACTGTTTATACTATGCATTGGCCTTTTCTTGGTATGCATGAATTGTTATTTTATGACATGCCGATGCATAGGAAGAGGGTTAGACTTCGCCATTACATGATATATGTTGCTTTGTGCTCACTACTAAATTACAAATCATTGTTAATTAAAATTGGCTTTGATATATCTTGGGATCCGGGTGGATCAATTACTTGAGCACTTTATGCCTAGCTTAATGGCTTTAAAGAAAGCGCTGCCTGGGAGACAACCCGAAAGTTTTAGAGAGTCATTTTATTCTGTTGTGTGCTTTTAAAAAGTTTAAAAACAAAAAAAATATAGAGGGGAACGTAAAAAACTTTTTCAAAAAGAGAAGCGATTGGAAGGTTATGCATTGAAGAAGTGAGGGTCGACCTTGAACACTTGTGTTCATGCTCATGGAAACAATGTAGAATTTTTTATGGAAGTTTCTCATAAAAATAATTATCCCCTTGTATGTACCACTGTACTATAAAAATAATGTGCCAAGATTTACCTTTAGGATGTTTAAATTGCTTGTTTGGTGTGTGCTGTGAAAAAACAGAATCTTTTGCTGTAGTGTTTGAATTTCTATATTTTACTGGAACATGAAAAAATTCTGAAATTTTTACACAGTACTGCTATGAAAGTTCTTTATTTTTTCCCAATTTTTCAGAATATTTTGAGTTACATAATATATATACCATCTGCATCTTTATAGACTGTCCTGTTTTCACAGATTGCTGTTATAGTTTCTTTATTTGCTTATGTTTGAAGTCTTGTTGAGCCCCATTGACTTGGGAGCCATAGAATTGTGATATCATACAGTGGGTAATGTTTGATTATAATTATACAATAATGTTACAGGAGGACATGATGGGATTTGATGTTATATGTACTAACCCCTCTAATAAAAAGTTCGGTTAAGTTTTGTGTGGATGAAGTGTTCGAAGATCGAGGAGGTATCGATATGAGAAGAATGAGGAGAGTCAAGAGTTAAATCTTGGGGATGCCCAAGGCACCCCAAGTAAATATTCAAGGAGACTCAAGCGTCTAAGCTTGGGGATGCCCCGGAAGGCATCCTATCTTTCTTCTTCAACAATTATCGGTATGTCTCGGTTTTTGTTTTGTTCACATGATATGCGTAAATTCTTGGAGCGTATTTTATGTTTATTTTTCCCTTTTATTTTATTCACCATGCTTGTTGGGTATGATTTCTTATGGTTCTTGGTTGATTTATAGAATGCTTCATGCGCTTCACTTAAATCTTTTGAGTAGGGCTTTATAGAATGCTCTTTGTGCTTCACTTAAATATTTTGAGTATGGATTTATAGAATGCTTCGTGTGCTTCACTTATATATTTTGAGCTTGTATATTGGTATCTCTATATTAATTGTAGAATGCTCTATGAACTTCACTTATATATCTTTAAGTGAGTATCATCAAAATATCAATGCTTAGCAAAAAGCTTTAAAGAAAAGTTCTTGTGTGGAGACAACCCCATATTTATCCTTACTGTTTTCATGTGTTCACATGTTTAAGCTACTTTAGTAATCATGTTTTATATGTTTTCTTTCAATAATGTGCCAAGTAAAACCTTTGGGATAGTGTGGATACTTGTTGATTTGATTCTGTGCAAAAACAGAAACTTTTGCGCCCAGTTCTGGAATTTCTATTCTGATTTTTTCTTCACATTATTGGGTTATAAATTGTTTACGTTGTCCTAATTTTTCAGAATTGTTGGACTTACAGAAGTATGACTTTAATTCAGAGCATTATAGACTGTTTTGTTTTTGACAGAATCTGTTTTGTTTGCATAGTTTGCTTGTTTTTAGCATTTCCATAGCTTATATTGAGTGATATAAATTGTGGAAATGATAGAGTACAGTAGGCATTATGTGAGAACAATTTTGGATCTTGTCTTGACAATACAAAAGTGAATGATTTATTTATTATTATACTAACCTATCTCACGAGTTCCGTTAAGTTTTGTGCGATTGTAGTTTTCAAGTTTTGGGTGAGATATCGATATGAGGAGAATAAGGAGAGGAAAGACCCTAAGCTTGGGGATGCCCAAGGCACCCCAAGGTAATATTCAAGGAAGATTCAAGCATCTAAGCTTGGGGATGCCCCGGAAGGCATCCCCTCTTTCGTCTTCAAAACTATCGGTATATCTTACTTGGAGCTATATTTTTATTTGTCACATGATATGTGTTTTGCTTGGAGCGTATTTTCATTTTGTTTGCTGTTTGAATAAAATCCTTGGATATGAAATCTTTATTTGTAGAGAGTCTTCACATAGCTACTTAATTGTTTGACTACTCATTGATCTTCACTTAAATCTTTTGGAGTAGCTTGTCATTCACTCTCGTGCTTCACTTATATCCTAAAGAGTGAATTGTTGAATGAATTGAATATATGTCATAAATATGAAATTAGATATGCTTCATATGCTTGTCCCATGGGAGTAATGACTTCACATACAAGAAGTATAAGTGGTAAAATTTATTGAAATTTAACAAACATAGCATTGGTCACTTGAACAATTCATGAAAGAATATTGAAGGAAGAGATATTTCACATATAAATATACTATCTTGGACATCTTCTATGATTGTGAGCCCCCATTAATTATTTTCAAACTTGATCAAGTAGTTGACGTTGGACAAGGAAGACAACGTAATGAGTTATGTTTGTTTATATTCACATAGAAGTTATATTGTCGTGGATCCTCTAACATGTGGTGCTTGCTTAGGGTCTTTTGTTAGCCAAAAATTCATACTAAATAGAGATACTACTTGTGCATCCAAAAAACCTTAAACCCAGTTTCTTGTCATGAGAGTCCACCATATCTACCTATGGATTGAATAAGATCCTTCAAGTAAGTTGTCATCGGTGCAGAAAGCAATAAAAATTGCTCCTAAATATGTATGATCTTTTATTGGAAGGGAAAATAAGCTTTGTACGAACTTGTGATGGTGAAGAAATAAAAGCGACAGACTGCATAATAAAGGTTGCTATCACAAGGGGCAACATTAAGTGACGTTCCTTTCCATTAAGAGATTGCACATCCAAAAATAAAAAGCGCATGACAACCTCTGCTTCCCTCTGCGAAGGGCCTATCTTTTACTTTTCTGTATTTACTTTTATGCAAGAGTCAGTAATGTTCATCCCTATTCCGCTCTATTTATTCTCTAGTGGGCAAGCATCATGTGGTAGGGAATGATCCAGGCACATATATCCCGTTGAATATAGGTGATCATGAGTTATTATTGTTGACATTATCCCTGAGATAAATAAGTTGGGAAGCGAAACATTAAGCCCCTATCTTCCTATGTGTTTGACTGAAACGGTTTGTTCTAAAAATATGCTTTGAGTGTCAGCAATCATGGAAGACTAAATGATAGTTGAGTATGTGGAATTTTCTAAAACAAAGCTCTTACATAGACCCTTCCTGAAAATAAAATGAATTGTAATTGTTTGATGACTGAGAACATAGTTTGTTGGTTTTCAAGAAAGTTTATGGTCTATACTTTAAACATGTGAATAGCTTGCTACTTGATCATGAGAAGTTTTATGAGATGAGCTACTGTTTATGATATATTGATATATATTGATGCTAGAAAAGGTGTTTGAAATTATCATTGATCAAACTTATGAACTATGCTAGCATTCACACTTCGTAAATTATTTCTTTTATCATTTACCTACTCGAGGACGAGCAGGAATTAAGCTTGGGGATGCTGATACGTCTCCAACGTATCTATAATTTATGAAGTATTCATGCCGTGTTTACAATAATTTTATATGGTTTTTGTGCACATTTATAGAACTTTTATATGATTTTCATGGACTAACATATTGACCTAGTGCCTAGTGCCAGTTCCTGTTTTCTGCTTGTTTTTTGTTTCGTAGAAAAACCATACCAAACGAAGTCCAAACGCGATAAAACTTTATGGAGATTTATTTTGGAATATATGTGATTTTTGGGAAGAAGAATCAATAAAAGACGGTGCCCGAGGGCTCCACAAGGCAACACGGCACCCCCCTGGGCCGCGCCCTGTTGCCTTGTGGGCACCTCGTAGGTTGGTTGACGCCCTTCTTTCGCCGCAAGAAAGATAATTTCCAGATAAAAATCCCCTCAAAATTTCAGCCCAGTCGGAGTTACGGATTTCCGGGAATATAAGAAACGGTTTTCGGCCAGAAACAGGAGCGCAGAAACAGAAGAGAACAGAGAGAGAGAGATCCAATCTCGGAGGGGCTCCTGCCCTCCGGGAGCCATGGCGGCCAAGGACCAGAGGGGGAAACCTTCTCCCATCTAGGGGGAAGGCCAAGGAAGAAGAAGGAGGGGGGCTCTCTCCCCCTCTCTCCCGGTGGCGTCGGAACGCCGCCGGGGCAATCATCATGACGGGGATCTACACCAACAACTTCGCCGCCGTCAACACCAACTCTCTCCCCCTCTATGCATCGGTGTAACACCTCTTCTCCCCGCTGTAATCTCTACTTAAACATGGTGCTTAATGCTATATATTATTATCCAATGATGTATGGCCATCCTATGATGTTTGCGTAGATTCGTTTTGTCCTATGGGTTGATTGATGATCGTGATCGGTTTGAGTTGTATGTTTTATTTTGGTGCTGTCCTATGGTGCCCTCCGTGTCGCGCAATCGTGAGGGATTCCCGCTATAGGGGTTTGCAATACGTTCACAATTCTCTTATAGTGGGCGGTTAGAGTGATAGAAGCTTACACCCGAGTAAGGGGGTTGCTGCGTATGGGAGTAAAGGGGACTTGTTACTTAATGCTATGGTTGGGTTTTACCTTAATGATCTTTAGTACTCCCTCCGTTCCAAAATATAGTGCGTCCTCGGTTTCCGCGCTTCAACTTTGACCATAAATTTGACCAACGAGACCGACTGCGGCGGGGGCAAAAATTATACCAGTGAATTCGTATTCGAAAGAAGTTTTAAATTATATAATTTTTGCTCCCGCCGCAGTCGGTCTCGTTGGTTAAATTTATGGTCAAAGTTGAACCTCGGGAAGCGCGGGCGCACTATATTTTGGAACGGAGGGAGTAGTTGCGGATGCTTGCTAGAGTTCCAATCATAAGTGCATATGATCCAAGTACGGAAAGTATGTTAGCTCATGCCTCTCCCTCATATAAAATTTCAATAATGATTAGCGGTCTAGTTATTGATTGCCTAGGGACAAATCCTTCTCTTGTGTTACAAAAGCTTTCTACTAAACAACTAACTTTTATTATCTTACAATTTACTCGTAGTTTTATTCTTGCTAAGTACTCCTAGTTTTATTCGTGCAAAGTAGTTCTAGCATTACACCTACAAAGTACTTCTAGTTTCATACTTGTTCTAGGTAAAGCAAACGTTAAGTGTGCGTAGAGTTGTATCGGTGGTCGATAGAACTTGAAGGGAATATTGATTCTACCTTTAGCTCCTCGTTGGGTTCGACACTCTTATTTATCGAGAAAGGCTACAACTGATCCCCTATACTCGTGGGTTATCACCAGCGCATCGCCGCCTTCCTCCAGCAGCTGGGCTTTCGCTCCACCCGCTCCGACGCGTCATTGTTCGTCTACCATCAGGACGCTGCTACTGCCTACCTCTTGCTCTATGTCGATGACATCATCCTGACGGCATCCTCTACTAAGCTTCTTCATCAGCTCACTGCTCGTCTCCGAGATGAGTTTGCCCTCAAGGATCTGGGGCCTCTGCACTACTTCCTCGGCATTGAGGTTGTACGGCGCGCTGACGGGTTCTTTCTTCATCAGCAGCGGTATGCTCATGACCTTCTCGAGCGCGCAGGCATGCTTAACTGCAAGCCTGCCTCCACGCCTGTCGACACGAAGGCCAAGATCTCTGCACTTGATGGCTCGCCTGCACCGAATGCGGCGTTCTACCGCTCCATCGTTGGTGCGCTGCAGTACTTGACGCTTACTTGCCCAAATCTTTAGTATGCCGTGCAGCAGGTGTGCCTTCACATGCATGCTCCCCGTGACTCCCATTGGACCCTGGTGAAGCGGATTCTTCGCTATATTCGCGGCACCACGGCTCTTGGGCTCACACTGACGGCATCCTCCTCCACCGACCTCGTGGCCTATTCGGACGCCGACTGGGTTGGCTGCCCGGATACTCGACGCTCTACATCGGGCTACTGCATCTATCTCGGGCCTTCACTGATGTTGGTCGTCTAAATGACAACCCACGGTTTCCCACTCGAGTGCTGAGGCGGAATACCGGGTCATAGCTAACGTTGTCGCTGAGTGCTCTTGGCTTCGCCAACTCCTTCAGGAGTTGCTTTGCAATGTCCATAAGGCCACGGTCGTCTAGTGCGACAACGTCTCCGCCGTCTACCTATCCGCCAACCATGTTCATCACCGCCGGACGAAGCATATTGAGCTCGACATACACTTTGTTCGTGAGCAGGTTGCACTTGGGCGGATACGGGTTTTGCATGTTCCCACCGCTCAACAGTTCGCCGATGTTATGACTAAGGGGCTTCCGACATCCACCTTCGAGGAGTTTCGGTCCAGTCTTTGCATCTCTGGCGACGTTTCGACTGCGGGGGGGGGGGGGGGGGGGGGTGTTGAACGTGTATGTACGTATAGGTTAGGGTCATGTATTGTCACGCCTCCTTTCTCCTACGTACAGTGTATAGCTTGGGAGACAAGTCGAGGTCGTGCACCCTTGTACCTATATATGTGCACTTGCACGTGATCAATGAATTGAGTCGCATGCTATCCAATCTTTCCTAACAACACTTTCTACGACATCCTTCTTCAAGATGAAGTAGTCATCGTAGGACTGGGCGCCACTGTAGAGGCAATCGAAGACATTTTTTCGTATCCGAAAGCGCCGATGAAAATTGTCTGCGAATAGGGCATTGGGAGCAAAGTAGTCGTCCATCAGTGTCAAAATGGCCTCATGCCCTGTTCGGATTGAGCACTCGATGGCCCTTCATCGAGTGAAATTGAGAACATACTCTTCCGCATGCTTCTGCAAGGACCGCCTGCATCATCGCCATGTCATCTGCATAGTCCTTCTCATCGGACGACTCAACGTAGTGCTCGTATATGTACTCCACGTCCGATACATTGCTTCAAAGAAGGGACAAAAATTTTAACACATGCATATCACCAAACACTTGCCGGGCGTGGTGGCCCTCGTAGGGGCGGATGGTACCTGCGCAGCGGACAGACGAGAGGTATGGACCGACGGTGGAGGACAAGCGGCATGGAGGCCGGGTATAGCGGTGGAGATCGCAGAGTTCCGGGAAGGGCTTGCCGGGCGGGCGAGGTGCTAGAGCGGCGGCGGTGACGAGAGAGAAATCAGATGCAAAAAAAAAGAGAAGGATTAAGATGCGGGGTCCAAGGTGTTGGAGTCCTACATGGCTGGTGTCCGGAGACAAAGTATATTGATGTCTTGGTCTATCCATTTTCCTGGTGAGGCCACTGTTTCATGAATTAATTTGTAATAAATGAGGGCCATATGCATCTATAATGCAGAGGCGGGGTTAATACAAGCTTTTATTATCTTAGAAAAATACAAGGTGTAAAAAACTTTTAAGAGCTTTTGGCTGATAGGAGATACTACCTCCTTTCTGGTTTAAAAGGCTCACATGTACCCCTAGATCAACAATTTAATCAACATAAGACGAGTTATATATCATAAAAAATATAACATGGAAAACCTCAAGTGTTATATTCTCTAATGGTATAAATTTAAGCTATATTGATCGAATTGATGATCTAGGGGCACACGTGGGTCTTTACCCAAAAAGGCTTTCGCCTCGCTTTATATATAAAGCAACGATCAACAGCACCCGGTACAAACGCACACCTCCACAACACACGCACACACACACCCAAGGCAGGATACATAGGCGCTGAGCGCAGCAACACCATCCCTAGCACTACAAGAGCAGCCGGGGGCTACAGCCGTGAACACGCCACTGCGAAGAAGTGAAGCCGCATATGACGAACCGTGGGCTCCAAGGCGTCGCCTTCAGGAAGGGGAACGACACTGGAGCGCCGCCACCGCCCGATCCGAGGATCAGAGTTTCCCCTGGAGCAACACGACGGGTAATGAGAGCCGCGGCGACGCCTTCAAGAAGGGAACGAGCTTCGCCGCCGCCGGCCCGTCCGAAGATAGAGCAGGTTTTCACCCCGGCCACCACTCACCGCCACCGAACGCCACACCCCGGCTACCACGCCGCCCACACGGCCGTGGCAGCCGGGCAACACCAAGCCACGGGCTCTGCCCATGAGCACCGCGGACCCACCACTAGGGCCGCCGTCCCGGCATCCAAGACCTTGACACCACCTCACCCGAGACCCGCCGCTACCCCAACCGAATATACGAGCGGAAAGGACCCCGCCTTTCGCACCCCTGGGCTGCCCCCAGCGCCGAGACCCAAAGGCCGGCCAAAACTGGCCTCCATCAACCCGTCCTGCGGCACCGGGCGCGAGACGAGCTCGGTCCTACCGCCGGGCGCGAGACGAGCATGGTCCTGGTGCCGGGCGCGAGACGAGCTCGGTCCTGCTGCCGGGCGCGAGACAAGGTCAGTCCTGCTGCCGGGCGCGAGACGAGCTCGGTCCTGCTGCCGGGTGCGAGACGAGTGATGGACCGCAGCTGGGGGAGGGTCAACCATCAACGAAGATAGCGGCCGAACGCCGAGGAGATGGATCGAAGGTCGAACCGGGCCACCTACAAATGAGCCGACGCCGGAAATCCAGCCGCCACCGCAGCTGACCCGCCGAGCTGCCGTGATGCCGGTGCGGCGAATGAAAGCCGCCACTCCCAGAGGGCCGATCCGCCTCGCCGCCGCCGCCCACAGCCGGAGCAGCAGCCACGCAGGGCCGATGCCCCAACCCACGCTGCCCGCCGGAAAACGCCAGATCCGGCGACGGCGAGGAGGAGGGGAGGAGGCGCTGGCGGGCAGCGGCTAGGGTTTCGCCTTGCCGCCCGCGAGAGCGGCTCGGGCGAACAGGAAAGGGGCCCCAAGTCGCTCCACGTGGGTCTTTTAAACCGAAAATGAGGAAGTATGTGATTAAAAAACGTTAAGTTGATTAGGGTAAGTGGTCCACACATAGTGAGATATACAAGTGAGACAACCTCAAATAAATAAAAGTATATATATTTTTTGAAAAACATCTATATTTTAGAACAAGTTTGTACGTTCCACTTGGGCGCAAAATTTGGTACGATACGAACAAACCACATGCCTACCCGTCATCAAAATAAAATAAAAACCAAACACATGCCCTTTTTCCCAACATTTGCCAAATTGTTTATTACAACCGGCACATTATTCTCCCGAGCCCTTCTGCATTTCCGGCATATGAGCCCTTATATAACTGCCCAGACGCATGTGATTTCTTGGAGGGTCAAGAAACTCTAGGGCAAGTCCTCCCTACAACCTACAACCTACATTGCCATGTGCTGCCTTTTTTAACAGCATGTGCTAAAATTCAGAACCGTAGCGAGAAATACTATGCATATGCATACAAACAAGGTCCTAAACTCAAAACGCAGTAAAATGATACGCATTAGATTTAGTCAAACACTGCCTAGCAGCATTGCTAGTAGCCTGTTAATCAGTCCATCAGCTAATACCATACCAAACTCGAGTAACAAGATCCATAAACAACTAGAACAGTTCAGCAGTTAATATGATGCCATGTGATCATCTACGTAGACCACACTGTTAGATTGCTACAAGCACATTCGTCTACTGTGATACTGGGTGATACTGATCAAGCTGGCTGCCACTGGGCTGGCTCATTACCTCCGCCATCTCGTCGAACTTGCGTTTCTTCTTGTTGCGCTTCATGACCAATTTCTGCCGATTATCTTCGGCTTTTCTTATCTTGTTCTCCACTGTTTCCAGAACATTCTTCTCTGCGTTCATCTTTTTTACTTTGGTGAACACATCCTCAGAGTCTTCCAGATTGTCGGGAGCATCAGGCATGACGGGAAATATGATCTCCGGGTCACTGTGAAATGATTAGATGATAAGTATGGACGGCATAGATGATGTCACAAAACATGAACGACAAAAATTAAGAGCGGATAGTTCACGTTTTAGTATTAGCACAACTCATGGTGATATATATTTACGAAGGACAATTCCAAACCAACTAATGTTGAAATGGATTGCTTCACTTGCCGACATTGCGGAAACAGTCGATGGGCAACCAGCAAACTGAGTCTCATTTGACAACCAGATTAACAAATGGGCAACTTGGGAGAAAATCACCAGTTCATTCTGCCTTTGTTCAAAAAACGTAAAAATAACTGACCTGTAACCAAGCAGCAGCATACCATCACCATTTATAATCCCACCATCCAAAGATATAGCCCCATTCCTCAAATAAGGCATAGCTTGCCGCATGTCATTCCGTGTTTCGTAAACTTGAAGCTCTCCAAAGAGCCTATAAAATAAGGTTTCACGGAGACCATGTCCACTACTTGTCATTATCTCCAAGTTCTCTGCAGAAAGATTGATCAAGTTGACCGCAAACCCACGAAATCCCTCGGGCATCTCCGAACGTGGAAAAGGCAGATTTAGCTTTTTTTGCCTTGTGTTCCGAAAGAGGCTTCCATTGTATGGCCTGTCAAAGAAACATTTATTAAAAATGCTGAGTTATCTATCTTGTATGGCCTGCCAAACAATTGAATTTATGTGATAGAATTGAATAGACAAATAATCATCTCATAGGAGAAATTGCACAAGATCTCGTTTCTCAAAATTTTGACAGAAAAATGTTCTATCACTATTTTAACTAGAAACATTTATCAAAAATGCTAAATTATCTATCTTGTATGGCCTGCCAAACAATTGAATCTATGTGAGAATTGAATATAACAAAATTTCCTCTCAAAATTTTAACAGTTTTATATATTAGTACTTTCTGTTAGATAAGATAGGTAACTTAACATTTTGTTTATGATGTAAGTAGGATTATCACGATATGGCACTCAAAGCAAACTACATTTGCAACTTGTACACAGACAATTTTTCATATTAGTCGTACACAAGCAACGGGGGTTGTGGGGCTTCTGCTTATGGCTACGAACAGGTTCAGGGTTTAGAAGACTGTAAACCAGGACTGTTTGAGTTTACTAATGCATTAGCAGCACTTCGGTTTCAAATTTTCTAACACCCAGAAATACATCTACAGACCTGCTGAAATTAAGCAAATACAGATATTACCTTATTTCATCCAGGCATATGATAGGAAATCTCCTGCTTATTGGGACTCCTAGGTTAGCTGCTTCCTGATGAATACCAAAGCGAATATCCACATTTCCATCAGTGTCGTATTTTTCAAAGTAATTAACAGCATCTGGAGTCTTGCAAACCACTGCAAGCATGTTGTCTTCACCAAGATACACAGAAAGCATCCTACCAAATGAAAAGACAGAGATTCAGATGAACAAAATTATACATAATGCCTAGAATAGGTCTGAAATAAATAATGTAGGAGTCTACAAATTTACCTACTGAGTTCTCTGTTAGCAACAGTTCCGAGAAGAGCAACAATACCAACAACTTCATCCTTGAAACATCGTCCTGGTCCATATCCTTTACGGCTGGAGAGATTGCATAGAACAGCAGCAGCAGTACCAACCTTCTCTTCAATTTTATGACGAGTTAACTCTTTTGCGCCAACTCTGTGGCCAATCTCATCTGGATACATGAAGATAAAATTATATAAAGCGACGAGCCGGGAAGGCAAGTGCAGGTATAAGAGTAATGTAACAGACCCCATTATAATGAGACCATGCAGATTAAGTCCATACTCAGCGAAAGACAAAAGCAATAAGAAATTTGCACGAGCACAGAAAATAACCTTTCAGACCAGCAATACGATTCTCCACAGATTTCTTATGAGAATCAAGAAATTTAATCATTTCTTCTTCAGAGCGTATATTGGAATCAATTGTTTCAATCTCATCAATAACTTTCTGAAAAAAAAAAGATGACAAATTACGGCACGGACAAGCTAATAATAATATTCTGCGGGTCAAACATTTTGTAACCTCTAATCAAACTATAACAACTTTTATTTACTGATGTAAGTATCATAGATTTTGAATAGAAATACACATCAATTTTTCAGCTACCAAATACTTACTAATTTTTATGAATAATTTAATGATGTATTCTGTCGGAAGGTTTGTATTTTTCTTGATATACACAGGGCAAGGAACCCCTGTAGCGTTATAATAAGCAACAATTCAACTCAGCTTTACTTCATCCATGATTGGATGGTTTCCATCAACCATGTATTTTGAGTTTTGCACAATACACATTAGACTAATCAGGATAACAAGGGATGCTGAAAAACAAAATCACTGCACTAACAAGGTATTTTGACTCCATACTGACATCATGAAGACATGTATTGACCCACGGTGCATCATATGAAAATAGCGATAAGCTTGGCGCTATTTTGTTTAAATCTGAGTTTAGAAGTTTTCTTGAAAAAAGTTGAGTTCAGCAAACGTTCTAGTTTGAATAATGTATTCCTTAGTATGTTTTTCAACATTTAAATAAGCCAGTGGACTTCAGCAACACTAGAAATGTTAAATCAATGTATCTCGAAGCCTTTTACCTTCATAGCATCCTCAATGAATCTAACAGATTGACAAGAAGCAAGTTGACTTGGAGGTAAAAGATCTTGACTTGATACAGATGAAGTAGGGTAGCTGCATATAGGTTCAAAATCGTTCTCCAAGTTTACTGGCACTAAATCAAGAGCATAAACATGAATCTGTAAAAGGAAAATTCAGGACTTCAGTTCGAAATATAATTATAAAATGTGCCAAGGGCTATCTTGTAAGATCGGAACCTGAATTATTGTTTCCAGGTCAGCAAAATGTGTATGATACGCCACAAAACTGACTGTTCCTGGTTCATCAGGAACCTGTGCATGAGGAAGAACACATCTTCCATGTTCAAATGTATATTGTGTTCCTTCCACATGTTTTAATTGATTCGACCTGATGCTGAGTGTATGTTGGGGTCCATGTATTGACTCGTCAATCACTCCATCACAATCAGAAACTTCAAATATTATGTTCTCCAAGTAGGTCCCAGCTCGACAACTTTCCGGAACCTGACAAATAACAATAATCATGAGACTTCCACTTTTTGAACAAAATTAAGCACCACGACTTGAATAATAAGAAATCAAATGAACAAATCAGTATTACTACCTTAACAGCTTTCAAATTCCTGATAGCAATTTGAAATGTTCTATTGAAAATCTTTTTCTTGTGATGAAAAATCGTCAAACAAGCTGCACAAACATGCACATAATTATTAGAATGAAAATGTACCAGCAATATTGGCACCACTATGTAACTGACCTTTTGAACCAAATCCACTAACTTTAAGCAGTCCACGTAGGTCAACAAATCCTTCGCTGTTTACCTGCAAAATTAACTATATAGTTTATGTGCCGATAGACTACAACTGTAAAATTGTCAAATAATCTAAGGACTCAAAAGATGGCTTTGACACGAGGTAGAAAATAGGCAACGGCGAAGTCCCTGTTCTACAATGACAAAATTGTTATCACACAGTCAAGAAGCAAAGTTCCACTGAAAGCCTTCAATACCGTATTAAACCCATTAAGCGTCGGGAGAAGGGCGGCCAACCAGCTATGCCATGTGGCGCAAGCTGGTTGGCCGCGGTGAGAAAGCTTTTAAAATATATTTTTTTAGATGGAGGTGACGATTTTTTAAAAGGTTTTTTTTCTTTTTAGATGGAGGTGAGGACCTCACGTATTTTTTAAAATGGAGGGCTATGCAAAGTTGCGCTCGCTCGTAGGCTGCGGTGGTAATTTTTTTCTTTTTCTTTTTTTACTTCTTTTTTTAGATGGGGGTGAGGATTTTTTTCTGGGATTTTTTTTTATGGATGCGAGGACCCCATATCTTTTTTTAAATGATAACGTGCGCACAACTTTCTCTCAAGCGGCGCCAGAGGGTGGCGCCCCAACCACTAGTTTTCTGTATTTGTAATGAGGGTACAAAACCTTGCATTAATATGTTTCTTTTTGTTGAAAAATGAGTCTTCCATATGATGGAACCATAGATTTGGAAAAGAATAGGAATGCAGGAGATAAAAGGGTGCTGCATCATCCAATCAATTAGAACCATGTAATTAACAAGCTACTCTTAGTCCCTCATCAGTCATCACAATGTCAAAACAATGGGGTTCGGGTGGGGATAGGTCTGGGTTTCGACAGTGCTTCTAGTCCGGTTGAGGGTAGGCCAAGTCAGGCTTAGGTAGGAGTTGGACCAGAACAGGCTTAGCCTAGTTGAGCCAGTTCATTTGTCAAAAATCTAGTAATTCTCCAACAGCTACCGAATTCAGAAGCAGCAAATCCCAAAGCATCGACACTAGAGGGGTAAAGTCTTTAGTTTCCTGTTTCCCTGCATACATTTCGCCCCGTTAAAATGCTATAGCTCAATTTTTTTCCACCTCATTGACAACTCTGACTGGAAGTCTATTTTTATGTTACTTAAATTACATGGAAAATAGAAAAATACAGCATGTGCAAAGAACGATACACAAATTTACAATCTCCACTTCAGGACTGTTACCGAGCGCACCACACCATTCTGGCTAATGTTAACCTGGTCAAAATATACATTTACCAGCATTACAAAAATACAGTTTAAAACAAACGATTACCTTGCGAACAGGTCCGTATTTATCTACAAAGGAGAGTCCGACAGTATCGACAATAAGTTCTGTCCCTTCTTCAACATGATTGCCACAATGATCGAGCACCTGCGAATGGTTGAAACGGTATTTAGCGGGTAATTTTCGAAAACTGCATATGAAAAATTACTAAAACAAGCCCCATCATGAAAGCTAAAAAAATATTACAGAGTAAACCTAATAAAAATGATAGAGAAGTTAGATATATGCCACCACAAGTTTGCCGCTTCAGAAAAATGCCATTACAAAAATCCAACTCTGAAAAATGCCACTACAACTCTCTCATACTCACTCAGATGCCATTATCCATCTTTTCCCTCAATTTCAAGTCAATACAGGTGAGTATTTTCCCTAGTATTTTTGTATGGACAATGATCCCCCTAACCTAATTGCTTTAGTCATTCATCCAGCCCATTCTTTCTCTTTCTCTTTCTCTCATCCAGCGTATTTTTGTATTTTTGCAGCAGCGCACGACACGGCAGCATGCAGGGGGCAGACTAGAGAGCATTGTGGGGTGAGATGAGGATGAGAGATGGGGTAGGGCATGAGCGTTGTTGGGTGAGATGTATGGACTATTTAATATTGTTCACCATAAGGATGCTGTTCTATGAGATCATCCTCAAGGTTGAGGAGGTGCAACTAACTCAAGAGCAAGATGGGTTTAAGTGGGGCCTTCATACCAGTGGGGCTTTTACTGTGCACTCCATGTATTCGGTTTTATGGAAAGACGGATCAGGTTTAGATCTAAGCAATTTTGGGGTCTTAAAGTATCTTTGACGAACAAGGTTTTCCTATGGTTCATATGCCGAAAAGTCATCCTTACCACGGACAATCTGAATAAATGCAAGTGGCAGGGGACACAGTAGGGATGAAAATGGAGCAGAAGCGGACGGATGTATTTGTTTCCGGGGTTTCTGTATCATCAGCCAAAGAAACAAAATAAAGACAACTTGGTGGTAGACATTAGTGATGGTGCTATATTCGGATCTTACAGATCTTTCGTCAATTAATCAGGCGTGATAGTTGTGTTATCGGAACTGCTTGAGAAAAATTGGAAGTGTGGAAAAAAATTGTGGCAGACGTACTTTGTATTGACTGGAAGAAATTGTAGTGAATTCTATGGTGTTGTAGTACCCGGATATTCAAATCGGCTCTCAAGAATGTATGCTCCCAGGGTGAAACTGTCGATTCTCAGGGAGGAGCTCACCTCAGACTGCTCACCCTCCTGTGTCTGGTCCCTCGTGTGAGTGTGTGGCGGCTCAAGTTGTCTTGGGAGGACCGGGGCACCTCTTCTAGGTCAGCCCCACTGGGCCTGGGCCACTTGGGCCAGCTATATGGGCCACACATTCAACACTCCCCCTCAAGAGGGATGATAGATATCTATCATTCCCATCTTGTCACACGCTGAACTGCATTCTCTAGTTCCCAGTCCTTTAGTCAAGCAATCTGCAATTTGTTGTCCTGAACTCACATACTCTGTCTTGATGATCCCAACGTCCAGTTTTTCTTTGATAAAGAATCTGTCAATCTCCACATGCTTGGTTCTATCATGTTGAACTGGGTTGTTTGCTATGTTAATTGCCGACTTGTTGTCGCACCATACATTCATACAACTGGTCTTCAATATCTTCAGCTCTCCTAATAGATTTCTTGTCCATAATAACTCACTCAATCCCTGAGACATGGCTCTGTATTCAGCCTTTGCGGTTGATTTGGAAACAACGGGTTGTTTCTTGCTTCTCCAAGACACTAGATTTCCTCCTACAAAGACACAATAGCCTGAAGTTGATCTCCTGTCATCCAAGCAACTAGCCCAATCAGCATCACAATAACCATCTACAACAAGGTGTCCATAACTCTTGAACACCAATCCTTTTCCAGGGGTACCTTTCAAGTATCTCAAGATTCTATGTACCGCCTCAAGATGTCCACTTCTAGGCTCATGCATGTATCTGCTCACAATACTTACTGCAAATGCAATGTCTGGTCGTGTATGACACAAGTACAACAACCTCCCAACTAATCGTTGATATCTCTCCTTATTCACCGGCTCTCCTGACTGAGCTGTCAATTTGTGGTTTTGATCAATTGGAGTTGATCCTGCCCGACATCCTAGCATTCCTACATCACTTAGGAGATCTAAAGTATACTTCCTCTGAGATAGCGCAATCCCCTTGGCAGACCTCACCACTTCTATGCCCAGGAAGTATTTGAGTCGGCCCAGATCTTTGACTTCAAAGGCCTTACCCAAACACTCTTTCAGTCTCATTATTTCTTCTTTGTCATCCCCTGTGATAATAATATCATCCACATATACGGCAAATATAGTGATTTTCCCTTCTTTATGTCTGTAGAACAGTGTATGATCACCGTTACACTGCCCATACCCCATACTACATACAGCACGTCTGAACTTGTCGAACCATGCTCTCGGAGACTGTTTCAGAACATAAAGAGATTTCTTTAACCTGCATACCTTGCCAACAGTCTCAGACGTAGAGAACCCCGGTGGGATCTCCATGTAGACTTCCTCCTTCAGGTCCCCATGCAAGAAAGCATTCTTCACATCAAGTTGATGTAAGGACCACCCGAAATTCGCTGCACAGGAGATCAGGATCCTCACAGTGTTCATCTTTGCTACTGGAGCAAAGGTCTCATCATAGTCAATGCCGTAGGTCTGGCTGTACCCCCTTGCCACAAGCCTTGCTTTGTACTTTTCAATCTTCCCTTCTGCATTCTGCTTCACAGTGTATACCCACTTGCAGCTGACTGTCTTCTTTTCTCTTGAAAGAGTTGTTAGTACCCATGTCTTGTTCTTACTTAATGCCTCCAGCTCCTCTATCATAGCTGCTCGCCACTTTGGATCCACTTTTGCTGCCTTCCAATCAGTTGGAAGAGACACCAGCTGAAGAGAAGCAACAAGTGCTTTGTGGGCTGGAGATAATGCTTCATACGAAACATAATTTCCAATATCATTGGCATCGAACCCATACTTTGGCTCGGGTATCCCTGCTTTTTCTCGAGTACCTTTTCTCAAAGCAATTGGCAAGTCCTCTATGTCAACTGAGCTTGCATTGCTGCCTTGCTGCTCCCCTGCATCTGTGCTGGTTGCTCCCCCTGAACATGATGCTGTCGTCTTGAATATACTTGAGGATTACGCTCTTCATTCACCTTCTGCCACCTATGAGAAACATCACCTTGCTTCCGTGAATACACCTTTAGCTGCTCCTCTTGCTCTGCCATCCACCTCGGTACACAACCGATCTGGGTGGGAGCACCGCCTGCCTGACTCGCACCCCATCAGTCACAATCGGTCCTTCACTTTGTGGTGTTATCATTTTCTGGGGCTGCTGCTTGCTTCGCTGTACCGGAATATCACCCTCGATTGGTTGCTGCATCACTGAATCGACACCACCACCACTCTCCCCCTCTTGACCTATCACAGTAGACTGGGTATGGTCTGATACCATGTTGATTCTCAGGGAGGAGCTCACCTCAGACTGCTCACCCTCCTGTGTCTGGTCCCTCGCGTGAGTGTGTGGCGGCTCAAGTTGTCTTGGGAGGACTGGGGCACCTCTTCTAGGTCAGCCCCACTGGGCCCGGGCCACTTGGGCCAGCTACATGGGCCACACATTCAACAGAAACAAATGATGTTCTTGAAGTCAAAAAAAATCTGAAATAATCTACACATGTACATCTCCATGTCCTATATGTACATCTAGATTTACATGGAAAAAGGCAAGTTATGTGTCCTGTGTGAAAAAATAAATTTGGCGCTTCGAAAATTGCCTTTTTAGAGCACCAGGTTTGGTAGTTTTTTTCCGACAGAACAACATATGACATTTCTTCATGAAACTTTGTATAATAGTTTATCATTTTTAGCAAGCTTATATTCAAATCGGCTCCCAAGAGCACATACTCCTGGGGTGAAACAAACACTACCCAAGACAACAGCATAACGACGTACCTCTAGAAGGGCATCATCAATAACTTCTCCAGGAGTTAAATTCTTCTCCAAAGCAACGGACATATCCATGTTAATGGTTGACGGAAGACCTGGCTTAACTGCATGAAATATATGTGAACTCTTAATAATAGTGAGTAATCCACATGATGGCAAGAAAATCTCTCATGAAAAGATCAGCTCAATAGGAAATATCCATCTTATTTCTGGGTATAGTTCACCCACATCTCATATACTACCATGTGTATAATAGTTTATCATTTTTAGTAAGTTTATATATACCAATTTCTAACATATCCCAAAGCGAGATACCCGGAAAAACTGCAGGTGAGGCCATGGTTTTGGCATATTCACGAAATTCCTTCATTTTTTTGATAATCCCTTCACATTTCTACATAAAATAGTAGTATGTGAAAAAATTACACATACCACCAGTAAATTATATGTATAGGTATGCTACCTAAGTGGTCTTGCACACATACATGCTACCGCTACTGCACTACATACACCTAGTTACGCTAGATACTCCCTAGATTGTACAAAATGCACATGGGTGTGACTACACTGGTAGTAGCAAAATGGCTTGCATTGCAATAGATGAAATGTAACTGGAACATGTAGAACTAGTTTTTTTCTAGAAAACGTGCAAAAAACTTGTAGCAAATCTTTTCATTAAGATGAGAAGCATGATAAATATGAGAGTTTAGGAGCAGGCCAAACAAGTGTCTACAATCTCATAAATGTAAAACAACACGAGAGCTTGTCATCTTACCTTTACATGGATGAGAGAATTCACTATCAGATAGAGAAATCTTTAACATCGCTTCATAATTCGGCCTTACTCTGTCCAATTTGTTGGTTTTGAACAGAAAATCCTTCATGTGTACCACAATAACATATACGGTTAACATGGAAATGCAGTGAATTCACTAAACTTATGACCAGTTCTGTACTAAAAGAGGTACATATGGCTCACCCTGATATACAGAGTCAATAAATCTGTTGAGAGATCCACTTTGATGTCCTTAACATGAGCCAGAATATCATCACCACCAAGTATAGTTACGACGGCCTTATGTATATCAAGGAAAGGAATTCCATTCCCATACAAATCATGGCTTCTAGCTGCAAAACATCTAACTGGCATTCCAAGCCTGCACATAATTTTATAAGTAGCTGCAGGTATACGAATGTTCAAAAGAAATATAAAAAATCAGGCAACACAAGTCCGGCGTTCATGCCTGACCATGGAGTGAGAATTTCAAGGTATTAAACAAAATGGGGAGACTCAGTTTGATATCAACATTCTCAAAATCAGTAGATAGTAAGGGCCAGGCAGCTTGCTTGATCCATAAAAATTAAGATGTTGAATAAATAAGGCCTACAGGAGTATTTTAATAGGACGAAATAGAGAATGTAACATTACGGGGCAACAGGTGATGTGTGCACATAATTTTTTTTTTCCAGATAGACAAGGCATGGACCCTCCTTCAGTTGAAGACAAAGGTTGTTTATGATGCAGATTGTGCTTAATCCAAGAATGATGGATGGCCAAATTCCAGGTGGTGCGGCTTTGGTGGAGGTAATAAATGGAATGATGCTAACATAAGACTTGACTGATCATTTGCACTGGAAAAAGACAAGGAACAAGAAAAGAAAGGAAAAGAGTGCACTAAGTCCCACCAACTAGCAGAATGTAACTCATACTGTAGAAATATGACACAACTAATAAAGTTTCTATAAGTTGAAACAAGCCATTCTATCTTTTATCCTGAATCAATATGAACTTAGGACTATTTGCTAAGCTATAGCTCGCAGGAAGAGAGTGGACCGGAATAACACCAAGTTTCACAGGCCAAAATGCGACTCATCTTCATCACCAGTAATACGAAATTTTGAGGAAGTAGCTAACCTTATATCTACTACAGCATTGTCAGCAGACCAATCAGCATCGCAGGATAATTGCCAATGTCTAGTATTGGAGTTTGGACGAACTGTTATCTTCGTTTCATGCTTGATGACAGTTGAATCTCTGCACCTCTACATTTCAACACTTGACATTATGGTAAGAAAGCAAATATTTCTTCTCGTTCAAAATGGAAATGTTAGCATACTTACAACTGAGAAAATAAAACTGTAAACACCAGATTTAGTAAACATGCTCGGCTCTTCGCTCAACTGAAAGATATACAGTCCGTTTATGCTATTGCGCGATGAGGGTTTCTTGAGCTTTTTATAAATAAGCTGTGCACGAAGATGATCTTTGCTTCCAGGCAGATGATTAATCTCCATTGCCATCTCTAGATCATCATCCTTCAGAATATATCTCTTGTCAAGGAGGCTGGTGGGGCAGGTAGTAGCATTTTGTGGCCGGATTACAGCTATAATTTCACGTGGATGATTATAACCAGCCGTTATAACTTTTTCAAACGGTAGTTCCTGTGACAGTTACAGATTAGATCCAAAATCAAAACATAGTATGAACACAGAGAAAATTAAAGGCCAAAGATTTCAGTCCTGAAATTTTTGCAAAGATTTAACATAAAGATACAAGTCTGTCGACTACTAACCCCATCTATAGCGAGAGCATTGCCTTGCAAATTCCGTAAGACCTCAATACATGCTGGAGCCTTCGCACTTTTCTTTTTAAGCATTTGACACCATGAATCCTCTTCCATGGTTTGACACTTCCATGTGTACAAAAAACATAACTATAACCATAACATGCTCAAAGCAATTGCACTAGTAGTATGAACTATTGAGTACTAACCTTGTTATCATCTATCACGCTGATAGGGAAGGAGAAAGATTCCTGGATATTAAGGTGCATACTATCTTGACCTCCCTCGAGTAAGCAACCTTGATCACCAGGGCACTCAATAGACCTTGAAAACGAATTCATTTAGCACTTGAAATTGAAACAAATTTCGCATACAGAAAAAATGAAAGCAAAAACCTGCATATAAGTCGAGCTTCACCTGCCACAAAATAATAAGGTATTAGTGAGGAGACATCAGGCATGACGAATACTTCAGACCATGAAGTGAACTAACCACAAATATCTCCTCGAAGTCCTTCAACAACAACATATTCCAGTGTTCCATAGAAAATGCTTTTCGAGGAGTAGAAATTATTTTTCATTCGTGCAACTACTCCTGGTTGGATTTTCAGATGATCTCCTCTTCTCCATGTTTTTCCTTTCCTGCTAACCGAGGTGTGAACTCTAATAACTTCAACTGCACCATGGTAACGAAAGACAAGAAAAAAATTATATAGCTACAACAGCATGGTTTCTTAACTGAATAAATAGAAGAATAAAACTGAAAAAGTGAGCATAACAAATCACATGGTAATCCCTCACCATCTTTAGATATTCCAAGTCGCTCCTTGTTGCTTGGGTTGATAATAACAGTATGCTCGTCGTCCCCTCCGTCCATTTCCACGTCATACTTTGCATGCATATTATTAATCCAGTCGTGATACTGCTTCTCCAATTGCATACGATTTAGTGATCTTTCATCTTTACGAGCATCAACACTAACCTCCTCAACTAGAAAAATAAACATAGAAGTACAACAAAGATTAGAACGATGGAGATTTATTCGTATAACTGAAAATAGACTAGTATATCAGCAAGTTTGAGAGGGGAAAAAACCTGAGCTGTCATTACGACAACTGCCATCAAAGCAGCGAAGTGCCTTAGTAAAAATATCATGTTGTGCTAAATCAGTCTGCAGTTGAATACAGCTTTAACTAGTTAGACAATAAATACATACTGTGATACTGTAATAAAGAGAACTTAAGTTATGTGCAGGAGCACATAATTGCTACAGATGGGAACTCGGACTTTTCAATTTCATCAGACCTTACAGTTCTTACTGAGATTTGCAAAGCAATATTGCAGCATCAATATGTGATACGACAAAATAATAGAACTTTCAAAACTAGAGAAACTAAATTGTGATAAAATCTTTAGAAATCAGTAATAATGTTTAAATTACAAGTGGAGACGATTGTTCTGCTTACAGAGCTAAAGTCAGAGTGAGGGGAAGTAGCCACATAGGGTTAGGGTTTGATCAACTTTGAGCACGTCTGTTTAGATGTATATATTGGTGCTGTGCATATACAGGGGGTTCCATGCATACTTTGCTCACTTGTACCTCTATGTAGGCTTTTGGCCTTGGACTAATACAAGCCGCATTCCTTACAACATAGTATCAGGCCAGATTTAGGTTTTCTTTCTCTCCCTCGATCGATTTCCACTGGTCACTTTCCCGATAGCTCATCCTAACCCCTGTCTCCCTGTGGTTGGAGGGTACTCTTCTAATATTTCTAGATCTTAAGAACACAAGCTTTGCCCACTCTCCCAAGCCTCCATTTGAGCTAATCCTAGAGGGTGGATGAGGGGATTTGAGAGGGGAGTGAGCACCACTTGAGATTCAAGTTTTCCCCCCTTTTGCAAGAGCATTTGAGCAAGTTATCAAAGCATCCTCATGCTTGTTTCTCCTGGGAGTTTGGGGACTCCTAGATGGTTGGAGTCCACCGGGAGCATCTAAGTTGTGGATTTGCCACAGGGTGCAAGCGACGTCAGGCATTATCTTCGGTTTGGGGCTTCTTTGGTTTGCAACAATGGTCACCCCCTAGAAGCTCCAGTTCAAGCTGCATGTCAATCAAACTAGGAAGATCTCCTTTAGCTTGGGCCTCAAGCCAATTGGAGATAAGATCTACGATTTTTGTTACTTCGATCAAACTGTTAGGCCTCTATATAAAGAGGACACCCAATGAGAAAGAAAGCAAGCAAGAATTAGAAGAATAACAACTCTGCTATCTTGCCCCTGGGGCGAGAGCCTACCCCATACCCTCCCTAATCCAAGTATACGACAGTTCATACAACAAATCAACATAACACAGAAAACAAGGAAACAGCACGACATAAGCAGCACAAGACTAAACTCAAACAATTGTACCTTAGAAAGAGTTGGATTAAAACCCGCATCCGTTTCTGCAAACATAGAAATAACAATGAAGAAAGCACTAAAGCAACGAAGAATAGAGTTTGCTGATTCTTTCAGATTAGAACTTAAGTAATATTATGAAAACCTCACCAACAAAACATTTCACCCTCTTGCAGCATCGCTTCAGGAGTTCAGCTTTTTGTCCTTTACTCTGTTTTGGTTCCATGAAAGGAAGAGGACCCTGTGGCGATCAAAATATTGTCAGTTGATATCTCCAGTAGTAATGATTAGAAAAATGTAACAAAAATGGAAGTGACGACATGGAGAAAGGTATTTGTCAATGTTTGATGCAAAAGTACACAACCAAGCACATAATAGAATTTCGTTCTGAATGAAATTGAGCAACCGTTTCACAAAACTAATTTTCTGTTTATAGGACATAAGATGCAAGTCCTCTGTTCATAGTTCCAGTCAGAAGATAAGAACATCAACCTGCAGCATTAATTAAAAAGAAACTGATGCAAAGATGATTCATGGACGAGTTTAGGACAAGACCTGTTGATCTCTATGAACCCACAAATGCCTAGTGGTGTGAAACAGAAAGAAATACATGAACATGTATTGCATTAAGTAGCAAGTATAATATGACCAAATTATGAAACTTGTTTAAACTTGCAAGTATAAAAAAGAAAAGTTCACCTAATATCTGGGATTTTCCCTACCATGAAACCTCCACAGTATCTTACAGAAGTCGACCGCCTAGTTTCTACGTTGTAGGCAAATATCACTGATATACTTATAGTAGCATGTAAAAGACAAAAGTTGGCAACATGACCTAGTATTTGAGAAGCACCAAAGTGAGAAACAAAACTTAGTCCTGGACTAGACAGGTCTAGGAGGCTAGAGCAGAGTTTATAACCATTATGAGCAGCATCATTATTAGATGGTGAGAAATTCAAACGGCACATAACATATTAAGCAAGAGATTCTGTAAAGAACCAGCTAAAATTATCTCATGAAACGAGGTTCAGGTTGCTTAGGCCAAATTAGATAATGAAATGGTTCACTAATGAAACAATGTTTTAGTACTATTTCTAATAATAACATGAAAGGACTCGCAGACAGAATTATTAACAATGGGCACTCTTAATACTTCTAACAAGAAAACTGTTGGCAAGGGAAAGTGAAAATTTGAAGATATTTATGGGAATTTTAAGATGACGTTCAATATAATGAAGCTGATCATGGATCAGCTTACCTAACACACACAGAAATAAAAGAAAACATAGTAGTAATACTGACAAAGTGGAAAAGCACATAAATTGATCAGATTAGAAAAAACAAACAAAGAAGTACAGAAAAATAAGAAAATGCTGGGGACATTACAAAGACGGAGAGGAAAAGATAAGCTGTAGAAAAAGCCCAGTATGGCAGACGTCAGAATAGCCGTATGCAGGCACCAAAGATACACTTACTCACTTGCTATGTGCAATCATAATCAAAAGAAATGTCCACAAAGGAAGCATCTTATTGGGGTGGGGTTTTGAGTACAAGTAGCGTACCCATCTTGCATCAGGGAGTAACCGGCCAAGTCGTCGGATTGACACACGTGAAAATTTGTCGAAGTTTTCTTTTACCCCCAATGCATTTTCGCTTAACTTTTCTAAAATAGAATCGATAGATTCTTTCCCCTGTGAAAAGAAATTGTTGTCATGGTAGAAAATTATAAGATAGCAGTTTAATAGTACTTCCATTATACCTTGACAATTGGAAAGTATACACACTTGATTCGCGCATGGGCTTGGCGACTAGCTGTGATTCATCACGAGTATAAATTAGGGAAAGACATGCAGTAAAAATATATGTTTATAATTTGAAGTTAAAATAATTTGTTACCTGCATTTGTTGAAGTACAAGAAAATTTCAGATGCAGAACGAAATCAGGACCATTAGAAGAGTGCAGATTAGTAAGTGTCACTTCACTTTCCTGTACTTCTGCTAGATCTACACCATTCACCTGAAGATAAAACAGATCCAGAAAACACAGCTGTAAAACAAAGTATACATAAGGCCCCTGGACATAGCAGAGCTATAGTCAGTATTTAATCATAAAGTACATAATATGTCCATATTACATAAATATAGTAGGCAGATCGTAACACAAACTTGCTTGATTTCCTGGAGAACTCCGTTCATATTACTCCCCTGCCACCACCCCACTTTCTAATTTTCAGAAGTCCAAATTAAACCATAAGAAATAAACCGATCATGCCTTTCAACCAAGTGCAAGTTTCATCCACTTGGACAATGACTACTCCTTTGTTGAAAGGAACATAGTGCAAACAAAAAAAATCCATTGGAAACAACACCACATGGGTTGCTGAAATCAGAATCCCATATATGTGTTGTTATGTTTTGTGGGTGAAGCCCAGGGACAGCCCCATAAGATGCATGGTGTCTAAGGCTAGGGGTTTTCAAATTTGTCCAGTCAATTAGCTCATCTCCCAAAGATAAGACTGGATTTCTCTTCCCAAGTATGGTAGACAACCCGGCTGTATTTTGCTAGGCCTTTAGTTGTTAATAGGCAAGCAATTGATCAATAGACTTCCATGCTCTATCCCCTTTCTCTCCTCTACCATGGCAACATCAGCCATGTGCCATTAGGCTTTGGGGCCAGCACTGGGTTGGCTAGCCAGTCAGGGTGGTTGAGGTTCGATCTCTTCTTAATGGCTACCTTTCAGTCGAGGTAGAACCTCGAGAGCTTCTGCTGCATCGGCTTTACATCGGGGAACACATAGGTGATGATGTTCTGCTACTTCTCGACGGATCCCGACATGTTCAAGGCACTCCAAGCGAGTGCATCCAGATTGTCCTGGAGGAACACGAGGAGCTCTTGCTGACGCCGGGCATCAACCTCCGCTCCAATCCTGATGAATCGGGAAGGGTCTAGCGCAACCTTCCTTATTTCGCCATGCCACCACCTTAGGTCCGGCCTGCTTCTTTAGGCCTGAGAAGCCAGGGATGGTCATGACTAGGACGGATGTCGGTCGAGCCACCATGTTGTTGTTTGCAGCAGATGGAGTTGCGGATGATCCGTTCAGGGCTTCAGGCCCCACGGTGGGTGCCAAATGTGACGATTAATGCACTGCAATCTGACGATCTACTGGAGGTCGTGGAGAACACTAGAGGGGAAGGTGGTGCCCGATGAGGGTGAGGGTGGCACAATGGCTTTCCCTAGGTTCATCAAGCCACCAGATAGGTAAAAAGCCTACGTCCTGCTTACAGTGTGTATTGATCAATGGGAAAACAATGTGTATGGTTTCCTATTTTTTTAATAGTAGAAACAAGCATTACATCAAATCAATTTCTTTGGGCCTTTCTTACTGTTCAGTTTTGTCCATTTGTTGTAGCATGCAAGAATCATGTGGCAATTTTTAGAGCTTACATGAAGATGTAAAAATCGGCACAAAATCCCATTGTTCATTGGAGGTTGTGGGTGTAAGTGTAACTAGGTGTGTGTGTGTGTGTGTGTGCAGGCAGATGATGTTTTTAGCTAAAATAACCTATTACTTTTTTTGTGCTTGACATTTGAAAAGAAACTGATGTTGACTGGTTCATTCTTGCCCCTTTTAGCAATCATCTAGCATACTTGATATAGCTAAAACTGGATACAGTTGCAAACTAAGATGGACATACCATTCAAGTAGGCCAACTTTTGGCTAGCAAAAGATCTTGTACTGCACAATTATCTAGATATTACAAATATCAACATGTAAAATAAATAGCCCAGCATTTGATGAATAAGATGCCACTAAAAGAACAAGCTGAAAAGATGCACTCAACATTCAAAGGGGCAAGAATAAAGGGGGAAAATCCCATGTTTCCAGTAGTAACTAATATATGACAATAGTCTTATTATTCAAACCTACAGTAGTGATAGGAAATTCTGGACAGACCTCAAATTGAACTGGCCTCCTTGTACTCATAGATCCATTATCCTCGTCATACTGGATGAATTGACAAGGTATTTCAGTTAGCATAACTTGTTGAGGTAAGTGCACCAGTATGAATTTTAAGAACTTTGCACATAAAAAAAAATTAATTCACTTGAGCTGAAAAATACTGAGTTGTAAATCTGTAGAGCTCCCAAAATAGCTTTGGTTCAAAAAGTTATTTGAGATTAGCTCAGTCTTGACTCGCCTCAAGGCACAGAATTCGTAAATTCAAGCTGAGCTTCACTCATCATTAATTAAGAATTAGCTTGAACTAGATTCTCTTTTACACGTGCTTGAACTAGATTAAGTACATATACATACTGTATTATTCTAACAAGAGGACAGAATTGAGCTAATCTTGAGCCACATATGTTTCTACTTTGATCTTCTAATACTCCCTCCGATCCATATTAATTGTCGCAGCAACAATTCATATGGATTGGAGGGAGTGCTATTCTTTTAGTTCGAACCAGTTTCTTAGTTCGTTTTGAGCTTGACGTATTATTTCAAGTGGAAGCATGAACTTTAGTGGGCTTGGTCGAGTTCAGCTTGTTGAAACCCCAGTACGATGGATAATTGAGACTAAATCAAACAATATGAAAATTGTACAAACAAAATATATTTGACAGCTGCACTGTATCATTGCACTGGACATTCCAACCACATCAGTGAATAGGCCGTATCAGTGAATTGGCCAAGACAAGGAACGAGCATCGTGACATAAATTCTAAAGCAACGTCATATTGCTTGCAAAATCATATGTTTTTCTCCAACATCCAAAGAACTGCAAAGTATTCGACATGTATGTCCGTTTATTTGTACTTCCATCTCATTCAATCAATGCTTCAATAAATGATTACAGATTTGTTCAGAAAGGAACCTGTATATATGGAAAATATATGTCCTTCAGAAATCCTTGTAGTTTGGCTGGCTCCAAGTGCCTATTCAAGCCTTGGATTTCCACCTGTAAATGTTGACAGAAGCATGCAAATTTTCTTTTATCATCACAAGAAATCCATGAATCTGTAGAACATAGGTTCCTGAATGCTAAGAACCAGTACTGTTTTGGGTCTAGTATTTGAGTTCGAGAAGTCAGTGAAAGCTATATCTGACAAATTCCATGAAGCACCTAAGATTTAACGTACGATAGAATTAACTGGTGCATGACTCTCAATAGAATAGTAAGTTACAAAATCAGAAGTAATGTGTACTAGATATTTGCAAGTGTTGCATAATCCTAGATAGTCGAGCTAATTTTGTTAACCGTAGGTATATACAAATGATAAAGCTTTCACATCGACAAGGATAAACATGCCACATCAAACCATAGCCCCCATGCCGAACCTCATACAAATGGGTGGTAAGGAATATTTCTGCACAAGACATCTAAGAAACTTCAATATACTATTGCCTTTAGTGCAAATTCACTCTGTGTTACTGCGATTTATTGGTTTTCTTATTAAATGAGTACTTCCTCCAAAAATGGAATGGGCATACACAGGAGAAACAACGTATTTGATTTAAGGAGGACTGGTTCTTCAAGTATACTTGAACCAATGGGCTCAAACAGAGCTAAAAACAGACAGCTTTCCCTAAAAAAATCATTGTTCTGGTACTGAAGTGCGAAAAACAATACAAACCACAACATTCTGAAATAAGATTGACGTCCTGAATTTTATCCACACATCGGGAAACAAAAAAGGCATATTATGCTTGAATAGTTACTTCATCTTATTGTTTTTTCTAATTTGACTTTGTGCTACCACTCACACCATTGCTTGTTCTTTTTTGTTCCTCAATGTCTACGTCGCAATTAGACTTCAAAATTTGCATCGTGATATATCTATTTCGAGCCAACATTATGTTGTTCATCAAATACAGAATCTGTCGTGAAGATTTGAATTACCTTTTGTGGTTTGGTAGAAGTAATACTACAAGGTTTTACAATTTCAGATCCGATGTTTGAAGATGTCTAAGAGATGGAAATGCATCTCCTCCACCCAGAGAAAGTGCCCAGTTAGGCAATGATCAGGACTAGTTATCTTGGTTTTCGGCGAGAACAGGTCTTTTGACAGTTTTCTGAATCCAGACCTCAACTACTGAATCATTGAGATTTTCGATTCTATATAAAGTAAAATATGATGATAAAACCTAGTGAAAGAACATATGCCTGTTAAGATTTTATCTGTATGGAAAGAGATTTTAAAATTATGATTCGGTAAAGTAAAAAATACTCAAATGACCAGGAAATAGGTATTGTATAAATATGGAGATAATACTGCGATGACCAGGACAGGGGCGGAGCGTCGGGTGGACCATACTGGGCCATGGCCCACCCTTCTCTACATGCTTTCTCTTAGGATTTAACATTGATTTGGCCCACTAGCAGCACTGCCCAGCTTATGGCCCACTCTTTGCTGAACTGGCCCGGCCTACGTATCGTGTCACGCTCCGCCACTGGACCAGGAAATAGGTATCAGTAAATATGGAGATTTCATACTTGTGACCTTTAACTGACATGAATTTGTATCTTCGTGTTCTATACCAAAATATGAAACATGCAATCACAACTCAGATAATCAATTTAGCATTGCTGATGGGCTGATATTGCAGGGCACCAGAACATCTAAAAGACGGTCAAGATAACTGGATCACCTGTGTAAAACTTCGATGTGGCGACAGTGCCAACTCTTCTTCAGATGGATCTCTAACTCCTCCAGCAGTCTGCAATTCAATCGTGCTCATGTCTGCTACTTTGCCAAGGTACAGGAATATATTTAGAGAAAAAAAAGGGGGTTGGCAGAACACCTTCCAGCTGAGTTTAGACGAGGACTTCTCCAACAGAGCCTCCCTCGAAAGATGCAAGGTAAACACTTTCCTTGATTCCTTAGTTTTAGAAGAAACTATGGCAGTTCTATTGTAAAATAAAAAACATGACAATCAATTAAACTGAAAAACTTCGGTCTTTGATATAGATTGGCTGGTAAATTCATACCTTCCAAGATGCATCGACGCAATAGTTCCACCATAGCCAAACATGCCAAAGAAAGGCTGTAGATATTCGATAGAGTAACAAATCAAGTACTCAACGTATGAATTTGTCGTCTATGAACATTTCATTTTAGTAAAGTACAATGTATTTATACTAGAGCATAAGGTTAAATCTTTTCACATGAAAAAATATATAGATTAAGAAACAATGTAAAATACAGGACCAGGCAACTTTTAAAATCATAGTTTGTTATCTTGAAGAATTGCATAAAACTGTCCAGAACGGAAAACACAGAGATACTAAATTCATCCCTCAGTTGGCCTGATAAGCCAGACAATCGAAATGGCATATACCTCTTTATTTTGCCAATTACGGAAAATAACTGATAAGTGATATAGCAATCATAACATGCCCAGCTATACTTGAAAAAGTAGCATAAGGAATTAAAAAAAATTGAGGAAGCCATACAATCGCAATGGCAATAAATGATGAATATGAAAACAGTGTGCTTCTTTCTTCTTTAATTATTTTATTAATCCCATCCAACAGAACCTGAAACTCATTTGTACTCTCTCCTTTGAATAGGCATAGACATACTGCTAAAGTACATGATTTGTTTTACAGTACATCTTTTAGAAAGTTTCAGCTGCAAAGATAAATTCAAGAAAAATGAAGAGACTCCCATAACATCCAATAGTTACTTACAGAAACATGTCCAAATGGAAATCATATATTCATATGCAACTTAGATAAATGTCACTGGAGGATTATTGATAAGGAAAACAAATTGCAAGAAATGGAATAAATACGATCCATATGTTAGTGATATAGCTCACCACTAAGTATGGCGCTTTCCCGCCGATACCTTGTTTCCGAAATACTCTGTGGTTAGAAGAACCCATTGTACCCCTAAATAAATAAGACTAAATGAGATCCAAACTATATTGCATTAGGGTTTAAGTAGGATGGTTGTGCAATCAAACTCTGCGAATGGAAACTATGAAGAAACACACACACACAAAAAATACAAGTACCCTCCATATAAATAAAATTAATATCAAAAGGGCATTCCAAAATGTTCATAAATTAAATAGTAATAACCGTCGTTCCTTTTTATATCGTTACTGCTCTTTGAAACCGAAACCACTAAATTACCCCTGCCCCCTTTTTTGTTTCTCTTGGGCACTCTAACCTCCAATTTCTCCAAACACATTTGACAGAGTGAATACTTAAACTTCATGTGGTAAAACTTTAACTGAAGAGCATTACCATTTAGAGATAGAATTCTCTTCTGAACCGTCCATCCCCCTACCAGTATCAAAAACCACAATCTTTCCTCCATCAACAGTTATCCTGCAACATGATCCAACTCTCACGTGAAAGTGATTCAGAGTAGTAATGAATCAAAGATAATAATGTTTGTCAGGAAAGAAAAGGAGAGAAGAAAACAGAGTAGATTGATGTAATGGTATAAGAGAAAAACTGAAACCCCAAAGATTCCGTGCAATGAGCAGCTTTCCTTTTCTTGGTATATTTATCATTCTGTTTGCGATGAGATCCTACTTGGAGGGTCATTTATACATGATTACATCTACTTAAAGCCAATTCTACAGCTAAGTATCTAGTGCTGCAATGGAAAAAAGACAAAACTGAAGCTACAATCTGGAGCATAGCCCAGTGCATATGAAAACTGCCTTTGTGCTTCAGCTGATAGTAACTAAGCTTTGATAATATTTTATATTCTCTCCTGTATTTGTGACTAACATGATATTACTTGTGTAACCGGCTCGCTTTGCATTATGTGCAATGCATAGAGCATTTAATTCAGCAGGGGGTTGTGAGGGAAACAGAGACATAGACAGGTCCAAAGTGGAATTGAAAGGGAAACAACCCAGCAAGGATTGCTACCGTCTGATGCCATAATTGTCGATTGGGATGGCGATAAATGGGAACTAACCTGATTAACTTTCTTTGTTTGTCACCATTTGACCACAAAGCCTGTAATGAGTTGTCCTGATGACAGGAAAAGACAACGAAGGTCAAATCTTCACAGGTGGTCACCGATGAAACTGAGGAGGCAAAATATTCGGACAAGAAAACTAACAACAAGGTCTGCGAGAGCACTCTCAGTGCTATACTCTGCTGGAAGCTCTTGAAGCAGTTCAGTCGGAGGTGTAAGGTCCCACATATTCTGAAGACAAGCAAGTCAACACATAAGCATAAAGAACGCAAGGATTTGTCTACGTCATTTTCTAGTATATTTTAACTGCACCATGGCTTGGGTTTGACACAATTACAGCAATCGTTTATGAATATGAATAGTGAATGACACCGCAAAGTTTATAGGATCTTCAAGGGATACTAATGTAGGAAATGTATCTTAGCATGATAGAATGACAACACTCAGCCACTTTTTAAGGGGAAAAAGATCAGTTTCTTGAAAGAAGCATAAAATTCTCAGTGCTATTGTTCAAACATGAGACAGATGTGGAGCAAGATTAGTTCAAATACTGACCTCATATGTCCTGACAAATTCTTCACCATCCTAGGAAAACAAATGGAAAGAAAGAAAGAAAGAAAAGGTATTAGATAGTCTGCAGTCACTTCATGAATCAAAACATGATACAGTTGTGTGCTTACCTGGAGTCTTAATATGTTAGTACCCTTAGTGACAAAATCACTGAACTGCACTTTCTTGTCTATCTTTCTGTCCAGCAGGTCCTCTAGATAAACATCACCATCCCATTCAATTCCCCGCCTTTCACCACCGTGCGCGGAGGCATCGCCCAACCCTTCCCGAATACGATGTAAGAAATCAGGAAGCGGCATCTCTTCTCCAGGATCGCGCAGCTTGACGCTGGTGCTTGTGCCATTTGGCAACAGGATCTGAAACCGGTAGACTTTGGCTGCAGGACCGTGGTATCCGTATTGCACCACAGCCAATTTCTCGGATCCGCTGCTCGCCATCTTCACATCAGCCAGCGGGACCTGCTCAACACCGACGACAGGTTACATGATTTCCATATATAGAAGGAGAAAAAAAAAACCCTCAAAAATCATAAAAGGGGACAAGAAGAACAGAGGAAAAACAGGGCAAGAACCCCAAAAGAGCCCAGACAAGGGGGAGAAATTCCAAAATGAAATCGCGCATTCCAGAAAGAACAGAGACGACTTCCCTCAATAATTAAAAAAAAGAAAGAACAGAGACGAGACGCGGCAAACCAAAACCCCGGGAGGAAAAAGGTCGATCCGACGAAGAGGAGAGAGAAAGCATTGATCGTTCCAGGGCAAGAAGCCTAGCAGAGCAAAATCAAGGAACCCTCGGCAAAAAAACGCCAAAAGAAATGCGAAATCAAGAAACCGTCGGCAGAGATAAAACCCCAAAATAAATGCCATTTTCTCGGTATCGCAGAAAAAGACCTGAAGGGTGGGTGGGGGGGGGGGGGGGGGGGGGCAATGGCTAATAAGCAGGACGAGGAGACGGGCTTGATGCTGCGAAGAACTCCGTCGGAACCAAAAGAGAAACCCTATCGTACCAGGGCAAGAAACCGATGAGCGAAATCCACCCAAAAAAATGCAATTTCTCTCTCGCTGTAGAATCAAAAAGGGGGAGCGGAGGGGAAGGGGAAGGGGGAGGGAATCCAAAACGCACGCACCAATGAGAAAACCCCAAAGAGAAGCACGTCTGGTGAGGAGGAGGCGATGGAAAAGCCCTTGGCGCAGGCAGCAGCTGGGGGTTTTGAATGCTGGGAAGGGAAAAGATGGGGTGGTGGGAAGGCAAAGGGGTCGTCAGTCTCAGTCGTCACTCGTCACTCGGTCAGGTCAGGTCAGGGGACCAACGCGGAAGCTTTTTTTTTTTTTCGCGGTATCCTCGTGTCCTCCGTTGGCCGCGCTAGGCCCAAATCCAGAAACAAGAACCGCAGCGAGTTCCGCGCTCTCTCAGAGTTTAGAGCATTTCCGCCGTTGGATCGAACTTCTTGATACGTTTTGGGCCGTCCGATCTCGCTCAGGAACGATCTGGGCCGCCGGATCAAAAGTCGGCGCTGTAGCAATCCAGAAACAAGAACCGCAGCGAGTTCCGCGCTCTCTCAGAGTTTAGAGCATTTCCGCCGTTGGATCGAACTTCTTGATACGTTTTGGGCCGTCCGATCTCGCTCAGGAACGATCTGGGCCGCCGGATCAAAAGTCGGCGCTGTAGCAATGAATATTAACTCTTTCCCCGCGCTCCTTCTCACTCCGTGATTTCGGCCGTGTCTCGCTGACCTGTGGGGTCTGTCGTCCGTGGGCCGTGTCTGTCGGTGGGTGTGCCTAGGAGGGTGCCTGGTGCATGCATTTTTCGGTCGATTGGTCGAGCCACCGCCTATTAATTTCGTGCCCCGCCGAGGGTATTCTCAGGTTTTCACGTGTTGACCCTTTCGTGGCGTGCTATGGGTGGCTAGGGAACGGATAGTGCCGATTGGGTGAGAACCCTAGCCGCCATTCGCCCACTCCCCATCGCGCCCCCCTTCTTCGTTCCTTGCAGCCGCCGCCATGGACCCGTCCTCTCTCCTCGCCGTTCTCTCCTGCCACCTAGCTCGCCGCTGCTGCTCTCCCCGCCGAGCTCGCTTGCCACCGCATCATCTTCTCCTCCTTACCAACACCACATGCCTTCTCCCCTTCTCCTCCTTTGCCTAGTCATGCGCCTCGTGCCGGCAAGATCCAGCCGTGGCGCCCGAGATCCAGTTCGCCCGACGAGAAGGGGGTGCGCGGCCATCCCTCCCCGTGTGGTGATGGACGAAGGAGGTGCACGTCTCCGACAAGGTCATCCCATGTTGGCCGATGGCGGGTGGCCACCGGTGTGCAGCATGCTTCATCCTACTCTTGATGCGTTCCGTGCGCGCGCCCCGAGCGAGTGCCTGGCGGAGCTCGGCGTCTCGGCCTCAGCTCCAAGGACGCGGCTGCAAAGGTACGGGCCAACGAGCTGGAGCAGCACGCGCCGCCGCCGTCTGTGTTGATGCTGGTCCGTCGCTGAGGTCGCCAAGCCGCTGCGCTCCTCTTCCTCCCTAGCCGCCTCCCGTTGCCCCACCGCGCGAGACAGCAAGGAAGACGACCCGAGGTGAGCCACCGCCGATCCACCCGCGCGAGGCGCCCAACAACTATCTCCCAGACACGCTCTTGTGCGACTCCCCAGCTCATGCGCCGTCACGCCGACCATCTCTGGCCCTGACCTAGGGTTCGGTGGGCGAGCTCTTGAGGGCCGACCCGAGGCGAGTCGCGTCCCATCCATCACGTGAAAGCAACGGTGAGCGTCCTCTTCACTTGCCCCATTTCCTCTGTGTGTGTTCATCCGCTCGAGAATTGATTAGATACGTCAGTCTATTCGTTTGCAGGGGGCTGATACGTCCAATTTGCATCATGATTTCCTACTGTTAATTATTATGTTTTTAATCATTATCTCACTTTATGGTACAATTCTTATGCCTTTTCTCTCTTAATTTGCAAGATTTACATGAAGAGGGAGAATGCCGGCAGCTGGAATTCTGGACCTGAAATAGCCACATCAGAGATACCTATTCTACAGAGCTCCAATTGACTTGAAATTTCACGGAGATTTTTATTGAATATATAAAAATACTGGAGAAAAGAAATACCAGAGGGGACCCACCAGTTGCCCACAAGGCAACAGGGCGCGGCCCCTCCTGGGCACGCCCTATTGCCTTGTGGGGCCCACAGCTGGCCTCTGGCCCCCCTCCTTCTGCTATATAAGGTCATTTACCCTAGAAAAAAATAAGGAGAAGACTTTCGGGACGAAGCGCCGCCGTCTCGAGGCGGAACCTGGGCAGGAGCTATTTTGCTCTCCGGCGGAGCGATTCCGCCGGGGATACTTCCCTCCGGGAGGGGGAAATCGAAGCCATCGACATCACCAACGATCCTCTCATCGTGGGAGGACCAATCTTCATCAACATCTTCAACAACACCATCTCATCTCAAACCCTAGTTCATCTCTTGTATTCAATCTTTGTCTCAAAACCTCAGATTGGTACCTGTGGGTTGCTAGTGGTGTTGATTACATCTTGTAGTTGATGCTAGTTGGTTTATTTGGTGGAAGATTATATGTTCAGATCCTTAATGCTATTCAATACCCCTCTGATCTTGAACATGAATATGATTTGTGAGTAGTTACTTTTGTTCTTGAGGACATGGGAGAAGTCTTGTCATAAGTAATCATGTGAATTTGGTATTCGTTCGATATTTTGATGATATGTATGTTGTTGCTTC
Source organism: Elymus sibiricus (assembly GCA_039707655.1). Lineage (NCBI taxonomy): Eukaryota > Viridiplantae > Streptophyta > Magnoliopsida > Poales > Poaceae > Elymus > Elymus sibiricus. Next base: position 312,494,550 of record CM077676.1, read on the forward strand.
CATTAGTGGTGTCGTGTGAACGTCGACTACATGACACTTCACCATCTTTGGGCCTAAGGGAAGGCATTGTGGAGTAGTAATTAGATGATGGGTTGCTAGAGTGACAGAAGCTTAAACCATAGTTTATGCGCTATTCCGTAAGGGGCTGATTTGGATCCATATGTTTCATGCTATGGTTAGAGTTATCTTAATTCTTCTTTCATAGTTGCGGATGCTTGCGAGAGGGGGTAATCATAAGTGGGAGGCTTGTTCAAGTAAGAACAGAACCCAAGCACTGGTCCACCCACATATCAAATTATCAAAGTAGCGAACGCGAATCAAACAAACATGATGAAAGTGACTAGATGAAATTCCCATGTGTCCTCGAGAACGCTTTGCTTATTATACGAGTTCGTTCCGGCTTGTCCTTTGCTACAAAAAGGATTGGGCCACCTTGCTGCACTTATTGTTACCGTTACTACTTGTTACTTGTTACGAATTATCTTGCTATCAAAACTATCTGTTACCGCTACTTTCAGTACTTGCAGAGAATACCTTGCTGAAAACCGATTGTCATTTCCTTCTGCTCCTCATTGGGTTCGACACTCTTACTTATCGAAAGGACTATGATTGATCCCCTATACTTGTGTGTCATCAAGACCCTTTTCTGGCACCGTTGCCGGGGAGTGAAGCACCTTTGGTGAGTGGAATTTGGTAAGGAAACATTTATATTACGTGCTGAAATTTATTGTCACTTGTCACTATGGAAAATAATCCTTTGAGGGGCTTGTTCGGGGTATCTTCACCTCGACCGGAAGCAATAAGAGTTGCTCCTCAACCTATTGAACCTACTGAAAATATTTATTATGAAATTCCTTCGGGTATGATAGAGAAACTGCTAGCTAATCCTTATGCAGGAGATGGAACGGTACATCCCGATATGCACTTGATCTATGTGGATGAAATTTGTGGATTGTTTAAGCTTGCAGGTTTATCCGGAGATGGAGTTAAGAAGAAAGTATTCCCTTTATCTTTGGAGGGAAAGGCATTGACGTGGTATAGGTTATGTGATGATACTGAAACATGGGACTGGAACCGGTTGAAGCTGGAATTCCACCAGAAATTTTATCCTATGCATTTGGTTCATTGTGATCGGAATTATATATATAATTTTTGGCCTCGTGAAGGAGAAAGTATCGCTCAAGCTTGGGGGAGGCTTAATTATATGTTGCACTCATGCCCCAATCATGAGCTCTCAAGAGAAATAATTCTTCAAAATTTTTATGCTCGGATTTCTTATAATGATCAATCCATTCTCGATACCTCTTCAGTTGGTTCCTTTATGAAGAGAACTATTGAATCCAGATGGGATCTTCTAGAAAGAATTAAACGTAACTCTGAAGACTGGGAAATCGACAAAGGTAATGAGTCAGGTATAAATCTTGAGTTTGATTGTGTTAAATCTTTTATGGAAACTAATGCTTTTCGTAAGTTTAGCACTAAATATGGACTTGACTTTGAGATAATAGCTACTTTTTGTGAATCTTTTGCTGCTCATGTTGATCTCCCTAAGGAGAAATGGTTTAAATATCACCCACCTATTGAATTGAATGAAGAACATGTTAGTGTTAAAGAAGAAACAATTGTTTACCATATTGATCCAGTTGTGCCTACTGCTTATATTGAGAAACCTCCTTTCCCTGTCAGGATTAAGGAACATGCTAAAGCTTCAACTGTGGTTAATAAGCGTAATATTAGAGCACCTAGACCATCTGAACAAATTAAAGTTGAACCTAGTGTTGCAATGGTTAAATATCTTTTGGTTGATAATATTGATGGACATGTCATATATTTCTGTGATGAAGCAACTAGAATTGCTAAGCCAGACCCTAAAGATAAAAACAAACCTATAGTTGGCATGCCTGTTATTTCTGTTAAAATTGGAGATCATTGCTATCATGGTTTATGTGATATTGGTGCTAGTGTGAGTGCTATTCCGTTTACTCTCTATCAAGAAGTCATTGCACCAGTTGAGATTGAAGATATTGATGTTACTATTAAGCTTGCAAACAGAGATACTATTTCTCCACTTGGGATTGTTAGAGATGTTGAAGTCTTGTGTGGTAAGATCAAATACCCTACTGATTTTCTTGTTCTTGGATCACCACAAGATGATTTTTGTCCCATTATATTTGGTAGACCCTTCTTGAATACTGTTAATGCCAAGATTGATTGCACTAAAGAAATTGTTAGTGTTAATTTTGGTGAGATGTCTCATGAGTTTAATTTCTCTAAATTTCGTAGACAACCTCATGATAAAGAATTACCCAATAAAGATGAAATTATTGGTCTTGCTTCTATTGCTGTGCCTCCTACTGATCCATTAGAACAATATTTGCTTGAGCATGAGAATGACATGAATATGAATGAAAGAAATGAAATAGATGAATTATTCTTTAAACAAGCACCTATCCCGAAACATAATTTGCCTGTTGAAACCTTGGGAGGTCCACCTCCACCCAAGGGTGATCCTGTATTTGAAATAAAGCAATTACCTGATACTCTTAAATATGCTTATCTTAATGAAAAGAAGATATATCATGTTATTATTAGTGCTACCTTTAAGAGCATGAAGAAAAGAGATTACTTAAAACTCTGAAGAAGCATCGTGCCGCTATTGGATATACTCTCGATGATTTTAAGGGCATCAGTCCCACTTTATGTCAGCATAAAATTCATATGGAGCCAGATGCTAAACCCGTTGTTGACCATCAAAGAAGGTTGAATCCTAAAATGAAGGATGTGGTAAGAACTGAAATATTAAAGCTTCTGGAAGCTGGTATAATTTATCCCATAGCTGATAGTAGATGGGTAAGTCCTGTTCATTGTGTTCCTAAGAAAGGAGGTATTACCGTTATTCCCAATGATAAAAATGAACTTATCCCACAAAGAATTGTAACTGGTTATAGGATGGTAATTGATTTTAGGAAATTAAATAAAGCTACTAGAAAAGATCATTACCCCTTGCCTTTTATTGATCAAATGTTAGAAAGATTGGCTAAGCATACACACTTTTATTTCCTAGATGGTTATTGATACGTCTCCAACGTATCTATAATTTTTTATTGTTCCATGCTATTATAGTATCAATCTTGGATGTTTTATATACACTTACAAGCAATTATATATCATTTTTTGGGACTAACCTATTAACTTAGTGCCCAGTGCCAGTTGCTGTTTTTTGCCTGTTTTTAGTTTTCCAGAATATCAGTACCAAACGAAGTCCAAATGCCACGAAACTTTTTGGAGATTTTTTTCTGGACATAAGAGACACTAGAAGCTTCGGGAGAGGGCCAGAAGCCAAAGGAGGTGGCCACGAGCCACCAGGGCGCGCCCTAGTGCCTCGTGGGCTCACCTCTGCTCCGTTTGACCTAATTCCACCTCTATAAATTCTCTAAAATCGGGAAACCAGCAGAGGAGTCCACAAATTACTTTTTCCGCCGCGGTAAGTTTCTGTTCTCGAGAGATCCCATCTGGAGGCCTTTTCCGGCACTCTGCCGGAGGGAGATTCGATCACGGAGGGGCTCTACATCATCCTTGCTGCCCTTCCGATGATGCGTGAGTAGTTTACCACAGACCTTCGGGTCCATAGTTAGTAGCTAGATGGCTTCTTCTCTCTTTTTGATCTTCAATACAATGTTCTCCTCGATGTTCTTGGAGTTCTCTCCGATGTAATCACTTTTTGCGATGTGTTTGTTGGGATCCGATGAATTGTGAGTTTATGATCAGATTATCCATGAATATTATTTGAGTTTTCTCTGAACTCTTTTATGCATGATTGTTATAGCTTCGTATTTCTCTCCGATCTATTGATTTGGTTTGGCCAACTAGATTGATTTATCTTGCAATGGGAGAGGTGCTTTGTAATGGGTTCGATCTTGCGGTGCTCAATCCCAGTGGCAGAAGGGGACATGACACGTATGTATCGTTGCTATTAAGGGTAAAAAGATGGGGTTTATTCATGCGTGAGTTTACTTTGTCTACATCATGTCATCTTGCTTAAGGCGTTACTCTGTTCTTTATGAACTTAATACTCTAGACGCATGCTGGATAGCGGTCGATGTGTGGAGTAATAGTAGTAGATGCAGGCAGGAGTCGGTCTACTTGTCTCGGACGTGATGCCTATATACATGATCATTGCCTTGGATATCATCACGATTATTTGCTTTCCTATCAATTGCCCAACAGTAATTTGTCTACCCACCGTATGCTATTTTCAAGAGAGAAGCCTCTAGTGAAAACTATGGCCCCCCGGGTCTACCTATATCATATATTAAAAATCCTAAAAATACTTTGCTGCAATTTTACTTTATTTATTTTATTTTGTATTTTGTTCGATCTATCTATCTATCACCATATAATTTAATCTTGCAATTAACCGCCAAGGGATTGACAACCCCTTGTTCACGTTGGGTGCAAGAATTTGTTATTTTGTGTGCAGGTGCTGCTAACGAGTTATTGCGTGATTCTCCTACTAGATTGATAACCTTGGTTTCATAACTGAGGGAAATACTTATCTCTACTGTACTGCATCATCCCCTCCTCTTCGGGGAAAAACCAACGCATATCACAAGTAGCAGGAAGAATTTCTGGCGCCGTTGCCGGGGAGACATCATCAACACCTATCAAGTACCTACGCATAAACTTTCATCTCCTTGCATTTATTTTATTTGCTTTTGCCTCTCATTTTCATCTCCCCCATTTCTAATTTTTTTTTACAAAAACACAAAAATATTTTTATTTGCTTGCTTGCTTTTATTGCCATGACAACACTCAAGAACAGAAAGTAAAGCAAAAATTTAAGATCACTATGGATCCTCATCCACTTGCTAATCTTTTCAAAATATCCAATTATAATGAACCAATTGCTAGTGATTTGAGTGCTCTTGATTTTCTCTATGAAGCTTTGCTTGAAAATCATGAATCTAAAAATTGTGATGAAGTGTTAGAAGAAGAAATTTATAAAGTGATTCATGATAGCTCCTTGATTGAAAAGCATGATTGCAATGATGTTATTATAAATTCTATTAATGTCAATTGTGCTAATGATATGCAAAACTACAAGCTTGGGGATGACAATTTTGTTATGTCCACTACTTATTGCAATGATCACGATTGGGGTGATAATACTTCTTATGATCTTGAAAATTTATTTAAGCCTCATGATGAATATGTTATTGATAATAATGTTTGCAATAATATTGAAAGTGGGTTTGGAAGAGTGTCAACTTTAGGTAAAAAGAATCTCACATATTCGGAGATTGTTCAATCTTATGAAATTTTTGATAAATGTGGGTTTGGAGAGGTCATGACTTTAGTTGACGTTAATCCCACTATCTTGGAAGATTATAAAACTTTTATGCATGTGGATCGTGAAGAGAATATTTTATATGATAGCTATATTGTTGAATTTGACTATGATCCTACATGTAATTATTATGAGAGAGGAAAATATGGTTGTAGAAATTTTCATGTTACCCAATTACCTCTCTTGAAGTTCAAATTGTTAATGCTTCGTTCTTCTTTCTTGCATATGCTAGATACTTTTTGTCTTGATAATTTGTTTGTCTATAAAATGCCTATGCATAGGAAGTATGTTAGACTTAAATGTGTTTTTCACATGTTTCATGATGCTCTCTTCGTGTTTAAATTACTATCTTTCATGTGAGCATCATTGAAATCTCAAGCCTATCTTAATGGCTATAAAGAAAGAGCTTGTTGGGAGACAACCCAATAAATTTTTATACTGCTTCTTGTGTGCACACAATATGCTACTGTTATGATTGTGTTTTTATGTTTTAATTAGTGTTTGTGCCAAGTAATGCCTTTGGGATGATTTGGATGATAGTTGACTTGATTCTGTACAAAAACAGAAACTTTTGCGTCCAGTGCAGAAATTATAAAAAATCACTGGAGCGTCAAAAAATTCTGAATTTTTTGCACATGATTGATATACAAATTTCCCACGTTGTCCTAATTTTTCAGAATTTGTGGAGTTACAGAAGTATGGTCAATGTTCAGATTGCTACAGGCTGTTCTGTTTTTGACAGATTATATTTTTGATGCATTGTTTTGCTTGTTTTGCTGAAACTATGGATTGTATCGGGGGGTATAAGCCATGGAGAAGTTAGAATACAGTAGGTATAATGCAAAAACAAAATATGAATGGGTTTGCAACAGTACTTAAAGTAGTGATTTGCTTTATTATACTAACGGATCTCACGAAGGTTTTGTTGAGTTTTGTGTGATTGAAGTTTTCAAGTTTTGGGTGAGATCATGATGGATGAAGGAATAAGGAGTGGCAAGAGCCTAAGCTTGGGGATGCCCAAGGCACCCCAAGGTAATATTCAAGGAAGACTCAAGCGTCTAAGCTTCTTCTACCAACTATCGGTAATTTTACTTGGAGCTATATTTTTATTCGTCACATATCATGAGTTTTGCTTGGAGCATCGTGTATTATATGAGTCTTTGCTTTGTTTTATTTTTAGTTTGTCACAATCATCTTTGCTGGACACACCTATTTGAGAGAGCCACACGTTTATCATGATTTGTTAGAATACTCTATGTGCTTCACTTATATCTTTTGAGCTAGGCAGTTGCTCTAGTGCTTCACTTAAATCTTTTTGAGCACGGCGGTGGCTATATTTTGAAGAAATATTTGAATTCTCATGCTTCACTTATATTATTTTGAGATTTGATAAGATTAGATTTTGAAGAAATATTTGCACTCTCATGCTTCACTTATATCTTTTTGAGAGTTGATAATAGTAATGGTAATTTGCACAATATATGAATTTGGTCCCAAAGTGATGAATATTCAAGAGGGATATAATAAAAAAATTCATGAAAGATCATTGGATATGATAAATTTGATTCCTTGCAATGGTTTTGTGATATGGAGATGATAATATGTGAGTCATGTTAGTGAGTAATTGTGATTTAGTAAGAATATTGGTGTTAAGGTTTGTGATTCCCAATGCATGCACATAAAGTCAATAGTTATGCAACGAAATTATATCCTACTTGTGGTGCATTATTCGGTGTTAGTTATGTTCAATGCATGTTTATGACCATTTTCGCTTTTTGGTTGGTCGCTTCTCAATCTATTTGCTAGCCTTCATTTATACTAAGCGGGAATACTGCTTGTGCATCCAACTCCTTAAACCAAAGTTGTGCCAAATGAGTCCACCATACCTACCTATATGCGGTATTTCCATGCCGTTCCAAGTAAATTTGCATGTGCCAACTCTAATTTTTCAAAATAATTTTCCGTTTTGTGTGCCCGTACCTCTCATGAAGCTGCAGGGGGTGGCCAATATTTTCCATGCTAGGTGTATTATTCTCACGATGAGTGTTTATTCACTTGTCATTGCACGAGAGAGTGGCAGGTAATTGGGATGCCAGTCCCGAAATGATTTTTTTTAATATAATGATAATAATAAATTCCTTGGAAAGTGTTGGTATGGAAGGCACCTGTGGATACGGCTAGCCATGGATTGTAAAAGGATGGTGGAAAGGAAATAAACTTTATTTTCTGTTTGGGAACCACCTATAATGTGTCTAGCATGGAAGATATTGGGAATTCTCGGTCGTTTTCATTGACAGGAAAAGCATGCCTCTCAAAATAATTTTATCTCTCTAATTTAAGCTTTGTGCTCTGGCACCTCTACAAATCTCTACTTCCCTCTAGAAGGGCCTATCTATTTACTTTTATGCAATTTTTATTTTTTTTGAGTCTCCATCTTCTCTTACAAAGCACCAACTAGAGAGCAATATTGTCATACTCGTGCATTGTGTGTAGCTAATATTGAGTGTGTTTCATGAATGGATCAATGATTGAGCATAATGGGCTAGGGATAACTTTCTTTAGCATTGATATTTTGAAGGACATGGTTGCTTGTTAGTATGCTTGAGTATTTATGTCTTCATGTCAAATTATAGACTATTGCTTTGAATCATTCAAGTCCAAATGTCCATGCTACAAAAGAAAAGAGTATATGATGAATATGATAGGTAGCATTCCACATCAAAAATTCTGTTTTTATCATTTACCTACCCGAGGACGAGCAAGAATTAATCTTGGGGATGCTTGATACGTCTCCAACGTATCTATAATTTTTGATTGTTTCATGCTATTATAGTATCAATCTTGGATGTTTTATATACACTTACAAGCAATTATATATCATTTTTTGGGACTAACCTATTAACTTAGTGCCCAGTGCCAGTTGTTGTTTTTTTGCCTGTTTTTGGTTTTCCAGAATATCAGTACCAAATGAAGTCCAAATGCCATGAAACTTTTTGGAGATTTTTTTCTGGACATAAGAGCATCTCCAGCCGCACCCCCAACAGGCCTCCCAGGGCGCCATTTTTTCCGCCGGCGACAAAAAAACTCCCAGTCGCCCCCCAGGACGCCGAATTCCGCCGGTTCGGCCCATTTTTTGGGCCGGCGATCCCAGGCCGAACCCAACGCACTGGGGGGCACTTGGGGGCTCTGGCGGAAGGAAAAGTGGCACGTGGGGGGCCACTGTCAGGCGAGAAACACCTTTTCCACGCCCAGAATCGACCCGCGCGCCACAGGACGCCACTTCCCCGATCGCCGCCATGCCAATCCCGGCGCCGCCCACCTGCCCACAGCCGCTGCTCCGTCGCTAGAATGGCCATTTCGCCGCCGGAAAGAGAGGGTTTCGCCGCGACAGCCTCCATCCCGCTCCTGGGCGAGCTTTCTAGGGCTCCGATAGCCACGCAGGCGGGGATACCGTACGGCTGCCCACCCATCACGCCCGCCAGGTGTTCGGTGATTTGCCTGTTCGGCAATGGACTCCGACAACGAGGAGGTGTTCACCGCTCTGATGGAGGAGGAAGCCGAGGCTGACACCGACGACGAAGAGCACCTCATGATCCTCGCCGCTCTGGCTGGCCTGTTCGCGAACAATGCAAAGCCGCGGCGAGGTGGCTCGGCGCCGGGCCGCCGCAAGAGCAAGCAGAGGCATCGAATGGAGGGCTATTGCATGATCTACGCCGACTACTTCACCGACGCTCCTCTGCACGGCGAGAAAGTATTTCAGCGCCGTTATCGGATGAGCCGGAAGCTCTTCCTCAGAATTGTGAATGCCATCCGGGAGTTCGACAGCTATTTCATTTGCAAGAAGGATTGCACCGGCACAGTTGGATTCTCCTCACTCCAGAAGTGCACGACAGCTATGAGGATGCTTGCATACGGAGCTCCCGTTGATATACAGAAAGACTATGGACGAATGGCCGAGTCCACCACCATTGAGTGTTTGTACAAGTTCTCGAGGGCAGTGGTGACAGTGTTTGGACCACAATACTTGTGATCACCCAATGCTCAAGACACTGCTCGGATCCTAGCACAGAATGCAGCAAGAGGATTTCCTAGGATGCTTGGAAGCATCGACTACATGCATTGGGCATGGAAAAACTTTCCATTTGCTTGGCAGGGGATGTACAAAGGCGCCAAAGGAGCTTGCAGTGTGGTACTTGAGGCAGTGGCCACACAGGACCTCTGGATTTGGCACTCCTTCTTTGGTATGCCTGGAACTCACAATGACATCAACGTACTGCAGTGCTCGAATGTCTTTGCCAAGCTTGTTGAAGGTCATGCTCCTCCGGTGAACTTCGAGGTCAATGGGCGCCACTACAACAAGGGATACTACCTAGCAGATGGTATCTATCCGAGATGGTCAACATTTGTGAAGACTATCTCAAACCCTGTGCCAGGAGGCAAGAACTCCTACTTTGCCAAGTGTCAGGAGGCTTGCAGGAAGGATGTTGAGCGGGCATTTGGTGTGCTCCAATCTCGAGTTGCTGTTGTCCGGTACCCCGCTCTGACCTGGTCGAAATCTCAAATGTGGGAGGTGATGAATTGCTGTGTCATCTTGCACAACATGATCATTGAGAGCGAGCAAGAAGAGCCAGTGTTTGACACTGAACCATATTTCAGGCAGGGTCCTCTTGCAATAGTTGATCACCAGATACCGGCAACATGGGCTGCCTTCCTCAATATGCGTCAGGAGATCCGAGACCCACAGGTGCATCAAGAACTGCAGCACGATCTGGTGGAGCACCTATGGAGGCTCAAGGGCAACGCCTAGTTCGATGTGTTTTAATTTGTGTTTGAATTAAGATTTTGCTTCGTTGAACTATTTGATTTGTATTGATTTATGTGATGAACTATGTGATAAAAATTAGTTTTTGTTGAATTTGTGCCGAATTTGGGCCTAATTTGCGCCGAATTTGGGCCGAAAACGGCGGCTGGGGGGCGAACTTGGGGGGTCGGCTGGGAACCCGAGCCCCCCCACGCCGAGTATATCGCCGGCAATCCCCCAAGTGGCGCTATTTGAAGCCCTTGGGGGGCCGAACGGCTGGAGATGCTCTAAGAGACACTAGAAGCTTCGGGAGAGGGCCAGAAGCCAGAGGAGGTGGCCACGAGCCACCAGGGCATGCCCTGGTGCCTCGTGGGCCCACCTCTGCTCCGTTTGACCTAATTCCACCTCTATAAATTCTCTAAAATCGGGAAACCAACAAAGGAGTCCATGAAATACTTTTTCCGCCGCCGCAAGTTTCTGTTCTCGAGAGATCCCATCTGGAGGCCTTTTCCGGCACTCTGCCGGAGGGAGATTCAATCACGGAGGGGCTCTACATCATCCTTGCTGCCCTTCCGATGATGCATGAGTAGTTTACCACAGACCTTCGGGTTCATAGTTAGTAGCTAGATGGCTTCTTCTCTCTTTTTGATCTTCAATACAATGTTCTCCTCGATGTTCTTGGAGTTCTATCCGATGTAATCACTTTTTGCGGTGTGTTTGTTGGGATCTGATGAATTGTGAGTTTATGATCAGATTATCCATGAATATTATTTGAGTTTTCTCTGAACTCTTTTATGCATGATTGTTATAGCTTCGTATTTCTCTCCGATCTATTGATTTGGTTTGGCCAACTAGATTGATTTATCTTGCAATGGGAGAGGTGCTTTGTAATGGGTTCGATCTTGCGATGCTCAATCCCAGTGACAGAAGGGGACATGACACATATGTATCGTTGCTATTAAGGGTAAAAAGATGGGGTTTATTCATGCGTGAGTTTACTTTGTCTACATCATGTCATCTTGATTAAGGCGTTACTCCGTTCTTTATGAACTTAATACTCTAGATGCATGCTGGATAGCGGTCGATGTGTGGAGTAATAGTAGTAGATGCAGAATCATTTCGGTCTACTTGTCTCGGACTTGATGCCTATATACATGATCATTGCCTTGGATATCGTCATGATTATTTGCTTTTCTATCAATTGCCCAACAGTAATTTGTCTACCCACCGTATGCTATTTTCAAGAGAGAAGCCTCTAGTGAAAACTATGCCCCCCGGGTCTACCTATATCATATATTAAAAATCCTAAAAATACTTTGCTACAATTTTACTTTATTTATTTTATTTTGTATTTTGTTCGATCTATCTATCTATCACCATACAATTTAATCTTGCAATTAACCGCCAAGGGATTGACAACCCCTTGTTCACGTTGGGTGCAAGAATTTGTTATTTTGTGTGCAGGTGCTGCTAACGAGTTATTGCGTGATTCTCCTACTATATTGATAACCTTGGTTTCATAACTGAGGGAAATACTTATCTCTACTGTACTGCATCATCCCCTCCTCTTCGGTGAAAAGCCAACGCATATCACAAGTAGCAGTTATTTTGGTTTCTCTCAAATACCCGTGTCACCTGAAGATCAAGAGAAAACCACCTTTACTTGTCCTTTTGGAACTTATGCTTATCGTCGTATGCCTTTTGGTTTATGTAATGCACCTGCTACCTTTCAAAGATGTATGACTGCTATATTCTTTGACTTTTGTGAAAAGATTGTTGAGGTTTTCATGGATGATTTCTCCGTTTATGGAACTTCTTTTGATGATTGCTTGAGCAACCTTGATCGAGTTTTGCAGAGATGTGAAGAAACTAATCTTGTCTTGAATTGGGAGAAGTGCCACTTTATGGTGAATAAAGGTATAGTCCTTGGGCATAAAATTTCTGAAAGAGGTATTGAAGTTGATAAAGCTAAAGTTGATGCTATTGAGAAAATGCCATGTCCTAAATATATCAAAGGTATAAGAAGTTTCCTTGGTCATGCTGGTTTCTATAGAAGGTTTATAAAAGACTTCTCTAAAATTTCTAGACCTCTTACCAATCTCTTGCAAAAAGATGTTCCATTCGTTTTTGATGATGATTGTGTAGAAGCCTTTGAAATACTTAAGAAAGCCTTAATTTCTGCACCTATTGTTCAACCACCTGATTGGAACCTACCCTTTGAAATTATGTGTGATGCTAGTGATTATGATGTTAGTGCTGTTCTAGGACAAAGAGTTGATAAGAAATTAAATGTTATCCACTATGCTAGTAGAACTCTAGACAGTGCTCAAAGAAATTATGCTACTACTGAGAAAGAATTTTTAGCAGTTGTGTTTGCATGTGATAAATTTAGATCCTATATTGTTGATTTTGAAGTTACTATTCACACTGACCATGCTGCTATTAAATATCTTATGGAAAAGAAAGATGCTAAACCTAGACTTATTAAGTGGGTTCTTTTGTTACAAGAGTTTGATTTGCATATTATTGATAGAAAGGGAGCTGAGAATCCCATAGCTGATAATTTGTCTAGAATGGAAAATGTTCTTGATGACCCACTTCCTATTAATGATGATTTTCCGGATGAACAATTAGCTGTGATAAATGCTTCTCGTAATACTCCTTGGTATGCAGACTATGCTAATTACATTGTTGCTAAATACATACCACCTAGCTTTACATACCAACAAAAGAAAAAGTTTTTCTTTGATTTAAGACATTACTTTTGGGATGACCCACATCTATATAAAGAAGAGGTAGATGGTATTATTAGACGTTGTGTACCTGAGCATGAACAGGAACAAATCCTATGTAAGTGCCACTCCGAGGCATATGGAGGACACCATGCGGGATACCGAACTGCACACAAGGTATTACAACCCGGTTTTTATTGGCCTACTCTTTTCAAGGATGCACGTAAGTTTGTCTTTTCTTGTGATGAATGTCAAAGAATTGGTAATGTTGGTAGACGTCAGGAAATGCCTATGAATTATTCACTTGTTATTGAACCATTTGATGTTTGGGGTTTTGATTATATGGGACCTTTTCCTAAATCCAACGGGTATACTCATATTTTAGTTGCTGTTGATTACGTTACTAAGTGGGTAGAAGCTATTCCAACTAGTAGTGCTGATCATAACACTTCTATTAAAATGCTTAAAGAAGTTATATTTTCGAGGTTTGGAGTCCCTAGATATTTAATGACTAATGGTGGTTCACATTTTATTCATGGTGCTTTCTGTAAGTTGCTTGCTAAATATGATGTTAACCATAGAATTGCATGTCCTTATCATCCTCAGTCTAGTGGTCAAGTTGAATTAACTAATAGAGAAATAAAATTGATTCTGCAAAAGACCGTTAATAGATCCAGAAAGAATTGGTCTAAGAAACTTGATGATGCACTATGGGCTTACAGAACTGCATATAAAAATCCTATGGGTATGTCTCCGTATAAAATGGCTTATGGAAAAGCATGTCATTTACCTCTTGAACTAGAACATAAAGCTTATTGGGCAATTAAAGAACTTAACTATGATTTTAAACTTGCCGTTGAGAAGAGGTTATTTGATATTAGCTCTTTGGATGAATGGAGAACCCAAGCCTATGAAAATGCAAAGTTGTTTAAAGAAAAAGTTAAAAGATGGCATGATAAAAGAATTCAAAAATGGGAATTCAAGGTAGGTGATCATGTTCTATTATACAATTCTCTTTTAAGATTTTTTGCAGGAAAACTTCTCTCTAAATGGGAGGGGCCATATGTCATCGAAGAAGTTTATCGCTCCGGAGCCATCAAAATAAATAACTCTGAAGGCAATAATCCGAGAGTGGTGAATGGACAAAGAATTAAGCATTATATTTTAGGTACTCCCATTAATGTTGAAACTAATATTATTGAAACAATGACACCAAAGGAGCACATAAAAGAGTCCTTCCGGAACGCTCCAGAACCCTGAAAAGGGGTAGGTATGTGATACGGTAAGTAAACCGGCTCCAAAAATTCCATTAAAATTATTTCTGTCAGTTTTGGAATATTAGAAAAATTACAAAAATAAGAAACAGCCGAGGGGACCCACGTGTTGCCCACAAGGCAACAGGGCGCGACCCCCCTGGGCGCGCCCTGATGCCTTGTGGGGCCCACGTGTGCCTTCCCGACTCCGTTTTCTTCCCATATGCTTGTTTTGTAAGATAAAAATTCTTTATATATACTCCCATATGTTTTGACCACCGCATCGCAAGTTTCTCCTCTGTTCTTGTTTCGGGCTATTTTTCTGACAGATCTAGGTCGCCATGACGTCTCCAAGCTCGTCCAAGGACAAGTTCTATGAGAAGGTCATCAACCCGTACCTACCGGAGGTGATGAAGCACCCTCAGGCCATTGAGATGCGTGAGGGGGTGCTCCACATCCGGGATGTTCAAGGGCCCAAGAAGACCGGGAGCGAGAAGGCCAGGCTGGAAGCGGTGGAACATGAGATCTTCAAGTGCCAGGGCATGGTGGAGCGCGGACTTTGTGTTAACCACTCCACGATCATGGAATTCATCCGTGAGCACAAGGTGGACGGCAAGAATATTGGGGACGTCATCTTCAAGCTCAATGATCGGATTGATTATCTTCAGGCCCAAATATATGACCTACAAAACCAAAATTTTGAGTATGAGGCCAAGTTCAAAGGTATGAGTTTAGCTGCAAATTTCAGGACTATGGAAACACGTTCGTCCTTTTATGATGGAGAGCCTATGCCTTGGAAGACAGAGGACAAGCCCACTACTTCACCATCACCACCATCACTGAAGAAGGAGACTTGAGTATATGGGTATGGGCACTCCCCTTGGCTTGTGCCAAGCTTGGGGGAGGCTCCCCGGTATCGTATCACCATCACTTTTTCATCATCATTATCTATCTTAGTTCGATCCTTAGTTATTTCATGATTTAGAGGAATAAAGTTTTAGTATGATTTAGTTTCGAGTGCTTGCTTTGTGATCTATCTATCTATGTAATCGTGTATGAAAGTTATATAATAAAGAGTAGTTTGAGTTGAGTGTTTTGCTTTTGATGATCCAATCTTAGAAATAAAGAAAGAATAAAAATAAGATCATATGCTAGTCCCATGGGGAGTGATGACTTCACATAAAAGAAGTATAATTGATAAAACTTGTTGGAAGTTGACAAACATAGCATTGGTCATTGTAGCAATTCATGAAAAAGTAATAAAGGAAGAGAGGTCTCACATATAAATACACTATCTTAGACATCTTTTATGATTGTGAGCCCCCATCAAATATTCTATGTCAATTAGTTGACGTTGGACAAGGAAGACAACGTAATGGGTTATGTTTGCTTATATTCACATAGAAGTTATATTGTTTTGGATCCTCTAACATGTGGTGTTTGCCCCCTATCTTTGCTAGCCAAAAATCCGCACCAAGTAGAGATACTACTTGTGTATCCAAAAACCCTTAAACCCAGTTTCATGCCATGAGAGTCCACTATATCTACCTATGGATTGAATAAGATCCTTCAAGTAAGTTGTCATCGGCGCAAAAGCAATAAAAATTGCTCTTAAATATGTATGAACTTTTACTGTAAGGGAAAATAAGCTTTGTACGATCTTGTGATGGTGGAGCAATAAAAGTGACAGACTACATAATAAAGGTCGCTATCACAAGGGGCAATATAAAGTGACGTTCCTTTACATTAAGAGCTTGCACATCCAAAAACAAAAAGCGCATGACAACCTCTGCTTCCCTCTGCGAAGGGCCTATCTTTTACTTTATGTATTTACTTTCATGCAAGAGTCAATAGAATTCTCCTCTATTCCATTTTTATTTTCTCTTTTGGCAAACATCATGTGGTGGGGATTGATCCATGCATATATATCCAGTTGAATGTAGGTGATCATGAGTTATTATTGTTGACATTACCCTTGAGGTAAATACGTTGGGAGGCGAAATTATAAGCCCCTATCTTTCTATGTGTTTGACTAAAACTTTTGCTTCATAAGTATGACGTGAGTGTCAACAATCATAGAAGACTAAATGATAGTTGAGTATGTGAACTTGCTAAGCAAAACTCTTACATAGACTCTTTCTAATAATATGATGAATTGCAATTGCTTCAGTGACTGAGATCATAGTTTGTTAGTTTTCAATTTGGTTTATGGTTCATACTTTAACTTGTGGATGAATTGTCACTTTTTCATGAGAAGTTTTATGATGATATATTGCTGTTATAATAAGGATCATGATGCTCCATGTTCGTATTTTATTTTTATCGACGTCTCTCTCTCTCTCTAAACATGTGGTCATGATTATCGATTTTGACTTTTCGCTTGAGGGCAAGCGAGGTCTAAGCTTGGGGGAGTTGATATGTCCAATTTGCATCATGATTTCCTACTGTTAATTATTATGTTTTTAATCATTATTTCACTTTATGGTACAATTCTTATGCCTTTTCTCTCTTAATTTGCAATATTTACATGAAGAGGGAGAATGCCGGCAGCTGGAATTCAGGACCTGAAATAGCCACATCAGAGATACCTATTCTAAAGAGCTCCAATTGAATTGAAATTTCACGGATATTTTTTATTGAATATATAAAAATGCTGGAGAAAAGAAATACGAGAGGGGACCCACCAGTTGCCCACAAGGCAACAGGGCGCGGCCCCCCCTGGGCGCGCCCTATTGCCTTGTGGGGCCCACAGCTGGCGTCTGGCCCCCTCCTTCTGCTATAGAAGGTCATTTGCCCTAGAAAAAAAATAAGGAGAAGACTTTCGGGATGAAGCGCCACCGTCTCGAGGCGGAACCTGAGCATGAGCTATTTTGCTCTCCGGCGGAGTGATTCCGCCGGGGATACTTCCCTCCGGGAGGGGGAAATCGAAGCCATCGACATCACCAACGATCCTCTCATCGTGGGAGGACCAATCTTCATCAACATCTTCAATAGCACCATCTCATCTCAAACCCTAGTTCATCTCTTGTATTCAATCTTTGTCTCAAAACCTCAGATTGGTACCTGTGGGTTGCTAGTAGTGTTGATTACATCTTGTAGTTGATGCTAGTTGGTTTATTTGGTGGAACATTATATGTTCAGATCCTTAATGCTATTCAATACCCCTATGATCTTGAACATGAATATGATTTGTGAGTAGTTAATTTTGTTCTTGAGGACATGGGAGAAGTCTTGTCATAAGTAATCATGTGAATTTGGTATTCGTTCGATATTTTGATGATATGTATGTTGTTGCTTCCATTAGTGGTGTCGTGTGAAAGTCGACTACATGACACTTCACCATCTTTGGGCCTAAGGGAAGGCATTGTGGAGTAGTAATTAGATGATGGGTTGCTAGAGTGACAGAAGCTTAAACCCTAGTTTATGCGCTATTCCGTAAGGGGCTGATTTGGATCCACATGTTTCATGCTATGGTTAGAGTTATCTTAATTCTTCTTTCGTAGTTGCGGATGCTTGCGAGAGGGGGTAATCATAAGTGAGAGGCTTGTTCAAGTAAGAACATCACCCAAGCACCGGTCCACCCACATATCAAATTATCAAAGTAGTGAATGCAAATCAAACAAACATGATGAAAGTGACTAGATGAAATTCCCATGTGTCCTCGAGAATGCTTTACTTATTATACGAGTTCGTTCCGGCTTGTCCTTTGCTACAAAAAGGATTGGGCCACCTTGCTGCACTTATTGTTACCGTTACTACTTGTTACTTGTTATGAATTATCTTGCTATCAAAACTATCTGTTACCGCTACTTTCAGTACTTGCAGAGAATACCTTGCTGAAAACCGCTTGTCATTTCCTTCTGCTCCTCGTTGGGTTCGACACTCTTACTTATCGAAAGGACTACAATTGATCCCCTATACTTGTGGGTCATCAGGGGCTGGATCCCGAGGGGCAGAGGTGCAACCCTGCAGAGCTGCTGGATCCCAAAATTAAAGGTAATTTAAGGCATGCTTTAGGTAATTTCTGTTGCGTCTCAGATTCGTTGCTGCCATTTTCAGTTACTATTGTTCAGATGTGATTGGCCTGATGGCAACTCGGGCCTGCTGAAGAACGAAGACGCAACAACAGGGTGAGGGAGATGGGGAAGCCCCTGTGCTAGCGTGAGCGACGGTTCCCCAACGAGCTGGTTGCTCATCACCTATGACTCGGAGGATGGCTGAGCTGGGGTCGTTCGTCAAAACATCTCCACTGAGCTGCTATAAGTAAGGAATTTTTCCAGGTGGTGGTGGCATTTATCCCCCCCTCATGGCAGTGATGTATGCATATGTGTATTTTGGTGGCCTTTCTTTGCTTGCTCCATCCATTCTACATTATAAATTGATTGTATCGGCTGCTGCTGCGACAATGGATTTTATTCTATCAACCCTTGTGATTAACTGATGTCTGAACCATGGTATAAATGCCACCATCCAGTTAGGATTTACCGCACTAACGGTGGAAGCATTATCTTTGTTTAGTTATGTACCTAAGAAAGCTCATGTAGGAATCTGAGTTGGATATGTAGGCGCAGTCTCACACAAAGGAAGAGAGAAGATAATTTGATGTCAACGACTCATGGATGGAAATAAAAACACAAGCGGAAATTATTTACTCTTTTACGTAGTTTAAGTTATTGATTGGGATGGCATTTCATCCTGCTATTCTAATTTATACCCCTATGTTCTTGGCAAAAAATACATTATTTGGTTCTTAGCTTGCTTAAACTGGGTGGTACTTTATCTTGCTCATACATTTTAATTGATTTTGTGCAGGCCGAGATAATACCGATGCTCAATCTGGATCTGGATGTCTCATCTCTGAACATTAGAAACACTGAGAAGTCCATGTAAGCTTGCCCATGCTGGTTCTGCGCGACATTATATCTCTGGACGTTTGTACTTCCACGACTCTAGACATGAACTTCCTGATATGGTAATAAAATTCCGGTGGAGAGCCCTCCCATATTTATTAGACTTGCTTGCTTTGGCATGTTACTTCCTCTAAATTTTAAATAGGATATTCTTGGGAATGAGATGTAATTTTAGGAAATAATTTGTTTCAACATTTTATTTTATCCTGAAACTATTTGTTCTGCTTGACATTTTATTTTATTCTTGGGAATGAGATGTAATTTTAGGAAATAATTGTTTTCTACACCGTCCGAAGATGGACAAATAGAAGCGGAGGAAGAACATGTCCGCTGGAGCCAAGTGCGGCGGGTGCCGAGGCGCAGGAGAGGAGCGCCCGTCGCAGGTGCTCGTTGTGTCGCTCTCCCATCTGATACTTGTTCGCCAGGAGGACGCAACCTGCTACTCGAGCCGCTGCTGCAGGTTCAACCCCCCACCCCCTCTCTCTCTCTGACCACTTCTTCTCTCATCGTCTTGGATTGCAGGTCACCACCATCACATGGCGGGACGAGGTATGTGTAGTAGCTTGGATGGGATATCCACTGATTTATCAGCTTTGCTACTGTAAATGGAGGTTCTTATATCTGACATATTAATCTCATGCATTAGTTTTGTAAGCCATGTTGTATTAGCAGCAAACACGTTACACATAAGATGTATGTTTCATTATGAACCTCTGAAATTCTTCACAATCATCTATGTGCATTGTTCTCTCCAGTAGATTAGTGGTCCCCTAATTAACATCCCCATGATGGCTATGAGCATACATTTATTCAGCTTTTTTTAGTATTGTTGCTGTGCATATAATGTGGTGCTGGGGAAGCCCCAGAGTTTGAAATGGCATTGAATTGTGTGTACTCGAGAGCTCTCTACATTTGTTGCTTAGGGTGTTGGGGTTTCTTAATGTACCCATGCTTCACCGAGAGCCGAGTGGTTTAAACCGATGTTACAGTGGTGAACTATTTCTTGCTAATGATGTCAAACTTGCATTGTAGGATATATTTGTGTAATCTCCTTATTGCCAGGGTGCTTGCATTTGGTTTTTCGATGGATA
This sequence comes from Elymus sibiricus, assembly GCA_039707655.1. Taxonomy (NCBI): domain Eukaryota; kingdom Viridiplantae; phylum Streptophyta; class Magnoliopsida; order Poales; family Poaceae; genus Elymus; species Elymus sibiricus. The sequence goes on from CM077676.1 coordinate 312,514,684, forward strand.
GCTAATCTTTCTTATGGTTAGCCTCACAACTCATGTTAATTTTGGGTTTGCCGCTATTTGGGGAATGAGCTCATTGAGTTGATCATTTAGGATGGTGCCCATATGTGGGGAACAGGTCAAATTGTTTGTTGTATTTGTGTTATGGAGTTTCAGTTGACCTGCCTTTGGTAGAACTCATTGGATAGATTTCTGTTTTTAAGTACTTACGACCTCTTGATCCATGACAATGGTTGTTTACATGTATACGAGATACGCGAAAACAGAATACATTTGTTTTACTTAATAACTAAAGGAATTATGCTACCTAGCCCTATGAATTTCTTTGTACTTAATGTCATCTAATTAGCTTTTGTAATCTTATGACCATAGAGAACTCGATGCTGCCTTGCTTATGGGCCGGACTAAATGCAATTAGCTATTGTAATCTCATGAGCGTGTTGAACTCGATGATGCCTTGCTTCTAGTATAGACTGAATGTTTCTTCTTTCTCTTGAACCTGGAAATCAGTTTTTCTGTTGAATAGATGTGCTAAACTTTCCTTCCTACTAACGCAATATGTGTTTGATCTTTATCCGCTTCTCCAAGTCATTGGGAACGGCAGCCTCGCGCCAAGGCGCGCTGCCGATCTCCTTGCTTCTAGGTCAAGGAAGAAAACCGTGTCATCATTGGCCAGTGCAAGTATTGCTCTCTAGCTAATATATTGTTTATTTTCTTCATTGTTTTAATTCTGTAGCCCCTCATTAAAATTGCTTGGGAACATGAGGCTTAAAAGTTTCAACCTTGTTCAAGGGCTCCAAAGATTTGCACGTCTTCTGTTTTCTTTTAAATAATTTAACAATTGAAGCAACCATGAATTCTTTTGTTTTTTACCCATACTTACCTTTTATGGGAAAATAGTTTGTGAATTCCCCGTTGGGGTTGGAATACTTGATGTATGTGTTGCATAACTTGTATTGACGTGGTCATGATGAAGCAATCGTAAATATTTTTTATTTCCTTGTGCTGAAAATACTCTTATGTGACAACCATATGTTTACTAACACATAGTGGGGTTTTGGAAACTGGTAGTTACTTTTATGTCTTGACAAGAAATTACTGTGATTCCAGGAACTGTTGGATTACCAGTCCACATGTTTGTTTGGATTACTGAACCGGGGAATTGGATTTTCATTCAATGTTGTATGTTTGCAAGTTGCTATGTAATTTTAAGAAAGATCCTCAACTCTCAAGTGCACCGAAGCTTATAATAGATTTTTGCGAGGATAGATATAGATAGTTTTCTTGTGGCCTCCCTGTCGGATTACATCTATGTTCTAAAATCTTATCCAGACCTAATCAACACGTAAAATTTTAGGGAGGGGCGCACCTTGCTACTCATGCTTCTGCTCGAGGTTCACCTCTCTCTCTCTCTCTCTCTCTCTCTCTCTCTCTCTCACCGCTACTCCTCCCATTTTCTTGACTTGCAGGTTGCCGCCGGAACCAGATGGAGTCTCCAGCCAGCCCGCTGTGTGGCTTGCAGTCCTGGTCATTGCAAGTTAGCCTTACATACGTCTAACTGTTTTAATACTTTGTTAGTATGACAAAGTGAAGAGAAAACTGATGTATTGAATTACTAATGGAGTGGTTTCGATGAGAACTGAAACCTTTCACTTTCAAGGTTGGACATTCATATGAACTGTGAGTAGTTCATATGAAGCAAAAGAAAGGCATGTAGTACTTTACATTGACAGTGATTATTTGCCCATTGTGGTACTTCAAATCTGATAAAGAATTTAGTTCAAGACCGAGACATGGGATTTGGAGAATCTCAGTTCTGATATATACATTGATACGTCCAATTTGCATCAAGATTTCCTACTGATAATTAACATGTTTTTAATCATTATTTCACTTTATTGTTCAATTCTTATGTCTTTTCTCTCTTATTTTGCAAGATTCACATGAAGAGGGAGATTGCCGGCAGCTGGAATTCTGGACCAGAAAGGGGTGAAACAGAGATAGCTATTCTGCACAACGGCAAATGAACTGAAAATTTACGGAGAATTATTTTGGAATATATAAAAAATACTGGCAAAAGAATTACCAGGAGGGGACCCACCAGGCAGCCACAAGCCTAGGGGCGCGCCCTACCCACCTAGGCGCGCCTCCCGAGCTTGTGGGGCCCCTGGCAGGCCTCCGGCCCCCTCCTTCTGCTATATGAAGCCATTTGCCCTAGAAAAAATTAGAAGAAGACTTTAGGGACGAAGCACCGCCGTCTCAAGGCGGAACCTGGGCAGGAGCTATTTTGCTCTCCGGCGGAGCGATTCCGCCGGGGATACTTCCCTCCGGGAGGGGGAAATCGAAGCCATCGACATCACCAACTATCCTCTCATCGTGGGAGGACCAATCTTCATCAACATCTTCACCAGCACCATCTCATCTCAAACCCTGGTTCATCTCTTGTATTCAATCTTTGTCTCAAAACCTCAGATTGGTACCTGTGGGTTGCTAGTAGTGTTGATTACATCTTGTAGTTGATGCTAGTTGGTTTATTTGGTGGAAGATTATATGTTCAGATCCTTAATGCTATTCAATACCCCTCTGATCTTGAACATGAATATGATTTGTGAGTAGTTAATTTTGTTCTTGAGGACATGGGAGAAGTCTTGTCATAAGTAATCATGTGAATTTGGTATTCGTTCGATATTTTGATGATATGTATGTTGTTGCTTCCTTTAGTGGTGTTGTGTGAACGTCGACTACATGACACTTCACCATCTTTGGGCCTAAGGGAAGGCATTGTGGAGTAGTAATTAGATGATGGGTTGCTAGAGTGACAAAAGCTTAAACCCTAGTTTATGCGCTATTCCGTAAGGGGCTGATTTGGATCCATATGTTTCATGCTATGGTTAGAGTTATCTTAATTCTTCTTTCAAAGTTGTGGATGCTTGCGAGAGGGGGTAATCATAAGTGGGAGGCTTGTTCAAGTAAGAACAGCACCCAAGCACCGGTCCACCCACATATCAAATTATCAAAGTAGCGAACGCGAATCAAACAAACATGATGAAAGTGACTAGATGAAATTTCCATGTGTCCTCGAGAACGCTTTGCTTATTATATGAGTTCGTTCCGGCTTGTCCTTTGTTCTAAAAAGGATTGGGCCACCTTGCTGCACTTTTGTTACCGTTACTACTTGTTACTTGTTACGAATTATCTTGCTACCAAACTATCTGTTGCCTACAATTTCAGTGCTTGCACAGAATACCTTGCTGAAAACCGCTTGTCATTTCCTTCTGCTCCTCGTTGGGTTTGACACTCTTACTTATCGAAGGGACTACGATTGATCCCCTATACTTGTGGGTCATCAAGACTCTTTTTTGGCGCCGTTGCCAGTTGTAACATCCCCATGTATTAAGCTACAGTAATCCCTCTTGATTAATGACAAGTCATCTCCTTTTCTAATAACAATTGCCACTTGTTCCAATATCAAATTCAAAATCAAATTTGAATTTCAGATGAAAATAAAAGTTGCACAAACAAGAAAACTAAATAGTTCACGCTTTTGTAAATATTCCATATGCAATTAATAATCAGTAAAACAACATCATTTGTTTGCTCTTTTAGAATCTAGCTCCCAAAAACAGTACCTAAACAACTCATTTAATCCAATTTCTTTTAAAACAAAATTCAAATGAAATTATAATACCCCCAAAATTTTTGTGGCAGTAAGATATATTGCATACTAAATATTGAGACCAGCCACACATTTTACAAAAGTGATCTACAAACAGAAAGTTCTTAAAGAAAACTGGAAAAAGAAAAAGAGAAAAGGTAGGGAGCACTGTTTGGCTGGGCTTCAAGTCGCCACAGTGCCCGTCGCCCTGCCCTCGCTGGGTCAACTGCCTAGTCAGCCACCAGTCAACAGTGGCTGACATTGGGCCCTGTTGACTGGGTCAACTGCCTAGTCAGCCACCAGTCAGCAGTGGATTCCCACGATGTTATGGACACACGGGTACTTTGACCTTCACCTCAGTTCTTTGGGAAGTCGGGTTGGCCAGGAGGGCACCCGCGAGAGATTATTGTGGTGGAACGACAGGGTAGGTGGAGACCACCTAGGAGAGAGGTGGGCCTGGTCCCTGGTCGTTGGACCGCAGATTACCAAGTCGGTGCGGCAGGGTGTCGGAGGTGAGCCTTAAGCCCTGTTCGTGTCCGCGAGATACTAATAACACGCTTAACGGATTTGGGTATTTGATCTGAGTTGGCCACTGGCCTATACGCACTACCACCACGCGGGATAATGGTTTAATGGGGCCCTCGGTGCCGTATGTATCAGCCGAAAGCTCTGTCAGACGTCCAGTTCAGCATTGCGGCACGGATGGGCCGGCGCCATCCAGGAGAGAGGTGGCACCTAGATTCGCACTGCGCGCAATGACCCGGAGTGCAAAGGGTGATGGGCCCAAGACCCCTGAGCACTTAGGATGTAGACCGGCGGGGACCTCTCTGCGGAGCCTAGGTAGGACTACGTCATGTCGATCAGCCGAGGCCGGGCTTAACCCGGAAAAGTGTGTCCGGCCAGAGTTAATCGAGCGTGTTGGGTAATAGTAGTGCATCCCCTGCAGGGAAGTTATCTATTCAAATAGCCGTGTCCATGGTAACAGGACGCTCAGTGTTGTATCCCGATCTACTACAACTTGAACTGGATACATGTTACTTTAATTAATATGTTAGCTCCGGGATCGCTTTCTCGCAGGGGGTCGAGGAAGGATCCCTGGGCATTGTTAATAACACTAATTACTTTATGTTATGTTACTAATCTGCACTCTTCTAATGCTGTAAGACGCCGCAAGGAGCCTACTATTATGTGGAGATCGACGACCAGGAGTAGTTTAGGAGGCTCCCAGGCAGGAGGCCTGCGCCTTTTCGATCTAGATGTCATTGTTTTGCTCAGCCTTCTTAAGGCAACCTTGTCTAACTATGTCTGTACTCAGATGTTGATGCTTCCGCTAACTCTTGTGTAACTCGAGCTTATGTATTCGAGCCCTCAAGGCCCCTGGCTTGTAATATAAAGCTTGTATTATTTTATTTTGTGTCTAGAGTTGTGTTGTGATATCTTCCCGTGAGTCCTGGGCTTGATCGTGCGCATTTGCGTGTATGATTAGTGCATGGTCGAGTCGGGGGAATCACAAGTTGGTATCAGAGCCGACTGCCTGTAGGAAGCCCCTTTCCAACTCCTTGGCCGAAGTTGAGTCTAGTCTCCAAAACTGTTTTACTGACCCTGTTGTGTGGCTTATGGGCCCACATCGCAAATGTATGGGATTAGGATCTTTTATTCCTCTTCTTTACTCTGGGACTTTGATCTCTCTTCTTTTTGGGTTAAAGATTTTACTAACTCTAACTCTAGGTTCTCGTGATCACATCCACCCGGAGATTTGAATTAACCCTTCTTTGAATTGTGGGCCAGGTTCTGCTTCACAGTGTTCACGGACCGCAGGATCCTTTTATCGAGAGCACCCTACGTTGTCACTGGCAGATTCCTCGCTCCAGTGGTTTTCTCCGACGTTGATGTAGCCTTTGCTATGTCTCGTTGTTGTATCTCTCCACCGCGTGCCTGCGTGCTGCTTAGTTTGTCTAGCTGCGTGTGTTTCCGAACTCGTGCTGGCCGTTTGTATCCAACTCTGTGCATGGATTTGTATGTCTTTAATGACTACTAATAAGTATCTAATGCACTTTTTGCTCTTTGCTCATGTTACGTCATGAATGACTCCATACCCTTGCAGTTGTTCTTGCTAAACTGCCCCTATTATTTTAGCAGGATGGCTGATGATCCTCCACCTCCACCCTATATTGCCGCAATGATGCAGCGGTTTGAGCTGAATCGTCAGTTTATGAACGGGGTAATGGCCCAGTTTCCAAACCAGAATGCTCATCAATAGCCTGCCCCAATAACACTACAAGAATTCGTGCGCCTCAACCCGTCCACCTTCCACAACTCGATTGATCCAATGGATGCTGATGATTGGCTCCGTGACATCGCTTTTCAGATGGAGTCTGCTAATGTTTCCCCTATCAGTTACGTCACCTATGCGAGGTATCACCTGAGGGGTTCAGCTGCTCAATGGTGGGAAAGCCACATGCGTATGCTGCCTGCTAAGACATCCACCGCATGGATAGAATTTTAGTCAGCCTTTCGTGCACGACACATTACTCAAGGTCTGATGGACCAGAAGAAGAAGGAATTCCGCAAACTCACACAGGGCAAAATGACTGTGGATGAATATCAGAGGAAATTTCTTAATTTATCCCGCTATGCTGAAGATGACGTCTGCACTGATGCACGCAAGCAGGAGAAATTCCGTGAAGGACTGCGTCCTGATATAAAGCTCGCACTTGTTGTCCATGATTGCGCAGACTTTGCAACGCTTGTCAGCCAAGCTTTCCGAGCTGAAACTGGTCTGGCTGAGTACCAGGAGTCGCTCAAGCGCACTCAAGATGTTGGCCCATCCTCGGGTCAGCCTGCTCAGAAACGTCAAGTCTGGATTCCGCACAATGTTCATCACCGACCTGCTCCAACCCCAAGGCCGTCTTATGTTGCCCCTCGTCTGCCTCCACCGCCGAGACAGCTAACGATTCAGGGTGGACAGCCCAATGCTATGGCTCCTTCCCATAATGATGGTTTATGCCACAAGTGTGGACAGCCAGGGTACCTTACTCTCACAGCAGAATGCATCACGTCATCCTGTTGGCCGTAAGAAGGGCGGTCGAAACCATCGCAACAGAAGTTGTAGTGCCAGGCCGCCTGCTATGAGTTGTGGTCAAGTCACCCATGTCAAGATTGAAGAAGCTCGTGTGGCCCCAAAAATTGTGATGGGTACCCTCCCCGTTAATTTAGTGCCAGCCTCTATTCTCTTTGATTTAGGAGCATCACATGCCTTTGTGTCCCAACAATTTGCTCGGTTGCATGGGTTAGATATGGAAAATTTGCCCACTCCTTTAGCGGTTCAATCTCCGGGATCCAAGTGGCAAACCACAATGGTAAGCCCTCGCAACCAAATCGAAATTGGAGGTCTACTTTTTCCGGCTTCTCTCTTTGTGCTCGGACCTTCCAACATAGACATCATTCTTGGTATGGAATGGTTGACATCCTATAATGCTTTGATCGACTGTGCCGCCAAGACAGTCCAGCTCACACACCCTTCTGGCCAGGTGATCAACTACTCAGCCCAGATAATCCAGAATGCCGAGAGCCATATTTATGCTCTGAATGCATTGAATGCTTCACCTCTTGAGGGAATAGAGAACGTTCCAGTCATTCGTGAATTCCAAGATGTCTTTCCAGAAGAACTTCCAGGAATACCCCCTGCTAGAGCTGTCGAATTCGTCATAGACTTGAAACCAGGCACTACTCCTATTGCCAAGCGCCCATACAAGATGCCGCCTCATGAACTCCTTGAACTTAAGGAGGAAATTGACAAGTCACTTCGTAAGGGTTTTATTCGCCCCAGTTCTTCTGCTTGGGGAGCACCTTCTCTCTTTGTTAAGAAGAAGGATGGAACGAATCAGTTGGTTCAAGATTATCGACCTATCAACCAAGCAACAATTCAGAATAAGTATCCGCTTCCTCGGATCAACGATCTGTATGATCAACTTGCTGGTTCCTCAGTATTCTCTAAACTTGATTTGAGATTGGGATACCACCAGATCTGAGTTCGTGAAGAGGACATTCTGAAGACAGCCGTCGTTACTCGCTATGGTTCTTACGAGTACACTGTCATGTCCTTTGGCTTAACCAACGCTGCAGCAACCTTCTCTCAGTTAATGAACTACATCTTCATAGATTACCTCGACAAATTCGTCGTGGTTTATCTAGATGATATCCTTGTATATTCGAAGAATGAAGAAGAACATGCCGAACATCTTCGGCTTGTACTGGAGAAGCTGCGTGAACATGAACTGTATGCCAAGTATTCCAAGTGTGAATTCTGGTTATCTGAAGTGAGATATCTCGGCCACATGATTTCCAAAGATGGCATTGCTGTTAACCCAGAACGAGTTCAGGCTATTCTTGAATGGACTCCCCCGAAGAATGTCAAGCAAGTCAGAAGTTTTCTCGGACTCGCCAGCTATTGCCGCCGTTTTGTCGAGAACTTGTCCAAGATTGCCAAGACTTTGACTGATTTGCTTCACAAGGGCATTAAGTTTGAGTGGACAGACAAATGTCAGGAAAGTTTTCAGACACTCAAAGACAAGCTGACATCTGCCCCAGTGCTTGCTCCTCCAGATTCTCGCAAGGACTTCGTGATTTATTGTGACGCATCCCGTCAAGGATTAGGCTGTGTCCTAATGCAAGAGCGCAAGGTGATTGCTTATGGCTCTCGACAGTTGTGTCCTCATGAAGAGAACTATCCAATGCATGATCTCGAACTTGCAGCAGTTATTTATGCATTGAAGTTATGGCAACATTACCTACTTGGTAATCATTGCGAGATCTACACGGATCATCAAAGTTTGAAGTACTTGTTCACTCAGCCATCTCTGAACCTCCGTCAGCAAAGATGGATGGAGGCCATTACCTACTATGACCTGGGTATTTCTTATACCCCTGGCAAGGCTAATGTAATGGCTGATGCCTTGAGCCGCAAATCCTACTGTTGTGAACTTGAGGTTCAGCTACAGCAACCACTCCTGTATGAAGAGCTTCGAAAGCTGAACCTCGAGATAGTCCCTCAAGGATATCTAAATACCTTGGTTGTTGAACCAGACCTCGAGCGCAACATCAAGACAAGGCAGAATTATGATTCTGAAGTCAAGAAGATTAAGAGCTATCTCTCCAAAGGGAATTCATCGTTCTTCACTATTGATGATGATGGTGCCTTGTTCTTCAAAGGCCGACTAGTGGTCCCTAGAAAGGAAAATCTGGATTCACGCTCAGATGTTATGAAAGAAGCACATGACACACCTTTGTCTATTCATCTAGGTAGTACCAAGATGTACCAAGACATTCGTCAGCGGTACTGGTGGCCTGATATGAAGCGAGACATTGCTCGTTATGTTCCTGAGTGTGACATTTGCCGTCGCATCAAAGCAGAACATCAAGGACCTGCTGGAACTCTGCAACCACTTGCTATTCCCGAATGGAAATGGGACAAAGTTGAAATGGATTTCATTACTGGATTTCCCAGATCACAAAAGGGTCATGATGCTATTCTTGTCGTCATTGACCGATTCTCAAAGGTTGTTCATTTTCTGCCAGTCAAGGAGACAATCACTGCTAGTCAGTTAGCAGACTTGTATGTTTCCAGAATTGTGTCACTTCACGGTGTTCCGTTGGAGATCAGTTCAGACCGTGGCAGCCTCTTTACATCAAGGTTCTGGGAAAGTTTCCAAGAAGCTATGGGAACTCATCTGTCCTTTAGCACCGCTTTTCATCCCCAGTCCCAGGATCAAGTTGAATGAGTCAACCAAGTGCTTGAAGATATGCTTCGCGCATGTGTCATCTCCTTTGGCAAGAAATGGGAGGAATCTCTCCTGTATGCTGAATTCTCTTACAACAATAGCTATCAAGCCAGTCTGAAGATGGCACCATTTGAAGTTCTTTATGGACGTAAGTGCCGAACTCCTCTGAATTGGTCAGAAACTGGGGAACGGCCACTCTTTGGTCCGGACATTATCCAACATGCTGAAGAGCAAGTCCGTATCATTCGTGAACATCTGAAGACTGCTCAGTCTCATCAGAAGAGCAATTATGACCGTAAACACAAGGTAATGGCCTATCAACCTGGTAAACAGGCTTATCTTCGTGTCACCCCGATGAAGGGCACTCACCACTACGGAATCAAGGGCAAGTTAGCTCCTCGCTACATTGGCCCATTCCATATTCTCGCAAGACGTGGGGAAGTGGCATATCAGTTGGAACTACCGCCGAACCTTTCTCAGGTTCACGATGTTTTCCATGTGTCGCAACTCCACCGCTGTTTCAAGGATCCGATCCGAGCAGTGGATCATGAAGTGCTTGAATTGCAGGATGACCTGTCTTATAATGAGCATCCGATCCGTATTCTTGATCAAGCTGAACGTCGAACCTGTCAGAAGGCAATCAAGTTCCTTAAAGTCCAGTGGTCGAATCATTCAGAAGATGAAGCCACTTGGGAACGCGAGGATCGTATTCACGAAGAATACCCCGATCTTTTCCCTTCTACCTCTTAATTCTTGGGATGAGAATTTCTTTTAGAGGAGGAGAGTTGTAACATCCCCATGTATTAAGCTACAGTAATCCCTCTTAATTAATGCCAAGTCATCTCCTTTTTCTAATAACAATTGCCACTTGTTCCAAAATCAAATTCAAAATCAAATTTGAATTTCAGATGAAAATAAAAGTTGCACAAACAAGAAAACTAAATAGTTCATGTTTTTGTAAATATTCCATATGCAATTAATAATCAGTAAAACAACATCATTTGTTTGCTCTTTTAGAATCTAGCTCCCCAAAACAGTACCTAAACAGCTCGTTTAATCCAATTTCTTTTAAAACATAATTCAAATGAAATTATAATACCCCCAAACTTTTTGTGGCAGTAAGATATATTGCATACTAAATATTGAGACCAGCCACACATTTTACAAAAGTGATCTATTTCTAAGAGAAAATGCAAACAAAAAGTTATTAAAGAAAACTGGAAAAAGAAAAAGAGAAAAGGTAGGGAGCACTGTTTGGCTGGGCTTCAAGTCACCACAGTGCCCGTCGCCCAGCCCACCGCGGTCTTCTCCCTCCTCCTGCTCACTCCTCCTCGCTGTCGCCACAGGAGCGCGCGCACGCCCTGCCCCCCCCCCCCCCCCGCGCGCTCGACAGCGGCCCTTCCCTCGTTGGGTGGATAAGGGCCTCACCCCACACCCCCTGACCTCTCTGGTGCACCCTGACCCTCCTTCTCCCCTTCCCTCGCTCTCTCCCACCTCGTCCGAGTGCATCCGCTGCCATGGCCGTGCCATAGCCGTGGCCACCATACCCTCCTCGCTGCCTCGCCGTGCTAGACGAGACCGCCAACGTCCGCTACACCTTCTCCGACCCCGAGCTTGACCCCTACGCCTTCACGACGACCGCATCGACCTCGACTCCGCCCGCGGCCATCGGAGCTTCTTCCCGTCGATTCGCCACGACCAGCACCTCCCCGAGCCCGCTACGCACCCCTACCGGCTCGCTGTGAGCCACTCTGCTCCTCCCCTCACCTCTCTCGCTCGGGCACGCCCGCTAGCAGTAGCCCCACCACCGCCGGAGCTCACCTCCGCCGTAGAGCTCTTCCCGTTGCCGTCGTTCATTTCCAGGGCCAAGTGAGCGCGTCCGCATGCTCGAGGCATTCACATGAGTTTGCCTGTGCCGTTGTTTTAGTCGATCGCCTCGCCAGACGACGATTTCGTCTGGGCCGTGCTCCGGCCGCCGCCTGCCCTTGCTGCAGCGGCCACCTCCGTCCACCGTTGCGTCTCCCGCCACCACAGAATGATGCACGACGTCGCCCCCATTTGGTAGAACCTAGGCCCGGACCAAATGGTCACCGGAGTCGGCCGGACGGCCATCGCCGGTGCTCGGCCTTGTCGCCGGTGACATCGCTGACGTGGCGCGTCATTAGCGCTAATTAACCCCCCCTAACACTCACTAACAATGGGCCCCAGACCGCTAACAAAATCGATTAAGTTTTAAATAAAAACTGTTAACTGGCCCAGAGTCACTGATATGCGGGTCCCATTGGACCCGCTGACCAGTCAAAGGTTGACCAGTCAACTGCTGCGTCAGCAGTTGACTGGCCCCACCTGTCAGCCACTGCTGACTGGTGGTTGACTGGGCAGTTGACCCAGTCAACAGGGCCCACTGTCAGCCACTCATGCGACTCTGTGGGTACACTCTCTGTGTACCCATAGCAATTTATTCATTTATTTTCGAAATTAAATTAATTCCAGAAAATGATTAAAACTTTGAAAAATCATATAAAATAATCCGTAACTCGGATGAAAATAATTTATATATGAAAAATGATCAGAAAAATATGATAAATCCGAATATATCATCCACATACCTGCCACACCCCTCCATCACTTCAAACATGGAACCTTCCCCTCCGGTTCATCTGTCTGACAGATGCCTAAGGCCGGGAAAATATCCCCAGATATTTTCCCGCTCCGTCTGTAATGGGTAGTGCTACATTAGGTCACCCCTAGCACAACATACCGCCATGTCATGCACCGTGCTGCATTTGTTTGCTTGTATTTATAGTTTCTGCCCCTCTTCTCTCCGGTAGACCCCGAGACCGACGCTGCTCCCGAGTACGACTACGTCGACGACGACCCGTCCTTTTCAGCAGAGCTTCCAGGCAAGCAAACCCCCCTTGATCATTCCTATATCGCCCATTCTTTCTCTCCCGTGCTTGCATTAGATTTTGCTACTGTATTTGATTGCTCCTATTTTGATGCATCGCCTGTTTTTGTAACTGCTATTGATACCTTACCTGCTATCCTAAATGCTTAGTATAGGCTGGTTAGTGATCCATCAGTGGCCCCACACCCTTGTCCGTGTTACCTTGCTTTGCTACCGGATGACTCGATCAATGTGATCGATATACTGAGACCGACACATCACCGCACACCCCTTTAGTTGTACGACTCTGCAGAGCTGCCATCGAGTGCTGAGGGTGATACCTCCTACCTCGCTCCTGATGATATCTCCGTAGCGTAGCTAGTCGGTTGTGGATTATCGAGGGTGATTTCTCTTTCACTGCCTCCGATGATGCCTCTGCCGTACAGCCCCTCAAGTGTGAACTTATCGAGGGTGATTCCTCCAAGTTCACCTTGATGGTTACGTCGAGTGGGAATCCATTGAGGGTGATTCCTCGGATTCCCACGATGTTATGGACACACGGGTACTTTGACCTTCACCTCAGTTCTTTGGGAAGTCGGGTTGGCCAGGAGGGCACCCGCGAGAGATTATTGTGGTGGAACGACAGGGTAGGAGGAGACCACCTAGGAGAGAGGTGGGTCTGGTCCCTGGTCGTTGGTCCACGGATTACCAAGTCGGTGTGGCAGGGTGTTGGAGGTGAGCCTTGAGCCCTGTTTGTGTCCGCGAGACACTAATAACACGCTTAACGGATTTGGGTATTTGATCTGAGTTGGCCACTGGCCTATACGCACTACCACCACGCGGGATAATGGTTTAATGGGGCCCTCGGCGCTGTATGTATCAGCCGAAAGCTCTGTCAGACGTCCAATTCAGCATTGCGGCACGGCTGGGCCGGCGCCATCCAAGAGAGAGGTGGCGCCTGGATTCGCCCTGCGCGCAATGACTCGGAGTGCAAAGGGCGATGGACCCAAGACCCCTGAGCACTTAGGATGTAGACCGGCGGGGACCTCTCTGCGGAGCCTAGGCAGGACTACGTCGTGTCGATCAGCCGAGGCCGGGCATGACCCGGAAAAGTGTGTCCGGCCAGAGTTAATCGAGCGTGTTGGGTAACAGTAGTGCATCCCCTGCAGGGAAGTTATCTATTCGAATAGCCGTGTCCACGGTAACAGGACGCTTAGTGTTGTATCCCGATCTACTACAACTTGAACTGGATACATGTTACTTTAATTAATATGTTAGCTCCGGGATTGCTTTCTCGCAGGGGGTCGAGGAAGGATCCCTGGGCATTGTTAATAACACTAATTACTTTATATTATGTTACTAATCTGCACTCTTCTAATGCTGCAAGACGCCGCAAGATGCTAGTCCTCGATAGGCTAGGCCTTCCCCTCTATTCTGGCATTTCTGCAGTACAGTCCACAGATTCAGCCCCTTTCCATTTGATACCGATGCATAAATAGAATAGTTCTGATGTAAGTCTTGCGAGTACTTTGGATGAGTAGTCATGGTTGCTTTGCTACCTCTTTTTCCCCATACCCGATTGCTGCGATCAGATGACGGAGCCACGGAGCCAGCTTATCCCGTCGACGACTACTACCACCCCGACGGAGCCTACTATTATGTGAAGACCGACGGCCAGGAGTAGTTTAGGAGGCTCCCAGGTAGGAGGCCTGCGCCTTTTCGATCTAGATGTCGTTGTTTTGCTCAGCCTTCTTAAGGCAACCTTGTCTAACTATGTCTGTACTCAGATGCTGATGCTTTCGCTAACTCTTGTGTAACTCGAGCTTATGTATTCGAGCCCTCGAGGCCCCTGGCTTGTAATATAAAGCTTGTATTATTTTATTTCGTGTCTAGAGTTGTGTTGTGATATCTTCCCGTGAGTCACTGGGCTTGATCGTGCGCATTTGCGTGTATGATTAGTGCACGGTCGAGTCGGGGGCAGCACAAGTTGGTATCAGAGCCGACTACCTGTAGGAAGCCCATTTCCAACTCCTTAACCTACTGAACCTACTGAAAATATTTATTATGATATTCCTTCGGGTATGGTAGAGAAACTGCTAGCTAATTCTTATGCAGGAGATGGAACAGGGCATCCTGATATGCACTTGATATATGTAGATGAAATTTGTGGATTGTTTAAAATTGTAGGTCTATCCGGAGATGGAGTTAAGAAGAAAGTATTCCCTTTATCTTTGGAGGGAAAGGCATTGACATGGTATAGGCTATGTGATGATACTCAAACATGGGATTGGAACCGGCTGAAGCTGGAATTTCACCAGAAATTTTATCCTATGCATTTGGTTCATCGTGATAGGAATTATATATATAATTTTTGGCCTCGTGAAGGAGAAATTATCGCTCAAGCTTGGGGGAGGCTTAAGTATATGTTGCATACATGCCCCAATCATGAGCTCTCAAGAGAAATAATTATTCAAAACTTTTATGCTCGGCTTTGTCATAATGATCAATCCATGCTCGATACTTCTTCTGCTGGTTCCTTTATGAAGAGAACTATTGAATTCAGATGGGATCTTCTGGAAAGAACTAAACGTAACTCTGAAGATTGGGAAATCGACAAAGGTAATGAGTCAGGTATAAATCTTGAGTTTGATTGTGTTAAATCTTTTATGGAAACTGATGCTTTTCATAAGTTTAGTACTAAATATGGACTTGACTCTGAGATAGTTGCTACCTTTTGTGAATCTTTTGCTGCTTGCTACTTGTAGACTGCGTTGGTATTTCCCCGAAGAGGAGAGGATGATGCAGTATAGTAGAGATAAGTATTTCCCTCAGTTAAGAACCAAGGTTATCAATCCAGTAGGAGAACCAAGCAAGATCCGGTGAACAACACCTACACACAGAAAAGCAGACACTTGCACCCAACGCGAATAAGAGGGTTGTCAATCCTCTTAGCGGTTACTTGCAAGGATTAAGTCTAATAGAGATAAATTGATAAACTAACATACTAATAAAAATAAAAGTAAATAAATTACCGCAAGGTATTTTTATGTTTTTATATGATAAAGATAGACCCGGGGGCCATAGTTTTCACTAGAGGCTTCTCTCTCGAGCACAGAAACATACGGTGGGTAAACAAATTACTGTTGGGCAATTGATAGAAAAGCAAATAATTATGACGGATTCATGGCAATGATCATCTATATAGGCATCACATCCGAGACAAGTAGACCGACTCTTGCCTGCATCTACTACTATTACTCCACTCATCGACCGCTATCCAGCATGCATCTAGAGTATTAAGTTAATAAAAACAGAGTAACGCCTTAAGCAAGATGACATGATGTAGAGAAGAAAATTCAAGCAATATGAATAAACCCCATCTTTTTATCCTTAATGGCAACAGTACAAATACGTGTCATGTCCCTTTCTGTCACTTGGATTGAGCACCGCAAGATTGAACCCATCACAATGCACCTCTCCCATTGCAAGATAAATCAATCTAGTAGGCCAAACCAAATCGATAGATCGGAGAGAAATACAAAGCTATATTTAATCATGCATAAAAGAGTTCAGAGAAGACTCAAATATTTCTCATGAATAATCTGATCATAAACTCACAATTCATCGGATCCCAACAAACACACCGCAAAAGAAGATTACATCGGATAGAACTCCAAGAACATCAAGGAGAACATGGTATTGAAGATCAAAGAGAGAGAAGAAGCCATCTAGCTACTAGCTATGGACCCGTAGGTCTGTGGTAAATGATACGTCCATTTTGCATCATGTTTTACTACTGTTATTTATAGTGTTTTTAATCAATATAATACTTTGTGGAGCAACTCTAATGCCTTTTCTCGCTTAATATGCAAGATTTACACAAGGAGGGAGATTGCCGGCAGCTGGAATTCTGGAGCTAAAAAAGCTATGTCAAGGATACCTATTCTGCACATCTCCAAATGAGCTGAAATTTCACAAAGATTTATTTTGGAATAAATAAAAAATACTGGAGCCAAGAAGTACCAGAGGGGGCCACCCATGTGCCCACGAGGCACCAGGGCGCGCCACCCCCCCAGGCGCGCCCTGGTGGCTCGTGGGGCCCCTGGCCAGCCTCTGGTGCCCATTTTCTGGCATATAAGCCCATTTGCCCTAGAAAAAATAAAGAGAAGACTTTCAGGATGGAGCGCCACCGTCTCGAGGCGGAACTTGGGCAGGAGCACTTTTGCTCTCCGGCGGAGCGATTTCGCCGGGGATACTTCCCTCCGGGAGGGGAAAATCGGAGCCATCGACATCACCAACGATCCTCTCATCGTGGGAGGACCAATCTTCATCAATATGTTCAATAGCACCATCTCATCTCAAACCCTAGTTCATCTCTTGTATTCAATCTTTGTCTCAAAACCTCAGATTGGTACCTGTGGGTTGCTAGTAGTGTTGATTACGTCTTGTAGTTGATGCTAGTTGGTTTATTTGGTGGAAGATTATATGTTCAGATCCATTATGCTACTCAATACCCCTCTGATCTTGGACATGAACATGATGTGTGAGTAGTTACTTTTGTTCTTGAGGATATGGGAGAAGTCTTGTCATAAGTAATCATGTGAATTCGGTATTCGTTCGATATTTTGATGATATGTATGTTGTTGATTCTCTTAGTGGTGTCATGTGAACGTCGACTACATGACACTTCACCATCTTTGGGCCTAAGGGAATGCATTGTGGAGTAGTAATTAGATCATGGGTTGCTAGAGTGACAGAAGCTTAAACCCTAGTTTATGCGCTATTCCGTAAGGGGCTGATTTGGATCCATATGTTTAATGCTATGGTTAGATTTATCTTAATTCTTCTTTCGTAGTTGCGGATGCTTGCAAGAGGGGTTAATCATAAGTGGGAGGTTTGTTCAAGTAAGAACAGCACCCAAGCACCGGTCCACCTACATATCAAATTATCAAAGTAGCGAACGCGAATCGAACAAACATGATGAAAGTGACTAGATGAAATTGCCATGTGTCCTCGAGAACGTCTAGCTTATTATAAGAGATCATTCCGGCCTGTCCTTTGCCATAAGAAGGATTGGTCTATCTTGCTGCACTTATTGTTACTATTGTTACTTGTCACTTGTTACAAATTACCTTACTAACAAACTATCTGTTACCGATAATTTCAGTGCCTGCAGAAATACCTTGCTGAAAACCGCTTGTCATTTCCTTCTGCTCCTCGTTGGGTTCGACACTCTTACTTATTGAAAGGACTACAATTGATCCCCTATACTTGTGGGTCATCAAGACTCTTTTCTGGCGCCGTTGCCGGGGAGTGAAGCGCCTTTGGTGAGTGGAATTTGGTAAGGAAATATTTATATTACGTGCTGAAATTTATTGTCACTTGTCACTATGGAAAGTAATCCTTTGAGGGGTTTGTTTGGGGTATCTTCACCTCGACCGGAAGCACAAATAGTTGCTCCTCAACCTACTACACCTACTGAAAATATTTATTATGAGATTCCTTCGGGTATGATAGAGAAACTGCTAGCTAATCCTTATGCAGGAGATGGAACAATACATCCTGATATGCACTTGATCTATGTGGATGAAATTTGTGGATTGTTTAAGCTTGCAGGTTTATCCGGAGATGGAGTTAAGAAGAAAGTATTCCCTTTATCTTTGGAGGGAAAGGCATTGAAATGGTATAGGCTATGTGATGATATTGGAACGTGGGATTGGAATCGATTGAAATTGGAATTTCATCAAAAGTTTTATCCTATGCATCTGGTTCATCGTGATCGGAATTATATATATAATTTTTGGCCTCGTGAGGGAGAAAGCATCGCTCAAGCTTGGGGGAAGTACATGATGCACACATGCCCCAATCATGAGCTCTCAAGAGAAATTATCTTACATAATTTTTATGCTCGACTTTCTCATGATGATCAAACCATGCTCGATTCTTCTTCGACTGGCTCCTTTATGAAGAAAACTATTGAATTCAGATGGGATCTTCTGGAAAGAATTAAATGCAACTCTGAAGATTGGGAACTCGACAAAGGTAATGAGTCAGGTATAACACTTGAGTTTGATTGTGTTAAATCTTTTATGGATACCGATGCGTTTCATAAGTTTAGCACTAAATATGGACTTGACTCTGAGATAGTAGCTTCATTTTGTGAATCATTTGCTGCTCATGTTGATCTCCCTAAGGAGAAATGGTTTAAATATCATCCACCCATTGAATTAAAAGAAGAACTTGTTAGTGTTAAAGAAGAAATAATTGTTTACCATGTTGATCCAGTTGTGCCTACTGCTTATATTGAGAAACCGCCTTTTCCTCTTAGGATTAAGGAACATGCTAAAGTTTCAACTGTGGTTAACAAAAGTAATATTAGAACACCTAGACCCTCTTAACAAATTAAAGTTGAACCTAATGTTGCTATGGTTAAAGATCTCTTGGCCGATAATATAGATGGGCATGTTATTTACTTATGTGATGAAGCAGCTAGGATTGCTAAACCAGACCCTAAAGATAAAAACGGACCTGTAGTTGGCATGCCTGTTGTTTCTGTTAAAATAGGAGATCATTGTTATCATGGCTTATGTGATTTGGGTGCTAGTGTGAGTGCTATTCCATTTACCTTATATCAATAAATTATGAATGATATTGCGCCTATTGAAATAGAGGACATTGATGTTACTATTAAACTTGCAAACAGAGGTACTATTACGCCGCTTGGGATCGTTAGAGATGTTGAGGTCTTGTGTGGAAAAATAAAATACCCTACTGATTTTCTAGTCCTCGGTTCTCCACAAGATAATTTTTGTCCCATTATATTTGGTAGACCATTCTTGAACACTGTTAATGCCAAGATTGATTGCGCTAAAGAAACTGTTAGTGTTAATTTTGGTGGTATATCTCATGAGTTTAATTTCTCCAAGTTTCGTAGACAAAATCATGATAAAGAATTGCCTAGTAAAGATGAAATTATTGGTCTTGCTTCTATTGCCGTACCTCCTACTGATCCGTTAGAACAATATTTGCTAGACCATGAAAATGATATGCACATGAATGGAAGAAATGAAATAGATAAGTGATACCTCCATTTTGCATCATGTTTTCCTACTGTTATTTATAGTGTTTTTAATCAATATAACACTTTGTGGACCAATTCTAATGCCTTTTCTCTCTTAATATGCAAGATTTACACAAGGAGGGAGATTGCCGGCAGCTGGAATTCTGGACCTGAAAAAGCTATGTCAGAGATACCTATTCTGCACATCTCCAAATGAGCTGAAATTTTACGGAGATTTATTTTGGAATAAATAAAAAATACTGGAGCCAAGAAGTACCAGAGGGGGCCACCCAGGTGCCCACGAGTCACCAGGGCGCGCCACCCCCCCAGGCGCGCCCTGGTGGCTCGTGGGGCCCCTGGCCAGCCTCTGGCCCCCATTTTCTGGTATATAAGTCCATTTGCCCTAGAAAAAATATAGAGAAGACTTTCGGGACGGTGCGCCGCCATCTCGAGGAGGAACTTGGGCAGGAGCACTTTTGCTCTCCGGCGGAGAGATTCTGCCGGGGATACTTCCCTCCGAGAGGGGGGAATCGTCGCCATCGACATCAACAACGATCCTCTCATCGTGGGGGGACCAATCTTCATCAACATCTTCAACAACACCATCTCATCTCAAACCCTAGTTCATCTCTTGTATTCAATCTTTGTGTCAAAACCTCAGATTGGTACCTGTGGGTTGCTAGTAGTGTTGATTACATCTTGTAGTTGATGCTAGTTGGTTTATTTGGTGGAAGATTATATGTTCAGATCTAATATGCTATTCAATACCCCTCTGATCTTGGACATGAATATGATTTGTGAGTAGTTACTTTTGTTCTTGAGGACATGAGAGAAGTCTTGTCATAAGTAATCATGTGAATTTGGTATTCGTTCGATATTTTGATGATATGTATGTTGTTGATTCTCTTAGTGGTGTCATGTGAACGTCGACTACATGACACTTCACCATCTTTGGGCCTAAGGGAATGCATTGTAGAGTAGTAATTAGATGATGTGGTTCTAGAGTGACAGAAGCTTAAACCCTAGTTTATGCGCTATTCCGTAAGGGGCTGATTTGGATCCATATGTTTAATGCTATGGTTAGAGTTATCTTAATTCTTCTTTCGTAGTTGCAGATGCTTGCGAGAGGGGGTAATCATAAGTGGGAGGCTTGTTCAAGTAAGAACAACATCCTAGCACCGGTCCACCCACATATCAAATTATCAAAGTAGCGAACGCGAATCAAACCAACTTGATGAAAGTGACTAGATGAAATTCCCATGTGTCCTCGAGAACGCTTTGTTTACTATAAGAGATTGTTCCGGCTTGTCCTTTGCTATAAAAAGGATTGGGCCACCTTGCTGCACTCTTTGTTACTATTGCTACTTGTCACTTGTTACAAATTATCTTGCTATCAAACTACTCGTTACCGATAATTTCAGTGCTTGCAGAAAATATCTTGCTGAAAACCGCTTGTCATTTCCTCCTGGTCCTCGTTGGGTTCGACACTCTTACTTATCGAAAGGACTACGATTGATCCCCTATACTTGTGGGTCATCAATAAGATGTTCTTTGATCAACCACCTATCCTTAAACACAATTTGCCTGTTGAAACTCTTGGAGGCCCTCCTCCACCTAAGGGTGACCCTGTATTCGAATTAAAACAATTGCCCGATACATTGAAATATGCTTATCTAGATAAAAAGAAGATATATCCTGTTATTATTAGTGCTAACCTTTCAGAGCATGAAGAAAAGAAATTACTAAAAACGCTAAGGAAGCACCATGCTGCTATTGGATATACTCTTGATGATCTTAAGGGCATTAGTCCCACTCTATGTCAGCACAAAATTAATATGGAGCCTGATGCTAAACCAGTTGTCGACCACCAACGACGATTAAATCCTAAGATGAAGGAGATGGTACGAACTGAAATATTAAAGCTTCTGGAAGCATGTATAATCTATCCCACAGCTGATAGTAGATGGGTAAGTCCCGTTCATTGTGTCCCTAAGAAAGGAGGCATTACCGTTGTTCCTATTGATAAAAATGAACTCAGTCCACTAAGAATTGTAACTGGTTATAGGATGGTAATAGATTTTAGAAAATTAAACAAAGCTACTAGAAAGGATCATTACCCCTTACCTTTTATTTATCAAATGTTAGAAAGATTGTCCAAACATACACACTTTTGCTTTCTTGATGAATATTCTGGTTTCTCTCAAATACCTGTATCACAAGCCGGCCAAGAGAAAACCACCTTTACTTGTCCATTTGGAACTTATGCTTATAGACGTATGCCTTTTGGTTTATGCAATGCACCTGCTACCTTTCAAAGATGTATGACTGCTATATTCTCTGACTTTTGTGAGAAGATTGTTGAGGTTTTCATGGATGATTTCTCCGTTTACGGAACTTCTTTTGATGATTGCTTAAGCAACCTTGATTGAGTTTTGCAGAGATGTGAAGAAACTAATCTTGTCTTGAATTGGGAGAAGTGCCACTTTATGGTTAATGAAGGTATAGTCCTTGGGCATAAAATTTCTGAAAGAGGTATTGAAGTTGATAAAGCTAAGGTTGATGCAATTGAGAAAATGCCATGTCCTAAAGATATTAAAGGTATAAGAAGTTTCCTTGGTCATGCTAGTTTCTATAGGAGGTTTATTAAAGACTTCTCTAAAATTTCTAGGCCTCTCACTAATCTCTTGCAAAAAGATGTTCCGTTTGTTTTTGATGATGATTGTGTAGAAGCCTTTGAAACACTTAAGAAAGCCTTAACCTCTGCACCTATTGTTCAACCACCTGATTGGAACTTACCTTTTGAAATTATGTGTGATGCTAGTGATTATGCTGTTGGTGCTGTTCTAGGACAAAGAGTTGATAAGAAATTAAATGTTATCCATTATGCTAGTAAAACTCTAGACAGCGCTCAAAGAAATTATGCTACTACTGAGAAAGAATTTCTAGCAGTTGTTTTTGCATGTGATAAATTCAGATCTTACATAGTTGATTCTAAAGTAATTTTTCACACCGATCATGCTGCTATTAAATATCTTATGGAAAAGAAAGATGCTAAACCTAGACTCATTAGGTGGGTTCTATTGCTACAAGAATTTGATTTGCATATTATTGATAGGAAGGGAGCTGAAAACCCCGTAGCTGATAATTTGTCTAGAATGGAAAATGTTCTTGATGACCCACTTCCTATTAATGATGATTTTCCTGATGAACAATTAGCTGTCATAAATTCTTCTCGTAATACTCCTTGGTATGCAGACTATGCTAATTATATTGTTGCTAAATTTATACCACCTAGTTTCACATACCAACAAAAGAAAAAGTTCTTGTTTGATCTAAGACATTACTTCTGGGATGACCCACATCTTTATAAAGAAGGAGTAGATGGTATTATTAGACATTGTATACCTGAGCATGAACAAGAACAAATCCTACGGAAGTGTCATTCCGAGGCTTACGGAGGACACCATGCGGGAGACAGAACTGCACATAAGGTACCACAATCTGGTTTTTATTGGCCTACTCTCTTCAAGGATGCTCATAAGTTTGTCTTATCTTGTGATGAATGTCAAAGAATTGGTAATATTAGTACACATCAGGAAATTCCTATGAATTATTCACTTGTTATTGAACCATTTGATGTTTGGGGATTTGATTATATGGGACCTTTTCCTTCCTCTAATGGGTATACACATATTTTAGTTGCTGTTGATGATGTTACTAAGTGGGTAGAAGCTATTCCAACTAGTAGTGCTGATCATAACACCTCTATTAAAATGCTTGAAGAAGTTATTTTCCCGAGGTTCGGAGTCCCTAGATATTTAATGACTGATGGTGGTTCACATTTTATTCATGGAGCATTCCGTAAACTGCTTGCTAAATATGATGTCAACCATAGAATTGCATCTCCTTATCACCCTCAATCTAGTGGTCAAGTTGAATTGAGTAATAGAGAAATAAAGTTAATTTTGCAAAAGACCGTCAATAGATCTAGAAAGAATTCGTCTAAGAAACTTGACGATGCATTATGGGCTTATAGAACTGCTTATAAAAATCCTATGGGTATGTCTCCTTATAAAATGGTTTATGGAAAAGCATGACATTTACCTCTTGAGTTAGAACATAAAGCATACTGGGCAATTAAAGAACTCAATTATGATTTTAAACATGCCGGTGAAAAGAGGTTATTTGATATTAGCTCACTAGACGAATGGAGAACCCAAGCTTATGAAAATGCCAAATTGTTTAAAGAAAAAGTTAAAAGATGGCATGATAAAAGAATTCAAAAACGGGAGTTCAAAGTGGGTGAGTATGTTCTATTGTACAATTCATATTTTTAGATTTTTTGCAGGAAAACTTCTCTCTAAATGGGAAGGACCGTATATCATCGAGGAAGTTTATCGCTCTGGAGCCATTAAGATCAATAACGCCGAAGGCACTAATTCGAAGGTGGTCAATGGGCAACGAATTAAGCACTACATCTCAGGTACACCTATTAATGTTGAAACTAACATTATTCAAACTATGACACCGGAGGAATACATAAGAGAGACCTTCTAGGGCACTTTAGAACCCTGAAAAGGAAGAGGTACGTGATACGGTAAGTAAACCGACTCCAAAAATTCCATAAAAATACTTTCTGTCAGATTTGGAATATTAGAAAAAATACAAAAATAAGAAACAGTCGAGGGGACCCATGAGGTGCACACGAGGCACCAGGGCGCGCCACCCCTCCAGGCGCGCCCTGGTGGCTCATGGGCCCCTCGTGAGCCTTCCCGACTCCGTGTTCTTCTGGAATACTTGTTTTGCAAGATAAAAATTCTTTATATATACTCACGGATGTTTTGACCACCGCATCGCAAGTTTCTCCTCTGTTCTTGTTTCACGCTATTTTCCTGATAGATCTAGATCGCTATGGCTCCACCAAGCTCTTCCAAGGATAAGTTCTACGAGAAGGTCATCAATCCCTACCTACCGGAGGTGATGAAACACCCTCAGGCCATCGAGATGCGTGAGGGGGTGCTTCACATTCGGGATGTTCAAGGACCCAAGAAGACCGGGAGCATGGAGGCCAGGCTCGAAACGGTGGAGCAGGAGATCTTCAAGTGCCAAGGGATGGTAGAGCGTGGACTCAGCCGCCAACCACTCCATGATCACGGAATTCACCTGTGATCACAAGGTGGACGCCCAATCGATGGGAGACAATGTCTTCAAGCTCAACGAACGAATTGACTATCTCCAAGGCCAAATCTATGATCTTCAAAACCAAAATTTTGAGTATGAGGCAAGATTCAAAGGTATGAGTTTAGCTGCAAGTTTCAGGACTCCGGAGACTCGTTCATCCTTTTATGATGGGGAACCTATGCCATGGAAACTGGAGGACAAGCCCACCACTTCATCACCACCATCATCACCGAAGAAAGAAACTTGAGCACATGGGTATGGGCACTCCCCTTGGCTTGTGCCAAGCTTGGGGGAGGTGCCCCAGTATCATATCACCATCACTTTTATTATCTTTACCTATTTTTAGTTCGAACCTTAGTTATTTCATGATCTAGTTGAATAAAAGTTTAGTATGATCTATTTTCGAGTGCTAGTTTCGTGATCTATCTATCTATGTAATTGAGTTGAGAGTTATATAATAAAGAGTAGTTTGAGTTTTTGCTTCTTTACTTTTATGTTTCAATCCTAGCAATGAAAATAATGAAAAAGATCATATGCTAATCTTATGGGAAGTAATGACATTACATAAAGAAAGGTATAAGTGGTAAAATTTATTGAAAGTTAACAAGCATAGCATTAGTCAAGGAAGCAATTCATGAAAAAAATTAATAAGGGAAGAGAAGATTCACATGCAAATATACTATCTTGGACATCTTTTATGATTGTGAGCCCCCATTGAGTATTTTATGTCGAATTGTTGACATTGGGCAAGGAAGACAACGTAATGAGTTATGTTTGCTTATATTCACATAGAAGCTATATTGTCATAGATCCTCCAACATGTGGTGCTTGCTCAATATCTTTGCTAGCCACAAATCCGCACCAAGTAGAGATACTACTTGTGCATCCAAAACCCTTAAACCCAGTTTCATGTCATGAGAGTCCACTATATCTACCTATGGATTGAATAAGATCCTTCAAGTAAGTTGTCATCGGTGCAAAAAACAATAAAAATTGCCTCTAAATATGTATGAACTTTTATTGTAAGGGAAAATAAGCTTTGTACAAACTTGTGATGGTAAAGAAATAAAAGTGACGGACTGCATAATAAAGGTTGCAATCACAAGGGGCAATATAAAGTGACGTTCCTTTGCATTAAGAGCTTGTGCATCCAACAACAAAAAGCGCATGACAACCTCTGCTTCCCTCTGTGAAGGGCCTATCTTTTACTTTTATGTATTTACTTTTTACGCAAGAGTCAATAGTGTTCTCCTCTATTCCTTTTTATTTTTATCTTTCGCAAGCATCATGTGGTGGTGAAGATCTAGGCATATATATCCAGTTGGATATGAGTGATCATGAGTGATTATTGTTGACATCACCCTTGAGGTGAATAAGTTGGGAGGCAAAATTATAAGCCCCTATCTTTCTGTGTGTCTGGCTGAAACTTTTTGCTCCATATATATGTCGTGAGTGTTAGCAATCATAGAAGACTAAATGATGGTTGAGTATGTGGACTTGCTAAAAAGCTCCTACATGAGACCATTCCTGAAAATATGATGAATTGCAATTGCATTGTTGACTAAGAACATAGTTTGTTAGCTTTCAAGAAAGTTTATGTCTTATACTTCGTTGTTGTGATGAATTGTTACTTGCTCATGACAAGTTCTATGACAATAATTATTGTTGTTATAATAATGATCATGATGCTAATATGTTCGTATTTTGTTTTTATCGACACCTCTCTCTCTAAACATGTGGACATGATTATCAATATCGGCTTTCGCTTAAGGACAAGCGAGGTCTAAGCTTCGGGGAGTTGATACGTCCATTTTGCATCATGTTTTACTACTGTTATTTATAGTGTTTTTAATCAATATAATACTTTGTGGAGCAATTCTAATGCCTTTTCTCTCTTAATATGCAAGATTTACACAAGGAGGGAGATTGCCGGCAGCTGGAATTCTGGACCTGAAAAAGCCATGTCAGAGATACCTATTCTGCACATCTCCAAATGAGCTGAAATTTCAGAAAGATTTATTTTGGAATAAATAAAAAATACTGGAGCCAAGAAGTACCAGAGGGGGCCACCCAGGTGCCCACGAGGCACCAGGGCGCGCCACCCCCCCCCCCAGGCGCGCCCTGGTGGCTCGTGGGGCCCCTGGCCAGCCTCCGATGCCCATTTTCTGGTATATAAGCCCATTTGCCCTAGAAAAAATAAAGAGAAGACTTTTGGGACGGAACGCCGCCGTCTCGAGGCGGAACTTGGGCAGGAGCACTTTTGCGCTCCGGCGGAGCGATTCCTCCGGGGATACTTCCCTCCGGGAGGGGGAAATCGTCGCCATCGACATCAACAACGATCCTCTCATTGTGGGAGGACCAATCTTCATCAACATCTTCAACAGCACCATCTCATCTCAAACCCTAGTTCATCTCTTGTATTCAATCTTTGTTTCAAAACCTCAGATTGGTACCCGTGGGTTGCTAGTAGTGTTGATTACATCTTGTAGTTGATGCTAGTTGGTTTATTTGGTGGAAGATTATATGTTCAGATCCTTAATGCTATTCAATACCCCTCTGATCTTGAACATGAATATGATTTGTGAGTAGTTACTTTTGTTCTTGAGGACATGGGAGAAGTCTTGTCATAAGTAATCATGTGAATTTGGTATTCGTTCGATATTTTGATGATATGTATGTTGTTGATTCTCTTAGTGGTGTCATATGAACGTCGACTACATGACACTCTTACTTATTGAAAGGACTACGATTGATCCCCTATACTTGTGGGTCATCAGTAAACTACTCAGACATCATCGGAAGGGCAGCAAGGTTGATGTTGAAGCCCTCCGTGATCTATTCCCCCTCTGGCAGAGTACCGGAAAAGGCCTCCAGATGGGATCGCGGAAGAACAGAGGCTTGCGGCGGCGGAAAGGTTTTCTCTTCTGGCTCTCTGATGGTTTCCGAATATTTGTGAATTTATATTAGTGGAATTAGGTCAAACGGAGCCACGTGGGCCCCACAAGGCATCCGGGCGCCCCCCTTGGGGTTGCGCCCTGTTGCCTTGTTGAGGCTTCGTGAACCTTCTGGCCTCCTCTCCAAGTCTCCAGGGTCTCTTTTGTCCAAAAAAAATCTCCAAAAAGTTTCGTGGCATTTGGACTTCGTTTGGTACGGATTCTCTGAAAAGCCAAAAACAAGCAGAAAACAGCAACTGGCACTGGGCACTAGGTTAATAGGTTAGTCCCAAAAAATGATATATAATTGCATATAAAAACATCCAAGATTGATACTATAATAGCATGGAACAATAAAAAATTATAGATACGTTGGAGACGTATCACTACTCATGTTGATCTCCCTAAGGAGAAATGGTTTAAATATCATCCACCTATTGAATTAAATGAAGAACCTGTTAGTGTTAAAGAAGAAACAATTGTTTACAATGTTGATCCAGTTGTGCCTACTGCTTATATTGAGAAACCTCCTTTCCTTGCTAGGATTAAGGAACATGCTAAAGCTTCAACCGTGGTTAATAAAAGTAATATAATAATTCCTAGACCTTCTGAACAAATTAAAGTTGAACCTAATATTGCAATGGTTAAAGATATTTTGGTTGATGATATTGATGGGCATGTTATCTACTTTTGTGATGAGGCTGCTAGAATTGCTAAACCTTTTAGAAATGAACGAGATATGCTAGATAAGAATAAGCCCGTAGTTGGCATGCCTGTTGTTTCTGTTAAGATTGGAGATCATTGTTATCATGGTTTATGTGATATGGGTGCTAGTGTGAGTGCCATTCCATTTTCTTTATATCAAGAAGTAATGAATGATATTGCACTTGTTGAGATTGAAGATATTGATGTTACTATTAAGCTTGCAAACAGAGATACTATTACACCACTTGGGATTGTTAGAGATGTTGAAGTCTTGTGTGGTAAAATCAAATACCCTACTAATTTCCTTGTGCTTGGTTCACAACAAGATAATTTTTGTCCCATTATATTTGGTAGACCTTTCTTGAATACTATTAATGCTGAAATTGATTGTGTTAAAGAGAAGGTTAGAGTTAAGTTTGATGATATATCTCATGAATTTAATTTCTCTAAGTTTAGTAGACAACATCATGATAAAGAATTACCTAATAAAGATGAAATTATTGGTCTTTCTTCTATTGTTGTGCCTCCTACAGATCCTTTAGAAAAATATTTGCTAGACCATGAGAATGATATGAATATGAATGAAAGAAATAAAATAGATGAGTTGTTCTTTAAGCAAGCACCTATCCTTAAATATAATTTGCCTGTTGGAACCTTGGGAGATCCACCTCCACCCAAGGGTGATCCTGTGTTTGAATTAAAGCAATTACCTGATACGCTTAAATATGCTTATCTTGATGAAAAGAAGATATATCCTGTTATTATTAGTGCGAACCTTTCAGAGCATGAAGAAAAGAGATTACTTAAAACTCTGAAGAAACACCGTGTTGCTATTGGATATACTCTCGATGATCTTAAGGGCATTAGTCCCACTTTATGTCAGCATAAAATTCATATGGAGCCAGACGCTAAACCCGTTGTTGATCATCAAAGAAGCTAAATCCTAAAATGAAGGATGTGGTAAGAACTGAAATATTAAAGCTTCTGGAGGCAGGTATAATTTATCCCATAGCTGATAGTAGATGGGTAAGTCCTGTTCATTGTGTTCCTAAGAAAGGAGGTATTACCGTTGTTCCTAATGATAAAAATGAACTTATCCCACAAAGAATTGTAACTGCTTATAGGATGGTAATTGATTTCAGGAAATTAAATAAAGCTACTAGGAAAGATCATTACCCCTTGCCTTTTATTGATCAAATGTTAGAAAGATTATCTAAGCATACACACTTTTGCTTCCTAGATAGTTATTCTGGTTTCTCTCAAATACCTGTCTCACCTGAAGATCAAGAGAAAACCACCTTTACTTGTCCTTTTGAAACTTATGCTTTTCGTCGTATGCCTTTTGGTTTATGTAATGCACCTGCTACCTTTCGAAGATGTATGACTGCTATATTCTCTGACTTTTGGGAAAAGATTGTTGAGGTTTTCATGGATGATTTCTCCGTTTACGGAACTTCTTTTGATGATTGCTTGAGCAACATTGATCGAGTTTTGCAGAGATGTGAAGAAACTAATCTTGTCTTGAATTGGGAGAAGTGCCACTTTATGGTGAATGAAGGTATAGTCCTTGGGCATAAAATTTCTGAAAGAGGTATTGAAGTTGATAAAGGTAAACTTGATGCTATTGTGAAAATGCCATGTCCTAAAGATAACAAAGGTATAAGAAGTTTCCTCGTTCATGCTGGTTTCTATAGAAGGTTTATAAAAGACTTCTCTAAAATTTCTAGGCCTCTTACTAATCTCTTGCAAAAAGATGTTCCATTTGTTTTTGATGATGATTGTGTGGAAGCCTTTGAAATACTTAAGAAAGTCTCGTGGGGTATGACCATCTATTGGGCCATCTAGCCCCTTTGTGATTCGGCTAGGGAGATGCGCAAGCACAAAGAGCGGAATCAATGGAGGGCACAGGGGATTTTACCCAGGTTCGGGCCGCTGAGAAGTGTAAAACCCTACTCCTGCTTGATTGTATTGGATGGGTGTGAGCACAAGTACAAGGAGCGCTTTCTCCGGCAAGGTGCGGAGAGTGCTGCTGCGCATGCAAGTAGTGCTAGGGTTCTGATCGCGCGACCCTTGTAAACGTTGCCCTGGTCCTCGTTTTATAGCTCAAGGGGTTACCATAGTGGCAAAACAGTAATTACAAGTTTATTAGATAGCAAACAATGCTATCATACCTAACTCTGACAGTTTAGGACAAAAGCATTAAATGCTCCGTTAGGTGTCATGTGGAGGAGGAGCTCCGGCAAGGTTCCTGCACCGCTCGCCCAGCTACCTCCTATTAGCCTGACACGCCTTCTGGATGGGTGTCATTAAAGGCAAATCTTATCCCTGCGTGCTGACACGTGCCCGACAAATCTCACCAACCAGCCTGCGCGGTCGACACCTCACCGATTAGTGACTAGCTGCCCGGTGAGGTGGAGCGCTGGAGAGCTGGCGAAAGCTTGCCGGCACGGAGCTTGCCGGGTCTTCGCCTTGCCGGTTCAGCCTTACCGGCAAGGAACGTCTTCATCCCCAGTACTAGTTGAGTGCTTGTTAATGCTTCGTCTTGAGCTTCTCTCCAGTGGTTTCTATGGTTGGGTCTTGAATGTTGTTATTTGGCAAGTTCTGGCAAGCCTTGGCCGGCAAGGAGGCTGCTACCGTCTGTGCATAAGTCAGGGTATAAAATACCCATGTTTTATACACCGACAAGAGCCCCCGGGCCTGGTTCATACGCGCGTCCGAAGCGTCATTGGGCTAGGCCCAAACAATGCACAAACAAGCAGCGGGAAAACTGCCGCTGTAATTTTCGTCATGATGGTTATTCTGACGCACGTCCAATCCACGCATTAAATGTGGGTCGTGGGGAACATGGACTGTTGCGGTTATTCCGCGGTAGTTCGCCTGTAAAAAGCGCTGCCGGGGTAAACAGTGAAGAGCCAGCCCCCCCGCGCCTTCCCCATAAAAAGGCAACCGCGAGGAGGCGCTGCTCATTCGCCCCTGCCTTCCTCTGCTTCATCTTCTTCCTTTCACCAGAGCCCCCTTTCCGCCGCCACCGCCATTAATTCGCACCTCACCTCGACCTTCTTCTTCCTCCCGAGTTCTGATGGCGCCTAAAAAAGCCGATGCGGCGGGGAAGAAGCCCGCCAAGCCGCTCAACCCCAAGGCGGAGGAGAAGAAGAAGGCGTTGGAAGAGCTGGAGAAGTGGCGGAGGAAAAAAGCAATCTTCTCGCCGTCTTCCTTGGATGGTAACGAGTTGATCAAGAGGTACGCGTACATGTGGGGAAGGGACACCAAGGATCACAAGGCCCCAGTGGTGCTCCCTGAAGGCGATAAGGATCCAGTAGATTCGTATCCGTTCTTCTGTGCTTACTTTTACTGCAGTCTGGTTCCTCCATTCTCAGATTTCTTCAGCGCCATGATGTTCAGTTTTGGGTTCAGACTGCTGGATTTTACTCCAAATGCGATGACTTGCATGGCAGTCTTTGCCCATCTGTGCGAGAACTTTGTCAGAGTCGCCCCCAACGTCGATCTGTTCCGCCACTTCTTTGTTCCCCGAATCGAAGACAAATCACTCTCCGGCAGTGTGACATGGATTCCCAGGGAGAAAACCAAGGGCCAGTATCTTGCCGGGCAGCTCCATCTCAAGTGGGATGAGTGGAGGGCAGAATGGTGCTGGATCCAGGAAAAGGATTTCCCTCAGTTCTGTATACCGCGTACAACAAGAGTTCTACGCGGCAAGAATTGGAGCGATCTTGGCACCACCGACGAGAAACTTCGCCCGACATTGAACAGAATTGCCCGTCTCAAGGCCTCCAAGCTGACCATAGAAATGGTTGGTGCTGATTTCTTCCGGCGACGTATCGCGCCGCTGCAGAAGAGAGAAAGATTCACTTGGGAATACCAGAACGCCGCTGATATTATACGATTGTATCCTGGGCCGGCAATAACTTGACGGTCATGGAGCATGCCTGCCTCTGCGAACAGTTGTTTCGGAAAACTGGTACATTCCATTTGCCGGATGGAATTATCCCGCTGCACATCAACTCCGCCAAGGACTCCATCTTGTCGATGATGCCGGACTGCGATGCTCACGGAGTCAAAGCGGACTGGCCAATGCCCACTTTGGGGAACGAGAAGGATTGGGCCTCCAACCTGACGGAGAAAGCTTCCCGGAGGGAAACATATCTCATACGGTCCACCAAGGATGAAGAACTGGCGTATATTGCTAGCAAGGCCGCAAAGATCGTGAGGATCAGGCAGGTGGTTCTGGCGCCGCGGTAGCTGAGGATGATGACGAAGAGCATCACGAGGAATAAGTTGCCGAAGAGCAACAGGAAGAGCCTGCCGGGGGCGAGTCTGCCGGAGCTGAGGTTGCCGGGACCGAGGTTGCCGGAGAGCCTGAAGAGGAAGAAGGCCCTCGAGCCCCGAAGAAGAAGTGCCGTCTTCGAAGGGCGGTCAGTCAAGAGCCGGTGCGCACCTCTTCGCCAGGGGCTGGTCCTTCGGTGAAGAAGACGACCACAAAGACCGGCCACCAAGAAGAGGTACGCCGGCAATCAACTCGGCGTCCCCGAGCTCAGCTTCCATCCCCCCGGCAAGAGGTTACCGAGGAAGTTGAATCCATTCAGTCGACGGGTTCACCTCCCCCGGCACTTAAGAGGGCCAGAGAATCGCCTCCGCCAGTGATGTACGATTTCGACGTCCTTGGCGAGTCTGATGAGGAGGAGGAGTAAGTAATTTTGCTTATCTCCACCAAGTCTTGACGCCATCTGATTGCCATTTTAACTTGATTTCTTCTGTCTTAACAGGGACCCAGAACCATTTGTGCACCGGTCGAAGCGGGCCAAGTCTGCAACAGCACAAGATCCTGCGGCGAGTGCTGGGCAGGGGGTTGTGATGGCTGAAACCATCGTCATCGGCCCCCAGCCCAGCCCCCTGTGTGAGGATGTCATGCAGATCCCACCTACTAGCGCCAGCACCGAAGTTCCTCCTTCTAAGCCCGATAAAGAGGTGGGGGAGGCCCGCCAAGAAGATGAACGCCAAGGGGCGGACCCTGTTGTGGCTCCCCCGTCAACCATCGTTCCAGAGAGTGCTTCCCCGACAAGGACCTTCACCGATGAGCCTGCCCGCACGGAGGCTACCCCGACAGGCGGAGCTGCCGATGACCGTGCGCCGGCAACACAAATTGCCGGGGAAGGAGACGCCCTTCCTCCGCAAACACCAACGGGTAATCCTCTTGCCTTTAAACATCTCTCACGGATTTTTTTTCTTGAACTTGACTTGTAATTCTGAATCTTATTCCGCCCTTGCTCTTGCTACAATCCATAGCTCCAACCTCCCCTGAAGAAGGTGAAGTCCTCGTGGAGGTGGCCAATATCGCAAGGGATGCCGCTGATGAAGCCGCCAAGATTGCCGCTGAAGAGGGTCTTGTGCAAGTTGTCGAGGAGACCAGAGTACTCCCCGAAGAATTCGAGCGGTCCTCCGGCAACACGCTTGACCCCGCCAGGATGGATGCGGATAAGGCGCCGGTCAATACTGACACGCCGAACCCCGACAACCAACCAGCATCGTCAACCTTGCAGATCCCGTCAAGCAGCTTGGCGCTGTTCACTTCTCAGCGTGAATCTAGAGCCCCCAGCTCATCTGGCACCGTGAGGCTAAACTTTGATGAAGAAATAGCCCGGATTCTGCTCCCCTGACCCAGAGAACCGGCGAGGCCACTAATGCAATTGACAGTGCTGAAGATCTTGCTTTTATGGAAATCATGGCCATTGGGTTCAAAGGAGTCCAGGAAAGGTACAGCCAGAGGTGGAACAGGGTCCAAGAAGAGCGCAAGGCTGCGGACCTGGTTGACCAGAAGCTGAAAGAGAAGGCGAACGAGCTGCATACATGGTACAATCAGCAGTCTCGCATCCTCAGAGATTAGGAAGAAGAGCTCGCCGCTTCTAAGAAAGAAGCGGCAACCTTGGACGGCAAGCTGACAGAGCGCGCGGCGCAGCTCGACGCCCAAGATAGCGTACTTGCCGCCCACGAAGAGGCCCTTGCCGCCACACTCCGTGGCAAGGATGAGGAAATTGAAACATTCCTTAAGCAACGGACTCAAGAGCTGGAAGACGGGCACAAGAAATCCATTGAAACCCAAGCTTTGGAGAATGCCGCCAAGCTTAAGGAGGCTTCCGATAAAGCTGTTGCCGCCGCCTCCGCCAAGACAGAACTGGAGTCCCAAATGGCCAAATTAAAAGAAGATCTTGTCGGTAATGGCAAAGAAATCGGGGCTCTCAAGGATGAAGCGCCGAAGGCAGCCCACACTCTAGGGGACTTGCAAATGCAGCTGTCGTCCAAGAACCAGGATCTTGATGCCGCCGCCAAGACAATTGGAGATCTGAAATCCCAACTGGCCACCTTGGTAACAACTTTAGAATCCGCCAAGGAAAGGGAGAGGGTCTTGACGGAGAAGCTGGAGAAGGAAGAGGCCTTGAAGAAGGATGCTAAGAACAACTACGCCCAATTGCACGAGAACCTTTCCCTCTGGACCGGCAGGCTTGTCAATGCCGCTGAGCGCATCTCTTCCCAGATTGCCGCCATGGATATGAAGAGCTGGGGCTTCACTGTCAATGACAAGGAAGCCACTAGTGTCAGACTGACCAAGTTCTTCGAGGGCCTTATCGATGCCTTGAAGACGTATCACAAGGACATGTCTGCTTCATTTGCCGATGAATCCCAGAAGTTTGCGCGCGAAGTCGTATACAGGGTGCTGCTCAAAATTGCTCATCGCAATCCCGGCCTTGACCTCTTCGGGGTCTTCAGGAAGCTGCCAGAGAACACCGACGTGACCGCTGCCGACAAGATTGCCGGTCCCCTTGCCGACAAGGTTCTCCCAATTCCCAGGATCCAGCGTAATCATCGGGATTGAGCTTGTTGTTTTATCCATTGCCGCGCTGCCATGTAAAAGATACATTTGATCTTGCGTTAGATCTGTACTGCTCTTGTGGTGTAATATAACTTGTGCTGCTGAATGACTATGTGCCGTTCCTTTTGTTTTATTTCGTCTTTGTATGATTGTGCTCCCTACGCTGTTTGGAAACTTGCCAGTGCGCACACTTGCCATGAGCGCTTTGAGGAACAGGTCCTTAGCAGCCTGCTGGAAGTGCCACTGCCTGCAAGGTAGCTTGCCGGGCTAGAGCGTAGCTGCTAAGCTCGCCAAGCAGGCTCGAGGCAAACTAGAGCACGAACTGATAGCGACAAGGTTCCTCCGCGTGCAGGTTTTTCATACAAACACAGAATCGTTCAAGGGAAATTGCAAACGTAACAAGGAAAAAGTTCCAAAGTTTTTTTCAACTTAGCTTTTCCTTGCACTGTTTTCCTCACCGTACGAAATGATCACTTGAACGTCATTAAAATGGTACCCCATCATCACTCCCCCCGGGAAACTTGCACGCGAGGGATCCTTCTGTCCTTTTAAGAAAAAGAAAGAAGAGAAAAGAGTGGTTTGGGAACCTTGACGGTTCATTAGCCATTCCATACAAACTAAAGTGTAATCACAACATTACATGCTTCCACATACAAATGAATATGTACGAAGAGTTGCGGAACACTTAGCTTTATTATGCACAGGATCTGCGCCTGGCTTTGTACAAAGGGTTACAAGTCTTGCCGACAAAGCTTGTACAAAAGGGGTTGCCGGGGGGCCTGGCAACCGCGCCTTATGGGTAGAACTTGCGAAGATGCTCAATATTCCATGAGTTTTGCATTTGAATGCCATCTTCAGTCTCCAGACAGACTGCGCCAGGTCTGGTAACTCATACTACCCGATAAGGGCCTTCCCACTTTGGCGTCAACTTGTTTGATCTCTTGGCGGATTGAACGCGCCGAAGAACAATGTCGCCTTCCTCAAGGCTTCGGGCATGCACTTTGCGGCTATGATAGCGGCGCAAGGCTTGCTGGTAGCGCGCAGCTCGCACAGCCGCCCGAAGACGATCCTCCTCAAGGAGCGTTGCGTCATCTTGCCGCAACTGCTCTTGCTCAGCTTCATCGTAAGCGAGCACTCGAGGTGACCCGTATATGAGTTCCGTGGGGAGCACCTCTTCTGCACCATAGTCTAGGGAGAAGGGTGTTTGACCGGTAGCTCGATTTGGTGTCGTTCTGAGTGACCAAAGAACCGCCGGCAACTCATCAATCCAGCGTCTTCCACATTTGCACAACCTGTCAAAGGTTCTTGTCTTGAGGCCTCGCAGAACTTCAGCGTTCATCCTTTCCGCTTGGCCGTTGCTTCTCGGGTGAGCAACAGATGCAAAACAGATTTTGCCGCCAAGGTCCTGGATATACTGCATGAAGGTGCGGCTCGTGACCCTGTTAGATACTCCAAAATGGCAAACTAATCATTTGAAAAACTTGACGGTTGATTGTGTGCCATTGTCGGTGATGACCCTGTTAGATACTCCAAAATGGCAAACTAATCATTTGAAAAACTTGACGGTTGATTGCGCTGTCACCTTCCTCACTGGCTCCACTTCAGGCCACTTTGTGAACTTGTCGATAGCAACGTACAAGAACTCAAAGCCCCCGGTAGCACGGGGGAAGGGGCCCAAGATATCGTGCCCCCAGACCGAAAAAGGCCAGGAGAGAGGGATTGTTTGAAGAGCTTGAGCTAGCTGATGTATGTTCTTTGAATGGAACTGGCATGCTTCACACTTGGTTACTAGCCCAGTTGCATCCTGGAGGGCAGTGGGCCAATAGAAGCCTTGCCGGAAAGCTTTGCCAGCAAGCGCTTTGAACCTATGTGAGAGCCACATATGCCCCCATGTATTTCTGCCAACAACTTCAGTCCATCTTCCCGGCAAATACATTTTAATTTCACACCGTTTGGTCTCTTTCTGTATAGCGTGTTATCCACAAACAGATACATACTTGACTGACGGGCTACTTTCTCAGCTTCTTCTTGCTCATTGGGAAGTTCTCCTGTTTGAAGGAAATGAACTATCTGCTGCGCCCATGCCGGAGCCTGCGGCTCGACGACAAGGACTAAAGGCATTTCTTTGGCCGCGGGAGCGCTTGCCTTAGTGGCAAGAACCTGTGGTTCTGTGCTAAGCCGCCGCTCACCGATAACCGTGTCGTTGTCCCCGGCAACCTTTTTGCCGGCGGCTTCTGGGAGTTCTACCGGAAAATACTTACCGGTATTCAACTTCCTTCTTTTACTAGCCTGCATTGATGGAGTGACTATTGGTTGATTCAAATGGAGCACAAAAGTTCCCGGTTCCACGGGTAGCTTTTGAGCAGCACACTTTGATAGGTAATCAGCAATGCTGTTTTCCGCACGAGGGATGTGCTCTGTTTGCAACCCGTCAAAGTGTCCCTCCAATTTTCTCACTTCTTCCACATACGCTTCCATCAACAGGCTCTAGTAATCTTTGTTTACTTGTTTCACAACAAGCTGCGAGTCACCGCGGACGATCA
Source organism: Elymus sibiricus (assembly GCA_039707655.1). Lineage (NCBI taxonomy): Eukaryota > Viridiplantae > Streptophyta > Magnoliopsida > Poales > Poaceae > Elymus > Elymus sibiricus. The sequence goes on from CM077676.1 coordinate 312,552,308, forward strand.
ATTTTCTGATCCCAAGGTCCACTGCGATCCTAAGACCGGCAAGGAGCCCTTCGTACTCAACAGTGTTGTTTGTAGCTTGCTCCCTGGGAAAGTGCATTTAAACCACATACTTGAGGTGCTCTCCGGTGGGTGCGACAAACAGCACTCCGGCACCGGCGCCTTGCAGCGAGAAGGCACCGTCAAAGTACATAATCCATTCTTTGGCTGTCTCTTTGCCGGGGAGAGCTGTTTCTTGAATTTCTTTGTCTTGCGTTGGTGTCCTTTCTGCAATGAACTCCGCCAAGGCCCTGCTCTGAATGGTTGAGGTGCTTTCAAACTTAAGTGCAAAGCTTGACAATTCCAACGCCCACTCCACTATCCTGCCAGTTGCCTCTGGATTTCTCAAGATACGCTGCAACAGAAAGCGAGTGACAACGGTGATCTCATGTGCTTGGAAGTAGTGGCGCAGCTTTCTTGAGGCCTTAAGAAGGCCGAAAAGCAACTTATGTACCACAGAGTATCTTGATCTAGCCCCCTGCAAAGCGGAACTAACAAAATAAACGGGCCGCTGCACCATTTTCTTCTTCGGCACCACTTGTTGATTAGCTTCATCTTCCCGCGCTGACTTTGCCGGAGAAGATTTCTGTTTGTCGCTGGACGGGCTTATCGCGGCTGCTTCCTCGTCATCGATTTCCCTCTGCGCCACTAACGTAGCACTGGCCACTTGATTTGTCGCCGCTACATATAGCAGCAATGACTCTTGTGGTTTCAGTGCAACTAGTGTTGGCATGGAGGAGAGGTATCTTTTCAAGTCCTGCAGCGCGGCCTCCGCTTCCGGAGTCCATTTCATCGGACCCGCCTTTTTCAAAATCTTGAAAAACGGCAGGGCGCGCTCAGCAAATCTTGAAATGAACCTACTCAAGGCAGCAACACAGCCGGCAAGACGCCATACATCCTTGACGCTTTTTGGTGCTTGAATCTGCTCAATTGCTTTGATCTTGTCGGGATTTGCTTCAATTCCACATTGAGATACAAAGAATCCGAGAAGTTTGCCGGATGGAACGCCAAACACACACTTCTAGGGGTTGAGCTTCAAATTGTTCTTGCGCAAGTTTGCAAATGTTTCTTCTAAATCTTGAATGAGGGTTGATTTGTCCTTGGTTTTGACCACTATATCATCCATATATGCTTCCACATTCCTGTGCAGCTGGGGCTCAAAACCAATCTGGACTGCTCTTGCGAAAGTTGAACCAGCACTCTTTAACCCGAAAGGCATACGCACGAAGCAGTATGTGCCACATGGAGTAATGAATGCGGTTTTCTCCTCATCCTCCTTGGCCATGAATATCTGATGGTACCCAGAATATGCATCAAGGAAGGAGAGTAAATCACAGCCGGAAGTAGAGTCTACAATTTGATCAATGCGTGGCAAAGTGAAAGGGTCCTTTGGACATGCTTTGTTAATATCAGTGTAGTCAATACAAAGTCTCCACTTTCCGTTTGCTTTGCGCACCACAACTGGATTTGCCAAACAAGTTGGATGTAATACACCTCTAACCAAACTTGCTGCTTCAAGCTTCTTGATTTCCTCAGCAATGAACTATTGCCGCTCCAAAGCTTGCTTCGTGATTTTATGCTTGACGGGTCGAGCGTGGGGACAGACAGCAAGGTGGTGCTCAATTACCTCCCTGGGAACACCGGGGATGTCAAATGGCCGCCATGCAAACACATCGACGTTCACCCGCAGGAAGGCAATGAGCGCGCTTTCCTATTTGCTGTCAAGGGTGGCACTGATGGTGAAGGTACCGCCAGTGCCGTCCTCCCTTGCCGGCACCTTTTTGGTTGCTGGTGAAGTAGCTTTGGATTTCTTACCGGCAGAGCATTCCGGCAAGTCTTCAACAGGCGCGCAGCACTCCGAAGAGGCGTGCTTCCCGGAATCCTTGCCAGAGGTCTTGCTGGACTTCTTGCTTTCCTTCTTCTTGGTGGGAGCGGGCACCTTGGCGGCCTCTGCTGCAACCGCATCTCTGTACATCTTATCGACGCAAATAACTACATCTTTCTTGTCGGAGCTGATGGAAATGACACCCATCGGCCCTGGCATCTTCAACGTGTTGTAAGCATAGTGAGAGGCTGCCATGAATTTTGCCAAGGCTGGGTGGCCAAGAATTCCATTATACGGCAAGGGGATCTTGACAACATCAAACACAATCTTCTTTGTTCTGTAGTTCAATCCCCGCCAAACTTCAACGGCAATGTGATCTTTCCCTTGGACTGACTCCTTCCTGGGTTTACCCCTAGAAACATGCCTGTTTTCTCGAGCTCCTCGTCAGGAATCTGTAGCCTCTTGATTACTTATGGAGAAATCAAGTTTAGGCCAGCCCCACCGTCAAATAACATTTTCGTGACCTGGAGGTTGCGAATTGTTGGCGAAACCAACAACGGCAAACACCCGACCGCGGTTGTGCGATCAGGGTGATCCTCGGCATCGAAAATGATGGGCGTGTGTGACCACTTGAGTGGCTTTTGAGAGCCTATTGCCGGTTCTGCCGCATTAACCTCACGTGCCCACTGCTTAAGTTGGCGGTGAGAGGAGTGCAAAGATGCACCTCCGTCAATGCACATGGCCTCAGTTGCCTTCTGGAATTCATGTTCACTGGACTCTCCGTCGTCCTCTTCCTCTTCACTTCCATCATCTTCCTCTTTCTTTTCGTGGCCTCTAGCAGGTTTTTCTTTCTGCGAGGCCTCCTCGACCACCACGTCCCTTTTTGCCAGATCCATCGGCACCATCTTGACCCTTCTCTTTGTCGCGTTTTTCATATTCTGCCTTCTGTTTTTCAACAAGGTGCTCGACTTGTCGGCACTCATGGAGATCGTGGCCCTTGGTGCGGTGAATCTTGCAGTATGGCCCATCAGACTTGCCGGCCTTCTCGTTTGCCGCCGCCTCCTGGCAAGCGGCGCATACAGCAGCCTCCTTGTCGGAGTTCTCAGTCTTAGCTTTCTTGGCGGACTCAGAGTTGCCGGAGCCCTCAACGGCCATAACAGTTTTGCCTTTGCGCTTCGTGTTGCGCTTTCGGCCCTTCTTCCTCGGGGTGGCAGCATCATCGTCCTCAGAATCTACTTCGGCACCAGCGTCCTCCCCGGGAAGCCTTCTTCCTTCTTCAGCGCGTGCGCACTTATCTGCCAACGTATAAAGCTCGTTGACGGTCTTGGGCAACTTGACGTTCATCTTCTCCCGCATCCTTCGATTGCGCACATTCATGTGAAAGGCGGCAATGACGGCTACGGGGTGCACATCTGGAATGTTACGGTGTACACGGCTGAACCTCTGGATGTAGCGCAAAGTTTCTCCATCTCTTTGCTGAATCACTTGCAGGCTGTCCAAGGGCCTTGTGGCCCCCGGTAAAGACACCAACAAACTCATTACAGAGATCTGCCCACGAAGAAATGGAGTTCTCCGGCAAGTTCATCAGCCAAGATCTCACGTTGGGCTTCAGCACGAACGGAAAGTAGTTGGCGAGGATTTTCTCATCTCTTCCTCTGGCAGCTTGCACGGCAATCATGTAGATGCCCAGAAACTCAGCCGGGTTCAGCTTGCCGTCGTACTTTTCTGGTACTTCTGGCTTGAAGGCCCGGACGGAGGGCCATCAGACTTGCCGCAGCTCACGGGTGAAGGAAGGACACCCAACCTCATAAGGCAGATATCCGCCAACCCCTGGCGCAGGCTCATCAACGATGGGGCCGTTGCGCACGTCGGATTGACGGCGCGCCTCCCGGCGCCGTTCGATGGTGGTGCGGGCATCCTCTACCCGCATGTCTCGCAGCACTTGCCGCTGATCTTGCCGTGCTCGCAGATCCGAAGAGGCCATCGACATCTCGTCGGGCTCGAAAGATCGTTGGGCTTGCCGCGGTTGTTGGCGTTGCTGCTGTAGAGACTGTTGCCGTTGGGGTGATTGCACCATTAGTGCAGCACCGTCAATGCGGCCACCAGTTGGAGCTACTGGTGCTGTTTGCGAACGCCGTGAGGGCTCCGCTTGCTGTGATTTTCTGGCTTCGGCAAACCCAATTAAGCTTTGGATGGTGGATCTCCACTCATCCATCTTTCCTACTGCCGGAGGGAAGTTCAGCGGCATCTGGGCCCGCGCCATCGCCTCCGCTGCTGTGACTGGCATGGCTGGAACGAAGAGCGCGACGTCGCTCTACTCCTGGCAGAGCCAGCAAAAGCGCCATTGCGGTTTTGCTGCCGCGGCACATGATCAGCAGCGGGTTGCCATGGCGGAGGTGGTGCCTGAGGATCTGGGACTTGATCAATAGGGGTCTTGCGGTGAGGTCGCCGCTGCCCTGAGTCATTGACGCCGCTCAGAGTTGCACTGCGCCCATTGTGCGAGGGGCGCGGCATCTGTCCTGAAGCAGCATCTTTGGACGCCGCTGCAGTGGGATCCTGGCTCGCGTCGGCCCGGGCATTGCTGCTCCGGTGGCTGCGTTCGTTGGTGTGGCAAGGAGGAGGAGGAGGACGTCCGTCCGCTCCGCCCACGCCGTCCCGGCTTTGTTCACCAGAGGGTCGAGGAAGTCGACCGCCACCATCACGCTCGTCTCCTGCACCGACCATGGTGGGCATGGCGACCGCGCCACCCGCGCTGGTCGTGCCAACCACGGTACCCGCACCACGCGCATTGGTTGCGCCGCCTGCGAAAACGTGCAAAGGGGCCGTCATCGTGATGCCCTTCTTCTTGGGGGCCATCGACGACGAGGAGGACGGTGATGAAGTTGATGAATCTGACGCGCAATCCACTGATTCGGGTTCGTGCAAGCGATCCCCCTACCTGGCGTGCCAAAGATGTCGTGGGGTACGACCATCTATGGGGCCATCTAGCCCCTTTGTGGTTTGGCTAGGGAGATGCGCAAGCACAAAGAGCGGAATCAATGGAGGGCGCAAGGGATTTTACCCAGGCTCGGGCCGCTGAGAAGCGTAAAACCCTACTCCTGCTTGATTGTATTGGATGGGTGTGAGCACAGATTGTATTGGATTGGTGTGAGCACAAGTACAAGGAGCGCTTTCTCCGGCAAGGTGCGGAGAGAGCTGCTGCGCATGCAAGTAGTGCTAGGGTTCTGATCGCGCGACCCCTGTAAACGTTGCCCTGGTCCTCCTTTTATAGCTCAAGGGGTTACCACAGTGGCAAAACGGTAATTACAAGTTGATTAGATAGCAAACAGTGCTATCATACCTAACTCTGGCAGTTTAGGACAAAAGCATTAAATGCTCCGTTAGGTGTCATGTGGAGGAGGAGCTCCGGCAAGGTTCCTGTACCGCTCGCCCAGCTACCTCCTATTAGCCTGACACGCCTTCTGGACGGGTGTCATTAAAGACAAATCTTATCCCTGCGTGCTGACACGTGCCCGACAAATCTCACCAACCAGCCTGCGCGGTCGACACCTCACCGATTAGTGACTAGCTGCCCGGTGAGGTGGAGCACTGGAGAGCTGGCGAAAGCTTGCCGGCACGGAGCTTGCCGGGTCTTCGCCTTGCCGGTTCAGCCTTGCCGGCAAGGAACGTCTTCATCCTCAGTACTAGTTGAGTGCTTGTTAATGCTTCATCTTGAGCTTCTCTCCAGTGGTTTCTGTGGTTGGGTCTTGAATCTTGTTATTTGGCAAGTTCTGGCAAGCCTTGGCTGGCAAGGAGGCTGCTACCGTCTGTGCATATGTCAGGGTATAAAATACCCATGTTTTATACACCGACATAAAGACTTAATTTCTGCACCTATCATTCAACCACCTGATTGGAACTTGCCCTTTGAAATTATGTGTGATGCTAGTAATGATGCTCTTTGTGCTGTTCTAGGACAAAGAGTTGATAAGAAACTTAATGTTATTCATTATGCGAGTAAAACTCTAGATAGTGCTCAAAGAAATTATGCTACTACTGAGAAATAATTTTTAGCAGTTGTGTTTGCATGTGATAAATTCAGATCTTACATTGTTGATTCCAAAGTTACTATTCACACTGATCATGCTGCTATTAAATATCTTATGGAAAAGAAAGATGCTAAACCTAGACTTATTAGGTGGGTTCTTTTGCTACAAGAATTTGATTTGCATATTGTTGATAGAAAGGGAGCTGAGAATCCCGTAGCTGATAATTTGTCTAGAATGGAAAATGTTCTTGATGACCCACTTCCTATTAATAATGATTTCCCTGATGAACAATTAGCTATCATAAATGCTTCTCGTAACACACCTTGGTATGCAGACTATGCTAATTACATTGTTGCTAAATATATACCACCTAGTTTCACATACCAACAAAAGAAAAAGTTCTTCTTTGATTTAAGACATTACTTTTGGGATGACCCACATTTATATAAAGAAGTAGTAGATGGTATTATTAGACATTGTGTACCTGAGCATGAACAGGAACAAATCCTACGAAAGTGTCACTCCGAGGCATATGGAGGACACCATGCGGGAGACAGAACATCACATAAGGTATTACAATCTGGTTTTTATTGGCCCACTCTTTTCAAAGATGCACATAGGTTTGTTCTCTCTTGTGATGAATGTCAATGAATTGGTAATGTTGGTAGACGTCAGGAAATGCCTATGAATTATTCACTTGTTATTGAACCATTTGATGTTTGGGGTTTTGATTATATGGGACCTTTTCCTAAATCCAATGGATATACTCATATTCTAGTTGATGTTCATTACGTTACTAAGTGGGTAGAAGCTATTCCAACTAGTAGTGCTGATCATAACACTTCTATTAAAATGATTGAAGAAGTTATATTCCCGGGGTTTGGAGTCCCTAGATATTTAATGACTGATGGTGGTTCACATTTTATTCATGGTGTTTTCCGTAAATTGCTTGCTAAATATGATGTTAATCATAGAATTGCATATCCTTATCATCCTCAGTCTAGTGGTCAAGTTGAATTAACTAATAGAGAAATAAAATTAATTTTGCAAAATACTGTTAATAGATCGAGAAAGAATTGGTCTAAGAAACTTGATGATGCACTTTGGGCCTACAGAACTACTTATAAAAATCCTATGGGTATGTCTCCATATAAAATGGTTTATGGAAAAGCATGTCATTTACCTCTTGAGTTAGAACATAAAGCATATCAGGCAATTAAAGAACTTAACTATGATTTTAAACTTGCCGGTGAAAAGAGGTTATTTGATATTAGTTCCTTAGATGAATGGAGAACCCAAGCCTATGAAAATGCCAAGTTGTTCAAAGAAAAAGTTAAAAGATGGCATGATAAAAGATTTCAAAAACGGTAATTCAAAGTAGGTGATCATGTTCTATTATACAATTCTCGTTTAAGATTCTTTGCAGGAAAACTTCTCTCTAAATGGGAAGGACCATACATCGTCGAAGAAGTTTATCGCTCCGGAGCCATCAAAATAAACAACTCCGAAGGTAATAATCCGAGAGTGGTTAATGGGCAAAGAATTAAACATTATATCTCAGGTATGCCTATTAATATTGAAACTAATATTATTCAAACAATGACACCGGAGGAGCACATAGAAGAAACCTTCCGGAACGCTCCAGAAGCCTGAAAAGGAGTAGGTATGTGGTACTGTAAGTACTTTCTGTCCATTTTGGAATATAAAAAAATTAGGAAAATAATAAATAGTCCGAAAAGTGCACGAGGAGGCGACAAGCCTGGGGGCCGCGCCCTACCCCCCAGGGCGCGCCTACCAGGCTTGTGGCTCCCTCGTGGACTTTCCCGACTCTGTTTTTCTTTCATATTACTTGTCCTGCATGGGAAAAATCATTATATATACTCACGGGTGTTTTGACCACCGCATCGCAAGTTTCTCCTCTGTTCTTGTTTTGGGCTGTTTTTCTGACAGATCTAGATCGCCATGGCGTCTCCAAGCTCGTCCAAGGACAAGTTCTACGAGAAGGTCATCAACCCGTACCTACCGGAGGTGATGAAGCACCCTCAAGCCATTGAGATGCGTGAGGGGTGCTCCACATCCGGGACATTGAAGGACGTAAGAAGACCGGGAGCGAGAAGTCCAGGCTGGAAGCGGTGGAACAGGAGATCTTCAAGTGCCAGGGGATGGTGGAGCGCGGACTTTGTGCTAACCACTCCATGATCACGGAGTTCATCCGTGAGCACAAGGTGGACGACAAGAATATTGGGGACGTCATCTTCAAGCTTAATGACCGGATTGAGTATCTTCAGGCCCAAGTATATGATCTACAAAACCAAAATTTTGAGTATGAGGCCAAGTTCAAAGGTATGAGTTTAGCTGCAAATTTCAGGACTCCGGAAACACGCTCGTCCTTTTATGATGGAGAACCTATGCCATGGAAGACGGAGGACAAGCCCACCACTTCATCACCTCTATCATCGAAGAAGGAGATTTGAGTACACGGGTATGGGCACCAGCCTTGGCTTGTGCCAAGCTTGGGGGAGGTGCCCCGGTATCGTATCACCATCCCTTTTTATCATCATTATCTATCTTAGTTCGATCCTTAGTTATTTCATGATTCAGAAGAATAAAGTTTTAGTATGATTTAGTTTTGAGTGCTTGCTTTGTGATCTATCTATCTATGTAATTGTGTGTGAAAGTTATATAATAAAGATTAGTTGAGTTGAGTGTTTTGCTTTTGTTGATCCAATCCTAGAAAAAAATAAAGAAAAAAATAAGATCATATGCTAATCCAATGGGGAGTGATGACTTCACATAAAAGAAGTATAATTGATAAAACTTGTTGAAAGCTGACAAACATAGCATTGGTCATTGTAACAATTCATGAAAAAGTAATAAAGGAAGAGAGGTCTCACATATAAATACACTATCTTGGACATATTTTAGGATTGTGAGCCCCCATTAAATATTCTATGTCAAATAGTCGACGTTGGACAAGGAAGACAACATAATGAGTTATGTTTGCTTATATTCACATAGAAGTTATATTGTTTTGGATCCTCTAACATGTGGTGCTTGCCCCCTATCTTTTGCTAGCCAAAATTCTGTACTAAGTAGAGATACTACCTGTGCATCCAAAAACCCTTAAACCCAGTTTCATGCCATGAGAGTCCACTATATCAACCTATGGATTGAATAAGATCCTTCAAGTAAGTTGCCATCGGTGCAAAGCAATAAAAATTGCTCCTAAACATGTATGAACTTTTATTGTAATGGAAAATAAACTTTGTACGATCTTGTGATGGTGGAGTAATAAAAGCGACAGACTGCATAATAAAGGTCGCTATCACAAGGGGCAATATAAAGTGACGTTCCTTTACATTAAGAGCTTGCACATCCAAAAACAAAAAGCACATGACAACCTCTGCTTCCCTCTGCGAAGGGCCTATCTTTTACTTTATGTATTTACTTTCATGCAAGAGTCAATAGTATTCTCCTCTATTCCGTTTTTATTTTCTCTCTTGGCAAGCATCATGTGGTGGGGATTGATCCAGGCATATATATATCCAGTTGGATGTAGGTGATCATGAGTTATTATTGTTGACATTACCCTTGAGGTAAATACATTGGGAGGCGAAATTATAAGCCCCTATCTTTCTATGTGTCCGACTGAAACTTTTGCTCCATAAGTATGCCGTGAGTGTCAGCAATCATAGAAGACTAAATGATAGTTGAGTATGTGAACTTGCTAAACAAAGCTCTTACATAGACTCTTTCTGATAATATGATGAATTGGAATTGCTTCAGTGACTAAGATCATAGTTTGTTAGTTTTTAATTTGGTTTATGGTTCATACTTTAACTTGTGATTGAATTGTCACTTTTTCATGAGAAGTTTTATGATGACATATTACTGTTATAATAAAGATCATGATGCTCCATGTCCATATTTTATTTTTATCGACGCCTCTCTCTAAACATGTGGTCATGATTATCGATTTCGGCTTTCGTTTGAGGACAAGCGAGGTCTAAGCTTGGGGGAGTTGATACGTCCAATTTGCATCATGATTTCCTACTGATAATTAACATGTTTTTGATCATTATTTCACATTATTGTTCAATCTTATGCCTTTTCTCTCTTATTTTGCAAGATTCACATGAAGAGGGAGATTGCCGGCAACTGGAATTCTGGACCGGAAAGGGGTGAAACAGAGATAGCTATTTTGCACAACTCCAAATGACCTGAAAATTTATGGAGAATTATTTTGGAATATATAAAAAATACTGGCAAAATAATTAAAAGGAGGGGACCCATCAGGCAGCCACAAGCCTGGGGGGTGCGCCTTACCCCCCTAGGAGCGCCCCCGAGCTTGTGGGGCCCCTGGCAGGCCTCTGGTCCCCTCCTTCTGCTATATGAAGCCATTTGCCCTAGAAGAAATCAGAAGAAGACTTTCGGGATGAAGTGCCGCCGTCTCGAGGCGGAACCTGGGCAGGAGCTATTTTGCTCTCCAGCGGAGCAATTCTGCCGGGGATACTTCCCTCCGAGAGGCGGAAATCGAAGCCATCGACATCACCAACGATCATCTCATCGTGGGAGGACCAATCTTCATCAACATCTTCTCCAGCACCATCTCATCTCAAACCCTAGTTCATCTCTTGTATTCAATCTTTGTCTCAAAACCTCAGATTGGTACCTTTGGGTTGCTAGTAGTGTTGATTACATCTTGTAGTTGATGCTAGTTGGTTTATTTGGTGGAAGATTATATGTTCAGATCCTTAATGCTATTTAATACCCCTCTGATCTTGAACATGAATATGATTTTTGAGTAGTTACTTTTGTTCTTGAGGACATGGGAGAAGTCTTGTCATAAGTAATCATGTGAATTTGGTATTCGTTCGATATTTTGATGATATGTATGTTGTTGCTTCCTTTAGTGGTGTCGTGGGAACGTCGACTATGTGACACTTCACCATCTTTGGTCCTAAGGGAAGGCATTGTGGAGTAGTAATTAGATGATGGGTTGCTAGAGTGACAGAAGCTTAAACCCTAGTTTATGCGCTATTTCGTAAGGGACTGATTTGGATCCATATGTTTCATGCTATGGTTGGAGTTATCTTAATTCTTCTTTCGTAGTTGCAGATGCTTGCGAGAGGGGGTAATCATAAGTGGGAGGCTTGTTCAAGTAAGAACAACACCCAAGCACCGGTCCACCCACATATCAAATTATCAAAGTAGCGAACGCGAATCAAACAAACATGATGAAAGTGACTAGATGAAATTCCCATGTGTCCTTGAGAACGCTTTGCTTATTATACGAGTTCATTCCGGCTTGTCCTTTGTTATAAAAAGGATTGGGCCACCTTGCTGCACTTTTGTTACCATTACTACTTGTTAGTTGTTATGAATTATCTTGCTACCAAATTATCTGTTACCTACAATTTCAGTGCTTGCAGAGAATACCTTGCTGAAAACCGCTTGTCATTTCCTTCTGCTCCTCGTTGGGTTCGACACTCTTACTTATCGAAAGGACTACGATTGTTCCCCTATACTTGTGGGTCATCATACATTAATCTCCTTTATTTTGTCATGGTACTGAATGTTTTGATATGGGACTATATGTTCTGTTTATCTCTTATAAATAATGAAATGGGTTATATGTAAAGTTTTCCTATTTTAATTATATTATGTTGTCGCTGATGTATGGTTCTGGAATTTGGAGATTAACATTCAAGCTCTTGATTCGGAAAAAAAAACATTCAGGCTCTTGGTATCTTGAATCTTTTTGCTTTGTAGTAAACTTGATGCAAACCAGTTTGTCCTATCTGGCACTGCCACTCTCGCTTTTTGGAACAAATTTTGTCATGTGCTTGCCAATTTATTATCCTATTGACTTAGTATCCTCGGCTTACCATGCTTTTGGTGTATCTCTACTGTTTGTTATCTATACTAAACTCATTAGTCTTGAAAGATTGCGGTAATTTCCTTTGGATGTACAAGATTTATACTTGTTGGGTCACGACGCTCAGATGGGCAATGTCCGCCAAGGCGTGCTTTCGATTTAGGGCCACTATAACGAACAATTAACCAGACTTTGTCAAAACGGGGCCACAATAACGAACAATTGGTCAGACTTTGTCAAGGCGGCAGTGATAGCCACTTATTAGCATGCCTGTTATTTTTTTATCATTTTCCTGCTCTATCCACTTCCTCTCTTGCGTTCATGCTTTTAGTACCAAATTTAATGTCGAAGTGGTTATCTTGTGTAGTCTCATGAATGCGCTAAACTCGATGCTGCCTTGTGATAATCTCATGGTGATGTTGAACTCCATAATGTCCTGCTTCTATCATATGTGAATGTTTCTTCTTTCTTTTATTTTGTTATATCATGTTTGAATAAGTATGTTAAACCTGGATTACTACTAACTTGAGCATTACCTGCATGACCATAACGTTGGGACCGGCACCCTCGCGCCATGGCGCGTTACCGATCTAGTCTAAATGAAGAGCGTTCATTTGCAGGTCTTAACCAGCGGACCATTTCTCTGTCGTCCGGTCCGATCTGGCTCTCTGTCACAAAACTGGCATCTCACGATCTCCTCACCGGGACTTGTCCCCTTTCCGTCCCGGGCTGGCCAGAACGGCCGCCTAAGAGCATCTCTACCAAACTCCTTATATCGTGGTAGCGTAAAACCACTATAAGGAAAATTTTAAAACTGTTTTATGATACCACACTGGCTGCGGTAGAACAAATACCACAATTTTTTACTGTAAAAATAAATATTTCATTGTCGGTATTTTTTATTTTTTCCTTTCTCTTTTTTTCATGGTCATCTTCTTCCCCAAATCACCCGCACAAGCAGCCGTCCCCAACCGTGACCGCTTCCGCCGCTCCATGGCCGTCGAGCCCTGACGGCGACCTCGAGCCCGCATTGAGCTGTCGCGGCCACCTGAGAGCTCGAGGGGCGCGATGGCCGTAAGGAATGAGGCGAGGAAGGGTGGGGGACGTCGACCAGAATCAGGAGCTGGCAGCGGCGCCGGCGGTTGATGTGAAACTTTCCTCCTGCCAATGGTGTTCTGGTATAGGGGCAGCTGAATTTTTTCCTCTCCAAAATTGGATATCTTGGGTACAAGTTTTTTTATGGGGGGTTGTGTAATTTTTTTCCAATATCGACAGTTTTGCGGGATCTGAAATGAACACTTTTTCTGCCCAAAACGATGGTTATTTTACATTTTCGGGCCTTTTACGAGATCTGGTAGAGATGCTCTAAGGGCATCTCCAGCGCCCTTCCCTCAAATAGGACTCACTATTCGTAATCCTAACTCAATATCATGCTAAAAACTCTATATGAATGCCTCTGAGAGTGTACCATGATGAGCAATGATCCGGCGTAGCAATGACATAAAAAATGAACAAGCCATAAAAATATCGTGCTAGCCATACTATGATCATGCAAGACAAATGACGAACATGTCTCTTGTCATTTCATGTAATATGATGGTAGTGTAAGGTGATATACTCAGAATGACTATGAAAATGCCATGATAGATACGTATGATGACTGTTTTGTGGAGATGCAGATTTTTTTTGTAGAAGAATAAGAGAAAGTCCTCCCACGGGATTGGATGTACCAGCGAAGTATGCACCAAGTTCCAATGTGAGAATAGGCAATGCTCGGTACCGTAGAGGCTAGTAGTAGAAGATGAACGAAACTGCAAAGGCTTCGAACTTGCTTTAGTCGCGCAGAATTCAAACACTACACAAGAGCGTCTCGGTGTCATGCTGCATAAGACACAAAAACCACATACCCCGAGGGGGTGGCTTGGCGGAGGATTACCCCGTTGCGCATCCCGGATCAACTAAAGTCGCTGGGTTTATCAGCAGAAAGCCTCTACAACATTTGATTGCTAATGAAGCCACCCCTAGAATCCCCAACTTATGTGATTAGGTGAAGTTCAATGGACTCCTTTATTGGTTTTTGATACAAAAAACACGACAATGTTTTTTAGAAGATAACAAGATTTTCGCATGCTAAGTAAAACGAATGGAACGTAAGCATGTCAAAACAGCGGGACACACTATTGCATGAAAATCTTATGATAGAGAGCATTGCATGAGACACTATATGCAAAAGTAACATCCCCACGTTTAGAACTTTGCAATACTAAACTAGGAAAAATTAAGAAAGTGAAGAGAAAATACAGTTATTAAAAGAGAGCGTCAGAAGTGATTACCTCCCCAAGCTTAATTAAGCAAGGGTTAGACACTTTTATCGTTGAGGGACATATGACCTCTCCTCTAATAGATGTTTGAAAGAGCATGGTGCCCCCATGTTTGGTTTTGGTAATTAATGACGATCTCTATGGACAAATGGTTGCCTTGAGTTACATGTGAAGGGTTTGTCCATAGGCTTTGCTTGAACATCATCCGTTGGTTTCAAGGCTGTAAGTAGGAGATATTGTTAGAAGGGATAAAGAGGGATTGATGGAATCGTCGTTTATTGCTTGAGCCTCGTGGGCATATATATAGGATTACATGATCATCTTGGAGTACAAGTCAAGGTAGAATAAATCCTATGCTATCCTACGTTTCCTAAATAACCATTATACTCAACATCCCCCTGCAGTCACAATGGTAGCAACGCAGATGGTGAGACTAGAGAAGAATCCGAAGGTAAGCCGACAGACATCCCCCCCACAGTCATAACGATCGAAGCATCGCGGAAGTTGTGGTTGGAGTGGAAACCGACGAGGTTACTCAAGCAAGGCGGTAGCCCTTTGTGCCGATGTCGATGTAGCCGAGAGCTTCGGGTGGTGTAGCCGTGGTCGAGGTAGCCGTGCGAGGGACGCCGTGGTCGATGTCGAGTCGGGGTGGCCGGTGTCGAGGTAGTTGTCATGGAGCCGCGAGCGCAAAGAGGCGCCGAGTTAGTCATGGGCGCAGTGGTGTTGAAGTAGTGGTGCACCGGGAAGAAGACGGTGTTGACGAGGCATCGCGCTGGGTTTGCCAAGCCCGGGGACACGTCATGGACGAAGGCACGCATCGGTGTCGCCAGCATCGGGCATGCGTAGACGGATGAAGTCGATGTTGACGATGTGCCGCTCCAGGCTTGCCAGGCCTAGGGACACGTCGTGGACGAAGGCACGCATCGGTGTTGCCAGCACCGGGCATGCATAGATGAGGGACCTGCACGAGCTGTACGCCATGTCGAGGAGTCAGAGGGGCCAGCAGAGAAGGAGACTCGACGACGGTTGTGGCGCCAATCGGCGTGGGGCCGATGTCACCAACGGTGGTCGGAGTAGACGAAGTGGTCGGGGAAGATGACGGCAACGCTGGCGACGGGTTGGTGCTGGACGAAGACGAAGGAGGTGGACGGGCGGCGCGGCTCGTGTGAGCGAGCGGCAGCGACGCCGAAGAAGAGCGGCGGCCGCGGCCTGACGGCGGTGGCAGCGGCTTGGTTAGGAGTGCGGCGGCGATGCTCGAAGTAGGCGGGGAAGAACCCAACAGCGTGACGAAGACCGGCGCGGACGGTGGCATTCCCGCGCCGAGGGAGGCGGCGCAACGCATACAACGGGAAGTTGACGCGTGGGAACGGCGGAGTGGACCGCGGGCCGCGGCGCTACGGCCCAAAGGGACGACGCAGCGGCAGCAGGCGGGTCGGGGCGACGGCAGGAAGACCACGGGGCGGAGGCGTTGACCTCGTGCCGCGGCGCTACGGCCGGAAGGGGCGATGCAGTGGCGATGCGAGTGTCGGTGCCGCCGCGGGAACGGCCTCGGGGCGGCGGCGTGGACCGCGTGTCGCGGCACTACGGCCCGAAGGGGTGACGCAGCAGCAACACGCGAGTCGGTGTAGCCGCGGGGAGAACCATAGGGCGACGGCGCTGCGGCCCGACGGGGCGACGCAACGGCAGCCCGTTGCTCGATCGGTGGAGGGGCGCGCTGTACTCGGGGACATCCTTCACGGGACCCGCGGAGGCGCGTGCAACCGATTGATCAGGTCAGTCACGCGGCACGGATGGAGCGGATCGCGGCGGGCGGGTGATCAGTCCGACCGCACACGAGGTCGGGGGCGCTGCTCGGTGATGAGGACGGTGAAGTGGGGTGGTCGAGCAAACCAAGGCATCGATGGCCGGCAGTGTACGACAGGCGGACGTGCGCGTCCAGCGCCCGGCAGCCGACGTGGGGGCTGGCGAGCCCGACGCAGCCGACGAGCCCGAGGTAGGCTGCGAGGGGGCCGACACAGCAGGCGCAACCGGCAAGGGGGCTAACACAGGCGGCGAGGAGCCGCCGCAATCGGCGATCCTATGGTAGCCGGCGAGCCGACGCAGCCGGCGAGGAGCCGGCGCAACCGGCAACGGAGACGATGGGTGATGCAGGGATCCTGTTCGAGGCGGGGCGGTGACAGCCGGCGCAAAGCGACCAGCGGGCAGATGCGCGGCCGACGGCCGGGAAGGCTGCCGAGCGCGAGGTCACCGGGTCGAGGTAGGGGCCGGGTGGCCGCGCCGGTGTCGGAGTAGAGGCGTGGGGTTGACGGCGGCGGCGGGCGACGCAAACCGATCTTAGATCGGAAAACAAAAAGAAAACGCCGATCAAGACGACCGGCGAGAGAGAAAAAACCCGGAGCAAGGGCTCGGGAAAAAGACTCTCTAGGGCAGCCGGTCAACACGACCGGTAGACGAACCCTAGGTACGGGCGGCGCGGCCCCCGGCGGCGGTCATGGAGGCCGACCGCCCCAGGGGTGGCGCGCGGGGCGGAACCGGCGAGCGGCGGTTAGGGCTGGATCGGTTAGGCTGATACCATGTTAGAAGGGATAAAGAGGGATTGGTGGAATCATCGTTTATTGCTTGAGCCTCGTGGGCATATATATAGGAGTACATGATCATCTTGGAGTACAAGTCAAGGTAGAATAAATCCTACGCTATCCTACATTTCCTAAATAACCATTATACTCAACAGATATGATGCATTGGTGATCAAGACTAAGTACAAAGAGTGACTCAAGTTGATCAACACAAAAATCATAAAAGATGTACCGAGTGGGATCGAGTGATCTCATGGTCTGGTAAGCATTGTCCATTACACTTTGTGTACTAACCCACTATCTATGTGAGAGTTCTTTGTGGGGTTAGGTATGTTTCCATGGGCGTGCATCAAAAGGAAGATATCCTATGACCCATGGAGGATGGCATCAAGTGGTGATCGTCATCAAGTTTGTGGTGTGCAAGTTCAAGTGGAGCATCACGAAGAGATCATATGCTTGAAGCTTGCCGTCCATTGTGGTGACAATGGACATGTGAAGATGTGCCGAAGAGTGGCTCACCCATAGTGGAGTATGGGGGAGCAATCTACTAGTCTTCATCGAGTCAGCGCAATCAAGAAAGGTGGTCCAACTTGAGGAGGACAAGATCATCATCAGATAGCTCAAGTGGACTATGCGCAAGGCAAAGGTTTGTCCTTGATAGGTTTTCTATTTTACTGGTCTCATGGTGTTAGTTGGGAGACCGGACTATTGGATCGATAGCCGTACTATCACGGGGGGCTCTCTAGTGAGTAACTTGTTCGTATCATTCAAAGAGAGCTCAAACCATTGCATCCTTGGCATCATCTTTCTTGGTTCTTATTTGACTCTTCTCTTTGTGTGGTTTTAGAGTTTGTGTTCGTCTTCTTGTCAAACTCAAGCTCATCGAAAACGGAGTTCGTATGCATGATCTTTGCATTTTCGATGTTGGAGCGTTTGTTGGTTCATATTGTGGGAAGGTCCTCATCCTTATCCTATTGACATTTCTTCTCCTTTGATAGTTATCGCTATAGGATAGTTCTTGTCGTCATCTATCCAACAAGCTTGAGTTTGCTGAATTCGGAGTTCGTTTGCAGTAGTTATCGCAGTTTCGATCTTCTTGGTTGCATCTATTTTTCTTGGGCAGTTTTCAGCTCCCAAGCGGTAGTACCGCTCCGCACCATGGTAGTACCGCTTATGCGATACTTCCGCTATGAGCTACTGCACTCACTTCCGCTTGTTTTCATGCTTCTGTAAATGGGTGGTAGTAATATGCGGTAGTACCGCTCCCGGCGGTACTGCAATTCTACTCTCCTCTACCACCGCTGTTCCACTGCACTGTGTGACATCAAGTGGTAGTATGATACGTCCATTTTGCATCACGTTTTCCTACTGTTATTTATTATGTTTTGGGTCATTATTTCACTTTATGATACAATTCTTATGCCTTTTCTCTCTTATTTTGCAAGTTTCACATGAAGAGGGAGATTGCCGGCAGCTGGAATTCTGGACCGAAAAGGGCTATAGCAGAGATAGCTATTCCGCACAACTCCAAATGACCTGAAAATTTACGGAGAATTATTTTGGAATATATAAATAATATTGGCAGAAGAAATACCAGGAGGGGACCCACCAGGAAGCCAGAAGCCTGGGGGGCACGCCCTACCCCCTGGGCGCGCCCCCCTAGCTTGTGGGGCCTCTGGCTGGCCTCTGGCTCCCTCCTTCTGCTATATGAAGCCATTTTCCCTAGAAAAAAATTAAGAGAAGACTTTCGGGACGAAGCGCCACCGTCTCGAGGCGGAACCTGGGCAGGAGCACTTTTGCTCTCCGGCGGAGCGATTCCGCCAGGGAAACTTCCCTCGGGGAGGGGGAAATCGAAGCCATCGACATCACCAACGATCCTCTCATCATGGGAGGACCAATCTTCATCAACATCTTCACCAGCACCATCTCATCTCAAACCCTAGTTCATCTCTTGTATTCAATCTTTGTCCCAAAACCTTAGATTGGTACCTGTGGGTTGCTAGTATTGTTGATTACATCTCGTAGTTGATGCTAGTTGGTTTATTTGGTGGAAGATTATATGTTCAGATCCTTAATGACATTCAATACCCCTCTGATCTTGAACATGAATATGATTTGTGAGTAGTTACGTTTGTTCTTGAGGACATGGGAGAAGTCTTGTTATAAGTAATCATGTGAATTTGGTATTCGTTCAATATTTTGATGATATGTATGTTGTTGCTTCCTTTAGTGGTGTTGTGTGAACGTCGACTACATGACACTTCACCATACTTGGGCCTAAGGGAAGGCATTGTGGAGTAGTTAGTAGATGATGGGTTGCTAGAGTGACAGAAGCTTAAACCCTAGTTTATGCGCTATTCCGTAAAGGGCTGATTTGGATCCATATGTTTCATGCTATGGTTAGATTTATCTTAATTCTTCTTTTGTAGTTGCAGATGCTTGCGAGAGGGGGTAATCATAAGAGGGTTGCTTGTTCAAGTAAGAACAACACCCTAGCACCGGTCCACCAACATATCAAATTATCAAAGTAGCGAACGTGAATCAAATAAACATGATGAAAGTAACTAGATGAGAATTCCCATGTGTCCTCGAGAACGCTTTGCTTTATATAAGAGACCGTTCCGGCTTGTCCTTTGCTATAAAAAGGATTGGGCCACCTTGCTGCACTTTGTTACTATTGTTACTTGCTACTTGTTACGAATTATCTTGCCACAAAACTACCAGTTACCACTACTTTCAATGCTTGCAGAAAACACCTTGCTGAAAACCGATTATCATTTCCTTCTGCTCCTCATTGGGTTCGACACTCTTACTTATAGAAAAGACTATGATTGATCCCCTATACTTGTGGGTCATCAAGACTCTTTTCTGGCACGATTGACGGGGAGTGAAGCGCCTTTGGTAAGTGGAATTTGGTAAAGAAACACTTTTATTACGTGTTGAAATTTACTGTCACTTGTCACTATGGAAAGCAATCCTTTGAGGGGTTTGTTCGGGGTATATTCACTTCGACCGGAAGCATTAAGAGTTGCCCCTCAACCTATTGAACCTACTAAAAATATTTATTATGAAATTCCTTCGGGTATGATAGAGAAACTGCTGGCTAATCCTTATGCAGGAGATGGAAAGGTACATCCTGATATGCACTTGATATATATAGATGAAATTTATGGATTATTTAAGTTTGCAGGTTTATCCGAGGATGGAGTTAAGAAGAAGGTATTCCCTTTATCTTTGGAGGGAAAGGCATTGACATGGTATAGGCTATTGGATGATACTGGAACATGGGATTGGAACCGGTTGAAGCTAGAATTTCACTAGAAGTTTTATCCCATGCATTTGGTTCATTGTGATCAGAATTATATATATAATTTTTGGCCTCGTGAAGGAGAAAGTATCGCTCAAGCTTGGGGGAGGCTTAAGTATATGTTGCACACATGCCCCAATCATGAGCTCTCAAGAGAAATAATTATACAGAACTTTTATGCTCGACTTTCTTGTAATGATCAATCCATGCTCGATACTTCTTCTACTGGTTCCTTTATGAAGAGAACTATTGAATTGAAATGGGATCTTCTGGAAAGAATTAAACGCAACTATGAAAAGAACTCAACTATTGTGGCACCCCGACTCAGAGGGACCGGAACGCCCCGTATTCCAACCCAGAAGTGTCTTCTGGAATACGACACTGCTTGGCATAGAACAAACCAGCTTTTATTACAGGAGATAAAGGTACAAAGGTTTGCTATTACAAAGGTTACAACGGCACGGCGACACTACGCCTGCTAAGGTAGCCCTATGCTAGCAGCGGAACAACTCGTAGCAGCGGAATGACGATGATGGTGGTGAACTCCACTCCGCATGGACTCTGGCTAGGACACGGTCTAGCTCGCACGAACGAAACCCTCAACAAGCAACCAGGCACAGCATCACCTGCAATCTGGTATGACACGCCATGTGAGTACTTTGAATGTACTCGCAAGCTCACAACAACCAAAAGCATCAAGGCAAAACAACAACATAGCATTAACAAGTTAACTTATTACCAACTACTATGAGGTGGAAGTAAGAGTTACACAAACTAAAATGGTAAGACTAGAATCACTGATGAACCATCATTTTGAATCACGAGAAACCATCTCACTCTTGGCTACCCTGCCAAGCAACATATCAACTTGATCACCTCATGATCAATACATCCTCGTGATCACTGCGTGATGACATCACACCCTGAATGACCATCCTCAAGATCATCCCAACATCATCATCGGTATACTGCCAACCTGTTACTTATCTACATACAATCATGATATAAGTCATTCCGTCCTTGTGAGTGTTGATCGAACGGTGTGACCTACAACGAACTGTGTCCATGACCGAGGACGCGGCTATCGATAGTTTATACACTATGTAGAGATTTGTACACTGTACCCACACCACGGAACTCATGGCCTCGTGCTCCCATTCGGGTGGACCAACGACATTCCGACAAAACCAATCTATTGCATGACACTCTCCCGGCCACTCCTGACAAACTCCCTGATGAGGACATCCCTACTATGGTTCCATCCCTTGAAGATGAACAACCTGTTGCTGCAAAGAAGACGTCCAATGATGAAATCAGGATTGGACCAACTACAAGAGCTCGTGCTAAGTTACTAGAACAACGGGTGAATTCTCTCTTAGTTGATAATGCTATTTCTTTTAATGAGAGCTTTATACTGCCTAAATCCTTGTGTGTATGTGTCATTAGGTACAATGGAGAGGAAGGCATGGCACAAGGGAGCAAGGAGGAAGGCATGGCACAAGGGAGCAAGAGGATTCTGCAGTTCCCAGGCGGCAGTACCGCCTGCCCGAGCGGTAGTACCGCTTAGGCGGTACTACCGGCCCAGCACTACCGCCCAAGTACCGCTTAACAATTTTCTTCTGGAATTAAAGCGACCCAAGCGGTACTAAAGCGGCAGTTAGAATTCTCAGAGCAGTAATACCGCTTCTAGCGGTAGTACCGCTTGCTGTGAGCGGTACTACCGTGCTGCCTGCGCGCAGACTTTGGGGCTGACGGCCCGTGTACCCCTTTGATCTATCTTAGGATATAAATACTCTTCCTTAGGGTTAGTTAGAGGAGACCACGTTTAAGATAAACCCTAGTTCATGAGATTGCTTGTAAGCATTCATCTTGAATCCTCATCACCAATTCGTATCGATCTGGTGATTATATACTGCAAGTCAAGTGTGATCTGCTGTTCCATTGGGAATTAGTATATTGCAATTATACCGTTCGTGGTCGACGGCTGCGTGCGCAAGTGTGTGACGTTGTGAATATCCAAAGGGTTGAGACCTTTTGCATTGGCATCAGGGATCAAGCGAGGGAGAGTTCATCGGCGACATACAAGTTATCCTACACCATCATCATCACCACCGCCGCTTACTGAGAAGATCGGGACACCCCATATCACTCCCCTTTGGGCTATGCCATGGGTGGCCCCGATGTCACCTCGTGACATCCGCCACCTCTGTGGCTGCCACCGTCGTGGCCAAACAAAACAATCTCATCCCAGACGGGGACACCCGAGTACAACACAACTTGGGCACACAAGGTTATGACCGCCTACCGGGCCAGGGCAGCGCAAGCACATAACCTTCCCTAGTTGGAGGCACCGGCGAGAGGCATGACAATAGACCGAATTAAGGCCTCCCCTTCCAGGCAAGTGTGGTTGCACTGGTGAGCTCGATTCGGTGGCACCTGACCAACGAAATGACGGAATTTTCCCCCAAGATAAGTTTGTGATAGAACTGTTACTCCAATGTTCATATCAACCTGTGATTCAGATCATAGCAATATCCATCCAAAATCCAAAGCATAATATATATCTATATCATTACCACAATATTCAATATGACTATAAAATAAGCATGACTACTACTACTAGTAATCCCAAAGTAACATGTCATCCTCACTCTTCAAAATATAAGTCCTAGAGATCCAAGCATCATCATGGCAGTAACTAACTCACATATATCCAATTATAATGCCATGAATAAATCATTTCTAAATAATGCAATATTAAGCAAATCTAATTCAAATAAACCATGCATTGCATTGCAATCATGCAAATGGACGGTGTGGCTTGCCTTGCTCCAAAAGAGAGGGGAAGAGCTCCTGGTCTTCACCAACACACCACAAACACTCTGAAAATATTTTTGCAAGCATTTAAGAATATACCATAATGCAAATACTTCTATCCAGAAATTCTAGACAGAAGATTAAAATACCAAATTCTACCAGAAAATAGAGGAACTCAAAAGAAAAATAATGCAAAAAGAATCAGTTCATTTGGACTTGTAGTTTAGGAGTTATTCAAGGTCAAAGTTTGGTCAAATCTGGATTTAAAAATGAATTAAACTGATTTTCTGGAAATTCCAGAGGGGCTGACGTCGAAAGCGTAAAGTGGGCTTTACGCCTCCACTTAAAACGCTTCGGCGGGGGCGGGGTGAGGCTGACGGGTGGGGCCGAGCCGTCAGTTTTAAAGAGAGAGAGAGAGAGAGGAGGGAACAGAGAGGAGGCGGCTCACCGGCGGCCGTTCGCCGGCGTAGAGACGTCGGCGGAGCTGGGAGAGGGCGGGGATGGAACGGGCACTCGACGGCGCACCCGCCTGCACCCGTGGCTCCTCAAATGGTGGCCGGACGACGTCGTTCCCTTCGTCTCCGGCGGTGATGGGCTTCGGGCATCGGCGAACTCGGCGACTCCGCCGACGAGTGGCTCGGGATGAAGGCTGAGGAGGTCGAGGGGAGTGAGAGGAGCTCGATGGTGGGCTCAGCTGAGGCTGGGGTGGCTCGGAGTGAGCTCGAGGAGAAGATGGCCGAGCGGCGGAGCGTTGGCCGGAGAGGAGGAAGAAGAGGGCTACGGCTCGAGCTAGCGGCTCTGGAGGTCGATTTGGTGAGAAGGAGGAGGAGTGGTGAGACGAGCCGCGGTCGGGGATGGCTTATATAGGCGGGGGCGAGATTCCAGACCGGATGCCGCCGTGACCCGATGGGCGGGCTCTGGCAAAAGTTCCGGGCACGTGCACGAGCTTTGCGATGACGGGAGAGAGGCTGAGCGGCGGGCCAGCGACGCGGGATGGCAGAAAGCGTACGCGGGATGGCAGAGCACGCGCGGTCGGCCACTAGCGCACTGTGCGCGCGTGCGCGGCGATGACAGAGCCGCCGTGGCATGAGGAAAGGGAGAGCAGGAGGGGGCGACGGGGCCAGCCGGCCAGGTGGACGCTGGAGAGGGAGTGCGGCGCCCTCGGACGCAAGAACGCGGCCGAGCATAAGCAGCCCGCAGCTCGACGACACCCAGAGCGCGCTCGCTGCACTTAGAGCACGCGCGACCGCGTGCCCACAGTGCGGTCACCGCGTGCACGGCTAGAGAGAGGGCACGTAGGCTGGGTACATCATGTCCACAGTGTAGTCCATCCCTCCTACAGCCTCTCTGAAAAGATGGATCGATCAAAAGAGCTGTGGGTAGATGGGATGCATCCAGGAATTAT
The DNA here is from genome assembly GCA_039707655.1 of Elymus sibiricus. Classification (NCBI taxonomy): domain Eukaryota; kingdom Viridiplantae; phylum Streptophyta; class Magnoliopsida; order Poales; family Poaceae; genus Elymus; species Elymus sibiricus. The sequence goes on from CM077676.1 coordinate 312,576,501, forward strand.
TACTGCAGTCAACTTGGGTTAGATGTTGTGGTCAAGTTACTTGACCAATGGACCAGAGGGGATGTCTCCAGGGTTTAGGATACGAAGGACTACATTCTTAGGAATTTTGAGAGGGTTTGGATAGGATTTGAAGGTAGTTGTTGTTCAACTGCCCAAAATAGCACAGAAACAAGATCAGGAAGATGAACTCACATGGAGTGTGGTATTGGGCTGAAATTAGGTATATGATGATGATTTAGGACCATGCAGATGCTGGCAAAATTTCATACCATTTGAAAATGCCTAGATGATACTTCCTTCACAAAGGTCCTCTCTGCACAGAGTCTTGGGAGAATTTTGTAGAGCAAAAGGCTAGACAAACTAATGTGAAGTTTGGCATGCACAAAGGATATATGGATCTTTAGGCCCTGGATTAATTTCAGAATTTTTGAAGCAATATAAAATGTAGTTGCTTCATACACTGAAAATTTGACCAGAACCAGAGATTGGAAGGTGTGCTCTTATAGATGGTTGGATGGAGCTGAAATTTGGTGGAGGGGAATCATTTGAGCATATAGAGGGCCTGGCAAAATTTCAACTCATTTGGATACACCTAGCTAGTACTTCCTTCACAAAGCTCCTCTCTGGACAGAAACTTTGGGAAATTGCTGAGGAAGATTCACTAGGCAAATGGAGCTGAATTTTGTCATGTGGTAATGATATGGATAGGAAAGAGTGCTCAAATTTTTTGAGAGCAATCAGGAAAATATAAATGGCACTTCCTTCATAAAGTGCCAAACTGTACAGGATGGAAAAGGAATATTCCTGAATTATTTTTGAACTAGGCAAGGAAGGGTTTGGACATATCTGGGGAATATATGATCCCAAGAATTTATGAGAATTATTTGGTAATTTTTGGAATGACATAAATATAGGTTGCTTCACAACCTAGGTCAAATTGGGCTATTCCTTTAATCGGAAAAGGAATATTCCCTAAGAAAAGAATTTTGGAAATGGGTTAGAATGGAAATGCCATGATCTTGGGAAAGATACAAGGATGAAACACTACTTGGGAGGGGAAGAAATGATGACCTCCCAGGTTTCAAGTCCATAGAACTGCTTCAGAAAGAAAACCAGAGCAAAAACCAAATAAAACCAAAAGAAAAAGAAAGGGCCAAAAATCAGGGTGTTACAAACCTATCCCCCTTACAAAAATCTCGTCCTCGAGATTTGGTTGCTCATGGAACAAGTATGAATATGACTTAAGGAAGCCGTTTCCAACTCGGGCGTCCTTTTTTCCTTTGTGCATTGTTCCCTTAGAATTTCCTATGATCGGACGTTCTGCCTCTGAGATGATTTGCTTCACTTTACTTGAATTTCTGACGAGCCTTACCTCCTTCGTCAAACTCTATGCTGACTTGGATGGGTTCATGTCTGCCGGTAATATCGTGAAAATAAATTTTCCTGTGAGCACGAAACCTTTGTATTTCTTCTATTGGTGTGCTCAAATAGATGTGTGTCTTCCGGGTTCCAACCGTGCTGAGCATCGTAGTTGTTCTTTTAACGAGATCCGACTGCCCGTGAACGATACTGCGGCATCGGGATTCGTCTCTTCGTCTGAGCTTGCAATTGTAACACAGTTACCGGAGTCAACTTGCTGAACCGACGAAGGAGTCTTGCATCTGATGAGACAGACTTGGATATATCACACTGACCCTTCTAAACATGCATAACCGGACAAACAGGTTATCGGGAGGCCCTTATGGAACAGGGTAGGCCTCTAAGTGCACATCCATGTTGATCTTTATGGAACCATGGGCTCAATCTGACTTGGGTACCCGGACTATTGTCGGTCGTGCGGTAATTGTCCTATTTGTGCTGTTAGACTTACTCCTTGATTTTCAATACTTTCTTTATCGAAACCCCTTGTGGAAAGAGCTTGGACTTATTTATTTATCCCGAGTTCCTTTTGCGACCATAGTTGTTGTTGGTGCAATCATCATACTTTGTTCTTGCGCATGAACCGAGTCCTCATAAGCATACCATATAGTTGGTACAGCGTGCGTTGTTCGAGTGGATCAGACAAGGCTGTGCCAAGATTCCGTGATACCACCTTTTCTGGTGCCGAGAAACTGATCTAGGGAATTGCTGTCAAAACTGTTGTTTCAAGCTTATCTGCTTCACCATTTGTTGATTCACATGTGAGGTGTCTCTGACTTTGCCTCTTCTGACCTGAATTATGGAGTTGGTGCATCTTGGCCTTCTTTTGGTAGGTTTATGTGATCAAAGTTGTATCCTTGTATAAATGACTTGCATGATCTGGGGTGCAGGCTCCTCATACGGAAATCTGGGGTTATATACAAGATTCTCGGAGCAGACATATGTCCTGACCGACTTCTATCAAAACTGTTGCGGACCAAATTCTGAAGCTGCCCTATAATGCCAACTCACTGTGTAATATCTTGTAGCGGTACTGATGGCGGTGTGTAATGCCGTACTAGAGAAAACTGGATTGCTTGCTGAATAAGGCTGGATAAGACTAGGTTCCATGCCTGAGAAGTTTCTCCCCTGGTTGCGTATTGAGGAAGATTCACTGCCTTATGCCGGAAGCTTTCACCGAGGTAGCTTGTGGTGGAAGACTGGGTATCTTGGGCAGGAAGCTGTTCATGTGTTGCACAGAGGAAACTTGAGGAGACTTGCATCATAAGCTTCTTCCGGTACCGTGTGGGGTAAGGCTGAGCTCCTTACAACAGAAGATTCGTACTTATGATCCGCGGACTAAATACTGTATATATACCCATAACATTTTTTTATGCTGGTTATGTGTATGAGAAGAATTGCTTGTCTGTCTTTCTAGCTGAAAGTTGAACTCTTAGCCCCTTCTGTCTTTCTTTCGTAGTACAACATATTTCAAATTCCACCTGTGGCTGAAATAAAACTTTATATATATCCATACCTTCGCTGGAAAAACAGATTGTTAACCTTGCACCTGACTTGTCTTCCTGCTGGTTTGTTCATTGCTGCTGTAAAGGTTGCACAACTGATGTAAACTTGATGTTGATAATAAATCCAGGCTATCATTTATATTCCAATATATTGCAGTCAACTGAGATTGCCATACTGTTTAGCTGAGCTTCCAAATAACTGAGATCCTCATTTCTTCTTCGGGTCCGAAGGTGATTGATGAGCAACTTTCATAAGGGAAAAAAAGGTAACACCAAAGGCCCAAAAGAAACAACAAAGAAAACAACTCAATCGAATAACGACACACAACAGTCATACAGGCATCCATAAGTGACACTGCATCCATTACTACTGAGCACCAACCACAACATGCATGCTACTACAGCTGATGCAACATGAGCTATATGGATTCTAATGCACTGCGAACAAACTAAAGCTGGGTAGCTGATGAAGCAGCTGGTGGAGGGGTGGGTGGAGCAGTTAATGCAGGAGGAGCAGGGGTCGAGGAAGGAGGCAATGGGCGTGGAGCCATTGCAGCACCGAGCAATCTCCTGGCCCGGGTCGCGTCTCGGACGAGCTCAGCAATCAGCATATACTCGGCCGTCATGAACCGAGACATGGCGGGGATGGCCACATCATCATTAGGACGAGTAGATGGGAACTTGACTCGCCTGGGGTTCTCGGCTATGGTAGGGTAGTAGGAGTAGGCACGGTTTTCTTGCATCACCAACTCTTGATGACGAAGACCCGTGATTCCTGCCAGGGCTGCGAGTTGAACTGCACGATCTGGAGTGGCGCCATATCTGCCATGGAATCTGTAGGAACATCTTCCAACAGGGATCCTGGCTTCCAGAAAAACATGGGCAAAATACTCCAGTAATCTGCCCCCAAGCTGAACCTCAAACACTTGGTACCGCGGCATCTCTCCATTGGGGTAGAGGCTATGCCATACCTCGTGGAGCAGGGACACGAAGGTGAGCGGTGCAGGGGCTGCGTTGAACTCAATAAGAGTGGTGGCCATCTACACTCATGGAATAGATGGTCAGAAAAAAGACGGAATCTATATGCATGCCATGCAACAACCAAGTGCAGCAATCAAATGCAACAAACAACCAGAACTCTACACTACCGGTTTCTAACGCTCGCGTTGACTAGGGCGTCCTACAGCCAGACCTGCTCTGATACCAACAGTTGTGGCACCCCGGCTCAGAGGGACCGGAACGCCCCGTATTCCAGCCCAGAAGTGTCTTCTGGAATACGACTCTGCTTGGCATAGAAGAAACCAGCTTTTATTACAGGAGATAAAGGTACAAAGGTTTGCTATTACAAAGGTTACAACGGCACGACGACACTACGCTTGCTAAGGTAGCCCTATGCTAGCAGCGGAACAACTCGTACAGCGGAACGACGATGATGGTGGTGAACTCCACTCCGCAGGGACTCTGGCTGGGACACGGTCTAGCTCGCACGAACGAAACCCTCAACAAGCAACCAGGCACAGCATCACCTGCAATCTGGCATGACACGCCAGGTGAGTACTTTGAATGTACTCGCAAGCTCACAACAACCAAAAGCATCAAGGCAAAACAACAACATAGCATTAACAAGTTAACTTATTACCAACTACTATGAGGTGGAAGTAAGAGTTACACAAACTAATATAGTAAGACTAGAATCACTGATGAACCATCATTTTGAATCACGAGAAACCATCTCACTCTTGGCTACCCGGCCAAGCAACATATCAACTTGATCACCTCATGATCAATACATCCTCGTGATCACCGCGTGATCACTTCACACCCTGAATGACCATCCTCAAGATCATCCCAACATCATCATCGATATACTGCCAACATGTTACTTATCTACATACAATCATGATATAAGTCATTCTGTCATTGTGAGTGTTGATCGAACGGTGTGACCTACAACGAACTATGTCCATGACCGAGGATGCGGCTATCGATAGTTTATACACTCTGTAGAGGTTAGTACACTGTACCCACACCACGGAACTCATGGCCTCGTGCTCCCATTCGGGTGGACCAACGACATTCCCACAAAACCAATCTATTGCATGACACTCTCCCGGCCACCTCTGTGGCTGCCACCTTCGTGGCCAAACAAAACAATCTCGTCCCAAACGGGGACACCCGGGTACAACACAACTTGGGCACACAAGGTTATGACCGCCTACCGGGCCAGGGCAGCGCAAGCACATAACCTTCCCTAGTTGGAGGCACCGGCGAGAGGCATGGCAATAGACCGAATTAAGGCCTCCCCATCCAGGCAAGTGTGGTTGCACTGGTGAGCTCGATTCGGTGGCACCTGACCAACGAAATGACGGAATTTGTCCCCAAGATAAGTTTGTGATAGAACTGTTACTCCAATGTTCATATCAACCTGTGATTCAGATCATAGCAATATCCATCCAAAATCCAAAGCATAATATATATCTATATCATTAGCACAATATTCAATATGACTATGAAATAAGCATGACTACTACTACTAGTAATCCCAAAGTAACATGTCATCCTCACTCTTCAAAATATAAGTCCTAGAGATCCAAGCATCATCATGGCAGTAACTAACTCACATATGTGCAATTATAATGCCATGAATAAATCATTTCTAAATAATGCATTTAAGAAATTCTAGAAAGAAGATAAAAATACCAAATTCTTCCAGAAAATAGAGTAACTCAAAAGAAATATAATGCAAAAAGAATCAGTTCATTTGGACTTGTAGTTTAGGAGTTATTCAAGGTCAAAGTTTGGTCAAATCTAGATTTAAAAATGAATTAAACTGATTTTCTGGAAATTCCAGAGGGGCTGACGTCGAAAGCGTAATGTGGGGTTTACGCCTCCACTTAAAACGCTTCGGCGGGGGCAGGGTGAGGCTGACGGGTGGGGCCGAGCCGTCAGTTTTAAAGAGAGAGATAGAGGAGGGAACAGAGAGGAGGTGGCTCACCGGCGGCCGTTCGCCGGCGTAGAGACGTCGGCGGAGCTGGGAGAGGGCGGGGATGGAACGGGCACTCGACGGCGCACCCGCCTGTACCCGTGGCTCCTCAAATGGTGGCCGGACGATGTCGTTCCCTTCGTCTCCGGCGGCGATGGGCTTCGGGCGTCGGCGAACTCGGCGACTCCGGCGACGAGTGGCTCGGGATGAAGGCTGAGGGGGGCGAGGGGAGTGAGAGGAGCTCGATGGTGGGCTCAGCTGAGGCTGGGGTGGCTCGGAGTGAGCTCGAGGAGAAGATGGCCGAGCGGCGGAGCGTTGGCCGGAGAGGAGGAAGAAGAGGGCTACGGCTCGAGCTAGCGGCTCTGGAGGTCGATTTGGTGAGAAGGAGGAGGAGTGGTGAGACGAGCCGCGGTCGGGGATGGCTTATATAGGCGGGGGCGAGATTCCAGACCGTATGCCGCCGTGACCCGATGGGCGGACTCCGGCGAGAGTTCCGGGCACGTGCGCGAGCTTTGCGATGACGGGGGAGAGGCTGAGCGGCGGGCCAGCGACGCGGGATGGCAGAGCACGCGCGGTCGGCCACTAGCGCACTGTGCGCGCGTGCGCGTCGACGACAGAGCCGCCGTGGCGTGAGGAAAGGGAGAGAAGGAGGGGGCGACGGGGCCAGCCGGCCAGATGGACGTTGTAGAGGGAGTGCGGCGCCCTCGGACGCAAGAACGCGGCCGAGCAGAAGCAACCCGCAGCTCGGCGACACCAAGAGTGCGCTCGCTGCACTCAGAGCACGCGCGACCGCATGCCCACAGTGCGGTCACCGCTTGCACGGCTAGAGAGAGGGCACGTAGGCTGGGTACACCATGTCCACAGTGTAGTCCATCCCTCCTACAGCCACTCTGAAAAGATGGATCGATCAAAAGAGCTGCGGGTAGATGGGATGCATCCAGGAATTGTTACTGCAGTCAACTTGGGTTAGATGTTGTGGTCAAGTTACTTGACCAATGGATCAGAGGGGATGTCTCCAGGGTTTAGGATAGGAAGGACTACATTCTTAGGAATTTTGAGAGGGTTTGGATAGGATTTGAAGGTAGTTGCTGTTCAACTGCCCAAAATAGCACAGAAACAAGATCAGGAAGATACACTCACATGGAGTGTGGTATTGGGCTGAAATTAGGTATAGGATGATGATTTAGGACCATGCAGATGCTGGCAAAATTTCATACCATTTGGAAATACCTAGATGATACTTCTTTCACAAAGGTCCTCTCTGCACAGAGTCTTGGGAGAATTTTGTAGAGCAAAACGCTAGGCAAACTAATGTGAAGTTTGGCATGCACAAAGGATATATGGATCTTTAGGCCCTGGATTAATTTCAGAATTTTTGAAGCAATATAAAATGTAGTTGCTTCATACACTCAAAATTTGACCAGAACCAGAGATTGGAAGGTGTGCTCTCATAGATGTTTGGATGGAGCTGAAATTTGGTGGAGGGGAATCATTTGAGCATATAGAGGGCCTGGCAAAATTTCAACTCATTTGGATATACCTAGCTAGTAGTTCCTTCACAAAGCTCCTCTCTGGACAGAAACTTTGGGAAATTGCTGAGGAAGATTCACTAGGCAAATGGAGCTGAATTTTGTCATGTGGTAATGATATGGCTAGGAAAGAGTGCTCAAAAGTTTTGAGAGCAATCAGGAAAATATAAATGGCACTTCCTTCATAAAGTGCCAAACTAGACAGGATGGAAAAGGAATCTTCCTGAATTATTTTTGAACTAGGCAAGGAAGGGTTTGGACATATCTGGGGAATATATGATCCCAAGAATTTATGATAATTATTTGGGAATTTTTGGAATGACATAAATATAGGTTGCTTCACAACCTAGGTTAAATATTTCTATTCCTTTAATCAGAAAAGGAATATTCCCTAAGAAAAGAATTTTGGAAATGGGTTAGAATGGAAATGCCATGATCTTGGGAAAGATACAAGGATGAAACACTACTTGGAAGGGGAAGAAATGATGACCTCCCAGGTTTCAAGTCCATAGAACTGCTTCAGAAAGAAAACCAGAGCAAAAACCAAATAAAACCAAAAGAAAAAGAAAGGGCCAAAAATCGGGGTGTTACAACTATGATTTTAAACTTGCCGGTGAAAAGAGCATAGGTTATTTGATATTAGCTCTCTAGATGAATGGAGAACACAAGCCTATGAAAATGCCAAGTTGTTTAAAGAAAAGGTTAAGAGATGGCACGATAAGAGAATTCAAAAACGGGAATTCAAAGTAGGTGATCACGTTCTATTATAAAATTCTCGTTTAAGATTCTTTGCAGAAAAACTTCTCTCTAAATAGGAAGGACCGTACATCATCGAAGAAGTTTATCGCTCCGGGGCTATTAAGATAAACAACTCCGAGAGTGGTTAATGGGCAAAGAATTAAACATTATATCTTAGGTACGCCCATTAATGTTGAAACTAATATTATTCAAACAATGACACCGGAGGAGCACATAGAAGAAACCTTCAGGAACGCTCCAGAACCCTGAAAAGGAGTAGGTATGTGGTACGGTAAGTAAACCGACTCCAAAAATTCCATAAAAGCACTTTTTGTTCATTTTGGAATATATAAAAAATTAGGAAAATAATAAATAGTCCGAAAAGTGCATGAGGGAGTGACAAGCCTGGGGGGCATGCCCTACCCCCCAGAGCGCGCCTACCGAGGTTGTGGCTCCCCCATGGACTTTCCTGACTCCGTTTTTCTTCCATATTACTTGTCCTGTACGGGAAAACTTCATTATATATACTCTCGGATATTTTGACCGCCGTATCGCAAGTTTCTCCCATGTTCTTGTTTCGGGCTGTTTTTCAGGCAGATTTGGAGCGCTATGTAGTCACAAGAATCAGATGGGGAGAGCCATGTTTCCCACACTACAGCAAATCCGAGAATCTACAGTGATGTCGACCCCTATGGGTGGTCGACCGATGAGGAGGTGGAGGCTGACTTGAAGAGGATGGATTCCATAGACGTGGAAGAAGAAGAAATCTCACTACCCCAACCTGGAGATATGCATGTGGAATTCAAGAAATCAAGCTTGCCAAATACGGTAAACCTCCCGATACCCAATTTATTTCTTACCGTAACTTGAAAAAGAGTGTTGCTTCGTCTCTTTCAGCCAGGATGCATCCTTGGGTGGATGGTGCATTAACTGTCACTGGAAAGCTCCAAAAAGAAATCAAGGATCTTAAGCGTCAAGTCAATAAGCTCGAAGAGGAGAATCGCATCCTCAGGGGCATCGTTGCTAAGAATATTGCACCACCATCACCGAAGAAGGAGACTTGAGTACACGGGTATTGGCACCACCCTTGGCTTGTGCCAAGCTTGGGGGAGGTGCCTCGGTATCGTATCACCATCATTTTTATCATAATTATCTATCTTAGTTCGATCCTTAGTTATTTCTTGATTTAGAAGAATAAAGTTTTAGTATGATTTAGTTTCGAGTGCTTGCTTTGTGATCTATCTATCTATGTAATCGAGTGTGAGAGTTATATAATAAAGAGTAGTTTGAGTTGAGTTGTTTTACTTTTGTTGATCTAATCCTAGAAATAAAATAAAGAGAATAAAAAAGTGAGATCATATGCTAATCCCATGGGGAGTGATGACTTCACATAAAAGAAGTTTAATTGATGAAACTTGTTGGAAGTTAACAAACATAGCATTGGTCATTGTTGCAATCCATGAAAAAGTAATAAAGAAAGAGAGGTCTCACATATAAATATACTATCTTGGACATCTTTTATGATTGTGAGCCCCCATTAAATATTCTATGTCAAATAGTCGGCGTTGGACAAGGAAGACAACGTAATGAGTTATGTTTGCTTATATTCACATAGAAGCTATATTGTCATGGATCCTCTAACATGTGGTGCTTGCCCATAATCTTTTGCTAGCCAACGTTTCGTACTAAGTAGAGATACTACTTGTGCATCCAGAAACTCTTGAACCCAGTTTCATGTCATGAGAGCCCACCATATCTACCTATGGATTGAATAAGATCCTTCAAGTAAGTTGTCATCGGTGCAAAAGCAATAAAAATTGCTCCTAAATATGTATGATCTTTTATTGTAAGGGAAAATAAGCTTTGTACGAACTTGTGATGGTGAAGAAATAAAAGCGACAGACTGCATAATAAAGGTTGCTATCACAAGGGGCAATATAAAGTGACGTTCCTTTACATTAAGAGCTTGCACATTCAAAAATAAAAAGCGCATGACAACCTCTGCTTCCCTCTGCAAAGGGCCTATCCTTTACTTTATGTATTTACTTTTATGCAAGAGTCAATAGTATTCTCCTCTATTCTGTTTTTATTTTCTCTCTTGGCAAGTGTCATGTGGTGGGGAAAGATCCAGGCACATATGTCCAGTTGGATGTAGGTGATCATGAGTTATTATTGTTGACATTACCCTTGAGGTAAATAAGTTGGGAGGCGAAATTATAAGCCCCTATCTTTCTATGTCTGACTGAAACTTTTTCTCCATAAGTATGCCGTGAGTGTCAGCAATCATAGAAGACTAAATGATAGTTGAGTATGTGAACTTGCTAAACAAAGCTCTTACATAGACTCTTTCTGATAATATGATGAATTGCAATTGCATCAGTGACCGAGATCATAGTTTGTTAGTTTTCAATACGGTTTATGGTTCATACTTTATCTTGTGGATGAATTGTCACTTATTCATGAGAAGTTTTATGATGATATATTGCTGTTATGATAATGATCATGATGCTTTCATGTCCGTATTTTGTTTTATCGACACCTCTCTCTCTAAACATGTGGTATGATTATCTATTTTGGTTTTCGCTTGAGGACAAGCGAGGTCTAAGCTTGGGGGAGTTGATACGTCCATTTTGCATCATGTTTTCCTACTGTTATTTATTATGTTTTGGGTCATTATTTCACTTTATGATACAATTCTTATGCCTTTTCTTTCTTATTTTGCAAGTTTCACATGAAGAGGGAGATTGCCGGCAGCTGGAATTCTGGACCGAAAAGGGCTACAACAGAGATAGCTATTCCGCACAACTCCAAATGACCTGAAAATTTACAGAGAATTATTTTGGAATATATAAATAATATTGGCAGAAGAAATACCAGGAGGGGACCCACCAGGAAGCCACAAGCCCGGGGGGCGCGCCCCCCGAGCTTGTGGGGCCCCTGGCTGGCCTCTGGCCCCCTCCTTCTGCTATATGAAGCCATTTGCCCTAGAAAAAAATATGAGAAGACTTTCGGGACAAAGCGCTGCCGTCTTGAGGCGGAACCTGGGCAGGAGCACTTTTGCTCTCCGGCGGAGCGATTCCGCCGGGGAAACTTCCCTCCAGGAGGGTGAAATCGATGCCATCGACATCACCAACGATCCTCTCATCATGGGAGGACCAATCTTCATCAACATCTTCACCAGCACCATCTCATCTCAAACCCTAGTTCATCTCTTGTATTCAATCCCTGTCCCAAAATGTCAGATTGGTACCTGTGGGTTGCTAGTAGTGTTGATTACATCTCATAGTTGATGCTAGTTGGTTTATTTGGTGGAAGATTATATATTCAGATCCTTAATGACATTCAATACCCCTCTGATCTTGAACATGAATATGATTTGTGAGTAGTTACGTTTGTTCTTGAGGACATGGGAGAAGTCTTGTTATAAGTAATCATGTGAATTTGGTATTCGTTCGATATTTTGATGATATGTATGTTGTTGCTTCCTTTAGTGGTGTCATGTGAACGTCGACTACATGACACTTCACCATACTTGGGCCTAAGGGAAGGCATTGTGAAGTAGTAAGTAGATGATGGGTTGCTAGAGTGATAGAAGTTTAAACCCTAGTTTATGCGCTATTCCTTAAGGGGCTGATTTGGATCCATATGTTTCATGCTATGGTTAGATTTATCTTAATTCTTCTTTCATAGTTGCGGATGCTTGCGAGAGGGGGTAATCATAAGAGGGTTGCTTGTTCAAGTAAGAACAACACCCTAGCACCGGTCCACCCACATATCAAATTATCAAAGTAGCGAACACGAATCAAATAAACTTGTTGAAAGTAACTAGATGAGAATTCCCATGTGTCCTCGAGAATGCTTTGCTTTATATAAGAGACCGTTCCGGCTTGTCCTTTGCTATAAAAAGGATTGGGCCACCTTGCTTCACTTTGTTACTATTGGTACTTTCTACTCGTTACGAATTATCTTGCGACAAAACTATCAGTTACCACTACTTTCAGTGCTTGCAGAAAACACCTTGCTGAAAACCGCTTATCATTTCCTTCTGCTCCTCGTTGGGTTAGACACTCTTACTTATCGAAAAGACTATGATTGATCCCCTATACTTGTGGGTCATCATAGTACCGCTGGTGGGCATGGTAGTACCGCTCCGGCGGCACTACCGCTGCTGTTTCCTCTAACTCACACGTTTCAGCTGGAACTATCACCTCTAGCGGTAGTACCGCTCCTCTGAGTGGTAGTACCGCTTGAGCATGGGCAGAGTGCATAACGGGCAGATTTGTGGGGACACTATATAAGGGGGCCTTCTTCCCCATTGCCCCTAACGGCTTTGGCTATGCTTTTTCCTCCATTGTTGACCTCCATAAGCTTTGCCTTCTCTCTATTCCTCTCATGATTCTTGCTAGTTTTTGAGGGAAAAGAGAGAGGAGATCTAGATCCACATTTCCACCAATCCATCTCTCCTCTAAGTGAGGGGAACCCCTTGGATCTAGATCTTGGAGTTCTTTGTGTTCTCTTCTTCATTCTTCCTCCTAAATTCCTCCCTAGCATTAGTTGCTTTGGTGGGATTTGAGAGTGAGGGACGTGGGCACTCTGTGTGCCCTTGCCATTGCATTTGGAGCATAGGTTTGAGTTCTCCATGGTGATAAGTGGAAGTGAAAAGTTGAGAAGCTTATTACTCTTGGGTGCTTGGTACCCTAGAGCTTGTTCCTATTGGGTGCTTGGGCGCCCTAGACGGTTGGTGGTGCTACGGAGCTCAATCATTGTGGTGTTAAACTCCGGGCAAGCGTCGGGGTCTCCAATTAGGTTATGGAGATTGCCCCGAGCAATTTGTACGGGTTTCGGTGTCTAACACCCCTGTGTAAATGAGCTACAGTGATCATCATATTAATGCTAAGCTACTTTGGTTTGCAAAAAAAATGGTCACAGTGAATTCATATCTCATTTCAAATTCCATCCCTGAATTCAATTCAAATCATAAGTGTAATTTGAAGTTGCACAAAAGTTGCTGGAAAATAGTTCATCATTTAGCAAATATTCCCTAACAAATATTTGTTCAGGAAAACAACATCACCATCAAGCTAAATGTGGACTAGGGCAATTAAAACAGTGCTAAAACGGCATTTTAAATGCCTTTCCATTTATGAAAAATTCAAATGGATTCAAATGCCTTCCAAACTTTTTGTGGCACTGCAGTATATTGCAATGTAATTATGTGGCTAAGTCACATATTTTACAGAAGTCATTTGGCAGCTCAAACTTTTGCAAAACAATTCTGTAAAAAGAAAAACAGAAGAGAAAAAGGGGAAAAGAAGAAAACTTACTATGGACTGGGCCTAAGTGCACAGTGCACCGGCCCAGCCCACCTCTCTCTCTCCCCCACCTCCCGCCTCTCTCTCTGTCGCGTGTCGCCGCGCCCGTGGACGCGCGCGCACGCTCCGGCGACCGGCCGACACGGCGACGCTACAGCGCCGCGGGTGGATAAGGCCTCCACCGCAGCCTCCCCTCGTCGTCGTCATCCACTTCCCCCCTCCTCTCTCGCCCTCTCTCGCCCGTACTCGAGCTCACCCGAGCACCGCCGTGGCTGCGCCGCCGTGCCCGCGTCGCCACCATCGATGCCCAGCCTCGCCACCGTGTCCACGCGCTCCGCCGTCGTCCGCTATGTTGACCATGCCGACGAACGTGAGCCGGGGAGCACCGCATCGCCGCCCCGCCTCGTCTTCTTCCTCCTCGGATCGCCGACGAGCTCCGTTGAATCCGGACGCCACTACGCTCCCGTTCACTCGCCGGGCCACCGTGTGCCTCCCCGGTGGGCTCCTCTCTCTTCTCCCCCTCTCCGTTTGCTCACGCGCGCCCCCTAGCTAGCTACCTCACCGTGGCCGAACCCATCGCCACCGTTGAGCTCACCGCCGTGGCCACCGTAGCCCGAGCTCACGTCCGAGGTCGTAGCCGAGCTCCTGGGCTCTCCAGCAGCCCAACGCACCAAGCCCAGCTGCTTGTTGTGCCCTGCTTCGCCGGAACCCACCGCACCTGAACTCCGGCACCCGCTTGCGAGCTCGTCGCCGTCGATTCCGGCCACCGCAGCCCCCGCCACCGCCGCAGATCGACGCGGCGTCGTCCGCTCGTTCGAATGAGCCCGGCCGCGCTCAAAATGATCGCCCGTAGAGGAATCCCGACGTCGGCCATGGCCCTCCGCCGCATTTCGACGTCGCCGGCGTTTAGACGCCGGTGATCCGACGTGGCGCTGGCCTGGGGCCCACCCTGGGTCGCTGACCAGTGGGTCCCGCGGGTCTAGTTGACCACGTTGACTGGTCAACGTGGTGACTGGGCAGCACTGTGCCACTGACAGGCGGGCCCCACATGTTTAATTAACAGTTTTATAATTAAACTTAATTTGTTAATTAGTTTAGTCACTGACATATGGGGCCCACCTACTAATTAACCCCAGTTTATTTTAAATAAGCTCTAATTAGTCATGTGCCACTGACATGTGGGTCCCAGCCGTCAGGTTTGACCTGTACCGGCTGGGTTGACTGCTGACATCATCCTGACGCAATGCTGACGCAATAAAGCTTTTTCTGTTATTTTTGAATTTAGATTAATTCCAGGAATTTCAGAAAATTTCTTAAAACTTTGAAAAATCATAGAAAATAAACCGTAGCTCGGATGAAAAAGTTTTCTACATGAAAGTTGATCAGAAAAACAAGACGAACCCAAATATGCCCTCCATGTAGCTGTCACTACAACACTGCAAACATGGAACCTTCCCCTCCGGTTCATGTGTCTGACAGATGCCTAAAGCCGGGAAAATATTCCCAGATATTTTCCCGCTCCGTCTCCAACGTGTAGTGCTGCATTAGGTCACCCCCAGCACAGCATATTGCCATGGCATGCATTGTGTTGCATCTGTTTGCCTTGTATTTATTGTTTCTTCCCCCTCTTCTCTCCGGTAGACCCCGAGCCCGACGCTGCTGCCGAGTACGACTACACCTCTGACGACCAGACCTTTTCCGCAGAGCTTCCAGTCAAGCAAACCCCCTTGAACATGCCTATATCTCCCATTCTTTCTCTCTTATGCTTGCATTAGAATTGCTACAATTGTTGTTCCGAAAATCACTATTCTGATGCACAGCCTGTTTTTGTAACTGCTGTTGATACCATTCCTGCTATCCTAAATGCTTAGTCTAGGTTGGTTAGTGAACCATCTGTGGCCCCTCATCCTTGTCCCTGTTGCCCCGCCTTGTTACTGGTGCCCCGATCAATGTGATCGATGGGCTGAGACCAGCACATCACCGCACACCCCCTTAGTTGTACGACTCTGCAGAGCTACTATCGGGTGCCGAGGGTGATACCTCCTACATCACTTTTGATGATATCTCTATAGCATAACTAGTCGTTTGTGGGATACCGAGGGTGATTCCTCTTTCACCACCTCCGATGATGTCTCTGTCGTGCAACCCCTCAAGTGTGAACCCATCGAGGGTTATTCCTCTAAGTTCACCTTTAAGGATACGTCGAGTGGGAATCCATCGAGGGTGATTCCTCGGGTTTCCCCTGGATGTATGAACACACGGTTACCCTATATTTAACTCAGTCCCTTGTTGAAGTCACGTCGCCCCGAGGGGTACCCGCGAGAGTTGTGGAGTCGGGTTGACCATGAGGGTACCCGCGAGATAAATAAGAGGCACGGCCGGGCAGGCAGACCGCCCTAGGAGAGGGGTGGATGGGCCTGGCCCTTGCCGTAAGTCCTCGAGATGGGGCGATAGGAGGACTGATCGTCACCGTGAGCTCCCAACACACTAATGGGTTAGGATATGTGATCTGAGTAGGCCTCTGGCCTTTACGCACTAACCACCACGCGAGAATAGTATGGGCACTCGGCGACGTATGTATCAGCCGAAGCTCTCCAGATGCCAGCAGTTGAGCGGCGCGCGCCGGGTTGGACGGGAACCACCTGTGCTTGTATTATGGGGGTGGGTCTGCTCCCGTCCGCGTACGCAACGCACAGGAGTGTAAAGGGCGATGGGCCCAAGACCCCTGAGCGCTTAGGAGGTAGACCGGCGTGTCGGCCTCTCTGTTGAGCCTAGGTAGGGCTACGACGTGTCGATCAGCCGAGGCCGGGCATGGACTGAGTAAGTGTGTCCAGCCAGAGTTAATCGAGCGTGTTGGGTAAGTTGGTGCACCCCTGCAGGGAAGTTATCTATTCGAATAGCCGTGTCCACGGTTACAGGACGCTCGGAAAGTATCCCGATCTACTACAACTAGAACTGGATACTTGTGATGTTTAATAATATGTTAGCTCCGGGATCGCTTTCTCGCAGGGGTCGAGGAAGGATCTCTGGGCGTTGTTACTACTTGCTTACTACTTTACTATGTACTAATCTACACTCTTCTAATGCTGCAAGTTGCTAGTCTTCGATAGGCTAGGCCTTCCCCCCTTATTCTGGCATTTCTGCAGTCTAGTCCACAGATACAGCCCCTTCACTTGAAACCAATGCATAAATAGAATAGCTCTGATGTAAGTCTTGCGAGTACTTTGGATGAGTACTCACGGTTGCTTTGCTCCCCATTTTCCCCCATACCCGATTGCTGCGATCAGACGACGGATCCCAGGAGCCAGCTGCTCCCACCGACGACTACTACTACCCTACCGGTGGAGCCTACTACTACGTGGAGACCGACGACCAGGAGTAGATTCGGAGGCTCCCAGGCAGGAGGCCTACGCCTTTTCGATCTAGTGTCGTTGTTTTGCTCAGCCTTCTTAAGGCAGACTTGTTTAACCTTTATGTCTGTACTCAGATATTATTGTTGCTTCCTCTAACGCTTGTATGCGAGCTTTTGTATTCGAGCCCTCAAGGCCCCTGGCTTGTAATATAAAGCTTGTATGACTTTTATTTGTGTTTAGAATTGTGTTGCGATATCTTCCCGTGAGTCCTTAGGCTTGATCGTGTGCATTTGCGTGTATGATTAGTGCACGATTAAGTTGGGGGCGTCACAAGTTGGTATCAGAGCTGACTGTCTGTAGGAACCCCCTTTCCAACTCCTTGGCCGAAGTTGAGTCTAGTCTTTGCAAAACTGTTTTACTAACATGGCTGTGTGGCTTATGGGCCCATGTCGCCAATGGATGGTTTTAGGATCTTTTATTCCTCTTCCTTACTCTGGGACTCTAATCTCTCTTCCATTCGGGTTAAAGTTTTGCTAACTCTAGCATTAGGATTTCGTGATCACATTCACCCGGAGAGCTGGATTATCTACAAACATTTCTTTCCAATGCTATCATATGCTTCTCACACTGTCGTTTGACATCTTGCACTCCTTGTTTCAGATGCGTCCTGCAAGACAGCTTGTGCGCCAGACTATGGCTGTTGATGCGACTAGGTTCCTTGCCATTCTGGTCGACCTTTTGACCAGGCTGGGATATCGCTAGTACCCCGAGTACGCTGTTTACGAGGACTACCGCGAGTTCAACTAGGAGCAGTACCACCCTGTGGTTCGTATCTTTGATCGGCAGAACAACCCATCACTGAGCTGCACACCTTTCATGGTGTTGGGGTGACTGTTGACATGGCAGTCCATGATGCTACCTATACTGCTATTGCCCATCTCCGTGGAGAGCATAGTTGGTTGGAGGAGATTGCTTTCAGATATATCCCGTATACCCCCGCTGGGGATGAGAGTGGATACTACCCTGCTATCTGTACCCCTTACGTGCGACGTCGTTATGACCCGCAGGTTTTGGTTCAGTACACTGAGGCTCTGGATCGCACCGCCCGAGCTCTTGCTGTCGAGTTGTACGCCACTCATGCTCGTCTTTATGATGCTCTAACACAGTTGCTGCCAGCAGTCAGTGCAGGGATACATCCAGAGTACATCCTTTACCCGCGCAGGACAGAGATGCCACCAGGTCTTGAGTGGCCTGCTGTTGGAGGTTGTACTCCTCCATGTGGCCCTCTTCTTCCAGTTCGGGACCAGGTTCTGCACCAGAGTGTTCACGGAGCACAGGATCCTCGTGTCGAGGGCACCCTGCGTCGTCACTTGCAGTTGCCTGGCTTCAGTGGTTTTCTCTGACGTTGATATAGCTATCGCTATGTCCCGTTGTTGTATCCCTCCACCGCGTGCCTGCGCGCCGCTTAGTGTGTCTAGCTTTTCCTTTTCGAACTTGTACCGCTGGTTTGTAACCGAATCTATGTATGGATCTGCATGTCATGTTTTGACTATGATGTTGTATCTATTGCACTTCCTTTGTTGTGCGTGTTACTTCATGAATGATTCCATACACCTATAAATGCTCGTTGCTAAACTACCCCCTGTTGATTTTCTTAGCAGGATGGTTAGACCTGCAGGTTGTGGCCGTGGTGCCAACAATCCACCACCGCCCGACTATATGGCTGGAATGATGCAACAGTTTGAGCTGAACCGGCAATTCATGCAAGGGCTTATGGATCTGTTCCCTCGTCCAAATGCTAACCAGCAACCAGCCCCTATAACCTTGCAAGAGTTTGTGCGCCTCAACCCAACTACCTTCTGCAACTCAGTTCAGCAGCTTGATGCTGATGAATGGCTCTGCAACATCACATATGAGATGGAGTCTGCTAATGTTGCCCCTGCCAGCTATGTCACTTTCACATCCTACTTCTTAAAGGGTCCAGCAGCTCAATGGTGGGACAGTCACAGGTGTACCCTGGCTGTTGGAACTATCATCACCTGGGTAGAGTTCCAGGCTGCCTTCCGTGCCCGCTACATTCCCCAGGGAGTCATGGACCGGAAGAAGCATGAGTTCCGCAACCTTACCCAGGGCAGCAAGACTTTGGAAGTTTACCAGCGGGAGTTTCTTGAACTATCTCGCTATGCTGAAGAGTATATTGCTACAGATACTCGCAGACAGGAAAAGTTCCGTGAAGGGCTCAACCCTGATATCAAGCTCGCACTACTTGTCCAAGACTTTGCCGACTTCACCACCCTGGTGAACAAAGCCATTCAGGTTGAGACTGGTCTGAAGGATCACAAGGACGCACTCAAGCGCACCCGAGAAGCAGGCTCATCTTCGGGCTGGTCGTCCCAGAAGCGCCATATCTGGATTCCTCACAACATGTACCATCCAACTCTACCTGCTCCAAGGCCATCGTATGATGCATCTCGTCTGCCTCCTCCACCTCCGAGGCAGCCAAGACCTCAAGCTCCAATGCTTCGAGCTCCTGCTCCCCGTCCCGATAATGGGCTCTGCTTCAAGTGCGGCCGTCCAGGTCACCGTGCCAGAGACTACTCTCAGGATCAGAATCAACTTGTACTTCCATCAGCTGGCCGTGGAAATGGCCGTGGTAACAATCAGCCCCGCAACAACAATGTCAGGCCTTCTTATGGTCGTGGCCAAGCTTACCATGTTGATCTGAATGAAGCTCAAGACCAGCCTGCTACTATGATGGGTACTCTTCTCGTTAATTCAGTACCAGCTTCCATTTTATTTGATTCAGGAGCATCGCATTCATTCATGTCAGAAGCTTTTTCATACATGCATGACACTAAATGTGAGCAGTTGCACAATCCGTTAATGGTAAACACTCCCGCGGGCCAATGTCAAACCTCTATGTTCAGCCCCAATGTTACCATTGAAATTGAAGGGTTAGAGTTCCATGCCTTTCCTATTATTTTGAAGTCTTCCAACATTGACCTCATTATGGGAATGGATTGGTTGAAGGCTCATACTGCCTTAATCAATTGTTCCACCAAAGTCGTACAACTTCTGCACCCATCGGATGAGCTAGTAAACTACCATGCCCATCTTGTTCAAAATGCCGAGGCTCAGATTTATGCCCTGAATGCGTTGAACGCTTCTCCTCTTGAGGGGATCAAAAACGTTCCAGTCGTTCGCGACTTTGAAGATGTTTTCCCAGAAGAACTTCCAGGAGTACCCCCTGTTAGAGCTGTCGAGTTTGTTATCGACTTAAAACCAGGCACCACTCCTATTGCGAAGCGTCCCTACAAGATGCCACCACATGAACTCCTTGAGCTTAAGGAGGAAATCGACAAATCACTTCTCAAGGGTTTCATTCGTCCAATTTCTCTGCCTGGGGAGCACCTTCTCTCTTTGTCAAGAAGAAAGATGGTATGAACCGGTTGGTCCAAGATTACCGACCTATCAACCAAGCAACAATTCAGAATAAGTATCCGCTTCCTCGGATCAACGATCTGTATGATCAACTTGTTGGATCTTCAGTATTCTCTAAACTCGACTTGAGGTTGGGTTATCATCAGATCTGAGTCCACGAAGAGGATATTCCCAAGACTGCCTTCGTTACTCGCTATGGTTCATATGAGTACACCGTCATGTCTTTCGGCTTAACTAATGCTCCAGCTACGTTCTCTCGCTTGATGAATTATATCTTCCTGGATTACCTCAACAAATTCGTCGTGGTTTACTTGGATGATATCCTGATATATTCCAAGAATAAGGAGGAACATGCTGAACATCTTCGTCTTGTTCTGGAAAAGCTTCGAGAGCATCAGCTGTATGCCAAATATTCCAAGTGCGAATTTGGGTTATCCGAAGTGACCTACCTTGGTCATGTGATTTCCAAGGATGGTATTGCTGTCAACCCAGAACGAGTTCAGGCTATTCTTGACTCGACTCCCCCAAAGAATGTCAAGCAAGTCAGAAGTTTTCTCGGACTCGCAAGCTATTGCCATCGATTTGTCGAGAACTTCTCAAGGATTGCCAAGCCTCTGACTAATCTGCTTCACAAGGGTGTTAAGTTTGAGTGGACAGATAAATGTTAGGAAAGTTTCCAAACACTCAAGGACAAGCTGACCTCTGCTCCAGTGCTTGCTTCTCTGGATTCTCGCAAGGAATTCATCATTTATTGCGACGCCTCTCGTCAAGGGTTAGGCTGTATCCTAATGCAAGAGCGCAAAGTGATTTCTTATGCCTCACGACAGTTGCGTCCTCATTAAGAGAACTACCCAGTCCATGATCTCGAACTTGCTGCAGTTATTTATGCTTTGAAATTGTGGCGACATTACCTTCTCGGTAATCGTTGCGAGATCTACACGGATCATCAAAGTCTGAAGTACCTATTTACTCAGCCAGACTTGAACCTCCGTCAGCAAAGATGGATGGAAACCATTACAGACTAGGACTGCGGTATTACATATACCCCTGGAAAGGCTAATGTAATGGCAGATGCCTTGAGTCGCAAATCGTATTGCAACAACCTCATGGTTCAACAAGCTCAACCCCATCTTTATGAAGAACTTCACAAGTTGAACCTTCATATCGTTCCACAGGGTTTTCTCAATACTCTTGTTCTACAGCCAAATCTTGAGAAAGTTGTTAAGTCTACGCAAGCGAAAGACACTGAAGTTGATCAGATGAAAAGGGATCTTGTCTTTGAAAAGTCCAGAGATTTCTCGCTTGCTGAAGATGGAACCTTGTACTTCAGAGATCGCATTGTAGTACCCCGGTTCAAACTTATGACCGACAAAGTTGTGAAGGAGGCACATGATACACCACTGTCCATTCATCCGGGTAGCACCAAGATGTATCGCGACCTCCGTCAAAGGTACTGTGGTCTAAAATGAAGCAAGACATTGCTCGATATGTTGCTGAATGTGACGTTTGTCATCGCGTCAAAGCAGAGCATCAGAAGCCTGCCGGAATTATGCAACCACTTCCTATTCCTGAATTGAAATGGGATAAGGTTCAAATGGATCTTATCACTGGCCTTCCCAAGTCGCAGAAAGGCCACGATGCAATTCTTGTCGTCATTGATCAACTCTCCAAAGTTGCACATTTTCTGCCAGTCAAGGAGACGATCACTGCTAGTCAGTTAGCAGACTTGTATATCTCCAGAATTGTGACACTCCACGGTATTCCAAAGGAGATCAGTTCAGACCGTGACAGCCTCTTCACCTCCAAGTTCTGGGAAAGTTTCCAGCAAGCTATGGGAACTCATATAACCTGGAGCTCTGCTTATCACCCCCAGTCCCAAGGCCAGGTAGAATGAGTTAATCAAGTGCTTGAAGATATGTTGCGTGCTTGTGTCATCTCATTTGGCAAGAAGTGGGAAGAATCTCTCCCGTATGCTGAATTCTCGTACAACAACAACTATCAAGCTAGCTTGAAGATGGCACCCTTCGAGGTACTTTATGAACGTAAGTGTCGGACCCCTCTGAATTGGTCAGAAACTGGGGAACGACCGCTCATTGGTCCGGATATTATCCAACAAGCTGAAGAGCAAGTCCGTATTGTCCGGGAAATTCTCAAGGCGGCCCAGTCCCACCAGAAGAGCAATTATGATCGAAAACACTGGGGATCGATCTATCAACCTGGTGAGCAAGCTTATCTGCGTGTCACTCCTATGAAGGGCACTCATCGCTTCGGAATCAAGGGAAAGTTAGCTCCTCGCTACATTGGTCCCTTCCGCATTCTCGCCAGACGTGGTTAGGTGGCATATAAATTGGAATTGCCACCGCAGTTCTCCCACCTCCACTATGTCTTCCATGTGTCGCAGCTTCGCCGTTGCTTCAAGGATCCGCACCGTGCAGTGGCTCATGAGATGCTTGAATTGCAAGATAATCTCTCTTATAAGGAGCATCCGATTCGGATCCTGGATCAAGCTGAATGTCGGAGCCGTCAGAAGACAATCAAATTCTCAAAGTGCAGTGGTCGAATCATACTGAAGATGAAGCCACTTGGGAACGCGGGGATCGTCTTCGCAAAGAATATCCCAATCATTTCCCTTCTACCTCCTGAATTCTCAGGACGAGAATTTCTTTTAGAGGAGGAGAATTGTAACACTTCTGTGTAAATGAGCTACAGTGATCATCATATTAATGCTAAGCTACTTTGGTTTGCAAAAAAATGGTCACAGTGAATTCATATCTCATTTCAAATTCCATCCCTGAATTCAATTCAAATCATAAGTGAAATTTGAAGTTGCACAAATGTTGCTGGAAAATAGTTCATCATATAGCAAATATTCCCTAACAAATATTTGTTCAGGAAAATAACATCACCATCAAGCTAAATGTGGACTAGGGCAATTAAAACAGTGCTAAAACAGCATTTTAAATGCCTTTCCATTTATGAAAAATTCAAATGGATTCAAATGCCTTCCAAACTTTTTGTGGCACTGCAGTATATTGCAATGTAATTATGTGGCTAAGTCACATATTTTGCAGAAGTCATTTGGCCGCTCAAACTTTTGCAAAACAATTCTGTAAAAAGAAAAACAGAAGAGAAAAAGGGGAAAAGAAGAAAACTTACTGTGGACTGGGCCTAAGTGCACAGTGCACCGGCCCAACCAACCTCTCTCTCTCCCCCACATCCCGCCTCTCTCTCTGTCGCGTGTCGCCGCGCCCGTGGACGCGCGCGCGCTCTGGCGACTGGCCAACACGGCGACACTACAGCACCGCGGGTGGATAAGGCCTCCACCGCAGCCTCCCCTTGTCGTCCTCATCCACTTCCCCCCTCCTCTCTCGTCCTCTCTCACCCGCGCTCGAGCTCACCCGAGTGCTGCCGTGGCTGTGCCGCCGTGCCCGCGTAGCCACCGTCGATGCCCAGCCTCGCCACCGTGTCCACGCGCTCCGCCGTCATCCGCTACATCGACCACGCCGACGAACGTGAGCCGGGGAGCACCGCATCGCCGCCCCGCCTCTTCTTCTTCCTCCACGGATCGCCGACGAGCTCCGTCGAATCCGGCCGCCACTGCGCTCCCGTTCACTCGCCGGGCCACCGTGTGCCTCCCCGGTGAGCTCCTTTCTCTTCTCCCCCTCTCCGTTTGCTCGCGCGCGCCCCCTAGCTAGCTACCTCACCGTGGCCGAACCCATCGCCGCCGTTGAGCTCGCCGCCGTGGCCACTGCAGCCCAAGCTCGCGTCCGAGCTCGTAGCCGAGCTCCTGGGCTCTCGAGGAGCCCAACGCACCTAGCCCCGCCGCTTGCCGTGCCCTGCCTCGCTGGAACCCACCGCACCCGAACTCCAGCGCTCGCTCGCTAGCTCGTCGCCGTCGATTCCGGCCACCGCAGCCTCCGCCACCGCCGCAGATCGACACGACGTCGTCCGCTCATTCGAATGAGCCCAACCGCGCTCGAAATGATCGCCCGTAGACGAATCCCGATGTCGGCTGTGGCCCTCCACCGCGTTTCGACGTCGCCGGCGTTTAGACGTCGGTGATCCGACGTGGCGCTGGCCTGGGGCCCACCCTGGGTTGCTGACAAGTGGGTCCCGCTGGCCCAGTTGAC
Organism: Elymus sibiricus; assembly: GCA_039707655.1. Taxonomy (NCBI): domain Eukaryota; kingdom Viridiplantae; phylum Streptophyta; class Magnoliopsida; order Poales; family Poaceae; genus Elymus; species Elymus sibiricus. The sequence continues at coordinate 312,600,911 of CM077676.1, forward strand.
CATGTTGACTGGTCAACGTGCTGATTGGGCATCACTGTGCCACTGACAGGCGGGCCCCACGTGTTTAATTAACAGTTTATAATTAAACTTAATTTGTTAATTAGTTTAGTCACTGACATATGGGACCCACCTGCTAATTAACCCCAGTTTATTTTAAATAAGCTCTAAATAGTCCTGTGCCATTGACATGTGTGTCCCAGCCGCAAGGTTGACCTAGACCAGCTGGATTGACTGCTGACGTCATCCTGACACAAGAAAGCTTTTTCTATTATTTTTGAATTTAGATTAATTCCAGGAATTTCAGAAAATTGCTTAAAACTTTGAAAAATCATAGAAAATAAACCGTAGCTCGGATGAAAAAGTTTTCTACATGAAAGTTGATCAGAAAAATGAGACGAACCTGAATATGCCCTCCATGTAGTTGTCACATGCCTACAACACTGCAAACATGGTACCTTCCCCTCCGGTTCATCTGTCTGACAGATGCCTAAAGACGGGAAAATATTCCCAGATATTTTCCCGCTCCGTCTGCAACGTGTAGTGCTGCATTAGGACACCCCCAGCACAACATATTGCCATGGCATGCATTGTGTTGCATCTGTTTGCCTTGTATTTATTGTTTCTTCCCCCTCTTCTCTCCGGTAGACCCCGAGCCCGACGCTGCTGCCGAGTACGACTACACCTCTGATGACCAGACCTTTTCCGCAGAGCTTCCAGGCAAGTAAACCCCCTTGAACATGCCTATATCTCCCATTCTTTATCTCTTATGCTTGCATTAGAATTGCTACAGTTGTTGTTCCGAAAATCACTATTCTGATGCACAGCCTATTTTTGTAACTGCTGTTGATACCATTCCTGCTATCCTAAATGCTTAGTCTAGGTTGGTTAGTGAACCATCTGTGGCCCCTCATCCTTGTCCCTGTTGCCCCGCCTTGTTCTTGGTGCCCCGATCAATGTGATCGATGGGCTGAGACCAGCACATCACCGCACACCCCCTTAGTTGTACGACTCTGCAGAGCTACTATCGGGTGCCGAGGGTGATACCTCCTACATCACTTTTGATGATATCTCTGTAGCGTAACTAGTCGGTTTGGGATACCGAGGGTGATTCCTCTTTCACCACCTCCGATGATGTCTCTGTCGTGCAACCCCTCAAGTGTGAACCCATTGAGGGTGATTCCTCTAAGTTCACCTTGAAGGATACGTCGAGTGGGAATCCATCGAGGGTGATTCCTCGGGTTTCCCCTGGATGTATGAACACACGGTTACCCTATATTTAACTCAATCCCTTGTTGAAGTCGGGTCGACCCCGAGGGGTACCCATGAGAGTTGTGGAGTCGGGTTGACCATGAGGGTACCCACGAGATAAATACGAGGCACGGCCGGACAGGCAGGCCGCCCCAGGAGAGGGGTGGATGGGCCTGGCCCTTGCCGTAAGTCCTCGAGACGGGGCGACAGGAGCACTGATCGTCACCGCGAGCTCCCAACACACTAATGGGTTAGGATGTGATCTGAGTAGGCCTCTAGCCTTTACGCACTAACCACCACGCAGGAATAGTATGGGCACTCGGCGTCGTCTGTATCAGCCGAAGCTCTCCAGACGCCAGCCGAAGTTGGTGCACCCCTGCAGGGAAGTTATCTATTCGAATAGCCGTGTCCACGGTTACAGGACGCTCGGAAAGTATCCCGATCTACTACAACTAGAACTGGATACTAGTGATGTTTAATAATATGTTACCTCCGGGATCGCTTTCTCGCAGGGGTCGAGGAAGGATCTCTGGGCGTTGTTACTACTTGCTTACTACTTTACTATGTACTAATCTACACTCTTCTAATGCTGCAAGATGCTGCAAGTTGCTAGTCTTCGATAGGCTAGGCCTTCCCCCCTTGTTCTGGCATTTCTGTTGTCTAGTCCACAGATACAGCCCCTTCACTTGAAACCAATGCATAAATAGAATAGCTCTGATGTAAGTCTTGCGAGTACTTTGGATGAGTACTCACGGTTGCTTTGCTCCCCCTTTTCCCCCATACCCGATTGCCGCGATCAGAGGACGAATCCCAGGAGCCAGCTGCTCCCGCCGCCGACTACTACTACCCTACCGGTGGAGCCTACTACTACGTGGAGACCGACAACCAGGAGTAGATTCGGAGGCTCCCAGGTAGGAGGCCTGCGCCTTTTCGATCTAGTGTCGTTGTTTTGCTCAGCCTTCTTAAGGCAGACTTGTTTAACCTTTATGTCTGTACTCAGATATTATTGTTGCTTCCGCTAACGCTTGTACGCGAGCTTTTGTATTCGAGCCCTCGAGGCCCCTGGTTTGTAATATAAAGCTTGTATGACTTTTTTTTGTGTTTAGAGTTGTGTTGTGATATCTTCCCGTGAGTCCTTAGGCTTGATCGTGTGCATTTGCGTGTATGATTAGTGCACGATTAAGTCGGGGGCGTCACACGGTGACCGCCTCCAAGGGTTGCCATTTGTACGGGTTCGGTGACCGCCCTCAAGGGTCCCTTAGTGGAATGACGACATCTTGCACTGTGCGAGGGCGTGAGGAGATTACGGTGGCCCTAGTGGCTTCTTGGGGAGCATTGTGCCTCCACACCGCTCCAAACGGAGATTAGCACCCGTAAGGGTGTGAATTTTGGGATACATCGTCATCTCTGTGTGCCTCGGTTATCTCTTACCTGAGCCCTTTACTTATGCACTTTACTTTGTGATAGCCATAGTGTTTCATGTTATATATCTTGCTATCACTTAGTTGCTTATTTTGCTTAGCATAGGTTGTTGGTGCACATAGGTGCTACTTGTGAACTGTGTTGGGATTTCCCCGAAGAGGAGAGGACGGTGCAGTACAGTAGAGATAAGTATATACCTCAGTTAAGAACCAAGGTTATCAATCCAGTAGGAGAGCCACAAAGAACCTCGTTAGCAGCACCTACACACACAAAAGCAAATACTTGCACCCAACGCAAACAAGAGGGTTGTCAATCCCTTTGGCGGTTGCTTGCAAGGATTAATTCTGATAGTGATAGATAGATAAATAAATTGTAAAACAAAATAAAGGAAATAAAATTGCAGCAAGGTATTTTTGGATTTATATATGATGGATAAATGACCCGGGGGCCATATTTTCACTAGAGGCTTCTCTCTCGAACGCATAGCATATGGTGGGTAAACAAATTACTGTTGGGCAATTGATAGAAAAGCGCATAGTTATGACGATATTCAAGGCAATGATCATGTATATAGGCATCACGTCCGAGACAAGTTGACCGACTCCTGCATGCATCTACTACTATTACTCCACCCATCGACCGCTATCCAGCATGCATCTAGGGTATTAAGTTAATGAAAACAGAGTAACGCCTTAAGCAAGATGACATGATGTAGATAAAGTAAACTCAAGCAACATGAATAAACCCCATCATTTTATCCTTAATGGCAACAATACAAATACGTGTCTTGTCCCTTTCTGTCACTGGGATAGAGCACCGCAAGATTGAACCCATCACAAAGCACCTCTCTCATTGCAAGATATATCAATCTAGTTGGCCAAACCAAACGGATAGATCAAAGAGAAATACAAAGCTATACCAATCATTCATAAATAAGTTCAGAAAAGACTCAAATATTTCTCATGAATAATATGATCATAAACCCACAATTCATCAGATCCCAACAAACAGACCACAAAAGAATATTACATCGAATAGAACTACAAGGAGATCGAGGAGAACATTGTATTGAAGATCAAAGAGACAGAAGAAGCCATCTAGCTACTAGCTATGGACCCGTCGGTTTGTGGTAAACTACTCACACATCATCGGAAGGGCAGCAAGGTTGATGTAGAAGCCCTCCGTTATTGATTCCCCCTTCGGCAGAGTACCGGAAAAGGACTCCAGATGGGATCACGGAAGAACAGAAGCTTGCGGCGGCGGAAAAGTTATTCAAGGTGGCTCTTTGGTATATGGGGAATATTTGAGAATTTATAGGCTTGGAATTAGGTCAAGAGGTGCCACGAGGGGCCCACAAGCCTGGGGGGCGTGCCTACCCCCCTGGGCACGCCTCCCAAGCTTGTCGCTCCCTTGTGGCTTGTCTGGTCTTCTCCCGGGGTCCCTCTTGATCCAGAAAAAAATAATCCAAAGTTTTTTCTCCGTTTGGACTCTGTTTGATATGGATTTTCTGAAAAGACAAAAACAAGCAAAAAACAACAACTGGCACCGGGCACTAGGTTAATAGGTTAGTCCCAAAAAATGATATATAATTGCATATAAACATCCAAGATTGATACTATAATAACATGGAACAATAAAAAATTATAGATACGTTGGAGACGTATCAAGCATCCCCAAGCTTAATTCCTGCTCGTCCTCGAGTAGGTAAATGATAAAAACAGAATTTTTGATGTGGAATGCTACCTAACATGTTCATCATGTAATTCTCTTTTATGGTATGAACATTAAGATCCGAATGATTCAAAGCAATAGTCTATATATAATTTGATATAAAGACATAAATACTCAAGCATACTAACAAACAATCATGTCTTTCAAAATAAAAATGCTAAAGAAAGTTATCCCTACAAAATCATATAATCCTGTCATGCTCCATCTTCTTAACATAAAGTATTTGTCATGCACAACCCCGAAGACAATCAAGCAATTGGTTCATACTTTTTAACGCGCTTAAGCTTTTTCAACCCCCACACAATACATGAGCGCAAGCCATGGATATAACACTATGGGTGGAATAGAATATGATGATAGAGATTAATAAGGGGAAGTAAAAAAAAGGAAGATAGTCTCACATCGACGTGACTAATCAACGGGCTATAGAGATGCCCATCAATTGATGTCAATGCGAGGAGAGGGATTGCCATGCAACAGATGCACTAAGAGCTATAAGTGTATGAAAGCTCAAAATAAAAACTAAGTGGGTGCATCCAACTTGCTTGCTAATGAAGACCTCGGGCATTGAATATACAAGCCAAGTTCTATAATGAAAAATTCCCACTAGTATATGAAAGTGACAACATAGGAGACTCTCTATATGAAAAATATGGTGCTACTTTGAAGCACAAGTATGGTAAAGGATAGTAACACTGCCCCTTCTCTCTTTTTCTCTCTTTTTTTGCTGGGCTCTTTTGGCCACTTTTATTTTTATTTCCTCACAGGGGCAATGCTCTAATAATGATGATCATCACACTTCTATTTACTTACAACTCAAAATTACAACTCGATACTAGAACAAATATGACTCTATAAGAACTTTATGCACTAGTTCGGACTTTGGAGACATGGCAACACTATTTATGGCCTAAGGAGTTTGTCATACATTCTGATCATGAATCACTCAAGCATATTAGAAGTCAAAGCAAACTGAATCGTAGACATGCAAAATGGGTTGAATTTATTGAATCTTTTCCTTATGTTATTAAGCACAAGAAAGGAAAGGAGAATGTTATTGCCGATGCATTGTCTAGACACTATACCATGTTATCACAACTTGACTTCAAAAAATTTGGACTTGAAACTATAAAACAGCAATATGCTAATGATGTCGATTTTAAAGATATATTGCTCAATTGCAGAGAGGGTAGAACTTGGAACAAGTTCGTCATTAGTGGCGGATTTGTTTTTCGTGCTAATAAGCTATGCATCCCAGATAGCTCTGTTCGTCTTTTGTTGTTACAGGAGGCGCATGGAGGCGGACTTATGGGACATTTCGGCGTCAAGAAGACAGAAGACATCCTTGCTGGTCATTTCTTTTGACCGAAAATGAGAAGGGGTGTGGAGAGATATGTTGCACGCTGCACGGCATTCCAAAAAGCTAAGTCATGATTGAACCCACATGGTTTATATATGCCTCTTCCTGTTCCTAGCACTCCTTAGGAAGATATATCTATGGACTTTATATTAGGACTGCCTAGAACACGATGGGGGCGGGATAGTATATTTGTGGTTGTCGATCAATTCTCTAAGATGGCACATTTTATACATTGTCATAAAAGTAACGATGCTACTCACATTGCTGATTTGTTCTTTCGAGAAGTAGTTCGTTTACATGGTGTGCCAAATACAATTGTTTCTGATCGTGACACAAAATTTCTTAGCCACTTTTGGAGGGTGTTGTGGACAAAATTGGGGACTAAGCTTTTATTTAGTACTACATGTCATCCTCAAACCGATGATCAAACTGAAGTGGTTAATAGTACTTTGTCTACTATGCTTAGGGCTATTTTGAAAAAGAATTTAAAGATGTGGGAAGAATATGTATCTCATGTAGAGTTTGCTTATAACCGCTCAGTTCATTCTACCACAAAGTTATGCCCATTTGAGATTGTTTCTGGATTTATACCTCGTGCACCAATTGATTTATTACCTATTCCATCTTCGGAGAAGGTAAACCTTGGTGCTAAAGAACGTGCTGAGTTAGTATTAAAAATGCATGAGATGACTAAAAAAATATTGAATGCATGAATGCCAAGTATAAACTTGCTGGTAGTCAGGGTAGGAAAAGTATTGCGTTTGAACTAGGTGATTTAGTATGGTTACATTTGCGAAAAGACCGGTCCCTGATTTACGAAAGTCAAAATTAATGCCTCGTGCGGACGGACCTTTTAAAGTGGTTGAAAAAATTAACGACAATGCATATAAGCTTGATCTGCCTGCAGAGTTTGGGGTTAGTCCCACATTTAACATTGCAGATTTAAAACCATACCTTGGTGAGGATGATGAGCTACCATCGAGGACGACTTCGATTCAAGAAGGGGGGATGATGAGGACATCTCTTCTACTGTTACGCCCACCGCGACTCCTACATCAGTTATTCCACTTGGTCCTATGACTAGAGCGCGCGCGACAAATAAATGGCCAGGTACTATCGCTCCTTTATAAACATGATTTGACTGACGAAAATACGATGCTACACTCATGTTCTGATTTGCTTGTACTCAGGAATAAAAGAGAGATTAGAGATGAAGACAACTGTGCATTCAAATCAGATGAAGTAACAGTGCATGCATATCCACCACCGAATCAAGCCCATCCACCAATCATGTCACGTGCATGCACATGCATGAAGTGCACAAGGACCAAAGGATTTGGGCTAATGAACCAAGATCAGCCATGAACGTGGGCTTTGGACTTTTTGGCTGTGCCAGGTGCTTCTACAGATGCGTCGTCTTGCAGTCTGCCTGCCACGTCGGCCTCTGTAGCCGACCCACGAACGACAGTAGTCTGGATGGGACACAACGACGGACGCGGCCGCACGTCTACTCTTAATAAATTGCTAGCTTAAATTAGGGTTTAGACTCGGGTTTTATTGTATTGTTTAGCCATCGCTATAATTTGCATCTACGAGATGTGTAGGACTACCGCCTTGTCAGATCCACAATGGTACCCTAACTTTTCATCTAGTTCGTGTGCTCAATTTATCATCCGCAATTTCAGATTGCAATTCACCTTTGTTCTTGCCGGTTCTTCGGTTGCTTGCAGGAACTTGAACCTCGTTGTTCAGGTTGATCGTGCCTACGGCAAGATCAATAACCATCGGAGATTGGTTTAGCGATTGTCGAGGCGTATCGTCGGGTACGGTATAGCCGAATCGTCAAGGTCAAAATCCACCAAATCGATAGTTATCCCCACTCTCATCGAAAGACCGGGCCGCCGTCACATCAAGTGGTATCAGTTTTCAGGTTCATCGATGAGAGATTTACAGTTTTATTAGATTAGTTATTTTTCTATCCTATAACCCACGAAAAAGCCAAAAAAATAGATTAGTTCATCCTTTACACCTATCTTTTTAGCCTTTAGCAATTTTTGCATCTAGTATTTGCTTTGCTGAATCTTTGGTTGCATTCATCCTAGAAATAGTGCTGGTTTAGATTAGTTTGGGAGAAAATCATCTACTAGACCGAACCTTGTTTTTGCCCACCATATTTTCCGCCGCACGCTCATCTGTAATCTAAAAAAAAGATTGCATCAGATTGTTTCTAGTTTTGCCGATTTTTTTGCGTGCAATCCGAGGTCGCATTAGTTCAAAAGTCCGTCCTGTCTGCCGCTTTACGAGCATATTAGCGCCTCACACCCACCGCCTGTCCGCAACACGTGCGAGCTAGCTGCGCGTTTTCCTTCGCGTGGTACCCCACCCAGCCTACGCGAATGCCTAGACACACAGCCATCGTGTCTGGCACTGCGCGTGCGTTCCATCCATATACGCTTCACGAGAGCCCAGGCAATGCCGCTTAGCCACACGCAAAATGCCAGACACCCAATGATCTGTGTCTGCCACCACGAGCGCCGCGCCCAACAATCTTCGCCGGCTGATTTTGTGCACTATTACTAGCTAATCTCAACATGAATCACTTTTAGCTAGCTCTCGTTGCAACTTGTTCAGTAGCTTTACATCTTTCTTTTCTTCAGATTTAACTTGTGTTTGTGATTTCCGCTAGTAACCGGCCTGAAACCACAAAGAGAAAAAAAAGAGAAAAAAGAAAGAAAAAAGAAAGAAAAAAAGAAAAAAGAGAGAAAAAAAAGAAAAGGTTGCAAAATTCAGGTCGACTAGCATCTGCTTTGGGCTGTTTGCCATCAGGAACATTCTTTTTGTTGCTAAGCGCTTGACACTGCATCATTTATCCTCTATTTTCGAGCTTTATTATACAGACGTGTACCTCACTTATATTTAGCTATTTCGAGCTATCATATTTTCATCGATTTCCACTCACTTGATTCAGTATCTGGGCTTAGATTATTTTATCTCTTACTAGTCGACTGCCAGCACTAGTTAGGAGTTTGAGCAATTATTCAGCTTGCACTACTTTTTGCTTAATGTGCCACTGATATTGTGAGTTGAGGAAACCATCACCAAGCTCCACTTCCTATATTGTACCTTGTTCAGTCACTTGGTAATCGCTATATCAATCTTTTGATAACTTTTGACATCGCCAACGGCCGACAACCACTGCAACACGGTAAGAACTGGTAAGAGCTTGGTAATTGCTAGAGAGTTGAGAGACATTTTCCACCGCCTCACTGTAGTTACTGTAGGAGCACTATACTTGTGATTTTGTTCTTGTTCCATCCTAACTATGGCAGGTGAAGAAGATAATACAAAAGCTACAGTGGCGCGCCTTGAGGAGGATGTGTGTGCATACACCGAGCGGTTCACAGCGTTCGAGGGCGCACTTGATAAGCGTCTCAAGTCGATCAAGGATAGCAATGAGACCTTCACTCAAACACTTGCAGCTATTATGGAACGTCTCGATGCCCACGATGGCCGACTGGGCGCCACCTCCACCGCCGCTCTGCCACTTCCAGCCACCAACACAGGTCTACAGCGAGCTCGTCGGGTGCTCCCAGGGGACCCGAGCCACCCTCTTACATACACCGGTGCCGTCGACCAGCCCCGTCCTCGCAACGCCAACTCGATAGTCGCTCCGCATGAGGACATCCAAGATGACAACTATGATGGTGATTACGAGGATCTTGATGCAGTTAACTATAACAATGATCGTGATCATCGCCGACTACGCAATAATCAACAAGGTATGGGATGACACCATTGTCCTGAGGTACGTGGCCATGACGACTCTTTGGGTAGAATTAAATTTGGCATGCCTCCTTTTGACGGGGAATATGATCCAGATATTTATCTTGACTAGGAATTATTAGTTGATAAAAAATTTGCTTGCCATGATTTTCCTGATGATAAAAGAGTTAGGGCTCCAACTAGTGAGTTTAGTGATTTTGCTTCTGTTTGGTGGAGAGAACATTGTCGCAAACATCCTAATAATATTCCTGCCACTTGGGAAGCTTTGAAATTAATAATGCGTCATCGGTTTGTTCCTGGTTATTATGAACGTGACTTGCTAAATAAACTACCACGCTTGAACCAGGGATCTAAATCTGTGGAAGAATATTATCAAGAATTGCAAATGGGCATGTTATGTTGTGGTTTAGTTGAGACTGAGGAAGCCTCTATGGCTAGGTTCTTGAGTGGATTGAATAGACAAATATATGACATACTTGCTTATAAGGATTATAATTCAATGACCCGTTTATTCCATCTTGCTATACATGCTGAACATGAAGTGCAGGGTCGCTCGAGAATGCGTTCTATTTTTTTTGCAGGTCGTACCTCCACATGGACGCCACTGATACGTCTCCAACGTATCTATAATTTTTGATTGTTCCATGCTATTATATTATCAATCTTGGATGTTTTATATACCTTTACAAACAATTATATATCATTTTTTGGTACTAACCTATTAACTTAGTGCCCAGTGCCAGTTGCTGTTTTTTGCCTATTTTTGATTTTCCAGAATATCAGTACCAAACGAAGTCCAAATGCCACAAAACTTTTTGGAGATTTTTTTCTGGACAAAAGAGACACTAGAAGCTTCGGGAGGAGACAAGAAGATGAAGCAGTGGCCCACGAGGCACCACGGCGCGCCCCAGGGGGGGCGCCCTGGTGGCTCGTGGGGCCCACACAGCTCCGTTTGACCTAATTCCACCACTATAAATTCTCTAAAATCGGCAAACCAACAGAGGAGTCCACGAAATACTTTTTTCGCCGCCGCAAGTTCCTGTTCTCGAGAGATCCCATCTGGGGGCCTTTTCCGGCACTCCGCCGGAGGGGGATTCAATCACGGAGGGGCTCTCCATCAACCTTGCTGCCCTTCCGATGATGCGTGAGTAGTTTACCACAGACCTTCGGGTCCATAGTTAGTAGATAGATGGCTTTTTCTCTCTTTTTGATCTTCAATACAATGTTCTCCTCGATGTTCTTGGAGTTCTATCCGATGTAATCACTTTTTGCGGTGTGTTTGTTGGGATCCGATGAATTGTGAGTTTATGATCAGATTATCCATGAATATTATTTGAGTCTTCTCTAAACTCTTTTATGCATGATTATTATAGCTTCGTATTTCTCTCCGATCTATTGATTTGGTTTGGCCAACTAGATTGATTTATCTTGCAATGGGAGAGGTGCTTTATAATGGGTTCGATCTTGCGGTGCTCAATCCCAGTGACAGAAAGGGACATCACACGTATGTATCGTTGCTATTAAGGGCAAAAAGATGGGGTTTATTCATGCGTGAGTTTACTTTGTCTACATCATGTCATCTTGCTTAAGGCGTTACTCCGTTCTTTATGAACTTAATACTCTAGATGCATGCTGGATAGCGGTCGATGTGTGGAGTAATAGTAGTAGATGCAAAATTGTTTCGGTCTACTTGTCTCGGACGTGATGCCTATATACATGATCATTGCCTTGGATATCTTCATGATTATTTGTTTTTCTATCAATTGCCCAACAGTAAATTGTTTACCCACCGTATGCTATTTTCAAGAGAGAAGCCTCTAGTGAAAACTATGGCCCCCTGGTCTACTTTATTCATATATTAAAAATCCTAAAAATACCTTGCTGCACTTTTATTTTATTTATCTTATTTTATATTTGAGTTCAATCTATCTATCTATCACCATACAATTTAATGTTGCAATTAACCGCCAAGGGATTGACAACCCCTTGTTTGCGTTGGGTGCAAGGATTTGTTGTTTTGTGTGCAGGTACTGTTAACGAGGTGTTGCGTGATTCTCCTACTGGATTGATAACCTTGGTTTCATAACTGAGGGAAATACTTATCTCTACTGTACTGCATCATCCCCTCCTCTTTGGGGAAAAACCAACGCAGATCACAAGTAGCAGGAAGAATTTCTGGCGTCGTTGCTGGTGAGACATCATCAACATCTATCAAGCACCTACTCATAAAAATTTCATCTCCTTGCATTTATTTTATTTGCCTTTGCCTCTCGTTTTCATCTCCCCCACTTATAAAAAGTTTTTACAAAAATACAAAAATATTTTCCGTTTGCCTTTTTCTTGTTTGCTTCTTTGCTTGCTTGTTATCTTGTTTGCGTAGTCACGATGTCTCAAGAAAATACAAAATTATGTGATTTTTCCAATACTAATAATAATTATTTTATTAGTACTCCGATTGCTCCTCCCGCCGCTAGTGTGGAGACTTGTGATATTAATGCCGCTTTATTAAATCTTGTCATGAAAGAACAATTTTCTGGTAGCCCTATATAAATTAAAGCTTTATATGTCTCCATGGATGAAAGTAAGAAAAGAACCGCTATGCTAAAAGCTAAATGATAATTTTTAGAAAAAGCGATTCCTCCCGGTTTTTATCGTAGTAATGATGAGGATCTTAAAATGATTAGCGTGCACCCCAATTTTGTTGATGTGATAAAAGAACCTACCTATAAGAACAAAAAATTTGATTTTGTGCCTAGGAGTGTGATTATGGGAAACTTGTGTGTTAAACCTCCTAAAATAAGTGGATGTGTGATTAAGGAATTGGAAACCAAGGATGATAATACTTGAAACTATGCATTATGCCTAGCTAGGGGCATAAAACAATAGCGCTTGTTGGGAGGCAACCCAATGAATAAAATAAATTTTTGCTTTTTGTTTTTGTTCTTGTGTGTTTACACAATTATGCTACTTTTATGATTGTGTTTTTATGTTTTAATTAGTGTTTGTGCCAAGTAAAGCCTTTGGGATGATTTGGAAGATAGTATAATTGATGCTGTTTGGAAAATAGAAAGTTTTGCGTCCAGTGCTGGAATTTTAGTTCCGTACTAAAGCGTCAGAAAAATCTGAAATTTTTACACAGTATTGGTATATGAATTGCCCACGTTTTTCTAATTTTTCAAAAAAATTCGAGTTACAGAAGTATGGCTTTTAAATAGATTTCTATAGACTGTTCTGTTTTTGACAGATTCTATTTTTGATGCACTACTTGCTTGTTTTGATGAAACTATGGGTTGTATCGGGGGGTATAAGCCATGGAGAAGTTAGAATACAGTAGGTATAATGCAAAAATAAAATATGAATGGGTTTGCAACAGTACTTAAAGTAGTGATTTGTTTTGTTATACTAATGGATCTCATGAAGGTTTTGTTGAGTTTTGTGTGATTGAAGTTTTCAAGTTTTGGGTGAGATCACGATGGATGAAGGAATAAGGAGTGGCAAGAGCCTAAGCTTGGGATGCCCAAGGCACCCCAAGGTAATATTCAAGTAAGACTCAAGCGTCTAAGCTTGGGGATGCCCCGTAAGGCATCCCCTCTTTCTTCTACCAACCATCGGTAATTTTACTTGGAGCTATATTTTTATTCGTCACATGATATGTGTTTTGCTTGGAGCGTCGTGTATTATATGAGTCTTTGCTTTGTTTGCTTTTTAGTTTGTCACAATCATCCTTGCTGGACACACCTATTTGAGAGAGCCACATGTTTATCATGATTTGTTAGAATACTGTATGTGCTTCACTTAAATTTTTTGAGCTAGGCAGTTGCTCTAGTACTTCACTTAAATCTTTTTGAGCACGGCGGTGGCTATATTTTGAAGAAATATTTGAACTCTCATGCTTCACTTATATCTTTTTGAGAGTTGATAATAGTAATGGTAATTTACACAAGATATGAATTTGGTCCCAAAGTGATGAATATTCCAGAGGGATATAATAAAAACTTTCATATAGATCATTGGATATGATAAGTGTGATTCCTTGCAATAGTTTTGCGATATGGAGATGATAATATGTGAGTCATGTTAGTGAGTAATTGTGATTTAGTAAGAATATTGGTGTTAAGGTTTGTGATTCCCTATGCATGCACGTTAAGTCAATAGTTATGCAACGAAATTATATCCTACTTATGGTGCATTATTCAGTGTTAGTTATGTTCAATGCATGTTTATGACTGATTTCGCTTTTTGGTTGGTTGCTTCTCAATCTATTTGCTAGCCTTCATTTGTACTAAGTGGGAATACTGCTTGTGCATCCAAACTCCTAAAACCCAAGTTGTGCCAAATGAGTCCACCATACCTACCTATATGCGGTATTTCCATGCCGTTCCAAGTAAATTTGCATGTGTCAACTCTAATTTTCAAAAATAATTTCTCGTTTTGTGTGCCCGTACCGCTCATGAAGCGGCAGGGGGTGGCCACTATTTTCCATGCTAGGTGTGTTATTCTCACGATGAGTGTTTATTCACTTGTCATTGCACGAGAGAGTGGCAGGTAATAGGGATGCCCAGTCCCACAATGAATCAAAAATTAATAACAACAAAATTCCTTGGAAAGTGATTGGTATGGAGGGCACCCGTGGATACGGGTAGCCATGGATTGTGAAAGAATGGAAAGGAAATAAACTTTACTTTCTGTTTGGGAACCGCCTATAATGTGTCTAGCATGGTAGATATTGGGAATTCTCGGTCGTTTTCGTTGACAGGAAAAGCATGCCTCTCAAAATAATTTTATCTCTCTAATTTAAGCTTTGATCTCTGGCACATTTGCAAATCTCTGCTTCCCTCTGCGAAGGGCCTATCTATTTACTTTTATGCAATTTTTATTTTTATTTTGAGTCTCCATCTTCTCTTACAAAGCACCAACTAGAGAGCATTATTGTCATACTTGTGCATTGGATGTAGCTAATATTGAGTGTGTTTCATGAATGGATCAATGATTGAGCATAATGGGCTAGGGATAACTTTCTTTAGCGTTGATATTTTGAAAGGCATGGTTGCTTGTTAGTATGCTTGAGTATTTATGTCTTCATGTCAAACTATAGACTATTGCTTTGAATCATTCAAGTCCAAATGTCCATGCTACAAAAGAAAAGAGTATATGATTAATATGATAGGTAGCATTCCACACCAAGGACGAGCAAGAATTAAGCTTGGGGATGCTTGATACGTCTCCAACATACCTATATTTTTTTATTGTTCCATGCTATTATATTATCAATCTTGGATGTTTTATATACCTTTACAAGCAATTATATATCATTTTTTGGGACTAACCTATTAACTTAGTGCCCAATGCCAGTTGCTGTTTTTTGCATGTTTTTGGTTTTCCAGAATATCAGTACCAAACGAAGTCCAAATGCCACGAAACTTTTTGGAGATTTTTTTCTGGACATAAGAGACACTAGAAGCTTCGGGAGGAGACGAGAAGATGAAGCAGTGGCCCACGAGGCACCACGGCGCGCCCCAGGGGGGCGCCTGTGGCGCCCCGCGTGAATACCACTGTAGTCACACGGTCGCCGCACACGCCAGCCCAGGAAATCACTCTGGCATGCGCTTTTACAACAAGTATCATGAACACAGGCATTTTTGTTAATGAAATATATAAGTCTTACATGATATTTTACAAGGGTGATGGCAGCGGAAAAGCTCTATCTAATGCAGCATGGTCCTGGTGCGGCTCCAATCCACAGGTATCTAACTGGGTTACTCTTCTAGCTCACGAACACTCTGGCTCCTCGCTAGGGGTCATCGAATCCTTAGGTGAACCTGGCCACATTGAAGGCCGTTGAGTACTTTTGAATGTACTCGCAAGCAAACCATACCATCATATACACCAAGCAAAGCAATCCATGGCATTCAAGCATGCATTTGTTATTAGAGTAATATTAATTATCATGGCATAGCATACCTCTCTAGCAATATTAATTACCATGTTATAACAGGATTATCCAGCATGATAACTACTAAAGTAAAACATATCAAGTAAATAATCCATACTCCGAAAATTCTCACGATCCAAATCCGATCCAAACTTTGCGGTCATCCAAACGCTCATCTCATAGCCATCGCATGGCTAGCATTCAAACCCCTGACATTATCTGATGTCCATGCATCTGTACTGCAAACCTTACCATTCTCTGGTTCAGTTTTAGCAATAACATTATATAGTTTGTTCCCCCAGACTCGACACAGACCAAATAGTGTGACCTAGTACGAACTATGTCCCATAACCAAGGACGCGGCTATTCGAATAGATTTACGCTCTGCAGAGGTTGCGCACTTTACCCACACTATGGAGCTCCTGGCCTCATGCTCCCATTCGGGTGGACCGGTGCTGCTCCAACAAAACTTGTCCATTGCCTGGCACTCTTACGGTCCCACCGACAACCATACCCCTTCCGGGTCATGTCCTGGGTGGCCCATGTGTCACTCCTGACACCTGCCACCGTCGTGGCCAAACTAAACTGTCCCAAACGGGGACCGCTCGCAAATAACCTGGGCTCACAAGGTTATCGCCGCCTACCGGGCCAGGGTAGCACGCACGCATAACCTACCCTCTTTGGAGGCACCGACAAGAGGCAAGACAATAGACCAAGCTAGGGCCTCCCCATCCAGGCAAGTGTGGTTGCACTTGATGAGCTCGGTTCGGTGGCACTATGACTCGATCCAGCCGACGGAGGAGTTTGTTGTTATTAAGTCACATTATATTGCAATAACAGTAATAATGCATACTGTAAAAACTATGAAAACATAACAACCTATCTCCATACAATATCACAACGAGTCACTAGTGCGATGATATGATGAGTACTAGCAAGTAATGTAAGATAGCAAGTTCAACCTAGCAGGAGTTTAATTTTTCCTAACACAAACATATTCATTAATTAGACAGGCAAGAATAACACAGAGCAACGCTTTAGGGCACATATCAGATGGTCGGCTTTCCTGGGGGTCGATGGATTCACCGGAGAGAAGTGCAGTCACCTCGCAGAAAAATTCGCCGGAGAAGATTCCCTCTCGGAGGGGCTGGATATAGGGCAGGGGTAAAATGGGCATTTTCAGAATGTGTTAACGTGGTGAAAGTGACATCATCGGAACGGGCTCGACGGACTGAGAACGTGGGCATTGGATTTACCTCAATCAGAGTTACGGTCGCGAAGTTAGGGCCGTTCGTTCGTTAGGCAGAAAAGTGGACAGAATAGTGTCCACTGTAGCTCTTAACGGGCGAACGTTCACTAACTAGAGGTTTCAGCGCCGGCTGAGAATTGAAAGCGTATTTCCAGAGAATACGCTTTCTGGAAGAGAAAGCGTACTTAGCCTAAAGCACTGGCAGAGTACTCCTTCTAGACAGGGAAGCGCATTTATGAAAATACGCTTGCACTTATATGACGTGGCAGGGGCAGGGCCGAGCTGCTGTCGCTGACGGGCGGGTCCCACCTTCTTTCTCTCTCCTCCCTCCATCTCCTTCTTCCTCCTCCCGATAGAGAGCAGCAGTGGCTTCGGCCTTGCCGGCACCGGCGACGGGAGGCCACGGCGGGCTTGGGCGGCGCCGGGGATGGATGCGCCGCTCCACCCCGCGGCCGTGGGTGGTGGAGAGGGCGCCGGGGGTGGCCGGAGTTGGCCACAGCAATGGTGGCTGAGGGCGGTGGCTCCGCAGCAATGGCGGGGTTCTGGTGGGTGCTGGGACTAGGTGAGCGTGTGGGCGCGGTCCACGACGAGAGGAGACTCCAGTGATGGGCTCGGTGGAGGCGGGGAAGGTCGGAGACGCGAGAATTTAAGAGGAGAGCGGCGGCAAGCCATGGCAGAGGGCGGCAGCCACAGGCAATGGCGAAACTCCAGCGAGGGATTGGGCTAGGCGGGGGCATGAGAGAGATGACCGGGGAGTGGCGCACCCAGTGGTGCAGTCCACGGGCACTGGGGAGGACTGGGTGCGAGGGTGAGGTGGTGGCTGTGGGCGGCGGCCATGGCTAAATTGCGGCACTCCGGCGAGGGGCTTGGCCGGGCGAGGGCGTGGGGGTGAACTAGAGGGAGTGGGGAGGAGGTTGAGGAGCTCGGGGATGCCCGGGGAGGCTCGGGCTGCGGCTATTTATAGCCGAGCAGAGGCGAGGCGATAAAGACGGCCGACGTGGCGTGCTTATCGCCGTCCTGGAGCTCCGGCGAGGTGGCAACCGGGGAGAGGTGCCGACCTGACGAGTGTATGTGGACAGAGACAACTCAGGGAGGAAGGGGCCAAGGAGAGGGGAAGACGACGGAGGTGGGTCACGGGCACGAACTGTGCCGCGGCGGAGCTGGCACGTCGAGGAAGGAGGAGAAGGAAGAAGAGGGTTCCAGGACGACTGCGTGGACGGCCACGGCGAGGTCGGCGCACCCGGACAACCAGTGGCAGCCGGGGATGGGCTGGCCGACGCGACCCGATGCTGCCGGCGCGCAGAGCGCCAGTTTGGCCGTGCTCGTGGCGTGGTCACCACGGCTAGGGCATGTTCTGGCGTGTGTCTGCCGACCAGACCTTGTCCCACCCGTGACTCAACGCTCAAGTAGATAGCAGGACCATTTGGAATCCGCTGGAAAGCGTTGAGCTAATAAATTTCTCCGAAACAAGATTCTGGACAGAATGTTTCAGGAATATTTGTGGGCAAATGAATGAACAGGTGGAGTTGATTTTTGGCATGCAGCAATGATCTATCAAGGTGCACCTCCTGGAAAAATTTCAGGACAAATGGACCACTCTAGCTAGCACTTCCTTCACAAATGGGAAATCTGGACAGAAACTAGGTTTTGATGTTGTGCTCAAATGGCTAAATGGATTGGGCTGAAATTTGATGTAGGGAGATTATTTAGTGGTATGAAGGCACTGGTAAAATTTCATGCCATTTGGATATACCAAAGTGGTACTTCCTTCAGAAAGCTTTCTGCTGGACAGAAGCTATATGGAATTTTTGGGAGAAATTGGCTAGATAAAATTATGTGAATTTTTGCATGCTCACATCATATAGATAATATGAGGTCCTGGATTAATTTCAAGAATTTTGAAGCAATATAAAATATAGTTGCCTCACAACCTCAAAATAAGTCTAGAAACAAGAATTGGATGATGTGCTCAAAATTTGAACTGTGGAACTTGGGTTCTTGATGGAAATGGTGAAGATATGGATAGGAGAAGCTCCACAAATTATTTGGGATTTTTCCTGGCTACCAAAATAGTAGCTCCTTTGGAAAGTGCCCAAAATGCAATATTGGCTTTAAATAGGAAAATGCAATTTCCCTTATTTAATTATGGCCAATATTTTTATGAGAGCTCAATATGATCACAAAGAATATCTCCACAAGTTTTCATGAACTTTGGAGATGGATAGATATTTTCCTGGATTTAATTCCTTTAACTGACAGAAAAAGGAATTAATTGTAAATGAAAAATATTGCAAATGACTTGGCAATATTTTTGCATATCCAGGGTTTATAGATGTGGTATGATCACTGGGAAAAGTTTGGGAGATAACAGAGCAAAGAAAATTGGGGTTCCTTTGTAACTGCCGGAATTAGGGTTTCCCTTTCGGTAACTCGAAAAGTAGGGTTTGGATGACAAAACCTTGAAATATATTTTGGGTGGACAAGGTTGGACTGGAGGGAATCTCTGGTTGGATAGGAAAGTCAAGGCTAAATGACCATCTTTATATACCCAAGAGCGAGAGAAAATCCGATAACATCAAAAAAAAAAAGACGGGAGTCCAATCCCGCGAAGGAAAAAAACAAGGAGCGAAAACCAGGGTGTTACAAACCTACCCCCCTTAAGAAAATCTCATCCTCGAGATTTCCGGGCTTACCTCCCGGCGAAGGGGGACATACCTGTGTGTGACTTGGATCCATGAGCTGTCTTGTGTTCATCGGTTCACTGACCTTTTAACTGCCTCTTCTGATGGCTTAGGTTCTGTCTTTTTACACAGCTACCTTGAATCCTTCTCTTTCCTGTCAGGTGTACCTTTTGTCCTAGTGATCTGTTGTCTAGGGTTGGTGGGTAGCGGGTAGTATCGACAAATAGCTTGGTTTCCATGGCCTGGAGCTAGCCGCTTCGTCCAGAGGTTTGAGCTGACATAGGATGTATCATAACAAGTGATTCCCCATGTCCCATACCATATTTCTGCTTTTCTTTCGGGACTGAATGATTATTTCCATATCACTTTGTTTCCATATAGACCGTCAAACTCTGTCGATCGCTGAGGTAGCTCGGCCATATATATCCCTTGCAGTCCTTGCTATGATCACTGCGCTGAACATAGTTTGGCTATCATTCGGCACATCTTACGGAGCATAGCCTCTTATCTTGGTTGATGGCCCATGCTCATGTGGAATACAACATGCTTGTTGCATTGTTGTGGCCGTATATGCAAGAGTCTGAAGAGGATTGATAATATCACCTTGTCTGTAAAATTACATTTTATTGACCGTCACGGAGATTATTTATCCAAAACTTCTTGGTTCGTAAGGTTTCCTTTTGGGGCCTGTCATGACCTGCCAATACGGCTCCTTGGTCATATCCCAGCTTGTCGGCTTGCACACACAACTTACTCTTGCATATCTCGTAGGGGTTGTTGTGCTCACATCCTTCTTGGTGCTATGGGGTCGATGTTTCTCTGAACACAGTCATTCTCATGTACGAGTGGATCATATGAACTGATCGACTAGACTGCATGCTCACACTTATGCAAGGATAGGATAAATCCTTTCATAACCATTGAGTTCTGAGGCAGACGTGTGTTCGGACTAGTTCGTACTTCTGACAAGATTGTTGTGGCCATGACGACATGCTGAAGAAGGCTGAATACCTTACGCTCGAAGCTTCTGCCAGGGTAGTGTGCTGAAGAAGGCTGGGTATCATACCTCAGAAACTTTCCCTCATGTGGCTTACTGCGGAAGGTCAGGTGCCTTATGCCGGAAGTTTTCAGCGGTAGCACGCTGAGGAAGATGGGAGTGTCGTACCCCAGAAGATTTTCTCACCAACTGGTGTAGCGAGAAAGGTTGGGAGTCTTGCGTCGTAAGCTTCTCCGGATAGCTTGTGGAGGAAGGCTAGGTTCCTTATAACAGAAGCCTTTTGCTGTGATATGCGGTCGGATCTATGGCCGATTCTGGCTTCCTTCCAGAGTATCCGGAAGTTACCCATAGCGGAGCCAGAACTTGGTGTAGACCATAACTTAAAAGGAGATATTCCGTTGGTCATACACACCGCTTGCCCTTCTGCTGGTCTAATCATTGCAATGGTTGCCGACTGACGCAGACTTCATGTTGATAATTAATCTGGGGTACCTGATGTTGCCAGTGGTAAATAGTTGGTTCTGGACATCTGGCGAGGTCCAGGCCCATTCCTCTCCTGGGGCGGTTTGCCTGCCCGGCCGTGCCGCCTAATTATCTCGCGGGTACCCTCCAGGCCAACTCGACTTCACAAGAGACTGTCGGGAACTCAGGCCCACCTCTATCGGGGGTACCGCCTGTCCCTTCAGTCCCGCAGTAACAATAAAAGGGGCAACAGTGTAAAGTAACAGTGTGTCCGTAACATCAAGGGGGAAATCCGAGGAATCACCCTCGATGGATTCCCACTCGATGTAACCATCAAGGTGAACTTGGAGGAATCACCCTCGATGGGTTCACACTTGAGGGGCTGCACGACAGAGGCATCATCGGAGGTGGTGAAAGAGGAATCACACTCGGTAACCCACAACCGACTAGCTACGCTACAGAGATATCATCAGGAGTGAGGTAGGAGGTATCGCCCTCGGCACTCGATAGTAGCTCTGTAGAGTCGTACAATTAAGGGGAGTGTGCGGTGATGTGTCGGTCTCTGCACGTCGATCACACAGATCGAGCATCCGGAAGCAAAGCATGGCAACACGGACAAGGGTGCGGGGCCACTGATGGATCACTAACAAACCTATACTAAGCATATAGGATAACAGGTAAAGTATCAACAGCAGGTTACAAAATCAGGCTATGCATCAGAATAGGAGCTATTGAATACAGTAGCGAAATCTAATGCAAGCACGAGAGAGAAAGAATGGGCGATATAGGAATGATCAAGGGGGTTTTGCTTGCCTGGTTGCTCTGCAGACAGATACGGATCTTCAACGAAGTAGACGATCACCGGATCATCAGCGGTCTCGGGGTCTACCGGAGAGAAGAGGGGGAGGAAACAAATAAATACAAGGCATACAAATGCAACCACAGAGCATGACATGGGAAAATGCAGTGCATGGGTGAACTAATGCATCTCTAAACCATTTTAGTTAATTTAGGAATTAATTCAGAATTATTACCGGAGATCAGGCACTATTCATCTACCAGAAACAGGCCAAAAGTTACAGGTTCACCTACTTAGAGGATTCTATAATGAATGCAGATGACATATTCGGATTCGTTAGATTTTTCGGATCATTTTTCATATAGAAAACATTTTCATCTGAGCTACGGTTTATTTTCTACGAATTTCCAAAGTTTTAGCAATATTCTGGAATTCCTGGAATTATTTAATCCAAATATAAATAGCAAATACTTTTGTCACCTAACAGTGGGCTAGCCACTGAGGCTGACAGTGGGCCAGGGCTGCCTAGTCAACGTCCAGTCAGCCCAGTCAACTGTTGACCAGTTGACTGGTCAACGAAGTCAAAGGGGGCCCACATGTCATCTGGCCGCAGTCACTGATGACTGGGCCCAGTCAAAGCCACATCAGCGAAGTCAAAGCTGACACGTGGGCCACGGTAATTAATCTAATACTAACCAGAAAAATTAAGAGTTAATTTAACGGTGGGGCCCACCTGTCATAGGGTGATTATGGGCGTGGTTAAGCGCTAATGACGGCGCCACATCAGCGGCTAACGACGGCAAGGCCGAGCACGCCGGCGATGGCTATGCGGTCTTCTCCGACCACCATTTGAGGTGCGGCTTAGCCCTATGCGATCCTGGGCTCGAGCCGCGTCAGTGGGTGGTGGCAGCAGGCACGGAGACGGCCGGAGTCGAGCACGGTGTCGACAATGGCGGCCGCCGGAGTTTGGTTGTGGGCGAAAATAACGTTGCGGCTCGCAAACATTCAAACCAAAGGGCCAGGGGCCATCTACGGGTCAGCAGAACAACGGCTACGCGCTCGGCCGCGACTTTTGCTCGCTTTAGCGATGGCGGCGACGAGCACGGCGGCGCTGAGCTCACGGGTGCGGTGGCTACACTAGCTAGGGGATGACCGCGAGAGGGAGGGCTAAGGGAGAACGGAGAGGAGCTCACGGCGAGTCTAATAGTGGCGAAAGTGAGGTCGGGGAAGGCTCGACGAAGACGCATTCGACGACGGCATCCGACGGCTCCGAGGTTGAAGAAGAGCCCGATAGCGTCGTTGCGGCGCGAGGCAGCTCGAACCCGTGCCCGTAGTTGACGAAGACGAGGATGACGCTCCTACTGGACATGGTGGCACAGCTCGAAGTGGCTGGTGGCCGCGGTATCGACGAGGGCGCGGCGGCTGCTCTCGGGTGCGGACGAACAAGAGAGGGAGAGAATTGAGCGATGGGAAAGTGGTGCTAGGGTTTGTCCGCGAGGGAGAGGAGGCTGGGCGCGGCCTTATCCCCTCCGTGGCTCATCGGATGGGCGGTGCATGCGCCCGTCGGCGTCTTTGGCGGCTATGGCGCCGACACGGGGGAAGGGAGCAGGTGGGAGGTAGGTGGAGACGCAGGATGGGATGGGCCGCTGCTATTCCATTTGGGCCGAAAACACAGTAGGTTCTATCTATTTTCTACTCTGTAAAACAAATAGCCACTGCTTTCTATTTAATTTAGCTACCAAATGATTTTTGCTAAGAGTGAAACTTTGCACATAATCCATGCACAATATTTCTAGATGGCACAAAAAGTTTGGGGCCATTTGGAAAATGTTAGGTATTTTTAGAAATGAAAAGGCCAAAATAAATGCTGCTGGACCACTAAATTAATTCCCAGGGGCAATTTGGGAATTCAAAAGAGGTTGGTCTCATCAAGACAAATACTTAGGGAATATTTGCCATATTATGAACTATTTTGATTGCATGACAAAAGAAGTAAATATTTGACATGCAATTCAAATTGGAAATTGGCTTTGATTTTGGACAAGTGGCAGATTGGATTAGTGCTCATGATGACGTGACCACCATTAGGGGGAGATCACTGTAGCATGATTCTCGGGGTGTTACACATCTAGAGAGCTTTCGGGAGAAACATACGACGCCGAGTGCCCATACTTATTCCCGCGTGGTGGTTAGTGTGAAAAGGCCAGAGGCCTACTCAGATCACATATCCAAACCCGTTAGTGTGTTGGGAGCCCGCGGTGACGATCAGTGATCCTGTCGCCCAGTCTCCCGGACTTACGGCAAGGGTCAGGCCCATCCCTCTCTAGGGCGGTCTGCCTGCCCGGCCGTGTCGCGTAATAATCTCACGGTGATCCCGACTTCAGTAACTCTCGCGGGTACCCCTCGGGGTCGACCCGACTTCAACAAGGGGCTGAGATAAATACAGGGTATCCGTGTGTCCATACATCAAGGGGGAAGTCCGAGGAATCACCCTCACTGGATTCCCACTCGATGTATCCGTCAAGGTGAACTAGAGGAATCACCCTCGATGGGTTCACACTTGAGGGGCTGCACGACAGAGGCATCATCGGAGGTGGTGAAAGAGGAATCACCCTCAGTAACCCACAACCGATTAGCTATGCTACAGAGATATCATCAGGAGTGAGGTAGGAGGTATCACCCTCGGCACTCGATAGTAGCTCTGTAGAGTCGTACAACTAAGGGGGGTGTGCGGTGATGTGTCGGTCTCTGCACGTCGATCACACTGATCGAGCATCCGGAAGCAAAGCATGGCAACACGGACAAGGGTGCGGGGCCACTGATGGATCACTAACCAACCTATACTAAGCATTTAGGATAACAGGTAAGGTATCAACAACAGTTACAAAAATAGGCTATGCATCAGAATAGGAGCTTTCGGACAACAGTAGCAAAATCTAATGCAAGCACGAGAGAGAAAGAATGGGCGATATTGGAATGATCAAGGGGGTTTTGCTTGCCTGGAAGCTCTGCTGAAAGGGGCTGGACGTCAGGGGCGTAGTCGTACTCGGGAGCAGCATCCGTCTCGGAGTCTACCGGAGAGAAGAGGGGGAAGAAAGAATAAATACAAAGCAAACAAATGCATCACAATGCATGACATGGCAATATGTTGTGCTGGGGGTGACCTAATACAGTGCTAAGCGTTACAGACGGAGCGGGAAAATATCTGGGAATATTTTCCCGGCTTTAGGCCATTTTCGGACAGACGATCCGGAGGGGAAGGTTCCATGTTTGCAGTGTTAGAGGGAAGTGACATGTATGTGGACGGCATATTTGGATTTGTCTTATTTTTCTGATCATTTTTCATATATAAAACATTTTCATCTGAGCTACGGTTAAATTTCCATGATTTTCCAAAGTTTTAATCATTTTCTGAAAATCCTGGAATTATTTTTAATTCGAAAAAACCACTGAAACTGCTAGGTGCACCTGGTACAGTGCACCCAGCGTGCACGAGAGGCTGACCAGTGGGCCCCCGTTGACCTGGGTCAACTGACCAGTCAGCTAGCCAACTGTGCCAGTTGACCTGTCAACTGGGCCCGCGGGGCCCAGCGTCAGTGGCACAGAGGGAGCCACGTGGCACGCCACGTCAGCGGCCGGCGCCGGAGTTGCTCCGGCGGCCCTTTTCATGGCGGCTCCTCGCCGGAGTTGGCTGGAAAGTCGCTACGGTGATCCGTTCTACGCGCGCGAGGCGGCGTTCGAAAGCTGGCGACATCGCGCACCCAATGGTGGCAGTTGCAGGGGTTGGGGTGGCCGGCAGGGGCTCCGGCGACGAGCCGTGGTGCGGTGAGGTTCGGTCGCGATCGGGAACACGTCTATGGGTCGTTTTTGAGCGTGCAAAGTGACAAGGCGGCAGCAGCAGCTCACCAGGAGCATGCTAGGGCTACTGGTCCGAGCGGAGCGGCTCTGGGAGCGTGGTGCTCACTGCCACGGCGGAGACAGAGCGCGACAATGGCGATGGCGACGCGCACGAATAACTAGAAGGGAAGGTAGGGCTCGGGGAGAGAAGCAGAGGGGGGGTGCGCTCACCTAGTTGACACACGGTGGTCCTTTGGGTGAACGGGAGCGCAGAGGGGGTGCAGATCGGCCACGATGAGCTCGGTGACTGAAGGTTGAAGACGGGGCCATAGCCGGCACTGCGGTACTCCCCGAGCTCGAGGTGGTGGTGCAGACGATGAAGAAGGGCGCGGCGTAGCTGGTGGACAACCTCCCGGAGCTTGGAGAGCCCGGTGGCCGCGAAACCGACGGGCGCGCGGCGGTAGCTGCGTCGGAAGCTCCTCCCGAGCGCTGGAGAGGACGAGGGAGAAGGGGAAAGTATGCGAGGGGGGGAACCAGAGGAGTGGTTGCGGTCGCCCTTATCCTCTCCCATCGCCGCGGTGGAGGCACACGTCGAGGAGCGGCGGCGAGGCGAGCTCCTATCCATGGCGGCGCCGACACGCAAGGGGGGGCAGGTAGGAGGAGGAGGAAGCTGGGCTGGGCCTTCGGCCAGGCGCCAGGTAAGCCCTTTGACCTTTTTTTTGTTTTTCTATTTTATTCATTTATTCAAAACAGAGACAGTTAGGGAATTCTTAGGGCTACCAAATGACTCTAGAAAAATGTGGGACTAGGCCACTTAATTTCCTAATAATATTTGGCACTGCCACAAATATTTT
Organism: Elymus sibiricus; assembly: GCA_039707655.1. Classification (NCBI taxonomy): domain Eukaryota; kingdom Viridiplantae; phylum Streptophyta; class Magnoliopsida; order Poales; family Poaceae; genus Elymus; species Elymus sibiricus. Next base: position 312,627,266 of record CM077676.1, read on the forward strand.
GAGAGGCAACTGAACCCAAATGGATTTTCCACAATTAAAATGGCATTTTAAATGCTGAAATGGCACTGCTTTTATTTGCTATAGTCCATCTCAGCTTATAGGTGATGTTGTTTTCCTTAACAATCATTTGTTACGGAATTTTTGCTAAATGATAAACTATTTTGCAACAACTTTTGTGCAACTTCATTTTTCACTTGCAAATTGAATTTGAATTCAGTGATGGAGTTTGAAATGAGATATGATTCCACTGTGATCATTCCTTGCAAACCAAGATAGCTTGGCATTAATATGATGATCACTGTAGCTCATTTACACATGGGTGTTAAAATTCTCCTCCTCTAAAAGAAATTCTCGTCCCGAGAATTCAGGAGGTAGAAGGAAAAAGGTCGGGGTATTCTTCCCATAGGCGATCTTCACGTTCGCAAGTGGCTTCATCTTCAGTGTGATTCGACCACTGGACTTTAAGGAACTTGGTTACCTTCTGATGGGTCCGATGTTCAGCTTGATTAAGAATGCAGATCGGATGCTCCTTATAAGAGAGAACATCTTGCAATTCAAGCATTTCATGATCCACTGCACGGTGTGGATCCTTAAAGCAACGACGAAGTTGCGTGGTACTTGTGAGCTGCGTTGGTAATTCCCTGAAGAGGAAGAGAGATGCAGTACAGTAGAGATAAGTATTTCCCTCAGTTATGAAACCAAGGTTATCAATCCAGTAGGAGAATCACGCAACACCTCGTTAACAGTACCTGCACACAAAACAACAAATCCTTGCACCCAACACAAACAAGGGGTTGTCAATCCCTTGGCGGTTAATTGCAAGATTAAATTGTATGGTGATAGATAGATAGATAGATAGAACTAAAATATAAACTAAAATAAATAAAGTAAAAGTGTAGCAAGGTATTTTTAGGATTTTTAATATATGATAGAAGTAGACCCGGGGGCCATAGTTTTCACTAGAGGCTTCTCTCATAAAAATAGCATACGGTGGGTGAACAAATTACTGTTGGGCAATTGATAGAAAAGCAAATAATCATGACGATATCCAAGGCAATGATCATGTATATAGGCATCACGTCTGAGACAAGTAGACTGACTCTTTCCTACATCTACTACTATTACTCCACACATCGACCGCTATCTAGCATGCATCTAGTGTATTAAGTCCATAAAGAACGGAGTAACGCCTTAAGCAAGATGACATGATGTAGACAAAGTAAACTCACGCATGAATAAACTCCATCTTTTTACCCTTAATAGCAACCATACATACGTGTCATGTCCCTTTTTGTCACTGGGATTGAGCACCGCAAGATCGAACCCATTACAAAGCACCTCTCCCATTGCAAGATAAATCAATCTAGTTGGCCAAACCAAATCAATAGATCGGAGAGAAATACGAAGCTATAATAATCATGCATAAAAGAGTTCAGAGAAGACTCAAATAATATTCATGGATAATCTGATCATAAACTCACAATTCATCGGATCCCAACAAACACACCGCAAAAAGTGATTACATCGGATAGAACTCCAAGAACATCGAGGAGAACATTGTATTGAAGATCAAAAAGAGAGAAGATGCCATCTAGCTACTAACTATGGACCCGAAGGTCTGTGGTAAACTACTCACGCATCATCGGAAGGGCAGCAAGGTTGATGTAGAGCCCCTCCGTGATCGATTCCCCCTCCGGCGGAGTACCGGAAAAGGCCTCTAGATGGGATCTCTCGAGAACAGAAACTTGCGGCGACGAAAAAAGTATTTCGTGGACTCCTCTGGTGGTTTCCCGATTTTAGAGAATTTATAGTGGAGGATGTAACACCCCAAATTTTAACCACATTTTTATTAAGTAAAATTTGGCCAGAAATAAAAATTTAAATTATATTGGGTCTTTTGTTAATTTTAAGGTATTTTTTTCTGTTTTCTGTTTTCCAAAGTTCTTCCCTCCATATAGGAAATTTTGGAAAAAAATGTTATTGGCTTGGGTAGTTTTATTAAATCATTTCATTTATATTTTAACAACAGTAGGAATTATTTTCATAATAAAATTTTGCCCAAGATAATCATTTTAATAGCATTTTCAATACTTAAAATGCTTCTGTTGCACTACAACTATTTTAAATAATTCTTTTAAAATTCCACAAAAATTATGAGGAGTCATGTGATGCCTATAGATCACTTTTATGCAAAAACCCATCATGGTCATTTGAAAATTTTGAGCACAATTTCCTCTTTTCAATTCTGTCCCATTCCTAGGTTATAACTGCAACCCCAATTTTTATTGCTCCAAAAATTCTGAAATTATTCCCACTTTTAGTTCTTCCTAATAAACCCTTAAGTCCAAAAGATCAGATCCAATTACCTCTTTCTAGTTCACCAAATAATTCTCTGTATTTCCAATCCAGAACTGAATTCTAACAAAACTTGCACTAGCAAGTATCTCTGTTTGCCAAACCAATTCCACCATCATCTTTATCATCTAAGGAGACATCATCCTGCCAGTTTTCACACCCAGAAAAGTTCCCTAGCTAGCCCTAGCATTTCGTCAAGCACACTGTGTGCATGACAGAAATCTTGCCTCCCCTCTAAACTGCATTGAACACTTGCTCTTCTGGCCAAACCACCATGTCCATTATACTTGTCAGCCTTGTCAGCACCACCCTACCAAAAATTGGCTCATTTGGGGCTCCATAGGTGCCATTAGCATTATGATGAGCACTCTGTGTGCGTGCTCTAGGCATGACCAGAGCACCCGAACTGCACTGCGCCGGCACCCGAGCCCTGCCGCCCTCGCTGCTGCCTCCCCGAGCTGTTCCCCGCCCAAGCAAGCACCTGCAGGCCGCCCGCACCTTGCCGACACCTTCCCCCGTCCTCTAGCGTCGCCCTCTGCCGTCCAGCACCGCCACCGACAGCCGCTTGTCACTGTCACGCGCCGCCCAGGATGCGTGGCTCGCTTTCCCGCCAGCCAGCGCGCTCTGGAGTAACTCTGGACGGCCACCGCTCTACCGGTCACGCCGACCACGGCCGCAGACCGCAACGGCCTCAACCACCGCCGTAATGGCCGCCGCCGCCATGCTTATCTTCGGGAGGCCGAGGGACCGACGCCTCCTGCCTATATAAGGCCACCCAAGCTCACTCTGCTGATCACCATCACTCTCCCCTCTCCCACAAACCCCGCAGAACGCCCAAGAGGCCCGGCCATGGTCATCTACTCCATTTCTGGCCGAGGCACCCGCCACCAACTCCTCGATGATTCCCACCTCTCCAGTGCCTCCCCTCCTCATTTTCTTTCACCAACGGCCTCCCGAAGCACCCGCTGATCCTCCCCCATCACCAATTCCACCGGAGAAGGCCCATGGGGGAAAACCCTCTTCCACCCAAAGCTCCCTTCTGCCATAGTTGAAGCTCTGCTCAACCTCGAGCTCTCTGGCGACTCCCCCCCTCCAACGGACGTGGTCCGATCTCCTGAGCACGTTGGTGCGCCGCATGCCGGGAATGGCGCCTCCAAGCGCCAGCAATCATCGCTGGAGCCCTCCTCTGTTCCTTTCCAGGCACAGGTGGGTCCCACCTGTCGGTGAGTCACCGATTCGCCCCCGCGTGGCTGCGACTCTGGGCTCGGCCCAGTGGCGTTGTTTAGCTGGGCCTCGCCCAGTGCACGCCTCTGAGGTTGTTATTTTTTTCTGTCTTTTTCTTTTATCCAGTTACATAATAATTTCCACAGAGTTCATTTGAAGTAAAGAGCAACACTTCAAATTTATATGGACTTATAAAACTGCCCTCTATTTTACTAGCCTCAGTGCACATTTTTCCTATGGCTAATTTCTGCCTGACCTATTTAATAGGCCATTTCCTTATATAAGTCAACTTATAAAATTCCTAGACTAATCATCTCAACTCCAAATCCAGTGAAACCAATTTATAAATGCTTCTAAAATTATTCCTAATTTAATAGGTGCCAAATCTCATTTTTATAAAATGTTTTTTGTAAAAATTCTTGCATGTCCATTAATCCCTTGTATCCACTAGATTGAAATGTTCAAAATTCTCAGTAGCTCTATAAATAGTAGGTACATTCTGGTTATTTTTCATATAGCCAGAGAAGCCCTAGAAAAGTGAAATTCCCATTTTTAGAGCACTTTTATTTTCCTCCTTAATATTTATGTGGTAATTGCATTATTTGAAAAATAGGAAAATGGAGGGAAGAGAAAATTTTCAAAAGTTTTGGAGTACACCCAATCCTTCTGCATGCTCAAGGAAAGCATCTTGAACACTTGATATGGTGAATGCATGGTTAATTGTTGCAAGAATAATGGATTCATGAATATGTTGAATTCGAATAAAGTTTGCATATTGCTAGCTATGCATGCATGATCCCTTGATAATATTTGATCTTCCTTTAAGTATGAGTGAATATGGTCATTTTCACATGTCACATATGCATATCTTGGTCCGGGCTAATCTGTAGGAAAGAATCAGTCATGAGAAAAGTGACCGTGAGACTGAATTCTCGTTGAGACGAGAATGATCAGTGAGGGCATGTTGGGACATGCCAGTTGGTGACCCTGTTGGGTATTACCAATTTTTTTTATTGTGCTAATCACTGCAGGAATTATAAACCTCCTGAGTCGACCGTAGATTGAGTCTTGTCACCGGTAACCCCCATACTTGTTTCGTGCTACCACAGGTAGGGTACGGTTCAGTAAGTTGTTAACCCCTTTCTCTGCACACACCGTACAGAGAGGCCGCAATGAAGGTTTCCATGTACCGGTTATAATGCCAGTCATCGGGTCAGGGGGCATGGGTGTATCCGGCTGGGCCGAGAGGGGGGCACCCCTTGTAATTCGCGCGTATTAATTGTGATCCCATGCTATTCGAGACGATGGTCTCCCTGTCTTAGAGTTTTTCTTGAACGAAGCCTTGGGTGATTCCTGGCATCCGGAAGTTAATCTCGTGTGTGCTGATCAGGTGTGTTTTCAACACAAAGACTGTAATGGGAATTAGTCAGTGTCTCAGTGCTGGCTAAAGAAATCCTTTACTTGTGGGTAAAGAGTACACCCTCTGCAGAGTTATACCTATTCGAATAGCCGTGTCCGCGGTTAAGGACTACAGTCTGGGTTGGTCAAGTGTCGGTCTTAGTGTCGGTCTCCAGAGGAAATAATTAAATTGATCATGATTCATTTTTGCAGGATAATCATTGTCACTACTGATGCTATCATGAATATTATTGTCAGCATGAATATTATTATTATGGACTAACCTTTTCTTTTATGTGCATCTCTGAGTATCACTTGGGATGGCTAGACTACCCGGATACTCAGTTTTATTTTCTTTCTGAATATCTCTTGGGATGGCTAGACTACCCGAGATATTCATTTTTCTTTTCTGAGTACCTCATGGGATGGCTAGACTACCCGGATACTCAGTTTTTTTCTTTCTGAATATCTCTTGGGATGGCTAGACTACCCGAGATATTCATTTTTCTTTTCTGAGTACCTCATGGGATGGCTAGACTACCCGGATACTCAGTTTTATTTTATTTCTGAATATCTCTTGGGATGGCTAGACTACCCGAGATATTCATTTTTCTTTTCTGAGTACCTCATGGGATGGCTAGACTACCCGGATACTCAGTTTTATTTTCTTTCTGAATATCTCTTGGGATGGCTAGACTACCAGAGATACTCATTTCTTTTCAAGACCTCTCGAGGCATCGCTTTCAGACACCCGTTTGGCATTTCCTTTCAAGACCTCTCGAGGCGTCGCTTTCAGACACCCGTTTGGCATTTCTTTTCAAGACCTCTCGAGGCATCGCATTCAGACACCTGTTTGGCATTTTTTTGGAATTCCTTGGGCGGTTCAACGCCCGATGTTCCATTTTATTTCCTTGGTTTACTACTAACATGATATATTTATTCTCCCGCACCGTATTAATATTTATCATGCCAAGCTTTAATTTCATTCAGCATATGCATATAGTTTAGTCCATCATGAGCATATGCATTCGGTATATCTTTTGTTCATAATGCTTGCGAGTACATTCAAACGTACTCACTGGCTTGTCCCTGGCTATTTAATTGGCCAGGTCAGGATTTTAACGAGGAGTACTACAACGACGTCCGTGCGGAGCCTAGGATAGCAGCCACATGGGATAGGAATTATCCGGGTCAGCTGTTCCTGTGGGAATGGAACCCCATCGGCGTTGGAGAACCACGAGTTACTTCTGTCACCCGTCACCAAAAATCATTGTTGTAATGTTATACCTTTATGGTCTTGTATCCAATTCTTGTAATAGCTTGGTAATCTGTAACAAGGACGTGTCCACCAGTAACAGTAATCCTAGGGCTGGTGACGACACGAGGGGTTAATTTCTAGGATATCGTGCCCCCGAAATCCGGCCCCGACAGAGGAATTAGGTCAAACGGAGCTGTGTGGGCCCCACGAGCCACCAGGGCGCGCCACCCCCCTGGGGCGCGCTGTGGTGCCTCGTGGGCCACTGCTTCATCTTCTCGTCTCCTCCCGAAGCTTCCAGTGTTTGTTATGTCCAGAAAAAAATCTCGAAAAAGTTTCGTGGCATTTGGACTTCGTTTGGTACTGATATTCTGGAAAACCAAAAAAGGCAAAAAACAGCAACTGGCACTGGGCACTAAGTTAATAGGTTAGTCCCAAAAAATGATATATAGTTGCTGTAAATGTATATAAAAACATCCAAGATTGATAATATAATAGCATGGAACAATCAAAAATTATAGATACGTTGGTGACGTATCAAGCATCCCCAAGCTTAATTCCTGCTCGTCCTCAAGTAGGTAAATGATAAAAACAGAATTTTTTATGTGGAATGCTACCTATCATATTCATCATATATTCTTTTCTTTGTAGCATGGACATTTGGACTTGAATGATTCAAAGCAATAGTCTATAATTTGACATGAAGATATAAATACTCAAGCATACTAACAAGCAACCATGTCTTTCAAAATATCAATGCTAAATAAAGTTATCCCTAGCCCATTATGCTCAATCATTGATCCATTCATGAAACACACTCAATATTAGCCACACACAATGCACAAGTATGACAATAGTGCTCTCTAGTTGGTGCTTTATAAGAGAAGATGGAGACTCAAAATAAAAATATAGATAGGCCCTTCGCAGAGGGAAGCAAAGATTTGCAAATGTGCCAGAGCTCAAAGCTTAAATTAGAGAGATAAAAATATTTTTGAGAGGCATGCTTTTCCTGTCAACGAAAACGACTGAAAATTCCCAATATCTTCCATGCTAGACACATCATAGGCGGTTCCCAAACAGGAAGTAAAGTTTATTTCCTTTCCACCATTCTTTCACATTCCATGGCTAGCCGTATCCACGTGTGCCCTCCATACCAACACTTTCCAAGGAATTTTGTTGTTATTAATTTTTGATTCATTGTGGGACTGGGCATCCCTATTACCAGCCACTCTCTCGTGCAATGACAAGTGAATAAACATTCATCGTGAGAATAGCACACCTAGCATGGAAAATATTGGCCACCCCCTGTCGCTTCATGAGCGGTACGGGCACACAAAACGGAAAATTGGTTTGAAAAAAAATTAGAGTTGGCACACGCAAATTTACTTGGAACAGCTTGGAAATACCGCATATAGGTAGATATGGTGGACTCATTTGGCACAACTTGGGTTTAAGGAGTTTGGATGCACAAACAGTATTCCCGCTTAGTACAAATGAAGGCTAGCAAATAGATTGAGAAGCAACCAACCAAAAAGCGAAAATGGTCATAAACATGCATTGAACATAACTAACACCGAATAATGCACCATAAGTAGGATATAATTTCTTTGCATAACTATTGACTTAATGTGCATGCATAGGGAATCACAAACCTTAACACTAATATTCTTACTAAATCACAATTACTCACTAACATGACTCACATATTGTCATCTCCATATCGCAAAACTATTGCAAGGAATCACACTTATCATATCCAGTGATCTATATGAAAGTTTTTATTATATCCCTCTTGAATATTCATAACTTTGGGACCAAATTCATATCTTGTGCAAATTACCATTACTATTATCAACTCTCAAAAAGATATAAGTGAAGCATGAGAGTGCAAATATTTCTTCAAAATTTTAGTCTTATCAACTCTCAAAATAATATAAGTGAAGCATGAGAGTTTAAATATTTCTTCAAAATATAGCCACTGCCGTGCTCAAAAAGATTTAAGTGAAGCACTAGAGCAACTGCCTAGCTCAAAAAATTTAAGTGAAGCACATAGAGTATTCTAACAAATTATGATAAACGTGTGGCTCTCTCAAATTGGTGTGTCTAGCAAAGATGATTGTGACAAACTGAAAATCGAACAAAGCAAAGACTTATATAATTCACGACGCTCCAAGCAAAACACATATCATGTGACGAATAAAAATATAGCTCCAAGTAAAATTACCCATGGTTGGTAGAAGAAAGAGGGGATGCCTTCCGGGGCATCCCCAAGCTTAGACGCTTGAGTCTTCCTTGAATATTACCTTGGGATGCCTTGGGCATCCCCAAGCTTAGGCTCTTGCCACTCCTTATTCCTTCATCCATCATGATCTCACCCAAAACTTGAAAACTTCAATCACACAAAACTCAACAAAACCTTCGTGAGATCCGTTAGTATAACAAAATAAATCACTACTTTAAGTACTGTTGCAAACCCATTCATATTTTATTTTTGCATTATACCTACTGTATTCTAACTTCTCCATGGCTTATATCCCCCCCCCCCCCCCGATATAATCCATAGTTTCATCAAAACAAGCAAGCAATGCATCAAAAACAGAATCTGTCAAAAACAGAACAGTCTGCAGAGATCTATTTAAAAGCTATACTTATGTAACTCAAAAAATTCTGAAAAATTACGAAAACGTGGAAAATTCATATACCAATACTATGTAAAAATTTCAGATTTTTATGACGCTCCAGTACAGAACTAAAATTCTAGCACTGGACGCAAAACTTTCTGTTTTCCAAACAGCATCAATTATACTATCTCCCAAATCATCCCAAAGGCATTACTTGGCACAAACACTAATTAAAACATAAAAACTCAATCATAACAGTAGCATAATTGTGAAAACACACAAGAACAGAAACAAAAAACTAAAAATTTATTTTATTCATTGGGTTGCCTCCCAACAAGCGCTATTGTTTTATGCCCCTAGCTAGGCATAATGCATAGTTTCAAGTATTATCATCTTTGGTTTCCAAGTCCTCAATCACACATCCATTTTTTCTAATAAATTTAACATAGGTGTTTCTCATCATCACACTTCTAGGCACAAATCAAAAATTTTACTTTTGTGAATAGGTTCCTTAATTATATCAATGAAATTAGGGTGCACGCTAATCATTTTAAGATCCTCATTTCCCTTACTAGAAGTAGCACCATTGGTTTTAGGAACATACATGAACTTGCAATTTTTATTGGGAGGAGTTCTATCAATGTTCTTAACGGAGGAAAAAGCCGAGCCCAACTTATTAATAATTTCTTCTATGTTATCGATTCTAGCGGGGCTTTGTTCTATTCTTTCATTAACTACCGGTTCTTTTCCTTTAAGGTTTTCAATGCGATTCCTACCTTAGAACCAAATTGAGTGATATGATTATGGAATTTTTTATCTAAATTCTCAAGATGTTCAATAGTGGGCATTTTACTTTCAATAGCTTCTAACCTTTACATAACATGTTCCCAAGTCAAAGTTGTTTCATTAACAGTGATAGGTGGTGATCCCACTAAATTTCCCATAGCATTGAAAGCATCCATAGAGGGACACATCAAGAAATTTCCTCCGGTAATAGTATCACATAAAAATTGCGAAGAAGGATGGTGGTGGATCGCTTACGAGTTGATCTATTATGAGCATCATAGATCCTATAACAAGCATCTTTTAAATTCTCTCCTCCCCTTTGTTTAAAATTAAGCACTTCATTTTCAGGGGTAATAGTAACGAGCGAAGAACTAGCCATAATGATAAGACGAGCAAACAAGAAAAAGGCAAACGGAATATGTTTTTTTATTTTTGTAAAAACTTTTTAGAAGTGGGGGAAATGAAAACGAGAGGCAAAGGCAAATAAAATAAATGCAAGGAGATGAAAGTTTTATGCATAGGTACCTGATAGATGTTGATGATGTCTCCCCGGCAAAGGCGCCAGAAATTCTTCCTACTACTTGTGAGATGCATTGGTAATTCCCTGAAGAGGAAGGAAGATGCAGTACAGTAGAGATAAGTATTTCCCTCAGTTATGAAACCAAGGTTATCAATCCACTAGGAGAATCACGCAACACCTCGTTAACAGTACCTGCACACAAAACAACAAATCCTTGCACCCAACACAAACAAGGGGTTGTCAATCCCTTGGCGGTTAATTGCAAGATTAAATTGTATGGTGATAGATAGATATATTGAACTAAAATATAAAATAAAATAAATAAAGTAAAAGTGCAGCAAGGTATTTTTAGGATTTTTAATATATGATAGAAGTAGACCTGGGGGCCATAGTTTTCACTAGAGGCTTCTCTCATAAAAATAGCATACGGTGGGTGAACAAATTACTATTCGGCAATTGATAGAAAAGCAAATAATCATGACGATATCCAAGGCAATGATCATGTTTATAGGCATCACATCCGAGACAAGTAGACCGACTCCTGCCTGCATCTACTACTATTACTCCACACATCGACCGCTATCCGGCATGCATCTAGTGTATTAAGTCCATAAAGAACGGAGTAAAGCCTTAAGCAAGATGACATGATGTAGACAAAGTAAACTCACGCATGAATAAACCCCATCTTTTTACCCTTAATAGAAACGATACATACGTGTCATGTCCCTTTCTGTCACTGGGATTGAGCATCGCAAGATCGAACCCATTACAAAGCACCTCTCCCATTGCAAGATAAATCAATCTAGTTGGCCAAACCAAATCAATAGATCGGAGAGAAATACGAAGCCATAATAATCATGCATAAAAGAGTTCAGAGAAGACTCAAATAATATTCATGGATAATCTGATCATAAACTCACAATTCATCAGATCCCAACAAACACACCGCAAAAAGTGATTACATCGGATAGAACTCCAAGAACATCGAGGAGAACATTGTATTGAAGATCAAAGAGAGAGAAGAAGCCATCTAGCTACTAACTATGGACCCGAAGGTTTGTGGTAAACTACTCACGCATCATCGGAAGGGCAGCAAGGTTGATGTAGAGCCCCTCCGTGATCGATTCCCCCTCCGGCGGAGTACCGGAAAAGGCCTCCAGATGGGATCTCTTGAGAACAGAAACTTGTGGCGGCGGAAAAAGTATTTCGTGGACTCCTCTGGTGGTTTCCCAATTTTAGAGAATTTATAGTGGAGGAATTAGGTCAAACGGAGCTGTGTGGGCCCCATGAGCCCCCAGGGCGCGCCACGCCCCGGGGCGCGCCGTGGTGCCTCGTGGGCCACTGCTTCATCTTCCTGTCTCCTCCCGAAGCTTGCAGTGTTTGTTATGTCCAGAAAAAAATGTCCAAAAAGTTTCGTGGCATTTGGACTTCGTTTGGTACTGATATTCTGAAAAACCAAAAACAGGCAAAAAATAGCAACTGGCACTGGGCACTGAGTTAATAGGTTAGTCCCAAAAAATGATATATAATTGCTATAAATGTATATAAAAACATCCAAGATTGATAATATAATAGCATGGAACAATCAAAAATTATAGATACATTGGAGACGTATCATTGCGACACATGGAAGACATCGTGGATGTGAGAAAACTGTGGTGGCAATTCCAATTTATAAGCCACATATCCACGTCTGGCGAGAATGCGGAAGGGACCAATGTAGCGAGGAGCTAGCTTGCCCTTGATTCCAAAACGATGAGTGCCCTTCAAAGGAGTGACACGCAGATAAGCTTGTTCACCAGGTTGATAGATCGATCCCCAGTGTTTACGATCATAGTTGCTCTTCTGGCGGGATTGAGCCGCCTTGAGGTTTTCCCGGACAATACAGACTTGATCTTCAGCTTGTTGGATAATATCTGGACCGATGAGCAGCCGTTCCCCTATTTCTGACCAATTCAGAGGGGTTCGGCACTTACGTCCATATAACACCTCGAAGGGGGCCATCTTCAAGCTAGCTTGATAGCTATTGTTGTACGAGAATTCGGAATATGGGAGAGATTCTTCCCACTTCTTGCCAAATGAGATGACACAAGCACATAGCATATCTTCAAGCACTTGGTTAACTCGTTCAACTTGACCTTGGGACTGGGGGTGATAAGCTGTGCTCCAGGTTATATGAGTTCCCATAGCTTCTTGGAAACTTTCCCAGAACTTTGAGGTGAAGAGGACGCCACGGTCAGAACTGGTCTCCTTCGGAATACCATGGAGTGTCACAATTCTGGAGATATACAAGTCTGCTAACTAACTAGCAGTGATCGTCTCCTTGACTGGTAGAAAATGTGCAACTTTGGAGAGTTGGTCAACGACGACAAGAATAGCATCATGACCCTTTTGTGATTTGGGAAGGCCAGTGATGAGATCCATTTGAACCTTGTCCCATTTCCACATAGGGATAGGAAGCAGTTGCAGGAGTCCAGCAGGCTTTTGATGTTCTGCTTTGACGCGACGGCAAACGTCACATTCAGCAACATAGCGAGCAATGTCTTGCTTCATTTTAGACCACTAGTACCTTTGACGGATGTCGTGATACATCTTGGTACTACCCGGATGAATAGACAGTGGTGTATCATGTGCCTCCTTCATAACTTTGTCTATCATAAGTTCGAACCAGGGTACCACAAGGCGATCTCTGAAGTACAATGTTCCATCTTCAGCAATCGAGAAATCTCTGGCTTTCTCAAAAGCAAGTTCGCTTTTCATCTGATCAACTTCAGCGTCTTTTGCTTGCGCAGACTTAATAGCTTTCTCGAGATTAGGTTCCAGAACAAGGGTATTGAGAAAACCCTGTGGAACGATGTGAAGGTTCAACTTGCGAAGTTCTTCATGAAGAAGGGGTTGAGTTTGCTGAACCATGAGATTGTTGCAATAAGACTTGTGACTTAAAGCATCGGCCATTACATTAGCCTTACCAGGGGTATATGTAATACCGCAGTCATAGTCTATGATTGTTTCCATCCATCTTTGTTGATGGAGATTCAAGTCTGGCTGAGTAAAAAGATATTTCAGACTTTGATGATCAGTGTAGATCTCGCAACGATTACCGAGGAGGTAATGTCGCCACAACTTCAGTGCATAAATAACTGCAGCAAGATCGAGATCATGAACTAGGTAGTTCTCTTCATGGGGACGCAACTGTCGTGAGGCATAAGCTATCACTTTGCGTTCTTGCATTAGGACACAGCCTAATCCTTGACGAGATGCGTCACAATAAATCACGAAGTCCTTGCGGGAATCTGGAGGAGCAAGCACTGGTGCAGAAGCCAGCTTGTCCTTGAGAGTCTGGAAACTTTCCTGACATTTGTCTGTCCACTCAAAGTTAACGCCTTTGTGAAGCATATTGGTCAAAGGCTTGGCAATCTTTGAAAAGGTCTCGACAAAACGGCGGCAATAGCTAGCGAGTCCGAGAAAACTTCTCACTTGCTTGACGTTCTTCGGGGGAGTCCAGTCAAGAATAGCCTAAACTCGTTCTAGATTAACAGCAATACCATCCTGGGAAATCACATGACCAAGATAGGTCACTTCAGATAGCCAGAATTCACACTTGGAATATTTGGCATATAGCTGATGCTCTCGAAGCTTTTCCAGACTAGACGAAGATGTTTAGCATGTTCTTCTTTATTCTTGGAATACACCAAAATATCATCCAGATAAACCACGACGAATTTTTCAAGGTAATCCATGAAGATATAATTCATCAATCGATAAAATGTTGCTGGAGCATTGGTTAACCCAAAGGACATGGCGGTGTACTTGTATGAACCAGAGCGAGTAACGAAAGCGGTCTTCGGAATATCCTCTTCACAAACTCGGAACTGGTGGTAACCCAACCTCAAGTCGAGTTTAGAGAATACTGAGGAACCAGCAAGTTGATCATACAGATCATTGATCCGCGGAAGCGGATACTTGTTTTGAATGGTTGCCTGGTTAATGGGTCGGTAATCTTGGACCAACCGGTTCGTACCATCTTTCTTCTTGACAAAGAGAGAAGGTGCTCCCCAAGCAGAGGAATTTGGACGAATGAAACCCTTGCGAAGTGACTTGTCGATTTCTTCCTTAAGCTCAAGGAGTTCAAAGATGTCAAAAGACAATATGTGTATGATGTGTCAGACATTTAATGAAATAGTTGCAGGTAATCCAGCTCTCTAGGTGGATGTGAACACGAGAACCTAATGTTAGAGTTAGCAAAATCTTTAACCCGAATAGAAGAGAGATCAGAGTCTCAGAGTAAAGGAGACGAATAAAATATATTAATCCCATCCATTGGCGACGTGGGCCCGTAAGCCACACAACAAGGTTAGCAAAACAGTTTCTCAAAACTAGACTCAACTTCGGCCAAGGAGTTGGAAAGGGGCTTCCTACAGGCAGTCGGCTCTGATACCAACTTGTGACGCCCCCGACTCGACCGTGCACTAATCATACACGCAAATGCGCATGATCAAGCCCATGGACTCATGGGAAGATATCACAACACAACTCTAGACACAAAATAAAATAATACAAGCTTTATATTACAAGCCAGGGGCCTCGAGGGCTCGAATACATAAGCTCGAGTTACACAAGAGTCAGCGGAAGCATCGGTATCTAGGTACAGACATAACTAAACAAGTTGTCCTTAAGAAGGCTGAGCAAAACAACGACAACTAAATCGAAAAGGCACAGGCCTCCTGCCTGGGAGCCTCCGAACTACTCCTGGTCGTCGGTCTCCACGTAGTAGTAGGCTCCATCAGTGTAGTAGTAGTCATCGGCGGGATCAGCTGGCTCCTGGGCTCCGTCATCTGATCGCAGCAATCGGGTAGGGGGAAAAAGGTAGCAAAGCAGCCGTGAGTACTCATCCAAAGTACTCGCAAGACTTACATCAGAACTATGCTAGATATGCATCGATATCAAAGGGAAGGGGCTGTATCTGTGGACTAAACTGTAGAAATGCCAGAATAGAGGAAAGGCCTAGCCTATCGAAGACTAGCATCTTGCAGCGTCTTGCAGCAACAGAAGAGAGTAGAATAACATAACATGTAGTAACAAATATATATTAGTAACATCTAGAGATCCTTCCTCGTCTACCCTGTGAGGAAGCGATCCCGGAGCCATCATATCAGTTTAGTGAAACCAGTATCCAGTTCTAGTTGTAGTAGATCGGGATACTCTCTGAGTGTCCTGTTACCGTGGACACGGCTATTCGAATAGATAACTTCCCTGCAGGGGTGCACCAACTTACCCAACACGCTCGATTAACTCCGGCTGGACACACTTTTATCGGGTCATGCCCGACCTCGGCTGATCGACACACTGTAGTCCTACCTAGGCTCAACAGAGAGGCCAGCACGCCGGTCTACATCCTAACAGCTCAGGGGTCTTGGTCCCATCGCCCTTTGCACTCCTGCGCGTTGCGTACGCGGCCGGGAGGAGACCCACCCCCTTATACAAGCGCAGGTGGTTACCGTCCACCCCAACAATCAGCCCGCGTCTCTGAACTGTGACATCTGGAGAGCTTTCAGGAGAAACGTACGACGCCGAGTGCCCATACTTATTCCCGCATGGTGGTTAGTGCGAAAAGGCCAGAGGCCTACTCAAATCACATATCCAAACCCGTTAGTGTGTTGGGAGCTCGCAGTGAGGATCAGTGATCCTGTCGCCCCGTCTCGCGGACTGACGGCAAGGGTCAGGCCCATCCCTCTCTAGGGCGGTCTGCCTGCCCGGCCGTGCCGCGTAATTATCTTGCAGGTACCCTCACGGTCATCCCGACTTTAGTAACTCTCACGGGTACCCCTTGGGGTCGACCCGACTTCAACAAGGGGCTGAGATAAATACAGGTTATCCGTGTGTCCATACATCAAGGGGGAAATCCGAGGAATCACCCTCACTGGATTCCCACTCGATGTATCTGTCAAGGTGAACTAGAGGAATCACCCTTAATGGGTTCACACTTGAGGGGCTGCAAGACAGAGGCATCATCGGAGGTGGTGAAAGAGGAATCACCCTCGATAACCCATAACCGACTAGCTAGGCTATGGAGATATCATCAGGAGTGAGGTAGGAGGTATCACCCTCGGCATTCAATAGTAGCTCTGTAGAGTCGTACAACTAAGGGGGGTGTGCGGTGATGTGTCGGTCTCTGCACGTCGATCACACTGATCGAGCATCCGGAAGCAAAGCATGGCAACACGGACAAGGATGCGGGGCCACTGATGGATCACTAACCAACCTATACTAAGCATTTAGGATAGCAGGTAAGGTATCAACAGCAGTTACAAAAATAGGCTATGCATCAGAATAGGAGCTTTCGGACAACAGTAGCAAAATCTAATGCAAGCACGAGAGAGAAAGAATGGGCAATATAGGAATGATCAAGGGTTTTTTGCTTGCTTGGAAGCTCTGCTGAAAGGGGCTGGATGTCAGGGGCGTAGTCATACTCGAGAGCAGCGTCTATCTCGGAGTCTACCGGAGAGAAGAGGGGGAAGAAACAATAAATACAAAGCAAACAAATGCATCACAATGCATGACATGGCAATATGCTGTGCTGGGGGTGACTAACGCAGTGCTAAGCATTACAGACGGAGCGGGAAAATATCTGGGAATATTTTCCCGGCTTTAGGGCATTATCGGACAGACGATCCGGAAGGGAAGGTTCCATGTTTGCAGTGTTGGAGGCAGGTGACAGGTATGTGGATGGCATATTTCGATTCTTCTTATTTTTCTGATCATTTTTCATATATAAAACATTTTCATCTGAGCTACGGTTAAATTTCCAAAGTTTTAATCATTTTCTGAAAATCCTGGAATTATTTTTAATTCAAAAAAACCACTGAAACTGCTAGGTGCACCCGGTGCAGTGCACCCAACGTGCACCAGAGGCTGACCAGTGGCCCCCTGTTGACCTGGGTCAACTACCTAGTCAGCTGGTCAACTGTGCCAGTTGACCAATCAACTGGGCCAGAAGGGCCCAGCGTCAGTGGCACAGAGGGAGCCACGTGGCACGCCACGTCAGCGGCCGGCGCCGGAGCTACTCCGGTGGCCCTTTTCACGGCGGCTCCTCGCCGGAGTTGGCCGAAAAGTCGCTATGGTGATCCGTTCTACGCGCGCGAGGTGGCGTTCGAAAGCTGGCGACGTCGCGCATCCAATGGTGGCGGTCGTAGGGGTTGGGGTGGCCGGCAGGGGCGCCGGTGAGGTTCGGTCGCGATTGGGAACATGGCTATGGGTCGTTTTCGAGCGCGCAAAGTGACTAGGCGGCACCAGCAGCTCACCAGGAGCATGCTAGGGCTACTGGTCCGAGCGGAGCGGCTCTGGGAGCGCGGTGTTCACTGCCACGGCGGAGAGACAGCGCGGCAATGGCGACGGAGACGCGCCTGACTAACTAGAAGGGAAGGCAGGGCTCGGGGAGAGATGCAGAGCGCGGGGGGTGCGCTCACCTAGTGGACACACGGTGGTCCTTTGGGTGAACGGGAGCGCAGAGGGGGTGCAGATCGGCCGCGACGAGCTCGGTGACCGAAGGTTGAAGACGGGGCCGTAGCTGGCGCTGCGGTACTCCCCGAGCTCGAGGTGGTGGTGCAGACGATGAAGAAGGGTGCGGCGCTGCTGGTGGACAACCTCCCGGAGTTTGGAGAGCCCGATGGCCATGGAACCAACGGGCGCGCGGCGGTGGCTGCGTCGGAAGCTCATCCCGTGCGCTGGAGAGGACGAGGGAGAAGGGGAAAGTATGCGAGGGGGGGAACCAGAGGAGTGGTTGGGGTTGCCCTTATCCTCTCCCATCGCCTCGGCTGAGGCACGTGTCGAGGAGCGGCGGCGAGGCGAGCTCCTGTCCATGGCGGCGCCGACACGCAAGGGGGAGGAGGTAGGAGGAGGAGGAAGCTGGGCTGGGCTGGCTGGGCCTTCGGCCAGGCGCCAGGTAAGCCCTCTGAACTTTTTTTTGTTTTTCTGTTTTTTTCATTTATTCAAAACAGAGACAGTTAGGGAATTTTTAGGGCTACCAAATGACTCTAGAAAAATTTGGGACTAGGCCACTTAATTTCCTAATAATATTTGGCACTGCCACAAATATTTTGAGAGGCAACGGAACCCAAATGGATTTTCCACAATTAAAATGGCATTTCAAATGCTGAAATGGCACTGTTTTTATTTGCTATAGTTCATCTTAGCTTATAGGTGATGTTGTCTTCCTTAACAATCATTTGTTATGAAATTTTTGCTAAATGATGAACTATTTTGCAACAACTTTTGTGCAACTTCATTTTTCACTTGCAAATTGAATTTGAATCCAGTGAAGGAGTTTGAAATGAGATATGATTCCACTGTGATCATTCCTTGCAAACCAAGATAGCTTAGCATTAATATGATGATCACTGTAGCTCATTTACACAGGGGTGTTACAAGGCAAATGAAAATAAGAGCAAGTAGACGATAGTTTATGCGAAGGTACTTGATAGGTTTTGGTGATGTCTCCCCGGCAACGGCGCTAGATTCTTTCTGCTACTTGTGAACTGCGTTGGGATTTCCCCGAAGAGGAGAGGATGATGCAGTATAGTAGAGATAAGTATTTCCCTCAATTAAGAACCAAGGTTATCAATCCAGTAGGAGAACCACACAGAACCTCGTTAGCAGCACCTACACACACAAAAGCAAATACTTGCACCCAACGCAAACAAGAGGGTTGTCAATCCCCTTGGCGGTTGCTTGCAAGGATTAATTCTGATAGTGATAGATAGATAAATAAATTGTAAAACAAAATAAAGGAAATAAAATTACAGCAAGGTATTTTTGGATTTTATATATGATGGATAAATGACCCGCGAACGCATAGCATACGGTGGGTAAACAAATTACTGTTGGGCAATTGATAGAAAAGCGCATAGTTATGATGATATTCAAGGCAATGATCACGTATATAGGCATCACGTCCGAGACAAGCAGACCGACTCCTGCCTGCATCTACTATTATTACTCCACCCATCGACCGCTATCCAGCATGCATCTAGGGTATTAAGTTAATGTAAACAGAGTAACGCCTTAAGCAAGATGACATGATGTAGACAAAGTAAACTCATGCAATAGAATAAACCCCCATCATTTTATCCTTAATGGCAACAATACAAATATGTGTCTTGTCCCTTTCTGTCACTGGGATAGAGCACCGCAAGATTGAACCCATCACAAAGCACCTCTCCCATTGCAAGATAAATCAATCTAGTTGGCCAAACCAAACGGATAGATCGGGGAGAAATACAAAGCTATAACAATCATGCATAAATAAGTTCAGAAAAGACTCAAATATTTCTCATGAATAATCTGATCATAAAGCTATAACAATCCCAACAAACACACCGCAAAAGAAGATTACATCGAATAGAACTCCAAGGAGATCGAGGAGAACATTGTATTGAAGATCAAAGATAGAGAAGAAGCCATCTAGCTACTAGCTATGGACCCGTAGGTCTATGGTAAACTACTCACACATCATTGGAAGGGCAGCAAGGTTGATGTAGAAGCCCTCCGTGATCGATCCCCCTCCGACAGAGTACCGGAAAAGGCCTCCAGATGGGATCGCGGAAGAACAGAAGCTTGTGGCGGTGGAAAAGTTATTCGAGGTGGCTCTCTGGTATATGCGGAATATTTGAGAATTTATAGGCTTGGAATTAGGTCAAGAGGTGCCACGAGGGGCCCACAAGCCTGGGGGGCGTGCCTCCCGAGCTTGTCGCTCCCTCGTGGCTCGTCTGGTCTTCTCCCGAACCAGTTTTTTCACCGTTTGGACTCTGTTTGATATTGATTTTCTGAAAAGCCAAAAACAAGCAAAAAACAACAACTGGCACTGGGCACTAGGTTAATAGGTTAGTCCGAAGAAATGATATATAATTGCATATAAAACATCCAAGATTGATACTATAATAGCATGGAACAATCAAAAATTATAGATACGTTGGAGACGTATGAATAGGTGAGCCTAGTCGATTTAGGTTTTGTTCTTGACATATTAAACGCTAGTTGTATTCCGCATTTGTTCAAGCCTAAACTGTAATTATTTTTAATCGCCTATTCACCCCCCTCTAGGCGACATATCGGTCCTTTCAACGTTGACCTTACTTCATCGAATCTCCTTGTTGTGATCCGGCGACTGCCCTCCGATAGAACCTGCTAGAAAAAACTAAAAAGACGAGGTATTTTTGTGCTTTTTGGGTTTTTCATTTTTTTATAGCACAAAGGATTAGCAATGATCGGTTCATCTACCTGAGCACCTCGCTTAAGATGATAAACTAAGTCTAGAAGTGGTACCTCTCCTAGGTTAGGATGAAGTGCATGTGAGACAAGATATAAAACACGAGTATGCAGCTCCTAAGTGCCTAATTAAAAAGTGAGATCCTCACTTAAGGTGAGAAACTTCAGACTAAGCAACTTTTGTTTGAGCGAAGTTTGTATTGGCAAACATTACCGGGCACTTGTCGGCGATGTTCGTGCAGTTGAACCAACCAAGTGGCTCATGCGGATCTTTTATACGGTTTGGAATCATATCGTACATGCCACCACATAAGGTTCAAGCCCCTGTAAAAATAACACACAAAATAAAATGCATTGATCCGGTATAAGAATGGTGTTTGTATACCCAACCGACAAAAAAAACATAATTGCTGCAGAGAATTATTGGTTACGGAGTTTCCTAAGTAATTAACATAAATTAGAGAGCAAACAATCGGTTAGAAAATACCCAGGCGAAAGAGTGCTCGTACTGTGCGCCGTCTTGGAAAACTAGAATTTCTGTTTTTTTCGGGGTTAACGTTGGGCACGGGTACTGGTACGAGCGTGAGAGCTCGTACCATGTACACCATCGATCGCTTTGGAGAGTTGGTGCAGCGCGTCTGCCAGCGATACGTCGGTGGGTACGACTGGGAGCGGTCGTACCACATGCCGTCTTGTCTCTTGGTGTAGCTATAGAATTTCACGAAAAAATTTGTGCTCCCTCCTCAAGTTAGGCGCATAGCAAATTTGAAAATAAAAATAAGAGGAATGATGCAACAAAATATAGGCTACCGATACACTAAAAAAATACCAATGAAAATATTCTGAAACCAACCCTAATAGGTACAAAATAAAACAAAAGTGTCGATGCAACATGAATGCAACTAGAATCAATGACACAAAGCTAAGAAAGGCACCTAAGGACTTCTGGGTTACTTCTCGGGCAGTGCTTTCTTTATAGCCATATAGCTAGGCTTCGGTACTTCATTGATTCATCCATGGGGATCCCAAGGGATGTCAGCCCCGAGTGTATGTCTCACTTCCGACCGAGGTTCGGAGCACCTCATAGAAAAGTCTGGTCGAATTCGTACTCACTTTCGGTGCATTGACATCGTATAGGTAAATAAGTACTCGCTCCTTGGCGAGCACCGATGTACCAAGCTAAGTGAAGATGCATGAAAGGTTAGTGGGTGCAATTTCACAATACTTTGATAACAGAGAGGATGAGGAGCTACAGGTAAATCTTTTCATTTTCATCCAGCTAGACATTAATTATGCCTAGAGTTTTACCATTGGTAGGAGTTATCTGACAACAGTCATTCCATCCTTCATCTCCATGTTCCTCTGGTTCATCTTAGCAAGTAGCCTCTTGTCGCTTGATGAGCATTTATTCAGGTTCCTGCATGGGGTTATGTTCCTACGATATGGCATCTTGGGAGATGGAGATCATCCACATCTCATAGTCCATGACTCCGGGATTCTCATTAGCTAAACAAAAGTTGTGAACTTTCTCCAATAAGCACTACTGCAGGAATGCCTAGCAGTGGCGGGCGGGAAAAGCCCAGCAGTGGCGGGCTAGACTCCCAGGGGAGCCTGCCACTGACTTCCTGCCACTGCTATAATGGCATTAGTAGTGGGCGCGCGCCCGCCACTGGTAGAGTTTCTACAGTGGAGGGCAACGCGCATGTGCCCGCCACTGTTTTGTACAAACGGCAGTGGCGGGTCGTTGTGTTGGGGAACGTTGCATGGGAAACAAAAATTTTCCTACGCACACACAAGATCTATCCATGGTGATGAGCATCTACGAGAGGGAGAGTGAATCTACATACCCTTGTAGATCGCTAAGCGGAAGCGTTAATAAACGCGGTTGATGTAGTCGAACGTCTTCGCGATCCAAATCGCCGAGCGTCCCGCGATCCAATCACGATCCTTCCGATCTAGTGCCGAACGGACGGCACCTCCGCGTTCAACACACGTACGGCTTGATGACGCCTTCACCTCCTCGATCCAGCGAGCGATGGTGAAGTAGTGGTTGAGTTCCAGCAGCACGACGGCGTGGTGATGGTGGTGAGGAACAATCTCTGCAGGGCTTCACCAAGCACTACGGAGATTATGACGGAGGAACTAGAGGGCTAGGGTTGCCGGCACACGGCTTGGGAAATCCTGATGTGTCCCGTGTGCTAGCCCTGCCCCTCTATTTATATGTTGAGCCTTGGGGTCTAAACTTGGAGTAAAAGCGTCCTCCGGGTCGGTTTTGCCCGCACAAGGTCGGTTTGGCCCGCAGGGAAAGAGTCCAACTCGGATCCCTGCCGAACCGTGCACAGCCGCGCACAAGCGGTAGTACCGCTTCACATAAGCGGTAGTACCGCTTGGGCGGTAGTACCGCTTCACACAAGCGGTAGTACCGCTCGGGCGGTAGTACCGCTTCACCAAGCGGTAGTACCGCTTACGCGGCAGCAAAACTACTTTTGCACTTTCCAATACCTCGTGGGCTTTATCCCTTTGGCTCATATAAAGTGTTGCTGCACCCGAACACTTCGGTAAACATCCGGAACCCCTTCCGGTGAACTTCGGAACTCTTCCGGAGATCAAAACACTATTATCACATATATCAATCTTTACCTCCGGACTATTCCGGAGATCCTCGTCATGTCCGGGATCTTATCCGGGACTCCGAACAACTTTCGGTCACCAACATAATAACTCAATTATACTAATCGTCACCAAACGTTAAGTGTGTAGACCCTGCGGGTTCGAGAACTATGTAGACATGACCGAGACACCTCTACGGCCAATAACCAATAGCGGGACCTGGATGCCCATATTGGCTCCTACATATTCTACGAAGATCTTTATCGGTCGAACCTCTATGTCAAGGATTCAGTTAATCCCGTATGTTGTTCCCTTTGTTCTTCGGTATGTTACTTGCCCGAGATTCGATCGTCGGTATCACTATACCTAGTTCAATCTCGTTACCGGCAAGTCTCTTTACTCGTTCCGTAATACAAGATCCTGTGGCTAACTCTTTAGTCACTTTGCTTGCAAGGCTCAATGTGATGTTGTATTACCGAGTGGGCCCTGAGATACCTCTCCGTCATACGGAGTAACAAATCCCAGTCTTGATCCATGCCAACCCAACAGACACCCTCGGAGATACCTGTAGAGCACCTTTATAGTCACCCAGTTACGTTGCGACGTTTGATACACACAAGGTATTCCTCCGGTGTCAGTGAGTTGCATGATCTCATGGTCAAAGGAACAGATACTTGACATGCAGAAAACAATAGCAATAAACTGACACGATCAAATGCTACATTTACAGTTTGGGTCTTGTCCATCACATCATTCTCCTAATGATGTGATCCCGTTATCAAATGACATCTCATGTCAATGGCTAGGAAACCTTAACCATCTTTGATCAACGAGCTAGTCAACTAGAGGCTTACTAGGGACACAGTGTTGTCTATGTACCCACACATGTATTTGAGTTTCCAATCAATACAATTATAGCATGGATAATAAACGATTATCATTAACAAGGAAATATAATAATAACCAATTTATTATTGCCTCTAGGGCATATTTCCAACAGTCTCCCACTTGCACTAGAGTCAATAATCTAGTTCACATCACTATGTGATTTACATTGTAATGAATCGAACACATATGCAGTTCTAGTGTTGTTCATGTTTAGCCCTTGGAAGAGGTTTAGTCATCGGATCTGCAACATTTAGATCCGTGTGTACTTTGCAAATATTTATGTCGTCCTCCTTGATGTAATCGCGGATGGAATTGAAACGTCGCTTTATGTGTCTGGTCCTCTTGTGAAATCTTGGTTCCTTGGCTAGAGCAATGGCACCAGTATTATCACAAAACAGAGTCATTGGGTTAAGTGCACTAGGCACTACTCCAAGATCTGTCATGAACTCCTTCATCCAGACACCTTCCTTCGCCGCCTCCGAGGCAGCGATGTACTCCGCTTCGCATGTAGAATCTGCTACCACGCTTTGCTTGGAACTGCACCAGCTAACCGCACCCCCATTAAGAATAAATACGTATCCGGTTTGCGACTTAGAGTCATCCGGATCAGTGTCAAAGCTTGCATCGACGTAACCCTTTACGACGAGCTCTTGATCACCTCCATAAACGAGAAACATGTCCTTAGTCCTTTTCAGGTATTTCAGGATATTCTTGACCGCCGTCCAGTGTTCCATTCCTGGATCACTTTGAAACCTTCCGACCATACTTATGGCAAGGCTGACATCGGGTCTTGTGCACAGCATTGCATACATGATAGAGCCTATGGCCGAAGCATAGGGGATGACACTCATCTTTTCTCTATCTTCTGCAGTCGCTGGGCATTGAGTCTTACTCAACTTCACACCTTGCAAAACAGGCAAGAACCCCTTCTTGGACTGATCCATTTTGAACTTCTTCAAAATCTTATCAAGGTATGTGCTTTGTGAAAGTCCTATTAAGCGTCTTGATCTATCTCTATAGATCTTGATGCCTAATATGAAAGCAGCTTCTCCTAGGTCCTTCATTGAAAAAACTCTTGTTCAAATATTCCTTTACGCTTTCCAGCATTTCTATATTGTTTCCAATCAGCAATATGTCATCCACATATAATATTAGAAACGCTATAGAGCTCCCACTCACTTTCTTGTAAATACAAGCTTCTCCGTAAACTTGTATAAACTCGAACGCTTTGATCACTTCATCAAAGCGAAGATTCCAACTCCGAGATGCTTGCACCAGTCCATAAATGGATCGCTGGAGTTTGCAAACTTTGTCAGCATTCTCTGGATCGACAAAACCTTCTGGTTGCATCATATACAACTCTTCCTTAAGGTAACCGTTAAGGAACGCTGTTTTGACATCCATCTGCCAAATTTCATAATCGAAAAAGGCAGCTATTGCTAACATGATTCTGACGGACTTAAGCATCGCTACGGGTGAGAAGGTCTCATCGTAGTCAACTCCTTGAACTTGTGAAAAACCCTTTGCCACAAGTCGAGCTTTATAGACGGTGACATTACCGTCCGCGTCCGTCTTCCTCTTAAAGATCCATTTGTTCTGAATGGCCTTACGCCCTTCAGGTAATACTTCCAAAGTCCATACTTTGTTTTCATACATGGATCCCATCTCGGATTTCATGGCCTCTAACCACTTCTCGGAATCCGGGCCCATCATCGCTTCTCCATAGCTCGTAGGTTCATCGTTGTTTAACAACATGACCTCTAAGACAGGGTTGCCGTACCACTCAGGAGCAGTACGCGTCCTTGTCGACCTACGAGGTTCGATAGCAACTTGATCCAAAGCTTCATGATCATCATCATTAACTTCCTCTTCAGCTAATGTAGGCTCGACAGAAACAACTTTCTGCGTTGCGCTACTCTTAGGTTGAAGTAAAGGTTCAATAACCTCATCAAGTTCTATCTTCCTCCCACTCAATTCTTTCGAGAGAAACTCTTTCTCAAGAAATGTTCCGTTTTTAGCGACAAACACTTTGCCTTCGGATCTGAGGTAGAAGGTATACCCAACTGTCTCTTTTGGATATCCTATGAAGACGCATTTCTCCGCTTTGGGTTCCAGCTTTTCAGGCTGAAGCTTTTTGACATAAGCATCACATCCCCAAACTTTAAGAAACGACAGCTTTGGCTTCTTGCCAAACCAAAGTTCATATGGCGTCGTCTCAACGGATTTCGATGGTGCCCTATTTAAAGTGAATGCAGCTGTCTCTAATGCATAACCCCAAAACGATAGTGGCAAATCGGCAAGAGACATCATAGATCGCACCATATCCAATAAGGTACGATTACGACGTTCGGACACACCATTACGCTGTGGTGTTCCAGGCGGTGTTAATTGTGAAACAATTCCACACTGTCTTAAGTGACTGCCAAACTCATAACTCAGATATTCTCCTCCTCGATCAGATCGTAGGAATTTAATCTTCTTGTTACGATGATTCTCAACTTCACTCTGAAATTGTTTGAACTTTTCAAATGTTTCAGACTTGTGTTTCATTAAGTAAATATACCCATATCTACTTAAGTCATCAGTGAAGGTGAGAAAGTAACGATAACCACCGCGCGCCTCAATACTCATCGGACCGCACACATCAGTATGTATGATTTCCAATAAGTCACTTGCCCGTTCCATTATTCCAGAGAACGGCGTTTTAGTCATCTTGCCCATGAGGCATGGCTCACATGTGTCAAGTGATTCAAAATCAAGTGACTCCAAAAGTCCATCAGCATGGAGCTTCCTCATGCGTTTTACGCCAATATGACCTAAACGGCAGTGCCACAAGAAAGTGGTATTATCATTATCAATTCTACATTTTTGGCATCAATGTTATGAACATGTGTATCATTACTATCGAGATTCAATAAGAATAAACCCCTCACATCGGGTGCATGACCATAAAAGATATTACTCATATAAATAGAACAACCATTATTCTCTGATTTAAATGAGTAACCGTCTCGCAATAAACAAGATCCAGATATAATGTTCATGCTTAACGCAGGCACCAAATAACACTTATTTAGGTTCATCACTAATCCCGATGGTAATCGAAGAGCGAGCGTGCCGACGGCGATCACATCAACCTTGGAACCATTTCCCACGCGCATCGTCACTTCGTCCTTTGCCAGCCTCCGTCTATTCCGCAGTTCCTGTTTTGAGTTGCAAATATGAGCAACCGCACCGGTATCAAATACCCAGGCACTACAACGAGAGTTGGTAAGGTACACATCAATAACATGTATATCATATATACCTTGTTTGTTGTTGGCCGCCTTCTTGTCAGCCAAATACTTGGGGCAATTCCGCTTCCAGTGTCCAGTTCCCTTGCAATGAAAACACACAGTTTCTGGTTTGGGTCCAGCCTTGGGTTTCTTCACGAGAGGAGCAACTGCTTTGCCACTCTGCTTGGAGTTACCCTTCTTACCCTTGCCATTTTTCTTGAAACTAGTGGTTTTATTGACCATCAACACTTGATGCTCCTTCTGAATTTCAGACTCAGCGGCTTTCAGCATCGCAAACAGCTCGGCGACTGACTTGTTCATCCCGTGCATGTTATAGTTCAACACGAAGCTCTTGTAGCTAGGTGGCAATGATTGAAGAACTCTGTCAGTGATAGCCTCTGGCGGAAGGGGCATCCCTAACTCAGCCAGACGGGTGGAGTACCCAGACATTCTGAGCACGTGATCACTGATAGACCCGTTCTCCTCCATCTTGCAAGCATAGAACTTATCGGAGATCTCATATCTCTCGATCCGGGCATTCTTCTGAAAGATAAACTTCAACTCCTGGAACATCTCATATGCTCCATGACGTTCAAAACGTCTTTGAAGTCCCGGTTCTAAGCCATACAACATTGCACATTGAACTATTGAGTAATCATCAGAACGAGCCTGCCAGGCGTTCACAACGTCTAGAGACTCAACTGGAGCGGGTGGATCACCAAGCGGTGCATCAAGGACATAAGCCTTCTGGGAAGCCGTAAGGATAATCCTTAGATTACGGGCCCAGTCCACAAAGTTACTTCCATCATCTTTCAACTTAGCTTTCTCTAGGAACGCATTAAAATTCAGGGGTGCTACTGCGCGAGCCATGATCTACAACATAAATATTGCAAAGACAACTTAGACTATTGTTTTTAGATAATGAGTTTAGTTAATCATATTACTTAAAAACTCCCACTCAAATTGACATCCCTCCGATCATTCGAGTGTAACATGATCCAAATCCACCAACTCAAGTCCGATCATCACGTGAGTTGAGGTGGTTTCAATGGTGAACATCTTCATGTTGATCATATCTACTATATGACTCATGTTCGACCTTTCGGTCTCTTGTGTTCCGAGGCCATGTCTGTACATGCTAGGCTCGTCAAGTTTAACCCGAGTGTTCCGCACGTGCAACATGGCTTGCACCCGTTGTATGCGAACGTAGAGTCTATCACACCCGATCATCACGGCGTGTCTCGAAACGACGAACTTTCGCAACGGTGCACACTTGGGGAGAACACAATTTATCTTGAAATTTAAGTGAGGGATCACCTTATAATGCTACCGTCGTCCTAAGCAAAATAAGATGCATAAAAGGATTAACATCACATGCAAATCATAAGTGACATGATATGGCCATGAACTTGTGCTTTTGATCTCCATCTCCAAAGCACCGGCATGATCTCCATCGTCACCGGCATGACACCATGATCTCCATCATCTTGATCTCCATCAACGTGTCGCCATAAGGTTGTCGCGCCGACTGTTGCTTCCACGACTATTGCTAACCTTTAGCGATAAAGTAAAGCATTACATAGCGCTTAATGATTGACACGCAGGTCATACAATAATTAAAGACAACTCTATGGCTCCTGCCAGTTGCCGTACTCATCGACATGCAAGTCGTGATATTCTATACAACACATGATCATCTCATACATCACATATATCTCATCATGTAATTGGCCATATCACATCACAACATACCCTGCAAAAACAAGTTAGACGTCCTCTAATTGTTGTTGCAAATTTTACGTGGCTGCTACGGGTTTGCAAGAACCGTTCTTACCTACGCAAAACCACAACGTGGTGTAGTGATTGCTTTTTGATCTTCTAAAAGAACCCTTTTCATTGAACCGATTCAACTAAAGTGAGAGAGACAGACACCTGCCAGTCACCTTTATGCAACAAGTGCACGCAGCGGTGAAACCAGTCTCGCGTAAGCGTACGCGTAATGTCGGTCCAGGCCGCTTCATCTCACAATACCGCGGAATCAAGCATCAACTAGTAACGGCAAGCAATATGTATACATCCACGCCCACAACTCGTTTGTGTTCTACTCGAGATCTCATCTACGCATAGACCTGGCTCATGATGCCACTGTTGGGGAACGTTGCATGGGAAACAAAAATTTTCCTACGCACACACAAGATCTATCCATGGTGATGAGCATCTACGAGAGGGAGAGTGAATCTACATACCCTTGTAGATCGCTAAGCGGAAGCGTTAATAAACGCGGTTGATGTAGTCGAACGTCTTCGCGATCCAAATCGCCGAGCGTCCCGCGATCCAATCATGATCCTTCCGATCTAGTGCCGAACGGACGGCACCTCCGCGTTCAACACACGTACGGCTTGATGACGCCTTCACCTCCTCGATCCAGCGAGCGATGGTGAAGTAGTGGTTGAGTTCCAGCAGCACGACGGCGTGGTGATGGTGGTGAGGAACAATCTCTGCAGGGCTTCGCCAAGCACTACGGAGATTATGACGGAGGAACTAGAGGGCTAGGGTTGCCGGCACACGGCTTGGGAAATCCTGATGTGTCCCGTGTGCTAGCCCTGCCCCTCTATTTATATGTTGAGCCTTGGGGTCTAAACTTGGAGTAAAAGCCTCCTCCGGGTCGGTTTTGCCCGCACAAGGTCGGTTTGGCCCGCAGGGAAAGAGTCCAACTCGGATCCCTGCCGAACCGTGCACAGCCGCGCACAAGCGGTAGTACCGCTTCACATAAGCGGTAGTACCGCTTGGGCGGTAGTACCGCTTCACACAAGCGGTAGTACCGCTCGGGCGGTAGTACCGCTTCACCAAGCGGTAGTACCGCTTACGCGGCAGCAAAACTACTTTTGCACTTTCCAATACCTCGTGGGCTTTATCCCTTTGGCTCATATAAAGTGTTGCTGCACCCGAACACTTCGGTAAACATCCGGAACCCCTTCCGGTGAACTTCGGAACTCTTCCGGAGATCAAAACACTATTATCACATATATCAATCTTTACCTCCGGACTATTCCGGAGATCCTCGTCATGTCCGGGATCTTATCCGGGACTCCGAACAACTTTCGGTCACCAACATAATAACTCAATTATACTAATCGTCACCAAACGTTAAGTGTGTAGACCCTGCGGGTTCGAGAACTATGTAGACATGACCGAGACACCTCTACGGCCAATAACCAATAGCGGGACCTGGATGCCCATATTGGCTCCTACATATTCTACGAAGATCTTTATCGGTCGAACCTCTATGTCAAGGATTCAGTTAATCCCGTATGCTGTTCCCTTTGTTCTTCGGTATGTTACTTGCCCGAGATTCGATCGTCGGTATCACTATACCTAGTTCAATCTCGTTACCGGCAAGTCTCTTTACTCGTTCCGTAATACAAGATCCTGTGGCTAACTCTTTAGTCACTTTGCTTGCAAGGCTCAATGTGATGTTGTATTACCGAGTGGGCCCTGAGATACCTCTCCGTCATACGGAGTAACAAATCCCAGTCTTGATCCATGCCAACCCAACAGACACCCTCGGAGATACCTGTAGAGCACCTTTATAGTCACCCAGTTACGTTGCGACGTTTGATACACACAAGGTATTCCTCCGGTGTCAGTGAGTTGCATGATCTCATGGTCAAAGGAACAGATACTTGACATGCAGAAAACAATAGCAATAAACTGACACGATCAAATGCTACGTTTACAGTTTGGGTCTTGTCCATCACATCATTCTCCTAATGATGTGATCCCGTTATCAAATGACATCTCATGTCAATGGCTAGGAAACCTTAACCATCTTTGATCAACGAGCTAGTCAACTAGAGGCTTACTAGGGACACAGTGTTGTCTATGTACCCACACATGTATTTGAGTTTCCAATCAATACAATTATAGCATGGATAATAAACGATTATCATTAACAAGGAAATATAATAATAACCAATTTATTATTGCCTCTAGGGCATATTTCCAACACGTTGGTAGTGCCAACCATTGATCCATTCATAGGGATTAAAAAAAGTGTTCAAAAGTAGTCATTGTTGACACACATCAGCATAAATGAAAGACACACACGTGTGTGTGTGTGTGTGTGTGTGTATATATATATGACAAATTTACCCTACTACCGGGTGTAGTTACTCCCACTTTGGTTTCGTACATTGTAGGTAGTATCTATTATATTGGAGAGTACGTACGTGTAGTATGTAGTATGTAATATTGTTTGGGTAGTATATATACTATTTTGTAGGTAGTATGTACCATATTTTGAGCATACTCCTTTTTACATACAAATATGTACGTATTTTCACAAATATGATAAAAACATGGTCCTACATGCAATTTTTTCACATAACTCGTTTTGGAGTTGGAGTATCTTAGATATAGTATATGAACATACTAAAAATGATAAAGTAGTATATATACTACCACATGGTAGTATATGAGATATGGGTGTAACTACACCCGGTAGTAGGATGTATTTTGCCTATATATATATATATATATATATATATATATATATATATATATATATATAAACTTAGAAGTTAGCGCAGGTAAGATAATAAATACTAAAGAGAATATTAATATAAGGTGCAGAATAAATCCCTCTGAAGAGCATATTTGGCATACTTCTCATAGCCAGCTAAATATAGTGGTCGATTTGATATATAACTTTTATATATCTTGGGGAAAAAGGCAAGATATGCTTGACCAAAAATTTGAAAGCTTATTCAAAGAATATCAAAAACTCGCAGACAAGTGCTCTGGGTTAAATAATAAAATAGATATCATTCTGCATAAGCTAGAAGAAGCAAAAGCAAGATAGAATATAATTTCCAAGAATAATGACTATATTAAAGAAGAAGTGTTGACAATAGGCCATTACCTAAGTAAAGGCAAAGACTTGATGTCACGCACTGAAACAAGTCAACATATACTTGAAATAAAAAGTTTGGTGCAAGAAGTAAAAACTTTGATCCTATCATAGTTATATGACTGAATATAACCAAGCATTAAACGAAGTAGCTAAATACTTGTCACCCCCTATCAGATTTTCTGATCACGACTCAGCAAAGGAAGACTCTAAAATCATAATAAGACAGAATAACACAATCCTCCAGCTATTAATCCAAGTTTTAGATAAGCTAAATTGTGTTCAAAGCAACAAAGATATTATATTATCTTCATCCGGAATAGTATCTTCGTCAAGGAATATTAATTCAGAAAAATGGATGTACCTAATAGCGTCTCCAGAAGAGACAAATTCCTCCAGGTAGTAAGGCAAGACTCAAAACCTCTTGCAATGAAGCATAGATTATCATGCAAAGTTGATGATGTTGATAGTATAGAAGAAGTTATAGATTTGCAAAAAGACTTAGAAAGATATCAAAAGGTGTTGGTAAAATATACTTGCCCTCTTATGTTTTGGAGATTGTTGACAGAAACAGGTATGGACTGACTTGTTTGCTAGTGCACACAGAGAGAAATAGTCCATAAAGTACCGAAGAGAATGCTGTCTCCGGTGTATAGTTCGAGGAACTTCACCGAAGAATATCTGCACCGCCGAGATGAATGAGCTACATCCTTTGAGGAATTGTAGACGAGAAGAATGAAGTGAAGAAGTTAACCCCTCGAAAATTTATTGCTGATGTGAAGCGATTGGTTCGGTGATTACGTCCGAAGAGAATTGACTGCAGCGATGGGAGGCGAAGACGAAATGAAGACGTAGCATTCTTTTCGTCGTTGTTCCTCTATTCATTTGAGTCATAGGACCTCCATACTATTAAGAGGGGTATCGGTTCTCGAAGCTTAGATCCGCTGTGATGCTTAGCCCAAACCTATGCGAGACTGAGAGAAATCTCTTTATGCTTCGACTGATTACCTATCAGCAGAAGACGTTGTTTTTCGTCGCTGTAGGAGATATCTTTCGAACTGAGGAGTTAGCATTACTTGCTCCGCACGTAATGTTACCGTTGTGCTCAATTCCGACCATTGGACTCGTGTCGTTCGGCCATTGGCTGCTCCACATGTCCAATTTGGTCTTTTCCCTTCAGGGAAGGCTGCGGCTATAAATAGCCACCCCGCTCCAATGTTGCCCGTTGGCTGCTCTGCTTAAGATTTCTGAGAAGATTCATTGAGCATCCCCTCTCCGAGTGATTTGAGTTTAAGATCCACCGAGAGAAAAATCAAGAACCAAAACTTAGACAGTGGTTGAGCATCACAGTAGTTCTGAGTTAGAGTTCTTGTACCTATTACTCTTGAGAGTTGCACACTCTCTAGACGGATAGGTGTCGGCTCGAGTGTCGAAGAGTAATTGTCTTCACCGAGCAAGATCTTCAGCAACCAAGAGTTATTGTGGTTCGCGAAGAAGTCTGTCGAAGGTTTGGAGATCGCCGACAAGTATCTACCACGAGTGAAATCAACTAGAGTCTGATCAGCTCCGAGTTGAAGGAGAATAGGGCGAGGAGAGTTTATCCTCTGTGTTAAATTACAACCCCTCCAACCAGACGTAGTCCTTTGGCAGAAGGTCGAACTGGTCTACCAAATTCTCCTGTCGCCATAGAGCACCACTGGTTCGCTTTACATTACTGCATTTCCTTCAGCAGTTCACATTCGTGCTCAGTGCCGATTGTTATATCTGATCAATCATAGTTCATCAAGTGTCTGCTACATTCTCATCATTCTTTTCCATCGTCTTAGGCTAACTTAATTCTCTTCGTATCTTTGTATGCCTGCGTAATTACTTTCACTGCCGAATCTTTACCTGGCTACCAATATCGGTGCATTTCCATCGTAGTCCATATATTGTTTTTCCTCGTGCTGCTGGATCTGTTCGTATATTGCATTGCCTTCATATCTGTCGTACCTATGTTCAAATGATAACTGACTTCCACTTCGATAGATACAATCTTCTATAGCGAGCTCAATTATAAGTTATTCTACCGAACCATATTTCCGCTGCTGTGTTTGGGATCAGTTCAAAACTTTCGCAAGAATTTTTGAATCTCCCATTCACCCCCCCTCTAGTCGATATACTCTCGGTCCTAACAATTGGTATCAGAGCAGGTTCTCCCTGTCTCTGTCTATTAAAGGTCTAACAACCTTGGAGTTTTGAATATGTCGTATGCAGGTAGATCCTCGCACTCTGAAAGGTTTCCTATCTTCGATGGAAATGATTATGTCTACTGGAAAGAGCGAATGAAAATTAGACTTCAAGCCATCAACATTGAACTTTGGCAAATAGTGGAAAATGGATACATTGTTCTGCACCCTGATGCCCCCACCTCCGATGACAAAGCTAGAATGCGATTGAATGCTCAAGCAAAAGATATTATCTGTGACAGTATCTCAAAAGACATTTTCATTCGGTTCCCAAAGCTTGAATCTGCAAAGCAACTCTGGGATGCTATCAAGGATGTTCATGAAGAATCCATTGCCAGAACAGATCAACACACAGAAATGCTTCGTGCCATGTTTGCTGGTTTCAGAAGTCTTCGTAGGGAAAGTGCCATGGAAGTCACGGATCGGTTGACAAATATTGTTGAAAGACTTCATCAACGAGGAGTAACAGATATCACCGATAGAGATGTGGTCAACAAGCTACTCAGTGCTCTTGATGCAACCTTCGATCCAATCATGGCTGAAATCAAGCAAAGACCAGACTATGAAGAACTACACTATGTCGAGGTCATGACGCTGTTGTCTATTCACGAAGAAAAGATGGAACTTGAAAACGGGCATCAAGAATCTTCCTCGGAAAGCGAAGGGGAAATTCTCTCACACTATGGTAGTTCACAAGAAGATGTCGAGAATCAACACTCTATCACACGAGAACTCGAAATGCTTACGGAAAGACTTGGTGATCTCAGAAGACAAAATCTGTGTCTCACAAATGATGACGAAGTTGACTTGCCTGAATCTTCAAGAAGATTACCTCCGAAAGAAATAAAGTGCTTCAAGTGCAAACAACTCGGTCACTACATTGCAGACTGTCCTTGCTGGGAGCAAGATGAAAAACCTAGCAACAGATGGATTTATCTTCACTGCTCTGGATTCACTCAAGTGGATCGTCATACTAAGCTCTCGAAGAAAAATGAATCTGCCGCATCATCTTCGACGAGATCAGTCACTGACGTAAATACGAGAGCAACCATTGAATCTAATATGAAGAAAATATCGCAGCTGACTAGAGTGTGTGCAGAAATGAATATGGAATCTGAAGATGAAACATCTGAATCCGAATTAGAAGACTAAGAAGTTTACAGAAGCCTAGGAAGAGGAAATGCATTCGTTGCCTATGAATCATCCAAGAAGTTTCTCGAATCAGGCACTGATGATAATGCTTCAAGTGATGATGAACCTATTGCATTCTGTCTCATGGCAAAATCCTCAAAGAATCAGGTATCAGCTAAACACCGAAAATCAATGACTGAATATTCCTCTGAATACATTGCCTATGCTAAACTTGTTAAGATTGCAAAATCTTAACATGATGAGCTTGAAAGACTTGAGATGAATCTTAGGAAAACCAAAGGATTACTGGTCGAAGAGAT
Source organism: Elymus sibiricus (assembly GCA_039707655.1). Lineage (NCBI taxonomy): Eukaryota > Viridiplantae > Streptophyta > Magnoliopsida > Poales > Poaceae > Elymus > Elymus sibiricus. The sequence goes on from CM077676.1 coordinate 312,663,049, forward strand.
GGAGAAAAATCAAGAGTTGACTGAAAAGCATGATGCTTTTTCTTCGACGATTGATGATCTTTCCAAATGATATGATTCTCTCGCAGTCGACTACGAGAGTTTATCAAATGAACTCCTTAGCAGGAATGAAGAACTCGAGTCACTGAAAGAGTCTTATAACGTAGTTGCGAAAGAAAAATCTTCTCTCTTCGCCGAGCAATCTAACAACCTTCGTGTTGACTTTGCGCCTCCTTGCTCAAAATGCCTAGAACGTAGCAATGTTGATGCTGAAATATCCGATGCTGTCATCGAGAATACTGCAACCACATCAAATGATATTCCTAACCTCTCTCTCGAGGAATTTGTTGCTATCTCTGATGAAAATTGCAGGCTAAAGAACTTACTTGAGACAAGAATGCTAAAGATCCTTAAAGGGCATGAAACACTATGTGATGTGCTCAAGAAGTCAATACTGCACAAAAATCCCCGAAAGGAAGGATTGGGTTTCGAAAGGAAACTCAACGTTGATGGAACCTACTGGACTCCCGAGCAATATCCTCGAACGAGTTGGGTTCTAGCTAAGAGCAAAACTCTCGAACCTGCGCTCCTGAATGGATATGATACTCCCCTTCCTGTTGTTTCTGACGAGTCTGATGACTCAAACTACAAACTCTTCAAACAGCAGAATGGTAAGGTTTTCGCTCGGTATGTTGGGACTAACTGCAGGTCGAGCTCACCCAAGAAGCAAATCTGGGCGAAGAAGTGCACCATTGATAGTTTATCTGTCACTGCTAACCTGAATATGCAGAGTAATTCTCTTCGAGGAAATTATAATCCCTCACAGTATGGCAGTGCAACTTCCTCGAATAGATATCAGTCAAACTTTCGACAAAGGGAGTATATGCGTGTCTCCTCGAATCATTATGCTCATGTCTCTGGGAACAATTTTAATGCTTATTCATATGATTATTCTCAGAATGCACAGGTGGACTATAGAAATCAATGAAGGAATGTCTTTGCTCAGTCAAGACAAATGAGGTCTGCGCTGCCCACACAAGTGTGGGTTGCGAGAAAGAACTAACCCATCTTGCAGGAATTCTATCTCAGGGATTCTTCTTGATTATCCTTTGCCCTGAGATCTATATTGTTGGTGCTGGTTCTTTGTGTTATTTGCACTCTATTTTGTTTGTCTTCGAGTGGCCGTGTTTGTGTTCCGTCCGATAAACAACTCACTCATAGCTCCTCATCTGGTGTTTCTTCTCATTTGGCTGAGTGTTTTGTTTCGGACCCTTTTATCCCTCTATTCTTTCTCTTCTAAATCTATGCTGTCCGCCGTAAGCGTGCAATTTGATCCGAAGAAGATCTCTCTCCGACGTCCTTGGTCGCGAAAGGAATCCACTTCGAACTTTTATCCACTTTTGGCGTTCAGCCCTTCAAACCCTTCGATCTCCCGCTCTCTTCCCGAGTTTATCACAGAAAACGGTTGCCACGTGCCCACGATCTCCACTATCATGATCGTGTCCGTCGAATGCGAAACGTCCCGCAACTGTGGGCCGTAGATTTAGGAGGGGTAGTTCTGCTCTCCTCTATATATACCCCTCGTCGCGTCTTCTTCCTCATCCGCACGAACCCTCGCTTCACCATCACCCAATCCCGAGCTCGAAGCAACTCCGGCGAGAAGCTCCGCCGTGCAACTCCGGTGAAGTCTCGTCGCAGTTGATCACGCCGGTGCGGTAATCCATCCTCCCGCATTGCCGTAGTTGATCTAAGTTTCCAAGTTAGGGCACTTAGATCTGGAACTGCTCCTCTCCATCTCTCTGTTCTTAGGGCAGTTCTTACCGTTGCAATTTTCTTCTATTTATTTTACTGCAGTAGATCTGTAGGAATCACTAGGATTTGACTGGTACGGTTTGTAGATCTTCCTCGTACTGGTTCTGCTCATCTAGGGTTCATGTGTAATTATCCGAAAGATTAGATAGTTATCAACCTGCCTAGAATTTGTCTGTGGCTAGTTTGTAAAATCTATCAATGATATCTTTCTGTTTACCATGAGTTCCCTGTCGGTCTTCTACAAAATCATTTTTTTTCGTTCAAAAGTTATCTGTGCATGCTTATGACCCTACCTCTTTTCCCTCGCATCTATTCTACTTCACAGGTTGGTCATGTCACAGAGTTCGGAGGAGCATTCAGATTCTGAAGGATATTTGCTTCAGTTTCCACCAAGGTCTGAACGAATGAGAATGACTGGAGGAGGTAAATCCTCGAAGCCACCTAAGGCTCCGAAGAAGAGACAAGAGTCTGAACCAGAAGAAGATTCTGAGGAAATTCCCTCTGCTCACAGTTAGCCCGAGGATGAATTGGTCACTGACGCTCTAACCATCTTCTCCGATGGAAATCCCAAAAAGGGCGGTCGTGGCAGAGAAAAGAACACCACTGCAGAAATGTCTGATCCTGAAAGTTACAAAACTCCACCTGAAGGAGAATCAACGACATATCGCAACAACAGGCTGCAATGGATTCGCCGTCACTGGGCTAGCAAATGGTACATATATCAAAATGTCCGCGAGAAGTACCAGATTCTGTTCGCTTTCACACCGCCGTGGAATGACTGCATTGCCGAAAACTGCATTGGCCCCGATGATGAAAAAGTCAGACCACCACAACCAGCAAATGCTCATCCCGACTCCCTCAAAACTATCGCTGATTTTCCCGAGGAAGTAGCTAAGAGGGCGAAGGCCAAAGCCAAGCGTGAAGCTAGAGAAGCAAAGAAGAACCAAGTTGAAGCGAAAAACGTCGCGCTGACCCAGCAAGACATACTGAAGAAGAAGGAACGTGCATCAGTTTCAAAGGAAAGAAAATCTGAGAAATCAGTTTCCCCTCGTGCACCTCGAAAGAAAACCCTCACCAAGAGAACCAAGAAGGCAGTCCCCGACTCATCTGATGAGTCGTCCAAAGAAGACACCCCTGATGAAATCCCACTGTATGATCGTCCCGCCATCCTCAACAAGCCATCCAAAACTCCCTCGCCAGTGAAAGCTTTCTCATCTCTGAGGAAATCACCCAGGCTTGCACCCATTCCGTCCACAGATAAACCTTCGGGTTCGGCAGTTTCGAAAACTCTGACGAGCACTGCAGCTAAAAGGAAGCTGCACTCTGAAGAACAAGCAGATGTGGCTGCCAAGAAGACCAAGCTCACTGTTCCTGCTCCCACAGAGGAACAAAAGTATGACTTCAATTTCATGATTGATGTGATTGACAGTGCTGCATATAATGCAAAAGCTGATGATGTAAGCGGTCTGGGACTACCTGATGATGTTGCCAAAATGGTAACAAAGCATTTCATCGAGCTGCAGAAAATCACCAAGAAGCTGAACAAAGCCGTCAGACAAACAAGCCGTCGAGAAACTGAGAAATGAGGCCAAATCTGAATCCGAAAGGAAAAAGATGAACAAAGAAATTGTTGAACTCACCAAGGCCCTCAGTGTCTTGAGAAATGAGAAAATTGAGTGGCACTCACGCTTGCACATGGATGTGTCTCAGCTGTGTGACAGGAGAAATGACGAGATTGACCGCAAGGCAGATCTCGCTCGAAGAAGAATTCAGGAAGAAAAACATCAGAAGGCTAGAGCGAGAGTAAGCAAGCCGAAAACTAACAAAGACCGCCGCCTTTAGAATGTATCTGGTGATCCTACTCTGGATTCCCATGTACCCCTGCAGCAAGTTCCTCCATCTCCAACTCTCGAGGATGAACTCATGCAACAAGTTAGTGCTAAAGAGGTTATCATTCCTGCGACAGAAGCCCAAGAGCAACATGAAGTTGTTGATATATTCCTGGAAAGGACTGATGAAGAAAATGCACCTCCTAAGCAGCAATCCCCAGCTGATAAGGTTGATGAAGAGATTGAAGTTGAAAAGCCATCGCCGCCGAGAACATTGCAAGCAGAGCCCTCCAAACAAAATAAGGAGGAGTATGACAAGATTGAGGGGGAGCTCAATGCTTCCCAAGAGATAACACCAACGATCTCATCATCTGGTGCCCCTACCCAGATGGATGTCGATCCTGCTCCTCTCACCACTGCACCACAGTTGGTAGAGGAAGAAAAGAAATCTGATGAGCCGATGGCTCGAGAAGAAACTGTCCCACCAGCTGCATCTCATGCACCCGAGAAAGAAGTTGTCGTGCCCCCCGCCGAAGAAAGCGCAAGAAAAGAAAAGGCCCTTGAGCCTGAATGTCAGAAAGATGCCGAAGGAGTTCCGGCAAGCGAGAACAGTGGTCAGACCAGTTCTTCAAAGCCTTCTGCACGAGAAAAATCGAGGAAGCCTCATGCTCCTCTCAAGCCTATTGAAGAAGATGTGCCTGCGCCTGATGATGTTCAGACCCAGTCTAACGCCGATGAAGAACCGCTGAGAAACCCACTGGAAACTTATCCGTTGTTCCCTGTTGAAGACAGCCTGAATGGTCCAGCTTTCAATGAGAAGTTTCATCGTACGAAACTTGCATTCTTTGGGACCAGCCCATATGACGGTGAAAGAACTTCCTTATCACCGAGATTCTGGACAAAGGAACAAGCTGTGTATTATGCCCGCATTATGTATGGCAAGAATCGGATATTCAAGCACAATATTCTGGATTTCGCTGAGCTCAAAAGTTTACCTTGCTTCCATCACACCATCGAGCAGATTGAACAAGTCTTCCTGAAGAATTTTCTTCGTTTCAATCATGGCTGGAATCGTAAAGTTATCCTTCAGTTCTACGCCACTCTTTATATCTCAGGGGACCTCACTAACAGCAGCACTTGGATTCTCGAATGGATGACCGAGGAGGAAAAGATCAAATGTTCGGCTGACCAGTTTTTGGCACTGTTGAATCTTCCTCGGTGCGAATTTGATGCCTCACGGGAACACCGACTGCATTTCTGGGAAGTATCTGAAGCTGAACTCCATATGCTGATGGACCCCAAGCTTGTTGGTGATGAATGTACCGAAGCAAATCCTAAGAATCTGGCCTATGAGAACAAAGTTTTGTTCTATATCCTGTGCAACTCTCTCACGCCAACAAACAGGCCCGAAACCATTCATGGCACCGTAGCAAATGCTCTTCAAGCTATAGCTCATGGCATTCGATTTGATATTCCAGATCTTCTCATTCGCAACTTGGCTTATGCAGCTGATAGTCCTCAAGTTTTGAAGCCATATGCACCATGGGTCATGTTCGCCATTGAGCAGCTCATCGAGAGAAAGTTCTTCTGCCCACTTGTTCCGAATGTTTTCATTCCACCAGTCCGTGAGACCCTCCGGATCGTAAAGGACATCGGCAAAGGGAAGACACCTATTGATGCTACTGCCCCTGCCTCTGCTAAAGCTCCGAAGGTTAAGAAAGCAACAGTCGAAATCCCTCGTGAAGAAAATCCCTCTCTATATGAGATTTGTCTTCGCACTCAGCAAGCCCTGGAGAGTCACATTAAGCTCGATCGCAAAGAGAAAGTGGAAATGATGACTGAGATCAATCTGCTTCACAATTATGCTCGTCAAGCTCTGCTATATGAGAAAGAACAGAAGAAGCGCTCATGGATCCTTCTGCGCAAGCATTATTCTCGCAAACAACTGTCTGCCAAGGGAATCGAGAAAGATTATGATCATCTGGAGTTGTTTGAAGTTCCTCGCATTCGAAGGCAAACCCATGTGCTTTCTCAGCGTTTTGCCTCCACTGACCTGCTATTTGTTGAACCCGATGATGAACTTGAAGACACAGCAGGCACACTGATTTTCAAGCCAGATGCACCTCGCACTGCTACTCCCGAAGCTGATCCCGAAGCCCGTGCTGCGTCTCCGACTCCTGCTTCGGCTTCGACCGTTGCTCGTTCTGCTTCGCCGAACAACTCAAGTTCTGGGGATTCTTCGGACGAGTAGTTCCTCGCATGTTTTCTCTTTCCTTTTTGACACTTGTTGACAAAAAGGGGGAGAAGAACATCGAGAGATAGATAAGCGGGTTATTTGCAGGGTGTTTCCATTCGCCATTTGCTCTTCTTTCGAACAATTTGCTTTTGGTCGTTGAAGTCTTGGTTGTGGAACTTAATCTCACCGTTTGTGGTGATGGCACACTGCATCGTCATGTACCGTTAATAACCCCTGCAATGCTATATTTGCTATCGTTATTTGTTTGCAGGTGCTATCGAATCCTTACTTCCTTGCAATGATTATCCTCGATATTTATCTTTCACTATCTAACGTTGCAGGAGAAGAGAAGTCGCTTCAAAGTAAAATTGCTCGTGTTCAAAAGAAAATTATTTCTATCTGACAAGCTGTTTTCCTTCGCATATGTGTATGAGATCATCTTTGTTGTAGGAAAACATCGTCTGAAGCATATCCACTCCGAGCAATATATTCATGACTCCTTTGCTCTGATTATTCGTCGAACATCTAATTTGCAGGGAACCTACACCTCATGTGGAATTAAACTGTGTTCTGAGAAAATCTTCATGGCATATCCTTTGCCACAACGTCTTTCATATTATCCTCGCTATTTAACTAATTTATGGAAAAAGTTGTGTGTGGCAGGAAATACCTCAGACACCGTCGAGTGCATTGGATAAAACTTCGAATGAGTTCATCTGCCAATGTCACTCATACGAAGATTCACTTCGCTACCTTCCGTATTATCTACTATGCTCACTCCATTCAGAATGATGCATATCTTCAGGGGGAGCGTGTCTTATCTTCGTATTTATCTCTCGTCTTTCACACTCCATTTCATTCTTTTATCTATCTATCGATGTGTTCTGTTTTGTCAACAATCGTCCAAAAGGGGGAGATTGTTGGTGCAATACTTGCCCTCTTATGTTTTGGAGATTATTGACAGAAACAGGTATGGACTGACTTGTTTGCTAGTGCACACAGAGAGAAATAGTCCATGCAGTACCGAAGAGAATGCTGTCTCCGGTGTACAGTTCGAGGAACTTCACCGAAGAATATCTGCACCGCCGAGATGAATGAGCTACATCCTTTGAGGACTTGTAGACGAGAAGAATGAAGTGAAGAAGTTGACCCCTCGAAAATTTATTGCTGATGCGAAGCGATTGGTTCGGTGATTACGTCCGAAGAGAATTGACTGCAGCGATGGGAGGCGAAGACGAAGTGAAGACGTACATTCTTTTCGTCGTTCTTCCTCCATTCATTTGAGTCATAGGACCTCCGTACTATTAAGAGGGGTACAGGTTCTCGAAGCTTAGATCCGCTGTGATGCTTAGCCCAAACCTATGCGAGACTGAGAGAAATCTCTTTATGCTTCAAATGATTACCTATCAGCAGAAAACGTTGTTCTTCGTCGCTGTAGGAGATATCTTTCGAACTGAGGAGTTAGCATTACTTGCTCCGCACGTAATGTTACCGTTGTGCTCAATTCCGACCGTTGGACTCGTGTCGTTCGGCCATTGGCTGCTCCACATGTCCAATTTGGTCTTTTCCCTTCAGGGAAGGCTGCGGCTATAAATAGCCACCCCGCTCCAACGTTGCCCGTTGGCTGCTCCGCTTAAGATTTCTGAGAAGATTCATTGAGCATCCCCTCTCCGAGTGATTTGAGTTTAAGATCCACCGAGAGAAAAATCAAGAGCCAAAACTTAGACAGTGGTTGAGCATCACAATAGTTCTGAGTTAGAGTTCTTGTACCTATTACTCTTGAGAGCTGCACACTCTCTAGACGGATAGGTGTCGGCTCGAGTGTCGAAGAGTAATTGTCTTCACCGAGCAAGATCTTCAGCAACCAAGAGTCATTGTGGTTCGCGAAGAAGTTTGTCGATGGTTTGGAGATCGCCGACAAGTATCTACCACGAGTGAAATCAACTGGAGTCTGATCAGCTCCGAGTTGAAGGAGAATAGGGCGAGGACAGTTTATCCTCTGTGTTAAATCACAACCCCTCCAACCAGACGTAGTCCTTTGGCAGAAGGGCGAACTGGTCTACCAAATTCTCCTGTCGCCATCGAGCACCATTGGTTCGGTTTACATTACTGCATTTCCTTCAGCAGTTCACATTCGTGCTCAGTGCCGATAGTTATATCTGATCAATCATAGTTCATCAAGTGTCTGCTACATTCTAATCGTTCTTTTCCATCGTCTTAGGCTAACTTAATTCTCTTCGTATCTCTGTATGCCTACGTAATTACTTTCACTGCCGAATCTTTACCTTTCTACCAATATCTGTGCATTTCCATCGTAGTCCATATATTGTTTTTCCTCATGCTGCTGGATCTGTTCGTATATTGCATTGCCTTCATATCTGTCGTACCTGTGTTCAAATGATAACTGACTTCCACTTTGATAGATACAGTCTTCTATAGCGAGCTCAATTATAAGTTATTCTACCGAACCATATTTCCACTGCTGTGTTTGGGATCAGTTCAAAACTTTCGCAAGAATTTTTGAATCTCCCATTCACCCCCCTCTGGTCGATATACTCTCGGTCCTAACAAAAGGATACCCTAAGGAAAATAAAACTACAGCAAGTCTATAATATGGGTATGTTTGAAAACAAGAGTGGTTTATACAAAATATCTAGAGAAGTAGAGTTAAGTGTATTAACGCATCCAGTAGATTTACGAATTGTGAGCAAGAATATTGAAAATGAATTAAGATATTGTGGTTATAAATATATTCATCAAGGTATGTATATCATAGGAATTAAAGGCATGCCAAGAAAGAAATTAGGAGCAAAGGTATTAATAACACTATTAGATATAAGATGGGAATCAATTGATAAAGCGGCATTAGGCTTTCTGGAAGGAGATATGAATGAAAATAGGTTAATAACATACATAGCCCCAGATTTAATAATGCATGTGAAAGAATTTATTGAAAAAATGAGTTTTGGTTTCCAAACTAAAGGATATGAAGATTTTAAAGGAACATATTTGTTAGTAAGCATAGAATTTATAGGAAGGCTCACTAACAGAAGTAGTTCTAGATATAGAGTAAATGTAAATAACGTAATTGATAGCATGCAATCAAAAGGTATACAATTTATGAATCCTCTTACAATTAGTTCTGAAGAAAGAGCAGGAGAAGAATGGTTGATAGGTGAATTAATAGAAAAGAAGGAATTAAAGCTACCTGAAAATTACATAAGTTATCAAAATTGTGAAGGAGGTAGTAGTATCAGATTCATGAATTATAAATCCGCATCCATAGAAGACACATAATCTTTTGTGACAAAAACAGAAATTAGCAATGATAATAATAAAGGTGTAACCGAATGCATGGAAAAAGCTAATATAGATGATGAAATTATACATTGGGAAAAGAAACTAAATCATATAGAATGGGAATATAGTCAATCTATGACAACAGATTGGCCTAAAATAAGAGAAAGAGAATTATTTTTCATTAGAGAGATTGCTAGATTAAAAAGATTAAAAAGCGAGAAAAAGCCAGCCATTAGTTGTTCTCGCGTGATAAATAACACTATAGCATCAGAAGAAAAGAAAGATAATATTAATAGTAATAATAACACTACTACTAAAAATAATGATAAAAATAAGAATATTGCTCAGAGCCATAAAGATGAAATTGTGGATAAAGAAGAGCAATGGGATATAAATAATAAGCTATTACTAGAAAGTTACGAAGAGGAAGAAGAAGGGGTAGAGTTAATGAAAGAAATGATGATAGAAGACAAAAATTATGATGATTCAGAACAAAATAGTGATTTTTATAATTCACTAGATGATGTGGGACTGCATCATTTAGATAATGCAATGCAAGCCATGGAAGTAGAAAGTAGTAATAAAAGAAGAAAGGGATATGGGGAATCTTCAGTAAAAAGAGAAGGAGAAAGGGAGAGACCTACCAGATCAGCTGGACAATGGCCCCTAGAAAAAGATGACTACCAACCTACATATATCCCTGGACAATATAGATATATGGGTACCAAGAGAAGAGATTTTGAAAGGCAGTACAATTTCAATATTATAAGAATGATGGTGCTATATTAAATTTAGCAGCCCATGACCCGATAGATTGGCCGAATATAATTAGCATATGGAAAGGTTTAATAGTTCAAAAATATATACAAAACTAGCATAATATAGGCACTAAGGTAGAAGATATGATAACATATCTTGAAACATTTTTAGGAGAATCCGTGAAAGTCCTATGGGAACAATGGGTAGAGGCGTGCCCTAATCAATATGAAGATTTAAAAAGAGTAGGAAGTAATCCTAATAACTTTGCAAATGTTATTTCAAATATGATCATAGCAGAAGATCCAGAATTAGGACATACCTCATTACAAAATGAAAGATTGAGAGAAATAGAAAAATTATGGCTTGGGATATGTTTACAATATTATTTCCTACTCTTTTAAATAATAGGCGTGCCCTAATCAATATTAGGACATACCTCATTACAAAATGAAGATTTAAAAAGAGTAGGAAGTAATCCTATCTATAAAAAAGAATTAGCAGAAATTATAATCTGTTTTCTTCATAGATCTTTCAGCTTGTATACCTGTACATACCTTTCTTAGCTGACAAGCTGGAAAAATTAACGCTGACAAGCTGGAAAGGTATAAAAGAATTCTCTCAGCATTACTTATATAATGCTACCACCGCTAACATAATAGAAAAATTAACTTGTTTAAAATTTGACTTGTATAAAAATCTTTCAGAACCAAGAAAAGATTTTTCTTAAGAAGGTCAGATAATAGAGCTCCATTTCTACATAAAAGAAATGTAAGAAGATATAATCCTAGAAAGACTTGTGATAAAACATGCAGATGTTTTATATGTAACTCTCCAGATCACCTAAGTAGAACCTACCCTAATAAAGATCAGAAAAGATACTCTAGTAAATATGAAGAGCAAGAAAGAATTTTAATTATAGATAGTGTAAATGAGAATATATTAGTATGCGATGATGAAATAAAAGATGATGAGTCAATATATTCAATCATCGAAACAGATGAAGTAGAAAATGAGACTCAAGAATATGATTCAAGTGAAGATGAGATAGACCTAATAGATGATTTAGTAGGTTTAAAAATAGAAATGATGAACCAAGTAGATTGTGAGCATGATTGGATTCAAGATAAAGGTGATTATAATATCAAATGTGCTTTCTGTATATATTATCCAAGCCAAAATAATAGGTCGACATGCAGCCTATGCCTAAGACAAGCTTGTGCCTCCTGTCTAAAAGCCAAAAATCAAATATGGAGACAGGAAATAGAATTTGAACCAGAAGAAAGAATATTATCTAGTAGGATTAGAAATCTAGAAAATAGAATAATTAAACTAGAAGCGGAGCTAGAAATATTAAAAGATAGGCTAAAGGATAATAAAGAACAAGAATATGGTGCTGTTGGAAGCACGGAAATAAAGGAAGGAGTCATTATAAAGTAATATTTGAGCATATTAAAGGATAATAGTGTAGCTGACATATCCTCTCGATCATCAACTTACAGAAATGAAGAAAAGTAGACTCGCAGGCGGGAGTGAATGTTACATATTTCAAAATAATAATAGATTAAAGATATTTCCGCCAAATACATTCAATTTCAAACCAAAGAATCATATCCATGTTGATGATATCCAAAGATGCATATTGGATAATATAAACATAGTCAAAAGAGAAGAGAAAAGATACACGCTATCTAATCTCAATAGTCTGGCAGAATATTCTAATATAATGAACAAAAATATACCAAGACCAACATATATTATGTTCGATGGAAGTAAATCTGGAATAAACATGACAAGATATGATAAAATTAATTATGCTTTGAATTGGGCAAAGATAATGAATAGTTGTTATTTCAATTATCGAGAAATGATGCGAAGAATATGAAAGAAGAAAGATCTCCGAATTATAAAACATATAAAGAATGCCTCGTAAAAGGAGTGGATCCTTTAGACGGGGAATATATAGACATGAAAATAGATGAAAAATGGGAAGACACATCAAAAGTTTGGAAAGAAGAATTAAAGATAGAATTGAAAGAAGAAATATTAAAAGATTTAAGACAAGAAATAGTTGAAGAAATAAAGAAAGAATGTGATCAAAAATATAAGTTCCATTTGTCTGACGATGATCATATGGATATCGCTGGGCATGGACAGCCTATTGATTAATAGGCTATATACTTGAATTGATATTGCTATCAATTATTCGGGTGCGGAGGACCTCCCCGAATATTGATACAACCCGAATATTGATAAGGTGTTATCAATTATATTGGTGGGGAAGACCCCCATATGTAAAAAATAAAAATAAAAAAAGATGATAAGCCAGAAGCTTCAGTCAAAGAAAAAGGCAGAATTCTGAGTCAAGCCAACGGTGTGAGTTAGAGAAGAAGACAACAATATGAGTAAAAATCATCTGTGCATGATATTACTCATATGCTAGAAGACACTGAAGGCCAGAAGATTATTCGCCAGTAGACAAAGCCCACGTGAATGCTTTCCACAAAGCAGCCACGTGAAAGATATCCCGAAGACCGAGAGGCTGTCAGGAGCTCTCGTGAAGGCATCCTTATCCATGCTCTAGGTGGACACGTAAGATAGCTAAGCCGATTAAATAAAGAGGAGAAGGCTCCCGAATGCCTCCCTCGCGGCTATAAAAGGAAACACTGGGCTCAGAGGAGACAGAGGCGAGAAAACGAGACGGAGAAGCATAGAAGCACACGAAGAAGAGAGCACCAGTTCCTTAGTAGTTTAGCCACCTCCACTTAGTAGAATATCCAAGAAGGCGTTGTGATCACCAAGAATATCAAGGTAATTTCCTTAGTTTGTGTGTAATCCCTTCGGGGTCTCCCGAAAGGGAAAACCATATGTAAATTATGTTGTTGAAATGATGTAGTTTCTTGGTTTCACTTGGTATTTTTATTTATGAATTTATGGAAAGAGTTCTTATGATAGGGATCCTATAGGAGAAACCTCTGCGTGTGTAGTTCTCTGTGTAGCCCAAAGTGGCGTTTGAATGAGAACCTTGTGGCCGTAGAGAAGTGTTCCCTTCGGGTGAAACTGCCTGGGAAGACGATAAGAATTTAACCCATAAGTTTGTAATTAAAACCATCAAGTGAACATAACTAGCTACATCTGATACAACATAATGAAAAATATGGTGAGCACCGAGTAGGACTTCGCAACATCCGCAGCACAAACAGGCCGTATCGTTGGTCTCGGCAACCAGCTAATTGATCCTGCATATAAGCAAATATTAGCCGAATTAATAGCCAGACAAGCACCAATAATTGGAATACTAACGAATAGTAACGCCAATAGTACTAAATAGTAAAGCAAATAGTTGTAAACAGTAATCTGAATATTATCCGCATACACTGATTAGTACCGCACATATATCGTCAATATTTGCAGAATTAAATAGAGTTTTTATTTTCTTAATATCTGCATAGTTGGTGGACCTCCCCGAATATTGATAAGGTGTTATCAATTATTTTGGCGTGGAAGACCCCCACATAAAAAAACATAAGCCAGAAACCTCAGTCCAAGAAGAAGGCAGAATTCTGAGTCAGGCCAACAGGTCAGAAAAGAAGACAGCAATGTGAGTAAAAATCATCTGTGCATGATATTACTCATATGCTAGAAGACACTGAAGGCCAGAAGATTATTCACCAGCAGACAAAGCCCACGTGAATGCTTTCCACAAAGCAGCCACGTGAAAGATATCCCAAAGACCGAGAGGCTGACAGGAGCTCTCGTAAAGGAATCCTTATCTAGGCTCTAGGTGGACACGTAAGATAACTAAGCTGATTAAATAAAGTGGAGAAGGCTCCCGAACGCCTCCCTCGCGGCTATAAAAGGAGACGCTGGGCTGCTACTTGTGATCTGCGTTGGTTTTTCCCTAAAGAGGAGGGGATGATGCAGTACAATAGAGATAAGTATTTCCCTTAGTTATGAAACCAAGGTTATCAATCCAGTAGGAGAATCACGCAACACCTCGTTAACAGTACCTACATACAAAACAACAAATCCTTGCACCCAACGCAAACAAGGGATTGTCAATCCCTTGGCGGTTAATTGCAAGATTAAATTGTATGGTGATAGATAGATAGATTGAACTAAAATATAAAATAAGATAAATAAAATAAAAGTGCAGCAAGGTATTTTTAGGATTTTTAATATATGAATATAGTAGACCCGGGGGCCATAGTTTTCACTAGAGGCATCTCTCTTGAAAATAGCATATGGTGGGTAAACAAATTACTGTTGGGCAATTGATAGAAAAGCAAATAATCATGACGATATCCAAGGCAATGATCATGTATATAGGCATCATGTCTGAGACAAGTAGACCGAAACGATTCTGCATCTACTACTATTACTCCACACATCGACCGCTATCCAGCATGCATCTAGAGTATTAAGTTCATAAAGAACGGAGTAACGCCTTAAGCAAGATGACATGATGTAGACAAAGTAAACTCACGCATGAATAAACACCATCTTTTTACCCTTAATAGCAATGATACATACGTGTCATGTCCCTTTCTGTCACTGGGATTGAGCACCGCAAGATCGAACCCATTACAAAGCACCTCTCCCATTGCAAGATAAATCAATCTAGTTGGCCAAACCAAATCAATAGATCAGAGACGAAATACGAAGCTATAATAATCATGCATGAAAGAGTTCAGAGAAGACTCAAATAATATTCATGGATAATTTAATCATAAACTAACAATTCATCGGATCCCAACAAACACACTGCAAAAAGTGATTACATCGGATAGAACTCCAAGAACATCGAGGAGAACATTGTATTGAAGATCAAAAAGAGAGAAGAAGCCATCTAGCTACTAACTATGGACCCAAAGGTGTGAGGTAAACTACTCACACATCATTGGAAGGGCAGCAAGGTTGATGTAGAGCCCCTCCGTAATCGATTAATAGGTTAGTCCCAAAAAATGATATATAATTGCTTGTAAAGGTATATAAACTGTTGGAAATATGCCCTAGAGGCAATAATAATTTAGTTATTATCATATTTCCTTGTTCGTGATAATCGTTTATTATCCATGCTATAATTGTATTGATTGGAAACTCAAATACATGTGTGGGTACATAGACAACACTGTGTCCCTAGTGTGCCTCTAGTTAACTAGCTCGTTGATCAAAGATGGTTAAGGTTTCCTAGCCATAGACATGAGATGTCATTTGATAACGGGATCACATCATTAGGAGAATGATGTGATGGACAAGACCCAAATTATGAACATAGCATATGATCGTGTCAGTTTATTGCTATTGTTTTCTGCATGTCAAGTATCTGTTCCTATGACCATGAGATCATGCAACTCACTGACACCGGAGGAATACCTTGTGTGTATCAAACGTCACAACGTAACTGGGTGACTATAAAGGTGCTCTACAGGTATCTCCGAGGGTGTCTGTTGGGTTGGCATGGATCAAGACTGGGATTTGTTACTCCGTGTGACGGAGAGGTATCTCAGGGCCCACTCGGTAATACAACATCACAATGAGCCTTGCAAGCAAAGTGACTAAAGAGTTAGCCACAAGATCTTGTATTACGGAACGAGTAAAGAGACCTGCCGGTAACGAGATTGAACTAGGTATAGAGATACCGACGATCGAATCTCGGGCAAGTAACATACCGAAGAACAAAGGGAACAGTATACGGGATTAACTGAATCCTTGACATAGAGGTTCAACCGATGAAGATCTTCGTAGAATATGTAGGAACCAATATGGGCATCCAGGTCCCGCTATTGGTTATTGGCCGTAGAGGTGTCTCGGTCATGTCTGCATAGTTCTCGAACCCGCAGGGTCTACACACTTAACGTTTGGTGGCGATATAAGTATAGTTGAGTTGTTATGTTGGTGACCGAAGGTTGTTCGGAGTCCCGGATGAGATCCCGGACATGACGAGGATCTCCGGAATAGTCCGGAGGTAAAGATTGATATATGTGATAATAGTGTTTTGATCTCCGGAAGGGTTCCGGAATTCACCGAAAGGGGTTCCGGATGTTTACCGAAGTGTTCGGGTGCAGCAACACTTTATATGGACCAAAGGGGTAAAGCCCACGAGGTATTGGAAAGTGCAAAAGGAAGTTTTGCTGCTGCCTTAAGCAGTACTACCGCTGGTAAGGCAGTACTACCGCGTAAGCGGTACTACCGCTTGTGTGAAGCGGTACTACCGCTCATTAGTGGTACTACCGCTTGTACGCGGTACTGCTGGAATCCGAGTTGGACTCTTTCCGTGCGGGCCAAACCGACCTTGTGCGGGCCAAACCGACCTTGTGGAGGCTTTCTCTCCAAGTTTAGACCCCAGGGCTCAACATATAAATAGAGGGGCAGGGCTAGCACACGGGACACATCAAGATTTCTGTAACACCCCAAAATTTTAACCATGTTTTGTTAATTAAAATTTTGCCAGGAAATTAATTTTTTTTCTTTCTGGATTTTCTTGTGATCTCAGAGCCACTCCTTTTGTCTGAATTTCAAAAATTCTTCTATTCTATCTGAAAACTTTTGAATATTGTTGTGTGGCTTGAGTGTTTTATTTAATAATTTTATCGCACTTATTAAAATCAATAGAACAATTTTATAATAAAATTTGTCAAGATTTAATTCATTAAATAGCATTTTACCCATTTTTAGAGCCTCTTTTGCACTGTAACTATTTTATAACTCCATTTATAAATTCCACAAAAATTTGTAGAAGTCATGTGATGCCCCTGGATCACTTTTATGCAAAAACCCAGCTTAGCCGTTTGTAAATTTTGAGCTCCACTTCGAGCTTCCAAATCTGGTTCAGTTTGTAGTTTGCACTAAAACCTATTTAAATATTTCTTTAAAAATTCCATAAAAATTTGGGGATGTCAGTAGAAGTATATAACTCAGGTTTATGCAAAAATCCATTTGGGTTCTTTGAAAAATTTGAGCAAACCATCCTCATCTTCATTCTGGTCCAGATTTGGTAGTTTGTACTGCAACCCCATTTTATCTTGCTCTTTTGGCCATGAAAGTTTTCCTGCTCATAGTCCACCCTATCAAACCCTTAAGTCCAGGAGTTTGGACCCATTGGGATATTTTTGACACTTGCAATGATAGCTTACATTTTCTGTCCAGAACTGTAGTTTTGCAAAACTTGCACTAACTAGTTTCTGATTTTCTCAAACTAACCTTGCCGTCTTCTTGTGGATTCAAAGAGACCCAAGTATGGGGATTTTCGTGGCCAGCAAGATGCTCTAGGTAGCCATGGCATTTCATCGAACACCTTGTGTGTCTGGCCAATTTTGACATAGTTCTGTGATTACTTTGTGCACTTGATCCCCTGACCCAACAACCATGTCCATTAGGCTTATTGCTTGCACCCTAACCGTCCTGTTAATTTGCAGCATCACCCAAGCCCTATAGATAACACTGACATTCCGACAAACACTTGGCGTGCGTGCTCTGGGCGCGGCCAGAGCGCACGTTTTGCTCGTGCTGCTCCCGAGCCGCCGCGACCAGATGCCGCCTCCCCCGCTCGTTCCAGTCCTTCCCCCCTGTCTCCTGGTTACGCCGCGTCGCGCCAAGCCCAAGCCGGCCTTCTTCTCTGTAGTTCATCGCCGCCCCTGCAAGCCGCCACTGCCGCAGCAAGCCTCTGCCATGGCCGGCGCCGCCCAAGCCACAGCTTCTCGCCAGCTGCCCTCTGGAACAGGCCGTTCACATCCTCGAGCGTGTCCGCTAGCTCCGGCCATCGCCACGTCGCCCTGCAGCCACAGAGGCGGTCGGCCGCCGAGCTTATCCTCTGCCGCAGCGGAACCGACCTAGCCGTGCTATAAATAGAGCATCCCGAGCCTCCAGCTAGAGCACGAGCTCTCCAGTGAACCGCAGGAACCCACCGGAGGAGCCATTTGAGACCAAGAGGTCGTCCTCTTCGTCTCCGGTAGCTTCGGCCGCTGCAACTCCCCGGTCAAATTCACCATGACCAGGGCCTCCCTCGTGACCCCTTTGCCACCGTTAGCCTTCCCTCAACCCCGCGGAGCCACCCCACCTCTCAGCTTCGACTGGGAGCCACCGTAGGCCAAGACCCATTTTGTTCCCGAGGATGCCGTCCGCCGCAGAGCTCGTCACCGGCGACCCCCTTCGCCCCCGCGGCTCTCTCGACCACCGGGAGGATCGCCCTAGAGCCGCTGATCCATCCCCGCCCTCGGAACCCCGTGGGGAGCCGCCGTTCGCCGGCGACAATCGCCGAAGACGCGCCCCGTCTCTGCCACAGGAGGAAGGAGGTGCGGGCGACTGGTCAAACCTGACCAGTGGGCCCGATGGACCCACTGTCAGTGACCCAGCGACGGCCCGCGCTGGCTTAAGTGAAAGCGTAATCACAGAAGTACGTCTCCCCTTCTCGCTAGCATATTTTATCTCTGAACCATTTTCTCCTCGCGCAAGCGTATTTCTTTGGGATACGTTTTCTGTTCTGGAAAGCGTATTGCCCCCCCCCCCCCGAGCCGTTTTCCTTTTTCTGTTTTAATTAAAAACAGAATTTTGACCAGACTTTGACTGACTATATCTTTTAAAATAAAACTCCGATTGATTTGATTATTTTTCCTACCTCTCTAAAATTTCATCTAGTTTATTTTCATATTTATTTGAAAAATTTCCGAGACAACTTTTTGTACTGTTTTCAATTTATGTATTAATTTGAATATTTCTCAAAATAGGAATTAAAGAGAGGAGAAAATTTTCGAAAGTTTTAAGATGCACTCTACCTCTCCACAACTTGAAGGCAAGCATTCTGAACCCTGGTATAATATTTGTTGGGTGTTGTTTAATGTGACTACAACACCAAGTTAACCTGAAGCATGCATTATTTTATGTGACGTTGTGATCATGCTCTTGAGTGCATGATAGAAATTCCTTGCTGTTGGAATTTAAATACTTGTGACAGTATTCATCCTCTTATACCTCTCATGCCTACCGGAAGGGATCCGGAGAAGTCTCTGTCTCGGGTAGACACGAGCTTGGTGTTGACATCTCGTTGAAGCGAGAGTGGTCAGTGAGGCATGAAGGAGTATGATGAGTGGTGTTTTCTATTTGATGTTGTGAAATATATTTGTTATGCTAATCATGAAGAAACACTTAAACCTCCTGAGTCGACCATAGATCGAGTCTTGTGCCAGTAACCCCCCATACTTGAATCATGCTACCACTTGTCCCTGCCTCGGGTCGGGTACGGTTGAGTAAGTCGTCAACCCCTTTCCTTGCACACACCGTACAGAGAGGCCATAGTGAAAGATACCACTGATCACTGGTAGGCATGTCACTTGGTCCGGGGGCATGGGTGTTTCGGTTGGAGCCGAAGGGGGTAGCTCCCCTAATTTGCGCGCGTTATAAATTTTGTGATCCCATGCTAATCGAGGTTGGAGCCTCCCCACTTAGAGTTTCGCTTAACGAGTGTCGTGGGTGATTCCAGGCACTGGTAAGTTAAGCTGGTGTGTGCAGGTCAGGCGTGTTTTCAACTCAAAGACCGTAAACGGAATTAGTCCCGGTGGACTAAAGGAATCCGTTACTTGTGGGTAAAGAGTACACCCTCTGTAGAGTTTATATCTATTTGAATAGCCGTGTCCGCGGTTAAAGACTACAGTATGGGATGGGTCAAGTGTCGGTCTTAGTGTCGGTCTTCGGAGGAAAAACTTCTAAACCGGAATATTGATCATGACATATGACAAATGATGATTATTATTGTTGTGGACTAACCAATTATATTGTCTATTTATTGAGTATCCTGGGGACGGTTCTACCTCCTGGATACTCGTTGTGATTATTCTTATATAAGCCCTTTATGTGGTGTCGCTCAGACGCCCGACTATGGCATGCCTGTTATTTATTTTCCTTATAAGCCCTTTATGTGGTGTCGCTCAGACGCCCGACTGTGGCATGCCTGTTATTTATTTTCCTTATAAGCCCTTTATGTGGTGTCGCTCAGACGCTCGACTGTGGCATGCCTGTTATTTATTTTCCTTATAAGCCCTTTATGTGGTGTCGCTCAGACGCCCGACTGTGGCATGCCTGTTATTTATTTTCCTTATAAGCCCTTTATGTGGTGTCGCTCAGACGCCCGACTGTGGCATGCCCGTTATTTATTTTCCTTATAAGCCCTTTATGTGGTGTCACTCAGACGCCCGACTGAGGCATGCTTTATATTTTTACCCTTTCGAGGCGTCGCTTCAGACACCCGATCGGTTTATTTTAGTTTTATTTTCTGATTGCTTATTCCTGTTTAATATGAACGATCTGCTTGCATCCTGAATTTTATTTTGCGACTGACTAAGCGACCGTGGAATATTTCAGTGCATGATTATCATCTGTTATATTATACCTGTTTTCATGATGTTTGCGAGTACATTCAAAGTACTCACTGGCTTGTCCCTGGCTATTGTCTTGGCCAGATTTCTTGCCGGAGAGGAGCGCAACGACGGCAACCCAGAACCTAGGCAACGATGATAGCAGCCTCGCGAAGATAGGAGTTATCCAGGTCAGCTGTTCCTGTGGGAAATGGAGTCCCATAGACACTGATGATCTGCAAACCACTTCCGTCATCAACCACTAGAAACCTTTTGTTGTACTCATAGACCAGAATGGTCTTGTACTGCATAATTTGTATTTTGCTTGGAATTTTTGTATCAAGATTGTGCCTCATCATCTAACAGTAATCCTGGGGCTGGTGAGCACAAGGACCATTTACTGGGAAATTAATATCCTGGAAAACCGGTCCTGACAAGCTTGGTATTAGAGCCAGGCCGACCATTGGCTAATCCTATCTTAGCCAGGTCGATAAACCTAGGTTAACCCACCCATTAGGCCCTAACCTAACCACAGCCAAGCTTCTCGGATACGATAGCCACACAGTAACCCCGACACCTTTTTGGCAATCGGTGCCCAACCTATCAGCCTAGCCCGTCGATCACGCGCCCGTGACCGACACCTAAATTGTCCCTTCCGCAAGCGTGCAACGGAAGACTCCGTTCCCTTTTTCTATAAAAGGAACGTTAGCCCCAACCCAGCACAGCACAGCCTCTACCCCAGAACCAAGCCAAGATGCCTGGCCCCATTGTTCACAATGAGACCACAGCAACCAACCTTGGAGGTTTTGTGACCGTGCTAGCAAACCTCACCCGTCGTGCCTTTGCAATAGAAGAGCCCCCAGAATATGTGGTGTACCAAGGGCTCAGAAGCGGCGAGAGTCGTCAATTCTGGGCTACGGTACACATCTATGGTAGGGGTATGGCGCCAGAACGCCCCTACAGGTTTGCCGGAAGGACAACTTCCTTTGAGCCACAAGCCATCCAGCTGGCCGCTCGAGAGGCTATAGTTCAACTCCGGCACCTGTCGCCAAGAGTTAACCGCCACTCCTTCTACTACTATCCCAGTCATGACGGGTATAGTAGGCCACCCCAGGTTGCCAACGGAGACCACGAGACGGACCCTGCCTTGCTGCATCTGGTGCGCTATGTAGGCGCACTAGAGGTATTGTTCGATCAGGTCACTCTTGATCTGCTCGCAGCTCGTGGGGAACTTGCCCGTCGAGCCCCGGCGAGAGGAGAAGATGCGTCCGACGCCGACAACCCAGTCGTGCTGTTCGGACAGCCAATTGAGTCCTTGAGGTCTGCCCCTGCAGCCGACCGTAATGCATTTGCATCCCCGGAGGAGCTCCGTCGCATTTTGGGGACACTCTCCGACGGGATTGTGACCGCCAACCCCCGCGATGGCCATCATCGCTACCCCGACCCTGCAGATTCTCAACCCCAGCCAGCAACCCCCGACGGAGAAGCCCATGGAGAAGCCTCGACATCCACAAGGCACGCTCGTTTAGATATTAACGAGGTAGACTAAGTTACTCGAGTAGTACCGAGTCTTAGTATTCTACGCCTTGTAATAGTGTGACCTTGAGATCGCCATGAAATAAATGCAGTTTGTTTGCATGCCATTATTTTAATAGTATCCGCATATAAGTTTGTTGGCGTTCAGTTGCATATTATATCTCAGGCGTAGCTACCCAAAAACAGACGTCGACACAGTAATACGTCACCTTTGTGAGACATGTGTATCTGTGGCGTTGACCCCGACCCCCATAGAGCAAATCCGACAAAAACTAATTTGGCCTCACACCGCGATCGGTAACCCAGCTCCACTGCTTTATAAGGGGCCCTCCGTGACCTTACCAGGCATCCCTCACTTTGTGCACAGCCTTCGCAGCCACTTTTGACATGCCGAGCCCTAGTATTCATCTGAGAACTCCAGATGCGACCCCAGGCAGTTTTGTTAAGATATTGTGGGATTTCACCTGCAGTACCATGAGTTCTACCCATCCACCCCAGTACGAGCTGCTCAAAGCAAGGATCACCCCAGTCGCCTCGAAATATTGGGCAGTAGTACACATCCCTCCCGCAAACCCAAACCAAGATCCCACGGAAGTCTCTTTCGTGGGGAGATCTATGCCAACTCCGCAAATGGCCATAGAAGCTGCTGCGTACGAAGCAATTACTCATCTTCGCTTCGCAGTACCCTATGCCAGCGAAAGGGGGTATATTTACTTTCCGAGTCGTGCAGCACCCGGAGAAGTAGCCTCTTTTCCCGGTGGACGAATAGAGAGGGACCCAGTACTGGCCAATCTTGCCCAGTACGTCATCGCACAAGAGCATTTGACCCAGCGAGTAATGAGTTATCTCTAGAGACTCGATGATTTAAATCCTCAGATCGCCATTGGCGGACCCCTGAGGCCAGACCAGGAAAGGCGCGTTCTTCGACTTGTCAATCCGCTTCCTCTGATAGAAGAAGAATGTGTCCCAGTGCCGGAGGCGTTTTCTCAGGACCCAGCATATTTTACATTAGCGCCATAGACGCAACTACTATGTTTGTTAGCCTAGCGTTTATTTATGTGTTGCAGCTTATGCGTTGTGTCCTAAGTTTGTGCAATGAATAAATTGTTTAATTTCAATTATGTGTGAGTATTATTTTTGAAACCGTCCTTAGCAAATCTCGAGGACGAGATTTTTCTTAAGGGGGGTAGTGTTGTAACACCCCAAAATTTTAACCATGTTTTGTTAATTAAAATTTTGCCAGGAAATTAATTTTTTTTTCTTTCTGGATTTTCTTGTGATCTCAGAGCCACTCCTTTTGTCTGAATTTCAAAAATTCTTCTATTCTATCTGAAAACTTTTGAATATTGTTGTGTGGCTTGAGTGTTTTATTTAATAATTTTATCGCACTTATTAAAATCAGTAGAACAATTTTATAATAAAATTTGTCAAGATTTAATTCATTAAATAGTATTTTACCCCTTTTTAGAGCCTCTTTTGCACTGCAACTATTTTATAACTCCATTTATAAATTCCACAAAAATTTGTAGAAGTCATGTGATGCCCCTAGATCACTTTTATGCAAAAACCCAGCTTAGCCGTTTGTAAATTTTGAGCTCCACTTCAAGCTTCCAAATCTGGTTCAGTTTGTAGTTTGCACTAAAACCTATTTAAATATATCTTTAAAAATTCCATAAAAATTTGGGGATGTCAGTAGAGGTATATAACTCAGGTTTATGCAAAAATCCATTTGCGTTCTTTGAAAAATTTGAGCAAACCATCCTCATCTTCATTCTGGTCCAGATTTGGTAGTTTGTACTGCAACCCCATTTTATCTTGCTCTTTTGGCCATGAAAGTTTTCCTGCTCATAGTCCACCCTATCAAACCCTTAAGTCCAGGAGTTTGGACCCATTGGGATATTTTTGACACTTGCAATGATAGCTTACATTTTCCGTCCAGAACTGTATTTTTGCAAAACTTGCACTAACTAGTTTCTGATTTTCTCAAACCAACCTTGCCATCTTCTTGTGGATTCAAAGAGACCCAAGTATGGGGATTTTGGTGGCCAGCAAGATGCTCTAGGTAGCCATGGCATTTCATCGAACACCTTGTGTGTCTGGCCAATTTTGACATAGTTCTGTGATTACTTTGTGCACTTGATCCCCTGACCCAACAACCATGTCCATTAGGTTTATTGCTTGCACCCTAACCGTCCTGTTAATTTGCAGCATCACCCAAGCCCTATAGCTAGCACTGACATTCCGACAAACACTTGGCGTGCGTGCTCTGGGCGCGGCCAGAGCGCACGTTTTGCTCGTGCTGCTCCCGAGCCGCCGCGACCAGATGCCGCCTCCCCCGCTCGTTCCAGTCCTTCCCCCCTGTCTCCTGGTTACGCCGCGTCGTGCCAAGCCCCAGCCGGCCTTCTTCTTTGTAGTTCATCGCCGCCCCCGCAAGCCGCCACTGCCGCAGCAAGCCTCTGCCATGGCCGGCGCCGCCCAAGCCACAGCTTCTCGCCAGCTGCCCTCTGGAACAGGCCGTTCTCATCCTCGAGCGCGTTCGCTAGCTCCGGCCATCGCCACGTCGCCCTGCAGCCATAGAGGCGGTCGGCCGCCGAGCTTATCCTCTGCCGCAGCGGACCCGACCTAGCTGTGCTATAAATAGAGCATCCCGAGCCTCCAGCTAGAGCACGAGCTCTCCAGTGAACCGCAGGAACCCACCGGAGGAGCCATTTGAGACCAAGAGGTCGTCCTCTTCGTCTCCGGTAGCTTCGGCCGCCGCAACTCCCCGGTCAAATTCACCATGACCAGGGCCTCCCTCGTGACCCCTTTGCCACCATTAGCCTTCCCTCAACCCCGCGGAGCCACACCACCTCTCAGCTTCGACTGGGAGCCACCGTAGGCCAAGACCCATTTTGTTCCTGAGGATGCCGTCCGCCGCAGAGCTCGCCGCCGGCGACCCCCTTCGCCCCCGCGGCTCTCTCGACCACCGGGAGGATCGCCCTAGAGCCGCCGATCCATCCCCGCCCTCGGAACCCCGTGGGGAGCCGCCGTTCGCCGGCGACGATCGCCGGAGACGCGCCCCGTCTCTGCCACAGGAGGAAGGAGGCGCGGGCGACTGGTCAAACCTGACCAGTGGGCCCGATGGACCCACTGTCAGTGACCCAGCGACGGCCCGCGCTAGCTTAAGTGAAAGCGTAATCACAGAAGTACGTCTCCCCTTCTCGCTAGCGTATTTTATCTCTGAACCGTTTTCTCCTCGCGCAAGCGTATTTCTTTGGGATACGTTTTCTGTTCTGGAAAGCGTATCCCCCCCCCCAGCCGTTTTCCTTTTTCTGTTTTAATTAAAAACAGAATTTTGACCAGACTTTGACTGACTATATCTTTTAAAATAAAACTCCGATTGATTTGATTATTTTTCCTACCTCTCTAAAATTTCATCTAGTTTATTTTCATATTTATTTGAAAATTTTCCGAGACAACTTTTTGTACTGTTTTCAATTTATGTATTAATTTGAATATTTCTCAAAATAGGAATTAAAGAGAGGAGAAAACTTTCGAAAGTTTTAAGATGCACTCTACCTCTCCACAACTTGAAGGCAAGCATTCTGAACCCTGGTATAATATTTGTTGGGTGTTGTTTAATGTGACTACAACACCAAGTTAACCTGAAGCATGCATTATTTTATGTGACGTTGTGACCATGCTCTTGAGTGCATGATAGAAATTCCTTGCTGTTGGAATTTAAATACTTGTGACAGTATTCATCCTCTTATACCTCTCATGCCTACCGGAAGGGATCCGGAGAAGTCTCTGTCTCGGGTAGACACGAGCTTGGTGTTGACATCTCGTTGAAGCGAGAGTGGTCAGTGAGGCATGAAGGAGTATGATGAGTGGTGTTTTCTATCTGATGTTGTGAAATATATTTGTTATGCTAATCATGCAGGAAACACTTAAACCTCCTGAGTCGACCATAGATCGAGTCTTGTGCCAGTAACCCCCCATACTTGAATCGTGCTACCACTTGTCCCTGCCTCGGGTCGGGTACGGTTGAGTAAGTCGTCAACCCCTTTCCTTGCACACACCGTACAGAGAGGCCATAGTGAAAGATACCACTGATCACTGGTAGGCATGTCACTTGGTCCGGGGGCATGGGTGTTTCGGTTGGAGCCAAAGGGGGTAGCTCCCCTAATTTGCGCGCGTTATAAATTTTATGATCCCATGCTAATCGAGGTTGGAGCCTCCCCACTTAGAGTTTCGCTTAACGAGTGTCGTGGGTGATTCCAGGCACTGGTAAGTTAAGCTGGTGTGTGCAGGTCAGGCGTGTTTTCAACTCAAAGACCATAAACGGAATTAGTCCCGGTGGACTAAAGGAATCCGTTACTTGTGGGTAAAGAGTACACCCTCTGTAGAGTTTATATCTATTCGAATAGCCGTGTCCGTGGTTAAGGACTACAGTATGGGATGGGTCAAGTGTCGGTCTTAGTGTCGGTCTTCGGAGGAAAAACTTCTAAACCGGAATATTGATCATGACATATGACAAATGATGATTATTATTGTTGTGGACTAACCAATTATATTGTCTATTTATTGAGTATCCTGGGGACGGTTCTACCTCCTGGATACTCGTTGTGATTATTCTTATATAAGCCCTTTATGTGGTGTCGCTCAGACGCCCGATTGTGGCATGCCTGTTATTTATTTTCCTTATAAGCCCTTTATGTGGTGTCGCTCAGACGCCCGACTGTGGCATGCCTGTTATTTATTTTCCTTATAAGCCCTTTATGTGGTGTCGCTCAGACGCCCGACTGTGGCATGCCTGTTATTTATTTTCCTTATAAGCCCTTTATGTGGTGTCGCTCAGACGCCCGACTGAGGCATGCTTTATATTTTTACCCTTTCGAGGCGTCGCTTCAGACACCCGATCGGTTTATTTTAGTTTTATTTTCTGATTGCTTATTCCTGTTTAATATGAACGATCTGCTTGCATCCTGAATTTTATTTTGCGACTGACTAAGCGACCGTGGAATATTTCAGTGCATGATTATCATCTGTTATATTATACCTGTTTTCATGATGTTTGCGAGTACATTCAAAGTACTCACTGGCTTGTCCCTGGCTATTGTCTTGGCCAGATTTCTTGCCGGAGAGGAGCGCAACGACGGCAGCCCAGAAGCTAGGCAATGATGATACCAGCCTCGCGAAGATAGGAGTTATCCAGGTCAGCTGTTCCTGTGGGAAATGGAGTCCCATAGACACTGATGATCTGCAAACCACTTCCGTCATCAACCACTAGAAACCTTTTGTTGTACTCATAGACCAGAATGGTCTTGTACTGCATAATTTGTATTTTGCTTGGAATTTCTGTATCAAGATTGTGCCTCATCAGCTAACAGTAATCCTGGGGCTGGTGAGCACAAGGACCATTTACTGGGAAATTAATATCCTGGAAAACCGGTCCTGACAATTTCCCAAGCCGTGTGCCGGCAACCCTAACCCTCTAGTTCCTCCCGTCACAATCTCCGTAGTGCTTGGCGAAGCCCTGCAGAGATTATTCCTCACCACCATCACCACGCCGTCGTGCTGCCGGAACTCATCCACTACTTCACCATCGCTCGCTGGATCGAGGAGGTGAAGGCGTCATCAAGCCGTACGTGTGTTGAACGCGGAGGTGCCGTCCGTTCGGCGCTAGATCGGAAGGACCGTGATTGTGATTGGATCGCGAGACGGATCGTGATGAGATCGCGGGACGCTCGGCGATTTGGATCGCGAAGACGTTCGACTACATCAACCGCGTTTCTTAACGCTTCCGCTTAGCGATCTACAAGGGTATGTAGATTCACTATCCCTCTCATAGATACTCATCACCATGGATAGATCTTGCATGTGCGTAGGAAAATTTTTGTTTCCCATGCTACGTTCCCCAACAGTGGCATCTGAGCTAGGTCTATGCGTAGATGAGATCTCGAGTAGAACACAAAAGGGTTTGTGGGCGTTGATATTCAGATTGCTTCCTCCCTTGGTCTTTTCTTGTTTCGGCGGTATTGTGGGATGAAGCGGCTCGGACCAACATTACTCGTACGCTTACGAGAGACCGGTTCCTTCAACTGACATGTAACTTCGTTGCATAAAGATGGCTAGCGGGTGTCTGTTTCTCCCACTTTAGTCGGATCGGATTTGACAAAGGCGGTCCTTGAGAAGGTTGAAAAGCAATTTTTATATCACCGTTGTGGTTTTTGCGTAGGTAAGAATCATTCTTGCTAGATACCCGTAGCAGCCACGTAAAACTTGCAACAACAATTAGAGGACGTCTAACTTGTTTTTGCAGGGTATGTTGTGATGTGATATGGCCAATTACATAATGAGATATATGTGATGTATGAGATGATCATGTGTTGTATAGAATATCACGACTTGCATGTCGATGAGTACGGCAACTGGCAGGAGCCATAGAGTTGTCTTTAATTATTTTCCCCGTTTTTGCTTTACTTTATCGCTATGAGTTAGCTATAGTCGTGGAAGCAATAGTCGGCGCGACAACCTCATGGAGACACGTTGATGGAGATCATGGTGTCATGCCGGTGACGATGGAGATCATGCCGGTGCTTTGGAGATGGAGATCAAAAGCACGAGTTCATGGCCATATCATGTCACTTATGATTTGCATGTGATGTTAATCCTTTTATGCATCTTATTTTGCTTAGGACGACGGTAGCATTATAAAGTGATCCCTCACTTAAATTTCAAGATAAATTGTGTTCTCCCCGAGTGTGCACCGTTGCGAAAGTTTGTCGTTTCGAGACACCACGTGATGATCGGGTGTGATAGACTCTACGTTCACATACAACGGGTGCAAGCCAGTGTTGCACATGCGGAACACTCGGGTTAAACTTGACGAGCCTAGCATGTACAGACATGGCCTCGGAACAAAAGAGACCGAAAGGTCAAACATGAGTCATATAGTAGATATGATCAACATGAAGATGTTCACCATTGAAACCACCTCAACTCACGTGATGATCGGACTTGAGTTGGTGGATTTGGATCATGTGACACTCGAATGACCGGAGGGATGTCAATTTGAGTGGGAGTTTTAAGTAATATGATTAACTAAACTCATTATCATGAACATAGTCAAAGTGTCTTTTGCAAATTATGTTGTAGATTACTAGATCGCGCTGTAGCTCCCTTGAATTTTTATATGTTCCTAGAGAAATAGATTTGAAAGATGATGGTAGCAATAATGCGGACTGGGTCCGTGATCTGAGGATTGTCCTCAATGCTGCACAGAAGGCTTATGTCCTTAATGCACCGCTCGGTGTGCCACCCCCTCTAGCGTCGTCTGTAGATGTTGTGAACATCTGACAGGCACGTTCCGATGACTACTTAATAGTTCAGTGCGTCATGCATTACGGCTTAGAATTGTGGCTCCAAAACGTTTTGAACGTCACGAAACATATGAGATGTTCTAAGAGCTGAAATTGGGATCTCAGACTCGTGCCCGTGTTGAGAGGTATGAGACCTCCAACAAGATTCTTTGCCTGCAAGATGATGGAGAATAGCTCAATCGTTGAGCATGTGCTCAGATTGTCTGGGTGCTACAATCGCTTGAATCGAGTGGGAGTTGATCTTCCAGATAAGATAGTGATTGATATAGTTCTCCAAGTCACTGTCACTAAGCTACTAGAGCTTCGTGATGAACTATAAAAGGCCAGAGATGGAAATAATGATCCCTGAGCTGTTCGCAATGTTTGACACTGCGAAGGTAGAAATCAAAAAGGAGCATCAACTGTTGATGGTTAGTGAAACCACTAGTTTCGAGAAGGGCAAGGGTAAGGAGGAAAACTTCATGGATGGCAAGTCAGTTGCTGCTCCAGTGAAGAAACCAAGGTTGAACCCAAACCCGAGACTAAGTGCTTCTATTATGAGGAGAACGGTCGCTGAAGTGGAACAAACCTAGATACTTGGTAGATAAGTAGGTTGGCAACGTCGACAGAAGTATATTTGATATACGTGTTATTGATGTGTACCTTACTAGTACTCCTAGTAGCACCTGGGTATTAGATACCGGTTCGGTTGCTAAATGTTAGTAACTCGAAATAAAAGCTACGGAAGAAACGGAGGCTAGCTAAGGGCGAGGTGACGATGAGTGTTGGAAGTGTTTCCAAGGTTGATGTGATCACCATCGCGCGCTCTCTCTACCTTTGGGATTAGTGATGAACCTAAATAAATGTTATTTGGTGTTTGCGTTAAGCATGAACGTGATTAGATCATGTTTATTGCAAAACGGTTATTCATTTAAGTTAGAGAATAATGGTTATTCTGTTTACATGAATAATACCTTCAATGGTCATGCACCCAATAAGAGTGGTTTATTGAATCTTGATCGTAGTGATGCACATGTTCATAATATTGATGCCAAAAGATACAAAGTTAATAATGATAGTACCACATACTTGTGGCACCGCCGCTAAATGTCATATTGGTGTAAAACGCATGAAGAAACTCCATGCTGATGGATCTTTGGACTCATTCGATTTCGAATCGGTTGAGACATGTGGACCATGCCTCATGGACAAGATGACTAAGATCCCGTTTTCCGGTATGATGGAGCGGGCAATTGACTTATTGGAAATGATACATGTTGATGTGTTCGGTCCAATGAATGTTGTAGTGGGCGGTGGATATCGTTATTTTCTTACCTTCACTGATGATTTGAGTAGATATAGGGTATATTTACTTAATGAAACACAAGTCTGAATCGTTTGAAAAGTTCAAGAAAATTCAGAGTGAAGTTTGAGATCATCGTGACAAGAAGATAAAATATCTACGATATGATCGTGGAGGTGAATATCTGAGTTATGAGTTTGGTATACAACTTAAGACAATGTGGAAGTTGTTTCACAACTCACGCCACCTGGAACACCATAGTGTAATGGTGTGTCTGAACGTTGTAGTCATGCTCTATTGGATATGGTGCGAACTATGATGTCTCTTATCGATTTACCACTATCGTTTTAGGGCTATGCATTAGAGACAACCACATTCACTTTAGAAGGGGCACCATAAGTCCGTCGAGATGACACCGTATGAATTTTGGTTTGGCGGAAACCTAAGCTGTCATTTCTTAATGTTTGGGGCTGCGACGCTTATGTGAAAAAGGGTTTTCACCTAATGAGCTCGAACCCAAAGCGGACAAATGCATCTTCATAGAATACCCTAACGTAACAGTTGGGTAAACCTTCTATCTCAGATCCAAGCACAAAGTGTTTGTTGCTAAAACGGGTCCTTTCTCGAGAAAGAGTTTCTTTCGAAAGATTGAGTGGGAGGAAGATAGTACTTGATGAGGTTGTTGAACCTTTACTTCAACCTGAGAGTAGCGCAGCGCAGAAAGATGTTTCTGTAGAGCCTACATCAGTTGAAGAGGAAGTTAATGATGATGATCATGAAGCTTTGGATCAAGTTACTATCGAACCTCGTAGGTCGACAAGGATGCGTACTGCTCCTGAGTGGTACGGCAACCCTGTCTTAGAGGTCATGTTGTTGGACAACGCCGAACCTACGAGCTATGGAGAAGCGATGATGGGCCCAGATTCCGAGAAATGGTTAAGACCATGAAATCTGAGATGGGATCCATGTAAGAAAACAAAGTATGGGCTTTGGAAGTATTACCTGAAGGGCGAAAGGCCATTCAGAACAAATGGATCTTTAAAAGGAAGACGGACACGGACGGTAATGTCACCGTCTATAAAGCTCGACTTGTGGCAAAGGGTTTTTCACAAGTTCAAGGAGTTGACTACGATGAGATTTTCTCACCCGTAGCGATGCTAAAGTCTGTTGGAATTATGTTAGCAGTTGCTGCATTTTTCGATTATGAAATCTGGCAGATGGATGTCAAAACATCGTTTCCTTAATGGTATCCGTGAGGAAAGGTTGTATGTGATACAACCGGAAGGTTTTGTCAGTCCTAAGGATGCTAAAATGTATGCAAACTCCAGCGATCCTTCTATGGACTGGAGCAAGCATCTCGGAGTTGGAATATACACTTTGATGAGGTGATCAAAGTTTTTGTCTATACAAAGTTTATGAGAAACTTGTATTTACAATAAAGTGAGTGGGAGCACTATAGAATTTCTGATAAGTATATGTGGTTGACATATTGATTGATCGGAAATGATGTAGAATTTCTGGAAAGCATAAAGGGTCGTTTGAAAGGAGTTTTTCAAAGGAAGACCTGGAATGAAGCTACTTAAATATTGGCCATCAAGATCTATAGAGATAGATCAAGACGTCTGATAAAACTTTCAATGAGTACATACCTTGACAAGATTTTGAAAGAGTTCAAAATGGATCAGTCAAAGAAAGAGTTCTTGCCTGATTTGTAAGGTGTGGAGTTGAGTGAGACTCAAAGCTCGACCACGGCAGAAGAAAGAGAAAGGACGAAGGTCGACCCCTATGCCTTATCCATAGGCTCTGTATAGTATGCCATGCTGTGTACCGCACCTGATGTGTGCCTTGCCATGATTCTGTCAAGGGGTACAAGAGTGATCCAGGAGTGGATTACTGGACATCGGTCAAGATTATCCTTAGTAACTAGAGGACTAAGGAAATATTTCTCGATTATGGAGGTGATAAAGAGTTCGTCGTAAAGGGTTACGTCGATGCAAGCTTTGACACCTATCCGGACGACTCTAAGTAGCAGTCAGGATACATATAGTGGAGCAGCCATTTGGAATAGCTCCAAGTGGAGTGTGGTAGCAGTGTCTACAGTATGACATAGAGATTTGCAAAGTACACACGGATCTGAATGTCGCAGACCCGTTGACTAAAGACCTCTCTCACATGCAAAGCATGATCGAACCCCAGAACTCATTGGGTGTTAGAACAATGTAAATCACATGGTGATGTGAACTAGATTATTGACTCTAGTGCAAGTGGGAGACTGTTGGAAATATGCCCTAGAGGCAATAATAATTTAGTTATTATCATATTTCCTTGTTCGTGATAATCGTTTATTATCCATGCTATAATTGTATTGATTGGAAACTCAAATACATGTGTGGGTACATAGACAACACTGTGTCCCTAGTATGCCTCTAGTTAACTAGCTCGTTGATCAAAGATGGTTAAGGTTTCCTAGCCATAGACATGAGATGTCATTTGATAACGGGATCACATCACTAGGAGAATGATGTGATTGACAAGACCCAAACTACGAACATAGCATATGATCGTGTCAGTTTATTGCTATTGTTTTCTGCATGTCAAGTATCTGTTCCTATGACCATGAGATCATGCAACTCACTGACACCGGAGGAATACCTTGTGTGTATCAAACGTCACAACGTAACTGGGTGACTATAAAGGTGCTCTACAGGTATCTCCGAGGGTGTCTGTTGGGTTGGCATGGATCAAGACTGGGATTTGTTACTCCGTGTGACGGAGAGGTATCTCAGGGCTCACTCGGTAATACAACATCACAATGAGCCTTGCAAGCAAAGTGACTAAAGAGTTAGCCACAGGATCTTGTATTACGGAACGAGTAAAGAGACTTGCCGGTAACGAGATTGAACTAGGTATAGAGATACCGACGATCGAATCTCGGGCAAGTAACATACCGAAGAACAAAGGGAACAGTATACGGGATTAACTGAATCCTTGACATAGAGGTTCAACCGATGAAGATCTTCGTAGAATATGTAGGAACCAATATGGGCATCCGGGTCCCGCTATTGGTTATTGGCCGTAGAGGTGTCTCGGTCATGTCTGCATAGTTCTCGAACCCGCAGGGTCTACACACTTAACGTTTGGTGGCGATATAAGTATAGTTGAGTTGTTATGTTGGTGACCGAAGGTTGTTCGGAGTCCCGGATGAGATCCCGGACATGACGAGGATCTCCGGAATAGTCCGGAGGTAAAGATTGATATATGTGATAATAGTGTTTTGATCTCCGGAAGGGTTCCGGAATTCACCGGAAGGGGTTCCGGATGTTTACCGAAGTGTTTGGGTGCAGCAACACTTTATATGGACCAAAGGGGTAAAGCCCACGAGGTATTGGAAAGTGCAAAAGGAAGTTTTGCTGCTGCCTTAAGCGGTACTACCGCTGGTAAGGCAGTACTACCGCGTAAGCGGTACTACCGCTTGTGTGAAGCGGTACTACCACTCATGAGCGGTACTACCGCTTGTACGCGGTACTGCTGGAATCCGAGTTGGACTCTTTCCGTGCGGGCCAAACCGACCTTGTGTGGGCAAAACCGACCTTGTGGAGGCTTTCTCTCCATGTTTAGACCCCAGGGCTCAACATATAAATAGAGGGGCAGGGCTAGCACACGGGACACATCAAGATTTCCCAAGCCGTGTGCCGGCAACCCTAACCCTCTAGTTCCTCCCGTCACAATCTCCATAGTGCTTGGCGAAGCCCTGCAGAGATTATTCCTCACCACCATCACCACGCCGTCGTGCTGCCGGAACTCATCCACTACTTCACCATCGCTCGCTGGATCGAGGAGGTGAAGGCGTCATCAAGCCGTACGTGTGTTGAACGCGGAGGTGCCGTCCGTTCAGCGCTAGATCGGAAGGACCGTGATTGTGATTGGATCTCGAGACGGATCGTGATGAGATCGCGGGACGCTCGGCGATTTGGATCGCGAAGACGTTCGACTACATCAACCGCGTTTCTTAACGCTTCCGCTTAGCGATCTACAAGGGTATGTAGATTCACTCTCCCTCTCATAGATACTCATCACCATGGATAGATCTTGCGTGTGCGTAGGAAAATTTTTGTTTCCCATGCTACGTTCCCCAACATAAACATCCAAGATTGATAATATAATAGCATGGAACAATAAAAAATTATAGGTACGTTGGAGACGTATCAAGCATCCCCAAGCTTAATTCCTGCTCGTCCTCGAGTAGGTAAATGATAAAAACAGAATTTTTGATGTGGAATGCTACCTATCATATTCATCATATACTCTTTTCTTTTGTAGCATGGACATTTGGACTTGAATGATTCAAAGAAATAGTCTATAGTTTGACATGAAGACATAAATACTCAAGCATACTAACAAGCAACCATGCCTTTCAAAATATCAATGCTAAAGAAAGTTATCCCTAGCCCATTATGCTCAATCATTGATTCATTCATGAAACACACTCAATATTAGCTACATCCAATGCACAAGTATGACAATAATGCTCTCTAGTTGGTGCTTTGTAAGAGAAGATGGAGACTCAAAATAAACATAAAAATTGCATAAAAGTAAATAGATAGGCCCTTCGCAAAGGGAAGCAGAGATTTGCAAATGTGCCAGAGATCAAAGCTTAAATTAGAGAGATAAAATTATTTTGAGAGGCATGCTTTTCCTGTCAACGAAAACGAGCGAGAATTCCCAATATCTTCCATGCTAGACACATTATAGGCGGTTCCCAAACAGAAAGTAAAGTTTATTTCCTTTCCACCATTCTTTCACAATCCATGGCTAGCCGTATCCACGGATGGCCTCCATACCAACACTTTCCAAGGATTTTTTTATTATTATTTTTGATTCATTGTGGGACTGGGCATCCCTATTACCTGCCACTCTCTCGTGCAATGACAAGTGAATAAACACACATCATGAGAATAACACACCTAGCATGGAAAATATTGGCCACCCCATGTCGCTTCATGAGTGGTACGGGCACACAAAACGGAAAATTGTTTTAAAAAATTAGAGTTGGCACATGCAAATTTACTTGGAACGGCATGGAAATACCGCATATAGGTAGGTACGGTGGACTCATTTGGCACAACTTTGGGTTTAGGGAGTTGGATGCACAAGCAGTATTCCCGCTTAGTACAAATGAAGGCTAGCAAATAGATTGAGAAGTGACCAACCAAAAAGCAAAAACGGTCATAAACATGCATTGAACATAACTAACACCGAATAATGCACCATAAGTAGGATATAATTTCGTTGCATAACTATTAACTTTATGTGCATGCATAGGGAATCACAAACCTTAACACCAATATTCTTACTAAATCACAATTACTCACTAACATGACTCACATATTATCATCTTCATATCACAAAACTATTGCAAGGAATCAAACTTATCATATCCAATGATCTATATGAAAGTTTTTATTATACCCCTCTTGAATATTCATCACTTTGGGACCAAATTCATATCTTGTGCAAATTACCATTACTATTATCAACTCTCAAAAAGATATAAGTGAAGCATGAGAGTGCAAATATTTCTACAAAATTTAATCTTGTCAACTCTC
Organism: Elymus sibiricus; assembly: GCA_039707655.1. Taxonomy (NCBI): domain Eukaryota; kingdom Viridiplantae; phylum Streptophyta; class Magnoliopsida; order Poales; family Poaceae; genus Elymus; species Elymus sibiricus. The sequence continues at coordinate 312,699,116 of CM077676.1, forward strand.
AAAATAATATAAGTGAAGCATGAGAGTTCAAATATTTCTTCAAAATATAGTCAGCGTCGTGCTCAAAAAGATTTAAGTGAAGTACTGGAGCAACTGCCTAGCTCAAAAAAATTAAGTGAGGCACATAGAGTATTCTAACAAATCATGATAAACGTGTGGCTTTCTCAAATAAGTGTGTCTAGCAAAGATGATTGTGACAAACTAAAAAGCAAACAAAGCAAAGAATCATATAATACACGACGCTCCAAGTAAAACACATATCATGTGACAAATAAAAATATAGCTCCGAGTAAAATTACCGATAGTTGGTAGAAGAAAGAGGGGATGCCTTCCGGGGGATCCCCAAGCTTAGACACTTGAGTCTTCCTTGAATATTACCTTGGGGTGCCTTGGGCATCCCCAAGCTTAGGCTCTTGCCACTCCTTATTCCTTCATCCATCGTGATCTTACCCAAAACTTGAAAACTTCAATCACACAAAACTCAACAAAACCTTCGTGAGATCTGTTAGTATAACAAATAAATCACTACTTTAGGTACTGTTGCAAACCCATTCATATTTTATTTTTGCATTATGCCTACTGTATTCTAACTTCTCCATGGCTTATACCCCCCGATACAATCCATAGTTTCATCAAAACAAGCAAGTAGTGCATCAAAAACAGAATATGTCAAAAACAGAACAGTCTGTAGAAATCTATTTAAAAGCCATACTTCTGTAACTCCAAAAATTCTGAAAAATTAGGACAACGTGGACAATTCATATACCAATACTGTGTAAAAAGTTTAGTTTTTCTGACGCTCCAGTACAGAACTAAAATTCCAGCACTAGACGCAAAACTTTCTGTTTTCCAAACAACATCAATTATACTATCTTCCAAATCATCCCAAAGGCTTTACTTGGCACAAGCACTAGTTAAAACATAAAAACTCAATCATAACAGTAGCATAATTGTGTTAACACACAAGAACAAAAACAAAAAGCAAAAATTTATTTTATTCATTGGGTTGCCTCCCAACAAGCGCTATTGTTTTATGCCCCTAGCTAGGCATAATGCATAGTTTCAAGTGTTGTCATCTTTCAAGTTGATTCCATAAGTGGCCCTCATAATGGATTCATAGGGTGCTTTAATTATTTTCCTAGGGAAGTGTTCCATCCCTTTCTTTAGTGGAAATTGAAATCTTATATTACCTTCTTTCATATCAATAATGGCACCAATAGTTCGAAGAAAAGGCCTACCAAGTATTATGGGGCAAGAAGGATTGCATTCAATGTCAAGTACAATAAAATCAACGGGCACATAATTTCTATTTGCAAGAATAAGAACATCATTAATTCTACCCAAAGATTTTTTAATAGTGGAATTTGCAAGATGCAAATTAAGAGAACATTCATCTATATTGGTAAAACCTAGCACATCACATAGAGATTTTGGAATTGTGGAAACGCTAGCACCCAAATCACATAAAGCATTACACTCATAATATTTAATTTTAACTTTAATGGTGGGTTCCCACTCATCATATAATTTTCTAGGAATTGAAATTTCTAGTTCTAGTTTTTCTTCTAATGCTTTCATCATCGCTTCTACGATGAGTTTAGTAAAAGCCTTATTTTGTTCATAAGCGTTGGGTGAATTTAGCATGGATTGTAACAAAGAAATACACTCAATCGAAGAACAACAATCATAATTAAAATCTTTATAATCCAAGAGAGTGGGCACATCACAAGTTAAAGTTTTTACCTCTCCAGACCCACTTTTATCAATTTTTTCATCAAGATTTTCACCCTCCGAATTATGGGAACGCCTTCTAGCTATAGTTGACTCTTCTTCAGTCCCCTTTTCATCAAGTTTTATATTGCTAAACAAATAATTAATAGATGAAACACCAATCATTTTAATATCCTCATCATTACTACGATAAAAACCGGGAGGAATCGCTTTTTCTAAAAATTCTCGTTTAGCTTTTAGCATAGCGGTTCTTTTCTTACTTTCATTCATGGAGATATATAAAGCTTTAATTGATTCATTAATATCAATTTTGGGTGGCAAAATTTTAGTCTTAAGATTTTCCACATCATGGATAATTCTATCAATGCTCCTAGACATATCATCAAGTTTACTCAATTTTTCTTCTATCGTAGTGTTGAAAACTTTTTGAGCATTAATAAATTATTTAATATTACTTTCAAGATAAGAGGGAATTCTATTATTATTATTATAAGGATTACCATAGGAATTGCCATAATTATTAGAGGAATTTTCAGGAAACGGCCTAAGATTAAAATTACCTCTATAAGCGTTATTATGAAAATTGTTTCGCGAGACAAAATTCACATCTACGGGATCATTATTTTGCTCAATCAAGGTGGACAAAGGCACATCATTAGGATAAATAGTAGTATTTTTTCTAGCAACAAATTTCATAAGAGCATCAACTTTATCACTCAAAGTATTAATTTCTTCAACAGAATTCACTTTTTTACTAGTAGGAACTCTTTCAGTATGCCATTGTGAATAATTTTCCATAATATTATCAAGCAATTTAGTAGCTTCTCCCAATGCAATTTCTATAAAAGTACCACCCGCGGCGGAATCTAAAAGATTTCTAGAAACAAAATTTAATCCCGCATAATTTTTTTGTATGATCATCCACAAATTTAAACCATGAGTAGGGCAATTTCTTATCATTAATTTCATCCTTTCCCAAGATTGGGCAACATGTTCATGATCAAGTTGCTTGAAATTCATAATTTGATTTCTAAGGGAAATAATTTTTGCGGGAGGAAAATACTTAGTAAAAAAAGCATCTTTACACCTATCCCAAGAATCGATACTATTTCATGGTAAAGATGAAAACCAAATTTTTGCACGATCCCGCAATGAGAACGGGAATAATTTTAATTTCACAATATCATTATCCACATCTTTTTTCTTTTGCATATCACACAATTCTACGAAAGTGTTAAGATGGGATGCAACATCTTCATTAGGGCTACCAGAAAATTGTTCTTTCGTTGGCAAGATTTAATAAAGCGGCATTAATATCCCAAGTCTCCGCACTAGCGGCGGGAGGAGCAATCGGAGTACTAATAAAATCATTATTATTAATATTGGAAAAATCACATAATTTTGTATTTTCTTGAGACATCGTGACTATGCAAACAAGATAACAAGCAAGCAAAGAAGCAAACAAGAAAAAGGCAAACGGAAAATATTTTTGTATTTTTAAAAAAAAAATTAGAAGTGGGGGAGATGAAAACAAGAGGCAAAGGCAAATAAAATAAATGCAAGGAGATGAAAGTTTTATGCATAGGTACTTGATAGATGTTGATGATGTCTCCCCGGCAACGGCACCAAAAATTCTTCCTACTACTTGTGATCTGCGTTGGTTTTTCCCCGAAGAGGAGGGGATGATGCAGTACAGTAGAGATAAGTATTTCCCTCAGTTATGAAACCAAGGTTATCAATCCAGTAGGAGAATCACGCAACACCTCATTAACAGTACCTGCACACAAAATAACAAATCCTTGCACCCAACGCAAACAAGGGGTTGTCAATCCCTTGGCGATTAATTGCAAGATTAAATTGTATGGTGATAGATAGATAGATTGAACTAAAATATAAAATAAGATAAATAAAATAAAAGTGCAGCAAGGTATTTTTAGGATTTTTAATATATGAATAAAGTAGACCCGGGGGCCATAGTTTTCACTAGAGGCTTCTCTCTTGAAAATAGCATACGGTGGGTAAACAAATTACTGTTGGGCAATTGATAGAAAAGCAAATAATCATGACGATATCCAAGGCAATGATTATGTGTATAGGAATCACATCCGAGACAAGTAGACCGAAATGATTCTGCATCTACTACTATTACTCCACACATCGACCGCTATCCAGCATGCATCTAGCGTATTAAGTTCATAAAGAACAGAGTAACGCCTTAAGCAAGATGACATGATGTAGACAAAGTAAACTCACGCATGAATAAACCCCATCTTTTTACTCTTAATAGCAATGATACATACGTGTCATGTCCCTTTCTGTCACTGGGATTGAGCACCGCAAGATCGAACCCATTACAAAGCACCTCTCCCATTGCAAGATAAATCAATCTAGTTGGCCAAACCAAATCAATAGATCGGAGAGAAATACGAAGCTATAATAATCATGCATAAAAGAGTTCAAAGAAGACTCAAATAATATTCATGGATAATCTGATCATAAATTCACAATTCATCAGATCCCAACAAACACACCGCAAAAAGTGATTACATCGGATATAACTCCAAGAACATCGAGGAGAACATTGTATTGAAGATCAAAAAGAGAGAAGAAGCCATCTAGCTACTAACTATGGACCCGAAGGTCTGTGGTAAACTACTCACGCATCATCGGAAGGGCAGCAAGGTTACTGGAGAGCCCCTCCGTGATTGAATCCCCCTCCGACGGAGTGCCGGAAAAGATCCCCAGATGGGATCTCTCGAGAACAGGAACTTGGGGCGGTGGAAAAAGTATTTCATGGACTCCCCTGTTGGTTTCCCGATTTTAGAGAATTTATAGTGGTGGAATTAGGTCAAACAGAGCTGTGTGGGCCCCACGAGCCACCAGGGCGCCCCCCTGGGGTGCGCCGTGGTGCCTCGTGGGCCACTGCTTCATCTTCTCATCTCCTCCCAAAGCTTCTAGTGTCTCTTATGTCCAGAAAAAAATCTCCAAAAAGTTTCATGGCATTTAGACTTCGTTTGGTACTGATATTCTGGAAAACCAAAAACAGGCAAAAAATAGCAACTGGCACTGGGCACTAAGTTAATAGGTTAGTCCCAAAAAATGATATATAATTGCTTGTAAAGGTATATAAAACATCCAAGATTGATAATATAATAGCATGGAACAATAAAAAATTATAGATACGTTGGAGACGTATCATGGGCTCAGAAGGAAGAGAGACAGAAGCGAGAACACGAGACGGAGAAGCGCAGAAGCACACGAAGAAGAGAGCACCAGTTCCTTAGTAGTTTAGCCACCTCCACTTAGTAGAATAGCCAAGAAGGCGATGTGATCGCCAAGAATATCAAGGTAATTTCCTTAGTTTGTGTGTAATCCCTTCGGGGTCTCCCGAAAGGGAAAACCATATGTAAATTATGTTGTTGAAATGATGTAGTTTCTTGGTTTCACTTGGTATTTTTATTTATGAATTTATGGGAAGAGTTCTTATGCTAGAGATCCTATAGGAGAAACCTCTGCGTGTGTAGTTCTCTGTGTAGCCCAGAGTGGCGTTTGAATGCGAACCTTGTGGCCGTAGAGAAGTGTTCCCTTCGGGTGGAACTGCCTGGGAAGATGATAAGAATTTAACCCATAAGTTTGCAATTAAAACCATCAAGTGAACGTAACTAGCTACATCTGATACAACATAATAACAAATATGGTGAGTACCGAGTAGGACTTCACAACATCCGCAGCAGAAACAGGCCATATCATTGGTCTCGGCAACCAGCTAATTGATCCTGCATATAAGCAAATATTAGCCAAATTAATAGCTAGACCAGCACCAATAATTGGAATAGTAATGAATAGTAATGCCAATAGTACTGAATAGTAAAGCAAATAGTTGTAAATAGTAATCTGAATATTATCCGCATACACTGATTAGTACCGCACATATATCGTCAATATTTGCAGAATTAAATAGAGTTTTTATTTTCTTATTATCTGCATAGTTGGTATCAGGTCCAGGATATAATCATTAAAAGATTAAGGTATTTAAATTTAGAAGTTAGCGCAGGTAAGGTAATAAATACTAAAGAGAATATTAATATAAGGTGCAGAATAAATCCCACTGAAGAGCATATTTGGCATACTTCTCATAGCCAGCTAAATATAGTGGTCGATTTGATATATAACTTTTATATATCTTGGGGAAAAAGGCAAGATATACTTGACCAAAAATTTAAAAGCTTATTCAAAGAATATCAAAAACTCGCAGACAAGTGCTCCGGGTTAAATAATAAAATAGATATCATTCTGCATAAGCTAGAAGAAGCAAAAGCAAGACATAATTTAATTTGCAAGAATAACGACTATATGAAAGAAGAAGTGTTGACAATAGGCCGTTACCTAAGTAAATGCAAAGACTTGGTGTCACGCACAGAAACAAGTCAAGATATACTTGAAATAAAAAGTTTGGTGCAAGAAGTAAAAACTCTTATCCTCTCATAGTTATATGAGTGAATATAGCCAAGCATTAAACGAAGTTGCTAAATACTTCTCACCTTCTGTCGGATTTTCTGATCACGACTCACCAAAAGAAGATTCCAAAATTATAATAAGACAAGAAATAGTTGAAGAAATAGACACAGAATCTTTTATGATAGAAACAGAAATTAGCAATAATAAGAATAAAGGTGTAATTGAATGCGTGGAAAAGGCTAATTTAGATGATGAAATAATTTATTGGAAAATAAACTAAAGCATATAGAATGGGAATATAGTCATTCTATGACAACAGATTGGCCTAAAATAAGAGAAAAAGAATTATTTATCATTAGAGAGATTGCTAGATTAAAAAGATTAAAAAGCAAGAAAAAGTCAGCCACTAGTAGCCCTCTCATAATAAATAATACTAAAGCATCAGGAGAAAAGAGAAACAATAATAATAGTAATAATATTGTTACCACCAATAATAATGATAAAAATAAGAATATTGCTCAGAGCCACAAAGATGAAATTGTGGATGAAGAAGAACAATGGGATATAAATAATAAGCTATTACTAGAAAGTTATGAAGAAGGTAAGGTAGATTTAAAGATTGAAATGATGAATCAAGTAGATTGTGAGCATGATTGGATTAAAGGAAAAGGTGATTATAACATCAAATGTGCTTTCTGCATATATTATCCAAGCCAAGATAATAGGTTTACATGCAGCATATGCCTAAGACAAGCTTGTGCTTCCAGTCTAAAAGCCAAAAATCAAATATGGAGACAGGAAATAGAATTTGAACCAGAAGAAAGAATATTATTTAGTAGGGTTAGAAATCTAGAAAATAGGGTAAACAAACTAGAAGCAGAACTAGAAATGCTAAAAGATAAGTTAGAAGATAATAAAGAACAGGAAAATGTTGTTGCTGGAAGCACGGAAATGAAGGAACAAATGGTAACAGTAAGAGATAAAAAGAAGATAAGTTAATACAATTAAAAGATGCTATAACTAGTTTTGGAAACAATATATAGTGCGATTACCATTTAAAGAAGTGCTAGGAATAAGAATTCCAGTTAGAATAAATTTAACACCAAATATTTCTTATAAAATATTGGCACTATTAGATACTGTTGCACAAAGAACATCATCCATGACAAATACTTTGTGAGATGTCCCGAAATAGTCAAAACTATAGATAATAATAAAGCCGAAGTATCTACCGATATGTCAGGAATAAAGAAAATCCATAACCAGTTGGCATATAATATAGAAGCATACATAAATGGCACAAAATATATAATTGATAAAATTACAATAAGATATTTGTCAGTTATAAATGATGATATGATAATAGGATTAAGATTTTTACAACAATCTTTACAAACCACAATTATACATGAAGATGGGGTTACATTTATCCCGCATCAAGATAATGTTCCATACTTATCTGAAGTACGGAAACAAAGAAAGGCTTTGCAAAATATAGAAATATCTAATGTAGATGATGAATATAGCGCAAGTTTAGATCCCCTTGAATTCTGCAAAGATGAAGAACTCAGTGAGACAATAGAAGAATATCATATAGAAAATACATGTACAGAATGTATAGGGTTACAATCATTCTCTCCAAATTGGTATAGAGACATAAAATCCAAAAAAGATATAGAAAAGATTGTGCAAAGATTAGAAAATATACAAATTATTGGGGAAATACCAATGAAACATTGGGATAAGAACTCTATAATTTGTAAAATAAATATTATAAACCCAAATTATATAATTAAGTCAGGACCAATAGAAGCTACTCCCAAAGATATTGAAGAATTCAAAATGCATATTGAAGAATTACTAAAGCTAAAAGCAAATAGAGAAAGCAGAAGTCCTCATCGATCTGCTGCTTTTATAGTTAGAAATCATGCTGAAGAGGTAAGAGGTAAATCCAGAATGGTAATTAATTTTAAAAGGCTCAATGATAATACAACTGATGGTGCAAAAAATATACCTAATAAGCAGGAATGGATCAATAGAATACAAGGAAGCAAATATTTCTCTAAATTTGATTTAAAAGCAGGATTTTGGCTAGTAAAAATGGCAGAGGAATCTATTCTTTGGACAGCCTTTACTTGTCCACAAGGCCATTACGAATGGCTAGTAATGCCACTGGGTCTAAAAAAATGCACCCGCATTATTTCAAAGAAAAATGCAAAATATATTTAATGAGAATCAAGCATTTATATTGGTATATGTAGATGATTTGTTAGTATTTTCAAAATCATATAAAGAGCATATAGCCCATCTCGAAGTGTTCTTTCGAAAGGTAGAGCAAAATGGGCTCATATTATCCAAAAAGAAAATGGAAATTTGCAAAGAAAGAATAAATTTCCTTGGTCATGAAATAGGAGAAGGAAAGATATACCTACAAGATCATATTGCAAAGAAAATATTGGAATTTCCTGACAATATGAGTGATAAAAAGATTTTGCAACAATTCCTAGGAATTATATAGACAACTTAGCAAAGCTAGCTGGTCCATTATATGCAAAACTAAGAAAGAATGGACAAAAATACTTCAATTTTGAAGATATAAGACTAGTAAGAGCTATCAAGGAAAGAGTCAAGAACTTAAAACCCCTAGAGTTGCCTTTAGAAGATAAATATTTTATAATAGAAATAGATGCATCCAAGATAGGATGGGGTGCTATATTAAAACAAAATCCTAATAAATATTCTCCAAAAGCAGAAAAAAATGTAGATATGCTTCAGGAAGTTATAAATTAAAGACAGTAAATAATATCGATAGGGAAATATTGGCAGTAGTAAATGCAATAATTGCCTTCAGGCTATATTTAGGATTTAAAGAATTTACAGTACGGATAGATTGTGAAGCAATATGTCGATATTATAACCAAATTAATAGTAAGAAAAGCTCAACCAGAATATGGGTCTTATTTGAAGACACCATAGCTGGGAATGGTTATAAAGTAATATTTGAGCATATCAAGGGAAAGGATAATAGTTTGCCTGACATATTTTCCCGCTCATCAATTTTACAGAAATGAAGAGAGAGGAACTCTCGCAGGCAGAAATGAATGCTTCATATTTGGTGATGACAACAAATTAAAAATATTTTCGCCAAATACATTCAATTTCAAGCCAAAGAGTCATATCCGTCTAGATGAAATCCAAAGATGCATATTGGATAATATGTGGTTTCATTACGCGGCCAAAAGAGATGATAAAGGATATATGCTATCTAATCTCAATAGCCTCGCAGAATATTTCCATATGTTCAATATGTTGAACAAAAATAACCCAAGACCAACAAAAATAGAGTCACAAAAAGAAGAACCTTTATATATAATGTTTGATGGAAGTAAACCAGGAATATATATGCAATGGGAAGAAATTCAAATAGAGAAAATGGCAGCAAAGCGAAGAAACGAAGAATTAACATTCAAAAGATATGATAATATCGATGACGCCTTGAAATGGGCAAGGAAAGTAATAGGAGAAAAGTACTATATAGATCCCAAAGCCAGAGAATATATTGAGAAGCTAAGGGGCATAGATAAAAGTATACCCGCTTCAGCAACTCCCACAAAGGGAGAAGCCTCAAGCTCTAAGAATCCAAAGAAAGAAGGATCTCCAAAATATCATACATATCAAGAATGCCTTCTAAAGGGACGTGACCCTTTAGATAGTGAATACATAGATCAAGAAATGAATAAAAGATTGAAGAATGGTCAAAAATAATAAAGAAAGAGTTGAGAGAAGAAATATTAAAAGAAGTAAGAGAAGAAATGGATGAGAAATTTGATGAAATAAAGAAAGAATGTGATGAAAAATATAATTTCCATTTGTCTGATGATGATCATATGGATATCGCAGGGCATGGGCAGCAGCATGAATAAAAGCCCAACTGCATATATTGATATTGCTATCAATTATTCGGGCGCGAAGGACCTCCCCGAATATTGATACAACCCGAATATTGATAAAGTGTTATCAATTATTTTGGCGGGGAAGACCCCCACATAGAAAGAAAAAAACATAAGCCAGAAACTTTAGTCCAAGAAGAAGGCAGAATTCTGAGTCAGGCCAACAGGTCAGAAAAGAAGACAACAATGTGAGTAAAAATCATCGGTGCATGATATTACTCATATGCTAGGTAACACTGAAGGCCAGAAGATTATTCGCCGGCAGCCAAAGTCCACGTGAATGCTTTCCACAAAGCAGCCACGTGAAAGATATCCCAAAGACCGAGAGGCTGTCAGGAGCTCTCGTAAAGGAATCCTTATCCACGCTCTAGGTGGACACGTAAGATAGCTAAGCCGATTAAATAAAGAGGAGAAGGCTCCCGAACGCCTCCCTCGCAGCTATAAAAGGAGACGCTGGGCTTAGAAGGAAGGGATACAGAAGGGAGAACACGAGATGGAGAAGCGCAGAAGCACACGAAGAAGAGAGCACCAGCTCTCTTAGTAGTTTAGCCACCACTCCACTTTGTAGAATAGCCAAGAAGGCGTTGTGATCGCCAAGAATATCAAGGTAATTTCCTAGTTTGTGTGTAATCCCTTTAGGGTCTCCCGAAAGGGAAAACCATATGTAAATTATGTTGTTGAAATGATGTAGTTTCTTGGTTTCACTTGGTATTTTTATTTATGAATTTATGTGAAGAGTTCTTATGCTAGGGATCCTATAGGAGAAACCTCTGCGTGTGTAGTTCTCTGTGTAGCCCAGAGTGGCATTTGAATGAGAACCTTATGGCCGTAGAGAAGTGTTCCCTTCGGGTGGAACTGCCTGGGAAGACGATAAGAATTTAACCCAGAAGTTTGCAATTAAAACCATCAAGTGAACGTAACTAGCTACATCCGATACAACATAATGACAAATATGGTGAATACCAAGTAGGACTTCACAACATCCACAGCACAAACAGGCTGTATCGTTGGTCTCGGCAACCAGCTAATTGATCCTGCATATAAGCAAATATTAGCCAAATTAATAGCCAGACAAGCACGAATAATTGGAATAGTAATGAATAGTAACACCAATAGTACTGAATAGTAAAGCAAATAGTTGTAAACAGTAATCTGAATATTATCCGCATACACTGATTAGTACCGCACATATATCATCAATATTTGCAGAATTAAATAGAGTTTTTAGTTTCTTATTATCTGCATAGTTGAGTAGAATCTGGTGGTGGTGGGGGCATTCTCGGCGGAATTATCCCCACAACACTTCCCCATCGGGCTCTCTGAGCCGGGCACAAAGATGTCACTTGTTGCAGCGCCCATTCGAGGATCAAATCGGGACTACTCCGAGGCAGCATCCGAGCACACTCTGCAGCGTTGGCCTCCGAGAAGATGACGCGTGCTGCATTCTTTAATTGTGTTAGGGCATAACTCTTGCACGGATTGACTTCGTGCTCCCAGCCACTATTCTCGCGTGCAATATTCTCCACCTCGTTAGCTCCAACATGCAATCTCTCCATGCAAACACCAGATCGTCAATCCTTTTACCCCGCGCCACCAACATCCTCCGCCGCTGCAACTCCAGTTCGCGTGCCAAGGGCGGCGAGGTCGGGTTTGCAGTGGTGCATGAAGTTGCGGCAGGGGAGGCCTTACGAGGACGCCTCGGAGCCATGGAATCCCTGTAAATAATTACCTTATTAGTTCAAACTTCATAATCTGGCTTCACAAGAATTGCCAGACGATGGATTAATATGGTAGGTACTAAATCAGCACACTACTTACAACTAATATGGTAGGTACTAAATATGAATAATGCCAAAAAAACAACTACTTACAACTATCTAAGCACTAAGCCTGTATAAATCCCCCACTAGAACTAACTATTGTGTAAGAGTAAACTAGAACTAACTAATGTGCAAGAGTAAATGTTGTCAGGCGGAATGCATATCAATCAATCCATACACGTGCAAATTTTGGCATGACATTTGCTTAACAATGGACATATTAAGTATGAGAAATTTGGCGAAAAAGAATTTAACCAATGTTTCGCCAAATCATTCACACTTACCATATGATTTCCTATTAAAAAAGTTGTCACAAGTCGTATTCCTAAAACATTTGGCATTGAATCTGGAAATTACACATTCATTACATCTAGAGTGGGCGACGGACGTTACCTAGTTACCTTGGGTGGCGGATCCCGCGGTGCGGACGGCGGATCCTGCGGTGCGGACGGCGGATCCGGCGGTTGAGGCGGCGGACGGTGCGGAAGGTGGCCCCAGTGGTCGAGGTGGCCGATGGTGCGGACGGCGGCTCCGGTGGTCGAGGCGGCCAACGGTGCAGAAGGCGGCCCGATGGTCGAGGCGGCGGACGGTGGCTCCGATGGTCGAGGCGGCGGACGTCTTGGACAGTGGCTCCGACGGTCGCCACGGCCTCGTAGTGAAGGTGCGGCAGCACCGTCTCTCATGCGTCCGCAACTGCGGTGGGGAAAGAACATTTTTGAGATTTGTGGAAATGAAACAGAGACTAGGTTTTGGGGGAAACCTATCGTACGTCTGCAACTGGAGAAGGCACTGTATACCTATGACGAGCGTCGTGCAGTTCCCTCCTCCGTAACATTGCAGTGGCGGGCGCTAGTATGAGCCCACCATAGTAACGTGTACATGCCAAATTTTCGTATATTTGTGGCGCGGCTTCTTGAAATGTTGTTGTGGCAGGCGCCTGCTGTGGCCCGCCACAGCTAATTTTTAGATATTTTCTTACTTTTTGGCACTGATTAGCAACATTTAACTGTGGCGGGCATGCAATCTTCCCGCCACTGTTGCCTCTTCAACCAGTGGCGGGTGCCCATCCGCACCTGCCACTGCTTGTATTCCTCAACCGGGAACATTCGGAAGAGTTTACGTGTGGCGGGTATGATTTAGCACCCGCCACTGATGTGTTCACTATGCTGGTGGGCCTGAGTTGCCACCCGCCCACTGCTACTTTTTCTAAATTGCAGTGGCGAGTGCCTCGCCACGCCCGCCACTAAATTGAGTTCACCTATAGGCCTTTTCCCAGTAGTGAAGAGTTCATGCTTAGTAACAGGTGTATAATCTTGAGGAAATCTATACACCCACATTGAAAGCTCAAAAGATCTAAGCATTAGGATCATCTTCTCAATGGCTTCAACATCATCATAAGGGTAGACACCACGGTCATACGATCTTACAATCGAGTGAGGGTGAACTTTGCAGAAAAAACTCATGTGGCGGTCATATTTGCAATGTATGCAATGGTTTGGGATTAAATCGGCTACAACATCCAATGCCAAAAAATGTTCAACTACCTCAATACCTTTGTCGGGATGCCGGTATTCTCTGTATACCCTTCCTCTTCCATGGGTTTGTTCCATCGCAACAACTTTGTTTTTTGTAGTGCACATCTCAAAGCAAGATATTTTTCTGTATTTTTGGGTTAAGGGAAAAACAATAAGATGAATAGCAACAAACAAAATAAACTAAGTGCAAGCGGGTAAGTAATGACCAAGCGCTATGCTCCCCGCCAATGACGCCAGAAAATGCTTGATGTCCTGCAAGTGCACGGGGATGTTGTAGCACTTTCATGATAAGTAAAGTGTCAAACCCACAGTGAGCGGAAAGGGCACTACTGTAAGTGCATCTAGTGCCACCCCTTGTTGGTTTTGGAGTATTGAAGACAAACTTGGTTGAAGGGACTAATGTGTTTGTGAGATTCACAGGAGAACATAGGAAGAAGTCCCTATTGATTCGGTTTACCCATCAAATATGACCCCTAAAAATGTATGAAGACATTGAAGACAATGGTGGTTCACGAAGACATTCGTGTTGAAGATAATGGTTCATGAAGACATTCACTTGAAGCCAATGGAATGCGAAGACTTAGTCTTTTGATAGTTTCATTTTCTTCTTTCTTGAGTCATAGGAACCACCGTAGTGTTAAGTGGGGTCGAGGTAAACGAAGTCAGAAACTGAGGTTATGCTCAACACAAATCCTATGTCTTCGAGCGAAGACAAATGAGAGAAAACCTCTTCCAGAGTTAGTTGAGTCAGCTTTGCTTGGAGCCCAAGTAAAGTTGCCGCGTGTGTTCAAATTCCGACTGTCTAACACGTGTCAGTTCCCCAATGACCCAGGGTCATTTCAGACAAATCATGTCGGGTTGCCTCCTGGCTATAAATAGCCACCCCCTCCACCATAAATTGGTGGCTGCTCCGAGTTAGTGCATGGTTTTTGTCGTTTGAGAGCAACCCACCTCGAAGTCTTTGAGAGAGAATCCTTGAGAGGACAAAACCCAAAACACCCAGAGCCCAAAGTGATTGAGCATCACTGAAGACATTCTGTTCCGAGTGAACCGAAGACTTATTACACTTGAAGACTGTGATCTTCCAGCCGGTTAGGCGTCACGTTCTGAGCATCCAAGAGTCATTGTGGATTGCCAGTAAATGAAGTCTGTGAAGGTTTGGAAGTCTACCTTGAAGACTTACCAGAGTGATTGGGCGAGATCTGCGAGTCTTAGCTCAAGGGGAATAAGGTGAAGACGTGGTCTTCTGAGTTCAATCTCAGCCTTCCTAACCAGACGTACAACTGTCACAATAGTTGGAACTGGTCAAACAAATCATTGTCTTCTCCGAACTCCTGGTTCAATCCTTTCACTTCCTTTACTTATTGTTCAGTACTGTGAAGCCCTTGCATGCCTGTCAGTGTTTGAAGATATTCCCTGAAGCCATTCATCTGTTTGCCTATTTGTCTTCATGCTTCTTATGTTTATGTTCAATGCATGCTTGTATGTATGATGCCTATGCCTGTCATATTTGTTCATCTTAGTTACTACTGTTGTTAGTTTTCACTGTGCTTCCGCTTGCTTCGAAGACTTTGCCTGTTTTCGAAGCCTTTCATAAAAATTGCCTATTCACCCCCCTCTAGTCGATAACTAGCATTTTCAATTGGTATCAGAGCAAGGTGCTCCCTTGTTCTGTGTGATTCGGTTTAACCACCTGGAGTTTTAGCTATGTCGACTACAGGGAAAATCAAGGTTTCCGCTGCGTGCCCCGTCTTCAATGGCACTGACTATCACTACTGGAAGAATAAGATGCGCATGCATCTTGAAGCCATTGACAACGACCTCTGGTATGTCGTCAAGACTGGTGTTACCAAGGTCGGTGAAGGTATCACCCCTGCTGATGTGAAGAGGTTCGCGCAACTGGACTCGACAGCCAAGAACATCATTTGTGGTCATCTGACCAAAGGACAGTATGGTCGTGTGAGTGCACTGGAGTCTGCGAAGCTAGTCTGGGACTGGCTCTCCAAGGTCAACGAGGGCGTCTCATCTCAACGAGACTCCCGAATCAATGTTCTTCGCAATCTCTTCAATCGCTTCAAGAGACTCGAGAATGAAAATGTTCAGCTCACCTTCGATCGTGTTACTTATATCGCCACTGAGCTTCATGCTCTCGGCGCCACTGACATCACCGAGCATGAAGTTGTGAAGAAGCTATTGAGGTCTCTTGACAGTTCGTTTGACACCTTATCACTGATGATTCAAGAGCGCCCTGATTTCAAGCAATTGGATCATGTCGATATACTTGAGAGGCTCATACTCATGAATTCCAGCTATCTAAGAAGAGAGATATCTATGGTCCTAGCTATGGACGTTCCCGCGCTTTGAAAGCAAAGGCTGTATCTTCATCTGAAGACTCTGACTGCTGTTCCAAAGGTGCTGAAGACATTGGCAGAGAGCTTGGAATGCTCATGAAGAAGTTCCAGAAGTTCACCAAGAAAAACCGCTTCGGAAAGTCTTCAAAGTATGATTCCAAGAAGGCGGAAGCTTCCACTCATGACTACAAGAAGAGAACTTGCCACAAATGCAAGAAGCCATGCCACTACATGGCAGAATGTCCTCAATGGGAAAAGGAATCAAAGAAGAAGAAGAAGAGCAAGGACTCTGACTCTGATGAGAAGAAGAAGAAACACTCAAAGTCTTCATCGCACAAAAGAAGTTCCTCCAGCAAAGCTCATGCATTCATTGGCAAGGAAATGGATTCAGAGGAGGAGTCTGCTTCAGAGGAGGTGGTGGAGGAGTCAGACTCAGGCGTGGCAAGCCTGGCTTTGGCTTCAGCATTCGTCGCCAAGTCCATCTTCAGCACTGAAGACAATGGTTACATCACCGACACTAAGGATGACGATGACGATGACTCTGCTCCTGCCTACTGCTTCATGGCAAGAGGCGCTAAGGTAACATCTCGCGCTGCCTACTTTGAAACCTCAAGTGATGATGACTCTGAATGTGAGTCCAAACCTAGCTACAAGACACTTGCTAAAATTGCAACTAAGCAACAAACTGCTATGGAAAAGATTCAAAAACTGCTAGACAAAAGCGATGATCTGTTGGATGAGGAAATGAATCAAAGTCAATCCTTAATTGAAGACATAAAAAATCTTCAAGTTAAGTATGACGAGCTTCTAAGTCGTCATGATACCCTCTCATCTGATCATGAGAAGCTCTCCTATGAATATCTTCAAAGGAAGCAAGAGCTTGAGAAGCTGAGAGCGTCTCATGATGATCTTCGAACTAAAAATGATTCACTACTCGCTCAACAGATCAGTACCGGTCAGGATGAATTTGTGCCGCCTTGCTTGAAATGCCTTGAGTGTGATAACGCTAATTCCTCTGCTGAATGGTCCACTGGTTCTGAATCTACAATATCTTCAACTGTTGATGTGGCCTCTAACCCCTCATCTGAGGAAGCCACTGCTCTTACTGATGAGAATGCCAGGTTGAAGACATTGCTTGAGACTTGTATGTATAAGAGTCTCAAAGGGCATCAGATCCTTTGTGATGTCCTCAAGAAACAGATCCTGAACAGGAACCCTAGGAAAGAGGGCATTGGCTTCAAAATAAACATAAATGTTGATGGTACATATTGGAAGCCTGAGCAGTACCCCAAAACCACTTGGGTTGCTACAACAGGCACCCCAGTAGACCCATCCACATTATCTGGCTATACTTGTGCTAACCCCATCATCATTGATGAGTCCTTCGACTCAAACTATAAAATGTTCAAAAACCAGAATGGTGAAGTGTTTGCCAGGTTTATTGGAACTAACTGCAGGAATGGTTCTCCCATGAAGAAGATCTGGGTTCCCAAAAGTCTTTTGGAAAGGCTTCCCATGAATGTCATCATGACACCACCCGGGAAGAAGACAAACCCCAGAGCACAAGCTTCATATAGACCAATGTCTTCACAAAGACAGAGGTCTACGTATGATCATACTAACTCTCATGTTTTGCAGGGCTACAATGATCAGACTCATGAATATGAGAGACATTCTTCAAACCATTATGTTCACAAATCAAAGAATTTCTCTGCTTATTCATTCGAGTACTCTAACCCCCCTGTGAAGCTATTTGCTAGGGCTCCAAAGCCAAAATTCTCAGATGCGGCACTTAGACTTATTGCTTCTAAGCTACCCCTTCATATGTGGGTGGTTAAGAAGAATTGATTTCTTTTGCAGGATCGGGTCTCAGGCCGAAAAGCATTGGATTCTGAAGAAAATGCTGGAGACCTGATGAAACTTGTGGGGCGCAAGGTAAAATGCCCCAATGGACTTACCATGTTTTTCTTCCCATACTCCACTCATGATAAATGCATCGTGAATCCATACCCTGTTGATGTTTGGAAGTCTATGACAGTACTTCACATCTGCTACGGACCAAAAAGCTAATCTCTTGTGCAGGGATGGGTCTCCAGCCAAAATGCATTTGATTCTAAAGACAATGCTGGGGATCTGAGACATCTTGTCGGACGCAAGATAAAATGTCCAAATGGTCTTATCATTTATTTCGTCCATGGATTTCTTGATAATCATCCTACTATATCCTCCAAGAAACTTACATTCTCTCAAAGTCTTCATCGTCAAATGTTTGCACTTCACAGTTGTCTTGGTGAAGCCTATCCTACTAACTGTACTGTAGGGTACACTTCCGAAAGCTACTGAATGGATCCTAGATAGTGGCTGCACCAACCATATGACTGGTGACCGAAGCTTGCTCATGGACTCGACACTTCGTCCATCTACACAAAGTCACATTACATTTGCTGACACTGGGAAAAGCAAAGTATTGGGTCTAGGTAGGGTTGCAATCTCAAAGGATTGGCACATGGATAAAGTGATGCTTGTCGAATCCCTTGGATTCAACCTCATGTCAGTCTCAATGCTTTGTGATCTTGATATGATTGTCATCTTTGGCAAATTTCGCTGCCTTGTGCTAATGGCTTCTGACAAAACTCAAGTCTTCGAAGGTTATCGAAGCGGTGACTTGTGCATGGTAGATTTCTCCACAGGACCACAGCTTGCCACATGTCTTCTAGCAAAAGCTTCAGAATGCTGGCTTTGGCATCGATGGCTAGGACATGCTGGCATGAGCAACTTGCACACCCCTGTGAAGAAGAAGCACATCATTGGAATCGAGGGCGTCAAGTTCAAGAAGGATCATCTATGTGGAGCCTGTGAAGCTGGGAAGATGACTAGGGCGAAACACCCCTCGAAGACAATCATGACGACCACTCATCCCTTCGAGCTGATACACATGGACTTATTTGGCCCTACTCATTAATCCACTCTTACTACTTCTGCACATCTATATGGCTTCATAATTGTTGATGATTATTCTCGATATACCTGGGTGCACATAATCCTATATAAGAATGAAGTGCAGGATGTCTTCAGGCGGTTTGCCAACCGGGCCAAGACCAACTATGGTGTTAAGATCAAGCACATCAGGAGTGACAATGGCACCGAGTTCAAGAACACTGGGCTCGACACATATCTTGACGTTCTTGGCATCACTCATGAGTTATCAGCTCCATACACTCCACAGCAGAATGGCGTCGTGGAGCACAAGAACAGGACTCTCATTGAGATGGCTCGCACTATGCTCGACGAATACAAGACACCACGCAAGTGGTGGCCTGAAGCCATTGATACTGCATGCCACATCATCAACAGAGTATATCTTCACAAGTTCTTCAAGAAGACATCTTATGAACTAATCAGTGGTAAGAAGCCAAATGTAAGTTATTTCAAAGTATTTGGTGCTAGGTGCTGGATAAGGGATCCACATCACACTTCCAAATTTGCACCGAGAGCACATGAGGGTTTTATGCTTGGCTATGGAAAGGATTCGCACACCTACAGAGTCTTCAACCTCTTTCACCACAAAGTGGTTGAAACTATAGATGTGTGGTTTGATGAGACTAACAGCTCGCAAAGAGAGCACCTGCCACATGTGATAGATGAACTCCCTCCAAGTGAATCCATCAAGCTAATGGGTACTGGAGACATAATACCCACTGAGGAACCCGAAGATGAAGAAGTTGTGATACCTGCTCCAGTCCAGCGTGAAGACAATGGTCAGCCTGAAGATAATTTTGAGCCTGAAGACAATGCTCAGCAACAGCAAAGTCTTCGCCCTGTACATCCTCATGTGGCCAATGAAGTTCAGATTGAAAAGATACTTGACAACATAAATGCACTTGGTCCTCTCACTCGCTCAAGAGCCACCCAGCTAGCAAACTTTTGTGGACACTTTGCTTTCGTCTCCATCACAGAACCCACCAAAATCACAGAAGCTTTCATGGAACAAGAATGGATTCAAGCTATGCAAGAAGAGCATCAGCAATTTGAGCTCAACAATGTGTGGGAAGTCGTCAAACGTCCTGACCCTCGCAAGCACAACATTATTGGAACCAAATGGATCAACCGCAACAAGCAAGATGAACATGGTCAAGTTGTCAGAAACAAAGCTCGTCTTGTTGCTCAAGGTTACACTCAAGTGGAAGGAATTGACTTCGATGAAACCTTTGCTCCTGTGGCTAGACTTGGAGCCATCCGCATACTTCTTGCTTACACCAATCATCATGATATCCTCTTATATCAAATGGATGTGAAGAGTGCCTTTTTCAATGTGACGCCCCCGACTCAATCGTGCACTAATCATATACGCAAATGCGCACGATCAAGATCAGAGACTCACGGGAAGATATCACAACACAACTCTAGACACAAATTAAAGCCATACAGCTTTATATTACAAGCCAGGCCACGAAGTCTCGAATACATAAGTCAGCGGAAGCAACAATATCTGAGTACAGACATAATTAGACAAGTTTGCCTTAAGAAGGCTGAGCAAAACAACGACATCTAGATTGAAAAGGCACAGGCCCCCTGCCTGGGAGCCTCCGAACTACTCCTGGTCGTCGGCCTCCACGTAGTAGTAGGCTCCGTCGGTGTAGTAGTAGTCATCGGCGGGATCAGCTGTCTCCGGGACTCCGTCATCTGATCGCAGCAATCGGGTAGGGGGAAAAAGGTAGCAAAGCAACCGTGAGTACTCCTCCAAAGTACTCACAAGACTTACATCAGATCTATGCTAAGTATGCATCGGTATCAAAGGGAAGGGGCTGTATCTATGGACTAAGCTGCAGAAATGCCAGGATAGAGGAAAGGCCTAGCCTATCGAAGACTAGCATCTTGCAGCGTCTTGCCGCAACAGAAGAGAGTAGAATAACATAACATGTAGTAACAAATAAATATTAGTAACGCCCAGAGATCCTTCCTCGTCTACCACCGCGAGGAAGCGATCCCGGAGCCATCATATCAATTTAGTATCACAAGTATCCAGTTCTAGTTGTAGAAGATCTGGATACAACTCCGAGCGCCCTGTTACCGTGGACACGGCTACTCGAATAGATAACTTCCCTATAGGGGTGTACTAACTTACCCAACACACTCGATTAACTCTGGTCGGACACACTTTTATTGGGTCATGCCCGGCCTCGGTTGATCGACACACCGTAGTCCTACCTAGGCTCAACAGAGAGGCCAACACGCCGGTCTAAATCCTAAGTGCGAAGGGGTCATGGGCCAATAGTCCTAAGCACTCCTGCGCGTTGCGTACGTAGCCGGGAGCAGACCCACCCCCTTAATACAAGCGCAGGCGGTTACCGTCCAACCCGGCACACGCTGATACGTCTCCAACGTATCTATAATTTATGAAGTATTCATGCCATGTTTATTATAGTTTTGTATGACTTTGGTGCACTTTTATATGGCTTTTATATGATTTTTATGGACTAACATATTGACCTAGTGCCCAATGCCAGTTGCTGTTTTCTGCTTGTTTTTGGTTTTCCAGAAAATCCATATCAAATGAAGTTCAAATGCAGCGAAACTTTTTGATGATTTTTTCTGGAAGGAAACAGACCCAGGAAGCTTCGGCGGAGCAGCAGAAGACCCACAGGGGCCCCACAAGCCACCAGGGCACGCCACCCCCCCAGGCGCGCCCTGGTGCCTCGTGGGCCCCCTATGGCACCTCTTTGCGTGATTCCAACACTGAAAAATCATATATATTCAGAAACCCCCGAAAGTTAACCTAGATGAGTTTTTACGCTACCGCAAGCCTCTATACCTCCACGATCTCATTTATGGCCCTTTTCTGGCACCCTGTCGGAGGGGGGAAGCATCACCGGAGGCCATCTTCATCATCCCGGTGGTCTCCATGACAAGGAGGGAGTAGTTCACCCTCGGGGCTGAGGGTATCACTACTGGAATCAGGATCTTTGCCGTCTGCCATGGCTGATGGCAAAGGCATGCATTGCGGACGGCAAAGGTCTTTGCCGTCAGCCAGCAGACGGCACCACATCCGGCTGAACAAGCCACGGTAAAGGGCACTTTGCCGTCTGCCATGGCTAAGCTAGGTAAAAGTGCCATTTTTTAGCTAAGCTAGGTAAAAATGCTAAGTATAGGTCATTTTAGAGCTAAGCTAGGTAGTTATGCCATTTTTGAGCTAACCTAGGTAGTTACGCCATTTTTTAGCTAACTAAGCATATTTATAGCTATCCTAGGTAAAGTATGTCAGTTTGGAGCTAAGTAAGGTTATTATGTCATTTTCGAGGAAAATAAGCTAAGTATAGGTCATTTTGGAGCTAAAACAAGGTTATTATGCCATTTTTTACCTAAGTGAGCTAATTATGTCATAAATGAACTAGCTAAGCTAAGTATAGATCATTATTGAGCTATCGTAGGTAGTTATGCCATTTTTTAGCTAACTAAGCATATCAAGTCATTTTGGAGGAAAAATGCTAAGTATAGGTCATTTTATAGCTATCCTAGGTAAAATATGTCATTTTCGAGCTAAGTAAGGTTATTATGTCATTTTCGAGGAAAATAAGCTAAGTATAGGTAATTTTGGAGCTAAGTAGGTCATTTCTTAAGCTATGTATGCATTTGTTAAGCAAAACACTTGGGAAAACTTACCATCATCACGGAGGTGAAGGACCGGTCGGGCTTGCGCCAGTGTGAGACGGAGAAGGACCGGTCGGGGTTGCGGCAGACGCAGAAGGATCGGTCGATGCTTGTCGGGAGGCATGCTGCACCAAAGATCATTTGCAATGTCTTGTTAGCATGATGCAACTCAAATGTGAATACTAGTAACTAATGACCATTCAAATGAAACTCACCGTGGGCACTATACCAATCTGGGGCATCGGCAGAGGGGTCTGACCGTTGTTCTGGCACACAGTCTGCACATTTTGTTTTCACGAGTCAGTCATATTAGTTAGTGATGAAACGAACATTACGTGCATGATTTGGCTAATATGCAGGAGAAACTTACCACGAGGAGCTCGTATAGGGCCCGGTGAGATGCGTCGTTCCGGTTCCTCTCCTCCTCCGCCAGCCTAGCCGTCCTCTCCTCCATGTCCCTCTCCCTCTCCGCCGCCTGCCTGTTTGCCTCCGCCAGAAGCTCCCGGGCCCTAGAATCGATGGCAAGCTCCATTGGCCGTGGACGAGGCCTTATCTCAGGATCGGAGCTCGTCTGGCGCTTCTTGATCTCCGGGAGAGTTCTAGGACAACGTATCAGTCCATCCCCAATGGCTATCGAGCCATGGGGCCTCCCGCCACCAGATATCATCACGAGCTCTGGATCAAAAGGACTCTGGCTCGGGTTGAAGTCCTCCCCTTTCCTCGTCTTCCCCTCATCTCTGTACCTCACGAGCTTGTTGTGGGAGGAGATGTTGCTGAAGCGTCCTGGATGATCGAGGTCATCCTCAGAGAATGCCTTGGCCTTCTTGTACGGGGCAGTATGGGCCATGGCATAGAGGTCGAACAGCGGTGGCACCTCCTTCTTGTTGTGTCGCGCCTAAAAGAGAGGAACAAAATATTAGTTAAGGGCTCAAGCTAGCATGAAGAATGAAATTGCATGAATCCTGAAGCAAACCACATACCCAGTGATCCCCAAACTCAAACAGGTTGGAGCTCCCTTGATGGTGTGGCACACCTTTCATTTGGGCATGCTTATCCTTGGCCTTGTTGTGGACGGCTATCCATTGGGGAGAGCACCACTCATCCACCAACGCCTCCCAACAGTCCATCCTATCCGCACACCATCTCGGGGGCACCTAAGTTAGACAAGAGAAATTTCAGCGCTACGCCTATGAATCAAATCAAGGAAACTAAGTACAAGGCCTTAAGAATAGGTAATTACCTTCATGTACTTCTCCTTACTCAGAAACTTGGCGCGGCACTTCTTCTTGGCCCTCTTAATGTTAGTCGAGGCATAGTAGTCTCGAACAGCCTGCACCCGAGTCTCGTGCCGTAAGTTCTGAAATAGGCGCTTGCACTCAGCTACGAGAACAATAGCCACGTCCGCCTCGTGTTCCTCAAGACACCTGTAGAAGGTCTGCAATCAAACAAGACAACACTGATTAGTACAATCACTAGGTGTTGTTGATTTTTAATTCTGTAAAGGAGAAATTACCCAAAACCGCCGGATCACAATGTCGGCCACCGTCTCGCACAAGACACCATCGATCCTCTCCTCCGGCGGGGCCAGGGCAGCCACGTACAGCTCCCAGCTCAGTGCTAGCTGTGGAACCTCACCCTCACCGGGCAACTTGACCCACCCCGGGAAGTGGTGCCGGAGAAGCACACCAAGGACCTGGTTGGGCCTGCGGACACCAGGGGCGTGTTTCCAACCCCTGCAGTATGACAAGGCCAACACATTAGATATTAATTTGAAGAAACATGAAGGCAAAAGGTTAAAAAAGAGTAAATGCACTTACTTCTCCCCATTAGGCACAATCAACCACCTCTGATCGCGGGTCGCCGGCACGGGCGGGAGCTTTGTACCACCACGCTGGTAGACGTTCTTGCCCTCCTCAACCAGCTCGCCCTCGCTATAGCTATCCTCAAAAAAGCTGTCCTCGCCACCATCAGCATGGCCACTAGCCTCCGGAGTCACGTGGGACGAAGACTCTGGGACCGGAGTCTCCTGGGACGAAGACTCTGGGACCGGAGTCTCCTGGGACGAAGGCTCGGCGACCCGAGGCTCGTCGGCCCGAGGCTCGTGGACCGGAGTCCGAGACGGGTCCACCTGAGATGGAGCACTCCTGTGGTCGGGAGAATCAGCTGGGGGTGGCGGCGAGGAAGGCGTAGCAGCCTTCCTACCTCTCCCGCCGCCACGTCCACCTCTAGCACCCCTCTTCGCCTTCCCCCAACCTCTCCCGGCCGAAGCAGAAGCGCCCGCCGGTGTCTGCATACTGTGTACCAGTGCTATCCGGAGGTGCTCGGGTGGAATAATAGCACCCCTCCCAGCACGCGCCGAGGAAGGAGGCTCAGAGCGCTCTCGACCCGCGCCCACCATCTGTCAACACCTGCAATGACAAAGAGTAAACGAAATTAGTACAACATAAAAAAATTGAATACCTGCAATGACAAAGACATGCATATTTATAGATGCCGCCCTTTCGAACGGGAGACGCATACTGGTCACGCATACTGATGATTGAAGACACCTATAGCTAGCAAGTTTCATCGGCACGAAGACCGGAACAGAGCAAATTAAGGGGGGAGGAGGTGATGTCATTTGTGCTCACCCAGGAAAGCAGGGGCGGAGGTCGTCGAACGCACGGGGAGGTCGTCGAACACCAGACCCTCGCAGCGATGAAACAACTGCACATTTAAATCCACCCGATCAACACAAATATATATGATGTTTTTCATAACAAAATCAGAAAATATATGACCTAACTCATAATTCACAAATATATGACCCCGTCAGCCTCTGGAAGGCCGAAGAGCACCTTTTCGGTCAACAGGAGGCCGAAGAGGTGTCGGGGGTAGGGGGTGTCGGGGGTGTCGTGTCTGGGTGTCGTGGTGTCGTGGTGTCGGGGTGTGGTGTCGGGCTGTCGGGGTGTCGTGGTGTCGGGGTGTCGTGTCGGGGTCGGGGTGTCATGTCGGGGTCGGGGTGTCGGGGTGTCAGGGGTGTCGTGTCTGGGTGTCGTGGTGTCGGGGTGTGGTGTCGGGCTGTCAGGGTGTCGTGGTGTCGGGGTGTCGGGGTGTCGGGTCGGGGTCGGGGTGTCGTGTCGGGGTCGGGGTGTCGAGGTGTCAGGGGTGTCGTGTCTGGGTGTCGTTGTGTCGTGGTGTCGGGGTGTGGTGTCGGGCTGTCGGGGTGTCGGGATGTCGGGTCGGGGTCGGGGTGTCGGGTCGGGGTTGGGGTGTCGGGTCGGGGTGTCGTTTTCTTCTTCTTCCTCTTCTACTTTTTTTCCTCTTTTTTCCTTTTCTTCTTCTTCCTCCTCCTCTTCTTCTTCTTCTTCTTCTTCTTCTCCTCTCCTCTTTCTTCTTCTTCTTCTTCTTCTTCTTCTTCTTCTTCTTCTTCTTCTTTTTTCTTCTCCTCTTCTTTTCCTTTTTCTTCTTCTTCTTCTTCTTCTTCTTCTTTTCTTCTCCTCTTCTTCTTCTTCTTCCTTCTTTTCCTTTTTCCTCTTCGTCTTCTCCTTCTTCTTCTTCTTATTTTCCTTTCTCCCTCTTCTTCTACTTTTTCTGTTTTTTTTCATCTTTCTTCTTCCTCATCTATTTATCTAAACCTAAACCTAAACCTAGCATTAAACCTAAAACTAAACCTAAACCTAGCACTAAACCTAGAACTAAACAGGAAATAACAGAAAAAAACAGAAAAAAATGGAGCTCACCTTGCTCCGGCGAGGTCGGCCGGTGGAGGCTGGACGCGGGGAGGGGCCGCTGGAGGAAGGCCGAGGGCTCCGGCGGCGGGGCGGGGGCCGCGGGGAGGGTTCCGGCGGCGGGGCAGGGCGGCGCAGTGACCTCCGGCGATGGGGCGCGGTGGGGTGGCCGCCGCGGCCTAGGTCCGGTGGGCGGGACGGGCGGGCTGGCCGGCGGCGGGGCTGGCTCCATGGGCGGGACGGGCAGGCTGGCCGGCGGCGGGGCTGGCTCCGGGGGCGGGGCTGGCCGGCGGCGGCGACTGGCGGCGGCGACAAAAGGAGGAGAGGGCGTGGGAGGGAGAGAGAGAGAGAGGGGGGGAAGACGGCCGCCCGTTAAGTGGCCCCTCTTTGCCGTCTGCTAGCAGACGGCAAAGAGGGTGACCGTTAGGGTTCACCCACGTCACTTCTTTGCCGTCTGCTAGCAGACGGCAAAGGAGGGACATTGCCATCTGTCCCCTCTTTGCCGTCTGCTAGCAGACGACAAAGAAGTTGACCTAGCCACGCCGTGCCCCGTGGGGCCCACCTGGCTCTTTGCCGTCCGCCTTTGACCTTTTTGCCGTCAGCTGGCAGACGGCAAAGAACCAACTGATGGCAAAGAGCCTCTTTGCCATGAGCTGGTTCTTTGTCGTCTGCTTTCCCCAAGCAGACGGCAAAGAGCCTCTTTGCCATGAGCTGGCAGACGGCAAAGAGCTGGCAGACAACAAAATGCCAGATTCCAGTAGTGTATGTACAAGTAGCTATGTGTTTGATCTCTCTCTCTCGTGTTCTTGATTTGGCACGATCTTGATGTACCGCGAGCTTTGTTAATATAGTTGGATCATATTGTGTTTCTCCCTCTCTATCTTGTTGTGATGAATTGAGTTTTTACCTTTGAGGTTTCACTATTATCGGATTGAATACTTTTATGGATTTGAGAACACTTGATGTATGTCTTGCATATGAATACCCATGGTGACAATGGGGTATTCTATTGAGTCACTTGATGTATGTTTTGGCACTCAACTCGCGGATTCCCGAGGTGACATTGGGGTAATCTAGGCATAAAGGTTGATACACGTTTACGTCGTACTTTCTCCGATAGAAACTTTGGGGTACTCTTTGAAGTTCTTTGTGTTGGATTGAATATTATGAATCTGAATTTGTTTGATGCATATCGAATAATTAATTCATGGATACTTGTGGTGACATTGGAGTATCTAGGTGACATTAGAGTTGGTTGATGCGTATCATATGGTGTTATTTTAGTATGAACTCTAGGGCTATTTGTGACTGAGGGTGTTCCGGATTAGGGGGTACCCGGGCTGCCGGCCTATCTCTCATAGGCCGGGCTGGTGGGCCGCTCTCTACTCGTCGATGGAAGGCCGGATTGTGGGCGACCCCGTGTATCAGAAGGAAACCATTGAAGACTTGGCGTCTCCTCCAAGTAAGTATTGGCATAGCTGGCATGTTTATCCTCTGATGGTAACCGACCATATGTAACCCTAGATCCCTCTGGTGTCTATATAAACCAGAGGGTTTAGTCCATAGAGACACAGAATCATCATATTCATAACCTAGGGTTTAGCCTATCTGATCTCGTGGTAGATCAACTCTGTAACCTTCGTACAATCACATCAATACAATCAAGCAGGACGTAGGGTATTACCTCTTCGAGAGGGCCTGAACCTGGGTAAATCACCGTCTCTATGTTCTCTGTTACTCATTGATTCCTAGACCCATAGTTCGGATCCCCTACCCGAGATCTGCCGGTTTTGGTACCGACATTGGTGCTTTCATTGAGAGTTCCGCCGTGGGTCGTGAAGGATCAATGGCTCGTCTGATCATCAGCAACGGCGCTAGCCGCAGGGACACCTTCGTTCCCGGCTAGCTCTTCGCGTTCGGCAGCGTCATGCTACACGCCGATCCGGTCGGTCGCCTCGACCGATTCGACAGCTTTACCCCCGACCAGGAGATCCGGTTCGGAAACTTAGAGTTTGTTGCCGACTCCCGGGGAGATCTTATCCTCACCGGGTCCTCAGCCTCGCCTGAAGGACCCGCAAGCCCTGAAGCATTGACTTCGGGTACGGCCAACGCCACTACTGGAACGGCTGCCATTACGGGTCCAGCCTCGAGCCCGAACCTAATCTCCTCGCTCAGCTGCCGAAGATCAGCCCTGGCCGAACATGACGGCAGGGCAAATTCAGACGCCCCCATCACGGCCATACTGCGGGTCGACCCCATAAACAACCAGAACCTAGACCCGACGGATCTCTCATTGTTAAACGGGATACTAGATCGGATCCAAGCCCTGGGAATCACCGATGGCCAGTCCTCGGATTACGATCAGATCGAGCTTAAGACCGATGACAGGGAAATTCACACCCCTCCAGCCGCCCACTTGGTCGCCACTATAGAAGGCCCGACCGAGGGTTCGCCCCTCCCCCTGGAACCGGAGGCGCATGGAGTACCGGTTCATGATCAACAAGCCTCATCCTCCAGCCCGGAAGCCGAACTCCGCTCCGGAGAAGGTTTAGAGCCGAAGTCTGGTTCAGCACGCAACTTCGAGTCTGCGCATTCGAGCTCGGCCAACTGTCCGTACCTAGAGCTCGGCGCGTTAGATTCCATGCCGATCCAGGACGCAGCCGCCAAAGCCCCGGGCTCACACTCCGCTGGGATCAAATTTTTAATCCAGCCCACCCCCCACGCCGAGTACTGTCCAAATAACTCAGGACGGCCCGACATATGGGACCTAATGTACGTAAAACAGCAGCCCGGAGATTCAGTGTGACACTTCTGGGCTAGATTCCTTATCGTCAAAAACAAGATGACAGACGGTAGTAGCAAGGAAATTCTGGAGGTTTTCCGACAGAACTGCCAAGACGAAGGCATCTTAAACGCCCTCGCCCGCTGGCACATCCAAAACTTCTCTGATTTATCGGACCTAGTGTCCAAATACTGCGCCATGGAGTATGCTTGGCAGGCTCAGCTCGAACAAATGAAGTCAATCCGTACAGAGGAACCAAACCGAGCTCGGGCCAAACGCTCACAACTTCGCTGGACAACTCAATACGAGCCATCCGAGAAAAGAATGAAACCTCTGACAAGATCCAGAACGGTTCTTGACGAACTACTGGACAAACCATGCCCTATACACTCCGTCCTCCTCAACACAAACCCAACCCACAGCCTTTGAGCTTGCTGGGTGGTCAGACAGGTCGCTAAGAGCGGCGAAGTCATCCTCGGAGGCCCGTACTCAAATAAACGTCCAGCAATGCCCTTTGACGACAACGCCGAGATCCTAACAATCTACGAGACGTATTCCTCGAAGAATCAGAGGAAGAAAGCCCTTCAAGAGCTCACTCAAATTCACCATGTGGCAGCGACAGACTCATGGACGGACACACCCATCACTTTCAGTGAACAAGACCAGCCGAGGTCTTGCCCTACTCGAGCTGCTGCCGCCCTTGTCCTTGATCCCATAGTAGATGGATTTCGACTCCAAAAGGTATTGATGGACGGCGGTAGCGGGCTAAACCTCATTTACGAGGACACCTTGGACAAAATGTTGTTTGACAGATCCCGCATCGAGCAAAGTCACACCACCTTTCGAGGGATCATCCCGGAAAGGAGGCTCGTTGTAGTGGCCGAGTTGTTCTTGATGTGGTCTTTGGAACCCCCGAGAATTACCGATCCGAAGAACTGCTTTTCCACATAGTGCCCTTTCGCAGTGGCTACCATGCCTTATTAGGGCGCGATGCTTTCACGCGATTCCACGCCATCCCACACTATGGGTACATGAAGCTCAAAATGCCAGGGCCAAACGGCGTAATCACAGTAATAAGTGACCCGGACAGAGCCCTTCGAGCTGAGAATAAAACGGCATCACTCGCCCTCGAAGAACTGTCCGAAGCCCTCGTAGCCGAAGAACTGACCGCGCTCCGCTCAACGGTGGATAAGGACGACGTAATCCTCGACAAAAGGCCTAAATCCACGTCCTTTAAACCAACGGATGAGATCGTCAAATTCCAAGTGCACCCAACTGATCCCAACAAGACGGCGTCCATCGGAGCTCAGCTGGACCCCGCGGTCGATGAAGAGCTGCGCAATTTTTTGCGTGCAAACTGGGATATCTTCGCCTGGCACCCGTCAGACATGCCAGGGATCCCGCATAGATTAGCTGAGCACAGCCTGAACATAATTAAGGGTTTTAAGCCAGTCAAACAGACTCTACGTCGGTTTTCCGAACCCAAGCGTCAAGCTATGGGCGAGGAACTGGCAAAATTGCTCGAAGACGGATTCATCCGAGATATCAAACATCCTGAATGGTTGGCCAATCTGGCCATGGTACCCAAGAAGGATAAATCTTGGCGGTTATGTGTCGATTTCAAGGACTTAAACAAGGCTTGCCCCAAGGATCCGTTTCCCTTGCCCGGCATAGACCAGATCATAGACGCCACCACCGGGCATGACTCGCTGTGTTTTCTCGACGCTTACTCCGGATACCATCAAATCATGATGAAAGAGTCCGACCAGGCGGCCACAGCATTCATTACTCCCTACGGACCATTCTGCTTCAACAAAATGCCCTTCGGATTAAAGAACGCAGGGGCTACATACCAACGCATGATTCAAACATGTTTAGAAAAACAAATCGGCAAAACGGTCGAGGCATATGTGGATGACGTGGTCGTTAAGACCAAACACGTCAGCCAGCTGGTGGACGATCTCTGACAAACCTTCGATAGTCTTCGGACCTTCGATATACGGCTCAATCTGGAAAAGTGCATCTTCGGAATGCCTGCCGGTAAGCTACTCGGATTCATTGTTTCCCATAGAGGAATAGAGGCCAACCCAGCGAAAATACGGGCACTGTCCGAGCTGGCGATCCCCACCGAGCTAAAAAAACGTCCAGAAACTGACCGGATGCGTGGCAGCCTTAAGTTGCTTCATCTCACGCCTCGGAGAAAAAGCCTTACCAATCTATAAATTGCTCAAACGGACGAAGAACTTCGAGTGGACCAACGAGGCGGCAGCAGCACTCGAGGAAATAAAAACTCTACTGGCCAGCAACCCAATCTTGACAGCACCCAGTCCGGGTGAGCCAATGCTGCTATATATCTCGGCCACGAATTAGGTGGTCAGCGCGGTTCTCGTCGTCGAACGAGAGACAGACGGTCACAAGCTCCAGGTACAGAAACCTGTCTACTACGTATCTGAAGTGCTCACCCCATGTAAAACGAGGTACCCGCCCTATCAGAAGATCGCCTACGCCGTTTTTATGGCATCCCGGAAGCTCCGTCACTATTTTCAAGAGTGCTCGGTTACGGTGGCATCGGAAGTACCACTTAATGACATAATTAATAATCGAGATGCCACCGGCCGTATAGCCAAATGGGCTATAGAACTCCTCCCCTTCGAAATCATATATCGACCACGCCGAGCTATTAAATCTAAGGTTTTGGCTGATTTCGTTGCGGAATGGACGGAAGCCGAACTCCCTCGGGAGTACAATACATACTCGCATTGGACGATGTACTTTGACGGCTCCAAAATGCTCGCTGGGCTGGGGGCTAGAGTGGTCCTCACATCCCCCACTGGCGATAATATCCAGTACATACTTCAGATCATGTACAATGACTCCAACAACGCAGCCAAATACAAAGCTCTGTTACATGGACTTCGGATGGCGGTGTCAATGAGCATACAGCGGCTGGAGGTACGGGGAGATTCTAATCTCGCCATCTCTCAAGTCAACGGCGAATTCGACGCAAAAGACCCAAAAATGACAGCATACCGCAACACCGTCCTGAAAATCTCCGCCCGCTTCGAAGGACTGGAGTTTCACCATATACCTCATGACAGCAATCAAGCTGCGGATATCCTTGCTCGAATGGGCGCTAAGCGCGACCGCGTCCCCGAGAACACCTTTTTGGAACGACTCTTCAAGCCGTCCGTGGTGTGGCAGGAGGATGCCTAGGGCTCGAAAAACAATACCTCAGGAGAGCTCGTCCCTCCGCCTATTGAACCAGATAACGGAATTATCGGGGGCTCGACCATCGAAATGACATCTTCGGCTCATGAAGTCATGGCGGTAATTGCGCCATGGACCGAGCCCTTTCTCGCCTACCTCCTCCGCCAAGAACTACCGGCTGACCAGACTGAGGCAAGGCGTATCATTCGACGATCTAAGGCCTATAAAGTCCACGAGGGAGAGCTATATAAGAAAAGCACTACTGGCATCCTCCAGAGATGTATATCCGAAGAGGAGGGAAGGCAGCTCCTGGCCGAGATTCACGCTGGCATGGGCGGTCACCACGCGGCAGCTCGGGCCCTGGTCAGCAAGGCTTTCCGAGCAGGGTTCTTCTGGCCCACTGCCCGAACAGACGCCCAAACATTAGTCCAACATTGCGTTGGATGCCAGCTCTTTGCAAATCAGAGTCATATGCCCCCCACGGCCCTTCGGACGATCCCAATTACTTGGCCTTTCATGGTCTGGGGGCTGGACATGGTTGGACCACTTAAAGGGGGGACCAAGAAAAAGAAATATCTACTCGTCATGGTAGACAAATTCACTAAATGGATTGAGGCAAAACCAGTAACCTCGGCCAAGTCTAAGCCGGTTATCGATTTTATATCCGGCGTCGTACACCGTTACGGTGTCCCCCACAGCATAATCACGGACAATGGATCCAATTTTACCGCCCAGGAAGTCAAAGACTGGTGCGCTAATTTCGGCATTAAGCTCGAGTATGCCTCGGTATATCACCCATAGTCTAATGGACAGGTCGAGAGAGCTAATGGACTGATCTTGAGTGGTATCAAGCCCCGTTTAGTCCGATCTTTAAAAGAATCCGACTGCCATTGGGTCGAGGAGCTTGACTCCGTACTGTGGGGCCTGCGCACCACTCCTAATCGATCCACGGGCTACACACCGTTCTTCATGGTGTATGGAGCAGAAGCCGTCCTCCCTAGCGACCTTATTCACGACGCCCCTTGGGTGCGTATGTACAAAGAAAAGGAGGCCGAACTAGATCGGCAAGATGACCTGGACGCCCTGGAGGGCGAGCGCGACATAGCTCGGGCTCGTTCCGCTTTTTATCAGCAGCAGACTAGACGTTATCAGAGCAGGGAAATACGGGCTAAGGCCTACAACCTCGGCGATCTCGTCCTGCGTCTGCCGGAGAAGCAGAAGCATAAGCTATCGCCCAAATGGGAGGGGCCCTTCATAATCGATCAAGTACTCGCGGGTGGAGCATATCTCCTCCGTGATCCAATGGACGACCGCCTCGAGCCAAACCCATGGAATGCAGCTCGGCTACGGCGCTTCTACGGCTAATTCCGTGACCTTACCTTGCTTGGTTTATCCCTCTCGGATTTAAATTTTCCTAGTAGTTAGTCTTTCCTGGGTCATGTTCGGACACGCCGAACTACGTTAAGTTTTTCTTCGGCAAACATCTTCGAATGTACCACACGCTGTTACCTGGGGGCTTCTTTTACGGAGCCAATCATATTTTATTTTCGCAATCATCCGTCTTCTACGAGTTTGCAACCTTCCTGTATCGTTTGGAAAGCCACTATATGCATCAATTTGACTTAAGATTTGGCCAAGCTGGGTTGCCTCGCTCCTGTGTTTACTCCCTACGTTCCCGCTTGTTCGGCTAGGGAGTAAAGGGAGCACCTCTGTGATTGTTACGTCCGGATTTCCCGGGTACGTGCCTCAGACGGGTGAAGCCAAAAGCTAGCGTTCTTAAGAACATAATTGGTCGGCCACGAGGAAGTGAAAATAATTGGTCACAATAGCCAAGATTCCAAGGTTATTTTCCCGAAGTAACCATCCCCGTCTTCTTCAGGCATTCGGTTATACGTCCACGATTAACGTGGTAACCCGAAGAAAGGAACTCATAGAGGAACTATTTTCGTCGGAAGATGTTTCTTACGTTAAACAGTAATATAACATAACTTCCTGAGCGCGTTTTTGTCTGTTCGCACCAAATGGCCGGATTG
Organism: Elymus sibiricus; assembly: GCA_039707655.1. Lineage (NCBI taxonomy): Eukaryota > Viridiplantae > Streptophyta > Magnoliopsida > Poales > Poaceae > Elymus > Elymus sibiricus. Next base: position 312,733,341 of record CM077676.1, read on the forward strand.
CCTGGTTCTCTGAAGTGTTTGCCGATATTGCTCGGCTCACATAGTAGGAAACACTCCTCGGCCTCTGGTCGAGGAGGCGGAAGCCGATGGCCGGTTAAGACAACGTTTTAGCATGGTTTGGAGACTATTTGATGTAAAGTACATAGATACATACAGTCAAACTGTTAATCTCGATCAAGACCATCTATTATGGTCTCCATAGCACAATCTGCTTGGGACAGCCGAGCTGCGGGCATAACCTGGTCATACACCAGATGCACAGGCACTTCCTACCCATCTGGCCCTACCGGCCCAACCTTAGCTAAATGCTTCGGTTCCAGCTTGGTGAAACGGGTCTTGATCATCGCCCAAGCTTCCCGTGCTCCCTCATGGCAAGATGACATCTTCCATATCTCAAAGCGGCACCGAGCTCCTTTGAAGCGATTCGCGAGTTCGGCCATCCCTTCCGAAGCCACTTCGCCAGGCCACAATGCTTTGAACATGCTTCTCATGGATTTCCGGGCCCGCTCGTGTATAATGGAGAGCTCCTCAACCAGGTCCTGTCCGAAAGAGATGGCCTCCTCCTCGGGGTGTCCGGTCAGAAGAACTGCAATCAAACGAGCGAGTTATTCTCCTTACCGTCTCAGGTATGCAGTCAATAACCTGACAACCTAGAACGCACTTACCGAACATGCCAGCTTTCAGTTTCTAGCTCTCTTCCTGGGATTGGGCCAGCTGAGCTTTCAAGTTCTTGATTTCTTGGGCCTGTTGTTGCTTCTCCGCTTTGAGCTTATCCCTCTCCTCATGACTTCGGGAAAGAACTCGGTAGCCGGCCTCTTGTTGTGACTCCGCATACCTTTGAGCTTCCCTGGCAGTCTCCAAATCCTTCTGCAGCTGATTTATCGACTCGGCTGCTATGGAACTCTCTTTCATTAGCTGAGGAGTTCAATTAAATTTTCCTCACAACGCATTTCAGTTTGGCACTTACCATGTGTCTCTCTGGTGAATCTCTTCACCCCCTCTAGCTCGGCTTTCACAGACTCTAACTCTGTTCACGCCAGCTTGAGGTCCTCGGACAGCTGTTTGTTTTGCTCCCGAACAGTCTGCACAATAGCAGGGCATCATAAACATCAGACCCTTAACTCGGCCGTCCCGCCCAAATTAAGGCTCGGGGGCTACTGGGTTAGATACTAGTTGTCAAAACCAATACCATACCTGCACATTTGTAGACATGAGCTTCACTGCCCCTTCAAGTCCCATTTGGGCAGCGCCGAGGTACGCGTCTACTGAACTCAGAGCATTAAACTCCTGATCGGATAATGCGGAGTGCCGAAGTGACGCCTTACGCCGCTGATGATTCATCACACTTTCCACTTCGGAGTTAGTGACCGAGACGCCTCCTGAGTCCTCGGGATGTTGGTCCTCGGTTGGGACCCCCGGAGTAACTCCAGCTACGGCTGGTGACTTCGGATTCAAGTCACCCCTTGGCGCCTCTTCAACATCCTCAGCCGAGGACGGTTCCACATATCGTCTACAGGACACCGTGGAGAAAATTATTGGCAAACTCGGTGGATGTCGAAGATAGAGGCTATGACGGTATGACGAATGCGTTACCTCTTCGGGCGAGGCACCGATGATGTAGTTCCCGTTGGGGCCGCGCGTCTGGTCACCCCACGATTGCTCGTCACTGGGGCCGCTGGTGCTCTTGCGGCTGTCCGGCGTCGTACGGCGGCCCTTGGGAGTAGGTGTCAGTGTATTCGGAGCAGACGCGGCTGAGTGTTTCTTTCGAGAAGAAGCCCGTTGGCCACTTACAGCGGAAGAGGGAAGCGCCCCGGGATGATCGGCCAAAAGGGCCACCTTGGAACCATCAAGGCTCTCCTGGTAGAAGACCCCCTCCTCGAAATCAATTGATGTTTCAGGGTCATCGTGGAACCCAGGATCATCGTCACGAGAGTGATCCTCCGGTTGAGGAGCAGGGCAGCTCACTGTCTCGATCCAGCGCCTCCAGTTCTGTTCGGACATGATAGAAATCTGGTTAAGAAAAATTTGGGATGCCCTCGGAACTATAAAACGTGGTCGGACTCACCATCTCAATGGATTTATAGCTTGAGAAGCCTTCTTGGGGCCTTAGCCGAGCAAATTCTTGCTCTTCTCCCTTGAAGAAATCGACCAATATGGCTGCCATCGCCGCCTGATTGGCAGGTCCCATCCACGTGTACCGGGTTGCATCATCTTTCCCGTTGTAGCACCAAAGCGGGTGTATTCTCTGTTGAAGAGGTTGGACGCACCAAGCAATGGCTGCGGCCATCACGTCGATGATAGATAGCCCGTTGTGGGCTAGCCACCTCACTTGAGCGGCCAACCGAGTTACTTCGGCGCCTTCCTCTTGGAAAGCACCCTTCGGGCGCCAGTTGAACCGCTTCTTCGGAGAGACCAATAAGAATTCAGGTAGCCCCCTCCGAACTGGATCGAATAGGGGGACGTCTTCAATATAAAACCATTCCGAAGACCACTCTTCGGCGTCCCTACGGGGTATCCGGTCCCCGCTATGCGCCATACTTCGTCCCCGCCAACCTCATAGATTGTCCCTTCTCGGGTACGGGGGACGAGGCAGAAGAACTTCCTCCACAACTCGAAGTGGGCCTCGCAGCCCAAGAACATCTCGCAAAGAGCAACAAAGCCCGATATGTGAAGAATCGACCCTGGGGTAAGGTGGTGGAATTGAATCCCGTAAAACTCTAGTAGACCCCTCAAGAAAGGATGAATGGGGAAACCCAGGCCTTGCAAGAGGAAGGGCACGAAGCACACCATTTCCTCCCCGTGAGGGGAAGGAAAGTTCTCTGCGAGGGCCTTCCCGTCTGCGGAAGTTAATCCGGGGCGGGTGGATGCGAGATCTAAAGCAGGGAGGTATCCCTGCGTCTTGAGCCTGTGTAAACGCGTGAGGGTTATGGAGCAGCTCGCCCAATCACCTTGACGGGGGCCGTGAGGGTATGAGGAAGAGCCTGGGACGCTCGCCATTGCTTGCTGGTCGCGACCTCGCAAGGACGTGAGGAAGAATGGCAGGGGGTGGGGTGCGTCAGCCTCCGCGCCCTTGGCCTATTAAAATAGCCTTGACTCCCCCCAAGAGAGGGGTGTTTTTGTAAAAACCCATCGGACCACTCGCATTCCGTGGATGCAGAGAAATCGAGGGTTGTCATTTAATTCTAGGCAAAGAAAAGCGGCATGACGGGCCCCATGGGGCCTTGCCTATCAGAGGATACTTCGGCGGCCGGGTTACTGGTGACCGGACTATTGTTAAAAGCAAATACAGGTAAAGGGAGGAACTCGCCACCCAAGCCGAAGACTTTTGGAGCATGAAGCTGCCGAAGACTGTCATCCTGCAGTTTGGCATTGGAGGCTAGTTCGGGGGCTACTGAGGGTGTCCCGGATTAGGGGGTACCCGGGCTGCCGGCCTATCTCTCATAGGCCGTGCTGGTGGGCCGCTCTCTACTCGTCGATGGAAGGCCGGATTGTGGGCGACCCCGTGTATCAGAAGGAAACCATCGAAGACTTGGCGTCTCCTCCAAGTAATTATTGGCGTAGTTGGCATGTTTATCCTCTGATGCTAACCGACCATATGTAACCCTAGATCCCTTTGGTGTCTATATAAACCAGAGGGTTTAGTCCGTAGAGACACAGAATCATCATATTCATAACCTAGGGTTTAGCCTATCTGATCTCGAGGTAGATCAACTCTGTAACCTTCGTACAATCACATCAACACAATCAAGCAGGACGTAGGGTATTACCTCTTCGAGAGGGCCCGAACCTGGGTAAATCACCGTCTCTATGTTCTCTGTTACTCATTGATTCCTAGACCCATAGTTCGGATCCCCTACCCGAGATCTGCCGGTTTTGGTACCGACAGTGACACCTATAGGGATGGCTCAATAGATTGATTGGAAAGGATAACTTTGAGGTGGTTTCGTACCCTACAACAATTTCTATCTTATGTTCTCCGCTAATAGGAACTTTGGAGTGATTCTTTATCGCACGTTGAGGGATTGTTATATGATCCAATTAAGTTAGCATTGTTGAGAGATTGCACTAGTGAAATTATGAACCCTAGGCCTTGTTTTCAAGCATTGCAATACCGTTTGTGCTCACTTTTGTTACTTGCTACCTTGCTGTTTTTATATTTTCAGATTACAAAAACCTATATCTACTATCCATACTACACTTGTATCACCATCTCTTCGCCGAACTAGTGCACCTATACAATTTACCATTGTATTTGGTGTGTTGGGGACACAAGAGATTTCTTGTATTTGATTGCAGGGTTGTTTGAGAGAGACCATCTTCAACCTATGCCTCCCATGGATTGATAAACCTTAGGTCATCCACTTGAGGGGAAATTGCTACTGTCCTACAAAACTCTGCGCTTGGAGGCCCAACACGAGTCTACAAGAATAAGTTGTGTAGTAGACATCAAGATCTTTTCTGGCGCCGTTGCCGGGGAGGTGAGTGCTTGAAGGTATATCTTTAGATCTTGCAATCGAATCTTTTAGTTTCTTGTTTTATCACTAGTTTGGTTTATAAAAGAAAACTACAAAAAAATGGAATTGAGGTTGCCTCATATTATTCATCTTTATAATATCTTTCTTGAAAGTGATGGAGTGGAAAATTGTGCTCAATTGCTAGAAGAAGAATTTAATAAAATGTTTGGCATAAAATCTTTGAATGATGAGCATGATTGCAATGTTGTTAGTATGAATTCTTTGAATACCCATGATGCTAATGATATGCAAAGCTACAAGCTTGGGGATGCTATGTTTGATGAGAAGAAATTTGCTTATGTGGAGAGTAATAAAAATTCTATGCTTGTGGATCATGAAAAGAATGCTTTATGTGATAGCTATATTGTTGAATTCATTCATGATGCCACTGAAAATTATTATGAGAGAGGATCATATGCTTGTAGGTGTTGCAATAATATCAAGTTTCCTCTCTATGTGTTGAAAGTTTTGAAGTCATGCGTGTTTTGCCTTCCCATGCTAGTTGATTCTTGTTCCCACAAATTGTTTGCTCACAAAATCCCTATGCATAGGAAGTGGGTTAGGCTTAAATGTGCTAGTTATATGCTTCATGATGCTCTCTTTGTGTTTCAATTCTTTATTTTTATGTGAGCATCGTTAAAATCATCATGCCTAGCTAAAAGGCATTAAAGAAAAGCGCTTGTTGGGAGACAACCCAATATTTGTACCTACTGTTTTTGTGTGTCCACATGATTGACCTACTGTATTAATCATGTTTTATAAGTTTTCTTTCAATAATGTGCCAAGTAAAGCCTTTGGGATAGTGTGGATACTTGTTGATTCGATTCTGTGCAAAAACAGAAACTTTTGCATCCAGTGATGGAATTTCTATTATGTACTGGAGGGTCAGAAAATTCTGAAATTTTTACACAGCATTGGTTTACAAATTTTTTACGTTGTCCTAATTTTTCATAATTTTTGGAGGTAAAAAAGTATGGTTTTTAAATCGCTCACTGCATGCTGTTCTGTTTTTGACAGATTCTGTTTTTAGTGCATAGTTTGCTTGTTTTAGTGTTTCCATAGCTTATATTGAGTAATATAAATTGTGGAAATGATAGAATACAGTAGGAATTATGTGATAACAATTATGAATCTTGTATTGATAGTACGTAAGTGGATGATTTTTTTTTATCATACTAACCTATCTCACGAAGTTCCGTTAAGTTTTGTGTGATTGAACTTTTCAAGTTTTGGGTGAGATATCGATATGAGGAGAATAAGGAGCGGCAAGACCCTAAGCTTGGGGATTCCCAAGGCACCCCAAGGTAATATTCAAGGAACACCCAAGCAACTAAGCTTGGGGATGCCCCGGAAGGCATCCCCTCTTTAGTCTTCAACACTATCGGTAACCTCACTCGAAGCTATATTTTTATTCGTCACATAATATGAGTTTTGGTTGGAGCGTCATTATATTTTGTTGATATTTTCTTGCTGCTATCAATAATCATGTTTTGTATCTTTTATTTCAATAAAATGCCAATTATAGCCTTTACCATGCCCAGTTTGCAAGTTTATGTGTTGCTGTTTGAAAACAGAAAGTTTTCTGTTATGTTCAGAATATTCCTGAATAGTCAGAACATCATAAAAATCTGAAATTTTTACACAGCAAGCATGCATGAGTTATCTGTCACGTGGTAATTTTTCTGAATTTTTGGAGTTAGGGAAGTATGAATTCTTATTCCACCTTTACAGACTGTTCTGTTTTGACAGATTTCGGTTATAGTTGCATTGTTTGCATATGTTGCTTGTTTAATGTTTCTATTTGTGGATAGGAATATTAAATATGCAGAGTCATTTAGTATGCAATGTTTAATTATAATTTTAGTAATTTTCTACAGTAGAGAATGTTAAGGTTTTGAGTTGATTTATACTAACTTATCGCACGAGTTCTTGTTGAGTTTTGTGTGGATGAAGTATTTAAGATTTAGGGAAACCGTGATATGAGAGGAATTAAGGAGACACAAAAGCTCAAGCTTGGGGATTCCCAAGGCATCCAAATATAATATTTCAAGAAGTCTCAAGCATCTAAGCTTGGGGATGCCCCGGTAGGCATCCCACCTTTCTTCATCAACAATTATCGGTCAGTTTTGGTTGCGCCTAAGTTTTTGCTTCTTCACATGATATGTGCTATTCTTGGAATGTCATTTTATTTTGTTTTTCTTGCTGTTTGAATAAAATAATAAGATCTGAAATTTTTAAATGAGAGAGAGTCCTCACATAGCTACCTGTTTACTTAACCACTCATTTGATCTTCACTTATATCTTTTTGGAGTAGTTTGTCATTTACTCTTGTGCTTCACTTATGTCCTATGAGTAAATTGTGAAAGAATTGAATATCATAAAGTTGAAATTATATGTGTTTCATATGCTTGTATCATGTCTAGTAGTAGTTTCACATTTGGGTTAGAAAGTGAAATCTATTGAAGCTTGACAATCACAATATTGGTCATACAAGCAATTCATGAATGATTAGTATAAGGAAGAGAACTTTCACATATAAATATATTATCTTGGACATCTTTTATGATTGTGAATACCCATTAATTATTTTCAAACTAGAGCAAATTAGTTGAAGTTGGACAAGGAAGACAACGTAATGAGTTATGTTTGGGTATATTTGCATCGAAGTTATATTGTTATGGATCCTCCAACATGTGGTGCTTGCTTAGGATCTTTTGCTAGCCAAAAATTCGTACTAAGTAGAGATACTACTTGTGCATCCAAAAACCCTTAAACCCAGTTTCTTGCCATGAGTGTCCACCATGCCTACCTATGGATTGAATAAGATCCTTCAAGTAAGTTGTCATTGGTGCAAAAAGCAATAAAAATGCTCCTAAAATATGTATGATCTTTTATTGCAAGGGAAAATAAGCGTTGTACGAACTTGTGATGGTAAAGAAATAAAAGCGACAGACTGCATAATAAAGGTTGCTATCACAAGGGGCAATATAACGTGATGTTCCTTTGCATTAAGGGCTTGTGCATCCAAAAATAAAAAGCTCATGACAACCTCTGCTTCCCTCTGCGAAGGGCCTATCTTTTACTTTTATGTATTTACTTTTATGAATTTACCTTAATGCAAGAGTTAATAAGTATTCATTCTCATTTCAACCTTAATTATTCTCTAGTTGGCAAGCATCATGTGGTGGGGAAAGATCCAGGCACATATGGCCAGTCAAATATATTTGATCATGAATTATTATTGTTGACAATTATCTCTATGATAAATAAGTTGGGAGGCGAAACACTAAGCCCCTATCTTTCTCTGTGTTCGATGGATGCCATTTGTTCTAAAAATATGCTTTGAGTACTAGCAATCATAGAAGACTATATGAAAATTGAGTATGTGGAGCTCTTACTTAGACTTTGTTGAAATTAAGTTGAATTGCAATTGTTTGGTGACTAAGAACATAGGTTGTTAAGTTTCAAGAGATTGCATTGTTTGAACCATAACATGTGAATTGATTGCTACTTTATCATGATGAGTTTTATGAGAAAGAGTTGCTGTTATGATGCTAGGAAAAGTGATTGAAATTATCATTGATCAAACTTATGCACTATGCTAGCATTCACACTTCATAAATTATTTCTTTTATCATTTACCTACTCGAGGACGAGCAGGAATTAAGCTTGGGGATGCTGATTCGTCTCCAACGTATCTATAATTTATGAAGTATTCATGCCATGTTTATTATAGTTTTGTATGATTTTGGTGCACTTTTATATGGCTTTTATATGATTTTTATGGACTAACATATTGACCTAGTGCCAGTTGCTATTTTCTGCTTGTTTTTGGTTTTCCAGAAAATCCATATCAAATGAAGTCCAAAGGCAGCGAAACTTTTTGATGATTTTTTCTGGAAGGAAACAGACCCAGGAAGCTTCGGGGGAGCAGCAGAAGACCCACAGGGGCCCCACAAGCCACCAGGGTGCGCCACCCCCCTAGGCGCGCCATGGTGTCTCGTGGGCCCCCTGTGGCACCTCTTTGCGTGATTCCAACGCTGAAAAATCATATATATTCAGAAACCCCCGAAAGTTAACCTAGATGAGTTTTTATGCCGCTACAAGCCTCTGTACCTCCATGATCTCATCTACAGCCCTTTTCCGGCACCCTGCCGGAGGGGGGAAGCATCACCGGAGGCCATCTTCATCATCCCGGCGGTCTCCATGACGAGGAGGGAGTAGTTCACCCTCGGGGCTGAGGGTATGTACAAGTAGCTATGTGTTTGAGCTCTCTCTCTCTTGTGTTCTTGATTTGGCACGATCTTGATGTACCGCGAGCTTTGTTAATATAGTTGGATCATATGGTGTTTCTCCCTCTCTATCTTGTTGTGATGAATTGAGTTTTTACCTTTGAGGTTTCACTATTATCGGATTGAATACTTTTATGGATTTGAGAACACTTGATGTATGTCTTGCATATGAATACCGGTGGTGACAATGGGGTATTATATTGATTCATATGTTTTGGCACTCAACTCGCGGATTCCCGAGGTGACATTGGGGTAATCTATGCATAGGGATTGTGTGACGCCCCCGACTTAATCGTGCACTAATCATACACGCAAATGCACACGATCAAGCCTAAGGACTCACGGGAAGATATCACAACACAACTCTAAACACAAATAAAATAATCCAAGCTTTATATTACAAGCTAGGGGCCTCGAGGGCTCGAATACAAAATCTCGCATACAAGCATCAGCGGAAACAACAATAGTATCTGAGTCAAACAAGGATGCCTTAAGAAGGCGAAAAACAAACAACGACTCCGATCGAAAAGGCACAGGCCTCCAGCTTGGGAGCCTCCTAAACTACTCCTGGTCGTCGGTCTCCACGTAGTAGTAAGCTCCACCGGGGTAGCAGTAGTTGTCGGCAGAATCATCTGGCTCCGGGGCTCCGTCATCTGGTCGCAGCAATCGGGTATGGGCAAAAGAGGTAGCAAAGCAACCGTGAGTACTCATCCAAAGTACTCGCAAGACTTACATCAGATCTATACTATTGATGCATCGGTATCAAATCAAGGGGCTGTAACTGTGGACTAGACTGTACAAATGCCAGAATAGAGAGAAAGGCCTAGCCTATCGAAGACTAGCATCTTCAACATCTTGCAGCATTAGAAGAGTGCAGATTAGTATCATAACATAAAGTAACAAGCATGTAGTAGCAAAGCCTAGGGATCCTTCCTCAACTCCCTGCGAGAAAGCGATCCCGGAGCTTACAATTAAATAACATGTATCCAGTTCAAGTAGTAGTAGATCGGGATACAACACTGAGCGTCCTGTTACCGTGGACACGGCTATTCGAATAGATAATCTTCCCTGTAGGGGTGCACTACTGTTAACCAACACGCTCGATTAACTCTGGCCAGACACACTTTTCTCGGTCATGCCCGGCCTTGGCTGATCGACACGATGTAGTCCTACCTAGGCTCAGCAGAGAGGTCCCCTCCGGTCTACATCCTAAGTGCTCAGGGGTCTTGGGACCATCGCCCTTTGCACTCCGGGTCGTTGCGAGCAGGGCGATCCAGGCACCACCTCTGTCATGGATGGCGCCGACCCGGCCCGGTCGCAATGCCGAACTGGACGTCTGACAGAGCTTTCGGCTGATACCTACGGCGCCGAGGGCCCCATTAAACCATTATTCCGTGTGGTGGTAGTGCGTATAGGCTAGTGGCCAACTCAGATCAATACCCAAATCCGTTAGTGCATTAATAATTTTAGTGACGGTTGTCGGGACAAGTCCGGAGCTACCACCACAACCTGGGTGGTACCGCTAAACAGCCAGCCGCCACAGTAACTATCGCGGGTGCTCTCGGGGCCCGCCCGACTTTCATATTTGTCTCTCGCGGGTACCCCTCAGGGTCGACCTGTCTTTATCCAGTATCTGTAGTAAAATCCAGGTAACTGTGTGTTCATAACATCAAGAAGGAATCCGAGGAATCACCCTCATTGGATTTCCCTCTCGACGTATCCGTCAAGGTGAACCCGGAGGAATCACCCTCGATGGTATTCACACATGCGGGGTTGCACGACATAAGCTTCGTTGGAGGTGGTGAAAGAGATATCACCCTCGGTAACCCACAACCAACTAGCCGTACCACAAAGGCAACATCAGGAGTGAGATAAGAGGTATCACCCTCGGCACTCGATGTTAGCTCTGCAGAGTCGAGCAACTTAGTGAGGTGTGTGGTGATGTGCTGGTCTCAACCCGTCGATCTTATCGATCAGGGCACTGGTATCTAAGCGGGGCAACTAGAACAAGGAAGAGGGGCCACAGATGGATTTCCATCCAACCTATACTAAACATTTAGGATAACAGGTAAGGTATCAATAGCAGTTTACAAAAATAGGCTATGCATCAGAATAGGATCAATCAAAAGTAGTAGCAAATTCTAATGCAAGCAGGAGGGAGAAAGAATAGGTGATATAGGCATGCACAAGGGGGTTTGCTTGCCTGGTTGCTCTGCAGGCGAAAAGGAATCTGCAACGGTGTAGTCGATCACCGGATCATCTGCGGTCTCGGAGTCTACCGGAGAGAAGAGGGGGAGGAAACAAATAAATCTAAGGCATACAAATGCAATCACAAAGCATGACATGCCTAAATGATATGCAGGGGTGATATAAGGCATCTCTAAATATTTTAGATATTTTAGGAATTTATTTGGAATTGTTTATCTGAGGTCATGCACTATTCATCTATCAGAAACGGGCAAAAAGTTCCATGTTCATCTACTTAGCGGGGTCTAATATGAGTGCAGATGACATATTCGGGTTCGTTGGATTTTTCTGATCATTTTTCATATATAAACTATTTTCATCCGAGTTACGGTTTATTTTATATGATTTTTCAAAGTTTTAATCATTTTCTAGATTTTCTGGAATTAATTCTAATTATTAAATACGAATTATCGGAAACAGTGACTGATGACATCAGCATGACGTCAGAGTGACGTCAGCGAGTCAACTGAGCTGGCCAGGGTCAAACCTGACCAGTGGGTCCCACTGGTCAGTGGCTCTGGGCTAATTAGGAATTAGTTTAAACTAAATAGGGTTAATTAGTGAGGTGGGGCCCTACTGTCAGTGCCTATTTAGTCTAACTAATTAATTTTAATTAGCAAAATAGTTAAACTAACACGGGGCCCACACGTCAGTGGCAGTAGTTGCCACGTCAGCGAGGTTGACCTGGTCAACTGGTCAACTGGGCCCGTGGGACCCAGCTGCCAGCGACCCAGGCACGGCCACGAGGGCGCCACGTCAGCGCCGGCGCCGGAGAGAGCTCCGGCGAGCCTCGACGCGGCACAGCGCATGGGAGGTGCCCGGATTTTGCCGTCCGGTGACCAAAACGACGGCGGCTGGTCGCGTTCGATCGGGGAAGCTCGCGCGCATCCAGCTGGGCAGACGGCAGCGGCTGGGGAGGCCTAGAACGATGGCGGCGTCGACCGGAGCGGCGCCGGAGTTCGGGCAGATGCGGGGATGGCGATAGAAGGCACGGCAAGACGTGCGCGGGTGTGCGATGGGTTCCTGGGAACCCCACGAGCTCAACGGTGAGCTCGGACGCGCTTGACAGTGGCTGAGCGCATGGCAGCGACATGAACGGCGGCGGCGAGCTCGGGTGAGGCGGCAACGGCGGCTATGGGCGCGGAATGGCAAAGAAGAAGAGGGGAGAGGAGAGGTGGCTCACCGTGCGGGCTCAAGAAGGACCCTTGGGTGAACGGGAGCGCAGGGGAGGCCAAAAATGACGGGGATCGCCGGCGACAGAGAGGGTGATGCCGAGCTCGATCCCGATGAGGGAGGCGCTCCCGGCTCGAACGGATGGCTCCAGCCGTCGTAGACGAGCGAGGCGGAGCTCGTGGACACGAAGAGGTGTCGAGAAGGGCTCGGTGGCCACGGCGTAGCAACGGCGCGGCGACGGAGGCGCACTGGTGAGGGTGGAGAGGAGAGCAACAGCGATGGAGAGAGAGGGAGAGAGAGCTGCGGCGTCCAGGGGGCTGAGGGGAGGCTCGACCTTATCCCCTTGCCCCCCTGCCCGTCGCGGTGGCGGCCAGCGGCCGGAGAGGGCGCGCGCAGCCACGGGCGCCATGACACGGCGACGGGAGCAGGTAGACGGTGACTGTAGCTGCGGGCTGGCCGGCTCGGGCCTCAGGTGAGCGCCAGGTAAGCCTTTTCTTTTTCCAGTTTTCTGTTTTTCTCTTTTATTTAATAAACGGAGATAGAAAAGGAAATATTTAGGATACCCAATGGCTACGGAAAAATATGGATCTAGTCCACATAAATCCCTGGCAATTTTAGGCACTGCCACAAAAAGTTTGGGACTGAATTGAATTCATTTGTATTTTTCAAAAATGAAAATGGATTTAATAAGGCTGTTTTGGGTACTGCTTTGGTTGCTAGGGGCAAATTCAGAATTCAATTAATGTTGGATTTATTTTTATAATTGCTTTGGGATTATTTGAAATATTATGAACATTTTTATTTTGCTGTTTGGGTAATTACTAATTTTGACTTTAATTTAAAATTTGAATTTGAAGTTGGATTTTTTTCTTAATTGTTTTTATAGGGCTTAATGATGATGACTTGGCATGATTAATTAGCATAACTACCGTTTAGCAATCTGGGGATGTCACAAATCTCCCCCACTACAAGAAATCTCGTCCCGAGATTTAAGAGGTGGAGGTAAGGGGTATCTTCGGGATCAAGGATGTATAGGAGAGTCAGGTTTTGATCCTGTGGAACTGTGATGAGGGTCGATTAAGTGTGGGAAGGCAGTGACATCTTGCGCGGTCACGACAACAAGACGTGTTAGAGGAAAGTCTGTCAGCTATGTTGGCAACACGTCGGTACCATGGGCGGGGAACGAAGAGAACCGTTTTCCTGCTCGTTACAACGAGGCGGGCTAATAGGCAAGGTTCTCGTCCATCGGTGGTTACCGGAATGTCGTCGACAATAGTAACAAGGTTTTATTTGGGGGTGTTGACCTAAGCAGGGAATTATCACTGCTCAGATAAAAGCTAGATTACAAGAAAGGTTAAACAAACCAAAGGAGAGGAATAGTTGCAGACAATCCAGCTCTCCGGGTGAATGTGAATACGAGAACCTAATGTCAGTGTTAGCAAAATCATTTAACCCGAAAAGGAGGGAGATCAGAATCCCAGAGTATGGAAGAGGAATAAAAGATCTTAATACCACCCATTGGCGACGTGGGCCCGTAAGCCACACATCCACGTTAGTAAAATCATTTTTCAAGGACTAGACTCAACTTCAGCCAAGGAGTTGGAAAGGGGCTTCCTACAGGCAGTTGGCTCTGATACCAACTTGTGACGCCCCCGACTTAATCGTGCACTAATCATACACGCAAATGCACATGATCAAGCCTAAGGACTCACGGGAAGATATCACAACACAACTCTAAGCACAAATAAAATAATACAAGCTTTATATTACAAGCCAGGGGCCTCGAGGGCTCGAATACAAAAGCTCGCATACAAGCGTCAGCGGAAACAACAACAATATCTGAGTACAGACACAAAGTTAAACAAAGATGCCTTAAGAAGGCGAAAAACAAACAACGACTCCGATCGAAAAGGCGCAGGCCTCCTGCCTGGGAGCCTCCTAAACTACTCCTGGTCGTCGGTCTCCACGTAGTAGTAAGCTCTACCGGGGTAGCAGTAGTCGTTGGCAGAATCATCTGGCTCCAGGGCTCCGTCATCTGGTCACAGCAATCGGGTATGAGGAAAAGAGGTAGCAAAGCAACCGTGAGTACTCATCCAAAGTACTCACAAGACTTACATCAGATCTATACTATTTATGCATCGGTATCAAATCAAGGGGCTGTAACTGTGGACTTGTAGGGGAACGCGACAGAAAACAAAAAAATTCGGTACAGCGAGCACGCCCAGGATCACTATGGAGACTGCATACAGGGTTTGATCTGATCCGTACCGACTCGTAGCACAGCGCAAGAAGAGTCGGTGTAGATCGTCGGTGCTGATCCCTGCAGCTAGGATTTACAACCTCTCAACCGCAAGGATGTACTCCCTCGTCGGACAGCCCTTCGGGAGGCGGTCGGACAGTCCCTCGGACGATGTCACGGACAGCCCTTCGGGAGGACCTTCGAAACTCGAACGGAAACTCGGACAGCCCTTTGGGAGGACACTCGAACAGCCCCTCGGGCAAAAGATCGAAACTACGACCTCTCTACGGGGTTGCACACATACGGTGTCAGCTATCCGGCAGGGCTTCGCCGTCCAGAACTAGTTCCTACCGGAACCCAGACAGCCTTTCGGCTCTACGAAACTATTTCGCTGGGAGGGAGAGAGAAGCCAGACAAGTCTATGGCATGTGTATGAGAGCAAGGATGAGGTTTGGAGAGCACCCCTCCACCTCTATTTATAGGAAAGCCAAGGGGTAAAGTTGGCATTCAAAAATTCCAACAGTACCCCCACTTTATGTCTTTACATAAAAGAATAAAGCAAAAAGGGATGGCATGTGGACCTCCAAGGAGCTCCACCTCCCTTGGCCGGCCACCCCTTGGGGGCCCCCCATGAGGGACTTCCTTGGCCCCCAAGCCCTTCTAGAAGCCTTTTGGGAAATATCCCAAAAGGTGCTTTCCAAAAAATATCCATAAAGCACTTTCACTATTCAGGAAGACATTTTTCTGCGTCCGTTAAATCCCAAATTATTTCTGTGTGCCTAGAATAATTCCAGTACCCACTAAAACAGTTTTGAACGCATTCCAAAACAATTTCGGAACAATGTTTTTCTTCAGCGAAAAGCTACCATTGCGGTTCCGGCTGCTCCGGAACATTTCTGGTTTTTCTCTCCGGAAAAATTCCAGAAGTTACCAGAACAATTCTGGCACCCTCCATGAATTTTCAGGCATGTGCTGGAACCAATATGACTTAATGGAATACCCTGAAACAACTTTTCAGTTTCACCAAAACTATTCCGGTGTTCTCTCCGGAACGTTTCCGTTGTCTCCGAAACTTTTCCGGTGATTTTCTCTCAGACTCCTTGTCTAGTATTCAGCAGATAGATGACCCTTAAGCGTGTGACCCTATAGGTTTAGTGAAGTATAGACATGACTCGGAACACTTTCGGATCAATGATCAACATCGGAGCCGTGGACACCCATATTGACCCATATACCCACACGAATGAATATTCGAGTGAACCTCCAGTTGCTGTGTGCTATTCCTGTTTCTTCACGATATATTACAAACACCCGAGGTGAGATTTTTTGCATCCCCATGGATCAACAACATGTCCACTATGCAAGTTACCTCGTTACCGGTTTTGTTCTCTTTTCTCGTATCCGTGTTCCGGCATCCCAGTGATCAAATCACAATGTATCTGGCCAGACGATGGTGGATACCGTAACACCGAGAGGGCCCGAGAATATCTCTCCATTGTCGGAGGAGCAAATCCCAATCTTGAGCTATCTCGTTTCTTGTCATACTTTTCCGTGAACCCGTAAGCCGCCGTAATAGCCACCCAGTTACGGATGACGTTTAACAAACCCCAAAGTTCACGAAGCAAGTACGAAGGAACTCGATACTCTCATGGTCTAAGGAATTATGCAAACATTAACTATCTCTGTGTTATTAACCATTAACTTGTGACGAATGTATCTCATAGCATAACATCAATTCGGGTCGATTCAACACAAGTGTTCTACTAACATTGTGCCCGCAAAATTGCCAGCATAGACATGCCCATGATCAGGAAAACATGATCATCATGCAATACTTGAGCCAGTCTTAGAGGCAAGACTAGGAATACATTTTACCGTTTATTACACCACATGTGCACATGAGTTTCCCTCCGAGCCTCGTGGTTATTGTAGACTCGAGAATCATTGCAGTTATAGCATGGAACATAAACATTCATTACAAACTCGGAGATACAAAATAACTGTTATTATTGCCTCTAGGGCATATCTCCTACAGGACTAGACTGCAGAAATGCCAGCATAGAGAGAAAGGCCTAGCCTATCGAAGACTAGCATCTTCAACGTCTTGCAGCATTATAAGAGTGTAGATTAGTATCATAACATAAAGTAACAACCATGTAGTAGCAAAGCCTAGGGATCCTTCCTTGACTCCCTGCGAGAAAGCGATCCCGGAGCTTACAATTAAATAACATGTATCCAGTTCAAGTAGTCGTAGATCGGGATACAACACTGAGCGTCTTGTTACCGTGGACACGGCTATTCGAATAGATAATCTTCCCTGCAGGGGTGCACTTCTGTTACCCAACACGCTCGATTAACTCTGGCCGGACACACTTTTCTTGGTCATGCCCGGCCTCGGCTGATCGACACAACGTAGTCCTACCTAGGCTCAGCAGAGAGGTCCCCGCCGGTCTACATCCTAAGTGCTCAGGGGTCTTGGGCCCATCACCCTTTGCACTCCGGGTCGTTGCGAGCAGGGCGATCCAGGCACCACCTCTGTCATGGATGGCGCCGACCCGGCCCGGCCACAATGCTGAACTGGATGTCTGACAGAGCTTTCGGCTGATACATACGGCGCCGAGGGCCCCATTAAACCATTATCCCGCGTGGTGGTAGTGCGTATAGGCCAGTGGCCAACTCAGATCAATACCCAAATCCATTAGTGCATTAATAATTTTAGTGACGGCTGTCAGGACAAGTCTGGAGCTACCACCACAACCTGGGTGGTACCGCTAAACAGCCAACCGCCACAGTAACTCTCGCGGGTGCTCTCCCGGCCCGCCCGACTTTCATATTTATCTCTCACGGCTAGCCCTCGGGGTCGACCCATCTTTATCCAGTATCTGTAGTAAAATCCAGGTAACTGTGTGTTCATAACATCAAGAAGGAATCCGAGGAATCACCCTCATTGGATTTCCCTCTCGACGTATTCGTCAAGGTGAACCCGGAGGAATCACTTTCGATGGTAGTCACACATGCGGGGTTGCACGACATAAGCTTCGTTGGAGGTGGTGAAAGAGGAATCACCCTCGGTAACCCACAACCAACTAGCCATACCACAGAGGCAACATCAGGAGTGAGATAAGAGGTATCACCCTTGGCACTCGATGTTAGCTCTGCAGAGTCGAGCAACTTAGTGAGGTGTGTGGTGATGTGCTGGTCTTAGCCCGTCGATCTCATCGATCAGGGCACTGGTATCTAAGCGGGGCAACTAGAACAAGGAAGAGGGGCCACAGATGGATTTCCATCCAACCTATACTAAACATTTAGGATAACAGGTAAGGTATCAATAGAAGCTTCCAAAAATAGGCTATGCATCAGAATAGGATCAATCAAAAGCAGTAGCAAAGTCTAATGCAAGCAGGAGGGAGAAAGAATAGGTGATATAGGCATGCTCAAGTGGGTTTGCTTGCCTGGTTGCTCTGTAGGCGAAAAGGAATCTGCAACAGTGTAGTCGATCACCGGATCATCTGCGGTCTCGGAGTCTACCGGAGAGAAGAGGGGGAGGAAACAAATAAATCTAAGGCATACAAATGCAATCACAAAGCATGACATGCCTAAATGATATGCAGGGGGTGATATAATGCATCTCTAAATATTTTAGATATTTTAGGAATTTATTTGGAGTTGTTTATCTGAGATCATGCACTATTCATCTATCGGAAACGGGCAAAGAGTTCCATGTTCATCTACTTAGGGGGGTCTAATATGAGTGCAGATGACATATTTGGGTTTGTTGGATTTTTTCTGATCATTTTTCATATATAAATTATTTTCATCCGAGTTACGGTTTATTTTATATGATTTTTCAAAGTTTTAATCATTTTCTGGATTTTCTAGAATTAATTCTAATTATTAAATACGAATTATCCGAAACAGTGACTAGTGACATCAGCATGATGTCAGAGTGACGTCAGCAAGTCAACTGAGCTGGCCAGGGTCAAACCTGACCAGTGGGTCCCACTGGTTAGTGGCCCTGGGCTAATTAGGAATTAGTTTAAACTAAATCGGGTTAATTAGTGAGGTGGGGCCCTACTGTCAGTGCCTATTTAGTCTAACTAATTAATTTTAATTAGCAAAATAGTTAAACTAACACGAGGCCCACACGTCAGTGGCAGTAGCAGGCACGTCAGCGAGGTTGACCTGGTCAACTGGTCAACTGGGCCCGCGGGGCCCAGCTGCCAGCGACCTAGGCACGGCCACGTGGGCGCCACGTCGGTGCCGGCGCCAGAGAGAGCTCCGGCGAGCCTCGACGCGGCGGAGCGCACCGGAGGTGCCCGGATTTCGCCATCCGGTGACCAAAACGACGGCGGCTAGTCGTGTTCGATCGGGGAAGCTCGTGCGCATCCAGCTGGGCAGACAGCAGCGGCTAGGGAGGCCTAGAACGATGGCGGCGTCGACCGGAGCGGCGCCGGAGTTCGGGCAGATGTGGGGACGACGATAGAAGGCACGACAAGACGTGCGCGAGTGTGCGATGGGTTCCTGGGAACCCCACGAGCTCAACGGTGAGCTCGGACGCGCTTGACAGTGGCTGAGCGCACGGTGGCGACATGAACGGCGGCGGCGAGCTCGGGCGAGGCGGCAACGGCGGCTATGGGGGCGGAATGGCGAAGAAGAAGAGGGGAGAGGAGAGGTGGCTCACTGTGCGGGCTCAAGAAGGCCCCTCGGGTGAACGGGAGCGCAGGGGAGGCCAAAAACAACAGGGATCGCCGGCGACAGAGGGGATGATGCCGAGCTCGATCCCGACGAAGGAGGCGCTCCCGGCTCGAACGGATGGCTCCAGCCGTCGTAGACGAGCGAGGCAGAGCTCGTGGACATGAAGATGTGTCGAGGAGGGCTCGGTGGCCACGGCGTAGCAACGAGCGGCGACGGAGGCGCACTAGTGAGGGTGGAGAGGAGAGCAGCGGCGATGGAGAGAGAGGGAGAGAGAGCTGCGGCATCCAGGGGGCCGAGGGAAGGCTCGGCCTTATCCCCTCGCCCACCTGCCCGTCGCGGTGGCGGCCAGCGGCCGGAGAGGGCGCGCGCTGCCACGGGCGCCATGACACGGCGACGCGAGCAGGTAGACGGCGACTGTAGCTGCGGGCTGGGCCGGCTCGGGCCTCAGGTGAGCGCCAGGTAAGCCTTTTCTTTTTCCAGTTTTCTGTTTTTCTCTTTTATTTAATAAACGGAGATAGAAAAGGAAATATTTAGGCTACCCAATGGCTACGGAAAAATATGGATCTAGTCCACATAAATCCCTGGCAATTTTAGGCACTGCCACAAAAAGTTTGGGACTGAATTGAATTCATTTGTATTTTTCAAAAATGAAAATGGATTTAATAAGGCTGTTTTGGGTACTGCTTTGGTTGCTAGGGGCAAATTTGGAATTCAATTAATGTTGGATTTATTTTTATAATTGCTTTGAGATTATTTGAAATATTATGAACATTTTTATTTTGCTGTTTGGGTAATTACTAATTTTGACTTTAATTTAAAATTTGAATTTGAAGTTGGATTTTTTTTTCTTAATTGTTTTTATAGGGCTTAATGATGATGACTTGGCATGATTAATTAGCATAACTACCGTTTAGCAATCTGGGGATGTCACAGGTTGATGCACGTTTTCGTCCAACTTTCTCCGGTAGAAATCTTGGGGCACTCTTTGAAGTTCTTTGTGTGGATTGAATATTATGATCTGAAGTTGTTTGATGCATATAGAATAATCAAATCATGGATACTTGTGGTGACATTGGAGTATCTAGGTGACATTAGAGTTGGTTGATGCATATCATATGGTGTTATTTTAGTACGAACTCTTGGGCTATTTGTGACACCTATAGGGATGGCTCAATAGATTGATCGGAAAGGATAACTTTGAGGTGGTTTCGTACCCTACAACAATTTCTATCTTTTGTTCTCCGCTAATAGGAACTTTGGAGTGATTCTTTATCGCACGTTGAGGGATTGTTATATGATCCAATTATGTTAGCATTGTTGAGAGATTGCACTAGTGAAAGGATGAACTCTAGGCCTTGTTTTCAAGCATTGCAATACCGTTTGTGCTCACTTTTGTTACTTGCTACCTTGCTGTTTTATATTTTCAAATTACAAAAACCTATATCTACTATCCATACTACACTTGTATCACCATCTCTTCGCCGAACTAGTGCACCTATACAATTTACCATTGTATTTGGTGTGTTGGGGACACAAGAGATTTCTTGTATTTGATTGCAGGGTTGTTTGAGAGAGACCATCTTCAACCTATGCCTCCCACGGATTGATAAACCTTAGGTCATCCACTTCAGGGAAAATTGCTATTGTCCTACAAAACTCTGCGCCTGGAGGCCCAACACGAGTCTACAAGAATAAATTGTGTAGTAGACATCACACGCCGCTCAACTGCTGACGTCTGAAGAGCTTTCAGAAGAATCGTACGATGCCGAGTGCCCACTTTTATTCCCGCGTGGTGGTCAGTGCGAAAAGGCCAGAGGTCTACTCAGATCATATATCCAAATCCATTAGTGTGTTGGGAGCTCGCGGTAACGATTAGTGATCCTGTCGCCCCGTCTCACGGACTTACGACAAGGGCTAGGCCCATCCCTCTCTAGGGCGGTCTGCCTGCCCGGTCATGCCGCGTCATTATCTCGCGGATACCCTCATGGTCAACCCGACTTCAATAACTCTCGCGGGTACCCCTTGGGTTGACCCGACTTCAACAAGGGACTGTGGTAATAGTCAAGGTAACAGTGTGTCCATGACATCAAGGGAAACTGAGGAATCACCCTCGATAGATTCTTGATCGATGTAAAATGTCAAGGTGAACTTGGAGGAATCACCCTCGATGGGTTCACGCTTGAGGTGCTGCATGACAGAGTCATCATCGGGAGTGGTGAGCGAGGAATCACCCTCTGTAAACCACACTCGATGTGCTACTCTACAGAGATATCATCGGAAGTGAGATACGAGGCATCACCCTCGGCCCTCGATAGTAGCTCTGCAGAGTCGTGCAACTAACGGGGGTGCTGGTGGTGTGTTCGGTCTCTGTACGTCGATCACATTGATCGAATCATCGGTAGTAAAGCATGGCAACAAGGACAAGGGTGTGGGGCCTCTGATGGATCACTAACCAGCCTATACTAAGCATATAGGACAACAGGTAAAGTATCAACAACAGGTTACAAAATCAGGCTATGCATCAGAATAGGAGCTATCGAACAACGGTAGCAAAATCTAATGCAAGCACAAGAGAGAAAGAATGGGCGATATAGGAATGATCAAGGGGGTTTTGCTTGCCTGGAAGCTCTGCTGAAAGGGGCTGGACTTCTGCAGCGTAGTCGTACTCGGTGGCGTCAACGTCGGTCTCGGGGTCTACCGGAGAAGAAGAGGGGGAAGAAACAGTAAATATAAAGCACACAGAGGCAGCACGATGCATGACATGGTAGTATGCTATGCTAGGGGTGACCTAATGCAGTACTAGGTGTTATAGACGGAGCAGGAAAATATCCGGGAATATTTTCCTGGCTCCAGGCATTTATCGGTCAGACGATCCGGAGGAGAAGGTTTCATATTTATAGTGATGCAGGCATATGACAGGTATGTGGATGGCATATTCGGATTCGTCTTATTTTTCTGATCATTTTTCATATATAAATTATTTTCATCCGAGCTACGGTTGAATTTATATGATTTTTCAAAGTTTTAATCATTTTCTGGAATTACTGGGTTAATTATTAATTCGAAATTAAATGGATAAATGCTACGGGTACCCAGAAATGTACCCAACAGAATGCTTATGAGGCTGACAGTGGGGCCTAGTTGACTGCTGAGTCAGCAGTCAACAGTCAACCGTTGACTGGTCAAACTGACCAGGGGGGCCCACACGTCAGTGACTGAGCTATTTAACAGAGGTTAATTTTAACTAACTAATTTAATTATCTAGTGGGACCCACATGTCAGTGTCACATTAGTTAATAGATTAATTTAGTTAGCAAAACAGTTAATTAATTTAATGGGGCCTACATGTCAGTGACGGGGGATGCAAATTCAACACGTTGACTAAGTCAACGAAATCAACGGGGCCAGCGGGTCCCACCTGCAGTGACCCAGGGTAGGCCCCAGGCCATGCCACGTCAGCGGCGGCGCCGGAGCTAGCTCCGGCGACCAAATCCGCGGCGGAGCGCCTCGGGTGCTCGTCGGAAATCGCCTACGGGGCTCGGTTCGCGGCGCGGTTTGTTGCATTGGATCGGGCGTTCTACGCCGCGTCGATGGTACCGGTGGGGGCGGCTGAAACGGTCAGAAATGACACCGGCGACGAGGTGGAGCGGCGGCCGTCTCGGGCGAGCTCGGGATTCGACGTTTGCAGGGACCAAAACGACCGGCGCTGGGCACTAACAGCATCTACGCGTGCTCGCTAAGCGTTTTGATGCACGCGCATGACCAATGGGTCACCGGAGCACGGCCGGCGACGAGCTCGAGTGGCGACGCGTTCGGCCAAGGCGGGAGAACTAGATAGAGCTCGCAATCGACCGCGAAAAGAGAGGGGAAAGAGGTAGAGGCTCACCGCGAGCCTGTAGGTGAGCAAAGTGGGCTCGGGGAGGCCTGGGGCAGACGGCGTGGCGACAGCGATCTCCAGCAACCGAGGATGAAGACGTGGTCATCGCGGTCGAGGCAGAAGCGAGGACCTCCACCGGGCGGCACCGAAGGGCGTAGCGGACAACGGCGGAGCGAGCGGGCACGGGCTCAGCCGACGGGGACGACGGGGAGCACACAGACAACGACGGCCATGGCGGCGAGGCACTCGGGCTCGATGGGGAAGAGGAGAGCGAGCGAGGCAGAGGGGGGGAGATCTGGACGCGTCCAGGGCGTCTGTTGTGGAGTCCTTATCCACCCAGGGCGCCGGCAGCGACGGCGGACGGCCGACGCGTGCACAAGGCCGGCCCGGGCGCGCGTGCGGGCGACACGCATAGGAGAGAGGAACGGAAGGTTGAAGGAGAGAGAGAAGATGGGCTGGGTCGGCTCCTGTAGCCCACAGGCTTAAATGCACAGTGGGATTTAGCCTTTTTCCCTTTGCTGTTTTCTGTTTTTCTTTTACAGAAACTGTTTGCAATATTTTGAGCTGCCAAATGGACTTTGTAAAATGTGGAACTTGGACAAATAAATACATTACAATACTTGGCACTGCCACAAAAAGTTTGGGAGGCATTTGAAATAATTTGAATTTTCCATAAATGGAAAAGCATTTAAAAATGTTGATTTGGCACTGTTTTGATTGCTATAGCCCATTTAAGCAAATAAGTGATGTTGTTTTCCTTAACAAATAATTGTTATGGAATATTTGCTAAATGATGGACTATTTTGCAACCATGTTTGTGAAACTTTAAATTTCACTTGCAATTAGAATTGATTTTAGTGGTGGAATTTGAAATGAGATATGAATCCATAGTGATAAAGCATAGCAAAGCAAAGTGACTTAGCATAATCATGAAGGACCACTGTAGCATAATACATGGGGGTGTTACAACTCTCCTCCTCTAAAAGAAATTCTCGTCCCGAGAATTAAGAGGTAGAAGGGAAAAGATCGGGGTATTCTTCACGAAGGCGATCCTCACTTTCCCAAGTGGCTTCATCTTCAGTATGATTCGACCACTGCACTTTAAGGAACTTGATTACCTTCTGACGGGTTCGACGTTCATCTTGATCAAGAATGCGGATCGGATGCTCTTTATAAGAGAGATCATCTTGCAATTTGAGCATTTCATGATCCACTGCACGGTGTGGATCCTTGAAGCAACGACGAAGTTGCGATACATGGAAGACATCATGGATGTGAGAAAACTGCGGTGGCAATTCCAATTTATAAGCCACATATCCACGTCTGGCGAGGAGCTAACTTGCCCTTGATCCCAAAGCAAGGAGTGCCCTTCATAGGAGTGACACGCAGATAAGCTTGTTCACCAGGATGATAGATCGATCCCCAATGTTTACGATCATAGTTGCTCTTCTGGCAGGACTGGGCTGCCTTGAGATTTTCCCGGACAATACGAACTTGTTCTTCAGCTTGTTGGATAATATCCAGACCAATAAGCGGTCGTTCCCCAGTTTCTGACCAATTCAGCGGGGTTCGGCACTTATGTTCATATAATACCTCGAAGGGTGCCATCTTCAAGCTACCTTGATAGTTGTTGTTGTACGAGAATTCAGCATACGGGAGAGATTCTTCCCACTTCTTGCCAAATGAGATGACACAAGCACGTAGCATATCTTCAAGCACTT
Source organism: Elymus sibiricus (assembly GCA_039707655.1). Lineage (NCBI taxonomy): Eukaryota > Viridiplantae > Streptophyta > Magnoliopsida > Poales > Poaceae > Elymus > Elymus sibiricus. Next base: position 312,758,099 of record CM077676.1, read on the forward strand.
GGTTAAGGCGTTCAACTTGACCTTGGGACTGAGGGTGATAAGCCGTGCTCCAGGTTATATGAGTTCCCATAGCTTGTTGGAAACTTTCCCAGAACTTTGAGGTGAAGAGGCTGCCACGGTCTGAACTGATCTCCTTCGGAATACCGTGGAGTGTCACAATTCTGGAGATATACAAATCTGCTAACTGACTAGCAGTGATCATCTCCTTGACTGGCAAAAATGTGCAACTTTGGAGAATTGGTCAACGACGACAAGAATAGCATCGTGACGCTTTTGTGATTTGGGAAGGCCAGTGATGAGATCCATTTGAACCTTGTCCCATTTCCATTCAGGGATAGGAAGCGTTTGCAAAAGTCTAGCAAGTTTTTGATGTTCTACTTTGACGCGACGGCAAACGTCACATTCAGCAACATATCTAGCAATGTCTTGCTTCATATTAGACCACCAGTACATCCGACGAATGTCTTGGTACATCTTGGTACTACCCGGATGAATAGACAGAGGTGTGTCATGTGCTTCTTTCATAACTTTCCATGTCATATCGTCGAACTGGGGTACCACAAGGCGATCTTTGAAGAACAAAGCTCCATCCTTATCAAGCGAGAAATCTGAGGCCTTACCTGAGGCAAGATCACACTTAATCTGGTCAACTTTAGTGTCATTTGCTTGCGCAGACTTAATAGCTTTCTCGAGAGTAGGTTCCAAAACAAGGGTATTGAGAAAACCCTGTGGAACAACGTGGAGGTTCAACTTGCGAAGTTCTTCATGAAGAAGGGGTTGAGCTCGCTGAACCACGAGATTGTTGCAATAAGACTTGCGACTCAAAGCATCGGCCATTACATTAACCTTGCCAAGGGTATATGAAATACCGTAGTCATAGTCCGTAATTGCTTCCATCCATCTCTGTTGACGGAGATTCAGATCAGGCTGAGTAAACAGATACTTCAGACTTTGATGATCCGTGTAGATCTCGCACCGATTACCAAGAAGGTAATGTCGCCATAACTTCAGTGCATAAATAACTGCAGCAAGTTCGAGATCATGAACTGGGTAGTTCTCTTCATGAGGACGCAACTGTCGCGAGGCATAAGCAACCACCTTGCGCTCTTGCATTAGAATATAGCCTAATCCTTGACGAGATGCATCACAGTAAATGACGAATTCCTTGCGAGAATCTGGAGGAGCAAGCACTGGTGCAGATGTCAACTTATCTTTGAGTGTCTGGAAACTTTCCTGACATTTTTCTGTCCACTCAAACTTAACGCCTTTGTGAAGAAAATTAGTCAAAGGCTTGGCAATCTTGGAGAAGTTCTCGACAAAACGGCTGCAATAGCTGGCGAGTCCGAGAAAACTTCTGACTTGCTTGACATTCTTCGGGGGAGTCCAGTCAAGAATAGCCTGAACTCGCTCTGGGTTGACAGCAATACCATCCTTGGAAATCACATGACCAAGATAGGTCACTTCGGATAACCAGAATTCACACTTGGAATATTTGGCATATAGCTGATGCTCTCGAAGCTTTTCCAATACAAGACGAAGATGTTCAGCACGTTCTTCCTTATTCTTGGAATATACCAGGATATCATCCAGATAAACCATGATGAACTTATCGAGGTAATCCATGAAGATATAGTTCATCAATCGAGAGAACGTTGCTGGAGCATTGGTTAAGCTGAAGGACATGACGGTGTACTCGTATGAGCCATAGCGAGTAACGAAAGCAGTCTTCGAAATATCCTCTTCGTGGACTCGGATTTGATGCTAACCCGACCTCAAGTCGAGTTTAGAGAATACTGAGGAACCAGCAAGTTGATCATATATATCGTTGATCCGAGGAAGCGGATACTTGTTGTGAATTGTTGCCTGGTTGTACTCGCGGTAGTCCTCGTAAACAGTGTACTCGGGGTATCAGCGATATCCCAATCTGGTCAAGAGGTCGACCAGAATAGAAGGGAATCCAGTCGCATCAATAGCCATAGTCTGGCATACGATCTGCGTTGCGGGACGCATCTGAAACAAAGGAGTTCAATGATGTCAAAAGATAGTGTGTGAATCGTACCTCATACATTCAAGGAATAGTTGCAGATAATCCAGCTCTCCGGGTTGATGTGATCACGAGAACCTAATGTTAGAGTTAGCAAAATCTTTAACCCGAATAGAAGAGAGATCAGAGTCCCAGAGTAAAGAAGAGGAATAAAAGATCCTAATCCCATCCATTGGCAACGTGGGCCCGTAAGCCACACAGCCATGTTAGTAAAACAGTTTTTAAAGACTAGACTCAACTTCGGCCAAGGAGTTGGAAAGGGGCTTCCTACAGGCAGTCGGCTCTTATACCAACTTGTGACGCCCCCGACTCAATCGTGCACTAATCATACACGCAAATGCGCACGATCAAGATCAGAGACTCACGGGAAGATATCACAGCACAACTCTAGACACAAATTAAAGTCATACAGCTTTATATTACAAGCCAGACCACGAAGGCTCGAATACATAAGTCAGTGGAAGCAACAATATCTGAGTACAGACATAATTAGACAAGTTTGCCTTAAGAAGGCTGAGCAAAACAACGACATCTAGATCGAAAAGGCGCATGCCTCCTGCCTGGGAGCCTCCAAACTACTCCTGGTCGTCGGCCTCCATGTAGTAGTAGGCTCCGTCGGTGTAGTAGTAGTCATCGGCAGGATCAGCTGTCTCCGGGACTCCGTCATCTGATTGCAGCAATCGGGTAGGGGGGAAAAGGTAGCAAAGCAACCGTGAGTACTCATCCAAAGTACTCGCAAGACATACATCAGATCTATGCTAAGTATGCATCGATATCAAAGGGAAGGGGCTGTATCTGTGGACTAAACTGCAGAAATGTCAGGATAGAGGAAAGGCCTAGCCTATCGAATACTAGCATCTTGCAGCGTCTTGTAGCAACAGAAGAGAGTAGAATAACATAACATGTAGTAACAAATATATATTAGTAACGCCCAGAGATCCTTCCTCGTCTACCCCCACGAGGAAGCGATCCCGGAGCCATCATACCAATTTAGTATCACAAGTATCTAGTTCTAGTTGTAGTAGATCGGGATACAACTCCGAACGTCCTATTACCGTGGACACGGCTACTCGAATAGATAACTTCCCTGCAGGGGTGCACCAACTTACCCAACACGCTCGATTAACTCTGGCCGGACACACTTTTATCGGGTCATGCCAGGCCTCGGCTGATCGACACACTGTAGTCCTGCCTAGGCTCAACAGAGAGGCCAGCACGCCGGTCTATATCCTAAGTGCGAAGTGGTCATGGGCCAATCGTCCTAAGCACTCCTACGCGTTGCGTACGCGGCCGGGAGCAGACCCACCCCCTTAATACAAGCGCAAGTGGTTACCGTCCAACTCGGCGCGCGTCGCTCAACTGCTGACGTCTGAAGAGATTTCGGAAGAATCGTACGACGCCGAGTGCCCACTTTTATTCCCGCGTGGTGGTTAGTGCGAAAAGGCCAGAGGCCTACTCAGATCATATATCCAAACCCATTAGTGTGTTGGGAGCTCGCGGCGATCAGTGATCCTGTCGCCCCATCTCGCAGACTTGCAACAAGGGCCAGGCACATCCCTTTCTAGGGCGGTCTGCCTGCCCGGTCGTGTCACGTCATTATCTCGCGGGTACCCTCATGGTCAACCCGACTTCAATAACTCTCGCTGGTACCCTTTGGGTCGACCCGACTTCAACAAGGGACTGAGGTAATAATCAAGGTAACAGTGTGTCCATAACATCAAGGGAATCTGAGGAATCACCCTCGATAGATTCTTGCTCGATGTAAAATGTCAAGGTGAACTTGGAGGAATCACCCTCGATGGGTTCACACTTGAGGTGCTGCATGACAGAGTTATCATCGGGAGTGGTGAGCGAGGAATCACCCTCTGTAAACCACACTCGATGTGCTACACTACAGAGATATCATCGGAAGTGAGATATGAGGCATCACCCTCGGCACTCGATAGTAGCTCTGTAGAGTCGTACAACTAAGGGGGGTGCTGGTGGTGTGTTCGGTCTCTGTACGTTGATCACATTGATCGAATGATCGGTAGTAAAGCATGGCAACAAGGACAAGGGTGTGGGGCCTCTGATGGATCACTAACCAGCCTATACTAAGCATATAGGACAACATGTAAAGTATCAGCAACAGGTTACAAAATCAGGTTATGCATCAGAATAGGAGCTATCGAACAACGGTAGCAAAATCTAATGCAAGCACGAGAGAGAAAGAATGGGCGATATAGGAATGATCAAGGAGGTTTTGCTTGCCTGGAAGCTCTGCTGAAAGGGGCTGGACGTCTGCAGCGTAGTCATACTCGGTGGCGTCAACGTCGGTCTCGGGGTCTACCGGAGAACAAGAGGGAGAAGAAACAGTAAATATAAAGCACACAAAGGCAACATGATGCATGACATGGTAGTATGCTATGCTAGGGGTGACCTAATGCAGTACTAGGTGTTATAGACGGAGCGGGAAAATATCCGGGAATATTTTCCCGGCTCCAAGCATTTATCGGTCAAACGATCCGGAGGAGAAGGTTCCATGTTTGCAGTGTTGGAGGCATGTGACAGGTATGTGGATGGCATATTCGGATTCGTCTTATTTTTCTGATCCTTTTTATACATAAATTATTTCCATCCGAGCTACGGTTGAATTTATATGATTCTTTAAAGCTTAATCATTTTCTGGAATTACAGGGTAAATTATTAATTTGAAATTAAATGGATAAAATGCTACGGGTACCCTGAAATGTACCCAACAGAATGCTTATGAGGCTGACAGTGGGGCCCAGTTGACTGCTGAGTCAGCAGTCAACAGTCAACCGTTGACTGGTCAAACTGACCAGGAGGGCCCACACGTCAGTGACTGAGCTATTTAACAGAGGTTAATTTTAACTAACTAATTTAATTAGCTAGTGGGACCCACACGTCAGTGTCACATTAGTTAACAGATTAATTTAGTTAGCAAAACAATTAATTAATTTGGTGGGGCCTACATGTGAGTGACTCGGGTAGCACAGTCAGCACGTTGACTAAGTCAACGCAATCAATGGGGCCAGCGGGTCCCACCTACAGTGACCCAGGGTGGGCCCCAGGCCGTGCCACGTCGGCGGCGGCGCCGGAGCTAGCTCTGGCGACCAAATCCGCAGTGGGGCGCCTCGGGCGCTCGTCGGAAATCGCCTACGGGGCTCGGTTCGCGGCGCGGTTTGTTGCGTTGGATCGGGCGTTCTACGCCGCGTCGAATGGTACCGGTGGGGGTGGCTGAAACGGTCAGAAACGATGCCGGCGACGAGGTGGAGCGGCGGCCGTCTCGGGCGAGATTGGGGTCGACGTTTGCAGGGACCAAAACGACCGGCATTGGGCGCTAACAGCATCTACGCGTGCTCGCGAAGCGTTTTGACGCACGCGCGTGACCAATGGGTCACCGGAGCACGGCCGGCGACGAGCTCGAGCGGCGACGCGTTCGGCCAAGGCGGGGGAACTAGCTAGAGCTCGCAATCGACGGCGGAAAGAGAGGGGAAAGCGGTAGAGGCTCACCGCGAGCCTGTAGGTGAGCAAAGTGGGCTCGGGGGAGGCCTGGGGCAGACGGCGCGGCGACGGCGATCTCCGGCAACCGAGGATGAAGACGTGGTCGTCACGGTCGAGGCAGAGGCGAGGGGCGGCACCGGAGGGCGTAGCGGACGACGGCGAAGCAAGCGGGCATGGGCTCAACCGACGGGGACGACGGGGAGCACGCAGACGACGACGGCCATGGCGGCGAGGCACTCGGGCTCGATGGGGAAGTGGAGAGCGAGCGAGGCAGAGGGGGGGTAAAGATCTGGATGCGTCTAGGGCATCCGCTGTGGAGTCCTTATCCACCCAGGGCACCGGCAGCGACAGCGGACGGCCGACGCGTGCGCGCGGCCAGCCCAGGCGCGCGTGCAGGCGACACGCATAGGAGAGAGGAACGGGAGGTTGAAGGAGAGAGAGGAGATGGGCTGGGTCGGCTCCTGTAGCCCACAAGCTTAAGTGCACAGTGGGATTTAGCCTTTTTCCCTTTTCTGTTTTCTGTTTTTCTTTTACGGAAACTGTTTGCAATATTTTGAGCTGCCAAATGGACTTTCTAAAATGTGGAACTTGGCTAAATAAATACATTACAATACTTGGCACTGCCACAAAAAGTTTGGGAGGCATTTGAAATAATTTGAATTTTCCATAAATGGAAAAGCATTTAAAAATGCTGATTTGGCACTATTTTAATTGCTATAGCCCATTTAAGCAAATAAGTGATGTTGTTTTCCTTAACAAATAATTGTTATGGAATATTTGCTAAATGATGGACTATTTTTCAACCATGTTTGTGAAACTATAAATTTCACTTGCAATTTGAATTGATTTCAGTGGTGGAATTTGAAATGAGATATGAATCCATAGTGATCAAGCATAGCAAAGCAAAGTGACTTAGCATAATCATGAAGGATAACTGTAGCATAATACACGGGGGTGTTACACTCAACGGCAAAATTGAAGAAGAAGTCTATGTTGCTCAACCACCTGGTTTTGAAGATCCAAAGCACCCTAACAAGGTTTATAGGCTCAACAAGGCACTGTATGGCCTCAAACAAGCACCACGAGCCTGGTATGACACACTCAAGGAATTCCTAAAAAGCAAAGGCTTCAAATCTGGTTCACTTGATCCCACTCTCTTCACCAAATCATATGATGGTGAACTGTTTGTATGCCAAATGTATGTGGATGAAATTATCTTCGGCTGCACTGACAAACGATATAGTGATGAGTTCAGTCATATGATGCAAGAGCAATATCGAATGTCCATGATGGGAGAGCTAAAATTCTTTCTTGGTCTTCAAATTCGTCAACAACGCAATGGCATCTTCATATCACAAGAGAAGTATCTCAAGGACTGCCTGAAGAAGTTTGGTATGCAAGATTGCAAGGGCTACAAGACACCAATGCCAACCAATGGTCATTTGAGTTCTGACGACAATGGTAAAGAGTTTGATCAAAAGGTATACCGCTCCATGATTGGTTCTTTATTGTACTTATGTGCATCTAGGCCAGATATAATGCTTAGCGTTTGCATGTGTGCCCGATTCTGCTGTGCTCAGCTTCTCTGGATGAAGCAAACCCTGAAGGACTATGGCATCAACAAGAAGAAAGTTCCTCTATTCTGTGACAATGAGAGCGCCATCAAGATTTCACACAATCATGTCCAGCACTCCAAGACGAAGCATATTGAGATCAGGCATCATTTCCTTCGTGATCATGTGCTCAAAGAAGACATTGACATCACTCACATCAACACTGAAGATCAGCTGGCAGATATCTTCACGAAGCCTTTGGATGAGAAGAGGTTTTGCAAGTTGCGGTGTGAGCTAAATATCTTAGAATCCTTGAATGTCCAGTGAATGGACACACATCCTAATGCTTATGCATTGTTGATGACTATGATGTACAACACACGAAGTAACGTATGTCTTCAATTCATGAAGATGTACATTCTAAGTGTGAAGATATTAACGCGGAATTTGACTTCAGAGCGCCACGATAATTGTGCGCCGTGTCTGGGCCTAATACTTCCTATACGGTGGGTAACGCCCCCACCAAAATTTTCTTGAAGATTTTCATTTGGCGTCACATCTATTGCATTATCTTCTTGATTTGGTTTGTCTTCACCAATGGCTTTATCTTCGCGTTTTGTTTAATCTCATTGCCTATACTGTATATATATGAGTTTGTCCTCAATAGCATTCACTTATAGCTATGTCTTCAAGTTGGATTTTTCTGAACTAAGTGAGTGTGATCGGACCCTTGCCCCTCTATGCTTGTCTCTTCCAATCTCTCTAAATCTTCATATGCATTCTACTTGACACGTGTCGATTGTCTTCACTGTGTCCTTGTCAGTCGAAGATTTTGAGACCAATATTTAAAACGTTTTTATATCCTTATCCAATTTGCCAGCCGCCGCAGAAGCCGGAACGACCTCCCGCCAAAACTGCTATATGCCACGCGTCAAACAAAGACGTATCGCCAGGGGCAGCACAGTAAATTCACCATGATGAACTCCTCCTTATAAATACTTTGCCCCTACGGCCATTAAGTTCTTTCACACCTTTCACTCTCGCCATCGCAACCCTAGCGCCATCGCTAGCTTCCATCGACGCCGGAGAAGAAGCGCTTCGCTGCCACGACCTCTTCGACGCCGTATTCACGCCGGCCGCGGATATCTTCTCACCGCCGCCGCCGTAGCTATCTTCCACTGCCAAGTTAGGGCGTGGGAGATCAAACTGCTCAGCTTCCTTCGCGTCTCGTTGAGCCGTTCATCGTGCAGTAAATAAAATTCACTTTTTACCGTTTCTTTGATCCAAAAAAAACCATATATGTTCAGAAGTTGTTCTTTCACCTTCAAATCTTTATCTTCAGTCGTGCACATCTCATACCTTGCAAAGTTACTTCACTTATGCTACATGATCTATATGATTCCTCACTTGTACCTATTTGCGGATTCGTACAAATCTGGAACCAACACTCTATAAGTGAATATCTTCGCACTATGAGGTCATTGTCTTCGAACTGATTTATCTTCCAAATCCTCTGAGAATGCATATGACCTCTCCTCCTTCCCTCACATCTCTAATTCTTTCATAGGTACATGTCTGTGGGGGAGTCACTTGGTTCTCATAGTCTGAATTCATTTGCAGACTTCTTACAGCTTCATCTTGATTCTCCTGAAGCCAGTTCCTATCAAATCAGCAGAGCGAAGCCAATCAGTCCTTTGAAGCCAATGGCTGGTGGTAAATCTTCAAAGAAGGGTGGAAGACAAAGGCGAGTGAACACTGCTCTTGACCTCCCTCCAGATCTGTATGAGCAGTACAGGTCAGATCCAGAGGAAACTTATGGTGAACGCAAGTCGCGTGTGCAGTGGATCTGAAGATATTGGGATGAGGATTGGTTTCACTATCATTTCGTTACCCCTGAATATGCTGACAAGAATACAATCAGGCCACCATGGGCAGGTATCGTGTACAGGAAGCTTATTCCGAAGACAAAGGCTGACACCATTGCAAAAAGCTTCTATCCATGCATGGTTAGAGGTGTCCAGCCACAGGATGCTGACCCATCTAGCATCAGATGGTGTCATGACGATGATTTGTTTGAAGCCAACTACCAGTTTGCAAAGGCTTCAGCAGATTCCAACAAGAAGGAGTTTGGTGTGGACTTCAACCCTGGTCCTGCAGAACTGAGGCCCGATGGCTCCCGTCAAGCAGATCCAAATCTGACTAGGCCATGGGATAGTCTTCAAGCATACATTGAGCATGTTGACGCTCTTTGTACTACCGCAGCTGTCGCTCGTGGTGAAGCTCCTGCTAAAGACATTGCTCCTGCCTCCCCCAAGACACAACGAAAGTCTAAAGCTTCCAAAGCTAAAGAGGGGCAATCTTCAAAGTCTGCTGCCACTCCAAAAGCTTCAAGAGTGAAGCCTATGAGATCTGCACCTCCTAAATCCAGTGTGCAATCTGAAGATGTATCTCGAAATTCTCCAAAGAGAAAGCAATCTGCAGGGCGTGGCCCCAAACCATCAAGCACCCTTCGAGATGATGATGACATCATTGATTTATCTGATGATGAGTTTGATGATGACGCACTTGAGCAGCTCATCAAGAACAAGCAGGAAGAGGCCGATATCTTCAAGGACCTGCCTCTGTTTGATCATGACATTCTGAACAATTTCATTGATGAATGGTTTCGTGACCCATCTCTGTCGATTGATGATCTACAGCTTCCCATTGACATCAGTGTCACCTTCCAAGGCTTCATCAACAAGGAACTTGCAGTTGTTCAAAAGGTGCTTGAATAGAAGAACAAGATTGAGCATGAGAAACAGCTTTTCAAGAAGCATCTTGCCAAGTTCAGCGTCAAGCAAATTCAAGGCTACAAGAAAATGATGGCTGACCTGAAAGAGGAATTTCAAAAGCATCGCGATGACGCCAAAGGTGCCCGGGATCGCCTCAAGCACTATGCTGAGAAGACAGTGCAAGCCCACAATGAGGGCTTGAAGAGAAAAGCACTTGGCTGTCCAGCAATTGATCCGAAGCTGATCAAGAAGAAAAAGAAGAAGCCAGTGACCCCTGCCGCTGAGGCACCTAGGCAGGAAATGCCCAAGATTGTCTTCTCGCCAAGCTTCTCTGGCTTGAAGCCGTCTGTGCCATCTATTGCTTCAGAAAAGAAGAAGACGCAGCAAGCCGAAGCCGAAGCTCGCAAGTGCAAGCATTCTGATGCCTCTGCTACATCTCCTTCCCAGAAGCGTCCAAAGACGAAGTCTTCAAAGGCTTTGCACAGGGCACAAGCGGCAACTGCTCCATCAGCTACTCAAGAGCCGCTGCTTGTGATGCCAATCTTAGTGGCGCCCCCTGCTTCAGTAAACATAGAGAGAAGAGTTGTTGTGCATGAACCTGCTTCCATAGAGGTTCCTGTTACTGAAGATGTTCTAGCTGTCAAACCCACCGCAGCTGAAGACATTGGTACTAAAGCCAACGTGAGAAATGAAGATGATGAAGTCCTTCCTCAGATTACCCAAGATGTGATCGCCTGTTCAAGAGAACAGTGAACCTATCAGCATTGGCAGACCCCTGACGCCAATGGCCCATGATGAGTGCTGGGATGAGCAGCCTCAAAACTCACCGCTGCATGAAGAGATCCCCACCACTCCACCTCCTCAAACTGCAACCACTGATATGCCACAGATGCAAGGAATGCCTGAAGCCATGGAGGAAGACAATTCGTCTCCAAAGGCGTCGCCCTCCTTTCGAAGGCTTCGCCGTGGCCCAAAACCTTCAACCTCCATGTCCTGCATACCTGAGGAGGAAGTGCGTCCAGAAACCTCTGTTTCTCAAGAGGTAGTTCAAGAAGATGTTCCCCCAAGCTCCACCGCACAGACAGAAGAGGCGCCAGTTGAAACTGTTCTGATTGCATCAGTTGAAGCCCATTTTGAGCAAGAAGCCAAACAGTCTAAAGACATTCCGACTGCAACAACTGAGACTGTTCAAGAGCCGGTGTCTGAAACTGCTGCTAATGCTGACACTGAGGCCCTTGTGCTTGAAGTCAATTTGACTGAAACCCATGAAGCTCCTGCTCCTGAAGTCATTGCTCCAACTGAAGACAATGCACGAAATACAACCTTGGCCTACAATCGAGCTGGTGAGCTTGTTCCTGTTTTGTGGCCAACTCTCACTCCTCCTGTGCAGCATGGCCCCCAATATGAATTCAACATCAACAATCGGCCACTCATTCAGAGGCCTATGCCCAGAATACCAAGGCTTCACAGCGCACCATCAACTGACTGCACATTCAGTGTCGCTGCTTTCAGAAATGAGAACACATTCTTTGACAGCTCCAAGAAGACACGCATATCTTCTGAGACATTCTGGACTCATCATCAGCGCAGTTACTACATGTGTGTCCTGTACAATCAGGACCGGATTCATCCTCACAGGCGCCTGGATCATGAAGCCATGTCTGGCCTCCCTTGCCTAGATCAAGCATTGGACTACTTCAGAGATGTTGGTTTGTTGCCCTTTGTCACGGACAAGGAACACTGGAATGAGGAGCTCATACTCCAATTTTATGCAACTTTCCACATTTCGGGATACAACAGGGATCCCAAGACTTGGACCCTTGAGTGGATGACTGGTGATGTTCATCATGAAGCCAAAGCTCAAGATCTTCTCGAGCTCACCACCTTGCCCACTCCTAGTGATTTCTACAATCCAGGTTGTGCTGCTTATGAGAAGGAAGTTGAAAGCATCTTCCAGAAACCTGAGCCAAACATGACTGAAATGCTCACAATGATGAAGCCATTGCCATTTGAAGCTGAATACCCCAAGGAGTTTTTCGTCAATGACCTTGAGTACTTGCCTCGAGTTGTTTATCACATTCTTCGCAACACTCTATGGCCAATTAAAGGGCATTAATCTTCAGCCAAGCTTGAAGGCGCCATGAAGACATTGGTCTACTATGTCGTCAATGCCATCAGATTCAACACGCATGACTTCTTCATCCAACAACTTGCTGCCTCTGGGATGGATCTATTTGGCCTCAAGTTTTATGCGCCATGGATCATGCGCCTCATCAAATTTCGCTCAACAGTGCAATATGCACCCTATGGTCGCACACATCACATCTTTCTGCCTGAACTGGATGCACCTTGATACGTCTCCGTCGTATCTATAATTTTTGATTGTTTCATGCCAATATTCTACAACTTTCACATATTTTTTGCAACATTTTATATTATTTTTGGGACTAACATATTGATCTAGTGCCCAGTGCCAGTTCCTGTTTTCTGCTTGTTTTTTTGTTTCACAGAAAATCCATATCAAACGAAGTCCAAATGCAATAAAATTTTACGGAGAATTATTTTGGAATATATGTGATTTTTGGGAGGTAGAATCAATGCAAACGGAGGCCCACAGCCTCCACAAGCCACATTGGTGCGCCCCCCCTAGCGCGCGGTGGTGCCTCGTGGGCACACCGTAAGTCGATTGGGGCTCTTATTCGGCCGCAAGGAAGCTAATATCCGGAAAAAAATCGTGTTAAAATTTCAGCCCGATCGGAGTTACGGATCTCTAGGAATTTAAGAAATGGTGAAAGGCCAGAAAACAGGAACGCGAAACAGAAGAGAACAGAAAGAGAGATCCAATCTCGGAGGGGCTCCTGCCCCTCCGCCGCCATGGCAGCCATGGACCAGAGGGGAAACTCTCCTCCCATCTATGGGGGAGGCCAAGGAAGAAGAAGAAGGAGGGGGGCTCTCTCCCCCTCTCTTCCGGTGGCGCCGGAGCGCCGCCGGGGAAACATCGTGACGGCGATCTACACCAACAACTTCGCCGCCGTCAACACCAACTCTCTTCCCCTCTATGTAGTGGTGTAACCTCTCTTTTCCCGCTGTAATTCTCTACTTAAACATGGTGCTTAATGCTACATATTATTATCCAATGATTTGTGGCCATCCTATGATGTTTGAGTAGATTCTTTTTGTCCTATGGGTTGATTGATGATCGTGATTGGTTTGAGTTGTATGTTTTATTTTGGTGATGTCCTATGGTGCCCTCCGTGTCGTGCAAGCGTGAGGGATCCCCGCTGTAGGGTTTGCAATACGTTCATAATTCTCTTATAGTGGGCGGCTAGAGTGACAGAAGCTTACACCCGAGTAAAGGGGTTGTTGCGTATGGGAGTAAAGAGGACTTGTTACTTAATGCTATGGTTGGGTTTTACCTTAATGATCTTTGGTAGTTGTAGATGCTTGCTAGAGTTCCAATCATAAGTGCATATGATCCAAGTACGGAAAGTATGTTAGCTCATGCCTCTCCCTCATATAAAATTGCAATAATGATTACCGGTCTAGTTATCGATTGCCTATGGACAAATCATTCTCTTGTGTTACAAAAGCTTTCTACTAAACAACTAACTTTTATTATCTTGCAAATCACTCCTAGCTTTATTCTCGTCAAGTAGTTCCAGTCTTATCCTTACACCCGCAAAATAGTTTCATACTTGTTCTAGGTAAAGTGAACGTTAAGTGCGCGTAGAGTTGTATCGGTGGTCGATAGAACTTGAAGGGAATATTAATTCTACCTTTAGCTCCTCATTGGGTTTGACACTCTTATTTATCAAAAAATCTATAATTGATCCCCTATACTTGTGGGTTATCAAGACCTTTTTCTGGCACCGTTGCCGGGGAGCAATAGCGTGGGGTTGATATTCTCGTGTGTGCTTGTTTGCTTTATCACTAAGTAGATTTTATTTTCTGTTTTAAGTTGTTCTCTATCTTTAGTTATGGATATGGAACATGAAATACCAAAAAAATTAGTTGTCCTTGCTACTCATGGAGATGGGGAACCTCCTAAAACCCTCGATGCTCGTTATGTGGAAAACATTAAACACTACTTTGATAATCCTGAGAAAACCCCATTCAACTTGATAATGGGAGACACGTTGGATCAACATGAATACTTTAGGGATTATCGCTTGTCTCAAAAAGGGAAACTCTTATGGGATCAAATTGATTATTTGCAATGGTATGCTTGGAATTTATGCTTGAGATATGATTATACTTGTTGCTCTAGGATGAAGGCTCCACACCTTCCCTTTTCATGTAAATTTAATGATAATGAAACCTTGGCTTTTTATTCTAATGGTATATATGATTACTATGATGTGGAACGAATAGAAGAATTTGTTGCTTTTAAGGGTGCTTATGAAATTGAATCTTTGTTTGAAAAGTATGAAGATTGTGATGATGCTGTTTACAGATCTGAAAACTTTGCTATACTTAAATATTGCTATGAGAATTATAAATACAATGCCAATATTTTTGAATTTATTGAGAAAGTCTCCGCTGTCCAAGAAGAGACTAATATTTTGCAGGAAACTATGGAAGAAGAAATTGTTGAAACTGTGAGCTCATTAGATGAAAAAGATGAGGAGGAGAGCGAAGAACAAAAGGAGGAAGAACGGATTGATCACCCGTGCCCACCTTCTGATGAGAGTAACTCTTTATCTCATACATTGTTTAATTTCCCTTCGTGCTTACCGAAGGATGAATGCTATGATCCCTTTGATGCGTCTAAAATATCCCTTTTTGATGAAATTGATGCTTGCTATGCTTGTGGCCATGATGCCAATTTGAATTGTGCTTATGGAGATGAACTTGCTATAGTTCCTTATGTTAAACATGAAATTGTTGCTATTGCACCCACACATGATAGTCCTATTATCTTTTTGAATTCTCCCAACTACACTATATCGGAGAAGTTTGTGCTTATTAAGGATTATATTGATGGGTTGTGTTTTACCGTTGCACATGATGACTTTGATGAATATAATATGCATGTGCTTGCTGCTCCTACTTTCAATTATTATGAGAGACGAACGACATCTCCGCCTCTCTATGTTTCCAATACGATAAAATTGCAAGAAATTGTTTATACTTTGCATTGGCCTTTACTTGATGTGCATGAATTGTTCTTTTATGACATGCCGATGCATAGGAAGAGAGTTAGACTTCGTCATTGCATGATATATGTTGCTTTGTGCTCACTACTAAACTACAAATCATTGTTAATTAAAATTGGCTTTGATATACCTTGGGATCTGGGTGGATCGGTTACATGAGCACTTTATGCCTAGCTTAATGGCTTTAAAGAAAGCGCTGCCTGGGAGACAACCCGGAAGTTTTAGAGAGTCATTTATTTATGTTGTGTGCTTTTAAAAAGTTTAAAAATAAAAAAATATAGAGGGGAACCAAAAAACTTTTTCAAAAAGAGATGCGATTGGAAGGTTATGCATTGGAGAAGTGAGGGTCGACCTTGAACACTTGTGTTCATGCTCATGGAAACAATGTAGAACTTTTCATGGAAGTTTCTCACAAAAATAATTATCCCCTTGTACAAATCCATTGTATTATAAAAATAATGTGCCAAGATTTACCTTTAGGATGTTTAAATTGCTTGTTTGGTATGTGCGGTGCAAAAAACAGAAACTTTTGCTGTAGTGCGTGAATTTACATTTTTTACTGGACGTGCAAAAATTCTGAAATTTTTACACAGTACTTATATGAAAATTATTTATTTTTTACTAATTTTTCAGAATTTTTTGAGTTACAGAAGTATATGTACCATCTTCATCTTTACAGACTGTCCTGTTTTCACAGATTGCTGTTATAGTTTTGTTATTTGCTTATGTTTGAAATCTTGTTGAGCCCCATTGACTTGGGAGCCATAGAATTGTGATAGCATACAGTGGGTAATGTTTGATTATAATTATACAATAATGTTATAGCAGGACATGATGGGATTTGATGTTATATGTACTAACCCTTCTAATAAAAAGTTCAGTTAAGTTTTGTGTGGATGAAGTGTTCGAAGATCGAGGAGGTATTGATATGAGAAGAATGAGGAGAGGCAAGAGCTCAAGCTTGGGGATGCCCAAGGCACCCAAAGTAAATATTCAAGGATACTCAAGCGTCTAAGCTTGGGGATGCCCCGGAAGGCATCCCATCTTTATTCGACAATTATCGGTATGCCTCGGTTTTTGTTTTGTTCACATGATATGCGTAAATTCTTGGAGCGTCTTTTGTGTTTATTTTTCTCTTTTATTTTATGCTCCATGCTGGAATGAGATAGTACTTGGTTGATTTATAGAATGCTCTTTGCACTTCACTTATATCTTTTGAGTATGGCTTTATAGAATGCTTCATGTGCTTCACTTATATCATTTGAAGTTTGGATGCCTGTTTCTCTTCATGAAAACCGTTATTTGTAGAATGCTCTTTTGCTTTACTTATATTTGTTAGAGTGTGGGCAAGTCTTTTGTAGAAAGAATTAAACTCTCTTGCTTCACTTATATCTATTTAGAGAGTCAACAGGAATTGGTCATTCACATGGTTAGTCAGAAAATCCTACATAAGCCTTGTAGATCACTGAATATGATATGTTTGATTCCTTGCAATAGTTTTGCGATATGGAGATGATAATATGTGAGTTATGCTAGTGAGTAATTGTGATTTAGTAAGAATATTGGTGTTAAGGTTTGTGATTCCCTATGCATGCACGTAGAGTCAATAGTTATGCAACGAAGTTATATCCTACTTATGGTGCATTATTCAGTGTTAGTTATTCTAAATGCATGCTTGTGACCATTTTCGTTTTCTGGTTGGTTGCTTCTCAATCTATTTGCTAGCCTTCATTTGTACTAAGTGTGAATGCTGCTTGTGCATCCAACTCCTTAAAACCAAAGTTATGCCAAATGAGTCCACCATACCTACCTATATGCGGTATTTGCATACCGTTCCAAGTAAATTTGCATGTGCCAACTCTAATTTTTCAAAATAATTTTCCGTTTTGTATGCCCGTACCGCTCATGAAGCGACAGGGGGTGGCCAATATTTTCCATGCTAGGTGTGTTATTCTCACGATGAGTGTTTATTCACTTGTCATTGCACGAGAGAGTGGCAGGTAATAGGGATGCCCAGTCCCACAATGAATCAAAAATAATAATAACAAAATTCCTTGGAAAGTGTTGGTATGGAAGGCACCTGTGGATACGGCTAGCCATGGATTGTGAAAGAATGGTGGAAAGGAAATGAACTTTATTTTCTGTTTGGGAACCGCCTATAATGTGTCTAGCATGGAAGATGTTGGGAACTCTTGGTCATTTTCATTGACAGGAAAAGCATGCCTCTCAAAATAATTTTATCTCTCTGTTTTAAGCTTTGAGCTCTGGCACCTCTGCAAATCTCTGCTTCCCTCTGTGAAGGGCCTATC
The DNA here is from genome assembly GCA_039707655.1 of Elymus sibiricus. Lineage (NCBI taxonomy): Eukaryota > Viridiplantae > Streptophyta > Magnoliopsida > Poales > Poaceae > Elymus > Elymus sibiricus. The sequence continues at coordinate 312,775,442 of CM077676.1, forward strand.
TATTTTACTTTTATGCAAAAAAAAATTATTGAGTCTCCATCTTCTCTTATAAAGCACCAACTGGAGAGCACTATTGTCATACTTGTGCATTGGGTGTAGTTAATGTTGAGTGTGTTTCATGAATGGATCAATGACTGAGCATAATGGGCTAGGGATAACTTTCTTTAGCGTTGATATTTTGAACGACATGGTTGTTTGTTAGTATGCTTGAGTATTGATGTCTTTATATCAAATTATAGACTATTGCTTTGAATCACTCGTGTCTTAATATTCATGCCATGATTAGATTATATGATCAAGATTATGCTAGGTAGCATTCCACATCAAAAATTATCTTTTTTTTCATTTACCTACTCGAGGACGAGCAGGAATTAAGCTTGGTCATTTACCCTTCAGCAGATAAAGATCCTAGAATTGTTAAAGCAAGCCACTCTCCTTATATGGAAGCTATTCATCTTCCCAATGTGGCCCCTACTTCAGAACTTGCTGGTCAGTTTCGGCAACCACGTCAAGCCAACACTGAAGCCACTACCAGTACAGTTCCTCAAAGGCCTCAGAAGTGGACCAACATGATGACAGACAGGGAGTTGATTGTTTCTCTGCATCAGAAGCAAGATAAGCATCATGACTGGCTCAAGAGGCAGATGAAGAGCATCATATCTGATCTCAACAGAGTGCGAAACCTCTCCACGAAGAATGCCTTTGTAGCTCATGAAGCCAACCGTCGTGCTTGGAAGAGTCTCACACTGCTTTGTTCTGAAGACGACCTTGCTAACGATGGCTTCAAGGAGAGCTTCAAATTTGGCTCCAAGCCTCCATCAACAGAGAAGTGGCATGCTACGCCTTCACTTGAGGACTCGGATTACTCTTCTTCAGCGCCCACGATTCATGCCAGGATTGTTGATGAAGAAGATGATGCCACTTCTCCAGCAATGGCTTCATTGCACCAAGATGCTGCATCAGGCCCATCTGCACCGCCCAACTTCAACATCGACCCGGCTGCCCCAACATCTTCGTCGCCTCCTCGAGACGTTTAGATATCCTATGTCTTCACACCTTTTTGGTCATTCGATGACAAAAGGGGGAGAAGCACATGGGTTGATAGTCTTCAAGCGGGCTTTTTGGGTCGGGCTTGCTATATTTTGCTAAGTTTGCAACTCTCGTTTTTGGAACATTTGGTTATTTGGGTTGTAAACTTAAGTCCTGATGGACGTCTGCTACACTTGCTTCTTGTCATTTCTGCGCGACTGCTATATCTGATTTTATGCGCTTGAAGTCATTCTGCAGACGCCCATTTTTCATTATGCATTCCATTATCTTCATAATATTTGTATGCACATGTTGTGACTTCATGAATAGAGGGAGATCTCCACAAAGAAAAACATGCCATGTGCATTTGCATTCAAAAGCAAATTACTTATATGCACATCTTCAGGGGGAGCTCCTCAAATTCCATGAAGCCAAAACACCTTGTTCCTTAAACTTTCACATATTTTTATCCCCGTTGAAACTTCAACTAGTTTGTCATCAATCACCAAAAAGGGGGAGATTGTAAGTGCATCTAGTGCCACCCCTTGTTGGTTTTGGAGTATTGAAGACAAACTTGGTTGAAGGGACTAATGTGTTTGTGAGATTCACATGAGAACACAGGTAGAAGTCCCTATTGATTCGGTTTACCCATCAAAGATGACCCCTAAAAATGTATGAAGACATTGAAGACAATGGTGGTTCACGAAGACATTCGTGTTGAAGATAATGGTTCATGAAGACATTCACTTGAAGCCAATGGAACGCGAAGACTTAGTCTTTTGATAGTTTCATTTTCTTCTTTCTTGAGTCATAGGAACCACCGTAGTGTTAAGTGGGGTCGAGGTAAACGAAGTCAGAAACTGAGGTGATGCTCAACCCAAATCCTATGTCTTTGAGCGAAGACAAATGAGAGAAAACCTCTTCCAGAGTTGGTTGAGTCAGTTTTGCTTGGAGCTCAAGTAAAGTTGCCGCGTGTGTTCAAATTCCGGCCATTGGACATGTGTCAGTTCCCCAATGACCCAGGGTCATTTCGGACAAATCATGTCGGGTTGCCTCCTGGCTATAAATAGCCACCCCCTCCACCATAAATTGGTGGCTGCTCCGAGTTAGTGCACGGCTTTTGTCATTTGAGAGCCACCCACCTCGAAGCCTTTGAGAGAGAATCCTTGCGAGGACAAAACACAAAACACCCAGAGCCCAAAGTGATTGAGCATCACTGAAGACATTCTGTTCCGAGTGAACCGAAGACTTATTACACTTGAAGACTGTGATCTTCCAGCCGGTTAGGCGTCACGTTCTGAGCATCCAAGAGTCATTGTGGATTGCTGGTGAACGAAGTCTGTGAAGGTTTGGAAGTCTACCTTGAATACTTACCAGAGTGATTGGGCGAGATCTGCAGGTCTTAGCTAAGGGGAATAAGGTGAAGACGTGGTCTTCTGAGTTCAATCTCAGCCTCCCTAACCAGACATACAACTGTCACAGCAGTTGGAACTGGTCAAACAAATCATTGTCTTCCCCGAGCTCCTAGTTCTATCCTTTCACTTCCTTTACTTACTGTTCAATACTATGAAGCCCTTGCATGCCTCTCAGTGTTTGAAGATATTCCCTGAAGCCATTCATCTCTTTGCCTATTTGTCTTCATGCTTCTTGTGTTTATGTTCAATGCATGCTTGTATGTATGATGCCTATGCCTGTCATATCTGTTCATCTTAGTTACTACTGTTGTTAGTTTTCACTGTGCTTCCACTTGCTTCGAAGACTTTGCCTGTTTTCGAAGCCTTTCATAAAAATCGCCTATTCACCCCCCCCCCCTCTAGTCGATAACTAGCACTTTCAACTACAAACCCTGTAACTACGCTATCACTTACGCAGTTCCGTATGCACACAAACTGAAGTTTGGAAATAGTCTACTCTATCGGTTGCTAGGGAAACAAAATAAAAGGGGTTTTATCTAAACTACAAACGAGAAGGTAAAACAGAAAATAAAATACACTAAGTTAGTAACACTACAAAATCTGCTCTATTTAGTGACAAAAACCGTGATGACGAAAACTGTTCCGTCACCTAAGATCATTTTCTATGACGGTCCACCGTCACCAGGTGTTTCCCTCCTGGTGTAGCGCCCTTGGCAACTTTGGTGACGTTCCGAGCTGATTTTTGGTGACGTATTCCACCGTCATTAGGCATGTGCATATTCTGCGACGAGTCTCATTGTCATAGTAAATGTTGGTGGGTCCTTTTTTGTAAACATTAATAGAAAATAACAAGTAATTGTCTTCCAGTTGACTCATTTAGCGGGATATCTTTTCATAATAGCAGGAACTTGGAACTGGGATCGTCCGGTTCCCTCCTAACAAAGGAAATTGGGAACGTCGGCTTAGGGCCCTATTCTCATACCACGCCCCCAGTGAGTCGAGAGTCCGACACAGTGAGGTCAACATGGTTGCGACAGTACGGCGAGGCCACGCGCCAGGGAGAAGTCGCGCGCGGCTGCGGCAGTGTGAAACAGGGGCGATTTCAGGTGAGATCTGTTTACTGAAAAACATCATAGCAAATTTTTGGTGTATTCTATTTACTTTTCATGTTGTACAAACAATGGATCATGGATGGATTACTCATGGAACGAGGCTGGCGGCACCATACATGGCTGGCGCGAATTAGTTTATGGAATTCGCGCTTGCTCACAACAACGAGGCCGAAGATATGTTGTGCCCATGCAAAGATTGCTGTAATGGGATCCGCCAAACTGTTGATGTTTCACTGGTATGCTCAGGACCTATACGAGGTGGATCTATCATGGGGAATCAGGGGACATCAGTGGAAGCAGTGGCACTGCCAATGATGATGGTTATGAATCTGACGACTCTAATGATTTTGAGCTGTACAATCAATCATTGTATGATATGGTGGGAGCTCTCATGGATGACATGGGCATAACATCTGGAAGCAAAAAAGATGCATCTAGTGGGTTGGACATTTTTAAAAAGCTTAACGAAGAAGCAATGAAACCCCTTCACGAGGGATGTTGCACTATGACACGGATGGCATTCATTATCAGGGTCCTTCATATCAAAACATATACCCGTATGACCAACATGACATTCAATATGCTTTTTTAGCTGTTGAATCTCGCTTTGCCTAAGGTGGACTTTCTGAAATCTTACGCTGATGCTAAGAGAGTTCTTTCTGATCTTGGTCTTGGTTATCAGGCAATTCATGTATGCAAGTATGACTGCATTTTGTATTGGGGAAACTATGCCAACAGTACTCACTGTCCCCACTGTGGTACATCAAGGTGGAGACACATCAATGGAAAGAAAAAGGTTCCTCACAAGATTCTTTGATACTTTTTGATAATCCCACGGTTACAAAGATTTTTTTTCTTCGAGGGAAATATTAGAGCACACCCGGTGGCACAAGGAAAAGAGGGTTCAAGAGGATAATGTAATGAGGCACCCCACTGATGGCGATGCATGGAAGGACTTTGACCGAATACATGGAAGTTTTGCCGAAGATGCGGATATGTGGAAGCTGTGGGATGGTGTGGAAACAATAGATGTATGCACGGCAAAACCTTTCAATTTGCGTGTGATGCTTATTTGGTCCATTCATGATTATCCTGCATATGGCACTACCTCAGGTCGGAGCACAAAGGGTTATTACGCATGTGTGCATTGCGATGAGAATCCTTGCTTTGAGAAACTGAAAAAATAAAATTGGATACACTGGCCATCGTCGATTCCTTCCTACCAATCATCGTTTTAGAAGACAGGCAAAAGCGTTTACTAACAAGATAGAACATACAAAATGACCAAGGAAGTTCACAAGCAAAGAAGTTGATCAATACTTACAGCGTGCTAAGGAGAATTTCCAACCAGGGAAGTACCCTGGTAATGCAAGTAGAAATAGAAAGCGCACGGATAATAATCCCACATGGCACCTGAGGGCTAGCTTACATGATTTTCCATGCTAGAAGGATCTTTTGTTACCTCACAACCTGGATGTTATGCACATTGAGCAAAACATATGTGAGAGTATCATTGGTACACTCCTTGAACTTGATGGTAAGAACAAGGATACCGTCAATGCACGATTGGATTTACAGCATATGGGGATCAGGAGAACGCATTGGTTGCAACCAAATCTGAAGAAGAAGAATTCTTACAAGAAGTATCATGCACCATGGATGCTTACTAAGAAAGACAAGATAAAGTTGTGCAGGTTTCTGGCTAATGTCAAATTCCCAGATGGTCATGCTGCAAACCTGGAACCATATGTGGATGTTGAGACTGGTAAATTACACTGCCTGAAGACGCATGATTACCACATACTCCTGCAGACTATCTTACCAGCTGGTCTTAGAGGCATTGTCCCCAAGGAGACATATGAGGCTATCAGGAAACTAGGAAGATTTTTTAAGGAGTTGTGTGCCAAGACATTAAGAATGGATGTCGTGAAGCAATTGAAACTTGATATTCCTGAAATTCTTTGCAATCTTGAGAAGATCTTCCCACTTGCTTTCTTCGACGTAATGGTGCACCTAGCTGTACATCTTTTGGATGAGGCACTATTAAGGGGACATGTCCAATATGGTTGGATGTTTCCAGTTGAGAGAAGGAATGGGTACCTCAAGTCAACTGTGCGTAACAAAGCAAGGCCCGAAGGTTCAGTTACGGAGGCCTATATCGGTAAGATTCTTATATATCAGCGATGAGTGCTTGATTTTTTGCTCCAGATGTTTGAAATATGACACAGAAACCATATTTAACAGGGTGGATAGGAACATTTGTAAGAATGATAAGAAGGATTAAAACCAGGAATCTAGGAGAGGAGGCCTAGGTATATTTTCAGATGGTGGTGTTGTTGGCATTTGGGCGGCCCATAAGAAAGAATGCTCGGAGGAATGTGGCAAATTGCATAGATATATACTTGACAACTATCCAAAAGTAGAAAAGTACATGGAGTAAGTTTCAATCACCTAACTAACTCGTACTACAACATTCTGAACTATATTTTAACTAAGTTCATGAATAGTTTACTTCTTTTCCACAGGGTTCACAAGGAAGAATTAAAGAAAAGAGGTGTGCGGAACTTCGAGCAGAAGCACAACGAGGAATTTGTTGACTAGTTTGAAGATTATGTAAGGAATTTAAGAAATGCGCCCGAAAATTTATCACTACTATCAAAAGGGCTAGACAAGTGTGTATGTGCATGTGATGCCTGCACTATCAATGGTGTTAGGTTCGGTACCGTGGATTCTGAAAAGGATCGAAGGACTCAAAATTCGGGCATCATGATGACAGTAGGTGTTGAAAATTCTGAAGAAGAGAGGAAACTATACGAGGTGTTGAAGCAAGTTCTTGAGGTCAATTACGGATTCAAATCAGTATTTTTGTTCAGATGTGATTGGTTTGACCTTGATGGCCTAAAAAAGAAAACAATGAAGTTGAAGTCTGATGGGTTTTTTCGAAGCGTGAATACTTCTGCATTCTGGTACTAGGAAGCTCCATTCATGTTGGTGTCCCAAGCTAGCACATGTATTTACTTGGAGTACACAAAGCTTTGTGACCCATGGAAGGTGGTTGTGCCTATTGGGTCCAGATGCACATATGATGTTCTAGAAAATTTTGATGGTGAACATGATGCGACTGTACAAGCCTACCAAGAAGCCGCCCATTCTTCACCACATCGTTTTGCTGCGGATGTTGAGGATGAAGTGGAGGATCATGATGCTACCAGAAATGTTGAGGATGAAGAGGAGGAAGTTGATGCTCTCCAAAATGTTGACCACCAAAGAGATGAAGCATTAGGGGTTTCAGTTCCTGCTAGTGTTGTGGAAGAAATTTGGCGTAAATATGAGGAGGGCAATGAAGACTTCGACATGAGCGAGGATGAACTAGTTGATGAGGAGGAAATAGATCTAGATCAGATGGATAGTGATCTTGATTAAAAGTTGTGTTACTAGCATGTTGCTTGGCTTGTTGAAGATGCTGTTGTAATGTCGTATTAGGGGAGATTGGTGTTGAAGATCGCAAACATTTGTTGAATTTGCTATCATATATTTATCAACATGCTTTAAACTATTTCCGAAATGTATCCAGTTTATTTCCAAAAGGTTTACAAAAAGTTCAAAAAGTAATCAGATCATTTTATATAATTCACCTGACGAACAACTGCAGGAGAGCATACATAAGTACACATAGAACTATGACTGACAATGCAGTTAAATACCTTCTATCCCTGCTCTTAATCGCATGCTTCAAGTTGACATTTGACACCTTCCTCTCTCCTTTCATGCAAGCTATCTGCTTGTCCTTCTCCATTTGTGAAATCTGTAGCATAAAATTTTCATTAGCGAGCTTGTGGATTACAGTCCTCGCTCTCCCCTTCCATTCTTCGTCCATCCACTTCAAATATCCACATGTGTCATACCCCTAGTACAGGAAAAACTGGAGTTAAATCGTGGATGTAACTGATGAACAAATCACATAGAAAACAATTTTGTTTTATTTTGAACCTCTTTAGGGCAGACAAGAAACCTACGCCCGAAATCAAATCCGTCTATGCAAACTCTACAGACTAGGCTACACTAGTGCCTCCATGTCTCTTTCTCCTCTGTATGCTGCTGAACCGAGGACTTTGCTCAGACATCGGAATACTACGTTTTAACACAGGGAGGATTTCACCGTCCTATTCATAGATATTTGTACGTTCAGTGAACAAATAACGCACCGCATTTCACTAGGGAAATGGGTGGCGGGTTGACTAAGCTGTGTAGGTTTTTTCATTCCGAACAGTAGCTCCGATGTGATCTTCTATTCTCCACGCAAGTCGCCGCCACCGCCTGTGATGTTGTTGCCACTACCGGCGGCGCGACGAGGATTGCTTGTCACCCCCGTCGATCCTTGATGGCTCAAGAATTTGTGATGTTTTAGTAGTGATTTTCTCTTGGTTTCTTTGGAATTCTTATTACTCTTCGGATATTTCTAACGCTAATCCCTCGAAAGAGAAGAAAATCCACTTTCTCAATGTTTGGCAGGAAATACCAGCATTGGAAGGAAACCAAGGAGGATTGCTGCAAATCAAGCCAAATGGAGCAACTTTCCTGAAGAGACTGAAGTCAACAGATGCACCAGCGCAAAAGACGGCGTTCCATACGATCGCAAGCGCTCGCATGAGAGGTTGTATGGACTGCCATCAGCTCCACACGTCTATACAAGCAACTTTCGTAAAGGGCCCAGGGGAGAAAGGGAACCCTAGCCGCCACCACACCATCCAGAACAGAAGAAGAGAGGATCTGAAGAACCTTCAGAGATCATCTTAGTTTTGGTCCTTTCATCTCCATCATCATCACCATTACTTTCACTATTGTAAGAGGAATTCCAATAGGGAGAACAATTTGTAACTTTACTCAATCTCATCTAGAGATCAAGACTATTTGAATTATCCATTTCATCTTGTTGTGGATCTTCCCGGTATTATTGATATGGTTTTTATGGGTTTAATCTTCATTGTGATTGATTCTCCTCTTATGATGCGTGAGTAATTCCCCTAGGTGTAGGAGATGTAGGTAAGTGGTAAGATTAAATTGTGCCTTTTCTATATGTCGTCATTTGCATTCGTAGTAGTATGATCTACCTAGTATGTTGTTATGCTGTGGTGAACTCTATGCGTGTTGTCTAATTTAAGGTTCCAGGCAACATGATCTCAAGACCTACACAGGTAACACATAGGGATTTCTATTTTCATGCCCCTGGTTCCTTAGTACTACTCAGTTTTCCCCCGACGTCTTAATGTTCCTCACTTTTGCCCTCCTTCCTCTGCCCTAGCCTCACAAATGCCCAAACGGAGTGATTCTGTTGGGTCAAACCCGTTGACCTTTACTTGGGTGTGTTCTTAGTGAGTGGGCCAATGAATTTTTTTGACAGGTGGGCCAGTTATGATAGGTAGGTCCACTTAAAACAGCAAGAAGGGCCCACTGTCAGTGCCTAGGGGGATTAGGACCCCCCCTAAAAAACTGCGGGTTAGGACAAATTAAACAGGCCACGTCAGCGTCAACGACGGCATGACGCCGGTGACCACTGGACGCGCCGGCGTCCGCGCTAGGAGCCACGATAGCAGCGGAGGAGAGCACTACCAGGTTGCTCTCACTCGCGCGCGTAGGTGGACTAGGGCAGGGACCTCAGGCTCACCGGAGACGACGACAGCGTCGAGCCCCGCGGCGGCAACCATACGGTCATTGGTGGGACATCGATTCGGAGCACGAAAATGAGCGCAGGGAGAGGGGTTCAATGCTGGTGATCACCCACAGCATGATGGTGAGGTCTAGGAGGCCAGAGGATACAGGACGGTGGCGAAATCGGCGATGATGTCATCGGCGGCCATGGCGGAGTCGAAGGATGATTGCGTGGTCCTCGATGGCGTTCGACGTCGATTGAAGGCGTGGGGCGGTAGAGGGCATCGCTGCGAGGCTCGTGGGCCCAGTGGTTAGGTGAGAGGGGCGCGGTGGCTGCAGTGTTGCACGGCGGCGCGGTGGCCATAGAGACACTAACATGTAGGCCCCACATGTAAGGGTTGACCTAAGCCAGTCAGCATTGACTGGGGCCACGAATCAGTGACTCTAGCTAGATAACCCTTGAGTAACAAAAGTAGTGAATGGATTATTGATTTATCAAAAAATTCAAAAAAATGCTACAGAATCTGAAATTCGTTATCTTCAAAATCATAATTCATACGGAAATAAGTGACATATGAAGAAGGGATCATCAGAAAAATGAACATTCTCTATCCAACTATGGTACTTTCAAGCATGACAAAACAACTTAAAATGGTCAAACAGTAGAAACCACTATATGAACGTATTTAAAAATAATATTGGAGTTTGAATGAAATAATCTTTCAAATCAACTTCAACTAAAATGTTTCCAAATGAATGTAGCTCGCATCTATACATATGCCATGAGAAATTCTCTGTTCTTCTGTTGCTATGGGAGTTTCATTTTTTTTAAACTTATTTCAACTCCACACTTTTTGTGTTACAAAGACATTTCATTTTTTTAACTTATTTCAACTCCAGAATTTTTGTGTTTTCAAAAGAGAGCATAGTTTTCTCGCAGTTGACTTTAGCCTACCCTTCATTTTGTTCGTAGATTCACCACTGTAGTCTCTCAAGCAATAGACAATCACGATAATATAAAATTCAAGTTCACGCAATTACATAGATAGATATCCCTTGATATATTCCCTTAATATATAGGGAACACGCACATTACATAGATATATGTTAATATTAGGGCTTATAGTAGCGCCCTTATAAATAACTTAGCCCTAGATTGGGCAACACTTAACACGGCCTGGCCCCTCCACCACCAAGTTCACTCCTCGTCCTCGGTGTTGTAGGGGAGAGTGTGCATGCCGTTGGCGGTGGGGAAGATGTTATCGAAGTTGGTGAAGATGTTGTGGGTGGTGAAGGCGATGAACTCGCACCCACACCAGAAGACTTTGCCGAGGAGGAAGTAGGCGTCGAAGCGGTTGGTGAAGTGAGTGGTGAGGCCAATCACAAGGCCTCCGTTGGCATGAACCTCCTCCACGCGGAACATCACCGGAGAGCCGCGTGGGAGGTGGCAGTTGCCGGCAGCGAGGAAGAAGTTCACCAGCTTCGTCAAGCCCCTCCACCTTGAGATGGCCCACACACGTAGGGTGTCTTCCACGACGACCCCGGCGGGGTACTGCATCTCCGGCACGGTGGCCAGTAGACGGTAGGTTGGTCGTAGTACTGCATCTTGTCTTGGGTGGGATCTGGCTTTTGCTTTGGCTTTTGGTGAAGAGGAAGATGGATGAGATCGAGTTGAGAGGAAGATGTAGATGGGACGTGTTTAAATAGCCGCGGTGCAACGCACCCGTTTGAATGCGTTCATCGGAGCACTGCCTCCGCTAATAATGGCAGTAATAGCCCACCGGAGCCCTATGCATTTTTCACACTAAATCGAGGTGTGTCGATCGGTAAAGCTGTGTCCCAAGGCAGCACTAATTGCCCTGATGCGACGAAGCTATGTCAGGTGGCTGCGCATATGCACGGTAGGCTGCGTCGGGTCGCTGCGCGCATGCATGGCAGGCTGAGACGGTGGCCTTTCTACGACGGCCCATCGGTCCGACGAGCGTGCCGCCCCGAATGAATGCGTTTCTGAAAAGGTGTCAAGCCCGCGGCCCACGGCCGCTGTCACGTGTCCTTGTTCCCCCGCTGCCAGGTGGGCCACTCATGTCTGCAACCACGGAACACCCGCCTGCATCCAGCCAATCAGGTCTCATCTCGCGGATCGACCATGGCAAACCCTAGCGCCTGATCTAAACCTTTCTTGAATAGCGATCCAACGGCCCTGATAGTGCGGGGTTTTGAGAGGGGTTTGAGGGGTTTTGAGACGGGTTTGAGGGCTAGGGTTGAGCATAACTAATTTTAAAAAAAATCAAAAAATATGAAACTTGCGCACATCATTGTTTTATGTTACTAAGTTGCTAGGAAAAATAAGAAACCACGACTACGGATATTTTCATGAAATTCCCTTCACATAACTTAGCTATCATGAACAAGGTTGCATGGTTTTCAAGGGGAATGAGCTAGGGTTTAGGGTTAACCATGGCATAGTTTGTCCAAACGATCCCATATTGGGCATGGACCCTATATTTGCACACTAGATGACAAGGTCTTTTTTAGCTCATTTAGACAAGTTCGAAAAAAATGCTTAGAAATAGGGTTGTTTACCCTAGCTTTGGAGCTCCTTCGGAGCACTTTTTTCATGAATATGAGTTTTACTTCACAAAAGTGCTCGGATTGATCAACTAATGTGCATAAAACCTGGGAATGCACTGGAACATCAATACACATAAAAGTACAAATTTGAAATGTGCCTCAAATTTGAAAGTCGGCTCAAATTTGAAATTTGGCTCAAATTTGAAACATGTCACATAGTTCTCAAAGCACAGCACACATCAAAATACAAGTAGCATTACATCAGACAAGATCAGTCTCATAGACTAATAGTTTTCACTTCTTCTTCTTATGACAGCTTGCTTTTGATTTCACAGCACAAAGCTCACTAATGGTCTTGGTTTTCTTCACTGGATTAGCTTCAGTCTGCAATGTTTCAGCAACCAGGGGCTGGCCTGCACACTTCCTCCTGACATACAAAGCATTTCATTTGGTTAGTAATAGAAAATAGCAGCCAAATCAAAAACATCACAAACATGAACATACTTTGGCCTTTTAGGAGTGTAACGGCATTTTGGAGATTCTTTTCGGTGCCCAAGTTCCTGGCACAGCTTGCATCTATTTTTGTTACCTTTCTGTGACCTCTTAGGCTTTGCATCTTTCTCTCCCTTCTTACTACTCTCACCTTTCTCAAACGATGCCTTGAATGTACTCTCCTTAGGCCTGCCAGCCTTTCTTCTCGTTAAGGGAGGACACATGGAAAACTCGATTTCCACTTCAGGCCACTGATACTGATCTATAAGTGCTGGAATTGGAGCTGCATATGCAACCATGAATCATGCTACTGAGTAATATTCATGGAAATATTAGTGCATGTTTATATTCGGGTGGGAGGCCAAGAGAAGCATGGCATGCTCACATGGTTTCCCAGTGTGTTGCCACTCGAGGCAAGTGTAGTCATGCATTTCAGTGTTAACAACATGCCTCTTTTTAGTCTTGGTATCTCTAACTTCAACACCCCACACTGTAGATTTTTCAACAGAAAAATGTGTAACATTTCTGCTCCTGTTGACCACCTGTTGTACCACTACAAGAAGCTTATCCCCTGCAGACAATCACCAATCCTTCTTCTCAATTCCCACAAATGCATGATCATGATCCTTATTTGGTCAACCATATCATGCACAGGCAAGTTTATAAACTGCTTCACCTTGTTGTTAAAACACTCTGCCAAGTTATTGTTGATATAATCACACTTGATGGCAGTGTTAAATCCTGACCTGTGCCATAATAGAGAATGGTAGGTGTTCATCCATGGACCAAAATCACTACATGCTGCCATTATCTTACCAAGATGATATGAATGTGTCTGATTAGTGCAAGATCTCGCTGCTGGCCAGATGTGCTCAAATACTTCCGCACTGAATTTTTTGATCAAATTCATCCACATATGGCCGAAGCACTCCCTCTGCTCAGCATGGGGAAAAACATTCTTGACATCAATTTCTAGCTCTTTACATGCATCTGTGTGGAATGCCAAAGGTGACATTGGCCCTGTGCATCTTTTCAGCTGCATCATGAACCATGTCCATGAAACCTCTGTCTCTGACTGAAATAAGCCAATAGCAACAGGGAACATCCAATTGTGGCCATCTAGAGCATTGCATGCTACCAATTGACCATTCCACTTCCCAGTCAAAGAAGAAGAGACTATGCTCAAATATGGACGGCACCCTGCTTTGAAGCCATCGATGCAAGACTTTAAAGCCATAAAGAACATAGAGAAAATGACTTTGCCATCCTCTGTTACCTCAGTATCTATCTCAACAACACTTCCAGGTGACCTCTTCTCCACCTCTGTTTTGAAGTCATAAAGCATCCTAAAGGTATTTTCCAATCACCATATAATTGTTTCATTGCCCTTTGTTTTGCCTTCCACACTGTGGTATATTTCAGCTTAATGGGGTACTTATTTTCTAAGTCTACTAAAAGTTTTGTTGCAGTAGTGTTTGGTTCCGTGGCTAAAATAGGAGTGATCTTTTTTGCAACCCAAATGTGTGATGTCATGGTTGATACTCTCTATGAACTTGTAATACAAGTATGTTGATGTGGGATTTGATTAACCCTGATGGTACTTCCATCAGGTTGGCATCTAGCAGATATGTACCACTTGCAAGGCTTGGCGTTTTCATCAAAACCTCTGCACATCGCATAAAACTTCTTTCTATCAGTCCACTTAGTCTTGGCATCAAACTCATGCTTAACTGCATAAGTCTTGAAACACATCCTAAACTCATCCATGTTTGGCCACAACTTCCCCACATCAATAGCAGGGTTTTCTTTATCATAGACATTTACCATCTCATCATCATGTGCATCATCAACACCATCTACAACATCTTCCATCAACTGTCCATCCACATCTTCAGATGAATCTCTGTTAGCATCAGTAGGAAACTAGATTCACCCCTCTCCACCTTATCTCTATCATCTATTGGAATGCCAATAAAATTTGCCATCTCAGTGTCGGCCATTGGTGCAGTGAACAAATCTGTAGGGTCATCTAATTCTACTGAATTCCAATCAACGGAAGCAACCCTTGCAGCACCACCACCCCTGTTAGTCAATGCCGGTTCCATCTCGTTCAGCCACCCGCGCCACCCACAATCTAGATTCCAAATCATATGGAAAATAGGCGTCGCGGTCAGATCTAAATTGACATGGAGTAGGGTTCCAAATTCACTCACCTCATCCGCCGCAACCGAGAACGATAGCACCGCCACCCGCTGCCCGCCGCCGAGAACGAAGAGGGGAGCAGGGAGGGTTCAGTCCAGCACGGGGTCATGTTTCACTCGATGCACTGCCGAATTAAGTGGGACCCACCTACCTTAACATAAGCTCATTCCGTTGACGACCGTTTTATCACCGGTCGGACCTTAGTTATTTCTGCATTAAAACGTCACAGAACAACTTTTTTGTTACCAACTACGTCCCTCTCCTTCCATTACGCGTTAAAAAATGTCGCACAGGAAGTAAGTTGCCCCACTTGTCAGGATATAACGCCGGCCCACTAGTCAGGAGGTAACGGTCAAAGGCGTTGACTGGACGGCAGTGCTCCGTTTGGCCTTTTGTGAGCAGGTGGTGGAGGGGGGAGGGGAAAAGTGAGCAAAATTAGTTGGCTTGGGCAAAACTGAGCACAACTAAGGAACCAGGGACATGAAAATAGAAATCCCTAACACATATTGCTTAGGAAATCTGTGACCTCTGACATGATAGGTGGAGATATCTATGAGGACCGAAGACAATATGAGATAACGGTGATCCATTGAACTTAATGCTTGGTTCCGGTCTAAGGACCTTAATTGTGGAAACGACCACTCTATGGCAATGGAGAAGCAGGACCAGAGAATGAAATATAATCCCTAGAGGAGGTGTTTCATAACCCTAGGGAGAACCGCCTACAGATCCATTATATCAAATGCTATGAGTACAATACAAGGTAACTGGTATTACCGTCGCACTGGCACACTTTATAAATTCTTACCATGAGCTGAAATCTCTCCGCACCTAATCTCTTCCCTGCAGGAAACCCAACCGTAGTCCTATTCATGCTATTTACTTTTACCAGCTCTCTTAGTTGTTACTACAATTCCCTTTATATTTGTCAAACTGGTTTATTCGTGATTCAGGACAGTAACGATATTTGCAGAAACACAAGCAGTTACTTCACATAAGAACTGTGACACCTTGTGTGTGACAAACGCTACCTATAAATACTCTCCTCCACTCTTCGTTGGGACGATTACTCCTTGGGATACTTCTGCGAAAGTGCTACACTACCCTGCTTGGCTTGCAGGCATCAAAGCATTTTCTGGCGCCACTGCCGGGGAGCTAAGCGCAGAGTATTTGTTTCATAACTATTTTTGCAGGTATTGTTATTGTAGATGCTTTGCCGTTGCCGAGACAAAAATCAAAATTGGGCCCAAAATTTTAAAAATTTCATATAACAGAAGACCTATAATGTACCTAAAGCATACTTTCACTTTATTATATAATTTCAAGTATGTTTATTTTGCACAATATTTAGACATATATGAAATACTAATGCTAAAATATAATAATAATGGCACTAAAGCAATAAACTAACCTTATGTTCTACCAAAAAGCAAAATCCTTCAATCATATCTTCGGTGCCAATATTAGCGCCATCACCTTCAGCTGCAATATTAACACCAACATCTATCATTCGCAATGTTAGCCTCAATCTCAACTTCAATGGTAGCATCATCACCGTGGCCATTATCAACATTATCATTGGGAGTTTGATTTTCAGAATTTAATGAGGATTCTTTCATAACAAATCTGTCAAGAGCAGCCCTTTGAGATTAAACTTGTGCTTCTATTACTCTTTTTCGTAATTTGAATCATACTTTTTATTTCTTGAAAACATTATGATCGAGAAATGAACATCTTCTTGTTTTTATAAACCCAAGAAACTTAATGATTAATTATTTAAATAGGGCATTGCCTAATTAGTGTGAATATAGATATAAAAAAAGTACAACTGATCAGGAACAAACTTAATTTCGTCCTGCTCCTAATCTAACACCGTGGACAAATAAATTTGTTACCTACCTAGCCCAAAGGACACATAATTTCGTCCTACTCGATTACTCCTAACCTAGGCCGGTGAGATCAAACTTAATCAATTACTAGTGATAAAGAACAGGGACAAAATTAAGTAGAGGAGATGACGATACCTAATGGACTAGTCACTACAGGAATAAGAGAATTTGCCATCAGTCTGCTCTTTGCCGTCAGCTAGCGGACGGCAAAGACCATCTTTGCCCTCTGCTTCCAGAAAGCAGACGGCAAAGAGCGGACTGATGGCAAAGATAATGTTTGCCATCAGTTCACTCGTTGCCGTCTGCTGGCAGACGGCAAAGAGCCCGAAAGCAGACGACAAAGAGTAGGCGTGGGGCCCACTTGAGCGCTGCGGTGGGTAGTACACTCTTTGCCGTCTGCCAGCACACGGCAAAGAGCCCGAAAGCAGACGACAAAGAAAATAACCTAACTTATCTAACGGCCGCCCCCGCCCCCACCTCCCTCTCTCTCTCTCTACCCCCGACGCCCCACCGCCCCCCCGGCGCCCCCGACGCCCCACCGCCCCCGCCGCGCCCGTCGCTGCCGCCGCGGGCGGCCCACGGCCCTGCCGCCCCGACGACCCCGACGCCCCCCTCCGGTGAGGCTTTTTTTTTCTTCTCTGTTTTTTTTCTTTTTTTTCAGAATAAGTAGAATAAGTAGAAAGTATAAGTAGCAGAATTATAAGTAGAATAAAGTAGAAAAACTAGAATAAGTAGAAGAAGTAGAAGAAGAATAAGTAGAAGAAGAGGAAAAAGGAAAAAGAAGGAAGAAGAAGATGAAAAAAAAGAAGAAGAGAAGAATAAGTAGAAGAAGAGAAAAAGGAAAAGAAGGAAGAAGATGATGAAAAAAAATAAGAAGAAGAAAAGAAGAAGAAGTAGAGGAAGAGGAAAAAGGAAAAGAAAGGAAGAAGAAGAAGAAGAAGAAGAAGAAGAAGAAGAAGAAGAAGAAGAAGAGGAGGAGGAGAAGAAAAGAAGAAGAAGAAGAAGAAGAAGAAGAAGAAGAAGAAGAAGAAGAAGAAGAAGAAGAAGAAGAAGAAGAAGAAGAAGAAGAGGAGGAGGAGGAGAAGAAGAAGAAGAGGAGAATGGAAAAGAAAGGAAGAAGAAGAAGAAGAAGAAGAAGAAGAAGAAGAAGAAGAAGAAGAAGAAGAAGAAGAAGAAGAAGAAGAAGAGAAGAGGAGAAGAAGAAGAAGAGGAGGAGAAGAAGAAAAACAGGAGAAGAAGAAGAAGAAGAAGAAGAAGAAGAAGAAGAAGAAGAAGAAGAAGAAGAAGAAGAAGAGAAGAAAAGGAAGAAGAAGAGGAGAAGAAGAAGAAATAGAGGAGAAGAAGAATAAAAGAAAAGTGGAAAAGTAGTTATATGTTGTGAATTCAAAGAACAAAACACAAAATATGTTGTGAATTACATGCCATCTATATTGTAAATAAGCCTCATTTAAGTTTAATATATATACATAGGAATCATGCACGAAAAGCTGTATGGTAGAACAGATGTTACCTTGTGCATGCTGACCATGGTCCAATTATATTCGCCAGATCTTCTAGCACATTGGCCAAGGAGAGCATATACGATTGCAATTTCAAATTATACTGAAGCAAAGCATGTACATTGAGGGTCATAGTTCGGCTATTAGTAATCAAAAAATAAGAAAGTTTGCTTTTTACACCCTAGTCACGACCTAGGTCTTGACCATACAGAAGAGGCCCAATACGCTTTACTCGCACTATTGCTACCAAGAAAAGCAAGAACATGAGTTGCCACTTGAACTGGTTTATCAACATGATGAATGTGACCATATGCTACACAGATGCGTTCTTATTCCTCATATTGTATCTTGTATTTTTCATTTAGATGAAGTTTCTTCATTGTGCCTGGTGACTATAAAAAATTATTTATAAGGAAAATATACATGTCTCAAATCAAAATATTTGGTAGAATAGATAAAATTAGTGAGAAATCTTTTGTATCATGGGAAAGTCCGATTTAAATAACATGTACACTAGTATGTAGGGGTAGTTATTTAAATAGAAATGTAAGATGAATTAGCATGTCATTATTAGTCATGAACAATCCTATGAATGATTGCCACCCAACTACAACTACAAAATTATATATATTCCATATGATCTGCTCCACGATAAATTTTAGTGTCTCTTGCTAGCAACATGGTAGAATAAACTAAAATATAACAATTCTGCATGAATAACAAAAAGCATGAAAATCCCTACAGAATAAAGAGACCAGTTTACACTGAAGTTTACTTGAATGAAGTTACACTTAAATTATATACATATTATTATTCATGTCATGTATTCAATTTTTTATGTTGTACTAATTTTGTTTACTCTTTGTCATGGCAGGTGTTGAAATATGGTGGGCGCGGGTCGAGAGCGCTCCGCGAGTACTTCTTCGTTGGCGCCCCGCGGGAGGGCTACCATTCCACCCCTACCTCTCCGGGGAGCGTTGATAGAGAGTATGGGGACACCGGCGGGCGCTTCTTCGTCGGCGTCGTTGCCCACTGGGAGAGGAGGTCGGGGAGGGAAGAAGAGAGGTAGAGGACGTGGCCGCGAGAGAGGTAGGCAGACTGCTATGCCTTCCTCTCCGCCACCCCCATCTCATTCACCCGAGCACAGGACTGCTAGGGTGGACTCGTCTGAGGTGGAGGCTACGGGGACTCCGGACCACGAGCCTCGGGTCGACGGGCCTTCGGCCCACGAGACTCCGGACCAGGCTACGTCCCAGGAGACGTCTGGATGGGGTACCTGGCCGGATCCGCCTGAGGGGCCGAGTGGCCATGCTGATGATGGCGGGGATGAGTTTACTGATAGTGAGGGTGAGGTGGTTGAGGGGGCCACCATGTACCAGCGTGGTGGTACATGGCTCCCGCCCCTGCCGGCGACCCGCGAGCAGAGGCCGGTGATTAGGCCTGATGGGGAGAAGTAAGTGCATTTACTCTTGTACCTTTTGCCTTCATGTTTCTTCAAATATCTAATGCGTTGGCCTTGTCATACTGCAGGGGTTGGGTACACGCCACTGGAGTCCGCAGGCCCAACACCGTCCTTGGTGTGCTTTGCCGGCAAAATTTCCCGGGGTTTGTCACATTGCCTGGTGAGGGTCAGCTTCCACAGCTAGGATTGAGCTGGGAGCACTACTTGGCTGCCCAGGCCCCGCCGGAGGAGATGATCAACGGTGTCTTGTGCCACACGAGGGCCGAGATGGTGATCAGAAGCTTTTGGGTAATTTCTCCTTTACACAATTAAAAATTAACAATAGCTAGTTATTGTACTAATTAGTGTTGTCTCGTTTGATTGCAGACCTTCTACAGGTGTGAGGAGGGATACGAGGAGGACGCGGCAAAGGTTATCGATACCGAGTGCAAGCGCCTACTACAAAACTTATGGCACGAGGCTCGGCCGCAGGCTGTTCGAGACTACTACGCCACGCGTGGTATTAATAAGAACAAGCCGTCGTGCCGGGCTAAGTTTCTGAAGAAGAATCAGTACATGAAGGTAATTACCTATTCTTAAGGCATTGTACTTAGTTTCCTTGATTTGATTCGTAGGCGTAGCGCTCAAATTTCTCTTTACTAACTTAGGTGCCCCCGAGATGGTGTGCGGAAAAGATGGATTGTTGGGAGGCGTTGGTGGATGAGTGGTGCACAGACCGCTGGCGAGCCGTCCACGACAATGCCAAGGACCGGCGTGCCCAAATGGTTGGTGTGCCACACCATCAAGGCAGTGCCAACTTATATCAGTTCGGGCGGAACTGGGTATGTGGTTTGCTTCATGATTCATGCAATTCATTCTTCATGCTAGCTTGAGCCCTTTACTAATACTTTGTTCCTCTCTTTTAGGCATGACACAATAACACGGAGGTGCCAGAGGTGTACGACCTCTATGCCATGGCCCATACTGCCTCGTACAAGAAGGCCAAGGCATTCTCTGAGTCTGACCTCGCTCATCCAGAAAATTTCACCAACATCTCCTCCCACCACAAGCTCATGAGGTACAACAAGGAGGCGAAGGCGAGGAAAGGGGAGGACTATAACCCGAGCCAGAATCCTATTGATCCAGAGCTGGTGATGATATCTGGTGGCGGGAGGCCCCATGGCTCATTAGCCATTGGAGATGGACTGATACGTTGTCCTCTCACTCTCCCAGAGATCAAGGTGCGTCAAACGAGCTCCTGTCCTGAGATAAGGCCTCGTCAACGGCCAGTCGATCTCGCCATCGAGGTTAGTTATACGGACTCAGATATCTTTCCTCCATTACATTGTGTGTGTGGCCATCGATGATTACAATGCTAACGAGGAGTGGTGTTGCAGGCTGCTCTTCAGAAAGAGAGAGCGACAACCCAGGCGCTTCTGGAGGAGAGGGACCGGGTGGCGGCGGAGAAGGAACGGCTAGCGGAGGAGAAGATGGCTAGGTTGTTGGAGGAGGAGAGGGCACGGAACATGGCGGCTCACGTGGCCATGTACGAGCTCTTCGTGGTAAGTTTCTTCTGCATATTAGTCAAATCATGCACGTAATGTTCGTTTCATTAGTAACTAAACCAAATGTGCAGTCTATGTGCGAGAAGACCGGTCAGACCCCTCCGCCGATGCCAGTCATTACTCCGGTGGGAACGGTGAGTTTCATTTGAATGGCCATTAGTTACTAGCTAGTCTTAACATTTGAGTGTCATCATGCTAACGAGACATTGCAAATGATCTTTGGTGCAGCATAACTCCGGAGCCGCATCGCACACCCCTTCTCTAGGTGAAACTGGCTAGAGCAACCCCGGTGCTTGACCTCCGTGATGACGACGACGGTAAGTTTTCTCTAGTATTTTGCTTAACAAATGCATACTTAGCTTCGTACATGCTAGTTAGCCCTATTATGCCACATACTTAGCTTATTTTCCCCAAAAAAGACATACTTAGCTAATTATCCTCCAAAATGACATAATTAGCTTATTTAGTTCATTTATGACATAATTAGCTTAGTTAGGTAAAAAAATGGCATAATAACCTTGGTTAGCTCATAAATGTCTTATAATTAGCTTATTTTCCTCCAAAATGACATAATAAGCTTAGTTAGCTCTAAAATGGCATAATTACGTAAGTTAGCTCTAAAATGACACAAATAAGGAATAAGAAGAAGAAAAACAAGGAAGATGAGAAAAAGAAAGAATAGAAGAAGAAAGACAAGAAAAAGAAAGAATAAAAGAAGAAGAATGAGAAGGAAAAGGATAAAAAGATAGAAGAGAAGAAAGATGAGAAAAAGAGAGAAGAAGAAGAAAATATATTCTTATTCTTCTTCTTCTTCTCTTTCTTCTTCTTCTTCTTCTTCTTCTAACTTTCTTACTCCCATTTTTGCAGATTTGATTCACTTCATGGAAGCTGGCATTGATGGACTGCTAGTGTTTATTTTTTGTTTTGATTTGTATTGATGAACAATGTGAAACTATGTATGTATATATGGATGAACGGTGTGAAACTATGTATGTTTTGGTTCTTTTAATAGTCTATGTGTTATCTTGTTCAAAATTTCACGATAATGTTGGATACATGGCCTATGCTTCTTTCTGAAACTATATATATCATATATGTGTTGTGAAAATGCAGGGAAATAATAGAAAACAGACAAAAAAGTGGCAATACAGGTACTTTGCCATCTGCCAGCGGACGGCAAAGACATTTGCCATCGGTAGGCAGACGGCAAAAGTGCCACGTGGCAGCAACATGTGCAACCTGGGAGCACCAGGTGTGACCCATTTGGTCATTTTGCCGTCCGCTGGCAGACGGTAAAGTATGTCGTTAGTTTGCCGTCCGCTGGCAGACGGCAAAGTCTGCAGTTAGCCAGACCAGGCCACAGTACTACTGACAGGACTGCTGACATCATATGGCAGACGGCAAAGGCAGGTGTTATTTTGCCGTCAGCTGGCGGACGGCAAAGTATGCCGTTAGCCACCTAACGGGGCTAGACGCTATACGTTGCTGTCTACGTACTTTGCCGTCAGCTTGGACAGGAACACCGACGGCAAATATCTTTGCCGTCCGCTGCGCTTATGCAGACGGCAAAGTAGCTCATTACCGTGACTTTCTGTGCCGAAAGTGGGGCCGTCAGCCAGCAGACGGTAAAGGTGTTTGACGTCCGTGGCCTGGTCCTTTGCCGTCTGCTATGGCAGACGGCAAAGTAGCAGATTCCTGTAGTGAGTAGTGGAGGACTGAGGTAGACGGGCGGTCGTCGATGGCGGAAGGCAGGAGGCGGCATCCTGGGCGATTGGCAAAAGGCAGCGCCGCAGCAGACGAGATTGTCAAAAGCCAGGTGGCGTGTTACCGATTAATGGAACGGCCAGGCCGATCGATACATACATGTCTTAGCAGTGTATTAGCAGGCCTCGGCTGGCGTTCCTGCGGGAACGTTTACTTGGGCCTTCCTTGCTGATGGGTACTACGTTGCTGATTACTATCAAAGTGTGATAGTTGTACGTACAATATTTGGGGGGCCCAAATTTTGGGGGGCCCTCATGGATGGGCCTGAACACATCATGAAGATAGATTGATTGATAATATGTCTTATAATGGATGTCGTGTGTGATACACGATTACAAGTTTGATCTATTGGAGGAGAAACTATGGTGGAGATGGAGATGGTGGCTATGGAGATGGGAAATGGCGGAGGCTACGGTTGATGAAGATGGGATGAAGATGACTCTGTTCTGCCTCCATTCACGACTCTTCTGTTAACATTTTGGCCTCGACCCCTTTATAAAAGTTGTTCAGGTGGACGAGGAGCCACCGTTTCCATGCCATATGACCGCTCATACGAGCGGTTGTGGTCGTATGGAACAACGTCTTTTGCTCTGGACTTGCTGGCGCGCCCTCTCCTGATTTCTTCTATCTCCTCCTTTACTACTTTCCATGTTCTCACTTAATTATGTCCATATTTAGCCCATTTCCTGTAGATACACAATAAAGAGAGGATTTGTGGAATCCTATGCATTCATTAGTCATTAGTGGCAATGTCGGAGCGAATATATCGGTTTTAATGAAATATATCGGTTTAAACAAAGGGTGGAGGAGTGTAAAAGTAGCACTTATCAGCATGTTTTTTGATCCTGTAATTTCTTTGCGGTATGAATATTGGGAAGCAAATGATTTAAGGCAATAGTCTATCAATTTGACATCAAAACAATAATACACAAGAATACTAGCAAACAATCATTGCCTTTCAAAATATAAATGCTAAAGAGCGTTATCCCTACTCATTTAGTCATGTAAGCATGGCATAGCTTGGTCTTCGTAACATAAGATATCTATCATGAACACCCCGGTGCCAAACCAAGCAATTAAATCAATACTTTTTCTTGCTTCAGCTTTTTCAACTCCCATGTGATGTCCTGCAAGTGCACAGGGCTATGTAGCAATTTCATGATAAGTAAGGTTTGTCGATCCCACAGGGTGCGAATAGGATGGCACCACAATCCCTGCAGCTACGTTGTCACTAACACAACCACGCTCACACCCAAACCGGAGTTTGGAAATAGCTCACTTAAGTAGGTTGCTAGGAACGGTAAAAGGGAGAATTAAACTAAAGAGAACGGAAAATAAATACTAAACTAAACAAAGAAAATAAACTAAGAGAGGTATGTGATGTTTTTTAGACGAGATTGCTGGCATCTAGGTATGGTCTCATTCGGTACGGGCACAGAATGGAGTTAAGCTTTATGACTATGCCACGTGGTGGCTAAGTCAGTACCTGCATTGTAGGATACAATATTCTAAGGATGGTGGGCAGTCCCTCACATAATGTGATCCCTCAAGACACGATGTATTGAGATAACTCATTCATCTTACTTCTTGTCCCATACCTGAGGCGGCTATCGCAAAGATATTAAGGTCCTCGTGGTTTGAGGACCGGACGAAGGCATTAGGTTCTATGGACAACCGTGCTCCTAGACAAATTGTGTTCCCCTTAAGATGTGTGCGCCTGTCACTTCGCAGGTCTATCAGTTTCCACAACATTCTATCAACTTCATGTGTGGCCTAAGAGTTGAACGTCTCCAACTACGCCAATGGATTGAACGTCTCCAATCGCTAAATTACCGCATAGTTAAATAAGCAACACGAAGCAACACACATAAATAGGCTAAACATATCAAACAACCACTTACTAATCGACTGACCCATATCCAATAATTACTCAAATAACATCACATAAAGAGGGTTTCAAGAGTTATTACAACCCATCACGGAGACCGTGATGGGGGAGGAAGAAGGGGTGATGATGGCGGCGCGGCGGATAATGGTGATGATGGTGGCGCGGCGGCGGCTCCCTTCCGGTCTCCCTCTTGGTTTCCCCAATGGTGTTCTTAAGGTGGACGGCGGCTGGACTTGCAGATGAAGTTTGATGAATGACGGCTTGATGAAGATGGAGATGGAGGCGGCAGCTAGGGTTTATGGTGTTCTTATAAGAGCTCTCCCAATGCCTACTCCGTTGATGTAACATCTCCCCTTTGATCCAAGGGCTCTAGATGAGCCATATCCTCTCCCAAATCATCCCTTGGAGGCCAAGGAAGTTGTATGTGTCAACGGGGATGAAATCCACGAAGAATCCCGTCACAAGAGGCAACTTTCGATGCTGTTTGGACTCCATACGGGCGCCCATACGACCAGCCACGGTCGCATGAAATGCCGTCTTTCATACTGTTGCCCCCTTAGGTAAATCGACCGCCATTTCTACTCAGAATTTGACGTTCTTGGGCTCATTGGATTCGTATGAACGACGCTGATCCATTTTTGGTTTTAGATCTTGATTTGGAGCACTTTGGAAAAAAATGACTTTTTCCACCTTCGAAATGGCTAAGTCTCGGGTCCTGGGTGTCCACCATTTGAACTCCTTTCATCGTGTTAAGTGCTTGGGAAGTCCATATCACCTACAAGACACACAAAGACAAACAAAACTAATAAAAACTAACAAAGAATAAAGATTATGCAATGCTCGCGGTTAAAAGAGTAAAAACTGGAAATCATGCATATGGACATGTAATTTGCTTAATGGGACATGATATGACTTGATATACAGAGATAATGTGCAACAAATAAAATATGGAGCCATCAACCTCCCCAAGCTTAAAGATTGCTTGTCCTCGAGTAAGAAGGTTGACTATCTAAGCTCATTATTGCTAACTCTAAGCACACATTGAAAACCAAAGTTGAAAAGTGTTATCCATGTTCATCGTGCAAGCTTGCAAAAGTTAGCTAGCATGGGAGTAATACCTGCAATCCTCTTAGTTCCATTGCCATGGAGGTCAAGAAAGAGGAAATATTTTTGTGGAGTCCAAATTCCCATTGCAAAAGGTTTAGAGAGAATGTCAATATTATGTTGGGAACAAAGCAATGTCCATCATAGACAAAAGAAATTATGCATTAGCGATCGCTTTAGAAATACCAACTCGAGGCATACCAGGTACAATAGCAAGATCGTCTGTCTACGTTAATCAACCACTCAACTACCTATGCAGAGCTGAGCGCAAGCCTATGCCTCGCACTTAAAGGAAAAAGTAGAATAATGATTGGGGTTTGAGAAGTCAAAAACAAAGAAAGTCTTGCATCAACGCAGCTAACCATTAGGCAATGGAGAAGGCCTTATGATTGATGTCAACGCAAGGAGTAGGGATCGCCATGCAACTAGGATGCACATAGAGCTATGAATATGTGAAAGCTCTCCAATGGACTAAGTGGGGCTGCATCCAACTTGCTTGATCATGAAGACCCCGAGCATTTGAGGATACTCGTCATTGGAATATACAAGCCAAGTTCTATAATGTAAATTCCCCACTAGTATAAAACATAAAGCTCATGAAACTTTCTACATGAGAATGCATGAAGTGGTGCTACTTTGAAGCACAAGTGTATATTAAAAAGGATAATGGTGTTGCTCCTTCTCTCTTCCTCACCTTTTCTATTTTTTCTTTCTTTCTTTCTTTCTTTCTTTCTTTTTCTCTTTTTTCATTTCATTTCTCTTTTTGTGGCACCTCCTTGGTGAATCTTTTATTTGATATCTCTTTTTTTCTATTTTTTTGGGTAGAAGCAACACCTTACAATGATGATCAATACACTTTCTATTGACACACTTCACCTGAAGTAATCATAACTCAAAACATGAGAGAAACTCTATATGGTGAAGTGATACGTCTCCAACGTATCTATAATTTTTTATTGTTCTATGCTATTATAGTATCAATCTTGGATGTTTTATATGCAATTATATGCCATTATATATCATTTTTTGGGACTAACCTATTAACCCAGTGCCCAGTGCCAGTTGTTGTTTTCTGCTTGTTTTTGCCTTTTCAGAAAATCATTATCAAAAAGTGTCCAAACGAGAAAAAAACTTTGGATTAATTTTTTCTGGACCAGAAGAGACCCACGAAGCTTCGGGAGAAGACGAGAAGAGCCACGAGGAGGCGGCAAGCCTGGAGGGCGCGCCCAGGGGGGTAGGCGCGCCCCCCAGGCTTGTGGGCCCCTCACAGCCCCTCCTGACCTAATTCCAGCGCTATAAATTCCCAAATATTCCCAATATACCAGAGAGACAGAAGAGCAAACCTTTTTGCCGCCGCAAGCCTCTATTCTTCCGCGATCCCATCTGGAGGCCTTTTTCGGTACTCTGCCAGAGGGGGAATCGATCATGGAGGGCTTCTTCATCAACCTTGCTGCCCTTCTGATGATGTGTGAGTAGTTTACCACAGACCTACAGGTCCATAGCTAGTAGCTATATGGCTTCTTCTCTCTCTTTGATCTTCAATACCATGTTCTCCTCGATGTTCTTGGAGTTCTATCCGATGTAATCTTCTTTTGTGGTGTGTTTATTGGGATCCGATGAATTGTGAGTTTATGATCAGATTATTCATGAGAAATATTTGAGTCTTCTCTGAACTCTTTTATGCATGATTATTATAGCTTTGTATTTCTCTCTGATCTATCGATTTGGTTTGGCCTACTAGATTGATTTATCTTGCAATGGGAGAGGTGCTTTGTGATGGGTTCAATCTTGCGGTGCTCAATCCCAGTGACAGAAGGGGACATGACACGTATTTGTATTGTTGCCATTAAGGATAAAAAGATGACGTTTAATCATATTGCTTGAGTTTACTTTGTCTACAGCATGTCATCTTGCTTAAGGCATTACTCTGTTTCATACTTAATACCCTAGATGCATGCTGGATAGGGGTCGATGGGTGGAGTAATAGTAGTAAATGCAGGCAGAAGTCGGTCTACTTGTCTAGGACGTGATGCCTATATACATGATCATTGCCATGAATCTGTCATAATTATTTGCTTTTCTATCAATTGCCCAACAGTAATTTGTTTACCCACCGTATGCTATGTGTTCGAGAGAGAAGCCTCTAGTGAAAACTATGGTCCCTGGGTCTACTTTATCATATATAAAAAACCTAAAAATACCTTGCAGCAATTTATTTACTTTTATTTTGTTTAGTATTTTAGTTAATCTATCTATCACTATCAGAATTAATCCTTGTAAATAACCGCTAAGAGGATTGACAACCCTCTTATTTGCGTTGGGTGCAAGTGTTTGCTTTTGTGTGTGCAGGTGCGCTTAACGGAATTTTGCTTGGTTCTCCTATTGGATTGATAACATTGGTTCTTAACTAAGGGAAATACTTATCTCTACTATACTGCATTATCCTCTCCTCTTCGGGGAAATACCAACGCAGTCTACAAGTAGCAAGAAGAATTTTTGCCACCGTTGCCGGGGAGACATCATCAAAATTACCAAGTACCTTCGCACAAACTATCATCCACTCGCATTTATTTTATTTGCCTTTTTATTTGCATTTTCCTCTAGTTTTCATCTCCTCCACTTCTAATTTTTTTTTTACAAAAACACAAAAATATTTTTATTTGCTTGTTTGCTAGTTTGCTTGCTTTGCTTGAAGTTGCCACCATGTCTGAGTTTGTTATTGAAAAAGTGAGGATGGTAAAATCCCTAAGATAGAAATTCCCTCAAATTTAGACTCAAAATTTTTTGTAGTAGGGAGTGGAAATATCATAGGGAAAAACATTATTCAAGAATTCTTTAATTGCACGGGAACTTTGGTTTGCAATGATACTCCAATTCTTAAAAGAACCAACAGTTATGGGGAGGCCATCTCCGCACTTACTCTTAAACTTGAAAGAAGATTTATTCATACTCATCCTACCTTGCAAAGATTGTTTTATGAGTTGCCTGTTATAAACAACCCTAAGGCTTAAAAGATGGCTACTCTTATCCTTATGAATGAGTTTGATTACATAGTACGAGAAGCTAGAGAGATCTTTGATTTCTATAATATGAGCCAAGAAAATCCTGTGGTAGATGAAATTTTATATAATGAGGAATATATGTTGAGATATGTTTTTCATGATCACCATGCTTTTGATGAAAATACTAAAAAGGAAGTTCCTCCCCTACATATCATCCAACAAGTTTTCAATGGTATTAATCAGAAGTATTCTTGGATCGCAAAAGGGAACCAACAAGGGTTTGAAGAAAGTAGCCTTAATGACCCTAAAATTTTGGTTGATGATGTGTTCCCCATTGTTTTTGAAAAACCTCCTGAAAATCACACACCTAAGGATGTCAAAACCAAGGATGAGAACACTTGAAACTATGCATTATGCCTAGCTAGGGGCATAAAACAATAGCGCTTGTTGGGAGGCAACCCAATGAATAAAATAAATTTTTGTTTTTACTTTCTGTTCTTGTGTGTTTACATAAATTATAGCCTCTGTTATGATTGTGTTCTTATCTTTTAATTAGTGTTTGTGCCAAGTAATGCCTTTGGGATGATGTTGATGATAGTATAATTGATGCTGTTTGGAAAACAGAAAGTTTTGCATCCAGTGCTGGAATTTTAATTCTATACTGGAGCGTTAGAAAAATATGAAATTTTTACATAGTATTGGTATATGAATTTTTTACGTTGTCCTAATTTTTCAGAATTTTTGGAGTTACAGAAGTATGGCTTTTAAATAGATCTTTACAGACTATTCTGTTTTATACAGATTCTGTTTTTGTTGCATAGTTTGCTTATTTTGATGAATCTATGGATCGTATCGGGGGGTATGAGTCATGGAGAAGTTGGAGTACAGTAGCATTATGCCAATATTAAATATGAATCAATTTACAACAGTACCTAAAGTTTAAGGTTTGTTTGTTATACTAACGGATCTCACGAGGTTTCTGTTGAGTTTTGTGTGCAGAAGTTTTCAAGTTTTGGGTTAGACTACGATGGATAAAGGAATAAGGAGCGGCAAGAGCCTAAGCTTGGGGATGCCCAAGGCACCCCAAGGTAATATTCAAGGAATACTCAAGCATCTAAGCTTGGGGATGCCCCGGAAGGCATCCCCTCTTTCGTCTACAATCTATCGGTAACTCACTTGGAGCTATATTTTTATTCATCACATGATATGTGTTTTACTTGGAGCATCTTGTGATATAGTTTGTTTGCTTTTGTTTGATTTTTAGTCTGTCACAATCATCTTTTCTGAACACACCTTTTTGAGAGGGCCACACATTATTCGTGATTTGTTAGAATACTCTATGTGCTTCACTTATATCTTTTGAGCTAGGCAGTTGCTCTAGTGCTTCTCTTATATCTTTTAGAGCACGGTGGTGGTTATATTTTAAAGAAATAGTTGCACTCTCATGCTTCACTTATATCTTTTTGAGAGTCTAATGAATAGCAATGGTAATATGCATGGGTTATGAATTTGGTCCTGATATGATAGGTATTCAAGAGGGATATAATAAAAACTTTCATGTAGATCATTGAATATGATAAGTTTGATTCCTTGCAATAGTTTTTGCAATATTAAGATAGTAATATGTGGGAGGTGCTAGTAGATAATTGTGGTTTAGCAAGAATATTGGTTAAGGTTTGTGATTCCCGAAGCATGCACGTATGATCTGTCGTTATGCTAAGAAGTTTGGAGCATGATTTATTCTTGATTGTCTACCTTATGAGTGACGGTCGGGGACGAGCGATGGACTTGTCCTACCAATCTATCCCCCTAGGGGAATGTGTAGTAGTACTTTGCTTCGAGGGCTATTAAACTTTCGCAATAAGTATGTGAGTTCTTTATGACTAATGTGAGTCCATGGATTATACGCACTCTCACCTTTCCGCAATTTGCTAGCCTCTTCAGTACCGTGCATTGCCCTTTCTCACATCGAGAGTTGGTGCAAACTTCGCCGGTGCATTCAAACCCCGTGATATGATACGCTCTATCACACATAAGCCTCCTTATATCTTCCTCAAAACAGCCACCATACCTACCTATCATGGCATTTCCATAGCCATTCCGAGATATATTGCCATGCAACTTCCACCGTTCCGTTTTTATGACACACATCGTCATTGTCATATTGCTTTGCATGATCATATAGCTGACATAGTATTTGTGGCTCAGCCATCGTTCATCATTTTTATACATGTTACACTAGCATTATTGCACATCGTGGTACAGTGCCAGAGGCATTCATATAGAGTCATATTTTTGTTCTAGTATTGAGTTGTAATATTGAGTTGTAAGTAAATAAAAGTGTGATGATCATCATTATTAGAGCATTGTCCCAGTGAGGAAAGAATGGTGGGGACTAATGAGTCCTCGAAAAAGTGGGGATGAGGTCCATGAGACCGTTCTAAATAAAAAAATGATGAGAGAAAAAGAGAGAAGGGGCAATGTTACTATCCTTTTTCCACACTTGTGCTTCGGAGTAGCACCATGTTTTTCATATAGAGAGTCTCCTATTTTGTCACTTTCATATACTAGTGGAAAATTTTCATTATAGAACTTGGCTTGTATATTTCGATGATGGGCTTCCTCAAATGCCCGAGGTCTTCATGAGCAAGCAAGTTGGATGCACACCCACTTAGTTTTCATGTTGAGCTTTCATACACTTATAGCTCTTAGTGCATCCATTGCATGGCAATCCCTACTCCTCGCATTGACATCAATTGATGGGCATCTCCATAGCCCGTTGATTAGCCTCGTCGATGTGAGACTATCTTCTTATTTTTGACTTCTCCTTATTAATCTCTACCACCATACTCTATTCCACCCATAGTGCTATATACATGGCTTACGCTCATGTATTGCGTGGGGGTTGAAAAAGCTGAAGCGCGTTAAAAAGTATGAACCAATTGCTCGACTTGTCATCGGGGTAGTGCATGATAAATATTTTGTGTTAAGAAGATGGAGCATGACAGGATTGTATGATTTTGTAGGGATAACGTTCTTTAGCATTTTTATTTTGAAAGACATGATTGTTTATTAGTATGCCTGAGTATTGATGTCTTTATATCAAACTATAGACTATTGCTTTTAATCATTCGGATCATATTATTCATACCGTAAGAGAGAGATTACATGATGAAACATGATAGGTAGCATTCCACATCAAAAATTCTGTTTTTATCATTTACCTACTCGAGGACGAGTAGGAATTAAGCTTGGGGATGCCTGATACGTCTCCAACGTATCTATAATTTTTTATTGTTCCATGCTATTATAGTATCAATCTTGGTTGTTTTATATACAATTATATGCCATTATATATCATTTCTTGGGACTAACCTATTAACCCAGTGCCGAGTGCCAGTTGCTATTTTCTGCGTGTTTTTGCCTTTTCAGAAAATCATTATAAAAAAGTGTCCAAACGAGAAAAAAATTTGGATTAATTTTTTCTGGACCAGAAGAGACCCACGAAGCTTCGGGAGAAGACCAGAAGAGCCACGAGGAGGCGGCAAGCCTGGAGGGCGCGCCCAAGGGGGTAGGCGCACCCCCCAGGCTTGTGGGCCCCTCGTAGCCCCTCCTGACCTAATTCCAACGCTATAACTTCCCAAATATTCCCAATATACCAAAGAGACGGAAGAGAAAACCTTTCCGCCGCCGCAAGCCTCTGTTCTTCTATGATCCCCTCTGGAGGCCTTTTCCGGTACTCTGCCGGAGGGGGAATCGATCACGGAGGGCTTCTTCATCAACCTTGCTGCCCTTCCGATGATGTGTGGGTAGTTTACCACAGACCTACGGGTCCATAGCTAGTAGATAGATGGCTTCTTCTCTCTCTTTGATCTTCAATACCATGTTCTCCTCGATGTTCTTGGAGTTCTATCCGATGTAATCTTCTTTTGCGGTGTGTTTGTTGGGATCCGATGAATTGTGAGTTTATGATCAGATTATTCATGAGAAATATTTGAGTCTTCTCTGAACTCTTTTATGCATGATTATTATAGCTTTGTATTTCTCTCCGATCTATTGATTTGGTTTGGTCTACTAGATTGATTTATCTTGCAATGGGAGAGGTGCTTTGTGATGGGTTCAATCTTGCGGTGCTCAATCCCAGTGACAGAAGGGGACATGACATGTATTTGTATTGTTGCCATTAAGGATAAAAAGATGGGGTTTAATCATATTGCTTGAGTTTACTTTGTCTACATCATGTCATCTTGCTTAAGGCATTACTTTGTTTCATACTTAATGCCCTAGATGCATGCTGGATAGCGGTCGATGGTTGGAGTAATAGTAGTAGATGCAGGCAGGAGTTGGTCTACTTGTCTAGGATGTGATGCCTATATACATGATCATTGTCATGAATTTTTCATAATTATTTGCTTTTCTATCAATTGCCCAACAGTAATTTGTTTACCCACTGTATGCTATGTGTTTGAGAGAGAAGCCTCTAGTGAAAACTATGACCCCCGGGTCTACTTTATCATATATAAAAAACCTAAAAATACCTTGCTGCAATTTATTTACTTTTATTTTGTTTAGTATTTTAGTTTATCTATCTATCACTATCAGAATTAATCCTTGCAAATAACCGCTAAGAGGATTGACAACCCTCTTATTTGCATTGGGTGCAAGTGTTTGCTTTTGTGTGTGCAGGTGCGCTTAACGGAATTTTGCTTGGTTCTCCTACTGGATTGATAACCTTGGTTCTTAACTGAGGGAATACTTATCTCTACTATACTGCATCATCCTCTCCTCTTCGGGGAAATACCAACGCAGTCTACAAGTAGCATGAAGCCTCTGGCATGATCATGCAAGGCAAATGAAAAACATGTCTCTATTCATGTAAGGTAATAATGATGGTAGGTCAAGGCGATATACTCGGAATGGCTTTGAAAATGCCATGGTAGGTAGGTATGGTGGCTGTTTTGAGGAGATGGGGTGTTTTAGGTGTAGGAGAACAAGAGAAAGTCCTCTCACGGGTTTGGATGTACCTACGAAGTATGCGCCAAGTCTCAATGTGAGAGTAGGCAATGCACGGTACTGCAGAGGCTAGCAATAAAAGATGAAACGGAAGTGCAAAAGGCTTCGAACTCGCATTAGTAATAAAGAACTCAAACACTACACAAGAGCATCGCGGTGTCATATTGCATAAGACTCAAAAGCTAAGTACCCCGAGGGGATAGTTTGGTGGGGATAACCCCGTTACGCGTCCCGGATCAACCAAAGATGCTTGGTTTCTCAACAAAAAGCCTCTACAATCATTCAATCGCTAATCAAGCCACCACTAGAGTCCCCAACTTAATTAAGTTATTAGGTGAAAGAAAGGCAACAGTTCAAAGGACTCCTTTTTTGGTTTTTTGATAAAAAGAACATGGTAATGTATTTTAGAGGGTTACAAGATTTCATCATGCTAGGTTAAACTAGAGCAAAGCAAACATGTCAAAACAGCGGGACACACGATTGCACGAAAACCCTATGATAATGAACATTGCATAAGACCCTAAGCATGCAAATATAACCTCCCCAAGCTTAGAACTTTGCAATACCAAACTCGAGAAAATTACAAAAGAAAAGAGAAAATGCAGTTTTAAAGGAGAGTGCGAGAAGTGATTACCTCCCCAAGCTTAAGTTAAAGCAAGGGTTAGACACTTTTACCATTAAGGTTCAAATAACCTCTCCTTCAATGGACATGGACCTTGCTTCTATGATTTCCTTGTTGGGGTCTGGTGGCTGCCTTCCAATAGAACCTGCTGAAAACAAACTAAAAGGAAAACGAAATATTTTTGTGCTTTTTGAAGTTTTTCATTTTTTGTAGTTCAAAGGTTAGCAACACAAGTGATAAAAGCATTCGCCTCAATATGATCGGTTCATCTACCTAAGCACCACGCTCAAGACGATAAACTATGTCCAAGAGCAACGTTACTCTCTCATATTTGCATGAGGTGTACATGAGACAAAGTGTGAAGTAAAAGTGGGCAGCTCCTACATGCCTAATTTAAAAGAGAGTTCTCACTTAAGGTGAGAAACTTAATACTAACAACTTTTATTTGGGCAAGGTTCAAATTGGAAAGCATTACCGGACACTTGAAGTTGAAACTTAACGAATGGAAGCAACCAAGTGGCTTGTGCGGATCTTCATACGGTTGGCACTATACCGTCCACATCACCACATAAGGTTCAAGTCCCTGTGAAAATAACACACAAAATAAAATCATCGATTCGGTATACGAACGGAGTTCGTATACCCAACCGGAGAAGAAAATGAAAGAAAACATAGGTTGCTAAAGATTTATTGGACAAGGAGCTTCGAAGGTAATTAAATGAAATTGGAAAGCAAATAATTGGTTTAGAAAATACCCCATCGACCTCAGACGTCGAAAATGATTCATTATTGCCCTCATACGAGCGTACGTATGATCGGCTGAGGTCGTACGATACGCCATCTTTCGCTCTGGTAGTCCTTGCTTTGCGTCTTCCTCTCATACGAGCGCGCATACGAGCGCAAGCGCTCGCATGAAACGCCGTCTTGCACTCTGGAGAGTTGCTCCTCTGCAGCCGCCGAGTCATACGGTCGCGCATACGAGCGTGAGCGCTCGTACGGTAGTCCGTCTTTCGTTTTGATCCTCTTCTGCTCGCGGCCACGAGCTGATACGAGCATGGATACGACCGCGACTGTCGTATGGTACGCCATATTTTTCCCTGGAGCTGCAGAACTTTGCGAAAATTTGTGTGCTTCCTCCTCACGTTAGTAACATAGCATATTTTCATCAAAAAAAGAGGAGGTGTGCAACAAAATATTGAGCTACCGATATGCTAACTTTTTTTACCAACAAAGATTATTCCAAGACCAATTCTAATAGCAACTATGCAAAAACAAAAGTGCCAATGCAAGCATGAATGCAAGTAGACTCAAAGACACAAATCTAAGAAACATACCTACTTACTTCTGGGTTGCCTCCCAAGCAGCGCTTTCTTTATAGCCATATAGCTGGGCTTCGGTGCTCCATTCAGTCATCCACCCAGATCCCAAGGGATATCAACCCCGAGCGTGAGACCTGACTCCGACTGGGGTTTCGAGCACCTCATAGCAGAGTGCGGTTGGAGTCGTACATGTTTACGGTGCATCGGCATCATGTAGGCAAAGAGATTCTCGCTCTCAAGCGAGAACCGATGCACCGAGCTAGATAGGCATGTCTTCATATAGTTCTGCAACGAGAGGGTTAGAGACTTATACATAAACTTTAAGAGATTACCTTGGCTAACTTCGTAGGGGAACACTTCATAAAATTCTTTGTTTGGAGTGGGTTGATCAACAGACCCTAATGGTTTCCCCTGCATAAGAAGACCGTCCAACAAAGCATAGTTAGACATTCGCACAAGTAAATCAAAAGTATTTTCCTCCTCTAGTTCATCACTATCGCTAACATTAGACGTCTCGACCAGAGGGTGACAATCCTGCAAGTCAAGCTCATTAGATTCAAGTTCCTCCATACTAGAGTCATCATCATACTCTTGTTCCTGCACGTTAGTATCTTTTTCATTGGAAAGATATTCTAGACAATAATAATTGATGGAATCCACCACGTAATGTATCCAATCAATAATTTCATCTTCCCTGCGAGCTTGAACAACTTTGATCTCAGCAATTAATTTCCATACACTCGTGCTTAACACATACCGCATGATTTCCTTGGTGGCATTCTTACTACTGTTGTAGTGTGCTACCACCTCATCATAGGTTTTTGTGCACTGGAAGTCAAGATGTTTTGGAGACCGGCAACATACAAGAAACATACATAGAACATAGCATATATGCACATATGTTTAAAAATTCTAGCAGTTCTAATGTATTCATAGAATTTATGCTCTTCTTGAGAGTTGCATCATCGAAGAACTCACTGAGTGTGTGCAAAAGTTTACTCTTGGGAGTGGGACGTCGGATTTCATCCACTTCTTCTTCCAGGCACACTTGTTCATCCATGATAATTTGTTCTTCATGATCCCTTTTTGTTTGCTGCATGATAGTTTGAGATATATATATATATATATATATATATATATATATATATATATATATATATATATATATATATATATATATATATATATATATATACGGATTGACTATTCGTCACCCTGTGTGAGGAATAGTAATTCTTCACCCCCCCCCCCTCTATTTTAACGTCAATGCATCGTAATTTTACGTTCCGTAAATTTTGTCTTATTTCAAACGTAAAAAGAGAATGTAAGAAAATATATAATCGCTGTAAAAAATATTTATGTTTCGTAAAATTACAAATGTAAAAACATAGTGTAAAATGTACATAAAATGTAATTTTCTTGGTCTTATGACCTATATTTTTTTCCTTATGCCAAATTTTACGCAGTGAATCAATATGAATGTAATTATTTGTATTTCAAATGTAATTTATTTATGAAATGATTGCAAGATTACCTCGGGTGAAGAATAACTTATTCTGCACCCTGGGTGATGAATAGACTTTCTATATATATATATATATATATATATATATA
Organism: Elymus sibiricus; assembly: GCA_039707655.1. Classification (NCBI taxonomy): domain Eukaryota; kingdom Viridiplantae; phylum Streptophyta; class Magnoliopsida; order Poales; family Poaceae; genus Elymus; species Elymus sibiricus. The sequence continues at coordinate 312,812,632 of CM077676.1, forward strand.
TATGTTCTCTAACCATTTCTTGCAACCATGTATCTAGGGGTGCTATTGGCTCTTTTTTTGCATCCTTTTTTCATCCTTCCACAGATCCTGCAAAAGGCTCATTTCTTTCGAGGTGGCTAACCTCTCCAGAATAGTCATAACCAAAGCATTATCGTGGAAATTATCTCTGCAAGCACGGTGAATAGGATGCAATTTCCTATAGGCACTACGAAGCACCATATCATTTATCCATGCGTCTCCCATGTAATGTAAAACTTCTTCGACACCATAATAAAGTACCAACTGAAGAACTTCAATACTAGCATTGCATTTATCACTCATATTATAATTTGCTAGTATAGGATCAACATTGTACTTACATTGATAAGCGTAGTGCCCTTCGGTTTTACAATCCTTTGCATGTTACAAAGTACTCATCGCATCTAACTGGTGCCCGTTCTTCCAGTAGTGCTATCAATTCTTTTATCTTCTCACCGTTGATAGCCAAAGGTGGAATTTTGTCGCTCTTCTCCTCCATTGCAGATTTTTTCTATTCCTGAGTAGACATCTCAGAAGACATGATAAGCATATTTTGCAACCAACAAAAATAAACTAAATGTGAACGGGAAAGTAATAGCCAAGCGCTATGCTCCCCGGCAATGGCGCCAGAAAAATCTTGATGTCCTGCAAGTGCACAGGGCTATGTAGAAATTTTGTGATAAGTAAGGTTTGTCGATCCCACAGGGAGCAAATAGGATGGCACCACAATCCCCGCAGCTGCGTTGTCACTAACACAACCACGCTCACACCCAAACCGGAGTTTGGAAATAGCTCACTTAAGTAGGTTGCTAGGAACGGTAAAAGGAAGAATTAAGCTAAAGAGAACAAAAAATAAATACTAAACTAAACAAAAAAATAAACTAAGAGAGGTATATGATGTTTTAGATGAGATTGCTAGCATCTAGGTACGGTCTCGTTCGGTACAGGCATAGAATGGAGTTAAGCTTTACGACTATGCCACGTGGTGGCTGAGTCAGTACCTGCATTGTAGGATATGATATTCTACAGATGGTGGGTGATAACCCACAAGTATAGGGGATCGTTTGTAGCCTTTTTCGATAAGTAAGAGTGTCAAACCCAACGAGGAGCTAAATGTAGAATTTATATTCTCTTCAAGTTCTATTGACCACCGATACAACTCTACGCACACCAATGTTTGCTTTACCTAGAACAATTATAAAACTAATTTGCAAGAATAAAACTAAGGGTACTTTGCAGAAATAAAACTAGGATTACTTTGCGAGATAATAAAAGTTAGTTGTTTAGTAGAAAGCTTTTGTAGAACAAGGAGAAAGATTGCCCCTAGGTAATTGAATATGACATGTGTGATACTTATTATATGCAATGAGGGAGAGGCATACTGAAAGCACATTTGCTCCCTTGGTGGTTTTGGTAATTCATAACAACATATATCTCATTGAACTAATGTCCATTCAAGAATAAGATTTCAGGATGTTCAATGATTGGCATGGCATGGACTAGAGAAGTGGACCGCTCAAAATGCTAAGGACAAGGATTGGCAAAAGATCAAGACTCTACATTTTTGGTTTAGTGATCCAAGATCACATTGAGTCCATAGGAAAGCCAATACTATTAAAAGGGGATGAGGTGTTGCTTAATGGTCTTTTTGCTCAAGTGCTTAGTGACAGTATTCCAAAACCCTCAACCACTCTCTCTACCCAAATATGTCCTAAACCTAAAGTCCAACTTGGCCCCACCGAAATTTCCAATCCGGCCCCACCGAGTTCATCCAAGACTTAGCCGCTGCCAAACCCTAACAAATCGGATCCACCGAAATGGATCTCGGTCCCGGAGAGATGGCCCTGCCAACTCTCTGTAATCGTTTGCAATTACTTCGGTCTCACCGAGATGGCTTGCCAACTCTCTGTTGCCTTATTGCTTCACTTCGGTCCTACCGAGTTGATGCAATCGGTGCCACCGAGATGAGGATTGCCCTAAGCCATTGCACTTTGGTCTATCCGAGTTGTTTATATCGGTCCCACCGAGATTCCTAAAGTTCATATCTTTTACAGAGTTCGGTGCTACCGAGATGACTGTTTCGGTGCCACCGAGTTGGGTCAAAAGTGTGTAACGGTTGGATTTTGTGTGGAGGCTATATATACCCCTCCACCCCATCTTTCTCAGTAAGGAGAGCCATCATAACGTGCCTACACTTCCACCATACATTTTCTAAGAGAGAACCACCTACTCATGTGTTGAGATCAAGCCATTCCATTCCTACCATTTGAACCTTGATCTCTAGCCTTTCCCAAGTTGCTTTCCACTCAAATCTCTTTTCCACCATAGCCAAATCTGTGAGGAGTTGATTGAGTGCTGGGAAGACTATAATTTGAAGCACAAGAGCAATGAGTTCATCAAAAACACACCGTCTATTACCTTTTGGAGAGTGGTGTCTCCTAGATTGGTTATGTGTCGCTTGGGAGCCTCCAACCAGATGTGGAGTTGAACCAAGAAGTTTGTAAGGGCAAGGAGATCGCTTACTTCATGAAGATCTACCACGAGTGAGGCTAGTCCTTCATGGACGTAAGCCATGGTGGAATAGGCAAGGTTGCTTCTTCGTGGACCCTTCGTGGGTGGAGCCCTCCATGGACTCGCCCAGTCGTTACCCTTCGTGGGTTGAAGCCTCCATCAATGTGGACGTACGATAGCACCACCTATCGGAACCATGCCAAAAATCCACCGTGTCTTCATTGCGTTTGAAATCTCCAATCCCTCCTTTACATACATATGCAATTGCTTACATTCCGCTGCTATACTCTTAGAATTGCATGTGTACGGTGATGCTTGACATGTACTATTGCTAAAACCTGCCTACAACTAAAATCTGGGAAAAGGTTAAGTTTTATTTGGTCAAGTAGTCTAATCACCCCCCTCTAGACATACTTTCGATCCTACAAGTGGTATCAGAGCTTTGGTCTCCGTAAGCCTTGATTTCCATAGCTTTGGTGATCATAGCCTTGGTTTCACAACCTAGGAGAGTATGGCGTCTAGTGAGGGTAACTATCACCGTAGAGGACCATATTTTGATGGTACAAACTTTGCTAGTTGGAAACATAAGATGAAAATGCATATTCTTGGTCATAACCCCGCCGTTTGGGCTGTTGTTCGTGTTGGCTTGCAAGGTGACTTCTTTGAGGATGGCAAGGAACCGGATCGTGAAGCAACCTCGGAAGAATTGAAGATGTTGCAATACAATGCTCAAGCTTGTGACATTCTATTCAACGGTTTATGTCCCGAAGAATTCAACAAAATCAGCCGCCTCGAGAATGCAAAGGAAATTTGGGATACTTTGGTTGATATGCATGAGGGTACCGAGTCCGTCAAGGAATCTAAGTTGGATGTGCTTCAAAGTCAACTTGACAAGTTCAAGATGAAGGATGGTGAAGGAGTCGCAGAGATGTACTCTAGGCTTGCTCTCATCACAAATGAGATTGCCGGCTTAGGAAGTGAAGAGATGACCGACAAATTCATCATCAAGAAGATACTTAGAGCTTTGGATGGAAAATATGATACCGTCTGCACATTGATCCAAATGATGCCAAATTACAAAGATCTCAAGCCCACGGAAGTCATTGGAAGGATTGTCGCTCATGAAATGTCGCTCAAGGACAAAGAGGAGCTGCACAACAAGTCAAGTGGTGCTTACAAAGCCTCAACCAATGCTCCAACAATCTCAAGTGACCGGCTAGTATCCAATGAAGATATTAGCCTAATGGTGAAAAGGTTCAACAGGTTCTACAAGAACAAAGGAAAAGAAAGAAGCTCTAGCTCAAGACATTATGAGAGAAGATCATCAAGTCGTGACCGTAATTGCTACAATTGTGGAAAGCCCGGACACTACTCAAATGAGTGTACGGCTCCCTACAAGAAAAGAGACGAATCACCAAGAGGAATACATAGAAGAGATGAATCACCTCATAAAGAGAGAAGGAGTAGAGATGATTATTATGAACGAAGACACTCTCGAAGAAGTAAGGATTCGGAGAGGAAGGACAAGTCAACAAGGAGCTACACAAGAAGAAGACATCAAGCTCATGTTGGTGAATGGGTTTCCGGCTCCGACTCCGACAACCACTCCGAGAGAAGTTATCATTCCAACTCCGACTATAGTCGAGATGAAGGTGTTGCCGGACTTGCACTTGTGTCATCCAACTCCTACGATCTATTTGACTCACCAAATGAAGGAATTGGAAGATGCTTCATGGCAAAAGGCCCCAAGGTATCACACCCCGAGTATCTTGATTTTAATAGTGATGAAGATGATTTGCTTGGTGATGATGATTTACTTGTTGATAGGGCTAGTGATGTGAGCTATAATGAAAATGCTAGTAATCATGATAGTCAAGAGGAAACGAGTGACAATGCTATGAAGGAGATTGAGCGTCTAACTAAAGAAATAAATGCTCTTAAGTTAGCTCATGAAACAACTCAAGAGGATCATAGAGAACTTCTAAGAACTCATGAGAAGCTATGCTTCGAGAAGCTAAATTTAGAGCAAGAGCATGAGTTTCTTAAAGCTATCAATGACGATCTTCGAAAGAAGAGTTCTTCATATCTTTCCAAGCGTTTACTCTTGTCTACCTTTATGCCACAAGTTAAACCTAAGCAGACTAGCAACAAGGGTAAAAATGGTTCTACCTCTAGTAGTAACAATAACAATGCTAAATCCAATGTTGTTGCTTCTAGTAGTTCTATTGATTCCACTAATGATTCTCTTAGCCAAGTTACACTTGAGCAAGAAAATATACTATTGAAAGGAATTATAGAAAAAGGTGTCTACAAGAGTCTTGCCGGGAGTAAACAATTTGAGGAAATTGTACGCAAGCAAGGAAGGCATCGGAAGAACCAAGGTGTTGGTTTTGAACGAAAGTTCAATGCCGATGGAGTTGAGTGGGAAGAAGGTCAATACCCCAAGACGAAGTTTGTTCCCCAACAAGAGAAGTATGATCCTACTTCCTTCAAGGGAACACAAGCTCAAGAAGATCTTCCACCACAAGACCACAAGCTAAAAGGCAAGGACAAGCTTCAAGAAGAGATTGACTCATTTGAAGAAGCTCCTCAAGCCATGGTCAAGTGGGTTCCCAAGACTTCATCAAGTTCTACTTCATCAAGTGCTACTACAACTCCAAGGATTCCCATCAAGTTGATGTGGGTCCAAAAGAAGAAGAACTAGAGAGTTCTTGAGGGTGACTCCGCCAACAAACTTCACTCATATTCTTTATGGCAAGGACTTGTGCAACCAACTTTCACATCTTGCACTAGTTCATGGAGTCACAAACCCTCTTGTTGGTAAGGCAAGGGACAAGGTAATCAATGCATTCATGGACATCATCATATGTGTATTTCACTCTATGTCTATGGATATCCTTGTATGTTCCTTGTGTGGGACTAACCCATGTAGGTATTGAAAGCACAAAACTCCAAAGGATTGCTCCCAACTTTTGATGGTCAACATCAACATTGAGCATCCACATCTTCAACACCTACATGAAGTCATCGTCGACAAAACCCAAGGTTAGTTCATCCCTCTTAGGGGGGATATCACATCTAGGGGGAGCTTTGCTCTAAACAATTGAGCTAAAGCAACTCTAATGGTGTGAACACATTAATGCTTTATGTAAAAGTGGTAACCCCACTTGTGCTTAAACGATGAGTATGACCTATGATCAAATGTTCTCATTTGGCTCCTAAGTCAATATACTCATATATAGATGACCTAGTCATCGCCATTGCTTGATAGATGCTAGAATTGGTTGTGCATGTTTGACACATATTTCATTTGCAATCTTATTGTGTGAGCATGTTGATTTGCATGTTTTTATCATTCGAGGACATCCATTTGTTGTTTTGATTGTCTTGGTTTTTCTGGCCAAGTGGATGTACAAGAATGCCTAAGCACCTTCTCTAGCTATCTATGCTTTCTTGTCTCAAATTCTATTCTTGCTGCATCACAAAAATTGAACAAGTCTTTTCGGACCCTCCGGGTGAGGAGCACTCGGAGCCACCGATCTGAAAGGGCTGAACCTCCAAAACTTTCTAATTGATTTCAGTCAGACCAACCTACTCCAACTCGGTCGAACCGAAAGCATTTAGATTGATCTAGGTTTTCATCTCGGTGCTACCGATTAGACCAACTCGGTCGGACCGAGTTGCTGTAACTGCAAGCAGTTGCACGTCTCGGTGCTACCGATTTGTTCCACTCGGTGCCACTGACAGCGAATGGGTATATATTCCCAGCGAACCATGCGATTGAAAATTTCTTCAAACGTCACGCGCCCGCGCCCCATTGCTGCCGCCCCTTTGGTCTCCGGATCGTCGCCGTCATCGCATGTGCGCTCTCGCCGCAGGACTCCGTCGCCGTCAACGGTAATCTCCACCGCCGTTGCCGCCGTAGAGGAACTCCATCGAGTTAGGGTGAGTTTCAATCCCTTTCGTGCTTCCCTTTTCCGATTCAATGCGCGATTGGATTGCCTGTAATCTTGCCACGATTGCAATTCTCTTTCCACCAGATTAGTTCGTTTGAACGAGATTCGAGCAAAAAAATTAGGGTTAGGTTTCCGCCGAATGCATCTCGGACCGACCGAATAGGAATTTTTGGTCCCACCGATTTGGCCCTGGCCATAGCACAAGTACATCTCGGTGCCACCGAGTTGTGCGAATCGGTAAGACCGAAAGTAACATCTCAGTGAAACCCTACCATCTCGGAGCCACCGAAACCCATCTCGGTCTGACCGAAACGGCGTGCCATGTCTCTGTAGTGTGCTTCGGTGTCACCGAGAATACCAACTTGGTCCATCCGAACTGCATTCTATGAAAACCTAGAACTAAAGTTTGAACTCATTTTTATGAAAAACAATCTGCTTTTTGTGATGACTCATCTACTCTACCCATACCTATCTATTCACAGGGTCAGCTCAGCAATATGTCTGATGTCAGTGACAGTCAGAACAGGTCAGAGCAGCATGAAGAACAAAGTGAAGGATTAAGCCATAATGAAAGTTACTATGAGGGAGAGAGAAGCTCTCCAGATCTTCCTAAAGCTGCAACCAGAACACGGAAGAAGAAAACCTCAAACAGTGAGGATGAGGACTTTGTTGCAAGTGAAACTGTACAAAAGAAGAAGAGAGTAGTGCTAGCTAAGGAGTACAGCACAAAGCCTACTTCTGTCAAGGAAAGAACTGCTGTGAGGAAAGTGCCTCAGCAGACTGTGCAAGAGCCTAGTGAGGCAGCTGCAGGTGCCAAGAAGAAGAGGATAAGGAAAACTACTGCCCGAGTGATTGGCAGACCTTCTATGATGATAGAAGAGGAAGAAGAGGAGGAGGATGAGCCAGCTGCTGCGCCCCCTGCAAAAGCTCAGAAGCTCATGTCTGATGCAATCAAGACTGCTGCACCTCCCAAGTCAAAGCCTAAGGCATCAGCACCCAAGAGATCAACCAGGAACATATCTGCTGCAGAGAAGAACAAGGCCCCAGTGCCAGAATCAAATGTTGATGAAGAGCCTCTAGTGCTCGGAAAATTGAAGCCCAAGATACCAGAACATGACAACGCACACCCAGTAGCAGAGAACGTGATGTTGAGAAAGGACAAAGGACTGCGTCAATGGAGATTGTCAGATCCCTATGCTGTGAGGAGGAGAACAGCATGTGATTATCGTTTTCACACTCGTGAGCAACAGGATTTCTATGAGACAGTTTTGCTTGATAAGAAGCCCATAGTCAGTGACATGAGATGGGTGGACTGGGAATACATTGATGAGAACGAGGATTATTTCCCCCATGTGCATGAAAGCTTCAGAATTGCTGGTGTTGATGAGTTCGTTGGACAGAAGTTGACCAAGTGGAATGACGAAATGGTCATGCAATTCTACTCCACAGCACACTTCTATCCAGATGGTCGCATAGTGTGGATGACTGAAGGAATCAGATATCAATCAACCATTTCTGAGTGGGCAAATCTTCTTGGTGCACCCAAGGAAGAGGAGGATGATTATGATGTTTATGCCAAGCTCAAGTTTGATCACAATTCCATGAAGAACATGTACACTGCTATTCCCCAGGAGGATCTTGAAACTCATAAGCTTGGAGCAGTGAAGCATTTGCTGCCAGGACTGACCACCTCAAACACAATCTTGCGGTACACCTTGTTACCCAAGTCGGGCGATGATAAGATGATTCGTGGTCACTCCATCAACTTGCTGCATTTATTTGATACACCTCAGAAATTCAAGGTGATGAGCCTGATAGTTGAGACTATCAAGAGGACAGCAGCAGATCAGAAGAGATCGTGTGGTTATGCTCCACATATTCAGATGTTGATCAATTCCAAGGTTGGAACCAGCACGTATCTTCTTGATCGAGAGCACTTGCCTTTGCGTCCAGATTTTGAGGACAATGTCATAGTGATGGATCCTTCGCATCCCACATCTGCACAAGCACAAGAGGAAATCCGCAAAGCACAAGAAGCTAAAGCAGCTCAGGAAGCAGCAGCTCCCAATGCTCCAATTGCGAATCTCAAGACACCAAAAGATCAAATGCAATATCTGCTTGAAACCACTCTGAGGATTGAGCAAAGTCTGGCCAACCTCACCCAGACCCAGGCTAGTTTTGAGCGGATCATTGAGACCAAATTTCATGATTTGGATGTCAAGGTGACAGAGATTCAGACCACAGTGGAACAGCTGCAAGGAGATGTCGATGCTGTCAAGTTTGCCAGATCAGACGACAGTGGAGATGATAGACCGACTACAGAGCAGTTCCAGTCAGTGCCTAGGGCTGCCAGGTCAGCTGCGATACCGGTTGTGGATCCACAGACCACAGTATCTGCACCGACCGCCACAGCCATAGTGCCACAGCAGGTCTCAACTCCTCCAGTCCAGCAGTCATCAGCAGAAGCATTCGCGGACGCTCTCATCTCAACGCCGTCTACGCACACCGGAGCCGCCAGCAGGAGATCGCCTTCGGAGGACCGTGCCTAGAGAGCCGACTAGTGCTATACGGTTCAAACTTTTTGGTACTTGTTGCCAAAGGGGGAGAATTTGTATAGATCATAGGCTTCGAGAGAGAGAGTTTCTTGTTTTTGATTTGCTTCGAGAGTTTCTTTTGCTACTTGTTTGCTTGTTCGTTGATACTTTGTTATGTGTGTGCTTGCTACAGTATTCTGTCGTTTATACATGTGAGATACGATGTGATTGATCATATTATGCCTATTGTGATATTCCATGTTTATCTCTACCATTATCTTGTATGATCAATTACTTATGTTGGTGATGCGTGCCTATTATTTCAATCTTATCATTTTGCGCGCTCCACCAAGATGTATGTGACATGGAAGAGTAACCCATGAGCCTAATCGATTGTGCATTTGCATTCAAACACAAACTTTTAATAATGCACAAATTTAGGGGGAGCTCTTGCTTATCACATACTTCTCAAAGCGACGATGTATTTCATTAAGTTAATCATTTGTCGAAGCTTTGATCTATATGTTGTCATCAATTACCAAAAAGGGGGAGATTGAAAGCACATTTGCTCCCTTGGTGGTTTTGGTAATTCATAACAACATATATCTCATTGAACTAATGTCCATTCAAGATTAAGATTTCAGGATGTTCAATGATTGGCAGGGCATGGACTAGAGAAGTGGACCCCTCAAAATGCTAAGGACAAGGATTGGCAAAAGATCAAGACTCTACATTTTTGGTTTAGTGATCCAAGATCACATTGAGTCCATAGGAAAGCCAATACTATTAAAAGGGGATGAGGTGTTGCTTAATGGTCTTTTTGCTCAAGTGCTTAGTGACAGTATTCCTAAACCCTCAACCACTCTCTCTACCCAAATATGTCCTAAACCTAAAGTCCAACTCGGCCCCACCAAAATTTCCAATCCGGCCCCACCGAGTTCATCCAAGACTTAGCCACTGCCAAACCCTAACAAATCGGATCCACCGAAGTGGATCTCGGTCCCACCGAGATGGCCCTACCAACTCTCTGTAATCGTTTGCAATTACTTCGGTCTCACCGAGTTTGCAAATCGGTCTCACCGAGATGGCTTGCCAACTCTCCGTTGCCTTATTGCTTCACTTTGGTCCTACCGAGTTGATGCAATCGGTGCCACCGAGATGAGGATTGCCCTAAGCCATTGCACTTCGGTCTATCCGAGTTGTTTATATCGGTCCCACGGAGATTCCTAAAGTTCATATCTTTTACACAGTTCGGTGCTACCGAGATGACTGTTTCGGTGCCACCGAGTTGGGTCAAAAGTGTGTAACGGTTGGATTTTGTGTGGAGGCTATATATACCCCTCCACCCCATCCTTCTCAGTAAGGAGGGCCATCAGAACGTGCCTACACTTCCACCATACATTTTCTGAGAGAGAACCACCTACTCATGTGTTGAGATCAAGCCATTCCATTCCTACCATTTGAACCTTGATCTCTAGCCTTTCCCAAGTTGCTTTCCACTCAAATCTCTTTTCCACCATAGCCAAATCTGTGAGGAGTTGATTGAATGCTGGGAAGACTATCATTTGAAGCACAAGAGCAAGGAGTTCATCAACAACACACCGTCTATTACCTTTTGGAGAGTGGTGTCTCCTAGATTGGTTAGGTGTCGCTTGGGAGCCTCCAACCAGATGTGGAGTTGAACCAAGAAGTTTGTAAGGGCAAGGAGATCGCCTACTTCATGAAGATCTACCCCGAGTGAGGCTAGTCCTTCATGGACGTAAGCCATGGTGGAATAGGCAAGGTTGCTTCTTCGTGGACCCTTCGTGGGTGGAGCCGTCCGTGAACTCGCGCAGCCGTTACCCTTCGTGGGTTGAAGCCTCCATCAACGTGGACGTACGATAGCACCACCCATCGGAACCACGCCAAAAATCCATCGTGTCTTCATTGCGTTTGAAATCTCCAATCCCTCCTTTACATACATATGCAATTGCTTACATTCCGCTGCTATACTCTTAGAATTGCATGTGTAGGGTGATGCTTGACATGTACTATTGCTAAAACCTGCCTACAACTAAAATCTGGGAAAAGGTTAAGTTTTATTTGGTCAAGTAGTCTAATCACCCCCCCCCCCTCTAGACATACTTTCGATCCTACACATACGCTAACATACTTTCCGTACTTGGATCATATATATGCACTTATGATTGGAACTCTAGCAAGCATCTGCAACTACTAAGGATCATTAAGGTAAAACCCAACCATAGCATTAAGTAACAAGTCCCCTTTACTACCATACGCAACAACCCCCTTACTCGGGTTTAGGCTGTTGTCACCCCCGCAACCCACCATAAGCGAATCATGAACATATTGCAACACCCTACAACAGTAATCCCACACGCTTGCGTGACACGGAGGGCACCATAGGACAGCACCATATTAACATACAACTCATATCAATCACACCATACCACAATTAACCCATAGGACAAAAGGAATCTACTCAAACATCACAGGATGGCAACACATCATTGGATAATAATATGTGGCATAAAGCACTATGTTTAAGTAGAGATTACAATGGGGAGAGAGAGGTTACCCCACTGTGAGGAGAGGGAGAGAGTTGGTGATGACGGCGACGAAGTTGTTGGTATAGATCGTCGTCACGATGATTCCCTCGGCGGTGCTCCGGTGCCACCGGAAGAGAGGGGGAGAGAGCCCCCTCCTTCTTCTTCTTGCTTGGCCTCCCCCTAGATGGTAGGAGGGTTTCTCCTCTGGTCCTTGGCCGCCATGGCTCCCGGACGCCAGGAGCCCCTCTGAGATTAGATCTCTCTCTCTCTCTCTATTTCTCTTCTGTTTTGCATCTCTGTTTCTGGCCGAAAACCGTTTCTTATATTCCCGGAGATCCTGGTCGGGCTGAAATTTTAACACGGTTTTTTTCCCGATATAAGCTTCCTTGCGGCCGAAGAAGGGCTCCAACCGACTTACGAGGAGCCCACAAGACATCACCCCGCGCCCTGGGGGTGGTGGCGCCCTATTGTCTTATGGAGGCCGTGGGCCTCCGTTTGCGTTGATTCTTGTGCCAAAAGTTCACATATATTCCAAAAACAATCTCTGCAAAAATTTATCGCGTTTGGACTTCGTTTTATATGGTTTTTCTGTGAAACAAAAAACATGCAAAAAACAGGAACTGGCACTGGATCAATATGTTAATCCAAGAAAATGATATAAATTGTTGCCAAAAGTATGTGGAAGTAGTAAAATATTGGCATGAAACAATCAAAAACTATAGTTACGACGGAGACATATCAGTGGGCGATCCCTCACATAATGTTATCCCTCAAGACGCGCTGTATTTGAGATAACTCATGCATCTTACTTCTTGTCCCATACCCAAGGCGGCTAACGCAAAGATATTAAGGTCCTCGTGGTTCGAGGACCGGACGAAGGCATTAGGTTCTATGGACAACCGTGCTCCTAGAACAATTGTGTTCCCCTTAAGATGTGTGCGCCTGTCACTTCGCGGGTTTGTCAGTTTCCACAACATTCTATCAACTTCATGTGTGGCCTAACAGTTGAACATCTCCAACTATGCCAATGGATTTAACATCTCCAATCATTAAATTACCACATAGTTAAATAAGCAACACGAAGCAACACACATAAATAGATTAAAATATCAAACAACCACGTACAAATCGACCGACCCATATCCAATAATTACTCAAATAACATCACATAAAGAGGGGTTCAAGAGTTATTACAACCCATCATGGATACCATGATGGGGGAGGAAGAAGGGGTGATGATGGTGGTGGTGATGGCGGCGCGGCGGATGATGGTGATGATGGTGGCGTGGCGGCTCCCTTCCGGCATCCCTCTTGGTTGCCCTAATGGTGTTCTTGAGGTGGACGGCGACTGGACTTGGAGATGAAGCTTGATGAATGACAGCTTGATGAATATGGAGATGGAGGTGGCGGCTAGGGTTGACGGTGTTCTTATAAGAGCTCTCCCAATGCCTCCTCCGTTGATGTATCATCTCCCCTTTGATCCAAGGGCTCTAGATGAGCCCTATCCTCTCCCAAATCGCCCCTTGAAGGCCAAGGAAGTCGTAGGTGTAAACGGCGATGAAATCCACAAAGAATCCCGTCATGAGAGGCAACTTTCGGTGTTGTTTGGACTCCATACGGGCACCCATACGACCAGCCACGGTCGCATGTGTCGGAACCGTGGCTCCGGGGATCTAGAGGTTCAAACACTGGGGGCGAGCTAGTTCTTTCCGACCAGGGGTGACCACGGCGAGGCTACGGCGAGAGAACTAGCGCGGAGCATGACAGGGAACACGATGGTTACCCAGGTTCGGGCCACCTTGCGGTGTAAAACCCTACTCCTGCTTGTGTTGGGATTGCTGTGGGCAAGAAGGTGTTCTCGCGTACAAGGTAGGAGATGAAGGAATCGATCCTCTCTACAATGGCCGCCCTACCCCCTTTTATAGCCGCCTTGGTCCTCTTCCCCTGAAAACTTAGGCGGGAAGGGTTGCCACACTTGGCGGGTTTTTGAAAGGGGACAGGTGCTCAGGCTATCCTGACTAAAGTCGGTCTTCGCCTGCAAAAGAATGATCCATGACGCGCCGGTGAGCTCGGTGATGACCTCCACCTTGCGCGCCTTGCTGTCTCGGTCTTCTTTCACCAAACAGGCAGTCCTTGGGACTTGCTTTGGAGGTGGGCAGCTGGGGCTGCCCCTTTAGCACCAAAGAGAAAAGCCTCTCTGTCCGCGCCCGCTGGCGCGGCCTCTGCAGCCATTCGTCGCCACGCGCGTCACCCACGTGATGGGCACAGGACTGCGCAACTGACATCAGGCCGGATGGCCTCGGGCGCCCGCCTCGGGGGGGCACCTCAGGAGGCAGCCTCGCGAGAGGGCCTCGCGAGAGGGCCTCGCGAGGCTTCCACCGCGCCAGCGGCTAAGTGCTGGTGGCTCGTGCCTTGAGGTGGGGTCCTCGGGAGGCTGGCGCCTCGCGAGATGTCTTCGCTTCGCGACGTCCTTAAATGGGCCGCGTCTTGGGCCTTTGCCAGTTGTCGTGTCCTAGGCCGCAGGCAGACGGGCCGAGGTACCCTGGTTCCCAATGGCCCGACAGTAGCCCCCGGGCCCGTGGCGCGCATGTTCCCGCCCATTGGGAGCGAAACAGCGCGGGCCCTGACAGACTGCGGGGCCCAGGCTTGACGCATGGCGCATAATGGGACGTGGGACGCCCCCACTTCCCCACTACGCCTCGGTAACCGCTTGCGCCTGCCATAAAGCATGCCCACACGGGGCGCAGGCCATCATTGCTTCCCTCCTGCTTCTGCCTCAATTTCCTGTGTCGAAGAAGATGAAGCGACAAGAGGGGGCAGTCTCCAACCGGCTCTATAAAAGGGGGCGGAAGGAAGGCAGAGGCCTCCCCCGCCATCTTCTACCTCCGCCTCCCCCCTTCTTCCAACCTTCACTCTTCCTTGCTTCCTTCTAGGGCCGCCGCTGTGATGGCGAGGGGGAGGGGGCGAGCCCGCTCATCTGCTGCTACCACGAGGGTTCCCCATCGGGGCCGGGGGCGCCCTTCGGCGGCCACCGAAGCTGGCCCTAGCGCTCGTGGGAGGGCCACCACCCGCGGCCGTGGAGGGCGCGGCGCCCGTGGCCGAGGCGGGCGCGGCGGCGTGGCTGACTGTTCTCCCCAGGCGGGATTCCACTCGGCGGAGGCGGCGCATGAGTTCATCATGGGGCTGCATCGTCGGCCCTGCAGCTGGCTCCGGCTCCCTGACTCCTTCGCGAGGGCGATAGAGGGCAGCGGGCCCCTGGGGCTGTGGCTGCAGGCGGACGGCTGCTGCAACGGTCCCTCCTGGGTGGCGACAAAGTTCTCCCCCGTCGGCTTCATGTTCCTGAAGCGGGGGTGGAAGTCTTTTGCCCTCGCCCGTGGCCTAAGGCGGGGGCATCTCCTCCAATTCAAGTACGACGGAGCCGCCACCCTCTTCGTGAAGTTCTTTGGGGCCTCCGGTGCCCGCCTGGAGTGCTGTGCGGAGGGCGAGAGCGATAGTGGCCTCGACTCTTCCGGGGGGAGCGACAGCGGCAGCGACTCCAGCAGCGGGGGCGAGAGCGATGAAGGCTCCCCGCGCATCAAGAGCGAAGACGAAGATTCCAACTAGGCGTAGGCGGCGCCCGAGCCAGATCTTGAAGGTGCGCCGTGCTCCCCCTTGCCCCTCTCTCTTTGTTCCTGTAATAGGCCGAGGCAGCCCCGTGGGGGTATGAAAAAGCAATGTCTTTTGTTTTAAGTGCTTTATGGTTTGCTGCTATGTGTGTTTCCTTGTGAGGCCTATTTCCCTTTCCTTGTTTGCCTTAGTGCTCTACGTCATCAGGACCCAGCCCCCGAGCGGGCTACAGCCGTCGCTGGTATGTCAGGTCGCGTTGCCTGGACAAGGCCAGGAGGTGCAGGGCACTGAGGGGCGGTAAGGACTCCTGAGGCGCGATGCTCAGGAAGTCCCCCTTTGACGTGCAAGCGGCTTGCGCGGATGAGAGAACATCCACACTCAGCGAGGTTATGGAGAGGGGAGAGCTTGAGGGGCGCCGAGAGTGGCTGGGGAGGTGTTTTTGTACTTAGCTCTTTCGCGAGTGTCGATTGCCATATCGTGGCTGCGGAGTGCGCCTCGCGAGGCTCCCGCTCATAAGGCCTCCCGCTAGCACTTGGTGGAGAAGGCCGCCGCAGGTTGGCTCGCGAGGCAGCGCTCGCAAGGCTCCCTGAGGGCCTGCGGAGGTGTCTTGCCACGAGTCACCTCGCGAGGCAGTGCTTGCGAGGCCTTCAAGTGCCTTATTCCTGAGATAACTTCATATCGATTTCACAAACGGGGGAGCGGTGCACGCTCGCTAGCTTGCTCGTGGGCGCTGTGCGAGGAGACGAGACACCAAGGACCTTGGTGAGGTGGCGTGCACAGGAGCAGGCCCACGAGCCAGAGCTTGATCGCTTGGGTTTTGCAGCGCTGTTGGGACTGACCCAAGCACATGCACCATGTCCAGTCCCCGCTTGCGAGATGCGCAGGAGGAAGGTCCCGAGCGTACACAGCTCCTGAGGCAAGCAACTTAGCAACACATAAAATACCTTAGGAAAGAAAGCTTTACTGCAGCATAATAATAAGTTCGTTACACAACCAAAAGAGATGTGGCTGCCGTGTCCGGCACGGGTCAGCTTGAGGTTAGTGCAGCCCGTGGGGCGCCCTCAGTTTCACATCCAAAAGAGAAGAGGCTACCGTGTCCGGCATGGATCAGCGTGAGGTTGGTGCAGCCCGTGGGGTGCCCTCAGGTGATTGTTCCACCAGCGCGGAGCATGGGGCTTCCACTAGGCGTGGGAACGTTCCACCAGCGCGGAGCATGGGGCTTCCACTGAGACGTGGGCGGGAGCTCTCGCGGGCCCATCAGGCGAACGCAATGAGAGGCTCTGGGGCGTGTACAGCCCCACTTCGTTCGTACACGTGAGGGTCATGAGTAGAACTTGCGGAGGTGTTGGATGTTCTAGGCGTTAGGCACAGGAACTCCGTCCTCCGTCTCCAGCCGGGCAGCGCCGGGTCTAGAGACATGAGCAACCCTGAAAGGGCCTTCCCACATGGGTGAGAGTTTGTGGAGCCCCTCTCTGGAGAGGATCCTTCTCAGGACGAGATCGCCGACCTCGAGGGTGCGCGGGCGTATGTTGCGGCTATGATAGCGACGCAAAGCCTGCTGGTATCTGGCGGCGCGGAGGGCGGCCTGGCGACGGGATTCCTCAAGGAGCAGCAGGTCAGCCTCTCGCGAGCCGTCCTGACGAGCCTCGTCGAAGGCAAGGACTCGCGGAGAGCCGTGCTTGAGCTCAGAAGGGAGGACTGCTTCGGCTCCGTAGACGAGGAAAAAGGGAGTCTCGCCGGTAGGCTTGGTTTCCGTTGTGCGGATGGACCACAGCACAGACTGTAGCTCGTCAAGCCAGCCCTTGCCGCGGGCTTTGAGCTTTTTCTTGAAGCTTCTTGTCTTGAGGCCCTTGAGGACCTCGGCGTTGGCACGCTCAGCCTGGCCGTTGCTTCGTGGGTGTGCCACAGAGGCATAGCAGATCTGTGTGCCGAGGCTGGCGCAGTATGACTTGAAGAGGCCGCTTGTGAACTGGGAGCCATTGTCAGTGATGATGTGGTTGGGAATGCCAAAGCGGCTCACGAGGCCGTTGAAGAACTTGACGACAGAGCCTGCCGGGATGGTACGCACGGGCTCGACCTCTGCCCACTTGGTGAACTTGTCGATGGGGACGTAGAGGTAACGGTAGCCGCCAGCTGCGCGAGGGAAGGACCCCAAGATGTCCAGCCCCCAGACTGCAAAGGGCCATGAGAGAGGAATCGTCTGGAGGTCTTGAGCTGGCTGGTGGATTTGCTTGGCGTGGAATTGACAGGCCTCACAGGATTGGACCAGCTCGGTGGTGTCGTGAAGCGTGGTGGGCCAGTAGAAGCCGCTGCGGAACACCTTGCCGGCTAGGGTGCGCGATGAGGAGTGGTGACCACAGTCTCCTCCATGGATGTCGGCGAGCAGCTCGCGACCTTGCTCTTCAGAGATGCACCGCAGCGAGACGCCATTGGGGCGCCTGCGGTACAGCTCACCGTCCTTCAAGCAGTAGGCGGTGGCCTGGCGAGCCATGCGCCCTGCCTCTGAATCCTTCTCCGGGAGGGTGCCGTGAAGCAAGTAGGCCTTGAATTCAGCAGCCCAGTAGTCCACTTGAGGCTCTAGCGCCAGCAGCAGGTGGGCTCCTGAGGCGGGGCCGTAATCTGGCACGCCCGTGGGCAATGCGGGTGGGAGTTCTTCATGAAGCAGCGTGGTGCCCACGGCAGGTGGTGCAGTTGATGGCTTGAGGAGCCTTTCCTCAAAGATGCCGAGGTTCTGAGGCTCGCTGTGAGATGCTCACTTGGCGATGTCGTCGGCCTCCTTTTTTGCCGCCGCGGGGGACGTGCTGGAGCTCTAGGCCGAGGAAACGCTTCTCGAGCTTACGTACCTCTTCCAGATAGGCGGCCATGTGCTCGTCCTTGGGCTTGTAGCTTTTGTTGGAGAAGTTGACGACGAGCTGTGAATCACCCTTGATGGTGAGGCACTTGATGCCCAGAGCAGAGGCAGCTTTGAGGCCGGCGATGAGGCCCTCGTACTCTGCGATGTTGTTGCAGACCTTGTCGTCACCCTTGAAGCAGAGTTGGACGGCGTAGCGGAGCTTGTCTTCTGTTGGCGAGGTGAGCATGACGCCAGTTCCTGCGCCCTAGCGGGAGAAGGCGCCATCGAAGTGCATAGTCCAGCTGCCAGGCGCCTCATCCCCAGGCAAGAGGGATTCGGCCTCGTGAGGCTCCTCCTGGGGCGGATCCATCCATTCCGCTACGAAGTCAGCCAGCGCTGCCCCCTTGATCACCCTTGTGGTGCCGAATTCTAGCTCGAAGGCCTGCAGCTCGATGTTCCACTCGGCGACACGGCCGGCGGCATTGGGGCTGCACAGGACTTGCTCCAGGGGGTAAGATGAGATTACCTTGATGGGATGGCCTTGGAGTAGTGGTGCAGCTTTCTGGAGGCGACGAGGAGTGCGAGGAGGAGCTTCTGCTACATGGGGTAGCGCTCGCGCGCATCTCGTAGCACCGTGCTGATGAAGTATACGGGGTGCTCGACGAGGTGGGTAGTTGTTGCGGCAGCTTGGTCTTCAGGGGGCCCGAGGGGCTCATGAGGCTGAGGGGGCTCGGGAGGCAGCTCACGAGGCGGCTCGCTGGAGGCCTCCTGAGGAGGGCTCGTGGCGGGTGGAGGCGCGGCCTCGGGAGGTGGCGCGCCCAGTGCTTCCTGGGGCAGGGTTTCAGCAGGCGACGATGGCGCGGCCTGCTTCTTCTGTGCGCTGACGCGCTCTTCTCGTACTGCCACCAGGGCCACGCTGGCCGTCTGGGGAGTGGCTGCCAAGTATGGGAGCAAGGGCTCGCGAGAGCGTGGCGCGACCAAGATGGGCGGGCTCGTGAGGTACCTCTTGAGGTCTTCGAATGCAGCGTCAGCCTCAGGAGTCCACTTGAAGGGGCCGGATCTCTTCATGAGCTTGAAGAACGGCAGGGCTCGCTCGCCGAACTTGGAGATGAATCGCCCAAGCGAGGCCATGCATCCCGCCAGGCGCTGCATCTCCTTGAGGCTCTGGGGAGGGCGCATCTTCTCAATGGCCTTGATCTTCTCGGGATTGGCTTCGATGCCATGGTGGGAGACTAGGAAGCCGAGCAGCTTGCCGGAGGGAACTCCGAAGACGCACTTGTCTGGTTTGAGCTTGAGGTTGACCTTGCGCAGATTGTCGAACGTCTCCTGGAGGTCCGCGAGGAGGGACCAGGCCTCGCGAGTCTTGACCACGATGTGATCGACGTAGGCCTCGGTGTTTCTTCCCATCTGGGGTCCCAAGGCGATGCGCATCAGCCTCTGGAAGGTGGCCCCGACGCTCCTGAGGCCGAAAGGCATGCAGATGTAGCAAAATATGTCACAGGGGGTGATGAAGGCCGTTTTCTCCACGTCTTCAGTCGCCATCTTGATTTGGTGATAGCCTGAGAAGGCATATAGGAAGCATAGCAACTCACACCTAGCGGTGGAGTCCACGATCTGGTCGATGCGGGGCAGCGGAAAGGGATCTTGAGGGCAGAACTTGTTGAGGCTCGTGAAGTTGACGCACATTCGCTGCTTGCCGCACTTCTTGAGCACCACGACTGGGTTAGCGAGCCATTCAGGATGGCGCACCTCTCGGATGACTCCAGCTTCTTGGAGCTTCTGAACTTCCTTGACGATGAAATCTTGCTTCTCTGGCGCCTGGCGCCGTGCCTTCTGTTTCACGGGGCGTGCATTGGGGCACACCGCTAAGTGGTGCTCGATCACTTTCCTCGGCACACCGGACAAATCAGATGCCGTCCAGGCGAACACATCCGAATTTGCCCAAAGGAAGGTGATGAGCGCGTCTTCCTATGCAGGAGAGAGGCCGGTGCCGATGGTGAAGGCAGGGCCAGAGCCGCTGCCGTCCACCGACACTTTCTTCGTCTCGGCTCGGTCTTGAGAGAACAGCTGCTTCTTCTTCGCGGGAGCAGCCTCATGAGGCTCGGCAACGTCTTCGTCGGCAGGGTAGGTGGTGGCGGCAGCCTTGTAGGCACTCTCGAGGGAGCGGACCGCGTCCTTCTCGTCGCAGCAGACAGTGATGATGCCGCTGCAGCCCGGCATCTTGAGGACGTTGTAGGCGTGGTGGGTCGCCGCCATGAACTTGGCGAGTGCCGGGTAGCCCAGGATGGCGTTGTACGGCAGGCCAATGTGCGCCACATCGAAGTCGATGAGCTCAGTGTGTTAGTTCTTGCGCGTGCCAAAGGAGACGGGGAGGCGCACTTGCCCCAGAGGGATGGTGGAGCCATCAGTCACTCCCGAGAAGGGCCTGGTCGGCATCAGCCGGTCGTAGGGCACTCGGAGCTGCTCAAAGGTCTCGATGGAGATCACGTTGAGGCCGGCTCCTCCATCGATGAGCGTCTTGGTGACGGCGACGTTGCCGATGGTGAGGGTGCACAGCATGGGGACCGTGCCCACAGCGCTTGAGGACTTGGGGTGATCGTTGGAGTCAAAGGTGATTGCATACTATGACCACTTGACGGGACGAGAGGCCTCAGGCCTCGGGAGGGCGGCATTCACCTCGCGAGAGAACAACTTGAAGTGGCGGTTGGACGCGGGAGCATGGGCCCCACCAAGGATGCAAGCCACGCCGCGAGGCTCCTGGTAGCCCCCAGCGCCCTCATCAGGCTGGTTGCCGTCGTTCCTTCGGGGTGGCGGCGGCAGCGGTGGAAGAGCGGCGTTGGCCTGAGGGTTGGCCTCACGAGGCTGGTCGCGCCAGGCGGCCTCGCGAGGCTGATCGCGCCAGCCCTGGCGGAAGTTGCCGTTGTTGTTGCGGTCTCCCCAACGGTTACCATTGCGGCCGCCTCCACGGCCGGTGCCGCGGTCGCTACGGTCGCCGCGGTGGCCCAGGCGCTCGTCGTGAAGCAGCTTGAGCTCGTGGTAGTCCTTGGTGTTGTGGGAGTGCGAGTTGTGGTAGGCGCAGAGAGGGCAGCTGTCCCTCTTGGGCTCGTCGCACTCGCAGCCGTGCTTCTGCTCGGGCTCCGCCGCGAGCACGGCAGGGCCCTTGCGCTTGGCATCCTTGCTCTTGGCCTTGGTGGCATCTGGCGCTGCGTCAGGGTCGTTGTGGATGAAGAGGTGGCCTTCCTCGGCCTTGGCGCACTTGTCGGCGAGGTCAAATAGCTCGAGCACGGAATCGAGCTCATCGTTGATGGCAAGCTTCTCATGCATCCGGACGTCCGTGACGCCGTTGGAGAATGCAGAGACGATGGCGGCCTCGGAGGCACGCGGGATCTTGTTGCGCACTTGGCTGAAGTGCTGAATGTACTTGCGGAGGGTCTCGTCAGGGCACTGGCACACAGCGCGCGGGTCGTTGAGCGTGAGAGAGTGCTCGTGTGTGCCCTTGAAGTTGGCGACGAATTGCCGGCAGAGCTCGCCCCACGAAGAGATGGATGCCTCGGGGAGGTTCATGAGCCACGAGCGCGGGCCGTCCTTGAGGGCCATGGGGAACCAGTTCGCCATGACCTTGTCATCGCTGTTCGCTGCCTCGATGCTCAGGGCATAGAGCTGCAGGAACTCTGCGGGGTTGGGGGTGCCGTCGCAGCACGGAGGCAGGTCCGGCTTGAACTTGGTGGGCCACACCACGCGGCGCAGCTCGCGGGTGAAGGCGCGGCAGCCCACACAGCTGGAGGGGACGCCGCCGGCGAGGGCGGCGCGGTTCTGGTAGCCGGCGGCTGCGACTTCTTGGACGGTCTTGTCTTGGCGCTGGCGCTGCCGCTCGAGGAGGACGCGTGCGTCGGGCGGCGCGCGCCGGACGATCTGGTAGCTGGGCTTGCCATGGTCCGAAGAGGACGCGCCGCGGGATGGCACGCACGCCTGCGCGTCGCGGTGGCGCCTGGCGTCCTCGCTGTGCAGAGGAGGCGGAGGGGGCGCATCGTGCGCCACATCCCCGGCACGAGACGGCAGAGGACGGAGCGAGTGAGAGGGCATCGGGGCGTCTCCTGCGGCATTGACGAGCTCGGTGATGCGGCTGAGCCAGGCGTCGTAGCCGGCGTCAGTGGGGCGGTAGCACAGGAGCTCGCGCACCATGAGCAGCGCGGCCTGCGGGGCCGGCGCATCGCTTCGGGCAAGCGAAGAGGCCGTGGCGGTGTGGCCATCCGCCTGCACGGATGGGTGGAGGGAGGACGTCTGTTGCTCCCTCGCAGCAGGGTCGGTAGCGGCGCCGGCGGCGCGGCGTCGATGGTCGTCGTGGGCGACGGGCTCTGTCTGGGCCACCCTGGCAGCTCGGCACGCGTAGCGCTCACAGCGAGCGTCGGCCATGGCGGTGAGGAAGTGGGAAGAACTGAAGCGGCTCCCTACCTGGCACGCCAAATGTCAGAACCGTGGCTCCAGGGATCTAGAGGTTCGAACACTGGGGCGAGCTAGTTCTTTCTGACCAGGGTGACCACAGCGAGGCTACGGCTAGAGCGCTAGCGCGGAGCACTGATAATCCACAAGTATAGGGGATCGCAACAATTTTTGAGGGTAGACTATTCAACCCAAATTTATTGATTCGACACAAGGGGAGCCAAAGAATATTTGCAAGTATTAGCAGTTGAGTTATCAATTCAAACACACCTGGAGACTAAATATCTGCAGCAGAGTGATCAGTAGCACAGTAGTATGATAGTTTGATAGCAGTACCAATAATAGTAGCGGTAACAGTAACGGTAGCAGCAATAGTAGTAGCAGTTGTGACAGTAGTGGCAACAGTAGTAACTTAGCAAAGAACAATATGTGAAAAAATCGTAGGCATTGGATCGGTGATTATGTTGGATAACATTCATCATGTAACAGTCATAACCTAGGGCGACACAGAACTAGCTCCAATTCATCAATGTAATGTAGGCATGTATTCCGTATATAGTCATACATGCTTGCGATAAGAACTTGCATGACATCTTTTGTCCTACCCTCCCGTGGCAGCGGGGTCCATAAGGAAACTAAGGGATATTAAGGCCTCCTTTTAATAGAGAACCGGAACAAAGCATTAACACATAGTGAATACATGAACTCCTCAAACTACGGTAATCACCGGAAAGAATCCCAATTATTGTCACCTTGGGGTATGCGGATCATAACACGTAGCAGGTTCATATAACTTGCAAGATCGGATCAAGAAAACAAATATATTCATGAAAACATAAAGGGTTCAGATCTGAAATCATGGCACTCGGGCCCTAGTGACAAGCATTAAGCATAGCAAAGTCATAGCAACATCAATCCCAGAACATAGTGGATACTAGGGATCAAGCCCTAACAAAACTAATTTGATTACATGATAAATCTCATCCAACTCATCACCGTCCAGCAAGCCTACGAAGGAATTACTCACTCCCGGTGGTGAGCATCATGAAATTGGTGATGAAGGATGGTTGATGATGACGATGCCGGAAGATCCCCCTCTCCGGAGCCCCGAACGGACTCCAGATCTGGCCTCCCGGTGAAGAACAAGAGGTGGCGGCGGCTCCGTATCGTGAAACGCAATAAAACTTCCTCTCTTATTTTTTTCTCTGGAATTGTGAATTTATAGACCTAAGATTAGGGTCAGCGGAGCCACGTGGGCCCCACAAGCCACCAGGGTGCGCCAGGGGGGTGGCACGCCCTGGTGCCTCGTGGGCAGCAGGTGGCCCCCCTCCAGTGGGTCTTGGCACCAGTATTTTTTATTTAATCCATAAAAAATCTCCAAAAAGTTTCGTTCAATTCCAGGAACTTTTATTTGTGCACCAAAAACAACACCATGGTAGTTCTGCTGAAAACAGCGTCAGTCCGGGTTAGTTTCATTCAAATCATGCAAATTAGAGTCCAAAACAAGAGCAAAAGTGTTTGGAAAAGTAGATAAGACGGAGACGTATCAACTCCCCCAAGCTTAACTCATTGCTTGTCCTCAAGCAATTCAGTTGACAAACTGAAAGTGATAAAGAAAAACTTTTACGAACTCTTTTGTTCTTGTATCTATATATATGCTTAAATAATACCCAAGTTTTCAGCAAAGATTATAACTAACCATGCAAATGATAACTCTTAGAAATTATATTTACTCATATCAATGGCATAATCAACTAGCGAGCAATAATAAGATATTTCAAATGCCAACACTTTGTCAAAACAATCATGATATAATATGACAACATGGTATCTCGCTAGCCCTTTCTGAGACCGCAAAACATAAATGCAGAGCACCTCCAAAGTTCAAGCAGTGACTAAACATTGTAATTCATGGTAGAAGAGATCCAGTCATGATGCACACAACATTAACTATACACACAATGCCTAAGAATGACAATAGTGCTCTCAGGACTGGTACTTATTTGAGAAGGTGATGACTCAACAATAAAAGTAAAATAACATAAAAGTAAATAGATAGGCCCTTCGCAGAGGGAAGCATGGATTTGCAGAGGTGCTAGAGCTCGAAGCTTAAATCAGATATAAATATAATTTTGGGAGGTATGCCTTTCCTGTCAACGTCACGACCGAGAGTTTTCAATATCTTCCATGCTAAACACATTAGCGGCGGTTCCCAAGCGACAAAGTAAAGTTTACTCCCCCTCCACCAATAAAAACAAGCCATGGCTAGCCGAATCCTCGGGTGCAACTTTCCGGGGGAGTTTGTTTTATTATTTTGCAATTTTAATTATGGGACTGGGCATCCCGATTACCAGCCCCTCTCGTGCAAGGACAAGTGAATAAACACTCATCATGAGAATAACCCGCTTAGCATGGAAGATACTGACTGCCTCCTGTCGCTCCATGAGCGGTATGGGCACACAAAACAGGTGTTCATTTGAATATTTAGAGGTGGCACATGCAAATTTACTTAGAACGGCAGAGAAATACTGCATATAGGTAGATATAGTGGACTCATCTGGAATAACTTTGGTTTAGGGGTTTTGATGCACAAGCAGTATTCCCGCTTAGTACAGGCGAAGGCTAGCAAATAGGTTGAGAAGCGACCAGCTAGAGAGCGAAAATGGTCATAATCATGCATTATGAATAATCAACATTGGATACTAGCATGAGTAGGATATAAGCACCATGAACATAAATATGTGGAGGCTATGTTGGTTTTGAATCAACTACATGCGTGAACATGTGCCAAGTCAAGCCACTCGAAACATTCAGAGGAGGATACCATATCATCATACTACATCATGAACATTTTAATGCATGTTGACACCCAAGATAAATCATTATCCACTCCTAGCTACTTAAGCATGGCATGAGCAACTATAATCTCTAATTGTCATCATAAACATGTTTAATCATAATATGTTGAATCATGGATACTGAGTTAAACATATTTACAAAAACAAAAACAAGTTGAGTTCATACCCGCTTTTCCTTGCCACAGTCACTTCATCAAATCATCGTCATTATTGCCTTTCACTTGCACGACTGAATGATATGAAAATAAAAATAGTGCAAGTGTGCCATGGACTAAGCTGGAATCTGCAAGCATTTTATTCAAAGGAGAAGATAACGTAATATGGGCTCTTTGTTAGATCAACAATAATGCATATGAGAGCCACTCAACATTTTCATCGTGGTCTTCTCCTTACAATGACTCAACAAAAGAAAAGAATTTCAGAGAAACACACTGAAATATTTTTGGAGTTTTTAGTTTTTTCTTGAAGGAAGCAAATTAAAGAAGACAAAACAAAAATGAGAAAAACTATTTACACGGGAGAGCTCCCAACAAGCAAAAGAAGAAAAGGGAAATATTTTTGGGTTTTCTTTTAATACTACTACTAATTAAGCTAGAAAGAAAAACCGAAGAAAAAGATAAATGTTTTTGGATTTTCTCAAAGTTTTTCAAACACACAAGAAGAAAGCGAGAAAATAAAACTAACATGGATTATACAATGAAAAAGTATGAACACCAACAACTGGAATGAAATGTGTGATCATAAATGAGATGTCGGTGAGAAATACGTACTCCCCCAAGCTTAGGCTTTTGGCCTAGCTTGGTCATCGCCATCCCTGGTCTGGGTAATAATCAAAGTGGTAGCTCGTAGAGGCGTTCTGAGCCGCCTCCTCAGCCAGACGGGCAGCCTCGACCGCCGCCTTGTACTCATGCACCTCACTCTCCAATAGAAAATATCTTTGTTTGTTCTGAAAATCAAAGAGGGCAGGAGCAGGCAAAGCAACATACACAAATCGATATTTATTAAAAACTAAGTTATATTCGTATCCGTGTGCGTCGCATTTCAAAAACATATGTTCTCGCATTGTTTTGAAATTCAAATATTTATCAGTTAAGAGGGGATCATTGGAATTGGGCGAGACCCCTAACTTTGCAGCTACGCGGGAGGCATAAATTCCTCCATACAAATCACCATTACCCGTGTTACGCTGCAGCCTACGTGCGACAATAGCCCCAAGATTATAATACTTGCTGCCAGTCAAAGCTATATGAATAAGACTCAGATCGGGGGCACAAAGCGCACTGCAGTCTTGCTTACCAACAATGCATTTACCATTAAAAAGGGCAAAATACCGAATAGCAGGAAAGTGGATGCTAACTATTCTGGCCTGCGTAACTCCCATATCCTCACCGTTGCAAAGGCTATTAAGAAATGACTCATAATCAGATTTTTGTGGTTCATCTAACGAACCCCAATATGGAATTTTGCATGCATCACGGAATTCTTCTAGAGACATACTATAGGATTTGTCATAGAGGTGAAATAAAACTCTAGAAGTGCGCGGATGATATTCAAAGTTTTGGGTGAATGAATGAGTGAGGTAGTAATGCTGTGGTGGCTTATCTGCGATGAAGGCGGAGAGCTCGGTGTTGTGAATATATTGGTCAAATTCCTCCTTGATGCCTGCACCCAGCATGAACTCGTTGCACGGCCATCTACATGACTTTGCTTCAGCACCTCGCACCGAACTTGCCCTTGGTTCAACGTATGATTGGCGTGCGGGGCTTTCGCTAGATGATGCCTCGGCGGACCTCCTCCTCGAAGAACTCCTTTGGAAGAAATTCATTTTCTCTATGAACAATTTCTGAAAATTTTTGGGCCACAAAATGATATCAATAAAACTTCACAAGATTGATAGCAAATACTCATATGGATGTCTAGAGGTCATATCAAGCATTCAAACTACTTGGAACTCAAAGAATTCAACATGCAAGCTCATTTTCAGTAGCACCAAGAGCAGCTAATTATGCAAAATATAATCCACTAGAGCAAAAACTAATTGGAGCAAATGAGGAGTCACATACCAAGTAGCAATCTCCCAAAACAGTTTCGGAAACGGAGCTCCGAGCAAAGAGATCAAAAATCCCAGGTTTGGGAGCAAGAACACTAGAGAGAGAGAGCTACCAGGAATTTTTGCTAGAGGTAAGAGATGAAGTGGGCTGAAGGGATAAGTGAGGGGGTCCCTGTGGGGCCCACAAGGCACCAGGGCGCGCCAGGGGGGGTGGCGCGCCCTGGTGCCTCGTGGGCACCTGGGGCATCCCCCTGATATGTTTTTAGTGCCAAAAATTCTTAAATATTCTATAAAAAATCATGTCAAAATTTTATTGCATTCTGAGCACTTTCATTTCTGGGCATTTTTTTATTGCACGGATAATTCAGAAAACAGGGTAATCATGGCATTTAATTGCATTGAACTAAAAATAACAGAAAACAAAAGGTGGGTACAGAAGGTTGTGCTTACTAAATTCATCGACCACATGCCTCTCAAAAAGAATCCATTAATAAGGTTGATCAAGTCTTATTAACAAACTATTTCCGAGTAACATGAAACCGAAGAACTTTCGTATAACACTAAGTTACCTCAATGGGGATATGCATCTCCCCAATAATAAGAGTTTCATATTTCTTTTTGACAGTAGGAAGAGGGAGTTGAAAACTTCCAATAGTAATTATCGAAGTCTTTTCAATAACATGAATACCATTTACTTGAAATTGTTTCTTCAGAAAGTGCACTGTATGTTCATTACCATTGATATGAAAAGTGACCTTGCTTCTGTTGCAATCAATAACAGCCCCTACAGTATTCAAAAAGGGTCTACCAAGGATAATCGACATGTTGTCGTCCTCGGGCATATCAAGTATAACAAAGTCTGTTAGAATAGTAACATTTGCAACTAAAACGGGCACATCCTCACAAACACCGATAGGTATGGTGGTTGATTTGCCAGCCATTTGCAATGATATTTCAGTGGGAGTGAGTTTATTCAAATCAAGTCTTTTATATAAAGAGAAAGGCATAACACTAACACCGGCTCCTAAATCACACAAAGCAGTTTTGACATAATTTCTTTTAATGGAGCATGGTATAGTTGGTATTCCCGGATCTCCTAGTTTCTTAAGTACTCCATCCTTAAAAGAATAATTTGCAAGCATGGTGGAAATTTCAGCTTCAGGTATTTTTCTTTTATTTGTGACAATGTCTTTCATATATTTAGCATAAGGGGCCATCTTTAAAATATCAGCCAAACGAGTACGCAAAAAGACTGGCCTAAGCATTTCAGCAAAGCATTCAAATTCTTCCTCATCCTTTTTTAGATGGTTTAGGAGGAAAGGGCATGGGTTTTTGAACCCACGGTTCTCTTTCTTTACCATGTTTTCTAGCAACGAAGTCTCTTTTATCATAACGTTTGTTTTTAGGAGGTGGGTTATCAAGATCAACAGCAGGTTCTATTTCAACATCATTATCAAGTTCTTTATCATTATCTGGTTGGGTATCCACATGAGCATCATCATTATTATTATCATCAGGTGAATGTTCATTACCAGATTGTGTTTCAGCATCAGAAATAGAAACATCATTACTATCCTCTAAGGGTTTTTCTACCTCAGGTTCACTAGAAGTATGCAAAGTCCTATCATTTTTCTTTTTCTTTTTCTTTTTAGATGGACTAGGTGCATCAACATTAATTCTTTGAGAGTCTTGTTCAATTCTTTTAGGGTGACCTTCAGGATAAAGTGGCTCCTGAGTCATTCTACCTCCTCTAGTCATTACTCTAACAGCATGATCATTCATATTATTGTTCATTTCATTAAGCAATTCACTTTGAGATTTAGCAACTTGTTCTAATTGGGTTTGAACCATAGATGCATGTTTACTTACACCTTTGACATCATTAGCAATTCTAAATAACAAGTCACTCAAGCGATCAATCATGTAGGCATTTCGTTTTAATTGTTTCATAACATTTGCATTGAAGTGATCTTGCTTAATAATATAATTGTCAAATTCATACAAGCATTGACTAGGAGGTTTGTTATAAGGAATATCACTTTCATCAAACTTTATAAGAGAATTTACCTCTACTACCTATGGCGGTGTGTCAAGACCATGTATTTCTTCAATAGGTGGCAAATTCTTAACATCTTCAGCTTTAATACCTTTTTCCTTCATACATTTCTTTTCTTCTTGCATATCTTCAGGACTGAGAAATAAAATACCCCTCTTCTTCGGAGTGGGTTTAGGCGGTGGTTCGGGAAGTGTCCAATCATTATCATTCTTCAATATATTATTCAATAATTCCTCAGCTTGTTCAATAGTTCGTTCCCTGAAAACACAACCAGCACAACTATCTAGGTAGTCCCTAGAAGCATCGGTTAGTCCATTGTAAAAGATATCAAGTATTTCATTCTTCTTAAGAGTATGATCAGGTAAAGCATTAAGTAATTGGAGAAGCCTCCCTCAAGCTTGAGGGAGATTCTCTTCTTCAATTAGCACAAAGTTAAATATTTCCTGTAAAGCAGCTTGTTTCTTATGAGCAGGAAAATATTTTTCAGAGAAGTGATAAATCATATCCTGGGGACTACGCACACAACCAGGAGCAAGAGTATTATACCATTCCTTAGCATCACCCTTTAATGACAAAGGAAATAACTTAAGAATATAGTAATAGCGATTTTTTTCCTCATGAGCAAATAGGGTGGCTATATCATTTAATTTAGTAAGATGTGCCACAACGGTTTCAGTTTCATAGCCATGGAAAGGATCAGATTCAACCAAAGTAATTAACTCAGGATCGACAGAGAATTCATAATCCTTATCAGTAACAAATATGGGAGAGGTAGCAAACTTAGGATCATATTTCATTCTCTCCCTCATAGATTTTTCTTTCATTTCAGCAAGCAATTTTATAACTTCATCTCTATCATTACAAGCAAGGATGGCTCTAGCCATCTCCCTATCAAAGCAATGTTCATCAGGTGTTTCAGCTCTAGTAGGAGAGCTAGGCATAATAGGTGAATCATAATTCTCAAGAGTTTCAACATTTTCAATTTCTTTAGCCTTGGCAAGTTGTTCATTAAGAAATTCACCAAGTGGCACAACATTATCAAGCATAGTACTAGCATCATCATAAGTATCATTCATAGCAGAAGTAGTATCATTAATAACTTGCGACATATCAGAATTAATAGCAGGTGGTGGTGTTACAAATTTACTCAAAACAGAAGGTGAATCAAGTGCAGAGCTAGATGGCAGTTCCTTACCTCCCCTCGTCTTAGAGGGAACGATCTTGGTCTTAGCGTCTTTCAGATTCTTCATAGTGATCAACAGATATAAATCCCAAGTGACTCAGCAAATAGAGCTATGCACCCCGGCAACGGCGCCAGAAAAAGGTCTTGATAACCCACAAGTATAGGGGATCGCAACAGTTTTCGAGGGTAGAGTATTCAACCCAAATTTATTGATTCGACACAAGGGGAGCCAAAGAATATTTGCAAGTATTAGCAGTTGAGTTATCAATTCAACCACACCTGGAGACTAAATATCTGCAGCAGAGTGATCAGTAGCACAGTAGTATGATAGTTTGATAGCAGTAGCAATAATAGTAACGGTAACAGTAACGGTAGCAGCAATAGTAGTAGCAGTTGTGACAGTAGTGGCAACAGTAGTAACTTAGCAAAGAACAATATGTGAAAAAATCGTAGGCATTGGATCGGTGATTATGTTGGATAACATTCATCATGTAACAGTCATAACCTAGGGCGACACAGAACTAGCTCCAATTCATCAATGTAATGTAGGCATGTATTCCGTATATAGTCATATGTGCTTGCGATAAGAACTTGCATGACATCTTTTGTCCTACCCTCCCGTGGCAGCGGGGTCCATAAGGAAACTAAGGGATATTAAGGCCTCCTTTTAATAGAGAACCGGAACAAAGCATTAACACATAGTGAATACATGAACTCCTCAAACTACGGTAATCACCGGAAAGAATCCCAATTATTGTCACCTTGGGGTATGAGGATCATAACACGTAGCAGGTGCATATAACTTGCAAGATCGGATCAAGAACACAAATATATTCATGAAAACATAAAGGGTTCAGATCTGAAATCATGGCACTCGGGCCCTAGTGACAAGCATTAAGCATAGCAAAGTCATAGCAACATCATTCTCAGAACATAGTGGATACTAGGGATCAAGCCCTAACAAAACTAACTCGATTACATGATAAATCTCATCCAACTCATCACCGTCCAGCAAGCCTACGAAGGAATTACTCACTCCCGGTGGTGAGCATCCTGAAATTGGTGATGAAGGATAGTTGATGATGACGATGCCGGAAGATCCCCCTCTCCGGAGCCCCGAACGGACTCCAGATCTGGCCTCCCGATGAAGAACAAGAGGTGGCGGCGGATCCGTATCGTGAAACGCAATAAAACTTCCTCTCTTATTTTTTTCTCTGGAATTGTGAATTTATAGGCCTAAGATTAGGGTCAGCGGAGCCACGTGGGCCCCACAAGCCACCAGGGCGCGCTAGGGGGGTGGCGCGCTCTGGTGCCTCATGGGCAGCAGGTGGCCCCCCTCCAGTGGGTCTTGGCTCCAGTATTTTTTATTTAATCCATAAAAAATCTCCAAAAAGTTTCGTCCAATTCCAAGAACTTTTATTTCTGCACAAAAAACAACACCATGGTATTTCTGCTGAAAACAGCGTCAGTCCGGGTTAGTTTCATTCAAATCATGCAAATTAGAGTCCAAAACAGGAGCAAAAGTGTTTGGAAAAGTAGATACGACGGAGATGTATCAAGCACGACAGGGGACACGACGGTTACCCAGGTTCGGGCCACCTTGCGGTGTAAAACCCTACTCCTGCTTGTGTTGGGATTGCTGTGGGCAAGAAGGTGTTCTCGCGTACAAGGTAGGAGATGAAGGAATCGATCCTCTCTACAATGGCCGCCCTGCCCCCTTTTATAGCCGCATTGGTCCTCTTCCCCTGAAAACTTAGGCGGGAAGGGTTGCCACACTTGGCAGGTTTTTGAAAGGGGACAGGCGCTCAGGCTATCCTGACTAAAGTCATTCTTCGCCTGCAAAAGCATGATCCATGACGCGCCGGTGGGCTTGGTGATGACCTCCGCCTTGCACGCCTTGCTGTTTTGGTCTTCTTTCACCAAACGGGCAGTCCTTGGGACTTGCTTTGGAGGTGGGCAGCTGGGGCTGCCCCTTTAGCACCAAAGAGGAAAGCATCTCTGTCCGCGCCCGCTGGCACGGCCTTTGCAGTCGTTCGTCGCCACGCGTGTCACCCACGTGATGGGCACAGGACCGCGCAACTGATGTCAGGCCGGATGGCCTCGGGCGCCTGCCTCGGGGGGGCGCCTCGGGAGGCAGCCTCGCGAGGCTTCCGTCGCTCCTGCGGCTAAGTGCTAGTGGCTCGTGCCTTGAGATGGGGTCCTCGGGAGGCTGGCGCCTCGCGAGATGTCTTCGCTTAGCAACGTCCTTAAATGGGCTGCGTCTTGGGCCTTTGCCAGGCGTCGTGTCCTGGGCCGCAGGCAGACGGGCCGAGGTACCCTGGTTCCCAATGGCCCGACAGCATGAAACGCCGTTTTTCATACTGCTGCCCCCTTCGGTAAATCGGCCGCCATTTCTTCATACGAACTCGGAATTTGACGTTCTTGGGCTCATTCGATTCGTATGAATGACGCCGATCCATTTCTGGTTTTAGATCTTGATTTGGAGCACTTTGAAAAAAAAATTCCACCTTCGAAATGGCCAAGTCTGGGGTCCTGGGTGTCCACCGTGCTAAGTGCTTGGGAAGTCCATCTCACCTACAAGGCACACAAAGACAAAGAAAACTAATAAAAACTAACAAAGAATAAATATTATGCAATGCTCGCATTTAAAAGAGTAAGAACTGGAAATCATGCATATGACATGTAATTGGCGCAATGGGACATGATATGACTTGATATACAGAGATAATGCGCAACAAATGAGCTCTAAAGATGCGTAAAATATGGAACCATCACCACGCAATACTTGAGCGTGAGCCATGGACATAGCACTTTGGATGGCAAAGAGAATGATGATGGGGGTTTATAAGGGAAGACAAAAGTATAAGAAAGTCTCGCATCAACGTGGCAGATTGTTAGGCAATGGAGAGGCCTTACAATCGATGTCAATGCGAGGAGTAGGGATTGCCATGCAACGGATGCACAAGAGCTATGATTACTTCCTTTGGTGATCCATAAATGGAGCAATAAGGATTCTCGCCCTTTTCATCAAAGGTGACCCTAAGTTATCAAACCCACGGGAGGATGATCCCCTTGAAGCTAGGGTCTCAGACAAGCTTTTGTTAAAGAAACAATTCCAGCTTTTGGCTGGATCAAAATCAAACAACTGTAGGGGCAAACTTATAATAAAAATAGGCATGGGTATGAGGTCTTAATGCTTACAACCATATATTTATGACGGTACCAAGTATGATCTTAATTTGTGCGTTGGAAGTCTCCCATAGATGTGCTTGTTACAAACCAAAGTGGGGGATGTGTCCAAATTACATCTTGACTGGCACGCGTCCTACATCAAGAGTCATTTGTCCAACCGAAGGCCCTATCCGTTTCGCGGGGTTGCCTCGACAATTAAGATTGCAATAATCAGACAAAAGCATTGAGCGTTTAATGACTACACCTCTTGAATCCCCAGAGATAGGATTCGTGCACTACAAAATTTGCTCTATTTTGCGACGTTTCACTTGTGTCACGTATAACCGTTTTTCGTCATGGAAAATACGCCGGCGACGTTTTTCCACCGTCACCCCCACCATCACCGAAGTGTCGTCATAAAAAAATAAAATCTTGACGGTACCAATTCCTCTGTCACGCAAGATCGCATCTTAGGTGACTAACCCAAAAATGTCACTGATGGCCTTTTTCGGTGACAGCCCAGAATGTCACCTATGATAGGTCAATCTGTCGCCTAAGGTCTTTTTGGTGACGAAAATCTGTCACCAGTGATCGGTCTGCGGGTTTGACCGGTCAAAGATTTTGACAAGTAGGGCCAACATTTGCTGACGTGGCTTATTCAATGTGGGTCCGCCATGGGTTTTATCGCCGACGGTCCCGTCAGTAATAAGTCGGCTCAGTTTTGACCGGTCAACACTGCTGACATATGGGCACAGAAGATGCTGACGTGGCTGCTTACTTATGGGACCAGACATTGTTTTTTCGGTGACGATGTGTTGTTTGACCGGCCAACGATTCTGACATGTGGGCCCATTATGGGGCACACGTGGATGCTGCCAAGTGGGTCCATTCGTGGGTGACGTGGTTTCTTACATGTGGGTCCATACCATTGTGACAACGTCCATAACCGTCACAGTTTTGTAGACGCGGTCAATTTATTTTATATTGCAAAATTGGCGGTCATATTTGATACAAAATTGTAATATTTGACAATTTAATATTTGACAAGTTATACCTAGAGAAGGGGATTGCCGGCAGCTAGAATTCTGGACCTAAATTATCAAAAGAAGAGAAAAGCAATTCTCCGGAGCTCAAAATGAAGCATGAACTTTTGGAGATTTATTTTGGAATATATAAAGAATTGTGGAGCAATGATATGTCAGAGGGAAGCCACAGCCTGCCCACATGGACAGGTAGCACGACCACCCCCTGGCCGCGCCATGTGTCCATGTGGGACTGTGGCAGCTCACCTCCCGAAGCCATTTGTTCATAAATTCCCTTTTGACCTAAAAAATCACATAAAAGTTTCGGTACTTTCCGCCGCCGTCTGCGTGGCGAAACAAAGGTGGAGCACTTTTACTCTCCGGCGGAGCGATTTCCCCGGGGAAACTTCCCTCCGGGAGAGGGAAACTGAAGCCTTCAACATCACCAACACTCCTCTCATCATGGGAATCATCATCTTCATCAACATCTTCATCAGTACCATCTCATCTCAAAACCCTAGTTCTTCCTTTGTGTTCAATCTTTGTATCAAACCTCAGATTGGTACCTGGGGGTGCTAGTAGTTGGTGTTGATTACATCATGTAGTTGATGCTTGTTGGTTTAATTGGTGGAAGATTACTATGTTCAGATTGTTTATCATATATTTATACCCACCGATCATGAACAATATGATGAGTTGTGAGTAGTTCTATTTGTTCTTGAGGACATGGGAGAAGCCTTGTTGCTAGTAATCATGTGAAGTTGATCACCGTTCAATGTTTTGATATTATGTTGTGTTGTTCTTCCTCTAGTGGTGTTATGTGAACGTCGACTACATGACACTCCACCATGTCTAGGCCTAGGGGAAGGCATCGTGGAATTAGTTTGTAGATGATGGGCTGCGGGAGTGATAGAAACCTAAACCCCAGTTGGTGGATTGTTCCGTGAGGGGCCGTTTTGGATCCACATGTTTAATGCTATGGTTAGATTTATCTTAATTACTTCTCTTGTAGTTGTGGATGCTTGCATGGAGGGTATAATCATAAGTAGGTGGTTGTTCAAGTAAGAACAGTACTTAGCATCGGTCCACCCACATAAGACTTATCAATGCAATGAAGGTAAGTCGATGAATCGCGGTGAAAGTAACTTGGCGATATTCATGTGTGTCCTCAAGAGCGTTTTAATCACTATAAGAAGTACCACCAGCTTATCCTTAGCATGATTAAGGATTGGGCCACTTGCTGCACCTTGCTATTTTGTTACTTGTTAGCAATTATCTTGCTATCAAATTATCTATCAAAACTATCTTACAACACTTACAGTGAAATTCTTGCTGAAAACTACCTATCAATTTCTTGTGCTCCTTGTTGAGTTCGACACTCTTACTTATCGCAAGGACTACTATTGATCTCATATACTTGTGGGTCATCACCGTCGTGTTTTCAACGGCACCAAAATGACGCACATTGAGGTGGCACACCTTGCATTTGAGGACATCATGCAAAGGGCCATGGCATTTGGGCCTAGAGTAAAATCATAGTAGGGAGAAGTTAGTGCGTGGTGTTGTTTTTTTGGGGGATGGGGGAGGGTTCTGTCAGTAGCCTCCTGCAATCTACACGTACATGGGCAAGCCTCTTCAACCAACACATGGATCGGGCCTAATTGTGCGCCGTCCTGAGCGATGTTGTTACAAGGGGCGCGGCTATGTGCCGCCTATTGCGAGGCGCACGACCGCCTCGCCTACAGGGCGCCGGTCATGGGTGGCCCAATAGGACATGGCTCGTCCCGGTGACATCACCCGATATTTTTTCTCCTTTACTTTTATTTATATTAAAAATTAAATGCATATATTTTAAAATAAATAAATTTACTTATGAAATTTGACAACACGAATTTGAAAAAATGTTAACATAGTATAAGAAGTTTGTTACTGCAGTTTTAAAAAATGTTGATAACTTTTAAAACAAATGTTCGTGACAATGAAAAAATATTCCCGTGTTTTAAAAAAATGTATGCGATTTTTTTCTAAATGCTACAATGTAAAAAAAATGTTTGCATAATTTAAAAAAAAATGTTTCGTGCCATTAAAAAGATGTATGTCACATTTGATGGAAATATTCCCATGTTTCAAAAACAATGTTGTATACAAATGTAAAAAAAACCGCATAGGTTAATAAAATGTATCATGAAATTTGAAAGAAAATATTAGCATGTTTCCAAATAATGTCCGTGAAATTTTAAAAAATGTTTATACAATGTAAGAAAAATGTTTGCTTAAAAAATGTTTATTGCCATTTAAAAAACATACAACATGTATTTGAAAAAATGTTACCATGTATTCAAAAATTTGTTCAAAACATGTATTTTTTTTCAATGTACATCATGTATTTGAAAATATTCAAAGTGTATCAAAAAATGTTTCACGTGTGCGCTAAAAATGTACATTGTGTAGTCACAAAAAGTAGACATGTGTTAAAAAAAGGAAAGAGATTAAAACCAACAAAGAAACAAAAAGGAAAGCAAAGAAAACCAAGGAATACAAAGAAAACCAAGAAAGAAACCAAAAAAGAACCAAAAGTATAACGAAGAAAGAAAACCAAAGAAAATCAGTGAAAAAACAGAAGAAAAAAAGTATAACAAAGGGAAAAAACCGAAGAAAACCGGTGAAAAAACAAACAAAACCATAGCGAGCAGGCGAACCTACAACGAAGCATGAGCGGCAGCGAGCGGTTGCACTGATGGGCCGGCCTGATTCGCTCGTCCGTAGGCGTTTCTAATTGGAATCAGTACGGGCTAGACACAACCAGGAGGCATTTCTAATAGGAATCAGTATGGGCTAGACATAGCCCTGGCGGGCTACAAGTACAAGTACAAGTGGCAGCGAACAAGGATAGATCTTCCACCTGTTTAGATCGATATGAAAATCATGAGCTGCCCCATAATAAAATCGCCAGTAGCCACGAATATCTCCTTCTTCCCTAATCCAAGATTGGAGAAAGATCTAAGAGGGACCTATGGAGAATGTAGTTAGAAATCCAGGGTATCCGGTTGGATCACGGAATGGCACGACACTTCCTGTCATCCCCTGTCTCTTCCTCCTCTCTCCAGTCTTCCTCCTCGCTCATAACTTCTCCAAGCAATTCCTCTTGTATCAAGGCCTGTAACTCGAATTCGTGTTCTTGAGAAGTGAATCAATGTTGGGTTGCCAACAGTTTCTGGCAATGTTCCCTTCCGGAACATGTCCAACATGTAATATTCTTCTCCTTAATTAAAAGGCAGCGCTCCTTCCGATTTCTTGGTAAACAATAAACTGGATCGTCGTAATCCACCTCAATACCAGACTCAAAAGGCATAAACTGGTTTGCGCTTGCGCCTTTCTGTGACAAGATTCATGTTCCCACAGAAGAGGTTAAATTCCTGAAACAAACTATGTTGAGAGCAGAAAGCTGCACGCCGATCGATAACGCTTCCGAGGAGAAGAAGATTCAGCATGTCAGTGTAACGGTGCCATACTACCTATTTCACCATATATGGTACAGTACATAATTACACCCTGCGTTATTTTACATGAACATTAGCTAATCCACTATCTATTCGATTGCACAAGCAAAACTTCCTACAGTAATTAATCGCACTACGCCCCTAGACACACGACAGGTGAGCTCATTGGAGGGGAAGACCATATCTGCATGATCCATGAGAGAGATCCGTGCAGGTTGGGGCTATGAAATTTTATGTTGTCATTTGCAGTCAGCTGGTTGAACAGGAACTGCCTCAACACCTGATCATCCTGTAACCGCAGAAAGCAACACGGTGGTACTGTCACTCGACAAGTAAATGCAGTAAACTTTGTGAGGACAAACGGTGTTGCAACTGTTATGCAGTGCAGCATCAAGAACACGCACCGTTGCTCTACTTGTTGCTTTTCTCAGCTCTAGGGTCCTTGGCAATGTAGAGCCTCTTTACCGAAGCGACGAACAGCCTGCAAGAGAGATCCATCGGTGACCACTTTGACTTGTGTTAAAAATAAACGGCGTATATGCCAGCCGTTCCCTCGACTTACTCCCACGGAACGTCACCGACAAGCATGCGGTCGCCCTCGTTGTCCTCGTACAGAAGGATGTAGTTCTTCATCGTGCCCTTGCCCTTGTGATATTCCAGCTGCTCTTCATCCTCTCTGGTTGCGATCCTCCCATGGCCATCTGAAATCAACCAAGCAGCTCATATATGTCAGTGGCAAGATGGAGTATGATCATACGTGGGGGTGCAGTGCAGTGCAAACCAAAGATTGTCACCTGACAAGAAGCCATGGAACATGCTCTGCAGAGCACTGGATAGTGAGCCGTAGCCGCAGTGTGCCTTCAGGTCAATCTTTCTCCCGACGGCATACCCTTCCAGGTTCACCTTCACGAACATGGCCGGCCTCTCTTGTACTGAAACTCCAGTGTTTATGTTTCCATGATCTTCTTCTTCATAGCAGGGTCCCACTTTGCTCAGGTCTTCAGAATATGCAGGCCTTGTGGATGTGGCGGACAGGTTCTTGCGGAATGTACGCACCGGTGGCCATCCGACCAGTTGAGGGCGATCTTCTCTGAAAATTGTTAGCGAAACTTGGTGAGACTGTGACAGACAAGCCAACAAGATTCACCGCCTCTTCGCGTGGAGTTCATGAAAAGAAGACATGAACTCCTTTTTTTGCGGTGAAGAAGACATAAACTTGAGACATGCCAGGATGTTACCACTCACTCCATTTATTCTAGCTTGTTCTGTTTCTTTTCTTTGAGAAGGGAATTGTTTTGTTTCTCATAATCTTGCTTACCTTTGTATTTATTTCCTCTTTTACTTTTCGCATTCTCCTCTATTTACATGCAAATTCTCTATGTTCTGTTGATATTTGTACCTTATACTATTCCAGAATATGTTCTGGTGAGATCAAAATAGGGACAAACTTAAAACTTATTCATACATGAACCTTCATTTAATTAAAGCATGTTCTATATTCATAAAGTTATATCTAGGTTGTATTGCTAGAACTCAAAACTGTACTTCGTTTCAGCCTACATACCATCTTATTTTCATGACATGATTGCGAATAAACAACAATTAGTTTGTGGTAACTGATAACCAAACCTGTGGGCAGGACACTCATTAGGCCTCTGCTGAGGTTGTTCCAGGTCCGCCTTGTCTTGCCTGGCGGACAGGCTCCAAGGGTGCACTCCAACACCAAGCCATGGAGTAGTAGCAGCACCACCACCACTACTCAGGCCATTGTCGGAAGAGATGCCAAGCCTAAGCTCAAGGTTGTTGAGGACACCTTCCTGCAGTTTGCTAGCATCTCCTTGCTCCTGTTTCAGGCTTGGTGCAACTGAAGAGCTCTTCATGGCCTCTCCCAAGCTGTAGCTCTGGTGCTTCACTACTACCTGTGTCTGTGTGTGCAATTTGTGAGAGTGTGTGAGAGAGGTCTTTATGGTGTTGAGGTAACTGTGAGATGGAATAATTAAAGGTAACTGAGGGGGCATTTGATGAGAAAGGCAGGTGGCTTTGTGGGGGACCTTGGTGAGTACTAAAGTGGAGTAGTGGGGCCTAACTAAAAGCATGAAGCGATAATGATGGCGATATATAAGGAATTCACTGATGGCTTGCAAGAAGTTCCTGGTACAAATTATGATTCCATAGAATGGCTCATGTTTACCTAACGTAATTTTTATAAAGGATGGCGAGAGCAATGCATGTTCATTGAAGAGAGAAAGTAGAGTAAAAAAGTTAAGAGTTGATGTATCTGGGCTGTTCACCGATAAGGCAAGAAAGATCGTAATCACATTCGGTCCATCAAAATTTCAAGGCCAAGTCAAGGAGCAAGGGGGAGTGGAAATATGAGCGGATACACCCGCCCTCAGAGTGCATGAAACTGAATGGAACACAAGTCGTCGAGTGGATGTGCATCTCCTAATCGGTTTTGTCTGACCTTGTGTCTCAAGGGGGGATGCAGTGGCTATTGGAGCTCTAGCTGAAACCTCAGTCCACCTCAGTCTTTTTCCTGAAAGTGAGTTTGCTCTGCGAGAAATTGGCAATTTGATAGCAGTAACACTGAACCTGAACATGCTCCTGAAGATGCTCTCTTACTTTTGCCTCGTTGCATTATGTAGGCTCTGGAGAGTACTACGTGAAACGCATGTGAACTTCTGTTCAGTGTAGTGAATGTCCTCGTCTTGGAGAATAAGCCTTAAAATTAGATGGAAATTCTCTCGGCTATTGGGGGTTCATGCTATGAATGTTGATGTTACCGCACAATTGGTTTTCTAACTGCGCAAATGAAGTATGCACTTACATTCTAATGTACCATACTTACGAAGCTATTTTGAGAAGCTAAGATAGACTAGTTATCAACACATTGGTTCCACCCGCAAAAAAAAAAAAAAAAAAAAAACACATTGGTTAACAGAAGCAATTATTCATATGCATAGAGACTTTCGCAAAAAAAAAAAAGTATGCATAGAGATAGAAAAGAATACCTGCAACATTGTCCAACCATCAGGAAGTATTTGTTGCGGTGACACGATAAAAAGCACACTCCTCATTTACTTATTTACTGATAAATAAAATAAATTCAGGAATATTTATCAATTTGCAACAAAAAATTTATAGACTTAAGGTAAATAAAATTTGTATTTTCCTTGCGTTCTGCAACACCAATAATTTTCAGTAAACCAAATGCTCCTTTATCAATTCTGCATACATGAGCCCTTGGTAAATTAACTGAGGGAAATTTCCTCTGTCCTGCATTACTTACTTACCAAAGATATACCTTGATTTATACCCGAATATTATCTGTCTATTACACCCGACAAGTTGGATTACTTATGGTTACTCAGATCTCTTTACATAAATGTGGAAGCAGTGCATACGATTCTATGCTGCACCTACATGTGCCTCAAAATTCTCACCGACTCCTAAGAGTCTATTGAATTGTACCAGCTTTCTATATAACCTAGAAAAGAAATGCCACTTTATTCTTGATCCTCCATGCAACGACAGCTCCTCACATTCCATGTTAACATAATGTTTAGTATCTCTTCTTTACATGTAATGTGGGGAGCTTTACTGGAAAGACACTAAGCTTTTTGGCTTATAAGCCTCACCACTTGCATGCATCTTCTTTAGTAGGACATCTCTTAACAAGGATGTTACTATCTACTAATATACGCATCAGTACAAAGTGCAAACCTATATATCGGCTAGCCCCCTAAGTAAGTTCCATTCCTCCATGATTGGCCTGCCTAATTGCATGCAAAGCAAGCGTATAACGATTAGCTGCTCACCCAAGAGTATCTTGTCCTATCTAAAAACCATCATGATATAAAAGTCACTGGAATAACTGCCCTTTGGTACAGATTTCTTCCTTAGTGCTTAAGGAGTAGGCCGATGATAGGCAATGCAGAAACATGTCCTGTCTGCTCTACATGCCATGGCATTTGCAGAGCGTAAGTGGACTCGATAATGAGAGGCTTTTGTTGACTTATCTTAACACAGCATAGGATTCAAGCTCATAATGATGAGTGACTCAGGGATCCTCTGGTTGCTCTCCCTCGTGCTTCGGTTTACCGTATCTTCATAACTGTAACAGAACATGAAAACTTTCAAGTAATTGGAAAGCGGTGGATTGGAACGATACCTCGTGTATATCTTGCATGCAGCAGCTCTTGTACTGATGTTAAAATTGCCTTGTG
This sequence comes from Elymus sibiricus, assembly GCA_039707655.1. Lineage (NCBI taxonomy): Eukaryota > Viridiplantae > Streptophyta > Magnoliopsida > Poales > Poaceae > Elymus > Elymus sibiricus. The sequence continues at coordinate 312,855,145 of CM077676.1, forward strand.
CCAAATGGTGTGCCAACTGGCTGAGTTCAATGAAGAACCATTCATTTCAGGGAGCGGCATTTTGTGCATGCAGTCATTCCTGTTGATTAACACGAACTGACAAGAACAGAAATGAACGAATAAAGAAGGGGGAGAGGAAAAAAAGGGATAACGAAGTGACACTTGTTGGGACAAATTAAAGCAGATTCATCAGAGGAACTGAGTGATGGGAACCGGAAAGGCAAATGCGTTCATCTGGGCACACAGTCATACACAACGCGAGAAGCATATTATTCTTTTTTCGACGAAAACACAAAAAAGCATAATTGCCCGATGCAATTCATGTTCTTCACTCCTCCCTGCTCAACAAGACACCTGTGCCCTCAATTCCCAAACCAAATGATTGCTAGAACACTGCCGCTCGCAGCGGGAAAGAGAATGCGGGCCTCTGCCACGCATATGATCGAGCACCTGGTGTGCATCTTGTCAGCCACCAGGTAGCTACTCCTAGCTCGAAGATGATAACGTCTAGTGGATCTAGGCAAGTTGATCGGACGCTTGAGGTAGTTATTACCTGTCCGCTGGAACAGAGAAGACAGTAGTGCGGCTATGGATAGATGGATTGACCCCGTGAAATATAACCAAGATCTTGCAACCTTTTCAACTCCTCCTTTTTGCTTAAAGGCGGTCACTTTGCAGGTTTCAACTTTCAACCCATGGCAGTGGGCAGAGAATTACAATACAGGGGGCAGGATGATATGATATGATACCATACATCAGGCAGCAAGGGTTGACTTGTGCCTTGAGCAGTGTTGCTCTCATCAGGGGTAAGCACCACGGGGTGTCTTGTCTTGGAGGTGCCAACCGTGGCATGGCCCTGCGTCAGGTAAAGGAAACTGAATGTTTTCCACATTCTCATGGGCTCAGCAGATCCACACCAGCAATATCAACTTTTTTTTGCATGTTAAGATGGATGTGTAGCCACACAAGGAAGGACCGGCTCCGGAATGATGATATACGGGATAGAGTTGGGTAGCACCGATTGAGAAGAAACTTGTCCAACATTGTTTGAGATGGTTTGGACATATTCAGCGCAAGCCTCCAGAAGCTCCGGTGCATAGAGGACGGCTAAAGCATGTTGATAAGGTCAAGAGAGGTAAGGGTAGACCGAACTTGACATAGGAGGAGTCCATAAAGAGAGATCTGAAGAACTGGAGTATCACCAAAGAACTAGCCATAGACAGGAGTGCGTGGAAGCTTGCTATCCATGTGCCAGAATCATGAGTTGGTTGTGAGATCCTATGGGTTTCAGCTCTAGTCTACCACATATTTGAGACTAAAGGCTTTGTTATTGTTGTTGTGAAAAATTATATTACTCAGCTCATAATGTTCATACAATCAGCAAGAGCTAGCTCTATAGCAACATCCGGGTCAGAACCAACCCAAGTCATGATCTACCCTTAATTCTAGCAAAATTAGCTAAGCTATCGCTAACCTTATTTTAAGTGCGGTTAATATGAGTAATACAAAAATCATAAAGACGCATAAGGTGCTTGATCTCCCTAACTATCGAAGAATAAATCGATCTGTCCAATTCCCTCGCCTGGATCAATTTGACTGCAATGATAGAATCCATCTCAACGATGATTGGTAGGTCACTTCTTTGGATTGCAAATGACAGACTTTCCATGCAATATCAACTTCGCATAACATAAGAGGTATTGGCAGAGAAAATAATGCTGGTAACATTTGTGCATCTTTCTTTTGTTCTTCTAGAAAGAAAGAAATTGCTACGAAGAAAAAAGATAAGGTTCTTGAGATGGAGTTGTGTGCCGAGTACAAGCGTGTGTTTGGTTTGAGAATCAAGTGGAATACAATATCTTTTTTGAAACGGAAGTGGAACATAATATCATGAGCCACCAGAGTGGGACGGTTCCATCTCCATGTTTAGTTGGACATGAGAATAGAATGGTGTCATCTTGGTGTTTGGCTAGAGATATAGGATGAAACGAATACGGTTCAAATCACTCCTTTTAATGAAGGGTGAGGTTACCTCTATCATGTTCATATCAACTAACACTAGTCATAAGCATCATTTATCAAATACTAATACCGTCTAAATCCCTTTTCTATTTAAGTTGCATTTTAAATATATTTGTAGCGCAAGCTTGATAAGTATAAGACACCAAATGATAACACATTTTACCAGCAATTAAATTTACAAAACCTTGTTTTTCCAAGTAATAGTGAACATCATTTTATCAATTATTAAATTCGTATGAACTAGTACTAGTAGTAAGCATCATTTTGTCAAGTACTCAACATTTTTCTCTCTTGTCTTCCACCTCACAAAAGAAAGACGATTAGAAAGGAAGATCGTTAGGGCTTCCATGTAAGTGTTGTCGCGACTGTCACTTCTCCTCACATTTGGGTTCCTTTCGGCGCCAACGAGGTGGAAGGTACCCCGGTTGGGGTTGACCATGTTTCGGTCGCCCTAGCCCTAGCCAGGTGTCTGGCCAGTGTTGGCCAGACAATGGCTGAAGGAAATATGCCCTAGAGGCAATAATAAATGTTATTATTTATTTTCGTGTTTGTAATTATGTTTATGTTTTGTGCTATAATTGCAATGGTTCTCAAGTTTGTATATCCAAGGGGCTCAGAGGGAACCATGTGCATGTGTGAAATAATAAACAGTAAAATAAATTCCTAGTCACACCTCTAAGACTAGCTCAAGTGTTGCATGATGGTTCCATTTTTCTGATCATGAGCATAAGAATGTCGAACACTTGTGTTGAACAGACCCAATTGGTTGTTATACTATGAGATCTTTTCGTCACAAATTAATGGCTTATAACACATAGAAAGCTAATGTATGCACAATTCCTTAGACCATGAAAGTATTGAGTATCTTCAAACCAGACGGTGTATTTGGGGTTTGTCAGCCGTCACGCGTAACTGGGTGATCATAACGGCAACTTACAGGTGCATCAGAAAAGTGTGACAAGGTACTTGATAGCTCAAGACTGAGATTTGCTCCTCCGACGATGAAGATACATTCTTAGGGCCCTCTCGGTATGACGGTATCCATCATCATATGGCCAGACACAACGTGATTGATCACGAGGATGTCTAAACATGGGAACAAGAAAAGAGAACAAAATCGGTAACGAGGAAACCGGCATAGTGAACAAGTTGTTGATTCACGGGGATGCCGGTAAATCTCACCTCGGGTTTTGTAACATATCGCGAAGCAAAAGGAATAGCACACGGTAACTACATGTTCACTTGAATATCATTCGTGTGGGTATGGGGGTCAATATGGATGTCCACGGTTCCACTATTGATCATTGATCGAAAGGAGTTCCGGTCATGTCTACACTTCACTGAACCTATAGGGTCACACGCTTAAAGGTCATCGATCTGCTGAGTACTATGTGGTTAGGAGCTTGAGGGAAAGTCACTGAAAAAGTTTCGAAGACGTTGAAAATGTTTCAGAGAGAACCGGAAGTGCTTCGGAGTAACCAGAAAAGTTTTGGAGAAAACCACAGAAACCATCAAGCCGGAAAAGTTTTGGAGTACGTCCGAAAATTTTGGGAGGATTCCAGAAAGGTTCCAGGAGCTCCTGAAATTTTTCGAAAGGCACCAAGGGGCAGCAGACACACAAAAGGACCAAGTGTTGGAAGGGGGTCCACCCTGTGGGGGACAGCCCCCAACCCCTTTTTGTGGGATGGGTTGTAGGGGGCACCCCTTTTTTTGGGGGTGGGACAACCCCTTTTTGTGGGCAAGTTGTTGGAAATATGCCCTAGAGGCAATAATAAATTAGTTATTATTATATTTCCTTGTTCATGATAATCGTTTATTATCCATGCTATAATTGTATTGATTGGAAACTCAAATACATGTGTGGGTACATAGACAACACTGTGTCCCTAGTAAGCCTCTAGTTGACTAGCTCGTTGATCAAAAGATGGTGAAGGTTTCCTAGCCATGGACATGAGATGTCATTTGATAACGGGATCACATCATTAGGAGAATGATGTGATGGACAAGACCCAAACTATAAACATAGCATATGATCGTGTCAGTTTATTGCTATTGTTTTCTACATGTCAAGTATCTGTTCCTATGACCATGAGATCATGCAACTCCCTGACATCGGAGGAGTACCTTGTGTGTATCAAACGTCGCAACGTAACTGGGTGACTATAAAGATGCTCTACAGGTATCTCCGAGGGTGTCTGTTGGGTTGGCATGGATCAAGACTGGGATTTGTTACTCCGTGTGACGGAGAGGTATCTCAGGGCCCACTCGGTAATACAACATCACAATGAGCCTTGCAAGCAATGTGACTAAAGTGTTAGCCACGAGATCTTGTATTACGGAACGAGTAAAGAGACTTGCCGGTAACGAGATTGAACTAGGTATAGAGATACCGACGATCGAATCTCGGGCAAGTAACATACCGAAGAACAAAGGGAACAGCATACGGGATTAACTGAATCCTTGACATAGAGGTTCGACCGATAAAGATCTTCGTAGAATATGTAGGAGCCAATATGGGCATCCAGGTCCCGCTATTGGTTATTGATCGTAGAGGTGTCTCGGTCATGTCTACATAGTTCTCGAACCCGCAGGGTCTACACACTTAACGTTTGGTGACGATTAGTATAGTTGAGTTATTGTGTTGGTGACCGAAGGTTGTTCGGAGTCCCGGATGAGATCCCGAACATGACGAGGATCTCCGGAAGAGTCCGGAGGTAAAGATTGATATATGTGATAATAGTGTTTTGATCTCCGGAAGGGTTCCGGAATTCACCGGAAGGGGTTCCGGATGTTTATCGAAGTGTTCGGGTGCAGCAACACTTTATATGAGCCAAAGGGGTAAAGCCCACGAGGTATTGGAAAGTGCAAAAGGAAGTTTTGTTGCTGCCTTAAGCGGTACTACCGCTGGTAAGGCAGTACTACCGCGTAAGCGGTACTACCGCTTGTGTGAAGCGGTACTACCGCTCGTAAGCGGTACTACCGCTTGTACGCGATACTGCTGGAATCCGAGTTAGACTCTTTCCGTGCGGGCCAAACTGACCTTGTGCGGGCAAAACCGACCTTGTGGAGGCTTTCTCTCCAAGTTTAGACCCCAGGGCTCAACATATAAATAGAGGGGCAGGGCTAACACACGGGATACATCAAGATTTCCCCAAGCCGTGTGCCGGCAACCCTAACCCTCTAGTTCCTCCCGTCATAATCTCCGTAGTGCTTGGCGAAGCCCTGCAGAGATTGTTCCTCACCACCATCACCACGCCGTCGTGCTGCCGGAACTCATCTACTACTTCATCATCGCTCGCTGGATCGAGGAGGTGAAGGCGTCATCAAGCCGTACGTGTGTTGAACGCGGAGGTGCGTCCGTTCGGCACTAGTTCGTGATCGGATCGAGGGACGACTTGCGATTTGGATCGCGGAGACGTTCGACTACATCAACCGCATTTCTTAACGCTTCCGCTTAGCGATCTACAAGGGTATGTAGATTCACTCTCCCTCTCGTAGATGCTCATCACCATGGATAGATCTTGCGTGTGCGTAGGAAAATTTTTGTTTCCCATGCAACGTTCCCCAACAGTCATCTGAGCTAGGTCTATGCGTAGATGAGATCTCGAGTAGAACACAAAGGAGTTTGTGGGCGTTGATATTCAGATTGCTTCCTCCCTTGGTCTTTTCTTGTTTCGGCGGTATTGTGGGATGAAGCGGCTCGGACCAACATTACTCGTACGCTTACGAGAGACCGGTTCCTTCAACTGACATGTAACTTCGTTGCATAAAGATGGCTAGCGGGTGTCTGTTTCTCCCACTTTAGTCGGATCGGATTTGACAAAGGCGGTCCTTGAGAAGGTTGAAAAGCAATTTTTATATCACTGTTGTGGTTTTTGCGTAGGTAAGAATCGTTCTTGCTAGATACCCGTAGCAGCCACGTAAAACTTGCAACAACAATTAGAGGACGTCTAACTTGTTTTTGCAGGGTATGTTGTGATGTGATATGGCCAAGTACATGATGAGATATATGTGATGTATGAGATGATCATGTGTTGTATAGAATATCACGACTTGCATGTCGATGAGTACGGCAACTGGCAGGAGCCATAGAGTTGTCTTTAATTTTTTTCGCCGTTTTGCTTTACTTTATCGCTATGAGTTAGCAATAGTCGTGGAAGCAACAGTCGGCGCGACAACTTCATGGCGACACGTTGATGGAGATAAAGATGATGGAGATCATGGTGTCATGCCGGTGACGATGGAGATCATGCCGGTGCTTTGAAGATGGAGATCAAAAGCACAAGTTCATGGCCATATCATGTCACTTATGATTTGCATGTGATGTTAATCCTTTTATGCATCTTATTTTGCTTAGGACGACGGTAGCATTATAAGGTGATCCCTCACTTAAATTTCAAGATAAAATTGTGTTCTCCCCGAGTGTGCACCGTTGCGAAAGTTCGTCGTTTCGAGACACCACGTGATGATCGGGTGTGATAGACTCTACGTTCACATACAACGGGTGCAAGCCAGTGTTGCACGTGCGGAACACTCGGGTTAAACTTGACGAGCCTAGCATGTACAGACATGGCATCGGAACACAAGAGACCGAAAGGTCGAACATGAGTCATATAGTAGATATGATCAACATGAAGATGTTCACCATTGAAACCACCTCAACTCACGTGATGATCGGACTTGAGTTGGTGGATTTGGATCATGTTACACTCGAATGACCGGAGGGATGTCAATTTGAGTGGGAGTTTTTAAGTAATATGATTAACTAAACTCATTATCTTGAACAATAGTCTAAGTTATCTTTGCTATATTTATGTTGTAGATCATGGCTCGCGCAGTAGCACCCATGAATTTTAATGCGTTCCTAGAGAAAGCTAAGTTGAAAGATGATGGAAGTAACTTTGTGGACTGGGTCCGTAATCTAAGGATTATCCTTACGGCTTCCCAGAAGGCTTATGTCCTTGATGCACCGCTTGGTGATCCACCCGCTCCAGTTGAGTCTCTAGACGTTGTGAACGCCTGGCAGGCTCGTTCTGAAGATTACTCAATAGTTCAATGTGCAATATTGTATGGCTTAGAACCGGGACTTCAAAGACGTTTTGAACGTCATGGAGCATATGAGATGTTCCAGGAGTTGAAGTTTATCTTTCAGAAGAATGCCCGGATCGAGAGGTATGAGACCTCCGATAAGTTCTATGCTTGCAAGATGGAGGAGAACGGGTCTATCAGTGATCACATACTCAGAATGTCTGGGTACTCCACCCGTCTGGCTGAATTGGGGATGCCCCTTCCGCCAGAGGCTATCACTGACAGAGTTCTTCAATCATTGCCACCTAGCTACAAGAGCTTTGTGTTGAACTATAACATGCACGGGATGAACAAGTCAGTCGCCGAGCTGTTTGCGATGCTGAAAGTCGCTGAGTCTGAAATCCAGAAGGAGCATCAAGTGTTGATGGTCAATAAAACCACTAGTTTCAAGAAAAATGCAAGGGTAAGAAGGGTAACTCCAAGAAGAGTGGCAAAGCAGTTGCTCCTCCCGTGAAGAAACCCAAGGCTGGACCCAAACCAGAAACTGTGTGCTTTCATTGCAAGGGAACTGGACACTGGAAGCGGAACTGCCCCAAGTATTTGGCTGACAAGAAGGCGGCCAACAACAAACAAGGTATATATGATATACATGTTATTGATGTGTACCTTACCAACTCTCGTTGTAGTGCCTGGGTATTTGATACCGGTGCGGTTGCTCACATTTGCAACTCTAAACAGGAACTGCAGAATAAACGGAGGCTGGCAAAGGATGAAGTGACGATGCGCGTGGGAAATGGTTCCAAGGTTGATGTGATCGCCGTCGGCACGCTCGCTCTTCGATTACCATCGGGATTAGTGATGAACCTGAATAAATGTTATTTGGTGCCTGCGTTAAGCATGAACATTATATCTGGATCTTGTTTATTGCGAGACGGTTACTCATTTAAATCAGAGAATAATGGTTGTTCTATTTATATGAGTAATATCTTTTATGGTCATGCACCCGAAGTGAGGGGTTCATTCTTATTGAATCTCGATAGTAATGATACACATGTTCATAACATTGATGCCAAAAGATGTAGAACTGATAATGATAATACCACTTTCTTGTGGCACTGCCGTTTAGGTCATATTGGCGTAAAACGCATGAAGAAGCTCCATGCTGATGGACTTTTGGAGTCACTTGATTTTGAATCACTTGACACATGTGAGCCATGCCTCATGGGCAAGATGACTAAGACGCCGTTCTCTGGAACAATGGAACGGGCAAGTGACTTATTGGAAATCATACATACTGATGTGTGCGGTCCGATGAGCATTGAGGCGCGCGGTGGTTATCGTTACTTTCTCACCTTTACTGATGACTTAAGTAGATATGGGTATATTTACTTAATGAAACACAAGTCTGAAACATTTGAAAAGTTCAAACAATTTCAGAGTGAAGTTGAGAATCATCGTAACAAGAAGATTAAATTCCTACGATCTGATTGAGGAGGAGAATATCTGAGTTATGAGTTTGGCAGTCACTTAAGACAATGTGGAATTGTTTCACAACTGACACCGCCTGGAACACCACAGCGTAATGGTGTGTCCGAACGTCGTAATCGAACCTTATTGGATATGGTGCGATCTATGATGTCTCTTGCCGATTTGCCACTATCTTTTTGGGGTTATGCATTAGAGACAGCTGCATTCACTTTAAATAGGGCACCATCAAAATCCGTTGAGACGACGCCATATGAACTTTGGTTTGGCAAGAAGCCAAAGCTGTCGTTTCTTAAAGTTTGGGGATGTGATGCTTATGTCAAAAAGCTTCAGCCTGAAAAGCTGGAACCCAAAGCGGAGAAATGCGTCTTCATAGGATACCCAAAAGAGACAGTTGGGTATACCTTCTACCTCAGATCCGAAGGCAAAGTGTTTGTCGCTAAAAACGGAACGTTTCTTGAGAAAGAGTTTCTCTCGAAAGAATTGAGTGGGAGGAAGATAGAACTTGATGAGGTTGTTGAACCTTTACTTCAACCTGAAAGTAGCGCAACGCAGAAAGATGTTTCTGTAGAGCCTACATCAGCTGAAGAGGAAGTTAATGATGATGATCATGAAGCTTTGGATCAAGTTGCTATCGAACCTCGTAGGTCGACAAGGACGCGTACTGCTCCTGAGTGGTACGGCAACCCTGTCTTAGAGGTCATGTTGTTGGACAACGATGAACCTACGAGCTATGGAGAAGCGATGATGGGCCCGGATTCCGAGAAGTGGTTAGAGGCCATGAAATCCGAGATGGGATCCATGTATGAAAACAAAGTGTGGACTTTGGAAGTATTACCTGAAGGGCGTAAGGCCATTCAAAACAAATGGATCTTTAAGAGGAAGACGGACGCGGACGGTAATGTCACCGTCTATAAAGCTCGACTTGTGGCAAAGGGTTTTTCACAAGTTCAAGGAGTTGACTACGATGAGACCTTCTCACCCGTAGCGATGCTTAAGTCCGTCAGAATCATGTTAGCAATAGCTGCCTTTTTCGATTATGAAATTTGGCAGATGGATGTCAAAACAGCGTTCCTTAACGGTTTCCTTAAGGAAGAGTTGTATATGATACAACCAGAAGGTTTTGTCGATCCAGAGAATGCTGACAAAGTTTGCAAACTCCAGCGATCCATTTATGGACTGGTGCAAGCATCTCGGAGTTGGAATCTTCGCTTTGATGAGGTGATCAAAGCGTTCGAGTTTATACAAGTTTACGGAGAAGCTTGTATTTACAAGAAAGTGAGTGGGAGCTCTATAGCGTTTCTAATATTATATGTGGATGACATATTACTGATTGGAAACAATATAGAAATGTTGGAAAGCGTGAAGGAATATTTGAACAAGAGTTTTTCAATGAAGGACCTAGGAGAAGCTGCTTTCATATTAGGCATCAAGATCTATAGAGATAGATCGAGACGCTTAATAGGACTTTCACAAAGCACATACCTTGACAAAGATCTTGTATTACGGAACGAGTAAAGAGACTTGCCGGTAACGAGATTGAACTAGGTATAGAGATACCGACGATCGAATCTCGGGCAAGTAACATACCGAAGAACAAAGGCAACATCATACGGGATTAACTGAATCCTTGACATAGAGGTTCGACCGATAAAGATCTTCGTAGAATATGTAGGAGCCAATATGGGCATCCAGGTCCCGCTATTGGTTATTGATCGTAGAGGTGTCTCGGTCATGTCTACATAGTTCTCGAACCCGCAGGGTCTACACACTTAACGTTTGGTGACGATTAGTATAGTTGAGTTATTGTGTTGGTGACCGAAGGTTGTTCGGAGTCCCGGATGAGATCCCGGACATGACGAGGATCTCCGGAAGAGTCCGGAGGTAAAGATTGATATATGTGATAATAGTGTTTTGATCTCCGAAAGGGTTCCAGAATTCACCGGAAGGGGTTCCGGATGTTTACCGAAGTGGGGTAAAGCCCACGAGGTATTGGAAAGTGCAAAAGGAAGTTTTGCTGCTGCCTTAAGCGGTACTACCGCTGGTAAGGCAGTACTACCGCGTAAGCGGTACTACCGCTTGTGTGAAGCGGTACTACCGCACAAGCGGTACTACCGCTCGTAAGCGGTACTACCGCTTGTACGCGATACTGCTGGAATCCGAGTTAGACTCTTTCCGTGCGGGCCAAACCGACCTTGTGCGGGCAAAACCGACCTTGTGGAGGCTTTCTCTCCAAGTTTAGACCCCAGGGCTCAACATATAAATAGAGGGGCAGGGCTAACACACGGGATACATCAAGATTTCCCCAAGCCGTGTGCCGGCAACCCTAACCCTCTAGTTCCTCCCGTCATAATCTCCGTAGTGCTTGGCGAAGCCCTGCAGAGATTGTTCCTCACCACCATCACCACGCCGTCGTGCTGCCGGAACTCATCTACTACTTCATCATCGCTCGCTGGATCGAGGAGGTGAAGGCGTCATCAAGCCGTACGTGTGTTGAACGTGGAGGTGCCGTCCGTTCGGCACTAGTTCGTGATCGGATCGAGGGACGACTTGCGATTTGGATCGCGGAGATGTTCGACTACATCAACCGCGTTTCTTAACGCTTCCGCTCTACAAGGGTATGTAGATTCACTCTCCCTCTCATAGATGCTCATCACCATGGATAGATCTTGCGTGTGCGTAGGAAATTTTTTGTTTCCCATGCAACGTTCCCCAACACAAGTGTTGGATGGGAGGGGCTTTGGGGGCAACCTCCCCCTTTTGTGGGACAATGCTAGTGAGGGGGGCCCTTTTGGGCTACCTCCTCCATGCCTCCCCCAACCCTTCTCCACCTATAAATAGAGGAGGAGGGCAGCCACCAAAGACATACTTGAGCTCACCCAAAAAATTGCATGCAATGATCTCTCTCTCTCTCTCTCTCTCTCTCTCTCTCTCTCTCTCTCTCTCTCTCTCTTTCTCTCTCTAGCTACTCCACGAAATAGTTTTGTTGTGCTGTGCTACTTGTGATAGGCGTTGGGATTTCCCCGAAGAGGAAGGGTAATGTAGTATAGTAGCAGATAGTATTTCCCTTAATTAAGAACCAAGGTTTATCGAACCAATAGGAGATTCACGCAAACAGCTATCAACAGTACCTGCACACACACAAACAAAATACTTGCACCCAACGCGGGCAAGGGGGTTGTCAATCCCCTTGCACTCGTTAATTGCAAGGATTAATTCTGATATTGGTAGATATATAAATTGCAAAACTAAATAAAAGTAAATAAATTGTAGCAAGGTTTTTAGAGTTTTAGTAATATGATGAGAATGAACCCGGGGACCATAGCTTTCACTAGAGGCATCTCTCTCAAGATCATAGCAAACAGTGGGTACACAAATTACTGTTGGGCAATTGATAGAAAAGCGCATAGTTATGATGTTATCCATGGCATGATCATGTACATAGGCATTACGTCCGAGACAAGTAGACCATTAAACTTACTGACGCCTATTACTATTACTCCACTTCGAGAGCGCTTTTATGCTTGTCTCTCTAGATTTTACGGACCGAGTCAAAAAATCGCCCCGCGCAGGCCCCCGTAAAACGGCCAGTCCCGAAAATATTTTTGCAGGGAGCTGTAAATTTCGGCCCGCGCCCGTCATATGTCCCGTTTCCCCTCCCTTTGTCGTTCCCTCTATCCCTTGAGCGACTTGGCGGGAGGAACATTTTAGCTCGTGCCCGCCATTCCGCCGCCGCATATCACCGGCGAGATTTGCTGCCCCCAGCCATCCCCATGCCATCGAGTTCTCCCGCCACCCTCGTCCGCATCTTCTCCACCAAGTTTGGAGCTCGGCGGTGGCCAATCTTTCCCGCGGGCACGCCCGGGCGAGCGGTCGCCGCCGACGCCATGTATCCGTCCCGGAGCTTGGTGCGGGGCCTCGTTGTGGGGCGGATCCGGTTGCTCCGGACGCGATTGAGCCGTGTAATCGTCCTCGCAGCTGCCGCGCGTGCCGGCGCCGCGGGTAGGGGGCTGCAGCGGCGGATTTGCTTACGGCCGGCAGTGGGGAAGTATGAGGCAGCGGATTTGCTACCGGCCAAAGGTATTCTCGCTTCCTTTCCTTGCGATTTAATTTTTGGCGGACTGTCGATTTGTGACTAAATCGCGGATTAAAACATTTTAGATGGATATAATTGGAATTCGTCGTCGACGGAGTCAGATGATTCCGACGTAGAGGAGATGCTTTTTGACGACGACGTCGATCACCTCGTCTTGTTGCATCCCGTCCAAAAATTTGAAGTCGGCAAGAAGAGAAAGTGTCGAGGATCGACGGTTGGCCGTCTTTGCATTCCGCGCAACCGAGCTCTCAGCCATATAACATGCTCATGAAGGACTACTTTGCCGAGGTACCGACCTATCCGGCTCACATCTTCCGTAGATGTTATCGAATGCGTAGGTTTCTTTTTGTTCGCATTGTTGAAGCTTGCGGTATGAGTTTACGGAATTACGGAATCTGTTTCGCCGGAGCACTTGCGGTACCGCAAAAAGGTTTCGGGGAGCCTTAAAATGGATTTGCGGGAGGAGGATTTGCGGGATGTAGAGATGCTCTAATCGCTCTGACCGGCCGGCCCGCTCTCGCCCCTGCTTTCCGCCGCTACGCCGTCGCCGCCCAGCCCCAGCAGGTGGTGGGTACTGAGACCTATGTATGTATGGCACGCGCAAGAACCGGTCGTCGCTAACCAATGCACATCCCGGTCCTTCGCAAACAATGACCGCCAAACCTTTTTCGGGCACTAAAAAAAAGCAATCGACGAAATGTGTTGTGTGCATCTAAATACACGCAGCGAGATAACAGGGTCCTTATTTTCAGTCCACTTGTTAGAAAAATAGAGTTTCTTTGTTTTTTCTTCGCAACAAATTTTTGTTTTGTTTCTTTGTTTCCCTTTCCGTTGGTCCTACTACAAGAACGGTCCGCCTCTCCCTCTCTATCTCCGATCCCCCTCCGGCGACGGCGCGCCGCTCCCAGTTCCAACCACCACGTCTGTGTGAATCCTCCTTCTCCCAGCTCCCTCAGCGCCGCCCATGGCTTCTTCCACGGCCGCCACCGCCGCCTTCTCCTCTCTCTCGCCGCCGCCCGTGGGTGCCGAGAGGCCGGTTCCCCAGGGCCGCCTCCTCCTCCGCGGCTCCCGCGCCCGCTCCAGCCCCCTACGGCTCAACCCCGCCCGATACCACGGGCTCTCGCCGGCGCCTAGAGCGGTCAAGGTCTGCCCCTATTTTCCTAGCATTAAGGAATTGCACAATTTTACGCATCTATCACGGCCTTCTCACTGCTTAGTTCTTGATTGGGAATTCCAGGCTGTGGAGGCAGCCAAGGCTGACCCTCTAAATGTCATGATAGCTGGAGCTCCGGCGTCGGGGAAGGGCACGCAGTGCGAGCTAATCAAGGCCAAAGTAAGTTTTTTGGGAGTCTGGGTTCAGCCTTGGACATGATTCCCTTTCTTTCATCATGCATTATGTGAATTGGGATCTAGCCTTGTGCTATTATGTCATGTGTATTGCGTAATTAGCCTTGCGCATTAACAAAAATGCGGTGAAACTTTTAAGACTAGTCTTCCCTGTTGTGTCAAGTAACTGGCACTGTAATTTGCAGTATGGTCTGGTACACATTTCAGCTGGAGATTTGTTAAGGGCAGAAATCGCCACTGGCACCGAGAACGGGAAGCAGGCCAAGGAGTTCATGGAGAAGGGAAAGCTGGTTCCCGACGAGATCGTTGTTAATGTGGGTATCTTTTCTTTGCATTTTCATTAATGTGGTTCAAGTCAACGGTGGTAACACTGAGAAACATTTTTGGGTTACCGCCAGATGGTGAAGGAGCGTCTTCTGCAACCAGATGCTCAGGAAAAGGGTTGGCTTTTGGATGGTTACCCGAGAAGTTATTCACAGGCAATGGCACTGGAAACTCTTGGAATCCGGCCTGACATTTTCATTCTATTAGATGTAAGTGCCCGAGCCCAGCTATGGCAAATTATTGGTATGTGATGCAAATTATGAGACATAATTGACCTTGTTGTGGTAAGGTACTAGCAGTACCAATTAAGCTTGAACACTGCCTCTAGACCTTGAAAACTGCTGGTAGCTACCCTTAGTCTAATTAATTGTTTGAACAGGGCAAACACTGCCATTGTGACCAATGTTGGATTTTCCTGAGAAAATGGAGATAAATATAGTCCCTTTTTTGGTACTAGTTCCATAATAAAATCTACATATTTACCCTTTCAAGAATAAATAAGATCCATAATTTCAAGTTGCGCATTTTAAGTACTTTCTAAGTGTTAACACTGTAATATGGCAATACACGATGTATTTATCATGCTTTCTCTATCGTGTTGAAACTGGCTGCAATTCAGTAAACAAATTCTGAAATGGAGAGTGTAAGTACTAGCGTTTTTTTGTTCAGTGGGAATATTAGCTCACCCATCGACAATGTAGGTTCTGGATGAACTTCTTGTTGAAAGGGTAGTTGGCAGACGGCTGGATCCTGAAACTGGGAAAATATACCATCTAAAGTACTCTCCACCTGAGAATGAAGAAATTGCATCCAGGCTTACACAAAGATTTGATGATACAGAAGAAAAGGTACATGGTTCCCATATTATTAGTTAAGATAATGACAAGCATAGTTTTGATTTATTATTAGACATGGTGGAAGTGCTTATTTGTTATTAGTCATGCAGTACATGGTGTTACTACAACACATTGTTTTTTGTCTGCTACTAATTAGAACTAGCTTGACATAGTTATTATCTCACTGTGGACCATATTTCCATGGTGGGGAAGTTGTGCATTTTTATTTTGTATTAACATTCGATAACATGACTCGGTCATTCGATATATGGAAGGCACGTGCTGCCTGGTCTAACGTGTGTCGCCCGAAGAACAAAGTGGGGCTGGGTATCATTAACCTGACTGCAGAATGAGGCCATGCTTATGAAGCATATAACAAGCTTTACAACAAGGCTGATATCCCTTGAGTGAAACTAGTTTGGAAGTACTACAATGCTTCCTGGCGGTTTATTTGCCACACTTTAGTAGGGCTTTGATGATTTGCCCCAGGGTTGTCCCAATGGCGGGTCGACCCCAGGGCCCCTAGTCATTTGGGGGGGGGGGCGCAAATTATCAAATGGGTAAGTGAAGTGTGGGTTATGATCTAATTTCCCTCCTCTCCCCATGCCTCTGGTACTGTGCACCCCTTCTGGTGGAGAGATGTCTTTAACCTCTCCCATAAATTTAGGCAATTAGCTTCCTGTTCTATTGCCAGAGGAGACACTGTTCTTTTCTGGAATGATTGCATTCATACTCAGTTTCCTGAAGATAATGACTCCTGGTCCTTCTCTTGGGGTGCTAGCTTCTCATCCTCTAAAATGTACAGAGCTCAGTTTCAACACATTCATGCACCTAATAACTCCTCTTGGCTCTGGAATTCCAAATGCACCCTTAAGCCCAAATGCTTTGCCTGGTTTTTTCTGAATGATAGGCTCAATAGAAAGGATATGCTTCAACGTCGCCAATTTCACCCTCCTGGTGGTGTCAGCCGTGCCCTTTGCAACCTGCATACGTCGAGACTAGGGACCACATTTTCTGGCTTTGCAGGTTCAGCTCTTCATGCTGGAACATTCTTGGTATTTGTTTTGATCTACCTCAGTTTTCCTTGGATGAGGTCATCTCCAGGGTAAAGCTCAAGATTGGCAAACCTTTCTCCTTTGAGGTCATGACGGTGGCTACTTGGGATATTTGGAAACAAAGGAACGGGAAGATCTTTCATAGCATTGCTCCTAGTAAAGCCTCCTGGTTGTTTAACTTTGAAAGGGATCTCTTCCTTCTTTCTTACGGAATGAAGGAAGAGCTTGCCATCCCTCTTGGAGCTTGGCTTGATAGCCTTGAGTGCGCCCCTTATGGAAGTTGTATACTCATGCTCATAGTGTGCAAGACCTTGCACCGATGTTCCAGGGTGGTAGAGTTGCTGATGTAGTATGCCGGTTCTTGAACTGCTTGTTATGATGACGGAAGCTTGCACAGACTGCTGTGTTGAGTTAGATCATTCTTTCCTGGTCTCACATTTCTCATTGGCCGTTTATCTATTTATGTGGATTTTATCAAAAGAATATGATTTTCAAGTGTGTGCGCTTCTGTTCTTTTACAGGTTAAGCTGAGGTTGCAGACGCATTATCAAAATATTGAGTCCTTGGTTTCAATATATGAAGATGTTATAGTCAAGGTAGGCGATTTATCTCCTTCATACTTAGAACGCCCTGCCTTATTGGTCAGCTCAAGGCTGATATGCTATTCTACTTTACGTCGTCTATATTCCGTCGAGTTACCACATCACAGATTAGTTTGAAGTCGGGGAAAAAAGTATACGAATCGACAGTCACGAACATATTTTTGTCCTGCTCCTTAGATGGAGTAGCTCTTGTTATTCATTAAATTCCTTGTTCCTCCTTTATTCTACTTTTGTGATCGAGGGCTGCACCTTCAACTAAACATTTATTTATTTTCCTTTTTATTTGTCATATGCTTGTATTAGTATGGTATTCACTACTACTAATGCAAGATATAGAGCAACAACGAAAAAACTCACTGTGCAAACATTTCATAATCATGATGTATCTAGTTACCTGTAACTTCCATGTATCTCTTTCACTGTCATCTGTGATTTAGGTAAAAGGAGATACCACGGTGGAAGATGTGTTCGGTGAGATCGACAAGCTGCTCACTTCCAGCCTTGATAAGAAAACAGAAATGGTGGCTAGCTAAGTAGCTAACTAATAAGCAGAGAAAGCTGTGCAAACGCTGAAGCATGATTTTATTTTATTTTTTGAAGACATGCAGGTGACAAAGCATTGATAGGATAACATTTAGAAAGCCCTTTGTTATTCATGGATGTAAATGTGTCACTGTTTTGTAATGATCTTTACTAGGAATGCATTGATATACAGTGCAATTGGAAGGATTGCCTTGAGTTCGCACTTTACAGTCTACATTTGTGTTGCACAACTCCATTGCCTGTATTTTGTTTTACTCTGGAGTCAGTCAGATATTTCTGATGCTAGATGAGAATTCTCCTTGTGATGATGATTTTGTAACATTAGAAACTACTTCCTCCGTCCCAAAATAAGTGTCTCACCTTTGAACTTTGTACTAACTTTAGTACAAAGTTAGTCTGAAGTTGAGACACTTATTTTGGGACGGAGGGAGTAGAAATCTGGCTGTAGAACTATATAAGCAAAGTGTATACCCAATATTCACAGTAAGTATGATGGAAAGAAGAACAAACTGAGATAGACATCTCCTTGTGAGCACAACAATCTTTCGATCAACAATTTTTTGCATCCAACACAAATCAGGGAGTGAGACCATGCTGCAAGACAAACTGAGTTTGCGGAGTTATCGCGGCATATTCTTATTTGTTTGACCCAGACTTTCAACCACATGATCATCTCATCAACACTACATGATTTCAACTACAGCTCGGCCAACGATCTTGCCCTGGTTGAGATCCTCATATGCACTGTTTGCCTCTTCGAATTTGCATTTCCTTGATATGGCGTTCTCGAGATTGAAGGCGCCGCTCTCAGCAAGCTTGACTATCTGAGGAAGATCTTGTCTGGCTCTTGCACCATATGAGCCAATGATTTTGACCTGGTTCCAGTAATCACGTTAGCAGCCAGCCAATGTTACACAAAGCAAGCAAGACAATTCAAGTAAAATGGTAGTAGCATTCAAAATGGATGCAATGGTATTGCACTAAAACTATACGAGTAATTTGAGGAAAGGTCCTATATGTGCCTGAGACAAGGTAAGTTAGAACATATCTGCAGGAACTAGTTTAAGATCTGGACAACAAACGAACAGTACTGTGATGGAGCTAGATGCATACCTGTCGGCGAACAAGACGGGTTATATCCACCTCGCCTACTACGTTTGTTGCAGCAAGCCCAATCATAACAGCTTTACCTCCATCTCGTACACTTTGGGTGCACTGGGAAAATGTTAATGCCTTGCCAAGTGCCTCCACAGCCACATCCACACCTCTCCCACCAGTAATTTCCTGTGAATAATGAGATCATTCACATCTGAATGCGAGCACTAGCTAAGACTGAAGAAGCAACATTTGGACAGCCCATGATCAGGATGAGATATTGAGAAATGCTACCTAAACAAACTGCATTGAGTGGTTTAAAACTTCAAACGTTATATGGGTAAATCACAAACTTGTTGTATACCTTGATCCTTTCAACAGCATCTTCTTTAGCTGCGTTTACAGTGTGGGTTGCTCCAAGTGTTTTTGCATTCTGGAGTTTCTCATCGAGAACATCCACCGCAATGATTTCGGAAGCTCCAAAGGCTCTTGCTATCTGTAAACAGCTGCAGTGTTGGAGTAATGAGGATGCGCCAACATAAGCTACTACTCCAGAGTTTAGGAATGAATTTAATCCTTTCTTCAATGAAATATCCTTATATCAGCTAACCTTGATCCGACCCCTCCAACCCCAATCACTGCTACTGAATCACCGGCACGCATTTCAGCAGCATGCCTCAAAGCGCCATATGCGGTGAACACAGCACATCCTAGAATGGCCGACTCTGTGTATGGCAACGAGTTAGGAAGAACTGCTAGTGCATTGGCTGGCACAACACAGTATTCCGCAAGCCCGCCCATACTGTACATGTACACCGGTTTTCCTGGAAGTATTTCAATAACATGAGCAACAGTACAGTAATATTATACTGTGGCACTAGCGATGGAGTATGTAAGTGAATATTCTGAAATTACCATTGCTGAATAGAAACAGTCGGGTTTCACCATCGTATAGTGTTCCTTTAGCACGATTGTACGCAAAGAAAGACTCACAGAGGTCTTCCTGGCCCTGTATCAAATCCATGTACATGGATGCAGTCAAGAAAACGATGCAGCACTTTCGTAAAAGATGGTGTGATCCAGAGAGGGCAATACCTTCACACAGTAAAAGCAATTCCCACAGGGCATTATGAAGGCTCCAACAACATGACTGCCAACTGGAAACCTGTTAATTTTTTAGGGAGGGATAACCGATTAGTTCCAGAAAACCACCATCAGAAAGTGAATAGCGTTGATGACAGTGCTTCCATGCTTTACCCCTTCAACAGGAGTTGCAAAAAAATTTGAGCACTCAAAAAAGGTAATCAGATGGAAATCCAGCATGTATCTGTGCTGTAAATTTTGTGCAGCTCTCAAGGAGCCAAGCATTCAATCGAACTGAAGCACCTCTAGTTATCAGCCTAAGCAGGTGTTGATGTTCCAAAGAAAAGCCTAATAATAAACAGGTGTTGTCTTTTGTTTTCAGCTGCATCGGTATATACCTATTGACGATCTCAGCGGGTGTGTGCATGCCATGGTCGACAACCTCCCCGGTGATCTCATGGCCAACAACACAAGGGCTGGCGAAAGGGAGCTCGCCTTTCATGACATGGAGATCGGAGTGGCAAACTCCACAAGCTGCACAAGTTGAGTCCGTGTCAGATCAACAATGTCTTAGGTCTCACCCATGGGAGCTGTGACCTCACAGTCACAGGATGCAGACCCCAAGTCAAACGAACCTCACAGAGCATACATACTTGTTCAGACAAATTGGGCATCTAATCATCCATCCCCTTTTTTTTACAATAATTTGTTATGCATTATTGCGCAGCATACCAAACCACCAGTGTCAGTCAGCATCGTTTACTCGGAATTTCTCTTGTAAATTAGGGAGAGAGAGAGGAGGGGAGAAGAGAGGGAGTTCATCTAAATCTATCGGGAAGGAGGAGTGGAGGGGGAGGGGACGACCTTTGGTCTTGACGAGGACCTCGCCGGCCTTGGGGCGCGGCATGCGGAACTCCTCCATGGTGAGCGGGCGGCCGGGCTCCCAGAACACGGCCGCGCGCATGAAGCTCGGCCCGCCGGACACGTGGTACCCCGAGGCGTCCGGCGCCGAAGACGACGAGAAGGACCGCCGGAGGGCGCCGCCGATCCGGCTGAGGGCGCGGCGAGAAGCGGTGGAGATGGACATGGTGTGCCTGCTAACGGAACTCTGCAACTACACCTACTACTCTACTCCTTCGCTGTCTTGCTGGTCTATTTGGAGAGACCTTATTAATACTAACAACTCCAAGCATTTTTATACTCCATCTTTTCAGTTAAATTTAAACGGCTGCTCCGGATCGATTAGGACCCTTTGTTTCTACACATGTTTCTTCAACTGCTACTGCACTTGTTTTTGCATTAGGATCAGCACAACAAATGAAAAGACCAATGCTCACCGAGAAAGCAACAGCCGCTCACTCGTGGTTTACTCTTGGAGAGAAGACAATAGATCGGCACTGCGGATAAGCATTGGAGGATCGATGCTGGATGCTGATGTCGGTCGTTTTCATCACTAAACAAACAAACAAACACAGAGGCTGCTAAAGGGAGCCAACGACAAGTTGCAGGATTGCTTGAAACTATTGGAGATGTGCAATTAATCAACAAAATGAGATGAGACAATCAATCGTGAATATTATACATACACCTCGTCATCGGCCCAACCCGTGTCTGTCTGTCTTGTCCATTCCTCCTATATCCATCCACAAAGGCCTCCAAGAATGATCTTCTGTTTGCTCCCAACAAAAAAAAATGGACGAATACCTTCTTTTGTACATTTATAAGCGCCTTATATACACACACGATGAAACCAACAATTGACGAATGTTGTAGCAATCTGTACAACCCCTCGGCGGCAACCGAGCTACTGCACAGCGCCGACCACGCGCAGCTTCTCGTCTCCAATGATCCACCTTGTCAGCTGGCTTGGGTCCTCGGCGAGGGAGCCGCACGACGGGATGATGCTCAGGTCTGAACCTATCACCTGGTAGTCGTCCAGAGCGGCTTTCATTTCTGCCTCCACCTGCGCATTGTCCGTAAGTTCGATGTCCATGCTAAGAGCCTCCCTGTAGTGCCCTTCTTTCTCAGGGTCGTGCTCGAAAGGATCCATGACTGGACCCTGCAATGCCAGAGGACATGTAAACAGGTTAACTTTGCATGTTTTAGAAGACGGTCACCACAGCGTAAGTTCAGCAGGATGCTTGCTTACCTGGCAAAATTCTGAGTAATGTTTATAAGCACCGCTGTTCTCATCTTGATCGTATAGTAGTGCTCCACTGTACCAGCCATTATCTACATCCGCTGTCGTGAATGCTAGATACCTGCAAAATTAAGGGTTTGAAGGATTTAAAACATATTAGTAAATGGTAGATTCTGGACTTGATAGACATCAGAACACTGGCAAATGATATCTATCTGGATTATCCTGGTACCACCTTCTGAAGTTGTCCTCCTCGCATGAATCTACTGAGGAGGAAAGCCAGTTCAGTTCCCCACATAGAGACACATTCGTCTCGTCTTTGTTTCCCTCGTTCACATTTTCAACTGGGGTGACTTTTGCTGTTGGAACTGTCTCTGCATGTTTTCTTTGACCAAACAACCAGTTTGGGCTTTTAAGTTGGATCTCACTGAATCGTAAAAGCAAGCTGTAAGTACAACATCAAAAAGTAAGTTCAACCATGAATCATGAGTGAAAAGAACAACGTACGCTGCATCTGGTGCCATTGCAGAAGTTCCAACACCACCACTTGGCCTTAGATCAGCATCACAGTGAAGCCTCACATTCCTTATCGAACTACAGGTTCTTTCTATAAGTTTGTCAAATGAAGTAAGTTTCATCCTTGAAAAGTCCTCTTTACATGCCGGCACAGGGCTCAATGTGGGTCTAGGGCTCATGGCATCTCCAGATCCCCCGGGCACATTATTTCCATGTGGGGAACTGTGAATTAACATGAATAAAACACATTTTATTGCAGGAAACTACACACCAAGTGCCACTCTTTTCATGTTAAGGGACTAAAATTGCACTGTCATAACCAACTGAAGTATAACCAGGATTCAGTTTACCTAAGATGGTAGCTATCATCACCAGCTGTTGTCACGTGGAGATAGTAATCAGTATCCAGTTCCCAGAGAGCCGGTTTTCCTTCTTGAGGTTGGAAATAACCCAGAAATCTGGTAATATCACAAAACAAATCAACTTCTCAAATTCCACTTACCACAAGAGCCTAATATCTTGTCTAGTTAAGATTTTATGGATGATAAACTCCCGTGCGAGACTTACAAATTTATAGCATCTTGTTTCTCACCGTCGGTGTAGGCATTGCTGTAATATCGTTTAATTGATTTCAGGAACTCCCTAGATTGAGTAGTAGCCTTCCACTTCCCTTGCCTCTCGGGGAAAACCTGAGAAGAAACAAGTATATACAGTTTATGCTCACTGGGAAACAATGAGATTAGGGGGGAAGACGGGAATTTATTGGCCAGACCAACAATAATGCTGTCAGCAATAGTATATACAAATAGATACACAGCAGGACAACCAAATTAACACTCCATTGTCCATCCACAAAAAAATAAAATAAAATGTATTTGCTACATCAACTCTGAAGTAACAGGAGGATGGATGCTCCCCATGAGAGTTTTATGGCCATTACAAATTACTCATATCCTCTTGTCAATATAAGATGAGACAACAAGAGGTGAAAATATACTAACCGTATTATGTGCTGCAGAGCCTCCGTACTGATGAGCAAGTGCATCACCCATGCTCTGGTACATTTCCATTAAAGCTGAAGCGATGCTGCTATCTGGGTGGATTTTTGAAACATCTGTCAGTCCCATCGCATGAAGTTGCCTCCCCAAAGCAGCAAGGCCATAAGCATACTGTGCGACATTTGTGCGATCCAGGCAGTCTATGCAATTCGTACGAAGAACTCCAGTTTGATAACAAGGAGCATCACCAAGAGGCTCATGTTTGCTATCCTCTTTTCTCATATCCTGAGAAGCTGTAGAACCAAGTGCATCAGCATTACTAGAGAGTCTCGGAAGGTCTCCAGAACTAGCTCTTATTTCAATGGAGCCATCCCTGTGCAATGAAGTAGGGGGGAATACTGTCATTTTGCAGTTAGGATATGAGTAGAGCCCTTATTCACAACTTTAACAAACCGGTACAGTTGTGGTTCATGATTTTTCCATAAACAGCTTTTAATCATTGGCTGAATTCAACTGGCCAGTGATTGTACTTATTTTCTAAATAAACTGGATCGGATTAATACAGAACTTCTTGTTTACCACTTGTCAAGTATATGCTTGGCAATCTACATCTGTCTGTTATAAGCCAGTATATTACAGTATATTATATATAGTGGTCCAGTTGTTTTACACAAGAATTGATATATGTACCTTGCAGTGCTAGTCCGACTGAGCTGGATAGACCTTCTTTTCTGAACTTTTGGCTTCCCACTGTAGTAAAATCCAGTAAGGTCCAGTGCTTCACTCGCCACACCTCCTAAAACACCCAGCACATTTGCGGACTTGCTGACATAACAGATAGAAAATCATTAGCAGATGAACAGACACCAACTTATGCAGTTCTGAATTTTCAAGAATCAGTATTAAACCTTTTCGCAAATTTATGAAAATCCCAGTGGATGAATCTCAGCTTCCTCTCTTCTGGGACATTCTGATTAAGATATCCAACTGCATTAAAGAATTCACGCCTGAGCATCATCTCCCGTGGCCTTTTTTCAACAGTCTACACAGAGAGCACAAAAGCAATAACGAGTCATATTGAGGACAAAAGGCAATGGTTAGCTGTATAAACAAGTAAAAGTGGGCTAGCAGCTCGGTACCACAAAAGCCGAATATGTAAGCAAGAAGTTACTCATGAAACCCTTTTTTAAAATTCTACTCAGGAAACTAGTTGGAAGAACTAAGAGGAAAATTCATCTTTTACAAAAGTTGAGATTTTACTCCAAATGGCATGTTACTTTTCATGTCTTACATATTGTTTAGTAGAGTACTTGGGAGCGTAAAGATCCACAAAGATGCTGTACTTTAGCAATTAATCTTATGCATAACAGTCAGTTGAGCTACTAAACTTGAGGTCAAATCTTAAATACCAAATCTACATGATAGATAAAAGATTTGTGAAATTCGTTGGGATAATAGTTTCATCTCAAAATTAAAGGGAACGGCAACATCACAGCAGAATCATCACTGTCAACAACAGACGGAAACATTCAGATCCTAAGCCAAGTAGCAAACACATACCTTTATTAAATTAAGTATTATGATAGGCTGTCCATATCGCTGAGCGAGATCATCAAAATGTAACTTGGTTGCTTCATAAGTAGGATCATACCTCTGCACTGCACCAGAATCCAAAGATGAGAATGCACACAAAAAATGTATTTCAAGCTTTTAGAAGCAAGCCCATATAAGATTGGGCAAACATACAGATAAGACACAGCATCTTTCTCTGATACGCAGTTGTAACAGATGATCAGATAAGAAATTTGGTCTCACATATGGGCATTCCCCAATCAAACTATGTCATTTAATTTAGCCTGTGTGGTTACAAGGTAATTTTTTAGAAAATCTATTTACCAAAAATATCAGGCTTAGGACTAAGTCGGCCAGCCTCTTGTGACCAAAAGAGAGGGATCGATCCTCGCATCTGTACTATTGCGCTCATTCTTCCCTTCCAGGAACCAGCTTCCTCTTCAAATACTATTTGCTCTGTTTCAACATCGTTTGCAACTTTTCCATGGTCATTCACACCTCTTTTTAAATACCTACAGATACCATGTGGGAGGTAGTAAGTTTCCAATTAAACAAAAAATTCAGATTACTAGCAGAGCATAGACAATATTTTGCTGGCCTCATTTGGCAGAGTAGAGGAAATAAAGAGCAGATGACCGTCAGGTATTAGTTGAGAAGTAAAGCCTGAACAGCACGTCACCCAAAACAAGAATTTACACACGCATGTGATAAATCAACAGCAATCAAATGAACATAGATGATAGGATAGAAGCATGAATAAATGGACTTGGCTGATATAAAGTGAAAGAAGATCCAGAAATATGCAGTCTTGAGCACATGAAACCTACCGTGTCCCAGCAAAATGCCGAGATCTTCTCGAAATGAGAATAACATTTAACTCCCTGCCAAATACTGACAGCTTGACCTGGAAAATAAATTGTGGGTTGTGTCACATGGAAAGTTAATAAACAATAGTCGTAACACATCTAATTAAGCACTTATAGTTATACACAGATCAGCTGCACGTTGGGCGCTATTGAAAAAAAAAATCCAGATAATCTGAACAAGAAGCTCTAATCTAGTAGCAGTTCCCATCAAGCAAGCACTAAATCATAATTTTCAAAGGCTAGTTCAAGTGATAATGGTTTCATTCATTAAGGAATAGAGAGATGGTAACTACAAAGCCCCACTTAACCATCACTAGTCATTGCAAGATCTCGTCCAACTTCTTTTCTCTGATGGAAAGAGACTATCAAACTGAAATAATAGCAACTTTTCTGTTAGGTCACAATTGTCTCAGATTCTGTTAAGCAAAAACAATTTAATTGAAATATTTTGACCAGCAAATTGGTATGCATTCTTTATCAAAATTTGTTAGTGGCATCCCCTTCTAATTTTCTCATAAGACCAGTGAGACAGAAAATGCAAAGCTCCAAGTCAAATATGAGTTATATCAGAAATGGAGAAGCAAGCAATAGAAATAGTAACGGTAGCAAAACCAATCTAGATGGCAGACTATTTGTTAGGCATAACCTGCTTAAAGTGTCCATGAACCAGAGCTACACTCCACAGAGCATTGAGGCACCTTGAGCGAATCGGCTCTGTCAGGAAAGTGTTCCATACAAACAAATTTTCATAAGGTGTTTCCTTCATCCCTGCAGAGGTGACATTCTGCTGCAAGCTCTGCATGATTGGGTATGTGTAGCTATAGAAGAAATCCTTTGTGAGATCAACACTGGCCAAAAGCTTCTTGTACCTGTTACAGAGACATCATATTTCACAGCATTTGGTAAATAACCAAACATATATACGTAACTGCCAAAAAAATCAAACTATTTAACTATCAAAGATAACTTGTACCTTAGCTCGTTCTTAGAGGTTGCAACATCTGTCTGCACAGATGAGTGCGGGATGGTGATCATCTGGCTCTCATCTATACAATATATAGCATGGCCACAAATGCAACCGATTTGACGGCGCTTGGTGACTAAAATCAGGTAATATGACTCCAAGAACTTGATGCAACCTACATGGCAACAGAAACAAAGACTTCAAAAAAATGACAGGAGTATGTGAGTCCTCTGGCAAAGAAAAAGGGGTCACCAAATTGCAAAAGAAATATAGCCAGGATTCAGAGGTTAATGAATTATCTCTCAGTTTGCATCATTATTATCTATGCATTTCCGTTACCAGCCTCTGATTGTGCAGCTAGCCAGTTGGTATCATTTGTCTCCACAAGGAACTACTACTAGCAATAATAAAAAAGAGCTCCTAGGCGTGCGCTTAAGTGCTAGGTGACAGCAGAATGTGTAGCCTTAAGCATTGATAGGCCTGCGCTTAAGCGTGACTACTCATGTGCTTACGTGAGATAGGCGCTAGGAAGAAGCAAACTAAGAATTTATGCCTAGAGCTTTTCTGAGTCTTGATTCCTAGTAAGGAACAAGGAAGTTGTTGGCAATAGATCCAAGGGACATTTTTCCTCTTTTGGAATTCATAAGAAAACGGAAGAAAACATGACGGCATCAATTACACCTTCCTATGACGAGCCAACTGAAACAAAACTAGCAGGGATTGGTTGGAATGAAATCACAGCCAATTTGCAATACAGAGACAATTTATCAACTAAAATAAGTTACCCGCACTTCCTGACATAGTAAATCTGCTGATAAATATTATCATATACCTCCAACTTAATTTTCCAGCACAAAGAAACCACAAAGAATTTTCCAGCAAAAGGCATTGACCAACTAGAGAAGGCTTTTTGATTTCTGACAAAATAAATCTTATGACACATTCATTTGCTTTAACAGAACAATTCCGTCCAGCTTAATTAAGAATTCGTATGGATTAAGAATGAAATTTCCAAGGGATCAGTAGAGCGAGCTAGGTTAACAATGCAACGCAATCCAATCCAGTGCAATAGGATGAATGAACGAACGAACGTTCTGGACGGGGCACCTGCGATGCCGTAGGCCTTGGTGACGAAGGTGAGGCCGCCAGTGGAACGGTTGCCCTCGGCGATGCGCTGGAGCAGGCTCTTGACCTCCTGCTGGGAGTACCAGACGGGGTCCTCGCTGAGGTGGAGCTCCGACGGCTCCGAGCGGTCAATCTTGAGCACCCGAAACCACCGCTTCTCCCGCGAGCTCCCGATCACGTAGAACCTCTGCGAGCACAGCCAATTCCGACGCGTCAATTCAGCAAGCTAGCGAGCGAGCGATTCCGCCGGGCGTGCGATTGGGAGAAGGGGGGCAATGGGTGCTTACGGCGCGCGTTTCGTAGAGGCGGAACTTCTCCAGCGTCGCTGACGCCGCCGTCGGGTCGTCCGCCTCCGCCGCCATCGATCCCGATCGAAGCGCGCAAGGGAAGAGGGGGTGGAAGGGGACGATCGGAAAGGGGAAGAAGGCACTGCGGATATTGTATCTAAACGCTGAAGGCGTCCTCCGCGGAACCCGTGACCATGTTGTCAAGGCGTCCTGTTCTCTAATGTACAAAGCGTACCGCGAACTGCATCGCGTTGCATGTTGGGATTCGCTTTCTTTTCTTTCTTTCTTTTTTGCGAATAAAGTGGGTATTTATTCCTCAGAAATAGCGTTACAGTCAGCTAATACAAGCTCTTTGACACTGTCTGGAACCTGGTGCAACCAACAAGCGGTGCTACCCCCAGATCTCCCTACATTAGCTAGACTATGAGCAACACTATTTTGATTACGATCTATTTTCAGCGGAACAAACCCACGCAGCTGCAGGAGCTTCTTGATCTCTGACATCAAATGTCCATAGGCAGACCGGTCAAGCGAATTATCCGTCAATGCAGCAATGGCCACTGAGTTGTCTGACTGGATTACTATTGATAGATTAGAACGTTGCAGACTCATGGATATACCTTCAAGGATCGCACTAACCTCCGCTTCCAGAGCATCTTTACAGTGGAACAAATATCTGTAAGCTGAGAAAATTACTGAGCCATCAGAGTTACGGAGAACCATACCAGTACCTGCCTCACCTGTCTCTTTCACATATGAGCCGTCCACCGACAACGCAGTCCAACCAGAGGGCGGCTTGGGCCACGCCTTCTTGGTCACCCGAGCAGGTGCCTGATTGATAGGTATCTCCACCACTAGGTACTTGCCCTTGATGATATCCTCCACACTGTGGCGTTGTGCCTGATCATATGATTTGAGATAGCTACATAAGTACGAACGAGATACATGCGGGGGTATTGCATGGTGCTGGCAACTTGGGTCTTTGGGATACCCTCGTGCGGAAGATGACAATTTTAAGTCTTTGATTTGATGCAGCCTAAAGCTCTGCTATTCCTTTCGATTCATATTAATTGTTGCTGATTTAGTGTTTTGTCTTTCTATTGGTTGATATGTTCGCCTCATTTCTTTCTCAGGTTGGTTTTTTTCCTCTTTACACCTTGGATGTTTTGTAGATTTTCTTAATCTCAAGCGATGTAGTATAAAACAAAAACTAATGTACATACAGTAATTTAATATTGTACTTTTTTTAGTACATTTAATATTGTACTTAGATACACTCATTTCAGCGACAGTTAATTCCGGATAAAGGTTGTATAAACTAAATCGGTATTTTCCTTTCTTCCTACTTATTATCCCTAAAAACTTGTATATAAAGTAATTTGGAATAATCTAAACCAAATCGGTATCTTTCTTTCTCTATTCTACTCATTTCATCCCTCAGTTCGCTTGGGAGGTGTTTGGTAGACCGCATCTTTTTTTCATCAATGCATCTGTGACTCAAACTGGACAGGCTGAGTGAATACATCCTAAAAACCATGTTTGTATAGTTTGGTAGGCTGCATATAGGTTGGCTGCATTAGGGAAGCAATTTTCTCTTAGCGTTTGGTGGCCTGCGTTGAGTTTGCCATGATATACTACGCGGCCTTTGATTGCATACATTGGGTCCGAAGTGACCCAATTATGAGTTAACAACTACACATGACACACAAAGTTGCAATATATTAGATAGGTACATATTTATTTGTCTACGCGAGTCGAAATGAAAAACCATACAAAACAAAAGTTCTATGGAACAACGAGATGAAGCTAGTGGTCAAAAGAAATTTCAAACGGTCGAGCGTGTGTGGTGGATCTATGGAATTTCGTCTAAACCATCACATGAATACCTTAGTATACAGTATAATAATATAATAGAGAGATACACATATACTAGTCTACGGCTGTAGAAAGAAAGTCATGTGAAACAACAAGATGAAGCTACTGGTCAAAGCAAATTTCAAACGTCGACCGTGCGCGACGAGTTTGACAAAACATCATCCAAAATAGCTCCAAACATGAACGTGAAGTTGAACATGTACAATCAATGAAACTACGAACCGGTCGATGGAATGTAAACACAACGTCGACGTGCATCTTTTTTGAGTACAACTTATCTCGAGTCGAAGCACCTTGTGTAGATCAAAATGGACTAGGTAAAGGAAACTAAGTGTGTGAGTAAAACACACCACACATATGTATTTGTACAATCTACTAGGAGATGTAGATCTACTCGTCTATGACCCTCGAAACAAAAAACATACAACACAAAAGTCATGTGAAACAAGAAGATGAAGCTACAGGTCATAGCAAATTTCAAACGTTCCATCGTGCGCGGCGAGTTTAAAGAAATTCGTCCAAAAATAGCTCCAAATATGAGCACGAAGTTGAACATTTACACTCAACGAAACTACGAACCAATCATCTGAATGAAATCTGATAGAGGCGAGGGTCCCAATTTTTTGATGAGATCATAATTATTGACTTTATGGAGAACGACTTTGACGATCCAACTACAATGTGTGACCACGTTGCGCCTTAGCAATCAATAAACCGATCTCCTGACGATGCCAGAAACACGATCAACCTGACGACGAAGGTCTATTCCTGTAAGCAATCGAATAACGAGCAAAAATATGATAAAGCAATCTAAATATTGTGAACAAAGATGAAGTATTGATAAAAGTGGGGTTTCGAAAATGATCTTGGCCTAGTCGTTGGACACAAACGAAATACACGAAGTTGCAGTGGCTAACTTTTAACTAAACAAAACTCGATGAAAAAGTTAGGAGATTGATTTACTTATAGGACAAAGGGGTGGCGGCCAATGGGGTGGACGCACGTCCCAAGGCAGCCATAAACAAACCGTAGGTCATACAAGACCCATGGGCCCAAGTGGAGGTGACACATCACCTTTTGACTTATAGTTTGACTCGGATTCTGCAGCAGCGTCGGACTGTTTCAGTGATATCTCCATCCTCAAAATGAATTTGAAGGTGGATCCAATCAGGTTGGAAAGTGCATGCGATAAGCTTTCCAACAAAAAAAAAATATTCACCTAATTCGGAGTCCCGATGTAAAAGATGTAAGCATTTGAAGTCAGGTATGTCGGTGCAGTCCCAAAACGTGGGAGACTTGGTTTCTAACTTCTCTTGTCCCTAAAGTAAAGTTGGAGAATTTTTTGTACAGTACCTAATCATATCACTTTGCTTTATCATCACACGTGGTTTGTACAAGTGTCCAATACTCTTGCAATTAGACATGGCATAAAAGTCGGTGAAGTATTTTTTTTCCTGGATAACATAAATAAATTATTACATAGTTTTATTAGAAATCACCTCACATATATATATATATATATATATATATATATATATATATATATATATATATATATATATATATATATATATATATATATATATATAATATTTGGTCGTATCCAATGTAGGCATGTCCTCGTCAGAACCACAACGTCAATGTGCATATTTTTCACGTATAACTTATCTCGAATCGAAGCATCGTGGTGTAGATTACAAAGATTGTGACTGAAATTAAGGAGTGTGACTAAAACATACCGCACATGTGCATTTGTGCAATCCGCTAGGGAGATCTAGATTTACATGTCTACGACCGTGAAAATAAAAAACGTAAAACACGAAAGTCATGTGAAAGAGCGAGATGAAGCTACTGGTCAAATAAGATTTCAAAAGATCAACTCAGCGATGAATTTGACAAAATTCATCCAAAATAGCACCAAACATGAACACGAAATTAAACATTAACAGCCAACAAAACTAAAAAAAATTCATGTAGAGTTTACTTGAATTGAAGCACAATTGTGTAGACTATAATGGACTAAGTGGAAGAGATTCAGGGAGGTAATAGATCTGACCACATGCAACCTCTATACTAGCTCGCATCGTCTCGTACATCCAGGTCCACCACGTGCGCTCGTGATGACCCACAAGTATAGGGGATCAATCGTAGTCCTTTCGATAAGTAAGAGTATCGAACCCAACGAGGAGCAGAAGGAAATGACAAGCGGTTTTCAGCAAGGTATTCTCTGCAAGCACTGAAATTGTAGGTAACAGAGAGTTTGGTAGCAAGATAATTCATAACAAGTAACAAGTAGTAACGGTAACAAAGGTGCAGCAAGGTGGCCCAATCCTTTTTATAGCAAAGGACAAGCCGGAACGAACTCGTATAATAAGCAAAGCGTTCTCGAGGACATATGAGAATTTCATCTAGTCACTTTCATCATGTTTGTTTGATTCGCGTTTGCTACTTTGATAATTTGATATGTGGGTGGACCGGTGTTTGGGTGTTGTTCTTACTTGAACAAGCCTCCCACTTACGATTATCCCCTCTCGCAAGCATCCACAACTACGAAAGAAGAATTAAGATAACTCTAACCATAGCATGAAACATATGGATCCAAATCAGCCCCTTACGGAATAGCGCATAAACTAGGGTTTAAGCTTCTGTCACTCTAGCAACCCATCATCTAATTACTACTCCACAATGCCTTCCCTTAGTCCCAAAGAAGGTGAAGTGCCATGTAGTCGACGTTCACACGACACCACTAAAGGAAGCAACAACATACATATCATCAAAATATCGAACGAATATCAAATTCACATGATTACTTATGACAAGACTTCTCCCATGTCCCTAAGAACAAAAATAACTACTCACAAATCATATTCATGTTCAAGATCAGAGGGGTATTGAATAGCATTAAGGATCTGAACATATAATCTTCCACCAAATAAACCAACTAGCATCAACTACAAGATATAATCAACACTACTAGCAACCCACAGGTACCAATCTGAGGTTTTGAGACAAAGATTGAATACAAGAGATGAACTAGGATTTGAGATGAGATGGTGCTGGTGAACATGTTGATGAAGATTGTTCCTCCCACAATGAGAGGATCGTTGGTGATGTCGATGGCTCTGATCTCCCCCTCCCGGAGGGAAGTATCCCCGGCGGAATCGCTCCGCCGGAGAGCAAAATAGCTCCTGCTCAGGTTCCGCCTCGAGACGGCGGCGCTTCGTCCCGAAAGTCTTCTCTATAATTTTTTTAGGGCAAAAGACCTTATATAGCAGAAGGAGGGGCCAGAGGCCAGCTAGGGGCCCCACAAGGCATCAGGGCGCGCCCAGGGGGGCGCGCCCTATTGCCTTGTGGGCAACTGGTGGGTCCCCTTCAGTATCTCTTTTCTCCAGTATTTTTTATATATTCAATAAAAAATCTCCGTGAAATTTCAAGTCAATTGGAGCTCTGTAGGATAGGTATCTCTGATGTAGCTATTTTAGGTCCAGAATTTTAGCTGTCGGTATTCTCCCTCACTACAGGAATCAGGTCCTTTGCCGTCTGCCATAGCAGACGGCAAAGGCCCAGGCCACGGACGGCAAACAGCTTTGCCGTCTGCTGGCTGACGGCCCCACTTTCAGCACAGAAAGTCACGGTAAACAGCTTCTTTGCCGTCTGTATAACGGCAACGGACGGCAAAGACGTTTACCGTCCGCCTTGCTGGCTAAGCTGACGGCAAAGATTCTGGACGGCAAAGTATAGCTGTTAGCCCCGTTAGGTGGCTAACGGCAGACTTTGCCGTCTGCCTGTGGACGGGAAACAAACAATCGCCTTTGCCGTCTGCCGAGTGACGTCAGCAGGCCTGTGTCTGCACGTCAGTCGTGCTTAGTCTTTGCCGTCATCGTGCTTTATCTTTGCCGTCTGCCAGCTGACGGCAGAATGACCAAATGGGTCAGACATGGTGCTCCCAGGTTGCACAGGTTGCTGCCACGTGGCACCTTTGCCGTCCGCCAGCGGACGACAAAGTGCCTGTACTGCCTCTTTTTTGTCTGTTTTCTGTTATTTCCCTGCATTTTCACAACACATATATGATATATATAGTTTCAAGATGAAGCATAGGCCATGTATTCCAACAATCCAACATCATCGTGAAATATTGAACAAGAGAACACATAGGCTATTAAAAGAAGCAATACATACATAGTTTCACACTGTTCATCCATATATAGATACATAGTTTCACATTGTTCATCAATACAAATCAAAACAAAAACTAAACACTAGTAGTCCATCAATGCCAGCTTCCATGAAGTGAATCAAATCTGCAAAATGGGAATAAGAAAGTTAGAAGAAGAAGAAGAAGAAGAAGAAGAAGAAGAAGAAGAAGAAGAAGAAGAAGAAAGAGAAGAAAAATAATAAGAAGAAAGAAAGAAGAAAGAAGAAGAAGAATAAGAATAAGGAGTAGAAGATGGAGAAAAAGAAAGAAGAGAAAAAGGAAGAAAGAGAATATATTTTCTTCTTCTCTCTTTTTCTCATCTTTAATTTCTTCTTCTCTTCTATCTTTTTATCCTTTTCCTTCTCATTCTTCTTCTTTTATTCTTTCTTTTTCTTCTCTTTCTTCTTCTATTCTTTCTTTTTCTCCTCTTCCTTGTTTTTCTTTTTCTTATTCCTTATTTGTGTCATTTTAGAGCTAACTTAGGTAATTATGCCATTTTAGAGCTAACTAAGCTTATTATGTCATTTTGGAGGAAAATAAGGTAAGTATAGGTCATTATTGAGCTAACTTAGGTAATTATGCCATTTTTGAGCTAACTAAGCTTATTATGTTAATTTAGAGGAAAATAAGGTAAGTATAGGTCATTTTTGTGCTAACTTAGGTAATTATGTCATTTTTGAGCTAACTTAGGTAAGTATAGGTCATTATTGAGCTAACTTAGCTTATTATGTCATTTTGGAGGAAAATAAGGTAAGTATATGCCATTTATGAGCTAACCAAGGTTATTATTATGCCATTTTTGACCTAACTAAGCTAATTATGTCATAAATTAACTAAATAAGCTAATTATGTCATTTGGAGGATAATTGGCTAAGTATGTCTTTTTTGGGGAAAATAAGCTAAATATGTGGCATATTAGGGCTAATTAGCATGTACGAAGCTAAGTATGCATTTGTTAAGCAAAACATTAGAGAAAACTTACCGTTGTCGTCATCACGGAGGTCAAGCACCGGGGTTGCTCTGGCAGTCGCGATCACCTGGAGAAGGTTGCCATGGAGAAGGGGTGTGCGATGCGGCTCGGGAGTTATGCTGCACCAAAGATCATTTGCAATGTCTCGTTAGCATGATGACACTCAAATGTTAAGACTAGTAACTAATGACCATTCAAATGAAACTCACCGTTCCCGTCTGAGCAATGACTGGCATCGGCAGAGGGGTCTGACCGGTCTTCTCGCACATAGACTGCACATTTGGTTTTGACGAGTCAGTCATATTAGTTAGTAATGAAACAAACATTACGTGCATGATTTGGCTAATATGCAAAAGAAACTTACCACGAGGAGCTCGTACATGGCCCGGTGAGCCGCCTCATTCCGATTCCTCTCCTCCTCCAACAACCTAGCCGTCTTCTCCTCCGCCAACAGTTCCTTCTCCGCCGCCACCCGGTCCCTCTCCTCCAGAAGCGCCTGGGTTGTCGCTCTCTCTTTCTGAAGAGCAGCCTGCAACACCACTCCTCGTTAGCATTGTAATCATCGATGGCCGCACACACAATGTAATGGAGGAAAGATATCTGAGTTCGTATAACTAACCTCGATGGCGAGATCGACTGGCCGTGGACGAGTCCTTATCTCAGGACAGGAGCTCATTTGGCGCGCCTTGATCTGCGGGAGAGTGAGAGGACAACGTATCAGTCCATCTCCAATGGCTATCGAGCCATGGGGCCTCCCGCCACCAGATATCATCATCAGCTCTGGATCAATATGATGCTGGCTCGGGTTATAGTCCTCCCCTTTCCTCGCCTTTGCCTCCGTGTTGTACCTCACGAGCTTGTGGTGGGAGGAGATGTTGGTGAACTTTTCTGGATGATCGAGGTCAGACTCAGAGAATGCCTTGGCCTTCTTGTACGAGGCAGTATGAGCCATGGCATAGAGGTCGTACACCTCTGGCACCTCCGTGTTATTGTGTTGCGCCTAAAAGAGAGGAACAAAGTATTAGTAAAGGGCTCAAGCTAGCATGAAGAATGAATTGCATGAATCATGAAGCAAACCACATACCCAGTTCCGCCCGAACTGATATAAGTTGGCGCTGCCTTGATGGTGCATGTGGCACACCAACCATTTGGGCACGCCGGTCCTTGGCATTATTGTGGACGGCTCGCCAGTGGTTTGTGCACCACTCATCCACCAACGCCTCCCAACAATCCATCTTATCCGCACACCATCTCGGGGGCACCTAAGTTAGTAAAGAGAAATTTGAGCGCTACGCCTATGAATCAAATCAAGGAAACTAAGTACAAGGCCTTAAGAATAGGTAATTACCTTCATGTACTGATGCTTCTTCAGAAACTTTTCACGGCACGACGGCTTGTCCTTCTTAATACCACGCGTGGCGTAGTAGTCTTGAACAGCCTGCGGCCAAGCCTCGTGCCGTAAGTTCTGTAATAGGCGCTTGCACTCGGTATCGATAACCTTTGCCGCGTCCTCCTTGTATCCCTCCTCACACCTGTAGAAGGTCTGCAATCAAACGAGACAACACTGATTAGTACAATAACTAGCTATTGTTAATTTTTAATTGTGTAAAGGAGAAATTACCCAAAAGCTTCTGATCACCATCTCGGCCCTCGTGTGGCACAAGACACCATCGATCATCTCCTCCGGCGGGGCCTGGGCAGCCAAGTAGTGCTCCCAGCTCAATCCTAGCTGTGGAAGCTGACCCTCACCGGGCAACGTGACAAACCCCGGGAAATTTTGCCGGCAAAGCACACCAAGGACGCTGTTGGGCCTGCGGACTCCACTGGCGTGTAGCCAACCCCTGCAGTATGACAAGGCCAACGCATTAGATATTTGAAGAAACGTGAAGGCAAAAGGTACAAAAAGAGTAAATGCACTTACTTCTCCCCATCAGGCCTAATCACCGGCCTCTGCTCGCGGGTCGCCGGCAGGGGCGGGAGCCATGTACCACCACGCTGGTACACGGTGACCCCCTCAACCACCTCGCCCTCACTATCAGTAAACTGATCCCCGCCACCATCAGCATGGCCACTCGGCCCCTCAGGCGGATCCGGCCAGGTACCCCATCCGGACGTCTCCTGGGATGTAGCCCGATCCCCGTCCTGGTCCGGAGTCTCGTGGGCCGAAGTCTCGTGGGCCGAAGCCTCTGGGACCGGAGTCTCATGGGCCGAAGGCCCGTCGACCCGAGGCTCGTGGTCCGGAGTCCCCGTAGCCTCCACCTCAGACGGGTCCACCCTAGCAGTCCTGTGCTCGGGTGAATGAGTTGGGGGTGGCGGCGAGGAAGGCGTAGCAGTCTGCCTACCTCTCCTGCGGCCACGTCCTCCACCTCTCTTCTTCCCTCCCCGACCTCCTCTCCCGGTGGACAATGATGCCGACAAAGAAGCGCCCGCCGATGTCCCCATACTCTCTATCAACGCTCTCCGGAGAGGTAGGGGTGGAATGGAAGTAGCCCTCCGGCGGGCCGCCGCCGAAGAAGTACCCGCGGAGCGCTCTGGACCCGCGCCCACCATCTTTCAACACCTGCCATGACAAAGAGTAAATGAAATTTGTACAATATAATCATGATCTACCGAGTGTCAAATTTTTTTCTTCACTTTTTTTGTAGCAAGATCATCATGATCCAAATTTTAACATCCATCTATATCTATATATCTACAAAAACCTACCAAAATTTGTTCTCTTCCATCCATCTATTTATCTACAAAACTACCCAATACTACGCAAACAAAATATTCCAATGCATCTATCTATCTATTCATTCAAATGCATCTATTCATCTATCTACAAAAACTACACAATTCCATCCAAATGCATCAAGAAGGTTCTATCCAGGTCAAGAGGATTTCAAAACCATCAAGAAGGAATTTGCTGATTTTGCTCTTTTCATGAATGCCTTCGAAAACCCAGATTCTATTGAAGATAGAGCTGATTTTGAACCTAAACAATGGTGGGGCACTCATGGAGTCAGCACAAAGCTATTGAAAAATTTAGCATTGAAGGTACTTGGGCAGCCTGCATCTTCCTCTTGTTGTGAAAGGAATTGGAGCACATATGGTTTCATCCATAGTGCTGCAAGAAACAAGCTAACACCTGCTCGAGCTGCTGATTTGGTGTACACACACAACAACCATCGCCTTCTTTCAAGGAATTCTCAAGCATATCAAACTAGGCCAAGCCGAATGTGGGATGTTGGGGGAGATGGAGTTGAGACTTTTGCTGGTGTTGGCATGCTAGAATCTGCAGATCTTTCACTTGATGAACCAGAATTGGAGGAGGAAATCATTGATTCTCTCACTTGAGTTTCAGTTTTAGTCTACTGCCATTCACTCCATGAGAGAATGAGACCATCAGTCATTCTCTCCGTTTATGTTTTACTGTCATGTAATGTACTTATGAGCTGCCTATTTCCCATTTGAACCGTTTGAGACTATGTGGCCATCTGCCCATCTGAGCCTTGTTATGCTCCTATTTATCATGTTCTTAGTGGACTGCTAAAAGCTGGACTATGTGTCTATGTCTATGTGAGCTTGTCAATTTGTTATTGTTTGTATTTGTAATACGGTGTTGAGATTGTTAAACCATTCTGCAATTGGGAGCTCAAATGGCATTCCAAATTGGGTAAGCAAAACAAACATCTTTACTATTTTCATGTGCTTGTATTGTCTTCCGGTTATGTCTTCTACTCTTCTAATCGGCTTTATTGTTTGATGTGTTTTGCAAGATGCAAGTTGCAATCTCATGGGGGACAAGGATCAATCAAGCACTTCATTCATCGCATCAAACCATGGCCTAACCCTAGCACTTTCTAACAAAAAAAATCTAGTCTAAAATTTTCTCTAACATTGCCCTCTAACAAATTCTAGTCTAACATTTTCTAACACATTGTTCTCTAACCTTTTCTAGTTTAAAATTCATCTAACAAGAATTATAAAAAAAAACTCACCGGAGGCGGGTTCGGGCCGGGGCAGCGGGAGACGGGGTCGGCCTGCTCCTCCCCACGCAGGGCAGAGGGAGGCCGGGGGGGCCGTGGCGGCTACAGGGTGGGGCGGGAGGAGGAGGCCGGGGCGGCGGGGGTGGCGGCCGCGGACGGTGGGGCGGCGGCACGGTGGATCTGCACCAGGGCGCGGTGGGGCGGCGGGTCGTCGGCAGCGACGGGCGCGGTGGGGCGGTGGGTCAGCGGCGGCGACGGGCGCGGCGGGGCGTTGGGTCGTCGGCGCCGACGGGCACGGCGGCGAGAGAGAGAGAGATAGAGAGAGTGGAGTGGAGGGGCGCGGCGAGAGAGAGAGAGAGAGGGGCGCGGCGAGAGAGAGAGGGAGGGGCACAGCGGCCGTTTCAAAGTGTTAGTGAAAATTTTCTTTGCCGTCCGCTAGCAGACGGCATATAGGCCGTCCGTTTGACCTAACCAGCCACGCGCTCTAGTGGGGCCCAGATTGGCTCTTTGCCGTCTGCTTTCTTGCTAGTTGCCGTCCGCTTGCCTTTGCCGTCCGCTTTTTAGGCTCATTGCCGTCCGCTAGCAGACGGCAAAGAGAGGACTGACGGCAAAATCCATCTTCACCATGAGGCCTTTCTTTGCCGTCCGCTTTCTGGAAGTGGACGGTAAAGACAATCTGTGCCGTCCGCTAGCAGACGGCAAAGAGAGGACTGATGGCAAATTCTCTGATTCCTGTAGTGCCTCTTCATATAAATCTTGCAAATTAAGATAGAAAAGGCATAAGAGTTGCATCATAAAGTGAAATAATGATCAAATACATTATAAATAACAGTAGGAAATCATGATGCAAATTGGACGTATCAACTCCCCCAAGCTTAGACCTCACTTGTCCTCAAGCGAAAGCCGAAATCGATAATCATGACCACATGTGTCGGTGTACTAAGACATGGGTGCCCTCGTACCCAGACTTGTGCACAGGCAGTTGTAGCCTCCCTTCCGGCAAGGGCTTGATAGAGGATAATTACGACTTAAGACTCAACACCAAGACCATGAAGAAGACCTCAAGGCAGGTCATCGAGAAGTACTATTCTAGTACTTAAGATGGACGTTGCCCTTGCCGGCAAGGTAAAAACCAAGACTCTGGTTGCCGGCAAATCCCCTTGCCGGCAAGCAAGGCCCGGCAAGCTCCGTGCGAGTAGGCTTGTTCTGTCCCGTTACCGCTCCACCTCACCATCGACCAGATAGGCTCGTATGCTAGGTGTCGAGCGGGCAGACAATCAACATAGCCGGCCAAGGCACGTGTCAGCATGCCACGCCAAGATTAACTTTAATGACACCCGTCCCTGGGATGTGTCAAGATTACAGGAGGGCGCCAGGACCGGTGGTACAGATCTTTTGCCCAAGGCCTCGCCTCCCCAACGTAGCACCTAACGGTACCCCGTTGGAAGATGGATGTGGTGACGGTGCAAGTCACTATTCATACTCTATAATGACCGTATTAGCCATTGTGGTAACCCCTTGGCCTATAAAAGGAGGCCTACGGCTACAGGTAGAATGGTCGACACCCAGCTCAATTACACGCGATAGCTGCATTTCCCGCGCACCTTGCCGGAAAACTACGCTCCTTGTAACTTGGGTTCATACACGATCGAACACAGAACAGGAGTAGGGTTTTACGCTCATAGCGGCCCGAACCTGGATAAACCTGTAACAGCCCAAGAGTGATGCTTCCCATTTTGTAACCTAAGTCAACCTTGTCATGTATGCATTTCCATGTTGCCATAATGATTGTTGCATCATGATCATTGTTTTTCATTGGTTCATTTATTATTGTTGCATCATGTTCTACTTGTGCATTGCACCCATCATTTATTTGGTGATTGCTTCATGTGTTCTTGTGTGTATTCAACCCCCCTACCTTGTCATCTCCCTCTCAAACCAATGTGATTAACCCATTGCCATGATCTTTATATCCATTTCAACTAAAAAATTCCCATTCTTTCCAGTGGCACACTTGGGTTGCCAAGATTTTGCCCCCATCTTGTTCTTCTTCCTGTTCATCACCGATTCCTTCCCGAAACCGTTTATTTCGTTCCGGTAGAACCGTAACTCCGATCGAGACGTTCTCTATATGCATTTGTGGTAGAGTTGAGTGTAGAATGTGATTATTGCCATGCCATGAATCATATTTATCTCCATGTTCATGTTCTGTCCAGATTGCATTTTCACCTAAAATAAGCATGAAGTAATTGCTTGAGCCACCCCCCCCCCCCGCGCGTGTTCTTGCACCTACTGAAAACCTGCCCTTTGTCCCATGCATGTCCCCTGAGCCGAATCACAAAGGGGCCCGTTCGGTCCCATAGATCGTCGTTGCCCACGACATCTTTGGCGCGCCAGGCAGGGGAGTTGTGTGTCACAAATCAGCTTTTTGGTAGTGTGAGTACCAACTTCATCATCTTCGTTGATGGCGCCGAAGAAGAAGGGTGCAGCCACGACGGCTCCTACCGCATCCAAGCCACCTTCCCAGGTGGCCGCAGGCGGCGCAGCCGGCACGAGCGCTACGGTTGGGACGGGTAGAGCAGGAGGCTCAAGTGGTGCGGGTGCTCAGCACCCCCGCCACGTTGCTGAGCCTAGCCACAGGACCGACGACGTCGCAGCCGGTCAACTTCCAAGACATTCTGGTGAGCACAGTCATCGTAATAATATAGTTCATACTGCTGCGACCCAGGACCCAGCCACCGCAACATCCAAGGATGTAGCGGCGGCGTCCAACAACGGCGCGGGGAGGCGTACGCCGCGACCATCGCAAGATGGGCACGACACGCTCCCCCCACGTTGCTGGCGGTTCCAGACGACCGCAAGGCGAGATCCCTGTGCAGCAATTTCCGATTGCTCACGGAGCGCCGCCGCCACCACCACGTCCGCTTGTTGGCGAGCATGAGCCGCGGCGGCATGGACGTAATGAACCTCCTTCTGGCTCTGCCAGGAGTCGAGCGACGCCTTGTTCTGTGCTCCCAGCCATGCCAACCACGGCGGCAGAGGCCATGGCGCGGGTTCAAATACTTTTGAACTTCCCGCCGAGCCCGGACAAGATGGACGAATGGAGAGCCACCATTCAGAGTATCATCAGTTTTGCCGATCCCGGCAAAACACAAGACGTGGGGCCCTCGCAGCGACCACCCACCATGCTGGCGGGGCTGTCCGGCTACCTTGCCGGAGACGCCGCGCCAACGGTGCAGTCGCCTCAGCACCCCCCACCATCACAACGGCCGGCTCGCCGATCAGACGACCATGACGTGTTGTCTATGGCCTCGTCGGATCCGCGGTGCCGCCAAGATCAGCGCCAAGTGCTCCGCGAGTGGCGCGACGAAGACGCCCTTACGAAGATCGAGCGGCGCCGGGAAGCACGCTGTCAAGCTGACGACCGTGCCGGGCCGGCAGTGAACGTGCTCGTGCCAGTAGCCGCTGAGTACTTGCCCTACGATGTGGGGTGCCCAGCGTTTACTCGTGAGCTACGGCAGGTTCGCTGGCCGTCCGCCCGTGCCTTCAAGCCGGAGCTGCCCGACAAGTACGACGGCACGCTCAACCCAGCCGAGTTCCTTGGCATCTACACCATCGCGGTGGAAGCTGCCAGGGGACGGGACGAGAAAGTGCTCGCCAAATACTTCCCGTTGGCGCTTCGGCCCAACGTCAGGTCGTGGTTGATGAACCTGCCTGAGGGCTCCATTTCTTCTTTGGGCGAATCTATGCCATCATTTCGTTGGCGCTTACCAGGGTGGCCACAAGCTCCAGGGCCAGCCCAGTGATTTGCAGGTGATCCCCCAAAGGGATGGAGAGAACCTACGCAAGTACATACAACGGTTCAGCCGTGTGCACCACAACATCCCCGACATCCATCCCGCAGCTATTGTTGCCGTGTTCCACACGAATGTGCGCAACCGCAGGATGTGGTCAGAGATGAATATCGAGCAGGTCAAGACCATCAACGATCTGTACGCTTTGGCAGATAGGTGTGCACGAGCTATGGAAGGGAGGTGACTCCCCGGGGAAGATGCTGGTGCAGACGTCGATTCTGAGGACAACGACGCATCAACCCCGCAGAAGAAGAACAGAAAGCGCAACAGAAAGCGCAAGAACAAGACTGTACTGGCCGTCGAGAGCTCCGGCGACACCAACGCCACCAAGAAGCCAAAGGCAGACATCCCCGGCAAGGAGGTTGCCGGGTGGGATGGCTGCCGGGAAGCTGCGGCAGGCGAGAAGGCCGGCAAGACCGGCGGGCCGTACTGTAAGATCCACCGCACCAAGGGCCATGACCTCCAGCAATGCCGACAAGTAGAGCAACTTGCCGAAAAGCAGAAGCAAGAGTACGAGAAGCGTGACAAGGACAAGGGCCAAGATGGTGCTGGTGGGTTCGGCAAACAAGACCATGGTGGCCGCGGAGGCCACCGCAGCAAGGCCAAGCAGCCAAAAGAGAAGGCTGCTTAGGGCCAGCAAGAAGAGGATGATAGTGATGAGGATGGAGGTGGGTCCGACAAGGAGTTCCAAAATGCAGTGGATGCCATGTGTGTTGACGGAGGTGCATCTTTGCACTCCTCGCACCGGCAACTAAAGCAGTGGATCCGCGAAGTCAATGCAGTGGAGCCGGTGATGGAGGCACAGAAGCCACTCAAGTGGTCGCACTCGCCCATCGTCTTTGACGCCGAGGACTGTTACTTGTAGCTTGCGTTGGTATTTCCCCGAAGAGGAAGGGATGATGCAGCACAGTAGAGATAAGTATTTCCCTCACTTATGAAACCAAGGTTATCGAACCAGTAGGAGAATCACACAACACCTCGTTAGCAGTACCTGCACACAAACAACAAACCCTTGCACCCAACGCAAACGAGGGGTTGTCAATCCCTTGGCGGTAAATTGCAAGATTAAATTGTATGTGATAGATTGATAGATTGAAACAAAAATACAAAATAAAATAAATAAAAAGAAATGGCAGCAATATTTTTAGGGTTTTAGTAATATGATTTAGATAGACCCGGGGGCCATAGGTTTCACTAGAGGCTTCTCTCGAGAAAATAGCATACGGTGGGTAGACAAATTACTGTTGGGCAATTGATAGAAAAGCAAATAATCATGACGATATCCAAGGCAATGATCATGTATATAGGCATCACATCCAAGATTAGTAGACCGACTCCTGCCTGCATCTACTACTATTACTCAACACATCGACCGCTATCCAGCATGCATCTAGTGTATTAAGTCCAATAAAGAACGGAGTAATGCCTTAAGAACGATGACATGATGTAGACAAGATAAACTCACGTATGAATAAACCCCATCTTTTTACCCTTAGTAGCAACGATACATATGTGTCATGTCCCTTTCTGTCACTGG
Source organism: Elymus sibiricus (assembly GCA_039707655.1). Taxonomy (NCBI): domain Eukaryota; kingdom Viridiplantae; phylum Streptophyta; class Magnoliopsida; order Poales; family Poaceae; genus Elymus; species Elymus sibiricus. Next base: position 312,899,531 of record CM077676.1, read on the forward strand.
GATTGAGCACCGCAAGATCGAACCCACTACAAAGCACCTCTTCCTATGGCAAGATAAATCAACTCAGTTGGCCAAACCAAATCAATAGATTGGAGAAGAAATACGAGGCTATAATAATCATGCATAAAAGAGTGCAGCAAAGACTCAAATAATTTCATGGATAATCTGATTATAAACTCACAATTCATTGGATCCCAACAAACACATCGCAAAAAGTGATTACATCGGATAGAACTCCAAGAACATCAAGGAGAACATTGTATTGAAGATCAAAAAGAGAGAAGAAGCCATCTAGCTACTACCTATGGACCCGAAGGTCTGTGGTAAACTACTCACGCATCATCGGAAGGGCAGCAAGGTTGATGTAGAGCCCCTCCGTGATCGATTCCCCCTCCGGCAGATTACCGGAGAAGGCCTCCAGATGGGATCTCTCTGGAACAGAAACTTGCGGTGGCGGAAAATGTATTTCGTGGACTCCTTTGAGGGTTTCTGATTTTTTCTGAATTTATAGTGGAAGAATTAGGTCAAACGGAGCCCTGTGGGACCCATGAGGCACCAGGGCGCGCCTGCCCCCCCCCCCAGGCGCGCCCTGGTGGCTCGTGGGGCCCACCAGGGTCTTCTGGCCTCCTCCCAAAGCTTCTAGTGTGTTATCTTGGCCAATAAAAAATCTCCAAAAAGTTTCGTGGCATTTGGACTTCGTTTGGTATTGATTTTCTGTAAAACAAAAACAAGGCAGAAAACAGCAACTGGTACTAGGCACTAAGTTAATAGGTTAGTCTCCAAAAATGATATATAATTGCTGTAAATGATCATAAAAACATCCAAGATTGATAATATAACAGCATGGAACAATAAAAAATTATAGATACGTTGGAGACGTATCAGCATCCCCAAGCTTAATTCCTGCTCGTCCTTGAGTAGGTAAATGATAAAAACAGAATTTTTGATGTGGAATGCTGCCTAACATATTCATCACATATTATTTTCTTTTGTAGCATGGACATTGGACTTGTATGATTCAAAGCAATAGTCTATAGTTTGACATGAAAACATAGATACTCAAGCATACTAACAAGTAACCATGTCTTTCAAAATATCAACGCTAAAGAAAGTTATCCCTAGCCCATTATGCTCAATCATTGATCCATTCATGAAACACACTCAAATATTAGCTACATCCAATGCACAAGTATGACAATAGTGCTCTCTAGTTGGTGCTTTATAAGAGAAGATGGAGACTCAAGTAAAATAAAAATTGCATAAAAGTAAATAGATAGGCCCTTCGCAGAGGGAAGCATAGATTTGTCAAATGTGCCAGATCTCACAGCTGAAATTAAAGAGATAAAAATATTTTGAGAGGTATGTTTTTCCTGTCAACGAAAACGACCGAGAATTCCCAATATTTTCCATGCTAGACACATCATAGGCGGTTCCCAAACAAAAAGTAAAGTTCATTTCCTTTCCACCATTTCTTTCACAATCCATGGCTAGCCGTATCCACGGGTGCCCTCCATACCATCACTTTCCAAGGAATTTTGTTGTTATTAATTTTGATTTCATTGTGGGACTGGGCATCCCTATTACCAACCATACTCTCGTGCAATGACAAGTGAATAAACACTCATCGTGAGAATAACACACCTAGCATGGAAAATATTGGCCACCCCCTACTGTTTCATGAGCGGTACGGGCACACAAAACAGAAAAATTATTTTGAAAATTAGAGTTGGCACACGCAAATTTACTTGGAACGGCATTGAAATACCGCATATAGGTAGATATAGTGGACTCATATGGCGCAACTGGGTTTAAGGATTTTGGATGCACAAGCAGTATTTCCGCTTAGTACAAATGAAGGCTACAAAAGATTGAGAAGCAACCAACCAAAAAATGAAAACGGTCATAAACATGCATTGAACATAACTAACACCGAATAATGCACCATAAGTAGGATATAATTTCTTTGCATAACTATTGACTCAACGTGCATGCATAGGGAATCACAAACCTTAACACGAATATTTTTACTAAATCACAATTACTCACTAACATGACTCACATATCATCATCTCCATATCGCAAAACTATTGCAAGGAATCACACTTATCGTATCCAATGATCTATATGAAAGTTTTTATTATATCCCCCTTGAATATTCATCACTTTGGGACCAAATTCATATCTTGTGCAAATTACCGTTACTATCATAAACTCTCAAAAAGATTTAAGTGAAGCATGAGAGTGCAAATATTTCTTCAAAATTTCAATCTTATCAATTCTCAAAATAATATAAGTGAAGCATGAGAATTCATTTCTTCAAAATTTTAATCTTGTCAATTCTCAAAATAATATAAGTGAAGCGTGAGAATTCATTTCTTCAAAATGTCAATCAACTCTCAAAATAATATAAGTGAAGTATGAGAGTTTATTTCTTCAAAATTTAGCCACCACCGTGCTCAAAAGGATTTAAGTGAAGCACTAGGGCAACTGCCTAGCTCAAAAAATTTAAGTGAAGCACATAGAGTATTCTAACAAATTATGATGATAAACGTGTGGCTCTCTCAAGATAGGTGTGTTCAGCAAAGATGATTGTGACAAACTAAAAACCAAACAAAGCAAAGACTCAAATAATACAAGACGCTCCAAGCAAAACACATATCATGTGACGAATAAAAATATAGCTCCAAGTAAAATTACCGATGGTTGGTAGAAGAAAGAAGGGATACCTTCCGGGGCATCCCCAAGTTTAGACGCTTGAGTCTTCCTTGAATATTACCTTGGGGTGCCTCGGGCATCCCCAAGCTTAGGCTTTTGCTACTCCTTATTCCTTCATCCATCGTGATCTCACCCGAAACTTGAAAACTTCAATCACACAAAACTCAACAAAACCTTCATGAGATCCGTTAGTATAACGAAACAAATCACTATTCTAAGTACTGTTGCAAACCCATTCATATTTTATTTTTGCATTATACCTACTGTACTCTAACTTCACCATGGCTTATACCCCCCGATACAATCCATAGATTCATCAAAACAAGCAAGTAGTGCATCAAAAACAGAATCTGTCAAAAACAGAACAGTCTGTAGAAATCTGAATTATCGTCATACTTCTGTAACTCCAAAAATTCTGAAAAATTAGGACAACGTGGGAAATTCATATATCAATATTTTGTAAAAAATTCAGAAGGTTCTGACATTACAGTACAGAAACAAAATTCCAGCACTGGACGCAAAACTTTCTGTTTTCAAACAGCATCAATTATACTATCTTCCAAATCATCCCAAAGGCTTTACTTGGCACAAACACTAATTAAAAACACAAAAACACAATCATACCAGTAGCATGACAGTGAAAACACACCATAACAGAAACTTATAATAAAAATTTATTTTATTCATTGGGTTGCCTCCCAACAAGCGCTATTGTTTTATGCCCCTAGCTAGGCATAATGCATAATTTCAAGTGTTGTCATCTTTGGTTTCCAACCCCTCAATCAAACATCCATTTTTTATAATGTATTTAACATAGGTGTTTCTCACCATCACACTTCTAGGTACAAAATCAAGAATTTTACTTTTGTGAATAGGTTCCTTGATTATATCAATGAAATCAGGATGCACACTAATCATTTTAAGATCCTCATTTCCCTTACTGGAAGTAGCACCATTGGTTTTAGGAACATATACAAACTTGCAATTTTTATTGGGAGGAGTTTTATCAATATTCTTAACGGAGGAAAAAGCTGACCCCAAATTGATAATAATTTCTTCTATCTTATCGATTCTAGCGGGGCTTTGTTCTATTCTTTCATTAACTACCGGTTCCTTTTCTTTTAAGGTTTTCAATGCGATACCTACCTTAGAACCAAATTGAGTGATATGATTCTGAATTTTTTTATCCAAATTCTCAAGGTGTTCAATAGTAGCCATTTTACTTTCAATAGCCTCTAATCTTAGCATAACATGTTCCAAAGTCAAAGTTGTTTCATTAATTGTGATAGGTGGTGATCCCACTAAATTTCCCATAGCATTAAAAGCATCCGTAGAGGGACACATTAAGAAATTCCCTCCAGTAATAGTATCAAGCACAAATCTGTACCAAGTAGTAATTCCCACATAAAAATTGCGAAGAAGAATAGTGGAGGATTGCTTACGAGTTGATCTATTATGAGCATCGCAAATCCTATACCAAGCATCTTTTAAATTCTCTCCCCCCCTTTGTTTAAAATTAAGTACTTCATTTTCAGGGGTGATAGTAACGAGCGAAGAACTAGCCATAATGATAAAGCAAGCAAGCAAGCAAACAAACAAGAAAACAAGAAAAAGGCAAACATAAAATATTTTTGTATTTTTTTAAAAACGTTTTAGAAGTGGGGGAGATGAAAACGAGAGGCAAATGGCAAATAAAGTAAATGCAAGGAGATGAGACTTTATGCAAAGGTACTTGATAGATGTTGATGATGTCTCCCCGGCAACGGCGCCAGAAATTCTTCCTGCTACTTGTAGCTTGCGTTGGTATTTCCCCGAAGAGGAAGGGATGATGCAGCACAGTAGAGATAAGTATTTCCCTCAGTTATGAAACCAAGGTTATCGTACCAGTAGGAGAATCACACAACACCTCGTTAGCAGTACCTGCACACAAACAACAAACCCTTGCACCCAACGCAAACAAGGGGTTGTCAATCCCTCGGCGGTAAATTGCAAGATTAAATTGTATGTGATAGATTGATAGATTGAAACAAAAATACAAAATAAAATAAATAAAAAGAAATGGCAGCAATATTTTTAGGGTTTTAGTAATATGATTTAGATAGACCCGGGGGCCATAGGTTTCACTAGAGGCTTCTCTCGAGAAAATAGCATACGATGGGTAGACAAATTACTGTTGGGCAATTGATAGAAAAGCAAATAATCATGACGATATCCAAGGCAATGATCATGTATATAGGCATCACGTCCAAGATTAGTAGACCGACTCCTGCCTGCATCTACTACTATTACTCCACACATCGACCGCTATCCAGCATGCATCTAGTGTATTAAGTCCAATAAAGAACGGAGTAATGCCTTAAGAACTATGACATGATGTAGACAAGATAAACTCACGTATGAATAAACCCCATCTTTTTACCCTTAGTAGCAACGATACATACGTGTCATGTCCCTTTCTGTCACTGGGATTGAGCACCGCAAGATCGAACCCACTACAAAGCACCTCTTCCCATGGCAAGATAAATCAACTCAGTTGGCCAAACCAAATCAATAGATCGGAGAAGAAATACGAGGCTATAATAATCATGCATAAAAGAGTGCAGCAAAGACTCAAATAATTTCATGGATAATCTGATCATAAACTCACAATTCATCGGATCCCAACAAACACACCGCAAAAAGTGATTACATCGGATAGAACTCCAAGAACATCAAGGAGAACATTGTATTGAAGATCAAAAAGAGAGAAGAAGCCATCTAGCTACTACCTATGGACCCGAAGGTCTATGGTAAACTACTCACGCATCATCGGAAGGGCAGCAAGGTTGATGTAGAGCCCCTCCGTGATCGATTCCCGCTCCGGCAGATTACCAGAGAAGGCCTCCAGATGGGATCTCTCTGGAACAGAAACTTGCGGCGGTGGAAAAAGTATTTCGTGGACTCCCTTGAGGGTTTCTGATTTTTTTCTGAATTTATAGTGGAAGAATTAGGTCAAACGGAGCCCTTTGGGACCCACGAGGCACTAGGGCGCGCCTGCCCCCCAGGCGCGCCCTGGTGGCTCCTGGGGCCCACCAGGGTCTTCTGGCCTCCTCCCGAAGCTTCTAGTGTTTATCTTGGCCAATAAAAAATCTCCAAAAAGTTTCGTGGCATTTGGACTTCGTTTGGTATTGATTTTCTGTAAAACAAAAACAGGGCAGAAAACAGCAACTGGCACTGGGCACTAAGTTAATAGGTTAGTCTCCAAAAATGATATATAATTGTTTTAAATGATCATAAAAACATCCAAGATTGATAATATAACATCATGGAACAATCAAAAATTATAGATACGTTGGAGACGTATTAAGGACCACCCTGATCGCACCACTGCGGTCGGGTGTTTGCCGTTGTTGGTCTCACCAACAATTTGCAACCTCAAGGTGACAAAGATGCTGGTTGACGGTGGGGATGGCTTGAACTTGATTTCTCCAGATGTGATCAAGAGGCTACAGATCCCCGACAAGGATCTCGAGGAGACAGGCAGTTTCCAAGGGATCGGTCCGGGGAGGAACAAGCCGAAGGGCCAGGTCACATTGCCGGTCACGTTCGGCAGCGAGCTCAACCATCGGACGGAGAAGATTACCTTCGACGTCGTCAAGATGCCGCTGCCGTACAATGGGATTCTGGGTCGCCCAGCCCTGGCAAAGTTTATGGCCGCATCGCACTATGCGTACAACGTCATCAAGATGCCGGGGCCGATGGGGGTCCTCACCATCAAGTCAAACTACAAGGATGCAATCATCTGTGCTAACAAGCTCTACCGGGAGGCAGCGGCAGTAGCTGCCATCGAGGCACTTGCCCATGCCGTCAAAGCTCCCGGGGGAGGGAAGAAGAAGAAGACCGGCAAGACCTCTGGGAAGGACTCCGGGAAGCGCACTTCAGAGTGCAGCATGCCTGTCGAGGACACACCAGAGAGCTCTACCGGCAAGAGCAAGAGAGCCAAGGCTTCCGCGTCCATGACCAAACAAGTTTCGGCGAAGGGGGATGGGACGAGTGGCACTTTTTCTGAAAGTGCCACTCTCGGCGACAAATAGGAAGTCGAGCTCGTTGCCTTCCTACGGGTGAATGTCGGTACGCTTGCCCGGCAAGCATCTGACATCCCCGAAGTTCTTAGGAAGGCAATTGAGCACCACCTTGCTGTCTGCCCTCATGCGAGACCCGTCAAGCAGAAGGTCAGGAAGCAAGCCTTGATGTAGAAGTGATACTCCCTGATGTAGAATGTTACCTATCATGTTTCATCATGTAATCTCTCTCTTACGGTATGAATAATAAGATCCAAATGATTCAAAGCAATAGTCTATAGTTTGATATAAAGACATCAATACTCAGGCATACTAATAAACAATCATGTCTTTCAAAATAAACATGCTAAAGAACGTTATCCCTACAAAATCATATAATCCTGTCATGCTCCATCTTCTTCACACAAAGTATTTATCATGCACTACCCCGATGACAAGCCGAGCAATTGGTTCATACTTTTTAACGCGCTTCAACTTTTTCAACTCCCACTCAATACATGAGCGCAAGCCATAGATATAGCACTATAGGTGGAATAGAGTATGGTGGTAGAGATAAATAAGAGAAGTCAAAAATGGAGAAAGTCTCACATCGACGAGGCTAATCAACGGGCTATGAAGATGCCCATGAATTGATGTCAATGCGAGGAGTAGGGATTGCCATGCAACGGATGCACTACGAGCTATAAGTGTATGTAAGCTCAACATGAAAACTAAGTGGGTGTGCATCCAACTTGCTTGCTCATGAAGACCTCGGGCATTTGAGGAAGCCCGTCATCGGAATATACAAGCCAAGTTCTATAATGAAAAATTCCCACTAGTATATGAAAGTGACAAAATAGGAGACTCTCTATATGAAAAACATGGTGCTACTCTGAAGCACAAGTGTGGAAAAGGATAGTAACATTGCCCCTTCTCTCTTTTTCTCTCATTTATATATAATTTTTTTTCATGGCTCTTTTTCGCCTCTTTTTTTTTCTCTCATTTATATATATATTTTTTCATGGCTCTTTTTCGCCTTTTTTTTAGAACGATCTCATGGACCTCATCCCCACTTTTTCGAGGACTCATTAGTCTCCATCATTCTTTCCTCACTGGGACAATGCTCTAATAATGATGATCATCACACCTCTATTTACTTACAACTCAACATTACAACTCGATACTAGAACAAAAATATGACTCTATATGAATGCCTCTGGCACTGTACCAGGATGTGCAATGATGCTAGCGTAACATGTATAACAATGATGAACGGTGGCTGAGCCACAAATACTATGTCAGCTATATGATCATGCAAAGCAATATGACAATGATGAAGTATGTCATAAAAACGGAACGGTGGAAGTTGCATGGCAATATATCTCGGAATGGCTATGTAAATGTCATGATAGGTAGGTATGGTGGCTGTTTTGAGGAAGATATAAGGAGGCTTATGTGTGATAGAGCGTATCATATCACGGGGTTTAGATGCACCGGCGAAGTTTGCACCAACTCTCGATGTGAGAAAGGGCAATGCACGGTACCAAAGAGGCTAGCAAATTGCGGAAAGGTGAGAGTGCATATAATCCATGGACTCACATTAGTCATAAAGAACTCACATACTTATTGCGAAAGTTTATTAGCCCTCGAAGCAAAGTACTACCACGCATGCCCCTAGAGGGATAGATTCGTAGGACAAGGTCCATCGCTCGTCCCCGACCGCCACTCATAAGGTAGACAATCAATAATAAATCATGCTCCAACTTCTTAGCATAACGACAGATCATACGTGCATGCTTCGGGAATCACAAACCTTAACACAATTATTCTTACTAAACCACAATTATCTACTAATACCTCCCCCATATTACCATCTTAATATCACAAAACTATTGCAAGGAATCAAATTTATCATATTCAGTGATCTACATGAAAGTTTTTATTATATCCTTCTTGAATACCTATCATATTAGGACCAAATTCATAACCCGTGCATATTACCATCGCTATCATAAGACTCTCAAAAATATATAAGTGAAGCATGAGAGTGCAACTATTTCTTTAAAATATAACCACCGCCGTGCTCTAAAAGATATAAGTAAAGCACTAGAGCAACTTCCTAGCTCAAAAGATATAAGTGAAGCACATAGAGTATTCTAACAAATCACGAATAATGTGTGTCCCTCTCAAAAAGGTATGTTCAGCAAAGATGATTGTGACAAATGATGTCTACTACACAACTTATTCTTGTAGACTCGTGTTGGGCCTCCAAGCGCAGAGTTTTGTAGGACAGTAACAATTTTCCCTCAAGTGGATGACCTAAGGTTTATCAATCCGTGGGAGGCGTAGGATGAAGATGGTCTGTCTCAAACAACCCTGCAATCAAATACAAGAAATCTCTTGTGTCCCCAACACACCCAATACAATGGCAAATTGTATAGGCGCACTAGTTCGGCAAAGAGATGGTGATACAAGTGTAGTATGGATAGTAGATATAGGTTTTCGTAATCTGAAAATAAAAAAAACAGCAAAGTAGCAAGTAACAAAAGTGAGCAAAAACGATATTGCAATGCTTGAAAACAAGGCCTAGGATTCATACTTTCACTAGTGCAATCTCTCAACAATGCTAACATAATTGGATCATATAACAATCCCTCAACGTGCGATAAAGAATCACTCCAAAGTTCCTATTAGCGGAGAACATAAGATAGAAATTGTTTGTAGGGTACGAAACCACCTCAAAGTTATCCTTTCCGATCGATCTATTGAGCCATTCCTATAATTGTCACAAACAGCCCTAGAGTTCGTACTAAAATAACACCATATGATACACATCAACCAACTCTAATGTCACCTAGATACTCCAATGTCACCACAAGTATCCGCGAGTTGATTATACGATATGCATCAAACAACTTCATAGTCATAATATTCAATCCACACAAAGAACTTCAAGGAGCACCCCAAAGTTTCAATCGGAGAAAAGATAATGAAAACGTGCATCAACCCTTATGCATAGATTACCCCAAGGTCACAGCGGGAATCCGCGAGTTGAGTGCCAAAACATATATCAAGTGAATCAATATAATACCCCATTGTCACCACGGGTATTCATATGCAAGACATACATCAAGTGTTCTCAAATCTGAAATATTCAATCCGACAATAACAAAACCTCAAAGGGAAAAGATTCGATTCATCACAACAAGGATTGAGAGGGAAGAAACACCATATGATCCAACTATATTAACAAAGCTCGCGATACATCAAGATCGTGCCAAATCAAGAACACGAGAGAGAGAGAGAGATCAAACACATAGCTACTGGTACAAACCCTCAGCCCCGAGCGTGAACTACTCCCTCCTCGTCATGGAGACCGCCGGGATGATGAAGATGGCCTCCGGTGATGATTCCCCCCCTCCGGCAGGGTGTCGGAAAAGGGCTGTAGATGAGATCTCTTTGGTACATTGGCTTGCGGCGGCGTAAAAACTCATCTAGGTTAACTTTCGGGGGTTTCTGAATATATAGGATTTTTCAGCGTTGGAATCACGCAAAGAGGTGCCACAGGGGGCCCATGAGGCACCAGGGCGCGCCTGGGGGGTGGCGCACCCTGGTGGCTTGTGGGGCCCCTGTGGGTCTTCTGCTGCTCCCCCGAAGCTTCCTAGGTCTGTTTCCTTCCAGAAAAAATCGTCAAAAAGTTTCGCTGCATTTGGACTTCATTTGATATGGATTTTCTGGAAAACCAAAAACAAGCAGAAAACAGCAACTGGCACTTGGCACTAGGTCAATATGTTAGTCCATAAAAATCATATAAAAGCCATATAAAAGTGCACCAAAATCATACAAAACTATAATAAACATGGCATGAATACTTCATAAATTATAGATACATTGGAGACGTATCAGCATCCCCAAGCTTAATTCCTGCTCGTCCTCGAGTAAGTAAATGATAAAAGAAATAATTTATTAAGTGTGAATGCTAGCATAGTGCATAAGTTTGATCAATGATAATTTCAATCACTTTTCCTAGCATCATAACAGCAACTCTTTCTCATAAAACTCATCATGATAAAGTAGCAATCAATTCACATGTTATGGTTCAAACAATGCAATCTCTTGAAACTTAACAAGCTATGTTCTTAGTCACCAAACAATTGCAATTCAATTTAATTTCAACAAAGTCTAAGTAAGAGCTCCACATACTCAATTATCATATAGTCTTCTATGATTGCTAGTACTCAAAGCATATTTTTAGAACAAATGGCATCCATCGAACACAGAGAAAGATAGGGGCTTGGTGTTTCGCCTCCCAACTTATTTATCATAGAGATAATTGTCAACAATAATAATTCATGATCAAATATATTTGACTGGCCATATGTGCCTGGATCTTTCCCCACCACATGATGCTTGCCAACTAGAGAATAATTAAGATTGAAATGAGAATGAATACTTATTGACTATTGCATAAATGTAAATTCATAAAAGTAAATACATAAAAGTAAAAGATAGGCCCTTCGCAGAGGGAAGCAGAGGTTGTCATGCGCCTTTTTTATTTTTGGATGCACAAGCCCTTAATGCAAAGGAACGTCACGTTATATTACCCCTTGTGATAGCAACCTTTATTATGCAGTCCGTCGCTTTTATTTCTTTACCATCACAAGTTCGTACAAACGCTTATTTTCCCTTGCAATAAAAGATCATACATATTTTAGGAGCAATTTTTATTGCTTTTTGCACCGATGACAACTTACTTGAAGGATCTTATTCAATCCATAGGTAGGTATGGTGGACACTCATGGCAAGAAACTGGGTTTAAGGGTTTTTGGATGCACAAGTAGTATCTCTACTTAGTACGAATTTTTGGCTAGCAAAAGATCCTAAGCAAGCACCATATGTTGGAGGATCCATGACAATATAACTTCTATGCAAATATACCCAAACATAACTCATTACGTTGTCTTCCTTGTCCAACTTCAACTAATTTGCTCAAGTTTGAAAATAATTAATGGGTATTCACAATCATAAAAGATGTCCAAGATAATATATTTATATGAGAAAGTTCTCTTCCTTATACTAATCATTCATGAATTGCTTGTATGACCAATATTGTGATTGTCAAGCTTCAATAGATTTCGAATTGCTTGTATGACCAATATTGTGATTGTCAAGCTTCAATAGATTTCACTTTCTAACCCAAATGTGAAACTACTACTAGACATGATACAAGCATATGAAGAACATATAATTTCAACTTTATGATATTCAATTCTTTCACAATTTACTCATAGGATATAAGTGAAGCACAAGAGTAAATGACAAAGTACTCCAAAAAGATATAAGTGAAGATCAAATGAGTAGTTAAGTAAATAGGTAGCTATGTGAGGACTCTCTCTCATTTAAAAATTTCAGATCTTATTATTTTATTCAAACAACAAGAAAAACAAAATAAAATGACATTCCAAGAATAGCACATATCATGTGAAGAAGCAAAAACTTAGGCTCAACCAAAACTTACCGATAATTGTTGATGAAGAAAGGTGGGATGCCTACCGGGGCATCCCCAAGCTTAGATGCTTGAGACTTCTTGAAATATTAATTTGGGATGCCTTGGGCATCCCCAAGCTTGAGCTCTTGTGTCTCCTTAATTCATCTCATATCATGGCTTCTCCTAAATCTTTAAAAACTTCATCCACACAAAACTCAACAAGAACTCGTGAGATAAGTTAGTATAAATCAACTCAAAACCTTAACATTCTCTACTGTATAAAATCACTAAAATTATAATTTAAAAATGCATACTAAATGTCTCTGCATATTTAATACTCCTATCCTCAAATATAATCATTAAACAAGTAAACATATGCAAACAATGCAACTATAACAGCAATCTACCAAAACAGAATAGTCTGTAAAGGAGGATTTAAAATTCATACTTCCCTAACTCCAAAAATTCTGAAAAATTACCAAGTGACATAGAACTCATGCATGCTTACTGTGTAAAAATTTCAGATTTTTATCATGTTCTGACTATTCAGGAATATTCTGGATATAACAGAAAACTTTCTGTTTTCAAACAGCAACACATAAACTTGCAAACTGAGCATGGTAAAGGCTATACTTGGCATTTTATTGAAATAAAAGATACAAAACATAATTATTGATAACAGAAAGCAAATATCAACAAAAGAAAATGACGCTCCAAGCAAAACTCATATTATGTGACGAATAAAAATATAGCTCCGAGTGAGGTTACCGATAGTGTTGAAGACGAAAGAGGGGATGCCTTCCGGGGCATCCCCAAGCTTAGACGCTTGAGTCTTCTTTGAGTATTACCTTGGGGTGCCTTGGTCATCCCCAATATTAGGGTCTTGCCACTCCTTATTCTCCTCATATCGACATCTCACCCAAAACTTGAAAACTTCAATCACACAAAACTTAACGGAACTTCGTGAGATAGGTTAGTATGATAAAAATAAATCATCCACTTAGGTACTGTCAAGACAAGATTAATAATTGTTCTCATATAATTCCTACTGTATTATATCATTTCCACAATTTATATTACTCAATATAAGCTATGGAAATACTAAAACAAGCAAATTATGCACTAAAAACAGAATCTGTCAAAAACAGAACAGCATATAGTGAGCGATTTAAAAACCATACTTATGTACCTCCAAAAATTATGAAAACTTAGGAAAATGTAAAAACTTTATAACACAATACTCTGTAAAAATTTCAGAATTTTCTCACACTCCGGTACAGAATAGAAATTCTAGCACTGGACACAAAAGTTTCTGTTTTTGCACAGAATCGAATCAATAAGTATCCACACTATCCCAAAGGCTTTACTTGGCACATTATTGAAATAAAACATATAAAACATGATTACTAGAGTATCTTAATAATGTGAACACACAAAAACAGTATTGGTAAATAATGGGTTGTCTCCCAACAAGCGCTTTTCTTTAATGCCTTTTTAGCTAGGCATGATGATTTCAATGATGCTCACATAAAAAGTGAAGAATTGAAAAATAATGGGAGCATCATGAAACATATGGCAAGCACATTTAAGACTAACCCACTTCCTATGCATAGGGATTTTGTGAGCAAACAATTTATGGGAGCAAGAATCAACTAGCATAGGGAGGCAAAACAAGTATAACTTCGAAACTTTCAACACATAGAGAGAAAACTTGATATTATTGCAACACCTACAAGCATATGTTCCTATCTCATAATAATTTTCAGTAGCATCATGAATGAATTCAACAATATAACTTTCACATAGAGCATTCTTTTCATGATCCACAAGCATAGAAAATTTATTACTCTCCACATAAGCAAATTTCTTCTCATTCATAATAGTGGGAGCAAATTCAATGAAATAACTATCATGTGATACTTGATTGGCATAATCCAATTGAAAATTAAAATCATGATGAAAAGTTTCATAGTTATCATTATTCTTTATAGCATACATATCATCACAATAATCATCATAGATAGCAACTTTTTTTATCATAGTCAATTGAAACCTCTTCCAAAATAGTGGAATCATCATTAAATAAAGTCATGACCCCTCCAAATCCACTTTCATCAATATAATAATCATAAATAGGAGGCATGCAATCATCATAATAAATTTGCACGTCAAAACTTGGGGGACTAAAAATATCTCTTCATCAAGCATAGCATCCCCAAGCTTATGGCTTTGCATATCACTAGCATCATGGATATTCAAAGAATTCATACAAACAACATTGCAATCATTCTTATCATTCATGGATTTTATGCCAAACATTTTATCGAATTCTTCTTCTATTAATTGAGCACAATTTTCCGATCCATCATTTCAAGAAAGACATTATAAAGACGAATAATATGAGGCAACCTCAATTCCATTTTTTTGTAGTTTTCTTTTATAAACCAAACTAGTGATAAAACAAGAAACTAAAAGATTCAATTGCAAGATCTAAAGATATACCTTCAAGCACTCACCTCCCTGGAAACGGTGCCAGAAAAGAGCTTGATGTCTACTACACAACTTATTCTTGTAGACTCGTGTTGGGCCTCCAAGCGCAGAGTTTTGTAGGACAGTAACAATTTTCCCTCAAGTGGATGACCTAAGGTTTATCAATCCGTGGGAGGCGTAGGATGAAGATGGTCTCTCTCAAACAACCCTGCAATCAAATACAAGAAATCTCTTGTGTCCCCAACACACCCAATACAATGGCAAATTGTATAGGTGCACTAGTTCGGCAAACAGATGGTGATACAAGTGTAGTATGGATAGTAGATATAGGTTTTTGTAATCTAAAAATAAAAAAACAGCAAGGTAGCAAGTAACAAAAGTGAGCAAAAACGTTATTGCAATGCTTGAAAACAAGGCCTAGGGTTCATACTTTCACTAGTGCAATTTCTCAACAATGCTAACATAATTGGATCATATAACAATCCCTCAACGTGCGATAAAGAATCACTCCAAAGTTCCTATTAGCGGAGAACATAAGATATAAATTGTTTGTAGGGTACGAAACCACCTCAAAGTTATCCTTTCTGATTGATCTATTGAGCCATTCCTATAATTGTCACAAACAGCCCTAGAGTTCGTACTAAAATAACACCATATGATACACATCAACCAACTCTAATGTCACCTAGATACTCCAATGTCACCACAAGTATCCGTGAGTTGATTATACGATATGCATCAAACAACTTCATAGTCATAATATTCAATCCACACAAAGAACTTCAAGGAGCACCCCAAAGTTTCTATCGGAGAAAAGATAATGAAAACGCGCATCAACCCTTATGCATAGATTACCCCAAGGTCACAGCGGGAATCTGCGAGTTGAGTGCCAAAACATATATCAAGTGAATCAATATAATACCCCATTGTCACCACGGGTATTCATATGCAAGACATACATCAAGTGTTCTCAAATCTGAAATATTCAATCTGACAATAACGAAACCTCAAAGGGAAAAGATTCGATTCATCACAAAAATGATAGAGAGGGAAGAAACACCATATGATCCAACTATATTAACAAAGCTCGTGATACATCAAGATCATGCCAAATCAAGAACACGAGAGAGAGAGATCAAACACATAGCTACTGGTACAAACCCTTAGCCCCGAGGGTGAACTACTCCTTCCTCGTCATGGAGACCGCCGGGATGATGAAGATGGCCTTCGGTGATGATTCCCCCCTCTGGCAGGGTGCCGAAAAAGGGCTGTAGATGAGATCTCTTTGGTACAGAGGCTTGCGGCGGCGTAAAAACTCATCTAGGTTAACTTTCGGGGGTTTCTGAATATATAGGATTTTTCAGCGTTGGAATCAGGGCGCGCCTGGGGGGGTGGCGCACCCTGGTGGCTTGTGTGACCCCTGTGGGTCTTCTGCTGCTCCCCCGAAGCTTCCTGGGTCTGTTTCCTTCCAGAAAAAATCGTCAAAAAGTTTCGCTACATTTGGACTTCATTTGATATGGATTTTCTGGAAAACCAAAAACAAGCAGAAAACAGCAACTGGCACTGGGCACTAGGTCAATATGTTAGTCCATAAAAATCATATAAAAGCCATATAAAAGTGCACCAAAATCATACAAAACTATAATAAACATGGCATGAATACTTCATAAATTATAGATACGTTGGAGACATATCAACAAACTAAAAAGCAAACAAAAGCAAGCAAACTATTTCACAAGACGCTCCAAGTAAAACACATATCATGTGATGAGTAAAAATATAGCTCCAAGTGAGTTACCGATAGATTATAGACGAAAGAGGGGATGCCTTCCGGGGCATCCCCAAGCTTAGACGCTTGAGTCTTCCTTGAATATTACCTTGGGGTGCCTTGGGCATGCCCCAGCTTAGGCTCTTGCTGCTCCTTATTCCTTTATCCATCGTAGTCTCACCCAAAACTTGAAAACTTCAGCACACAAAACTCAACAGAAACCTCGTGAGATCCGTTACTATAACAAAAAATCTTAAACTTTAGGTACTGTTGTAAATTGATTCACATTTAATATTGGCATAATGCTGTACTCCAACTACTCCATGACTCATACCCCCCGATACGATCCATAGATTCATCAAAATAAGCAAACTATGCAACAAAAACAGAATCTGCCTAAAACAGAACAGTCTGTAAAGATCTATTTGAAATCCATACTTTGTAACTCCAAAAATTCTGAAAAATTAGGAAACGTAAAAAATTCATATACCAATACTGTGTAAAAATTTCAGATTTTTCTGACGCTCCAGTACAGAATTAAAATTCCAGCACTGGATGCAAAACTTTCTGTTTTCCAAACAGCATCAATTATACTATCATCCAAATCATCCCAAAGGCATTACTTGGCACAAACACTAATTAAAACATAAAAACATAATTATAACAGAATCTATAATCATGCAAACACACAAAAAGAAAATATTGGGTTGTCTCCCAACAAGCTCTTTCTTTATAGCCATTAAGATAGGCTTCGAGATTTTAATGATGCTCAAATAAAAGATAAGAATTAAAGCACAAAGAGAGCATCATATAGCATGTAAGAAACATATTTAAGTCTAACATACTTCCTATGCATATGCATTTTATAAGCAAACAAATTATCAAGACAAGAAGTATCTAGCATATGCAAGGAAGAAGAACGAAGCATTAATAATTTGAACTTCAAGAGAGGTAATTGTGTAACATGAAAATTTCTACAACCATATTTTCCTCTCTCATAATAATTACATGTAGGATCATAATCAAATTCAACAATATAGCTATCATATAAAATTTTCTTTTCATGATCCACATGCATAAAAAAATTATAATCTTCCAAGGTAGTGGGATTAACATCAACTAAAGTCATGACCTCTCCAAACCCACTCTTATAAGAAAATTCATAAGATTGAGAATTCTCCAAAGTAGTGGGATCATTATTATCTAAAGTTGACGCTCTTCCAAATCCACTTTTAATAGTATTGCAAAAATTATTATCAATAGCATATTCATCATGAGGCTTAAATAAATTTTCAAAATCATAAGAAGCATTATCACCCCAATCATGATCATTGCAATAAGTAGTGGACATAACAAAATTATCATCCCCAAGCTTGTAGTTTTGCATATTATTAGCACAATTCACGTTAATAGAATTTATAGTAACATCATTGCAATCATGCTTTTCAATCAAGGAGCTATCATGCATCACTTTATAAATTTCTTCTACTAACACTTCATCACAATTTTCGGATTCATGAATTTCAAGCAAAACTTCATAGGGAAAATCAAGAACACTCAAATCACTAGCAATTGGTTCATTACAATTGGATCTTTTGAAAAGATTAGCAAGTGGATGAGGGTCCATAGTGATCTTAAATTTTTGTTTTACTTTCTGTTCTTGTGTGTTGACATGGCAATAAAAGCAAGCAAGCAAATAAAATATTTTTGTGTTTTTGTAAATATTTTTATAAGTGAGGGAGATGAAAACTAGAAGCAAATGCAAATAAAAGGTAAATAAAGTAAATGCAAGTGAATGATAATTTGTGTGAAGGTACTTGGTAATTTTGATGATGTCTCCCCGGCAACGGCGCCAGAAATTCTTCCTGCTACTTGTACTCTGCCTTGGTATTTCCCCGAAGAGGAGAGGATGATGCAGTACAATAGAGATAAGTATTTCCCTCAGTTAAGAACCAAGGTTATCAATCCAGTAGGAGAACCAAGCAAAATTCTGTTAGGCGGACCTGCACACACAAGAGCAAACACTTGCACCCAACGCAAATAAGAGGGTTGTCAATCCTCTTAGCGGTTACTTGCAAGGATTTAATCTTATCGAGGTAAATAGATAAACTAAACTACTAATTAAAATAAAAGTAAATAAATTGCAGCAAGGTATTTTTAGGTTTTTAATATGATAAAGATAGACCTGGGGGCCATAGTTTTCACTAGAGGCTTCTCTCTCGAGCACAAAAACATACGGTGGATAAACAAATTACTGTTGGGCAATTGACAAAATAGCAAATAATTATGATGGATTCATGGCAATGATCATGTATATAGGAATCACGTCCGAGACAAGTAGACCGACTCCTGCCTGCATCTACTACTATTACTCCACTCATCGACCGCTATCCAGCATGCATCTAGAGTATTAAGTTAATAAAAACAGAGTAAGGCCTTAAGCAAGATGACTTGATGTAGAGAAGCAAATTCAAGCAATATGAATAAACCCCATCTTTTTATCCTTAATGGCAACAATACAAATACGTGTCATGTCCCCTTCTGTCACTGGGATTAAGCACCGCAAGATTGAACCCATCACAAAGTACCTCTCCCATTGCAAGATAAATCAATCTAGTAGGCCAAACCAAATCGATAGATCGGAGAGAAATACAAAGCTATAACAATCATGCATAAAAGAGTTCAGAGAAGACTCAAATATTTCTCATGAATAATCTGATCATAAACTCACAATTCGTCGGATCCCAACAAACACACCGCAAAAGAAGATTACATCGGATAGAACTCCAAGAACATCAAGGAGAACATTGTATTGAAGATCAAAGAGAGAGAAGAAGCCATCAAGCTACTAGCTATGGACCCGTAGGTCTGTGGTAAACTACTCACACATCATCGGAAGGGCAGCAAGGTTGATGTAGAAGACCTCCGTGATTGATTCCCCCTCCGGCAGAGTACCGGAAAAGGCCTCCAGATGGGATCGCAGAAGAACAGAGGCTTGCGGCGGTGGAAAGGTTATTTCTTCTAGCTCTCTATTGGTTTCCCAATATTTGTGAATTTATAGAAGTGGAATTAGGTCAGACGGAGTCACGTGGGCCCCACAAGGCAACACGGCGCGCCCCCCTGGGGCGTGCCCTGTTGCGTTGTGAAGCCTCCGTGAGGCTTCTGGCCTCCTCCCGAAGCTTCCAAGGTTTCTTTTGTCTAGAAAAAAATCTCCAAAAAGTTTCGTGGCATTTGGACTTCATTTGGTATTGTTTCTCTGAAAAGCCAAAAACAAGCAGAAAACAGCAACTGGCACTGGGCACTAGGTTAATAGGTTAGTCCCAAAAAATGATATATAATTGCATATAAAAACATCCAATATTGATACTATAATAGCATGGAACAATAAAAAATTATAGATACGTTGGAGACGAATCACTCCCCACGGAACTCAAATACGGGTCACCTTGAGTCTTGGCCTTCGATGAGGAGGACCAAGATGAGCTGCGGCATGACGATGCCACGCTCCTTGAGGAAGATCGTTTCCAGGATGCTGCCCGTGCTGCACGGTACCAGCAAGCTTTGCGCCGCTACCTTAGCCGCAAAGTGAACGCCAGGGACCTTGAGGAAGGCGACCTTGTTCCTCGTCGGATTCGATCCACGAAGGGTAAAAAACAAGTTGACGCCGAAGTGGGAGGGCCCTTACCGGGTAATACGAGTCACTAGGCCCGGCACAGTCCACCTAGAGACCGAAGATGGCACTCCGGTGCTAAACTCATGAAATATTGAGCATCTTCGTAAGTTTTACCCGTAAGGCGCGGTTGCCGGGCTGCCCGGCAACCTCTTTTGTACAAGTTTGCCGTCAAGGCATGTAATCCTTTGTACAAAGCCGGGCGCAGATCCCGTGCATAATAAATAAAAGTTAAATGTTTCACAACTCTTTGTCAAAGTACATATTTATTTATGTGTTGCAGGCAGGTGATTAATGAACCGTCGAGGTTCCAGCCTCCTCTTTTCTCTTCTTTCTTTTTCTTAAAGGAAGGAAGGAAGGATTCCTCGCGTACAAGTTTCCCGGGGGGAGTGATGGTATGGATACCAAAAAGGACGCGTTCAAGATATCACCCTACGGCAAGAAGTACAGCAAGGAACGAGCTAAGTTGCAAAACTATGAAATAAATTCTTTGTTGTAGTTGCTACTCTCCTTGAACAATTTTGGCCTTTGTATGAGAAACCTGCACGCTAAGGAACCTTGCCGTTATCGACTATGCTCTTGCTTTGCTTCGAGTCCGCTCGGCAACCTAAGTAGCTGCGTTGTTATCGTCAAGCGTGACCTTACCGGCAGCGGCACTTCCGGCAAGCTGCTAAGGACATGTTCCTAAAGCGCTCGCGGCAAGGGTGTGCGCACCGACAAGTTTCCGGCAAGCGTAGGGTACAAAAATCATGCAAAGACATAATGGAATAAGGAGAACAGCGCACATACATCCATTTAAAACACAAGTTATAATGCAACAAAGCCAAGTGCAGTTCTGACTTAAGATAAATTTGTCTCGTGCATGAACTACATTTGCAACAAAGAATGACAAGGGAGGCTAATCCCTACGATCACCCTCAGTCCTCGGGATCTGATTGATCTTGCCGATAAGGGGAGCGATGGCTTCTTTGGAAGTTGTGGTGTCCGTCCCCGATGGTAAGGTCTTGAAGGCCTTGGAGACATCGACGTCAGGATAATCTTGACAAGCATCTTGGAGACGACCTCGATGCAAAACTTCTGAGACTCGTTGGCAAAGCTAGTGGATCTCTTCTCATGATGTTTCTTCAATATCTCGAGGAGTCCGTTGAAGAAGAGGGAGAGGCTGGCGCTTTTGGAGTCATGCTCGCCAACTGTGAAGCGATGGTCCTCTTTGTCCATGACGCTCACCTGAGAAGCAAGACGCTCGGCAACGTTGACAAGGCGACCAGTCCATAGATCCACGGCTTTCTTGTGCTCCTCGGAAGAGTTTGCAGCATTGGCATGCTCAGCCTTATCTTTTTCCCAGCCCTCCAGCAGCTTTTTCTCTTTCTCCCTGTCAGCCTCCAGATCCTTCTCCTGAGTCGCGAGCTTTGATTTGAGGTCTGCCAAGGAGTTGTTGACGGTCGAGAGTTCTTGGGCTTTGGTGACGAGCTCCTCTTCAAGCTTCAGTACCTTGGACTCCAACTCTGCCTTGGCGGCCTCAGCGCCCTCCGCGACCTTGACAGCCTCCGAGAGCTTGGTGGCGCGAGCCTGGGCTTGAGTCTCGATGGCCTATTTGTGGCCCCCCTCTAGCTCTTGGGTCCGCTGCACAAGCAGAGTCTAGATCTCCTCATCCTTGCCATGTTGCTTGGCATCAAGAGCTTCTTCTCGGGCGGCAAGGTCTTTTTCTTTAGCGGCAAGCTGCGCTTCGCGCTCCATCAACTTGCCATCCAGAGCCGCTGCCTTTTCCTTGGCGGCGTCAAGCTTCTCTTCTTGCCTCCTGAGGCCATGGAATTTGCTGTTGTGACAGGCGTAGTGTTCTTCCGCCTTTTCCCTTAGCTTCTGTTCGGCCAGCCCTACGGCTTGCTGGTGTGCGTGCAGTCTGTTCCAGCGTCTGCCGTAGTGGTTTTGCACATCCTTGAGGCCACCAGCCATCGCCGTCAGGAAGACAAGATCCACGGCATTATCGTCGGAGCCATCTGATGCTGCGACGCTGCTGGAGAAGGGCGCCAAGATCTCCGCAATGGCTTCATCAAAAGTAGGCTCCCCAGCACCAGATGAGCTGGGGGCTCCAGACTCCGGAAGGCTGATCAGGGCTTGCGCTTCGGATGCACTGTGATGAGAGACAGTGCTTGACTTATCGGTGCCGGCCTCTCCCATCTCAGCGTCTTCAATAGCAAGTCCATATGTGCCACCCAGGGGCTGGACAGTTTCTTCAGGAGCTTTCCTGGCTTCCTCGGCGGCAGACACGACAGCCTCCGTGCCGGAAATCCCGGCGGCCTCATCGGCGGCGCTCTTAGCATTTTTCTCTGCAGATGTCTCCCTCCCCTCCAGAGGAGTTGAATCTGTAGGGTGGAGAAGGAGTAGAGAGAAGAGAAATTTAGGATTCAGATCAAGTTCAAGAAAACAAAAAAAGAGAGGAGAAGGATCAGCAAGGGATCTAGCGTACTTGGAAAGAAAGTTACCTTGACGAGCATGTGGGGGGATGCCGTTCTTCCTCCGGCAACCTCGGTTGCCGCCGCCTGGTCCCCGGCAACATCGGTTGCCGAAGGGACCTCCGCGCCGATGAGCCCTTCTTGGGGCTCCTCTGGAGGAGGGCCGCCCCTTGCCAGTGAAGGTCTTGGCGACGGCCTGGGAGTCGAGGGCGCCGTCAAGAGGTCTATCCCTTGGCGCCCTCCTTCTGGTTGGCTACTTTCCAACCCCTTGTTGGTCTCCATTGCGGAAGACCCAACGGTGGTGCTCGCCAACGGAAACTGCGCATGTGCCTCGTGCGGGGGGCTCAAGCCGGCAACCTCAAGGGAAGTTGCGCCTTGATCGGTGCTAGTTGCCGTCTCGCCTTCCCCAGTAGTCATGGGCCTCTTCGCCAGCGGCACTTCGTCCCTACAAGATCAGGTCAAGGAAAAAGATCAGCTCAAGCAATAGAGTCTGGACAATTGCAAGAAAAAAAATACACGGGGGTGGAGATGCTTACTCTTCATACTCGTCGCGGTCACTTAGGACTGACAGGTTGTAAAGAACTGTCTCCTCGGTCCCCACAGCTGCGGATGATGGCAGTGGACTCCTGGGACGCTTCAGGGGGGCTGGGGGCTGCGAAGTGCCCGCCTCCTCCATGATTGGCAGGATGGGTCGACAGGGGGCAGCAACACGGGAAGGCAGTTGCCGGGAAGGTTGCGCCCGGAAGGTTGCGACTGCCACCTTGACGCCGGCGAGCTCTTGGTTTGCCGACTCAGTGTGCGCTTCCCTCTTGCGGGCAGGTTTCTTGGCAACAATCATCTTCCCCTTGGCGGGAGGAGGGCAAGGTGTTTCTTCTTCCTCTTCCGTCTCCTCCTTGCCCGAAGATACCTCGGGTTGCTCCTCTTCTTTCTCCCCCTCCTCGGGTTCCTCAGCCCGCTCCTCCTCGCCAACATACTCTTCAGCATGCTCTTGGGAACAGCTTCCTCCGCTGGTCTCCGGAGCTGCGGCCTACTTTTTGGCTTGGTCCTTGCCTGGCCGAGAACGAGTGACCTTTGTCTTCTTGGACTCGTTAGCCCTCGCTGCGAGGAACTCTTTTCGGTCATCCTTCGTCGGGTGCATCATGTCATCCTTGGCTCCAATGGCCTCCTCCACCAGGCCAGCAAACCAGTTATCCACATCTCTCTGGCTGGGCTCTTTCCACGTGCTCAGAACCGTCCGGGCATCACAGTCTGGCATCCATGCCAGGATGGAAGTCTTGGCAGTATTGTTGCATAGTGGGATCACCTTTGCCGGCAAGTCGAAGTCGCAACCCTTGTTGAAAATCCGGCAGATGAGCAGATAGTGTCCCATCGCCGTCAAGTTGTTGTCAGGGCCCTGGTAATCCCACGCTTGCCGGAGAGCTTGCGCGCTGGGTCTAGGTGCAATAATTTGCGTGGACTCCTGCCTAGGCACTGATTGCTCCCGGAAAGAAAGACGTTGAAAGACTGAACGTGGAGGAGATGCCAGAGATGGTTCACGCCGGCGATCATCGGAAAAGGGAACAACTCGACCATTACATCCAACAAGAGACCATTCTGAATCTTCTTCTAAATTAATTTAAGCTCTTCACGACGCCATTGGGGACCTCCGTTACCCCAGAGACTAAACTCCATGACAAAATCAACTTCAGAGACTCTACCAACATTGTAAATCTCAAACCCCACGGATTTGGAGGCAACTGAGAAACGGAATGACCTATCTCGTAGATGAAGAACGCGAAAACCTTGTGGGTAACCACCAAAACAGGATTGAAGGGCAACACTGACCGTATGAATATCCAATCGAAAGGAGGCACGGCAGAAGGAGACCACCAACGTGAATTCCTTTTGGCGAAACCCAGGGGAGAAGACCACTGGATGACCAAACTTCTTCCTCATATCCACTTGAAACATCTTGCCACGAGCGAAGTTGAGCACCGGAGAAGCCATGGCGAGGGGGTGGCTGCCGGGATCGGGGTGATGGACGTACGATAGCACCACCTATCGGAACCATGCCAAAAACCACCGTGTCTTCATTGAGTTTGATCTTCTTATCTCTACCCCTTTTCTTTCCGCACATTTGCATGCTTTACTATTTTCGCTGCTCAATGTCTAGATATGCATGTGTAGAAAGTCTTGGTGATATCTTAACTAGTGCCAAAATCTGCCTAAATTCCAAGAGAACTAAAAACTGCACATTTGGTTGGTTAAGAGTCTATTCACCCCCCTCTAGACCTATCTCCTCGACCCCACAATTGGTATCAGAGCTTTGGTCTCAATTGCTTTGGTTTAATCACCATTGGAGGGAGATGGATATGTCTACTTTGGGGAGTCTTAGACGTGTAGTGCCTATTCTCAATGGGGAGTACTATCACTTTTGGAAGGATGAGATGCTTGATATCTTTGATGAATTTAACTTGAGCAAGTATATTCATAATCCTTATGTGCCTCTCATTGATCCCTTACATCCCACTCATGAAGAGGAAATTGACATGCTTCGTAATCTTAGAACTATCAATCTTATCATTAGAGGATTACCTAAAGTTGTGCTTGGTTGTATGCAAAACTTTGAGTGTGCCTATACTCTATGGAATGACTTGGAAAAGAGATATCCCAACTATTCTTTAAAGAATCTTGATGAGATTCTTCATAAGACTATTGCTTTTCACAAGATGAAGCCTAGTGATCCCAACTTTGATGATTGCTTATTTGAGCTACGTGATCTTATGCGTGCTAAAGGAGATGTTAGAACAATTAGTAACCTCATCACGGAAGCCATTAGAATTCATAAACTCGAACATTGTCATGATCTTGAAACTAATGAATTTATTGCCCTAGGTGATGATCACATACATGTTGGTGATGATGATGTTGAGCATGGCTATTATGATGAGGACGAAGAATTCGACATCGAATATGAGAAGACTATGAGGAATCTTAGTCTCATGGCTAATCTTCGAGGTTATATGGCCGGAGAAAAAGAGTGGATTCTTGATAGTGGATGTACCGATCACATGATCGGAGACAGAGACATGTTTCGTGAGCTTGCAAAAAATGATGGTCCACGCAAGTATGTGACTTTTGAAGACAACTCCAAGGGTAAGGTACTTGGCCTTGGTAAGGTGGCCATATCCAATGATATCTCCATTCAAAATGTTATGCTTGTTGAATCTCTTGGTTACAATCTTCTTTCTGTATCTAGACTAGCCGACTTTGGTTTCAATGTTCTATTTACCGAAGTAGATTGCCAAGTGTTTCATTGAGATAATCATAATATGGTCTTTACCGGCATTCGTAGAGGTGATCTATACATTGTTGATTTCACTAAGAGAGCCCAACCTCGTACATGTTTAATTGCTAAATCTTCTAAAGGTTGGTTATGGCATAGAAGTCTTGGACATGTTGGCATGCGTAATCTTGATAAACTTGTTAAGGGAGATCACATTCTTGGTGTGAAAGATGTTATCTTTGACAAGGATATACTTTGTAGTGCTTGCCAAGCAGGAAAACAAGTTGGAGGAAGTCATCCCGTGAAGAACATCATGACCACAAGGAGACCACTCGAACTACTCCATATGGATCTCTTCGGTCCCAATGCCTATAAAAGTCTTGGTGGTAACTCCTTCGGTTTGGTCATTGTTGATGATTTTTCCAGATTTACGTGGGTGTTCTTTCTCGATGACAAATCGCAGGTACAAAAGATCTTCAAGAACTTCGCTAGGAAGGCCCAAAATCAATTTGAAGTGAAGATCAAGAAGGTTTGAAGTGACAACGGAACGGAGTTCAAGAACGCCAATGTGGATACCTTTCTTGATGAGGAAGGCATTTCACATGAGTTCTCGGCTACGTACACACCTCAACAAAACGCAGTTGTTGAGAGGAAGAACTGGACTCTTATTGAGATGGCAAGGACAATGCTAGATGAATACAAGACGCCAAAACACTTTTGGGCGGAAGCGGTTGAGACAACTTGTCATGCTACAAATCGACTCTATCTTCACAAGCTTCTTGGTAAAATGGCGTATGAACTACTCACCGGTAACAAACCACAAGTTGGATACTTTCTAGTATTTGGCTCAAAATGTTACATTCTTGATAAGCATCGTCGTTCAAAATTTGCCCCTAAGTCTCATGAAGGATTTCTACTTGGTTACGGATCGAACTCTCACACCTACCGTGTCTACAACAACTTCACTCGAAAAGTTGAAGAGACGGTAGATGTGAAGTTTGATGAGACTAGCGGCTCGCAAGTCAAGCAATTGCCAATTGATCTAGGAGATCAAGAACCATCGGAAGCAATCCAAGACTTGTCTATTGGCAAGATTCGACTCGTGGAGGTGAAGGAGAGTACTTCGTCCATTCAAGTGGAAGCCCCAACCTCACGTCAAGGTGAACAACAAGTCGACATGGAGGCATCCACAAGTGGAACACGTCAAGATGAAGGGTATGAGGAAGTGCAACAAGATGATCCATCTCAACCTCCTTCTCCACCTCCACAAGCGAACAATGACAATAACAACAATGAAGAAGAAGAAGATGATGATGAGGAAGCCTCATCACAATCCAAGCAAAAGCTACCTCGAGTTAGAGCAAGAATTGACAAGAATCATTCCATCGAACAAATACTTGGAGATATCCAATCCGGGAGAATCACTCGCTCTAAATCTCGTTTAGCTAACTTTTGTGAGCATTACTCATTCATCTTTAGTGTTGAACCTTTGAAGGTAGAAGAAGCTCTCAAGGATCCTGATTGGGTAAATGCAATGCATGAGGAGCTACACAACTTCGAGAGGAATCAAGTTTGGACGTTGGTTGAGAAGCCTAAAGATGAGCAAAACATCATTGGAACCAAATGGGTGTTTCAAAATAAGCAAGATGAAGATGGACAAGTTGTACGCAACAAGGCTCGTCTCGTAGCACAAGGTTACACACAAGTCGAAGGTATGGACTATGGTGAGACATATGCCCCCGTTGCTAGACTTGAGTCCATTCGCATTTTACTTGCTTATGCAAATCACCATGATATCACTCTTTACCAAATGGATATTAAAAGTGCTTTCTTGAATGGTGAAATTGAGGAGGAAGTTTATGTTAAACAACCTCCCGGCTTTGTTAATCCCAAGAAACCAAACCACGTTTATAAACTTCGTAAAGCTCTTTATGGTCTCAAACAAGCCCCTAGAGCTTGGTACAATTGCTTGACAAAGTTTCTTCTTGAAAAGGGTTTCGAAACTGGGAAAATTGATTCCACTTTGTTCACTAAGAGGGTTAATGGAGAACTATTTGTATGCCAAATATATGTTGATGACATTATCTTTGGATCTACTAATCCCTCTTTTAGTGAAAAGTTTGGAAGGTTGATGTCGGAGAAGTATGAGATGTCTATGATATGTGAACTCAAATTCTTTCTTGGTTTGCAAATCAAGCAAACTAAGGAGGGTACCTTTGTTTCTCAAACAAAGTATACCAAGGACTTATTCAAGAAGTTCAACATGCAAGAAAGTAAAGGTATGAAAACTCCCATGCCCACGAGTGGACATCTTGACTTGACTAAGGATGGCAAACCGGTTGATCAAAAGGTTTATCGATCTATGATTGGTTCATTGCTATATCTATGTGCCTCCCGTCCCGACATTATGCTAAGTGTGTGCATGTGTGCACGATACCAAGCGGCACCAAAAGAGTGTCACCTTAAGGCCGTGAAAAGAATTGTGAGATACTTGTTACATACACCAAACTTTGGCATTTGGTATCCCAAAGGATCTTCTTTTAATCTTGTTGGCTATTCTGATTCGGACTATACCAGAGACAAGGTTGATAGAAAATCCACTTCGGGTATGTGTCAATTTCTTGGTAGATCTCTTGTGTCTTGGTCCTCCAAGAAACAAAACTCGGTATCTCTATCTATCGCCGAAGCGGAATACATTGCCGCGGGATTCGTGTTGTGCTCAATTACTATGGATGACACAAACTCTTGAAGACTATGATGTGCATGTGAGACATGTTCCATTACTATGTGACAATGAGAGTGCCATTAAGATTGCACACAATCCCGTACAACATTCTTGAACTAAGCATATTGAGGTTCGTCACCATTTTATTCGAGATCATGTTGAGAAAGGTGACACTGACCTCAAGCATGTTTGTACCGACAAGCAATTGGCGGATATCTTCACCAAACCTCTTGATGAGAAGGTATTTTTGATGGAAATATGCCCTAGAGGCAATAATAAAGTTGTTATTATTTTATATTTCCTTGTTCATGATAAAGGTTTATTATTCATGCTAGAATTGTATTGACCGGAAACTTAAATACATGTGTGAATACATAAACAAATACCGTGTCCCTAGTGAGCCTCTACTAGACTAGCTCGTTGATCAAAGATGGTTAAGGTTTCCTAACCATAGACATGAGTTGTCATTTGATAACGGGATCACATCATTAGGAGAATGATGTGATGGACAAGACCCATCTGTTAGCTTAGCATATGATCGTTCTGTTTATTGCTACTGCTTTCTTGAATGTCAAATACATGTTCCTCCGACCATGAGATCATGCAACTCCCGGATACCGGAGGAATACCTTGTGTGCTATCAAACGTCACAACGTAACTGGGTGATCATAAAGATGCTCTACAGGTATCTCCGAAGGTGTCTGTTGAGTTGGCATGGATCGAGACTGGGATTTGTCACTCCGTGTTTCGGAGAGGTATCTCTAGGCCCTCTCGGTAATGCACATCATAAGAAGCTTGCAAGCAAAGTGACTAAGGAGTTAGTTACGGGATGATGTATTACGGAACGAGTAAAGAGACTTGCCGGTAACGAGATTGAACTAGGTATGGAGATACCGACGATCGAATCTCGGGCAAGTAACATACCGACGGACAAAGGGAATTACGTATGTTGTCATTGCGGTTCAACCGATAAGATCTTCGTGGAATATGTAGGAACCAATATGGGCATCCAGGTTCCGCTATTGATTATTGACCGGAGAGGCGTCTCGGTCATGTCTACATCATTCCCGAACCCGTAGGGTCCGCGCGCTTAACGTTCGTTGACGATATAGTGTTATATGAGTTATGTGAATTGGTAACCGAATGTTGTTCGGAGTCCCCGATGAGATCCCGTACGTCATGAGGAGTCTCGGAATGGTCGAGAGGTAAAGATTTATATATGGGAAGTCATATTTTGGGTTCCGGAAAAAGGTGCAGTTTTTCGGTATTGTACCGGGAAGCTTCCAGAAGGTTCCGGAGGATTCCGGAAGTCCACAAGTGGATCCACCACGTCCCAAGGGCTGGCATGGGCTAAGGGGAGGCACCCTAGCCTTATTGGGCCAGGCGCACCAAGTCCTCAAAAGCCCACGCAGCTAGGGAAGGAAAAAAGGAGAGTCCTAGTAGGAATAGGATTGGACTTTGGAGTCCAAGTCCACGTGTGTACTATTCACATGGTACTGTTCACGTGGTACTATTCACGTGGTACTGTTCACGTGGCACTATTCCTTCTACTCCAAGCTCCTACACATATATAAATAGAGGAGAGGGGGCGCCCCAAATATGAAACAACATTGTCTTAGCCGTGTGCGGCGCCTCCCTCCACAGTTCCGTCCCTCGGTCATATTTTCGCAGTGCTTGGGCGAAGCCCTGCGGAGATAGCATCACCATCACCGTCACCACACCGTCGTGCTGCCGGAACTCATCCACTACCTCGCCGTCTTGCTGGATCAAGAAGTCGAGGACGTCACCGAGCTGAACGTGTGCTGAACGCGGAGGTGCCGTACGTTCGGTACTCGGTCGGTTGGATCGTGAAGTTGTTCGACGACATCAACCGTGTTGTTCTAACGCTTCCGCTTATGGTCTACGAGGGTACGTAGACACACTCCCCCTCTCGTAGCTATGCATCTCCATGGATAGATCTTGCGTGTGCGTAGAATTTTTTTTGTTTTCCATGCAAGGTTGCCCAACAGTGGCATCATGAGCCAGGTCTATGCGTAGATGATATGCACGAGTAGAACACAAAGAGTTGTGGGCGGTGATCGTCATACTGCTTACCACCAACGTCTTATTTTGATTCGGTGGTATTGTAAGATGAAGCGGCCCGGACCAACCTTACATGTCCACGTACATGAGACCGGTTCCACCGACAGACATGCAACTTGTTTTGCATAAAGGTGGCTGGCGGGTGTCTGTTTCTCCTACTTTAGTTGAATCGAATTTGACTGCGGCCGGTCCTTGTTGAAGGTTAAAACAGCAAACTTGATAAATCACCGTTGTGGTTTTGTGCCGTAGGTAAGAACGGTTCTTGCTAGAAGCCCGTAGCAGCCACGTAAAACTTGCAACAACAAAGTAGAGGACGTCTAACTTGTTTTTGCAGGGTATGCTGTGATGTGATATGGTTAAGACATGATGTGATATACGTTATTGTATGAGATGATCATGTTTTGTAATTTATCGGCAACCGGCAGGAGCCTTATGGTTGTCTCTTTATTGTATGAAATGCAAGCGCCATGTAATTGCTTTACTTTATCGCTATGCGTTAGCAATAGTTGTAGAAGCAATAGTTGGCGAGACGACCACGATGCAACGATGGAGATCAAGGTGTCAAGCCGGTGACGATGGAGATCATGACGATGTTTTGGAGATGGAGATCAAAAGCACAAGATGATGATGGCCATATCATGTCACATATTTTGATTGCATGTGATGTTTATCCTTATGCATCTTATTTTGCTTAGAACGACGGTAGCATTATAAGATGATCCCTTCACTAAATTTCAAGATAAAAGTGTTCTCCCCGAGTATGCACCGTTGCTAAAGTTCGTCGTTTCGAAGCACCTCGTGATGATCGGGTGTGATAGATTCTACGTTCACATACAACGGGTGTAAGCCAGTTTTACACAAGCAGAATACTTGGGTTAAACTTGACGAGCCTAGCATGTACAGACATGGTCTCGGAACACTGGAGACCGAAAGGTCGAACATGAGTCATATAGTAGATATGATCAACATGGAGATGTTCACCATTGATGACTATCCCATCTCACGTGATGATCGGACATGGGCTAGTTGATTTTGATCATGTATCACTTAGTTAACCTGAGGGATGTTAATTTAAGTGGGAGTTCATTAGTAATTTGATTAATTGAACTTAATTTATCATGAACTTAGTCCTGATAGTCTTTGCAAATTATGTTATAGATCAATAGCTCGCGTTGTAGCTCCCCTGTTTTTGATACGTTCCTAGAGAAAGCTTAGTTGAAAGATGATGGTAGCAATTACACGGACTGGGTCCGTAACTTGAGGATTATCCTCATTGCTGCACAGAAGAATTATGTCCTTGATGCACCGCTAGGTGATGGACCTGCTGCAGGAGCTGCTGCAGACGTTGTGAACGCCTGGCAGGCTCGATCTGATGACTACTCGATAGTTCAGTGTGCCATGCTCTACGGCTTAGAACCGGGACTGCAAAAGCGTTTTGAACGCCACGGAGCATATGAGATGTTCCAAGAGCTGAAATTGATATTTCAAGCTAATGCCCGGGTTGAGAGATATGAAGTCTCCAACAAGTTCTTTAGCTGTAAGATGGAGGAGAACAGTTCTGTCAGTGAACACATACTCAGAATGTCTGGGTACCACAACCACTTGACTCAGTTGGGAATTGATCTTCTGGTTGAGAGTGTTATTGACAGAGTTCTTCAGTCACTGCCACCAAGCTATAAAGGCTTCGTGATGAACTATAATATGCAAGGGATGGAGAAGACAATTCCTGAGCTCTTCGCGATGCTGAAATCGGCGGAGGTAGAAATCAAGAAGGAGCATCAAGTGTTGATGGTTAACAAAACCACTAGTTTCAAGAAAAAAGGGCAAGGGAAAGAAGGGGAACTTCAAGAAGAACGGCAAGCAAGTTGCCGCTCCCACGAAGAAACCCAAAGCTGGACCCAGGCCTGAAACAGAGTGCTTCTACTGCAAAGGGACTGGTCACTGGAAGCGGAACTGTCCCAAGTATTTGGCGGATAAGAAGGATGGCAAAGTGAGCAAAGGTATATTTGATATACATGTTATTGATGTGTTCCTCACTAATGCTCGCAGTAGCGCCTGGGTATTTGATACTGGTTCGGTTGCTCATATTTGTAACTCAAAACAGGAGCTACGGAATAAGCGAAAATTGGCTAATGGCGAGGTGACGATATGTGTTGGAAGTGTCTCCAAGATTGATATGATCAATATCGACACGCTCGTAATACCTTCGGGATTAGTATTAAACCTAAATAATGGTTATTTGGTGCTTGCGTTGAGCATAAAACATTATATCTGGATATTGTTTATTGCAAGACGGTTATTCATTTAAGTCAGAGAATAATGGTTATTCTGTTTATATGAATAATATCCCTCGTGATCATGCACCCTTGTGAATGGTTTATTCTTGTTGAATCTCGATCGTAATGATACACATATTCATAATATTGATGCCAAAAGATGCAAAGTTGATAATGATAGTGCAACATACTTGTGGCACTGCCGTTTAGGTCATATTGGTGTAAAGCGCATGAAGAAACTCCATGCTGATGGACTTTTGGAATCTCTTGATTATGAATCATTTGATACTTGCGAACCATGCCTCATGGGCAAGATGACTAAAACTCCGTTCTCCGGAACAATGGAGCGAGCTGCTGATTTGTTGGAAATAATACATACCGATGTATGCGGTCCGATGAATGTTGAAGCACGCGGCGGGTATCGTTATTTTCTAACCTTCACAGATGATTTGAGTAGATATGGGTATATCTACTTGATGAAACACAAGTCTGAAACATTTGAAAAGTTCAAAGAATTTCAGAGTGAAGTAGAGAATCATCGTAACAAGAAAATAAAGTTTCTACGATCTGATCGCGGAGGCGAATATTTGAGTTACGAGTTTGGCCTTCATTTAAGAAAATGTGGAATTGTTTCACAACTCACGCCACCTGGAACACCACAACGTAATGGTGTGTCCGAACATCGTAACCGTACTTTATTGGATATGGTGCATTCTATGATGTCTCTTACCGATTTGCCACTATCGTTTTGGGGTTATGCATTAGAGACAGCTGCATTCACGTTAAATAGGGCACCGTCTAAATCCGTTGAGACGACACCGTATGAACTATGGTTTGGCAAGAAACCTAAGTTGTCGTTTCTTAAAGTTTGGGGATGCGATGCTTATGTGAAAAAAGCTTCAACCTGATAAGCTCGAACCCAAAGCGAAGAAGTGCGTCTTCATAGGATACCCTAAAGAAACAATTGGGTACACATTCTACCACAGATCCGAAGGCAAGGTCTTTGTTGCCAAGAATGGGTCCTTTCTAGAGAAGGAGTTTCTCTCGAAAGAAGTGAGTGGGAGGAAAGTAGAACTTGATGAGGTAATTGTACCTTCTCTCGAATTGGAAAGTAGCTCATCAGAGAAAACCGTTCCCGTGATGCCTACACCAATAAGAGAGGAAGATAATGATAAAGATCATGAAACTTTAGATCAAGTTACTACTGAACTTCGTAGGTCGACCAGAGTACGTTCCGCACCAGAGTGGTACGGTAATCCTGTTCTGGAAGTTATGTTGTTAGACAACGGCGAACCTACGAACTATGAAGAAGCTATGATAAGCCCGGATTCCGATAAATGGCTTGAGGCCATGAAATCTGAGATAGGATCCATGTATGAGAACAAAGTGTGGACTTTGGTGGACTTGCCCGATGATCGGCAAGCCATTGAGAATAAATGGATTTTTAAGAGGAAGACGGATGCTGATGGTAATATCACTGTCTACAAAGCTCGACTTGTCGCGAAAGGTTTTCGACAAGTTCAAGGGGTTGACTACGATGAGACTTTCTCACCCGTAGCGATGCTTAAGTCTGTCCGAATCATGTTAGCAAGTGCCGCATTTTATGATTATGAAATCTGGCAAATGGATGTCAAAACTGCATTCCTTAATGGTTTTCTCAAAGAAGAGTTGTATATGATGCAACCAGAAGGTTTTGTCGATCCTAAGGGTGCTAACAAAGTGTGCAAGCTCCAGCGATCCATCTATGGACTGGTGCAAGCATCTCGGAGTTGGAATATACGCTTTGATGAGGTGATCAAAGCATATGGTTTTGTACAGACTTACGGTGAAGCCTGTATTTACAAGAAAGTGAGTGGGAGCTCTGTAGCATTTCTAATATTATATGTGGATGACATATTGTTGATTGGAAATGATATAGAATTTCTGGATGGCATAAAAGGATACTTGAATGAAAGACCTCGGTGAAGCTGCTTATACATTGGGCATCAAGATCTATAGAGATAGATCAAGACGCTTGATAAGACTTTCAATGAGTACATACCTTGACAAGATTTTGAAAGAGTTCAAAATGGATCAGTCAAAGAAGGAGTTCTTGCCTGTATTGTAAGGTGTAAAGTTGAGTAAGACTCAAAGCTCGACCACGGCAGAAGATAGAGAGAGAATGAAAGTCATTCCCTATGCCTCAGCCATAGGTTCTATAATGTATGCCATGCTGTGTACCACACCTAATGTGTGCCTTGCCACGTGTCTGGCAAAGGGGGTACAAGAGTGATCCAGGAGTGGATCACTGGACAGCGGTCAAAATTATCCTTAGTAACTAAAGGACTAAGGAAATGTTTCTCGATTATGGAGGTGATAAAGAGTTCGTCGTAAAGGGTTACGTCGATGCAAGCTTTGACACCAATCTGGATATCTCTGAGTAGCAAACCGGATACGTATAATGGAGCAGTCATTTGGAATAGCTCCAAGTAAAGCGTGATAGCTGCATCTACAGTATGACATAAGGATTTGCAAAGTTCACATGGGTCTGAATATTGCAGACCCATTGACTAAAATTCTCTCTCACGAGCAAAACATGATCACACCTTAGAACTCTTTGAGTGTTAATCACATGGTGATGTGAGCTAGATTATTGACTCTAGTGAACTCTTGGGTGTTAATCACATGGCGATGTGAACTAGATTATTGACTCTAGTGCAAGTGGGAGACAGATGGAAATATGCCCTAGAGGCAATAATAAAGTTGTTATTATTTTATATTTCCTTGTTCATGATAAAGGTTTATTATTCATGCTAGAATTGTATTGGCCGGAAACTTAAATACATGTGTGAATACATAAACAAATACCGTGTCCCTAGTGAGCCTCTACTAGACTAGCTCATTGATCAAAGATGGTTAAGGTTTCCTAACCATAGACATTAGTTGTCATTTGATAACGGGATCACATCATTAGGAGAATGATGTGATGGACAAGACCCATCTGTTAGCTTAGCATATGATCGTTCTGTTTATTGCTACTGCTTTCTTGAATGTCAAATACATGTTCCTCCGACCATGAGATCATGCAACTCCCGGATACCGGAGGAATACCTTGTGTGCTATCAAACGTCACAACGTAACTGGGTGATCATAAAGATGCTCTACAGGTATCTCCGAAGGTGTCTGTTGAGTTGGCATGGATCGAGACTGGGATTTGTCACTCCGTGTTTCGGAGAGGTATCTCTGGGCCCTCTCGGTAATGCACATCATAAGAAGCTTGCAAGCAAAGTGACTAAGGAGTTAGTTACGGGATGATGTATTACGGAACGAGTAAAGAGACTTGCCGGTAACGAGATTGAACTAGGTATGGAGATACCGACGATCGAATCTCGGGCAAGTAACATACCGACGGACAAAGGGAATTACGTATGTTGTCATTGCGGTTCAACCGATAAGATCTTCGTGGAATATGTAGGAACCAATATGGGCATCTAGGTTCCGCTATTGATTATTGACCGGAGAGGCGTCTCGGTCATGTCTACATCATTCCCGAACCCGTAGGGTCCGCACGCTTAACGTTCGTTGACGATATAGTGTTATATGAGTTATGTGAATTGGTAACCGAATGTTGTTCGGAGTCCCGGATGAGATCCCGGACGTCACGAGGAGTCTCGGAATGGTCAAGAGGTAAAGATTTATATATGGGAAGTCATATTTTGGGTTCCGGAAAAAGGTGCAGTTTTTTCGGTATTGTACCGGGAAGCTTCCAGAAGGTTCCGGAGGGGTCCGGAAGTCCACAAGTGGATCCACCACATCCCAAGGGCTGGCATGGGCTAAGGGGAGGCGCCCTGGCCTTATTAGGCCAGGCGCACCAAGTCCTCAAAAGCCCACGCGGCTAGGGAAGGAAAAAAGGAGAGTCCTAGTAGGAATAGGATTGGACTTTGGAGTCCAAGTCCACGTGTGTACTATTCACGCGGTACTGTTCACGTGGTACTATTCACGTGATACTGTTCACGTGGCACTATTCCTTCTACTCCAAGCCCCTACACATATATAAATAGAGGAGAGGAGGCGCCCCAAATATGAAACAACATTGTCTTAGCCGTGTGCGGCGCCCTCCTCCACAGTTCCGTCCCTCGGTCATATTTTCGCAGTGCTTGGGCGAAGCCCTGCGGAGATAGCATCACCATCACCGTCACCACGCCGTCGTGCTGCCGGAACTCATCCACTACCTCGTCGTCTTGCTGGATCAAGAAGTCGAGGACGTCACCAAGCTGAACGTGTGCTGAACGTGGAAGTGCCGTACGTTCGGTACTCGGTCGGTTGGATCGTGAAGTTGTTCGACGACATCAACTGCGTTGTTCTAACGCTTCCGCTTTCGGTCTACGAGGGTACGTAGACACACTCCCCCTCTCGTAGCTATGCATCTCCATGGATAGATCTTGCGTGTGCGTAGAATTTTTTTTGTTTTCCATGCAACGTTCCCCAACAATTTTGTCACTTGAGGAGTGAGTTGAACATCATTGATGCTTCAAACGTGAACTAGAGACTCACCTGGATGCATGCAAGGGCATGAGCATTCTTGACTAATCCATGATACTTCTATGATTATATTATATCTTGGACATTTTGCTCCCTTGTATTGCATCTAACTTCTTGTAGGTACTTGGACAAGCTTCATGTCACAAGATTGCATCCCACTCTTATCTTGAGCAATCTTGTATAACCCAAGTATCGACAATCTTTGGTGTGCCAAGGAACAAGACAAATCAAACATATCCTTTGACAACATTTGAGTTATGCTTCATTCTTGTCATTTTGGATATACATGTTGTTCCTTGCAAATCTAACCCATGTAGGAAGATGAACTACAAATGATAGGATTGCTCTCAACTTCACTTCATGAGCATCCACCTCAAGTTTAACTACATGATGAACATCACCACCAAAACCCCAATGTAAGTTCTCACATCTTAGAGAAGCTTTACTCAAAGAGATGAGCTAAAGCAACTCAACAAGATGTGAATACATTGAAATGCTTAAAGGAAAAATGGCAACCCCATTTTGAGCTTAACGATGAGTATGACCCGTGATCAAGTGTTCTCACTTGACTCCTAAGTCAATATACTCTAACATAGGTGACCTAGTCGCCGACCCCTCTAGATGAAGTTCTCTAGTGTTTCTCTTGTGTCCTTTGAGTGTTTCTTTTTCAAAAAAAAATCTTCATCTAGATGTTTCTTTGTTTCTTTCCTTTCTATGTTCTTTTCTCTTGCTAGTTTCTTAGTAAATTCATTGCAAATCTTTTTGAGAATTTCTTGCCTAGTGAGCTGAGTTGACAGAATTTTTTCTCTTTGCACCATACTCGGTCACACCGACTTGTCTCAACTCGGAGTCACCGACTTTGCTGCTCACAGAAATTCTCTGTCAAATATTTCCCGTGTTTTCTGCTCCAGCTCCACTCAATGATTCTTTCCCTCTGCTTGCATCTGGAACTACACAATGGCTAGTTGTGTTTCTCAAGGACCACACCCACTTGACCAATAACCTTGAAGTTATCCCTTCTTGGAAATTGATGTCAAAGGGGGAGAGAGATGCACATCAAAGCTTATTTCTATAATCTCTTCCATGTCAAAAGGTATATCCTAAGGGAGAGTGATGCACTTTAACAAGAGGAGAGAACGTTACATGTTTCTAAGAGGGGAGAAACATGATCTGTTTTCTGGTTGCTCTAGTTAACTCACCCTACCTACTCCCAATATCCATTGTCAGATTCAGAGGGAGAGTCAGTTCTTTTAAGGGGAGTTAACTTATTCTAGTTCTATTTGATCCTTCTTTTGGGGACATGTCTGCTTCTG
Source organism: Elymus sibiricus (assembly GCA_039707655.1). NCBI lineage: Eukaryota > Viridiplantae > Streptophyta > Magnoliopsida > Poales > Poaceae > Elymus > Elymus sibiricus. The sequence continues at coordinate 312,938,337 of CM077676.1, forward strand.
ACAAAAGTATTCACTTAGTGATACTCTCTTCTACATGTCATCCCAATCTTGGTTTCTCGTTGATCTTGTGTCTTTTCTTGGAGAAGTTATATTGTGTTATCTAACCCTGTTTTCTCAAGTGTATTTCTTCAGGTATATGATCAAGAACTTCGAAGTAAGTATGTGCATCATACTCATGTGCATGATGACTTCTTGCTTTTGCACATATTATTTGCAAGAAAATAGTCATGAACATGTGGGTACTTCAACTTCATTTTGTTGCTCTGATGCATATAGCCAAGATAGTGGCAAAGCTTCAAGACTCTACATTTTTGGTTAAGTGATCCAAGATCACATTGAGTCCATAGGAAAAACCAATACTATTAAAAGGGGGTGAGGTTTTGGTCATGACTCAATTGCTCAAGTGCTTAGTGATATTGCTCCAAAACCCTCAAACACTTCTCCACTTCATTCCTATCCAAAACCCTAAAGTTGATCTCGGTCCCACCGAAACACTCCCATCCGGACCCACCGAGATTGTTATATACAATGCCACATGCCAAACCCTAACACTTTGGTGTAACCGAAATGGTTCTCGGTCTCACCGAGACGGCCTGACCAAGTTGCTGTAACGATGACACTTCACTTCAGAATTTCCGAGATGAAATTTTTGAAACTACCGAAACGTGGTCTTGCCCTAGCCATTGCACTTCGGTCTCACCGAGATGTTTCGTTCGGTCTCACCGAAAAGCCTAACGGTCAAGTCTTTTACACTAGTCGGTCTCACCGAGATTTTCATGTCGGTGTCACCGAGTTGGGTAAAGTACTTGTAACGGTTGGATTTTTGGTGCTGCCTATATATACCCCTCCACCACCACCTACTCTATGAGAGAGCCATCAGAACGTGCCTATACTTCCACCATACATTTTCTGAGAGAGAACCACCTACTCATGTTGAGATCAAGATATTCCAATCCTACTATTTGAACCTTGATCCCTAGCCTTTCCCAAGTTGCTTTCCACTCAAATCTTTCTTCCACCAAATCCAAATCTGTGAGGAAGTGTTTGAGTGTTGAGAAGACTATCATTTGAAGCACAAGAGCAAGGAGTTCATCATCAACACACCATTTATTACCTTTTGGAGAGTGGTGTCTCCTAAATTGGTTAGGTGTCACTTGGGAGCCTCCAAGATCATGTGGAGTTAAACCAAGGAGTTTGTAAGGGCAAGAAGATCGCCTACTTCGTGAAGATCTACCCCGAGTGAGGCTAGTCCTTCGTGGACGGAAGCCATGGTGGAATAGGCAAGGTTGCTTCTTCGTGGACCCTTCGTGGGTGGAGCCCTTCGTGAACTCGCGCAACCGTTACCCTCCGTGGGTTGAAGCCTCCATCAACGTGTACGTACGATAGCACCACCTATTGGAACCACGCCAAAAACCACCGTGTCTTCATTGCGTTTGATCTTCTTATCTCTACACCTTTACTTTCCGCATATTTGCATGCTTTACTATTTCTGCTACTCAATCTCTAGATATGCATGTGTAGAAAGTCTTGGTGATATCTTAACTAGTGCCAAAATCTGCCTAAATTTCAAGAGAACTAAAACTGCACCTTTGGTTGGTTAAGAGTCTATTCACCCCCTTCTAGACCTATCTCCTCGACCCCACAACATGCTTAACAATAACTGAGGATGGATGACCCAAACGACTATGCCACTTTGCCGAGGATGGCTTGGTGACAACAAATACTTGCTTATTTGACCATGACGACGATGAGATGAGTGGATAGAGGCTTCCCACGCACTTTCCTCTATGAATTATTTTCCTTGTCGCCAGATCCTTAATCAAAAAGAAATAAGGGTGAAATTCTATAAAAACATGGTTATCAAGAGTAAAATGATGAACGGAGACAAGATTCTTTGAGGCTTGAGGAACATGTAAAATATTATTGAGTTGTAAAATTTTCACGGGAGTTTTAACAATTGAATGACCAATGTGAGTAATTGCCATACAAGAACCATTGGCCATGTGCACTTGATCTTTTCCATTGTACTTGTCCCCCATTGTTAGCTTTCGAGTTATCCTGTGATGTGGTCGGTGGCACCGGTATCTGCATACCAGTTTGTATCAATCCCGTAGGAGTTAGTGACCGCATTGGCCCCCTTCTCCTCATGATAGTTGTCTTCTTCGTAGCGCCACCAGCATTCTCGTGCGCTACCTGGATGATAGTTCTTACAAATCTGACATTGGTCATGAGATTGTGGTTGTTGCTGTTGTGGTCCATGTGAGCAGCCTCGGTAGCCAACGCCACCACCGCCGCTTCTACCAGAAGGGGAGGAGCGACCGTCCCTGCCACGCCCTCTGAATCCATGCCCGCGATTACTTCTGCCGCAGCTTTGTCCACGCCTTCTGTAGGCTGCGTTTCACGGAGGTGTTGAAGCCTCCACTTGTGCCATCACCTAGCATCTCAATTCTTTGGTCAAACGCAGAGATTTGTGAGAAAAGATCATCAACAGATATAGAAGACTTGATGGCGCCGATTGCTGCAACGATTGGATCATAGTCACGGTCGAGACCGGCGACGATATAGTCGACCATCTCCGGATCAGAGACCGGACGACCAGCAGCAACAAGTTCATCACCTAGGCTCTTCATCTTGGCGATGTAGGCGGGGCTTGACATGGCACCCTTCTTGGTGTTGGCGATGGCGATCCTCAGGTTTGTAACTCGAGAAAGAGACTGTGAGGCGAACAACGTCGTGATCGCAGCCCACAGATCAAACGTGGTTTCCTTCCCCACAACTTGTGCGAGAATTTCTCTAGAGAGAGAATTCAACAAGTAGCTCAGAACCTGCTGATCCTTCGATATCCATGTAACATACATGGGATTTGGTGTCATGGCCATGGTTTTGTCCGCCTGTTGTGTTTCCACCGTCTTCGATGGGGCGACGTCTGAGCCATCAAGGAGACCCGTGACCTGCGCACCACGCAGACCCGGCATCACTTGAGCCTTCCAAAGGAGGTAATCCTCCCTTGTCAATTTCTCGGTCGGAGGTGAGCCGAGGTTGAGCACAACGGCAACCGAGTTGGAGGCCATGGCGTGAGGTTTCTGTATGTTCTTTCTGTAGCTAGATGATATGGAAGAGGTTTGCTCTGTATACCATGTTAAAATGGTTGAAGCGTTACTACTCTCCAGCAAGGGGAGCCGCGTGGTATTTATTAATAAGAGGTGGTGGCCGATTGTTTACAGGATGCGTACGTTCATAGGAAACGTACGACTTAATTAAGACCTTTAATTCTTATCTAACATCACATGCATTAAGAGAGAGAGGGGGGTTGAGATTACACTTAGGTTGAAACAGCCATATCTATTAACACCACACATTGCCAGGCGGGCCCGAGGTAGGTGCTGGCATTTAATACGACCGCGTGTGATGGTTGGCTGGCCGACATGTGGGCCCGCGGCGCGTCCGTTTCGTGTCCGCGCGGACGCAAACCAAGCGCAAATTTGAGTCTGAAATGCATCGGCGCGGACAACAAGCGGACGCGTTTTGGATTTGGGTCGGCGCGTTGGACCGATGCTTTTGTCCGTTTTGACCCAAACGGACAGGCACGGACGATTTGAGTCAGGCCCGTTGGAGTTGCTACCCATCCAAACCACAGGTGGGTTCGCTTCCAAATTTCCAATTGTAAGGATTCAGTTCGCCAACTCAAGTTCCGCCGGATCGGCGCGCGCGAGCGTCCCGGCGATCGTGAAGGGACCGATAGTTCCATCCTCGCTATTACTGACTGCGCCGACCCGACCCTCGTTAGGTCAGCAATGCCGCAAGCTGCCACTCAAGAGGGAGAGGCGTCGGGGTCCGGACCAACCCGCGCGCTCCGCCACGGCCAGAGCTCCACAGCTGCAGCAAGGCCAACGATGACCACCCGGTCGATGGCTCCACAGCTGCGGCAGTCCCCGTGCTCCCAGTCCCCACAGGAACCATCCGTGCGATCCAATACAAGGAAGAGAAAGAGGGGGCCGGCTGCCAACCCGAAATCGAAGAAACGGAAGAGGACCGGGGAGGAGGAGGAGGTTTCATCTGCAGACAGCTCTCCAATTCGCGAGCTACATATCCCGGATGAGATGTATCGACTTGATGACCTGGATACGTCCAATGTCGTTGCCGAACGATCGAACGAGAGAGAGAGGAACTAGCTCGAGAGCGAGATGAACACGGACGAACTGGGAAGGGTATTTTGTGCTGCCGTAACTGCGCAGCCTTTTCCGTTTTTTTTTCATTCCTTTTATGCGATTACAAAGTAAGCTACGCTACCCTCCCGGTCTGGCCGCCATGATCCACGCAAATCGCGCTGCCCCGCGATCACGTCCACAGCTAGAGCCCAACGACCAGGAGGAGTAACGGAAAAGGAAACGGGAGCGCTCGCTACGCGGGCCTCCACGATCTACGTGCATGCATGGGTCACATCCGACCCTGCTGCTAATTATTCAAACGGAAAGGAAAAACATCCTAGTCTAGCCGCGTGGACTTGAGCTTATCTGGGCTAACATTTCTCCCTCCTAAGTTCAACGTCTGCCAGCTATCTCCTTGACGCCAAGTTTCTGTCGCAGCTCAATGAACCGCACACGTCCCAGCGCCTTGGTCAGAGCATCGGCAAGCTGATCGTCAGTGCTAATATGATCAATGCCCACCTGTCCAGTCTCCACACAATCACGAATGAAGTGAAACTTGATGTCAATATGCTTACTTCGGTCGTGATGGACTGGGTTTTTCGCCAAAGCAATGGCTGACTTGTTGTCGACTAGGAGTTTGAATGCGCTGGCCTCTTCCCCTCTCATTTCTGCAAGAAGACGGCTCATCCAGAGGCCTTGACAAGTGGCCGCTGCTGCTGCTACATATTCAGCCTCGCAAGAACTGATCGCAACGATTTTCTGCTTCTGAGAGTTCCATGAGACAGGGTTCTCGCCGAGGAAGAAGACCTGCCCAGAGGTGCTCTTGCGGTCTCCGACGTCTCCAGCGTGATCGCTGTCGTTGTACCCCAGCAGTGCGGCCTTCCCAGTACCACGCCGGTAGCAGCAACCATATTTCAGAGTGCTCTTTACATACCGAAGGATTTGCTTGACAGCCGTCCAGTGGGTAGTCGTCGGCTTCTCCATGAATCTACTCACTATCAACGTTTTGGCTACCGAATCCCAAGAAAATACCGAGGGTGACCGAGAAACGCGGATACCGCGGTTACCGTAAAATTCCAAGGAAATACCGCTCGAATTTTTTAAAAGCAGTTTGAATTCAAAATTTTCTGAGCTCGGAATATATAAGTACTGAGCTCAAGTAGATCACATACTCGCTGTTGGCGCAGTGGAAGGTTCTCCCCGTCCGTCCTCAACGTATGCGAGGTCGTGGTTTCGATTCTCCTACTTTGTTTTTAATTTTTTATTTAAGAGTTGGTTAAGCAAAAAATAAAAACTGCAGACATGGGAGTACTTGGACTCGAACTAGGGACGTACGGGTTGCGCGTGGAAGGGAGGGCTATATTTACCACCAGACCATAGCTACATCCATGATTAAAAAGAGTTTCTGCCCTACTTGACCATACTGTCGCCGTTCAAATTCATTTTTAAAAAAAAAATCGAATTTTTTTGCTCGGTACGCAGCTTTCTCGTGGGGTAGCGAGAAACGCGGATACCGGGCGGTATCCGAATTTTCCACCCGGTACCCAAAACCATGTCACTATCCCAACTGCATGTGCTATGTCCGGCCTTGTGTGTATCAAGTATCTCAAGCTGCCAATAACACTGCGATACAGCGAGGGATCAACGGGCCTTGCCTCATCATCTTTCCTGAGCTTGAGCCGGCACTCCATGGGAGTTTGGCAGCCATTACATCCAGTCATCCCGGCCACCTCGAGCACCTTCTCTGCATAACTCTTTTGACACAACGTAATTGAATCTCTTGATTGGATTACCTCAATGCCCAAGTAGTAGCTTAGGAGGCCGAGATCGCTCATTTTGAAGAGTTCTTGCATCTGCTTCTTGAACTCGGTGATGGATGCTTTGTCGGTGCCGGTGATGATGAGATCATCGACGTACACGCCGACTAGCAGGAATGAATGTGCATCCCCGCGGCGATACACGGCATGCTCCAGTGGGCTGCGTGTGAACTCCAGCGTGCCCATGGTCTCGTCCAGCTTCGCGTACCAGGCCCTCGGAGCTTGCCGCAGCCCATAGAGCGCCTTCCGAAGCCGCAGAACCTGCTGCTCCTTGCTGGCGGTGACGTACCCCGGTGGCTGCGCCACGTACACTTCCTCGGCGAGGTCACCATTGAGAAAAGCGGATTTTACGTCCATATGGTGCACCTCCCAGCCGGAGTGCGCGGCGAGCGCAAGAAGCAGTCGCACAGTCTCCATGCGTGCCACTGGCGCGAAAACTTCCTCGAAGTCCACACCTTCTCGCTGCACATAGCTTTTCGCCACCAGGCGTGCCTTGTACTTGACGATCTTGCCGTCCGGGTCACGCTTGACGCGGTACACCCACTTCAGGCCGATGGCTTTGTGGCCTGCTGGCAGGTGGGCGAGCTCCCAGGTGCTGTTCTCGCCTATGGAGTCCATCTCCGCATCCATCGCCGCCTTCCAAGCGCCGTCGCTCAGCGCCTCGCCGATGTCGCGCGGCTCCTCTGCTGTGAGCAAGTCGAAATCCTCCCGCACAGTTTCATGTTCTGTTTCGTCGAGGACGCAGGAGAGGCGCCGATATCTTATCGGCCCGGAGTCGACGTCACGCGCATCGTCATGCGTGGGCGGCGTGGCCCAGCGCAACTCCCGCGCCGCAGCCGGCGTGCACGCCTCGGACTGGGGCGTGCTGGTCGTTGACGCGGTCGGCGTGCCCACAGAGTGCGGCGGCGACCCAGTTGGTGGTGACGAGGGTGAGCCCGCTGCGCTGCTCGGTGCAGACGCTGGTGAGCCGCCGGTGTCCAGCTCGTGCACGCCTGGCTCGACGGTGTAGACGACAGAGAACGTTGCCGGCGCAGGCGCAGTGACCGCACCTGGTCGCTCCAGCTCCACTGCCTGTTCTCCTCAAACAAGACATCACGGGTTACATGTACCTTTTTACTCGCCGGATCGTACACACGGTAGCACTTGGATCCTTCCTCGTATCCCACAAAGATCATCATGGTTGACCGATCAGAGAGTTTGGTGATCCCGGGGCCGAGCTTCTTGACGTGCGCCACACACCCAAATGTGCGCAAGTGCTGCACACTCGGCTTGCTACCGTGCCAGGCCTCATACGGAGTCACTCCGTCCAGGCTGCGCGTGGGCGCCCTGTTCAGGAGGTACACCGTTGTCTTCACTGCTTCCGCCCAGAAGAACGACGGCACCGCCATGCTCTTGAGGAGACAGCGTGCCATCTCGACGACGGTTTGGTTTCGACGCTTCACCACTCCGTTTTGCTGAGGAGAGTAGGGTGCGGTTGTGTAGTGCTTGATGCCTCGTTCATCACAGTACTCTTTGAACTCCAGCGAGTTGAACTCGCCGCCTCTGTCTGACCGAAACGCCCGGAGTTTGCACCTTCCCTCTGCCTCGGCCATTGCCTGCACCTTTTTGAACTTCTGGTGTGCTTCGTCCTTGGATTTCAGCAGCTCCAACCACATGTAGTGTGAGTGATCATCAACTACTAACAAGAAGTATTTGCTGCCTCCAGGTGTGGTGGGTGTGATCGGCCCACACAAGTCTGTATGCACCAGTTCAAGCCCCTTCTCAGCTCTGTATGCGGCAACTTGAGGAAAAGGTGCTCGGTGCTGCTTGCCCAATGCACAACCATCACAAAACTCCTCGACGCGGTCAATGACCGGCATCCCACGCACCATTTGCTTCGAAGACATAGCTCGCAGAGCTCTGAAGTGGATGTGTCCCATCCTGGCATGCCATCGCCAGGTCTCATCTTCTGCCTTTGTGAGCAGACAAGCGGGGGAATCAATGGACAGCATGCTAGTGTAGAGTCTGCTCACCGTTCGCTTGACACGGGCTAGCACACGACGGCCTGGATCGTGTATGGTCATGATGCCGCCCTCAATCTCAATCTTGCATCCTCCTTCATCGAGCTGTCCGACTGAGATGATATTGCTGCAGAGACTGGGGATATAGTAGACATCTGAAAGTGCTCGCTGGTCACCACTTTTGCATCTGAAAACAACGGCCCCTCTGCCTCTGATGGCCACGACAGAGCCATCACCAAACTTCACAGTGCCGTGCACTCCCTCGTCGAGCGTGGCGAACATGGATTTCTCCCCTGTCATGTGGCTGGATGCACCAGTGTCAAAGTACCAGAGTCCATCGGGTGAGGGAACGGGGATCACCTTTTCTTCATTCAGAAAGACGGCTTGCAGCGCGACCAGTTGAGGTGAGCTCGCATCGGTGACCACAGCCATAAGCAGCCCCTGATCATGTTCGTCTCCGCCGTCGCGGACGAGGTTGGCTTGTTCCTTCTTCCCTTGTTCCTTTTGCTTCTCCAGCCATGACCAGCAGTCTTTTTTCCAATGTCCGACCTTGCCGCAACGGTGGCATTTACCTTTCTTCTTGCAGCCGGAGCCGCCGGATCCACCCGCGCCACCGTTGCCGGACGCAGGCTTTCCGCCACCGCCGCCGCCCTTGCCCGGTGACTTGCCCTTTCCACTGCCGCCGCCGGATGACGATCCGCCCGCGTACTTGTGGTCGTGAGCGGCCCACTCTTCGGCGGTGAGAAGGAGCTGCCCGCCGGAGTGCGCGGCGTCGTCGAGGCTGTAGTGGTCTTCACACGTCGAGAGACGTCCGGTCAACTCCTCGACCGACAGCGTCTTGAGATCAATCAGCGACTCGATCGCCATGGCTATCTGCCTGTACTTCCGCGGCACAACTCGCAGAAATTTCTGGACCGCCTTGTGCTCTTGGACGGGATCACCGTAGAGCTCCAGATCGGCGACGACCCCGGTGAGCCGTAGGGCAAAATCCTCCACGGTCTCCCCGTCCTTGAACCGCAGCTCTTCAAACTCGCGGCGGTGCACCTGCGCCTTCGCTTCACGGACCCTTTCGCTCCCCATGCAGAGCGTCTTGATAGTTTCCCAGGCCGTCTTGGCCGTGTCCTTGGCCGCCAGGACGCGAAGCATCTCCGGCGGCATGCCCTTGAGGATGACGGAGAGGGCGCGCCTGTCGTCGCGCTCGTCGGCGACGCCATCGGTGACCACGGTCCAGAGACCCGCGGCCTGCAGCTTAACCTGCATCACAAGAGACCACTCCATGTAGTTTGTCTTCGTCAGCATCATGGACGCCGACGAGCCTTCCGACTCGCGCACGACCCGCTCTATGATGCGGATCTCGCCGCTGCCGCCGCCGGTGAGGCGCGCAAGCGGCGCTCCGGAGGGTGATTGCCCCGCCGCCGCCGCTGCCTTCTTCTTCTTCTTCTTCTCCGACTCGTCGCCCGACATGGCCGCCGCCGACGAGATTGTCTAACAACTATCTTCTCAGGAATTGTCTCACCGAGCTGTGCCATTTGTGCCACCATAGCCGTGAGGCGCATCGCGAAGTCATCCACGGACTCGCCGTCAGCGAACTTGATGTCGCCGTACTGCCTGGAGAGCGTCGTGAGCTTGGCCTCCCGCACCCGCGCCACTCCAAGCCTCATGGTCTTCAGGGAGTCCCAGGCCTCCTTCGCCGTCGCCTTGGCGGCGAGAGTGGGTGCCATCTCCGGCGGCACCCCGCGCAGGATCGCCTCGAGCGCCAGGCGATCCTCGCTGCGCTCGCAGTGCCCGTCTGGACGGCGTCCCAGAGATGCCGCCCCTCCATCATGACCTGCATCAGCACTGCCCAGTCGGTGTAGTTGGACCTCGTCAGCTGCGGCCACGCTGCGCTGCCGGTGTCGCGCGCCATCCGCGCCATGGACCTCTTTGCCACGGCAAGCTCGTTGCCGTCGGAGACCCTCGCCCGCGGAGTCGGCGGCGACTTGCTACCAGAGTCATTTGGACCCGCCATTCCCAAGGTCAGAACGCAGCTCTGATGCCAATTGTTGGCAAATCTCGCTACTCTCTCGTTCTCTCTCTCTCTCAACTTACTCGACGGCAAGGAGGAAGACGAACAGGAGATTTGTGCCGTGTAAAACTTGCGACTTTTCTGTCTTTCATTCACTGAATTTATTCCAAGTACAGCAAAGGAAACGGGCTCATGGCCCCCTAACTATGCGCCACCACCGATCGTGGTGCTCGTGCCATCCCACGAGCGATCAGAGGGGCGCCAGACTCGCTCCTGACGCTAACAAACTCGAGCTAATCTCGTTGACAGAATCAACCTGAAACTACAGACGAAACTGACGAAACTGAAGAAAAATGACACTAGCTATCTCTGCAGACTGGGTTTATTCAACAGAGAGGAACTAGCTCGAGAGCGAGATGAACACGGACGAACTGGGAAGGGTATTTTGTGCTGCCGTAACTGCGCAGCCTTTTCCGTTTTTTTTTTTCATTCCTTTTATGCAATTACAAAGTAAGCTACGCTACCCTCCCGGTCTGGCCGCCATGATCCGCGCAAATCGCGCTGCCCCGCGATCACGTCCACAGCTAGAGCCCAACGACCAGGAGGAGTAACAGAAAAGGAAACGGGAGCGCTCGCTACGCGGGCCTCCACGATCTACGCGAATGCATGGGTCACATCCGACCCTGCTGCTAATTATTCAAACGGAAAGGAAAAACATCCTAGTCTAGCCGCGTGGACTTGAGCTTATCTGGGCTAACATCCAAAGCCATTCAGAAGGCACGACGAGATCATTTGGACAAAATAGGTATGCTATCCAAGACGCCTCGATTCCTTTCCATGGTTTCACCACCAGTGAGAAGAAGTATCAATTCCACTTCCGAACGAAGTATTATGTTCGGCACATGAGTGTTTACTTCGTGTGCTGATTTTCTTGTAGCTCGCCATATGGAATTGCCTACTCTGAATGTGCACATGTGCAGAGCTTCCATGTGCGTTCTTGATGACCCAAATCTGGTTCCTGATCGTGAACCTGCAAGAAAGGCGGTGCTTAATGCTGCTTGCTCTGTTCTCGGGCTTTCGTCCTCTGTTGGTACAAATAATAATGATATCATATCTGTTTATTTAGGAGCATCATGAAATTATGTTGTTTGTTGCTGATATTTCGATGAATTTGTAGGTGGTAAGCCACTAGCACGTTGTTGTGGTTTCTGGGTTGATTGGGATGAGAAGAACAAAATTGGCACTGCTTTGACAACTTCAAGTCTCATTTGTACCAAGTCCGCATCTTTGGACAGTTGGTCAGGGCAAGAAGAGTATGATAGTGATGCCGAGGTGAGTTCTTAAGGATGAGTAGAGTTTTTTTTTTTTTTTTTTTTTTTTTGCGAGAAACTTCCAATCTATTCATCTTCAATCATGGCAGTACAAAGAACAACAGAGGTAATAAAAATTACAACCATGTCCGTGGACCACCTAGCGACGACTACAAGCACTGGAGCGAGCCGAAGGCGCGCCGCCGTCATCGCCCCTCCCTCACCGGAGCCGGGCAAACCTTGTTGTACCTCTAGTTGACGAGTTCTATCCATTTGCTTGGCCTATAGCTAGTCCCGCTGTACCTCTAGTTGATTCCAATTCAAAATACCTCTTTCTACTTGTGGCTATGATATTCTAGTTGCAAATTAGACATTTTATGTTGTAACTTTAGAAAGAAAAAAAAGTTAAAATCTTGCATTCTGCGCCTGCTGTAGGTTCTCGTTCACATGCAGGGTGGCACCACTGAAAAGGCCATCCTGCAGTACCATCAGAAGCACTATGATTTGGCTTTCTTCAGTGTTAGAATGGATTGGCCGGTTCATATACTCTCTTTCAATGATGGTGTGAAGCGTTCTGACCAAGTTTTTGAGCTTGTAAGAGATGAAAGGTCGTTTCTAAGGATAAGCCATGGTGTGGTGAAATTATTGAATCCAAACCTGCTTGAACGGTATCACTATATGCATGTTCACAGTGCAGATCCACGTCCCAAGGTACAAACTGTTATCTTATCTTGAAATTGACTAGTACATTTGCTATTCTGGACAATGTATTTTAATGCGTATTTTACAAATTATTGCTATATGTCTTCTTGATTTCAATGCATTTTCTAGTATGGCATAGGAGGGCCACTCATTGACTTTGGTGGAAAAATCGTGGGAATGGTCAATGGGAATACAAGAGGATCTTTTATACCTTCTTCCATTTTAGTCAAGTGCTTGCATTTGTGGAGAAAATTTCGGTATGTTCTTGTTTACTTCTGTTTTTAGTGCCACTAAGAAGGTGTTTAGCATCATTATGTCCCCTTCTTAAAGAAGATCTTCTCTAGTAAGGATGCAATGAAACACCTTATTGATGTTTGTGATCTATAGCAAGTGGATTTCATCAAAATCTATGCAGATTCTAGCCTTGTCTAGATAAATCCCCAGTCGCACAAACTTGGTTCTTCGTCTATTACTCTTAGATCGAGTTGTTCCACTTTGATGTCCTTCTGTTAGTCAAATTTCCTTCATATGGTGTAGCTTTATAGATCAACATGATCATATGATCAATCAGGGAAGACAAAATTCGTCTAATCAAAATATTTGGTCTAGTATGGTTTTAAAAATATTTTGTCTAGCATTGGAATTTTTATGATACTAGTAAATGTGTTTGGGAGAAAATTAATTGCATGTTGATATTAGGTAGGATATCAATTACATGTTAATTATATGATTAGCACAAACATTAATATTTTGACACGATATTAATTGCACGCTAAACATGTTGAGCGCTCACCATTGGAGCAATCTAGGTCGTTGGATTGACACGATTTGATGGCCGAGATTAATTGGATCTGCTTCTTTAGGTCTTTTTATGTTGGTATAGATATATATGATAAAATATAATTTGGTTTAATTGACATGATTCATTTTAGAAGGGTTGCTGCTTATGTTTACTCAGTTATTAATGTATATTGGATGACTTTTTGATACAGGTGCATCCCTCGGCCCAGCTTGGAGTGAAATTTTGGTCAATCAAGTTTGTAGATATTGCTCTTGCGGAGAATATATTGTGCAAGTGTAATATTGATGATGGCCTTATTGTAAAAGAGGTATCTCTCTCCCTCTCTATCTAGATCAAAATATAGCCACACTAAACTAGGAGCATATAATTGCTAATTTTACGCTCCGGCCAGACTGCACGAGCCACTCCCGGGCGAACCAACTGACTACACAATCCGCAACCCACACATATATGCTTTTGATAGTAAAAATGCTCTATACTATCGTTAATCATGGAAAGCTTGGTGTTTTAATGTGATTCATGCGATTTAGTCGTAAATGGTAAGATGTGCATGCAAATAACCTGTATAGTGTTTTTTTAGTGAAATTATGTGAGTGTTTGTCGTAAACTAAATAATGTGGTTATTTATCTGAACTCAGTTGTGTACTCATCATTAGTGTGTCTGGTTGAAGTTGTAGTACTTGTCATGTTAGATTGTAATATATAGTGGAGTATCTAGTAAATGTAGCAAAGTACTAAAGTTGGTATGTGATGAAGTAACACTGGAGCATATAGTAATGTAGTAAGTTTGTAGTAGTGCAAGTCATCTATGCTCACAATTGTATTTTTTGCTAGATGGTAAATGGTTTGGTACTGATATGCTTAGCAGGTGCCTTTGCTAACCCAGTTTTACTACTTCAATTCATCACCCTTCTCTCCATTTTAGAGCAGAGGCAAGATTTTTACAATGTGATCTCTAGGATTTACTATGTATTGTACACCATAGTTTACTGCATGTTTTACGGTTGAGTAGGAGGCTGAGAAACCAGGCACACAAGTGTTAGGCTAGTTTGGCTTTCTGTTTGATCTTCTATTACTACATCACTGTACATCTTTACTAGTAGGACTTTTGCTATTACTACATCCCTGTGCATCTTTACTACTAGGACTTCAGTGTTTACGCAGGATTTCAACAGAGAAGTTAGGAATGCGGGGAGTTGTTGGTTTGATCGAGCGTGCACTGTGGCTGGAGTGCAGGACACATACACACACATGTTTATATTGCTCATTTCTAGATTGATGTTAGCTTTCTTGAGTTTTTATGTTATCATGCATATTGATTGGTTATTGCGAGTCTTAGGTGTCGTATGGATCTCCTGCTGAGAAACTTGGAATACTAGTGGGTGACGTCATTAATTGTTTCAATGGAGAACGCATCTCTACAACAGTTGAGGTAGATGCACTGTAGATATTATGTTTGAAGTAATACGAAAGTAAGACACCCATGTTAAATTCTATTGCTTTATGCAATTAACTTAAATACGTATTGCTGCTGTTGTCAGTTAGAGAATATGTTGCTAAGCAAATGCGAGGATGAAAATAATAGCCTTAATTCTGAAGTGAATGTCAAAGTAAGTTTTTTCTATGATTTGCTTTATGCATATTGTTCATGCCTTTATATGGAAATAATATTAGCAAAATGTTGACACTGATAAATATATGATGTTACCTTTCTAGCTTGATGTATTTCACATACGCAAGTCTCTCTGGAGTGACAGAACATTAACTGTAAAAGTGTCTGATGACGGTGAAGTTGTTGCAACAGGAGGTATGTATCCTTTGCAAATCTATTCTATCTGAGGATCTACATTATTTCGTTTTGTAAATGGTTATTCACACATTTTCCACTATGCCATAGTTTTTTTTTACACATTTGCTATTAGTTTCTGTCACCATCCTCTGATTTCGCCACCGTGCCATTGGTCAGCGCTAGTTAGACTCAGCTGTGCATTATGTATTAGCTGGGTAGCGGAAGCATTGAGTATTTTGGGCTATTGATGATGTGAGAATTTACCAAGTATTTTGCAGACTTAAAGCTCTTCCATGTCAGGTTGTGCTACTCTTGCAGAAACTTCCTCAAAATGCAATTTTAGTGCAAGTAGTAAGATCTTAGACCTCATAGAAATGGTAGAAATTTCTCTGCTGTATTACTACAAAAAGGTAGGCCCCAAGCATAGCTATCACACAAAATTATCCATGTTCAGCTATCAAACAGAGAAAAATATTCTGAAAAATAAGCAAGCATTAGGTTGCATACATTACATGCTACATTGAAGGTTCGGGGCTGCACACGGCATTACAAGCAATAAATTTCGCAAGTTCTTACTTCCAAAAGCACCAGGACTGCATACTTGTCACTCGAGTTTTTCAAAAGCTCCTGGATTGCATAACTGCTAATTTCAGAAGCAGCAGGACTGCATACTTGCCATTACAAGTCTGAAACCACAATTTACATGGCAATAGTATCTGTCGCAGCTTCTGTAACAATCTGATCATGTGGTGATGTTTGTGGCTGGTTTTGGTGCACGTTTTTGTTACTTCAAATCACAGATCTTTTCCTTTTGACCTTTTTCCACTACTTTCTTACCAGTCTTCCTGGAGGTGCATCGGACCATCAGTTTTACAAATAAAAGAAATGCATTAGTCTCCTGTAGCTAAAGAGATGCATCTGTTTTATAGAATTAACTAATTTTACTGAAGGTAAATAAATGCATTAGTTTTACATGAGAACAATGGTTTTACAAAATCTAAAGAAAAACGCATTTGGGAGGAAGAGTACCGAACAGTGCTTGCACTAATAGAGGGACCAGTCTGTTCATCTTCTGAAAATTCTTGGTCAACTTAGTCTTTGCAATTCTTCTGTATCTGGCCAAGCTGTCCACAGCATCTGCATTTCCTCTTTGTAGGCCCAACCTAGCACCTATTTCATTCAAAGCCTTGATTATATTCTTTCTTGGTCTCCTAGGAGGCCTCTTTAGTATAGGAGGATAAAGTTTGACACGTTGATACTTCCATAGCATTGCATGTATGCTGTTTGCATAAGATGCTTATACTTCAACGTCGCTTCCTGGTTCCCTAAGTGAAGTGAAAATAGCATGGACACAAGGAAGGCCTTTGCACAGTCTACAGCTACATGTTCTCTTCTCAGTGTCAACTGGGCGCTTCCATTCCATCCCATCTCTCTCTCTTGCATATACGTCTGCCTCTGAACTTTTGCTTCTGACCAGTCTTATCTTTAGACCTCTAGTTCTTTGATTAAGGTTCTGCATGATAGTTGTGAGAACTTAGTGACTTCTTTTGTTGCAATCCTTTTGTCCAAGATCAGTTTTCTATGTTAATTGCGGCTTAATGGCATCCAACAAATTGACAACGGGCATGGCTTTTAGTTTCTTGGTCTTGCTGTTGAAGGAATCTGCTAGATTGTTATCTGACATAATCAACTTTGCGGACTTCATTGAACTTGCTTCTAGACCATAAATTCGGGTGGTGTTCATCCTTGTATTTCTGCACTTTAGGTTTTGCACAGATTTTCTCTATGTAGGCAGCATCCTTCATAGGGAGGTAGGTATGCGCAGTAAGCCATAAATTGTCATCAAATTTAAAGACCCTTTGAACTTCTTCAGAAAATTGGTAGCCAGGTGCATCATGTTCTCTATGCTCCACTCCCTAAAAGACGCAATCCACTGCACTCTCCTGTCCCTTGCATGCATCTGTGTGAATGACCAGACCAGCTGGATGACCAATTACTTGTTTTAGTCTCTCCATGAAGGCATGAATCCAGTTCAGGTGTTGGTGGATTCTGCATCCATAACTCCATAGGCTACTGGGTACAACCAATTTTGGCCATCAATACCACAAGCAGCTGCCAATTGTCCTCCAAACTTGCTTGTTAGAGCAGTGGAATCTACAGCCAAAGCACCCCTCTAAGAAACCCATCCAACATGGCTTGACTGATGTAAACTCTCTGTTGAAGCACATTTTCTCTTTGATTTCTTCATAATCAATATCAACAAACACTCGTTGGCGATACCTTCTCTAGATCTGACTTAAATGTGTATAGCAAGTGGAAACCATCTTTCCCTTGCCCTTGTAAGTGTCATCTCCTTGTATTAAATGTTCTCTGATGTGGAACTTTGATATGGTACTTCTCTTGAAGTTTCTTCTGCAAAGCTGTAGCACCAAGTGAAAACACTTTTTCTAACTAGTCCAGCAGTGTAACAACCCACGTTCCTGTAGCTGGCGTCAGCCTCTCACTTCTTTGAGCACTACAGCAAATATGATGACTGGGGTACGAGACAGAAATTATTAACACATGTAATCCGCACATTATACATGAAGACCAACTATAAAACATTATACCTAAAAAGTTAAACCATCTTCAATATAAGTTGCATGCAGTTTCCGTCCACAATTTTTATTTCCACAATAAACTCGTACTTGAGGTGGATCACCTTTTTTGGTTCCATATCCATATTCTTTTTTATCGCAAAGGTTGTGAGTGCATTCTGAATTCAAACACGGAAGGATAATTTGTCTCCTCCACAGTTGGAGGGTTATCTTTGTCATAGGACACTATTGGCCTGTCATCATCATCACCATGTCTGCAAGTCATTTCTGTATCCTCCATAACAGTCAGCACATCAGGGCAGCACATAGTCCCTAGGCTCATCTACGTACTGTGTTTTACCACTAACAATCTTTATATTATGCACCGTGTTTAGCTATGTTAGGCTTGTAAGGTTTAAGAATGCCATTTGAGTTTGGTTGGCTCTGACTTAGTGTTGCTTGAGAAGGAGCTGCAATTGAGGGTGTGCAGGGGACTGTGAGGTCTCACCTCTCGGTGCATATTACTATCAATAAGATAAACATGTGAACACTCTTGCTATTCATATTACTATCAATAAGAGTAAACATGTGAATACTCTTGCTATCACAATATTTACCAAACATTAAGGCAACTTGTAATCTAAATCTAAATAGTATGTCACTTCCATAGTTTCGTAATAGCTCCATGGATGCTTGTCCCCAATAGCCTTTACAACCCCCTTGTAAGTGGTCACGGAAGCATCTTCAACCAATGGGAAGTTAAACTCGCCAGAATACTGTGTGATGACATCACCTGAGCAAACTCACGTGTCCCATTGTAGCGACCTGACCCGGTAAGGATCGGAGTCTCTGTGCTTACTGTGCTAGTCCCTAGATCGACTTGCTAGCACACACAGTACTCGATGAAATAACAGAATAAAACACACATCTTTATTACATCGGAAGTCCAAGAGTAAAATATTTATTACAAAAGTATGGCATAAGGCCAAATCAAATAAATACTGTGGAAGCATAGTAATATAGTGAGTCCATCCAATGCCACTGGCAAAGTTGAGTGTGGACCGCGACCTATCGCACCTTTACTCTTGGGCAACATGATAAGTTGCAGCCGTGTAGGTCAGTACATGGAATGTACCAGCAAGTCACACCATAAAAGAATATAATAGTCCTATTTGTACATGCAATTTGGCTGGTGCAAAAGTTCCAAGTTTTAGTTTGCATAAAGCGAGTTTTTTCCTATTATCAAAAGATTGTTCTATTCTACAATTTTTATATGATTGAGATGGTACCTTCAACTTAATCTATTCCATTAGTTGATTAAAACCCACTCAATTATTAAATGTGGAGAGATCTCTCAATCTTCTCACTACTAGCTGCTCAAATTGTCCGTAATCGGGGACACGGCTGACCGATTAGTTTATACACTATGCAGAGGTTTGCGCATGTTCCCCACAAGACTTGATCACCTGCTTTGTAGCTCCGACACTAAGTGTATGTGAACTGGAAGATCGAGACGAGTTCTTTCAGAAGAGTTTCCCTTAACTCTGATAGTGCCCATCCCACCTATATATATAGCTTCTTCTCGTAGCACTACCAATTAAGGGTCGCAACAACCTAATTAACCAAGCCAGAGCTCATAATTGCTTGTGGCTGCACACGTAAGCTTCTAGTTATGAAAAGTGATTGATCTCTTTGAGCTTGAGCAAACGGTCTACTAGTGTGCACACCCTGGGTGTCTTTTTAATAGATCGCATCCCCCGGGATGCTAACACTATACTCTAGCACCATTCATGCCTATTTCACCTAGGTAGTTCATTCATTATCTTGGTCCTATTTACTACATTGTCACTCATACCTCATAATAAAAATTACTTCACCAACCCTGTCTACTTTAGCAAAGTAATGATTCTACAATGGTGGCGAGAAGGAAGTAAAGCTCAGACCTACCTCATTGAACTACTGGGTTTATACTGCATATATAACACTTATAGCCCTACTCATGCATACTAATCAAAGAGGACTAACATGCATAGTAAAAATATAGGCATAAATGGAATATG
Organism: Elymus sibiricus; assembly: GCA_039707655.1. Taxonomy (NCBI): domain Eukaryota; kingdom Viridiplantae; phylum Streptophyta; class Magnoliopsida; order Poales; family Poaceae; genus Elymus; species Elymus sibiricus. The sequence goes on from CM077676.1 coordinate 312,957,546, forward strand.
ATCAAAGTGTAACTTGCCTCGGTGCTGGTGGTCAAACTCTAGGGAACGATAGTAATCAGCTTCGCACTCCGGGCAATCTATCGCAAAAAATAAATAAAGGCACATAAACAATGCATTCATAAAAACTAAAAAGAACATGCAAATCAAAAGACTTGCAAAACACCAAATGAAATCCAACACACTAACTAGCATAAAATTCTAAGTGCAAAAGTGCAACTATGTGAAATAGGTTCCATACATGGCATAGGAGTGAAATTAATATGAACAGATCCTAAGTGTGGGAAAATTATCATGATAAGGCTCAAAGTGCTAGAATTTGGCTAGGGTTCAAAGGTGCAAAAAGATTCAGTTTAAAGATATGGCCAAAATAGGGTGGAATTGGAATTTGAAATAATTCAAATTTTAATTTCACTAAAGTTTGAAATAATGGTTGTATTGGATAAAGCTCTCTGAGACGAACAGTTTGCAAAAAGTTTCATCTAATTCGAAGCTACGGTTTAAAAATTAGAGCTATTTGAAAACCAGGGGCTATTCTGTGAAAATTTTAATCGCAAACGAGTCCTAGGTGACACCGGAAACGACCAAGGGATCAACAACCGAACCCGCCGGAGCACCCGGAGCGCCGCCGCGACCCCCTGCTCCGTTCTGATGACTCCGACGACCGCCGTCACCACCATCCTGACCGCCTCGATGCACTCATCCTCGCCACGCACTCCACCGACGCCGGAGACCGCCGAAGACGATGCCCACCTCGAGTCCGAGCCACCGCGCCGCCTTCCTTCTCCGTCGCCGATGCCAACCGCCGCCGCTGTAAGCCCCAGCCGCCCTCGTCCGTTAGATCTGCAACGAACAGTGTAGATTAGATTAGTTTTTTTAGGTCGAATAGGTACGCGATCTAAATCGTCCGATTTCATTTAAATCAGATGGCTATGTTTTAACTCAGACGCGAATCAGTATAAGCCTCTCAGGGTGTGCCATGTGTCCCAGGGACTTGTTTGCAATTAAAGTTTTCATAGAATAGCCCCTGGTTTTCAAATAGTTGTAACTTTTAAACCGTAGCTCCGAATTACATGAAACTTTTTGCAAATTATTCGTCTCAAAGAACTTTATCCAGTACACCCATTACTCCCTTCGTTCGCGAATAAGTGTACTTCTAGCTTTTGTCCTAAGTTCAAAGTTTTAATGTTTGATCAACTATATAGAAAAGAGTAGTAACATATATGACATCAAATTGATATATTATGAAAATACATGTCAAAATGGATCTAGTGATATTAATCTAGTGCCATAAATGCTGCTACTTTTCCCTATAAAATTACTTAGGACAAAATATAGAAGTACACTTATTCGCGGACGGAGGGAGTATTTAAAATTTAGTTAAATTCAAATTTGAATTATTTCAAAGTCCAATTCCACCCTATTTTGGCCATATCTTTTAAATCGTAGATCATTTTAAATTGAATCTTTTTGCACCTTTGAACCCTAGCCAAATCCTATCACTTTGAGCCATTATCATGATCTTTTCCCACACTTAGGATCTGTTCATAGTAATTTCACTCTTATGCCATGTATGGAATCTATTTCACATAGTTGCACTTTTGCACTTAGAATTTTGTGATAGTTATTAGTGTGTTGGATTTCATTTGGTGTTTTGCAAGTTTTTCATTTGCATGTTCTTTTTGGTTTTTATTAATGTATTTTCTATGTGTCTTTATTTAATTTTTGCGATATATTGCCCGGAGTGCGAAGCTGATTACTATCGTTCCCTAGAGTTTGACCAACAGCACCGAGGCAAGTTACACTTTGATCATATTCCATTTATGCCTATATTTTTCTATGCATGTTAGTTCTCTTTGAGTAGTATGCATGAGTAGGGCTATTGAAAGATCGTGGATGTCGCCTAGAGGGGGGGGGTGAATAAGCGCTTTAAAATAATTACGGTTTAGGCTTGAACAAATGCGGAATAAAACTAGCGTTTAATTTGTCAAGCACGAAACCTAAAACGACTAGGCTCACCTATGTGCACCAACAACTTATGCTAAGCAAGATAAACAACTAAGTGATAGCAAGATATATAACAAGAAACACTATGGCTATCACAAAGTAAAGTGCATAAGTAAAGGGCTCGGGTAACAGATAACCGAGGCACGCGGAGACGACGATGTATCCCGAAGTTCACACCCTTGAGGATGCTAATCTCCGTTTGGAGCGGTGTGGAGGCACAATTCTCCCCAAGAAGCCACTAGGGCCACCGTAATCTCCTCACGCCCTCGCACAATGCAAGATGCCGTGATTCCACTAAGGGACCCTTGAGGGCGGTCACCGAACCCGTACAAATGGCAACCCTTGGGGGCGGTCACCGAACCCGTACACTTTGGCAACCCTTGGGGGCGGTCACCGGTACCCGTCAAATTGCTCGGGGCGATCTCCACAACCTAATTGGAGACCCCGACGCTTGCCCGGAGCTTTACACCACAATGATTGAGCTCCGAGGCACCACCAACCGTCTAGGGCGCCCAAGCACCCAAGAGGAACAAGCTCTAGGGTACCAAGCACCCAAGAGTAATAAGATTCTCAACTTTTCACCACCACGTATCACCGTGGAGAACTCAAACCGATACAACTAATGCAATGGCAAGAACACACAAAGTGGTCAAGTCCCTCACTCCCAAATCACACCAAAGCAACAAAAGCTATGGAGGAATATGAGAGAAAGAACAAGGAGAACACCAAGAACTCCAAGATCTAGATCCAAGGGGTTCCCCTCACATAGAGGAGAAAGTGATTGGTGGAAATGTGGATCTAGATCTCCTCTCTCTTTTCCCTCAAGAACTAGCAAGAATCATTGGAGGGATTGAGAGATAGCAAGCTCGAAGAAGGTCAACAATGGGGGGCAAACACGAGCTAGAAGGGATAAGGCTCAAGGGGGAAGAAGACCCCCTTTTATAGGAGGGGAAAAATCTAACCGTTACCTTGCTCTCAGCCCGCACAGAGCGGTACTACCGCTCGGGCGGTAGTAACCCAAAAGCAGTGCAATGGCACGAAGCCATGAGGCGGTAGTGCAGCCGGAGCGGTACTACCGCTCGCCCCAGCGGTACTACCGCTGGGGTTGCAGCTCGGGGTTACTCAGAAACAGAGCAGGAACAGGGGAGAAGCAGTAGAACTGCTACAGCGGTACTACCGCCCACCTGAGCGGTACTACCGCTTATAGGCAGTAGTGCTGCTCTCCACTGCCGCTTCACTTCCGCTGAGAGTGCATCGAGACCTGGAGGGAGCGGTAGTGCAGCGGTAGTAGCGGGCGGTACTACCGCTTATAGGCGGTACTACCGCTTCGCACAACCGTTGCACTTTCGCGCAAACCCGACACGAAAGTCGAGTTCCCAGAAGCAGCGGTACTACGCGCGGCACTAGGCCGCGGTACTGCCGCTTAGAAGCGGTACTACCGCTCGGGAGAGCGGTACTACCGCTTGGGGCCTTCAGGAACACTGCACTGAAAACAGAGGATACAAGAAAACCAGAACTGCCATAACTTCTGCAAATGAGCTCCGAATTGAGCAAACTCAAGCTTGTTGGATAGAGGACGACGAGTAGTATCCAACATCGACTTCCGCTGTTATAATAAGAAGTGGCAATAAAAGAATGCGTATGGTATAGAGGTGTGAAACCTCTATCAAAGAAGATTCGGCAAAAACCCCAACATCGAGAACATACTAGAAGAAGCAAACGAAATCCGTTCTCGATGAACTTGAGCTTGTCATGAAGGTGACCAAAAGCTCAAAGACTCACAAAGAGAAACACCAAACAAGAACCAAGAAAGATGATGCAAGGATGCAATGGTTTGAGTTCTCTACGAATGATACGATCAAGCTACTCATCCGAGAGCCCCCCTTGATAGTACGGCTATCGATCCTATAACCCGGTCTCCCAACTACCACCATGAGACCGGTAAAATAGAAAACCTATCAAGGGCAAACCTTTGCCTTGCGCATAGTCCACTTGAGCTAGATGATGACGATCTTGACCCCCTCAAGTTGGACCACCTTTCTTGATTGCGCCGGCTTGATGAAGACTAGTAGATTGCTCCCACATACTCCACTATGGGTGAGCCACTCTTCGGCACATCTTCACAAGTCCATTGTCACCACAATGGACGGCAAGCTTCAAGCATGTGATCTCTTCGTGATGCTCCACTTGAACTTGCACACCGCAATCTTGATGACGATCACCACTTGATGTCATCCTCCATGGGTTGAATGAGATCTTCCTCTTGACGCAAGCCCATGGAAACATACCTAACCCCACATAGAACTGTCCCATAGAACATGGGTTAGTACACAAAGCGTAATGGACAATGCTTACCATACCGTGAGATCACTTGATCCCACTCGGTACATCTTCTACGCTTTGTGTGTTGATCAACTTGAATCACTCGTTGTACTTATTCTTGATCAACCTTGAATCTTTCCAACTCTCTTCATTAGGATGATGTCTTGAAGGTAAACATGAATGTTCACACAATCTTCTTCTTCAAGACATGCTTGCAATAGGCTCAACACTCACATGACCAATCTTTGGATAAATCCTTGAATAGCACCTTGGTCAACACATATTCTTCTTCTAATAACCTTGAAACCAACAAATGGTCCTCAAGCAATACCTATGGACAAACCCTTCAAATATAACTCAAGGCAACCATTAGTCCATAGAGATTGTCATCAATTACCAAAACCAAACATGGGGGCAGCACATGTTCTTTCAGCTATAAGTGTTATATATGTAGTATAAACCCAGTAGTTCAATGAGGTAGGTCTGAGCTTTACTTCCTTCTTGCCACCGTTGTAGAATCATTGTTTTGCTAAAGTAGACGGGGTTGGTGAAGTGATTTTCATGTGAGGTGTGAGTGACAATGTAGTAAATAGGACCAAGATAATAAATGAACTACCTAGGCGAAATAAGTATGAAATGGTGGTGGAGTACAGTGTTAGCATCCTAGGGGATGTGATCTACTAAAAAGACACACCCAGGGGAGTGCACACTAGTGGACTGTTCGCTCAGGCTCAAAGAGATCAATCACTTTTTATAACTAGAAGTTTATGGGTGCAACAACAAGCTATTATGGGCTCTGACTTGCTTAATTAGGTTGTTGCGACCATTACTTGGTTGTGCTACGAAATAAGGGAAACTCTTCTGAAAGACCTCGTCTTGATCTTCCAGTTCACATACACTTGAGTGTGGGAGCTACAAAGGGGGTGATCGAGTCTTGTGAGGAACGTGTGCAAACCTCTACATAGTGTATAAACTAATCGATTAGCCGTGTCCCCGATTACGGACAGTTTGAGCAGCTAGGAGTGAGAAGATTGAGAGATCTCACCACATTTAATAATTGAGTGGGTTTTAATCAACTAAGGGAATAGATTGAGTTGAAGGTAGCATCTCAATCATATGATAATTGTAGAATAAAACAATCTTTGATAATAACGAAAAAATGGCTTTATGCAAACTACAACTTAGAACCTTTCCACTAGCCAAACTGCATGTACAAGTAGGAATATTATATTATTTTATGGTGTGACTTGCCGGTACATTTGATGTACTGGCTTACACGGCTGCAACTTATCATGTTGCCGAAGAGTAAAGGTGCGATAGGTCGCGGTCCACACTCAATTTTGCCAGTGGCGTTGGATGGACTCACTATGTTACTCTAATTCTGCAGTATTTATTTGATTTAGCCTTATGCCATACTTTTATAATAAATATTTTACTCCTGGACTTTCGATGTAATTAAGATGTTTGTTTTATTCTGTTATTTCACTGAGTAATATGTGTGCTAGCAAGTCGATTCAGGGACTAGCATAGTAAGCACAGAGACTCCGACCCTTACCGAGTCAGGTCGCTACACCCATGCATAGTAAGCATTTGCATAGTAAGCGCAAATGCTGACACAACATCCATCCTAAAGCCTGAAATAACAAAAGCAAAACCATAAGGAGATGATCATCTACCAAGAACTATTGAAGCATGTAAGTGCTTTACAATCATGATGCGGCAACCCAGAAGCATCATCCACAACATTGAAACCCGGAAAAGGAAAAACAAGCAATGCTCCATCTCCCCGTTGCCATCTCTGTGCTCATCTCCTCACCGTCTCCAAGACTGGATGGCCGCTGCTACGCTCCATCTCCCAACTGCTGTCACACAACAGTAGCGAAGGGGTGATGATTAGGGATTGCTTTGGAGTAAATGTTGGGAGGAAAGATTCGAAGAGTAAAATGCAACGCCGATACATGAAGTTGCCTCAGATGTACACTTTAGTACATCAAGCTACGAAGCTGCCACCATCCCAAAATATTGGCCGACATTTAAGTTAACTGCCCAGCTAACTGCTACTCGGCACCTGACTGAATCGAATACCCCCTATTCAGTCAATTAATGTGTCAGCCGATTAATCTGTCTGACAACCGATAAAAGGCTGAAGTTTTGGGTGGGCGATTAGCTGGCAGAGGAGTCAAAGCTTATTTTGGCCCAAATGTAGCATGTTTCCGTCCCTTCTCTTAACTGCCAGCTCCTTCTCCCAGCGTTCTAGGTTTGGGTCTCCCGCTCCTTCTCCCAGCGTTCTAGGTTTGGGTCTCCCGCTCCTTCTCCCAGATTATTGTGCTGCTACTGATTGGCTATATCTGCGTTGCTGCTCTATCCTCTCCTCTGTGTAGGCTTCTACTGTCGCAGGTGCTCCATTTTGAAAAGAAATTTGGATGATATGGGGTGGATATATAGATATGTAACACTTTTCCTTATTACATTAATGTGTACATTAGCATATTTAGACATTTAGTACATTGCATGTTGCTACGTAGCCTAGGATATATAGATATGGCCCTAGTTAACCTACTGATAAATGGGTTACCGATAAATTCAGTTAATATATAGATATGGCCCTAGTTGTTAAATTTTTGTTGGCAAAGTTTGCCACATAGGACAATGTGACATAATAAATAAGTAGAGAGAGAAATGTTAAATGTAATTTAACCAATCATTCTAGTACTAGCTTCAAAGCTTAGAGTGGGAAACTTAGTATTTTCTCATATCCTATTGAACAGCATAAACATACTCTAGATAGTATTTTTGCTAGCGGAGAACTTAGCTTGGTTAAACATCGTTGATCGTACTGTTTTTGGTCGAAAGAAACATCGTTGATCGAGCGGTTATGGCGTAGTGGCAAATAGCAAATGCGTAGATCAAGTCAAAAATGATGGCAATTGTGTGTGTTGGGGGGGGTATGTAAAATTCTCTTTTTTAGTTCACTGTGTTTGATGAGTACAGTGATACAAAACATTTTCCTTAACTGAGACGTTGTTCTTTGCGCAGTTTGCTATCCTTTCGGAGAAGGGACACCATGATCAATACCATGTCACTTGACCAAATGGCCCAGTAAGATAGGTTTGGGAGTTCAGGACAGATACATGCTTTGGTGAATGACAAGCGTGAAACCTGCAAGTTTCTGCTAAATGCATTTGATTTCTTTGGCGGTGTAATTCCTTGTCATATCCTTGTACCGCAAGTACTGGTGCAGGCAAGCGACTCTGCTGTTTCCTTTCTGCGTGAAAACGGGAACCGTCATGTGAGCTGACCCTGTACATTTCTGGATGCTTGTTGAGTCCCTACACTTCATGTATGTCTTGTTCGATGAACAAACAAGTATCCTGGTCCACTGAATGAACATAAGTTGAGGATCTTGAAAGTGTATACTCCTTACAATTCAAAAGCGGAACCACTTTGATTTTTGTGGTAATTTTGGGCTTCTCGTTTTTACCTGGTGCTGTCACGTGTTTTGGTGTGCGCATCGCCGCTGTGGTTGAATTCCGGCGGTCACCGCTTAGTACGAGCCTTCATGAAGCAACCGCGCGCTTTCTTCTCGCCTTAGTCTCGTGCTCGCTCTCTCACAGAAATCAGCCAGGCATTTTCAAGCCAGCCCACCAAATCGTCCCCAAATGTAGGACATCTTCAAGGCGGCTCATCAAATCGCCTTCAAATGTCTGGAGTAGACGTTCGAACATTTTAGGCCTCCAACGCGGCCCATTTTGATCCGGACTGGTCAAACGGTTGAAATCTCCTTGGTCAGCCCAAACTGGGGAGTTTGGACGTTCATCATGTTGGACTCTAACACCCTATCCCACCCAAAACCATGTTTAGAGCCTGCATTTTTTTCACAATTTGTCCTTCCTCCGCTTTCTATCCACGCTCCTGGAGACTGACGTTGATGTTGTACCCCCTCGGAGTCGCGCAGGCCTTGCCGGACCTCCATCGCCCTACCAAGCTGCCTCTCCGCCAAGGCTACGCCCTTGCCGACGCCGTCCATGGTGGACCGTGCCTGGTAAGTGTTCGGTCAAATGCCATAGTGCAATTTTTTTATGTACTCATTGTGTACTTTGAAGCAAACACGATGGATGCTGGCGAGGAGTTCTTCTACACTGAGTTCATGGATTCGTCTTCGCCGGATGACTATGACCAAGATGACGATGAAACGGCGGTGATGATGACGATTCTTGAAGAAATGGAGCGTGTTCTTAACTTCAAGGTTCAACAAAGGGACATCGACTGTTGAATCGACGGCGGGTAGGGGGGCGTGTTGATCTCTACAATGACTACTTTACCCCCAATGCGCTATTTGACCCCTATTTTCGACACCGATACCAGATGCAACGACCAATGTTTTTGGGCATCATGCAAGGTGTTAGGGTCTATGATGATTACTAAAAGCTGAAAAGGGATGTTGTTGGCCCCATTAGGTTCTCTGGTCTTCAGAAGTGCATGTATGCTCTAAGGATGCTTGTGTATGGCACAGCCACAAACCAGTGGGATGAGTACCTTCAGATGTCTGAGAGCACATGCTTCGAAGCCATGGTGAAATTTTCTATTTGCAGTAGTCAAGGTGTTTAGAACGAAGTAGAGAGGCCCAAATGTCGAAGACATAACAAAGCTCATGGCACTTGGAGAATCAAGATGGTTTCCAGGTATGTTCGGATCCCTTGATTGCATGCACGGAAAAAGAAAGAACTTCCCGTATTCTCAATAAGGGCAATATTTAGGGCCATCATAAAAAAACAAGAACTCTGGATTTGGCACTATTTCTTTGGCATGTCAGGTCACACAATGACATTAACGTACTGCAATGGTCTCCATTATTTACAAGGTTGTGTGCAGGCGAAGCTTCTGCGTGTAATTATACCGTTATTATCTTTGTGATTGTGTCTATCCTTCGTGGGTGACCTTTGTCAATACCATCTCCGATCCAATATGTAATAGAAAAATCTAACTTTAATACAAGCCAAGAATGTGCTACCGTTATTGGGGATGAGTACAACATGGTGGTACTACCTTTGTGATTGTGTCTATCCTTCGTGGGTGACCTTTGTCAATACCATCCCCGATCCAATATGTAAGGCCAACTCCAACACACGGCCGCATTTGGTTCGCCCCAGTCCGTTTGGGTCGAACCGAACATAATCCACGGCCCAAAGCGTGACTGCAACCGCAAATACTGTCCGGCTCCTGTCCGGCTCGACCCAAATCCGGTGCAAATTTGGGCCGGATTTGCGTCCAGACGGACGCGCGCGTCGTCTCCTCGTCCGCCCCGGGTCCGCCTGTCGGCCGTCCAACTGTTTCCCACCGGCCCCATTTAATATGCACGCTCGATGGGGTCCGCAAGTCAGCCGCCCCCGCCCGTCCTTTTTAATGTGGAAGCCGTGGACTGGCCAGTTCACTTCCACACTTCCACTTCCATCCACCACTACCTCCCCGAGCCCCGACACCCAAACCCTAGTTGTCAGTGCTAAAACCAGCAGATCTCGAGTAGGGGGTCCCAAGCTTGGTGATCTGAGCTAGATGGTAACAGGAGAAAATAGGACACGATGTTTACCTAGGTTCGAGCCCTCTCGAGGAGGTAAAACCTACATCATGCTTCTGATATATTGATTGTGATGGAGTGCAGAGTACAGTATGATCTACCTCGAGATCGTATGAAGGAGTTCTAAACTCTAAAACCTTGTAATCGTGCCTCTACAGACTAAACCCCGTGGTTTATATAGGTACTGGGGGTATCTAGGTTTACACATGGTCGGTTACAATCTAGGGATAAACATGGCGATAGTTTAAACATGTCTTGAAGTGCACGCCAAGTCTTTGGAGATCTTCATCTTGATTACGCCGGGGGCCAGTGCCAGCATGGCCCATTCATCAATCATTGGTGGGTCCTCGGTCCGGCCCATAACTAGCGGGCCGACATGGCAAGCACCTCCTAGTCCAGGACACCAACACTAGCTCCGGCCGCCGCTCCGCCCTTGCTCCCCACGACCGCCTCCCGCCATGGGGATGTGGAAGTGGATCCCCAGCAAGAAGGGGAAGCACGACCATGTGGGTGTTCATCCTCCGCGTCATCGGGGAGCGCCGCCGCCCACTCCACCTCGCCGCCCGCCTTCTCCATCTTCCCGCTGGCGGCCCGCTGAAAGCACAGTTGCTCCCTTGGTGGTTTTGGTAATTTATAACAACATATATCTCATTGAACTAATGTCCATTCAAGATTAAGATTTCAGGATGTTCAATGATTGGCATGGCATGGACTAGAGATGTGGACCCCTCAAAATGATAAGGACAAGGATTGGCAAAAGATCAAGACTCTACATTTTTGGTTAGTGATCCAAGATCACATTGAGTCCATAGGAAAGCCAATACTATTAAAAGGGGATTGAGGTGTTGCTTAATGGTCTTTTTGCTCAAGTGCTTAGTGACAGTACTCCTAAACCCTCAACCACTCTCTCTACCCAAAGATGTCCAAAACCTACATTCCAACTCGGCCCCACCGAAATTTCCTATCCGGAGCCACCGAGTTCACCTAGACTTAGCCACTGCCAAAACCCTAACAAATCGGATCCACCGATATGGATCTCGGTCTCACCGAGATGGCCTTGCCAACTCTCTGTTATCGTTTGCACTTACTTTGGTCCCACCGAGTTTTGCAAATCGGTCTCACCGAGATGGCTTGCCAACTCTCTGTTGCCTTATTGCTTCACTTCGGTCCAGCCGAGTTGATGCAATCGATGCCACCGAGATGAGGTTTGCCCTAGCCATTGCACTTCAGTCCATCCGAGTTGTTCCTATCGGTCCCACCGAGATTCCTAACGTTCATATCTTTTACACAGTTCGGTGCTACCGAGATTATGGTTTCGGTGCCACCGAGTTGGGTCAAAAGTGTGTAACGGTTGGATTTTGTGTGGAGGCTATATATACCCCTCCACCACCGCCTTCTTAGGAGAGAGAGCAATCAGAACGTGCCTACACTTCCACCATACATTTTCTGAGAGAGAACCACCTACTCATGTGTTGAGATCAAGATATTCCATTCCTACCATTTGAACCTTGATCTCTAGCCTTTCCCAAGTCACTTTCCACTCAAATCCTTCTTCCACCATAGCCAAATCTGTGAGGAGTTGTTTGAGTGTTGGGAAGACTATCATTTGAAGCACAAGAGCAAGGAGTTCATCAACAACACACTGTCTATTACCTTTTGGAGAGTGGTGTCTCCTAGATTGGTTAGGTGTCACTTGGGAGCCTCCGACATGATGTGGAGTTGAACCAAGGAGTTTGTAAGGGCAAGGAGATCGCCTGCTTCGTGAAGATCTACCCCGAGTGAGGCTAGTCCTTCGTGGACGTAAGCCATGGTGGAATAGACAAGGTTGCTTCTTCATGGACCCTTCGTGGGTGGAGCCCTCCATGGACTCGCGCAGCCGTTACCCTTCGTGGGTTGAAGTCTCCATCAACGTGGACGTACGATAGCACTACCTATCGGAACTACGCCAAAAACCACCGTGTCTTCATTGCGTTTGAAATCTCCGATCCCCTCCTTTACTTACATGTGCAATTGCTTACTTTCCGCTGATATAATCTTAGAATTGCATGTGTAGGGTGATGCTTGACTTGTATGATTGCTAAAATCTTCCTACAACTAAAATTGGGAAAAGGTTAGGTTTTTATTTGGTCAAGTAGTCTAATCACCCCCCCCCCTCTAGACATACTTTCGATCCTACAAGTGGTATCAGAGCTTTGGTCTCCGTAAGCCTTGATTTCCATTGCTTTGGTGATCATAGCCTTGGTTTCACAACCTAGGAGAGTATGGCGTCTAGTGAGGGTAACTATCACCGTAGAGGTCCATATTTTGATGGTACAAACTTTGCTAGTTCGAAACATAAGATGAAAATGCATATTCTTGGTCATAACCCCGCCGTTTGGGCTGTTGTTCGTGTTGGCTTGCAAGGTGACTTCTTTGAGGATGGCAAGGAACCGGATCGTGAAGCAACCCCGGAAGAATTGAAGATGTTGCAATACAATGCTCAGGCTTGTGACATTCTCTTCAACGGTTTGTGTCCCGAGGAATTCAACAAAATCAGCCGCCTCGAGAATGCAAAGGAAATTTGGGATACTTTGGTTGATATGCATGAGGGTACCGAGTCCGTCAAGGAATCTAAGTTGGATGTGCTTCAAAGTCAACTTGACAAGTTCAAGATGAAGGATGGTGAAGGAGTCGCTAAGATGTACTCTAGGCTTGCTCTCATCACAAACGAGATTGCCGGCTTAGGAAGTGAAGAGATGACCGACAAATTCATCATCAAGAAGATACTTAGAGCTTTGGATGGAAAATATGTTGGGGAACGTTGCATGGAAAACAAAAAAAATTATACACACATGCAAGATCTATCCATGGAGATGCATAGCTACGAGAGGGGGAGTGTGTCTACGTACCCTCGTAGACCGTAAGCGGAAGCGTTAGAACAACGCGGTTGATGTCGTCGAACAACTTCACGATCCAACCGACCGAGTACCGAACGTACGGCACCTCCGCGTTCAGCACACGTTCAGCTCGGTGACGTCCTCGACTTCTTGATCCAGCAAGACGGCGAGGTAGTGGATGAGTTCCGGCAGCACGACGGCGTGGTGACGGTGATGGTGATGCTATCTCCGCAGGGCTTCGCCCAAGCACTGCGAAAATATGACCGAGGGACGGAACTGTGGAGGGGGCGCCGCACACGGCTAAGACAATGTTGTATGTCCTTTGGGGCGCCCCCTCTCCTCTATTTATATATGTGTAGGGGCTTGGAGTAGAAGGAATAGTGCCACGTGAACAGTGACCGTGAATAGTACACACGTGGACTTGGACTCCAAAGTCCAATCCTATTCCTACTAGGACTCTCCCTTTTTCCTCCCCTAGCTGCGTGGGCTTTTGAGGACTTGGTGCGCCTGGCCCAATAAGGCCAGGGCGCCTCCCCTTAGCCCATGCCAGCCCTTGGGATGTGGTGGACCCACTTGTGGACTTCCGGACCCCTCCGGAATCCTCCGAAACCTTCTGGAAGTTTCCCGGTACAATACCGAAAAAACTGCATTTTTTTCCGGAACCCAAAATATGACTTCACATATATAAATCTTTACCTCTCGACCATTCCGAGACTCCTCGCGACGTCCGGGATCTCATCCGGGACTCCGAACAACATTCGGTTACCAATTCACATAACTCATATAACACTATATCGTCAACGAACGTTAAGCGTGCGGACCCTACGGGTTCGGGAATGATGTAGACATGACCGAGACGCCTCTCCGATCAATAACCAATAGCGGAACCTGGATGCCCATATTGGTTCCTACATATTCCACGAAGATCTTATCGGTCGAACCGCAATGACAACATATGTAATTCCCTTTGTCCGTCGGTATGTTACTTGCCCGAGATTCGATCGTCGGTATCTCCATACCTAGTTCAATCTCGTTACCGGCAAGTCTCTTTACTCGTTCCGTAATACATCATCCCATAACTAACTCCTTAGTCACTTTGCTTGCAAGCTTCTTATGATGTGCATTACCGAGAGGGCCCAGAGATACCTCTCCGAAACACGGAGTGACAAATCCCAGTCTCGATCCATGCCAACTCAACGGACACCTTCGGAGATACCTGTAGAGCATCTTTATGATCACCCAGTTACATTGTGACGTTTGATAGCACACAAGGTATTCCTCCGGTATCCGGGAGTTGCATGATCTCATGGTCTGAGGAACATGTATTTGACATTCAAGAAAGCAGTAGCAATAAACAGAACGATCATATGCTAAGCTAACGGATGGGTCTTGTCCATCACATCATTCTCCTAATGATGTGATCCCATTATCAAATGACAACTCATGTCTATGGTTAGGAAACCTTAACCATCTTTGATCAACGAGCTAGTCTAGTAGAGGCTCACTAGGGACACGGTATTTGTTTATGTATTCACACATGTATTTAAGTTTCCGGTCAATACAATTCTAGCATGAATAATAAACCTTTATCATGAACAAGGAAATATAAAATAATAACAACTTTATTATTGCCTCTAGGGCATATTTCCATCAAAATATGATACCGTTTGCACATTGATCCAAATGATGCCAAATTACAAAGATCTCAAGCCCACGGAAGTCATTGGAAGGATTGTTGCTCATGAAATGTCACTCAAGGACAAAGAGGAGCTACACAACAAATCAAGTGGTGCTTACAAAGCCTCAACCAATGCTCCAACAACTCCAAGTGAGAAGCCAGTATCCAATGAAGAGACAAGCCTAATGGTGAAAAGATTCAACAAGTTCTACAAGAACAAAGGGAAAGAAAGAAGCTCTAGCTCAAGACACTATGAGAGAAGATCATCAAGTCGTGACCGAAATTGCTACAATTGTGGAAAGCCCGGACACTACTCCAATGAGTGTACGGCTCCCTACAAGAAAAGAGACGAATCACCAAGAGGAAGACATAGAAGAGATGAATCACCTCATAAGGAGAGAAGGAGTAGAGATGATCGTTATGAATGAAGACACTCTCAAAGAAGCAAGGATTCGGAGAGGAAGGACAAGTCATCAAGGAGCTACACAAGAAGAAGACATCAAGCTCATGTTGGTGAATGGGTTTCCGGCTCCGACTCCGATAACCACTCCGAGAGAAGTTATCACTCCAACTCCGAGTATAGTCAAGATGAAGGTGTTGCCGGACTTGCTCTTGTGTCATCCAACTCCTATGATCTATTTGATTCACCAAATGAAGGAATTGGAAGATGCTTCATGGCAAAAGGCCCCAAGGTATCACACCCCGAGTATCTTGATTTCAATAGTGATGAAGATGATTTGCTTGGTGATGACGATTTACTTGTTGATAAGGATAGTGATGTGAACTATAATGAAAATGCTAGTAATTTTGATAGCCAAGAGGAAACGAGTGACAATGCTATGAAGGAGATTGAGCGTCTAACTAAAGAACTAAATGCTCTTAAGTTAGCTCATGAAACAACTCAAGAGGATCATAGAGAACTTCTAAGAACTCATGAGAAGCTACGCTTCGAGAAGCTAAATTTAGAGCAAGAGCATGAGTTTCTTAAAGCTATCAATGACGATCTTCGAAAGAAGAGTTCTTCATATCTTGCCAAGCGTTTACTCTTATCTACCTTTATGCCACAAGTTAAACCTAAGCAAACTAGCAACAAGGGTAAAAAGGGTTCTACCTCTAGTAGTAACAATAACAATGCTAAATCCAATATTGTTACTTCTAGTAGTTCTATTGATTCCACTAATGATTCTCTTAGCCAAGTTACACTTGAGCAAGAAAATATGCTATTGAAAGGAATTATAGAAAAAGGTGTCTACAAAAGTCTTGCCAGGAGTAAGCAATTTGAGGAAATTGTACACAAGCAAGGAAGGCACCGGAAGAACCAAGGTGTTGGTTTTGAACGAAAGTTCAATGCCAATGGAGTAGAGTGGGAAGAAGATCAATACCCCAAGACGAAGTTTGTTCCTCCACAAGAGAAGTATGATCCTACTTCCTTCAAGGGAACACAAGCTCAAGAAGATCTTCCACCACAAGACCACAAGCTAAAAGGCAAGGACAAGCTTCAAGAAGAGATTGATTCATTTGAAGAAGATCCTCAAGCCATGGTCAAGTGGGTTCCCAAGACTTCATCAAGTTCTACTTCATCAAGTGCTACTACAACTCCAAGGATTCCCATCAAGTTGATGTGGGTCCAAAAGAAGAAGAACTAGAGAGTTCTTGAGGGTGACTCCGCCAACAAACTTCACTCATATTCTTTATGGCAAGAACTTGTGCAACCAACTTCCACATTTTGCACTAGTTCATGGAGTCACAAACCCTCTTGTTGGTAAGGCAAGGGACAAGGTAGTTATTGCATTCATGGACATCATCATATGTGTATTTCATTCTATGTCTATGGATATCCTTGTATGTTCCTTGTGTGGGACTAACCCATGTAGGTATTGAAAGCACAAAACTCCAAAGGATTGCTCCCAACTCTTGATGGTCTACATCAACATTGAGCATCCACATCTTCAACATCTACATGAAGTCATCATCGACAAAACACAAGGTTAGTTCATCCCTCTAAGGGGGGATATCACATCTAGGGGGAGCTTTGCTCTAAACAATTGAGCTAAAGCAACTCTAATGGTGTGAACACATCAATGCTTTATGTAAAAGTGGCAACCCCACTTGTGCTTAAACGATGAGTATGACCTATGATCAAATGTTCTCATTTCGCTCCTAAGTCAATATACTCATATATAGATGACCTAGTCATCGCCATTGCTTGATAGATGCTAGAATTGGTTGTGCATGTTTGACACATATTTCATTTGCTATCTTATTGTGTGAGCATGTTGGTTTGCATGTTTTCATCATTCGAGGACATCCATTTGTTGTTTTGATTGTCTTGGTTTTTCTGGCCAAGTGGATGTACAAGAATGCCTAAGTACCTTCTCCAGCTATCTATGCTTTCTTGTCTCAAATTCTATTCATGCTGCATCACAAAAATTGAACAAGTCATTTTCGGACCCTCCGGGTGAGGAGCACTCGGAGCCACCGATCTGAAAGGGCTGAACGTCCAAAACCTTTTATCTGATTTCGGCCGAACCAATTCACTCAAACTCGGTCCAACCAAAATCATTTAGATTGATCTAGGTTTTCCATCTCGGTGCAACCGAGTTTAACCACTTCGGCGCCACCGATGTGCTAAACTGCGTGCAGTTACACATATCGGTGCCACTGAGTTGTTCAACTCGGCGCCACCGACAGCGTACGGGTATATATATCGCGCGGACCGAACGGTTGAAATTTCTCGACCCCACTCGTTCCTGCACCCCGTTGCTGCCGTCGCCAGGTCTCCGGATCATCGCCCTCGTCTCCAGCGCGCCCTCGCCGCCGGTTTCCATCGCCGTCAACGGCAATCTGCCCCGCTGTTGCCGCCGTGGAGAATCTCCACCAAGTTAGGGTGAGATTCAATCCCTCTCGTTCTCCATTTTCCGATTCAATGCACGATAGGATTGTCATTATTCTTGCCACAGATTGCAATGCTTATTCCACCAGAAGAATTCCGTAGATTAGATTCGAATGAAATTTTTAGGTTTAAGTTTCCGCCGAACGCATCTCGGACCGACCGATTAGAAATTTTCGGTACCACCAATTTGGCCTCAGGCCATAGCACTAGTATGTCTCGGTGCCACCGAGTTGTACGAATCGGTGAGACCGAAAGTAAAGTCTCAGTGAAACCCTAGCATCTCGGAGACACCGAAACCCATCTCGGCCTGACCGAAATGGAGTGCAAGGTTTCTGTAAGAGTGCTTTGGTATCACCGAGATGATCAACTCGGTCCATCCGAAATGCCTTCTGTGAAAACTTGAAACTAAGATTTGAACTCAATTTTTATGAAAAACTTCTGCTTTTTGTGATGACTCATCTACTCTGCCCATACCCATCTATTCACAGGGTCAGCTCAGCAAGATGTCAGATGACAGCGACAGCCAGAACAGGTCAGAGCAGCATGCATAACTCAGTGAAGGATCAAGCCCTGCAGAGACTTTTTATGAGGGAGAGATGAGCTCTCCAGATCTTCCTAAGGCTGCCACTAGAACAAGGAAGAAGAGAACCTCAGACAGTGAGGATGAGGATTTTGTTGCCAGTGAAGCAGCAACAAAGAAGAAGAGAGTCGTGCTTGCTAAGGAATACAGCTCCAAGCCCACTTCTGCCAAAGAGAGAACTGTTGTGAGGAAAGTTCCTAAGCAGACTATGCAATTCACACTTGAAGAGCCTAGTGACACAGAACCAGCTGCAGGAACGAAGAAGAAGAGAGTAAGGAAAACTACTGCCCGTGTGATTGGCAAACCCTCCATGATGATTGATGAGGAGGAAGAGGAGGAACCAGCAGCTAATGCACCCCCAGCAAAAGCTCAGAAGCTTATGTCAGATGCTATGAGGACTGCTGCCCCCAAGTCCAAACCAAAAGCTTCAGCACCCAAGAGGTCTACAAGGAATATTTCTGCTGCTGAGAAAAACAAGGCCCCAGTGCCTGAGGCAAATGTTGATGAAGAGCCACTAGTGCTCGGGAAATTGAAGCCAAAGATTCCAGATCATGATGATGCACACCCAGTTGCGGAAAATATGATGCTAAGGAAAGACAAAGGACTGCGTCAGTGGAGACTGTTAGATCCTTATGCTGCAAGGAGGAAAACAGCTTGTGACTATCGCTTTCACACACGAGAACAACAAGATTTCTATGAAACCGTTCTGTTGGATAAGAAGCCCATTGTTAGTGACATGAAATGGGTGGATTGGGAATACATTGATGAGAATGAGGATTACTTCCCCCATGTTCATGAGAGCTTCAGGATTGCAGGTGTTGATGACTTTGTCGGAAAGAAATTGACCAAGTGGAATGATGAAATGGTCATGCAATTCTACTCTACAGCTCATTTCTATCCAGATGGCCGAATTGTGTGGATGACTGAGGGTATCAGGTACCAGTCAACCATCTCTGAGTGGGCAAGTCTTCTTTGTGCTCCCAAGGAAGAGGATGATGACATTGATATCTATACCAAGCTCAAGATGGATCACAACTCCATGGCTAATATGTATACTGCAATTCCCCGGAAGGACATTGAGACTCATAAGCTTGGATCGGTGAAGCATCTGCTGCCAGGATTGGCCACCACGAACACTATCTTGCGGTACACCTTGTTGCCCAAGTCAGGAGATGACAAAATGATTCGTAGCCACTCCATCAATTTGCTGCATTTGTTTGATACACCTCAGAAATTCAAGGTGATGAGCTTGATTGTTGAAACTATCAAGAGGACTGCAGCTGATCAGAAGAGATCGTGCGGATATGCTCCACACATCCAGATATTGATCAATTCCAAGGTTGGAACAAGCACATACCTTCTTGATCGCGAGCATTTACCACTGCGTCCAGAGTTTGAGGACAATGTTATTGTGATGGATCATTCGCATCCTACCTCTGCTCAAGCTCAAGAGAAGATCCGCATAGCCAAAGAAGCAAAAGCAGCCAAGGAGGCATCAGCTCCCAATGCTCCAATTGCAAATCTAAAGTCTAAGTCTGACCAAATGACATATCTGCTAGAAGCCACCCTGAGGATTGAGCGAAGTCTGACCAACCTCACCCAGAACCAGGCTAGCTTCGAGCGGATATTCGAAACAAAATTTCATGATCTAGATGTCAAGGTCACAGAGATCCAGACTACAGTGGAGAAGCTGCAGAGCGATGTTGATGCTGTCAGGATAGCCCCATCTGATGATAGTGGAGATGACAGACCAACCACGGAGAGATTTCAGACAGTGCCCAGGGCAGCCAGATCTGCTGCAGTGCCAGTTGTGGATCCGAGGACCACAGTCTCTGCGCCTGCTGCTGCTGCTACAGTGCCACCTCCGGTCTCCACTCCTCCAGCCCAGCAGACATCTGCAGAAGCATTCGCGGACGCTCTTCTTTCGACGCCATCTACGCACACCGGAGCTGCCAGCAGGAGATCGCCTTCAGGAGCTTCCGAGGACCGTGCTTAGAGTGATGATTAGTCCTATACCTATTCGATCTTTTTGGTACTTGTTGCCAAAGGGGGAGAATTTGTATAGATCTTAGCTTCGAGAGAGAGAGAGAGAGAGAGAGTTTCACTTTGTTTTTGGATTTCTCTCGAGTTCTTTTGCTACTATTTGTTTGTTGGTACTTTGTTTGATGTGTGTGTTTGCTACTATGTCTGTGAGTACCTTGATTGTTATGCTTGTGATTGATCATACTATGCTTCTTGTGATGATCAATGCTTATCTTTATCATTATCCTGTATGATCATTCACTTGTGTTGATGATGCGTGCCTATTATTTCACTCATATCATTTTGCGCGCTCCACCAAGTTGTATGTGACATGGAAGAGTGACCCATGAGCCTAATCAATTGTGCATTTGCATTCAAACGCAAATTTTTAATAATGCACAAATTTAGGGGGGAGCTCTTGCTTATCACATACTTCTCAAAGCGATGATGTATTTCATTCATTTAATCATTTGTCGAAGCTTTGATCTATATGTTGTCATCAATTACCAAAAAGGGGGAGATTGAAAGCACAGTTGCTCCCTTGGTGGTTTTGGTAATTCATAACAATATATATCTCATTGAACTAATGTCCATTCAAGATTAAGATTTCAGGATGTTCAATGATTGGCATGGCATGGACTAGAGATGTGGACCCCTCAAAATGATAAGGACAAGGATTGGCAAAAGATCAAGACTCTACATTTTTGGTTTAGTGATCCAAGATCACATTGAGTCCATAGGAAAGCCAATACTATTAAAAGGGGATTGAGGTATTGCTTAATGGTCTTTTTGCTCAAGTGCTTAGTGACAGTACTCCTAAACCCTCAACCACTCTCTCTACCCAAAGATGTCCAAAACCTACATTCCAACTCGGCCCCACCGAAATTTCCTATCCGGAGCCACCGAGTTCACCTAGACTTAGCCACTGCCAAAACCCTAACAAATCGGATCCACCGATATGGATCTCGGTCTCACTGAGATGGCCTTGCCAACTCTCTGTAATCGTTTGCACTTACTTCGGTCCCACCGAGTTTTGCAAATCGGTCTCACCGAGATGGCTTGCCAACTCTCTGTTGCCTTATTGCTTCACTTCGGTCCAGCCGAGTTGATGCAATCGGTGCCACCGAGATGAGGTTTGCCCTAGCCATTGCACTTCGGTCCATCTGAGTTGTTCCTATCGGTCCCACCGATATTCCTAACGTTCATATCTTTTACACAGTTCGGTGCTACTGAGATTATGGTTTCGGTGCCACCGAGTTGGGTCAAAAGTGTGTAACGGTTGGATTTTGTGTGGAGGCTATATATACCCCTCCACCACCTCCTTCTCAGGAGAGAGAGCAATCAAAACGTGCCTACACTTCCACCATACATTTTCTGAGAGAGAACCACCTACTCATGTGTTGAGATCAAGATATTCCATTCCTACCATTTGAACCTTGATCTCTAGCCTTTCCCAAGTCGCTTTCCACTCAAATCCTTCTTCCACCATAGCCAAATCTGTGAGGAGTTGTTTGAGTGTTGGGAAGACTATCATTTGAAGCACAAGAGCAAGGAGTTCATCAACAACACACCGTCTATTACCTTTTGGAGAGTGGTGTCTCCTAGATTGGTTAGGTGTCACTTGGGAGCCTCCGACATGATGTGGAGTTGAACCAAGGAGTTTGTAAGGGCAAGGAGATCGCCTACTTCGTGAAGATCTACCCTGAGTAAGGCTAGTCCTTCGTGGACGTAAGCCATGGTGGAATAGACAAGGTTGCTTCTTCGTGGACCCTTCGTGGGTGGAGCCCTCCGTGGACTCGCGCAGCCGTTACCCTTCGTGGGTTGAAGTCTCCATCAACGTGGACGTACGATAGCACCACCTATCGGAACCACGCCAAAAACCACCGTGTCTTCATTGAGTTTGAAATCTCCGATCCCCTCCTTTACTTACATGTGCAATTGCTTACTTTCCGCTGCTATACTCTTAGAATTGCATGTGTAGGGTGATGCTTGACTTGTATGATTGCTAAAATCTGCCTACAACTAAAATTGGGAAAAGGTTAGGTTTTTATTTGGTCAAGTAGTCTAATCACCCCCCCCCCCTCTAGACATACTTTCGATCCTACACCCGCCGCGCGTGCGGCCGTACATCAAGGCGGAGATCTGTCAGCGCTACTGGGAGACGGGCACGCCGCTGTCGTGGGGCGACGTGCATCTCTCGAACAACTGGCACCTAAGCCCAGATCGGGTGCCCGTGCCGCTAATCCCGGTGAGCGGCCGCGCCCGCCTGCTGGAGATCAACCTTCGCCGCGCCCGCCTTCCTCCGGACCTCCTCAATAGCTCCATGTACGCCGTGGATTCCCCCCTGTGGGACACCTGGTTCTGGGACGAGCACGATCTGCATCGACATGCCTATTTTGCCGGCCGTGCTCCGAGCCCACCACGGGCGCGCTCTGCTAGCCGCGCGCATGCTCCCAGCCTGCCCCAGTCGCGCGGCCGTGCACGGGTTCACGCATGCTCTCCCACACCCTCCCCCTCGCTGTCCCCACCACCACCACCTCCCACCATGTCCGCCGAGGAGGAGGAGCTAGTGAGGAGGGTTTTCGAGGACTCCGTGCGGGGCACGACCGCGCCCAGTGGGAGGGCGTCGACGCCATGATGGCCCTGTCAGCCGCCAGCGACGTCGTCGTACCAGAGCTGGAGGTCAAGGAGGAGGTGATGGAGGAGCCCCCATCGCGGCCTGGAACCCGACATTGGTGGGGCAGTCATAGACGTGGATGTCCACGGTGTCATGTAGTTCACCATCACCGCCGTCCTCATGGGCGGCCACCGAGCCGTGGCCACCGGCCCCGCCACCGCTAAAGCCGGCGCCGCCCCACTTTGGCA
Source organism: Elymus sibiricus (assembly GCA_039707655.1). Taxonomy (NCBI): domain Eukaryota; kingdom Viridiplantae; phylum Streptophyta; class Magnoliopsida; order Poales; family Poaceae; genus Elymus; species Elymus sibiricus. The sequence goes on from CM077676.1 coordinate 312,980,361, forward strand.
GCCACCGGAGGCGCCGCCCGCCACTCTTTGGCAGCCACCGGTGGGGCCGCCAGCCCACCTATGGCAGCCACCGTCGTACATCAACCTCACCATGGACGACGAGGAGGAGGACGGCGGCGATTGAAGACGGCCAAGACGGTCAGCACGGCGGCGACGGACGGCCGATCTAGGGTTTCTTTTGGGTTTTTTATTATTATTATTTCAAGTTTATTTTCAATGTTTCGGCCGTGACTTTGTGGACGTGGACGTTGAAGTTAATGTAATATATATCGTTTTAAATTATTTGCAGTGTGTTTTTGGTTTAAATTTAAAGTCCAAATGCAGACAAATTTTTGAGATGCGGCGGCCGGTTGGGCACACGTCGCACCGACGGGCGAACGACCGCAAATGGACGCTCATGTCCGTTTTGCCGACGCAAATGGTCACAATCCGGACAAAGCGGACGTCCGTTGGAGTTGGCCTAACAGAAAAATCTAACTTTGATACAAGAAGAATGTGAACATGATCCATGACCGGCGAGGTAGTAGCGATAGAGATCCAACATGCTCAATTGCTCACGCGCGTAGCCTTTTCCAGTGGACATGATCCACTCCATTGACCGCCGACTAAAGGCATCTGAGCAGTGGACAGCACGCCAAGCCTCTGACACAAAGTACTGCTGACACAAAAAACTCAAAAGAACAAAGCAGAGGTGAATTTTTGTCCAAAAGGACCACCTGTCGATTGGAATTGCCAAAAGAGACCACCTGCGACTGAAATTGATGGATTAGACCCCCCTGCCGCCACCAGCGGAGGCGGCTGGGGCCTTCCGCCACTAGCACTGGCGGCCGGCCGGGCGGGTGGGGCCTGCCGCCAATGGCCAAGGCGGCCGGCCGGAATCCTGTTTCAGCGCTGCTCGCTACGGAACGGAGCTGCAGGTGCGGGCCCTGCCGCCAATGGCCGAGGCGGCCGCCACTGTGCGCATGCACGCGCGCCGAAAGCTGCTGACGGCGCTGATTCCCACGACGCTCATTCCGAGGCTATATTCGTTGTTGCTTTATCCGATGTCTGCAGTATATTTTCCCGCCCGATTTTTCATCCGTTCGTCCCTATTTTCCCGCCATTGCACTTGACATCTGAGCCTATAAAACGAGGCATTGCAACTGTCTTCGTCCATCGTCCAGCCACACTTCAAAACACCAACGCGCTAGTCAGCATGAGTTTCCCTTGCTCGGATCAAAGCATTAGGCCTAAGAAAATGAAGAGTGCGACTTTGCCTCAGGGGGTGGAAGTACTTCGTTGTTGGTGTGGCGATCTCTGCAAGGTGAAGGAGGTGACGGATTTTTCAGATTGGTTGGGCATGAAGTTTTTCATGTGCGCCAATTATGAGGAAGATCCACCCGTTGCTATTTCACCGTACATCAGGCCTCCGGTATGTTTCAGTCATCAAGAATAAACACGTTGTTGATATTATTGTTGATTTGATATTTATATTTCTATTTTTGTTGTAGTCTCCTCCGCCTCTGTGCATGTACTATCGTTGGATTGACACGAAAAAACCGGACTGGGCGGTGACCGAGATTCGTGAAAGAGGTCGTCGTGCATGGGCAAGTTTGGACGCGGAAGAGCACCGTGCGAAGGCGGCAGCAGATGAGAAAGCAGAGCAGGAGAGAGAGTGGCAAGAGTATTGTGTGAAGCAGAGGGCTTTTCTTGATGAGATGAAGAAGAATAACCGAGAAGAGGGACTTCGACTGGCGGAGGTTCAACGACAGCGACAGGAGGCCCGTGAGGCTGAGAGGCAGATAAAGAAAGAAAGGGCTCGTGCAGCCAAGGCAGCAGAAGAAGCTGGTGATGGAAAAGGAAAATATCCACGTTGGACTCAGTAGATTTATGTTATTGTATCCTAAAATTCACATTGCAGCAAGTTGTATCTTAAAATTCGCAGCAAGTTGTATCTTAATTTGAACATGTTAATTTTTATGTATATTATTTTATGCATGTTATTTTATGTATCTTATTTTATGCATGTTATTTTCAATGCATCTTAATTTCAACAGTTCAATGTATCTTATTTTATGCATGTTATTTTCAATTTAAAAAGAATGCCTCGAAATAAACCGAGAACTTTTATTTCGTCATACTACATAGATGTCTCGTACATACATCTGAAAGTTGGAAACTGACATAGATAGATACAATAGTTCGCACACATAGATAGACGAATCACCCTACGCGACAACGGCCAGCTGGCCTTTCCCGACGACCGGAAGGTGACAAGCGAGTAGGGGGTCGGTGTTCACGAAGACCACGACCGTACTGCCCCTCTTCTTCCTGTGTCTGCGACTCATGCATAGGTGGTGGAGTTTGCAATCCATATTGAGATGATGATTCGAAATTATAGGTGTATGGTTGTGACTAAGAAGGGATATAAGATGGGCCAATAACGTCCGTCTCGAAAAAGTCATTCAATAATCCTGGGACACGGTCAGGATTGTACGGATTAAGGGATTCTGTGAGTATGTCTTTGTTTACGCCACGCTGGGTTTCTTCATCTTCCCATGATGTATCATTACTTTCCTGCACAGAAAAACCGTATGTAAATAAAAGTCATGTAAATGTTGTACGCTTGTAATTGCTTATTATGGTTGAACATACCTGAGCGGTGTTGTAGCTTTGTGATCCCTCGCCCCTAGTGTGCTGGTTTATGTCAGGAAAACGAGTCTCCTCGGGCATCTTGATCCCTCGCGTGGAGGGATACGGCTAAGATCCGTCGCCTTGGGTGTATGCGCCATATCCTGTGTCCGCATTTTGGTCCACGAAATGAGTCTGCTCGGGCATGGAATCCAAGCCTGCAACATTTACCTGGGATGTATGCCCCTGTAGTGGCAGAGACGAGTCATGTCGTGGAAATGTCGTTGTAGTATTTGGACCCTCTCCCCACCGCCTGGATGACGACGGCGCTACACTCGTTCTAGCTCACCTCGGTTCCGACATGTTGTACGCTCCAGTGTCAACATCGTTCCGTCTACCGCATCTCATCGTTTTGGCGACGAATTCACCAATTTTTTTAAGGCAGACGTTCGACCTGGTGTGTCTCGGGCTTGCATGCCTTCCCTCGCCATCTCCCCTACTTCGTTGCAAATATCAATCTAAAAAAATAGGTTGTTGGTTGCTTGAATTGTTCATGAAATGATGGACTTGAATAGTAAGTTGTTGATGATTACCGTGTAGTCACGATAGTAAGCTAATGATGTGTCTATCCGTCTCTGCAACTGTTCCATATGTGTGGGATGTGTTGGCATCGTAGGTGGTTGATACGTCAGTCGAGTACGCGTGCTCATGCAGTACCACTCGTAATACGCTTGTGTTGTAGTCGCGTCGTACGGTCTGCATAATTAAATAATTACATCAACTTGTTTATGTACATAAATTACCGTAAATAAAATTTACCTATGTTCATGCACTATCATTTCCAGTGCTTCATTATTCCACTGGTTTACCCATTGAATGTTCTCTTCACGGTAATCGACACCAGTTCTGCCACTATTGCTCATCCTGAAATTTACGTAACAGAACGTAAGTTTTATGAATTAAAAAGACATTAACTATTTAGGGAGGTCACATCTTACTTATGAGTATGTTCGTCGATACATCTTGGAACAGGTGGTGGAATATCTTGATGTAGACCGAACTGTCTCATGACATGGCCAGGATTGTACGGTTCAACAAACCACAGACATAGTAAATTGCAACGAGTCATCCAGAAGCCACTATCTCTCACGCATTCCACTGGGATGGGTTGTGAACCAAATACCATGTTAATGTGTGTCTCAGTCCACGGGTTCCATGTGATTAGTGAGTCCTCAAGAAGCTCAAACTGATCATGGTATATGGGGTAACAACTTTTCGCAATTTTTGTAGCCCATTTTTTCCGACCGAGCGTCCACCGGCTGGACATAGTTACAATGCCCTCACCACAGTCGTATGGGGTTACGGGATTTACTATCTGGGGTCGTCCAACAGGTAGGTATTCCCATGACCACAACTGTAGAAACTCGTACGAGACACATAGTAATGGAGCTTTAGCTGCGAATGAAGATTTCTGAGTGGCATCACACAACCCTCTATATGTGTGAGAAAGTATAGCAGAACCAAAGCTGTATGTTGGAACCGCGGGTAAAGGTTCGTCCACTATCTTTGCGGCGAAGTAGATGAGACCAGGGAGGACTACCCCACCATGAGAATTAGGAAACATCACACCAAATAGCCACAACAAATATGCGAACAAGTGTCTATTCCTCGTCTGAAGATCAGCGTAGCTAGATAACGTTTCAAAGTTATTAAAAAGCCAGCTGAGTGGGACACCCCGAGGCGGACCAGGACGATTTGATTTTGGCATTGTAAGCCCAAGACGGACCGAGACATATTCTGGCCAAGTTGCAGAAACTAGTGGAGGGACCACTGGCTCACCTCTAATTGGTAAAGCTGTGATCATTGACACATCTTTTAGCGTAGGTGCGAGCTCTCCACAGCGAAAGTGAAAGCTGTGGGTCTCAGGTCTCCATCGGTCAACGAGGGATGTCAAAAGCGATGGGTCAGAAGTGAAAGTGCCTGAACGAGTTGCGAGGTTAGCAAAATGAAGGAGTCCATAAGCCTGAAGGTGTTGACGGAAATAATTGTGTATTGGCCATCTGTTCTTTACGGTTCGAAGCCTGAAGGTCTGAGGAGGATTTTCATGATTCGGGTTTAAGAAAAGGTGGCAACGGTGGTGGGCGTCGTGATGCCGCTGCAAAAGCGCTGGCAATTCGGCCATAACCTGCAATCACGATTAAATGAAATTAAATAGCCGAAGATTACATCAAGATTAAATGTAATTAAATATCCGAAGATTACATCACGATGAAATGAAATTAAATATCCGAAGATTACATTACATCACGATTAAATGTAATTAAATATCCGAAGATTACATCACGATGAAATGAAATTAAATATCCGAAGATTACATTACATCACGATTAAATGAAACTAAAATACATAGCATGATTAAATATCATGCGGTGTTGTTGGTACGATACGGACATTCCCTACGCGAGTGTCCAGGGCACCTGCAAACACGACATCGCCTTGGTTCTCCCGACTGGCTATGGTCCATGTCATTGCGATGACGCCTAGACTGACGCCGTCCCGAGGTGGTTCTCATCAACTCGGGATCAGGAACCCATTTGGACCCGTCTGGCCACAATAGCTTGTAGTTCATATCAATGCCCCATGCCCAGAACTCACCGTTCCAAGTGTTGTATAAATTGTGCATGTTAAAGAACGGCGATACGTAAGGTTCGACACTGATTTTTTGATCGGCAGCTGCCCGGAGTACGTGACTGCAAGGGTATCCCAGAAGCTTGGGCTTGTTGCAAGTGCACTCACACGAGGTTGTGCCAAGGGTCACAGCTTGTTTTTTTTATCCTCTGTGGTGACCCTTAACAAACTTGGCTCGCACATTGACTTCCCATTTATTCCTAAGTGCATCTACCTTCCTGCAACCATGGCTTTGCGACTTCTTTGCTTTCTCATCAAGATGTCTTTGCATCTTCTCAGACCATGGCTTGTTCAAATCAACCAGTGCCTTGGCGACTGTGACTCTGTCTGCAAAGTATGACACGGTCCGGTTCCAAGTTTCATCGATTAGGGCTGTGATAGGTAGGGCCCTCACCCCTTTAAGAACACCATTGTACACCTCTGACATGTTGCTTGTCATTATACCGTACCGAGCCCCACTGTCGTGAGACTGCGCCCACTTGTACAAATGGGGACAATTCTCGCTGATCCACTGGCTCAAATTTATTGTTGTCCGACGACCCCTCCGGTCTTCTCTCTCCGGCGGGGATGCGCGCTCGATCTCACCATTGATACCTGCCCAGATAGCATTCATTTTGGCTTCAGTTTTCTGCATGCACATCCTCTTGAATAACTTGAACCAATCTTTGTTTTTGAATTTCGAATAAAAATTAGCTGCCAAATGCCGCATGCACCACCTTGTCTCCAGATCGGGCCACTTCCAGTCTGGATCTTCTGAAGCCTTAATTATGTCGAGCGCGCTTAATAGCACAGTGTTGCGATCAGAGATGATGCAAACCCCTTCGCGATCTTTGACGACCCCCATCTTCAGGCAACTCAGGAACCACAGCCAGCTATCTTTGTTCTCGCTCTCGACTATTGCATACGCAATAGGTAGAAGTTGATTATTTGCATCTGCAGCAATTGCCACCAACAGTGTGCCCTTGTACTTTCCAGTGAGAAATGTACCATCGATTGATAAAACCGGACGACAATGCTTGAATGCTTGTATAGTCTGGGCGAATGCCCAGAATAAGCGGTCCAGGATTAGCTCGTCCCGGCTCATTGGGTTTGGACATTGTTTCCGGAAAACTTGAGTCCCCCTGTTAGCAGTTGCTATCTGATGCAGCATTCTGGGGGCAAAAGAATACGCCTCCTCATAGTTTCCATACAACCTCTGGAATATCTTTTCCTTTGCATGCCTTGCCTTGCTGTAGCTGACAGTGAAGCCAATCTGATCAGCTGCAGTTTTTTGCAAAGCCCTAATACTAATATTAAGACTTTCCTGCACAGTCGTTTGCATGATCTGTGACACAAATTCTGCAGTCACATTGCGGTGGTCTGGAAGAGTGCCGGTTTGCTCACAGCCATGTTCCACTATTTTTGTGACATGCCATGGCTGACATACCCCAGGCTTCCGGCGAGCAATAACTCTTCCGCGGCAACCATTCGACTCGCGATGGATGCATATGACCTTCAACTCCTTTTTATCAGACTGCATCACTTTATGCTGCCGGTGTATGGCAATTGCATAGCTATTCATTGCTTGGTAAGCAGATTTCTTATCTGGGAAAATCTGCCCAACGGCCAGACTTCCCGCTTCCAGGCCAGAAACAGAGTGAAATTCATTGGTGATGCTCATAACCTGTAAAAACTCTGGGTTCATTGGTGGAGCGACCGCCTTCTCAGGAGGAACAACTTCATCATCATCTGATTCCAAAGAGGCAGAAGAATGACCATCATCGTCATCATCTAGCGCCTCCGGCAATCCCTCCACGTGTTCGCTCATGTCAACGACCGCAGACCAGTATCCTGTGTCATACACTTGTTGGCCGCATGTCGGTTCCGATGGACCGGCACTGGGGGCTACAGTGATTGCCAACTCGGCCTCACCGCCCCCGCTACTGCACTCGGCGACATCAGTGACAGAAATGAACTCCACATACACCATGGGCTGTCCAAACATGGAGTTATTGGGATTGCTTGCAAACCCCATGTACGACGCCCAGGCTTTTTCACCAGTAACCCGCCATAGACCCCAACGGGATACTGTCCCATCATTTCCTCCGTCAACCACGAAAGCCTCCATGGTCATTTTTTTTCCATCCATCGTTGAACCAAACACCGATCGGATGCACCTTCTAACTGCCGCATACCCTACATCAACCATGTCTCTCACTACAACCGTAGTCATCTCGCACCTAGACACATCCACACCGGAAGGATCGTCGCGTACGATGTCCCCATAGAACACTAACAAATTTTCCATAGTACCTAACGAGCAGCCATATTTACATCGTTAGTCAATTTATATTCTAATAACTTATGGTAATAATCGTTTATTTACATATAATAATCCGACTAATATTCACAACACAACAGTAACATCATTCACAGCAGTACATCAACACAAAAAATAACTGTTCAAAAAATTACACCACAGCATTTATACCTCTTGTTCAATAAGGATATCCTTCCGAATAGAAAAATCCGTTAGCGTGAATATATCACCGGTAATATATCAACGGGGTCGACCTATGATCACATGAAAAAAAATTAGACGCATAATTTTTTTCTGCTGCCAAAAGTTTCAAAATAGCAGTAGCATGCATGTGGTCATCACCTCTAAAGAGAAACCGAAGACCGAAAAACAATTTCATCAATCACGTCATCTCCTCCTAGTTTGCTACCCAGACGATATTTTCTTTACCTAATTACATACATCATCAAGGATATTAGCATTTATCTTGCATTTCATGTACGGTTTCCTACTCTATCAAATTAGCTAATAAAGTCTACGTATGATTTCCTTACTACAACACTTATTAAAAAACATGACACATGAAATAACAACACATTTAATTATGCAATGACCAATTATAGTACATTCATTTTCTTAATTAACATTTTAAGAACTTCTTGCATGTCTAACTAAAATGATGCATCGTAAAGGCTTAACGCTGACCGACAATACAGTCAAATATTTGTTATCAACATTCCGGCTCTAACGCAACCAAAACGTTTAACATAAGTCCTAATTACGACTTACTAAGAACAATAACAACATCTTGCATGTTCAAAAATAGTACTAATGGACATAGCTAACATTGATCTATAACATCTTCAACATACTGTTCCAACAAATATTACTATAAATGCAAATGACGGGCTAAAAAATATCTCATATGAAAACGTTTATAACTTTCAAGAAATAAACATCGCATAGCTAATAACGGGCTAAAATACTAACTAATTTCCAACGTGCATGCACAAAAAAATTCATGTATTGAAAAGATCATACCTTGATCAAATTACTCCACTAAGTACTTCACTTCACACGGCAAATCGTACTCCTGAAGCTCCAAATTACTTCACAAAGTGATGAAATACTACCTAAAACAACAGATAATACATACTTAAAAACTAATGAAACAAAGTAAAAAACATCATGCATGCGAACACAACCAACAAAAATGGACTGCTCTTACCTTGATCTTTCGTTTCTTCAACTACAACATCTTCAAAATCTTACTCTAAACCGTCCTAAATCGCGACTAAAAGTCTGTACCAAGCTGTGTCCTTGAGACTTAGAACGAGAGAGGCATAGTACTGTCGGGAGAGAGCAGGCAGGCAGAGCAGCGGCCTCACATATAAAAGGATGAAGCAGCACCATCTAGCACTGTAGTGTCGGTCGGCAGCATCTAGCAATCAGCAGCAGCACGCAAATTTCGCAATCAGATAAAGCACTGGAATCAGCGCCGTCACCCGTCAGTGTCGTAGGCGTGGGAATCAGCACCATCTAGCACTGTAGTGTCGGTCGGCAGCATCTAGCAATCAGCAGCAGCACGCAAATTTCGCAATCAGATAAAGCACTGGAATCAGCGCCGTCACCCGTCAGTGTCGTAGGCGTGGGAATCAGCGCCGTCAGCAGCTTTCGGCGCGCGTGCATGCGCACAGTGGCGGCCGCTCGAGCCGTGGCGGCCGGTCCCACCACCTGCAGCTCCGTTCCGTAGCGAGCAGCGCCGAAACGGGATTCCGGCCGGCCGCCTCGGCCATTGGCGGCAGGCCCCACCCGCCCGGCCGGCCGCCAGCGCTGGTGGCGGCAGGCCCCAGCCGCCTCCGCTGGTGGCGGCAGGGAGGTCTAATCCGTCAATTTCAGTCGCAGGTGGTCTCTTTTGGCAATTCCAGTCGACAGGTCTCTTTTGGCAATTCCAGTCGACAGGTGGTCCTTTTGGACAAAAATTCAGCAGAGGTAAGTGCAAGGCTCATGGAGTGATGGATCACTCACTACTACTACACTTGTTACCCACACAATTATCTCTGCTAAAACTGATTAACTATAATAATACTGATAAGTTAGTACCTTGACAGCACAACACCGACCAATTTGTCTACAACAATGCCAGTCAGCTGAAGACAAAGGAAGAAACTGGAAAAGAATTATCAAGCCAACCAAGTCTGTGTACAGGGGTGTCAGTAGGAACTAGGAAGGAGAGGCCAAGGCGGCCTCCCCCTCTCCGAACTAGGAGAACAATGTATCGCCGGCCGGGCAAGCATCCACAGGATCATCCATACTAATAAAGAGCAAAAAAAAAAAAAGAAACTGTATATACCAATCACTGCCCGTCCCCTCAGTCGCCGTAATCCGTGCTGCCACTGCACGAGCTGCTGCCATCCCGGCTGCTCTGCGATAAAAGGCCCCTGAGGTGGCCAGGCAGGTTGGCGCCACCGTCCATGCTCTTCTCTCGGAAGAACCTCTCCCTCTCGGCGTGCTTGGCTGGTGGCGGCGGAATCAAGACGGCAGGGTCAGGCCTTGCCTCCGGGTGGTCTGGTGAGCGGATGTTCAGTGCAGTGGGTTTCCTGTCAGGGAGAGGCGCTTGGATGGTGAGCGGGCGGCGCATCTTCTCCTCGGGTATAGATCGAAACGATGGCATGGACTCGTCTAGATGGTCTTGCGATAAAGCCTTCCCCTTCCGCAGTCTGTTCCAGTGACAGGAAATTTGGTAAGAAAGCCGACTTCAACTAATGAAGGAACAGAGAATGATAGATCATACCTCCGATATAGACTTTCTGCATCTTCTTCCTCCTCGTCCTCCTTGAGATTAGATGGTACTGTCGTCGTAGTTGGGTGAACTGAAAGGAATGTATCGTGCCATACAAGAACCTTCTGCAGCTCCTCATTCAGCTCTATACATTGCGATACCACCACTTCATCCCTAGCAAGTAGTAATAACAACGAACACATCAATGCAATGACAGTATACTTTAGGAGCAAATTCAAAAGGAAACGTCCGCACATGCATAGAAAGCAGGGAAAACGGACAAGCAGCACCAAAAATTGAACTCTTACCTTGATGTCATAACCAGATGCATTATTCTTTGCTTTTGAAAAGTACATTGATCTACAAGATCCAACACAAACTCATCTGTTGCTCCCTACAGAACAGAAAACTCTGATGTAAGAGTTCACAGTGGGTTTATCTTTACAAAGAGAAACATAGTGCATTCCAGCAAAATTATTTCCCCAGAAAAAAAAAAACTGCAGCAGTATCAGCCCTATAGTTGAGGATTTAAATAATGGTCAATATATACCTCAGGATGTCTAGGATCCATGGAATTTAGTACATCCCTTAGAACTTCCATGACACTAGATGCTTTCCGAATTATACTGAAACACAGAAAAGTGCACTGTGAGAACAACTGATGGTCCAAAAGGCAATTAGATAATCAACACAGGAAACAATATATTTGTCACATCACAGGAATTATCTTGGCAGTAAGTAACAGAGGACCATACATACTGGTACTTGCTCCCTAAGTATTCCTGCTACTAAATCTGGAATAATATCGTGTTGAAACATGTGTTTTTATCCTTGTCAATGTTCAGGATATCGCTAACTGGTACCATATCAGTCGGGTGCTGCGTAGGGATAAATAGGCGAATCGACCAGTTAATCGACCAATAAATCAGTTAATCGGCTATTCGGTGACCCACCTAGTAGCGATTAACTGACGGAGATGCCTATTAACTGGTTGATATTTGGAACATTGATCCTTGCTGCTCCATGTGGGCACTACTCACAACTACGAATAGTCAAACAGCATGTTACTTGCTCCTACCATGCAATGTCAACAACGATAGCTCAGACGAAACACAGGTGGCACCTCAAATAGAACTAACTGGTTTAGTTGAGTGATAGAAATGGATTCCTCAAGTCAGAAATGCAACGGCTCTCAAACACACCTTGACATCCAAGTGCTTACATGTCCTTGGTCCTACTTGAAACCATTGAGTAACACCAGATACAATAACCAGAAGAACAACACACCTACAGTAAAATCTGCTTTTGCTAAAATGACACAGGATGGTGAGAACGAGCTTATAATTATCATCAGAAGGAACCATGTTTATACTAGGAATAAAAATCATCAGTTATTCGGGCATGAAACGTTTTGTCACAGTTTTTTGAGCATAGAGAATGGAATGACAACATGTTAGCATCATTTGAATATTAAAAATATATCCAACTAAAATACTAGCACAAAACAAAATTAACACATATTCAAAGGTGGGATACAGGTTGCAGAATGAAATGATTACTATCAACCCCATAAATACCTCGTGTCAGAAATAGGCTGCGCGTTAGCTTCCTGTTGAACACCATTCGATCTGCTAGATAGATTGTCCTTATTCGGTTCGATTATTGCTTCTGGCACAGGATTGAGTACTTGTGTAATGACAACATTTGGACGATTCGAAAACTTCACACCAGCAGACTAAGAACATGAAAATATATATCAGCTATATAACAAAAAGAGTAGCTACTATTTACTTATAACTAACAATGTTCAAATAATCACTGCATAGTGACTATATTGGAGTAGTAACTTGTAAGGTTGTTAAGGCACAAATCATAGAACGACCAACAGATATTATTGCAACATACTTAAGGACTAAAAAGTTAATAATAGTATGACTCATAAGCACATGTATTTCTCTCGGTCCAGGAAAAATATTACAGTAATGAAATTCCTTATACTACTATGCACGATCCAATTTTGTTGCAATACATGGAAGAAAGCAAGGAAATCAAGATAGATTTTTTTTTAACCTACCACTAGTTCATAATATGCCTCATAGTACTGGGGGAACTTCCCTTTAGCTCCACCAAGGGATGTTTGGGTCGCATCTAACAAAAGAAATATCTTTTCCCGAACTGGCAATTCCGTCTGAAACAAAGAGTATTTGTTATGTCAACATCAGTTAGTAAAGGTACACAACTGTCCTCCAACAATAAGCGAAAAAGAAGTCACCTTTTTCTTCACTATTTTGACAAGTATCGGAAGAAGCCCATTATCAATGACCTGCTTGTGGATAGGCTCTCCACAGTTATTCATGAGCATCTCCAACAGCTGGAAGAAATAGCACAGCAAATGGATGTTGGTTATAAATGGAAATGGATTTACTAATTCTATGTTAAGTTATTTAGTTACAGTGAGAGAGAAAATTAGATCAACATCACACAATTGACCTCACAGACAAGGCATCTTAGCAAAAGCAGACAAGGGATTATCTGAGTTTTGTCTTGCAATAGCAGAGGCGCGGATAATCCCTTTCTTCTTACATGTCCCAGATATTTATGAAGAAATACTATAAGAGGTTCATATGACTAATCTGTAACCCCAAACACCGCAGCTGATCGAGGAACGAAGCCACAAAAATGGCTAATTCGGCACATATAACTCACCATCACAGCATAAAGTTGAGCATTCTTGCTCCTGCTTCCTATACACTTCTTTAGAGATTTGATCACATCCTTCGCTTTCCTGGTGAAAGTAACAGGGAGAGAGAAAAATGGATCATTCGAGGAAACAAACACCGTCATTCCAAATGGCAACCTAAGAGCCATGGATGTCTAAAAAAAATCTCCACGCCAAGAAGAACCGGTGGCTCCTTCAGATCGATTCACCGTTCACTCAAGAAAATACGGGGATAAAATATATATTTAGGCGAACAGGGAGATAATATAATATATGTTGCAAAATCATAAACTAAATCTTTGAACTGGCAAGAAGTTGCAATGCTACACGCATGACTGAAGATTTCGTAACAGGGGAGTAGTATGCAAGGGAACGACAAGATTACCCCGGATCCTGAGCGACGAGCTCGCAGATTTCGATGTTCTTGGCCCAGTCCATCTCCTTGAGCTTCTCGCTCGTCGCCGCCTTCACCATTTCCGAAGCCATCTCCTCCAGACTCTCTTCAACGAGTTCAATCTACGATGTTTCTTCCCCCTCCGGACTAATCCAAACCTGATTCCACGACACAGATGAGTAAAATAAGCGGAAAATCCCTCTTTTCTTACACAGAGGCACTAATTAAACCATAAGTATCGCGTCTTTCGCGACCCACGAGCACCACGCCAAGAACATTCTTTCAGGCGAGGAAGAAGAACAGATACTATTATACAGCCACAAGATCGCTCACTTCGAGGGGAAAAAGGGAAAAGAAAAGAGAACATAGCACGCACGAACCCGGATCGGTCGCGACTGAGTCGAGAAGCGCCCCTAGTGCATCGTCGCCGGCGGCGGCGGGGCCATGGCTGGGGGTGGCTCGCGCAGTGATCTCACTGGGAAGGGAGGGAGAGAGGGAGGGGGGGGGGGGGGGGGGGGGGGGGGGTATGGAAGGTGAGGTTATTTGCAAATTTCAATACAATCTCTCGTTTTGCAGATTGCACCCTGTCTTTTCAGGTATCGGAGTATCACCAGCGTTGCCACCATCGTCGTCCAAGGAAAACATCAAAAAGGTAATCAAGCCAATCAGCTTCATAACTTCTGTACGAAATTACAACTGAAAATGACAATGTGGTCTACTTCCTCTGTTTTGGCTTATAATAAGGTCTCGGTGGAATTTTGGTAGAGTGATGAAATATGAGGCCAATTGCTTTAGTGATCATGGCATACGGGGTTGTTTTGGTTTGGAGCCCCGATAAAAAGTTTGGTCGTTGATCAGGCTTGGAATGGCGCTTGGATGTATTACGAATCACCGATTGCTATAATTATTTTTGTATGTAAGACAAGCACTTATGTATAACTCTTTGTCACTCCACATTTGCGACAAGATTATATATCTAATATAGCCTTCTTTTTGTGTGCATGTAAAGATAATCATTTTTCATGCACTGGCAAAGCCAGAGCCCGAGAAGCATGCGCCGCTGCTTGGGCTCAGCTGGCGAATTACAATGAGTCAATGATATAGGGCTATTTTGGATTGAGACCTGACATGTGTGCCTAGGAGAAAGTTGGGCCTAGCCATGGCCTGGAAACTTGGAAATAATTAGCTGGCCACGGTAGCCAATGAGTTATATGTTTGGTTAGTATTATGGTCTGCGTAGCTATTGTCTATGTCAGTTCGTATATATTTGCTGGCCTACACAAGCAAAAAAAGATTAGATTCCCACGACGACGCGAGGCAACCCATACAGAACACCTGCTCTAGGCTAATGAATTTGCTAGGTGTCTGAGCCAGATTAATGATTACACTAGGTGCTTAGTTTAGGCTAGTGTTTGCCTATTTAGAATATGCCTAGTGTTTGAGCCAGATTAATGATTACACCAGGTGCTCAGTTCAGGCTAGTGTTTGACTATTCAGGACACCGACCAAATAATATCCAGGCGGTAGGCCAGGTAAAATTTTGCCAGGTCTCAAACCAAATTAGCCCATAATGCAAGAATAAGAAGAATAAAGAGGAGGAGGAGGAAGAGGGAGGTTGCGTGGGCAAAGGATCAAACAAGGCACATCCAAGTATACTGTGTAGAAGTTATGGCACCGAGTTTTTCTTGCACTTATTTTCATGTGTTAAACCAAACATTGTTGTCCATTCATCCACTGGTTGGATGTAATCATTTTTGTCATGTCACATTTTGTAATTTGTAGGCAAAATGTAATGGTTTCATCTTTCTACAAAAATCTATGGCAATGCCACGAACAATATTTATGCTAGGTTGACGGCTAATTTTTATATGTCTTGATGAGTATGTATGCATTAGGCTCATGAAATTTTTCCAATTTTCAAAAAATACATGCACAAGCCCAAAGTTGTTTTGTCAATATCAACTCATTTCTGCATCCGTACAATCTTTCACTCGTCATGTTTTCTAGTACTTGTTTTCTAACGTTTCTAATCAATGAACTTACACTCATCCTGTAGAAAGGTCCTCAAGCACGCTTGTCATGTGGTAACACATATTTCTAAATTTCATCAGAAAGTTGTAGCTAAACGCACGGAATTTCCATAGTGGAGCACGATCTGCCACATTTTTCTCCCTAAGCTACAAAGTTTTCCAACGCTAGCCGTGGTCAACAACCGTGTTGCAAAGGGGAGAAAGTTGACCACGGTTTTTCAGCCAGGGACGCTGGAACAGATCACGGAAACCAGGGGGGGCAAATAGCAAATAGGCAAACAATAATAAGACAAGAAAAGAATAGAAAAGCAAAAGAAAAAGAGGACCCGAGAAGCGGGCGACCGCTTTGGACGGCGTGTGCGCCCCGCGCCGTGGTGTCGGGCCCGCAAGGGTCCACGCGGTCCACGCCGTCCCATGCGGCGAGGCCTCCGTTTTCCGCCACGTGGGGCCACGCGCGACCGCCGGCGGGGCTCGTAGACCCGGTCTTGGCACGGCAGGCCGGCCTCGGCTCGGCGTGGGAGGTGGGCTGGCACATGGGGGCGTGGGCCCGCGCGCCGCGTCGAAGCGTGCGGCGCTAGCTCTCACTCTCTCAGCTAGCTAGCCTGGAAGGCGCTTTCCCGGCACACCAGCGGTAGACGTGTGCCCGCCAACTGACAGGTGGGGTTCGGGCGCACGTCGGGCCCATACCAGTTGGTGAGGTTCGAAATAGCCGGCGTGTCACCGGCTTGTTTGGAGGATAGAGCTGGTGACGTGGACTAAGCTGCTTCGTATCACGCAACGACGACAGCCCACGCGAAAGCTAGAGACGGAAACCCGGGGGCAGAGATGCAGCGGCAGCAGTGCAGCCATGCTGATTTGGATAAGAGAACAGCGAGACGAACCGCATGCCGCCGTGCTGCGTCGTCGTGTTACGGTGATCAGGGCAACGTAGTGCTGATCGTGGATGATCAACATGCCAAAATAACCACCGAGGTTCCGTGGCAGTACCAGTTAGTTGCTTGCTGTCAGTCGCAAAAGCAGCAGCTGCGAGCGGTCCGGCCGGTGGACGGTGGATGTTAAGGGTCATTGTCAGGTACACCTCAGTCCTCAGGGGATGATGCTTCTTTGTTTCTTTTTTGCGAAATCTCAGGGGATAATGCAGAGCGGCAGATCAGCCGAAAGCCAGCTCGCGGCCGACACCCCTCGATCCAGGATGCTGGTCAATTGTCGTGGCGCTGTAAATCACTAAGCGATCCATCAGCCTAGTTGCTCACATAAACATCTCCAATCAAATCCCTATTATTAACTTTCCTAGACTCTTCTTGATCCATCATAGTTTGGTTAGTTCCTTGAAACGGATTCTTTTTGGTGTTAAGCCTTTTCTGGATTCGATTATAGTTGCCCTTCTTTTACCAAACTTCAACTTGTCCAGGTTTGGTTCAATACTCTCGTCCCCGCGTCGCTCCTCCAGGGGCGACACGGGCGGAAGCCCCAAATCGCCGCCTCCGGCCTCCCCTTCTCTCCGTCCTCCCTCCTCGCCACCGTCGGAGGACATGGCCGGGCGAACGTCGCATGGACGGCGGTGGTGGGGCTTCCCCATCTCGCGTCGGCGCGGGTGGCCCCCTGTGTGGGTGTGGCGGCCGTTCTTGCGGCGGCTACGGTGGCTGGTCTTGGCGCGCCGGCTGGCGGCGTCCGGCGTGGATCCGGGGCTTCTCGGCCCGGATCTGGCGTGCGCTGCGCGCGGCAGCCCTGGGTGCTGCGTCTTCGCGTCTTCGGCCGCGGGGGAGTTGGTGCTGGCGCTCGGTGCTGGCTGCGGGGGCAGCGGTGCTGCGGCGTCTTAGGGGTGGCGGCTGCGCGTGGAGGCTGGGGGCGGCGGATGGGACGCCGGGGCGGCGGCCTCAGTCCGGGCTCCGGCGTGACTCGGGCGTGGACGGCGTGCATGCGCGCGGCGGCGCTCGGTTCCAGATGCGTGCGTGGGGCGCGGTTTGGCGGCCGAGCGCGACAGCGGCTGGCGCGTGGCGGGCGCGGCGACCAGCTGGACGTGGCTGCTGTGCTACTCTGGAGCGCGAGGTGCGCTGCAGTTGGAGGAGCTGTTCGTCTGCGCTGCTGCTCTGTTTGTGTGGCTCCGGTCTGGATCTGGTGTGTGCTAGCTCTTCGATCTGGGTGCTGCACTTCGCGTTGCGGCTTTGGTGGCTGCGGTGGTGGTGGTCGCGGTGGTGCTGCGGTGGTGGACGGCGGCTACGGCCAAGGAGGTGGTGCGTGTGTCTGGTCATGGTGGATCGTGGGATCCCGTGGCCGGAGTGAGGTCGGCCTCGGCAGGTGGCGGTCGGTGGCTGCAGGTGGTCATCTCCGGGAGAAATCCTTGCTCCGGTCTTCTTCGGAGCCGGCGACGGCGGCGCCCGCGGGTGTCGTGATCTTTCTTGGAAGCGTCGCTGTGGAGGTGTGATCCCCCTTCCCACGGCTTTGGCTCCGGTGGGAAACCTCAGATCCGCTGGATCAGGCGATGAAGGCGTCTTCGCGTCTTTATCCTCCTTGGGGGCATCGTCTCGGAGCCGGCAACGACTGGGAGACCGGTGGAAGGCGGCATCTTCGCCGTGGATGGGCGGCATCTTCGCTGCGTGGTTTGCTGAGGCGGGACGTTGGTTTCTGTTTGGCAACGATGATGGCGTCGCGACGAGCTTGGGTCGCGGCATGGGCTTCGGTAGTCGGTTCTTCCCGGCGTGTCCGAGGTGCTCTTCTAGGGCACGTTCGGCGCAAGTCATGCATATTTCCCTTGCGATGCTCGTCGTCAAAGTCGGAGCTGTCGGTTGCTTGCGCGTGTGGCCATCTGTTGGCATGTGCCGCCATGGTTTCGGCAACTGTTTGTGGGTTGGCTTCGACGATGGAGCTCTACGGTGAAGTCGGAGTCGCCCGTTCGAGGCAACCGGTGATGACGATGACGCTTGCGACTCCTCGGCGGATGTTTTTCTTCTTTGCAGCTTCGTGTCTCATGTCGGTGGCCAGATTGGCCGGTGGTTCCCATGTCATATGGGTTGGGTTGTATCGGTTTTAGCCCGGTTTTCCATTAATTAACCGGGCAATTCTCTTCTTCTTAATCAATGAAAATGGCAAGTCTTTTGCCTTGTTTCAAAAAAAAAAAAAATATAGTTGCCCTTAGTTAACTAAACTCGGGTGTGGTACTACGGTACATGAACTAATAGTTAATCTGGCTGGGAGGAATCTGCTGAGCTGATCATTAAGAAGTTTGTTTTGTCAATAGATCCGCTGCTGATGGCTGGCAGTTGATCATTAATTAGCGCGGCAGGGTCATGTTAGGTCAACATCGGTAGTAATGAAACCAGCTGTTTCCGCAACTGCGCAACGGATACACACCTAGGCTAGCCGCGGGGGCGTCCTTGTTCCCTTGTGCCTTGTCGCCCTACCATTAGCAAAGGCCGTCCCTCTCTCAAAGACTAAATCGGCTCAGGAAAAGTCTAATTGATACACTAACTAACTACACTGCGGCCGGCCAATTGATGTTTTATTTCCACTGGGATTTGGCTTCGTTCAGCAAGGGCCGGGCGCACTGCCGCACTCACGCGTGTTTGATCTTTATTACGAAATACTCGTATATGTTCAACGGAGACAATGGATTGACCTGGAAACACGGCAACTCCTCGTCACAGTAATGGGTGGGCGCAGCATGCCTAACATATATGGCACCACCACGACGACGACGGCGGAGGTGTGCAACCTCAGATGTCAACACGTACGGAAACCCAATTCAATCGTATGGTGGTGTCTGGTGCTTCTAGCTTCTATTGCTGTTCATAAAGCTTAGACCCACTTAGCTGGCGAACGTACCCCAGAAGGGGTGGCATATTGCGAAAGATTTTGCTGACAGTTTTAGTTGTAAGCGTGTGACATGATATTTTTTGTCGGAGAAGACAATTTTTCGTTTAAAACTGCCAGCGTTTGATCTCGTCTCAGAACTAAAACTGCCATCAAAAGAAGTTCGTTTGCCATCCCTATCCCAGCGAACGTCAGCCAGATAAAATTTTCGTAAAGCTTGTGAATTGTGACTGCTGGCACCCGTGCAGATAGTTCATACAGTGCCCACACTAAAAAAAAGCATCTCCGGCATCCTTACATTTATTCGGGCTGTCCATAAATCTGCAAACCTAGTCCATGTGTTCAGACAGTCCGTCACATCAAACTTGATCCAGCCCCGATCACTTTTTTCTCTTTCTTTCCTCTCTTCATCTTCACCAATCATATACATGTCCAGATAAATTGGAGATAAATTGAAAAGTATTGTTGTATGTTTGGGCGTGTCCACAAATAAATGAGGGATCATATTTGATGTTTGTGACTGAAGTTGTGAGTGTTTGAAGTGAATGGAAACTTCTGTCTCTGATCGATGGTTACATGAGCCTTTTATACAATCTGGAGAGACGCGACGATCTGAGAGGATGCATCGGTTCCAAGAGACGGGAGAGAGAGACGTCCGTTGCGGGAGCAACCGCATGACGTTTGGGCAAGGGGAGATTCCCCACTAATTACATGTGCTAATTAATCACAACACTCCTCCTAATCTACGCTTGACCATGTATAATCATCTCATGATTGTCTAGGCGTTGTCATCATCTCAAAAGAATTCTTCTCCAAAAGTTCTTCATGAAACCTTTGATGAGAACCTGAAACATAAACTCACAAAGAGAGATTGTGTAATGTGATGTCTTGAACAAAGATATCTCAAGAAGAGACTCCCCTTGACACTTGCAAGTCCCGAAGTCGTCGCATACCAATTCCATGAACATATTTCTGGAATGTAGAATTTGATAGAGACTTGGTAAATAAATCAGCAAGATTTTCGCATGATTTAATTTGCAAGACATTTATTTCCCCGCTTTGCTGAAGATCATGGGGGAAAAACCACTTAGGAGAAATATGCTTAGTGATATTACTCTTTATGTATCCTGTTTGCATCTGTGCAACACAGGCCGCATTATCTTCATAGATAATGGTAGGTGATTCTATCGAACCAATTCCACATGATTGTTGTATGTGGTTTATCATTCTGCGAAGCCATACACATTCGCATGTTGCTTCAAATAATGAAATTATTTCAGAATGATTGGTAGATGTTGCCACCAGAGTCTGTTTCGAAGACTTCCATGATATAGCAGTACCACCATGTAAGAACACAAAGCCGGTCTGTGATCTGGCATTATGGGGATCAAATAAATAGCCAGCATCTGCGTATCCAATCATATCAGAGTCTTTAGTTCTCTGAAACTGGAAAAATAGACCAAGATCCTTTGTGCCTTGGAGATATCGAAAGATATTCTTCACTCCAGACCAATGTCGTTTGGTGGGAGCTGCGTTGTGTCTAGCAAGTAGATTCACTGCAAATGCGAGGTCAAGTCTCGTGCAATTTGCAAGATACATAAGCGCTCCAACAGCACTGAGATATGGAACTTCAGGTCCCAACACCTCTTCTCCATCATCCCTTGGCCTGAATGGATCTTTCTCTACGTCTAGAGAACGAACCACCATGGGAGTTTTAGATGGGTAGGATTTGTCCATATTGAATTTCTCCAATATTTTCTGGATATAGGCAGCTTGGTGTACCATGATTCCTAAGGGAAGGTGCTCAAGTTGAATACCTAAGCAAAATTTGGTTTTACCCAAATCCTTCATCTCAAATTCCATTTTTAGGTGATTGCGTGCTTCATCAATGTCTGGTGTGTTGCCAATGATGTTGAGATCATCAACGTACACATAAATGATGCAAAATCCTGTAGAGGATTTCTTGATGAAGACACATGGGCAATCACTACTATTGGAGTAACCTTTCTGAAGAAGGAACTCACTGAGTCGGTTGTACCACATCCGTCCCGACTGCCTTAAGCCATATAATGACTTATTCAGCTTTACACAATACATGTTGCGTTTTGCACTTTTATTCGGCATAGGGATTCCGTCAGGAACCTTCATATATATGGCCGAATCTAGTGACCCGTAAAGATATGCGGTCACGACGTCCATCAACTGCATAGATAGACGATTTTGCACTGCCAAAGATATAAGATATCAGAAAGTGGTTCCACTCATTACTGGAGAGTATGTCTCATTGAAATCAATGCCAGGTTTCTGCGTGAACCCTTGTGCTACGAGCCTCGCTTTATATCTCACCACCTCATTGTTCTCATTCCGTTTCCGGAGAAAAACCCATTTGAATCCCACAGGGAAAACACTGGGAGGTGTCGGTATTGCTTCAGTGAATACCTTTCTTTTGTTAAGCGAGGCAATTTCTGCTTGGATTGCATCCTTCCATTTAGGCCAGTCGGAGTGCTTTTGGCACTCAACGATAGTCTTTGGATCATGATCGGTGACAAGGATATCTGCAATCTTTTCAGCAAAATATATGTCGACAGTCGTAGTCTTACGATCAAATGATTCTCCAGAATCAACATAGTTGATGAAAAATTCCTGCATCCCTAGTGACTCATCGTGATTTCCCAATACACGTGAGTCTGGGTGTTTCGATGTCCCAGCCAGTGTGCGCAAACTGAAGCTGGGTTGTGGAGGTTGCCCTTCCACTGGGTGTATACTACCCATCAGGTGTTTGTCAACGTTGAGTTAACTTGCATTTACTGACTCCGAGGTTTTTGTCCTCGATTTCCTTTGCTGCTTGCTAGAAGCATGCTCCAGGTCAGAGGCCGTACTACTCCCCCTCTTTTTAGGGACAGGGAGTTGAGTGGTTTTTATTGGTACCTCCACTCTACCAGGCGCATTTCTGGCCGGATTTAAGGATTTTGTAACACCTTTAAGATCAGTAAATGAATCTGGCAGATTATTTGCAAGATGTTGCAAATTTATGATTTTCCGAACTTGGAGTTTGGTCTCTTGGGTACGTGGATCAGAGGATGAAATGGCTTGAGCATTCCAATCAAGTTCAGGGCATTCTTTCTGGTACTTGAAATCTCCCCCTGATGCCGGAAAATGCTCCTCATTAAATATGCAATCAGCGTGACGGGCTGTGAACAGATCCCCAGTAAGGGGTTCCAGGTACTTGATAATCGACGGCGATTTGTACCCCACATAGATCCCCAGTTTCCTGTGTGGGCCCATAGATGTCCGCTGTGGTGGTGAGATTGGGATGTATGTAGCACATCTGAACTTACGCAGATGGGAAATGCTAGGAGGATTTCCACGTACCAATTGCAGAGGGGAAGTACTGTGATATGGAGTTGGCCTCAATTGTATCAAGTCAGCTGTGTGACCCCAACAAGAGGTTGGCAAGTTGCAATTCATCAACAAGGGTCTTGCAATGAGTTTGATCCTCTTAATCAATGATTCAGCCAAACCATTTTGTGTATGGACATATGGAACAGAGTGCTGAACTTCAATCCCCAAAGCCATGCAATAATCATTGAAAGCATGTGAGGAGAATTCTGCGGCATTGTCCATTCGAATTGACTTAATTCGACTTTCTGGATAATGGGCTTGCAACTTAATGACTTGCCTCATTATCTTGGCAAATGCATGGTTCCGTGTGGATAGAAGACACACATGTGACCATCGTGTAGATGCATTAATGAGAACCATGAAGTACCTGAAAGGTCCAGATAATGGTTGGATGGGACCACAAATGTCTCCTTGAACACGTTCAAGAAACTGAAGTGGTTCAGCTTGTATTTTGAGGTGCGAGGGCCTCAAAATTAGCTTACCCGTGGCACAAGATGTGCACACAAAGTCTGAAGATTGAGGGAATTTTGACTCAAGCAAATTATGACCAATGGAATTGCTAGTAATTTTTCTCATCATCCCGATGCCGGGATAGCCTAGGCGATCATGCCAGGTTTGGAATGCGTTAACATTCTGAAAAATTACTTTGTATGCAACATGTTCTATTGATGTACGTATAGTACAAACCAGACGATACAGAAGGAATTTTCTCATGTACCTTTTTGCCATATCCGTGATCTTTGGTAAAGAGTAGATACTCCTCTTTGTTATCTTCATGGGTTTCAATGTGAAAACCATTTTTACGGATATCTCGATAACTGATCAGGGTACGTGATGAGTCGGGATACAATAAAGCATCCTCAATCGTCACTTGTGTACCACTTGGGAGGGTAAATATGGCACGTCCAGTGCCAACAATCACCGTATCGCGTCCAGTGATAGTCAAAATATCTCCATTCATCTTTTTTAGAGTTTGGAAATATTTCATCTCCCTCAATATGGAGTTTGTGGTACCACTATCCACAAGGCATAATTCCTCTTCCATCGGATTGTCCCCGTAGAGAACTATATATAAAACAAAGAATTTTCAATAAGAAAACCTCATGTTAATACATAGAATACAATCTTATTATATCAAATGTGCTGATACAATATAATATAAAGACAACAACAAACTTATGTTCTTATTACAATCATCACAAATGGACATTATTAAGTAGATCACTAAGGAGATTGAGGGACTAAGTCGAAGTTGCCAAACACATCGTTTGAGGTGTACTCAAGCAACATGTTCTACGTGTCAGCAGGATCCTCAGGCGGAAGGGAAATCATGGTGTTGCTCGGTCCAGGAGGAACATCGTGCGAACAACCAGCTCCATTGGCGCTATGCGGATGAAGGTTGAAGTTGGCTTCAAACCTTTTCCCTTGAGGTGCTCTGCGTCCCTGAGATTGCTGGTACAGCATAACCAGATGCTTGGGCATTTGGCACTTGTCAGTGGAATGCGTGTAGCATCCACACTTGTTGCAAAGCTTAGATTTATCAAACTTGGGCTTTGCAGTGCCTTTTCCCTTGCCTGGGTTTCTGGATCTCCTGTTCCCATTGCCCTTTCGCCTATGCTCGAAATTGGATTGTTTACCCCGAAAGGTACCATTAAACCTCTGTCTATTCGCGACATTCAAATGAACTTCATGTAAAGGTTGTGCCCCAACTGGGCGCTGAGAGCCATTCTTAGCGAGTAGCTCATCATGCTTTTCAGCCTGAAGTAACATGTGAATAAGCTCAGAGTAGACAGTATAGTTGCGAGCACGGTATTGCTGTTGAAGAATCCTATCTGATGGGAGTATAGTAGACAAAGTCTTCTCTATCTTTTCCGCATCAGTAGGTTCCTTCTCACAAAAACGCAGTTTGGAACTTATCTTATGAACCTCATGATTGTACTCACCAATGGACTTGAAATCCTGAAGACAGAGATGAGTCCAATCATGGAGTGCTTCTGGCAGGACTACTGCCTTCTGCTGTTCATACCTCGTTTTGAGGGCCAGAAACAAAGTACTAGGAGATTCCTCCTGTAAATACTCAGACTTGAGATCTGGATGAATATGGTGCCTTATGATGTATAAAGCAGCATAATTCTGCTGTTCTGTCAGCGGCGTGGCTCCGGCCGGGAGAGGAGTCTCGGGGGCCACGGGACGCAAGACTGATCTTGATGTCCATGGCCCATGTAGGGTAGTTGTTGCCATTGAGGGCAAGCTCCTCAAACTCTTTGGCTGTCATTTCGACCTACATGGGTGAACCAGAGATAATTAATTTACTGGCGGTAAATTAAAGACCATCATGGTTATGTAATAAGAATGCAAAGATTTGGTGCTCAAGTGAATAACTTGAAAATTTTCTCAACCTCAATTGTGTGAACATAACACATTGAAGATCACATAGATCTCACAGTAATAGGCTACATAATCTGACAATGTCAGTAGATGCGCATGTTTCTATTACCTTGTGTATGTTACAATTTAAATATAAGGAAATACACGTTGGAGGTAATCGTTTGTCGAGACTGACAAAACGTAGACCTCACAGTAAGAGGGGATAGTCTGCATATGAGCAGTAGATCCAACTCATTACCTTGTGATCCCAAATATAATGAGGGAGAAAATATTCAAAAATTTGCAAGTTTGATATGCGAGAGAAAACAATCTCAACTGCAAAAACATGTTCAAAGAGAATTTGATATGTGGTAAACACATGGAACATGTCATTCCTAGATGAAATCCGGTACTTTATTTATATTATCATTCCATTGCATAATATAAACACACCTACTAATAATTACATAAGTCCTAACATAGAATAAATCTAGAACAGGACTATAGTGTAGGTAGCAGCCAAACTAGGTACTAAACAGAGTCTAAAACTGCACAAATACAATAATTAGTACTACTGTTAATAATCAGCCCGGAGGAGGCGGCCGGAGGTCACACCAGGCGTCTGGGCCTGGGCCTCCACAGCCTTTGGCCGGCCCACCCGCAGCCTCACTGCATAAGAGAGAGGGAGGAGGCGGCGGTTACGGATAAGGGTCGGAGACCCGAAGCTCGCACCACCCTGCTCGACCCCCCCCCCACCCTACACGGCGCCGCCGACGATTGCAGTGGCCGCTGCCGCATCCCCTCATGCCTCCTGTGGTCACCGACGCAGCACCAACGACCCCTCCTCGTCTGAAGAAGAGGTGACGACGACGGGGTCATGGCGAGCTCCCTGTGGCGGAGCGTTGGAGAAGCCGAGGCTCGCCGGAGCCCACGAACCGGCGCGGCGGTCGAGGGCAGCGACGGCGCGATCGAAGAGGCGCCCGAAGCGCCGTTCCGCGCGGCTGCTCGAGCCCGCGGCCATCTCCTGCTGAATCGGGGCGGTGGCGCTGGCGCCCTCCATGCCGGCTCCAAGGCGGACGACGCCGGAGGCGCCGGTTGGCGCGGAGACGAAGGCGAGTGCCTCCTCTTCATCCACTGCAGTGCACATCGGCACGGGGACGTAGCCGGGCGGGCGGCGGCTCGGGCCAGCGGCCACGGCATCAGGCGTCGGCGACGGCGCGAGCCACTCTGCCGGCGAAGGAGGGGGTGGAGGCGGAGACCCGGGAGGTGCGGCAGCGCGTGCAGCAGCGCCGAGGCCGTGTCCGTGGGCGAGGGGAGCACCAGGAGCGGCGCGTCCGGCGACGCCGTGGCCGCATCCAGCGGCGCGGTGACCACCATGTCCAGCGGCGCAACGGCCGAAGCGACGGACGGCCTGCATCCTGCGACGGAAGCGCCGGAGTCCACTAACACCATGGTAGCGACGACGGTAGCGACGACCATCCTCGCGGATCAGGCGGAGGAAGAACGAAACGAGGCCTGGCATCTCACCGGCAAGTCTCTATCTCTTCCTCTTCTCCGTTGTTCGCTCTCTGGTAGAGTTCTACGTGCGTGATAACGTGTTTGAAGTGAATGGAAACTTCTGTCTCTGATCGATGGTTACATGAGCCTTTTATACAATCTGGAGAGACGCGACGATCCGAGAGGATGCGTCGGTTTCAGGAGACGGGAGAGAGAGACGTCCGTTGCGGGAGCAACCGCATGACGTTTGGGCAAGGGGAGATTCCCCACTAATTACATGTGCTAATTAATCACAACAGTGAGCCAGCTCATCGCATTACCTTCTTTTAATGTCTATGATGTCTGCTACAAGTACGTTCATCAATTTGATGCACAGGCAAATGTATCATTTTGGAGCAAGACAAAACTTTGCCGCCTGCTCTGATCTGCCCACGCTTCTTCTGTCATCGTGCTTGTGCCTCCGCGGAAAGGAAGTACTCTATTGATGTAGAGTACACTTACTGTGGACTTGGCCTAGTATTGATGTGGGCCACTAACGAGTTGATCCTCCTTTCTCTCGTCTGGATCAGCTGAACAAGCAACTCCAGAAATGCTATATCTGCCCTTCCGCGACATGGAAAATATTATACCTCGCCTTCCAAGATTTTTTTTTTTTTGAGCGAAGCCTTCCAAGATTGAAGCAGCGCTCGTATCTGACGATTCATAGCGGGCCACGGCCCAATGGAAGAGGTGCACTAGTGCTAGCGGTTTTGGAAACCTTCAGTACGGTTTTAGGAAGGTATCGTCTGTTTTTTTTTCTCTACTAATTTATCTTTTTTTGTTTTTTGTTTCTTTTGTAAAATACGCGTTGAAACATTTCAAAAAATTTAATACTTGTGAAACATTTTTCAAATTCATGTTAAACACTTTCAAATATATGTTAAACATTTATCCGAACACATGTTGAACATTTGTTTGTCAAATGCATTTAAAAAATATCATGAGTGTATTTAAACATGTAAATTACTTATTAATATTTTTTGAATGGTACGATGTTTTTGAAAATTATGCAAACATTTAATGAACATTTTTATAAAGTACCAGCACTTTGTTTTGAAATGTGTGAACTTTTTAAATGGCATGGACAAATTTTTGAATGGTACGGACATTTTTAATTGCAAATTACAAGGACAAAATATTACATTTTCATAATTTTTTTAAAAAATCCTGAACATACTTTCAAACATGTGATTTTTTTTAAAAAAACCATGCGAATTCCATGAACAATTTTTTAATGTGCGGCAAACTTTTTTTAAATTAAGTAGAATAATTTTTAAAAAATGTTTATGTTTTGGAAAAATGTGCGCATGCTTAAAATAAGCATTCATATATCTCTAAAAAATATCATGTATTTTTCCTGAAAGATTAGAGGAAAAGCCAGATCGTGGTTTACATGTATGGATGTTGAACTTAGTGCACTAGACAGCTCGGCCACATATTTGTGCATGCCAATTGTGGACGTGAGCTGTTGTATGCACTAAGCGCGCAGAACTATGTTGTTGGGCTGGCCCACGTGCATTGTGCTGTAGGCGAGCTTGACTTGTACTAGCTCGAATTAGGCGACCTACATAGACCCAAACCCTATTTGACTCTTCAGTCGCCAGTTACTTAGTCTATATACCTTATATATATTTATATTTATACTAGCACATATGCCCGTGCGTTGCAACGGGAGAGATAATTGATGTGTTCACTTAAATATCCGTAGCATGACCCAACATCATCCGAATTGTGCCCGACCACGACAGAGAGGTGCACACTGAGGTCTAGCAGAAATTCATATCAATAGTATGTTAAGAAGCATGATACACATATAATACTTTTGATACGGTTTTTGTACGACGATTCTGATCTCAATAAAAGAATTCTATTAAATGTGTTTTAGGTCATCTCTACATATGCTTGAAGATTAATAAAGAAAAATTGTCTACGTCTGAGCGAAATGACCCTAGTTCGTTGCATACAACTCGATGCTCTTATTTTTGTTGCACATAACGGATGCACATTGCACAACAACGCATATATGCGTGCCCCTCCCACGTCTCTCGGTATTAATTCCTTTTTATTATTGCATTGCATGCATGCCACACCCTTGGTATTAATATCAATTCCTTTGTGTTATTCTCTCCTTCATTTTTTTTTGAATCTCCCGTTCTTTTTTATCCCTACTGATCACGCCCTTTATTCTCTCCTTTCTTTATTACTGCTATATGCCCATTGAAATCGATCATTCATACTCCCTCCGATCCATATAGGCTCTCATAACATATTTCATATATATAAAGATGATATAAAAGTTATATTGTGTGTTAGCATTTCCCAAAATACACCGTAGCAATTAATTAGGTTAATTAAGTTTATGCCCTGAACAGAATTTTAAAGTGGTCAACGGGAACAAATAATAGCACGGTTGGAAACTACGGATTTTTCTGATCAAATTACATATACAAATTATTTTAATCCGAGTTACGGTTGCAAAGTTATAGCATAATCATGTTTAACATATTCTGTGTAAATAATAAAAGCCAGCGACCTAACGGGCTGAAAACAGAGCGAACTGGGTCTACTGTAGCTGAACGCGGAATGCTAACCGGCGCCCAGGCGCGCGAGGTAGCGGCTGCCGTAGTTGGGCCGAAGCCCAACAAAGAAATGGCACTTATTGTTGGACCATGGGTTACTTAAAGAAAAAATCAGGGGATTTTCTATAAAACATATGACGACGGACGGGGAGAAATGCTCCGTACTTTATCAGTAGGTATAAATTTCTATACCTAATAATAAAGTATGCAACGCTTCTGCATGTACACCGTCGCGTCTTTTTGCAGAAAACCCCCCACTCTTTCTTAAAATCAATCTGCAGTACCGGTTTAAGTTATTCCAGAGATAATGTTTCACTGTTTGCGTAAAACTCCCTGCAGTGTCTTCAAATCAACCCGCAGTCCGGGTTTAAGTGACTCTGAAAAAACTGTTCGCTGTTTGCGGAAAACACTCTGACATTTGGTTTAATTAACCCATAGTACATATCATACTTTTTAAAAAATAGTCAAATCTTTTAAACCGTAACTTCGATTTTAACATATTATATATGAAGTTTGATTAGAAAAATTGTAGAATCTGAATCTGATGTTATTTTACCTGTTAACCATTTTAAAAATGTTATTTAGGGTGCTGCCTTGATAATAGTGCATGATCCGCCTCTCTTTTGTATCGGTGTAGATCCGGATTGAAAATGAACACCTGAGTAAAATTAGACTGGATATGTGATGTCTACTACACAACTTTATTCTTGTAGACTCTGTTGGGTCTCCAAGCGCAGAGTTTTGTAGGACAGCAGCAAATTTCTCTCAAGTGGATGACCTAAGTTTTATCAATCCGTGGGAGGTGTAGGATGAAGTTTGGATCCAAACTACTCTTGACTCCAGGGACCTGTTACTCTGTGTGCACTAGCAAACACATTAGTCCCTCACTGTTTGTCAACAATCTCCAAAACATAAGGAGGCAAATTATTGCACCAACAATCTCCAAAACAGATAATCATCGAAGTGAAGATAGATAAGTGAAAAGCAATTCCAACAAGAGTGAGTGAGTGTTACTTTGCTCGAAGATGAAATAGACTCCCCCTAAATGTATGCAGGGAAGAAAGATATGAGATAAATTCTCCTGCAAGTACTGAATAATATGGAGGAAATTTCAATCATTCGAGACATTGATTCGCACTGATGAGATATAATCCATCAAGATCGTAGTGCAATCATTTATAACTTCTGATAATAATTCCACCTGCAAGACAAATGCTTCGAGAGAAATGGTGCAGCAGCAGGGGTTATAAACATTATAGCACAGAAGTTATCGAGTTTTACAACATAGTACAGATAAACTTAAACCAGAAGTTGCAAACTCGCACGAAACCAAAACCAATCGAAACACAGAAAGCAAATCTATCGAGACTCTATGTAATTCTCCCCTTTTTGTCAACAAGTGTCAAAAAGGTGACGAATAACATGAGTGCAAAAACGCAGAACTTGGTTTAATCGGTGGCATCTCCAGATGAACTATCTGAGGTGAGTTCTTCTTCGGAAGTGACAGGATTGTCTTCGTCTTCAGCAGCATCAGATTTTACTTCAGGAATAATGACTTGGGGCTGAGCAGACGAGGGAACAAGTGGAGTGGCCATAGGAGGAACACGGGAGTGCACATTGCCTTCGGTAGGTTTCTCGGTCGGTGAGGTGGCTTCAGACTCGTCAAGCAATTTGCGAAGCTTGAGATGAAGAAGATCAGTTGTTGGCTCACGAACAGGCAGAGGAGGGGTACTCCGATCTTGAAAATCTTCAATAGTGAAGCCTTGGTCAATGTAGTCATAGAGCTCTTGGAGATTGACATTCATGAGTTGTTTCTCGGTGAAGAACTTGCGAAGAAATTTCCAGAGCCTCTTCTTGTTTTCATCAGCTATCAGATGCATTATCCTCGTGCGATTGTTGAGAGCATTTAGCTCGGAGGCGAGATGTTCTTTCTCGCGTCGATCCTCAGCGATATGCTGCAGCAGCAGTTGTTGTGTACACAAACTGACTTCGAGTTGCGATGGAGGTTGAGGCGAAATCTTTCGGTCACGCTGAGGCAGACGTGGCCCATCAAATTGCTTATGATAGTCTTGGGGCTTGATGCAGGCGATTTGCCCGAAGTAATATCTTCCATGACTTGCAAGGTATCGCAAATAGGAGGAATGAAGCTTTTATGGTTCTCCTTCGCAAGATACACTGTGCGCATTGCATGATCAACAACTTTCTGGATCCAGGGCGCGAACACTTTGATGCAGAAGGGATATTGAGCAGAATCTTTCAGAATGCGCAGGAACATATCTTCTACGTCGAAGATGTATCGCTCAGAGATTGCATAGATAGCATTTCGAAGAACATCTGAGATGGATTTGTCTGGATTCATACCCGCCAGAGGGCAAATGGTGTAAGAGAGCATGTGGAATAGCGTCTGATTCTCGAACGTCAAGTGCTCAGGACGAGGAGGACCCGTGTAGTCACGAATCTTTTCTTGATCCATAGTGCACCAAAAAAATTCATCCGATATGACATCAATGTTATGGACCCGAATTTCAGTGTTACCATGCTCAAAGCGAGGGAAATGGAAGTGCGAGACAAAATCCGTTGAAGTGCATCTAATGCGTTTTCCTTCGGTCATCCACTCCATAATCCATTTTGAGCTATCAGATTCATCGCTAGAGATATACAGGGTCGCATAGAACTAAAGAATAATCTCTCTGTTCCAAGGATGCTCGAATTCAAATACCTTGGTGAGACAGAAATCATCCAGATCCTTAAGCAATTGATTAAAACAGCCAATATTGCGCATAGCAGGAATATCGAGATATTCGTGAGGAAATATCTTTCTGCTCTCATAGAGGACCCGAGAGTAATAGATGGCCTGTTCCTTAGTCCAGAAGCGAGGCGATTCCGAAGTGCGCGGCCCATCATACGGACTAGCTTGAAAGAATTTGGGATGCGCATTCCGATTGAAAAGAGGTCCTTTGGCGCCTGCTCCTGACGAGAACAAGGGCAGTTCTTCACGAGGGTACGGGTATTTGAGTTCTTCTTCAGGAGAGAGATATTCATCACCATATACAACCGAGTCAGTACGGCGAGCAGAGACAGATTTTCGTTCGGAAGGACCAACATCTGGTATTCGAGTCGCTGTGTCGATGGATAACTTGAGTGGAGACGGAGCATGAGGCACAACAGAGGGTGCTGCAGAGACAGTGGGCAGTAGGACAGGTTCATCCACTTTAGGCATTGAGACCGAATCATGCACTGGAGGTGGTTGCGGTTGTGCCACTGGAACCTGTTGTTGCTCGACAATAGGAGGTGCCGAGACTTTTGGAGCTTCATGAGCCGAAGAAGCTTGGGGCTCGGATCGAGGGATTTCACCTTCCTCGGAAACAGATTGTTGCGAGGGAATATCAGCCCGAGCAGGGGATGCCACAGGCACTGATTCAGTTGGCCTTGGCGAGGGAGGAGCATCCGAGTCTTTGACTGGTGGGTTCGAAGGAATAGCTGGCTCAGGAGATTTTTCTTGCGGAGCAGGAGGAGACTGAGCAACTTGGGGAACAGGCGACGGTTCCTTCGGAGCAGGAGGTACATTTTTCTTTGCTATTCGCTTTCGTTGCTTTTTCTTTTGCTGAGCAACTTGATCAATGTGACCCTTGACCAAATCATTGTACCCAGTGACTTTGGCTTGATGTTCATCGCAGATCTTGCGAACAATTTCATCTAGATCCGTGTGAAAGCGTAACCTTCGGTGACGAAGGAGAGTCATGGCACGATTGATGTCCTTGTAGGAATCTTCGAGTGCTTTAATGACAAATTTTGAAGAGGCAGTTTTCATTCGATCATCAAGGTCCATTAGCTCGGCAGAGAGAGAGTTGATCTCAACTGCATCTTCCCTCAATTCTTGAACTACGGAAGTAGCCTGTGTAATAACTTCAGCAGGAATTGGCAGAGAGGCCACTTCACTATCGAATGGATTGTCCACAAATTTATCGAGCTGTTCCATGGTAAATATGTGATCATAGTAATGAGGGGCATCAGACTGGACAATAGGAGCAGTCTGGACAGAAACTTGCTCGGAAGGAGGCTTAGAAGCCAATGGTTGAGTCAAGGTAGGCGCAAACTTAGCAGCCTTCTCCTTCGGAGCGGTAGCTTGTGGAGCATCTTTCTCGGTAGGCGCCTTGATTTTCTTCAAGTCAGGCTTGGGGATTCTTTCGCCTGGCTTTGCAGAACTCACAGGAGTGTCAATTACCAAATCCTTCAAATTGATAGCATCTGGATGAGGAGTTATGTTCACATGCTGTTTCAAAGTGACGGTAGTAGCAGGGGTTTTTCTAGCTGGGATCTTCTTCGGTGGTGCTTCTGGAACCAAATTAACCCGAAGATCAGGCAGCACAGTTGAAGTGGTAATATTGACTTCCTCGCTGAGAGTAGCAGCAACTTATTCCTTGGTGAGCGGAGGGTCATCATCATCAGCCGAAGAATCATTCATTTGAAACTCATCTGCTGGTTCAGCCTTTTTCTTCTTTGGTGCATACTTTCTCTTCGCAACACCGCTGGGATCATGCTTGCGTTTAGAACGACCTTCTGATTTTCCTTCGGCCTTTTTCTTCTCCACATCATCTTTGAGAAGGCGAAGGTTTTCCTCTTCATGAGCCTTTTGCTTTTCAGCCCTCTGAGCTCGCTTGATGGCATTGCGCTGACGCTTAGCAAGCTCATCAGGATAAGATTCGGGTGTTCGAAAGGAGGACTCATGAGCATTTGGTGGTGGAGGTGGTCTCTCTTGGGGACCATTTGGCTTGATGAGAGAAATTTCTCGGCAGTCACCCCATGGTGGATGAAATGCAAAGTTTTGAGCAAACCGAGGATGAACAAATTCATAGTTGAACCATTTGCGCACCCAGTGACGGCGAATCCATTGTTGACGCGTATCTCTCTGGTGTTTTGTTTCTACTAGAACTGTATCGTACATATCATGAGAGATATACTCAACTGTGTTTGTATATGCCTGTCTGCCACCCCTCTTCTTCTTCGGAGCATTCTCTTCTTGCTCATCGGCATTTTGCTCGGTTCTTTTTCGCTTGCTGGTTGATGGGCCTAACGTTGGGCCCTTAGCATTCGGAGCTTTGGATTCATCAGCAGTACCTAGAACAACGTCATCTCTGTCGGCCAGGCTCACTGGTTGAGCCGAATCCTCAACTGACTGCATTTTCCTGTGAACAAAGATAGATGCGAGGGAAAATGGGGACAGGGTTACGAATGCACACAGCGAAGATTTTGAAAAAGAAATCGTTTTTGATGAAGAAGTAGATGCAGACTTTGAGAAATGTTTCGGCCGAAAGAAATGTGTAGAACGAACTAGTAGGTTCAAAGAATATACTAGTAAACGTGCTAGGCATTTCATTCGTACGAGACATAACACAAACCCTAGATCTGAATTTTTTTTGGATGCGAGGGACAACTACAAACCACATCCGCACAAGTTACCTAGCAGTAAAGATCTGGGAAATGCAGTAAAATAGGCAATTTCTACCGCGGACGAACTCGAACAGGATGAATGGAAGAACGAGTTCGCACTACACATACCCTAACTCGGTGATGTGCAGCGACTACGGCGGCGCGGAGATGAAGATGATCTGCGGCGGCAAGGAATGACTCCGGCGACCTCTTCCCGGCAGCGAAGCGGCGAAGATGGTCGACGTCGTTGAGCTCGAGGAGGAGCAGTGCGGTAGGGCTTTGGAAGGTGACGAGGGCGGAGATGCGAAGTGAAACAAGGAGGGTGACGGCACAGTATTTATATGCGAGGAGGAAATAACCGCACCCGATGAATCTGATCAGACGGCCACGGTCAGAGGACTATTGCGATTCAACGGACTAGATAAACTAGCAGTTGATGAAGAGCATGTGGCAACCGTCACCAAAGAACGTGGTCCAGACTTGGGCGGGAAACCCCAAATTTTGGACGGCTTTCGCCAAAACTGATTAAGTTCGGACCGAAACTTTAACGTGGTCAAGGACACCAGATAAAGTTTCGTTCCCAAATGAATTTTGTGCATTCATAACGGAGCAGCATAGACTGGAAGAGATAGAATAGAGGGAAAAACAGGGTCCTAGGTATTTCACTCAGACGAAGAAACACAAACACCCAAGAGAAAAACTATGAGTGAAATACATTCGGACTAACACAAAAGCTTCAAATGCAACTCAACGAGGAGAAATTGTGGTGGCGTTACCCACCGTATAAGAATTGTATGACCCGGAGCATTGCACAATTATCGTGGCACCCGGTTAGTCTAGTTCTTCGTTAATGTATTCACTCTCAGAAAGAAAATTTCACTTTGTCGAAATTTTCAAATTCTTCGAGTGTTATGCACCCATTCCTTTTAAGATGTGGAAATGATGGTACGGGTGCCGAGTCCAGCTTACTGCACGTTTGCGGAATCTAGGATATTTAGCTCACACCGTAACACACAGAATCTTTTCTCATCGAGAGGCTTGGTGAAGATATCGGCGAGATTCTCTTCGGTATTGATGTGACTGATGACAATATCCTCTCGAGCAACATGATCGCGTAGGAAATGATGTCTGATCTCAATATGCTTGGTGCGAGAGTGCTGCACTGGATTGTGTGCAATTTTGATCGCACTCTCATTGTCGCACAATAGAGGAATCTTCTTGACCTTGATGCGATAATCCTTTAGAGTCTGCTTCATCCATAATAACTGAGTGCAACAAGCGCCAGCAACAATATATTCGGCCTCAGCCGTAGAGAGCGAGACACAATTCTGCTTCCTTGACGACCAACATACCAATGATGTACCGAGGAAGTGACATGTCCCCGAAGTACATGTCCTGTCAACCCGGTCACCTGCATAATCTGAGTCTGAATATCCAACGAGGTCAAACTGTGCTCCCTTAGGATACCATAAACCTAAGGTGGGGGTGTGAGCCAAATATCTCAGAATACGCTTGACCGCTTGGTGATGCAATTCTTTCGGTGCAGCTTGAAAACGAGCACACATACAAACACTCAACATGATGTCAGGTCTGGATGCACATAAGTAGAGAAAAGAACCAATCATCGAACGATAAGCTTTCTGATCGTAATCTTTACCGTACACATCTGCGTCCAACCGGCCATTAGTGGGCATGGGAGTTTTGTAGCCCTTCTGTTTGCAGTCTTGCATTTTGAAATTCTTCAGACAATCTCTCAGATATTTCTCCTGGGATATGAAAATTCCATTGTCCTGTTGACGAATTTGTAGTCCGAGAAAGAACTTGAGTTCACCCATCATAGACATTTGATATTTCTCGGACATCATTCGCCCAAATTCCATACTGCAAGCATTGTTAGTACAGCCGAAAATAATATCATCCACATAAATTTGACATACGAATAGATCGCCATCAATAGCACGAGTGAAAAGAGTGGAATCAGTGGATCCTGGCTTGAACCCTTTGTCGAGCAGAAACCTCTTCAGAGTCTCATACCAAGCTCGAGGGGCTTGCTTCAGCCCATACAAAGCCTTTTTCAACCTGAAAACTTTGTTAGGAAACTAAGGGTTTTCAAAGCCAGGTGGCTGCCTAACATATACTTCCTCATCAATTTCACCATTAAGGAAAGCACTTTTCACATCCATTTGATAAAGCAGAATATCATTGTAATTTGCATAAGCGAGAAGAATACGAATTGCCTCAAGGCGAGCAACAGGAGCATATGTTTCACTGAAATCAATACCTTCTACCTGTGTATACCCTTGAGCGACAAGACGCGCTTTGTTTCTCACAACAATGCCATTTTCATCTTGCTTGTTCCGGAAAATCCATTTTGTGCCGATGATATTGTGCTTCTTAGGATTCGGTTTGTCAACCAATTCCCACACATCATTCAATTCGAATTGCACCAACTCTTCTTGCATAGCATTCATCCAATCGGGATCATTCATAGCT
Source organism: Elymus sibiricus (assembly GCA_039707655.1). NCBI lineage: Eukaryota > Viridiplantae > Streptophyta > Magnoliopsida > Poales > Poaceae > Elymus > Elymus sibiricus. Next base: position 313,017,479 of record CM077676.1, read on the forward strand.
TCTTCATACTTTGTAGGTTCTGTCAATGAGACAAAGGAGAAACTGCCACAGTAGTTAGCCAAATGGGTGCAAGAGCGATTTGTGGGTCGGTAACCTGGATTCTCGAGATCCTCGAGGATTAATGCAGGGTCAACTCGATTTGCCACTCGTGGGAGAGGATTTCCTTCTTGATGATCATTTTCATTTTCCTCAGTATCAGCATCAGGATTGGCATTAGTATCGCCATTTTCATCTTGATTGCCATTTTGATCGGCATTTGCATTTGCATTTGGGTTGCCATTTGTGTTCGGTGCGGCATTTTCTTCGGCAGTAGATTAGCGTGTTCGTCGAGCTATGGGGCATCATCATCGGAAGAGTCAGGTGTATTTCCTTCGACTGGCCTGACGTCCCCAATGGCCATTTGCCGAATAGCATCCGAAATCGGAGGTTCATCTATCACATTAGGCAGGTGCTCCTTTTGAGAGCCGTTAGATTCATCAAACCGCACATTTACCGTTTCCATAACTTTCCCGTGGTGAGAGTTATAGGCACGATAAGTGTGCGAGTTCGAGCCATAACCAAGAAGAAAACCTTCATGTGCCTTGGGTGCAAACTTGGAATTATGATTCATGTCACGAATATAGCAAGGTGCACCAAAAACACGTAAATAAGAAACATTTGGTTTCTTGCCAGTGATAAGCTCGTATGAATTTTTCTTAAGGAATTTGTGAAGATAAACTCGATTCACAACATGGCAAGCAGTGTTAATAGCATCAGCCCAGAAACGAATGGGAGTTTTATACTCACCGAGCATTGTTCTCGCCATTTCAATGAGGGTTCTACTCTTTCGCTCAACAACTCCATTCTGTTGGGGAGTGTATGCGGCAGAGAATTCATGAGTGATACCATTTTCATCGAGAAAGTCTTCGATATGAGTATTTTTGAACTCAGTACCATTGTCGCTTCTGACATGCTTAATTCGCACATCGTATTCATTTTGAGCCTTCTTGGCGAATCTTTTGAAGATGTCTTGGGTGCAGGTTTTGTCTTCGAGAAAGAATACCCAAGTGTATCGAGAGAAATCATCAACAATAACCAGACCATAATGACTGCCTCCGAAACTTGCATAGTTTTGAGGCCCGAATAAATCCATATGAAGAATTTCCAGTGGTCTTGTTGTGGTCATGACAGTTTTTGACGAATGATGCTTCTTGGCCAATTTATCGGCTTCACACGCAGCACAGAGACGATCCTTGTCGAATTTCACATCAGGAATACCACGCAGATGATTTTTCTTCACGAGAGTCTACAAATTTCTCATACCTGCATGACCAAGTCTTCGGTGCCACAGCCATCCTTCGGTTGCTTTTGCAAGCAAACAAGTTTGGACTGAGGGACCCTTAGAGAAATCCACAATATATAAATCACCTTTTCTATTTCCCTCGAAGATGAAGGAATTGTCAGAGGCCATAAAGACGATGCATTTGGAAGATGAAAATAGAACTAGCATGCCTAGATCACAAAGCTTGCCTACTGACATGAGATTGAATCCAAGAGACTGAACAAGTAAAACGTCATCAATGTTCTTGTCCTTGGATATAGCAATTTTACCTAACCCAATTACCCTTCCTTTGTTGTTGTCGCCGAAAGTAATATACTTCTGAGATGAAGCAGTTAAGTTGGGGTCGACAAACAACGACTTGTCTCCGGTCATATGACTAGTGCATCCACTATCCATTATCCATTCGGTACATCCGGAGACATAGTCCTGCAAATAAATCAGGCGTTCTTAACCACCCACATCTTTGTAGGTGGCTTCGAAACATATGAGCGAGTAGGATATGATTTCTTTCGATAGTCATGCGAATTGTAACTTGAGTGAGTACGAGCATAATCGAAAGAGTAAGCATTGAAATTCTTCCCAGACGAATGAGTATAGTGGTTGGATGAGGTATGCATATACTCATTCTGTCAAACTTTTTCCAGGAAGTATCGAGCATTTTCAGCCTGCATGGTTAGTAACGTAGTAATAGGCAATGCTTCGATAGTTTTCCTAGGCACCCAGATAGCTTTCTTTGGGGGGCCATTCCTGCTGTTCGGTCCAACATAGCGAGCAACAGCCTCACCACGTTGGTTTTTGTGCAACTTATAATTGTCGAGAGAATCATCATATGAGTATTCAAGGATAGGAGAGTCATATCCTGAAAGTAAAGCTAGATCGAGCGTTTTGCTCTTGGCCGGTACCCACACAGTGCGAGGATATTGATCAGGTTCCCAGTAGGAGCCATTTTCATTCAGTTTCCTTTCGAAACCGATACCTTCTTTCCTGGGATTTTTGTGAAGAATGGATTTCTTCAGAACATCACACAGGGTTTGATGCCCTTTGAGAGACTTGAACATTCTTGTCTGAAGAAGATCCTTCAACCTAGCATTTTCGTCAGAAACAGAACCAATTTCCTCGACAGAGGGGTTAGCATTCACAGAAGATTCAACATTTGATTCAGAGTTACTGCGTTCAAGGCATTTTAGGCAGGGTGGTACAAACACCTCAGGTTTTTCTTTGAGTTGTTGGGTGAGAAGAGAATTTTCTCTGATCAAGTCATCATGAGCCTCTCTCAATGACTCGAGTTCCTGTTTCCGTTTCAGGTAATCATAAGTCAATCTTTCGTGGGCAGCTGAGAGAAAATCATGACGATCTGATAATTCTTTCATTCGAGACTCGAGAGCGGAATGCTCTTCTGTCAACGACTGATTTTTCTGCATCTCCTCAACCAACAACCCTTGAGACTTCCTGAGGATTTTCTCAATTTTCTCGAGAGAGTTTTGTTGCATATTAGCAATTTTGATCAGTTTAGCATGGTCATCCTCATCAGAAGAATATTGATCACTGGAGTGAACCTTGTGATGTTTGGAGGATACCTTTTCTTTCGAAAGCTTTGGCCATGAAGCAGTACGCAGGAGACTCGTTGTCGCTCGAATGATTCTCGAAGAAGTTCGATGCAGGAGTAGAGGCACATGCTATGCCAGCCATGCCGGAATCAGAATCCTCATCGGATTCCTCAACTTCTTCGGAGTCAGATGATGCTTCTTCATCGGAATCCATCTCCTTGCCGATGTACGCCTTGGCCTTGCGAGAAGTGTTTTTGCAGTTGGATGAGGACTTGGAGGGATTCCTTGAGGACGATCTTGACGAGGACTTGGAGGAGCTATCCTTCTTCTTGAAGAACTTCTTCGTTTTCTTCTCATTATCGGAGTCGTAGCTTTTGCTCTTGCCTTTGCCATGGTTGTGTCCTGAATCAAATCTTCCACTGGCACGGATTTTAGCTTCCCAGAGAGGGCAGTCCGAGATGAAATGTCCTGGCTTTTTGCACTTGAAGCAGGTGTAATCTCCAGTAGGTTTTGATGAAGATTTGGAGCCGCCAGAGTTGTTGGATCCTTTCTTCTGAAACTGATTTTTCCTTTGAAGGCGCTGGAATCGTTTCGTGATCAATGCGAGATCCTTGCTGATCCTTTCGGGGTCATCTGAATCTTCATCGGCGTTTCCTTCTGAGGAAGAATCAGCCGCAGCCTTGAGAGCATGACTTTTTCGGTGACTTGAGCCATAGAGATCTCTCTTTTCTTCTTCTTGTTCTTCGTGGGTGTTTAGCCTTTCCATGATATCAGCAGAGTCGAGAACTTTGAAATCAGCTCGTTCCCGAATCATCAGAACTAGAGTGTCGAACGAACTGTCAAGGGATCGGAGCAGTTTCTTCACAACTTCGTGATTAATGATGTCTTTGGCACCGAGACCTTGTAGCTCATTTGCAACGTCACTCAGACGATCGAAGGTTTGCTGGCAGCTTTCATTTCCAATTCGCTTGAACCGATTGAACTTGACCCGAAGAGTATCAATGTGAGCTTCTTTCTGAGTTGAAACACCCTCATTTATCTTTTCGAGAATGTCCCACAATTCCTTTGCAGTTTCACACTGACGATAGCGAAGAAATTGAGCACGAGAGAGATGGCCACCAATTTCATCTTTGGCTTGAGCATCCATCTGAATGAGTTTCTTCTCGTGGTCAGTGGGGACCTGGGCCACTTCAACCACGAATCCATTCTGCACCACGTTCCACATATCATCATCAATAGCTCGAAGACGGATCTTCATCTTCTCCTTCCAGAAGGGATAGTCCGTCCCATCGAAGATGGGAATCTTGAGGTGCGACTTGTAGCTCACTGAAGACATACTTAAACTCCAAGGTGGTTAGACCAAAATGAGCAGAGTCAAGGAGTACCTTGCTCTGATACCAATTGTAGGAATTGGTTGACAAACCGAATCCTAAGAAGCACAATATCATCGGCACAAAATGGATTTTCCGGAACAAGCAAGATGAAAATGGCATTGTTGTGAGAAACAAAGCGCGTCTTGTCGCTCAAGGGTATACACAGGTAGAAGGTATTGATTTCGGTGAAACATATGCTCCCGTTGCTCGCCTTGAGGCAATTCATATTCTTCTCGCTTATGCAAATTACAATGATATTCTGCTTTATCAAATGGATGTGAAAAGTGCTTTCCTTAATGGTGAAATTGATGAGGAAGTATATGTTAGGCAGCCACCTGGCTTTGAAAACCCTCAGTTTCCTAACATAGTTTTCAGGTTGAAAAAGGCTTTGTATGGGCTGAAGCAAGCCCCTCGAGCTTGGTATGACACTCTGAAGAGATTTCTGCTCGACAAAGGGTTCAAGCCAGGATCCACTGATTCCACTCTTTTCACTCGTGCTATTGATGGCAATCTATTTGTATGTCAAATTTATGTGGATGATATTATTTTCGGCTGTACTAACAATGCTTGCAGTATGGAATTTGGGCGAATGATGTCCGAGAAATATCAAATGTCTATGATGGGTGAACTCAAGTTCTTTCTCGGACTGCAAATTAGTCAACAGAACAATGGAATTTTCATATCCCAGGAGAAATATCTGAGAGATTGTCTGAAGAAGTTCAAAATGCAAGACTGCAAACAGAAGGGCTACAAAACTCCCATGCCCACGAATGGCCAGCTGGACGCAGATGTGTATGGTAAAGATTACGATCAGAAAGCTTATCGTTCGATGATTGGTTCTTTGCTCTACTTATGTGCATCCAGACCTGACATCATGTTGAGTGTTTGTATGTGTGCTCGTTTTCAAGCTGCACCGAAAGAATCGCATCACCAAGCGGTCAAGCGTATTCTGAGATATTTGGCTCACACCCCCACCTTAGGTTTATGGTATCCTAAGGGAGCACAGTTTGACCTCGTTGAATATTCAGACTCAGATTATGCAGGTGACCGGGTTGACAGGAAATCTACTTTGGGGACATGTCACTTCCTCGGTAGATCATTGGTATGTTGGTCGTCAAGGAAGCAGAATTGTGTCTCGCTCTCTACGGTTGAGGCCGAATATATTGCTGCTGGCGCTTGTTGCACTCAGTTATTATGGATGAAGCAGACTCTAAAGGATTATGGCATCAAGGTCAAGAAGATTCCTCTATTGTGCGACAATGAGAGTGCGATCAAAATTGCACACAATCCATTGCAGCACTCTCGCACCAAGCATATTGAGATCAGACATCATTTCCTACGCGATCATGTTGCTCGAGAGGATATTGTCATCAGTCACGTCAATACCGAAGAGAATCTCGCCGATATCTTCACCAAGCCTCTCGATGAGAAAAGATTCCATGCGTTACGGTGTGAGCTAAATATCCTAGATTCCGCAAACGTGCGGTAAGCTGGACTCGGCACCCGTACCATCACTTCCACATCTGAGAAGGAATGGGTGCATAACACTCGAAGAGTTTGAAAATTTTGACAAAGTGAAATTTTCTTTCTGAGAGTGAATACATTAACAAAGAACTAGACTAACCGGGTGCCATGATAATTGTGCGATGCTCGGGGTCATACAGTTCTTATACGGTGGTAATGCCACCACAATTTCTCCTCGTTGAGTTGCATTTGAAGCTTTTGTGTTAGTTCGAATGTATTTCACTCATAGTTTTTCTCTCGGGTGTTTGTGTTTCTTCGTCTGAGTGAAATACCTAGGACCCTATTTTTCCCTGCGTGGCAGTGAAGGTTATCACCGAAGATTATGACGACAAGAGTGACCCCTCAAAAATTGTTGATGCAAAGCAATTGATTTGGTGCTCGTCCGAAGAATATGACTGCTGCCGAGAAGATTGAAGACGAAGCGAAGACGTAGCATTCATTTCGTTGTTTCTTTTCTCTTTATTGAGTCATAGGACCACTGTACTATTAAGAGGGGTGTAGCGTTCGAAGATTTGATTCGCTGATGCTAAACCCAAATCCTATGAAAGTCGCGAGAGAAATCTCTTTGTGTTCCGAGCAAATACTTGCCAGCAAGAGACTGTGATCTTCTTCGCTGCGAGAGATTTGTCTCTGACCAAGGAGTTAGCATTACTTGCTCCTCAAGTAATGTTACCGTTGCTCTTAAAAATCCAACCGTTGTGAACGTGTCGGTTGGCCATTGGCTGGACCGCGTGTCCAAAATGGTCATTTCCCATTAGGGAAGGCTGCGGCTATAAATAGCCACCCCACACCGGCGTTGTCCGGTGGCTGCTCCATTTGTTTCTGAGAAGATTGTTGAGCAACCCCCTCTCCGATAGATTTGAGTTTAAAATCCACCGAGAGAAAAACCCCAGAGCCGAAAAATTAGATAGTGGTTCAGCATCACTCGAATCTAAGTCTAGTACGCTCTGTCTATTACTCTTGAGAGCTGCGAACTCTCTAGACGGTTAGGTGTCAATTTATTCAGAGACCAAGAGTAATTGTGGTTCTCGAAGAAGAAGTCCGTAAAGGTTCGGAGATCGCCTCAAGCATCTACCACAAGTAATCGGCATTGGTTGACGAACCAATTATCGAGGAGAATAGGGCGAAGAGAGTTTATCCTCTGTGTTAAATCACAACCCCTCCAACCAGACGTAGTCCTTTTGCAGAAGGGCGAACTGGTCTTCCAAATACCTTGTCGCCATCGAGCATCACTGGTCACCTCTGCCGCTCCCCTTTACATTCGAACTATGCAGTACGACATATTTCAATCATGTGATTTGCCTCGATGCATGCTCCTAGTTTCCATTCGGTAGTTTGTATTTGCTCACTGTATACAGTTTTCATTCGTTCCGCTGCTGGGTTCTGAGAGTTTTGATATTTCCGAAAGAAATTTTAAAACTCCCATTCACCCCCCTCTGGTAGACATACTTCGTTCCTACACAAATAACCCTGCAATCAAATACAAACAATCTCTTGTGTCCCCAACACACCCAATACAATGGTAAATTGTATAGGTGCACTAGTTCGGCGAAGAGATGCTGATACAAGTGTAGTATGAATAGTAGATATAGGTTTTTTGTAATCTGAACAAATAAAAACAGCAAGGTAGCAAGTAACAAAAGTGAGCACAAACGGCATTGCAATGCTTGAAAACAAGGCATAGGGTTCATACTTTCACTAGTGCAATCTCTCAACAGTGCTAACATAATTGAATCATATAACCATCCCTTAACGTGCGACAAAGAATCACTCCAAGTTCCTATCAATAGCGGAGAACATAATATGAATTTGTTGTAGGTAGCAAATCACCTCAAAGTTATCCTTTCCGATCAATCTATTGAGCCATCCCTATAAGTGCCACAAACAGCCTTAGAGTTCGTACTAAAATAACACCATATGATACGCATCAACCAACTCTAATGTCACCTAGATACTCCAATGTCACCACAAGTATCTGTGAGTTAATTATCCAATATGCATCAAACAAATTCAGATTCATAATATTCAATCCAACACAAAGAACTTCAAAGAGTACCCCAAAGTTTCTATCGGAGAAAGCATGACGAAAACGTGTATCAACCTCTATGCCTAGATTACCCTAATGTCACCACGGGAATCTCCAAGTTGATTACCAAAACATATATCAAGTGACTCAATAGAATACCCCATTGTCACCACGGGTATCCACATGCAAGACATACATCAAGTGATCTCAAATCCATATATTTAATCCGATAGTAATGAAACTTCAAAGGAAAAGACTCAATTCATCACAATTAATAAAGCTCGTGGTACATCAAGATCATGCCAAATCAAGAACACGAGAGATAGAGAGAGAGAGAGATCAAACACATAGCTAATGGTACATACCCTCAGCCGCGAGGGTGAACTACTCCCTCCTCGTCATGGAGACCGCCGGGATGATGAAGATGGCCTCCGGTGATGATTTCCCCTTCCGGCAGGGTGCCAGAGAAGGCCTCCAGATGAGATTGCTTCAGAACAGAGGCTTGACGCGGCGGCGTGGGAGTTCTAGATTTCTTTCTGGGAGTTTCCCTATTTATAAGAATTTTTGGCATTGGTTTCACGTTAGGGGGAGTCCCAAGGGACCCACGAGCTCAGCCCACACGCCCTAGGGGGGCGCCCTCCCTGAGCTCGTGGCTCCCCTGGACTTCGTGTGGTCCACCTCCTAGGCTTCGGGCATCTCTTCTTGTCCATAAAAAATCACCGTAAAATTTCGTGGCAATTGGATTTCGTTTGGTATGGATTTTCTGTGAAACAAGAACTGGCACTGGACACTAGGTCAATAGGTTAGTCCATTAAAATCATATAAAAGTGCACCAAAACCATGTAGAACTTAGGTAAATATTGCATGAATACTTCATAAATTATAGATACGTTGGAGACGTATCAACATCCCCAAACTTAATTCCTGCTCGTCCTCGAGTAGGTAAATGATAAAACAAATAATTTATGAAGTGTGAATGCTAGCATAGTGTATAAGTTTGATCAATGATAATTTCAATCACTTTTCCTAGCATCATAAACAACAACTTTTTCTCATAAAACTCATCATGATAAAGTAGCAATCAATTCTCATGTTATGGCTCAAACAATGCATTCTCTTGAAACTTATAACAACTTATGTTCTTAGTCACCAAACAATTACAATGCATCTTATTTTCAACAAAGTCTAAGTAAGAGCTCCACATACTCTATTATCATATAGTCTTCTATGATTGCTAGTACTCAAAGCATATTTTTAGAACAAATAGTATCCATCGAACACAGAGGAAGATAGGGGCTTAATGTTTCACCTCCCAACTCATTTATCATAGAGATAATTGTCAACAATAATAATTCATGATCAAATATATTTGAATGGATATATGTGTCTAGATCTTTCCCCACCACATGATGCTTGCAAAGTAGAGAATAATTGAGGTTGAAATAAGAAGTTGACTCAACATGAAAAGTAAAAAGATAGGTCCTTCGCAGAGGGAAGCATGGATTTGCTTATGTGCCAGAGCTCATTGCTTAAAACAGAGATAATTTCATTTGAGAGGTGTACTTTTCCTGTCAACGTTACGACAAAGGATTTCAATATCTTCCATGCAAAACACATTATTGGTGGTTCCCATGCGGAAATGAAAAGTTTACTCCCCCCTCAACCATACAAACACAAGCCATGGCTAACCGAATTCACGGGTGCCCTCCAAACAATCAACTTTCCAGGGGTAGTTTGTTTTATTATATCTTTCTTTAATTTTTTTTGTTTAATGGGACTGGGCATCCCAATTACCAGCCTCTCTCGTGCAAGGACAAGTGAATAAACACCCATCATGAGAATAACCTGCTTAACATGGAAGATATTGACCGCCCCGTCGCTCCATGAGCGGTACGGGCACACAAAACAGATGTTTATTTAAAGATTTTAGAGATGGCACATGCAAATTTACTTGGAACGGTAGGGTAATACCGCATATAGGAAGATATGGTGGACACTCATGGAAGAAACTTGGTTCAAGGGTTTTGGATGTACAAGTAGTATTCCCGCTTAGTACAGAAATTTTGGCTAGCAAAGATTATAAACAAACACCACATGTTGGAGGATCCATAACAATATAACTTCTATATAAATATACCCAAACATAACTCATTACGTTGTCTTCCTTGTCCAACTTCAACTAATTTGGTCAAGTTTGAAAATAATTAATGGGTATTCACAATCATAAAGATGTCCAAGATAATATATTTGTATGTGAGATTTCTCTTCCTTATACTAATCATTCATGAATTGCTTGTATGACCAATATTGTGATTGTCAAACTTCAATAGATTTTACTTTCTGAACCCAATGTGAAATATTACTAAGCATGAGACAAGCATATGAAGCACATATAATTTCAACTTTATGATATTCAATTCATTCAACAATTTACTCTTAGGGTATAAGTGAAGAACAAGAGTAAATGATAAACTACTCCAAAAGATATAAGTGAAGATCAACGAGTAGTCAAACAATTAAGTAGCTATGTAAAGACTCTCTCCAACTAAAAACTTTCAGATCTAATGAGCTTTATTAAACAGTAAACAAAAAAAATAAAGGACACTTTAAGAATAACACATATCATGTGAACAAATAAAAACTTAGGCTCAACCGAGACTAACCGATAATTATTGATGAAGAAAGGTGGGATGCCAACCGGGGCATCCCCAAGCTTAGTTGATTGAGACTTCTTGGAATATTATCTTGGGGAGCCTTGGGCATCCCCAAGCTTGAGCTCTTGTGTCTCCTTAATTCCTCTCATATCACGGCTTCTCCTAAGTCTTAAAAACTTCATCCACACAAAACTCAACAAGAACTCATGAGATAAGTTAGTACAAATCAATTCAAAACCTTAACATTCTCTACTGTAGAAAATTACAAAAATTACAGTTAAACATTGCATACTAAATGTCTCTGCATATTTAATACTCCCATCACCAAATAGAAACATTAAATAAGCAAACATATGCAAACAATGCAACTATAACCGCAATCTGTCTAAACAGAACAGTCTGTAAAGGAGGAATAAAAAAATCATACTTCCCTAACTCCAAAAATTCTGAAACATTATCATGTGACAGAGAACTTATGCATGCTTACTGTGTAAAAATTTCAGATTTTTATCATGTTCTGACAATTCAGGAATATTCTGGACATAACAGAAAACTTTCTGTTTTCAAACAGCAACTCATGAATTTGCAAAATGAGCATGGTAAAGGCTATACTTGACATTTTATTGAAATAAAAGGTACAAAACATAATTATTGATAACAGCAAGCAAATCTCAACAAAAGAAAATGACGCTCCAAGTAAAACTCATATTATGTGACGAATAAAAATCTCCAAGTGAGGTATACCGATAATGTTGAACACGAAAGAGGAGATGCCTTCCGGGGCATCCCCAAGCTTAGATGCTTGAGTCTTCCTTGAATATTACCATGGGGTGCCTTGGTCATCCCCAAGATTAGGGTCTTGCCACTCCTTATTCTCCTCATATCGATAACCCAAAACTTGAAAACTTCAATCACACAAAACTTAACGGAACTTCGTGAGATAGGTTAGTATGATAAAGATCAATTCATTCACTTTGGTACTGTCAAGACAAGATTCATAACTTTTCTTACATAATGCCTACTGTACTCTATCATTTCTATAGTTTATATTGACCAATATAAGCCACTGAAACTATAAAACAAGCAAACTATGCATTCAAAACAGAATCTGTCAAAAATAGAACAACATGTAGTGAGCGAATTAAAAAGCATACTTCTGTACCTCCAAAAATTCTGAAAAAATATTATAATGTAAAAAAATTGTATAGTAGTACTGTGTAAAAAATTCAGAATTTTCTCACGCTCCAGTACAGAATTTAAATTCATGCACTGGACACTAAACTTTCTGTTTTTGCACAGAACCAAATAAACAAACATCCACATCAACCTAAAGGCTTTACTTGGTACTTTATTACAAGAAAAGATACAAAACATGATTAATACAGTAGCATAATCATGTTAACTCACAAAAACAGTAGGGGTAAATATTGGGTTGTCTCCCAACAAGCGCTTTTCTTTAATGCCTTTTTAGCTAGGCTTGATGGTTCTAATGATGCTCACATAAAAGTAAAGAATTGAAACACAAAGAGAGCATCATGAAGCATATATCAAACACATTTAAGCCTAACCCACTTCATATGCATAGGGATTTTGTAAGCAAACAATTTATTGGAGCAAGAATCAACTAGCATAGGAAGGCAAGACAAGCATGACTTCAAAACTTTCAACATAAAGAGAGGAAACTTGATGTTGTTGAAATATATATAAGCATATCTTCCTCTCTCATAATAATTTTCAATAGCATCATGAATAAATTCAACAATATAACTATCACATAAAGCATTATTTTCATGATCTACAAGCATAGAAATTTATTACTCTCCACATAAGCAAATTTATTCTCATCAATAGTAGTGGGAGCAAATTCAACAAAACAACTATCATATGATGCTTGGTTTACATAATCAATTTGAGCATTAAAATCATGATGACAAGTTTCATGACTATCATTATTCTTTATAAGATACATGTCATCACAATAATCATCATAGATAGCAACTTTGTTGTCGTAATCAATTGAAACCTCTTCCGAAATAGTGGAATCATCACTAAATAAGGTCATGACCTCTCCAAATTCACTTTCATAATTATTGCAATAAGGTTCAACACCCTCCAAAATAGTGGGATCACCTAGAGTTAACACTCTTCCAAACCCACTTTCATCATTGTAATCATCATAAATAGGAGGCATGATATCATCATAATAAATTTTCTCATCAAAACTTGGGGGGCTAAAAATATCATCTCATCAAACATAGCATTGATACGTCCATTTTGCATCATGTTTTCCTACAGTTATTTATAGTGTTTTTAACCAATATAACACTTTGTGGAGCAATTCTAGTGCCTTTTCTCTCTTAATATGCAATATTTACACAAGGAGGGAGATTGCCGGCAGCTGGAATTCTGGACCTGAAAAAGCTATGTCAGAGATACCTATTCTGCACATCTCCAAATGAGCTGAAATTTCACGGAGATTTATTTTGGAATAAATAAAAAATACTGGAAGAAAGAAGTACCAGAGGGGGCCACCGAGGTGCCCACGAGGCACCAGGGCACGCCACCCCCCAGGCGCGCCCTGGTGGCTTGTGGGGCCCCTGGCCAGCCTCCGGTGCCCATTTTCTGGTATATAAGCCCATTTGCCCTAGAAAAAATAAGGAGAAGACTTTTGGGACGGTGCGCCGCCGTCTCGAGGCGGAACTTGGGCAGGAGCACTTTTGCTCTCAGGCGGAGCGATTTCGCCGGGGATACTTCCCTCCGGGAGGGGGAAATCGGAGCCATCGACATCACCAACGATCCTCTCATCGTGGGAGGGCCAATCTTCATCAAAATCTTCACCAGCACCATCTCATCTCAAACCCTAGTTCATCTCTTGTATTCAATCTTTGTCTCAAAACCTCAGATTGGTACCTGTGGGTTGCTAGTAGTGTTGATTACATCTTGTAGTTGATGCTAGTTGGTTTATTTGGTGGAAGATTATATGTTTAGATCCATTATGATATTTAATACCCCTCTGATCTTGGACATGAATATGATTTGTGAGTAGTTACTTTTGTTCTTGAGGACATGGGAGAAGTCTTGTCATAAGTAATCATGTGAATTTGGTATTCGTTCGATATTTTGATGATATGTATGTTGTTGATTCTCTTAGTGGTGTCATGTGAACGTCGACTACATGACACTTCACCATCTTTGGGCCTAAGGGAATGCATTGTGGAGTAGTAATTAGATGATGGGTTGCTAGAGTGACAGAAGCTTAAACCCTAGTTTATGCGCTATTCTGTAAGGGGCTGATTTGGATCCATATGTTTAATGCTATGGTTAGAGTTATCTTAATTCTTCTTTCGTAGTTGCGGACGCTTGCGAGAGGGGGTAATCATAAGTGGGAGGCTTGTTCAAGTAAGAACAGCACCCAAGCACCGGTCCACCCACATATCAAATTATCAAAGTAGCGAACGCGAATCAAACAAACATGATGAAAGTGACTAGATGAAATTCCCATGTGTCCTCGAGAACGGTTTGCTTATTATAAGATATTGTTTCGGCTTGTCCTTTGCTACAAAAAGGATTGGGCCACCTTGCTGCACTCTTTGTTACTATTGCTACTTGTCACTTGTTACAAATTATCTTGCTATCAAACTACTCGTTACCGATAATTTCAGTGCTTGCAGAAAATACCTTGCTGAAAACCGCTTGTCATTTCCTTCTGCTCCTCGTTGGGTTCGACACTCTTACTTATCGAAAGGACTATGATTGATTCCCTATACTCGTGGGTCATCAAGACTCTTTTCTGGCGCCGTTGCCGGGGAGTGAAGCGCCTTTGGTGAGTGGAATTTGGTAAGGAAACATTTATATTACGTGCTGAAATTTACTGTCACTTGTCACTATGGAAAGTAATCCTTTGAGGGGTTTGTTCGGGGTATCTTCACCTCGACCGAAAGCACAAATAGTTGCCCCTCCACCTACTGCACCTACTGAAAATATTTATTATGAGATTCCTTCGGGTATGATAGAGAAACTGCTAGCTAATCCTTATGCAGGAGATGGAACGGTACATCCTGATATGCACTTGATCTATGTGGATGAAATTTTTGGATTGTTTAAGCTTGCAGGTTTATCCGGAGATGGAGTTAACAAGAAAGTATTCCCTTTATCTTTGGAGGGAAAGGCATTGACATGGTATAGTCTATGTGATGATACTGATACATGGGACTGGAACCGATTGAAACTGGAATTCCATCAGAAATTTTATCCTATGCATTTGGTCCATCGTGATCGGAATTATATATATAATTTTTGGCCTCATGAAGGAGAGAGCATCGCTCAAGCTTGGGGGAGGCTTAAGTACATGATGTACACATGCCCCAATCATGAGCTCTCAAGATAAATTATCTTACATAATTTTTATGCTCGGCTTTCTCATGATAATCAAACCATGCTCGATTCTTCTTCGACTGGCTCCTTTATGAAGAAAACTATTGAATTCAGATGGGATCTTCTGGAAAGAATTAAATGCAACTCTGAAGATTGGGAACTCGACAAAGGTAATGAGTCAGGTATAATACTTGAGTTCGATTGTGTTAAATCTTTTATGGCCACCGATTCTTTTCATAAGTTTAGCACTAAATATGGACTTGACTCTGAGATAGTAGCTTCCTTTTGTGAATCATTTGCTACTCATGTTGGTCTCCCTAAGGAGAAGTGGTTTAAATATCATCCCCCTGTTAAAGAAAAGATTGAGGAACCCGTTAGTGTTAAAGAAGAAACAATTATTTACCATGTTGATCCAGTTGTGCCTACTGCTTATATTGAGAAACCACCTTTTCCTGTTAGGATTAAGGAACATGCTAAAGTTTCAACTGTGGTTAACAAAAGTAATATTAGAGCACCTAGACCCTCTGAACAAATTAAAGTTGAACCTAATGTTGTTATTGAAAGATCGTGGATGTCGCCTAGAGGGGGGGGGGGGTGAATAGGCGCTTTAAAATAATTGCAGTTTAGGCTTGAACAAATGCGGAATAAAACTAGCGTTTAATTTGACAAGCACAAAACCTAAATCGACTAGGCTCACCTATGTGCACCAACAACTTATGCTAAGCAAGATAAACAACTAAGTGATAGCAAGATATATAACTAGAAACAATATGGCTATCACAAAGTAAAGTGCATAAGTAAAGGGCTCGGGTAAGAGATAACCGAGGCACGCGGAGACGACGATGTATCCCGAAGTTCACACCCTTGCGGATGCTAATCTCCGTTAGAGCGGTGTGGAGGCACAATGCTCCCCAACAATGCCACTAGGGCCACCGTATTCTCCTCACGCCCTCGCACAATGCAAGGTGCCGTGATTCCACTAAGGGACCCTTGAGGGCGGTCACCAAACCCGTACAAATGGCAACCCTTGAGGGCGGTCACCGAACCCGTACACTTTGGCAACCCTTGGGGGCGGTCACCGGTACCCGTCAAATTGCTCGGGGCGATCTCCACAACCTAATTGGAGACCCCGACGCTTGCCCGGAGCTTTACACCACAATGATTGAGCTCCGAGGCACCACCAAGCCGTCTAGGGCGCCAAGGCACCCAAGAGGAACAAGCTCTAGGGTGCTCAAACACCCAAGAGTAATAAGCTTCTCAACTACTAACTTCCACGTATCACCGTGGAGAACTCAAACCGATGCAACTAATGCAATGGCAAGAACACACGAAGTGCTCAAGTCCCTCTCTCTCAAATCCCACCAAAGCAACAAAAGCTATGGAGGAAAGTGAGAGGAAGAACAAGGAGAACGCCAAGAACTCCAAGATCTAGATCCAAGGGGTTCCCCTCACTTAGAGGAGAAAGTGATTGGTGGAAATGTGGATCTAGATCTCCTCTCTCTTTTCCCTCAAGAAGGAGCAAGAATCATTGGAGGGATTGAGAGATAGGCAAGCTCAAGAAGGTCAACAATGGGGGGGAGAAATGAGCTCAAAAGGATAAGATAACCGTTGGGGAAGAAGACCCCTTTTATAGGGCCACCCCAAATCCAACCGTTACCCGTGCTGGACGCGTACAAGCGGTACTACCGCTTAAGCGGTAGTAATTCAAAAACAGCAGGCGAGAACACGGGACTGGAGCGGTAGTGCCGCACCAAGCGGTACTACCGCTCAACTAAGCGGTACTACCGCTAAAGCGAAAAGAGCAACAGAAGCTTGCTTGCACACTCTGCGAAAAACAAGCGGTAGTAGCAGCGGTAGTGGAGGGCGGAAGTACCGCACCAAGCGGTACTACCGCCCAGCAGAGCGGTACTACCGCCCTGAGCGGTACTACCGCACTACTGCCGCACTACTACCGTTTAACAGAAAACGGCAACAGAGACGTGCACAGAAGGAAACCCCGCAAGCGGTAGTGGCGGCGGTAGTAAGGGCGGTAGTACCGCCAGAGCGGTACTACCGTGCTACTACCGCTCTACTACCGTGAATGGCAAACTGGCAACAGAAAGTTGCACGCTCGGGGAAACCCCAAGCGGTAGTGCCACGGAAGTACCAGCGGTACTACCGCATAAGCGGTACTACCGTGGGCACCAGCGGTACTACCGCTTGCAAGCTACTGAAAATCCACAGAAACAGAGGATACAAATAAAACCAGAACTGCCATAACTTCTGCAAATGAGCTCCGAATTGAGCAAACTCAAGCTTGTTGGATAGAAGACACGAGTACTATCCAAACAGCGACTGGTTATAATAAGAAGTGGCAGGGGAGATATGCCTAACATATAGAGATGAGAAACCTCTATGAATGAAGAACCGGCATAAACTCCAACATCGAAAACATCATAGAAGATGCATATATGAACTCCGTTTTCGATGAACTCGAGCTTGTCATGAAGATGACAACAAGCTCAAAAACTCACAAAGAGAAACACCAAACAAGAACCAAGAAAGATGATGCAAGGATGCAATGGTTTGAGCTCTCTACGAACGATACGATAAAGCTACTCACTTGAGAGCCCCCCTTGATAGTACGGCTATCGATCCTAAAACCCGGTCTCCCAACTACCACCATGAGACCGGTAAAATAGAAAACCTATCAAGGGCAAACCTTTGCCTTGCGCATAGTCCACTTGAGCTAGATGATGACGATCTTGACCTCCTCAAGTTGGACCACCTTTCTTGATTGCGCCGGCTCGATGAAGACTAGTTGATTGCTCCCCCATACTCCACTATGGGTGAGCCACTCTTTGGCACATCTTCACAAGTCCATTGTCACCACAATGGACGGCAAGCTTCAAGCATGTGATCTCTTCGTGATGCTCCACTTGAACTTGCACACCGCAATGTTGATGACGATCACCACTTGATGTCATCCTCCATGGGTTGAATGAGATCTTCCTCTTGACGCAAGCCCATGGAAACATACCTAACCCCACATAAAACTCTCGCATAGAACATGGGTTAGTACACAAAGCGTAATGGACAATGCTTACCATACCGTGAGATCACTTGATCCCACTCGGTACATCTTCTACGCTTTGTGTGTTGATCAACATGACCAATCTTTGGATAACTCCATGAATAACCTTGGTCAACACATATTATTCTTCTAATAACCTTGAAACCAACAAATGGTCTTCAAGCAATGCCTATGGACAACCCCTTCAAATATAACTCAAGGCAACCATTAGTCCATAGAGATTGTCATCAATTACCAAAACCAAACATGGGGGCAGCACATGTTCTTTTAGTTATGGTTAAAGATCTCTTGGTCGATAATATAGATGGGCATGTTATTTACTTCTGTGATGAAGCAGCTAGAATTGCTAAACCAGATCCTAAAGATAAAAACAGACCCGTTGTAGGCATGCCTGTTGTCTCTGTTAAAATAGGAGATCATTGTTATCATGGCTTATGTGATTTGGGTGCTAGTGTGAACGCTATTCCATTTACCTTATATCAAGAAATTATGAATGATATTGCACCTGTTGAAATAGAGGACATTGATGTTACTATTAAGCTTGCAAACAGAGATATCATTACACCGCTTGGGATCGTTAGAGATGTTGAAGTCTTGTGTGGAAAAATAAAATACCCTACTGATTTTCTAGTCCTCGGTTCTCCACAAGATGATTTTTGTCCCATTATATTTGGTAGACCTTTCTTGAACACTCTTAATGCCAAGATTGATTGCACTAAAGAAACTATCAGTGTTAATTTTGGTGGTATGTCTCATGAGTTTAATTTCTCCAAGTTTCGTTGACAACCTCATGATAAAGAATTGCCTAGTAAAGATGAAATTATTGGTCTTGCTTCTATTGCCGTACCTCCTACTGATTCGTTAGAACAATATTTGCTAGACCATGAAAATGATATGCATATGAATGAAAGAAATGAAATAGATAGGATGTTCTTTGATCAACCACCTATCCTTAAACACAATTTTCCTGTTGAAACTCTTGGAGGCCCTCCTCCACCTAAGGGTGATCCTGTATTTGAATTGAAGCAATTGCCTGACACATTGAAATATGCTTATCTTGATGAAAAGAAGATATATCCTGTTATTATTAGTGCTAACCTTTCAGAGCATGAAGAAAAGAGATTACTAAAAACTCTAAGGAAGCACCGAGCTGCTATTGGATATACTCTTTATGATCTTAAGGGCATTAGTCCCACTCTATGTCAGCACAAAATTAATATGGAGCCTGATGCTATACCAGTTGTCGACCACCAACGATGATTAAATCCTAAGATGAAAGAGGTGGTAAGAACCGAAATATTAAAGCTTCTGGAAGCAGGTATAATTTATCCCATAGCTGACAGTAGATGGGTAAGTCCCATTCATTGTGTCCCTAAGAAAGGAGGTATTACTGTTGTTCCTAATGATAAAAATGAACTCATTCCACAAAGAATAGTAACTGGTTATAGGATGGTAATTGATTTTAGAAAATTAAACAAAGCTACTAGAAAAGATCATTACCCCTTACCTTTTATTGATCAAATGTTAGAAAGATTGTCTAAGCATAGACACTTTTGCTTTCTTGATGGATATTCTGGTTTTTCTCAAATACCTGTATCACAATCCGACCAAGAGAAAACCACCTTGACTTGTCCTTTTGGAACTTATGCTTATAGACGTATGCCTTTTGGTTTATGCAATGCACCTGCTACCTTTCAAAGATGTATGACTGCTATATTCTCTGACTTTTGAGAAAAGATTGTTGAGGTTTTCATGGATGATTTTTCCGTTTACGGAACTTCTTTTGATGATTGCTTAAGCAACCTTGATCGAGTTTTGCAGAGATGTGAAGAAACTAATCTTGTCTTGAATTGGGAGAAGTGCCACTTTATGGTGAATTAAGGTATTGTCTTAGGGCATAAAATTTCTGAAAGAGGTATTGAAGTTGATAAAGCTAAGGTTGATGCTATTGAGAAAATGCCATGTCCTATATTAAAGGTATAAGAAGTTTCCTTGGTCATGCTGGTTTCTATAGGAGATTTATTAAAGACTTCTCTAAATTTTTTAGACCTCTTACCAATCTCTTGCAAAAAGATGTTCCATTTGTTTTTGATGATGATTGTGTAGAAGCCTTTGAAACACTTAAGAAAGCCTTAACCACTGCACCTATTGTTCAACCACCTGATTGGAACTTGCCTTTTGAAATTATGTGTGATGCTAGTGATTATGCTGTTGGTGCTGTTCTAGGACAGAGAGTTGATAAGAAATTAAATGTTATCCATTATGCTAGTAAAACTCTAGACAGTGCCCAAAGAAATTATGCTACTACCGAGAAAGAATTTCTAGCAGTTGTGTTTGCATGTGATAAATTCAGATCTTACATAGTTGATTCTAAAGTAACTGTTCACACCGATCATGCTGCTATTAAATACCTTATGGAAAATAAAGATGCTAAACCTAGACTCATTAGGTGGGTTCTGTTGCTACAAGAATTTGACTTGCATATTATTGATAGAAAGGGAGCTGAGAATCCCGTAGCAGATAATTTGTCTAGAATGGAAAATGTTCTTGATGACCCACTTCCTATTAATGATAATTTTCCTGATGAACAATTAGCTATCATAAATGCTTCTCGTAATACTCCTTGGTATGCAGACTATGCTAATTATATTATTGCTAAATTTATACCACCTAGTTTCACATACCAACAAAAGAAAAAGTTCTTCTATGATTTAAGACATTACTTTTGGGATGACCCACATCTTTATAAAGAAGGAGTAGATGGTATTATTAGACGTTGTATACCTAAGCATGAACATGAACAAATCCTACGGAAGTGTCATTCCGAGGCTTACGGAGGACACCATGCGGGAGACAGAACTGCACACAAGGTATTACAATCTGGTTTTTATTGGCCTACTCTTTTCAAGGATGCTCGTAAGTTTGTCTTATCTTGTGATGAATGTCAAAGAATTGGTAATGTTGGAGACGTCAGGAAATGCCTATGAATTATTCACTTGTTGTTGAACCATTTGGTGTTTGGGGATTTGATTATATGGGACCTTTTCCTAAATCCAATGGGTATACTCATATTTTAGTTGCTGTTGATTACGTTACTAAGTGGGTAGAAGCTATTCCAACTAGTAGTGCTGATCATAACACTTCTATTAAAATGCTTAAAGAAGTTATTTTTCCGAGGTTTGGAGTCCCTAGATATTTAATGACTGATGGTGGTTCACATTTTATTCATGGTGCATTCCGTAAATTGCTTGCTAAATATGATGTCAACCATAGAATTGCATCTCCCTATCACCCTCAATCTAGCGGTCAAGTAGAATTGAGCAATAGAGAAATAAAATAATTTTGCAAAAAACCGTCAATAGATCTAGAAAGAATTGGTCTAAGAAACTTGACGATGCATTATGGGCTTATAGAACTGCTTATAAAAATCCTATGGGTATGTCTCCTTATAAAATGGTTTATGGAAAAGCATGTCATTTACCTCTTGAGTTAGAACATAAAGCATATTGGGCAATTAAAGAACTCAATTATGATTTTAAACTTGCCGGTGAAAAGAGGTTATTTGATATTAGCTCATTAGATGAATGGATAACCCAAGCTTATGAAAATGCCAAATTGTTTAAAGAAAAAGTTAAAAGATGGCATGATAAAAGAATTCAAAAACGAGAATTCAAGGTGGGTGAGCAAGTTCTATTGTACAATTATCGTTTGAGATTCTTTGCAGGAAAACTTCTCTCTAAGTGGGAAGGACCGTATATAATCGAAGAAGTTTATCGCTCTGGAGCCATCAAAATAAACAACTCCGAAGGCACTAATCCGAGAGTGGTGAATGGGCAAAGAATTAAGCATTATATTTCAGGTACTCCCATTAATGTTGAAACTAATATTATTGAAACAATACACCGGAGGAATACATAAGAGAGACCTTCCAGAATACTCCAGAACCCTGAAAAAGAAGAGGTACGTGATACGGTAAGTAAACCGACTCCAAAAATTCCATAAAAATACTTTCTGTCAGTTTTGGAATATTAGAAAAAATACAAAAATAAGAAACAGCCGAGGGGACCCACGAGGTGCACACGAGGCACCAGGGCGCGCCACCCTCCCAGGCGCCCGGGGGGCTCGTGGGCCCCTCGTGAGCCTTCCCGACTCCGTTTTCTTCTGGATTACTTGTTTTGCAAGATAAAAATTCTTTATATATACTCCAGGACGTTTTGACCACCGTATCGCAGAAATCTCCTCTGTTCTTGTTTCGTGTTGTTTTCTACCAGATTTGGAGGCCAGGCACCATGTCTTCTTCTTCCTCCAACAACATGGGAGACGACGCTTGGTTGCTGCAGATGGAGCTCGGGAGGGGGGAGGAAGGAGAGGTTACCATGGAAGAAGATGATGGAGATTCGCTCGAGGTTTACCCTCTGGCTTCCGAGAGGGGCACCCTTGCTGACATCTCCACAATTCCGAACCCTCATCAAGCCGTGAGAAGCATTACAAGCCATGGGAGTCCAGAGGTACAAGAAGGGCCTCCCCCTAGGAGGCCCTTACACAGGTTACATAGGAACAACTTTCATAATTTGGTTCACAATTATGGGGTCGAAATACTCCTCGTAGGCACATACCCTCCAATTGGGACATCTCTCGTCCAAGTGAAAGTGATGCAGGAAAGAATGCTTGGGGCCCAGAGAATAAGCATATTATGGCCGAAGTCCAAAGGAATACAGAGATGATACAACATGTGCTCCGGGAAATCCAGAGCCTAAAGGAGATCCTAATTAATGTCATGAAGGACAAGCCCACCACTTCATCACCACCACCATCACCGAAGGAGGGAACTTGAGTACATGGGTATGGGCACTCCCCTTGGCTTGTGCCAAGCTTGGGGGAGGTGCCCCGGTATCGTATCACCATCACTTTTATTATCTTTACCTATTTTTAGTTCGATCCTTAGTGATTTCGTGATTTAGTTGAATAAAAGTTTAGTATGATCTATTTTCGAGTGCTAGTTTCGTAATCTATCTATCTATGTAATTGAGTTGAGAGTTATATAATAAATATTAGTTTGAGTTTTTGCTTCTTTACTTTTATGTTTCAATCCTAGCAATGAAAATAATGAAAAAGATCATATGCTAGTCTTATGGAAAGTAATGACATTACATAAAGAAAAGTATAAGTGGTAAAATTTATTGAAAGTTAACAAACATAGCATTGGTCAATGATGCAATTCATGAAAAAATTAATAGGGAAGAGAAGATTCACATGCAAATACACTATCTTGGACATTTTTATGATTGTGAGCCCCCATTAAGTATTTTATGTCAAATTGTTGACGTTGGACAAGGAAGACAACGTAATGAATTATGTTTGCTCATATTCACATAGAAGTTATATTGTCATAGATCCTCCAACATGTGGTGCTTTCCCAATATCTTTGCTAGTCAAAAATCCGCACCAAGTAGAGATACTACTTGTGCATCCAAAACCCTTAAACCCAGTTTCATGTCATGAGAGTCCACTATATCTACCTATGGATTGAATAAGATCCTTCAAGTAAGTTGTCATCGGTGCAAAAAGCAATAAAAATTGCCTCTAAATGTGTATGAACTTTTATTATAAGGGAAAATAAGCTTTGTACGAACTTGTGATGGCAAAGAAATAAAAGCGACGGACTGCATAATAAAGGTTGCTATCACAAGGGCAATATAAAGTGACGTTCCTTTGCATTAAGAGCTTGTGCATCCAACAACAAAAAGCGCATGACAACCTCTGCTTCCCTCTGCGAAGGGCCTGTCTTTTACTTTTATGTACTTACTTTTTATGCAAGAGTCAATAGTGTTCTCCTCTATTCCTTTTTATTTTTCTCTTTTGCAAGCATCATGTGGTAGGGAAAGATCTAGGCATATATATCCAGTTGGATATGAGTGATCATGAGTTATTATTGTTGACATCACCCTTGAGGTGAATAAGTTGGGAGGCGAAATTATAAGCCCCTATCTTTCTATGTGTCTGGCTGAAACTTTTTGCTCCATATATATGTTGTGAGTGTTAGCAATCATAGAAGACTATATGATGGTTGAGTATGTGGACTTGCTAAAAAGCTCCTACATGAGACCCTTCCTGAAAATATGATGAATTGCAATTGCATTGTTGACTGAGAACATAGTTTGTTAGTTTTCAAGAAAGTTTATGCCTTATACTTCATTGTTGTGATGAATTGTTACTTGCTCATGAGAAGTTTTATGATAATGAATATTGTTGTTATAATAATGATCATGATGCTACTATGTCCGTATTTTGTTTTTATCGACACCTCTCTCTCTAAACATGTGGTCATGATTATCGATATCGGCTTTCGCTTGAGGACAAGCGAGGTCTAAGCTTGGGGAAGTTGATACGTCCATTTTGCATCATGTTTTCCTACTGCTATTTATAGTGTTTTTAACCAATATAACACTTTGTGGAGCAATTCTAATGCCGTTTCTCTCTTAATATGCAAGATTTACACAAGGAGGGAGATTGCCGGCAGCTGGAATTCTGGACCTGAAAAAGCTATGTCAGAGATACCTATTCTGTACATCTCCAAATGAGCTGAAATTTCACGGAGATTTATTTTGGAATAAATAAAAAATACTGGAAGAAAGAAGTACCAGAGAGGGCCACCCAGGTGCCCACGAGGCACCAGGGCACGCCACCCCCCCCAGGCGCGCCCTGGTGGCTTGTGGGGCCCCTGGCCAACCTCCGGTGCCCATTTTCTGGTATATAAGCCCATTTGCCCTAGAAAAAAATAAGGAGAATACTTTTGGGACGGTGCGCCGCCTTCTCGAGGCGGAACTTGGGCAGGAGCACTTTTGCTCTCAGGCGGAGCGATTTCGCCGGGGATACTTCCCTCCGGGAGGGGGAAATCGGAGCCATCGACATCACCAACGATCCTCTCATCGTGGGAGGGCCAATCTTCATCAACATCTTCACCAGCACCATCTCATCTCAAACCCTAGTTCATCTCTTGTATTCAATCTTTGTCTCAAAACCTCAGATTGGTACCTGTGGGTTGCTAGTAGTGTTGATTACATCTTGTAGTTGATGCTAGTTGGTTTATTTGGTGGAAGATTATATGTTCAGATCCATTATGCTATTTAATACCCCTCTGATCTTGGACATGAAGATAATTTGTGAGTAGTTACTTTTGTTCTTGAGGACATGGGAGAAGTCTTGTCATAAGTAATCATGTGAATTTGGTATTCGTTCCATATTTTGATGATATGTATGTTGTTGATTCTCTTAGTGGTGTCATGTGAATGTCGACTACATGACACTTCACCATCTTTGGGCCTAAGGGAATGCATTGTGGAGTAATAATTAGATGATGGGTTGCTAGAGTGACAGAAGCTTAAACCCTAGTTTATGCGCTATTCCGTAAGGGGCTGATTTGGATCCATATGTTTAATACTATGGTTAGAGTTATCTTAATTCTTCTTTCATAGTTGCGGACGCTTGCGAGAGGGGGTAATCATAAGTGGGAGGCTTGTTCAAGTAAGAACAGCACCCAAGCACCGGTCCACCCACATATCAAATTATCAAAGTAGCGAACGCGAATCAAACAAACATGATGAAAGTGACTAGATGAAATTCCCATGTGTCCTCGAGAACACTTTGCTTATTATAAGAGATTGTTCCGGCTTGTCCTTTGCTACAAAAAGGATTGGGCCACCTTGCTGCACTCTTTGTTACTATTGCTACTTGTCACTTGTTACAAATTATCTTGCTATCAAACTACTCGTTACCGATAATTTCAGTGCTTGCAGAAAATACCTTGCTGAAAACCGCTTGTCATTTCCTTCTGCTCCTCGTTGGGTTCGACACTCTTACTTATCGAAAGGACTACGATTGATCCCCTATACTTGTGGGTCATCAGCATCCCCAAGCTTATCGCTTTGCATATCATTAGCATCATGGATATTCAAAGAATTCATACTAGCAACATGACAATCATGCTTACCATTCAAAGGACTCACATTGAACATTTTATTAAATTCTTCTTCTACAATCTTAGCACAATTTTCTGATCCACCATTTTCAAGAAATACTTCATAAAGATAAAGCATTTGATGCAACTTTAATTCCATTTTTTATAATTTTATTTTATAAACCAAACTAGTGAAAAACAAGAAACTAAAAGATTCAATTGCAAGATCTAAAGATATACCTTCAATCACTCACCTCCCCGGCAACGGCGCCAGAAAAGAGCTTGATGTCTACTACACAACTTTATTCTTGTAGACTCTGTTGGGCCTCCAAGCGCGGAGTTTTGTAGGACAGCAGCAAATTTCCCTCAAGTGGATGACCTAAGGTTTATCAATCCGTGGGAGGTGTAGGATGAATATGGTCTCTCTCAAACAACCCCACAATCAAATACAAACAATCTCTTGTGTCCCCAACACACCCAATACAATGGTAAATTGTATAGGTGCACTAGTTCGGCGAAGAGATGGTGATACAAGTGTACCATGGATAGTAGATATAGGTTTTTGTAATCTGAACAAATAAAAACAGCAAGATAGCAAGTAACAAAAGTGAGCACAAACGGTATTGCAATGCTTGAAAACAAGGCCTAGGGTTCATACTTTCACTATTGCAATCTCTCAACAGTGCTAACATAATTGAAACATATAACCATCTTTCAACGTGCGACAAAGAATCACTCCAAAGTTCCTATCAATAGCGGAGAACATAATATGAAATTGTTGTAGGTAGCAAACCACCTCAAAGTTATCCTTTCCGATCAATCTATTGAGCCATCCCTATAAGTGCCACAAACAACCCTAGAGTTCGTACTAAAATAACACCATATGATACGCATCAATCAACTCTAATGTCACCTAGATACTCCAATGTCACCACAAGTATCCATGAATTAATTATTCGATATGCATCAAACAAATTCAGATTCATAATATTCAATCCAACACAAAGAACTTCAAAGAGTACCCCAAAGTTTCCATCGGAGAAAGTAGGACGTAAACGTGTATCAACCTTTATGCCTAGATTACCCCAATGTCATCACGGGAATCTGCAAGTTGATTACCAAAACATATATCAAGTGACTCAATAGAATACCCCATTGTCACCACGGGTATCCACATGCAAGACATACATCAAGTGATCTCAAATCCAAAATTTTCAATCCGATAATAATGAAACCTCAAAGGGAAAGACTCAATTCATCACAACAAGATAGAGAGGGAAGAACACCATATGATCCAACTATATTAACAAAGCTCGTGGTACATCAAGATCGTGCCAAATCAAGAACACGAGAGAGAGAGAGAGAGAGAGAGAGAGAGATCAAACACATAGCTAATGGTACATACCCTCAGCCCCGAGGGTGAACTATTTCTTCCTCGTCATGGAGACCGCCGGGATGATGAAGATGGCCTCCGGTGATGATTTCCCCCTCCGGCAGGGTGCCAGAGAAGGCCTCCAGATGAGATTGCTTCAGAACAGAGGCTTGAGCGATGGCGTGGGAGTTCTAGGTTTCTTTCTGGGGGTTTTCCTATTTATAAGAATTTTTGGCGTTGGTTTCACGTCATGGGGAGTCCCGAGGGACCCACAAGCTCAGCCCACACGCCCTAGGGGGGAGCGCCCTCTGAGCTCGTGGCTCCCCTGGACTTCGTCTGGTCCACCTCCCAGGCTTCGGGGGTCTCTTCTTGTCCATAAAAAATCACCGTAAAATTTCGTGGCAATTGGACTTTGTTTGGTATGGATTTTCTGCGAAACAAAAAATTGAAAAAAAAAACAGAAACTGGCACTGGGCACTAGGTCAATAGGTTAGTCCATTAAAATCATATAAAAGTGCAACAAAACCATGTAGAACTTAGGTAAATATTGCATGAATACTTATAGATACGTTGGAGACGCATCAATACGAAATAAATCATCTGTAACAACGCATAGACACGCCGGCAAAACCTCACACGGGAAAAAGGAAAACAGATTTCTCATCTTATGCGGAGAGAGAGACGCCTTATGATTGACCACATTCAAACGCGTTGTGATTGTGTGAGCACCGAGGCCACCGTCGGCGAGGGTGGGAGGAGGATAAGCGGCAACACAGATGGGATGCCGTGTTCGAATAAATAACATGGAATTATTGGGGTCTTGAGTCACGGTTATTGGTTAGGGGCATCTGTTATTTTTTTCCTCCCGTTGCAACGCACGGGCTTTTTTGCTAGTTTACTAATAAATGACAGGGTGTTTCTGCCCGTCTTTCGTCATATGTTTTACCAAAAATTCCCTGATTTTTTCTTTAAGTAACCCATGGTCCAACATTAAGTGTCCTTTCTCTATTGGGCTTCAGCCCAACTGCGGCAGCCGCTATCTCGCGCGCCTGAGCGCCGGTTAGTATCCCGCGTTCAGCTGCAGTAGGCCCAGTTTGCTCTATTCTCAACCCGTTAGATTCCTGGCTTTTATTATTTACACAGAATATATTAAACATGATTATGCTATAACTTTGCAACCGTAACTCGGATTAAAACAATTTGTATATATAATTTGATCAGAAAAATGTGTTATTTCCAACCGTGCTATTATTTGTTCATGTTAACCACTTTAAAATTCTGTTCAGGGCATAAACTTAATTAACCTAATTAATTGCTATGGTGTATTTTGGGAAATGCTAACACACAATATAACTTTTATATCATCTTTATATATATGAAATATGTTACGAGGGCCTATATGGATCGGAGGCAGTATGATGATCGATTTCAATGGGCATATAGGAGTAATAAAGAATGAGAGAATAAAGAGCGTGATCAGTAGGGATAAAAAAAGAACGGGAGATTCAAAAAAAATATGAAGGAGAGAATAACACAAAGGAATTGGTATTAATACCAAGGGCGTGGCATGCATGCAATGCAATAATAAAAAGGAATTAATACCGAGGGACGTGGGAGAGGCACGCATATATGCGTTGCTGCGCAGTGTGCGACCGTTATGTGCAACAGAAATAAGAGCGTCGAGTTGTATGCAACGAACTAGGGTCGTTTCGCTCAGACGTAGACAATTTTTTTATTAATCTTCAAGCATATGTAGAGATGGCCTAAAACACATTTAATAGAATTCTTTTATTGAGATCAAAATCGCCGTACAAAAACCGTACCAAAAGTATTGTATGTGTACCATGCTTCTTAACGTACTACTGATATGAATTTCTGCTAGACCTTAGTGTGCGCCTCTTGCCGTTGACGGGCACAATTCTGATGTTGTTGGGCCGTGCTGATGGATATTTCAGTGGACACGTCAATTATCTCTCCCGTTGCCATGCACGGGCATATGTGCTAGTTACTGGTAGCAGGAGCACACCCTTGATCCCTTCTGTCAGCGAACTTGGCCGACCCATATAAGAGTTGTTTGCATTCGTTTTTTTAGAAGCCCCATCCGGTTTTGGGAAGATTACACAAGCTTCCCAACCGTTTTTAATGTATTTTTGGTTTTTGGTTTTCAATCGGTTTTTGTTAGTTTTTTGTTTTCGTTTCCTTTTTTCCTTTGTTCATTTGTTCCTTTTTTTCAAATTCACGTGCCTTTTCCAATTTCATGAACTTTTTTTAAAATTATGTTTTTTTAAAGAATGTGTTTTTCTCAAATCCGTGAACCTTTCCATTTTGCGAACTTTCTTCAATTTTTGAACTTTTAAAAAAATTGTCAACTTTTTTTTATGAATGTATGAGCTTTTGTAAAAATATTTATATTTTTTTAAAAATATTTTTTTGAACTATTTGAATTCATGAACATTTTTGAATTCATATTTCTTTTGAATACATGAACTTTTTTGATTTTTCGCTAACATTTTTTGAATTCATGATCTTTTTCAATTTCGTGAACTTTCATCGACTGGTCAATGGTCGAGTCAATGTTCAATGGGTCAACAACGGTCATTGGTCGCTCAGTGGTCAGCAGGGTCAAGTCAAACCAAGTCCCCACAAAAAAAAGATCGATCCGAAGGCTCGACCCGAACGAGAGACCAGCTCGCGTTCGTTGGCCGGCCCACTAGGCGCTGTAGTGAGCGCCAGTTGCTTCCACGTCGCTAAAGGCGCTCAGGAAGACCACTCCTATACAAACGCACGGGAGCTATATCTCACTTGGCGAGATATATGCTACCCGAGCTTGAAGCTTTCCCCCCACGTGCAGCTGTTGGGCCAGCTCATTTTTGTCTGTTTTTTCCCGCTGTTTTCGATCAAGACGATCGCTCCCGATGGTCGGCGTACTGGTTTCATCCTTTTTTATTTTCTTGTATTTCTTCTTTTGGTTTTCTCTGTTTCTTCATCGATTTTCTTTAGTTTTCTTTTTTTATTTCTTTGTTTCTTTCTCACTTTTCATTGGTTTTTTTATTTGCTTTTCTTTCTTCGTTTTTCATTATTTCTTTCTTGGTTTTCAGTAGTGGCGGACCTACAATTGCAGGCTTGGGGGTGCCACATTCAAAATTTACAGTAAACATCATAATTATCTCAACAAATAGTCTGAAAAATAACAACAAATTGATGTATATTTAGTGTTAAAGTACATAGTAAAATTTATTTTACAATTTTGGAGTGGGTGCCATGGCACCCACGGAACCCCCACTAGATCCGCCCATGGTTTCCAGTTTTCTTTGTTTCTTTCTGGGTTTTCATTGTTTTTCATTCTTTTCCACTGGTTTTCTTTGATATTTTTACTTTTTTTGTTTCGTTTCCGTTGTTTCTTTTTTTGGTTTTCATTGGTTTCTTCGTTTTTCTTTGTTTCTTTTTTTGATTTTCATCTGGTTTTTCTTCTTCTTTACATATAAAACAGCAAAAAAAGTTATACACCTTGACCATGTATTCAAATACATGAAACATTTTTGGTGTATACGTTAAATGTTTTTAAAAATATTTGATTAACATTTTCATCAAACATATATTTTTGATGTTAACTTTTTTTCATACACATTCTATATTTGTTTGTATTTTTTTGGAATATTTTATTCACACATTAAATATTTTTCAAATACATGATTTAAAAATATATATTTTTATGTCTACTTTTTTGCATTCACATTGTACATTTTTTATACACGTTTAGCATTTTTAAATACATGATTAACATTTTTGAAACATATATTTTTATGTCTAATTTTTTGGATAAATAATTGTATATTTTCTGTATACATCACGATAATTTTTGTGTAGACGTTGAACATTTTTAAAAATACTTAATTAACATTTTCATCAAACATATATTTTTATGTTAACTTTTTTCCATACACATTCTATATATTTTGTATATATTAGGAAAAAAAATTATACACACATTGAATATTTTTCAAATACATAATCAACATTTTTTAAATTATTTTTTATGTCTATTTTTTGCATACACATTGTACATTGTTTTTATTCATTAGGATCATTTTTTATATAATCGTTTAGCATTTTCTAAGTACATGATTAACATTTTTTTAAACGTATAATTTTGAGAAAAGTTCACATTTCACCACTCTATTTGATTTACAACCCTCATCTTTGAAACCAGTCGAATTGCACCCTCAAATTGCCACAAAGTTCAAAAAACAACCCTTGACTCGGTTTTGGGTAGGTCAACCGGTTTTGACCGAGTCAAAGCTGACTGGTCAACCAACTCAGCAGGACGCGCGCACACACATCCTAACCTATCACACTCTCACGTTTAAAAAAAAATCATGTATCTCTCTGTTCCTTCACCCAAGCCCCAAATCCACACACCCCCCCCCCCCCCCCCCCGCCGCCGCCGCCGCCTAGGTCGCCAAGGAACGCCACCACCTCCGCTGCCGGCGACCGAAGACTGGCAGCGCCGCCACACCGCGGCGCATTCCGGCTATGACCAATCCATCTCTTAAATCTCCCACACTCTCGCTTATTTGCCTCCTGCTGATGTTTCTGGTCGCAGGCAAGACGCTGCTGGAGCTAAGCTGGCAAGAGAAAATAATCCCTATGAATTGGTGAATTAAACACAAATCACTCAGCCATACATTTTTATGTCTACTTTTTGGCATACACATTGTACATTTTTTATACATTAGGAACATTTTTTATATACACGTTTAGCATTTTCTAAATACATGATTAATATTTTTTTAAACATATATTTTTTATGTCTACTTTTTTGCATAAAGAATTGTATATTTTTTGTATACATCATGATCATTTTTGGGTAGACGTTGAACATTTTTTTAAATAATTAATTAACATTTTTTTCAAACATATATTTTTGATGTTAACTTTTTTCATACACATTATATATTTTTTGTATACTTGGGAACTTTTTATACACACATTTTACATTTTTCAAGTACACGATTAACATTTTTTATGTCTATTTTTTTGCATACACATTATACTTTTTTGTATACATCAGAAACATTTTTATATACATGTTTAATATTTTTTTAAAATACATCATTAACTTTAAAAAAAAAAATTATGTTTTCTTTTTTCATAAAGAATTATATATTTTTGTATACATCAGGAACATTTTTTACATGTTTGACATTTTTTAAATACATGATTAACATTTATTTATATATATGTTTTGATGTCTACTTTTTTGCATACACATTGTAGATTTTTTGTATACACCAAGAACATTTTTTTGCATGATTATTATTTTTAAATACATGATTAACGTTTTTTCATATATATGTTTTGATGTCTAATTTTTCCATACACATTGTACATTTTTTGTATACATGAGGAACATTTTTTATACATATTTTACATTTGTTAAAATACATGATTAATATTTTTTCATATATATTTTTTCATGTCTACTTCTTTTTATACACATTGTACAATTTTCGTATACATTAGAAACATTTTTCTATACACGTCTTAACATTTTTCAAATGCACGATTAACCTTTTCCAATTATGTATGTAAAGTGATTTCTTATAATAGATATATTTAGAATATTTTGAAATATAAGCAAAAGTAAAAAATAAAGCAAAAACCAAAGGAAAATGTGAAAAAAGTGAGAAAAGCAATCAAGGCCTATGGCCCCGATGGGCCGGCCCATTCTAGGCACTGCCTGACGCGAGGCTGCACTACATCTCGCTATAAGCGAGACATAGTCGCACCCAGATCTTTTTTTTTTAGTCCAAACACTCTCAGCTTTATTGAATAGCGACAGTGTTCAAAGGGATACAGTTTAGGTCTGGGGGCTGTAGGAGCCACAAGTGGCGCCCTTCAATCAGGCCTAGAGCAAGTTTAGTGATGCTATGTGCCTCGAAATTGGAGAATCTACTCTCATAAATAAAAGAGCATGAAGTAAAGCGATCTATAAAAGATAATAACTCCATGCAATCCACCCGTCCCAGACTTGATGTATTCTACTAGATGCTTCATCAACAAGAGCCCAGACACAACGTGCCATGGAGCACTCAAGGAGAGAGTGCCTCCACGAGTCTTCGGCACCACACAAGGAGCAAGAACTGTTGGGACTCATATTGCGGTGGTGACGCACATCTTCTGGTGGGAGGGACACCCGAGCAAGCCTCCACAAGAACATGTGTAATTTTGCCGGGAGTGACCTCCACTTTCCACAGTTTACGCCATCCCGCCTTCTTGCCGTTAGAATCAGACAAGCTTTGGCGCTCCTCGAGCCAATCTTCCTAGTGCCTCGTTGTCACCACTAGCATGCAATATGCGGACCGAACTGAGAACTGTCCAGATCTGTCGAAGTTCCATGACCAAAAGTCATTATGCTGGTTTGTGCAACATGGAATATTGAGTATTGTGTCCACATCCATCGGCAAGAAGACTTGCTGGACAAGTGCTCTATGCCAGCTCGCGCTCGTGGAGTCAATCAGCTCATTCACCATTAAGGGTTCTTTTTTTTTTTGAGCGGTTCACCATTAAGGTTTTTTTTTTTTGAGACAACACCATTAAGGGTTCTGAAGGCTCGGGGCTGAAGTAAACGATTACATGGGCTGGGCCCAGATCACCACGCGCAGGTGGGTCACACCGGGTGGGCTTGATCACTCTTGTGCTTCGGCATAGTGGAGCTGGCCCAGGTGGTGTGGGTGTTGATGGGCCAAAGCCTGTACTCATTGGTGCCTTGGTTGACACCGTCGCGGTCGCACGCGTGACATTCTTTCGAGAACTACAGTTTTTTTTTTTTAGGGAAATGAGTACTACAGTTGATGACAATAATTATGACTTCAAACAACATGCAACATGCATGCGCCACACTTTCCTGGATCTTCCACTAGGTGCTGAGGCTGTCCGTAATGGGGAGTATCATAACTAGTATCATGCATGCCAACTAGAAAATTTTGATAAGGTGACATAGAATTAAATGAAAAAAGAGGGTTGAGTAGTATCTTGATACCATATCATAATAAATACTATACTACTACTCCCTCCGTTTATTTTTTTTTAGAAAAAAATAAGATGTTTTTTGACATTGTCATAGTGTCAAACAACGTCTTGTATTAAGTTACAGAGGTAGATGTAGTATATATCTTGCACGGCAATAAATAAGGTCATCTAAGATACTAATCTATGTACTATGCATTACATGTAGTATCATACACTAATATTATATACTCCCTCCGTCCTATAATTTAAGACGTTTTTTGACACAACATGACACAACATTATGAGACTAGTGTAAAAAACGTCTTACATCACGTGACGGAGGGAGTATATGATACTAATTTATTATGATACTCTCCACTACAGAGCAGCCTGAGTATCTAGTACTACTAACATGGTTGGTCGGCTTAAGATTCCGCCATATATAAACCATGCACGGCAGTGTACGTAGGTACGTACCTCTCATTGGCCAAATATATACGTTAATAATCTTTGGGTTCAGCTGGATCCTGCAGTGCAATGGTCCTGCTCTTCTACAAGTCGATCGATCGATCGTGCAATCACAAGACTGTTCTGATTAACTAGTGACGATCGATCTTATCATCATTGATCAATGTAAGGTACATGGTATCATATCATATGAATCCAAGTCTATCCATCTCGACAAGCAAAGCGCGCTCATACGCCGGCCGGCGCCTTACCACACGTATATAAGATTAAAATTAATTAGCATAGTAGTTAATCTTTGGGTTCAGCTGGATCCTGCAGTGCAGTGGTCCTGCTCTGCATAGATATATGACGTCAAGGTTATACAATTGTTCATCATCTCCGCATAGATAGTTACTACCAATTCGTTCCGTTATCTTTATGTGGTATTTTCGTAGAGGAGTTGTGCTAACCAAAGACAATCTTGCACGAAGCAACTGGCCAGGAAGTAAGCAGTGTTGCTTTTGTGCTCATGACAAGACAATCAAGCACCTTTTTTTTCAATGCAAGTTTGCACGTTCTACATGGTCAGTCATTCAAATAGCGTCAAATTTGTATCCGCCCACAAGTGTTGCCAATATATTTGGTCATTGGTTGGACGGTATTTCAAATAGGTTCAAAATGCTAATAAGGGTGGGAGCGTATGCCTTACCTTGGTCGCTTTGGCTATGTAGAAATGATTTATTTTTTAATGACAAAAATGCTTCTCCTCTACAGGTTATTTTCCGTTGTACGCACTTGCTTCGTACGTGGTCTACGCTACAACGACCAGAGCACCAACCGCTGTTCAAGGCGGTGTGTACGCGGTTGGAGCAGGCGGCTACGGAGGTTTTTTTTCCCAACATGGTTGGCAGCATAACCTCCGGATCGATCCACCTCCATTTTCGACATACGCATAGTGTCGGTCTATAGGACTACTGTTGCCGACTTGTCGTTTTTGTTACTTTTCCTTTTGTCAGACTTTTATTGTTTGGCTGTGTGCATCCTAGTTATGCAGAGGCCGGGTGTTACTCATAATGTTTTGTATCCGCTTGATGCTACATTTTGAGATAATAAAAGCGTCATTTATCGAAAAAATCTTAACTTTTTCCTTTTTTCTGATTTCAAACCCAGACCAAACCCGAGACAGATTCTGTAGCTAGGAGCTAGGTTCAGCTAGATAGCTAGTTTAATTACCTTCAGGTAATCAGTTTGCTGCCTACATCTCACTGTTTACTGGAGGAACAGTTGAATATGGTTGAGCGAGCAGAGCGCATGCATGTTCATGCGTGGAAGCATGAAACATGATTAGAGCAGAGGTCGATGGTGATGGACTAGCTAGGGTTCATCAGCATCAATATATTAGCTAGCCCACTGATTGAAATGGCTAGTGATCATGCGCCCATTTCTGGATTTCTTGTCAGGAACCAAGTTAATTAAGCCTAGCTATACGTGGTTTGATTCCTATACCAGCCAATTGGCTTGGAAGATGCACGGGTTCATCGATGATGTGACACGATGATTTTCTTTTCAAACTAGATGATGACATGCATGATGATCATACATAAAGCAGAACACAAGTAATCTCTCTGATAATATGCCATTCTGATTCTTATTCTTCTACCTTGTCGATGATATCATGTCACTCACGAGGGGTGAGTATTACCAATGACAGTAACAAATTGAGCAGGAGAAATGAACACCTCTTATTAATCTTCACATGTCGTATCAAGAAGATACAACTGCAAAAAGGTTTAATCACTGGCCTATGCATAAGAATATGCACGCACCCAAGGTTTTCATCTCCTTGTATAACTTCTTATGCACATTTTTTTCACTAGGTGATTTCTCAGGGAGCAGCGGCAGAATAGTTCGTTTTCCATCCTTTTCAAACTTTTTTCTTATGCATGCCTTGTAATGGTCTCAAATTAAAAGAACACAAGTTGCTATTTACATAAGTACAAATTACTAGTGTACGAATTTCTGTTAAAATAAAAAGAAAAAATGTGTATTTTTACAAGCTGGAGTGGCGTTGGCGTGTAGCTTAATGACCAATGGTTTAAGTACACCTAAAGAAGTACAAGGCGAACTGGTTAACTGTTAAACAAGTCCATGACAACTGCATCAAGTAAATTAAACTATCCTAAGCTAGGAGACAAAGCCCACACCTCCTATTTTACTCCTAATAATACACCATTTCCTGCTCTGACTTCACATAGAGGGGTGTGGAGAACAGCTCCAAGACATAACAATTGTTAGATTTAAAAATGGCATCAAGAAGTTGACCCCATCATTTGTCCCAAGAAATGGCAGCAAATGAGGTTGAATTTGTGTGTATATAACTAGGGGATTGAGCCAGATGCCAAACTAAGATAGTATCTAGGAGAGATGGAGAGAGAGATAGAAAGGGAGAAGATGGAGAGGGGCAAGTCTGAGCTGAGGGTGGCCATGGAGGAGCTCTGCTTGCTCAGCCCAGGAGATGGCGAAGAACAGGAGCAGGAGCAGCAACTTAGGTCATCCACCATGGATCTCCTCTGTGTCTCCAAGCAGCTCCTGCATGTCATTGGTTGGTTACTTACTCAATACCATTTCAGATGCAAAATATATCATGCTGTTTATTTCACTCTTTTGTTCAGTAAGAATGGAAGTTCATGAAGATTGAACTGTTCTGTTGATCTAGAGAAAAACACCCTTTTTAAGTACTTGTCTATTCTTTTCCTTGCGTTGGGACAAATCGTGGAATATTTTCTGTCATGAAGCATCGGAATGAAAATACCCACCATTTAGACTGATATGAAACTGAAACTGAAAATTGTGGAAATGAACTTTCATTTCTTCAGGGCTACTCTGTTTTAACCCCTCGCTTACCATATCTGTAAATTCAATGTTGAAATAATAAATGCTTTGGTTTTTCAAAGATGAGATTGGGCCAACATTACTAGTCCTCAGGCAAGACATTCAGCAAAATGTTCAGGTAATTGCTCTTTGTGCGAAATCATCTTATTCCCACGTTACCCTGCATTCTGAATTGTATTTGTTCACATTACTAAGCAACTGAGGATGCCAAATCCTTGTGTTAATTGCGATTATTAGTTTATTAAAATTATCTATCTTCTGCAGAGACTACAAGATCTCCATGCAAGAGACTCCTCGAAATATGCGACTTTGACGGCGATTGTGATAGAGGAAGTGGAGGAAGGGACCTCAAAGAAGACCAACAGTTGCACCAGGGCTATTATCTGGCTGGCTAGGTAAATTAACTGTACATGGACTTTCCGCTCATCTAACATATGATCTTGCATACCATATATGTCGATTCAGTTTCAAAACCTTCGTTCTTAAGTGTCGCGAAACACGTTCGGTATAGGTCAATAAATTTCTCAGTACATTTGCTGGAGAGATTAATGAAGAACCCAGAGACAAGCCTGAAAGAGATGGTGGAAGAAGCATACAAGAGCACCCTGAAGCCATTCCATGGATGGATCTCATCAGCTGCTTACAGGGTATGATCAGTTGACATACTGCTTTCATGATCATGACTTCTACAGAATTACGTATTATTTTACATGACTATACAAGCTACTAGCAATTATCTGAATATTGTTCACGCGGCAAATCTAGTTCATCGATCGTGTGCGTAGATTAATTTGCCGAGTTGCAGTCATCAGTTGGTTTGACTTGTTTCCACTGACCTAATCTGTTGAGCATAGTTGCAAATTGTCAGGTAGCATTGGGTCTCATTCCAGAAAGAGAGATCTTTATTCAGCTGCTGATGGGGAACTGCCAGGATCCTGAGGATTTTGGAGGAGATGTCATGATCTTGGTCTCCATTGTACAGCCTCTGCTAGAAGAGATCAATGCCATTTTGGTCAGTGTTCCCCATCCACATGCACATCTTCTTAATGAATCAGTCATTGCATTGCATGAGAGATGTGTTTTCTGATGCCGTTCATGGTTAATCTACAGGTCAAACACCAGCTGGACAGGCTCAAATCCACCTGAAAAACAAGGATGGCCAATCACCTGATGATTGTACATATCTACTGCTGTACTGCACAAGCTAATTAACCT
Organism: Elymus sibiricus; assembly: GCA_039707655.1. NCBI lineage: Eukaryota > Viridiplantae > Streptophyta > Magnoliopsida > Poales > Poaceae > Elymus > Elymus sibiricus. The sequence continues at coordinate 313,056,265 of CM077676.1, forward strand.
ACCTTGCGTTGTAAAATGAAGATTAAGGACTTCTTTGTTGGTGGTTTTTTTAAGCAACTGCTGGTGGTTGGTTCCAGACTCCCTTTTTGTTAAGCTGTCACAGATGTCTTTGCTGTATGTGTTTGTGCCCTTGTAGTTTTAGTGAGTTGGATGTATCAGAGAACTTATTTACCTGAAACAAAATGCACCTCCTGTTTCTCTTTCTTCTAGTTTCTTCTCTTGTGCCTCGCTGCATTTCTTTAATCTTTACCTTTTGATTTCCATCAACCAAATGACGTGAAAAATATAGAAAACATTAAAATTCCGGCTTGTGCTCGCTAGCTCGTCTAGAGAAGTTCAGAGATCTTTAAGCAATTTATTTAAGTTTGATCTCCAGTTTGATTTATCATATTCATACACTTGCTCTCTCACATAGTATCATGTTTTTTTATTGTCGAGAATACCATATGAAAAGTACTCCCTAGATACATCCATTTGAGGGACAAGCTTTTTCGGACGGAGGGAGTATTATAGTACTACATGCTCTGCTTTATGATTCGTGAACTTTTGTAGACGAGAACGGAAAAGGTGACAACACAATTCATGCCTTCACAACAGCAACCACCAAGAATCTTCTTCTCTTCTCTAACAGTTCTTATGTATTTTGTTGTTTTCTTCTTGGTCACTACGTACAAGATATACAGAAACTAAAGAAACCATGAGTTGCACGTACCTAATATCCTGAGATTAAGATGACAATGACGGTCATAGATCTCGGCTCGGCTGCCTGCGATTTCACAGCTATAAGACCAAGATGTTTGGCCTGTTTTGTTTCTTAGCTGTTTGCTTTATCATGTCATTGGTCAGCACAAAGTCACGACACATTTTTTGGATCGGAGGGAGTATCACACTTGTTTTTTGATTTATATCAAACTAAAATTAATATAAACATATGCTGTACATCTTAAGCTCTATTTGATCCATTGTGCAACTTGATAACATGTGATGCATCCAGCCATATTAACTTGTTCATCATTCAGTTACTCCCTCTTTGTACTATTACTTCTAAAAAAAAATCAGCGACAATTAATATGAATCGGAGGGAGTGCAACACAAAATTCAGCCAGTCATGCGTGCATCACCTATCCTATCAGTACTCGAATCATCCCCATGTGACCATCTTGAAGCAGCCATAGAACCCTGCAGCTCTACCCAATTTAGTGAGCACCAGGTGCGGATTCAAATGGGTAGCCATATAATTGTGACAATGCCATATCATGCAACATACAACATGTACACCGCGCTTATAAAACTTCGAAAATGTTATCTGGCGAACGTTAGCTAGGACGGGGATGGCAAGCGAACACTTTTTGCTGGCAGTTTTAGTTGCCGAACAAGACCAAACGATGGCAGTTTTAGAAGAAAAATACCCCTTCTGAAGAAACTGCCATCCCATACAACTAAACTTGCCATCAGAAACGTTCGTAAAATGCCATGCCTCCCAGCGAACGTTCGCCAGCTAAGAGGGTCCTAAAACTTTGTGTCAAACATATTAGGAATACAAATAGGTGGTGGAAGGTCAAAAGTCGTTAAAATAACTCGCCACAGTAATCGAGCAAAGTGGCAAAGGAAGAATATATGCTGAATAGATTCATCCTCACAATTTGTTTCCTTTTTGATTTTTTTGACAAGTTTTTTTCCGTGATAACATTTTTAGGGGGTAGCACATAATATTTTGTTCTTTCTGAGGAATTGTTAGTTTCTAAATAATTTGTCAAGCTCGGACTTACTTTCCATTATCTACTTTATGGATTATTTTAACACTTGCACTTCACTAGTATTGGAGTGATTCTGAAAAATAATCTGCGGCCGTGAGAGCTTCTAGTCTACTTTTTCTAGAATAAACAATTAAAATATATGAATATCAAGTTTTTTTTTATAAAAGCCTACTTCTAAAAAAAACTAGGACGAGTTTGGTTTCGATGCGGGTTTTTAGTAATAAATAGGGTCATTTTCTACTTTTAGCAAACAACCATACATGTTTTATTGATAAACTAACAAGAGTACATAAGATTGATGAAAATGAAACATATATGGGCAATAAAGATCCCTGATATAAAACTAAAAGTTACATAAAAAAAATCCTTGAAGTCGTTGTCTCTAGCTCTATCTTTTGCACCTAGATGTTCTTCCAAACTCCAACGAAAAAAACGCAGAAACTGACCTAACCTCAAAGGTTTTAAAGAGCCGTCTAAGTTGTATAAAATCACTTAACACACAGTGTTCAGGGACATACCTCTTACAAGGCTGGGTGTCGAACTGCCCATTTGTCACCATAATGACGCGGAATAAGCTCACAAACACAAAAACAGATGAAACTGAGAAAGTACTAACCACAGAAAAATTGACATCACCATCATCGCCATCCCTGCAAAAGACATGCTACGTTCGTTACTTTTCCGTTCGCGCATGTGCTACGTTCGTTAGTTGCGCACGTGTTTTTCAAGTTAGCTTTTGTTATGCTTTCTGTTTTTGTTTTCACTTTTATGTTCCAGTTTTTCTTTTTGGTTTTTATTTATTTACATATTTCTTATTTTGTGTTCTTCTGGGTTGTTTTTTCTCCTGGTATTTTTTTGCTTTTTTGCACTCTTCTTTCTTTTTAGTTTTCTATAACTACAGAAAAATAGTAGACAGTGAACATTTTTTTTTCCAAATACTCACTGAACATTTCTGTAATATGCGTTGAAGATTTTTCTATACATAGTACACTTTTTTTAAATATATGGTGAACTATTTTTAGCATACGGTGAACATTTTTTAAACAAACTGAACTTTTTTAATGTACAGTGAACTATTTTTTAATATACACTGAACAGTTTCTTAATACATATGATTTTTTGTTCAAAACACATACCAATATTTTTTTCAGAAAAACCCAAAAAAGCAGAAGGGAAAACATCCAACTGCCAGTTTTTCAAAAAGAAAAAGGAAAAGAAAAACCGCTCAAGAGCTCGCCATATTGGGCCGGCCCATTTTCTTTGCTTCCATGCGTCTCCTGTGCGATTTGACACCAGTGGGCCTCATGACGCAATGCACAGGAGTGTGTGCTCGTCGGCCGTCCCACTTTGGTGGTTCTGCGCTCAGCCCTCTACTGCACAGTTTTCGACGCTTTTTTGCTTGCTCCAGTTAGTTTTGTTTATTTTCACATAAAACAAGAAACATGGATATTTTTTAAAAATACAAAATTTTCTTAAAACCAGAAAATTTTCTAAATCCATGAAAATTTATTAAATTCATGATTGTTTTTCATATTCATGATTTTTAAGTCTGTGAAAACTTTCTTAAATTCATAAATATTTTTTGATTTCTTGAATATTTTTAAAATTGGACCATATTTTTTATCAATATTCATTTATATATTTTTTAAAAATAATATTTTTATTCTTTGAACACCTATATAAATCTATGGACATTTTTTTAAAGTGTAAACATCTTTAGATAGTCATGAATTTCTTAAAGTTTGAAAATAAAAAAGACAAATAGAAGGAAAAGCCAGATGAAAACCCAGAAAAAAAAACCTAGCTTAAAACTGAAAAATGATAAAAAGAAGCAAAATGAAAATGAAAAGGAATGAAAGAAAATAAAAATCAAATGCAAAACCAAAGAAACCAAATTAAGGGGAATGGAAAAGCAGAAAGAACCGGAAATGAAGCGATTGGACAAAGCGAGCAACGAAAGAACGGGAATACAGATATGCTCAAACCGATCGGTAGATGGGCCTAGCCATGGGACCGAAGTATGTGCGGTAGCCCGACAATTTGGTGCAATGACCGTCAAATAGGGATTCACGTGGGACTTGGCTAAATTTAGCTCTAAGGGTTTCAACATTTATTTACCATTTTTCTCAGTTTTGAGCCGCTTGCTTATATAGTACCTAAAAGAAAGACCTTACTGAGTTAACGTAAGCATCTTACATGCTATTGTTACTACTAGGTACTAGCGACTTTAGCCCAGCCAGACTTGAGGTTTGGATGACAATTAACTACAATACATGAACAATGTTTTCTCACATGTACTGTTACAGATATTACAGACTTTTTCTTGAAAAGAAGTAGATATATGCACGCTGAATCATCTACTGGCTGCAGCTCATAACTGCTACTAGTCTAGAATCTAGATACATAGTATACTCTACAGAGAAGAGCACAGTATTTTTTGAACATAGTACTAGCACTAGTTGAGCTCATTCTTCTTCTATGGAGCCTGTCCAATCCACATATAATTGACAACGTTCCTGTTGTTGTGCTCATATACTGTGGACGTGTGATTGGTTCTATTTCTTCGCCTCACTAGTCATCGTGTCATTGTCATCACAGGTCAGACAGAGGGCCATGTCCATTGCCCTGCATGCAGAAAGAAGGCATCATGATAGGAGGTATGAGATGCTCTCTACTAGGTAGGAGTAGACCTATGTTTTCTGTAGTGGGCTAGCTAGCTAGCTAGGCCTGCAGATTCAAAGACATGATTCTTGGGTCCAAAAGCATGCAGTTAGTTGCTAGGCCTGCAATGCATAACCATGCAGTTTCAAGCAGCAGCACATTAGCAGCTGAGGCTAAGAAAAGCTGAGCCATTTCATGGTTAACCACTTGAGTTTGATCAGATGGACTCAGGGCCACTGTGCGTGCGTGCGTTTTGGCCTTGGGAAGCTAAATGCCCGGCCCCCTATTACCACCTTTGGTTACCTGCATGTTCTTGCTGCATTTCGGTCACTTCACTGTATCATCTGACAATTGTCCACTGCACGATGATGATGCGCATTGACATCAGGCGTGTCATGTGATCCATCAGTCACCTAGCCGTGCACTGAAGCAGATGCAGGAGGAGAGGGAGGGAGACCATGTGTGTTCGGCCTTTGATCGTCAGTTTGATCGACTGAAAGAATTCATGTCATGTGGTTAGGAAATACTCCTAGGGAGTAGTAGGGAATTCTGTCGTGGTCATTGACCACTGCTTCTGGTACCACTCGTACCGGCTCCCCGTGGTGCACCCTTCGGATCGAAAGGCCATGCATGCATACTCCCTCCGTCCGCGAATAAGTGTAATTCTATGTTTTGTCTTAAGTCAAAGTTTTAAATTTTTGACTAACTATATAGAAAAGTGTAGTAACATATATGACATTAAATTGGCATATTATGAATGTTCATTTCAAAACGGATCTAGTGATACTAATTTAGTGCCATAAATGCTGCTACTTTTTCCTATAAAGTTGGTCAAAATTTTAAAACTTTGACTTAAGACCAAAGCTAGATGTACACTTATTCGTGGAGGGAGGGAGTATGCACGAGAGGCAAAGAAAGTGGTTCGATGCAGCACGTCGCAGGCTTTCTTCTTTCCCTTTGCTAGCTTTTTGTTGCTTTGGCGCACTCTGATGCAGATGCAGCAGCGGCAGCAGAATTGAAGAGTGCATGCATTCGATTCAGTGCCCGGGCGGCCCCCTCGATCAGAATCAGATCATGGTATGCAATCCTGCGTGCGTCGTAGATCATCAGATCCCCATACATCGCCATCACAAACCCAGAACGACACAGCCTTTTCCTCCCATCCTTCTCTAACTGCAATGGAATGCTTAGTTATTACTGCCTTCTTTAATCTAGTACCGGCCGGCCAGCATCTCTTTCTCTCTGATCTACACGTCTTTGCATTGCACCGCCGGCCGGCTCTCTCTCTTTCTCTCTGCCATGATTAATTCTGTCTTTCTCACTCATAGTACTGCATGCATGCTGCTGCAGGATGAAGAGGAGGAGGAGAAGGCTATAGCTAGCTGCCTTGGGACTAGCAACCGGAAGCAGCAGAGTACCCTTTGCTGAACGAGGAAACACTCCTTCTCAAAGTACACTGCATGCTGCTGCTCGGCAGGCCACGCCCGGGAGTATATATGTTCTCTTCAGCTAATCACTGCACCAAGAATTAACCTTACTTAGTGACCTGTTGCACACAGAATGTTACTCCCTCTACATTATGGGACGGAGGGAGAGTGTCAAAAAACGTCTTACATTATGAGACGGAGGGAGTACTAGTATATTTGCACCAAGCAGGCAATAATTCCTATGACCAGCTACGTCATTTACTTGCTTAACTACAACTGAATACACACATGCTATTGTGCACTTATACACAATCTGCAAGTATAAAAACTTCAAAACACCTCAATTAGGTGTGTAAGTAGAGTGTATTCCCATGTATATAGTACGTGGCTTTCTATGCAATTTCACACCTCTTTTCTCCCTTCACCTTTTTTGGCTAGCTAGCTGGGTAGGAGGCCGGCTACCTAGGTATGGCATGGACGGTGGATATATGTGTGTGTGCGTAGAGAGAACATGCTAAATTCCTGTCAAGTCTCCCTCCCTCCATGATGTCCCTTATCTCCTTACCTCTTTTTATTTATTCGTATCATATCATGCACATCAATTCGTTCATCGCTAGCTGCTGCGTGACTTGAGTTAATTGTCCACACATATTGACCATCTTGCAGGTTAATTTTGCCCAGCTTCCATATTATGCATGCATGCTAGGTCGACGATAAATATGATATAGATCGATCTTTCTGAATTGCTCTTGGAATTACTGCATGCATGCATGCTAGGTCGACGATAAATATGATATAGTAGATCGATCTTTCTGAATTGCTCTCTGGAATTACTGCATGCATGCATGCATGATATGCGCGTGGAGTGGAGAAGAGGCCAGACGCAAAGACAGGTTCCATGTGTCCGATGCATGCATGTGATTTTTTAACCATCTCTGTGGTTGTGTTCTGATGATGCATGCTGTCTGTCCTAATTGCAAGCTACTGTCACGCAGGGCGCGCATGCATGCAACGCATATGCTTTGTGATGACAAACTTTGGAGGTATCCTTTGTGGGCGCAGCTTTAGTAACATTCCTCTTCTCTTCTTACTCATCACACATCAGTAGTAACTTCTACTCCTTGGCTCTATGCAAAAACATTGATAGTGGAAAAAAAAATACACTGCATGCCAACATATATTCGTGATCTAAACGCTCTTATATTTCTTTATGAAGGGAGTACTTTTTGTTAACGTAGTGCAAGAAGATGCTTGGGCCAGAGTTAATTATTTGCTGCCTGGAAATGCTCATACATACACTTCAAGGTATGCTTCTAATGCATCTGCTAATTAATGATCAGGTGATCAGTCCGGCTCTTCTGCGTTGATGGCAGAAATGATAGACCCATGTCAGGATAAAAAATTGAAGGCTCCAGCCCATCTGGTGTAATTAAATAAGTTAGCTTGTAAAGCAGCATGTTGACCTATGGAAAGTTGTTGTGCATACATATGCACATCTAGTGCTGCTTTTATCTTGTGTTTGGGCCAAACAAGCAGAGAGCAGCAAGTGGCATGTGTAGGGTGAGTTGGTTGGCAAGGATACATCCATGTCAGGAGCTAGCTAGGGGGAGAAGACAAACTTAATTGGGATAGCGGCAACCAACTTGATGATATCTTCTCAAAGCTTTGCCCTCCCCCCAGAGAAACACATATCATATATTATCCTCTGTCCTAGTAGTAAACTGTCTTGCTAGCTGCTTCCCATCTATATATGTATGTAGTTTATGTAGGCATGTGCAGAGATATCCACCAAATCTGGGGCAGCAGCCCATGTACATATATGTATAGACATACACATACACAATCTAGCTAGACATATAATACTACATGCTGGGTGCCATGTGATGCCTCAACTTGGTAATGTTTCCTAGATTCCAACTTGCAATGAAATGCAGGCACCAGTACACTGATTGTTATGTATAATATATACCGACAAAAATAAAAATAAATCCAGAATTTTTGTACCCAATATATATGGATCCTGTTTCATTTCGATCATACCTCTCTGTATGCATGTGTCTCTAGCAAGGTATGGACATGTAGCAACATTGTCGCCATTTATACCAGCGATCCAAAATTGAAGGATCCAATTAATTTGCTGGCCATAAATATACATAGTCATTCAGATCTAGCTTTCTATATATCAAGATGAAACTGAGAAAGCACACACAAAAAGGGGGGAAAGGAGGAACTAGCTATAGGGTTCCACCGAGCTGCTTTTCTTCCAAAAGAACTATTCCTTAAAAGAGGCATATGCTTGAGAACATTAAAAGAGGCAAAAACACTATCTTCTTTTAGTGAAATTAACCCCATTTTTTTTTGGAGAAACTGGCAAGAGCATTATCTTTTAATCAAAAACAATCTAGAGCATAATTACACAGCTAGGGACTTGATTGGTGGTTATGCATGCCCGAGAACACCCCCCCCCCCCCCCCCCCCCAAGTGAACCGTTTGAGGATTACTCACAAAAAACAACATAATACATTGACCGTAACCTAATGTAGGTTTTTAGAGAGTAACCTAATGTAGTTGAACACCAAGGATACCTGTTGAAAATTCGGCAGTTCCTTCGTCTCCAAACATTCCACACAACATAGAGGAGGTGCCCATTGTGGCCATCTATGCTGTCAACATACACACATCCCACTTTATCAACCCACTACTTTTATTTTTCTAAGCATGCATGAGAAATACTACTTATATTCTATAAATACTTTGCGGCTATATAGCATGAAAGACAATAAATTCTAAGTATTTTTAGTCTTCATTTTCATATTCAAATTCCACTCAATCAAATATCTATCAAAATAATACACTGCAACCAATTCTCGCAGCAATGCGCGGGGTATCATCAAGGTAAGTTACACCACCGAAGACACTAAGGCCCATGACGTTTGGGTTCTTGTCCACAATTTGCCACACATCGCTTCACCTAAGTTAATCAAGTTTGACCAAGTTAGGTGAGTGTTTGTCAGACCTTAGGCAAGATTATCTATGTGACAAACAAATCCCATATGCCATACAAAACGAAAAGTGCGGCGAGATTCTCCTAGACAAGCCAAAATGTTGCTAAGATTTTACAGTATGTACCTTAGTTTAAGCAAGTTTGGTTAAAACCATGTGGTAAACTATGGCAAAGTTAGCTTCCAACCAAAGGCCAGAAATATGTATGAAAAATGAAATGCTAGCTGATGGAGCTAGTTAAGAGCTCGCCATGGCCATGGCTAGCTGTGAATCCAATGACATGACGTGGTGGTGTACGCGTCAGTTTAGTTCAAGTGCAAGGTACTGTCCTGTTGACTTGACTACACCTTCGTACAGATCACTGCAGGCAGCTAGATAGAGATTAAACTAATGCAGCAGCAAAGGTAATATAATCAATTTGTTTCATATGTGCTTGTTGTGATGGCCATGTTTGTCTTGATTCCAGATTGTTCCACAGCACTTTGAGATTAGTAGTTTGTAAGTACTGCCTGCATCTCTGCATGCAGGCCAGCATTCTTAACTAGTTGTACTAGTTAATACCTTGGCCCAAAGTCCAAGTAAATCAAATCATTTAAAATGCCTTTCTATAGTGTGCAAACATAGAGGAGATGATCCTGATCACCAACTAATGATTCGATCGAAAAGCTCATCTTTTTTTGCTTCACCTCCATTAACAAAGCTTATCTGGCTTGTTTGTGTACTAGTCTGGAACTTTGATTTTCTGCATAATTTTCTACGCCCTGTTTCAGTTGTGGAAACAGCACAGTACATTAATCAATCCGTCTTTGTATTCGGAGAAAATAAAGAGATTCATGAGCTAGTTGGTTGGTGATTCAAAGACAACTTTAGCTATCATTCGAAAAAAGGACAGCTTCAGATGGAGATGATGCAAGCCACAGGGAATGTGGAGGAATCTACTCACATAACAGTGTCCTTGAGATAGAACCTATACACCGGAAATCCATAAACTAACTGCTGGTACAAGAACTACATTGTATAATAAGATGAGGGCTGCAGGCATGGCACTTCCTATGTATAGGCAACGACTACTTGTCTACTCAGAGGGCGTGTATACATTGGCTGCGCGAATTCAATGCTTGCATTTGTCACACAACAATCATGATCATGGGTGTGGGTGGGTGTGGGGAGAGATCACATCATCTTGTCCACAAGAAACATGGAGCTCAACCTCACATGTAATCCTCACGGGTGAGTAGTGCTAGTAAAACACTTTTTGGAGGTAAAAAGGGGCCATAGGCCACCCTGACATTACAATGAACAAAACACTTGCTACATTAATTGATGAGGAAAGTATGTTACGGTCTCTCAACTTGTCTCTGAGTTTATTTTTGGAACCTCAACCAAAAAACGGCACACATTAATCGCTCATCTTCGGAAAACTAGACATATTTAGTTCAAAATCCATTCGAAGTGGTATCGTGCCTGACGTGTACCTGGTTTTTGCATCTCACATAGTCACATGCAGTAAGGACCAAGTGGCGCATCTTAGTAGCCAGAGGAAAAGAAAGCAAAAGCGATTCATCTACAGAAATTCATTTACATGGATATACTATTAAAAAACTACTAAAACACTTTATCTCACACATTATTGTCATAAATTGCTTCTTGCTCGTTATGTTTGCATTGACGTATTTTATCGAACAAAATGATATTGTGAAGTTAGTTAATTATTATTCCACATTTTAGTTTTACAATTGTTTTTTTTTTCATTTGAACCGCATAACTAATTTTCTTTATAAAATTTGTCCTAAAATTAGCTATTTAAAACTTTTACAACTTAGCGGTTAATTTCTGTTTTCTTTTTTTATTTTTCTTTACTATTGACGTGCGTCACATTTATTTATTTTACATCTTAGCGGTTTATTTCCTTTTTTGTTATTTCTTTTTTTAAATAAGTTCTAATATTATTGATAGATACACAAACATTTTAGTATGTGAAATTTTGTAAAACTACATGGACAATTTTTAAAACATGTGAAGTTTTTTTAGAAGTACAAAACATCTTTTGAAAATCCAGGAAATCTTTTAATTACATGAACATTTATAAAAAAGAGTGGGGACTTTTTAGATTACATGACCAGTTTTAGAACTGTATGGTTGTCTTTTTAAATTACATTGACACTTTCTAAATTGCCTAAATTTTCGCTTAAAATCATGTGAGCAATTTTTTAAATTACCCGAATATGAAGCCTTTTTGAAATCCATGAACATATTTCAAAAATTAAAAATTAATGAAAATACAGATTGTTTTTATATGTGCTAATATTTCTTATAATACAAGAAATTTAGCTTATTCAAAAAATAATAAATAATTAGTGATTAACAAAATTATAAAATAAATCAACTTTTTTTTAACGGGCGCATTGGTGGGCCCATTTATGCTTCAGGAAGAGTGCACTAGAAGCCCTGCATAGAGATTGGCCTGCGTATCATGTTGGTGGTTTGTTTTTTCTCTCGTTAGAATTTGGATCAGAAACTGATTCCAAGTCCACCTAAGGGCATTCCCCTAAAAAGGACCCGAATAGCTGGGGAACGTCAGCTGGGGGTGGTCCTGGTGAACCGAGTCGTTCCCCATGGAAGGGTTGATCGAGCGAACATAATCGTTTTCTTGGGCAAAACCGTCCGAGCGAACCTCTCCCCCTCCACGAAAAATGGTTAAGACATTCAGTTGGGCCACAAAAAAAAGCCTGTTTTCCTGACACACTACAAAACTTAAAAACTGCTACTTGGGCGTCATTTCAAAATATCTAAAAAACCAAACAAAAAGTATACATTGCAGCATACTGTTTTGATAGAAAAATGCCGTCACAAATCAAAATTGTTTGAAAAAAAAACTCATAAAAAATATCCGGAGAACAAATGAAAATTACAACGTGCCATGCTCTAGATGATAAAAATTGACATGCCATAAATGCCATGGCTATGAAAAAGACTTGCAATAGGAGGCGCGCCCTATCTGTTACACAATCTACTTAGTAAAAAATGCAATGATCTAATTATTAAAATTGCCATGCTATCAAGAATATAAAAATGCCATGCTACCTGAATTAAAACTGCCATGGTCTACTTAGTAAAAAATGACATGATCTAAATATTAAAATTGCCATGCTCTCAAGAATATAAAAAATGCCATGCTACCTGAATTAAAACCGCCATGGTCTACTTAGTAAAAAATGCCATGATCTAAATATTAAAATTGCCATGCTCTCAAAAATATAAAAACGCCATGCTACCTAAATTAAAACTGCAAGGGTCTACTTAGTAAAAAGTGCCATGGTATAATTATTAAAATTGCCATGCTCTCGATAAAACAAAAAAAATGCCATGCTACCTATATTAAAACTGCCATACTTCCCTGACTAAAAATGTCGTTGTCTAAATACTTAAATTGCCGTGGCAGCTATAAAAAATATTCATAGTCTATTAAATAAAATAGCCATGAACTAAAAGAGTGAAAATGCCATGCTCCCTAAATTGAAACTGCCATGGTCTACTTAATAAAAAATGCCATGATATTACTAGTAAAAATGTCATGCTCTTAACAAAAAATGACATGCTCTTACTAGTAAAAATGTCATGATCTTAGTAGTAAAAATGCAATGCTTTACCAAAAAAAATGCCATGCTCTTAATAGTAAAAATGCCATGGAAAAAACATCAAAAAAATAACAAAACATGGGCTATGAATAACAAACATGGCAAGTTTTTGATAAAAAAAAGCAAAATTAGGAATTAGCCATGTCAGTTTTAAACTACGCTATGGCACTTTACAAGGGAAAAAATGTCATGCTTTTTCAAAAAGGTTTCAAACCATGGTGGTTTATTGATGAAATTGCCATGGTCTAGTAAAATAAAAATGAATGGCCTAAAATATAAAAAATGCCATGCTACCTATGATAAACCTACCATGGCCTAGTTAAAAGTACCACAGACTAAAAATAAAAAATAAAAAAATGCCATGGTCTAATTAATATAATTTCCATGGCCCAAATAATAATAAGAATAATCCCATGCCACATACAATGTAACTACCATATCCTGATTAAATGAAATTGCCATTGAGTAACAGAAATTACCATGGACTAAAAAATAAAATTTCCATGCTACCTATAATAAACTACCATGTTCTAATTATAAAAAGTGCCATGCTACCCTGTAGGATCGAAAGTATGTCTAGAGGGGGGGGGGGGTGATTAGACTACTTGACCAAATAAAAACCTAACCTTTTCCCAATTTTAGTTGTAGGCAGATTTTAGCAAGTATACAAGTCAAGCATCACCATACACATGCAATTCTAAGAGTGTAGCAGCGGAAAGTAAACAATTGCATATGTAAGTAAAGGAGGGGATCGGAGATTTCAAACGCAATGAAAACACGGTGGTTTTTGGCATGGTTCCGATAGGTGGTGCTATCGTACATCCACGTTGATGGAGACTTCAATCCATGGAGGGTAACGGCTGCGCGAGTCCACGGAGGGCTCCACCCACGAAGGGTTCACAAAGAAGCAACCTTATCTATTCCACCATGGCTTACGTCCACGAAGGACTAGCCTCACTCGGATAGATCTTCACAAAGTAGGCGATCTCCTTGCCCTTACAAACTCCTTGGTTCAACTCCACATCATGTCGGAGGCTCCCAAGTGACACCTAACCAATCTAGGAGACACCACTCTCCAAAAGGTAATAGACGGTGTGTTGTTGATGAACTCCTTGCTCTTGTGCTTCAAATGATAGTCTCCCCAACACTCAAACAACTCCTCACATATTTGACTATGGTGGAAGAAGGATTTGAGTGGAAAGCAACTTGGGAAAGGCTAGAAATCAAGGTTCAAATGGTTGGATTGGAATGTCTTGATCTCAACACATGAGTAGGTGGTTCTCTCTCAGAAAATGTATGGTGGAAGTGTAGGCACATTCTGATGGCTCTCCTTACTGAGTAAGAAGGGGTGGAGGGGTATAAATAGCCTCCACACAAGATCCAACCGTTACACACTTTTGACCCAACTCGGTGGCACCGATCAGAAATCTCGGTGGCACCGAATAGTGTAAAAGATATGAACGTTAGGAATCTCGGTGGGACCGACTGGAACAACTCGGATGGACCAAAGTGCAATGGTTAGGGCAAACCTCGTCTCGGTGGCACCGATTGCATCAACTCGGTAAGACCGAAGTGAAGCAATAAGGCAACAGAGAGTTGGCAAGCCATCTCGGTGAGACCGATTTGCAAAACTCGGTGAGACCGAAGTAAGTGCAAACGATTACAGAGAGTTGGCAAGGCCATCTCGGTGGGACCGAGATCCATATCGGTGGATCCGATTTGTTAGGGTTTTGGCAGTGGCTAAGTCCAGATGAACTCGGTGGCTCCGGATAGGAAATTTCGGTGGGGCCGAGTTGAAATGTAGGTTTTGGACATATTTGGATGGAGAAAGTGGTTGAGGGTTTAGGGGTACTGTCACTAAGCACTTGAGCAAAAAGACCATTAAGCAACACCTCACCCCCTTTTAATAGTATTGGCTTTCCTATGGACTCAATGTGATCTTGGATCACTAAACCAAAAATGTAGAGTCTTGATCTTTTGCCAATCTATGTCCTTAGCATTTTGAGGGGTCCACCTCTCTAGTCCATGCCATGCCAATCATTGAACATCCTGAAATCTTTAACTTGAATGGGCATTAGTTCAATGAGATATATGTTGTTATGAATTACCAAAACCACCAAGGGAGCAAATGTGCTTTCAATCTCCCCCTTTTTGGTAATTGATGACAACATATAGATCAAAGCTTCGACAAATGATTAAATGAATGAAATACATCGTCGCTTTGAGAAGTATGTGATAAGCAAGAGCTCCCCCTAAATTTGTGCATTATTAAGAATTTGCGTTTGAATGCAAATGCACAATCGATTAGGATCATGGGTCACTCTTCCATGTCACATACAACTTGGTGGAGCGTGCAAAATGATATGAATGGAATAGTAGGCACGCATCACCAACACAAGTGAATGATCATACAGGAATAATGATAGGGATACACATTAAGCATCACATAAACCATAGTATGATCAATCACATAAAGTAGTAGCTCACAAACATAACGATCAAAGTATCTCACAGACGTAGTATCAAGCACACATCAAATCAAAGTACCATAAAGCAAATAGTAGCAAAAGAACTCGAGAAACACCAACGAGCAAAGCAAGACTCTCTCTCTCGAAGCCTAAGATCTATACAAATTCTCCCCCTTTAGCAACAAGTACCAAAAAGCTCGAATAGGTATAGGACTAATGCGACACTCTAGGCACGATCCTCGGAAGCTCCTGAAGGGGATCTCCGGCTGGCAGCTCCGGTGTGCGTAGACGGCGTAGAGAGAAGTGCATCCGCGAAGGCTTCTGCTGATGTCTACTGGGCTGGTGGAGTAGATACCGGTGGTGGCACTGTAGCAGCAGGAGCAAGTGTAGAGACTGTGGTCCTCGGATCCACAACTGGTACTGCAGCAGACCTGGCTGCCCTCGGCACTGTCTGGAATCTCTCGGTAGTAGGTCTGTCATCTCCACTATCATCAGAAGCGGCGGCTCTGGCTGCATCAACATCATCTCGAAGCTTCTCCACGATGGTCTGTACCTCAGTGATCTTGACATCTAGATCATGAATCTTCGTCTCGACTATCCGCTCTAAGCTAGCCTGGTTCTGGGTGAGGTTGGCCAGACTTCCCTCAATCCTCAGGGTGGCTTCTAGCAGATAAGTCATCTGGTCATTCTTCGACTTGAGGTTGGCTATGGGAGCATTGAGAGCTGATGCCTCCTTGGCTGCTTTTGCTTCTGCGGCTACTCGGATCTTCTCTTGTGCTTGAGCAGAGGTGGGATGTGAAGGATCCATCACAATGACATTATCCTCAAACTCTGGACGCAGTAGGAGATGCTAACGATCAAGAAGATAAGTGCTCGCTCCAACCTTGGAATTGATGAGCATATGGATGTGTGGAGCATATCCGCAAGATCTCTTCTGATCAGCAGATGTCCTCTTGATGGTTTCTACTATCAATCTCATCACCTTGAACTTCTGAGGTGTATCAAAGAGGTGCAGTAAGTTGATGGAGTGGCCACGTATCATCTTGTCATCTCCTGACTTGGGCAACAGAGTGTACCTCAAGATAGTGTTTGTAGTGGCCAAACCAGGTAGCAGGTGCTTCACTGACCCTAGCTTGTGTGTCTCGATGTCCTTCTCTGGAATAGCTGTATACATATTGGCCATGGAGTTGTGGTCCATCTTGAGCTTGGCATAGATATCATAGTCATCATCTTCTTCTTCTGGAGCACCAAGAAGAGTAGCCCACTCAGAGATGGTTGACTGGTATCTGGAACCCTCAGTCATCCACACAATCCTGCCATCAGGATAGAAATGAGCTGTGGAGTAGAATTGCATGATCATCTCATCATTCCACTTTGTTAGCTTCTGTCCAACAAACTCATCAACACTAGCTATCCGGAAACTCTCATGAACATGGGGGAAATAATCCTCACTGGCATCAATGTACTTCCAATCCACCCATCTCATGTCACTGACAATTGGCTTCTTATCAAGCAAGACAGTCTCATAGAAGTCTTGTCGTTCTCTGGTCTGGAAGCGGTAATCACAAGCTGTTCTTCTCCTAGCAGCATAAGGATCAGACAATCTCCACTGACGCAGTCCTTTGTCCTTCCTTAGCATCATGTTCTCTGCAACTGGGTGTGCATTGTCGTGATCTGGTATCTTTGGCTTTAACTTTCTGAGCACTAGTGGCTCTTCATCAACATCAGCTTCAGGCACTGGGGCCTTGTTCTTCTCAGTTGCTGGAATATTTCTTGTGGATCTCTTTGGTGCTGGAGCTTTTGGCTTAGACTTGGTGGGGGCAACAGTCCTTATAGCATCTGACATAAGCTTTTGAGACTTGGCAGGAGGTGCATCAACTGTGGCTCCTCCTCCTCCTCATCAGTCCTCATGGAGGGTTTGCCAATCACATGAGCAGTAGTCTTCCTTGCTCTCTTCTTCTTTGATGTAGCAGCTGCCTCTGCATCACTTGGTTCCTCAAGTGTGAATGTCATAGTTTCCTTAGTGACTTTCTTGACTGCTGTCTTCTCTTTGGTTCTAGCAGATGGTTTGGTGCTATACTCCTTTGTAAGCACAACTCTCTTCTTCTTTGATGCTGCTTCACTAGCAACAAAGTCCTCATCCTCATCATCTGAGGTTCTCTTCTTCCTGGTCCTTGTTGCAGCCTTTGGAAGATCTGGAGAGCTTCTCTCTCCCTCATAAAAGCTTTCTGCAGGACTAGAGCCTGAGCTGAGATCTGTGTGCTGCTCTGACATGTTCTGGCTATCGCTGGCATCAGACATCTTGCAAAGCTGACCCTGTGAATAGATGGATATGGGCAGAGTAGATGAGTCATCACAAAAAGCAGAAGTTTTTCATGAAAATTGAGTTCAAATCTTAGTTTCAAGTTTTCACAGAAGGCATTTCGGATGGACCGAGTTGATCATCTCGGTGATACCGAAGCACTCAACAGAAACCTTACACTCCATTTCGGTCAGACCGAGATGGGGTTCGTTGACTCCGAGATGCTAGGGTTTCACAGAGATTTTACTTTCGGTCTCACCGATTCGTACAACTCGGTGGCACCGAGACGTACTAGTGCTATGGCCTGGGGCCAAATCGGTGACTCCGAAAATTTCTAATCGGTCGGTACGAGATGCATTCGGCGGAAACTTAAACCTAAATTTTTTACTTGAATCTAATCTATGTAATTTGCAGTGTAAAGGGAGTTCTCAATCCGTGGCAAGAATCATGGCAATCCAATCGTGCATTGAATCAGAATTTTGAGCACGAAAGGGGTCGAATCTCACCCTAACTTGGTGGAGATCCTCTACGGCGGCAACGGCGGCGCAGACTGCCGTTGACGGCGATGGATTCTGGCGGCGAAGGCGCGCTGGAGACAAAGGCGACGATCCAGAGACCTGGGCGACGGCAGCAACGGGGTGCGGGAACGAGAGGGTTTGAGAAATTTCAACTGTTCGGGCCCGCGGAGTATATATACCCGTGTGCTGTCGGTGGCTCCGAGTTGGACAACTCGGTGGTGCTGATATGTGTAACTGCAAGCAGTTTAGCACATCGGTGGTGCCGAGATGGTTCAACTCGGTGACACCGAGATGGAAACCTAGATCAATCTAAATGATTTCGGTTGGACCGAGTTTGAGTGAATTGGTTCGGCCGAAATCATGTAGAAGGTTTTGGAGGTTCAGCCCTTTCAGATCGGTGGCTCCGAGTGCTCCTCACCCGGAGGGTCCGGAAATGACTTGTTCAATTTTTGTGATGTAGCAAGAATAGAATTTGAGACAAGAAAGCATAGATAGCTAGAGAAGGTTCTTAGGCATTCTTGTACATCCACTTGGCCAGAAAAACCAAGACAATCAAAACAACAAATGGATGTCCTCGAATGAAGAAAACATGCAAACCAACATGCTCACACAATAAGATAGCAAAAAAAATATGTGTCAAACTTGCACAACCAATTCTAGCATCTATCAAGCAATGACGATGACTAGGTTATCTATATATGAGTATATTGACTTAGGAGTCAAATGAGAACATTTGATCATAGGTCATACTCATCGTTTAAGCACAAGTGGGGTTGCCACTTTTACATAAAGCATTAATGTGTTCACACCATTAGAGTTGCTTCAGCTCAATTTTTAGAGCAAAGCTCCCCCTAGATGTGATATCCCCCCAAAGAGGGATGAACTAACCTTGGGTTTTGTCGATGATGACTTCATGTAGATGTTGAAGATGTGGATGCTCAAAGTTGATGTAGACCATCAAGAGTTGGGAGCAATCCTTTGGAGTTTTATGCTTTCAATACCTACATGGGTTAGTTCCACACAAGGAATATATAAGGATATCCATAGACATCGAGTGAAATACACATATGATGATGTAGGGGAACGCGACAGAAAACAAAAAAATTCGGTACAGCGAGCACGCCCAGGATCACTATGGAGACTGCATACAGGGTTTGATCTGATCCGTACCGACTCGAAGCGCAGCGGAAGAAGAGTCGGTGTAGATCGTCGGTGCAGATCCCTGTAGCTAGGATTTACAACCTCCCAACCGCAAGGATGTACTCCCTCGTCGGACAGCCCTTCGGGAGGCGGTCGGACAGTCCCTCGGACGATGTCGCGGACAGCCCTTCGGGAGGACCATCGAAACCCGAACGGTAACTCGGACAGCCCTTCGGGAGGACACCCGAAAACCAAACGGTAACTCGGACAGCCCTTCGGGAGGACACTCGAACAGCCCCTCGGGCAGAATATCAAAACTACAATCTCTCTACAGGGTTGCACACATACGGTGTCAGCTATCCGGCAGGGCTTCGCCGTCCAGAACTAGTTCCTGCCGGAACCCAGACAGCCTTTCAGCTCTACGAAACTATTTCACTGGGAGGGAGAGAGAAGCCAGAAATGTCTATGGCATGTGTATGAGAGCAAGGATGAGTTTTGGGGCAGCCCCCTCACCTCTATTTATAGGATAGCCAATGGGTAAAGTTGGCATTCAAAATTACCAAAAGTACCCCCACTTTATGCCTTTTCATAAAAGAATAAAGCAAAGAAGGATGGCAAGTGGAGCTCCAAGGAGCTCCACCTCCCTTGGCCGGCCACTCTTGGGGGCCCCCCCATGAGGGGGCTTCCTTGGCTCCCAAGTCCTTCTAGAAGCCTTTTGGAAAATATCCCAAAAGGTGCTTTCCAAAAAATATCCATAAAGCACTTTCACTATTCACGAAGACATTTTTCTGCGTCCGATAAATCCCAAATTATTTCTGTGTGCCTAGAATAATTCCAGTACTCACTAAAACAATTTTGAACGCATTCCGAAACAATTCCGGAACAATGTTTTTCTTCAGCGAAAAGCTACCATTGCGGTTCCGGCTGCTCCGGAACATTTCCGGTTTTCTCTCCGGAAAAATTCCAGAAGTTACCAGAACAATTCTGGCACCCTCCAAGAATTTCCAGGCGTGTGCCAGAACCAATTTGACTTAATGGAATACCCTGAAACAACTTTTCAGTTTCACCGAAACTATTTCGGTGTTCTCTCCGGAACGTTTCCGTTTCGTCCGAAACTTTTTCAGTGATTTTCTCTCAGACTCCCTGTCTAGTATTCAGCAGATAGATGACCCTTAAGCGTGTGACCCTATAGGTTCGGTGAAGTATAGACATGACCCGGAGCACTTTCCGATCAATGATCAACATCGGAGCCGTGGACACCCATATTGACCCCTATACCCACACGAATGAATATTCGAGTGAACCTCCAGTTGCCGTGTGCTATTCCTGTTGCTTCACGAGATATTACAAACACCCGAGGTGATATTTATTGCATCCCCATGGATCAACAACTTGTCCACTATGCAAGTTACCTCGTTACCGGTTTTGTTCACTTTTCTCGTATCCATGTTCCGGCATCCCAGTGATCAAATCACGATGTGTCTGGCTAGACGATGATGGATACCGTAACACCGAGAGGGCCCGAGAATATCTCTCCATCGTCGGAGGAGCAAATACCAATCTTGAGCTATCTCGTTTCTTGTCATACTTTTCCGTGAACCCGTAAGCCGCCGTAATAGCCACCCATTTACGGATGACGTTTAACAAACCCCAAAGTTCACGAAGCAAGTACGAAGGAACTCGATACTCTCATGGTCTAAGGAATTATGCAAACATTAACTATCTCTGTGTTATTAACCATTAACTTGTGACGAATGTATCTCATAGCATAACATCAATTCGGGTCGATTCAACACAAGTGTTCTACTAACATTGTGCCCTCAAAATTGCCGGCATAGACATGCCCATGATCAGGAAAACAGGATCATCATGCAATACTTGAGCCAGTCTTAGAGGCAAGACTAGGAGTACATTTTACCGTTTATTATACCACACGTGCACATGAGTTTCCCTCCGAGCCTCGTGGATATTGCAGACTCGAGAATCATTGCAGTTATAGCATGGAACATAAACATTCATTACAAACTCGGAGATACAAAATAACTGTTATTACTGCCTCTAGGGCATATCTCCTACAGACTCCCACTTGCACTAGAGTCATAATCCAGTTACATGGCTTCCCTAACACCAATGGCTGTCCGGTGCTGCTCATGCTTTGCTCGTGGTAGAGGCTTTGTCATCGGGTCTGACACGTTCAGGTCCGTGTGAACTTTGCGTACTTTCACTAAACCCGCTTCGACATGATGTCGAATGAGTTTATATTTGCGTTCAATATGTCTTGTCTTATGGTGCGAACTTGGCTCCCTTGCCTGAGCCACGGCGCCACTATTATCACAATAGACCTCCACCGGGTCCAGAGCACTTGGAACCACACCAAGGTCTTCAAGAAATTGCTTGATCCATACCGCCTCCTTGGAGGCTTCTGAAGCAGCAACATATTTCGCCTCCGTCGTAGAATCCGCCACAGTCTTTTGTTTGGAACTTTTCCAATCAACTGCGCCCCCGTTCAATATGAAAACATAGCCTGATTGAGATTTGAAGTCATCTGGGTCAGTCATGAAGCCTGCATCAGTGTAACCACTTACAATGAGCTCTTCATCACCTCCGTACACAAGGAGTAAATCCTTGGTCCTTCTGAGGTACTTAAGAATACCCTTGACTGCGGCCCAGTGTTCCAATCCTGGATCACTTTGGTACCGGCTGCTAACACTTAGCGCATAGGAAACGTCTGGTCTTGTACATAGCATGGCATACATAATAGAACCAACTGCCAAGGCATATGGAACATCATTCATCTGTACTCGCTCATCGAGAGTCTGAGGACACTGATTCTTGCAAAGCACTGTGCCAGGTGACATGGGGAGTAGACCTTTCTTGGAGTTCTCCATGTTGAACCTTTTCAACACCTTGTCAATGTACGTGCTTTGGCTAAGCGCTATCAGGCGTTTTGATCTATCTCTATAGATCCTAATGCCCAATACATATGCCGCTTCGCCTAAGTCTTTCATTGAAAAACTTTTCTTCAATGAGTCTTTTATTTCGTTAAGAAAATTCACGTCATTTCCAATCAACAATATGTCATCCACATACAAGATTAGAAATGCTTTTGCGCTCCCACTAAACTTCTTGTAAACACAAGATTCTTCATCATTCCTGATGAAGCCAAACTGTTTGACCACTTCATCAAAACGAATGTTCCAGCTCCTTGACGCTTGCTTCAGACCATAAATGGCTTTCTGAAGTTTGCATACCTTTTCAGCATCCTTATGAACGATAAAACCTTCTGGCTGTATCATGTATACATCCACTTTGAGGTTTCCATTTAGGAAAGCCGTTTTGACGTCCATCTGCCATATTTCATAATCGAAATAAGCAGCAATTGCTAGTAATATCCGAACAGACCTAAGCATAGCTACGGGCGAGAAAGTCTCGTCGTAGTCCACTCCTGGAACTTGCGTGAACCCTTTCGCGACAAGTCTAGCTTTGTGGATAGTAATGTTACCATCCGCGTCCGTCTTTGTTTTGAAAATCCATTTACAACCAATGGGCTTTACGCCTTCTGGAAGTTCTTCCAAGTTCCAAACTTGGTTTTCGTACATGGATTCCATCTCGGATTTCATGGCCTTGTGCCATTCCTTTGAGCTGGGCCCCGCCATCGCTTCCTTGTAGTGCGCAGGTTCATCGTCTTCAAGAATGAAGATTTCGTTATGAAACCATTCAGGTGGCTGGATAACCCTACCTGATCTGCGCGGTTCAGTTACAACATTGTCTGAAGTTTCCGCATCACATGCGACAACTTCCGGCTCGGTTGTAGGGATAATTTGCGGAATTTCTTCCGGTTCCTTAGCCATATCAACGGTCACCGAAGATTCACTAATCTCATTAAGTTGTACTGTCCTCCCACTTGGTTCTTTAGCGAGAAATTCTTTCTCGAGAAAGTGTCCAACCTTTGCGACAAACACTTTGCCCTCGGATTGGTTGTAGAAGGAATATCCAACGGTGTTTTTGGGATAACCT
Organism: Elymus sibiricus; assembly: GCA_039707655.1. Taxonomy (NCBI): domain Eukaryota; kingdom Viridiplantae; phylum Streptophyta; class Magnoliopsida; order Poales; family Poaceae; genus Elymus; species Elymus sibiricus. The sequence continues at coordinate 313,079,196 of CM077676.1, forward strand.
ACAAAGTAACATTTGTCTGATCTGGGATCGAGTTTGCTTGGCTGTAAACGCTTTACGTATGCCTCACAACCCCAAATTTTTAGATGCGACACACAAGGTTTCTTCCCATGCCACATCTCATTTGGTGTCGTCTCAACAGACTTAGACGGTGCTTTGTTTAGTGTGTGAGCGGCAGTATCAAGTGCGTGACCCCAAAAAGATATCGGTAGATCTGTAAGAGACATCATCAACCTTACCATGTCTAACAAGGTTCGGTTACGTCGTTCCGACACTCCGTTTCGCTGTGGAGTTTCGGGAGGCGTAAGCTGTGAAACGATTCCACGGTCACTCAGATGTTGGCCAAACTCATGACTAAGATATTCGCCTCCGCGATCAGACCGCAGAAACTTAATATTTTTGTCATGATGATTTTCTACCTCATTCTGAAATTCTTTGAACTTTTCAAAGGTTTCCGACTTGTGCTTCATCAAGTAGATATATCCATACCTACTTAAATCATCAGTAAAAGTCACAAAGTAAAAATTCCCACCCCGTGCGGCTGTGTTCATCGGACCACATACATCACTATGTATTATTTCCAATAATTCACCCGCCCATTCAGGATGACCCGTGAACGGCGTCTTGGTCATTTTTCCCATTAGACAAGCTTCACATGTGTCAAATGATTCAAAATCAAAAGACGGTAAAACTCCATCTTTATGGAGTCTTTGTATGCGTTTCTTTCCGATGTGGCCAAGGCGACAGTGCCACAAGTAAGTGGTGGTGGTATCAGCCTTCTTAAGGCATTTAGCATTCACGTTAAAGACATCATTTCCACATTCAAGATTTAGAATGAAAAGGCCCCCAACAATGGGTGCAAATCCATAAAACATATCCTTACAATAAAGTGAACAACCATTGTTCTCAGACTTGTACGAATACCCATCGTGTACTAAACATGATCCGGAGATAATGTTTCTACACAATAGTGGAACAAAATAACAGTTATTTAGTTCTAAGATAAATCCTGAAGGGAGACGTAGAGGCATAATGCCGACGGCTTGAGCGGCGATCCCATTGCCGTTCCCGACGCGCATCATGACTTCATTCTTTGCTAGTTTGCGCACCTTCTGAAGCCCCTGTATCGAGTTGCAAATGTGAGCAACCGATCCGGTATCAAATACCCAAGACTTAGAATTTTCGCTAGCAAGCAAAACGTCAATGACATTAACTTGTATAACAATTATACCTTTTCCGGTTTTCCTGGACTTCTTATCTTCCAGATAGTTCTTGCAATTTCTCTTCCAGTGTCCTGTGCCTTTGCAGTAGAAGCACTCAGTTTCATTCTTCGCTCCGCCCTTAGAGTTGCTTTGGGAGATGGTCTTACCGGCGCCCTTGCCCTTCTTTGGCTTGCCTTTCTTTTTGAAACTGGCGGTTTTATTCACAAGCAACACTTGCTTGCGATTTTTCCGCAGTCCTCCTTCCGTAGTTTTTAGCATGGCGAGCACCTCTTCCGGTGTCTTCTCCATCCCACTCATGTTGTAGTTCATGATAAAACCGTTGTAAGACGGGGGGAGTGAAGAAAGCAGCATGTCCATCATATGGTCAGGTGGAAGTGGAAACTCCAGGGTTTTAAGCCTTTCAGCATAGCCAATCATTTTGACTACGTGTTCGCCAACTGAACTACCCTCAGCCATCTTGCATTCCATCAAGGCCTTCATGATATCAAATCGTTCAGACCTTGCGGTTTCCTTGTATAGGGCATCCAATTCCCGGATCATATCGCGGGGTTTATGGAATTCAAAACGTTTTTGAAGCCCTGGACTCATGCAAGCTAGTATGAGGCACTGCACTAAGTTATGATCATCATCCTTAGTGGCCCAGACATTCTGCTCATCTTCCGGGGCATCTGCCGCCGGTTTAGCTGGAAGAGCAGTTTCAAGCACATACATTCTCCTAGCGCTCCTCAGGACAATCCTCAGGTTACGGACCGAGTCTGCATAGTTGCTTCCAGTCGCAGCTAACTTCTCTTTCTCTAACATCGGGCCTAAGTTGAACGCGGTGTTCGAGCCATTTGATCTACAACGGTAAACACAAGTTTCACTTAGACTTTGTTCATAATGATTTTGTGCACTAGTGAATAAAAAATTTTATTCTAAAGTGCGCTCCCACTCAAATCAATATCTCTCAAAATTGATTATGAGTGATTAAAGATCCAAATTTCAATTCAACGCCAAGGATGCATCCATCTCAAGTGACGAGAATTTCATTTGGTAGGCCAACTTGCCAATCACATCTCTATGTGACTCTTGTTCATCTTTCGATGCGTGTGTTCCGAGCTCATGACTTTCATGCCTGAATGTCAAGACAACCAAGTGATCTTGCTGCGAGGTCTCAACTCACCCGCCTCACACTTCTCTAATCGTTCGTACCCATGCATCCATGTGATACCCCGAAAAGATAGGTGCCGTGACGGTGCTACACTTGGGAGAACACTAACTACTTGATATTTTAAGTGAGAGATCACCCTAATAAAAAGCGACTACTATGCAATCAAAAGGGTGCATCATAAGGGATAAACATCTCAGGCAATTCATAATAGCATGATAGGTATAGCCCTTTCTGACGGAGAAGTCTTTAATTTCTTCGTCTTCGGCATTTGCGTCGGTGTTCACCTTCGCGAAGATTGCCACCACCTTGTCGATGCACCAGATAATATTGCTATCTCTATAGCTAATAAATTAAGTGCATTACTTAAGGTTGACACGCAGGTCATTAAAGTCACAATCATATGGTTCCAGCCATCATGCCGAATCATGACGCACAGGTCATGTTAATAAATTTACATCATATAGTCATCTCATACATAATCGAATTAATATGAGCATTGCTATACCACATCATATGCACATCCTGCAAAAACAAGTTAGACGCCTCTAATCGGTTTATGCAAAATTTTATTTTATTTTACGTGGCTTCTAAGGTTTTGACTTAAACCGCAGCTACCAACGTTTTATCATCAAGTATGATTATTCAAGTCGCTAGATTAACTTTCCAGGGTGTATGAAACATGAGATAATAAAATCTCGAGCCCCATACTAAACTTCGTCATACGCATGACCCCCGTGCAGATCATATCTGCATTGCCCTTTCATCTGCGAATTTCATCTTTCTTTTAACTATGGCGGAACCCAAAGAACTGATAGCACTTCGTTGATCAATCAGGATCGCGGATTGCCAGAACTTTGTGAAATTCCACCATGCTGTCTCGAGATCAGAAATACACAATTTCTAGGGAAGCAACAAGAACATCGGGTAACAGACTTCATCTGCTACCCGCATAAATAATTTTCAGCAATAGATCTCATCTACTCCAAAATTATATTATGCAATACCCATACATCTCCATGTATTCTAGATCGTAACCTGCATCTACGCATAGCACGGTTCTGATACCACTGTAGGGGAACGCGACAGAAAACAAAAAAATTCGGTACAGCGAGCACGCCCAGGATCATTATGGAGACTGCATACAGGGTTTGATCTGATCCGTACCGACTCGAAGCGCAGCAGAAGAAGAGTCGGTGTAGATCGTCGGTGCAGATCCCTGCAGCTAGGATTTACAACCTCCCAACCGCAAGGATGTACTCCCTCGTCGGACAGCCCTTCGGGAGGTGGTCAGACAGTCCCTCGGACGATGTCACGGATAGCCCTTCGGGAGGACCCTCGAAACCCGAACGGTAACTCGGACAGCCCTTCGGGAGGACACCCGAAAACCAAACGGTAACTCGGACAACCCTTCGGGAGGACACTCGAACAGACCCTCGGGCAAAAGATCGAAACTACAATCTCTCTATGGGGTTGCACACATACGGTGTCAGCTATCCGGCAGGGCTTCGCCGTCTAGAAATAGTTCCTGCCGGAACCCAGACAGCCTTTCGGCTCTACGAAACTATTTCGCTGGGAGGGAGAGAGAAGCCAGAAATGTCTATGGCATGTGTATGAGAGCAAGGATGAGTTTTGGGGCAGCCCTCTCACCTCTATTTATAGGATAGCCAAGGGGTAAAGTTGGCATTCAAAATTACCAAAAGTACCCCCACTTTATGCCTTTTCATAAAAGAATAAAGCAAAGAAGGATGGCAAGTGGAGCTCCAAGGAGCTCCACCTCCCTTGGCCGGCCACTCTTGGCCCCCCCCCCATGAGGGGGCTTCCTTGGCTCCCAAGTCCTTCTAGAAGCCTTTTGGAAAATATCCCAAAAGGTGCTTTCCAAAAAATATCCATAAAGCACTTTTACTATTCACGAAGACATTTTTCTGCGTCCGATAAATCCCAAATTATTTCTGTGTGCCTAGAATAATTCCAGTACCCACTAAAACAATTTTGAATGCATTCCGAAACAATTCCGGAACAATGTTTTTCTTCAGCGAAAAGCTACCATTGCGGTTCCGGCTGCTCCGGAACATTTCCGGTTTTCTCTCCGGAAAAATTCCAGAAGTTACCAGAACAATTCTGGCACCCTCCACGAATTTCCAGGCGTGTGCCAGAACCAATTTGACTTAATGGAATACCCTGAAACAACTTTTCAGTTTCACCGAAATACCCTGAAACAACTTTTCAGTTTCACCGAAACTATTCCGGTGTTCTCTCCGGAACGTTTCCGTTTCGTCCAAAACTTTTTCGGTCATTTTCTCTCAGACTCCCCGTCTAGTATTCAGCAGATAGATGACCCTTAAGCGTGTGACCCTATAGGTTCGGTGAAGTATAGACATGACCCGAAACACTTTCCGATCAATGATCAACATCGGAGCCGTGGACACCCATATTGACCCCTATACCCACACGAATGAATATTCGAGTGAACCTCCAGTTGCCGTGTGCTATTCCTGTTGCTTCACGATATATTACAAACACCCGAGGTGAGATTTATTGCGTCCCCGTGGATCAACAACTTGTCCACTATGCAAGTTACCTCGTTACCGGTTTTGTTCTCTTTTCTCGTATCCGTGTTCCGACATCCGAGTGATCAAATCACGATGTGTCTGGCCAGACGATGATGGATACTGTAACACCGAGAGGGCCCGAGAATATCTCTCCATCGTCGGAGGAGCAAATCCCAATCTTGAGCTATCTCGTTTCTTGTCATACTTTTCCGTGAACCCGTAAGCCGCCGTAATAGCCACCCATTTACGGATGACGTTTAACAAACCCCAAAGTTCACGAAGCAAGTACGAAGGAACTCGATACTCTCATGGTCTAAGGAATTATGCAAACATTAACTATCTCTATGTTATTAACCATTAACTTGTGACGAATGTATCTCATAGCATAACATCAATTCGGGTCGATTCAACACAAGTGTTCTACTAACATTGTGCCCTCAAAATTGCCGGCATAGACATGCCCATGATCAGGAAAACAAGATCATCATGCAATACTTGAGCCAGTCTTAGAGGCAAGACTAGGAATACATTTTACTGTTTATTATACCACACGTGCACATGAGTTTCCCTCCGAGCCTCGTGGATATTGGAGTTATAGCATGGAAGATAAACATTCATTACAAACTCGGAGATACAAAATAACTGTTATTACTACCTCTAGGGCATATCTCCTACCGATGATGTCCATGAATGCATTGAATACCTTGTCCCTTGCCTTACCAACAAGAGGGTTTGTGACTCCATGAACTAGTGCAAAATGTGGAAGTTGGTTGCACAAGTTCTTGCCAAAATGTATATGAGTGAAGTTTGTTGGCGGTGTCACCCTCAAGAACTCTCTAGTTCTTCTTCTTTTGGACCCACATCAACTTGATGGGAATCCTTGGAGTGGTAGTAGCACTTGATGAAGTCTTGGGAACCCACTTGACCAAGGCTTGAGGCGCTTCTTCAAATGAGTCAATCTCTTCTTGAAGCTTGTTCTTGCCTTTTAGCTTGTGGTCTTGTGGTGGAAGATCTTCTTGAGCTTGTGTTCCCTTGAAGGAAGTAGGATCATAATTTTCTTGTTGAGGAACAAACTTCGTCTTGGGGTAGTGATCTTCTTCCCACTCAACTCCATTGGCATTGAACTTTTGTTCAAAACCAACACCTTGGTTCTTCCGGTGCCTTCCTTGCTTGCGTACAATTTCCTCAAATTGCTTACTCCCGGCAAGGCTCTTGTAGACACCTTTTTCTATAATTCCTTTCAATAGCATGTTTTCTTGCTCAAGTGTAACTTGGCTAAGAGAATCATTAGTGGAATCAATAGAACTACTAGAAGCAACAATATTGGATTTAGCATTGTTATTGTTACTACTAGAGGTAGAACCCTTTTTACCCTTGTTGCTAGTTTGCTTAGGTTTAACTTGTGGCATAAAGGTAGACAAGAGTAAACGTTTGGCAAGATATGAAGAACTCTTCTTTTGAAGATCGTCATTGATAGCTTTAAGAAACTCATGCTCTTGCTCTAAATTTAGCTTCTTGAAGCGTAGCTTCTCATGAGTTCTTAGAAGTTCTCTATGATCCTCTTGAGTTGTTTCATGAGCTAACTTAAGAGCATTTAGTTCTTTAGTTAGACGCTCAATCTCCTTCATAGCATTGTCACTCGTTTCCTCTTGACTATCATGATTACTAGCATTTTCATTATAGCTCACATCACTAGCCTTATCAATAAGTAAATCATCATCACCAAGCAAATCATCTTCATCACTATTGAAATCAAGATACTCGGGGTGTGATACCTTGGGGCCTTTTGCCATGAAGCATCTTCCAATTCCTTCATTTGGTGAGTCAAATAGATCATAGGAGTTGGATGACACAAGAGCAAGTCCGGCAACACCTTCATCTTGACTATAGTCGGAGTTGGAGTGATAACTTCTCTCGGAGTGGTTGTCGGAGTCGGAGCCGGAAACCCATTCACCAATATGAGCTTGATGTCTTCTTCTTGTGTAGCTCTTTGATGATTTGTCCTTCCTCTCCGAATCATTGCTTCTTCGAGAGTGTCTTCGTTCATAACGATCATCTCTAGTCCTTCTCTCCTTATGAGGTGATTCATCTCTTCTATATCTTCCTCTTGGTGATTCGTCTCTTTTCTTGTAGGGAGCCGTACACTCATTGGAATAGTGTCCGGGTTTTCCACAATTGTAGCAATTACGGTCATGACTTGATGATCTTTTCTCATAGTGTCTTGAGCTAGAGCTTCTTTCTTTCCCTTTGTTCTTGTAGAACTTGTTGAATCTTTTCACCATTAGGCTTATCTCTTCATTGGATACTAGCTTGTCACTTGGAGTTGTTGGAGCATCGGTTGAGGCTTTGTAAGCACCACTTGATTTGTTGTGTAGCTCCTCTTTGTCCTTGAGTGACATTTCATGAGCAACAATCCTTCCAATGACTTCCGTGGGCTTGAGATCTTTGTAATTTGGCATCATTTGGATCAATGTGCAAACGGTATCATATTTTCCATCCAAAGCTCTAAGGATCTTCTTGATGATGAATTTGTCGGTCATCTCTTCACTTCCTAAGACGGCAATCTCATTTGTGATGAGAGCAAGCCTAGAGTACATTTCTGCGACTCCTTCACCATCCTTCATCTTGAACTTGTCAAGTTGACTTTGAAACACATCCAACTTAGATTCCTTGACGGACTCGGTACCCTCATGCATATCAACCAAAGTATCCCAAATTTCCTTCGCATTCTCGAGGCGGCTGATTTTGTTGAATTCTTACGGACAAAAAACGTTGAAGAGAATGTCACAAGCTTGAGCATTGTATTGCAACATCTTCAATTCTTCCGGGGTTGCTTCACGATTCGGTTCCTTGCCATCCTCAAAGAAATCACCTTGCAAGCCAACACGAATAACAACCCAAACGGCGGGGTTATGACCAAGAATATGTATCTTTATTTTATGTTTCCAACTAGCAAAGTTTGTACCATCAAAATATGGACCTCTACGATGATAGTTACCCTCACTAGACGCCATACTCTCCTAGCTTGTGAAACCAAGGCTATGATCACCAAAGCAATGGAAATCAAGGCTTACGGAGACCAAAGCTCTGATACCACTTGTAGGATCGAAAGTATGTCTAGAGGGGGGGGGGGGTGATTAGACTACTTGACCAAATAAAAACCTAACCTTTTCCCAATTTTAGTTGTAGGCAGATTTTAACAAGTATACAAGTCAAGCATCACCATACACATGCAATTCTAAGAGTGTAGCAGCGTAAAGTAAACAATTGCATATGTAAGTAAAGGAGGGGATCGGAGATTTCAAACGCAATGAAGACACGGTGGATAGGTGGTGCTATCGTACGTCCACGTTGATGGAGACTTCAACCCACGAAGGGTAACGGCTGCGCGAGTCCACGGAGGGATCCACCCACGAAGGGTCCACAAAGAAGCAACCTTGTCTATTCCACCATGGCTTACGTCCACGAAGGACTAGCCTCACTCGGATAGATCTTCACGAAGTAGGCGATCTCCTTGCCCTTACAAACTCCTTGGTTCAACTCCACATCATGTCGGAGGCTCCCAAGTGACACCTAACCAATCTAGGAGACACCACTCTCCAAAAGGTAATAGACGGTGTGTTGTTGATGAACTCCTTGCTCTTGTGCTTCAAATGATAGTCTCCCCAACACTCAAACAACTCCTCACAGATTTGGCTATGGTGGAAGAAGGATTTGAGTGGAAAGCAACTTGGGAAAGGCTAGAAATCAAGGTTCAAATGGTTGGATTGGAATGTCTTGATCTCAACACATGAGTAGGTGGTTCTCTCTCAGAAAATGTATGGTGGAAGTGTAGGCACATTCTGATGGCTCTCCTTACTGAGTAAGAAGGGGTGGAGGGGTATAAATAGCCTCCACACAAGATCCAACCGTTACACACTTTTGACCCAACTCGGTGGCACCGATCAGAAATCTCGGTGGCATCGAATAGTGTAAAAGATATGAACGTTAGGAATCTCGGTGGGACCGACTGGAACAACTCGGATGGACCGAAGTGCAATGGTTAGGGCAAACCTCGTCTCGGTGGCACCGATTGCATCAACTCGGTAAGACCGAAGTGAAGCAATAAGGCAACAGAGAGTTGGCAAGCCATCTCGGTGAGACCGATTTGCAAAACTCGGTGAGACCGAAGTAAGTGCAAACGATTACAGAGAGTTGGCAAGGCCATCTCGGTGGGACCGAGATCCATATCGGTGGATCCAATTTGTTAGGGTTTTGGCAGTGGCTAAGTCCAGATGAACTCGGTGGCTCCGGATAGGAAATTTCGGTGGGGCCGAGTTGAAATGTAGGTTTTGGACATATTTGGATGGAGAAAGTGGTTGAGGGTTTAGGGGTACTGTCACTAAGCACTTGAGCAAAAAGACCATTAAGCAACACCTCACCCCCTTTTAATAGTATTGGCTTTCCTATGGACTCAATGTGATCTTGGATCACTAAACCAAAAATGTAGAGTCTTGATCTTTTGCCAATCTATGTCCTTAGCATTTTGAGGAGTCCACATCTCTCGTCCATGCCATGCCAATCATTGAACATCCTGAAATCATTAACTTGAATGGGCATTAGTTCAATGAGATATATGTTGTTATGAATTACCAAAACCACAAAGGGAGCAAATGTGCTTTCATACCCACAAAAAAATTACCATGATATTTTGAAGGAACCATGGAATTCTTAGAACACATAATTAACCATTATACTTCCACATGGTAGTAACACATAATTAACCATGGCAATACTTTGCTCATTGTCGTAGCCTACAACTCTCCATGATTCACTACTACCAATGGCACGGAAAAATTGATGCAGCTTCCGTTGCAATTTGATTTTGACCCATTTTAGATGGAATTCACATGCGCTCTATCATTCAGCTCAACTCGACTTCTCCATACCCCAAAATTGCGAACTCCAACGCTACAAACTAACAATACACTCGAGCACAACCGTGAAAAAGAAGCAGGACATAAACGCGATTCGTAACTTACCGGGTGAGAAGATAGAAGCAGCCACATTGAAGCACCCTCTGGCCGCGACCTCGATGAAGTGCTTCGTCCCCCGTGCCACCACCTCCCCGCTCGTGCTCGCGCTCCAGGCGTAGCTCGTCCCCCGCCGCCATTGCGCTCGCGCTCCAGGCGCAGCTCCTCTCCGCCGCTACCATCATCATTCTCAACGCCGGCGAGCGCCAGCCGAGCACCACAATACCCAGATCCGCGCGTCCCCGACCTTCTCCGCCTCTCCTGTCACTACAAAATCTGCTCTATTCAGTGACAAAAACCCTGGTGACGAAACATGAATCATCGCCAAAGATCATTTTCTGTGACGGTCCACCGTCACGAGGTTTTCCCACCCCGGGGCAGTGCCCTCGACAACTTTGGCGACGTTTCGAGCTGATTTTCGGTGACGCATTTTGCCGTCATTAGGCATGTGCATATTCTGCGATGATTTGTAGTGTCACAGAAAATAATTTGAGAACTTCAGATTTTTTTAAGATCTCATTTGCTTATATTAAAATTATTTGTGTGGGCCCAACTCACAAAATATATAGTTGTAATTACAATTAAGTGGCTACGCTGTGCGGGGTCACTTGACAGAGACAGAAATAACCCATTAGCAGAAATAGAAATTGAGCCCATGGATTAGAGCCAAGGAACTGATGCCGTTGTCATGGTGACCACCCGAATGGCATGCCGATGGCGTGGTCACCGCCTGAACTGGATAAAAAGGTAGTGGTTGTCACGATTTAGATTGAAACTAGACTTGACATGAGAGGATTCAATGGACAACTTCATAAAACATAAAGATAATACTTCATATCATTTCAAGATATGCAGAAGTTCATACATAATTAACATGCATATTTCTAGAACCTAACAGAATTACTTGAACTTATTCATCCTCATCGCTGGCATCCTCCTTGTCGCCACCGTCCTCCTCCTTGTCGCTGTCCGAGTCATCATCGTCGTCATCCAAGTCGCTACCGCTGTCCTCCTCTTCGCCCCTCAACGCTCTGATTTTCCCCTAGTTTCGACATGTGTCTTGCGGATACTGTCTTCCGCATACGAAGTGGCCGCTGAAAGCTTGATGCTGGCCTTAATGACGCCCTCATCGGCGGCTCGTTGTGCATCGCGGATGGTTTCTTTGGCGCGCACCATCGCGTTGGAGATCTTGTACGCCGCCTCGATCTCCGCTTCGGCGACGACGCGGGGGAGTTCCTGTAATCTTGTCCCGAGTTCTTCGAGCTCGTGGTGCATGTCTACAACTTGGCGGTGGGCTGCCTCCCGGAGCTCGTCGAATAGCTCCAAGATGCAATCGCACCCGCGGCCTACCTCATGTACTTCATGGAGGACCTCGACGGCACGGTCCTCCTATGTGTTGACGAGGCGCCATTGTTGTGGGGCCCGTTCACGGTCACCGTCTCCCATTTCCTCGGCCATGGGTTTTCTCTTCCTTGAATATGAGCCGAGTGCCTGACCCGACGCCATCGCTGAGAGGGGCGGATTGGACGCAGCACCGGCTAGTGCCGGGTGGGAGGCAGGAGGGGGGTGGGTTCAGTCGGGCTCGCCATTGGGGGTTGAGGTGACCTATGCGGCCTGTCGCCGGCCATGGAGATGTAGGGCAGCGAGAGGGGGGCGTGCACACCATCGTCGATGGGAAGGGGATTTTGGGGTTTTCTATAGGATTCGCTGGTACTGTAGATGGAACCGCTCCTTATATTGAGCGGTTGCCTAGTGTGAACCGGTGCGAACTTGAACCAGTGGAAATGCAGTGGTGGTGGTTGACAAGGGTTGCGAGGAGGCAGACATAGGCGAGGCGTCCATCATCCATCCGACGGTCGAAAGGGTACTAAACTATCTACTCCTTTAATATACGTTGCAATCCCAGAAAATGAACACTCGAATGTATAGTGTGGATGGCAGTGGAACTAATGGTACAACCTTGATGATATTCAATATACCAGGGCCTCATTTTTTAGAATTTTGAATTTTTGATGAATTTTATTTAATCTCTCCGTCAATTAATAAGAATTTTGTAACGTGAAAAATCAGTGGCACAATGCTTGATCAACACCACTGTTCAAACTGATATGCAAATTAAGGTTTTTTCACCAAATGCATGTACCCGTACCATGTCACAATGTAAAGTTTACCTTCTTTTTTTACCATGCAGAGGTTCGTTTATTTTTCCTTGAAAGATGATGTGCATGCACCCATAACATGACACCATGGCACTACATGTACATTTCAGTAAATGAAAAAAATAAAGAAAAAACATGTTTACTCCCCTTCTTCACTCTAGCACAATACTCTCATTGATCAAACAATATATTTCATTCGGTCACGGTGTGACTTTACATTCATACCATCGAACTACAATGTTTAAATGAACAAACTAATTGTGGCGGCGGTGGCGTCTTGCATCAGCGTTGGCGTAGTCCGGGACGTCGGGCCAAGCTTCAAGTAATGCCAGAATGTTCTGGACTTCCGCCTCCAGTAGCCAGTCCCATGCCGCTTGCTGGAGCCAATGCCATGCCGCGGAGGGCAATGGAGTGGTGACTGGCGGTGCTGCAAGGAAGTGAACGAGGGCGGCGTCCCATGCCGCTAAGGCGGGCACTGACACCGGTGCAGGGATAGGCGCGTGCACGGGCACAAGCGATGCTAGGAAGCGGTCGACGGCGGCATCCTAATAACCCACAAGTATAGGGGACCGCGACAGTCTTCGAGGGTAGTATTTCACCCAAATTTATTGATTCGACACAAGGGGAGCCAACGAATATTTGCGAGTATTAGCAGTTGAGTTGTCAATTCAACCACACCTGGAGAACTAAATATCTCCAGCAAAGTGTTTAGTAGCACAGTAGTATGATAATTTTGATAGCAGTAGTAACAGTAGCAATAGTAACAAAGACGGTAACAGTAGCAGTTTTGTAGTGATTGTACCAGCAGCAGCAACAGAGTAACTTAGCAAAAACCAATATGAGAAAATCGTAGGGATTGGATCAGTGATAGATAATTATGTTGGATGACATTCATCATATAACAGTCACAACCTAGAGCGATACACAATAGCTCCAATTCATCAATGTAACGTAGGCATGTATTCCGTATATAGTCACACGTGCTTATAATAAGAACTTGCATGACATCTTTTGTCCTACTCTCCCGTGGCAGCGGGGTCCATAAGGAAATCTAAGGGATATGAAGGCCTCCTTTTAATAGAGAACCGGAACAAAGCATTAGCACTTAGTGAATACATGAACTCCTCAAACTACGGTAATCACCGAAAAAATCCCAATTATTGTCACCTTGGGGTATGCGGATCCTAACACGTAATAGGTGCATACAACTTGCAAGATAGCATCAAGAACACAAATATATTCATGAAAACATAAAGGGTTCAGATCTGAAATCATGGCACTCGGGCCCTAGTGACAAGCATTAAGCATAGCAAAGTCATAGCAACATCAATGTCAGAACATAGTGGATACTAGGGATCAAGCCCTAACAAATTGACTCGATTACATGATAAATCTCATCCAACCCATCACCGTCCAGCAAGCCGATGAAGAAATTACTCACTCCCGGCGGTGAGCATCATGAAATTGGTGATGGTGGATGGTTGATGATGACGACGGCGTCGAATCCCCCTCTCCGGAGCCCCAAACGGACTCCAGATCAGCCCTCCCGATGAAGAACAGGAGGTGGCGGCGGCTCTGTATCATAAAACACGATGAAACTTTCTCTCTGATTTTTTTCTCCGCGAATAGGTATATATAGCGTTGGAATTAGGTCAAGCAGAGTTTCCAGGGGCCCACAAGCCTGGGGGGCGCGCCCTGGGGGGGTGGCCGCGCCCCCTGAGCTTGTGGCTCCTGGGTAGGCCCCCTCCAGTAGGTCTCTTCGCCAATATTTTTTATATATTCTGAAATAATTCTCCGTAAATTTTCAGGTCAATCCGAGAACTTTTATTTCTGCACAAAAATAACACCATGACAATTCTACTTAAAACAACGTCAGTCCGGGTTAGTTCCATTCAAATCATGCAAATTAGAGTCCAAAACAAGAGCAAAAGTGTTTGGAAAAGTAGATATGTTTGGGACGTATCAACTCCCCCAAGCTTAACTCATTGCTTGTCCTCAAGAAATTCAGTTGACAAACTGAAAGTGATAAAGAAAAACTTTTACGAACTCTTTTGTTCTTGTTGTCTGTATATATACTTTACTAGCATCCAAGTTTTCAGCAAAGATTATGAACTAACCATATGAATGATAACACTTAGGTCTCACATTTACTCATGACAATAACATAACCAACTAGCGAGCAATAATAAAATATCTCGGATGCCAACAATTTGTCAAAACAATCATGATATAATATGATAACATGGTATCTCGCTAGCCCTTTCTGAGACCGCAAAACATAAATGCAGAGCACCTCTGAAGTTCAAGCAACGACTAGATATTGTAATTCATGGTAGGAGAGATCCAGTCATGTCACACCCAACATTAACTATACTCAATGCATAAAAATGACAATAGTGCTCTCCAACTGGTGCTTGAATGAGAAGGTGATGACTCAATAATAAAAGTAAAATAACATAAAGTAAATAGATAGGCCCTTCACAGAGGGAAGCATGGATTTGCAGAGGTGCCAGAGCTCGAAGCTTAAATCAGAGATGAAAACAATTTTGAGAGGTGTACTTTTCCTGTCAACGTCATGATCGAGGATTTTCAATATCTTCCATGCTAAACACATTATAGGCGGTTCGCAAGCGGAAAGGTAAAGTTTACTCCCCCTCCACCATACCAACACAAGCAATGGCTAGCCGAATTCACGGGTGCCCTCCAAACGATCAAATTTCCGGGGGAGTTTGTTTTATTATATTTTTCTTATTTTGATTACAAGACTGGGCATCCCAATTACCAACCTCTCTCGTGCAATGACAAGTGAATAAACACGCATATGAGAATAACCCGCTTAGCATGGAAGATACTGAACGCCCCCTGTTGCTCCATGAGCGGTATGGGCACACAAAACAGATGTTTATTTGAATGATTAGAGGTGGCACATGCAAATTTACTTGGAACGGCAGAGTAATACCGCATATAGGTAGATATAGTGGACTCATCTGGAACAACTTTGGTTTAAGGATTGTGGATGCACAAGCAGTATTCCCGCTTAGTACAGGCAAAGACTAGCAAATAGATTGAGAAGCGACCAACTAGAGAGCGAAAACGGTCATAATCATGCATTGAGAATAATTAACAATGAATATGAGCATGATTAGGATATAAACACCATGAACATAAATATCGTGGAGGCTATGTTGGTTTTGAATCAACTACATGTGTGAACATGTGCCAAGTCAAGCCACTTGAATTGTTTAGAGGAGGATACCATACTAACATACTACATCACAACCATTTTAATGCATGTTGACACTCAAGATAAATCATTATCCACTCCTAGCTATTTAAGCATGGCATGTGCAACTATGATCTCTAATTGTCATCACAAACATGTTTACTCATAATAATGTTGAATCATGAATACTGAGTTAAACATATTTACAAAAACAAAAACAAGAAGAGTTCATACCAGCTTTTCTTCACCGCAATGACTTCATCAAATATCGTCATTATTGCCTTTCACTTGCACGACCGAATGATGTGATAATAATAATAGTGCAAGTGTGCCGTGGACTAAGCTGGAATCTGCAAACATTTATTCAAAGGAGAAGACAAGGTAATAGTGGCTCTTTGTTAGATCAACAATAAAGCATGTGAGAGCCACTCAACAATTTCATCGTGGTCTTCTCCTTACGACGACTCAACGAAAAAGAGAGAAATTCAGAGAAACACACTGAAATATTTTTGGAGTTTTTAGTTTTTCTGAAGAAAGCAAATTAAATAAGTAAAATGAAAAGCGAGAAAAACTATTTACATGGGAGAACTCCCAACAAGCAAAAGAAGAAATGAGAAATCTTTTTGGGTTTTCTTTTAATATTACTAACTAACTAAAGAGAAAGAAAGAAACGAGAAATATTTTTGGATTTTTGAAGTTTTTCAAACACACAAGAAGAAAGCGAAAATAAAACTAACATGGATATACAATGAAAAAGGATGAACACCGACAACTGGAATGAATGTGTGGTACATGAATGTAATGTCAGTGAGAAATACGTACTCCCTCAAGCTTAGGCTTTTGGCCTAAGTTGGTCTACGGCCATGGATCGAAGTCGGCCCCTCCAGGATAATACTGGGGCTGCTGAGGGTCCCACAGTGGCTGCTGAGGCTCCCACTAATAGATCGGTGCTGGAACGGGTGCTGGCTCAGGTGCTGGGGGCGGTGTCAGGCCCCAATAAGCGTAGATGTCCTCGGGCATGATGCTATACCTGGCACTAGAAAGATCAAACAAAGACGGTGCAGGCAAAGTAATAACCTCACGAGTGCCTGATAACCCACAAGTATAGGGGATCACGACAGTCTTTGAGGGTAGTATTTCACCCAAATTTATTGATTCGACACAAGGGGAGCCAACGAATATTTGCGAGTATTAGCAGTTGAGTTGTCAATTCAACCACACCTGGAGAACTAAATATCTGCAACAAAGTGTTTAGTAGCACAGTAGTACGATAGTTTCAATAGCAGTAGTAACCGTAGCAATAGTAACAGGAACAGTAACAGAAGCAGTTTTGTAGTGATTGTAACAGCAGCAGCAACGAAAGTAACTTAGCAAAGATCAATATGCGAAATTCGTAGGCATTGGATCGGTGATGGATAATTATGTTGGATGACATTCATCATATAACAGCCACAACCTTGGGCGATACACAATAGCTCCAATTCATCAATGTAATGTAGGCATGTATTCCGTATATAGTCATACGTGCTTATAGTAAGAACTTGCATGACATCTTTTGTCCTACCCTCCCGTGGCAGCGGGGTCCATAAGGAAATCTAAGGGATATTAAGGCCTCCTTTTAATAGAGAACCGAAACAAAGCATTAACACATAGTGAATACATGAACTCCTCAAACTACGGTAATCACCGGAAAGAATCCCAATTATTGTCACCTTGGGGGTATGCGGATCATAACACATAATAGGTGCATATAACTTGCAAGATAGGATCAAGAACACAAGTATATTCATGAAAACATAAAGAGTTCAGATCTGGAATCATGGCACTCAGGCCCTAGTGACAAGCATTAAGCATAGCAAAGTCATAGCAACATCAATCTCAGAACATAGTGGATACTAGGGATCAAAGCCCTAACAAATTGACTCGATTACATGGTAAATCTCATCCAACCCATCACCGTCCAGCAAGCCTACGGAGAAATTACTCACACACGGTGGTGAGCATCATGAAATTGGTGATGGAGGATGGTCGATGATGATGATGGCGTCGAATCCCCCTCTTCGGAGCCCCGAACGGACTCCAGATCAGCCCTACCGATGAAGAACATGAGGTGGCGGCGGCTCCATATCGTAAAACGCGATGAAACTTCTTATCCTATTTTTTTCTTGGGGAAAGTGAATTTATAGCATTGGAATTAGGTCAGACGGCCGCCTGTGGGCCCCACAAGGCATCATGGCGTGCCCTCGGGGGGGGGGGGGTCGCGCCCTGTTGCCTTGTGGGCAACAGGTGGCCCCTCTTCTATTGATTCTTGCGCCAATAATTTTTATTTATTCCATAAAAAATCTCTAAAAAGTTTCGTCCAATTCCGAGAACTTTGATTTCTGCACAAAAACAACACCATGGTAGTTCTGCTGAAAACATCGTCAGTCCGGGTTAGTTTGATTCAAATCATGCAAATTAGAGTCCAAAACAAGAGCAAAAGTGTTTGGAAAAGTAGATACGACGGAGACGTATCAACTCCCCCAAGCTTAACTCATTGCTTGTCCTCAAGCAATTCAGTTGACAAACTGAAAGTGATAAAGAAAATCTTTTACGAACTCTTTTGTTCTTGTATCCGTATATAAGCTTAAATAGTACCCAAGTTTTCAGCAAAGATTACATATCTCAAATGCCAACAACTTGTCAAAACAATCATGATATAATATGATAACATGGTATCTCGCTAACCCTTTTTGAGACCGCAAAACATAAATGCAGAGCACCACCAAAGTTCAAGCAGCGACTAAGCATTGTAATTCAGGGTAGAAGAGATCCAGTCATAATTTACCCAACATTAACTATACTCAATGCATAAGGATGACAATAGTGCTCTCAGGATTGGTGCTTATAATGAGAAGGTGAGACTCAACAATAAAAGTAAAATAACATAAAAGTAAATAGATAGGCCCTTCGTAGAGGGAAGCATGGATTTGCAGAGGTGCCAGAGCTCGAAGCTTAAATCAGAGATGAAAAATAATTTTGGGAGGTGTACTTTTCCTGTCAACGTCACGATCGAGAATTTTCAATATCTTCCATGCTAAACACATTATAGGCGGTTCCCAAGCGGAAAGGTAAAGTTTACTCCCCCCTCCACTGTACCAACACAAGCCATGGCTAGCCGAATCCTCGGGTGCCCTCCATACCAACAACTTTCCGGGGGAGTTTGTTTGCATTATGTATTTTTGTTTTGAGCATAGGACTGGGAATCCCAAATACCAGCCTCTCTCATGCAATGACAAGTGAATAAACACTCATCTCGAGAATAACCCGCTTAGCATGGAAGATACTAACCGCCCCCTGTCGCTCCATGAGCGGTACGGGCACACAAAACGGATGTTTATTTGAATGATTAGAGGTGCCACATGCAAATTTACTTGGAACGGCAGAGTAATATCGCATATAGGTAGATATAGTGGACTCATCTAGAACAACTTTGGTTTAAGGATTGTGGATGCACAAGCAGTATTCCCGCTTAGTACAGGCGAATGCTAGCAAATAGATTGAGAAGCGACCAACTAGAGAGCGAAAACGGTCATGATCATGCATTGAGAATAATTAACATTGAATACTAGCATGAGTAGGATATAGACACCCTGAACATAAATATCGTGGAGGCTATGTTTGTTTTGAATCAACTACATGTATGAACATGTGCCAAGTCAAGCCACTTGAAACATTCAGAGGAGGGTACCATATTAACATACTACATCATAACCATTTGAATGCATGTTGACATTCAAGACAAATCATTATCCACTCCTAGCTACTTAAGCATGGCATGAGCAACTACAATCTCTAATTGTCATCACAAACATGTTTACTCATAATATGCTGAATCATGGACACTGAGTTAAACATATTTACAAAAAAAAAAGAAGAGTTCATACCAGCTTTTCTTTGCCACGGTCACTTCATCAAATCATCATCATTATTGCCTTTCACTTGCACGACCGAATGATATGAAAATAATAATAGTGCAAGAGTGCCATGGACTAAGCTGGAATCTGCAAACATTTTATTCAAGGGAGAAGACAAGGTAAAATTGGCTCTTCGTTAGATCAACAATAAAGCATGTGAGAGCCGCTCAACATTTTCATCGTGGTCTTCTCCCTAACATTGACTCAACGAAAAGAAAAGATATTCAGAGAAACACACTGAAATATTTTTGGAGTTTTTAATTTTTCTGAAGAAAGCATATTAGGGAAGAAAAACGAAAAGCGAGAAAAACTATTTGCACGGGAGAACTCCCAACAAACAAGAAAAGAAGAAACGAGAAATCTTTTTGGGTTTTCTTTTAATACTACGAACTAACAAACAAGAAAGAAAAACCGAAAAGAAGCGAGAAATATTTTTGGATTTTCAAAGTTTTTCAAACACACAAGAAGAACGCGAAAATAAAACTAACATGGATATACAATGAAAAAGGATGAACACCGACAACTGGAATGAATGTGTGAACATGAATGTACTGTCGGTGAGAGATACATACTCCCCCAAGATTAGGCTTTTGGCCTTGCTTGGTAATCACCACCCGTAGTATACATCAGGACCGGACGGATAGTACTGGGGAGGAGGCACTTGAGCGTCCCATCGTTGGACCTCGTTCTCCGCTGCGGCCAGCTCGTTCCTGTAAGCTGTGATGTCTGCCGGCATGATGGTGTATCCGTTCCTGACATGAGAGTCAAACAAAGAGGGTGCAGGCAACGAAACAATATCGTGAGTTCTCTCGCTGAAAATCAGGTTATAACGAATGTATTGAGGAGGTTCAGGTTCATCAATAAAGTGGTGATCGATCTTGCACTGTTGGTCTAAATAAACCTTAGGCAGCAAGTAGTCATTTGGGCGGATAGCAACATTAAAACGTTTCACAAGACGCGAAGCATAAATGTGACACCCTGGTTTTCGCTCCTTGTTTTTTTTTCCTTTGCTGGATTTGACTCCCGTCTTTTTTTCGGTGTTATCGGATTTTCTCTCGCTCTTGGGTATGTGAAGATGGTCATTTAGCCTTGCCTCTCCTATCCAACCAGAGACTCTCTCCAACCCAACCTTGCTATCCCGGATTTATTCTCAGGATTCTGCCGCCGAAACCCTACTCTCCGGTCTACCGGAAGGGAAACCCTAATTCCCTCCGTTACAAAGGAACCCCAATTTCCCTTGATCTTTTGCCTCCCAAATTTCTCCCAGTGATCATCCTATCTTTTTAAACCCTGGATATGTAAAAATATTGCCAAGTCATTTGCAATATTTTTCATTTAAAATTAATTCCTTTTTCTGCCAGTTAAAGGAATTAAATCCAGGAAAATATCTATCCATCTCCAAAGTTCATGAAAACTTGTGGAGATATTCTTTGTGATCATATTGAGCTCCAATAAAAATATTGGCCATAATTAAATAAGGGAAATTGCCTTTTCTTATTTAAAGCCAATATTGCATTTTGGGCACTTTCCAAATGAGCTACCATTTTGATAGCCAGGAAAAATCCCAAATAATTTGTGGAGCTTCTCCTATCCATATATTCACCATTTCCATCAAGATTCCAAGTTCCAAAGATCAAAGTTTGAGTGCATCATCCAATTCTTGTTTCTGGACTTATTTTGAGGTTGTGAAGCAACTATATTTTATATTGCTTCACAAATTCTCAAATTAATCCAGGACCTCACATTCCCCAAATGATGTGACCATGCAAAAATTCACATCATTTTACCTAGCCATTTTCTCTCAAAAATTCCATCTAGTGTCTGTCCAGATCCAAGCCCTGTGAAGGAAGTACCACTTTGGCATTTCCAATTGAGCTGAAATTTTTCCAGTATCTTCATATCTCCAAATCATCACTCTCCACCAAAATTCAGCTCATTTCATAAAGCCAGATGAGTGCAGCTTCAAAGTCAAGTTTCTGGACCAGAATTTGCATTGCAAAGGAAGTATATGCAAATGAAGTCCAAATGGCTTCAAATTTTGTCAGCACCTAGTCCTTCCTACCACATTTCCCTGTGACAACTTATCTAGCTCATTGCCACATTTTTTCTGACCAAAACTTCTTGACCAAGTTTCTGTCCAGAAACTTTTCTGGCTCCTCTCGATCACTCTAGAGCCGTCCTAGCCCATATATTGTCACATTCTATCTAAATGATCAGCGAACATCCTGTTTGACAAGATTTGGCACCCAGAGGAGGGCCAGAACGCGACATGCCCGTGGTGACCGCGTGAGCTGCATGCAGGAACAGCGCTCTGCGCGTTCGTCGCGTCGGGCAGGACAGCTCGAGCAGCCTCTGCTTCTCCGAGCAAGCCGACCTGACTCCCCGTCGTCCGTTTCCTCATCTCCGGTCACTTCCCCCTCCGTTCTCTTCCTCCTCGCGCCGCGACGAACCTCGCCATGGTGCTGCTCCACCCGTGACCCGCCGTCGTCGTTTCCTCCCCTGTCTCTTCCTCCTCGAGCTCTCCCGAAGCTCCTATGAGCTCCTCCGCTATTCCAGAGGCCCTGCCAACATCGTCTCCTCCTTCCGCGTGTCGCCGGAGCTCCAGTGCGATGATAAGCTCGCCTCGGCTGCCATCCTCGTCCGCACGCCACGGCCAGCTATAAATAGCCGCGGCCGAGCCCCTCCCCGAGCCACTCCACCTCACCAGCCCCTCTCCACCCTCCTGGTACCTCGCCCTACCTCTCAGCCGAGCTCGGGAAGTTCTCCCGCTCCTCCACAGCCGCCATTGCCGCCGCCGGCCTCTGCTCAAATTCGAGCAAGCCCGGCTCCCTTCCCTCCTCATTTCGCCACCAGAGGTCCCCATCCACCACGGCGAGGCCCCCCCGAACCTCACCCCTCCCTCCCTGCCACTATAGCGCCGAGCCCGTCGCCGCCCGAATCGCCATCCACCGCGGGCAGCGTAGCCACTGCTCCGATGGTCCTCGGCGTCCGTGTCACACACTGTTCGATGCGCCTCTCCATGCTGAATCCATCCATGGGCGGAGCATCGCCGGAGACGGCCTGTAGCTCCGGCTATCACCGTCAGGAGCTGTCCCTCTCCTCGGTCAGGCGTGTGCGGGAGGTGGGCGACGACCCTACCAGCGGGCCCGACCGGTCAGCGGCTCGATTGCTCCCTCCGTTTTTTAGGAGGCGGCCGCGCAGGTGGGCCGGCCCATCAACAGCAGCAGCGGTGGCTGCCTCGTGGTGGCCCAGGCGGCGGCCAAATCTAGCCCGAACCAGCCCAAGTGCACAGTGCACTTTTTCTTCCGGAAAATCTGTCGAGGACCCATTGGTGAACAAAATAATTACATATGGGTCCCTGGCAGTCAAACCTTCATAACTTCTTGCTCACAACTCCAAATCAGGTGATTCCAACGCCCACTTCTTCAGTTCGTCGAGCCCGTTCCGATGATATCACTTCCACCATGTTGACACTTTCTGATAATGCCCATTTTGCCCCTGCCCTCTATTCAGCCCCTCCGAGAGGGAATCTTCTCCGGCGAATTTATCTGCGAGCTCCCCGCACTTCTTCCGGAGTATTCCTTCACCCCCAGGCAAGCCGACCATCTGATATATGCCCTAAAGCATTGCTCTGTGTTATTCTTGCGTGTTTAAATTAATATGTTGATGCTCGTGTGCATAGTAGTGGGCTGTATGTGACTCTGTCGAACCCTTGTCTGCCTTTCTTTGATGACGACACCACGCCTATGTTCTGAGCTGCTTTCGGCCGCCCGGGGTGGATGCCGACTTTATATTTCTTTTCTCAACAACTGGCCCGTGTTCTGAGCTGCTTTTCGGCCGTCCCGGGCAGCTGTTGAATTTCTCTCTGTAGCGGTGCCCCTATGCTCTGAGCTGATCTTCGGCCGTCTTAGGGAACTGCTACACTCTTTTTATCAACACCGTCTCATGCTCTGAGCTGCTTTTCAGCCATCTTGAGCCGGGGTTGGGTTATTCCGGTAACGTCCCAGATCTGAGTTGTAAAGACCGTTCTGGTGGCTACTGGTTTATTTGCCGGTTTCATACAAGGGTTCCGATGGTTGTCACTTACAGCTAAGACTTGTAAAGTAATTAAACTCCTGCTAGGTTGAATTTTCTGTTTACATTACCTGCTAATGCTCATCACATTATCGCACTAGTGACTCGTAAGTGACAATATGGAAATAGGTTGTTATGTTACATCATGCATGGTTACTGTTGTTGCAATGATTAAGAATGTGACTTAATGATAACAACCTCCTCCGTCGACTGGATCGAGTCATAGTGCCACCTATCCGGACTTACCCGTGCAGCCACATTTGCCGGTATGGGACGGCCCTAGCTTTGTCTATTGTCCTGCCTCTTGTCGGTACCGCCAACTAGGGAAGGTTATGCGTGCGTGCTACCCTGGCCCGATAGGCGGCGATAACCTTGTGAGCCCAGTTGAGTTATATGGATCCAGGTCCCCGTTTGGACAGTTTTGTTTGGCCACGACGGTGGCAGGTGTCACGGGGTGACACAGGGGCCACCCAGGACATGACCCTGGGAGGGTATGATTGTCGGTGGGACCGTAAGAGTGCCAGGCAATAGACAAGGTTTTGTTGGAGCAGCACTGGTCCACCCGAATGTGAACATGTACTAAAGTACGAGGC
The DNA here is from genome assembly GCA_039707655.1 of Elymus sibiricus. Lineage (NCBI taxonomy): Eukaryota > Viridiplantae > Streptophyta > Magnoliopsida > Poales > Poaceae > Elymus > Elymus sibiricus. The sequence goes on from CM077676.1 coordinate 313,103,132, forward strand.
CAGGCGCTCCATGGTGTGGGTAAAGTGCGCAACCTCTGCAGAGTGTAAAACTATTCGAATAGCCGCGTCCTCGGTCATGGACAGTTTGTATAGGCCCCTATTTGGTCTGTGTCGAGTCTGGAGGAACAAACTATATAATGTTATTGCTAAGACTAAACCAGAGAATGGTAAGGTTTATCAGACTTGCAGTACAGATGCATGGACATCAGATGATGTCAGAGGTTTGAATGCTAGCCATGAGATGGCTATGAGATGAGTGGTCGGGTGACCGCAAAGCTTGGATCAAATTTGGATCGTGAGCATATTCGGAGTTCAGATCATTTACCTGATATACTTTACCGTATTTACTTTAATAGTTATCATGCTAGATAATCCTGCTATGACATGATGATTAATGCTGCTAGATGTTTAATCTTGCTAGACAATCCTATTATAACATGATAGTTACTACTGTTAAGATAACAAATGCATGCTTGAATGCCATGGTTTGCTTGGCTTGGTGTATATGTTAGTTTGGTTTGCTTGCGAGTACATTCAAAAGTACTCAGCGGCCTTCAATGTGGCCAGGTTCACCTAAGGATTCGACGTTCGCTAGCGAGGAGCCGGAGTATTCGCGGGCTAGAAGAGTAACCCAGTCAGATCTCTGTGGATTGGAGCCGCACCAAGACCATGCTGCTTTAGATAGAGCTTCTCCGCTGCCATCACCCTAGTACAATATCATGTAAGACTTATATATCCTTTAATTGAAAAGCTTGTGTTCATGATACTTGTTGTAAAAGCGCATGCCAGAGTGATTTTCCTGGGCTGGTATGCACGGCGACCGTCTGACTACAGTTGTATTCAGGCGGGGCGCCACAACGGATGGTATCAGAGCCAGGCTGACTGTAGGTTACCCTAGCCGGACTTCATTGCCTTTTGTGCTCAGTAGAAAGCTCAGATGGATTTCAGCCATCTTTGCCAGACCGGCACGGCTACTATTGATCATAAGGCAACCCCCATAGGTTTTTGGCTCCATCAGACCCCAACTCTCGTGGCCTTTGCCTCCGGTGGGAAATGTCCGCGCCAGGCAATGACCCGTGAGCCCTGAACCCCTAGGTAAACCAGATATCCCCACCTTGCTTGCTAGCCATGGCATTTCTCTTCTCAAATCTAGTTTCCTTTGGGAAACGCCTATAAATTCCATCTCTTCCCGACAACCCTAGGATCGTTGACTAAGCCACTTTGGCTATGGTCTTGCGTTGAGTTTGATGTTCCCTAAGGAAGTAGTAGGAGCTTGACCCCAATTGCTACCAGGGGCATTGCGTGGTTTTGCTTATAAGTCCTTAGAGGTACATCGAGTGCGCTATAATAGTTATACTAGTGAATCTTCGGCCACATGGGTAAGGTCCGCAAAATTTGAGCTTTATTTGCTTTTTGGTTTTTCGCGGTTTTGTTTATTTTGTTGGTTCCGTTCTTTCGCTCCGACTGGATCCATCCGCTAGTCCCGTCAAGAAGACCGGCATACAACTTGGATAATACCCAATAATCCAAATTCAGTAAGAGTCAAGTTAAGCCAATTGCCAGGTATTCAGAATAGTATCACCGGATCTGTCAAGAATGAAGAATGGGTCAGAAGCAGAGTTGGCGTGCAATAGACAAGGCCGGAATCAATGAGAATTCCAAACACCTGGAAACTCAGCCAAAGCGAATGGAATTATCCGTTAACTGCTCACTACTAGCAACACTTGCTTTGAATGCAAAAGGTATTCCGAATTAATTGTCAACATAAAGTCAGCATCAGTTGTGCAACCTTTACAACAGTAATGATCAAGTCAGCCGAGGGTCAAGCGGTGGGCATGACCAACGGAACATCTTCTGTCAAGGTCTGACTGTTTATCATAGTGCAAGGCTTTTGGTACAAGGAACCCAGTCTTCCTCCGCAAGCTATTGAGAGAAGCTTAGGACACAAGACTCCCAACCTTTCTCGCTACACCACTGGTGGAAAAATATTCTGGGGTACGGCACTCCCATCTTCCTCAGCGTGCTATCGCGGAAAGCTTCGGACACAAGGCACCAGACCTTCCGCAGTAAGCCACATGAAGGAAAGCTTCCAAGGTACGACACCCAGCCTTCTTCGGCACACTACCCTGGCAAAAGCTTCGAGCGTAAGGAACTCAGCCTTTGTCAACGCGCCATCATGTTCACAATAACCTTGTCAGAAGCACAAACTAGTCTGGACACACATCCGCCTCAGAACTCAGTGGTTATGAAAGGATTTACCCTACCACTGCATATGTTGTGAGCATGCAGTCCAGTGGATCAGTTCATGCGAGCCACTCGTACACGGGAATGACTGTGCCTAGAGAAACGTCGGCCCCATACTTCGAAGAAGGATGTGAACACAGCAATCCCTACGAGATATGCAAGAGTAAGTATGATGTGACCAAGGAGCCGTGTTGGCAGGTCACGACAGGTCCATCAAAGGAATTCTCAAGAACAAAGAAGTTGTGGACAAGCAGTCTCCGTGACGATCAATAAAATAAAGCCTCATTGACAGGGCGATATTACCAATCCTTGACGGACTCTTGCATATACGGCCACAACAATGCGGCCAGCATGTCATACTCGTCCTGAGTACGGGCCATCAACCAAGATAAGAGGCTATGCTCCGAAAGATATATCGGATGCTAGCCATACTATGCCCAGCTCAGTGGTCATAGCAGGACTACAGGGGCTATATATGGCAGAGCCACCTCAGTAATTGACAAAGTTTGACAGTCTGAATTCACATGGAAACAAGACATTCAGATATAATAACTGAAAACACATGCACGTCAGCATCGATAGTCCGTGGATGCCATGATAAGAGACTACTGTCTATGATTACTTTGTGATCATGCCCGACATTTCAATTGAGAATTACTTGAGGACGAAGTCAGAATGCAAGAGACAGGAGGAAACACCTTGTACGGAACCCAGAGCCAGACCGAGCATTCTAACAAGGCAGAAAGAAAACTACCCCTAGTCACTCGAGGCCATACAAGCACGTGATCCCAGTACCCAGAAGGAATGTCTTGCCCTTGGCAGTCAGTGTAAGAGGTATCACAATAAAACCCGAAGCAGCTAGTCTCAGGACATGGAAACCAGACTATTTGTCGATACTCGGAGCTACCCACCAACTCCAGCCAACAAACTACCAACACCAAGGGTTTGCCTGACAGGAAATAAAAGGATTCAATGCAGTCGTCTGAAAAAGACAGCACCTGAGCCATCAAAAGAGGCAGTTAAAAGGTCAGTAAACAAATGAAGACAAGATAGCTGATGGATCCAAGTCGCACACAGGTAAGTCCCCTTCACCGGGAGGTAAGCCCGGAAATCTCGAGGACGAGATTTTCTTAAGGGGGGTAGGTTTGTGACACCCTGGTTTTCGCTCCTTGTTTTTTTTCCTTTGCGGGATTTGACTCCCGTCTTTTTTTCGGTGTTATCGGATTTTCTCTCGCTCTTGGGTATGTGAAGATGGTCATTTAGCCTTGCCTCTCCTATCCAACCAGAGACTCTCTCCAACCCAACCTTGCTATCCCGGATTTATTCTCAGGATTCTGCCGCCGAAACCCTACTCTCCGGTCTACCGGAAGGGAAACCCTAATTCCCTCCGTTACAAAGGAACCCCAATTTCCCTTGATATTTTGCCTCCCAAATTTCTCCCAGTGATCATCCTATCTTTTTAAACCCTGGATATGTAAAAATATTGCCAAGTCATTTGCAATATTTTTCATTTAAAATTAATTCCTTTTTCTGCCAGTTAAAGGAATTAAATCCAGGAAAATATCTATCCATCTCCAAAGTTCATGAAAACTTGTGGAGATATTCTTTGTGATCATATTGAGCTCCAATAAAAATATTGGCCATAATTAAATAAGGGAAATTGCCTTTTCCTATTTAAAGCCAATATTGCATTTTGGGCACTTTCCAAATGAGCTATCATTTTGATAGCCAGGAAAATCCCAAATAATTTGTGGAGCTTCTCCTATCCATATATTCACCATTTCCATCAAGATTCCAAGTTCCACAGATCAAAGTTTGAGTGCATCATCCAATTCTTGTTTTTGGACTTATTTTGAGGTTGTGAAGCAACTATATTTTATATTGCTTCAAAAATTCTCAAATTAATCTAGGACCTCACATTCCCCAAATGATGTGACCATGCAAAAATTCACATCATTTTACCTAGCCATTTTCTCTCCAAAATTCCATCTAGTTTCTATCCAGATCCAAGCCCTGTGAAGGAAGTACCACTTTGGCATTTCCAATGGAGCTAAAAATTTTCCAGTATCTTCATATCTCCAAATCATCACTCTCCACCAAAATTCAGCTCATTTCATCAAGCCAGATGAGTGCAGCTTCAAAGTCAAGTTTTTGGACCAGAATTTGCATTGCAAAGGAAGTATATGCAAATGAAGTCCAAATGGCTTCAAATTTTGTCAGCACCTAGTCCTTCCTACCACATTTCCCTGTGACAACTTATCTAGCTCATTGCCACATTTTTTCTGACCAAAACTTCTTGACCAAGTTTCTGTCCAGAAACTTTTCTGGCTCCTCTTGATCACTCTAGAGCCATCCTAGCCCATATATTGTCACATTCTATCTAAATGATCAGCGAACATCCTGTTTGACAAGATTTGGCACCCAGAGGAGGGCCAAAACGCGACATGCCCATGGTGACCGCGTGAGCTGCACACAGGAATAGCGCTCTGCGCGTTCGTCGCGTTGGGCAGGACAACTCGAGCAGCCTCTGCTTGTCCGAGCATGCCGACCTGACTCCCCGTCGTCCGTTTTCTCATCTCCGGTCACTTCCCCCTCTGTTCTCTTCCTCCTCGTGCCGCGACGAACCTCGCCATGGTGCTGCTCCACCCGTGACCCGCCGTCGTCGTTTCCTCCCCTGTCTCTTCCTCCTCGAGCTCTCCCGAAGCTCCTACGAGCTCCTCCGCTATTCCAGAGGCCCTGCCGACATCGTCTCCTCCTTCCGCGTGTCGCCGGAGCTCCAGTGCGACGATAAGCTCGCCTCGGCTGCCGTCCTCGTCCGCACGCCACGGCCGGCTATAAATAGCCGCGGCCGAGCCCCTTCCCGAGCCACTCCACCTCACCAGCCCCTCTCCACCCTCCTGGTACCTCGCCCTACCTCTCAGCCGAGCTCGGGAAGCTCTCCCGCTCCTCCACAGCCGCCATTGCCGCCGACGGCCTCTGCTCAAATTCGAGCAAGCCCGGCTCCCTTCCCTCCTTATTTCGCCACCAGAGGTCCCCATCCACCACGGCGAGGCCCCCCCCGAACCTCACCCCTCCTTCCCTGCCACTATAGCGCCGAGCCCGTCGCCGCCCGAACCGCCGTCCGCCGCGGGCAGCGTAGCCACTGCTCCGATGGTCCTCGGCGTCCGTGTCACACACTGTCCGATGCGCCTCTCCATGCTGAATCCATCCATGGGCGGAGCATCGCCGGAGACGGCCTGTAGCTCCGGCTATCGCCGTCGGGAGCTGTCCCTCTCCCCGGTCAGGAGTGTGCGGGAGGTGGGCGACGACCCTGCCAGCGGGCCCGACCGGTCAGCGGCTCGATTGCTCCCTCCGTTTTTTTAGGAGGCGGCCGCCCAGGTGGGCCGGCCCATCAACAGCAGCAGCGGCGGCTGCCTCGTGGTGGCCCAGGCGGCGGCCAAATCCAGCCCGAACCAGCCCAAGTGCACAGTACACTTTTTCTTCCGGAAAATCTGTCAAGGACCCATTGGTGAACAAAATAATTACAGATGGGTCCCTGGCAGTCAAACCTTCATAACTTCTTGCTCACAACTCCAAATCAGGTGATTCCAACGCCCACTTCTTCAGTTCATCGAGCCCGTTCCGATGATATCAGTTCCACCATGTTGACACTTTCTGATAATGCCCATTTTGCCCCTGCCCTCTATTCAGCCCCTCCGAGAGGGAATCTTCTCCGGCGAATTTATCTGCGAGCTCCCCGCACTTCTTCCGGAGTATTCCTTCACCCCCAGGCAAGCCGACCATCTGATATATGCCCTAAAGCATTGCTCTGTGTTATTCTTGCGTGTTTAAATTAATATGTTGATGCTCGTGTGCATAGTAGTGGGCTGTATGTGACTCTGTCGAACCCTTGTCTGCCTTTCTTTGATGACAGCACCACGCCTATGTTCTGAGCTGCTTTCGGCCGTCCGGGGTGGATGCCGACTTTATATTTCTTTTCTCAACAACTGGCCCGTGTTCTGAGCTGCTTTTCGACCGTCCCGGGCAGCTGTTGAATTTCTCTCTGTAGCGGTGCCCCTATGCTCTGAGCTGATCTTCGGCCGTCTTAGGGAACTGCTACACTCTTTTTATCAACACCGTCTCATGCTCTAAGCTGCTTTTCAGCCGTCTTGAGCCGGGGTTGAGTTATTCCGGTAACGTCCCAGATCTGAGTTGTAAAGACCGTTCTGGTGGCTACTGGTTTATTTGCCGGTTTCATACAAGGGTTCCGATGGTTGTCACTTACAGCTAAGACTTGTAAAGTAATTAAACTTCTGCTAGGTTGAATTTGCTGTTTACATTACCTGCTAATGCTCATCACATTATCTCACTAGTGACTCGTAAGTGACAATATGGAAATAGGTTGTTATGTTACATCATGCATGGTTACTGTTGTTGTAATGATTAAGAATGTGACTTAATGATAACAACCTCCTCCGTCGACTGGATCGAGTCATAGTGCCACCTATCCGGACTTACCCGTGCAGCCACATTTGCCGGTATGGGACGGCCCTAGCTTTGTCTATTGTCCTGCCTCTTGTCGGTACCGCCAACTAGGGAAGATTATGCGTGCGTGCTACCCTGGCCCGGTAGGCGGCGATAACCTTGTGAGCCCAGTTGAGTTATATGGATCCAGGTCCCCATTTGGATAGTTTTGTTTGGCCACGACGGTGGCAGGTGTCACGGGGTGACACAGGGGCCACCCAGGACATGACCCTGGGAGGGTATGATTGTCGGTGGGACCGTAAGAGTGCCAGGCAATAGACAAGGTTTTGTTGGAGTAGCACTGGTCCACCCGAATGGGAACATGTACTAAAGTACGAGGCCAAGCGCTCCATGGTGTGGGTAAAGTGCGCAACCTCTGCAGAGTGTAAAACTATTCGAATAGCTGCGTCCTCGGTCATGGACAGTTCGTATAGGCCCCTATTTGGTCTGTCTCGAGTCTGGAGGAACAAACTATATAATGTTATTGCTAAGACTAAACCAGAGAATGGTAAGGTTTATCAGACTTGCAGTACAGATGCATGGACATCAGATGATGTCAGAGGTTTGAATGCTAGCCATGAGATGGCTATGAGATGAGTGGTCGGGTGACCGCAAAGCTTGGATCAAATTTGGATCGTGAGCATATTCGGAGTTCGGATCATTTACCTGATATACTTTACCGTATTTAGTTTAATAGTTATCATGCTAGATAATCCTGCTATGACATGATGATTAATGCTGCTAGATGTTTAATCTTGCTAGACAATCCTATTATAACATGATAGTTACTACTGTTAAGATAACAAATGCATGCTTGAATTGGAGCCGCACCAAGACCATGCTGCCTTAGATAGAGCTTCTCCGCTGCCATCACCCTTGTACAATATCATGTAACACTTATATATCCATTAATAGAAAAGCTTGTGTTCATGATACTTGTTGTAAAAGCGCATGCCAGAGTGATTTTCCTGGGCTGGTATGCGCGGCGACCATCTGACTACAGTTGTATTCAGGCGGGGCGCCACAATAAATACCGCCATGGACTTTACCCTTAGTCCTGTTGGTGTGCAGGCGGCGTGCAATGATATCTTCCAAGCTAAAAGTGTTATCGCCGTGAATAGCATGACGCAAGATGGCGAGGTCAGGGGCACTGAGCGTACCACCTTCCTCCCTAGCAGTCAAGCATTTCCCTATAAATAAAGCAAAGTAGTGCACAGCAGGAAAATGCAAGCTAGTAACACGGGCTTTTGACACGCCCCTAAATTCCCCCACAGTCAAAGTGCGAAGGAAGTCCTCGAACTCCTCAGGCCGAGGCTCCCTCAATTCCCCATCAGAAGGGATCAAGCATATCTCACAAAACTCATCTAGCATTAACTCATGATGTTCAGCATATAGATCAAAACACACCATGGGGATATCGAGCCTAGGCATGAAATAAAATTTTTGCACAAATGAATTTGTAAGGATGTGGTGCTGGTCACACTCATCTGCGAGGAAGTCGGTCAGCCCGGCGTTTGCAACAATTTGTGCGAACTCTTGAAGGAACCCGGCTTCGTTCATGAAGGTTTTGTGCGGCCACTCACACGGTCGGACCTCCGTCCTGCACGGAATGTTGAGGTCGTGGTCATAGGCATCCCTAAGGACACCCTTGGAGCTCCGGCTCGAAGAACCCCTTCGAAGAAAGTTCATTTTCCTAAGAACAAATTTCTGAAATTTTTGGACCACAAAAATATGTTAACAAAACTTACCAAATTGATAGCAACTACTCATACAAGTGCCTAGAGGCTATATCAAGCATTCAAACTACTTAGAACTCAAATAATCAACATGCAACCTCATTTTCAGTAGCACCAATAGCAGCAATTTATGCAAAATATAACCCACTAAAGCAAAAACTAATTGGAGCAATGGGAGAGTCACATACCAAGGAGCAATCCCTCAAAACAGTTTCGGAAACGGAGCTCCGAGCAAAGAGATCGAAAATCTCAGGTTTGGGAGCAAGAACACGAGAGACAGAGCTACCACAATTTTTTTCTGGAGGTAGGAGATGAAGTGAAATGAATCGATAAGTGAGTGGGTCCCTGTGGGACCCATAAGGCATCTTGGCACGCCCTGGGGGGTGGCCGCGCCCTGTTGCCTTGTGGGCAACAGGTGCACCCCCCTGGGCACTTTTATTGCATTCTAAGCACATTTATTTTTGGGTCATTTTTTATTGCACGGATAATTCAGAAAACAGGATAATCATGACATTTTATTTTATTGAACTATAAATAACAGAGAGCAGACTAAGATTACAGAAAGTTGTGCTAACTAAATTCATCGACCAGATGCCCCTCAAAAAGAATCCATTAATAAGGTCGATCAAGTCTTATTAACAAACTATTTCCGAGTGACATGAAATCGAAGAATTTTTGTATAACACTATGTTACCTCAACGGGGATATGCATCTCCCCAATAATAAGAATTTCATATTTCTTTTTGACAGTATGAAGAGGAAATTTGAACCCTCCAATAATGATTGTCGAAACCTTTTCAATACAATTGATACCATTCACTGAAGTTTGTTTCTTCGGGAAATAAACCGTATGCTCATTACCATTGACATGAAAAGTAACCTTGCTTTTATTGCAGTCAATAACAGCCCCTGCAGTATTCAAAAAGGGTCTTCCAAGGATAATTGACATGTTGTCGTCCTCGGGCATATCAAGTATAACAAAGTCTGTTAAGATAGTAACATTTGCAACAACAACAGGCACATCCTCGCAAATTCCAATAGGTATAGCAGTTGATTTATCAGCCATTTGCAAAGATATTTTAGTAGATGTGAGCTTATTCAAATCAAGTCTTTTATATAAAGAGAAAGGCATAACACTAACACCGGCTCCCAAATCACATAAGGCAGTTTTAACATAACTTCTTTTAATGGAGCATGGTATAGTAGGTATTCCGGGATCTCCTAACTTTTTAGGCACTCCACCCTTAAAAGAATAATTTGAAAGCATGGTGGAGATTTCAGCTTCAGGTATCTTCCTTTTATTAGTGACAATATCTTTCATGTATTTAGCATAGGGAGACATTTTCAACATATCAATCAAGCGAGTGCGCAAAAAGACAGGTCTAAGAATTTCAACAAAGCGCTCAAAGTCTTCCTCATCTTTACTTCTAGATGGTTTAAATAGGAAAAGGCATAGGTTTTTGAACCCATGGTTCTCTTTCCTTTCCATGTTTTCTAGCAACAAAGTCTCTTTTATCATATATTTTATTCTTAGGAGGTGGGTTATCAAGATCAATAGCAGGTTCTATTTCTACATCATTATCTAGTTGAGCATCAACATGAACATCATCATTATCATTATCATTAGGTGTATGTTCATTACCAGATTGTGTCTCGGCATCAGAAATAGAAGCATCATTATGATTCTCAGGAGGTTTTTCTATCTCAGGTTCACTAGAAGTATGCAGAGTCCTATCATTTTTCCTTTTCTTTTTCTTCTTAGATGGACTAGGCACATCAATATTATTTCTTTGAGAATCTTGCTCAATTCTTTTAGGATGACCTTCAGGATACAGGGGATCCTGAGTCATTCTACCTCCTCTAGTAACAACTCTAACAGCATGATCATTCATTTTATTATTCATCTCATCAAGCAGATCATTTTGTGACTTAGCTATTTGTTCTAACTGAGTCTGAACCATAGAAGCGTGTTTACTCAAGCATTTAACATCATTAGCAGTTCTAAACATCAAATCACTCAAGAGATCAATCATGATGGCATTTTGTTTTAATTGATTGCTAACATATATATTGAAATTCTCTTGCTTAACAATGTAGTTATCAAATTCATCCAATGTGACGCCCCCAACTCAATCGTGCACTAATCATACACGCAAATGCGCACGATCAAGCCCATGGACTCATGGGAAGATATCACAACATGACTCTAGACACAAAATAAAACAGTACAAGCTTTATATTACAAGCCAGGGGCCTCGAGGGCTCGAATACATAAGCTCGAGTTACACAAGCGTCAGCGAAAGCATCAGCATCTGAGTACAGACATAGTTAGACAAGGTTGCCTTAAGAAGGCTGAGCAAAACAACGACATCTAGATCGAAAAGGCGTAGGCCTCCTGCCTGGGAGTCTCCTAAACTACTCCTGGCCATCGATCTCCATGAAGTAGTAGGCTCCGTCGGGGTAGTAGTTGTCGTCGACGGGGTCGGCTGGCTCCAGAGCTCCGTCATCTGATCGTAGCAACCGGGTATGGAGAAAAAGAGGTAGCAAAGCAACCGTGAGTACTCATCCAAAGTACTCGCAAGACTTACATCAGATCTAAGCTAAGTATGCATCGGTATCAAAGGGAAGGGTCTGTATCTGTGGACTAAACTGCAGAAATGCCAGAATAAAGAGAAGGCCTAGCCTATCGAAGACTAGCATCTTCAGCGTCTTGCAGCATTAGAAGAGTGCAGGTTAGTATCATAACATAAAGTAATAAGTATATAGTGGCAATGCCCAGAGATCCTTCCTCGACTCCCTGCGATAAAGCGATCCCGGAGCTAACATATTAATTAAGTATTACAAGTATCCAGTTCAAGTTGTAGTAGATCGGGATACAACATTGAGCGTCCTGTTATCGTCGACACGGCTATTCAAATAGATAATCTTCCCTGCAGGGGTGCACTACTGTTACCCAACACGCTCGATTAACTCTGGCCGGACACACTTTTCTCGGTCATGCCTGGCCTCGACTGATCGACACGACGTAGTCCTACCTAGGCTCCGCAGAGAGGTCCCCGCCGGTCTACATCCTAAGTGCTCAGGGGTCTTGGGCCCATCACCCTTTGCACTCCGGGTCATTGCGCGCAGGGTGAATCCAGGAGCCACCTCTCTCCTGGATGGTGCCAGCCCAGCCGTGCCGCAATGCTGAACTGGACGTCTGACAGAGCTTTCGGCTGATACATACGGCGCCGAGGGCCCCATTAAACCATTATCCTGCATGGTGGTAGTGCGTATAGGCCAGTGGCCAACTCAGATCAAATACCCAAATCCGTTAGTGAATTATTAGGAGCTCATGGAGACGAGCAGAGATCCACGATCATGTGACCCCGTCGCCCCATCTCGTGGACTTACGGCAAGGGCCAGGCCCATCCCTCTCCTGGGCGGTCTGCCTGCCCGGCCGTGCCATGTAACTATCTCGCGGGTACCCTCCAGGTCAACCCGACTTCCCAAGAGACTGTCGGGAACTCAGGTCCACCTCTACCGGGGTGGTACCGCCTGTCCCTTTAGTCCCGCAATAGCAGTACATGGGGGCAACAGTTAAAGGTAACCGTGTGTCCGTAACATCAAGGGGTAATCCGAGGAATCACCCTTGATGGATTCCCACTCGATGCAACTATCAAGGTGAACTCGGAGGAATCACCCTCGATGGGTTCACACTTGAGGGGTTGCACGACTGAGGCATCATCGGAAGTGGTGAAAGAGGAATCACGCTCGATAACCCACAACCGGCTAGCTACGTTACAGAGCTATCAACAGGAGTGAGGTAGGAGGTATCACCCTCGGCACTCGATAGTAGCTCTGCAGATTCGTACAACTTAAGGGGGTGTGCGGTGCTGTGTCGGTCTCTATACATCGATCACGCTGATCGAGTCACTGGTGGTAAAGCATGGCAACAAAGACAAGGGTATGGGGTCACTGATGAATCACTAACCAACCTATACTAAGCATTTAGGACAACAGGTAAAGTATCAACAGCAGGTTACAAAATCAGGCTATGCATCAGAATAGGAGCAATCAAATACGGTAGCAAATTCTAATGCAAGCACGGGGAAGAAGGAATAGGTGATATAGGAATGATCAAGGGGGTTTGCTTGCCTGGAAGCTCTACGGTAAAAGAGGGGTCGTCGGTGGAGTAGCAGTCCTCGGGGGCAACGTCGATCTCGGGGTCTACCGGAGAGAAGAGGAGGAGGAAATAGATAAATACATAGCAAACAAATGCACTCACAGAGCATGACATGGCAATATGCAATGCAGGGGTGACCTAATACATCCCTAAACCATTTTAGTTAATTTAGGAATTAATTTGGAATTATTTACCGGAGGTCAGGCACTATTCATCTATCGGAAACAGGCCTAAAGTTACAGGTTCTCCTACGCAGAGGGTTCTAACATGCATGCAGAAGACATATTCGGATTCGTTGGATTTTTTGATCATTTTTCATATATAAATTATTTTCATCCGAGTTACGATTTATTTTATATGATTTTTCAAAGTTTTAAACAATTTTTGTAATTTTCTGGATTTATTCTAATTTCAAAAATAAATAGCAAAATGCTATATGTACACAGAAGTGTACCCAGCCAGGCCACACAGGGGCTGACTGGTGGGCCCCAGTTGACTGGGTCAACTCCCAGTCAGTAGAGGCTAACAGGTGGGGCCAGAGGGCCCAGTTGACCCAGTCAACATTTGACTGGTCAACAGGATTACTGTACAGTGGGTCCCGGCTGTCATTGACTCAGTGTTGATCTGACTGGTTAATTAGTTTAATTAACTAGATGGGGTCCACTGTCAGTGTAATTAGCTTAATTAATCTCTACAGTGCACGGGACCCACATGTCATTGACTAATTTTTTAAACGAAGGGTTATTTAGCAGGGGGGTCCACATGCCAGTGACTTATTAGTGGAGGGTAGATTAGGCTTAGCCTAACCAACTGTCAGGCTGAGTCACTGACAGTGGGCCAGCCGGCTGGTTTAAAGCCAGCGCACGCGCCGGAGCACGCCGGCGAGCTCCAGACGCGGCGGAGGCCCTCGCGCGGCCGTCTCCGGTGACCAAACGATGCGGGGCTGGGTGCTACGGAACGGGTGTGACGCGCCGCATCCGATGGTGGTCGTGGCTGGAACGAGGGTGGCCGGAGTTGACCGCTACGACGACGGCCGAGCGGCAGCGTCGGGCGGCGCTAGCGGCAACCGGCACTAGAGGACATGGGGAGGAGGGGAAAAGGGCCATGGAGGGCCGGAGGCTCACAGCGGAAGTGGCTGGGTGCTCGGTGGAGCCGGAGGAGGTCGAGGTGGAGCGGATCGACGATGATGCCACGATGGCCGTAGCGGAGGGAGACGGTCAATGGCGACGATGTGGGGCCTCCGCAGTCTAGCTCTTCGCGCGCAGAGGTGCGGCTCGTCGATGCGGTCCTCCTGGCACGGTTCTAAGTGGTGGCGAAGGCGATGGCCACGCCGGTGACGAAGACGACGGCGAGCGCGGCCATGGCGGTTTCGGCCGAGGTGGGAGAGCGAGGGAGAGGGGGGGGAAGATCCTGGTGGTCGTCCAGCGCGTGCGTGGCGTCGCTCTTATCCACCCCAGAGCTACAGGGCGGCCTCCGTGGCAAGCATCACGCGGCTGCAGCGGCGACGATGGTGTGCGGGAGTGACACGCACCGGGAGAGAGAGAGGTTAGGGACGACCGGGGTTAACGGGCTGGACTGGCACCTGTGCCACTTAGGCCCAGCAGCACAATGGGCTTTCTCTCTTTTTCTTTATTCTTTTTCTGTTTTCTTTTATTCTTTCTGTTTTGCATTTTGTTTAGCCAGCAGTTGACTTTTGCAAAATGCATAACTTGCCAAATCAAATACTAGGTAATGTCTGGCACTGCCACAAAAAGTTTGGAGGCAAGATGATTTCATTTGAATTTTTCAAAATGAAAATGGATTTAATAATGCTGTTTTGGGTACTGATTTTGGATGTTAGGGTCAATTTGGGAATTCAAATAATGTTGGTTTTATTTTTATAATTGCTTTGGGATTATTTGCAACATTATGAACTATTTTGTTTGTATGTTTTGAAATGTAAATATTTGACTTGCAATTCAAATTGGATTTTGAGTTTGAATTCTAAGACAAGTGTCACTTGTGCTTTGTAAAAGATGCTAACTTGGCATTGATCATGATGGATCACTGTGGCACATTACAAGGGGGTGTTACATCCAAGCATTGACTAGCAGATTTATTATAGGGAATATCACTTTCATCAAATCTACGAAGAGATTTTACCTCTACTACCTGTGTCGGGATATCAAGACCATGTATTTCTTCAATAGGTGGTAGATTCTTAACATCTTCAGCTTTAATACCTTTTTCCTTCATAGATTTCTTGGCTTCTTGCATATCTTTATGATTGAGAAATAGAATACCTCTTTTCTTCGGAGTTGGTTTAGGTGGAGGTTCAGGAAGTGTCCAATCATCGACATTTCTCAATATATTATTCAATAGTTCTTCAACCTGTCCAACAGTTCGTTCCCTGAAAACACAACCAGCACAACTATCTAGGTAGTCCCTAGAAGTATCGGTTAGTCCATTATTAAAGATATCAAGTATTTCATTCTTCCTAAGAGGATGATCAGGCAAAGCATTAAGTAATTGGAGAAGCCTCCCCCAAGCTTGAGGGAGATTCTCTTCTTCAATTTGCACAAAGTTAAATATTTCCTGTAAGGCAGCTTGTTTCTTATGAGCAGGAAAATATTTTTCAGAGAAGTAATATATCATATCCTGGGGACTACGCACACAACCAAGAGCAAGAGTATTAAACCATTTCTTAGCATCACCCTTTAATGAGAAAGGAAATAACTTAAGAATATAATAGTAGCGAATTTTTTCGTCATGAGCAAATAGGGTGGCAATATCATTCAATTTAGTAAGGTGTGCCACAACAGTTTCAGTTTCATAACCATGAAAAATATCAGATTCAACCAAAGTAATTAACTCAGGATCGACAGAGAATTCATAATCCTTATAGGTAACAAATATGGGAGAGATAGCAAACTTAGGATCATATTTCAGTCTCTCCCTCATAGATTTTTCTTTCAACTCAGCAAGCAATTTTCTAACATCATCTCTATCATTACAAGCAAGAATTGCCCTAGCTGTCTCTCTATCAAAAACATAACCATGAGGTATCTTAGGCATTTCAACTCTAGTAGGAGAGCTAGGCATAATAGGTGAATCATAATTTTCAAGAGTTTCAACATTTTCAATTTCTTTAGCTTTAGCTATTTGTTCATCAAGAAATTCACCAAGTGCCACAGTATTATCAAGCATAGTACTAGCATCATCATCATAAGTATCATTCATAGCAGAAGTAGTATCATCAATCACTTGCGACATATCAGAGTGAATAACAGGTGGTGGTGTCGCAAGCCTACTCAAAAGAGAAGGTGAATCAAGTGCAGAGTGTGATGGCAGTTCCTTACCTCCTCTAGTCATTGAGGGGACGATCTTGGTCTTAGCATCTTTCAGATTCTTCATAGTGATCAACAGATATAAATCCCAAGTGACTCAACAAATAGAGCTATGCTCCCCGGCAATGGCGCCAGAAAAAAGGTCTTGATAACCCACAAGTATAGGGGATCGCGACAGTCTTCGAGGGTAGTATTTCACCCAAATTTATTGATTCGACACAAGGGGAGCCAAAGAATATTTGCGAGTATTGGCAGTTGAGTTGTCAATTCAACCACACCTGGAGAACTAAATATCTGCAGCAAAGTGTTTAGTAGCACAGTAGTATGATAGTTTCAATAGCAGTAGTAACAGTAGCAATAGTAACGGGAACAGTAACAGAAGCAGTTTTGTAGTGATTGTAACATCAGCAGCAACAGAAGTAACTTAGCAAAGATCAATATGCGAAAAGCGTAGGCATTGGATCGGTGATGGATAATTATGTTGGATGACATTCATCATATAACAGTCACAACCTAGGGCGATACACAATAGCTCCAATTCATCAATGTAATGTAGGCATGTATTCCGTATATGGTCATACGTGCTTATAGTAAGAACTTGCATGACATCTTTTGTCCTACCCTCCCGTGGCAGCGGGGTCCATAAGGAAATCTAAGGGATATTAAGGCCTCCTTTTAATAGAGAACTGAAACAAAGCATTAACACATAGTGAATACATGAACTCCTCAAACTACGGTAATCACCGGAAAGAAGCCCAATTATTGTCACCTTGGGGTATGAGGATCATAACACGTAATAGGTGCATATAACTTGCAAGATAGGATCAAGAACACAAGTATATTCATGAAAACATAAAGAGTTCAGATCTGAAATCATGGCACTCGGGCCCTAGTGACAAGCATTAAGCATAGCAAAGTCATAGCAACATCAATCTGAGAACATAGTGGATACTAGGGATCAAAGCCCTAACAAATTGACTCGATTACATGGTAAATCTCATCCAACCCATCACCGTCCAGCAAGCCTACGGTGAAATTACTCACACACGATGGTGAGCATCATAAAATTGGTGATGGAGGATTGTTGATGATGACGACGGCGTCGAATCCCCCTCTCCGGAGCCCCAAACGGACTCCAGATCAGCCCTCCCGATGAAGAACAGGAGGTGGCGGCAGTTCCGTATCGTAAAACGCGATGAAACTTCTTCTCCTATTTTTTCTCGGGGAAAGTGAATTTATAGCGTTGGAATTAGGTCAGACAGCCGCCTGTGGGCCCCACAAGGCATCAGGGCGCACCCTAGTGGGGTCGCGCCCTGTTGCCTTGTGGGCAACAGGTGGCCCCTCTTGTGTTGATTCTAGCGCCAATAATTTTTATTTATTCCATAAAAAATCTCCAAAAAGTTTCGCCCAATTCCGAGAACTTTGATTTCTGCACAAAAACAACACCATGGTAGTTCTGCTGAAAACATCGTCAGTCCGGGTTAGTTTCATTCAAATCATGCAAATTAGAGTCCAAAACAAGAGCAATAGTGTTTGGAAAAGTAGATACGATGGAGACGTATCAGTGCCCTGACTGAACACCAAGTTATATCTAAAGCGAATGTCCCCAGAATTAATAAAGTTATGCCCAACCATGCTGCTATAATCAAGATATCTCGTAGGTAAAAGCATCTCTTCATCCTCGCCGTGCCTAATAGGAATCTCAAAATGTTTAGCGAGGCGGGAAGCATAAATACCACCATAAATAACGCCCTTCGAACAGTTAGTGTGTAACTGTCGAGCAACCATAGCTCCTAAACTAAAAGTTCTATCAGCATAAAGAGCATGGCGTAAAATAGAAAGATCAGGTGCGCTAAGCGTTCCACTCTTTCACCGACCAGTCAAACACCTCCCGGCAAATAATGAATAATAACGTTAAACGGGAAAAATGTAAACTAGCAACCCTGGCCTCTGAAACTCCTCTCGTCTCCCCCACGGTCACCGCGGATATAAAATCCGCAACGTCCCTTGGACGTGGCTCTATTGGGCTGCCCTCATTAGGAAGTTTGCATACTCGGCAAAATTCCTCAAGTATCATCTCTCTAGGAATATCATATAGGTTAAATGATACCATGGGTATATCTCTCCTAGAATGAAAGTGAAAACTTTGCACGAAAGTATTCGTGAGGAGAAGATATTGTTCACACTTATCTTCGAGGAACGGGATAAGGCCGGCATTGTTCGCCAAGTAGTAGAAATCATCAAAAATTCCCGCATCCCTCAAGAATGTGTCGCATGGCCATTCGCACGGCCGCACCTCGGTCGCACGAGGAAGGTCGTACTTGGGCTTCGGAGCCTCCTTAGGACTCTGGCTCGAAGAACCTCTCAACCTCCACTTGAGCATTTTTCTTTTCTGAAATTTTTAGTGACTCAAAATAAAAGTGAAGGAGACTCGACAAAATTGATAGCAACTACTCCCACAAGTATCTTGAGGCTATATTATGCATCAAAACTACTTTGGGCCATACAAATTCAACATGCAAGATCATATACATTGTCACCACAGCAGCAAAAATTTGCAAAACATAAAGCACTAGAACAAAAACTATTTGGAGCATTGGAGGAGTCACATACCAAGGAGCAATTCCCCAAAACAGTTTCGAAAATGGAGTTCTGAGCAAGGAGATCGAAAATCTCACAGAAACGAGCAAAAACACGGCCTTGGGAGCAAGTTTGATTTTTTTTGGAGGAAGAAGAAGGTAGTGGGCGGCTGGAATAAGTGAGGGGGTCCCTGTGGGACCCACAAGCCTGCTAGGCGCACCCAGGGGGGTGGCGCGCCCTGTGAGCATGTGGCTCACGGGTGCACCCCCCTGAGGTGTGTTCAGTGCCAGAAATTCTTAAATATCCAGGAAAAAATCATACTAAATTTTCAGGGCATTCTGAGAACTTTTATTTTTGGGCCATTTTTTATTGCACGGATAATTCAGAAAACAGGATAATCATGGCATTTCCACTTTATTAAACTTAAATAATGGAGAGCAAAAGATAAGTACAGTAGGTTGTGTTTACTAAATTCATCGACCACATACCCCTAAAAAAGAATCCATTAATAAGGTTGATCAAGTCTTATTAACAAACTATTTTCGAGTGACATGAAACCGAAGAATTTTCGTATAACACTAGGTTATCTCAACGGGGATATGCATCTCCCCAACAATAAGAATTTCATATTTCTTTTTGACTGAAGGAAGAGGAATTTCGAAACCTCCAATAGTGATTGTCGCAATTTTTTCAATAATGTTGATACCATTCACTGAAGTTTGTTTCCTCGGAAAATAGACCGTATGCTCATTACCATTGACATGAAAAGTGACCTTGCTTTTGTTGCAATCAATAAAAGCCCCTGCAGTATTCAAAAAGGGTCTACCGAGGATAATCGACATGTTGTCGTACTCGGGCTTATCAAGTATAACAAAGTCTGTTAAGATAGTAACATTTGCAACTACGACGGGAATGTCCTCACAAATCCCAATAGGTATTGTAGTAGATTTATCGGCCATTTGCAAAGATATTTCAGTAGGTGTGAGCTTATTCAAATCAAGTCTTCTATATAAAGAGAAAGGCATAACACTAACACCGGCTCCTAAATCACAAAGCAGTTTTAACATAACTTCTTTTAATAGAGTATGGTATTGTAGGTATTCCTGGATCTCCTAACTTCTTAGGCACTCCACCCTTAAAAGAATAATTTGCAAGCATGGTGAAAATTTCAGTTTCGGGTATCTTTCTTTTATTAGTTACAATATCTTTCATATATTTAGCATATGGAGGCATTTTCAAAATATCAGTCAAGCGAGCGCGCAAAAAGATAGGTCTAAGCATTTCAACAAAGCGCTCAAGGTCTTCCTCATCCTTATTTTTAGATGGTTTAGTAGGAAAAGGCATGGGTTTTTGAACCCATGGTTCTCTTTCTTTTCCATATTTTCTAGCAATGAAATCACTTTTATCATATCTTTTATTCTTAGTTGGTGGGTTATCAAGATCAACAGTAGGTTCTATTTCTACATCATTATCTGGTTGAGCATCAACATGAACATCATTATCATTATCATTAAGTGGATGTTCATTACCAGATTGTGTTTCAGCATCAGAAATAGAAATATCATTAGGAAGGTTTTTCTATCACAGGTTAACTAGAAGCAGGCAAAGTTTTATCTTTTTTCTTTTTCTTTTTCTTCTTAGATGAACTAGGTGCATTAGTATTAATTCTTTGAGAATCTTGCTCAATTCTTTTAGGATGACCTTCAGGATACAGAGGCTCCTGAGTCATTCTACCTCCTCTAGTAACAACTCGAACAACACGATCACTCATTTTATTATTCATCTCATCAAGCAAATCATTTTGGGACTTAGCAATTTGTTCTAACTGAGTATGAACCATAGAAGCATGTTTACTTAAGCCTTTAACATCATTAGCAGTTCTAAACATCAAATCACTCAAACAATCTATCATGAAAGCATTTCGTTTCAATTGATTGCTAACATACATATTAAAGTGATCTTGCTTAATGATGTAATTATCAAATTCATACAGGAATTGGCTAGCAGATTTATTATAAGGAATATCACCGTCATCGAATCTAGTAAGAGAATTTACCTCTACTACCTACGTCGGGGTGTCGAGCCCATGTATTTCTTCAATAAGTGGTAAATTCTTAACATCTTCAGCTTTAATACCCTTTTCTTTCATAGACTTCTTAGCTTCTTGCATATCTTCTGAACTCAGGAATAGAATACCTCTCTTCTTCGGAGTTGGCTTAGGTGGTGGTTCAGGAAGTGTCCAATCATCAGCATTTCTCAACATGTCATTCAATAATTCTTCAGCCTGTCTAACAGTTCGTTCCCTGAAAACAGAACCAGCACAACTATCTAGGTAGTCCCTAGAAGCATCGGTTAGTCCATTATAAAAGATATCCAGTATTTCATTTTTCTTAAGAGGATGATCAGGCAAAGCATTAAGTAATTGGAGAAGCCTCCCCCATCCTTGAGGGAGATTCTCTTCCTCAATTTGCACAAAGTTAAATATTTTCTGTAAGGCAGCTTGTTTCTTATGAGCAGGAAAATATTTTTTAGAGAAGTAATATATCATATCCTGGGGACTACGCACACAACCAGGAGCAAGAGTATTAAACCATTTCTTAGCATCACCCTTTAATGAGAAAGGAAACAACTTAAGAATGTAATAGTAATGATTTTTTCCTCATGAGCAAATAGGGTGGCTATATCATTTAATTTGGTAAGGTGTGCCACAACAGTTTCAGTTTCATAACCATGAAAAGGATTAGATTCAACCAAAGTAATTAACTCAGGATCGACAGAGAATTCATAATCCTTATCAGTAACAAAGATAGGAGATGTAGCAAACTTAGGATCATATTTCATTCTCTCCATCATAGACTTTTCTTTAAACTTAGCCAGTAATTTTCTAGCACCATCTCTATCATTACAAGCAAGAAATTCTCTAGCTATTTCTCCATCTATAACATAACCATCAGGTATCTTAGGCATTTCAACTCTAGTAGGAGAGCTAGGAATAATAGGTGAATCATAATTTTCAGAAGTTTCATCAATTTCAGGATTCTCAGTTTTTTTTGACAGTTTGAACAGTAGGAAGGCTCCTACTGCATGTATATTAATATAATAGAATGTTACACTTTACATCGGAAGTGGTGGGGTGGGGGAGATATCCAAATTCTAGGTGTTAGAAGTCAGGAGGTGGTAGTTATGGGATGGAGTTCACAAATGCAGTAATAAACTGCTTTCTATGGCACTTGATTCTCAGTTTCTTTAGCTTTAGCAATTTGTTCATCAAGAAATTCACCTAGTGGCACAGTATTATCAAGCATAGTACTAGCATCATCATAAGTATCATTCATAGCAGAAGTAGTATCATCAATTACTTGTGACATATCAGAATGAATAGCAGGTGGTGGTGTCGCAAGCCTACTCAAAACAGAAGGTGAATCAAGTGCAGAGTGTGATGGTAGTTCTTTACCTCCCCTCGTCTTAGAGGGAACAATCTTGGTCTTAGCGTCTTTCAGATTCTTCATAGTGATCAACAGATATAAATCCCAAGTGAGTCAACAAATAGAGCTATGCTCCCCGGCAATGGCGGCAGAAATAGGTCTTGATAACCCACAAGTATAGGGGATCGCGACAGTCTTCGAGGGTAGTATTTCACCCAAATTTATTGATTCGACAAAAGGGGAGCCAAAGAATATTTGCGAGTATTAGCAGTTGAGTTGTCAATTCAACCACACCTGGAGAACTAAATATATGTAGCAAAGTGTTTAGTAGCACAATAGTATGATAGTTTTGATAGCAGTAGTAACAGTAGCAATAGTAACAAAGACGATAACAGTAGCAGTTTTGTAGTGATTGTAACAGCAGCAGCAACAGAGTAACTTAGAAAAAACTAATATGAGAAAAGCATAGGCATTGGATTAGTGATGGATAATTATGTTGGATGACATTCATCATATAACAGTCACAACCTACAGCGATACACAATAGCTCCAATTCATCAATGTAATGTAGGCATGTATTCCGTATATAGTCATACGTACTTATAATAAGAACTTGCATGACATCTTTTGTCCTACCCTCCCATGGCAGCGGGGTCCATAAGGAAATCTAAGGGATATGAAGGTCTCCTTTTAATAGAGAACCAGAACAAAGCATTAGCACTTAGTGAATACATGAACTCCTAAAACTACGGTAATCACCGGAAAGAATCCCAATTATTGTCACCTTGGGGTATGCGGATCAAAACACATAATAGGTGCATACAACTTGCAAGATAGGATCAAGAACACAAATATATTCATGAAAACATAAAGGGTTTAGATCTGAAATCATGGCACTCGGGCCCTAGTGACAAGCATTAAGTATAGCAAAGTCATAGCAACATCAATGTCAGAACATAGTGGATACTAGGGATCAAGCCCTAAAAAATTGACTCGATTACATGATAAATCTCATCCAACCCATCACTGTCCAGCAAGCCTACGAAGAAATTACTCATTCCCGGCGGTGAGCATCATGAAATTGGTGATGGAGGATGGTTGATGATGACGACGGCGTCGAATCCCCCTCTCTGGAGCCCCAAACGGACTCCAGATCAGCCCTCCCGATGAAGAACAGGAGGTGGTGGCGTCTCTGTATCGTAAAACGCAATGAAACTTTCTCTCTGATTTTTTTCTCCGCGAATAGGTATATATAGCGTTGGAATTAGGTCAAGCGGAGTTTCCAGGGGCCCACAAGCCTGGTGGCACGCCCTGGGGGGTGGCCGCACCCTTTGAGCTTGTGGCTCCTAGGTGGGCCCCCTCCAGTAGATCTCTTCGCCAATACTTTATATATTGTGACACCCTGGTTTTCGCCCCTTGTTTTTTTCCTTTGCGGGATTTGACTCCCGTCTTTTTTCGATGTTCTTGGATTTTCTCTCGCTCTTGGGTATATGAAGATGGTCATTTAGCCTTGCCTTCCCTATCCCATCAGAGATTCTCCCCAGACCAACCTTGCTATCCAAATCATATTCTCAAGATTGTGCCACCGAAACCCTACTCTCCGATCTACCGGAAGGGAAACCCTAATTCCTTCCATTGCAAAGGAACCCCAATTTCCTTTGATCTTTTGCCTCCCAAATTTCTCCCAGTGATCATCCTATCTTTTTAAACCCTGGATATGCAAAAATATTGCCAAGTCATTTGCAATATTTTTCATTTAAAATTAATTCCTTTTTCTGCTGTTTAAAGGAATTAAATCCAGGAAAATATCTATCCATCTCCAAAGTTCATGAAAACTTGTGGAGATATTCTTTGTGATCATATTGAGCTCCCATAAAAATATTGGCCATAATTAAATAAGGGAAATTGCCTTTTCCTATTTAAAGCCAATATTGCACCTTGGGCACTTTCCAAAGGAGCTACTATTTTGGTAGCCAGGAAAAATCCCAAATAATTTGTGGAGCTTCTCCTATCCATATCTTCACCATTTCCATCAAGATCCCAAGTCCCACAGATCAACTTTTGAGAGCATCTTCCAGTTCTTGTTTCTGGATTTATTTTGAGGCTGTGAAGCAACTATATTTTATATTGCTTCAAAAATTCTCAAATTAATCTAGGACCTCACATTCCATATATGATGTGAGTATGAAAAAATTCACATCATTTTATCTAGCCAATATATCCCAAAAATTTCATCAAGTTTCTGTCCAGATTCTAGTTCTGTGAAGGAAGTACCATTTTGGTATATCCAAATGAGCTGAAATTTTCCCAGTACCTTCATATCTCCAAATCATCACCATAGACCAAAATTCAGCTCAATTTATCAGGCCATACGAGTGTAGCTTCAAAGTCAAGTTTCTGGACCAGATTATGCTTTGTGAAGGAAGTATATGCAAACTTGGTCCAAATGGCTTCAAATTTTGCCAGCACCTAGTCCTTCCTACCACATTTCACTGTGACAACCTGGACAGCTCATTGCCACCTTTGTTTGACCACAACTTCTTCCCCAGGTTTCTATCCAGAAACTATTCTGGATCCCCTCGACCTCTCTAGAGCCATCCTAATCTATCCAGTGACCCATCTCCTCTATTTGAGCAATGAGAGACGTGTTGGACAAGGTATGGCAAGCAGGTACGCGCCCGAGCACGTAGTGCACGTGGTTTCCACGCAGAGGTCGTGCAGAAACTGCGCTCCGCGCACTGCCGGCTCCGTGCAGTCGCCTCCGGCCGGCCTCCGCTTCTCTGAGCTTGTCCAGCGACTCCGCGGCGTCCACCTGCCCCTCTCCCACAGCTTCTCCCCTCTTCTTTCTTCTTCTCCACGCTGCGGCGAGTCCCGCCACCGCACTGTCTCCCCGTGACCTCCTCTGTCGCATCCTCTCCGCTGTCTTCTTCCTCCCCGAAGCCTCTCGAGCTCGCCAGTGCAGCCTTGTCCTCTCCCGCGAGTCAGGTCGGCACCAACCGGCGCTAGCCACCTCACCGGAATGCCGCCAAGGCCGCGAGCCCCCGAAGCCTCGGGTGTCGCCGCGAAGCTCGCTCGGCCGGCTATAAAAGCCGTGGCCCGAGCCCTCCCTGAGCACCCCAGCAACCTCCTCTCCCTCCTAGTTCTTCCTCTGCCCGGAGGAGTGCGCCCCCTTGACCAATTCCTCCTCCATCGCCGCCACGGTCGCCATGGCCGCCCACGGCCTCTGCTCGAATTCGAGCAAGCCATCGCCCGTCTCCCCTCTTGTTTCCACCAGAGGAGCCCCTGGCCACCGTGGAGCCCTCCCACACTCGCGCCCGGCTAAATCTCTCGCCGGAGCCTCGCCATTGCTCGAGGCCGCCGCCCACTGCCTCGGCCTGCCGCCGCATTCCCAGCCATCCCCGAGCTCCATGCTACCCGCCGCATGACGCACCACTCGCCGGCGACCTTCCCTAGCCCGTCGCCCATCCTTTTCCCCCACCGTAGCCACCCAATCATCCGACCGCGCCGCCGTCCGCCATGTTCGATGCAGTCGTCGCTCCCGTTCTCCTCTGTGCCCGTGAATGGGGTGGATGGGTGCGCCGCGACGCGGTGGTCACTCCGGTGGTCCAATCTCCACCGGAGGTGGCCGGAGTCGGCCGGGCGCGCACCGGCACCGGCGGCCTCCCTCTGCCTGCGAGCGGGAGTCGGGGAAGAGGAAGGAAGCGAGAGAGAGGAGAGAGAAGACCCGACAGGTGGGGTCCGGGCCCACCTGTCGGCGACTGGGGGGCCGGCCACGTCACTTAAGTGGATACGCCTTCCCGAGAAGCCGCCTCCCCCGCGCTGAAAATGTATTTCCCCAAATACGCTTTCGTTTATTCAGCCGGTGGCCGAACTGGCTATTTTGTGAACGTTCGCTGGTTAAGGCAAGAAATGGACAGATCCTGTTTATTTCTCTGCCTAAACAACGAACGGCCGTTTCTTCTCAACCGTGACTCCGATCGAGGTGATTCCAAAGCCCACTTCTTTAGTTCGTCGAGCCCATTCCGATGATACCACTTTCACCATGTTTTCACTTTCTAAAAATACCCATTTTGCCCCTGCCCTCTATCCAGCCTTTCCGAGAGGGAACCTTTTCCAGCGAATTTTCCGCGAGGTGATCGCACTTTTTCCCGGAGTACTCCTCGACCCCCAGGCAAGCCGACCATCTGATATATGCCCTAAAGCATTTCTCTGTGTTATTCTTGCGTGTTTAATTACTGATTATGCCTGTGTTAGAAATAATTAAACTCCTGCTAGTTCGGACTTGCCATTTACATTAGTTGTTAATGCTCATCATATTATCGCCCTAGTGACTCGTAGATGACAGTATGGAGATAGGTTGTTATATTTTCATCATGCGTTACTGTTGTTATTACAGTAATTAAGAATGTGACTTAATGACAACAACCTCCTCCGTCGACTGGATCGAGTCATAGTGCCACCTATCCGGACTTACCCGTGCAGCCACATTTGCCGGTATGGGACGGCCCTAGCTTTGTCTATTGTCCTGCCTCTTGTCGGTACCGCCCACTAGGGAAGGTTATGCGCGCGTGCTACCCTGGCCCGGTAGGCGGCGATAACCTTGTGAGCCCAGTTGAGTTATATGGATCCAGGTCCCCGTTTGGACAGTTTTGTTTGGCCACGACGGTGGCAGGTGTCACGAGGTGACACAGGGGCCACCCAGGACATGACCCTGGGAGGGTATGATTGTCGGTGGGACCGTAAGAGTGCCAGGCAATAGACAAGGTTTTGTTGGAACAGCACTGGTCCACCCGAATGGGAATATGTACTAAAGTACGAGGCCAGGCGCTCCATGGTGTGGGTAAAGTGCGCAACCTCTGTAGAGTGTAAATCTATTCGAATAGCCGCGTCCTCGGTCATGGACAGTTCGTATAGGCCCCTATTTGGTCTGTGTCGAGTCTGGAGGAACAAACTATATAATGTTATTGCTAAAACTAAACCAGAGAATGGTAAGTCTTGTCAGACTTGCAGTACAGATGCATGGACATAAGATGATGCCAGAGGTATGAATGCTAGCCCTGAGATGGCTATGAGATGAGTGGTCGGGTG
Source organism: Elymus sibiricus (assembly GCA_039707655.1). Lineage (NCBI taxonomy): Eukaryota > Viridiplantae > Streptophyta > Magnoliopsida > Poales > Poaceae > Elymus > Elymus sibiricus. Next base: position 313,130,199 of record CM077676.1, read on the forward strand.
ACCGCAAAGCTGGGATCAGATTTGGATCGTGAGCATATTCGGAGTTCGGATCATTTACCTGATATACTTTACTTTACTGCATTTACTTCAGTAATTATCATGCTAGATAATCCTGCCATGACATGATGATTAATGCTGCTGGATAATTAATCTTGCTAGATAATCCTATCATAACATGATAGTTAATACTATTAAGATAGCAAATGCATGCTTGAATGCCATGGATTGCATTGCTTGGTGTATATGTTAGTTTGGTTTGCTTGCGAGTACATTCAAAAGTACTCAGCGGCCTTCAATGTGGCCAGGTTCACTTAAGGATTCGACGCCCTCTAGCGAGGAGCCGAAGCGTTCGCGGGCTAGAAGAGTAACCCAGTCAGATCCCTGTGGATTGGAGCCGCACCAAGACCTTGCTGCCTTAGATAGAGCTTCTCCGCTGCCATCACCCTTGTAATATCCCATGTAAGACCTATATATCCATTAATAGCAAAGCTTGTGTTCATGATACTTGTTGTAAACGCGCACGCCAGAGTGATCTCCTAGGCTGGCGTGTGCGGCGACCGTCTGGCTACAGTGGTACTCAGGCGGGGCGCCACATATATTCTGAAATAATTCTCTGTAAATTTTCAGGTCAACCCGAGAACTTTTATTTCTGCACAAAAATAACACCATGGCAATTCTGCTTAAAACAGCGTCAGTCCGGGTTAGTTCCATTCAAATCATGCAAATTAGAGTCCAAAATAAGAGCAAAAGTGTTTGGAAAAGTAGATACGTTTGGGACATATCACGTCCCATGCCGCTGAGGCGGGGATTGGCACCGGCACGGGGACAGGCGGGCGCATGGGCACAAGCGCTGCAAGGTAGCGGTCGAGGGCGGCGTCCCATGCAGCTGAGACGGGCACTGGCGCCAGCGTGTGGACAGGCACGTGCACGAGCACAAGCACTGGCGGTAGTGCATGCGCTCGCGCTGGCACGTCCCGAAGCTCGTTCTGTTCCTGCTCCTCTGGCTCAGGGTATTCCTCTAGAAACTGGAAGACTGTGGATAGACCATCGTGATGAGTCATGGCGTACGGTGAGGTCTGGCTGATTGGAGGTGGACGAGAGTCGAATCGGAGGCAGGGAGAGGATTGTGGCGAGAGCGGCGAGTACACGGCCTATTATACAACGGCTCAGGCAGCATTAAGTGGGCAATTGGGAGGAAGGCGGCTGGGCAACGGAGGGTGGTCAAAGGGCTCGCCTCCCGGTGAGCATGTGCAGTGGCATGCTCACGCGCATCCCGTCAACTCGCACGACACCTCTTGGCCTATGCAAAGCGGGACCGTGGCATCTCCATTTGAATCATGCGTGACACACACAAGGTAGATGGACTAGCCATTCATTTACATCACTCAAATATTGCATCACAAACTTCAAGTTATATCATCCATCTGTAAACACTAATGACAATGACATGCAAATTAATTATTTAAAAGTATTGCATCGCAAACTTCTTAGATTTAACTTGAACATGTGGTGCAACCTCTAAGATTCACCTTAAACATGAGGTCACGCATGTAAGAATCACGTTGAACATTCGAAGCTTCAGTTAGCACATATAAACCCCATTAACTTAACAAGTACATAACACAAATGTTCAGAACAATGAAACACACAACTTCGGCATAATTTAAAATACGTACAAGTACTGATCTATCCAAATTTGTTTCGATGCTGCGCCTTCTCGAGTTTGAGTTTCTTCTTCTGTCTTCTTGATGCTTGCATGAATAGCCCTCATCACTTGTCTATCTTTTGCTTCTATCAAACCCTGCTTGATGAGATTGATTCGACTCCATACGGCGTAGCATGAATATGCGTCCCTCGCTGCACACTCGATCTGCTCGTCACACAGTTTCTTAGCCTAGCTTTCGTGATAGGCCTTATCGAAACCATTCTTCTTGACCTGGTAGTAGTTATCAACGAGCAATCCGGCGACGTCGACGAGCGAATCAAATTCCTTGGATCCCTTCGGGTCAGCCCATTCGACCTGGATGTCCTTGTTGTTGGAAATATGCCCTAGAGGCAATCATAAATTGGTTATTATCATATTTCCTTGTTCATGATAAATGTTTATTATTCATGCTAGAATTGTATTGACCGAAAACTTAAATACATGTGTGAATACATAGAAAACACCGTGTCCCTAGTGAACCTTGATAACCCACAAGTATAGGGGATCAGTTGTAGCCTTTCTTGATAAATAAGAGTGTCGAACTCAAAGGGATCATAGCAATCATCATAGCAATCATCATAGCATTCATCCTTCGGTAAGCACGAAGGGAAATTAAACAATGTATGAGTTGAAGAGTTACTCTCATTAGAAGGTGGGCACGAGTAGTGTTGGGGATATTCCCCTTGGCTAAGACCCGGCCATAGTATGACCCGGCCAAGAGCCTGGAGGCCCTATGGGTCATGACATTTACCGGGTCACAACAAGAGAACAAGACGGGCCAAAGGGCCCAAAAACGAGACCCGGCAGGAGGCCGGCTCTCATATGAGCACTGTGGGTCGACTCACGCAGAGGCCCAGAGACAAAGACCCGGCCCATGATGCCGGCTTGCAAGAAAAACTTACAGGACGACTCGCGATGGAGCCTAGAAGCAAGACCTGGCAAGGGAAGCAAGACCTGGACTAGTATCAGGCTTGTAATAGAAAATAGACCAGTCCTAATCCTATTAGGGCTCTACATGTAAGCTGCCCCTTCAACTTATATAAGGAGGGGCAAGGCACCCCAAGAGGGAGAGGCCAAGATAGATAGAAAACAAGTCAAGATAGACGATCAAGTCTTAGACAAGATCAAAGTAGATGCTCTCGAGATAGAGGTAGCGAAACATCATCCTTGTAATCGAGATTCACAGCAATATAATCAAGCCGGACGTAGGCTTTTACCTCCACCGTGAGGGGCCGAACCTGGGTAACCCGGCGTACTCTCGTTCCCGATCAACCCCGTTAAGCTTCCACACTTGTGCGATGGCCTCACCACTAAGTCCTTTTCACGAGGACATCTGCCGTGACAAAACCACGACAGTTGGCGCCCACCGTGGGGCCTACACACGGTGGAGTTGAGTTCTTAGCAGGATCTCTTCCAGGGTTCAGGAAGTACGCGGTTGGCATGGTGACCAAGAGCCGCCGCGGAAAGTTCTACATCGACGATTCATACTGGGGCCCCGACGTCGACTCAGTCAAGTATTGGTACCGGGTCCCCTTCGGCAAGATCCACACCTTCATCGGCGTGGTCGGCGAGTCGGCTGCCGGGTTGGATAACATCGCCGGCATCGAGTCGGCACGCCGCACCGGTCCGAGCCAGGCAAGACCCAGCCCGGCTCAAGCCGGTCGGAGCCATGTCTTCGTAGTATCATGTGCGCACGCTGGCTGCTGCATCGATCGAGAGGATGTTCACGTAGCTCAAGACGAAGGAAATCAAGCCAGTTACACCCGGAGACCAGATCATCATCTGTCGTTTAAAAAACATCATGTGCTATCCTTCCTATGTATTTTATCAGCACATATTAATTCATCCGAGAACAATTATTCTAGCCTGTAATATCTTTCCGCAGGACAAAAGTGGCGTTGTACCACGGATACGGAGCGCGCACCAGCATCATTTTACACTGGCGTTCGTCCATGCCACGCTGCTCGACGGACACGCGTGTAAGCCGCCGCTTCCGCGGTTCAATCTACATCAACACGCCAGGCGACTCCCTCATCCGCGCTGGCTTACAACGCCGCGGCCGACTCGCGCGCCCGCGCTGGCTTACAAACACCGTGGACCGACTCGCGCGCCCGTGCCGGCTTACAACGCCGCGGCCGACTTACGCGCCCACGCCGACTTATGACGCCACAGCCGACTCGCGTGTCCGCACCGGCCTCCAACGCCGCGGCCGACCCGCACGTCTGCATCGGCTTACAACACCGCAGCCGACTCGCGCTCTCGCGCTGGCATACAACGCCGCGGCTGACTCGTGCATCCGCGGTTTCCAATGCCGCAGCCGACTCCCACGTCTTCATCAACACACCAGGGCCGCGCCTGCTCGCCTGAACTGTCCAACGGACGCGCGCAAGCCGCCGCCCCCGCGGTCTGGACTACATCAACATGCCAGGGCCACGCCTGCCCGTACGAGCAGCTTAATGGACGCGCGCAGGTCGCCATCCCTGCAGCCTGGTCTACTCCAATAAGATGGAGTAAAAAATATATCTATTATCAGCCTCTGAGGGCATACAACGAGCATTGCGAAGATCATCAACTCGCCACGCACCTTTGGCTTCAATAAATTTCATCTTTCGGCTGTCAACTCTATGCCGGCTTATGCCACAACCAGGTATGATGAATCTCAAGCCGATTCCTCGAGTCGTCTTAAGACTCGGGGGCTACACAGACATGACTCGGCAGATTCGGCCGGGTTCAATAAATACAAAAACCCCGGGTCATTACAGGGAAGACAACCCGGTGCCCGGGGGCTGCTGCCTTATTGGCGAGAAAGAAAGGTTACCAAAGAAGACTAGTTGCCATGATGCGCAGTATAAACATCGGTATTGTCAGGGGAATTATCCGCGGTCAAGACCCAACCTGCTACAGGACCTGTCCTCAAGGATGACCCGGCCTGCTCAATAATGATCAAAGGAATGCCGGCTTATCTGGACCCCAGATGTTTTGCAGTAGTAGCATTGTCTCCTGCATATCCTATGCTGAGCTTTTCCACGATCATATGGTTACTTGGGGGCTTCCAACTCATCGAGTTTAGCTTACAAAACCCTTTTAACCCAGCGAAATGCCAAACTATACTTGGTTAAACCCGCCTGTTAGCAGGATGCTACTCCCTAAAAAGCGACCCGGCGTACTCCTGATGAGTCAATCACAAAGGTGACCCTGAATTCATTAGAGTTAAAACGCTCGTTTGGTTGCGTGAGAGCCGGCTTTCAGAGAAATAGGAGAAACCAAAAGAGGCCAAAAAGCCTGCTTCCACAGGAAGCAAAACCAAGACTCGAGCCTTGAAAGCCGGTCTTATACCATGCCTTGAAAGCCGGCGTTTTTATACTCTGTTATCATACACATACATTATCATACATTGCATCATCATACATTGCATCATCATACAATGCATCATTTATGCATATCTATATTTGTTTATGTCGCATGAGCCGGTCTTCAAACCGGGTTAAATTGTGACTCCACAGGAACAAACGAATCTTTGATAGCCAAAATGGTTGAATCTTCATCATGGTTTATCATAACCAGTATTAAATGATTGAGATATCAATTCTTCTAAATTCCCGGGTTACAAATCCAGCCGGGTCACATATAATACCTGGTCATTTAATTGACCGGATTTTGGGTAACATGTGCTTTGTAGAAGACTACAACACTTATGGATTTTTTCACACATATTTGCCGGGTTGCACTGCAACCGCGGCCAAGGATTTCTTTCATCGTAAAAGCATCATCAGTTCACAGGCAAAATATTAAAGTGCTTGATGGCATTGGCGGACTATGCAGTTTCACGCTCAAAAACTATTACAAGCCACGATTGGGATATTTTCTATCAAGTTTTTCAAAGCAAATTCAAGCTTGCAGAGTGATTGATGGTTGAGACCTGGTAGCTGGATCTGCCGGATTAACATTGGTTTGTTCTCCTTTTGCATCAATTGCCGCCGGGTTGTCACTTGCCGGGTCACCAGGATTTATTTGGTGATTTGATAATACAAAAGTGTCTACTATGCGGCCCGGTAACCCGGTTCTTGGAGGCTACAGTCGATCTGATTTTATTCTACAAAGGAAGGAAAAGTCCCGAGTCACCGCAGGCACACGACCCGGCACTTGGGGGCTACATTGTTCAAGTTTTTGAAGTCCCGAGTCGCCGCAGGCACACGACCCGACACTTGGGGGCTACATCAGCCAATTTTGATCTACAAAACATCAAGTCCCATGTCGCTGCAAGCATGCACCACGGCACTTGGAGGCTAATGCATTGTCATTTTAAACTACTTTCATTGAAGATCCGGCTCACTATTAATAGTGACCCGGCCCTTGGGGGCTACAGTCATTGACTCTACAGATAGTTCAAGTTCCAGATTGATGAGGAGAGCTAACCCGGCCCTTGGGGGCTACACTATTTGCAGTTATACATCTACAAAACATCAAAAACTAAGTTAAAGTCCCAGGTTGCTGTAGGCAAGACAACCCGGCACTTGGGGGCTACAGCGTTCAGTTGTTTAAACAGATCATAAGCTCCAAATTGAAGACCCGGCCCATCACATACTGATGATCCGGCCCTTGGGGACTCAGATGTTCAACCTGGATTTTCTTCAAAATTGCAACATTCGCAAGTCTTAAGCTATCACTATGTTTCTATTCTTAAGACTTGGGGGCTACATGTAATATGGATATAAGGGAGGAACACCTTCAAGTTCTCAGTTTTGAGTAAACCGGGTCTCATATTCTTGGTGGAGAAATTTGCAAAGTTTATCTCCTCTAAGCTATTCCTAGAAAGGCCCGGAAAGCCGACTTAACGTCATATGGTTTTCTTATTCCCAAAAAATTTCATGAAGCCGAAGCATTGGAGGCCGACTCAATGGTAGATGGGTGTTTTATTTCCCAATATTTTTTTTCAAGGAACCCGCGTCAGCAAGTTGATTCAAAAGCAGGCATGTTAATATGACAAAGGAAAACCCGGATTTTTCAGAAGCCGGTTCATTGGATAAGCCGGCCATTTGATATATACACTCGGAAGATTTGTTATGAGGTCATATACACGTGTGAAAGCAGTTGAGATGTCATGTTGTGAAGCAACAAAATCGCTAAAGTATGAAAAAGCCATGCAACCCGGCGACATTTTGATCCTTCATAGAGACCCGGTCAAAGTGATTTGGCAGAAGAGAGAAAATGATTAAAAGAGATGAAGCAGGTGCCGGCTCAAAAAGAATCTAGAAAACAGAGAATCACCCTTCATATATTTTCCCTATTCTTATTTTCAGGATGGAGTTTACCATGGATAAATCCAAGCTAAACTGGGGGCTAATGTTGGGGATATTCCCCTTGGCTAAGACCCGGCCATAGTATGACCCGGCCAAGAGCCTGGAGGCCCTATGGGTCATGACATTTACCGGGTCACAGCAAGAGAACAAGACGGGCCAAAGGGCCCAAAAGCGAGACCTGGCAGGAGGCCGGCTCTCATATGAGCACTGTGGGCCGACTCACGCAGAGGCCCAGAGACAAAGACCCGGCCCATGATGCCGGCTTGCAAGAAAAACTTACAGGACGACTCGCGATGGAGCCTAGAAGCAAGACCTGGCAAGGGAAGCAAGACCTGGACTAGTATCAGGCTTGTAATAGAAAATAGACCAGTCCTAATCCTATTAGGGCTCTACATGTAAGCTGCCCCTTCAACTTATATAAGGAGGGGCAAGGCACCCCAAGAGGGAGAGGCCAAGATAGATAGAAAACAAGTCAAGATAGACGATCAAGTCTTAGACAAGATCAAAGTAGATGCTCTCGAGATAGAGGTAGCGAAACATCATCCTTGTAATCGAGATTCACAGCAATATAATCAAGCCGGACGTAGGCTTTTACCTCCACCGTGAGGGGCCGAACCTGGGTAACCCGGCGTACTCTCGTTCCCGATCAACCCCGTTAAGCTTCCACACTTGTGCGATGGCCTCACCACTAAGTCCTTTTCACGAGGACATCTGCCGTGACAAAACCACGACAGTTGGCGCCCACCGTGGGGCCTACACACGGTGGAGTTGAGTTCTTAGCAGGATCTCTTCCAGGGTTCGGGAAGTACGCGGAAAGTTCTACATCAACGATTCATACTGGGGCCCCGACGTCGACTCAGTCAAGTATGGGTACCGGGTCCCCTTCGGCAAGATCCACACCTTCATCGGCGTGGTCGGCGAGTCGGCTGCCGGGTTGGATAACATCGCCGGCATCGAGTCGGCACGCCGCACCGGTCCGAGTCGGCACGCCGCACCGGTCCGAGCCAGGCAAGACTCTTCCTCCTTTTGTTCTTCGCTCTCCTTCTCATCTTCTTCATCTAATGAGCTCACAGTTTCAACAAGTTCTTCTTCCATAGATTCCTGCAAAACGTTAGTCTCCTCTTGGACAGTGGAGTTTTTCTCAATAAATTCATCAATAAGGGCATTGTATTCATAATTCTCAGAGCAATATTTAAGTATAGCATAATTTTCAGATCTGTAATAGCATCATCACAATCTTCACACTTTTCAAACAAGGATTCAATTTCATGAGCACCCATAAAAACAACAAGTTCTTCTATTAGTTTCACATCGTAGTAATCATATACACCATTAGCATAAGAAGCCAATGTTTCATTATCATTAAATTCACATTGAAAGGGGAGGTGTGGAGCCTCCATCCTAGAGCAACAAGTATAATCACACCTTAAGCACAACTTCCAAGCATACCAACGCAATATTTTAATTTGATCCCATAAGTGTTTCCCTTTTTGAGATAAGCGATAATCCCTAAAGTATTCCCGTTGATCCAAAGTATATCCCATTATCAAGTTGAATGGAGATTTATCAGGATTATCAAAGTAGTAATTAATGTTTTCCACATAACCAGCATCGAGGGTTTTTAGTAGGTTCCCCATCTCCATGAGTAGCAAGTACAACTAATTTTTTTGGTATTTCGTGTTCCATATCCATAGCTAAAGATATAAAACAATTTAGAACAAAAATAAAAACTACTTAGTGATAAAGCAAACAAGCACACACACGAGAATATCAACCCCACGCTATTGCTCCTCGGCAATGGTGCCAGAAAAAGGTCTTGATAACCCACAAGTATAGGGGATCAGTTGTAGCCTTTCTCGATAAATAAGAGTGTCGAACCCAATGAGGAGCTAAAGGTAGAATCAATATTCCCTTCAAGTTCTATCGACCACCGATACAACTCTACGCACACTTAACGTTCGCTTTACCTAGAACAAGAATAAAACTAGAAGTACTTTGTAGGTGTAATGCTAGAACTACTTTGCAAGAAATAAACTAGGAGTACTTTGCGAGAATAAAACTATGAGTAATTTGCAAGATAATAAAAGTTAGTTGTTTAGTAGAAAGCTTTTGTAACACAAGAGAAGGATTTGTCCCTAGGCAATCGAGTTTTATATGAGGGAGAGGCATGAGCTAACATACTTTCTGTACTTGGATCATATGCACTTATGATTGGAACTCTAGCAAGCATCCACAACTACCAAAGATCATTAAGGTAAAACCCAACCATAGCATTAAGTAACAAGTCCTCTTTACTCCCATACGCAACAACCCCCTTACTCGGGTGTACGCTTCTGTCACTCTAGCCGCCCACTATAAGAGAATTATGAACGTATTGCAAACCCTACATCGGGAATCCCACACGCTTGCGCGACACGGAGGGCACCATAGGACAGCACCAAAATAAAACATACAACTCAAACCAATCACGATCATCAATCAACCCATAGGACAAAACGAATCTACTAAAACATCATAGAATTGCCACATATCATTGAATAATAATATATAGCGTTAAGCACCATGTTTAAGTAGAGATTACAGCGGGGAGAAGAGGTGTTACACCGCTGCATAGAGGGGGAGAGAGTTGGTGTTGACGGCGGTGAAGTTGTTGGTGTAGATCGCCGTCACGATGGTTGCCCCGACGGCGTTCCGGCGCCACCGGGAGAGAGGGGGAGAGAGCCCCCCTCCTTCTTATTCTTCCTTGGCATCCCCCCTAGATGGGAGGAGAGTTTCCCCTCTGGTCCATGGCTGCCATGGCTCCTGGAGGGCAGGAGCCCCTCCGAGATTGGATCTCTCTCTATGTTCTCTTCTGTTTCGAGTTCCTGTTTTCTGGCCGAAAACCGTTTCTTAAATTCCCGGATATCTGTAACTCCGATTGGGCTGAAATTTTGAGGGGATTTTTATCCGGATATTAGCTTCCTTGCGGTAGAAGGACACCCTCAACCGACCTACAGGGGAGCCACAAGCCCCCTAGGCGCGCCCAGGGGGGGACCCGTGCCCTCCAGGCTTGCCGTGTCCTCGGGCATCGTCTCGCGTTGATTCTTTTTCCCAACAATCACATATATTCCAAAATAAATCTCTGTAAATTTTTATCGCGTTTGGACTTCGTTTGATATGGATTTTCTGCGAAACAAAAAAACATGCAACAAACAGGAACTGGCACTGGGCACTGGATCAATATGTTAGTCCCAAAAATAATATAAAATGTTGCCAAAAGTATATGAAAGTTGTAGAATATTGGCATGAAACAATCAAAAATTATAGATACGACGGAGACGTATCAGCATCCCCAAGCTTAATTCCTGCTCATCCTCGAGTAGGTAAATGATAAAAAAATAATTTTTGATGTGGAATGTTACCTAGCATAATCTTGATCATGTAATCTAATCATGGCATGAATATTAAGACATGAGTGATTCAAAGCAATAGTCTATAATTTGATATAAAGACATCAATACTCAGGCATACCAACAAACAATCATGTCTTTCAAAATAAAAATGCTAAAGAAAGTTATCGCTACAAAATCGTATAATCCTGTCATGCTCCATCTTCTTAACATAATGTATTTATCATGCACTACCCCGATGACAAGCCGAGCAATTGGTTCATACTTTTTAACGCGCTTCAGCTTTTTCAACCCCCACGCAATACATGAGTGGAAGCCATGGATATAGCACTATGGGTGGAATAGAATGAGGATAGAGATTAATAAGGAGAAGTCAAAAAGGGAGAAAGTCTCACATCGACGCGACTAATCAACATGCTATGGAGATGCCCATCAATTGATGTCAATGCGAGGAGTAGGGATTGCCATGCAACAGATGCACTAAGAGCTATAAGTGTATGAAAGCTCAAACTGAAAACTAAGTGGGTGTGCATCCAACTTGCTTGCTCATGAAGACCTCGGGCATTTGAGGAAGCCCATCATCGGAATATACAAGCCAAGTTCTATAATGAAAAATTCCCGCTAGTATATGAACGTGACAACTCAGGAGATTCTCTGTATGAAAAACATGGTGCTACTCTGAAGCACAAGTGTGGAAAAGGATAGTAACATTGCCCCTTCTCTCTTTTTCTCTCATCATTTTTTTTGTTTTCCTTCTTTTTGTTTTTTTATGGGCTCTTTTTGGCCTCTTTTTTTTATAGAACAGTCTCATGGACCTCATCCCCACTTTTTCGAGGACTCATTAGTCTCCACCATTCTTTCCTCACTGAGACAATGCTCTAATAATGATGATCATCACACTTTTATTTACTTACAACTCGATATTACAACTCGATAAAAACTATACAAGATGACTCTATATGAATGCCTCTGGCAGTGTACTAGAATGAGCAATGATCTAGCATAGCAAAGATATCAAAAAATAGATAGGCCATGAAAATATCATGCTAGCTATCTTACGATCATGCAAAGCAATATGACAATGAATGCTCAAGTCATGTATATGATGATGATGGAAGTTGCATGGCAATATATCTCAGAATGGCTATGGAAATGCCATGATAGGTAGGTATGGTGGCTGTTTTGAGGAAGATATAAGGAGGCTTATGTGTGATAGAACGTATCATATCACGGGGTTTGGATGCACCGGCGAAGTTTGCACCAACTCTCGAGATGAGAAAGGGCAATGCACGGTACCGAAGAGGCTAGCAAATTGCGGAAGGGTGAGAGTGCGTATAATCCATGGACTCACATTAGTCATAAAGAACTCACATACTTATTGCGAAAGTTTATTAGCCGTCGAAGCAAAGTACTACTACGCATGCCCCTAGGGGGATAGATTGGTAGGAAAAGACCATCGCTCGTCCCCGACCGCCACTCATAAGGTAGACAATCAATAATAAATCATGCCCCAACTTCTTAGCATAACGACAAACCATACGTGCATGCTTAGGGAATCACAAACCTTAACAACAATATTCTTACTAACCCATAATCATTCACTAGTACCTCCCACATATCACCATCTTAATATCGCAAAACTATTGCAAGGAATTAAACTTATCATATTCAGCGATCTACAAGTTTTATGTAGGATTTTATGACTAACCATGTGAATGACCAATTCCTGTTGACTCTCTAAATAGATATAAGTTAAGCATGAGAGTTTAATTCTTTCTACAAAATACTTGCCCATGCTCTAATAAATATAAGTGAAGCAAAAGAGCATTCTACAAATAACGGTTTTTTATATGTAGAGAAACAGGCATCCAAACTTCAAATGATATAAGTGAAGCACATGAAGCATTCTATAAAGCCATACTCAAAAGATATAAGTGAAGTGCAAAGAGCATTCTATAAATCAACCAAGGACTATCTCATACCAGCATGGTGCATTATTGAAAGAAAAAGAAAAAGCACACGACGCTCCAAGAATTTACGCATATCATGTGAACAAAACAAAAACTGAGACATACCGATAGTTGTTGAAGAAAGATGGGATGCCTTCCGGGGCATCCCTAAGCTTAGACGCTTGAGTCTCCTTAAATATTTTCTTGGGGTGCCTTGGGCATCCCCAAGCTTGAACTCTTGCCTCTCCTTATTATCCTCGTATCGATACCTCCACGTTCTTCGAACACTTCATCCACACAAAACTTAACCGAACTTTTTATTAGAGGGGTTAGTACATATAACATCAAATCCCATCATGTCCTGCTGTAACATTATTGTATAATTATAATCAAACATTACCCAATGTATGCTATCACAATTCTATGGCTCCCAAGTCAACAGGGCTCAACAAGATTTCAAACATACGCAAATAAAGAAACTATAACAGCAATCTGGGAAAACAGGACAGTCTGTAAAGATGCAAATGAAACGTATACTTATGTAACTCAAAAAATTCTGAAAAATTGGGACGTGATAAAAAAAATTCATAGCAGTACTGTGTAAAAATTTCAGAATTTTTGCACACTCTAGTAAAAAATGTAAATTCATGCACTACAGCAAAAGTTTCTGTTTTTGCACTGCACACACCAAACAAGCAATTTAAACACCCTAAAGGTAAATCTTGGCACATTATTTTTATATTACAATGGATTTGTACAAGGGGATAATTATTTTTGTGAGAAACTTCCATGAAAAATTCTACATTGTTTCCATGAGCATGAACACAAGTGTTCAAGGTCGACCCTCACTTCTTCAATGGATAACCTTCCAATCGCTTCTCTTTTTGAAAAAGTTTTTAGGTTCCCCTCAATTTTTTTTTTGTTTTTAAACCTTATAAAAGAACTCAACAAAATAAATGACTCTCTAAAACTTCCGGGTTGTCTCCCAGGCAGCGCTTTCTTTAAAGCCATTAAGCTAGGCATACAGTGCTCAAGTAATTGATCCACTCGGATCCCAAGGTATATCAAAGCCAATTTTAATTAACAATGATTTGTAATTTAGTAGTGAGCACAAAGCAACATATATCATGCAATGACAAAGTCTAACTCTCTTCCTATGTTTCGGCATGTCATAAGAGAACAATTCATGCACACATAATAAAGGCCGATACATAGCGTAAACAGTTTCTTGCAATTTTATCGTATTGGAAACATAGAGAGTTTGAGATGTGGTTCCTCTCTCATAATAATTACAGCGGGGAGAAGAGGTGTTACACCTCTGCATAGAGGGGGAGAGAGTTGGTGTTGACGGCGGTGAAGTTGTTGGTGTAGATCGCCGTCACGATGGTTGCCCCGGCGGCGTTCCGACGCCACCGGGAGAGAGGGGGAGAGAGCCCCCCTCCTTCTTCTTCTTCTTCCTTGGCCTCCCCCTAGATGGGAGGAGAGTTTCCCCTCTGGTCCATGGCCGCCATGGCTCCCGGAGGGCAGGAGCCCCTCCAAGATTGGATCTCTCTCTCCGTCTTCTTCTGTTTCGTGTTCCTGTTTTCTGGCCGAAAACCGTTTTTTAAATTCCTGGAGATCCGTAACTCTGATTGGGCTGAAATTTTGAGGGGATTTTTATCCGGATATTAGCTTCCTTGCTGCAGAAGGACACCCTCAAGCGACCTACAGGGGAGCCACAAGCCCCCTAGGTGCGCCCAGGGGGGGGTTTTGCCCTCCAAGCTTGCCGTGTCCTCGGGCATCGTCTCGCGTTGATTCTTTTTCCCAAAAATCACAGATATTCCAAAATAAATCTCCGTAAATTTTTATCGCGTTTGGACTTTGTTTGATATGGATTTTCTGCGAAACAAAAAAACATGCAACAAACAGGAACTGGCACTAGGCACTGGATCAATATGTTAGTACCAAAAATAATATAAAATGTTGCCAAAAGTATATGAAAGTTGTAGAATATTGGCATGAAACAATCAAAAATTATAGATACGACGGAGACGTATCAAGCCTCTACTAGACTAGCTCGTTGATCAAAGATAGTTAAGGTTTCCTAACCATAGACATGAGTTGTCATTTGATAACGGGATCACATCATTAGGAGAATGATGTGATGGACAAGACCCAACCGTAAGCTTAGCATCAGATCGTTTAGTTACTTGCTACAACTTTCTTCATGTCATGTATCTGTTCCTTAGACCATGAGATCATGTCACTCCCGGATACCAGAGGAATGCCTTGTGTGCTATCAAACGTCACTTCGTAACTGGGTGATCATAAAGGTTCTCTACAGGTATCTTCGAAGGTGTCTGTTGGGTTGCATGGATCGAGACTGGGATTTGTCACTCCGTATGATGGAGATATATCTCTGGGCCCTCTCGGTAATTCAACATCGTAAAGAGCTTGCAAGCAATGTAGCTAATGAGTTAGTCACGGGATCTTGTATTACGGAACGAGTAAAGAGACTTGACGATAACGAGATTGAACTAGGTATGGAGATACCGACAGTCAAATCTCGGGCAAGTAACAAATCGCCAGACAAAGGGAATTGTATACGAGATTAATTGAATCCTCAACATAGTGGTTCAACCGATAAAGATCTTCGTTGAATATGTAGGAAGCAATATGGGCATCCAGGTCCCGCTACTAGTTATTGACCGGAGAGGAGTCTCGGTCATGTCTACATGTTCTCGAACCCGTAGGGTCGCACGCTTAACGTTCAGTAGCCCTAGGGTAGCATTGAGATATTAGCAGTGGAGAGTCCGAAGGTTGTTCGGAGTCCTGGATGAGATCCCGGATATCACGAGGAGCTCCAGAATGGTCCGGAGGTAAAGATTCATATATGGGAAGTCATATTTTGACTACCGGAAAAGTTCGGAGGTATATCGGTATTGTACCGGATGCACCGAAGGGCCACTTCCCCCCATTGGCCCAAGCGCCTAGGGTTTGGGGGAACCCTAGAAGGGAGCGCCCCACCTTGGCTTGGGGGGCAAGCCACCCCTAGGGCCGCCGCCTCTCCCTTGGAGGAGGGGCTAGGGCCGGCGCCCCCTCCCCTTCACCCCTATATATAGTGGGGAGGGGCGCAGGGGGCTGCACCCTTCCACCCTTGCCCTCCATCGCTCCCAACTCCTCCCACCTCTCCTCCAGTACACGCTTGGCGAAGCCTTGCCAGAGTTCCGCTGCTGCCACCACCACCATACCGCCGTGCTGGTTCCGATCTCATCTATCTCCTCCCCCTCTCTTGCTGGATCAAGAAGGAGAGGACGCCATCGAGCTGAACGTGTGCTAATCTCGGAGGTGTCGTCCATTCGGCACTAGATCGGATTGGATCGCGATTGGTATGACTACATCAACCGCGTTACGACGCTAATGCTTTTGGTCTACAAGGGTATGTAGACACACTCCCCTCTCGTTGCTATGCATCTCCTAGATTAGATCTTGGGTGTTCGTAGGAATTTTTTTGATTTTCATGCAACATTCCCCATCAGTGGTATCAGAGCTAGGTCTATGCGTAGATGTATTTGCTCGAGTAGAACACAAATAAGTTGTGGGCGTTGATGTTCAAATTGCTTACTTCCTTTGTCTTATTTTGATTCGGCGGTATTGTGGGATGAAGCGGGTCGGACCAACCTTACTTGTCCTTGCACAAGAGACCGGTTCCACTGACTAACATGCAACTTGTATTGCATAAAAGTGGCTTTTGCGGGTGTCTGTCTCTCCCACTTTAGTTGAATCTGATTTGACAAGGGCGGTCCTTGTAGAAGGTTAAAAGGCAACTTGTATATCACTGTTGTGGCTTTGCGTAGGTAAGAACGGTTCTTGCTAGTTGCCCATAGCAGCCACGTAAAATTTGTAACAACAAAGTAGAGGACGTCTAACTTGTTTTTGCAGGGCATGTTGTGATGTGGTATGGCCAAAACGTGATGTGATATATGTTGATGTATGAGATGATCATGTTTTGTAATAGGTTCACGACTTGCATGTCGATGAGTACGGCAACCGGTAGGAGCCATAGGGTCGTCTTTAATTTATTGTATGACCTGCGTGTCAATGATTAAACGCCATGTAATGGCTTTACTTTATTGCTATGAGTTAGCAATAGTCGTAGAAGCAATAGTTGGCGGAGACAACTACATGACGGCACGATGATGGAGATCATGGTGTCATGCCGGTGACGATGGAGATCATGCCGGTGTTTTGGAAATGGAGATCAAAAGCACAAAGATGATGATGGCCATATCATGTCACATATTAATTGCATGTGATGTTTATCTTTTTATGCATCTTATTTTGCTTAGGACGACGGTAGCATTATAAGATGGTCCCTTCACTTAATTTCAAGATAAAAGTGTTCTCCCTTAGTATGCACCATTGCAAAAGTTCATAGTTTCGAAGCACCACATGATGATCGGGTGTGATAGACTCTACGTTCGCATACAACGGGTGTAAGCCAGTTTTACACATGCAGAATACTTGGGTTAAACTTGATGAGCCTAGCATGTACAAATATGGCCTCGGAGCACGGAGGACCGAAAGGTCGAACATGAGTCATATAGTAGATATGATCAACATGGAGATGTTCACCATTGATGACTGCCCCATCTCACATGATGATCGGACATGGGTCAGTTGATTTGGATCGTGTAACACTTAGACAACTTGAGGGATGTTGATTTAAGTGGGAGTTCTTTAGTAATTTGATTAACAGAACCAATTATCATGAACTTAATCTAATTATCTTTGCAAATTAATGTTGTAGATCAATGGATGGCGATGTAGCTCCCCTGAATTTTAATGCGTTCCTAGAGAAAGCTAAGTTGAAAGATGATGGAAGCAACTATGCGGACTGGGTCTGTAATTTGAGGATTATCCTCACTGCTGCACAGAAAGTATATGTCCTTGATGCACTGCTTGATGATGCACCCCCTCAAGATTCGCCTGCAGATGTTATGAACGTCTGGCAGGCATGGTCTGATGACTACTCGATAGTTCAGTGCGCCATGCTTTACGGCTTAGAACCGGGGCTCCAAAGACATTTTGAGCACCACGGAGCATATGAGATGTTCCAGGAGCTGAAATTGGTATTTCAGGCTCACGCCCGGGTCGAGAGGTATGATACCTCCAACAAATTCTTTAGCTGCAAGATGGAGGAGAATGGCTCCATTAGTGAGCACGTACTCAAGATGTCTGGGTACTTCAACCGCTTGAACCAGTTGGGAGTTACTCTTCCGGATGAAGTAGCGATTGACAAAGTTCTCCAGTCACTGCCACCGAGCTACAAGAGCTTTGTGATGAACTATAACATGCAAGGGATGGAAAAGACGATCCCTGAGCTCTTCGCAATGCTTAAGGCCGCGGAGGTAGAAATCAAGAAAGAACATCAAGTGTTGATGGTCAACAAGACCACCCGTTTCAAGAAGAAAGGAAAGGGAAAGAAAGGGAACTTCAAAAAGAATGGCAAGCCAGTTACCGCTCCCGTGAAGAAACCCAAGGCTGGACTCAAACCTGAGACTGAGTTGTTCTATTGCAAGGGGAATGGTCACTGGAAGAGGAACTGCCCCATGTACTTGGCAGATAGGAAGGCTGGCAACATCAACAAAGGTATATTTGATATACATGTTATTGATGTGTACCTTACTAGTGCTCATAGTAGCTCCTGGGTATTTGATACTGGTTCGATTGCTAATATTTGTAACTCGAAATAGGAGCTGCGGAATAAATGGGGACTAGCTAAGGACGAGGTGACGATGCGCGTCAGAAATGGTTCCAAGGTTGATGTGATCGCCGTAGGCACGCTCCATCTATGTTTACCTTCGGGATTAGTTTTGAACCTGAATAATTGTTATTTGGTGCCTGTGTTAAGCATGAACATTATATCTAGATCTTACTTATTGCAAGACAGTTATTCATTTAAGTCAGAGAATAATGGTTGTTCTATTTATATGAATAATATCTTTTATGGTCATGCACCCTTGGTGAATGGTTTATTCTTGTTGAATCTCGATCGTAGTGATACACATGTTCATAATATTGATGCCAAAAGATGCAAAGTTAATGATGATAGTACCACATACTTGTGGCACTGCCGCTTAGGTCATATTGGTGTAAAGCGCATGAAGAAACTCCATGCTGGTGGACTTTGGGATTCTCTTGATTATGAATCATTTGAGACATGTGAACCATGCCTCATGGGCAAGATGACTAAAACCCCGTTTTTCGAAACAATGGAGCGGGCAAGTGACTTGTTGGAAATAATACATACCGATGTATGCGGTCCGATGAGTGTTGAAGCACGCGGTGGATATCGTTATTTTCTTTCCATCACGGGTGATTTGAGTAGATATGGGTATATTTACTTAATGAAACACAAGTCTGAAACATTTGAAAAGTTCAAGGAGTTTCAGAGTGAAGTAGAGAATCATCGTAATAAGAAAATTAAATTTCTACAATCTGATCATGGAGGTGAATATTTGAGTTACGAGTTTGGTATGCATTTAAGACAATGTGGAATAGTTTCATAGCTCACACCACCTGGAACACCACAGCATAATGGTGTGTCCGAACGTCGTAATCGTACTCTATTGGATATGGTGCGTTCTATGATGTCTCATACCAATTTGCCACTATCATTTTGGGGTTATGCATTAGAGACAACCGCATTCACTTTAAATAGGGCACTGTAACACCCCCAGTATCATAATACATCGATCTCCCCCTAATAGTGGTCATGTCATCATGATCACCAATGCCAATCTGCCACTTGTCCAAAATCTAAGCCAAATTCAAATTTGAATTGCATGTCAAATATTTACTTCGACTGTCATGTGATGCGTCTCTAATGTATCTATAATTTTTGATTGTTCCATGCTGTTATATTATCAATCTTGGATGTTTTTATATACATTTACAGCAATTATATATCATTTTTTGGGACTAACCTATTAACTTAGTGCCCAGTGCCAGTTGTTGTTTTCTGTCTGTTTTTGGTTTTACAAAATATCAATACCAAACGAAGTCCAAATGCCACAAAACTTTTTGGAGATTTTTTTCTGGACATAACCAACACTAGAAGCTTCGGGAGAAGGCCAGAAGCCCCAGGAGGTGGCCACGAGCCACCAGGGCGCGCCTGGGGGGGGGGGGCACGCGCACCCTGGTGCCTCGTGGGCCCACCTATGCCTCTTTTGACCTAATTCGACCACTATAAATTCCCAAAAATTGGGAAACCAACAGAGGAGTCCACGAAATACTTTTTTCGCCGCCGCAAGTTTCTGTTCTCGAGAGATCCCATCTGGGGGCCTTTTCCGGCACTCCGCCGGAGGGGGAATCGATCACGGAGGGGCTCTACATCAACCTTGCTGCCCTTCCGATGATGCGTGAGTAGTTTACCACAGACCTTCGGGTCCATAGTTAGTAGCTAGATGGCTTCTTCTCTCTTTTTGATCTTCAATACAATGTTCTCCTCGATGTTCTTGGAATTCTATCCAATGTAATTACTTTTTGCGGTGTGTTTGTTGGGATCCGATGGATTGTGAGTTTATGATCAGATTATCCATGAATATTATTTGAGTCTTCTCTGATCTCTTTTATGCATGATTATTATAGCTTCATATTTCTTCTCCGATCTATTGATTTGGTTTGGCCAACTAGATTGATTTATCTTGCCATGGGAAGAGGTGATTTGTAATGGGTTCGATCTTGCGGTGCTCAATCCCAGTGACAGAAAGGGACATGACACGTATGTATCGTTGCTATTAAGGGTAAAAAGATGGGGTTTATTCATGCGTGAGTTTACTTTGTCTACATCATGTCATCTTGCTTAAGGCGTTACTCCGTTCTTTATGGACTTAATACACTAGATGCATGCTGGATAGCGGTCGATGTGT
This sequence comes from Elymus sibiricus, assembly GCA_039707655.1. Classification (NCBI taxonomy): domain Eukaryota; kingdom Viridiplantae; phylum Streptophyta; class Magnoliopsida; order Poales; family Poaceae; genus Elymus; species Elymus sibiricus. The sequence goes on from CM077676.1 coordinate 313,150,455, forward strand.
GGAGTAATAGTAGTAGATGCAGGCAGGAGTCGGTCTACTTGTCTCGGACATGTTGCCTATATACATGATCATTGCCTTGGATATCGTCATGATTATTTGCTTTTCTATCAATTGCCCAACAGTAATTTGTCTACCCACCATATGCTATTTTTTGAGAGAAGCCTCTAGTGAAAACTATGGCCCCCGGGTCTATCTAAATCATATATTAAAAACCCTAAAAATACTTTGCTGCACTTTTTATTTATTTATTTTATTTTGTATTTTTGTTTCAATCTATCTATCTATCACATACAATTTAATCTTGCAACTTACCGCCGAGGGATTGACAACCCCTCGTTTGCGTTGGGTGCAAGGATTTGTTGTTTGTGTGCAGGTACTGCTAACGAGATGTTGCGTGATTCTCCTACTGGATTGATAACCTTGGTTTCATAACTGAGGGAAATACTTACCTCTACTGTGCTGCATCATCCCTTCCTCTTCGGGGAAAATACCAACGCAAGCTACAAGTAGCATGAAGAATTTCTGGCTTCGTTGCCGGGGAGACATCATCAACATCTATCAAGTACTTTTGCATAAACTCTCATATCCTTGCATTTATTTTATTTGCCTCTCGTTTTCATCTCCCCCACTTCTAAAAAGTTTTTACAAAAATACAAAAATATTTTCCGTTTGCCTTTTTCTTGTTTGCTTGTTTGCTTGTTTGCTTGCTTGTTATCTTGTTTGCGTAGCCACTATGTCTCAAGAAAATACAAAATTGTGTGATTTTTCCAATACTAATAATAATGATTTTATTAGTACTCCAATTGCTCCTCCCGCCGCTAGTGCGGAGACTTGTGATATTAATGCCACTCTGCTAAATCTTGTTACGAAAGAAAAAAATTCTGGTAGTCCTAATGAAGATGCTGCATCCCATCTAAACACTTTCGTAGAATTGTGTGATATGCAAAATAAAAAAGATGTGGACAATGATATTGTGAAACTAAAATTATTCCCATTCTCATTGCGGGATCGTGCAAAAATTTGGTTTTTATCTTTACCACAAAATAGTATCAATTCTTGGGATACGTGTAAAGATGCTTTTATTACTAAGTATTTTCCTCCCGCGAAAATTATTTCACATAGAAATTAAATTATGAATTTTAAGCAACTTGATCATGAACATGTTGCCCAATCTTGGGAAAGGATGAAATTAATGATAAGAAATTTCCCTACTCATGGTTTAAATTTATGGATAATCATACAAAATTTTTATGCGGGATTAAATTTTGTCTCTAGAAATCTTTTAGATTCCGCCGCGGGTGGTACTTTTATGGAAATTACTTTGGGAGAAGCTACTAAATTGCTTGATAATATTATGGCAAATTATTCACAATGGCATACTGAAAGAGTTCCTACTAGTAAAAAAGTGAATTCTGTTGAAGAAATTAGTACTTTGAGTGATAAAGTTGATGCGCTTATGAAATTGGTTGCTAGCAAAAATACTCCTATTGATCCTAATGATGTGCCTTTATCCACTTTGATTGAGCAAAATAATGATCCCGTAGATGTGAATTTTGTCTCGCGAAACAATTTTAATAATAATGCTTATAGAGGTAATTTCAACGCTAGGCCGTTCCCTGGAGATTCCTCTAATTATTATGGCAATTCCTATGGTAATCCTTATAATAATAATAATAGGATGCCCTCTGATCTTAAAATTAATATTAAAGAATTTATTAATTCCCAAAAAGTTTTCAACACTACGATAGAAGAAAAATTAAGTAAGCTTGATGGTATGTCTAGGAGCATTGATAGAATTATTCATGATGTGGAAAATCTTAAGACTAAAATTTTCCCACCCAAAATTGATATTAATGAATCAATTAAAGCTTTATATGTCTCCATGGATGAGAGTAAGAAAAGAACCGCCATGCTAAAAGCTAAACGAGAATTTTTAGAAAAAGTGATTCCTCCCGGTCTCTATCGTAGTAATGATGAGGATATTAAAATGATTGGTGTATCATCTATTGATTCTTTGTTTAGCAAAATTAAACTTGATGAGGATATTAAACTTGATGAGGATATTAAAATGATTGGGACTGAAGAAGAGTCAACTTTAGCTAAAGAGTGTCCCCATAATTCGGAGGGTGAAAATCTTGATAAGAAAATTGCTAAAAGTGGGTTTGGAGAGGTAAAAACTTTAAATAGCGATGTGCCCACTCTCTTGGATTACAAAGATTTTAATAATTGTTCCTTGATTGAGTGCATTTCTTTGTTACAATCCATGTTAAATTCACCCAACGCTTATGAGCAAAACAAGGCTTTTACTAAACACATCGTAGAAGCAATGATGAAAGCGTTAGAGGAAAAGCTAGAACTAGAAATTTCAATTCCTAGAAAATTATATGATGAATGGGAACCCACCATTAAAGTTAAAATTAAAAATTATGAGTGCAATGCTTTATGTGATTTAGGTGTTAGCGTTTCCACAATTCCAAAATATCTATGTGATGTGCTAGGTTTTACCAATATAGATGAATGTTCTCTTAAGTTGAACTTGGAGGATTCCACTATTAAAAAGCCTTTGGGTAGAATTAATGATGTTCTTATTCTTGCAAATAGGAACTATGTGCCCGTTGATTTTATTGTACTTGACATTGAATGCAATTCTTCTTGCCCAATAATACTTGGTAGACCGTTCTTACGAACCATAGGTGCCGTTATTGACATGAAAGAAGGGAATATAAAATTTTAATTTCCATTAAAAAAGGATATGGAACATTTCCCTAGGAAGAAAATTAAAGTACCATATGAATCCATTATGAGGGCCACTTATGGAATCAACTTGAAAGATGACAATACTTGAAATTATGCATTATGCCTAGCTAGGGGCATGAAACAATAGCGCTTGTTGGGAGGCAACCCAATGAATAAAATAAAAAATTTCTTTTTTTTCTGTTATTGTGTGTTTTCACAATTATGCTACTGTTATGATTGTGTTTTTGTGTTTTTAATTAGTGTTTGTGCCAAGTAAAGCCTTTAGGATGATTTGGATGATAGTATAATTGATGCTGTTTGGAAAAAAGAAAGTTTTGTGTCCAGTGCTGAAATTTTGGTTCTGTACTGGAGCGTCAGAAAAATCTGAAATTTTTACACAGTATTGGTTTATGAATTTTCCACGTTGTCCTAATTTTTCAGAATTTTTGGAGTTACAGAAGTATGGCTTTTAAATAGATTGCTACAGACTGTTCTGTTTTTGATGCACTACTTGCTTGTTTTGATGAAAATATGGATTGTATCGGGGGGTATAAGCCATGGAGAAGTTAGAATACAGTAGTTATAATGCAAAAATAAAATATGAATGGGTTTGCAACAGTACTTAAAGTAGTGATTTGTTTTGTTATACTAACAGATCTCACAAAGGTTTTGTTGAGTTTTGTGTGATTGAAGTTTTCAAGTTTTGGGTGAGATCACGATGGATGAAGGAATAAGGAGTGGCAAAAGCCTAAGCTTGGGGATGCCCATGGCACCCCAAGGTAATATTCAAGGAAGACTCAAGCGTCTAAGCTTGGGGATGCCCCGGAAGGCATCCCCTCTTTCTTCTACCAACCATCGGTAATTTTACTTGGAGCTATATTTTTATTCGTCACATTATATGTATTTTACTTGGAGCATCTTGTATTATATGAGTCTTTGCTTTGTTTGCTTTTTTGTTTGTCACAATCATCCTTGCTGAACACACCTATTTTGAGAGAGCCACACGTTCATCATAATTTGTTAGAATACTCTATGTGCTTCACTTAAATTTTTTGAGCTAGGCAGTTGCTCTAGTGCTTCACTTAAATCTTTTTGAGCACGGCGGTGGCTATATTTTGAAGAAATAAACTCTCATGCTTCACTTATATTATTTTGAGAGTTGACTAGATTAAAATTTTGAAGAAATAAACTCTGATGCTTCACTTATATTATTTTGAGAGTTGATAAGATGAAAATTTTGAAGAAATATATGCACTCTCATGCTTCAGTTATATCTTTTTGAGAGTTGATAATAGTAATGGTAATTTGCACAAGATATGAATTTGGTTCCAAAGTGATGAATATTCAAGAGTGATATAATAAAAACTTTTATATAGATCATTGGACATGATAAGTGTGATTCCTTGCAATAGTTTTGCGATATGGAGATGATAATATGTGAGTCATGTTAGTGAGTAATTGTGATTTAGTAAGAATATTAGTGTTAAGGTTTGTGATTCCCTATGCATGCACATTAAGTCAATAGTTATGCAAAGAAATTATATCCTACTTATGGTGCATTATTCGGTGTTAGTTATGTTCAATGCATGTTTATGACCGTTTTCGCTTTTTGGTTGGTTGCTTCTCAATCTATTTGCTAGCCTTCATTTGCACTAAGCGGAAATACTGCTTGTGCATCCAAACTCCTTAAACCCAAGTTGTGCCAAATGAGTCCACCATATCTACCTATATGCGGTATTTCCATACCGTTCCAAGTAAATTTGCGTGTGCCAACTCTAATTTTCAAAATAATTTTCCGTTTTGTGTGCCCGTACCGCTCATGAAGCGGCAGGGGGTGGCCAATATTTTCCATGCTAGGTGTGTTATTCTCACGATGAGTGTTTATTCACTTGTCATTGCACGAGAGAGTGGTTGGTAATAGGGATGCCCAGTCCCACAATGAATCAAAAATTAATAACACCAAAATTCCTTGGAAAGTGTTGGTATGGAGGGCACCCGTGGATACGGCTAGCCATGGATTGTGAAAGAATGGTGGAAAGGAAATAAACTTTACTTTCTGTTTGGGAACCGCCTATGATGTGTCTAGCAAGATATTGGGAATTCTCGGTCGTTTTCGTTGACAGGAAAAGCATGCCTCTCAAAATATTCTTATCTCTCTAATTTAAGCTTTGAGCTCTGGCACTTTAGCAAATCTCTGCTTCCCTCTGCGAAGGGCCTATCTATTTACTTTTATGCAATTTTTATTTTTATTTGAGTCTCCATCTTCTCTTATAAAGCACCAACTAGAGAGCACTATTGTCACACTTGTGCATTGGATGTAGCTAATATGGAGTGTGTTTCATGAATGGATCAATGATTGAGCATAATGGGCTAGGGATAACTTTCTTTAGCGTTGATATTTTGAAAGACATGGTTGCTTGTTAATATGCTGGAAATGTAATATAATTGCTGTAAATGTATATAAAATCATCCAAGATTGATAATATAACAGCATGGAACAATAAAAAATTATAGATACGTTGGAGATGTATCAGCATCCCCAAGCTTAATTCCTGCTCGTCCTCGAGTAGGTAAATGATAAAAACAGAACTTTTGATGTGGAATGCTGCCTATCATATTCATCATATTTTCTTCTCTTTTATTGCATGGACATTTGGACTTGAATGATTCAAAGCAATAGTCTATAATTTGACATGAAGTTATAAACAAGCAACCATGTCTTTCAAAATATCAACGCTAAAGAAAGTTATCCCTAGCCCATTATGCTCAATCATTGATCCATTCATGAAACACACTAAAATATTAGCAACATCCAATGCACAAGTATGACAATAGTGCTCTCTAGTTGGTGCTTTATAAGAGAAGATGGAGACTCAAGAAAAAGAAAAATTGCATAAGAGTAAATAGATAGGCCCTTTGCAGAGGGAAGCAGAAATTTGTCAAATGTGCCAGAGCTCAAAGCTGAAATTAAAGAGATAAAAATATTTTGAGAGGCATGCTCTTCCTGTCAACGAAAACGACCGAGAATTCCCAATATTTTCCATGCTAGACACATCATAGGCGCTTCCCAAACAGAAAGTAAAGTTTATTTCCTTTCCACCATTGTTTCACAATCCATGGCTAGCCGTATCCACGGGTGCCCTCCATACCATCACTTTCCAAGGAATTTTGTTGTTATTAATTTTTGATTTCATTGTGGGACTGGGCATCCCTATTACCAGCCACTCTCTCGTGCAATGACAAGTGAATAAACACTCATCGTGAGAATAACACACCTAGCATGGAAAATATTGGCCACCCCCTGCCGCTTCATGAGCGGTACGGGCACACAAAATAGAAAAAATATTTTGAAAATTAGAGTTGGCACACGCAAATTTACTTGGAATGGCATTGAAATACCGCATATAGGTAGATATAGTGGACTCATTTGGCACAACTTGGGTTTAAGGAGTTTGGATGCACAAGCAGTATTTCCACTTAGTACAAATGAAGGCTAGCAAAAGATTGAGAAGCAACCAACCAAAAAACGAAAACGGTCATAAACATGCATTGAACTTGACTAACACCGAATAATGCGCCATAAGTAGGATATAATTTCTTTGCATAACTATTGACTTAACGTGCATGCATAGGGAATCACAAACCTTAACACGAATATTCTTACTAAATCACAATTACTTACTAACATGGCTCACATATTATCATCTCCATATCGCAAAACTATTGCAAGGAATCACACTTATCATATCCAATGATCTATATGAAAGTTTTTATTATATCCCTCTTGAATATTCATCACTTTGGAACCAAATTCATATCTTGTGCAAATTACCGTTACTTTCATCAACTCTCAAAAAGATATAAGTGAAGCATGAGAGTGCAAATATTTCTTCAAAATTTTAATCTTATCAACTCTCAAAATAATATAAGTGAAGCATGAGAGTCTATTTCTTCAAAATTTTAATCTTGTCAACTCTCAAAATAATATAAGTGAATCACGAGAGTTTATTTCTTTAAAATATAGCCACCGCCGTGCTCAAAAATATTTAAGTGAAGCACTAGAGCAACTGCCTAGCTCAAAAAAAAATTAAGTGAAGCGCATAGATCATTCTAACAAATTATGATGACGTGTGGCTCTCTCAAAATAGGTGTGTTCAGCAAAGATGATTGTGACAAACTAAAAAGCAAACAAAGCAAAGACTCATATAATACAAGACGCTCCAAGCAAAACACATATCATGTGAGGAATAAAAATATAGCTCCAAGTAAAATTACCGATGGTTGGTAGAAGAAAGAGGGGATGCCTTTCGGGGCATCCCCAAGCTTAGACGCTTGAGTCTTCCTTGAATATTACCTTGGGGGTGCCTCGAGCATCCCCAAGCTTAGGCTTTTGCCACTCCTTATTCCTTCATCCATCGTGATCTCACCCAAAACATGAAAACTTCAATCACACAAAACTCAACAAAACCTTCGTGAGATCCGTTAGTATAACAAAATAAATCACTACTTTAAGTACTGTTGCAAACACTTTTATATTTTATTTTTGCATTATACCTACTGTATTCTAACTTCCCCATGTCTTATACCCCCCGATACAATCCATAGTTTCATCAAAACAAGCAAGCAACACATCAAAAATAGAATCTGTCAAAAATAGAACAGTCTGTAGCAATCTATTTAAAATCCATACTTATGTAACTCTAAAAATTATGAAAAATTAGGACAACGTGGAAAATTCATATACCAATACTGTGTAAAAATTTCAGATTTGTCTGACGCTACAGTACAGAAACAAAATTCCAGCACTGGACGCGAAACTTTCTGTTTTCCAAACAGCATCAATTATACTATCTTCCAAATCATCCCAAAGGTTTTACTTGGCACAAACACTAATTAAAAACACAAAAACTCAATCATAACAGTAGCATAAACATGAAAACTCACAATTACATAAACAAGAAGTAAAAATTTATTTTATTCATTGGGTTGCCTCCCAACAAGCTCTTTCTTTATAGCCATTAAGGTAAGCTTCAGATTTTATTGATGCTCACATGAAAGATAATAATTGAATCACAAAGAGAGCATCATGAAGCATGTGAAAAACACATTTAAGTCTAATATACTTCCTATGCATAGGCATTTTATAAGTAAACAATTTATCAAGACGAGAAATATCTAGCATATGTAAAGGAGAGGAATAAAACATTGACAATCTTAACATAACGAGAGGTAATTTAGTAACATGAAAATTTCTACAACCATATTTTCCTCTCTCATAATAATTACATGTTGGATAATAATCAAATTCAACAATATAGCTGTCATATAGAATTTTCTCTCCATGATCCATATGCATAAATTTTTTATTATCTTCCAAAATAGTGGGATTATCATCAACGAAAGTTATGACCTCTCCAAACCCACTTTTATCAAAAATTTCATAAGATTGATAATTCTCCAAAGTAGTGGGATCATTATTACCTAAAGTTGACGCTCTTCCAAACCCACTTTGAATAGTGTTGCAAATTTTATTATCAATAACATATTCATCAAGAGGCTTAAATAAATTTTCAAGATCATAAAAAGCATCATCACCCCAATCATGATCATTGCAATAAGTAGTGCACATAACAAAATTTTCATCCCCAAGCATGTAGTTTTGCATATTATTAGCACAATTGACATTCATAGAATTTATAGTAACATCATTGCGATCATGCTTTTCATTCAAGGAGCTATCAAGTATGGGTGTTATAGCAATAATTTCATTTTTAACATAAGGAACTATAGCAAGTTCATCTTTATAAGCATCTTCAATATTGGCATCGTGGCCAAAAGAATAACAAGCATCATGTTCATCAAGAGGGGATATTTCAATCGAATCATCGGAATCATGATTATTTATAGATTCATGTGTATCATTATTCTCTTCCAAAGCAGTAGACATTCTCTCAATAAATTCACTAACATAGGCATTAGATGCATAATTTTCATAGCAATACTTAAGTATGGCAAAATTTTCAGATTTGTGGAAAGTAATATCATACTTTTCAATCAAAGAAGCAACTTCATAAGCACCCTTAAAAGCAACAAATTCTTCAATTTGTTCGATATCATAGTAATTATAAACACCCTTGGCATAAGAAGACAAGATTTCATTATCATTAAACTCACATAGGTAGGGAAGGTGTTTTTAGGGTTCTTAGAGCAACAAGTAAAATCATAAATTTCACATAGATTCCAAGCATAGCATAGCAAACAATTTATTTGAAGCCATAAGAGTCTCCCTTTTTCAGACAAACGGTGATGCACAAAATGAGCATGCTCATCTAAAGATTTTCCCTCAACTAAACTAGTTGGGGTTTCGGTACGAGCACGAATGGATAGAAGATGATCCAAGTAGTAAAATTTAAGTGGATCCATATCAATAGATTTTTAGCAAGCGAAGATGCAAGCAAATAGAAGGCACATGGCAACACAAGCAAAGATAGCGAACAAGCAAAAAGGCAAACGGAAAATATTTTTGTTTTTTTGTAAAAACTTTTTAGAAGTAGGGGAGATGAAAACGAGAGGCAAAGGCAAATAAAGTAAATGCAAGGAGATGAGAGTTTATGCAAAGGTACTTGATAGATGTTGATGATGTCTCCCCGGCAACGGCGCCAGAAATTCTTCCTGCTACTTGTAGCTTGCGTTGGTTTTATCCCCGAAGAGGAAGGGATGATGCAACACAGCAGAGGGCCGTTTTCATCCTGTCCTCTGGGCCCATTAACGACCGGTCATGCCTGTTGATAGAATTAAGCCTGTGCTGCCTTCCGGCCTGTTAACGACCCATTATGGTCTGGGCCCATAAATGGACGGTTCCGATTTAGGCCTATTTACGGTCGATATTGCGGTCCGATTTTGGCCCACGAACAGTACGGCCCATGGATCCTACGGCAAGTATGAGGCCCATGGAAATTACGGCCCGTAGGAGGCCCATGGATCCTATGGCCCGTAGGAGGGCCATGGATCCCTACGGCCCGTAGGAGGCCCATCGTTACCATGGCCCGTATGTGGCCCATGGTTATTGCGGCCACTAGCAAACCGAGGAAAAAGAACTACGGTGACTACAAGGAAACAAATAAATAAGCAAGCAACTAACGCTAGGCTATTACGGCGATTACATACATTACATCCATTGGGCATCAAAGTTCGCCACCAGTGCAAATAAAGGGAACAACAAAGCACCATATTACATACACTAGGCGTCTAAATTGGCCAACAGTGCAAATAAACGCGGCAACAAAACAAGTCCAGGAGGCCCATGTGATCCTGGCCACATTGAAGGCCGCTGAGTACTTTTGAATATACTAGCAAACAAACCAAACCAACATATACACCAAGCCAAGAAATCCATGGCATTCAAGCATGCTTTTGTTATGATTATTGCAATATTATCTATCAAGGTATGACATGGCTATCTAGCAATATTAATCATCAGGTCGTAACAGGATTATCTAGCAAAATAACCACTAGGGTAAATACAGTATGACGAGGATAAAGCACATCAAGTAATGATTTCTCATTCCAAACCTTCTCATAAACCTATCCCAATCATATCCAAGTCCGATCCAAACCTTGCGGTCATCTGACCACTTATCTCATAGCCACCGCATGGTTAACACTTGACATCATCCGGTGCCCATGCATCTTCACTGTAAGTCTGCCAAAGCTTACCTCTCACTGGTTCATTATTAGCATTAACATCATATGGTTCATTCCTCCAGACTCGACACAGACCAAATAGTGTGACCTAGTACGAACTGTGTCCCATGACCGAGGACGCGGCTATTCGAATAGGTTTACACTTTGCAGAGGTTGCGCACTTTTCCCACACTATGGAGCTCCTGGCCTCACGATCCCATTCGGGTGGACTGGTGCTACTCCAACAAAACTTGTCTATTGCCCGGCACTCTTACGGCTCCACCGACAATCATACCCTTCCCGGGTCAAGTTCTGGGTGGCCCCTGTGTCACTCCTGACACCTGCCACCGTCATGGCCAAACAAAACTGTCCCAAACGGGGACGCCGGCCAATAACTTAACTGGGCTCACATGGTTATCGCCGCCTACCGGGCCAGGGTAGCACGCATGCATAACCTTCCGTCTTTGGTGGTGTCGATAAGAGGCAAGACAATAGACCAAGTCAGGGCCTTCCCATAAAGGCAAATGTGGCTGCACTGGGGAGCTCGGTTCGGTGGCACTATGACTTGATCCAGCCGATAGAGGAGGTTGTCATTATTAAGTCACATTCTTATCATTGCAATAACAGCAGTAATACACACTGAAAACATAACAACCTATCCCCATAATGTCACCTACGAGTCACTAGTGCGATAATATGATGAGCATTAGCAGGTAATGTAAATAGCAAATTCAAACTAGCAGGAGCTTAATTATTTCTAACACGGGCATATTCATTAATTAAACACGCAAGAATAACACAGAGCAATGCTTTAGGGCATATATCAGATGGTTGGCTTGCCTGGGGTCGATGAATGCACCGGGAAGAAATGCGATCACTTCGCGGAAGAATTCGCCGGAAAAGATTCCCTCTCGGAGGGGCTGAATATAGGGCAGGGGCAAAATGGGCTTTATCAGAAAGTGTCAACATTGTGAAGATGATGGCATCGGAACGGGCTCGATGAACTGAGAAAGTGGGCTTTGGATTCACCTGATTCGGAGTTGCGAGCAAAAAGATATAAGGGTTTGATCGCCAGGGACTGATCTGTAAGAGAAATAATTGCATCTGGGCCCCTGACAGCACTGCGGCTGGCGCCTTCTATGAGAATACGTTTTATCAGTGGTGAAAACGTATTCAGATCGAAGTATGCTTTCTCTGAATGAAAGCGCATAGCGCCTTAATACGCTTTCAGTCAACCGAAAACGTAAAACTCTGGGTGCACGTCCACTTATCCGATGTGGCAGCGGCTGCTGTCACCGACAGGTGGGGTCGGGGCCCACCTGTCAGATCCCCTTTCTCTCTCCTCCCTTCCCTTCTTCTTTCTCCTTCCTCCTGCCCGACGCCGTGGCTGCTTCTCTGCTCCGGTTGCTCGGCGGCGACTTGGTGGCCTTCTGGAGCGGGCGGAGGGACGGCGAGGTTGCTGGCGAACGGGTCGCCCGTACGTGGGGTGGACGTGGCTTGGAGACGGCAGGTGGTGCAGCGGTGCATAGTGGCCACGCGCGGTGGCTCCGGCCAGTGGGTGGGCTACGGTGGGTCGTAGGGGAAGGCGAGGGCATGGGCGAGCTCGTGGGAGAGTGGCGCATCCCGTAGCGGGTAGAAGGCAGCATGGGGGTGCTCGGACGCCGGGATTGGAGGCGGGACAGTGGGTGAGGCATGCCGGACATTTGAGCGTTCCGGTGAGGGCTTCGGTCGGGCGCGGGCACGGGGGTGGACTAGAGGAGCAAAGGAGAAGGTTGATGGGCTCGAGACGATGCGGGGAGGGCTATTTATAGCTGCGGGAGCTCGCTGGATAAGCTCGGTTGCCGTGGCCTTCCTATCCGCACACTGGAGCTCGGGGAGGACGTGGCTAGCCGGTTACGGCGTCGAGCGGCTTCGCGGGGAGGGGAGAGACCTCGGGAGCGCTCGAGAGAGCTCGGGAAAGAAGCAGACAGAGAAGAAGGCGACGACGTGGGTCACGGGCGAGACAGTGGCCACGGCGGGGCTTGTCGGGGCACGACGAGGAAGTGGACGGAGGGGGAAGGAGCTGGAGAGGGGTGCGTGGACAGTGGGGAGGCTAGTCGGCACGAACGGACATGCCACAGCAGCTCGAGCTGGCCTGTCCGAGGCGAGGGACTTGCAGAGCACCACAGTTGCGAGCCACGCCCGTGGTCACCGCCGGCACCACGCGTCCAGAGCGCCTATTTGACTCCAGGCCATGTCAAATAGATGCATTAATGTCTCTGGAGTTGACCTGTCAAGTTTTGGAGGGAAATGGAGACATGATGTTAACTGATTTGAGCTGACATAGGTTCTGGACAGGAACTGGGATGGATCCTTGGGGCTAAATGGTTGGGGATATGGAGCTGGATCTTTGTCATAGTGAAATGTGGTAGGAAGGTGCAGGTTCTGGCAAAATTTGAAGCCATTTGGACCTGTTTTGCACATACTTCCTTCACAATGCAACATTTGGTCCAGAAACTTGATTTTGATGTTGCGCTCATCTGGCTTGGTGAAATGTGCTGAATTTTTGTGTAGGGTGATGATTCGCAAGTATGGAGGTGCTGGCAAAATTTCAGCTCATTTGGATGCCCTATGAAAGTACTTCCTTCACAGAGCTTCCTGCTAGATAGAAACTAGATGGAATTTTTGGGAGAAATTGGCTAGATAAAATGATGTGAATTTTTGTATGCTCACATCATATAGGGAATGTGAGGTCCTGGATTAATTTCAAGAATTTTGAAGCAATATAAAATATAGTTGCTTCACAACCTCAAAATAGGTCCAGAAACAGGAACTGGATGATACACTCAAACTTTGAACTGTGGAACTTGGGTTCTTGATGGAAATGGTGAAGATATGGATAGGAGACGCTCCACAAATTATTTGGGATTTTTCCTGGCTACCAAAATGGTAGTTCCTTTGGAAAGTGCCCAAAGTGCAATATTGTCTTTAAATAGGAAAATGCAATTTTCCTTATTTAATTATGGCCAATATTTTTATGAGAGCTCATTATGATCACAAAGAATGTTTCCACAAGTTTTCATGAACTTTGGAGATGGATAGATATTTTCCTAGATTTAATTCCTTTAACTGGCAGAAAGAGGAATTAATTTTAAATGAAAAATATTGCAAATGACTTGGCAATATTTTTGCATATCCAGGGTTGATTGATATAGGAGAGTCACTGGGAAAAGTTTGGGAGGCAATAGATCAAAGGAAATTAGGGTTCCTTTGTAACGAAAGGAATTAGGGTTTCCGTTCCGGTGACTCAGAAGGTAGGGTTTCGGTGGCAAAATCCTGAGAATAAATTTTGGGTGATAGGGTTAGACTGGAGAGAATCTCTGGTTGGATAGGAAAGGCAAGGCTAAATGACCATCTTCATATACCCAAGAGTGAGAGAAAATCCGATAACATCGAAAAAAAGACGGGATTCGAATCCCGCAAAGGAAAAGAAACAAGGAGCAAAAATCAGGGTGTCACAAGCTCAAGAAACGTTATCCTGGGTATCCACCATGCTGGCAATAAGCTTAGCAAGCTTATTAGCTTTCTCTTGTTTGGCGCTAAAATCCTCCAACGCTTGCTGTTGCACCAGAAAGTATGCATCTGAATTCTCCAGGGACTTCCTCAGTCCTTCGGCTTCTTGTCGCAGCACAGCTGATCGATGTCTTTCAGCTTGTAGTTGAGACTCAAGAAACCGAACTGATTCAGTCAGCGAGTATGAAGAGCTTGTGCAAGCGGTAGTGGCCAGTAACTCGAACACTACATCAAGACAGGACTTTGGGGTTGTCTCACTATCTTCAAGATAGTTTTCCTTATCTGTTTTATCAGCTTTGTTGGAGACCAGCAAGGTTGTCTCACTATCTTCAACCTTATCTGCATTACTTCCTTTACCATTGCTTAATGTGGTACTCTTCTCCAATATTCTGTCAGCATTCTAAAAGAAGAAACAAGCAGACACATAACATGTTTAGCATGAAGTATATGAAACTCATTTTGGTGAACCAGTTTAGTAGGAAGGTGGACATGATTAAACTATCAAGTCTTCTATTGCAAAGTAGTACATTGTAAAAGCATCAAACAAACATATATCTTTGTGCCATTGTCTTGCCAAATCAAAATAGAGACACAGTTCAAATCATATCAGTTCAAGACAAAATAGCATTGAAAGAATACAAGTGTGGGAAAGTACATGGCACCACAAGATTTCAGATGGGTACCACGGGTATACATGTACAACTAACAACACTATTGGCTTTGTTTTGATGCTAGTAATGTGCATGATATGAGAAGACAACTGTCTACACAATTGAAATTGAAATCAACATAGATCAATTTAAAAGAGCAAACCAGTTAAAGAAACATGTTTAAACATACCTGTTGTGCCATTGGAGTTTCGATTGGATCCTTCTATTTAAAAGTTAGTTGGTATGAGTAAATACAGAGATACAAGAGCAAAGCAGTATGCACCATAACTGTGGAATGTTACCTGAGAACAGTTGGTCTTTGGGTTTAAGCACTTGTTCTACAAGAAGAGAGTACAGTAAGATGCAACCATATATAGTACTTCAAAATGAAATACGATCTCATAGACCCTACCAGATTCATGGGTCTAGACCAATACAGAACAAGGCGTTCTCAGTCATCGTCCCGTAAATGTGTCTCCGGAGAAAGTAAGGGAATTTGATGAGTTTCCTTGCCAGTGAAATACGTTTTCTTCAGGTAATCCCGATACTGCCGCAAAGTGTTAGGCCTGTGGAACCTGGGGTATCCCGGCCCGTCTGCCTTTGGCCCAGGGCGCAATGCCTGGCGAAGGCCCAACCTGCGGCCACCTGCAGGCATCTCCGGCAAGACCCCTCATGGGGCCCCGGTCTCCTGAGGACCCCTCGTCAGGGAGCGGGCAAGCAAGACTCAGCTGCTTCACCGAGAGCCTCGCGAGGCCCTCTCACAAGGCGGCCTCCTGAGGCCGCCTCCCGAGGCATCCTCCCGAAGGCGCGCAAGACGAGTGCAGTTCGGGTCGGTCACGCGGTCTCGGGCCCATCACGTGGGTGAGGCACGCGGCGACGAACGGCAACAGAGGCCGTGCCAGCAGGCACGGATGGAGAGGATTTCCCCTTTTGTGCTAAGGGAGCAAGGCCAGCAATCCACTTCCCAAAGCAACCCCCAAAGGTTGCCCGAGGTGAAAGAAGACCAAGACGGCGGGCGCGCAGGGCGAAGGTCATTCCCGAGCCCACCGGCGCGTCATGGACGGTCGCTTTGCAGATGAAGACCACCTTTTGTCAGGATAGACTGCGCCCCTGTCCCCCTTCAAACTTGCCGTTGTGTGGCAACCCTTCCCGCCAATGTTTTCGGGGGAAGAGGACCAAGGCAGATATAAAAGGAGGGCAGGGTGCCGCTGTAGGGGAGGCTTCTTCTAGCTGGGAACCTTGTACTCTCTCTCGTGCTAGAGCAATCCAAACCAAGCAGGAGTAGGGTTTTACACCGCAAGGTGGCCCGGACCTAGGTAAACTGCTGAGTCCACGGTCCGCTCCCCGCTAGCGCGCTCTCGCCGTAGCTTCGCCGTAGTTTAGCTGTGGTGGGTGATACGTCTCCAACGTATCTATAATTTTTGATTGTTCCATGCTATTATATTATCAATCTTGGATGTTTTTATATGCATTTACAGCAATTATATATCATTTTTTGGGACTAACCTATTAACTTAGTGCCCAGTGCCAGTTGCTGTTTTCTGCCTGTTTTTGGTTTTACAGAATATCAATACCAAACGAAGTCCAAATGCCACGAAACCTTTTGGAGATTTTTTATTGAACAAGATAAACACTAGAAGCTTCGGGAGAAGACGAGACGCCAGAGGAGGTGGCCACGAGCCACCAGGGCGAGCCTGGGGGGGCAGGCGCGCCCTGGTGCCTCGTGGGCCCACCTCAGCTCCGTTTGACCTAATTCCACAACTATAAATTCCCAAAAATCAGGAAACCAATAGAGGAGTCCATGAAATACTTTTTCTGCTGCCGCAAGTTTTTGTTCTCGAGAGATCCCATCTGGGGGGCCTTCTCTGGTACTCCGCCGGAGGGGGAATCGATCACGGAGGGGCTCTACATCAACCTTGCTGCCCTTCCGATGATGCGTGAGTAGTTTGCCACAGACCTTCGGGTCCATAGTTAGTAGCTAGATGGCTTCTTCTCTCTTTTTGATCTTCAATACAATGTTCTCCTCGATGTTCTTGGAGTTCTATCCGATGTAATCACTTTTTGCGGTGTGTTTGTTGGGATCCGATGAATTGTGAGTTTATGATCAGATTATCCATGAATATTATTTGAGTCTTCTCTGATCTCTTTTAGGCATGATTATTATAGCTTCGTATTTCTTCTCCGATCTATTGATTTGGTTTGGCCAACTAGATTGATTTATCTTGCCATGGGAAGAGGTGCTTTGTAATGGGTTCGATCTTGCGGTGCTCAATCCTAGTGACAGAAAGGGACATGACACGTATGTATCGTTGCCATTAAGGGTAAAAAGATGGGGTTTATTCATATGTGAGTTTATCTTGTCTACATCATGTCATCGTTCTTAAGGCGTTACTCCGTTCTTTATGGACTTAATACACTAGATGCATGCTGGATAGCGGTCGATGTGTGGAGTAATAGTAGTAGATGCAGGTAGGAGTCGGTCTACTTGTCTCGGACATGATGCCTATATTCAAGATCATTGCCTTGGATATCGTCATGATTATTTGCTTTTCTCTCAATTGCCCAACAGTAATTTGTTTGCCCACCGTATGCTATTTTCTTGAGAGAAGCCTCTAGTGAAAACTATGCCCCCCCGGGTCTATCTAAATCATATATTAAAAACCCTAAAAATACTCGCTGCACTTTTTCTTTATTTGTTTTATTTTTGTATTTTTGTTTCAATCTATCTATCTATCACATACAATTTAATCTTGCAACTTACCGCCGAGGGATTTACAACCCCTTGTTTGCGTTGGGTGCAAGGATTTGTTGTTTGTGTGCAGCTAACGTGGTGTTGCGTGATTCTCCTACTGGATTGATAACCTTGGTTTCATAATTGAGGGAAATACTTACCTCTACTGTGCTGCATCATCCCTTCCTCTTCGGGGAAAATACCAACGCAAGCTACAAGTAGCAGGAAGAATTTCTAGCGCCGTTGCCGGGGAGACATCATCAACATCTATCAAGTACCTTTGCATAAACTCTCATCTCCTTGCATTTATTTTATTTGCCTCTCGTTTTCATCTCCCCCACTTCTAAAAAGTTTTTACAAAAATACAAAAATATTTTCTGTTTTCCTTTTTCTTGCTTGCTCGCTTTATTGCTATGGCTAGTTCTTCGCTCGTTACTATTACCCTTGAAAATGAAGTACTCAATTTTAAACAAAGTGGAGGAGAGAATTTAAAAGATGCTTGGTATAGGATTTGTGATACTCATAATAGATCAACCCGTAAACAATCCACCACTATCCTTCTTCGCAATTTTTATGTGGGTATTACTACTTGGTATAGATTCGTACTTGATACTATTACCGGAGGGAATTTCTTGATGTGTCCCTCTATGGATGCTTTCAATGCTATGGGAAATTTAGTGGGATCACCAAATATCACTGTTAATTAAACAACTTTGACTTTGGAACATGCCATGCAAAGGTTAGAAGCTATTGAAAATAAAATGCCTACCGTTGAGCATATTGAAAATTTAGATAAAAAGATTCATAACCATGTTACTCAATTTGGATCGATAGTAGGGATTACTCTTAAGATGCTAAAAGAGAAAGAACCAATAATTAATGAGAGGATGGAACAAAGTCCCGCTAGGATCGATAAGTTGGAAGAAATTATTAATAATTTGGGTTCCACTTTTTCTTCTGCTAAAACTATTGAAAAAACTACTCCTAGCAAGATTTGCAAGTTTATATATGTTCCTAAGACCAATGGTGCTACTTCTAGTAAGGGAAATGAGGATCTTAAAATGATTAGCGTGCACCCAAATTTCATTGATATAATTAAGGAACCTATTCACAAAAGTAAAATTCTTGATTTGGTGCCTAGAAGTGTGATGATGAGAAACACCTATGTTAAATCTATTAGAAAAAATGGATGTGTGATTGAGGAGTTGGAAACCAAAGATGACAATACTTGAAACTATGTATTATGCCTAGCTAGGGGCATAAAACAATAGCGCTTGTTGGGAGGCAACCCAATGAATAAAATAAAATTTTACTTTTTGTTTCTGTTATTGTGTATTTTCACGTTTATGTTACTGTTATGATTGTGTTTTTAGGTTTTTAATTAGTGTTTGTGCCAGGTAAAGCCTTTAGGATGATTTGGAAGATAGTATAATTGATGCTGTTTGGAAAACAGAAAGTTTTGCGTCCAGTGCTGTAATTTTAGTTCTGTACTGGAGCGTCAGAAAAATCTGAATATTTTACACAGTATTGGTATATGAATTTCCCACGTTTTCGTAATTTTTCAGAATTTTTGGAGTTACAGAAGTATGGCTTTGAAATAGATTACTACAGACTGTTCTGTTTTTGACAGATTCTGTTTTTGATGCACTACTTGCTTGTTTTGATGAAACTATGGATTGTATCGGGGGATATAAGCCATGGAGAAGTTAGAATACAGTAGGTATAATCCAAAAATAAAATATGAATGGATTTGCAACAGTACTTAAAGTAGTGATTTGTTTTGTTATACTAACGGATCTCACGAAGGTTTCGTTGAGTTTTGTGTGATTGAAGTTTTCAAGTTTTGGGTGAGATCACGATGGATGAAGGAATAAGGAGTGGCAAGAGCCTAAGCTTGGGGATGCCCATGGCACCCCAAGGTAATATTCAAGGAAGACTCAAGCGTCTAAGCTTGGGGATGCCCCGGAAGGCATCCCCTCTTTCTTCTACCAACCATCAGTAATTTTACTTGGAGCTATATTTTTATTCGTCACATGATATGTGTTTTGCTTGGAGCGCCGTGTATTATATGAGTCTTTGCTTTGTTTGCTTTTTAGTTTGTTCACCATCATCCTTGCTGAACACACCTATTTTGAGAGGGCCACACGTTCATCATAATTAGTTAGAATACTCTATGTGCTTCACTTAATTTTTTTTTTGAGCTAGGCAGTTGCTCTAGTGCTTCACTTAAATCTTTTTGAGCACGGCGGTGGCTAAATTTTGAAGAAATAAACTCTCATGCTTCACTTATATTATTTTGAGAGTTGATAAGATTAAAATTTTGAAGAAATAAACTCTTATTATTTTCAGAGTTGATAAGATTGAAATTTTCAAGAAATATTTGCACTCTGATGCTTCACTTATATCTTTTTGAGAGTTGATGAAAGTAACGGTAATTTGCACAAGATATGAATTTGGTCCCAAAGTGATGAATATTCAAGAGGGATATAATAAAAACTTTCATATAGATCATTGGATATGATAAATGTGATTCCTTGCAATAGTTTTGCGATATGGAAATGATAATATTTGAGTCATGTTAGTGAGTAATTGTGATTTAGTAAGAATATTAGTGTTAAGGTTTGTGATTCCCTATGCATGCACATTAATTCAATAGTTATGCAACGAAATTATATCCTACTTATGGTGCATTATTCGGTGTTAGTTATGTTCAATGCATGTTTATGACCGTTTTCGTTTTTTGGTTGGTTGCTTCTCAATCTTTTGCTAGCCTTCATTTGTACTAAGCGGAAATACTGCTTGTGCATCCAAAATCCTTAAACCCAAGTTGTGCCAAATGAGATCACTATATCTACCTATATGCGGTATTTCCATGCTGTTCTAAGTAAATTTGCATGTGCCAACTCTAATTTTCAAAATAATTTTTCCGTTTTGTGTGCCCGCACCGCTCATGAAGCGGCAGGGGGTGGCCAATATTTTCCATGCTTGGTGTGTTATTCTCACGATGAGTGTTTATTCACTTGTCATTGCACGAGAGAGTGGCTGGTAATAGGGATGCCCAGTCCCACAATGAAATCAAAATTAATAACAACAAAATTCCTTGGAAAGTGTTGGTATGGAGGGCACCCGTGGATACGGCTAGCCATGGATTGTGAAAAAATGGTGGAAAGTAAATTAACTTTACTTTCTGTTTGGGAACTGGCTATTATGTGTCTAGCATGGAAGATATTGGGAATTCTCAGTCGTTTTCGTTGACAGGAAAAGCATGCCTCTCAAAATATTTTTATCTCTCTAATTTAAGCTTTGAGCTTTGGAACATTAGCAAATCTCTGCTTCCCTCTGCGAAGGTCCTATCTATTTACTTTTATGCAATTTTTATTTTTATTTGAGTCTCCATCTTCTCTTATAAAGCAACAACTAGAGAGCACTATTGTCATACTTGTGCATTGGATGTAGCTAATATGGAGTGTGTTTCATGAATGGATCAATGATTGAGCTTAATGGGCTAGGGATAACTTTCTTTAGCGTTGATATTTTGAAAGACATGGTTGCTTGTTAGCATGCTTGAGTATTTATATCTTCATGTCAAACTATAGACTATTTCTTTGAATCATTCAAGTCCAAATGTCCATGCTACAAAAGAAAAGAATATATGATGAATATGATAGGCAGCATTCCACATAAAAAATTCTGTTTTTATCATTTACCTACTCAAGGACGAGCAGGAATTAAGCTTGGGGATGCTGATACGTCTCCAACGTATCTATAATTTTTGATTGTTCCATGTTGTTATATTATCAATCTTGGATGTTTTTATATGCATTTACAGCAATTATATATCATTTTTTGGGACTAACCTATTAACTTAGTGCCCAGTGTCAGTTGTTGTTTTCTGCCTGTTTTTGGTTTTACAGAATATCAATACCAAATGAAGTCCAAATGCCACGAAACTTTTTGGAGATTTTTTACTGGACAAGATAAACACTAGAAGCTTTGGGAGAAGACCAGACGCCAGGGGAGATGGCCACGAGCCACCAGGGCATGCCTGGGGGGCAGGCGCGCTCTGGTGCCTCGTGGGCCCACCTCAGCTCCGTTTGACCTAATTCCACCACTATAAATTCCCAAAAATCAGGAAACCAACAGAGGAGTCCACGAAATACTTTTTCCGCCACCGCAAGTTTCTGTTCTCGAGAGATCCCATCTGGGGGCCTTCCCCGGTACTCCGCCGGAGGGGGAATCGATTACGGAGGGGCTCTACATCAACCTTGCTACCCTTCCGATGATGCGTGAGTAGTTTACCACAGACCTTCGGGTCCATAGTTAGTAGCTAGATGGCTTCTTCTCTCTTTTTGATCTTTAATACAATGTTCTCCTCGATGTTCTTGGAGTTCTATCCGATGTAATCACTTTTTGTGGTGTGTTTGTTGGGATCCGATGAATTGTGAGTTTATGATCAAATTATCCATGAATATTATTTGAGTCTTCTCTGATCTCTTTTATGCATGATTATTATAGCTTCATATTTCTTCTCCGATCTATTGATTTGGTTTGGCCAACTAGATTTATTTATCTTGCCATGGGAAGAGGTGCTTTGTAATGGGTTCGATCTTGCGGTTCTCAATCCCAGTGACAGAAAGGGACATGACACGTATGTATCATTGCTATTAAGGGTAAAAGGATGGGGTTTATTCATACGTGAGTTTATCTTGTCTACATCATGTCATCGTTCTTAAGGCGTTACTCCGTTCTTTATGGACTTAATACACTAGATGCATGCTGGATAGCGGTCGATGTGTGGAGTAATAGTAGTAGATGCAGGCAGGAGTCGGTCTACTTGTCTCGGACGTGATGCCTATATACATGATCATTGCCTTGGATATCTTCATGATTATTTTCTTTTCTATCAATTGCCCAACAGTAATTTGTTTACCCACCGTATGCTATTTTCTTGAGAGAAGCCTCTAGTGAAAACTATGGCCCCCGGGTCTATCTAAATCATATATTAAAAACCCTAAAAATACTTGCTGCACTTTTTCTTTCTTTATTTTTTTTTGTATTTTTGTTTCAATCTATCTATCTATCACATACAATTTAATCTTGCAACTTACCGCCGAGGGATTGACAACCCCTTGTTTGCGTTGGGTGCAAGGATTTGTTGTTTGTGTGCAGGTACTGCTAACGAGGTGTTGTGTGATTCTCCTACTGGATTGATAACCTTGGTTTCATAACTGAGGGAAATACTTACCTCTACTGTGCTGCATCATCCCTTCCTCTTCGGGGAAAATAGAAACGCAAGCTACAAGTAGCAGTGGGGGACGAGGAGGTAGGAACGAGCTCACCCCAGTGTTCGAACCTTTGGGTCCCCGGAGCCCCAACTCTGACATTTGGCATGCCAGGTAGGGGTGCGCTACCGTTCTTCCGCTCCGTCCTCCGTCTCCATCATCCTCATGGCCGACGCTCGCCGCGAGCGCGCTGAGCGCAAGGCTGGCCATGTGGCTTAGACGGAGCCGGTGGCCCGTGGAAACCGCCGCCGCCCTGTCGAGGCCGCTGCCGCCACCGACCCTTTCGCCCGGGAGCAGCAGGACTCCTCCCTGCACCCCTCTGTGCCGGTAGAGGGCCACAACGCCATGGCCTCCTCCTCCCTCGCCCACCGTGGGCCGCCGAACGCGCAAGCCACGCTGCTCATGGCGCGCGAGCTGCTCCGCTACCGCCCGGCTGACGCCGGCTACGATGCCTGGCTTGGCCGCATCACCGAGCTCGTCAACGCCGCCGGGGATGCTCTGGCGCCTTCCCACTCCCTCCGACCCCCGCCATCTCATGTTGGGGATGTAGCGCATGGCGCTCCCCCGCCACCTCCTCTGCGCGACGAGCTCGACGGGCCCCAGCGCAACGTGCGGGCGCGTGAGTCATCCCGCGGTGCTTCCTCGCCGGTCCGCGACGAGGCCAGCTGCCAGATCCTCCACTGCGTGCCGCCTGATGCACGTGTGCTCCTCGAGCAGCAGCGCCGGCGCCAAGGGTAGGCCATCCAGGAGGTCGCGGCGGCTGGCCGCCAGAATCGCGCCGCACTCGCCAGCGGTGTCCCCTCGAGCGGTGTGGGCTGCCGCACCTTCACTCGCGAGCTGCGTCGGGTGGTGTGGCCCGTGAAGTTCAAGCCAGAGCTGCCTCCACGCTACGACGGCACCCCCAACCCCGCAGAGTTCCTTCAGCTCTATGCGCTGAGCGTCGAGGCGGCGAACGACAACGACAAGGTCATGGCGAACTGGTTCCCCATGGCCCTCAAGGACGGCCCGCGCTCTTGGCTCATGAATCTCCCTGAGGCATCGATCTCGTCGTGGGCCGAGCTCTGCAACCAATTTGTCGCCAACTTCAAGGGCATGCAAGACTGCTCCCTCACCATCAATGACCTGCGGCATGTGCGGCAGCGCCCAGACAAGACGCAAGTACATCCAGTGCTTCAGCCAGGTGCGCAACAAGATTCCGCGTGCCTTCGACGCGGCCATCATCTCGGCGTTCTCCACCGGCATCACGGACGTCAAGATGCGCGAGAAGCTCGCCATCAATGATGAGCTGGACTCGGTGTTTGAGCTGTTCGATCTCGCCGACAAGTGTGCCAAGGCTGAAGAAGGTCGCCTCTTCGTCCACAGCGACCCCGACGAGGTGCCCGACGCTGCCAAGGCCAAGAACAAGGACATCAAGCGCAAGGGCCCTGCCATGCTCATGGCGGAGCCCGAACAGAAGCGCGGCCGTGACCACGACGAGCCCAGGAAAGATGGCCGCCCGCTCTGCGCCGACCTCAACGTGCGCTCCCACAGCACTGAGGACTGCCAGGAGCTCAAGCTGCTTCGCGACAAGCGCCAGGGCCGCCGAGGCGACCGCAACGACTGCGGCGCCGGCCGCGGAGGTGTCCGCGGCGACTACTGCTGGGACGGCCGCAACGGCAATGGCAGCTTCCGCCAGGGCTAGCGTGACCAGCCTCGTGAGGCCGCCTGGCGCGATCAGCCTCGTGAGGCAAATCCTCAGGCCAACGCCGCTGCCACCGCCACCCTGGAGGAACGACGTCAACCAGCTTGACGAGGGTGCTGGGGGCTACCAGGAGCCTCGCGCGGTTGCCTGCATCCTCGGCGGGGCTCAAGCTCCCATGTCCAACCGCCACTTCAAGCAGCTCTCTCGTGAGGTGAACGCTGCCCTCCCGAGGCCTGAGGCAGCGCGGCCCCTCAAGTGGTCGCAGTACGCCATCACCTTCGACTCCAAAGACCATGCCAAGTCCACGGCCTCCACAGGCGCACTCCCCATGCTGCGCACTCCCACCATCAGCAACGTCGCGGTTACCAAGACCCTCATCGACGGAGGCGCCGGCCTAAACGTGATCTCCATTGAGACCTTCGAGACGCTCCAAGTGCCCTACGACCAGCTGATGCCGATCAAGCCCTCCTCAGGAGTGACTGATGGCTCCACCATCCCTCTGGGGCAAGTGCGCCTTCCCTTCACCTTCGGCACCCGCAAGAACTACCACACCAAGCTCATCGACTTCGACGTGGCGCACATCGGCCTGCCGTACAATGCCATCTTGGGCTACCCAGCTCTCGCCAAGTTCATGGCGGCGACCCACCACGCCAACAACGTCCTCAAGATGCCTGGCTGCAGCGACATCATCACCGTCACCTGCGACAAAAAGGACGCGGTCTGCTCCCTCGAGCACACTTACAAAGCCGCTGCCGCCGCACATCCGGCTGACGAGGACGCTGTCGAGCCTCCTGAGGCCGCGCCCGCGAAGAAGAAGCAGCTGTTCTCTCAGGACCGCGCCGAGATGAAGAAGGTGTCGGTTGACGGCAGCGGCTCAGGCCCTGCCTTCACCATCGGCGCCTGCCTCCCTCCTGCATAGGAAAGCACGCTCGTCGCCTTCCTTCGGGCGAACTCAGATGTTTTCGCCTGGAAAGCATCTGACTTGTCCGGTGTACCGAGGGAGGTGATCGAGCACCACTTAGCGATGTGCCCCAACGCACGCCCCATCAAGCAAAAAGCACGGCGCCAGGCGCCCGAGAAGCAAGAGTTCATTGTCCAAGAAGTGCACAAGCTACAAGAAGCTGTAGTAGTCCGTGAGGTGCGCCATCCTGAATGGCTCGCCAACCCAGTCGTCGTCCCCAAGAAGGGCGGCAAGGAGCGTATGTGCGTTGACTTCACGAGCCTCAACAAGGCCTGCCCCCAAGACCCCTTTTTGCTGCCGCGCGTTGGCCAGGGCGCAGACTCTGCCACAGGCTATGCCCGCATGCCCTTCGGCCTGAGGAACGCCGGTGCCACCTTCCAGCGGCTGACGCGCTTTGAGTCCCCTGGGCCTCAGGAGCCCCTCGGTCCCTGAGGGGCAAGCTTCCGCGGCAAACCTCGCTGAGCGACCCGCGCACTTCTCCAGCACAGTACTACCATGTGATTCTTGGGTTGTTTAATTGAGGGTGCCTCACGGGCCGCACCAACCTCAAGCTGATCCATGCCGGACACGGCAGCCTTGCCCCTCTCCTCTTTTTGGTTGTGTAATGGATCCTACTGATTATGCTCTGATAAGTTTATGTTGCTAACATACTTGCGTATTTGGTATGATGCCATCTCAAGAGCCCCGCGCGCTCGCGACCCCTGTCCTGACCGTTCCGTCAGCGGGGGCTAGGCACGGTGTCTGTGCTCGGGTCCGTCCCTGCAGCGCCGCTAAATACAAGCAATTGAGCTCTGGCTCGCGGGCCTGCTCCCATGCACATCACCTCACCGAGGTCCTTGGTGTCTTATCTACTCACGCAATGGCCACGAGCAGGCTAGCAAGCGCACGTCGCTCCCCCAATGTGTGATTCGTCGACATGCAGTTGTCTCAGGAGGCAAGCCGCTCGGGAGCCACGCGGGCAGCGTCTCGAGAGCCGGCCTGCGGCGATCGCCTCGGCAGGGGACCTCGCGAGACGAAGACTTCGAGGGCCAAGCCTCGAGAGGCACGCCTCGTGAGCTGTGCATGCCGCGCGGTCCTCGTGAGCTGCAGCTCGCCCAACGCTACCCTCCGCGAAAAGCTAAGTCTAACCACCTCGCGAGACACCCTCACTATCACTCGAGTCCCCTCCCTACGCGATCTCGCCAAGTGCTGGCATTTCTCTTTTGCGTGAGCCGCTTGCACACCAAAGGGGGGGCTCCCTGAGCATCGCGCCTCAGGAGCCCTCACTAGCCCCCGGTGCCCCTCACCTCCTGGCCTTGTCCAGGCATCGCGACCTGACATACCAGCGACGGCTGCAGGCATGCTCGGGGGCTGGGTCCTGACGGCGTAGAGCACCAAGGCAAACAAGAAAGAGAAAAGCAGGCCTCGCGAAAGAACCTCGGGAGGGAACACACACATTTCAAACCACGAAGCATTTAATTAAAACAAAGAAGCCACTGTTTTCATACCCCCACGGGCTACATCGATCCAATGCAGGAAAACAAAACAAAAGGGAAACGAGGTCTAGGCGGGGCGTCGTCATCCCCAAGACTCCAACACGGACGCCGCGCGTGCCTAGTCGGAGTCCTCGTCTTCGCTCTTGACACGGGGGGAGTCGTCATCGCTCCTGCTTCCACCGGAGGAGGAGGTACCGTTTTCACTGTCGTCCTCGCTGGAGGAGCCACTGTAGCGGCCGTCCTCGCTCTCCGCGCAGCACTCCAGGCGGCTGCCGAAGATCCCGAAGATCTTCACGAAGAGCGTGGCGGCCCCGTCATACTTGAACTGAAGGACGTGGCCCAGCTTCAGGCCGCGAGCGAGCGCAAACGACTTCCACCCCTACTTCAAGAACATGAAGCCTGAGGGGGTGAACTCCTTCGCCACCCAGAAAGGGCCGTTGCAGCAGCCGTCCGCCTGCACCCACAGGCCCAGGGGCGCGTGGTCGGCCATCGCCTCCACGAAGGAGTCGGGAAGCCGGAACCAGGTGCAGGGCCGGCGATGCATGTTCACTATGAACTCGTGGGCTGCCTCCGCTGAGTGGCTCCCTGCCTAGGAAGGTAGGGCAGCTGCCCCGCCGCGGCCCCCTCGGCCGCAGGCATCGCGCCCTCCGCGCCCTCGGGAGGCACCCCTTCCACGGCTGCTGGGGCCGGCGTCGGCGGCTGCCGGAGAGCGCTCGCGCCCCCGGGGAGAAACCCTGGACGCGGCGGCGGATGCGCGGGCTCTGTCTCTTCCCCTCGCCATCGCTGCAGAGGCCCGCCTGGATTGTGGAGGGAGGAGCTGGTGGAGAAGATGAGCGGGGAGTCCTTCCCCTTCTCCTTTTATAGTGCAAGAAGGAAGGCGCAGGGAGATGGAATGCACGAAGGAAGCCAATGAAGGTCTCGCGCCGCGCGCGGGCAGACTTTATCTCAGAGCGGGCGGTTACCAAGGCGTTGTGGGAGAAGTGGGGGCATCCCCCGTCACATCGTGCGCCACGCGTCGCTCCTGGCCCGCAGGCGGTTAGGGCCCGTGCCATTTCGCCCCCGAGTAGGCGGGAACGTGCGCGCCGCGGGCCCGGGGGATACTGTCGGGCCCGTAGAACCCGGGGTATCCTGGCCCATCTGCCTTTGGCCCAGGGCGCAACGCCTGGCGAAGGCCCAACCTGCGGCCACCTGCAGGCATCTCCGGCAAGACCCCTCATGAGGCCCCGGCCTCCTGAGGACCCCTCCTCACGGAGCAGGCAAGCAAGACTCAGCCGCTTCACCGAGAGCCTCGCGAGGCCCTCTCGCGAGGCGGCCTCCTGAGGCCGCCTCCCGAGGCATCCCCCCGAAGGCGCGCAAGACGAGTGCAGTTCGGCTCGGTCGCGCGGTCTCGTGCCCATCACGTGGGTGATGCACGTGGCGACGAACAGTGATAGAGGCCGTGCCAGCAGGCGCGGATGGAGAGGATTTCCCCTTTTGTGCTAAGGGAGCAAGGCCAGCAATCCACTTCCCAAAGCAAACCCCAAAGGTTGCCCGATCGGTGAAAGAAGACCAAGACGGCGGGCGCGCTGGGTGGAGGTCATTCCCAAGCCCACCGGTGCATCATGGACGGTCGCTTTGCAGATGAATACCACCTTTTGTCAGGATAGACTGCGCCCCTGTCCCCCTTCAAACTTGCCGTTGTGTGGCAACCCTTCCCGCCAATGTTTTCGGGGGAAGAGGACCAAGGCAGATATAAAAGGAGGGCAGGGTGCCGCTGTAGGGGAGGCTTCTTCCAGCTAGGAACCTTGTACTCTCTCTCGCGCTAGAGCAATCCAAACCAAGCAGGAGTAGGGTTTTACACCGCAAGGTAGCCCGAACCTGGGTAAACCGCTGAGTCCACGGTCCACTCCCCGCTAGCGCGCTCTCGCCGTAGCTTCACCGTAGTTTAGCTGTGGTGGGGGACGAGGAGGTAGGAACGAGCTCACCCCAGTGTTCCAACCTTTGGGTCCCCGGAACCCCAACTCCGACACAAAGCATTCTTGAAGATAGCACATGTATTAGCACAGTTTACCTCATCCTGAGTTTCCAAATCGGTCATTCTCTACACAGAAAAATGGGAACATTTGCTGTGTTATAACAAGCAGGAAGGTAGAACGTATGGGACAAAGCAAAGTAATTGCCATGAATACTTACACATAGCTCCTATAGGAACACCTGCAACTAGCTTTTTCTTTCATCTTCGGTATAATATTTCCATGATGGGAAGATACGCACATAGGATTTAACAACATCAAATGCGATAGATGCTAAACTATGGATGACTGGTTCTGCTTTGTCCACAGGAATAGGTGTACTAACTGGTGGATTTGGGATTCGCCGTGGTAGTCCTGGTGCTTTGGGCACTGGAGCTGCCTTAATAACATCTCTTGCTTGGGAGCTCTGTTGTGGAGATGGTGTTGTGTCAACTGGAACTGGGTTACTATCTGCTGGGATTGGGGTTAGATTGGGTGAAGCTGGTTCTCTGTCCATCGGAGTAGGGGTACAATCTGCGATAGTCTGGGTTATGTGTGGTAGGGCTGGTTCTTGTGCAAGTACAACCGGGGTGCTATCTCCATCGACAGGTAGCGTTGTTTTATTTGAAGACCGTGTTTTTACTCCACTAGATACTGCCATCACCCCCTCCAATTCAAATGGCTAATAAACAAGAAAAGTAGTTGAATGTACAGACCTTGTATGAGATAGATGCAATAGATAGTGAGGAAAAAAGAGGGCATGAAATAGTTCACATATATGTTCTTTAACTAAATAGGATAGCATGACATAATTTCACATATATGATGTCTATCTAAACAGTATAGCATGACATAATTCAAAGATATGATGACTAACTAAAAAGGATGGCTTGAGATAATTATATGATATCTTTAGTAAACAGGTTCGCATGACATAATTCACATACATGTTATCTAAGTAAACATGATGGCATGATATACTTCACATATGTGATTTATATACTAAGCAGATGGCATTCACATATATGATGTCTAAACTAAGCAGATGGTGTTGAATATTGTGTATATGATGTCTAAACTATGCAATGCAAGACAACATATACATGATACGAGCAGTATAACCGTTCCAAGTTAGAGCATACATCTGGGGGGGATATGACTGGTCATCTGTCTCTGAATCCTCCTCTGAGGAGCTATCTGGACCCAACAAGAGATTTGCTTCGACAGGTAGCACTGTCTGCTCTGAAGAACTTGTTTTCACTCCAGATTTTTTCATCACCCACCCAAATGGCTGATTCACAGGAAGAGTAGTTGAATGTACAAACATTGTCGACAAATGGAAATGTAATGGAAAAAAGGAATGGCAAGATATAATTCAAATATATGATGCCTGGCTAAACAGGATGGCATTGCATATTTCACATATACTATGGCTGGCTAAAAAAGATGTCATTGCATAATTCACATATGTGATATAGAAACTAAACAGGTGGCATTACAGAACATGTCTAAACTAAGCAGATGACATATATGATGTCGAAAGTAAGCGAAGCAAGGCACCATATGCATGCTATGACCAACATCATCATGCCAAGTTAGAGCAAACACCTCGGGGGGTAATTAGGAGTGGTCAGCTCCCTCTGACTCCACCTCTGAACAGCTATCTTCCTCTGGATTACAATCTGGAGGAGGGGGTTGGGGTTGCCATTGCACCCACCATGGAGCGATGTCTGCATGACATTGTATTGCCACGGAAGACTCTTCTCTTTTTCTCTACATGTTCAGCATGACTGTGTACAATAACTGACATGCATACGAAAAAAATGTAGTGAGATTAAGTAAGGAGAGCATGCAGAAATCTATAGTGATGGTAACAACCAGTGGATAGATCCAAAAATAATGATAGCAGGCAAATGATAGCTTAATTTAATAAAAAGACAGATGATGGCTGCTTTACTCTTTGTTTCCCACCCAAGATGAACGACATAGTAGATACCCTAGATGAAACAGATAGTAGATCGATATACTATTCATTGCTGCCTCGATATGTGCCCCACAAGCATTTTCAAACTGAAGTTTGAACATTAATTTGGACCTGACTTGGAGTCGAAGAGATGAACATGATGATAAACTAGCAGGTAATATTAAGCAATGCATAAAGTAAGCAGAAACAAAAGAGTGCGACCTCTTTTGCGGACCAGTGTACTCCTCAGGTTCATCTGCTGAGTTGATGATGGTGATGCAGTTGAGGTGGACGACGGCGCGGGAAGGAGATCTGAGGCGGCGAAAGACGGTAAGGAGTCATGATGTCTGGTATGGTGGACACTTCTGTCGATGGAGCAGCTCAGGTGAGGTGGACGACGGCGCGGGAGGAGCAGGACAAACCACACAAAGTTTTCTTTGACACCTATCTGTAAATGAAGTAATTCTGTAAGGGCTCCTTTGGCTTGCAGGAAGAGCACAGGAATGCAAAGAAACACGGCCAAATTAAAGTCAAACCACCTACAAATGTGTACAGCTAGAATGTTATTATGCCACTAATGCACTTAGTCTTCTTTTCATGCATAGGATTTTGATAAGTAGGTCCAGGTGGATGTTAAAATTTCTGTGTTTTTCCTTTGAAACAGACACGAAAGGAAAAAATCCTTTAGTTTTGTTTTGCTCCATTCCTTTCAACCAAATGCATGAATAATTGAATAGTAGGGTACCATAGGAAAATTTCCTATTGCTATGTTTTTCCTTCACTTTTTCCTTTGAACCAAAATAGCCCTAAGGGATTGACATGAATGTAGAGTAAAAAGTGATGCGATAAGTGTACAACCTCTTTGGTGTAGCCGTGTCGACCTCAGCATCATTGGGTCGGTCGCTGAAGATGTTGCGGCGGAGGTGGCTGTCGGAGCCGGGGAAGAAGATCTGAGGCGTCAATAGACGGCGTCGAGGGTACTGCTTTGTTGTGATGGATGGTTCCGTTGTTGGAGCAGCTCTGGCGAGCTGTACGACATCGAGGAGCTATACGACATCGAGGCTGAAGCAGTACAAGACGGACATCATTAATCAGAAGTGGGATTCTAATACCATCTCCAATAGATGATGTAAAATACATCACCAAAAAGTGCTAGCTGTAAAATTTACATCACCAAAAGACAACCAACTCCAACAGATGATGTAAAAACTGTTGACTCTGAACTTAACTATCGAAACTGAATTTTACTGTCAAAACTGAATTTTACTGTCGAAACTAAATGCACTAGTAGCAGACAAGCACTTCGTTGGTAGTTTAGGCCACTCAAGCACTGGTAGTAGAGAAGCAGTGATCTAAATCAGCTGCTGCTCAACAGGGAATGCACTAGCAGCTAGTAGCCGGAGCAGCAGCGCGAACGAGGGCCAGAGCAACAGCTCGTATAGCTGCAGAAGCCCGTGTACCAGCATCAGCAGCGCGAGCGAGAGCAAGAGCAGAGCAGCAGCATGAGCAAGAGCAAGAGCAGAGCAGCAGTGCGAGCGAGAGCCGGAGCAGCAGCAGCTCTGGCTGGTATGGACGCCGCCGCCGAGGGAGCCTCATAATGGGGGAGGTCCACCGTGGAGGATGTCGCCAGCGGCACCGGCTTCGAGGGAGCCGGGCCATGGCAGAGCGGGATCGAGCACCGGCGGCGAGGTGAGGTCGAGTGAAGGAGAAGATGCGATGAGTGTACAACCTCTTTGGTGCCGCTGAGTAGGCCTCGGCTTCATCCGAGGAGTCGGTGAGGATGCTGCGGTTCTGGTGAGGAGGTTAAGGTGGCGCTGTGGGAATGGAGCAGCCGCGATAGACGAGGCGATCGTCGGAGCAGCTCCTTGGAGGTGGAGGATGGGGCGGCTGAACCGGCAGGACGACGTGATTGACGACGGATCCTCATCTGGTGCGGTGGATGAGGGACGTCGAGCTGTTGCGGTGGATGACGTCATCGGGGAAGAGGCTCCGGCAGGGCAGCGGTGGGAGGGCGGACAGAGGAGGGTGGGGTTTCGCGGCTGGTGGAGAGAGGTTTTGGCGGACTCGGTTTTTGAATGGGGAAAAGAAGGGAATGGGAGGGGGGAACCATGACTTAGGGACGCGCTTGTCCGAAATGTAGGGTAAGTTACAAAAGTACCTCCACCAATTTGAACTAGTGGCTCTTTCCGCCCAAGGGTAGAACGGGGATTTCGTGTGTCGGGATTTCGCAGGAGGAGGGAGTTTTCTCGCGCGTTGTAATTTTGGGATAGCAAGGTGCGGGTTGAGAAGGAGGGAGTTTTCGGAGCACATACAGACAAAGAGATATCTTGAAATTTTGGCATAATAAGGCGCGGGTTGAAATTTTGGGACAAGGCTAACATGTAAGGTACCATATCAATTCGCACTTCCCTCAACCAAAAAAAAATCAATTCACACCACACAAGAGAGGGTCTTGTCCCGTTTTACTGTATGAATTACTACAAATGTCATTCAAAACTTTGAATCCATGTTATGTTCAATTAAAATATTTCACTAGGTGCATAATGCATGTAACCTACTCAAATGAACATTTTAGTGCATTCCAAATGTATATACTACCGCTGCAATATGAACTAAATTGGAATTCGTTTCACTATTTGAATAAGAATCTACAATCATGATTGTTGTCAAGCTAAACCATCATCTGTATATTATCTTCACAACACACCACATGATTACTGTCAAGTTAGATATGAACTATGTGTACTATATGAACTTGAATTCAAAATTTTGAATCCACTTTATGTTGATTTCAAATAATAGTACATTTCAAGCTCTAGCTAGATCTTCATAATCTAAACCATGTTTCATATGTATAATGTGTTTATCACACAATGTATAGTGCCCCGCCCCCTATGCCTACAAGTACTTAGCTGTGAGCTGCAAAAGCCACACATTATCACAAATTCAAATAAATGTGAGATTGTTCGATATATATATATATATATATATATAATATATATATATATATATAGTATAACATGTTCATAACCACACCATGTGTATCACCATTATAATGTGAGATTGACGCACGACCAGTGGACTGTAGCCGACGAACCTTCCGTCGTAAGACATACATGAGGGAGCCCCAAGATATTTTATACTACATCACACATGATTCTTGCTAATAAACTGTTTGTGGTGTACTTGATTTTTTCATTTTAATTTGAAAGACAAAATGGGGTTACGGTAGGAAAGGTCGGTGTTTGAATTGCTAGAACATTTATCTACAGTGAACATGCAACTATAGGAGTGTCGTGCTAAAATTTGGAATTTTTCCGGGTTCGGTTGGCCTTTTTTATACATTAATTGAGTTTTCTAGGCATTTCATGTGCATAATTCAAATTTGAACTATAGGCACATGCTCCAGTGCACCAAAATGGGTTGAAAAATCATATATGTGTCCTTGGGTGAATGTTTAGGTCCCATACAAGAAATGGGAGTGAATTTCAAACGCCTGGGCATCGTGGCTCGGCCGAAAACATTGAGAAAATTGGTTTTAAAATTCATGTAAATCCAACATTGCCTCAAAATCACGGAACTTGGCATGGTGTCTTGACATGGCACCAACATGCCTTGGTAAATTTTTTGTTTGATTTGGGACAAGTTTTGGTATAAGCTTCTTACAAACCGGAGCTTCTCTCAAGAAGGCTCATGGTTCCGACAGGGAACGTGTCACCTTTGTGAGCGAAACGACATACGCTACCTCTTCCTGCCTTGATTTTTTTTTACATAGGCAACATAGACCGATAGGAGTGTCGTGCTAAAATTTGGAATTATTCCGGGTTCGTTTGGCGTTTTTATACATTAATTGAGTTTCTAGGCATTTAATGTGCATAATACAAATTTGAACTACAAGCACATTCTCCACTGCACCAAAATGGGTTGAAAAATCGTATATGTGTCCTTGGGTGAATGTTTAGGTCGCATACAAGAAATGGGAATGAATTTCAAACATCTGGGTGTCGTGGCTCGGCCGAAAACATTGAGAAACTTGGTTTTTAAATTCCTGTAAATCCAAAAATTGCCTAAAAATCACGGACCTTGGCATGGTGTCGTGACATGGCACCAACATGCTATGGTAAAATTTTTGTTCTATTTGGGACAAGTTTTGGTATAAGCTTCTTACAAACCGGAGCTTCTCTCAAGAAGGCTCATGGTTCCGATAGGGAATGTGTCACCTTTGTGGGCGAAACGACATACACTGCCTCTTCCTGCCGTGATTTTTTTACAGAGGCAACAAAGACCAATAGGAGTGTCACGCTATAATTTGGAATTATTCCAGGTTCGTTTGGCCTTTTTATACATTTATTATTGAGTTTTCTAGGCATTAATGTGCATAATTCAAATTTGAACTACATGCACATGCTCCAGTGCACCAAAATGGGTTGAAAAATCGTATATGTGTCCTTGGGTGAATGGTTAGGTCCCATGCAAGAAATGGGAATGAATTTCAAACATCCGGGCATCGTGGCTCGGCCAAAAACATTGACAAACTTGGTTTTTAAATTCTTGTAAATCCAAAACTTGCCTGAAAATCATTAAACTTGGCATGTTGCCTTGACATGGCACCAACATGCTGTGGTAAAAAAATTGTCCGATTTTTTGAAGGCTCACACATTAACAACCAACAAAGTCATTTTGGAACAATGAGCTGCCACGTTACAATCGGAAATACAAGTGTTATTCAAACCATGGGCGTTGTACTAACCATTTACGTGCCACCACGCGTCCCCATTTTTATTGGCTAGGAGGCACCGTGCGGGGTAGCTATTTGAGTAGACGGGAGGCGTGGAGCAGACCGCTGCGCAAGCTTACCAGGAGGCGAGCCCTTTGACCTCTATCCGCCGCCCACCTCGCTCCCAACTTCTCCATTAATGGCACCCGAGCCTGGCTAGGTCTCAGTCGACTGAGATTTAAGGGAGCAAAAAGGAAATTTGAAAACAAAAATTTGCACGGATAACTCACGGTCATAGCCTCGACTGAAACTTAACAAAGACTTAACAAGACTGTTATATATGATGACGATGGAAATGGATAGTAATTGTCTTACATATTTAGGAAGACAATTTAAAATGCCACACGCGGCAACGCCCGAAAGACACACGGGCAAAAGAAGAAGGAAGAAGATGCAGACAACAATCTGGGTCGCTGCTCTACTCCTTCTTGATGGGTTGCTGCAGGGCACTGAGTTCCTCCAACTTCGTTAAGGGGTACGTGCACGAAGAGAAGAGGTGCACGCACGACGCACGTACTCACGTCTCGTTCCCAACCACATCCACGCGGGTACACGGTGGAGCTCATTTCTGTACGAAAAGGCAGCTCACGTGACAATTTGACGCGTGTAGCGGTTGTTCACTTGATGGAGGGTCGTGTACCACGCGTGAACGAAACAAAGTGTGACTTGACGCGTTTGCGCGTTAATTTTAAATAAAGTTTATTCCTCAATGGCACATACAGAATATAAAACGATTGTTATCGAGAGAAAAAAGAACACCGCTCTACTATACTAGTATAAAATATAGGCAGGAGCCTCAATGCTTGCTTGCTGGGGTTCGTTTCTTCACACTTTCTCACACAAGACGGCAGGGGCCAATCTCTCTCTCTCACCGCTGGTCACTGATCCGGCCGGATCCCATCAGCCGATGGAAAGGGAGGATGTGCAGCGTTTCCCCGGTCGCCGGCGTCGAGGCAGGAAACTCACTGCCGGCACGTCCCGATCTGTGGTACCCGCCGTTCTCTCCGACCAAGCTCCAGCGCGGTTGGGCCTTCGCCCCTTGCTCGCTGCCGTAGCAGATCCCGGCCGCCGCCACCCTACTAGTTACATCCCGACGACCCTTAGGTACGGCTTCCTCTGGAACCGGCCTTGCTCGACTGCCCAACTTCCCAGGTCGCTGCATGTGGAAAATCCTGCATGTGGATCTTCTCTAGTTCTTTACCTAAAACGTAGCTCGGCCGGCGTACTTCCCATTTTGCAATCTCGTCCTCACACCGTTTGAGAGAAACCACTGTGCTGCTATCGCCCCTTGAAGACAATGAATATGCTTCTTTTTGTCGGCGTATGTGTCATCAACTATTATTGACCAGTAATTGTTTCCTTTCTACCTCTTTTTGCAAACAGGGCTATCCATTTCACCTCATTGCTATTGTGACCTTTTGGTGAACTGTACAAATCCCTTTTTTCTTAAGAGCGTTTTGTGCAGTTCCACTAAAATGTCACACGGGCAACATTTCTACATTTCAGTTGGACTGCACAAAGGGAGATTGGTTGTGCTATCCTCCTCATCCAACTCCGAGCGTAATCTTCTCCAACAAGTAGTTACTTTTATGAGAGATTGCAAAGGTGATCGGCTTCTATTTGTGTGTGTATGTTTCATCACCTAGTGCCACTATTATTGTAAAAACACTTATTCATATCTTTGCAAACAGGGATGGTCAGCTCGATTTTAGTGGAACTGCACAAAATGATCAGATGGTCCATGTCCACCATAGACTTCTTTCTTGGCTAACATGTCTTGTTCAGTTCGACAGAGCTACGTGAAACTAGCTGCCGACCAATGAACACCGTGGCCAGGAAATGGAACCATGCCTACGGACATCATCGATCAATTTTTAATTTTTCTTTATTTGTAGACCTTCTCACAACTTTTTTTCAGGTGTGATGTAAATATTGGGGCTGATCTGTGAATCATTGTGATGAATTAGCATCCATGTTAGTTTTTTTGTATTTGATGGAATGTTGTAATGAGACAACCTTGTATTTGATGGAATGTTGTAACGAGACAACCTTGGAGGCAAGTGGACACAAGAAACCAAAGTTGAAAGCTTCATAGCATTACAGTATAATTTATTATGCTGGGAAATTATGTGACATATAAACAAATTCTGAAAGCTTTATAGCAATGCCAGAAACCATTGAACTTCCTTTCACCGACATGTGGGACATCCAGCATCATGGTCCACATGCCATGCACCAATATTGAGTGCACAACCGCAGGGGGGTTCACCCCGGTCGTTGCGCTGCAGTAATAATGACTATTGAGCAGTCAAATCACAGGGTCCCACCTTTGCCATAGTAAGTTGCTCGGACGAAGCAACCAACATTTCACTATTCGTTGAATCCACTCGTACTCCAATATTCCCACAGTAAGTTGCTCGGACGAAGCAACCATCATTTCACCTTTCCCACAGTAAGTACCTCCTTTTTATTCTAGAAACCACCACATGCGAATATTGGATGGTAGCAGCATAGCATCAATATGGGTTTATGGGGCTCAATTAAAAAATTGAAACCAACCAATGAACTACTAGATGGTGAGCGTTTGGAGTAGTACGTATCAACGCATGCATGCATGAGGAGTACAATGACCAATAACATTTACATGCATCTGTTAGTTTTCTGTTAATCCTTGCACGCAACAATTTAATGCGCTTTGAAATCTAAACATGTGATTGTGACCAGTAAAATTTAGACTGACAAAATGGTATAGTAATACAAAAATTTGGAGATTAAGCTCTATAAACCAGATGTGAGTGATATACTATAGCAGGACAGTTGATGGGATTAGTAGAAAGCAAAGCGCCTTTTTAGCGGGGATTTGCATCAATCTATGAAGGTGCAAAACCAAGTGTTACTACTACACCAAACAAGTTCAAAACGAGAAACTGAACTCACTCAAGGCACGCCTGTCGCGTTTGGTCCGTCGATCAAAGTGGTTCCTCTTGGCATGTCATTTTTTTAGAATGCTCTTGGCATATCACTAACATGTGGGAGGGATTCGGAGCAAACCGACCTAAATTGACGGCAAAATCGCCAACCCGCCGCACTTTGAGAGAGAAGAGGAGCTAGAAGCGATACAGGCTAGTGGAGCTAGGTGTCGCACGGAGGCCGAGAATATGGCGATAGCGTGAGGTGGCTCATGTATGATGTAACTACACTGGGCTGCCGTGTTTCGGAGTCCTCCGGTCTAGTACTCCACCGCGCCGTTCCTGGCTCCTTCTCGATCGTTGGAAATCGTTCTTCTTCCTTTTGCCGACACGTGGGACATCCAGCATCCAGGTCCACGTGTCATGCAAGAATATGGAGATAAGTAGTGTAAGTGAGACTCACCAACTGTCACCAACGTAGGTGGAGTACGTGCATGAATCACCTGCAAAAAAAGGAGTACATGCACGAAGAGAAGAGGTGCACGCACTGACGCACATACTCTTTGCCTCTTTCCCTAACACACACACGCGGGTACACAGTGGAGCTCATTTCTGTACGAAGAGGCAGCTCATATGATAATTTGACGCGTGTAGTAGTTGTTCACTTAAGTGGAGGGTCGGGAACCACGCGTGAATGAATCATAGTTCGACCATGACGCGGTGGCGCATTATTTATAAATAATTTTTTTTTCTTCAATGGCACGTACGCAGTTTTTTTCTTCAATGGCACGTGAATCATGCACGCACAATGACGGAGCACGGGATGGTAGCCATGGACATGGTCGGCCCTTTTTGGAGACTACTAGTACAGAACTTTGGACAAAACTTACATGCGGCCTAAAAAGGACCGGAGGGAGTACTACTTTGATGTGTCCTGTCAACTCGCAGAACGAGGAGATGCTTGCTTACTACGCCCTCTCCCTCGCCCACGTGCGCTCGGTGGCTCACAGGACGAGGAGAAGCTTTTGCTTACTATGTGGTGGACGTGCCGCAGTTCATTCGGTGTCAGATTCCAGAACTATATACTCCTACTACTCGTACTACAGTAGTACTACTAGTAGTAGTACCATCATCATTGTTCGACTTCCGGAAGAGGCGAAGAGCCAAGCGCAAGGTCAGTTATAGCCAAAGCTGTGCCACCTTTTAGTAATCTCACAAAGCGTGTCAGAGCCTGTGCAACAGCCAGACAAGTAGCACGTACACATTTACTAGTAACTTCCAAGGGACATATGCCAACATGCCACACAAGTTCATACCCCATTCCCGTATTAAAATTTGTGCACTACTCTACATAGATTAACAGCGCTCCCATAATTTTGTGCACGACTACTCCACTTAAACGTTATCGATGGACTCCATGTACACCACCTGCTTCCAGTCCCAGGAGTTCTTCATAGAAGGCACGATCCATAGTGGCGGGAACCATGGTCGCAGCTTTCTAGTGTGGTTCCACACGATGGAGATTCATCCTAGCTGAAGCGGCATAAATCAGGAGTCCAGACCGATCCCAAGCCCGCTTCTGAGGTTCTGACCACCCTGGCCCACCAAAAGCCCCTCCCCCTCCCGCGCGCGCTTCCCGCCCGGCGCCAGCTGCCCGCATTCACGCCGCTGTAGTGCGCGCCGCTCCACATTGAAGGCGGCTCAGAGCGGACG
Organism: Elymus sibiricus; assembly: GCA_039707655.1. Lineage (NCBI taxonomy): Eukaryota > Viridiplantae > Streptophyta > Magnoliopsida > Poales > Poaceae > Elymus > Elymus sibiricus. The sequence goes on from CM077676.1 coordinate 313,190,559, forward strand.
CAGTGAGAGTGAGAGGTCGCGTCCACCATTGAAGCGGCGCGCCAGCCGAGGGCGCCGCTCGCTACACGCCCAGCTGGACGCACCTCCTCGCCGCATTCAAATGCCTCCATTAAACCTGCGTGGAAGCCGAGAAACCTAGTACATCCACACGTCCGTTCAGGAGCGGGCCGGCATTAAACGCAACGCCGGCCAAGCTCCTCCTTCCACCATTTTCTCCACTCTTTCGATGGCATCCGATGAGCAGGAAGAGCAGTTCTCGGGTATAAAAGCCGGCTGGGTGGCCCGCCTAGCCCGGCGGTTACGAGCGAGGCAGCTCACTGCTCCACCTCCGTCGCCTAGCCCGACGGAGCCAGTTGCCACCCCCAGCCAGCTCGAGGAGGACTGGCGAGTTGCTCCACGCCCGCACGGCGCCTCCAGTGCCTGCGACCGCGCCATCCGCCGTCGACGCGCGCGTAGCCGCGCCATGCAGGCAAAGAAAGAAGCTGGCTGCGCGGATGTCGATGAGGTGGCGGCCAGCACGTCTGCGCCCGCCGCCATCATCGAGGAGAAGTAGAACACGGGAGGCCGCCGCTGCTTGTATCCCATGAAGGCCACCGCCGAGGCGACGCCGGCGTACACAGCCAGTGTCTTGCACGGTTCTTCTTCAGCGCAGACCATCGTCGACCCCGCATGGGCTCCACAGAAGCGAAGGCGCCCCCTTCCCCTCTGCCTGAAGCATTAGCCGGGGGTTCCACTCCGATGAGCAATGGGGAAGCGAGCCGCCCTTTGTGCTGAAGCATATACCTCCAGGGCTCTCGGCAGTCCGATGATCGGGCTGCCGGACATGAGGAAGACAAAAGGAGCCGCCGGCGACCATTTAGATTAGGTATTAATTATACCTCTAGAGCCAGACTAGCACCGCTTAGTTGATGTAAATGTAATGATATCCATCATGTTTATATGAAAATCCGTCATGTTTATATGAAATCCGGCCGTGTTTGCATGAATTTTGTCTTGTTGGTTCGAACTGTTGTCAAAATGTATGCGACTACGGTTGGATGGCGTCCTCCCGCATCCGTGTCCGCTCTCACGCACATGCGCGCACACACACACACAGGCTCGCGACTTTTTGTACACACCATCTCTATCTAGGTTAGTGTCTCATTGTCTTTGAGAGAGAGAGAGAGAGAGACATGCACACACATGAAGAGAAGAAGCGCACGCACGCACTCGATCGTTCCCTCATGCACACGCGCGGGTACACGGTGGAGCGCATTTGCACATGAAGAGGCAGCTATGATAATTTGACCCATCTAATTGTCCACTTAATGTAGGGTCTGGGACCACATGTGAGCCATACAAAGTGCGACCTGAATGCGATGGCTCGGTTATTGATCGACTTTTTTTACTGGTACGTTAAATGAAAAGATGGCTCCACGCGTATTCAATTTAAAATGATTGCTACGGAGAGGAAAAAAATTACTCGACTATATATGTAGGCTGGAGTTTCGGGACTTGCTTGCTAGGGTTGCTCTCTTCTTCTCACTCTCTCACCCTCTCTAGATCTAAACAAGATGGTGGTGTCCACTCTCTCTGTTTCTCTCTCTTCTCGCCGGTGGTCATAGATCCTGCCGGATCCCTTCCGCTGGGTAGGGTACGAGGTGCAATGTTGACGCGGTTGCCGTTGGCGAGGGAGGAAGCCGACGCACACCGTCTTCTCTGACCTGGCGCCGGCATGGGTGGTCCTCCACACCCTTGCTTGCTGCCGTCATGTTGGCAGATCCCGCCACCTTCCTCGCCACAACCCACCGACCGGAGGTATAACTTCTTTTAGAACCGGCCTTCTTCTAATGGGCCAGCTCCCCACGTCGCTGCATCCTACATGTGGATATTCTTCAGTCCATAGCTCCCCATGTATCTAGATACCCCCGTCGGCTTGTCGAACACTCGAACACCTCCTAAATTTTTACTATTAGAGGAAAAAAGGTAATGCATGAAGATAAATAGATGGCCTGGTTGAATGTGGGATTTTTTTTGGGGTGGGCGGGGTAGCAAAGACTGGTTAACGAACCAATCTCTTTGTTGAAAAGGGCAATAAAGTGGGGTGGGGGCGAAGGGTGGGGGGAAGTACTAGTAGTAAGATTCTGGCCTGACCGGTCTCTTGGTCAAAAAAGGAAAGAAAGTGAGGGGGTGCTGGGTGGACAACGCAACAGAGAATGAGCATGGCTAGATTTCCTGTAGTCACGCAGCAAAAGGTCACTGACGAGATCACGAGAACAAAAATGGCACAAATCCAGACATTCTGCTTGCATGTTTGCCGCTCCCGGCAACCACCTCTGCCTCACCACTTTATGCCTTGGTGGAGGTAAAACATGTTTGTGCCTCACCTGTCCCTATGCCCTTACTGCAGCTGTTAATCTAATATCTGGTAAAATGAAACAATGCTACTGTTAATGTGATGTCACTCTTAAGTAATGCTGCCGTCAATCTATTGCCATTGGTAAACTGAAGCAATGCCACCATCGTTTTATGAAATGCTCCTATCTTGCTTTATTTCCCATGAAGAGTGCTTTGGGGTGCTACACTTAAATCTCACGCCGGTAACATAGCTTCATCTCAGTGGAACTGCAGAAATTTAATTGCACATTTGGTTGAAACGACGATGTATTTCTCCTTTCCGTATCACCCTTTGTTAGAAAGATCATTCTTGTTAACCGTGCACGTAGCTACTGATCATGTGCTACTGTCATCACAGAGTTATAATGCAATTGTTGTGCATGTTAATCTAAGCCCCCGTTAATCTAGTGCTCGTGTTGATCTGATGTGATGGCACTTCTTAGTTAATGGCAATTTTTCATACTGTCAATGTAATGCCATTGATAACATATGAGATGATGTTGTTAAACATATGACACAACAAAAAATGGCACTGCTTAAATAACCCTATCACATATTTCTGCAAACAGAGTTGTCTATCTCCATGTGGTTTCTAATTCTGCAAACAGAAGCACAAACCACAATTTTAGTAGAACCGCACAAAATTAGATGGCTGCATCTACCTTCTGTCAGCTAACCTCACGGTGCTCGAGGTATTCCTACATTCGTAACTAGGAAGAATGACCAACGCAAGATGAAATAAGCTTATTCTTATGTTGACTTGCTGATCGCAGTGTAGAACGAGCCTGTCATGTGTGGAGGAGCGAACAAGCAGTGTAGCCGCCCCGTCAATGCAAGATAAAAGACACCGGGTCATAGATGGCCTGGCCGGCGAGTAGGGGTCATGCAAACAGCAATGCCTAATTTTAGTGGAACTGCACAATAAAGATATTGGGGTGAGTTGGACAAATTTTCTATAGCCAGACGGAAGGAATTGCACTGATCGATTGGATCGAATTTCCTCCATGGCATGAGATGAGACCCCAAGGTGGAAATCAACTAATCACTTATAAAATTATGGATAATCTTCCTCACGCAGGTCAGTACCCCTTCATCCAGATGATCGTGTTTTGTCATGCCGAGCTATTGATATGTGCTACTATTTTGCAACACCGTTTAAGTACAGCTATTGTTTCCTATCTTTTCACATTCAGGACAATGAAGATGATTTCAGTGGAACTGCACAAACTGGTCTGATGTTGAGTGATCTCTATTTCCTCCTCTGTTTGCTGCAATGTGTCAGGGTCAATTGCAAGATGAGCCTGCGAGCTAACTGTGGAGTTGCCAACATGCTCAAAGTGCACTCAACATTGAGAAGAAAGAAGCATGCCCAGGAAATTAATGCGTAGGGAGGCCCTTTGCTCAGAGAAGCATCGATCGTTTTTGCTTGATTTCTACACCTTCTCACAGCTTTGTCTTGGTTATAGTATGGTGAATCACTGAGATGCATAAACATGCTAAACTTATATATGTGCTTGTGAATGTTAGCTAGTATGCATACTGTATCTTTTGAAGCTTAGTTTAATGTGAATGTTGACCAGCGTGTGAACATTTAGAATCTATATTGTGGGCTTGTTATTTGACGCGTCATTTGTGCCGCGCTTCGACCAGTGTGAGTGTTTGCATGCATTACCGCACCCTCTAATTTGGTGGATGCCAAGCGGGCCCGAGGAGGAGCCATAAGTTTTTTTCAAGTTGAAAAAGGTTACCGAGCAGGACTGCAGGAGCCATAAGCTGGAGTGCGTCTTTTATTATTTTTTTGTGAATGGGCCATAAGCTGGAGAGCTGGAGAGTGTCTCTAGTGTTAACACCGACCAGTACAAGAGTCGATCCATCTTAAAGCCCATATTTTTGTAGGAAAAGCCCATATTACTTGAAGAGGGGCGCTCCCAAAAACCCCCTTCTTCCTCCTCGCTCCCACTTCACTGTTCGCTGCAGCTTGCTCCTACAGAAAACCCCCGCTCCCCTTCTTCCTCACTCCTACAAAAAAACCATGCTTGCCTTCTTCCTCACTCCAACAGAAAACCCCAGCCCCCCTTAACTAGGCTCGTCTTTCTCTACTCTGCTCAAACCCGTGAGCTCGACGCGGCGGCCGCAAGGAAAATGGAGTCAGCTGGCCCCATCTTTAAGAAGATGAGGCTCCCGCCAGCGGCGACGCCGGTTGTAGTTCTCGCACCCAACAGCGCGGGGAGAAGCGGCAAGCCTCCCCCTAGATCTTAGGAACCCAAAGAATCTCGGGCCGACCGCATCAGTGATCTCCCGGACGCCATCCTTGGGGAGATCATCTCGCTTCTCCCCACCAAGGATTGCTTCCTCACCCAAGTCCTCGCATCTCGGTGGCACCCTCTATGGCGCGCCGCGCCTCTTAATCTCGACTGTCGTGGCCTATCTCTGTTCAATGATTTTGAACTCCCCGGAGCCATCATCTCCTCCCACCAGGGCTCCGTTCAACGCCTCTGCATCCCGGCATGCTACCTGTGCATGCCCTGCACGGTGGACGCTTGGCTGAAATCCCCTGAATTCGAAAAACACCAGCTGCTTGAGTTGTACTATTCCCACATAAATCACATACCACATTCCGAACACCATGTACTTGTGCCCTCAGCACCGATGTCCATCTCGTGGTTTTCCTCCTCTCTCCACACCACCACCTTCGCCCTGTGCAAACTACCAGACAATCTGGTACAAAAGCTTCGACTACCACTTCTAAAAAAACTTTCACTTGTGGTGGTTCGTATATCAGAGGCCTCACTGCACAGCATCATCCAATCCAGTTGCCCTGCCCTGGAGTGCTTAGTGCTTCTTTTGATAGTTAAAATTGGTTGTCTCCGAATAAAGTCGCCTAACATCATAAGAATTGGAATTTCTTTTGATGTAGGGGAGCTCGTCATCGAAGATGCCCCTTCACTTCAAAGGTTGATCCTTGATTCTTATTAGTCACCTTCGCAAATAACTGTCATCTCTGCGCCTAAACTAGAGACCTTGGGTGTAATTCATGATCTCTGTGATCATTTCAAGATGGTGTTTGGCTCCATAGTTATCCAGGTACTCTATATTATGATCTACGCTTTTGTAATCATAAGATGCATTTTTCATTTGTGCGCATAAGTTTTATATCATCTTGGAGTACACTTTTTGTACTAATATTATGTTCTATGTTCAATGAAGAGTTTGTCCATGGATAGCCTATCAATGGTGCCGAATTCTGTCAAGATCTTATATATCAGTATGAATACTTTTGATCTGAACAAGATTATTGGCTTGTTGCGATGCTTTCCATGTCTGGAGAAGTTGTATATAAATGTGATGATTTCACGCAGATTGGAAGTCCATATATAGTGTACAAGAATTAACCATTCAGTTGTTGCTCTTTTGACATACTCTTTTTTAGACCTTAACTGTTTTAAATCTTCATGTCTATTTAGGCAGCAGGACGGGGTACAAAAGGTATAACCAATCGGTGGCATTGTAAGCACCAGGATTTTCTCTGTTCTCATGACATTCGTTTGAAGACAATAACGCTGGAAGGATATGCAGCCACCCACGCAAACACTAGATTTGTCTCATTCTTCCTGCTGAATGCGAGGGCACTATTGTCCATCAGGCTTAAATTTATTAACAACGAAGTTTTGACGGATGGATATGTCGAAGAGCAAAAAAAGGAGTTTCAGGTGGACAAATGGGCTTCTGAACATGCCAGTCTTCTTTTTACATCATCTTGTGGTCATATTCCATTAAATTTTACGACTCGGGATGTTCATTTTATGGATCTGACCGATCCATTTGATTGTGACTACTAAAAACACTGCTGCAGTTAGATGTTGTTGCCCTTTTCAAACTAGGTTTAGTCTAAACCTAATGAACAATTAACCCTCGTGCTTTTGTACAGTTTGTAAGCTGGAGTTAGATGTTGTTGCCCTTTTCAACTCGGCTGTGGCTGTCATATTTTCTTTGAAACAAGGCCAATGGCTTATTTAATTAAGAGAGAAATACTGTAACAAATCCCAAGCAAGGAAAATAACATCACTCTCGCCAGCTCCTTGAGCTCATTGTGCATTACAGAACCCAAGTGCTTAGCGCCCGCCAGCAGCCACAAACTTATTTTGAGCTAGCACACCAAATGGGCTGTAATTCCTAATAAGAAAGGCTGCATCGCTGTGACAGATTTGGATTCTGACATTTGGGACCCACAAGGAAAAAACCTATCCAAGGTGGTGTCGACTTAGTCAACAAACGATTCTGCCTGCCAGCCGGATTGACATCCAACATCTGTCGTGCTTCTTCTAACTCTTGTCTTCTTCCTCCAGACGCCCAAACGAAACCACGCCATCGGTCCCGCCTGCTCCCGCCTCCCACGGCTGGCTGCTCCTCCGCCCATACATTAACGCCCCACCGTACCCTCAAACATTGGCCATTCCATCCCTCCACTCCCCCACACGTCCTGTTATTCTCCGGCGACGTTAGCCACCACCCGCACCCGCACCCAAACCTGTCAACCCTTGTACTCTCGTCTGCCTGTGAGTCTGCGACTACACTACTGCATCTTCCACGGCTCCAGTTCGTTCCCGTCCGAGGCCTCGCCGTCGTCCTCTGCATTGGTTCGCTCACCGCGGTGCCGCCGTCTGGCGTTGTCAACGTGGTCAACAACCGAGAGGAATCAGGAGATGACTGTACGTGGAGAGGATGACAGTAGGGACCCATGAGGGTCATTGCAGTATGCAAGCAAGTGCCTCCTTATTACAAGCCAAAAAAAATGCTTCCTCCTAATGGTTTGACATATGGGTCCCATGCCATTATTAACGTAGTCAATAAGCGAGAGAATTGCCCAACGAGCGGCTGACACCAGGGACCCAGCAGCTCTCGCAGTTGTTTTTTTGTTTTTGAGACGAAGCAGGGTATCAACTGGGCTGTGCGGGGGCTGTAGCCCGTCTAGCCCAGGCTTTTATTTTCTGTTTACCACATGACCATCCCAGTTGTTTTTTCTCTTTCTGAAAATGGCTAGCCCAGTTCTATTATTTTTTGCAGAATACCCAACCGAGGCTTACTTGCTTTTCTCAGACCAACTGGGCTGCAAATCTTTCAAGACGAGGAGGGATGTATTCGGGGATTGCCCAGAAAATGGAATATAAGTAGTAAGAAATGGGCTGTAAATTTTAAAAACAACACAGCAAACCGGCAATTAGTTTCAAATTACGTTTTTTTAGGATTTTGATATTTTAAATTTCATTGATTTTTTTTGCGGTGAAAAATACGTAGGATTTTAAATAAATATAATTTTATTTTTCAAATTAGTTTGAATCTGACTCGAAATTTCGGGATTAAAAACAGTTCGGACCCCACCGAAATATGCAAAAATTCGTTGAATTTTTTAACCGTGGCCCGAATATGGGCTGTAATGCTAACAAAAAGAACATGGGCTTCAAAAAAAATCCTTAAGAATTAGCAAATGGGCTGTAAATTATTAATTTTTTTGGGAAATGGGATGTATGCTGTTTGCCACAGATTTTGAGGCTGACTTGTGGGCCTACTATGTTGACGCGTACGCAAGGCTTTGTGAATTTAGTCAACAAACGATTCTAGCGGCAGTGACCGTTGGATAACATCCAACGGTCGTGCTGCTTCTACAATCTCTGATCTTCTTGCTCGAGTCACCCAAACCAGCGCCGGCGGGACCGCCTGCTCCTGCCTCCCATGGCCGGCTGTGCTGCCGCGCAGGCCTCACCGCCCCTCCTACTCCCACCACTGGCCAGGCCATCCTTCTACTCATCCACACCTCTTGTTATTCTCCGGCGACATAGGCCTCACACCGTAGCCGAACCAGTCAACCCTCGTACTCCCCTCAGCGTGGGCATCCACTTCTGTGGCTTCGCCGGCTCTGGGTCATTCCCTTCCTGGGCCTCGCCGTTGTCCACCGCGTTGGTGCTCTCGGCGCGGCCTGGTCAACATGGTCAACAAACGATAGCCATCAAAAGAGGGATGTACATGGATAGGCTCATAGTAGGGACCCACATGGTCCATGGCCGCACGCATGCAAGTGACTCCTTATTACGCGAAAAAATGGTTCCTCCCCCTGACTGCTGGGACCCACCAGCTATAGCTTCGCATGGAAGGAAGTGCCTCATTATTACGCGGAAAAAAACGTTTCTCCCCATGACAAGTGGAACCCACCAGATTTGGCGGCTGACTTGTGGGCCTACTAAGTTGACGCGTACGCAGGGCTTTGTCAACATAGTCAACAAACGATTCTAGCAGCAGTGACCGTTAGATGTTAATCCAACGGCCGTGCTGCTTCTTCAATCTCTGATCTTCTTGCTCCAGCCGCCTAAACCAGCGTCGGCGGGACCGCCTGCTCCTGCCTCCCGTGGCCGGCTGTGCTGCCACGCAGGCTTCACCGCCCCACCCTACTCCCACCATTGGCCAGGCCTTCCCTCTACTCACCCACATCCCCTATTATTCTCCGGCGACGGCAGCCTCACACCGCAGCCGAACCAGTCAACCCTCGTACCCCCCTCGGCGTGGGCATCCACTGCCGCGTCTTCCCCGGCTCCGCATCATTCCCTTCCTAGGCCTCGCCGTCGTCCACTACCTTGGTGCTCTCGGCGCGGCATAGTCAACGTGGTGAATGAACGACAACCATCGGAAGAGGACTGTACACGGTGAGACTGACAGCTGGATCCACCAGTTACATCTTCGCACGCAAGGAAGTGCCTCCTTATTACGCGCAAAAAAAATGATTCCTCCCCCTGACAGCTGGGACCTACCTGCTATATCTTTGCACGCAAGGAAGTGCCTCCGTATCCTCCCTGACTGCTGGGACCCACCCGGTCGAAGGGTACGTAGTGTTGTCTGTCTGGTCGCGAACGTGTACGTACATACTGGTCGATCGGTCTCTCTGCAACGATAAACCGTGGGCGTGTAAGGAGCGGCACGTGTCGTAGTAGAGCCCCCGACGTAGCAGTTCAGGCAGCCCCGTCTAAATCGTATACACGTACGTATAGCCACGCTGCAAAAAATACGGGCACGTACGTACATACGGGCGGGGTCTTGAACGCGTACTCGCGCATACGTATGGCCAGGGCTTGTGTACATGGAGAGGCAATGGACGGCAGCAACGGCTCCTGTTCATCGGCAGCCAACCGGCTGGGTCAGAACGGAGAAACAGCGTTGTGTTCATCGGGAGGCAACTGACTGGCTCGGAAGGCATCCTGTTCATCGGGAGTCAACCAGCTTGGACAGAACAGCCGAAACGGGGTCCTGTTCATCGACTCGGGGTCTGGCGTACCGCAAAACGGAGGAAACGGCCTTCTATTTGACCGCCTACGGTCAAAACGGGGTCCTGTTCATCGACTGGGGGTTTGGCGTACCGCAAAACGGATGAAACGGACTTCTATTCAACCGCCTAAGGTCGAAACGGGGCCCTGTTGATCGGGAGGGGTGTGGCGTACCGCCAAACAGAGAAAACGGACTTCTCTCCGAGCGCCTACGGTCGAAACGGGGTCCTGTTCATCGGGAGGGGTGTGGCGTACCGCAAAACGAGACTCCACGGGCTACTGTTCATCCATCGTCGACTTCCTCCAGCCTCCACCGGCTACTGTTCATCCAGCCTCCATGGGGTCATGTTCATCCAGCCTCCACCGGCTACTGTTCATCCAGCCTCCACGGGATCCTATTCATCCACCCCCAACCGGCTGGGGTATGGCGTACCGCGGCACGGCCTCCTCGGGGTCCTGTTCATCCAGCGCCAACCGCCTACATGGCCGGGGTCCTGTTCATCCAACCCCCACTGGCTAGGGTGGGGCGTACAAGCGGGCGGCAGCAACGGGAACTGTTCGTCCACAGCCAACCAACCGGCTCGATCGATGCATCTCGACTCATGTCTACGTGTATCGCGCGCGCGGCAGCAACGGGCACTGTTCATCGAGAGGCAACCCAACCGGCTAGCTACGTCTCACACGGGGGCTCGATCGGATTCAGTAAGCAGCGACAACAGATCGATCGGGTTCAGTTAGCAATGAAGGGATCGCTCGGGTTCAGTTAGCAGCGAAGGGATCGATCGGCTTCAGTTAGCAGCGAAGGGATTGATCGGGTTAAGTACGTAGTGTGAGAGATCGATCGCTCGTGTTCAGTACGTAGTGCGAGGGCGATCGATCGCTCGGGTTCAGTAAATGAATGCCTCGCATCGGGTTCAGTTAGCGAGCGCCTCGCACACACGTGTGCGTATGAGAGAAACACGCAAACTACACTGCATCGCTCGGCCCCGACCACCCACCGTAACCGGGAACTCCAAGAAAATTTCCTCGCCCTCAGTTCTACCATGATTTTTTACGTCATGGACGGCCCAAAGAATGTCATGTGGGTGCGTCTCCGGCCCGCCCAGGACGAAAAGCCCATTTTCTATCATAATTTTTTTTCATAGAAGTAGGAGGCCACCACATCTATGATGATACGTGTTTTGTCACAATTATTGACAGAAAAAGTTTTCGCTCGGGTCATAATGTCATGGATGTGTCTTTTTTTGTAGTGGGTGGAATAGAATATGTTGGTAGAGATTTATAAGGGAAGACAAAAGTGAAGAAAGTCTCGCATCAATGCGGCTGATCGTTAGGCAATGGAGAGGCCTTACAATCGATATCAATGCGAGGAGTAGGGATTGCCATGCAACGGATGCACTAGAGCTATAAGTGTATGAAAGCTCGCTACTGAAACTAACTGGGTGTGCATCCAACTTGCTTGCTCATGAAGACCTCTGGCATTTGAGGAAGTCCGTTGCTACTTGTAGACTGCGTTGGTATTTCCTCGAAGAGGAGAGGATGATGCAGTATAGTAGAGATAAGTATTTCCCTCAGTTAAGAACCAAGGTTATCAATCCAGTAGGAGAACCACGCAAAATGCCTTTAGCAGCACCTGCACACACAAAAGCAAACACTTGCACCCAACGCAAATAAGAGGGTTGTCAATCCTCTTAGCGGTTATTTGCAAGGATTAATTCTGATAGTGATATATAGATAAACTAAAATACAAAATAAAATAAAAGTAAATAAATTACAGAAAGGTATTTTTGGTTTTAAATATATGATAAAAGTAGACCCGGGGGCCATAGTTTTCAATAGAGGCTTCTTTCTCGAACACATAGCATACGGTGGGTAAACAAATTACTGTTGGGCAATTGATAGAAAAGCAAATAATTATGACGGATTCATGGCAATGATCATGTATATAGGCATCATGTCCGAGACAAGTAGACCGACTCCTGCCTACATCTACTACTATTACTCTACCCATCGACCGCTATCCAGCATGCATCTAGGGTATTAAGTATGAAACAGAGTAACGCCTTAAGCAAGATGACATGATGTAGACAAAGTAAACTCAAGCAGTATAAATAAACCCCATCTTTTTATCCTTAATGGCAACAATACAAATACGTGTCATGTCCCTTTCTGTCACTGGGATTGAGCACCGCAAGATTGAACCCATCACAAAGCACCTCTCCCATTGCAAGATAAACCAATCTAGTTGGCCAAACCAAATCGATAGATCAGAGAGAAATACAAAGCTATAATAATCATGCATAAAAGAGTTCAGAGAAGACTCAAATATTTCTCATGAATAATCTGATCATAAACTCACAATTCATCGGATCCCAACAAACACACCGCAAAAGAAGATTCCATCGGATAGAACTTCAAGAACATCGAGGAGAACATGGTATTGAAGATCAAAGAGAGAGAAGAAGCCATCTAGCTACTAGCTATGGACCCGTAGGTCTGTGGTAAATTACTCACACATCATCGGAGGGGCAGCGAGGTTGATGAAGAAGCCCTCCATGATCGATTCCCCCTCCGGCAGATCGCCGGAAAAGGCCTCTAGATAGGATCACGGAAGAACAGAGGCTTGCGGCAGCGGAAAGGTTTTCTCTTCTATCTCTCTGGAATATTGGGATTTTTTTGGAATTTATAGTGTTGGAATTAGGCCAGGAGGGGCTACGAGGGGCCCACAAGCCTGGGAGGCGCGCCCTCCGAGCTTGTGGCTCCCTCGTGGCTCCTCTGGTCTTCTCCGGAAGCTTTGTGGGTCTCTTCTGGTCCAGAAAAAAATAATCCAAAGTTTTTTTCTCGTTTGGACTCTTTTTGATAATGATTTTCTGAAAAGACAAAAACAAGCAAAAAAACAGCAACTGGCACTAGGCACTGGGTTAATAGGTTTGTCCAAAAAATGATATATAATGGCATATAATTGCATATAAAACATCCAAGATTGATTCTATAATAGCATGGAACAATCAAAAATTATAGATACGTTGGAGACGTATCAAGCATCCCCAAGCATAATTCCTACTTGTCCTCCAGTAGGTAAATGATAAAAACAGAAATTTTGTTGTGGAATGCTACCTAACATGTTTCATCATGTAATCTCTCTTACGATATGAATAATAAGATCCGAATGATTCAAAGCAATAGTCTATAATTTGACTTAAAGACATCAAAACTCAGGCATACTAATAAAAAATCATGTCTTTCAAAATAAAAATGCTAAAGAAAGTTATCCCTACAAAATCATATAATCCTATCATGCTCCATCTTCTTAACACAAAATATTTATCATGCACTACCCCGATGACAAGCTGAGCAATTGGTTCATACTTTTTAACGCGCTTCAGCCTTTTCAACCCCCACGCAATACATGAGCGCAAGCCATGGATATAGCACTATGGGTGGAGTAGAATATGGTGGTAAGGATTAATAAGGGGAAGTCAAAAAAAATAAGAAGATAGTCTCACATCGACGAGGCTAATCGACAGGCTATGGATATGCCCATTAATTGATGTCAATGCGAGGAGTAGGGATTGCCATGCAACAGATGCACAAAGAGCTATTAGTGTATGAAAGCTCAACATGAAAACTAAGTGGGTATGCATCCAACTTGCTTGCTCATGAAGACCTCGGGCATTTGAGGAAGCCCATCATCGGAATATACAAGCCAAGTTCTATAATGAAAAATTCCCACTAGTATATGAAAGTGACAAAATAGGAGACTCTCTATATGAAAAACATGTTGCTACTTTGAAGCACAAGTATGGAAAAGGATAGTAACACTGCCCCTTCTCTTTTTTTCTCTCATTTTCTTTTTTTTCTTTTTTTCTTTCTTTTTCTCTTTTTTTGTGGGCTCTTTTTGGCCTCCTTTTTTTCCTCACTGGGACAATGCTCTAATAATGATGATCATCATACTTCTATTTACTTACAACTCAAAAGAAAATTACAACTCGAAACTAGAACAAAAATATGACTCTATATGAATGCCTCTGGCGGTGTACCAGGATGTGCAATGATACTAGCTTAACATGTATAAAAAATTATGAACGGTGGCTGAGCCACAAATAGTATGTCAGCTATATGATCATGCAAAGCAATATGACAATGACGATGTGTGTCATAAAAATGGAACGGTGGAACTTGCATGGCAATATATCTCGGAATGGCTATGGAAATGCCACGATAGGTAGGTATGGTGGCTGTTTTGAGGAAGATATAAGGAGGCTTATGTGTGATAGAGCGTATCATATCACGGGGTTTGGACGCACAGGCGAAGTTTGCACCAACTCTCGATGTGAGAAAGGGCAATGCACAGTACCGAAGAGGCTAGCAAATTGCGGAAAGGTGAGAGTGCGTATAATCCATGGGCTCACATTAGTCATAAAGAACTCACATACTTATTGCGAAAGTTTATTAGCCCTCGAAGCAAAGTACTACTACGCATGCCCCTAGGGGGATAGATTGGTAGGAAAAGACCATTGCTCGTCCCCGACCTCCACTCATAAGGTAGACAATCAAAAATAAATCATGCTCCAACTTCTTAGCATAACGACAGATCATACGTGAATGCTTCAGGAATCACAAACCTTAACACCAATATTCTTACTAAACCACAATTATCTACTAGCACCTCCCACATATTACCATCTTAATATCGCAAAACTATTGCAAGGAATCAAACTTATCATATTCAGTGATCTACATGAAAGTTTTTATTATATCCCTCTTGAATACCTATCATTAGAGATGAACTTGCTATAGTTCCTTATGTTAAAAATGAAATTATTGCTATAACACCCATACTTGATAGCTCCTTGAATGAAAAGCATGATTGCAATGATGTTATTATAAATTCTATTAATGTCAATTGTGCTAATTATATGCAAAGCTACAAGCTTGGGGATGAAAATTTTGTTATGTCCACTACTTATGGCAACGATCTAGATTGGGGTGATAATGCATCTTATGATCTTGAAAAAAAAATTAAGCCTCATGATGAATATGTTATTGAAAATAATGTTTGCAATACTATAAAAAGTGGGTTTGGAAGAGCGTCAACTTTAGGTAATAATGATCCCATTACTTTGGAGAATTATCAATCTTACGAATTTTTGGATAAGAGTGGGTTTGGAGAGGTCTTGACTTTAGTTGATGTTAATCCCGCTATCTTGGAAGATTATAAAACTTTTATGCATGCGGATCATGAAGAGAATATTTTATATGATAGCTATATTGTTGAATTTGAGTACGATCCTACATGTAATTATTATGAGAGAGGAAAATATGGTTGTAGAAATTTTCATGTTACTCAATTACCTCTCTTGAAGTTCAAATTGGTAATGCTTTGTTCTTCTTCCTTGGATATGCTAGATACTTCTTGTCTTGATAATTTGTTTTCCTATAAAATGCCTATGCATAGGAAGTATGTTAGACTTAAATGTGTTTGTCACATGTTTTATGATGCTCTCTTTGTGTTTCAATTCTTATCTTTTATGTGAGCATCATTAATATTCCAAGCCTATCTTAATGGCTATAAAGAAAGAGCTTGTTGAGAGACAACCCAATACTTTCCGTTCTTGTGTGTTTACACAATTATAGCCTCTCTTATGATTGTGTTTTTAACTTTTAATTAATGTTTGTGCCAAGTAATGCCTTTGGGATAATGTTAATGATAGTATAATTTGCTGTTTGGAAAACAGAAAGTTTTGCGTCCAGTGCTGGAATTTAATTCTGTACTGGAGCGTCAGAAAAATCTGAAATTTTTACATAGTATTGGTATATGAATTTTTTACGTTGCACTAATTTTTCAGAATTTTTGGAGTTACAGAAGTATGGCTTTTAAATAGATCTTTACAGACTGTTCTGTTTTAGACAGATTATGTTTTTATTGCATAGTTTGCTTATTTTGATGAATCTAGGGATCGTATCGGGGGGTATGAGGCATGGAGAAGTTGGAGTATAGTAGCATTATGCCAATATTAAATATGAATCAATTTACAACAGTACCTAAAGTTTAATATTTGTTTGTTATACTAACGGATCTCACGAGGTTTCTGCTGAGTTTTGTGTGCTGGAATTTTCAAGTTTTGGGTGAGACTACGGTGGATAAAGGAATAAGGAGCGGCAAGAGCCTAAGCTTGGGGATGCCCAAGGCACCCCAAGGTAATATTCAAGTAAGACTCAAGCGTCTATGCTTGGGGATGCCCCGGAAGGCATCCCCTCTTTCGTCTACAATTTATCGGTAACTCACTTGGAGCTATATTTTTATTCATCACATGATATGTGTTTTACTTGGAGCGTCTTGTGATATAGTTTGTTTCCTTTTGTTTGATTTTTAGTTTGTCACAATCATATTTTCTGAACATACCTTTTTGAGTGGGACGCACATTGTTCGTGATTTGTTAGAATACTCTATGTGCTTCACTTATATCTTTTGAGCTAGGCAGTTGCTCTAGTGCTTCACTTATATCTTTTAGAGCACGGCGGTGGTTATATTTTAAAGAAATAGATGCACTCTCATGCTTCACTTATATCTTTTTGAGATTCCAATGCTTAGCAATGGTAATATGCATGGGTTATGAATTTGGTCCTGATATGATAGGTATTCAAGAGGGATATAATAAAAACTTTCATGTAGATCACTGAATATGATAAGTTTGATTCCTTGCAATAGTTTTGTGATATTAAGATGGCAATATGTGGGAGGTGCTAGTAGATAATTGTGGTTTAGTAAGAATATTGGTGTTAAGGTTTGTGATTCCCGAAGCATGCACGTATGGTCTGTCGTTATGCTAAGAAGTTGGAGAATGATTTATTCTTGATTGTCTTCCTTTGTGTGGCAGTCGGGGGTGCGTGATGGTTAACTCCTACCAACCTCCCCCCTAGGGGCATGCGTAGTAGTACTTTGATTCGAGGGCTAATAAACTTTGTAATAAGTATGTGAGTTCTTTATGACTAATGTGAGTCCATGGATTATACGCACTCTCACCTTTCCGCAATTTGCTAGCCTCTTCGGTACCATGCATTGCCCTTTCTCGCATTGAGAGTTGGTGCAAACTTCGCCGGTGCATCCAAACCCCGTGATATGATATGCTCTATCACACATAAGCCTCCTTATATCTTCCTGAAAACAGCCACCATACCTACCTATCATGGCATTTCCATATCCATTCCGAGATATATTGCCATGCAACTTCCACTGTTCCGTTTTTATGACACACATCATCATTGTCCTATTGCTTTGCATGATCATATAGCCGACATAGTAATTGTGGCTCAGCCACCGTTCATCATTTTTATACATGTTACGCTAGCATCATTGCACATCCTGGTACACTGCCAGAGACATTCATATAGAGTCATATTTTTGTTCTAGTATCGAGTTGTAATATTGAGTTGTAAGTAAATAAAAGTGTGATGATCATAATTATTAGAGTATTGTCCCAGTGAGGAAAGGATGATGGAGACCATGATTACCCCACAAGTCGGGATGAGACTTCGAACGAAAAAAAAGAGGCCGAAAAGAGCCCACAAAAAAAGAGAAAAAAAGAGAGAAGGGGCAATGTTACTATCCTTTTCCACACATGTGCTTCAGAGTAGCACCATGTTTTTCATATAGAGAGTCTCCTAGTTTGTCACTTTCATAGACTAGTGGGAATTTTTCATTATAGAACTTGGCTTGTATATTCCGATGACAGGCTTCCTCAAATGCCCGAGGTCTTCATGAGCAAGCAAGTTGCATGCACACCCACTTAGTTTTCATGTTGAGCTTTCATACGCTTATAGCTCTTAGTGCATCCTCGCATTGACATCAATTGATGGGCATCTCCATAGCCCGTTTATTAGCCTTGTTGATGTGAGACTATCTTCTTATTTCTCACTTCCCCTTATTGATATCTCCCACCACACTCTATTCCACCCATAGTGCTATATGCATGGCTTGCGCTCATGTATTGCGTGGGGGTTGAAAAAGCTGAAGCGCGTTAAAAAGTATGAACCAATTGCTTGGCTAAAACCGGGGTTGTGCATGATAAATATTTTGTGTTAAGAAGATGGAGCATGACAGGATTATATGATTTTGTAGGGATAACATTCTTTAGCATTTTTATTTTGAAAGACACGATTGTTTATTAGTATGCCTGAGTATTGATGCCATTATATCAAACTATAGACTATTGCTTTGAATCATTCGGATCTTATTATTCATACCGTAAGAGAGAGATTACTTGATGAAACATGATAGGTAGCATTCCACATCAAAAATTCTGTTTTTATCAATTACCTACTCGAGGAAAGAGTAGGAATTAGGCTTGGGGATGCTTGATACGTCTCCAACATATCTATAATTTTTGATTGTTCCATGCTATTATAGTATCAATCTTGGATGTTTTATATGCAATTATATGCCATTATATATCATTTTTTGGGACTAACCTATTAACCCAGTGCCCAGTGCCAGTTGATGTTTTCCGCTTGTTTTTGCCTTTTCAGAAAATCATTATCAAAAAGTGTCCAAACGAAAAAAAAACTTTGGATTAATTTTTTCTAAACCAGAAGAGACCCATGAAGCTTCGGGAGAAGACCAGAAGAGCCATGAGGAGGCGACAAGCCTGGAGGGCGCGCCTAGGGGGTAGGGCGCGCCCCCCAGGCTTGTGGGCCCCTCGTTGCCCCTCCTGACCTAATTCCAGCACTATAAATTCTCAAATATTCCCAATATACCAGAGAGACAGAAGAGAAAACCTTTCCGCCGTTGCAAGCCTTTGTTCTTCCGCGATCCCATCTGGAGGCCTTTTCCGGTACTCTGCCGGAGGGGGAATTGATCACAGAGTGCTTCTTCATCAACCTTGCTGCCCTTCCGATGATGTGTGAGTAGTTTACCACAGACCTACAGGTCCATAACTAGTAGCTAGATGGCTTCTTCTCTCTCTTTGATCTTCAATACTATGTTCTCCTCGATGTTCTTGGAGTTCTATCCGATGTAATCTTCTTTTGCGGTGTGTTTGTTGGGATCCGATGAATTGTGAGTTTATGATCAGATTATTCATGAGAAATATTTGAGTCTTCTCTGAACTCTTTTATGCATGATTATTATAGCTTTGTATTTCTCTCCGATCTATCGATTTGGTTTGGCCTACTAGATTGATTTGTCTTGCAATGGGGGAGGTGCTTTGTGATGGGTTCAATCTCGCGGTGCTCAATCCCAGTGACAGAAGGGGACATGAGACGTATTTGTATTGTTGCCATTAAGGATAAAAAGATGGGGTTTAATCATATTGTTTGAGTTTACTTTGTCTACATCATGTCATCTTGCTTAAGGCGTTACTCTGTTTCATACTTAATACCCTAGATGCATGCTGGATAGCGGTCGATGGGTGGAGTAATAGTAGTAGATGCAGCCAGGAGTCGGTCTACTTGTCTCAGACGTGATGCCTATATACATGATCATTGCCATGATTCCATCATATTTATTTGCTTTTCTATCAATTGCCCAATAGTAATTTGTTTACCCACCGTATGCTATGTGTTCGAGAGAGAAGCCTCTAGTGAAAACTATGGCCCCCGGGTCTACTTTATCATATATAAAAAACCTAAAAATACCTTGCTGCAATTTATTTACTTTTATTTTATTTAGTATTTTAGTTTATCTAACTATCACTATCAGAATTAATCCTTGCAAATAACCGCTAAGAGGATTGACAACCCTCTTATTTGCGTTGGGTGCAAGTGTTTGCTTTTGTGTGTGCAGGTGCGCTTAACGGAATTTTGCTTGGTTCTCCTACTGGATTGATAACCTTGGTTCTTAACTGAGGGAAATACTTATCTCCTCTTCGGGGAAATACCAACGCAGTCTATAAGTAGCAATCCTACATGTAATTATTATGAGAGTGGAAAATATGGTTGTAGAAATTTTCATGTTACTCAATTACCTCTCTTGAAGTTCAAATTGTTAATGCTTCGTTCTTCTTCCTTGCATGTGCTAGATACTTTTTGTCTTGATAATTTGTTTTCCTATAAAATGCCTATGCATAGGAAGTGTGCTAGACTTAAATATGTTTCTTACATGCTATATGATGCTTTCTATGTGTTTCAATTCTTATCTTTAATGTGGGCATCATTAAAATCTCGAAGCCTATCTTAATGGCTATAAAGAAAGAGCTTGTTGGGAGACAACCCAATACCTTCTGTTTTTGTGTGTTTACACAATTATAGCCTCTTTTATGATTATGTTTTTATCTTTTAATTAGTGTTTGTGCCAAGTAATGCCTTTGGGATGATTTGGATGATAGTATAATTGATGCTGTTTGGAAAACAGAAAGTTTTGCGTGCAGTATTTGATTTTTGATTCTGTACTCGAGAGTCATAAAAATCTGAAATTTTTACACAATATTGGTATATGAATTTTTTTACGTTTGTCTATTTTTTCAGAATTTTTGGAGTTACAAACGTATGGCTTTTAAATAGATCTTTACAGACTGTTCTGTTTTAGACAGATTCTGTTTTTGTTGCATAGTTTGCTTATTTTGATGAATCTATGGACCGCATTTTTCAGAATTTTTGGAGTTACATAAGTATGGTTTTTAAATAGATCTTTACAGACTGTTCTGTTTTAGACAGATTCTGTATTTGTTACATAGTTTGCTTATTTTGATGAATCTATGGACCGTATCGGGGGGTATGAGTCATGGAGAAGTTGGAGTACAGTAGCATTATTCCAATATTAAATATGAATCAATTTACAAATGTACCTAAAGTATAATATTTGTTTTTTATACTAATGGATCTCACGAGGTTTCTGCTGAGTTTTGTGTGCTGAAGTTTTCAAGTTTTGGGTGAGACTACGATGGATAAAGGAATAAGGAGCGGCAAGAGCCTAAGCTTGGGGATGCCCATGGCACCCCAAGGTAATATTCAAGGAAGAATCAAGCGTCTAAGCTTGGGGATGCCCCGGAAGGCATCCCCTCTTTCGTCTACAATCTATCGGTAACTCACTTGGAGCTATATTTTTATTCATCACATGATATGTGTTTTACTTGGAGCGTCTTATGATATAGTTTGTTTGCTTTTTAGTTTGTCAGAATCGTCTTTGCTGAACACACCTTTTTGTGAGGGACACACATTATTCGTGATTTGTTAGAATACTCTATGTGGTTCACTTATCTCTTTTGAGCTAGGAAGTTGCTCTAGTGCTTCACTTATATCTTTTATAGCACGGTGGTGGTTATATTTTAAAGAAATAGTTGCACTCTCATTCTTCACTTATATCTTTTTGAGAGTCTAATGAATAGCAATGGTAATGTGCACAGGTTATGAATTTGGTCCTAATATGATAGGTATTAAAGAGGGATATAATAAAAACTTTCATGTAGATCACTGAATATGATATGTTTGATTCCTTACAATAGTTTTGCGATATTAAGATGGTAATATCTAGGAGGTGCTAGTAGATAATTGTGGTTTAGTAAGAATATTGGTGTTAAGGTTTGTGATTCCCGAAGCATGCATGTATGATCTGTAGTTATGCTAAGAAGTTGGAGCATGATTTATTCTTGATTGTCTACCATATGCACTACTGGAATCTGGCAATTTGCCATCTGTCCCCTCTTTGCCGTCTGCCAGCTGACGGCAAAGAGCCTCTTTGCCGTCTGCTTTCGAAAAGCAGACGGCAAAGAACCAGCTGATGGCAAAGAGAGTCCTTGCCGTCTGCTGGCTCTTTGCCATCTGCCAGCTGACGGCAAAGAGGCCAATGGCAGACGGCAAAGAGACCCGTGGGCCCCAGGGGGGCTCGGCGCTGGCTAGGTCACCTCTTTGCTGTCTGCTGGCCCTTTGCCGTCTGCTAGCAGACGGCAAAGAACGACCAGGCAGACGGCAAAGGAGGGATGCGGGGCCACCAAAGCACGGCGTGGGCTAACCTAACGGCTGGCCTCTTTGCCGTCTGCTAGCAGACGGCATATCCATCTTTGCCGTCTGCTAGCAGACGGCAAAGGAGCGATGTGCCTTAACGGCTAGCCCGCGCACGCCCGGCCCCCACTACCCCACTCTCCTCCCCCGCCACCGGCCCGCCGCTCCGCCGCCCCGCGCCGCCGGCCCCCGCGCCCCGCCGCCCCTGCCCCCTGGACCCGCGCTCCGCCGCCCCTGCCCGCGCGGTCCGCCGCCCCCTGCTCGGCGGCCTCCTCTCCTCGCCGCCGGCCGCCCCCGCCCGGCGGCCTCCTCTCCATGCCGCCGGCAGCCCCAGGCCGCCCCGGAGCTTCACCTCCGCCCCTCGCCGCCGGCTGCCCCCGCCGCCCCCTGGTGAGTGCCCCACCCCCGTCTTTTTTTTGTTTTTTTTTCTGTTAAATTAGTTAGTTAGTTTATTAGGTAGAAAAAACTTAGATAGAAAAGAAGAAAAGAAAAAAACTTAGAAGAAAAAGAAGAAAAGGAAAAACCTAGAAGAAAAAACTTAGAAGAAAAAACCTAGAAGAAAAAAAAAGAAGGAAAAAAAAGGAAAAAGAAAAAAGGAAAAGAAGAAGAAGAAGAAGAAGAAGAAGAGGAGGAGGAGGAGAAGAAAAAAGATGAAGAAGAAGAAGAAGAAAGAGGAGAGGACGAGAAGAAGAAGAGGAAAAAGGAAAGGAAGAAGAAGAAGAAGAAGAAGAAGAAGAAGAGGCGGAGAAGAAAAAAGAAGAAGAAGAAGAAGAAGAAGAAGAAGAAGAAGAAGAAGAAGAAGAAGAAGAAGAGAAAGAAGAAGAGGAAGAAGAAGAAGAAGAAGAAGAAGAGGAAGAGGAAGAAAAGGAAGAAGAGGAAGAAGAAGAAAAGGAAAAAGAGGAAAAAAAGAAGAAGATGATGAAGAAGAAAACGACACCCAGACCCCGACACGACACCCCGACACCCCGACACGACACCCCGACACCCCGACCCTGACACGACACCCCGACCCCGACACGACACCCCGACCCCGACACGACACCCCGACACCCCGGCAGCCAGAGACCCCGACACCCAGACACGACACCCCCGACACGACACCCCGACACCCCGACCCTGACACGACACCCCGACCCCGACACGACACCCCGACCCCGACACGACACCCCGACACCCCGGCAGCCAGAGACCCCGACACCCAGACACGACACCCCCGACACCCCGACACCCCGACACCCCGACCCCGACACGACACCCCGACACCGACCCGACACCCCGACACCCCGAC
This sequence comes from Elymus sibiricus, assembly GCA_039707655.1. Classification (NCBI taxonomy): domain Eukaryota; kingdom Viridiplantae; phylum Streptophyta; class Magnoliopsida; order Poales; family Poaceae; genus Elymus; species Elymus sibiricus. The sequence goes on from CM077676.1 coordinate 313,213,470, forward strand.
ACCACGACACCCAGACACGACACCCCCGACACCCCCGACCCCCGACACCTCTTCGGCCTCCTGTTGACCGAAAAGGTGCTCTTCGGCCTTCCAGAGGCCGACGGGGTCATATATTTGTGAATTATGAGTTAGGTCATATATTTTCTGATTTTGTTATGAAAAACATCATATATATTTGTGTTGATCGGGTGGATTTAAATGTGGAGTTGTTTCGTCGCTGCGAGGGTCTGGTGTTCGACAACCTCCCCGTGTGTACAACGAGCTCCGCCCCTGCATTCGTGGGTGAGCACAAATGACATCTCCTCCTCCCCCCTTCATTTGCTCTGTTCCGGTCTTCGTGCCGATGAAACTTGCTAGCTATAGGTGTCTTCAATCATCAGTATGCGTGACCACTATGCGTCTCCCGTTCGAAAGGGTTACATCTATAAATATGCATGGATTTGCATATTTATAACAGTGATTCTTTCGAATTGTCCAACGTTATCCATGGACAGCCCGAGTATGTGTAGATTGGGTTCATTTTCCCATGCTCTGCTCCGGATCCGATGCAGAATTTCGTCAGTGCCTCCCTGTTGTTCTCCGGGTACACATCCTCTCTGCTTATTGCCGAGACGTGTATCAGGAGAACAGCGGGGAGGTGCTGCCGAAATTTTGCGTCGGATCCGGAGCAGAGCATGGGAAAACGAACCCAATCTACACATACTCGGGTGGGATTAGGACCTATCTTTACCTATTAGCGTCTAGGTTGCATGGACGTAATAAAACTGACAAACTCCATTAATTGATGAATATGGTTTGCTGAATTATGTATATATTTCTTGTGTGTCCAGTAGCTAGGCAAGATGAGTGATCGTTCGTGGATGTACACCGGTCACACTAGTCAGAAAGACAGGACCGATGAATGGTTAACAAAAACCAAGGGGTTTGTGAGAGCCGCATTTGCAAATGGCCAGAGAAAAACCTGGTGCCCCTGTGTCCGGTGCGACAACTATAATAAGAGGACAGAGCTTGAAATGAGTAAACACCTGCAGAAGTGGGGTTTTACGCCTGCTTATACGGTCTGGACATTTCATGGTGAGTCTGCCCAATGTGCCAGAGCTGAGGTGGGCCGTCGTCGCATCGACGAGCATGGTACCGGGATCGAAGACATGGTGGAAGACTTTGATGCTGCTCGGGATTCGGACGATGAGATGGAGGAATCTGCAAAGGCCTTCAATGATATGTTGGAGTCTTCAAAACGTCCTCTCCACGAGCACACTGAGCTTTGTCAGCTGGATGCCATCGCACAAGTAATGGCTCTGAAGGCTCAATTCAACTTGGGCAGAGAATGCTACGACGCGATGATGACACTATTTGGACGCTTTCTACCCAAAGGCCATGTAATGCCTGCAAACCTGTACCAGTCGGACAAAACCCTCCGTGTACTTAAGATGCCCTATGAGAAGATAGATGCCTGTGAGAATGGATGTGCCTTATTTAGGCTTGAGTATGCGGACTTGAACTATTGTCCCATTTGCAAGTCTTCCAGGCATGTTGTGGTAGACAACGGTATGGGTGAGAAGAGTCAGACAAAAATCCCAGTTAATGTTCTTCGGTATATGCCAATCATACCAAGACTTCAACGTCTTTTCATGGTCGAAGAGACGGCCAGACAGATGACATGGCACAAATTGGGCAAAAGAACCGAACTAGATGCAGATGGGAATCAGATGCTGGTACACACATCGGACGCTTTTGCATGGAAGCACTTCGATGCAATACATCATGATAAAGCGGCAGATCCAAGGCATCCTCGAGTCGCCATCAGCACGGCTGGGTTCAATGTGTTTGGTATGATGGCAGCCCAATACAGTTGTTGGCCTGTATTTGTCATTCCACTCAATCTCCCCCCCCCCCCCCCCGGACAGATTATGCAAAGAAAGAACATTTTCCTGACGTTGATAATTCCGGGGCCCAACTATCCGGGGAAGAGTATGAATGTGTACATGCAGCCGCTTAAGGTTGAATTGCAAGAAGCTTGGGATAATGGGATCAAGACATACGACGCCGCTACAAAAAAACTTCCTAATGCATGTGTGGTACATGTACTCGATGCATGACTTGCCGGCGTATGCGCTATTCGTTGGCTGGTGTGTGCATGGAAGGTTCCCGTGCCCCACATGCAAGGCAGCTCTTGAGTTTCGTTGGCTGGATGCGGGTCGCAAGTATTCTTGCTTCGACTTGCATAGACAGTTCGTGGATCCTCCCCATAAGTTCAGAAAAGACAAGAAGAAATTCATCAAAGGTAGAGTTGTCAAAAACTCTGCACCACCTGCGTTGACATGCCAACAGACCCTGGATCAGTTAAACGCTCTCGAGCCGGATCCAGAGCGTCCAGGGTATTTCAAGGGGTATAATTCGGAACACGCCTGGACTCACAAGACATGCTTGTGGGATCTGCCTTACTTCACAGACCTCCTTTGCCCACACAACATCGACGTGATGCACACTGAAAAGAATGTCGCCGAGGCCCTCTTTGGTACATTGTTCGGCATAGAGGGGAAGTCAAAGGATAATCCTAAGGCTAGAGTCGATCAGGAGGTTCTATGTGATAGACCGTTACAAAACATAAGACAACCGAAAGGAAAGCAGAACTGGACGAAGCTAAAGGCATGGATCAATCTTGGAAGGCCAGATATGAGGGAAATTATCCTGTGGATGAAAAAGGAGTTGATGTTCCCCGATGGGTATGCAGCGAATCTAAAGAGGGGAGCGAGTCTTGAAAAATTGAAAATATTTGGTCTCAAGAGTCATGATTGGCACATATGGCTTGAGCGGGTAATGCCGGTGATGTTGCGTGGCTTTATCCCTGAGGATGAATGGCTAGTACTGGCAGAGCTGAGCTATTTCTTCCGTGTTCTTTGTGCGAAAGAACTATCGCCTGGCTTGCTAGATGAAATGGAAGAGTTGGCGCCGGAGTTGATCAGCAAGTTAGAGAAGATCTTCCCACCGGGCTTCTTTAATCCAATGCAGCATTTGATTTTTCATCTCTCGACCGAGGCACGATTGGGGGGGCCCGTGCAGAATCGTTGGTGCTACGCAACTGAGAGGATGCAGAAGACGCTTCGAGCAAAATGTAAAAATAAACGTAGAATTGAAGCATCGATGGCCGAGGCATTCATTACTGAGGAGGCGGCAAACTTCGTGACAGCACACTACGAAGCCAAAAATCGTCATTTGCATAATCCGAAGCCTCGGTACAATGTTGGCGACCCTAAAAAGGGTGGATCCAACCTCAGCCTATTCAAAGGGAAGCTCGCACCAGCCGGTGCTTCTAATTCCTTATCGTTGGATGTCGAAGAATGGCGGACCATTTCGTTGTATATCTTCAACAACCTAACAGAAGTGCGGCCGTACATCGAGTAAGTTCTCGGTACATTGTTTCGCAATTTCTAATTCCTTTGAACTGCTCTTATTCCCGGATATTTGATACAGTCGATACGTCGCCAAATTCTCGTATGGAGCGGTGATCCAAAAGGATTCCGTCGAAGAGTATGAGCTTCTGGCAAAGCATGGAGGCGGCTATCCCGGTTTCATCTCTTGGTTCAAACAAACGGTAATTTCCATTAGACCATTTCATTTCTTCGTCTAAATTGCGGCTAATGCAACAATCCTTTCGTATTAAACTTGTAGGCTAATTCAGAATCTATGGACGCCGAATTGAGACAAGTCGCTAATGGTTTTGAGTATAAGGTCCGTTCATTTGACAAATACGACATCAACAGGTATTGCTTTCGTACCTATGGCAAAGAGCTATCTATGGCCGACCGAAAGTCTACAAATTGTGGTGTCTCTGCTATCGGCGAAGGAGATACCGAGTATTATGGAATAGTTGAAGCAATTTATGAACTTCTATTCTATGGTGCAAACCCACCGAACGTCGTAGTCTTCAAATGTTATTGGTTCCAGCCGAAGGAGACTAGAAGGACTCATGAACATATAGGGCTAGTCGAAATCAAACAAAGCACCCATTTGGATGTTCCCGATGTCTATATTACGGCTCAACAGGCAACCCAAGTTTTCTATCTACCGTGGGCCTATCAAAGTGATCCAAATCTCAATGGTTGGGATGTCGTTTATGAAGTGCCGCCACATGTTAGACCACCTCCCCCCAATGAAGATGATTATGAACCTCACATTAACACAGAAACATATGAAGGAGAATTCTTCCAAGAAACACGTCTTTCCAAAAAACGTTTCAAGAACCGCTCTACTTCACCCCAGAACATTGAAGTAGACAGCGACAGTGAATCCGACTTCACCCCTGAGCCGGAACAAGAAGAGGTTACTGCTGCGGATGACCTGTCAATGCTTGACCGATTACGTAAAGGAGGCCTTCCACATGTTGATGCATTTATTGATGATGATGATGAGCACGTCATTACTGATAGTGATGATGATGATGCATTAATTGACCCCGGAGCATATATAGACGATGAAGATTAATATTAGTTCATGTCAGGTATTCAATTATTATTATGTACATATATATTATTAATTAGTTCATGTTAGGTATTCCATTTTTTATTATTCATGTCGGTATTAATTTTTTTTATGTTGTACTAATTTCGTTTACTCTTTGTCATGGCAGGTGTTGAAAGATGGTGGGCGCGGGTCCGGAGCGCTCTGAGGCTCCTTCTTCGTCGGCGCGTGGTGGGAGGGGTTCCATTCCACCCGTACCTCTCCGCCGAGCGTTGTTGGATAGTATGGGGACACCGCCCGGCCCTTCTTCGTCGGCGTCGGTGCCCACCGGGGGGCGAGGTCGGGGAGGGAAGAAGAGAGGAGGTAGATCAGGACGTGGCCGCGGGAGAGGAGGTAGGCAGGCTCGTACGCCTTCCTCGCCGCCACCCCCAGCTGATTCACCCGAGCACGTGACTGCTAGGGTGGACCCGTCCGAGGAGGAGGCTACGCGGACTCCGGTCCACGAGCCTCGGGTCGACGGGCCTTCGGCCGACGAGACTTCGGCCCACGAGACTCCGGACCAGGCTACGTCCCAGGAGACGTCCGGATGGGGTACCTGGCCGGATCCGCCTGTGGAGCCGAGTGGCCATGCTGATGGTGGCGGGGATTCGGCTAATAGCGAGGGCGAGGTGGTTGAGGGGGCCACCGTCAACCAGCGTGGTTGTACACGGCTCCCGACCGTGCCGGCGACCCGCGAGCAGAGGTGGTTGATTTTCCCTGATGGGGAGAGGTAAGTGCAATTACTCTTTTTGTACCTTTTTCCTTCACGTTTCTTCAAATATCTAATGCGTTGGCCTTGTCATACTGCAGGGGTTGGGACCACGCTCCGGATGTCCGCAGGCCCAACACCGTCCTTGGTGTGCTTTGCTGGCAAAACTTCCCGGGGTTTGTCACGTTGCCCGGTGAGGGTCAGGTTCCACAGCTAGGATTGAGCTGGGAGCACTACTTGGCTGCCCCGGCCCCGCCGGAGGAGATGATCGACGGTGTCTTGTGCCACACGAGGGCAGAGATGGTGATCAGAAAGTTTTGGGTAATTTCTGCTTTACACAATTAAAAATCTTCAAATAGCTAGTTATTGTACTAATCAATGTTGTCTCGTTTGATTGCAGACCTTCTACAGGTGTGAGGAGGGATACGAGGAGTCCGCGGCACAGGTTATCGATGCCGCGTGCAAGCGCCTACTACAAAACTTACGGCACGAGGCTCGAGTGCAGGCTGTTCGAGACTACTACGCCTTGCGTGGTATTAAGAAGACCAAGCAGGCGTGCCATGAAAAGTTTCTGAAGAAGGAGCAGTACATGACGGTAATTACCTATTCTTAAGGCCTTGTACTTAGTTTCCTTGATTTGATTCGTAGGCGTAGCGCTCAAGTTTCTCTTTACTAACTTAGGTGCCCCCGAGATGGTGTGCGGATCAGATGGATTGTTGGGAGGTGTTGGTGGATGAGTGGTGCTCAGACCAATGGCTAGCCCTCCACAACAATGCCAAGGACCGGCGTGCCCAAATGGAAGGTGTGCCACACCATCAAGGCAGCGCCAACTTATATCAGTTCGGGCGGAACTGGGTATGTGGTTTGCTTCATGATTCATGCAATTCATTCTTCATGGTAGCTTGAGCCCTTTAATTACTAATTTACTCTATTCCTCTCTTTTAGGGGCGATACAATAAGGCGGAGGTGCCAGAGGTGTACGACCTCTATACCATGGCCCATACTGCCTCGTACAAGAAGGTCAAGGCATTCTCTGCGTCTGACCTCGATCATCCAGAGAGCTTCACCAACATCTCCTCGCACAACAAGCTCGTGAGGTACAGAGATGAGGGGAAGGCGAGCAAAGGGGAGGACTTTAACCCGAGCCAGGGTCCCATTGATCCAGAGCTGGTGATGATATCTGGTGGCGGGAGGTCCCATGGCTCGATAGCCATTGGAGATGGACTTATACGTTGTCCTAGCACTCTCCCGGAGATCAAGGCGCGCCAAACGAGCTCCGCCCCTGAGATAAGGCCTCGTCCACGGCCAATGGAGCTCGCCATCGAGGTTAGTTATACGGACTCAGATTTCTTTCCTCTCCATTACATTGTGTGTGCGTCTGCTCGATGATTACAATGCTAACGAGGAGTGGTGTTGCAGGCTGCTATTCAGAAAGAGAGAGAGAAAACCCAGGCGCTTCTGCAGGAGAGGGACCGGCAGGCGGCGAATAAGGAGCGGGAGTTGGAGGAGAGGACGGCTAGGATGTTGGGGGAGGAGAGGGCACGGAATGACATGGCGAACCGGGCCATGTACGAGCTCCTCGTGATAAGTTTCTTCTGCACATTAGCCAAATCATGCACTTAATGTTCGTTTCATTACTAACTAATATGACTGACTCGTCAAAACCAAATGTGCAGTCTGTGTGCGAGAAGACCGGTCAGACCCCTCCGCAGATGCCAGTCATTGCTCCGGGGACCACGGTGAGTTTCATTTGAATGGTCATTAGTTACTAGTCTTAACATTTGAGTGTCATCATGCTAACGAGACATTGTAAATGATCTTTGGTGCAGCGTAACTCCAGACAAGCATCGCACGATCCTTCTCCAGGTGCTACCGGCACGAGCACCCCCGGTGCTTCAGCTCCGTGCTGACGGTAAGTTTTCTCTAGTGTTTTGCTTAAGAAATGCATAATGACCTAGACTTAGCTTTATTTCCTCCAATATGCTTACCATAATGACCTAGACTTAGCTTATTTCCCTCCAAAATGACATAATAAGCTTACTTAGCTCCAAAATGATCCATTTTACCTAAGTTAGCTCTAAAATGACCTAAGTTAGCTCTAATATGCTAAGTTAGCTCTAATATGCTTAGTTACCTAGGTTTGCTCAATAATGACATATACTTAGCTTATTTTCGTCCAAAATGACATAATAAGCTTACTTAGCTCCAAAATGATCCATTTTACCTAAGTTAGCTCCTAAATGACCTAAGTTAGCTCTAAGTTAGCTCTAATATGCTTAGTTACCTAGGTTAGCTCAATAATGACCTATACTTAGCTTACTTATGTCAAAAATGGCATAATATGCTTAGTTAACTCAAAAATGGCATAATTACCTAGGTTAGCTCAATAATGACCTATACTTAGCTTATTTAGTTCATTTATGACATAAGTAGCTTACTTATCTCATAAATGGCATGATAACCTTGCTAAGCTCATAAATGTCATATACTTAGCTTACTTAGCTCATAAATGACATGATAACCTGGCTAAGCTCATAAATGTCATATACTTAGCTTACTTAGGTCAAAAATGGCATGATAACCTTGGTAAGCTCATAAATTTCATACTTAGCTTACTTAGCTCATAAATGGCATGATAACCTTGGTAAGCTCGCATTGATGGAGTGATTCTTTTTACTTTCTTATTCTTCTTCTTCTTCTTCTAGTCTTCTTCTTCTTCTTCTAGTCTTCTTCTTCTAACTTTCTTATTTCCCATTTTGCAGATTTCATTCACTTCACGGAAGCTTGCATTGATGGAGTGCTTCTTTTTACTTTCTGTTTTGATTTTGTACCTTTGAACAATGTGGAACTTGCTATATGGATGAAACTATTGTAATATGTATGGATGGAACTATGTATGTGGAACTTGCTATGTATGTATGGATGAAACTTATGTGTTGGATATCTCATATGTTTGTTGTGAAACTTGCCCTGTGAAATATATATATATCATATATTTGCTGTGAAAATGCTTGGATATAAGAAAAAACAGAATAAAAAGAGGCAATGCAGTCTCTTTGCCGTCTGCCACCGACGGCAAAGGGCTCTTTTCCGTCTGCCGCAGACGGCAAAGTAGCCACGTGGCAGCAACCTGTGCAACCTGTGAGCACTGGGGCTGACCCATTTGGTCACTTTGCCGTCTGTGGCAGACGACAAAGGATGGCGTGGTTTGCCATCTGTGGCAGACGGCAAAGAGGTGGCAGCGGCAGACGGCAAAGAGCGGGGAGGGTGACGGGTGTGATGACGTCATGAAGCAGACGGCAAAGTGGAGGGCACATTTGCCGTCAGCCGGCAGACAGCAAAGCCTCCCGTTAGACACCTAACGTGGCTAACGTCTATCCTTTGCCGTCTACTTTCTTTACCGTCTGCTTGCCCAGGAAAGCTGACGGCAAATGTCTTTGCCGTCCGCTGTTTGAAAACAGACAGCAAAGAAGCTCTTTACCGTAACTTACAGTGCCGGCCATGTTTGCCGTCTGCGGCTGACGGCAAAGACCTTTGCCGTCAGCTTTCTGGTCCTTTGCCGTCTGCCATGGCAGACGACAAATCAGCTGATTCCTGTAGTGATGAGTGGTGGTCGGGGACGAGCGATGGTCTTTTCCTACCAATCTATCCCCCTACGGGCATGCATAGTAGTACTTTGCTTCGAGGGCTAATAAACTTTCGCAATAAGTATGTGAGTTATTTATGACTAATGTGAGTCCATGGATTATACGCACTCTCACCTTTTCGCAATTTGCTAGCCTCTTCGGTACCGTGCATTGCCCTTTCTCACATCGAGAGTTGGTGCAAATTTCGCCGGTGCATCCAAACCCCGTGATATGATACGCTCTATCACACATAAGCCTCCTTATATCTTCCTCAAAACATCCACCATACCTACCTATCATGGCATTTCCATAGCCATTCCGAGATATATTGCCATGCAACTTCCACCGTTCCGTTTTTATGACACACATCATCATTGTCATATTGCTTTGCATGATCATATAGCTGACATAGTATTTGTGGCTCAGCCACCGTTCATCATTCTTTATACATGTTACTCTAGTATCATTTCACATCCTGGTACACCGTCAGAGGCATTCATATAGAGTCATATTTTTGTTCTAGTTTTGAGTTGTAATTTTTTGAGTTGTAAGTAAATAGAAGTATGATGATCATCATTATTAGAACATTGTCCCAGTGAGGAAATTAAAAACAAAGAGGCCAAAAAGAGCCCACGAAAAAAATGAGAGAAAAAGAGAGAAGGGGCAATGTTACTATACTTTTCCATACTTGTGCTTCAAAGTAGCACCATATTTTTCATATAGAGAGTCTCCTATTTTGTCACTTTCATATACTAGTGGGAATTTTTCATTATAGAACTTGGCTTCTATATAACGATGATGGGCTTCCTCAAATGCCCGAGGTCTTCATGAGCAAGCAAGTTGGATGCACACCCACTTAGTTTTCATGGTGAGCTTTCATACACTTATAGGTCTTAGTGCATCCGTTGCAAGGCAATCCCTACTCCTCGCATTGACATCAATTAATGGGCATCTCCATAGCCCATTGATTAGCCTCGTCGATGTGAGATTATCTTCTTATTTTTGACTTCCCCTTATTAATCTCTACCACCACACTCTATTCCACCCATAGTGCTATATCCATGGCTTGCGCTCATGTATTGCGTGGGGGTTGAAAAAGCTTAAGCGCGTTAAAAAGTATGAACCAATTGCTCGGCTTGTCATCGGGGTAGTGCATGATAAATATTTTGTGTTAAGAAGATGGAGCATGACAGGATTATATGATTTTATAGGGATTGTCGGAAGTCGGGCTCCGGGGACCCAAAGGTTCGAACACTGGGGTGAGCTCGTTCTACTACTTCGTCTCCTACCACGGCAGCGCTACGGCGAGACTACGGCGAGGGCGCGCTAGCGTAGGACGGGCGAGGACACAGTGGTTTACCCAGGTTCGGGCCACCTTGCGCTGTAAGACCCTACTCCTGCTTGTGTGTTGTATTGCGGTAGGCAAGAGAGTTCTCGCGTACACGGTCAAGGAGGAAGAACAGGTTCCGAACCCCCTCTACAATGGCAGCACTGCCCTTTTTATGCTGGCCTTGGTCCTCTTCCCCCTGGAAACTCAGGTGGGAAGGGTTGCCACACTTGGCGGTTTTGAAAGGGGACATGCGCTCAGGCTATCCTGACTAAAGGTGGTCTTTGCCTGCCAAAGCATGATCCATGACGCGCCGGTGGGCTCGGTGATGACCTCTGCCCTGCGCGCCCGCCGTCTTGGTCTTCCTTCGCCAATCGGACAACCTTTGGGGTTGCTTTGGAGAGTAGATAGCTGGCCTTGCTTCCCTAACACAAAAGAGGAAACCATCTGCATCCACGCCTGCTGGCGCGGCCTCAGCTGCTGCCCGTCACCGCGCGCGTCACCCACGTGATGGGCTGAGACCGCGCGACTGAGCCGGATCTTCCTTGCCTTGTAAGCCATCAGGAGGATGCCTCGGGGGACCGCTTGGAGAGGGGGCCTCGTGAGGCCACCTCGGGGAGCCGCCTCGTGAGGCCACTCGGGAAGCCGCCTCGTGAGGGGACCTCGCAAGGCCGTTGATGGTGGTGCTGAGCGTAGCCTGCTACTCCCTGAGGAGGGGGGCTCAGGAGGCCAGGGCCTCATGAGGGGTCTTGGTGAAACACTTGGTGGCGACGGCCCGCCGGGCCCACTCCAGGCGTCGCGCCCTGGGCCAAAGGCAGACGGGCCTGGATACCACGGGTTCCATGGGTCCGACAGTAGCCCCCGGGCCCGCGGCGCGCACGTTCCTGCCTACAGAGGGGCGAAACGGCGCGGGCCCTAACCGCCTGCGGCCAGGCGTGACGCGTGGCGCACGATGTGACGGGCGACGCCCCCACTTCCCCACGACGCCTCGGGAACTGCCGCGCTGACAAAAATCTCGGCGCCGGAGAAGGCGGATTGACAAGGGGAGTCCCGCGCCGAGATAGAAAGGGGGGAAGGGAGAGCCGGAGCCCTCCACTCATCTTCTCCTTCCTCCAGCTTCCTCGTCTCCTTGCTAGAACTACCGAAGAGATGGCGAGAGGACAAGGGCGCGGCCGTGCTTCCGCCGCCGCATCGCAGGTCCCGCCCCGGGGGCGTGGTCGATCCTCGACGGCCGCCGGTGCCGGGCCCAGCAGTCGCGGAAGGGGCGCCGCTTGCCGGCGCGGCGGGCGAGGCGCGCAAGGACGAGGCGGTCGTGGCGGAGCGGCCGCATTTCCGCCCCAGGCGGGGAGCCACTCGGCGGAGGCGGCACGCGAGTTCATCGTGAACATGCACTGCAGCCCCTGCACCTGGCTCCGGCTCCCGGACTCCTTCGCGGCGGCGATGGCGGATTGCGCGCCCTTGGGCCTGTGGGTGCAGGCCGACGGTTGCTGCAACGGCCCCTCCTGGGTGGCGGCGGAGCTTACCGCCTCGGGCTTCATGTTCCTGAGGCAGGAGTGGAAGTCGTTCGCCCTCGCCCGCGGCCTGAAGCGGGGGCACGTCCTCCAGTTCAAGTACGACGGAGCCGCCACGCTTTTCGTGAAGACCTTCGGGATCTCCGGCAGCCGCCTGGAGTGCTGCGCCGAGAGCGAGGACAGCTACAGCGGCTCCTCCAGCGAGGACGACTCCTCCGACGGTGTCGCCCCCTTCGGCGGGGGCGGAGGTGACGGCGGCTCCTCCCACGTCAAGAGCGAGGACGAGGACTCCGACTAGGCGCGCGTGACGACGACTCTGGAGCCGGGACACCGCGTGCACGGTGACGGGGCCGCACTCGCCTAGGCCTTTTCTTTATTTTCATTTTCCTGCATTGAATCGATGAAACCCCGCGGGGGCGTGAAACAGTATCTTCTTATGTTTAACTTAATACTTTTGTGACATGGGGTTGCATGCATTCTCTCCCGAAGTCCTCTCGTGAGGCTGGTTTTTTTTTGCTCGCCATGATGCTCTACGCCGTCAGGGCCGAGCCCCCGGGCGAGCCTCAGCCGCCGCTGGTCTGTTCGGTCGCGATGCCGGGACAAGGCCAGGAGGTGAGGGGCACCGTGAGCTAGTGAGGGCTCCTGAGGCGCGATGTTCAGGACGCCCCCCTTTGGCGTGCAAGCGGCTTACGCAGAAGAAAAAACGCTAGCACCCAGTGGGATCGCGAGGGGAGAGAGCTTGAGTGAAGGTGAGGGTGTCTTGCGAGGCAGTCAGACTTAGCTTTGGCGGAGGGCGACGACGGGCGAGCCTCAACTCGTGAGGGGCTCAAGCAGCTCGCGAGGCGCGCTCATGAGGCTCGGCGATCGAAGTATCTTCATCTCGCAAGGCCGGCTCGCGAGGGGCTGCGGCGAGGTCCTCGCGCAGTTCGCCTCTTGAGGTACTGCATGTCAACAGATTCACGGTGGGGAAGCGGCACGCGCTTGCTATCTCGCCCGTGGCCGTTGCGTGAGGGGATAAGACACCAAGGACCTTGGTGAGGTGACGTGCACGGGAGCAGGCCCGCGAGCCAGAGCTCAGTCGCTTGGATTTTGCGGTACTGCAGGGACGGACCCAAGCACATGCACCGTGCCTCAGCCCCCGCTCACGGAACTGGTAAGGGGAGGGGTCGCGAGCGCGTGGCGCTCTCCGGCCAGCATCGAACTTAACATAGAAATTAGCGGGTACAAAAACTCATTAGGACGAAATCAGTGAAATCCATTACACGGCCAAAAGGATAAGGTTCCGGGAGCAAAGCTCGAGAGGCGCGGCTAGAAGGAGTGAGGGTCGCGCGAGGCGACGCGCCGGGCGCACCTGGCAGGACCGCACTGTAGTGACGTTAGACCACTCGGCGAGGCGCGCCAAGGCAGTCTGCTCCTTCGGAGCCAGGGGCTCGTGAGGAGCGGGAGGCTCACGAGGCCTTGGCGCGAAGGGCGCCAGCCTCTGGAGAGAGGCGCCGGCGTTCCTCAGCCCGAAGGGCATGCGCGTGCCGCCGACGGTGGGGCCAACGCCCTGGCCACCTCGCGGCAGCTGGAAGGGGTCACGAGGGCAGAACTTGTTGAGGCTGGTGAAGTCGACGCACATGCGCTCCTTGCCGCCCTTCTTGGGGACGACGACTGGGTTGGCGAGCCATTCGGGATGGCGCACCTCACGGACGACTCCGGCTTCTTGGGGCTTCTGAACTTCATTGACGATGAACTCTTGCTTCTCTGGCGCCTGGCGCCGCGCTTTCTGCTTGACCAGGCGTGCATTGGGGCACACCGCTAAGTGGTCCTCGATCACCTCCCTCGGCACACCGGACAAGTCGGATGCTTTCCAGGCGAAAACATCCGAGTTTGCCCGAAGGAAGGTGACGAGCGCGCTTTCCTATGCAGGAGGGAGGCCCGTGCCGATGGTGAAGGCGGGGCCGGAGCCGCTGCCGTCCACCGACACCTTCTTCGTCTCGGCGCGGTCTTGAGAGAACAGCTGCTTCTTCTTCGCGGGTGCGGCCTCAGAAGGCTCGACCGCGTCCTCATCGGCTGGGTGCGCGACAGCGGCAGCCTTGTAGGCGCGCTCGAGGGTGCTGGCCGCGTCCTTTTCGTCGCAGGCGACGGTGATGATGACGCTGCAGCCGGGCATCTTGAGGACGTTGTAGGCGTGATGTGTGGCCGCCATGAACTTGGTGAGAGCTGGGTAGCCCAAGATGGCATTGTAGGGCAGGCCGATGTGCGCCACGTCGAAGTCGATGAGCTCGGCGTGGTAGTTCTTGCGAGTGCCGAAGGTGACGGGGAGGCACACCTGCCCAAGTGGAATGGTGGAGCCATCGGTCACTCCGGAGAAGGGCCTGGTCGGCATCAGCTGGTCATAGGGCACCTGGAGCGTCTCGAAGGTCTCGATGGAGAGCACGTTGAGGCCGGCACCCCCGTCGATGAGGGTCTTGGTGACCGCGACGTTGCTGATGGTGGGAGTGCACAGCATGGGGAGCGCGCCTGTGGAGGCCGTGGACTTGGGGTGGTCCTTGGAGTCGAAGGTGATGGCGTACTGCGACCACTTGAGGGGCCGCGCGACCTGAGGCCTCGGGAGGACGGCGTACACCTCGCGAGAGAGTTGCTTGAAGTGGCGAATGGACGCGGGGGCATGGGACCCGCCGAGGATGCAGGCGACCGTGCGAGGCTCCTGGTAGCCCCCGGCGCCCTCGTCAGGCTGGTTGACGTCGTTCCTCCGAGGTGGCGGAGGCAGCGGCGGGAGAGCGGCATTAGCCTGAGGATTTGCCTCACGAGGCTGATCGCGCCAGGCGGCCTAACGAGGCTGATCGCTCCAGCCCTGGCGATAGCCGCCATTATTGTTGCGGCTGTCCCAGCAGTTGCCGCTACGGCCACCTCCGCGGCCGGCGCCGCGGCCGTTGCGGTCGTCTCGGCAGCTCTGGTCCTCGTCGCGGAGCAACTTGATCTCATGATAGTCTTCGGTGCTGTGGGAGCGGACGTTGTGAAAGGCGCAGAGTGGCCGGTTGTCCTTCCTGGGCTCGTCGAGGTCACGGCCGCGCTTCTGCTTGGGCTCCGCCGCAAGCACGGCAGGGCCCTTGTGCTTGACGTCCTTGCTCTTGGCCTTGGCGCCGTCGAGCGCCGCGTCGGGGTCGTTGTGGACGAAGAGGCGGCCTTCTTCAGCCTTGGCGCACTTGTCGGCGAGGTCGAGCAGCTCGAGCACGGAGTCGAACTCACCGTTGATGGCGAGCTTCTCACGCATCTTGATGTCCCTAACGCCGGTGGAGAACGCGGAGATGACGGCCGCATCGGAGGCACGCGGGATCTTGTTGCGCACCTTACTGAAGCGCTGGATGTATTTGTGGAGGGTCTCGTCTGGGCGCTGTCGAACACGCCGCAGGTCGTTGATGGTGAGGGAGCGGTCCTGTGTGCCCTTGAAGTTGGCGATGAACTGGCTGCAGAGCTCGGCCCACGACGAGATGGAAGCCTCGGGGAGGTTCATGAGCCAGGAGCGCGGGCCGTCCTTGAGGGCCATGGGGAACCAGTTCGCCATGACCTCGTCGTCGCCGTTCGCCGCCTCGACGCTCAGTGCGTAGAGCTGGAGGAACTCCGTAGGGTTGGGGGTGCCGTCGTAGCGCGGAGGCAGCTCGGGCTTGAACTTCGCAGGCCAGACCACGCGACGCAGCTCGCGGGTGAAGGCACGGCTGCCCACACCTCTCGAGGGGACGCCGCCAGCGAGGGCGGCACGGTTTTGACGCCCGGCCGCTGCAACGCCTTGAACGGCCTGGTCCTGGAGCTGGCGTTGGCGCTCGAGGAGCACTCGCGCGTCGGGGGGCGCGTGGCGGATGATCTGGCAACTGGGCTCGCAGTGGTCCAGAGAAGACGCGCCGCGGGACGGCTCACGAGCCCCTGCGCTGCGCTGGGGCCTGGCGCGCTCGTCGCGCAGAGGAGGCGGCGGGGGAGCGCCGTGCGCCAGGTCCCCAGCACGAGACGGTGGAGGGCGGAGCAAGTGAGAAGGCGCCGGAGCGTCCCCGGCGACGTTGACGAGCTCGGTGATGCGACCAAGCAAGGCGTCGTAGCCGGCGTCATTAGGACGGTAGCGGAGCAGCTCGCGCGCCATGAGCAGCGCGGCCTGCGGGTTTGGCGGCCCATGGTTGGCGAGGGAGGAGGTCGTGGCGGTGTGGCCGTCCGCCCGCACGGACGGGTGGTGGGAAGAAGCCTGCTGCTCGCGGGCAGTGGGGTCGGTGGCGGTAGCAAACTCGGCTTCGGGACGGCGGCGATTGCCCTGGGCCACTGGCTCGGTCTCGGCCACGCGGTCAGCCCTGCGCGCAGCGCGCTCGCGTCGTGCGTCAGCCATGGGGCTGGTGGAGCTGCGGGCAGAGCAGAAGAACAGTAGCGCACCCCTACCTGGCGCGCCAAATGTCGGAAGTCGGGCTCCGGGGACCCAAAGGTTCGAACACTGGGGTGAGCTCATTCTACTACTTCATCTCCTACCACGGCAGCGCTACGGCGAGACTACGGCGAGGGCGCGCTAGCGTAGGATGGGCGAGGACACAGTGGTTTACCAGGTTCGGGCCACCTTGCGGTGTAAGACCCTACTCCTGCTTGTGTGTTGTATTGCGGTGGGCAAGAGAGTTCTCGCGTACACGGTCAAGGAGGAAGAACAGGTTCCGAACCCCCTCTACAATGGCAGCACTGCCCTTTTTATGCTGGCCTTGGTCCTCTTCCCCCTGGAAACTCAGGCGGAAGGGTTGCCACACTTGGCGGTTCTGAAAGGGGACATGCGCTCAGGCTATCCTAACTAAAGGTGGTCTTCGCCTGCCAAAGCATGATCCATGACGCTCCGGTGGGCTCGGTGATGACCTCTGCCCTGCGCGCCCGCCGTCTTGGTCTTCCTTCGCCGATCGGGCAACCTTTGGGGTTGCTTTGGAGAGTAGATAGCTGGCCCTGCTTCCCTAACACAAAAGAGGAAACCATCTGCATCCGCGCCTGCTGGCGCGGCCTCTGCTGCTGCCCGTCGCCGCACGCATCACCCACGTGATGGGCTGAGACCGCGTGACTGAGCCGGATCTTCCTTGCCTTGTAAGCCATCGGGAGGATGCCTCGGGGGACCGCTTGGAGAGGGGGCCTCGTGAGGCCACCTCGGGGAGCCGACTCGTGAGGCCACTCGGGAAGCCACCTCGTGAGGGGACCTCGCGAGGCCGTTGATGGTGGTGCTGAGCATAGCCTGCTACTCCCTGAGGAGGGGGCCTCAGGAGGCCAGGGCCTCATGAGGGGTCTTGGTGAAACACTTGGTGGCGACGGCCCGCCGGGCCCACTCCAGGCGTCGCGCCCTGGGCCAAAGGCAGACGGGCCTGGATACCCCGGGTTCCATGGGCCCGACAGGGATATCTTTCTATAGCATTTTTATTTTGAAAGACTTGATTGTTTATTAGTATGCCTGAGTATTGATGTCTTTATATCAAACTATAGACTTTTGCTTTGAATCATTCGGATCTTATTATTCATACCGTAAGAGAGAGATTACATGATGAAACATGTTAGGTAGCATTCCACATCAAAAATTCTGTTTTTATCATTTACCTACTTGAGGACGAGCAGGAATTAAGCTTGGGGATGCTTGATACGTCTCCAACGTATCTATAATTTTTGATTGTTCCATGCTATTATAGTATCAATCTTGGATGTTTTATATGCAATTATATGCCATTATATATCATTTTTTGGGACTAACCTATTAACTCAGTGCCCAGTGCCAGTTGCTGTTTTTTGCTTGTTTTTGTCTTTTCAGAAAATCATTATCAAAAAGAGTCCAAACGAGAAAAAAACTTTGGATTAATTTTTTATGAACCAGAAGAGACCCACAAAGCTTCGGGAGAAGACCAGAGGAGCCACGAGGGAGCCACAAGCTCGGAGGGCGTGCCCTAGGGGGGTAGGGCGCGCCCCCCAGGCTTGTGGGCCCCTCGTAGCCCCTCCTGACCTAATTCCAGCGCTATAAATTTCCAAATATTCCCAATATACCAGAGAGACAGAAGAGAAAACCTTTCCGCCACCGCAAGCCTCTGTTCTTCCGCGATCCCATCTGGAGGCATTTTCCGGTACTCTGCCGGAGGGGGAATCGATCACGGAGGGCTTCTTCATCAACCTTGCTGCCCATCCGATGATGTGTGAGTAGTTTACCACAGACCTACGGGTCCGTAGCTAGTAGCTAGATGGCTTTTTCTCTCTCTCTTTGATCTTCAATACCATGTTCTCCTCGATGTTCTTGGAGTTCTATCTGATGTAATCTTCTTTTGCGGTGTGTTGCTGAATTGTGAGTTTATGATCAGATTATTCATGAGAAATATTTGAGTCTTCTCTGAACTCTTTTATGCATGATTATTATAGCTTTGTATTTCTCTCCGATCTATCGATTTGGTTTGGCCAACTAGATTGGTTTATCTTGCAATGGGAGAGGTGCTTTGTGATGGGTTCAATCTTGCGGTGCTCAATCCCAGTGACAGAAAGAAACATGACACATATTTGTATTGCTGCCATTAAGGATAAAAAGATGGGGTTTATTCATATTGCTTGAGTTTACTTTGTCTACATCATGTCATCTTGCTTAAGGCGTAACTCTGTTTCATACTTAATACCCTAGATGCATGCTGGATAGCGGTCGATTGGTGGAGTAATAGTAGTAGATGCAGGCAGGAGTCGGTCTACTTGTCTCGGAAGTGATGCCTATATACGTGATCATTGACATGAATCCATCATAATTATTTTCTTTTCTATCAATTGCCCAACAGTAATTTGTTTACCCACCGTATGCTATGTGTTCGAGAGAGAAGCCTCTAGTGAAAACTATGCCCCCGGGTCTACTTTTATCATATATTAAAATCAAAAATACCTTGCTGCAATTTATTTAGTTTTATTTTATTTAGTATTTTAGTCTATCTATCTATCACTATGAAAATTAATCCTTGCAAATAACCGCTAAGAGGATTGACAACCCTCTTATTTGCGTTGGGTGCAAGTGTTTGCTTTTGTGTGTGCAGGTGCTGCTAACGTGATTTTGCTTGGTTCTCCTATTGGATTGATAACCTTGGTTCTTAACTAAGGGAAATACTTATATCTACTATATTGCATCATCCTCTCCTCTTCGGGGAAATACCAACGCAGTCTACAAGTAGCAAAGTATAATTGATAAAACTTGTTGGAAGTTGACAAACATAGTGTTGGTCATTGGTGCAATTTATGAAAAAGTAATAAAGGAAGAGAGGTCTCACATATAAATACACTATCTTGGACATCTTTTATGATTGTGAGCCGCCATTAGATATTCTATGTCAAATAGTCGATGTTGGACAAGGAAGACAACGTAATGAGTAATGTTGGCTTATATTCACATAGAAGTTATATTGTTTTGCATCCTCTAACATGTGGTGTTTGCTGCTACTTGTGATCTGCGTTGGTTTTTCCCCGAAGAGGAAGGGATGATGCAGTATAGTAGAGATAAGTATTTCCCTTAGTTATGAAACGAAGGTTATCAATCAAGTAGGAGAATCGTGCAACACCTCGTTAACAGTACCTGCACACAAAATAACAAATCCTTGCACCCAACGCAAACAAGGGGTTGTCAATTCCTTGGCGGTTAATTGCAAGATTAAAGTGTATGGTGATAGATAAATAGATCGAACAAAAATACAAAATAAGATAAATAAAGTAAAAGTGCAGCAAGGTATTTTTAGGATTTTTAATATATGATAGAAGTAGATCTGGGGGCCATAGTTTTCACTAGAGGCTTCTCTCATGAAAATAGCATACGGTGGGTGAACAAATTACTGTTGGGCAATTGATAGAAAAGCAAATAATCATGACGATATCCAAGGCAATGATCATGTATATAGGCATCACGTCCGAGACAAGTAGACCGACTCCTTCCTGCATCTACTACTATTACTCCACACATCGACTACTATCCAGCATGCATCTAGTGTATTAAGTCCATAAAGAACGGAGTAATGCCTTAAGCAAGATGACATGATGTAGACAAAGTAAACTCACGCATGAATAAACCCCATCTTTTTACCCTTAATAGCAACGATACATACGTGTCATGTCCCTTTCTGTCACTGGGATTGAGCACCGCAAGATCGAACCCATTACAAAGCACCTCTCCCATTGCAAGATAAAACAATCTAGTTGGCCAAACCAAATCAATAGATCAAAGAGAAATACGAAGCTATAATGATCATGCATAAAAGAGTTCAGAGAAGACTCAAATAATATTCATGGATAATCAGATCATAAACTCACAATTCATCGAATCCCAACAAACACACCGCAAAAAGTGATTACATCGGATAGAACTCCAAGAACATCGAGGAGAACATTGTATTGAAGATCAAAAAGAGAGAAGAAGCCATCTAGCTACTAACTATGGACCCAAAGGTCTGTGGTAAACTACTCACGCATCATCGGAAGGGTAGCAAGGTTGATGGAGAGCCCCTCCGTGATCGATTCCCCCTCCGGCGGACTACCGGAGAAGGCCTCCAGATGGGATCTCTCGAGAACAGAAGCTTGCGGCAGCGGAAAAAGTATTTCGTGGACTCCTCTGTTGGTTTCCCGATTTTAGAGAATTTATAGTGGAGGAATTAGGTCAAACGGAACTGTGTAGGCCCCACGAGCCACCAGGGCACCCCCCCTGGGGCGCGCCGTGGTGCCTCGTGGGCCACTGCTTCATCTTCTCGTCTCCTCCCGAAGCTTCTAGTGTTTGTTATGTACAGAAAAAAAATCTCCAAAAAGTTTCGTGGCATTTGGACTTCGTTTGGTACTGATATTCTAGAAAACCAAAAACAGGCAAAAAACAGCAACTGGCACTGGGCACTAAGTTAATAGGTTAGTTCCAAAAAATGATATATAATTGCTGTAAATGTATATAAAAACATACAAGATTGATAATATAATCACATGGAATAATAAAAAATTATAGATACATTGGAGACGTATCAAGCATCCCCAAGCTTAATTCCTGCTCGTCCTCGAGTAGGTAAATGATAAAAACAGAATTTTTGATGTGGAATGCTACCTATCATATTCATCATATATTCTTTTCTTTATAGCATGGACATTTGGATTTGAATGATTCAAAGCAATAGTCTATAGTTTGACATGAAGATATAAATACTCAAGCATACTAACAAGCAACCACGTCTTTCAAAATATCAACGCTAAAGAAAGTTATCCCTAGCCCATTATGCTCAATCATTGATCCATTCATGTAACACACTCAATATTAGCTACACACAATGCACAAGTATGACAATAGTGCTCTCAAGTTGGTGCTTTGTAAGAGAAGATGGAGACTCAAAATAAAAATAAAAATTGCATAAAAGTAAATAGATAGGCCCTTCGCAGAGCGAAGCAGAGATTTGCAAATGTGCCAGATCTCAAAGCTTAAATTAGAGAGATAAAAAAAATTAAGAGGCATGCTTTTCCTGTCAACGAAAACGACCGAGAATTCCCAATATTTTCCATACTAGACACATCATAGGCGGTTCCCAAACAGAAAGTAAAGTTTATTTCCTTTCCGCTATTCTTTCAAAATCCATGGCTAGCCGTATCCACGGGTGCCCTCCATACCAACACTTTCCAAGGAATTATGTTGTTATTAATTTTTGATTCATTGTGGGACTTGGCATCCCTATTACCAGCCACTCTCTCATGCAATGACAAGTGAATAAACACTGATCGTGAGAATAACACACCTAGCATGGAAAATATTGGCCACCCCCTGCCGTTTCATGAGCGGTACGGGCACACAAAACAGGAAATTATTTTGAAAATTAGAGTTGGCACATGCAAATTTACTTGGAACGGCATGGAAATACCGCATATAGGTAGATATATGGTGGACTCATTTGGCACAACTTGGGTTTAAGGAGTTTGGATGCACAAGCAGTATTCCCGCTTAGTACAAATGAAGGCTAGCAAATAGATTAAGAAGCAACCAACCAAAAAGCGAAAACGGTCATAAACATGCATTGAACATAACTAACACCGAATAATGCACCATAAGTAGGATATAATTTCTTCGCATAACTATTGACTTTATGTGCATGCATAGGGAATCACAAACCTTAACACTAATATTCTTACTAAATCACAATTACTCACTAACATGACCCACATATCATCATCTCCATATCGCAAAACTATTGAAAGGAATCACACTTGTCATATCCAATGATCTATATGCAAGTTTTTGTTATATCCCTCTTGAATATTCATCACTTTGGGACCAAATTCATATCTTGTGCAAATTACCATTACTATTATCAACTCTCAAAAAGATATAAGTGAAGCATGAGAGTGCAAATATTTCTTCAAAATTTTAGTCTTATCAACTCCCAAAATAATATAAGTGAAGCATGAGAGTTTAAATATTTCTTCAAAATATAGCCACCGCCGTGCTAAAAAAGGTTTAAGTGAAGCACTAGAGCAACTGCCTAGCTCAAATAATTTAAGTGAAGCACATAGAGTATTCTAACAAATCATGATAAACGTGTGGCTCTCTCAAATAGGTGTGTCCAGCAAAGATGATTGTGACAAACTAAAAAGCAAACAAAGTGAAGACTCATATAATACACGACGCTCCAAGCAAAACACCTATCATGTGACGAATAAAAATATAGCTCCAAGTAAAATTACCGATGGTTGGTAGAAGAAAGAGGGGATGCCCCGGATGCCTTCCGGGGCATCCCCAAGCTTAGACGCTTGAGTCTTCCTTGAATATTACCTTGGGGTGCCTTGGGCATCCCCAAGCTTAGGCTCTTGCCACTCCTTATTCGTTCATCCATCGTGATCTCACCCAAAACTTGAAAACTTCAATCAAACAAAACTCAACAAAACCTTCGTGAGATCAGTTAGTATAACAAAATAAATCACTACTTTAAGTACTGTTGCAAACCCATTCATATTTTATTTTTGCATTATACCTACTGTATTCTAACTTCTCCATGGCTTATACCCTCCCCCCCCCCCCCCCCCCGATACAATCCATAGTTTCATCAAAACAAGCAAGCAGTGCATCAAAAACAGAATCTGTCAAAAACAGAATAGTCTGTAGAGATCTATTTAAAAGCCATACCTCTGTTACTCCAAAAATTCTCTGAAAAATTAGGACAATGTGGACAATTCATATACCAATACTGTGTAAAAATTTCAGATTTTTCTGACGCTCCAGTACAGAACCAAAATTCCAGCACTGGACGCAAAACTTTCTGTTTTCCAAACAGCATCAATTATACTATCTTCCAAATCATCCTAAAGGCTTTACTTGGCACAAACACTAATTAAAACACAAAAAAACAATCATAACAGTAGCATAATTGTGAAAACACACAAGAACAGAAACAAAAAGTAAAAATTTATTTTATTCATTGAGTTGCCTCCCAACAAGCGCTATTGTTGTATGCCCCTAGCTAGGCATAATGCATAGCTTCAAGTATTGTCATCTTTCAAGTTGATTCCATAAGTGACCCTCATAATGGAAGTAAAAACCTTGGATCTCGAAAAGAGACTTGATGATATTGATGGATTGCTAAAATTCATCGCCCGGACTGCGTCGGCAGGATCCTATGAGATGTGTGAGCAATGAAAGTCGTATGTGTCTAATTTTTATACCGCGGCTGTGCCCCATGGTTGGCTATTGCATTGTCTTAGACAGTTTGTTTGACAATTGTCAAGTTTGCGGTTTAATAAAAGCAACGAGTGCTGAATTTGGATTCAAATTCAAATTTTACACAAATTCATATTAAATATTTTTTTTAAAAATCAATTTTGTATTAATAGTGCCCGCCAATTGCAATATAATACAAATTAATCGCGCCTAAATACTATGACGGTCATGAATGACGTCACAAGCGTATGGACCCACAAGTAAGAAGCCACGTCGCCCACGTATGGACCCGCTTGCCATAATCCACGTCAGCACTACAATGGGCTCACATGTCAGAATCGTTGACCATTCAAACGACACATCGTCACAGAAAATAAAATGCCTGGTCCCAGATGTAAGCAGCCACATCAAAATCTTCTTGGCCCATATGTCAGCAACGTTGACCGGTTAAAACTGATGCCGACTTATTACTGACGGGACCGTCGGCGATAAAACCCACGGCGGACCCACATGGAAGAAGCCATGTCAGCATCTGTTGGACCCACATGTCTGAATCGTTGACCAGTCAAACCCACGTACCGATCACCGGTGACGGATTATCATCGCCAAAAAGATCTTAGGCAACAGATTGGCCTATCATAGGAGACATTCTCGGCCATTACCAAAAATGACCATCAGTGATATTTTTGGGTTCGTCACCTAAGATACGATCTTGCGTGATGAAAAAAGTGGTACTGTCAAAATTTTATTTTTTATGACGGCCCTTCGTTGACGGTGGGGGTGATGGCCGGAAAACGTCGCCAGTAAATTTGCCGTGACGAAAAACGGTTTTGCTTGACACAAGTGAAATTTTGCAAAATAGAGCAAATTTTGTAGTGTGTGTTGCGTCGCTGCCGTGCCTTTTCTCTTCCGACACCGACGAGGTCTTCATCAAGCCCCTGCCTTGAGCCGCACCACTTCCTCCCTCTCCGTCGTGCGTCGCTGCAGAGATGGGGATAACAATAGGGCGACCCCCCCTGCGTCATTCCCTATCGCCGCTCCACACGCAGCTCGTCCTGCCACCGCCTGCTCGTGCATTGCTGAAGCAGCTAGTTAGCGAGAGCTTAAAGAAGAGTGGGAAGCGGTGTGGGGATGCGCGACAAGGACGGTGGTTGAGAGAAAGTGAGCGAGTGGTGGGGGGGACTAGATAAGGCAATATGGAGTGATGATACGTTCGCGGGCATGCTAGATGTAGCGAACGAGAAGAAAAACCTGACCTGGCACTTTTTGTTGCTTTAAGATCTGTGCATTTGATTTGACGATAGATACTACGTTAGCTGGAGATGCCCAAATATCGTACGGCAGCCAGATAACATTTCCCAAAGAAAATACAC
This sequence comes from Elymus sibiricus, assembly GCA_039707655.1. Lineage (NCBI taxonomy): Eukaryota > Viridiplantae > Streptophyta > Magnoliopsida > Poales > Poaceae > Elymus > Elymus sibiricus. The sequence continues at coordinate 313,238,175 of CM077676.1, forward strand.
ATAATGGTGTCATAAGATTGTTCGTGTCCATCTCCTATATGTCGTGATTGCACTTTCTATCCTATATGTACGAGACATATTGTGTAGGTGCAGAATATAATATGAGTGTACACATATTACGCGAACAGAAGACTTTTAGATCTCAACTGTTATAATAAGGATTCACCATAATCCGATGGATCACATAATTATAACCTATGTGGAAGAACGTGGTAACTTATTTGACTTCTATTTTAATAATATAATAATAGACTGCTGAAAAAATATTACTCTATGTGCTCCACTTACATCTACTGGAGAGTAGAACTTGCTTTCCATTGCTTTAATTGTCATATCCATGGTAAACTTATTGATGGTTTAGTACTGAACATATAATTTTGCAGGTTAATAAGAATTAACTTGACTAGAGCAACTAGAGTTTAGAGCATATAGCACTGGATACTTGGCAATTGTGTTGAGATAATTAGACAGTTGTTAATTTGCATTATTGCGATAAAGGACCTTGCATCTGGAGATAAGATAGTGTGTCAACGTTCAATTGAACAAGAACCATTCTTTCACCTAATAAACTTAAGTGGGGATTTGTGTAAAGACCGGAGTAGAATAAAATGTTGAAGTGGTGTTGCAAGTAACAAGTTACCTTCCTTTAGGTGGGGATGCTTAATGGGTAACCCCACGAAACTACCCCCATAGAGTACTAGATTGTATGGTTCTATTATAATGCCACGAAACACTTGTAATAAGTCTTTGAGTTCTTTACACTATAAGAAATAGACACATCCATGATGATACACGTTTTTCATATATAGTACGTCACGTTTTCTGTCACCCATGTACATCCGTGACGGTTTTATGAAAGAGTCAAGATAGGCCTGCTTGCATATAGCCCATTTATGGCCTATGTACACACGACCCGGTACGACCTTTATGAATTCAGCCAAGTACTGACCATGGGCATTCCAATATGATTCCAGCCAGTTGGCACTTTCAGCCCATGTGTGGCCCGTCGTGTCCCTCGTTCAGTTTCAGACCATACTTCCTTTCGACCCATTTACGGCCCATGCTGTGTCTCAGACCTTTTACGGTCGGTGATGTATTTCGGACCAATTACGACACACGGTGTTTCTGCGCTATTTTCGGTCGTTTACAACCCGTAGTGCCTTGAGGCCTTTTTACGACCCGTGGTATAGTTTTGTCCATTTATGACCCATCGTGTCTCTGGGCCATTTCTGACCCATAGTGTATATTGGTCCATTTGCGGCCCATGTTGCCTCTGAGCCATTTTTGGCCTGTCGCGCCTTTTGGTCCATTAACAGCCCGTGTTGCCTCTTGGCCATTTTCGGCCCGTAGCGCTTTTTGACCCATTTATGGGTCATGGTGCTTCTAATTTCATTTATGGCATGTGGTGTATATCGGCCCATTTATGACACGTTATATATCTAGATCATGGCCTGTGGGCTCTTTCAGTCCATTTATGGCTCGTTGCACGTTCAGGCTGCTGTTCTCTTTTCGGCCCATTTGTGACCCATGGAGAACTTTGGCCCATTCAGGTCTGTGCCTCTTTCGACCCATTTGTGTCACTAGCTATTTAGGCCCGTTTTGAGCACTGCAGCGTTTGGCCTAATTGTCATATATTCTATTACTGGCCTACCTAATGAAATGAATTGTCTTAGAAAGTGTAATCAATTATTATATAATCTAGAAAACAAATGGTTTCTATCTATTACATGAACACACAACAGAATGGTCATTAAACAATCGAAACAACCATTTCACCTAGGATTTAGGTGGAATTTCCATTGAGTTTGCCTAGCAGGTGCTTAACAATATGGCCAGTCTTAAGCTTGCTTCGTTTTGAATTACATGACCAATTTAAAAACTGCATGGTTGTCTTTTTAAATTACATTGATACTTTCTCAATTGCATAAATCTTTGCTTAAAAACATGTAATTTTTTAAATTACACGAATATGAACTCTTTTTGAAATCCATGAAGATATTTTCAAAATAAGTTAAAATTGATGAAAATACATGATTTTTTGATATATACGAATATTTCTTATAACTAGATGACCCATTGCATCATTGAAGCAGAGACCAACTGCAGCTCGGAAGTTAAGTGAACTATTTGAAACTGCCTCCAGGAAGTTAAGCAACACTATGGGCATCATGTCTAACAAATGTTCATTATATAAATCATCCCCAAAGGGCATTATCAAGAATAAAATTAGATGACCCACTGCGCCGTTGGTGCGGAGACCAGCTGCAGCCAGAAAGTTAATCAAGCTATGGGCAGCATGTATAGCAAACGTTAATTTAAAAAGTACCCCAAAGAGCATTTTGATGAATAAGAGTATGTATGGGAACACCAAGAAAGAACGGATAAGGTTTACAAACAAGCATAACTACCCCTAGATCATGGCAAGCATTTTTTCGTACATGCGACACTTAGACACGAACTCAGTGCCGGAAAGGCCAGGCGTGAATGTTGGTATGGGTGGCGAGGGGAGAGCAGTGCAGAGCAACAAAGGCAATAATGTCAGTTTCGTCCCGTTGAGGCACGTCCCTTTGTGCTGAGTCCATTACACATATGGGCCTGATGCAATCGACAAATCGGTTATGTCCGAGCTTTCTCAGCCATCGGTCTTTATCGTGCGTGGATCAGGACACGGATCCTCCGTCTTGCTTTGATGTTAGGTCTCACGAGTCGGGCAAGCCCGGTTCGGCATGTTAGCATCGTTCACTTCCTGATGAGCTGGCTTGGCCATGTGAGATTAGGGGGCGCGTGCGCCCGACTCCGTGCATGGATGCCCGACCTTGCCGTGTGGAGTTGTGAGGAGCTTGGGTGGCTGGGTTTGTTTGCGTATCCCCAGGTCGGCGTGTTGCATGCCGTGGCGTTGCACAATGCTTTTCCCCAGGCTTTGCCTGCTGGGACCCGTGCCGCCACAAACCCTGGACGATTGGTGCCTATGGGGGCTTTGTCAGGTCGTACATAGGAGTAAACAACAACCCAACCCCTTCACACGCTGGCCCGACCAGAGCAGTAAGCGGACACAGAGGACAAATGCTTTGCCATGCTCCCATGGACCAAGATTAAAATATGGCACTTGTAGAGATATGAACACCCCTCTTCGACATCCAACATTACATTATTAATAAACTAAAGCATAGGTAATTGCCATGCGAAAGCACCGTGACATGGATACAGGCAACATCGACCCGACTCGGCTCATCTGTAAAGCTCCAACCCATGCCGGCTCGGTAGGTGACCCCGCCGGTCCACTAATGCTACCAACCACTGCTTGCACGACCTCGATGGTGCTAGGGCGACGGGCGATGTGGCTAGCTAGACGGGCTACCGTCGCACATATCACGTAGCTAGGAAATGATGGAAAGGGAGGGTAGACGTGATAACAAAGGAATGCTAGATGTACCCGACCTATGTGTAAACCCTGGGCATCCCCGGTATCTATATAAACCGAGGGGTGAGGACTGTAGACGACAACCTCATACACACATGATCTCGTGGTAGGTCAACCTGTAACTTGTACTCCATCGAAATCAATACAATCAAGCAGAACGTACGATATTATATCTTCGAGAGAGCTCGAACCTGGGTAAATCCTTGTGTTTCCGGTTACCATCGTCCAAGACTACCAGCCCGGGACCCCCTACTCGAGATCTGCTGCATTTGACTCCATCACCTAGCCCAACAAGGAGCACATGGGCCTAAGGACGGAAAATTACCTAGTCCTACCCTCCCACCTACTTACTTCATGGCCTTGCTCATTTGTCAAGGACCCCTAGGCTATATAAAGCCCCCCATGTGCATGTAATTCACTCACTCCCACTTGAATACACTCAAGTGAAGGGTCACTATCCATTCCAAGCCCCTTCAGGAGAGAAAACGAAGGTCGAGAGCTGGGAGTCCGAGGGACCATGTAAGGCTCGTACTAGTCGGGAGTCATGGGACTCCAGAAACGACCGCACTCCAAGTGCCCCGTGCCCTGATACGTCCATTTGGCATCATGTTTTCCTACTGTTATTTATATTATTTTAAAGTTATATTTCACTTTTAGCTGTCATTCTAATGTCTTTTCTCTCTTAATTTGCAAGTTTCATCACAAGAGGGAGATTGCCGACAGTTGGAATTCTGACGTGAAAAGAGCTACATCAGAGATAGCTATTCTCCGGAGCTCCAAATGACCTGAAATTTTATGGAGATTTATTTTGGAATATATAAAAAATACTAGAAGAAGAATCACCAGGAGGGGACCCACCAGTGAGCCACAAGCTCAGGTGGCGCGCCCACCCCCCAAGCGCGCCCCTTGAGCTTGTGGGACCACCATCAGGCCTCTGAGGCCCATCTTCTCCTATATGAAGCCATTTTCCCAAGTAAAAAAAATCAAGAGAAGACTTTCGGGATGAAGCGCCACTGTCTCGAGGCAGAACCTGGGCAGGAGCACTTTTGCTCTTCGGCGGAGCAATTCCGCCGGGGATACTTCCCTCCGGGAGGGGGAAATCGAAGCTATCGTCATCACCAACGTTCCTCTCATTGTGGGAGGACTCATCTTCATCAACATCTTCACCAGCACCATCTCATCTCCAAACCCTAGTTCATCTCTTGTATTCAATCTTTGTCCAAAATCCAATATTGGTACCTGTGGGTTGCTAGTTGTGTTGATTACAACTTGTAGTCGATGCTAGTTGGTTTATTTGGTGGAAGATCATATGTTCAAATTGTTAATCATATATTTATCTCCTCTGATCATGAACATGAATATGATTTGTGAGTAGTTCCGTTTGTTCTTGAGGACATGGGATAAGTCTTGTTATAAGTAATCATGTGAAGTTGGTCTCCGTTCAATATTTTGATGATGTGTTATGTTGCTCTTCCTCTAGTGGTGTCGGGTGAACATCGACTACACGACATGTTACCATGCTTGGGCCTAGGGGAAGGCATTGTGGGATTAGTAAGTAGATGATGGGTTGTGAGAGTGACAGAAGATTAAACCCTAGTTTATGCACTATTCCATAAGGGGTTGATTTGGATCCATATATTTCATGCTATGGTTAAATTTATCTTAATTCTTTTTTCATAGTTGCGGATGCTTGTGAGAGGGGGTAAACATAAGTGGGCTATTTGTTCAAGTAAGAATAGCACCCTAGCACCGGTCCACCCACATAACAATTTATCAACGTAGTGAACGCGAGTCGATGAATCTGCTGGGGCCGGATTTCCGGGACACAATATCCCAGAAATTAACCCCTCGTGTCACCACCAGCCCCAAGATCATTTTTACTGGTGGACACATCCTTGATACAGATTACCAAGCAATTACAAGAATTGAATACAAGACCATAAAGGTCTAATGATACAACAATGCTTTCTAACAGCGGATGGCGGAAGCGGGTAGCGGATCTCTAATTCTGGTGGAAGCTCCAATCCCACAGGAATGGCTGACCGGGATAACTCCTATCTCGTGTGGCTGCTATCTTAGGCTCCTAGTCTGCATGGACGTCGTTGTAGCACCCCTCGCCGAAATCCTGACCTGGCCAATTAAATAGCCAGGGACAAGCCAGTGAGTACATTTGAATGTACTCGCAAACATTATGAACAAAAGATATACCGAATGCAATAGAGTGCATATGATCATGATGAATTAATTTATATGCATATGCTGACTGAAATTAAAGCATGGCATGATAAATATTAATACGGTGCGGAAGGATAAATACATCATTTTTGGTAATGAACCAAGAAAATAAAATGGATCATCGGGCGCTGGACCGCCCAAGGACTCCAATAAAAGAACATCGGGTACTGGACCGCCCGAGGAATTCCAAGAAAAATGCCAAACGGGTGTCTGAATGCGACACCTTGAGAGGTCTTGAAAAGAAATGCCAAACGGGTGTCTGAGTGCGACGCCTCGAGAGGTCTTGAAAAGAAATGCCAAACGGGTGTCTGAATGGGACGCCTCGAGATTTCTTGAAAAGAAATGAGTATCCATGTGGATTAACCATCCCAAGTGATACTCAGAAAAGAAAATAGAACTGAGTGTCCAGGTGGACTAGCAATCCCAAGTGATACTCAGAAAAGAAAATAAAACTGAGTATCCAGGTGGTCTAGCCATCCCAAGTGATACTCAGAAAAGAAAATAAAACTGAATATCCAGGTGGTCTAGCCATCCCCAGTGATACTCAGAAAAGAAAATAAAATTGAGTACCTAGGTGGATTAACCATCCCAACTAGTACTTAGAAAAGAAAATAAAATTGAGTATCCAGGTGGATTAACCATCCCAAGAGATACTCAAGGTTGCACATAGAAGAAAAAGGTTAGTCCACAATAATATTCATGTTAACAATAATATTCATGCTAGCATTAGTAGTGGCAATAATTATCCTGCAAAAATGGATCATGCTCAATTTTAGTTATTTCCTCCGAAGACCGACACTAAGACCGACACTTGACCAACCTAGACTGTAGTCCTTAACCGCGGACACGGCTATTCGAATAGGTTTTAAAACTCTGCAGAGGGTGTACTCTTTACCCACAAGTAGAGGATTTCTTTAGCCAACACCGAGATGCTGACTAATTCCGCTTACGCTCTTTGGGTTGAAAACACACCTGACCAGCACATACCAGTTTTAACTCACCAAAGCCAGGAATCACCCAAGGCAATGATAAAGTAAAACTCTAAGTGGGAAGGCTTCTCACCTCCAATAGCATGGGATCACAATATTTATAACGCGCGCAAACAGGGGTGCTACCCCCTCGGCCCAGCCGGTTACACCCATGCCCCCGGACCAAGTGACATGCCTACCATGGGCCAATGGTATCTTTCACTATGGCCTCTCTGTATGGTGTGTGCAGGAAAGGGGTTAACAACTTACTGAACCATACCCTACCTGTGGTAGGGACATGTGGTAGCATGGATCAAGTATGGGGGTTACCGGAACAAGACTCGATCTATGGTCAACTTAGGAGGTTAAGTTTTCCTGCAGTGGTTAGCACAATATATATATCCTCGGTAGTGCCCAACAGGGTCACCACCTGGCATGTCCCAACATGGCATCACTGATCACCCTCGTCACAACGAGAATTCTGTTTCACGGTCACCTTTACACGTGACGGATTCTTTCCTGCATGTTAGTCAGAACAAATATAGCCATGTGTGGCACAATTGTTTCATGTTGAAGTGAAATTAAATACTGACAAAGGGACCATATATACATGATCATCTATATGCAATTTCATTTGAGGTAACATAACACTTCCTAAAATTTTAGCAAGCAATCAACCAAGCCAACACCATATCAAGTGTTCAAGATGCTTGCCTTGAGCATGCAGAAAGATTGGGTGCACTCCAAAACTTTGAAATTTTTTATCTTCCCTCCATTTTCCTGTTTTCAAAACATTGAAATTACCACATAATTTGAAAATAGTAAAAACAAGTTGTTTGGAAATTTTTGAAATAAATACTAAAATAAACTAGAGGAAAAATAAGGAATAACAGCAAAAGAATCAATTCATTTGGAGTTCATATGATTATCCTAGGGAATTTCTGAGCTGGAATAAATGAAGAAATGGACTATTTAATAGATCCAATAGAGACCAGGCTTAGGAAAATTGTTCACCCTAGCTGGATTAATAGAGCATGAATTTATGAGTATGCAAAAATTTGAATCATCGAATTTGGTTTTGAAATGATTGTTGTAGGATTAATTGAAACCTACTGGAAAGAAAAAGAGAGAAGGGCATCACTCCGATGGGCTGAGCAGAAGCGCGCCCTGGGCATAGTTTAGCCGCGTGGCGCCACTAGGCCAGGCCCAGTCGCTTCGGCCGCGTGGGAGATCTGCTGACGTCGAAGGCATATTCAAGGGAATACGTTTTCTTCGCGCAAAAACGGCCTCGTGGAAGCCCGTCTCCACTTAAGCCGAGCTGGCGTGGCGCTGGGTCACTCACAGTGGGCCCGCCTGGCCCACTGGTCAGGTTTGACCAGTCACCCGCGCGCGTCTTCCTTCTGGCCGGACGGAGCGCGGGGCTCCGGCGACCGGCGCCGGCAAACGGCGGGGCCCCATGGCGAGCCGAGCACACCGTTGAGTCCAGGAGGCCGAGGCGGTCCCACCGGTGGCTTACACGACCGGCGGAGAGCCCTATCTCGCCGGTGACGAGGATTCCCGAAGGTCTCCGGCGGAGGCGAAATGGGGCGTTCGCCTGAGAGCGACCCTGGGCGAAATTGAGAGCGGGGAGTGGAGCTACGGAGTCTAGTAGAAGCTACTGGGGAGAAAAATGAGGGAACGGAGGATCTAGAGGTGTCGGACTCATCCGAACGGTGGTAGCGGTGGTTTCGGCCAGAAGTGAGGAAGAAGGCTCTCCCGAGCTCGATTGAAGCCTCGGGGAGTTGATTGTGAGGGTCGGGAGGAGGTGTGGTCTCGCATATGGCCTCAGGGTGGCTTATAAAGGCGAGGAACGTCGGTGCCGTAGCTTCCCGATTGCGGACACGGTGGCGCGGCCATCAATGGTGAATAGTGGTCGGTGGCGAGGTCGTTGGGGTCGATGGGTGGTTGGTGTGGCCATTGTGTTGTCGATGAGCAGCGGATAAGCTCTGGCTGCTGGCAATTAAGGCGAGACAGCTCTGACAGAGACGTGGCGGAGCTGGGTTCGTCGGGCGGTGGTTTTGGTCATCGTGGACGGCGGTGGCCGGCGCTGGCGGCCAGGGGAGAGTGTTGGCGAGGCTGGTGGGTTTACGGCGACACCGTCTGGGTAGCTGCGGGGGTCGGGGAGACAGCAGAGCGGCGGTAGGAGCTCGGTGCCGACGCAGTGCAAAACGCGCGCTCTGGCCGCGCCCTGTGCACGCACGCAGCGTGCTCGACCAAATGCCAGGGGGTCCTAGGATGTTCCAAGTGAGTCACTATTTGGCAGGGTGGCAGTGCATGGTCTGGTGAGAGTGATTGACATGTTACTTTGGTCAGGTGCTCAAGGGCCCAATGCAAATTCATGAGCTTGCAGATTTCTGCCATGCACATGAGGTGCTTGATGTAATGCTAGGGCTAGCTAGGGAACTTTGTTGGGTGTGAAAATTTACAGGAGGATGTCTCCTTACATATTAGAGATGATGGTGTAGTTGGATGAACTAGAGGAGAAACTTGAAAGTGCAAGTTTTAATGGAATTCAATTCTGGACCAGATTTTGAGGGAATTATTTCGAGGTATTCCAAGATGCAAATGGAGTTGATCTTCTGGACTTAAGGGTTTGGTTGGAAGGACTATACGTTGGAAAAATTTCAGAATTTTTGGAGCTACTAAAATTAGGGTTGCAGTTATAACCTAGGAATGGGATAGAATTGAAAAGAGGATGTTTTGCTCAAAATTTTCAAAAGACCAGGTTGGGTTTTTGCATAAAAGTGATCTATAGTCATCACATGACCCCTCATAAATTTTGTGGAATTTTAGGAGAATTATTCAAAATAGTTGTAGTGCAACAGAAGCATTTCAAGTGTTGAAAATGCTATTAAAAGGATCATTTTGGGCAAATTTTATTATAAAAATATTCCCTACTGTTATTTAAAATATAAATGAATTTTTTTAAGAAAACTTCCAAAACCCACAATATTCTACAAAAATTTCTATATGGAGGGAAGTGTTTTGGAAAACAGAAAACAGAAAATACTCTGAAATTAATAAAAGACCTAATATAGTTCAAAATTTTATTTCTGGCCAAATTATATTTAGTAAAAACATGATTACATTTTTGGGGTGTTACAAACTCTAACCCCCTTAGGAGAATCTCGTCCTCGAGATTTAGTAAGGTGGTCATCAGAATTAAGCCCACCTTTTCGAGGAGGTTTTTCTGAGATAATTATCTAAATAACCTAATTAGGCATAGTTGATGCGGGGCCACTGGTAATTGGTGCAACTATAGTGAGATACTAGTGCTATGGTTCTACTGTACGAGCAATTTGGATAAAGCAAAATTTCTAAATTCCAAATTTCGCTTGCCGTACTCCAGTGCACAGTGTTCTCTACGGCTGACAGGTGGGTCTAGGGCCCACGGTCAGTCTCTTCTTCTTCCTTCGGCCCTACTTTCTCCTCTCTCTCTCTCGCGTGCTCTCTCGCACTTTCTCCTCCTGTGGCGTATAGTGAATAGGGCATCTGGGCCGTACCGCGGTAGTGCGCGGCATGCTTGTCGCCGGCGCAGCGTGCACTCACCTCGCGGGCCAGTACCCTGTCGGCACTGCTCGCGGATTCGCCTCCGAACACCGGTGATCGAGCGACGAGCGGCGCTGGTGGACTTCGCTCACCATGCACCGAGCTCGAGCTATAAAAACGACCGCGGTTTTTTCTTTCTTCTACCTCACACCTCACCTCACTCTTCTTCTTCTTCTCCTTCTGGTTGCAGGAGCTCGAGACGAGGCGCTAATGGAGGACGTGGTTCCGGAGCTGATCACGATCCTCCTGGTTGGTATGATGGCGGCGTTAGTTGACTTCTCGCTGCTGCTGTGTGCGATGATCCTCGATGATCGCCGTGATGCCGCTGCTCGAGTGGTGGCTCTCTGAGGCGGCGGTGATCATGGGGACTAGGCATCAGTGTCGGGTACGAGTGAGTGTTAGTGCGTTTTGCAGCAGGCTCCGTAGAAATAAAAACCCACGAGTGAGAGTGATCCAGTGAGCGAGTCGGTTAATTAGTTGCTAGGTGTGTGTGTGTGTGTGCGGTTTCTGCACTTAGTGCATGTGGTAGAGCAGATGTGGCTGTGAGTCGGATGCCGTGGAGGCACGCGAACTAAATTTATGCTGGGAATAATTTTGTGATAATGGTCCTTAAGAAATTTTCTCCCCTAAGTGTGGATGAACTAAATGCAGATCACCACAATCAAATATTCATAGACAAACTGCAATCATATTAATGCATTCATTACATATGCCCTAAAATACATTGCAAAGATTGCATCATGTAAACAAGTGCTAGACATAGCAATAACCATACTTATGACCGTCTACGGTTTGAAGGTGAGATCTACAGGGTCTTGTGGAAAGGTTCCTGGTACTGGAGCACATTCTTCTTCTTCCGGAGGAAGTGGAGGAAGCAGACGAAGAACATGTCCTTCCTGGGTTGGCAGAGGTGGTCCGCCAATGGCGATCCGAGGATTTAGGACAGCAAGATAATGGAGATACTCCATTAGTTCCTGGGTTAAATGCTCCTGGGCCATCACATACTGGATGAGATAGACAAGAGCTGGATCTCTTTCTATACGTTCACAGCGGAACGTAGCTTCTGCTCCAAAAGCTGCGCGGCTCGGAAAATAACAGTATTCCCTTTTGCCGGCACAGGGTACCGCAAATCGAAGACGGGTAATTGCTTCGTAAGCAGCATCCTCAATGGCCATGCCTGAGGTTGGCATGGATCTCCCGATGAAGACAACATACGAAGGGCCTTGGTTCAAATCCGCTGATGGGATTTGCACAACTGCCCAGTATTTTGAGGAATCAGAGGTGATCCTCATCTTGTACAACTCATACTGGGGTGGGTGGATGGAACCAAGGGTCTTGCGGGTAAAGAACCACAAAATCTTAACAAAACTACCAGGGCTTGCATCTGGAGTTCTCAGGTAGGCTCCGGGGTGAAACATGGAGTGATGGAGTGATGGATGCGGTGCTCAAGGTTGATGGTGGCTGGTGTGGAGTGGGATATGGCCTCTTATAAGGTACCTGGGTTAGGAAACATGAGGCGGCGCCAGTACGACTTGTGTATCGGCTCCGGCATAGGGTTGTCTGAGTCAAAATCTCAGACCCCATTCCCCAAAAGAAATGTGACGTATTACTATGCGTGTCGGTTAGGGGGGTTTGGCAGTCACATCTAATATTTACTCTGCCACCACACGCCAACAGTATATGCTAGATCACGCGTACTACGATTAAGACAATGGCACACAAGTAGTTTACAAACTTACTACGCCATATGACTGCTACTACAAAAATACAAGGCAATAGGGCCACCAAGGCTCGACAACAATTCTGGTGGACTCAGTCCACCTCGTTGACATCTAGCCGGGCGGGTCTTGCAGATGTCGAGGCTTCTCCGTGTGCTTGAGTGTCAGAGCTGACCGGGGTCGGATGGGGAGCTACAGGGCTGGGGTAGCGGCGATGCCTTTCGCGGGGTGTCAAGGTCACAGTCCCGTCGGAGTAGATCTCCAAGAGACGATGGAGTTCCCCTGTGGAGGCGAAGGCATTGCCTGGGTAGATAACAGGAGCAGACCTTGGGGACTCAACTGGCCTCCCAAGCAGCACTATCGGGATGTCGGTGGTGGGTGCAGCTTCACTTCTCATCGGGGTCAGGAGAGCGAGCATCCTGTGGGCCGCAATCAGATCAAGGGTGACCTGATCGAATAGCGCCTCTTGCGCTCTCAGGTAGCGCACCAGATGCACTAGAGTAGGATCCGTCTCATGGTCTCCGTTGGCGACTTGGGTCGGGGTACCATAGCCTTCACGACTAGGGTAGTAGTAGAAAGGGCGGATGTTAACCCTCGGCGACAAATGCCGGAGCTTAACTACAGCCTCTCGGGCTGCAAGTTGGATGGCTTGGGGCTCGTCGGAGGTCATCCTCCCGGTGAACCGGTAGGGGCGTTCTGACGGGGTGCCCCTCCCGTAGATGTGCACCGTGGCCCAGAAGTGGTCACTACTGGGAAAGGGCTTATAGGTGAACCCCAATGAGTGGCGGGCGGCCTAGGTCACCCGCCACAGCTACATTTAAAAATTAGCAGCGGCGAGTAACAAACAGCAACCGCCACAGCTAATAGCTCAACTGTGGCAGGCAGAATTCAAACACCGCCACAGCTACAATCTCCCAGACGAGGCTTGCTTCCGTAACTCATCTGTGACGGGCCCTAGCTATTGCTCGCCACAGGTAGTAGATGAAGCAGTGGCGAGCGCTGGCTGGCGTCCGCCACTAGCTGTCATAGCCGGATGCCCAATTTTAGCAGAACATAGCTATGGCGGGTCCTCTACCACGCCTGCCAGTGGTAGTTTACATAACTGTGGCGGGCAGAAATTTCTGCCCGCCACAAAATATGTTCCCGCGTGGGGTTGCTGTCCACGTCACTTTGCAGTGGCGGGCTACTCCTGCCGCCCGCCAGTGATAAGATCGTGTGTGATGTTTGCTTCCTGGTTCAGTGGCTTCCCCTCCTAGTTTCATCCTCTCCCACAACGCCCTCTTCCTCTTCCTCTTCCTCCTACTCCTCTCACCATTGATCATCCACCACATCTCTCTCTTCGTGATTTCATCCGATCGATTGGACACGACATCGATCGGAGAGAGACGAGGAGACACATTTTAGGTGAGAATTCTTTTCTAAATTCAACCTCGTGTGTATGTATGCGCATGCATGTGTACTTGATTGTTGGTGTGTGGCTTGGTGGACGTGTTGGGCGATTCAACATTCGGTTGCTCGGATGCTTTTGTTGAAAATTTCCAGGGAATACAAATGAGTGCCAAATCTCGTCGAAATGTTGATTAATTTCCATTTCATCTAGTTGGTGTGACTCAATATGTCCCATTATTAGCAATGGTCATGCCGAATTTTTTAATTTCCCATATTCTTAGATCGAATAGTAATCTATTACATTATGTATGTATATATGTTGCAGGTTTTGGCGTCAAATGATGGATCCCAGTTGGATGTACTCCATACCATGGGCGTCCAATGATTTTGTTAATGGTTTGATAGAGTTCTTACAGTTTGCGGAGGAATATGTTAGGAAAAAGGGTTTGAAGAAAATATGTTGTCAATGTGTTATTTGCGAGAATGATGTTATGTACACAGTTGAATCGGGAGAGTTGCATAAGCACTTGTTGGCTAGTGGTTTCATGCCCGGTTATACAACATGGACAAGTCATGGAAAGGATGGGATGTCATGTGAAGGAGCAAAACATGACGAGGAACAAGAATGGATGATGGATGGACATGATGAACAATCTGACGGTGATGAATACGACGAGTCCGGTGAAGAGTCCGACGAAAGTGAGGAGGCTGAAACGGAGGAGGCAATCATCTGGGGAAAATTGGCGGGAATGGTGCACGATGAACACATGCAAGAGTTGATCGTGAAAGAGACTTGCACTGAGGCAGCTTCTCGTAGAGAGGCTACCAAACTGGCGACTCTTGTGAAGGACTCAACACCTCCTTTGTACGCTGGTTGCAAGGCAAAACACACTCGACTAAGTGTCACAATGAATCTTATGGACATTACGGCAAAAAGCAATAGCACAGACACTTCCGTCGATATGAATTTGAAGTTTTTGCATGATGTTCTGCCTGAAGGCAACGTGTTGCCAAAAAGTATCGATGAGGCAAGGAAGGTATTGTGTCCTCTTGACATGGAGCCGGTAAAGTACCATGCATGCAAAAATGACTGCGTCATTTCCCGAAACGAGTACTCCAACCTAACAAGGTGTCCAACATGCAATTTTCCCCGATTCAAGCGGGGAAACAACAGTCGGGAAGACAATGATGATGATAGAGCACCCGCTAGTGGTACTCCTTATAAGGGTGCATAGTACTTTCCAATCATTCCATGCCTCAAGCGTTTGTATGCAAACAAGAAGCAGGCAAAGCTTATGCTTTGGCATTCTATGAGGAAGAGGGATGATGGAGTGATTAAACATGTTGCAGATGGTCGGAAGTTGAAAGCAATCGATGACGAGTTCCCTCATTTCAGTGGAGATGATAGGAATGTCAGGCTGGTCTATAGTGTGGATGGTCTGAATCCCTTTAGTAACCAAAACAGCGTGCACAGCACCTGGCATGTGGTTGTCTGCATCTACAACCTTCCCCCATGGGTGTGCATGAAGAGAAAGTATCTACACATGGTCATGCTAATTCAAGGGCCAAGCCAACCGGGTAGTGATCTGAACTTGTGTCTGCAGCTACTGAAGGAGGAGCTAGAAATTTTATGAGATGAGGGGGTGCGGACATATGACGCTAAAACGGGTACGTACTTCCCTATGAAAGTTGTGCTGCTCACGACGGTGCAGGACTATTCGGCATACGGTTATAATTCGGGTCAGGTTTGCCACGGGAACTGCGCATGTGTTAGGTGCATGGATGAAACTCATTCTCTATATCTGAAGGCCTCTCATAAAACAGTTTACATGGGTCATAGAAGATGACTGAACAAAAATGATGAATGGAGAAACAGAGAAGATTTGTTTGATAACACAAAAGAAAAGCGAGGGAAGTCACATAAAAGGAGTGGAATAGAAATCCTACAAATGCAGAACAACTGGGAAGAGTGTCCAGAGCATGGAAAGAAACGGAAGAGAGTGGAGCCACTGTTAAAAGTATGGAAAACGCGGTGTCCATTTTGGGACTTGAAATATTGGAAGTATCTCTCCACGCCCCATTGTATCGATGTCATGCATATCGCGAAGAATGTTTGCGAGAGTTTGGTTGCTACCATTTTGAACATCCCAGACAAGACAAAAGATACGGGGGGCTCAAGAAAAGACCTAGAATCACTTCAAATTAGGCCGGATTTGTGGGCTGACGTGGAGGAAAGCGAAGTTGGTAAGGCTAAGAAAACGGTGTCAAAATTCAAACCTGCTTGCTACAGTCTGTCTCCAGAGGAGCTTGACAGGATATTCAACTGCCTTGCTGATGTTCGGGTAAGTTCCGGGCACTCGTCAAACATACACAGATATTTGTCACATGAGAAGAAAACTTTATCTGGAATGAAGTCGCATGACTGTCACGTGATGATTACACAAATACTGCTGGTTGCACTTAGAGGAATAATGGAACCGCATGTCAGAAAGACACTCCAAGACCTTTGTAACTTTTTTGACGTCATCTCTCATAAATCGATCATCCTGGAGCATTGCAAGAAACTGCAAGAAGAGATTGTTGTCATACTATGTGAGCTTGAGGTGTACTTCCCGCCCTCATTTTTTGACATCATGGTGCATCTGCTTGTCCACATTATCGGAGACATCATAGACCTGGGCCCAGTATTCCTCCACAATATGTTCCCTTTCGAAAGGTTAAATGGAATGCTCAAACGATACGTTCATAACAGGTCACATCCAGACGGAAGCATCGTCCAGGGATTTCTAACTGCGGAGGTTATCTCGTTTTGCACAGACTACCTTGAAGTCGACAATCCTTTGGGCATGCCCAAGAATAAGCACATTGGCAGGCTCATGGGCATAGGTCACAAGAAAAGGAGAAAGAATTTGCATGTGACCTTCGACGATCCCAACCGAGCACCCGACTTCATAAGAGCTCACACTGTGGTGTTACAACACATTAAGTGTGTCAACCCATATGCTAGGAAGCATATGTTGCAGTTGAGAACTGAATGCAGGAAACGTGGTATAAAACGCTTCGATGAGCAACTAACAAATGAGCACAATAGAAAGTTTGTGGCTTGGTTCAAGACATACATGCGAGAACATCCATTGTCAGAAAATGATGACAGAGGTACTGAGCTGTTCTCCTTGGCATCGGGACCTGCGTTGAATGTGACCACATACCAAGCCTATGACATCAACGGATACACTTTCTATACGGAGGCCAGAGACAAGGTAAAAGGTGTGTACCAGAATTCAGGGGTGACACTACATGCATACACCGGTAAAGAAAAGAACAAACACTACGGGAGAATCGAAGAGATTTGGGAACTAAGGTACGCGGATGTAGGGATATTCCCCATGTTCCGTGTTAGATGGGCAAAACAAGTACTTCAAGAAGACGACTATTTCACTACCATGGTTATACCACCACGAAATGAGTCCGTGAACGTGCTTGCAATAAGTGCCTTAAATGAGCCATGGGTACTGGCGAAGACTGTGTCTCAATGCTTCTACATAAAAACCCAATTAAGCCTAGCCATGTGGTCTACCGAAGAGGAAAGAGGAGTATCGTCGGAATGGACGAAGTCAATGACGAGGAGGACTATGACTAATTCGACGACTACCCCACGGAACAAGAAGGCGTCAAACATGTATCGAGAAGAAGAAGATCAACATTGCCAAATGACGACATTGCACCATGGTCAAGACGGAGTCACAACAACACAATAGTCCATACCAGGAAGAGGATCACCAAAATTCATGCGAAGACCATCAGTAAAATCCATTAACAACTTATTTGTAATGTGTCATTATGTGAAGCTTAATTTGTACTATTAAGACATATATATGCGTGCATGTGTGGATCGGATAGATAATGGCTGTGTCGTGTGACGAATATATTGATTAGAAGGATTAACCATTTAAATTTTTTCCAAAAAAACAATAAAAAAACTGCCGTGGCTGGCGGGGGAGGGGGCCCCACCATGTCAGACATTTGCGGTGGTGGGCCAGGGAGCGGGCCCGCCATATCAGACATTTGCGGTGGCGGGCAGGCCGAAACGCCCACCACGTCGATCCCCGCCCCAATTCCCCCCTCCTCTTATCTTACCGCGTGTTTCGTTCAAACCGTGCCCCCTCCCAACCGAAATCGCCAGCCGCCGCCACCGCGCGCCGTTGACCTCACCTCGCCGGCGTGCTCGCCTCCTCCGCCGCCACTGACGCCGCCGCCGCGTGCTCGCCTGCCGCGCTTGCACTGCGGGGTCATCGTCGCGTGCCCACGCTCTAGTCTGACAACGCCGCCGGCCTCTAGATCTCCTCCAACACCGTCACCGGCGTGGCCACTGTACTCCAACACCACCGCCACCGCCGAGCCATCTCCCACCGAGGTACATATATATTACGGCTGACCCATCTACTTCAAGTAACATGAAACAGCATTATTTGAGCAACGCAAGGTGTTCGATTAAATGTCTACACCGGTTTATTTGCAGGAATTAATATGACTGCCAATGTTCTAACGAAATGTTGATTAATTTCCATTTCGTCAAATTTCTGGCACTCAATATGCCCTACTTTTAGCAAAGGTCATGCCGAAATTTTAACTCTTTGTCAATTTTGCAGGTCGACGAATGGATCCCCGCGCGGGAGCATCATCTCAAGACGAACTCAACGACAACAACCCTGACGTTGAGATGGACGCCCCCAACATCTAGACGGGTGACGACCATCATGAAGAACCGCCCACCGGGCAAGGAGAAACGAGCCACACCGACGGGACTTCATCCAGCACCGCCGCCAGCAACAAGAGCACGCGTAAGGCTAGGCAACCGAACAAGCTTCACAAAGGTATCATTACAATAACCGCAGTTGGCCCAACAGGAGAGCCTGTCGCCCCAGATGCCACGGCAAAGACATATAGTAAAATGCTAGGTTGCATCTTGAGAAAAAACGTCTCGATCAGTTGCAAGGATATCGGCAGAGATAAGCAGAAGCTACTCGAAGCGTTACACCAGAGTTATGCATTTCCGTCTGACTCTAAAAAAAAGGCCGAAGATTATGCCCTATCAAACTGGCCGAAAATGCTTAGGGACTGGAAGAGTAGTGCCCGTTGCAATCTCGTGGGTAAGGACTTCGAGACAGTTAAGCTGCTCAATCCAACTATGGATCACGAAGAATGGACGAAGTTTTGTGAATCATCAGGAAGCGAGTCAAGCAAAGAGGTAAGCGATCATTTCTGTAATTTACGGAAAAATCTGCCAGGTAACCACCGTCTGGGCTCTGGTGGTTACAAAGCTGCAATACCCAAGTGGGAGAAGGAGGCCACGGACTTTGAAGCCGCGGGAAAACCACCCCCATTCTTGGAACATCGAGATCATCCGCGTGACATCCATTTCCTCAGGGCCCATGCTGTTCGAGACCCAGAGACTAACGAGTTAGTCCTCCCGACGCCGCAACTTCGCTCGACGGAGGAGAGCCTGGTAACGTCACTGAAGACTAATAATTTAGTACCTACTACAATTATTATCATACTAATCGTTTACCACAACTTATGTACTTTTTTGTAGAGAAAAATGAAGGAGGAATTTGGACCCGGTCTTGGTGAATCTCCGTACGGCTATAGGTATCAAGACCATCTTACACGGGCTGTGAACGAGGGATTTGGGGTTGACAGGAAGCCCAAGACTGGGCGTGTGTTGGGCGCAGGTAGGATGCTGTGGGACCAGGCATATTCCCAGACCAAAAGAGTTAAAAAATATAGAAGGAAAATCAGGGTTGATGACAAGATCGACGCCAAAGTAGATGCGAAAGTAGATGCAGCAATTCAAAGAAGGTTAGCTGAAATATTCCCGTCTGGCCAAGAGCATCATCTGTATAGTAGCACCCAACAGCCACAAGCATCGCAACATGTTTCATCTGGCTGCTAGCCAATGTGAACGGCGTGCCGACGAAGGTTACCAAGGGGCAAATAATTCCATTTACAGATGGTACTAGAATGATGCACGGGGTCGTCCTGCCACTGGACATGACGAGGGTGCTAGTGCAGTACGTAATGCCGGGCTTTGAATACTGTTCATTGCCTCACCCCCTGATGAAGGCATCACTGTGTTAGGACAAGTGCTGCGAGGGTACCTGCTTAAGTGGCCACTCAGTGATATAGAGGAGATTAGTCCACACGGATTCTCAGGTAATGACTGCGTTCCCGCCTTCGCGAACCTTGACCCTCTTTTCAACATTGACAGCACTGGAGACAACATAGCCAAGGATATTCCGCAATCAGCGAGGAAGGATATACGTGCTGATTGCGGACCATCCGCAGACAAGCCACCTGTGCCAATTGTCTTCCCCAAAGGACATAAATGGAATCAGTATAAGCCCAGCGAACCATCGCTATCGGACTCTACGTTGATGACCCTCTTGACAGATCTTAATGTTCTACACGACGACGTGGTACGTAGATCAAAAGAAGAAGATCAACAAGGTTACATGGCCAAGGTTCTACAAGGTTATAATTTCGTCCTTCAGTTTCTGGCCGATACAATTGATCTGCCATTTAATGAGGTGATCCATGCAAATATCTTCTATGTGAGTGCACTCTCCCCAGAGTTAATGAGGCTTTGGGCACTTCATCGAGCTTCAGATCCCCTACTCGGGCATAGTAAAGTGTCTTTACTTGATCCTTTTTACATGCACTGCCACAACCTCGAATCCGTAATTAGCAAGGAGCTCATCTCGAACTACCTATTCCCGTGCATGATTTTGACTCATCCGCAAAAGGACACCTTTCTGTTGCCATACTGCGACAAGTAAGTTTTTAACGTTCACTCATTTATTATGAAACATATATAGTTGACCTTCTAGTTTGATCTCATCCATGCTAATTTCTTTGTTTATTGCGCAGCGACCGACATTGGATCGTAATCGCACAATTGCCGATGCAGGGCTTGGCATATTTCTTCGGTTCGAAGAGAGACCCTCAGAAGCAATGAACAAAATTGAAGGAGGTTCTAAATGATGCTCTTCGCAAATGTAAGAACTTGAACAACAAGGTAACACAGTATTCAGAATTCAAGTTCATCACTAGCGCTTGTTGCTATCAAGAACCAAATGTCGGAACCCCCCATATGTCTGGCTACTTTGCAATGGCTGTCATGAACGACTATTTGAAGAAAAATCAATATTTGCGAAATCATAGCCAGATCATCAAGTGGTCTAAGGAGATGGAGAAGGACATTGACATAAGGGAATTATTATGTGAGCCTGAGCGCATCCAAAAGGTGTTGGCCAAAATCCTCAACAAGGAGGTTGTAAATGAGGATGGGAAGTACCACTACGCGCCACAGTCACATGAAGAACGACTTCACCGAGTCGAAGACACATTTCGGTCATCGATTGCCAGCGAGTAGCCTACTCAAGACAATTTTTCAAAACAGCTTCATAAACTATTGATTATGTGTTGAGACACATGTTTTTTTCTCCGGCAATTTTTATACCCAACTGCTTTGCTTCACTATTACTCTTATTTATTATAGCGACGTTGTAATAATTAATGTACTGCATGATTGTTTGAATGATGAGACAACATTCTATATTTGTATTGCAATGTGATGATTGAGTGCGAAATACTCTAACCACCTAATTAAATTGCTGCCACGACAACAAAAAATGCTGCCGCGGCAGCTATTCTTCTATATGCCTAGACAACTACTAGTGGCGGGTGGAGAAAACTGTTGTGGCGGGCACTACGCGCCGCCCGCCACTGTATCTATTAGAAACAGTTGCGAGTAGAGATTATAGTTGTGGCGGCCAACCAAAAGCGCCCGCCACTAGAGTACGCCCACCAGTGGCGGGCGCCCGCCCGCCACTGATGCCATAATAGCAGTGGCAGGAGGTCGGTGGCGGGCGGCCCTAGGAGCCTTGCCCGCCACTGCTCGCCTTTTCCCACCCACCACTTGTAGGCATTCCTGCAGTAGTGGGTGGATGGCATCACTCGTGTGCTCTTGCTATACGACATACTCCGGGGGCTCTTCTGTGCCAAAAGCTCGACGGGTGAGATTGGCGAGGATAACAACAAAGTCTCCAAGCTCGGCTGCTGTGGTCTCGTTGCAAACAATGGGGCCAGGCATCTTGGTGGTTGAATATCGAACTGAGAGTGAGGCTGTGATGTGCTGAGTTGGGACAAGGTTTCCTTTATAGGCCAGCAGAGTCTTCCATCGCACGCTTGTGGATGGGACAACTCGGGTGTCAGCCACAGGCACACGGCCTATGGGTAGGGCTGATAGGTTGGGCACCGACTGTCAAAAGATGCCGGCTGGCCACTGCGTAGGCTTATTGGATGAGATGGGCTTGGCTACGGACAAGGAAAGATTTGGATGGTGTGGAAACCTAAGGATAATGACCAGGCTAAGATAGGATTAGCCAGTGGTCAGCCTGGGCTCTGATACCAAGGCTGTCGGGGCCGGATTTCCGGGACACAATATCCCAGAAATTAACCCATCGTGTCACCACCAGCCCCAAGATCATTTTTACTGGTGGACACGTCCTTGATACAGATTACCAAGCAATTACAAGAATTGAATACAAGACCATAAAGGTCTAATGATACAACAATGATTTCTAACAGCGGATGGCGGAAGCAAGTAGTGAATCTCCAATTCTGGTGGAAGCTCCAATCCCACAGGAATGGCTGACCGGGATAACTCCTATCTCGCGTGGCTGCTATCTTAGGCTCCTAGTCCACATGGACGTCGTTGTAGTACCCCTCGTCGAAATCCTGACCTGGCCAATTAAATAGCCAGGCACAAGCCATTGAGTATGTTTGAATGTACTCCCAAACATTATGAACAAAAGATATACCGAATGCAATAGAGTGCATATGATCATGATGAATTAATTTATATGCATATGCTGACCGAAATTAAAGCATGGCATGATAAATATTAATACGGTGCGGATGGATAGATATACCATTTTTCGTAATGAACCAAGAAAATAAAATGGATCATCGGGTGCTGGACCGCCCAAGAAATCCAATAAAATAAATGGAACATCGGGCGCTGGAGCGCCTGAGGAATTCCAAGAATAATGCCAAACGGGTGTCTGAATGCGATGCCTCGAGAGGTCTTGAAAAGAAATGCCAAACAGGTGTCTGGGTTCGACGCCTCGAGAGGCCTTGAAAAGAAATGCCAAACGGGTGTCTGAATGCGACGCCTCGAGAGGTCTTGAAAAGAAATGAGTATCCAGGTGGATTAAACATCCCAAGTGATACCCAGAAAAGAAAATAGAACTGAGTACCCAGGTGGACTAGCCATCCCAAGTGATACTCAGAAAAGAAAATAAAACTGGGTATCTAGGTGGTCTAGCCATCCCAAGTGATACTCAGAAAAGAAAATAAAACTGAATATACAGGTGGTCTAGCCATCCCAAGTGATACTCAGAAAAGAAAAGAAAACTGAGTACCCAGGTGGATTAACCATCCCAAGTGGTACTAACAAAAGAAAATAAAATTGAGTATCCAGGTTGATTAACCATCCCAAGTGATACTCAAGGTTGCACATAGAAGAAAAAGGTTAGTCCACAATAATATTCATGTTAACAATAATATTCATGCTGGCATTAGTAGTGACAATAATTATCCTGCAAAAAATGGATCATGCTCAATTTTAGTTATTTCCTCCGAAGACCGACACTAAGACCAAAACTTGACCAACCCAGACTGTAGTCCTTAACCACGGACATGGCTATTCGAATAGGTTTTAAAACTCTGCAGAGGGTGTACTCTTTACCCACAAGTAAAGGATTTCTTTAGCCAACACCGAGATGCTGACTAATTCCGATTATGGTCTTTGGGTTGAAAACACACCTGACCAGCACATACCAATTTTAACTCACCAAAGCCAGGAATCACCCAAGGCAATGATAAAGTAAAACTCTAAGTGGGAAGGCTTCTCACCTCCAATAGCACGGGGTCACAATATTTATAACGCGCGCAAACAGGGGTGCTACCCCCTTGGCCTAGCCGGTTACACCCATGCCCCCGGACCAAGTGACATGCCTACCATGGGCCAATGGTATCTTTCAATATGGCCTCTCTGTACGGTGTGTGTGTGCAGGAAAGGGGTTAACAACTTACTGAACTATACCCTAGCTGTGGTAGGGACATGTGGTAGCACGGATCAAGTATGGGGGTTACCGGAACAAGACTCGATCTATGGTCGACTTAGGAGGTTAAGTTTTCCTGCAGTGGTTAGCACAATATATATATCCTCGGTAGTGCCCAACAGGGTCACCACCTGGCATGTCCCAACATGCCATCACTGATCACTCTTGTCACAACGAGAATTCTGTTTCACGGTCACCTTTACACGTGATGGATTCTTTCCTGCATGTTAGTCAGAACAAATATAGCCATGTGTGGCACAATTGTTTCATGTTGAAGTGAAATTAAATACTGACAAAGGGACCATATATGCATGATCATCCATATGCAATTTCATTTGAGGTAACATAACACTTCCTAAAATTTTAGCAAGCAATCAACCAAGCAACCACCATATCAAGTGTTCAAGATGCTTGCCTTGAGCATGCAGAAAGATTGGGTGCACTCCAAAACTTTGAATTTTTTTATCTGCCCTCCATTTTCCTATTTTCAAAACATTGAAATTACCACATAATTTGAAAACAGTACAAACAAGTTGTTTGGAAATTTTTGAAATAAATACTAAAATAAACTAGAGGAAAAATAAGGAATAACAGAAAAATAATCAACTCATTTGGAGTTCATATGATTATCCTAGGGAATTTCTAAGCTGGAATAAATGAAGAAATGGACTATTTAATAGATCCAACAAAGACCAGGCTTTGGAAAAATGTTCACCCTAGCTGGATTAATAGAGCATGAATTTATGAGTATGCAGAAATTTGAATCATCGAATTTGGTTTTGAAATGATTGCTGTAGGATTAATTGAAACCTACTGGAAAGAAAAAGAGAGAAGGGCATCACTCTGATGGGCTGAGCAGAAGCGCGCCCTGGGCATAGTTTAGCCGCGTGGCGCCACTGGGCCAGGCCCAGTCGCTTCGGTCGTGTGGGAGACCTGCTGATGTCGAAGGCGTATTCAAGGGAATACGTTTTCTTCGCGCGAAAACGGCCTCGTGGAAGCCCGTCTCCACTTAAGCCGAGCTGGCGTGGCGCTGGGTCACTGATAGTGGGCCCGCCTGGCCCACTGGTCAGGTTTGACCAGTCACCCGCGCGTCGTCTTCCCTCTGGCCGGACGGAGTGCGGGGCTCCGGCGACTAGCGCCGGCGAACGGCGGGGCCCCACGGCGAGCCGAGCCCACCGTTGAGTCCAGGAGGCCGAGGCGGTCCTATCGGTTGCTTGCACGACCGGCGGGGAGCCCTATCTCGCCGGCAACGAGGATTCCCTAAGATCTCTAGCGGAGGCGAAATGGGGCGTTCGCCTGAGAGCAACCCTGGGCGAAATTGAGAGGGGGGAGTGGAGCTACGGAGTCTGGTAGAAGCTACTGGGGAGAAAAACGAGGGAAGGGAGGATCTGGAGGTGTCGGACTCATCCGAACGGTGGTGGTGGTGGTTTCGGCCGGAAGTGCGGAAAAAGGCTCTGCCGAGCTCGATTGAAGCCTCGGGGAGTTGATTGTGAGGGTCGGGAGGAGGTGTGGTCTCGCATATGGCCTTGGGGAGGCTTATAAAGGCGAGGAACGTCGGTGTCGTAGCTTCCCGATCGCGGACACAATGGTGCGGCCATCAATGGCGAATAGTGGTCGGTGGCGAGGTCGTTGGGGTCGGTGGGTGGTCGGTGTGGCCGTTGTGTTGTCGATGAGCAGCGGACGAGCTCTGGCTGCTCGCAATTAAGGCGAGACGGCTCTGACAGAGACGTGGCGGGGCTAGGTTCGTCGGGCGGCGGTTTTGGTCGTCATGGACGGCGGTGGCCGGCGCTAGCGGCCAGGGTTGAGTGTCGGCTGGTGGGTTTACGGCGACACCGTCTGGGTAGATGCGGGGGTCGGGGAGACAGCAGGGCGGCGGCAGGAGCTCGGTGACGACGCGGTGCAAAACGCGTGCTCTGGCCGCGCCCTGTGCACGCACGCGGCATGCTCGACCAAATGCCAGGGGGTCCTAGGATGTTCCAAGTGAGGCAATATTTGGCAGGGTGGCAGTGCATGGTCTGGTGAGAGTGATTGACATATTACTTTGGTCAGGTGCTCAAGTGCCCAATGCAAATTCATGAGCTTGCAGATTTCTGCCATGCACATGAGGTGCTTGATGTAATGCTAGGGCTAGCTAGGGAACTTTGTTGGGTGTGAAAATTTACAGGAGGGTGTCTCCTTACATGTTAGAGATGATGGTGTAGTTGGATGAACCAGAGGAGAAACTTGAAAGTGTAAGTTTTAATGGAATCCAGTTCTAGACCAGATTTTGAGGGAATTATTTGCAGGTATTCCAAGATGCAAATGGAGTTGATCTTCTGGACTTAAGGGTTTGGTTGGAAGGACTATAAGTTGGAAAAATTTCAGAATTTTTGGTGCAAGTAAAATTAGGATTGCAGTTATAACCTAGGAATGGGACAGAATTGAAAAGAGGATGTTTTGCTCAAAAAATTTAAAAGACCAAGTTGGGTTTTTGCATAAAAGTGATCTACAGGCATCACATGACGCCTCGTAAATTTTGCGGAATTTTAGGAGAATTATTCAAAATAGTTGTAGTGCAATAGAAGCATTTCAAGTGTTGAAAATGCTATTAAAAGGATCATTTTGGGCAAATTTTATTATAAAAATATTCCCTACTGTTATTTAAAATATAAATGAATTTTTTTATGAAAACTTCCAAAACCCACAATATTCTACAAAAATTTCTATATGGAGGGAAGGATTTTGGAAAACAGAAAACATAAAATACTCTGAAATTAATAAAAAGCCTAATATAGTTCAAAATTTTATTTCTGGCCAAATTTTATTTAGTAAAAACATGATTAAATTTTGGGGTGTTATAGAATCATGATGAACATGACTAGACAAAATCACCATGTGCCCTCGAGAATGCTTTGCTCACTATAAGAAGTACTTTCGACTTGTCCTTTGCAATAAAAGGATTGGGCCACCTTGCTGCACCTTGTTACTTGCTCTGATATATTTCATTAAAAGAGAGATATTTGCTCTGATATTGTCACTAATGGCTAATAAGTGTGAGGGATTCCACAAATCCTCTCTTTTATATTTTTCCACAGGAAATGGGCTAAAAAGGGAAGAAATCACGTGGGAGAAAGGAAAGGAAGGAAAATGGAGAAGAGATAAGTCACCAGGAGGTGCCAGGAGGCCGCCAGAGTCAAAGACGGCGTTCCATGCGATTGCACGCGCTCGCATGAGCGGTCGTTTGGTGTGGAAACCAAGGTAGGTCGTCCACCTAAACAACTTTTATAAAGGGGACCCAGTCGAAATGTCAATGGGGAGAGCGTCGGGAAAGCGTTGAGCACAGCCAGAACCTCTTCATCATCATCTTCATCCACAAACCTTAGCCACCGTCATTTTCATCTCCATAGCCATCTCCACCACCATAGTGCTCTCTCAACTAGTTCATACTTGTAATCGTGCATCGCACAAGGCATCCATTGTAAGACATATTGCAATCAATCAATCCCAAGATGTGTTCTTCAATGTTTTCTTCCCGTGATCTAATCTCTATGTGTGAGTAGTCCAGTAAGGTATGGGGTGAGGCATGAGACTTGCAACCCCAGGTATTTGATGAAGGGATCAATGGAAGTCTTTGACATAACGTCTCGTATGTGTGAAATAAAATTGTTTCGTGAAGTCTCTTGCCTTGTCTGTGATCTTCATCCCTGCAGGTACCCAAGATCATGGAGATTGAGCACCGGTGAGGCTAGGAGTGAGGGGACCATGAAGTGTTATATCGAACACCAGTGATAGTTAGGTTTAGTAGGGTAACATGGAGCATAACCTTGGGGATTCATGAGGTGTAGTCATTAAACACCCAAAGCTTTTGTCTGATATTATTATCTTAATTATCAAGGCAACCCCGCAAGACGGATAGGGCCTGCGGTAGGACAACTGATTCTTGATGCAAGACTCGTGCCGGTCAAGATGTTATTTGGACACATCCCCCACTTCGATACGAAGCAAGCACCTCTTGATGGGTGACTTCCCAAGCACAAACTAATATCATTTTTTATCCCAACACCAATACATGGTTGTAAGCATTAAGACCTCATCCCCGTACCTTATTTTTATTATAAGTGTTTGAATCACAATTTGCTTGCTGATCCGGTCAAAAGCTGGATTTGAAACTTTGGCAAAAGCTTGCTAGAGACCATTGCTTCAAGGGAATCTTCCTCTCGTGGGTTTGATACCCAGGGTCACCTCTGGGGAAATAGGTGCGGGATACCCTTTCTTATTCCAACACCGGATCAATAAAAAGGAGATATCAAGCCCTTTTTCTGGCGCCGTTGCCGGGGAGGAGTTTAATATTCCTAGTCCTTGTGTTTAGAGTTTTTGTTAAAGTTAATTTTTAGTTTTTGTTTTTACTTTCAGTTTTTAGTTTAAGTTTTATTTTGTTGCAAGTCTTTTAGTGGAAATCATCAAAAAGTTACTATGGCTCGTAATCTTGGGAGTTTTGCTACTCCTAGCAACAATTTCATGTGTGAACCAATTGCACAACCTGATGTTGCAGCTGTAGAATATGAGATCAAACCAAACCTAGTTTCCATGGTTCAACAAGACCAATTTGGAGTCTTTGCTTTTGAAGATGCTGGTATGCATTTACATAATTTTACTAAATTGTGCAACATGACACGCATAAAGGATTGTGACCCAGATGCTCTTAAACTTCACTTATTTCCTTTCTCTTTGAGAGGAAAAGCTAAGGAATGGCTTTTAGCTTTGCCTAAAGGCAGTATGACTTCTTGGGCTGCTTGTTGTAGTAAATTTTTATCTAAGTGTTGTCCACCTGCAAAAATTATGCAATTATGTTCTCAGATTACAAGTTTCAAGCAAGAGGAACGTGAGCCACTAGCGCTTGTGTGGGATAGAATGAAAGAAGCTATAAGAAAATGCCCCAATCATGGAATGGAGGAGTGGTTAATCCTTCATATGTTTTATAATGGCTTGAATCACATGTCAAAAACTATGCTTGATACAGCTGCAGGAGGAACAATCATGGGAAATCCCATAGAAGATGTCAAGAAGATACTAGATGATATGCAAGAGAACCATGCCCAATGGCATGTTGAAAGAACTACCACCAAGAAGGTGAATGTCATAGAAGAAAATAGCTCAGAGTTGACAACCAAGCTAGAAGAACTTATCCTTCTGATGAAAGGTAAAGAAGAGGTAAATGTCAATGCCATCACTAATGAAGATACTAGTGATGTTAATTTTATTGCTCGTAATAGCTATAATCCCAATTGCAAAAATAATGGATATGCTCCTAAACTTCGTTATCCTAATAATGGAGGAGCATCCAATAATTTTAATGGAGCTAATGGTAGCAATAGAAATACTCTTGAAGAAACTCTTAAAAGTTTTATTGCTAGCCAGACTAAGCAGAATGAAAACTTCAAGAATATCTTGAAGAATCATGATAACTTAGTAGGTCAATTGACCGGTAAGGTTGTTGGACTAACAAATGGTGTGCAGATACTTGAAGCCAGATCCAAGAATATGGAGGCACAAGTGGCAAAGATAGCAGAGAGCCAAACCTTGATTCTGGCCAAGTTTGCAGGTAAACCGGAGCCTAACCCGGTTGAAGAAGTTAAAATGGTGAGAAGCAACGAAGAGAAAGATGAGGTACTTGACAGAAGCCATGTGCCAAAGTACAACTATACAGTTGCAGATTTTGTAAAGATGATATCCATGAAGTATCCACTACCGGAGGTAACTAACGATGCTGCATATAATGTATTTGTTGAACAAGTTGCAGCCAAGGTACGTGAACTTGATGAGGAAAGAAAAAAGTTATTTAGTAAGTTACTAGCTAAGCAAGAAGATACTTTTGAACCTACTATAGAGATTGAGATAGGAATTAATAAGTTCAGTGCTTTATGTGATCTAGGGGCAAGTGCTTCCACTATCCCCAAATCTGTTTATGATAGTCTCAATCTTGGTCCTTATGCTAATACTGAGATTATATTGAAATGGCTAATTCTACTTTTACTCAGGTAGTAGGCATTAAGCATGGAGTTATAGTTCAAATAAATGATTGCCCTGTCATGATTGATCTTGTTATAGTAGATATGCCTAAAGATCCTATTGCTCCTATAATTCTCGGACCTTTTCTAAGGACAATCAAAGCTGTGATAAATGTGTTTGAGGGAAATGTTTGTTTTGATTTACCATCTAAAGATCCCTTTATAAGGCATTTCCCCAGGAAAAAGAAATTAAAGACCCACACAGGAGGTGGCATCATTTTGAATGCCAGAGGCTATGGTCTCGGTGGTCTAGCACCACCTTGATCACCACTACGGTCGAGCTATCCGACCAAAAACAAGCGCTTCGTGGGAGGCAACCCACGCGAATAAAGTAGAAAAGTAAGTTTTTGTTTTTGTTTTAATAAAAGAGTGATTGAAGTTCCGTATGAAGAAGTTAGTTTGGAAGAGTTGTGCTAATGAAGGCCTAGTCTTGTGCAAGATGATTTATATTGATGTTTGAATACCTGGAAATATGTATATGTATTGTCCTGGAACTAACCCCGCAGGAGAGCAAAGAAAAAGAAAAGTCTCGCAAGAGACAGATCAAAAGACGGCGTTCAAAACGACCGCTAGCGGTCATATGAACGGTCGCATGACCTGCCAGAGGTTCCAGCGCAAATCAGCAGAGACAGCAGGAGCAAAGACGGTGTTTCAAACGGGCGCACGTGCCTGTTCGACCGGTTGTTTGATTCTTTTGTAGAAAACAAAGAAAATTCCAGTATGTTTGACGGCGTTCCAAACGGGCGCACGCGCCCGTTCGAGCGGTCGTTTGCCATCGTCGACCAGAAGCGTAGAAAGAACAGAATGAAAGACGGCTCTCAAAATGGATGCCTGCGTCCGTTTCAGCGGTCGTTTCTGCTTCTTCTTCCTCCAAACCTCTCCAAACCCTAGCAAAACTTCGCCCGATCTCTCTACTCATTCGTTTTTAGTTCGAATCCTTCCGTGTGATCGATCTACGGTACGTTTCTCCTTCAATCCCCAATTTATTTTTCACGAATCCATGTTCTACAGGCCTAGCATTGCCATGTTTAGGATATGCACATTTTTGATTCAAACTTGAGTTTGGCATGGATTTGTAGATGTTTTTAGAGGTGAGGCATGAGCCTTGCAACCCCATGTATTTGGTGAAGGGATCAATGGAAGTCTTTGACATACCGTCTCATATGTGTGAAATAAAATTGTTTCGTGAAGTGTCTCTTGTCTTGTCCGCGATCTTCATCCCTACAAGTACCCAAGGTCATGGAGATTGAGCATCGGTGTTGCTAGGAGCGAGGGGACCATGAAGTGCTATACCGAACACCGGTGACAGTAAGGTTTAGTAGGGTAACATGGATCATAACCTTGGGGATTCATGAGGTGTAGTCATTAAACGCCCAAAGCTTTTGTCTGATATTATTATCTTAATTATCGGGGCGACCCTGCAAGATGGATAGGGCCTGCGGTAGGATAACTGATTCTTGATGCAGGACTCATGTCGGTCAAGATGTTATTTGGACACATCCCCCACTCCGATACGAAGCAAGCACCTCTTGATGGGTGACTTCCCGAGCGCAAACTAATATCATTTTTGATCCCAATACCAATACATGGTTGTAAGCATTAAGACCTCATCCCCGTACTTCTTTTTATTATAAGTGTTTGAATCACAATTTGCTTGCTGGTCCGGTCAAAAGCTGGATTTGAAACTTTGGCAAAAGCTTGCTAAAGACCATTGCTTCAAGGGAATCTTCCTCTCGTGGGTTCGATACCCAGGGTCACCTCTGGGGAAATAGGTGCGGGATACCCTTTCTTGTTCCAACACCGGATCAATAAAAAGGAGATATCAGCGCCTCATCATCTACTTCTTCAGCAGATTGATGTCCTCTTCGGACCGCGTGAGCTTTTGATTTAGCTCTTCCAACTCTTTCGAGTTGGACGCCGATGTGGAGGCATATGCCTCCAAAAATGATGTTACATTCCGAGAACGATAATCGATCCTCTGGTCGGACGGTTTTGTCCGACCAGAGTCTTGGGGGCTACTGCATATTCACTTTACTGAAACTACCAAAAGAGTAAATCGGTCCCCAAGTCAGTTTCTCAAACTAACTCAGGGCTCGGGGGCTACTATATATACGATCTTAAAAGCATAACTTGCACTTTACGAAATTCCTAGTCCTTGGACAACTTTTATCTTAAAAGAAACTTGTCCGTAAAAGGCTACTGAGTGTATCGCGTATTAAACTTATAAAAAGTGCGGCTGTTCAAAATAACGTTGAGAGGCCTACGAAGGCCTCCAGAATTCCGTCCTTCTCGGATTGGAATTGGTTGAACGACGTCCCCAGGAGAGCACGGTGTTTGGGCAGGATAGAGGAGCTCTGAAGTGCTTCCTCTATCTCCTTGTGCCGCCCCAAGATGGGTAGCTAGGCATCCTCGTTCCCCCCCCCCTCATTGGAGAGGCGGCTGTTGCATCCACACTACTCGATGGCGGTGGAGCGGTCAGGGGCATTTCAGCACCGTTTCCTCGAGAACCAGGGGAGTTTTATCTCCCTGATCCTCAGTGGCCGAGGTTTGGACCTCGGCTGTAGGCACGCCGGTACGACTCTCTGTCTTTAACACAGGAGGGTCCGAACGCGAAGAAACCTCCCCGAGCTCGCCATGGGCGGGGGAGGAATGCACGCGTGCACCTGAGGAGCTCTCGGCTAGCTCGGCCGGAGGGATGGAGTCACCCGAATCCTTTCCGGGAAGGTCGCGCTGCGGACTATAAAGAAGATAGTACAACCATGCCAATCATACGTCGATTGAGGCTAATTAAGTGCAGGTGTGTCAAACACGTTACCTCCCTGCGTTGCGGCTTCTCCCTACGTTGCGGGGGGAGCGGGTCCTCAGAGGAGCCGGAGTGGGTGTGTAACGCCCCGGACACACCCGCCGGTGGTCGTTACTCCTGGCGGGATCTAGACTGGCCCCACAGATCAATACTAGTCTTTCCTGCGCACTTTGTCGTCACTCATGCACATCCGGGAGCAACTTCCCGGTCGGTCACCCATCCTAAAATTACTCCAAGCTGAGCACGCTTAACTTTGGAGTTCTGTCCGAATGGGCTCCCGGAAAAGAAGGAATTCCTTATTGATATGAGTAGTCTATCATCCCTATTATGCCAGGCTATCACATACACCCCCACTCAGAGGAACCGACGTCCTCGTCGGGCCATAGGAACGTTCCCTCTTGGCACATATGTCTGTGCGTCCAGTCCGGCACATGTGCCATGCCGTGTGCCACGACGGGTCACAAACGTCATGCACAACATGACCGCGCACCTGGCCCGCAAACATCCGTGTAACCGCGAGGGTCGGCTCTGATACCAACTTGTAACGCCCGGACACACCCGCCGGTGGTCGTTACTCCTGGCGGGATCTAGACTGGCCCCACAGATCAATACTAGTCTTTCCTGCGCACTTTGTCCTCACTCGTGCGCACCCGGGAGCAACTTCCCGGTCGGTCACCCATCCTGAAATTACTCCAAGCTGAGCACGATTAACTTTGGAGTTCTGTCCGAATGGGCTCCCGGAAAAGAAGGAATTCCTTATTGATATGAGTAGTCTATCATCCCTATTATGCCAGGCTATCACAGGGTGGCCTTGGCAATAGTCGAGGACAGGTTGGGCTGCTCTGCACGTGCCTTTCGGAGCCTCTTGAACCGAGGAGGGTCGTCCTCCTCGGCGTCCTCGGATGTCTCCCTCCTCCGCTTGGGAGGGGACACCTTGTCCTCCTCCTCTTCACCTTTCTCCTCCTCCTCCTCATGGACGGAGGAGCCATGGTTGCTTTTCGACCTAGCATCCGAAGTCACTCTTCGGCTGCGCAGGCCCTCCTTCTTCTTCGGCTCCTCGGCCGGAACCTCGTATGGCTCCTCGGCTAGAAGGGCCTCTAGCTGGGGGGTCCTAGCCCCCTCAGGGAGCGGCGCCGGAGACTTCACCTTCCGGGCCTTGTTGCACCAGACTTGGTCTGGGAATGTTAACCTGGTTATCTACTTGGATATTGAAAGATGTTGAAAGAACTTCAATACAATTAAAGCGGCTCATACCTCGGATGGACCATTATCGGCCTCATAGCCGCGGTCTGCCCCTTCATCGGGGAACTCGTTTTTGGATGGCTTGAAGAGGGACGTCCACATCCCGGTGAGGTTGGTGTGGAAGAAGCTGCGCACCGCCACCTCATCCTCGGGTCGCCACTGCCACATTGGGCTGACCCTGAGTTGAAGAGGTAGGACGCGGCGGTGGAGCATGACATGGACCGCGTCCACTAGCTAGATGTCTTGGTCGACCACCTCCTTGAGCCTCTTCTGCAGCATCTTCACCTCTCGGGGACTTCCCCAATCAAGGCCCTTCTTCGTCTAGGAGACGAGCCTCTTTATGGGTTCGTCCGTGAAGGCAGGGACCTCTTTCTGACCTTGGGTGAGTGGTTCAGTGATATAGAACCACTCCCGCTGCCACACCTTGATTGTCTCCACAAAGGCGCCCTTTAGCCAGAGCACCCGCAAGAGCTTGCTTACCATAGCACCACCACATTCGGCAAGCTGGGAGCCGCTGCTCTTCGGCTTGACGCTGAAGATCTTCAGCCATAGACCGAAGTGCGGCTCGACGTGCAGGAACGCTTCGCAGATGGTGCTAAAGATAGCGATGTGAAGAATGGAGTTCGACGCCAGATGGTGGAAGTCCAGCCTGTAATAGAACATCAATCCCCTCACAAAGGGATGTAGGGGGAACCCCAGACCTCAGACGAGGTGGGAGATGAAGACCACCCTCTCCCCCTTCTTGGGGATGGGGATGGTGGAATCTGAGCGGCCGGTCTCGCTCGATGCCGGCGCACGACACACGACGTCCGCAGGGATGTACCCCGCAGACCGGAGCTCCTCAATGGCACCTACCATAATGCTGGATTGTGTCCACTTCCCCTTCAGCTCGGCGTTGGTCATCATCCATGGAGGATCTTGGAAGGAAGGAGAAAGCTTTCAGGACAGATCTGAAAGTGCTGGAGCTCTGGAAAGCTTTGAGCAATGGAGCAAGGGATGGAAGCATGGGGAAATGATTTACTGCCCTCTTTACTTTTATAAGTCAGTGAAAGACCAAGAGTCCCCTTGCCGCACCAAATAAATCGCCTGTTTCCCAACACGTTGTGCCATTATACGCGCATTGGTAACTTAATTTGATTGATGATATCCCTAGAAACCAGGGCACGGTCTCCACATTGATGGGACATACCAATGGAGGGTTACCTCGGGCCACGATGTGTGATAACTGGTTCATCCCCATGATAAGTAGTGTCGGTTCGATAAAGCTGTCAGGGTTTGAATCCTGTCACTGGTTGAATCCACGTGGCAAGTCTTTTAGACTAAGTTATTTTGAAGACCTCAGAAGTAGGAGAGCGCCTTGCTAAGAAGGATTATGAGACTTCTCCGTCGAGGATAAAGTTTAAAACACATGGTTGCTGGGGTCAATTGTGAAAGGAGACCCAATGAGTTTGTTAGCTGCCGAAGACTTCAGATCCAAGCACTAACCGTAAAGTGAGGAACTAGCCTGTCAAGCTGAAGACGCCAAGGCCGAAGAGACTATTCCATAGATAGAGATGTAGTCTTCAGCTTTGAAGACCAGTTCAGGGGCTACTAATGGTGTCCTGGACTAAGGGGTATGAATCTGTATGGACCACAGTCCATGGGCCGGGCTCTTGGCCAGGCCGATCACTAAAGGGAAGGATAACTGAAGCCATGGACCCCGGCGTAATCAAGATGGAGACCTCCGAAGACTTGGCGTATACTTCAAGGATTGCCCTGCAGCCGACGTATTGATAACCGACCATGTGTATGACCTAGGTACCCCTGGTGTGTATATATAAGCCGAGGGGTTTAGTCTTTAGGGACACAATTACCAGCCTTAGGGTTTACAAAAAAATCATACGATGTTGAGGTAGATCATCTTGTACTCTTTACCCCATCACATCAATACAATCAAAGCAGGGCGTAGGGTTTTACCTCTTCGAGAGGGCCCGAACCTGGGTCTTTTCCCACGAGTCTCCCACGCTGTGTATTTGGACTCGTCCAAAAAGACGCATAAGAAAGACTCCAAGCACATAATGGATGTTCTGGATCATGCTCTTTGCGGCTTCAGCATGAGGGGTGGCCACATCCAGATCAGGAGACAAAGGAAGGGCGGGCTGGGTTTCGGGCATAAAACTGACTTCTGCTGTGTCCAGCAACCGGCAGCAAGTAAGAACAATGGATTCTACGTCATCCATCACATGATGGAGTTCAGAAGGGATTGCTGAGAACTTCGCATGAAATCTAAATTCGATGCCCATATACGCAAATGGGCCGAAGCCTTAGGAGCTGAACTGGATCATAAACTGAGGAATGACTTCTATCGCATCCAGCAGGACATTGCGACGATCATCATGAAAGACACCGTCGAAGAGAAGGGGATGTTCCACGGTGGCCCTATATCGCGGGCTGAGGTCCGAACTCGCATAGGCCTACAGCGTATGGACATGACGCCTTTCACGAAGCTAGGGTGCATCCTCCCGGATCTGGACGAATGGAACTTCCCGTGATTGACGAAGACGATGATGACGTGTCCATTTAATTTGTACTTTATGTAATCGACGAAACTTTGAAACTTTGTGATATAAACGGTCCTGCTCAACTTGTGTAGCGCTAGCTAATTAGTTAGTTTGGGTACGATGAACTTCGTTAATTATGTTTACTATATGTTGCTTCTATTTGCTAACTCTTTCTCTTCATGTTGCTCAAGTATATTATGTTGCATATTATCGTTGAATTCGTCAGTTGACGATGCATCTCTAACAGGTACATAGATCATCGATCGCGAAGAAGTGCTATGTCGTGTACATAGGGAGGGTTCCGGGAGTGTATGACGAGTGGCCAGAGTGTCAGGCCCAAGTGTACCGCTTCCCGGGCGGCAGCCAGAGAGGATTTGAAAGCAGAAGCGAAGTGGAAGCTAGTTACTTGAGGTTCACGTTAGCGCGAGAGAGGAATCAGAACCGGCGCCTCAAGAACTACTACATAATCCCGCTCTTGCTCATAGTGATCGCTCTTCTCTTGTATATCATAGTTTAGATAGATGATGAAACATGTGTATGTGATGACCATGTAGTTGCATGTATTCGAGACATGTGATAACTTGTATCGCTATTTCGATGATGATGAGACATCATTTGCGTTGGATGATGATGATGATGATGATATGATGAGACTATGTTGTACCACTTCGATGATGATGATGACGATAAGACATTCTTGTCTCATATAGTTCCAATGTATGTGTATGTTGCTATTGTATAAAACCTGTACAAACACAGCATAAATACGCAGAAGATTTTTTTTTTACAGAAAACCTTAGCAGCAACACAGGGTAATGGAGTTGCAGCAGTGCTGGCTTAGCAGTAGTGTGGGTACAGTAGCCGCGCTGCAGCTAGTTAGCAGTAGCGCTGGGTGGGCCCGTGCTACTGATACGTATAGGTAGCTGTAGAGCTAGGTAAATACCCGCGCTACTGCTAAAAGTTAGCTGTAGCACCATAGCAGTAGCGCGGGCACCCGCGCTACTGCTAGCTCTTAACGCCGTGCTACCACTAGGATTTTCCCTAGTAGTGCTATATTCATTTTCTAAGAGAGAACCACCTACACCTGTGTTGAGATCAAGGCATTCCACTCCAGCCATTTGATCCTTGATTTTTAGCCCCCTCAAGTTGCTTTCCACTCCAATCCTTCTCCCACCACCATGCCAAATCTGTGAGAGAGTGATTGAGTGTTGAGGAGACTATCTTTTGAAGCACAAGAGCAAGGAGTTTATCATCAACAACAACATCTATTACCTTTTGGACAGTGGTGTCTCCTAGATTGGTTAGGTGTCACTTGGGAGCCTCCAAATCATGTGGAGTTGAACCAAGAGTTTGTAAGGGCAAGGAGATCGCCTACTTCGTGAAGATCTACCCCGAGTGAGGCTAGTCCTTCATGGGCGTAAGTCATGATGGCATAGACAAGGTTGCTTCTTCATGGACCCTTTGTGGGTGGAGCCCTCCGTGGACTCGCGCATCCGTTACCCTCCACTAGTACAGCGAGCTGCTATACAAACGGTTTTTACCCCCTTCTAGCGACGAAGTTTTAAACCGCCTTGCCTGTGTGTGCGATAGGGGGGGTCCTTTCCACACGACACAGAAACCGTCCGCGATAGGGCCTCTAGTCACACACGCGGGCAAAAAGAGCTCGTGTGCGATCGGGTGAGCCATCGCAGACAATTATACTGGCCCAATCGTTTCCGTTCGTATGTACATCCCACACAGTGAATCCAAGATAAATGTTTCTATTTGTATATACATCCCACACAGTGAATCCCAGACAAACATTTCCGTTCTTATATACAAAGCACACAGTTTTCCAGAACACATCGTATGTGATAGCGTTGCCATTGCAGACGATAGTAATAAATTTATCGTTTGTGTTATTGAATGCATCACGCACGGTGTCTAGAAGAAACTATGTGGCATAGGCTGTCCATCACACACACTTTTTATGTGGAAAACATTTGTGCAAGGTGGCCTAACGCAAACAGTTGTCCAGAGGAAGTCGTGTGTGATTGTTCATTGATCCAACAAGTTTACTTCCTATAAACTGTGTGGGTTGTCTGAGATCATCGCCCATGGTGTTGTCTCAATAGC
Organism: Elymus sibiricus; assembly: GCA_039707655.1. Classification (NCBI taxonomy): domain Eukaryota; kingdom Viridiplantae; phylum Streptophyta; class Magnoliopsida; order Poales; family Poaceae; genus Elymus; species Elymus sibiricus. Next base: position 313,276,428 of record CM077676.1, read on the forward strand.
CGTTTGCACTAGAAAACCCCAATAAGCAGGCTAATTGGCCTATTATTATTAATCCATTTAGTAATCAAATTTACATTTCATAATAAACACATAATATATTTCATTTTCGTATTACGGAACTAGGATTTCATAGTTGAAATACATCAGAGTACAACATCATATAGCTTCAGCACTCACTCACACCATATAGGCATATAGCTAGCTACCCCATTACACAACAACACCAAGTTTCACATGCAAAATCTAAAACCTTTGGAAATTAGAATCATAGACGGTAGATAGACAGATGAATCTCATCTGGAAAACTGCTGAAGCGGAAGGCGGATATTGAGCCTTCAATGGTGTTGAATGTCCTTGCAACTTTAGGCCAGTGCATGTGGATGATTGACCGCCCATCCTTCGTCCTCTTGAGGAAGACTTCAATATTGTATCGTGGGTGTTGTATGAACACCTTCCTCGCCTCTTGACCATACAGGTGGTTTGAGAGGTAATCATCTGTGACCTGCTTTGGAAAGACCTGAAAACAAAGATATGCATAAATATCTTCTCTGAATTTTGAAATGGCGCAAAGGAATAAAAAAACAAGGTACTCCCTCCGGTCCTTTTTACTCCGCGCATTAGATTTGTATCAAGTCAAACTTTGTAAAGTTTCACCAAATTTATTTTAAAAAAATATCAACATCCACGATACCAAATATATATACTATAAAATTGTATTTCATAATGCATCTAAAAATAATGATTTTGCAGTTTGAATGTTGATACTTTTTTCTATAACTTTGGTCAAAGTAGAGATACTTTGACTTCGGACAAAACTTATATGCAGACTAAAAAGGACCGAAGGGAGTATAAGAGTTAGTACCATCCTGTAGTTCACTGATGTCTTCTTCATTGTGCAGACAAAGATCTTGTTGTTTTTCGTCGCTAGTTTCTTTATCCTCACAATCTTTCTGAGTTTCTTGACTTGACTGATATTCATGGACATCTCATTTCCCCATATGCAAAATGGGTCGAATAGTGGGTCAAAACCTCTGACAGCAGGACCTACATGTGCAAGACCAAATTGTTAAAAACCTAAATACTAGAATGGTTCCTGCAATTGCACAATAATGTGCTATTAGACAAAGGACCATGCATGTGCGAACCTCGATGGTAAACCTCAATGCCTCCCATTGTTTCCCTGCAACACATATAAGGTAGTTATTGATCAGGTTAAGTGAGGGTTGGCATACTATCAGTAAAATATGTTGATGAAAAATAAACACATTGCAGATTCAGCAGATTAATTCGAGCCACATGGAAAAGCCATTTATCCAAACCAAGCATGCTTAAGAACTAGGAAATATAGCAATTGTATATGTTTCTCATGTATTTAGTATAGCCAAATTCGATTTATTTCTCACATGCATAACAATACAAAATTGTACCCACGACAATTGAACATCGCATTGCAGAATTGAACCAAACAGTTAACTAAGCACCACACCAAATGAACCAAACAGTTAACTGAGCACCACAATGCACAAGAGAACATACTACAAGATCAGACATTTAACCAAACCTAGTATGCTTAACAACTTGGAAATATAGCAATTTTATTTGTATCTCATGTATTTTGTACAACCAAATTAGATTATTTCTCACATGCAAGAGAATACAAAATTGCACCCACAAGAATTGAGCATCACATAGCAGAATTGAACTAAACAGTTAACTGAACATGACAAAAAAATAACCAAACAGTTAACTCAGCACCACATTGCACAATATATAGAACATTTATACTAGAGGATCAGATTGCATAGTAAGTGTACATAGAACAATTCACTAGAACTTGTAAAGGAAAGGCAGGAGCAGCACATGCAACAGGTAAACCGAACATGCTTAACCGGCGTAGCTAGCTAGCTGAACATAGGTCCTTGTAGTGAGCTAAAAAGACAAGCTACTCCTCATCGTCGGAGATATCGATGACGATGGGCTCCTTAGACTTGGAAGAGGGCAAGGCCTCCACATCATGGGTGACCTCCTCGTAGTGGTGATTCGCCTGAGCTGCTCCGGGCACCAACCTGCTGGCTCTGGAGTTGAGGTAAGAACGGGCATGCTGAGAAAACACCTCATAGTCTTCGTAGAAGGCACTGACGGTGGTCTCGAGAAAACACCATGAACTATCATTTAAAGCAGCCAACCCCGTGGCGGCATCCGCGCGCGAGGCGTCGAAGGTGGCCTCGACGGCGAGGTGCTCCTCCAAGATCTGGGGGTCGGCACACATGATAGCCATCGCGACCTCATCCGCACGTGCGGCCACGATTTTCTTCTCCGCAGCGAGATGCTCCTTGAGCTCCTGGCTATATTGCGTGCACCATGGCTTAGGGCGGCACTTATTTGGAGGATGGGTCGGTGATTTGGGTGGAAGGTGTCGCGCCGGCGGTCAGGTCATGTGGGATGTAGAAGGAGGTGGAGGATGAGGGTCGGGTGTGGATTACCTAACTAGATCGACGAGGCCGAGCAGCAGGAAGGAGCGTCGCCGGTGAGGCGGCGGCGCTGCAAGCAAGCAGTGAAGGTTTTGAACTTGGAATGGAAGGCGGAAACAAGGGAAATGTGGCTTTTGGTAAGGAGGAGGAGGGCATGGACGGTAGATATTTCCGCGGATGCCGAAAATTTTCACTCCGTGCAGCGAAAAACTGGCGCACGAAGTGTCATCAGACACGGTCCCTTATTCAACATTGTGTGCGATATCTGAACATCACAAATGATTCATATGGCTTACCCCATGTGTGATGAGTTTGAACGTGCAAATTTTGGTTCGAATTTCCCTGGTTACAGTGGTCATCCACGTCATTGCATAATTTGGGTACACAAAAGAGCCTACAACACACCCACACTTCTTAATCGAGCAAGTTCAGCAATTAAGTAGAGCTAGCTAACCTAAACATTACTCTAACAAAAGACCGGCGCTCTAAACAAAGACTACTACTCCGCCTGGCGCTCGTTGATCTCCGCCGCCTCCTCCATGTCCAGCTCGCGCCTGACCATCTCCTGGGGAAGGGGCTCCATGGCATCCATCACACCATACTCGGCAAGCATCTCGCCATCCGTGTCCACCATCTCTTTGGAAAAGGCCACCACGAGCTGGGCATGGGCGGCCGCGGTCTGGGCTTGGATGGGCTCCATCGCGGTAATGTATGCCGCGAACGAACGGACGGCTGCTCGAACACTCTCGGCGATTGCCAACTCTTCGGCCGTGGGTTGCCGACCATTGTCGGAGAAGCTTCATGTGATTTGTACGGTGACCGCTAGGAGCTGGGCGTGGGCGGCCTCGACATGTGCGCAGGCAGCCTCCATCAGGGCTAAGGCGGCCGCCGCTGAACGGACAGCTGCTGTCCCACTCTCGCCATTTGCTATCCCCGTCGCAGATGTTGCTGCCGCCATCTGAGCTGCAGTAGCGGCCGTTTCGGCTGCCGCAGCCGCCCGGTCGCAAATTGCGGCCGCGCTCACGCAGGTTGTGAGCACGCTCATGGAGGCTGCGCTCTCGCCAAAGTGGGCCGCCGAAGTTTCCCTCACGACGCGGGTCCACGTCCCCATCTTTGACCGATGACGATTGAATAGTGAAATGATATTTGGGGAGCTAGTTTGCTTGACACACCGGCTGTGGACTGTAGCCGACGAACCTTCTCGCGTAAGCCATATATGATGGTGCACCAAGATATTTTGTACTGCATCTCACACGGTTGGTGATAATAAACTGTGTGTGATGTACTTGATTTTTCGTCTTGATTTAAAATACGGAATGGGGTCACAACGGCAAAGGACGGTGTTTGAATTGCTAGAACATTTGTCTGCAGTGAACATAAAACTATACGAGTGTCGTGTTAAAACTTGGAATTATTCGGGGTTCGTTTGGACATTTTTATACATTAACTGAGTTTTCTAGGCATTTTATGTGCATAATTAATTTGAACTACATGCACATGCTCCGGTGCACCAAAATGGGTTAAAAATCATATGTGTGTCCTTGGGTGCATGCTTAGGTCCCATGCAAGAAATCGGAATGAATTTCAAACACCTCGGCATCGTGGCTCGGTCGCAAACGCTGAGATAGTTGGTTTTGAAATTCTAGTAAATCCAAAACTCATCTAAAATTCATGAAACTTGGCATGCTATCATGGAATGGCACCAACATGCTGTGGTAAAAATTTTGTCCCATTTGGGGCAGGTTTTGGTATAAGCTTCTCACAAACCAGAGCTTCTCACAAGAAGCCTCATGGTTCCGGTAGGGAACGTGTTACCTTTGTGGATGAAACGACATTCGTTGCCTATTCTTTCCTTGATTTTTTTTCTAGAGGTAACATAGACCAACAGGAGTGTCGTGTTAAATTTTGGAATTATTCAGGGTTCGTTTGGACATTTTTATACATTAACTGAGTATTCTAGGCATTTTATGTGCATAATTCAAATTTGAACTACAGGCACATGCTCCGGTGCACCAAAATGGGTTGAAAAATCATATCTGTGTCCTTGGGTGCAGGCTTAGCCCGATGCAAGAAATGGGAATGAATTTTCGACACCTCGGCATCGTGGCTCCACCGCAAACGTTGAGATACTTGGTTTTGAAATTCTAGTAAATCCAAAACTCGTCAGAAATTCATGAAACTTGGCATGCTATCATGGAATGGCACTAACATGTTGTGGTAAAAAATGGTCCCATTTGGGGCAAGTTTGGGTATAAGCTTCTCACAAACCAGAGCTTCTCACAAGAAGCCTCATGGTTCCGGTGGGGAACGTGTCACCTTTGTGGACTAAACGACATTCGTTTCCTCTTCTTGCCTTCATTTTTTTCTAGAGGCAACATAAACCAACAGGAGTGTCATGTTAAAATTTGGAATTATTCGGGGTTCGTTTGGACATTTTTATACATTAACTGAGTTTTCTAGGCATTTTATGTGCATAATTCAAATTTGAACTACATGCACATGCTCCGGTGCACCAAAATGGGTTAAAAAATCATATGTGTGTCCTTGGGTGCATGCTTAGGTCCCATGCAAGAAATGGGAATGAATATCAAACACCTCGGCATCGTGGCTCGGCCGCAAACGCTGAGATACATGGTTTCAAAATTCTAGTAAATCCAAAACTCATCTGAAATTCATGAAACTTGGCATGCTATCATGGAAAGGCACTAACATGCTGTGGTAAATTTCTTATCCCATTCGGGGCAGGTTTTGGTATAAGCTTCTCACAAACCAGAGCTTCTCACAAGAAGCCTCATGGTTCCGGTAGGGAACGTGTCACCTTTGTGGACGAAACGACATTCGTTGCCTCTTCTTGCCTTGATTTTTTTTCTAGAGGTAACATAGACCAATAGGAGTGTCGTGTTAAATTTAGGAATTATTCGTGGTTCGTTTGGACATTTTTATACTTTAACTGAGTTTTCTAGGCATTTTATGTGCATAATTCAAATTTGAACTACATGCACATGCTCCTGTGCACCAAAATGGGTTGAAAAATCATATATGTGTCCTTGGATGCATGTTTAGGTCCCATGCAAGAAATGGGAATGAATTTCAAACACCTAGGCTCTTTGTGGCTTGGCCGCAAACTTGAGAAGTTGGTTTTGAAATTCTAGTAAATCCAAAACTCGTCTGAAATTCATGAGATTTGGCATGGTGTCGTGCAATGGCACCAACATGCCGTGGTAAAAAATTTGTCCAATATGAGAGAAGGCGCACACATTAACAGCCAACAAATAGCTATCACGTTATCATCACAAATGGTTGTACAGTATTATTTCAATCGTGGGCGTTCTACTGACCATTTACGTGCCGCCACGCGTCCCACTTTTTTAATGGCAAGGAGGTGCCGTCCGGGCAGCTGTTTGAGTAGACGGGAGGCGTGCGAGCGAAGTCCGCGGCGCAGGCTGACCGGGAGGCGTGCGACCAGTCCTGTGCAGCGCAGGCTGACCGGGAGGCATGCGACCAGTCCTCCGCTACGCAGGCTCACCGGGAGGCGTGCGAGTAGCACGCTGCGCAGGCTCACCGGGAAGCAAGCCCTTTGACCTCCATCACCGCCCGCCTCACTCTCAACTTCTCCATTAATGGCGCCCGAGCCGCTGTTTAATAGGCAGGCTTACTGATCTCTCTTCGCCTCCCATTCCCCTCTCGCATGAATCTTATCTTCCAGAGCTCCACCTACTCCATGGCGCACAAGGATCATCTACCACTAGTCTTCCGGTTTGGTGAAGTCGACTCCGAGCCGGAGGAGATAGAAAATAATGAGGAATGGGACCTCAGGGACATGGCCCTGAACGAGCTGGCCGCAGCGGATGCTGCCCCCACGCCCGTCCCAGCTCCCATCCCCGCGCCCGCACCAGCGACCATCCCCGTGGCATTGACGGGCTAGTCGCTGAGCACCATCGCAGAGTTGGAAGCCACGGGCGTCAGCGAGGTTGTCAGGGCCAGTTTTCCGGGACACAATATTCCAGAAATTAACCCCTCGTGTCGTCACCAGCCCCAGGATTACTGTTACTGGTGGACACGTCCTTGTTACAAATTACCAAGCAATTACAAGAATTGGATACAAGACCATAAAGGCCTAATGATACAACAATCATTTCTAACAGCGGAGGGCGGAAGCGGGTTGCGGAACTCCATTTCTGGTGGGGATCCATTCCCATAGGAACAGCTGACCTGGATAACTCCTATCCCGTGTGGCTGCTATCTCCGATTCCTAGGTTGCGGGGTATGCCTTCGTAGTGCTCTCCTCCTAATCATGATCTGGCCAAGACAATAGCCAGGGACAAGCCAGTCAGTACATTTGAATGTACTCGCAAACATCATAAACAAAAGATATACCGAATGCAACGGAGAGCATATGATCATGATGAACTAAATTATATGCATATGCTGACCGGAATTAAACCATGGCATGAAAATTATTAATACGGTGTGGATGAATAAATATACCATTTTAGTAATAAACCAAGGAAATAAAATGGAACATCGGGCGTTGGACCGCCCGAGAAATTCCAAGAAAAATGCCAAACGGGTGTCTGGATGCGACGCCTCGAGAGGTCTTGAAAAGAAATGCCAAACGGGTGTCTAAAAGCGATGCCTCGAGAGGTCTTGAAAAGAAATACCAAACGGGTGTCTAAAAGTGACGCCTCGAGAGGTCTTGAAAAGAAATGAGTACCCAGGTGGATTAACCATCCCAAGACATACTCAGAAAAGAAAATAGAACTGAGTATCCAGGTGGATTAACCATCCCAAGTGATACTCAGAAAAGAAAAGAAAATTGATTATCCAGGTGGATTAACCATCCCAAGAGATACCCAGAAAAGAAAATAGAACTGAGTATCCAGGTGGATTAACCATCCCAAGTGATACTCAGAAAAGAAAATAAAATTGAGTATCCAGGTGGATTAACCATCCCAAGAGATACTCAGAAAAGAAAATAGAACTGAGTATCCAGGTGGATTAACCATCCCAAGTGATACTCAGAAAATAAAATAAAATTGAGTATCCAGGTGGATTAACCATCCCATGTGATACTCAGAAAAGAAAAATAAATTGAGTATCCAGGTGGATTAACCATCCCAAGTGATACTCACAGTTGCACATAGAAGAAAAAGGTTAGTCCACAATAAAATTTATGTTAACAGTGATATTCATGATGGCATCAGTAGTGACAATAATTATCATGCAAAAAAAAGAATTATGCTCAATTTTAATTATTTCCTCCGAAGACCGACACTAAGACTGACACTTGACCAACCCAGACTGTAGTCCTTAACCGTGGACACGGCTATTCGAATAGATTTTAAAACTCTGCAGAGGGTGTACTCTTTACCCACAAGTCAAGGATTTCTTTAGCCAACACCGAGACGCTGACTAATTCCCATTACGGCCTTTGGGTTGAAAACACACCTAACCAGCACACACCAGATTAACTTTCCTGATGCCAGGAATCACCCAAAGCATCGTTCAAGAAAAACTCTAAGACGGGGAGACCATCGTCTCGAATAGCATGGGATCACTATTTATAACGCGCGGATTACAAGGGGTGCCCCCCTCTCGGCCCAGCCAGATACACCCATGCCCCCTGACCCGATGACTGGCATTATACCTGGATCCGGGAAACCTTCATCGCGGCCCCTCTGTACAGTGTGTGCAAGAAAGGGGTTAACAACTTACTGAACCGTACCCCACCTGTGGCAGGGACCAGTGGAAGCACGAAACAAGTATGGGGGTTACCGGAACAAGACTCGATCTACGATCGACTCGGGAGGTTTAAGTTTTCCTGCAGTGGTTAGTACAATATATTTTCTTGGTAGTATCCAACAGGGTCACCATATGGCATGTCCCAACATGCCCTCACTGATCATTCTCGTCACCACGAGATTTCAGTCTCACGGTCACTTTTCTCGTGACTGATTCTTTCCTGTAGATTAGTCCAGACCAACATAGGCATATGTGACATGTGGAAATAACCATACTCACTCATACTTCATGTTTAAATGAAGATAAAATATTATCAAGGGACCATGCATGTATAACTAGCAATATGCAAATTTTATTTGAATTCAACATATTCATGATTCAATTATTCTTGCAACAATCAACCATGCATTCACCAAATCAAGTGTTCAAGATGCTTGCCTTGAGCATGCAGAAAGATTGGGTGCACTCCAAAACTTTGAAAATTTTATCTTCCCTCCATTTTCCTATTTTCAAAATATTGAAATTACCACATAATTTGAAAACTGTACAAAAAAGTTGTTTGGATTTTTTTTGAAATAAATACTAAAATAAACTAGAGGAAAAATAAAGAATTCTAGAAAAAGAATTAACTAATTTGGAGTTCAGATGATTTTCCTAGGGAATTTCTAAGCTGATATAAATGAAGAAATGGACTATTTAATAGATCCAATAGAAACAAGACTTAGGAAAAAATTTCACCCTAGCTGGATTAATAGAGGATGGTTTAAGAGATCCCTGAAAGTTGAAACCAACTCATTTAGAGCTCAAAAGATTATTGTAGGATTATTTGACACCTGCTCGAAAACAAAAAAGAAAAGGCATCAACCTGATGGGCTAGATCTGGCAAGCAAAAACGCGCCCTGGGCGGGGTTTAGCCGCATGGCACCACTGGGCCAGGCCCAGTCGCTTGGCCTCGCGGGAGGGCTGCTGTCGTTGAAGGCGTACTCCAGGATATACGTTTTTCCCGCGCGAAGACAGCTTCGGGGGAACCCGTCTCCACTTACAGACGAGTCAGCGCGCTCCGGTCGCTGACAGTGGGCCCCACCTGGCCCATTGGTCAGGTTTGACCGCTGTCCACCCTGCCTTCTCCTCTGGCCAAACGGAGGCGGCACTCCGGCGAACGGCGGTGCCGTTCGGAAAACTGAGGCCACCCACGAGCTCGGGAGGTCGAGGCAGTCCTGTGGGTACTTTCCTTGGTCGCCAGAGTGGACGGAGTCACCGGCGGCGAGCACTCCCGAAGGGCTCTGGCGGAGGCGATTTGGGGCTTTTGCCCACGGGTTATCTTCCGCAAAATTGACAAGTGGGATGGATCTATGGTTGTTCAAGGGATATGGAGGTGAAGAGATTTTCTGTGGGGAGGTACTGACTGCGTCAGAATCGACCGGAAGGCCATGGCGGCCGTGGCTACTGGAGGCGAGGAAGACGACCGTCCCCGGTCATGTGGCTGCGTTGGGAGGCTTGTAGGAGGAGGGGGGGTGGTTGTGGTGAGGAGGGAGTGCCCTGGGTGGCCTTTTATAGGAGGGGGAGCTCGGTTCGTCACTTCCAGAGACGGACGCGGCGGCGATCGCCATTACTGAGGTAGGAGAGGTAGGTACCGCAGTCGGTGGTGGACGGCAGGGTTCGGAGAGGATGGCGGCGGCTACCATTAGTGCGAGGCGGTGGCATTGCCGAGACGGCAGTGGCGGCGGCGGCGATGGCCGGTGCTAGGCCGGTGTTACGGTCAAGGAGGGGTGCGGGAGAGGCAGTGGCTGGTCCTGCGACGCCCGCTGAGGGAGGCGGAAGCAGGGGAGGGCAGCAGCAGAACGGCAGGGGCTCGCGGCGCTCGGGCGGTCATACGCACGCTCTGGCCACGCTCTGGGCATGCCCACAGTGTGTTTGGCAGAATGCCCGTGCATGCTAGGCTGCTCCATTTGAGCTAAGTTTTGGTAGGGTGGCACTTATAAGGATGGCAAGGTTATTGGACATGCTGGTGTAGCTAGGTGGGCAAGTTTCAAATGTAGCTTGGAAAGTTGCAAAATTTATGTCATGCTCACAACCTGCTTGAAAAAAGGCTAAAGCAATCTAGGCATTTTTGTTGATTATGAAAATTGGCTGGATGATGCCTCTTTGAATGATAGAGAAGGTGGTATAGTTGGATGAACCATAGGAGAAACTTGAAAGTGCAAGTTTTATTGAAATTCAGTTCTAGACAGAACTTATAGGGAATTATTTGGTGAACTAAAAAGAGGTAATTGGAGCTGATCTTCTGGACTTATGGGTTTGGTTGGAAGGACTATAAGGTGAAACAATTTCAGAATTTTTGGAGCAAGGAAAATTGGGGTTGCAGTTATAACTCCAGAATGGGACAGAATTGAAAATAGGATGTTTTGCTCAAAATTTTCAAAAGGCTAGGTTGGGTTTTTGCATAAAAGTGATCTATAGGCATCTCTTGACCCTACATAAATTTTTGTAGAATTTTAGAAGAATTATTTAAAATAGTTGTAGTGCAACTGGAGCATTTCAAAGATTGAAAATGCTATTAAAAGAATTATTTTGGGGCAAATTTTATTATGAAAATATTTCCTACTATTATTTAAAATATAATTGAAATGATTTAATAAAACTACCAAAGCCCACAATATTTTTCCAAAATTTTCTACATGGAGGGAAGAATTTTGGAAAACAAAAAAGAGAAAATACTCTAAAATTAATAAAAGACCTAATATGATTCAAAATTTTATTTCTGGCCAAATTTTCCTTAATAAAAATATGGTTAAATTTTTGGGGTGTTACAAACTCTACCCCCCTTAAGAAAATCTTGTCCTCGAGATTTGTTAAGGGCGGAAGAACTAAATGCATATCACAACAAACAATCATATGCAGAATGCAATCATAGCAATGTACTTATGACATACGCCCTAAAATACAATACAAAGGTTGCATCATGTAAACTAGTGCTAGATACTGCAACAAACATACTTATGGTCGTCTACAGCACGAAGGTGGGATCTACCGGGCAACAGGGTTACAAGGGACTCGGCAACTACTCTGGTGGACTCAGTCCACTTCGTTGACATCTAGACGGGCACGTCCCGCAGATGTCGAGGCTTCTCCGTGAGCTTCAGTGCCGGAGTTGGCCGGGGTCGGGTGGGGAGCTACAGGGCTGGGGTAGCGGTGGTGTCCTTCGTGGGGTGTTGTGGTCACAGTCCTGTTGGAGTAGGTCTCCAAGAGACGACGGAGTTCCCCGGGGGAGACGAAGGCATTGCCCGGATGGACAAGACAGGGACAGATTCTGACGGCTCGATCGGTCTCCCGAACAGCACTATCAGGGTGTCGGTGTTGGGTGCAGCTTCCCTTCTTACCGGAGTCAGGAGAGCGAGCGTCCTGCGGGTCGCAATCAGACCAAGGGTGACCTGATCGAATAGTTCCTCTCACTACTAGAATCAGGCACTTTGCCATCTGCCAGCAGATGGCAAAGGGCCGGCTGAATAAGCTACGGTAAAGGCTTCTTTGCCGTCTGCTGGCAGATGGCAAAGCCTCTGTACGGCAGAGGGACGGGGTTAGCCCCGTTAGGAGGCTAACGGCGTTCTTTGCCGTCTGCAAGCAGATGGCAAAGGCTGCAGGCTCTTTGCCGTCTGCCACCAGATGGCAAAGGCTGCAGTCTCTTTGCCATCTGCCAGCAGATGGCAAAGGCTGCAGGCTCTTTGCCGTCTGCCACCAGAGGGCAAAGGCTGCAGGCTCTTTGCGATCAGTTGGTAGACGGCAAAGGCGGCATGCTCTTTGCCATCTGCTGGCGGACGGCAAAGAGACCAAATAGGCCAACCGAGTGCTTCCCAGGTTGATTAGGTAGCTGCCACGTGGCCTCTTTGCCATCTGCCAGCAGATGGCAAAGCTCTTTGCCATCTGCCAGCAGATGGCAAAGTGCCTATATTGCACCATTTAATTTTGTTTTTTCTTATATCAATTCATTTTCACAGAAAATCAAACACAGATATATATATATATGACCAATATAGCATATTCAACACATATTACCAATAGTCATGAACACATATATATCCAACACATATCCATGAACACGTCCAACACATGTTACCAATAGTAGCAAGTTTCATCCATACAAATACATAGTTTCATCAATATTACACAGTTTCATCCATAGGTAGCAAGTTTCACAAAGTCAAAACAAAAACTAAAGACAAGCACTCCATCAACCCAAGCTTCCGTGATCTGAAGCAAATCTGCAAAATGGGAAAGAAGAAAGTTAGAAGAAGAAGACTAGAAGAAGAAGATTATTATGATGCAACTAAAATGTGAAGATTATTATGATGCAACTTGTATCTGTAAAATAGGTCATTGTGGAGCTAAGTATGGTTATTATGTCATTTTTGAGCTAGCTAAGCATACTAAGTCATTTTGGTATAAAAAATGCTAAGTAAGGTCATTTTGGAGCTAAGTAAGGTTATTATGTCATTTTGGAGCTAGCTAAGCATATGAAGTCATTTAGGAGCTAAAATATGTCATTTCTTAAGCATATTATGTCATTTTAGAGCTAGCTAAGCATATTAAGGCATTTTGGAGGAAAAGATGCTAAGTATAGGTTATTTTAGAGCTATCCTAGGTTAAATAGGTCATTTTGGAGCTAATTAAGCTTATTATGTAATTTTTGAGCTAGCTAAGCATATTAAGTCATTTTGGAGGAAAAAATGCTAAGTATAGGTCATTTTAGAGCTATCCTAGGTTAAATAGGTCATTTTGGAGGTATCCTAGCTAGGTTAAATAGGTCCATTTTTTAGCTAGCTAAGCACATAAATTCATTTTTGGAGGAATAAATGCTAAGTATAGGTCATTTTAGAGCTATCCTAGGTTAAATAGGTCATTTTGGAGCTAATTAAGGTTATTATGTCATTTTTTAGCTAGCTAAGCATATTAAGTCAGTTTGGAGGAATAAATGCTAAGTATAGGTCATTTTAGAGCTATCCTAGGTTAAATAGGTCATTTTTGAGCTAATTAAGGTTATTATGTCATTTTTGAGCTAGCTAAGCATATAAATTCATTTTTGGAGGAATAAATGCTAAGTATAGGTCATTTTAGAGCTATCCTAGGTTAAATAGGTCATTGTTGAGCTAATTAAGGTTGTTATGTCATTTTTGAGCTAGCTAAGCATATAAATTCATTTTGGAGGAATAAATGCTAAGTATAGGTCATTTTAGAGCTATCTGGGGTGGAATGGAACTACCCCTCCCACCACGCGCCGAGGAAGGAGCCTCGGAGCGCTCTCGACCCGCGCCCACCATCTGTCAACACCTGCAATGACAAAGAGTAAACAAAATTAGTACAACATAAAAAAAATGAATACCTGACATGAATAATAATATGTATATAATTTAAGTGTAGCATCATCATGAACATAATAAAAAATTGAATACCTAACATGAACTAATTAATAATATATATATGTACATAATAATAATTAAATACCTGACATGAACTATAATATTAATCTTCATCGTTATCATCAATAAATGCATCATCATCGTCTATATATGCTTCGGGGTCAATAAATGCATCATCATCATCACTATCAGTAATGACGTGCTCATCATCATCATCAATAAATGCATCAACATGTGGAAGGCCTCCTGTACGTAATCGGTCAAGCATTGACAGGTCATCCGCAGCAGTAACCTCTTCTTGTTTCGGCTCTTCTTGTTCCGGCTCTTCTTGTTCCGGCTCAGGCTCGGATTCACTACCGCTGTCTACTTCAATGTTCTGGGGTGAAGTAGAGCGGTTCTTGAAACGTTTTTTGGAAAGACATGTTTCTTGGAAGAATTCTCCTTCATATGTGTCTGGGTTAATGTGAGGTTCATAATCCTCTTCATTGGGGGGAGGTGGTCTAACATGTGGCGGCACTTCATAAACGACATCCCAACCATTGAGATTTGGATCACTTTGGCAGGCCCACGGTAGATAGAAAACTTGGGTTGCCTATTGAGCCGTAATATAGACATCGGGAACATCCAAATGGGTGCTTTGTTTGATTTCGACTAGCCCTAGATGTTCATGAGTCCTTCTAGTCTCCTTCGGCTGGAACCAATAACATTTGAAGACTACGACGTTCGGTGGGTTTGCACCATAGAATAGAAGTTCATAAATTGCTTCAACTCTTCCATAATACTCGGTACCCCCTTCGCCGATAGCAGAGACACAACAATTTCTAGACTTTCGGTCGGCCATAGATAGCTCTTTGCCATAGGTACGAAAGCGATACCCGTTGATGTCGTATTTGTCAAATGAACGGACCTTATAGTCAAAACCATTAGCGACTTGTCTCAATTCGGCGTCCATAGACTCTGAACTAGCCTACAAGTTTAATACGAAAGGATTGTTGCATTAGCCGGAAATTAGACAAAGAAATGAAATGGTCTAATGGAAATTACCGTTTGTTTGAACCAAGTGATGAAACCGGGATAGCCGCCTCCATGCATTGCCAGAAGCTCATACTCTTCGACAGAATCCTTTTGGATCACCGCTCCATACGAGAATTTGGCGACGTATCGACTGTATCAAATATCCGGGAATAAGAGCAGTTCAAAGGAATTAGAGGTTGCGAAACAATGTACCAAGAACTTACTCGATGTACGGCCGCACTTCTGTTAGATTGTTCAAGATATACAACGTAATGGTCCGACATTCGTCGACATCCAACGATAAGGAAGTATAAGCACCGGCTGGTGCGAGCTTCCCTTTGAATAGGCTGAGGTTGGATCCACCCTTTTTAGGGTCGCCAGCATTGTACCGAGGCTTCGGATTATGCAAATGACAATTTTTGGCTTCGTAGTGTGCTGTTACGAAGTTTGCCACCTCCTCAGTAATGAATGCCTCGGCCATCGATGCTTCAATTCGACGTTTATTTTTACATTTTGCTCGAAGTGTCTTCTGCATCCTCTCAGTTGCGAAGCACCAACGATTCTGCACGGGCCCCCCCCAATCGTGCCTCGGTCGGGAGATGCAAAATCAAATGCTGCATTGGATTAAAGAAGCCCGGTGGAAAGATCTTCTCTAACTTGCAGATCAACTCCGGCGCCAACTCTTCAGTTCTTCTAGCAAGCCAGGCGATAGTTCTTTCGCACAAAGAACACGGAAGAAATAGCTCAGCTCTGCCAGTACTAGCCATTCATCCTCAGGGATAAAGCCACGCAACATCACCGGCATTACCCGCTCAAGCCATATGTGCCAATCATGACTCTTGAGGCCAAATATTTTCAATTTTTCAAGGCTCGCTCCCCTCTTTAGATTCGCTGCATACCCATCGGGGAGCATCAACTCCTTTTTCACCCACAGGAATATTTCCCTCATAACTGGCCTTCCAAGATTGAACCATGCCTTTGGCTTCGCCCAGTTCTTCTTTCCTTTCGGTTGTCGCATGTTTTGTAGCGGTCTATCACATAGAGCCTCCTTATCGACTCTAGCCTTAGGATTATCCTTTGTTTTCCCGTCTATGACGAACAATGTACCAAAGAGGGCCTCGCCGACATTCTTTTCAGTGTGCATCACGTCGATGTTGTGTAGGCAAAGGAGGTCTTTGAAGTAAGGCAGATCCCACAAGCATGTCTTGTGAGTCCAGGCGTGTTCCGAATTATACCCCTTGAAATACCCTGGACGCTCTGGATCCGGCTCGAGAGAGTTTAACTGATCCAGGGTCTGTTGGCCTGTCAACGCAGGTGGTGCAGAGTTTTTGACAACTCTACCTTTGATGAAGTTCTTCTTGTCTTTTCTGAACTTATGGCGAGGATCTAGGAACTGTCTATGCATGTCGAAGCAAGAAAACTTGCCACCCGCCTGCAGCCGACGAAACTCAAGAGCTGCCTTGCATGTGGGGCACGGGAACCTTCCATGCACACACCAGCCAACGAATAGCGCATACGCCGGCAAGTCATGCATCGAGTACATGTACCACACACGCATTAGGAAGTTTTTTTTTGTAGCGGCGTCGTATGTCTTGATCCCATTATCCCAAGCTTCTTGCAGTTCATCCTTAAGCGGCTGCATGTACACATTCATACTCTTCCCCGGATAGTTGGGCCCCGGAATTATCAACGTCAGGAAAATGTTCTTTCTTTGCATAATCTGTCCGGGAGGGAGATTGAGTGGAATGACAAATACAGGCCAACAACTGTATTGGGCTGCCATCATACCAAACACATTGAACCCATCCGTGCTTATGGCGATTCGAGGATGCCTTGGATCTGCCGCTTTAGCATGATGTATTGCATCGAATCGCTTCCACGCAAAAGCGTCCGATGTGTGTACCAACATCGGCTCCCCATCTACATCTAGTTCGGTTCTTTTGCCCAATTTGTGCCATGTCATCTGTTTGGCCGTCTCTTCGACCATGAAAAGACGTTGAAGTCTTGGTATGATTGGCATATACCGAAGAACATTAACTGAGATTTTTGTCTGACTCTTCTCACCCATACCGTTGTCTACCACAACATACCTGGAAGACTGGCAAACGGGACAATACTTCAAGTCCGCATACTCAAGCCTAAATAAGGCACATCCTTTCTCACAGGCATCTATCTTCTCATAGGGCATCTTAAGTACACGGAGGATTTTGTCCGACTGGTACAGGTTTGCAGGCATTACATGGCCTTTGGGTAGAAAGCGTCCAAACACTACTAGAAAACTGGCTATAGCCAATATCCCTATTAGTGGCGCACCATGGTGGTGGTGCGCCACTGCTATATAGCAATGGCGCACCAGAAATAGGTGCGCCATTGTTATTTTTTTAGTAGTGGCGCACCACCTGAGCAGTGCGCCATTGTTATTTTTTTTGCCCACCCCCCCACCTCACCAGACATAGCAATGGCGCACCACACCTAGGTGCGCCATTACTATGCTACATAGTAATGGCGCACCTTGGTGTCGTGCGCCATTGCTATGTGTGTGTGGTGGGGTGTGTCTGTGTGTGTGAGCAATAGTAATGGCGCACCCTCCCTGGTGCGCCATTGCTAAGGTTAGCAATGGCGCACCAGGGAGGGTGCGCCATTACTATTGCTCACACACACAGACACACCCCACCACACACACACAAACACCCCCCCCCCCCGGTGGATCGCCTTTTCAGCTTAAAATAAAATAAAAGAAAATGATAAAAGATTCAAAAAAATAGATGCCCATGTGTTATGTGTTCTAGTTGTTAGGAAAATTAATAAACATGAATTTTGATTTTTTTTGCAAAAAGCCGCCGTGTTTCGGTAAAATGGCCGTAACTTTTGCATACGACCTCCGATGAAAAAGTTTTTTATATGAAAAAGCATCTACTCGAAAAGATACATCCGAATTCAACGGGCTATGCCCGTTATCGATTTTTTAGAATCCTCAAAAACCGAACAGAAAAAAAGTTACAGCCATTTTAAGATCTGGAGGTAAAAAAATAAAAAAATTAAAAAAATTTAGTAGTGGCGCACCAGTGCATAGTGCGCCACTGCTAACTTTCCCGCCTTCCAAATTCAAAAAAATAAAAAATAAAAAACAAGTTAGCAATGCGCACCATGGGGTGGTGCGCCATTACTAGTTTCGACACAGCTTATTAACCCCTAGCTCTGTCTTCTCCCCTTTCTCCCCTTTCTGCTCCCTACCTCTTCTTCCTCCTCCCCCCTCCTCATGCCCTCCTCTTCCACTTCCTCCATGCCTCCTCCTCCTCCTCCCCTTCATCCATGCCCCCTCCTCCCCTGCTTTCTCTCCATTAACCTGGGAGCAGTAGTTACATGCAACTAAATTATTACATGTATCACTTGATTTCAACCATGTCATCTAATTCTAAATCTTTGCACAATGGTTTTATCACTCCATTTGCATTTTCCTTTTCTTTTATCTCAAATCTTAAATTATCACAATGATTCTATATTGTGATTGAGTAAAGGAGATGCATTGTAAAAAAATTATACGCCCTATATTTAGGAATGGAGGGAGTACTAAAATTGCCATGTGTTTATTTTAAAGTGTTTGGATGTTTATCATAAGGGTATTTTTTTTTTAAAAAAGGTGCAAAAAATGGGGCCGCCAGGATTCGAACCCTGGCTGGCTGGCTAATGTATTAAGGGACCAACCACTAGGCCATGTAAGTGGTTCTGTCCATAACCACATGCGCACTCTTTTAACCTATTACTACTAGTAGTAATGGCGCACTAGGAGAAGGTGCGCCATTGATATAACGGTGTTTATGGCGCACCCCTAAACGGTGCGCCATTGCTATCCCTCCCCTGCTTTCTCTCCTCCTCCCCGCGCCTCCCTCTCCTCCCACTCCATTTCCTCTCCTCACCGTGCGCCCCCTCCCCGCCGCAGACCACCGCCGACACCCCCAAATCCCCCCTCCCCGCCGCCCGCCCCCATCGCCGCAAGCCACCGCCGACGCCCCCAAGCCCCCGCCTCTCGCCCGAGCGGGCGGCCCTCCCCCGCGAGATCCGTCACCGTCTCGGCGCCCCCTCTCGGAGATCCAGGTGCTCGGTTCGTCCCCGCCGCGCCGCCCCCTACCTGCTCGTCTCCGGCGACCCCCTCCGCTCCGGTAAGCCTCCCGCTCCCTCCCTCCCTCTCTCTCTCCCTCCCTCTCTCTCTCTCTCACCGTGCGCCCCCTCCTCTGCAGTGGCGCCCCGGAGCTCGGCGCCCCGTAGCAGTCACCTCGGCAAGCTTTGTGGCGACCACAACGACCCCATCGCCGGCGTGCTTCTTCCCCGACGGTGGACCTGTAAGCCCGCGCTCCTCCTCCTCTTCTTCATTCCCCTCACCCTCTAATTCTAGGGTTCTTAGTCTAGTGCTATGAACATAACCTATCTATGAACATAATTCTAGGGTTCTTAGAGAGAAGAGAGACTACAGGGCATGTGCTATGATCATGAGCTGAACTAAAACAGCTGAAGATAGGTTCTGTAGATCTGAATATGGCTAGTTTTCACAGAATTTAAAATGAAATTACAGTTTTTGATAGTTAAGACAATGTATTTAAACAAGTTTCGAATATAATTTGCTGGTTATAACTTAACTCGTCTATTCTTGATGTTGATTTAAATGAAACAACTTAGTTGTAAGTTAATCACCTATGAGCATACACTAATTGTTTTAGCCAAAAAAAATACTGTAAAGATGACAGTAGCAGTACCAGTAACTATATAGTGAGGAGCAGAGGAAATTAGAAATGCCGAAAAACTGTTAACCCCCCAACCTGCGTTTTAATTGTTGATATTGTACTCCAGTGTGATCATTGTGTATTATGCCAGTCATATTTTCAGACTGATTCAAGTTCAAGTCCTTTTTGTTTCTCTCCTCTTTGTAATTATTAACTCTTTGCCAGTGGAAATCAGCAAGGATTTTCCAAAGCAAATATCATTAGATCAACACTAATTCAGTTGTAATTTGAACTAGTAGCAGAGTATGTATGTATGCAACTGATTATGCTGATTGATTAACTAAACCAGAGAATTTATTCAGTACCAATCACTGAATGGTGATGTTCGATGAATTTGTATCTGTCAGACATGACAGTGAATAAATATAAATGATTCCTAGCTCTATAACTAGGAAGATGTTTGAAATCCATCTGAAACTTGTGTGTACATAATATAGCAGCTTATGAATTCTTTGGTGATGATGTCAATTAGAATAGTGGCTTGTGTAGTGTGGCTGCACTGCTGTGGATCCTCCCTGTGAGTGTGCACATAGGCATGGATCACATACATGATCTGCTGCTATTATCTTGGCTTTGCTATAAGATGGACATCATCATTTTAAATGATGTTACTGCTATACTGCCCCTCTCTTCTTTCGTAATGACTGCTATACTGCCCCAGCAATATTAACAGTAATTTTGCTCTGTTTTAGGTAATTTGCTTGTCAGCTGCATAGGAGGAGCAGGCCAGCAGATGTACTAGGAGGTGCAAGCCACAAGAACAAGCAAGAGCAAGTTCAAGAATCACAACATCATCAACACAGGTACTGTTGCTGCTCTGTTTTTGTTGCTGCTGCTGCTCTGTTGCCAGTTGCTGCTGCTGCTCTGTTTTTGTTGCTGCTGCTACTCTGGAAGATCCTCTCTGTTTTTCTTAGATCTCTGCTTTCTTGCTGCACGTAGGGGCCTCAGCTCATATATACTTAGCTACATTTTACATCACATAGGATGCAGTTCAGGTTAGTAAAAGGATGCCTTATAGTCCAAGACAAATTTTTCTCAACTCTAGGCCAACTTTGCTACTATATAATGAGAATCATCGACAAGTTGCATTTTTTCTTGTCGGTATTAGGAACTGTTCAATACTTTTGTTTAACATGCTCAAGTAACTTTGTAGCATAACAAGAGTCATATTATCTTATGAAATGCTTCAAACTTTGCATGTATTCTTGAGAATTATATTAAGGACCTGACACTTGGAATCTGATCTATCTCTGAATCTCCAAGTGGCATTGGAGCGATTTTACAGACTGGAGATAGCAAAGTGTGTAGGTCCATAAGTATATGAGGAGTGTCGGAGACAGGTTCACCGTTTCAGCGGTAACAGTTACAAAGGGTACACCACTAGGGCGGAGGCGGAAGCTAGATACGCGCGCTATCTAGCGGGAGAGAGGAGGGAGCGGAGGAGGAACCGGATGAAGACCAGTTTCATCGCGATGATGCTCATCGTGACCGCAGCTCTCTTCTATGTGATGGTAGTTTAGATGATATCAACTTTGTAATGTGACGACAAACTCGCTACTCGGTCTCGAGACCTAAACTTGTCTAATATTTGAACTTTGTTCGCTATTTCGAATTCGGAGACTAATGTGATGAATTGTATTATGTGTTGTTTATACTTGACTGATGGTAATTTATACTGTAATGCAAACTGTATATTATGTGCTTTATTGTATTCTGTAACCCGTGCAAATAAGAGAAAAGCAAAAAAAATTTTTACTGGAATTAATAGTAGTGGCGCACCATATATATATATTAGTGGCGCACCCATATTTTATACCAGTGGCGCACCAGTAGCCCCCCTGCTAGGTTATCAGTGGCGCACTGGGAGGGATAGTAATGGCGCACCAGGTGGTGCGCCATTACTATTTATTAGTAGTGGCGTGATAATAGTGGCGCACCTATAGTGCGCCACTAATAGGGAAAACAGGTGCGCCACTAATAGGCATTTTTCTAGTAGTGAAATTGTGTCATCATCGCGTCGTAGCATTCTCTGCCCAAGTTGAATTGAGCCTTCAGAGCCATTACTTGTGCGATGGCATCCAGCTGACAAAGCTCAGTGTGCTCGTGGAGAGGACGTTTTGAAGACTCCAACATATCATTGAAGGCCTTTGCAGATTCCTCCATCTCATCGTCCGAATCCCGAGCATCATCAAAGTCTTCCACCATGTCTTCCATCCCGGTACCATGCTCGTCGGTGCGACGACGGCCCTCCTCAGCTCTGGCACATTGGGCAGACTCACCATGAAATGTCCAGACCGTATAATTAGGCGTAAAACCCCACTTCTGCAGGTGTTTGATCATTTCAAACTCTGACCTCTTATGATAGTTGTCGCAGTCGACACAGGGGCACCAGGTTGTTTTCTGTCCATTTGCAAATGCGGCTCTCACAAACCCCTTGGTTTTTGTTATCCATTCATTGGTCATGTCTTTCTGACTAGTGTGACCGGTGTACATCCACGCACGATCACTCATCTTGCCTAGCTACTGGACACACAAGAAATATATACATAATTCAGCAAACCATATTCAACAGTTAATAGAGTTTGTCAGTTTTATTACGTCCATGCAACCTAGACGCTAGTAGGTAAAGATAGGTCCTAATCCCACCCGAGTATGTGTAGATTGGGTTCGTTTTCCCATGCTCTGCTCCGGATCCGACGCAAAATTTCGGCAGCACCTCCCCGCTGTTCTCCTGATACACGTCTCGGCAATAAGCAGAGAGGATGTGTACCCGGAGAACAACAGGGAGGCACTGATGAAATTCTGCATCGGATCCGGAGCAGAGCATATGGGAAAACGAACCCAATCTACACATACTCGGGCTGTCCATGGATAACGTTGGATAATTCGAAAGAATCACGGTTATAAATATGCAAATGCATGCATATTTATAGATGTAACCCTTTCGAACGGGAGACGCATAGTGGTCACGCATACTGATGATTCAATCTACCTACAGCTAGCATGTTTCATCGGCACGAAGACCGGAACAGAGCAAATGAAGGGGGGAGGAGGAGATGTCATTTGTGCTCACCCACGAACGCAGGGGCGGAGCTCATCGAACACACGGGGAGGTCGTCAAACACCAGACCCTCGCAGCGACGAAACAACTGCACATTTAAATCCACCCGATCAACACAAATATATATGATGTTTTTCATAACAAAATCGGAAAATATATGACCTAACTCATAATTCACAAATATATGACCCCGTCGGCCTCTGGAAGGCCGAAAAGCACCTTTTCGGTCAACAGGAGGCCGAAGAGGTGTCGGGGGTCGGGGGTGTCGTGTCTGGGTGTCGTGGTGTCAAAAGGACAAAGATAAATTCTATCCGGCAAAAGTGGACTGTAAAGAAAAGCCTGCTACATGATCCTCAAAACATCTATAAGCATATCCTAAATCTATAAGCAACAAAATATCAGAAATAGTACAAAGTATAATTCATGGCTCAAATTGTTTCCACATGACCAAAAGAAAACTGGCAGTGGATCCACCAATGACAATCACTGTGCCTACTCATAGGCTTCAATTATTTGTGTGGACAGCTAGCTAGCTAAGCCAGGAGAAATGGTACTGAAGTATAATCTCAAGCACATACTTGCATGCATTCATCAAGACTAACAACACCTACTTGAGTTTGAAAACTGTGCTAAGATAGAAGGAACAGCCTATAGTTTACCTTCGATCGCTTCCCTTGGGGTCTTGAAACCAAGGCCAACACTCTTCCAGAAGCGGTTGCCAGCCTTGCCGGGCCTCTTTGCCTTGTCAGCCTTCTTCGTGCTAAATTAAACAGAAAAACATTGTTAGGGTATGGGCATTACATTGGAACAACACAAGATACGTACATTGCTAAACAAGAACGGCACATAAGGAAGGGTAATCAAACTCCTCACCTGAGGAAAACCTTTGGCTGCTTGAGGAAAGACTTCTCGGTCTGCAGAACAGATCAGGTTTAAACCATCAGAACAATTACAACCACAAAATATAATCTTATCATACAAAGGAATAGAACAAACTAGAAAATCAATCTAGACTTCAGTCAGCACTTGCCAAACTCCAAATGAACCATACAACAATGGCTACTGCATCAAAAATTTAGATTAGACACTGTCACTCAACAGACACCAAGATACTATTGGGCCCAAATGATCAGAGAAGAGCCCATACTAGCAGTGAAACACCAAGCTTTAGTCACATCATGAGAGATTTATGATATGCTGCTAACGACTATGGGCAAACAGCAGGAATTAACTAATAAACGAGGAGTTAAAAATTACCACAGTATTAACCTATCGCACCACCAGCACATCTAAACGACAGCAAGTTCTTATGACCGCAACGATGCCTCATGCTACCACTCGATTTGCAATGAATAAACAAGCTTCTCCACGGACAGATCTAAGCATACATGGCCCAAAAGAACAAAGGCGCCGCTACATTTTCTAGCATTTGAAGCACTGTTTGGGATATCGCTTATCGTTATCGTCTCAGTCGGCTGGAGTACAGCAGTGCATATAATAGTCTTGCTGCTTTGCAAGCAAATGCAGAAGAAGGTCCAGAATAGTTCAAAGTTCAAACAAGTCTAGCAAGGTCATCAGAAAACATAAATAACATAGTTTCTTGCTACTTTGCTTTTGCTAGCAGTAGCACACAGCCAAATGCCAATCAGAAAACATAAATAACATCACAAGGGCAGCAACATTTATTACTTTATTAGCAGCACTACACAGCAAGCTCTACAAATCTACAATACCAAATTATCAAAGAATTGTAGAATCTATTCATCTCTAGCGACTTAAATCAAAGGGCAGCAACAGCATGTATTAGACTTAAATCAAAGGGCAGGAGTAGCAGCATCTATTCTACTGATCTACATTAGCATCTACACATCTACACATCAGCATCTAAATTTATCTTGCACAAACAAAACTAAAAAACAGTAAAAAGAAAGAAAAAATGCCCTGCTGCTGTGCTGCATGAGAGAGTCCAGTCTTGCAATTTGCATTACACTGGAAGGAGCAGAGTTGGCCTCCTTGCTGCCGGAGGAGGGAGTGGCAGAGATGGTGCCGTGTGCAGTGTGCTGTTGCAGGAAGTGGTGGCGGCGGTGAGATGCTCCTGGAGGGACGGGAGTCGAGGAAGGGGTCGCGGTGCTCTGCTCTCCTGGAGGAAGGGCGGACGTGGTGGCGGCCGCAAGATTCTCCGGCCGTCGGGCGTGCTCCTGTAGGAAGGGAATGCGTGGTGGCTGCCGTGAGATGCCCCGACCGTAGGGCGTCGGACGTCGGGCTCCTGGAGGAATGGCAGAAGTGGCGGCGGCGGCGAGATGCCCCGGCTGCCGGGCGTCGGGATCCTGGCGACGCTCTCCTGCTGCTACCTGCTAGCTGCGGGAAGATGGAGAGGGCGCAGGTGACTGGGGTGTTGGGGACGCGGTTGGTCGGAGCGGCGGCGCGGTGGTCGGGGCGAAGGCGGGGGGGCACGGTGGACAGGGAGCGGCGGCGCGGGGCGCGGTGGTAAGGGCGGGGCGGCGCAGGGCGTGGTGGGCTGGGGCGGCCGCGCGGTGGTCGGGGCGGAGGCGGGGGGCGCGGTGGTTAGGGAGCGGCGGCGCGGGGCGGGCTGACGCGGGGCGTGGTGGGCTGGGGCGGCGGCGGGGGGCGCGGTGGGTCGGGGAGGGGCGGCGCGGGGCGCGGCCGGTCGGGGCGGCGGCGCTGGGCGGCGGCCGGTCGGGGCGGCAGCGCGGTCGGGGCTGCGGGGGTGAGAGAGCTGGGGTCTCGGGGTGAGAGGCTAACAAGTTTTTTTTTTTACTTGTGTCTTTTTTTCCTGCTCGCATGGTGCGCGGATGGCTATTTTTTCGCGCCATAATTTTCGGCCGGGCTGGGAGAGAGGGGAGGAGATAGCCCCACCTGTTTGCCATCAGCCAGCGGATGGCAAAGCCCCACCTCTTTGCCATCAGCCAGCGGATGGCAAAGTCCCACCTCTTTGCCGTCTGCTGGCAGATGGCAAAGAGGTGGGGCTAGTGGGCCGTTACAGCGCCGTCGTCCACTGGACCCCACCCACCTCTTTGCCGTCTGCCAGCAGACGGAAAATATTCTTTGCCATCTGCTGGCAGACGGCAAAGAGGTGGGGTTGATAGGCCGTTACAGCACCGGCGTCCACTGGACCACACCCACCTATTTGCCGTCTGCCAGCGGACGGCAAATATTTTTTGCCATCTGCTGGCAGATGGCAAAGAATTGGCTGATGGCAACCAGATTATTTGCCGTCTGTCAGTTCTTTGCCGTCTGTTTTTTCTAAGCTGATGGCAAAGATGTTCTTTGCCATCCGCTGGCAGACGGCAAAGATCTGACTGATGGCAAATTCCCTGTTTCCAGTAGTGTCTTGCGCTCTCAGGTAGCGCACCAGATGCACTAGAGCAGGATCCGTCTCATGGTCTCCATTGGCGACTTGGGTCAGGCTACCATAGCCTTCACGACTAGGGTAGTAGTACAAAGGACGGATGTTAACCCTCGGCGACAGATGTCGTAGATTAACTACAGCCTCTCGGGCTGCAAGTTGGATGGCTTGGGGCTCGTCGGAGGTCGTCCTCCCGGTGAACCGGTAGGGATGTTCTGATGTGGTGCCCCTCCCGTAGATGTGCACCGTGGCCCAGAAGTGGTGGATGACATAACTTGTGTGCTCTTGGTACACCACATACTCCGGGGGCTCTTCTATGCCAAAAGCTCGACGAGTGAGATTGGTGAGGATGACTACAAAGTCTCCAAGCTCGGCTGCGGTGGTCTCGTTATGAACGATGGGACCAGTCATCTTGGTGATTGGTATCGGACTGAGAGTGAAGGTTGTGATGTGTTGAGTTGGGGCAAGGCTTCCTTTATAGGCCAGTGGAGTCTTTCATCGCACGCTTGTGGATGGGACAACTCAAGTGTCGGCCACAGGCACACGGCCTATGGACAGGCTGATAGGTTGGGCACCGACTGTCAAAAGATGTCGGCTGGCCACTGTGTAGGCTTATCGGATGAGTTGTGCTTGGCTATGAATAGGAAAGGCTGTGAATGGTGTGGAAACCTAGGGATAGCGACCAGGCTAAGATAGGATTAGCCAATGGTCAGCCTGGCTCTGATACCAAGGCTGTCGGGGCCGTTTTTTCGGGACACAATATTCCAGATATTAACCCCTCGTGTCGTCACCAGCCCCAGGATTACTGTTACTGGTGGACACGTCCTTGTTACAAATTACCAAGCAATTACAAGAATTGGATACAAGACCATAAAGGCCTAATGATACAACAATGATTTCTAACAGCGGATAGCGGAAGCGGGTAGCGGAACTCCATCTCTGGTGGGGCTCCATTCCCACAGGAATAACTGACCTGGATAACACCTATCCCGCGTGGCTGCTATCTCCGATTCCTAGGTTGCAGGGTATGCCTTCGTAGTGCTCTCCTCCTAATCGTGATCTGGCCAAGACAATAGCCAGGGACAAGTCAGTGAGTACGTTTGATTGTACTCGCAAACATCACGAACAAAAGATATACCGAATGCAACGGAGAGCATATGATCATGATGAACTAAATTATATGCATATGCTGACCAAAATTAAACCATGGCATGATAATTATTAATACGGCGCGGATGAATAAATATACCATTTTAGTAATAAACCAAGGAAATAAAATGGAACATCGGGCATTGGACCGCCCGAGAAATTCCAAGAAAAATGCCAAACGGGTGTCTGGATGCGACGCCTCGAGAGGTCTTGAAAAGAAATGCTAAACGGGTGTCTAAAAGCGACGCCTCGAGAGGTCTTGAAAAGAAATACCAAACGGGTGTCTAAAAGCGACGCCTCGAGAGGTCTTGAAAAGAAATACCAAACGGGTGTCTAAAAGCGACGCCTCGAGAGGTCTTGAAAAGAAATTAGTACCCAGGTGGATTAACCATCCCAAAACATACCCAGAAAAGAAAATAGAACTGAGTATCCAGGGGATTAACCATCCGAAGTGATACTCAGAAAAGAAAATAAAATTGAGTATCCAGGTGGATTAACCATCCCAAGAGATACTCAAAAAAGAAAATAGAACTGAGTATCTAGGTGGATTAACCATCCCAAGTGATACTCAGAAAAGAAAATAAAATTGAGTATCCAGGTGGATTAACCATCCCAAGAGATACTAAGAAAAGAAAATAGAACCGAGTATCCAGGTGGATTAACCATCCCAAGTGATACTCAGAAAATAAAATAAAATTGAGTATCCAGGTGGATTAACCATCCCAAGTGATACTCAGAAAAGAAAAATAAATTGAGTATCCAGGTGGATTAACCAGCCCAAGTGATACTCATGATTGCACATAGAAGAAAAAGGTTAGTCCACAATAACATTGATGTTAATAGTGATATTCATGCTGAAATCAGTAGTGACAATAATTATCCTGCAAAAAAATGAATCATGCTCAATTTTAATTATTTCCTCCGAAGACCGACACTAAGACCGACACTTGACCAACCCAGACTGTAGTCCTTACCAGTGGACACGGCTATTCGAATAGATTTTAAAACTCTGCAGAGGGTGTACTCTTTACCCACAAGTAAAGGATTTCTTTAGCCAACACCGAGACGCTGACTAATTCCCATTACGGCCTTTGGGTTGAAAACACACCTAACCAGCACACACCAGATTAACTTTCCTGATGCCAGGAATCACCCAAAGCATCGTTCAAGAAAAACTCTAAGACGGGGAGACCATTGTCTTAAATAGCATGGGATCACTATTTATAACGCGCGGATTACAAGGGGTGCCCCCCTCTCGGCCCAGCCAGATACACCCATGCCCCCTGACCCGATGACTAGCATTATACCTGGATCCGGGAAACCTTCATCGCGGCCCCTCTGTATAGTGTGTGTGCAGGAAAGGGGTTAACAATTTAGTGAACCGTACCCCACCTGTGGCAGGGACCAGTGGCAGCACGAAACAAGTATGGGGGTTACCGGAACAAGACTCGATCAACGGTCGATGCAGGAGGTTTAAGTTTTCCTGTAGTGGTTAGTACAATATATTTTCTTGGTATTACCCAACAGGGTCACCATATGGCATGTCCCAACATGCCCTCACTGATCATTCTCGTCACCACGAGATTTCAGTCTCACGGTCACTTTTCTCGTGACTGATTCTTTCCTGTAGATTAGTCCAGACCAACATAGGCATATGTGACATGTGGAAATAACCATACTCACTCATACTTCATGTTTAAATGAAGATAAAATATTATCAAGGGACCATGCATGTATAACTAGCAATATGCAAATTTTATTTGAATTCAACATATTCATGATTCAATTATTCTTGCAACAATCAACCATGCATTCACCAAATCAAGTGTTCAAGATGCTTGCCTTGAGCATGCAGAAAGATTGGGTGCACTCCAAAACTTTGAAAATTTTATCTTCCCTCCATTTTCCTATTTTCAAAATATTGAAATTACCACATAATTTGAAAACTGTACAAAAAAGTTGTTACGAAATTTTTGAAATAAATACTAAAATAAACTAGAGGAAAAATAAAGAATTCCAGAAAAAGAATTAATTAATTTGGAGTTCAGATGATTTTCCTAGGGAATTTCTAAGCTGATATAAATGAAGAAATGTACTATTTAATAGATCCAATAGAAACAAGACTTAGGAAAAATGTTCACCCTAGCTGGATTAATAGAGGAGGGTTTAAGAGATCCCTGAAAGTTGAAACCAACTCATTTAGAGCTCAAAAGATTATTGCAGGATTATTTGAAACCCGCTGGAAAAGAAAAAGAAAAGGCATCAACCTGATGGGCTGGATCTGGCAAGCAGAAACGCGCCCTGGGCGGGGTTTAGCCGCATGGTGCCACTGGGCCAGGCCCAATCACTCGGCCGCACGGGAGGGCTGCCGTCGTCGAAATCGTACTCCAGGATATACGTTTTCCCGCGCGAAGATGGCTTCGGGGGAACCCGTCTCCACTTACAGACGAGTCGGCGCGCTCCGGTCGCTGACAGTGGGCCCCACCTGGCCCATTGGTCAGGTTTGACCGCGGTCCACCCTGCCTTCTCCTCTGGCCGAACGGAGGCGGAACTCTGGCGAGGCTCGCCGGCGAATGGCGGCACCGTTCGGAAAACTAAGGCCACCTACGAGCTCAGGAGGTCGAGGCGGTCCTGTGGGCACTCTCCTTGGTCGCCGGAGTGGGCGGAGTCGCCGGCGGTGAGCACTCCCGAAGGGCTCCGGCGGAGGCGATTTGGGCATTTTGCCCATGGGCTATCTCCGGCGAAATTGACAAGTGGGATGGATCCGTGGTTGCTCAAGGGAGATGGAGGTGAAGAGATTTTCTGCGGGGAGGTACTGACTGCGTCGGAATCGACCGGAAGGCCATGGCGGCCGTGGCTACTGGAGGCGAGGAAGACGACCGTCCCCGGTCATGTGGCTGCGTTGGGAGGCTTATAGGAGGAGGGGGAGTGGTTGTGGTGACGAGGGAGTGCCTGGGGTGGCCTTTTTTAGGAGGGGGAGGCCGGTTCGTCGCTTCCAGAGACGAACGCGGTGGTGATCGCCATTACTGAGGTTGGAGAGGTAGGTAGCGTAGTCGGTGGTGGACGGCAGGGTTCGGAGAGGATGGCGGCGGCTGCCGTTAGGGCGAGCCATGTTGGTTGGCCTAAACGCGAGCCATGCGTCCAGGGGCGGTGGCATAGCCGAGACGGCAGTGGCAGCGGCGACGATGGCCTGTGCTAGGCTGGTGCTACGGTCAAGGAGGGGTGCGGGAGAGGCAGTGGCTGGTCCTGTGACGCCCGCTGAGGGAGGCGGAAGCAGGGGAGGGCAGCAGCAGAATGGCAGGGGCACGCGGCGCTCGGGCGGTCATACGCGCGCTCTGGCCACGCTCTGGGCATGCCCACAGTGTGTTCGGCAGAATGCCCGTGCATGCTAGGCTGCTCCATTTGAGCTAAGTTTTGGTAGGGTGGCACTTATAAGGATGGCAAGGTTACTGGACATGCTGGTGTAGCTAGGTGGGCAAGTGTCGAATGCAGCTTGGAAAGTTGCAAAATTTCTGTCATGCTCACAACCTGCTTGACAAAATGCGAAGGCAATCTAGGCATTTTTGTTGATTATGAAAATTTGCTGGATGATGCCTCTTTGAATAATAGAGAAGGTGGTATAGTTGGATGAACCAGAGGAGAAACTTGAAAGTGCAAGTTTTATTGAAATTCAGTTCTGGACAGAAACTACAGGGAATTATTTGGTGAACTAAAAAGAGGTAATTGGAGCTGATCTTCTGGACTTATGGGTTTGGTTGGAAGGACTATAAGGTGAAAAAAATTCAGAATTTTTGGAGCAAGGAAAATTGGGGTTGCAGTTATAACTCCAGAATGGGACAGAATTGAAAAGAGGATGTTTTTCTCAAAATTTTCAAATGTCCAGGTTGGGTTTTTGCATAAAAGTGATCTATAGGCATCTCTTGACCCTACATAAATTTTTGTAGAATTCTAGAAGAATTATTTAAAATAGTTGTAGTGCAACAGGAGCATTTCAAAGATTGAAAATGCTATTAAAAGAATTATCTTGGGGCAAATTTTATTATGAAAATATTTCCTACTGTTATTTAAAATATAATTGAAATGATTTAAGAAAACTACCAAAGCCCACAATATTTTTCCAAAATTTTCTACATGGAGGGAAGAATTTTGGAAAACAGAAAACAGAAAATACTCTAAAATTAATAAAAGACCTAATATGATTCAAAATTTTCTTTCTGGCCAATTTTACTTAAAAAATATATGGTTAAATTTTTGGGGTGTTACAAACTCTACCCCCCTTAAGAAAATCTCGTCCTCGAGATTTGTTAAGGGTGGAAGAACTAAATGCATATCACAACAAACAATCATATGCAGAATGCAATCATAGAAATGTACTTATGACATACGCCCTAAAATACAATACAAAGGTTGCATCATGTAAACTAGTGCTAGATACTGCAACAAATATACTTATGGTCGTCTACGTCACGAAGGTGGGATCTACCGGGCAACAGGGTTACAAGGGACTCGACAACTACTCTGGTGGACTCAGTCCACTTCGTTGACATCTAGACGGGCGCGTCCCGCAAATGTCGAGGCTTCTCCATGAGCTTCAGTGTCGGAGTTGGGCGGGGTCGGGTGGGGAGCTACAGGGCTGCGGTAGCGGTGGTGTCCTTCGTGGGGTGTCGTGGTCACAGTCCCGTTGGAGTAGGTCTCCAAGAGACGACGGAGTTCCCCGGGGGAGACGAAGGCATTGCCCGGATGGACAACAGGGATAGATTCCGAGGGCTCGATCGGTCTCCCGAACAGCACTATCGGGGTGTCGGTGGTGGGTGCAGCTTCCCTTCTTACCGGAGTCAGGAGGGCGAGCGTCCTATGGGTCGCAATCAGACCAAGGGTGACCTGATCGAATAGTGCCTCTTGCGCTCTCAGGTAGCGCACCAGATGCACTAGAGCAGGATCCGTCTCATGGTCTCCGTTGGCGACTTGCGTCGGGCTACCATAGCCTTCACAACTAGGGTAGTAGTAGAAAGGACGGATGTTAACCCTCGGCGACACATGCCGGAGATTAACTACAACCTCTCGGGCTGCAAGTTGGTTGGCTTGATGCTCGTCGGAGGTCGTCCTCCCGGTGAACCGGTAGGGGCGTTATGATGTGGTGCCCCTCCCGAAGATGTGCACCGTGGCCCAGAAGTGGTGGATGGCATTACTTGTGTGCTCTTGGTACACCACATACTCCGGGGGCTCTTCTATGCCAAAAGCTCGACGAGTGATATTGATGAGGATGACTACAAAGTCTCCAAGCTCGGTTGCGGTGGTCTCGTTACGAACGATGGGACCAAGCATCTTGGTGATTGGATATCGGACTGAGAGTGAAGGCTGTGATGTGCTGAGTTGGGGCAAGGCTTCCTTTATAGGTCAGTGGAGTTTTTCATCGCACGCTTGTGGATGGGACAACTCAGGTGTCGGCCACAGGCACACGGCCTATGGACAGGCTGATAGGTTGGGCACCGACTGTTAAAAGATGTCGGCTGGCCACTGTGTAGGCTTATCGGATGGGGTGAGCTTGGCTATGAACAGGACAGGCTGTGAATGGTGTGGAAACCTAGGGATAGCGACCAGGCTAAGATAGGATTAGCCAATGGTCAACCTGGCTCTGATACCAAGGCTGTCGGGGCCTGTTTTCCGGGACACAATATTCCAGAAATTAACCCCTCGTGTCGTTACCAGCCCCAGGATTACTGTTACTGGTGGACATGTCCTTGTTATAGATTACCAAGCAATTACAAGAATTGGATACAAGACCATAAAGGCCTAATGATACAACAATGATTTCTAACAGCGGATGGCGGAAGCGGGTAGCGGAACTCCATCTCTGGTGGGGCTCCATTCCCACAGGAACAGCTGATCTGGATAACTCCTATCCCGCGTAGCTGCTATCTCCGATTCATAGGTTGCGGGGTATGCCTTCATAGTGCTCTCCTCCTAATCATGATCTGGCCAAGACAATAGCCAGGGACAAGCTAGTGAATACGTTTGAATGTACTCGCAAACATCATGAACAAAAGATATTCCGAATGCAACGGAGAGCATATGATCATGATGAACTAAATTATATGCATATGCTGACCGAAATTAAAGCATGGCATGATAATTATTAGTACGGTGTGGATGAATAAATATATCATTTTAGTAATAAACCAAGGAAATAAAATGGAACGTCGGGCGTTGGACCGCCCGAGAAATTCCAAGAAAAATGCCAAACGGGTGTCTGGATGCGACGCCTCGAGAGGTCTTGAAAAGAAATGCCAAATGGGTGTCTAAAAGCGACACCTCGAGAGGTCTTGAAAAGAAATACCAAACGGGTGTCTAAAAGCGACGCCTCGAGAGGTCTTGAAAAGAAATGAGTACCCAGGTGGATTGACCATCCCTAGACATACTCAGAAAAGAAAATAGAACTGAGTATCCAAGTGGATTAACCATCCCAAGTGATACTCAGAAAGAAAAGAAAATTGAGTATCCGGGTGGATTAAACATCCCAAGAGATACTCAGAAAAGAAAATAGAACTGAGTATCCAGGTGGATTAACCATCCCAAGTGATACTTAGAAAAGAAAATAAAATTGGGTATCCAGATGGATTAACCATCCCAAGCGATACTTAGAAAACAAAATAGAACTGAGTATCCAGGTGGATTAACCATCCCAAGTGATACTCAGAAAAGAAAATAAAATTGAGTATCTAGGTGGATTAACCATCCCAAGTGATACTCAGAAAAGAAAAATAAATTGAGTATCCAGGTGGATTAACCATCCCAAGTGATACTCACGGTTGCACATAGAATAAAAAGGTTAGTCCACAATAACATTATGTTAATAGTGATATTCATGCTGGCATCAGTAGTGACAATAATTATCCTGCAAAAAAATGAATCATGCTCAATTTTAATTATTTCCTCCGAAGACCGACACTTCACCAACCCAGACTGTAGCCCTTACCCGTGGACGCGGCCATTCGAATAGATTTTAATACTCTACAGAGGGTGTACTCTTTACCCACAAGTAAAGGATTTCTTTAGCCAACACCGAGACGCTGACTAATTCCCATTACGGCCTTTGGGATGAAAACACACCTAACCAGCACACACCAGATTTACTTTCATGATGCCAGGAATCACCCAGAGCAACGTTCAGGAAAAACTCTAAGACGGGGAGACCATCGTCTCGAATAGCATGGGATCACTATTTATAACGCACGGATTACAAGGGGTGCCCCCCTCTCGACCCAGCCGGATACACCCATGCCCCCTGACCCGATGACTAGCATTATACCTGGATCCGGGAAACCTTCATCGCGGCCCCTCTATACAGTGTGTGCAGGAAAGGGGATAACAACTTACTGAACCGTACCCCACCTGTGCCAGGGACCAGTGGCAGCACGAAACAAGTATGGGGGTTACCGGAACAAGTCTCGATCTACGGTCGACTCAGGAGGTTTAAGTTTCCTGCAGTGGTTAGTACAATATATTTTCTTGGTAGTACCCAACAGGGTCACCATATGGCATGTCCCAACATGCCCTCACTGATCATTCTCGTCGCCACGAGATGTCAGTCTCACGGTCACTTTTCTCATGACTGATTCTTTCCAGCAGATTAGTCCAGACCAACATAGGCATATGTGACATGTGGAAATAACCATACTCACTCATACTTCATGTTTAAATGAAGATAAAATATTAACAAGGGACCATGCATGTATAACTAGCAATATGCAAATTTTATTTGAATTCAACATATTCATGATTCAATTATTCTTGCAACAATCAACCATGCATTCACCATATCAAGTGTTCAAAATGCTTTCCTTGAGCATGCAGAAAGATTGGGTGCACTCCAAAACTTCGAAAATTTTATCTTCCCTCCATTTTCCTATTTTCAAAATATAGAAATTATCACATAATTTGAAAGCTATACAAAAAAATTGTTTGAAATTTTTTGAAATAAATACTAAAATAAACTAGAGGAAAAATGAAGAATTCTAGAAAAAGAATTAATTAATTTGGAGTTCAGATGATTTTCCTAGGGAATTTCTAAGCTGATATAAATGAAGAAATGGACAATTTAATAGATCCAATAGAAACAAGACTTAGGAAAAATGTTCACCCTAGCTAGATTAATAGAGGAGGGTTTTAGAGATCCCTGAAAGTTGAAACCAACTCATTTAGAGCTCAAAAGATTATTGTAGGATTATTTGAAACCTGCTGGAAAAGAAAAAGAAAAGACATCAACCTGATGGGCTGGATCTGGCAAGCAAAAACGCGCCTGGGCGGGGTTTAGCCGCATGGCGCCGCTAGGCCAGGCCCAGTCGCTCGGCTGAGCAGGAGGGCTGCCGTCGTCGAAGGCGTACTCCAGGATATACGTTTTCCCCGCGCGAAGACGGCTTCGGGGGAACCCGTCTCCACTTACAAACGAGTCGGCGCACTCCGGTCGCTGATAGTGGGCCCCACCTGGCCCATTGGTCAGGTTTGACCATGGTCCACCCTGCCTTCTCCTCTGGTCAAACGGAGGCGGCACTCCGGCGAGGCTCGCAGGCGAACGGCGGCGCCGTTCGGAAAACTGAGGCCACCCACGAGCTCAGGAGGTCGAGGCGGTCCTGTGGGTACTCTCCTTGGTCGCCGGAGTGGACGGAGTCGCTGGCGGCGAGCACTCCCGAAGGGCTCCGGTGGAGGCTATTTGGGGCTTTTGCCCACGGGCTATCTCCGGCGAAATTGACAAGTGGGATGGATCCGTGGTTGCTCAAGGGAGATGGAGGTGAAGAGATTTTCTGCGGGGAGGTACTGACTGCGTCGGAATCGACCGGAAGGCCATGGCGGCCGTGGCTACTGGAGGCGAGGAAGACCACCATCCCCGGTCATGTGGCTGCGTTGGGAGGCTTATAGGAGGAGGGGGAGTGGTTGTGGTGACGAGGGAGTGCCTGGGGTGGCCTTTTTTAGGAGGGGGAGGCCGGTTCGTCGCTTCCAGAGACGAACGCGGTGGTGATCGCCATTACTGAGGTAGGAGAGGTAGGTAGCGCAGTCGGTGGTGGACGGCAGGGTTCGGAGAGGATGGCGGCGGCTGTCGTTTGGGTGAGGCATGTTGGTTGGCCTAAACGCGAGCCACACATCCAGGGGCGGTGGCATAGCCGAGACGGCAGTGGCGGCGACGACGATGGCCGGTGCTAGGCCGGTGCTACGGTCAAGGAGGGGTGCGGGAGAGGCAGTGGCTGGCCCTGCGACGTCCGTTTAGGGAGGCAGAAGCAGGGGAGGGCAGCAGCAGAACGGCAGGGGCTCGCGGCGCTCGGGCGGTCATACGCGCGCTCTGGCCATGCCTACTGTGTGTTCGGCAGAGTGCCCGTGCATGCTAGGCTGCTCCATTTGAGCTAAGTTTTGGTAGGGTGGCACTTATAAGGATGGCAAGGTTACTGGACCTGCTGGTGTAGCTAGGTGGGCAAGTTTCAAATGCAGCTTGGAAAGTTGCAAAATTTCTGTCATGCTCACAACCTGCTTGACAAAATGCTAAGGCAATCTAGGCATTTTTGTTGACTACAAAAAATGGCTGGATGATGCCTCTTTGAATGATAAAGAAGGTAGTATAGTTGGATGAACCAGAGGAGAAACTTGAAAGTGCAAGTTTTATTGAAATTCAGTTCTGGACAGAAACTACAGGGAATTATATGGTGAACTAAAAAGAGGTAATTGGAGCTGATCTTCTGGACTTATGGGTTTGGTTGGAAGGACTATAAGGTGGAAAAATTTCAGAATTTTTGGAGTAAGGAAAATTGGGGTTGCAGTTATAACTCCAGAATGGGACAGAATTGAAAAGAGGATGTTTTGCTCAAAATTTTCAAAAGACCAGGTTGGGTTTTTGCATAAAAGTGATCTATAGGCATCTCTTGACCCTACATAAATTTTTGTAGAGTTTTAGAAGAATTATTTAAAATAGTTGTAGTGCAACAGGAGCATTTCAAAGATTGAAAATGCTATTAAAAGAAGTATTTTGGGGCAAATTTTATTATGAAAATATTTTCTACTGTTATTTAAAATATAATTGAAATGATTTAAGAAAACTACCAAAGCCCACAATATTTTTTCAAAATTTTCTACATGGAGGGAAGAATTTTGGAAAACAGAAAACAGAAAATACTCTAAAATTAATAAAAGACCTAATATGATTCAAAATTTTATTTCTGGCCAAATTTTACTTAATAAAAATGTGGTTAAATTTTTGGGGTGTTACAGAGGTACCCGTGGACCCACGCGAGCTCGTGTACGTACCAGCGCCCCCGCCTGTGCTCGTGCGAGCCCCAGCACCCACCGTGGCGCCGGTCCCCATGCGCTTTCCTACCCCAGCCATGCCCGTGCCCGTGCGCGCGCCTGCACCCACCGCGCCCCCCTCAGCGTCATGGGGCGCCGCCGTCGACCGCTACCTCGTAGCGTCGCGAGTCGCCGTCTCCCCGCGCCCCGCCCGTCGATCGCGCGACGAACGGCTCTTAGATTTGGAAGTCCAGAACATTCTGGGATGGCTTGAAGACTTGAACAACGGCGTCCCGGACAACAACAACACCGGCACAGCATGCCGCCGCCGCCGCCGCTGCAATTAGTTTTTTTTGTTTAATATTGTATCCCGATCGTATGAATGTAAAACCACAGTGTCACTGAATGAAATATATGGTTTTGATCAACTTAGCGTTTTTTCTCTGAATGTACAGACTTACCAAAGTAAACAAAAAAACATCAATGTCTTTCTCTGAATAAAATACTCATCGCAAACGTTTCAGACTGAACACCCGTATGCAAAGCGAGAGCTGGGTTCCTTCGGAGCTAAGCCAAGGGAAAAATGTGTCGCGCAGGTTTTGTGCATCTCTTCAACGCAAATGTTTCAGACTGAACACCCGTCTGCAAAGCGAGAGCTGGGTTCCTTCGCAGCTAAGCCAAGGGAAAATGTGGCGCGCAGGTTTTGTGCATCTCTTCATCGCAAACGATTTTGCATGATGACCCGTGTGCAACAACGTACAAACAATGTCGTAAGATTTTCATCTGTCATATTGGGTATATTTGCCATTTGTCAAAATGGAAAAATTGGCATTTGTCAATCTAGTAACATTGCCATCTGTCAATCTAGTAACATTGCCATTTGTCAACCTAGTAACACTGCCATTTGTGATCCTTAGAAAAAAAACACTGCCATTTGTCAAATTTTGCAGCTAAAAATCACTAGTACTGTAATTTTTGCAAATGAAATTCTGTAAGCATAGATTTCATTCATAGATTAAGCAATCGTTCTTTATACAAACAGTTCAACTCGACAGCTGAACCGAACAAACTTTTCCCCAATTGTTGCCAACCACGTACTGAAATAGCTAGTTCAACTATATATACTAGCTAAATTTAAGTATGTAGTATAGTTCAACCATATCTATAGTCAGATGAACTGAAAAAAATAGCCCCTAAATACTACTACTACGGTGGGGCTTTGTACTACTTCCAGCAGCCTCTCCTCTGCCGAGCGCGCTTAGTAAGAAGCCGAGGAGGAGGAGCCTACCGACGAGCTGGAGAAACGGAATCCGGCGCCTTCCACTGCTGCACCTTTAGCGACGCCCAACTTGAACGCCCTTTGCCGCTCCAGAAGATCCCTCTCGAAGCAGCGGGACTCCTCGTATATCTCCGCATTCCGCGCCACTGCGGTGGCTTCTGCTGCGGCCATGGCGGCGGTAAGATGCTTTGCGTGCTCGACCAAGCGCTCCTCCTCCTCCTGCAGGAACTCGATGTAGCGCGCGGCAAGGTCGCTGATGCTCGTGCAGGCCTCCACATCCCGCCTTCGGGCCGTGGTGGTGGAGCAGGTGATGACCCCGGCGGTCGACGGTGGGGTGGCGGCCACCTCCCGCCTTCGGGCCGCAGTGGCGGAGCGGGTGATGGCCACGGTGGCCGACAGTGGGGTGGCGGCCACGACAACCACCACCCGCCTTCGGGCCGTGGTGGCGGAGCGGTCGATGGCCCTAGCGGGCTTTGGTGGTGTGGCGGCCACGGCGGCCGATGGTGGAGTGGCGGCAACAGCTGCCGTCAGGCAGCGGCGGCGGAGCGTGTGGCGGGTGTTGTGCGCACACCCAACAGGGACGCCACGGGCAGTACACGCCGCCGGGGACTACACCGCCGCCGCGGTGTAGCCTCCCAGCTGGAGCTGTCCTCAGACGATGGCAGAGTGGCTGCGCGACGACGACGGACTGGTACCATTGGTGATGGTGGGAGAAGCAGACGAGATAAGCTACGGGGAGGGAGGGGAAAATGCGATGCCGACTCGCCGGCCGTGACTGTTTATATAGCAGGCCGGTAAGCACTGGGGTTTTTTGGGATTTCGCCGAGTCGGGCGGGAAGCTTGCGCGGTTCCGCACGGGAACCTACGCGGTTGCGCGGGAACGGGCTCACTGACGATTCATTGGCGCCTCTTCGAGCTAACATTTGGCCAAAAGAACACCTGTGCGGTGCTCAAGCTTGCGCTCGAAGCCTTCTGCGGCAGCGCGGTGACAAGACATGCGAGAGGAGGACAAAATGACACGTACACAAATGGTTAATAAAATAAAACGTTTGCGATATAATTACGTAGCACACGGCCGCTCTCTACGCAGCGTCATGAACGATTGTTCGCCCACTGTGTGATGTGGAACGCAATGTAGTTTCACATCACGCCGCCGGCTCGCAACTGCCGGCCGGCTTGTAGAAGGCCATTCCCTGCGTGTTCAACTGCTCTATGCATGTGGTTGCTCGCGGTTGAGGCAGCCGCGGCACGCTCTGCTCGCGTCCCGCCACGCGCGCTCTGCTCGCGTCCCTCCGCGCGCTCTGCCCGCCTCCCTCCGCGCGTGCTGCAAGCGTTTCGGGCCGGCGCACGATCACGTACGTTCGGGGTGCCTTATGCATGCGATTATGCCGGACACGGCGCCACGACGCAGTTACGTGCGACAAAAACTGCCTTGCGGACGTGCCGAGAATCCCGGCCGCCCGGCCCTCATTTATTCCCGTGCCCATTTACCTTCATCTCTCGCGCCCCAGGACACAATAAGCACACCCACGATGACACATACAGAGAGGATATCCAGCGGCTCCAATGGTGCTCCCAGCGGCTGACGACGACAACGGGCGGCAGTTCACCACGCCTCACGTAGTGGACACCCACGTGAGGGGGAAGGACCTCTTGGTGGTGTACACCAACGAGCCGGTCTCGGTGGAGAGCTCCATCCACACTATGGAGCAGTTGCTTGCAAAGGACGAGTACAAAGTGGTCGGCTTCGACCTCGAGTTCACCGGCGGTCGTGCCGGGTATGATCAGAAGGTTGTCGTCGCCCAGTTGTGCATGCGCCATCACGTCCTCGTCTACCACTACTCCCTGGCCACAAGGCCTTGCGAACATTTCGCCAGGTTTATCAACTGCCCCGACTACAGGTTCGCTATGGTGGACACCGTGAACGATCTAAAGGTGCTCGAGACTACGGTTTGCCTGCCAGAATCTTGTCGACATCCAAGGCCAGTACAGGGTCTGGGGCAGAAAAAAGGAGACGGACTCCCTGGTTGACCTAACCGTGGCCATCATCGACCCCTACTACAGAGGCATGAAAGATGAGTGCAAAAAGAACAAGGATGCCTGGCACGAGGCCTGGGTGCGGAGACTGGATGAAGAACACGTCAAGTACGCGGCCAAGGACGCATACACAAGCTACAAGATGTACAGGCGGATCATTGACATGAGGGAGTGCCTCCTTCCTGTGGACGATGAGGGATCGAGCCACAAGTAGAGTAGTGGCGGCAGCGTCACAAGAAGTAGATGATTAGATGATCGTTTCTCCTAGTTTAGAATGCATGTAATTGTTTATTGAGGTGTGTGCGAATGTTTTGTATAGTCACCTATGTAATTGGATGTTTAATTTGGTTATATATGTTGTTCTTTTGTAGACTGAGCAAATTACATCGCAGACGGACTAAACTAGGGAACCCGTCGGTGATGATTTCATCAATCGCTGACAATTGTATACCAGCAAGCGTTTGCCCACAACACACACGGGTTATTAGCAGGAATCGTCCGTGTTGTTATCCGTCTTCCCACACATTTCGGATTACTGACCTATTTGCCACGTATCACACACATCTTGTTAAGTTGAACCATTTCTATTGTGTTGGGTAATCGCAAATAGTTCATCCGAGTGAACCGCATGCCGTATATCGCACACACCTTGATCTGCCTGACCATT
Organism: Elymus sibiricus; assembly: GCA_039707655.1. Taxonomy (NCBI): domain Eukaryota; kingdom Viridiplantae; phylum Streptophyta; class Magnoliopsida; order Poales; family Poaceae; genus Elymus; species Elymus sibiricus. The sequence goes on from CM077676.1 coordinate 313,317,676, forward strand.
TTTGTTGTGTTGGGTAATCAGAAATAGTTCATTCGAGTGAACTGTATGCCGTATATCGCACACACCTTGATCTGCCTGACCATTTCTATTGTGTTGGGTAATCACAAACAGTTCATCCGAGTGAACTGTATGTCGTGTATCGCACACACCACGAACTGGTTGACCGTATTTGTTGTTCTGGCTTATCGCAAACAGTTCGTATGGATCAACTGTATGCCACGTATCGCACACACGTCTCTAATCTGAATCATGCTTGATGTCTCCGGCATCGCAAACAGTTCGTCTTATTGGCGATGGTTTTTTTATGACACCGTTTGCGATTCATGCATCACACACAGTTTGGTCGCGGGGTCTATGATTCATGTGGCGCGTTAGCGGTCGCCTGCAGTAGTGCTCCATGGGTTGAAGTCTCCAACAACGTGGATGTACGATAGCACCACCTATGGGAACCACGCCAAAAATCACCATGTCTTCATTGCGTTTGATATCTCCAATCCCCTCCTTTATGTTCATATGCAAAGTCTTTACTTTCCACTGCCTACTATCTAGACTTGCATGTGTAGGGTGTTGCTTGACTTGTGTGAATTGCTAAAACTTGCCAAGAACTAAAATTGGAAAAGGGCTAGGTTTTTATTTGGTCAAGTAGTCAAATCACCCCCCTCTAGATCTACTTGCGATCCTACAGTTTTTCATCCGTCCGCGACCCATTTTCGGCCCAAATTTGAGTCGGGTTTGTGTCAAAATGGACAGGGCACGGACGCGCACGACGCCCGCCCTTGTCCTCCCCTTGGCCCGCCCGCCAGGGGCACTTCCTCCCAATTTCCCCTTCCCTCCCAAAACCCTCCCGCCTCCCACCGTGGCCATCGCGCCAAACCCCGCTGTCGCCGCCATCCCAGCCGGCACTATCGCTCGCCCCGCGTGCCCGAAGAAGAAGAAGCCCAAGAAGGTGCTCACACTGTAGGAGCTTGCCGAGAATCGGCAAAGAGGGCTGGCCAGAGGGCCAGAGATGCGGAGAGGAAAGCCGCCGCGCACGTCAGCATCGATGTCTCCGCTGCGCAACAGAAAGCCACCGCTTAGGAGAACGAGGGCATCGTCGCCAAGGCCACGCAGCAGGCGATGCAACAGGCCCTGCTCCTCCTAGGGTTCAATCGCCCCACGCCGACCATTCTTACCGGCGCCACCATGGCCGCAGCAAGCACCGGCTCGTCGACTGTTCGCCCTCCACAGGTGGGGTCGTTGCGCACATCCACAACGCCGCAGACGAGCGGGCACCATCCCCTGCAGGACCCGGTAGTGACCCGCTTCTCCACCTCATTAGAAGGTAGTGTTATCGCACCGGTCACCCCCGTGCCCATGGCCAGCATCGACCTCAACGCCCCGCGTGTGTCCGATGTTGGCCAGTCGGCCACCAGGATGCAAAAGAAGCGGTCGTGGGAGATTCCAACGGCCAACCTTCCTGATGCCTGCAACCTTTTCAAGGAAACGCCGATGAATGATGACCCGTCCTACTACGAAGATTTCATGGAGGATATCATCTTCGAGGGTGGTGACCAAGGCTACGATGCCGAAGACTTGGGCGGCCACCACAACCAAGAAGCCACCGACGGCCAAGGCGAGCAATGACATGAAGACATGTACTGCGAAGAGGAAGAAGATGGCGTAGACATTAAGGAAGAGCCATTGTTTCTCGATGAGATCACTCTACAAGCCAATGCACAAAAGAGGAGGCGGCAAAGCATTCGGACGGGATCATACACCAAAGATGAGGACAAATTGATTTGCGAAGGTTGGAAGGAAATAGGGCGAGATCCCTAGACGGGCGCCAAGCAAAAAGGAGCAGTTTTTTGGGAGAGAGTTCATGTATACTTCCATGAATGCAGGAAGTTCCCGCCCTACTAGTTTTTGAGCAACCCTGGCGTCGGTTCAATCCAAAAGAGGTGGGGGTTCATCCAACAAGAATGCAACAAGTTTTGTGCCGCCCTTGAGAGCATCCAACGCCGTCCCGTGAGGGGCCTTGGCGTGAGCAACATGGTATACAATTTCTTCTCTTTGTTCATATGCCTTTTCATGTTTGTTGCATTGTGTTCTTCACTATTACATTCTGGCCATCACTTTTATTTGTAGGCATTCCAAACTATGGAAGCCTTCAAGGCCCGACATGGGAACAAGCCATTCACCATCACCCATTGTTTGAGCATGAAGGAGAGTAGTGGCCGAGGGGCAAGGTCAAATCGAAGGTGCACGAGAAGCGTGATGCAGCATCATTCGCCTTGCAAGAAACTTTGCAAGGCATGATGACCCGAAATGAAGCAAGTGAAGAGGGGAAGCGCCAAGAGAAAGAGGAGCAAATGAAGGCCTACATCTAGTTACAAACGAAGAAGCTCGAGATGGAGGTGGCCGTGAAAACCGAAGAAGCTCGAGATTGAGGAGTCCGTCTAAACGAAGAAGCTTGAGATTGAGGCGAACAATGCGAATGCCAAAGCAAAAGAGGTGACGCTCGCTATCATGACGAAGGAGGTGGAGATCACGATGGTGGACTTGAGCAAGGTCTCCCCACGGAGAAGGGTTTGGTTTGAGAAGAAGCAAAAGGCGATGCTCGAGCTAGATGATTGAGCAATGGCTGAGAGCGCCATAATTGTGTATGCCGGCTTGTGTGCCGGCATGAACTAGGGCCGCGATGCAAGAACTATGGTCTTTTTTGTGTGCTGGCAAGTGTGCCGACCGCTGGCCAGTGTGCTGGCGTGAAATACAGGGTGATTTTTTTGTAGGCTGGCATGTATGCCGGCCGCTGGCACTCTGGCCGGCATGAACTATAGCCGCTGGCATGACTTTGGCCGCGGGCCCTAATTTTAGATTTTATTTTTTCTTGCAAATAATTCTGGCGCCCGGACGAAATGCATCGGCCAGTTGGGCGCACCGGCCTGCGCCCCTTTGCCTAACCCAAACGGACGAAAAGCGGACAAAACGGACGTCAGTTTGTAGTTGTGCATTGAACGCAGACCCCCAAATCGTCCGGGTCTTTCCGTTTTAGCCCAAACGGACAGACGAGGCGGCCCTACGCGCGACCGCATCCGCAAAAAACGTCCGCTTCTGGTCAGTCTGGACGCATCGCGGGCGCATTTTTGATCTGGCTTTGCGGTCAAACGGACGCGCACGGATCCTCTGGTCGTCCGCCTCGGGCCCGTGTGTCAGCTATCCAACTACCTCCTACCGTCCCCATTTAATCATCACGCATGAGCGGGCCCGCCGGTCAGCCACCCAGCTGCCTCCGGTCGCGTCTTTTTTTATGGCGAAGCCGTGGACCGGTGTGGCCACTTCCACTTCCAACGAGTGTCCCCATTCAATCTCCAGTGCCCCCTCCGTGCCCGACAGCTAACCCTAGCGCCGCCCACCTCGCTCCCCGCCAGCCGGTCGCCATGGGGTTTTGGAAGTGGGTGCTCGGCAAGAAGGACCGCCACGACTACGAGGCCGGCTCGTCGACCACATCGTCCGGGAGCACGGCCAACCGCTCCCCCTCGCCGGCGGCATTCTCCATCTCCCATTCGGCGGCTCCGGTGCGCAACCGGCCGTACGTGAAGGTGGACATATGCCGCCGCTACTAGGAGACCGGCACCCCGCTGCCGTGGTCGGATGCCCACCTCCCCAATCGGTGGCATCTGAGCCCGGATCGGGTGCCGATCCCCCCGTCCCAGCAAGCGGCCGTGCCCGCCTGGAGGAGATCACCAGCCGGCGCGCCCGCATCCCACCAGAGTACCTTGCCGAGCAAAGGTACGCCGTCGACTCGCCGCTCTGGGACACTTGGTTCCGGGACGAGCACGACATGCGCCGGCAAACCTACTTTGCCGGCCATGCTCGTAGCCCGCCCCGCGCGACGCATCGGCGCGCCCCAAGCCCGCCCAGAGTGTGTGGCCGGACTCGTGTCCGCGGCCTGACGCCGACGCCCTCTCCTTCTCCGTAGCCACCGCCGCTGGCAGCTCCCGCTATGACGGCCGAGGAGGAGGAGCGGCTGATTCGGGCGGTCATGGAGGACTCTGAGCGGGAGTACAAGCGCCAGGAGGAGGAGCAGTGGGAAGGGCTGGAGCATATGGTCGCCCTCTCGTCCGCCGGCGACGTCTGCGTACCGGAGCTGGACGTCAAGAAGGTCAAGGAGGAGGCCGCCCCGGCGTGGTTGGCGTCGTTGTACGAGCAGTCGTGGTCCTGGACGACCATGGTGCCATGCAGCCCGCCACCACCGCAGACGGCGTGGGAGTCGTGGTCACCAGCACCACCGCCACCACCGCAGCCTGCACAGGACGCCGGCCCTTTTTGGGGCCCGCCTCCCCACCTCTGGACGCCGCCTCCGTACATCGACCTGACCCAGGACGAGGACGACGAGGACGGTGGCGCCTGAAGACGGCGGCGGCATCGGCGGCCACGACATTGGCGGGGCGCGGGCGGCAGCGGCAGATCTACCGTTTTTTTTGTTTTTTTAAATTATGTTTAATTAAGTGCGGGCCGTGACTATCGGGGACTGTTTAATTATGTTTTGTTATATATTGATGTTTTAAATTAGTTTGCAATGCCTTTTTTGTGTGTTTTTGAAATTGGAATGTCTTTTTTTTTATTTGGTCCGACGCGGACAATTTGGGATAGGGCCGCACGTTGGGTGCTCGGACCAGTGGATGGCCCAAACCGGACAAAGCCCTCCGTTTTGCCGATCCAAACGGACGAAATCCGGATGAAACGGACGTCCGCTTGCGGTTGGAGTTGGCCTAACAGAGGTACGGGAGAGGTGATGACCAAGAAGGGAAGGTAGAGGTGAGAGGATACAAGGGAAAGAGAAGGAGGCCGCCTAGGGATGTGTGAAAGCCTGCGGGCGTTCACGAGGGGTGGCACGGCTCTACATCACTCTTGCATATGCATGCGTTCTACTGCTCCTCTTTCTTCTTCCTCCTGCTATCTATCTATAGCTACCTCATCATCATTATTCTAGTGCTCCCATCGATCACCATTGCCAGATTTAGTAACCCTTGTATATCCATCATGAGGTTAACCCCACCTCCCTAGTTACTCCTACAAGTTACTCCTTCACATAGTACCATGATCCCATCAGCCATAAATTCTTCTCCCCTTCCTTCGGACAAGCCGTACAGGGCAGAGTCATCATCTTTTTTTTACCTCGGCAGCGATCGAGTTTACCTCACACCACCATCATCATCCTCTACCAGCCTCTAGCTACATTTAATCGGTCGAGGTAGTCTAGCCTTCTCCTCCATTCTCCTATAAAGCCATCCGTCCCTTATGTGACCACTCATGGGCTCTCTCTCTCTCTCCCTCCCTCTCTCTCTCCCTCTCGCGTAGGTAGCTCATAGGGACATACTTTGGAGATTGGAGGCCGGAGGCAGAGCTCAGCTCAGCTCGTCTCATCGTCGATCTCCGTCTAGCTACCTCTACTTACTCCATCTAGCTCGCTTGTTCTTGGTTGCTGGGCATGGACAATATGACCCACAACTCGAGCAGCAGCAGCTCCTGGGACTTGGACATGAGCCTCGGCAGCCACCACCACCCTCTCCTCTTCGACCACCCCACCCCAACTCCGCCGGCGCCACCGCCACCGCCATTATCCTTCCACCTTCACCCTCCTCCTCCACCCCCGCATCAACACCATCACCACCAGCACCAGCAGCAGCAGCTAGCCATAGATCCCTCTCCTTCTTCCTCCCTCTTCCCTCCTCCACCTCACCACCACCCCCACCATCTCCACCACCTCGACTTGGCCGTCGACCCCCATCGACATCACCATGACTACCAACGTGACCAGCACCCGGACGAGATGCAGCAGCGGCCGCCGCCCGCGATGGAGGAGGGTTCGCAGCAGCTTCATCACCAGGACGCGATTGACGAGGCGGAGGAGGAGCTGGGTGCGATGAAGGAGATGATGTACCGGATCGCCGCCATGCAGCCGGTGGACATCGACCCGGCCACCATCAAAAAGCCGCGCCGCCGCAACGTCCGCATCAGCGAGGACCCGCAGAGCGTCGCCGCCCGTCACCGCCGCGAGCGGATCAGCGAGCGCATCCGCATCCTCCAGCGCCTCGTGCCTGGGGGCACCAAGATGGACACGGCGTCGATGCTCGACGAGGCCATCAGATACATCAAGTTCCTCAAGCGCCAGGTCCAAGACCTCCAGCACCAGCCTGCGCCGCCGCAACAGCAGCACTATCCCGGTGGAGGCGGCATCGGCGGCGCTGGTCCGAGCAGTACCGCCGCCGTGGCCGGGCGGCCGGCTTTCTTGCCGCTGGGTGCCGGATCCCTGATCGACTGGGCAGGGCTGACGAGGCAGGTGGATATCCACGGGCCAACGTCGTCGTCTTCCTCGTCGTCGATGGGCGGCGCGCTAGGTTTCGGATTCAGCACGGGCGGTCAAAGCAGCCACGGAATGCACTGAGAAGCTAAAGAAGAGCGAGCGAGCTTTCCCCATATAGGCGATGAATGGATTAACTAGGGATGGATGCATCGATAAGATGACTAGAGAGAGGTAATTTTGATTTAATTTCCTCCTAACGCTTCTCCTCCTTCTTCTTCTTCTTCTCCTTTTGAGTTTGTGTACTGGATGTTTTCTACGATGAAATTAAGTACAATTTATTAATAAGATTAGCTAGGGTTTGCTCCAATTAGCTAGTTTGCCCTGTGATCGATCTATCTTCATGGTTAATTTTGTACCGCTTCAACTTGTCTCATTTGCCAAGAATTTCTTGCTGGGAGCCTGGTACAGAATTTGGTTTTGTTTTGCTTTGAAGCTCAGACTGCTACACATACACAGTACTAGTTCTGTGCATTTATTTAAAAATTATAAATTTCTGCATGATGCTCAGTAGCTTGGTGGAAGCAAAGCTTGCATGTTGACCGCTACTCCAGTAGCTAGGCACTGGTTCAGGAGAGAGAGATGCTACTACAACTCACATGCATTTATTGGTTTGTTACAAGCCTGCAGTTTGTCATGCTGAGATCATAGTACCAGTTAACAAACACACACACGCCCTCTGTCCGTTATTTGTAAGCTCAAGGAGTGAATAAAAGAGAGACAGACAGAGAGAAAATTTTGGTTTGTCCTTTTTCTTCCCTGCTAGCTTTGATGAGATAATACGTGTAATCCATAGGGGTGTAGATGGAATTATTGGTGCAAGGTATTCAGTGCCATTGTCAGTCATGAGTGAGTGGTGAGGTGCTGAATTCTATGCACCAGGAAAACCAGTAAAGAAAGGAGGCTGGCTTTCGTTGGAGAGTTCCCAGAGATGCAAACCAACAACCATTGAAAAGCTAGCGGTACCTTCTTTCTCTGACGACGACGACGATCACCTCTATCCATCTACCTATACATACATCTTAGCTAGTCTATGCTATCTTACGTCCTCTCCAGTATATATACTCATTCTTTTTTTTTTTGAGAAATATATACTCATTCTTTAGCTTCACAAAATATAAATGTGAAAAGCTACTAGCGCGCGCGCGCACACACACATCGAGTTCATGCATGTGTACGTTTTATTACTATCTTACGGTCAGCAGCTTGTTTTTTCAGAATTGACGAACTTCAGCATGTGTTGTATACTTGCACAACTGGTATTTTATGTCAACTGGCACTTATTAGTGTTAATTAATCGCTCATCAATTAGCACACGTGAACAATTATTTATGAATATAATAATAATCTGCTACTATATTTACAAAGAAGAATGCTGTACCGACTACTTCTATATTTGGAAGACTTGGCTACCGGTGAACACAAGTTTGTGTACGTAGCTATTATTCTTCATCAATTCTCAGTTAATAATAAATTTATGTGACCATGTATACAGTATATTGCACTCTGCGACACTGTAATATTTGGCATTCTCGCGGATGATTCAATTAAACATCAGCAAAGTCTAGTTACATTAGTTCCTTCTTTAGTTATTACCCTATTCGTTTATTTATTACAAAGTTTATATGTGTCCATTCTTCATTATACATATGCAGATCCATGTTATATTCAATTGTTCGGAGTAGCAAATGACAACGAAATTACATAAACTATTCCAGCTATGCTTGCTTATAATCTGGTAGAAATTCATGTTTGGTTAATTTGTGCATCTGAGTTATACGATGTATTTAAGTTCCAAAGCGTATCCCTGGCTCTTGTTATTTCTCCGAATGAGGATGTGTATACAATGGCTGCTGGAATATTTTGTTGAGCACTGCAAAACTCACTGCGGTTGGACTTAATGTTCAGTAACTAAGATATCACAGATACCTTGATGCTCAAACTCACAAGTTTTTGTATAGCTAGCCTATCAAGCTAGGACATCAGTTTTAACAAAATAAAATTGTTTCCGTGAATGTTGATGCTGAGATAAGCAACTTCAGTGCCAGAGAGTGGCTGGTGCTGACCAAAATGGTTAGATTTAGTTGAACTTTCTAGATATGGTCATTTTTAGCTGAAGTTTCTCACAAGAATCATGGGTCTGATTTTTCAATTTTCATGAGCCTTTGCAGAGCTAGCACATCAATTGTAACAAAATCAATCTTTCACGGTAAAGATGTAACAATAATGCGCACCAAGAGATACACAGCAATCACATAATTTGATCTTCAAACATAAGTGACATCTTTCATCATCAAATAAAACAAAACATATGAATAACATGTCTAACGTCATGACATGAATTATATCTATAAATATGTTAATTTTACTATGTGTGACTATAAGTTTGCTTCAGATGGACGTTACACCATGGAGGAAAACATGCCAAAAAATGTATGGTTCCTACGAAGAACATCACACTGTCAGTTTTAATCCTGTTCCAGCAGATTTTTTTTTTTTTTGTGAGGACAATCTTTCCAGTAGAAAGTTTTTTTTTTTGTGTGTGTGAGGACAATATAGCACAAAAAAGGTTTTCCAATTTCGTTTCACCAAGAAGTTGTAAAACCAGACACTTATGGTATCGGTTTTCTGCTCTAGATTGCATTATCAAATTATCGATGTAATCCCTAAAATCTGACATCCCTGCAAATGTAAAAAATGCATGATTCATGAAGACTGTACATAATCTTTCCTACTTCGCACAAGTCCTATAAAAAACAATAATAAACACATACATACATGTTGACTGATAAGGTCCAGAAATAAATGCAAAATTTTGTTAATCTGGCTCTCCTATCACTTCCCCACCATCTTACCTTGCAACACCGGCGTTCTCCCCTGTTGCTTTTAATGACAATGTGTTCAAGACGTCATAGTGCCCTCCATAGACTATATGTTCCCACCCACACCCCTCCAAAAAATTGTGTAAGTATCTCATTGTCCTCAATGAAGAGCAAGACTGCATTTCAGCTTGTTTATTTTATTCTCTAAGTTGTCATAAATAATTTTCACCCCAATAAGTCTAGCAATGATGTAACAAAATTCGTGGACGATAAGCATGACTTACTCAATCTTGATATAGGAAAGTTCCAACTTTCAACTGGAGGGAAGAGAACCAATGTTTGAATGTCCTAGATGGTTTCCTTGTTCATTTCCTTCCTCCTAAATTAGTGTTCTCGGTCCAAAACTGTAATTTTGAAGGGCTCCAAACTAACTCACCACATGGCGACTTTACAGTTTCTACATGCATACTAAGTAAGGTATTTTGTCATAAGTGTGTGTACTTGAGTATCCAGATGCCACTTAAGACCAGAATCTTCATGTTATCATCTCTTAAGAAAAGCACTTTAAATACAGATGTACTTTTGCTAAGGTGTTGACAGAAGGAAAGATCACCATTAATTGCCCACCAAGTACACATTTTTTTTAGTTGGAAGCTTGCCAAATACAGTTGAAATGTGTTTAGTTTATACACTATAGGTCAATTATTGGGTGGGGCTTGAGAATTCAGATTAAGATGCATGTTTGGCAAAAGAAATGAAAGAAGGTTATCACGGTGGTCATTGGAGGGGGGGGGGGGGGGGGGTAGTTTGGTTGATACGAAACACTCAAAAATGGAGATGTTTCTACAGGAAACGAACAAATGGTACTGTTGTTGCTCTATTGCTATTTTTGAATTGACTATGTTCTTGGGCTTTATTGTGAGGTAAAAGAGGCATGCCAAGGAATGCACATTAGGGTTGAGAGGGAAAAGGATAGGCAGAGGGCTAATATTCGAGCATGTGCCAAATTATGGTCAAGCTCTTTGGATGATGCTTATGAAGCTATATCACACTGCAATACTATAATTTTGCGATGACTAAGACGGAAATTCGCAGGGGCACAAAGGTGCAGGAGCACGCACCTGCCCAACCCTGCTCAGCCCCCGATTGCCTCGCGATCCACAAAGTAGTTGGATCCCGCACAAGGGCACAATAAGTTTTAAGTCTTACTCTTTGAAACTTACGATTTTTCATCTGAAACTTGCGATTTTCGCGGTCGCTCGTATCAAGTTTCAGGATTGAAACTTTAGGCGGTTTTTTTTACCGGTCGCAGGTGATTTTATCGGTCGCTCGTACTAAGTTTGAGAAGTTGAAACTTAAAAGAATTTTTAAAAACTCATTATTAAAACGTATTCCAAATGGATCTTATTTGAAAGCCCTCGAGAAACACGTATATGAACAGATCTTAATTTGAAATTTTCGTTCAAAAGATATGAAAGATTGAAAACCAGAAGCCAAAAGAAAAAGCACATGCGAGGGGCTCGTGCCCCCGCACCCGCGTGCCACAAATCCTCTCCCATGACTAAGACTGTGCTTTATGATATTATATGCTTTGTTGTTTGTTAACGTCAATGAGCTCCTTAATTTGTTTTGGCATCATGTCATTCAACATATTTGATGTTCTCATTTTGAGAAACCTAATTATGATTTCGATAACAGAAATCAGAGACTTTGCCACTTGCTAACAAAATGTTTTGGCCATGTAGAGCATAAAATAGCACATGCATGCATATGCATCTGGCAATTTGGGTCCGTAATTTTGGGACATGGGTACATATCGTACCTTTTTTGAAAGTTAATAAAAATCAGAGGTACAAGTTGCGAAAAAATGTGTAAAAAATTCATACATGTAGAGATTGGATAAAAACTTTTCCTTACGTGTTCTACTAACACGGTCATTTATTTCAGCTGTGCAGTAAAATCACAAAATGAATTACTACAAGGTAGCCTGCAATACAAGTTACATAATTGTGATTTTGGCACAAATCACAAATTGATGCTCATATATTTGTACTAAATTTCACATGGACATGGTATATCATTCTCTACATGTATAAACATTTCTCTACGTTTTGAGCACATTATTCTTGATGAGCTTTAAGAGACAGAGGATAATATGTATAGTAATATGTCCAGATCAGCACCTCTCCAAGGATCTGGATCCATATGAAAAGATACCGCCGTGCAGACGACATTTTAATATAGTATGTATATCTACAACGGTTCAGTTAAAATTTATGTTTCTGATGCCTGCAGTAGCAGTACACCAGTAGACACTGTTCCAGTCTCCACATCCACATACCCATACGAAATAAAATACGAGACTGTCTGGCATGCCTGCCTCCACATCGTGGCATGCATGGCCTGTATAAAGTCAGCTATTTGAAGAATTTGTTCTGACGTTTGTGTGGTACATCTCAAGCAGATAGATCTACAAATGTATTCTCATAGCGAAGCGAGTATTTTTAAAAACCTTTTTTAACGTGTAGCGAAGGAAGTAACCGATCTCAAATTCGCATTCCTTTTCAAAAGAGGCATCTGCCCAGCTTTAGCGAACTGGAGCCCTTAGGTGTACATGAACAAGGTTCAAGAAAATAGAAAACGAAGGTCAGGCTCAAGAGACACACACCCAGGTAGAAACCCACACAAGAGTCCTAAGTATTGCAGGTTATAGGATCATGCATAAAGTAGTGCAGGTTATATATATGATCAAGTGCACTTCTAAGTATAAATAAATAAGGGCCGAGAAAAATGCATGCACATGCATTATCACTAGATACCATAGTTTTAAATAGCAGACTATGCAATTCAGCGGAGGCTTGGCTAGAAGCTATGAAAAGCTATAGATGTGCTATAGCGAAGCTAAGCCGCATCTATGGTTTTTACTTAAATCATGAAGAAATGAAAAAATAAGCATAAAATTTGGCATCATATATGATATCACATATAATTGACATAGACATGTTCAGGCATAAAAAACAAGATACTAATCAAACATCCTAATTCAATAACCAAGGTTTGCATCAGTGCATCATATTTTATATAAAACAAGAAGGAATAATATGGTAAAAATTTGGACCATTGCAATGTTATTTCGAAAGTCCGGTAAATTTTTGCCCTAGTTGAAGCTTAGCGGCGCTAAATGACTCTAAATTTAACGCTATAGCCGGAAATATCAAGCTATTAGCATCATTTTAATTTAATATTAAAAGTGCATAGCTTAGTGGGAGGGCCATCAAAAGCTATAGCGGACTATTTAAAGCTTTCCTAGATATCCCCTCGTTTCCGAAATTAGGTCATAGTTTGGCCAAATTTTTATAAGAAAGTACAAGCATCTATAACACTCACTATTCAGTAGGCCAAATTTACATAAGAAAGTACCAACACTACCGAAAATGGATTTACACCGAGTGTTCAACTTTTTCAAAACTATCTTTTCTCGGATACTCGAAAAACGACATTTGTCGAGTACCGTCGAAAAGCACTCGGCAAAGCGGAGACATACGGGAAAGGAGAACCTTTGCCGAGTACTGGTCGAAAAACACTCGGCAGAGAGATTACACTATTTGTGGTTGACAGTCGGCAAAGCCCTAAAATTTGGCCAAACGGTGACACATGTCTGTGGCCGCCGGAGTTGATGGCCCCTTTGCCGAGTGCACAATATAGGGCACTCGGCATTTTTTTTCTTTTTTTCTTTCTTTTTTCTAACTTTTTCTTTTCTTTTCTTTCTTTCTTTCTTTATTTCTTCTCTTTTATTTGTTTTTCTTTCCTTCCTTCTCTTTTCTTTTCTTGGCTTTAATCTCTTTTCTTTTCTTTCTTTCTTCTTAGGTCAAGTTTGCATTCGAAGCAATCGTACTGCTTCGTTCATTGGCTTTTTTCACACTCAACACACATCATTACATGTATCATGTCAAACACTAGCATTCTTCGGGGGCATGTTTGCTATATTTAAGCCATTTAGTGCATTTATAGGCATTTAGTGAATATAATTCTAATTTGAATTTTATCTATTAAATTCCTAGAACAAGGAGTACATGAAATTATGGCCAGAGGTGTGCCTCAAAATCTTATTGGTGATCTTTAGTCTATTTTTAAATGTTATATAAGGAAATAAAAGGTGGGCCAAGCACCGGGGGGCGAGACTTGGGCACCAATATGGAGCTTAGTTGTTACTTAATTCTAAAAAATTCAAACAAAACCAAAAGAACACAAACCTTGGCATGGTTTCATGATATGCCCCCTTGAGGTTGTGTTAACAAAATTATAACATTTTGCAAAAGTTGTCACATAGACTGCTTAGAAATCGAACCACCGGACTATCTCCAATGAAGAATCTAGATTTCAAGAGGGAATGAGTCAGGTTTGCATGCAGAGTGACCGCTACTTCATCGATTGGCCTAGATAGAAACTTTTTCTACACTCAACATACACTCTCCCTTCCACTTTCTCCTCTCAAACCCGCCATCGACCTCTCTCTTCTCCTCTTCTACTCTCCCCCACCCGCCCCCGCCACCACCGGCCTCTACCTTCTCTTCTTTGGCCATCACATCACTGTCCCACCATCATCACCGCCATTTTCTTATTCCCTTGTCGGCTCAGTCGGAATCAAGTCGGAGCGCGGTGAGCGGGATCTTGCCTGAGGCCCAACAAGCTTGAGTGGCAAGCAGCGGCGACGAGCCAAGGAGGAGCGGAGCATGCCCACGCCAGCTTGCGCTCCCTTATGTCCCTCGCCCCCACACGTGTGCACCTCCCGAGTTCGTACGCCAAGATGGACGCCCCTCCCAAGCTCGTGCTCCATGGTGGACGTTGCCACCCTATGGCATAGGACGCCGCGACCGCGAACAAAGCAAGAAGAGCATCACGACGCCATCATGAGCGAGCACGATTTGATGCCACGCCGAAGCCGCCAAGTTCACCACTGCCATGGTGACCGTCACCATGAGGGAGGTGAGCGGTGGAGGGCTCGACTCCATCGACGAGCTCCTGAGTCGTGTTGGTGTGGCCATGGATGCCACAATGCCACTAGGAAGCCGGGAGTGGTTGGCGGTAGAGCCGGAGGTGCTCGATGAGCGAGGTCCCAATGCGGTGACTACCACAACCGGCGCCCCATGCCTCTTTTTTTGATAATGCTAAAATACTTTGCCAAGTACCTCTTTCAGGGCACTGGCAAAACACATGGACATGTGGCGAGCACCGTTTCCGTCTATTGGCCATCAGACACTTTATATTACCGAATACCCCCTTTTAACACTCGCCAAAGGCTTTGCCGAGTGTCTGGAAGAAGGAACTTGGCAAAGCCCGTTTTGCCACAAGGGTGTATGCCAAGTAGGCCTTGTCGAGTGTAACACTCGGTAACTCGGCAAAGCCTTTGCCGAGCAGATATGGCCCTTCGCCTAGTGTTCCTGGTAACCGGTTTCTAGTAGTGCGAGTTACATATTCAGTAGATGTCCATCATGAACTTGGTCAAACTTTCTAAAGATCAACTTAGGACAAAATCAATATGCCTTACATTTGGGAAACGGGGGAGTAGCCAGCAGCATTCCTGGATTCTAATTATAGTTTGTTATTCAAATATGCAAAAGAAAATGAACAATATAATGCATGTGTTGCACATGTGTGCATGCATGTTAACTAATTAATTTAGAGATTATTTGCTTGTTGCACAGGGACACCGAAGCGATGCATTACATGACCAGCAAAAGGATTTGATTTGTAGGCCCTTGTTCTAGTTAGCAAGCGTAGGGCACCAATACACTTGCAAAAGCAAATATCAGTTCTTATTTCTGAAAGGGACTTCCAATTGAGCAGGCAATACACAAGCATGACTGTGGCCCAATCATTACAACCTTGTTCTTCGGTTGGAACATTCCTGTGATAAATGGAAAACTGTGTCTCCACAGAAAACATGCATGTGTTGAGATCGGCAGTGCACATATGCAAGAGATGTGTGTACATATATGCACATATTTGGTGAGAGAGAGAAAGATGCCAGTTAGCTTCATGGATCTCCCTTTTTCTTTTTGGTACTTGGAATGGTGAGCTAGCCTCTGCATGCAATCTGCGATGATCATATGATGCGTGACAGACCAAAGGAGCAGCAGGAAGGCATCTATTAATAAATGTACATGAATGTAAAGCTGGCTCCCGGCTGGGCCCTTTCTTCTTTTGTCATTCAACTTCTTTTGACGATATAAAAAGAAACAAGGCAAAGGAGAAGCAGGAAGAGGCATCTATCTATCTAGCTTCTCTCTACGGACTACAGCTGCACATATAAAAGGTTATCTATCGATGGTGGCCGGAGGGGGGGCACCAATTTCAGAGCAGACACGAGCCAATCATCCAACAGAGACGGATCATCTATGAATACGTGAATGCATTCATTCTTACGCATGCATATGTCCTGAGCTACCTGTGCATTTTATTTCATGACAAATTCACTACTGCATGCTTCTGCTGCAGCTCCTTGGATCTAACCTAGCTCGATCGATCCATGCACCCATCGCCAATGCCAAACCGGAACGATACAAAAAAGATTTACATGAAATCTAGCTAGCTAGATACCTTTTCCTATACATCAACAATCCATACATCGCTCCTGATTATATATATACGAATTTTTTCGAATGAATACACGATGACAACCTAAGCACGGACAGTACATGCATGCATCTACTGATGGTCACATGTCAACGTACGTACCTAGCTTTATAATCGATCCAACTGACGGCGATCTGGGAACAGTGTAATGTACGGCGGTGCCTAGCTGCTCGATCCATGGCTTCAATAATTCTCTGTGTGTTCCAAAATGCAAATGCAGCAACCTTTACGCCCAGATCGATAACGATCATTATTGTGGAGGCATGTCACATATGAATAATATATACATTTTCATATATATATGTATGTGAGTGGCGTTGAGCAGTCGCCATCAGTGCCAATGCCGGCCGGGTGTACGTATGCGCAACAGGAGATAAGCTAGATTGATTGTTCTAGGTAGCTAGGTAGATAGGACACCATGCATACAGCTAGCTGCTTTTGCATGTCATGCACATAGATCTTGCTCAACCAGACACACAATGGTATGAACAACTAAAAGAGGCACGACATGCATACTTCTTGATTTTGTAATCTCTCTATCTTTGGTTATTTGTAAGTACAAGAGACGTGAGGCCTTGTAAATTTTGGATGATACATGTCTTCACCTAAAACGAAATGATGGTAAAATTTAATGAAGACACGTATGGTATGACATGCATTTCAGGCGGAACCATGGCCTAATTCTTTTGGCCAATTCTCCCAGAATCCTAAGAATCAGACTTCCCCCCAGAATTTTGAACCCATATCGAGGGGGGGGGGGGGGGGGGGGGTCCGATTCTCAAGATTGCCAGCAATACATAGCCGAAGGGCCAAAAGCGGTTAAAACCCTACTACGCTCCCAAGGTATTATTGGCTCCCAAGTCTCCAGCTAGCATCTCGGCAATTGCTCGATGTGTGGATTTCACTCTGATTCGCGTTTCCGGTACTGGTCGAGACATTGCAGCAGGACTTCTTCTCTTGCAAGTTGGTGGCGACAACATAGTGGACTTCACATATGGTGGTGCTCTTCGAGAGTACCAGGGTGAAACCCCTAGATTTGACCTTCTCTGGTTGCACCTGAAAGTGGTGGTTTATGCTCCCTTGTTGAAGGCATTGTCTGAATCATACTCGGCTTTTCTCTTATGGGTGAAAACCCATGATCTAGCCTCTTTAGTTGGATCTGGCGGCGGCGGCATTCATGCACCGCCTCTTTGCTAAAGGTGTCGTTGAACCTTCTCGTTGTCCGGGTGTTGTCAATGATGGTGGTAGTAGTTGATGTTTCGTTGCAGTGTGTAGTTCGGCTCGCCTAGAACCCTATGGGTCCTTTTCCTTCCTTGTTGGTTATGTGTTAATTTTCTAGTCGTGCAGAGGCAGGGTCTGTACTCGTTGTGTTTTATATCCTCTTGATGCAACATCACGAGTCAATAAAGTGTCTCCTTTGCGAACCAACCTATGGATGGATGGTTAAGAGGACAGTGGTATCCCCAACCCACCAGGGTTGCAAGTCCTAGACTTGACATTGGTGCTCGCATTTTTCTGAATTTATTTCAGGTCTTCCGGCGACGTGTGTTCAGTGAGAGGAGACGTTCCTGTCGACTACGAAGGCGTCTGTGGTGACTTTGTCAATCTCAAGAAGATGTGCCAGCTCGGAGGTGCTCATAGGGGTAGGGTGTACGTGCATGCATTCATAGGGGTGAGTGTAACTGTCTACTACAACAAGTTGTGCCCGACTCCGGCGGTGGAGGGGCGATGATAGCGGCACGCCTTCGGCTCGCTTCAGTGCTTGTAGTCGTCGCTAGGTGGTCTACGGATCTGGATGTAATTTTTATTATTTCTGGTGTTCGTTGTACTGCCATGATTGAAGATGAATAGATTGGAAGTTTTTCGGAAAAAAAAAAGTGTATGTGCGTATGTATGAGCATCTGCGTCTGTACCGTGTTAAAAAATAAATAAAGTGTGTCCTTTATTAAAAAACAAAACCACTTCGAATCATCCCTTTTGATCCTAACTGACGAAGATGTTCGCCGGCATGGTGTGGATACTTTGAAAGACCTTGGCGTTCTTGCTATTTCGAATTTCCTATACAAACATGACTAACAAGGTAAGCGCTTCCCTGTGATTATCACTCCTTTAACTTCACTAGCTACTTTTGTCCAAAGAGTTGGATTGGTATGAATCGTGGCGAGCCGCCAGTCTCTTACCATTTCGAAATCGTGAAACGACGTCCGAAGAGAAGATCGAGAAGGTGTGCCGCTGTCTCTGACTCCTTCCATATATGGCCAGGAAACTTGTGTGGTTGCGTGTGGTCTGACCCGGTCACCTTGTCTCGAACTTTGGTTTCATTTTGATATACATGAAACAACCGCTCCTTTTTTTTTCAGAAAAAGCTGATACAGTAGAGCTAGTATATTGGTGGTTTTACGTACTATGTTGTTCCTTCATATACTGATGTAGGTGTGTTATATATACATGTATATGGAGTGCATGGGCCCCAAACATCCAGCAAAAAGAAAAGCAGCATATCACAGTTTGAGGGGGTCGACCTAGCAGCTAGGGCCCACACTGTGGGCGCTGCGTGTGTGGGACCCAGTGTAACTAGGATGTTTGTATCTTTCTAATGGACTCCATCGTCGTTTATCGTGGCGTGCCAAGCATGTTGGCTGCCATCATCTTCTCTAGTGAGAGAAAGAAAGAGACCCACTCCATTTCTCCCATGCATGGCATGCATGGCGTCCTCAACGGCCGCCTGTTAACTGCTGCCCGCGCATGCATGCCGGCCAGCCAGATCTCTCTCTCTTTCTCTCACGCGCGGCGCGGCGCAGCGCAGCGCAGCCCATGCTAGCAATCTGCTGCCTCTTCACCTTTCTGTTGCTGGTTCCCTTCTCCGTGCATGCCGGCAAACATGTTTTCCATGACATGCATACGTACGTAGTACGTCTCCGCGTGCACTAGATTTGGAGAAAGCGAACGAACATGAATATACATACGTATATGTACAGCCCAGGGAGGAAAACAAATGAATAGATGTAGATTTTTTTTTTGAAAAGGAGGATGACCCGGGCCTCTCTCGGCGATGCATGCAATCATTTTATTAATTATTCACAAAGACCTTATAAAGTAATACATCAGTAAGTCTGAAGCCATCATCTTGACAACATCTGTCGCTACTCCTATCCACTTGATGAAGGGGTGCCGATTGTCCGAACCGAATACCAAACAGACATCTCACCAAAGTCTAACATCTAAAGCCAGATGCCCCAACCAAGCCGCATTGCCGGGTCTGGGGCACACACCGGTCGGGCGCACTCTCAGAGGCCGTCGCCGCCGTCTTCCAACGATCCATCTCCAGAGCAGGTATTGACGCACCGACCTTGCCAGGCCTGCCGTCGACGCCACCACGGCGCCAGACAACGCCACCATCCTGCACGTATACATCCACATGCGCCCATCGCCGAAACTCCACAGCGCCATGCCGCCGAGATCCGCCGTCGGCCTTGTGATAGATGTAACACCGCTCCTCCTCTTGTCCCCTCCAGTCAGCACTTGCTCCAAAACGATGCCCCCAGGAGGGAGAATGTGACGCCCCGACTCGACCGTGCACTAATCATACACGCAAATGCGCACGATCAAGCCCAGGGACTCACGGGAAGATATCACAACAGAACTCTAGACGCAAAATAAAATAATACAAGCTTTATATTACAAGCCAGTGGCCTCGAGGGCTCGAATACATAAGCTCGAGTTACACAAGAGTCAGCGGAAGCATCAGTATCTGAGTACATATAAAGCAAACAAATGCATCACAAGGCATGACATGGCAATCTACTGTGCTGGGGGGTGACCTGATGCGGTGCTAAGTGTTATAGACGGTGCGGGAAAATATCCGAAAATATTTTCCCGGCTTTAGGCATTTATCGGTCAGACGATCCGGAGGGGAAGGTTCCATGTTTGCTGTGTTGGGGGCATGTGGCAGGTATGTGGATGGCGTATTCGGATTCGTCTTATTTTTCTAATCATTTTTCATATATAAATTATTTCCATCCGAGTTACGGTTTATTTACTACGATTTATCGAAGTTTATTGCATTTTCTGAATTTGTTTTAATTCAATTTTAAAAGGAAAATTGCCAAGTGCACACAGCAGCAGATTAGCTACAGTAGCTTACAAGTGGGTCCAGTGGCAGGGTTGACCCAGTCAAAATTTGACTAGTCAACATGTGAACAGTAGAAGTGGGTCCCGCATGTCATAGGCTTATATTTTTTTATTTGATTTAACCTTTAATTATCAGCAGGGTCCACATGTCATTGGGTTATACCTAATCACTAATTAGCCTAACTAAGCTAAACTAATAGGCCGGCCTCATCCAGAGAGCCAGCCGGCCAGAGGCACAGCCGGCTGTGCACGCTATGCACACACGCACGACCATGGCCAAGCAGCAGCAGCTGCTGGTGGCAGCCGCAGGCAGCAGTAAGCGGAAGCAGCAGCAAACAGCGCAGCAGCAAGCAGAGCAGCAGCGCAAGAGCAGCAGCACGCAGCGGCAGCGAGCAGAGCAGCAGCGGCTTGCGGGGGCGCAGCCATGCGCGGGCGGGCGCGCGTGGGGCTAGGCGGAGAGGCGGCAGCGCGGGAGAGCAGGGACGGCTGCAGGCGGGCGCGGCCAGGGTGTAGCAGGCGCGGGCAGGAACGGACAGGGGGAGCGCGGGCGCGCGGAGCCGAGCTCCCTGGCATGGCGGCCAACGCGTGGGGCGGCCAAACGGCGACGGATTTGAGGGGAAAGAACAGGGGAACGGGGAGAGGAGCTCACATAGAGCCTTTAGGTGAGCAAAGCGGGCTCGGGGAGGCCCCGGTGAGGCCGAATCGAAGACGGGGAGTGGCGGGACGGAGGTTGAAGACGACCTCAATCCGTTCGATGTAGGGGCTCCCGGCTTGATCTGGTGGTCGTGGTCGAGGCAGTGGTCGACGGCGGAGCGGATGGACGCGCTCAATAGGCGAGGAGACGACGGTGGCTACATGGGCGAGGAGGCCATGGCGACGACAGTGATGGTTCTGCGCGAGAGAGAGGAAAGCGGCGCGAGGGGGGGAGAATGAGTGTGCTAGGGTTCGTCCAGGGCGTCGAGGGAGTCCTTATCCATCGCGAGGTGACGACGGATGAACGACACGTGGAGGATTCACGCCATGGACATGGCGCGCGCGGCCACCGAGCCTCTGTGAGCAGTAGGAAGAAGAAGAGCAGCTAGGTGGGCTGGGCCTTACTTTGCACTAAGGCCCATAGCACACTGGCCTTTCTTCTTTTATTTCTTTTGTTTCTCTGGTTTTTTTTAGCAGCTGTATTGCATTTCTTTTTAGGGTCAAATGAGTTTTATAAAATATGAAACTTGGCCACATAATTACTTTGCAATATTTGGCACTGCCACAAAAAGTTTGGGAAGTATTTGAAGTTGTTTGAATATTGCATAAATGGAAAAGCATTTAAATATGCTAATTTGGCACTGTTTTAATTGCTAGAGCCCAATTAAGCAAATAAGTGACGTTGTTTTCCTTAACAAATAATTGTTATGGAATATTTTCTAAATGATGAACTATTTTGCAACAATTTTTGATCAACTTCAAATTTCACTTGCAAATTGAATTTGAATTCAGTGAAGGAGTTTGAAATGAGATATGATTCCAGAGGTGATCAAGCATTGCAAACCAAAATGATTTAGCTTAATCAGGAGGGTCACTGTAACTCATTACATTGGGGTGTTACAATTCTCCTCCTCTAAAAGAAATTCTCGTCCTGAGAATTCAGGAGGTAGAAGGAAGAAGATCGGGGTATTCTCCGCGAAGACGATCCTCACGTTCCCAAGTGGCTTCACCTTCAGTGTGATTTGACCACTGCACTTTAAGGAACTTGGTTGCCTTCTGACGGGTCCAACGTTCAGCTTGATCCAAAATACGAATCGAATGCTCTTTATAAGATAGATCATCTTGCAATTCGAGCATCTCATGATCCACTGTACGGTGCGGATCCTTGAAGCATCGACGAAGTTGCGACACATGGAAGACATCGTGGATGTGAGAGAACTGCGGTGGCAACTCCAATTTATAAGCCACCCATCCACGTCTGGCGAGGATGCGGAAGGGACCAATGTAGCAAGGAGCTAACTTGCCCTTGATTCCAAAACGATGAGTGCCCTTCATAGGAGTGACACGCAGATAAGCTTGTTCACCAGGTTGATAGATCGATCCCCAATGTTTACGATCATAATTGCTCTTCTGGCGAGACTGAGCCTCCTTGAGATTTTCCCGGACAATACGGACTTGCTCTTCAGCTTGTTGGATAATATCCGGACCGATGAGCGGCCGTTCCCCAATTTCTGACCAATTCAGAGGGGTTCGGCACTTACGTCCATATAATACCTCGAAGGGAGCCATCTTCAAGCTAGCTTGATAGCTGTTGTTGTACGAGAATTCAGCATACGGGAGAGATTCCTCCCACTTCTTGCCAAATGAAATGACACAAGCATGCAGCATATCTTCAAGCACTTGATTAACTCATTCTACTTGGCCTTGGGACTGGGGGTGATAGGCTGAGCTCCAGGTTATATGAGTTCCCATAGCTTTTTGGAAACTTTCCCAGAACTTTGAGGTGAAGAGGCTGCCATAGTCTGAACTGGTCTCCTTCGGAATACCGTGGAGTGTTACAATTCTAGAGATATACAAGTCTGCTAACTGACTAGCAGTGATCGTCTCCTTGACTGGCAGAAAGTGTGCAACTTTGGAGAATTGGTCGACGACGACAAGAATAGCATCGTGACCTTTTTGGGATCTAGGAAGGCCAGTGATAAGATCCATTTGAACCTTGTCCCATTTCCATTCAGGGATAGGAAGCGGTTGCAGGAGTCTAGCAGGCTTTTGATGTTCGGCTTTGACACGATGGCAAACGTCACATTCAACAACATAGTGAGTGATGTCTTGCTTCATGTTAGACCACCAGTACCTCTGACGAAGGTCTTGATACATCTTGGTGCTACCCGGATGAATAGACAGTGGTGTATCATGTGCCTCCTTCATAACTTTGTCTGTCATTAGTTCGAATCGGGGTACCACAAGGCGATCTCTGAAGTACAAGGTTCCATCTTCAGCAAGCGAGAAATCTCTGGATTTTTCAAGGACAAGATCCCTTTTCATCTGATCAACTTCAGCGTCTTTTGCTTGCGCAGACTTGATAGCTTTCTCGAGAGTTGGTTCCAAGACAAGGGTATTGAGAAAACCCTGTGGAATAATGTGGAGGTTCAACTTGCGGAGTTCTTCATGAAGAAGGGTTTGAGCTCGCTGAACCATGAGATTGTTGCAATAAGACTTGCGACTCAAAGCATCGACCATGACATTAGCTTTACCAGGGGTATATGTAATACCGCAGTCATAGTCTGTAATTGTTTCCATCCATCGTTGCTGACGGAGATTCAGATCCGGCTGAGTAAACAAATACTTCAGACTTTGATGATCCGTGTAGATCTCACATCGATTACCGAGAAGGTAATGTTGCCATAACTTCAATGCATAAATAACTGCAGCAAGTTCGAGATCATGAACTGGGTAGTTCTCTTCATGAGGACGCAGCTGTCGTGAGGCATAAGCAATCACTTTGCGCTCTTGCATTAGGACACATCCTAATCCTTGACGGGATGCGTCGCAGTAAATCACGAAGTCCTTGCGAGAATCCGGAGGAGCAAGCACTGGAGCAGATGTCAGCTTGTCCTTGAGTGTTTGAAAACTTTCCTGACATTTATCTGTCCACTCAAACTTAACGCCTTTGTGAAGCAGATTGGTCAAGGGCTTGGCAATCTTGGAAAAGTTCTCGACAAAGCGGTGGCAATAGCTTGCGAGTCCGAGAAAACTTCTGACTTGCTTAACATTCTTCGGAGGAGTCCGGTCAAGAATAGCCTGAACTCGTTCTGGGTTGACAGCAATACCATCCTTGGAAATCACATGACCAAGGTAGGTCACTTCGGATAACCAGAATTCACACTTGGAATATTTGGTATATAGCTGATGCTCTCGAAGCTTTTCCAGTACAAGGCGAAGATGTTCAACATGTTCTTCCTTATTCTTCGAATAAACCAGGATATCATCCAGATAAACCACGACAAACTTGTCGAGGTAATCCATGAAGATATAATTCATCAATCGAGAGAACGTTGCTGGAGCATTGGTTAAGCCGAAAGACATGACGGTGTACTCGTATGAACCATAGCGAGTAACGAAAGCGGTCTTCGGAATGTCCTCTTCACAAACTCGGATCTGGTGGTAACCCAACCTTAGATCGAGTTTAGAGAATATGGAGGAACCAGCAAGTTGATCATACAGATCGTTGATCCGAGGAAGCAGATACTTGTTCTGAATTGTTGCCTGGTTGATAGGTCGGTAATCTTGGACCAAACGATTCGTACCATCCTTCTTCTTGACAAAGAGAGAAGGTGCTCCCCAAGCAGAAGAACTGGGGCGAATGAAACCCTTACGAAGTGACTTGTCAATTTCCTCCTTAAGTTCAAGGAGTTCATGCGGCGGCATCTTGTATGGGCGCTTGGCAATAGGAGTGGTGCCTGGTTTCAAGTCTATGACGAATTCGACAGCTCTAGCAGGGGGTACTCCTGGAAGTTCCTCTGGGAAGACATCTTGAAACTCGCGAACAACTAGAACGTTCTCAATTCCTTCAAGAGGTGAAGCATTCAATGCATTCAAAGCATATATCTGGCTCTCGGCATTCTGAGCTATTCGGGCTGAGTATTGAATTGTCTGGCCAGAAGGGTGAGTGAGATGGACTGTTTCAGAAACACAGTCGATCAGGGTTTGATGAGGACCCAACCAATTCATGCCCAGAATGACATCTATGGTAGAAACCTTGAGGGCCATAAGTGAAGCAGGTAATACTAATCCTCCAATTTCAATGTGGTTGTTGTGGGCTATCATCGAGGTATCCCACCTGGAACCCGGAGAGCTAACCACCAGTGGAGGGTACAAGTTTTCGAACGATAAGTCTTGCTTGCGTGCAAACGCTTCAGAAATGAAAGAATGTGGTGCTCCTGAATCAAAAAGAACAGAAGCTGGGACTGAATTCACTAGAAGGGTACCCATCACAATTTTGGGGTCCCGTCGAGCTTCTTCAACCTTTACATGATTAACATGACCACGACTGAGTGTAGGCGGCCTGGCATTAAGGTTTCTGAGCTGACGAGCTCGTGCATTTTGATTCTAGGTCGGGCGGTAGCTAGCAGCACGGTGCCCTGGCTATCCACACTTGCGGCATAAACCATCATTATGGGGAGGAGCCATAGCATTGGGCTGTCCACCCTGAATCGTTAGCTGTCTCGGCGACGGAGGCAGACGAGGTGTGACATAAGACGGCCTTGGTGTTGGAGCTGGTCGGTGATAGACATTGTGCGGAATCCAGACTTGACGTTTCTGAGCAGGCTGACCCGAGGATGGAACAACATCTTGAGTATGCTTGAGCGACTCCTGGTACTCAGTCAGACCAGTTTCAGCTCGGAAAGCTTGGCTGACAAGTGTTGCAAAGTCCGCGCAATCATGGACAACAAGTGCGAGCTTTATATCAAGATGCAGTCCTTCACGGAATTTCTCCTGCTTGCCAGCATCAGTGCAGACATCATCCTCAGCATAGCGGGCTAAATCAAGGAATTTCCTCTGATATTCATCCATAGTCATTTTGCCCTGTGTGAGTTTGCGGAACTCCTTCTTCTGGTCCATCAGACATTGAGGAATGTGCCATGCACGGAAAGCTGACTAAAATTCCTGCCAAGTGATTACAGTTCCAACAGGCAGCATACGCCTGTGGCTTTCCCACCATTGAGCAGCTAGACCCTTCAGGTGAAACGCCGCAAAGGTGACGTAACTGGCAGGGGCAACTTTAGCTGACTCCATCTCATACAGAATGTCTCGGAGCCAATCATCAGCATCCATAGGATTGGTGGAGTTGCGAAAAACAGACGGGTTGAGGCGCACGAACTCTTGCAACGTTATTGAGGCAGGCTGTTGATGAGCATTCTGGTTTGGAAGCTAGGCTATTATCCTGGTCATAAACTGACGGTTCAGATCAAACTGTTGCATCATTGCGGCAACATAGGGTGGAGGCGGAGGATCGTCAGCCATCCTGCTAAAAACAACCGGGGCAGTTTATCAAGAACAACTGCAAATGTATGGGGTCATTCATGATGTAACATGAGCAATGAACAAGAAGTGCATTAGATACATATTAGTAGTCATTAAAGACATACAGATCTATGCACATAGTTGGATACAAACGGGTAACATGAGTTCGGAAACACACGCAGCTAGACAAACTAGGCGGCACGCGATGGAGAGATACAACAACGTGACATAGCAAAGGCTACATCAATGTCAGAGAAAACCACTGAAGCGAGGAATCTGCAGGTGACGACGCAGGGTGCCCTCGATAAAAGGATCCTGCGACCCGTGAACACTGTGAAGCAGAACCTGGCCCTCAACTCGAAGAAGGGTTAATTCAAATCTTCGGGTGGATGTGATCACGAGAACCTAGAGTTAGAGTTAGTAAAATCTTTAACTCGAAAAGAAGAGAAATCAGAATCCCAGAGTAAGAAAGAGGAATAAAAGATCCTAAACCATCCATTGGCGACGTGGGCCCGTAAGCCACACAGCAAGGTTAGTAAAACAGTTTTTCAAAGACTAGACTCAACTTCGGCCAAGGAGTTGGAAAGGGGGCTACCTACAGGCAGTCGGCTCTGATACCAACTTGTGACACCCCCGACTCGACCGTGCACTAATCATACACGCAAATGCGCATGATCAAGCCCAGGGACTCACGGGAAGATATCACAACACAACTCTAGACACAAAATAAAATAATACAAGGTTTATATTACAAGCCAGGGGCCTCGAGGGCTTGAATACATAAGCTCGAGTTACACAAGAGTCAGCGGAAGCATCAGTATCTGAGTACAGATATAATTAGACAAGGATTCCTTAAGAAGGTTGAGCAAAACAACGACAACTAGATCGAAAAGGCGCAGGCCTCCTGCCTATGAGCCTCCTAAACTACTCCTGGTCGTCGGTCTCCACGTAGTAGTAGGCTCCGTCGGGGTAGTAGTAGTCATCGACGGGATCAGCTGTCTCCGGGGCTCCGTCCTCTGATCGCAGCAATCGGGTAGAGGGGAAAAAGGTAGCAAAGCAACCGTGAGTACTCATCCAAAGTACTCGCAAGACTTACATCAGAACTAAGCTAATTATGCATCGGTATCAAAGGGAAAGGGGCTGTATATGAGGACTATACTACATAAATGCCAGAATAGAGGGGAATGCCTAGCCTATCGAAGACTAGCATCTTGTAGCGTCTTGCAGCATTAGAAGAGTGCAGATTAGCAGTATAACATAAGTAATAAGTAATAGTAGCAATGCCCAGAGATCCTTCCTCGACTCCCTGCGAGAAAGCAATCCCGGAGCTAACACATTATTAAGTTCCACAAATATCCATTTCAAGTTGTAGTAGATCGGGATACAACTCCGAGCGTCCGTTACCGTGGACACGGCTATTCAAATAGATAACTTCCCTGCAGGGGTGCATCAACTTACCCAACATGCTCGATTAACTCTGACCGGACACACTTTTCCAGGTCATGCCCGGCCTCGGCTGATCGACACGCCGTAGTCCTGCCTAGGCTCCGTAGAGAGGTCCCTGCCGGTCTACATCCTAAGTGCTCAGGGGTCTTGGGCCCATCGCCCTTTGCACTCCGGGTCGTTGTCTCGCGGATCGGAGTCCAAGCCCACCACTGTCCTGGATGGCACTTGCTCCAACCGGCTCACAATGCTAAACTGGACGTCTGACAGAGCTTTTGGGAGAATCATACGATGCCGAGTGCTATCCCACGTGGTGGTTAGTGCGAAAAGGCCAGAGGCCTACTCAGATCTCATATCCAAACTGTTAGTGTATTGGGAGCTCGCGGAGACGATCAGTGATCCACGATCAGTGGTCCCGTCGCCCCGTCTCGCGGACTTACGGCAAGGATCAGGCCCATCCCTCTCCTGGGGCGGTCTACCTGCTCGGCCGTGCCGCGTAATTATCTCGCGGGTACCTTCACGGTCAACCCGACTTCACATCTCTCGCGGGTACCCCTCGGGGTCGACCCGACTTCAACAAGGGACTGAGGTAAAAACATGGCAACCGTGTGTTCTTAACCTCAAGGGGAAATCCGAGGAATTTGTTGGAAATATGCCCTAGAGGCAATAATAAATTGGTTATTATTATATTTCCTTGTTCATGATAATCGTTTATTATCCATGCTATAATTGTATTGATTGGAAACTCAAATACATGTGTGGGTACATAGACAACACTGTGTCCCTAGTAAGCCTCTAGTTGACTAGCTCGTTGATCAAAGATGGTTAAGGTTTCCTAGCCATGGACATGAGATGTCATTTGATAACGGGATCACATCATTAGGAGAATGATGTGATGGACAAGACCCAAACTATAAACGTAGCATATGATCGTGTCAGTTTATTGCTATTGTTTTCTGCATGTCAAGTATCTGTTCCTATGACCATGAGATCATGCAACTCCCTGACATCGGAGGAATACCTTGTGTGTATCAAACGTCGCAACGTAACTGGGTGACTATAAAGGTGCTCTACAGGTATATCCGAGGATGTCTGTTGGGTTGGCATGGATCAAGACTGGGATTTGTTACTCCGTATGACGGAGAGGTATCTCAGGGCCCACTCGGTAATACAACATCACAATGAGCCTTGCAAGCAATGTGACTAAAGTGTTAGCCACGAGATCTTGTATTACGGAACGAGTAAAGAGACTTGCCGGTAACGAGATTGAACTAGGTATAGAGATACCGACGATCGAATCTCGGGCAAGTAACATACCGAAGAACAAAGGGAACAGCATACGGGATTAACTGAATCCTTGACATAGAGGTTTGACCGATAAAGATCTTCATAGAATATGTAGGATCCAATATGGGCATCCAGGTCCCGCTATTGGTTATTGATCGTAGAGGTGTCTCGGTCATGTCTACATAGTTCTCGAACCCGCAGGGTCTACACACTTAACGTTTGGTGACGATTAGTATAGTTGAGTTATTGTGTTGGTGACCGAAGGTTGTTCAGAGTCCCGGATAAGATCCCGGACATGACGAGGGTCTCCGGAAGAGTCCGGAGGTAAAGATTGATATATGTGATAATAGTGTTTTGATCTCCGGAAGGGTTCCGGAATTCACCGGAAGGGGTTCCGGGTGTTTACCGAAGTGTTCGGGTGCAGCAACACTTTATATGAGCCAAAGGGGTAAAGCCCACGAGGTATTGGAAAGTGCAAAAGGAAGTTTTGCTGCTGCCTTAAGCGGTACTACCGCTGGTAAGGCAGTACTACCGCATAAGCGGTACTACCGCTTGTGTGAAGCGGTACTACCGCTCAAGCGGTACTACCGCTCGTGAGCGGTACTGCAGGGATCCGAGTTGGACTCTTTCCCTGCGGGCCAAACCGACCTTGTGCGGGCAAAACCGACCTGGAGGAGGCTTTTACTCCAAGTTTAGACCCCAAGGCTCAACATATAAATAGAGGGGCAGGGCTAGCACACGGGACACATTAAAATTTCCCAAGCCGTGTGTCGGCAACCCTAACCCTCTAGTTCTCCCGTCATAATCTCCGTAGTGCTTGGCGAAGCCCTGCAGAGATTGTTCCTCACCATCATCACCACGCCGTCGTGCTGCCAGAACTCATCTACTACTTCACCATCGCTCGCTGGATCGAGGAGGTGAAGGCGTCATCAAGCCGTACGTGTGTTGAACGCAGAGGTGCCGTCCGTTCGGCACTAGTTCGTGATCGGATCGAGGGACGACTTGCGATTTGGATCGCGGAGACGTTCGACTACATCAACCGCGTTTCTTAACGCTTCCGCTTAGCGATCTACAAGGGTATGTAGATTCACTCTCCCTCTCGTAGATGCTCATCACCATGGATAGATCTTGTGTGTGCGTAGGAAAATTTTTGTTTCCCATGCAACGTTCCCCAACAGTGGTATCAGAGCTAGGTCTATGCGTAGATGAGATCTCGAGTAGAACACAAACGAGTTGTGGCCGTGGGTGTATACATATTGCTTGCCGTTACTAAATGATACTTGATTCGGCGGTATTGTGAGATGAAGCGGTCCGGACCAACATTACTCGTACGCTTACGAGAGACCGGTTCCTTCAACTGACATGTAACTTCGTTGCATAAAGATGGCTAGCGGGTGTCTGTCTCTCTCACTTTAGTTGAATCGATTTCAATGAAGAGGGTTCTTTTAGGAGATCAAAAAGCAATCCCTACACCACGTTGTGGTTTTGCGTAGGTAAGAACGGTTCTTGCAAACCCGTAGCAGCCACGTAAAATTTGCAACAACAATTAGAGGACGTCTAACTTGTTTTTGCAGGGTATGTTGTGATGTGATATGGCCAATTACATGATGAGATATATGTGATGTATGAGATGATCATGTGTTGTATAGAATATCACGACTTGCATGTCGATGAGTACGGCAACTGGCAGGAGCCATAGAGTTGTCTTTAATTATTTTCGCCGTTTTGCTTTACTTTATCGCTATGAGTTAGCAATAGTCGTGGAAGCAACAGTCGGCGCGACAACCTCATGGCGACACGTTGATGGAGATCAAGATGATGGAGATCATGGTGTCATGCCGGTGACGATGGAGATCATGCCGGTGCTTTGAAGATGGAGATCAAAAGCACAAGTTCATGGCCATATCATGTCACTTATGATTTGCATGTGATGTTAATCCTTTTATGCATATTATTTTGCTTAGGACAACGGTAGCATTATAAGGTGATCCCTCACTTAAATTTCAAGATAAAATTGTGTTCTCCCCGAGTGTGCACCGTTGCGAAAGTTCGTCGTTTCGAGACACCACGTGATGATCGGGTGTGATAGACTCTATGTTCACATACAACGGGTGCAAGCCAGTGTTGCACGTGCGGAACACTCGGGTTAAACTTGACGAGCCTAGCATGTACAGACATGGCCTCGGAACACAAGAGACCGAAAGGTCGAACATGAGTCATATAGTAGATATGATCAACATGAAGATGTTCACCATTGAAACCACCTCAACTCACGTGATGATCGGACTTGAGTTGGTGGATTTGGATCATGTTACACTCGAATGACAGGAGGGATGTCAATTTGAGTGGGAGTTTTTAAGTAATATGATTAACTAAACTCATTATCTAGAACAATAGTCTAAGTTGTCTTTGCTATATTTATGTTGTAGATCATGGCTCGCGCAGTAGCACCCCTGAATTTTAATGCGTTCCTAGAGAAAGCTAAGTTGAAAGATGATGGAAGTAACTTTGTGGACTGGGCCCGTAATCTAAGGATTATCCTTACGGCTTCCCAGAAGGCTTATGTCCTTGATGCACCGCTTGGTGATCCACCCGCTCCAGTTGAGTCTCTAGACGTTGTGAACGCCTGGCAGGCTCGTTCTGAAGATTACTCAATAGTTCAATGTGCAATATTGTATGGCTTAGAACCGGGACTTCAAAGACGTTTTGAACGTCATGGAGCATATGAGATGTTCCAGGAGTTGAAGTTTATCTTTCAGAAGAATGCCCTGATCGAGAGATATGAGATCTCCGATAAGTTCTATGCTTGCAAGATGGAGGAGAACGGGTCTATCAGTGATCACGTATTCAGAATGTCTGGGTACTCCACCCGTCTGGCAGAATTGGGGATGCCCCTTCCGCCAGAGGCTATCACTGACAGAGTTCTTCAATCATTGCCACCTAGCTACAAGAGCTTCGTGTTGAACTATAATATGCACGGGATGAACAAGTCAGTCGCCGAGCTGTTTGCGATGCTGAAAGCCGCTGAGTCTGAAATTCAGAAGGAGCATCAAGTGTTGATGGTCAATAAAACCACTAGTTTCAAGAAAAATGGCAAGGGTAAGAAGGGTAACTCCAAGAAGAGTGGCAAAGCAGGTGCTCCTCTCGTGAAGAAACCCAAGGCTGGACCCAAACCAGAAACTGTGTGCTTTCATTGCAAGGGAACTGGACACTGGAAGCGGAACTGCCCCAAGTATTTGGCTGACAAGAAGGTGGCCAACAACAAACAAGGTATATATGATATACATGTTATTGATGTGTACCTTACCAACTCTCGTTGTAGTGCCTGGGTATTTGATACCGGTGCGGTTGCTCATATTTGCAACTCAAAACAGGAACTGCGGAATAGACGGAGGCTGGCAAAGGACGAAGTGACGATGCGCATGGGAAATGGTTCCAAGGTTGATGTGATCGCCATCGGCACGCTCGCTCTTCGATTACCATCGGGATTAGTGATGAACCTGAATAAATGTTATTTGGTGGCTGCGTTAAGCATGAACATTATATCTGGATCTTGTTTATTGCGAGACGGTTACTCATTTAAATAAGAGAATAATGGTTGTTCTATTTATATGAGTAATATCTTTTATGGTCATGCACCCGATGTGAGGGGTTTATTCTTATTGAATCTCGATAGTAATAATACACATGTTCATAACATTGATGCCAAAAGATGTAGAATTGATAATGATAATACCACTTTCTTGTGGCACTGCCGTTTAGGTCATATTGGCGTAAAACGCATGAGGAAGCTCCATGCTGATGGACTTTTGGAGTCACTTGATTTTGAATCACTTGACACATGTGAGCCATGCCTCATGGGCAAGATGACTAAAACGCCGTTCTCTGGAACAATGGAACGGGCAAGTGACTTATTGGAAATCATACATACTGATGTGTGCGGTCCGATGAGTATTGAGGCGCGCGGTGGTTATCGTTACTTTCTCACCTTCACTGAGACTTAAGTAGATATGGGTATATTTACTTAATGAAACACAAGTCTGAAACATTTGAAAAGTTCAAACAATTTCAGAGTGAAGTTGAGAATCATCGTAACAAGAAGATTAAATTCCTACGATCTGATCGAGGAGGAGAATATCTGAGTTATGAGTTTGGCAGTCACTTAAGACAATGTGGAATTGTTTCACAACTGACACCGCCTGGAACACCACAGCGAAATGGTGTGTCCGAACGTCGTAATCGAACCTTATTGGATATGGTGCGATCTATGATGTCTCTTGCCGATTTGCCACTATCGTTTTGGGGTTATGCATTAGAGACAGCTGCATTCACTTTAAATAGGGCACCATTGAAATCCGTTGAGACGACGCCATATGAACTTTGGTTTGGCAAGAAGCCAAAGCCGTCATTTCTTAAAGTTTGGGGATGTGATGCTTATGTCAAAAAGCTTCAGCCTGAAAAGCTGGAACCCAAAGCGAAGAAATGCGTCTTCATAGGATACCCAAAAGAGACAGTTGGGTATACCTTCTACCTCAGATCCGAAGGCAAAGTGTTTGTCGCTAAAAACGCAACATTTCTTGAGAAAGAGTTTCTCTCGAAAGAATTGAGTGGGAGGAAGATAGAACTTGATGAGGTTGTTGAACCTTTACTTCAACCTGAAAGTAGCGCAGCACAGAAAGATATTTCTGTAGAGCCTACAACGGCTGAAGAGGAAGTTAATGATGATGATCATGAAGCTTCGGATCAAGTTGCTATCGAACCTCGTAGGTCGACAAGGACGCGTACTGCTCCTGAGTGGTACGACAACCCTGTCTTAGAGGTCATGTTGTTAGACAACGATGAACCTACGAGCTATGGAGAAGCGATGATGGGCCCGGATTCCGAGAAGTGGTTAGAGGCCATGAAATCCGAGATGGGATCCATGTATGAAAACAAAGTATGGACTTTGGAAGTATTACCTGAAGGGCGTAAGGCCATTCAGAACAAATGGATCTTTAAGAGGAAGACGGACGCGGACGGTAATGTCACCGTCTATAAAGCTCGACTTGTGGCAAAGGGTTTTTCACAAGTTCAAGGAGTTGACTACGATGAGACCTTCTCACCCATAGCGATGCTTAAGTCCGTCAGAATCATGTTAGCAATAGCTGCCTTTTTCAATTATGAAATTTGGCAGATGGATGTCAAAACAGCGTTCCTTAACGGTTTCCTTAAGGAAGAGTTGTATATGATGCAACCAGAAGGTTTTGTCGATCCAGAGAATGCTGACAAAGTTTGCAAACTCCAGCGATCCATTTATGGACTGGTGCAAGCATCTCGGAGTTGGAATCTTTGCTTTGATGAGGTGATCAAAGCATTCGAGTTTATACAAGTTTACGGAGAAGCTTGTATTTACAAGAAAGTGAGTGGGAGCTCTGTAGCGTTTCTAATATTATATGTGGATGACATATTGCTGATTGGAAACAATATAGAAATGTTGGAAAGCGTGAAGGAATATTTGAACAAGAGTTTTTCAATGAAGGACCTAGGAGAAGCTGCTTTCATATTAGGCATCAAGATCTATAGAGATAGATCGAGACGCTTAATAGGACTTTCACAAAGCACATACCTTGACAAAGTTTTGAAGAAGTTCAAAATGGATCAGTCAAAGAAGGGGTTCTTGCCTGTTTTGCAAGGTATGAAGTTGAGTAAGACTCAATGCCCAGTGACTGCAGAAGATAGAGAAAAGATGAGTGTCATCCCCTATGCTTCAGCCATAGGCTCTACCATGTATGCAATGCTGTGCACAAGACCCGATGTCAGCCTAGCCATAAGTATGGTCGGAAGGTTTCAAAGTGATCCAGGAATGGAACACTGGACAGCGGTCAAGAATATCCTGAAGTACCTGAAAAGGACTAAGGACATGTTTCTCGTTTATGGAGGTGATCAAGAGCTCGTCGTAAAGGGTTACGTCGATGCAAGCTTTGACACTGATCCGGATGACTCTAAATCACAAACCGGATACGTATTTATTCTTAATGGGGGTGCGGTTAGCTGGTGCAGTTCCAAGCAAAGCGTGGTAGCTGATTCTACATGCGAAGCGGAGTACATCGCTGCCTCGGAGGCGGCGAAGGAAGGTGTCTGGATGAAGGAGTTCATGACAGATCTTGGAGTAGTGCCTAGTGCGCTTAACCCAATGACTCTGTTTTGTGATAATACTGGTGCCATTGCTCTAGCCAAGGAACCAAGATTTCACAAGAGGACCAGACACATAAAGCGACGTTTCAATTCCATCCGCGATTGCATCAAGGAGGACGACATAAATATTTGCAAAGTACACACGGATCTGAATGTTGCAGATCCGATGACTAAACCTCTTCCAAGGGCTAAACATGAACAACACCAGAACTGCATGGGTGTTCGATTCATTACAATGTAAATCACATAGTGATGTGAACTAGATTATTAACTCTAGTGCAAGTGGGAGACTGTTGGAAATATGCCCTAGAGGCAATAATAAATTGGTTATTATTATATTTCCTTGTTCATGATAATCGTTTATTATCCATGCTATAATTGTATTGATTGGAAACTCAAATACATGTGTGGGTACATAGACAACACTGTGTCCCTAGTAAGCCTCTAGTTGACTAGCTCGTTGATCAAAGATGGTTAAGGTTTCCTAGCCATGGACATGAGATGTCATTTGATAACGGGATCACATCATTAGGAGAATGATGTGATGGACAAGACCCAAACTATAAACGTAGCATATGATCGTGTCAGTTTATTGCTATTGTTTTCTGCATGTCAAGTATCTGTTCCTATGACCATGAGATCATGCAACTCCCTGACATCGGAGGAATACCTTGTGTGTATCAAACGTCGCAACGTAACTGGGTGACTATAAAGGTGCTCTACAGGTATCTCCGAGGATGTCTGTTGGGTTGGCATGGATCAAGACTGGGATTTGTTACTCCGTATGACGGAGAGGTATCTCAGGGCCCACTCGGTAATACAACATCACAATGAGCCTTGCAAGCAATGTGACTAAAGTGTTAGCCACGAGATCTTGTATTACGGAACGAGTAAAGAGACTTGCCGGTAACGAGATTGAACTAGGTATAGAGATACCGACGATCGAATCTCGGGCAAGTAACATACCGAAGAACAAAGGGAACAGCATACGGGATTAACTGAATCCTTGACATAGAGGTTTGACCGATAAAGATCTTCATAGAATATGTAGGAGCCAATATGGGCATCCAGGTCCCGCTATTGGTTATTGATCGTAGAGGTGTCTCGGTCATGTCTACATAGTTCTCGAACCCGCAGGGTCTACACACTTAACGTTTGGTGACGATTAGTATAGTTGAGTTATTGTGTTGGTGACCGAAGGTTGTTCAGAGTCCCGGATAAGATCCCGGACATGACGAGGGTCTCCGGAAGAGTCCGGAGGTAAAGATTGATATATGTGATAATAGTGTTTTGATCTCCGGAAGGGTTCCGGAATTCACCGGAAGGGGTTCCGGGTGTTTACCGAAGTGTTTGGGTGCAGCAACACTTTATATGAGCCAAAGGGGTAAAGCCCACGAGGTATTGGAAAGTGCAAAAGGAAGTTTTGCTGCTGCCTTAAGCGGTACTACCGCTGGTAAGGCAGTACTACCGCATAAGCGGTACTACCGCTTGTGTGAAGCGGTACTACCGCTCGTGAGCGGTACTACCGCTTGTGCGCGGTACTACCGCTTGTGCGCGGTACTGCAGGGATCCGAGTTGGACTCTTTCCCTGCGGGCCAAACTGACCTTGTGCGGGCAAAACCGACCTGGAGGAGGCTTTTACTCCAAGTTTAGACCCCAAGGCTCAACATATAAATAGAGGGGCAGGGCTAGCACACGGGACACATTAAGATTTCCCAAGCCGTGTGTCGGCAACCCTAACCCTCTAGTTCTCCCGTCATAATCTCCGTAGTGCTTGGCGAAGCCCTGCAGAGATTGTTCCTCACCATCATCACCACGCCGTCGTGCTGCCAGAACTCATCTACTACTTCACCATCGCTCGCTGGATCGAGGAGGTGAAGGCGTCATCAAGCCGTACGTGTGTTGAACGCGGAGGTGCCGTCCGTTCGGCACTAGTTCGTGATCGGATCGAGGGACGACTTGCGATTTGGATCGCGGAGACGTTCGACTACATCAACCGCGTTTCTTAACGCTTCCGCTTAGCGATCTACAAGGGTATGTAGATTCACTCTCCCTCTCGTAGATGCTCATCACCATGGATAGATCTTGTGTGTGCGTAGGAAAATTTTTGTTTCCCATGCAACGTTCCCCAACAGAATCACCCTCGATGGATTCCCACTCGATGTATCCATCAAGGTGAACTTGGAGGAATCACCCTTGATGGGTTCACACTTGAGGGGCTGCACGACAGAGGCATCATCGGAGGTGGTGAAAGAGGAATCACCCTTGGTAACCCACAACGGATTAGCCACGCTACAGAGATATCATCAGGAGTGACATAGGAGGTATCACCCTCGGCATTCGATAGTAGCTCTGCAGAGTCGTACAACTAAGGGGGTGTGCGGTGCTGTGTCGGTCTCTGCACATCGATCACGTTGATCGAAACTTCCGAAAGCAAAGGATGGCAACACGGACAAGGGTGCGGGGCCACTGATGGATCACTAACCAGTCTATACTAAGCATATAGGACAACGGGTAAGGTATCAATAGCAGGTTACAAAATCAGGCTATGCATCAGAATAGGAGCATTCGAATACAGTAGCAAAATCTAATGCAAGCATGGGGGAGAAAGAATGGGCGATATAGGGATGATCAATGGGGTTTTGCTTGCCTGGAAGCTCTGCTGAGAAGGATGGGTCGTCAACGACATAGTCGTACTCGGGGTCAACAGCAGTCTCGGGGTCTACCGGAGAGAAGATGGGAAAGAAACTGTAAATATAAAGCAAACAAATGCATCACAAGGCATGACATGGCAATATGTTGTGCTGGGGTGTGACCTAATGCGGTGCTAAGTGTTATAGACGGAGTGAGAAAATATCTGAAAATATTTTCCCGGCTTTAGGCATTTATCGGTCAAACGATCCGGAGGGGAAGGTTCCATGTTTGCTGTGTTGGGGGCATGTGGCAGGTATGTGGATGGCGTATTCGGATTCGTCTTATTTTTCTAATCATTTTTCATATATAAATTATTTCCATCCGAGTTACTGTTTATTTACTACGATTTATCGAAGTTTATTGCATTTTCTGAATTTGTTTTAATTTGATTTTAAAAGGAAAATTGCTAAGTGCACACAGCAGTAGCTTAGCTACAGTAGCTTACAAGTGGGGCCCAGTGGCAGGGTTGACCCAGTCAAAATTTGACTGGTCAACATGTGAACAGTAGAAGTGGGTCCCGCATGTCATAGGCTTATATTTTTTTATTTGATTTAACCTTTAATTATCAGCAGGGTCCAAATGTCATTGGGTTATACCTAATCACTAATTAGCCTAACTAAGCTAAACTAACAGGCCGGCCTCATCCAGAGAGCCAGCCGGCCAGAGGCATAGCCGGCTGTGCATGCTGTGCACACACGCACGGCCATGGCCAAGCAGTAGCAGCAGCTGGCGGCAGCCGTAGGCAGCAGTAAGCGGCAGCAGCAGCAAACAGCGCAGCAGCAAGCAGAGCAGCAGCGCAAGAGCAGCAGCACACAGCGGCAGCTAGCAGAGCAGCAGCGGCTTGCGGGGGCGCAGCCATGTGCGGGCGGGCGCGCATGGGGCTAGGAGGAGAGGCGGCAGCGCGGGAGAGCAGGGACGGCTGCAGGCGGGCGCGGCCAGGGTGTAGCAGGCGCGGGCAGGAGCGGACAGGGGGAGCGCGGGCGCGCGGAGCCGTGCTCCCTGTCATGGTGGCCAACGCGTGGGGCGGCCAAACGGCGACAGATTTGAGGGGAAAGAACAGGGGAACGGGGAGAGGAGCTCACATCGAGCCTGTAGGTGAGCAAAGCGGGCTCGGGGAGGCTCCGGTGAGGCCGAATCGAAGACGGGGAGTGGCGGGATGGAGGTTGAAGACGACCTCGATCCGTTCGATGTAGGGGCTCCCGGCTTGATCTGGTGGTCGTGGTCGAGGCAGTAGTCGACGGCGGAGCGGATGGACACGCTCAATAGGCGAGGAGACGACGGTGGCTACATGGGCGAGGAGGCCATGGCGACGACAGTGATGGTTCTGCGCGAGAGAGAGGAAAGCGGCGCGAGGAGGGAGAATGAGCGGGCTAGGGTTCGTCCAGGTCGTCGAGGGAGTCCTTA
The DNA here is from genome assembly GCA_039707655.1 of Elymus sibiricus. NCBI lineage: Eukaryota > Viridiplantae > Streptophyta > Magnoliopsida > Poales > Poaceae > Elymus > Elymus sibiricus. The sequence continues at coordinate 313,356,607 of CM077676.1, forward strand.
TCCATCGCGGGGTGACGGCGGATGAACGACGCGTGGAGGATCCACGCCATGGATGTGGCGCGCGCGGCCACCGAGCCTCTGTGAGCAGTAGGAAGAAGAAGAGCAGCTAGGTGGGCTGGGCCTTACTGTGCACTAAGGCCTAGAGCACACTGGCCTTTCTTCTTTTATTTCTATTGTTTCTCTGTTTTTTTTCAGCAGCTGTATTGCATTTCTTTTTAGGGTCAAATGAGTTTTATAAAATATGGAACTTGGCCACATAATTACTTTGCAATATTTGGCACTACCACAAAAAGTTTGGGAAGTATTTGAAGTTGTTTGAATTTTGCATAAATGGAAAAGCATTTAAATATGCTGATTTGGCACTGTTTTAATTGCAAGAGCCCAATTAAGCAAATAAGTGACATTGTTTTCCTTAACAAATAATTGTTATGGAATATTTGCTAAATGATGAACTATTTTGCAACAATTTTTGTGCAACTTCAAATTTCACTTGCAAATTGAATTTGAATTAAGTGAAGGAGTTTGAAATGAGATATGATTCCAGAGGTGATCAAGCATTGCAAACTAAAATGATTTAGCTTAATCAGGAGGGTCACTGTAACTCATTACATAGGGGTGTTATAGAGAACGACACCGAAGGCGCCGTCATCGTCCGATCCGGTAGACCCAGATCTAGGGTTTCCCCCGGAACATCCCGATCGAGCTGACGTGACTTGCAGCGACGATGCCTCGAGAAGGAGACGACGTCAGAGACGCCGCCATCGTCCTCCAAGACCACGGTCTGGCGCTATTTTCACCGGAAGCCGCGTCATTCCGATCTCGCGGCTGGCTGGAACCGCGCGGAGCCTCGCCATGAAGACGTATGCCGCCGCCAGTACTTCGGCGGAGATCCTCCATCTCCTCACCAAAGCCCTCATCGCGCCGCCGACCATCCACGTGAAGAATCTACGATGGATCTGGGTGGGATCCAGATCCACGGCCGCCACCATGCCCACCCTCGCCAGAGAACCCGCCGGTTCCCGGCGGCCATGGGGGCTAGCACCGCCACCGCATGACCAGGGAAGCCGCCCTGGTCGCTGCGCACGTGCTCCTTGTTGGACTCGCCCCAACTGATCCATGGGGGACACCGTTGCATCCAGCACCCTGGCCCCTTTGGCGCCGGGCCCGCCGCCACCGCGGCCTAAGCCAGCGGCAGCGGCGGAGGAGAGGCCCCGTCGTTGCTGGCTTCTGGCGGTGCTGAGATCGCCCCCTGGCGGCACCCTGGGGAGGCGTCGCGAGGGGGTCACACGAGGGGAGAGGGGGCAACTCTGAATAGATGTAGATATGTGGAAGCGGATTTGTAGCATGTAGGTACAGGGTCACGTGGATCCTACGCCGCCGATCTGCGACAAGATTCACATCAATGTTTGGTTTTGTGTGTAATGCATTCGTATATCGTGGCAATATTGATGAGGACATAGCTACCTTGGATACAACCAAAAATATTGCATATATGCATATTTATGAGGTGATTTATTATAAGAATTATGTAACAATTTATTTATGTTATCCGGAACAAAAATACTTCACCTATTTTTATTTCATGCCTAAATGCAGAATTGTTGAACACTTGTACGAACCACATGTGAAGACAAAGGAAAATGAAATGATTAGGTGTTGTTGAAGAATTCCTCTCCCGTCAAAGGAAATGATTAGGTACTGTTCAAGAAGTCCTCTCACATCATTTTTGGCCCAAGAGAAGATAGAGACCAAGTTCCCCATGTTCTGGACTCAGATTCGGACTTCACAGGCATACCTGACTCAAAACGCCAAGAACTTTTGCATCCGGACTCCAAATTGGGTGATTCTTTTTTTGTTGGAAAGTTTATTTCGTGTAATTTCCAACCCAATTGGATTCACCTTAAAATTCGTCCGGAGAGTGGAGATATTGATGAAACAATCCGACACTGCACCAGAATCCGAGTCAAACTACAAGTCAAAAGGTGTTGCATCACGTCCACTTGGGCCCATGGGCCTTGTACGACCTAGTTTTGGTTTTAGGATTCCTTGGGATGTCCTCCCACCTCCTTGGCTGCCACCCCTTGCTCCTATATAAGTAGATCAATCTAGTAGCTTTTTGGTTGGGATTTGTTTAGTTAAAAGTTAGCCATTGCAACTTCATGTACTTCGTTTGTGTCCAACAACCAGGCCAAGACCGCTTACGGATCCCCAACTTTATCAATACTTCATATATATTCACAATATTCAGATTGCTTTATCATATTCTTGCTTGTTCTTCGATTGCATGCAGGAATAGACCTTCGTGGTCAGGCTGATCGTGCTTTCGGCATCGTCAGTAACCCCAGAAGATTGGTTTAGCGATTGCTAAGGCGCAACGTCGTACACGTTTGTAGTCGGATCGTCAAAGTCATTCTCCTCCAAATCGATAGATATCATCTCATCGAAAGATTGAGACCCTCGCCTCTATCAAAAATTGATGTGAGAGAACTTCTTGAACAACACCTAATCATTTCCTTTGACGGGAGAGGAATTCTTGAACAACACCTAATCATTTCCTTTTTCTTTGTCTTCACACGTGGTTCGTACAAGTGTTCAGCAATTCTACATTTAGGCATGAAATAAAAATAGGTGAAGTATTTTTGTTCCGGATAACATAAATAAATTATTACATAATTATTATAAGAAATCACCTCATAAATATGCATATATGCAAGATTTTTGGTTGTATCCAAGGAAGCCATGTCCTCATCATCCTGCCCTTCTTGAAAACAAAACCGTCCCCGGCGTTGCTTAATCTGAAATGTGGCTAAAGAAAGAGACAAGGTGTACATGTTGTATATGTATATGTGATTCGTTTTTACTTCACTCAGTTTTCGCACATGTGACACATCTATACGTAAGTAACTTTCATATGTCGTGAAATATAAAGCCACAATATCTTACATTCTTAAGAAGTTGGTCCCAATTCTCTCAACATGCAAAGTGTAACACCCTAGTTTTCGCTCCTTGTTTTTTTTCCTTCGCGGGATTTGACTCCCGTCTTTTTTTTCGGTGTTATCGGATTTTCTCTTGCTCTTGGGTATATGAAGATGGTCATTTAGCCTTGCCTATCCTATCCAACCCGAGATTCTCTCCAGTCCAACCTTGCCACCCAAAGTATATTCTCAAGATTTTGCCGCCGAAACCCCACCTTCCAAGTTATCGGAGGGGAAACCCTAATTCCTTCCGTTACAAAGGAACCCTATTTTCCTTTGATCGGTTGCCTCCCAAACTTTTCCCAGTGATCATCCCATATTTATAAAGCCTGGATATGTGAAAATATTGCCAAGTTATTTGCAATATTTTTCATTTAAAATTAATTCCTTTTTCTGCTGTTTAAGGGAATTAAATCCAGGAAAATATCCATCCATCTCCAAAGTCCATGAAAACTTGTGGAGATATTTTTTGTGATCATTTTGAGCTCCCATAAAAATATTGGCCATAATTAAATAGGGGAAATTGCATTTTCCTATTTAAAGCCAATATTGCACCTTGGGTACTTTCCAAAGGAGCTACTATTTTGGTAGCCAGGGAAAATCCCAAATAATTTGTGGAGCTTCTCCTATCCATATCTTCCCCATTTCCATCAGGAACCCAAGTTCCACAGTTCAAATTTTGAGCACATCATCCAATTCTTGTTTCTGGACTTATTTTGAGGTTGTGAAGCAACTATATTTTATATTGCTTCAAAAATCTTGAAATTAATCCAGGACCTCAAATTCCCTATATTATGTGAGCATGCAAAAATTCACATCGTTTTATCTAGCCAATTTCTCCCAAAAATTCCATCTAGTTTTTGCCCAGCAGGAAGCTCTGTGAAGGAAGTACCACTTTGGCATTTCCAAATGATATGAAATTTTCCAGTACCTCCATGCATCCAAATAACTCCCCTCCCCCAAAATTGAGCTCATTTAATTGAGCCATTTAATCCCAGCTTCAAAATCCCTGTTCTGGACCAAATTTTGCATTACAAAGGAAGTATATGCAAAACTGGTCCAAATGACTTCAAATTCTTCAAGAACCTACTCCTTCCTACCACCTTTCATTATGACAAGGAACCAGCTCAACAACTCCAGCCATTTCTCCATACAAGTCCATCGAAGTTTCTTGTCAGAATCTGTTTCTGCTAATTTCTCTCACATCAGGGCCCCCCAGATGGTTCTAGCCACTTCCCTCACTTATTTGAGCAGCGAGGGACGTGTTGGATAAGCTACGGCCGACAGGCGCGCGCCAGAGCAGTTAGTGCGCGTGGTGACCGCGTGAGCTGCACGCAAGTAGAGCGCTCTGCGCGCCCACCGCGTTGGACAGGACGGCTCGAGCTGCTGCAGCGTGTCCCCTAGTGCCGACTACGTCGCCGCCGTCCACGTATTCCCTCTCCAGCTCCTTCCCCCTCCAGCCCCTTCCTCGCCACGCTGCGACGAGCACCCTGCTCCACCACTGTGCCCGCACATGCACCGCCGCATCCGGCCGAGCCGAAGCTCCTCGAGCACATCAGCGTAGCTTCCCTTGCTCCTCCGTGACACTCCCCGACAGCCGCAACCTTCCAGCCGCGCCTCCCGAGAGCTCTAGACACCGGCCAGCTCACCGGAGCGGCCGTGCCTATCCGGTGGCCTCGGGCGGCTATAAAAGCCGCAGCCGAGCCCCTTCCCGAGCACCCACGCCTCACCCAACCACTCCTCTCCCTCCTAGCCTCCGTCCCGACTAGTCGTTTGAGCTCGAGGAGCTCCCTCCTCTCTTCCCACGGTCGCCATGTCCGCCTCGGCCTCGGCTCGAATTCGAGCCCGTGGCTCTTTCCCCTCCCTTCCCTTGGCGACCAGAGCCTCCCCAGGAGCTCGCGGAGTCGCCACCGTCCTCCTCTCGACCGGGGAACCCTGCTGTATGGCCCGCCGGAGCTCTTCGGTCGCCGCAGTCCTACCAGCGGCGGAGGCGCTGCAGGCCACCTTGTGCTCCCCCACGGCCACCCCTGGGCGCGGTGAGGGGTGGCGGTGCCCTCTCGCTCGCCGGCCGGCCCTGGGAAGCAGCTGGGCGACGGCTAGGCCGGCGGCCGAGCCCGCTCCCGCTCTCTGTCGCGAGGAGGAAGACAGCCAGGAGAGGAGGAGAGAGAGACACGGTGGGCCTCGCGCGTAAGTGTCCCAGCGCTGACCAGGCGGGACCCGTTGACCGTTAAGTGAAAACGTATTTTCACAAATGCGTTTCTCGCTTAACAAAGCGCATTCGGCCGCAGTTTCAGTGAGAAATACGTTTTCGTTACAGTGAAAGCGTAATCACTGAAATACGCCTTCATTTTCTCAGCCGCGGCCGAAGTGACTATTTAGGGGACGTTCACCCGTTAAAGACAGAAACGAACAGTTTTCTGTTTGTTTATCTGTTTAACGAACGAACGGCCCTAACTTCGCGACCGTAACTCCGATTCAGGTGAATCCAACGCCCACGTCTTCAGTTCGTCGAGCCCGTTCCGATGGTATCATTTTAATAATGTGTTCACACTGTGAAAATGACCATTTTGCCCTTGCCCTTCAATCAGCCCCTCCGAGAGAGAATCCTTTCCGGCAAATTTTCCGCGAGGTGACCGCACTTCTTTCCAGAGTATTTCTTCACCCCCAGGCAAGCCGACCATCTGATATATGCCCTAAAGCATTGCTCTGTGTTATTATTGCGTGTTTAATTAATGAATATGCCTGTGATAGAAATAATTAAACTCCTGCTAGTTTGAATTGGCTATTTACATTACCTGCTAATGCTCATCATATTATCGCACTAGTGACTCGTAGGTGACAATGTGGAGATAGGTTGTTATGTTGATATACTAGTGTACATCTTGGATTATCGTTATTATTGCTATGATAAAGAATATGATATAATGACAACAACCTCCTCCGTCGGCTGGATCGAGTCATAGTGCCACCGAACCGAGCTCATCAAGTGCAACCACACTTGCCTGGATGGGGAGGCCCTAACTTGGTCTATTGTCCTGCCTCTTGTCGGTACCTCCAAAGAGGGAGGATTATGCCTGCGTGCTACCCTGTCCCGGTAAGCGGCGATAATCCTGTGAGCCAAGTTTGGTTATTGAGCTCAGGTCCCCGTTTGGGACAGTTTTGTTTGGCCACGACGGTGGCAGGTGTCACGAGGTGACACAGGGGCCACCCAGGACATGACCCTGGGAGGGTATGATTGTCGGTGGGACCGTAAGAGTGCCAGGCAATAGACAAGTTTTGTTGGAGCAGCGCCGGTCCACCCGAATGGGAACATGTACTAAAGTACGAGGCCGGGAGATCCATAGTGTGGGTAAAGTGCGCAACCTCTGCAGAGTGTAAATCTATTCGAATAGCCGCGTCCTCGGTCATGGGACACAGTTCATACTAGGTCACACTATTTGGTCTGTGTCGAGTCTGGAGGAACAAACTATATAATGTTATTGCTAAGACTGAACTAGAGAAGGGTATGATTTATCAGACTTGCAGTACAGATGCATGGACATCGGATGATGTCAGGAGTAGGAGATGTTAGCCATGGGATGGCTAAGAGAGAAACGGTCGTATGACAGAAAGATTTGGGTTGGATTTGAATCGGATTCAGATTCGGATTTGGATTTGGATCGGAATTGGTTTGGATCATGACATATTCGGAGTATGGATTATTTACTTGATATGCTTTACTTTAGTTGTTATCATGCTAGATAATCCTGTTATGACATGATAATTAATATTACTAGATAGGTATGCTATGCCATGATAATTAATGTTGCTCTAATAACAAATGCATGCTTGAATGCCATGGACTGCTTTGCTTGGTGTATATGTTGGTTTGGTTTGCTTGCGAGTACATTCAAACGTACTCAGCGGCATTTAATGTGGCCAGGTTCACCTAAGGATTCGATGACCCCTAGCGAGGAGCCGGAGTGTTCGCGGGCTAGAAGAGTAACCCAGTCAGATCCCTGTGGGTTGGAGCCGCACCAAGACCATGTTGCCATAGATAGAGCTTTTCCGCTGCCATCACCCTTGTAAATATCATGTAAGACTTATATATCCATTAATAGAAATGTCTGTGTTCATGATACTTGTTGTAAAAGCGCATGCCAGAGTGATCTCCTGGGCTGGTGTGTGCGGCGACCGTCTGGCTACTATGGTAATCAGGCGGGGCGCCACACAAAGTGTCCACCTCAACGTCCCACTAAGCAATGCATTAAAGTCTTCTCTCCTACTAAGCCATGCAAAATCTGCCACATAAGGGAGTCATGCATTTACAATTATTTTTGCATTAGTCTATGCATGTAACGCTGCCACATCATATATTCATGTTAGTCATCCTTCACATTTTTGTTTGAAATGACATTTTTAACTGTAATTCAAAAGTTTTTATTTTATTTTTAGACACTTTCTTTTATTGATTTTCAAGCTTATACTTTCTTTTCTTTAGATTTAGTTATTTTTGTCAACTACTTACGCATTTTTTAACAAAGTTACCGTAGCAACGCATGGGGAGAGAGTCACCCTCACTACTCTATTTCAGAGTTACATATTAAATCCAAGCCATCTTCTACTGCACAACATTTCTTATTTTTCTTTTTTACTCTTTTTCTCCTTACCGTGTGCCCCTCTCTTTCAAATTGTTTATTACACTACCATCCCACTGCAACGTGCGGGGTATTGTCTAGTTATCACAAGAAGTAAAAGGCATGCAAATATTGCAACTCAGTTTGCACATATAAGTGAAGCTCTTATTCATTTCTAAAGATTGACAATGTTCATCATTAAACCATGCCAACATCGGTGAATAAACTTTAATTGTTTCAAATTTACATGCTACAACTTGCTTAAATAAGCAAACATGGAACAAGTCATTTGACACAGAATCATCACCAAGATTAGAGGTCAAATCAAAATGATTAAACATTGGCACAATTATTTTCAAACGTAGTTGATCCAAATCTGATTTATTCCCTAATTCACATGGTTCTTTCGGATCAACGGTTAATTCAATGGGTGCACTCAAAATTGTTGATATTGCAGTTGTTTGATCACATGGCAAAGTCAAATCATCAACATAGTCCTCTAAAATAGGTGGTGTGATCAAAGTAGTGGGTAGCGCATCACATGGTGCATTTAAATCGACAATGCATTCATCATTCGCATGTGGAGGTGGAAGATCAGTACCTTTGTCATTACCTCTTATGGTCAACTCAGATGATGTAGGCACTCTCGGTGGTGACGGGTCACAACGTGGAGCTGATGTAGTGCTCACAACAATGGATATTGTTGTCATAGTAGGCGCAGTGGTGGAAGGAAGAACCGTCTCAACTCCTTGGATGTGCACCTTGTGCTTGTTTGTCTTGTGGGCATCACGCCTCTTTATTTTCTGTTCAGCTTTACAAGCAAGACGAAACAAACGATCCATAGGATAGCACTTTTCATCGATTAGTATCTCCTGAATATCATGGTTTAATCCTCCCCAAAATCTATCCATAAAATCTTCTTCACTTTCTTCTAAAAAAGAGTGCAACAAGGTAGTTTGTAAATCATCATAATATTTTGCTACGGTGTCACTACCTTGTTTTAAATGTTGTAGTTTTTTTAATCATGCCACGAGTATAATAAATGTCGACAAATCTATTCCTCATGACAAGTTTTAAAATCATCCCAAGTAGTAGGTATATAATCAGGGTATAACCGACAATATTCGCTCCACCAAACTAAAGCAAAGCTACTGAAAGTACTAACTGTAGCTTTAACTTTTTTACACTCATCAAAATTATGGGAAGCAAATATAACATTTATTTTGTACTCCCATTCAATATATAAATCAGGCTGAAAACGACCATTAAATGGTGGCATGGAAACATTAACCTGATTATGCGCATTCTGATGTCGTTGCTCCTCTCGTGACGGTTGTTGTATTTTCTTAGGTGGTGGCAAGTCTCCCACGATCGATGAAGCCCAAGAAGTAACAAAGCCGGAACCTGTCATAATTAGTAGAAAACAAGAAACAAAATCCGAGAATAATGTTCCTATGAACTACTAGGATGTGGTGGTAAAACGCTCACAGTATAGCAAATATCAATGTCTTACAAGTTCTTACCATGCAGCAGGTGGTGACTGGCAACCAACGATGTCAAATAACTCCAAAGATTGAGAAAGCGATTGCCAGGTGAACGTAAATATGCACGGTGTAGAAATATGTGGAGCTGGGTTGACTTTATATATATGGTAGCAAAAGATTAGCAATAATCAATTCAGAGATGCAATGTTGAATAAATGCTCAACGACGGTACTGTGCTGGTTCTAGGCTAGACCGGACTAGAGACGCGAGCCTAGAACACTAATGGGGGCCACGGCGTTCCACAAGTAGCAGCAACAAATGATATGAAGTATCTCTGAATAGAAGATATAAGTGAAGATCAAAAGTCACTAAAGATAATGATGAGAAATAAGCTCCAAACAAGATACACCAAAAACTCTATCTCCAACTTTCCTCTAGAAAAGTTTGTGCCAATTTTTTGATAATTTTTCTCAAGAATTCTATTCACTAAATAATCACTCAATTCCGAGTTCGTATGAGGAGTCAAAATATTCGGAAACTGGCCTGGAAAACTGTAACAAACTGGGTTCGTGAACTTCGGAGGGCAAAAAGACCTATTCAGATGACGATTTTGAGGTGCCAAATATTGAACGAGCTTTTGTAACTATTCAAATGCGGCTCGTCGCTAGCTTTAATTTGAGTACTCGTGGAGCCAAAACGGACTTCGTATGAGAAAGATATGCTTGTTTTACTGAACACTGCGCAAAACAGATTCCAATCCGAATTCAGGTACGAGACTGAGTCTAGATAGATCCGAAATTTTCCTTTTTTTCTTCTCTTTTTTTCTCTCACTTTTTTTGTTTCTGTCTTTTCTTTTCTCTATTTCCAAAACAAACTAGATAAGATGCAGATTGGATCAAGCGAAGATGCGAACGACCTCAACTATGATTATGACAATGAATGATGGGTAGCCCGTGGTGGAAATTGATGGATGGAGGTGGTGGATAGTGGAAGGGATAATGATGCAGTGGTGGCGTGACTAATGGGAACAGAACTCGAAACTCTAAAGGAACTAGACACTAAGACCAGCAACTCGAACGACGATGCAACCGATAATTCAACTATGCAAGCACTGAAAAGAAAATTGCAAAGGCTCAGACTGGCTTGGACATAGGACGAACAGATCTAACTTTTTTGTGGCTTTTTCTTGGACAATAGGTAAGAAAATAAATCTAATCTAGGGATAACTGAAAATTCTCACCGAGCAACCTGAAAACTGATACCACTTGATAGAGGCAAGGGTCTCAATCTTTCGATGAGATGATAACTATCGACTTGGTGGAGAATGACTTTGATGATCCGACTACAAACGTGTACGACGTTGGCAATCGCTAAACCAATATCCTAGGGTTACTGACGATGCCGAAAGCATGATCAGCCTGACCATGAAGGTCTATTCCTGCATGCAATTGAAGAACAAGCAAGAATATGATAAAGCAATCTGAATATTGCGAATATATATGAAGTATTGATAAAGTTGGGGATCCGTAAGCGGTCTTGGCCTGGCCGTTGGACACAAAGGAAGTACACGAAGTTGCAATGGCTAACTTTTAACTAAACAAATTCCAAACAAAAAGCTACTAGATTGATCTACTTATATAGGAGCAAGGGGTGGCAGCCAAGGAGGTGGGAGGACGTCCCAAGGCAGCCTAAAACCAACCCTAGGTCGTACAAGGCCCATGGGCCCAAGTGGAGGTGATGCAACACCTTTGGACTTGTAGTTTGATTCGGATTCTGCTACAGCGTCGGATTCACCTTGAAGTTCGTCCGGAGCGTGGAGATATTGACGAAACAATCCGATGCTGCAGCAGAATCCGAGTCAAACTACAAGTCCAAAGGTGTTGCATCACCTCCACTTAGGCCCATGGGCCTTGTACGACCTAGGGTTGGTTTTAGGCTGCCTTGGGATGTCCTCCCACCTCCTTGGCCGCCACCCCTTGCTCCTATATAAGTAGATCAATCTAGTAGCTTTTTGTTTGGGATTTGTTTAGTTAAAAGTTAGCCATTGCAACTTCGTGTACTTCGTTTGTGTCCAACGACCAGGCCAAGACCGCTTACGGATCCCCAAGTTTATCAATACTTCATATATATTCGCAATATTCAGATTGCTTTATCATATTCTTGCTTGTTCTTCGATTGCATGCAGGAATAGACCTTCGTGGTCAGGCTGATCGTGCTTCCGGCATCGTCAGTAACCCCAGGTGATTGGTTTAGTGATTGCTAAGGTGCAACGTCATACACGTTTGTAGTCGGATCGTCAAAGTCATTCTCCACCAAATCGATAGTTATCATCTCATCGAAAGATCGAGACCCTCGCCTTTATTAAATATACCTGTTGGTATGGGGTCGGATACATGTTCCGTGTGGTCGCTTAACAATGGAAAACAGGATCGAATATATGGATATAGCACGGATGAGCAAAAACAATTCATTATGCCCAATGTTGTTCTGTTCTTGTTGGTTCCTCTTTGTTCTTATCTTCCTGTCTCTCGAAGAAGAACATCCATCTCTAAGCATCATTTCAGTCAAAAAAAGGGAAAATATCATCTGTTGTTCTTAAAGATTGAAGGCATTCAAAGATTTCAACACCCGCAACAGTGTATTTGCTTAAAAACCTAAAATTCTATTGAAAAGGTTCATTTTCTTATAACTTTGCTTAGTATTCCCGTTTCTTCCAGTACAACTCTTTAATGTCTCGAATAGTTGCCGAATCTCATCTTTTATGTTCATGTTGCTTCTTTTTGTTGTTGTATTAGCTGATTTTCATCGAATAATTTGGTGTTCGACATATTGAGTCCGTGTAATATGAAATAGTATGAAATGGGATCTTACGATGCATGGGAAAACAGTCGCACTAGATTTATGTATCTAAAAAGTGTTCAAATAAGTTACAACGCCCGAAACTCGATGTTATGAAGGTAAAATGGCAAGTTACTTATAATGAAACTTAAGGTGGTCCTTGTTTTTATTTATTTATTAGTTTAACATCATAATTAATCATATCATAAGGACTATGATGTGCCATTCTTTCCACTAGTTCTAATAATAACTCTAATACTACTTGAATCTCATTGATAATGTTTATCTTGGTAACTATGCACTGTTGTACTCGTTTCTTTTTGTTGACGCAGTCTACGGTTGGAGATACTGAGGTTGTATATAATGAAAGATTATGATCCAGAATATTACAGTGCGAACAAAAACAATGGCAATACCTTTATTTATGTACAAAGAGTTTATTTAAGTTGCTGGGTCTGAAACTTAATGTTACATAAGTGAACTGGTAACAAAATGGTAATAAAATTAACTATTTTGTTAATTTGATTTATTTATAGGTTAAACTTCATAAGTAATAATATTACAACATATACCTGATGTGCAATTATACTGATTGAAGCACAAAATAATTGCGTAAAAACAATTGTGTTCACTGGTTGACAGTGAACTAACTTTGAAGGTGAAAAGTTTTGAATACGCAATGTTTGCACCAAAGGCACAATGTATCGGTACAGAAAATTTAGTCAAGACAAATGAAATATGAAAAATTCTAAAGTCGTTTCAAAGAATGTAGAGTTGTGCTTACCTACAAGAATTTCGCAACGTATTGCAAAGGGAAAGTTCAGTGATCACATAAGAGATACTTATCCAGAAATGATAAATGCTCATTTTTATAGTATAGAAGTGCTACTTATAGTTTATTTAGTTTGCAGTCTATACTATGTGTCAAGGTGAGACATTTAGCAATTGAAGAATTCAAGCTGAGGCATGCTAAAAGAATCTGTGAGTGGAATATCAAGAAAGATGCGAGACAAGATATTTGGATTATCCATAAATGGTAAATGTTCATTTTTATAATTTAGAAGTTCTACTTATAGTTTATTTAGATTACAGTCTATACTATGTTTCAAGGTGAGACATTTAGCAACTCAAGATTTCAAGTTGAGTCATGCTAAAAGAATCTGTGAGTGGAATATCAAGAAAGATGATATAGTGAGACAAGATATTGAATTTATAGATAAAGTCTTGTCACTGTTAAACAATTCTTGCATGTGTTCCACAGAAAGAAGGTCGACTGAATGTTTACATGAATGGGCAAATAAGTGAACATGTATCACATGAAACGTGGTATTATGTATTGCGCTTGAGTTTAAATAATTGATATTACATATTCTTTCATATTTCAATTCTTTTCTTATTTGAACTATTCAGTTTATCAAGTTCCAAAGTGTATTTTGAAATAAGTTTCTGTTATGACTAGTGTTGATGTAGTATCAAAAGGTAATATTTGTTGTAAGCAATTTTTTGTTGTGTCTTTTACTCTAGATGTCTTTGATATATTTTTGGTATTGCAGATGAAGGTTCAACGTGCAACTATACAAGTTCTGACAAGAGAATACGTATCGAGATAGTTGAATCAAATGTCAAAAGTAGCATTGAAGGGAAATTATGTTGACAAATAGAAATGGTAAAAGTCTTATTTTTACTAAATATTTATTGCTAGCGCAAACAAGAGAATGTGTTAAATACAGATGTGTCAATTATTAAATATAAGCCTATTTATAATCTGAGTATGAAAACTGCTGACAATGATCAGATTTAATACACCAATTATATCATCTGTACAAGAGAATGTTTACAAATTTGGTTTGGACTTGTGCAAGAAGGTCAAACGGTATTTGATATGTCCCAAATGTATCTATATTTTTTTTCTTGTTTCATGTCATATTTATATTAAATTAGCATACTTCTGGCATCTATCTAAATAATTTTATATTATTTTTGGACTAACTTATCAATCCATTGCCCAGTGTCACTTGTTGTTTTCTATTGTTTTTGGACTTCGCGGGAAAATAAATTTTACCGGTCCCAAAATAATCTCAGAAAAAACGAATGAACATCCGAAGTCCAAAAGCTTCCGGAGGGCACCAACATAGGCCCGCGGGGCACATAGGGCCCCACGCGCCCTAGGGGGGCACGTCACCCTGCCGCGTGAGCCACTTGAGCCTCCGATTTACCAACTCCCGATCCCTGTGCCTTTATATACTTTCGAAACCCTTCGAGAATTTATCACCCTAATTTTTCCACCACTGCACGCGTTGTTTGTTCACGATCCAATCAGGAGGCCTTTACCGGTACTCTCCCTGAGGGGGAAATCTTCACGGTGGCTGTCTCCATCAACTTGAAGGCCACCATGATCGCCCGTGAGTAGTTTCCTTTGGACATTGGATCTGTAGCAGTAGCTATTTGGTTCTCTCTCCCATGTTTCTCAATACAAAGATCACGAGCTACCCTACACGACCGTGATCCATCTGATGTAATTCTTGCGGTGTATTTGTTGGGATATGATGAATTGTCACTTTATGATCAGATTATTCATGAACTCTTTTGAGATCTATTTGGTTTGTTATTGGCATAACTCTTATTTATATATGTTGTCCGATCTATTCTTCTTTCTCTTGCCATGTTAGGGGTTTGATCTCCAAGAGGGAAATGTGTACGATAGTTGTGTTCAATCTTGCAAGGAATCTATCACAGCGACAGAAAGTGGAAAGGCTTGCAATGTGTTGTTGCCGCTAAGGATATGTCGGGGGGATGATCCCCGGGTAGGCAACGGAGCCCTGATCCCACTTCTTCTCAAAACATCGGGGCAGGCCGAGCCCCTCAATCTGGCTGGCCCGCTCGCCGGCTCCCCCGCGCGAGCCGGCTCGACACGGCGACCCGGCCCGGCCGGCTGGCCCAAGCCGGCTGGCCACGAGAGGACAAACCCTCATGACAAGGCAAGCGCAGCTACGGCGTTCCCTCCTTTACGCCGGCCCCGGTGGGCGCAGCTACAGCGTTCCTCCCTTTGCGCCGTCCCAAGCGGGCGGCGCCATCCTGTAGCTGGTCGGCGCCAGCCGCCCTATGACGTTGGACAAGATGCGCCACAGTGCTCCGCACCCGGCGGACCTGGCGCACCCGGCGGACCCGACGACCCGGCGGCCCCCACCACCGGCTCTCAGACGATGACACCAGGGCCCCGCGCCCATGTAATCTACCCATTGTAACCCTGGGGGTCGGCCTATAAGACCCCCCAGGAGGCCTCCATGCAGAGGGGTCGACCAGCTGGATGACAGAGTAGCAACACACACACACACCCTCACAGGAGAGGCAGAACGGCGGCCCAGCCCCTTCCTCCTCCTCCGCCCACACAGCTCCAGGAGCGACCTTGTAGCCCTGGTTTACTCCATACTCCATTCAGCAGGATTAGGGGTGTTACCTCCCCGGAGGGCCCCGAACCTGGGTACGTCCCGTGTCTGACACTTGCGCGTGCCAACCTCGCCTACGGAACACACCGACGTCCTCACGTAGCCCCACCTTTTTAGCCATCTTATGGCATCTGCCGTGAGAATACCACGACAGTTGGCGCCCACCGTGGGGCTGCTCGCGGCGCCGGCCGGAGTCAAGTTCCGGACGAGGCCCTTCACCAGCTCCAGCGAGCGCATCGTGCATGGTTTGGTCCGTGCGCCTCGCACGGCCAACCCGGCCGGCTGCGATGTCGCGCCCGGCACGGACGCCGCCTGCCCCACAGGCTGCCTCATCGTCCCTTTCGGCGCGCTGCGCGTCTTTGTCGCGCTCGTCCCCGACGTGTTTCCCAGCGAGGTGCGCAACTTCACCGATTCGCCTATCCTCGTTGGTTGCGCCGTCTCCGGCGACGTCACGACTCTCTGCGCCCGTGCGGAGGTGCTGACCATCGGCACCAGCTCCGGCTCCCCGCCCGGCAAGGAGAAGGCTGTCGCGGTTGCCGCAGCTGTGGCTGCGGCCCCGCCACGCCAGGCCAACCCGCTCCGCGAGACGATCCGGAGTCTGCAAGCCCCCATCACGCCCGACGTCGACACGGCGGCCGCAGCGGCTCAGCTCAACGAGGACCACCAGCATCTGCTGGTCGAGGCCACAGAGCTCGCGGCAACGCGGCGCCGGCTGGAGTCCGCCCAGCGTGAGTACGACAGCGTCCACGGCTTCACGTCGGCCGCCGCCGAGCCCAGCCGGGTCGCGGAGGTGCGGATTCGTGGGGGCGCGATCGGCCGTGCGCTAGGCGCAGGCCGGCCCGTGTACGACACCCCCGTAAAGAACATGCGCGCGGCGCAGGCGGCTATGGCGGATCTCGAATTCCTGGAGGGCGAGGAGCTGCTGCAGCAGCAGCAGCGCATCCGCGATCTCTTCACCACGGCGAACGAGCAGCAGAAGCACTTCGACCCAGCCCAGCCATCCTCCTCCGCCTCGGGAAAAACCGGGAACCCGGAGAGGGCCCTCCGGGATGCGCAACAGACGTCCTCCCACGCCACTAGCGTGAGCCGCTCTGGCCGGCACCGGTCCGGTCGGAGCCGGCACAATCGCGCCGCAACCGCTGGAGATGGCATTGCCGATGAGACGGCTGGTAACGGCCGGGTTCTGCCGCCGGAGCCCCCCGTGCGGCCGGCTCCGCGGCTCGGGCCGGCCCCGGAAGCCCCTGCACCCCGCGGTCCCGTGGCTGACCGGTTCGGTCCCCGCGGTCCCGTGGCTGACCGGTTCGGTCCCCGCGGTCCCGTGGCTGACCGGCTTGACTTGGCCTCCGTCGCACATCCCCAGTCGAACGGCCAGGTCGAGCGGGCAAACGGCCTCATCCTAGCCGGCATCAAGCCGCGACTCGTCGAGCCGCTCGTGCGCTCACCCGGCAGCTGGCTGGATGAGCTGCCGCCCGTCCTCTGGAGTCTCCGGACGACACCCAACCGCTCCACCGGGTTCACCCCGTTCTTCCTCGTCTACGGAGCCGAAGCAATCATTCCAACCGACGTCGAGTTCGACTCGCCCCGGATGACCATGTACACAGAAGCCGAGGAAAAGGAGGCACGCGAAGACGGCGTCGACCTGCTCGAGGAGGCGCGCCTTCTGGCCCTCAGCCGGTCAGCCATCTACCAACAAGGCCTGCGCCACTACCACAGCAAGAAGATCAAGCCCCTCGCGTTCCACGAGGGCGACCTCGTGCTCCGGCTCGTCCAGCGGACAGCCGGCCAGCACAAGCTGGCCTGTCCTTGGGAGGGCCCCTTCATCATCAGCAAAGCTCTGTGCGACCGAAACGCGTACTACCTCATCGACGCGCAGAAGCCGAACAAGCACAAGAGAGACACAGCCAGCGAGGAGTCCAGCCGGCCCTGGAACGCGGAGCTCCTTCGTCCATTTTACAGTTGAACGCATGCACGTATGTATCACCACCTTTTGGGTTTAATGAAAGTAGCAAGTCCCCCCGTTTTCGGTTCTCCCGCCGAGTCGGCGCAGCCGGCTCGGGGGGCTCGGGGGCTTCCTTTTCCGTTTTTACTAAGCTCTGTGTCTACACACTTCCCCGCTTTCGATTCTCTCACCGAGTCGCGCAGCCGGCTCGGGGGACTCGGGGGCTAGCCGGCTTGACCGTGCCTCGCCATTTTTCCTTAGTCCATTCCGAAGCGTACGAACTGCCAAAGCCCTCTCTTTGCCAGCCACAGCCGGCTCCCGGCTGTCCGGCCGGCAAGAGCTAAAGGCCGGAAGCATCGTCATGCGAGAATGGCTAAGGAGGAGGGCCCAGCTCGGCCAATCCGGCCCAACCCGTTCTCTCACTTGTTCACCGCATGACCGGCTGCGCGCCAGCCGGCTTTGCCGCCTGCCGCCAGCCGGCCCAGTGGGTGTTTCGCTCGCGCTCAACTTCCGAAAAAGCCTAAGTATTGCGCGTCCCCTCTCAAGGCCGAATCCCCGTCCTAGCCACAGTCGCCACCCGGCTGTCTGGCTAGCAGGAAGGAAGCCCGCAGAAGAGACAAACAAGAAGAGGCCCAAGGTCGAACAGCAAAAAGCGAAATCACACGCAAAATTTATATACAGCAAGGGCCCTCGGCCGCAAGTTCGTTACATAAAATTACACCCCCAGTGGGTGGACCTGCTACCTAACCAAGTTCGAGTACAGGAAACATAAAAAAGAAAAGAGGCCTAAGCGGCGTCCGCGTCGGCTCCGGTCGGTGTCGGCTCGGCTGAGGTGGATGCGGCTGCCGGGTCGGGTCCGGGGCTCTCCGGCCTCTCGGTCGTGGCGGCATCGTCCGAGCCGGCCTCGTCGTCGGCATAGGCCCCCGTCTCTGCCGAGCTGCCGTCCGGGTCATTGAGCAGCAGGCCGAACTCTTCGGCAGGGAGCTCCTCGCCGTCTTCTGTCCGCTCCAGGATGAACTCATCGTGCAGGGCGAACAAGGCCAGGTAGCTGGCCCGCCCGGCGATCCGCTGTGCCCACGCCGCCAAGTCATCCTCAGCTCCGGCCCGCTGCGCCGCCAGCCGGTCGAGGTCCAGGCCCGGATACCAAGACACGACGAAGCGCAGCGCCGTCTCCATGCCGGCCCAGGCCGCGGAGGCCCTCCACGCGCCGAGTCGCTCCACGCCGGCTTCCAGCCACCACGCCAGCCGAGTGATGTTGTTCGGCATCACCGTGCTCGGCCAGAGGCTGCCCACCATGCTCACCCCGGCCTTGAACAGGCGGCGCATGTGCCCCTCCACGGCTCTAAGACGGGCCTCGCCGGCAAGGACGATCTCCGAGAGGGTGCAGGGGGCGTAAACGTCGATCTCCGCCCCTCCCTCTCGCTGGTCCGCCCGGTAGGCATGCACGGCCACGTCCGCCGCCTCCTGCGTCTCTGGGAAGACTCCTGGCAAAGGAAGGAATTGAATCAGCCAGAAGAAAACAAACTTGCCGGCTAGGCCAGCCGGACCAACAAAAAGACAGCACTCACGGGCAAAGGCCTCGTCGAGGTGCTGCGCCTCGCCCAGCATCCCGTGCTCCCACACGGCCGACGCGCGGGCCTGGGCCTCGAGATCCTTCTCGAGCTGGGCGATCCTCCTGCCGGCGCTAGCCAACTCCTCGGCCCCCTTGCCGCGCTCCTCCGCCAGCCGGTCTAGCTCCGCCCGGTGGGCATCCTCCGTCTTGGCCTTCTCGGCCACCAGCCGGTCCACCTCGGCTCGGAGCCGGTCACGATCAGCGACAGGAAGATCGCACAGCAGGCCGGCTTCGGCAAGCCAGCTTCGGAGACCCGGCACCTCGACTACGGCGCCTGCACGACAAGATTCCCGGTCACACGCCGGAAGCAAGAAAAAGAGAAAAACACAAGCTATAAGATTCGACCCGGCTGCTCCGCAGTCCGGCCCGAACCTCGGGGGCTACACCCAGTGGGTGCGCTGGCGCGCCCCCACTGAAGGCATGCAAGACGTTCCTTGGACCCGGCGCAACTCCTCTTCCTTGGCGGCGAGCTGGGCTTTGGCCTCACGGAACCGCTCCAGAAGCCGGTTGTATGCGCTGGCCCGCAGGTCGTACAGATGCTGTGCAAAGACAAAAGTTAGAAGAAGGCAAAAGACAAGCTATAAGATTCGACCCGGCTACTCCGCAGCCAGGCCCGAACCTCGGGGGCTACACCCAGTGGGTGCGCTGGCGCGCCCCCACTGATTCAACGACCAAGACAAGCAGAGAAGAAAAAAAGGCTCACCGCAATCGCCTGCTCCAGCTTCCGCGCCGCCTCCTGGTCTTCCCGGACGAAGGCCTGCAGGTGCTCGCTCCGCCCGCGAAGCTGCGAGCGCAAGGCATCCGCCGCCTCGTCCTCCCGGGTGCGCGGCCCGACCACGACCTCGCCGGCGCTCGCCCATGGCTGCTGCATCGCGGTCCCGGCACTGGATCCGCTTCCACCCGGCCACTCAGGATTCGCAGCAGCTTGGGGCGGAACGACCACCAAGGCACCAGCGTCCCTGGCCGTAGCCTCCGGGCCGACGTCGGCTGCGCCTAACCGGACGGTGCAGAGTCCGCCTCGCGCCTCTCTCCGCCGCCCTCGCCTCCTCCTGCCGGGCCGGACAGGGGCGGCGTGTCCATGACGATGTTCTCATCGACGTCCGACTCGCCGCCGGCCGGCTCCGTCCGCCCTGCCGGCTCGCCCGCCCCCTCCGGCTGCGGCTCGATGATCGTGGCGTCCGGCGTCAACCCCCTCCCCATCTCCGGATAGGTCGGGTCCTCGGCGGTCCTGGTCCGCTTCGCAGAGGCCCTCTCCCACGCCCGGGCCGAGGCCTCCGCCATCTCCTTCTACGACTTCGCCCGATCCCGCCAGGCGGCCGGCGCCGCCGCGTCAGGGTCTTGGCCGAACTGGCAGGCCGCGAGGTCCTCCTCTGCGGTCCGGTCCGGCTCGCGGTCGATGGCGCTGCTCTGGACCTTCCTCCAGACGGCCTCGCTCGCCGCGGCCTCCGCTGCCGCCATCGCCAGGTCAATGGCGAACCTGCGCACAGCAAGTTTAGCACTAAAGGCACGAGCAAGGAATCAGAAAAAGACAAGAAACACTTACCCAATGACCTTCGGGACCTCCCGCGTCTGGCCCACGGACGGGGCGAGCCGGCGTTTTTCTTGACGACGGCCCTCTCGCGCGCCGGCCTCGCCGCCGCAGGGCGCTTCGCGTCCCGCCTCGGCTCGACCGCCTCCTTCCCGTGCGGCCGGCTGCCGGACGCCACCGTGCGAGCCGGCCCGACGCCGGCCGCCTTCCGCAGCCGTCTTGGGGGGTCGACGCTGCCGTCCTCCCCAGCCGAGGGCGCTGCACCGTGGGCACCGGCCAGGCCCTCCTCGTCGTCGTCCGGCCAGTCACGTAGAAGATCTGAGAGGGCGGAGACTTACACGCGTGCCACGACACGCCGGCCGCGGCGTCGGCCAGGCGTGCCTCGACCACTCCCTCCCCGCCTCGGCGCCGTCCTCCTCTGCGTTCGAGTCGGGCAAGTCGGCCAGCAGAACCTGGGGATTCGGCCCGTCGTGGATCTGCTGGCTGGCGAATAACTGCGGCCCTCCCGTCGCGTCAGGACACAAGAATAATGTCGAGGCGGCAAAGAATAATGACCAAGGACTTACTGTCGGCGCCGGGTTCCCCCGGTGATAGGGCTCCTTCCCGAAGGCCCACTCCTCCTCCTTCAGCCCGGCCTTGGAGATGTAGTTCACCCGCTGGGCGATCCCAGCCGGCGTCAGCTCCTTGGTCGACATCCGGGTCGGGTCACGACGGCCGATCATGTCGCAGATCCGGTGCGCCCGGCGCTGCAGCGGCAGCACCCGGCGGGCGATGAAGGCCGCGATGAGGTCAGCCGGCTTCAGGCCCTCGCGATCCGTCATCTCCCCGACCCGGCGGCAGATGTTCAGGAGCTCCTGCGGAGGTTTCTTGGGGCAGTAGCCCCAATTCGGCTTGGCAAGCGGCGCCGCATTGACGAAGGGCGGAAGATTTATGACGTCCACCGCCGGGTCGGCTTTCCAGACGTAGAAGAAGGTCGTCTGCCACTTCTTTGCCGAGTCCTCGAGGGGCAGCTTGGGAAACGGCCCGTTCGGCCGGCCGGTGACCACCGCCGCCCCGTAGTCGGACATGATGCTGGCCGATGCCCCCTGCTGCTTGAGGAAGAACATTTTTGCCCACAACTCCACATTCGGCAGCATGCCGAGATAGCCCTCGCAGAGCGTGGCGAAGCCGGCGACCTGCAACACGGCGTTGGCGCCGAGGTGATGCGGCTGCAACCTGAAGAAGTCGAGGAAGCCGCGGAAGAACAGGCTCGCAGGGAGGCCGAGCCCGCGCTCGAAATGCGAGAAGAAGACGATGTGCTCGCCCTCCCGTGGCTGCGGTACCCTCTCCGAGCCGGGCGCGCGCGCAAGCAGCGCCTCCGCCGGCGGCAGCCGCTTCGTGCGGCAGAGGTATCAGATGTCGTCCTCGGTCGTGATGGAGCCTTCCCAAGAGCCTTTCGGCAGCGCCATTGGGAAGGTTTCCACGGGCGTGGAGAGGCGGCGATGAAGAAGAAGAGGAAGGGAGAGCTGCGCGCTACGGGCCTCTGGGCACGGTGCGCAGCGGCAGGCGTGAGCGGAGCGCGCGGCGGCAGCACCTCGCTCGGGCACGGCGGAGAAGAAGCAGAGGAAGAGCGAGGGGCGGGAGTGCGTGCATGAGCGTTTCTGTCGCCCTCCCCCCTTGTTCTCATTTATAACCATGAAGAACGTGGGGGAGTGGGATCGTTTGCGCCCACAATCCCCACTCCCCCGTACTGTGCGCGCGCGTTTCCCGCGCGCATTAACTACGCGGGGAAGCGCAACCGCCAAGGGTCGCCGCAGTACATCCCTCGCGCGCGGGCCGAGGACGCGGCGTGGTGGGCCCGGTCCACAGTCGCGTCCCATCACGCGCGTGGTCTGGCAGGCCTCGCCCGCCGTGGAACGGCACGTGGCGGCCCGTCAAGCAGCGGCGGGCACGAATTGTCGTACGAAACAAGACTCAATCGGCGGATGCTTCCGTTTCCCGCTCTGGCCGGGGTGCCGCGATCCGGCCTCCGGAAGCCGGCGCCCAGCGGGTTTTCCCGGCGTCTGCTGCCGCGTTGCCAACGCGCGGACGGACGGAGCCGCCCGGCCGGACTCCAGCACTTCATCAACAAACCGGCTCCGCAGGGGGGTAAGCTGCGAAGGGCCTCCTGCATGGAGTCGGCGAACCTTCACAGCTTCGGGGACTACTGTCGGGGGGATGATCCCCGGGTAGGCAACGGACCCCGGATCCCACCTCTTCTCAAAACATCGGGGCAGGCCGAGCCCCTCAATCCAGCTGGCCCGCTCGCTGGCTCGACACGAGAGGACAAGCCGGCTGGCCACGAGAGGACAAGCCCTCACGACAAGGCAGGCGCAGCTACGGCGTTCCCTCCTTTACGCCTGCCCCGGCGGGCGCGGCTACATCGTTCCTCCCTTTGCGCCGTCCCAAGCGGGCGGCGCCATCCTGTAGCTGGTCGGCGCCAGCCGCCCTATGACGTTGGACAAGACGCGCCACAGTGCTCCGCACCTGGCGGATCCGACGCACCCGGCGGACCCGGCGGCCCCCACCACCGGCTCTCAGACGATGACACCAGGGCCCCGTGCCCATGTAATTTACCCATTGTAACCCTGGGGGTCGGCCTATAAGACCCCCCCAGGAGGCCTCCATGCAGAGGGGTCGACCAGCTGGATGACAGAGTAGCAACACACACACACACCCTCACAGGAGAGGCTGAACGGCGGCCCAGCTCCTTCCTCCTCCTCCGCCCACACAGCTCCAAGAGCGACCTTGTAGCCCTGGTTTACTCCATACTCCATTCGGCAGGACTAGGGGTGTTACCTCCCCGGAGGGCCCCGAACCTGGGTACGTCCCGTGTCTCACACTTGCGCGTGCCAACCTCGCCTCCGGAACCCACCGGCGTCCTCACGTAGCCCCACCTTTTTAGCCATCTTATGGCATCTGCCGTGAGAATACCACGACAGGATAGAAAGTTGATTGCATAGTTGTGCTTTGAACACATGGTGAATACAATATATCATCAACTTCATGTCACTACTTAATGCAATAGTCTGTTTTACTTAATACTTTGAGATGCATGCTGGATAGCGGTCTTGGAGTGGAGTATTAGCTATAGATGCAGTCGGAGGGTGTTCTACAGATATTGGGACGTGATGCTCATATGCTAATTATGCCGTGGATATTCATACTCGTAAATATTGCAATTTAGTTGTTCATCAACTGTAATTTGTTCATCGTACAATTGCTAATTAACTTTTTGGAGAGAAACCACTAGTGAACCCTATTCTTCTTATAATCTTCCAATTGCAATTATGTTTTCTTTCACTTTCTTGCTGCAATAAAATCTTCCATACACTCATGCTTTTATTTCCTTTGTAATTAGCAAGGCTAGTGAGAATGGCAACCTCACTAGTTTAGTAGGGACACAAGGACGTTTTGTTTTGTGTGTACAGGTACTCATTACTTGTTGGAATCTCCTAGCTCTCATGGATTTGATAAACCTTTAGGGCACTTGAGGAAAACTGCTGCTTGCTGTAAATCCTTGCACTTGGGGGCACAACATCTTTCTAGTTGAGAGGAAGCGAGCTTTTTTCTGGTGACATTGTCGAGGAGCTCAAGTTAACAACAAGTGAAGATAAAAGGTCCCTTTACTTTAATACCTTGTTATTTATCTTGCTTAGTTACTTTCTTTGCTTGTTAGTTTACTTTTCTTCTTTCTAAAAACCTTAAAAAAACACCAAAAAATCCAGCAAGTAGTTACTTTCGTTTTAGGCTTGGAAACATGTCTTCTTCCTATGAAAATAAAGCACTTAATGATTCTTCTACCAATGAACTTGATGGTGATGTTGGGAAAGAACATAGTTCGTCTACTAGTGAGAATGACACTTGTGATACTAATCTGGTAGTTTGGAGATAAAAAACTTATGCTATTGGAAGTGGAAATAGTATTGGAAAAGATGTTATACAAGATTTCTTTAAGTGTGCAGGAGTTATACCTGTGATAAAAGAAACTATCCTTGAAAGAATTAGTAGCTATAGTGATGCCATTATCTTATCAGTTAGGGAGCTTGAAAAGAAGTTTCTTCATTTGCATCCTGCTTTACAAAGAATGTTTATAGAATTACCTCACATTGATAATCCTAAAGTTAAAAAGCTTGTGGTGATGACTCTAATGAATGAATTTGAATCATTGATAAAAGAATCTAGAGATATTTTTTGTTATTATAAAAGAATATTGAATTCCCCTTAATTAAATAAATTTTGATTGATAGGGATCCCCTTAATTTATTATTACAGGTTTCAAGCAGGAAGAGCATGAGCCACTGATACGTCTCTGACGTATCTATAATTTTTGATTGTTTCATGCTATTATATTATCATTCTTAGATACTTTATATGCAATTTTATATCAATTTTGGGGACTAACCTATTAACCTAGTGCCTAGTGCCAGTTGCTGTTTTCTGCTTGTTTTTGGTTTTATAGAAAATCTGTACAAAACGGAGTCCAAACGTGACGAAACTTTTTGACGATTTTTTTCTGGACATAAGAAACCCTAGAAGCTTTGGGGAAGGACCAGAAGATCTACGAGTAGACAGCAAGGCAACAGCGCACGCCCTGGGGGCTAGGCGTGCCCTGATGTCTTGTGGGCCCCTCATGGCTCCGTCTGGCCTAATTCCAGCGCTATAAATTTCCAAATATTGCAAAACCCCCAGGGCGCCACCCAAAACAATTTTTCCGTCGCCGCAAGTCTCGTACCTTCCGCGATCCATCTGGAGGCCTTTTCCAATACTCTGCCAGAGGGGGAATCGATCATAGAGGGCTTTTACATCAACCTTGTTGCAGCTCCGATGATGTGTGAGTAGTCCACCACAGACCTACGAGTCCATAGTGATTAGCTAGATGGCTTTCTCTCTCTCTTTGATCTTCAATACAATGTTCTCTTTGGAGATCGATCCGATGTAATCTTCTTTTGTGGTGTGTTTGTTGGGATCCGATGAATTGTGGGTTTATGATTTGAATATACATTGAAAGTAATTGAGTCTTTTCTGAACTTTATTATGTGTGATTGTTATAGCTATGTAATGCTTTCCAATCTATCCGTTTTGTTTGGTCAACTAGATTGATTTATCTTCAGTGGAAGTGGTGCATAGTAGTAGGTTCAATCTTGCGGTGTCCTCACCCAGTGACAGAAGGGGTGGCGAGGCACGTTTTATATTGTTGCTACTAAGGAGAAAACGATGGGGTTTAATCATATTACTTGGTTTTATTCTGTCTACATTATGTCATCTTGCTTAAAGCGTTACTCTGTTTGTCATGAACTTAATACCATAGATGCAGGCAGGAGTCGGTCGATAGGTGGAGTAATAGTAGTAGATGCAAGCAGGAGTTGGTCTACTTGTCATGGATGTAATCCCTATATACATGATCATGCCATGAATATCATCATAACTATGCGCTTTTCTATCAATTGCCCAACAGTAATTTGTCTACCCATCACTTATGAGAGAGATGCCTCTAGTGAAAACTATGGCCCCCAGGTCTATTTTAATCATATTAGAAAGACCAAAAATACCTTGCTGCAATTTTATTTCTTTTTATTTACTTTGCAATTTATCTATCAACCACTACCAGATTTAATCCTTGCAATTAACGAGTACAAGGGGATTGACAACCCTCTTGCAAGCATTAGGTGCAAGTATTTGCTCTTGTGTATGCAGGTACTATTGACGGGTGTTTGCGTGGTTCTCCTATTGGTTCGATAACCTTGGTTCTCTACTGAGGGAAATACTATCCGCTACTATATTGCTTCACCCTTCCACTTCAGGGAAAATCCCAACGCAGCTCACAAGTAGCAGCCACAAGCGCTTGCGTGGGATAGAATGAAAGAAGCCATAAGGAACTGTCCTAACCATGGAATGGAGGAATGGTTAATCCTTCATTTGTTTTATAGTGGTTTAAATCATATGTCAAAAACTATGCTTGATACAGTTGCAGGAGGAACAATCATGGGAAAGCCCATAGACGATGTCAAAAAACTACTTGATGATATGCAAGAAAACCATGCCCAATGGCATGTTAATGAACTACCACCAAAAGAGTGAATGCAATTGAAGAAAACAATGCGGAGTTGATAGCCAAGCTTGATGAACTCATCTCCATCATGAAAGGTAAAGAAGAGGTAAACGTGAATGCCATCACTAATGAAGAAGTTAGTGATGTGAATTTTATTGCTCGCAGTAGCTATAATCCCAATTGGAAAAATAATGGATATGCTCCTAGACTTCCTTATCCCAATAATAGTGGAGCATCAAATAATTTTAATGGAGCTAGTAGCAGCAATAGAAATACTCTTGAAGATACTCTGAAAAGTTTTATTGCTAGTCAAACTGAGCAGAATGAAAACTTCAAAAATATTTTGAAGAATCATGATAACTTACTTGGTCAATCGACCAGTAAGATTGTTGGACTAACAAATGATGTGCAGATGCTTGAGGGAAGATCCAAGAACATGGAAGGACAAGTAGCTAAAATTGCAGAGAGCCAAACTTTGATCCTAGCTAAGTTTGCAAGTAAACCAGAACCTAACCCGGTTCAAGATGTCAAGATGGTAAGAAGCAACGAAGAGAAGACTGAAGAACTTGACACAAGCCATTTGCTAGAATATAATTACACCATTGCAGATTTTGTAAAGATGATATCAATGAAGTACCCACTACCAGAGGTATCTAATAACGAGGCATATATTGTCTTTGTTAATCAAGTTGCAGCCAAGGTACATGAAGTTGATGATGAAAGAAAGAAGCTTTATTGTAAGTTACCAGCTAAGCAAGAAGATGCTTTTGAGCCTACTATAGAGATTGAGATTGGTTTAAATAAGTTCAATGCTTTATGTGATCTAGGGGCTAGTGTTTCTACTATCCCTAAATCTGTTTATGATAGTCTCAATCTAGGTCCTTATGTCACTACTGAGATTAGATTGAATATGGCTAGTTCTACTTTTACTCAAGCAGTAGGAATTAAGCATGGAGTTATAGTTCAAATAAATGATTGCCCTGTCATGATTGATCTTATGATAGTTGATATGCCTGAAGATCCTATTGCTCTAATAATTCTTGGTAGACCTTTTCTAAGGACTACCAAAGCTATGATAAATGTATTTGAGGGGAATGTTAGATTTGATTTACCAGCTAAAGATCCTTTTGTAAGACATTTCCCTAGGAAAAAGAAAATGAAGACCTACACCGGAGAAGGTATTGTTGTGAATGCCAGAAGCTATGGTCTTGGTGTGTTTGCACCACCTTGATCATCACTACGGACAAGCTAGCCGACCGAAAACAAGCGCTTCGTGGGAGGCAACCCACGCGAATAAAGTAGAGAAGTAGGTTTTTTTTTGTTTCAATAAAAAGAGTGATTGAAGTTCTAGATAAAGAAGTTGAGTTTGGAAGAGTTGTTCTAATGAAGGCTTTGCTAATGTGCAAATTAAATTATATGTTGTATTGACATTCAGATGCCTGGAAATATGCCTATGTATTGTGTTGGAACTAACACCACAGGAAAACGAAGAAAAAGAGAAGTTTCGGAAGAAACAGATCAAAAGACGGCCTTTCAGGCGACCACTACGGTTGTTTGAGCGGTCACATGACTTCCTGGCTGTTCCAGCACGAAACAAACCAAAGGCGATAGAATGAACTACGGCATTCCATACGGGCGCATGCACTCGTATGAGCGGTCGTTTGAAATCTTCGCAGAAACCAGAAAAGGTCCAGAGCGTTTGATGATGTTCCATACGGGTGCTGCCGCCTATTTCAGCGGTTGCATGAGGTATGCACAGATGTAGGTAAGCTATCAGGGTGAATGACGGCCTTTCATACGAGCGCTTCCGCTTGTATGGCCGGTCGTATGGATCCCTGACGGCGACAAAGAGCCCGAGGAAGGAGGTAAATCGCCCCCATCTCTCACTTTTCTTCTCCTTCTTCCACCAAACCTCTCCAAACCCTAGCAAAACTTTGCCCGATCTCCCTACTCGTCCGATTTCAGTTCAAATCCTTCCGTGTGATCGATCTACGGTACGTTTCTCCTCTGTCCCTAATTTATTTTTCGCGAATCCATGTTCTACATGCCTAGCATTGCCATGTCTAGGAAATTTGTATTTTTGATCCAAATTTAAGTTTGGCTTGGATTCGTTGATGTTTTCAAAGGAGTATGATGTTGTTACTACCATAGGATCGATGTTGTTTAATTTTATTGGACTGAAAGATTGTTTTCTAGATATCTACGAGGAGGTCCACTCGCGTACGCGGTGCTTTGAGTTTGTCCACCGCACCGCCACAACAAGTTTTCACTCAGGGGATCGTCTTCACCAACCATGAAGCAAGGAAGAAATTTTAAAAGCTTAGTACAAGGAAGATCAAAGCAACCAAGTGGGCTTGTGAGTCAACGCGCGCTAAGCTGGGTATTACTAATGATTTCAATTTGCTTTGTGATAATGCCGGGTTGGATCATTTTGTTTATCAGGGATGTAAGACATATGAACGCATGACGCTTGAGTTTCTTAGTACTCTCTCGCATAATGTTGGGCTCATGCCAAATGCATATGAGGAGGAGCGGATCACTTTCTGTCTCTTGGACCAAGATTTCAACATCACTCTCAACGAGTGGTGTAATCACTTTTGGCTTCCCCAACAATGATGATGATCTTTGATATGTTTATGATTTAACTAACCCGCACCTGAGGCAATCCTTCTACCAGATGAGTGTCCATGGCTCAAGGCAAAGAGCCAGTTGCATTGAAAGTCTTGCTATATGTTATTTCTATTATGTTATCACTAACTCGTTGCAGGCACGAGAAGAAGTTTCTAAGGTGAATGATAAGAACATGCTAGTTCTCGGGAAAGCAACAAACCTTAACGCCGGTTATTCGCCCAACTTAGGGGCAATAGTTTTGCTACGCCTCGCGCATCAAGCAAATCATGCACAAGGAGATATCGTGTGTGGAGGAGTGATCACCATGTTGGCCAACTCCCTTGGTCTCAACTACAACCACCTTCGCCCCATTGTCGGTAACCACTTTGTTAATATTCATGTTCTTACTAGCGCTAGAATGGTAGTAGTTAGCCGTGGTCGTCATTGCATCAAAATTCATGGAGTGGCATACTTGTCGCCTACTCCTATGCCTAACCGCTTCTACATAGAACATGGACAATTGCATCATGTTCCACAGGCAGGAGATGCAGCTTTTGACCAAGAAAGCCCGGAGCCTAAACAAGTAGATGAAGAAGAACTCGCCACCGATGAAGAAGATGAGCAGCCCCAAGAGCAGCCACAACAAGAAGCCTACACCAACTACTCGGACCTCTACAGTCTCCAGGGCCCTATCAATGATTTGAGCAGCCTCGCCGAGTCCCTTGGAAACACGTCCGCTTACATGAATTCAAGCTTCTCCAACTGGAGCCAAGGATGGGCTCCTGACCAGCCGCCACAATGATCCTGCCGGTTTGGGTTTGCAAAAGCTTAAGCTTGGGGGAGGTCATACCCACGTCTACATCAAGATGTGGCGGTATATGAATAAATTGTAATGAGGTTGTACTTAAGCTCATGGAGCTTCAAAACACCCATGTTCATTTTTTCCAATACTTTGCTTTTAATTTGCTTTCGTATTTCTTTTTTCCTTTGCGATTTTTCGTTTGCAAGTTAGTTTTCAAAAACCCAAAAAACCAAAAAAAATAGAATAAGCTTTGTTTTGTTCTTGTTCTTTTTACCCCTTGGCGTTCGTTTGCATTTTTGTTTTCAGAGGAGTTGATCTATGCCGACCAACGAGGAATGGAAGAATAAGGAAGAGAAGTGTGTAAATTCATAACCATGAAGGTATGTCCTACGACTCCCATCTTTTGCACTTGAAATACTTATAGTAGATGTAGTAGTGGTATGTGTGATATGTGCAAGAGGGAGTGAGTCTTGATAATTAAGACAAAGGTTTTGTTCTATTAGCTGAAATAATTTTGTAGCCTTTGTTCTGTTTAGTCTAGATAACCAAGACTTGTTGTGGGACTGTTTTTGAATGAAATGTCCTTAACTAAGAATAACCACGCACAAGAGAAACTCTTCAAAAACTTGGGTGTTGAGAAAAATTATAGAGAAGGTGCTGTTAGAAATGCTCAACCCCATGTGTTAATTTTAATAGACTTGATAACACTTGTGGATTAAATTGTCTAGAGGAACTTAGTTGAAGGGTGAACGAGATTATGCCAAAAATCTGTGTTGTATCTCTTACATCGTGCTTCAGCTTCTCGCTGGTGCCATGCATGGCCTTGCTACTATATGCATGTGTACGTGTGTAAATGTGTCTTCGTCACCTTTCTTGATGTTATGCTGAGGACTCCGATAGCCAATGAATGATCCACCAGAGCTACGGCTCGGATTTCGGCTATGAGTTTGTTACCATACGTAGTGGCAACACTACAAACGAATATTATCCGGCTTTCTCTTGAATGGGTGTGTATGTGGTAAATAAAGGGGACTGATCAAAAGAGCTCGAAAGAGACATACATCAGAGGTCCATAGTTCCCAAAAATTAAGCCACAGCGAAACTCTATGCAAGATCCCTTATTTGGCATAATCCCTTCACGTGACAACCAAAGTTTTAGCAAACAATGATTGAAATAAAGTGCTTGAGAGCCTTGAGGATGAGATAAATGTGGGTATGTTTATGAGAACTCTATAGCATCATGTTTTTCTGCATGCCTTTCACTCCCTAACTTATGTTTCTATGGCTCCATCAAAGAAAAACTCTTCCGTGCATTCCCGGCAAGCAAGTGTTGCCTAGAA
Organism: Elymus sibiricus; assembly: GCA_039707655.1. Lineage (NCBI taxonomy): Eukaryota > Viridiplantae > Streptophyta > Magnoliopsida > Poales > Poaceae > Elymus > Elymus sibiricus. Next base: position 313,387,867 of record CM077676.1, read on the forward strand.
TAAATAGAATTGAGTGTTGCAAAGTTGTTTTATCTTGTAGATCAAAAACTTTGTGTTGATTATCTTTGCTTCACTAACACTTGCATAGTAACCATGCGACCACTACAGCTACACTAAGTTTTCAGGTCAAGAAGCGGAGGGCTATCTAGGTGTACCGATCGTAAGTGAACCAACACCTTCTCGTTATTTCAGTTTAAATATCTGGGTTCCTTATGATTCGGATTTCTCTCTATGTTACTCGAGGACGATCAAGTTTAAGCTTGGGGGAGTTGATGAGTGATATTTTTACACTCATTCACCCTTTGTTTAAACCGATATATTTCATTAAAACCGAGATATTCGCTCCGATATTGCTACTAATGACTAATGAATGCAAAGGATTCCACAAATCCTCTCTTTGATGTGTTTCCACAGGAAATGGGCTAAAAAGGGAAGAAATCACATGTAAACATGGAAAGGAGTGGAAAAGGAGATAGAAGAAATCATCAGGAGGCGCACCAGAGAAGACAGCACAAAAGACGATGTTCCATACGACCGTGAGCGCTCGTATGGCGTGAATTCCGAGGCTTCTCGTCCACCTGAACAACTTTTTTAAAGGGGACCACGTCGAAATGTTAACGGAACATCCTCGAGTGAAGCCAGAACAAAGCCATCTTCATCCCCTTTATCAACCCTAGCCTCCACCATTTCCATCTCCATTGCCACCATCACCACCATAGTGCTTCCTCTCTAGTTCATACTTGTAATCGTGCATCGCACAAGGCATCCATTGTAAGACATATTATCAATCAATTGATCTTCAAGATGTGTTCTTCAATGTATTCTTCATGCGATCTGATCTCCATGTGTGAGTAGTTCAGTAAGCTATGGGTTGAGGCATAGGCCTTGCAACCCACTGTATTTGTTGTAGCGATCAATGGAAGTGCTTTGAATTAACGTCCCGTATGTGTGAAATAAAATTGTTCCGTAGATGTCTCTTGTCTCGTCTGTGATCTTCATCCCTGCAGGTACCCAGGATCATGGAGATCGAGCCACGGAGAGGCTAAGGGCAGGGAGAACATGAAGTGTTATTCTGAACACCAGTGACAGAAGGGTTTAGTACGGTAACACGGATCCAATCCTTGGGGATTCATGAGGTGTAGTCATTAAATGCCCAAAGCTCTTGTCTGATTATTATAATCTTAATTATCGAGGCAACCACGCATGACGAATAGGGCCTTCGGTTCGACAACTGATTCTTGATGCAGGACTCAGGCCGTTCAAGATGTTATTTGGACACATCCCCCACTTTTGTTCGTAACAAGCACATCTCGATGGGTGACTTCCAGCGCACAAATTAAGATCATATTTGGTCCCAACACAAATACATGGTCGTAAGCATTAAGACCTCATACCCGTACCTATTTTTATTATAAGTGTTTCATCACAATTAGCTTGATTGATCCGGTCAAAAGATAGAATTATTTCTTTGACAGAAGCTTGCTAGAGACCATTGCTTCAAGGGAACCTTTGTTAGGACCGAGAGTATATCGACCAGAGGGGGGCTGAATGGGAGATTCAAAAATTCTTGCGAAAGTTTTGAACATATCCCAAACACAGCAGCGGAAAATATGGTTCGGTAGAGTAACACTTGAAATGAGCTCGCTATAGAATGATAAATCTATCGAAGCATAAATCAGTTATCATTCGAACACAAGTTCAACAGATATGAAGGCAATGCAATACCTGAACAGATACAATAGCACGAAGAAAAACAAAATATAGACTACGATGAAAATGCACAGATATTGATAGCAAGATAAAGATTCGGCAGAGAAGGTAATCACGCAGGCGTACAGATATACGAGGAGAATTAAACTAGCCTGAGACGATGGAAAACTAGGAACGATGAGAATAAGGTAGACAATTGATAAACTATGAATGATCAGATACTGCTATCGGCACTGAGCACGAAGGTAAACTGCTGAATGAAATGCAGTAATGTAAAGCGAACCAGTGGTGCTCGATGGCGACAGGAGAATTTGGTAGACCAGTTCGCCCTTCTGCCAAAGGACTATGTCTGGTTGGAGGGGTTGTGATTTAACACAGAGGATAAACTCTCCTCGCCCTATTCTCCTTCAACTCGGAGCTGATCAGACTCCAGTTGATTTCACTCGTGGTAGATACTTGTCGGCGATCTCCAAACCTTCACTGAAGATAAACTCTCTTCGCGAACCACAATAACTCTTGGTTGCTGAAGATCTTGCTCGGTGAAGACAATTACTCTTCGACACTCGAGCCGACACCTATCTGTCTAGAGAGTGCGCAGCTCTCAAGAGTAATAGGTACAAGAACTCTAACTCAGAACTACTGTGATGCTCAACCACTGTCTAAGTTTTGGCTCTTGTTTTTTTTTCTCTCGGTGGATCTTAAACTCAAATCACTTGGAGAGGGGTTGCTCAATCAATCTTCTCAGAAATCTTAAGCGGAGCAGCCAATGGGCAACGTTGGAGCAGGGTGGCTATTTATAGCCGCAGCCTTCCCTGATGGGAAATGACCAAATTGGACATGTGGAGCAGCCAATGGCCAAACGACACGAGTCCAACGGTCGGAATTGAGCACAACAGTAACATTACGTGCGGAGCAAGTAATGCTAACTCCTCAGTTCGAAAGATATCTACTACAGCGACGAAGAACAACGTCTTCTGCTGGTACGTAATCATTCGAAGCATAAAGAGATTTCTCTCAGTCTCGCATAGGTTTGGGCTAAGCATCACAACGGATCTAAGCTTCGAGAACCTATACCCCTCTTAATAGTACGGAGGTCCTATGACTCAAATGAATGAAAGAGGAACAACGAAAAGAATGCTACGTCTTCACTTCGTCTTCATCTTCCATCGCTGCAGTCAATTTCTTCGGACAGAAACACCGAACCAATTGCTTCACGTCAGCAATAAATTTTCGAGGGGTCATCTCCTTCACTTCATTCTTCTCGTCTTCAAGTCTTCAGAGAATGTAGCTCATTCATCTCAGCGGTGCAGATATTCTTCGGTGAAGTTCCTCGAACTGTACACCGAAAACAGCATTCTCTTCGGCACTGCATGGACTATTCTCTTTGTGTGCACTAGCAAACAAATCAGTCCATGCCTGTTTCTGTCAACAATCTCCAAAACATACGAGGGCAAGTATTGCAGCAACAACCTTCCTCTCGTGGGTTCGATAACCCAAGGTCACCTCTTTGGGGAAATAGGTGTGGGGTACTTTCTCTTCCGTTACCGGATCACTAAAAAAGAAGAAACTATGTGCGATGCATTAATCGCAAACGGTATCGTAATAAAACCGTCACCAATAAAACGAACTGTGTGCGATGACTCAGACATCAAATACGATTCAAAAAAGAGTTCTGTATGCGATAAGTGGCATACAGTTGATCCATACAAACTGTTTGCGATGATACAAAATAACGCGAACGGTTATCCAAATCTAGACGTGTGCGATAGAGGACATACATTTTACTCGGATGAACTGTTTGCGATCAGCGAAAATAACACAAACGATTACCCAGATCTAGACGTGTGCGATAGACAGCATATAGGTCACCCAGATGAACTGTTTGCGATGATCCAGAAGAACACAAATGATTTGGCGTAACAAGATGTGCGTGATACCCGGCAAACAGGTTGGTAATCAGAATTGTGTGCAATAATTCTAGACAGCCCATACGATTTTTTGTTGTGAATTGTGTGCTCGACAGGGCACAGAATTCAAGAAACCAACTGTCGGTGATACTATAAAAGATCATTGTCGAATATGTTTTGCTAACCGTCTGTGATGAGATTGACAGGGGAAACAGAGATAACAAATTAATATGAGGGAATGGTAACAGAGATATACATTCTGCTTAATTTAGTCCTTCTTCTTCTTCTTCTTCTTCTTGGATGGCCCCGCGACATCGTCTTGGCGGGGACGCTTCTTGCCGCTGACCTTTGGTTTTTCATCGCCATAGCTGTCCTCGTCATCGTCATCGTCATTGATGTCCTCGTCCTCCTCCTCCTCGTTCGACCTTTCCTCCTCCTCCTCATCATCATCATCGTCGTCGTCTTCGTCCTCCGACGGCTCCTCATCCATCCGGTCATCGTCTGACGACTCGGGTGGCGGCGTCCCTGTGGCACCCTGGTTTTGGCAACTTTTTCTTTTCAAAATCTTTCTGGCTTTATTTGCAATTTGGATGGTTTTTGAATCCTTTTCAGTTGATTTTGGACTTATGAATCTCTCTCAGTGATCCAAAGCCCTCAGCATCTTGCCAAAATCTTGTCACTTACCTTCTGGATCAAATTCTAATTCTCCATGTTTCCCAATTATTCATTTTCTTCCTCTGGGAAAACCTGTCATCACTATTGGTTACAAAGCAACCTATAGTTCTGGTGATCAGAAAAATCACAAATTAATACCACACCTTCTTGTCATCATCTACTCCCACAATCTTCAAAAACATTTCATGGTCCAGTATAAAGTTTCGTCCAGAAAACTCAATTTGTCTTCTGGACAGTACTGGCCCTTTGTGAAGCAACTCATATTTTCCCAACTCAGAAAACTCTCAGATAATTCCCTGAGCTACTAGGGAACCTATCTTGCCACAATATCCAAAAATATCATCTTGCCCAGTACAAATTTTCAGCAGCAATATTCTGACAAGTTTCTGCTCAAATGGAACCTCTGTGAAGGAAGTAACAGCTAGGGGTTTCCAAATGAGCTGAAATATTTATGACATCTTCTATCCACCAAATGAGCCTCCCACACCAAAGTTCAGCTCCAGCAGATCAACCAGATGAGTGCTACAAGCTCATCTTGCTTCTGTTCCAGTAATAGCAGTTGTACATGAACTATACTCAAATCTTGATGAAAGTTTCTCAAACTTGGCCAGCTTGGAGTCCTTCCAAGATAGATCACCCCAGACATCTCCATTGGCTCCATCTCCAGCTCACCTCTCCTCTAGATCTCTCTCAACATTTCTGTCAGAAACTGTAGCAGAAGCTACACTTCACACCAGAGTGCATCTAGTCGAACCAGAGGCACAGGGGGACTAAGTGATCGAGGGTCGACGTGTTGGACAAGAAGCGCCAGACTTGCGTGTCCTCCAAGTGCCAATGCTCGTGGTGAGCACGGCACTGGCATGCCAAATCTCGCGCTCTGCATCGCGCCCGTGACGGATGTGATGCATCCGACTGCCTCGCGTGACCCCAGCTTCTCCCAGCTTGCCGACATCGTTTCCTTCCTCCACTTGGTCGTTCTGGAACTTGCCCCTCGCCGAAATCATCTCCAGCGGCCACCACGCACGCGGGCACTGTGGCACCCGTGCGGCCACAGTGGCTCTGCCGCTCGTCGCCTTCCTCCGCTAGCCGCCATCGCCGCATTAACTCCTCCCGCCCTCTCCTATCCCGTCGCCCGCTCCCAGCCAGCCAGCGCGGCGTCCTGGCGCCGGCGACGTGTCCCGAGCTCCGCCGCTCCAGAAGCTCCTCCTCCCTCCTATATAAAGGCCTCCCCGGCCTCTCTTCGCTCCTCACCCCACTCCTCCACCTCCTAATCGAGCTCCCGAGCCCCGAGCCAAGGCCGAGAGGCCCTCTGGCCTCGCTTCTCGCCGGAGATCCGCCGCCACCCGAGCTCTGCCTCCTCGCCGTTACCTTCCTCCCCGGACACCACCGACTGCGCCCGCGAGCTCACCTCACTCCACTGACCCAGCCCAAGCCCTTGCCCGGTTGAATCCCCGCCGGAATCGCCGTCTCCGACGACGCCTGAGAACCACCGCCGCCGGAGAGGAAGGGGACGACACCGTCCGGCCATCTCTTGCCAACTCACGGGTACGTGCGTGTTCGTCTCGATGCGCTCGATCCATTCCTGTAGTCGCCGGACCTCGCCGCCGTCTGTATCGCCGGCGACCGTCGCCGGAGCTCCACCGTTCTCTGTTTCCCTCCTCCCCCTTTTAAATCTGACAGCGGGGCCCATTCGTCAGGGGCACACCGAAGCGGTAAGTGGAGGCGCCCTGGCAAAGTACGCCTTCGACGTGGCCCCTGTGAATTTTCTGATTTTCTGTTAAATTCCAGATTTGACCAGTAACTTTGACCAGCCATAACTTTTTATCCATAAGTCCAAATCAATTGATTCTTGTTGCATCTGGTTTGTCTTGAGCTCCTCTATTTTCTGGCAAATTTTGGTATTTTTCTCATGCTCACAGAATTTCTGGTGCACAGAACAGTAGTATGTGACATTTTCAATTGTATTTTTAAAATATTTTTAGAGGGAAATTCTTTTGGTTTTGAAGCCCAGGAGTTTGTGGATAACCCAACAGAGCAAGGCAAGCCATGTCATCCATTTCATGAAGCATTTCAATAGTGTTGGCTATTTAATTGAATTTCCTGCATTATTTTTGATATGTGATAATCCATAGTAATTTACTTGGATGCCTAGCTACTGCCATGTTTAGTTATTCATGATCAAAATACATGCTTGATAAGTGCTTGACAACACTAAACTTAATTGGTTGATCAACTGTCACCTATCCGGACTCATCCGTGCAGCCACATTTGCCGGTATGGGACGGCCTTGACTTGGTCTGGCTCTGTGCTCTTTTATCGGTACCACCAAACTAGGGAGGGTTATGCGTACGTGCTGCCCTGATCAGGTAGACGACGATAATCCTGTGAGCCCAGTTGAGTTAATTTGCCGGCGTCCCCGTTTGGGACAGTTTAGTTGGCCACAACGGTGGCAGGTGTCACGGGGTGACACAGGGGCCACCCAGGACATGACCCTGGGAGGGTATGATTGTCGGTGGTACGATGGGAGAGTCACGGGTCAGACAGGTTTCGTTGGAGCAGCACCGGACCACCCGAATGGGATCACGAGGCCAGGAGCTCCATAGTGTGGGTAAAGTGCGCAACCTCTGCAAAGTGTAAGAATCTATTCGAATAGCCGCATCCACGGTATTGGACAGTCCGTACTAGGCCACTGAATGGTCAACCACAATAATGATAATAATGATGGAAGAACTTGTCTTATGTTCGGAAGTCCTCAGTGGATTATGAGTATTCTGGGGTTGTGGGACAACCCAGAGGAGAGTAAGTTGGTACTTGGTACCAGTAAGTAAGCAATTTAAGTACTTAATTTGTTAATTGCCATGCTGTTGTTTGCTGCATTGTTATGGTTGCCGTGAGCTTGCGAGTACATTCCAAGTACTCACCTGGCGTATCATGCCAGATGCAGGAGAAGCCGAGGACGGAGGTCCCGAAGGTTCGTGCTACGCTAACTAGGCCGTGTCCCAGCAGTGTCCCTGTGGATGGAGTTATCCGCGCTATGTTCCGCTACGCCGTAGAATCACCTAGTAGTATCGAGGCCCTGCTATGTTTCATAAATAATGTAGATATTGTCTTAGCACGTGCAGTGCTTTTGGCCTCGCTATCGATGTAAATTATGAGCTTGTACTCGAGACATATCAATAAAGATCAGTGATGTTCTGTTCCAAGTTGTTGTGTGTTTCCAGAAGACATGATCTCTGGGTTGGAAACACTGGGTAAACCGGTCCTCTGAGCCGGGGTGCCACAATGCTTGGTATCAGAGCCGCGCTGACTGTAGGACACCCTAGTTAACCCTGCGCTAGAAATGCGATTAGTTTAGAGTCTTGAGATGTGTCTTGCTTGTTGCATCTGATTGCTGCATTGCATGCATATAGTTTTATTGTGCTAACGGCTGGTTTGATGAGTGTAGATGGCACCTGTTCCGCACCACTACAATCACGAGCCGGCACCGTTCACTTTTCCAGTACTGCTTCGTAGTGTCTGGCTTCGGCTGTATCCCAACGGCGAAGACCCAGTGTACCAGGTGTTTCGTGAGAAGCTTGCTGGTTCAGTGTACGAGTATCACGCGGAGGCATTTCTTACTGCGAGTTCGGATATTGGTAGCTACTCCCATTCTTCCAAGGGCGGAACTGCTTCTACTCCAGAGTTGGCGATCTAGTTTGCTGCGATGGAGGCTCTCATTGACTTGCGCTTCCACGACGTCGAGATGCAGACTCATCCAGGTTTCTTTCACTACCCCACCCTGTCGCCTGCGACAGGGCGAGTCCTTTTCGCACCTGTTGACCCGGCAAGTGATCGTGCTACTGGTGTGTTTATCTCGTTATTTGAACGCCAGTTACCGTATGATCACTTCACTAGCTGAGGAGCTGACTCATGCCCGTGAGGCACTTGCAGCTGTTGCGGCAGCACAGTCTCCTCCTCCACCTCCGTTTTCACCTGTGTATACTCCACCCGTTCCACCTTCTGAGACTCTTTCTAGTTCGTTCGGACCGCCAGGCTTTTCGTCTGGTAGCCGACGTGAGACCCCGGCAGAGTGGGCCTCACTTCTAGCCACTCCAGCTGCTTCGATGCTGCGGCGTCGTGCTTCCTCTCCTTCAGAGGGAGAACCTTCCCGTCAACGTCGTCGTGTTACCTTTGATCCGGAGGCTGAGATTCACATCATCAGCTCAGATTCCGAGACAGGATCAGACGACGAGGAGTCTTCAGTTTACCAGTGTTCGTGCCACCGACGTCACTAGAGTGGAGACTTGAATTTCAGTGCATGCATCATAGCATGCCTGCATATGTCAACTGCCGTATGAGTAGTCTAGTCATGATAATCCCCCTACTAGCTTGTCATGTATGATGTTGGGTTGCCTTGTATAATTATGTTGTTCACTTTATTTGCTCTTTCTATTTGGTTTATTTCTTTTCTGGTGTCATACTACCCTGCTTTCCCTTATGGATGTTGCTCATTGATTCAGTATTTTGCAATGGGAACAAATTTAGGATGAAGAGGTGTAGTAATCAAGGCGGCGATGGAACTCCTGTTCGTCGATCCGCCAGACAGGCAGGGCAGTCACCAGAAGATTTACCACCTCCACCCCCACAGTCACCTACCATTGATCAGATTATGAGAATGTTTGAAGAGAATAAAAATTAGGAAGGAGGATATCCCCAAGACAGCCTTTACCACTCGATATGGTTTGTATGAATTTACAGTCATGTCATTTGGGCTGACAAATGCTCCAGCCTATTTCATGAGCATGATGAACAAGGTCTTCATGGACTTCTTGGACAAATTTGTGGTAGTATTCATCGATGATATTCTCATCTACTCCAAAGATGAAGAAGAGCATACGCAACACCTACGTGCTATCCTGGAAAGACTAAGGACCCATTGCTTGTACGCCAAATTCAGTAAATGTGAATTTTGGCTAAGAGAGGTGGGCTTTCTGGGACATGTTCTGTCAGAACAAGGTGTGGCTGTCGACCCCAGCAAAGTAACTGATGTATTAAACTGGAAGACACCAGCCACAGTAACCGAAGTCCGTAGTTTTCTGGGATTGGCAGGCTACTACCGTCGCTTCATCGAAGGCTTCTCAAAGATAGCCAAGCCACTGACAGAATTACTGAAAAAGAACCACAAATTTGCCTGGACGGAAGAATGTGATAGCAGTTCCATGGAATTAAAAATGAGGCTAACTACAGCCCCTGTCTTAGCTCTTCCAGACATTCACAAGAGCTTTGACATATACTGCGACGCTTCCAGGCATGGAATCGGCTGCGTTCTAATGCAAGAAGGAAAGGTTGTGGCATATGCATCCAGACAGCTACGACCCCATGAAGAGAACTATCCTACTCATGATTTGGAATTGGCAGCCGTGATTCATGCATTAAAAATTTGGAGGCATTATCTCATTGGGCAGCGATGTGAAATATACACGGACCATAAGAGTCTCAAGTATATTTTCACCCAACCTGATCTGAATCTCAGGTAGAGAAGATGGCTTGAATTGGTCAAGGACTATGATATTGGAATTAATTATCATCCGGGAAAAGCCAATGTGGTCGCCGATGCCCTTAGCAGAAAGCAAGGTACCTTAAATGCACTAATGAAGGGAATGCATCCGAGGCTGCTGGAAGAGTTTGCCAAGCTGAATATGGTGTTATGCGGCCCAATTAGCCCGGACACAATGGAAATTATTCCCACACTTATGGAAGAAATTAAGGCAGCTCGGAGATCAGACAAAGATATACAAGAGATCAAGGAGCGCATTTCGCAAGGAAAGGCCAAGTCCTTCCGAATTGATGACCAGGGCACTGTATGGTTTGAGAACCGAATATGTGTGCCTGATCAGGACAGCTTGAGGCAGCAAATACTCAGAGAGGCACATGAAAAATCTGCATATTCTATCCATCCGGGAGGAACAAAAATGTACCAGGACTTGCGAGAAACCTTTTGGTGGCCAGGAATGCGAAGGGACATTGCATACTATGTCGCCTGTTGTGACATCTGCAACAGAGTTAAGGCTGAACACCAGAAACCCGCTGGGCTACTGCAACCTTTATCAGTTCCCCAGTGGAAATGGGATGACATATGCATGGACTTCATTGTTGGACTACCCAAGTCAACAAGAGGCCATGATGCTATCTGGGTCATCGTAGACATACTTACGAAAGTGGCTCACTTCCTTCCGGTAAAGACCACTTTCAACGCTTATCAGCTCGCATAGCTCTACATGTCCCGGATAGTCAGCCTTCACGGAGTACCCAAGTCTATCACATCAGATAGAGGCTCCTTGTTCACTTCAGCATTTTGGCTGCGACTGCATCAAGCCCTGGGAACCGTGCTAAAGCATAGTACGGCATATCATCCACAGACAGATGGGCAGACAGAACGTGTGAATCAGATATTGGAAGATATGCTTCGGTCCTGTGCTCTCACCTATGGACCCAAATGGGAGGATAGTCTACCCTATGCAGAATTCTCTTACGATAACAGTTATCAGTCGAGTCTCAAGATGTCACCATTCGATGCCTTGTATGGACGGAAATGCCGCACTCCTTTAAATTGGTCTCAGACAGGAGACAACCATATCTTCGGCACGGATTTGATGCTCGAGGCTGAGAAACAAGTCAAGGACATTCAGGAACGTCTTCGAGCAGCCAAGTCCCGTCAAAAGAGCTATTATGATCCGAAGCATCGGGAAGTAACTTTTGAGCCCGGAGCATATGCCTATCTTCGAGTTACCCCCATGAAAGGAGTAAAGAGGTTTCACACCCGAGGAAAGCTTGCACCGAGATATATCAGTCCCTTTCCAGTAATGGCTAGAAGAGGCAGAGTGGCATACCAGCTAGAATTACCACCAGAGTTGTCAGAGGTTCACGATGTCTTCCACATATCACAGTTGAGAAAGTGCATTGCACCTCCGATCAAACAAGCAGATATGAGTGAGCTAGAGCTGACCAAATATTTGACCTACGAGGAAAGACCTGTCAGAATATTGGATGAGATGGAAAGAACTACCAGGAGTAAGACAATCAAATTTTACAAGGTGTTGTGGGATCATCATACTGAGGAAGAGGCTACCTGGGAAAGAGAGGATTTTCTGAAATCAGCATATCCACACTTGTTCCCTGAGCAACCGAATCTCGAGGACGAGATTCATTCTAAGGGGGGTAGGTTTGTGACACCCTAGTTTTGGCAAATTTTTCTTTTCAAAATCTTTCTGGCTTTATTTGCAATTTGGATGGTTTTTGAATCCTTTTTAGTTGACTTTGGACTTATGAATCTCTCTCAGTGATCCAAAGCCCTCAGCATCTTGCCAAAATCTTGTCACTCACCTTCTGGATCAAATTCTAATTCTCCATCTTTCCCAATTATTCATTTTCTTCCTCTGGGAAAACATGTCATCACTATGGGTTACAAAGAAACCTATAGTTCTGGAGATCAGAAAAATCCCAAATTAATACCACACCTTCTTGTCATCATCTACTCCCACAATCTTCAAAAACATTTCATGGTCTATAATAAAGTTTGGTCCAGAAAACTCAATTTGTCTTCTGGACAGTACTGGCCCTTTGTGAAGCAACTCATATTTTCCCAACTCAGAAAACTCTCAGATAATTCCCTGAGCTACTAGGGAACCTATCTTGCCACAATATCCAAAAATATCATCTTGCCCAGTACAAATTTTCAGCAGCAATATTCTGACAAGTTTCTGCTCAAATGAAACCTCTGTGAAGGAAGTACCAGCTAGAGGTTTCCAAATGAGCTGAAATTTTTATGACATCTTCTATCCACCAAATGAGCCCCCCACACCAAAATTCAGCTCCGGCAGATCAACCAGATGAGTGCTACAAGCTCATCTTGCTTCTGTTCCAGTAATAGCAGTTGTACATGAACTATATTCAAATCTTGATGAAAGTTTCTCAAACTTGGCCAGCTTGGAGTCCTTCCAAGATAGATCACCCCAGACATCTCCATTGGCTCCATCTCCAGCTCACCTCTCCTCTAGATCTCTCTCAACATTTCTGTCAGAAACTGTAGCTGAAGCTACACTTCACACCAGAGTGCATCTAGTCGAACCAGAGGCACAGGGGGACTAAGTGATCGAGGGTCGACGTGTTGGACAAGAAGCGCCAGACTTGCGTGTCCTCCAAGTGCCAATGCTCGTGGTGAGCACGGCACTGGCATGCCAAATCTTGCGCTCTGCATCGTGCCCGTAACGGATGTGATGCATCCGACTGCCTCGCATCACCCCAGCTCGCCGACATCGTCTCCTTCCCCCACCTGGTCGTTCTGGAACTTGCCCCTCGCCGGAATCGTCTCCGGGGGCCGCCACGCACGCGGGCACTGTGGCACCCGTGCGGCCACAGTTGCTCTGCCGCTCGTCGCCTTCCTCCGCTAGCCGCCATCGCCGCATTAACTCCTCCTGTCCTCTCCTATCCCGTCGCCCGCTCCCAGCCAGCCAGCGCGGCGTCCTGGCACCGGCGACGTGTCCCGAGCTCCGCCGCTCCAGAAGCTCCTCCTCCCTCCTATATAAAGGCCTCCCCGGCCTCTCTTCGCTCCTCACCCCACTCCTCCACCTCCTAATCGAGCTCCCGAGCCCCGAGCCAAGGCCGAGAGGCCCTCTGGCCTCGCTTCTCGCCGGAGATCTGCCGCCACCCGAGCTCTGCCTCCTTGCCGTTCCACTCCTCCCTGGACTCCACCGACTGCACCCGCGAGCTCACCTCACTCCACTGACCCTGCCCAAGCCCTTGCCCGGTCGAATCCCCGCCAGAATCGCCGTCTCCGACGACGCCCGAGAATCACCGCCGCCGGAGAGGAAGGGGACGACGCCGTCCGGCCATCTCTCGCCAACCCACGGGTACGTGCGTGTTCATCTCGATGCGCTCGATCCATTCGTGTAGTCGCCAGACCTCGCCGCCGTTTGTATCGTCGGCGACCGTCGCCGGAGCTCCGCCGTTCTCTGTTTCCCTCCTCCCCCTTTTAAATCTGACAGCAGGGCCCATTCGTCAGTGGCACACCGAAGCGGTAAGTGGGGGCGCCCTGGCAAAGTACGCCTTCGACGTGGCCCCTGTGGATTTTCTGATTTTCTCTTAAATTCCAGATTTGACCAGTAACTTTGACCAGCCATAACTTTTTATCCATAAGTCCAAATCAATTGATTCTTTTTGCATCTGGTTTCTCTTGAGCTCCTCTATTTTTTTTTGGCAAATTTTGGTATTTTTCTCATGCTCACAGAATTTCTGGTGCACAGAACAGTAGTATGTGACATTTTCAATTGTATTTTTAAAATATTTTCAGAGGGAAATTCTTTTGGTTTTGAAGCCCAGGAGTTTGTGGACAACTCAACAGAGCAAGGCAAGCCATGTCATCCATTTCATGAAGTATTTCAATAGTGTTGGCTATTTAATTGAATTTCATGCATTATTTTTGATATGTGATAATCCATAGTAATTTACTTGGATGCCTAGCTACTGCCATGTTTAGTTATTCATGATCAAAATACATGCTTGATAAGTGCTTGACAACACTAAACCTAATTAGTTGATCAAGTGTCACCTATCCGGACTCATCCGTGCAGCCACATTTGCCGGTATGGGACGGCCTTGACTTGGTCTGGCTCTGTGCTCTTTTATCGGTACCACCAAACTAGGGAGGGTTATGCGTACGTGCTGCCCTGATCAGGTAGACGACGATAATCCTGTGAGCCCAGTTGAGTTAATTTTCCGGCGTCCCCGTTTGGGACAGTTTAGTTGGCCACAACGGTGGCAGGTGTCACGGGGTGACACAGGGGCCACCCAGGACATGACCCTGGGAGGGTATGATTGTCGGTGGTACGATGGGAGAGTCACGGGTCAGGCAGGTTTCGTTGGAGCAGCACCGGTCCATCCGAATGGGATCACGAGGCCAGGAGCTCCATAGTGTGGGTAAAGTGCGCAACCTCTGCAGAGTGTAAGAATCTATTCGAATAGCCGCGTCCACGGTATTGGACAGTCCGTACTAGGCCACTGAATGGTCAACCACAATAATGATAATAATGATGGAAGAACTTGTCTTATGTTCGGAAGTGCTCAGTGGATTATGAGCATTCCGAGGGTTGTGGGACAACCCAGAGGAGAGTAAGTTGGTACTTGGTACCAGTAAGTAAGCAATTTAAGTACTTAATCTGTTAATTGCCATGCTTTTGTTTGCTGCATTGTTATGGTTGCCGTGAGCTTGCGAGTACATTCCAAGTACTCACCTGGCGTATCATGCCAGATGCAGGAGAAGCCGAGGACGGAGGTCCCGAAGGTTCGTGCTACGCTAACTAGGCCGTGTCCCAGCAGTGTCCCTGTGGATGGAGTTATCCGCGCTATGTTCCGCTACGCTGTAGAATCACCTAGTAGTATCGAGGCCCTGCTATGTTTCATAAATAATGTAGATATTGTCTTAGCACGTGCAGTGCTTTTGGCCTCGCTATCGATGTAAATTATGAGCTTGTACTCGAGACATATCAATAAAGATCAGTTCTGTTTTGTTCCAAGTTGTTGTGTGTTTCCAGAAGACATGATCTCTGGGTTGGAAACACTGGGTAAACCGGTCCTCTGAGCCGGGGTGCCACAGTCCCTTCCATGAACCGGATAAAATCGAGGTCTGGGCTCGACGCCGGACTCATGGAAAATGAGCGGGATGATTCTGAGGTTAACCTTTGATCGGGTGCCAGACTGCTGTCGGAACTGTCGTCCCCGCTGTCGCTCGACATGGCTGCGCTACGTATACAAACCGCGAGAAAGCAAGATTGCAGAGTGTGTGTAAGTGTGTAGCGCGGCCGGCCGGGACGATGAAGATGGTGGCGACTGAAGCTGGGTGTGAAGAAAATAGGAATGGTAATTGAAGCGGGGTATGAAGAAAAGAGGAATGGCAATTGAAGTGGGGGGGTTAACGGATTATATTGGCGCCGTGGCAGGTGGTTAGAATTCTGATATAATCAACCGCGATTATTAGTACACCAGTCGCTCCAAATGCCCGCGGTTGCTCGGTTATCAATGTGATAATTATGCCCACGGGTTGAAGCATCCAAATGTGAAACAAGCATTTAACAGCAATCAATAGATGAGTTCTGCTTATTGATGTAGCCGGTAATAATCAAACAAAACCCCTAATAATCATTGCAAACAACACATAGAAGATGGCTAATGTGATAACTAGAACTACACATTCTAGTTCCTTCTTGTCTCTTGCTTTCATCTGTTGCTTGTGATTGATTCTTTCTTGCTTCATCGTAGTGATTGTACAATCCAGATTAGTCAGTTTCTTCTTCAGCTTTACGTTATCTTCTGCGAGCTTGGTGATAACACTTCGAGCCCTGCCATGCCATTCATCATCCAACCAGTTAACAAAGGCAAAAGCCTCATGTCCCTGCGAATGTTAAATATTCAGGATGAGTGGGGGCATTAACTCAACTTAAAGGATGAACTTAGCACTAACCTCTAAGGGGCAACTGAGAAACCGTCTGCCAATGTCGAATCCCTCCGTGCATACACGTCGAGCGGGAGTGTGTCTGTGCACACAACTCAGCTTTTGGTACTTTTCGCTGGCGCAAAACTCGGATTCGAACTCATGTTGCGAGAGTCTGGAGTCATACTCCGGATCCGGCAGTTGATCGCTTTCCTGTGTGTGTGGGGGGGGGGGGCGGGGTTGCGCATTCAGGACAGATTGAGGGAGCTACTATGTACATGCTAAAAAGATCAAGATTGATTTGAACCTAACAAGATGATTCGGATCCGTAGTACACCGTCCTTCTGATGACCTTAGGCAAGTGCTCGGCGGTGACCGCCATCGTGGTGCCGCCGCCCATCGCGCTGCCGAGAGCGACGACATGAGCCGGAGCAGCCGCACCGAAACCATCAGCACCAGTGATCCTCATTCCCCCAATGTAAGCGCCACGCGAGGGAATTTGGGGGCTAGGGATTTGGGGGAAATGGGGAAACTGTGGGGATATGATAACGGTCGGGAAACTACTTATCGCACTCTGTTGTATACGGCACACGGTTTGTACATATCGTGCGTGTTTGATATTACAACTTCAGACACCATTTCCACACCAAATCGTGTGAGATGACAATGTGTGTGAGACACGATTCCTGTAACATAACTGTATGTGATGTAATACTTAGGGTAAACAGCCGCTCTGCGGATACCCGTCATCAAAAAAATAAAAACAGCCGCTCTGTGGATAGAGATGGGGGCAGCGGCCGAGGCAGCGGCTACCGGATAGGAGGTCAATCCTCGATCGCTATATGGTGGCGGCATGATAGGAGGTCAATCCTCGGTCGGCGGTGGGAGATACTAGGAGGAGCTCAATCCTCGAGGTCAGCGGGGGCGTGATTGGAGCACATCCCTCGCAGTCGACGGCGGGATAGTGGAGCTCGAACTTCAGGCGGTTGCCCCACTAAGCACTGCTCCTCGATCCTGCTGTCTCGGCGTGCCGCAAATATGTGTTGCTCTGTCTGCTGGGTGGAGGTCGCCGCGTGGCGTATTAATTAAGGTATTCTTTTCGTTGAGTGGCTTAATTAAGGTAGTATTCAATTCATAAGGGTTGTACTGTACGTGTAAATTGACTGGTCATTCATTTGTGTCATCGCATGGCTGGATAACAATATGGAGCAGCCTCCGTAAATTATGAAAATAATATCTTGTGATTTATTCACGCATCTTTGGGCATCCAGTAATCCATTTATTAATGTTTTGTTGAATTACCCCTCGTGTGTGCAGATGGAACGTTCTCAATGGATGAAGGATCGGACATCCTTACAGTTTAGGGGTGGCGTTCAGGAGTTCATGACTTTGGCTGAATGGACAAAGCGGAGAGTTTGTGAAGAATATTACATCCTCTATCCATGCCTGGATTGTACCAATACAGAGTCACATCCAATTATGGAGGTTGGGTACCACTTATACAAGTGGGGATTCATGGATGCATATACACGTTGGACTAGACACGGTGAAGCCAGTCATGGATGAAGGTAACCAGGGCGGCGAGATGCCAAACCCCGATCAGAGTCACATGGATGTTGAATCTAACCTTGGGGCTCGGACATCAAGCTACCAACGGAACAGAGACATGCCAAAAAAACCACAGAAAAACCAAGGCTGCGACGCAGACGACACCGACGACCCTGATGGTATGCCAGATTTTGCTGCTATGATTGCAGATTTCTAGGGCCCGTTTAAAGAAATGGTTGGGTACAAAGATCTGCCAACCATTGAGGCAGACTCCAAGAAAGATTTGTATGCAGGTTGCAAAAAGAAATATTCTAAGTTGAGTGCCACACTGGTGCTTCTCAGATTTAAAGTAGAAAGCGATCTATCAAACAAGGGCTTCACAGACTTGTTAGGTCTTTTCAAAGACATTCTTCCAAAAGATAATGTGCTCCCCAAAAGCACGAACGAAGTGATGAAAGTTGTTTGCCCATTGGAACTTGAAGTCCATAAGATACACACTGTTGTACCGCAGTGACTACAAAGATTTGCATTCATGTCGCAAATGCAAGCATCCACGATACAGGCGCAGGAGAGCAAAGGACAATGACAAAACGGACAATGAGATCAAGACAGGAATCCCATTCAAGGATGTTTGGTACATTCCTATTATTCCAAGGTTGAAGCGTTTGTTTGCAAACCCTAGAGAGGCAAAGAGGTTGCGGTGGCATCAAGATGAGCAAACTGTTGTTGGTGTAGTGAGAACCAGGGCCTCAAAAAAACCTTCTAAGCTTGGGATTATGCCAGTCTAGGGCTGTTGCGAAGTAGCCCCAGCAAAGAACCAACCTTGCCGGTAAGCAAGACATGCGGCAAGCACTACATCAACAAGCAAAAAGCTCGTTGGGGAGAAGCTTCTTCCCAGCGGTATGACTTCCCGGCAAGGACAGAGCCGGCAAACTAAGGCCTCCAGACAGGTCATCAAAGAGTCGCCAGGAAGATCAAGACGGTGCCAGCAAGCCAGAAGCTGGCAAGCTCATGCCTCAAGCCGGCAAGCTCCCACCACCGAGTCGCTGCACCTACCTGTCAGGCTCTTGCTGACAGATGACGGGCGTGCAGATGGTTAGGTAGAGCCTGCGGGGCATGTGACAGATCGCCGCTCAAGAAATACCTTTATTGACACATGTCCTCATGTGTGTCGCAACTACTTTTACCCCTCTGTATTTACCATTTTGCCATTATGGTAGCCCCTTTCATATATAAAAGGAGGCTCGTGGAAACCTTTACAAAGGATCGGAGCCTGCTTAATTACACATGTAGCCGCACCTTCCGCGCACCTTGCCGGCAATGGTGCGCTCTTGTAATAGTAAGGATCTAAAACAACCATTAATCCACCAAAGCAGGAGTAGGGTTTTATGCCTCACGGCGGCCCGAACCTGGGTAAATCCCCGTGCACGCCGAGCTGCTGGATTTGCTCTTTGTGTGCTGCGTCCCCTTAGCTAAACCACAAAGGGGCCTCACTGTTCCCATAGATGGTCATACACTGACATCTTTGGCGCGCCAGGTAGGGGGCACGCGTATGCGAATCTGCTCCAGCAGCGTCGGTTTCATCTTCATCATCAACGACGTCCAAGAAGAGCAAGGACGTCGCTGCCACGTCTACTTCCGAGGCACAGTTTTAACTGTTTGCGACAGTGAAGACGATGGTGGCTAAACCTATCGCCATATCGGCGACATCGGCACACATCATTCGTCACGAGCAATTCGAGCGCCCTGCATGACGCTCTGATGAATCGCAGTGTTTTCGCCGTGCTACCAAAAGAGCTAAGTTCTAATACTTTAGTTACTTTCTGTTATTTAGTCTTATCCTTGAATGGCGTTTTCATGCTTAACCTGTGGATGAAGGAGCGCTTTTGGAACATTCTGCGCTCTAAGCTGTTCTGGGTCTACCCGGCAGCACTTATGTGGCTGCATTTGTTTCTAAGAGCGTTAAACTCTCAAGAAGGCGGCATTCTCGATAGGCTGCTAACCAGGACCCGATCCTAACTGCCATCGATTAGAATGTGCGCACCCGGGGAGTATTCCACCAAGCGCAGGGTGTAGTTGTGCAAAAATGCAATCATTTAAGGAAAAGGCTTAGCAGTTTTTATTCTTTTAAGATTTTTGTGACTTGTATACTAAGGAGCCTTTTCGGGACTAGTTGCGCTCCTAGTTGCCTCGAGTCCGCTCGGCAATGTGAGCAGCTGCATTAGGACTGACAAGGTAAACCTTTTAGGGAGGCGGCATTCCTGGCAAGCTGCTAAGGGCCCGTTCCCTCAAGCGCTGCTGACTGGAGCGTGTGCACCGGGAAGCACTCCGGCAAGCGAGGGAAATATTCAGCAGAAATCAAGTTTTCACATAAGTTAAGTGAGAATCAGACGCTAATTAACTTATTGTGTTAAAACACCGTTGCGACATTTTTATGCCCGAATCAGTGTTATAGGTAAATGAGTGGAAGATAGTTTCGTGGTAGCACCAGCTTTGGTACTTCCGGAAGCCACCATTGAGCATTGAGAACCTCAAAGTTCTCTGCTGAGATCAAAGCCTTTCCGGCAATGATCTTGCCGGTGTCAAGAACCTCAGAGTTCTTCGCCAAAAACCAAAATCCTTGTCGGAGGATGGCCCTCCCGGCAAGCCGGCATCGAGAATCTCAAAGTTCTCTGCCGAAAGCAAAAGCCTTGCCGAGTGATGGCCCTCCCGACAAGCCGGTGTCGAGAACCTCGGAGTTCTCCGTCGAAAAGCAAAAACCTTGCCGGGGGCTGGCCCTCCCGGCAAGCTGGCATCGAGAACCTCTGAGTTCTCTGCTGAAATCAAAACCCTTGCCGGGGGCTGGCCCTCCCGGCAAGCCGGCATCGAGAATCTCAAAGTTCTCTGCCGAAAGCAAAAGCCTTGCCGGGGGTTGGCTCTCCCGGCAAGCCGGCGTCGAGAATCTCCGAGTTCTCTGCCGAAACCAAAAGCCTTGCTGGGGGCTGGCCCTTCCGGCAAGCTGGCATCGAGAATCTAGAGTTCTCTACCTAAAACACAGACTGGCATCGAGAGCTCAGAGTTCTCTGCCGACAACAAAAGCTTTCCCAGAAATAAACTTTCCGGAAGCATAGCCAAAATTACAACAAATAAGATTTACTTTTGCATCGAGATCTTTCGAGTTCTCTGCCAGAGGCAAGCTTACCTTTAGCATCGAGATCATCAAAGTTCTCTGCTAACGGAATTTCAATGCTAAGATTCCCTGAGCTCTCCGAGCGAGCTCGGGGGCTGGCAGTCTTTGGGTAGCAACCTTTCCTGGGGGCAGCTTGCCAGGTGCGGTTTTCCCCGGCAAGAAAGATACGACTGTCATAACCCAAGCCAAGTTTGGTCCAACCTCCAGCATTGAGATCTTTCGAGTTCTCTGCTGAAGGCGGTCTCGGGGGCTCCAGTCGGTGTAGTGAGAACCAGGGACTCACAAAACCTTCTAAGCTTGGGATTATGCCAGTCTAGGGCTGTTGCGAAGCAGCCCCGGCAAATAACCAACCTTGCCAGCAAGCAAGACATCTGGCAAGCACTACATCAACAAGCAAAAAGCTCGTTGGGGGGAAGCTTCTTCCCAGCGGTATGACTTTCCGGCAGGACAAGACCCGGGAAGGACAGAGCCGGCAAACTAAGGCCTCCAGACAGGTCATCAAAGAGTCGCCAGGAAGATCAAGATGGCGTCGGCAAGCCAGAAGCCAGCAAGCTCAAGCCTCAAGCCAGCAAACTCCCTCCACCGAGTCGCTGCACCTACCTGTCAGGCTCTTGCCGACAGATGGCGAGCGTGCCGATGGTTAGGTAGAGCCTGTGGGGCACGTGGCAGATCGCTGCTCAAGAAATACCTTTATCGACACATGTCCTCATGCGTGTCGCAACTACTTTTACCCCTCTGTATTTACCAGTTTGCCATTGTGGTAGCCCCTTTCATCTATAAAAGGAGGCCTGTGGCAACCTTTACAAAGGATCGGACCCTGCTTAATTACACATGTAGCCGCACCTTCCGCGCACCTTGCCGGCAAGGTCGCGCTCTTGTAATAGTAGGGCTCTAAAACAACCATTAATCCACCAAAGCAGGAGTAGGGTTTTACGCCTCACGGCGGCCTGAACCTGGGTAAATCCCCGTGCATGCCGAGCTGCTGGATCTGCTCTTTGTGTGCTGCATCCTCTTAGCTGAACCACAAAGGGGCCTCGCTGGTCCCATAGATGGTCGTACACCGACAACTGTGGATAAATATATGAGGCACCCCAAAGATGCGGCTCAATGGCAATTAATCGACGACAAGTATGAAGACTTTGCCAAGGATCCTAGAAATATAAGGCTCGGGGAGTGTACTGACGGAATGAATCCATTTGGCGATATGAGCACCCAACACAGCACATGGTCGGTGCTTCTGTGCATATATAACCTTGCTCCTTGGTTGTGTATGAAGAAAAAATACATCATGATGTCAATGATTATCCAAGGCCTAAAGCAACCTGGAAATGACATCGACATTTACTTTCAGCTACTGGTAGAAGAACTGCTGACATTGTGGAAGGGCATGGTGTAACATGTTATGATGCTTACAAAAAAGAGATTTTCCAGCTATATGCGTTGCTGCTACACACCATTCAAGATATGCCGGCATTAGGCAACACATCGGGGCAAAAAACAAAGGGACCAGTAGGATGTGTCACATGCATGGATAGGACAGCGAGTAGATTTCTTCCCAACTCGCGCAAAACCGTGTATTTGCGTCATCGTAGGTACTTACGGAAAGATCACCCATATGAAAAGATGAAAGCTGAATTTGATGGTACGGCAGAGACAGGTTCGGGCCCAAGACCTTATACTAGGAAGGAGGTCCACAGCATGGCTAAAAAAATTAATGTTGTGCTTGGCAAGGGACCCGGTTCGTCGTCGAAAAAAACACCCAAGGAGGAAGTGTTTAAGAAGAAATCCGTGTTCTGGCAATTACCTTACTGGGAGTTTCTAAGTGTACGTCACTGCATCGATGTCATGCATGTAGAGAAGAATGTCTGTGAAAGCATCCTTGGTACTCTACTCAAGATTAAAGGCAAACCAAAGGATGGTGGCGGTGCATGACTCGATATGATTGGTGATAAACCAAACCGCATGACTGAAGCAGAAGGAGGACAAATTGCTCCATGTTCACCAAAGTTACAATTTCACTCCACAAGAAGCAAAAGAGTTCTTCAACTATTTGTTGTCAGTTAAGAAACCCTCTTCCTACTCCGCAAACATCAGAAGTCTCGTGGATGTGAGCTCGGGTATAAATAAGTTGGCGCACATGAAGTCACATGATTGCCACGTAATGTTGACACAAATCCTCCCGGTGTCCATCAGGAATATGATGGACACAGACATAAGAAACACAGTCATTGATCTCTGTGATTTCTTCAACAAACTATGGCAGAAGGTGGTAGAGGTTGAAGAGCTGGATTTTATGCAAGCGGATATTGCAAGAATATTGTCAAACCTAGAGATGTTTTTCCCACCATCATTCTTTGATGTCATAGTCCATCTCACTGTGCACCTTGTCGACGAGATAAAGTATTGTGGTCCTATGTTTCTTCACAACATGTTTCCCTTCGAGCGGTTCATGGGAATATTGAAGCGCTATTGTCGGAACCGGTGTCATCCAAAGGCAAGCATCCTACAAGGTTATACCGCGGAGGAGGTTGTTGAGTTTTGCACCGAATACATGAAACAATGACCTATAGGTTTGCCCCTATCTCGTCACGAGGGAAGGCTGGCTGTTAAGCTGGTCCTTCCTGGCGTGCAATTTTGTGCACCTGGAGGTGACACCGATAAAGCCCATTTGACGGTACTACTTAATAGCCTAGAGCTCGAAGCTTATGTTGAAGAACACTTGGAGGAGATACGACAAAGCTCCTTACCCACTGTGCATCCATTAGCTGCCGAGATCAATATGCACAATAAGGACTACGTCGAATGGCTGAAGGCTCATTTGGCATGCAGATCCATGGATGACATTGCAACGTGGTTGGCAGAAAAGCCATCACCTACGGTTATGAGGTACCAAGCGTATGACATAAATGGCAACACATTCTACACTGAGGAACGTGATGGGAAGACCTCATATCATAACAGCTCTGTTCGAATAGAATGCCTAACTATAGACGAAGATGATAAAAAGGTATACTATGGAACCATCGAAGAGATTTGGGAGCTTGACTACGTGAAAGTAAAGGTGGCATTATTCAAGTGCAGATGGGTCCCTCTTGGTCAGGTAAAGGTTGATGATTACAGGAAGACCTATGTTAACCTCACAAAGATGGCATATCACAAGGACCCATTCATTCTTGCCAGCGATGCTACCCAGATTTTCTATATGAAAGACCCATTGCATAAGAACTGCCATGTAGTGATGTATGGGAAGAGGACGGTACTGGGCGTCGAGAATGTCGCTGATGAGGAGGAGTACAATCAATTTGCTGAGTTGCCAACTGAGGGTTCACGCAAGAGAAGAGCATCTAAAATCATCAAAAATCCTAAGTTCATGCGGGGTCAACCTAACGATCCCAGTAACCCCATGTACATGGGAATTATTCCGTAACACTAATTATTATGTCCATTCTGCAACTTAATTCATTCGATTAGAACTGTCGCATGTATTGAATTATGATATATGCCCTGCCTTCTGTTGATCTACGAACGATTAATATGTTGTCCGCCCTAGCAATGAATTTGAACTATTTATGATTATATACCCTAGAGTTAGCACACTCAATTGATCTCAGTCCAGTATATACGAAATGAACATGTGCAATCTGGTTTACCATTAGCACACGGTTCATTCACGAAAGACGTGTGCCCACGAAACCGTGGCCGATGACCCCTGATGTGCGCGATGTGAGTTGTGCATACTGATTGGCCAGCACCCAAACCCCACGGATCATGCGTCTGCACCGTAGGATGCACCCAGATCGAACGGCAATCCTTGTCCCTTTCAACACCACATGCAGTTGTAGTTGGGATTTTGTTTATATGAACTAAATGCCCTATAAATGCATAAAATGGCTTAAATATAGCAAACGAGCCCTGAAATGCACCAGAAAATCAAACCTAGCATATAATGGTGATTGCCTACCATGGAAATTTTTCGAGGCGAAACGGTTAAGCCACCGCCGATTGGAGTTCGAATTGCCACGTCTCCTTTTGGAAACTATGATCCTTCTTGTGAGATGGTCCGGTTTCCAAGGAGCGATCATCATAACTTGTGCCAAATTGTACCAAAAATTTTCTATGGGGTCTTGAGATCACGCCATGGTGACACACCGATTTTCGTGATTTTCGGACTCCATCTGCATTTCCTGTAATTAAAATACCAACAAGCCCTACGTCGGTGGACGCATCTCGCAGCCGAAATGTTTGAAAACTCTTCCCATTCCTTGGACAATGAATGAAAACACGCAAAGAGACACACAAATGATTTTTTAGACCTTCTTTGCCAACACCCACATGTAGTTGCGGTTGGGATTTGATTTATATGCACTAAATGCATGGTAAACGCAAAAAAAAAGCTTAAGTTTAGCAAACGAGCCCTGAAATGCGCCTGAAAATCAATACTATAGTATAATGGTGATTCTGTACCGTGGAAAAAAATTCGAGGCGAAACGACGAACCCACCGCCGATTGGAGTTCGTATTGCCATGTCTCCTTTGGAAACTATGATCCTTCTTGTGAGATGCTATGGTTTCGAAGGAGCGATCATCGTAGCTTGTGCCAAACTTTACCAATTTTTTTCCACAGGGTCTTGAGATCACGTCACGGTGACACACCAATTTTCGTGATTTTTGGACTCCATCTGCATTTCCTGTAATTAAATTACTAACAAGCCATACGTCTGTAGCCGCATCTTGCAGCCGAAATGTTTGAAAATTCTTCCCATTCCTTGGACAATGACTGAAAACATGCAAAGGGACACACAAATGATTTTTCAGACCTACTTTGCCAAAACCCACATGTAGTTGAAGTTGGGATTTGATTTATATGCACCAAATGCCCGTTAAATGCAAAAAATGTCTTAAATATAACCAACAAGACCTGAAACGTGACAGAAAATCAATACTAGAGTATAATGGTGATTCCGTGCCATGAAAAAAAAATCGAGGCGAAACGATGAAGTCACGTCTTAATTTCTAAAATTGACACGTGTTCATTTCAAACGAAATTATGCTGTTCCTTGATGCAAATGTTTACCATTAGCACACGGTTCATTCACGAAAGACGTGTGCCCACGAAACCATGGTCGATGACTCCTGATGTGCGTGATGTGAGTCGTGCATTTTGATTGGCCAGCACCCAAACCCCACGGATCGTGCATCTACACCGTAGGATGCACCTAGATCTAACGGCAATCCTTGCCCCACTGGTACCATTACGTGCTATACAAACGGTTTTTACCCCCTTTCCGCGACACAGTTTTAAACCGTCGCCTTGCCTGTATGTGCGATAGGGGGGTCCTTCCCACATCACCCAGAAACCGTCCGCGATAGGGCGACCCGCTGCTGACGATTTTCTTAAACTAATCGTATGCGAAGTCATGGCACCACGTTTCTGATCCGCGAGACATCCGAAATGATTTCGTAGATATCCACGTGTGCAAAAGGTGGATATCACAAACTTATTTCTACCGGTCTGTTTGCGATACGTACACTATCACACACAGTTCAAAACCATAAAATGTGTGTGGTGTCTCCGCTATCGCCAACGTGTCCATTTTCTTAAGTGTGTGCGATAGGTATACCTATCACACACGGTCTGCAAATGTGAACTGTCTTCTTTTTATCCGATATTACACACGCATACAGGTTTGAAACGTTTGTGGTATTACCAGGAATCGCACACGCGCATATTACGAAAACGTGTGCGATACTTATGGCAATACCACACACGTATAAGGATAAACCGTGCGTTCGGGGGCTGAGTATCGCATACGTTTTTTGTGAAAGAACCGTGTGTTCTTTATTTTACCATCGCACACACTGTTTTCTTTCTAACCGTGTGTACGGTGTTTTAATCCCTGCTGTTTAATTATATTTTTTCCTGTAATTTATAATTCGAATTGGAATATTTCAAATTTTACATTATGAAGTGCGGAATTTAAATATTTCGTATTCTCATCACAATGGTTCAACAACTAATCCATAAATCAAAATCTCAGTACAATGTGTTCAGTAATTACAAAATTAGGTAGCAGATTAACTATGAAGAACCACAATATTTAGAGGCGGTAAAGGTGAAGAGAGAAGTGTAAATCATTTTGGCTGCCGATAGTGTTGAAGAAGCGGAATGCCCATAATGTGCCCTCCTCCATGGCAAAGGCGCACACAACTTTTGTCCAACCCCTTGTGACGATCGCCCGCCCATCCTTCACTGCCTTCAGAAAGACTTCTAGACCATTATCATGGTAGTATGAATTATATACTTTAACCTTAGTTGCCTCCACTCCGGTCATGTAGTTTGCAAGGTAATCATGAGTAAAATGCTTTGGAAACCACTAAAAAGAGAAATCTTTCAGAAATTCTTGTCTAATAGAGTAACTCGTTATGGGCAGGGGAAAAAGGCAACATATTACTTACCATCCGAAAGTTCACTGTTGTCTTGGATAAAGTGTAAATAAAGAGTTTAATTCCCATCACCCGTCTATTTCGCCTAACAATCTTTCTTAGTTTCCTCGTTTGATGCTTGTTCATGAATATCTCATTGCCCCATACGCAAAAGGGGTCGAAGCGTGGTTCAGTACCGCTGATATATATACCTACAAGCAACCATTAAATGTTAGAAGCTAAACGTCAATTGCACAAATGATGTAAAATACTATAAGACATGGGATGCAACTAACCTCGACGGCAAACAACTGCATCGCCTGTTGCGGCCCTGCGTAAGTACATGGAAAGGCATGTTAACTACATCCACCAAAAATAGCAAATGGTAATAAAATGACAGCATCTCTAGTGATATCTCCATTGCGAAGAGTAGCACGGTAGTAAAGGGACAGATTAAAAAATGGATAGAACTGTTTGCTACAACAGGCTTAACAGCATCCTAAGTCAGGCACTGTAAGTTTCTAGCTAGTATTGGTGAAATTGAACTGGACAGTTCATACTTGAACATGACCGTGTAAATTACTGAAATAAACAAGGCATGTGTTAAGTACAGACAACCTAATATAGCCAATGAAACTAGTACTGATGAAATTGAAATTGACAGAGTTAAACATCGCAAGGCAAGTACTGCTAGAGCAGAGAATGGCCCAGTTGTCTATAAAAAGGTAGGGGAAATAGCTAAGAATGGTTAGGCATGTTTACTACAACACGCTTAATACATCAACCATACAAAACATAGCCATTGCAACTGGTATTGGTAAAATTGAACTGGACAGTTCCTACTTGGTAAATCCCGAGGGGTAGTTGGTGGGGCACTTCATCTAGGCCAGAGCCCGCCCCAAGTCGGTGGCGGTGGAGGCGAGGTGTTCCTCCGGGTTGAAGCGTGGATCAGTGCCACTGACATGTGTGCCTACAAGAAGCAAGTAAATGCTACAAGCTAAACTGCAATTGCAGAAATGATGTAAAGTACTATAAGACATTGGGATGGAACTAACCTCAATGGTAAACACCAGCATTTCCCATTGTGGCCCTGTGTAAGTACATGGAAAGGCATGTTAACTACAACAGGGTTGACATCCACCAAAAATAGAAAATCGTAATAAAACGACAGCATCTGTAGTGATATCTTCATTGAGAAGAGTAGCACAGTAGTAAAGGGACAAATTAAAAAATGGATAGAACTGTTTGCCACAACAGGCTTAATAGCAACCTGTGACACCCTGGTTTTCACTCCTTGTTTTTTTCCTTTGCGGGATTTGACTCCCGTCTTTTTTTTCGAGGTTGTTGGATTTTCTCTCGCTCTTGGGTATATGAAGATGGTCATTTAGTCTTGCCATTCCTATCCCACCAGAGACTCTCTCCAACCCAACCTTGCTATCCCAGATTTACTCTCAGGATTTTGCCCCCGAAACCCTGCTCTCCGATCTACCGGAAGGGAAACCCTAATTCCTTCCGTTACAAAGGAACCCCAATTTCCTTTGATCTATTGCCTCCCAAACTTTTCCCAGTGATCATCCCATATCTATTAACCCTGGATATGCAAAAATATTGCCAAGTCATTTGCAATATTTTTCATTTAAAATTAATTCCTTTTCCTGCCAGTTAAAGGAATTAAATCCAGGAAAATATCTATCCATCTCCAAAGTTCATGAAAACTTGTGGAGATATTCTTTGTGATCATATTGAGCTCCAATAAAAATATTGGCCACAATTAAATAAGGGAAATTGCCTTTTTCTATTTAAAGCCAATATTGCAATTTGGGCACTTTCCAAAGGAGCTACCATTTTCGTATCCAGGAAAAATCACAAATAAATTGTGGAGCTTCTCCTATCCATATCTTCACCATTTCCATCAAGATCCCAAGTTCCACAGATCAAATTTTGAGAGCATCATCCAATTCTTGTTTCTGGACTTATTTTGACGTTGTGAAGCAACTATATTTTATATTGCTTCAAAAATACTCAAATTAATCCAGGACCTCACATTCCCAAAACGACGTGACCATGAAAAAATTCACATCATTTTACCTAGCCATTTTCTCTCAAAAATTCCATCTAGTTTCTGTCCAGATCCAAGCTCTATGAAGGAAGTACCACTTTGGCATTTCCAATTCAGCTGAAATTTTCCCAGTACCTTCATATCTCCAAATCATCAACCTATACCAAAATTCAGCTCATTTAATCAAGCCAGATGAGTGCAGCTTCAAGGTCAAGTTTCTGGACCAGAATTTGCATTACAAAGGAAGTGTATGCAAAACTTGTCCAAATGACCTCAAATTTTGCAAGCACCTAGTACTTCCTACCACATTTCCCTGTGACAACTTTTCCAGCTCATTGCCACCTTTTTTTTGACCACAACTTCCTCCCCAAGTTTCTATCCAGAAGCTATTCTGGATCCTTGTGATCTATCTAGATCCCTCCCAACCCCTCCAGTGGCTACTCCCATCCATTTGAGCAGTGAGGAGTCTAGTTGACATGGTGTGACAAGCAGGTACGCACCGGAGCACGTAGTGCATGTGGTGACCACGCAGCGGCAGTGCAGAAACGGCGCTCTGCACGCTGCCAGCTCCGTGCAGTCGTCTCCGGCCAGTCCTCGCTTGTCCATTCATGTCCAGAAGCTCCCCACCGTCCACCTGCCTCTCTCCCGGAGCTTCTCCCCTCTTCTTTCTTCTTCTCCATGCCACTGCGAGTGCCGCCACCGCTCTGTTCGCCCGTGACCTTCGAGCCGTCGCCTCCCTCCCTGGCCGCTTCCTCCTCGAGCTGTCGCCTCCCTCTGGCGCCGTCAGGTCGGCACCGCGTGCGTCCAACGCCAGCTCACCGCGAGCTCCAGTGCGCGGCTAAGGACGCCACGGCGGCCGATCTTATCCCTTGCCACGGCTGGCTATAAATAGCCACGGCCGAGCCCCTCCCCGAGCACCCACACCTCACCCAGCCCCTCTCCGCCCTCCTAGACTCCTCCCCGGCCAGTCATTGGAGCTCGAGGAGCTCTCCTCGCTTCCCTCTGTTGCCATGGCCGCCGCCGACCCCCTTCTCAAATTCCCACGCCACCGGCCTTGCCCGCCTCCATTGAGCTCACCCCTGAGCTCCCCGGTCGCTGTAGACCATCCCCACCCCCTCTCCCAGTCTCCCCGGCCACCGGAACACCTCCCCCACCGCGGAGCCGCCGCCTTCGGCCGCCGTTGTCGCGGCCAACTCCGGCTAACCCTGGTGCCCTCGTCACCACCCACGGGCGCGGGGTGGAGCGGCGCATCCATCCCTGGTGGCGCCCGAGCTCGCCTGGGTCTCCTGTCGCCGGCGCCGGCAAGGCCGCAGCCGTTGCTGCTCTCTGTCGGGCAGGAGGAGAGGAGGAAGAAGAAAAGGGGAGGGAGGAGGGAGAGTGCCGCGTGGGGCCCAGCTGGCGGTGACAGCAGCCACCGCCACGTCAGCTTAAGTGGAGACGCCCCCGGCCGACTGCGCTTTCGGTTGAGAAAAGCGTATTCGGCTCTGAGGCACTTTCAATAAGAGAAAGCGTACTCAGGTGGGAATTCATTTTCTGTTCAGGAAAACGTACTTCCAGGGAAGGCGCCAGCCACAGTGCTGTCAGGGACCCGAATGCTATTATTTTTCTCGCAGATCAGTCCCTGGCAGTCAAACCCTCATATCTTTTCGCTCACAACTCCGATTCTGGTGATTCCAAAGCCCACTTCTTCAGTTCGTCGAGCCCATTCCGATGACATCACTTTCACCATGTTGACACTTTCTGAAAATACCCATTTTGCCCCTGCTCTCCATTCAGCCCCTCCGAGAGGGAATCCTTTCCGGCGAATTCTTCCGCGAGGTGATCGCACTTCTCCCCGGAGTATTCCTCGACCCCCAGGCAAGCCGACCATCTGATATATGCCCTAAAGCATTGCTCTGTGTTATTCTTGCGTGTTTAAATTAATATGCTTATGCTTGTGTGCATAGTGGTGAGTTGTATGTGACGCCAGTGAACCCTTGTTTGCCTTTCATTGATGACGGCACCACGCCTGTGTTCTGAGCTGCTTCCGGCCGTCCGGGGTGGATGCCGACTTTATATTTCTCTTTTCAACAACTGGCCCGTGTTCTGAGCTGCTTTTCGGCCGTCTCGGAGAGCTGTTGAATTTCTTTCTGTAGCGGTGACCCTATGCTCTGAGCTGTTTTTCGGCCGTCTTAGGGAACCGCTACACTCTGTTTATCAACACCGTCTCATGCCCTGAGCTGCTTTTCAGCCGTCTTGAGCCGGGGTTGAGTTATTCCGGTAACGTCCCAGATCTGAGTTGTAAAGACCGTTCTGGTGGCTATTGGTTTATTTGTCGGTTTCATGCAAGGGTTCAGATGGTTGTCACTTACAGCTAAGCCTTGTAAAGTGATAATTTGCCATTTAAATATTGTCTCATTAATGACTCGATGTGATATTGTATGGAGATAGCTTGTTATGCTTTCATAGTTGTTACATCATGCATGGTTACTATTATTGCAATATTAAGAATATGACCTAATAATGACAACCTCCTCCATCGGCTGGATCGAGTCATAGTGTCACCTATCCGGACTTATCCGTGCAGCCACATTTGCCGGTATGGGACGGCCCTAGCTTTATCTATTGTCCTGCCTCTTGTAGGTACCGCCAATTAGGGAAGGTTATGCGTGCGTGCTACCCTGGCCCGGTAGGCAGCGATAACCTTGTGAGCCCAATTGAGTATATGGATCCAGGTCCCCGTTTGGGACAATTTTGTTTGGCCACGACGGTGGCAGGTGTCACGGGGTGACACAGGGGCCACCCAGGAAATGACCCTGGGAGGGTATGATTCTCGGTGGGACCGTAAGAGTGCCAGGCAATAGACAAGGTTTTGTTGGAGCAGCACTGGTCCACCCGAATGGGAACATGTACTAAAGTACGAGGCCCGGCGCTCCATGGTGTGGGTAAAGTGCACAACCTCTGCAGAGTGTAAATCTATTCGAATAGCCGTGTCCTCGGTCATGGATAGTTCGTATAGGCCCCTATTTGGTCTGTGTTGAGTCTGGAGGAACAAACCTTATAATGTTATTGCTAAGACTGAACCAGAAAAAGGTAATGTTTGTCAGACTTGCAGTACAGATGCATGGACATCAGATGATGTCAGAGGTATGATTGCTAGCCATGTGATGGCTATGAGATGAGCGGTTGGATGACCGCAAATTTTGGATCAGAGTTGGATCATGACATATTCAGAGTATGTATTATTTACTGGATATGCCTTATCTTCTTCATACTGCATTTACTTCAGTAATTATCATGCTAGATAATCCTGCTATAACCTGATAATTAATGCTGCTAGATGACTAATCTTGCTAGATAATTTTGCCATGACATGATAGTTAATACTGTTAAGATAACAAGTGCATGCTTGAATGCCATGGATTGCATTGCTTGGTGTATATGTTGGTTTGGTTTGCTTGCGAGTACATTCAAAAGTACTCAGCGGCCTTCAATGTGGCCAGGTTAACCTAAGGATCCGACGTTCGCTAGCGAGGAGCCGGAGTGTTCGCAGGCTAGAAGAGTAACCCAGTCAGATCCCTGTGGATTGGAGCCGCACCAGGACCATGCTGCCTTAGATAGAGCTTTTCCGCTGCCATCACCCTTGTCAGATATCATGTAAGACTTATATACCCATTAATAGAAAGCTTGTGTTCATGATACTTGTTGTAAAAGTGCATGCCAGAGTGATTTTCCTGGGCTGGCATGTGCGGTGACCGTCTGGCTATAGTGGTATTCAGGCGGGGCGCCACAATGGATGGTATTAGAGCCAGGCTGACCGTAGGTTACCCTAGCCAGATTTCATTTCCTCTTGATCAGTAGAAGGCCCCGATGGATCTCAGCCATCTTCGCCACACATGCACGGCTACTATTGATCATAAGGCAACCCCATAGGATTTTTTGCTCCATCAGACCCCAACTCTCGTGGCCTTTGCCTCCGGTGTGAAATGTTCGCACCAGGCAACGACCCGTGAGCCCTGAACCCCTAGGTGAACTAGATATCCCTACCTTGCTTGCTAGGCATGGCATTTCTCTTCTCAAATCTAGTTTCCTTTGGGAAACGCATATAAATTCCATCTCTCCCCGACAACCCTAGGATCATTGACTAAGCCACTTTGGCTATGGCCGTGCATCGAGTTTGATGTTCCCTAGGGAAGTGGAAGGAGCTTGACCCCAATTGCTACCAGGAGCATTGTGTGGTGTTGCTTCTAAATCCTTAGAGGTACATCGAGTGCGCTATATTAGTTATACCAGTGAATCTTCGGCCACATGTGTAAGGTCCGCAAAATTTGAGCTTTATTTGCTTTTTGGTTATTCGCGGTTCTTGTTTTCTTTTGCCGATTTCGTTCTCTTGCTCCGATTGGATCCATCTGCAAGAGCTATCAAAGAAGACCAACACACAACTTGGATAATACCCAATAATCCAAATTCAGTAATAGTTAAGCCAAGCCAACTGCCCGATATCCAGAACATTATCACCGGATCTATCAAGAATGAAGGACGGGTCAGAAGCAGAATCTGAGTGCAACCGACAAGACCAGACTATACCTAAGGGAGTTTGCCACAGAATAGATTACAGCAAGGACGAATTATTCCGTCCTCGACATGAAGATTATTTCAGTCAGTAGGGTGAATCTGACTCAAGAATCATTTATTCCCCACAGAAGACATATTTCAAGAAGGTGAAGATGCTGAAAGCAACCACAAAACTCGGGTATGCTGATATAAATTCCAAAGCATATTCTGGGAATTTACCGGTGCATATACAGAATTTTCCGGGCCCTGTGAACAAGGTTTGCGATGAATATGGATAAGTTCACGGTTGCCCAGAATCAATGAGGACTCCAAACACCTGGAAGCTCAGCTAAACCAAATGGAATTATCTGTCAACTGCTCACTACCGGCAACACTTGGATTGAATACAAAGGGTATTTTGAACTAATTACCAACATGAAGTCTGTATCAGTTGTGCAACCTCTACAGCAACAATGATCAGACTAGCAGAAGGACAAGCAGTGTGTATAACCAACGGAATATCTTCAGACAAGGTATGGCCTACACCAAATTTTGCTCCGCTATGGCTAAATTCTGGATACTTCGAAACGAAGCCAGAAACGGCCATAGATCCGACTGCATATCACAGTGCAAGGCTTTGGTACAAGGAACCCAGCCTTCCTCCGAAAGCTATCGAAAGGAGCTTACGACGCAAGACTCCCAACCTTTCTCGCTACACCCCTTGGTGAGAAAATCTTCTGGAGTACGACACTCCAATCTTCCTCAGCATGCTACCGCAGAACGCTTCTCGCATAAGGCACCTGACCTTCCGCGGTAAGCCACATAAGGGAAAGCTTCTGAGGTACGATACCCAGCCTTCCTCGGCACGCTACCTTGGCAAATGCTTTGAGCATAAGGAATTCAGCCGTCGTCAACACGCCATCGTGCCCACAACAAGCTTGTCAGAAGCACAAACTAGTCCAGACACGCGTTTGCCTCAGAACTCAGTGGTTATGAAAGGATTTATCCTACCCCTGCATATGTTGTGAGCATGCAGTCCAGTGGATCAGTTCATGCGAGCCACTCGTACACGGGAATGACTGTGTTCAGAGAAACATTGGCTCCATACTTCAAAGAAGGATGTGAACACAGCAATCCCTGCGAGATATGCAAGGGTAAATTGTGAATGCAAGCCTAACAAGCTAGGATATGACCAAGGAGCCATGATGGTGGGCCATGACAAGTTCCCCAAAAAGGAACCCCCAAGAACAAGGAAGTCTTGAATAAACAATCTCCGCGACGGTCAATGAAGTAAAGCTCCACAGACAAGATAATATTGTCAATCCTTGTCAGACTCTTGCATATACAGCCACAACAATGCAGCCAGCATGTCATCGTGAAATGGGCCATCAGCCAAGATCAGAGGTTATGCTCCGAAAGATACACCGTATGATAGCCATACTATGTCAGCTCAGTGATCATAGCAAGGACCACGGAGGCTATATATGGTAGAGCCATCTCAGAGTATACCGTCTATGATTACTTTGTGATCGTGCCCGACATTTCAGTTGGAACCTCCTGAGAACGAAGTCAGAATGCAAGAGACAGGAAGAAAGCATCTGTATAGAACCCACAGCCAGATTGAGCATTCTGACAAGGCAAAAAGAGAGCCACTCCTAGCCACTCCAGGCCATACGAGCACGTGAGACCGGTACCCAGAAAGAATGTCTCGCCCTTGGTAGTCAGTGTACGAAGTATCGCAATAAAACCCGAAGCAGCTAGTCCCAGACCATGGAAACCAGACTATTTGTCAATACTTGGAGCTACCCACCAACCCCACCAAGCAACAAACTACCAGGACAAAAGGTACACCTGACAGGAAAGAGAAGGATTCAATGCAGCCGTCTGAAGAAGACAGTACCTGAGCCATCAGAAGAAGCAGTTAAAAGGTCAGTAAACAAATGAAGACAAGATAGCTGATGGATCCAAGTCGTACACAGGTAAGTTCCCCTTAGCCGGGAGGTAAGCCCGGAAATCTCGAGGACGAGATTTTCTTAAGGGGGGTAGGTTTGTGACACCCTGGTTTTCGCTCCTTGTTTTTTTTCCTTTGCGGGATTTGACTCCCGTCTTTTTTTCGAGGTTGTCGGATTTTCTCTCGCTCTTAGGTATATGAAGATGGTCATTTAGTCTTGCCGTTCCTATCCCACCAGAGACTCTCTCCAACCCAACCTTGCTATCCCAGATTTACTCTCAGGATTTTGCCCCCGAAACCCTACTCTCCGATCTACCGAAAGGGAAACCCTAATTCCTTCCGTTACAAAGGAACCCCAATTTCCATTGATCTATTGCCTCCCAAACTTTTCCCAGTGATCATCCCATATCTATTAACCCTGGATATGCAAAAATATTGCCAAGTCATTTGCAATATTTTTCATTTAAAATTAATTCCTTTTCCTGCCAGTTAAAGGAATTAAATCCAGGAAAATATCTATCCATCTCCAAAGTTCATGAAAACTTGTGGAGATATTCTTTGTGATCATATTGAGCTCCAATAAAAATATTGGCCACAATTAATTAAGGGAAATTGCCTTTTCCTATTTAAAGCCAATATTGCAATTTGGGCACTTTCCAAAGGAGCTACCATTTTGGTAGCCAGGAAAAATCCCAAATAAATTGTGGAGCTTCTACTATCCATATCTTCACCATTTCCATCAAGATCCCAAGTTCCACAGATCAAATTTTGAGAGCATCATCCAATTCTTTTTTCTGGACTTATTTTGAGGTTGTGAAGCAACTATATTTTATATTGCTTCAAAAATTCGCAAATTAATACAGGACCTCAAATTCCCCAAATGATGTGACCATGCAAAAATTCACATCATTTTACCTAACCATTTTCTCTCAAAAATTCCATCTAGTTTCTGTCCAGATCCAAGCTCTATGAAGGAAGTACCACTTTGGCATTTCCAATTCAGCTGAAATTTTCCCAGTACCTTCATATCTCAAAATCATCAACCTACACCAAAATTCAGCTCATTTTATCAAGCCAGATGAGTGCAGCTTCAAGGTCAAGTTTCTGGACCAGAATTTGCATTACAAAGGAAGTGTATGCAAAACTTGTCCAAATGACCTCAAATTTTGCAAGCACCTAGTACTTCCTACCACATTTCCCCGTGACAACTTTTCCAGCTCATTGCCACCTTTTTTTTGACCATAACTTCCTCCCCAAGTTTTTGTCCAGAAGCTGTTCTGGATCCTTGTGATCCATCTAGATCCCTCCCAACTCCTCCAGTGGCTACTCCCATCCATTTGAGCAGTGAGGAGTCTAGTTGACATGGTGTGACAAGCAGGTACGCGCCGGAGCATGTAGTACACGTGGTGACCACGCAGCGGCCGTGCAGAAACGGCGCTCTGCGCGCTGCCAGCTCCGTGCAGTCGTCTCCGGCCAGTCCTCGCTTGTCCATTCATGTCCAGAAGCTCCCCACCGTCCACCTGCCTCTCTCCCGCAGCTTCTCCCCTCTTCTTTCTTCTTCTCCACTCCACGGCGAGTGCCGCCACCGCTCTGTTCGCCCGTGACCTTCGAGCCATCGCCTCCCTCCCTGGCTGCTTCCTCCTCGAGTTGTCGCCTCCCTCTGGCGCCGTCAGGTCGGCACCGCGTGCCTCCAACGCCAACTCACCGCGAGCTCCAATGCGCGGCTAAGGACGCCACGGCGGCCGATCTTATCCCTCGCCATGGCTGGCTATAAATAGCCGCGGCCAAGCCCCTCCCCGAGCACCCACACCTCACCCAGCCCCTCTCCGCCCTCCTAGACTCCTCCCCGGCCAGTCATTGGAGCTCGAGGAGCTCTCCTCGCTTCCCTCTGTTGCCATGGCCGCCGCCGACCCCCTTCTCAAATTCCCCCGCCACCGGCCTTGCCCGCCTCCACTGAGCTCACCCCTGAGCTCCCCGGTCGCCGTAGACCATCCCCACCCCCTCTCCCAGTCTCCCCGGCCACCGGAACACCTCCCCCACCGCGGAGCCGCCGCCTTTGGCCGCCGTTGTCGCGGCCAACTCCGGCCAACCCCGGTGCCCTCGTCACCACCCACGGGCGCGGGGTGGAGCGGCGCATCCATCCCTGGTGGCGCCCGAGCTCGCCGGGGTCTCCTGTCGCCGGCGCCGGCAAGGTCGCAGTCGTTGCTGCTCTCTGTCTGGCAGGAGGATAGGAGGAAGAACAAAAGGGGAGGGAGGAGAGAGAGTGCTGCGTGGGGCCCAGCTGGCGGTGACAGCAGCCGCCGCCATGTCAGCTTAAGTGGAGACGCCCCCGGCCGACTGCGCTTTCGGTTGAGAAAAGCTTATTCGGCTCTGAGGCTCTTTCAGTCAGAGAAAGCGTACTCAGGTGGGAATTCGTTTTCTTTTCAGGAAAACGTACTTTCAGGGAAGGCGCCAGCCACAGTGCTGTCAGGGACCCGGATGCTATTATTTTTCTCGCAGATCGGTCCCTCGCAGTCAAACCCTCATATCTTTTCGCTCACAATTCCGATTCAGGTGATTCCAAAGCCCACTTCTTCAGTTCGTCGAGCCCGCTCCGATGACATCACTTTCACCATGTTGACACTTTCTGAAAATACCCATTTTGCCCCTGCTCTCCATTCAGCCCCTCCGAGAGGGAATCCTTTCCGGCGAATTCTTCCACGAGGTGATCGCACTTCTCCCCGGAGTATTCCTCGACCCCCAGGCAAGCCGACCATCTGATATATGCCCTAAAGCATTGCTCTGTGTTATTCTTGCGTGTTTAAATTAATATGCTTATGCTTGTGTGCATAGTGGTGAGTTGTATGTGACGCCAGTGAACCCATGTTTGCCTTTCTTTGATGACGGCACCACGCCTGTGTTCTGAGCTGCTTCCGGCCGTCCGGGGTGGATGCCGACTTTATATTTCTCTTTTCAACAACTGGCCCGTGTTCTGAGCTGCTTTTTGGCCGTCTCGGACAACTGTTGAATTTCTTTCTGTAGCGGTGACCCTATGCTCTGAGCTGTTTTTCGGCCGTCTTAGGGAACCACTACACTCTGTTTATCAACACCGTCTCATGCTCTGAGCTGCTTTTCAGCCATCTTGAGCCGGGGTTGAGTTATTCCGGTAACGTCCCAGAGCTGAGTTGTAAAGACCGTTCTGGTGGCTACTGGTTTATTTGTCGGTTTCATGCAAGGGTTCAGATGGTTGTCACTTACAGCTAAGCCTTGTAAAGTGATAATTTGCCATTTAAATATTGTCTCATTAATGACTCGCTGTGATATTGTATGGAGATAGGTTGTTATGCTTTCATAGTTGTTACATCATGCACGGTTACTATTATTGCAATATTAAGAATATGACCTAATAATGACAACCTCCTCCATCGGCTGGATCGAGTCATAGTGTCATCTATCCGGACTTATCCGTGCAGCCACATTTGCCGGTATGGGACGGCCCTAGCTTTGTCTATTATCCTGCCTCTTGTCGGTACCGCCAACTAGGGAAGGTTATGCGTGCGTGCTACCCTGGCCCGGTAGGCGGCGATAACCTTGTGAGCCCAGTTGAGTATATGGATCCAGGTCCCCGTTTGGGACAGTTTTGTTTGGCCACGACGGTGGCAGGTGTCACGGGGTGACACAGGGGCCACCCAGGACATAACCCTGGGAGGGTATGATTGTCGGTGGGACCGTAAGAGTGCCAGGCAATAGACAAGGTTTTGTTGGAGCAGCACTGGTCCACCCGAATGGGAACATGTACTAAAGTACGAGGCCCGGCGCTCCATGGTGTGGGTAAAGTGCGCAACCTCTGCAGAGTGTAAATCTATTCGAATAGCCGCGTCATCGATCATGGACAGTTCGCATAGGCCCCTATTTGGTCTGTGTCGAGTCTGGAGGAACAAACCTGATAATGTTATTGTTAAGACTGAACCAGAAAAAGGTAATGTTTGTCAGACTTGCAGTACAGATGCATGGACATCAGATGATGTCAGAGGTATGATTGCTAGCCATGTGATGGCTATGAGATGAGTGGTTGGATGACCGCAAATTTTGGATCAGACTTGGATCATGACATATTCGAAGTATGTATTATTTACTGGATATGCCTTATCTTCGTCATACTGCATTTACTTCAGTAATTATCATGCTAGATAATCCTGCTATAACCTGATAATTAATGCTGCTAGATGACTAATCTTGCTAGATAATTTTGCCATGACATGATAGTTAATACTGTTAAGATAACAAGTGCATGCTTGAATGCCATGGATTGCATTGCTTGGTGTATATGTTGGTTTGGTTTGCTTGCGAGTACATTCAAAAGTACTCAGCGACCTTCAATGTGGCCAGGTTCACCTAAGGATCCGACGTTCGCTAGCGAGGAGCCGGAGTGTTCGCGGGCTAGAAGAGTAACCCAGTCAGATCCCTGTGGATTGGAGCCGCACCAGGACCATGCTGCCTTAGATAGAGCTTTTCCGCTGCCATCACCCTTGTCAGATATCATGTAAGACTTATATACCCATTAATAGAAAGCTTGTGTTCATGATACTTGTTGTAAAAGTGCATGCCAGAGTGATTTGCCTG
Organism: Elymus sibiricus; assembly: GCA_039707655.1. Taxonomy (NCBI): domain Eukaryota; kingdom Viridiplantae; phylum Streptophyta; class Magnoliopsida; order Poales; family Poaceae; genus Elymus; species Elymus sibiricus. Next base: position 313,427,907 of record CM077676.1, read on the forward strand.
GGCTGGCATGTGCGGTGACTGTCTGGCTATAGTGGTATTTAGGCGGGGCGCCACACAACCTAAGTCAGGCATTGTAAGTTTCTAGCTGGTATTGGTGAAATTGAACTCGGCAGTTCATACTTGAACATCATAGTGTACATTACTGAAATAAACAAGGCATGTGTTAAGTACAGACAACCTAATATATCCATTGAAACTGGTACTGTTGAAATTGACATTGACAGAGTTAAACATCGCAAGGTAAGTGCTGCTAGAGCAGAGAATGGCCCAGTTTTCTATAAAAAGGCAGGGGAAATAGCTAAGAATGGTTAGGCGTGTTTACTACAATAGGCTTAATACATCAACCATACAAAACATAGCCATTGCAACTGGTATTGGTAAAATTGAACTAGGCAGTTCGTACTTGGTAAATCCCGAGGGGTAGTTGCTAGGGCACTTCATCTGGGCCAGATCCCGCACCAAGTCGATGGCGGCAGAGGCGAGGTGTTCCTCCGGGTCGACACACACAGCAGACACCGCGCCATCGACCGCCTTCAGCTCCTCGACCTCCATCGTTATGCTTACGCGGTGATGCTCTGGAGTAGGGGGTGGGGATTTGGAGGCATGAGGATGTTTCACAGGCGCCATCTAAGCAATCAGGCCGTGGTGGTGATGGAGATCGGTGGGTTACCTGACTGGATCGACGAGGCTCGGGCAGAATGTAGATGTGGTTGAAGCTGTTGTTGCGGCGGCGGCGGTTTGAGCTGTCGGGAAAGGGGAGGGGATACTGCGGAAATGTGATCGGTGGGGATGGGTTTGGGGGGGGAGGGGTAAATTCTGAAATCCCGCGCCTACTGAAAGTTTTGCTGCGAAACTCGAAACTTACGCGGGCAAAACACACATATCAGACGAAGCGTATAATATACTCGTGTGCGAGAAAGGAGAAAACTGGCGGATCCCGTATTCAAAAAATAGTACACGTGGAGTTAATTAAATCACTCACGGGCGGTCGTGATGGTATGTGTGCGATGCTTTCTAACTGACTTATGGATCAGTAACGCGCACGGTACGCCATAGCAACCGTGTGTTTTGTGGTCTTCTAAGAATTAAAATATCTATCAGCATGTAGTGCCGTAACCTGCAAATTTAGAAATATCATTCATTGTAGTAGGGCTATCAACGTACATGAACGAGGCGAAGGTGACACTCGATGAACAATCATAATGATAAGTTTATGAAATGCAATCAAGTGTCAACCTGACTCGCTCACACAGCGAGAATTGATCGACCTATGCAACAAGAGAAATGCTTGCTGCCTCCCGTCGGCGCTGCTATTTAAGCATGTCCGCGTCCGCCCCGCGTGGCGAGGTCGTACTAAAAAACAGCTCCGGCGAGCTCATCTCCAACCCGGTAGTGCAGAGATGAGAGAGGAAGGAGCTCCGGGGTGGCTGCGGGTGGGACCGCTATGACTCAGTTGAGTCAACTTTTTTGACCGGACACTAATTTTCTCTAAAAAAGTAGTAAGTAGTACTGGTAGATGCTCATAATTAATTAAACAAACGTATGGGCGACACACACACACTAACTACTTCTTGCATGCTGGCCAGACACAGACGCCGTCGTTCTCCTTCCCGGACTTGTCGGCGGCAGCCCACCGTGCTTGGATCTCCGACCGGCTCTCCTCAGCAGCGCGTGCGTCCGCTTCTTTCTTGCGGCAGCGGGACTCTCTTCTCTTGAGTGCTTTCTTCCATTTCTGCTCCTTCTGTGCGGCTTTGGCCTCCTCTTGCTCCACCGACCATTTGGCCATGGCAGTTTCAAAGTCCGCCCACATAGGTGTGCGGTCGTGGGCGGTGATGAACTCGGCGCGGCGGGATGACATTGCTTCCTTACCAGTTACAATGCGGTCGCGGGTGGCGATGAACTCGGCGTGCCGGGATGCCATCGCTTCCTTACCAGTTAGTGTGCGGTGCGGTGGCATGGACGGCGGCGCTTGGAGAGAGCTCTGGGACAGAGTGGCCGGACAACCGTACGTAGTGCGGTGGTTTTTTCTAGCACTCGAGATCTGATTGCCTATGAGAACCGTGTGCACTATCCCTATTGTGCGTTGCATTCTGATTGGCTGAAACCCCAGCCACGCGGATCACGCGTGTGCACCGTAGGATGCACCGCGATCGATCGGCAATCCACATCCCTCCCAACACACCCATGTAGCTGTAGCTGGGATTTGACTTATATGCGCTAATTGTCAGGTAAATGCTATAAAGTGCTTTAGTATAACAAACGACTCCTGAAATGCGCAAAAAATTCAAATCTAACGGCTGATGGTGCTGGCACACCGTGTAAATAGTTTAAATTCCCCTTCAAACTTGGTGATTTCCCTCTCGAAACCACCAAAACTTCCTTTTGTGATGGTTCGGCTTATGAAGAGCGTGTACAACTAGGTTAGCCGAAGCTTCTCAAAAAATTACCATGCTTTACTGAGGTCATACCATGGCACCATGCCAGGTATCATCTTTTTCCGGCATGTTTTTCAATTTTCTAGAGTTGAAAAACCAATAAACGACACGTTTGTGCTTGACTCTTGGGACACATGTCCTTGAAATCTCCCACCATTCCTCGTAAAAGGCATGCAAATTTAGTAAATACCACAAGCATGATTTTCCAAAAGGAATTTGTGAACTTTTCCATGGACTGATTGTGCGAAATTTAATTATGTGCATTAATGCCTAGAAAATGCACATAACTGCCCAAATATACTAAATTAGCCCGGAAAATTGCCAAATTTGAACACGGTGCATTATAGGGTGTTTGTTGATCGTACAAAAAAACTCAAGGACAAACGGCGAAGGAAGTTCGAATACCCCTTCAAAATTGGTGATTTCCCTCTCGAAACCACGAAACTGCCTTTTGTGATGGTTCGGTTTATGAAGAGCGTGTAAAACAACATTAGCCGAACCTTCTCAAAAAAGTACCACGCTTTTCTAAGGTCTTACCATGGCACCATGCCAAGTATCATCTTTTTCAGTCATGTTTTTCAATTTTGTAGAGTGGAAAAACCAATAAACCACACGTTTGTGGTTGACTCTTGCCACACATGTCCTTGAAATCTCTCCCCATTCCTCGTAAAAGGCATTCAAATTTAGTAAACACCAGAAGCATGATTTTCCAAACCGTTTTGGTGCACTTTTTCATGGACCGTTTGTGTGAAATTGAATTATGTGCATTAATGCCTAGAAAATGCACATGACTGCCCAAATATAGTAAATTTAGCCCGAAAAAGTGCCAAATTTGAACACGGTGCATTATAGGGTGTATGTTGATCGTAGAAAAAAACTCAAGGACAAACGACGAAGAAAATTTGGATTCCCCTTCAAACTTGGTGATTTCCCTCTCGAAACCACCAAAACTTCCTTTTGTGATGGTTTAGTTTACGAAGAGCGTGTACAACGACATTAGCCGAACCCTCTCAAAAAATTACCACGCTTTGCTAAGGTCATACCATGGCACCAGGCCAGGTATCATATTTTTCAGGCATGTTTTTCAATTTTGTAGAGTCAAAAAACCAATAAACGACACATCTGTGGTTGACTCTTGCCACACATGTCAATGAAATCTCTCCCCATTCCTCGTAAAAGGCATGCAAATTTAGTAAACACCAGAAGCATGATTTTCCAAACCGTTTTGGTGCACTATTTCATGGACCGATTGTGTGAAATTGAATTATGTGCATTAATACCTAGAAAATGCACATAACTGCCCAAATATAGTAAATTAGCCCGGAAAAGTGCCAAATTTGAACACGGTGCGTTCTAGGCTGTATGTTGATCATAGAAAAAAACTCAAGGACAAACGACGAAGGAACTTTGGATTCCCCTTCAAACTTGGTGATTTCCCTCTCGAAACCACCAAAACTTTCTTTTGTGATGGTTCGGTTTACGAAGAGCGTGTACAACGACATTAGCCGAACCCTCTCAAAAAATTACCACGCTTTGTTGAGGTCATACCATGGCACCATGCCAGGTATCATCTTTTTCAAGCATGTTTTACAATTTTGTAGAGTCGAAAAAGCAATAAACGACACATTTGTGGTTGACTCTTGCGACACATATCATCGAAATCTCTCCCCATTCCCTTGTAAAAGGCATGGAAATTTAGTAATACCACAAGCTTCATTTTTCATACTGTTATTGTGCACCTTTTCATGCACCTATATATAGTTCCAATTTGAACTATGTGCATAAATGCCTAGAAAATGCAAATAATGGCCCAAATATGGTAAATTAGCACGGAAAAGTGCCAAATTTGAACACGGTGCGTTCTAGGGTCTATGTAGATCATAGACGAAAAAAAACAAGGGCGGACGACCAAGGAAAATTGGATTCCCTTGAAATCCTGGTGATTTATTATCGCACACGGTTCATTTTCGCTGCTTATGAAAGCCGTGTGGGATGACTCTATCGGGCGATGCGTTCTGATTGGCCGGAACCCCAGCCACGCGGATCGCGTGTGTGCACCATAGGATGCACCGCGATCGAACAGCAATCCACATCCCTCCCATCACACCCGTGTAGCTGTAGCTGGGATTTGACTTATATGCGCTAAATGTCAGGTAAATGCTATAAAGTGCTTAAGTATATCAAACAAGTCCTGAAATGCGCAAAAAATTCAAATCTAGCGGCTGATGTTGCTTGTGCACCGTGTATATAGTTTGGACGCGAAACGATAAAGTTACAGTAAATTCAAGTCCAAATTGCTAGCCCATACAATTGACATATTTGACATGCATGAACAAATAATCAATCGAGCATATATATGCTCAAATTGGTCCAGTGCCTAGTTCGAGGAGTAATTTACAAACCATTGTTAGCTCCCTAATTTACATCAATATAACAAACCACCTTGATCGATCGAGGCTGGGGCAGCCTCGACATCGGTGATCGCCGGTACTGCCTCGGGCGCAGCTCTCGCCATGGCTGCCATGACCGCCGGCTGTGCGTACATCACCCCGGCGGTTAACGAGACGTTGGCTCTCGCCAGGGCTGCCGTCACTACCCCTAGGCCTGCACCAATGACGCCCGGCGCTGCGCCCTCCTCCATCTCGGACATAAGTCTGTGCCTCGTGCGGCGGCCGCCACTGCCGCAGTTGTCCTTGCGTCGTCGCGGTTCCTACTCCGCCGCCCGCACCATCCGCCGCACTCTATGCCGAGCCCACAGTATCGCCCACTGGCGATCCCTAGCCGCTTTCAGGATGACCCTGGCTAACCTGGCGGCTTGCTCGTACCATGTTTCCTGCCTCATCTGGCTGTCATTGGGAGAGGCGGCGGCATGGCCGTCGACCGCAAAGCTGACCATCGCGCCGGCAGCCTCGATTCCACTGTCGCCCAACTCCATCCGGTCATCGGCCGTTGGGGCCGGGTATGCCGGTATGTGTGGGTAACTAGCTAGCAAGGGGATCAGTAGTGAGTCGCCGCTGCCGGCCATTGTTGTGGTTATTTATAGCTAGCTAGCAGCTGGCTAGGGGATTGGGGATTTACAATTTACCCCTATGGCTGGCGCTTGCGCGGGAAGGCATCGCTGGAGCGCGGGAAGACTAAGTGGAGCACACAATTTCCAGCACACAACCGTATGCGGTGTCACGTGTTATCACACACGTGTTAACATAAGGAAACGTATGTGTAACTTACAAATCATCACTCACGAGTACTCGCACCACGCATCGTGTGCGATGCTCCTACCATCGTAAACAACTCGTTTGCATTTTCAATGTTTTTTGTACACACACATAATCGCACACGAAACATCCAGGTCCGTAGGGCGCCTAAGAGAATTCAGATTTTTCCAAGAATTTTAGTCGCACTTTCTTAATTAGCACCAATTGCCCGACTGTCTTTCTCATCGTTAAAAGTGTTTTTAGTTTTAGTTTTCCCCTCCCACGTATGAGCGAACCAACTACCTCCAAAATTTAACTATGTTTGCATGCATGCGTGGTGGAAGAGGAAAACGATAAGGAAGTGGGCAGTGATTCCACACTGGCAATTATAATAATCTAATTAATGGGATGTGTTCATTCGCAATTTGGCGCGGTCAATTTTTTTTCCTCGCCCACTCCCTGTTCACCTTGGTTGTGCTCCTCCTCCTTCGCTCTCTATCCTCTCTTCGCTCTCTATCGTCTCTTTCCTCTCACAGCCCCCAAATCTGGCCTTCCGCGCTCGACTCCCCGCCTCACCCATCGGATTGCGCCATGGATAATCCCCTAGATCCCAGCATCCCGCGGGCTTCCCTCTCACTGTGGCCTGCGGCACTGCCGCCGTTGGGCGAAACCCACATATCTATCAGAGGGGATCCATTGCTCTGGACTCACAGATTGGTGCCGCCGGAGGACATGCCGGGGCTGCGTTGGAAGTGGTGGGCAGCAAGGGCAAAATGGATCGAGGAAGCGAGGCATCGATTGGAGACATGTTCGAAGGAGCTGCGCATGGCGAGGCACAAGGCGGAGGCGGAAGTCGATCTCAGGGCAGAGATGCTGAGGGATGTCAGCATCTGGCAGCGTCGCGCCGACTTGGAGCTGGCGCTAATGGCAGAGATCATATTCACGGAGTCGACTGCGGAGGAGAGAACGCGCATGCCTACGGAATGGTATACGAACCCGGTGCGGCTGTTCAGATGGGCGGTAGAAGAAGCCAAATCGCCCAACCTGCTGCAGCGGAGGCGCTGGGCATGCATCCTAGGCGAGGTGACCTGCCCTCCTTCCCCGCCAGATACTGGATGAAAATCACCTCCAGTACGCGGGCATGGACGTGTACACATGCAACGAGATGTACAGGCGGATCGTTGACATGAGAAAGTGCCTCCTAACTGTAGACGACGAGGGATCGAGCCACAAGCAAAGCATTGGAGGCAAGCGTCACAACAAGAAGTAGTTGATATGATGATCATTTCTCCAAGTTTTTTATGCATGTACTTGTTTACTTAGATGTGGAAACGCTATCTATAGTCAATTATGTAATTGGAAGTTTAATTTGGTTATGCAATCATGTTCTTATAAGTATATAATGTTGTTGTTCTATAGACAGAGCATAGATGTTGTGCAGACAGAGTTCATATCACACAACGACTAAATTACAGAACCCGTCGGTGATGAATTCATCAATCGCTGACAATTATTTACCACCAACCGTTTGCCCATAACACAGATGGCTTATTCGCAGGAATCGTCCTACACATTTCGGATTACTGACCTGTTTGCCGCGTATCACACACAACTTGTTAAGTTGAACCGTTTTTGTTGTGTTGGGTAATCGCAAACAGTTCATCTAAGTGAACCGCATGCCGTGCATCGCACACACCTTGATCTGTCTGACCATTTCTATTGTGTTGGGTAATCACAAACAGTTCATCCGAGTGAACTGTATGCCATGTATCACACACACCACGAACTGACTGACCGTGTTTGTTGTTCTAGCTTATCGCAAATAGTTCGTATGGATCAACTATATGCCACGCATCGCACACGCGTCTCTAATCTGAATCTTTTTTTATGTCTCCGGCATCGCAAACAGTTCGTCTTATTAGGGACATATTTTTTACGACACCGTTTACGATGCATACATCGCACATAGTTTGGACGCGGGGTCTCTGATTCATGTGTCGCGTTAGCGGTCGCCTGCAGTAGTGCCCCTTTCATCACCACACAGTTGCAGTTGGGATTTTATTTATTTGCACTAAATGCCCTGTAAATGCATAAAATGGCTTAAATATAGAAAACGAGCCCTAAAATGTGCCAGAAAATCAAACCTAGCGTATAATGGTGATTGCCTACCGTGGGAAAATTTTCGAGGCGAAACTATGAAGTCACCGCCGATTGGAGTTCGAATTGCCACATCTCCTTTTGGAAACTATGATCCTTCTTGTGAGATGCTCCGGTTTCCAAGGAGTGATCATCGTAACTTGTGCCAAACTATACCAAAAATTTTCCGCGGGGTCTTGAGATCACGCCACCGTGGCACACCGATTTTCATGATTTTTGGACTCCATATGCATTTCCTTTAAAATACCAACAAGCCCTACACCGGTGGCCGCATCTCGCAGCCGAAATGTTTGAAAATTCTGCCCATTCCTTGGACAATGAATGAAAACATGCAAAGCAACACACAAATGATTTTTTAGACCTTCTTTGCCAACACCCACATGTAGTTGCGGTTGGGATTTGATTTATAAGCACTAAATGCATGGTAAATGCAAAAATGGCTTAAATATGGCAAGGGAGCCTTGAAATGCGCTAGAAAATCAAACCTATTATATAATGTTTATTGCGTATCGTAGAAAAAATTTCGAGGCAAAACGACGAAGCCACCGCCGATTGGAGTTCGAATTGCCACGCCTCCTTTTGGAAACTATGATCCTTCTTGTGAGATGCTACGGTTTCCAAGGAGCGATCATCCTAACATGTGCCAAACTTTACCCATTTTTTTCCACAGGGTCTTGAGATCACGTCACGGTGACACACCGGTTTTCGTGATTTTCGGAGTCCATCCGCATTTCCTGTAATTAAAATACCAACAATCCCGAAGCCGGTGGCCGCATCTTGTAGCCGATATATTTGAAAACTCTTCCCGTTCCTTGGACAATGAATGAAAACACGCAAAGCGACACAAAAAATATTTTTTTAGACCTTCTTTGCCTACACCCACATGTAGTTGCGGTTGGGATTTGATTTATATGCACTAAATGCATGGTAAATGCAAAAATGGCTTAAAAATAGCAAACGAGACCTGAAACGCGACCCAAATTCAATACCAGAGTATAATGGTGATTGCGTACCGTGCAAAAAAATTTGAGGCAAAAGGATGAGGCCACGTCTTCACTTCAAAATTGCACATCATAATTTTGAATGAAATTATGCTGTTTGTGCACACGGGCACGTAGATGCGACCAACGCTCTTTTTTCACTTTTTTCACCGAAGTCGCCGACATCCCCCCACTGCCCGCGCCTGTTTCACTCAACAGTCCACATATTCTACCCAAACTCCATCTCCAGCTCCCCCTCCCCCAGATCCACACCAGAACCCTTGCCAGCGCCATCGTGCTCAACCCGGCCGTGTGCCCGCTCTTCTGCGCCAACCCTACCTTCACTGCCGTTCCCAACACGCGGCTGCCCGCGCCTCGCCGTCTTCGTCTGCTCGCCAGCCATCCTTGAGCATATCGATCCTGTAACCCTCGCCTCTCCTGCCAGGTTTGCACAAAAACCAGTTAGTTACTGCTCTCCATCGCGGTGAGGCCTATTTCCTCGCGACCCCTTTTCCTATTTTGTTCGGTATGTTCCCAAATTGGCTATAAAATATTGGAGAGCGTATATATGTTCATTATCTACCTTCCTAACTAGTACACATAAGCTGTATTTGTTCCAATTAGTTATTGTCAATTTACAGATCATGGGCGCCTGAGTCACACAAAATGAACAAATTAGCCATACATTTTCCAAATTATTGCATGCCATGTTTAGACAGCTTGCTACCAAGTTGTTAGCTTTATGTTTATCCCCCTTTTCTGAATTTCGCATGTGTTCTTTGTAGATGCCGAGTAGCAGCGACACCACTCATACTTCAAGTGATGTATCTTCATCTGAGTCCGACAACCCTAGGTCTCCAGCAGATGATCTGGGATCAAGTAATCTGGAACGGGTTGGAGCTGCCGCAATCACCCTTCTGGTCAGGACACGGAAGAACGCTCCATGAAAGCCCACACACCAGCCTAAAGGTGTATATGAAGTAACCGAGATCGATAAAGTCTCGGGCTCCAACTAAACCACATAAAGCACGCACGAGGTTTAGGAGTGTGTGTGGATTTGTAGCAGGGCAAGGCTCACCATTAATCTGCCGGAGTTTCGGAAGGCTGACACAGAAACGCAACACAGGATAGTCTGGGAGATAATGGATCACTTCAATGTTCCAGAGGAGTGAAGAATGCAGGTGGAACTCACTGCATTGAAGAAGGCCAAGGATGCTTGGAGAAACTGGAAGCACGTGTTGTACAAGAAGTACTTGAGTGAAGGCAAGGACCCAATCCCCGCATACCCCCAAATTATAGTGGCAGACTGGGCAGAATTCAAAAGGGTCACGCCCACTGAGGAGTTTATTAAGAAGAGTGCCAAGCAATCGGAACTTTAGAAGAGGAACATGCACCCCCACCGTATGGGTGTGGCAGTATATATACTACGGCATGAAACCGATATGGGACCAGGAGGACAAAGAAGCAATAGATGTGGGTGGCAAACAGGCCTTTAGCGAAATTAGGGGTGATCACAATAGAGACTACTTGCGGGCATGTGCAAGGAGGCGTGACGACGGTTCTTAGGGCCAGTTCTTTTGATGGCCTTTTTGGGTTTCTAGAATAAGCTACCCCCTACCAAGCTTATTCTGGAAGCCCAACCAAAAAGATTTTTTTAGAAAACTACTATTAAAGTCTTAATGAGTAGGCTTCTAAAAAATTAAATTTGGTTGGGCTTCTAGAATAGGCTGGGTAGGGGGCAACTTATTCCAGCTTATTCTAGAAGCCAGCAAAAGAACTGGCCCTTATTACTTTGAAAATTCAAAAGACCAAGCATTGTATCTCGAGTTGTTAAAGGCTTCTGACAGCCCAGCTGGAAGGTTCTATAGGAACTTAGGGCCATGTGACATTCTGTCCGTGGCTCTGAAAACCAAAGAGCCCCCCGGTCGTGCAAGGGGTATAGGGGTCAATGTCCCGCACAAGAGGGCTTTCACACTGAACAAAGAAGAGAGGCTCACCATGAAAAAAGCTAGGAGTGAAATGAAGCAGAATGATTTGTACGAAAGGTTGAGGGACATGTATCCGAAAGTATGAAAGGAACTTGAGGAGTCAATGATGATGCAGAAGACTCTAACACTGAGAGATAGCCAGCAGACGGGAGGGGAGGCGGGCAACGAGGATGCTGCTTATTGTGCGACAACACCTCACAAGAGTAGTTGTGCATCACCTGACCCCAGCGATACTGAGACTGCAGCTGCGTATGATGATGCTATATCTGATCTATATGGAATGACAGGCAGACTGAGGGGTGTGCTTACACATTATGAAGGTACGTTAAAATGTGCAACAGCCTGGGTCCCCCCCCCCCTCGGAGGGGGCCTCTTGTTGGACAATGTGCCATTGAAGCCGGGCTGTGTGAAGTGCTACGTGACTGAAGTAAAGCCTGGATTCAGTGAATTTGCCCTCAAGAATGTCCTAGGGGACTATGATGTGTAGAGGACCTTGGGAGAAACACTGTTAAATCATATCCAGTGGCCACGAAAGGAAATAGACTTCATGGATGAGATCCCTCAAGCCCCCCCAAGAGCAACCAATGCCGCCCTTCAATCGGTGACCCTCTTCTCGCCACAGCAGCTCTCGCGTGCTTCCCTCGAGGAACATAATAATCATAGTCCGACGGCTAATGCATCAACCTGTGATCAACCCGCCCGACTTCTTGCCATACAGGCCATGTCATTGTCCGCCCTTGAGCAGCCCGTGGCAAGGCCTACAACTATTGAAGACACACCACTGTTTCAGATGCCGGCCACTGAAGCAGCTAGGGGAGACACAGCGGCACCGCATACTCAGTAGACCAACCCGGCGGAACAGACTGCTATGTTGTCCGATGCTTCGGACCTCCCTGCTCAGCAGTCAGACGGTTTGGAACCACCTGCTAAGCAGTACGAAGGTCTGGAACCGCCTGCTCATCAGTTTGGTGGTTCGCAACCGCGTGACCAGCATACCGATGTGTCACAATGCCTGCTCAGCAAACCAATGCGTTGGCACCGCCTCCTCAGCACACCGACGGGTTGGCACCACCAGTGCAGAAGCCCGACATAGCTTCCCCGCCTGGTCAACAATCTGATGCCTCTGCTCCTACAGCTCATCAGTCCGTTATAGCAGCACCGCCAGGTCAGCAGTCCGGCATAGCTACAACGTCTGCTTTGAAGTTCGTCGTTCATTCATCCAGACCTCGCACCAGAAGTGCTACAAGTACCAAGCAGAAAGCGGGCACGGTCGCACCCGCGAGGAAGCGACCCCCGAAACTGAGGAAGGATGAGAACGATAGCCTCTTACTACAAAGACTCTTCGCCCAGAACCAAATTTCCAGCAAGTTGCTCGAATCGGTGAGTAATACAGGTTCTGGCAGCTTGCCCGATGGAGTATTGGAGAGGATACTTTCTAATAATGAAGCACACGTACTAGAAGCACGCAAGTACGTCCATGGCCAGCCATTTCTTGTTGGCGAATACTATGAGGAGTGCAGTTCCATTTGCCGCAAGTTACATAAATATTGCATGCAAAAAATGTCAGAAGATCATAAGATTTCGCAAGTCCACTATGATAGAAAGCATTTCTGTCACGATCAGGGTACCATCAGTGTGGAATTTCAGGACTTTCATCTCTTCTTCAACTTCGATATGCTCGCTGCCACTCTTGTTAAATGCTTGATGTTGTAAGTACTTCACAAAATCTGATCAACTTCACACAAGGTTGTACACGACAAAAAAGCTAACTGCATTGTATTCCTCTCAGGGGCAGAGAAAACTAAGGGAGAAAGCATATTTCATAGATCCTGAGTTAGCAAATGGCACACTTTTAAAAGGGACCAATGAACAACAGGGGAAGGCCATGGTATATGTCACCAGTGCCTTGCATTTCATGGGGTATGCAGAATTCTTTCTATGGCCATATCATGAAGGGTAAGTTAAATATACAACCACGCATACATTGATTGTCTTTCAGTTTTCAACATAGTTCGTAACTTCATGGTTTTCTTAATCTGTAGCAAGCACTGGATCTTGGTAGTCATTGTTCCAAAGCACAACGCAGTTTACTACCTGGATTCTCACAGAGAGTCAATTAATCTGTGGCACCCCGGCTCAGAGAGACCGGAACACCCCGTATTCCAGCCCAGAGATCAAGTCTTCTAGAATACGGCACTGCTTGACATAGAACAAATCAGCTCTTTATTACAAATATAACACGGGTACAAAGGTTCTGAAGGCACGAAGGTTACAGGGGCACGGCGACACTTCGCCTGCTCAGATAGCTCTATGCTAGCAGCGAGACATTTCGAAGCGAAATAACTTCTAGCAGCGGAACAACGGCGACGGTGATGAACTCCACTCCGCGGGGACTCTGGCTGGGACGTATCCTAGAGCGCAACCTCAGGGTCCTCGACAAACAAGCAATCATGGCATCACCTGCAATCTGGCATGACACGCCAGGTGAGTACTTTGAATGTACTCGCAAGCTCACAGCAACCAAAGCAATCAAGACATACAACAGCATGGCATTTACAGGTTAATCATCAAAGATGAACACGATACTACTAGAACAACATGAGCATGGCAACAACATGAACATGGCAACAACATGGCATGTACATATAATTCATGATATGAACAGGATGATACTAGCATGCAAGGGGGTCGACATTTAAGGTCTCATGGACCAACTTACTCTGCTCGGGGGTTATCTTGTAACCACCAACTTACCATCGTGATCATCACATGACCACACGGAGCTTGATCTCTACCTGTGATCATCGCATGACCACATAAAGATCAACCAACTTCTTTCCTCATGGAACCGGGGTTGTTTATTATTCAGATTTTTATTACTGTTGACCCACAGTGTGACCTACTACGAACTGTGTCCATGACCGAGGACGCAGCTATCGATAGATTATACACTCTGCAGAGGTTAGTACACTGTACCCACACTACGGAACTCATGGCCTCGAGCTCCCATTCGGGTGGACCAACGACGTTCTGACAAAACCAATCTATTGCATCATTGCATGACACTCTCCCGGCCACTCCGACAAACTCCCCTTTGGGCTATGTCCTGGGTGACCCCTGTGTCAACATGTGACACCTGCCACCTCTGTGGCTGCCACCGTCGTGGCCAAACAAAACTGTCCCAAACGGGGACCTCGGTATACCATCAAAACTCGGGTCCTCAAGGCTTATGGTAGCCCATCTGATCAGGGTAGCGCACACCCATAACCTTCCCTAGTAGGAGGCACCGGCGAGAGGCATGACAATAGACTGCATTAGGGCCACCCATAAGGCAAGTGTGGCTGCACTGGTTAGCTCGATTCGGTGGCACCATGACTCAGCCAACAGATTTCTTCAAGTTTGATTAATGTCAGGTTCAACTTGAATGGTGATGAGCTGAGTCACAGTAAAATAACATGATTAAATAACAATGCAGATGAGCATGATAACAGTGTAACCATGGATGGGCAACATAATCATTTAACATCATAATGATAAATCATATATGCTACGGGGTGCAAATGAGCATGGCATAGCGATGATCATAACTATCACAAGTATTTTCATATCAAACCGTAACTACTCAAGTGAGCATAGCATTATCACTAGCATCGAAAATAATTACAAGAATAAAACATGATAAGAATATCCTTAGCAATTAATCATATCACTTACTAGATGAAAATGAACATGGCATAAGCATAGACATGGATTCACAAAGCATACACATAGCATTCACAAAATAATTAAATGAGCAAACAATTATTAAATATTCAAGTGGAAACCATGGCTACTGCAAGGCCATCATGCAAGTGGCTGTTGTGGCTTGCCTGGGGGTGGAGGATTCACCGGGGAGAAGTGCGGAGACACTCGCGGAAAAATCGCCGGAAAAGATTCCCTCTCGGAGGGGGCTGAATAAGGGCAGGGGCAAAATGGTCATTTTCAGAGTGTGACAACATCATGAAAATGGTACCATCGGGACGGGCTCGATGAACTGAGATCGCGGGAGTTGGAATCACCTGATTCGGAGATGCGGGTGAAAAGTTACGACCGTTCGTTCGATAGACAGAAAAAGATTAAAAATCTGTCCACTTCTGCGCTTAACGGACGAACGTCTGCAAAATAACAGATTCGGCCGGCTGGTTTAAACAGAAAGCGCATTTGTGAAATATGCCTTCTGCTTATAGAAAGCGTATTCTCAGACGAAGTAACAGCAAGTACGCTTTCATTTACCCAAGACGTATTTTGCAAAAACCGCCTTCACTAAAACTGTGCGGGCCCGGGGGTTGACTCCTCTGTCTGACTGACGTGCGGGCCCGAGGGGATGGCGGGGCCCACCTGGCTGGCTGGGGCGGGGCGTCGTCTTCCTCCCGTCTTCGCCCGCTCGTGGCCGAACAGAGGCCAGCCTGGACGGCGAGCCCCGGCGGCACGGACCACCTCTGGTCGAGGTCCGGCCACCGGCGTGCTCAGGATGACGAGCCGCATCCGCCTGGCCCACGCACGGGCGCCGAGGAGGCTAGGAGCGGCGACGGCATGGAGGCCCACGGGCGAGGCTGTCGGCCACCGTTGGTTTTGAGCACAGAGGCCTCCTTCCGGCGAACGGAGGAGATGGGGAGGACTGAGGCGACGAGGGGAAGTCGTCGGAGAGGTCTAGGTGGAGGGAGAGAGGCCGGGGCGGCCGAATTTAGGCCGAGGAGAGTGACGGCCATGGCGGCCATTGGAGCGGACTGGAGCTCCTTGAGCTTGGGCGAGAGACTAGGGAGGTCTGGAGGAGTGAGGTGGAGGGCTTGGTGAGGTCGGAGGGGGTCGGGGTGGCTTAAATAGCCGAGCGACGGAGCCGTCCCCGGATGGCCGTCCCCCAGGTGTGCACGCACGCTCTGGCGTACCGCGTACGTGTGCGCTTGCAGTAGAGGGTTTGAGGGCGACGAGAGAGGGCTAGTGGAGCAGAAGAGAAGAGCAGACGCGGTCTCGTTGAAGTCCTGCCGGCCACTTCGAGCGAACAGTGCCGCGGGCAAGGTCGTCGTGGCGCGAGGAGGAAGAGAGAGGAGGGGGCGAGGGCAGGAGACGAAGCACGCGTCCATGGGGAAGCTCCTGGACCTAGAGAGGTGGCGTTGCGACGAGGTTTGGGCGGTGGGAGAGGGCCCCGACTGCTAGAGTGCGTCGGGTGGCATGCAAAAAGCACGGTCACCGCGTGCGCATAGTGCACGCACGCGCTCTGCCTCGCCCGGGCATGTCCGGCGAGTTAGGCACTCCCCCAGAAACAGTTTGGAGGAAAGAAACAAGCACAGTGGCTAGGGAGGTGACCTGAGGATGCAAAAAGCCTAAAGATCAGCCATGTGTTCGATAAGAACTGGGGGAGTTCTACTTGGGGAAGGAAGTTGAGATTTTTCTGAGGGTGATCAACCACTAAGAACATCACTTCTGCAAATTTTCAGCTCAAGGAGATGTGTCTGGATGGCACTTGCTGTGCAAAGTACCCTACTGGCCAGACATGAGAACTGAGATGTTGGGGAAAAATGGCTTGATGGATTTGGCTGAAAATTGACAGAGGGCTATAATATAGGCATATGAAGATACCATAAAAATTTCATCCCATATGGACAGAAACTTGGGGGAATTTATTTAGAGAAAATGGCTTGGAAAAATAATGTGAGTTTTGGCATGCTCACATTATTTAGGGATATTTAGGTCCTGGATTAATTTCAGAATTTTTGCAGCAATATAAAATATAGTTGCTTCACAAACTGAAATTGTGACCAGAAACCAAGATTTGAAGTTGTACTCACATAGATTGTTGGATGGATATGGAATTTTGTGGAGAGTCATGATTTGATCATATAAATGATCTCCCAAAATTTCAACTCATTTGGATAAGCCTAGCTAGTACTTCCTTCACAAAGCTTCTCTCTAGACAGAAACTTTGGGAATTTGCTGAGGAATATTTACCAGGCAAATGAAGTTGAATTTTGGCATGTGGCAATTATTTGGGTATGAGAGAGTGCACAAATTTTTTTAGGGCAATCAAGAAAATATAAATGGCACTTCCTTCACAAAGTGCCAATCTGAACAGAATGGAAAATGAATATTCCTGGATTATTTTTGAACTAGGCAAGGATGGATTTTGGCATATTTGTGGAAGATATGATCCAAAGAATTTATGAGCATTTTGTGGGAATTTTGTGGAAGACGGAAATATAGGTTGCTTCATAACCTAGGGCAAACAGGGTTATTCCTTTAATGGAAAAAGGAATATTCCCAAGAAATAAATATTGGGGTTGGGCTAAGATGGAAATGACATGGCCTTGGGATAGATTTGAGAATGACAAGCCACTAGGAAGTGGCAGGAGAGAGGATCTTCCCCGGTTTCAAGACCACATAGCCACGGAAAAAGAAATTCCAAACAAAATTTCGAAGAAATCCAAAAGAGAAAGAAAGGGCCAAAAATCGGGGTGTTACATAATCCTCAGGATCTGACGCATCTTCAGGAATTCATCGATAGGTATTGAATTATTTGATGTTGAAATTTGTATTCATATCTGGTTTAAGAATTGAGTATGTGAAAATTCATCTTCATTTGCAGTGTATTGTCATTGTACATAACTAAAGGAGGGGACAAGTTCAACCGTCAACTACCTCTGCATCACGAGATCATTTCTCCGGTAAGACACCGAAATCCGTTATTTTCAAAAAATGTATCCAAAGGTTCATAAATACCTTTTCTTATGCTAGTCAAATGTTCAAGTTCCTAAATAAACCTCTTTCTATTTCTCTCCAAAGAAAAAAAATGAACAACTTGCACCGGTTAGGTTGTTCCTAACAGGGCAAATACATGACTAGTTCTGTACAAAAAATTTCAGTGTCCTCAACAACAGGAAGGGACCAACCTTTGTGGATACTATGTTTGCAGACACATGATCTCCATCTGGACATGTGCTGATTTTTGTAACAATGCTGGCCATTTAGTACCAGTAAGTTTGTATCTTAATTACTATCTTCTACTCCACACGTATGTCACATTCTGATATAAAAATCCTGTAGCTCATCTTTGCACCGATGACCCGTGAACCACTCCCCGCTGGTGATTTGCTGGTTGTTAGGAGATTTATGACCAAGTTCTTCCTGAATTACTACATCAAGCGCAAAGATGATAATGAAGATTTCAGCAAGGATATTCCTCAAACAATCAATATGCATTCAGTTAGTATTAGTAGATAAACATATGCGCATGGTTGCATTGCTTTTCATGTGCTGACATATTCGTATTTCGTATACTATGATTATGTACTGCATATGTCGATACATCTGTGGGATTTAGCTAGCATTTGTTCAGTTGCATATTATGGCGAATTTTGATGAATGTTCTTCCTGTGGACACTATTTGTTCAATTGCATATTGTGGCGAATTTGCTTTTTGCAGGGCCATTCAAATGCGATATTTTTCCATAACCTGGCCATATTAAAGCGCACACGGTTTCTAGTAACGGAGCGTGTGGGATCCAGAATGGGAAAGCACACGCCATTCGTAGCGTAACCGCATGTGATCTACAGGAAAAGCACACGGGGTATGAACTGAACCGTTGGTGACACACAACAAATCGCACACGATTTGCAGTACTTCTACGTGTGTGTAGGGGCTCCTTAACCGTTTGTGATAGCACATTATCACACACGTGAGCTTAGAGGAAACCGTGACCAATGCAAAATGCAATCCCACTCGTAAATTTTTCGGGAAACGTGTGTGATGATGTCATGCATGGCAGATGCTTGCCATAGAATACTCGTGTGCGATGGGCCACATATCGCACACAATTTCTATGATGGCCCGTGTGGCTTAGGTAATATTTCACAAACGGTCGAATGGCAAACATCATTTGGTTTCCCTGTGCAATTAGAAACATTTCACTCATGAGAGAGGTGGGCGATTGATCACCAATCCCACACGTGTGCCAGAATATAGTGTGTGTGATATGTTCCTGCATCTCATACGATTACATTTGGCATAGCGTGTGCATCATTGCTCCCTATCACCGACGGTTTCCGGGTCATGTGGGATGGACTCCCCTATCGCACACACAGGCAAGGCGATGGTTTAAAACTCTGTCGCGAAAAGGGGTTAAAAACCGTTTGTATAGCACGTCGCTGCACCAGTGCATGCAGGTCTTGGTACGTAGTCGCAACGGTGTGATGGGAGATCAGAATGGTTCTGACGTGATCCATGCACCGAAACGAATCTTCATCTTCGACACCGGCATCCTCGTCGCCAACTCGGCTGGTCACCTCGGCCAGGTCGAGGAATACACCCCATGTCGGATCTGTCAGAGATCAACGGGTGTCTTCGTCAACACCAACTTCGATCTCAACCGAGATCATGGAAAAATTCGTCCATGGAGCTCGGGGACCTCAACCCTAACCTCGTCTTGCTAGCCTCTCCGAATCTCGAGGACGAGATTCATTTTAAGTGTGGTAGTTTTGTAACATCCCAAAATTCTAAATTTTGGAATGTTATACTAAATAAGTGATTGTGATTGCTTGAATGATTGTTGATTGAAATTGAGTGGAATTTGAAACTTCTTGAAAGTTAAATGAGAGGGAACAAAAGGACTTTCCCAAACTTTCATTCTTGCATTTGGTTTCCATGAATTCAAATTCATTTCAACACAAACCATAGAGTGAAGATAATATGACTTCTTCCATTAAAGAAATGAAAAGGGGTTTGAAAGGATTTGAATTCCATTTGAAAATATTTCAAACCAGAAACTTTATGCCACTCAAGGATTTTCATGAGGGAAGATAACATGACTTCTTCAAATTTTGAAATAGAGTGGGAAGTAATGAGGACCACTTTCAAAATGGCATTAGAGTTTCTTTTGAAAGTTTCCCATGTGAGTTTCAAAATCATTTCCATATATTTAAAATAAATAAAGAGAGAGGGAACTATGACTCCTTCTAATATCAGAAATAAAATATGGAGAATGAATTATGAAGCCAATAGAAAGTGGTTTGAAAAATATTTGAATTTCTTTGCATGACCATTTCTTGAAGTATTGAATATTGATTTATTGAGTTATTATGCAAATTATTTTTCTCCTGAAAAAGAATAAATGAGAATGAGGGTAAAATGACTCCCTCCAAGTGAAAAATAGGAGAAATTTTTTTTGAAACTATTTTGGTATTAAAAAAATAATTTTTACTGGTTTTTATTGCACCAGAGGCGCTGTTGGAATTCTTAGAATTTTTGGAGATTTTATTTTGGCAAAATAAAATGTGAAAGTGGCCTATATATGCCAAGCTATTTTTGTGCAAAATTTCATTTAATTTGATCTTCTTTTGAATTTGATTTGGTAGCAGTTTTGTTCTTTGTTTCATAAAGAAAAAGAAAAAAAGGGCCCAGCCGCCATGCCAGCGCTAGCCGCCGGCCCAGCTCGCCGAAACGGCCCAAGGCCTCTCTCCCTCACGAAACCCCTTCGCCTCGACCACCCGCTGCCTTGCTCGCCTCACCTCTCCCGCTGACACCCCGGGCCCACGCCCTTCTTCTTCCTCCCCATGCCAGGGCAGAGCCCAAAGCGTGTCCGAGACACCGCCGAATCCCGGATCTCTTGGGATCGCGTCCCCAGCCGTTCCCCTCGCCCACGAAGGTGCCCTATATAAATCCCTCAATTCCCTCCTTCATTTTCCCCTAACACCCCATGCCCTATACAAGCTAAACCGCCGCACGAACTCGACGAGATCCGCCGGAGCCGAAGCCTTCCGCCGCCGATTTCGACACCGGTGAGCATCTCTGAGCCCCCTCCCTCCGTCAATCGTCTTTCCTTGCCGTCGCGCACTTGTTTGACATGGTCCTGGCCCTCCTCTTCCTCTGCAGCGACGTCCCCGAGCTCACGCGCCCTCGCAGGAGCGCGCCGGCCACCCGAAGCTCCGCCACTTCGCCCCGTCGCCGTCCGTCGTCCCCGACCTCCATCTCCACCACCCCCGAGGTCCCCTCGCTCTGCCGCATCCACCCGACCACTTCACCGCCACCGACGATCATCGTAGCCACCGCCCCATCGATGGCCGACGCCAACACCGCCGTCTCCCTCGACCCCGACGCCCTCAGTAAGTCGCCGTCTATCCCCACCGTTAGATCGTCGTCGTGCGGCCGAGATTAGATCGTTTTTTTTTTCGGTCGTACCATTTTCTGCTAGTTACGGGCCGTCCGCCAGTTAAGCCCCACAACGGACAGCCTCCGGCCAACGGCTTGCTGCCACATGTACCCTTACCGCACCATAGTTTTTTGTTTTTCTGTTTTTTTATTTCTGTTTTTTTATTTCTGTTTTTTTATTTCTGTTTCTGTTTTAGATTGTTTATATTATCTATGATTTTAAATTTTTTGAGTGATTCTTTTTGCATTAGCTTCACAAAATTATGTAGTTTCTGTAGATTCAAAAAGTTTGCATGTTTGAATAGTTTAAATTTGAATTTGTTAAAATTTGCTTAAATCACTAAATTGCTAATAACTATTAGCTAAAAATATATTTTAATTTGAATCTTTTTGCTACTATTTAGTATTAGTTTTGTTTATAAAAAACATAGTAATAATAATTTTTATAGTTTAATTATTTTTGTTTTAAGTAGATTAAAAACAACACCATATATGCATGTTAAAAATTTAGTAGAATTAGTTTTAATATATTAAAAAGTAATTATTTTTGCCACTTTAATATAATTAACTTTAGTTTCTGTTAATTAACAAGAATATAATCTTTGTAATTATTTAGTACTGTTTTAGTTGTTTTTAGTTAATATTTGCTTATGCCATAATTTTCTTCACATGATAGCTATTAATTTAATTCTTTTTGCTAATTAATTGTTTAGTAAAATACTTTTTTGTTAGGCTATTAATCTTGTAGATTCTTTACTGTTAATTATTTATTTAGATCAATTTAGTGATGTTGTGATTGATCTGTTTGAGTTGAACTTTCCCAAGTTTTTCTTTTAAGTTTTCTATGGTTTTCTTCTGATTTTTTTTTGTGTTTCGTTGTGATTTTACTTGAGGATTTCTTTTGATTGTTAGAGTGATTGCTTATATGTATGCCATTGTTTGTTTACGATAGATTATTCTTGGAGAGTGACGATTAGATTAATCAATTGTGAGAGCGATGAATTCCACCAACAAGTACCAAGCAAGTAATTTGATCATGTATTTTATTTACCTATGTTTTTATTGCATTAGTAAATCTTTCCACCATGAACAGTAGGATATTGAACTTCAAACTTGAGGTAGTATCATGAGGTAGGAGAAAACCAATACCCCTATTACCATTGCCTGGGAAGGGACGTTATTTTCATTATTGCTACGCTCTAGTAGACGGGGGTTGGATGTGTGATACAAGAGTGCTGTGAGGATAAATAATTCAAGACCTGCAATTCAAGACCTACATGACGTTCAAGACTTCAAGACTTCAAGGACTCAATATACCTCTGGGTGGATTAGTTTTGCATCTGGCAGCCTGATATCTATTGTGGTTATGCCCAGGGATCCTGGTATCTACCTGTGATCACCCGACGGAATGCCACCCAGTCTCAAAGAGATGGATGAATACTTCAAGGCCAGAAAGATTACCTATGCAACCGCAAGTCATTATGGGCTCTGGCTTGGTTGACCTTAGTTGTGACTCTAGCTGGCTGTGCTACGAGATGTAGAAGAACGGTAGGATTGGATGGGCACTGGCATCTGCCGGATGATCGCTCTGGAAGACCATGTTTCGGTCGTCCCGTTTTCAAACACCAGGCAGTGCGAGGACATAAAGGGAGGGATCAAATCTTGCGGGTAAAGTGCGCAAAACTTTGTAGAGTAACAACCTAATCGATTAGCCGTGTCCCCGGTTACGGACAACATGAGCACCGGAGATGATACTATCAGCCAGTCTCAACACAGTTAATAATTTTAATTGGGTTTTAATCGTAACTTGGGTTATGAGAATTTGGTTGGCGGAACCATCTCATTAACAACCTTAACTTTGTAGTAATTAATTAATTTGATTGCTTTGTAGTAGGGGAAAACCAGCTTTTATGCAAAAACTCAGACATAGAGCCTCCACTACCATATTGCATATAGTGATAGAGTTATTTCATCTGCCCGTATCTGTGATCTTGCTAGTACATTCAATGTACTAACCTACACGTCTGCAACGTCTCATGTTGCAGGATTTCTACGACGAGTAAGAGTTACGTTGTACGGTTACGGTCTACACTCAACTTGCCGTTGGCGTTGATGGGACTCCACACCCTTATGTTTGTTTTCCGCTGTGTATTATGAGGTATACTCTGGATCTACGTTATCTTTTTAACATGTGATGTTATGGTATTTCATCGATGTGCTGTGTGTGCTAGCATACTGATCCAGGGATAGCACAGAAAGCACAGAGGCACCGATCCATTTGAGTCGGGTCACTACAGAGATGGTATCGGAGCACATGTTGGCTGTAGGACACGACCCTAGAAACTGGAAAGCCTTGATAACCCACAAGTATAGGGGATCGCAACATTTTTTGAGGGTAGAGTATTCAACCCAAATTTATTGGTTCGACACAAGGGGAGCCAAAGAATATTTGCAAGTATTAGCAGTTGAGTTGTCAATTCAACCACACCTGGAGACTAAATATCTGCAGCAGAGTGATCAGTAGCACAGTAGTATGGTAGTTTGATAGCAGTAGCAATAATAGTAACAGTGATAGTAATGGTAGCAGCAATAGTTTTGTAGCAATTGTGACAGTAGTAGCAACAATAGTAACTTAGCAAAGAACAATATGTGAAAAGCTCGTAGGCATTGGATCAGTGATTATGTTGGATAACATTCATCATGTAACAGTCATAACCTAGGGTGACACAGAACTAGCTCCAATTCATCAATGTAATGTAGGCATGTATTCCGTATATAGTCATACGTGCTTGCGATAAGAACTTGCATGACATCTTTTGTCCTACCCTCCCGTGGCAGCGGGGTCCATAAGGAAACTAAGGGATATTAAGGCATCCTTTTAATAGAGAACCGGAACAAAGCATTAGCATATAGTGAATACATGAACTCCTCAAACTACGGTAATCACCGGAAAGAATCCCAATTATTGTCACCTTGGGGTATGCGGATCATAACACGTAGCAGGTGCGTATAACTTGCAAGATCGGATCAAGAACACGAATATATTCATGAAAACATAAAGGGTTCAGATCTGAAATCCTGGCACTTAGGCCCTAGTGACAAGCATTAAGCATAGCAAAGTCATAGCAACATCAATCTCAGAACATAGTGGATACTAGGGATCAAGCCCTAACAAAACTAACTCGATTACATGATAAATCTCATCCAACTCATCACCGTCCAGCAAGCCTACGAAGGAATTACTCACTCTCGGCGGTGAGCATCATGAAATTGGCGATGAAGGATAGTTGATGATGTCGATGCCGGAAGATCCCCCTCTCCGGAGCCCTGAACGGACTCCAGATCTGGCCTCCCGATGAAGAACAGGAGGTGGCGGTGGCTCCGTATCGTGGAACGCAATAAAACTTCTTCTCTTATTTTTTTTCTCTGGATTGTGAATTTATATGCATGAGATTAGGGTCAGCGGAGCCACGTGGGCCCCACAAGCCACGAGGACGCGCCAGGGGGGGGTGGCGCGCCCTGGTGCCTCGTGGGCAGCAGGTGTCCTCCCTCTAGTAGGTCTTGGATCCAGTATTTTTTATTTATTCCATAAAAAATCTCCAAAAAGTTTCGTCCAATTCCAAGAACTTTTATTTCTGCACAAAAAACAACACCATGGTAGTTCTGCTGAAAACAGCGTCAGTCCGGGTTAGTTTCATTCAAATCACGCAAATTAGAGTCCAAAACAAGAGCAAAAGTGTTTGGAAAAGTAGATACGATGGAGACGTATCAACTCCCCCAAGCTTTACTCATTGCTTGTCCTCAAGCAATTCAGTTGACAAAATGAAAGTGATAAAGAAAAACTTTTTCAAACTCTTTTGTTCTTGTATCTATATATATGCTTAAATAGTACCCAAGTTTTCAGCAAAGATCATGAACTAGCCATGCAAATAATAACTCTTAGAAATTATATTCACTCATATCAATGGCATAATCAACTAGCGAGCAATAATAAGATATCTCAAATGCCAACACTTTGTCAAAACGATCATGATATAATATGACAACATGGTATCTTGCTAGCCCTTTCTGAAACCGCAAAACATAAATGCAGAGCACCTCCAAAGTTCCAGCAGCGACTAAACATTGTAATTCATGGTAGAAGAGATCCAGTCATGATGCACACAACATTAACTATACACAATGCATGAGAATGACAATAGTGCTCTCAGGTCTGATGCTTGTTTGAGAAGGTGATGACTCAACAACAAAAGTAAAATAACATAAAAGTAAATAGATAGGCCCTTTGCAGAGGGAAGCAGGGATTTGCAGAGGTGCCAGAGCTCGAAGCTTAAATCAGAGATATATATAATTTTGGGAGGTATGCATTTCCTGTCAACGTCATGACCGAGAGTTTTCAATATCTTCCATGCTAAACAAATTAGCGGTGGTTCCCAAGCGGTAAAGGAAAGTTTACTCCCCCTCCACCAACAAACACAAGCCATGGCTAGCCGAATCCTCGGGTGCCCTCCATACCAACAACTTTCCGGGGGAGTTTGTTTTATTATTTTCAATTTTAATTATGGGACTGGGCATCCCGATTACCAGCCCCTCTCGTGTAAGGACAAGTGAATAAACATTCATCATGAGAATAACCCACTTAGCATGGAAGATATTGACCGCCCCCTGTCGCTCCATGAGCGGTACGGGCACACAAAACAGATGTTCATTTGAATATTTAGAGGTGGCACATGCAATTTACTTAGAACGGCAGGGTAATACCGCATATAGGTAGATATAGTGGAATCATCTGGAATAACTTTGGTTTAAGGGTTTTGATGCATAAGCAGTATTCCCGCTTAGTACAGGCGAAGGCTAGCAAATAGGTTGAGAAGCGACCAGCTAGAGAGCGAAAATGGTCATAGTCATGCATTATGAATAGTCAACATTGAATACTAGCATGAGTAGGATATAAACACCATGAACATAAATATCGTGGAGGCTATGTTGGTTTTGAATCAACTACATGCGTGAACATGTGTCAAGTCAATCCACTTGAAACATTCAGAGGAGGATACCATATCATCATACTACATCATGAACATTTTAATGCATGTTGACACCCAAGATAAATCATTATCCACTCCTAGCTAGTTAAGCATGGCATGAGCAACTATAATCTTTAATTATCATCATAAATATGTTTAATCATAATATGTTGAATCATGGATACTGAGTTAAACATATTTACAAAAACAAAAACAAGTTGAGTTCATACCCGCTTTTCCTTGCGACAGTCACTTCATCAAATCATCGTCATTATTGCCTTTCACTTGCACGACCGAATGATATGAAAATAAAAATAGTGCAAGTGTGCCGTGGACTAAGCTGGAATCTGCAAGCATTTTATTCAAAGGAGAAGACAAGGTAATATGGGCTCTTTGTCAGATCAACAATAATGCATATGTGAGCCACTCAACATTTTCATCGTGGTCTTCTCCTTACAATGACTCAACAAAGGAAAAGAATTTCTGAGAAACACACTGAAATATTTTTGGAGTTTTTAGTTTTTCTGAAGAAAACAAATAAAGAAGAAAAATGAAAAACAGGAAAAAAACTATTTACACGGGAGAACTCCCAAGAAGCAAAAGAAGAAACGGGAAATCTTTTTGGGTTTTCTTTCAATACTACAACTAATTAAACTATAAAGAAAAACCGAAAAGAAACGAGAAATATTTTTGGATTTTCTCAAACTTTTTCCAACACACAAGAAGAAAGCGAGAAAATAAAACTAACATGGATATACAATGAAAAAGTATGAACACCGACAACTGGAATGAAATGTGTGATCATGAATGAAATGTCGGTGAGAGATACGTACTACCCCAAGCTTAGGATTTTGCCTAGCTTGGTCATCGCCATCCCTGGTCTGGGTAATAATAAAAGTGGTAGCTCGTAGAGGAATTCTGAGCCGCCTCCTCAGCCAGACGGGCAGCCTCGGCCGTGCTACTTGTAGCTTGCGTTGGTATTTCCCCGAAGAGGAAGGGATGATGCAGCACAGTAGAGATAAGTATTTCCCTCAGTTATGAAACCAAGGTTACTGAACCACTAGGAGAATCACACAACACCTCGTTAGCAGTACCTGCACACAAACAACAAACCCTTGCACCCAACGCAAACGAGGGGTTGTCAATCCCTCGGCGGTAAATTGCAAGATTAAATTGTATGTGATAGATTGATAGATTGAAACAAAAATACAAAATGAAATAAATAAAAGAAAATGGCAGCAATATTTTTAGGGCTTTAGTAATAAGATTTAGATAGACCCGGGGGCCATAGTTTTCACTAGAGGCTTCTCTCAAGAAAATAGCATACGGTGGGTAGACAAATTACTGTTGGGCAATTGATAGAAAAGCAAATAATCCTGACAATATCCAAGGCAATGATCATGTATATAGGCATCACGTCCAAGATTAGTAGACCGACTCCTGCCTGCATCTACTACTATTACTCCACACATCGACCGCTATCCAGGATGCATCTAGTGTATTAAGTCCATAAAAGAACGGAGTAATGCCTTAAGAACGATGACATGATGTAGACAAGATAAACTCACGTATGAATAAACCCCATATTTTTACCCTTAGTAGCAACGATACATACGTGTCATGTCCCTTTCTGTCACTGGGATTGAGCACCGCAAGATCGAACCCACTACAAAGCACCTCTTCCCATGGCAAGATAAATCAACTCAGTTGGCCAAACCAAATCAATAGATCGGAGAAGAAATAAGAGGCTATAATAATCATGCATAAAAGAGTGCAGCAAAGACTAAAATAATTTCATGGATAATCTGATCATAAACTCACAATTCATCGGATCCCAACAAACACACCGCAAAAAGTGATTACATCGGATAGAACTCCAAGAACATCGAGGAGAACATTGTATTGAAGATCAAAAAGAGAGAAGAAGCGATCTAGCTACTAACTATGGACCCGAAGGTCTGTGGTAAACTACTCACGCATCATCAGAAGGGTAGCAAGGTTGATGTAGAGCCCCTCCATGATCGATTCCTCCTCCGGCAGATTACCGGAGAAGGACCCCAGATGGGATCTCTCTGGAACAGAAACTTGCGGCGGCGGAAAAAGTATTTCGTGGACTCCCCTGAGGGTTTCTGATTTTTTCTGAATTTATAGTGCTGGAATTAGGTCAAACGGAGCTCTATGGGACCCACGAGGCACTAGGCCGCGCCTACCCCCAGGCGCGCCCTAGTGGCTCATGGGCCCCACCAGGGTCTTCTGGCGTCCTCCCGAAGCTTCTAGTGTTTATCTTGGCGAATAAAAAATCTCCAGAAAGTTTCGTGGCATTTGGACTTCGTTTGGTATTGATTTTCTGAAAAACAAAAACAGGGCAGAAAACAACAACTCGCACTGGGCACTAAGTTAATAGGTTAGTCTCCAAAAATGATATATAATTGCCGTAAATGATCATAAAAACATCCAAGATTGATAACATAACAGCATGGAACAATGAAAAATTATAGATACGTTGGAGACGTATCAGCATCCCCAAGCTTAATTCCTGCTCGTCCTCGAGTAGGTAAATGATAAAAATAGAATTTTTGATGTGGAATGCTGCCTAACATATTCATCACATATTCTTTTCTTTTGTAGCATGGACATTGGACTTGTATGATTCAAAGCAATAGTCTATAATTTGACATGAAAATATAGATACTCAAGCATACTAACAAGCAACCATGTCTTTCAAAATATCAACGCTAAAGAAAGTTATCCCTAGCCCATTATGCTCAATCATTGATCCATTCATGAAACACACTCAAATATTAGCTACATCCAATGCACAAGTATGACAATAGTGCTCTCTAGTTGGTGCTTTTGTAAGAGAAGATGGAGACTCAAATAAAAATAAAAATTGCATAAAAGTAAATAGATAGGCCCTTCGCAGAGGGAAGCAGAGATTTGTCAAATGTGCCAGAGCTCAAAGCTGAAATTAAAGAGATAAAAATATTTTGAGAGGCATGCTTTTCCTGTCAACGAAAACGACCGAGAATTCCCAATATTTTCCTGGCTAGACACATCATAGGTGCAAACAGAAAGTAAAGTTTATTTCCTTTCCACCATTTCTTTTGCAATCCATGGCTAGCCGTATCCACGGGTGCCCTCCATACCATCACTTTCCAAGGAATTTTGTTGTTATTAATTTTGATTTCATTGTGGGACTGGGCATCCCTATTACCAACCATACTCTCGTGCAATGACAAGTGAATAAACACTCATCGTGAGAATAACACACCTAACATGGAAAATATTGGCCACCCCCTACCGTTTCATGAGCGGTACGGGCACACAAAACAGAAAAGTTATTTTGAAAATTAGAGTTGGCACACGCAAATTTACTTGGAACGGCATTGAAATACCGCATATAGGTAGATATAGTGGACTCATATGACACAAGTGGGTTTAAGGATTTTGGATGCACAAGCAGTATTTCCACTTAGTACAAATGAAGGCTAGCAAAAGATTGAGAAGCAACCAACCAAAAAAACGAAAACGGTCATAAACATGCATTGAACACAACTAACACCGAATAATGCACCATAAGTAGGATATAATTTCTTTGCATAACTATTGACTTAACGAGCATGCATAGGGAATCGCAAACCTAAACACGAATATTTTTACTTAATCACAATTACTCACTAACATGACTCACATATCATCATCTCCATATCGCAAAACTATTACAAGGAATCACACTTATCATATCCAATGAACTATATGAAAGTTTTTATTATATCCCTCTTGAATATTCATCACTTTGGGACAAATTCATATCTTGTGCAAATTACCGTTACTATTGTCATCTCTCAAAAAGATTTAAGTGAAGCATGAGAGTGCAAATATTTCTTCAAAATTTCAATCTTATCAATTCTCAAAATAATATAAGTGAAGCATGAGAGTTTATTTCTTCAAAATATAGCCACCACCGTGCTAAAAAAGATTTAAGTGAAGCACTAGAGCAACTGCCTAGCTCAAAAAATTTAAGTGAAGCACATAGAGTATTCTAACAAATTATGATGATAAACGTGTGGCTCTCTCAAGATAGGTGTGTTCAGCAAAGATGATTGTGGCAAACTAAAAAGCAAACAAAGCAAAGACTCATATAATACAAGACGCTCCAAGTAAAACACATATCATGTGACGAATAAAAATATAGCTCCAAGTAAAATTACCGATGGTTGGTAGAAGAAAGAGGGGATGCCTTCCGGGGCATCCCCAAGCTTAGACGCTTGAGTCTTCCTTGAATATTACCTTTTGGTGCCTCGGGCATCCCCAAGCTGAGGCTTTTGCTACTCCTTATTCCTTCATCCATCGTGATCACACCCAAAACTTGAAAACTTCAATCACACAAAACTCAACAAAACATTCGTGAGATCCGTTAGTATAACGAAACAAATCACTACTCTAAGTACTGTTGCAAACCCATTCATATTTTAGTTTTGCATTATACCTACTGTACTCTAACTTCACCATGGCTTATATCCCCCGATACAATCCATAGATTCATCAAAATAAGCAAGTAGTGCATCAAAAACAGAATCTGTCAAAAACAGAACAGTCTGTAGAAATCTGAATTATCGTCATACTTCTGTAACTCCAAAAATTCTGAAAAATTAGGAGAACGTGGGAAATTCATATATCAATGTTTTGTAAAAAATTCAGAAGGTTCTGACGTTACAGTACAGAAACAAAATTCCAGCACTGGACGCAAAACTTTCTGTTTTCAAACAGCATCAATTATACTATCTTCCAAATCATCCCAAAGGCTTTACTTGGCACAAACACTAATTAAAAACACAAAAACACAATCATACCAGTAGCATGATAGTGAGAACACACCATAACAGAAACTTATAATAAAAATTTATTTTATTCATTGGGTTGCCTCCCAACAAGCGCTATTGTTTTATGCCCCTAGCTAGGCATAATGCATAATTTAAAGTGTTGTCATCTTTGGTTTCCAACCCCTCAATCAAACATCCATTTTTTCTAATGGATTTAACATAGGTTTTTCTCACCATCACACTTCTAGGTACAAAATCAAGTATTTTACTTTTGTGAATAGGTTCCTTGATTATATCAATGAAATCAGGATGCACACTAATCATTTTAAGATCCCCATTTCCCTTACTGGAAGTAGCACCATTGGTTTTAGGAACATATACGAACTTGCAATTTTTATTGGGAGGAGTTTTATCAATATTCTTAACGGTGGAAAAAGCTGACCCCAAATCTATAATAATTTCTTCTATCTTATCGATTCTAGCGGGGCTTTGTTCTATTCTTTCATTAACTACCGGTTCCTTTTCTGTTAAGGTTTTCAATGCGATACCTACCTTAGAACCAAATTGAGTGATATGATTATCAATTTTTTTATCCAAATTCTCAAGGTGTTCAATAGTAGCCATTTTACTTTCAATAGCCTCTAATCTTTGCATAACATGTTCCAAAGTCAAAGTTGTTTAATTAATAGTGATAGGTGGTGATCCCACTAAATTTCCCATAGCATTAAAAGCATCCGTAGAGGGACACATTAAGAAATTCCCTCCAGTAATAGTATCAAGCACAAATCTGTACCAAGTAGTAATTCCCACATAAAAATTGCGAAGAATAATAGTGGAGGATTGCTTACGAGTTAATCTATTATGAGCATCGCAAATCCTATACCAAGCATCTTTTAAATTCTCTCCTCCCCTTTGTTTAAAATTAAGTACTTCATTTTCAGGGGTGATAGTAACGAGCGAAGAACTAGCCATAATGATAAAGCAAGCAAGCAAGCGAACAAACAAGAAAACAAGAAAAAGGCAAACGGAAAATATTTTTGTATTTTTGTAAAAACGTTTTAGAAGTGGGGGAGATGAAAACGAGAGGCAAATGGCAAATAAAGTAAATGCTAGGAGATGAGAGCTTATTCAAAGGTACTTGATAGATGTTGATGATGTATCCCCGGCAACGGCGCCAGAAATTCTTCCTGCTACTTGTAGCTTGCGTTGGTATTTCCTCGAAGAGGAAGGGATGATGCAGCACAGTAGAGATAAGTATTTCCCTCAGTTATGAAACCAAGGTTATCGAACCAGTAGGAGAATCACACAACACCTCGTTAGCAGTACCCGCACACAAACAACAAACCCTTGCACCCAACGCAAACGAGGGGTTGTCAATCCCTCGGCGGTAAATTGCAAGATTAAATTGTACGTGATAGATTGATAGATTGAAACAAAAATACAAAATAAACTAAATAAAAGATAATGGCAACAATATTTTTAGGGTTCTAGTAATATGATTTAGATAGACCCGGGGGCCATAGGTTTCACTAGAGGCTTCTCTCGAGAAAATAGCATATGGTGTGTAGACAAATTACTGTTGGGCAATTGATAGAAAAGAAAATAATCATGACGATATCCAAGGCAATGATCATGTATATAGGCATCACGTCCAAAATTAGTATACCGACTCCTGCCTGCATCTACTACTATTACTCCACACATCGACCGCTATCCAGCATGCATCTAGTGTATTAAGTCCAATAAAGAACGAAGTAATGCCTTAAGAACGATGACATGATGTAGACAAGATAAACTCATGTATGAATAAAACGTACGTACGTGTCATGTCCCTTTCTGTCACTGGGATTGAGCACCGCAAGATCGAACCCACTACAAAGCACCTCTTCCCATGGCAAGATAAATCAACTCAGTTGGCCAAAGCAAATCAATAGATCGCAGAAGAAATACGAGGCTATAATAATCATGCATAAAAGAGTGCCGCAAAGACTAAAATAATTTCATGGATAATCTGATCATAAACTCTCATCTCCTCCTCCCGAAGCTTCTAGTGTTTATCTGGGCCAATAAAAAATCTCCAAAAAAATTCGTGGCATTTGGACTTCGTTTGGTATTGATTTTCTGTAAAACAAAAACAGGGCAGAAAACAGCAACTGGCACTGGGCACTAAGTTAATAGGTTAGTCTAAAAAATGATATATAATTGCTGTAAATGACCATAAAAACATCCAAGATTGATAATATAATAGCATGGAACAATCAAAAATTATAGATACGTTGGAGACGTATCAACCACTCCGAGAAGAACAAGATATCAGACAACTGATGACCAATTCTGAGTAAAGAAGATTTCACCATGCATTAGAAGAATTGAAGCTACAACAGTTGAAGACTCCGAAGATTCGAAGAATTTGAAGACCCTGAAGAATTCCATGATTTATATGACCTTTAGAAGACCAAACCCCTGTTGTATACTCACGTTAGATGCGATGATTTGTGAGCTATCATATTTTGTGTGTGTTTTCCGATGGCAACAAATAAAACCTATTTTTAAAACTATATTGTTTGTATGGTATCTATATCTCTCTGTGCATTCTATCTCCCTCTAAACCTAAGACCTGCACTGGAGGATTTACTACCATGGTTACAAATGTCGAGAATGGAATGAAGATGGATGCAACACAGTGGTGAGCTCAAGGTAACCCAAGCCTTAGGATCTGACAAGAAGCAACCACACTCTTATTGAAGGAACAAATCTGAAAGAAGCTGCGACTTCATCAACAGACGTTTCATAGCAGGTTACGAAAACCTGAGAGTTGTGAAGATGCGATATATGTTAGGTTTAGCTTGCAGAACCAATGGATTCATCCGAACTTAGTTCATCGACACAAGAAGTTCTGCAATGCTTGTGAGGATGCCCGAGTGTTAGCAAGCGAGATTCGCTAAACCTTTTACAAGGTTACTCTTGCTATTTGGAATGGTAAATCTAGAGTGACTTACCTATAGTAGAAAGACGACGATTGTTAAAGCCTGTGTAAACCTTAGAATGGTATGATGAGAAACCCTTGTACAAGGCATGTTGTTGCCAAGTCATAGGTTAAACGGTGAGAACAAAGCCAAGACGTCTTTCCTGCAGGAACCATTAATTGTTGACCACCATGAGATTAACGACAATTGTTTAGCATTGGCGCCAGACCTGTCAGCCAAGAAGATCCAGTCATGGAAGAACTCTTCTTTTGATGAAAGGATTCAAGATTTGAGAAAAATGTGATGCCTATACTGGAAGGGCATAAATAAAGGAGTTAATCAAAAGGTATGAGAGAAGACCGAAGTTGTCAACACTACAGAGGAAGTACAAGAGTTTTGATAGAACCGTGACTTTGATTCAAAGGGTGGTAGCACCCTAGACCTTTTCCGACCTATGGATTTTCAAGAATACCTCAACCCTAATCTCGTCTTGCTAGCCTCTCAGAATCTCGAGGATAACATTCATTTTAAGTGTGGTAGGTTTGTAACATCCCAAAATTCTAAATTTTGATATGCTATACTAAATAAGTGATTGTGATTGCTTGAATGGTTGTTGATTGAAATTGAGTGGAATTTGAAACTTCTTAAAAGTTAAATGAGAGGGAATAAAAGGACTTTCCCAAACTTTCATTCTTGCATTTGGTTTCCATGAATTCAAATTCATTTCAACACAAACCATAGAGTGAAGATAATATGACTTCTTCCATTAAAGAAATGAAAAGGGGTTTGAAAGGATTTGAATTCCATTTGAAAATATTTAAACCAGAAACTTTATGCCACTCAAGGATTTTCATGAGGGAAGATAACATGACTTCTTCAAATTTTGAAATAGAGTGGGAAGTAATGAGGACCACTTTCAAAATGGCATTAGAGTCACTTTTGAAAGTTTCCCATGTGAGTTTCAAAATCATTTCCATATATTCAAAATAAATAAAGAGAGAAGGGACTATGACTCCGTCAATTATCAGAAATAAAATATGGAAAAAGAATTATGAAACCAACAGAATGTGGTTTGAAAAATATTTGAATTTATTTGCATGACCATTACTTGAAGTATTGAATATTGATTTATTGAGTTTTTATGCAAATTATTTTTCTCCTGAAAAAGAATAAATGAGAATGAGGGTAAAATGTCTCCCTCAAAGTGAAAAATAGGAGAAAATAAATTTGAAATAATTTTGGTATTTAAAAAAAATGATTTTTACTGGTTTTTATTGCTCCACATGCACTGTTGGAATTCTTAGAATTTTTGTAGATTTTTTTTTTGGCAAAATAAAATGTGCAAAGTGGCCTATATATGCCAAGCTATTTTTGTGCAAAATTTCATTTAATTTGAAGTTCTTTTGAATTTGATTTGGTAGTAGTTTTGTTCTCTGTTGTATAAAGAAAAAAAAGGGCCCAACCGCCAGGCCAGCGCTAGCCGCTGGCCTAGCTCGCCGAAACGGCCCAAGGCCTCTCTCCCTCGTGAAACCCCTTCGCCTCGGTCGCCCGCTGCCTCGCTCGCCTCACCTCTCCCACTGACACCCCGGGCCCACGCCCTTCTTCTTCCTCCCCACGCCAGGGCAGAGCCCAGAGCGCGTCCGAGACGCCGCCGAATCCCGGATCTCTCGGGATCGCGTCACCAGCCTTTCCCCTCGCCCACGGAGATGCCCTATATAAATCCCTCGATTCCCTCCTTCGTTTTCCCCTAAAACCCCATGCCCTATACCAGCTAAACCCCCGCACGAACTCGACGAGATCCGCCGGAGCCGATGCCTTCCGCCGCCGATTTCAACGCAGGTGAGCATCTCTGAGCCCCCTCCCTCCGTCAATCGTCTTCCCTTGCCGTCGCGCACTTGTTTGACATGGTCCCCGGCCCTCCTCTTCCTCTGCAGCGACATCCCCGAGCTCACGCGCCCTCGCCGGAGCGCGACGGCCACCCGAAGCTCCGCCACTTCGCCCCGTCGCCGTCCTTCATCGCCGACCTCCATCTCGACCACCCCCGAGGTCCCCTCGCTCTGCCGCATCCACCCAACCACTTCACCGCCACTGACGATCACCGGAGCCACTGCCCCATCGACGGCTGACGCCAACGCCGCCGTCTCCCTCGACCCCGACGCCCTCTGTAAGTCGCCGTCGATCCCCACCGTTAGATCCTCATCGGGCGGCCGAGATTAGATCGGTTTTTTTTTCGGTTGAACTGTTTTCTGCTAGTTACCAGTCGTCCGCCAGTTAAGCCCCGCAACGGACAGCCTCCGGCCAAACGCGTGCTGCCACATGTAGCCTGACCGCACCGTAGTCTTTTCTTTTTCTGTTTTTCTATTTTTGTTTCTGTTTTAGATTGTTTATATCTTCTATGATTTTAATTCTTTTTGAGTGATTATTTTTGCTTTAGCTTCACAAAATTATGTAGTTTCTGTAGATTCAAAAAATTGCATGTTTGAATAGATTAAATTTGAATTTGTTAAAATTTGCTTAAATCACTAAATTGCTAATAACTATTAGTTAAAAATAGATTTTAATTTGAATCTTTTTGCTACTGTTTAGTATTAGTTTTGTTTATACAGTGGCATAGTAATAATAATTTTAATAGTTTAATTATTTTTGTTTTAAGTAGATTATAAACAGCACCATATATGCATGTTAAAAATTTAATAGAATTAGTTTTAATATATTAAATAGTAATTCTTTTTGCCACTTTAATATAATTAACTTTAGTTTCTGTTAATTAAAAGAATATAATCTTTGTAATTATTTAGTACTGTTTTAGTTGTTTTTAGTTAATATTTGCTTATGCCATAATTTTCTTCACATGATAGCTATTAATTTAATTCTTTTTGCTAATTAATTATTTAGTAAAATACTTTTTTGTTAGGCTATTAATCTTGTAGATTCTTTACTGTTAATTATTTATTTAGATCAATTTAGTGCTGTTGTGATTGATCAGTTTGAGTTGAACTTTCCCAAGTTTTTCTTTTAAGTTTTCTTCTGAATTTTTTTGTGTTTCTTTGTGATTTTACTTGAGGATTTCTTTTGATTGTTAGAGTGATTGCTTATATGTGTGCCATTGTTTGGTTACAATAGATTATTCTCCGAGAGTGACGATTAGATCAATCAATTGTGAGAGCGATGAATTCCACCAACAAGTACCAGGCAAGTCATTTGATCATATATTTTATTTACCTATGTTTTTGTTGCATTAGTAAATCTTTCCACCATGAACAGTAGGATATTGAACTTCAAACTTGAGGTAGTATCATGAGGTAGGAGAAACCAAATACCCCTATTACCATTGCCCAGGAAGGGACGTTATTTTCATTATTCACTACTGCGGGAATGCCTAGCAGTGGCAGGAAAAGGCCAGCAGTGGCGGGCAAGGTTCCCAGGGGCGCCCGCCACCGACCTCCCGCCACTGCTATTATGGCATCAGTGGTGGGTGGGCGGCCCGCCACTAGTAGAGCCTCATCAGTGGCGAGCGGTGGAGTTTGCTTGCCAGTAGTAGAATATTTGCAGTGGCAGGTTGTGTTTACGTGTCCGCCACTACTTATTCTTGTTGCAGTGACGAGCTTACTGGAGCGCCCGGCACTGAAAGCTTAGGCATGCTAAATAAAATTTTTGCAGCCACGGCAACAATTGTGCTAACATGACTACGTTTTGCAAAAAAAACAATTTAAGAAATTCAATATAAACAGCACGCATTTTAAGATTATACATGAATGTTCACACTACATAATGAGTAGTTTAGTAATTCACCAGTACTTGATTAGCGCATATGGGTTTTGCTAGGATCGATGCATGGAAGAGTTCAACATTATATACATTACCGTTCAAAGGATCTACTTTGACAGTAACATCTATAGTGTTGCTCATAGAATAAAAACATCAACGAACTAGATGTGCCCTAGACAGACTCTTAACAAAATGAGTTAAAGGACTCAAAGAGCAAACCTGATAAATCAGATAGACGAGGTATTAAACATCCGTCCGTCTGATTCATCTAGCTAGCTTGTTAAGTCTTTTGCCTCATTGTACTATTATTGCAGAAGAAGAGTAACTAATGCTCCGAAGATACAGATGTGAACTCGAATCATCTTCAGAGAGATGACACACGATCCTCAACCCTATCCCAGAAGGCTCAGTAATTCACTAGTACTACTCGATTAGCATATGGGTTTTGCTAGGATGCATGGAAGAGTTCATCATTATATAGATTACCGTTCAAAGGATGTACTTTGACGGTAACATCTATAGTGTTGCTCATAAAATAAGAACATCAGATGAAGGCTGTGTACCGTTTTAACAAAATGAGCCAAAGGACTCAAAAAACTAACATGATGAATTAGATGGACGAGGTCTTAAACACTCACTTGATTCACTACTTGTGACGGAACATCTAGCCCTATCTTTCGCAAACACCAAGCAAAGATTTTCCTCCCACACAAACATTGTTCCCATGCGACAGCCGCAAGTTCATATTGTGCCTTTGCCTTCTGATTTGCAGGGAGCAGCTTGTATTATATCTCCTGCCCCAGTGCCATGTATACTACTAATTTAAAACCAGTAATTCACATAACACTTTGACGGAAGTTATAATACAAGAAACACCCTACAAATTAGAAGCAAGGGCACAATACAAACTTGCCATTGTAACATGGAAACAAGGTTTGTGTGCCAGCAAAATCTTTGTTCAATGTGTACGCAAGATAGAGTCAGTTGCCTTGCCGCAAATAATGGATCCCATGAGCGGTCAACACCCCGTCCGTCTGATTCATCTAACTAGTTTTTTAAGTTTTCTAACTCATTTTATTAGAACGATACTTAGTCCTCACCAAATGTCGTTATTCCTTGAACTCTTCTCTGAGAAGAACACTAACGATCTGAAAATGCAAGTTCAGAAGGAAATATGTGCAGAAATTACCGTATAATATTGGTAGTCCTCTTTAAGTAGTCGCACTCGGGGATCCCAATGAGCTCATTCTCATCGTTCATTTGCTGTGCTCATAGATGTAAGATTAAAAATCAACAGAATAATATTTGTGCAATCTCACATTAACAACACTGAGATGACACATTACCAACACTAAAAATGCAGACTCATGTAAACAAATTAAACATGCTTATTTACCACATAAAGGCATACGAAACTAAGTTCACACAGATCATATAGATAACATAACAAGATGAAATTAAGTTCAGCTCCGTCATAACAACATGAAACTAAGTCCATCATCTCTCCAATCTTCTTCTTATATCTCGGCTAGGGCAGTATTCACAGCTTTCGTGGGCGCAGGTATCCTCCGATGCGGTACTACGGTGATTGTGGGACACCGTACCACAGATAGATCTTGTTGCCGCCCGAACGACCCTCCTCAAATTCGTGAAGGAAAAGTAAGAACGACCTCCCAGCTTGCATCCGTAATTTTGTGGCAATGTTCATCCAATTTTGACCTTGGAAATACGTTCTCCCTCCCACGTTGGTGAGAGTGAGGGTTAAGGGAATGCCATTCTTAAGCAGCGCCATGTCGAACTGAATCGTCCACTCCTCGTACATTGCCAGGTTGGCCACACGCATGAAATACTCCCTTCCCCAACAAGGGATGCACTGAGTACGATAAAAAGAAAACATAAATTAGACAATTGTGGGCGTCGTGAAGGTCATCCTGAAGGTCGACACATATCTCACTGCAATTAAATGGAACATACCGCCCACTCCATAAAGTCGTCCTGAAGCTCGACACATATCTCACTGCAAGTTAGGTGAACTTTGTAACATGCGCCTAGCCCCCTGTCGCCACAGAAGGGGCATCCTTCGTTCATTGCCTAAGTTCATGTTATGGAATAATTATATAAGTTAAAGGATGGACAGAAAAATTGGGCATGACTTATGCTAAAAAAATGAAACAATGAGTGTCTGAAATCTCGCGAAACGGAAATTAATCAACGTTTCATGATATTTTCTACACTCTTTTGAAGCCCTGTATTGTTGGAGAAATCCAATTAAATGTACATGCTTCATGCATGAGATGATTATATTTGCGAATAAAAAACATTCATGTATCATCATCCATAATTAATTCCTACAGTGACAATAGAATCGGTACAAGGCATTTACCTATGAACTGCTTGAGCGGGAGGCGGAGGAGGGATTTGTAGCAGCCTCGGAGGTGGAGGAGTCCGCTGCCGGCGGCGGTGTCTTGCCCCGGCTGCTGGCGGAGGAAGCCATTGCGTGTAGGTGGCGGCGACAAAGGAGAGGCCCGGCGACTAGGGGCGGCGGCGGAGGAGTCCCGACGACGAGGGGGTCGCGGCAAAAGAGGGGCCCGGGCCGCAGTGGCGAGAGGCCGGGGGCGCAGCAGAGGAGGCGTGCGACGACAAGGGCGCGCGCGCGGACGCGGTGTAGGAGAACGGCCATGACGGCGAGCGCGGCACGGGGGCGGAGGAGTGGCGCGGTGGCGACGAGGCACGGGGTTTGGGGGCGAGAGAAGTGGACAGATTTGAAATTGTGTTTTCAGGGGAAGGGTGGTTTTGGGGGAAGACGGCCAGCGAAAACTTCAACGCAGGTAGTGGAGGGGTCTACCTGTGGCGGGCGTGCTTATTTACCCGCCACCACAATATGCTGTCAACAGTGGTCATCGTACCCGGTCAACTTGTGGTGGGCAAAAGAAAATGCCCGCCACTGTCAAGGCATGTAGCTGTGGCGGGCACTAGGGAATGCCCACCACAGATGAGTTATGCGAAAAAAAACCCATACGAAGAGACCTTACATGTGGCAGGCGGCGAAAAATGCCCGCCACTGCTTCTGCATAACTTGTGGCGGGCAATCTTTAGTACCCGCCACAGCTAACTTTTCAAAGTAGCTGTGGTGGGTGACCCGTCCCACCCGCCACTAATTTGTGATCACCTATAAGCCCTTTCCCAGTAGTGATTGCTACGCTCTAGTAGACGGGGGTTGGATGTGTGATACAAGAGTGTCGTGAGGATAAATAATTCAAGACCTGCATGAAGTTCAAGACTTCAAGACTTCAAGGACTCAATATACCTCTGGGTGGATTGGTTTTGCATCTGGCAGCCTGGTATCTATCATGGTTATGCCCAGGGATCCTGGTATCTACCTGTGATCACCCGACGGAATGCCACCCAGGCTCAAAGAGATGGATGAATACTTCAAGGCCGGAAAGCTTACCTGTGCAACCGCAAGTCATTATGGGCTCTGGCTTGGTTGACCTTAGTTGTGACTCTAGCTGGCCGTGCTACGAGATGTAGAAGAACGGCAGGATTGGATGGGCACTGGCATCTGCCGGAAGATCGCTCTGGAAGACCATGTTTCAGTCGTCCCATTCTCAAACACCAGGCAGTGCGAGGACATAAAGGGAGGGATCGAATCTTGCGGGTAAAGTGCGCAAAACTCTACAGAGTAACAACCTAATCGATTAGCCGTGTCCCCGATTACGGACAACATGACCACCGGAGACGATACTATCAGCCAGTCTCAACACAGTTAATAATTTTAATTGGGTTTTAATCGTAACTTGGGTTATGAGAATTTGGTTGACGGAACCATCTCATTAACACCCTTAATTTTGTAATAATTTAATTAATTTGATTCCTTTGTAGTAGGGAAAAACTAGCTTTTATGCAAAAACTCAGACATAGAGCCTACACTGCCATATTGCATATAGTGATAGAGTTATTTCATCGACCCTTATCTATGATCTTGCCAGTACATTCAATGTACTGACTTACACGGCTGCAACGTCTCATGTTGCAGGATGTCTACGACGAGTAAGAGTTGCGTTTTAGGGTTACGGTCTACACTCAACTTGCCGTTGGCGTTGATGGGACTCCACACCCTTATGTTTGTTTTCCGCTGTGTATTTTGAGGTATAGTCTGGATCTACATTACCTTTTTAACATGCGATGTTATGGTATTTCATCGATGTACTGTGTGTGCTAGCATGCTGATCCAGGGATAGCACAGAAAGCATAGAGCCACCGATCCATTTGGGTCGGGTCACTACAGAGATGGTATCAGAGCACATGTTGGCTGTAGGACATGACCCTAGAAACTGGAAAGCCCTTAGGAAAGGATCTCTCTAAAACTATATTTTCAAAATGATCCGTTACCTCTCCTCTTTTTTGAACTTTATCCTCAAATAGTTTGACAATACCCCTTTCCTTTTGACCACATGGAGGATCAACTGAGACCACTACGAGAAGGACAAGATATCGGACAACTGATGACCAATTCTGAGTAAAGAGGATTTCACCATGCATTAGAAGAATTGAAGCTACAACAATTGAAGACTCCGAAGACTCAAACAATTTGAAGACCCTGAAGAATTCCAAGATTCATATGACCTTTAGAAGACCAAACCCCTGTTGTATACTCATGTTAGATGCGATGATTTGTGAGCTGTCATATTTTGTGTGTGTTTTCCGATGGCAACAAATAAAACCTATTTTTATAACTATATTGTTTGTATGGTATTTATATGACCTTTATTTTTAAAACTAAGGTCCCGCCATGCCGCCG
Organism: Elymus sibiricus; assembly: GCA_039707655.1. Classification (NCBI taxonomy): domain Eukaryota; kingdom Viridiplantae; phylum Streptophyta; class Magnoliopsida; order Poales; family Poaceae; genus Elymus; species Elymus sibiricus. The sequence continues at coordinate 313,470,223 of CM077676.1, forward strand.
AAGCAGCAGAGTGGTCCAGCCGCGCCGCGGAAGCAGCAGAGAGGTCCTGCCGCGTCGCGGCGGCCTGGATGGATCTATTGCGGACACTCGATGTCGGAAGTCGGGCTCCGGGGACCCAAAGGTTCGAACACTGGGGTGAGCTCGTTCCTACCTCCTCGTCCCCTAACACAGCTAAACTACAGTGAAGCTACGGTGAGATTGCGGTAGCGGAGTGGGTCGCAGACTCAGCGGTTTACCCAGGTTCGGGCCACCTTGTGGTGTAAAACCCTACTCCTGCTTGGTTGTGATTGCTTGGGCGCGAGAGTACAAGATTTGGGCCAAAGAATCCCTCTACAGTGGCACCCTGCCCTCTTTTTGTACCTGCCTTGGTCCTCTTCCCCCGAAAACATTGGCGGGAAGGGTTGCCACACAACGGCAAGTTTGAAGGGGGACAGGGGCGCAGTCTATCCTGACAAAAGGTAGTCTTCACCCGCAAAGCGACCGTCCATGACGCGCCGGTGGGCTCGGGGATAACCTCCACCCTGTGCGCCCGCCGTCTTGGTCTTCTTTCACCGATTGGGCAATGTTTGGGGGTTGCTTTGGGAAATGGACTACTGGCCTTGCTCCCTTAGCACAAAAGGGGAAAATCTCTCCGTCCATGCCTGCTGGCACGGCCTCTGCCGTCGTTCGTCGCCGCGCGCGTCACCCACATGGTGGGCACGAGACGTCGTGACCGAGCCGAACAGCACTTGTCTTGCGTACCTTCGGGAGGGTGCCTCGGGAGGCAACCTCGGGAGGCCGCCTCGCGAGAGGGCCTCACGAGGCTCTCAGTGAAATTGTGGCTGAGCCTTGCTTGCCTGCTCCGGGAGGAGGGGTCCTCAGGAGGCTAGGGCCTCATGAGGGGTCTTGCTTGAGGTACCCACTGGTGGGCCACCTATTGGGCCGCAGCCCGGCGTAGCGCTCTGGGTCGCAGGCATACGGGCCATGATACCCTGGGTTCCACAGGCCCGACAGTAGCCCCCGGGCCCGCGACGCGCACGTTCTCGCCTATTCGGGGGCGAAACGGCGCGGGCCCTAACCGCCTGCAGGCCAGGCGCGACGCGTGGCGCACGACATGACGGGGGACACCCCCACTTCTCCCACGACGCCTCGGTAACTGCCCGCGCTGACATAAAGCCTACCCGCACGTGACGCGAGACCATCATTGTCTTCCTTCGCGCATCCTGACTCCCTGCGCGCGTCGAACGCAGAGCAGCGCGGAGCGCGCCCCCCTCGAGTGTTATAAAGATGGGGGGGAAGGACTCCCCACCCATCTTCTCCATCAGCTCCTCTCCCCTACTCCACGATCCAGGCGGGCCTTCGCGGCGATGGCAAGGGGAAGAGGCCGGGCCCGTGCTTCTGCTGCTGCATCTAGGATTCCCCCTCGGGCCGAGGCCGCTCTCCGGTGGCTGCCTTCGCTGGTCCCAGTGCCCGTGGAAGGGGCGCCGCCCGCGGGCGCGGTGCCTGCGGCCGAGGTGGCCGCGTTAGGGCAGCCGCCCTACCTCCCCAGGCAGGGAGCCACTCATCGGAGGCGGCTCATGAGTTCATAGTGAGCATGCATTGCCGGCCCTGCACCTGGCTTCGGCTTCCAGACTCCTTCGCGGAGGTGATGGCGGACCGCGCACCCTTGGGTTTGTGGGTGCAGGCAGATGGCTGCTGCAACGGCCCCTCCTGGGTGGCGACGGAGTTCACCCCCTCGGGCTTCATGTTCTTGAAGCAGGGGTGGAAGTCGTTTGCCCTCGCTCACGGCCTGAAGCGGGGCCACGTTTTCCAGTTCAAGTACGACGGGGCCGCCATACTCTTCATGGAGATCTTCGGGATCTCCGGCAGTCGTCTGGAGTGCTACGCGGAGAGCGAGGACGGCAGCTACAGCGGCTCCTCTAGCGAGGACGACAGTGACAAATGTGCCACCTCCTCCGGTGGAAGTGGAAGCGATGACAGCTCCCCCCGCGTCAAGAGCAAAGATGAAGACTCCAACTAGGCGCATGCGGTGTTCGAGGTGGATCTGGGGGGCGAGCCGCACTCCGCGCATATTCCTTCCTTGCCCTGTACAAGAACAATGCAGTCCCGATGGGACGTGAAAATGATGGCTTCCGTATTTTAACTTAATGCTTTTGCGGTTTGGAATGTATGTTCCCTCCTGAAGTCCTCTCTCGAGGCTTGCCCCTTTTTTTTTCTTGCTCGCCTATGTGCTCTACGTCATTAGGAATAGCCCCCGAGCAGGCCACAGCCATCGCTGGTATGTCAGGTCGTGATGCCTGGACAAGGCCAGGAAGTGAGGGGCACCGGGAGCTAGTGAGGGCTCCTGAGGCGCGATGCTCAGGGAGCCCCCCTTTGACACGCAAGCGGCTCGCGCGAAAGAAAAACGCCAGCACTTAGCGAGATCACGAAAGGAGGGAACTCAAGCAATGGTGAGGGCGTCTCGCGAGGTGGTCAGACTTAGCTTTTGTGGAGAGTGGCGTCGGGCGAGCCACAGCTCACGAGGAGTGCGTGCGGCTCACAAGGCGTGCCTCACGAGGCTTGGCCCTTGAAGTTTTCTGCTCGCGAGGCCTTCCGAGCGGCTTGCTCCTGACACAACTGCATGTCGACAAATCTCACAATGGGGGAGCGACACGCACTCGCTAGCTTGCTCGTGGCCGTTGCGTGAGGAGATAAGGCACCAAGGACCTTGGTGAGGTGACGTGCACGGGAGCAGGCCCGCGAGCCAGAGCTTAGTCACTTGGATTTAGCGGCGCTGCAGGGACGGACCCGAGCACAGGCGTCGTGCCTAGCCCCCGCTCATGGAACGGTCAGGAGAGGGGTCGCGAGCGCGCGGCGCTCTCGAGACAGCATTGTACCAAATACACAATTATGTAGGCAACATATACTTATTAGAGCATAATTAGTAAGATTCATTACACAACCAAAAGGGGAGAGGGGTGAGGCTGCCGTGTCCAACACAGATCAGCTTGAGGTTGGTGTGGCCCGTGGGGCGCCCTCAACAAAACAAAAATCACCTGGTAGTACTGTGCTAGAGAAATGCGCGGGTCGCTCAGCGAGGTTTGCCGCGGAAGCTTGCTCCTCAGGTACCGAGGGGCTCCAGAGGCCCAGGGGACTCGTGAGACTCCGAGGGGGAGGTCTGAGGAAGCGGCGCGCCAGGGGCGTCCCGTGACCTCCGCATCCCTCCCCGCCCGAGGCCTTGGCACGAAGCGTGTCAGCCACTGGAAGGTGGCGCCGGCGTTCCACAGGCCGAAGGGCATGCGGGTGTAGCCGGTGGCGGAGTTCGCGCCCTGGCCGACGCGCGGCAGCAGAAAGGGGCCCTGAGGGCAGGCCTTGTTGAGGCTCGTGAAGTCGATGCACATACGTTCCTTGCCGCCCTTCTTGGGGACAACGACTAGGTTGGCGTGCCATTCGGGATGGCGCACCTCACGGACTACTCCAGCTTCTTGCAGCTTGTGCACTTCTTGGACAATGAACTCTTGCTTCTCGGGCGCCTGGCGCCATGCTTTTTGCTCGATGGGGCATGCGTTGGGGCACACCGCTAAGTGGTGCTCGATCACCTCCCTCGGTACACCAGACAAATCAGATGCCTTCCAGGCGAAAACATCCAAGTTTGCCCGGAGGAAGGCAACGAGAGCGCTTTCCTATGCAGGAGGAAGGCAGGTGCCGATGGTGAAGGCAGGGCCTGAGCCGCTGCCGTCAACTGACACCTTCTTCGTCTCAGCCGCGGCCTCAGGAGGCTTGACCGCATCCTCGTCCGCTGGATGGGCAGTAGCAGCAGCCTTGTAGGCATGCTCAAGGGAGCAGATGACGTCCTTCTCGTCGCAGGAGACGGTGATGATGCCACTGCAGCCAGGCATCTTGAGGATGTTGTAGGCATGATGACACACCGCCATGAACTTGGCGAGCGCGGGGTAGCCCAAGATGGCGTTGTAGGGCAGCCTGAGGTGGGCGACATCGAAGTCGATGAGCTCAGAGTGGTAGTTCTTGTGGGTGCCAAAGGTGACGGGGAGGCGCACCTGCCCCAGAGGCAGCGTGGAGCCATCGGTCATGCCCGAGAAGGGCCTTGTCGGCATGAGCTGCTCGTAAGCCACTTGGAGCTGCTCGAAGGTCTTCATGGAGAGCACGTTAAGGCCGGCACCCCCGTCGATGAGGGTCTTGGTCACCGCGACGTTGCTGATGGTGGGGGTGCACAGCATGGGGAGCGCGCCTGTGGTGGCCGTGGACTTGGGGTGGTCCTTGGAGTCGAAGGTGATGGCGTACTGCGACCACTTGAGGGGCCGCGTGACCTCAGGTTTCGGGAGGGCGGTGTTCACCTCGCGAGAGAGCTACTTGAAGTGGCGGTTGGACACGAGAGCCTGAGCCCCGCCGAGGATGCAGGCAATCGCGCGAGGCTCCTGGTAGCCCCCGGCGCCCTCGTCGGGCTGGTTAACGTCGTTCCTCCGGGGTGGCGGCTGCAGTGGCGGAAGAGCAGTGTTGGCCTAAGGGTTTGCCTCACGAGGCTGGTCGCGCCATGCGGCCTCATGAGGCTGGTCGCACCAGCCTTGGCGGAAGTTGCCGTTGCGGCCATCCCAGCGGTTGCCGCTACGGCCACCTCCGCGACCGGCGCCGCGGTCGTTGCGGTCGCCTCGGCGGCCCAGGCGCTTGTCGCGGAGCAGCTTGAGCTCCTGGCAGTCTTCGGTGCTATGGGAGTGCACGTTGTGGTACACGCAGAGCGGGCGGCCATCCTTCCTGGGCTCGTCACGGTCACGGCCGCGCTTCTGCTCGGGCTCCACCGCAAGCACGGCAGGACCCTTGCGCTTGACGTCCTTGCTCTTGGCGTTGGAGGCGTCGGGTGCCGCATCGGGGTCATTGTGGATGAAGAGACGACCTTCTTCAGCCTTGGCGCACTTGTCGGCGAGGTCGAACAGCTCAAGCACCAAGTCCAACTCATCGTTGATGGCGTGCTTCTCGCGCATCTTGACGTCCGTGACGCCAGTGGAGAACGCAGAGATGACGGCCGCGTCGGAGGCACGCGGGATCTTGTTGCGCACCTGGCTGAAGAGCTGGATGTACTTGCGGAGGGTCTCATCTGGGCACTGCCGCACATGCCATAGGTCGTTGATGGTGAGGGAGCGGTCGTGCGTGCCCTTGAAGTTGGTGACAAACTGGCTGTAGATCTTGCTCCACGACAAGATCGACGCCTTAGGGAGATTCATGAGCCAGGAGCACGGGCCATCCTTGAGGGCCATGGGAACCAGTTCGCCATGACCTTGTCGTCGCCGTTCGCCGCTTCGACGCTCAGTGCGTAGAGCTAAAGGAACTCTGTGGGGTTGGGGGTGCCGTCGTAGCGCGGAGGCAGGTCCGGCTTGAACTTCGTGGGCCATACCACGCGACGCAACTCACGAGTGATGGCGCGGCAGCCCACGCCACTCGTGGGAATTCCGCTGGCAAGGGCGGCGTGGTTCTGGCGCCCAGCCACCGCGACCTCCTGGACGGCCCGGTCTTGGCGCCAGCACTGCTGCTCGAGGAGCACACGTGCATCAGGCGGCGCACGGCGGACGATCTGGCAGCTGGCCTCGTCTCGGACCGGCAAGGACGCGCCGCGGGACGGCTCATGCGCCCGCGCATTACGCTGGGGCCCGGCGAGCTCATCGCGCAGAGGAGGTGGTGGGGGAGCGCCATGCGCTATGTCCCCAGTGCAAGACGGCGGAGGGCGGAGCGAGTGGGAAGGCACCGGAGCATCCCCGGCGGCGTTGACGAGCTCGGTGATGAGACCAAGCTGGGCGTCGTAGCCGGTGTCAGCTGGATGGTAGTGGAGCAGCTCGCGCGGCATGAGTAGCGCGGCCTGCGCGTTCGGCAGCACACGGCGGACGAGGGAGGAGGAGGCCGTGGCGGTGTGGCCCTCTGCCCGCACGGATGGGTGCAGGGAGGAGTCCTGCTGCTCCCGGGCAGCAGGGTCGGTGGCGGCAGCGGCCTTGATAGGGCGGCGGCGGTTGCCGCGGACCACCGGCTCCGTCTGAGCCACGTGGCCCGCCCTGCGCTCGGCGTGCTCGCGACGAGCGTCGGCCATGAAGTGGGTGGAGTGGAGGGCGGAGAGGAAGAACAATAGTGCACCCTGTCATTTCTAAATCCGGCATATCTCGTAGTAGGGGTCCTAAGCTAGGCATCTTGGAGCGATGGTAACATGGACACAGGATTTTACCCAGGTTTGGGCTCTCTCGAAGAGATAATACCCTACGTCCTGCTTTTCATTGTATTCATATGGGGTATAGTACAGAGTACATGTATCTACCACGAGATTGTTCTAATGAATATGAGTTGATCTATCGACTAGCCTGGCCTCGGTTTATATAATGCACCGGAGGCCTAGGGTTTAGGAGAGTCCTCGGCTTGGGCGCCAAGTCTTGTGGAGTCTTCCTTGTATATGTCATGGTCTGCCCGAAGTGGCCCATGAATGAACCGCCATGGGGGTCCTCGGCTCAACCCACCTAGTCGGGAGACGATGTGGTGAGTACCCCCTAGTCCAGGACACCGTCAGTAGCCCCCCGAACCGGTCTTCAAGTTGGGGACGCTCCTCGGTTCTTGCGAACTGTTCTTCGTCTTCGGTCGTCGGTCTTGAAAACTGGTTCAACAAATCTTCCCATCTCCGATCTTGAGGATCGCCGAGGTGTATCCGAAGAGTTCATACGTCGGGTATCCGAGGAATCCTTTAAGTTCTCGGCCTTTATCAATGCCTTGTTATTTTTTACTCCACACCTCGGGTTCGATGTGTTTCCAGCACGGCAGTGTCCTCTTTGCATCCGAACTCCTGCGCCGGACTGCATCCGAGGTGTCTTCTTGCAGCCGAGCTCCAACGCCGGACTGCATCCGAGGAGGCATAGAGTACCTCGGCTTTGAAATTTTTTGAAGGAGGTTATCCGAGCTTAACGCCGAGAAAGTTCTCTATGGAACCAGCCACTCGCAGCCGAGCTTTATGCTGAACTGCTTTCGAGGTGGGGCACCACCTCGGCCGTGAGCTGATTTTTTGTGGATTGGTGCAATTTATTCTCTGCCGAGATGTATAGCCAGCAGCCCTCAATGTGTGTTTCGGCCTAAAATCCGAGATGCACCTGAAGGATAACATAAAACCGCTGATCCCAGTAGCCCCTGAGACTCAGGTCGATTCGCAAAATCGGCCTGAGGATCAACTCCTAGCTCGGCAGCATACTTAGGAACAGAAACACGGTGTGCATAGTCCTCGAGACTCAGGTTGGGTGCGGCCGACCAACCCGAGGATCGTAATCTCCTCGGAAACTATTTTGCACTTTGAATTTTCTGCATTGAATCATCAATGCAGTAGCCCCTGAGCCACTGGTCGGGTGGCAACACCAGATCAAGGGATCGATGTAACCCGTAATGGCTTTTAAGTGAGAAGCGGAAAGCCTAGTAGCCCCCAAGCCTTAATATGGGCAAGGGTGGCCGAATTAAAGATCAATATCCGGAGTAAATTGATTTTAATCATAATTTGTGTGTAATGATTCTATGTATCCAAGTACTTTACATCATTAATGCTCGGATCCGCATTGTACAAAACTTTGTTGACCGACCATCGGCTTCAACCTCCTCGGCCAGTAGCTGAGGAGTGTTTGTCCTACTTTATAAAGCCTTTATAAGGGCAAAGATTTATGGAAAACAAGGCAATCCGGCCATACGGTTTTATAAACAAAGGTACGCGGAGAGATATGTTATATTACTATTTAACGTAAGAAACATCTTCTGGGAAAAATAGTTCCTTTATAAGTTCCTTTTCCCAGGCTATCATGTTGACCATGATCGTGAAACCTCAACTTCGATCAATGTGGGAGGAAAATATTGAGGATTTAGTTTGGGAAAAGTTCCCGAACTCTGTGGTCTTTAATGAACCAAAATTTTCACTTCCGTCGTTGCCGACCAATTATATTCTTAATATGGCTAGCTTTCGGCTTCACCCAGTCTAAGGTACTCGCCCGGATGACCCAGAAGTAACAATCACAGAGGTGCTCCCTTTACCCCCTAGCCGAACAATCGGGAACATAAGGGGTAAGCATGGGAGCCAGGCAACCCAGCTTGGCCAAAATCTTAAGTCAAATTGATGCATATTTATGGCTTTATAACGATGATTACGGAAGGCAACACTCGTATATTGAATACAAACGCTTTTATGCTATATGCTATTTTGACTCCTTTGTGGCCGTTTATCATTTGAGAGTGGCCCATCATCGGCTTCTACCCCTTTGTAGATGCTACGCAGGGTGTTTCCGCAGTAACAGGACAACCCTTAGTCGACGTCTCGGTGCCCGGAGGCGGTTGTGTTAGCGGAAACGAGGCAATCAGATATCCAGGCTTTATAACTTTCACTTAGTCATAGGTGCCTAAAGTTGGGAGGCCAGTTGCTAGCCCCCGGTTAGTGTTCGGCGTCAGCCGAGGTCAAGCCATTAACACTTCGGCCAATTTTATGAAAGGCCCATGGGGTAACTTCTATCGATCTATAGTTTGACACAGTCATCGGATCGCTGACCTGTTTGTGCTCATTGTGACAGTCAGTTTTCGGCTTTCTCCACTGAGGTACTTGACCAGTTAAATCGGAAGTACAATCACAGTGGTTCTCCCTTTGCACACCTAGCCGAACAAAGCGGAACATAGGAGGCAAGCATAGGAGCCGGGCAACCCAACTATTGACTGAAGACACAATTCGAAACTGATGCATATAAAGCAATATCCGAGAACGTTTTGCCAAGGACTCCTCGGAGTACCTTGGCTTTTGGTGGGTTCGGCTCTAGTTGCAGCCCCCCGTTGATATTGCCGATGCTTTAAAGGTATCCGACGTTGTACTGCGAGAGTTATGCTGGAGACACACAGTATCCCCCGAGACTCAGGTTGGGTGCGGCCGACCAACCTGAGGATCGAATCTCCTCGGGAACTAGTTCAGATTTCATGGGCGTTTCACCAACGCCGAGGTGTAGGTCGGCAGGAAAGATGCCGAGCTGTGGGTCGAAAAGGATCTCCCGAGCTGAATTATTACACAGGGCACCTCGGTCATGAGGATGTCCTGCCTCCTGAAAGAAAAACATACAAATAGCTTAAAAGTGCCATAAGCTCGAAGAGCCAAAAACCTTATGTAAAAACTTGACGTCCGAACTAAATCAAGTTTTTTGGTGCCAATCGGAAAATTGGTCTTAAAATAATTTTTTTTCTTCCGTCGTGCTTTAACATGACACATCCGATCTCTAAACTTCAAGTAGGTCAGCCTTCGGCTTCAACCTCCATATCCCGAAGGCGGAGTGCTTCTTAGAGGCCAATTTAGCGAACTAAACTCGAGCGGCTTTAGAGAGAAACCAGGCTATCCGGCTATTGACCATACACTCGAGTTGAAAAAGGAGTGTTAGAAAAAGACTTTGCAATGACTTAGAAGAAAAAAATATTTATTATAAAATGGCTCATATAAATTTAAGAGCACCCAGTTAACCTAGGCAAAGAAAGTTGTTTTTAACAGACACCGTTTTTGACAAACAACTCTTTTTTTGTTTTTTTAACACAAATATAATGCTTGGTCGAACTGAACAGAAATTAAAAATTGAAAAAGTTGAGCATGAAAGCGACTTAGCTGGTTAATGTGCTCGGTGTTGATGACGCGGGCCGAGCTTGCGGCGGGTCGAGGCCCTAGCCCCCTAGCTGGTCCCAAGGTGCCCGAGCAAAGAGCTCGGCTTGATGAAGTGGCGATATAGTGCGGTCGACGTGGTGAGGCTAAGCCCCTGGTCCAGCCGAGGTGACGAAGCTGGCTAGCTGGTGACGCCGAAGTCCCCAAAGTAGGTTGATGAAGAGGTGGCGAAGCCCCCGGCCTAGCCGAGATGACGGAGCAGGTCGGTAAGGTGACGTTGCAGCCCCATGCCAGCCGAGGTGTCGAAGCAGGTCGGCATGGTGGACATCGGCTTGAAGAAGCAATGGCGCGGCAATGCTGACACGGGTCGGAACTTGTGACGCGGTCAATGCCGGCTTGAGAATTGACCGCGCAGCGATGCTAGCACGCCCGCCCGTGCAATCCATGCGGCGACGATCTGGTCTTGATGATTATTTGTCCTTCACGATGCCGAACTCTTAGTTGGCTCGCCGAGGTGATGATCCGAGGTGGTTGTCGTCGGCTCGATGGAGCGACGGCGCAGTTGATGTTGGCGCAGGTCGGTAGCCGTGGAGCAACATGGTCGGGCCGGTTTGACATCGGCGCGACGGTGAAGATCGCCTCGGAAAAGACTCAAAATTTGTGGGCACGTGTTTGAGAACAACACACAATACCCTAGAAAAAATTCCTTCAAAAAGGATGTCAAATATCGTGTTCATGAAGAAAGATGAATTCGGGTCGGATTCGTTTTCACGCAGGAAACAGATCCGAAAATTGATGCACTCCTCGGACTCGTCCCGAAGTTTGAACGGTCGGATCGAGCTGAAATTTGGAGGGATGGTAGATGTAAGAATTCCACAGCCGATCAACGGTTGGATCTTCCAAAGGATATCCGAGCTGGACGCTGGACTCCTCGCCCTAAACTCATCTATATTCACGTCCAGATTTGACAGGGCTTTGGTATATCATAGATCGCCGGAGATTCCTCCATTGGAATACGACGAAATTTTACGGGGTCAATATAGACTCAATTACGCACAATTCCACCAAAGGATTCATCAAAACGACGCTCGAGGAGGCGGTGATGGTGAACGCAAATCCGCTGTCCAGAAAAAACTACATGATCGCGCGAGGGCAATGTTGACGTTGAGCCAACGAGCACCATGGATGATTCTTCCATGATCTTGTTTGAGATTGGAGTTGATGTTGATGAAGACACCCGTCTGATCTTGATGATCCGACGTGGAGAGTAGTCCACGGCCTAGCCGAGGTGACCAGTCGGGCCGGCGATGAAGATGCCGACGCTGACGATGTAGCTCGATTCCGACGCGTAGATCGCGGTGGAGCCGATCTGAATTCCAATCGCACCGCGGCGACTACCCAGCAGACTCTCAATGAAAGCACCAATGTCGGTTCTAAATCCGGCATATCTCGTAGTAGGGGTCCTAAGCTAGGCGTCTTGGAGCAATGGTAACATGGACACAGGATTTTACCCAGGTTCGGGCTCTCTCGAAGAGATAATACCCTACGTCCTGCTTTTCATTGTATTCATATGGGGCATAGTACAGAGTACATGTATCTACCACGAGATTGTTCTAATGAATATGAGTTGATCTATCGACTAGCATGGCCTCGGTTTATATAATGCACTGGAGGCCTAGGGTTTAGGAGAGTCCTTGGCTTGGGCTCCAAGTATTGTGGAGTCTTCCTTGTATATGTCATGGTCTGCCCGAAGTGGCCCATGAATGAACCGCCATGGGGGTCCTCGGCTCAACCCACCTGGTCGGGAGACGATGTGGTGAGTACCCCCTAGTCCAGGACACCGTCACACCCCTCCCTAGCATGCCAAATGTCAGAGGTCGGGCTCCGGGGACCCAAAGGTTCGAACACTAGGGTGAGCTCGTTCCTACCTCCTTGTCCCCTACCACAACTAAACTACGTTGAAGCTACGGTGAGAGCGCGCTATCGGGCCACCTTGCGGTGTAAAACCCTACTCCTCCTTGGTTGTGATTTCTCAGGCGCGAGAGTACAAGATTTGGGCCGAAGACTCCCTCTACAGCGGCACCCTGCCCTACTTTTATACCTGCCTTGGTCCTCTTCCCCCGAAAACATTGGCGGGAAGGGTTGCCACACAACGGCAAGTTTGAAGGGGGACAAGGGCGCAGTCTATCCTGACAAAAGGTAGTCTTCGCTTGTAAATCGACCGTCCATGAGGCGCCGGTGGGATCGGGGATGACCTCCGCCCTCCGCGCCCGTTGTCTTGGTCTTCTTTCACCTACCGGGCAACCTTTGGGGGCTGCTTTGGGAAACGGACTGCTGGCCTTGCTCCCTTAGCACAAAAGGGGAAAACCTCTCTGTCCGCGCCTGCTGGCACGGCCTCTGCCGCCGTTCGTCGCCGTGCGCATCACCCACTTGGTGGGCACGAGACCGCGCGACTGAGCCTAACAGCCCTTGTCTTGCGTACCTTCGGGAGGGTGCCTCGGGAGGCAACCTCAGGAGGCCGCCTCGCGAGAGGGCCTCGCGAGGCTCTTGGTGAAGTTGTGGCTGAGCCTTGCTTGCCTGCTCTGGGAGGAGGGGTCCTCAGGAGGCTAGGGCCTCATGAGGGGTCTTGCTCGAGGTGCCTGCTAGAGGGCCACCTATTGGGCCGCCGCCCGGCGTAGCACTCTGGGTCGCAGGCATACGGGCCGTGATACCCTGGGTTCCACGGGCCCGACACTCGAGAGCTCTCACAGGCGCATGCGCGCTATGCTCAATAAGCTGATGGACGATGACATCCCCTGCTGGGCGAAGTTGCAGGAGGAGAGCTATGCCGCGTTGGATAAGTCCACCGGCGTCATCCGGGGCCTATGGGGTGACAAGGTGATTCTGCGCACCGAGCGCGACCTGCTGAGGGCGAAGATCACCGGCAGGGCGAAGCAGCACGAGGAGACAACTGCCGTGTTGGAGAAGACGGCCATCATGGTCAGGAAACTTATGGACGAGAATGCTAATCTCCGCATCGAGCATGACATGCTCCTGGAGAAATCCGTGGATGCTCGCAAGCGACGGATTAAGCACGTGAAGGAGATCAACGTGGATGAAATGACGAAGATGGCACAGTAGATCGAGGTGAAGTAGAGAGCAGAGACCCAGATCGTTGTCTGTGTCTTCCTTCTTTTGCCCTTGTGTCTTTCGGGCGTCGCCGCATGTGGCATCTTTAATTATCTTCCTGAATATGTAAGACAATTATTATAATCCATTGCCATCATCTTCATATATATCAGTCTTGCTAAGTCTCAGTCGATGCTATGTCCATGAGATCTTACATCAAGATCCATGCAAAATTTTCTCTTTAGATTTTCTTTTCTCTCTCTTAAATCTCAGTCGACTGAGGCCTAGCCACGCCATTAAAACCGGGGCTCGGGCGCCATTAATGGAGAAGTTGGGAGCGAGGTGGGCGGCGGATGGAGGTCAAAGGGCTCGCCTCCCGGTGAGCCTGTGCAGCAGTCTGCTCCACGTCTCCCGTCTACTCAAATAGCTACCCCGCACGTCACCTTCTAGCCAATAAAAATGGGGACGCGTGGCGGCACATAAATGGTTAGTACAACGCCCACGGTTTGAATAGCACTTGTGTTTCCGATTGTAACGTGGCAGCTCTTTTTTCCAAAATGACTTTGTTGGTTGTTAATCTGTGCACCTTCAAAAAATCGGACAAAATTTTTACCACAGCATGTTGGTGCCATGTCAAGGCAACATGCCAAGTTTCATGATTTTCAGGCAAGTTTTGGATTTACAGGAATTTAAAAACCAAGTTTGTCAATCTTTTCGACCGAGCCACGACGCCCAGATGTTTGAAATTCATTCCCATTTCTTGCATGGGACCTAAACATTCACCCAAGGACACATATACGATATTTCAACCCATTTTGGTGCACTGGAGCATGTGCCTGTAGTTCAAATTTGAATTATGCACATTAAATGCCTAGAAAACTCATTTAATGTATAAAAAATGCCAAACGAACCCGGAATAATTCCAAATTTTAGCACGACACTCCTATTGGTCTTTGTTGCCTCTGTAAAAAAAATCAAGGCAAGAAGAGGCAGCGTATGTCCTTTTGCCCACAAAGGTGACACATGCCCCCCCTATCGGAACCATGAGCCTTCTTGTTAGGATAAAGAAACTAGCGTTGAATAATAACAAGATCTTTGTTTGCACAATGAAGAAGACATCAGTCAACTATAGGATGGTACTAACTCTTTTACCTTGTGTTTTTTCCTATGCGCCATTTCAAAATTTAGAACAGATATTTATGCATATCTTTGTTTTCAGTCCTTTCCAAAGCAGTTCACCGATGATTACCTCTCATACCACCTCCATGGCCAAGAGGCGTGGAAGGTACTCATTCAACACCCACGCTACAATATTGAAGTCTCCCTCAAGAGGACGAAGGTTGGGCGGGCAATCATCTGCAGCCACTAGCGTAAAGTTGCAAGGACATTCAACATCATTGAAGGCTCAATATTCGCCTTCAGATTCAACAGTTTTCCAGATGAGATTCATCTCTCTATATACCGTATATGATGCTACTTTCCAAAGGTTTTAGATGTTGCATGTGAAACTTCGTGTTGTTGTGTAATTGCATAGCAGCTATTAGCCTATATGGTGTAACTGAGTGCTGAAGCTATGTGATGTTGTACTCTGATATAATTCAGCTATCAAATCATGGTTGCTGTAATACGGCTATGAAACATATGGTGTGTTTGATATGAAATGTCAATTTGATTACTAACTGCATTATCAATAATAGGCCAATTAGCCTGCTTATTGGGTTTTTGAATTGCAGACGGTTTCTCAGACAACACCGTGGGCGATGACCTCAAACAACGCACATAGTTTCTATAAAGTAGTCGTGTTGGATCAATGAACAATCACACACGCCTTCCGCCCGACAAATGTTTGCATTAGGCCACCTTGCACAAACGTTTCCACATAAAAATTGTGTGTGTTGTACATATAAACGGAAAAGTTTTTATGAGATTCACTATGTGGGATGAACATACGAACAGAAATGCTTGGGCCAGTATAATTGTTTGCGATGGCTCGCCCGATCACGCATGAGTTCTTTTTGCCCCGCGTGTGTGACCGGAGGCCCTATCGCCGACGGTTTCTGGGTCGTGTGGGAAGGACCCCCCTATCGCACACACAGGCAAGGCAACGGCTTAAAGCTCCGTCGCGGAAAGGGGTTAAAAACTGTTTGTATAGCAGCTCGCTGTACCAGTGTCTTTGTGCATTCTATCTCCCTCTAAAACTAAGACCTGCACTGGAGGATTTACTACCATGGTTACAAATGTCAAGAATGGAATGAAGATGGATGCAACACAGTGGTGAGCTCAAGTTAACCCAAGCCTTAGGATCCGACAAGAAGCAAGCACACTCTTATTGAACGAAGAAATCTGGAAGAAGCTGCAACTTCATCAACAGATGTTTCATGGCAGGTTACGAAAACCTGAGAGTTGTGAAGAAGCGATATATGTTTTGTTTGGCTTGCAGAACCAATGGATTTATCCGATCTTAGTTCGTCGACAAGAGAAGTTCTGCAATGCTTGTGAGGATGCCCGAGTGTTAGCAAGCGAGATTCGCTAAACCTTTTACATGGTAACTCTTGCTATTTGAAATGGTAAATCTAGAGTGACTTACCTATAGTAGAAAGACAACGATTGTTAGAGCCTGTTTAAACCTTAGAGTGATATGATGAGAAACCCTTGTACAAGGCATGTTGTTGCCAAGTCGTAGGTTAAACGGTGAGAACAAAGCCAAGTACTCTTTCCTGCAGGAACCATTAATTGTTGACCACCATGAGATTAACGACATTTGTTTAGCATTGGCGCCAGACCTGTCAGCCAAGAAGATCCAGTCATGGAAGAACTCTTCTTTTGATGAAAGGACTCATGATTTGAGAAAAAATTGATGCCTATACCGGAAGGGCCTTAATAAAGGAGTTAATCGCAAGGTATGAGAGAAGACCGAAGTTGTCAACACTACAGAGGAAGTACAAGAGTTTTGATAGAACTGTAACTTTGATTCAAAGGGTGGTAGGACCCCAAACTTTTCCCGACCTATGGATTTTCAAGAATACCTCAACCCTAACCTCGTCTTGCTACCCTCTCCGAATCTTGAGGACGAGATTCATTTTAAGTGTGGTAGGTTTGTAACATCCCAAAATTCTAAATTTTGGAATGTTATACTAAATAAGTGATTGTGATTGCTTGAATGATTGTTGATTGAAATTGAGTGGAATTTGAAACTTCTTGAAAGTTAAATGAGAGGGAATAAAAGGACTTTCCCAAACTTTCATTCTTGCATTTGGTTTCCATGAATTCAAATTCATTTCAACACAAACCATAGAGTGAAGATAATATGACTTCTTCCATTAAAGAAATGAAAAGGGGTTTGAAAGGAGTTGAATATCCATTTGAAAATATTTCAAACCAGAATCTTTATGCCACTCAAGGATTTTCATGAGGGAAGATAACACGACTTCTTCAAATTTTGAAATAGAGTGGGAAGTAATGAGGACCACTTTCAAAATGGCATTAGAGTCACTTTTGAAAGTTTCCCATGTGAGTTTCAAAATCATATCCATATATTAAAAATAAATAAAGAGAGAAGGAACTATGACTCCTTCAAATATGAAAAATAAAATATGGAAAATGAATTATGAAACCAACAGAATGTGGTTTTAAAAATATTTGAATTTATTTGCATGACCATTTCTTGAAGTATTAAATATTGATTTATTGTGTTTTTATGCAAAAAAAAATCTCCTGAAAAAGAATAAATGAGAATGAGGGTAAAATTTCTCCCACCAAGTGAAAAATAGGATAAAATAAATTTGAAATAATTTTGGTATTTAAAAAAAATGATTTTACTGGTTTTTATTGCACCACAGGCACTGTTGGAATTCTTAGAATTTTTGTAGATTTTATTCTGGCAAAATAAAATGTGCAGAGTGGCCTATATATGCCAAGCTATTTTTGTGCAAAATTTCATTTAATTTGAAGTTCTTTTGAATTTGATATGGTAGTAGTTTTGTTCTCTGTTTTATAAAGAAAAAAAAAGGGCTCAACCGCCAGGCCAGCGCTAGCCGCCGGCCCAGCTCGCTGAAACGGCCCAAGGCCTCTCTCTCTCGCGAAACCCCTTTGCCTCAGCCACTCGCTGCCTCGCTCACCTCACCTCTCCCGCTGACACCCCGGGCCCACACCCTTCTTCTTCCTCCCCATGCCAGGACAGAGCCCAAAGCGCGTCCGAGACGCTGCCGAATCCCGGATCTCTCGGGATCGCGTCCCCAGCCTTTCCCCTCGCCCACGAAGGTGCCCTATATAAATCCCACAATTCCCTCCTTCGTTTTCCCCTAAAACCCCATGCCCTATACCACCTAAACTGTCGCATGAACTCGATGAGATCCGCCGGAGCCGATGCCTTCCGCCGCCGATTCCGACGCCGGTGAGCATCTCTGAGCCCCTCCCACCGTCAATCATCTTCCCTTTCCATCACGCACTTGTTTGACATGGTCCCGGCCCTCCTCGTCCTCTACAGCGACGTCCCCAAGCTCACGCGCCCTCGTCGGAGCGCGCCGGCCACCCGAAGCTCCGCCACTTCGCCCCGTCGCCGTCCATCGTCCCCGACCTCCATCTCCACCACCCATGAGGTCCCCTCGCCCTGCCACATCCACCCGACCACTTCACCTCCACCGACGATCACCAGAGCCACCGCCCCATCGACGGCCGAAGCCAACGCCGCCGTCTCCCTTGACCCCGACGCCCTCTGTAAGTCACCGTCGATCCCCACCGTTAGATCGTCATCCGGCGGACGAGATTAGATCGATTTTTTTTCTTTTTTCGGTCGAACCCTTTTCTACTAGTTACAGGCCGTCCGCCAGTTAAGCCCCGCAACGGACAGCCTCCGGCCAACCGCGTGCTGCCACATGTACCCTGACCGCACCGTAGTCTTTTCTTTTTTTGTTTTTCTATTTCTTTTTCTGTTTTAGATTGTTTATATCTTCTGTGATTTTAATTCGTTATGAGTGATTCTTTTTGCATTAGCTTCACAAAATTATGTAGTTTCTGTAGATTCAAAAAGTTTGCATGTTTGAATAGATTAAATTTGAATTTGTTAAAATTTGCTTAAATCACGAAATTGCTAATAACTATTAGTTAAAAATAGATTTTAATTTAATGTTTTTGCTACTGTTTAGTATTAGTTTAGTTTATACAGTAGCATAGTAATAATAATTTTTATAGTTTAATTATTTTTGTTTTAAGTAAATTAAAAACAGCACCATATATGCATGTTAAAAATTTAATAGAATTAGTTTTAATATATTAAAAAGTAATTCTTTTTGCCACTTTAATATAATTAACTTTAGTTTCTGTTAATTAACAAGAATATAATCTTGGTAATTATTTAGTCCTATTTTAGTTGTTTTTAGTTAATATTTGCTTTTTCCATAATTTTCTTCACATGATAACTATTAATTTAATTCTTTTTTCTAATTAATTATTTAGTAAAATACTTTTTTGTTTGGTTATTAATCTTGTAGATTCTTTCTTGTTAATTATTTATTTTGATCAATTTAGTGTTGTTGTGATTGATCTGTTTGAGTTAAACTTTCCCAAGTTTTTCTTTTAAGTTTTCTCTGGTTTTCTTTTGAATTTTTTTTGTGTTTCTTTGTGATTTTACTTGAGGATTTCGTTTGATTGTTAGAGTCATTTCTTATATGTATGCCATTGTTTGGTTACAATAGATTATTCTCGGAGAGTGACGATTAGATCAATCAATTGTGAGAGCGATGAATTCCACCAACAAGTACCAGGCAAGTCATTTGATCATTTATTTACCTATGTTTTTATTGCATTAGTAAATCTTTCTACCATGAACAGTAGGATATTGAACTTCAAACTTGAGGTAGTATCCTGAGGTAGGAGAAACCCAATACCCCTATTACCATTGCCCGGGAAGGGACGTTATTTTCATTATTGCTACGCTCTAGTAGACGGGGGTTGGATGTGTGATACAAGAGTGTCGTGAGGATAAATAATTCAAGACCTGCATGATGTTCAAGACTTCAAGGACTCAATATACCTCTGGTGGATTGGTTTTGCATCTGGCTGCCTGATATCTATCATGGTTATGCCCGGGGATCCTAGTATCTACCTGTGATCACCCGACGGAATGCCACCAGGCTCAAAGAGATGGATGAATACTTCAAGGCCGGAAAGCTTACCTGTGCAACCGCAAGTCATTATGGGCTCTGGCTTGGTTGAACTTAGTTGTGACTCTAGCTGGCCAGTGCTACGAGATGTAGAAGAACGGTAGGATTGGATGGGCACTGGCATCTGCCGGACGATCGCTCTGGAAGTCCATGTTTCGGTCGTCCTATTCTCAAACACCAGACAGTGCGAGGACATAAAGGGAGGGATCGAATCTTGCGGGTAAAGTGCGCAAAACTCTGCAGAGTAACAACCTAATCGATTAGCCGTGTCCCCGTTTATGGACAACATGAGCACCGGAGATGATACTATCAGCCAGTCTCAACACAGTTAATAATTTTAATTGGGTTTTAATCATAACTTGGGTTATGAGAATTTGGTTGGCGGAACCATCTCATTAACACCCTTAATTTTGTAATAATTTAATTAATTTGATTCCTTTATAGTAGGGAAAAACCAGCTTTTATGCAAAAACTCAGACATAGAGCCTCCACTGCCATATTGCATATAGTGATAGAGTTATTTCATCTGCCCTTATCTGTGATCTTGCCAGTACATTCAATGTACTGACCTACATGGCTGCAACGTCTCATGTTGCAGGATTTCTACGACGAGTAAGAGTTACGTTGTAGGGTTACGATCTACTCTCAACTTGCCGTTGGCGTTGATGGGACTCCACACCCTTATGTTTGTTTTCCGCTGTGTATTATGAGGAATACTCTGGATCTACATTACCTTTTTGACATGTGATGTTATGGTATTTCATCGATGTACTCTGTGTGCTAGCATACTGATCCAGGGATAGCATAGAGAGCACAGAGGCACCGATCCATTTGGGTCAGGTCGCTACACTCTGTCACGTCGGCTGACATGGGGGCTCCGACGTCACCTCACCGACCCACTCCGTCACCTCGGCTGGTGATACGTCTCCAACGTATCTATAATTTTTTATTGTTTCATGCTGTTATATTGTCATTCCTGTATGCTATGCATTTTTATATTAATTTTATGGACTAACCTATTAACTTAGTGCCCAGTGTCAGTTCCTGTTTTTTTTGCATATTTCTTTGTTTCGAAGAAAAACCATACCAAACGAAGTCCAAACATGATAAAACTTTACGGTGATTTTTCTAGACAACGAAAAACCCTAGAAGCTTCGGGGAGAGTCCAGAAGATGCATGAGGGAGAGACAAGCTCACAGGACATGCCCCTGGGGGCGCCATCAGCACTTGTGGGGCCCACGTGGCTCCGTTTGACCTACTCTCTGGCCTATAAATTCCCTGATATTCCAAAACCCCAAAAGCGCGACCCAAATCAATTTTATCCCTGCCACAAGCTTCTGTTCTTCCGCGATCCCATCTGGAGGCCTTTCCCGGTACTCTGCCGGAGGGGGAAACCATTGGGGAGGCAATCTTCATCGACCTTGCTGCCTCCATGATGATGTGTGAGTAGTTCCTTCAGGACCTATAGGTCCATAGTAGTAGCTAGATGGCTTTCTCTCTCTCTCTTGATCTTCAATACGATGATCTCCTCTGAGATCTATTCGATGTAATTCTCGCGGTGTTTGTTGGGATCTGGTGAATTTCGGGTTTATGATCAGATTATTCATTGAAACTATTTTAGTCTCTTGAGATTTATTTGTTGTTTCATTTAATAGCTATGTATGCTTTCCGATCTAAATCTTTGGCCAATTGGATGAGTAGATCTTCAGAGGGGAGTGGTGCATAGTAATAGGTTCAATCTTGCGGTGTCCTTATTCTATGATAGGAGGAGTTGCAAAGCATGTATTGTATTGTTGCTACTGAGGATAAAACAACGGGGTTTGAACATATTGATTGGACTTACTTTGTCTACATGATGTCATCTTGCTTAATGTGTTACTCTGTTTGTCATGAACTTAATACTTTGAGATGCATGCTAGATAGCGGTCTTGGGGTGGAGTAATAGCAGTAGATGTCAGTAAGTTTAACGGCCTACTTGTCACGAACATAATGCTATATATGAATTAAGCCATCAAGAATCACAATCATAACTATGCGCAATTCTGTCAATTATCCAACAGTAATTTATTTACCCACCAATGATATGCTTATGAGAGATGCCTCTAGTGAACCTATGGACCCCGGGTCCATTCTCCATTATTACTAAGAATCCTACTATTGCTCGCTATTTTATTTTATTTTATTTGTTTACCTATCACTACCAGATTTGATCCTTGCAATTGGCGAGAACAAGGGGATTGACAAGCCCCTTGACTTTGTTGACCTAATTCCAGCGCTATAAATTCCCAATTATTCCAAAACCCCCAGGGAGCCAACCGAAACAATTTTTCCGCCGCCGCAAGTCTCTGTTCTTCCGCGATCCATCTGGAGGCTGTAGGATCGAAAGTATGTCTAGAGGGGGGGTGATTAGACTACTTGACCAAATAAAACCTAACATTTTCCCAATTTTAGTTGTGGGCAGATTTTAGCAATAGTACATGTCAAGCATCAGCCTACACATGCAATTCTAAGAGTATAGCAGCGGAAAGTAAACAATTGCATATGTAAGTAAAGGAAGGGATCGGAGATTTCAAACGCAATGAAGACACGGTGGTTTTTGGCGTGGTTCCGATAGGTGGTGCTATCGTACGTCCACGTTGATGGAGACTTCAACCCACGAAGGGTAATGGCTGCGCGAGTCCACGGAGGGCTCCACCTACGAAGGGTCCACGAAGAAGCAACCTTGTCTATTCCACCATGGCTTACATCCACGAAGGACTAGCCTCACTCGGGGTAGATCTTCACGAAGTAGGCGATCTCCTTGCCCTCACAAACTCTTGGTTCAACTCCACATCATGTTGGAGGCTCCCAAGTGACACCTAACCAATCTAGGAGACACCACTCTCCAAAAGGTAATAGATGGTGTGTTTTTGATGAACTCCTTGCTCTTGTGCTTCAAATGATAGTCTTCCCAGCACTCAAACACTCCTCACAGATTTGGCTATGGTGGAAGAAGGATTTGAGTGGAAAGCAACTTGGGAAAGGCTAGAGATCAAGGTTCAAATGGTAGGAATGGAATAGCTTGATCTCAACACATGAGTAGGTGGTTCTCTCTTAGAAAATGTATGGTGGAAGTGTAGGCACGTTCTGATGGCTCTCCTTACTGAGAAGGATGTGGTGGAGGGGTATAAATAGCCTCCACACAAAATCCAACCGTTACACACTTTTGACCCAACTCGGTGGCACCGAAACGATATTCTCGGTAGCATCGAACTGTGTAAAAGATATGAACTTTAGGAATCTCGATGGGACCGATACGAACAAATCGGATGGACCTAAGTGCAATGGCTAGGGCAAACCTCATCTCGGTGGCACCGATTGCTTCAACTCGGTAGGACCGAAGTGAAGCAATAAGGCAATAGAGAGTTGGCAGGCCATCTCGGTGAGACCGATTTGCAAAACTCGGTGAGACCGAAGTAAGTGCAAACGATTACAGAGAGTTGGCAAGGCCATCTCAGTGGGACCGAGATCCATTTTGGTGGATCCGATTTGTTAGGGTTTTGGCAGTGGCTAAGTTTTGGATGAACTCGGTGGGGCCGGATAGGGAATTTCGGTGGGGCCGAGTTGGAATGTAGGTTTAGGACATATTTGGTTAGAGAGAGTGGTTGAGGGTTTAGGAGTACTGTCACTAAGCACTTGAGCAAAAAGACCATTAAGCAACACCTCATCCCCTTTTAATAGTATTGGCTTTCCTATGGACTCAATGTGATCTTGGATCACTAAACCAAAAATGTAGAGTCTTGATCTTTTGCCAATCCTTGTCCTTAGCGTTTTGAGGGGTCCACATCTCTAGTCCATGCCATGCCAATCATTGAACATCCTGAAATCTTAATCTTGAATGGACATTAGTTCAATGAGATATATGTTGTTATGAATTACCAAAACCACCGAGGGAGCAAATGTGCTTTCAGAGGCCTTTTCCGGTACTCTGCCGGAGGGGCAATCGATCATAGAGAGCTTATACATCAACCTTGCTGCACCTCTGATGATGTGTGAGTAGTCCACCACACACCTACGGGTCCATAGTGATTAGCTAGATGGATTTCTCTCTCTCTCTTTGATCTTCAATACAATGTTCTCTTCAGAGATTGATCTGATGTAATCTTCTTTTGTGGTGTGTTTGTTGGGATCCGATGAATTGTGGGTTTATGATTTGAATATACATTGAAAGTAGGGATTTCTATTTCTGTGCCCTCGGTTGCTTAGTACTACTCAGTTTTTCCCTACCCTAATAACGTCCCTCACTTTTCCCCTCCTCCACTCGCCCGACACTCAAATATGCCCAAAAGAGAGCGTTTCCGTCGGGTCAATGTAGTTGACCGTTACCTGGTGCATATAATGTCGCCTGGGACACCCAGGACCCATTTGTCAGTGTCTAGTATATTAGGAAAAAAACAGTGAAATATATTGATGTTTGGGACACCGCAGGACCCACATGTCAGTGTCTGATTTATTTGCAAAAGAAGGGTGGAATATAATGCCGCCCCTGGGGGTCAAACTCGGGACCAACGCTTGATTATGCATCGTGCGAGCCATTTCAGCTGTGTGCGTTTGTTTGCTTATGGGCAGAGCCGGGGCTATTTGACTTGATATTTTCTATGTTAGAGAAGGGCCCACGAGTCAGTGACACTGGAAAGATAGAACGCGGCGATGTAAAACATAGCAGATTCAGAGATTCAGAGACTCGGATAAGCTTAATAACCACTCTCTTAGAATTGCTCAGCGCTTAACAAAGGGAACTGACATAGTGATACTACACTAATACGATATTTTAACAGGGTCAACATAAGATGGCCGGCCGGCAACGACAGTGAGAATAGATAGACTGCTACTTGTCTTCAATATCTAAAAGGACGATGGTGCCATCATCGTCATTGGTGTGTTCGTCATCGGAGGAGGATATGACGACAACGTCTGGTCCCTCGCCTTCTGCCTCGACGGCGGCCGCTGCACGCAGATTAGCCGCCCTCCTCTGCTCTTGAGCCGCGGCCTCTTCTTCAGCTGCCCGTGCTCCTGCATCGCCTTGAAGGCCACCTCCTCCTCGTCGTCCTCCTCCTCGAACTCCATGCGGTTACGAGACAGCTCGGACGGCGTGGGCTTGAGCTCGGAGTAGTTGGAGTAGGAGCCCGAGCCCACAGAGGAAGCGTCGTGGTAGAAGCTAGCGGCAGGGTTGGCCCCCGTGCCGGAGTTGGAGCCCGCAGCCGCTCTGGTGTTGGAGCCGCCACCAGTGCCGGGCACCGACGCCCTGGGGCAGAGACCTCCCATGGAGATCTTTGCGGTATGTCGCTGCCTCACCATGGCGGCTGAACTAGCTTTGTATTGCGTGGCGCGTGGAAGCAATGGAGTGAAGCGTCGGTGGAATGATGCTGCACGCCGATATTTAATCAGGGGAGTGCGGGGAGTGGAGCGTCGTGGCGGGAGATTGTTTTTGTGGCATCTAGAATTGGCGGGAGTGCCTGGTGGCGGGAAGGGCGGTGGTGGTGGCAATTCCGCACCGCCGCGTGGCTCTGCCCTCTTGATGGTAGGTGGCAGGCGTACGGGCGACGGCGGAGCAGAGAGAGCTGTAACTTTTGCAAAAGACCCCTTGTTGACCAAACAGTATATAACTAGAGCCCAGATAGACCGGTTACTTTTGAAAAGACCGCCTGGTTGTGAAGTAAGTGCCTGAAATAAGTTTGAAAATGGGTCCCTTTAATTCTTCATCCAAAGTAGACCATATTTGATACACAATGCCCAAGTTTCATGAATTGTCTAGTTTTTTTCCTATATTTCATCCATTTAGTGAATTTCAAGAGATTTATGAGGAATTGCTCAAATTTGAACTACAAGTGTGATGTATGTCCTGAAAATTGGCAAAAATCATTTTAAGCTTTTGAATTGGTGGTGTAGCCACTCGGCACATCCAAAGTTGAAATTTCAAACCATCTTGTAGGATTGGTCAACCCTGCAAGTTTGACCTCATTTTGAAAAAAATCAAAGAAAATGAAAAAAAGCCTCAAGAGAAGAAATCCTTGTGCGTGGAGCCCTTTTGTGTGAACTACTTACTGAGAAAAAATCATAGACTTGCAATACAACAAGTTTGAAAAAAAACCTTCACAGAATGTAATATCTACTATGAATTTGTCTGGATTTCAAGGCATATGCCCATGGTCATGGCCAAATCCATGGCATAGTTCATAATAACATGTCCAAATTTAGCACAACCATGGGTGTTACCATTGTGGACAATGTTTGCGTAGCAATTATATATATTTTTTGAATAAAAAATTATTTTCCATTTTTCTGGTGTAAGAAATGACTTTTTTGTGAAGTAAGTGCCTGAAAAAGTTGTAAAATTGGGTCTTCCAATTTTTCATCCAAAGTAGACCACATTTGATGCGCAATGCCCAAGTTTCATGAATTTTCTAGTTTTTTTCCTATATTTCATACATTTAGTGAATTTCTAGAGATTTATGATGAATTGCTCAAATTTGAACTACAAGTGTGATGTATGTTGGTCCTGAAAATTGGAAAAAAAAATCATTTTAAGCTTTTGAATTGGTGGTGTAGGCACTGGGCACAACTAAAGTGAAAATTCCCAACCATCTTGTAGGATTGGTCAACCCTTCAAGTTTGACCTCATTTTGAAAAAAAATCAAAGAAAATGAAAAAAGCCTCAAAAAATGAAATCCTTGTGCATGGAGCCCTTTTGTGTGAACTAGTTATTGGGAAAAATCATAGACTTGCAATACCACAAGTTTGAAAAAAAAACCATAACAGAATGGCCTATCTACTATGAACTTGTCTGGGTTTCAAGGCATATGCCCATGGTCAGGGACAAATCCATGGCATAGTTCATAATAACATGTCCAAATTTGGCACAACCATGGGTGTTACCATTGTGGACAATGTTTGCGTAGCAATTATATATATTTTTTGAATAAAAACTTATTTTTCCATTTTTCTGCTGCAAGAAATGACTTTTTTTGTGAAGTAAGAGCCTGTAAAAGTTGTAAACTTGGGTCTTGCCATTTTTCATCCAAAGTAGACCACATTTGATGCACAATGCCCAAGTTTCATGAATTTTCTAGTTTTTTTTCCTATATTTCATCCATTAATAGTGAATTTGTGCTCAAATTTGAACTACAAGTGTGTTGTATGTTGGTCCTGAAAATTGGCAAAAATCATTTTAAGCTTTTGAATTGGTGGTGTAGGCACTGGGCACGACCAAAGTTGAAATTCTGAACCATCTTGTAGGATTGGTCAACCCTGCAAGTTTGACCACATTTTGAAAAAAAATCGAAGAAAATGAAAAAAGCCTCAAGAAATGAAATCCTTGTGCATGCAGCCCTTTTGTATGAACTACTTACTGGGAAAAATCATAGACTTGCAATACCACAAGTTTGAAAAAAAACCTTCACATAATGGAATATCAACTATGAACTTGTCTGGATTTCAAGGCATATACCCATGGTCATGGCCAAATCCATGGCATAGTTCATAATAACATGTCCAAATTTGGCACAACCATTGTGGATAATGTTTGCGTAGAAATTATATATATTTTTTGAATAAAAACTTATTTTTCCATGTTACTGGTGTAAGAAATGACTTTTTTTGTGAAGTAAGTGCCTGAAAAAAGTTGTAAAATTGGGTCTTGCCATTTTTCATTCAAAGTAGACCACATTTGATGCGCAATGCCCAAGTTTCATGAATTTTCTAGTTTTTTTTCCTATATTTCATCCATTTAGTGAATTTCTAGAGATTTATGAGGAATTGCTCAAATTTGAACTACAAGTGTGATGTATGTTGGTCCTGAAAATTGGAAAAAAAATGATTTTAAGCTTTTGAATTGGTGGTGCAGGCACTGGGCACAACCAAAGTTGAAATTCCCAACCATCTTGTAGGATTGGTCAACCCTGCAAGTTTCACCTCATTTTGAAAAAAATCAAGGAAAATGAAAAAAGCCTCAAAAAGCGAAATCCTTGTGCATGGAGCCCTTTTGTGTGAACTAGTTATTGGGAAAAATCATAGACTTGCAATACCACAAGTTTGAAAAAAACCCTTCACAGAATGGCCTATCTACTGTGAACTTGTCTGGATTTCAAGGCATATGCCCATGGTCATGGCCAAATCTATGGCATAGTTCATAATAACATGTCCAAATTTGGGACAACCATGGGTGTTACCATTGTGGACAATGTTTGCGTAGCAATTATATATTTTTTGAATAAAAACTTATTTTTCTATTCTTCTAGTGCGAGAAATGACTTTTTTTGTGAAGTAAGTGCCTGAAAAAAGTTGTAAAATTGGGTCTTGCCATTTTTCATCCAAAGTAGACCACATTTGATGCACAATGCCCAAGTTTCATGAATTTTCTAGTTTTTTTTCCTATATTTCATCCATTAATAGTGAATTTCTAGAGATTTATGAGGAATTGCCTAAATTTGAACTACAAGTGTGATGTATGTTGGTCCTGAAAATTGGCAAAAATCATTTTAAGCTTTTGAATTGGTGGTGTAGGCACTGGGCACAATCAAAGTTGAAATTCCCAACCATCTTGTAGGATTGGTCAACCCTGCAAGTTTGACCTCATTTTGAAAAAAATCAAATAAAATGAAAAAAAGCCTCAAAAAATGAAATCCTTGTGCATGGAGCCCTTTTTTGTGAACTAGTTACTGGGAAAAATCATAGGCTTGCAATACCACAAGGTTGAAAATTTGGTGGATGTACATGTTGCACTTTTTTGGACTACTTACGTACATGTTGCACCTTTTTGGACTACTTACGTACATGTTGTATTGTTTGAGTAATCTCCGCAAGTGCTTGATACTCTCATTCTATGTTGACCAATTTTGGTTATTTTTGCATGTTGCACCTTTTTAAGTAAGTTTTGCATGTTGCTATTTTAGGTAACTTTGCATGCTGCACTGTTTTTCAACATGCAAAAGGCACTCCACGTAGGAAATCCAAAACGTAGCATACACCAACTTAGTAACCACATTCAAACAAAAGTTAATTGCATGATTAAGCTTAGCAATTCTTAGTATGGCAACAACATACTGTTTTCATTAAACACTGGGCATCCACATGTCGGATCCTCAACACTAGCTAGTAGGGGGCGGGAGACGCTTAAGATGGCGAGCCAGGCGGCGGTGGGACCATTCAGCATCCTGCTCGAACTGATCCGAGAGATCATACTGCTCCACCACTATTGGGGTAGTCTTGCAACCCGGCTTGGTCTCCAAAGTGAGCAGCGGCAGATCCTCCCTAGCATTAGCATCCATCAGCACCTGGTCATCCATCTGCTCATCCCATTCGTCCACTGGAATCGTCAGATTCATGTCTGCAGGCGAAGCGATGATCTACATACCCCCCTGATTGCCCACCTCTTCTGCAACCTCCTCCTGTGCGATGATCTCCAGACCCCCTGGTAGCTGTCATCTTCTGCATCCTCCTCCCGCACCTCGTCAGAAGCCTCCAGCTGCTCATCCTCATCAGAATCGTCTTCCTCCTCCTCCTTGTCAAAATCCTCATCTTCCTCGTCCTCGTCAGAACCCTCCTCCTCGTCAGCATCCTCCTCCTCCTCAACGTCCGCATCCTCCTCTTCTGGTTCGTCGTTGATGACGTCAATAATATGCAAATTAACTGGCCCTTCTACCTCTGGATTTGGCGACGCGAGGCGGGAGCAGTACTCGTACCAGCAAGCTCGTTGTCGAGGATCCGGCGACTCCATCGCCTCTGCCATTGCCCAGAGGAGAATCTCCATTGAGATTGCCCCTTGTCTCCAGGAACCATCCGCTTCAACTCACCCTTGGTCCCTTCCAAGGTCAGGCCCAGCGCGTGCATGACGAGAGCGTTCATGCTCGGAAACCAGGAGCATATTTCCTTGCACTTCGCCATCAGCTGCTCGTCTCCGGCACAGAACTCTTCCATCGCCCTGGTCCATCCAGGAACTGCTAGCCATCAATCAAAGTCAAAATTTGCAAAACAAATAATTAAAAATGAACTAGAATTCCAAACGCACAAATAATTAAAGATGAAATAATCCTAATTTCTAGGGTTTTCTGTTTCCAAACTAGCAACCTTGAGTTCCAAACGCACAAATCCAATCCTAAATAAACGTCGATACTGATTGCAAACTAAAGCAACTCAACAGACAAAAATTCAATCGCTCAATCGCCCATTCAATCAACTGATAATAGAATCCTAATTGCTAGGGTTTCAAATCGAAACATACCGGCCGCCCAATTATCATGCACGGTTCCTGCAGATGTGCCGAAGGGCTGCGCCGTAGCACCCGGTCGCTTCGCCATCGGAGCTCAGGCGGACGGTCGGAGTTGGCAGCGAGGCTGCAAGGGGCACGGCGGTGGCGGGGCTACTACGGGAACGGCGGCGGCTGTTGCGTGGGTCTGTGTGGGGGATGCGGCTGGTCGGTTGGGTCGGGCTAATTTAGGCAAAAGAAAGTGATAGCTCACCCTGCCCAGGTCCCACTCATCATAGGCAGTCATGGCCACGGCCCACCTGTCATACGTGGCCCACATGCCCGGAGCTCTCTGTCCCCCATGCGTCAGTAACTGAGCAGGTAACTGTCAACTGCTTTGACCCGACGGCAAGGCTCTATTTGGGCTTTCGTGAGCAGGTGGGGTAGGGGGAGGGGAAAAGTGAGCAAAGTTAGTTGGCTTGGGCAAAACTGAGCACAACTAAGGAACCAGGGGCATGAAAATAGAAATCCCTTGAAAGTAATTGAGTCTTTCTGAACTTTATTATGCGTGATTGTTATAGCTATGTAATGCTTTCCGATCTATCCATTTTGTTTGGACAACTAGATTGATTTATCTTCAGTGGAAGTGGTGCATAGTAGTAGGTTCAATCTTGCGGTGTCCTCACCCAGTGACAGAAGGGGTGGCGAGGCACGTATTGTATTGTTGCTACTAAGGAGAAAACGATGGGGTTTAATCATATTGCTTGGTTTTATTCTTTCTACATTATGTCATCTTGCTTAAAGCGTTACTCTGTTTGTCATGAACTTAATACCATAGATGTAGGCAGGAGTCGGTAGATTAGTGGAGTAATAGTAGTAGATGCAGGCAGGAGTCATTCTACTTGTCACAGACGTAATGCCTATATACATGATCATGTCATGAATATCGTCATAAATATGCGCTTTTCTATCAATTGCCCAACAGTAATTTGTCTACCCACCACTTATGAGAGAGATGCCTCTAGTGAAAACTATGGCCCCCGGGTCTATTTTAATCATATTACAAAGACCAAAAAATACCTTGCTGCAATTTTATTTCTTTTTATTTACTTTACAATTTATCTATCTACCACTACAAGATTTAATCCTTGCAATTAACGAGTACAAGGGATTGACAACCCTCTTGCCTGCGTTGGGTGCAAGTGTTTGCTCTTGTGTGTGCAGGTACTGTTGACGGGTGTTACGTGGTTCTCCTATTGGTTCAATAACCTTGGTTCTCTACTGAGGGAAATACTATCCACTACTATATTGCTTGACCCTTCCACTTCGGGGAAAATTCCAACGCAGCTCACAAGTAGCAGCCACTAGCGCTTCCGTGGGATAGAATGAAAGAAGCCATAAGGAACTGTCCTAACCATGGAATGGAGGAATGGTTAATCCTTGATATGTTTTATAATGGTTTAAATCATATGTCAAAAACTATGCTTGATACAGCTGCAGGAGGACCAATCATGGGAAAGCCCATAGACGATGTCAAAAAACTACTTGATGATATGCAAGAAAACCATGCCCAATGGCATGTTAAAGAACTACCACCAAAAGAGTGAATGCAATTGAAGAAAACAATGCGGAGTTGACAGCCAAGCTTGATGAACTCATCTCCATCATGAAAGGTAAAGAAGAGGTAAACGTGAATGCCATCACTAATGAAGAAGTTAGTGATGTGAATTTTATTGCTCGCAATAGCTATAATCCCAATTGGAAAAATAATGGATATGCTCCTAGACTTCCTTATCCCAATAATAGTGGAGCATCAAATAATTTTAATGGAGCTAGTAGCTACAATAGAAATACTCTTGAAGATACTCTGAAAAGTTTTCTTGCTAGTCAAACTGAGCAGAATGAAAACTTCAAAATATTTTGAAGAATCATGATAACTTACTTGTCAATTGACCAGTAAGATTGTTGGACTAACAAATGATGTGCAGATGCTTGAGGGAAGATCCAAGAATATGGAAGCACAAGTAGCTAAAATTGCAGAGAGACAAACTTTGATCCTAGCTAAGTTTGGAGGTAAACCAGAACCTAACCCGGTTGAAGATGTCAAGATGGTAAGAAGCAACAAGGAGAAGACCGAAGAACTTGACACAAGCCATGTGCCAGAATATAATTACACCATTGCAGATTTTGTAAAGATGATATCAATGAAGTACCCACTACCTGAGGTATCTAATAACGAGGCATATAATGTCTTTGTTGATCAAGTTACAGCCAAGGTACGTGAACTTGATGATGAAAGAAAGAAGCTTTCAGTAAGTTACCAGCTAAGCAAGAAGATGCTTTTGAGCCTACTATAGAGATTGAGATTGTTTTAAATAAGTTTAATGCTTTATGTGATCTAGGGGCTAGTGTTTCTACTATCCCTAAGTCTGTTTATGATAGTCTCAATCTAGGTCCTTATGTCACTACTGAGATTAGATTGAATATGGCTAATTCTACTTTTACTCAAGCAGTAGGAATTAAGCATGGAGTTATAGTTCAAATAAATGATTGCCCTATCATGATTGATCTTATGATAGCTAATATGCCTGAAGATCCTATTGCTCCAATAATTCTCGGTAGACCTTTTCTAAGGACTATCAAAGCTGTGATAAATGTGTTTGAGGGGAATGTTAGATTTGATTTACCAGCTAAAGATCCTTTTGTAAGACATTACCCTAGGAAAAATAAAATGAAGACCTACACCGGATAAGGCATTGTTGTGAATGCCAGTCTCGGTGTGTTTGCACCACCTTGATCACCGCTACAGTCGAGCAAGCCCACTGAAAACAAGCACTTCGTGGGAGGCAACCCACGCGAATAAAGTAGACAAGTAGGTTTTTATTTTTGTTTCAATAAAAAGAGCTGTTCTAATGAAGGCTTTGCTAATGTCCAAATTAAATTATATGTTGTATTGATATTCAAATGCATGGAAATATGCCAATGTATTGTGTTGGAACTAACCCCACAGAAAAATGAAGAAAAAGAGAAGTTTCGAAAGAAACATATCAAAAGATGGCTTTTCAGGCGACCACTGCGGTCGTTTGAGCGGTCGCATGACTTCCTGGTTGTTCCAGCACGAAACAAACCAGAGGTGATAGAATGAACGACGACGTTCCATACGGGCGCATGCACTCGTATGAGCGGTCGTTTGAAATCTTTGCAGAAACCAGAAAAGGTCCAGAGCGTTCGACAGCGTTCCATACGGGCAATGCCACCTTTTTCAATGGTTGCATGAGGTATGCACAGATGTAGGTAAGCTATCAGGGTGAATGACAGCCTTTCATACGAGCGCTTCCGCTTGTGTGGCCTGTCGTATGGATCCCTGACGGCGACAAAGAGCCCGAGGAAGGAGGTAAATCGCCCCCATCTCTCACTTTTCTTCTCCTTCTTCCTCCAAACCTCTCCAAACCCTAGCAAAACTTTACCCGATCTCCCTACTCATTCGATTTCAGTTCAAATCCTTCTGTGTGATCGATCTATGGTACATTTATCCTCTGTCCCCAATTTATTTTTCGCGAATCCATATTCTACATGCCTAGCATTGCCATGTATAGGAAATGCATATTTTTGATCCAATTTTAAGTTTGGCTTGGATTCGTTGATGTTTTCAGAGGAGTATGATGTTTTTACTACCGTAGGATCGATGTTGTTTAATTCTATTGGACTAAAAAATTGTTTTCTAGATGTCTACGAGGAGGTCCACTCGCATATGTAGTGCTTCGAGTTCGTCCACCGCACCGCCACAACAAGTTTTCACTCATGGGATCATCTTCACCAACCATGAAGCAAGGAAGAAATTTCAGAAGCTCAGTACAAGGAAGATCAAAGCAACCAAGTGGGCTTGTGAGTCAACGCTCGCTAAGCTAGGTATTACTAATGATTTCAATTTGCTTTGTGATAATGCCGGGTTGCATCATTTTGTTTATCAGGGATGTAAGACATATGAATGCATGATGCTTGAGTTTGTTAGTACTCTCTCGCATAATGTTGGGCTCATGCCAAATGCATATGAGGAGGTGCGGAGCACTTTCTGTCTCTTGGACCAAGATTTCAACATCACTCTCAACGAGTGTTGTAATCACTTTTGGCTTGCCCAACAATGATGATGATCTTCGATATGTTTATGATTTCACTAACCCGCACCCGAGGCAATCCTTCTACCAGATGAGTGTCCATGGCTCAAGGCAAAGTGCCAGTTGCATTGAAAGTCATGCTATATGTTATCACTAACTCGTTGCAGGCACGAGGAGAAGTTTCTAAGGTGAATGATAAGAACATGCTAGTTCACGGGAAAGCAGTAAACCTCGACGTCGGTTATTCGCCCAACTTAGGGGAAATACTTTTGCTACACCTCACGCATCAAGAAAATCATGCACAAGGAGATATCATGTGTGGAGGAGTGATTACCATGTTGGCCAACTCCCTTGGTCTCAACTACAATCACCTTCGCCCCGTTGTCGGTAACAACCTTGTTAATATTCATGTTCTTACTAGCGCTGGAATGGTAGTAGTTAGCCGTGGTCGTCATTGCATCAAAATTCATGGAGTGGCATACTTGGCGCCTACTCCTATGCCTAACCGCTTCCCCATAGAACATGGACAATTGCATTATGTTCCACAGGCAGGAGATGCAGCTTTCGACCAAGAAGGCCTGGAACCTGAACAAGTAGATGAAGAAGAACTCACCACCGACGAAGAAGAGGGGCAGCCCCAAGAGCAGCCACAACAAGAAGCCTACACCAACTACTCGGACCTCTACAGTCTCTAGGGCTCTATCAATGATTTGAGCAGCCTCGCCGAGTCCCTTCGAGACACGTCCGCTTACATGAATTCAAGCTTCTCCAACAGGAGCCAAGGATGGGCTCCTGACCAGCCGCCACAATGATCCCGCCAGTTTGGGTTTGCAGAAGCTTAAGCTTGGGGGAGGTCATACCCACGTCTACATCAAGATGTAGCGGTATATGAATAAATTGTAATGAGGTTGTACTTAAGCTCATGGAGCTTCAAAACACTCATGTTGGGTTTTTTCCAACACTTTGCTTTTTATTTGCTTTCATTTTTCTTTTTGCCTTTGTGAATTTTAGTTTGCACGCTAGTTTTCAAAAACCCAAAAAACCAAAAAAATAGAATAAGCTTTGCTTTGTTCTTGTTCTTTTTACTCCTTGGAATTCGTTTGCATTTTTGTTTTTAGAGGAGTTGATCTACGCCGAACAACGAGGAATGCAAGAATAAGGAAGAGAAGTGTGTAAATTCATAGCCGTGAAGGTATGTCCTATGACTCCCGTCTTTTGCACTTGAAATACTTCGAGTAGATGTAGTAGTGGTATGCGTGATATGTGCAAGAGGGAGTGAGTCTTGATAATTAAGACAAATGTTTTGCTCTAGTAGCTGAAATAATTTTGTAGCCTTTGTTCTGTTTAGTCTAGATAACCAAGACTTGAAGTGGGACTGTTTTTGAATGAAATATCCTTAACTAAGAATAACCACGCTGTCGGAGTCGGGGCTCCGGTGACCCTAAGGTTCGAACACTAGGGTGAGCTCGTTCCTACCGCCTCGTCCCATACCACAGCAAAACCACGGCGAAGCTACGGCGAGAGCGCACTAGCAGGAGCGGGCCGGAGACACAGCGGTTTACCCAGGTTCAGGCCACCTTGCGGTGTAAAACCCTACTCCTGCTTGGTTGTGATTGCTCTAGTGCGAGAGAGAGTACAAGGTTCGGGGCTCCAGGAGTCGATCCCCTCTAAAGCGGCACCCTGCCCTCCTTTTATAGCTGCCTTGGTCCTCTTCCCCCGAAAACATTGGCGGGAAGGGTTTCCACACAACGGCAAGTTTGAAGGGGGACAGGGGCGCAGTCTATCCTGACAAAAGGTGGTCTTCGCCTACAAAGCAACCGTCCATGACGCGCCGGTGGGCTCGGGGATGACCTCCGCCCTGCACACCCGCCGTCTTGGTCTTCTTTCACCGATCGGGCAACCTTTGGGGGTTGCTTTGGGAAACGGACTGCTGGCCTTGCTCCCTTAGCACAAAAGGGGAAAACCTCTTCATCCGCGCCTGCTGGCACGGCCTCTGTCGCCGTTCGTCGCTGCGCGCGTCACCCACCTGGTGGGCATGAGACCACGCGACCGAGCCGAACAGCACTTGTCTTGCGTGCCTTCAGGAGGGTGCCTCGATAAGCAACCTCAGGAGGCCGCCTCACGAGAGGTCCTCGCGAGGCTCTCGGTGAAGTTGTGGCTGAGTCTTGTTTGCCCGCTCCCTGAGGAGGGGTCCTCGGGAGGCCAGAACCTCATGAGGGGCCTTTCTTGAGGCGCCCGCTGGTGGCCGCCTAGTGGGCCTCCGCCAGGCGTTGCGTTCTGGGCCGCAGGCAGACGGGCCGGGATACCCTGGGTTACACGGGCCCAATAGTAGCCCTCGGGCCCGCGGCGCGCACGTTCCCGCCTATTCGGGGGCGAAACGGCACGGGCCCTAACCGCATGCGGGCTAGGCGTGACGTGTGGCGCACGATGTGACGGGGGACGCCCCCACTTCTCCCACGACGCCTCGGTAACTGCCCGCGCTAACATAAAGCCTGCCCGCGCACGGCGCGAGACCATCATTGCCTTCCTTCGCGCATTCCGTCTCGAATCCCTGCGTGCGTTGAAGGTACAACGGCACGGAGCGCGCCTCCCTCGAGTGTTATAAAGATGAGGGGGAAGGACTTCCCCGCCCATCTTCTTCCATCAGCTCCTCTCTCCTACTCCATGATCCAGGCGGGCCTCCGCGGTGATGGCGAGGGGAAGAGGCCGAGCCCGTGCTTTTGCTGCTCCATCCAGGGTCCCCCCCCCCCGGGGGGCTGAGGCCGCTCTCCGGTGGCTGCTGGCGCCGGTCTCAGTGCCCGTGGAAGGGGCGCCGCCCACGAGCGCGGAGGGCGCGGTGCCCGCGGCCGAGGTGGCCGTGGCGAGGCAGCCGCCCTACCTCCCCAGGCAGGGAGCCACTCAGCGGAGGTGGCTCATGAGTTCATAGTGGGCATGCATCGCTGGCCCTGCACCTAGCTTCGGCTTCCAGACTCCTTCGCGAAGGTGATGGCGGACCGCGCGCCCTTGGGTCTGTGAGTGCAGGCGGACGGCTGCTGCAACGGCCCCTCCTGGGTGGCGACGGAGTTCACCCCCACAGGTTTCATGTTCTTGAAGCAGGGGTGGAAGTCCTTTGCCCTTGCTCGCGGCCTGAAGCGGAGCCATGTTCTTGTTGGGGAACGTTGCATGGGAAACAAAAATTTTCCTACGCACACACAAGATCTATCCATGGTGATGAGCATCTACGAGAGGGAGAGTGAATCTACATACCCTTGTAGATCGCTAAGCGGAAGCGTTAATAAACGCGGTTGATGTAGTCGAACGTCTTCGCGATCCAAATCGCCGAGCGTCCCGCGATCCAATCACGATCCTTCCGATCTAGTGCCGAACGGACGGCACCTCCGCGTTCAACACACGTACGGCTTGATGACGCCTTCACCTCCTCGATCCAGCGAGCGATGGTGAAGTAGTGGTTGAGTTCCAGCAGCACGACGGCGTGGTGATGGTGGTGAGGAACAATCTCTGCAGGGCTTCGCCAAGCACTACGGAGATTATGACGGAGGAACTAGAGGGCTAGGGTTGCCGGCACACGGCTTGGGAAATCCTGATGTGTCCCGTGTGCTAGCCCTGCCCCTCTATTTATATGTTGAGCCTTGGGGTCTAAACTTGGAGTAAAAGCCTCCTCCGGGTCGGTTTTGCCCGCACAAGGTCGGTTTGGCCCGCAGGGAAAGAGTCCAACTCGGATCCCTGCCGAACCGTGCACAGCCGCGCACAAGCGGTAGTACCGCTTCACATAAGCGGTAGTACCGCTTGGGCGGTAGTACCGCTTCACACAAGCGGTAGTACCTCTCGGGCGGTAGTACCGCTTCACCAAGCGGTAGTACCGCTTACGCGGCAGCAAAACTACTTTTGCACTTTCCAATACCTCGTGGGCTTTATCCCTTTGGCTCATATAAAGTGTTGCTGCACCCGAACACTTCGGTAAACATCCGGAACCCCTTCCGGTGAACTTCGGAACTCTTCCGGAGATCAAAACACTATTATCACATATATCAATCTTTACCTCCGGACTATTCCGGAGATCCTCGTCATGTCCGGGATCTTATCCGGGACTCCGAACAACTTTCGGTCACCAACATAATAACTCAATTATACTAATCGTCACCAAACGTTAAGTGTGTAGACCCTGCGGGTTCGAGAACTATGTAGACATGACCGAGACACCTCTACGGCCAATAACCAATAGCGGGACCTGGATGCCCATATTGGCTCCTACATATTCTACGAAGATCTTTATCGGTCGAACCTCTATGTCAAGGATTCAGTTAATCCCGTATGCTGTTCCCTTTGTTCTTCGGTATGTTACTTGCCCGAGATTCGATCGTCGGTATCACTATACCTAGTTCAATCTCGTTACCGGCAAGTCTCTTTACTCGTTCCGTAATACAAGATCCTGTGGCTAACTCTTTAGTCACTTTGCTTGCAAGGCTCAATGTGATGTTGTATTACCGAGTGGGCCCTGAGATACCTCTCCGTCATACGGAGTAACAAATCCCAGTCTTGATCCATGCCAACCCAACAGACACCCTCGGAGATACCTGTAGAGCACCTTTACAGTCACCCAGTTACGTTGCGACGTTTGATACACACAAGGTATTCCTCCGGTGTCAGTGAGTTGCATGATCTCATGGTCAAAGGAACAGATACTTGACATGCAGAAAACAATAGCAATAAACTGACACGATCAAATGCTACGTTTACAGTTTGGGTCTTGTCCATCACATCATTCTCCTAATGATGTGATCCCGTTATCAAATGACATCTCATGTCAATGGCTAGGAAACCTTAACCATCTTTGATCAACGAGCTAGTCAACTAGAGGCTTACTAGGGACACAGTGTTGTCTATGTACCCACACATGTATTTGAGTTTCCAATCAATACAATTATAGCATGGATAATAAACGATTATCATTAACAAGGAAATATAATAATAACCAATTTATTATTGCCTCTAGGGCATATTTCCAACAGTCTCCCACTTGCACTAGAGTCAATAATCTAGTTCACATCACTATGTGATTTACATTGTAATGAATCGAACACCCATGCAGTTCTGGTGTTGTTCATGTTTAGCCCTTGGAAGAGGTTTAGTCATCGGATCTGCAACATTTAGATCCGTGTGTACTTTGCAAATATTTATGTCGTCCTCCTTGATGTAATCGCGGATGGAATTGAAACGTCGTTTTATGTGTCTGGTCCTTTTGTGAAATCTTGGTTCCTTGGCTAGAGCAATGGCACCAGTGTTATCACAAAACAGAGTCATTGGGTTAAGCGCACTAGGCACTACTCCAAGATCTGTCATGAACTCCTTCATCCAGACACCTTCCTTCGCCGCCTCCGAGGCAGCGATGTACTCCGCTTCGCATGTAGAATCTGCTACCACGCTTTGCTTGGAACTGCACCAGCTAACCGCACCCCCATTAAGAATAAATACGTATCCGGTTTGCGACTTAGAGTCATCCGGATCAGTGTCAAAGCTTGCATCGACGTAACCCTTTACGACGAGCTCTTGATCACCTCCATAAACGAGAAACATGTCCTTAGTCCTTTTCAGGTACTTCAGGATATTCTTGACCGCCGTCCAGTGTTCCATTCCTGGATCACTTTGAAACCTTCCGACCATACTTATGGCAAGGCTGACATCGGGTCTTGTGCACAGCATTGCATACATGATAGAGCCTATGGCCGAAGCATAGGGGATGACACTCATCTTTTCTCTATCTTCTGCAGTCACTGGGCATTGAGTCTTACTCAACTTCACACCTTGCAAAACAGGCAAGAACCCCTTCTTGGACTGATCCATTTTGAACTTCTTCAAAATCTTATCAAGGTATGTGCTTTGTGAAAGTCCTATTAAGCGTCTTGATCTATCTCTATAGATCTTGATGCCTAATATGAAAGCAGCTTCTCCTAGGTCCTTCATTGAAAAACTCTTGTTCAAATATTCCTTTACGCTTTCCAGCATTTCTATATTGTTTCCAATCAGCAATATGTCATCCACATATAATATTAGAAACGCTATAGAGCTCCCACTCACTTTCTTGTAAATACAAGCTTCTCCGTAAACTTGTATAAACTCGAACGCTTTGATCACATCATCAAAACGAAGATTCCAACTCCGAGATGCTTGCACCAGTCCATAAATGGATCGCTGGAGTTTGCAAACTTTGTCAGCATTCTCTGGATCGACAAAACCTTCTGGCTGCATCATATACAACTCTTCCTTAAGGTAACCGTTAAGGAACGCTGTTTTGACATCCATCTGCCAAATTTCATAATCGAAAAAGGCAGCTATTGCTAACATGATTCTGACGGACTTAAGCATCGCTACGGGTGAGAAGGTCTCATCGTAGTCAACTCCTTGAACTTGTGAAAAACCCTTTGCCACAAGTCGAGCTTTATAGACGGTGACATTACCGTCCGCGTCCGTCTTCCTCTTAAAGATCCATTTGTTCTGAATGGCCTTACGCCCTTCAGGTAATACTTCCAAAGTCCATACTTTGTTTTCATACATGGATCCCATCTCGGATTTCATGGCCTCTAACCACTTCTCGGAATCCGGGCCCATCATCGCTTCTCCATAGCTCGTAGGTTCATCGTTGTTTAACAACATGACCTCTAAGACAGGGTTGCCGTACCACTCAGGAGCAGTACGCGTCCTTGTCGACCTACGAGGTTCGATAGCAACTTGATCCAAAGCTTCATGATCATCATCATTAACTTCCTCTTCAGCTAATGTAGGCTCGACAGAAACAACTTTCTGCGCTGCGCTACTCTCAGGTTGAAGTAAAGGTTCAATAACCTCATCAAGTTCTATCTTCCTCCCACTCAATTCTTTCGAGAGAAACTCTTTCTCAAGAAATGTTCCGTTTTTAGCGACAAACACTTTGCCCTCGGATCTGAGGTAGAAGGTATACCCAATTGTCTCTTTTGGGTATCCTATGAAGACGCATTTCTCCGCTTTGGGTTCCAGCTTTTCAGGCTGAAGCTTTTTGACATAAGCATCACATCCCCAAACTTTAAGAAACGACAGCTTTGGCTTCTTGCCAAACCAAAGTTCATATGGCGTCGTCTCAACGGATTTCGATGGTGCCCTATTTAAAGTGAATGCAGCTGTCTCTAATGCATAACCCCAAAACGATAGTGGCAAATCGGCAAGAGACATCATAGATCGCACCATATCCAATAAGGTTCGATTACGACGTTCGGACACACCATTACGCTGTGGTGTTCCAGGCGGTGTTAATTGTGAAACAATTCCACACTGTCTTAAGTGACTGCCAAACTCATAACTCAGATATTCTCCTCCTCGATCAGATCGTAGGAATTTAATCTTCTTGTTACGATGATTCTCAACTTCACTCTGAAATTGTTTGAACTTTTCAAATGTTTCAGACTTGTGTTTCATTAAGTAAATATACCCATATCTACTTAAGTCATCAGTGAAGGTGAGAAAGTAACGATAACCACCGCGCGCCTCAATACTCATCGGACCGCACACATCAGTATGTATGATTTCCAATAAGTCACTTGCCCGTTCCATTATTCCAGAGAACGGCGTTTTAGTCATCTTGCCCATGAGGCATGGCTCACATGTGTCAAGTGATTCAAAATCAAGTGACTCCAAAAGTCCATCAGCATGGAGCTTCCTCATGCGTTTTACGCCAATATGACCTAAACGGCAGTGCCACAAGAAATTGGTATTATCATTATCAATTCTACATCTTTTGGCATCAATGTTATGAACATGTGTATCATTACTATCGAGATTCAATAAGAATAAACCCCTCACATCGGGTGCATGACCATAAAAGATATTACTCATATAAATAGAACAACCATTATTCTCTGATTTAAATGAGTAACCGTCTCGCAATAAACAAGATCCAGATATAATGTTCATGCTTAACGCAGGCACCAAATAACACTTATTTAGGTTCATCACTAATCCCGATGGTAATCGAAGAGCGAGCGTGCCGACGGCGATCACATCAACCTTGGAACCATTTCCCACGCGCATCGTCACTTCGTCCTTTGCCAGCCTCCGTCTATTCCGCAGTTCCTGTTTTGAGTTGCAAATATGAGCAACCGCACCGGTATCAAATACCCAGGCACTACAACGAGAGTTGGTAAGGTACACATCAATAACATGTATATCATATATACCTTGTTTGTTGTTGGCCGCCTTCTTGTCAGCCAAATACTTGGGGCAATTCCGCTTCCAGTGTCCAGTTCCCTTGCAATGAAAACACACAGTTTCTGGTTTGGGTCCAGCCTTGGGTTTCTTCACGAGAGGAGCAACTGCTTTGCCACTCTGCTTGGAGTTACCCTTCTTACCCTTGCCATTTTTCTTGAAACTAGTGGTTTTATTGACCATCAACACTTGATGCTCCTTCTGAATTTCAGACTCAGCGGCTTTCAGCATCGCAAACAGCTCGGCGACTGACTTGTTCATCCCGTGCATGTTATAGTTCAACACGAAGCTCTTGTAGCTAGGTGGCAATGATTGAAGAACTCTGTCAGTGATAGCCTCTGGCGGAAGGGGCATCCCTAACTCAGCCAGACGGGTGGAGTACCCAGACATTCTGAGCACGTGATCACTGATAGACCCGTTCTCCTCCATCTTGCAAGCATAGAACTTATCGGAGATCTCATATCTCTCGATCCGGGCATTCTTCTGAAAGATAAACTTCAACTCCTGGAACATCTCATATGCTCCATGACGTTCAAAACGTCTTTGAAGTCCCGGTTCTAAGCCATACAACATTGCACATTGAACTATTGAGTAATCATCAGAACGAGCCTGCCAGGCGTTCACAACGTCTAGAGACTCAACTGGAGCGGGTGGATCACCAAGCGGTGCATCAAGGACATAAGCCTTCTGGGAAGCCGTAAGGATAATCCTTAGATTACGGGCCCAGTCCACAAAGTTACTTCCATCATCTTTCAACTTAGCTTTCTCTAGGAACGCATTAAAATTCAGGGGTGCTACTGCGCGAGCCATGATCTACAACATAAATATTGCAAAGACAACTTAGACTATTGTTCTTAGATAATGAGTTTAGTTAATCATATTACTTAAAAACTCCCACTCAAATTGACATCCCTCCGATCATTCGAGTGTAACATGATCCAAATCCACCAACTCAAGTCCGATCATCACGTGAGTTGAGGTGGTTTCAATGGTGAACATCTTCATGTTGATCATATCTACTATATGACTCATGTTCGACCTTTCGGTCTCTTGTGTTCCGAGGCCATGTCTGTACATGCTAGGCTCGTCAAGTTTAACCCGAGTGTTCCGCACGTGTAACATGGCTTACACCCGTTGTATGCGAACGTAGAGTCTATCACACCCGATCATCACGGCGTGTCTCGAAACGACGAACTTTCGCAACGGTGCACACTTGGGGAGAACACAATTTATCTTGAAATTTAAGTGAGGGATCACCTTATAATGCTACCGTCGTCCTAAGCAAAATAAGATGCATAAAAGGATTAACATCACATGCAAATCATAAGTGACATGATATGGCCATGAACTTGTGCTTTTGATCTCCATCTCCAAAGCACCGGCATGATCTCTATCGTCACCGGCATGACACCATGATCTCCATCATCTTGATCTCCATCAACGTGTCGCCATAAGGTTGTCGCGCTGACTGTTGCTTCCACGACTATAGCTAACGTTTAGCGATAAAGTAAAGCATTACATAGCGCTTAATGATTGACACGCAGGTCATACAATAATTAAAGACAACTCTATGGCTCCTGCCAGTTGCCGTACTCATCGACATGCAAGTCGTGATATTCTATACAAAACATGATCATCTCATACATCACATATATATCATCATGTAATTGGCCATATCACATGACAACATACCCTGCAAAAACAAGTTAGACGTCCTCTAATTGTTGTTGCAAATTTTACGTGGTTGCTACGGGTTTGCAAGAACCGTTCTTACCTACGCAAAACCACAACGTGGTGTAGTGATTGCTTTTTGATCTTCTAAAAGAACCCTCTTCATTGAACCGATTCAACTAAAGTGAGAGAGACAGACACCCGCCAGTCACCTTTATGCAACAAGTGCACGCAGCGGTAAAACCAGTCTCGCGTAAGCGTACGCGTAATGTCGGTCCGGGCCGCTTCATCTCACAATACCGCTGAATCAAGTATCAACTAGTAACGGCAAGCAATATGTATACACCCACGCCCACAACTCGTTTGTGTTCTACTCGAGATCTCATCTAC
Organism: Elymus sibiricus; assembly: GCA_039707655.1. Taxonomy (NCBI): domain Eukaryota; kingdom Viridiplantae; phylum Streptophyta; class Magnoliopsida; order Poales; family Poaceae; genus Elymus; species Elymus sibiricus. The sequence continues at coordinate 313,513,717 of CM077676.1, forward strand.
GCATAGACCTAGCTCTGATACCACTGTTGGGGAACGTTGCATGGGAAACAAAAATTTTCCTACGCACACACAAGATCTATCCATGGTGATGAGCATCTACGAGAGGGAGAGTGAATCTACATACCCTTGTAGATCGCTAAGCGGAAGCGTTAATAAACGCGGTTGATGTAGTCGAACGTCTTCGCGATCCAAATCGCCGAGCGTCCCGCGATCCAATCACGATCCTTCCGATCTAGTGCCGAACGGACGGCACCTCCGCGTTCAACACACGTACGGCTTGATGACGCCTTCACCTCCTCGATCCAGCGAGCGATGGTGAAGTAGTGGTTGAGTTCCAGCAGCACGACGGCGTGGTGATGGTGGTGAGGAACAATCTCTGCAGGGCTTCGCCAAGCACTACGGAGATTATGACGGAGGAACTAGAGGGCTAGGGTTGCCGGCACACGGCTTGGGAAATCCTGATGTGTCCCGTGTGCTAGCCCTGCCCCTCTATTTATATGTTGAGCCTTGGGGTCTAAACTTGGAGTAAAAGCCTCCTCCGGGTCGGTTTTGCCCGCACAAGGTCGGTTTGGCCCGCAGGGAAAGAGTCCAACTCGGATCCCTGCCGAACCGTGCAGAGCCGCGCACAAGCGGTAGTACCGCTTCACATAAGCGGTAGTACCGCTTGGGCGGTAGTACCGCTTCACACAAGCGGTAGTACCTCTCGGGCGGTAGTACCGCTTCACCAAGCGGTAGTACCGCTTACGCGGCAGCAAAACTACTTTTGCACTTTCCAATACCTCGTGGGCTTTATCCCTTTGGCTCATATAAAGTGTTGCTGCACCCGAACACTTCGGTAAACATCCGGAACCCCTTCCGGTGAACTTCGGAACTCTTCCGGAGATCAAAACACTATTATCACATATATCAATCTTTACCTCCGGACTATTCCGGAGATCCTCGTCATGTCCGGGATCTTATCCGGGACTCCGAACAACTTTCGGTCACCAACATAATAACTCAATTATACTAATCGTCACCAAACGTTAAGTGTGTAGACCCTGCGGGTTCGAGAACTATGTAGACATGACCGAGACACCTCTACGGCCAATAACCAATAGCGGGACCTGGATGCCCATATTGGCTCCTACATATTCTACGAAGATCTTTATCGGTCGAACCTCTATGTCAAGGATTCAGTTAATCCCGTATGCTGTTCCCTTTGTTCTTCGGTATGTTACTTGCCCGAGATTCGATCGTCGGTATCACTATACCTAGTTCAATCTCGTTACCGGCAAGTCTCTTTACTCGTTCCGTAATACAAGATCCTGTGGCTAACTCTTTAGTCACTTTGCTTGCAAGGCTCAATGTGATGTTGTATTACCGAGTGGGCCCTGAGATACCTCTCCGTCATACGGAGTAACAAATCCCAGTCTTGATCCATGCCAACCCAACAGACACCCTCGGAGATACCTGTAGAGCACCTTTATAGTCACCCAGTTACGTTGCGACGTTTGATACACACAAGGTATTCCTCCGGTGTCAGTGAGTTGCATGATCTCATGGTCAAAGGAACAGATACTTGACATGCAGAAAACAATAGCAATAAACTGACACGATCAAATGCTACGTTTACAGTTTGGGTCTTGTCCATCACATCATTCTCCTAATGATGTGATCCCGTTATCAAATGACATCTCATGTCAATGGCTAGGAAACCTTAACCATCTTTGATCAACGAGCTAGTCAACTAGAGGCTTACTAGGGACACAGTGTTGTCTATGTACCCACACATGTATTTGAGTTTCCAATCAATACAATTATAGCATGGATAATAAACGATTATCATTAACAAGGAAATATAATAATAACCAATTTATTATTGCCTCTAGGGCATATTTCCAACAGTTCTCTAGTTCAAGTACGACGGGGCCGCCATGCTCTTCATGAAGATCTTCGGGGTCTCTGGCAGCCGTCTGGAGTGCTGCGCGGAGAGCGAGGACGGCAGCTATAGGGCTCCTCCAGCGAGGACGACAGCGACAATGGTGCCACCTCCTCCGGTGGAAGCGGGAGTGACGACAGCTCCCCCCTCGTCAAGAGCGAAGATGAAGACTCCTACTAGGCGCGCGTGACGTTCGAGGCAGATCTCGGGGCCGAGCCGTGCTCCACGCATGTTTCTTCCTTGCCCTGTATGAGAACAATGCAGCCCCGTTGGGATGTGAAAATGATGGCTTCTGTGTTTTAACTTAGTGCTTTTGTGGTTTTGGTATGTATGCTCCCTCCCAAAGTCCTCTCGCGAGGCCTGCTTTTCTTTCTTGTTTGCCTTGGCGGTCTATGACGTCAGGACCCAGCCCCCGAGCGGACCTACAGCCGTCGCTGGTATGTCAGGTCATGATGCCTGGACAAGGCCAGGAGGTGAGGGGCACCGGGAGCTAGTGAGGGCTCCTGAGGCACGATGCTCAGGAAGCCCCCCTTTGGCATGCAAGTGGCTCACGCGAAAGAAAAATGCCAACACTTAGCGAGATCGCGAAAGGAGGGAACTCGAGTGATGGTGAGGGCATCTCGCGAGGTGGTTAGACTAAGCTTTTTGCAGAGGGTAGCGTCGGGTGAGCTGCAGCTCACGAGGCGCATGCGGCTCACGAGGCGTGCCTCCCGAGGCTTGGCCCTCGAAGTTTTCTGCTCGCGAGGCCTCCCGATTAGGCGACCGCCACAGGATGGCCCGTGAGACGCCGCCCGCGAGGTTTCCGAGCGGCTTGCTCCAGAGACAACTGCATGTCGACAAGCCTCACAACAGGGGAGCGACGTGCGCTTGCTTGCTTGCTCGTGGCCGTTACGTGAGGAGATAAGCCACCAAGGACCTTGGCGAGGTGACGTGCACGGGAGCAGGCCCGCGAGCCAGAGCTCAGTCACTTGGATTTAGCGGCGCTGCAGGACGGACCCGAGCACAGGTGCTGTGCCTAGCCCCCGCTCAGGGAATGGTCAGAAGGGAGATCGCGAGCGTGCGGCGCTCTTGAGACGGCACCGTACCAAATACACAATTATGCAAGCAACACGAACTTACTGGGGCATAACAATAAGATTCATTACACAACCAAAAGAGAGCCGGCAGCCGTGTCTGGCGCGGGTCAGCTTGAGGTTGATGCAGCCCGTGGGGTGTCCTCAGTCGCGTAAAACAAAATCACCTTGGTAGGACGATCCCGGAAGTGATGGTGCGGAGGGCGCAGCGAGAAAGAACTCGGGCCGCGCGAGGTAACACTCGAACACACCTGGCAGATCTGTGCTGGAGAAGTGTCAGGTCGCTTGGTGAGGCATGCCACGGAAGCTCGCCCCTCAGGGGCCGAGGGGCTCCTGACGCCCGGGGGGCTCGCGAGAAGCAGGTTGCTCGCGAGAAGTAGGGGGCTCGCGAGGCCCAGAGGGGGAGGTCTGAGGGGGCGGCGCGCCGGGGGCGTCCCGGGAACCCCGCGCTCCTCCCTGTCCGAGTCCCTGGCTCGAAGCGCGTCAGCCACTGGAAGGCAGCGCTGGCGTTCCTCAAGCCGAAGGGCATGCGGGCGTAACCGGTGGTGCAGTCCGCGCCCTGGCTGGCGCGCAGCAGCCAAAAGGGGTCCTGAGGGCAGGCCTTATTGAGGCTCGTGAAGTCAACGCACATTCACTCCTTGCCGCCCTTCTTGGGGACGACGACTGGGTTGGCGAGCCACTCGGGATGGCGCACCTCACGGATGACTCCAGCTTCTTGTAAGTTGTGCACTTCTTGAACAATGAACTCTTGCTTCTCGGGCGCCTGGCGCCGTGCTTTTTTCTTGATGGGGCATGCGTTGGGACACACCGCTAAGTGGTGCTCGATCACCTCCCTCGGTACACCGGACAAGTCAGATGCTTTCCAGGCAAAAACATCCGAGTTTGCCCAAAGGAAAGCGACGAGCACGCCTTCCTATGTAGGAGAAAGGCAGGGCCGATGGTGAAGGCAGGGCCTGAGCCGATGCCGTCAACCGACACCTTCTTCATCTCGGTGTGGTCCTGAGAGAACAACTGCTTCTTCTTCGCGGGCGCAGCCTCAGGAGGCTCAACCGCGTCCTCGTCAACTGGATGGGCGGTGGCGGCAGCCTTGTAGGCATGCTCAAGGGAGCAGATCGCGTCCTTCTCATCGCAGGTGACGGTGATGATGTCGTTGCAGCCAGGCATCTTGAGGACGTTGTAGGCGTGATGAGACACTGCCATGAACTTGGCGAGCGCGGGGTAGCCCAGGATGGCGTTGTAGGGTAGGCCGAGATGGGCGACGTCAAAGTCGATGAGCTCAGTGTGGTAGTTCTTGAGGGTGCCGAAGGTGACAGGGAGGCGCACCTACCCTAGAGGCAGCGTGGAGCTGTCGGTCACTCCCGAGAAGGGCGTCGTCGGCATGATCTGCTCGTAAGGCACCGAGAGTTGCTCGAAGGTCTCAATGGAGAGCACGTTAAGGCTGGCGCCTCCATCGATGAGGGTCTTGGTAACCGCGATGTTGCTGATGGTAGGAGTGCACAACATGGGGAGCGTGCCTGCGCTGGCCGTGTACTTGGGGTGGTCCTTTGAGTCAAAGGTGATGGCGTACTGCGACCACTTGAGGGGTCGTGCGGCCTCAGGCTTCGGGAGGGCGGCGTTCACCTCGCGAGAGAACTGCTTGAAGTGGCGATTGGACGCGGGAGCCTGAGCCCCGCCGAGGATGCAGGCAACCACGCGAGGCTCCTGGTAGCCCCCAGCGCCCTCGTCAGGCTGGTTGACATCGTTCCTCCGGGGTGGTGGCAGCAGCGGCATTGGCCTGAGGATTTACCTCACGAGGCTGATCACGCTAGGTAGCCTCGCGAGGCTGGTCGCGCTAGCCTTGGCGGAAGTTGCCGTTGCCGTTGCAGCTATCCCAGCGGTTGCCGCTGCGGCCACCTCCACGGCTGGCACCACGGTCATTGCGGTCGCCTCGGTGGCCTAGGCACTTGTCATGGAGCAGCTTGAGCTCCTGGCAGTCTTCGGTGCTGTGGGAGTGCACGTTGTGGTAGACACAGAGCAGGCGGCCGTCCTTCCTGGGCTCATTGCGGTCACGGCCGAGCTACTTGTAGCTTGCGTTGGTATTTCCCCGAAGAGGAAGGGATGATGCAGCACAGTAGAGATAAGTATTTCCCTCAGTTATGAAACCAAGGTTATCGAACTAGTAGGAGAATCACACAACACCTCGTTAGCAGTACCTGCACACAAACAACAAATCCTTGCACCCAACGCAAACAAGGGGTTGTCAATCCCTTGGCGTTAAGATTGCAAGATTAAATTGTATATGATAGATTGATAGATTGAAACAAAAATACAAAATAAAATAAATAAAAAGAAATGGCAGCAATATTTTTAGGGTTTTAGTAATATGATTTAGATAGACCCCGGGGGCCATAGTTTTCACTAGAGGCTTCTCTCAAGGAAATAGCATACGGTGGGTAGACAAATTACTGTTGGGCAATTGATAGAAAAGCAAATAATCATGACGATATCCAAGGCAATGATCATGTATATAGGCATCACGTCCAAGATTAGTAGACCGACTCCTGCCTGCATCTACTACTATTACTCCACACATTGACCGTTATCCAGCATGCATCTAGTGTATTAAGTCCATAAAACAACGGAGTAATGCCTTAAGAACAATGACATGATGTAGACAAGATAAATTCACATATGAATAAACCCCATCTTTTTACCCTTAGTAGCAACGATACATACGTGTCATGTCCCTTTCTGTCACTGGGATTGAGCACCGCAAGATCGAACCCACTACAAAGCACCTCTTCCCATGGCAAGATAAATCAACTCAGTTGGCCAAACGAAATCAATAGACCGGAGAAGAGATACGAGGCTATAACAATCATGCATAAAAGAGTGCAGCAAAGACTCAAATATATTCATGGATAATCTGATCATAAACTCACAATTCATCGGATCCCAACAAACACACCGCAAAAAGTGATTACATCGGATAGAACTCCAAGAACATCGAGGAGAACATTGTATTGAAGATCAAAACGAGAGAAGAAGCCATCTAGCTACTAACTATGGACCCGAAGGTCTATGGTAAACTACTCACGCATCATCGGAAGGGCAGCAAGGTTGATGTAGAGCCCCTCCGTGATCGATTCCCCCTCCGGCAGATTACCGGAGAAGGACCCCAGATGGGATCTCTCTGGAATAGAAGCTTGCGGTGGCGGAAAAAGTATTTCATGGACTCCCCTGAGGGTTTCTGACTTTTTCTGAATTTATAGTGGAAGAATTAGGTCAAACGGAGCTTGGTGGGCCCCACGAGGCACCAGGGCGCGCCTATCCCCCCCCCAGGCACGCCCTAGTGGCTCGTGGGCCCCCCCAGGGTCTTCTGGCCTCCTCCTGAAGCTTCTAGTGTTTATCTTGCCCAATAAAAAATCTCCAAAAAGTTTCGTGGCATTTGGACTTCGTTTGGTATTGATTTTCTGTAAAACAAAAACAGGGCAGAAAACAGCAATTGGCACTAAGTTAATAGGTTAGTCTCCAAAAATGATATATAATTGCTGTAAATGATTATAAAAACATCCAAGATTGATAATATAACAGCATGGAACAATAAAAAATTATAGATACGTTGGAGACGTATCAGCATCCCCAAGCTTAATTCCTGCTCGTCCTCGAGTAGGTAAATGATAAAAACAGAATTTTTGATGTGGAATGCTGCCTAACATATTCATCACATATTCTTTTCTTTTGTAGCATGGACATTGGACTTGTATGATTCAAAGCAATAGTCTAAAGTTTGACATGAAAATATAGATACTCAAGCATACTAACAAGCAACCATGTCTTTCAAAATATCAACGCTAAAGAAAGTTATCCCTAGCCCATTATGCTCAATCATTTATCCATTCATGAAACACACTCAAATAATATAAGTGAAGCATGAGAGTTCATTTCTTCAAAATTTTAATCTTGTCAATTCTCAAAATAATATAAGTGAAGCATGAGAATTCATTTCTTGAAAATTGCAATCAACTCTCAAAATAATATAAGTGAAGCATGAGAGTTTATTTCTTCAAAATTTAGCCACCACCGTCCTCAAAAAGATTTAAGTGAAGCACTAGAGCAACTGCCTAGCTCAATTTTTTTTAAGTGAAGCACATAGAGTATTCTAACAAATTATGATGATAAACGTGTGGCTCTCTCAAGATAGGTGTGTTCAGCAAAGTGATTGTGACAAACTAAAAAGCAAACAAAGCAAAGACTCATATAGTACACGACACTCCAAGCAAAACACATATCATGTGACGAATAAAAATATAGCCTCTGTTAAAATTACCGATGGTTGGTAGAAGAAAGAGGGGATGCCTTCTGGGGCATCCCCAAGCTTAGACGCTTCAGTCTTCCTTGAATATTACCTTGGGGTGCCTCGGGCATCCCCAAGCTTAGGCTTTTGCTACTCCTTATTCCTTCATCCATCGTGATCTCACCCAAAACTTGAAAACTTCAATCACACAAAACTTAACAAAACCTTCGTGAGATCCATTAGTATAACAAAATAAATCACTACTTAGGTACTGTTGCAAACCCATTCATATTTTATTTTAGCATTATACCTACTGTATTCTAACTTCTCCATGGCTTATACCCCCCGATACAATCCACAGTTCCCTCAAAACAAGCAAGCAACACATCAAAAACAGAATCTGTCAAAAACAGAACAGTCTGTAGCAACCTATTTAAAAGTCATACTTCTGTAACTCCAAAAATTCTGAAAAAATAGGAAAACGTGGGCAATTCATATACCAATACTGTGTCAAAATTTCAGATTTTTTGCACACTCCAGTACAGAAACAAAATTCGGGCACTGACGCAAAAATTTCTGTTTTCCAAACAGCATCAATTATACTATCTTCCAAATCATCCCAAATGTTCTACTTGGCACAAACACTAATTAAAAACACAAAAACACAATCATACCAGTAGCATGACATTGAAAACAAACAATAACATAAACTTATAATAAAAATTTATTTTATTCATTGGGTTGCCTCCCAACAAGCGCTATTGTTTTATGCCCCTAGCTAGGCATAATGCATAGTTTCAAGTATTGTCATCTTTGGTTTTAGTAATCTTTATAGGAGTTTTCTCAAACCCAGGAGGTTCTTTACGCTTCACATTATTCTCAGAAAAAGAGGCAATTTTAAGGTCTAAAATATCCAATCGCTTATTGCATAAAGAAATCAAAGTATTCGTGCGATTGAGATTTCCATTAATATTTTTAAGAGGCTCATGAGACTTTTGCAACTCAACCAAATTTTTCTGCATATCACCCAATTTGTCTAATATTTGAGCCCCCTCTTGAGTAAAAGCAAAACCCTTTTGTGGTGGTGGAATCCCCAATATGCTTTCTATTATTTCATAGGCACTATTAGCCTCACTCTCAATAAAATTCCCTTTTGCGGCAAAATCCAAAAGTTGTCTATGATGCATGGTTAAACCTATATAGAAATTGTGAAGCAAAATTTTTAAATCCCCTTTTATAGAGCAAACACGGTAGGATTCCATTAACCCATACCAAGCATCTTTAAGATTTTCTCATTGTTTTTGTTTGAAGTAAAGTACTTCAAAATCTGGTGACAAAGGAGGGATAGTCACGCTAGTCATGATGGCAAATCAAGCAAACAAGAAAAAGGCAAAAAGGCAAACGGAAAATATTTTTGTATTTTTGTAAAAATGTTTTAGAAGTGGGGGAGATGAAAACGAGAGGCAAATGGCAAATAAAGTAAATGCAAGGAAATGAGAGTTTATGCAAAGGTACTTGATAGATGTTGATGATGTCTCCCCGACAACGGCGCCAGAAATTCTTCCTGCTACTTGTAGCTTGCGTTGGTATTTCCCCGAAGAGGAAGGGATGATGCAGCACAGTAGAGATAAGTATTTCCCTCAGTTATGAAACCAAGGTTATCGAACCAGTAGGAGAATCACACAACACCTCGTTAGCAGTACCTGCACACAAACAGCAAATCCTTGCACCCAACGCAAACAAGGGGTTGTCAATCCCTTGGCGGTAAGATTGCAAGATTAAATCGTATATGATAGATTGATAGATTGAAACAAAAATACAAAATAAAATAAATAAAAGGAAATGGCAGCAATATTTTTAGGGTTTTAGTAGTATGATTTAGAGACCCGGGGGCCATAGTTTTCACTAGAGGCTTCTCTCAAGGAAATAGCATACGGTGGGTAGACAAATTACTGTTGGGCAATTGATAGAAAAGCAAATAATCATGACGATATCCAAGGCAATGATCATGTATATAGGCATCACGTCCAAGATTAGTAGACCGACTCCTGCCTGCATCTACTACTATTACTCCACACATCGACCGCTATCCAGCATGCATCTAGTGTATTAAGTCCATAAAAGAATGGAGTAATGCCTTAAGAACGATGACATGATGTAGACAAGATAAACTCACGTATGAATAAACCCCATATTTTTACCCATAGTAGCAACGATACATACGTGTCATGTCCCTTTCTGTCACTGGGATTGAGAACCGCAAGATCGAACCCACTACAAAGCACCTCTTCCCATGGCAAGATAAATCAACTCAGTTGGCCAAACCAGATCAATAGATCGGAGAACAAATACGAGGCTATAACAATCATGCATAAAAGAGTGTAGCAAAGACTCAAATATATTCATGGATAATCTGATCATAAACTCACAATTCATCGGATCCCAACAAACACACCGGAAAAAGTGATTACATCGGATAGAACTCCAAGAACATCGAGGAGAACATTGTATTGAAGATCAAAAAGAGAGAAGAAGCCATCTAGCTACTAACTCTTGACCCGAAGGTTTGTGGTAAACTACTCACGCATCATCGGAAGGGCAGCAAGGTTGATGTAGAGCCCCTCCGTGATCGATTCCCCCTCTGGTAGATTACCAGAGAAGGACCCCAGATGGGATCTCTCTGGAACAGAAGCTTGCAGTGGCGGAAAAAGTATTTTGTGGACTCCCCTGAGAGTTTCTGTTTTTTTATGAATTTATAGTGGAAGAATTAGGTCAAACGGAGCTTGGTGGGCCCCACGAGGCACCAAGGCGCGCCTGCCCCCACCAGGAGCGCCCTGGTGGCTCGTGGGCCCCACCAGGGTCATCTGGCCTCCTCCCGAAGCTTCTAGTGTTTATCTTGCCCAGTAAAAAATCTCCAAAAAGTTTCGTGGCCTTTGGACTTCGTTTGGTATTGATTTTCTGTAAAACAAAAACAGGGCAGAAAACAGCAACTGGCACTGGGCACTAAGTTAATAGGTTAGTCTCCAAAAATGATATATAATTGCTGTAAATGATTATAAAAACATCCAAGATTGATAATATAACACCATGGAACAATCAAAAATTATAGATACGTTGGAGACGTATCAGGCCGCGCTTCTACTCAGGCTCCGACGCAAGCACGGCAGGGCCCTTGCGCTTGGCGTCCTTGCCCTTGGCCTTGTCAGCGTCGGGCGCCGCATCGGGGTCGTTGTGGATGAAGAGGCGACCTTCTTCATCCTTGGCGCATTTGTCGGTGAGGTCGAACAGCTCAAGCACCAAGTCCAGCTCATCGTTGATGGCGAGCTTCTCGCGCATCTTGACGTCCGCGACGCCAGTGGAGAACGCAGAGATGACGGCCGCATTGGAGGCACGCGGGATCTTGTTGCGCACCTGGCTGAAGCGCTGGATGTACTTGCAGAGGGTCTCGTCCGGGTGCTGCTGCACATGCCGCAGGTCGTTGATCGTGAGGGAGCGGTCGTGCGTGCCCTTGAAGTTGGCGACGAACTGGCTGTAGAGCTCGCCCCACAATGAGATCGACACCTCAGGGAGGTTCATGAGCCAAGAGTGCGTGCCGTCCTTGAGGGCCATGGGAAACCAGTTTGCCATGACCTTGTCATCGCCGTTCGCCGCCTCGACACTCAGCGCATAGAGCTGAAGGAACTCTGCGGGATTGGGGGTGCCGTCATAGCGTGGAGGCAGGTCCAGCTTGAACTTCGTGGGCCACACCACCTGACGCAACTCGCGAGTGAAGGCGCAGCAACCCGCGCCGCTCGAACGAACACCGCTGGCGAGGGCGGCGCGGTTCTGGCGCCCAACCGCCGCGACCTCTTGGACGGCCCGGTCTTGGCGCCGGCGCTGCTGCTCGAGGAGCACACGCGCATCAGGCGGTGCGCGGCGGGCGATCTGGCAGCTGGCCTCGTCTTGGACCGGCGAGGATGCGCCGTGGGACGGCTCACGCGCTTGCGCATTGCGCTGGTGCCCGGCGAGCTCGTCGCACGGAGGAGGTGGTGGGGGAGCACCATGTGCTACGTCCCCAGCGCGAGACGGTGGAGGGCGGAGCGAGTGGGAGGGCGCCGGAGCATCCCCGGCGGCGTTGACGAGCTCGGTGATGCAACCAAGCCAAGCGTCGTAGCCGGCGTCAGCTGGACGGTAGCGAAGTAGCTCACGCGCCATGAGTAGCACGGCCTGCGCGTTCGGTGGCCCACGGCGGGCGAGGGAGGAGGAGGCCATGGTGGTGCAGCCGTCTGCCTGCACGAAGGGGTGCAGAGAGGAGTCCTGCTGCTCCCGGTCAGCAGGGTCGGTGGCAGCAGCGGCCTCGACGTGGCAGTGGCGGTTGCCGCGGCCCACCGGCTCCGTCTGGGTCACGCGACCCGCCCTGCGCTTGGCGCGCTTGCGGCGAGCGTCGGCCATGAAGCTGGTAGAGAGGAGGACGGAGCGAAGAACAGTAGCGCACCCCTACCTGGCGCGCCAAATGTCGGAGTCGGGGCTCCAGGGACCCTATGGTTCGAACACTGGGGTGAGCTCGTTCCTACCGCCTCGTCCCGTACCACAGCAAAACCACGGTGAAGGTACGGCGAGAGCGCGCTAGCGGGAGCGGGCCAGAGACACAGAGGTATACCCAGGTTCGGGCCACCTTGTGGTGTAAAACCCTACTCCTGCTTGGTTGTGATTGCTCTAGCGCGATAGAGAGTACAAGGTTTGGGGCTCCAGGAGTCGATCCCCTCTGCAGCGGCACCCTGCCCTCCTTTTATAGCTGCCTTGGTCCTCTTCCCCCGAAAACATTGGCGGGAAGGATTGCCACACAACGGCAAGTTTGAAGGGGGACAGGGGCGCAGTCTATCCTGACAAAAGGTGGTCTTCGCCTGCAAAGGACCGTCCATGACGCGCCGGTGGGCTCGGGGATGACCTCCGCCCTGCGCACCCGCCGTCTTGGTCTTCTTTCACCGATCGGGCAACCTTTGGGGGTTGCTTTGGGAAACGGACAGTTGGCCTTGCTCCCTTAGCACAACAGGGGAAAACCTCTTCATCCACGCCTGTTGGCACGGCCTCTGTCGTCGTTCGTCGCCGCGCATGTCACCCACGTTGTGGGCACGAGACCGCGCGACCGAGCCTAACAACATTTGTCTTGCGTGCCTTCAGGAGGGTGCCTCTGGAAGCAACCTCAGTAGACCGCCTCGCGAGGCTCTCGGTGAAGTTGTGGCTGAGTCTTGCTTGCCCGCTCCCTGAGGAGGGGTCCTCGGGAGGCTAGAACCTTGCGAGGGGCCTTGCTTGAGGCGCCCGCTTGTGGCCGCCTAGTGGGCCTCCGCCAGGCGTTGCGTTCTGGGCCGCAGGCAGACGGGCCCGGATACCCTGGGTTCCACGGGCCCGACACATGCACATGAGAAACTCTTCAAAGACTTGGGTGTTCAGAAAAATTATAGAGAAGGTGCTGATAGAAATGCTCAACCCCATGTGTTAATTTTAATAGACTTGATAGCACTTGTGGCTTAAATTGTCTAGAGGAACTTAGTTGAAGGGTGAACGAGATTATGCCAAAAATATGTGTTGTATCTCTTACATTGTGCTTCATCTTCTTGCTGGTGCCATGCATGGCCCTGCTACTATATGCACGTGTACGTGTGTAAATGTGGCTTCGTCACCTTTCTTGATTTTATGCTGAGAACTCTGCTAGCCAATGAATGATCCACCAGAGCTATGGCTCGGATTTTGGCTATGAGTTTGTTACCGTACATAGTGGCAACACTATAAACGAATATTATCCGGCTTCCTCTTGAATGGGTGTGTATGTGGTAAATATAGGGGACTGATCAAAAGAGCTCAAAAGAGACATACATCAGAGGTCCATAGTTCCCAAAAATTAAGCCACAACAAAACTCTATGCAAGATTACTTATTTGGCATAATCCCTTCACATGACAACCAAAGTTTCAGCAAACAATGATTGAAATAAAGTGCTTGAGAGCCTTGAGGATGAGATAAATGGGGTATGTTTATGAGAACTCTATAGCATCATGTTTTTCTGCATGCCTTTCACTCCCTAACTTATGTTTATATGGCTCCATCAAAGAAAAACTCTTCCGTGCATTCCTGGCAAGCAAGTGTTGTCTAGAATAAATAGAATTGAGTGTTGCAAAGTTGTTTTATCTAGTAGATCAACAACTTTGTGTTGATTATCTTTGCTTCACTAACACTTGCATAGTAACCATGCCACCACTACATCTACACTAAGTTTTCAGTTCAAGAAGCAGAGGGCTATCTAGCCGTACCGATCATAAGTGAACCAACACCTTCTCGTTATTTTGGTTTAAACAACTGAGTTCCTTATGATTCGGATTTCTCTCTATGTTGCTTGACGATGATCAAGTTTAAGCTTGGGGGAGTTGATGACTGATATTTTTACACTCATTCACCCTTTGTTTAAACTGAGATATTCACTCCGATATTGCTACTAATGACTAATGAATGGAAAGGATTCCACAAATCCTCTCTTTGATGTGTTTCCACAGGAAATGGGCTAAAAAAGGAAGAAATCACATGTAAATATGGAAAGGAGTGGAAAAGGAGATAGAAGAAATCATCAGGAGGCGCACCAGAGAAGACAGCACAAAAGACGGTGTGTTCCATATGATCGTGAGCGCTCGTATGAGCGATCATATGGCATGAATTTCGAGGCTTCTCATCCACCAGTGACAGAAGGGTTTAGTACGGTAACACGGATCCAATCCTTGGGGATTCATGAGGTGTAGTCATTAAACGCCCAAAGCTCTTGTCTGATTATTATAATCTTAATTATTGAAGCAACCCCACGTGATGAATAGGGCCTTCGGTTGGACAACTGATTCTTGATGCAGGACTCACGCCGGTCAAGATGTTTTTTGGACACATCCCCCACTTCGGTTCATAACAAGCACATATCGGTGGGTGACTTCCATCGCACAAATTAAGATCATATTTGGTCCCAACACAAATACATGGTTGTAAGCATTAAGACCTCATACCCGTACCTATTTTTATTATAAGTGTTTCATTACAATTAGCTTGATTGATCCGGTCAAAAGCTAAAAATTATTTCTTTGACAGAAGCTTGGTAGAGACCATTACTTCAAGGGAACCTTCCTCTCGCGGGTTCGATAACCCAAGGTCACCTCTTTGGGGAAATAGGTGTGGGGTATTTTCTGTTCCATTACCATATCACTAAAAAAGAAGTATCAACCCCCTACCCGAGATCTGCTGGATTTGACTCCATCATTGGTGGCCCATACAGGTCTTGGTACGTAGTCGCAACGGTGTGATGGGAGATCAGAATGGTTCCGGCGTGATCTATGCACCGGAACGAATCTTCATCTTCGACGTCGGCATCCTCGTCGCCAACTCGGCTGGTCACCTCGGTCAGGTCGAGGACTACGCCCCATGTCGGATCTGTCAGAGATCAATGGGCGTCTTCGTCAACACCAACTTCGATCTCAACTGAGATCATGGAAAAATTCGTCCATGGAGCTCGGGGGCTCAACGTTAACATTGCCCTCGCGCGACCGTGCAGACTTTTATGGACATCGGATCTGTTTTTTGCCGTCCCTGCCTCCTCGAGCGTCATTTGATGATTCCTTCACTTCAATTATGTGGAATTGAGTCAACAATGATCCTCTAAAATTTCATCGTGTTCTGATGGAGTAATCTCCGGGAATCACCGATATACCGAAGCCCTAACGGATCTGGCAAAAATCCATGCAAGTTCGGGACGAGGAGTCCAGCGGCCATCTCGGGCATCCTTTGGAAGATCTCATGCAGAATTGTTGTGTTGACAACCCCTCAAAAAAATTTCTCGATCCGATGATTCGAACTCCGAGAAGAGTCTGAGGAGTGCAATAATTCTTGAATCTGTTTTCTGCATGAAAGCGAATCCGACCCAAGTTCATCTTTTTTCATGAACGGGTTATCAGACGTCATTTTTGGAGGAATATTTTTTGTAGAGTATTGTGTTTCGTTCTCAAACACATGCCTACAAATTTGGAGCCCTTTCTAATGTGCTCTTCACCGTCGAGCCGGTGTCAAACCAGTCCGACCTAGTTTCTCCACGAATGGTGACATGCGCCAGATGAGGCGCCGAGCCGACATCAACCACGTTACATCATCACCTCGGCTAGCCAACCTAGAGTCCGGCATCACAAAGACCACATCGTCGCCTGACAGCATGCGTGGTCAGGCGCGCTGGCATCGCTGCATCGTCGCTTCATCAAGCCGACATCCACCTTGCCGACCTGCTCCGTCACGTCGGCTGACATGGGTGCTCCGACATCACCTCACCGACCCACTCCGTCACCTCGGCTGGTGATACGTCTCCAATGCATCTATAATTTTTTATTGTTTCATGCTATTATATTATCATTCCTGTATGCTATGCCTTTTTATATTAATTTTATGGACTAGCCTATTAACTTAATGCCCAGTGTCAGTTCTATTTTTTGTATATTTCTTTGTTTCGCAGAAAAACCATACCAAACGAAGTCCAAACACGATAAAACTTTACGGTGATTTTTTCTAGACTACGAAAAACCCTAGAAGCTTCGGGGAGAGTCCAGAAGATGCATGAGGGAGAGACAAGCTCACACAACGCGCCCCTGGGGGCGCCATCAGCACTTGTGGGGCCCACGTGGCTCCGTTTAACCTAATCTCTGGCCTATAAATTCCCTGATATTCCAATAACCCCAAAGCGAGACCCAAATCAATTTTATCCCCGTCGCAAGCTTCTGTTCTTCTGTGATCCCATCTGGAAGCCTTTCCCGGTACTCTTCCGGAGGGGGAAACCATTGGGGAGGCAATCTTCATCGACCTTGCTGCCTCCATGATGATGTGTGAGTAATTCCTTCAGGACCTATGGGTCAATAGTAGTAGCTAGATGGCTTTCTCTCTCTCTTTTGATCTTCAATACAATGATCTCCTCTGAGATTTATTCGATGTAATTCTCGCGGTGTTTGTTGGGATCCGGTGAATTTTGGGTTTATGATCAGATTATTCATTGAAACTATTTGAGTCTCTTGAGATATATTTGTTGTTTCATTTAATAGCTATGTATGCTTTCCGATCTAAATCTTTGGCCAATTGGGTGAGTAGATCTTCAGAGGGGAGTGGTGCATAGTAATGGGTTCAATCTTGCGGTGTCCTTACTCTGTGACAGGAGGACTTGCAAGGCACGTACTATATTGTTGCTACTAAGGATAAAACAACGGGGTTTGAACATATTGATTGGTCTTACTTTGTCTACATTATGTCATCTTGCTTAATGTGTTACTCTGTTTGTCATGAACTTAATACTTTGAGATGCATGCTAGATAGCGGTTTTGGGGTGGAGTAATAGTAGTAAACGTTAGTAAGTTTAACGGCCTACTTGTCACGGACATAATGCCTATATATGAATTATGCCATCAAGAATCACAATCATAACTATGTGCAATTCTATCAATTATCCAACAGTAATTTGTTTACCCTCCGAGGCTATGCTTATGAGAGATACCTCTAGTGAACCTATGGACCCCAGGTCCATTCTCCATTATTACTAAGAATCCTACTATTGCTCGTTGTTTTATTTAATTTTATTTGTTTACCTATCACTACGAGATTTGATCCTTGCAATTGGCAAGAACAAGGGGATTGCCAAGCCCCTTGACTTCATTGGGTGCAAGCTTTTACTTTATGTGTGTGCAGGTACTGTTCACATTGTTTGCGTGCCGTCTCCTTCTGGTTCGATAAACGTTGGTTCTTAACTAAGGGAAATACTATCTGCTACTATACTACTTCACCCTTCCTCTTCATGGAAGCCCAACTACTCTACAGAGAGTAGCAGAAGAATTTCTGGCGCTGTTGCAGGAAGGCTTCACCAAACAATCCAGGTGCCTTCGCTCACATTTATCAATTTGCTTGTTTTACTTTCTTTGTCATTTGCCTTTTATTTGCCTCCTCTTTTTATTCCTCCTCTAAAATCTTAAAAAAAATGTGTTGTTATCTTTGCTTGAATCATTATCATGGACACTACCCTTCCTACTCCTGCATTTTTTGGAGAGGGCTCTGTGGTCTTAAACTTTAAACAATTGAGTGATGAATCTTTGAAGGGAGCCTGGGATAGAATATTAGAGATGCATATAAGAGCTACCACTAAATGCCATATCAGAATTTTTCTTAAAAGCTTTTATGTTGGTTTGTCCCTCCATCATAGACATATCCTGGACTTAATATTTGAAGGAGATTTTATTGGGAATAATGTTTTTGACTCTTATGAAAGGATGAAGAGCTTGCTAGGACAACCAAAGATATAAACTATTGAACCCTCCATTCTAGTAAGGTGTCAACAAACTGGATTGCTCAATGAAACTTAAACTTGTATGGATGCGAATTTTAAGGGGTTGCCCAATCTTACCACAAAATTAAATGGTAATGTGGTCATGCAAAATAAGAAGTATGATGCATTGGAACAAAAATTTGAGAATGTCCGCATTCTGAAAACCGAGGTCGAAACTGTTAACGAAAAACTTGATCATTTAATCTACCTAATCAATGAGTGTCAGGAAAATAAATTAGGTAAGCATAAGATTGGAAATAACCCTGAATTCTTTGTTGGTTGGCATTGCTTTAAAAGATGACAACACGTGATAATATGCATTATGCCTAGCTAGGGGCATTAAACAATAGCGCTAGTTGGGAGGCAACCCAATAGTTATCCTTTATTTTTATTTTTGTTTTTCAGTGAGTCAACATTATTATTGCTACTGTAGTAATTATGTCCGTATACTTGCTTTTAATTTTTGTGCCAAGTTAAGCCTTTAGGGGTGTATTTGCTTTGTGTCATGGGGTGGAATGGAACGGGTCCAACCCGTCCCTGACCCTCGTTCTTGTGTTTGGTAGTCATGTGGAACCGGAACCCATCCGTTCCCCGAAAGCAAATATACCCCAAATATCCGAAATTGAGTCGTACCGCCGAATCGGTGGAATTACATGGAACCGAGCCTCTCCCTCTTTCCTCGGCTGCTCCTCTTCTTCCATCCACTCTCTCGGCTACTCCTCTCCCGCATCTCCCCCTCAATTGGTTGCGAGGTGGCCATCTTGAAGCTGGGATAGCAGCGGGGCAGCGGGTGCCCGGCTCACGGCCGGTAAGATGGGCGGCGACGTTCAGTGCTCAGCCAGTAGCTAGAGTGGCGGGCGACGATGGCTGACATTGGTAGCACCAGCGGGTGCGCGACTCATGGCTGGTAAGATGGTCAATGGCGGCCAGAGAGGCGGGTGATGGCGGCCGGCTCAGGTCGCGGCGGCGGCAAAAGGTACGATCCCTAGTGGAGCAGTGGCGGCGATGAGCAGAAAATAGGCATCCCCATCCCCGTCCCTCTCTTGGGCTAGCAGCGGTGCAGCGAGAACGGGATAGCTGCGGCATGCATCAGCGGTGTGACACCCTGGTTTTCGCTCCTTGTTTTTTTTCCTTCGCGGGATTGGACTCCCGTCTTTCTTTCGGTGTTATTGGATTTTCTCTCTCTCTCTTGGGTATATGAAGATGGTCATATAGCCTGACCTATCCTATCAGACCAGAGATTCTCTCCAATTCAACCTTGCCACCCAAATTAAATTCTCAGGGTTTTTTCGTCAAAACCCTACCTTCCGAATTACCGGAAGGGAAACCCTAATTCCTTCCGTTACAAAGGAACCCTGATTTCCTTCGATCTATTACCTCCCAAACTTTTCCCAGTGATCATCCCATATCTATAAACCCTGGATATGTAAAAATATTGCCAAGTCATTTGCAATATTTTTCATTTAAAATTAATTCCTTTTTCTGCCAGTTAAAGGAATTAAATCCAGGAAAATATCTATCCATCTCCAAAGTTCATGAAAACTTGTGGAGATATTCTTTGTGATCATATTGGGCTCTCATAAAAATATTGGCCATAATTAAATAAGGTAAATTGCATTTTCCTATTTAAAGCCAATATTGCATTTGGGCACTTTCCAAAGGAACTACCATCTTGGTAGCCAGGAAAAATCCCAAATAATTTGTGGAGCTTCTCCTATCCATATCTTCACCATTTTCATCAAGAACCCAAGTTCCATAGTTCAAATTTTGAGCACACCATCCAATTCTTGTTTCTGGACCTATTTTGAGGTTGTGAAGCAACTATATTTTATATTGCTCCACAATTCTTGAAATTAATCCAGGACCTCACATTCCCAATATGATGTGAGCATGCAAAAATTCACATCATTCTATCTAGCCAATTTCTCCCAAAAATTCCATCTAGTTTCTGTCCAGCAGAAAGCTCTGTGAAGGAAGTACCATTTTGGCATTTCCAAATGAGCTGAAATTTTTCCAGTACCTCCATGCATCCAAATAATATTCCTACACTAAATTTCAGCCCAATCCATTAAGCCATTTGAGCACAACTTCAAAGTCTAGTTTCTGGACCAAATTCTGCATTGTGAAGGAAGTGTATGCAAAATAGGTCCAAATGGCTTCAAATTTTGCAAGCACCTACTCCTTCCTACCACATCTCAATATGAGAAGGCCTCAGCTTCAATCCCCTCTCCATTTTACCTCAGTAACCCCTCCAAAATTCTGACCAGAAACTGTTCTGGATCCTCTCGACCACTCTAGAGCTGCTATAATCCATCCAATGACATAACCCATCCATATGATCAGTGGCCACCGCGTTTGACCAGGCCTGAGGCCCAGACGTGTGCCAGAGCAGGCGGTGCATGCGGTGACCGCGTGAGCAGCGAGCAGAGACTGTGCTCTACGCGGTCGTCGCGTCAGCCAGCTAGCTCCGGCCAGATCCGGCTTGTCCGGGCATGTCCAGCGGTTCCGCGGCGTCCGCGTACCCCCTCTCTAGCTCCTTCCCCCTCTGTTCTCTTCCTCGCCGGACGGCGACAAGCGCGGATGTATGAATCAGTACGCGCACGTGTCACCGGCCATCGTCCCCTTCCCCGATGTCCTCTTCCTCGCACCGCGTCGCAGCAGTGGCAGTCAGGTCGGCACCACTACCGGCCGAGCCGTCCCCTCCTCACGCGGCCCAGCTCATCGTCACGGCCACCGCACGGCCATGCTTATCCCCTCGCTGGCTTGCTATATATAGCCAGCCCGAGCCTCCCCGAGCACACTCACCACTCTCCTCTCCCTCCCCTCCACCTGTTAGTTTGTCCAGAGAAGCACCGAAGCCCCCCTGCTCCGCCTCCGACCGCCATGGCCGCCGCTCGGCCTCGGCCAAATTCTCCTCGCCCAATCTCCGTTTCTCCCTCTTACCACCACCAGAGAACACCTCGAGGCCATGCGGAGCCCCCATGTCCTTGGTTGGTCCTCGGGACAACCACACGCTGGGATTCAAACCGGCCAGAGGCCTCGCCCGCGGGAGCCCACATCGCCGCCGCTCGGGTCCTCGTCGCCGTCTGTGCTCAGACGGGGTGGAAGCGGCATCCTCTCCTGAGCACGTCGGTGGTTGGAGCGCTTTAGGAGATGGCCGGAGTTGGCCGGGCGAGCGCCGGCGCCGGCGGCCTCCTGCTGCTCTGGAAGCGGGTGTCGGGGGAAGAAGAGGAAGAGGGAAGGAGGAGAGAGAGAAGCCGTCCACGTCGGATAAGTGGAGGCGTATTCGGCAGAATACGTCTCCCTCCTCCGAAGGCGTACTCTGGTGGTTCTTCGGCCAACAGTGCACTTTCACTACTCTGAAAACGTATTCCCGTGAATACGCTTTCTGTTTTACCCCGCCGGCCGAAACAGTTAGTTTGCGGACGTTCCTCAGTTAGCAGCAGAAATGAACACTTTTTATTTAATTTTCTGCCTAACGAACGAACGGCCACCACATCGCGACCGTGACTCCGATTCAGGTGATTCCAAAGCCCACGTTCTCTATTCGTCGAGCCCTTTCCAATGACATCACTTTCATCATGTTGATACATTCTGATAATGACCATTTTGCCCCTGCCCTATATCCAGCCTCTCCGAGAGAGAAACCTTTCCGGAAATTTTTTCTGCGAGGTGATCGCACTTCTCTCCGGTGAATCCATCGACCTCCAGACAAGGCGACCATCTGATATGTGCCCTAAAGCATTGCTTTGTGTTATTCTTGCATGTTTAATTCATGAATATGCCTGTGTTAGAAATAATTGAACTCCTGCTAGATTGAACTTGCTATTTGCATTACCTGCTAATGCTCATCATATTATCGCACTAGTGACTCGTAGGTGACAATGTTGAGATAGGTTGTTATGTTTTCATCATGCATTACTGTTGTTGCTGCAATGATTAAGAATATGATATAATGACAACAACCTCCTCCGCCGGCTGGATCGAGTCATAGTGCCACCGAACCGAGCTCATCAAGTGCAACCACACTTGCCTGGATGGGGAGGCCCTAGCTTGGTCTATTGTCTTGCCTCTTGTCGGTACCTCCAAAGAGGGGAGGTTATGTGTGCGTGCTACCTTGGCTCGGTAGGCGGCGATAACCTTGTGAGCCCAGGTTATTTGCTCGCGGGTCCCTGTTTGGGACAGTTTTGTTTGGCCACGACGGTGGCAGGTGTCAGGAGTGACACAGGGGCCACCCAGGACATGACCCGGAAGGGGTATGGTTGTCGGTGGGACCGTAAGAGTGCCGGGCAATAGACAAGTTTTGTTGGAGCAGCACCGGTCCACCCGAATGGGAGCATGAGGCCAGGAGCTCCATAGTGTGGGTAAAGTGTGCAACCTCTGCAGAGTGTAAATTTATTCGAATATCCGCGTCCACGGTCATGGGACACAGTTCGTACTAGGTCACACTATTTGGTCTGTGTCGAGTCTGGAGGAACAAACTAAATAATGTTATTGCTAAGACTGAACCAGAGAATGGTAAGGCTTGTCAGACTTGCAGTGCAGATGCATGGACATCAGATGATGTTAGGGGTATGAATGTTAGCCATGCAATGGCTATGAGATGAGCGGTCGGATGACCTCAAAGTTTGGATCGGATTCGGATAGTGAGAATATTCAGAGGATTTTACTCGATATGCTTTACCTTGCTGTAATAGTTATCATGCTAGATAATTCTGCAATGACATGATGATTAATACTGCTAGATATTTAATCTTGCTAGATAATCCTGCGATAACCATATAGTTAATACTGTTAGTATAACAAGTGCATGCTTGAATGCCATGGATTGCTTTGCTTGGTGTATATGTTAGTTTGGTTTGCTTGCGAGTACATTCAAAAGTACTCAGCGGACTTTAATGTGGCCAGGTTCACCTAAGGATCCGACGTCCACTAGCGAGGAGCCGAAGTGTTCGCGGGCTAGAAGAGTAACCCAGTCAGATCCTTGTGGATTGGAGCCGCACCAAGACCATGCTGCCTTAGATAGAGCTTTTCCGCTGCCATCACCTTTGTAAAATATCATGTAAGACTTATATACCCATTAATAGAAATGTTGGTGTTCATGATACTTGTTGTAAACGCGCATGCCAGAGTGATTTCCTGGGCTGGTGTGTGCGGCGACCGTCTGGCTACAGTGGTACTCAGGCGGGGCGCCACAAGCGGGAGCCAAGACGCGCAGCAGCAACAGATCTCCTGGGCTAGCAGCAACGTGGCGTGAAGCGGATAACAGTAGTGTTAGCAGCTTGTTTGATGGTAGATCTATGTCCTCTTTATTCAAATTGGTGACAAATTTTGTTTTCTATTTTCAGAGAATTTGATGTGACTACAAAATTTACATAAAAAGCGGGTTATATGTTGATGGTAAATCATTGTTATTGATAACTATTTTTTCTTGTGAGTGAATTTATAAATAATATATACTACAAATACAATTATAATATTATTAAAAATGTGTATAGTTTGTTGTTAAACATACAAAAATTTATAATTGTTCAAATGGATGTGAGAATAATCTCACAAGTGGTGAAGAACCAAATCCATTCCACTTCATCTCTTCAACCAAACACTGAAATGTAACCATTCCATTCCACCTATGGTGCTCAACCAAACACAGAAACGGAAGCAACCCATTCTGATGGAATGGAACCATGACATTCCATTCCACTTCCTTCCCAAACCAAACACACCCTAGGTTGATGTGGATATTTGTTTTTTTGGTTCTGTGCAAAAACAGAAAGTTTAGCATCCAATGCATGAATTGTTTCTTTGTACTGGAACATGATCAATTGTATTTGTCTACATTATCCTAATGTTTCAGAATTTTTAAAGTTGTAGAAGTATGACTAAAAATTGCATCATAACGTAATGTTCTGTTTTAGGCAGATTCTGTTTTTATTGCATAGTGTGCTTATTTTAAAGTTTCTATGGATTGTATCGGGGGGTATAAGTCATGGAGATGATATAATATAGTAGGTACTATGTAAGAACAATTATGAATCTTTATTCAATAGTACCCAAGTTAATGATTTATTTTATTATACTAACGCATCTCACGAAGTTTTGTTAAGTTTTGTGTGGTTGAAGTTTTCATGTTTTTGGTGAGATGACGATGGAAGAAAGAATAAGGAGCGGTAAGAGCCTAAGCTTGGGGATGGCCTAGGCACCCCAAGGAAATATTCAATGAAGATCCAAGCATCTAAGCTTGGGGATGCCCCGGAAGGCATCCCCTCTTTCGTCTTCAATCTATCGGTAATATCACTTGCAGTTATATTTTTATTCATCACATGATATGTGTTTTGCTTGGAGCGTCGTGTGTTTTTGTTTTATTTGTTTGCTTGTTTACACAATCATTGTTTCCTGATCACACCTATTACGAGAGACACACGTTCATCACAATTTATAGAATGCTCATTGATCTTCACTTATATCTTTTGAGTTGAGGCAATTGCTCATGTTCTTCACTTATATCTTTTGAGCACGGCGATATACATATTTTATAGAACTCATTTGCACTCTCTTGCTTCACTTATATCCTTTTGAGAGTTGAATAGGTAGTGGTAATTTGCATGAGTTATATATTTAGTCCAGGAATAATAGGTATACAAAGGTGGTACAATAAAAACTTGCATGGAGATCACTGAATATGTTGTGCTTGATTTCTTGCAATAGTTTTGCGATACTGAGATGATAATATATGAGTGTACTAGTGGATAATCTTGGTCTAGTAAAAGATATTGGTATTAAAGTTTGTGATTCCTGAAGCATGCTCGTATAGCCTCTAGTTTTACAACGAAGTTGGAGCATGATTTATTATTGATTGCCTACCTTTTGAGTGGCGGTAGGGGATGAGAGATGGTCTTTTCCTCCCAATCTATCCCCCTAGGGGTATCAAAGGTCATGCTTTGCTTCGAGGGCTAATAGACTTTTGCAATAAGTATTTGAGTTCTTTATGACTAATGTGAGTTTTTGGACTATAAGCACTTCAACCTATCCATATTTTTCTAGCCTCTTCGGTACCGTGCATTGCCCGTTCTCACCTCGAGACTTGTGCAAACTTCGCCGGTGCATCCAAACCCGTGATATGATACTCTCTATCACACATAAGCCTTATATATCCTTACTCAAAACAGCCACCATAACTACCAATTATGGCATTTCCATAGCCATTCTGAGATATATTGCCATGCAACTTCCACCATCACTATTCACATGACTTGAGCACTCATTGTCATATTGCTTTGCATGATCATATAGAGCCGACATGATATTTTGTGGCAAAGGCACCGTTCGTCATTGTTATACATGTTACGCTAGATCATTGCACATCCTGGTACACCGTTAGAAGCATTCATATGCAGTCATATTTTTCAGTTTATCGAGTTGTAAGTAAATTAAAGTGTGATGATCATAATTATTAGAGCATTGTCCCAGTGAGGAAAAGAATGGTGGAGACTTATGAGTCCTTGAAAAAGTGGGGATGAGGTCATGAGACTGTTCTAAAAAATGAAGAAAAAAATGAGAGAAAAGGAGAGAATGGGCAATGCTACTATCCTTTTACCACACTTGTGCTTCAGAGTAGCACCATGTACTTCATATAGAGAGTCTCCATGATTTTTCACTTTCATATACTAGTGGGATCTTTACATTATAGAACTTGGCTTGTATATTCCGATGACGAGCTTCCTCAAATGCTCGAGGTCTTCATGAGCAAGCAAGTTGGATGCACACCCACTTAGTTTCATATAGAGAGCTTTCATACACTTATAGCTCTAGTGCATCTGTTGCATGGCAATCCCTACTCCTCGCATTGACATCGATTGTAAGGCCTCTCCATTGCCTAATGATCTGCCTCATTGATGCGAGACTTTCTTATACCTTTTTGTCTTCCCTTATAAACCGCAATCATCATTCTCTTTGCCGTCCAAAGTGCTAAGTCCTTGACTCACGCTCGAGTATTGCGTGAAAGTTGAAAAAGTTAAAGCGAGAAAAAGTATGATTTGATTACTCGGCTTGTCATCGGGGTAGTACATGATTAATATCTTTGTGCTAGGAAGACTAAGCATGCTATGCTATTATGATTTTGTAGGGATAGCATTCTTTAGCATTTATATTTTGAAAATCAATAATTGTTTACTAGTATTCGTATGTATTATATTTTGATGTCAAATTGATAGACTATTGCCTTAAATCATTCGCTTCCCAATATATTCATACCAAAAATGAAGTACATGATCAAAGAAACATGCTAGGTAGCATTCAACATCAAAATTCTTCTTTTATCATTTACCAACTCGAGGACAAGTAGGAATTAAGCTCGGGGATGTTGATACGTTTCCAATGTATCTATAATGTTTTATTGTTTCATGCTATTATATTATCCTTCTTGTATGCTTTATATGCCTTTTTGTTTTATTTTTATGGACTAACCTATTAACTTAGTGCCCAGTGCTAGTTCCTGTTTTTTGCCTATTTCTTTGTTTCGCAGAAAAACCATACCAAACAAAGTCCAAACACGATGAAACTTTACGATGATTTTTTCTGGACTACGACAGACCCTAAAAGCTTCGGGGAGAGACCAGAAGATGCATGAGGGAGCGACAAGCTCACACAGCGCGCCCCTGGGGATGGCGCCATTAGCACTTGTGGGGCCGCGTGGCTTCGTTTGACCTAATCTCTGCCATATAAATTCCCTAATATTCCAAAAAAACAAAGTGAGATCCGAAACAATTTTATTGCCGTCGCAAGCTTCTATTCTTCCGCAATCCCATCTGCAGGCCTTTTTTGGTACTCTGCCGGAGGGGGGGGGGATCATTTGGGAAGCAATATTCATTGACCTTGCTGCCTCCATGATGATGTGTGAGTAGTTCCTTCAGGACCTACGGCTCCATAGTTGTAGCTAGATGGCTTTCTCTCTCTCTCTCTTGATCTTCAATACAATGATCTCCTCAGAGATCTATTCGATCTAATTCTCGTGGTGTGTTTCTTGGTATCCAATGAATTGCGGGTTTATGATCAGATTATTCATTGAAACTATTTGAGTCTCTTGAGATTTATTTGCTGTATAATGTAATAGCTGTGTATGCTTTCCAATCTATAAGTCTTCTTTGGGTAATTGGATGAGTAGATCTTCAGAGGGAGTGGTGCATAGTAGTGGGTTCAATCTTGTGGTTTCCTTACTCTGTGATAGGAGGCGTTGCAAGGCACGTATTGTATTGTTGCTTCTAAGGATAAAACAACGGGGTTTGAACATATTTCTTGGTCTTACTTTGTCTACATTATGCCATCTTGCTTAATGCATTACTCTGTTTGTCATGAACTTAATACTTTGATATGCATGCTGGATAGCGATCTTGAGGTGGAGTAATAGTAGTAGACGTCAGTAAGTTTAATGGTCTACTTCTCACAGACGTAATGCCTATATAGGAATTATGCCATGAAGAATCACAATCATAACTATGCGCAATTCTGTCAATTGCCCAACAGTAATTTGCTTACCCACCGATGCTATGCTTATGAGAGAGATGCCTCCAATGAACCTGTGGCCCCCGGGTCCATTCTCCATTATTACTAAGAATCCTACAATTGCTCGTTGCTTTCTTTTTCTTTATTTTATTTTATTTTATTTACCTATCACTACCAGATTTGATCCTTGCAATTGGCGAGAACAAGGGGATTGACAACCCCCTTGCCTTCGTTGGGTGCAAGCATTTGCTTTGTGTGTGTGCAGGTACTGTTCATGTTGTTTGTGTGTCGTCTCCTTCTGGTTCGATAAACCTTGGTTCTTAACTGAGGGAAATACTATCTGCTACTATACAACTTCACCCTTCCTCTTTAGGGAAGCCCAACAACTCTATAGAGAGTAGCAGCTGGACCGGCGGCTTCGCCATCACATCATCAACCTGCTCCGGGGGCTCAATTGTCAACGTGTCGACCTTCTCCGTCACTTCGGCTGGACTGGGGGCTTCACCTCGCCATAGCAGTTGTGCTATGTTGCCACTTCATCGAGTCGTGCTCTTCTCTCTACCACCTCGGGACTGGCTTGGGGCTGAGACCTCGCTTAGATCGAGGACTATGCACCATGTTGGATCTGTCAGAGATCGATGGGCGTCTTCGTGCCGCCACAAGCCCGGACCGCGTCATCAACGCCGAGAATATAAAACCAGCTAAGTCACTTTCATGCTCAATTTTTTTCCAATTTTCAATTTTTGTTCGGTTCGACCAGGCATTATATTTGTGTAAAAAAAGCGTTGTTTGTTAAAAACTATTTAAAAACACTTTCTTTGCCCAAGTCAACTGGGAGCTTTTAAACTTATATGTGTCATTTTTAAGTGTTTTCTTCCTAGTTCGTTGCAAAGTCTTTTTCTGTTACTCCTTTTTTCGGCTCGAGTATGGCCAAATAGTTGGGATTCCTTGATTCTCTATATGTCGCTGGAGTTTAGTTCGTCTAAATTGGCCTGACAAACACTCCACTTAAGCCTTCGGGGCGAGGACGATTGAAGCCGAAGGCTGGTCCACTCGAAGTCTAGAGATCAGACGTAATGTTAAAGCACGACGGAAGCACTAATTAATTTTAAGACCAATTTTGAATTAGCACAAAAAACTTGACTTAATTCAAACGTTAAGTTTTTACGTAAATTTTTTGCTTTTCCGAGCGTATGACACTTTTAACCCATGCGTATGCTTTTTTTCCCAGGAGGCAGGACATCCTCTTGGCCAAGGTGTACTGCGTGCTATACTGCATGGGAAAGATCTTTTTAACCCGCAGTTCAGCATCTTCCCTGCCGAGCTGCACCTCAGCGATGGCTAAATGCAAATGACGGCTGAGCTAGTTCCGGAGGAGATATGATCCTAGGGTCGTCCATGTTGCCCAACCCAAGTGTCGAGGGCTACTACATTGAAGATTCAATGCAGAAAAATTCAAAGTGCAATATGGTTTTCGAGGAGATGACGATCCTTAGGTCAGTCAGCCACACTCGACCTGAGTCTCGGGAGCTACTACACATCGCGTTTATGTTCTTAAAGTATGTTGCCGAGCAAGGATTCGATCCTCAGGCCAATTTTGAATCGACCTGATTCTCGGGGGTTGCTAGGATCAGCGGTTATCTGTTATCATTTAGGTTCATCCGGGATTTTAGGCCGGCACGCACTCTGAGGGCTACTGGCTATACATGTCGGCAGAGAATAAATTGCACCAATTGGAAATATTCCACGAAAAACTGGCCTGACGAAAAAAATCCACGGAGGCCAGTGATACGTCCCTGATGTATCTACATTTTTTTATTGTTTCATGCTATTATAACCCCATGAAAACCATATCAATAATACCGTGAAGATCCACAATAAGATGAATGATCAAACAAGTCTCAATCTCCAGATGAGTATGAATAGAGTTTACAGCCCGGTCTTACAAATTGGAATTCCTCTTACAATAGTGAAAGGTGAAAAATGATGATGGAGATGAAAGGACCGAAACTAAGAAGATCTCTGGTGGTTCTCCAGATCACTTATCTCTTTGTTATGGATGTGGTGGCAGCAGCTAGGGTTCTCCAATGTGTGTCTCTCCTTCATGAAGGTGTCTTGTATTAATAAGGTGGAGCTCCAGGCACATCATATGACCATCCATATGAGCATGCCCGCTCGTATGGAAGGCTATCTTTCATTCTGGTTCGCCTGGTGGCTCATCCTCTAAAAGCACATTTGCTCCCTTGGTGGTTTTGGTAATTCATGTCAACATACATATTGTTGGACTAACATTTTCATCTAGTATACTTCAGGAAAAGTTCAACCTAGGCATGGCAAGGACATGTGATTGTGGATCCCTCAAAATGCTAAGGAAACACATTGGAAAAAGCTTCAAGACTCTTCATTTTTGGTTAAGTGATCAAAGATCACATTGAGTCCATAGGAAAGCCAATACTATTAAAAGGGGATGAGGTTTTGATAATGAGTTAGTTGCTCAAGTGCTTGAAGATATTGCTCCAAAAACCCTCAACCACATTCTCACATCTCCATCTATCAAAACCCTAAGTCAAACTCGGTCCCACCAAAATATCGACATCCGGACCCACCGAGTCAACCAAGACAGAGCCATAAAGCCAAACCCTAGAAACTCGGTACAACCGAGATGGAATTCGGTCCCACCGAAGTGCAGTGACCAAGTTTCTGTAACCCAACTAGTTCATTTCGGAATCACCGAGTTGAACTGATCCGAATTACCGAGATGAGGTTCTACTTAGGTCATCGCGAATTGGTCTCACCGAGTGGATTCGTTCAGTCCCACCGAAAAGCCTAACATTCGAATCTTTTACACTGTTCGGTCTCACAGAGAATTCTGTTCGGTGTCACCGGGTTGTGCTAAAAGTTTGTAACGGTTGGATTTTTGGTGAAGGCTATATATACCCCTCCACCACCACCTACTCTCAAAGAGAGCAACCAGCATGAAACTACACCTCCCATATCCATTTTCTGAGAGAGAACCACCTACACTTGTGTTGAGATCAAGGCATTCCAATCCAACCATTTGAACATTGATTTCTAGCCTCCCCAAGTTGCTTTCCACTCCAATCCTTCTCCTACCCAAGCCAAATCTGTGAGAGAGTGATTGAGTGTTGAGGAGACTATCTTTTGAAGCACAAGAGCAAGGAGTTCATCATCAACAACACTGTCTATTACCTTTTGGAGAGTGGTGTCTCCTAGATTGGTTAGGTGTCACTTGGGAGCCTCCAAGATCATGTGGAGTTGAACCAAGGAGTTTGTAAGGGCAAGGAGATCACCTACTTCGTGAAGATCTACCCGAGTGAGGCTAGTCTTTCATGGGTGTAAGCCATGGTGGAATAGACAAGGTTGCATCTTCGTGGACCCTTCGTGGGTGGAGCCCTTCGTGGACTCGCGCAGCCATTACCCTCCATGGGTTTAAGTCTCCATCAACGTGGATGTACGATAGCAGCACCTATCGGAACCACGGGAAAAATCTTCGTGTCTTCATTGTGTTTGATCTTCCTATCTCTACCCCCTTTACTTTTCTTGCACTTGAATGTTGTACTATTTCCGCTGCCCTATCTCTAGATATGCATGTGTAAGAAGTATTGGTTGCAACTTAACTAGTGCCAAAATCTGCCTAAATATCAAGAAAATTAAAAACTGCACCTTTGCCTTGCTAAGTGTCTATTCACCCCCCCCCCCTCTAGACCTATCTTCTCGATCTTTCAATTGGCATCAGAGCTTTGGTCTCCATAGCTTTGGTTTAGCCACCATTGGAGGAAGATGGATGTGTCTACTTTGGGGAGTCTTAGATGTAGAGTGCCTATTCTCAATGGGGAGTATTATCACTTTTGGAAAGATGAAATGCTTGATAACTTTGATGAATTTAACTTGAGCAAGTATATTCATAGCCCATATGTGCCTCCCATTGACCCCTTGCATCCCACTCATGAGGAAGAGATTGACATGCTTTGTAATCTTAGAACCATCAATCTTATTGTTAGAGGATTACCTAGAGTTGTGCTTGGTTGTATGCAAAACTTTGAGTGCGCCTATACCTTGTGGAATGACTTGGAAAAGCGTTATCCCGATTACTCTGTAAAGAATCTTGATGAGATTCTTCATAAGACTATTGCTTTTCACAAGATGAAACCTAGTGATTCTAACTTTGATGATTGCTTGTTTGAGCTTCGTGATCTTATGCGTGCTAAAGGAGATGTTAGAACTATTAGCAATATCATCAAAGAAGCCATTCGAATTCACAATCCTAAACATAGTCACCATCATGAAACTAACAAAAATATTATCCTAGGTGATGATGACAATGTTAAACATGGCTATTATGATGAAGATGAAGAGTTTGACATTGAATATGAGAGGACTATGAAGAATCTTAGTCTCATGGCAAATCTTTGAGATTACATGGCCAGAGGAAAGGAATGGATTCTTGATAGTGGATGCACCAGTCACATGACCTGAGATAGAGACATGTTTCATGAGCTTGAAAGCAATAATGGTCCACGCAAGTATGTGACTTTTGGAGACAACTTCAAGGGTAAGGTACTTGGCCTTGGTAAGGTGGCCATATCCAATGATAGCTCCATTCAAAATGACATGCTTGTTGAATCTCTTGGTTACAATATTCTTTCCGTATCTAGACTAGCCGACTTTGGTTTCACTGTTCTATTTACCGAAGTAGATTGCCAAGTGTTTCGTCGAGATAATCACAATATGGTCTTTACTGGCATTCGTAGAGGTGATCTATATATTGTTGATTTCACTAAAAGAGCCCAACCTCGTGCATATCTTATTGTAAAATCTTCTAAAGGTTGGTTATAGCATAGAAGGCTAGGACATGTCGGTATGCGAAATCTAGATAAGCTTGTCAAAGGAGATCATATTCTTGGTGTGAAAGATGTTATCTTTGACAAGGATAGACTTTGTAGTGCTTGTCAGGCAGGAAAGCAAGTTAGAGGAAGCCATCCCGTGAAGAACATCATGACCACGAAAAGACCACTTGAGCTACTTCACATGGATCTCTTTGGTCCCAACGCCTACAAGAGTCTTGGTGGTAACTCTTTCGGTTTTGGTCATAGTTGATGATTTTTCCAGATTTACGTGGGTGTTCTTTCTCGATGACAAATCGCGGGTACAAAAGATCTTCCAGGCCTTCGCTAGAAAGGCCCAAAATCAATTTGAGGTGAAGATCAAGAAAGTTCAGAGCGACAATGGAACGAAATTCAAGAACACAAATGTGGACACCTTTCTTGATGAAGAGGGTTTCTCATATGAGTTCTCAGCTACGTACACACCTCAACAAAATGGATTTGTTGAGAGGAAGAACCGGACTCTCATCGAGATGGCGAGAACGATGCTAGACGAGTACAAGATGCGAAAACACTTTTGGGCGGAAGCGGTTGAGACGGCTTGCCATGCTAGAAATCGGCTTTATCTTCACATGCTTCTTGGTAAAATGGCATATGAGCTACTCACTGGTAACAAACCCTAAGTTGGATACTTTCGAGTATTTGGCTCAAAGTGTTACATTCTAGATAAGCATTGTCGTTCAAAATTTGCTCCTAAATCTCATGAAGGTTTCCTACTCGGTTACGAATCGAACTCTCACACTTACCGTGTCTACAACAAATTCACTCGAAAATTTGAAGAGACGGTAGATGTGAAGTTTGATGAGACTAATGGCTCACAAGTAGAGAAATTTTCAATTGATGTAGGAGACAAAGATCCTTCAGAAGCAATTCAAGACTTGTCCATTGGCAAGATTCGTCCCGTGGAGGTGAAGGAGAGCACTTCATCTATTCAAGTGGAAGCCTCAACTTCACATCAAGGTGAACCACAAGTTGACATGGAGGCATCCACAAGTGGTACACGTCAAGACGAAGGGAACGAGGAAGTGCAAAAAGAAGATCCACCCCAACCTCCTTCTCCACCACCTCAAGAGAACAACAACGCCAACACCAATGAAGAAGAAGAAGAAGAAGATGATGATGATGATGATGACGATGATGATGATGATGATGATGATGATGATGATGATGATGATGATGATGATGATGAGGAAGCTCCTCCTCAACCCAAGCACAAGCTACCCTGAGTAAGAGCAAGAATCGACAAGAGTCATCCCATCGAACAGATTCTTGACAACATCAAATCCGGGATAATCACTCGCTCAAAAACTCGTTTAGCTAACTTTTGTGAACATTACTCATTCATCTCTAGTATTGAACCTATGAAGGTATAAGAAGCCCTTGAAGACCCGGATTGGGTGAATGCTATGCATGAAGAATTACACAACTTTGATAGGAACCAAGTGTGGACATTAGTTGAGAAGCCTAAAGATGAGAAAAATGTCATCGGAACCAAATGGGTGTTTCGGAACAAGCAAGCTAAGGATGGACAAGTTGTATGCAACATGGCTCGCCTAGTGGCTCAAGGCTACACTCAAGTAGAAGATATGGACTATGGTGAGACCTATGCCCCCATTGCTAGACTTGAGCCCATTCGCATTCTTCTTGCTTATGCCAATCATCATGATATCACCATTTATCAAATGGATTTTAAAAGTGCCTTCTTAAATGGTGAAATTGAGGAGAAAGTTTATGTTAAACAACCTCCCGACTTTGTTAATCCCAAGAAACCAAACCATGTCTATAAACTTCATAAAGCTCTTTATGGTCTCAAACAAGCCCCTAGAGCTTGGTACAAATGCTTAATGAAGTTTCTTCTTGAGAAAGGTTTTGAAATTGGGAAAATTGATTCAACCTTATTCACTAAGAGAGTCAATGGTGAACTATTTGTATGCCATATGTTAATGATATCATATTTGGATCTACTGGCCCTTCTTTTAGTGAAAAGTTTGGAAGGTTGATGTTGGAGAAGTACGAGATATCTATGATGTGTGAACTCAAATTCTTCCTTGGTTTGCAAATCAAGCAAACTAGGGAGGGTGCCTTTGTTTCTCAAACAAAGTATACTAATGACTTGTTTAAGAAGTTCAACATGCAAGAGAGTAAAGGTATGAAAAATCCCATGCCTACTAGTGGACATCTTGACTTGACAAAGGATGGCAAACCGGTTGACCAAAAGGTTTACCGATCTATGACTGGTTCATTGCTATATCTATGTGCCTCCCATCCCGATATTATGCTAAGTGTGTGCATGTGTGCGCGATATCAAGCGGCACCAAGAGAGTGTCATCTTAAGGTCGTGAAAAGAATTGTGAAATACTTGTTACATACACCAAACTTTGGCATTTGGTATCCCAAAGGATCTACTTTTAATCTTGTTGGCTACTCCGATTCGGATTATGCCGGAGACAAGATTGATAGAAAATCCACTTCGGGTACTTGTCAATTTCTTGGGAGATCTCTTGTGTCTTGGTCCTCCAAGAAACAAAACTTGGTATCTTTATCTACCACCAAAGTGGAATACATTATTGCCGCCGGATCATGTTGTGCTGAATACTATGGATGACACAAACTCTCAAAGATTATGGGATACATGTGAGACATGTTCCATTGCCTTGTGACAATGAGAGTGCCATTAAGATTGCACACAATCCCGTGCAATATTCTCGAACTAAGCATATTGAAGTTTGTCATCATTTCATTCGAGATCATGTTGCTAAAGGTGACATTAATCTTAAGGATGTTCGCACCGATAAGCAATTAGCGGATATCTTCACTAAGCCTCTTGATGAGAAGATATTTATCGATTGAGGAGTGAGTTGAATGTCATTGATGCCTCCAACATGAACTTGAAACTCACTTGGATGCATGCAAGGACATGAGCTTTCATGACTATTCCTTGATATATCTCTTATGATGACTATCTTATATCTTGGATACTTTGCTCCCTTGTATTGCATCTAACCCCTTGTAGGTACTTGGACGAGCATCACTTCAAAAGATTTCTCCCAACTCTTATCTAAGAAGCAATCATACAGAATCCACGTATCTAGACCATGGTTGTTGTGTTCAAGGAACAAGACAACACCAAAATATCCTTGACAATATATGATTAAAGTCTCTTCACTCTTGTCACTTTGGATATACATGTTGTTCCTTGCATGACTAACCCATGTAGGAAGATGAACTACAAAAGAAGAAGGATCGTTCCAAAACTACATCACATGAGCATCCACAACAAATTCAACTACATGACGGAGTCAACATCAACCAAAAATAATGTAAGTGATCACATCTTAGAGAAGCTTTACTCAAAGACTTGTGCTAAAGCAAATCCACAAGATTTGAATGCATTGAAATGCTTAAATGAAAAATGGCAACCCCATTTTGAGCTTAACATGATCAAGTGATCTCACTTGACTCCTAAGTCAATATACTCTAACATAGGTGACCTAGTCGCCGACCCTTTCCTAGATGAAGTTCCCTTGTGTTCCCTTTCTTGCATTTCTCTTGTAGTTTAGTTGCTTTGTTACCTTTCAAAAAAAACTTCATCTAGTAGTTTCTTTCTTGTATTTATTTTCTTGTCTTAGCTAGTTTCTTTCATCTAGTTAATTCCTTGCATATATTTTCTGAATTCATTGCAAATCCTTGTGAGGTCTTATTGCCAAGTGAGCTGAGTTTGACAAATTTTGCTTTCTGCCTCGAACTCGGTCCCTCCAATCCGAAACACACCGGTGCCACTGAGCTGCAACTTACATTGCGTATGCGTTCATCGGGGAAACCAAATTGAACTGACTCTGACACACCGATGTGATCAACCTGTGATAATCCTATCTCGGACTCACCGATTGATCCTACTCGGAGACACCGATTTCATTGCATAAAGGACCTTTTGTCAAAATTTCTTCAAATCTTGTTTCTAGCTCCACTCAATGATTCTTTATCCTCTATTGCATCTAATATCATCTCAGCATGGTGTGCTTCTCAAGGATCATACACTTTTGACCAATAACCTTGAAACTAAACCCTTCTTGGAAATTGATGTCAAAGGGGGAGAGAGATCCACATCAAAGCCCTATTTCCTATTTCCATCTAAAGGAGAGAGAGATGCACTTTAAGAGGAGAGAATTCTATATGTATCTAAGAGGGGAGAAACATATATCTGCTTGATCATCTTATATGATCCTTTCGTGCTCTGATTTTGTCTGACCCTACCTACTGCCAATATCTACCATCTCAGATTCAGGGGGAGAGTAAGTTCAAAGATTAGGGGAGAAAAATCCTTGGAATTCTTTGGGGACATGTTTGCACTTAAGGAAGTATTCACTTAGTAATACTATCTCCTATACATGTCATCCAGATCTTGGTATTCTTGTTGTTCTTGCATTTTTGTTTGAAGAAATTATCTTGTGTTATCTAACCTTGTTTTCTCAAGTTTGTTTCTTCAGGTAAAATGCTCAAGCACATCAAGGTAAGTATATGCATCACACTCATGTGCATGATGATTTCTTGCTTATTGCGCATACTGTTTGCAAGAAAGCATCACTAACATGAAAGTATTTCATTCCTTTTGCTCTGATGCATGTAGCCAAGACACATGTAACACATTAAGTGTCCTCCTTATTGTGTATTTGCATTCCAAAAGCAATAACTCCTTAAAAGACTACACACTTGTAGGGGGAGCTTATACATGTTACATGTCTCTCAAAGCTTTCATATATTCTTTGGTATTTTCTTATTTGAAGCTTTGATGTATGTTGTCATCAATTACCAAAAAGGGGGAGATTGAAAGCACATTTGCTCCCTTGGTGGTTTTTGTAATTCATGTCAACATACATATTGTTGGACTAACATTTTCATCTAGTATACTTCAAGAAAAGTTCAACCTAGGCGTGGCAAGGACATGTGATTGTGGATCCCTCAAAATGCTAAGGAAACACATTGGCAAAAGCCTCAAGACTCTTCTTTTTTTTTGGTTAAGTGATCAAAGATCAAATTGAGTCCATAGGAAAGCCAATACTATTAAAAGGAGATCAGGTTTTGATCATGAGTTAGTTGCTCAAGTGCTTGAAGATATTGCTCCAAAAACCCTCAACCACATTCTCACATCTTCATCTGTCAAAACCATAAGTCAAACTCGGTCCCACCGAAATATCCACATCCAGACCCACCGAGTCAACCAAGACAGAGCCATAAAGCCAAACCCTAGAAACTCAGTACAACCGAGATGGCATTCGGTCCCACCAAAGTGCAGTGACCAAGTTTCTGCAACCCAACTAGTTCATTTCGGAATCACCGAGTTGAACTGATCGGAATTACTGAGACGAGGTTTTGCTTAGGTCATCGCGAATCGGTCTCACCGAGTGGATTCGTTTGGTCCCACCGAAAAGCCTAACGTTCAAATCTTTTACACTGTTCGGTCTCACCGAGAATTCTGTTCAGTGTCGCCAAGTTGTGCTAAAAGTTTGTAACGGTTCGATTTTTGGTGAAGGCTATATATACCCCTCCACCACCACCTACTCTCAGAGAGAGCAACTAGGACGAAACTACACCTCCCATATCCATTTTCTGAGAGAGAACCACCTACACTTGTGTTGAGATGAAGGCATTCCAATCCAACCATTTGAACCTTGATTTCTAGCCTCCCCAAGTTGCTTTCCACTCCAATCCTTCTCCTACCCAAGCCAAATATGTGAGAGAGTGATTGAGTGTTGAGGAGACTATCTTTTGAAGCACAAGAGCAAGGAGTTCATCATCAACAACACTATCTATTACCTTTTAGAGAGTGGTGTCTTCTAGATTGGTTAGGTGTCACTTGGGAGCCTCCAAGATCATGTGGAGTTGAACCAAGGAGTTTGTAAGGGCAAGGAGATCGCCTACTTCGTGAATATCTACCCTAGTGAGGCTAATGCTTCGTGGGCGTAAGCCATGGTGAAATAGACAAGGTTGCTTCTTCGTGGACCCTTCGTGGGTGGAGCCCTTCGTGGACTCGCGCAGCCATTACCCTCCATGGGTTGAAGTCTCCATCAACGTGGATGTACGATAGCACCACCTATCGGAACCACGGGAAAAATCTTCGTGTCTTCATTGTGTTGGTTGCAACTTAAATAGTGCCAAAATCTGCCTAAATATCAAGAAAATTAAAAACTGCACCTTTGGCTTGTTAAGGTCCTATTCACCCCTCCCCCCTCTAGAGCTATCTTCTCGATCTTTCAACCTCCAATATGGAAGGTGCTCCATTTGGCTTGATTTGCAATAATTCTCCTTGGTTTACTTCCATATATGATATTTCCTGCCAAATAATGGAAAAGCGGATTTTCTTCTCTCTTGAATGATTAGTGTTAGAAATAACCGAGAAGTGGTATAAATCTGGTGAAAACCAAATAAAAGCTCCTTGCAAATAATCAAATATTCTTGAGCCATCAACTCCCCAAGCTTAAGACTTGCTCGCCCTCGAGCAACTAAGAAGTTAAGATAATGAAAGGGAGTTTGACATAAGTAGAAAG
This sequence comes from Elymus sibiricus, assembly GCA_039707655.1. Classification (NCBI taxonomy): domain Eukaryota; kingdom Viridiplantae; phylum Streptophyta; class Magnoliopsida; order Poales; family Poaceae; genus Elymus; species Elymus sibiricus. The sequence continues at coordinate 313,552,290 of CM077676.1, forward strand.
AAGTTTACCAGCTTGGGAAGATACAATATATCCATTCTCACAAATCCTGGAATCTTAGTTAAGAGAATATTTGCATTTGAATAGTTGCACTTGAGCTCGTTGCCTAGCCACGTATAGTTTCTTATCACTAGTCATAATTTCTCAAACCAAATCTTCCACATTTGACCAAGTGCTACGCTAGCAAAAAATTATCCTCTTAAGAGAATGGATTTTCTTTTGGAGTTCTAATAAAATAAATATGAGCAAGGAGTTTTGGAAGAGAAGAAAACATAGTACCCAAGCATCCCATTAACACCCACAAGTACCTCCTAGTCATGACTCTCAAATACTTCCTTCAATCATTATTCTCTGGAACTTCAATCTTCATTGACGGGGTTATGCCAAAACTTGCCAGGTGCAATGGGGTTCCGCTGTGGCTTAATTTTGTGCACTATGGATCAAAATGTTTGTCTCTTTCAAGCTCAGCAGTAAGTGCTCTCATTTACCACTTGCACACTTCTTTGGAGAAGGTCGATCATTTACAACTCAATCTCCAAATTGGTGACAAAGTCGCATTTATGCGAATTATCTCAACATATAGCAACAGGACATGAAACCAGCGAGAAGCTAGAGATCCATGATTTTAGTATAGTGGGCAAGTTTTGGCATAACCTCAATCACTTCAAATATTCATTCCTCCAAATAACTCTATCAGTTAGTATCATTAAGACAATAAAATTTAGTACCATGGAGTTGAAGTACTTGAGTGCTAGTTCTCTTCAAAAAATATGAGCCCCTATGTTTCTTTTTACAACTTTTCTTTATTTCTTTTTGGAGAAAAATATCGTGCTTTACAACAAGATCTCACTAGCAAGATTCGAAGTTGGGAGTTATGACTAAATGATAATCAATGAGGGAAACGAAGCTCAAGTACAACCAGCCAAATGAAAATACTTTCTTAAATAAAGTTGTGAGAGGAGTGAGTATGCATATATTATACCTTCTCGCGCTGGTTTACTTCTTTCCCAAAGTCAATTCTCCGCTTCATTATCTTCATTTCCAACTTGCTACTGGTGAACGAATCTGCACGCTCAAAGAAAGAAAACACAAACGAAGAGGATTCAAACAGACAAGAGCAAAGTTCACTCTAGAAATTTATTATTCAAAACTAAAAATAAACATGATGACAAGCAAGAGAAAATAAACAAATAGAATAAAATGAAATATGCATGCATAGATAACTAGGGGATGAGCTCCCCCAATCTTAGGCTCTTGGCCTACTCTCTAGCTCATGTCCTCGTCATCGCCACCACCCGGTGCAGTATGAGGCCACTACATCTGAGATGGTCCACTAGAGGACTATCCACCCATGCCAGGCTGCGGCTGCTAGTAAGAGAATAGGGACTAGATGTTCCCATTGAGCAGGTGGACGTTGTTTTTAGTCTCACGGAGGTCCGTGCGGATCCCTCCAACCTGTTGTTGCAACTGCAAAAACTCTATCGTGGGCACATAGTCACCACCTTGCCCGTAGTGCTGCTGAGGAGCGTACCGAGGTGTATTTCCCCAGGCCTCCCAGTTGGGAGCAACGCCCTCAGCTACGGCATCCCACTCAGGTGCTGGCTCGGGATGAACATCATTCCCAAACTCTGCTCCGTGTATATGCTCGTTGAGCTCCTCAATAGAAAGGACCCACATCTGGCGTGGTGGCACAGAGAAGGCTTGCTAAAGCGGCAAGCGAACAGGCTTAGTGTTAGAATTAGGCATGGGGCACTTGTAAGCATAGTCCCCATGCTCCTCGTCGACCCCAACAAACTGATAACTGGTCATAACCTTGCGGTAAGCTCAGTGGGTCCCGAAACGTGCTCAACTCCCTCTAAATTTAGGCCAAAGTGCTCAGCAAGGTGAGTCACTAGGCCACCAACAAGAATAGTTCCGGATGGCTGCTTGTGCTGCCGCCAGAAGTGGAGCATAAGAAAAGCTCCCAAGTTTGGTTTGGGAGTGTGGTTGGGGTGAAGTGCTGCGTGAATGACACACATGTCATAGCTAGACATGCCCCCAAGATGCATCCTACCGAAGATAGTGTTCACAATGAAAGTCATGAAGTAACGAATGGCGGGGTTCTGGATGCTAGATACCTTCTGCCTGCCGAAGTCATGCTCATCCTTGACGGAGAGGAGGTTCCACATTCCTGATGCCACGATGACGGGCACTCCCCTACTGTCGAGAACCCCATGGATCTCGAACCCAAAGCAGTTGCACCACTCCTCGAGTGTCATCATATGTGGTACCCTCGCTGGCACCCTCGAGTCATCGAGAGTGTGTTCGAAGCTGGCGAGGAACTCGATGGTGAGGTCCTGGTATGTCAAATAGTGGAATTTGCTGAAGACTCCCAGCCCGGCATTGTTGGCAAGCCAAGCGAAGTCATCGTGAAGCCCTTGCTCCTGCAAGAACATGTCAGACTTCCACTTGGTGGCCACCATCTTCCGGTTGCTCACCCGCGCATAGTCATTGTTCACCGCCACATGCAGGTTCTCCCCCTCGCTTTGTGAATGCTTGGAGCGCGAGCCCATGACATTCTTCCCCACCGCAATTGCCGATTTCATCATGACCTACACACAACACAAACAAAAACAGAAAACTATAAGTTTCACATGGGGAATGAGTTCTAATACTACCTAAGATCGATCCTAACCAAATACTTTGAATCGTAATGTTCAAATCAAACGAAAAAACAAAATTATTTGCATCTCATATAGGGAAAGAACAAGGACCAATCACCGTGGAATCACAAAAATGAACCATGGATTGAAGGAGAAACTCACCGGTGATGAAGATGCACGGATCAAACGAATGAAATCCGCGAAGAGACGAGGGATTTGAGGGATTTTAGTTAGGGTTTGAGAGAGAGAGAGACAGAGAGAGAGAGAGAGAGAGAGAGGTGTTGGGGCGCAAGGAGGAAGAGGGTTTTCGTATATGAGTCTGCACTACATACAGCCATCCATATGAGCGGGGGTTCTCGTATGGAACGCCGTCTCGCATGCAAACTGCTCGATCTAGGGTTTGTGTAACTGGGACAACGATCCATTCGAGAACGGTTGCTCATATGGAAGGTCGTCGTTTTCTTTGGAGGTCGAAGCCGTTCAAGGCAGAGCTCCATACAAGCATGTGTGCTCTTATAAGAGGCAGTCGTTGGCTCTGGTCTTCTGATTCGTTTCAGCCAAGGTTTTGTAACACCCCAAAAATCGGGTTATCAATTTTTGTGTTGTTATTCCTTCCTAGCTTTCCTCTCCCAAATTTTTCCTCTAGATTCTGGTGAGTGACCAGGTGAATCCAGACAATCCTCAGACTCTCAATACCTTTCCCATGCTTCTGAGCTAGCCAAGATGCTGTCAGTAAACCCTGAACCTCATTCAAACCCTAGTTCCAAAATATTGGAACTGGAAATCCTGCCTTTGTGTTTACAAAGGAGCTATCATTTTCCTTGATCTGTTAACTTCCAAACTTTTTCCAGAGATCCCCCTACATTCATAAAACCTGGATATGCAAAGATATTGCCAAGTTCTTTGCAATATTTTTCATTTAAAATTAATTCCTTTTTCTGCCCTAAGAAGGAATTAAATCCAGGAAAATATTTGCCCATCTCCAAAGTTCGTGAAAACTTGTGGAGATATTCATTGTGATCATATTGAGCTCTCACAAAAATATTGGCCATAATTAAATAAAGGAAATCACATTTTCCTATTTAAAGCCAATATTTCAATTTGGAGCCTTTCCAAAGGAACTACCATTTTTGTAGCCAGGAAAAATCCCAAATAATTTGTGGAGCTTATCCTATCCATATCTCCACCATTTCCATCAAAATCTCAAGTTCCACAATTCAAATTTTGAGCACAACATCCATTTGCAAATTCTGTCCAAATTTCCAGTTTGCAAAGGAAGTGCTTGAACCCTTGATCTTTTTGAGCTGAAATTTTGCAGAGTGCTTCACCTTGATAAATCACTCATGCAATCCAAAAACCAGCCCATTTAATCTAACCAATATTTCTCAGTAAATTATCTAAGTTTCTGCTCAGATTACATCATTGTGAAGGAAGTACCTTCATAGATGATCAAATTGAGCTGAAATTTTTCCAGCTAGCTCTCATGACTATATCTGTCCCCTCCACCAAAAATTAGCCAAACTCATCTAGCCATTCCTTCCCAACATCCTCATTTTCACTTCTGGTCAGTTTGCAAGGTTGCAAAGGAAGTGCTAGCTAGACTTGTCCATTTGTGCTGAATTTTGGCCAAGATGACCACCTTAGTAGATGATTAACCTCTACCCAAGGATCTTGCCAAAAGGAGCACTGTGGTGGCCACACCACATGTCAAACACCTTGCTACCAGCTGTTACTTAACCAAGGTGCAGTCACACCAGAGCTCTCCCGTGCCTTCCAACTGTGCAAGTCAACTACTTGAGGAGTGTAGAACCTCCCCAGACATAGTTTGGCATCATGTAGGGCGTGGCAAGGCCATGGACGCAAGGTGACCACGCCAATTGCAGATACAGCCGGAGCTCTGTGTTGAGTTGTCGCGTCCCTCCCCCTGTGCTCTCGCTGGCGCCTTGTGCCAACGTCTGCGGCGGTGTACGGCACCCTATCCATCCCCAGCTGGCCTTGGAGCCAAGCTCGTTGGCAGCTGCTGCCGACTTCGATGCTCCACCGGAGCACCGCCACCTCGCCGAGCTCCCGAAGCTCCGACCGTCGTCCAGCTCCTTCCGGAACCCTGCCGACGTGGCTCCACCGAAGCCCTTCGGCCACCGTGCCCCAGCCAGTGGCGTCGGCGCTGCAGGCCATCCCGAGCTGTTTCGCGACATTCCTCGGATGCGGGGAATTGAACCCGCGCATGGTGGATTCACAATCCACTGCCTTGATCCACTTGGCTATATCCGCCCCTTATCCAGCTAAAGGATTTTTTTCTTTTTTCCATTGATCATTATTCTATTTATTCTGACCTCCGTACTTCGATCGAGATATTGGACATAGAATGCCACTCTTTAAAAAGGAAAAAAGGAGTAATCAGCTGTGACACGAAAAAAAACGAATCCTTTTGTAGCTCATCATTTATTGGCAAAGATAGAAAAGGTCAATATGAAGGAGGAGAAAGAAACAATAGTAACGTCGTCCCGGGCCGCCGGTTGCAGGGCAGCCGCCGGCGGGCTCTCTCGCGCTGCCATCCATCGGCAACGGCGAGCGCCGGGCCGCCCCTATCTCCGTTCGGTCGGGAGGAAGAAGACCAGGGGAGGAGAGAGAGAGAGGATAGCATGGGCCCCGCCTGTAAGCCTCTAAACGCTGACGAACCGGGCCCGTTGACCGTTTTAAGTGGAAACGTACTTTTAAAAGTACGCTTTCCAACTTCGAAAATGTATTCGGGCACAGCTTCAGACAAAAATGCGCTTTCGCTGCAATGAAAGCGTATTTTCTAAAATGCGCTTTCGTTTTCTCAGCCGCTGGCCGAAATGGCTATATAGTGAATGTTCACCCGTTAGGAGCTGAAATGGACAGTTTCTGTCTGTTTCTCTACTTAACGAACGAACGGCCGTTTCTCTTCAACCGTAACTCTGATTGAGGTAATTCCAACGCCCATGTTTTCAGTTCGTCGAGCCCGTTCCAATGGTGCTATTGTCATAACATTGTCACATGTTAAAAATACCACTTTTGCCCTTGCCCTAATAGAGGCCTCTCCCGAGAGTGCCGCTTCCGACGAATCGTATCCGAAGAATCACCGCACTGTTTCCCGGTGTATTCCTCCACCCCAAGGCAAGCCAACCTCTTATCATGAGCTCCGGACTTGCGTGATGACTTTGCGTGCACCCTGTGTGTGTATTGCAGTATATTTCAGATCATCTGTTAGTCTGCACTGGCATAGTCCTGTTATTTCATCTGTACCAGATGCTAATGTTATTTGCCATATAATATCATGAATTGCTTTCATGTCATATTTTCCCATGCTAGTACCAATACTTTTAATACCATTATCTTGTTAGTACTATGATTTGATCTCATGCCATGATTGTCCATGCTGTTATTATTTTGCTATGCTGTTGTTAAGTGATTGTTCCTGCTTATAAATGTTGATGTGATGGTACGATGATGGAAATGTTCAAATGAACTTATAAACTACACCTCCTCCGTCATCGATGGGATCAAGTCATAGTGCCACCGAACCGAGCTTACCCGTGCAGCCACATTTGCCGTTATGGGATGGCCTTGACTTGGTCTAACTTTGTGCTCTCTTATCGGTACCACCAAAGAGGGAAGGTTATGCACGCGTGCTGCCCTGATCAGGTAGGCGGCGCTAACTTTGTGAGCCAGTTGTTTGTTTAACCCTGGGGTCCCCGTTTGGGACAGTTTAGTTTGGCCACGACGATGGCAGGTGTCAGGAGTGACACAGCGGCCACCCAGGACATTACCCGGAAGGGGTAGGATTGTCGGTGGTACGATAGAAGAGTCACGGGTTAGGCAAGTTTCGTTGGACGAATGTCCATGGTGTGGGTAAAGTGCGCAACCTCTGCAGAGTGTAAGAATCTATTCGAATAGCCACGTCCACAGTATTGGACACAGTTCGTACTAGGTCACACTATTTGGTCTTGGTCGATCTGGAGGACGAACCTGTTGTTATAAACTTGTTAAAGAATGTGCTACTAAGTAAATGTGGTAACTTGGACTATGGGCTGATTGTGAGTATTCACCGTGTTGTTCTGATATGATCACGAGATGAGATCTCGATGAGTCGCGAGATAGCCCAGAGGGGCAGTAAAACCGAATGGTTGCCACAGCATATTACTTTAATGCTTCACGGAAGGTAAGTGTAGTGTAGGTTCCAGTTTAATTTTGGATACCATGCTTCATAGAAATAGCCATGCCATGCCATGATATGTAGTTGTTATTCCTGATCCATGTTATGCCATGATTGCTCCATGATTTCCTGTTAATTCCATGCCGTGTTTAGAATCAATTCTTATATAAGCATAGGGCCTGCTTTGTCATCTGCTTGTTTGTATGCTATGTATTTGGTTGTCTTGCGAGTACATTCAAAGTACTCACCTGGCCTTGCACGTGGCCAGTTGCAGGAGAAGATCCGTCATGCTAGATCGTAACCCAGCCAGTCCTGTGAGTTGTGGAGCCCAGCCAGAGACGTCGTTGCCGTTGAACCAAGACCTCCGCTGCCATTTAGTTAGCCTTGGAGCCATGTAATATTGTTCTAAGCAACAGTATTGTAATACTCCATTTCATATAAAAAAGCCATTTTTGTGCCTGGAATTGCTGTATCATGTCTCAGACGTGCGCCAGGTCTTATCCTGGGATTGGCGTGCGTCGGCCCTCTATCGGGGTGCCACAGGACATGGTATCAGAGACAGGCTGGCTGTAGGTTACCCTAGCATGGAACCACCCCTATTTTCAACCGGTAGTAAGCCCAATAGATTTGACCCATCATTGGCATCCGACACGGCCACTGTTGATCAACAGACGGCGCAGTCGGAATTGACGTGTCCCTACCCAGCTGTCCGCCCATCCAGCCATGCCTGGATTGGACCGCGACCCTACCCAGTTGTCGGCCGTGCCAGCGTATCCTTTACCCGGTACGAGAAGGATCCACGCCATGCTGGTATGTCCCAGCCAGGCTGCCTATTTAAAACCCCCCCACCTGCGAGTCACAGGCCTCTCCGTTCAGTAAGCCAGATCCTCGTAAGAGAACCCAAGCCAGTATTCCTCCAATCAGCAACCATGGCTAGCTCTTCTAGAGTACCCAATTTCCATAGCCGAACTATGGCCAATGGTTATGCTGGCTTTCCGCCCATCCTTTTGAGTATGCTCACACAAGCCCTTGGCTGTAGTACTAGACTTGTGTATCTGGTGTTCCAATCGGAACCCGTCCCTCACCTTTGCCAATACTATGTGAAGGCGCATATCTGCCCAGGTCCAGCAGAGGATGGGAAGCCCTAGACTTTTCAGGGCAAACCCATGCCCACCCCCGCATTGGCTGTCCAGGCAGCTGCTGCGGAAGCCATCGCACATCTTCGTTTCCAGTTTTCGCAAGTAGCAGAGATGCGGGAGTTCCGCTACTTTCCCTCTGCGTCTAGCACAGGCTGTGAGTTCTCTAGCACAGTTGAAGATGCCGACCCGGCAATGGTTCGGCTGGTTCAGTTCATTGCTGCCCAGGGGCTGCTGCTTTCCGGTATTCTTGGAGAGTTTAAAGCCATTGACCGTGACACCATTCGGGTTGTTACGGAAGCATACCGTGAGGCCCGTCAAACTGCATCCCAGGCCACCAGTTCCTTGATGCCAAACCCAGTGCCACCTTCGCAGCTAGTACTACCCTCGCAACCCATGAACCCATATCGACCAGGCATCATTCACCCAAGTTCCTACTTTCGAGCTATTCGGCGTCTTCGTCGTCGGGATGTGTTCTGTCAAGTTCCAGCCGTAGCTCAAGCAGTTGAGCCCCAACCTATAGAGGTGCCCGACGATGAAGACGGAAGTTGGCTCAACCTACGTCCCCCAGGAGAGTCCCAGCAAGAGTAGGCCCATTTGTGGCTCCAGCAAGCCAGAAGATGCTGCGAGTGTGTGTGCTGCCGAGACTATCTTCTTGCCCTCGTCAAGGAATAGAACCCTGTAGTTCAGAGTGAGTTGTTGCTGTTAGGTGCCTAGTAAGGTTACGTGTTGTTGTATGATTGTACTGCTTGTAACTTCTGTGCTGTTGTAACGTTATGTATGTCTGTTTGCTCTGTGTGTTTGGTTCATTTGCCTCTCCGTTAAGCAGAAATGCTTAACAGAGACAGCAATGGTTTTTTTAACAAGGTTTCGATCAGTAGAACACTTACACATAATAACAATAGACTCGCCCGGAGTCCCTAATGAAATATGAGCTGGTGTAGGTATATGTATACCAGGAGTACATACACCCACTAGCATTAAAACACCTTAGTGTAATCTGCTGGATGTGTTCTTTTCTCCCTTGCATGTATTTTGCTTCTATATGCATTCTGCATTTGCCTGCATATTTGTTTGAGTAGATTGCGCGTGTATTGTGTGAGCAATGTCTGCACACCAAGTTCATCCTCCTGAGTACAGTCACGGCAGTACTCGGGTAGAATGCAAAGCCGCATACCCATGCCCATCTGTGCTTACTCCGTTTGCCGTTTTCCAAGCCCAGCATCCTAGAAAACCAGCTCTACTCAATAGTTCCCCGGTCCCAAAATCTTTTTCCTAGAGGTTTTTCCAGGAGGTGTGATATTTGTTTTGAGCTAACCCTAGGAATCTCGAGGACAAGATTCTCTTAAGGGGGGAAGGTTTGTAACACCCCAAAAATCGGGTTATCGATTTTTGTGCTGTTATTCCTTCCTAGCTTTCCTCTCCCAAATTTTTCCTCTGGAATCTGGTGAGTGACCAGGTGAATCCAGACAATCCTCAGCCTCTCAATACCTTTCCCATGCTTCTGCGCCAGCCAAGCTACTGTTAGTAAACCCCGAACCTCATTCAAACCCTAGTTCCAAAATATTGGAACTGGAAATCCTGCCTTTGTGTTTACAAAGGAGCTATCATTTTCCTTGATCTGTTAACTTCCAAACTTTTTCCAGAGACCCCCCTACATTCATAAAACCTGGATATGCAAAGATATTGCCAAGTTCTTTGCAATATTTTTTATTTAAAATTAATTCCTGTTTCTGCCCTAAGAAGGAATTAAATCCAGGAAAATATTTGCCCATCTCCAAAGTTCGTGAAAACTTGTGGAGATATTCATTGTGATCATATTGAGCTCTCACAAAAATATTGGCCATAATTAAATAAAGGAAATCACATTTTCCAATTTAAAGCCAATATTTCAATTTGGAGCCTTTCCAAAGGAACTACCATTTTTGTAGCCAGGAAAAATCCCAAACAATTTGTGGAGCTTATCCTATCCATATCTCCACTATTTCCATCAAAATCTCAAGTTCCACAATTCAAATTTTGAGCACAACATCCATTTGCAAATTTTGTCCAGATTTCCAGTTTGCAAAGGAAGTGCTTGAACCCTTGATCTTTTTGAGCTGAAATTTTGCAGAGTGATTCACCTTGATAAATCACTCATGCAATCCAAAAACTAGCCCATTTCATCTAACCAATATTTCTCAGTAAATTATCTAAGTTTCTGCTCAGATTACATCATTGTGAAGGAAGTACCTTCATAGATGATCAAATTGAGCTGAAATTTTTCCAGCTAGCTCTCATGACTATATCTGTCCCCTCCACCAAAAATTAGCCAAACTCATCTAGCCATTCCTTCCCAACATGCTCATTTTCACTTCTGGTCAGTTTGCAAGGTTGCAAAGGAAGTGCTAGCTAGACTTGTCCATTTGTGCTGAATTTTGGCCAAGATGACCACCTTAGTAGATGAGTAACCTCTACCCAAGGATCTTGCCAAGAGGAGCACTGTGGTGGCCACATCACATGTCAAACACCTTGCTGCCAGCTGTTACTTGACCAAGGTGCAGTCACACCAGAGCTCTCCCGTGCCTTCCAGCTGTGCAAGTCAACTACTTGAGGAGTGTAGAACCCCCCCAGACATAGTTTGGCATTAAGTAGGGCGTGGCAAGGCCATGGACGCGTGGTGACCACGCCAATTGCAGCTACAGCCGGAGCTCTGTGTTGAGTTGTCACGTCCCTCCCCCTGTGCTCTCACCGGCGCCTTGTGCCGACGTCTGCGGCGGTGTACGGCACCCTATCCATACCCAGCTGGCCTTGGAGCCAAGCTTGTTAGCAGCTGCTACCGACATCGATGCTCCACCGGAGCACTGCCACCTCGCCGAGCTCCCGAAGCTCCGGCCGTCGTCCAGCTCCTTCCCGAGCCCTCCCCCGCAGCTATATAAGTGGCCCCGAGCCCCTTCTCCTCTCCCGCAAGCCTAGGCCCCTCCCCTCGAGCTCGCGGAGCTACTCTCCATCGCCCATGGCCGCGGCTTTGTCGCCGATTCCCATTGACCCGTTCCCGTGCCCGGGCTCTCCCCCTTCTCTCCGTCTGCGCCCACGACCTCCCCGGAAGCCCACAGAGCCGCCGCCGTCCTCATCCTGCTCGGGGGAACCATGCCGGCCTGGCTCCACCGAAGCCCTTCGGCCACCATGCCCCGGCTAGTGGCATCGGCGCTGCAGGCCATCCCCAGCGGTTCCGCCACCATCGTCGGACGCGGCGGGGTCCGTCGGTTGCAGGGCAGCCACCGGCGGGCTCTCTCGCGCTGCCATCCATCGGCAACGGCGAGCGCCGGGCCGCCCCTATCTCCGTTCGGTCGGGAGGAAGAAGACCAGGGGAGGAGAGAGAGAGGATAGCGTGGGCCCTCTAAGCGCTGACGAACCGGGCCAGTTTACCGTTTTAAGTGGAAATATAATTTTAAATGTACGCTTTCCAACTTCCAAAACGTATTCGGGCACAGCTTCAGACAAAAATGCGCTTTCGCTGCAATGAAAGCGTATTTTCTGAAATGCGCTTTCGTTTTCTCAGCCGCCAGCCGAAATGGCTATATAGTGAACGTTCACCCGTTAGGAGCTGAAATGAACTGTTTCTGTCTGTTTCTCTGCTTAACGAACGAACGGCCGTTTCTCTTCAACCGTAACTCCGATTGAGGTAATTCCAACGCCCACGTTTTCAGTTCGTCGAGCCCGTTCCGATGGTGCTATTTTCATAACATTGTCACATGTTAAAAATAACACTTTTGCCCTTGCCCTAATATAGGCCTCTCCCGTGAGTGCCGCTTTCGACGAATCGTATCTGAAGAATCGCCGCACTGTTTCCCGGTGTATTCCTCCACCCCAAGGCAAGCCAACCTCTTATCATGAGCTCCGGACTTGCGTGATGACTTTGCTTGCACCCTATGTGTGTATTGCAGTATATTTCAAATCATCTGTTAGTCTGCACTGGCATAGTCCTGTTATTTCATCTGTACCAGATGCTAATGTTATTTGCCATATAATATCATGAATTGCTTTCATGTCAAATTTTCCCATGCTAGTACCAATATTTTTAATACCATTATCATGTTAGTACTATGATTTGATCTCATGCCATGATTGTCCATGCTATTATGATTTTGCTATGCTGTTGTTAAGTGATTGTTCCTGCTTATAAATGTTGATGTGATGGTATGACGATGGAAATGTTCAAATGAACTTATAAACTACACCTCCTCCATCATCGATGGGATCGAGTCATAGTGCCACCGAACCAAGCTTACCCGTGCAGCCACATTTGCCGTTATGGGACGGCCTTGACTTGGTCTAACTTTGTGCTCTCTTATCGGTACCACCAAAGAGGGAAGGTTATGCGTGCGTGCTGCCCTGATCAGGTAGGCGGCGATAACCTTGTGATCCCAGTTGTTTGTTTAACCTGGGGGTCCCCGTTTGGACAGTTTAGTTTGGCCACGACGGTGGCAGGTGTCAGGAGTGACACAGGGGCCACCCAGGACATTACCCGGAAGGGATAGGATTGTCGGTGGTACGATAGAAGAGTCACGGGTTAGGCAAGTTTCGTTGGACGAATGTCCATGGTGTGGGTAAAGTGCGCAACCTCTGTAGAGTGTAAGAATCTATTCGAGTAGCCGCGTCCACGGTATTGGACACAGTTCGTACTAGGTCACACTATTTGGTCTTGGTCGGTCTGGAGGACGAACCTGTTGTTATAAACTTGTTAAAGAATGTGCTACTAAGTAAATGTGGTAACTTGGACTATGGGATGATTGTGAGTATTCACCGTGCTGTTCTGATATGATCACGAGATGAGATCTCGGTGAGTCGCGAGATAACCCAGAGGGGCAGTAAAACCGAATGGTTGCCACAACATATTACTTTAATGCTTCACGGAAGGTAAGTGTAGTGTAGGTTCCAGTTTAATTTTGATACCATGCTTCGTAGAAATAGCCATGCCATTCCATGATATGTAGTTGTTATTCCCGATCCATGTTATGCCATGCTTGCTCCATGATTTCCTATTAATTCCATGCCATGTTTAGAATCAATTCTTATATAAGCATAGGGCCTACTTTATCATCTGCTTGTCTGGATGCTATGTATTTGGTTGTCTTGAGAGTACATTCAAAGTACTCACCTGGCCTTGCACGTGGCCAGTTGCAGGAGAAGATCCGTCATGCTAGATCGTAACCCAGCCAGTCCTGTGAGTTGTGGAGCCCAGCCAGAGACGTCGTTGCTGCTGAACCAAGACCTCAGCTGCCATTTAGTTAGTGTAGGATTGAAAGTATGTCTAGAGGGGGGTGATTAGACTACTTGACCAAATAAACACTTAACCTTTTCCCAATTTTAGAAGCAGGCAGATTTAAGCACACATACAAGTCAAGCATCACCTTACACATGCAATTCTAAAAGTGTAGCAGCGGAAAGTAAACAATTGCATATGTAAGTAAAGGATTTCAAACGCAATGAAGACACGGTGGTTTTTGGCATGGTTCCGATAGGTGGTGCTATCGTACGTCCAGGTTGATGGAGACTTCAACCCACGGAGGGTAACGGCTGCGCGAGTCCACAGAGGGCTCCACCCACAAAGGGTCCACGAAGAAGCAACCTTGTCAATTCCACCATGGCTTACGTCCATGAAGGACTAGCCTCACTCGGGTAGATCTTCATGAAGTAGGCGATCTCCTTGCCCTTACAAACTCCTTGGTTCAACTCCACATCATGTCTGAGGCTCCCAAGTGACATCTAACCAATCTAGGAGACACCACTCTCCAAAAGGTAATAAACGGTGTGTTTTTGATGAACACCTTGCTCTTGTGCTTCAAATGATAGTCTTCCCAACACTCAAACAACTCCTCACAGATTTGGCTATGGTGGAATAAGGATTTGAGTGGAAGGCAACTTGGGAAAGGCTAGAAATCACGGTTCAAATGGTTGGATTGGAATAACTTGATCTCAACACATGAGTAGGTGGTTCTCTCTCAGAAAATGTATGGTGGAAGTGTACGCATTATCTGATGACTCTCGTTACTGAGAAGGAAGTGGTGGAGGGGTATATATAGCCTCCACACAAAATCCAACCGTTACACACTTTTGACCCAACTCGGTGGGACCGATTCAGAAGACTCGGTGGCACCGAACTGTGTAAAAGATATGAACGTTAGGAATCTCGGTGGGACTGACTGGAACAACTCGGATGGACCGAAGTGCAATGGCTAGGGCAAACCTCGTCTCGGTCGCACCGATTGCATCAACTCGGTAGGACCGAAGTGAAGCAATAAGGCAACAAAGAGTTGGCAAGCCATCTCGGTGAGACCGATTTGCAAAGCTCGGTGGGACCGAAGTAAGTGCAAACGATTACAGAGAGTTGGCAAGGCCATCTTGGTGAGACCGAGATCCATATCGGTGGATCCGATTTGTTAGGGTTTTGGCAGGGGCTAAGTCCAGATGAACTCGGTGGCTCCGGATAGGAAATTTCGGTGGGGCCGAGTTGGAATGTAGGTTTTGGACACCTTTGGATAGAGAGAGTGATTGAGGGTTTAGGAACACTATCACTAAGCACTTGAGCAAAAAGGCCATTAAGCAACACCTCATCCCCTTTTAATAGTATTGGCTTTCCTATGGACTCAATGTGATCTTGGATCACTAAACCAAAAATGTAGAGTCTTGATATTTTGCCAATCCTTGTCCTTAGCATTTTGAGGGGTCCACATCTCTAGTCCATGCCATGCAAATCATTGAACATCCTGAAATCTTTAACTTGAATGGACATTAGTTCAATGAGATATATGTTGTTATGAATTACCAAAACCACCAAGGGAGCAAATGTGCTTTCAATCTCCCCCTTTTTGGTAATTGATGACAACATATAGATCAAAGCTTCGACAAATGATTAAATGAATGAAATACATCGTCGCTTTGAGAAGTATGTGATAAGCAAGAGCTCCCCCTAAATTTGTGCATTATTAAAAATTTGCGTTTGAATGCAAATGCATAATCGATTAGGCTCATGGGTCACTCTTCCATGTCACATACAACTTGGTGGAGCACGCAAAATGATATGAGTGAAATAGTAAGCACGCATCACCAACACAAGTAAGTGATCATACAAGATAATGATAAGCATAAGCATCACATAGAGCATAGTATGATCAATCACACGAAGTAGCTCACAATCATAACGATCAAAGTACTCACAGACATAATATCAAGCACACACAACGAAACAAAGTACCATAAAGCAAATTGTAGCAAAAGAACTTGAGAGAAATCCAACGGGCAAAGAAAAGCGAAACTCTCTCTCTCGAAGCTAAGATCTATACAAATTCTCCCCCTTTGGCAACAAGTACCAAAAAGATCGAATAGGTATAGGACGAATACGGCACTCTAAGCACGATCCTCGGAAGCTCCTGAAGGCTATCTCCTGCTGGCAGCTCCGGTGTGCGTAGATGGCGTCGAGAGAAGAGCATCCGCGAAGGCTTCGGCTGATGTCTGTTGTGCTGGTGGAGTGGAGACCGAAGGAGGCACCGTAGCAGCAGCAGCAGGTGCTGAGACTGTGGTCCTCGGATCCACAACTCGCACTGCAACAGATCTGGCTGCCCTTGGCATTGTCTGAAATCTCTCCGTAGTGGGTCTGTCATCTCCACTATCATCTGAAGCGGTTGTCCTAGCAGCATCAACATCGTCCTTCAGCTTCTCCACTATAGTCTGGACCTCAATGATCTTAACATCTAGATCATGTATTTTTGTCTCGACTATCCGCTCTAAGCTAGCCTGGTTCTAGGTGAGGTTGGCCAGACTTCGCTCAATCCTCAGGGTGGCTTCTAGCAGATAAGTCATTTGTTCAAACTTAGACTTGAGATTTGCAATTGGAGCATTGGGAGCTGATGCCTCCTTGGCTGCTTTTGCTTCCTTGGCTTCTCGGATCTTCTCTTGAGCTTGAGCAGAGGTAGGATGCGAAGGATCCATCACAATGACATTACCCTCAAACTCTGGACGTAGGGGTAGATGCTCTCGATCAAGAAGATAAGTGCTCGTTCCAACCTTGGAATTGATAAGCATCTGGATGTGTGGAGCATATCCGCAAGATCTCTTCTGATCAGCTGCAGTCCTCTTGATGGTTTCAACAATCAAGCTCATCACCTTAAACTTCTGATGTGTGTCAAAGAGGTGCAGCAGGTTGATGGAGTGGCCACGTATCATTTTATCATCTCCTAACTTGGGCAACAAGCTGTACCGCAAGATAGTGTTCGTGGTGGCCAATCCTGGCAGCAGGTGCTTCACTGATCCTAGCTTATGTGACTCGATGTCCTTCTGGGGAATAGCTGTGTACATGTTGGCCATGGAGTTGTGGTCCATCTTGAGCTTGGCATAGATATCATCATCTTCTTCTTCTTCTTCTGGAGCACCAAGAAGAGTAGCCCACACAGAGATGGTCGACTGGTACCTGGTACCCTCTGTCATCCACACAATCCTGCCATCAGGATAGAAGTGAGCTGTGGAGTAGAACTGCATGATCATCTCATTATTCCACTTCGTCAACTTCTGTCCAACAAAATCATCAACACCAGCAATCCGGAAACTCTCATGAACAAGGGGGAAATAATCCTCATTGGCATCAATGTATTTCCAATCCACCCATCTCATGTCACTGACAATCAGGTTCTTATCCAGCAGAACTGTCTCATAGAAGTCTTGCTGCTCTCTGGTCTGGAAGCGGTAGTCACAAGCTGTTTTCCTCCTGGTGGCATAGGGATCTGACAGTCTCCACTGACGCAGTCCTTTGTCTTTCCTTAGCATCATATTCTCTGCAACTGGGTGTGCATCATCATGGTCTGGTATCTTAGGCTTCAATTTCCTGAGCACTAGTGGCTCTTCATCAACATTGGCTTCAGGCACTGGGGCCTTGTTCTTCACACTGGCAGAAATGTTTCTGGTTGACCTCTTGGGTGCTGGAGCTTTTGGTTTGGACTTGGTGGTTGCAGCAGTCCTGATTGCATCTAACATGAGTTTCTGAGCTTTTGCTAGGGGTGCATTAGCTGCTATCTCCTCCTCCTCCTCTGAATCATTCCTCATGGAGGGTCTTCCAAGCAGATGAGCTGTAGTTTTCCTAGCTCTCTTCTTCTTTCCTCCTGCAGCTATTTATGTGTCACTTGGCTCTTCAAGTGTGAATTGCATAGTTTTCTTTGGAACTTTCTTCACAGCAGTTCTTTCTTTGGTAGAAGTGGGCTTGGAGCTATATTCCTTAGCAAGCACCACTCTCTTCTTCTTTGTTGCTGCTTCACTAGCAACAAAATCCTCATCCTCACTGTCTGAGGTTCTCTTCTTCCTAGTTCTAGTTGCTGCCTTTGGAAGATCTGGAGAGCTTCTCTCTCCCTCATAGAAACTTTCTGCAGGGCTAGAGCCTGCGCTGAGATCTGTGTGCTGCTTTGACATGTTTTGGCTGTCACTGGCATCTGACATCTTGCAATGCTGTCCCTGTGAATAGATGGGTATGGGCAGAGTAGATGAGTCATCACAAAAAGCAAAAGTTTTTCATAAAAATTGAGTTCAACTCTTAGTTTCAAGTTTTCACAGAAGGCATTTCGGATGGACCGAGTTGATCATCTCGGTGATACCGAAGTACTCAATAGAAACTTTACACGCCATTTCGGTCAGACCGAGATGGGTTTCGGTGACTCCGAGATGCTAGGGTTTCACAGAGATTTTATTTTCGGTCTCACCAATTCGTACAACTCGGTGGCACCAAGATGTACTAGTGCTATGGACTAGGGCCAAATCAGTGATGCCGAAAATTTCTAATCGGTCGGTCCGAGATGCATTCGGCGGAAACTTAAACCTAAACATTTTACTCGACTATAATCTATGGACATAGCGGTGTAATAGGAATTCTCAATCCATGGCAAGAATCATGGCAGTCCAATCGTGCATTGAATCAGAAAATGGAGCACGAAGGGGGTCAAATCTCACCCAAACTCGGTGGAGATCCTCTATGGCGGCAATGGCGGAGTAGATTGCCGTTGACGGCGGCGGAATCCGGCGGTGAGAGCGTGCTGGAGACAACGACGAAGTCCAGAGACGAGGGCGACGGCAGCTGTGGGGCGCGAGGTCGTAGGGGGGTCAAGAAATTTCAACCGTTTGGTCTCGCCCGATATATATACCCACAAGCTGTCAGTGGCTCCGAGTTGGACAACTCGGTGGCACCGATATGTGTAACTGCACGCAGATTAGCACATCAGTGGCGCCGAAATGGTTCAACTCGGTGACACCGAGATGAAAAACCTAGATCAATCTAAATGATTTCGGTTGGACCGAGTTTGAGTGAATTGGTTCGGCCGAAATCATATAGAAGGTTTTGGAGGTTCAGCCCTTTCAGATCGGTAGCTTCAAGTGCTCCTCACCCGGAGGGTCCGAAAATGACTTGTTCAATTTTTGTGATGTAGCAAGAATAGAATTTGAGACAAGAAAGCATAGATAGCTAGAGAAGGTACTTAGGCATTCTTGTACATCCACTTGGCCAGAAAAACCAAGACAATCAAAACAACAAATGGATGTCCTCGAATGATGAAAACATGCAATCCAACATGCTCACACAATAAGATAGCAAATGAAATATGTGTCAAGCATGCACAACCAATTCTAGCATCTATCAAGCAATGGCGATGACTAGGTCATCTATATATGAGTATATTGACTTAGGTGCCAAATGAGAACATTTGATCATAGGTCATACTCATCGTTTAAGCACAAGTGGGGTTGCCACTTTTACATAAAGCATTGATGTGTTCACACCATTAGAGTTGCTTTAGCTCAATTGTTTTGAGCAAAGCTCCCCCTAGATGTGATAACCCCCCTAAGAGGGATGAACTAACCTTGGGTTTTGTCGATGATGACTTCATGTTGTTGAAAATGTGGATGCTCAATGTTGATGTAGACCATCAAGAGTTGGGAGCAATCCTTTGGAGTTGTGTGCTTTCAATACCTACATGGGTTAGTCCCACACAAGGAACATACAAGGATATCCATAGACATAGAGTGAAATACACATATGATGATGTCCAAGAATGCATTGAATACCTTGTCCCTTGTCTTACCAACAAAAGGGTTTGTGACTCCATGAACTAGTGCAAAATGTGGAAGTTGATTGCACAAGTTCTTGCCATAATGAATATGAGTGAAGTTTGTTGGCGGAGTCACCCTCAAGAACTCTCTAGTCCTTCTTCTTTTGGACCCACATCAACTTGATGGGAATCCTTGGAGTTGTAGTAGCACTTGATGAAGTAGAACTTGATGCAGTCTTGGGAACCCACTTGACCAAGGCTTGAGGGGCTTCTTCAAATGAATCAATCTCTTCTTGAAGTTTGTCCTTGCCTTTTAGCTTGTGGTCTTGTGGTGGAAGATCTTCTTGAGCTTGTGTTCCCTTGAAGGAAGTAGGATCATACTTCTCTTGTTGAGGAACAAACTTCGTCTTGGGGTATTGATCTTCTTCCCACTCAACTCCATTGGCATTGAACTTTCGTTCAAAACCAACACCTTGGTTCTTCCGGTGCCTTCCTTGCTTGCATACAATTTCCTCAAATTGCTTACTCCCGGCAAGACTCTTGTAGACACCTTTTTCTATAATTCCTTTCAATAGCACATTTTCTTGCTCAAGTGTAACTTGGATAAGAGAATCATTAGTGGAATCAATAGAACTACTAGAAGCAACAACATTGGATTTAGCATTGTTATTGTTACTACTAGAGGTAGAACCCTTTTTACCCTTGTTGCTAGTTTGATTAGGTTTAACTTGTGGCATAAAGGTAGACAAGAGTAAACGCTTGGAAAGATATGAAGAACACTTCTTTCGAAGATAGTCATTGATAGCTTTAAGAAACTCATGCTCTAAGTTTAGCCTCTCGAAGCGTAGCTTCTCATGAGTTCTTAGAAGTTCTCTATGATCCTCTTGAGTTGTTTCATGAGCTAACTTAAGAGCATTTAGATCTTTAGTTAGACGCTCAATCTCCTTCATAGCATTGTCACTCGTTTCCTCTTGACTATCATGATTACTAGCATTTTCATTATAGCTCACATCACTAGCCTTATCAATAAGTAAATCATCATCACCAAGCAAATCATCTTCATCACTATTGAAATCAAGATACTCGGGGTGTGATACCTTGGGGCCTTTTGCAATGAAGCATCTTCCAATTCCTTCATTTGGTGAGTCAAATAGATCATGGGAGTTGGATGACACAAGAGCAAGTCCGGCAACACCTTCATCTTGACTATAGTCGGAGTTGGAGTGATAACTTCTCTCGGAGTGGTTGTCGGAGTCGGAGCCGGAAACCCATTCACCAACATGAGCTTGATGTCTTCTTCTTGTGTAGCTCTTGGATGACTTGTCCTTCCTCTCCGAATCCTTCCTTCTTCGAGACTGTCTTCATTCATAACGATCATCTCTACTCCTTCTCTCCTTATGTGGTGATTCATCTCTTCTATGTCTTCCTCTTGGTGATTCGTCTCTTTTCTTGTAGGGAGCCGTACACTCATTGGAATAGTGTCCAGGTTTCCCACAATTCTAGCAATTATGGTCATGACTTGATGATCTTCTCTCATAGTGTCTTGAGCTAGAGCTTCTTTCTTTCCCTTTGTTCTTGTAGAACTTGTTGAATCTTTTCACCATTAGGCTTATCTCTTCACTGGATACTAGCTTGTCACTAGGAGTTGTTGGAGCATCGGTTGAGGCTTTGTAAGCACCACTTGATTTGTTGTGTAGCTCCTCTTTGTCCTTGAGTAACATTTCATGAGCAAAAATCCTTCCAATGACTTCCGTGGGCTTGAGATCTTTGTAATTTGGCATCATTTGGATCAATGTGCAAACGGTATCATATTTTCCATCCAAAGCTCTAAGTATCTTCTTGATGATGAATTTGTCGGTCATCTCTTCACTTCCTAAGCCGGCAATCTCGTTTGTGATGAGAGCAAGCCTAGAGTACATCTCAGCGACTCCTTCACCATCCTTCATCTTGAACTTGTCAAGTTGACTTTGAAGCACATCCAACTTAGATTCCTTGACGGACTCGGTACCCTCATGCATATCAACCAAAGTATCCCAAATTTCCTTTGCATTCTCGAGGCGGTTGATTTTGTTGAATTCTTCGGGACACAAACCGTTGAAGAGAATGTCACAAGCTTGAGCATTGTATTGCAACATCTTCAATTCTTCCGGGGTTGCTTCACGATCCGGTTCCTTGCCATCCTCAAAGAAACCACCTTGCAAGCCAACACGAACAACAGCCCAAACGGCGGGGTTATGACCAAGAATATGCATTTTCATCTTATGTTTCCAACTAGCAAAGTTTGTACCATCAAAATATGGACCTCTACGGTGGTAGTTACCCTCACTAGACGCCATAATCTCCTAGGTTGTGAAACCAAGGCTATGATCACCAAAGCAATGGAAATCAAGGCTTACGGAGACCAAAGCTCTGATACCACTTGTAGGATCGAAAGTATGTCTAGAGGGGGGTGATTAGACTACTTGACCAAATAAAAACTTAACATTTTCCCAATTTTAGAAGCAGGCAGATTTAAGCACACATACAAGTCAAGCATCACCCTACACATGCAATTCTAAGAGTGTAGCAACGGAAAGTAAACAATTGCATATGTAAGTAAAGGAGGGGATCGGAGATTTCAAACGCAATGAAGACACGGTGGTTTTTGGCGTGGTTCCGATAGGTGGTGCTATCGTACGTCCACATTGATGGAGACTTCAACCCACGGAGGGTAACGGCTACTTGAGTCCACGGAGGGCTCCACCCACAAAGGGTCCAGGAAGAAGCAACCTTGTCTATTCCACCATGGCTTATGTCCACGAAGGACTAGCCTCACTCGGGTAGATCTTCATGAAGTAGGTGATCTCCTTGCCCTTAAAAACTCCTTGGTTCAACTCCACATCATGTCGGAGGCTCCCAAGTGACACCTAACCAATCTAGGAGACACCACTCTCCAAAAGGTAATAGACGGTGTGTTGTTGATGAAATCCTTGCTCTTGTGCTTCAAATGATAGTCTTCCCAACACTCAAACAACTCCTCACAGATTTGGCTATGGTGGAAGAAGGATTTGAGTGGAAGGCAACTTGGGAAAGGCTAGAAATCAAGGTTCAAATGGTTGGATTGGAATGACTTCATCTCAACACATGAGTTGGTGGTTCTCTCTCAGAAAAAGTATGGTGGAAGTGTAGGCACGTTCTGATGGCTCTCCTTACTGAGAAGGAAGTGGTGGAGGGGTATATATAGCCTCCACACAAAATCCAACCGTTACACACTTTTGACCCAACTCGGTGGCACCGATTCAGAAGACTCGGTGGCACCGAACTGTGTAAAAGATATGAACGTTACGAATCTCGGTGGGACCGACTGGAACAACTCGGCTGGACTGAAGTGCAATGGCTAGGGCAAATCTCGTCTCGGTGGCACCGATTGCATCAACTCGGTGGGACCGAAGTGAAGCAATAAGGCAACAGAGAGTTGGCAAGCTATCTCGGTGAGACCGATTTGCAAAACTCGATGGGACTGAAGTAAGTGCAAACGATTACAGAGAGTTGGCAAGGCCATCTCGGTGAGACCGAGATCCATATTGGTGGATCCGATTTGTTAGGGTTTTGGCAGGGGCTAAGTCCAGATGAACTCGGTGGCTCCGGATAGGAAATTTCGGTGGGGCCGAGTTGGAATGTAGGTTTTGGACATCTTTGGATAGAGAGAGTGATTGAGGGTTTAGGAACATTGTCACTAAGCACTTGAGCCAAAAGGCCATTAAGCAACACCTCATCCCCTTTTAATAGTATTGTCTTTCCTACGGACTCAATGTGATCTTGGATCACTAAACCAAAAATGTAGAGTCTTGATCTTTTGCCAATCCTTGTCCTTAGCATTTTGAGGGGTCCATATCTCTAGTCCATGCCATGCCAATCATTGAACATCCTAAAATCTTTAACTTGAATGGACATTAGTTCAATGAGATATATGTTGTTATGAATTACCAAAACCACCAAGGGAGCAAATGTGCTTTCAGTTAGCCTTGGAGCCATGTAATATTGTTGTAAGCAACAGTATTGTAATACTCCATTTCATATAATAAAGCCATTTTTATGCCTGGAATTGCTGTATCATGTCTCAGACGTGCGCCAGGTCTTATCCTGGGACTGGCGTTCATCGGCCCTCTATCGGGGTGCCACAGGTTTCATACGACCACTCATACGAGCGGCTGCGATCGTATGAAAAGCCGTCGATCTCTCTGGTCCTTTTGACGTCTGCTTCTCTCCTCTATGCGAGCATCCGTACGAGCATGGCTGCTCGTATGTTAGGCCGCCTTTTTCTCTGCTGCTCTCTCTGCGATGTTTTTCTCTCTTTTCTTCTTTCTTTGATAATCCTCCTACAACACAAGGTCAAAATAGACTTCCTCGAGCGTTACTTATTCAAGTCCTTGCATGAAAGCATCCTATCTAGAATAATACTCTTTAAACTTAGAAAAATGGGTTGCCTCGCATTAAGCGCTTGTAACACCCCTGAGTATTAAGCTACAGTGATCCACCATGTTAATGCCAAGTCACTTTGATTTGCAATGTTGGATCATCATTAGTTTCATATCTCATTTCAAATTCCTCTTCAAATTAAAATTTGGATTGCAAGTGAAATTTGAAGTTGCACAAAAGTTACTGGAAAAATGTTCATCATTTGGCAAATATTTCAAAACAATTTAATGTTAAGAAAAAGAACATCACCACATTTCTAAAATGAGCATTAGCATTTAAAACAGTGCCATTCCAGCAATTTAAAATGCAAATTCATTTATGAAAATTCCACATGGATTCAAATAAATCCTAAACTTTTTGTGGCAGTGCCTAAAAATGCTTTGGATTTAATGGGCCAAGTCCCATGTTTTTCCTAAGTATTTTGGTAGCCCTACAAATTCTTTTTCTATCTCTGTTGTTAAACAAAAGAGAAAACAGAAAAGAAAATGGGCAGAAGGCTTACCTGGCCTTACCTGACGCCGACCCAACGCGGCCCAGCCCACCTCCTGTTCGTCTACCTGCTCCCGGCTGCGTGTCGCCGCCGCCATGGACAGCCGCTCGCCGCGTCGTCCGCAGCCACCACGGCGCCGGGGCAGTTGGGCGAGGGGATAAGCTCGCCCTCGTCCCTTTCCCCCTGGATGCCATTGCCATTCTCCCCTCTCCTCTCCACGCGCTCGCTCGCTCTCTCTTTTCCCCTTTGTCTCGAGCGTCGCTGCCGCCATTCATCTTGCTCTGCCGCGGCGACAGCCACCGCCGCTCCCCTCCGTTGTGTCCGTCGGCCTCGCCGCGTTCGTCCTCGTCATCTGCGGCCAGCCGCTGCACCTGGGGAGCACTGTAGGCCGCGGATCGAGCCGCCTCCTTCCGCCTCGGCCGTCGGCGATCTCCGTCGCCCCGGCCTCCCTCTGCGCTCCTAATCTGTCGAAGGCTTTCCATAGCCGCTCGGTGAGCTCCCACCTCTCTCCCATCTCTCTGGTTGCTCGCATACTCACCCGAAACTGGCTAGCGCCGCCGCGCGCCGTTACCGAACTCTGTCCGCCGCCGTCCCTACCATTGCCGTGCGCCCAGAGCCGCTCGGCTCGACCCAGTAGCTCCCACGAGTTGCTGGTGGTCCGCCGCTTCTAGCTAGCTACTTTTGCGCGCTCGAAACGCACCGTAGCCGCTCGCCCGTACTCGCCCGTAGCTCACTGCTGCCACGGCTCGATGCCGGCATGTTTTCCGACCACCTCCGGCCGTTCTGACGCCACCATTAGATACGCGACCTCACCGCCGTTCGAAAGCACTTAACCGCGCGCAAAACGGCCCTCTGTAGCGCATTTCCGACGCCGGCCGAGGTCGCGCCATCGTGTTTGAGCTCGCCGGAGCTTTTTCCGGCGCCGGCGCTGACCTAGCATGGCCGGGGCCCACCACTGGATCACTGCCAGTGGGCATCTGGCCGCCGTTTGACCCCGTTGACTTTAGTCAACGCGGGTTACTGTTCACTAATGCCGCTGACTTGTGGGACCGCCGACTTAATCAATGTTAACGGCTAATTAGTTATTCTGTCAGTTTAGTTAGTGACACTGACAGTAGGCCCCACCTAGCTAATTAACCTGTTAGTTTAATTTAATCCCTGTTAAAACCTCACTGTGGCTGACAGCTGGGCCCCACCTGCCAGCTTTGACCAGTCAACAGTCAACTCTGTTGACTGCTGACTGGGCTGTTGACTAAAGTCAATCGGGCCCCCCTGGCCCCACCAGTCAGTGACTGTGGCTGGCTGGGGCTGGGTGTAAAAAGTGTTTCTGTCATTATTTTCGAATAAATAATTCCAGGAAATTTCTAGATATTGTTTAAATCTTCGGAAATTCGTAGAAATTAATCCGTAGCTCGGATGGGAAAACTTTCTACATGAAAATTGATCAGAAAAATGAGACGAATCCGAATATGTGGTCAAAATGCTTGACCATCGCTCCTAACTGCCTGAACATGGAATCTTCCCCTCCGGTTTAGTATTTCGAAATCAGCCGAAACGCCGGGAAAATATCCCAGATATTTTCCCGCTTCGTCTGCGACATATAGCAATGCATTAGGTCACCACCAACACTGCATTTTGCCACGTCATACGTTGTGTAGCATTTGATTGCTTTTATTTATTGTTTCTTCCCCCTCTTCTCTTCCGTTAGACGCCGAGACCGACGCTGCCCCTGAGGACTGCTACTCCGTCGACGACCCCTCTTTTGCCGCAGAGCAACCAGGCAAGCAACCCCCCTTGACGCATGCCTATATCACCTATTCCTTCTCCCTCCTGCTTGCATTAGAATTTGCTACTGCTTTTTGATTGATCCTAAGTCTGATGCATAGCCTGTTTTTGTAACTGTTATTGATACCTGCCTGCTATCCGAACTGCTTAGTATAGGTTGGTTGATAAACCATCTGTGGCCCATCTTCTCGTTCTAGTTGCCCCGCTTAGTTACCTGTGCCCCAGTCGATGTGATCAATGGGCTGAGACCAGCACATCATGGCACACCCCCTAAGTTATTCGACTTCACAGAGTTATCCTCGAGTGCCGAGGGTGATACCTCTCATCTCACTCCTGATATGCCTCTGTGGTACAGCTAGTCGGTTGTGGGATTCAGGGGTGATTCCTCTTCCACCACCTCCAATGAAGCTTCTGCCGTGCAACCCCTCAAGTGTGAATCCATCGAGGGTGATTCCTCCGGGTTCATCTTGACGGTAGCATCGAGTGGGAATCCATCGAGGGTGATTCCTCGGATTACCCTCTTGATGTTACGGACACACGGTTACCTTTAACTATTGCCCCCTTGTACTGTTGTTGCGGGACTGAAGGGACAAGCGGTACCACCCCGATAGAGGTGGACCTGAGTTCCCGACAATCTCCTGGGAAGTCGGGTTGACCTGGAGGGTACCCGCGAGATAATTACGAGGCGCGGCCGGGCAGGCAGAGACCACCCTAGAGAGGGATGGGCCTGACCCTTGTTGCACTTCCTCGAGACGGGGCGACAGGAGTACTAATCGTCACCGCGAGCTCCTAATAATTCACTAACGGATTTGGGTATTTGATCTGAGTTGGCCACTGGCCTATACGCACTACCACCACGCGGGATAATGGTTTATGGGGCCCTCGGCGCCGTATGTATCAGCCGAAAGCTCTGTCAGACGTCCAGTTCAGCATTGCGGCACGGCCGGGTCGGCACCCCAGAGGTGGTGCCTGGATCGCCCTGCGCGCAATGACCCGGAGTGCAAAGGGCGATGGGCCCAAGACCCCTGAGCACTTAGGATGTAGACCGGCGGGGACCTCTCTGCTATGCTCTAGGTAGGGTTGCGGTGTGTCGATCAGCCGAGGCCGGGCATGACCCAGGAAAGTGTGTCCGGCCGGAGTTAATCGAGCGTGTTGGGTAACAGTAGTGCACCCCTGCAGGGAAGATTATCTATTCGAATAGCCATGTCCACGGTAACAGGACGCTCAGTGTGGTATCCCGATCTGCTACAACTTGAATTGGATACTTGTTAATTAAATTTAAGCTACGGGATCGCTTTCTCGCAGGGAGCCGAGGAAGGATCCCTAGGCTTTGCTACAACATGCTTGCTACATTAATTATGTACTAATCTGCACTCTTCTTATGCTGCAAGACCGCTGAAGGGGCTAGTCTTCGATAGGCTAGGCTTTTCCCCTCTATTCTAGCATTTCTGCAGTCCAGTCCACATATACAACCTTTCTTTGATACCGATGCATAATTAGAATAGTTCTGATGTAAGTCTTGCGAGTACTTTGGATGAGTACTCACGGTTGCTTTGCTACCTCTTTTTCCCCATACCCTATTGCTGCGACCAGATGACGGAGCCCCGGAGATAGCTGCCCCAGTCGACGACTACTACTACCCCTCTGGAGGAGCGTACTACTATGTGGAGACCGCCGACGACCAGGAGTAGATAGGAGGCTCCCAGGCAGGAGGCCTGCGCCTTTTCGATCTGTGTCGTTGTTTTGCCCCGCCTTCTTAAGGCTTTTTATGTTTATCTTTTATATCTGTACTCAGATATCTGATGCTTTCGCTGACGCTTGTATGCGCAAGCTTATGTATTCGAGCCCTCGAGGCCCCTGGCTTGTAATATAAAGCTTGTATTATTTTACTTTGTGTTTAGAGTTGTGTTGTGATATCTTCAAGTGAGTCCCTAGGCTTGATCGTGTGCATTTGCGTGTATGATTAGCGCACGATTAAGTCGGGGGCGTCACAGCGCTGGTTTTTAGGTTGCTAAGCTCAACCTTGTACCTTTGAGGTGGTCTTAGATCTTCGGAGGCCTGAGTTTCTCTTTACTTAATACACATATTCGCTTTGGTGGTGGAATATTCTTCTCTTTCTCTCCGGCCTTCTTCGGGAAGTATCTCACGATTTCTTCATCATAAATTCTGAAAGTGACTTTCCCTTCTGCACAATCCAAAGCTGCACCTGCGGTATTCAAAAATGGTCTCCCAAGGATTGTAGATAATTTTTCATCTTCAGGCATATCAAGTATAATAAAATCAGCAGGTATGATATATCCCTCTAATCTCAGATGCACATTTTATGCCACTACTATCAGTTTCTTTGTAGACTTGTCGGCCATTGATAACCCACAAGTATAGGGGATCGCAACAGTTTTCGCGGGTAGTATTTCACCCTCATTTATTGATTCGGCACAAGGGGAGCCAAAGAATATTTGCGAGTATTAGCAGTTGAGTTGTCAATTCAACCACACCTGGAGAACTAAATATCTGCAGCAAAGTGTTTAGTAGCACAGTAGTATGATAGTTTGAATAGCAGTAGTAACAGTAACAGTAGTAACAAAAGCAGTAACAGTAGCAGTTTTGTAGTGATTGTAACAGCAGCAGCGATGAAAGTAACTTAGCAAAGATCAATATGCGAAAAGCGTAGGCATTGGATCAGTGATGGATAATTATGTTGGATGACATTCATCATGTAACAGTCACAACCTAGGGCGATACACAATAGCTCCAATTCATCAATGTAATATAGGCATGTATTCCGTATATAGTCATACGTGCTTATAGTAAGAACTTGCATGACATCTTCTGTCCTACCCTCCCGTGGCAGCGGGGTCCTTAAGGAAACTAAGGGATATTAAGGCCTGCTTTTAATAGAGAACCGGGACAAAGCATTAGTACATAGTGAATACATGAACTCAAACTACGGTAATCACCGAAAAGAATCTCAATTATTGTCACCTTGGGGTATGCGGATCATAACACGTAATAGGTGCATATAACTTGCAAGATAGGATCAAGAACTCAAATATATTCATGAAAACATAGAGGGTTCAGATCTGAAATCATGGCACTCAGGCCCTAGTGACAAGCATTAAGCATAGCAAAGTCATAGCAACATCAATCTCAGAACATAGTGGATACTAGGGATCAAAGCCCTAACAAATTGACTCGGTTACATGGTAAATCTCATCCAAACCATCACCGTCTAGCCAGCCTATGAAGAAATTACTCACACACGGCAGTGAGCATCATGAAATTGGTGATGGAGGATGGTTGATGATGACGACGGCGTCGAATCCCCCTCTCCGGAGCCCCGAACGGACTCTAGATCAGCCCTCCCGATGAAGAACAGGAGGTGGCAGCGCCTGCGTATCATAAAACACGATGATTATTTCTCTTTGATTTTTTTCTCCACGAATAGGTACTTATAGCATTGGAGTTAGGTCAAACGGAGCTGCCAGGGGCCCACAAGCCTGCTAGGCGCACCCTGGGGAGTGGGCGCGCCCCCCAGGCTCTTTGCGCTAGTATTTTTTATATATTCTGAAATAATTCTCCGTAAATTTTCAGGTCCATCCGAGAACTTTTGTTTCTGCACAAAAACAACACCATGGCAATTCTGCTGAAAACAGCGTCAGTCCGGGTTAGTTCCATTCAAATCATGCAAATTAGAGTCCAAACTAGAGCAAAAGTGTTTGGAAAAGTAGATACGTTTGGGACGTATCAACTCCCCCAAGCTTAACTCATTGCTTGTCCTCAAGCAATTCAGTTGACAAACTGAAAGTGATAAAGAAAAACTTTTACAAACTCTTTTGTTCTTGTTATCTGTATATATACCTAACTAGCATCCAAGTTTTCAGCAAAGATTATGAACTTACCATATTGATGATAACACTTTAGTCTCACATTTACTCATGGCAATAACATAACCAACTAACGAGCAATAATAATAAATCTTGGATGCCAACACTTTGTCAAAACAATCATGATATAATATGATAACACGGTATCTCGCTAGCCCTTTCTGAGACCGCAAAACATAAATGCAGAGCACCTCTAAGATTCAAGCAACGACTAAACATTGTAATTCAGGGTAGAGGATATCCAGTCATGGTCACACCCAACATTAACTATACTCAATGCATAAAAATGACAATAGTGCTCTCCAACTGGTGCTTAAATGAGAAGGTGATGACTCAACAATAAAAGTAAAATAACATGAAAGTAAATGGATAGGCCCTTCGCAGAGGGAAGCATGGATTTGCAGCGGTGCCAGAGCTCGAAGCTTAAATTAGAAAATAATTTTGGGAGGTATGCTTTTCCTGTCAACGTCATGACCGAGAGTTTTCAATATCTTCCATGCTAAACACATTATAGGCGGTTCCCAAGCGGAAAGGTAAACTCCCCCTCCACCATACCAATACAAGCCATGGCTAGCCGAATTCATGGGTGCCCTCCATACCAACAACTTTTCGGGGGAGTTTGTTTGCATTATATAATGATTTTGAGAATAGGACTGGGCATCCCAAATACCAGCCTCTCTCGTGCAATGACAAGTGAATAAACACTCATCTCGAGAATAACCCACTTAGCATGGAAGATACTGCCCACCCCATGTCGCTCCATGAGCGGTACGTGCACACAAAACAGATGTTCGTTTGAATATTTTAGAGGTGGCACATGCAAATTTACTTGGAACGGCAGAGTAATATCGCATATATGTAGATATAGTGGACTCATTTGGAACAACTTTGGTTTAAGGATTTTGGATGCACAAGAAGTATTCCCACTTAGTACAGGAGGAGGCTAGCAAATAGATTGAGAAGCGACCAGCTAGAGAGCGAAAACGGTCATAGACATGCATTGCGAATAATTAACATTGAACACAAGCATGAGTAGGATATCAACACCCTGAACATAAATATCATGGAGGCTATGTTGGTTTTGATTCAACTACATGTATGAACATGTGCCAAGTCAAGCCACTCGAATTGCTCAGAGGAGGATACCATGCTAACATACTACATCACAACCATTTTAATGCATGTTGACACTCAAGATGAATCATTATCCACTCCTAGCTATTTAAGCATGGCATGAGCAACTATAATCTCTAATTGTCATCACAAATATGTTTACTCATAATAATGTTGAATCATGAATACTGAGCTAAACATATTTCCAAAGACAAAAACAAGAAGAGTTCATACCAGCTTTTCTTCACCGCAATCACTTCATCAAATATCGTCATTATTGCCTTTCACTTGCATGACTGAATGATGTGATAATAATAATAGTGCAAGAGTGCCATGGACTAAGCTGGAATCTGCAAACATTTATTCAAAGGAGAAGACAAAGTAATAGTGGCTCTTTGTTGGATCAACAATAAAGCATATGGAAGCCACTCAACATTTTTATCGTGGTCTTTCTCCTTACGACGACTCAACAAAAAGAAAAGAAATTCAGAGAAACACACTGAAATACTTTTGGAGTTTTTAGTTTTTCTGAAGAAAGCAAATTAGCAAAGGAAAAACAAAAATGAGAAAAACTATTTACACGGGAAAGCTCCCAACAAGTAAAAGAAGAAATGAGAAATCTTTTTGGGTTTTCTTTTACTACTACGAATTAACTAAGCAAGAAAGAAACTACAACTAATTTTTTTGGATTTTCAAAAGTTTTTCAAACACACAAGAAGAAAATGAAAATAAAACTAACATGGATATACAATGAAAAAGGATGAACACCGACAACTGGAATGAATGTGTGAACATGAATGTAATGTCGGTGAGAAATACGTACTCCCCCAAGCTTAGGCTTTTGGCCTAAGTTGGTCTTTGGCCATGGGTCGAAGTCAGCACCTCCTGGATAGTACTGAGGCTGCTGAGGATCCCACTGGTAAATGGCCTCCTGAGGCTCCCACTAGTAAATGGCCTCCTGAGGCTCCCACTGATAGATGGGCTCCTGGTACGGCTCTGGCTCAGGTGCTTGGGGATGGTCCAAGCCCCAATAAGCATAAATGTCCTTAGGCATAATGATGTATCTGCCCCTGTGAATATCAAACAAAGTAGGTGCAGGCAAAGTAATAATCTCACATGTACCCTGACTAAATACCAAGTTATACTGAAATCGTTTACGGCCCCCGTTAATAAAGTCATGCCCAACCATACTTTCGTAATCAAGATGCATAACGGGTAAAATCCTCTCTTCCCTCTCGTCGTGCCTAATAGGAATCTCAAAATGTTTAGCGAGACGGGAAGCATAAATACCACCATAAATAGAGCCCCTCGAACGGTTGGTGTGCAACCGTCGGGCAACCATAGCACCCAAACTGAAGGTCCTATCAGCATAAAGAGCATGGCGCAAAATAGCAAGGTCAGGCGAACTAAGTGTGTCGCTCCCCCACTGACCAGTCAAACACCTCCCAGCAAATAATGAATAATAGCGCAAGACAGGGAAATGTAAACTAGCAACCCTAGCCTCAGAAACTCCCCTCGACTCCCCCACGGTAACCTCAGAGATGAACTCCGAGACATCCCTGGGATGTGGCTCTAATGGGCTGCCCTCACTGCGATGTTTGCATACCTCGCTAAAATCCTCAAGTGTCATCTCTTGGGGAACATCATATAAATTAAATGTCACTTTGGGTGTATCTCTCCTAGCATGAAAATGAAAGCTTTGCACGAAAGTATTAGTGAGGAGAAGATACTGGTCACACTTATCTTCGAGGAACGGGATAATGCCAGCGTTGTTCGCCAAATGATAGAAATCATCGAAAATCCTCGCATCCCTCAAGAACGTGTTACATGGCCATTCGCACAGACACACCTCGGCCGCACGAGGAAGATTATACTTGGGCTTAGGAGCCTCCTTGGGGTTCCTGCTCGAAGAACCCCTCAACCTCCACTTGAGCATTTTCTTTTTCTGAAAATTTCTGAAAGTTTTAGTGACTCAAAATAAAAGTGAATGAAACTCAACAAAATTGATAGCAACTACTCCTACAAGTATCTAGAGGCTATATCATGCATCAAAACTACTTTGGACCATACAAATTCAACATGCAAGCTCATAAACATGGTCACCACAGCAGCAAAAATTTGCAAAGTATAAAGCACTAGAACAAAAACTAATTGGAGCATTGGAGGAGTCACATACCAGGGAGTAATTCCTCAAAACAGTTTTGGAAATGGAGTTCCGAGCAAGGAGATCGAAATTCACAGCAAAATGAGCAAGAACACGGGCTTGGGAGTAAGTTTGATTTTTTTGGAGGAAGAAGAAGGAGATGGGTGGCTGGCATAAGTGAGTGGGTCCCTGTGGGACCCACAAGCCTGCTAGGCATGCCCTGTGGGCTTGTGGCTCACAGGTGCACCCCCCTGGGGTGTGTTCAGTGCCAAAAATTCTTAAATATTCTGGAAAAAATCATACTAAATTTTCAAGGCATTCTGAGAACTTTTATTTTTGGGTCATTTTTTATTGCTCGGAAAATTTAGAAAACAGGATAATCATGGCATTTTATTTTATTCTACTAAAAATAACAGAGAGCAAAAGGTGGGTACAGAAAGTTGTGCTTACTAAATTCATCGATCACATGCCCCTCAAAAAGAACCCATTAATAAGGTTGATCAAGTCTTATTAACAAACTATTTCTGAATGACATGAAACCAAAGAATTTTCGTATAACACTAAGTTACCTCAATGGGGATATGCATCTCCCCAACAATAAGAATTTCATATTTCTTTTTGACAGTAGGAAGAGGAAATTTGAATCCCCCAATAGTAATTGTCGAAACCTTTTCAATACAATTGATACCATTCACCGAACTTTGTTTCTTCGAGAAATAAAACGTATGCTCATTACCATTGACATGAAAAGTGACCTTCCTATTGTTGCAATCAATAACAGCCCCTGCAGTATTCAAAAAGGGTCTACCAAGGATAATCGACATGTTGTCGTCCTCGGGCATATCAAGTATAACAGAGTCTGTCAAGATAGTAACATTTGCAACTACAACGGGAACATCCTCGCAAATTCCAATAGGTATAGCAGTGGATTTATCAGCCATTTGCAAGGATATTTGAGTAGGTGTGAGTTTATTCAAATCAAGTCTTCTATATAAAGAGAAAGGCATAACACTAACACCGGCTCCCAAATCACATAAAGCAGTTTTGACATAACTTCTTTTAATGGAGCATGGTATAGTAGGTATTCCTGGATCTCCTAACTTCTTGGGTATTCCACCCTTAAAAGAATAATTTGCAAGCATGGTGGAAATTTCAGCTTCAGGTATTTTTCTTTTATTAGTGAAAATATATTTCATATATTTAGCATAGGGAGACATTTTCAACATATCAATCAAGCGAGTGCGCAAAAAGACAGGTCTAAGCATTTCAACAAAGCGCTCGAAATCTTCATCATCCTTATTTTTGGATGGTTTAGTAGGGAAAGGCATAGGTTTTTGAACCCATGGTTCTCTCTCCTTTCCATGTTTTCTAGCAACAAATCTCGTTTATCATATCTTTTGTTCTTAGGAGGTGGGTTATCAAGATCAACAGCAGGTTCTATTTCTACATCATTATCTGGTTGAGCATCAACATGAACATCATCATTATCACTAACATTGTCATTATCATTATCACTAGGTGGATGTTCATTACCAGATTGTGTCGCAGCATCAGAAATAGAAACATCATTATGATTCTCAGGAGGTTTTTCTATCTCAGTTTCACTAGGAGCAGGCAAAGTCCTATCATTTTTATTTTTATTTTTCTTATTAGATGGACTAGGTGTATCTATGTTATTTCTTTGAGAATCTTGTTCAATTCTTTTAGGATGACCTTCAGGATATAGAGGATCCTGAGTCATTCTACCCCCTCTAGTAACAACTCTAACAGCATGATCATTCTTTTTATTATTCACCTCATCAAGCAAATCATTTTGTGACTTAGCAATTTGTTCTAACTGAGTCTGGACCATAGAAGCATGTTTACTCAAGCATTTAACATCATTAGCAGTTCTAAACATCAAATCACTCAAGCGTTCAATCATGATGGCATTCCGTTTTAGTTGATTGCTAACATACATATTAAAGTGCTCCTTTTTAATGATGTAATTATCAAATTCATACAGGCATTGACTAGCAGATTTATTATACGGAATATCACCTTCATCAAATCTAGTGAGAGAATTTACCTCCACTACCTGTGTCGGGATGTCGAGCCCATGTATTTCTTCAATAGGTGGTAAATTCTTAACATCTTCAACTTTTATACCTTTTTCCTTCATAGATTTCTTAGCTTCTTGCATATCTTCTGGACTGAGGAATAGAATACCTCTCTTCTTTGAAGTTGGCTTAGGTGGTGGTTCAGGAAGTGTCCAATCATCGGCATTTCTCAATATGTTATTCAATAATACTTCAGCCTGTCCAATAGTTTGTCCCCTAAAAACACAACCAGGACAACTATCTAGGTAGTCCCTAGAAGCATCGGTTAGTCCATTATAAAAGAAATCAAGTATTTCATTTTTCTTAAGAGGATGATCAGGCAAAGCATTAAGTAGTTGGAGAAGCCTCCCCCAAGCTTGAGGGAGATTCTCTTCTTCAATTTGCACAAAGTTAAATATTTCCTTGTGACATCCCCAGATTACTAAACCCTGGTTATGCTAATCAGTCATGCCAAGTCATCATCATTATGCCCTAAGAAAAACAATTAAGAAATATTCCTACTTCAAATTCAAAATTTAAAAGAAAGTCAAAATAATAATTATCCAAACAGCAAAACAAAAGTGTTCATAATATTGCAAAAAATCCCAAAGCTATTATAAAAATAAAACCAACATTATTTGAAATTCCAAAATTTACCCTAGCAACCAAAACAGTGGACCAGCAGCAATTTATTTGACCTTTTCAATTTCTAAAAATATTAAAACCATTCCAAATGACCCCAAACTTTTTGTGCCAGCCCAGAATATAGCCAGGTATTTTTGAGGTAAGTATCACATTTAACTAAATTCGTTTGGTAGCTCAAATTAATGCAAAACAGAAAAGAATAAAAGAAAACAGAAAAAGAAAAAGAAAAAAAAGGGCCACTGTGCACTGGGCCTTAGTGCACAGTGTGCAGGCCCAGCCCACCACGGCCGTCGTCGTCTCCCTCCTCCCCGTGTCAGCACGCGCGCCCGCGCCCGACGCCGCACCGCCGTCGCCACCGCACCAGCTCGCCTCCTCGCGTCGCTCCCGCGTCCTGGGTGGATAAGGCCGCCACCGCAGCCTACTCTGGACGTCCCTATCCACTCCCCCTCGCTCCCTCGCTTCCTCTCTCGATCGGGACGAGCGCCCGAGCGCTGCCATGGCTGCGCCGCCGTCGTCCGTGTAGCCACAGCCGTCGCCTCGCCTCTCCGACTTGTCCCTCAGCTCCGTCGTGCGCTGCTACGTCGTCTACGCCAACCAAATGAAGCTGGGAGCCCCTGCGGCGCGCGGATCGACCTCGTCTTCTTCCTCGGTCGCCGGCGCCTCCCCGTCGACCCCGCCCCGTTCTGCGCTTCTAAGCCCCCCACCGAGCCATCGTGTGCTCCTCGGTGAGCGTCGCACCTCTCCTCTCTGTCTTCCCCATGTTGCGCTGCCCCTAGCTGCTCGCCACCATTGCCGTGAGCTCGCCACCGTAGTTCGCCTCGCCGACGCGGCCACCTCTAGTGCAGACCGCGTCCGAGCCCTGCATCGTGCTCAACACGCCTCCAGGAGGCCCACGCTGCCACCAGCACCGCTTGCCGTGCTCCCTAGCCTCGATCCCGAGCTCGGCCGAACTCCGACGTCCGCCTCGGTGGTCGCCGCCGTCGCTACGCGCCACCCCCGGCCGTGCCACCACCACCAATGGACGCGCCATGCTGCGGCCGATCCAACGCACTAGACCGCGCGCGAAATGGTGGCCGCTAGACGAATCCGCCGCCCTCCCGAATGCGCCGCCACGTTTTCTGGTCGCCGGCGTTTAAACGCGGGCGCCGATGACGTGGCCTGCCACTGGGCCCTTCTGGGTCGTTGGCAGCTAGGTCCCACGGGCCCAGTTGACCAGTCAACATGCTGACTCGTCTGGGTCCAGTCACTGACATGTTGGCCCCACGCTTAATTAAACTGATTTTATAAAAAAATAACTTAATCTATTAATTAGTCTGACACTGACATGTGGGTCCCGCTAGCTAATTAACTTAATTAGTTAAATTAAACCTCTGTTAAATAAATCTGTCAATGATAGGTGGGACCCACTGGTCAGTTTGACCAGTCAAAGTCCACAGTTGACTGCTGACTGGGCAGTCAACTGGAACCCACCTGTCAGCCTAATGAGCATTTTTCTGGGTACACTTCTGTGTACCCGTAGCAATTTAATCATTTAATTTCGAACTAAAAATAAATACAGTAATTCCAGAAATTATTTAAAACTTTGAAAATCATATAAAATAATCCGTAACTCGGATGAAAATAATTTATATAAGAAAAATGATCAAAAAAATAAGACGAATCCGAATATCTGATCAAAATGCTTGACCGTCACTCCTAACTAGATGAACATGGAACCTTCTCCTCCGGATCCTTATACCGATAACCACATAAAGCTGGGAAAATATTCCCAGATATTTTCCCGTTCCTCTAAATTACTTAGCGATATAGTAGAAAACGTAATCAACCCCTCCTGCCATGTCATTCATCTGTGCTGCATCTACTACTGTGTATTTATTTGTTTCCTTCCCCTCTTCTCTCCGGTAGCCCCCGAGTCTGACGAGACCCCTGAGGACGACTACACTCCCGACGAACCTTCCTTCTCTGCAGAGCTTCCAGGCAAGCAAAACCCCTTGATCATTCCTATATCGCCCATTCTTTCTTCCCCCATGCTTGCATTAGATTTTGCTACTGTAATTGATTGCTCCTATTCTGATGCATAGCCTGATTTTGTAACCAGCTGTTGATACTTTACCTGTTGTCCTAAATGCTTAGTATATGTTGGTTAGTGATCCATCAGTGACCCCACACCATTGTCCGTGTTGCCATGCTTTGCTTCCGGATGTTTTGATCAACGTTATCGATGTGCAGAAACCGGCACAGCACCGCACACCCCCTTAAGTTGTACGACTCTGCAGAGCTACCATCGAGTGTCGAGGGTGATACATCCTACCTCACTCCTGATGATATCTCTGTAGCGTAGCTAGTCGGTTGTGGGCTACCGAGGGTGATTCCTCTTTCACCACCTCCGATGATGCCTTTGTTGTGCAACCCCTCAAGTGTAAACCCATCGAGGGTGATTCCTCCAAGTTCAACTTGACGGATACATCGAGTCGGAATCCATCGAGGGTGATTCCTCGGATTTCCCCCTTGATGTCATGGCCACACGGTTACCTTGGCATTTACCTCAGACCCTATTAAAGTCGGGTCGACCCCGAGGGATACCCGCGAGAGGAGTGAAGTCGGGTTGACCATGAGGGTACCCGCGAGAGATTATTGTGGCGGAACGACAGGGCAGGTGGAGACCACCTAGGAGGGAGGTGGGCCTGGTCCCTGGTCGTTGGTCCGCGGGTTACCAAGTCGGTGCGACAGGGTGTCGGAGGTGAGCCTTGAGCCCTGTTCGTGTCCGCGAGTTACTAATAACACGCTTAACGGATTTGGGTATTTGAACTGAGTCGGCCGCTGGCCTATACGCACTACCACCACGTGGGATAATGGTTTAATGGGGCCCTCGACGCCGTATGTATCAGCCGAAAGCTCTGTCAGACGTCCAGTTCAGCATTGCGGCACAGCCGGGTCGGCACCCCAGAGGTGGTGCCTGGATCGCCCTGCTCGCAACAACTCGGAGTGCAAAGGACGATGGGCTCAAGACCCCTGAGCACTTAGGATGTAGACCGGTGGGGACCTCTGTGCTGAGCCTAGGTAGGACTACGTCGTGTCGATCAGCCGAGGCCGGGCATGACCCAGAAAAGTGTGTCCGGCCAGAGTTAATCGAGCGTGTTGTGTAACAGTAGTGCACCCCTGTAGGGAAGATTATCTATTCGAATAGCCGTGTCCACGGTAATAGGACGCTCAGTGTTGTATCCCGATCTACTACAACTTGAACTGGATACATGTTACTTTAATTAATATGTTAGCTCCGGGATCGCTTTCTCGCAGGGGAGTCGAGGAAGGATCTCTGGGCATGGCTACTATTATACTTGTTGCTACTACTATATTTATGTACTAATCTACACTCTTCTAATGCTGCAAGACGCTGAAGATGCTAGTCTTCGATAGGCTAGGCTTTCCCCTCTATTCTGGCATTTCTGCAGTCTAGTCCACAGATACAGTCCCTTCATTTGAGTCCGAAGCATAATTAGCATAGATCTGATGTAAGTCTTGCGAGTACTTTGGATGAGTACTCACGGTTGCTTTGCTACCTCTTTTTCCCCATACCCAATTGCTGCGATCAGATGACGGAGTCCCGAAGCCAGCTGATCCCGTCGACAACTACTACTACCACGGAGGAGCCTACTACTACGTGGAGACCGACGACCAGGAGTAGTTTAGGAGGCTCCCAGGCAGGAGGCCTGCGCCTTTTCGATCTAGTTGTCGTTGTTATGCTCAGCCTTCTTAAGGCATCGTTGTCTAATTATGTCTGTACTCAGATACTGATGCTTCCGCTGACGTTTGTGTAACTCGAGCTTATGTATTCGAGCCCTCGAGGCCCCTGGCTTGTAATATAAAGCTTGTATTATTTTATTTTGTGTCTAGAGTTGTATTGTGATATCTTCCCGTGAGTCCCTGGGCTTGATCATGCTCATTTGCGTGTATGATTAGTGCACGGTCGAGCCGGGGGCGTCACAAGTTGGTATCAGAGCCGACTACCTGTAGGAAGCCCCTTTCCAGCTCCTTGGCTGAAGTTGAGTCTAGTCTTTGAAAAACTATTTTACTAACATGGCTGTGTTGCTTACGGGCCCACGTCGCCAATGGATGGGATTAGGATCTTTTATTCCTCTCCTTTACTCTGGGACTCTGATCTCTCTCCTATTCGGGTTGAAGACTTTACTAACTCTAACATTAGGTTCTCGTGTTCACATCCACCCGGAGAGCTGGATCGTCTGCAATTATTCCTTTCCATTGGTCTGTTTAATCTGATCATCACATTTTCCTTTCCATTGGTCTGTTCAACCTTTCTTATAATCTAGCTTTTATCTGAGCAGTGATAATTCCCTGCTTAAGTCAACAACCCCTAATAAAACCTTGTCACTATTGTTGATGACGTTCCGGAAACCATCGATGGATGAGAACCTTGCCTATTGGTCCACCTCGTTTTAACGAGCAGGAAAATGGTTCTCTTCGCCCCCCCCCCCCCATGGTACCGACGTGTTGCCGACAAAGTTGACAGACTTTCCTCTGACACGTCTTGTTGTCGTGACCGCGCAAGATGTCACCACCCTTCCTACTCTTAATCCACACTCACTGCAACTCCACAGGATCGAAACCTGGGCAAGAAGACTCGTTACAATTTTGTAACCAATCCCTTCTCCTTTACTCCACCTCTTAATTCTTGGGACGAGAATTTCTTTGAGTGGAGGGGAGTTGTGACATCCCCAGATTACTAAACCCTGGTTATGCTAATCAGTCATGCCAAGTCATCATCATTATGCCCTAAGAAAAACAATTAAGAAATATTCCTACTTCAAATTCCAAATTTAAAAGAAAGTCAAAATAATAATTATCCAAACAGCAAAACAAAAGTGTTCATAATATTGCAAAAATTCCCAAAGCTATTATAAAAATAAAACCAACATTATTTGAAATTCCAAAATTTACCCTAGCAACCAAAACAGTGGACCAGCAGCAATTTATTTGACCTTTTCAATTTCTAAAAATATTAAAACCATTCCAAATGACCCCAAACTTTTTGTGCCAGCCCAGAATATAGCCAAGTATTTTTGAGGTAAGTATCACATTTAACTAAATTTGTTTGGCAACTCAAATTAAAGCAAAACAGAAAAGAATAAAAGAAAACAAAAAAAGAAAAAAAGAAAAAAAGGGCCACTGTGCACTAGGCCTTAGTGCACAGTGTGCAGGCCCAGCCCACCACGGCCGTCGTCGTCTCCCGCCTCCCCGTGTCAGCACGCGCACCCGCGCCCGATGCCGCACCGCTGTCGCCACCGCACCAACTCGCCTCCTCGCATCGCTCCCACGTCCTGGGTGGATAAGGCCGCCACCGCAGCCTCCTCTGGACGTCCCTATCCACTCCCCCTCGCTCCCTCGCTTCCTCTCTCGATACGGACGAGCGCCCGAGCGCTGCCATGGCTGCGCTGCCGTCGTCCGCGTAGCCACAGCCGTCGCCTCACCTCTCTGACTTGTCCCTCATCTCCGTCGTGCGCCGCTACGTCGTCTACGCCAACCAAACGAAGCTGGGAGCCCCTGCGGCGCACGTATCGACCTCGTCTTCTTCCTCGGTCGCCGGTGCCTCCCAATCGACCCCGCCCCGTTCGGCGCTTCTAAGCCCCCCACCAAGCCGTCGTGTGCTCCTCGGTGAGCACCGCACCTCTCCTCTCTGTCTTCCCCGCATTGCGCTGCCCCTAGCTACTCGCCGTCGTTGCCATGAGCTCGCCGACGCGGCCACCGCTAGCGCAGACCGCGTCCGAGCCCTGCATCATGCTCAGCATGCCTCCAGGAGGCCCACGCTGCCACCAGCGCCGCTTGCCGTGCTCCCTAGCCTCGATCCCGAGCTCGGCCGAACTCCGGCGTCCGCCTCGATGGTCGCCGCCGTCGCTACGCGCCGCCCCCGGCAGCGCCACCACCACCAATGGACGCGCCGCGCTGCGGCCGATCCAACGCGCCAGACCGTGCAGGAAATGGTGGCCGGTAGACGAATCCCGCTGCCCTCCCGAACGCGCCGCCATGTTTTCTGGTCGCCAGTGTTTAAACACCGGCGCCGATGATGTGGCCTGCCACTGGGCCCTTCTGGGTCGCTGGCAACTGGGTCCCGCGGGCCCAGTTGACCCAGTTGACCAGTCAACGTGCTGACTGGACTGGGTCCAGTCACTGACATGTGGGCCCCGCGCTTAATTAAACTGATTTTATAAAAAATAACTTAATCTATTAATTAGTCTGACACTGACATGTGGGTCCCGCTAGCTAATTAACTTAATTAGTTA
Source organism: Elymus sibiricus (assembly GCA_039707655.1). Taxonomy (NCBI): domain Eukaryota; kingdom Viridiplantae; phylum Streptophyta; class Magnoliopsida; order Poales; family Poaceae; genus Elymus; species Elymus sibiricus. The sequence goes on from CM077676.1 coordinate 313,594,197, forward strand.
AATTAAACCTCTGTTAAATAAATCTGTCAATGACAGGTGGGACCCACTGGTCAGTTTGACCAGTCAAAGTCCACAGTTGACTGCAGACTGGGCAGTCAACTGGAACCCACCTGTCAGCCTAATGAGCATTTTTCTGGGTACACTTCTGTGTACCCGTAGCAATTTAATCATTTAATTTTGAATTAAAAATAAATACAGTAATTCTAGAAATTGTTTAAAACTTTGAAAAATCATATAAAATAATCCGTAACTCAGATGAAAATAATTTATAGATGAAAAATAAGACGAATCTGAATATGTGATCAAAATGCTTGACCGTCACTCCTAACTAGATGAACATGGAACCTTCCCCTCCGGATCCTTATACCGATAACCACCTAAAGCCGGGAAAATATTCCCAGATATTTTCCCGCTCCCTCTAAATTATTTAGAGATGCAGTAGAAAACATAATCAACCCGTCCTGCCATGTCATTCATCTGTGCTGCATCTACTGTCGTGTATTTATTTGTTTCCTTCCCCTCTTCTCTCCGGTATCCCCCGAGTCTGACGAGACCCCTGAGGACGACTACACTCCCGACGAACCTTCCTTCTCTGCAGAGCTTCCAGGCAAGCAAAACCCCTTGATCATTCCTATATCGCCCATTCTTTCTTCCCCCATGCTTGCATTAGATTTTGCTACTGTAATTGATTGCTCCTATTCTGATGCATAGCCTGATTTTGTAACCTGTTGTTGATACTTTACCTGTTGTCCTAAATGTTTAGTATAGGTAGGTTAGTGATCCATCAGTGACCCCACACCATTGTCCGTGTTGCCATGCTTTGCTTTCGGATGTTTTGATCAACGTGATCGATGTGCAGAAACCGACACAGCACCGCACACCCCCTTAAGTTGTACGACTCTGCAGAGCTACCATCGAGTGTCGAGGGTGATACCTCCTACCTCACTCCTGATGATATCTCTATAGCGTAGCTAGTCGGTTGTGGGCTACCGAGGATTATTCCTGTTTCACCACATCCATCTCCCTCCAATGGTGATGAAACCAAAGCAATGGAGACCAATGCTCTGATACAAATTGTGGGATCGAGGAGATAGGTCTAGAGGGGGGGGGAATAGACTCCTAACCAGCCAAAGGTGCAGTTTTTAATTTCTCTTGGAACTTAGGCAGATTTTGGCACAAGTTAAGATCACTCCAATACTTTCTACACATGCATATCTAGAGATTGAGCAGCGGAAATAGTAAAGCATACAATAGTACAGAAAGTAAAGGGGTAGAGTATGGAAAATCAAACGCAATGAGGACACGGTGGTTTTTGGCGTGGTTCCGATAGGTGGTGCTATCGTACGTCCACGTTGATGGAGACTTCAACCCACGAAGGGTAACGGCTACGCGAGTCCACGGAGGGCTCCACCCACGAAGGGTCCACGAAGAAGCAACCTTGTCTATTCCACCATTGATTACGTCCACGAAGGAATAGCCTCATTCGGGGTAGATCTTCACGAAGTAGGCGATCTCCTTGCCCTTACAAACTCTTGGTTCAACTCCACATCATGTTCGAGGCTCCCAAGTGACACCTAACCAATCTAGGAGACACCACTCTCCAAAAGGTAATAGACGGTGTGTTGTTGATGAACTCCTTGCTCTTGTGCTTCAAATGATAGTCTTCCCAGCACTCAAACACTCCTCACAGATTTGGCTATGGTGGAAGAAGGATTTGAGTGGAAAGCAACTTGGGAAAGGCTAGAGATCAAGGTTCAAATGGTAGGAATGGAATAGCTTGATCTCAACACATGAGTAGGTGGTTCTCTCTCAGAAAATCTATGGTGGAAGTGTAGGCACGTTCTGATGGCTCTCCTTACTGAGAAGGATGTGGTGGATGGGTATAAATAGCCTCCACACAAAATCCAACCGTTACACACTTTTGACCCAACTCGGTGGCACCAAAACGATAATCTCGGTAGCACCGAACTATGTAAAAGATATGAACTTTAGGAATCTCGGTGGGACCGATACGAACAACTCGGATGGACCGAAGTGCAATGGCTAGGGCAAACCTCATCTCGGTGGCACCGATTGCATCAACTCGGTAGGACCGAAGTGAAGCAATAAGGTAACAGAGAGTTGGCAGGCCATCTCGGTGAGACCGATTTGCGAGACTCGGTGAGACCGAAGTAAGTGCAAACGATTACAGAGAGTTGGCAAGGCCATCTCGGTGGGACCGAAATCCATTTCGGTGGATCCGATTTGTTAGGGTTTTGGCAGTGGCTAAGTCTTGGATGAACTCGGTGGGGCCGGATAGGGAATTTTGGTGGGGCCGAGTTGGAATGTAGGTTTAGGACATATTTGGTTAGAGAGAGTGGTTGAGGGTTTAGGAGTACTGTCACTAAGCACTTGAGCAAAAAGACCATTAAGAAACACCTCATCCCCTTTTAATAGTATTGGCTTTCCTATGGACTCAATGTGATCTTGGATCACTAAACCAAAAATGTAGAGTCTTGATCTTTTGCCAATCCTTGTCCTTAGCGTTTTGAGGGGTCCACATCTCTAGTCCATGTCATGCCAATCATTGAACATCCTAAAATCTTAATCTTGAATGGACATTAGTTCAATGAGATATATGTTGTTATGAATTACCAAAACCACCAAGGGAGCAAATGTGCTTTCAATCTCCCCCTTGTTGGTAATTGATGACAACATATAGATCAAAGCTTCGACAAATGATTAAATGAATGAAATACATCGTCACTTTGAGAAGTATGTGATAAGCAAGAGCTCCCCCTAAATTTGTGCATTATTAAAGATTTGCGTTTGAATGCAAATGCACAATCGATTAGGCTCATGGGTCACTCTTCCATGTCACATACATCTTGGTGGAGCAAGCAGAAAGATATGATTGGAATAATAGGCACGCATCACCAACACAAATGAATGATCATACAAGATAAAGGTAAAGATAAATATAGATCATCACAGTAAGCATAGTATGATCAATCAACATAGGATCTCACAAGCACTGTAGCAAGCAAACACACAAAACAAAGTACGTACAAGCAAATAAGTGGCAAAAGAACTCGAGTAAATCAAAGCAGAACACTCTCTCTCGAAGCCTATGATCTATACAAATTCTCCCCCTTTAGCAACAAGTACCAAAAAGATCGAAGAGGTATAGGACTAATTGGCACTGTAGGCACGGTCCTTCGAAGCTCCTGAAGGCGATCTCCTGCTGGCAGCTCCGGTGTGCGTAGACGGCGTTGAGAGAAGAGCATCCGCGAAGGATTCTACAGACGTTTGTTGGGCTGGTGGACTGGAGACTTGTGGTGGCAGTAGCGGCTGATGCAGATAGTGTGGTCCGTGGATCCACGACTGGCACTGCAGCAGACCTGGCTGCCCTAGGCACTGTCTGAAAACGCTCTGTGGTAGGTCTGTCATCTCCACTGTCATCTGATCTGGCTAGCTTGACAGCATCAACATCACCCTGCAGCTGTTCTACTGAAGTCTGAATCTCTGTAACTTTGACATCCAAATCATGAAATTTTGTCTCAATAATCCGCTCAAAGCTAGCCTGGGTCTGGGTGAGGTTGGACAAACTTCGCTCAATCCTCAGAGTGGCTTCAAGCAGATATGTCATTTGATCCTTGGGTGTCTTGAGATTGGCAATTGGAGCATTTGAAGCTGATGCCTCCTGAGCTGCTTTTGCTTATTCGGCTTTGCGAATCTTCCCTTGGGCTTGTGCTGAAGTGGGATGCGAAGGATCCATCACGATCACATTGTCCTCAAACTCTGGACGGAGTGGCAAGTGCTCTCGATCAAGAAGATATGTGCTGGTTCCAACCTTGGAATTGATCAATATCTGAATATGTGGAGCATATCCGCACGATCTCTTCTGATCTGTTGCAGTCCTCTTGATAGTCTCTACTATCAGGCTCATCACCTTGAATTTCTGAGGTGTATCAAACAAATGCAGCAAATTGATGGAGTGACCATGAATCATTTTGTCATCTCCTGACTTGGGTAGCAGAGTGTAGCGCAAGATGGTGTCGTTGTGGCTAATCCTAGGAGCAGATGCTTCACTGATCCAAGTTTATGAGTCTCAAGGTCCTTCTGAGGAATTGCAATGTACATGTTGGCCATGGAGTTGTGATCCATCTTGAGCTTAGCATAAATGTCTATATCATCATCCTCTTCCTTGGGTGCACCAAGAAGACTTGCCCACTCAGAGATGGTTGACTGGTACCTTATACCCTCAGTCATCCACACTATTCTACCATCTAGATAGAAATGAGCAGTAGAGTAAAATTGCATGACCATCTCATCATTCCACTTGGTCAATTTCTTTCCAACAAACTCATCAACTCCTGCAATCCTGAAGCTCTCATGAACATGGGGAAAGTAATCCTCATTCCCATCGATGTATTCCCAGTCCACCCATTTCATGTCACTAACAATGGGCTTCTTATCAAGCAATACTGTTTCATAAAAGTCCTGTTGTTCACAAGTGTGAAAGCGATAAGCACATGTTGTCTTCCTCCTCGCAGCATAAGGATCTGATTTCCTCCATAGATGCAGTCCTTTATCCTTCCTCAGCATCATGTTCTCTGCAACTGGGTGTGCATTGTCATGGTCTGGAATCTTTGGCTTCAACTTTCTGAGCACTAGAGGCTCTTCATCAACATTTGACTCAGGCACTGGGGCCTTGTTCTTCTCAGCAGCTGATATGTTCCTAGTTGACCTCTTGGGTACTGGCACCTTTGGCTTGGACTTGGAGGGTGCAGCAGTCTTGATTGCATCAGACATGAGCTTTTGACCTTTTGTTGGGGGTGCATTTGCTGGCTCATCCTCCTCCTCTTCCTCCTCATCAATCATCATGGAGGGTCTGCCAATCACACGGGCAATAGTTTTCCTCACTCTCTTCTTCTTAGCACCTGCTGCTGGTTTTGTGTCACTAGGCTCTTCAAGAGTGAACTGCATAGTCTGCTTTGGAACTTTCCTCACAGCAGTCTTATCTTTGGTGGATGATGGTTTGGTGATGTACTCCTTAGCAAGCACAACTCTTTTCTTCTTTGTCGCTGCCTCACTAGCAACAAAATCTTCATCCTCACTGTCAGAGGTTTTCTTCTTCCTTGTTCTAGTGGCTGCCTTAGGAAGATCTGGAGAGATCCTCTCTCCCTCATCGAAACTCTCATCAGGGCTTGACCCTTCACTTAGTTCTGCATGCTGTTCAGACCTGTTCTGACTGTCACTGCCACGTGACATCTTGCTGAGCTGACCCTGTGAATAGATGGGTATGCGTAGAGTAGATGAGTCATCACAAAAAGCAGATAGTTTTCATAAAATTTGAGTTCAACTTTTAGTTTCAAGTTTTCACAGGATGCATTTCGGATGGACCGAGTTGATCATCTCGGTGATACCGAAGCACTCTACAGAAACCTTACACGCCATTCCGGTCAGACCGAGATGGGTTTTGGTGGCTCCGAGATGCTAGGGTTTCACTGAGACTTTACTTTCGGTCTCACCGATATGTACAACTCGGTGGCACCGAGACGTACTAGTGCTATGGCCAGAGGCCAAATCGGTAGGACCGAAAATTTCGAATAGGTCGGTCCGAGATGCATTCGGCAGAAACTTAAACCTAGAAATTTTGCTCGAATCTAATCTACGGAATTTTCCTGGTGGATTTAGCATTGCAATCATGGCATTCCTAACGTGCATTGAATCGGAAATTGGAAGCACGAAAGGGATCGAATCTCACCCTAACTCGGTGGAGATCCTCTACGGCGGCAACGACGGTGGAGATTGCCGTTGACGGCGACGGAGTCCTGCGGCGAGGGCGCGCTGGAGACGACGGCGAAGTCCGAAGACGAAGGGCGACGGCAGCAACGGGGAGCGGGAACGAGTGGGGTCGAGAAATTTCAACCGTTCGGTCCGCGCGATATATATACCCGTACGCTGTCGGTGGCGCCGAGTTGAACAACTCGGTGGCACCAATATGTGTAACTGCACGCAGTATAGCACATCGGTGGCGCCGAAATGGTTCAATTCGGTAGCACCGAGATGGAAAACCTAGATCAATCTAAGTGATTTTGGTTGGACCGAGTTTGAGTGAGTTGGTTCGCCCGAAATCAATTAGAAGGTTTTGGAGGTTCAGCCCTTTCAGATCGGTGGCTCCGAGTGCTCCTCACCCGGAGGGTCCGAAAAAGACTTGTTCAATTTTTGTGATGCAGCAAGAATAGAATTTGAGACAAGAAAGCATAGATAGCTAGAGAAGGTTCTCAGGCATTCTTGTACATCCACTTGGCCAGAAAAACCAAGACAATCAAAACAACAAATGGATGTCCTCGAATGATGAAAGTAAGCAAACCAACATGCTCACACAATAAGATTGGAAATGAAATATGTCTCAAACATGCACAACCAATTCTAGCATCTATCAAACAGTGGTGATGACTAGGTCATCTATATATGAGTATATTGACTTAGGAGCCAAATGAGAACATTTGATCATAGGTCATACTCATCATTTAAGCACAAGTGGGGTTACCACTTTTACATAAAGCATTGATGTGTTCACACCATTAGAGTTGCTTTAGCTCAATTACTTAGAGCAAAGCTCCCCCTAGATGTGATATCACCCTAAGAGGGATGAACTAACCTTGGGTTTTGTCGATGATGACTTCATGTAGATGTTGAAGATGTGGATGCTCAATGTTGATGTAGACCATCAAGAGTTGGGAGCATTCCTTTGGAGTTTTGTGCTTTCAATACCTACATGGGTTAGTCCCACACAAGGAACATACAAGTATATCCATAGACATAGAGTGAAATACACATATGATGATGTCCATGAATGCATTGATTACCTTGTCCCTTGTCTTACCAATAAGAGGGTTTGTGACTCCATGAACTAGTGCAAAATGTGAAGTTGGTTGCACAAGTTCTTGCCATAAAGAATATGAGTGAAGTTTGTTGGCGGAGTCACCCTCAAGAACTCTCTAGTTCTTCTTCTTTTGGACCCACATCAACTTGATGGGAATCCTTGGAGTTGTAGTAGCACTTGATGAAGTAGAACTTGATGAAGTCTTGGGAACCCACTTGACCATGGCTTGAGGAGCTTCTTCAAATGAATCAATCTCTTCTTGAAGCTTGTCCTTGCCTTTTAGCTTGTGGTCTTGTGGTGGAAGATCTTCTTGAGCTTGTGTTCCGTTGAAGGAAGTAGGATCATACTTCTCTTGTTGAGGAACAAACTTCATCTTGGGGTATTGATCTTCTTCCCACTCAACTCCATTGGCATTGAACTTTTGTTCAAAACCAACACCTTGGTTCTTCCGGTGCCTTCCTTGCTTGCGTACAATTTCCTCAAATTGCTTACTCCCGGCAAGACTCTTGTAGACACCTTTTTCTATAATTCCTTTCAATAGCACATTTTCTTGCTCAAGTGTAACTTGGCTAAGAGAATCGTTAGTGGAATCAATAGAACTACTAGAAGCAACAATATTGGATTTAGCATTGTTATTGTTACTACTAGAGGTCGAACCATTTTTACCCTTGTTGCTAGTTTGCTTAGGTTTAACTTGTGGTATAAAGGTAGACAAGATTAAATGCTTAGCAAGATATGAAGAACTCTTCTTTCGAAGATCGTCATTGATAGCTTTAAGAAACTCATGCTCTTGCTCTAAATTTAGCTTCTCGAAGCGTAGCTTCTCATGAGTTCTTAGAAGTTCTCTATGACCCTCTTGAGTTGTTCCATGAGCTAACTTAAGAGCATTCAGTTCTTTAGTTAGACGCTCAATCTCCTTCATAGCATTGTCACTTGTTTCCTCTTGACTATCATGATTACTAGCATTTTCATTATAGCTCACATTACTATCCTTGTCAACAAGTAAATCATCATCACCAAGCAAATCATCTTCATCAATATTGAAATCAAGATACTCGGGTGTGATACCTTGGGGCCTTTTGCCATGAAGCATCTTCCAATTCCTTCATTTGGTGAGTCAAATAGATCATAGGAGTTGGATGACACAAGTGCAAGTCCGGCAACACCTTCATCTTGACTATAGTCGGAGTTGGAGTGATAACTTCTCTCGGAGTGGTTGTCGGAGTCGGAGCCAGAAACCCATTCACCAACATGAGCTTTATGTCTTCTTCTTGTGTAGCTCCTTGATGACTTGTCCTTCCTCTCCGAATCCTTGCTTCTTCGAGAGTGTCTTTGTTCCTAACGATCATCTCTACTCCTTCTCTCCTTATGAGGTGATTCATCTCTTCTATGTCTTCCTCTTGGTGATTCGTCTCTTTTCTTGTAGGGAGCCGTACACTCGTTGGAGTAGTGTCCGGGCTTCCCACAATTGTAACAATTATGGTCATGACTTGATGATCTTCTCTCATAATGTCTTGAGCTAGAGCTTCTCTCTTTCCCTTTGTTCTTGTAGAACTTGTTGAACCTTTTCACCATTAGACTAATCTCTTCATTGGATACTAGCTTGTCACTTGAAGTTGTTGGAGCATCGGTTGAGACTTTGTATGCACCACTTGATTTGTTGTGCAACTCCTCTTTGTCCTTGAGTGACATTTCATGAGCAACAATCCTTCCAATGACTTCCGTGGGCTTCAGATCTTTGTAATTTGGCATCATTTGGATCAATGTGCAGACGGTATCATATTTTCCATCCAAAGCTCTAAGTATCTTCTTGATGATGAATTTGTCGGTCATCTCTTCACTTCCTAAGCCGGCAATCTCATTTGTGATGAGAGCAAGCCTAGAGTACATCTCAGCGACTCCTTCACCATCCTTCATCTTGAACTTGTCAAGTTGACTTTGAAGCACATCCAACTTAGATTCCTTGACGGACTCGGTACCCTCATGCATATCAACCAAAGTATCCCAAATTTCCTTTGCATTCTTGAGGCGGCTGATTTTGTTGAATTCTTTGGGACATAGACCGTTGAATAGAATGTCACAAGCTTGAGCATTGTATTGCAACATCTTCAATTCTTCCGGGGTTGCTTCACGATCCGGTTCCTTGCCATCCTCAAAGAAGTCACCTTGCAAGCCAACATGAACAACAGCCCAAACGGTGGGGTTATGACCAAGAATATGCATTTTCATCTTATGTTTCCAACTAGCAAAGTTTGTACCATCAAAATATGGACCTCTACGGTGATAGTTACCCTCACTAGACGCCATACTCTCCTAGGTTGTGAAACCAAGGCTATGATCACCAAAGCTATGGAAATCAAGGCTTTACGGAGACCAAAGCTCTGATACCACTTGTAGGATCAAAAGTATGTCTAGAGGGGGGTGATTAGACTACTTGACCAAATAAAACCTAACCTTTTCCCAATTTTAGTTGTGGGCAGATTTTAGCAATAGTACATGTCAAGCATCACCCTACACATGCAATTCTAAGAGTATAGCATCGGAAAGTAAACAATTGCATATGTAAGTAACGGAAGGGATCGGAGATTTCAAACGCAATGAAGACACGGTGGTTTTTGGCGTGGTTCCGATAGGTGGTGCTATCGTACGTCCACGTTGATGGAGACTTCAACCCACGAAGGGTAACGGCTGCGCGAGTCCACGGAGGGCTCCACCCACGAAGGGTCCACGAAGAAGCAACCTTGTCTATTCCACCATGGCTTACGTCCACGAAGGACTAGCCTCACTCGGGGTAGATCTTCATGAAGTAGGCGATGTCCTTGCCCTTACAAACTCTTGGTTCAACTCCACATCATGTTGGAGGCTCCCAAGTGACACCTAACCAATCTAGGAGACACCACTCTCCAAAAGGTAATAGACGGTGTGTTGTTGATGAACTCCTTGCTCTTGTGCTTCAAATGATAGTCTTCCCAGCACTCAAACACTCCTCACGGATTTGGCTATGGTGGAAGAAGGATTTGAGTGGAAAGCAACTTGGGAAAGGCTAGAGATCAAGGTTCAAATGGTAGGAATGGAATAGCTTGATCTCAACACATGAGTAGGTGGTTCTCTCTCATAAAATGTATGGTGGAAGTGTAGGCACGTTCTGATGGCTCTCCTTACTGAGAAGGATGTGGTGGAGGGGTATAAATAGCCTCCACACAAAATCCAACCGTTACACACTTTTGACCCAACTCGGTGGCACCGAAATGATAATCTCGGTAGCACCGAACTGTGTAAAAGATATGAACTTTAGGAATCTTGGTAGGACCGATACGAACAACTCAGATGGACCGAAGTGCAATGGCTAGGGCAAACCTCATCTCGGTGGCACCGATTGCATCAACTCGGTAGGACCGAAGTGAAGCAATAAGGCAACAGAGAGTTGGCAGGCCATCTCGGTGAGACCGATTTGCAAAACTCGGTGAGACCGAAGTAAGTGCAAACGATTACAGAGAGTTGGCAAGGCCATCTCGGTGGGACCGAAATCCATTTCGGTGGATCCGATTTGTTAGGGTTTTGGTAGTGGCTAAGTCTTGGATGAACTCGGTGGGGCTGGATAGCGAATTTCAGTGGGGCCGAGTTGGAATGTAGGTTTAGGACATATTTGGTTAGAGAGAGTGGTTGAGGGTTTAGGAGTACTGTCACTAAGCACTTGAGCAAAAAGACCATTAAGCAACACCTCATCCCCTTTTAATAGTATTGACTTTCCAATGGACTCAATGTGATCTTGGATCACTAAACCAAAAATGAAGAGTCTTGATCTTTTGCCAATCCTTGTCCTTAGCGTTTTGAGGGGTCCACATCTCTAGTCCATGCCATGCCAATCATTGAACATCCTAAAATCTTAATCTTGAATGGACATTAGTTCAATGAGATATATGTTGTTATGAATTACCAAAACCACCAAGGGAGCAAATGTCTTTCACTTTGTTGTGCAATCCCTCAAGTGTGAACCCATCGAGGGTGATTCCTCCAAATTCAACTTGACGGATACATCGAGTGGGAATCCATCGAGGGTGATTCCTCGGATTTCCCCCTTGATGTCATGGCCACACGGTTACCTTGGCATTTACCTCAGACCCTTATTAAAGTCGGGTCGAACCCGAGGGGTACCCGCGAGAGGAGTGAAGTCGGGTTGACCGTGAGGGTACCCGCGGGAGATTATTGTGGCGGAACGATAGGGCAGGTGGAGACCACCTAGGAGAGAGGTGGGCCTGGTCCCTGGTCGTTGTTCCACGGGTTACCAAGTCGGTGCGACAGGGTGTCGGAGGTGAGCCTTGAGCCCTGTTCGTGTCCGCGAGTTACTAATAACACGCTTAACGGATTTGGGTATTTGATCTGAGTTGGCCGTTGGCCTATACGCACTACCACCACGAGGGATAATGGTTAAATGGGGCTCTCGGCGCCGTATGTATCAGCCGAAAGCTCTGTCAGATGTCCAGTTCAGCATTGCGGCATGGCTGGGTCGGCACCCCAGAGGTGGTGCCTGGATCGCCCTGCTCGCAACGACCCGGAGTGCAAAGGGCGATGGGCCCAAGACCCCTGAGCACTTAGGTTGTAGACCGGCGGGGACCTCTCTGCTGAGCCTAGGTAGGACTACGTCGTGTCGATCAGCCGAGGCCGGGCATGACCCAGAAAAGTGTGTCCGGCCAGAGTTAATCGAGCGTGTTGATTAACAGTAGTGCACCCCTGCAGGGAAGATTATCTATTCGAATAGCCGTGTCCACGGTAATAGGACGCTCAGTGTTGTATCCCGATCTACTACAACTTGAACTGGATACATGTTACTTTAATTAATATGTTAGCTCCAGGATCGCTTTCTCGCAGGGGAGTCGAGGAAGGATCTCTGGGCATGGCTACTATTATACTTGTTGCTACTACTATATTTATGTACTAATCTACACTCTTCTAATGTTGCAAGACGCTGAAGATGCTAGTCTTCGATAGGCTAGGCTTTCCCATCTATTCTGGCATTTCTGCAGTCTAGTCCACAGATACAGTCCCTTCACTTGATACCGAAGCATAATTAGCATAGATCTGATGTAAGTCTTGCAAGTACTTTGGATGAGTACTCACGGTTGCTTTGCTACCTCTTTTTCCCCATACCCGATTGCTGCGATCAGATGATGGAGTCCCGGAGCCAGCTGATCCCATTGACGACTACTACTACCATGGAGGAGCCTACTACTACGTGGAGACCGACGACCAGGAGTAGTTTAGGAGGCTCCCAGGCAGGAGGCCTGCGCCTTTTCGATCTAATTGTCGTTGTTATGCTCAGCCTTCTTAAGGCATCCTTGTCTAATTATGTCTGTACTCAGATACTGATGCTTCCGCTGACGCTTGTGTAACTCGAGCTTATGTATTCGAGCCCTCGAGGCACCTGGCCTGTAATATAAAGCTTGTATTATTTTATTTTGTATCTAGAGTTGTGTTGTGATATCTTCCCGTGAGTCCCTGGGCTTGATCGTGCGCATTTGCGTGTATGATTAGTGCACGGTCGAGCCGGGGGGCGTCACATTCCTGTACGGCAGCTTGTTTCTTATGAGCAGGAAAATATTTCTCAGAGAAGTAATATATCATATCCTGGGGACTACGCACACAACCAGGAGCAAGAGTATTAAACCATTTCTTAGCAACACCCTTTAATGAGAAAGGAAACAACTTAAGAATATAGTAATAACAAATTTTTTCCTCATGAGCAAATACGGTGGCAATATCATTCAACTTAGTAAGGTGTGCCACAACAATTTCAGTTTCATAACCATGAAAAGGATCAGATTCAACCAAGGTAATTAACTCAGGATCGATAGAGAATTCATAATCCTTTCAGTAACAAATATGGGAGAAGTAGCAAACTTAGGATCATATTTAATTCTCTCCCTTATAGATTTTTCTTTCAACTCAGCAAGCAATTTTATAACCTCATCTCTATCATTACAAGCAAGAATTGCCCTAGCTGTCTCCCTATCAAAAACATAACCATCAGATGTCTCTGGCATTTCAACTCTAGTAGGAGAGCTAGGCATAATAGGTGAATCATAATTTTCAAGAGTTTCAACATTTTGGGTTTCTTTAGCTTTCGCAATTTGTTCATCAAGAAATTCACCAAGTGGCACAGTATTATCAAGCATAGTACTAGCATCATCATAAGTATCATTCATAGCAGAAGTAGTATCATCAATAACTTGCGACATATCAGAATGAATAACAGGTGGCGGTGTTGCAAGCTTACTCAAAACAGAAGGCGAATCAAGTGCAGAGTGTGATGGCAGTTCCTTAACTCCTCTAGTCATAGAGGGGACGATCTTGGTTTTAGTGTCTTTCCAATTCTTCATAGTGATCAACAGACATAAATCCCAAGTGACTCAACAGATAGAGCTATGCTCCCCAGCAACGGCGCCAGAAAAAGGTCTTGACAACCCACAAGTATAGGGGATCGCAACAGTTTTCGCGGGTAATATTTCACCCAGATTTATTGATTCGACACAAGGGGAGCCAAAGAATATTTGTGAGTATTAGCAGTTGAGTTGTCAATTCAAACACACCTGGAGAACTAAATATCTGTAGCAAAATGTTTAGTAGCACAGTAGTATGATAGTTTCAATAGCAGTAGTAATAGTAACAGTAGTAACAAAAGCAGTAACAGTAGCAGTTTTGTAGTGATTGTAACAGCAGCAGCGATGAAAGTAACTTAGCAAAGATCAATATGCGAAAAGCGTAGGCATTAGATCAGTGATGGATAATTATGTTGGATGACATTCATCATGTAACAGGCACAACCTAGGGCTATACACAATAGCTCCAATTCATCAATGTAATGTAGGCATGTATTCCGTATATAGTCATACGTGCTTATAGTAAGAACTTGCATGACATCTTTTGTCCTACCCCCCTGTGGCAGCGGGGTCCTTAAGTAAACTAAGGGATATTAAGGCCTCCTTTTAATAGAGAACTGGAACAAAGCATTAGCACATGGTGACTTCTCAAACTTCGGTAATCACCGGAAAGAATCCCAATTATTGTCACCTTGGGATATGCGGATCATAACACGTAATAGGTGCATATAACTTGCAAGATAGGATCAAGAACTCAAATATATTCATGAAAAATAGAGGGTTCAGATCTGAAATCATGGCCCTCAGGCCTTAGTGACAAGCATTAAGCATAGCAAAGTCATAGCAACATCAATCTCAGAACATAGTGGATACTAGGGATCAAAGCCCTAACAAATTGACTCGATTACATGGTAAATCTCATCCAACCCATCATCGTCCAGCAAGCCTACGAAGAAATTACTCACACACGGTGGTGAGTATCACGAAATTGGTGATGGAGGATGGCTGATGATGACGACGGCGTCGAATCCCCCTCTCCGGAGCTCCGAACGGACTCCAAATCAGCCCTCCCGATGAAGAACGGGAGGTGGCGGCGGCTCCGTATCGTAAAACGTGATGATTATTTCTCTCTGATTTTTTTCTCCACGAATAGGTACTTATAGCATTGGAGTTAGGTCAAACGGAGCTGCCAGGTGTCAGGCCCATTTCTGGAATAAATCGCAGAATAGCCTCAAGTCACACCAGCCCCAAGATCAGAACAACTGGTGGACTTCCTTGATATATATAACCAGTACATACATAATATTACACAGGGTTGAGCCAGAGTGCTCAACAATCTATTACAAACTTGACAATATATGATACTGGCGGAATATGACAGTGGTGTGGTGAAGGTACACACTGATACAATAAGGTAAAGCCAAGCGTCAGTGTGAGGCTTGACTATTCTATTTATGAAGTGGAAGCATTGCGGATGATACACGTGGTAGACTCCGTGACCACAGGCTGACTGACTGGGAACACCTCTAAGCGTCGGCCTCGCTAGCGCACTCATCCTCCACAAGCTCATCTTCCTCCAGGTCTGGCCAAATTAACAAGCCAGGGACAAGCCTGTGAGTACGTTGGAATGTACTCGCAAACATTATGAACAAAAGATATACCAAATGCATATGCTCATGCTGGATTAAATGTTATGCATATGTTGACTGAAATTTAATCATGGCATGATAAGTATAAATATGGTGCAGAAGAATGAAAATAAAATTGTAGTGACAAACAAGGAAAGTTAATGGAACATCGGGCGAGACAGGACCGCCCAAGAATCCCAAAAGAAAATATAAATGTGGAGAATTGGGCGAGACAGGACCGCCCGAAAATCCAAAAGAAATGCCAAACGGCTGTCTGAAAGCGACGCCTCGAGAGGTCTTGAAAAGAAATGCCAAACGGGTGTCTAAAAGCGACGCCTCGAGAGGTCTTGAAAATAAATGAGTATCCGGGTAGTCTAGCCATGCCATGAGGTACTCAGAAAAGAAAATGAATATCTCGGGTAGTCCAGCCATCCCAAGCGATATTCAGAAAGAAAATAAAACTGAGTATCCGGGTAGTCTATCCATCCCATGAAATACTCAGAAATGCACATAAAAGAAAAGGTTAGTCCACAATAATATTCATGATAACCATAATATTCATGCTGACATCAGTGGTGACAATAATTATCCTGCAAAATTGAATCATGATCAATTTAATTATTTCCTCCGAAGACCGACACCGGGACCGACACTTGACCCTGCCCAGCTAACGTCATTGACCGTGGACACGGCTATTCGAATAGATATAACTCTGCAGAGGGTGTACTCTTTACCCACGTGTATGAGATTTCTTTAGCCAGCACCGTGACGCTGGCTAATTCCCATTACGGTCTTTGGGTTGAAAACACGCCTGACCAGCACACACCAGGTTAACTTTACGGATGACAGGAATCACACAAAGCATCGTTCAAGAAAAACTATAAGACGGGGAGACCATCGTCTCGAATAGCATGGGATCACTATTCATACGCGCGGATTACAGGGGGTGCCCCCCTCTCGGCCCAGCCGGATACACCCATGCCCCCTGACCAGATGACTGGCATTAGTCCATGGCCGTTGAAGCCTCATCATGGCCTCTCTAAGTGGTGTGTACACGGAAAGGGGTTAGCAACTTACTGAGCTATACTTCCCTCGCGGGAAGACCCGTGGCAGCACGGTATTTAGCTAGGTGTGACGGAACAAGACTCGATCTAGCTCGACTCGGGAGGTGTTGTTAATATGACTGGCATACTTCGTATGCCACGGTGACACCATCGTGTCATGATATGGCCCGTGCCCACCAGCACGTCCAAGGTAGGAGACACACTCCTGAATTTCTCACCATATTCCACACGTTAGCTAGATTCTTTACGCATGCAAATAGTGTTGAATATGACATGACCATGCATGCACATGCAATTTACCATATAACCGATGAAAACTCGAATGGATGCAACCGTGTATGCAATCACCATATCCCAAGTTCAAAAATGCTTGCCTTGATCAAAGTAGTCAGAAGATGATCCCTCGAAATTCCCGGCAAAGTCCCCCTCTTCGTTTTCTATAAAAAGAAATTCAAAATAAAAAAATTTGCAACAGTACCAAAAAAGTTGTCTAAAAATATTTTTTAGATAAATACTAAAAAAACTAGAGAGAAAGATAAGAATTTCAAAAAAAGAATCAATTAAAACAGAGTTGTGGTTAAAAAGTTATTAAAGTTTTAAAACCAGGGGCTTTTCTGCCAAATAGCAACTCCCTGTGCGGTTTAAACAGAAAATGCTTCGGGGGAAATATGCTTTCCAGCACAGAAAGCGTAACCAGACAGAATACGCTTTCGTTTAAATCGGAAAAAGGTTAAAACGCTGACGGGTGGAACCCACCCGTCAGGTTTGAAATTCAAAGGCGCTTGCGCGCGTATACAGCAGAGATGCGGCGATCACCGGCGACGATCACCGGCGTTCCAGAGGGCGGCGAGGACACGAACGTGTTCAGGGTGTCCTTCCGCGTCGGTGGGTGGTGGTGGTGGTCGCCGGCGAGCACCAGAACGACGGCGAGGTCGTCTCCGGCGGACGGCGGCGTCGGGTGGTTGCGGATCTCGTCAGAGAGGCGTGGCAGCACCGAATTGAAGCGCGGGATCGATGAGTGGGTGCAAGAGATGACGACTGGTGGAGTTTGGGAGGTGGTGGTGGCCTAACGGCGATGAGATGTTCTCGGCTACCGCACCGGATCGGGTGGCCGAAGAGGTAGAAGAAGACCTCCCCGAGGTCGGGAAAGTACACGGGAGCTCGATTGAGATGGTGTGGGTGTGGTGTGGTTGCTCGACGGGGCTCGGGGAGCCCTTTTTATAGGCGGCCGAGGAGGTCAGAGGCGGAATGGATGACGGCGGAATAAATTCCGGCCGGCGAGGTGGTTGCTGTCGGTGGTGAGGTCGGTGTGAAGTGGATGAGGTCGATGGAGCTCTCTGGAGGTGCCAGCGTGATCGAGTTCGAGCCCTATCGCCTTATCCACGGCGAAGCTCGCATACGGGTGTGGCGGCGGTGGTCAGCTCCGGTGACTGCCAGGCGGGACCGGCGCGGTGTGGACGGCGCGCGAAGCTGCGGAGGAGGTGCTGCGTGGAGGAGAGCGTAGGCGGAGGGAGCAGTAGAGAGAAGTGAAGGCGGCGGGTGCCGTGCTGATCTGCTCGGTTCGCCGCAGCCGAGGACGGTGGCCGTTGCACCGGCCACCTCATGTTCTGTCGGCGGCGAGGCACTGACGAGGAGGGTTCGGGGTGGCTCATTGATGATCAGAGGAAGCGTGGATAAGGAGGAAGTGCGATGGAGTGCAGTGCACGGCGACGTCTCCCTCTCTCTCTGAACTTCTGCACTTTTCTGAATTTTTGACAGAATGAAAAGTGTGCACATGAGGTGTATGATGAAATGCCAGAGAGTTCTAGGTATTTTAGGAATTTGTGAGAATTTTTGTGGTGAGGTGTTGATGCATAAAAGAGAGGCTGGCAAAGTTTCAGAATTTTTGGAACAATTTAAATTGAGTTTTGATCAGGAAGTTTGAATCTGGTCCAAATTTGAACTCGATGGGATTTGAAAATTTCGAACTGTAGAACCAAACGTTTTTGCTGAAATAGAGTGTGGGTACTGTCTAGTTTTTGGAGTAATTTTTGTGGGTGCAAAAGATTTGGAAATAATATAGTTCCTTTGTAAATCAAAGAAACTTGAAATAAATGAAATTCCAACATTGGAATTTATTTTATATAGAAAAATATTTTTGTGGGGAAGGAGAGTATTGGATACTGTCCTAGAATGTGAGAATGACCTGAATGATAATTTAGAAGTGATAGAAAAAATCATTGGAAGAATTTAGAAGTGCTTGAAAGGAGCGAAATGGCCATCATTGGAATAATTTTAATTATTCCAAAAACTTTTCTAAGGAAAAATATTTGTGAACCTCCCAAAATAATTACTCAAGTAATAAACCATCAATTAAAATTATTTTTAAATTTTTTGAAACCCAATTAAAAATTCAGAAGGGATTTTTAAAACAGAAAAAAAGAAGAAGAGCCATAATGATCCCAAGAAGATTTTATTTTAGAGAAAAGATTTTAAAAATTCAAAGGAGGAAATTTAGGGGTGTTACACCAGGGGCCCACAAGCCTGCTAGGCGCGCCCTGGGGGGTGGGCGCACCCCCCAGGCTTGTGGCACCTGGTGGCCCCCCCTCTGATGGATCTTTGCGCCAGTATTTTTTATATATTCTGAAATAATTCTTCGTAAATTTTCAGGTCCATCTGAAAACTTTTATTTCTGCACAAAAACAACACCATGGCAATTCTACTGAAAACAGCGTCAGTCCGGGTTAGTTCCATTCAAATCATGCAAATTAGAGTCCAAACTAGAGCAAAAGTGTTTGGAAAAGTAGATACGTTTGGGACGTATCAGCCATCTGCAAGGTTATACATGTGGGAATACATTCCTCTAAATTCAAATTGCAATAGAGAGTTAGAGGCATCACACTGACTCCAGCTCCAATATCACAAAGAGCATTATTTACCAATGGAACAAGATATCGTAGGTATACCTGGATCTCCTAGTTTCGCCGGTACCTTGTCCTCGAATGGGTACTTTGTTATCATGGCCACATGTTCTTTCAAATTCAAACTTCTTTTATTGTTAACAATATCAATAACTCGCATAAATTAGCAAAAGTAGGGATCTACAATATATCAGTTACATGCAATGAAACTCTAAGGTTTGAAATAGCTTGCAAGAAGGACGAATAGAGTTCATCATTTGAAGGAGGACTAACATCTTTAGGGTAAGGAAGGATTTTCTTTGTTTTACCTTTCTCTTTCTCTTTTTCTTTCTCCTTCTCTTCACCTTTGTCTCTATTTCTTGAAGCTTGATTGCTTTCACCCCTTGTTTCATAAGGTGGATTAGTCCTCTTTTCCACCCTGGGTTCTTCAGCCTTGTCAGCTTCTGGGGCAGCTTATTCTTCTTCTTCTTTATTATTATTATTATTGCCATCGACGGTTCCTGCGTTAGAATTAACTTCTTTGTTATTCTCCCCTTCTGCTTCGTTATCTTGTGCATCTTTTTGGACTATCTCTTCTTGGTCTAGATCGTCGTTGAGGAGTTCTTCATCTTCTTGAGTTTGACTCTAACTTTATCTCCTATTTAATGCTTGCTCCCTCTCATACCATTCGGGTCCTTTAGGGTCCTGTGTTTCTTTACCACTTCGAGCACCAATCCAGTTAGAAGAAACAAGATTATCTTTATCAAGCTGGGCAAGAATCAAAGATTGAGTTTCAGATATTTGCGAGCATTGGATTTCTATCATGCGAGAATGTTTATCAAGATTCTCCACAGCATGACTCACCCCATCTACTTCTGCAGAGAGACAAGATATAACCTTTTCATTATGATGAATGCACCTTCGGAGATCTCGGTTAAAGTTCTCTTGGTCATACTTAAATTTATTCATCATCTCCCTAAGCTCGTCTTCCTGCTGATAAATACTAGAGTTAATTACACTTTTGGTACATAAACTTGCACTCGATGTACATATTCATACATAAACTTGAAAAATGGTACAAATTGGCTCTACAACTTGTGTTTCGAGTACATTTTGCTACATTTCCATCGTTGCTGTTAACTCTCCGTTAAAATAATGCACGCCAGCTGGCCCACCTAAGTGTGGATCCGACCTGTTAGTAGTAAAGAAAAGAAAATAGACACATAATAAAAATCTATACGACCAGCAGGACTCGAACTAAGGTCGTCACCTCTCAGGCATAAAGCACTAGCCATTGCACAACCTACCAATTAGTGTAATTGCTAGAGATAGATATTATTTATACTGTTCAGAAGAATAATTGATCTGAAGCCAAAATACGTGCTACACGGGGATTAAAAAGTTTTTTTTTGCTTGATTTCGGGTTTTTTCTGAGATGGACAGAAAAAAGGTTTTCGAAAATATCAATTTTGTGATATTTTTTCGTTCAAAATTTTCAAACAAATTTCGAATTCAAAAAATTAAATGATGATACTTTTTTGGATTCGAACTCAAGACATTGCCTCGCACGTGTCACGCACTAGCAACTGCTTTTTCTGGTTAATGTTAGAGATATACTATATTTTTTGAAAAGTTAGAGACATACTGTTATTATATATTTTATCAGGAAAAAAAATTGAATCCAAAATTTGCTTTGCACAGCGTTTACTGTGTGTGCATGCTTCCCTCATCACCATTTTTCCTGATCGATCGGTTATCGGAAATTTCCATGAGCACGTTTTAATATCATTAAAAAAATACATTTTGGGATACAAAAGGCCAAATATTATCAAATAGAGCTCATATGCACATGTTTTCACATAACAACTTTTGTCCAAGTGATAAGACGTGAACCATCACCTCGACGTCCCAGGTTCGAGTCCTCCGTTTGCAAAAACTGGACTTTTTTTTAGCATTGAATAATGCTTTTAAAAATAATAATGGACGAGGTGCGTTAGCGGCCTCTCGAACCTGCACCCTTATAAAAACATGGCAAGCTGACCACTAGAACGGGAGACACAATTTGTCTGATAGGGATTAAATAAATTATATTCATACACTAAAAGTTTTTGAATTCAAAATTTGCTTGAAAATTATGATTTTCCTGAAAACCATTTTTTTCGTTCTCTCCTGAAAAAGAACGAACTCGAGACAGAAAACCTTCTTCAAAACCCCTGTGCAGCGTGTTTTTGGCTTCAAATCAATTACGCTTCTGAACAGTATAAAGAAAGTCTATCTGTTGCACAAACACTAATTACCAGGTGGTTGAGTGACTAGCACATGAAGCATGAAAGACCGCATCATGAGTTCAAATCCTGTTGGGTGCATTGATTTTTTATTATGTGTCTACTTTTTTCTCTGCTACTAACATGTCGGACTCACACTTAGGTATGTAGTGTGGGCGAGCTAGCATGCATTGTTTTGTTTTAACGGAGAGTTAACGGCAAGGATGAAAATGTGCCAAAATGTGCTCAAAACATAAGTTGTAGGGCCAATTTGTGTCATTTTTCAAGTTTATGTATGAATCTGTACGTCGAGTGCAAGTTTATGTACCAAAGTGTAATTAACTCTAAATACTAAATATATCCACTTTTTGATTGATGACTAGTTCAACAGGTTTACCTTTTTCTTGAGTAACCTTTTTAAATTCTTCCATGTCTTCAACATGGTAGATTTTTCCAGTATGCTTCACCGGTTCCTCAATATTGCATTGCTCTTTAGCAGTCATTATTCTTTCAATGAGTGCTTTGCCTTCTTCTAAAGTTAAAGCCATGAAGCGCCCACCTGCACTCAAATTAAGAGTAGACCTGGATTCATCATTAATTCCATGATAGAACATATGGAGTATAACATATTCAGCTAAACCATGGTTAGGGCAAAGATTCAAAATTTTAGAATATCTCTCCTAGGCTGCATATAAACTTTCTCCCACTTCTTTAATAAAGGGAGTAAGATTTCTTCGTAGCTTGGTAATCTTAGAGCCAGGGAGGAATTTAGCCATGAACCTTTCTAGACACATTTTCCAGCTGATTATGTTGTCATATGGTAATCGATTATACCATATTTTTGCATCATCCTTGAAAGAAAACTTGAAGAGTCTCAATAAAACAAATTCCCGAGACACATCTTTCATTTTAAAAGTCCCACATAAAGTATCAAAGAACATAAGATGTGCTTGAGGGTATTCCTCTTCAGTCCCTGCAAAGGCATGCTTTTTAACTTCTTAAATAAGATCATAGTCAATCGAATACTCAGTTGGATAATTGGTAGGATAGACTATGGGAAATCTTGAGTCCAAGAATAGAGCACAGTGCTCTGATACGTCTTCGTCATATCTACTTTTCCACACACTTTTGCTCTTGTTTTGGACTCTAATTTGCATGATTTGAATGAAACTAACCCGGACTGACGCTGTTTTCAGCACAACTACCATGGTTTTGTTTTTGTGCAGAAATAAAAGTTCTCAGAATTGGACGAAACTCTTTGCAGGTTTTTTATGGAATAAATAAAAAATACTGAAACAAAGATCCACTGGAGGGGGCCACCAGTTGCCCACAAGGCAACAGGGCGCGTCTACCCCCCAGGGCACGCACTGATGCCTTGTGGGGCCCACGTGACTTCGCCTGACCTAATTCCAGCGCTATAAATTCTATTTCCCCAAGAAAAAATAAGAGAAGAAGTGTCATCACGTTTTACGATACGTAGCCACCGCCACCTCCTGTTCTTCATCGGGAGGGCTGATCTAGAGTCCGTTCGGGGCTCCGGAGAGGGGGATTCGTCGCCATCGTCATCATCAACCATCCTCCATCACCAATTTCATGATGCTCACCGCCGAGTGTGAGTAATTCCTTCGTAGGCTTGCTGGACGGTGATGGGTTGGATGAGATTTACCATGTAATCGAGTCAATTTGTTAGGGCTTGATCCCTAGTATCCACTATGTTCTGAGATTGATGTTGCTATGACTTTGCTATGCTTAATGCTTGTCACTAGGGCCCGAGTGCCATGATTTCAGATCTGAACCCTCTATGTTTTCATGAATATATTTGAGTTCTTGATCCTATCTGCTAGTTATATGCATTTGTTATTGTTCTGATCCATAGACCCCATAGTGACAATTGTTTGGGATACTCTTCGGGGATGACGGTAATTCGAGGAGTTCATGTATTCACCATGTGTTAATGCTTTGTTCCGGTTCTCTATTAAAAGGAGGCCTTAATATCCCTTAGTTTCCTTATGGACCCCGCTGCCACGGGAGGGTAGGACAAAAGATGTCATGCAAGTTCTTATTATAAGCACGTATGACTATATACAAAATACATGCCTACATTACATTGATGAATTGGAGCTATTGTGTATTGCTCTAGGTTGTGACTGTTATATGATGAATGTCACCCAACACAATTATCCATCACCGATCCAATGCCTAAGCTTTTCGCATATTGATCTTTGCTAAGTTACTACCATTGCTCATCTTGTTACAATCACTATAAAACTGCTACTGTTACTGTTTCCGTTACTATTGCTACTGTTACTACTGCTACCAAACTATCATACTACTGTGCTACTAAACACTTTGCTACAGATATTCAGTTCTCCAGGCGTGGTTGAATTGACAACTCAACTTCTAATACTCATAAATATTCTTTGGCTCCCCTTGTGTCGAATCAATAAATTTGGGTGAAATACTACCCTCGAAGACTGTTGCGATCCCCTATACTTGTGGGTTATCAAGACCTTTTCCTAGTGCCATTGCCTGGGAGCATAGCTCTATTTGTTCAGTCACTTGGGAATTATATCTGTTGATCACTATGAAGAATCTGAAAGACGCTAAGACCAAGATCGTACCCTCTAAGACGAGTGGAGGTAAGGAACTGCCATCACACTCTGCACTTGATTCACCTTCTGTTTTGGGGCCTCACGAGCTTCTTCAATCTTGACATGGGTGACTTGACCACAACTCATAGCAGGTGGCCTGGCACTACTTCTGGTAGGATGGTTTCGACGGCCCTTCTTACGGCCAACAGGAGGACGTGATGCATTCTGCAGCTGACCCTGACGACAGTTGAGAGCAAGGTGCCCTGTCTATCCACACTTGCGGCATAAACCATCATTATGGGGAGGAGCCATAGCATTGGGCTGCGTTAGCTATCTCGGCGGCGGAAGCAGACGAGGTGCGACATAAGACGGCCTTGGTGTTGGAGCAGGTCGGTGATAAACATTGTGCGGGATCCAGACTTGACGTTTCTGAGCAGGCTGACCCGAGGATGGCCCAATATCTCGAGTATGCTTGAGCGACTCCTGGTACTATGTCAGACTAGTTTCAGCTTGGAAAGCTTGGTTGACAAGCGTCGCAAAGTCTGTGCAATCATGGACAACAAGTGCGAGCTTTATATCAGGACGCAGTCCTTCACGGAATTTCTCCTGCTTGCGCGCGTCAGTGCAGACGTCATCCTCAGCATAGCGGGATAAATCAAGGAATTTCCTCTGATATTCATCCACAGTCATTTTGCCCTATGTGAGTTTGCGGAACTCCTTCTTCTTTTGGTCCATCAAACCTTGAGGAATGTGCCGTGCACGGAAGGCTGACTAAAATTCCTGCCCAGTGGTTACAGCTCCAGTAGGCAGCATACCCCTGTGGCTTTCCCACCATTGAGCAGCTGGACCCTTCAGGTGAAATGCCGCAAAGGTGATGTAACTGTCTGGGGCAACATTAGCGGACTTCATCTCAAACAGGATGTCATGAAGCCAATCATCAGGATCCATAGGATTGGTGGAGTTGCGGAAAATGGACGGGTTGAGGCGCACGAATTCTTGCAGTGTTATTGGGGCAGGCTATTGATGAGCATTCTGGGTTGGAAATTGGGCCATTACCCCAGTCATAAACTGACGATTCAGCTCAAACTGCTGCATCATTGCGGCAATATAGGGTGGAGGTAGAGGATCGTCAGCCATCCTGCTAAAAACAATAGGGGCAGTTTAGCGAGAACACCTGCAAATGTATGGGGTCATTCATGATGTAACATGAGCAATGAACAAGAAGTGCATTAGATACATATTAGTAGTCATTAAAGACATACAGATCCATGCACAGAGTTGGCTACAAACGGGCAGCATGAGTTCGGAAACACACGCAGCTAGAAAAACTAGGCGGCACGCAGGCACGTTGTGGAGGGATACAACAACGTGACATAGCAAAGGCTACATCAACGTCGGAGAAAACCACTGGAGGGAGGAATCTGCAAGTGATGACGTAGGGTGCCCTCGGTAAAGGATCCTGTGACCCATAAACACTGTGAAGCAGAACCTGGTCCTCAACTCGAAGAAGGGTTAATTCAAATCTCCGGGTGGATGTGATCACGAGAACCTAGAGTTAGAGTTAGTAAAATCTTTAACCCGGAAAGAAGAGAGATCAGAATCCCATAGTAGAGGAAACGAATAAAAGATCCTAATCCCATCCATTGGCGACGTGGGCCCGTAAGCCACACAACAATGTTAGTAAAACAGTTTTTCAATACTAGACTCAACTTCGGCCAAGGAGTTGGAAAGGGCCTTCCTACAGGCAGTCGGTTCTGATACCAACTTGTGACGCCCCTGACTCAATCGTGCACTAATCATACATGCAAATGCGCACGATCAAGCCCAGGGACTCACGGGAAGATATCACAACACAACTCTAGACACAAAATAAAATAATACAAGCTTTATATTACAAGCCAGGGGGCTCGAATACATAAGCTCGAGTTACACAAGAGTCAGCGGAAGCATCAGTATCTGAGTACAAACATATTTAGACAAGATTGCCTTAAGAAGGCTGAGCAAAACAATGACAACTAGATTGAAAAGGCGCAGGCCTCCTGCCTGGGAGCCACCGAACTACTCCTGGTCGTCAGTCTCCTCGTAGTAGTAGGCTCCGCCGGGGTAGTAGTAGTCGTCGGCGGGATCAGCTATCTTCGGGACTCCGTCATCTGATCGCAGCAATTGGGAATGAGGAAAAGAGGTAGCAAAGCAACCATGAGTACTAATCCAAAGTACTCGCAAGACTTACATCAGATCTATGCTAAGTATGCATCGGCATCAAAGGGAAGGGGCTATATCTGTGGACTAGACTGCAAAAATGCCAGAATAGAGGGGAAGGCCTAGCCTATCGAAGACTAGCATCTTGCAGCGTCTTGCATCATTAGAAGAGTGCAGATTAGTAGCATAACATAAAGTAATAAGTAATAGTAGCAATGCCCAGAGATCATTCCTCGACTTCCTGCGAGAAAGCAATCCCGGAGCTATCAAATTATTAAGTAACTCAAGTATCCAGTTCTAATTGTAGTAGATCGGGATACTCTCTGAGTGTCCGTTACCGTGGACACGGCTATTCGAATAGCTAACTTC
Source organism: Elymus sibiricus (assembly GCA_039707655.1). Taxonomy (NCBI): domain Eukaryota; kingdom Viridiplantae; phylum Streptophyta; class Magnoliopsida; order Poales; family Poaceae; genus Elymus; species Elymus sibiricus. The sequence goes on from CM077676.1 coordinate 313,620,442, forward strand.
CCTGCAAGGGTGCACCAACTTACCCAACACGCTCGATTAACTCTGGCCGGACACACTTTTCCTGGTCATGCCCGGCCTCGGTTACTCAACACGATGTAGTCCTACCTAATCTCCACAGAGAGGTCCCCGCCGGTCTACATCCTAAGCGCTCAAGGGTCTTGGGCCCATCGCCCTTTGCACTTCGGGTCATTGCGTGTAGGGCGAACCCAGGCACCACCTCTGTCCTGGATGGCGCCGGCCCAGCCATGCCGCAATGCTGAACTGGATGTCTGACAGAGCTTTCAGGAGAATTGTACGACGCCGAGTACTATCCCGCTTGGTGGTTAGTGCGAAAAGGCCAGAGGCCTACTCAGATCTCATATCCAAACTGTTAGTGTATTGGGAGCTCGTGGTGACGATCAGTGACTCACGATCAGTGATCCTGTTGCCCCGTCTCATGGACTTATGGCAAGGGCCAGGCCCATCCCTCTCCTGGGGCGGTCTGCCTGCCCGGCCATGCCACGTAATTATCTCGCGGGTACCCTCACAGTCAACCTGACTTCACATCTCTCGCGGGTACCCCTCGGGGTCGACCCGACTTCAGCAAGGGACTGAGGTAAAAACATGGTAACCGTGTGTCCATAACATCAAGGGGAAATCCAAGGAATCACCCTCGATGGATTCCCACTTGATGTATCCGTCAAGGTGGACTTGGAGGAATCACCCTCAATGGGTTCACACTTGAGGGGCTGCACGACAGAGGCATCATCGGAGATGGTGAAAGAGGAATCACCCTCGGTAACCCACAACCGATTAGCCACGCTACAGAGATATCATCAGGAGTGATATAGGAAGTATCACCCTCGGCACTCGATAGTAGCTCCGCAGAGTCGTACAACTAAGGGGGTGTGCGGTGCTGTGTCGGTCTCTGCACATCGATCATGTTGATCGAAACATCCGGAAGCAAAGCATGGCAACACGGACAAGGGTGCGGGACCACTGATGGATCACTAACCAGTCTATACTAAGCATATAGGACAACAGGTAAGGTATCAACAGCAGGTTACAAAATCAGGCTATGCATTAGAATAGGAGCATTCGAATACAGTAGCAAAATCTAAAGCAAGCATGGGAGAGAAAGAATGGGCGATATAGGAATGATCAAGGGGGTTTTGCTTGCCTGGAAGCTTTGCTAAAAGGGTCTGGTCCTCTGCGGTGTAGTCGTACTCGGGAGCAGCGTCAGTCTCGGGGTCTACCAGAGAGAAGAGGGGGAAGAAACAATAAATACAAAGCAAACAAATGCAGCACGATGCATGACATGGCAGTATGTTGTGCTAGGGGTGACCTAATGCAGCACTACACGTTGCAGACGGAGCCGGAAAATATCTGGGGATATTTTCCTGGCTTTAGGCATCTGTCAGACAGATGAACTGGAGGGGAAGGTTCCATGTTTGTAGTGTTGGAGGCATGTGACCGATATGTGGAGGGCATATTCGGATTTGTCTTATTTTTCTGAGCGTTTTTCATATATAAAACATTTTCATCTGAGCTACGGTTGAATTTATATGAATTTACGGAGATTTAAACAAATTCTGGATATATCAGATTATTTTAAATTCGAAATTAAACAGTGCTGATACTATTTATACTCAGACTGAGCCAGCCACAGTCAAAGACATGTGGGGTCAGTCAAAGCACAGTCAGCAGTCAACACTGGCAGTTGACTTGGTCAAACTGACAAGTGGGGCCAGCATGGCATACACTGAATATTTTAAAAAGCAGATTAATCTAACTAATTAACTAATTATCTAGTGGGACCCACTGTCAGTGTCAGATTAATTAAACAGATTAAGTTTATTTTAAAAACCGGATTAACTAAAACGTGGGGGCCACATGTTAGTGACCCAGGCTGCCCAGTCAGCAGGGTTGACCAAGTCAACCCAGCCAACGGGACCCACGGGGCCCACTGGTAGAGACCCAATGTGGGCCCCAGGCCAGCCACGTCGGCGGGGGTGGCCAACGTTCAGCCGTCGGTGCCAAAAAACACGGCAGAGGCTCGGGAGGGCGGCGGGATTCGTCTACAGAGGGTCTCCGGACTCGTGGCTGGGCTCTACGGGCACGGCTTGACGTCGCGCACACGACGTTGCCGACGGTTGGCGCCGGGGACGACCGGAACGACGTCGGAGACGAGCGAAGGCGGCGCCGGAGTTCGGGCGGAAGGGGAACAGCAGCAGCAGTGCACGAGCGATCAAACTAAGCGGCCGGGGGGTATTCTACGCATGCGCGCGAGGTCGATGGGCTCCGGCGCGTGACCATTCGGTCACCGGAAGGTTGCCGGCGACGAGCGCATGCGACGGTGGGCTCGGCCACGTTGGGGACGGCGGCTACGGGCACGGTGCTATGAGGAAAAGAGAGCGGAGGGGACGCAGTGCTCACAGTGGACCTTCAGGTGAGCTAGATGGGCTCGGGGAAGGCTTGGGGGAGACGGCGCGGTGGCGGCGATCTCCGATGACCGAACGGGAAGGCAGGTTCGAGCGCGTCGTCTTGGTGCTTCTCCGGACGAATGGGCGCACGGGGTTGATGAGGACGAGCGCTGGGAGACTGCCGGACCTCTTGGAACCGCGAGAGGACGACGGTGGCCGCGAGCTTCACCGGGGCGCGTCCATGGCGGCGCTCGGGAGAGAGTGGAGAGCGAGGGAGAGAGGAGAGGAGTGAGGCCAAGAGAGGCCAGGGGAGGGCAGGGCGCTGCCCTTATCCACCCACGACGGGCGCGGGGCCGCGCTGTCGAGCAGAACGAGGGGGGGCCGGCTGCGGGAGCGCACGCAGGCGACAGCGAGGAGAGAGGGGGAGCAGGAGGTGGGAGACGGCGCTGGTTGGGCTGGGCCTTACTATGGACTAGAGCCCATGCACAGTAGAGTTTAGGTTTTAACCCTTTTCCTTTTTTGTTTCTTTTTAAACAGATAGCATTTGCATTTATTTAAGCCACCAAAACATTTTGCAAAAATGTGGATCCTGTCCAATTAAATATGTTGCAATATTTGGCACTGTCATAAAAAGTTTGGGGACCCAAAGATTCCAATTGAATTTTCCACAAGTGAAAAGGCATTTAAAATGCTTCTTTTTTGCACTGTTTTAATTGCCATAGCCCATATTAGCTTTGAAGTGATGTTGTTTTCCTTAACAGATATTAGTTAGGGAATATTAGCTAAATGATGGACTATTTTGCAACCACTTTTGTGCAACTTTATTTTCCACTTGCAAATTTAATTCAATTCAAAGGTGGAGTTTGAAAAGAGATATGAATTCAAAGGTGATCATGCATTAAAAATCAAACTGATTAAGCATAATAATGAGGATCACTGTAGCTCATTACACAGGGGTGTTACAATTCTCCTCCTCTAAAAGAAATTCTCGTCCCGAGAATTCAGGAGGTAGAAGGAAGAAGATCGGGGTATTCCTCGCGAATATGATCCTCGCGTTCCCAAGTGGCTTCATCTTCAGAATGATTTGACCATTGCACTTTAGGGAACTTGGTTGTCTTCTAACGGGTCTGACGTTCAGCTTGATCCAGAATACGGATCGGATGCTCTTTATAAGATAGATCATCTTGCAATTCAAGCATCTCATGATCCACTGCACGGTGCGGATCCTTGAAGCAACGACGAAGTTGCGACACATGAAAGACATCGTGGATATGAGAAAACTGCGGTGGCAATTCCAATTTGTAAGCCACATATCCACGCTTGGCGATAATGCAGAAGGGACCAATGTAGCGAGGAGCTAACTTGCGCTTGATTCCAAAGCGATGAGTGCCCTTCATAGGAGTGACACACAGATAAGCTTGCTCACCAGGTTGATAGATCGATCCCCAGTGTTTACGATCATAGCTACTCTTCTGGCGGGACTGGGCCGGCTTGAGATTTTCCCGGACAATATGGACTTGCTCTTCAGCTTGTTGGATAATATCCGGACCAATGAGCGGCCGTTCCCCAGTTTCGGACCAATTCAGAGGGGTTCGGCACTTACGTCCATATAATACCTTGAAGGGAGCCATCTTCAAGCTAGCTTGATAGCTGTTGTTAAATGAGAATTCAGCATACGGGAGAGATTCTTCCCACTTCTTGCCAAATGAGATGACACAAGCACGCAGCATATCTTCAAGCACTTGATTAACTCGTTCAACCTGGCCTTGGGACTGCGGGTGATAAGCTGAGCTCCAAGTTATATGAGTTCCCATAGCTTCTTGGAAACTTGCCCAGAACTTTGAGGTGAAGAGGCTGCCACGGTCTGAACTGATCTCCTTCGGAATACCATGGAGTGTAACAATTCTGGAGATATACAAGTCTGCTAACTGACTAGCAGTGATTGTCTCCTTGACTGGCAGAAAATGTGCAACTTTGGAGAATTGGTCGACGATGACAAGAATAGCATCGTGACCCTTTTGTGATTTGGGAAGGCCAGTGATGAGATCCATTTGAACCTTGTCCCATTTCCATACAGGGATAGGAAGCGGTTGCAGGAGTCCAGCAGGCTTTTGATGTTCTGCTTTGACGCGATGGCAAACGTCACATTCAGCAACATAGCAAGCGATGTCTTGCTTCATCTTAGACCACTAGTACCTCTGACGAAGGTCTTGATACATCTTGGTGCTACCCAGATGAATAGACAGTGGTGTATCATGTGCCTCCTTCATAACTTTGTCTGTCATAAGTTCGAACCAAGGTACCACAAGGCAATCTCTGAAGTACAAGGTTCCATCTTCAGCAAGCGAGAAATCTCTGGCTTTTTCAAAGGCAAGATCCCTTTTCATCTGATCAACTTCAGCATCTTTTGCTTGCGCAGACTTAATAGCTTTCTCGAGAGTTGGTTCCAAAACAAGGGTATTAAGAGAACCCTGTGGAACAATATGAAGGTTCAACTTGCGAAGTTCATCATGAAGAAGGGGTTGAGCTCGCTGAACCATGAGATTGTTGAAATAAGACTTGCGACCAAAGCATTGGCCATAACATTAGCCTTACCATGGGTATATGAAATACCACAGTCATAGTCCGTAATTGCTTCCATCCATCTCTATTGACGGAGATTCAGATCTGGCTGAGTAAACAAATACTTCAGACTTTGGTGATCCGTGTAGATCTCGCACCGATTACCAAGAAGGTAATGTCGCCATAACTTCAGTGCATAAATAACTGCAGCAAGTTCGAGATCATGAACTAGGTAGTTTTCTTCATGAGGACGCAACTATCGCGAGGCATAAGCAATCACCTTGTGTTCTTGCATTAGGACACAGCCTAATCCTTGGCGAGAGGCGTCGCAATAAATGACGAATTCCTTGCGAGAATCCGGAGGAGTAAGCACTGGAGCAGATGTCAACTTGTCCTTGAGTGTTTGGAAACTTTCCTGACATTTATCTGTCGACTCAAACTTAACGCCTTTGTGAAGCAGATTGGTCAAGGGCTTGGCAATCTTGGAAAAGTTCTCGACAAAACGACGGCAATAGCTGGTGAGTCCGAGAAAACTTCTCACTTGCTTGACATTCTTCGGGGGAGTCCAGTCAAGAATAGCCTGAACTCGCTCTGGGTTGACAGCAATACCATCCTTGGAAATCACATGACCAAGGCAGGTCACTTCGGACAACCAGAATTCACACTTGGAATATTTGGCATATAGCTAATGCTCTCGAAGCTTTTCTAGTACAAGGCGAAGATGTTTAGCATGTTCTTCCTTATTCTTCGAATAAACTAGGATATCATCCAGACAAACCATGATGAACTTGTCGAGGTAATCCATGAAGATATAGTTCATCAATCGGGAGAACGTTGCTGAAGCATTGGTTAAGCCGAAAGACGTGACGGTGTACTCGTATGAGCCGTATCGAGTAACGAAAGCAGCCTTTGGAATATCCTCTTCACGAACTCGGATCTGGTGGTAACCCAACCTTAAGTCGAGTTTAGAGAATACTGAGGAACCAGCTAGTTGATCATACGGATCGTTGATCCGAGGAAGCGGATACTTGTTCTGAATTGTTGCTTGGTTGATAGGTCGGTAATCTTGAACCAACCGATTTGTTCCATCCTTCTTCTTGACAAAGAGAGAAGGTGCTCCCCAAGCAGAAGAACTGGGGCGAATGAAACCCTTACGAAGTGACTTGCCAATTTCCTCCTTAAGTTCAAGGAGTTCATGCGGCGGCATTTTGTATGGGCGCTTGGCAATAGGAGTAGTGCACGGTTTCAAGTCTATAACGAATTCGACAGCTCTAGCAGGGGGTATTCCTGGAAGTTCTTCTGGAAAGACATCTTGGAATTCACGAACGACTGGAATGTTCTCTATTCCTTCAAGAGGTGAAGCATTCAATGCATTCAGTGCATATATCTGGCTCTCGGCATTCTGGATTATCTGGGCTGAGTAGTTGATCATCTGGCCAGAAGGGTGTGTGAGTTGGACTGTCTTGGTGGCACAGTCGATCACAGTATTATGGGCTGTCAACCAATCCATACCAAGAATGATGTCTATGTTGGAAGGTCCGAGCACAACGAGAGAAGCCGGAAAAAGTAGACCTCCAATCTCAATTTGGTTGCGAGGGCTTACCATTGCGGTTTGCCACTTAGATCCCGGAGATTGAACCGCTAAAGGAGTGGGTAATTTCTCCATGCCTAACTCATGTAACTGAGCAAATTGTTGGGACACAAAGGCATACGATGCTCCTGAGTCAAAGAGAACAGAGGCTGGCACTGAATTAACGCGAAGGGTACCCATCACGATTTTTGGGGCCTCACGAGCTTCTTCAATCTTGACATGGGTGACTTGACCACAACTCATAGCAGGTGGCCTGGGACTACTTCTTCTGGTAGGATGGTTTCGACGGCCCTTCTTACGGCCAACTGGAGGACGTGATGCATTCTGCAGCTAACCCTGACGACAGTTGAGAGCAAGGTGCCCTGTCTGTCCACACTTGAGGCATAAACCATCATTATGGGGAGGAGCCATAGCATTGGGCTGTCCACCCTGAATCGTTAAGTCTCGGTGGCGGAGGCACATGAGGTGCGACATAAGACGGCCTTGGTGTTGGAGCAGGTCGGTGATAAACATTGTGCGGGATCCACACTTGACGTTTCTGAGCAGGCTGACCCGAGAATGGACCAACATCTCGAGTACGCTTGAGCGACTCCTGGTACTCAGTCAGACCAGTTTCAGCTCGGAAAGCTTGGCTAACAAGCGTCGCAAAGTCTGCGCAATCATGGACAACAAGTGCGAGCTTTATATCAGGACATAGTCCTTCACGAAATTTCTCCTGCTTGCATGAGTCAGTGCAGACGTCATCCTCAGCATAGCGGGATAAATCAAGGAATTTCCTCTGATATTCATCCATAGTCATTTTGCCCTGTGTGAGTTTGCGGAACTCCTCCTTCTTCTGGTCCATCAAACCTTGAGGAATGTGCCATGCACGAAATGTTGACTGAAATTCTTGCCAAGTGGTTACAGCTCCAGTAGGCAGCATACCCCTGTGGCTTTCCCACCATTGAGCAGTTGGACCCTTCAGGTGAAATGCCGCGAAGGTGACATAACTGTCTGGGGCAACATTAGCTGACTCCATCTCAAATAGGATGTCACGAAGCCAATCATCAGCATCCATAGGATTGGTGGAGTTGCGGAAAATGGACAGGTTGAGGCGCAAGAATTCTTGTAGTGTTATTGGGGCAGGCTGTTGATGAGCATTCTGGGTTGGAAATTGGGCCATTACCCCAGTCATAAACTGACGATTCAGCTCAAACTGCTGCATCATTGCGGCAATATAGGGTGGAGGTAGAGGATCGTCAGCCATCCTGCTAAAAACAACAGGGGCAGTTTAGCGAGAACAACTGCAAATGTATGGGGTCATTCATGATGTAACATGAGCAATGAACAAGAAGTGCATTAGATACATATTAGTAGTCATTAAATACATACAGATCCATGCACAGAGTTGGCTACAAATGGGTAGCATGAGTTCGGAAACACACGCAGCTAGACAAACTAGGCGGCACGCAGGCACGCGGTGGAGAGATACAACAACGTGACATAGCAAAGGCTACATCAATGTCGAAGAAAACCACTGGAGGGAGGAATCTGCAGGTGACGACGCAGGGTGCCCTCGATAAAAGGATCATGCGACCCGTAAACACTATGAAGCAGAACCTGGTCCTCAAGTCGAAGAAGGGTTAATTCAAATCTCCGGGTGGATGTGATCACGAGAACCTAGAGTTAGAGTTAGTAAAATCTTTAACCCGAAAAGAAGAGAGATCAGAATCCCAGAGTAGAGGAGAGGAATAAAAGATCCTAATCCCATCCATTGGCGACGTGGGCCCGTAAGCCACACAACAATGTTAGTAAAACAGTTTTTCTAGACTAGACTCAACTTCGGCTAAGGAGTTGGAAAGGGGCTTCCTACAGGCAGTCGGCTCTGATACCAACTTGTGACGCCCCCGACTCAATCATGCACTAATCATACATGCAAATGCGCACGATCAAGCCCAGGGACTGACGGGAAGATATCACAACACAACTCTAGACATAAAATAAAATAATACAAGCTTTATATTACAAGCCAGGGGCCTCGAGGGCTCGAATACATAAGCTCGAGTTACACAAGAGTCAACCTCCTGCCTGGGAGCCTCCGAACTACTCCTGGTCGTCAGTCTCCTCGTAGTAGTAGGCTCCGCCGGGGTAGTAGTAGTCATCGGCGGGATCAGCTATCTTCGGGACTCCGTCATCTGATCACAGCAATCGGGTATGGGGAAAAGAGGTAGCAAAGCAACCGTGAGTACTCATCCAAAGTACTCGCAAGACTTACATCAGATCTATGCTAAGTATGCATCGGTATCAAAGGAAAGGGGCTATATCTATGGACTAGACAGCAAAAATGCTAGAATAGAGGGGAAGGCCTAGCCTATCGAAGACTAGCATCTTGCAGCGTCTTGCAGCATTAGAAGAGTGCAGATTAGTAGCATAACATAAAGTAATAAGTAATAGTAGCAATGCCCAGAGATCCTTCCTCGACTCCCTGCGAGAAAGCAATCCCGGAGCTATCAAATTATTAAGTAACTCAAGTATCCAATTCTAGTTGTAGTAGATCGGGATACTCTCTGAGTGTCCGTTACCGTGGACACGGCTATTCGAATAGATAACTTCCCTGCAGGGGTGCACCAACTTACCCAACACGCTCGATTAACTCTGGCCGGACACACTTTTCCTAGTCATGCCCGGCCTTGGTTAATCAACACGACGTAGTCCTACCTAAGCTCCACAGAGAGGTCCCCGCCGGTCTACATCCTAAGCGCTCAGAGGTCTTGGGCCCATCGCCCTTTGCACTCCTGGTCATTACGTGCAGGGCGAACCCAGGCACCACCTCTGTCCTAGATGGCACCGGCCCAGCCGTGCCACAATGCTGAACTGGACGTCTGACAGAGCTTTCAGGAGAATCGTACAACGCCGAGTACTATCCCGTGTGGTGGTTAGTGCGAAAAGGCCAGAGGCCTACTCAGATCTCATATCCAAACCGTTTGTGTATTGGGAGCTCGCGGTGACAATCAGTGACTCACGATCAGTGATCCCGTCGCCCCATCTCATGGACTTATGGCAAGGGCCAGGCCCATCCCTCTCCTGGGGCGGTCTGCCTGCCCGGCCGTGCCACGTAATTATCTCGCGGGTACCCTCACAGTCAACACGACTTTACATCTCTCGTGGGTACCCCTCAGGGTCGACCCGACTTCAGCAAGGGACTGAGGTAAAAACATGGTAACCGTGTGTCCATAACATCAAGGGGAAATCCGAGGAATCACCCTCGATGGATTCCCACTCGATGTATCCGTCAAGGTGAACTTGCAGGAATCACCCTCGATGGGTTCGCACTTGAGGGGCTGCACGACAGAGGCATCATCGGAGATGGTGAAAGAGGAATCACCCTCAGTAACCCACAACCAATTAGCCATGCTACAGAGATATCATCAGGAGTGATATAGGAGGTATCACCCTCGGCACTCGATAGTAGCTCTGGAGAGTCGTACAACTAAGGGGGTGTGCGGTGCTGTGTCGGTCTCTGCACATCGATCACATTGATCGAAACATCCGGAAGCAAAGCATGGCAACACGGACAAGGGTGCGGGGCCACTGATGGATCACTAACCAGTCTATACTAAGCATATAGGACAACGGGTAAGGTATCAACAGCAGGTTACAAAATCAGTCTATGCATCAGAATAGGAGCATTCGAATACAGTAGCAAAATCTAATGCAAGCATGGGAGAGAAAGTGTGACGCCCCCGACTCGACCGTGCACTAATCATACACGCAAATGTGCATGATCAAGCCCAGAGACTCATGGGAAGATATCACAACACAACTCTAGACACAAATTAAAATTCATACAAGCTTTATATTACAAGCCAGGGGCCTCGAGGGCTCGAATACATAAGCTCGATTACACAAGAGTCAGCGGAAGCAACAAATATCTGAGTACAGACTTTATTAGACAAGGGATGCCTTAAGAAGGCTGAGCAAAACAATGACATCTAGATCGAAAAGGCGCAGGCCTCCTGCCTGGGAGCCTCCTATCTACTCCTGGTCGTCGGTCTCCACGTAGAAGTAGGCTCCACTGTGGTAGTAGTAGTCGTCGGCGGGGTCAGCTGGCTCCGGGGCTCCGTCATCTGATCGCAGCAATCGGGTATGGGGAAAAGTAGGTAGCAAAGCAACCGTGGGTACTCATCCAAAGTACTCGCAAGACTTACATCAGATCTATGCTAAGTATGCATCGGTATCAAAGGGATGGGGTTGTATCTGTGGACTAGACTGCAGATATGCCCGAATAGAGGGGAAGGCCTAGCCTATCGAAGACTAGCATCTTGCAGCATTAGAAGAGTGCAGATTAGCATATAATAAAGCAATAAGTAAGTAGTAGCAATGCCCAGAGATCCTTCCTCGACTCCCTGTGAGAAAGCAGTCCCGGAGCTATCAATTTATGAAGTAACATAGGTATCCAGTTCTAGTTGTAGTAGATCGGGATATTTTCCGAGCATCCTGTTACCGTGGACACGGCTATTCGAATAGATATACTTCCCTGCAGGGGTGCACCAACTTACCCAACACGCTCGATTAACTCTGGCCGGACACACTTTTATCGGGTCATGCCTGGCCTTGGCTGATCGACACGCCGTAGCCCTACCTAGGCTCAACAGAGAGGCCAGCACGCCGGTCTACACCCTAAGCGCTCGGGGGTCTTGGGCCCATCGCCCTTTGCACTCCTGCGCGTTGCGTACGCGGTTAGGACCAGACCTAGCCCCTGTATAAACACGCAGGCTGTCGCGGTCCACCTGGGCGCGTGCCACTCAACTACTGACGTCTGAACCCATTAGTGTGTTGGGAGCTCGCGGTGACAATCAGTGATCCACGATCTGTGGTCCCGTCGCCCTGTCTCGTGGACTTACGGCAAGGGCCAGGAATGCCCGGCCGTGCCACGTAATTATCTAGCGGGTACCCTCCAGGTCAACCCGACTTCCCAAGAGACTGTCGAGAACTCATGTCCTCCTCTACTGGGGTGGTACCGCCTGTCCCTTCAGTCCCGCAGTAACCATACATGGGATCAACAGTTAAAGGTAACCGTGTGGCCGTAACATCAAGAGGGTAATCTGAGGAATCACCCTCGATGGATTCCCACTAGATGTATCCGTCAAGGTGAACTTAGAGGAATCACCCTCGATGAGTTCACACTTGAAGGGTTGCACGACAGAGGCATCATCGGAGGTGGTGAAAGAGGAACCACCCTCGGTAACCCACAACCGACTAACTACACTACAGAGATATCTTCGGGAGTGAGATAGGATGTATCACCCTCAGCACTCGATAGTAGCTCTGCAGAGTCGTACAACTTAGGGGGTGGTGGTGCGGTGATATGACGTTCTCTGCACGTCGATCACATGGATCGAGTATCCGGAAGCTAAGCATGGCAACACGGACAAGGGTGCGGGGCCACTGATGGATCACTAACCAACCTATACTAAGCATTTAGGATAGCAGGTAAGGTATCAATAGCAGTTTACAAAAACGGGCTATGCATCAGAATAGGAGCAATCAATTACAGTAGCAAAATCTAATGCAAGCATGGGAGAGAAAGAATGGGCGATGTAGCAATAATCAAAAGGGTTTTGCTTGCCTGGAAGCTCTGCTGAAAAGGTCTGGTCGTCAGGGGCGTAAACGTACTCGACAGCAGTGTCGGTCTCGGGGTCTACCGGAGAGAAGAGGGGGAAGAAACAAATAAATACAAAGCAAACAAAAGCAACACAGATGCATGGCATGGCAATATGCTGTGCAGGGAGTGATCTAACACAATGCTACACGTTAAAAATGGAGCGGGACAATATCTGGGAATATTTTCCCGGTTTCAGGCATCTGTCAGACAGATGAACCGGAGGGGAAGGTTCCATGTTGCAATGTTGTGGGCATGTGACACGTATGAGGATGGCATATTCAGATTCGTTGGATTTTTCTGATAACCTTTCATGTAGAAAACTTTTTCATCCGAGCTACGGATTATTTTCTATGATTTTTCAAAGTTTTAGCAATTTCCTGGAATTTCTGGAATTATTTTAATTATTTAAATCCAAATTATCCAGAAACAGTAAATTGCTAGAGGTACCCAGAAGTGTACCCAGCTGATCAGCAGAGAGGCTGACCAGTGGGCCCAGTTGACTGAGTCAGCTGCCCAGTCAGCAGAGGCTGACTGGTGGGCCAGCTAACCAGTCAGCAGGCTGACTGGACAGCCTTATCCACTGGAACAGTGGGCTGGGCCCACATGTCAGTGACACAGGGCTAATTAGAGTTTATTTAAATTAAACTAAGATTAATTAGCGGTGGGCCCCAGTTGTCAGTGACTAATTAGATTAACAGATTAACTTTAAATCCAAATTAGTTCAATTAAGTGCGGGGGCCCACATGTCAGTGGCATAGCGTGCATAATCAGCACGTTGACCACGGTCAACGTGGTCAACCGGGGCCAAGGGGCCCACTGGCAGTTACCCAGGTGGGCCCCAGGCCAGGCCACGTCAGCGGCCGGCGCCGGAGTTGCTCCGGCGAGCCGTTTCGCGGCGGTCCTTCGCTGGAGTTGGCCGGAAAATCGCTACGGTGCATCATTTGCGGCGCAGGAACTTGCGTTCGAATGCTGGCATAGTCGCGCAACCAACGGTGGCGTTAGCTTGAACGAGGGTGGCCGGCAAGGGCGTCGGCGACGAGCCGTGGCGGCGGTTGCTCTCGGACCAGATCGGGCGCGCGTCTACGGGGCGTTTTCGAGCGCGCAAAGTAGCTAGGCGGGATCTTCGGCGCACCCGGAGCTCGCTAGGGCGGTCGAAAGAGGCCGTAGGGGCTCGAGAGTGCGGCGCTTGCAGTAATGGCGGCAGGCAGAGCACGGCTATGGTGGCAGCCAATAGCAGTAGCTAGGAGAGCAGCAGAAGAGAGAGAAGAGGAGCGTCGCTCACCGAGTGGCTCAAGAAAAGCCGCTGACAAGTTAGTAGCAGCAGACGGCGGCAGGATTCGCCGGAGATGCTGCCGGGGCCGAGAACGAAGGAGATGTCGATGCCGTCGAGGTAGCGGTCCCCGGCTCGACCTAGCGAGCGTGGACGATGTGGATGACTGCGGTGGTTCTCCCTGACATCTCCGTGTGGTGTGGGGAGGCTGGCGGCTACGGTGCAGCAGCGGCGTGGCGACGGTGGTGTTCTAGTGAGTTGGGAACGAGAGAGAGAGGCGATGGACGAAGGGGATGAGGACGGGCACGAGTCCCAGGGGGCCAGCGTGGCGTTCTTATCCCCTCGCAGCGCCTGTAGCGGCGCGGGCGCGGCGAGCTGGTGCGGTGGCGACAGCGGGCGGCGTCTGGTGCGCGCGCTAGTGACACGGGGAGGAGAGAAGAGGGAGACGGCGGGGAGTGGGCTATGTCGGTACCGAAACCAGCAGATCTCGGGTAGGGGGTCCGAGCTGTGGATCTTGGAGTTAATGAGTAATAGGGAACACAGAGACAGCGATTTACCCAGGTTCGGGCCCTCTCGAAGAGGTAAAACCCTACGTCCTGCTAGATTGTATTGATGTGATTGTATGAAGGTTACAGAGTTGATCTACCTCGAGATCGGGTGGGCTAAACCCTAGGAGGGTATGATGATTCTCTCCCCCTACGTACTAAACCCTCTGGTTTATATAGACACCAGAGGGACCTAGGGTTACACATGGTCGGTTGCCATCAGGGGATAAACATGCCGGTTACGCTAAATATTTCTTGGAGGAGACGCCAAATCTTCGGAGGTTTCCTTCTAGTGCACAGGGTCTCCTACTATCCGGCCTTCCTTTGATGAGTAAAGAGCGGCCCACTAGTTCGGCCTACGAGAGATAGGCCGGCAGCCCGAGTACCCCCTAGTCTGGGACACCCTCAGTAGCCCCCGAACTAGCCTCCAATGCCGAGGTTGACAGTCTTCGGCGGCTCCATGCTCCAAGGGTCTTCGGCTTGGGGGGCGAGTTCCTTCCATCACCTGTGTTCGGTTTGACAATAATTCGGCCGCCGAGGATCCTTTGATTGGCGAGGCTTTGCGGAGCCCGCCATACCATTTTTCTTCACCCAGAATTAATGACATGCCTCAATTTTTGCGCACCCAGGGAATGCGAGCGGCCCAGTAGGTTTTTACAAAAATACCCCTCTTTGGGGGAAAGAATGCCCTTTTAATAGGTCAAGGACGTGGAGGCTAACGCACCACATCCCCTGCCATTCTTCCCCACATCCCCGAGAGGTCACAGCCAGCAAACAATGGGGAGTGTTACAGGCTCCTCCTCACGCCCTCACGGCCCCCGTCAAGGCGATTGGGCGACCTGCTCAGTATCCCGCATGCGATTGAGCAGCCTCGAGATGCAGGGGTATCTTCCCACTTCAGATCTCACATCCAGCCGCCCCGGATTAACTTCTGCAGACGGGGAGGCCCTCGCAGAGAACTTCCCTACCCCCCATGAAGAGGAAAGGGTATGCTTCATTCCCTTCCTCTTGCGAGGCCTAGGTTTCCCCATTCATCCCTTCCTGAGGGGTCTACTAGAGTTTTACGGGATCCAACTCCACCACCTTACCCCAGGATCGATTCTACACATCTCGGGCTTCGTCGCCCTTTGCGAGATGTTTCTGGGCTGCGAGGCCCATTTCGAGTTGTGGAGGAAATACTTCTGCCTTGTCCCCCGCACCCGAGGAGGGATAATTTATGAGGTCGGCGGGGCCGAGGTATGGCGTATCGCCGTAACGGGATATCCCATAGGGGCTCCCAAGAAAGATGCCGAGGAGTGGACCTCGGAATGGTTTTATATTGAAGACGTCCCCCTATTCGAGCCAGCTCGGAGGGGGTTACCCGAATTCTCACTTGTTTCTCCGAAGAAGCGGTTCAACTAGTGCCCGAAGAGTTCTTCCCAAGAGGAAAACGCTGAAGTAACGCGGCTGGCCGCTCAAGTGAGGTGGCTAGCCCACAACGGGCTAACCGTGATCGACATGATGGCAGCAGCCATTGCTCGGTGGGTTCAACCTCTTCAACAGAGAGTACACCCGCTATGGTGCTACAACGGGGAGAATGACTCGACCCGATACACACGGAAGGGACCTGCCGATCAGGCGGCGATGGTAGCCATACTGGCCGATCTTTTCAAGGGAGAAGAGCAAGAGTTTGCTCGGTTAAGGCCCAAGGAAGGCTTCTCGAGCTATAAACCCATCGAAACGGTGAGTCCAACCACGCTTCATAGCTCGGACGGCACGCCCATTTTTCTTAATCCACTTTTTAACTTGTCCAAACAGAGCTGGAGGCGCTGGATCGAGACAGTGAGCTGCCCTGCTCCTCAACCGGAGAGTCATTCTCGTGACGACGACCCCTGGGTTTCATGACGATCCTGAAACATCGATCGGTTTTGAGGAGGGGGTCTTCTACCAGGAGAGCCTTGATGGCTCTAAGGTGGCCCTCTTGGCCGATCACCCCAGGGCGCTTCCCTCCTCCGCTGTAAGTGACCAACGGGCTCCTTCTCGAAAAAGACGCTCAGCTACTGCGGCTCCAAATACACTGACTTCTACTCCCAAGGGCCGCCGTACGACACGTCAGACATCTGCAAGAGTGGCACTAGCGGCCCCAGCGGCAAGTGGCCGTGGGGCGTCTAAACGCGCGGCCCCGATGGAAGTTACGTCATCCGCACCCCGCCCGAAGAGGTAACGCATCCGTCGCACCAACATAGTCTTTACTTCTGACACTCGCCGAGAATGCCAACAATTTTCTCTGCGGTGTCCTGCAGGCGATATGTAGAACCGCCTTCACCTGAGGATGTTGAAGAGGTGCCGGGGGGTGACCCAAAACCGAGGTCCCCAGTCATAGCTGGCGTTGCTCCAGAGGTCCTTGCCGAGGACCAGCATCCCGAGGACTCAGGGGGCGTATCGGTCACCAACTCCGAGGTCGAAAGCGTGATGAATCACCGGTAGCGCAAGGCGTCGCTATGGCACTCTGCATTTTTCGATCAGGAGTTTAATGCTCTTAGGTCGGTAGACGCGTACCTCGGAGCTGCCCGAACGGGACTCAAGGGGGTAGTTAAGCTCATGTCTACTAATCTGCAGGTATACCGTTGGTTTTGACAACCAGTTACCTAACCCAGTAGCCCCCGAGCCTTAATTTGGGCGGAACGGCCAAGTTAAGGGTATGATGTTTATAATGCCGTGCTATTGTGCAGACTGTTCGGGAACAAAACAAAAAGCTAGCCGTAGACCTCGGGCTAGCGCAAACATAGTTAAAATCTGTGGAAGCCGAATTAGAGGAGGTCCAGAAATTTACCAAAGAGGCACATGGTAAGTGCCGAACTTAAATGTGTATAAATTTTTTGATGGAACACCTTTTCTAATGAAAGATGGATCCGTAGCAGCCGAGTCTATAAATCAGCTGCAGAAGGATCTGGATGCTGCCAGAGAAGCTCAAAGGTATGCGGAGTCGCAGCAGGAGGCTGGCTACCGCGTACTGACCCGAAGTCATGAGGAAAGGGATAAGCTCAAGGCGGAAGGTCAACAACAGGCCCAAGAAATCAAGAGCTTGAAAGCTCAACTAGCCCTATCCCAGGAGGAGAACCAGAGACTGAAAGCTGGCATGTTCGGTGAGTGCAACCCAGTTTTTCAGTTCATAGACTGTATGTTTTAGACAGCGATATGAACAACTCCATGTCTCATTGTAGTTCTTCTGACCGGACGCCCCGAAGAGGAGGCCAGCTCTTTCGGACGGGACCTGCTGAAGGAGCTATCCGCCGTACATGAGCGGGCCCGAAAAGCCATGAAGAGCATGTTCAAGGCACTATGGCCTGGCAAGGTGGTCTCGGAAGGGATGGCCGAACTTGCGAATTGATTCAAAGGAGCTCGGCACCACTTTGAGTTATGGAAGATGTCATCTTGTCGAGAGGGAGCACGGGAAGCTTGGGCGATGATCAAGACCTGCTTCACCAAGCTGGAACCAGAGCATTTAGCTAGGGTTGGGCCGGTAGGGCCAGATGGGCAGGAAGTGCCCGTGCATCTGGTATATGACCAGGTTATGCCCGTAGCTCGGCTGTCCCAAGCAGATTGTGCTCTAGAGACCATAATAGATGGTCTTGATCAAGATTGACATTTTGATTCTATGTATCTATGTACTTTACATCAAATAGTCTCCAAACCGTGCTTGAAACGTTGTCTTAACCGGCCATCGGCTTCCGTCTCCCCAGCCAGGGGCCGAGGAGTGTTTCCTACTATGCGATCCGAAAATATCGGAAAAACACTTCGGAGAACCAGGCAATCCGGCCATTTGGTGCAAACAGACAAAAACGCGCTCGGGGAGTTATGTTATATTACTGTTTAACGTAAGAAACATCTTCCGACGAAAATAGTTCCTCTATGGGTTCCTTTCTTCGGGTTACCACGTTGATCATGGACATATAACCGAATACCCCAAATAGTCGGGGATGGTTACTTCGGGAAAATAACCCCGGAATCTTGGCAATAGCTGCCAATTATTTTCACTTCCCCCATGGCCGACCAATTATGTTCTTAAGAACGCTAGCTTTTGGCTTCACCCGTCTGAGGTACGCACCCGGGTAATCCGGACGTAACAATCACAGAGGTGCTCCCTTTACTCCCTAGCCGAACAATCGGGAACGTAGGGAGTAAACATAGGAGCAAGGCAACCCAGCTTGGCCAAATCTTAAGTCAAATTGATGCATGTGATGGCTTTAGAACGATACTGGAAGGTTGCAAACATGTAAAAAATGATGGTTGCACAAATAATATATGACCGGCTCCGTAAAAGAAGCCCCTAGGTAAAAGCGTGTGGTACATTCGAGGATGTTTGCCGAAGAAAAACTTAACGTAGTTCGGCTTAACCGAACACAACCCGGGAAAGACTAGTTACTCAAAAAATATAAATCCGAGAAGCATAAACTAAAGAGGGTGATGACGCTGATTTAGCCGTAGAAGCGTTGAAGCCGAGCTGTGTTCCACGGGTTTGGTTCGAGGTGGTCGTCCTTTGGGTCGCGTAGACGATACGCTCCGCCCGCGAGTACCTGATCAATTATGAAGGGCCCCTCCCATTTGGGCGACAGCTTATGCTTCTGCTTCTCCGGGAGGCGCAGGACGAGGTCACCCACGTTGTAGGCCTTTGCCCGTACTTCCCTGCTCTGATAGCGTCTGGCCTGTTGCCGATAGAAGGCAGAACGAGCCCGAGCTATATCGCGCTCCCCTTCCAGGGCGTCCAGGTCATCTTGCCAATCCAGCTAGGCCTCCCTTTCTTCATACATACGTACTCGAGGTGCGTCATGAATAAGATCGCTGGGGAGGACGGCTTCTGCCCCATACACCATGAAGAACGGTGTGTAGCTCGTGGATCAATTGGGAGTGGTGCATAGGCCCCACAATATGGAGTCGAGCTCCTCGACCCAGTGGCTGTCAGATTCTTTTAAAGATCGGACCAAACGGGGCTTGATGCCGCTTAAAATTAGGCCATTAGCTCGCTCGACCTGTCCATTGGACTGTGGGTGATATACCGAGGCATAGTCGAGCTTAATGCCTAAATTAGCGCACCAGTCTTTGACTTCCTGGATGGTAAAATTGGATCCATTGTCCATTATTATGCTATGGGGGACACCGTAAACGATGCACGACGCCGGATATAAAATCAATGACCGTCTTGGACTTGGCTGAGGTTACTGGTTTTGCCTCAATCCATTTAGTGAATTTGTCTACCATGACGAGTAGATATTTATTTTTCTTGGTCCCC
This sequence comes from Elymus sibiricus, assembly GCA_039707655.1. Classification (NCBI taxonomy): domain Eukaryota; kingdom Viridiplantae; phylum Streptophyta; class Magnoliopsida; order Poales; family Poaceae; genus Elymus; species Elymus sibiricus. The sequence goes on from CM077676.1 coordinate 313,639,725, forward strand.
CCTTTAAGTGGTCCGACCATGTCCAGCCCCCAGACCGCGAAGGGCCAAGTAATCGGTATCGTCCGAAGAGCCGTGGGGGGCATATGACTTTGATTTGCAAAGAGTTGGCATCCAACGCAATGTTGGACCAATGTTTGGGTGTCTGCGCGGGTAGTGGGCCAGAAGAACCCGGCTCGGAAGACCTTGCTAACCAGGACCCGAGCTGCTGCGTGGTGACCACCCATGCCGGCGTGGATTTCGGCCAAGAACTGTTTCCCCTCCTCTTCGGATATACATCTTTGGAGGACGCCGGTAGTGCTTTTCTTGTATAGTTTGCCCTTGTGGACCTTGTAGGCTTTAGATCGCCGAATGATTCACCTTGCCTCAGTCTAGTCATCGGGTAGCTCTTGGCGGAGAAGATAAGCGAGGAAGGGCTCGGTCCATGGTGCAATTATCGCCATGACTTCGTGGGCCAAAGACGTCTCTTCGACGGCCGAGCCCCCGACAATTCCTTCGTCTGGTTCGATAGTTGGAGGGACGAGCTCTCCTAAGCCCTTGATTTTAGAGTCCTGGCCATCCTCCTGCCACACCACGGACGGCTTGAAGAGTCACTCCAAAAAGGTGTTCTCAGGAACACGATCGCGCTTGGCACCCATTCGAGCAAGGACATCGGCAGCTTGATTGCTGTCTCTAGAAACATGGTGGAACTCCAGCCCTTCAAAACGGGCGGATATCTTTAGGACGGCGATACGATATGCTGTCATTTTTGGGTCTTTTGCGTCGAACTCGCCATTGACTTGAGAGATGGCAAGATTAGAGTCTCCTCGTACCTCGAGCCACTGTACACCCATTGACACCGCCATCCGAAGTCCATGCAACAGAGCTTCGTATTCGGCCGCATTGTTGGAGTCGGTGTACATGATCTAAAGTACATACCGGATATTGTCGCCAGTGGGAGATGTGAGAACCACTCCAGCCCCCAGCCCGGCGAGCATTTTGGAGCCATCGAAGTACATCGTCCAATGCGAATATGTACTGTACTCTCTAGGGAGCTCGGCTTCCGTCCATTCCGCTACGAAATCCGCCAACACCTGAGATTTAATAGCTCGGCGTGGTCGATACATGATTTCAAAGGGGAGGAGCTCGATAGCCCATTTAGCTCTACGGCCGGTGGCGTCTCGATTGTTGATTATGTCATTCAGGGGTACTTCGGATGCCACCGTGACCGAACACTCTTGAAAATAGTGGTGGAACTTTCGGGATGACATGAAAACTACGTACGCTATCTTCTAATAATGTGGGTACCTCGTTTTACACAGGGTGAGCACTTCAAATACATAGTACACTAGCTTTTGCACCTGGAGCTTGTGACCCTCTACCTCTCGTTCGACGACGAGAACCGCGCTGACCACCTGATTCGTGGCCGAAATATATAGCAGCATTGGCTCGCCCAAGCTGGGTGCTGTCAAGATGGGGTTGCTAGCCAGTAGTGTTTTGATTTCCTCAAGTGCGGCCGCTGCCTCGCTAGTCCACTCGAACTTCTTGGTTCGTTTAAGCATCTTGTAGAGTGGTAGGGCCTTCTCTCCGAGGTGTGAGATGAAGCGGCTCAAGGCTGCTACGTAGTCGGCCAGTTTCTGAACGTGCTTCAGCTCGGTAGGAACCGCTAGCTGGGACAATGCCCGTATTTTCGCTGAGTTAGCCTCTATTCCTCTATGGGAAACAATAAATCCGAGCAACTTGTCGGCCGGCACTCTGAAGACACACTTTTCCGGATTGAGCCATATATCGAAAGTTCGTAGGTTGTCGAAGGTTTGTCGGAGATCGTCCACCAGCTGACTAACGTGTTTGGTTTTGACAACCACATCATCCACATATGCCTCGACCGTTTTGCCGATCTGCCTTTCCAAACACGTTTGGATCATGCGCTGGTATGTAGCCCCTGCATTTTTTAATCCGAAGGGCATTGTGTTGAAACAGAATGGTCCATAGGGGGTGATGAATGCTGTGGCCGCTTGATCGGACTCCTTCATTTTAATTTGATGGTATCCGGAGTAAGCGTCGAGGAAACACAGCGAGTCATGCCCTGCAGTGGCGTCTATGATCTGGTCTATGCGGGGCAAGGGGAAAGGATCCTTGGGGCAGGCCTTGTTTAAGTCCTTGAAATCGACACACAACCACCAGGATTTCTCCTTATTAGGTACCATGACCAGATTAGCCAACCACTCCGGATGTTTGATGCTCGGATGAATCCGGCTTCGAGCAACTTTGCCAGTTCCTCGCCCATAGCTTGATGCTTGGGTTCAGAAAATCGGCGTAAAGCCTGTTTGGCTGGCTTGAAACCTTTAATTATGTTCAAGCTGTGCTCGGCTAAGCTACGTGGGATCCCTGGCATATCTGACGGGTGCCAGGCAAAGATATCCCAGTTTTCACGCAAAAATTTGTGCAACTCTTCATCGACCGCGGGGTCCAGCTGAGCTCCAATGGATGCCATCTTGTTGGGATCTGTTGGATGCACTTGGAATTTGACGATTTTATCTGCTCGTTTGAAGGACGTAGATTTGGGCCTTTTATCGAGGATTACATCATCCTTGTCCACCGTTGAACGGAGCGCGGTTAGTTCTTCGGCTGCGAGGGCCTCGGACAACTCTTCGAGGGCGAGCAATGCTGTTTTATTCTCGACCCGAAGAGCTCTGTCCGGATCACTTGTGACTGTGATCACGCCGTTTGGCCCTGGCATCTTAAGTTTCATATACCCGTAATGTGGGATAGCATGGAATCGGGCGAATGCGTCACGCCCCAATAAGGCGTGGTAGCCACTGCGGAAGGGCACCATGTGGAAGAGCAATTCCTCGGATCGATAGTTCTCGGGGGTTCCGAAGACTACATCGAGAGTGACGCGACCACTGCAACGTGCCTCCTTTCCGGGGATGATCCCTCGAAAGGTGGTGTGACTTTGCTCGATGCGAGATCTGTCAAACTGCATTCTGTCCAGGGTGTCCTCGTAAATGAGGTTTAGCCCACTGCCGCCGTCCATTAACACCTTTTGGAGTCGAAATCCATCCACTATGGGGTCGAGGACGAGGGCGGCAGCAGTTCGGATAGGGCGAGATCTCGGCTGATCTTGTTCGTTGAAAGTGATAGGTATGTCTGTCCATGAGTCCACTGCTGCCACATGGTGAATTTGACTGAGCTCTCGAAGGGCTCTCTTCCTTTGATTGTTTGAAGAGTATGTCTCGTAGATTGTTAGGATCCCGGCGTCATTGTCAAGGGGCGCTGCTGGACATCTATTTGAATATGGGCCTCCGAGGATGGCTTCGCCGCTCTTGGCGACTTGCCTGACCACCCAGCAAGCTCGAAGGCTGTGGGTTGGGGGTATGTTGAGCAGGACGGAGTGTATGGGGCACGGTTTGTCCAGTAGTTCGTCAAGGACTGTTCTGGATCCTGTCAGGAGTTTCTTCCTTTTCTTGGACGGCTCGTATTGAGGTGTCCGACGAGGGTGTGCGCGTTTTGCCCGAGGTCGGCTTGATCCCTCGGCATGGATTGACTCCGCTTGCTCGAGCTGAGCCTGCCAAGCATCTTCCATGGCGCAGTATTTGGACACCAAGTCCGATAACTCGGAAAAGTTTTGGATGTGGCGGCGGGCGAGGGCGTTTAAGATGCCTTCGTCTCGGCAGTTCTGTCGGAAAACCGCCAGAATTTCCTTGTTGCAACAGTCCGTTATCTTGTTTTTGACGAGAAGGAATCTAGCCCAGAAGTGCCGAACTGTCTCTCCGGGCCGTTGCTTTATGTACATTAGGTCCCATATGTCGGGCCATCCTGAGTTGCTTGGACAGTACTCGATGTGGGGGTGGGTGGGATAAAAAATTTAATCCCAGCATCGTGTGAGTCCGGGGTTTTGGCGGTTGCATCCTGGATCGACACAGAATCCGATGTGCCGGGCTATGGATCCAGATTTTTAGCCAGGCGCGGTTGCGTAGACTCGAGGTCGTGCGCTGAATCAGACTTCGGCTTTGAATTCTCTCCGGAGCGGAGTTGGGCTGCCGAGCTGGAGGATGGAGCTTGATCATCGGAAATTCGCACCCCATGTGCTCTCGGCTCCGGGAGGAGGAGCGAGCCCTCGGTCGAGCCTTCGATAGTGGCGACCAAGTGGGCGGCCAGAGGGGTGTGAATTTCCCTGTCATCGGCTTTAAGCCCGATCTGGTCGTAGACCGAGCACTGGCCATCTGTGATTCCCATGGCTTGGATCCGATCTAGTATCCTGTTTAGTAGCGAGAGATCCGTCGGACCCAAGTTCTGGCAGTTTTCGGGGTCAACCCGCAGTATGGATGTGCCGGGAGCGTTTGACATCGCCCCGCAGTCATGCTCGGCTGAGGCCGGTCTTCGGCCGCCGAGCGCAGAGATTGGATCCGGGCTCAAAGCTGGGTCTGGAGTGGCGGCCGTCCCGATAGTGGGGTGGGCCGTACCCGAAGTCAAAGCTTCAGGGTTTGCGGGCCCTCCAGATGAGGCCGAGGACCCTATAAGAATAAGGTCTCCCCGGGAGTCGGCGATGAACTCTAAGTTCCCGAACCTGATCTCCTGATCGGGGGTAAAGCTGTTGACCAGGCCGAGGCAACCGGCCGGATCGGCGTGTAGCATGACGCTGCCGAACGCAAGGAGCTGGCCGGGAACGAAGATGTCCCCGCAGCTAGCACTGTTGCTGATGACTAAGTGAGCCATTGATCCTCGATGACCCTACAATGGAGCCTCTCAATGAAAGCACCAATGCCGGTACCGAAACCGGCAGATCTCGGGTAGGGGGTCCGAGCTGTGGATCTTGGAGTCAATGAGTAACAGGGAACGCAGAGACAGCGATTTACCCAGGTTCGGGCCCTCTCGAAGAGGTAAAACCCTACGTCCTGCTAGATTGTATTGATGTGATTGTATGAAGGTTACAGAGTTGATCTACCTCGAGATCGGGTGGGCTAAACCCTAGGCGGGTATGATGATTCTCTCCCCCTACGTACTAAACCCTCTGGTTTATATAGACACTAGAGGGACCTAGGGTTACACCTGGTCGGTCGCCATCAGGGGATAAACATGCCGGTTACGCTAAATATTTCATGGAGGAGATGCCAAGTCTTCGGAGGTATCCTTCTGGTGCACGGGGTCGCCTACTATCCGGCCTTCCTTTGATGAGTAAAGAGCGGCCCACTAGTCCGGCCTACGAGAGATAGGCCGGCAGCCCGAGTACCCCCTAGTCCGGGACACCCTCAGGCTGGGCCGCACTGTGGACTAGAGCCCACACGCACAGCACGCTTCGGCCCTTTTCCATTTCTTTTTCTGTTTCTTTTTACAGAAATGATTTTGCATTTAGTTCAGCCACCAAATCACTTTTATAAAATATGCCACTTGCCACGTTAAATACTTTGCAATATATGGCACTGCCACAAAAAGTTTGGTAGGCTTTTGAATCCATTTGAATTTTTCATAAATGAAATGGCATTATAAAATGCTGAAATAGCACTGTTTTAATTGCTATAGCTCATTTTAGCAAATAGGTGATGTTGTTTTCCTGAACAAATATTTGTTTTGGAATATTTGCTAAATGATGAACTATTTTTCAGCAATTTTAGTGCAACTTCAAATTTCACTTATAATTTGAATTGAATTCAGGGGTGGAATTTGAAATGAGATATGAATCAAAGATGATTAAGCTTTGCAAAACAAAGTGACTTGGCTTAATCATGATGGATTACTGTAGTGCATTACCCAGGGGTGTTACAATTCTCCTCCTCTAAAAGAAATTCTCGTCCCGAGAATTCAGGAGGTAGAAGGAAAAGGTCGGGGTATTCCTGGAAGTTCTTCTGGAAGCACCTCTTAGAAGTCGCGGACGACTGGAACGTTTTCAATACATCATATTTAATGCCATGCATGTATGCAAAAGCTTCGGATATAAATGATTGCGATGCTCCTGAATCAAATAGAACAAAAGCTGGTACTGAATTACCTAGAAGAGTACCCTTGAAAGTAGCTGGCTGACCTGGAGCTTCATTCAAATCAACATGGTAAGCTTGACCACGACCATAAGAAGGTCTGGCATTGTTGTTGCAGGGCTGGTTGTTACCGCGGCCATTACCACAGCCAGCAGGGGGAAGTATAAGCAGATTCTGATTCTGAGGGCATTCTCTGGCTCGATGACCTGGACGGCCACACTTGAAGCAGAGCCCATCATTGGGACAGGGAGCAGGAGCTCGAAGCAGTGGAGCCTGAGGTCTTGGCTGCCCCGGCGGTGGAGGAGGTGCAGCTGGATGGTACATGCCATGAGGAATCCAGATACGGCGCGTCTGCGATGACGAGCCTGAAGATGAGCCCGCATCATGGGTGCGCTTGAGAGCGTCCTTGTGTTCCTTTAGTCCAGTCTCAACTTGAATGGCCTTGTTCACCAAGGTGGCAAAGTCAGCAAAGTCTTGGACAAGAAGGGCTAGCTTGATGTCAAGGTTGAGCCCTTCACGGAACTTCTCCTGTCTGTGGGCATCAGTAGGAATGTCTTCCTCAGCATAGCGAGATAGGTCAAGGAACCCCGGCTGGTAAACTCCCACAGTCTTGCTGCCCTGAGTGAGGTTACGGAACTCACGTTTCTTCCGGTCCATGATTCCCTGAGGAATGTAGCGGGCACGGAAAGCAGCTTGGAATTCCAGCCAAGTGATGATGGTTCCAACAGGCAGGATGCGTCTGTGGCTGTCCCACCATTGAGCAGCAGGACCCTTCAGGAAGTAGGATGCAAACGTGACATAGCTGTCAGGGGCAACATTGGTTGACTCCATCTCATAAGTGATGTCACGAAGCCAGTCATCAGCATCAAGCGGCTGCACTGAGTTACGGAATATAGCTGGGTTGAGACGCACGAAATCTTGCAAGGTTATTGGGGCTGGCTGCTGGTTGGCATTAGGTCGAGGAAACTGATCCATAAGCCCTTGCATGAACTGACGGTTCATTTCAAATTGTTGCATCATTGCAGCCATATAGTCGGGCGGTGGTGGATTGTTGGCACCACGGCCACGACGTGCGGGTCTAACCATCTTGCTAAATTCAACAGGGGGTAATTTAGCAATGAGTATTGCAGGTGTATGGAATCATTCATGAAGTAACACGCACAACAAAGGAAGTGCTATAGGTACATCATCATAGTCAAACATGACATATAGATCCATACATAGATTCGGTTACAAGCCAGCGGTACAACTTCGGAAAGGAAAGGCTAGACACACTAGGCGGCACGCAGGCACGCGGTGGAGGGATACAACAACGGGACATAGCGATAGCTACATCAACGTCGGAAAGAACCACTGGAGCCAGGCAGCTGCAAGTGACGACACAGGGTGCCCTCGACACAAGGATCCTGCACTCCGTGAACACGCTGGTGCAGAACCTGGTCCCGAACTGGAAGAAGAGGACCACGTGGAGGAGTAAAACCTCCAACAGCAGGCCACTCAAGACCTGGTGGCATCTCCGTCCTGCGCGGGTAAAGGATATACTAAGGATGTATCCCTGCACTGACTGCTGGCAGCAACTGGGTCAAAGCGTCGTAAAGACGAGCACGAGTGGCATACAACTCGACAGCAAGAGTTCGGGCAGTGCGATCCAGAGCCTCAGTGTACTGTACCAAAACCTGCGGGTCATAACGACATCGCACGTAAGGGGTACAGACTGCAGTGTAGTATCCACTCTCATCCCCAGAAAGGGCATACGGGATATATCTGAAACCAGTCTCCTCCAAGCGGCTGTGCTCTCCACGGAGACGGGCAACAGCGGTATAGGCAGCATCATGGACTGCCATGTCAATAGTCACTCCAACACCATGAAAGGTGTGCAACTCAGTGGTGGAGTTATTCTGCCGATCAAAGATACGAACCACAGCGTGGTACTACTCCTGGTTGAACTCGCGGTAGTCCTCGTAAATAGTGTACTCGGGGTACCAGCGATATCCCAGCCTGGTCAAAAGGTCGACCAGAATAGCAGGGAATCCAGTCGCATCAACAGCCATAGTCTGGTGTACAAGCTGTCTTGCGGGACGCATCTGAAACAAGGGAGTGCAAGATGTCAAATGACAGTGTGAGGAGCGTATGATAACTTTGAAAGGAATGGTTGCAGATAATCCAGCTCTCCGGTTGGACGTGAACACGAGAACCTAATGTTAGAGTTAGCAAAATCTTTAATCCGAATAGAAGAGAAATCAGAGTCCCAGAGTAAAGGAGAGGAATAAAAGATCCTAAACCCATCCATTGGCGACGTGGGCCCATAAGCCACACAACCATGTTAGTAAAATCGTTCTTCAAAGACTAGACTCAACTTCAGCCAAGGAGTTGGAAAGGGGCTTCCTACAGGCAGTCGGCTCTGATACCAACTTGTGACGCCCCCGACTCGACCGTGCACTAATCATACATGCAAATGCGCACGATCAAGCCCAGAGACTCACGGGAAGATATCACAACACAACTCTAGACACAAATTAAAAGTCATACAAGCTTTATATTACAAGCCAGGGGCCTCGAGGGCTCGAATACATAAGCTTGATTACACAAGAGTCAGCGGAAGCAACAAATATCTGAGTACAGACTTTATTAGACAAGGGATGCCTTAAGAAGGCTGAGCAAAACAACGACATCTAGATCGAAAAGGCGCAGGCCTCCTGCCTGGGAGCCTCCTATCTACTCATGGTCACCGGTCTCCACGTAGTAGTAGGCTCCACCGTGGTAGTAGTAGTCGTCGGCGGGGTCAGCTGGCTCCGGGGCTCCGTCATCTGATCGCAGCAATCGGGTATGGGGAAAAGAAGGTAGCAAAGTAACCGTGAGTACTCATCCAAAGTACTCGCAAGACTTACATCAGATCTATGCTAAGTATGCATCAGTATCAAAGGGAAGGGGTTGTATCTGTGGACTAGACTGCAGATATGCCAGAATAGAGGGGAAGGCCTAGCCTATCGAAGACTAGCATCTTGAAGCATCTTGCAGCATTAGAAGAGTGCAGATTAGCATATAATAAAGCAATAAGGAAGTAGTAGCAATGCCCAGAGATCCTTCCTCGACTCCCTGCGAGAAAGCAATCCCGGAGCTATCAATTTATTAAGTAACACAGGTATCCAGTTCTAGTTGTAGTAGATCGGGATATTTTCCGAGCGTCCTGTTACCGTGGACACGGCTATTCGAATAGATATACTTCCCTGCAGGGGTGCACCAACTTACCCAACACGCTCGATTAACTCTGGCCGGACACACTTTTATTGGGTCATGCCTGGCCTCGGCTGATCGACACGCCCTAGCCCTACCTAGGCTCAACAGAGAGGCCAGCACGCTGGTCTACACCCTAAGCGCTCAGGGGTATTGGGCCCATCGCCCTTTGCACTCCTGTGCGTTGCGTACGCGGCTGGGACCAGACCTAGCCCCTGTATAAACACGCAGGCTGTCGCGGTCCACCTGGGCGCGTGCCGCTCAACTACTGACGTCTGAAGAACTTCGGCTGATACATACGACGGCGAGTGCCCATACTATTCCCGCGTGCTGGTTAGTGCGAAAAGGCCAGAGGCCTAATCAGATCACATATCCAAACCCATTAGTGTGTTGGGAGCTCGCGGTGACAATCAGTGATCCATGATCAGTGGTCCCATCGCCCCGTCTCGTGGACTTACGGCAAGGGCCAGGAATGCCCGGCCGTGCCACGTAATTATCTCGCAGGTACCCTCCAGGTCAATCCGACTTCCCAAGAGACTGACGGGAACTCAGGTCCACCTCTACCGGGGTGGTACCGCCTGTCCCTTCAGTCCCGTGGTAACCATACATGGGGGCAACAGTTAAAGGTAACCGTGTGGCCGTAACATCAAGAGGGTAATCTGAGGAATCACCCTCGATGGATTCCCACTCGATGTATCCGTCAAGGTGAACTTAGAGGAATCACCCTCGATGAGTTCACATTTGAGGGGTTGCACGACAGAGGCATCTTCGGAGGTGGTGAAAGAGGAACCACCCTCGGTAACCCACAACCGACTAACTACACTACACAGATATCTTTAGGAGTGAGATAGGAGGTATCACCCTCGACACTCGATAGTAGCTCTGCAGAGTCGTACAACTAAGGGGTGGTGGTGCGGTGATATGATGGTCTCTGCACGTCGATCACACGGATCGAGTATCCGGAAGCTAAGCATGGCAACACGGACAAGGGTGCGGGGCCACTGATGGATCACTAACCAACCTATACTAAGCATTTAGGATAGCAGGTAAGGTATCAATAGCAGTTTACAAAAACAGGCTATGCATCAGAATAGGAGCAATCAATTACAGTAGCAAAATCTAATGCAAGCATGGGAGAGAAAGAATGGGCGATATAGGAATGATCAAGGGGGTTTTGCTTGCCTCGAAGCTCTGCTGAAAAGGTCTGGTCGTCAGCGGCATAGACGTACTCGGCAGCAGCATCGGTCTCGGGGTCTACCGGAGAGAAGAGGGGAAGAAACAAATAAATACAAAGCAACATAGATGTATGGCATGGCAATATGCTGTGCTGGGAGTGATCTAACGCAGTGCTACACGTTAAAGACGGAGCGGGACAATATCTGGGAATATTTTCCGGGTTTTAGGCATCTGTCAGACAGATGAACCGGAGGGGAAGGTTCCATGTTGCAGTGTTGTGGGCATGTGACAGGTATGAGGATGGCATATTAGGATTCGTTGGATTTTTCTGATCAACTTTCATGTAGAAAACTTTTTCATCCGAGCTACGGATTATTTTCTATGATTTTTCAAAGTTTTAGCAATTTCCTGGAATTTCTGGAATTATTTTAATTATTTAAATCCGAATTATCCAGAATAGTAAATTGCAAGAGGTACCCAGAAGTGTACCGAGCTGATCAGCAGAGAGGCTGACCAGTGGGCCCAGTTGACTGAGTCAACTGCCCGGTCAGCAGAGGATGACTGGTGGGCCAGCTGCCCAGTCAGTAGGCTGATTGGACAGCCTTATCCACTGGAACAGTGGGCTGGGCCCACATGTCAGTGACACAGGGCTAATTAGAGTTTATTGAAATTAAACAGAGATTAATTAGCGGTGGGCCCCAGTTGTCAGTGACTAATTAGATTAACAGATTAACTTTAAATCCAAATTAGTTTAATTAAGCGCGGGGGCCCACATGTCAGTGGCACAGCGTGCACAGTCAGCATGTTGACCACGGTCAACGTCATCAACCGGGGCCAGGGGGCCCACTGGCAGTGACCCAGGTGGGCCCCAGGCCAGGCCACGTCGGCGGCCGGCGCCGGAGTTGCTCCGGCGAGCCGTTTCGCGGCGGTCGGTCGCCGGAGTTGGCCGGAAAATCGCTACGGTGCATCATTTGTGGCGCGGGAACTTGCGTTCAAATGCTGGCGTAGTCACGCATCCAACGGTGGCGTTAGCTTGAGCGAGGGTGGCCGGCAAGGGCCTCGGCGACGAGCCGTGGCGACGGTTGCTCTCGGACCAGATCGGGCGCACGTCTACGGGGCATTTTCGAGCGCGCAAAGTAGCTAGGCGGGATCTACGGCACACCCGGAGCTTGCTAGGGCGGTCTAAAGAGGTCGTAGGGGCTCGGGAGCGCGGCGCTTGCAGCAATGGCGGCGGGCAGAGCACGGCTACGGTGGCAGCCAGCAGCAACAGCTAGGAGAGCAGCAAAAGAGAGAGAAGAGGAGCGTCGCACACCGAGTGGCTCAAGAAAAGCCGCTGACAGGTTAGTAGCAGCAGATGGCGGCAGGATTCGCCGGAGATGCTGCCGGGGCCGAGGACGAAGGAGAGGTCGATGCCGTCGAGGTAGCGGTCCCCAGCTTGACCTAGCGAGCATGGACGACGTGGACGACTGCGGCGGTTCTCCCTGACATCTCCGTGTGGCGTGGGGAGGCTGGTGGCTACAGTGCAGCAGCGGCGCAGCGACGGTGGCATTCTGGTGAGTTGGGAATGAGAGAGAGGCGATGGAGGAAGGGGATGAGGACGGGCGCGAGTCCCAGTGGGCCAGCGTGGTGTTCTTACCCCCCCCCCCCCCCGCAGCGCCTGTAGCGGCGCGGGCGCGGTGAGCTGGTGCGGTGGCGACGGCGGGCGGCGTCTGGTGCGCACACGCTGGCGACACGGGGAGGAGAGAGGAGGGAGACGGCCGGGAGTGGGCTGGGCCGGACTATGGACTAGAGCCCACATGCACAGCACGCTTCGGCCCTTTTCCATTTCTTTTTCTGTTTCTTTTTACAGAAACGATTTTGCATTTAGTTCAGCCACCAAATGACTTTTGTAAAATATGCCACTTGCCACATTAAATACTTTGCAATATCTGGCACTGCCACAAAAAGTTTGGTAGGCTTTTGAATCCGTTTGAATTTTTCATAAATGAAATGGCATTATAAAATGCTAAAATAGCACTGTTTTAATTGCTATAGCTCATTTTAGCAAATAGGTGATGTTGTTTTCCTGAACAAATATTTGTTTTGGAATATTTGCTAAATGATGAACTATTTTTCAGCAATTTTTGTGCAACTTCAAATTTCACTTATAATTTGAATTGAATTCAGAGGAGGAATTTGAAATGAGATATGAATCAAAGATGATTAAGCTTTGCAAAACAAAGTGACTTGGCTTAATCATGAGGGATTACTGTAGTGCATTACCCAGGGGTGTTACAGAAAGAATGGGCGATATAGGAATGATTAAGGGGGTTTTGCGTGCCTGGAAGTTCTGCTAAAAGGGGCTGGTCCTCTGCGGTGTAGTCGTACTCGGGAGCAACGTCAGTCTCGGGGTCTACAGGAGAGAAGAGGGGGAAGAAACAATAAATACAAAGCAAACAAATGCAGCACGATGCATGCCATGGCAGTATGTTGTGCTAGGGGTGACCTAATGCAGCACTACACGTTGCAGACGGAGCGGGAAAATATCTGGGGATATTTTCCCGACTTTAGGCATCTGTCAGACAGATGAACCGGAGGGGAAGGTTTCATGTTTGCAGTGTTGGAGGCATGTGACCGGTATGTGGATGGCATATTCAGATTCGTCTTATTTTTCTGAGCGTTTTTCATATATAAAACATTTTCATCTAAGCTACGGTTGAATTTATATGAATTTACGGAGATTTAAACAAATTCTGGAATTATCAGATTATTTTAAATTCGAAATTAAACAATGCTGATACTATTTATACTAAGACTGAGCCAGCCACAGTCAAAGACATGTGGGGTCAGTCAAAGCGCAGTCAGCAGTCAACACTGGCAGTTGACTTGGTCAAACTAACAAGTGGGGCCAGCATGTCATAGACTGAATATTTTAAACAGCAGATTAATCTAACTAATTAACTAATTAGCTAGTGGGACCCACTATCACTGTCAGATTAATTAAACAGATTAAGTTTATTTAAAAAACCGGATTAACTAAAACGTGGGGGCCACATGTCAGTGACCCAGGCTGCCCAGTCAGTAGGGTTGACCAAGTCAACCCAGCCAACGGGACCCACGGGGCCCACTAGCAGAGACCCAGTGTGGGCCCCAGGCCAGCCACGTCGGCGGGGGTGGCCAACGTTCAGCCGCCGGTGCCAAAAAACACGGCAGAGGCTCGGGAGGGTGGCGGGATTCGTCTACAGAGGGTCTCCGGACCCGTGGCTGGGCTCTACGGGCACGGCTTGACGTCGCGCACACGACGGTGCCGACGGTTGGCGCCGGGGACGACCGGAACGACGCCAGAGACGAGCGGAGGCGGCGCCGGAGTTCGGGCGGAAGGGGAATAGCAGCAGCAGTGCACGAGCGATCAAACTAAGCGGCCGGGGGGTATTCTACGCATGCGCGCGAGGTCAATGGGCTCCGGCGCGTGACCATTCGGTCACCGGAAGGTTGCCGGCGACGAGCGCACGCGACGGTGGGCTCGGCCACGTTGGGGACGGTGGCTACGGGCACGGTGCTACGAGGAAAAGAGAGCGGAGGGGACGCAGTGCTCACAGTGGACCTGCAGGTGAGCTAGATGGGCTCGGGGAAGGCCTGGGGGAGACGGCGCGGTGGCGGCGATCTCCGGTGACCGAAGGGGAAGGAGGGGTCAAGCGCGTCGTCTTGGTGCTTCTCCAGACGAACGGGCGCACGGGGTCGATGAGGATGAGTGCGGGGAGACTGCCAGACCTCTTGGAACGGCGAGAGAAGGACGGTGGCTGCGAGCTTCACCGGGGCGCTTCCATGGTGGCGCTCGGGAGAGAGTGGAGAGCGAGGGAGAGAGGAGAGGAGTGAGGCCAAGAGAGGCCAGGGGAGGGCAGGGCGCTGCCCTTATCCACCCACGACGGGCGCGGGGCCGCGCTGTCGAGCAGAGCAAGGGGGCGGCTGCGGGAGCGCGCGCGTGCGACAGCGAGGAGAGAGGGGGAGCAGGAGGTGGGAGACGGCGCTGGTTGGGCTGGGCCTTACTGTGGACTAGAGCCCATGCACAGTAGAGTTTAGGTTTTAACCCTTTTCCTTTTTTGTTTCTTTTTAAACAGACAGCATTTGCATTTATTTAAGCCACCAAAACATTTTGCAAAAATCTGGAACCTGGCCAATTAAATATGTTGCAATATTTGGCACTGTCATAAAAAGTTTGGGGACCCAAAGATTCCAATTGAATTTTCCACAAGTGAAAAGGCATTTAAAATGCTTCTTTTTGCACTGTTTTAATTGCCATAGCCCATATTAGCTTTGAAGTGATGTTGTTTTCCTTAACATATATTAGTTAGGGAATATTAGCTAAATGATGGACTATTTTGCAACCACTTTTGTGCAACTTTATTTTCCACTTGCAAATTTAATTCAATTCAAAGGTGGAGTTTGAAATGAGATATGAATTCAAAGGTGATCATGCATTGCAAACCAAACTGATTAAGCATAATCATGAGGATCATTGTAGCTCATTACACAGGGGTGTTACAACAACGAGGTTCGAGTTCCTGCGAACAACCGAAGAACCAGCAAGAACAAAGGTGAATTGCAATCTGAAATTGCAGATGATAAATTGAGCACACGAAATAGATGAAACGTTGGGGTTCCACTGTGGATCTAACAAGGCGGTAGTCCTACACGTCTCGTAGATGCAAATTGTAGTGATGGCTAGACAATACAATAAAACCCGAGTATAAACCCTAACGTAGACTAGCTATTTATTAAAGATTGTCGTGTGGCCGAGTCGGTTCATCGTTCCCCATCTGGACTGCTTCACGTGTACGTGCACGGGCCAGCGAGGCCGAAGCGTTGTAAGGCCGGACTGTTGACGTTCTGAGGATCATCTAACGCAGCCAAATATTCTAGTGCCCACCTTCGTGGCTTAATCAAGTCCTTTGGTCCTTGAGCCCTTTGTCCTTGTACACCTAACATCAAACAAATGATGGCTGGATGGATGGTTCGGTGGGTGCATGCATGCAAGGCATGCACATGCATGTATGTGTTCCATGCACATGAATGAACATACTTGTGGCTACTCCTCATCTTCACACGGGGCTTATAAAAATATTCTATCATTCCGCATATAATAAAAGAAAGTGTTGTATTTCTGTTCTGAGTAACAAAATAATAATTTATAAAATTATTAATAAAAATCACCTGATTATTGTATATGGGGATAATATTTTTGGTCGTATCTATAGAGGCCATGTCCACATCATCCTCCCTTTCTTGAAAACAAAGCCGTCCTCGGCTTTGGATAATCTAAAAATAGACTAACCAAAGAGACAATGTGTATACATGATAAATGTATAAGTCATCTGTTTTAACGCCTCTCCATTGTTGCACTATTAATGCCTTGATAGAATAGTAAGTAGCATATCTCATGAGATGGAAGTCCAAGGAATTATCACATGAAATATATCGATGGGCCAAATTGCAACTTAATTTGCAAATATAAGTGAAGACCTTATTCATATGATGTAAATTGCAATGCTTATCATTAAACCATCCCACCATAGGTGAATAAGCACGATTAATATCCATACTACAAGATACAACATGCTTAAATAAGCAATCATGCAACATGCTACATGGCATATAAGCGACACTAATGTTGGAGGTCATATCAAAATGATGAAGCATTGGCATATTAATATTCTCTTTCAAATTAGGAAGATCGTCACATGTGACACAAAGTCTATGCACCAAAAATTCATTGTCTACGCAGTCCTCTCCAAACAAGTTAAAGGTAATATTAGGTGCATGAACAATTTTCAGAGAGCGCAAACATGTTATTTCATCTATTTTAGTTCTTGCTTGTGATAAAGGCATAGGTGGATCCATCAGAATAGAATAAAAAGAATTAGCAAGAGAAATTCTAACTAATACTTCATCATGTTTAATCAATTGGATGTGATCCAAACTAGATTCTATTATTAAATCACATGGTTCAACCTCAGTGGCCTTTAATTCATTGGGTGCACTCAAATCAATGAGGGAATCAATTTTAGCAGTTGGTGCAAGTAAAACAATAGATGTTTCAGTTGTTTGAACACACAATTTATCCAAGGTAGCAACAGAATTATTCGTAACAAATGGCATGATCAAAACAGATGGCATTTCATTCAATTCAACACATGAAGCTTTTAATTCAGCATGACATGGAACAATCTCATGTGGAAGGGTAGATTCAATACCTTCCTTATTACCATGGATGGCTGACTCAAAAGATGTAGGTATTGTCGGTGGCATCATTTCACAAGACGGGAGTGGTGTGGCTCTCGATGCAGTGGGTCCAACAACCATAGTAGTTTTCGCATGAGAAGAAGTAACTGAAACAAAACTTCGTGTAGGGGCTTGCACCTTGTGTTTGTTTGTCTCATGCACGTGTCTATTAATTTTTTGTTCAACTTTACAAGCAAGACGAAACAAACCATTCATGGAATAATATTCTTTATGCACAAGTCTATCATAAATATCATGGTTTAATCCCCTAAAAAATCTATTCATGGTAGCTTCTTCACATTCTTCTAAGTCACAACGAGATAAAGCAGTGCACAAATTATCATAATATTCTTCAACGGTGTTATGTCCTTGTGCTAAACGTTGCAATTTTCTATGCAGATCACTAGCATGGTATGAAGGAACAAATCGATTTCGCATAACAAGTTTTACCAAGTAGTAGGTCTATTAGAAATATTTTCCCTGCAATAATTTCTCCACCAAACTGAAATAAAACCGAAAAAGCTTTTAGTGACATCATTTATTTTCTTATGCTCAGAAAAATCATGGCTACCAAATATTTCTTCTACCTCAATTTCCCAATCAATATATGAATCAGGGTCATATTTACCCTCAAAATTTGGCAAAGAGGTAACCTGATGATGTGTGTTTCTACCATGATGTACATCATGTGACGGTCGTTGTACCTTCCGTGGTGGGAAAGAGTGATCTGTATCAATATGTGGCAAGTCATCTCCCACAATAGATGCAACCGAACTGTTGGCCGCTCTAGAAATCTGCCATGGTTAGTACCACACAAAAACAAAATCACAAGTATAATGTTCCTATAGTATTACTCGGAGGTGGTGGGAAATGTCTCTCTACTCTCTAGCAATTACCAAGCTCTTACCAGTTCTTATCGTGCTGCAGTGGTTGTCGGCCATTGGCGATGTCAAAAGTTATCAAAAGATTGATATAGCGATCACCAAGTGACCGAACAGGGAATGATATAGGAAGTGGAGCTTGGTGATGGTTTCCTCGACTCACAATATCAGTGGCACAATTTAGCAAAAAGTAATGCAAGCTGAATAATTGCTCAAATTCCTAACTAGTGCTGGCAGTCGACTAGTAAGAGATAAAATAATCTAAGACCAGATACTGAAGCAAGCGAGAGGAAACCAATGAAAATAGAATAGCTCTAAGTAGCTAGATATACGTGAAGTATAAACCGTAGTGTATGGCAACCAAGAGCAGAAAAAATGTCCAGCAATTATCACTTCTTTGAACAGAGTAGAAGTCTGAACAGCAAAAGAGATTGTTCAAAAGATGCTAACCGGCTAGAACTTTGCAACAACTTTTTTTTCTTTGTCTATTTTTTTTGCTTTTCTTTTTTTTCTTTACATTTTTTTTCACTGGCCGGTTACTAACAAAAGATACACAAGATGGCACGTACACAAGTTGGGGCCAAAAGAAGAAACAAAAATGCGTTGACCAAGTGCTACAGCAAGGAAACAAGGCTAGGAAAGCTAGCTAGATATCAATGGTTGTTGTGATTAGGGAGTAGTACTACTTCACACAAGATCAGTTGGTGGAGTGGTGTGGTGCGCGTGGAGTTATGCAGAACTGTGCCGCGTGGGGAGGCAGACACAGATGGCGAGATGTCTGGTGACTTGCGTCTGCGTGTGGATAGCGGCACTGCCTGGGCTCTCGCGAAGCGCGACGCGTATATGGATGGGACGCACGCGCGTTGCCAGACACGATGGTTGTGTGTCTGGTCGTTCGCGTAACCTGCGGTTGTGTGCGCAGTAATATGTAAGGCCAGTACTAGGTGCCGGCGCACCGGCCCAAAAGTTTCGACCGATCGTCCCCCTGCCGTCCGATACAGTAGCGCACAGCCGTTTGATTGGATCCGCAGCAGCTTCCTCCTTATCCCGTCTTCCTGTAGCCCCCGTCGCCCCCTCCTCCCCGTTGGCCTCCTGCTTGCAGCTCCGCGTGCCGGCTCGCCGTCGCCGGCCGTCACCCCTCCCTCCCTCGCGCTCGCCGCAGGTAACGTCTACCCATCGTCGAGGCCGTGACCGACGAGCACCGGCGAGGACCGCTCCCCGCCGCCGGGATTGCAACACGGCTGCCAGTGGATCGCAGGGCGTGGTCACCATGGATGTAGCTCTGAGGCCTGCCGGTTCCAGCTCGCGGGCGCCATGGTTGTAGCAGATCTCGTGTCACCGGCTCCGGCTCACCGCCGTCGTCAACTAGCACCATCGTGTTCCCAGGGAAAAAATCTGAGAAAGCAAAAAAATCTTGATGTCAGTTGAAGCAAAAAAATTGCCTAGTTCCAGCTAGAATTAACAAAGGTTCCAGCAAAAAAAGACACAACAGCAAACTCCAACAAATGTTCGATGTAGCAAATGAACTAGCCGGTTCCGGCAAAAAAATGCGCTGGTTCCAGCAAAAAAAGAATTTCGCCGTCGTGTTCCCAGCGAAAAATCTTAGTGAACAAAGAACTCAATGGTCGGTTGAAGCAAAAAGATTTACCGGTTCCAGCCAGAATTTACCATGGTTACAGCAAAAAAGACATAGCAGCAAACTCAAACAAATCGGATGTAGCAAATGAACTAGCCGGTTCCAGCAAAAAACTTCACTGGTTCCAGCAAAAAAAAGTTCCAGCAAAAGTGGAAGCTGGTTCCAGCATGTAGCCTTGCTGATTGCAGCAAACATCGACGCCGGTTCCAGCAAAAGTGCTGGCCGGTCCCCCTGCGTCGCCGCACGCCTCCGCCGCAACATCTCTGTCATGCCGCCACCGGTGTTCGCCCCCAAAGCATCTCTGTCACGCCGTTGTCGGTGGCTTGCAGCAAACTCACGCCGTGGCATCTCTGTCGCGCCGCCGTCAGTGCTTTGCCACCAAAAAGCTGTAACGCCTCGCCGCGTCGGGTCGCCGCCGTTCGCGGGTGGCGGTGGTGTGGTCACACGGCAGCCAGGGCATGTGGGGCAAGAGTAGAGAGGGGAGGAAGATCCTCACGAGAGGCCATCCATGGGAGCTCGCGAGAGCTTGCTGGTTGCAGGGGAGAAAAGAGCGGCGGTGCTCATCACCGGCTGCGCGCGGACGACAGCGGAAGAAAGATGGGGAATGGATGCGACTGTGTTGAAGTAGAAAAATGAGTGGAGGAAAGCAACTCATGCGATAAGATAAGGCTGGTCAAAGCGGTCGTGTGTGCAGGGCCCATGTGGGGACGTGGCTCGTCCAGGCGACCAGCTGAATTTTGGCCGGCTGGCCGGCACCAAGCGTTTTCCAATATGTAATGGGATCTTAATCTGCATCCAATAAATATTGTAACCAAGGAAATAAAGGCGTCCAGAATCCACAAGAATTGGAAACAACCAATCGCAATCTCGTTGTTGTTTTTTTGAAGTTTCTTTTTTTTGGACAAGGGCGACAGAGGAAAATATGATGGACCAAAGAGGATCGATCTAGTAGATAATTTCTCCCTAACTAATCTAAACCAGCACTGATTCTAGGATGAATGCAATCAAAAATTCAACAAAGCAAATACTAGATGCAAAAATTGCTAAAGGCTAAAAAGATAGGGATAAAGGATGAACTAATCTAATTTTTTTTGGCTTTTTCGTGGGTTATAGGACAGAAAAATAAACTAATCTAAGAAAATTGTAAATCTCTCACCGATGAACCTGAAAACTGATACCACTTGATGTGACGGCGGCCCGATCTTTCGATGAGAGTGGGGATAACTATCGATTTGGTGGATTTTGACCTTGACGATCCGGCTATACCGTACCCGACGATACGCCTCGACAATCGCTAAACCAATCTCCGATGGTTATTGATCTTGCCGTAGGCACGATCAACCTGAACAACGAGGTTCGAGTTCCTGCAAGCAACCGAAGAACTAGCAAGAACAAAGGTGAATTGCAATCTGAAATTGTGGATGATAAATTGAGCACACGAACTAGATGAAAAGTTGGGGTTCCACTGTGGATCTGACAAGACGGTAGTCCTACACGTCTCGTAGATGCAAATTGTAGTGATGGCTAGACAATACAATAAAACCCGAGTCTAAACCCTAACGTAGACTAGCTATTTATTAAAGATTGACATGTGGCCGAGTCGGTTCGTCGTTCCCCATCTGGACTGCTTCACGCGTACGTGCATGGGGCAGCGAGGCCAAAGCGTTGCAAGGCCGGACTATTGACGTTCTGAGGATCATCTAACGCCGCCAAATATTCTAGTGCCCACCTTCGTGGCTTAATCAAGTCCTTTGGTCCTTGAGCCCTTTGTCCTTGTACACCTAACATCAAACAAATGATGGCTGGATGGATGGTTCGGTCTTCGGTGGGTGCATGCATGCAAGGCATGCACATGCATGTATGTGTTCCATGCACATGAATGAACATACTTGTGGCTGCTCCTCATCTTCACACGGGGCTTGTAAAAAATATCCTATCATTCTGCATATAATAAAAGAAAGTGTTGTATTTCTGTTCTGAATAACAAAATAATAATTTATAAAATTATTAATAAAAATCACCTGATTATTGTATATGAGGATAATATTTTTGGTCGTATCTATAGAGGCCATGTCCACATTAATGGTTATGAAATTGAAACTGTTGTGACACATCTTACTAAATTGAATGATATAGCCACCCTATTTGCTCATGAGGAAAAAATTCGCTACTATTACATTCTTAAGTTGTTTCCTTTCTCACTAAAGGGTGATGCTAAGAAATGGTTTAATACCCTTTCTCTTGGTTGTGTGCGTAGTCCCCAGGATATGATATATTACTTCTCTGAAAAATATTTTCCTGCTCATAATAAACAAGGTGCCTTACAGGAAATATTTAACTTTGTGCAAATTGAAGAAGAGAATCTCCCTCAAGCTTGGGGGAGGCTTCTCCAACTACTTAATGCTTTGCCTGATCATCCACTTAAGAAAAATGAAATACTTGATATCTTTTATAATGGACTAGCCGATGCTTCTAGGGACTACCTAGATAGTTGTGGTGGTTGTGTTTTCAGAGAACGAACTGTTGGACGGGCTGAAGAACTATTGAATAATATATTAAAGAATGCCAATGATTGGACACTTCCTGAACCACCACCTAAACCAACTCCGAAGAACAGAGGTATTCTAGTCCTCAGTCCAGAAGATATGCAAGAAGCCAAGAAATCTATGAAAAAAAAAGGTATTAAGTCTGAAGATGTTAAGAATTTACCACCTACTGAAGAAATACATGGGCTCGACACCCCGACACGGGTAGTAGAGGTAAATTCTCTTATTAGATTCGATGAATGTGATATTCCGTATAATAAATCTGCTAGTCAATGCCTTTATGAGTTTGATAATTACATCATTAAGCAAGAACACTTCAATATGTATGTTAGCAATCAATTAAAATGCAATGCTTTCATGATAGATCGTTTGAGTGATTTGATGTTTAGAACTGCTAATGATGTTAGAGGCTTAAGTAAACATGCTTCTATGGTTCATACTCATCTAGAACAAATCGCTAAGTCCCAAAATGATTTGCTCAATGAGATAAATAATAAAATGAATGATCATGATGTTAGAGTTGTTACTAGAGGAGGTAGAATGACCCAGGAGCCTCTGTATCCTGAAGGTCATCCTAAAAGAATTGAGCAAGATTCTTAGAGAAATAATATTGATGTGCCTAGTTCATCTAAGAAGAAAAGGAAAAAGAAAAATGATAGGACTTTGCATGATTCTAGTGAACCTGAGATAGAAAAACCTCCTGAGAATCATAATGATGTCTCTATTTCTGATGCTGAGACACAATCTGGTAATGAACACCCACCTAATGATAATGATAATGATGTTCATGTAGATGCTCAACTAGATAATGATGTAGAAATAGAACATGTTGTTGATCTTGATAACCCACCTCCTAAGAATAAAAGGTATGATAGAAGTGATTTCATTGCTAGAAAACATGGAAAAGAGATAGAACCATGGGTTCAAAAACCCATGCCTTTTCCTACTAAGCCACTTAGAAATAAGGATGAGGAAGACTTTGAGCGCTTTGTTGAAATGCTTAGACCTGTCTTTTTGCGCACTCGCTTGACTGATATTTTGAAAATGCCTCCATATGCTAAATACATGAAAGATATTGTCACTAATAAAAGGAAGATACCTGAGGCTGAAATTTTCACCATGCTTGCAAACTATTCTTTTAAGGGTGGAGTGCCTAAGAAGTTAGGAGATCTGGGAATACCCACTATACCATGCTCTATTAAAAGAAGTTATGTCAAAACTGCTTTATGTGATTTAGGAGCCGGTGTTAGTGTTATGCCTTTCTCTTTATATAGAAGACTTGATTTGAATAAGTTGACACCTACTGAAATATCTCTGCAAATGGATGATAAATCAACTGTTGTACCTATTGGAATTTGCGAGGATGTGCTCGTTGTTGTTGCAAATTTTACTATCTTAACAGACTTTGTTATACTTGATATGCTCGAGGACGACAACATGTCGATTATCCTTGGAAGACACTTTTTGAATACTGCAGGGGCTGTTATTGATTGCAACAAAAGCAAAGTCACTTTTCAAGTCAATGGTAATGAGCATACGGTTTATTTTCCAAAGAAACAAACTTCTGTGAATGGTACAACTGTATCAAAAAAATTCGACAAAAACTATTGGAGGATTTAAATTTCCTCTTCCTACTGTCAAAAAGAAGTATGAAATTCTTATTGTTGGGGAGATGCATATCCCCGTTGAGGTAACTTAGTGTTATACGAAAGTTCTTCGGTTTCATGTTACTCGGAAATAGTTTGTTAATAAGACTTGATCAACCTTATTAATGGATTCTTTTTTAGGGGCATGTGGTCGATGAATTTAGTAAGCACAACTTTCTGTAATCATAGTTTGCTCTCTGTTATTCATAGTTTAATAAAGTAAAATGCCATGATTATCCTGTTTTCTGAATTATCCGTGCAATAAAAAAATGACCCAAAAATAATAGTGCTCAGAATGTCGTAAAATTTTAACATGGTTTTTTCTGGAATATTTAAGAATTTTTGGCACTGAATACATCCCAGGGGTGTGCCCCTGTTGCTCACAAGGCAACAGGGCATGCCTTGTGGGTCCCATAGGGACCCACTCACTTATTTCTTCAGCCCACTTCATCTCCTACCTCCCGAAAAAAATCATGGTAGCTCACTCCCTCGTGTTCTTGCTCCCAAACCTGAGATTTTCGATCTTTTTGCTCGAAGCTCCGTTTCTGAAACTATTTTGGGGGATTGCTCCTTGGTATGTGACTCCTCCATTGCTTCAATTAGTTTTTGCTCTAGTGGATTATATTTTGCATAAATTGCTGCTATTGGTACTACTGAAAATGAGCTTGCATGTTGAATTCTTTGAGTTCCAAGTAGTTTCAATGCTTGATATAGCCTCTAGACATTCATATGAGTAGTTGCTATCAATCTTGTGAAGTTTTGTTGACATCATTTTGTGGCCCAAAATTTTTAGAAATTTGTTTGTAGGAAGATGAACTTCTTTAGGAGGAGTTCTTCGAGGAGGAGGTCCTCGGAGGGATCCTCGAGCGAAAGCTCAGCACGCCAAGCATATATTGAACCAAGGGCAAGTTTGGTGCGAGGTGCCAAAGCAAAATCTTGTCGATGGCCGGTCAACGAGTTCATGATAGGTGCAGGCATTAAGGAGGAATTTGATCAATACATTCAGAACACCAAGCTCTCCGCCTTCATCGCAGATAAGTGCACTCAACACTACAACCTTACCCATTTGTTTACCCAAAAGTTTGAATATCATTCTCATAATTCTAGAGTTTTATTTCATCTCTATGATAGATCCTATGGTATGTCTCTAGAAGAGTTTTGTTCCATTTTGGGGTTCGCTTAACGAACCGTGACAATCTGATTATGAAATATTTCTTAGTAGTTTTTGCAATGGTGAGGATAGGGGAGTTACGCAAGTGAGGATAAAAAGCATTCACTTTCCCTCTATTCGATACTTTGCACTTTTTAATGGGAAGTGTATTGTTGGTAAGAAAGAATGTAGTGCACTTTGTGCTCCCGATCTGAGCATTATTCATGCTGCCTTAACAGGCAGCAGATATTATAATCTTGGGGCAATTGTTTCACGTCGGTTACACCGCGACGCGGGTAATGGTGATTTGTATGGAGGAATTTATGCCTCTCGTGTAGCTGCAAAGCTAGGGGTCTCACCTAAA
Source organism: Elymus sibiricus (assembly GCA_039707655.1). Classification (NCBI taxonomy): domain Eukaryota; kingdom Viridiplantae; phylum Streptophyta; class Magnoliopsida; order Poales; family Poaceae; genus Elymus; species Elymus sibiricus. Next base: position 313,664,567 of record CM077676.1, read on the forward strand.
CCCAATGATCCTATATTACCTGATAAATATTTAAATTTTGAGACAATGCAGCACCATGAGTTCATTAAGAACAATACTCACATATATGATTACAACTTGATATTTGATAAATACCATGTTGTCTCTGTTATTTTGTCTGCGCCTATTCTCTTTGATTTCCAGAACAGGCAGAGATATTTTCTCCATGAGCATGAGGCACTCAAGTATGATGCGATAGTTGAGGCCACCCGTCTCGCTGAGGAGGCGGCACAGAACGCCCCCACGAGCTACCACTTTGATTATTATTCTGGACAGCCATGGCAGTAAACCAAGCTAGGCCAAAAGCCTAAGCTTGGGGGAGTACGTATCTCTCACCGACATTACATTCATGTTCACACATTCATTTCAGTCGTCGGTGTTCATCCTTTTTCATTGTATGATCCATGTTAATTTTTATTCTTTCGCTTTCTTCTTGTGTGTTTGAAAAACTTTGAAAATCCAAAAACATTTCTCGTTTCTTTTCTGTTTTTCTTCCTAGTTAGTTAGTCCGTAGTATTAAAAGAAAACCCAAAAAGATTTCTCATTTCTTCTTTTCTTGTTTGTTGGGAGTTCTCCCGTGTAAATAGTTTTTCTCGCTTTTTCGTTTTTCTTCTTTATTTTGCTTTCTTCAGAAAAAACTAAAAACTCCAAAAATATTTCAATGTGTTTCTCTGAATTTCTTTTCTTTTTGTTGAGTCGTCGAAGGGAGAAGACCACGATAAAATTGTTGAGTGGCTCTTATATGCTTTATGGTTGATCTAACGAAGAGCCAATATTACCTTGTCTTCTCCCTTGAATAAAATGTATGCAGATTCCAGCTTAGTCCACAGCACTCTTGCACTATTATAATTTTCACATCATTCGGTCGTGCAAGTGAAAGGCAATAATGACGATGATTTGATGAAGTGACTGTGGCAAGGAAAGGCTGGTATGAACTCTTTTTGTTTTTGTTTTTGTTTTTGTAAATATGTTTAACTCAGCATCCATGATTCAGCATATTATGAGTAAACATGTTTGTGATGACAATTAGAGATTGTAGTTGCTCATGACATGCTTAAGTAGCTAGGAGTTGATAATGATTTATCTTGGATGTCAACATGCATTAAAATGGTTATGATGTAGTATGTTAGTATGGTATCCTCCTCTGAATGTTTCAATGGCTTGACTTGGCACATGTTCACGCATGTAGTTGATTCAAAACCAATGTAGCCTTCACGATATTTATGTTCAGGGTGTTTATATCCTACTCATGCTAGTATTCAATGTTAATTATTCGCAATGCATGATTATGACCGTTTTCGCTCTCTAGTTGGTTGCTTCTCAATCTATTTGCTAGCCTTCGCCTGTACTAAGCGGGAATACTGCTTGTGCATCCACAATCCTTAAACCAAAAGTTGCTCCAGATGAGTCCACTATATCTACCTATATGCGGTATTACTCTGCCGTTCCAAGTAAATTTGCATGTGCCACCTCTAATCATTCAAATAAACATCCGTTTTGTGTGCACGTACCGCTCATGGAGTGACAGGGGGCGGTCAGTATCTTCCATGCTAAGCGGGTTATTCTCAAGATGAGTGTTTATTCACTTGTCATTGCACGAGAGAGGTTGGTAATTGGGATGCCCAGTCCTATAATCAAAATAAAGAAATATATAATCAAACAAACTCCCCCGGAAATTTGATCGCTTGGAGGGCACCCGTGAATTCGGCTAGCCATGGCTTGTGTTTGTATGGTGGAGGGGGGTAACATTTACCTTTCTGCTTGGGAACCGCCGATAATGTGTTTAGCATGGAAGATGTTGAAAATCCTCGGTCGTAACATTGACAGGAAAAGTACACCTCTCAAAATTGTTTTCATCTCTGACTTAAGCTTCGAGCTCTGGCACCTCTGCAAATCTCTGCTTCCCTCTGTGAAGGGCCTATCTATTTACTTTTATTGTTGAGTCATCACCTTCTCATTTTAAGCACCAATCTTGAGAGCACTATTGTCATTCTTATGCATTGAGTATAGTTAATGTTGGGTAAATCATGACTGGATCTCTTCTACCCTGAATTACAATGTTTAGTCGTTGCTTGAACTTTGGAGGTGCTCATCATTTATGTTTTGCGGTCTCAGAAAGGGCTAGCGAGATACCATGTTATCATATTATATCATGATTGCTTTGACAAATTGTTGGCATTGGAGATATGTTATTATTGCTCGCTAGCTGATTATGCCATTGATATGAGTAAATGTAAATTCTAAGTGTTATCATTTGCATGGTTAGTTTATGATCTTTGTTGAAAACTTGGGTGCTATTTAAGCTTATATATGGATACAAGAACAAAAGAGTTCGTAAAAGTTTTTCTTTATCACTTTCAGTTTGTCAACTGAATTTCTTGAGGACAAGCAATGAGTTAAGCTTGGGGGAGTTCATACGTCTCCATCGTATCTACTTTTCCAAACACTTTTGCTCTTGTTTTCGACTCTAATTTGCATGATTTGAATGAAACTAACCCGGACTGACGTTGTTTTCAGCAGAACTACCATGGTGTTGTTTTTGTGCAGAAATAAAAGTTCTCGAAATTGGACGAAACTTTTTTGGAGATTTTTTATGGAATAAATAAAAAAATACTGGAATGAAGATCCACTGGAGGGGGGCACTAGTTGCCCACAAGGCAACAGGGCGCGCCTACCCCCAGGGCGCGCCCTGATGTCTTGTGGGGCCCATGTGACTCCGCCTGACCTAATCCAGCGCTATAAATTATGTTTCCTCGAGAAAAAAATAAGAGAAGAAGTTTCATCATGTTTTACGATACGGAGCCGCCGCCACCTCCTGTTCTTCATTGGGAGGGCTGATCTGGAGTCCGTTTGGGGCTCCGGAGAGGGGGATTCGTCGCCATCGTCATCATCAACCATCCTCCATCACCAATTTCATGATGCTTACCGCCGGGTGTGAGTAATTCCTTCGTAGGCTTGCTGGACGGTGATGGGTTGGATGATATTTATCATGTAATCAAGTCAATTTATTAGGGCTTGATCCCTAGTATCCAATATGTTCTGAGATTGATGTTGCTATGACTTTTCTATGCTTAATGCTTGTCACTAGGGCCCGAGTGCCATGATTTCAGATCTGAACCCTCTATGTTTTCATGAATATATTTGAGTTCTTGATCCTATCTGCTAATTATATGCACTTGTTATTGTTCTGATCCGTAGACCCCATAGTGACAATTGTTTGGGATACTCTCCGGGGATGACGGTAATTCGAGGAGTTCATGTATTCACCATGTGTTAATGCTTTGTTCCGGTTCTCTATTAAAAGGAGGCCTTAATATCCCTTAGTTTCCTTATGGACCCCGCTGCCATAGGAGGGTAGGACAAAAGATGTCATGCAAGTTCTTATTATAAGCACATATGACTATATACGGAATACATGCCTACATTACACTAATGAATTGGAGCTATTGTGTATTGCTCTAGGTTGTGACTGTTATATGATGAATGTCATCCAACACAATTATCCATCGCCGATCCAATGCCTACGCTTTTCGCATATTGATCTTTGCTAAGTTACTACCATTGCTGTTGCTGTTACAATCACTACAAAACTGCTACTGTTACTGTTTCCGTTACTATCGCTACTGTTACTATTGCTACCAAACTATCATACTACTGTGCTACTAAACACTTTGTTGCAGATATTCGGTTCTCCAGGTGTAGTTGAATTGATAACTCAACTGCTAATACTCATAAATATTATTTGGCTCCCCTTGTGTCGAATCAATAAATTTGGGTGAAATACTACCCTCGAAGACTGTTGCGATCCCCTATACTTGTGGGTTATCATGCTCTCTCACAGATTTCTATTGTTGCTGAGTAATCGATATTTCTGCAAACAAAGTGTTAAGCTCAATAGTCTGATTCTTTTTGTATTTTTCTATTAATGAAGCTTGTTGCTCCTGAGGAAAACGGGAAATATATTTTCGTAAATAAGTCCTCCCAGAACGAGTAGAGCCCATGTCACCAATAGGAAGCATCTACGGTAACAATATCTACAGAACAGTTACGAAAAAAATACTCTGCACTTAGCTCCCAGACAACGGTGCCAGAAAATGCTTGATAGCATGCAAGCTAAACAGGGTGGTGTAGCACTTTCATGTAAGTATCCCAATTAGTAATCATCCCAACAAAGAGCGGAGGAGAGTATTTATAAGGTATTTCTATTTTCGTGCCCCTGGTTCCTTAGTACTACTCAGTTTTACCCAACTCACTTAACGTTGCTCACTTTTCCCCTCCTCCCTCCACCACAGCCTCACAATTGCCCCAACGGAGCATTTCCGTCAGGTCAAAGCCTATTGACCATTACTTGGATCTGTTCCTGACGAGTGGAACCACACAAAATGTTGACAGGTGGGACCAACACAACAAAACAAAAAAAATGCCTATATCCCTGTCAGCACCGATTTCTTCACGCAAAAAAAGAGCGCGGTGGTACATGAGCTCGCCACCATCGTCGATTTGCCACCACCAGACCATCACCGGACTCGCCAACAAGTCCTCGAGCTCCAGCTCCTCACCATCTACCTCTCCGCCGGGGGATTCAACCTGATTTGCCGCCGAAGCCTGATTCTTCCGCTACAGCTTTGAACCATTGTGGCCTTCCTCTGCTACATCGTCTGCTGCCGAAGCCCGCTTTGCCACTGTCCAAGCTCCCCTGCCCTCGCGTCTGGTCCATTAGAACCGCGGTGACCACAGCTTCCTTTACCCCTTAATTTCTAGATGGGGTGCGACCTCTAGCTAGCTCCCTCGCCATGCTCATGGACTCATCGCCGCCGCCACCTGGATGCCGTTGCTAGAGCTCGTGCTCATCGGTGCCGAGCATGTGGATGTGCTTCAGGGCTCTCCAGGAGGCCAAAGAGCCCTTTAACTCGATCATTACCACTCTGCACGCTTGTTTTGGTCGACCCCGTGCCTCGGCCGGAGTAAGACCTCGCTGTCTGCGTCGATTCCGGTGGCCCCCGCTGACCCCCACAACCATCGTTCGATGCGTTCGAGCACCTGCAACCTGTAGAGGCCATCCCAGTGCCCCGGCCGTGGCCGGTGCAGACATTCCGAGCAAATCTCGGGAACACAAAGCCGACAGCCATGTTTACCCGCGTCGAGATTGAAGATAAGGTTGGGACCCACATGTCGGTGAAAGAAAACGAGAGAGAAATAGGGGAATACTCGGAGCCCTTGATCATACTTCAGATCCGACGGTCCGGACTGCTACATACCCCTTCGCTGATTAAAAAGGCCTTGGGCTTAAAGCTAGAGCGAGCTACGAGGTTGGTTGCTGGGTCAAAGTCCTATAGCAGCACAGTAACTTAGGAAAATAGTCTCTATTTTCATTTTAAACTCCAGGAAATGATTTTGGCCACCAAACTGGTCCAAACCAATTCATAAAAATTGGGAAAATTCACAAAACTAAAGATACTCATATAGAGCTTAGTGAGCATTAATGCCAGCTCAATTCAATTTTCTAAAAAAAATATTTTATTCAATAAATATAATTTGGGTCTTAATAATAATTTCCTAACAGTTCTTTTAGGGTTTATTACATTCCCAAAATAGTTGTATCAATTCCTAATAATTTTCAAACATATTTCCAACTAATTTTTATATTGATGAAGTCATTTTATCTCCCCTCATTTGCTTTCTTGTGAATTGGAAAAAGAAAGTTCAAATATTTCAAAATCAAAATAAAATTTCAATCTTATTTGTGGTACTTGGTTCACAAAAATATATTTTTGACGATTTATAGACAATCCTATAACACAATTGTAATTCAATTTATATTTTTTTTCACAAAAGGTTGGAAACTCCCTTTGGCAATCTTGTTTGGAATGCCAAGCCCCAGGTTTGTGCCAAATATAGTGCCCTTACCATGAAGTATGCCATGGATATGGCCATGAACTTGGTCATTTGACTTGAAATGCATGAATCCTCATACATGGTAGTCCATTTTGTGAACACTTTTTTTAAACACTCATCGTATTCCTCTCAACTTTTTAGCATGTGCTATGTGGGTAAAATGATGATACCATGCCAAGTTTCAACCTTTTCAGAGTTCATCTGAAGTGCTTTTCAATTCCAGGGTCATTTAGTTCAAAAAAATCATTAAATGCATGAAAAATAGCAAATGAAGTCCGAAAGGGTTGAAATTTGAGGATATGGGTTTGAATGGTCCATATTGAATACACAAAAAGTCTAGAGTTGAAATAAGTTTAAAAAAATGAAATGTCTTTGTAACAGCTGAGTTTTCGTCAGAAACCCTGATGCTTCGAAAGAGATGGTCCAGTTTGTACACGAAGTGCATCCATTTTTTGCCGTAACCCTCTCAACTTTTTAGCACATGCCATGTGGGTGAAATGATGATACCATGCCAAGTTTCATCCTTTTCAGAGTTCATCTGTAGTGCTTTTCAATTTCAGGGTCATTTAGCTCAAAAAAATCATTAAATGCATGAAAAATAGCAAATGAAGTCAGAAAGGGTTGAAATTTGAGGATATGGCTTTGAATGATCCAAATTGAATACACAAAAAGTCTGGAGTTAAAATAAGTTTAAAAAAATGAAATGTCTTTGTAACACAAAAAGTGTGGAGTTGAAATAAGTTTTAAAAATGAAACTCACCTAGCAACAGAACAACAGAGCAACTATCATGGCATAGGTACTGATGTGATCTATATTCATTTGGAAACATTTTAGTCGAAGTTGATTTGAAAGATAATTTCATTAAAACTCCAATATTTTTTTTAAATATGTTCATATTGTGGTTTCTACTATTTGACCATTTTAAGTGTACTTTTGCAATTTTCACACAAAGTAGACCATATTAGAGGCCTTTTGCCAGAAGATTTTGAATTTTTGAGCTCTTTTGCTATATTCCACTGATTATTTGAATTTCTGAACATTTACCAAAAGTAGTTCAGAATTGAACTACAAGTGTGCTACAGGATTGTCCTAAAAGTTGAATGCACATCCAAATGTATGATTTATCCGGTTAAGGTACTATGGTTGCTCAATATAGCAATTTCCAACTCCATTGCATTTAAATAAACTTACATTTTTTATGTTTTCCCCTAAACATGAATGTTTGGTTAATCAAACATGCATGAACTTGGCATAAACAGATAGAGTGTATTTTTCTGATCATTTTTCATATATAACTTATTTCCATTGGAGTTGTGGTTTAACTTGTATGAATTTTTGTAGTTTGTAGCATTTTTAGAAATTCATAAATTATTTCTGCTAGCTAATGTCCATGACAAGTGGGGTCGGTTAACTACTGCGTCAGCCTGGTCAAACCTGGACAGTGGGGGCTACCTTAACCTGGTCAAACTGACTGTCGGGCCCACTGGGATTAACTTAACCCTATTCACAAAATAGTCCTAGGGTTATTTAACAAAGGGCCCCAACTGTCATTGACACACATGTGGGTTAGTAGGGTAATTAGTGCGTAATTATGGGTTACACCGGCGTTAAACTGCCGACGACCACAATCCATGGCGGCTTGCTCGAAATCACACCACGGGTCATGGTCGAGCACGAGGAGGGTCTCTACGGGTTGCTAGCACTCGACCGCTTCGAACAGTAGTTGTGGGCGTCACGGGGGGCCACAGGAATCGACACCGGCGGTGAAATCTTATTACGGCGAAGGCAAGAGCTCGACCAAATCGATTGTGCGGAGTGGAAACGACTTAGTTAAAAGGCTCTCTGGCCACCAGGAGAGCCCAGAAGCACATCCATATGCTCAGCACCGACACGCATGAGCTCTAGCATTCTACGCGGCGGCGGCGATGAGGCCACGGCGAGGGAGCTAGCTATATGTCGCCCTCGAGCTAGAAATTAAGGGGGAAATGAAGCATAGCTCGACGCAGTTCTAACGGAGCCGACGGCGACGACGGGGGAGCTTGGACAGCTGCGAATCGGGCTTTAGCGGCCGACGGTGAGGAGGAGGAAGACAACGTTGATTTGCTCGGCACATGGATGTTCAGGTTGAATCCCCTGGTGGAGAGGTAGATGGTGAGGAGCTGGAGCTCGAGGACTTGTTGGCGAGTCCGAGGATGGTCTGGTGGTGGCAAATCGATGATGGCGGCGAGCTCCTGTACCGCCGCGAACAAATGACGACGGGGGAGGTAGCCTCTCCCTTTTTTTGTGTGAAGAAATCGGTGCTGACAGGGATATAGGCAGTTTTTTGTTTTGTTGTGTTGGTCCCACCTGTCAGCATTTTGTGTGGTTCCACTCGTCAGTAACATATTCAAGTAACGGTCAACAGGCTTTGACCCGACGGAAATGCTCCGTTGGGGCAATTGAGAGGTTGTGGTGGAGGGAGGAGGGGAAAAGTGAGCAACGTTAAGTGAGTTGGGTAAAACTGAGTAGTACTAAGGAACCAGGGGCACGAAAATAGAAATCCCTATTTATAAGTAGCGTTTCTGTCACACACAAGTTGTCACGGTCCTTATGTGAAGTAACTGCTTGTGGTTCTGCAGATGTTGTTACTGTCCCAAGAGGCAAATGAACCAGAGTAGTAATATGATGAGTTTGTGGCAGCAAGAGTAATAACACTTAAAAGTGAAGAACATAAATAAAACAGAAGGTAAAGATGTTTTTCATGCAATGGGGAAGTTAGGCGCGGAGAATTCGGTTCATGGTATATATCAAATATGTCAGTGCGAGGGTAATACCGGTTACCTTGTATCATGAATATAGTATTTGATTTGTTTGTTCTGTAGGCGGATCACCCTAAGGTTATGAAACTCCTCCTCGCAGGATTATATTCCATTCTATGGTCCTACTTCGCCATTGCCAAAGAGTGGTCGTCTCCACAATTAAGGTCGTTAGACTGGAACCAAGTTTAATGGATCACCGTTATCTCATATTGTCTTCGGTCCTCGTAGATTTCTCCACCTATCACATCAGAGGTTGTAGATTTCTTGAACAATATGTGTTACCTGTGTAGGTCTTTAGGTCATGTTGACTGGGCCCTTAAATTGGACAACACGCATAGAGTTCACCACAGAATAACAACGTACTAGACAGATCATAAGACTACAAACACAAATGACGACATATAGAATGGGCACAAATGAATTTTACCACTCACCTACATCTCCCATGCCTAGGGGGAACCACTCACCTACATCTCCCAATCAAGCTAAAACGAGGAACGAAAGACGCACCGCACCCAGCGTTACCGGACTGTACTGAGAGAGTTGCTTTGCTGCATACAGTGGCGGAGCCAGGAATGAAATGGAGGGTGTGCACACCTAAAAAAAATTCTATCTAATCCAAGTGTCACACAATAGTTGGCAACAATATAATACATATAGCTCAATCAAGTCAGACAACATTACAGTTCCCATATGTACCAAATTTGCAACGTTGCAAATACAAAGTCTTACATGGATACAAACTACTACACTAAGTAACTCTACGACGTTCCTTTGCCATGAAAGCTTCAGCTATGTCGTCCTCGCTTACTTTCAAGAACACATCTCGTTCAATGAATGTCACTAAGCAATCGTTCAGGAGATCATCACTCATACTATTTCTCAACTTATTTTTCACTAGATTCATTGCCGAGAATACTCTTTCAACACTCGCCGTGGCGACCGGTAAGATCAATACCAATTTGATAAGCATGTAGACCAAATCATAGAGAACATGTTTGTTTGTACCAACAAGCATAACAGAGAGTTCACCAATAGTACGCACAGATCTGAACCTAGCATCTTGTCTCGTATCATCAATAAAAGTAGCAAGTTGGAATTCAAGCCTTACCAAATCCATGCTTGATATGTCTTGAGGGTAGAATTCAGCAAGTTTCATTACCTTGAGTGTATCATAAGAAGCAAATGAATTGGCGGGGTTCAAAGAAGACATGCAAATCAGCAACTCCATATTAACCTTGTCAAACCTATTGTCAAGCTCTTGAATGATTTGATCAAGGATACCAAGATATACTTCTCTTCTATAACGATCATCATTTGTTTGCACTTCATAATACCGAGGTGATCTTCCATGAGGCACATAACTATCCTCCGGCGTAGGAACTTGAATCCCATGTTTGTTGCAAAACAATGTTACCTTTGCAAGAAATTCGTCCCAACCATGAGACCTCATATGCCGCATTTTATTCTTTGCCAAACTAACAAGTGCCATTGCATTGACAATATCTTGATCTCTCTTTTGCAATGACTGAGACAACTCATTAGTGTGGCCAAGAATAACAAGCATCACATGAAGATTGAAAACAAAGTCATATGACTCCAAGGCAAAAGTCACTGCACGTATTCTTGTCCACTCACCCCTTTGTGAAGGATCTTTTCCAATAGCATCAAGTACTTCTAGTATTGTGGGATACATGGTAACAATGTGCAAAATGGTTCGAAAATGAGAACCCCACCGAGTATCACCGGGTCTAGGTAATCCCATCTCTTGATTTAACCCACTTCCACTTTCAATTTCACCCATTTCAAGTGCTTCCAAAACCTTTTGAGCTCTAACATCTCGAAGCATGTCATGACGCTTGCAAGAAACTCCAACAATATTGAGCAAGTAAGAAACATGATCAAAAAACCATTTACATGGTTCATTTCCCTTTGCCACGGCAATAAGAACCAATTGAAGTTGATGTGCAAAGCAATGAATGTAATAAGCAAAGGGTGACTCATTCATGATCAAAGTTTTCAACCCTTTTATCTCCCCTTTCATATTGCTAGCCCCGTCATATCCCTGCCCACGGATTTGAGTAAGAGTCAAATGATGATCAATAAGCAAAGATTCAATTGCAGCTTTAAGTGACAAGGAAGTTGTGTTGGAAACATGAACAACACCAAGAAATCTCTCACACCCCTTTCCAACTTTATCAACATAACGTATGCAAATAGCAAGTTGCTCTTTGTGAGATGCATCACTAGACTCATCAGCCAGGATTGCATAGTGCTCATCACCAAGATCTTCAATAATTTGTTTTGTAGTTAGTACAGCACAACATTCAATAATCTGTTTTTGTATCGTTGGACTAGTCAATATGCAGTTTCCAGGAGCATTGTGCAAAACAATCTTATCAACTTCTTCATCATTTTCTGCAAGCCATTTTAGGAGTTCAAGAAAGTTCCCCCTATTGCTAGATTCTTCACTCTCATCATGTCCACGAAATGCCAATCCTTGGTTCAAAAGAAACCTCAAGCATCTAAGTGAATAGGTTAGCCTAGCCTTGTAAAGACGCATATCCTCTTTAGACACCCTCACAATGATATTATCAATTGCCGTTTGAGGTGTCACAAATGAATTATACTTCTCTTGAGCTTGGTTGTGAATGCTACCAATACCACCTACATGCTTGTCCAATGCATCAGGTTTGTTCCAATTTCTCCAACCATTTTTAACAAAGGCATCACCCCCAGGCCCCCCATTAGTTTTCTCTTTGAACAAATAACACACAAAGCAATACACTGCTTCCTTTGAGACACTATATTCTAGCCAACTGTGCTTTTCAAACCAAACAAAGCTAAAGTGTCGGTTTTTACCATAGATTTTCCTGACTTCAAAAGCATGTGCATATGGACGACATGATGTTTTTGCAATATATCTTCTCCGAACACTATCTTGATCATTAAAATCATACTCTGAAATAGGAGTTCTTTTCGCTGGATCACCTGAAAAGACATGTGCACTTGGCTGTTGGGGTGATGGAAGACTTGGCGTTGCCTCTTCGATTTCAGTATCGGAATGGATAGGAGATGGGGAATTAGGACACCCCGCATTTCCAATATCTTCAGTGTGATGTTCAGTAGCAATCTTCCTCACTTTCTCTTCATGTTTTTGAAAAAGATCCAGAATGGCACTTTTCCTCTTCATGTTCTGCTCTGCAATTATATCTTCACGGAGGCTGCAACGAGAAATCCTACAGCACAGAGTAACACAATTAAGATGGCACCATGATACATTGATACTGGTACATGGTTTTTTTGTCGCGGAAAAGACCTGGAAACGGCCACGGCACAGAGTTACTATGTATTAGTAATTAGTATCCGGTGCTTTTGGAAAATCTGCTGCAAGCCATTATGCAATACTATGAATTTGGGAAATCTGCTGCGTGCTTACCACTTTACCAGTTACCAGAGAAGGGACCAGTGGCGGCACGGCGAGGCACGGAGCGAGGAGGGGAGGGTCGCGCCGTCGCTGGGGGAGAGGAGGGGCAGCCGCTGCCGGAGGAAAGGAGGGGCGGGGCGAGCTCGGCGGTGAGAGGAGGGGAGGGGCGAGCGCGGCTGCCGGCGAGCAGTGGCGGGGAGCTGCGGGCGCGGCGGCCGCGAGATGAGGGGAGGGGCGAGCCCGGCGGCCGCGGGAGGAGGGGAGGGGCAGGCGGGCAGCCGCTGCCGGAGGAGAGGAGGGGAGGGGCGAGCGCGGCGGCCGGCGAGCAGTGGCGGGGAGCTGCGGGCGCGGCGGCCGCGAGATGAGGGGAGGGGCGAGGCCGGCGGCCGCGGGAGGAGGGGAGGGGAGAGCCCGGCGGCCGGCGAGAGGAGGGGAGCTGGGGAGCGCGGCGGCTGGCCTGACGAGGGGAGGGGCGAGCGCGGCGGCGGCGAGAGGAGGGGACGGGCGAGCGCGGCGGCGGCGGCGAGAGGAGGGGACGGGCGAGCGCGGCGGCGGCGGCGAGAGGAGGGGACGGGCGAGCGCGGCGGCCGCGGGAGGAGTGGAGGACTGGAGGGGCGAGCGTCGGGCGAGTTTGGGTCCAATTACCTTTTTTTTTTAGGAACGGGTCCAATTACTAATACATAGTAAAAAAAAATCCCAAATTCTGGGTGGGCCACGGCCCACCGTGCCTACCCGCTGGATCCGCCAGTGGCTGCATAGACAAACCATCATTTCTCCTTTCCAAGCTCCCGGAATTGGCAACATCGACACCCGCCTTTCATTCTTTCTACATATATCGCTAGGTAAAATCCATGGCTGCCTTTTTAATCGTACTGCATGTTCCATGGACCAGATGCATATGGTACTTGTCTTCTTTGGGGCAGTGTTCATTGAAAACCGGCCTAGGACCATCCTTCAATTCTTCCCTGTTTGAAGTTTTTTTTTTGATATTATCTTCCCTGTTTCAAGTATTCTTCAGGTTTATTGCGCTGGAATATATCTTGCTAGTAGGCCGAATGTCAGCAATACCCCTTTCATTTTGACAAAAACTGGCCCATATGGAAACAACAATTAGACAGGTCGGGCGCCCCTATGTCTCGGAGAGCAACTAACTGACAAGTATCTTTTACGGGAGCCCCTCAAGGGTCACTTTTGGTGGGCGGAGAGCGCACCACTTGACGATCTCTCAGCCGTCGCCACATGTCACGTGCTGGCGCCCCCTTAGGATTTTTTTTTTTGTACGCGTTTTCGGAGTTTAGATGGGTTTTTTTAGGTTTTTCAGCTTTTTGGTTTTCGTCCTGTTTTTCCGAGATTTTAGAGGAAAAAATCAAAAAACAATTGCGCAAAAAACGCGTTTTTTTTTCTTCCACTGTGCCTATTGAAAAGGAAAAAACGCTTTTTTTTGCTTTCACAAAAGGCACAGATTTCTTTTTGTGGAGGCATATGTTTGATTTCGCGAGAGGCACAGCCGTGCCTCTCGGAAAAAGAAAAAACACATTTTTGTGCTTGCACAAGAGGCACAGATCTGCTTTCTCCCGGAGGCACAGATTTACTTTCGCGAGAAGCACTAGGGAAAACGTTTTTTTTTTTTGCTTCCACGAGAGGCCCAGATTTGCTTTCGCAGAAGACACAGCTATGCCTCTCGGGAAAGAAAAAATGCGCGTTTTTTCCCACGAGATGCACATATTTGCTTCTTGCGGAGGCACAGATTTATCTCTATGCCTCCGCAAGAAGCACATCTATGCCTCTCGAAAAGGGGAAAAGGTGGAAAAAAAAAACATGTTTCTGGCTACATTTTTCTATATTTTTTCGTGTTTTTTAGTGAAAAAAATGTTCATCGGAACCTATTAACATAGGATCTAGTTTCGAAGATCTCGACGCGAGGAATCCAACGGTAAAACGGTTCAAGATATGGACGCACGGTTGAGATAAAACGTTTCGAAAAACAATCTACGGAAAAAAAAAGAGAGGAAAACTCGCAGGTTGCAACTTGTCAGCCCATAAGAAGGTGGGAGTTACCTTTGTAAGTGGCACCCCTTAACTAAACTAGTGATTGCATATGTCTCGCTTCATCCGAGGGCTAACGCGCGTCGCTCACGTCACGCGTCCTCCTCCTGCTTTTGGGCCGGCCGAGGCGTTTGAAACACTATGAAAAAAGGAAAAAAAGAATGTCTCAAAAAAAAGGAAAAAAGGACTCCCAGAGTTCGAACCCAGCTACCACACTAGGAGTACCTGCTGCTAGCCATCCCAGCTAGCGCATGAGACATGGTGTTGTAACAGATCAAGGCAACATGAACTAATTGCAACGATAGGATTAACAAAGGAAAATAAAGAAATAAATAACTTTTTTCACGAGGCAAACTAACTGGCATCGTTTTTTTATGTTGTTTTCCACCTTTTTTGTTTTCTTTTTTGCTTTCTTATTTTATTTTTGGTTATACTTTCAAACATTCAAAAACACTTGCATAAAACATTTGAAAAAAATGTTAACCAAGCAATTGAAAAATGTTTAATGTGTATAGAGAAAATATTTCTCATCTATAAGAAAAATGTATACAAAAATTGTACAATGTATGTGAAAAAAGTTGATCATGTATTTAAAAAATATTAATCAAGAAATTAAAAAAATGTTAATCTTGTATTTAAAAAATGTAAACCAAACATTTGAAAAATGTTAAATGTGTATAAAAAAATGTTGACCATGTATTAAAAAATGTTATTGTTGTATTTGAAAAATGTGAATCAAGCATTTAAATAATGTTGAATGCGCATAGAAAAATGTTGACCATGTATTCAAAAAATATTAATCTTGTATTTTAAAAATGTTAATCAAGCAATTAAAAAATGTTAAATTTGTATAGGAAAATAGTTGACCATGTATTCCAAAAATGTTAATCTTGTATTTGAAAAATGTTAATCAAGCATTTGAAAAATGTTAAATGTGTATATAAAATTTTTTTGACCATGTAATCAAAAAAGTTTAATCTTGTATTTGAATAATGTTAAACATGTATTAAAAAATGTATTAGATATACACCAAAAATGTACAATGTGTACGAGAAAAGTAGACATAAAAAAATATAAGTTCTCAAAAAAATTAATCATATATTTTAAAAATATTAAACATGTATATAAAAAATGTTTCAGATGTATACGAAAAATGATAAATTTGTACTGAAAAAAGTTAACATATGTTGAACAAAAAAGAAACCGGTGAAAAATGACAAAAAAAAAAGAAAAATGAAGAAACCCAAAAAACAAAAAGAAAAACCAAGAAAATAAAACAAAGGAAATGAAAAACCCAAAGAGACCAATTCAAAAAAAAATTGAAAACAAAGAAAACCGAGAAAGAAACAAAGAAAAGTAAAGAAACCCGATGTAAACCAAGAAAGAAATAAAAAACCGAAGAAAGAAAGAAAGTAAAAACCAAAAACCAAAAAGGCAAATGAAAACTGGGAAAGAAACAAAGAAAAAATGAAACAACGGTGAAAACCGAGAGTGAAATGAAGAAAACCGACGAAAAAGCAAAGAAAAAAGAAAAACCAAAAAAAAAGTGAAGAAACAAGAAAAAAAGAAAAAAGAAAAAACGGAAGAAAACCGGACCGAACCATTCAGCAACCAACCCACCGCGTGAGGCGAGCAAACCAGCCAACTCGATCGAACGAAACCCAGCGAAGGAAAAAAGAACAGATAAAAATGGGCCGGCCGAGTCGCTATAGCGCGGGGGCAAAAGATCAGGCAAGACGCAAGAACTCGCACTAAGCGAGATATAGTCGCCGCGTTGCTGTAACCCTGACACCCGTAGTGCCAATACAATTGAATTTCACTTTTTTGAAAGCTCAAGGAAGCAGTTATTGCCACCTGGCAATTACGATTCAACCTAGTAATTGTAGTTCCCTTTGGTGTGCATGGAATAGACAGCACACAAGAAATTCAGATTACAGTTTCTGATGGTTTTATTTATTTAGAGAAGACCATAGAAAATCTCAACTCCTAGAGGGGGAGTTGGTAGCGTCGCCTCCACTTTGGTTTATTTTCGCCTCACCAGTTTTTCACCTCCCCGACACCGTACGAGCCCCATACCACCGGTTTTACAAATTTCTTTTATCCTTAGTTTGGCCCGCACCGAATGTGCCGCTCCTATCCTATATTTTTCTCCCTTCGTGCGTAGGGTTCCACCAAAGAGCGACGCCGCCGCTCGATTCAAGCTCCCCCGCTCGACTCATTGTCCTCCTGCCAGCCCATCGACTAGGGTTTCTGAACCGAGCCGCCTACACGGCTACACCATGGATGTGCACCTACCTGTGGTTGGCGTTTCTCCCTGACGAGTGACCTTGGCGGTCGTGGTGGTCCTGCACAAGTGGGTGAACGACATGAAGGGACGGCGGAGGAAGGGGCGGCGGTCCTGCGACGCCTCAGTCACGCTGCTGTCGGGGGCCGTCGCCGTCATGCCCCTGTCGTCACGGCTGTTCGTGGACGACAGTTACATCTTATGGTGGTAATGTACAATGATTTCGTCGGTTACATTTTTCTATCTTCTGTAGAAAGTCCAATTAACTGTCATTTTGTAGAAAAGCACCAAGTTAACAGCCTTGATGACAACATTGATAATTCTCCATACAAGCCTGTTGTGAGACACAACACTCGTTCAATGTTCAATAGTGGTAGTGAAGATAAAGATTGTGTAACCCAAAGTGAAGAGAAAAGCGCAAACATGCATGTTTCATTGTCTAATGAAATTGAACGGGAAAAGGTTATGTCAAATGATGAGACAGAGAAAGAGATTAATGGTTCCAGGAAAAGGAAAAGTGATGTCATCAATCAGGATTCTCCATCGCCGGTGTATATTTGTGTTTCCTTATACTTAATTAGTTGGATACTCTATTTGTATTGATATGAGCAGGAAAGTAACAAAGGTCAATGGATCATCGATTCCAGAACAGGTTCTGGAATCGATGATCCATTGACCTGTTCTGGAATCGATGATCCATTGACCTTTGTTACTTTCCTGCTCATATCATGAGATCAGTATTCAGTAAACACAATACAAACAAGGTATCCAACTAATTAAGTATAGGGAAACACAGAAATACACCGGCGATGCAGAGTCCTAATTGATGGCATCACTTTTCCTTTTCCTGGAACCATTAATCTATTTCTCGATCTCATCATTTGACGTAACCTTTTCCGGTTCAATTTCATTAGACAATGAAACATGCATGTTTGCGTTTTTCTCTTCACTTTGGGTTACAAAATCTTTATCTTCACTACCACTATTGAACATTGAACGAGTGTTGTGTCTCACAACAGGCTTGTATGGAGAATATCAATGTTGTCATCGAGGCTGTCAACTTGGTGCTTCTCTACAAAATGACAGTTAATTGAACTTTCTACAGAAGATAGAAAAATGTAACCAACGAAACCATTGTTCATTACCACCATAAGATGTAACTGCCGTCCACGAACAGCCACGACGGCAGGGGCATGGCGGCGACGGCCCCCGGAAGAGGCGCGACATGAGGCGCCGCAGGACCGCTGACCCTTCCTCCACCGTCCCTTCCTGTCGTTCACCCATTTGTGCAGGACCGCCGCGACCGCCAAGGTCACTCGCCAGGGAGAAACGCCAACCACGGGTAGGTGCACATCCATAGTGTAGCCGTGTAGGCGGCTCGGTTTAGAAACCCTAGTTGATGGGCTAGCAGGAGGATGATGAGTTGAGCGGGGGAGCTTGAATCAAGCGGCGACGGCGGCGCTCTCTGGTGGAACCCTACACACGAGGGGAGGCACATTCGGTGCGGGCCAAATCAAGGATAAAAGAAATCTATAAAACCGATGGTAGAGGGCTCGTACAGTGTCGTGGAGGTGAAAAACCGATGAGGCGAAAATAAACCAGAGTGGAGGCGACGCTATCAACTCCCCTTTAGAAGTAGAGATAGCCCCAAAGAAGAAATGAAAAGAAGCCCACTTTACTTGTAAGGTCGCCATGCCCCTGCCGTCAGTTGAATTCTGACCAGTTATAAACTAATGGTCTCCAACACAAGACCATGGTCGCACATACATCCAACGATCCAGACACCATCCTCCCGTGACGTTGTACTTCAAGCCTGCAGCCACTGCCTCCTCAAACTATGCTAGCTTGCAGCGGCAAGGTCAGCCTCCCACTCAGCATTTTTTTTTCTTCAGATCTTGCAGCACCAAGGTGACTCTCCACAAAATTTGTACATCCATTGCTGACATTGGTATTCATTCAGGAGAGAAGGAACAGCAGACCAGCAGTAGACCAAAGCGAGGTGAAGATCAGCCTGAATGGATGAACACAACAGACCGTAGAGATTTAATATGGCTAGAAGTTCCTGAATGTGCAGGTTAGTAGACCGCCTTGATGAAATGGCTCAACAGAGTATGGTGGAGTTTTTTTTGTGCATGTATGGGTAACTAATCTAGATTTTGATGTCCAGATTAAGCAATAAGCATACAATACAATTAGTGCACGTTAGTAATCTGGTCTGGAATTAATTACCCAATTTGTATATTGGGGATATATTGTAGTTCCGTAGCTATAATGCAATATATTGTAGTTCTGTAGCTCTAATGCAATATATGCCCATTTCCTTTTGACTGATGCAGAAATTGTTTCCTACAAGTCGAGTTCTTAATTTGGCCGTTTCTTGATGGAGTTGGTACCAAACATGCCTACTCTGAATTTCATCCCCATGTGATGTCCATCTTTGTCATTTATTCCTTTTCAGAAAAATACAACTCCCACAGATCCATATTAATTGTCACTGATTTAGTACAATGTTGTACTAAATCAGCGACAATTAATATGAATCGAAGGGAGTACTATGAGTTCAGAATTTTAGCAAAACAAGCAAGTTTTGTCATTGACTATCATTGAGGGCATGAGATTAACAAAGAGACTAATGGGTAGGTACTGTGCTTTTATATTTTATATACACAATATCACCTGCTGTGCATGTGGAATATAAAGATATATGTTACCCATGATCAGCGTTGATCTATCGGAATTTGTATATGCCCGTCGCAACGCACGGGCATTCTACTAGTATCAGTAAATTGGACCCCATGGCGCCTCAAAATTGGTGTCTTTCTGTTTACACGTCTCCTAAGATGCATGGAAAATTTGTTACTGCTATAGATAAACTCACAAATGGAAATGTTAAATCTATATGTCATCTTTTGTTTAACCAATGTAAGTTACCATTCCATTGATGTTACATAAAGCCATGTGACCTAGCAAAGATGTAAGCATAATACAAGAGAACAAACACTGAATTAGGACTCTAATTTCCAACTGCACTAGGCTGGCTAATGGCTCGTAATACACTTATGAGGTCGCACGATCGTAGCATCCCATCCCAGGATGACGATCCCTCTCCTTTTCAACCATTTGGATTCTGATCAACATGCCATCAGCACTGATGAAACAGAATGGCTAGTGATTGATGTATTCACTGTATGTACATGTCCCTTTTTCAGAAGGGTCAGCTAGCCTACAATATTATCGGTCTTGCTACTTCTATCTATCATTCTATCCTACACATTCCTTCAAAAGCATGCCTTCAAAATTATATAGTTACAACTCATAAGATATGTAAGAAAAGATTATCCCAGCTTTGCGCACCCAAAGAAAATGATTGATGTATTTATCGTGCACCGTAGTTGTTTACTATAAGAGTGACTGCAATACATATGTTAGTAAATTCATATTTTGCAATCTTCAAAAACACTCCTAGAGTCATACTCCCAAAACTTGTCAATATTTCTCATATATCTTGTCTCGATGTCATTCGTCCACTATAGAAGTTGTCTGAAATGACATTCATCTGGCTGCACTTCTTTCTCATATATTGTCTCAATGTCATTCGTCAATTATAGAACTTGTCTGAAATGACATTTCCCTGGCTGCACTTCTGTTTTTTTCAGCTGACCTAATGCGCATTTTTTCAGTTCTGTTTTACCATATTAACGCCATGTTTTTTTTTCACGCACGAATCAGGAGATCCCATTGAAGCAACCACATATTAAACAAGGATAATCCGAAGACGCCCTGCCACCCCCCAAAAAAAAATGAAAAGAAAATTTATCATCGACCGAGGATTTCAGCAAACGTCTAGTTCACAACAAGATGTATGAAACTTGTACACACATTTTTAGTGATGGCCAACAGCCAAGTGCAACACTTTTTAAGATGTTTACGTCAAACACCTGACACAAAAGCTATCTAAATTTTACAAGGTAGTCATTCAGATCTAGTGTGCAATGTGTCCTATCCTAGGTTAACTTCTTGAAATTAATTAAGCATGGAACATTTCATATGTCTAAGTATAGTAGCCACATAAAGTTTAGACAAGAGCATCTACCAGTCCATCATACGGAGTAATTAGCTTTGAAAGTTAGTTAACTTACAAGTGTATCATTTTTGCACGCTCATAGCAAAAACCAGAAATAAGATGCATTCTAAATCATGTTTAAACTTGCGTCGAAGACTCTGGAATTACACTCTCAAGTTTAAACACGATTCCAGCAATTACATTCTCCAACTTACAGCACCTTGGCATACCATCGTTCATGCAATTTCATTAAAGAATCAAGAGTTCACCCGCAAAAAAGAAAGAATCAAGAGGTCTTCTATCTTAGTTTTCACGGCTTTGAACACACATCAAGTGATTTGTTTCAACAGATGATCAAAGTACCAAACAGTAACACCAAAAACAACCTTAACCAAAGTCTCAAATGGAAACATCCCTCACCGAAGCGCGCATAAGAAAGTGCAGGCCTTTGAAGGAGGCATTGCATCAAACACCTCACGCGCAAGCAGTCAAGCAAGCAATCAAGACATTTCTTCTCATGGGATCCGTCGAGGAAGGAGCTTACCAGAAGGAGTGGATGAATCTACAGCACGGTCGGCATCGGAGGGTGGTGAGATACGACGAGCGGCGGCCTGGGCGCGCGGCGTAGCACGTCGGGGTGCGTCCGCCCGTCGTACATCCCCTGGGTCTCAACGGCGACGAGGCACTTGACCTGGGTGAGCATGCCGAGGAGGGAGGGCGTGGTGCGGTGGCAGCGGCGGAGGCTCATGGCCTCGAGCGTGCGGAGGTGTAGGCGGCGCGTGCCGGGGACGCCGCGCACCAGCGTGATGTACAGCCGCGGACTGCACGCCACCGGCACGCGCTACCGCTCATCCTTCTCGAGTTTCCGGCGGCCGGAACCCTAAACCTCTCTCTGGCCGGCGGGAAGGAAGACGACGCTGTTAGACGGGCCAAGCAGGCCGAAAATGTACGCTACTTGCCACTGTGTTGGGCTTGCCGCTTCTTTAGCAATTTGTTCGTTTCTTCTTAAAAGAAAAAAAACAATTTGTTCGTTCTTCTATTTTTTTCATGGTAATACGTGTCCCATTCATATCATAAAGATTAAAGTACAAGTCACGCAAGGACCGACATGACAAAACTAAAAAGATAGCAGGACATCTTTGAGCTTGACAACAATGCCCGTCACCTGCCTCCGGCACCACCACAGCAGCCACCGAAGAAAAGAATGACGGATCACCTCCTCACCCGAGCTCGACGGGCTCCATCGCTGATATGCAGCTTTGCGGACCTCCAAGGTGGCTCACCAAAAGTGAAGCCATTGCCGTTGAACGAATCAGACCGGGGCAACACCCCGGACACGGCATCAAACTCCAGATCTAGCACCCCACCACGACTAAGACGCCGAAGGAGGAAACCACAGCTGTCATCCATCAACCACGAACCCATCACATGTTTCATCTTCCAGATGTCGTCGATGCAGACCACAATCTGCATCCGCTCCTGGACTACCCCCCAAGCTCCGCGCCGATGTTGGAGCAGACGTCGTCGCAACGGCAGAGCCCGAGGACACATGTCCACCACGAGGATGCCGCCGTCACACCATCCTTGCTTGAATAGACTGGTTTCCAAAATCATCCCCAACCATAGGGCCGATCGCCTTGTCGGGGAAGGATCTGAAGAATCTTTATTCAGCGCTGCCATCGCCGCCGCCGAAGCCAAGACGATAAACAGCCTAAAAACGAAGCTACTTTAGCCTAAAACTATCCATACACGTGGATCCGGTGACCCCCTCACCACCGATGACCGAGTTCGTCGGCGAAGGGGAGCCGCCGGAGAACGGCGGCGAAGGAACTCTCTTTGGGAGAGACGCTGGTGAGATCGCCCTTTTTCTTCCAAAGGAAGAAAGAACGACAGATAACGAGCTTGTTCATTCTTCTAAAAGAAAGCAATTTGTTCATGGCTTCATACCAAGATAAAATAAGTGATGGTTCTCAGAAAAAAGATAAAATAAGTGGTACGTCAAAATTGACAATGACAGCCCCTTTGTGGAACGTCTTTATCTCATGTACGAGAGCTCCTCCTAAAAGCCTAGCCGTGACCACCACCTTCGCCTCCACCATAGATCGGTTCCCCCTCCTCCGGCCAGCGTCGCCGGCGTCGGGAGGGATGGGGAACCCGATCTATGAGTGGAGTTCTTAATAAAAGTACTATTTTGATTAGATGGGATTAGGGTTTTTGGTAGCCGTCTTCTTCATCATTGGAGATGGCATCATCTATGATAAGTAATCTTCGGCCCTTCGTTCGACGACGAGATCTCCTTCGCAACGTCGATGGTGGTGTTCGAAGATTAAATTTGTCTAGGTATGGTCCTTCAGATTTTGCTTCGCTAGATCGATTTTGGATTATTTCTCATGGTCGCCACAAGGAGGATTGTCCTCGTAATATCTGTCCCGGCTGCTACGTCCTCAACAATGATGATTCATACCCTCGGCTCCCAGCGATGTCGACCTGGCTATTCGGTTGTTTTTCCCTTGAATGCTGGTGTTGGTACTCCTACTGATGTTGGTGTAGGGGAACGCAGCAGAAAACAAAAAAATTCCGACCTACGCACCAGCCCAGAACCACTATGGAGACTGCATACAAGGTTTGATCTTTTCGTTACCGACTCGTAGCGCAGCGGAAGTAGAGTCGATGATGATCGGCGGTGCAGATCCCCGCAGCTAAGATTTTACAACCTCCCAACCGCGAGGATGTTCTCCCTCGTCTGCCCCTCGGACAGCCCTCCGGGAGGCAGTCGGACAGTCCCTCTGACGATGTCACGGACAGCCCTTCGGGAGGACGCTCGAAACTCGGACGGTCACTCGGACAGCCCTTTGGGAGGACACTCGAAACTCGGACGGTCACTCGGACAGCCCTTCGGGAGGCACTCTCGAACAGCCCCTCGGGCAAAAAGATCGAACCTACGACCTCTCTACAGGGTTGCACACATACGGTGTCATCTATCCGGCAGGGCTTCGCCATCCAGAACTAGTTCCCACCAGAACCCAGACAGCCTTTCGGCTCTACGAAACTAT
This sequence comes from Elymus sibiricus, assembly GCA_039707655.1. Lineage (NCBI taxonomy): Eukaryota > Viridiplantae > Streptophyta > Magnoliopsida > Poales > Poaceae > Elymus > Elymus sibiricus. The sequence continues at coordinate 313,688,152 of CM077676.1, forward strand.
TTCGCGGGGAGGGAGAGAGAAGCCAGATCATTGGAATGGCATGTGTATGTGAGAAAGAGTGAGTGTGGAGAGTGCCTCTCCACCTCTATTTATAGGAAAACCCAAGGGGTAGGGTGGCTCCCAAAATACCAAAATGCCCTCAGATATTTTCACCTATTCATAATAGTGGTTCCACTATTCATAATAGTGTTTCCACTATTCATGAGATATTTTCTCCCACTAGTGGTTCCACTATTCATAATAGTGTTTCCACTATTCATGAGATATTTTCTCCCAATAGTGTTTCCACTATTCATAATAGTGTTTCCACTATTCATGAGATATTTTCTCCGACCGTTAAATCCGAAAATATTTCTTTAGGTCTTAGAACATTTCCGGTACCCACTAAAATAATTATGGACGCATTCTGAAATGATACGTCTCCAACGTATCTATAATTTCTGAAGTATTCATGCCATGTTTATAACAATTCTATATGGTTTTGGTATGATTTGATTAGAACTAACCCGGACTGACGCTGTTTTCAGCAGAATTGCCATGGTGTTGTTTTTTGTGCAGAAATAAAAGTTCTTGGAATTGGATGAAACTTTTGGAGATTTTTTATGGAATAAATAAAAAATACTGGAAACAAGACCCACTGGAGGGGGGCCACCCAGTGCCCACGAGGCACCAGGGCGCCCCCCCCCCCCCCCCCCCAGGCGCGCCCTGGTACCTCGTGGGGCCCACGTGGCTCCGTCTGGCCTGATTCCAACGCTGAAAAATCCTATAAATAGAGAAACCCCCAGAAATAACCCTAGATAAGTTTTTTCCCCGCCGCAAGCCTCTGTACCTTAACGATCTCATCTACAGCCCTTTTCTGGCACCCTGCCGGAGGGGGGAATCATCACCGGAGGCCATCTTCATCATCCCGGCGGTCTCCATGACGAGGAGGGAGTAGTTCACCCTCGGGGCTAAGGGTTTGTACCAGTAGCTATGTGTTTGATATCCCTCTCTCGTGTTCTTGATTTCACACGATCTTGATGTATCGCGAACTTTGTTAATATAGTTGGATCATATGGTGTTTCTTCCCTCTCTATCTTTGTTGTGATGAATCGAATCTTTTCCCTTTGAGGTTTCGCTACTGTCGGATTGAATATTTCAGATTTGAGAACACTTGATGTATGTCTTGCATATGAATACCCGTGGTGACAATGGGGTATTATATTGATTCACTAGATATATGTTTTGGCATTCAACTCGCGGATTCTCGCGGTGACATTGGGGTAATCTATGCATAGGGGTTGATGCACGTTTTCATTATCTTTTCTCCGATAGAAACTTTGAGGTGCTCCTTGGAGTTCTTTGTGTGGATTGAATATTATGATTATGAAGTTGTTTGATGCATATCGTATAATCAACTCACGGATACTTGTGGTGACATTGGAGTATCTAGGTGACATTAGAGTTGGTTGATGTGTATCATATGGTGTTATTTTAGTACGAACTCTAGGGCTGTTTGTGACACTTATAGGAATAGCTCAATAGATCGATCGAAAAGAATAACTTTGAGGTGGTTTCGTACCCTACAAACAATTTCTATCTTATATTCTCCGCTAATAGGAACTTGGGAGTGATTCTTTATTGCACGTTGAGGGATGGTTATATGATCCAATTATATTAGCATTGTTGAGAGATTGCACTAGCGAAAGTATGAACCCTTGGCCTTGTTTCTAAGCATTGCAATACCGTTTGTGCTCACTTTTGTTACTTGCTACTTTGCTGTTTTTATATTTTCAGATTACAAAAACCTATATCTACTATCCATACTACACTTTTATCACCATCTCTTCGCCGAACTAGTGCACCTATACAATTTACCATTGTATTGGGTGTGTTGGGGACACAAGAGATTTCTTGTATTTGGTTGCAGGGTTGTTTGAGAGATACCATTGCTACTTGTAGCTTGCGTTGGTATTTCCCCGAAGAGGAAGGGATGATGCAGCACAGTAGAGATAAGTATTTCCCTCAGTTATGAAACCAAGGTTATCGAACCAGCAGGAGAATCACACAACACCTCGTTAGCAGTACCTGCACACAAACAACAAATCCTTGCACCCAACGCAAACAAGGGGTTGTCAATCCCTTGGCGGTAAATTGCAAGATTAAATTGTATGTGATAGATTGATAGATTGAAACAAAAATACAAAATAAAATAAATAAAAAGAAATGGCAACAATATTTTTAGGGTTTTAGTAATATGATTTAGATAGACCCGGGGGCCATAGGTTTCACTAGAGGCTTCTCTCGAGAAAATAGCATACGGTGGGTAGACAAATTACTGTTGGGCAATTGATAGAAAAGCAAATAATCATGACGATATCCAAGGCAATGATCATGTATATAGGCATCACGTCCAAGATTAGTAGACCGACTCCTGCCTGCATCTACTACTATTACTCCACACATCGACCGCTATCCAGCATGCATCTAGTGTATTAAGTCCATAAAAGAACGGAGTAATGCCTTAAGAACGATGACATGATGTAGACAAGATAAACTCACGTATGAATAAACCCCATCTTTTTACCCTTAGTAGCAACGATACATACGTGTCATGTCCCTTTCTGTCACTGGTATTGAGCACCGCAAGATCGAACCCACTACAAAGCACCTCTTCCCATGGCAAGATAAATCAACTCAGTTGGCCAAACCAAATCAATAGATCAGAGAAGAAATACGAGGCTATAATAATCATGCATAAAAGAGTGCAGCAAAGACTCAAATAATTTCATGGATAATCTGATCATAAACTCACAATTCATCGGATCCCAACAAACACACCGCAAAAAGTGATTACATCGGATAGAACTCCAAGAACATCGAGGAGAACATTGTATTGAAGATCAAAAAGAGAGAAGAAGCCATCTAGCTACTAACTATGGACCCGAAGGTCTGTGGTAAACTACTCACGCATCATCTGAAGGGCAGCAAGGTTGATGTAGAGCCCCTCCGTGATCGATTCCCCCTCCGGCAGACTACCGGAGAAGGCCTCCAGATGGGATCTCTCTGGAACAGAAACTTGCGGCGGCAGAAAAAGTATTTCGTGGACTCCCCTGAGGGTTTCTGATTTTTTCTGAATTTATAGTGGAAGAATTAGGTCAAACGGAGCCCTGTGGGACCCACGAGGCACCAGGGCGCGCCTGCCCCCCCCCCCAGGCGCGCCCTGGTGGCTCGTGGGGCCCACCAAGGTCTTCTGGCCTCCTCCCAAAGCTTCTAGTGTTTATCTTGGCCAATAAAAAATCTCCAAAAAGTTTCGTGGCATTTGAACTTCGTTTGGTATTGATTTTCTGTAAAACAAAAACAGGGCAGAAAACAGCAACTGGCACTGGGCACTAAGTTAATAGGTTAGTCTCCAAAAATGATATATAATTGCTGTAAATGATTATAAAAACATCCAAGATTGATAATATAACAGCATGGAACAATCAAAAATTATAGATACGTTGGAGACGTATCAGCATCCCCAAGCTTAATTCCTGCTCGTCCTCGAGTAGGTAAATGATAAAAACAGAATTTTTGATGTGGAATGCTGCCTAACATATTCATCACATATTCTTTTCTTTAATAGCATGGACATTGGACTTGTATGATTCAAAGCAATAGTCTATAGTTTGACATGAAAATATAGATACTCAAGCATACTAACAAGCAACCATGTCTTTCAAAATATCAACGCTAAAGAAAGTTATCCCTAGCCCATTATGCTCAATCATTGATCCATTCATGAAACACACTCGAATATTAGCTACATCCAATGCACAAGTATGACAATAGTGCTCTCTAGTTGGTGCTTTATAAGAGAAGACGGAGACTCAAATAAAATAAAAATTGCATAAAAGTAAATAGATAGGCCCTTCGCAGAGGGAAGCAAAGATTTGTCAAATGTGCCAGAGCTCAAAGCTGAAATTAAAGAGATAAAAATATTTTGAGAGGCATGCTTTTCCTGTCAACGAAAACGACCGAGAATTCCCAATATTTTCCATGCTAGACACATCATAGGTGGTTCCCAAACAGAAAGTAAAGTTTATTTCCTTTCCACCATTTCTTTCACAATCCATGGCTAGCCGTATCCACGGGTGCCCTCCATACCATCACTTTCCAAGGAATTTTGTTGTTATTAATTTTGATTTCATTGTGGGACTGGGCATCCCCATTACCAACCATACTCTCGTGCAATGACAAGTGAATAAATACTCATCGTGAGAATAACACACCTAGCATGGAAAATATTGGCCACCCCCTGCCGCTTCATGAGCGGTACGGGCACACAAAACAGAAAAATTATTTTGAAAATTAGAATTGGCACACGCAAATTTACTTGGAATGGCATTGAAATACCGCATATAGGTAGATATAGTGGACTCATATGGCACAACTGGGTTTAAGGATTTTGGATGCACAAGCAGTATTTCCGCTTAGTACAAATGAAGGCTAGCAAAAGATTGAGAAGCAACCAACCAAAAAACGAAAACGGTCATAAACATGCATTGAACACAACTAACACCGAATAATGCACCATAAGTAGGATATAATTTCTTTGCATAACTATTGACTTAACGTGCATGCATAGGGAATCACAAACCTTAACACGAATATTTTTACTTAATCACAATTACTCACTAACATGACTCACATATCATCATCTCCATATGGCAAAACTATTGCAAGGAATCACACTTATCATGTCCAATGATCTATATGAAAGTTTTTATTATATCCCTCTTGAATATTCATCACTTTGGGACCAAATTCATATCTTGTGCAAATTACCGTTACTATTATCATCTCTCAAAAAGATTTAAGTGAAGCATGAGAGTGCAAATATTTCTTCAAAATTTCAATCTTATCAATTCTCAAAATAATATAAGTGAAGCATGAGAATTCATTTCTTCAAAATTTTAATCAACTCTCAAAATAATATAAGTGAAGCATGAGAGTTTATTTCTTCAAAATTTTAATCAACTCTCAAAATAATATAAGTGAAGCATGAGAGTTTATTTCTTCAAAATTTAGCCACCACCGTGCTCAAAAAGATTTAAGTGAAGCACTAGAGCAACTGCCTAGCTCAAAAAATTTAAGTGAAGCACATAGAGTATTCTAACAAATTATGATGATAAACGTGTGGCTCTCTCAAGATAGGTGTGTTCAGCAAAGATGATTGTGACAAACTAAAAAGCAAACAAAGCAAATACTCATATAATACAAGACGCTCCAAGCAAAACACATATCATGTGACGAATAAAAATATAGCTCCAAGTAAAATTACCGATGGTTGGTAGAAGAAAGAGGGGATGCCTTCCGGGGCATCCCCAAGCTTAGACGCTTGAGTCTTCCTTGAATATTACCTTGGGGTGCCTCGGGCATCCCCAAGCTTAGGCTCTTACTACTCCTTATTCCTTCATCCATCGTGATCTCACCCAAAACTTGAAAACTTCAATCACACAAAACTCAACAAAACCTTCGTGAGATCCGTTAGTATAACAAAATAAATCACTACTCTAAGTACTGTTGCAAACCCATTCATATTTTATTTTTGCATTATACCTACTGTACTCTAACTTCACCATGGCTTATACCCCCCGATACAATCCATAGATTCATCAAAACAAGCAAGTAATGCATCAAAAACAGAATCTGTCAAAAACAGAATAGTCTGTAGAAATCTGAATTATCGCCATACTTCTGTAACTCTAAAAATTCTGAAAAATTAGGAAGACGTGGGAAATTCATATATCAATATTGTGTAAAAAATTCAAAAGGTTCTGACGTTACAGTACAGAAACAAAATTTCAGCACTGGACGCAAAACTTTCTGTTTTCAAACAGCATCAATTATACTATCTTCCAAATCATCCTAAAGGTTTTACTTGGCACAAACACTAATTAAAAACACAAAAACACAATCATAACAGTATCATAAATATGAAAACACACAAGAATTTATTTTATTCATTGGGATGTCTCCCAACAAGCTCTTTCTTTATAGCCATTAAGATAGGCTTGAGATTTCAATGATGCTCACATGAAAGATAGTAATCGAAACACGAAGAGAGCATCATGAAACATGTGAAAACACATTTAAGTCTAACATACTTCCTATGCATAGGTATTTTATAAGCAAACAAATTATCAAGACAAGCAATATCTAGCATATGCCAATATGAAGAATGGAGCATTAATAATTTCAACATAACGAGAGACAATTTAGTAACATGAAGATTTCTACAACCATATTTTCCTCTTTCATAATAATTATATGTAGGATCATAATCAAAATCAACAATATAGCTATCATAAACAATATTCTCTCTATGATCCACGTGCATAAGAAATTTATAATCTTCCAAGATAGTGGGATTAACGTCAACTAAAGTCATGACCTCTCCAAACCCACTTTTGTCAAAAAATTCATAAGATTGATAATTCTCCAAAGTAGTGGGATCATTATTACCTAATGTTGACGCTCTTCCAAACCCACTTTTAATAGTATTGCAAACATTTTATCAATAACATATTCATCATGAGGCTTAAATAAATTTTCAAGATCATAAGAAGCATTATCACCCCAATCATGATCATTGCAATAAGTAGTGGACATAATAAAATTATCATCCCCAAGCTTGTTGTTTTGCATATTATTAGCACAATTCACATTAATAGAATTTATAGTAACATCATTGCAATCATGCTTTTCAATCAAGGAGCTATCATGAATCATTTTATAAATTTCTACTTCTAACACTTCATCACAATTTTCAGATTCATGATTTTCAAGCAAAACTTTATAGAGATGATCAAGGGCACTCAAATCACTAGCAATTGGTTCATTATAATTGGATATTTTGAAAAGATTAGCAAGTGGATGAGGATCCATATCAATGAATTTTTAGCAAGCAAAGATGCAAGCAAATAGAAGGCACATGGCAACACAAGCAAAGATAGCAAACAAGCAAAAAAGCCAAACGGAAAATATTTGTGTATTTTTGTAAAAACTTTTTAGGAGTGGGGGACATGAAAATGAGAGGCAAATAAAATAAATGCAAGGAGATGAGAGTTTATGCAAAGGTACTTGATAGATGTTGATGATGTCTCCCCGGCAACGGCGCCAGAAATTCTTCCTGCTACTTGTAGCTTGCGTTGGTATTTCCCCGAAGAGGAAGGGATGATCCAATTATATTAGCATTGTTGAGAGATTGCACTAGCGAAAGTATGAACCCTTGGCCTTGTTTCTAAGCATTGCAATACCGACTTGCTACTTTGCTGTTTTTATATTTTCAGATTACAAAAACCTATATCTACTATCCATACTACACTTTTATCACCATCTCTTCGCCGAACTAGTGCACCTATACGATTTACCATTGTATTGGGTGTGTTGGGGACACAAGAGATTTCTTGTATTTGGTTGCAGGGTTGTTTGAGAGATACCATTGCTACTTGTAGCTTGCGTTGGTATTTCCCCGAAGAGGAAGGGATGATGCAGCACAGTAGAGATAAGTATTTCCCTCAGTTATGAAACCAAGGTTATCGAACCAGCAGGAGAATCACACAACACCTCGTTAGCAGTACCTGCACACAAACAACAAATCCTTGCACCCAACGCAAACAAGGGGTTGTCAATCCCTTGGCGGTAAATTGCAAGATTAAATTGTATGTGATAGATTGATAGATTGAAACAAAAATACAAAATAAAATAAATAAAAAGAAATGGCAACAATATTTTTAGGGTTTTAGTAATATGATTTAGATAGACCCGGGGGCCATAGGTTTCACTAGAGGCTTCTCTCAAGAAAATAGCATACGGTGGGTAGACAAATTACTGTTGGGCAATTGATAGAAAAGCAAATAATCATGACGATATCCAAGGCAATGATCATGTATATAGGCATCACGTCCAAGATTAGTAGACCGACTCCTGCCTGCATCTACTACTATTACTCCACACATCGACCGCTATCCAGCATGCATCTAGTGTATTAAGTCCATAAAAGAACGGAGTAATGCCTTAAGAACGATGACATGATGTAGACAAGATAAACTCACGTATGAATAAACCCCATCTTTTTACCCTTAGTAGCAACGATACATACGTGTCATGTCCCTTTCTGTCACTGGGATTGAGCACCGCAAGATCGAACCCACTACAAAGCACCTCTTCCCATGGCAAGATAAATCAACTCAGTTGGCCAAACCAAATCAATAGATCGGAGAAGAAATACGAGGCTATAATAATCATGCATAAAAGAGTGCAGCAAAGACTCAAATAATTTCATGGATAATCTGATCATAAACTCACAATTCATCGGATCCCAACAAACACACCGCAAAAAGTGATTACATCGGATAGAACTCCAAGAACATCGAGGAGAACATTGTATTGAAGATCAAAAAGAGAGAAGAAGCCATCTAGCTACTAACTATGGACCCGAAGGTCTGTGGTAAACTACTCACGCATCATCGGAAGGGCAGCAAGGTTGATGTAGAGCCCCTCCGTGATCGATTCCCCCTCCGGCAGACTACCAGAGAAGGCCTCCAGATGGGATCTCTCTGGAACAGAAACTTGCGGCGGCGGAAAAAGTATTTCGTGGACTCCCCTGAGGGTTTCTGATTTTTTCTGAATTTATAGTGGAAGAATTAGGTCAAACGGAGCCCTGTGGGACCCACGAGGCACCAGGGCGTGCCTGCCCCCCCCCCAGGCGCGCCCTGGTGGCTCGTGGGGCCCACCAGGGTCTTCTGGCCTCCTCCCGAAGCTTCTAGTGTTTATCTTGGCCAATAAAAAATCTCCAAAAAGTTTCGTGGCATTTGGACTTCGTTTGATATTGATTTTCTGTAAAACAAAAACAGGGCAGAAAACAGCAACTGGCACTGGGCACTAAGTTAATAGGTTAGTCTCCAAAAATGATATATAATTGCTGTAAATGATTATAAAAACATCCAAGATTGATAATATAACAGCATGGAACAATCAAAAATTATAGATACGTTGGAGACGTATCAACCATCTTCAACCTACGCCTCCCACGGATTGATAAACCTTAGGTCATCCACTTGAGGGAAAATTGCTACTGTCCTACAAAACTCTGCGCTTGGAGGCCCAACACGAGTCTACAAGAATAAGTTGTGTAGTAGACATCAAGCTCTTTTCTGGCGCCGTTGCCGGGGAGGTGAGTGCTTGAAGGTATATCTTTAGATCTTGCAATTGAATCTTTTAGTTTCTTGTATTATCACTAGTTTGGTTTATAAAAGAAAACTACAAAAAAAATGGAATTGAGGTTGCCTCATATTATTCATCTTTATAATGTCTTTCTTGAAAATAAGGATTCCGAAAATTGTGCTCAATTGATAGAAGAAGAATTCAATAAAATGTTTGGCATAAAATCTTTGAATGATGAGCATGATTGCAATGTTGTTAGTATGCTTTCTATGAATATCCATGATGCTAATGATATGCAAAGCCATAAGCTTGGGGATGCTATGTTTGAATATGATATTTTTAGTCCCCCAAGTTTTGATGAGAAAATTTATTATGATGATTGCATGCCTCCTATCTATGATGATTATTGTGATGACATGTATGCCATAACGAATAATGATAACTATGAAACTTGTAATCATGATTTTAATTTTCAATTGGATTATGCCAATCAAGTATCACATGATAGTTATTTTGTTGAGTTTGCTCCCACTACTATTGTTGAGAATAAATTTGCTTATGTGGAGAGTAATAAAATTGCTATGCTTGTAGATCATGAAAAGAATGCTTTATGTGATAGCTATATTGTTGAATTCATTCATGATGCCACTGAAAATTATTATGAGAGAGGATCATATGCTTGTAGGTGTTGCAATAATATCAAGTTTCCTCTCTATGTGTTGAAAGTTTTGAAGTTATGCTTGTTTTGCCTTCCTATGCTAGTTGATTCTTGCTCCCATAAACTATTTGCTCACAAAATCCCTATGCATAGGAAGTGGGTTAGGCTTAAATGTGCTAGTCATATGCTTCATGATGCTCTCTTTGTGTTTCAATTCTTTACTTTTATGTGAGCATCATTGAAATCATCATGCCTAGCTAAAAGGCATTAAAGAAAAGCGCTTGTTGGGAGACAACCCAATATTTATACCTACTGTTTTTGTGTGTTAACATGATTAATATACTATAGTAATCATGTTTTATATCTTTTCTTTCAATAATGTGCCAAGTAAAGCCTTTGGGATAGTGTGGATGCTTGTTGATTTGATTCTGTGCAAAAACAGAAACTTTTGCGTCCAGTGCTGGAATTTCTGTTCTGTATTGGAGCGTGAAAAAATTCTGAAATTTTTACATAGTATTGGGTTAAAAAAAATACGTTGTCCTAATTTTTCAGAATTTTTGGAGGTACATAAGTATGGTTTTTAAATCTCTTACTACACGCTGTTCTGTTTTTGACAGATTCTGTTTTCGATGCATAGTTTGCTTGTTTTAGTGTTTCCATAGCTTATATTGAGTAATGTAAATTGTGAAAATGATAGAATACAGTAGGAATTATGTGAGAACAATTATGAATCTTGTCTTTACAATACCTAAGTGGATGATTTATTTTTATCATACTAACATATCTCACGAAGTTTCGTTAAGTTTTGTGTGATTAAAGTTTTCAAGTTTTGGGTGAGACATCGATATGAGGAGAATAAGGAGCGGCAAGACCCTAAGCTTGGGGATGCCCAAGGCACCCCAAGGTAATATTCAAGGAAGACCCAAGCAACTAAGCTTGGGGATGCCCCGGAAGGCATCCCCTCTTTCGTCTTCAACACTATCGGTAAGCTCACTTGGAGCTATATTTTTATTCGTCACATAATATGAGTTTTGCTTGGAGCATCATTTTCTTCTGTTGATATTTGCTTTATGTTATCAATAATCATGTTTTGTATCTTTTAGTTCAATAAAATGCCAATTATAGCCTTTACCATACTCAGTTTGCAAGTTCATGTGTTGCTGTTTGAAAACAGAAAGTTTTCTGTTATGTCCAGAATATTCCTGAATAGTCAGAACATGATAAAAATATGAAATTTTTACACAGTAAGAATGCATGAGTCCTCTGTCATGTGGTAATTTTTCAGAATTTTTGGAGTGAGGGAAGTATGGATTCTTATTCCCCTTTTACAGACTGTTCTGTTTTGGCAGATTGTTGTTATAGTTGCATTGTTTGCATATGTTTGCGTGTTTAATGTTTCTATTTGAGGATAGGAGTATTAAATATGAGGAGGCATTTAGTATGCAATGTTTAATTATAATTTTTGTGATTTGCTACAGTAGAGAATGTTAAGGTTTTGAGTTGATTTATACTAACTTATCTCACGAGTTCTTGTTGAGTTTTGTGTGGATGAAGTTTTTAAGATTTAGGAGAAACCGTGATATGAGAGGAATTAAGGAGACACAAGAGCTCAAGCTTGGGGATGCCCAAGGCATCCCAATATATTATTTCAAGAAGTCTCAAGCATCTAAGCTTGGGGATGCCCCGGTAGGCATCCCACCTTTCTTCTTCAACAACTATCGGTCAGTTTTGATTGAGCCTAAGTTTTTGCTTCTTCACATGATATGTGCTATTCTTGGAATGTCATTTTATTTTGTTTTCTTTGCTGTTTGAATAGAATACTTAAGATCTGAAATTTTCAAATGAGAGAGAGTCATCACATAGCTACCCATTCACTAAACTACTCTTTGTTCTTCACTTATATCTTTTTGGAGTAGTTTATCATTTACTCTTGTTCTTCACTTATAACCTATGAGTAAATTGTTGAAATGAATTGAATATCATAAAGTTGAAATTTATATGCTTCATATGCTTGTCCCATGGGGAGTAGTGACTTCACATACAAGAAGTATAAGTGGTAAAATTTATTGAAAGTTAACAAACATAGCATTGGTCACTTGAACAATTCATGAAAGAATTTTGAAGGAAGAGAAATTTCACATATAAATATAATATCTTGGACATCTTCTATGATTGTGAGCCCCCATTAATTATTTTCAAGCTTGATCAAGTAGTTGACGTTGGACAAGGAAGACAACGTAATGAGTTATGTTTGTTTATATTCACATAGAAGTTATATTGTCATGGATCCTCTAACATGTGGTGCTTGCTTAGGATCTTTTGCTAGCCAAAATTTCGTACTAAGTAGAGATACTACTTGTGCATCCAAAAACCCTTAAACCCAGTTTCTTGCCATGAGAGTCCACTATATCTACCTATGGATTGAATAAGATCCTTCAAGTAAGTTGTCATCGGTGCAAAAAAGCAATAAAAATTGCTCCTAAAATATGTATGATCTTTTATTTCAAGGGAAAATAAGCGGTGTACGAACTTGTGATGGTAAAGAAATAAAAGTAACGGACTGCATAATAAAGGTTGCTATCATAAGGGGCAATATAACGTGACGTTCCTTTGCATTAAGGGCTTGTGCATCCAACAACAAAAAGCGCATGACAACCGCTGCTTCCCTCTGCGAAGGGCCTATCTTTTACTTTTATGCATTTACTTTTATGCAAGAGTCAATATTATTTCTTCTCGTTTCAACCTCAATTATTCTCTAGTTGGCAAGTATCATGTGATAGGGAATGATCCAGGCACATATATCCAGTTGAATATAGGTGATCATGAGTTATTATTGTTGACATTATCCATGAGATAAATAAGTTGGGAGGCAAAACATTAAGCCCCTATCTTCCTATGTTTTTGACTGAAACGGTTTGTTCTAAAAATATGCTTTGAGTGTCAGCAATCATGGAAGACTAAATAATAGTTGAGTATGTGGAATTTGCTAGATCAAAGCTCTTACATAGACCCTTCCTGAAAATAAGATGAATTGCAATTGTTTGATGACTGAGAACATAGTTTGTTAGTTTTCAAGAAAGTTTATGGCCTATACTTTAAACATGTGAATTGATTGCTACTTTATCATGATGAGTTTTATGAGAAAAAGTTGTTGTTATGATGCTAGGAAAAGTGATTGAAATTATCATTGATCAAACTTATGCATTATGCTAGCATTCACACTTCATAAATTATTTCTTTTATCATTTACCTACTCGAGGACGAGCAGGAATTAAGCTTGGGGATGCTGATACGTCTCCAACGTATCTATAATTTATGAAGTGTTCATGCCATGTTTATAACAATTCTATATGGTTTTGGTATGATTTGATTAGAACTAACCCGGACTGACACTGTTTTCAACAGAATTGCCATGGTGTTGTTTTTTGTGCAGAAATAAAAGTTCTTGGAATTGGATGAAACTTTTTGGAGATTTTTTATGGAATAAATAAAAAATACTGGAACCAAGACCCACTGAAGGGGGGCCACCCAGTGCCCACGAGGCACCAGGGCGCGCCACCCCCCCCTCCAGGCGTGCCCTGGTACCTCGTGGGGCCCACGTGGCTCCGTCTGACCAGATTCCAACGCTGAAAAATCCTATAAATAGAGAAACCCCCAGAAATAACCCTAGATGAGTTTTTTCGCCGCTGCAAGCCTCTGTACCTCCACGATCTCATCTACAGCCCTTTTTTGGCACCCTGCCGGAGGGGGGAATCATCACCGGAGGCCATCTTCATCATTCCGGAGGTCCCCATGACGAGGAGGGAGTAGTTCACCCTCGGGGCTGAGGGTTTGTACCAGTAGCTATGTGTTTGATCTCTCTCTCTCGTGTTCTTGATTTGGCACAATCTTGATGTATCGCAAGCTTTGTTAATATAGTTGGATCATATGGTGTTTCTTCCCTCTCTATCTTTGTTGTGATGAATCGAATCTTTTCCCTTTGAGGTTTCGCTACTGTCGGATTGAATATTTCAGATTTGAGAACACTTGATGTATGTCTTGCATATGAATACCCGTGGTGACAATGGGGTGTTATATTGATTCACTAGATATATGTTTTGGCATTCAACTCGCGGATTCCCGCGGTGACATTAGGGTAATCTATGCATAGGGGTTGATGCAAGTTTTCATTATCTTTTCTCCAATAGAAACTTTGAGGTGCTCCTTGGAGTTCTTTGTGTGGATTGAATATTATGATTATGAAGTTGTTTGATGCATATCGTATAATCAACTCACGGATACTTGTGGTGACATTGGAGTATCTAGGTGACATTAGAGTTGGTTGATGTGTATCATATGGTGTTATTTTAGTACGAGCTCTAGGGCTGTTTGTGACACTTATAGGAATAGCTCAATAGATCGATCGGAAAGAATAACTTTGAGGTGGTTTCGTACCCTACAAACAATTTCTATCTTATATTCTCCGCTAATAGGAACTTGGGAGTGATTCTTTATTGCACGTTGAGGGATGGTTATATGATCCAATTATATTAGCATTGTTGAGAGATTGCACTAGCAAAAGTATGAACCCTAGGCCTTGTTTCTAAGCATTGCAATACCGTTTGTGCTCACTTTTGTTACTTGCTACCTTGCTGTTTTTATATTTTCAGATTACAAAAACCTATATATACTATCCATACTACACTTTTATCACCATCTCTTCGCCGAACTAGTGCACCTATACAATTTACAATTGTATTGGGTGTGTTGGGGACACAAGAGATTTCTTGTATTTGGTTGCAGGGTTGTTTGAGAGATACCATCTTCAACCTATGCCTCCCACGGATTGATAAACCTTAGGTCATCCACTTGAGGGAAAATTGCTACTGTCCTACAAAACTCTGCGCTTGGAGGCCCAACACGAGTCTACAAGAATAAGTTGTGTAGTAGACATCACGAAACAATTCCGGATCTGCGAAAAACAACCAAAGCGGTTCCGGCAGCTCCGGAACATTTCCGGGTTTTTTCTCCGGAAAAATCCCAGAAGTTTCCAGAACAATTCTGGCACCCTCCAAGAATTTCCAGGCGTGTGCCGAAACCAATTTGACCTAATGGTATACCCTGAAACAACTTTCCAGCTTTACCGAAACTATTCTGGTGTTCTCTCTCCGAAACTTTTTCGTTGTCTCCGAAACTTTTCCGGTGACTTTCTCTCAGACTCCCTGTCTAGTATTCAGCAGATAGATGACCCTTAAGCGTGTGACCCTATAGGTTCGGTGAAGTATAGACATGACCGGAACACTTTCCGATCATTGATCAACATCGGAGCCGTGGACACCCATATTAACCCCTATACCCACACGAATAAATATTCGAGTGAACCTCCTGTTGCCGTGTGCTATTCATGTTGCTTCACGATATGTTACAAATACCCGAGGTGAGATTTGTCGGCATCCCTGTGAATCAACAACTTGTCCACTATGCCAGTTACCTCGTTACCGGTTTTGTTCTCTTTTCTCGTTCCCGTGTTCCGGCATCCCTGTGATCAAATCACATTGTGTCTGGCCAGACGATGGTAGATACCGTAACACCGAGAGGGCCCAGAGATATCTCTCCATCGTCGGAGGAGCAAATCCCAATCTTGAGCTATCAAGTTACTTGACATAGTTTTCCATGAACCCGTAAGCCGCCGTAATAGCCACCCAGTTATGGATGACGTTTAACAAACCCCAAAGTTCATGAATCAAGCATGAAGAAACTCGATACTCTCATGGTCTAAGGAATTATGCAAACGTAAACTTTCTCTGTGTTATTAACCATTAACTTGTGACGAATGTATCTCATGGCATAACATCAATTCGGGTCGATTCAACCACGAGGTTCTACTAACATTGTGCCCTCAAAGTTGCCGGCATAGTCATGCCCATGATCAGGAAAACAGAACCATCATGCAACACTTGAGCTAGTCTTAGAGGCCAGACTAGGAATACATTTTACCGTTTATTATTCCACACGTGCATATGAGTCTTCCTTCGAGCCTCGTGGTTATTGTAGACTCGAGAACCATAGCAGTTACAGCACGGAATATAAACTTAATTACGAACATGGGGATAAATAATAACATTTATTATTGCCTCTAGGGCATATCTCCTACAGTTGGTTGATTATTTTAATGTTTTAATGGCTGCTTGTGTGCATCATAGCCTTGGCATTGTGGTTTAAATTAAAATTATAAGAGAACCCTCATTGGTATTTACAGGTCTGTGGTTTGATATCTTTGTTATTTTCCTACAGCTGCCTTCAGAAAAGTATAAGATTGTGTCATGGAAGAACAAAGAGTTTGAAGATCTCAAAGATTTGCTCGTTTCTTTTAGCCTTAATTTTGCAATCGATATAGTTAGATCTTATATCTCTACCATGTACTATTCGCTACTATAAATATATCATGGCCATGATTGTCAAAAAAAGATAAAATAAGTTGTTTTGCAACAGAATCACCAATGCAGTTGATTCAAAAAAAAAAGTACGTGATTCGCCTAAAAAAAGGACAAAATAAGTGATGAACTCTTGCATAAAAATAAACGTGAGCCGAATTGTCAAAAAATAAACTTGTCATTCCATTATCGATCTGGAGCATTTCCGTGCAAGGGATCAAAAAAACAAGCAAGCTCATCGCAGTATAGTTAAGCAACTGTAGCCGGGGGATATGTAAGGTAGAGATGCTGGAGAAAAATGTCTGAGAAAAAAATCTGAGTACATGCCCTGCCCTGATATACCATTTCTCAAGTAGTATACTTGAGCAAAACTTATTTCTGTCGTGTCAGTTAAACCATCTTCATCCAAACATCAGCGTCACGGTTTCAGCTCGGCATTCATCTATCAGAAATAGGAGCTCCTTGACCTTGGGGGTGTAGCAAGGGTGCTCGCTGATCACTTCCTTTCCGAAACCACACGTTTTGTAACAGAACGTTTTTAGACCGACCGGGGAAGACGTCTCTTGGCCTCAACATGTGAACTTACACACGGCCAGAGTCGCTTTGCGACTGATATAGATAGGTGAGGAATCGTGCATGAAATCCTGGAGGGCATGTAGTGCCACTCGTGGTCTTTCGGAAGATGGCCTTGCAACACACTCAAGTATCTGATGTGCGGTTTTTGCATGCTTACAAGCTATATCTTGTCAGTAGCAGGAGATGATGTTAAGCTGATGGGATGTCATCAACGCACGACGTCTGGACCTGGACGGAAATCGAATGATCTACGGTGTGGCCACTTGGCCGAAATAATCATAGGAGCTTCAGTCAAGTTCCTTTTTTGTTATCGCCATAAGATGATGATGATCTATATGCTACGCTAATTCGGAATAAAGCCATGAGTGATAGATACACATATCGGCGTGTAGTGCTGTGCAGCAATGTAGGTAGGATTTCATTAGGATCTACGAACGAGGACCAAAGTGGTAAAAGGGAGGGGAAGGGCCGCCGGCCAGCTACATGGGCTTTGATGCCAAGGAACGGATTGTTTAGAAGCAACGTACCCCAGCTCAAGCCGTAGCATTGCAGCCAAGTCACTCAAATCTTCCTTCAAACCACATCACACTCCTCGTCTCTTTCCCTCCCACAGCACACACACACATATATAACCACATGCATGCTCATGCTCACCACCACAACTCACTGCATCTCCTCTCACTACACCTACAGCAGCAGCGGCATTGTCCCAGAGCATCATCAACTAGCTCATCCGGCAATGGCTTTCAACCCCAACCCTCCAGGCCTCGGCTTCCCCTTCCCCTTCTTCCCTCCACCCAACACCTACGCTCCTCCAAACCCTTTCGGTCCAAGGCCGCCACCAAGCCCTTTCGGTCCAAGGCCGCCGCCACGCCCCCAAGCACCACCACCCCCACGACAGCCTGCGCCACCCGTTCAACCCCCGCCACTCCCTCAAGCTCCGCCACCACCACGGCAGCCTGCGCCACCCATTCGACCCCCACCACCAACCCAGCCTCCTCCTCCCCGCCGTGCTCCACCTCCACCAACTCAGCCCCCACCGCCGCCGCCGCGCCGTGCTCCACCTCCACCCTCACCACCGCCACCTCGTCGTGCTCCACCCCCACCATCACCGCCCATTCGCCCACCGCCACACCCACTAGCCCCACCTCCGCCACATATCAGCCCACCAACACCTCCACCTAGCCCTCCACACCACATGGTCATCATCGTGGTGTTCGTCTCCCTAGGCGGGCTCCTCCTGCTTGCATGCCTAGCTGCCTTCTGCTTGCACAAGAAAAAGAAGAGGAAGACAGAAAGGAAGGCAGAGGTATTGAACTTCAGCGACCATGTCCATGTCCACAAGTCGGCCATGTCAGGCCCTGGGGGCTCCAAGGCCGTCAGGCTCACAGTTGACGAGGACGTCAAGTTCCAAGAGGTGGTGAAGGAATCGGAGGCCGTCGGCAAAGAGTCAGGCACCGCCACAGCAGGAAAAGCACATCACCACAACGCCTCGATGTGGAACAAGAAACAGAAGAGCAAAGCAAAGCAGGATTCAGAGGTCATCAACGTCACCGGACACATCCATGTCGATGAGAAGATCGAGTCAGGGCCCCACAGCGAGAAAATCGAGGCCCTTTCAAAAGATGAAGATATCAGGTTTGAAGAGTCGGACAACAAAGAAGAATCGTCTGCAAAATCAAAGGCACGCATTACCAAGTTCTAAGACGATGGCATAATCTGCCCAAGATTGCCTGCACTGATGACACTTCAGCAGCTCGAGGCAATTGATCAAATCCATACCCACACTGATTGCATGCATTTATTATTTTGATAAAGACTGTATCTTCTTTCGTGTGATTGAAATAAGGGCGTCAGAGACCCAATTTGATTGAATCAATATGCAAATTATTGCTGTCAGCAGTTACATGTGAGCAATTTATGTCTATGAATGGATTTCCTTAACAAAATACCACACAACAAACAGTGAAAAGACCCTTAGCGAATATTACTTCTTAACAAAATGTGCTCACAAATAGACATGATGTTTCTTCCCATAAAATTGATCCATACGTGCCATGAGCAGAAAGTGGATTTCTGGGACTACAGCAGAAGGTGGAAACAGCAGCAGGCTACATTTCTTTACAGAGTAACCTAATTGTGGTTTCCAGTACTTGTTGTCAATACAAAGGATATCATGATTCTAGCTACTTCTGCTACTTAGTTAATTGCAATAGGAGTAATTCGCTTCTTAGTAGGCTTACTCGATGCACTCTTCTGGGCTGACACTGGTGGCGGTGTCACTTCTACAGACATAGGACTGGCTTCCGTCTTAGCTTTGCTCGCACCAACATCAACGTCCATGTTGTCTGCCTTTGGCTTTGCATGTTCACAGGCCACATTTCCTTCTTCCTTCATTCCTGAAGAGTATTGAAGAATAACCATGAAAGGACGGTCGCCACAGGGAAAACATGCAAGAAGGAACAAAGATATGCAGGATGCAGATTCAGACTGAAACTCTCTATTAGACTATTAAGCACAGTTACTACACTGTTTAGAATGATATCCACACCCTTGGTCCTTGATGCATATACAATTTTCATATGAGCGTATCTACTGACATTTAACTGAAATAAACACACTGGAAGACTATTTGGTCTATTAAATGTGATTGTTATTGTTGGCATTGTATATGGCCAACTTATGTGTGTGGTACGAATTCTTTTAACAACCAAATGTGTTAAGAAACAAAACCATTCTTCCATGTGGTTGCTCAATGTGTACCATGATCATACGGGAAATTTTGGGGCTAGAGCTGAAGGAGAACATGGGCACAAACTAAATTTCTTACAGTCTAACGTAAAAGTGATTGTCCAGTACTACACAAGATGTCATAATCTTAACCACTTCAGCCACATGGTTGATTGCAACACGAGTAAATTGCTTCGAAGTAGGCTTACTCAATATGCTGTTTTCGGCCAACACTGGTGGAGGTGTCACTGTACCCACAGGGCTGCCTGACTTCTTAATTTTGCGGGTACCAACATCAACTTCCATGCTATCTACTGTTGGTGGCTTAGTATTTCTGCATGTGGCATTTCCCTCTGTAACTTCCTTTTTTCCTGTGAGATTTTCAGAAAATTGAACTGTTAGAAGAGCATTTTCAAGTAAATGCATGCCATGATGGACAACTGTCCATCTTACTAGCACCTAGCAGCATAAATTATGCACATTTGTCTTAAACCATGAATCAAAGGGGGTTGCATCACAAGGTAAGATGCAACAATCACTGGGGTCATGATAAGAATCTGTCTGCAAACCACCCTCCAAGAAAGAGAGAAGACAGAGAAAAGGGAATATATAGAAAATACCTGAGAGGGCATGCGGCTGCCCTAGTTCCTCATTCTCAAACTCAATAATAGTGCAGTAACCATCTCGCGATGACAATGACAAGTACTTCGCATCAGGAGACCTAGCAGAATAAGTACAAGATGAATTTCTAGTTCCAGTAGGAATGCCAAATAGAGAGTTCCTCTGTAGCTAGAATGGAGAAGACTCTAGAAGTGGAAAAAAACTGTTGTTGTACTCACCATGCAATATCTGTAATGGCGGCATAATGTAGACCAGCATGTATTAGAATTGGAGCAGCACTTTCGGTGTCATAGACATACAGAGAGTTGAAAGTAGCAACGGCAAAAACAGCTCGGTAAGGAAGCTTGAATAAATCTTCTGCAACAGTACAGAAGTAGTTCAATTTCACTGCAACAGATCAGTAACACCGTGAGAACCTCCTAGCGGGGTTGCAAAGCCAGTGGAGCTACCTGATTGAGAACCACGTAGGGTGAAAACAATAGGGCAAAAACGAACTGCTACTATAGCTTTACTTGCACCAGGGAGTTGTATCGCAGGCCTGCAGGGCCAAACAAATTAGTATCCTAAAGAACTACAAAATTATACTGGAATAAGTTATACGCTCAAGAAATAAGATGTCAAGAATTTAGCACGTATCCAGAAACAACACAATTATTTATAACATTCTAAGACAACTAGGGAATCAAAGAGCTGTGAAAGGTTAGGGCGTTAGTTCCATCCTATAACTGACTTTTAGATGAAGCAAGTTGATCTAATTTCCAGAAGCGCCTGGGAAAATATGTACAGCCTTCTTCAACTTTACTTGTGATTGGATGTTCGCGTAATGTGAAGGAACAAATTAGTGATAGAGCTTATTTAATGCTTTATTTTTTTCACATTATGTTGTTGTAGGTACCAGTTGAACTCAAAGGATGGAGTCATTTATTTTAAAGGTGGGAACATAGAGATGTTATTTCAAGTATTAAATGTGCTACCTTGACAGGTCTCTCCTTGACAAAATATAGGCAGTGTTGATCACTTCAGATGAGTATTTGCACAGGCCTGGTTAAGATAAAGAAGAGATCAAAACTTGTTAATGGGACAGAGAATGTGGTGAAGGTAAGCCAAATTGTGTGCCCATGGTAAAATAATTATACCTGCTGGCAGTACCAGAAAAGACCCATCCGGTGACCATGCCAACCTCCGGAAGAAAGATGGTAATGTCTCATCATGAAACAAATGAGTTTTAACTGGTGGCTGCAAGATAAAGGATTATCTTACTTGTTCAATGCACATCAAAAGGATGTGGCAGTTAAAGTACATCAAACGAACCTTGGACTCGTCGTGATTTTGAAGTTCTGCCTTCACTAGTGTATGCTGGCAAACAAAGTTCATTTTCTCTGTATTCTTGGATTTGCCTTGAGGCTTGTTTGCATAAATTTTACAAGTTCTGTCAGAGCTCAAAGAGGCAATATATTGACCCAGAGGATCCCATGCCACCCCCTGAACATAATGCAAATGGCCTTCCAACATCTGTTGCACCACACCTGAGAATGATGTTGCATATCAAGCATATGATACAGAAGCCAAGATGGTGCAAACATCGGATCACCTGTTTTTGGTAGGAATTACCTTTATTAGCATCCCATATTATGCAACTGTTGTCAACGGAAGCAGAAACAAGGTATGACCCATCACTCGACCACTGCAGGTCAAGAACATCCTTGCGATGGAACCTACCATACAAATAAGGCCAATATAATTGAGCATGCATCAAAACAAGAGTGCTGCTTCAAGGAACCATTGTTTTCAGATGGTATATCTCACAATAACGATTTGTGTATTTTCCAGGCTTCGCCATCATCAGTGGAGTGCAATGTCCAAAGGATAATACCACCACCTGTCACAAAGGTGAAGGAATTATTCTCTCAATATAACTGTTAATCTCTAGGTGTGTGAAGCATTTCATGATCTCAATGAAATATTAGAGTGCCTTGAGTTACCAAGGCTGCAATCCTAGCACCTTGGTGCATACAGATTGTTGGAAATAACATGTTCAACAATTAAGACCTAACTATTGAGAGATGGGAGCGAAATTACAGACATGCAGGTTAATTTGGTGATTGGCTGAACAGCGTTCAGCAACTTTCCAGTTTGGTCTTAGTTTTGTAGAACTTTATACCCTAACTTGTACAACCAAACATATAAATATAATTCAAAATGCCGCAGTAGAAATTTTCCTACTTTTCTCGGTCAAATTTAAACCATCAGATGTCAATTACCGAAGAAGCCAGTTTACATACCTAGGACACACAAAATTCACCCGATCAATTAGCTACAATAACGATAGCTTCAAGTAGGACGAGTTAAGTTGTACTTCTACAACAGATGTAAATGCTCAACCAAGTGGTACTGGTACACGAGCATGCTTTTGAGTACAACTCGTGACAAACATGCTGACTACAGGACCAAGCAGAGTGGTGGCAGACAGATACTTTTGTGGCTGTTTTCTATTGTGTTGGTTATGTTGTGAATTTCAAACCCTCCGTATGGGAACAACCAATAAATTTCTTCCTTAATTAAATTGGGAGAACTGGTGCCTTCCGTAAAAGCGAAACAAAAAGGTGCAAGTGCAAAATTGAACATACCATCAGCACCGGACGCTAGATTTTCACCTGCATGTAACCAGTGCAAAGGATGGGGTTAGCTAAGCGTATTCAAACAAAAAATACATTGAGTGTTTATTTTCATTTTCATTTTTCCCCAGGAAATAAAACATACTAGTAAGTAACTTCTCAAATGAAATGAAAGTAATAAATAGATGCTACCTACGCTGACATAGAAGATAATATGAAGTTGAGTTGCCACCTACCAGAAGGAGAGAAGCGGAGAACATTGACGGCGGAGCTGTGAGACGAGAGGCTGCTGATGTAGGAAGCGGTGGGCAGCTTCTCCTCCGAGTCATCCGACGCTACCACCCAGATCTGCAAGCCAAACGCCATGAAATCGGAGGGGATAAGTCGGGGCGTGAGGTTCACAGACTATCCTTGCAACCCCAGCTAGAAAATCAGCCACAGGCCGGACCGAGGAGGCACGGCACAGTCACGAGATTCGGATCTCCTGTGCGGAGAAAAGAGAATGGCGGACCTTGATGTCGTGGTCTCCGCCGCCGGTGGCGAGGCGGCGGGATACGGGGTGGAAGTCGAGGGTGAGCACCGGCTGCAGGTCGTGCCAGTTGATCTGCACCGTGCCGCCACGCATCCTCTCCGTCGTCTTCTTCTCCGGTGGGATGGATCGAAAATCGCCTCGGAGACTAGGGTTTGGGGAAGGCGGGAAAAAGGAGGGGATTGGGCGCGCGACTTCACTTCCGCTCCCTCCAAATGCAGACTCCCAGTGGGAAGAAGAAGAGAGAGAAGGGCAGTTGATGCTGGGCCGCTTGTGGAAGCGCCGAGTGGGCTATATTACGGCCCACTGCCTGCTTCCGGTTGCCTATTTTCATGGGCTCGGTAGTATTAAGTGTTTAATTTCCTTGATTTCTAGTTTTTTTCCTGACCCTATAGTATTCCCTCCGTTCCATATAAATGTTTTGAAAATTCAAACCTCACAAACTTTGACCAAGTTTGTGGAGAAAACATTTACATCTAGAATTTCAAACATATATCATCAGATTCATCATAAGACGTAGTTCATATTTTATATATTTGGTATTGTAGATATGAATAGTTTTTCTCTAGAAACTTGGTCAAAGTTTGCAAAGTTGACTTCTCAAAAAAATTATACGCACTACACTATGGAACTGAGGGAGTATAGTACTAGTACTTCAAAAAAAACTGACAGAAAATAGTACTACTACTACTGCCATCATCGAACTCCTTTTTTTACGAGAGATATTTGTTGATAAATTACATTGATATACTAAAATTATTGAATAACAGTGCATAATCCAAGTGACTCTATGATTCACAAAATCCAAGAAGGTAGGAACAGAAATATACAGGATTATATTTCATCATATTGGAAACCATCCTTGCCGGGATTCGGAGATCCCTGCGGAAAAAGAAACAAAAGACTCGGAACCACGAGAATAGGGAAAATGATGGATTGCAAAGGCATGCCTCTTCAGTCACAAATCCACTAATACATGACCCGCAAAAAAAAGTCCACTAATACATAGTATAGAACTTATAAGAAAAAAAACTGATAGCTCAACTTCTACAAATTCAATGGGAAACAAAATTAAATCAAAGGGGTTGCATATGGCACACAATTAATTTGTACTTTAACCACGTACATTAGTAGGACTGGTTAGTAGTAATATAAGCAGAAGTTGTTTTCTGGCGAAAATGTAATTTTGTAGCTCGAGGTGATCAGATCATAAGATATTTCATTCGCAAAAAAAAAAAAAGATCATAAGATATTTAGAGTAGGCAAAAAAGGAAAAATGAGTGGGGAGGATAGGCTAAATCTAAACATGCAACACCTGATAGATGTGCTCTTGCGTTAGTGGTGCTTTTTGCTTACAACGAGTGGATTATTGGATAAGGAGCTAGCTGTTTATGGTGGCATAGATACAGAGACAACAAATGTCATATCTATCAGTAATGGCCACTACTGAATTAAGTTGATGATTATCAACCAAATCTTGGCACACTATATAGGTAATGGTTGCATAATATGGAACCATAAATGTAAAAAAAAGAGTGAAAAGTGAATAAAGAGTAAAAATTGCCGATAAAAGGAAAATAAGTGGGGAACCTAGCTAGCTAAAATGCACCCAGATTCATAGGCCATCTGGAAAAGAAAAGAGCACTATCAAATCAAATTCAGATAGGAATTAAATTAGGTATTAGGCATGCAAACTTGTGCTATGAATGTGTCAAATTGACATAATTAGGAGATAAAAAAGCGAAAAGTGCTTGACGGCATTGGTGGCTTGGTGCAGAAGTCCCACCGCAGACTTGTTAGGACTGTTCCGATGGCAGACACCGTTTTAGAGCATCTACGGCCGGGCTCTCATACCCGTCTCAAACGCCCGGACAGGCCGTCCGGTCACTGACCGGCACCCCTCATATCCAGCCCAAATATAGGGCGGATATGGGGCGGCCCGGGCACGCCCGGGCGCGTCCGCCTGACAGGCCCGGCCCACCACCGACCCCACCGCTGCCCCACAAAAAACCCCAATCCGGGCAGACCGCTACGAACCCTAACTCACTCTCTCCCTCTCTCTCGCTCCGTCCACTCCTCTCCCTCTCCGATTCCGATCCCATCCACCACGATGAGCAGCTCCGGCAGCGACTCCGGCTCCGAGCTTGACTACGAGGAGGAGATGGCCCTCCACATTGCGCTGGAGTGGTCCAAGGTGGAGACCGGCGGCAGCTACAGATCTGGAGCATCGCCGCAGCTCCCGTGCCGGCGCAGCGCGGACGCCGGAGCTGGACCCTCCCGGCCCGCGCTTAGCGACGCCAGGACAGCGCAGCCCGCACTGGCCGCCCCGCGCCGTCTCCTTCCCCCGCCGGCCGCTCCTCCACGCGGCCAGCGGTGGGTACTTGTCCCCGCGCCGCCGGCCCGCACGCGCACTCCGGAGTCGGAGGCACGCGCCGCGAGAGGCAGCGTGCACGGGAGAGCGACGCGGCGGAGCAGTCCGCGTGCCGCCGCCGCGGGACGGAGGCAGACCCCGACGACGACGCGTGTCTCCTCGCATGGGTCTACCGCCGCTCCCTCACGATGGCGGAGACGGATGCTCGCCGTCTCCGACGGAAGAACGCCAAGGCGCTTCGGCTTGCTATTGAGCAGTCGGAGCGCGAGGCGAAGAAGGCAGCGGCGGAGAAGGCTCGGGTCGCCAGGCTGAAGCGGGAGCAGGACAGGGCGGTCCGTCGGATGAAGGGCTCATCGTCCTCTCCGACTCCGACGACGGCGACAGCTCCACCTCCTCGTCGGACGACCAAGACCCTCCACCAGCCGCGGACGCCTACAGCTACGCCGGCGACCGGAAGGGCAAAGGCCCGGCGAGGAAGTGGTGATCCCCCCCCCTCTATGTTTATATCGTTTTTTAGTTGTAGAGCTTTAAGAACTTGTCCGGTGACGAACTATGATCTTTTGGATATGGCGAAGTTTGTTATGTCCGTTTGCAGTTGATCTTGTGTTCCTTTGCAGCCGATTTTTGTTGTCTGTCATTTGATTACGTAGAGTAGATCAACGTTGCATGTGTAGTATGGATATAAGGCGCCGGATATGAGAGACGCGGATGCAGAGAGGCAAATTTGAGGCGTGCCCGGTCAGTGCCCGCGGACGCGCCCGGCCGGATTTGCCATATGCGGCTGTAGATGCTCTTATGAACGAAAGATGAAAACACCCCTAAATTAGATTAATTAACAAGGCGCAAACCCATCTGTAGTTGGATGGTTAGAAGGACAGTGGTATCCCCATCCCATCAAGATTCAAGTCCTAGACTTGACACTGATGCTCGCATTTTTCTGTATTTAGAGCATCTCCAATAGAAGATGTAAATTTGGAGATGTAAAAATTTACATCTTCAAAAAGTGTTTTTTACATCTCCAACAAAGAGGCAACTCCAACAGATGATGTAAACTGGAGATGTAAAAGAGCAACTCCAACAGATGATGCAAACTGGAGATGTAAAAAGTTGCCGATGGCCGCGCGGCTGCTGTTCAGCCGCACAAAGTGAAATTAAAACATCCTGAAAACAACTTAAAAATTTCACATGTTCACAATAGTTGCGCATCAACCTCTTGTGCGCCTCAACCCGTTCTCTCCGGATGAACGCACGGCCATACATGGAACCGCCGTGCTTCGGCTTCCTCCTCTTGTGCATCGCCACTAGCATAGAAATGTCCTCTTCTTCGTTCAAATCAAATTCCTCATCCGATGAGGAATCGTCCACGAAAGAGGAGTCGCACAAGCTCATCTACAATGCGGAAATCACCGTCAAACTACCTCTCCAACCCCAATAAAAAAACCTTCAAGTTTGCTCGTTTTTTTACCTTGGGGGAATTCCGTCGAACACCTTGCTTGCGGGGTGGAAGAAATCGGCCGGCTGCGGGTTGGGCAGACGTTCGGCGGCAACTTGTGCGGGCAGCGGCGGTTCGGCAGAGAAGACGGCCGCAACCCTTCTGAGAAGACGGCGGGAGCTCGGCGCTGCGGGCGGCCGGCTACGCGCGGCAAGAAGAACGGCCTAGACGGGCGGCCGTCGGGCGGGCGGCGTGGCGCGCCTCCCCTACCTCCGGCAGTTGGTCTTGGCTAGGAACAAGCCCATCCCGACCACGACCTCGCCGTGGAAAGCATAACGGCGACCATCCCGACCACGACCTCCGGCGGCCGAAAACGAATCGGCGGCTGCGGGGGACAGTCGGCGCTACTACGGTGAGGCAGGCGGCAGGGGACAGACGGGCGGACTGGCGGTGGGGCAGGCGGCGGCAGCGTCGATTTTGGGCAAAATCGGCCGGCGGCGGAGTTGGGCGGGCGAGTGGCGGTCGCGCGGAAGCGGACGGAAGGCAGTTGGACGGTTGGCGCGCGACTGGCGTTTTTGCATCTCCTGTAGGTGGAGATGTATATTTGCATCGCGAGGTGTTGTATTTTACATCTCCGGGAGGCGGAGATGTAATTTTTTTTTTGCATCTACATCATTTGTTGGAGCAGCGTTTTTGGGCCTTGGAGATGCAAAAGTTAGTTATTTTTCATCTACATCTTCTATTGGAGATGCTCTTATATCAGGCCTTCCGGTGATACGCGTTCAGTGGGAGGAGACGTTCCCGTCGACTACGAAGATGTCTGTGGTGACTTCGTCAGTCTCAAGATGATGTGTCGGCTCAGTCTCTCGAAGGTGCTCATGAGGATAAGGTATGTATGCGTACATTTATAGGGGTGAGTGTATGCGCATATGTACAAGCGGTCTGCAAACAGTGTTAAAAAAATTGGATTAACGAGCCACGTTCCAAAACAATCAATGTATGTAAAGTACTCACACTTGTCACTTACTATATATCCATTTATAATTACACCATACGATGGTTACAATTTAAGCGAGGTTAGGTGTAAGGTTCTTCAGCTTAAGGGTTCAACGGCTACCATTGCGACTCTAGGACATTGGTCCTTAGGGTACGTGCATGAAGACTTATCGTCTGTATCGACAAGATCAGACCGGCTCTGGTATGGGAGCAGTGACCGCGGCGCGTCGGTGGCTCGTTCTGACATCATAAGTAACCGTTAGGCGATTTAGGGACCTCGGTGCAATTTTTATTGTGTTTGGAGTGTTTTGTACTTCCGTAGAATCTTTATAATATATTTGAGTCATTTTTGTAAAAAAAAACATAATAAAAAGTGTAATTATAATTTTGTACTACAACAGTATGTTCAAAAATAATCACACGAAATCAACCATATGCCGAGATATGCCCCAGCAGGTAAGGGGGATTCCATCCCTGTTGAAGCAACGATATTATCTCCATGAGCTATCTTCAGTTAATATGAGTACTCTCACATCATCCTACCTTGAGTACCACCACGACCATCGGATGGCCGCTACCACTCCACGACCATGTGAAGTAGCTTGCCAAATAACATTCTCTCATAACCTACACGACCTCGACGTCCTCGGCGGGAAGCTCACGCAGGATATGATCGGCGGGGACAGTGTAACGGCACAAGGGTGCCTCACCATGTCGGTTGTCGGCCTGGTGGGCCGGCCTGAGGACCCCAAGGTCGGTTCCGCCATGGGCCTCATGGCGGCCCATGGTGCTCTACAATAGAATACTCTGGAGTCCTTGTTGTTCATCCCGTTTGAATCCGGTTTGGAACATATTGCGGAAGTTAAATGTCCCAAGCAAAAAAAATATGGCTGGCGAGCGCTCCACGAATTGTTGCCTCTTAAATCAATTTTGACTAACTGGCATATTGGCACCGACGGACAGTGCCCGATCTGTCGACAGGGTGTTGAGGACGTCAATCATCTTTGTTTTCATGTGCACCGACTGTTGGGATATGGAGTGGGATAGGGATCATGGAAGTTATCCAGAATGCAGCGTTGATGGAACGATCGGGATCCGTTGACCTGGAGGACTTGCTTCGGTTGCCGCAATGTGACCTGGAGGACTTGCTTCGGTTGCCGCAATGTGACCTGGAAAGTTTTCAAGGGGCTGGGCTTCAAAAAGTTATCCTAGTATCCTGCTGGTATCTGTTGTGGATGAGAAGACATATGACACATGGGGAGAGTGTTCCACCAATACATCGTTGTTTTCCTGTCAATTTTAGGAATGGTATCAACTCATACTCGCATAAATAATGGCAGGAAGATGACATAAGTAGTTGATAGTTCGAAGGGATGGAGTAAACCCGATGTGGGCTTTGTTAAGCTGAATGTAGATGCTGCATTTCATGAAGATGTTTGCATGGGAGCGGCGAGAGCAATCATAAGTGGTATAAAGGGAAATTTTGTAGCTGCTTCTAGTGAGTTCTTTCCATACGTAAATTATGCTACTATGGCAGATGCATTAGCTATGGTGGAGTCGGATAATCTAGAGGTTATTGATGCGTCCGGTCGTGACCAACGGTGGGATCCGGCGGCTGCTGTTTATGCTCATTGTGTTGATACTACAAGGGAGATTGGAAGCGTGCCGTTTGAACACTGTAATAGGGAAGCTAATGGTGTTGCGCATGCTATAGCTAGAGATTGCTTTAGTTCTACAGTAAACTGTATTCTGTTTAACAGTCACCGGGGGGGGGGGGGAGGGAGCTCCCCATCTGAATTTGATCCCACTCAAAGAAAAATTGTTCTCTTTATAAGGGAAACCAAATCGAAAACCTGAACAAGTTGGCCCCGTTTATGAGGGAAACCGGGCCAAAAAATCGTACAAGTAACGGGTAAAAGAAGATGACAAGAAAAGAAAATGGACACTCAGGACAAGTCACGACCTAGCTAGCAGACTGAAGAACCATCACCACTAGAGACATAAGTAGATGTGGGGTGCCATCGTGGGATCACAATACCAAAACTTTCCAGCAACCTAACGCACCATATCGGTGTGCGTACCGAACCCCACGGCACAACACACGAACATTAGAATCAACGATTCCCACGGTTGAACACGAACCTTGAATAGGATCCGTCACAGGAATTTAGAACGATTAGCAAGTTGGGGAGGCGGTTGATGAACCCCCTAGTTTTCTTTTCTCTAGTCTCGTGAGCGATGTTTCAATGTTAAGTAATCAACAGAGCATGCTATGAAGGCATTCCCTAAATATTGTTTTTATTATCTTATGCAAGTTGGGGAGTACAGACAATATGCTTCTTAATTAATGGACATGCAAAGCTTTCGGTTTGTTCTGAAAAGTTTATACAACTTAAGCAAATGGACAAGAGGATCTTCTTGGGCAAAACCCAATGAACTAAGCAAAACAAACTAAGAGCATCTACAGCCGGGCGCCTCAAACCCGCCTCATACGCCCGGGCGGGCCGCCCGGTCACTGACCGGTCACGAAATTTTGACCCAGCTGGGCGCCTCAAACGGGCCTCAAACGCCCGGGCTGACCGGCACCCCCCATATCCATCCCAAATATGGGGCGGATATGGGGGCGCCCGGGCGCCCCCGGTCACGCCCGCCACGTCGGCCTGTGATACGTCCAATTTGCATCATGATTTGCTACTGTTATTTATTATGTATTTGATCATTTATTTCACTTTATGATGCAATTCTTATACCTTTTCTCTCTTAATTTGCAAGATTTATATGAAGAGGGAGAATACCGGCAGCTGGAATTCTGGACCTGAAATAGCTACAGCAGAGATACCTATTCTACAGAACTCCAATTGACTTGAAACTTCACAGAGATTTTTTTATTGAATATATAAAAAATACTGAAGAAAAGAAATACTGGAGGGGACCCACCAGTTGCCCACAAGGCAACAGGGCGCCCCCCTGGGCGCGCCCTGATGCCTTGTGGGGCCCCTGGCTGGCCTCTGGCCCCCTCCTTCTGCTATATAAGCTCATTTGCCCTAAAAATTATAAAGAAGACTTTCGGGACGAAGTGCCGCCGTCTCGAGGCAGAACCTGGGCAGGAGCAATTTTGCTCTCCGGCGGAGCGATTCCGCCGGGGATACTTCCCTCCGGGAGGGGGGAATTGAACCCATCGACATCACCAACGATCCTCTCATCGTGGGAGGACCAATCTTCATCAACATCTTCACCAGCACCATCTCATCTCAAACCCTAGTTCATCTCTTGTATTCAATCTTTGTCTCAAAACCTCAGATTGGTACCTGTGGGTTCCTAGTAGTGTTGATTACATCTTGTAGTTGATGCTAGTTGGTTTATTTGGTGGAAGATTATATGTTCAGATCCTTAATGATATTGAATACCCCTCTGATCTTGAACATGAATATGATTTGTGAGTAGTTACTTTTGTTCTTGAGGACATGGGAGAAGTCTTGTCATAAGTAATCATGTAAATTTGGTATTCGTTCGATATTTTGATGATAGGTATGTTGTTGCTTCCTTTAGTGGTGTCGTGTGAACGTCGACTACATGACACTTCACCATCTTTGGGCCTAAGGGAAGGCATTGTGGAGTAGTAATTAGATGATGGGTTGCTAGAGTGACAGAAGCTTAAACCCTAGTTTATGCGCTATTCCGTAAGGGGCTAATTTGGATCCATATGTTTCATGCTATGGTTAGATTTATCTTAATTCTTCTTTCGTAGTTGCGGATGCTTGCGAGAGGGGGTAATCATAAGTGGAAGGCTTGTTCAAGTAAGAACAGCACCCAAGCACCGGTCCACCCACATATCAAATTATCAAAGTAGCGAATGCGAGTCAAACAAACATGATGAAAGTGACTAGATGAAATTCTCATGTGTCCTCGAGAACGCTTTGCTTATTATACGAGTTCGTTCCGGATTGTCCTTTGCTATAAAAAGGATTGGGCCACCTTGCTGCACTTTTGTTACACTTGTTACTTGTTACTCGTTACGAATTATCTTGCTATCAAACTACTCGTTACCGCTACTTTCAGTGCTTGAAGAGAATACCTTACTGAAAACCACTTGTCATTTCCTTCTGCTCCTCGTTGGGTTCGACACTCTTACTTATCGAAAGGACTACGATTGATCCCTATACTTGTGGGTCATCAAGACTCTTTTCTGGCGCCGTTGCCAGGGAGTGAAGCGCCTTTGGTGAGTGGAATTTGGTAAGGAAACATTTATATTACGTGCTGAAATTTACTGTCACTTGCCACTATGGAAAGTAATCCTTTGAGGGGCTTGTTCGGGGTATCTTCACCTCGACCGGAAGCATTAAGAGTTGCTCCTCAACCTACTGAACCTACTGAAAATATTTATTATGAAATTCCTTCGGGTATGATAGAGAAACTGCTAGCTAATCCTTATGCAGGAGATGGAATGGTGCATCCTGATATGCACTTGATATATGTGGATGAAATTTGTGGATTGTTTAAGCTTGCAGGTTTATCCAGAGATGGAGTTAGGAAAGAGGTATTCCCTTTATCTTTAGAGAGAAAGGCATTGACATGGTATAGGCTATGTGATGATACTGAAACATGGGATTGGAACCGGTTGAAGCTGGAATTTCACCAGAAATTTTATCCCATGCATTTGGTTCATCGTGATCGGAATTATATATATAATTTTTGGCCTCGTGAAGGAGAAAGTATCGCTCAAGCTTGGGGGAGGCTTAAGTATATGTTGCACACATGCCCCAATCATGAGCTCTCAAGAGAAATAATTATTCAATTTTTTTATGCTCGGCTTTCTCATAATGATCAATCCATGCTCGATACTTCTTCTGATGGTTCCTTTATCAAGAGAACTATTGAATTCAGATGGGATCTTCTGGAAAGAATTAAACGTAACTCTGAAGATTGGGAAACCGACAAAGGTAAAGAGTCAGGTATAAATCTTGAGTTTGTGTGTTAAATCTTTTATGGAAACTGATGCTTTTCATAAGTTTAGTACTAAATATGGACTTGACTCTGAGATAGTAGCTACCTTTTGTGAATCCTTTGCTGCTCATGTTGATCTCCCTAAGGAGAAATGGTTTGAATATCATCCACTCATTGAATTAAATGAAGAACATGTTAGTGTTAAAGAAGAAACAATTGTTTACAATGTTGATCCAGTTGTGCCTACTGCTTATATTGAGAAACCGCATTTCCCTGTTAGGATTAAGGAACATGCTAAAGCTTCAACCATGGTTAATATTGAGGATATTTACCAGCACGTAGACCCGGCCGGGTGCTAACCTGGCCATAGAGCAGGCTTAGTGGGTCAGCTCACTGCAGGGCTGAAGGAATCTTGGTGGGCCGGCTTGACGAGGCCGTGCGAGGATAGGCCGACTTAGGCAATGGGCCGGCTCATGAGAAGATGAATAACGAGAAGACCATCGTGGAGTGCAAGTAGGAAAGAGTAAGAGACAGGTCAAAGGACGACCCGGACTCTCATGTAATCTAGGGTTCCACCTGTATATGTAAAGGGGAGCACCTATACGAAAAAGACTAAGTTGCAATCTCCTCGAGAGCTAGGTTAGCGAATCCGCATCCTTGTAATCGAGATCTCCAGCAATATAATCAAGCAGGACGTAGGCTTTTACCTCCACCGCGAGGGGCCGAACCTGGGTAACCCGACGTCTTCTCGTTCCCGTTCAACCCCGCTAAGCTTCCACACTTGTGCGATGGCCTCATCTCTAAGTCCTTTCACAAAGGGCATCTGCCATGTTAAAACCACGACAGTTGGCGCCCACCGTGGGGCTCATGCACGGTGGAGTTGAGTT
Source organism: Elymus sibiricus (assembly GCA_039707655.1). Lineage (NCBI taxonomy): Eukaryota > Viridiplantae > Streptophyta > Magnoliopsida > Poales > Poaceae > Elymus > Elymus sibiricus. The sequence continues at coordinate 313,722,116 of CM077676.1, forward strand.
CTTAGCGGGATCTCTCCCAGGGTTTGGGAGGTACACGGTTGGCATGATGACCTAGAGCTGCCACGGGAAGTTCTACATCGACGATTCATACTGGGGCCCCGACGCCGACTCGATTGAGTACGGGTACCGGGTCCCCTTCGGCAAGATCCACACCTTCATCGGCGTGGTCGGCGAGCCGGCCGCCGGGTTGGAGAATATCGCCGGCGTCGAGTCGGCACGCCGCGCTGGTCAGCGCCAGGCGAGACCCGGCCCGCGTCAAGCCGGCCCGAACCATGTCTTCGTAGGTTTTACCCAAGGGGTGGCCTTGTCGGAGAACTCCCTGTCTCAGGACGATACGCTCGTCCAATCTGACGGCGAATCCTCGACGGGGGAAACCAGGTCAATTCTTCCGCTACATGATGGAGGACTCGGGCACACGGACGTCTTTCCAGAGAGCCCTGACCCGCCTCGCTTCGCGGTGGTATACATGGCGGGCAGGCAAGATCCAGTCCGTGACCCGGCCAATCCGACGGCGGGGCAGAACAACCTTCTAGCCGGCTCTGGAGGAGCCGGCGCCTCGGCCTCCGGCCCTCAGAAGACCGGGGTTCAAGCGCTCGCGGACTTGATGACTACGCTGACAGCCCTGTTGACCAAGCCGGTCACTGCAGAGAACACAGCGGCGCGCAACACGGAGATCACGAAGTGTCGCGAGCAGATGTCCAAAATCCAAGAGGACATCAATGCGGAGAACGCCCGCATGGTACAGGAACAGGCTCGGATTGCCGATGAGAGGCAGCGCCTGGAAGAGGAGGCACATTACCTGAACTGCCGACAGGCCGAGTCGGAGCTCGTCCATAGGAGGCGTCATCAGAGCCGGCTTCCGGCTAATCTTGAGCCGACTCAGCTGTTCACCACACCGCCGGCTCCGACGGACCCGGGGGCCGGGATCATACCCACGGGAGAGCCGCCTTTGCAATAGCCGGTTCAGCAGCGGGAGCCGGCCCAGCATCGCACGCCAGCTCAGCAGCAGCAGCCGCCGTCTCACTGGTTCCAGACCCCAATTGGACACTACTCCAACCCGGTTGATAACGTGTTGGCTGCAACCCACAACTTGGCGGCTATTCCGATCGAGGGGGACGACCCAATTCAGACCGAGGCCAGGAACGCTATTGCAATGCTCAAGACAGCAGTGGTGCAGCAAGCCAACTACTCGCATAGCCAGCATCGGCTTCACTCAACCCCTCATCAGAGCCGCACCAGGAGTCAGCGCCCTGAGTCACCTGCGGTCTCCAGCAGCGCACACCGCAGGAGAGCCGCCCAGCCGCTGGCGGAGCAGCACCAACCCAGGATCCCGCAAGACGTTGCGGACGCGGCTCGGATTCTATGGGCGTGGGAGGAAAAAAACGCGTGTGCAGAGCACAACCCGCCGGCGCACGTCAACACGCCGGCATGGGTTAACCCGCCGCCGAATGACAACCCGCCGGAAGTGCATCACACGCCCGACGCAACCCGGTCAGACAGCCGGCTTGGGGGCTCTTCGAGTCGCATGATCGGAATTCCTTGCTTGGTACCAGCGCTGCGAGAAGCGTGCATCCCCCCGGATTTCAAGGGGCCTCGCAAGGTTCCTAACTATACAGCGAATCTGGAGCCCACCGAGTGAATCAAGAGTTATGAGTTGGCAATGGACTTGTTGGGCGCAAGTGAGTCAGTCTTTGCGCGTTACCTGCCACTGATGTTGGAAGGCCCTGCACGCACCTGGATGAAAAACCTACCGACGAATTCTATCAACACATGGCTGGAACTGAAGGAGTGAGTCATCAAGAATTTCCAGGGAACCTGTAAAAGGCCAACCACAATTGTGGATCTTGAGCGTTGTGTCCAGCGCTAGGATGAGTCGGCGCATCACTGGGCTCGCCGGGTTGCGGAGGTTATACACAGCTCAGACAGCATCTCGGCCGCACAAGCAGTGCTCGTTCTGGAACGAACATGCAAGTTTCAGCCCCTGGTCCAGAAGCTTGGGCGGCTCAAGCGAAAGGTCCAGGACATGGGTGACCTCATGGATGTCTTAACCCGGTATGCGGAGTCGGATAATACCAAGGATCCGCTGTCGGACGAGGAGAAATCCGATAAGGGGAAGAAAGCCGGTGGTAAGGGTCAGCAGCAGAACAACAGTAATGGTCAGAACAACAACGGCGGGAAACGTAAGGGTTATGATGGTAGCTCTGATCTGGTGGCGAATACGAACGCAGAAAATAAGGGTCAGCGTCAGAACGACGGTTCTAGGAGGCAGTCCACTGGTAATCGCCCTCTCACTTACGAGGAGGCTCTCAAGGCTCCTTGCCTGAAACACATTTACAATGGTAAGCCATCCAGCCACTCCTGGGAAAATTGCTATGTCATGCAAGAGTTTGCCAAGTGAATCTTCCAGAATCATCATCATGGGGGCGGCAATGGCGGACAACCCGCCCAATAGGGACCCGGCTTCTCTGGAGCCGGCTCACAAGGGCCCTTCGCAGGACCCGGCTTCCAGGGGAACAGTGGCCAAGGCGGCGGGTTCCAGGGGGCTGGTAATACTGGAAGTGGCAATCAGAGAAACAACCAGGGAAATCAGCATCAAGCTAGTGCGACAGGGTTTCTGAGTAACCCGAAGCAGTTAAATAGCGGACAGTATCATGTTTTCACCACCAGTACCTGCAAGCGGGATCGGAAGGTGCAGCGACGAGCCGCCCATGCGGTTGAGCCGGCAACTCCTTACTATCTCAACTGGTCTGAGCAGCCGGTTACCTGGAGCAGAGCAGATCATCCTGTCCTCCTCGATCACCTCAGCCACTTAGCTTTGGTGGTTGCACCACAAGTCGGCGGTTATACCCTGACTAAGGTGCTCATGGACGGGGGCAGCAGCATCAACATTCTGTATTATGACACGTTCAGGCGGATGAATCTATCTGATAAGCAGCTAACTCCATCTTCTACGGTCTTTCACGACATTGTTCCTGGCAAGTCAGCATATCCCATGGGAAGAATTTCCCTTGAGGTGGCCTTTGGCTCAGAGGATAACTGGCGTTCTGAGTTTCTGTCCTTTGAGGTGGTTAAGCTTAAAAGCCCATACCACGCTTTGTTTGGCCGGCCGGCTTACGCACTGTTCATGGCGCGGACGTGTTACGTCTACCTGAAAATGAAAATGCCAGGACCAAGGGGAACCATCACAGTGGAAGGAAACCAGAAGATTGCACTCGAGTGCGAGGAAGGAGATGCAGCTTATGCTGAGACGGCTTGCGCTACAGAGGAGTTGCGGTACTACAAGGACAATGTTGACCCGTCTGACAGGACATCCCTGAAGAAGCCCACCACAGAGTCTGATCCTCTGCTCAAATTTAAGTCGGCCAGAGACATGAAGCAAGTTGATTTCACCCCAGGCAATTCTTCTGAGTAGTTCACTATCGGGGCAAATATGGATCCCAAATAGGAAAGCGCGCTCATCGAGTTCATTCGTGAGAATCGGGACATCTTTGCATGGAAACCTTCTGACATGCCAGGTGTACCGAGAGAACTCGCTGAGCACTCCCTTAATGTGGATCCCAAGTTTAAGCCAGTTCGCCAGTATCTCCGTCGCTTTAATGAGGAAAGACGGAAAGCTATTGGTGAGGAGGTGGCCCGACTCCTAGCTACCGGGTTCATCGTTGAAGTTTTCCATCCTGAGTGGGTAGCTAACCCAGTGCTTGTTCTGAAGAAAAACGGGACTTGGCGTATGTGTGTTGATTACACAGACCTGAATAAGGCTTGTCCTAGTGACCCCTTTGCCTTGCCCCGTATTGACCAGATCATCGATGCTACGGCTGGTTGTGAGAGTTTATGCTTCCTGGATGCTTACTCTGGCTATCATCAGATCAAAATGAAGCTGGAAGACCAGGAAAAGATGGCTTTCATCACATCCTTTGGAGCTTTCTGTTATACAACCATGCCATTTGGTCTGAAGTGTGTGCAGGCGACTTACCAGCGTTGTGTCCAGAGCTGCTTTCATAAACAGATCGGGCGGAACGTTCATGCTTATGTTGATGGCATCGTGGTTAAGTCCCGGAAGAAAGAAACTCTGTTGGAGGATCTCAAGGAAACATTTGACAATCTCCGTATCTACCAGATGAAGCTTAACCCGGAGAAGTGTGTCTTTGGTGTCCCTGCAGGAAAGCTCTTGGGATTTCTTATTTCTAAGCGTGGCATTGAAGTTAACCCGGAAAAGATCAAAGCCATCACGACCCTGGCTAAGCCGGCCAAACTGAATGACGTGCAGAAGCTGGCTGGGCGGGTTGCGACGCTAAGCCGGTTCATAAGCCAGCTTGGGGAGAAGGCAATTCTGTTGTATCAATTGCTTAAGAAATCAGATAGCTTCGTCTGGAGTGATGCTGCAGATCAGGCTTTTGAGGCCCTTAAGAAGCAGTTGTCTGAGCCGCCAGTCCTGGCTGCCCCTCGCGAGAAGGAGCCAATGCTGCTGTATATTGCTGCCAATAACAGGGCTGTAAGTGTGGCAGTCGTTGTCGAGCGCAAGGAAGATGGCAAGGAATATCCCGTCCAACACCCTGTGTATTATATCAGTGAGGTATTAACCGAGTCCAAGCAGCGGTATCCACATTGGCAGAAACTGGTCTACGGAGTGTTTATGGCTAGCCGCAAGCTAAAGCATTACTTCCACGAACATCCAATCACGGTGGTCAGCTCAGCACCTCTTGGGGATATAATCCAGAACCGGGAGGCGACAGGCCGGGTTGCTAAGTGGGCCATCGAGCTCGGTCCGCATCATCTCAAATATGTGCCCCGCACAGCAATCAAATCTCAGGCATTGGTGGATTTCATTAATGATTGGACAGAGTTGCAGGCTCCTGAAGAGAAGCCCGACACAACATACTGGTCCATACACTTTGACGGCTCACGGCAGCTCGAAGGCTCGGGCGCTGGAGTTGTGATTACTTCCCCCCGAGGAGATAAGTTCTGTTATGTTTTGAGGCTGATGTTTCCCTGTACTAATAATGCAGCAGAATACGAGGCCTTGCTTCATGGGCTTAGGATGGCCAAGGAGATGAATCTGAGTCGGGTCAGGTGCTTGGGCGACTCAGACTTGGTGGCCCAGCAAGTCTCAGGTACATGGGATTCCAAGGACCCCCTTATGGTGTCTTATCGGCATGCCGTCACAAATATTGCTGGACACTTCAAAGGTTATCAAGTTGACCATATTGGTCGCTGGCAGAATGAGGCGGCAGACGCACTTTCTCGCTTGGGTTCTCAGCGCAAGCCAGTGCCACCCAATGTTTTCCTGGACGTTTTGCACAACCCGTCTGTCAAGTTACCAACAGAGGAGGACTTGGCTATTCCTGACCCGGAGGCGGCTCTAGTGGCGGCTGTCCATGCTATCCCTGATTGGATAGTCCCCTACTTGGCTTATCTAAGCCGGGGAGAACTGCCAACAGAGGAAATCCTTGCTCGGCAGATCATCAGACGATCCAAGTCGATGACTATTGTCAATGGCGAGTTGCACTGACGCAGCGTCACCGGTGTTTTTCAGCGTTGTGTTTCACCTGAAGAAGGCCGTGAAATTCTCAATGAGATTCACTCTGGCGATTGTGGACACCATGCCGACTCAAGATCACTGGTCGCGAAGGCTTTCCGGCACGGTTTTACTGGCTCACAGCCCATGCTGATGCAGAGGACATTGTCCGTAAGTGTGATGGTTGCCAGAAATATGCTCGCCAGGCCCATGTGCCGGCTCAAGAGTTGAGGATGATCCCGATAACTTGGCCTTTTGCGGTTTGGGGGCTTGATATGGTGGGACCTTTCAAACGCTCTAAGAACAAGCATACGCACCTACTGGTGGTTGTGGACAAGTTTACCAAGTGGGTGGAAGCAGAGCCGGTCAGCAACTGCGACGCAGCCACAGCTGTCAAGTTTCTGAAAAAGCTGATATTCCGATTTGGCTACCCGCATAGTATCATTACAGACAATGGAACCAATCTGTCCAAGGGAGCCATGGAACAGTTCTGTCAATAGGAGCACATCCGGCTTGATCTAGCGTCGGTTGCGCATCTTCAGTCCAACGGACAGGCAGAAAGGGCCAATCAGGAATTGCTGCGTGGTATCAAGCCCCGGCTCATGGTGCCTTTGCAGCGCACACCGGGTTGCTGGGAAGAAGAATTACCTTTGGTGCTTTGGATCATACGGACTACTCCCAACAGATCAACAGGCTATACGCCGTTTTTTCTAGTCTATGGTGCAGAAGCTGTACTTCCAAGCGATATTCGTCATGACTCCCCTCGAGTGGCGCCTTATGTGGAAACAGATAATGAGCTGGCTCGTCAAGACGCTCTTGATGCTCTGGAGGAAGAGCGTGACCTTGCCGCATCCAGATCAGCAATTTATCAGCAAGACCTACGCCGCTATCACAGCCGTCGAGTTCGAAGCCGCACTTTTCAGGAAGGTGACTTAGTGCTCCGTCTGATACAAGACCAGAGAGGTATGCATAAGCTTTCACCACCTTGGGAAGGGCCCTTTGTGGTCAGCAAGAATCTCAACAACGGGTCATATTACCTGATTGATATACGTGAGACAGATAAATCACGTACCTCTGAGGAGGAAACAAGCCGGCCCAGGAACATTGCCCAGCTCCGGCCATACTACACCTAAGTCATTGACTAGGTCATATCTTTGTACATACCTTTATCCTGTATATACCTGTTTTCGATCAAATAAAATAACGACCAGCAGCACTATGTAAAGGTGCTGTTTTGCCTCAAAATTTGTGTGCTGGATCTTTATTTGTTGATCTTGGTTACTTGGGGGCTTCCAACTCAATTGAGTTTAGCTTACAAAACCCTTTAACCCGGCGAGATGCCACAAAGTTGGTTAAACCTGCCTGTTAGCAAGATGCTACTCCTTAAAAACGACCCGGCGTACGTCTGGCGAGTCAATCACATTGGTGACCCTGAATACGTCAGAGTTAAAATGTCCGATTGGTTGTGTGAGAGACGGCTTTCAGAAAGCGAGGACAAACCAATAGGCCAACGTGCCAGCTTCATGAAAGCATATTCCGGCTTGTGCTCTATGAGCCAGCTGTTGCAAGCGTATTCCGGCTTGCGCTTTATAAAGCGTATTCTGGCTTATAATTATGTTCTTTTTGTTGCACTCATCTCATCTCTGCATACATGCATACATCCATGCATAGCATTTATTTTAGCTACTTAGATATTTTTGATTCATTGCAAACAGTAACAAAGATTACTCATTATGTGATTTCATCATTCACCATCACATGCAGTTGTTATTATTTCAGCAGGATCACTCTATTGCAACAACCGACTCTCCACGCCCAAAAGTGGATTCACAGAAGCGCAAAGTATTTGTATAGGCAAGCACAGTACGCGATGGCACTGGCATCAGTAACAAGTGTTTTAAAGCTACGCTATTACAAGCCGCCCATCAATTGTGGCCATGACATAATTTTTTACAAGTCCCGCCTACAAAAGGATAAGCCGGCGCTCTATGCTGCCAGGTCAGAGCTGGCGCCGGCGCCCGATGAAGCACCCTGTGCCGGCTCTTCGCGGGCGTCGTCATCCTCCGCTTCTTGGCTTGAGTCGCCGGTCGACCACTGAATTGAGCGCAACGCTTCAAATAGGGCATCGGTGGATATCAGGGAGGAAGGGTCGACTTCAGGAGCAAAGGATGGCTTACGCATACGGGTTAGGGCCACCGGCTCATGGTTAGGCGGTTCTATCCGCTCATTCTCCTTTGAGTACGGCGCTTGGTACCGGGTCAGGTCTGCCTCTTCTGCGATTTTGGTGGCGGCAACCCAGGTTTCTTTGATGCAGCGTTGGAAATCCCTCTTGGTAAATGGCGAGTCATCCACATTGAACTCTGGATACCCGCCCGCCACCTGAGCTGGATCGAGTTCCGGCACGTATGCCTTGGCTCGAGCAAGTGCGGTTAGAGCCCCAGTGCGGCAGCACGCCCTTTTCCAGTCATCGAACCACCTGGGCACGACTGACAGTTCTTTCAGTGTATCTGCAATCAGCTGAGGCGGTGCCTTGGTGTTCTTGGCGGCCATTATGCAACGACAGCCGCCTATGTACAGTTGTTCTACCAGGGTGTAGACCGCCTTCAATTTCACCACTGGTTGCTGCACAAGAGTTTGATTTTTCCAACCTGCAAACATAATTATACACCATCAGTCAAGCCGGCTTGGCGTATTTAAGCCGGAGCTATTGGGGGCATGGCGGTCTGTTTTGCTTACCAAAGATAGCCCGGCACATGGCGGTGATCTGGCCTTTTAGAGTCGTCGGCTCTTGAGTTGCCGGCTCAAGTTTGGCTTCGGCCTCTTCAGCTCGCGCGGCTTGGGCGGCTCTTGCAGCTTCAGTCTCTTGCAAGGTGTTCCTCACAATGACCAAAGTTTTGTTGGCCTCAGCAGCGGATTCTTCAGCTTCTCTGCGCAGTCTCCTCTCTTTCCTTGCTTCCTTCCGGAAGACGGAAGCCTGGGCCTCTACTTGATCCAGCATATCCTGCAGGGCAGTCTGTTATACATCATATACGCATGACCCGAGCCGCCCTAAAGGACAACCCGGCACATGGGGGCTACATGTTTTCGACGCTTAACGCGATCAGCAAGGCAAGTCCCATGCAGCTGCAGGCACTCTACATGGCACTTGGGGGCTAATGCATAAATTGGTCTATCTTGCTAAAGTTATGAAGACCCGCTCGTCATAAATAACGAGCCGGCCTTTGGGGTCGCGGGTTGAAGTTCTGTTTACAAGCTTAAATTTTGAAGTCCCGGGTCATCATTTCATAATGACCCGGCCCTTGGGGGCTACATATATATATGTGGTACAAAACGAAGGGCGCAAATTACCTCATACTTTCGCTTCAAAGACGTTATCATGGCGATCTCTATGTCCCGGCTTTCAGACAGCCGGGTCAGCACAGCCCGAAGCAGGGTACTGGCATCTTGGTCTTCAAATGTAGAAAACTCAAGAGCCGTCTTCCCCTTGTCCTTCGGGGCCGGCTCAGGCTTGGCCAGAACTTTGGTAAGAGCGGTGGAGGGTTCTGGTGCAGCGGTTTGCCGCTCACTCGTCACCACTACTTCTTCTTGAGCCGGCACTTCTTCTTGAGCCAGCGCCTCGGGCTGCGGGGCGGGTTGGTCTTCAATTACATTTTCCCTCTCCGGAGCAGGAGGGGATGCGCGAGCCGGGCTTGCTGTGTCCAGGGGCGGCGGGCTGTTTTGGACTGCCGACTCGTCCTGGGTGACCAATATGGCCTCTCTCTCTCCTTGAGGGCCTGGTTGAATGACCGGGTCAGATGACCCGGTAGGTGCTTTCTTCTTGATAGCCTTGGCACTGTACAAGAAACAAAGGAGTTATTCATTTGAAGGGGGGAAGAATAAGGAACCGCTATATGTCACAGGAGTGTTTGCTTACCCAAGGTTGATGTTGAAAGTCGGCGCCTGTGTAGCGCTTGACTCGCCCGAGGAGTGGGACGTCTGATATGCCGAGTCATTTAAATGTAAGGGCTCCTTAAAACGGCCAGCTAGAGGAAAAGAGGAAGTGGGACTAAGAAGCACCTCAGCTCGCGCTTTACGGGATGGCGGCTCGTATGGAAGCCCGCCACTTAACTCGCCTTCACTACTCCAGGTCTTCCTTTTGGAGGTCCCGGCTTGACGAGTTTTCTTCAAAACAAATTTGGGATCCAAATGAGCATCCTGGTGGGAAAAAGGCACCTTACGGACGGCAACCCGGGGCTTCCTTCGAACCTTGCGGATCACAGCCCGGGTTTTCTTCCGAATAGGTATTGGAGAGTCAGAATCAGAAGAGATCAAGGTTACCTCCGGCTCGTTGGTGTGGCTAATTTCGGCTTCATCCTGAAGAGAAGGGGCGTCAGCGAGTTGAATAAAAAGATGATTAAGCGAGTCGAGTTCTACCTCAGCCTTAGCCGGCTCATCGGCATCGGCCGGCTCATCCTGTGGCTCCACTGGAGCGGGGCGGGTTGTCGCGTCTTCTTCCTTTTCCAAAACTTGTTGTCTGCCTGCATTAGTTTTGAGTCGGCAATTAAGGTTGAGATGAAACAAACAAGTCAAGAACAGCATAAGCGGATGCAAGTACTTACTGAAGGCACTGGGTTGGTCAAGCAGAAGGGAGCTAGCCCAGTCTTGTTGCATTTATCTTGGGGCTCTCCCAGCAACCTCTTGGTGGCTTTGTTGATATCACTCGCATATAGATTAACTTGACTGAAGCGTTGAACGTCAGCCGGCTCACCAGTGTAGTTGCACATCAAGTCGCCCCTGTGGCTAAGAGGCTGGATTCGCCAGCTTATCCAGCACTGGGTCTGGTCGATCCCGGTGAGGCCGTTAGCAACCAAGGCCCTTATCTTGGAGTAAATAGGGACAATTTGCTTACGTTCTTCTGTTGACGGCCAACCCGGAAAGGCAACCGTGGTGTCGAGCCGGTCCAGTCTGTAACCCGGCAGGGGGTTTTCACGTTGAGGAGCAGTGTTTTTGCAGTAGAACCAAGTCTTGTTCCAGCCCTTGGGATGACTCGCCAGCTTGGCTTTAGGAAAGGGAGTGTTTCTTTGCCTTTGGATGGACACGCCGCCAAGTTCTATGCTAGGGTCATCGGTGAACTCGGTCTGATGATTAATGTAGAAAAACTCTCGGAATAGAAGGGCAGTTGGTGCTGTTTGAAGATATACTTCACAGAAGACTTGAAATTGGAAGAGGTTGGTGATCGAGTTGGGACCGAGATCCTGAGGTCAAAGGTCAAAAAAATGGAGAACGTCACGAAAGAATTTTGACCCGGGCGGACGGAACCCTTTATGAAGATGGTCTGCGAAGACCACCACTTCATCTTGCTTAGGCTGGGGGGGTGCTCTCTTCATCCGGCGCCCGCCAGCTGATTGTCTCTTGAGCCGGCAAGAGGCCCTGCCCCGCGAGCTCGTTCAACATAAGAGTTGAGACTTGGGATCTAACCCAGTTGTAGAACTTGTCGGTCTTGGGGGCCATGACGATTTCAGATTTCAACTGCAAAGGCAATAATGATAAGCCGGCATATTAAGCTCATGAGGTATAACCCGGCAAAATAATAAGACGACCATGGTCGCTAAAAGTCATGACCCGGATTTATGCAAGCCATCGAATGCAACGATAAGCCGGCGTGACAACGAGCCGGCGCTAGTGATCCAGTGGTGCACTGGATTTTTCCTAAGTGTTGAGCTAGGTATAAACAAGAATCTAACGGAGCGGTTGCTGTTACAGATCTAAAAATGCTTCGAAAAAGAAAATATAAAGACCTAAGCACGGATGAATATGAGGGCCCGTTTGTCAATGCGGGTCCGTGGAAGGCAGTACAGAAACTTGGGTGGCAGAAATGGCATCGATATAATGCTAAAGGAGCCTGCTCAGATGACTCCAGTGAATCTAGATCTACTGGTAAGAGGAGAAAGATGAACACGTATGAACGCCGACGAACTACGATGGGAAATGAGGCGCTACAGATCTAAGGAGAAAGGAGTAGGGCGTACCTGAGTGCGGCGGATGAGGACGGAATGCTTTGATGAGCTCCAGTGGTGACGGAGGCGGCGAAGAGGTTGTAGTTGAAGTGGTCAGAGAGCTCGAAGGCGGCGGCGCTTCGGGTGCGTGAAGCGACGGGCGCGAGGAGGAAGACGAGGAAATGGTAAAAAGTGACAGAGGAGGTGGGGTGGCCTCTTTATAGGCATAGTAAAAGTTAAAATGGCAGGGGCGAAACCCCAGGCGGCGTAGTAATTTTCGGCTGCGGGCTCCTCGATTCTCGCGCCTGACAAGACGGTACATACCCACTCAAAGATTCGGTGTGATGTCATCCCAGATTTTGCGGAAGTGGATTGTGATGTCATGAGGAAAAGAGGAGCTGAAACTGCTAAGTCTGAAACGGAGGAATGACCCGGCGATTTGCCTAACCCGGGAAATTGAGCCGGCCAAAAACAGTGTTCTGAAGGACCGGCTTGGGAAATATTTGAAGAGTATTTTTACTAATGTTTTGTTTTCCAGGATGAAGTTTAACATGAATAAATTCAAGTCAAACCGAGGACTAATGTTGGGGATATTTACCAGCATGTAGACCCAGCCGGGTGCTAACCCGGCCATAGAGCAGGCTCAGTGGGTCAGCTCACTGCAGGGCTGAAGGAATCTTGGTGGGCCGGCTTGACGAGGCCGTGCGAGGATAGACCGGCTTAGGCAATGGGCCGGCTCATGAGAAGATGAATAACGAGAAGACCATCGTGGAGTGCAAGTAGGAAAGAGTAAGAGACAAGTCAAAGGACGACCCGGACTCTCATGTAATCTAGGGTTCCACCTGTATATGTAAAGGGGAGCACCTATACGAAAAAGACTAAGTTGCAATCTCCTCGAGAGCTAGGTTAGCGAATCCGCATCCTTGTAACCGAGATCTCCAGCAATATCATCAAGCAGGACGTAGGCTTTTACCTCCACCACGAGGGGCCGAACCTGGTTAACCCGGCTTCTTCTCGTTCCCGTTCAACCCCGCTAAGCTTCCACACTTGTGCGATGGCCTCATCTCTAAGTCCTTTCACAAGGGCATCTGCCGTGTTAAAACCACGACAGTTAACAAAAGTAATATTATAGCACCTAGACCTTCTGAACAAATTAAAGTTGAACCTAATATTGCAATGGTGAAAGATCTTTTGGTTGATAACATTGATGAACATGTTATATATTGCTGTGATGAAACAACTAGAATTGCTAAGCCAGACACTAAATATAAAAATAAACCCGTAGTTGGCATGCCTGTTATTTCTGTTAAAATTGGAGATCATTGCTATTATGGTTTATGTGATATTGGTGCTAGTGTTAGTGCTATCCCTTTTACTCTCTATCAAGAAGTCATGAATGATATTGCACCTGTTGAGATTGAAGATATTGATGTCACCATTAAGCTTGCAAATAGAGATACTATTACTCCACTTGGGATTGTTAGAGATGTTGAAGTCTTGTGTGGTAAGATCAAATACCCTACTGATTTCCTTGTTCTTGGATCACCACAAGATGATTTTTGTCCCATTATATTTGGTAGACCTTTCTTGAATACAGTAAATGCTAAGATTGATTGCAATAAAGAAACTGCCAGTGTTAATTTTGGTGATGTGTCTCATGAATTTAATTTCTCCAAGTTTCGTAGACAACCTCATGATAAAGAATTACCCAAAAAATATGAAATTATTGGTCTTGTTTCTATTGCTGTGCCTCTTACTGATCCTTTAGAACAATACTTGCTAGACCATGAAAATGATATGCATATAAATGAAAGAAATGAAATAGATGAGTTGTTCTTTAAGCAAGCACCTATCCTTAAACATAATTTGCATGTTGAAACTTTGGGAGATCCTCTTCCACCGAAGAGTGATCCTGTGTTTGAATTAAAGCAATTACCTGATACGCTTAAATATGCTTATCTTGATGAAAAGAAGATATATCCTGTTATTATTAGTGCTAACCTTTCAGAGCATGAAGAAAAGAGATAACTTAAAACTCCGAAGAAGCACCGTGCTGCTATTGGATATACTCTCGATGATCTTAAGGGCATTAGTCCCACTCTATGTTAGCATAAAACTCATATGGAGCCAGATGCTAAACCAGTTGTTGATCACCAAAGAAGGTTGAATCCTAAAATGAAGGATGTGGTAAGAACCAAAATATTAAAGCTTCTGGAGGCAGGTATAATCTATCCCATAGCTGATAGTAGATGGGTAAGTCCTGTTCATTGTGTTCCTAAGAAAGGAGGTATTACTGTTGTTCCTAATGATAAAAACGAACTTATCCCACAAAGAATTTTAACCGGTTATAGAATGGTAATTGATTTCAGAAAATTAAATAAGGCTACTAGGAAAGATCATTACCCTTTGCCTTTTATTGATCAAATGCTAGAAAGATTATCTAAGCACACACACTTTTGCTTCCTAGATGGTTATTCTGGTTTCTCTCATATACCTGTATCACCAGAAGATCAAGAGAAAACCACACATACTTGTCCTTTTGGCACTTATGCTTATCGTCGTATGCCTTTTGATTTATGTAATGCACCTGCTACCTTTCAAAGATGTATGACTGCTATATTCTCTGATTTTTGTGAAAAGATTGTTGAGGTTTTCATGGATGATTTTTCCGTTTACGAAACTTCTTTTGATGATTGCTTAAGCAACCTTGATCGAGTTTTGCAGAGATGTGAAGAAACTAATCTTGTCTTGAATTGGGAGAAGTGGCACTTTATGCTAAATGAAGGTATAGTCCTTGGGCATAAAATTTCTGAAAGAGGTATTGAAGTTGATAAAGCTAAAGTTGATGCAATTGCGAAAATGCCATGTCCTAAAGATATCAAAGATATAAGAAGTTTCCTCGGTCATGCTGGTTTCTATAGAAGGTTTATAAAAGACTTCTCTAAAATTTCTAGGCCTCTTACTAATCTCTTGCAAAAAGATGTTCCATTTGTTTTTTATGATGATTGCGTAGAAGCCTTTGAAATTCTTAAGAAAGCCTTAATTTCTGCACCTATTGTTCAACCACCTGATTGGAACCTACCCTTTGAAATTATGTGTAATGCTAGTGATTATGCTGTGGGTGCTGTTCTAGGACAAAGAGTTGATAAGAAATTGAATGTTATTCATTATGCTAGTAAAACTCTAGACAGTGCTCAAAGAAACTATGCTACTACTGAGAAGGAATTTTTAGCAGTTATGTTTGCTTGTGATAAATTTAGATCCTATATTGTTGATTCCAAAGTAACTATTCATATTGATCATGCTGCTATTAAATACCTTATGGAAAAGAAAGATGCTAAACCTAGACTTATTAGGTGGGTTCTTTTGTTACAAGAATTTATTTACATATTGTTGATAGGAAGGGAGCTGAGAATCCCATAGCAGATAATTTGTCTAGAATGGAAAATGTTCTTGATGACCCACTTCCTATTAATGATGATTTCCCTGATGAACAATTAGCTGTGATAAATGCTTCTTGTAACACTCCTTGGTATGCTGACTATGCTAATTACATTGTTGCTAAATATATACCACCTAGTTTCACATACCAACAAAAGAAAAAGTTCTTCTTTGATTTAAGGCATTACTTTTGGGATGACCCACATTTATATAAAGAAGGAGTAGATGGTATTATTAGACGTTGTGTACCTGAGCATGAACAGGAACAAATCCTATGGAAGTGTCACTCTGAGGCATACGGAGGGCACCATGCGGGAGACAGAACTGCACATAAGGTATTACAATCTGGTTTTTATTGGCCTACTCTCTTCAAAGATGCACGTAAGTTTGTCCTTTCTTGTGATGAATGTCAAAGAATTGGTAATGTTGGTAGACGTCAGGAAATGCTTATGAATTATTCACTTGTTATTGAACCATTTGATGTTTGGGGTTTTGATTATATGGGACCTTTTCCTTCCTCTAACGGGTATACTCATATTTTAGTTGCTGTTGATTACATTACTAAGTGGGTAGAAGCTATTCCAACTAGTAGTGCTGATCATAACACCTCTATTAAAATGCTTAAAGAAGTTATATTTCTGAGGTTTGGAGTCCCTAGATATTTGATGACTGATGGTGGTTCACATTTTATTCATGGTGCTTTTCGTAAATTGCTTGCTAAATATGATGTTAATCATATAATTGCATCTCCTTATCATCCTCAGTCTAGTGGTCAAGTTGAAATGAGTAATAGAGAAATAAAGTTAATTTTGCAAAAGACCGTTAATAGATACAGGAAAAATTGGTCTAAGAAACTTGATGATGCATTATGGGCTTACAGAACTGCTTATAAAAATCCTATGGGTATGTCTCCATATAAAATAGTTTATGGAAAAGCATGTCATTTACCTCTTGAGTTAGAACATAAGGCATATTGGGCAATTAAAGAACTTAATTATGATTTTAATCTTGCCGGTGAAAAGAGGTTATTTGATATTAGCTCTCTGGATGAATGGAGAACCCAAGCATATGAAAATGCCAAGTTATTTAAAGAAAATGTAAAAAGATGGCATGATAAAAGAATTCAAAAACAGGAATTTAAAATAGGTGAGCAAGTTCTATTGTACAACTCTCGTTTCAGATTCTTTGCAGGAAAACTTCTCTCTAAATGGGAAGGCCATATATCATCGAAGAAGTTTACCGCTCCGGAGCTATCAAAATCAACAACTCCGAAGGCACTAATCCGAGAGTGGTTAATGGACAAAGAATTAAGCATTATATTTCAGGTACTCCCATTAACATTGAAACTAATATTATTCAGACAATGACACCGGAAGAACACATCAAAGAGTCCTTCCGGAACGCTTTAGAACCCTGAAAAAGGGTAGGTATGTGATACGGTAAGTAAACCGACTCCAAAAATTCCATAAAAACATATTTCTGTCCATTTTGGAATATTAGAAAAAATACAAAAATAAGAAATAGCCGAGGGGACCCACGAGTCGCCCACAAGGCAACAGGGCGCGACCCCCCTAGGGCGCGCCGTGATGCCTTGTGGGCCCCTCGTGTGCCCTCCCGACTCTGCTTTCCTCTTGTATGCTTGTTTTGCAAGATAAAAATTCTTTATATATACTCACGGGTCTTTTGACCACCGCATCGCAAGTTTCTCCTCTGCTCTTGTTTCGGGCTATGTTTCTGACAGATCTAGATCGCCATGGCGTCTCCAAGTTCGTCCAAGGACAAGTTCTACGAGAAGGTCATCAACCCGTACCTACCGGAGGTGATGAAGCACCCTCAAGCCATTGAGATGCGTGAGGGGGTGCTCCACATCCGGGACGTTCAAGGACCTAAGAAGACTGGGAGCGAGAAGGCCAGGCTGGAAGCGGTGGAACAGGAGATCTTCAAGTGCCAGGGGATGGTGGAGCGTGGACTTAGTGCTAACCACTCCATGATCACGGAGTTCATCCGTGAGCACAAGGTGGACGGCAAGAATATTGGAGACGTCATCTTCAAGCTCAATGACCGTATTGATTATCTTCAGGCCCAAATCTATGATCTACAAAACCAAAATTTTGAGTATGAGGCCAAGTTCAAAGGTACGAGTTTAGCTGAAAATTTCAGGACTCCGGAAACACGTTCATCCTTTTATGATGGAGAACCTATACCTTGGAAGATGGAGGACAAGCCTATCACTTCATCACCACCATCACTGAAGGAGACTTGAGTACATGGGTATGGGCACCACCCTTGGCTTGTGCCAAGCTTGGGGGAGGTGCCCCGGTATCGTATCACCATCACTTTTATCATCATTATCTATCTTAGTTCGATCCTTGGTTATTTTGTGATTTAGAGGAATAAAGTTTTAGTATGATCTAGTTTCGAGTGCTTGCTTTGTAATCTATCTATCTATGTAATCGTGTGTGAAAGCTATATAATAAAGAGTAGTTTGAGTTGAGTGTTTTGCTTTTGTTGATCCAATCTTAGAAATAAATAAAGAGAATAAAAAGTAAGATCATATGCTAATCCCATGGGGAGTGATGACTTCACATAAAAGAAGTATAATTGATAAAACTTGTTGGAAGTTGACAAACATAGCATTGGTCATTGTTGCAATTCATGAAAAAGTAATAAAGGAATAGAGGTCTCACATATAGATATACTATCTAGGACATCTTTTATGATTATGAGCCCCCATTAAACATTCTATGTCAAATAGTCGACGTTGGACAAGGAAGACAATGTAATGAGTTATGTTTGCTTATATTCACATAGAAGTTCTATTCTTTTGGATCCTCCAACATGTGGTGCCTGCCCCCTATCTTTTGCTAGCCAAAAACTCTGTACTAAGTAGAGATACTACTTGTGCATCGAAAAACCCTTAAACCCAGTGTCATGCCATGAGAGTCCACTATATCTACCTATGGATTGAATAAGATCCTTCAAGTAAGTTGTCATCGGTGCAAAAGCAATAAAAATTGCTCTGAAATATGTATGAACTTTTATTGTAAGGGAAAATAAGCTTTGTACGATCTTG
This sequence comes from Elymus sibiricus, assembly GCA_039707655.1. Taxonomy (NCBI): domain Eukaryota; kingdom Viridiplantae; phylum Streptophyta; class Magnoliopsida; order Poales; family Poaceae; genus Elymus; species Elymus sibiricus. The sequence goes on from CM077676.1 coordinate 313,740,120, forward strand.
TGATGGTGGAGAAATAAAAGCGACAAACTGCATAATAAAGGTCGCTATCACAAGGGGCAATATAAAGTGACGTTCCTTTGCATTAAGAGCTTGCACATCCAAAAATAAAAAGCGCATGACAACCTCTGCTTCCCTCTGCGAAGGGCCTATCTTTTACTTTATGTATTTACTTTTATGCAAGAGTCAATAGTGTTCTCCTCTATTCCATTTTTATTTTCTCTCTTGGCAAGCATCATGTGGTGGGGAAAGATCCAGACATATATATCCAGTTGAATGTAGGTGATCATGAGTTATTATTGTTGACATTACCCTTGAGGCGAATACGTTAGGAGGCGAAATTATAAGCCCCTATCTTTCTATGTGTCTGACCGAAACTTTTGCTCCATAAGTATGCCGTGAGTGTCAGCAATCATAGAAGACTAAATGATAGTTGAGTGATACGTCTCCAACGTATCTATAATTTTTTATTGTTCCATGCTATTATAATATCAATCTTAGATGTTTTATATGCAATTATATGCCATTATATATCATTTTTTGGGACTAACCTATTAACCCAGTGCCCAGTGCTAGTTGCTGTTTTCTGCTTGTTTTTGCCTTTTTCAGAAAATCATTATCAAAAAGTGTCCAAACAAGAAAAAAACTTTGGATTAATTTTTTCTGGACCAGAAGAGACCCACGAAGCTTCGGGAGAAGACCAGAAGAGCCACGAGGAGGCGACAAGCCTGGAGGGCGCGTCCCCCAGGCTTGTGGGCCCCTCGTTGCTCCTCCTGACCTAATTCCAGCGCTATAAAATCCCAAACATTCCAAAACCAACAGAGAGAGAGAAGAGAAAACCTTTCCGCCGCCGCAAGCCTCTGTTCTTCCGCAATCCCATCTGGAGGCATTTTCCGGTACTTTGCCGGAGGGGGAATCGATCATGGAGGGCTTCTTCATCAACCTTGCTGCCCTTCCGATGATGTGTGAGTAGTTTACCACAGACCTACGGGTCCATATCTAGTAGCTAGATGGCTTCTTCTCTCTCTTTGATCTTCAATACCATGTTCTCCTCGATGTTCTTGGAGTTCTATCCGATGTAATCTTCTTTTGCGGTGTGTTTGTTGGGATCCGATGAATTGTGAATTTATGATCAGATTATTCATGAGAAATATTTGAGTCTTCTCTGAACTCTTTTATGCATGATTATTATAGCTTTGTATTTCTCTCTGATCTATCGATTTGGTTTGGCCTACTAGATTGATTTGTCTTGCAATGGGAGAGGTGCTTTGTGATGGGTTCAATCTTACGGTGCTCAATCCCAGTGATAGAAGGGGACATGACACGTATTTGTATTGTTGCCATTAAGGATAAAAAGATGGGGTTTAATCATATTGCTTGAGTTTACTTTGTCTACATCATGTCATCTTGCTTAAGGCAATACTCTGTTTTATACTTAATACCCTAGATGCATACTGGATAGCGGTCGATGGGTGAAGTAATAGTAGTAGATGCAGGCAGGAGTCTGTCTACTTGTCTCGGACGTGATGCCTATATACATGATCATTGCCATGAATCTGTCATAATTATTTGCTTTTCTATCAATTGCCCAACAGTAATTTGTTTACCCACCGTATGCTTTGTGTTCGAGAGAGAAGCCTCTAGTGAAAACTATGGCCCCCGGGTCTACTTTATCATATATAAAAAACCTAAAAATACCTTGCTGCAATTTATTTACTTTTATTTTATTTAGTATTTTATTTTTATCTATTTACCTCTATAAGATTTAATCCTTGCAAATAACCGCTAAGAGGATTGACAACCCTCTTATTTGCGTTGGGTGCAAGTGTTTGCTCTTGTGTGTGCGGGTGGGCTTAACGGAATTTTGCTTGGTTCTCCTAATGGATTGATAACCTTGGTTCTTAACTGAGGGAAATACTTATCTCTACTATACTGCATCATCCTCTCCTCTTCGGGGAAATACCAACGCAGTCTACAAGTAGCAGGAAGAATTTCTGGCGCCGTTGCCGGGGAGACATCATCAAAATTACCAAGTACCTTCGCACAAACTATCATTCACTTGCATTTATTTTATTTGCTTTTTATTTGCATTTGCCTCTAGTTTTCATCTCCCCCACTTCTAATTTCTTTTTACAAAAACACAAAAATATTTTTATTTGCTTGTTTGCTTCACCATTATGGCTAGTTCTCCGCTTATTACTATTACCCCAGAAAATGAAGTGCTTAATTTTAAACAAAGGGGAGGAGAGAATTTAAAAGATGCTTGGTATAGGATTTGCGATGCTCAAAATAGATCAACTCGTAAACAATCCACTACCGTTCTTCTTCGAAATTTTTATGTGGGAATTACCACTTGGTATAGATTTGTGCTTGACACTATTACCAGAGGAAATTTCTTGATGTGTCCCACTTCGGATGCTTTCAATGCTATGGGAAATTTAGTGGGTTCACCCCCTATCATTATTAATGAAACAGCATTGACTTTGGAACATGTTATGCAAAGGTTAGAAGCTATTGAAAATAAGATGCCTACTATTGAACAACTTGAAAATTTAGATAAAAAGATCCATAATCATATCACTCAATTTGGTTCTAAGGTGGGAATTGCTTTGAAAACTTTAAAGGAAAAAGAACCGATAATTACGAAAGGATAGAACAAAGCCCCGCTAGAATTGATAAGTTAGAAGAAATTATCAATAACTTAGGTTCCGCTTTTTCCTCCACTAAAAACATTGATAGGACTCCTCCTAATAAAAATTTTAAGTTTATATATGTTCCCAAGATTAAGGGTGCTACTTCTAGTAAAGGGAGCGAGGATCTTAAAATGATTAGCGTGCACCCCAATTTCATTGATATAGTTAAGGAACCTATCCATACAAATAAAATTCTTGATTTTGTGCCTAGAAGTGTGATTATGAGAAATTCCTATGTTAAATCTACTAGAAAAAACGGATGTGTAATTGAGGAGTTGGAAACTAAGGACGACAACACTTGAAACTATGCATTATGCCTAGCTAGGGGCATAAAACAATAGCGCTTGTTGGGAGGCAACCCAATGAATAAAATAAATTTTTTGCTTTTAGTTGCTGTTATTTAGTGTTTACACAATTATAGCCTCCGTTATGATTGTATTTTTATGTTTTAATTAGTGTTTGTGCCAAGTAATGCCTTTGGGATGATTTGGAAGATAGTATGATAGATGCTGTTGGAAAACAGAAACTTTTGTGTCCAGTGCTAGAATTTTGGTTTTTTGCCGGAGCGTGATACAATTCTGATTTTTTTACACAGTATTTATATATGAATTTCCCACGTTTTCCTAATTTTTCAGAATTTTTGGAGTTACATAAGTATGACGTTAATTCAGATCTTTACAGACTGTTCTGTTTTAGACAGATTCTGTTTTTGTTGCATAGTTTGCTTATTTTGATGAATCTATGGATCGTATCGGGGGGTATGAGTCATGGAGAAGTTGGAGTACAGTAGCATTATGCCAATATTAAATATGAATCAATTTACAACAGTACCTAAAGTTTAAGATTTGTTTGTTATACTAACGGATCTCACGAGGTTTCTGTTGAGTTTTGTGTGCTGAAGTTTTCAAGTTTTGGGTGAGACTACGATGGACAAAGGAATAAGGAGCGGCAAGAGCCTAAGCTTGGGGATGCCCAAGGCACCCCAAGGTAATATTCAAGGAAGACTGAAGCGTCTAAGCTTGGGGATGCCCCGGAAGGCATCCCCTCTTTCGTCTACAATCTATCGGTAACTCACTTGGAGCTATATTTTTATTCATCACATGATATGTGTTTTACTTGGAGCGTCTTGTGATATAGTTTGTTTGCTTTTGTTTGCTTTTTAGTTTGTCACAATCATCTTTGCTGAACACACCTTTTTGAGAGGGACACACATTATTCGTGATTTGTTAGAATACTCTATGTGCTTCACTTATATCTTTTGAGTTAGGCAGTTGCTCTAGGGCTTCACTTATATCTTTTAGAGCACGGCGGCGGTTATATTTTAAAGAAATAGTTGTACTCTCATGCTTCACTTATATCTTTTTGAGAGTCTAATGAATAGCAATGGTAATATGCACGGGTTATGAATTTGGTCCTAATATGATAGGTATTCAAGAGGGATATAATAAAAACTTTCATGTAGATCACTGAATATGATAAGTTTGATTCCTTGCAATAGTTTTGCGATATTAAGATGGTAATATGTGGGAGGTATTAGTAGATAATTGTGGTTTAGTAAGAATATTGGTGTTAAGGTTTGTGATTCCTGAAGCATGCACGTATGATCTGTCGTTATGCTAAGAAGTTGGAGCATGATTTATTGTTGATTGTCTTCCTTTGTGTGGTGGTCGGGGGCGCGCGATGGTTAACTCCTACCAACCTCCCCCCTAGGGGCATGCGTAGTAGTACTTTGCTTTGAGGGCTAATAAACTTTCGCAATAAGTATGTGAGTTCTTTATGACTAATATGGGTCCATGGATTATACGCATTCTCACCCTTCCGCAATTTGCTAGCCTCTTCGGTACCATGCATTGCCCTTTCTCACATCGAGAGTTGGTGCAAACTTCACCGGTGCATCCAAACCCCGTGATATGATACGCTCTATCACACATAAGCCTCTTTATATCCTCCTCAAAACAGCCACCATACCTACCTATCATGGCATTTCCATAGCCATTCCGAGATATATTGCCATGCAACTTCCACCGTTTCGTTTTTATCATCTTCATTGTCATATTGCTTTGCATGATCATATAGCTGACATAGTATTTGTGGCTCAGCCACCGTTCATCATTTTTATACATGTTACGCTAGCATCATTGCACATCCTGGTACACTGCCAGAGGCATTCATATAGAGTCATATTTTTGTTCTAGTATCGAGTTGTAATATTGAGTTGTAAGTAAATAAAAGTGTGATGATCATCATTATTAGAGCATTGTCCCAGTGAGGAAAGGATGATGGAGACCATGACTCCCCCACAAGTCGGGATGAGACTCCGAACGAAAAATTAAAAAAAGAGGCCAAAAAGAGCCATGAAAAAAGAAAAAAATAAATGAGAGAAAAAGAGAGAAGGGGCAATGTTACTATCCTTTTTCCACACTTGTGCTTGATACGTCCAATTTGCATCATGATTTCCTATGAACAATTATTATGTTTTTAATCATTATTTCACTTTATGGTATAATTCTTATGCCTTTTTCTCTCTTATTTTGCAAGATTTACATGAAGAGGGAGAATGCCGGCAGCTGGAATTCTGGACCTGAAAGGGGTGAAACAGAGCTAGCTATTCCGCACAACTCCAAATGACCTGAAAATTTACGGAGAATTATTTTGGAATATATAAAAATACTGGCGAAAGAATCAACAGAAGGGGCCCACTAGGAAGCCACAAGCCTGGGGGGCGCGGCCTACCCCCCTAGGCGCGCCCCTGGCTTTTGGGGCCCCTGGCAGGCCTCTGGCCCCCTCCTTCTACTATATGAAGCCATTTTCCCTAGAAAAAATCAAAAGAAGACTTTCGGGATGAAGCGCCGCCGTCTCGAGGCGGAACTTGGGCAGGAGCTATTTTGCTCTTCGGCGGAGCGATTCCGCCGGGGATACTTCCCTCCGGGAGTGGGAAACCGAAGCCATCGACATCACCAACGATCCTCTCATCATGGGAGGACCAATCTTCATCAACATCTTCACCAGCACCATCTCATCTCAAACCCTAGTTCATCTCTTGTATTCAATCTTTGTCTCAAAACCTCAGATTGGTACCTGTGGGTTGCTAGTAGTGTTGATTACATCTTATAGTTGATGCTAGTTGGTTTATTTCGTGGAAGATTATATGTTCAGATCCTTAATGCTATTCAATACCCCTCTGATCTTGAACATGAATATGATTTATGAGTAGTTGCTTTTGTTCTTGAGGACATGGGAGAAGTCTTGTCATAAGTAATCATGTGAATTTGGTATTCGTTCGATACTTTGATGCTATGTATGTTGTGCTTCCTTTAGTGGTGTCGTGTGAACGTCGACTACATGACACTTCACCATCTTTGGGCCTAAGGGAAGGGATTGTGGAGTAGTAATTAGATGATGGGTTGCTAAAGTGATGGGAGCTTAAACCCTAGTTTATGCGCTATTCCGTAAGGGGCTGATTTGGATCCATACGTTTCATGCTATGGTTAGAGTTATCTTAATTCTTCTTTCGTAATTGCGGATGCTTGCTGCTACTTGTAGACTGCGTTGGTATTTCCCCGAAGAGGAGAGGATGATGTAGTATAGTAGAGATAAGTATTTCCCTCAGTTAAGAACCAAGGTTATCAATCCAGTAGGAGAACCAAGCAAGATCCACTGAACAGCACCTACACACACAAAAGCAAACACTTGCACCCAACGCGAATAAGAGGGTTGTCAATCCTCTTAGTGGTTACTTGCAAGGATTAAGTCTGATAGAGATAAATTGATAAAGTAAATTACTAAACTAAATAAGAGTAAATAAATTGCAGCAAGGTATTTTTATGTTTTTTATATGATAAAGATAGACCCGGGGGCCATAGTTTTCACTAGAGGATTCTCTCTTGAGCGTAGAAACATACGGTGGGTGAACAAATTACTGTTGGGCAATTGATAGAAAAGCAAATAATTATGACGGATTCATGGCAATGATCATGTATATAGGCATCACGTCCGAGACAAGTAGACCGACTCCTGCCTGCATCTACTACTATTACTCCACTCATCGACTGCTATCCAACATGCATCTAGAGTATTAAGTTAATAAAAACAGAGTAGCGCCTTAAGCAAGATGACATGATGTAGAGAAGAAAATTCAAGCAATATGAATAAACCCGATCTTTTTTTATCCTTAATGGCAACAATACAAATACGTGTCATGTCCCTTTCTGTCACTGGGATTGAGCACCGCAAGATTGAACCCATCACAAAGCACCTCTCCCATTGCAAGATAAACCAATCTAGTTGGCCAAACCAAATCGATAGATCGGAGAGAAATACAAAACTATATTTAATCATGCATAAAAGAGTTCAGAGAAGACTCAAATATTTCTCATGAATAATCTGATCATAAACTCACAATTCATCGGATCCCAAACACACCGCAAAAGAAGATTACATCGGATAGAACTCCAAGAACATCAAGGAGAACATGGTATTGAAGATCAAAGAGAGAGAAGAAGCCATCTAGCTACTAGCTATGGACCCGTAGGTCCGTGGTAAACTACTCACACATCATCGGAAGGGCAGCAAGGTTGATGTAGAAGCCCTCCGTGATCGATTCCCCCTCCGGCAGAGTACTGGAAAAGGCCTCTGATATGTCTCCAACGTATCTATAATTTATGAAGTATTCATGCCATATTTATAACAATTCTATATGGTTTTGGTATGATTTGATTAGAACTAACCCAGACTGACGCTGTTTTCAGCAGAACTACCATGGTGTTGTTTTTTGTGCAGAAATGAAAGTTTTCCAAATGAGCTGAAACTTTTTGGAGATTTTTTATTGGACAAATAAATAATATTGGCACCAAGACCTACTGGAGGGGGGCCACTGGCTGCCCAGGAGGCACCAGGGCGCGCCACCCCCCAGGCGCGCCCTAGTACCTCGTGGGGCCCACATGGCTCCGTTTGACGTGATTCCAACGCTGAAAAATCCTATATATTCAGAAACCCCCGAAAGTTAACCTAGATGAGTTTTTACGCCGCCGCAAGCTTCTGTACCAGAGAGATCCCATCTACAGCCCTTTTCCGGCACCCTGCCGGAGGGGGGAAGGCATCACCGGAGGCCATCTTCATCATCCCGGTGGTCTCCATGACGAGGAGGGAGTAGTTCACCCTCGGGGCTGAGGGTTTGTACCAGTAGCTATGTGTTTGATCTCTCTCTCTCTCTCTCGTGTTCTTGAGATGGCATGATCTTGATGTATCGCGAGCTTTGTTGATATAGATGAATCATATGGAGTTTCCCCCTCTCTATCTTCTTGTGATGAATTGAGTTTTCCCTTTGAAGTTTTCTTATCGGATTGAGTCTTTAAGGATTTGAGAACACTTGATGTATGTCTTGCATATGGATATCTGTGGTGACAATGGGATATTCACTTGAGTCACTTGATGTATGTTTTGGTGATCAACTTGCGGGTTCCGTGACCTTGGGGATTTATGCATAAGGGTTGGCACACGTTTTCGTCTTGACTTTCCGGTAGAAACTTTGGGGCACTCTTTGAAGTTCTTTGTGTTGGTTTGAATAGATGAATCTGAGATTGTGTGATGCATATCGTATAATCAAACCCGTGGGTACTCGTGGTGACATTGGTGTGCCTAGGTGACATTAGGGTTTTGGTTGATGTGTATCTTAAGGTGTTATTTTAGTACGATCTCTAGGGCTGTTCGTGACAATTAATGGGGATGGCTCATAAGATTGATCGGGAAGGATAACTTTGAGGTGGTTTCGTACCCTACAACAATTTCTTCGTTTGTTCTCCGCTATTTGTGACTTTGGAGTGAACTCTTTGTCGCACGTGAGGGATTTACATATGATTCAACTATGTCAACAATGTTGGGAGATCACACTAGTGAAAGTATGAACCCTAGGCCTTGTTTCTAAGCATTGCAATACCGTTTTTATGCCCGTTTACTATTTGCTACCTTGCTGTTTTCATATTTTCAGATTACAAAAACCTATATCTACTATCCATACTACACTTTTATCATCACCTCTTCGCCGAACTAGTGCACCTATACAATTTACCATTGTATTGGGTGTGTTGGGGACACAAGAGATTTCTTGTATTTGGTTGCAGGGTTGTTTGAGAGATACCATCTTCAACCTACGCCTCCCACGGATTGATAAACCTTAGGTCATCCACTTGAGGGAAAATTGCTACTGTCCTACAAAACTCTGCGCTTGGAGGCCCAACACGAGTCTACAAGAATAAGTTGTGTAGTAGACATCAAGCTCTTTTCTGGCGCCGTTGCCGGGGAGGTGAGTACTTGAAGGTATATCTTTAGATCTTGTAATCAAATCTTTTAGTTTCTTGTTTTATCACTAGTTTGGTTTATTAAAGAAAACTACAAAAAATGTAATTGAGGTTGCCTCATATTATTCGTCTTTATCATGTCTTTCTTGAAAATAAGGATTCCGATAATTGTGCTCAATTGATAGAAGAAGAATTCAATGAAATGTTTGGCATAAAATCTTTGAATGATGAGCATGATTGCAATGTTGTTAATATGAATTCTTTGAATACCCATGATGCTAATGATATGCAAAGCTACAAGCTTGGGGATGCTATGTGTGATGAAGATGATATTTTTAGTCCCCCAAGTTTTGATGAGAAAATCTATTATGATGATAACATGCCTCCTATTCATGATGATTATTGTGATGACTTGTATGCTATAAAGAATAATGATAACCATGAAACTTGTCATCATGATTTTAATGTTCAATTTGATTATGCCAATCAAGTATCTCATGATAATTATTTTGTTGCGTTTGCTCCCACTATTATGAATGAGAAGAAAATTGCTTATGTGGAGAGTAGTAAGATTTCTATGCTTATGTATCATGACAAGAATGCTTTGTGTGATGGATATATTGTTGAATTTCTTCATGATGCTACTGAAAATTATTTTGAGAGAGGAATATATGCTTCTACATATTTTAATAATATCAAGTTTCCTCTCTATGTGTTGAAAGTTTTGAAGTCATGCTTGTTTTGCCTTCCTATGCTAGTTGATTCTTGCTCCCATAAACTATTTACTCACAAAATCCCTATGCATAGGAATTGAGTTAGGCTTAAATGTGTTTGATATATTTCTCATGATGCTCCCTTTACGTTTCAATTCTTTACTTCTATGTGAGCATCATTCAAAATTATCATGCCTAGCTAAAAGGCTTTAAAGAAAAGCGCTTGTTGGGAGACAACCCAATATTTATACCTACTGTTTTTGTGTGTTCACATGATTAAGCTACTGTATTAATCATGTTTTATATGTTTTCTTTCAATAAAGTGCCAAGTAAAACCTTTAGGATAGTGTGGATACTTGTTGATTCAATTCTGTGCAAAAACAGAAACTTTTGCCTCAAGTGTTTAATTTCCCAGATTTTACTGGAGCGTCAAAAAATTCTGAAATTTTTATACAGTATTTATATGCAAATTTTTGACGTTTTCCTAATTTTTTCAGAATTTTTAGAGTTCCATAAGTATGGTAGTTGCTCAGATCATTACAGACTGTTCTGTTTTTGACAGATTCTGTTTTCAATGCATAGTTTGCTTGTTTTAATGTTTCCATAGCTTATATTATGAGATATAAATTGTGGAAATGATAGAATACAGTAGGAATTATATGGGAATAATTTTGAATCTTGTCTTGGACAGTACCTAAGTGATGGTTTATTCTTTATCATACTAACCGTTCTCACGAAGTTCCGTTAAGTTTTGTGTGATTGAAGTTTTCAAGTTTTGGGTGAGATATCGATATGAGGAGAATAAGGAGTGGCAAGACCCTAAGATTGTGGATTCCCAAGGCACCCCAAGGTAATATTCAAGGAAGACCCAAGCAACTAAGCTTGGGGATGCCCCGGAAGGCATCCCCTCTTTCGTCTTCAACATTATCGGTAACCTCACTTGGAGCTATATTTTTATTCGTCACATAATATGAGTTTTGCTTGGAGCGTCATTTTATTATGTTTATATTTGCTAGGTGCTATCAATAATCATGTTTTGTATATTTTAGTTCAATAAAAAGCCAATTATAGCCTTTACCATGCTTATTTTGCAAGTTCATGAGTTGCTGTTTCAAAACAGAAAGTTTGCTGCTATTGATTAAATTGCCTAGAAATTTAAGAATGTGATAAAATCTTGAAATTTTGATACAGTCAAATTTGATAAATTATTTCCAGTGTGGTAAATTGTCAGAATTTTTTGAGTTATCTAAGTATGGATTCTTAATTATCCTTTACAGACTGTCCTGTTTAGGCAGATTGCTGTTATGTTTGCATTGTTTGCATATGTTGGCTTGTTTAATGATTCTATTTGAGGATAGGAGTATTAAATATGCAGAGGAATTTAGTATGCAATGTTTAATTATAATTTTTGCGATTTGCTACAGTAGAGAATGTTAAGGTTTTGAGTTGATTTATACTAACTTATCTCACGAGTTCTTGTTGAGTTTTGTGTGGATGAAGTTTTTAAGATTTAGAGAAACCGTGATATGAGAGGAATTAAGGAGACACAAAAGATCAAGCTTGGGGATGCCCAAGGCATCCCAAGTATTTATTCTAAGAAGTCTCAAGCAACTAAGCTTGGGGATGCCCCGGTGGGCATCCCACCTTTCTTCTTCAACAACTATCGGTCAGTTTTGGTTGAGCCTAAGTTTTTGCTTCTTCACATGATATGTGCTATCCTTGGAATGTCATTTTATTTTGTTTTCTTTGCTGTTTGAATAAAATATCAAGATCTGAAACTTTTTAAATGAGAAAGAGTCCTTACATAGCTACTTAATTGTTTCACTACTCATTGATCTTCGCTTATATCTTTTTGGAGTAGTTTGTCATTTACTCTTGAGCTTCACTTATATATACTATGAGTAAATTGTTGAAATTAATTGAATATCATAAAGTTGAAATATATATGCTTCATATGCTAATCTTATGGAAAGTAATGACATTACATAAAGAAAAGTATAAGTGGTAAAATTTATTGGAGGTTAACAAGCATAGCATTAGTCAATGATGCAATTCATGAAAAAGTTAATAAGGGAAGAGAAGATTCACATGCAAATATACTATCTTGGACATCTTTTATGATTGTGAGCCCCCATTAAGTATTTTATGTTAAAGTGTTGACGTTGGACAAGGAAGACAACGTAATGAATTATGTTTGTTCATATTCACACAGAAGTTATATTGTTATAGATCCTCCAACATGTGATGCTTGCCCAATATCTTTGCTAGCCAAAAATCTGCACCAAGTAGAGATACTAGTTGTGCATCCAAAACCCTTAAACCCAGTTTCTTCTCATGAGTGTCCACCATATCTACCTATGGATTGAATAAGATCCTTCAAGTAAGTTGTCATCGGTGCAAAAAGCAATAAAAATTGCTCCTAAAATATGTATGATCTTTTATTGTAAGGGAAATAAGCGTTGTACGAACTTGTGATGGTAAATAAATAAAAGCGACGGACTGCATAATAAAGGTTGCTATCACAAGGGGCAATATAACGTGACGTTCCTTTGCATTAAGGGCTTGTGCATCCAAAAATAAAAAGCGCATGACAACCTCTGCTTCCCTCTGCGAAGGGCCTATCTTTTACTTTTATGCATTTACTTTTATGAATTTATTTTTTATGCAAGAGTCAATAGTGTTCTCCTCTCACTACTGGAATCAGGATCTTTGCCGTCTGCCATGGCTGACGGCAAAGGCATGCATGGCGGACGGCAAAGGTCTTTGCCGTCAGCCAGCAGACGGCACCACATCCGGCTGAACAAGCTACGGTAAAGGGCACTTTGCCGTCTGCTGGCAGACGGCAAAGATGCAAAGGTCTTTGCCGTCTGCCAGCGGACGACAAAGGGCATGGACGGCACACGTGGCAGCTTAGGTCCATTAAGGGGTTAACGGCGTGCTTTGCCGTCTGCTAGCAGACGGCAAAGTGGCCAAATAGGCCAGCCCAGGTTCCCCCCAGGTAGCTGCCACGTGGCTCGCTATGCCGTCTGCTGGCAGACGGCAAAGATGCAAAGTTCTTTGCCGTTTGCTAGCAGACGGCAAAGTAACCACATAGGCCAGCCCAGTGCCCCCCAGGTTGCACAGGTAGCTGCCACGTGGCAGCTTTGCCGTCTGCCGGCAGATGGCAAAGAACTTTGCCGTCTGCCAGCGGACGGCAAAGTGCCTGTACTGCCCCTGTTTTTTCTGTTTTTTCTTAAATTCAATCAATTTCACATATATATATATATACATTTGAAAATACTTTCAACAAGCATACATATCCCTGCCATATGGATATGATCATCCAACACATATACATACCAACTCAAAAGTCCATATCCAACATATATATATAGCCAACATATATCCAACAACAAGCATACAATGGTTTCATCCATACATACATATATAGGTAGCAAGTTTCACATTGTTCATCCTACAAAATCAAAACAAAAAGTAAGGACAAGGAGAAGAGTAGACTCCATCAACGCAAGCTTCCGTGATCTAAAGCAAATCTGCAAATTGGGAAAGAAGAAAGTTAGAAGAAGAAGAAGAAGAAGAAGTTCTTTTTCTCCTCTTCTTTATCTTCTTCTTCTTCTAACGAAGGTAATTTAGGTAATTATGCCATTTTTTAGCTAAGCTAGGTAAAAATGCTAAGTGTAGGTCATTATAGAGCTAAGCTAGGTAAATAGGTCATTTTGGAGGTTAGTAAGGTTATTATGTCATTTTCGAGGAAAATAAGCTAAGTCAATGTCATTTTGGAGGTAACCAAGATTATTATGCCATTTTTGACCTAAGTATGCTAAGTATGTCATAAATGAACTAAAGAAGCTAAGTATAGGTCATTTTGAGCTAACCTAGGTAGTTATGCCATTTTTAGCTAACTAAGCATATTTATTCATTTTGGAGGACAAAATGGTAAGTGTAGGTCATTTTTGAGCTATCCTAGTTAAAATCGGTCATTTTGGAGCTAGGTAAGGTTATTTTGTCATTTTGGAGGAAAATAAACTAATGATATGACAGTTTGGAGCTAAACCAAGGTTATTATGCCATTTTTTACCTAAGTAAGCTAATTATGTCATAAATGAACTAGCTAAGCTAAGTATAGATCATTATTGAGCTATCCTAGGTAGTTATGCCATTTTTTTAGCTAACTAAGCATATTAAGTCATTTTGGAGGAAAAAATGCTAAGTATAGGTCATTTTATAGCTATCCTAGGTAAAATATGTCATTTTGGAGCTAAGTAAGGTTATTATGTCATTTTCGAGGAAAATAAGCTAAGTATAGGTCATTTTGGAGCTAAATAGGTCATTTCTTAAGCTAAGTATGCATTTGTTAAGCAAAACACTTGGGAAAACTTACCATCATCACGGAGGTGAAGGACCGGTCGGGTTTGCGCCAGTGTGAGACGAAGAAGGACCGGTCGGGGTTGCGGCAGACGCAGAAGGATTGGTTGATGCTTGTCGGGAGGCATGCTGCACCAAAGATCATTTGCAATATCTCGTTAGCATGATGCAACTCAAATGTGAATACTAGTAACTAATGACCATTCAAATGAAACTCACCGTGGGCGCTATACCAATCTGGGGCATCGGCGGAGGGGTCTGACCATTGGTCTGGCACACGGTCTGCACATTTTGTTTTCACGAGTCAGTCATATTAGTTAGTGATGAAACGAAAATTACGTGCATGATTTGGCTAATATGCAGGAGAAACTTACCACGAGGAGCTCGTATAGGGCCCGGTGAGACGCGTCGTTCCGGTTCCTCTCCTCCTCCCACATCCTAGCCGTCCTCTCCTCCATGTCCCTCTCCCTCTCCGCCGCCTGCCTGTTTGCCTCCGCCAGAAGCTCTTGGGCCCTAGCCTCGATGGCGAGCTCCATTGGCCGTGGACGAGGCCTTATCTCAGGATCGGAGCTCGTCTGGCGCTTCTTGATCTCCGGGAGAGTTCTAGGACAACGTATCAATCCATCCCCAATGGCTATCGAGCCATGGGGCCTCCCGCCACCAGATATCATCACGAGCTCTGGATCAAAAGGACTCTGGCTTGGGTTGAAGTCCTCCCCTTTCCTCGTCTTCCCCTCATCTCTGTACCTCACGAGCTTGTTGTGGGAGGAGATGTTGCTGAAGCTCTCTGGATGATCGAGGTCATCCTCAGAGAATGCCTTGGCCTTCTTGTACGGGGCAGTATGGGCCATGGCATAGAGGTCGAACAGCGGTGGCACCTCCTTCTTGTTGTGTCGCGCCTAAAAGAGAGGAACAAAATATTAGTTAAGGGCTCAAGCTAGCATGAAGAATGAAATTGCATGAATCATGAAGCAAACCACATACCCAGTGATCCCCGAACTCAAACAGGTTGGAGCTCCCTTGATGGTGTGGCACACCTTTCATTTGGGCACGCTTATCCTAGGCCTTGTTGTGGACGGCTAGCCATTGGGGAGAGCACCACTCATCCACCAACGCCTCCCAACAGTCCATCCTATCCGCACACCATCTCGGGGGCACCTAAGTTAGACAAGAGAAATTTCAGCGCTACGCCTACGAATCAAATCAAGGAAACTAAGTACAAGGCCTTAAGAATAGGTAATTACCTTCATGTACTTCTCCTTACTCAGAAACTTGGCGCGGCACTTCTTCTTGGCCCTCTTAATGTTAGTCGAGGCGTAGTAGTCTCGAACAGCCTGCACCCGAGTCTCGTGCCGTAAGTTCTGAAATAGGCTCTTGCACTCGGCTACGAGAACAATAGCCGCATCTGCCTCGTGTTCCTCAAGACACCTGTAGAAGGTCTGCAATCAAACAAGACAACACTGATTAGTACAATCACTAGGTGCTGTTGATTTTTAATTCTGTAAAGGAGAAATTACCCAAAACCGTCGGATCACAATGTCGGCCACCGTCTCGCACAAGACACCGTCGACCCTCTCCTCCGGCGGGGCCGGGGCAGCCACGTACAACTCCCAGCTCAGTGCTAGCTGTCGAACCTCACCCTCACCGGGCAACGTGACCCACCCCGAGAAATGGTGCCGGCAAAGCACACCAAGGACCTGGTTGGGCCTGCGGACACCAGGGGCGTGTTTCCAACCCCTGCAGTATGACAAGGCCAACACATTAGATATTAATTTGAAGAAACATGAAGGCAAAAGGTTAAAAAGAGTAAATGCACTTACTTCTCCCCAGTAGGCACAATCAACCACCTCTGATCGCGGGTCGCCGGCACGGGCGGGAGCTTTGTACCACCACGCTGGTAGACCTTCTTGCCCTCCTCAACCAGCTCGCCCTCGCTATAGCTATCCTCAGAAAAGCTGTCCTCGCCACCATCAGCATGGCCACTAGCCTCCGGAGTCACGTCGGACGAAGACTCTGGGACCGGAGTCTCCTGGGACGAAGACTCTGGGACCGGAGTCTCCTGGGACGAAGGCTCGGCGACCCGAGGCTCGTCGGCCCGAGGCTCGTGGACCGGAGTCCGAGATGGGTCCACCTGAGACGGAGCACTCCAGTGGTCGGGAGAATCAGCTGGGGGTGGCGGCGAGGAAGGCGCAGCAGCCTTCCTACCTCTCCCGCCGCCACCTCTAGCACCCCTCTTCGTCTTCCCCCGACCTCTCCCGGCCGAAGAAGAAGCGCCCGCCGGTGTCTGCATACTGTGTACCAGCGCTCTCCGGAGGTGCTCGAGTGGAATAATAGCACCCCTCCCAGCACGCGCCGAGGAAGGAGGCTCGGAGCGCTCTCGACCCGCGCCCACCATCTGTCAACACCTGCAATGACAAAGAGTAAACGAAATTAGTACAACATAAAAAAATTGAATACCTAATAACATGAACTAATTAATAATATATATGTACATAATAATAATTGAATACCTGACATTACTAATATTAATCTTCATCGTCTATATATGCTCCGGGATCAATAAATGCATAATCATCATCACTATCAGTAATGACGTGCTCATCAGCATCATCAATAAATGCATCAACATGTGGAAGGCCTCCTTTATGTAATCGGTCAAGCATTGACAGGTCATCCGCAGCAGTAACCTCTTCTTCTTCCGTCTCTTCTTGTTCCGACTCAGGGGTGAAGTCGGATTCACTGTCGCTGTCTACCTCAATGTTCTGGGGTGAAGTAGAGCGGTTCTTGAAACGTTTTTTGGAAACACGTGTTTCTTGGAAGAATTCTCCTTCATATGTGTCTGGGTTAATGTGAGGTTCATAATCATCTTCATTGAGGGGAGGTGGTCTAAAATGTGGCGGCACATCATAAACGACATCCCAACCATTCAGATTTGGATCAGTTTGGCAGGCCCACGGTAGATAGAAAACTTGGGTCGCCTGTTGAGCCGTAATATAGACATCGGGAACATCTAAATGGGTGCTTTGTTTGATTTCGACTAGCCCTATATGTTCATGAGTCCTTCTAGTCTCCTTTGGCTGGAACCAATAACATTTGAAGACTACGACGTTTGGTGGGTTTTCACCAAAGAATGTAAGTTCATAAATTGCTTCAACTCTTCCATAATACTCCACCCCTCCTTCGCCGACAGCGGAGACACAACAATTTGTAGACTTTCGGTCGGCCATAGATAGCTCTTTGCCAAAAGTACGAAAGCGATACCCGTTGATGTCGTATTTGTCAAATGAACGGACCTTATAGTCAAAACCATTAGTGACTTGTCTCAATTCGGAGTCCATAGACTCTGCATTAGCCTACAAGTTTAATACGAAAGGATTGTTGCATTAGCCGCAAACTAGACGAAGAAATGAAATGGTCTAATGGAAATTACCGTTTGTTTGAACCAAGAGATGAAACCGGGATAGCCGCCTCCATGCTTTGCCAGAAGCTCATACTCTTCGATGGAATCCTTTTGGATCACCGCTCCATCCGAGAATTTGGCGACGTATCGACTGTATCACATATCCGGGAATAAGAGCATTTCAAAGGAATTAGAAGTTGCGAAACAATGTACCGAGAACTTACTCGATATACGGCCGCACTTCTGTTAGGTTGTTGAAGATATACAACGAAATGGTCCGCCATTCTTCGACATCCAACGCTATTGCTTTCGAAGCACCGGCTGGTGCGTGCTTCCCTTTGAATAGGCTGAGGTTGGATCGACCTTTTTCACGGTCGCCATCATTGTACCGAGGCTTCGGATTATGCAAATGACGATTCTTGGCTTTGTAGTGTGCTGTCACGAAGTTTGCCGCCTCCTCAGTAATGAATGCCTCGGCCATCGATGCTTCAATTCTACGTTTATTTTTACATTTTGCTCGAAGTGTCTTCTGCATCCTCTCAGTTGCGAAGCACCAACGATTTTGCACGGGCCCCCCCAATCTTGCCTCGGTCGGGAGATGCAAAATCAAATGCTGCATTGGATTAAAGAATCCCGGTGGAAAGATCTTTTCTAACTTGCAGATCAACTCCGGCGCCAACTCTTCCAGTTCGTCTAGCACGTCAGGCGATAGTTCTTTCGCACAAAGAGCATGGAAGAAATAGCTCAGCTCTGCCAGTACTAGCCATTCATCCTCAGGGATAAAGCCACGCAACATCACCGGCATTACCCGCTCAAGCCATATGTGCCAATCATGACTCTTGAGACCAAATATTTTCAATTTGTCAAGACTCGCTCCCCTCTTTAGATTCGCTGCATACCCATCGGGGAACATCAACTGCATTTTCACCCACAAGATCATTTCCCTCATAGTTGGCCTTCCAAGATTGAACCATGCCTTTGGCTTCCTCCAGTTCTTCTTTCCTTTTGGTTGTCGCATGTTTTGTAACGGTCTATCACATAGAGCCTCCTGATCGACTCTAGCCTTTGGATTATCCTTCGACTTCCCCTCTATGCCGAACAATGTACCAAAAAGGGCCTCGGCGATATTCTTTTCAGTGTGCATCACGTCGATGTTGTGTGGGCAAAGGAGGTCTTTAAAGTAAGGCAGATCCCACAAGCATATCTTGTGAGTCCAGGCGTGTTTCGAACTATACCCTTTGAAATACCCTGGACGATTTGGATCCGGCTCGAGAGCGTTTATCTGATCCAGGGTCTGTTGGCCTGTCAATGCAGGTGGTGCAGAGTTTTTGACAACTCTACCTTTCATGAAATTCTTCTTGTCTTTTTTGAACTTATGGCGAGGATCCAGGAACTGTCTATGCAAGTCGAAGCAAGAATACTTGCGACCCGCCTGCAGCCAACGGAACTCAAGAGCTGCCTTGCATGTGGGGCACGGGAACCTTCCATGCACACACCAGCCAATGAATAGCGCATACGCCGGCAAGTCATGCGATGAGTACATGTACCACACATGCATTTTGAAGTTTTTTTTGTAGCGGCGTCATATGTCTTGATCCCATTATCCCAAGCTTCTTGCAATTCATCCTTAAGCGGCTGCATGTACACATTCATATTCTTCCCCGGATAGTTGGGCCCTGGAATTATCAACGTCAAGAAAATGTTCTTTCTTTTCATAATCTCTCCGGGGGAAAAATTGAGTGGAATGACAAATACAGGCCAACAACTGTATTGGGTTGCCGTCATACCAAACACATTGAACCCATCCATGCTAATGGTGACTCGAGGATGCCTTGGATCTGCCGCTTTATCCTTATGTAATGCATCGAAGTGCTTCCACGCAAAAGCGTCTGAAGTGTGTCCCAACATCGGATTCCCATTTGCATCTAGTTTGGTTCTTTTGCCCAATTTATGCCACGTCATCTGTCTGGCCGTCTCTTCGACCATGAAAAGACGTTGAAGTCTTGGTATGATTGGCATATACCGAAGAACATTAACTGGGATTTTGGTCTGACTCTTCTCACCCATACCGTTGTCTACCACAACATACCTGGAAGACTTGCAAATGGGACAATAGTTGAAGCCCGCATACTCAAGCCTAAATAAGGCACATCCATTCTCATAGGCATCTATCTTCTCATAGGGCATCTTAAGCGCACGTAGGATTTTGTCCGACTGGTACAGGTTTGCTGGCAATACATGGCCTTTGGGTAGAAAGCGTCCAAATATCGTCATCATCGCGTCGTAGCATTCTCTTCCCAGGTTGAACTGAGCCTTCAGAGCCATTACTTGCGCGATGGCATCCAGCTAACAAAGCTCAGTGTGCTCGTGGAGAGGACGTTTTGAAGACTCCAACATTTCATAGAAGGCCTTTGCAGATTCCTCCATCTCATCGTCCGAATCCCGAGCATCATCAAAGTCTTGCACCATGTCTTCGATCCCGGTACCATGCTCGTCGGTGCGACGACGAACCACCTCAGCTCTGGCACGTTGGGCAGACTCACCATGAAATGTCCAGACCGTATAATTAGGCGTAAAACCCCACTTCTGCAGGTGTTTGATCATTTCAAACTCTGACCTCTTATGATAGTTGTCGCAATCGACACAGGGGCACCAGGTTGTTTTCTGTCCATTTGCAAATGCGGCTCTCACAAACCCCTTGGTTTTTGTTATCCATTCATGGGTCATGTCTTTCTGACTAGTGTGACCGGTGTACATCCACGCACGATCACTCATCTTGCCTAGCTACTGGACACACAAGAAATATATACATAATTCAGCAAACCATATTCATCAGTTAATAGAGTTTGTCAGTTTTATTACGTCCATGCAACCTAGACGCTAGTAGGTAAAGATAGGTCCTAATCCCACCCGAGTATGTGTAGATTGGGTTCGTTTTCCCATGCTCTGCTCCGGATCCGACGCAAAATTTCGGCAGCACCTCCCCGCTGTTCTCCTGATACACGTCTCGGCAATAAGCAGAGAGGATGTGTACCCGGAGAACAACAGGGAGGCACTGACGAAATTCTGCATCGGATCCGGAGCAGAGCATATGGGAAAACGAACCCAATCTACACATACTCGGGCTGTCCATGGATAACGTTGGACAATTCGAAAGAATCACGGTTATAAATATGCTAATGCATGCATATTTATAGATGTAACCCTTTCGAACGGGAGACGCATAGTGGTCACGCATACTGATGATTGAAGACACCTATAGCTAGCAAGTTTCATTGGCACGAAGACCGGAACAGAGGAAATGAAGGGGGGAGGAGGAGATGTCATTTGTGCTCACCCACGAACGCAGGGGCGGAGCTCGTCGAACGCACGGGGAGGTCGTCGAACACTAGACCCTCGCAGCGACGAAACAACTGCACATTTAAATCCACCCGATCAACATAAATATGATGTTTTTTATAACAAAATCAAAAAATATATGACCTAACTCATAATTCACAAATATATGACCCCGTCGGCCTCTGGAAGGCCGAAGAGCACCTTTTTCGGGATCGGGGTGTCGGGGGTGTCGTGTCGGGGTCGGGGTGTCGGGGGTGTCGTGTCGGGGTAGGGGTGCTGTGTCGGGGTGTCGGGGTATCGTGTCGGGGGTCGGGGTGTCGGTGGTGTCGTGTCGGGGTCGACCCTCGACTCCTTTTCTCCTCGATCCTCGACCCCTCGACCACTCGGCGACCCTCTTTTCCCTCGGCGACCCTCGACCATCGGCGACCCTCTTTTTCTACTTTTCCTACTTCTTTTTTTCATCTTCTACTTCTACTTTTTGTTTCATCTTCTTCTTCTTTCTTCTTCTTCTACTTATTGTTCTTTTTTTTCATCTTCTTCTTCTTCCTCTTCTTCTTCTTCTTCCTCTTCTTCTTTTACTTCTTTTTTTTCATCTTTCTTGTTTATTCTTAAAAAACAGAAAAAAAACCTAAACTAAACTAAACTAAATCTAACCTAAACTAAACTAAACTAAACTAAACTAACCTAAACTAAACTAAACTAAACAAACCTAAACTAAATCTAAAAAAACAGAAAAAAACAGAAAAACTCACCACGGGGAGGGGGCGCGGGTTGAGGAGGCAGGCCACGGGGAGGGGGCGCGGGTTGAGGAGGCAGGCCACGGGGAGGGGGCGCGGGTTGAGGAGGCAGGCCACGGGGAGGGGGCGCGGGTTGAGGAGGCAGGCCACGAGGAGGGGGCGCGGGTTGAGGAGGCCGAGGGGAAGGGCGGCCGGCGACGGTGCGGCTCCGGCGGCGGGGCGGGGCGGCGCGGCGCGGCTCCGGCGATGGGGCGGGGCAGGGCGGCCGCCGCGGCCGGGCGGGGCGGGCGGGCGGCCGGCGACGGGGCGGGCTCCGGGGGGCGGGGCTGGCTGGCGGCGCCTCGGGCTCCGGGGGGTGGTGCGGGGCGGCGGCAGCTCGGGCACGGGGGCGGCGCGGGTGAGATGAGGGGAGAGAGAGAGAGGGGAGAGAGAGGGGTGGGGCGAGGGGCGGGCTCCAGGGGGCGGGGCTGGCCGGCGGCGCCTCGGGCTCCGGGGGGTGGCGCGGGGCGGCGGTGGCTCGGGCACGGGGGCGGCGCGGGTGAGGTGAGGGGAGAGAGAGAGGGGTGGGGCGCGGGGCGCTGACTGTTTTAGATAGGTCAATTCTCTTTGCCGTCTGCTAGCAGACGGCAAAGAACCTAGCTAGTGGGGTGGGGCCGGGGGGGGGAACGGACGTTAGTTGGCCACTTTCTTTGCCGTCCGCTAGCTGACGGCATAGAAGCTTTGCCGTCAGCTAGCAGACGGCAAAGAAAGTGGCCGTTAGGTGGTTCTCATTAGTGGGCCACCCTTCCTCTTTGCCGTCTGCTAGCTGACGGCAAAGCTTCTATGCCGTCAGCTAGCAGACGGCAAAGAGATGGCTGGCGGCAAACATGATCTTTGCCGTCAGTTTTCTGTAAGCTGATGGCAAAGACCTTCTTTGCCGTCAGCTAGCTGACGGCAAAGAGCTGGCTGACGGCAAAGATCCTGATTACAGTAGTGTCTACTTCTTTTTTATTTTTCTCTTTTGCAAGCATCATGTGGTGGGGAAAGATCTAGGCACATATATCTAGTTGGATATGAGTGATCATGAGTTATTATTGTTGACATCACCCTTGAGGTGAATAAGTTGGGAGGCGAAATCACAAGCCCCTATCTTTCTATGTGTCTGGCTGAAACTTTTGCTCCATATATATGTCGTGAGTGTTAGCAATCATAGAAGACTAAATGATGGTTGAGTATGTGGACTTGCTAAAAAGCTCCTACATGAGACCCTTCCTGAAAATATGATGAATTGCAATTGCATTGTTGACTAGAATAGTTTGTTAGTTTCCAAGAAAGTTTATGCCTTATACTTCATTGTTGTGATGAATTGTTACTCGCTCGTGAGAAGTTTTATGATAATAAATATTGCTGTTATAATAATGATCTTGCTTTGAATCATTCAAGTCCAATGTCCATGCTATAAAAGAAAATATTATATGATGATTATGATAGGTAGCATCCCACATCAAAATTTCTGTTTTTAATTGCTACTTTATCATGATGACTTTTATGAGAGAAAGTTGCTGTTATGATGCTAGGAAAAGTGATTGAAATTATCATTGATCAAACTTATGCACTATGCTAGCATTCACACTTCATAAATTATTTCTTTTATCATTTACCTACTCGAGGACGAGTAGGAATTAAGCTTGGGGATGCTGATACGTCTCCAACGTATCTATAATTTATGAAGTATTCATGCCATATTTATAACAATTCTATATGGTTTTGGTATGATTTGATTAGAACTAACCCGGACTGACGCTGTTTTCAGCAGAACTACCGTGGTGTTGTTTTTTGTGCAGAAATGAAAGTTTTCCAAATGAGCTGAAACTTTTTGGAGATTTTTTATTGGACAAATAAAGAATATTGGCACCAAGACCTACTGGAGGGGGGCCACTGGCTGCCCACGAGGCACCAGGGCGCGCTGGGGTGGCGCGCCATGGTACCTCGTGGGGCCCACGTGGCTCCGTTTGACGTGATTCCAACGTTGAAAAATCCTATATATTCAGAAACCCCCGAAAGTTAACCTAGATGAGTTTTTACGCCGCTGCAAGCCTCTGTACCAGAGAGATCCCATCTACAGCCCTTTTCCGACACCCTGCCGAAGGGGGGAAGGCATCACCGGAGGCCATCTTCATCATCCCGGCGGTCTCCATGATGAGGAGGGAGTAGTTCACCCTCGGGGCTGAGGGTTTGTACCAGTAGCTATGTGTTTGATCTCTCTCTCTCATGTTCTTGAGATGGCACGATTTTGATGTATCGCGAGCTTTGTTGATATAGATGAATCATATGGAGTTTTCCCCTCTCTATCTTCTTGTGATGAATTGAGTTTTCCCTTTGAAGTTTTCTTATCGGATTGAGTCTTTAAGGATTTGAGAACACTTGATGTATGTATTGCATATGGATATCTGTGGTGACAATGGGATATTCACTTGAGTCACTTGATGTATGTTTTGGTGATCAACTTGCGGGTTCCGTGACCTTGGGGATTTATGCATAAGGGTTGGCACACGTTTTCGTCTTGACTTTCCGGTAGAAACTTTGGGGCACTCTTTGAAGTTCTTTGTGTTGGTTTGAATAGATGAATCTGAGATTGTGTGATGCATATCGTATAATCAAACCCGTGGGTACTCGTGGTGACATTGGAGTGCCTAGGTGACATTATGGTTTTGGTTGATGTGTATCTTAAGGTGTTATTTTAGTACGATCTCTAGGGCTATTCGTGACAATTAATGGGGATGGCTCATAAGATTGATCGGGAAGGATAACTTTGAGGTGGTTTCGTACCCTACAACAATTTCTTCGTTTGTTCTCCTCTATTTGTGACTTTGGAGTGAACTCTTTGTCGCACGTGAGGGATTTACATATGATTCAACTATGTCAACAATGTTGGGAGATCACACTAGTGAAAGTATGAACCCTAGGCCTTGTTTCTAAGCATTGCAATACCGTTTTTATGCCCGTTTACTATTTGCTACCTTGCTGTTTTTATATTTTCAGATTACAAAAACCTATATCTACTATCCATACTACACTTTTATCATCACCTCTTCGCCGAACTAGTGCACCTATACAATTTACCATTGTATTGGGTGTGTTGGGGACACAAGAGATTTCTTGTATTTGGTTGCAGGGTTGTTTGAGAGATACCATCTTCAACCTACGCCTCCCACGGATTGATAAACCTTAGGTCATCCACTTGAGGGAAAATTGCTACTGTCCTACAAAACTCTGCGCTTGGAGGCCCAACACGAGTCTACAAGAATAATTTGTGTAGTAGACATCAGCCTCCAGATGGGATCGCGGAAGAACAGAGGCTTGCGACGGCAGAAATGTTTTCTCTTCTGGCTCTCTGATGGTTTCCGAATATTTGTGAATTTATAGGAGTGGAATTAGGTCAAACGGAGCCATGAGGGCCCCACAAGGCATCAGGGCGCGCCCCCTGGGGCCACGCCCTGTTGCCTTGTGGAGGCTTCGTGAACCTTCTGGTCTCCTCTCCAAGTCTCCAGGGTCTCTTTTGTCCAGAAAAAATCTCCAAAAAGTTTCGTGGCATTTGGACTTCGTTTGGTACTGATTCTCTGAAAAGCCAAAAACAAGCAGAAAACAACAACTGGCACTGGGCACTAGGTTAATAGGCCAGTCCCAAAAAATGATATATAATTGCATGCAAGATTGATACTATAATAGCATGGAACAATAAAAAATTATAGATATGTTGGAGACGTATCACTTGCGAGAGGGGGTAATCATAAGTGGGAGGCTTGTTCAAGTAAGAACAACACCCAAGCACCGGTCCACCCACATATCAAATTATCAAAGTAGCGAACGCGAATCAAACAAACATGATGAAAGTGACTAGATGAAATTCCCATGTGTCCTCGAGAACGCTTTGCTTATTATACGAGTTCATTCCGGCTTGTCCTTTGCTACAAAAGGATTGGGCCACCTTGCTGCACTTTATTCTACTTGTTACTTGTTACGAATTATCTTGCTATCAAAACTATCTGTTACCGCGCAGAGAATACCTTGGTGAAAACCGCTTGTCATTTCCTTCTGCTCCTCGTTGGGTTCAACACTCTTACTTATCGAAAGGACTACAATTGATCCCCTATACTTGTGGGTCATCAAGACTCTTTTCTGGCGCCGTTGCCGGGGAGTGAAGCACCTTTGGTGAGTGGAATTTGGTAAGGAAACATTTATATTACGTGCTGAAATTTATTGTCACTTGTCACTATGGAAAGCAATCCTTTGAGGGGCTTGTTCGGGGTATCTTCACCTCGACCGGAAGCATTGAGAGTTGCTCCTCAACCTATTGAACCTACTGAAAATATTTATTATGAAATTCCTTCGGGTATGGTAGAGAAACTGCTAGCTTATCCTTATGCAGGAGATGGAACGGTACATCCTGATATGCACTTAATCTATGTGGATGAAATTTGTGGATTGTTTAAGCTTGCAGGTCTATCCGGAGATGGAGTTAAGAAGAAAGTATTCCCTTTATCTTTGGAGGGAAAGGCATTGACATGGTATAGGCTATGTGATGATACTGAAACATGGGACTGGAACCGGTTGAAGCTGGAATTCCACCAGAAATTTTATCCTATGCATTTGGTTCATCGTGATCGGAATTATATATATAATTTTTGGCCTCGTGAAGGAGAAAGTATCGCTCAAGCTTGGGGGAGACTTAAGTATATGTTGCACACATGCCCCAATCATGAGCTCTCAAGAGAAATAATTCTTCAAAACTTTTATGCTCGGCTTTCTCATAATGATCAATCCATGCTCGACACTTCTTCTGCTGGTTCCTTTATGAAGAGAACTATTGAATTCAGATGGGATCTTTTGGAAAGAATTAAACGTAACTCTGAAGATTGGGAAATCGACAAAGGTAACGAGTCAGGTATAAATCTTGAGTTTGATTATGTTAAATCTTTTATGGAAACCGATGCTTTTCATAAGTTTAGTACTAAATATGGACTTGACTCTGAGATAGTAGCTACCTTTTGTGAATCTTTTGCTGCTCATGTTGATCTCCCTAAGGAGAAATGGTTTAAATATCATCCACCTATTGAATTGAATGAAGAACCTATTAGTGTTAAAGAAGAAATAATTGTTTACCATGTTGATCCAGTTGTGCCTACTGCTTATATTGAGAAACCTCCTTTCCCTGTTAGGATTAAGAAACATGCTAAAGCTTCAACAGTGGTTAATAAGAGTAATATTAGAGCACCTAGACCTTCTGAACAAATTAAAGTTGAACCTAATATTACAATGGTTAAAGATTTGTTGGTTGATAATATTAATGGACATGTCATATATTTCTGTGATGAAGCAACTAGAATTGCTAAGCCAGACACTAAAGATAAAAACAAACCTATAATTGGCATGCCTGTTATTTCTGTTAAAATTGGAGATCATTGCTATCATGGTTTATGTGATATTGGTGCTAGTGTGAGTGCTATTCCGTTTAGTCTCTATCAAGAAGTCATGAATGATATTGCACCTGTTGAGATTGAAGATATTGATGTTACTATTAAGCTTGCGAATAGAGATACTATTTCACCACTTGGGATTGTTAGAGATGTTGAAGTTTTGTGTGGTAAGATCAAGTATCCTACTGATTTTCTTGTTCTTGGATTACCACAAGATGATTTTTGTCCCATTATATTTGGTTGACCTTTCTTGAATACAGTTAATGCCAAGATTGATTGCACTAAAGAAATTGTCAGTGTTAATTTTGGTGAGATGTCTCATGAGTTTAATTTCTCTAAGTTTCGTAGACAACCTCATGATAAAGAATTACCTAGTAAAGATGAAATTATTGGTCTTGCTTCTATTGCCGTGCCTCCTACTGATCATTTAGAACAATATTTGCTAGACCATAAGAATGATATGCATATGAATGAAAGAAATGAAATAGATGAGCTGTTTTTTAAACAAGCACCTATCCTTAAACATAATTTGCCTGTTGAAACCTTGGGAGGTCCACCTCCACCCAAGGGTGATCCCGTGTTTGAATTGAGGCAATTACCTGATACACTTAAATATGCTTATCTTGATGAAAAGAAGATATATCCTATTATTATTAGTGCTAACCTTTCAGAGCATGAAGAAAAGAGATTACTTAAAACTCTAAAGAAGCACCGGGCTGCTATTGGATATACTCTTGATGATCTTAAGGGCATTAGTCCCACTTTATGTCAGCATAAAATTCATATGGAGCCAGATGCTAAACCCGTTGTTGATCATCAAAGAAGGCTGAATCCTAGAATGAATTATGTGGTAAGTACTGAAATATTAAAGCTTCTGGAGGCAGGTATAATTTATCCCATAGCTGATAGTAGATGGGTAAGTCATGTTCATTGTGTTCCTAAGAAAGGAGGTATTACCGTTGTTCCTAATGATAAAAATGAACTTATTCCACACAGAATTATAACTGGTTATAGGATGGTAATTGATTTTAGGAAATTAAATAAAGCTACTAGGAAAGATCATTACCCCTTGCCTTTTATTGATCAAATGTTAGAAAGATTATCTAAGCACACACACTTTTGTTTCCTAGATGGTTATTCTGGTTTTTCTCAAATACCTGTGTCACCTGAAGATCAAGAGAAAACCACCTTCACTTGTCCTTTTGGAACTTATGCTTATCATCGTATGCCTTTTGGTTTATGTAATTCACCTGCTACCTATCAAAGATGTATGACTGCTATATTCTCTGACTTTTGTGAAAATATTGTTGAGGTTTTCATGGATGATTTCTCCGTTTACGAAACTTCTTTTGATGATTGCTTGAGCAACCTTGATAGAGTTTTGTAGAGATGTGAAGAAACTAATCTTGTCTTGAATTGGGAGAAATGCCACTTTATGGTGAATGAAGGTATAGTCCTTGGGCATAAAAATTCTGAGAGATGTATTGAAGTTGATAAAGCTAAAGTTGATGCTATTGAGAAAATGCCATGTCCTAAAGATATCAAAGGTATAAGAAGTTTCCTCGGTCATGCTGGTTTTTATAGAAGGTTTATAAAAGACTTCTCTAAAATCTCTAGGCCTCTTACTAATCTCTTGCAAAAAGATGTTCCATTTGTTTTTGATGATAATTGTGTAGAAGCCTTTGAAGTACTTAAGAAAGCCTTAATTTCTGCACCTATTATTCAACCACCTGATTGGAACCTACCCTTTGAAATTATGTGTGATGCTAGTGATTATACTGTTGGTGCTGTTCTAGGACAAAGAGTCGATAAGAAATTTAATGTTATTCATTATGCTAGTAAAACTCTAGACAGTGCTCAAAGAAATTATGCTACTAGTAAGAAAGAATTTTTAGCAGTTGTGTTTGCATGTGATAAATTCAGATCTTACATTGTTGATTCCAAAGTTACTATTCACACTGATCATGCTGCTATTAAATATCTTATGGAAAAGAAAGATGCTAAACCTAGACTTATTAGGTGGGTTCTTTTGCTACAAGAATTTGATTTGCATATTGTTGATAGAAAGGGAGCTGAGAATCCCGTAGCTGATAATTTGTCTAGAATGGAAACTGTTCTTGATGACCCACTTCCTATTAATGATGATTTTCCTGATGAACAATTAGCTGTGATAAATGCTTCTCGTAATACTCCTTGGTATGCAGACTATGCTAATTACATTGTTGCTAAATATATACCACCTAGTTTCACATACCAACAAAAGAAAAAGTTTTTCTTTGATTTAAGACATTACTTTTGGGGTGACCCACACTTATATAAAGAAGGAGTAGATGGTATTATTAGACGATGTGTACCTGAGCATGAACAAGAACAAATCCTATGTAAGTGTCACTCAGAGTAGCACCATGTTTTTCATATAGAGAGTCTCCTATTTTTTTCACTTTCATATACTAGTGGGATTTTTTCATTATAGAACTTGGCTTGTATATTCCGATGATGGGCTTTCTCAAATGCCCGAGGTCTTCATGAGCAAGCAAGTTGGATGCACACCCACTTAGTTTTCATGTTGAGCTTTCATACACTTATAGCTCTTAGTACATCAGTTGCATGGCAATCCCTACTTCTCGCATTGACATCAATTGATGGGCATCTCCATAGCCCGTTGATTAGCCTCGTCGGTGTGAGACTATTTTCTTATTTTTGACTTCTCTTATTTATCTCTACCACCACACTCTATTCCACCCATAGTGCTATATCCATGGCTTGCGCTCATGTATTGCGTGGGGGTTGAAAAAGCTGAAGCACGTTAAAAAGTATGAACCAATTGCTTGGCTAAAACCAGGGTTGTTCATGATAAATATTTTGTGTTAAGAAGATGGAGCATGACATGATTATATGATTTTGTAGGGATAACGTTCTTTATCATTTTTATTTTGAAAGACATGATTGTTTATTAGTATGCCTGAGTATTGATGTCTTTATATCAAACTATAGACTATTGCTTTAAATCATTCGGATCTTATTATTCATACCGTAAGAAAGAGATTACATGATGAAACATGATAGGTAGCATTCCACATCAAAAATTCTATTTTTATCGTTTACCTATTCGAGGACGAGCGGGAATTAAGCTTGGGGATGCTTGATACGTCTCCAACGTATCTATAATTTTTGATTGTTCCATGCTATTATAGTATCAATCTTGGATGTTTTATATGCAATTATATGCCATTATATATCATTTTTTGGGACTAACCTATTAACCCAGTGCCCAGTGCCAGTTGCTGTTTTCTGCTTGTTTTTTCCTTTTCAGAAAATCATTATCAAAAAGTGTCCAAACGAGAAAAAAAACTTTGGATTAATTTTTTCTGGACCAGAAGAGACCCACGAAGCTTCGGGAGAAGACCAGAAGAGCCACGAGGAGGCGACAAGCCTAGAGGGCGCGCCTAGGGGGGTAGGGTGCGCCCCCAGGCTTGTGGGCCCCTCGTTGCTCCTCCTGACCTAATTCCAGCGCTATAAATTCCCAAATATTCCAAAACCAACAGAGAGACAGAAGAGAAAACCTTTCTGCCGCCGCAAGCCTCTATTCTTCCGCGATCCCATCTGCAGGCCTTTTCCGGTACTCAACCGGAGGGGGAATCGATCGCGGAGGGCTTCTTCATCAACCTTGCTGCCCTTCCGATGATGTGTGAGTAGTTTACCACAGACCTACGGGTCCATAGCTAGTAGCTAGATGGCTTCTTCTCTCTCTTTGATCTTCAATACCTTGTTCTCCTCGGTGTTCTTGGAGTTCTATCTGATGTAATCTTCTTTTGCGGTGTGTTTGTTGGGATCCAATGAATTGTGAGTTTATGATCTGATTATTCATGAGAAATATTTGAGTCTTCTCTGAACTCTTTTATGCATGATTATTATAGCTCTGTATTTCTCTCCGATCAATCGATTTGGTTTGGCCTACTAGATTGATTTGTCTTGCAATGGGAGAGGTGCTTTGTGATGGGTTCAATCTTGCGGTGCTCAATCCCAGTGACAGAAGGGGACATGCCACGTATTTGTATTGTTGCCATTAAGGATAAAAAGATGGGGTTTAATCATATTGCTTGAGTATACTTTGTCTACATCATGTCATCTTGCTTAAGGCGTTACTCTATTTTATACTTAATACCCTAGATGCATGCTGGATAGCGGTCGATGGGTGGAGTAATAGTAGTAGATGCAGGCAGGAGTCGGTCTACTTGTCTCGGACGTGATGCCTATATACATGATCATTGCCATGAATCCGTCATAATTATTTGCTTTTCTATCAATTGCCCAACAGTAATTTGTTTACCCACCGTATGCTTTGTGTTCGAGAGAGAAGCCTCTAGTGAAAACTATGGCCCCCGGGTCTACTTTATCATATATAAAAAACCTAAAAATACCTTGCTACAATTTATTTACTTTTATTTTATTTAGTATTTTAGTTTATCTATTTACCTCTATAAGATTTAATCCTTGCAAATAACCGCTAAGAGGATTGACAACCCTCTTATTTGCGTTGGGTGCAAGTGTTTGCTCTTGTGTGTGCAGGTGCGCATAACGGAATTTTGCTTGGTTCTCCTACTGGATTGATAACCTTGGTTCTTAACTGAGGGAAATACTTATCTCTACTATACTGCATCATCCTCTCCTCTTCGGGGAAATACCAACGCAGTCTACAAGTAGCATTGAGTATGTGAACTTGCTAAACAAAGCTCTTACATATATGATAATATGATGAATTGCAATTGCTTCACTGACCGAGATCATAGTTTGTTAGTTTTCAATACGGTTTATGGTTCATACTTTAACTTGTGAATGAATTGTCACTTTTTCATGAGAAGTTTTATGATGATATATTGCTGTTATAATAAAGATCATGATGCATCATGTCCGTATTTTATTTTTATCGATGCCTCTCTCTCTAAACATGTGGTCATGATTATCGATTTCGGCTTTCGCTTGAGGATAAACGAGGTCTAAGCTTGGGGGAGTTGATATGTCCAATTTGCATCATGATTTCCTACCGTTATTTATTATGTATTTGATCATTATTTCACTTTATGATGCAATTCTTATGCCTTTTCTCTCTTAATTTGCAAGATTTATATGAAGAGGGAGAATACCGGCAGCTGGAATTCCGGACCTGAAATAGCTACAACAGAGATACCTATTCTACAGAGCTCCAATTGACTTGAAACTTCACGGAGATTTTTTTATTGAATATATAAAAAATACTGGAGAAAAGAAATACTGGAGGGGACCCACCAGTTGCCCACAAGGCAACTGTGGGGCCCCTGGCTGGCCTCTGGCCCCCTCCTTCTGCTATATAAGCTCATTTGCCCTAAAAAATTATAGAGAAGGCTTTCGGGACGAAGCGCCGCCGTCTCGAGGCGGAACCTGGGCAGGAGCAATTTTGCTCTCCGGCGGAGCAATTCCGTCGAGGATACTTCCCTCCGGGAGGGGGGAATCGAAGCCATCGACATCACCAACGATCCTCTCATCGTGGGAGGACCAATCTTCATCAACATCTTCACCAGCACCATCTCATCTCAAACCCTAGTTCATCTCTTGTATTCAATCTTTGTCTCAAAACCTTAGATTGGTACCTGTGGGTTGCTAGTACTGTTGATTACATCTTGTAGTTGATGCTAGTTGGTTTATTTGGTGGAAGATTATATGTTCAGATCCTTAATGATATTGAATACCCTCTGATCTTGAACATGCAGATGATTTGTGAGTAGTTACTTTTGTTCTTGAGGACATGGGAGAAGTCTTGTCATAAGTAATCATGTAAATTTGGTATTCGTTCGATATTTTGATGATATGTATGTTGTTACTTCCTTTAGTGGTGTCGTGTGAACGTCGACTACATGACACTTCACCATATTTGGGCCTAAGGGAAGGCATTGTGGAGTAGTAATTAGATGATGGGTTGCTAGAGTGACAGAAACTTAAACCCTAGTTTATGCGCTATTCCGTAAGGGACTGATTTAGATCCATATGTTTCATGCTATGATTAGATTTATTTTAATTCTTCTTTCGTAGTTACGGATGCTTGCGAGAGGGGGTAATCATAAGTGGGAGGCTTGTTCAAGTAAGAACAGCACCCAAGCACCGGTCCACCCACATATCAAATTATCAAACTAGCGAACGCGAGTCAAACAAACATGATGAAAATGACTAGATGAAATTCCCATATGTCCTCGAGAACGCTTTGCTTATTATACGAGTTCGTTCTGGCTTGTCCTTTGCTATAAAAAGGATTGGGCCACCTTGCTGCACTTTTGTTACACTTGTTACTTGTTACTCGTTATGCATTATCTTGCTATCAAACTACTCGTTATCGCTACTTTCAGTGCTTGCAAAGAATACCTTACCGAAAACCGCTTGTCATTTCCTTCCGCTCCTCGTTGGGTTCGACACTCTTACTTATCGAAAGGACTACGATTGATCCCCTATACTTGTGGGTCATCAGTCTGGCCCGCGCTGGCCCGCCTCGACCCCACATATATTCCTCCCGATTCGGTCGCCGGACCAAACCCTAGCCACTTCACACTCCTCTCCCCTCCACTCCCTCCGCCATCCGAGCTCACCTCCGTCGATTTCCGGCCGGCCCCGGCATGGCGGGCAACAGATCTGACTCCGACCAGTCCGGATCCGTCGACTGGGGTGTCATCCCGTGCGGGTTGGAGGAGGCAATGGCGGTCCGCATTGCACTCCTCCGCTCCCGGGAGGACAGCGACCGACCGACGGACGGATCTGTCCGGCGCGACTCCATAGCGTCGGCTCAACGTGTGCTCGGGTCCTCTGGGGCTGGATCATCGCGGTCCCGGCGGCCGGAAAATCTCTCCTTTCCCATCACCGGTCGGGCAGACTATGAGTCCCACCGGGAACGGGCAGCCCACCGTGGAAAGAAGAGGATGAGGGCCGCGAAGGCGGCTGACGCGGCGGCGCGGGCAGCCGCAGAGGAGGAAGCCATCCGCGCCCGCATCCTGAAGAAACGGCAGCAGAGGAACACACGCGCCCTCGCCCGAGAGCAGAATCGGGCGGTCCGTACCATGGCCGGACTGCCACCGAGGGAGGAGAAGGAGGACAGCGACGGCGAGGACAGCTCCGGCGACGAGCAGATCTGGCTCGATTCCTACTGCGTCTTCGACCGGTACTTTCGCGAGAAGGATGGCAAGGGCGCCGGAAGGGCAATGGCAGCCGTGGATGACCTCCACCATAGCCAAACATGCCAAGTTTTGATAGTCCGATGGCATGTAGTAGATCGATTAGCCGGACGATGTGTGTAATGCATCGACGTAGTTGCTCGGGCGCGTCCGCGGACGTTTAAGGTGCCGAATTTGCCCATCGCGGCTATAGATGCTCTAAGCGTAGCTAAAGCGACTGCCCACGTACTCGAGTACATACGATTCTCGAACAAGCATTACGCCGTCAATTAGGCACGAAAAGATCAAAGAGGTCCAATATAAGCACTACCAGAATGTACTCGAATCTACCAAAGCATGCATGCAGTTATCCAGCTGGCCTAAAAAGGTTAGAAATGTTTTACTCCCTCCGTCTCATAATGTAAGACGTTTTTCGACACTACCTGCACTTCTAAGTTAGCACTTAATCAAGTGCCTAACCTAATACTCCTAGCTAGATACTTGATGCGTACGTTACCGAGATAATTAGGCTGTCGTGGTAGCAGCAGCAGCAGCAGCACGCATGGGCGCGTTAACCTGTTCGAGAGAAAACTGGATGGTTCGACGTGCATTTCGTCGTGTTTCGTTGACGACGATTTCAATCGCTTTGAGGAACCCTGCCGGATTCTGCCAACTGACAACTTCCCTTTCTATGCAATAGTCAAACGCTTTCTCGGCTAGTGGCCGAGTAGGAGTAGCTGACGGGGCGAAGAAGCAGGCAGGAAACCAGCCCAGCTGGGGTTCCATTCCACCTACAGTCAACACGCCTATATGTGTAGCTGCCAAAGGAGTTCCGAAACCACTAACTCGATCGTGCACCTTCTTCTGGGCATGTCATGTCATGTCAAGTCAAGCTAGCCACACACAGTATAGTTTCTCAACAGTACATGTCAGTTTGTGGTTTCAACAGAGCCTCGTACACACGACGCAATTTAACCTAACCCAGTCCACATGATTTTGTGGATTAGTAGTCAAAGTGCAAAATGGACGTACTCCCATCGTTTTTGTATGCAAGGCCACTTCATATTTTTGTCTAAATTTAGTCATAAATTTTACCAACAAAATATGAGTATTTTCTACTTGACGAACACTGCTGGATAGTGAATAGTGGTCGTATATACTCCAAAGAGAAACTACATGTTCTACGTACGATAAAGCGGGTGCCTATATACGTACGAACCTAGCTAGATTCAAGTGTCAAAAGATTTACATACATGTGACCTGCATGTTTGGACAGTTTTACTACACGGTTAAAATTGAAATGTCCCGAAAAATGGGATTAAGTATGTTCGTCATGGAGTGAGCACTGACATGCATTATCTTTGTTATCAACAAGCTACGGCGCATATCCCCCGCAAAAAGAAAATGAAAAAACAAGCTAGGGCGCATACACGCACGAGAAACATGTACAGTCCTAATTAATTGGGGGAAATCAGTAGCAAAATTAAACAAGTACTCCCTCCGTCGCATAATGTAAGACGTTTTTTAACTCTAGTGTAGTATCAAAAAACGTCTTACATTATGGGACGGAGGGAGTAGAATACAACGGCATGCAAGAGTAGTACTTTTTCTTAGTAGTAGTGCACAATGTGATCAGTTGCTACTTGTCGAGACCAACTTAAATAACCCGTTTACTTCCAAAACAAGCCAATATCATCGATTGAGTTGTTAGTGCACTGCAATATTAAGAGGAAACAACATGTGTCCATATATTTGTAGACAAAGTAGTGTACCCATAGTGTCCCACTCCAAGGAATTACATAGCCATCCACAACAAGGAAAAATTTACGTGCTAGGTGTGTATAGTGGAGTATCCGGTCTAGCTAGATTTTGCCTTAGCTATATCAGCCTAGTAGTTACTTGCACGCTTCTAAACTTACAAAACTTACAAAATAAATCAAAATTTCAGAGTTTACATAGTACTCCCTCTATAAACTAATATAAGATCTTTTAGATCACTACTTTATTAATCTAAAAGATCTTATCTGTACTCCCTCTGTATCATAAGATGTTTTAGGTATTTCAATACGAACTACATACAGATGTATATAGACGTATTTTAGTGTGTAGATTCACTCATTTTGCTCTGCTTGTAGTCAGTATTGGAATAACTAAAACATGTTATATTATTTATATTATGGTACGGAGGGAGTACATGTTTCCAACACTGTTTCCCTTGTGATAAACAAGCCAATCTTCTGTTTACCTATGAAAGGAAAATAGATGCGAAGAAGAGAAGACGCCACATAGAAGAAGAGAGGAAACATATGGCACGGTGGACTGCTCCACTTGACCACCAACAAAACATAATTAGGCTGATTAGGAGTCAATTTTGGCAGCCATAAGGATGGACATGGACTAGACTAGCCAGGTAATCCCACCTCCTCCTCCTCCTATAAAACCCCATCACCCCCTTGCCTTCTCTCCCACCAACACAAGCAAACAGCACACACGCTCCTCACTCTCCAAAGACAGTCATAACAAGAAGCAGCTTCTCCTCTTCCACAGAGCCACACACATCTCACAGCAAGAACCTAGCTAGCTGCCTTCTTCGTAGCAATTTCCAGTTAATGGCGCCAACAATGGTCATCACCACCGCCACCCTCGTGCTCCTCGTCGCCTCCCTCCTCGCGCCCAGCGCCCTCGGCTCCCGCTCCGGCCCATCCTCGCACCACGGCCACGGCGGCCACGCCAAGCACTCCCCGCCGCCATCGCCGCCGCCTGCGCCAGCCGCCCCGATGGCCGCGGCGCTAGTCCGCACCACCTGCAACTCCACCGCCTACTATGACCTCTGCGTGGCCGCGCTCGCCGCGGACCCCTCCAGCACCACCGCCGACGTGCGCGGCCTCTCGGCCATCGCCGTCTCCGCCGCCGCCTCCAACGCGTCGGCCTCCGCGGCCGCGCTCGGCGCCAACGTGACCGCGCAGGGCGGCGCCGCCGTCGACGGCACCGTGCAGGCGCTGCTCCGGACCTGCTCCGCCAAGTACGGCGAGGCGCGGGACGCGCTGGCCGCCGCGAGGGGCTCCATCGCGCAGCAGGACTACGACTACGCCGCCGTGTACGTCAGCGCCGCCGCGGAGTACCCGCAGGTGTGCAAGGCGCTGTTCCGGCGCCAGAGGCCCGGGGCGTACCCGGCTGACCTCGCCGCCAGGGAGGAGGCGCTCAAGCAGCTCTGCTCCGTCTCGCTCGACATCATCTCCCTCCTCAGCGCCACCAGCTGAAGCAAGCTGCTACGAACGAATATACTATGACCGATGCCTCCTGCGCACAAGCTATTTCGTAAATTTCTCTCAAAAAAAAAGCTATTTCGTAAATTAATTAAGGATGTAACCACAAGTACGTATAGTTGTAACTAGGGTAGCGTACGTGTAATGACACGTGCTAAGTCTCCATACGTTTTTGCTACTACTCGTACTATACTAAGTGCAGGGTACTCAGTTAACTTACTAATAATATTGATGAGATATTTGTTGAATTCTGGTACTTGATCACGTTTATTTGGGGACTAAAATAGTTCAAAAAAGTAAAAATAACAGTATATATGGAGCAGGACTACCTGTTTATTTATTTTACTTTTCATAATAATTAGATCTTTGAACTTTTTCTAAAAACCATTCACCTACTTAGTTTCAATTCACGGTATTTTTTTTTTTTGAAATGACAGTTATCCTGCATTCATTAAGAAGAAAAGAGTTGCTCAGTTAATTAGGGAAAACCGAGCGAAAACCAGATTGCCCAGTTAATTATGGAGAACCGGGCGAAAACCATCACAACCGCTGAGCGGCACACAAAAGAAAACCCACACAAACCGCTCCAAAGAGGGCGTCGGCGAGACAGCACGCAGACGTCATCGTCATCACTCCTGCCCTAGAGGCGTCATCGCCATCCCTACACTCCGAGCAAACGACTCCGACTTCGCCGTAGGCGGTCGTCAACTCAACCCACCCTGAAGAGGTCATGAGGGTTGCATGAAGATCCGCGTCTAAACTCAGCCACCCACGACCAGACAGCGCAGCTCCGACTCTGACAAAGAGCTAAGAAGGACGAAACCAGGCACGGCTGGCGCCACGGAAGATCGCCGAAAGGGCCACCTGCAGCCTGTCATCGTATACCACAGGGCCCCGCCGCCACAGTTTCGACTTCACAGCAATAGACAAACCGAGGCAAACCCATGGACACGTCGGAGAAGAGCCGACTACCTCAACCATTGCCGCGTCGTCGACATCGCCCCCACCATCATCGTTGCCACAGAAGCCTGGACGTCACAAACCGCCGCCATCCATCGGTCCCGCTAGCCGATGCCAAGCTCCCAAGACGAAGCCCCCAAGAGGGAATACCAACAAGTATCTATCGTCTCTCAGACAAAAAACATGTATCTTCGGCTTGGTCCGATGATACTAGTGCAGATGCATGCCTAGATCGGGGTGATACCTCCGCCGATATGCTTGGCGCGGTCGCCAATCTCCATTGTATGCGACGGTCTACTATTACGGCGATTCAACGAGATTTGTCTCTATAAGTTTTTGCAGATACTCTTGTGGTTGGA
This sequence comes from Elymus sibiricus, assembly GCA_039707655.1. Lineage (NCBI taxonomy): Eukaryota > Viridiplantae > Streptophyta > Magnoliopsida > Poales > Poaceae > Elymus > Elymus sibiricus. The sequence continues at coordinate 313,778,873 of CM077676.1, forward strand.
TTTCTCAACGTTGTACAAGTTCAGATGCAGGTTCGGCAAGAATTTTGTGTCATATAGTCGTAGGTATTATGTTCCCTTTGTCCAGGGTCGTTTTTTGTGTATGTGAGTTCAAATACCCTATATCTGGTCATATCCAATGTTCTACTAATCTAATATAATCAAAATTTGAGTAAAAAAACATGTATCTATCTGCATATTGCCCATGTTTCAAAATATAGTGACCAATATTTTGTCCCATCAAGACAAGTCTTTAACCAATATTTACCACATTAATAACTGGCTTGCATAGTACGAAATCACAGTCATAATAAATACTTTTGGAAACAAATCTAGTGACGTCAATTGCATGTCACATGAACAACATATTAACATAGCAACTATTGATAAAAAATTGTCTTATTGAAACAAAATATGCCTTACATATACAAATGGAGTATTATAAAGGGTGAGCTTCGATCGATTGCAAATGTGAACTTGATGATGGTGCAAAGCCAAAGTTTACCGATGATATCTGTTGAATTATAGTACTTGATCGTGTTTATTTGGAAAGTGGAATACTTCATGGAGCATCACTTTTTTTTCAATTTTCATAATAGTTAGATATCTAAAGTTTCTAGAAATTTTAGATAAATTAGATCTCTTAGTTTAAATTTGTAGTGTTTAGACCATGCAATGTTAGCAAGATATATTTTGTGCCGTTAAGACAAGTCTTTGTCTCACTTTTACATTGTTAAAAAGTAGCGTATACATGATATATAATCGTAATCGTAAGAACTCATTTTGAGAATGAATCTAATGACATCAGTTTCATGTCATGTAAACGATATATTAACAAAGCAATTGTTGGTCAAAACTTTGTATTATAGATACAAAACATGCCTTGCAAATTTAAATGGTCTTTGTATTATATATACGAGGTTGGGCTACAACAATGGCTGCTGTGGTGGTGAAAAACTGAAATTCTGAAACTCGTCATGGCTTGAAGGCATAAGACCAAGAGATATAGTGATAGTAGAGGAGTCAGGATCAACCCACGTCATAGGCAAGCCTGTGTAGCTACAGTACACTACATAGCCATTTGTGCTACAATCAAGGAAGGATTTCTTCCCATCTCGCAAGGCGACTAGGGAAAGCCTTCCTCCCCTCGATCTCCACCGGCGAGCCCGTGGATTCGCCTCCCCTCCGCCTGCCGCTCCGGCGGCCGGTGGCGGGGAGGGGATTTCTGGTGCCTCGTCTCTGGCTAGTAGATAGGTAGGGTTTTAGTTCTCGCAGGGGCAACGTTTGGATGGATGGCGGCGCTTCTTCTTCGAGTCAGTCTTCCGGGCTCCGATCCTCCTCAAGTTCGTCTGCTGGGACGGATTAGATGGAGCTTCGGCGTAGATTCCTGCCAGCTCCTCGGGGCGGCGAGGTTAGGGTTTCTCGCCGTGCGTACGCAATGGCAATATTTGGTGTCAAATTCTCCAGATCAATTTAAGGATTCAACGGTGACGACTGCGGCTCCGGAACACTGGTCCTTAGGGGTGTAGGAGATATGCCCTAGAGGCAATAATAAATGTTATTGATTATCTCCCTGTTCATAATTATGTTTATGTTCCATGCTATAACTGCAATGATTCTCGAGTCTACAAATAAAACGAGGCTTGGAGGGAAACTCATGTGCACGTGTGGGATAATAAACGGTAAAATATATTCCTAGTCAAGCCTCTAAGACTGGCTCAAGTATTGCATGATGATCCTGTTTTCCTGATCATGGGCATGGCTATGCCGGCAATTTTGAGGGCACAATGTTGGAAGAACTTTTGTGTTGAATCGACCCGAATTGATGTTATGCTATGAGATACATTCGTCACTAGTTAATGGTTTATAACACAAAGATGGTTAACGTTTGCATGATTCCTTAGACCATGAGAGTATCGAGTTTCTTCATGCTTGCTTCATGAACTTTGGGGTTTGTTAAACGTCATCCATAAATGGGTGGCTATTACGACGGCTTACGGGTTCATGGAAAAGTGTGTCAAGTAACTTGATAGCTCAAGATTGGGATTTGCTCCTCCGACGGTGGAGAGATATTCTCGGGCCCTCTCGGTGTTACGGTATCCATCATCGTCTGGCCAGACACTTTGTGATTTGATCACAGGGATGCCGGAACACGGAAACGAGAAAAGAGAACAATACCGGTAACGAGGTAACTGGCATAGTGGCCAAGGTTGTTGATCCACAGGGATGCCGATAAATCTCACCTCGGGTATTGTAACATATTGCGAAGCAACAGGAATAGCACACGGCAACTGGAGGTTCACTCGAATATTTATTCGTGTGGGTATAGGGGTCAATATGGGTGTCCACGGCTCCGATGCTGATCATTGATCGGAAAGTGTTCCGGTCATGTCTATACTTCACCGAACCTATAGGGTCACACGCTTAAGGGTCATCTATCTGCTGAATACTAGACAATGAGTCCGAGAGAAAGTCACTGGAATAGTTTCGGAGACAACGGAAAAGTTCCGGAGAGAACACCGAAAAAGTTTCGGTAAAACCGAAAAGTTGTTTCGGATAAAACCATTGATCCAAAAAGGTTTCGGCAAGCACCGGGAATGTTTTGGAGGTTGCCAGATTGGTCTGGTAATTTCTAGAATTTTTCTGGAGAAAAAACCGAAAAAAGTTTTCGGAGCTGCCGGAATTGTTTAGCGGGTAAACGAAGATGGTTTTAAATTAAACCACCATACCGGAAATGTTCCGGAGCACGTCCAGATAATTTTAGAGGGTGCTGGAAATGTTCTGGGACCTTCCAGAATTTTTCAGAAGTAATAGTCACGGAAAACATCTTGTCCCAGCGTGAGGGGACAAGATCCCACAAAGCGTGGGGGCTGTTTTGGGGCGCCTCCCCTTGGGGGGGCAGCCCCTTGTGGCTGGACAAAAGGTGTTGGGGGGGCCCCCCATGGTGGGGGGCAGCCTCCACAATTGGTGGGAAGTGTTGGGAGGTGGTGGGGCCCCATGTTGGAGCACCATGGACAAGGGAACATGTTTTTCCCTTGTTTGGTGGGAACATGTTCTCCTTGTTTTGTGGGAACATGTTTTCCCCATGTTTAGTGGGCTGAATTTTCAGCCCCCTCCACCCCTTCCACCACTATATAAGGAGGAGGAGAGGTGCTCTCCAACTCCACTCCAACTCTCTCACACAAGCCATGCATGATCTGGCATTCTCTCTCCCTCCCACGAAATAGTTTCGTAGTGCCGAAAGGCTGTCTGGGTTCCGGTGGGAACTAGTTCTGGACGGCGAAGCCCTGCCGGATAGATGACACCGTATGTGTGCAACTCTGTAGAGAGATCGTAGTTTCGGTCTTAGTTTGTGAGTGCCTCCCGAAGGGCTGTCCGAGTGACTGTCCGAGTTTCGAAGGTCCTCCCGAAGGGCTGTCCGCGACACCGTCCGGGGGACTATTCGACCGCCTCCCGGAGGGCTGTCCGAGGGGCGGATGAGGGTATACATCCTCGCGGTTGGGAGGTTGTAAATCCTAGCTGCGGGGATCTGCACCGCCGATCGTCATCGACTCTACTTCCGCTGCGCTACGAGTCGGTAACGAAAAAGATCAAACCTTGTATGCAGTCTCCATAGTGGTCCTGGGCTGGTGCGTAGGTCGAAATTTTTTGTTTTCTACTGCGTTACCCTACAAGGGGCACGTGCATGAAGACTTCCCGGCTGTCCTCGACAAGGTCAGGCCGGCTCCGGTATGGGAGCGGCGATAGCGGCGCGTCGGCGGCTCGTTCTGGCGGCGGCAATGGTTGTTCGGTGGTCCATGGACCTCAATGTAATTTTTTATTATGTTTGAGGTGTTTTGTACTTCCGGTGAATCTTTATAATAGATCTGATCTTTTCGCAAAAAAAAGGAAGGATTTCTTCACCACGCCCCAGCCCGGGGCCTGGCGCTGCCCCCTGTATAGTGCCAAATGGTTTTGAAATATCCGAGAAGAAGAATTGCATAGGTAATTAAATGTGTCATACAAGCAAATTGTGGTTTGGGAACCTTGGGCACTTTCAAAATACTTCCTCTGTCCTAAAATATAGTGCATATTGCATTTTTTAAGTCAAACTTTGCAAAGTTTGTTTAGAGAAAAAGTTATCAACAACTAGAATACCAAATCAGCACCATTAGATTCATGATGAAATATATTTTCATATGATATGTATTTGGTATTGTAGATATAGTTAACTTTCTCTATAAAATGGGTAAAATTTTGTAGAACTTGACTTTTGCAAAAATCAATTGATTGTGAATGTGGATCATCTTGACTGACATAGATGGCCTAATCGTTACCTTTCCCCCTATACAAGCGAGAATCAGAGGCAGTTAGCACCTGCTCTACACATGTCGATGCACTCTTTAGAATATAAAATTGCATTCAAATCAATGGCTTCCATCCAAGCTCATTGGAAGGGGCTCAATCTGTCACTCAATGGTAGCCAAGCGCCATTAAAAATAGGCCTATGCATGGAAAGTGATCCTCTCTTATCATGTGTGCCTTCCTGGAGATGTCTGTCCTCTGGGAAATTTGGAGTGAAGGGCTCCATGTAGCCTAGGATCCATTTCACTTTATTGGTGCCCTAACCCTTTTTGTTCTATCAAAAACCCAACAAAGCACCCCACAAAAAAAAGCCTACCCAACTAATTGGCCATTGCACTGAATGTTATAAAAACTAGACGATACCTCGTGTGTAGCCACAAAATTGGAAATCTATTTTCTAAATATTGTCTAGAATACAAATTCCGTTCTTATGATTTAAACTATGCCAGAATTTTTTGCATAAGCAAACAAAAATCTTAACACGAAAAGTCTGCATGTTAAAATTAAATGCAATATGATTTAACTCACTTAAAATGCACTAATGCATGTTGCATAGTAAAGATATTCTCATGCCTAAACCGAATGGATGCTAATTTTGATGATGTGGAAGCATCGCATGTGCGAAAAAAATAGCTATTTAATGACTTGCAGGTGGGGTTTGTCTATATAAGATATATAGATAGACTTACCATTGCACTGGAAAAAAGTACTGGCCATTGCACTGAAGAAAAGTATTCGAGAAAATTGCACTGAAGAAAAAAACTGGCCGGTGCACTGGGAATATGCACAGCAAGGGGAAAAGGTTGATTTTTTTTTTGCTAAAAGGTAAATAAATATGTGGTACCAGGTAATGATGGTTTGTAAAAATCATATAGCACATGAAAGATAAGACTGTTTGGACCAACGAGATGATGAAGCTTTTCTGTTTGGACCATTTGGATTTTGGAGGAAAGGAAAGCAGGAGTGAGTGAAGTAACATGCTCATCCCGAATTTATGATGGAGTGGGGATATAATAAAACTGAAAAGCAGCAAAGCATGTTTGTCCCACACTGTTTCCTTCTTTACTGGGTGCACCTGAATTAGGGGGTTTGGATTCATCAACTTGCTATTTCTTTCTCCTCCTTAGGCCCTGCTTGGTATGGGTGTAAATTTATACACCCGGATTTAATCTACAGGTGTATATTACCGGCTGCCCTTGATTTTCGCCTGGAAAAAGAAACGACGCCTTGAGGTCCGTATCTTTTACGGGTGTATTTAGTAGCGAACCGACGATCCAAGCGGGGCCTTACTAGTAATGGCCCTCCTTTTTCTCTTCCAAGTTACTATCGTTTTTGCATTTCCCTTTCGACTAGTACAGTCTCTTGTTATCCACTACTACAAAGTTTACTGTTTCTTTTTCTGTTTCGAGATAGGAAAGGCCACAATACTGTGGCATGTTTGAATCTGATGGAGAAAATAATCATGTTCATGAGACTCTTCTTAGAGTATCTCCAACAGATGGTGCAAAATAGGATACCTAGAAAAAGTTTTAGGGCAGGAGAGGAGAGAGAAGGTTTTTGGACATCCGAAATTTTTCTGCCTTTGCAGATGATGTAAATGTGATGCCCTAAAATATATTATGGCACATCACAGCGTTTTTGGCACAAGGTGATGTGAACGGCTGTTTTTCATGTGGTCCTGCCTGCCCTAAAATAATTACAACACCGGTCACGCTGCTGCAAATATGCAGCACTTGGGACCAAAATATAGGGGCTGCCCAAAAAAATTTACATCACTATTTAAAGATACATCATCTGCTGAAGCACGTTTTTTGTGTCCGGATGCCCCAAACGACAGTTTGCTGGGCATAGCCTACTTTACATCATCTGTTGAAGATGCTCTCACATAAGATCTGACCTCCTTTTGCGCCATATTCATCTTTACTTGTTAACCGCTAATAGAAATGTTTACTGTTTTCACGAGAGTGTAAATGCTACAATAGTGGCATGCCTGCATCTGATGGGAGGAGAACATAATCTTACATGTGAAAAAAATTCATGTTCATGAGACTCTTCTCATGTAATAAGATCTGACCTCCTTTTGCATGAAAGGAGGTAGCCTATGTCGTTGCGAAAGCCAAAAGAAGGCTTGCTGGCCACCAAACAGTGCTTGGTAGATGCCATTAATCCACACTAAAGATGGAGCCTTTAATCACAGGCTAAAGATGAAGTTTCATAGGCCAATGGAGCCTTTAATCGCACTATTCCGCTTTGCAAAATAAAGGATCCAAAGGAGCCTTTAATCACCTTGGGTGTCTTTTACAAGTCAGTTTTGCCAGCACAGGTGCACAACTCATGAAAGAATCTTTGCTATTTGGGGACCTCTTTTATTTGTCAGTTTTGCTAGCACAAGTGCACAACTCATGATTCATGAAAGAATCTTTATTAAAAATCAAAAGATTTACCCCCCATGCTGCATCCACAATAATGGAAAGAGCAGCCCCCCAACGGTTAGGCCGACAGACATGCAAACTAGTGATGGACGGTCAAGAAGGCAGCACGAGGCCTTTGATCATAAATAAGAAAAGGTGGTAAAAGGTGCTGCTGCACTGATAAAAAAAAAGGTGTGAGATTGTAAAACGAACATGCATAAATATCAATGGGCACTCAAAGTTTGCACAATCCAACAACCTCAGACGATGCCAAAAGGGATCACCCACAGTGTTCCACGCACACCCAACCGCATCAGAAGCAACTCATGGCATAATACATAAGTACAGAATTCTCTAACACTCGCAGTACCATAACACAACCGGGAGAACCCAACAGAGCTCAAAGTTGAATAGGCTTGATCTTAAAGTGGAGATTGATAAGTGAAAACACGAAACATTTAAGGTCCTGCAAACAAAAACATCCACAAATGTTAGGAATGGTTTTCAGTTGCAGGTATACAGTATTGTGCAAGCAAAACCAAAATACTAGTTATCCTCAGAAAAGTTTAAAACAATTAGTCAATTTATCTTGGTGGGGTTGACAGAAGCAGCTAGTTACATGGTTTTGTGCCCCACTTTGAACTTTAGCTATAATGCACATGCCACTAACAGTTCCTCAATGTAGTTATAAGAAAATACTGATATATGGCCGCCAATGACATCTGTCCACTAAGCAAACCTAACAGAAGACTGGGGATGTCATGGTAAATCTATATGGTACAGAGTTTGGATATTTTCATTAGGTAGAAGAACCAATTTAAGAATGCCATCAGAAATAAGGTAAAATGAACATGATATCTTTTTCCACTAACATACCCCATAAGGTTTTCAGTTTTTCCATATGGTATCAGACTGTCAACTTGAGATATAAAAATCACCTAGACAATAGTTCCCACAAAATAGTAAAATAGAACATGCAACAAGTTTTAGAGAAAAGGCCTCCCAAGCCCAGCTTTGTAGAGAAAGCAAATGTGCCGGCGTTATCAATTTAGACATGAAGCACACAAAACAAAAGAAACTAGTACCACAGCTAGCTATTACAACCCACACACTGGCAACAGATAGGAAAGCAAGCTTCAGCACAGGTAGCTAACAACCAGAGGTGACTAGCTAACTGACACCAGCCTCGAACAGGTTTTCCCCCCTATTACGAACTCAATCAAGCTAGTTCAGTTAATAAGATATCTACATCTAGAATATCTGGTTTGCAACACTAATAAACTGATTGTGTTCATATGTCTCCATCTTTGTTTCACACTGTCCACACATCTTTCAAGATCTCAGGTAGTGGAACCGGGAGATACATTACAAATGCGTTGATGTTGATTAACAGAGAAACAAAAAAGGCTGACGCATATTATTTGCAGTTCAGTTAATAAGAAACCATAGCACCAAATATGCTTGGTAAAACAGCTGGTCCTTTAAGTTATAAGCAAAGGACATTGTTCCAGTTCTTTTAACTGGAAAATTTATACTCACATTAAACAACAAAGCAATTTTATTATCTATTCTAATGAGTGCTCTTACTTAACATAATGGAGGGAGGGGGGGGGGGGGGGTCTACATCTGTGCTTCATATGTTTAGCTGTTCCCACAAAACTGATATGGTGACAGCCTCGCAGAGGCACAGCTGAAAGAGGATGGGAAGACTTGATATATCTTAGGTGCTAGTGTAGACAAAGAAGTATATGGTCATCCAAAACAGAAATCATTAACTGGCACTGTCACAGACTACCGGGTTGTATGGCTGTCCAGAAACAATATGATATTATGGAGGAACAGTCCACTCTTGTCTCCTTTCTTGTTCATTTTCTTTTTTGTGTTTCCATATAATTCAGTTTTTTCTTCCTTACACCACATCCATACAGGTACAGGTTGTGCCGAGTAGAGTGGAATGTTCAGAAACAGGACAGATGCTGATAGATGTTGAACTCTTGTAGTCATGTTATATTTTCTGACCTTCTTTTGTTTCGAGCTTTAACTTGGTCGTTTGTAAACACTACAGACCAAAAGGTGGATGTGATATGGTATATACATTGTTTCGCTTCCTTTAGATGTCAGGTATGCTAGGTTCTTTTGGGGTATATAAAACATTAATTGATTGTATTAGCACGTTTTATAAGAAATTGGTTCTCGCTTGGTTAATAGAGGATGACAAAGAAAGAAACCAATCTGACATCTTGTTAATCATTCACTCTGTCATTTATCTCAAAATTGTGAAGACGTGGCTATAACCACCTCACAGTCAGTAGATTTTTTTTAGCTACATTAAGTTCCATTCTACTATTAAATTAAGTATATTACAAATGAGTTTAGCACAAGGAATACTCAGCCCCAGCTCAAATTGATGGGCAAGGCCATAAGAGGTCTTCCCAGTTTGTACCAAGCATCAATACCCCTAGAGAAACATTTGAGTTTCTACTACCACTAAGGACTCTAGATACGCGACCAAGTGAGTAAGACTAATGTTCAGTTAAGCTATGTTCAAATAGCAAGCTCACACTTAAGACATGACCCAATGTATGCACGACAGCACGCAAGCAAGCAATGGTGATTGGGAAAGAATAAGGATGGAATTACCTGGACGAGGTAGTAGAAGATGCGGAGGCCCTCCGGGTCCTTGCTGGTCTGGACGTCAACGAGGGAGCCGATCTTGGAGGTGGTGAAGGAGATGTGCTCGTTGCCCATGACAATCTCGAGCTCCTGCCTGCCGACGCGGTCGGGCTCCGGCCAGTTGCTGTCGTCCTCCTTCATTATCTGCCAATCGAGCAGAGATTGGCCCATCACCGTCGGCACAAAACCCTAACCCTAGGTTTCTGTTGGTACCTACAAAAGGAGGAACGCGGGGTACAAACAAACCTCCGAGTCCTGGATGATCCTCCTCGCCTCGCGGAGCACGGAGGGGGAGACGAAGACCTCCTTGCGGATCATGGTGTCGTTCTTGTAGTTGGAGTTGTTGGCGTAGCGGAGCTTGCCGTCGGGGCGGAACTCGAACTCGAGGAACTCGTGCCCGAACTTGCCCTTGTGCCCCACGTAGTACCGCAGGTAGAACTCGGCCCCGCCTGCCTCCTCGCCGGCTCCGTTGCCCGCGCCGCCGACCGCCGCCATGGTTTTCTCTCTCTTCGTGGGGGCGGAGAGGTTGCAGCGCCGCTATGGTCGTGCTCGGCACTTCGTCTGAACCTCGAGGGGTTACTGGACCTCCCCCCTTTTCTGTTTATTCTTCCTTCTTTGGGCCACCGTCTCCAAATTTGAGCCCATAGACGGCCTGCAATAGGAGTGGCTGCACCTCCTCGCTTTCATTACCGCTCAAACTTTCCCTAACTCCAATTTGATTCAAAAAAAAAAAAAAAAAATAGAGTCCCCCCTAAAAAAAAAAAACCGCCGGTTAGAGTGCATTCTGGAAACGGACGCACACCCCCTTCACAGCACTGTGTATCCAAATGGGCCGGTCCATGTAGGTCTTGTGTTTTCACTGGTTTTCTCATTTTGTTTTCGTTTTTGTTTTCTTTTTCGTTTTTCTTTCCTTTCCATTTTCTTTTTTATCAAATTCGTGAACTTTTCACAATTTCGTGAACTTTCTCATTTTTTATGATTTTTTTTCTAATCTGTGAACTTTTTCTCAAATTCGTGAACTTTCTCCAAATTTTTGTGTTTTTTTTAATTCATGATTGTTTGTGAATTTTTTCCAAATTGTGAACTTTCCAAGTCTTGAACCTTTTCCAGATTGAACTTTTCTCAAATTTGTTAAATTTTTCTTTTCAAATTTCTTGAATTTTTTGCGCCAATTAGGAGCTCTCTCAAACTTTTCCTTAAAAAACAAATTACCCCTCAAACAAAAAAAAACGCTTTCATTGCACCTCGTTTGTCCACACAGGGGACTTCACAGGCCAAGGCACCAATGGTGGCAAGCTGCGTCAATTTATCCCCTCAAAAGAAAAAAGAAAAGGTGCATCAATTTATGCTCGAAGCACAGAGATTGCAATCGAAATAGGTAGAGTTATAAATCTTTACATTGTACTAGTCCTAAACGGTTGGCGCGCCCCTGCAAGCATTTCGCCAATCTCACTTTCGAACATTAGTCTGCAAACATGAAGTAGCAACATGGCCTCCAAATGCTCGCCTTAGCGTGCAGGTGGCAAAGCCAGCAATCTGGCATGGCTTGGCGTCCGCCATACATAAATCTTGCTGCAAATACTAGGTATATATATGTAGATACTTGTTTGAAGATTGAGCTGAGCCGTGCACCCCTGCGTGCTTCGTGGGCCTTATTGTTGCTTGTGATAGCTAATGGATTTCGGTTATAATTGTTGATCACAAAGTAATATATATCTAGTATTCTAGTGATCTCTTGCATAGTTGCATGATACATAGTTTTATCCTTCACAAACTCCACCACACCTAAAAATTATTCATGCCTCCGCCATTGTTAGCGTGCGACATTGGACGAGTCGCTCATCAAAAGTGTGTTGTTAGGCAAAATTCTACATAGGTGGGCGAGTGGACACCTAAGAGCCTAACATACATGGATCACTCATCTCTAGCTAGCAGACTAAATGTGGGCAATGATCTATATATCAAATATGAGTTTGTTAATAGTGGACATGAAATTCATATCTTAACATCACAGAAGGCAAACACAATCTATTGGGCATGAAAATAAACAAAAAAATCTTCTGATTCCCTCATGCAGAAACCAAGGATAAGGCTTTGCCCCTTTTTAATAAACCATAGCAAGATTACACTTGTGCTTAACTGAATACCGATTATGAGCAGCTAAGGATAGGTAAATACATGGTAACATTCATAACTGATTTGTAAACAAAAAATGGTAAGATTTTGACAATAGGACCGCTACTGAGAAGTACTATCTGAAACTATGTTCTCAGAACAGATCAATATATTGCAGGATGTATGATACACTGATAAGTTGCATTAACCCGAGACTACATTGTTCAGTTAATTCAAAAACAAATCACAATAAGAGCATGTGCGCCCAGAAATGTGCTCATCAACCAATGGAGCAAACTCCCTACACCTTTTTTGTGGAAATCCCACCCTTTCTCTTCAGAAAATACATAACCAAGGAAGAGAAGAATTTAATAGTTGGGTTGCTCACCCATAAATATAGCATTTGCCAATATATGTTAGAGGTGCCTACTAAAATAGTCAGTCAAAGCATATCAAGAGAAGCGCTGAAACATACAGAGAGGTTGTTGATTATAGACTGAAGTTCAGGAGCTGTAAGATTGTACTTGAGGAGGTGCCTTTTGACTTGCGATCACTGACGGACGATGTCATCTTTTTGTTTCTTTCAAAGTTAAGAGCGAAGTGCATAAAGAGATCCTTGGAGATTCGACAGATACTAAAATATTTAGTGGGCAACGCAGTCAAAGAAAGCAGCCCCATATATGTTTTGTCAAAGATGAAAATGCTCTTTGTTTATATACAACATCGAATGATTAGTGACTTCTTCTTTATTGTAGTTATAGTGAGCTTGCATGTACAGTTGTGCGATGTAGAATACATCAGATGGTAATTAGCTGATTTCACTACTTAGCTTGACTTCTACCATTAACATATCTCCTCTTAATACTATTGTCTTCCTCAATGGAGTGGAGTATTACTTATAATTAATATTACATCAGTGCTTTGCTAGTTTTAATTCATTGTCCGAGAAACGGGAAGAATTTTCAAACATTTCGGCCGCGAGATGCGGCCACCAGCGTATGGCTTGTTGGTAATTTAATTACAGGAAATGCGGACGGACTTAGAAAATTACGAAAATCGGTGTGTCACCGTGGCGCGATCTCAAGACCGAGTGGAAATTTTTTGGTAAAGTTTGGCACAAGTTACGATGATCGCTCCTTGCAAACCGGAACATCTCACAAGAAGGATCATAGTTCCCAATAGGAGACGTGGCAATTCAGACTCCAATCGTCGGTGACTTCATTGTTTTGCCTCGGAAATTTTTCCATGGTACACAATCACCATTGCACCCAAGTATTGATTTTCTGGCGCATTTGGGGTCTCGTTTGCTATATTTAACCCATTTTTGCATTTATCGTGCATTTTGTGCATATAAATCAAATCCCAACCGCAACTACATGTGGGCTACTTGCAAAGCAGGTCTACCAATTCATTTGTGTGTCGCTTTGCATGTTTTCATTCATGTCCAAGGAATGGGAAGAATTTTCAAACATTTCGGATGCGAGATGCGGCCACCGGCGTTGGTCTTGTTGGTATTTTAATTATAGGAAATGCAGATGGAGTCCAAAAATCACGAAAATCGGTGTGCCACCATGGCGTGCTCTCAAGACCCCGTGGATTTTTTTTGGTAAAGTTTGGCACAAGTTTGGATGATCGCTCCTTGGAAACCAGAGCATCTCACAAGAAGGATCATAGTTTCCAAAAGGAGACATGGCAATTCAAACTCCAGTTGCTGGCGACTTCATCGTTTCGCCTCAAAAATTTTCCACAGTACGCAATCACTATTATACCCTAGGTTTGATTTTATGGCGCATTTCGGGGCTCCTTTGCTATATTCAAGCCATTTTTTTGCATTTACCAGGCATTTAATGCATATAAAACAAATCCCAACTGCAACTGCATGTGGTGATGAAAGGGATGAGGATTGCCGTTCGATCTGTGTGCATCCAACGGTGCAGATGTACGATCCGTGGGGTTTGGGTTCTGGCCAATCAGAACGCACGATTCACATCGCGCGCAGCAGGGGTCATCGGCCACGGTTTGGTAGGCACACGGCTTTTGTGAATGAACCGTGTGCTATTTGCAAACCAGATTGCATATGTTATGTTCATACATACTGGAGTGACATCAATTGAGTGTGCTAGCTATAGGGTATACAATCATAAATAGTTCAAACTCTCATTGCCTGTGCTGACGACATATCAAGGTCAACATATTAATCGTTCTTATATCAATAGAAGGCCGGGCATAACTCACAATTCAGTACATGCGACAGTTCTAATTGAATGAATTAAGTTGCAGAGTAGACATAATAAATATTGTTACGTATTAATTCCCATGTACATGGGAGAACTGGGATCATTAGGTTGACCCCGAATGAACTTAGGATTTCTGATGATTTTAAGCCTCTCTTTATGTTTGGTGCGTGATCCCTTCGCTGGCATCTCAGTAAATTCATCGTACTCGTCCTCATCAGCAACACCCTCGACGCCCAGTACCCTCCTCTTCCCACGCATCACTACATGGCAGTTCTTATGCAAGGGGTCTTCCACATAGAAAATCTGGGTTGCATCGCTGGCAAGAATGAACGGGTCCTTGTGATATGCCATCTTTGTCTTGTTAACACAGGTCTTCCTGTATTCATCAACCTTTACCTGACTAAGAGGGACCCATTTGCACCTGAATAATGGCACCTTAACTTTCACATAGTTAAGCTCCCAAATCTCTTCGATGGTTCCATAGTATACCCTTTTATCAGCTTCATCTACAGTTATGCATTCTATTCGAATGGAGCTGTTCTGATATGAGGTCTTCTTATCACGTTCCTCAGTGTAGAACGTGTAGCCATTTATGTCATACGCTTGGTACCTCAATACCGTAGGTGATGGCTTTTGTGCCAACCACGTTGCAATGTCATCCATGGATCCGCGTGACAAACGATCCTTCAGCCATCTGACGTCGTCCTTATTGTGCACCTTCATCACGACATCTAATGGATGCACCATGGGTAAGAAACTTCGTCGTATCTCCACCAAGTGTTCTTCAGCATAAGCGTCGAGAACTGGGCTGTTAAGCAGTACCGTCAAATGGGCTTGATCTGTCTCATCTCCGGGTGCAGCGTGTGGCACGCCAGCAAGGACTGGCTTACCAGCCAGCCTTCCCTCGTGGCGAGAGAGGGGCAAACCTATAGGTCTTTGTTTCATGTATTCGGTGCAAAACTCAACCACCTCATCCGCGGTATAACCTTGTAGGATGCTTGCCTCTGGGTGACATCGGTTCTGACAATAGCGCTTCAATATTCCCATGAACCGCTCGAAGGGATACATGTTGTGAAGAAACACAGGACCACAGTACTTTATCTTGTCGACAAGGTGCACAGTGAGATGGACCATGACATCAAAGAATGACGGTGGGAAAAACATCTCTAGGTTGGACAATATTCTTGCAATATCCTCTTGCATATGATCTAGCTCCTCACGATTTACCACTTTCTGCCATAGTTGGTTGAAGAAATCACAGAGATCAATGAGTGTGTTTCTTATGTATGTGTCCATCAAATTCCTGATGGCCATCGGGAGGATTTGTGTCAACATTACGTGGCAATCATGTGACTTCATGTGTGCGAACTTCATTTTACCCGTGCTCACATCCATGAGACTTCTGATGTTTGCGGAGTAGGAAGAGGGTGTCTTAATTGACAACAAATGATTGTAGAACTCTTTTGCTTCTTTTGCAGTGAAATTATAACTCTGGCAAACGTGGAGGAATTTGTCACCATCTTCTGCTTCATTCATGCGTTTGGTTGATCACCAAGCATATCGAGTCATGCTCCGTCACCATCCTTTGTTTTACCTTTAATCTTGAGCAGAGTACCAAGGATGCTTTCACATACGTTCTTCTCTATGTGCATGACATCGATGCAGTGACGTACACTTAGAATCTCCCAGTAAGGTAATTGCCAGAACACTGATTTCTTCTTAAACACTTGCGTCCTGGGTGTTTTTTTCGACGACGAACCGGGTCCCTTGCCAAGCATAACTTCAATTTCTTTAGCCATTCTGTGGACCTCCTTCCTAGAATAAGGTCTTGGGCCCAAACCTACCTATGCCGTACCATCAAATTCAGCTTTCATCTTTTGGTATGGGTGATCTCTCCGTAAGAATCTACGATGATGCAAATACACGGTTTTGTGCGAGTTGGGAAGAAATCTACTCGCTGTCCTATCCATGCATGTGACACATCCTACATCTCCCCTTGTTTTCTGCCCCGACGTGTTGCCTAATGCCAGCATATCATGAATGGTGTGCAGCAGCAACACATGTAGATCGAAAATCTCCTTTTTGTAAGCATCATAACATTTTACACCAGGCTCTTTTACCCACAATGTCAGCAGTTCTTCTACCAGTAGCTGAAAGTAAATGTCGATGTCATTTCCAGGTTGCTTCGGACCTTGAATAATCATTGGCATCATGATGTATTTTTTCTTCACACACAACCAAGGAGCAAGGTTATATATGCACAGAAGCATCGGCCATGTGCTGTGTTTGGTGCTCATGTCGCCAAATGGATTCATCCCGTCAGTACACTCCCCGAGCCATATACTTCTAGGATCCATGGCAAAGTCTTTATGCTTTTCCTCGATTGACTCCCACTGAGCCCCATCTTCCGGGTGCCTCAAATATTCATCCGCAATTCGCTCATCATGATGCCACCGCAACCTCTTTGCCTCTCTAGGGTTTGCAAACAAACGCTTCAACCTTGGAATTAAAGGCAAGTACCAAAAAACCTTGAATGGGATTCCTGTCTTGATCTCGTCATCCAATTTGACCTTGTCCTTTGCTTTCCTGCGCTTGTATCGTGGATGCTTGCATATGCGACATGCACGCAAATCTTTGTACTCACCGCGGTACAACATACAATCATGCACACAAGCGTGCATCTTCTGGACTTCAAGTTCCAATGGGCAAACAACTTTCTTCGCTTCGTTCGTGCTTTTGGGGAGCACATTATCTTCTGGAAGAATGTCTTTGAAAAGACCTAACAACTCTGTGAAGCCCTTGTTTGATAGACCGTTTTCTGCTTTAAATCTAAGAAGCGCCAGTGTGGAACTCAACTTGGAATATTTCTTTTTGCAACCTGGATACAAATCTTTCTTTGAGTCTGCATCAATGGTTGGCAGATCCTTGTACCCAACCATATCTTTATCTGGGCCCTGGAAATCTGCAATCATAGCAGCAAAATCTAGCATACCATCAAGGTCATCGTCTTCGTCACCGTCTTGGTTTTCCAGTGGGATTTTTCGATTGTCTTTGTTCCATTGGTAGCTTGACGTCTGAGCCCTGAGGTTAGATTCAACATTCATGTGACTCTGGTTAGGGTTTGGCATCTCGCCGCCCTGGTTACCTTCATCCATGACCGGCTCTTCACCGTGTCTAGTCCAACGTGTATATCCATCCATGAATCCCCGCTTGAATAAGTGGTACTCGACGTCTGTAACTTTATGTGACTCTATATTGCCACAATCCTTGCATGGACACAGGATGTAATCGTCTTTACGGACTCTCTTCTTTGTCCTTTCAGCCAAAATGATGAACTCCGTCATGCCACTCACAAACTTTGAGCTTCTCCGATCCTTCATCCATTCAGATCGTTCCATCTGCACCACACAAGGGGTAATTCAAAAAAGCATTAATAAATGGATTAATTGATGCCCAAAGATGCGTGCATAAATCACAAGATTTTATTTTCATAATTTACGAAGGGCGCTCCATATTGTTTTATCCAGCCGTGCGATGACACAAATTAATGACCAGTATATTTACACGTAGAGTACAATATACTACCCATATGAATTGAATACCTTAATTAAGCCACTCAACGAAAACAATACCTTAATTAATTAGTCGCGTGGCGACCTCCACCCACCAGACAGAGAAGCGCGATGCCGCGGCACGCCGAGACAGCAAGGTCGATGAGCAAAGCTTAGTGGGGCATCCGCCTGAAGTTCAAGCTCCACTATCCCGCCTTCGACCGCGAGGGATGTGCTCCAATGACGCCGCCGCCGACCTCGAGGATTGAGATCTCCTCCTATCTCCCGCCGCCGACCAAGGATTAACCTCCTATCACGCCGCCACCACCGACCGACCGAGGATTGACCTCCTATCCGGTAGCCGCTGCCTCGGCCGCCGCCCCCATCTCTATCTACAGAGCGGTTGTTTTTATTTTTTTGACCGGTATCCGCAGAGCGGCTGTTTACAGTATTAACTCCATTATTGCATCCCCATATGTACCGGGTAGTACATCACATACGGTTATGTCACGGGAACCGTGTGTCACGCATGTTGTCTTCTCACACGGTTTCGTGTGGAAATCGTGTGTGAAGTTGTAATATCGAACACAAACGATATGTACAAACCGTGTGCCGTATACAACAGAGTGCGATAAGTAGTTCCCGACCGTTATCAGATCCCCACAGTTTCCCCATTTCCCCCAAATCCCTAGATAGCCCCCAAATTCCCTCGCGTGGCACTGACATTGGGAGAATGCGGACGAGTGGTTGATACGTCTCCAACGTATCTATGATTTATGAAGTATTTATGCCATGTTTATTATAGTTTTGTATGATTTTGGTGCACTTTTATATGGCTTTTATATGATTTTTATGGACTAACATAATGACCTAGTGCCCAGTGCCAGTTGCTGTTTTCTGCTTGTTTTTGGTTTTCCAGAAAATCCATATCAAATGAAGTCCAAATGCAGCGAAACTTTTTGACGATTTTTTCTGGAACATAAGAGACACTAGAAGCTTTGGGAGGTGGCCAGAAGACCCACAGGGGCCCCATGAGCCACTAGGGCGCACCACCCCCCAGGCGCGCCCTGGTGCCTCGTGCGCCCCCTGTGGCCCCTCTTCGCGTGATTCCAACGCCAAAAAATTATATATGTTCAGAAACCCCCGAAAGTTAACCTAGACGAGTTCTTACGCCACCGCAAGCCTCTGTACCTCCATGATCTAATCTACTGCCCTTTTTTGGCACCCTGCCGGAGGGGGGAAATCATCACCGGAGGCCATCTTCATCATCCCGGTGGTCTCCATGACGAGGAGGGAGTAGTTCATCCTCAGGGCTGAGGGTTTGTACCAGTAGCTATGTGTTTTATCTCTCTCTCTCGTGTTCTTGATTTGGCACGATCTTGATGTATCACGAGCTTTGTTAATATAGTTGGATCATATGGTGTTTCTTCCCTCTCTATCCTTGTTGTGATGAATCAAATCTTTTCAATTTGAGGTTTCATTATTGTCGGATTGAATATTTCAGATTTGAGAACACTTGATGTATGTCTTGCATATGAATACTCGTGGTGACAATGGGGTATTATATTGATTCACTTGATATATGTTTTGGCACTCAACTCGCAGATTCCCGCGGTGACATTGGGGTAATCTATGCATATGGGTTGATGCACGTTTTCATTATCTTTTCTCCGATAGAAACTTTGGGGTGCTCCTTGAAGTTCTTTGTGTTGGATTGAATATTATGAATCTGAAGTTGTTTGATGCATATTGAATAATCAACTCACGGATACTTGTGGTGACATTGGAGTATCTAGGTGACATTAGGGTTGGTTGATGTGTTTCATATGGTGTTATTTTAGTACGAACTCTAGGGCTATTCGTGACACTTATAGGGATGGCTCAATAGATTGATCGGAAAGGATAACTTTGAGGTGGTTTCGTACCCTACAACAATTTCTATCTTATGTTCTCCGCGAATAGGAACTTTGGAGTGATTCTTTGTCGCACGTTGAGGGATTGTTATATGATCCAATTATGTTAGCATTGTTGAGAGATTGCACTAGCGAAAGTATGAACCCTAGGCCTTGTTTTTAAGCATTGCAATACTGTTTGTGCTCCGTTTTATCACTTGCTACCTTGCTATTTTTATATTTTCAGATTACAAAAACCTATATCTACTATCCATACTACACTTTTATCACCATCTCTTCGCCGAACTAGTGCACCTATACAATTTACCATTGTATTGGGTGTGTTGGGGACACAAGAGATTTCTTGTATTTGGTTGCAGGGTTGTTTGAGAGATACCATCTTCAACCTACGCCTCCCACGGATTGATAAACCTTAGGTCATCCACTTGAGGGAAAATTGCTATTGTCCTACAAAACTCTGCGCTTGGAGGCTCAACACGAGTCTACAAGAATAAGTTGTGTAGTAAACATCCAGCTCTTTTCTGGCGCCGTTGCCAGGGAGGTGAGTGCTTGAAGGTATATCTTTAGATCTTGCAATTGAATCTTTTAGTTTCTTGTTTTATCACTAGTTTGGTTTATAAAAGAAAACTACAAAAATGAATTGAGGTTGCCTCATATTATTCGTCTTTATCATGTCTTTCTTGAAAATGATGGATCAAAAAATTGTGCTCAATTGATAGAAGAAGAATCCAATAAAATGTTTGGCACAAAATCCATGAATGATGAGCATGATTGCAATGTTGCTAGTATGAATTCTATGAATATCCATAATGCTAATGATATGCAAAGCCATAAGCTTGGTGATGCTATGTTTGATGAAGATGATATTTTTAGTCCCCCAAGTTTTGATGAGAAAATTTATTATGATGATTGCATGCCTCCTATTTATGATGATTATATTGATGAAAGTGGATTTGGAGAGGTCATGAATTTATTTAATGATGAATCCACTACTTTGGAAGAGGTTTCAATTGATTATGATGAGAACAAAATTGCTACTTATGATGATTATTGTGATGATACTTATGTTATGAAAAAGAGTGATGATTATTATTATAATACTTGTCATAATTACGAATACCCTTTTACTGAACATTACCCTTTTAATGTGGAAACAATTTTTAGTACTCAAGTATCTCATGATAGTTATTTTGTTGAGTTTGCTCCCACTATTATGAATGAGAAGAAAATTGCTTATGTGGAGAGTAGTAAAATTTCTATGCTTGTGGATCATGAAAAGAATGCTTTATGTGATAGCTATATTGTTGAGTTCATTCATGATGCTACTGAAAATTATTATGAGAGAGGATCATATGCTTGTAGGTGTTGCAATAATATCAAGTTTCCTCTCTATGTGTTGAATGTTTTGAAGTTATGCTTGTTTTGCCTTCCTATGCTAGTTTATTATTGCTCCCATAAATTGTTTGCTCACAAAATCCCTATGCATAGGAAGTGGGTTAGTCTTAAATGTGCTCTCTTTGTGTTTCAATTCTTTACTTTTATGTGAGCATCATTGAAATCATCATGCCTAGCTAAAAAGGCATTAAAGAAAAGCGCTTGTTGGGAGACAACCCAATATTTATACCTACTGTTTTTGTGTGTTCACATGATTAAGATACTGTAGTAATCATGTTTTATATGTTTTCTTTCAATAATGTGCCAAGGAAAGCCTTTGGGATAGTGTGGATGATTGTTGATTTGATTCTGTGCAAAAATAGAAACTTTTGCGTCCAGTGCTGGAATTTCTATTCAGTACTGGAGCGTGAAAAAATTCTGAAATTTTTACACAGTATTGGGTTACAAATTTTTTACGTTTTCCTAATTTTTCTAAATTTTTGGAGGTACAGAAGTTTGGTTTTTAAATCGCTTACTACACGCTGTTCTGTTTTTGACAGATTCTGTTTTCGATTCATAGTTTGCTTGTTTTAGTGTTTCCATAGCTTATATTGAGTAATATAAATTGTGGAAATGATACAATGCAGTAGTAATTATGTTAGAACAATTATGAATCTTGTCTTGACAGTACCTAAATGGATGATTTATTTTTATCATACTAATCTATCTCACGAAGTTCCGTTAAGTTTTGTGTGATTGAAGTTTTCAAGTTTTGGGTGAGATATCGATATGAGGAGAATAAGGAGCGGTAAGACCCTAAGCTTGGGGATGCCCAAGGCACCCCAAGGTAATATTCAAGGAAGACCCAAGCAACTAAGCTTGGGGATGCCCCGGAAGGCATCCCCTCTTTCGTCTTCAACATCATCGGTAACCTCACTTGGAGCTATATTTTTATTCGTCACATAATATGAGTTTTGCTTGGAGCATCATTTTGTTCTGTTGATATTTTCTTGCTGTTATAAATAATCATGTTTTGTATCTTTTCGTTCAATAAAATGCCAATTATAGCCTTTACCATGCTCAGTTTGCGAGTTTATGTCTTGCTGTTTGAAAACATAAAGTTTTCTGTTATGTCGAGAATATTCCTGAATAGTCAGGAGATGATAAAAATCTGAAATTTTTACACAGTAAGCATGCATGAGTCCTCTGTCACGTGGTAATTTTTGAGAATTTTTGTAGTTAGGGAAGTATGAATTCTTATTCACCCTTTACAGACTGTCCTGTTTTGGCAGATTGCTGTTATAGTTGCATTGTTTGCATATGTTTGCTTGTTTAATGTTTCTATTTGAGGATAGAAGTATTAAATATGCAGAGGCATTTTGTATGCAATGATTAATTATAATTTTAGTGATTTTCTACAGTAGATAATGTTAAGGTTTTGAGTTGATTTATACTAACTTATCTCACGAGTTCTTGTTGAGTTTTGTGTGGATGAAGTTTTTAAGATTTAGGAGAAGCCATGATATGAGAGGAATTAAGAAGACACAAGAGCTCAAGCTTGGGGATGCCCAAGGCACCCCAAGATAACATTCCAAGAAGTCTCAAGCAACTAAGCTTGGGGATGCCCCGGTTGGCATCCCACCTTTCTTCATCAACACCTATCGGTTAGCCTAAGTTTTTGCTTCTTCACATGATATGTGCTATTCTTGGAGTGTCCTTTTATTTTTGTTTTCTTTGCTATTTGAATAAAATACTTAAGATCTGAAATTTTTAAATGAGAGAGAGTCCTCACATAGCTACCTATTTACTTAACTACTCATTTGGTCTTCACTTATATCTTTTTGGAGTAGTTTGTCATTTACTCTTGTGCTTCACTTATATCCTATGAGTAAATTGTTGAAATGAATTGAATATCATAAAGTTGAAATTTATATGCTTCACATGCTTGTCCCATGGGGAGTAGTGACTTCACATACAAGAAGTATAAGTGGTAAAATTTATTGAAAGTTAACAAACATAGCATTGGTCACTTGAACAATTCATGAAAGAATTTTGAAGGAAGAGAAATTTCACATATAAATATACTATCTTGGACATATTCTATGATTGTGAGCCCCCATTAATTATTTTCAAGCTTGATCAAGTAGTTGACGTTGGACAAGGAAGACAACGTAATGAGTTATGTTTGTTTATATTCACATAGAAGTTATATTGTCATGGATCCTCTAACATGTGGGTGCTTGCTTAGGATCTTTTGCTAGCCAACAATTTGTACTAAGTAGAGATACTACTTGTGCATCCAAAAACCCTTAAACCCAGTTTCTTGCCATGAGTGTCCACCATATCTACCTATGGATTGAATAAGATCCTTCAAGTAAGTTGTCATCGGTGCAAAAAGCAATAAAAATTGCTCCTTAAATATGTATGATCTTTTATTGCAAGGGAAAATAAGCGTTGTGCGAACTTGTGATGGTAAAGAAATAAAAGCGACGGACTGCATAATAAAGGTTGCTATCACAAGGGGCAATATAACGTGACATTCCTTTGCATTAAGGGCTTGTGCATCCAAAAATAAAAAGCGGATGACAACCTCTGCTTCCCTCTGCGAAGGGCTTATCTTTTACTTTTCTGTATTTACTTTTCTGCAAGAGTCATTAATGTTCATCCCTATTCCGCTCTATTTATTCTCTAGTTGGCAAGCATCATGTGGTAGGGAATGATCCAGGCACATATATCCAGTTGAATATAGGTGATCATGAGTTATTATTGTTGACATTATCCCTGAGATAAATAAGTTGGGAGGCAAAACATTAAGCCCCTATCTTCCTATGTGTTTGACTGAAACAGTTTGTTCTAAAAATATGCTTTGAGTGTCAGCAATCATGGAAGACTAAATGATAGTTGAGTATGTGGAATTTGCTAGATCAAAGCTCTTACATAGACCCTTCCTGAAAATGAGATGAATTGTAATTGTTTGATTACTGAGAACATAGTTTGTTAGTTTTCAAGAAAGTTTATGGCCTATACTTTAAACATGTGAATAGCTTGCTACTTGATCATGAGAAGTTTTATGAGATGAGCTACTGTTTATGATATATAATGATGCTAGAAAAAGGTGATTGAAATTATCATTGATCAACCTTATGCACTATGCTAGAATTCACACTTCATAAATTATTTCTTTTATCATTTACCTACTCGAGGACGAGCAGGAATTAAGCTTGGGGATGCTGATACGTCTCCAACGTATCTATAATTTATGAAGTATTCATGCCATGTTTATTATAGTTTTGTATGATTTTGGTGCACTTTTATATGGCTTTTATATGATTTTTATGGACTAACATAATGACCTAGTGCCTAGTGCCAGTTGCTGTTTTCTGCTTGTTTTTGGTTTTCCAGAAAATCCATATCAAATGAAGTCCAAATGCAGCGAAACTTTTTGACGATTTTTTCTGGAACATAAGAGACACTAGAAGCTTCGGGAGGTGGCCAGAAGACCCACAGGGGCCCCATGAGCCACCAGGGCGCGCCACCCCCCCAGGCGCGCCCTGGTGCCTCGTGGGCCCCCTGTGGCCCCTCTTCGCGTGATTCCAATGCCAAAAAATCATATATATTCAGAAACCCCCGAAAGTTAACCTAGATGAGTTTTTACGCCGCCGCAAGCCTCTGTACCTCCATGATCTAATCTACAACCCTTTTTTGGCACCCTGCCGGAGGGGGGAAATCATCACCGGAGACCATCTTCATCATCCCGGTGGTCTCCATGACGAGGAGGGAGTAGTTCATCCTCAGGGCTGAGGGTTTGTACCAGTAGCTATGTGTTTTATCTTTCTCTCTCTCGTGTTCTTGATTTGGTACGATCTTGATGTATCGCGAGGTTTGTTAATATAGTTGGATCATATGGTTTACTTTTCTATATTTTACTGAAACGATATATCGCACATGACAACCTCTGCTTCCCTCTGCGAAGGGCCTATCTTTTACTTTTATGCATTTACTTTTCTATATTTACTTTTATGCAAGAGTCATTAATGTTCCTCCCTATACCGCTCTATCTATTCTTTAGTTGGCAAGCATTATGTGGTAGGGAAAGATCCAGGCACATATATCCAGTTGAATATAGGTGATCATGAGTTATTATTGTTAACATTATCCCTGAGATAAATAAGTTGGGAGGCGAAACATTAAGCCCCTATCTTCCTATGTGTTTGATTTGACTGAAACGATTTGTTCTAAAAATATTCTTTGAGTGTCAGCAATCATGGAAGACTAAAAGATGGTTGAGTATGTGGAATTTGCTAGATCAAAGCTCTTACATAGACCCTTTCTGAAAATAAGATGAATTGCAATTGTTTGATAACTGAGAACATAGTTTGTTAGTTTTCAAGAAAGTTTATGGCATATACTTTAAACATGTGAATAGCTTGCTACTTGATCATGATAAGTTTTATGAGATGAGCTACTGATTATGATATATATTCATGCTAGAAAAAGTGATTGAAATTATCATTGATCAAACTTATGCACTATGCTAGCATTCACACTTCATAAATTATTTCTTTTATCATTTACCTACTCGAGGACGAGCAGGAATTAAGCTTGGGGATGCTGATACGTCTCCAACGTTTCTATAATTTATGAAGTATTCATGCCATGTTTATTATAGTTTTGTATGATTTTGGTGCACTTTTATATGGCTTTTATATGATTTTTATGGACTAACATAATGACCTAGTGCCTAGTGCCAGTTGCTGTTTTCTGCTTGTTTTTGGTTTTCCAGAAAATCCATATCAAATGAAGTCCAAATGCAGCGAAACTTTTTGACGATTTTTTCTGGAACATAAGAGACACTAGAAGCTTCGGGAGGTGGCCAGAAGACCCACAGGGGCCCCATGAGCCACCAGGGCGCGCCACCCCCCCAGGCGCGCCCTGGTGCCTCGTGGGCCCCCTGTGGCCCCTCTTCGCGTGATTCCAATGCCAAAAAATCATATATATTCAGAAACCCCCGAAAGTTAACCTAGATGAGTTTTTACGCCGCCGCAAGCCTCTGTACCTCCATGATCTAATCTACAACCCTTTTTTGGCACCCTG
Organism: Elymus sibiricus; assembly: GCA_039707655.1. Classification (NCBI taxonomy): domain Eukaryota; kingdom Viridiplantae; phylum Streptophyta; class Magnoliopsida; order Poales; family Poaceae; genus Elymus; species Elymus sibiricus. The sequence continues at coordinate 313,804,582 of CM077676.1, forward strand.
CCGGAGGGGGGAAATCATCACCGGAGACCATCTTCATCATCCCGGTGGTCTCCATGACGAGGAGGGAGTAGTTCATCCTCAGGGCTGAGGGTTTGTACCAGTAGCTATGTGTTTTATCTTTCTCTCTCTCGTGTTCTTGATTTGGTACGATCTTGATGTATCGCGAGGTTTGTTAATATAGTTGGATCATATGGTGTTTCTTCCCTCTCTATCCTTGTTGTGATGAATCAAAACTTTTCCCTTTGAGGTTTCGTTATTGTCGGATTGAATATTTCAGATTTGAGAACACTTGATGTATGTCTTGCATATGAATACCCGTGGTGACAATGGGGTATTATATTGATTCACTTGATATATGTTTTGGCAGTCAACTCGCGGATTTCCGCGGTGACCTTGGGGTAATCTATGCATATGGGTTGATGCACATTTTCATTATATTTTCTCCGATAGAAACTTTGGGGTGCTCCTTGAAGTTCTTTGTGTTGGATTGAATATTATGAATCTAAAGTTGTTTGATGCATATCGAATAATCAACTCACGGATACTTGTGGTGACATTGGAGTATCTAGGTGACATTAGGGTTGGTTGATGTGTTTCATATGGTGTTATTTTAGTACGAACTCTAGGGCTATTCGTGACACTTATAGGGATGGCTCAATAGATTGATCGGAAAGGATAACTTTGAGGTGGTTTCGTACCCTACAACAATTTCTATCTTATGTTCTCCGCGAATAGGAACTTTGGAGTGATTCTTTGTCGCACGTTGAGGGATTGTTATATGATCCAATTATGTTAGCATTGTTGAGAGATTGCACTAGCGAAAGTATGAACCCTAGGCCTTGTTTTTAAGCATTGCAATACTGTTTGTGCTCCATTTTATCACTTGCTACCTTGCTGTTTTTATATTTTCAGATTACAAAAACCTATATCTACTATCCATACTACACTTTTATCACCATCTCTTCGCCGAACTAGTGCACCTATACAATTTACCATTGTATTGGGTGTGTTGGGGACACAAGAGATTTCTTGTATTTGGTTGCAGGGTTGTTTGAGAGATACCATCTTCAACCTACGCCTCCCACGGATTGATAAACCTTAGGTCATCCACTTGAGGGAAAATTGCTACTGTCCTACAAAACTCTGCGCTTGGAGGCCCAACACGAGTCTACAAGAATAAGTTGTGTAGTAGACATCAGTGGTGCTGATGGTTTTGGTGCAGCTGCTCCGGCTCGTATCGTCGCTCTCGGCGCCGCGATGGGCGGCGCCGCCACGATGGCGGTCACCGCCGAGCGCTTGCCCTAGGTCATCAGAAGGCCGGTGTACTACGGATCCGAATCGTCTTGTCAGGTTCCAATCAATCCCGATCTTTTTTAGCATGTCCAAATTAAAGTAGCTTCCTGCTCCATCCGTCCTGAATGACCCCCGCTCCCCCACCCAGGAAAGCGATCAACCACCGGATCCGGAGTATGACTCCAGACTCCCGCAACATGAGTTCTACTCCGAGTTTTGCACCACCGAGAAGTACCAAAAGCTGAGTTGTGCGCACGGACACACTCCCACTCGACATGTATGCACGGAGGGATTTGACATTGCCAGACGGTTTCTCAGTTGCCCCTTAGAGGTTAGTGCTAAGTTCATCATTTAAGTTGAGTTAATGCCCCCGCCCATCCTGAATATTTAATATTGGCAGGGATATGAGGCTTGTGCCTTTGTTAACTGGTTGGATGATAAACGGCATGGTAGGGCTCGGAGTGTTATCACCAAGCTCGCAGAAGATAATGTAAAGCTGAAGAAGAAGCTGACTGATCTGGAGTGTACAATCACTACGATGAAGCAAGACAGACTCAATCCCATGCAACAGATGAAAGCAAGAGACAAGAAGAAACTAGCATGTGTAGTTGTAGTTGTCGCATTAGCCATCTTCTATGTGCTGTTTGTAATGATGATTAGGGGTTTTGTTTGATTATTACTGGCTACATCAATAAGCAGAGCACATCTATTGCTTGACAACTGTCCTATGAAAACTGCTTGTTTCACATTTGGACTCTCCAACCTGTGTGTGTAATTATCACATTGAGAACTGCGCAACCGCGGGAATTTGGAGCGACTGGGTACTAATAATTGCGGTTGATTATATCAGGATTCTAACCGCCTGCCAAGGCGCCAATAAAAACCGTCAATCCCTCGCTTCAATTGCCATTCCTCTTTTCTTCATACCCCGCTTCAGTCTCCACCGTCTTCATCGCCCCGGCCGGCCGCGCTACACACTTACACACACTCTGCAATCTCGCTTTGTGTACGTACCACAGCCATATCGAGCAATAGCAAGGACGACAGTTTCGTCAGCAGTCTTCCGCCCGATGATAGGTCAACCTCGGAATCATCCCGCTCGTCTTCCATGAGTCCGGCGTTGAGCCCTGACCTCGATTTTATCCGGATCATGGAAGGGACGCCGCCGCCCGAGTCGTCGGACGACGACCAGACAGACAAGGACCCGTCGGAGGACGATGAAGACGACGACGATGATGATGATGAGGAGGAATGTTCGAACGAGGAGGACGACGATGACGACAGTGGCGGCGATGAAAAGCCAACGGTCAGCGGCAAGAAGCATCCTTGCCAAGACGATGTCGCGGAGCCATCCAACAACAACAAGAAGAAGAAGGACTAAATTAAGCAGACTGTATATCTCTATTGCCGTTTGCTCATATTAATCTGTGTCCCCTATCAATCTCATCGCAGACGGTTAGCAATACGTATTCGACAGAGATCTTTTACATTATCGCCCACAGTTGGTTTCTTGAATTGTGTGCCCTGTCGAGCACACAATTCACAACAAACAATCGTATGCGCTGTCTATAATTATCGCACACAATTTTTATTACCGACCTGTTTGCCGGATATCACACACATCTTGTTACGCCGAATCGTTTTTGTTCTTCTGGATCATCGCAAACAGTTCATCCGAGTGAACCGCATGCCGTGTATCGCACACACACCTCGAACTGGCTGCCCATTTCTGTTGTGTTGGGTAATCACAAACAGTTCATCCGAGTGAACTGTATGCCGTGTATCACACACACCTCGAACTGGCTGCCTGTTTCTGTTGTGTTGGGTAATCACAAATAGTTCATCGGAGTGAACTGTATGCCGTGTATCGCACACACCTCGAACTGGCTGCCCGTTTCTGTTGTTCTGGCTCATCACAAACAATTCGTATGGATCAACTGTATGCCACGTATTGCACACGCGTCTCTAATCTGAATCATTTTTTATGTCTCTGGCATCGCAAACAGTTCATCTTATTGGGGACGATTTTTTTACGACACCGTTTGTGATTCATGCATCGCACACAGTTTGGCCACGAGGTCTCTGATTCATGTGTCACGTTAACGGTCGCCTGTAGTAGTGTGAACCAAGCACGCATTTAGATGCGTGTAACAAGGAATCCACTCGGATACACCGAAGGCACTCGGACGTCCTCCCTCCAGTCGGTCAGATCGCACCACTCAGACAGTGAAGACGTAGGGGCGACGTGGGAGCTGCAACGGTCCGAAGGTGTTAAGTCAAGCTTCAAGTGCAGTCAAGACCATCGTTACCAGTAACTGTTGTAGTCATGGCTATTATAACTTGTAACTCCTGTAGTTATGATCATTAATGCCCCTCGCAATGTGGGAGAGAAGAGGCCCAGGCGCACTCTATATAAGCCGCCCTCTTCCTCCTGAGCAGGGGTTCAACACTCTTTGTAATCATCCACCCCCAGAGAAAACACAAGCCTACGGGCAACGAGACGTAGGGCTGTTACCTCCTCCGAGAGGGGCCTGAACTTGTATAATCCGAGTGTTACACCTGCGCTGTAGCTAGGCTCTGCCCCTCCTTCGTACCCCTAGTACTCATTGTCAGGCACATAACCCCGACAGTTGGCGCCCACCGTGGGGTTGTGCGTCTAGCGATTTCATAGCGCAGGTGGAATTTCATCATCATCATGCAGTTCGGCGGCGAGATCCGATTTGGAGCGCTCAGCTTCATCGCCGATGACTCGACGTGGCTCCAGGAAGCCCCGCTTGACGTGGAGTCGCTGGCCATCCATGGCACGGCGCACTTCCGTGCATCTTCGTACGGAGTTCTTCTCCGGCAGCCATCGGTCCCTTACCGAGTGGTTCCTCTTCTTCCTGCTGGTCGCCGTCGCAAGCGCTCTGGGCGCTCATGGCTCCAGCGTTGGATCAAGCATGCTGTGGCCATCCAGGCCGCAGCCGAGCATGTGGTGGCACTCGAGCCTGACGAGCCCGCCCTTGACCTTTCTGATGGATTCCACGACGACTCCGCCGAGGGGTCCGAGTGCGAGAGCGTCGAATCCACGGCCGAAGTCCTCATGGCCGGCCCAGCGCCGCACGGCCCGCCGAGGTACTCGGACCCCCCGTGACGGACACGTGGGCACTTCGCGCGACAACGACAACCAGGGAGATGAGCACTCTCCCCGTCATGAACCTTACGTTCCCCAAGCTCTCACTCGGGAGCAGAGTGACGAGCTTCGTAGGAAGAATGAGCAGGCTCTGCACACTCCCATCACAGGGACGACTCCCGAGGCCCTGACCATGGAGTGCGTTTGGCCACTTTGGCCGAACGAGACTGCCTGGATCGGCTGCAGAAGGAGCTGGATGATCGCGCTCGCCAGCAACCCAGTTCCAGTCGGCACAAATGCCGGTTGTTCCCGAATGACCAGCCCAGGAAGTACCAGGTGCTCAACACTCCGCTGCAAAACTTGGCGGCGGTGACTAGGATCGCTGATTCTATTCAGCACTCCGGCTCCACTGCCGGAGAAGGGATTCGCCTGATCCAGGTCCTACTGAAGATAGTCTTGTCACAGAACGCGGCAGTGTTGCAATCCCGCGATCGCATCCATAGAGCATCAGTGCGTGCCAAAACCGTTCAATCGGCCCACAGTCCCCTAGGCTCGGGGAGACGCTGTGCGACATCCTCCTCGAGAGATCAGCACGGAGATCAGAGGCATGACCGAATCGTTTCCCCCTGGCGACATGATGATTACGATCGGACCCGGATGCCCCCTCCGCGGGATGTCTCATACGGGCGCCAGCCCTATGATGACAGGCGCCCTCCCAGAGACGATCGTAGGCCGAGCCCCTCATACCGTCCGGGTGACCTCCGGGACCCCCGGTTCAATGCGGGATCCGTCCTCGCTCAGAACCTGGTCAACAGAGGGCGGGCACTGAGGGAAGGCCTTGACGCTGACATTCTGCGTGGTTCCGCATCCTCCGGACCCGAGTGTTTCAGCCGGTACATTCGGGCCGCAGACATCCCAAGCAATTTTAGATTGGCGACAGGCATCAGTAAGTTCATTGGCGAGTCGAAGCCAAAGATTTGGTTGGAGGACTACCGAGTGGCCGTCCAGATCTTAGGCGGCAATGACAATGTGGCTATGAAACATCTGCCGCTAATGCTCGAGGGGTCGGCCTGGGCGTGGCTCAACCAGTTGACACCTGGCAGCATATACTACTGGGACGACCTGGCTTGGGTCTTCATCAAGACTTTCGGGGGCACGTACAAGCAGCTAGGTGGGTTGTCAGAGCTGTAGCATTGTGTTCAGAAGCAGAATGAGACTCTTTGGGAGTACATCCAGCGATGGACCACCCTGCATAACACGGTGGAGAATGTCACTGAGCACCAGGCGATCTGCGCCTTCAAAGCCGGCATCAGGTATCGAGAGCTGGCTCTGAAATTTGGCCGAACTGAGATTCCGACTCTCAGTCGGGCGATGGAGATAGCCAATCAGTACACTAATGGTGAAGAAGAAGACCGGCTGAGGAGCGGCAAGGGCCGAGCCGGAGATGCAGACCAGTCGGAGAACAACAAAAACAAGAAGCAGAAGCGCAAGGCCGAGGCAGCCAACAATGCAGAGGCCGCAGCCCTGGCCGGCCAAAGCAAAGGCAAAGGCCAGCCAAAGCAGAAGAAGGAGTGGGCCGGCAAGAAGAAAGCCGCCCCGAAAAATGATATCCTTGATCAACCCTGCCAGATTCACATGAAGAGGGATGAAGAAGGTAACCTAATTCTGCCGAAACATACCACTCGGGAGTGCCGGCTGCTCAAGCAAGAGATGCGGCAAGATCCCCCAGAGGGAAAAGATGAGGACGAGGACGACGATGGGGGCAAAGACGCCTCTGGGTACCCCCACATCAAGAAGGTCCTGATGATCTTTGCTGATGTTGAAAGTAAGAGTCGCCTCAAGGTGATAAACCGAGAGGTCAATATGGCAGTTCCGACTGTCACTAAACTCCTAGACTGGGCCAAGACTCCCGTCACCTTCAACCAGTCGGATCACCCAGCCCACGTACCGACCCCTGGGCGGCAGGCGCTGGTAGTCGATCCTGCCGTTGGAGGAGTCCGACTGCGCAAAGTTCTCATGGATGGCGGCAGCGGGCTGAACATCATCTACGCTGACACTCTAGAGGCGATGGGCTTTCTGATGTCCCGACTGAGTAAAAGCAACATGCAATTCCACGGGGTCATCCCCAGGAAAAAGGCAAAATCACTCGGGCATATCGCCCTCGACGTCGTATTCGGCGAAGAGAAGAACTTCAGGAAGGAAAGGTTAACCTTTGAGGTGGTGGACTTCCGTAGTGCTTATCACGCCATCATGGGTAGGCCCGCCTACGCACGATTCATGGCCAGACCATGCTATGTGTATCTTCAACTCAAGATGCCAGGCCCGAGAGGCGTGATCACCATCACGGGAAACCGCAAGATAGCCGAAGAATGCCTGCAGAAAGGCTCCTAGATTGCTGGCGAGCAGATGGCAGTGGCCGAGTTGGACGAGTACAAAAAAGTGGTCGATTCGAGTGATCTGCTCAAGTCCAAGAAGCCGACTGTGGAATCTACTTTCCAGTCGGCCGGCGAGTCGAAGCAGGTTCACGTCCATCTGACAGACCCGAACGCCGCCCTAACCAACATCTCCACGATGCTTGACAGCAAATAGGAAGGCGAGCTCATCCAGTTCCTCCGTGAGAACTGGGACATCTTCGCATGGAAGCCTGCTGACATGCCGGGTGTTCCCAGGGAACTGGCTGAGCACCGACTCCATGTCGACTGGAAGATGAAGCCAGTCAAAGAGCACCTTCGACGCTCTATGACCGAGAAGCGCAAGGCGATTGGCGAGGAGATCGCGCGGCTCTTAGCCGCCGAGTTTATCCGCGAGATATACCACTCCGAGTGGCTCGCCAACGTTGTTTTGTTCCCCAAGAAGGATAAATCCCTCCGAATGTGCATTGACTTCAAGCACATCAATCGGGCTTGCCCGAAGGATCATTTCCCGCTCCCTCGCATAGACCAGATAATAGACTCTACTGCGGGGTGCGAACGTCTGTCATTTCTGGATGCGTACTCCGGGTACCACCAGATTCGTATGTACGGTCCGGATGAAATAAAAACTGCATTCGTCACCCCATTCGGGTGTTTTTGTTACGTCACGATGCCATTCGGACTGAAAAATGCAGGCGCGACTTTCATGCGCATGGTGCAGAAGTGCTTGCAGAAGTAGATCAGTCAGAACGTGGAGGCCTACATGGACGACATCGTGGTAAAATCCAGGAAAGGTTCCGACCTCCTGGCAGACCTCGCCGAGACCTTTGCAAACCTACGCTGTTATAAGATCAAGCTCAATCCAGCCAAGTGTACTTTCGGAGTGCCCGTAGGCAAGTTACTTGGCTTCCTTGTTTCCGAACGAGGGATCGATGCTAACCCCGAGAAGATCGGCGCCATAGTCCGAATGAAGCAACCGCAACGTCTGCATGATGTACAGAAACTCACGGGCTGTCTGGCAGCTCTGAGCAGATTCATCTCATGACTCGGTGAGAAGGCCCTGCCACTCTACCGACTCATGAAGAAGTCAGAAAAGTTTGAGTGGACGTCAGAAGTGCAGGCCATGTTCCAAGAACTCAAAGCCCTGTTCTCCACCCAGTCGGTGCTTACTGCTCCGGGCAGCCAAGAGCTCTTGCTCTTGTACATCGCGGCCACGAGCCAAGTTGTTAGCACTGTGCTCACTGTGGAGCGTGAGGAACAAGGCAAAGCCTTCAAGATCCAGCAGCCAGTTATTACATTTCTGAGGTTCTGACACCTTCCAAGCAAAGATATCCACACTACCAGAAGCTGGTTTACGGGATCTATCTGACCGTGAAGAAGGTGGCCCATTACTTTCAAGAGCAGTCGGTCACGGTGATAAGTGATGCTCCCCTGTCAGAGATTCTCAACAACAGAGATGCCACAGGTCGAGTGGCCAAGTGGGCCATTGAACTCCTCCCGTTGGATATCAGGTTTGAGGCCAAGAAAGCTATCAAGTCACAAGCCCTAGTGGATTTCCTAGCTGAGTGGGTTAAGCAAGAACAACCGGCCCCGAGTGTCCCCGAGCATTGGACTATGTTCTTTGACGGCTCCAAGATGCTCAATGGCTCAGGTGCTGCAGTGGTCCTAGTGTCCCCCAGGGGCGACCGTCTCAGCTACGTAGTTCAGATTCACTTTGATTCCTCAAACAATGAGGCAGAGTATGAAGCTCTTTTGCATGGGCTGCGTATGGCGATCTCCCTGGGGATCTGCCGACTGATGGTTTATGGTGACTCGGATTTGGTTGTGAATCAAGTGATGAAGGAGTGGGACATTCGAAGCCCAGCTATGACAGGCTACTGCAATGCCGTGAGAAAGCTAGAGAAGAAATTTGAAGGACTGGAGCTCCATCACATCCCTCGGCTAAAAAAAATCAAGCAGCTGATGACCTAGCCAAGATCAGCTCCACTCGGAAAGTAGTTCCGAAGAATGTGTTCCTAGAGCACTTACACTCGCCCACAATCTAGGAAGACCCTTTTGCGGAGGAGCCCCCACAGCCAGTCGGACCTTCCAATCCGACTGAAGTTGACATTCCAGCAGTTGTCGATTTGGTTCATGAGGTGCTGGTTATCACTCCCGAGTGGACCGAGCCATACATTGCATACCAGCTTAGGCAGGAACTCCCTGAAGATGAGGTAGAGGCCCGCCAAATGGTCTGTCAATCGAAGGCCTTCACTGTCATGGGAGATCAGCTCTACAAGAAGAGTACCTCTGGAGTCACTCAGCATTGCATTTCGCCAAAAGAAGGGCATCAGATCTTACAAGAGATTCACTCGGGAACCTGTGGGCATCATGCTTCCTCTCGCACGTTGGTTGCTAAGGCATTCCGGGCAGGTTTCTATTGGCCTAGAGCCAATGAGGCCGCCCGTGACATCGTCGACCAGTGTGTCGAGTGCCAGTTTTACGCGAACCAGTCGCACAAACCAGCATCAGCTCTGAAGACGATTCCGCTCACATGGCCATTCGCTGTCTGGGGACTCGACATGGTCGGTCCACTCCGGACCGGAGCCAGCGGATTCACCCATCTGTTGGTAGAGGTGGACAAGTTTACCAAGTGGATTGAGGCAAAGCCTATAAAGAAGTTGGACTCACCGACTGCAATCAAGTTCATCAAGGAGATAAGGTTTGGAGTCCCTCACAGCATCATCACGAACAACGGGTCAAACTTCGATTTAGACGAGTTCCACGAGTTTTGCTACACCCAAGGCACTCGGGTCGACTATGCCTCCGTGGCTCACCTGCAGTCGAATGGGCAAGCGGAGCGGGCGAATGGGATGTTGCTCCAAGGGCTAAAGCCACGCCTCATGCGCGACCTGAAGCATGCCGCGGGAGCCTGGGTTGTTGAGCTGCCGTCGGTCCTCTGGGGCCTACGGACGACCCCGAATCGGTCCACGAAGCGCACCCCTTTCTTCATGGTGTACGGCTCAGAAGCTGTCCTGCCGAGTGACTTACTGCATAACTCCCCTCGAGTGGATTTGTACTCGGAGGAAGAAGCCGAAGAAGCACGTCAAGATGGCCTTGACCTTCTTGAGGAAGAGCGTGAGCTGGCGCTCATCAGGTCGACTGCGTATCAGCAAGATCTGCGCCGTTATCATGACAGACATGTCAGAGGGCGCGCTTTCCAGGAAGGAGATCTGGTCCGCCGACTGGATCAGCAGAAGCCTCACAAGCTGGCACCCCCATGGGAAGGACCCTTTGCGATATCGAAGGTCCTGAACAACGGAGCCTATCGGCTCTACAACTTCGCCAAAGACACAGAAGAGCCCCGAGCTTGGAATGCGGATCTGCTCCGCAAGTTCTTCACCTAGAATAAATTTCTCTTCATTGTAATAGTCTTCCGAATGAAATTAGATGAATAAAAGTCTTACTTTTCCTGTAATTTTGTCTAATTTGGGCCGGTACCATGTTTTCACTCCGGTGACTAATAGTGTTCGGAAACTAACTTACCCCCAGCGGGTGAACCGGCTTAGCTGCGAACCCGATTCGCCTAAGTTAAAAAACACCTCCGAGTGGGAGGTTCCTCTTCACTCGGGGGCTTAGCTGTGAACCAGCTTTCGCCTAAGTTAAAAATCATCTCCAAGTGGGAGCTTCCTCTGCACTCGGGGGCTTAGCTGCGAACCAGCTTTCGCCTAAGTTAAAAATCATCTCCGAGAGGGGGCTTCCACTGCACTCGGGGGCTTAGCCGCGAACCAGCTTTCGCCTAAGTTAAAAATCATCTCCGAGTGGGAGCTTCCTCTTCACTCGGGGGCTTAGCCGCGAACCAGCTTTCGCCTAAGTTAAAAATCATCTCCGAGTGGGCGCTTCCTCTTCACTAGGGGGCTTAGCCGCGAACCAGCTTTTGCCTAAGTTAAAAATCATCTCCGAGTGGGAGCTTCCTCTGCACTCGGGGGCTTAGCCGCGAACTAGCTTTCGCCTAAGTTAAAAATCATCTCCGAGTGGGAGCTTCCTCTACACTCAGGGGCTTAGCTGCGAACCAGCTTTCGCCTAAGCTAAAAATCATCTCCGAGTGAGAGCTTCCTCTACACTCGGGGGCTTAGTCGCGAACCAGCTTTCGCCTAAGTTAAAAATCATCTCCGAGTGAGAGCTTCCTCTATATTCGGAGGCTTAGCTGCGAACTAGCTTTCGCCTAAGTTAAAAAACATCTTCGAGTGAGAGCTTCCTCTTCACTCGGGGGCTTAGCTGCGAACCAGCTTTCGCCTAAGTTAAAAAACATCTCCGAGTGAGAGCTTCCTCTTCACTCGGAGGGCTTAGCCGCGAACTAGCCTTCGCCTAAGTTAAAATAGAACAGAAAAAACTGTGTCGGCAAACGTAGCAAAGATGCAAATATTCGAGTAAACTCCGATCCGCTCGAGTACTCCTAGCAAAAGCAAAGTGCATGAGCCCAAGGCTCATCAAAGTTTAACGGTTACATTAACCACTCGGCATTCCGAGGCAAATCAAGCTTAAGTGTTTTCTGATCACTCCTCCGTGGGAGGACCGGCTGGGTCAACGAAGGTGTCAAGGTCAATGTTGTTCATGATCTGAGTGGCGGCCTCGATGAATGTCTCCTTGAAGTCCTCAAACTTGAGCTTCTTCTTGTTGGCGACCTTCAGCGACTTCAGCTTCTCCTCGTCCACGTCCTTGTAGTGGACACGGACGAGTGCGAGCGCCACGTCAACTCCACAGCGGGCAGCAGACTTCTTCCAAGCTTGCACTCAAGTCAGGATCTCCTTCAGTCGGGTCATCATAGACTCCACGTCATTCTGAAGCTCTTCACCCAGGAGGAGTTCTTGATCTATCTTGGTCAAGGCAGACCTCAGTCGGATGATGTACCCCACGGCGCTCTCGAGGCGCTCCTCCAGACGGAGGATGGCCATGGTGGTGTTGTCCCTGAGAAGCTGCCTTGAGGGGTCCAGGTCCTTCTTGACTCGGTCTGTCTCCAGCTCAAAATTATAGCAGAATTCTGCCGAGAGAGGCAGTTCGAGATCAGCACTTATAGAAGATTTGGAAATAAAGAAGGTTCACTCAGCAGCTTGGCTTACCTTCAAGTTTCTTGCCCATTTCCTTGCCGAACTCTTGGACATACTGCTCAAGTTCCGCTTTCTTCTCGAGGAGTTTCGTGATCTGAGAATCCAGTGTTTTCTTCTCCTCTTCAAAAGCATTCGCCTGAGCATTGTACTTGTTCTCCCACTCGGCATACTTCTACTTCAGCTCGGCGATTTCGCCCTTCGCCGCCTCAGCAGCGATCTTCAGAGTCTTGTTCTCTTCTTTGAGTTTGCTGACCGATGCCAGTTTCTCCTCGGCGGCTTTGGTCTTGCTCTTGGCATCCTTCTGCGCCAGCGCCAACTGCTTGTCCTTGTCTTCAGGAGCCTGCTTCATGGTTTCTAAAGAAATAGAAGTCCTGAGCCTCATTACAAGGATGCATTCTCGCTACGAACATCTGCTAAAGTGGATTGAAAGATCAAAGAAAACATAAGGTTCATCGAACAGTCGAATGTGGAAATTTACCTCCCAAGATGTTCTTTTCCTTCTCGAGGCGGTCGCTCTTGTGCTTCTCAGCCTCCAGATCCACTCGGAGCTGCAGCACCTCCTTCTCCATGGCAGCGTAGTGGGAGCCGAGCTCGCAGGCCCTCTGTTACAACACAATGAAACAATCAGTCGACTGAGAAATAAAACACTTCTTAAGGGAGGAACAAGCTTGACCAGTACCAGATCCTGAAATACCCTCTGACAGCCGAGTCGGCAATGAAGAAAATCGAGGACAACAACACGCTAGCCTTCATTGTTGACCTCAAGGCAGACAAGCTCGATTAGTTCGAATCTCCCTGGTCTACCAAGCCTCCCACTCGGCCAGCCGAGTGAGAGGACGCACCCTGAGTGTTATTGAATAAAGAACTCTAAGACTCTCGCCGGCTGCTTCCAATCGACGACAGTCTCGGGGACTACGCCCAGTGGGTGCACTCAGCGTGCCTCCACTTCAGCCAGTCGTACACCACCTCGACCTGGATAAGGGCTTCCTTGCTAGCTCCCACCTGGTCCTCAGGGACCCTTTGCAATGAGAACAGGGTGACTGGAGCAGGGTTCGAGGTCGGCGCCAGTGGAGGCATGGAAGTCGCCTTTGCAACACCCTTTGCTGGCGAAGCAGTCCTGGTGAAGACCTTTGCGGGCGAGATCTTTTCCACTCGGCCGCTGGTAGCCTCCTACATGATGACATCGTCACTCGGCGGGGCCTTCTCACCAGCTCCTGAGCTCGACAGGTCGGCGTTGTCATCATCGTCAAGGTGGATGACTTCACTCGAAGCTGCAATCATCTGAAGATCAGCACGCTAAACGAACAAGTATTCGGGTTCAGACTCAAATAGATCAGACAGTACCTTTGGAGGTCGTAGCGTCCATAGCCTGGGCTTCAGGTTGCGCCTTCTCAGGGGCATCCGGGTCCGGCGACGTGGTAGACATCTCGTTTCTGCACTCTCGAAGCCGCTTAGTTATTGGTCAGCAAAAACTCACTCGGCAAAATAGATTGACACCCATCACTTACGTCGAAGCCACAGGCACCGTCATTTTGATCTTGGGAAGAGCGGCCTTCCGGGGCTTGGTGGTGGTGAGCTTGGGCTGTTTGAGCTGCTTCTCAGGCGACTCCGTCGACCCAGCTCGTCCGCGCTTTGCCCCGCGAGTTACAGGGGCCGCGGCGGTCAGCCTGGAACCACTCGGTGCCTGGGTCCCACCCGCTCGAGCACTCGGATCATGCTGAGCCTTGGTGCGGGGCTCCTTAGGACCTCCCCCAGATGGAGAGGATTCCGCCTCCTCGCCTTCCTTGGTCTCGGTGTCCTCGTCGCTGTCCTCCTTCTCTCCACCGTCGTCGTCTTCACGGTACTGCCGTTCGGTGTCGCTCGTCACGTCCTCCGGGTCGTGGTCGACACTCGGAATCTACGAGATGATCTTCTGGAAGCTCTGCTGAAGGAAAAACGCATGTCAAAATCAGAGTCAGTCATATGGAGGAATCACTGCCAAAACCACTCGGATGAAGTGCAAACTTACATCGGCAGGCAGGTGCTCCAAACCATATGGAGGCACTTTTCTGGCTCCGCGCAGGTTGTCGGGCGCGGAGGTGATTGCCTTGATCTTCTCTTCAACGGCCTTCTTAGTTAGGTCGTCGGGGTGTACTCGGGTGTGGTCGTTTGACCCTTCATACATCCACATTGGGTGCTCTCTGTCTTGCAGCGGCTGGATGCGCCGACTGAGGAACGCCTCCAGCAGGTCCATCCCGTCGACTCCGGCTCGCACCACTCCTACCAGGGCGTCCACCAGGATCCCAATGTCCACCTTCTCCTCCTTGGCCACCGTGAGGGACGACGGGGCGGCGACTCTCGCTGCCGAGTACAGCGGGAGACCAGTCGGATTCCCTTCACTCGGAACGTCTTGCAGTAGAACCAGCTGTCCTGCCAGCCCTTGACGGAGTTGGGGAAGCTCATCTTGGGGAAGGCGGAGTGCCCTCTTAGCTGGATGCCCAATCCCCCGCACTGCTGGGTCACGTTGGTCTTCTCCCCTCTCGGTGAATCCTTCTTCACCGTCATCGATCGACAAGTGAAGATGTGCTTGAACAGCCCCCAATGGGGGTAGCAGCCAATGAAGTTCTCGCACAGCGAGACAAACGCCGCCAAGTAAACCACCGCATTCGGTGGGAGGTGGTGAAGCTGCGCCCCGAAGAAATCCAAGAACGCACGGAAGAAAGGGTGTGGGGGCATCGAAAAACCTCTCTCGATGTGGGTGACGAGGAGGACCCGCTCGTCGGCGTGCGGCGCGGGCTCCGATTCGTCCGCCTCGGGCACTCTCCAGCCTCCCACGGGGATCAGCCCTTCGGTCTCCAGCTCCTTCAGCCGGCCCTCCATCACCCGCGATGGAATCTAGTCCCCCTGGATGTGACCCGCCGCCGGACTGGCGCTCGAGGATGCACCTTTCCCCACCTTCTTCGCCCTCTCCAACCTGGCTGTCGTCTCCTTCACCATGTTGCCGTTCGCCTGGGTGCTTGGAGTGGAGGCACGGGTGGAAGAGGAGAACAGAGAGCACGAGGAGGAAAGGGGATCTGGGATTTACCCTACCCCGCACGAATTTTATACTGTGAGTAAAATCCCTTCGCAGGATCTCGGCCGCTGATCCCCGGATCGGACGGCACTTGCTGCTACTACACACACAGAAGTAACAGGGCACATGGTGGTTGTTAGGGCAGAAATCGAGGCGCCACGCCCCACTTTCCCCACTAACCGCGACGTAACTGCTTCCGCGCGCACACGCAAGATTTCAATCCCTCGCAGTTTCCGCCGAGAGTCAATCCGATTGATTTCTCTTGTCCCTTTCCTAAAGGACACCCGTCAGTCCGGCCGACCACCTTCCGCGGGTCACCGTGCACTCGGACACGTAAAACATCCGACTAGGGTCACCTCCAGGATTGCGATGGGATGAGCTCAGCGCCCCTCCACGGGTTAACTTGGCCCTTTCACTAGGCTCCAAGGCGTGTGCCTCATAACTTTGGACTCGGAGCTGACCCGCGCTGGCATTCCCCTGGGATAAAGAGTGGCATCTCTCCGGAGAATCAGACCACGCACCGGCATCGTCACTCGAGTTTCATGGCATGCCCTCACTCGGGCCTCAAGTCCATCTCTCTCGAGAGACACGCGAATGCCACGAAATTTTGCCCAGCGATCAACAATGTCCGATCACTCGGAAAACCTTTAGTCCAGAATCTGCCGCGGCTTCACTTAAAGGTAGCTGTTTGGGAATGGACGTCGAATGCCTCCGAAGCACTCGGACCGATCCGAAAACCCAACTCACTCATCCTGCGAAGCCTTAACCGATTCAGGGGCTAATGATGGGGTCACCTACCACTGGTAGGGTCACAGACCTGACATCTAAGGCCCACCTGGGGTCCCATGCCATCATTAATAGGTCCCTAGACCAAGCACGCATTCGGATGCGTGTAACAAGGAATCCACTCGGATACACCAAAGGCACTCAGACGTCCTCCCTCCAGTCGGCCAGATCACACCACTCGGACAGTGAAGACATAGGGGTGACGTGGGAGCTGCAACGGTCTGAAGGTGTTATGTCAAGCTTCAAGTGCAGTCAAGACCACCGTTACCAGTAACTGTTGTACTCATGGCTGTTATAACCTGTAACTCCCGTAGTTATGATCATTAATGCCCCTCGCAACATGGGAGAGAAGAGGCCCAGGCGCACTCTATATAAGCCGCCCTCTTCCTCCTAAGCAGGGGTTCAACACTCTTTGTAATCATCCAGCCCCAGAGAAAACACAAGCCTCCGGGCAACGAGACGTAGCGCTGTTACCTCCTCCGAGAGGGGCCTGAACTTGTATAATCTGAGCGTTACACCTGCGCTGTAGCTAGGCTCTGCCCCTCCTTCATACCCCTAGTACTCATTGTCAGGCACATAACCCTGACACTGCTCGCTCTTCCTCTTCTTCTTCATCTGTGGCATCATCTCTCCTCATAGATGTGAGTTTGAACACCACATTAGCCACTTGCTTCCTTTCTCTCTTCTTGCCTGCTACCTTGGGCTTAGACTTGATGGGTTCCTGCTGAGATCCTCCTGGATTCTCTGAAGAAATACCTTTCTTGGCAGCTGTAGAGGCAGAGATCTTCCTGGTGACTCCTCTTTCTTTCTGAGTGATGTACTCTTTGGAAACAACTTTTGGCTTCTTCTTGGAGGTTACTTCCTTAGGATGGAAGTCCTCATCATCAGATTATGAGCCCTTAGCTTTTCTGGTTCTCTTGGCTGCCTTGGGCAGATTACTGGGTGTGCTCCTGCTGGCCTCATCAAAACTGCCCTTTGGACTAGAGCCTGCACTTAGATCAACATTGGCCTCAGAGGCATTCTGACTGTCACTGGCATCTGACATCTTGCAAACAGACCTGTGAAGAAGTTGGGTATAGGCAGAGTAGATGAGTTATCACAAAATGCAGCTGGTTTTTCAAAAATCTGAGTTCAAATCTTAGTTTCAAATTTTCACAGAAGACATTTCGAAACAACCGAGTTGAACATTTCGGTGATACCGAAGCACTTAACAGAGACCAGACACGCAGTTTCGGTCAGACCGATTTGTGGTTCGGTCTTGCCGAGATGCTAGGGTTTCACAGAAACTTTGTTTCGGTCTCACCGATCAGTACAACTTGGCGGTTGTCGTGGTTTTGTCACGGCAAGATGTCCTCGTGAAAGGACTTAGTGGTGAGGCCATCGCGACTAGGTGGTAGCTTGAACGGGGTTGATCGGAAACGAGAAGACACGAGTTTTACCCAGGTTCGGCCCCTCGCGGTGGAGGTAAAAGCCTACGTCCTGCTTGATTGATATTGATGATCATAGTTTCGATTACAAGGGTGTTGTTTCCCTGAATCTATCTCGAGAGCTATCAAAACGTCTGTCTTGAGACCTGCCAAAACATCTGTCTCCAGACTTATCTGTCTATCTTGACCTCTAAAAACTTGTCCCTCTAACTGCCCGGAACTCCCCTTTATATATAGGTGAGTCCCTGGCTTACATGAGATTCCGGGTTATACCCGTGATTGGAGTCCTACTCTAAGTCATCCGTGTTTTCCAAGTTAAAGGGTCTCCATCTTGTATTTTGACTCCTCGCCCGGGTCACTGTAGCAGACCGGGTTAACATCCAGGCACTGTAGCATGCCGGGTTAACTTCCTGGCACTGTAACGGGCCGGGTTAACACCCTGGCACTGTAGCAGGCCGGGTTAACATCCTGGCACTGTAGCATGCCGGGTTAACATCCTGGCACTGTAGCATGCCGGATTAACTTCCTGGCACTGTAACGGGCCGGGTTAACATCCTGGCACTGTAGCAGGCCGGGTTAACATCCTGGCACTGTAGCAGGCCGGGTCTCATCTTCGGGGCTCATCTTCAGGACTCATCTTCAGGACTCATCTCCAGAAATGACTAAGTCTCAGGGCGGCTTAACGTCATGTGCCGGGTCATATCGTGGAGTTATATCCCCGACATTAGCCCCCAGATTAGCTTGGATTTATTCATGCTAAGCTCCTGAGTTTCTTCCATATCAATATGTTGATGCTGGTTCCATGCAGAAAAAATAACCCTGATGATATTTTCGAATTGTCTTCGAACTATCTTGGCTTGATAAAAAGAAAAAATCCGTCTGATGTTGTGCCAACTTTCAATGCTTCAGACTTTGATGAATAAAAAATCGGTATGATGTTGAGCTGACTTGTCTGAATAGCTCGGAGGAGATAACCTGTAGCCCCCAAGTCGTAAGAGTAAAAAACAAAGTGATGACTTTAAGACTTGCTTAAATATAAATGTTGCAACTTTGCAGAAATCCGGGTTGTTCGTCGGGGTCTCCAGTCAGAAACTGAGTGTTTTGCACTTCACATGTGTAGCCCCCAAGGGCCGGCTCATTAGTATATGATGGGCCGGGTCTTCAATCTTGGACCTTTTGATCTATTTAAACAACTGACTGTTGTAACCCCCAAGTGCCGGGTCGTTTGCTTGCAGCAACTTGGAACTTACATGTACTCCTTTTGAAAAGAACATCATATGATGTAGCCCCCAAGCTTCGGGTCACTATTAAGGCTTGTGTACTTTGAATTTTTGACAGGAGCAATTGGTAGCCCCCAAGGGCCGGCTTATCATTATGTGATGGGCCGGGTCTTCAGTGAGACTAGTAAAAATGAACATACATTAGCCCCCAAGTGCCGTGGTGCATGCTTGCAGTGACATGGGACTTTCATACTTGATGTAATCTTGATTTGAATAATGTAGCCCCCGAGGGCCGGGTCGTGTGCCTGCAGCGACTCGGGACTTTTTCTTCCATTGCAGAATAAAATCACATCTACTCTGTGATGCCTTTGCGATAAAATAAATCCTTGGCCGTGGTTGCAGTGCAAACCGGCAAATATGTGTGAAAAAAATCCAGAAGTGCTGTAGTTTTCTACAAAGCACATGTTGAATAACCAAAAACCCGGTCAATTAAATGGCCAGGTATTATATGTGACCCGGCTGGAATTGTACCCCGGGAAAATAGGAGAATTGATATCTCAATTATGTAATACTGGTTATGATAAATCGTGATGAAAATCCAGCCATTTTGGCTATTAAAGATTTGCTTGTTCCTGCAGAGTTACAATGTAACCCGGTCTGAAAACCGGCTCCTGCAACATAAACAAATATGTTCATGCACATATGATGCATTGTATGATGATGCAATGATGATGCAATGTATGATGATGTATGTGTATGATAACAGAGTATATAAAAACGCCAGCTTTCGAGGCATGGCATAAGACCGGCTTTCAAGGCTCAAGTCTTGGTTTCGCTTCCTGTGGAAGCAGGCTTTTTGGCTTCTTTTGGCTTGTCCTATCTCTCTGAAAGCCGGCTCTCACGCAACCAATCGAGCGTTTTAACTCTGATGAATTCAGGGTCACCTTTGTGATTGACTCATCAGGCGTACGCCGGGTCGCTTTTTAGGGAGTAGCATCTTGCTAACAGGCAGGTTTAACCAAGTATAGTTTGGCATTTCGCCGGGTTAAAAGGGTTTTGTAAGCTAAACTCGATGAGTTGGAAGCCCCCAAGTAACCATATGATCATGGAAAAGCTCAGCATAGGATATACAAGAGACAATGCTACTACTGCAAAACATCTAGGGTCCAGATAAGCCGGCATTCCTTTGATCATTATTGAGCAGGATACCCATGTTTGAACTGCGCATCGTGGCAGCTAGTTCTCTTGGGCAACTTTTACTTTTTCGCTAATAAGGCAGGATACCTATGTTTGCACTGCGCATCATGGCAGCTAGTTCTCTTTGGCAACCTTTACCTTTTCGCAAATAAAGCAGCAGTCCCCGGGACCGGGTTGTCTTCCCTTCAACGACCCGGGATTCTTGTATTTGTTGAAACTGGCCAAATCTACCGAGTCATGTCTGTGTAACCCCTGACTCTTAAGTCGACTCGAGGAGTTGGCTTGAGACTCTTCACTTGTTTGTGGCATAAGTCGCCATATTGTTGACAGCTGAAAGCTGAATTTTATTGAAAACAGAGGCGTGTGGCGAGTTGATTATCTTCGCGAAGCTTGTTGTATGTCCTTGGCGTTGATAACGCGATGTGAATCCGCGGAAGGTTGAGGCCGACCGTGGCGGGTCATAGATGATCCCGTATAAGCCGTGTCAGTAATCCGGCCGATGGTTTGTCCCGGCTGTTTGTTGAAGTTAACCAAACCGCAGCGGCAACAACTTGTGCGCCTGTCCATTGAGCCATCCGATGCAGGCGAAGGCTGATTTATTCGCTTCAGAGTTGTTGAAGTAGACCGGGACACAGGGGCAGCAGCGTCCGTTTGAGCAGTTCGTGCAGACGGGCGCGGATCCGGTGTGCTGATATAGATATGGGAGTCGACCGGTAACCCGGCGCGGACACGGGGGTCGCCTGTGGTGTTGTAAGCGCGGACGCGCGAGTCGACCGCGACTTGTAAGTCGGCGCAGACGGGCGAGTCGGCCGCGGGCGCGGACGGATGAATCGGCCGTGGCGCGAGCGGATGAGTCGGCCGTGTGTTGATGTAGGCGGCGAGCTCTATATCCGTGGCACGACGATCACCGTTGCAGTAAATAATTGTCCTGCATAAAAATCATTGCAAGCCAGAGTAATTGTTCTTTTAAAGAACTGAATATATGCTATTTGAAAATAGGCTGAACGGATATCACCTGATGCACTTGAATGACGGATGATCCGTATGTAACGTCCAGATGTCAGATGATCCGTATATAACGTCGTGGACCCCCACCAGTAATTTCAACGGCGAGTTAGCGCTCTCTCCGGCGGAGGCAAAGCGGCTTGCAGCGCGACCATAGCAGAACTGGAGCTGGGCGACTCGAAACGGACCGGCGGGGCAGACCAGAGCAACGGAGTCGAGTCCGTGCCTACACCCCGCGTCCTCCTCCAGGTCATACCGACCCTTCCATATGTTTTTTAGGCCAGAGCTGGCTGCTGGAGTTGGTGGGGAGCTGGCGATTGGGCGGCTCGGGAGGCCGGGCGAGACCCCAACGGCGGCAGAGCAAGCAGGGCAGAGCCGGCGATTGGGCGGCTCGGGAGGCCGGGCGAGACCCCAACGGCGGCAGAGCAAGCGGGGCAGAGCCGGCGATTGGGCGGCTCGAGGAGGCCCTGACGAGGCGGGTTACGGTGGAGGCGGCTCGACGCGGCTGCTGGTGAGGCGGAGCCATGGTCGGCAGAGGAGGAGCGAGGCGGAGCCGGCGGGGACCCGATGCGGGCGGAGCCGCGCGGGGCGGCGTGGGAGGCCAGCGCGGTGGGGGCGGCCGTGTCGTGGGGCGACTCGAGGCAGGCGGCTGAGAGTGGAGGCGACGACGGCGGCCGGCGGCTCAGAGTGGAGGCGAGGCCGGCTTGGCTCGGTGCGAGGCCGCGACGGCGGTGGCGGCTTGCTGCAGAAGCGAGGCAGAAGAGGCGAGGTGGGGCGGCCTGGCCCGAGACGCGTCATGGCGGCAGCGGGTCCAGTGGCGGAGACGGGCGGCTTGCGGCGCAGCCATGGCCTTAGTGGCGGCGGAGGCGGGCGACTCGCGGCGCGGGGCAGGAGAGGCGGGCCACGGCAGAAGCGTGCCGCGAGTTGAGGCGGAGGTGAAGGCGGCTCGACGGCTGCTAGCAGAGGCGGCTTGAGGCGCAACGGCGACTCGCGGCAGCCAGGAGAGGCGGAGGCGGGCGTTTGAGGCGCAACGGCGACTCGCGGCAGCCAGCAGAGGCGGAGGCGGCGTCTTGGCGCGACGGCGAAGGCGGCGCTTGGTGCAACGGCGAATGAGGCCACGGCTGAGACGGAGCACGGACCAGGGCGGCTCGGAGTGAAGTGGAGGCTTGCCGCGTCAGCTGAGGCGGCCCGACGAGGCTGGGCCAACTCGCGTGCAGTGACAGAGGCTGCTGGTTCGAGGCGCGGACCGTTGGAGGCGGCTCGAACGGTAGAGACGAGTCCACGGTGACGAGGCCACGGCGAAGATGGCGGTCCGAAGCGGCCGAAGCGAGGTGACAGCTCACGACGGCAGCTTGGAGACGACCGAAACAAGGCCGGCTTCTGCAGAAACAAACGGCGGTGGCACGGCGGCTCAAAGCCAACGGGGCCGGCGATTTGAAGCAGGTGACTCGCCGGAGGCCGTTGGAGACGGGCGGCTCGAAGGCGAGGCCGTGTCGACGGAGGCGTAGCCGCGCAAGCAGCGGCGGAGAAGCCCGGGTCGTGGCCGTATCCGCTTCCGGTTCGTGGCCATTTTATTTATTTATTTAACGCCCGGCTTACCAACTCTTTAGCCCTCCATAGCTGGAGTTAATAGGCGCGCACGACCAGGCCCGGCTTTGCGGGATCGAGCAGCGATTGCTCCTCTTTTTTCTTCTTGATTCCGTCCGATGGAAACAATAACAGATCTCCTCGGGACGCATAATTACCCGTGGTTTGATAATGCAATGAATCTTTGGCCGGTCAGATCTAGAGTTGCAGTGAAAACAGTGGCTCCCTCGGGGCTTGATGTGATCCCACAAACTCTGGTCTTGAACAGAAACAATGACAGAGCAGGTATACATAATGCGATGGTGCGTATGTACGCGAGGGTAGCGGCTGATTGGACACGTCCTCTTCAGAACTTTGTCGGTCTCGGTGACTCAAAAACAATCAGATGAATTGCAGGACGGCGGCGGCGGGCGGGCCGCAACCCTTAATCTCTCTCGAACTTAAATCTCACAGGTCGTAAATCCGGGTTGATAACCTCGAAGCTGATGTAGATCCTTCCAAACCAGCATCGCGGCATCCGGCCTGTTGCGAGCCTCTCGATCCTGTGGAGCTCCCTCCAAGAACACAACACCACCGTGCGAGAGCCCCACGGTGGGCACCAACTGTCGTGGTTTTGTCACAGCAAGATGTCCTCGTGAAAGGACTTAGTGGTGAGGCCATCGCGACTAGGTGGTAGCTTGAACGGGGTTGATCGGAAACGAGAAGACACGAGTTTTACCCAGGTTCGGCTCCTCGCGGTGGAGGTAAAAGCCTACGTCCTGCTTGATTGATATTGATGATCATAGTTTCGATTACAAGGGTGCTGTTTCCCTGACTCTATCTCGAGAGCTATCAAAACGTCTGTCTTGAGACCTGCCAAAACATCTGTCTCTAGACTTATCTGTCTCTCTTGACCTCTAAAAACTTGTCCCTCTAACTGCCCGGAACTCCCCTTTATATATAGGTGAGTCCCTGGCTTACATGAGATTCCAGGTTATACCCGTGATTGGAGTCCTACTCTAAGTCATCCGTGTTTTCCAAGTTAAAGGGTCTCCATCTAGTATTTTGACTCCTCGCCCGGGTCACTGTAGCAGGCCGGGTTAACATCCTGGCACTGTAGCATGCCGGGTTAACTTCCTGGCACTGTAACGGGCCGGGTTAACATCCTGGCACTGTAGCAGGCCGGGTTAACATCCTGGCACTGTAGCATGCCGGGTTAACTTCCTGGCACTGTAACGGGCCGGGTTAACATCCTGGCATTGTAGCAGGCCGGGTTAACATCCTGGCACTGTAGCAGGCCGGGTCTCATCTTCGGGGCTCATCTTCAGGACTCATCTTCAGGACTCATCTCTAGAAATGACTAAGTCTCAGGGCGGCTTAACGTCATGAGCCGGGTCATATCGTGGAGTTATATCCCCGACAGCGGCACCGAGACGTACTTGTGCAATGGCCGTAGCCAGATCGATGACTCCGAAATTTTCTGATCGGCTAGTCCAAGATGTATTCTGCAGAAATTTAAACCTAAAATCTTTACTCACATCTAATCTAAGGAGTTTATTCATGGAATAGAAGTTGCACACAGTAGCATGAATCATGGCAAAACCCTAGTGCATGGAATTAGAAATTGAAGCACTAAGGGGTCGGATTTTACCCTAACTTGGCGCAAATCCTCTACGGTGGCAACAGAGGGAGTGATTTCCATTGACGGCGGCGGAATCCAACGACGACGATGCGCTAGATGGAACGGCGATCGTCCGGAGACTGGGGCGACAGCAGCAGTGGGGCGCGAGGTCGAAAACATTTGAGAAATTTCAACCGCACAGGCTCGCTGGATATATATACCCATCTGCTGTTGGTGGCTCCGATTGAAACAAATCGGTGGCACCGAGATGTGTAACTGCTAGCAGTACAACATATCGGTCTCTCCGAGTTGGTTCAAATCGGTTACACCGAGATGAGAACCTAGATCAATCCAAATGGTTTCGGTGACACCGAATGAGAGTGAGTTGGTTACACTAAAATGCATTTAGAAGGTTTTGGAGTTCAGTCTTGGACAGATTGGTGGCTCCGAGTGCGCCTCACCCGGAGGGTCCGAAAAAGACTTGTTCAAATTTTGTGATATAACATGAAGAGAATTTGAGACAAGAAAGAATAGATAGCTAGAGAAGGTTCTTAGGCATTCTTGTACATCCACTTGGCCAGAAAAACCAAGACAATCAAAACAACAAATGGATGTCCTCGAATGAGAAATATGCATAGCAACATGCTCACACAATAAGATAGCAAATGAAATATGTGTCAAACATGCACAACCAACACTAGCATCTAGCACACAATGGGCGATGACATAGTCATCTATATATGAGTATATTGACTTAGGAGCCAAATGAGAACATTTGATCATAGGTCATACTCATCATTTAAGCACAAGTGGGGTTACCACTTTTACATAAAGCATTAATGTGTTCACACCATTTGAGTTGCTTTAGCTCAAGTCTTAGAGCAAAGCTCCCCCTAGATGTGATATCCCCCCAAAGAGGGATGAACTAACCTTGGGTTTTGTCGATGATGACTTCATGTATATGTTGAAGATGTGGATGCTCAATGTTGATGTAAACCATCAAGAGTTGGGAGCAATCCTTGGAATTTTACACTTTCAATACCTACATGGGTTAGTCCCACAAGGAACAAATAAGAATATCCATAGACATAGAGTGAAATGCACATATGGTAATGTCCATGAATTCATTGAATACCTTGTCCCTTGTCTTACCAACAAGAGGGTTTGTGACTCCATGAACTAGTGCAATATGTTGAAGTTGGTTGCACAAGTCCTTGCCATAAGTGAATATGAGTGAAGTTTGTTGGCGGAGTCACCCTCAAGAACTCTCTAGTTCTTCTTCTTTGGGACCCACATCAACTTGATGGGAATCCTTGGAGTTGTAGTAGCACTTGATGAAGTAGAACTTGATGAGGCCTTGGGAACCCACTTGACCAAAGCTTGAGGTGGTTCTTCAAATGAGTCAATCTCCTCTTGAAGATTGTCCTTGCCCTTTAGCTTGTGGTCTTGTGGTGGAAGATCATCTTGAGCTTGTGTCCCCTTGAAGGAAGTAGGATCATACTTCTCTTATTGAGGAACAAACTTCGTATTGGGGTATTGATCTTCTTCCCACTCAACTCCTATATTGTCACTTGCATACGTGTCATGTCCCTTTCTGTCACTGGGATTGAGCACCGCAAGATTGAACCCATCACAAAGCACCTCTCCCATTGCAAGATAAATCAATCTAGTTGGCCAAACCAAATGGATAGATCGGAGAGAAATACAAAGCTATAACAATCATGCATAAAAGAGTTCAGAGTAGACTCAAATATTTCTCATGAATAATCTGATCATAAACCCACAATTCATCGGATCCCAACAAACACACCACAAAAGAAGATTACATCGGATAGAACTCCAAGAACATCGAGGAGAACATGGTATTGAAGATCAAAGAGAGAGAAGAAGCCATCTAGCTACTAGCTATGGACCCGTAGGTCTGTGGTAAACTACTCACACATCATCGGAAGGGCAGCAAGGTTGATGAAGAAGCCCTCCGTGATTGATTCCCCCTCCGGCAGAGTACCGAAAAAGCCCTTCAGATGGGATCACGGAAGAACAGAGGCTTGCGACGGCGGAAAGGTTTTCTCTTCTGTCTTTTTGGTATACGGGGAATATTTGGGAATTTATAGCACTGGAATTAGGTCAAGAGGTGCCACGAGGGGCCCACAAGCCTGGGGGGCACGCCTACCCCCCTGGGCGCGCCCTCCGGGCTTGTCGCTCCCTTGTGACTCTTCTGGTCTTCTCCCGAAGCTTCTAGGGTCCCTTCTGGTCCAGAAAAAATTAATCCAAAGTTTTTTCTTTGTTTGGACTCCGTTTGTTAATGATTTTCTAAAAAGGCAAAAACCACAAAAAACAACAACTCGCACTGGGCACTAGGTTAATAGGTTAGTCCCAAAAAATGATATATAATTGCATATAAAACATCCAAGATTGATACTATAATAGCATGGAACAATCAAAAATTATAGATACGTTGGAGACGTATCAAGCATCCCCAAGCTTAATTCCTACTCGTCCTCGAGTAGGTAAATGATAAAAACAGAATTTTTGATGTGGAATGCTACCTATCATGTTTCATCATGTAATTCTCTTTTACGGTATGAATATTAAGATCCGAATGATTCAAAACAATAGTCTATAATTTGATATAAAGACATCAATACTCAGGCATACTAACAAACAATCATGTCTTTCAAAATAAAAATGCTAAAGAACGTTATCCCTACAAAATCATATAATCCTATCATGCTCCATCTTCTTAACACAAAGTATTTATCATGCACTACCCCGATGACAAGCCGAGCAATTGGTTCATACTTTTTAACGCGCTTTAGCTTTTTCAGCCCCCATGCAATACATGAGCGCAAGCCATGGATATAGCACTATGGGTGGAATAGAATGTGGTGGTAGAGATTAATAAGGGGAAATCAAAAAGAAGAAGATAGTCTCCCATCAACGAGGCTAATCAACGGGCTATGGAGATGCCCATCAATTGATGTTAATGCGAGGAGTAGGGATTGCCATGCAACATATGCACTAAGAGCTATAAGTGTATGAAAGCTCAAAATAAAAACTAAGTCGGTGTGCATCCAACTTGCTTGCTCATGAAGACCTCGGGCATTTGAGGAAGCCCATCATCGGAATATACAAGTCAAGTTCTATAACGAAAATTCCCACTAGTATATGAAAGTGACAATATAGGAGACTCTCTATATGAAAAACATGGTGCTACTTTGAAGCACAAGTATGGAAAAAGATAGTAACACTGCCCCTTCTCTCTTTTTCTCTCATTTTTTTTGTGGGCTCTTTTTTTGGCCTCTTATTTATTTATTTATTTATTTCCTCACTGGGACAATGCTCTAATAATGATGATCATCATACTTCTATTTACTTACAACTCAAAAATTACAACTCGATACTAGAACAAATATGACTCTATATGAATGCCTCTGGTAGTGTACCAGGATGTGCAATGATACTAGCGTAACATATATGAAATGATGAACGGTGGCTGAGCCACAAATACTATGTCAGCTATATGATCATGCAAAGCAATATGACAATGATGATGTGTGTCATATAAAAAGAACGGTGGAAGTTGCATGGCAATATATCTCGGAATGGCTATGGAAATGCCATAATAGGTAGGTATGGTGGCTGTTTTGAGGAAGATATAAGGAGGCTTATGTGTGATAGATCGTATCATATCACGGGGTTTGGATGCACCGGCGAAGTTTGCACTGACTCTCGAGGTGAGAAAGGGCAATGCATGGTACCGAAGAGGCTAGCAAATTGCGGAAAGGTGAGAGTGCGTATAATCCATGGACTCACATTAGTCATAAAGAACTCACATACTTATTGCGAAAGTTTATTAGCCCTCGAAGCAAAGTACTACTATGCATGCCCCTAGGGGGGAGGTTGGTAGGAGTTAACCATCGCGCGCCCCCGACCACCATGCAAAGGAAGACAATCAATAATAAATCATGCTCCAACTTCTTAGCATAACGACAGATCATACGTGCATGCTTCGGGAATCACAAACCTTAACACCAATATTTTTACTAAACCACAATTATCTACTAGCACCTCCCACATATTACCATCTTAATATCGCAAAACTATTGCAAGGAATCAAACTTATCATATTCAGTGATCTACATGAAAGTTTTTATTATATCCCTCTTGAATACCTATCATATTAGGACCAAATTCATAACCCGTGCATATTACCATTACTATTTATTAGACTCTCAAAAAGATATAAGTGAAGCATGAGAGTGCAACTATTTCTTTAAAATATAACCACCGCCGTGCTCTAAAAGATATAAGTGAAGCACTAGAGCAACTGCCTAGCTCAAAAGATACAAGTGAAGCACATAGAGTATTCTAACAAATCACGAATAATGTGTCCCCCTCTCAAAAAGGTGTGTTCAGCAAATATGATTGTGGAAAACTAAAAATCAAACAAAAACAAACAAACTATAGCACAAGACGCTCCAAGTAAAACACATATCATGTGATGAATAAAAATATAGCTCCAAGAGAGTTACCGATAGATTGTAGACGAAAGAGGGGATGCCATCCGGGGCATCCCCAAGCTTAGACGCTTGAGTATTCCTTGAATATTACCTTGGGGTGCCTTGGTCATCCCCAATATTAGGCTCTTGCCGCTCCTTATTCCTTTATCCATCGTAGTCTCGCCCAAAACTTGAAAACTTCAGCACACAAAACTCAACAGAAACCTCGTGAGATCCGTTAGTATAACAAACAGATCTTAAACTTTAGGTACAGTTGTAAATTGATTCATATTAGTATTGGAATAATTCTACTGTAATACAACTTACCCATAGCTCATACCCCCCGATACGATCCATAGATTCATCAAAATAAGCAAACTATGCAACAAAAACAGAATCTGTCTAAAACAGAACAGTCTGTAAAGATCTGAATTAAAGTCATACTTATGTAACTCCAAAAATTCTGAAATATTAGGACAACGTGGGAAATTCATATATAAATAATGGGTAAAAAATTCAGAAGGTTCTGACGCTCCAGCAAAAAATCAAAATTCCAGCATTGGATGCAAAAGTTTCTGTTTTCAAACAGCATCAATTATACTATCATCCAAATCATCCCAAAGGCATTACTTGGCTCAAACACTAATTAAAAGATAAAAACACAACCATAACAGAGGCTACAATTGTGTAAACACACAAAAACAGAAAGTAAAACAAAAATTAAACATACATATTGGGTTGCCTCCCAACAAGCGCTATTGTTTTATGCCCCTAGCTAGGCATAATGCATAGTTTCAAGTGTTGTCATCCTTGGTTTCTTCCTCTCTAGATATATGTTTGTCAGGAGGCTTTTCAAAAACAATATGGAACACATCATTAATCAAGATTTTATCATTATTAAGGCAATTTTCCTCATATCCCTGTTGATTCCCTTTTACAATACAAGAATATTTCTGATTAATACCATTGAAAACTTGTTGAATAATATGTAATGGAGGAACTTCCTTCTTAGTATTCTCATCAAAAGTATGATCATCACAAAACATAAATCTTAACATATAATCTTCATTATATAAAATTTCATCTATCACAGGATGTTCTTGACTCATATTAT
Source organism: Elymus sibiricus (assembly GCA_039707655.1). NCBI lineage: Eukaryota > Viridiplantae > Streptophyta > Magnoliopsida > Poales > Poaceae > Elymus > Elymus sibiricus. The sequence continues at coordinate 313,833,975 of CM077676.1, forward strand.
AAAAATCAAAGATCTCTCTAGCCTCTCGAACTATGTAATCAAACTCATTAATAAGGATAAGCGTGGCTATCTTTTTAGCTTTAGGGTTGTTTATAATAGGTAACTCATAGAATAATCTTTGCAAAGTGGGATGAGTACAAATAAATCTTCTTTCAAGTTTAAGAACAAGGGCAGAAATAGCCTCAGCATAACTATTGGTTCTCTTAAGAATGGGAATGTCATTACAAACCAAAGTTCCAGTACAAGTAAAGAATTCTTGAATAATACTCTTTCCTATGATATTCTCACTTCCCGTCACAAAAAAATTAGCATCCAAATTTGCGGGAATTTCTATCTTAGGAATTTTACCATCCTCACTCTTTTCAATAACAAACTCAGACATGATGGCAAAGCAAGCAAACTAGCAAACAAGCAAACGAAAATATTTTTGTGTTTTTGTAAAATTGTTTTAGAAGTGGAGGAGATGAAAACGAGAGGCAAATGAAAATAAAAAGGCAAATAAAATAAATGCAAGTGGATGATAGTTTATGTGAAGGTACATGATAAGTTTTGGCGATGTCTCCCCGGCAACGGCGCCAGAAATTCTTCCTACTACTTGTGAACTGCGTTGGGATTTCCCCGAAGAGGAGAGGATGATGCAGTACAGTAGAGATAAGTATTTCCCTCAGTTAAGAACTAAGGTTATCAATCCAATAGGAGAACCACACAGAACCTCGTTAGCAGCACCTACACACACAAAAGCAAACACTTGCACCCAACGCAAATAAGAGGGTTGTCAATCCCCTTAGCGGTTATTTGCAAGGATTAATTCTGATAGTGATAGATAGAAAAGTAAATTGTAAAATAAAATAAAAGTAAATAAATTGCAGAAAGGTATTTTTGGATTTTAATATATGATAAAGGTAGACCCGGGGCCATAGTTTTCACCAGAGGCTTCTCTCTCGAACACATAGCATACGGTGGGTAAACAAATTACTGTTGGGCAATTGATAGAAAAGCGCATAGTTATGACGGATTCATGGCAATGATCATGTATATAGGCATCACGTCTGAGACAAGTAGACCGACTCCTTCCTACATCTGCTACTATTACTCGACCCATCGACCGCTATCCAGCATGCATCTAGGGTATTAAGAGTAAAACAGAGTAACGCCTTAAGGAAGATGACATGATGTAGACAAAGTAAACTCAAGCAATATGATTAAGCCCCATCTTTTTATCTTTAATGGCAACAATACAAATACGTGTCATGTCCCTTTCTGTCACAGGGATTGAGCACCGCAAGATTGAACCCATCACAAAGCACCTCTCCCATTGCAAGATAAATCAATCTAGTTGGCTGATACGTCTCCGTCGTTGCTACTTGTGAGCTGCGTTGGGATTTCCCCGAAGAGGAGGGGATGATGCAGTACAGTAGAGATAAGTATTTCCCTCAGTTATGAAACCAAGTTTATCAATCCAGTAGGAGAATCACGCAACAACTCGTTAGCAGTACCTGCACACAAAACAACAAATCCTCGCACCCAACGCGAACAAGGGGTTGTCAATCCCTTGGCGGTTAATTACAAGATTAAATTGTATGGTGATAGATAGATAGATAGATCAAACAAAAATACAAAATAAAATAAATAAAGTAAAATTGTAGTAAGGTATTTTTAGGATTTTCAATATATGATAAAGGTAGACCCGGGGGCAGTTTTCACTAGAGGCTTCTCTCTTGAAAATAGCATACGGTGGGTGAACAAATTACTGTTGGGCAATTGATAGAAAAACAAATAATCATGACGATATCCAAGGCAATGATCATGTATATGGGCATGACATCCGAGACAAGTAGACCGAAACGATTCTGCATCTACTACTATTACTCCACCCATCGACCGCTATCCAGCATGCATCTAGAGTATTAAGTTCATAAAGAACGGAGTAACGCCTTAAGCAAGATGACATGATGTAGACAAAGTAAACTCACGCATGAATAAACCCCATCTTTTACCCTTAATAGCAACGATACATACGTGTCATGTCCCTTTCTGTCACTGGGATTGAGCACCGCAAGATCGAACCCATTACAAAGCACCTCTCCCATTGCAAGATAAATCAATCTAGTTGGCCAAACCAAATCAATAGATCAGAGAGAAATACGAAGCTATAACAATCATGCATAAAAGAGTTCAGAGAAAACTCAAATAATATTCATGGATAATCTGATCATAAACTCACAATTCATCGGATCCAAACAAACACACCGCAAAAAAGTGATTACATCGGATAGAACTCCAAGAACATCGAGGAGAACATTGTATTGAAGATCAAAAAGAGAGAAGAAGCCATCTAGCTACTAACCATGCACCCGAAGGTCTATGGTAAACTACTCACGCATCATCGGAAGGGCAGCAAGGTTGATGGAGAGCCCCTCCGTGATCGAACCCCCCTCCGGCAGAGTGCCGGAAAAGGCCTCTAGATGGGATCTCTCGAGAACAGGAACTTGCGGCGGCGGAAAAAGTATTTCGTGGACTCCTCTGTTGGTTTCCTGATTTTAGAGAATTTATAGAGGTGCAATTAGGTCAAATGGAGCAAAGGTGGGCCCACGAGGCACCAGGGTGCGCCACCCCCCTGGGGCGCGCCCTGGTGGCTCGTGGCCACCTCCTCTGTCTTCTGGCCCTCTCCCGAAGCTTCTAGTGTCTCTTATGTCCAGAAAAAATCTCCAAAAAGTTTCGTAGCATTTGGACTTCGTTTGGTACTGATATTCTGGAAAACCAAAAACAGGTAAAAAATAGCAACTGGCACTAGGCACTAAGTTAATAGGTTAGTCCCAAAAATTGATATATAATTTCTTGTAAATGTATATAAAACATCCAAGATTGATACTATAATAGCATGGAACAATCAAAAATTATAGATACGTTGGAGACGTATCAAGCATCCCCAAACTTAATTCCTGCTTGTCCTCGAGTAGGTAAATGATAAAAACATAATTTTTGATGTGGAATGCTACCTATCATATTCATCATATACTCTTTTCTTTTGTAGCATGGACATCTGGACTTGAATAATTCAAAGCAATAGTCTATAGTTTGACATGAAGACATAAATACTCAAGCATACTAACAAGCAACCATGTCTTTCAAAATATCAACGCTAAAGAAAGTTATCCCTAGCCCATTATGCTCAATCATTGATCCATTCATGAAACACACTCAATATTAGCTACACACAATGCACAAGTATGACAATAGTGCTCTCTAGTTGGTGCTTTGTAAGAGAAGATGGAGACTCAAAATAAAAATAAAAATTGCATAAAAGTAAATAGATAGGCCCTTCGCCGAGGGAAGCAGAGATTTGTAGATGTGCCAGAGCTCAAGGCTTAAATTAGAGAGATAAAATTATTTTGAGAGGCATGCTTTTCCTGTCAACGAAAACGACCGAGAATTCCCAATATCTTCCATGCTAGACACATTATAGGCGGTTCCCAAACAGAAAATAAAGTTTATTTCCTTTCCACCATTCTTTCACAATCCATGGCTAGCCGTATCCACGGGTGCCCTCTATACCAACACTTTCCAAGGAATTTATTATTGTCAATTTTTTTTCATTTCGGGACTGGGCATCCCTATTACCTGCCACTCTCTCGTGCAATGACAAGTGAATAAACACTCATCGTGAGAATAACACACCTAGCATGGAAATTATTGGCCACCCCCTGCCGCTTCATGAGCGGTACGGGCACACAAAACGGAAAATTATTTTGAAAATTTAGAGTTGGCACATGCAAATTTACTTGGAACGGCATGGAAATACCGCATATAGGTAGGTATGGTGGACTCATTTGACACAACTTTGGGTTTAAGGAGTTGGATGCCCAAGCAGTATTCCCGCTTAGTACAAATGAAGGCTAGCAAATAGATTGAGAAGCGACCAACCAAAAAGCGAAAACAGTCATAAACATGCATTGAACATAACTAACACCGAATAATGCACCATAAGTAGGATATAATTTCGTTGCATAACTATTGACTTCGTGTGCATGCATAGGGAATCACAAACCATAACACCAATATTCTTACTAAAATCACAATTACTCACTAACATGACTCACATATTATCATCTCCATATCGCAAAACTATTGCAAGGAATCAACTTATCATATCCAGTGATCTTTCATGAAAGTTTTTATTATATCCCTCTTGAATATTCATCACTTTGGAACCAAATTCATATCTTGTGCAAATTACCATTACTATTATCAACTCTCAAAAAGATATAAGTGAAGCATGAGAGTGCAAATATTTCTTCAAAATTTAATCTTATCAACTCTAAAAATAATATAAGTGAAGCATGAGAGTTCAAATATTTCTTCAAAATATAGCCACCGCCGTGCTCAAAAAGATTTAAGTGAAGCACTAGAGCAACTGCCTAGCTCAAAAGATTTAAGTGAAGCACATAGAGTATTCTACCAAATCATGATAAACGTGTGGCTCTCTCAAATAGGTGTGTCCAGTAGAGATGATTGTGACAAACTAAAAAGCAAAAAAAGCAAAGACTCATATAATACACGACGCTCCAAGCAAAACTCATGATATGTGACGAATAAAAATATAGCTCCAAGTAAAATTACCGATAGTTGGTAGAAGAAAGAGGGGATGCCTTCCGGGGCATCCACAAGCTTAGACGCTTGAGTCTTCCTTGAATATTACCTTGGGGTGCCTTGGGCATGCCCAAGCTTAGGCTCTTGCCACTCCTTATTCCTTCATCTATCGTGATCTCACCCAAAACTTGAAAACTTCAATCACACAAAACTCAACAAAACCTTCATGAGATCCGTTAGTATAACAAATAAATCTTTAACTTTAAGTACTGTAGTAAATTGATTCATATTTAATATTGGCATAATGCTACTGTACTCCAACTTCTCCATGACTCATACCCCCCGATACGATCCATAGATTCATCAAAATAAGCAAACTATGCAACAAAAACAGAATCTGTCTAAAACAGAACAGTCTGTAAACATCTATTTAAAATCTATACTTCTGTAACTCAAAAAATTCTGAAAAATTATGAAAACATGGAAAATTCATATACCAATACTGTGTAAAATTTTCAGATTTTTCTGACGCTCCAGTACAGAATTAAAATTCCAGCACTGGACGCAAAACTTTCTGTTTTCCAAACAGCATCAATTATACTATCTTCCAAATCACCCCAAAGGCTTTACTTGGCACAAACACTAATTAAAACATAAAAACACAATCATAACAGTAGCATAATTGTTTAAACACACAAGAACATAAATAAAAAGCAAAAATTTATTTTATTCATTGGGTTGCCTCCCAACAAGCGCTATTGTTTTATGCCCCTAGCTAGGCATAATGCATAGTTTCAAGTATTGTCATCCTTGGTTTTAGTAATCTTTGTAGGAGTTTTCTCAAGCCCGGGAGGCTCCTTACGCTTCCCATTATTCTCAGGAAATGAGGCAATTTTAAGGTCTAGAATATCCAATCGCTTATTGCATAGAGTAATCAAAGTGTTCATGCGATTGAGGTTTCCACTAATATTTTTAAGAGGTTCGTTAGACTTTTGCAATTCAACCTAATTTTTTTGCATGTCACCCAATTTGTCTAATATTTGAGCCCCCTCTTGAGTAAAAGCAAAACCCTTTTGTGGTGGTGGAATCCCCAATATACCCTCTATTATTTCATAGGCGGTATTGGCCTCACTCTCAATAAAATTCCCTTTTGCGGCAAAGTCCAAAAGTTGTCTATGATGCATGGTTAAACCTATATAGAAATTGCGATGCAAAGTTTTTAAATCCCCTTTTATAGAGCAAACACGGTAGGATTCCATTCACCTATACCAAGCATCCTTAAGATTTTCTCCTTGTTTCTGTTTGAAGTAAAGCACTTCAAAATCTGGTGACAAAGGAGGGATAGTTACGCTAGTCATGATGACAAGGTGAGCAAATCAAGCAAAAGGGCAAACAGAAAATATTTTTGTATTTTTGTAAAAACTTTTTAGAAGTGGGGGAGATGAAAACGAGAGGCAAGGGAAAATAAAGTAAATGCAAGGAGATGAAAGTTTATGCGTAGGTACTTGATAGATGTTGATGATGTCTCCCCGGCAACGGCGCCATAAATTCTTCCTGCTACTTGTGAGCTGCGTTGGGATTTCCCCGAAGAGGAGGGGATGATGCAGTACAGTAGAGATAAGTATTTCCCTCAGTTATGAAACCAAGGTTATCAATCCAGTAGGAGAATCACGCAACAACTCGTTAGCAGTACTTGCACACAAAACAACAAATCCACGCACCCAACGCGAACAAGGGGTTGTCAATCCCTTGGCGGTTAATTACAAGATTAAATTGTATGGTGATAGATAGATAGATCAAACAAAAATACAAAATAAAATAAATAAAGTAAAATTGCAGCAAGTTATTTTTAGGATTTTCAATATATGATAAAGGTAGACCCGGGGGCCATAGTTTTCACTAGAGGCTTCTCTCTTGAAAATAGCATACGGTGGGTGAACAAATTACTGTTGGGCAATTGATAGAAAAACAAATAATCATGATGATATCCAAGGCAATGATCATGTATATAGGCATCACGTCTGAGACAAGTAGACCAAAATGATTCTGCATCTACTACTATTACTCCACCCATCGACCGCTATCCAGCATGCATCTAGAGTATTAAGTTCATAAAGAACGGAGTAACACCTTAAGCAAGATGACATGATGTAGACAAAGTAAACTCATGCATGAATAAAACCCATCTTTTTACCCTTAATAGCAACGATATATATGTGTCATGTCCCTTTCTGTCACTGGGATTGAGCACAGCAAGATCGAACCCATTACAAAGCACCTCTCCCATTGCAAGATAAATCAATCTAGTTGGCCAAACCAAATCAATAGATCGGAGAGAAATACGAAGCTATAACAATCATGCATAAAAGAGTTCAGAGAAAACTCAAATAATATTCATGGATAATCTAATCATAAACTCACAATTCATCGGATCCCAACAAACACAGCGCAAAAAGTGATTACATCGGATAGAACTCCAAGAACATCGAGGAGAACATTGTATTGAAGATCAAAAAGAGAGAAGAAGCCATCTAGCTACTAACTATGGACCCGAAGGTCTGTGGTAAACTACTCATGCATCATCGGAAGGACAGCAAGGTTGATGGAGAGCCCCTCCGTGATCGAATCCCCCTCCGGCAGAGTGCCGAAAAAGGCCTCCAGATGGGATCTCTCGAGAACAGGAACTTGCGGCGGCGGAAAAAGTATTTCATGGACTCCTCTGTTGGTTTCCCAATTTTAGAGAATTTATAGAGGTGGAATTAGGTCAAACGGAGCAGAGGTGGGCCCACGAGGCACTAGGGCGCGCCACCCCCTGGGGCTCGCCCTGGTGGCTCGTGGCCACCTCCTCTGTCTTCTGGCCCTCTCCCGAAGCTTCTAGTGTCTCTTATGTCCAGAAAAAAATCTCCAAAAAGTTTTGTGGCATTTGGACTTCGTTTGGTACAGATATCCTGGAAAATCAAAAACAGGCAAAAAACAACAACTGGCACTGGGCACTAAGTTAATAGGTTAGTCCCAAAAAATGATATATAATTGCTTGTAAATGTATATAAAACATCCAAGATTGATACTATAATAGCATGGAACAATCAAAAATTATAGATACGTTGGAGACGTATCAGTCTTATCTACTTTTCTAAACACTTTTGCTCCTGTTTTGGACTCTAATTTGCATGATTTGAATGAAACTAACCCGGACTGACGCTGTTTTCAGCAGAACTACCATGGTGTTGTTTTTGTGTAGAAATCAAAGTTCTCGGAATTGAACGAAACTTTTTAAAGATTTTTTATGGAATAAACAAAAAAATAACTGGTGCAAGAATTAACAGAAGAGGGGCCACCTGTTGCCCACAAGGCAAAAGGGCGCGACTCCCCCTAGGGCGCGCCCTGATGCCTTGTGGGGCCCACAGGCGGTTGTCTGACCTAATTCCAACGCTATAAATTCACTTTCCCCGAGAAAAAAAAGAGAAGAAGTTTCATCGTGTTTTACGATACGGAGCCGCCGCCACCTCCTGTTCTTCATCGGGAGGGCTGATCCGGAGTCCGTTCGGGGCTCCGGAGAGGGGGATTCGTTGCCGTCGTCATCATCAACCATCCTCCATCACCAATTTCATGATGCTCACTACCGGGCGTGAGTAATTTCTCTGTTGGCTTGCTGGACTGTGATGGGTTGGATGAGATTTATCATGTAATCAAGTCAATTTGTTAGGGCTTTGATCCCTAGTATCCACTATGTTCTAAGATTGATGTTGCTATGACTTTGCTATGCTTAATGCTTGTCACTAGGGCCCAAGTGCCACGATTTCAGATCTGAACCTTTATGTTTTCATGAATATATTTGAGTTCTTGATCCTATCTGATGGTGTCCTGGACTAGGGGGTACTCATCACGTCGTCTCCCAACCAGGTGGATCGGGCCGAGGACCGCCATGGCGGTTCACTGACGGGCCACTTCGGGCAGCCCATGACATATACAAGGAAGACTTCACAAGACTTGGCGCCCAAGACGAGGACTCTCCTAAACCCTAGGCCTCCGGTGCATTATATAAACCGAGGCCAGGCTAGTCGATAGATCATCTCATATTCATTAGAACAATCTCGTGGTAGATACATGTACTCTGTACTACACCCCATATGAATACAATCAAAAGCAGGACGTAGGGTACTATCTCTTTGAGAGAGCCCGAACCTGGGTAAAATCCTATGTCCATGTTACCATCGTTCCAAGACGCCTAGCTTAGGACCCCTACTACGAGATATGCCGGATTTAGAACCGACATTGGTGCTTTCATTGAGAGCCTGCTCGGTGATCATCACAGATCAATGGGATGATCAGGTGATATTTCTTTAGTTAGATCTGTTTTACGTAAATTATGTTTTTCGCAAATCGTTGCTGTCAAGTCGTGCTATTTTGTTTGCAGTCAGACCAGGATCTGGAAAATTTTAATGACGGCGGCCGTGCCCGTTGTCTGGCCTTACCTTGGATCTGAACTCTGGTGAATTGGCAAAGACGCCGTACCCCGCGCGCCGTGGAAGTACCTGAAGAAACGCACGCATACAGCGACAGCCTAGAGTTGCAGATTTGCTGCGTGGGTCAACGCACAAATTAAAGAAAAAGAAAACGCAGTCTGGCCGGCGGTGATCCAGCTGAGAAGACGTTGTCAAGCAAGGCACATGGGCCGATCAAATTCAGCTCGGTGGAGCACAATTCAGCTCGGTGGAGCACACACATCAGGGAGATTCGTTCCTTTCCTTTTTTAATTCAGCTCCTAGTTCGGCCCCTGGTCCTCGACTGCCTTTTCTGAAAAGTGCATAGACCCAGAGTACTACTAACCCAATTGACTACTACTACTAGTTTTGTAGCACGGTACCCTAGATTTGGTCAGTGGATTCTAGTAATTTAATTCAGGTACTACCACTCCACATAAAGATCAAAACCAATCTATTCTTGGTGCTGGTTGATACTAGTTCTATACAGACCGCTTCCTTTTATTTGCTTGGGTCTGCTACGGTCATCGTTGTCAAACAGGTTTAGTTTTTCCTAACTATTCGTTTATCACATAAAATTATTACACACAATATTTTCTGTTGGTTTGTACTGCATTATTTTTGCAGAGATATTCTACCGACGCTCGTACGTGACGTCAGTCCGGCCAGCCTCTCGCCGTCACCTAATTCCTGCTCGTCCTCGAGTAGGTAAATGATAAAAGAAATAATTTATGAAGTGTGAATGCTAGCATAGTGCATAAGTTTGATCAATAATAATTTCAATCACTTTTCTAGCATCAATATATATCATAATCAGTATCTCATCTCATAAAACTTATCATGATCAAGTAGCAAGCTATTCACATGTTTAAAGTATAGGCCATAAACTTTCTTGAAAACTAACAAACTATGTTCTCAGTTATCAAACAATTGCAATTCATCTTATTTTCAGAAAGGGTCTATGTAAGAGCTTTGATCTAGCAAATTCCACATACTCAACCATCTTTTAGTCTTCCATGATTGCTGACACTCAAAGCATATTTTTAGAACAAACCGTTTCAGTCAAACACATAGGAAGATAGGGGCTTAATGTTTCGCCTCCCAACTTATTTATCTCAGGGATAATGTTAACAATAATAACTCATGATCACCTATATTCAACTGGATATATGTGCCTGGATCTTTCCCTACCACATAATGCTTGCCAACTAAAAAATAATTAATGGGGGCTCACAATCATAGAATAGGTCTAAGATAGTATATTTATATGTGTAATTTCTCTTCCTTCAAAATTCTTCCATGAATTGTTCAAGTGACCAATGCTATGTTTGTTAACTTTCAATAAATTTTACCACTTATACTTCTTGTATGTGAAGTCACTACTCCCCATGGGACAAGCATATGAAGCATATAAATTTCAACTTTATGATATTCAATTCATTTCAACAATTTACTCGTAGGATATAAGTGAAGAACAAGAGTAAATGCCAAACTACTCCAAAAAGATATAAGTGAAGATCAAATGAGTAGTTAAGTAAATAGGTAGCTATGTGAGGACTCTCTCTCATTTAAAAATTTCAGATCTTATTATTTTATTCAAACAGCAAGAAAAACAAAATAAAATGACATTCCAAGAATAGCACATATCATGTGAAGAAGCAAAAACTTAGGCTCAACCAAGACTAACCAATAATTGTTGATGAAGAAAGGTGGGATGCCTACCGGGGCATCCCCAAGCTTAGATGCTTGAGACTTCTTGAAATATTAATTTGGGATGCCTTGGGCATCCCCAAGCTTGAGCTCTTGTGTCTCCTTAATTCTTCTCATATCACAGTTTCCCTAAATCTTAAATACTTCATCCACACAAAACTCAACAAGAACTCGTGAGATAAGTTAGTAGAAATCAACTCAAAACCCTAACATTCTCTACTGTACAAAATCACAAAAATTATAATTAAACATTGCATACTAAATGCCTCTTCATATTTAATAATCCTATTCACAAATAGAAACATTAAACACGCAAACATATGCAAACAATGCAACTATAACAACAATCTGTCAAAACAGAACAGTCTGTAAAAGGGGAATAAGAATCCATACTTCCCTAACTCCAAAAATGATGAAAACTTAACACGTGACAGATAACTCATGCATTCTTACTGTGTAAAAATTTCAGATTTTTATCATGTTCTGACTATTCAGGAATATTCTGGACATAACAGAAAACTTTCTGTTTTTAAACAGCAACACATGAACTTGCAAACTGGGCATGGTAAAGGCTATAATTGGCATTTTATTGAACTAAAAGATACAAAACATGATTATTGATAACAGCAAGCAAATATCAACAGAAGAAAATGACGCTCCAAGCAAAACTCATATGATGTGACGAATAAAAATATAGCTCCGAGTGAGGTTACCGATAGTGTTGAAGACGAAAGAGGGGATGCCTTCCGGGGCATCCCCAAGCTTAGTTGCTTGGGTATTCCTTGAATATTACCTTGGGGTGCCTTGTGCATCCCCAATCTTAGGTTCTTTCCTCTCCTTATTCTCCTCATATCGATATCTCACCCAAAACTTGAAAACTTCAATCACACAAAACTTAACGGAACTTCGTGAGATAGGTTAGTATGATAAAAATAAATCATCCACTTAGGTAATGTCAAGACGAGATTCGTAATTGTTCTAAAATAATTCCTACTGTATTCTATCATTTCCACAATTTATATTACTCAATATAAGCTATGGAAACACTAAAACAAGCAAACTATGAATCAAAAACAGAATCTGTCAAAAACAGAACAGCGTGTAGTAAGTGATTTAAAAACCATACTTCTGTACCTCCAAAAATTCTGAAAAATTAGGACAACGTAAAAAATTTGTAACCTAATACTGTGTAAAAATTTAAGAGTTTTTTAATGCTCCAGTACAGAATAGAAATTCCAGCACTGGACGCAAAAGTTTCTGTTTTTGCACAGAATCAAATCAACAAGCATCCAGACTATCCCAAAGGCTTTACTTGGCACATTATTGAAAGAAAACATATAAAACATGATTACTACAGTATCTTAATCATGTGAACACACAAAAACAGTAGGTATCAATATTGGGTTGTCTCCAACAAGCGCTTTTCTTTAATGCCTTTTTAGCTAGGCATGATGATTTCAATGATGCTCACATAAAAGTAAAGAATTAAAACACAATGGGAGCATCATGAAGCATATGACTAGCACATTTAAGCCTAACCCACTTCCTATGCATAGGGTTTTTGTGAGCAAATAGTTTATGGGAGCAAGAATCAACTAGCATAGGAAGGCAAAACAAGTATAACTTCAAAATTTTCAACACATAGAGAGGAAACTTGATATTATTGCAACACCTACGAGCATATGATCCTCTCTCATAATAGTTTTCAGTAGCATCATGAATGAATTCGACATTATAGCTATCACATAAAGCATTATTTTCATGATCCACAAGCATAGAAATTTTACTACTCTTCACATGAGCAATTTTCTTCTCATTCATAATTGTGGGAGCAGACTCAACAAAATAACTATCATGAGATACTTGATTGGCATAATCCAATTGAAAATTAAAATCATGATGACAAGTTTCATATTTATCATTATTCATTATAGCATACATGTCATCACAATAATCATCATAGATAGCAACTTTGTTGTCATAATCAATTGAAACCTCTTCCAAAATAGTGGAATCATCATTAAATAAAGTTGCAACCTCTCCAAATCCACTTTTATCATTGTAATCATCATAAATAGGAGGCATGCAATCATTATAATAAATTTGCTCATCAAAACTTGGGGGACTAAAAATATCATCTTCATCAAATATAGCATCCCCAAGCTTATGGCTTTGCACATCATTAGCATCATGGATATTCAAAGAATTCATACTAGCAACATTGCAATCATGCTCATCATTCAAATATTTTATGCCAAACATTTTATTGAATTCTTCTTCTATCAATTGAGCACAATTTTCCTTTCCATCATTTTCACGAAAGACATGATAAAGACGAATAATATGAGGCAACCTCAATTCCATTTTTTTGTAGTTTTCTTTTATAAACCAAACTAGTGATAAAACAAGAAACTAAAAGATTCGATTGCAAGATCTAAAGATATACCTTCAAGCACTCACCTCCCCGGCAACGGCGCCAGAAAAGAGCTTGATGTCTACTACACAACTTATTCTTGTAGACTTGTGTTGGGCCTCCAAGCGCAGAGTTTTGTAGGACAGTAGCAATTTTCCCTCAAGTGGATGACCTAAGGTTTATCAATCCATGGGAGGCGTAGGTTGAAGATGGTATATCTCAAATAACCCTGCAACCAAATACAAGAAATCTCTTGTGTCCCCAACACACCCAATACAATGGTAAATTGTATAGGTGCACTAGTTCGGCAAAGAGATGGTGATAAAAGTGTAGTATAGATAGTAGATATAGGTTTTTGTAATCTGAAAATATAAAAACAGCAAGGTAGCAAGTAACAAAAGTGAGCACAAACGATATTGCAATGCTTAAAAACAAGGCCTAGGGTTCATACTTTCACTAGTGCAATCTCTCAACAATGCTAATATAATTGGAACATATAATCATCCCTCAACGTGCGATAAAGAATCACTCCCAAGTTCCTATTAGCAGAGAACATAAGTTAGAAATTGTTGTAGGGTACGAAATCACCTCAAAGTTATCTTTTCCGATCAATCTATTGAGCCATCCCTATAAGTGTCACGAATAGCCCTAGAGTTCGTACTAAAATAACACCATATGAAACACATCAACCAACCCTAATGTCACCTAGATACTCCAATGTCACCACAAGTATCCGTGAGTTGATTATACAATATGCATCAAACAACTTCAGATTCATAATATTCAATCCACGCAAAGAACTCCAAGGAGCACCCCAAAGTTTCTATCGGAGAAAAGATAATGAAAACGTGCATCAACCCCTATGCATAGATTACCCCAATGTCACCTCGGGAATCCGCGAGTTGAGTGCCAAAACATATATCAAGTGAATCAATATAATACCCCATTGTCACCACGGGTATTCATATGCAAGACATACATCAAGTGTTCTCAAATCTGAATATTCAATCCGACAATAACGAAACCTCAAAGGGAAAAGATTCGATTCATCACAACAAGGATAGAGAGGGAAGAAACACCATATGATCCAACTATATTAACAAAGCTCGCGATACATCAAGATCGTGCCATATCAAGAGCACGAGAGAGAGAGAGAGAGAGAGAGAGAGAGATCAAACACATAGCTACTAGTACATACCCTCAGCCCCGAGGGTGAACTACTCCCTCCTCGTCATGGAGACCGCCGGGATGATGAAGATGGCCTCCGGTGATGCTTTCCCCCCTCCGGCAGGGTGCCGGAAAAGGGCTGTAGATTAGCTTGTGGAGGTACAGAGGCTTGCGGCGGCGTAAAAACTCATCTAGGTTAACTTTCGGGGGTTTCTGAATATATATGATTTTTTGGCGTTGGAATCACTCGAAGAAGGGCCACAGGGGGCCCACGAGGCACCAGGGCGCGCCACTCGTGGAGCCCCTGTGGGTCTTCTAGCCTCCTCCCAAAGCTTCTAGTGTCTCTTATGTTCCAGAAAAATTCGTCAAAAAGTTTCGCTGCATTTGGACTTCATTTGATATAGATTTTCTGGAAAACCAAAAACAAGCAGAAAACAGCAACTGGCACTGGGCACTAGGTCAATATGTTAGTCCATGAAAATCATATAAAAGCCATATAAAAGTGCACCAAAATCATTCAAAACTATAATAAACATGGCATGAATACTTCATAAATTATAGATACGTTGGAGACGTATCATCACCTCGGCCAGCCGACCTATGTCGACATCGACCTCGGCACTTAGCCCATATTTCTTTAATTATTTACTTCACTTAAATAAATAAGTAGAAGATTTTTTAATCATTATCTTTATTTGTTATTACTTTTGGCTTGCACTATTTTATGTGTGCAGGTAACTGACTTTGATTGCGTCACGCGGTCACCTCGGCGTGCCGATGTCGTCGTTCCGCCTTCGACGACCAAATTGTGTTGTCACCTTGGCGCGTCACTCTTTGTTGGCATCACCAAGTCGCCACTTCATCAAACCGACGTCCGCCACGCCGACCTGTTTTGACATGTCGACTGACGTGGGGGCTCCGACGTCACCCCGCCGAGCTGCTCCGTCTCCTCGGCTGGACTGGAGCCTTCACCATCGCTTCATTAACCTGCTCCGGGGACTTTGTCATCACCCTTCCGACCTACTCTGTCCCCTCGGCTAGACCGGGGGCTTCGCCACGTCACATCGGCAGTTTTGTGCCGTCATTTCATCAAGCCGAGCTCTTCGCTCGGCCACCTCGGAACCGGCTTGGGGACGGGAACCTTGGCCAAGCCGAGGACTACGCATCATGTCGGATCTGTCAGAGACTGATACGCGTCCTCGTCCCACAGCAAGCTCGGACCGCGTCATCAATACCGAGCACATTAACGAGCTAAGTCGCTTTCATGCTCAATTTTTTTTTAAATTTTAATTTTTGTTTGGCTCGACCAAGCATTATATTTGTGTTAAACAAAAAAGTTGTTTGTTAAACACTTAGTTTGTTAAAAATGTTATTTGTTAAAAACGCTTCTTTTACCCAAGTTAACTGGGGGCTCTTAAATTTGTATGAGCCATTTTATAATAAGTGTTTTCTTCTAAGTCGTTGCAAAGTCTTTTTCGACCACTCCTTTCTCGACTCGAGTGTGTGGTCAATAGCCGGATAGCCTGGTTTCTCTCTAAAGCCACTCGAGTTTAGTTCGCTAAACTGGCCTGAGAAGCACTCCGCCTTCGGGATAGGAGGTTGAAGCTGAAGGCTGACCCGCTTGAAGTCTTTAGATTGGATGTGTCATGTTAAAGCACGACGGAAGCACAAACTAATTTTAAGACCAATTTTCGGATTGGCACCAAAAAACTTGATTTACTTCGGACGTAAAGTTTTTGCATAAGTTTGTTGGTTTTTTGAGCTTATAACACTTTTAACCTATTTTATGTTTTCCTTTCAGGAGGCGGGACATCCTCTTGATTGAGGTGTTCTGCGTGATGGTTTTGCTTGGGAAATCTTTTCCAATCCGCAGTTCGGCATCTTTCCTGCCGAGCTGCACCCCGGCGTTGTCCAAACGCACACAACAGTTGAACAAGTTCCCGAGGAGATACGATCCTAGGGTCGGCCATGTGCCCAACCCAAGTCTCGGGGGCTACTGCATTGATTGATTCAATGCAGTAAATTTCAAAGTGCAATATGGCTTCCGAGGAGATTACGATCCTCAGGTTGGTCGGCCGCACCCAACCTGAGTCTCGGGGGCTACTGCACACCACGTTTTAATTCCTAAAGTATGCTGCCGAGCAAGGAATGGATCCTCAGGCCGATTTCGTGAATTGACCTGAGTCTCAGGGGTTACTGGGATCAGCGGTTTTATTTCATCCTTCAGGTGCATCTCGGATTTTAGGCCGACACACACCTTGAGGGCTACTGGCTATACATCTCGACAGAGAATAAATTGCACCAATCGAAAAAAATATCCGCAAAAAATCAGCCCAAGCCCGAGGTGGTGCACCACTTTGGAAGCAGTCCGGCATGAAGCTCGGATACAAGTGGCTAGCTCCCTAGAGGATGTTTCCGGTATTAAGCTCGGCAAAACTCCTTTAAACTTTTTAAGACTGAGGAAATCTATGACACCTCGGATACAGACCGGCATTGGAGTTCGGCCGCTAAAATGTACCTCGGATGCAGACCGGCGTTGAAGATTGGCTGCAAAAAGACACCTCGGATGCGGTCCAGCGTTGGGGCTCGGATGCAAGAGGACACCGCCGCATGGGAAAAACTTCGAACCCGAGGTATGGCGTAAAAAATAACAAGGCATTGATAAAGGCCAAGAACCTAAAGGGGCTCCTCGGATGCCCGACGTGTCAACTCTTCGGATACACCTCGGCGATCCTCGAGATCGGAGATGCAAATATTTGTTGAACCAACTTTCAAGACCGGCGACCGAAGATGAAGAACAGTTCGCAAGAACCGAGGAGCGTCCCCAATAAGGGGCTACTGATGGTGTCCTGGACTAGGGGGTACTCATCACGTCGTCTCCCGACCAGGTGGATCGGGCCGAGGACCCCCATGGCGGTTCACTGACGGGCCACTTCGGGCAGCCCATGACATATACAAGGAAGACTTCACAAGGCTTGGCGCCCAAGAGGAGGACTCTCCTAAACCCCAGGCCTCCGGTGCATTATATAAGCCGAGGCCAGGCTAGTCGATAGATCATCTCATATTCATTAGAACAATCTCATGGTAGATACATGTACTCTGTACTGCATCCCATATGAATACAATCAAAAGTAGGACGTAGGGTATTATCTCTTCGAGAGAGCCCGAACCTGGGTAAAATCCTGTGTCCATGTTACCATCGCTCCAAGACGCCTAGCTTAGGACCCCTACTATGAGATATGCCGGATTTAGAACCGACACTATCCGCTTGTCATATGCACTTGTTATTGTTCTGATCCGTAGACCCCATAGTGACAATTGTGTGGGATACTCTCCGGGGATGACTATAATTCGAGGAGTTCATGTATTCACCATGTGTTAATGCTTTGTTCCGGTTCTCTATTAAAAGGAGGCCTTAATATCCCTTAGTTTCCTTATGGACCCCGCTACCACGGGAGGGTAGGACAAAAGATGTCATGCAAGTTCTTACTATAAGCACGTATGACTATATACGGAATACATGCCTACATTACATTGATGAATTGGAGCTATTGTGTAGCGCCCTAGGTTGTGACTGTTACATGATGAATGCCATCCAACATAATTTTCCATCACTGATCCAATGCCTACGCTTTTCGCATATTGATCTTTGCTAAGTTACTTTGCTACTGGTGCTGTTACAATCACTGCAAAACGGTTACTGTTACTGCTACTACTGCTATCAAAACTATCATACTACTGTGCTACTAAACACTTTGCTGCAGATATTTAGTTCTCCAGGTGTGGTTGAATTGACAACTCAACTGCTAATACTCGCAAATATTCTTTGGCTCCCCTTGTGTCGAATCAATAAATCTGGGTAAAATACTACCCGCGAAAACTATTGCGATCCCCTATACTTGTGGGTTATCAAGACCTTTTTCTGGCGCCGTTGCCTGGGAGCATAGCTCTATTTGTTGAGTCACTTGGGATTTATATCTGTTGATCACTATGAAGAATCTGAAAGACGCTAAGACCAAGATCGTCCCCTCTATGACTAGAGGAGGTAAGGAACTGCCATCACACTCTCCACTTGATTCACCTTCTGTTTTGAGTAGGCTTGCGACACCGCCACCTGCTATTCATTCTGATATGTCGCAAGTAATTGATGATACTACTTCTGCTATGAATGAAACTATTGATGATGCTAGTACTATGCTTGATGATATTGTGCCACTAGGTGAATTTCTTGATGAACAAATTGCTAAAGCTAAAGAAATTGAAAATGTTGAAACTCTTGAAAATTATGATTCACCTATTATGCCTAGCTCTCCTACTAGAGTTGAAATGCCTAAGATACCTGATGGTTATGTTTTTGATACAGAGACAGCTAGGGCAATTCTTGCTTGTAATGATAGAGATGATGTTAGAAAATTGCTTGCTGAGTTGAAAGAAAAATCTATGAGGGAGAGAATGAAATATGATTCTAAGTTTGCTACCTCTCCCATATTTGTTACTGATAAGGACTATGAATTCTCTGTCTGTAACACCCCCATGTATTAGCTACAGTGATCACCTTTTGATAATGCCAAGTCATCATGTTGAACAGTGCCTGATCATCATTTGCATCATATCTCATTTCAAATTCCAAATCAAATTGAAATTCAAATATAAAGTGAAAATAAAAGTTGTTCCAATTTGGAAACAAAAATGTTCATTAAATAGAAAATAATTCATAGCTAATTATGTTAAGAAAAACAACATCACTAAAAATCACTAAGTGACTCTATCATCATAAAACAGTAGCAAACAGCAGCATTTAATACCATTTTATTTAATAGAATTGCATATGAAATCATAATATCTTCAAACCAATTTCTGGTGGTATGTAATATTGCCTTGTAATATTTGAACCAAGTCACTTATTCTATAAAACTCAATTAGTGGCCTAACATTTTGCAAACAGAAATGAAATACAGAAAACAGAAAAAGAAAAAGAAAAGGGGAAAGGGTTTACTGCTTACCTGGGCCTCGAGTGCACAGTGTAAAACGGCCCAGCCCGCCAGGGTCTTCTCTTTCCTCGTGCCAGGCAGAAGCCATGGCGCCCGACGAGCGCGCGCGCCGTCCACTCGTCGCCCTGCCTCGCTGTCGATCATCCGCTGGTACCCCGCGCCGAATAAGACCCCCCGACCTCCCTGGCGAACCCTAGCCGTCTCACTCCCTCTCCCCAACTCGCTCTCACCGCGCCCGCCGCCGCCATGTTCGGCCTCCGTTGAAACTCGCGGCCACCGTCTCCCTCTCGCTGCCCCGCCGTGTCCTCCGCCTTCCCCGACCTCGGCTACGTCGACTACCCCGACTGGTTGCAGCTCGGAGCCGCCATCGCGTCGCCCACGAGCTCGTCTTCCCCGCACGGACGCCGGTGATCGCCGCCTCGATTCGCCATTGTCAAGCCGTCCTCGAGCCCGCTTTGCCCCTCTACAGGATCACGGTGAGCCCCTGCGTTGTTCCCCTCTCCTCTCGCCGCCGTTAGCTAGCCGTAGCGGCCACCCCCATCGCGCCCGTAACCGCCGCCGTGGAGCTCGTCGTCGGCGTCGTTCCGGCGACCAAACGGCCCCGCGCTCGTGCCCATCAGCATCGCCGCACCGCGTAGGCCTCGCCCAACCACTTGTTTTGATCGCGCGCGCACCGTAGCACCCATCCCGAGCTCCACCCGAAGCCACCGCCGCCCCACGGCCAACCACCGCCACCACCGGATGCGTCGCTGAGTGCTCGTTCCAGAGAACCAAATCGCGCGCGAAATGGTGCGCCACAGAGGATTTCCGGGCTCGCCGGAGTTCATCGCCGCCTCGGGCTCGCCGGAGAGCTCCGGTGGCCGGCGTCCAACGTGGCAGCCGCAGGCCCTGCCCCTGTGCCACTGATCGCGGGCCCCACTGGCCCCAGTTGATTGGGGTGACTCAGTCAACTGCTAACTGGGCTGGCCCAGTCACTGACATGTGGGTCCCGCGTGTAATAAACTGATTTTATAAACAAATAAAAGTTAATTGTTTCGTTAATTAAACTAATTAACTAATTAGTCACTGACAACAGGGTCCCACCTGCTAATTAACTCATTTAACTAAATTAACTACTGTTAAGTCTAAACAGTCTATGACAGATGGGCCCCATCTGTCAGGTGACTCTGGTCAGCCCTGTTGACCGCTGAAGTCACCCCCACATCATGCTGACGTCATCATTTACTGTTTCGGATAATTCGGAATTAAATAATTAAAATAATTTCAGAAATTCCAGAAAATCAATAAAACTTTGAAAAATCATATAAAATAAACCGTAACTCGGATGAAAATAATTTATATATGAAAAATGATCAGAAAAATATGAAGAATCCGAATATGCCATCCACTTACCTGCCACACCCCTCTATCATACTGAACATGGGACTTTTTGCCTGTATTCGATAAATGAATAGTGTATAACTTTAATAAAATAAATCCAGGTAAATTCCTAAAATAACTAAAACAATTATATAGGCAATATATCACATCTGCATATCATTTAGGCATGTCATGCATCGCTGTTGCATTATTGCCGTGTATTTATTGTTTCTTCCCCCTCCTTCTCTCCCGATAGCCCCCGAGACTGCCGACGACACTGCAGTGTACGACGACGTCGCCGACGACCGGACCCCTTCAGCTGAGCTTCCAGGCAAGCAAAACCCCCTTGATCATAAGATATCGCCCATTCCTTTCTCTCTTATGCTTGCATTATAATTGCCCCTGCTACTGTTCCGATAGCTCCTATTCTGATGCATAGCCTGATTTTGTCACCTGCTGTTTATATCTACCTGCTGTCCCATGATGCTTAGTTAGCTATGCCATTGTTCCACCGGTGGCCCTTCACCCTTGTCCATATGCCATGCTTGTTATCGGGCCGTGATCACTCTGGGTGATGATCACGGAAATGCTTACTTATTGCAATACTTAAACTGTTAAAGTTGGGCTGGCCCCAAGGGTGCCCGCGAGAGAATCATATTAAAGACGGGTTGACTCCAAGAGCACCCGCGCGACATGTCTTACCAAGTCGGAGCGACAGGAACCCTGTTCGTCTCTGCGAGTTACTAAACATGCTTAACGGATTTGGGTATTTGATCTAAGTGGGTCGTTGGCCCTATACGCACTACCACCACGTGGGATAATGGTTATGGGACCCTCTACGTCGTAGTATCAGCCGAAAGTTCTTCAGACGTCACAGCTCAGAGATGCGGGCTGATTGTTGGGATGAGCTGGTTACGTCTGTGGTGCTTCCACAGTCGCGCTTGGGCCCCGGCCAGTCACGCAACGTGCAGGAGTGCGAAGGGCGATGGCCCAAGACCCCTTCGTGCTTAGGATTTAGACCAGCGTGTTGACCTCTGTGCTGAGCCTAGGTAGGACTGCGTCGTGTTGATCACCCGAGGCCGGGCATTACCCAGCAAGTGTGTCCGGCCAGATGTGATCGAGCGTGTTGGGTAACAGTAGTGCACCCCTGCAGGGAAGTTATCTATTCGAATAGCCGTGTCCACGGTAACAGGACGCTCGGAGTTGTATCTTGATCCGCTACAACTACAAATGGTTACTGATACAATATTAAACTGTTACTACTGCTCTCGGGATCACTTTCTCGCAGGGTAGTCGAGGAAGTATCTCAGGGCTTTACTAAACTATGATCGATATATATTATCTTGCTCTCTTCTCTTCTGATGCTGCAAGATTGCTTCAAGATGCTAGTCTTCGATAGGCTAGACCTCTCCCCCTTTGTTCTGGCATTTCTGCAGTACAGTCCACAGATACAGCCCCTTCCTTTGATAACAATGCATGACTAGCATAGTTCTGATGTCAGTCCTGCGAGTACTTTGGATGAGTACTCACGGTTGCTTTGCTATCTTTTTCCCCATACCCATTGATGAAATCAGACGATGGAGCCCAGGAGCCAGACGCCACCACAGGAGACTACTACCAGGAGAGCCCCGGAGGCACGTACTACTGGGTTGAGCCAGCCGACCAGGAGTAGTTCGGAGGCCCTAGGCAGGAGACCTTCACCTTTTCGATCAGTGTCATTGTTTGTGCTAGCCTTCTTAAGGCAAACTTGACTAACTATGTCTGTACCCAGATATTATTTGTTTGTGTGACTTATGTATTCGGGTCCTCGTGACCCCTGGTTTGTAATATGATGATTTATGTTTAAATTTGAGTTTAGAGTTGTGTTGTGATATTCTTCCCGTGAGTCTCTGTTCTCGAGCGTGCACGTTTGCGTGTATGATTCGTGCACGGTCGAGCAGGGGCGTCACAAGTTGGTATCAGAGCCGACTGCCTGTAGGAAGCCCCCTTCCGATTCCTTGGTCGAAGTTGAGTCTAGTCTTTGAAAACTATATTTTACTAACATGGCTGTGTGGCTTACGGGCCCACGTCGCCAAAGGGTGGTATTAGGATCTTTTATTTCTCTTCCTTACTCTGGGACTCTAAAATCTCTTCCTTTCGGGTTAAATAATTTTACTAACTCTGACTTTAGGTTCTCATGATCACGTCCACCCGGAGAGCTGGATTATCTGCACTTATTCCTTCCCATTGATCTCATTAGTCTGATAATCACATTTTCTTTTTCATTGGTCTGTTTAACCTTTCCTTTCCAAGTTATCGTATGCTTCTCACACTGTCATTTGATAATATTGAAATTTCCTCTGTTTCAGATGGATCGTTTGTTCCCGCCGCGTCCCGCAAGACAGCTCGTCCGTCTGACCATGGCTGTTGATGCAACTGGGTTTCCGGCCATTTTGGTCGAACTTCTGACCAGGCTGGGATATCGCTGGTATCCCGAGTACACTGTTTACGAGGATTACCGCGAGTTCAACCAGGAGCAGTACCATGCTGAGGTTTGCATCTTTGATCGGCAGGACAACTCCGTCACTGAGTTCCACACCTTTCACGGTGTTGGAGTGACTGTCGACATGGCAGTCCATGATGCTGCCTATACTGCTATTGCCCGTCTCCGTGGGGAGCACAATAGTCGCTTGGAGCATACTGCCTTCAGATACATCCCGTATGCTCCTGTTGGGGATGAGACTGGGTACTACACTGCTGTGTATACGCCCTACGTGTCGCGTCGTTATGACCCGCAGGTTTTGGTACAGTACACTCAGGCTCTGGACCACACTGCTCGAGCTCTTGCTGTCGAGTTGCACACCACTCGTGCTCGTCTTTACGACGCTCTGACACAGTTGCTGCCAGTAGTCAGTGCACGGATGCACCCAGAGTACATTCTTTACCCGCGCAGGACGGAGATGCCACCAGGTCTTGACTGGCCTACTGTTGGAGGTTTTACCCCTCCGCGTGGTCCTCTTCTTCCAGTTCGGGACCAGGTTCTACATCAGAGTGTACACGGAGCACAGGATCCTCACATCGAGGGTGCCCGGCATCGTCACATGCAGTTACCTAGGTTCAGTGGTTTTCTCCGACGCTGATGTAGCATATCGCTATGTCACGTTGTTGTATCCCTCCACCGCGTGCCTGCATGCCGCCTAGTATGTCTAGCTGTTTAATTCTGCGAACTTATGCTGTCCGCGTGTAATCGACTCTGTGTATGGATCTGTATGTCTTAGTTGACTACTGTTATGTATCTATTGCACTACTTGTTCCATTATCGTGTTACATCTTGTTTGTCTCTAAACACTTGCAGTTGCTTTTACTAAACTACCCCCTGTTAAATTTTAGCAGGATGGTTAGACCAGGTGGTCGTGGCTGTGGTGCCAACGATCCACCCCCGCCAGACTATATGGCAGCTATGATGCAGCAATTCGAGCTGAACCGCCAGTTCATGGTTGGAATCATGGCTCAGTTTCCGCAGCAGAACCAGAATGCTCAGAATCAGCCCCCTGCCCCAATAACTCTGCAGGAGTTTGTACGTCTCAACCCAACTGTTTACCGCAACTCTGAACAGCCACTGGATGCTGATGACTGGCTTCGCGACATCGCCTACGAGATGGAGTCTGCCAGTGTTGCCCCTGAAAACCTTGTCACCTTCGCGTCCTACTTCTTGAAGGGCCCCGCTGCTCAATGGTGGTCCACCCACAGGCGTTCACTACCTGAGGGGACAGTCATCACTTGGCTCGAGTTTCAGTCTGCTTTCCGCGCTCGTTACATTCCTCAGGGAATCATGGACCGGAAGAAAAGAGAGTTTCGCAACCTCACTCAGGGCAATAGGACTGTCGAAGCTTATCAGCGAGAATTCCGTAATGGACTCCACCCAGACCTCAAGCTTGCACTTGCTGCTCAAGACTTCACCGACTTTGCCACCCTCGTGAACAAGGCTATCATGATTGAGACTGCTCAGATGGAGCACAAGGAGTCGCAAAAGCACTATCGTGACGGTGGCTCATCTTCGAGCTCCGCACAGAAGCGTCGGATCTGGATACCCAACAGCGTGTATCGTCCAGCTGCCCCTATGCTGAGGCCTTCCTATGCTACA
This sequence comes from Elymus sibiricus, assembly GCA_039707655.1. Lineage (NCBI taxonomy): Eukaryota > Viridiplantae > Streptophyta > Magnoliopsida > Poales > Poaceae > Elymus > Elymus sibiricus. The sequence goes on from CM077676.1 coordinate 313,858,812, forward strand.
CCTCGTCTGCCTCCTCCACCACCGAGGCAGCCAAGAGTTCAAGCTACTCCACCACGTGCTGCTCCTCTTTGCCCTGAAGATGGTCTATGTTTCAAGTGTCGCCGCCCAGGTCACCTTGCCAAGGACTGCCGTCAGAATCAGAATCAGTTGGCACTTCCTCATGCTGGCCGTGGAAATGGCCGTGGCAACAACCAGACCCGCAACTATAATACCGGGCCTGCTGCTTATGGACGTGGTCAGGCTTACCACGTCGATATTGAAGAAGTTCAGGAGCAACCTGACACTGTGATGGGTACCCTTCTCGTTAACTCAGTACCTGCTTCTGTTTTATTTGATTCAGGAGCATCGCATTCATTCATGAGAGAAGCATTTGCATTAGCACATGACATTGCATTTGAAAAGATGAATCTACCAGTAGTTGTCCGCACCCCTGGAGGTCATTGTCATACCTCCATGATGGCACACAATGTCACTGTTGAAATCAAAGGACTCGAAATCCTTGTTTCACCTATCATCTTGAAAACTTCCACCATAGACCTCATTCTGGGAATGGATTGGTTGAAAGCTCACATTGCTTCAATCAATTGTGCCACCAAAGTCATCCAACTACTTCACCCCTCCGACGAGATAGTGAACTACACCGCCCGAATTACTCGGAATGCCGAAGCTCAAATTTATGCTCTGAATGCTTTGAACACTTCACCTCTTGAGCGAATTGAGAACGTTCTAGTCGTTCGCGATTTTCCGGACGTCTTTCCAGAAGAACTTCCCGGAATACCCCCTGTTAGAGCCATTGAATTGGTCATCGACTTGAAACCTGACACCACTCCTATTGCTAAGCGCCCATACAAGATGCCGCCGCACGAACTCCTTGAGATTAAGGAGGAAATCGACAAGTCACTTAAAAAGATATTCATCCGCCCCAGTACTTCTGCTTGGGGAGCACCTTCTCTCTTTGTCAAGAAGAAGGATGGAACCAACCGATTGGTCGAGGACTATCGGCCTATTAACTAAGCAACAATCCAGAATAAATATCCACTCCCCCGGATCAACGATCTTTATGATAAGCTTGCTGGATCCTCTGTGTTCTCTAAACTCGACTTAAGGTTGGGTTACCATCAGATTCGAGTTCGTAAAGAGGACATTCCGAAGACCGCTTTCGTTACTCGATATGGATCATACGAGTACACCGTTATGTCCTTCGGATTAACCAATGCTCCAGCAACCTTCTCTCGATTGATGAACTATATCTTCATGGACTACCTCGACAAGTTCGTCGTGCTTTATTTGGATGATATCCTTATATTCTCCAAGAATGAAGAAGAACACGCCGAACATCTTCGGCTTGTATTGGAGAAACTTCGAGAACACCAGCTTTATGCCAAGTTTTCCATGTGTGAATTCTGGTTATCTGAGGTGACCTATCTTGGTCATGTGATTTCCAAAGATGGCATTGCAGTTAACCCAGAACGAGTTCAGGCTATTCTTGACTGGACTCCTCCGCAGACTGTTAAGCAAGTCAGAAGTTTTCTCAGTCTTGCTAGCTATTGCCGCCGTTTCGTCGAGAACTTCTCCAAAATTGCTAAGCCACTGACTGATTTGCTTCACAAAGGCAAGAAGTTTGAGTGGACGGACAAATGCCAGGAAAGTTTTCAGACACTTAAAGATAAGTTGACAACTGCCCCAGTGCTAGCTCCCCCTGATTCCCGCAAGGACTTTGTGATATATTGCGATGCATCCCGTCAAGGATTAGGCTGTGTCCTAATGCAAGAGTGCAAAGTGATTTCTTATGGCTCTCGTCAGTTGCGTCCTCACGAAGATAAGTATCCAACCCATGATCTTGAGTTAGCAGCAGTTATCTATGCTTTGAAGCTGTGGCGACATTACCTTCTCGGTAATCGTTGCGAGATATACACGGACCACCAAAGTCTGAAGTATCTGTATACTCAACCAGATTTGAACCTCCATCAACAAAGATGGCTCGAGACAATAGCCAACTACGACATGGATATTTCTTATACCCCTGGCAAGGCTAATGTAATGGCCGATGCCTTGAGTCACAAATCTTATTGCAACAACCTCATGGTTCAGCAAGCACAACCTCTTCTATACGAAAAACTTCGCAAGTTAAACCTTCATATTGTCCCACAAGGTTATCTCAATACCCTGGTTGTTGAACCAGATCTCGAGGACCTCATCAAGCATATACAGAAAGCTGACTCTGAGGTCGAGAAGATTAAGCGTGATCTCAAAAGAGGAAAGCCCTTATTCTTCACTATTGATGCTGATGGCGCCTTGTTCTTCAAAAACCGCTTAGTGGTTCCTAGAATGGGACACCTGAATCTGACCCCGCGCGTCATGAAAGAAGCTCATGATACACCTCTTTCAATTCATCCTGGTAGTACCAAGATGTACCAAGACATTCGTCAGAGATATTGTGGCCTGATATGAAGTGAGACATTGCTCGTTATGTTGCTGAGTGTGACGTTTGCCGTCGCATCAAAGCAGAACATCAAAGGCCTGCTGGACTTCTGCAACCACTTGATATTCCTGAATGGAAATGGGACAAAGTCGAAATGGATTTCATTACTGGTTTTCCCAGAACGCAGAAAGGCCATGATGCTATCTTTGTCGTCATTGACCGATTCTCAAAGGTTGCTCACTTTCTGCCAGTCAAGGAGACAATCATTGCTAGTCAGTTAGCAAACTTGTATGTTTCCAGAATTGTGTCACTCCACAGTGTTCCGTTGGAGATCAGCTCAGACCGTGGTAGCCTCTTTACCACAAGATTTTGGAACAGTTTCCAAGAAGCTATGGGAACTCACCTGTCCTTCAGCATCGCTTTTCACCCCCAGTCTCAGGGACAAGTTGAACGAGTCAATCAAGTGATTGAAGATATGCTTCGAGCTTGTGTCATCTCATTCAGTAAGAAATGGGAGGAATCTCTGCCGTATGCCGAATTCTCATACAACAATAGCTATAAAGCTAGTCTGAAGATGGCACCATTTGAAGTTCTCTATGGATGTAAGTGCCGGACCCCTCTGAATTGGTCAGAAACTGGGGAACGGCCACTCTTCGGTCCGGACATTATTCGACAAGCTGAAGAACAAGTTCGCATTGTCCGTGATCATTTGAAAGCTGCTCAGTCTCGTCAGAAGAGCAACTATGATCGCAAACACCAGGTAATGGTCTATCAACCTGGCGAACAAGCTTACCTTCGTGTCACTCCGATGAAGGGCACTCACCATTTTGGGATCAAAGGCAAGTTAGCTCCTCGCTACATTGGCCCATTCCGTATTCTCGCAAGATGTGGAGAAGTGGCCTATCAATTGGAATTGCCGCCGAACCTTTCTCAAGTTCATGATGTCTTCCACGTGTCACAACTCCGACGCTGCTTCAAGGATCCTATCTGAGCAATGGATCATGAAATGCTTGAGCTGCAAGAGGATCTTTCTTATCGAGAGTATCTGATCCGCATTCTTGATCAAGCTGAACGTCGAACCCGTCAGAAGGCAATCAAGTTCCTTAAAGTTCAGTGGTCAAATCATTCCGAGGATCAAGCCACTTGGGAACGCGAGGATCGTCTTCGAGAAGAATACCCCGCTCTCTTTCAGTCTACCTCTTAATTCTCGGGACGAGAATTTCTTTTAGAGGAGGAGAGTTGTAACACCCCCATGTATTAGCTACAGTGATCACCTTTTGATAATGCCAAGTCATCATGTTGAACAGTGCCTGATCATCATTTGCATCATATCTCATTTCAAATTCCAAATCAAATTGAAATTCAAATATAAAGTGAAAATAAAAGTTGTTCCAATTTGGAAACAAAAATGTTCATGAAATAGCAAATAATTCATAGCTAATTATGTTAAGAAAAACAACATCACTAAAAATCACTAAGTGACTCTATCATCATAAAACAGTAGCAAACAACAACATTTAATACCATTTTATTTAATAGAATTGCATATGAAATCATAATATCTTCAAATCAATTTCTGGTGGTATGTAATATTGCCTTGTAATATTTGAACCAAGTCACTTATTTTACAAAACTCAATTAGTGGCCTAACATTTTGCAAACAGAAATGAAATACAAAAAATAGAAAAAGCAAAGGAAAAAGGGAAAGGGTTTACTGCTTACCTGGGCCTCGAGTGCACAGTGTAAAACGGCCCAGCCCGCCAGGGCCTTCTCCTTCCTCGTGCCAGGCAGAAGCCATGGCGCCCGACGCGCGCGCGCGCCGTCCACTCGTCGCCCTGCCTCGCTGTCGATCATCCGCTGGTACCCCGCGCCGGATAAGACCCCCCGACCTCCCTGGCGAACCCTAGCCGTCTCACTCCCTCTCCCCCACTCGCTCTCACCTCGCCCGACGCCGCCATGTTCGGCCTCCGCTGAAACTCGCGGCCACCGTCTCCCTCTCGCTGCCCCGCCGTGTCCTCCGCCTTCCCCGACCTCGGCTACGTCGACTACCCTGACTGGTTGCAGCTCGGAGCCGCCACCGCGTCGCCCACGAGCTCGTCTTCCCCGCATGGACGCCGGTGATCGCCGCCTCGATTCGCCGTCGTCAAGCCGTCCCCGAGCCCTCTTTGCCCTTCTACAGGATCACGGTGAGCCCCCGCGTTGTTGCCCTCTCCTCTCGCCGCCGTTAGCTAGCCGTAGAGGCCACCCCCATCGCGCCCGTAACCGTCGCCGCGGAGCTCGTCACCGGCGTCGTTCCGGCAACCAATTGGCCCCGCGCTCGTGCCCATCAGCATCGCCGCACCGCGTAGGCCTCGCCCAGCCACTTGTTTTGATCGCGCACGCACCATAGCACCCATCCCGAGCTCCACCCAAAGCCACCGCCACCCGACGTCGTCGCCGGCGACCAATCCGGTCACCCCACGGCCAACCACCGGCACCACCGGATGCGCCGCTGAGTGCTCGTTCCAGAGAACCAAATCACGCGCGAAATGGTGCGCCACAGAGGATTTTCGGGCTCGCCAGAGTTCATCGCCGCCTCGGGCTTGCCAGAGAGCTCCGGTGGCCGGCGTCCAACGTGGCAGCCGCGGGCCCTGCCCCTGTGCCACTGACCGCGGGCCCCACTGGCCCCAGTTGACTGGGTTGACCCAGTCAACTGCTGACTGGGCTGGCCCAGTCACTGACATGTGGGTCCCGTGTGTAATAAACTGATTTTATAAATAAATAAAAGTTAATTATTTTGTTAATTAAACTAATTAACTAATTAGTCACTGACAACAGGGTCCCACCTGCAAATTAACCCATTTAACTAAATTAACTACTGTTAAGTCTAAACAGTCTATGACAGATGGGCCCCATATGTCAGGTTTGACTCTGGTCAGCCCTGTTAACCGTTGACGTCACCCCCACGTCATGCTGACGTCATCATTTACTGATTCGGATAAATCGGAATTAAATAATTAAAATAATTTCAAAAATTCTAGAAAATCAATAAAACTTTGAAAAATCATATAAAATAAACCGTAACTCGGATGAAAATAATTTATATATGAAAAATGATCAGAAAAATATGAAGAATCTGAATATGCCATCCACTTACCTGCCACACCCCTCTATCATACTGAACATGGGACTTTTTGCCCGTATTCGATAAGTGAATAGTGTATAACTTTAATAAAATAAATCCAGATAAATTCCTAAAATAACTAAAACAATTATATAGGCAATATATCACATCTGCATATCATTTAGGCATGTCATGCATCGCTATTGCATTATTGCCGTGTATTTATTGTTTCTTCCCCCTCCTTCTCTCCCGATAGCCCCCGAGACTGCCGACGACACTGCAGTGTATGACGACGTCGCCAACGACCAGACCCCTTCAGCTGAGCTTCCAGGCAAGCAAAAACCCCTTGATCATAAGATATCGCCCATTCCTTTCTCTCTTATGCTTGCATTAGAATTGCCCCTGCTACTGTTCCGATAGCTCCTATTCTGATGCATAGCCTGATTTTGTCGCCTGCTGTTTATATCTACCTGCTGTCCCATGATGCTTAGTTAGCTATGCCATTGTTCCACCTGTGGCCCTTCACCCTTGTCCGTATGCCATGCTTGTTATCGGGCCGTGATCACTCTGGGTGTGGATCACGGAAATGCTTACTTATTGCAATACTTAAACTGTTAAAGTCGGGCTGGCCCCAAGGGTGCCCGTGAGAGAATCATATTAAAGACAAGTCGGCTCCAAGAGCACCCGCGCGACATGTCTTACCAAGTTGGAGCGACAGGAACCCTGTTCATCTCTGCGAGTTACTAAACATGCTTAACGGATTTGGGTATTTGATCTGAGTGGGTCGTTGGCCCTATACGCACTACCACCACGTGGGATAATGGTTATGGGACCCTCTACGTCGTAGTATCAGCCGAAAGTTCTTCAGACGTCACAGCTCAGAGATGCGGGCTGATTGTTGGGGTGAGCTGGTTACGTCTGTGGTGCTTCCACATTCGCGCTTGGGCCCCGGCCAGTCACGCAACGTGCAGGAGTGCGAAGGGCGATGGCCCAAGACCCCTTTGTGCTTAGGATTTAGACCGGCGTGCTGACCTCTCTGCTGAGCCTAGGTAGGACTGCGTCGTGTTGATCACCCGAGGTCGGGCATTCCCCAGCAAGTGTGTCCGGCCAGATGTGATCGAGCGTGTTGGGTAACAGTAGTGCACCCCTGCAGGGAAGTTATCTATTCGAATAGCCGTGTCCACGGTAACAGGACGCTCGGAGTTGTATCTTGATCCGCTACAACTACAAATGGTTACTGATACAATATTAAACTGTTACTACTGCTCTCGGGGTCACTTTCTCGCAGGGTAGTCGAGGAAGTATCTCAGGGCTTTACTAAACTATGATCGATATATATTATCTTGCTCTCTTCTCTTCTGATGCTGCAAGATTGTTTCAAGATGCTAGTCTTCGATAGGCTAGACCTCTCCCCCTCTGTTCTGGCATTTCTGCAGTACAGTCTACAGATACAACCCCTTCCTTTGATAACAATGCATGAATAGCATAGTTCTGATGTCAGTCTTGCGAGTACTTTGGATGAGTACTCACGGCTGCTTTGCTATCTTTTTCCTCATACCCACTTGATGAAATCAGACGATGGAGCCCAGGAGCCTGACGCCACCACAAGAGACTACTACCAGGAGAGCCCCGGAGGCACGTACTACTGGGTTGAGCCAGCCCACCAGGGGTAGTTCGGAGGCCCTAGGTAGGAGGCCTTCGCCTTTTCGATCAGTGTCGTTGTTTGTGCTAGCCTTGTTAAGGCAAACTTGACTAACTATGTCTGTACCCAGATATTATTTGTTTGTGTGACTTATGTATTCGGGTCCTCGTGACCCCTGGTTTGTAATATGATGATTTATGTTTAAATTTGAGTTTAGAGTTGTGTTGTGATATTCTTCCCGTGAGTCTCTGTTCTTGAGCGTGCATGTTTGCGTGTATGATTAGTGCACGGTCGAGCAGGGGCGTCACACTGTCGATCCTGAGTTAATTACTTTGGTTGAATCTGATCCTTTTCATGGTTATGAAACTAAAACTGTTGTGGCACACCTTACTAAGTTGAATGATATAGCCACCCTATTTGCTCATGAGGAAAACAATTATTTACTATTACATCCTTAAGTTGTTTCCTTTCTCATTAAAGGGTGATGCTAAGAAATGATTTAATACTGTTGCTCCTGGTTGTGTGCGTACGTAGTCTCCGGGATATGATATACTACTTCTCTGAAAAATATTTTCCTGCTCATAAGAAAGAAGCTGCTTTACAAGAAATATTTAACTTTGTGCAAATTGAAGAAGAGAATCTCCCTCAATCTTGGGGGAGGCTTCTCCAATTACTTAATGCTTTGCCTGATCATCCTCTTAAGAAAAATGAAATACTTGATATCTTTTATAATGTACTAACCGATGCTTCTAGGGACTACCTAGATAGTTGTGCTGGTTGTGTTTTCAGGGAACGAACTATTGGACAGGCTGAAGAACTATTGAATAATATATTGAGAAATGCCAATGATTGGACAATTCCTGAACCACCACCTAAGCCAACCCCGAAGAAAAGAGGTATTCTATTCCTCATTCCAGAAGATATGCAAGAAGCTAAGAAATCTATGAAGGAAAAAGGTATTAAAGCTGAAGATGTTAAGAATCTACCACCTATTGAAGAAATACATGGACTTGATATCCCGACATAGGTAGTAGAGGTAAATTCTCTTCGTAGATTCAATGAAAGTGATATTTCTTATAATAAATCTGCTAGTCAATGCTTGGATGAATTTGATAACTTCATTGTTAAGCAAGAGAATTTCAATATGTATGTTAGGAATCAATTAAAACGAAATGCCATCATGATTGATCGCTTGAGTGATTTGATGTTTAGAACTGCTAATGATGTTAAATGCTTAAGTAAACATGCTTCTATGGTTCAGACTCAGTTAGAACAAATAGCTAAGTCACAAAATGATTTGCTTGATGAGATGAATAATAAAATGAATGATCATGCTGTTCGAGTTGTTACTAGAGGAGGTAGAATGACTCAGGATCCTCTATATACTGAAGGTCATCCTAAAATAATTGAACAAGATTCTCAGAAAAATAATATTGATGTGCCTAGTTCATCTAAGAAGAAAAAGAAAAAGAAAAATGATAGGATTTTGCATGCTGCTAGTGAACCCGAGATAGAAAAACCTCCTGAGAACCAAAATGATGTTTCTATTTCTGATGCTGAGACACAATCTGGTAATGAACATCCACCTAGTGATAATGATAATGATAATGAAGATGTTCATGTTGATGCTCAACCAGATAATGATGTAGAAATAGAACCTACTGTTGATCTTGATGACCCACCTCCTAAGAATAAAAGATATGATAAAAGAGACTTTGTTGCTAGAAAACATGGAAAGGAAAGAGAACCATGGGTTCAAAAACCTATGCCTTTCCCTACTAAACCATCTAAAAACAAGGATGAGGAAGATTTTGAGCGCTTTGTTGAAATGCTTAGACCTGTCTTTTTGCGCACCCGCTTGATTGATATGTTGAAAATGTCTCCATACGCTAAATATATGAAAGATATTGTCACTAATAAAAGGAAGATACCTGAAGCTAAAATTTCCACCATGCTTGCAAACTATTCTTTTATGGGTGGAGTATCCAAAAAGTTAGGAGATCCTGGAATACCTACTATACCCTGCTCCATTAAAAGAAGTTATGTTAAAACTGCTTTATGTGATCTGGGAGCCGGTGTTAGTGTTATGGCTTTCGGTTTATATAGAAGACTTGATTTGAATAAGCTCACACCCATTGAAATATCTTTGCAAATGGCTGATAAATCAACTGCTATACCTATTGGAATTTGCGAGGATGTGCCTGTTGTTGTTGCAAATGTTACTATCTTAACGGACTTTGTTATACTTGATATGCCCGAGGACGACAACATGTCGATTATCCTTGGAAGACCCTTTTTGAATACTGCAGGGGCTGTTATTGACTACAATAAAAGCAAGGTCACTTTTCATGTCAATGGTAATGAGCATACGGTTTATTTCCCGAAGAAACAAACTTCAGTGAATGGTATCAATTGTATTGAAAAGGTTTCGACAATCACTATTGGGGGATTCAAATTTCCTCTTCCTACTATCAAAAAGAAATATGAAATTCTTATTGTTGGGGAGATGCATATCCCCGTTGAGGTAACTTAGTGTTATACGAAAATTCTTCGGTTTCATGCCACTCGAAAATAGTTTGTTAATAAGATTTGATCAACCTTATTAATGGATCCTTTTTGAAGGGCATGTGGTCGATGAATTTAGTGAGCACAACTTTCTGTAATCTTAGTTTGCTCTCTGTTATTTATAGTTTAATAAAATAAAATGCCATGATTATCCTGTTTTCTGATTTATCCGTGCAATAAAAAATGGCCCAAAATAAAAGTGCTCAGAATGCAATAAAATTTTAACATGATTTTTTTGGAATATTTAAGATTTTTTGGCACTGAAAACAACCCAGGGGGGTGCACCTGTTGCCCACAAGGCAACAGGGCGCGGCCACCCCATAGGGCGCGCCAAGATGCCTTGTGGGTCCCACAGGGACCCACTCACTTATCCCTTCAGCCCACTTCATCTCCTACCTCCAGAAAAAAATCATGGTAGCTCTCTCTCTCTCTCTCTCTCTCTCTCTCTTTCTCTCTCTCTCTCTCTCGTGTTCTTGCTCCCAAACCTGAGATTTTTGATCTCTTTGCTTAGAGCTCCGTTTCTGAAACTGTTTTGAGGGATTGCTCCTTGGTATGTGACTCTCCCATTGCTCCAATTAGTTTTTTTTGCTTTCGTGGATTATATTTTGCATAAATTGCTGCTATTGGTGCTACTGAAAATGAGCTTGCATGTTGAATTCTTTGAGTTCTAAGTTGTTTGAATGCTTGATATAGCCTCTAGGCACTTGTATGAGTAGTTGCTATCAATTTGGTGAAGTTTTGTTAACATCTTTTTGTGGTCCAAAATTTTTCAGAAATTTGTTCTTAGGAAAATGAACTTTCTTCCTAGGGGTTCTTCGAGCCGGAGCTCCAAGGGTGTCCTTGGGGATGCCTATGACCACGACCTCAACATTCCGCGCAGGACGGAGGTCCGACCGTGCAAGTGGCCGCACAACACCTTCATGAATGAAGCTGGGCTCCGTCAAGAGTTCGCACAATTTGTTGCAAACACCGGGCTGACCGACTTCCTAGCAGATGAGTGTGACCAGCACCACATCCTTACAAATTCATTTGTGCAATTTTTTTATTTCATGCCTAGGCTCGATATCCCCATGGTGCATTTCGATTTATATGCTGAACATCATGAGTTAACGCTAGATGAGTTTTGTGAGATATGCTTGATCCCTTCTGATGGGGATTTGAGGGAGCCTTGGCTTGAGGAGTCCAAGGACTTCCTTCGCACTTTGAATGTGGGGGAATTTAGGGGCATGTCGAAAGCCCGTGTTACTAGCTTGCATTTTCATAGGGAAATGCTTGACTGCCAGGGAGGAAGGTGGTACGCTCAGTGCCCCTGACCTCACCATCTTGCGTCGTGCTATTCATGGCGATAACACTTTTAGCTTGGGAGCTATCATTGCATGCCGCCTGCACACCAACAGGACTAAGGGTAAAGTCCATGGCGGTATTTATGCTTCGCGTCTTGCGAAACGTCTTAATGTTGCTATCCGCCCAAATGAGTACTTGCTGCCTAAGGTTTATTTAGACCAATAGTGCATGATCGATCACCACTTTATTGATGAACCTGAACCTCCTCAATACATTCGTTATAACCTGATTTTCAGTGAGAGAATTATTCCGTTGCCTGCACCCTCTTTGTTTGACTCTCATGCCAGGAACGGATACACCATCATGCCGGCAGACATCACAGCTTACTGGAACGAGGTGGCTGCAGCGGAGAACGAGGTCCAGCAGTGGGATGCTCAAGTGCCTCCGCCTCAGTACTATCCGCCCAGTCCTGATGGATACTACGGGTGGTGATTACCAAGTTAGGCCAAAATCCTAAGCTTGGGGGAGTACGTATTTCTCACCGACATTACATTCATGTTCACACATTCACTTCAGTTGTCGGTGTTCATCCTTTTTCATTGTATTATCCATGCTAGTTTTATTTTCGCTATCTTCTTGTGTGTTTGAAAAACTTTGAAAATCCAAAAATATTTCTTGCTTCTTTTCGGTTTTTCTTTCCCTTTAGTTAGTTCGTAGTATTAAAAGAAAACCCAAAAAGATTTCTCGTTTCTTCTTTTGCTTGTTGGGAGTTCTCCCGTGTAAATAGTTTTCTCGCTTTTCGTTTTTGTTTCTTTAATTTGCTTTCTTCAGAAAAAACTAAAAACTCCAAAAACATTTCAGTGTGTTTCTCTGAATTTCTTTTCCTTTCGTTGAGTCGCCGTAGGGAGAAGACCACGATGAAAATGTTGAGTGGCTCTCATATGCTTTATTGTTGATCTAACGAAGAGCCAATATTTCCCTGTCTTCTCCCTTGGATAAAATGTTTGGAGATTCCAGCTTAGTCCACTGCACTCTTGCACTATTATTATTTTCACATCATTCGGTCATGCAAGTGAAAGGCAATAATGACGATGATTTGATGAAGTGACCGTGGCAAGGAAAAGCTGGTATGAACTCTTCTTGTTTTTGTTTTTTGTAAATATGTTTAACTCAGTATCCATGATTCAGCATATTATGAGTAAACATGTTTGTGAGGACAATTAGAGATTATAGTTTCTCATGCCATGCTTAAGTAGCTAGGAGTGGATAATGATTTATCTTGGATGTCAACATGCATTAAAATGGTTATGATGTAGTATGTTAATATGGTATCCTCCTCTGAATGTTTCAAGTGGCTTGACTTGCACATGTTCATACATGTAGTTGATTCAAAACCAACATAGCCTCCACGATATTTATGTTCAGGGTGTCTATATCCTACTCATGCTAGTATTCAATGTTAATTATTCTCAATGCATGATCCTGACCGTTTTCGGTCTTTTGTTGGTCGCTTCTCAATCTATTGGTAGCCTTCACCTGTACTAAGTAGGCATACTGCTTGTGCATCCAAAATCCTTAAACCAAAGTTGTTCCAGATGAGTCCACTATATCTACCTATATGCGGTATTACTCTGCCGTTCCAAGTAAATTTGCATATGCCACCTCTAATCATTCAAATAAACATCCATTTTGTGTGCCCGTACCGCTCATGGAGTGACAGGGGTGGTCAGTATCTTCCATGCTAAGCGGGTTATTCTCGAGATGAGTGTTTATTCACTTTGATGGGAAACTTTGCATGAAAATCAAAAAAATTCCTACGAACACCCAAGATCTAATCTAGGAGATGCAAAGCAACGAGAGGGGAGTGTGTCTACATACCCTTGTAGACTGAAAGCGTTAGCATCGTAACGCGGTTGATGTAGTCGTACTCTTCACGATCCAATCGCGATCTAATCCGATCTAGTGCCAAACGGACGGCACCTCCGAGATTAACGTTCAGCTCGATGGCGTCCTCTCCTTCTTGATCCAACAAGAGAGGGGGAGAAGTTAGATGAGATCGGAACTAGCACGACGGCGTGGTGTTGGTGGTGGCAGCGGAATTCCGGCAGGGCTTCGCCAAGCGCTGACGGAACCTGGAGGAGGAGTAACGGGAGGGAAAAGGGGCAAGCGTGGAAGGGGTGGCTGCCCCCTGCACCTCCCCACTATATATATGGGTGAGGGAGGGGTGTGCCAGCCCTAGCCCCCCTCCCAAGGCAGGGGGATGGCGGCCAAGGGGGGAGGAGTGCCCTCCAAGCCAAGTGGAGGGCCCTCCCCCTTACGGTTTCCCCTCCCCTAGGCGCATGGGCTAAGTAGGGGCTGGTGCGCCTGGCCCAATAAGGCCAGGGCGCCCCCTACAGCCCATGCTACTGCTTGGGACATGGTGGAACCCTCCAAGGACTTCCGGACCCCTCCGGAACCTTCCGGTGACTTCCCGGTACAATACCAAAAAAACCGAACTTTTTCCGTAACCCCGAAAACAACTTTCCATATATAAATCTTTACCTCCAGACTATTCCGGAGCTCCTCGTGATGTCTTGGATCCCATCCGGGACTCCAAACAACCTTCGGACTTTCCGCTATTAATATCTCAATCGTACCCTAGCGCTATCGAATGTTAAGCGTGCGACCCTACGGGTTCGGGAACATGTAGACATGACCAAGACACTTCTCCGGTCAATAATCAATAGCGGGATCTGGATACCCATATTGATTCCTACTTACCCGAGATTCGATCGTCGGTATCTCCATACCTAGTTCAATCTCGTTACCGGCAAGTCTCTTTACTCATTCCGTAATACAAGATCCCGTGACTAACTCATTAGCCACATTGCTTGCAAGCTCTTTACGATGTTGTATTACCGAGAGGCCCCAGAGATATCTCTCCGTCATACAGAGTGACAAATCCCCGTCTCGATCGATGCAACCCAATAGACACCTTCGGAGATACCTGTAGAGCACCTTTATGATCACCCAGTTACGAAGTGACGTTTGATAGCACACAAGGCATTCCTCTGGTATCCGGGAGTGACATGATCTCATGGTCTAAGGAACAGATACTTGACATGAAGAAAGCTGTAGCAAATAACTAAACGATCTGATGCTAAGCTTACGGTTGGGTCTTGTCCATCACATCATTCTCCTAATGATGTGATCCCGTTATCAAATGACAACTCATGTCTATGGTTAGGAAACCTTAACCATCTTTGATCAACGAGCTAGTCTTGTAGAGGCTCACTAGGGACATGGTGTTGTTTATATATTCACACATGTATTTAAGTTTCCGGTTAATACAATTCTAGCATGAATAATAAACATTTATCATGAACAAGGAAATATGATAATAACCAATTTGTTATTGCCTCTAGGGCATATTTCCAACAATCTCCCACTTGCACTAGAGTCAATAATCTAGTTTACATTGTAATGAATCTAACACCCATGGAGTCCTGGTGCTGATCATGTTTTGCTCGCGGAAGAGGTTTAGTCAACGGGTCTGCCACATTCAGATCCGTATGTACTTTTGCAAATCTTTATGTCTACAATGCTCTACTTAGAGCTACTCCAGCTAACTGCTCCACTATTCAATACGTATCCGGATTGAGAACTTTAGTCATCCGGATCAGTGTCAAAGCTATCATCGACGTAACCCTTTATGATGAGCTTATCCTCACCTCCATAAATGAGAAACATGTCCTTAGTCCTCTTCAGGTACTTAAGGATATTCTTGACCGCTGTACAGTGATCTACTCCTGGATCACTTTGGTACCTCCCTGCCAGACTTATGGCAAGGCACACATCAGGTCTGGTACACAACATGGCATACATTGTAGAGCCTATGGCTGAGGCATAGGGGACGACTTTCATCCTTTCTCTTTCTTCTGCCGTGGTCGGGCTTTGAGTCCTACTCAACTTCACGCCTTGTGTCGTGGTTTTAACACGGCAGATGCCCTTGTGAAAGGACTTAGAGATGAGGCCATCGCACGAAGGTGGAAGCTTGACGGGGTTGATCGGGAACGAGAAGACACGAGGTTACCCAGGTTCGGCCCCTCACAATGGAGGTAAAAGCCTATGTCCTGCTTGACTGTATTGCTTTAGATCTCGATTACAAGGATGCAGATTCGCTCACCTAGCTTACGAGAGATTGCAACTTCATCTTTTTGCCCTAGGTGCTCCCCTTTATATAACAGGTCAAGCCCTAGGGTTACATGAGAGTCCGGGTCATAATCTTAACCCGTATCCTACTCTTATTCTAGTTGTCTTGCTCTCCAAGTTAATCTTCTTATCTTATCCTTCCAACATGAGCCGGCCCACATATTAAGCCGGCTCTTGCACCGGGTCTCCTCAGAACCGGCCCACCATGAACCTTCAAGGCCCAGCAATGGGATGACCCATTGAGACGTACAGCTCTATAGCCAGGTCATTGCCCTGCCGGGTCTTAGCACTAGGAAATAACCCCAACATTAGCCCTCAGTTTGGCCTGGATTCATCCATGTCGAACTCCATCCTAAAGATAAAATAGAGAATAAGTTGTGAATAATTTTAATCTCTAGATCAGTTCCTGAGACGTCTTTTTCCTTCCTCCTTCCAGATTCCATTCTTGTCTTCAAGCGTATTTTTCCGGGTCAATCATTTTTTCCGGGTCATTCCGCGTCCTTTAACTTAACACCTTTCTTCTGAAGATGATGTCATGATCCACTCCCACAATATCCGGGCATGACATCATAGCGAATCTTTGAGTGGGTTTGTATTGTCTTGTCAGGCGCGAAAATTGAGGGGCCCTTTAGCCAAAATTTACTGCGCCGCCTGGGGCTCCGCCCCTACCGTTTTGGGTTCCACCGCACCTATAAATATGCCGGTGCCCCCCCAGCGTTACCTTTTACCACTCCTCGTCTTCTTCCTCTGCTCCCGACGCCGCCGTGCCGTCGCGAGCTCGTCGCCACCGGAGATAGCACCAGTTGCGTCCTCTTATCATCGCCGGAGTCCATCCACGTCGCACGGCCGCATCCACAACACCTGAAGACCTCAGGTTTTAACCTCCAGATCTATGAGTTCTCTTCCTCCATTACTATTAGTTCATCTTGGTTCTTCGTAGTTCTTCGCCATGGCCGCCTTAGGTCTAAAATGTCTTTGATTCCTCACTTGTTAGTCCATAAGTTAGCTCCGCAGTATCTTCATTATTTTGTAGATCTGCTACACTGCCTCACTGAATCTCACCGTAACCTTTCCATATCCGCGAAGAACAAACCTGGATTATAATCTTCCATTTTAAAATATTTTCCAGATCCAAACAACCTTGCGCCTTGTCCGAAAACTGTTTGCCAACTTACCATCCAGACCACTTATAGCACTTGTAAAAAATACGGGACTTTGGAATTGCCAGCTTACTTTGTCCTGGAAGTCATGACCCGGGAATGTTCCGGCTTATCTTTCTGTTTTACAACAACCCGGCAAACTTCTAAATTCTGCTGGCTTATATTATTTTCTTACTTTCTCTGCAGCTGAGTCCATGGCTCCGAAAGTTAAGATTGTCAATTGGGCAAAATCCAACATGTCAGAGCTCAGGTTACAAGCCCTGGTAGAATCCGGGTTACTTCCACCCAAGGAAGAAATTGAATGGCGAGTTGATGTCTACTACACAACTTATTCTTGTAGACTCGTGTTGGGCCTCCAAGCGCAGAGTTTTGTAGGACAGTAGCAATTTTCCCTCAAGTGGATGACCTAAGGTTTATCAATCTGTGGGAGGCATAGGTTGAAGATGGTATCTCTCAAACAACCCTGCAACCAAATACAAGAAATCTCTTGTGTCCCCAACACACCCAATACAATGGTAAATTGTATAGGTGCACTAGTTCGGCGAAGAGATGGTGATAAAAGTGTAGTATGGATAGTAGATATAGGTTTTTGTAATCTGAAAATATAAAAATAGCAAGGTAGCAAGTAACAAAAGTGAGCACAAACGGTATTGCAATGCTTAAAAACAAGGCCTAGGGTTCATACTTTCGCTAGTGCAATCTCTCAACAATGCTAATATAATTGGATCATATAACCATCCCTCAACGTGCGATAAAGAATCACTCCCAAGTTCCTATTAGTGGAGAACATAAGATAGAAATTGTTTGTAGGGTACGAAACCACCTCAAAGTTATCCTTTCCGATCGATCTATTGAGCTATTCCTATAAGTGTCACAAACAACCCTAGAGTTCGTACTAAAATAACACCATATGATACACATCAACCAACTCTAATGTAACCTAGATACTCCAATGTCACCACAAGTATCCGTGAGTTGATTATACGATATGCATCAAACAACTTCATAATCATAATATTCAATCCACACAAAGAACTCCAAGGAGCACCCCAAAGTTTATATCAGAGAAAAAATAATGAAAACGTGCATCAACCCCTATGCATAGATTACCCAAATGTCACCTCGGGAATCCACGAGTTGAGTGCCAAAACATATATCAAGTGAATCAATATAACACCCCATTGTCACCACGGGTATTCATATGCAAGACATACATCAAGTGTTCTCAAATCTGAAATATTCAATCCGGCAATAACGAAACCTCAAAGGGAAAAGATTCGATTCATCACAACAAGGATAGAGAGGGAAGAAACACCATATGATCCAACTATATTAACAAAGCTCGCGGTACATCAAGATCGTGCCAAATCAAGAACACGAGAGAGAGAGAGAGATAAAACACATAGCTACTGGTACAAACCCTCAGCCCCTAGGGTTAACTACTCCCTCCTCGTCATGGAGACCGCCGGGATGATGAAGATGGCCTCCGGTGATGATTCCCCCCTCCGGCAGGGTGCCAAAAAAGGGCTGTAGATGAGATCGTGGAGAGACAGAGGCTTGCGGCGGCGTAAAAACTCATCTAGTTTAACTTTCGGGGGTTTCTGAATATATATGATTTTTTAGCGTTGGAATCACGCGAAGAGGGGCCACAGGGGGCCCACGAGGCACCAGGGCGTGCCTGGGGGGGGGGGGGGCGGCGCGCCCTGGTGGCTCGTGGGGCCCCTGTGGGTCTTCTAGTCTCCTCCCGAAGCTTCTAGTGTCTCTTATGTTCCAGAAAAAATTGTCAAAAAGTTTCGCTGCATTTGGACTTCATTTGATATAGATTTTCTGGAAAACCAAAAACAAGCAAAAACAGCAACTGGCACTGGGCATTAGGTCAATATCTTAGTCCATGAAAATCATATAAAAGCCATATAAAAGTGCACCAAAATCATACAAAACTATAATAAACATGGCATGAATACTTCATAAATTATAGATACGTTGGAGACGTATCAGCATCCCCAAGCTTAATTCATGCTCGTCCTCGAGTAGGTAAATGATAAAAGAAATAATTTATGAAGTGTGAATGCTAGCATAGTGCATAAGTTTGATCAATGGTAATTTCAATCACTTTTTCTAGCATCATAACAACAACTTTTTCTCATAAAACTCATCATGATAAGGTAGCAATTAAAAACAGAAATTTTGATGTGGAATGCTACCTATCATAATCATCATATAATCTTTTCTTTTATAACATGGACATTTGGACTTGAATGATTCAAAGCAATAGTCTATAATTTGGCACGAAGATATAAATACTCAAGCATGCTAACAAGCAACCATGTCTTTCAAAATATCAATGCTAAAGAAAGTTATCCCTAGCCCATTATGCTCAATCATTGATCCATTCATGAAACACACTCAAATATTAGCTACACACAATGCACAAGTTATGACAATAGTGCTCTCTAGTTGGTGCTTTATAGGAGAAGATGGAGACTCAAAATAAAAATAAAAATTGCATAAAAGTAAATAGATAGGCCCTTCGCAGAGGGAAGCAGAGATTTGCTAATGTGCCAGAGCTCAAAGCTTAAATTAGAGAGATGAAAATATTTTGAGAGGCATGCTTTTCCTGTCAACGAAAACGACCGAGAATTCCCAATATCTTCCATGCTAGACACATCATAGGCGGTTTCCAAACAGAAAGTAAAGTTTATTTCCTTTCCACCATTTCTTTCACAATCCATGGCTAGCCGTATCCACGGGTGCCCTCCATACCAACACTTTCAAAGGAATTTTGTTGTTATTAATTTTTTATTCATTGTGGGACTGGGCATCCCTATTACCAGCCACTCTCTCGTGCAATGACAAGTGAATAAACACTCATCGTGAGAATAACACACCTAGCATGGAAAATAATGGCCACCCCCTGCCGCTTGATGAGCGGTACGGGCACACAAAATGGAAAAATTATTTTGAAAATTAGAGTTGGCACACGCAAATTTACTTGGAACAGCATGGAAACACCGCATATAGGTAGATATGGTGGACTCATTTGGCACAACTTGGGTTTAATGAGTTTGGATGCACAAGCAGTATTTTCGCTTAGTACAAATGAAGGCTAGCAAATAGATTGAGAAGAAACCAACCAAAAAGCGAAAACGGACATAAACATGCATTGAACATAACTAACACCGAATAATGTACCATAAGTAGGATATAATTTCTTTGCATAACTATTGACTTGATGTGCATGCATAGGGAATCACAAACCTTAACACTACTATTCTTACTAAATCACAATTACTCACTAACATGACTCACATATCATCATCTCCATATCGCAAAACTATTGCAAGGAATCACACTTATCACATCCAATGATCTATATGAAAGTTTTTATTATATCCTTCTTAAATATCCATCACATTAGGACCAAATTCATATCTTAAGCATATTGCCATTACTATTGTCAACTCTCAAAATAATATAAGTGAAGCATGAGAGAGTATGACAAACTACTCCAAAAGATATAAGTGAAGATCAATGAGTAGTTAAACAATTAAGTAGCTATGTGAAGACTCTCTCCAAATAAAGATTTCAGATCTTGATAATTTTATTAAAACAGCAAACAAAATGAAAATAAAAGGACACTCCAAGAATAGCACATATGATGTGAAGAAGTAAAAACTTAGGCTAACCGATAGGTGTTGATGAAGAAAGGTGGGATGCCAACCGGGGCATCCCTGAAAGAACATTTGCTCCCTTGGTGGTTTTGGTAATTCATAACAACATATATCTCATTGAACTAATGTCCATTCAAGTTAAAGATTTCAGGATGTTCAATGATTGGCATGGCAAGGACTAGAGATGTGGACCCCTCAAAATGCTAAGGACAAGGATTGGCAAAAGATCAAGACTCTACATTTTTGGTTTAGTGATCCAAGATCACATTGAGTCCATAGGAAAGCCAATACTATTAAAAGGGGATGAGGTGTTGCTTAATGGTCTTTTTGCTCAAGTTCTTAGTGACAGTACTCCTAAACCCTCAACCACTTTCTCCATCCAAATATGTCCAAGACCTACATTCCAACTCGGCCCCACCGAAATTCTCTATCCGAAGCCACCGAGTTCATCTGGACTTAGCCACTGCCAAAACCCTAACAAATCGGATCCACCGATATGGATCTCGGTCCCACCGAGATGGCCTTGCCAACTCTCTGTAATCGTTTGCACTCACTTCAGTCCCACCGAGTTTTGCAAATCGGTCTCACCGAGATGGCTTGCCAACTCTCTGTTGCCTTATTGCTTCACTTCGGTCCTACCGAGTTGATGCAATCGGTGCCACCGAGATGAGGTTTGCCCTAACCATTGCACTTCGGTCCATTCGAGTTGTTCCAGTCGGTCCCACTGAGATTCCTAACGTTCATATCTTTTACACAGTTCGGTGCCACCGAGATTTATGATCGGTGCCACCGAGTTGGGTCAAAAGTGTGTAATGGTTGGATTTTTGTGTGGAGGCTATATATACCCCTCCACCACTTCTTTCTCAGTAAGTAGAGCCATCAGAACGTGTCTACACTTCCACCATACATTTTCTGAGAGAGAACCACCTACTCATGTGTTGAGATGAAGACATTCCAATCCAACCATTTGAACCTTGATTTCTATCCTTTCCCAAATTGCTTTCCACTCAAATCCTTCTTCCACCATAGCCAAATCTGTGAGGAGTTGTTTGAGTGTTGGGAAGACTATCATTTGAAGCACAAGAGCAAGGAGTTCATCAACAACACACCATCTATTACCTTTTGGAGAGTGGTGTCTCCTAGATTGGTTAGGTGTCACTTGGGAGCCTCCGACATGATGTGGAGTTGAAGCAAGGAGTTTGTAAGGGCAAGGACATTGCCTACTTCGTGAAGATCTACCCCGAGTGAGGCTAGTCCTTCATGGACGTAAGCCATGGTGGAATAGACAAGGTTGCTTCTTCGTGGACCCTTTGTGGGTGGAGCCCTCCGTGGACTTGCGCAGCCGTTACCCTCCGTGGGTTGAAGTCTCCATCAACATGGACGTACGATAGCACCACCTATCGGAACCACGCCAAAAATCACCGTGTCTTCATTGCGTTTGAAATCTCTGATCCCCTCCTTTACTTACATATGCAATTGTTTACTTTCCGTTGCTACACTCTTAGAATTGCATGTGTAGGGTGATGCTTGACTTGTATACTTGCTAAAATCTGTCTGCTTCTAAAATTGGGAAAAGGTTAGGTTTTTATTTGGTCAAGTAGTCTAATCACCCCCCTCTAGACATACTTTCAATCCTACAAGTGGTATCAGAGCTTTGGTCTCCGTAAGCCTTGATTTCCATTGCTTTGGTGATCATAGCCTTGGTTTCACAACCTAGGAGAGTATGGCGTCTAGTGAGGGTAACTATCATCGTAGAGGTCCATATTTTGATGGTACAAACTTTGCTAGTTGGAAACATAAGATGAAGATGCATATTCTTGGTCATAACCCTGCCGTTTGGGCTGTAGTTCGTGTTGGCTTGCAAGGTGATTTCTTTGAGGATGGCATGGAACCGGATCGTGAAGCAATCCCGGAAGAATTGAAGATGTTGCAATACAATGCTCAAGCTTGTGACATTCTATTCAACGGTTTGTGCCCCGAGGAATTCAACAAAATCAGCCGCCTCGAGAATGCAAAGGAAATTTAGGATACTTTGGTTGATATGCATGAGGGTACCGAGTCCGTCAAGGAATCTAAGTTGGATGTGCTTCAAAGTCAACTTGACAAGTTCAAGATGAAGGATGGTGAAGGAGTCGCAGAAATGTACTCTAGGCTTGCTCTCATCACAAATGAGATTGCCGGCTTAGGAAGTGAAGAGATGACCGACAAATTCATCATCAAGAAGATACTTAGAGCTTTGGATGGAAAATATGATACCGTTTGCACATTGAACCAAATGATGCCAAATTACAAAGATCTCAAGCCCACGGAAACCATTGGAAGGATTGTTGCTCATGAAATGTCACTCAAGGACAAAGAGGAGCTACACAACAAATCAAGTGGTGCTTACAAGGCCTCAACCGATGCTCCAACAACTCCAAGTGACAAGCTAGTATCCAATGAAGAGATAAGCCTAATGGTGAAAAGATTCAACAAGTTCTACAAGAACAAAGGGAAAGAAAGAAGCTCTAGCTCAAGACACTATGAGAGAAGATCATCAAGTCGTGACCGTAATTGCTACAATTGTGGAAAACCCGGACACTATTCCAATGAGTGTACGACTCCCTACAAGAAAAGAGACGAATCACCAAGAGGAAGACATAGAAGAGATGAATCACCTCATAAGGAGAGAAGGAGTAGAGATGATCGTTATGAACGAAGACACTCTCGAAGAAGCAAGGATTCAGAGAGGAAGGACAAGTCATCAAAGAGCTACACAAGAAGAAGACATCAAGCTCATGTTGGTGAATGGGTTTCCGGCTCCGACTCCGACAACCACTCCAAGAGAAGTTATCACTCCAACTCCGACTATAGTCAAGAAGGTGTTGCCGGACTTGCCCTTGTGTCATCCAACTCCTATGATCTCTTTGACTCACCAAATGAAGGAATTGGAAGATGCTTCATGGCAAAAGGCCCCAAGGTATCACACCCTGAGTATCTTGATATCAATAGTGATGAAGATGATTTGCTTGGTGATGATGATTTACTTGTTGATAAGGCTAGTGATGTGAGCTATAATGAAAATGCTAGTAATCATGATAGTTAAGAGGAAACGAGTGACAATGCTATGAAGGAGATTGAGCGTCTAACTAAAGAACTAAATGCTCTTAAGTTAGCTCATGAAACAACTCAAGAAGATCATAGAGAACTTCTAAGAACTCATGAGAAGCTACGCTTTGAGAAGCTAAATGTAGAGCAAGAGCATGAGTTTCTTAAAGCTATCAATGATGATCTTTGAAAGAAGAGTTCTTCATATCTTGCCAAATGTTTACTCTTGTCTACCTTTATGCCACAAGTTAAACCTAAGCAAACTAGCAACAAGGGTAAAAAGGGTTCTACCTCTAGTAGTAACAATAACAATGGTAAATCCAATGTTGTTGCTTCTAGTAGTTCTATTGATTCCCTAATGATTCTCTTAGCCAAGTTCCACTTGAGCAAGAAAATATGCTATTGAAAGGAATTATAGAAAAAGGTGTCTACAAGAGCCTTGCCGGGAGTAAGCAATTTGAGGAAATTGTACGCAAGCAAGGAAGGCACCGGAAGAACGAAATTTCAATGCCAATGGAGTTGAGTGGGAAGAAGATCAATACCCCAAGAGGAAGTTTGTTCCTCAACAAGAGAAGTATGATCCTACTTCCTTCAAGGGAACACAAGCTCAAGAAGATCTTCCACCACAAGACCACAAGCTAAAAGGTAAGGACAAGCTTCAAGAAGAGATCGATTCATTTGAAGAAGCTCCTCAAGCCTTGGTCAAGTGGGTTCCCAAGACTTCATCAAGTTATACTTCATCAAGTGCTACTACAACTCCAAGGATTCCCATCAAGTTGATGTGGGTCCAAAAAAAGAAGAACTAGAGAGTTCTTGAGGGTGACTCCGCCGACCACTCATATTCATTTATGGCAAGAACTTGTGCAACCAACTTTCACATTTCGCACTAGTTCATGGAGTCACAAACCCTCTTGTTGGTAAGGCAAGGGACAAGGTATTCAATGCATTCATGGACATCATATATGTGTATTTCACTCTATGTCTATGTATATCCTTATATGTTCCTTGTGTGGGACTAACCCATGTAGGTATTGAAAGCACAAAACTCCAAAGGATTGCTCCCAACTCTTGATGGTCTACATCAACATTGAGCATCCACATCTTCAACATCTACATGAAGTCATGGACAAAACCCAAGGTTAGTTCATCCCTCTTTGGGGGGATATCACATCTAGGGGGAGCTTTGCTCTAAACAATTGAGCTAAAGCAACTCTAATGGTGTGAACACATCAATGCTTTATGAAAAAGTGGCAACCCCACTTGTGCTTAAACGATGAGTATGACCTATGATCAAATGTTCTCATTTGGCTCCTAAGTCAATATACTCATATATAGATGACCTAGTCATCGCCATTGCTTGATAGATGCTAGAATTGGTTGTGCATGTTTGACACATATTTCATTTGCTATTTTATTGTGTGAGCATGTTGGTTTGCATGTTTTCTTCATTCGAGGACATCCATTTGTTGTTTTGATTGTCTTGGTTTTTCTGGCCAAGTGGATGTACAAGAATGCCTAAGTACCTTCTCTAGCTATCTATGCTTTCTTGTCTCAAATTCTATTCTTGCTACATCACAAAAATTGAACAAGTCATTTTCGGACCCTCCGGGTGAGGAGCACTCGGAGCCACCGATCTGAAAGGGCTGAACCTCCAAAACCTTCTACATGATTTCAGCCGAACCAATTCACTCAAACTCGATTCAACCGAAATCATTTAGATTGATCTAGGTTTCCATCTCGGTGTCACCGAGTTGAACCATTTCGGCACCACGGATGTGCTAACCTGCTTGCAGTTACACATATCGGTGCCACCGAGTTGTCCAACTCGGAGCCACCGACAGTATACGGGTATATATACCTCGCGGGCCCGAACGGTTGAAATTTCTCAAACCCTCTCGTTCCCGCACCCCGTTGCTGCCGTCGCCCAGGTCTCCGGATCATCGCCTTTGTCTCCAGTGCGCCTTCACCGCCGGAATCCGCCGCCGTCAACGGCAATCTGCTCCGCCGTTGCCGCCGTAGAGGATCTCCACCAAGTTAGGGTGAGATTCGACCCCTTTCGTTCTCAAATTTCTGATTCAATGCATGATTGGATTGCCATGATTCTTACCACGGATTGAGAACTCCCTTTACACTGCAATGTCCATAGATTAGATTCGAGTAAAAATTTTAGGTTTAAGTTTCCGCCGAACGCATCTCGGACCGACCGATTAGAGATTTTTGGAGTCACCGATTTGGCCCCAGGCCATAACACTAGTACGTCTCGGTGCCACCGAGTTGTACGAATCGGTGAGACCGAAAGTAAAATCTCTGTGAAACCCTAGCATCTCGGAGTCACCGAACCCCATCTCGGTCTGACCGAAATGGCGTGTAAAGTTTCTGTTGAGTGCTTCGGTATCACCGAGATGATCAACTCAGTCCATCCGATATGCCTTCCGTGAAAACTTGAAACTAAGATTTGAACTCAATTTTTATGAAAAACTTCTGCCTTTTGTGATGACTCATCTACTCTGCCCATACCCACCTATTCACAGGGTCAGCTTTGCAAGATTTTTGATGCCAGCGATAGCCAGAACATGTCAGAGCAGCACACAGATCTTAGCGCAGGCTCTAGTCCTACAGAAAGCTTTTATGAGGGAGAGAGAAGCTCTCCAGATCTTCCAAAGGCTGCAACAAGGACCAGGAAGAAGAGAACCTCAGATAGTGAGGATGAGGACTTTGTTGCTAGTGAAGCAGCATCAAAGACGAAGAGAGTTGTGCTTGCAAAGGAGTATAGCACCAAACCTACTACTAGAACCAAAGAGAAGACATCAATGAAGAAAGTACCTAAGGAAACTATGACATTTACACTTGAGGAACCAAGTGATGCAGCTGCAGGAGGAAAGAAGAAGAGAGTAAGGAAAACTACTGCCCGTGTGATTGGCAAACCCTCCATGATGATTGATGAGGAGGAAGAGGAGGAACCAGCAGCTGATGCACCCCCTACAAAGTCTTAGAAACTTATGTCAGATGCTATAAGGACTGCTGCCCCCAAGTCCAAGCCAAAGGTTTCAGCACCAAAGAGATCCACAAGAAATATTCCAGCAATTGAGAAGAACAAGGCCCTAGTGCCTGAAGCTGATATTGATGAGGAGCCACTAGTGTTCAGGAAGTTAAATCCCAAGATTCCAGACCATGACAATGCACACCCAGTAGCAGAGAACATGATGCTAAGGAAGGACAAAGGACTGCGTCAGTGGAGACTGTCAGATCCCTATGCCGCCAGGAGGAGAACAACTTGTGATTACCGCTTCCAGACTAGGGAACAACAAGACTTCTATGAGACTGTTCTTCTTGATAAGAAGCCAATCGTCAGCGACATGAGATGGGTGGATTGGAAGTACATTGATGCCAATGAGGATTATTTTCCCCATGTTCATGAGAGTTTCCGGATAGCTGGTGTTGATGAGTTTGTTGGACAGAAGCTGACAAAGTGGAATGATGAGATGATCATGTAATTCTACTCCACAACTCATTTCTATCCTGATGGCGGGATTGTGTGGATGACTGAGGGTTCCAGGTACCAGTCGACCATCTCTGAGTGGGCTACTCTTCTTGGTGCTCCGGAAGAAGAAGATGATGACATAGATATTTATGCCAAGCTCAAGATGGACCACAACTCCATGGCCAACATGTATACAACTATTCCACAGAAGGACATCGAGACACACAAGCTAGGGTCAGTGAAGCACCTGCTACTTGGTTTGGCCACTACAAACACTATGTTGCGGTACACTCTGTTGCCCAAGTCAGGAGATGATAAGATGATACATGGCCACTCCATCAACTTGTTACACCTCTTTGACACACCTTAGAAGTTCAAGGTGATGAGCTTGATTGTTGAAACCATCAAGAGGACAGCTGCTGATCAGAAGAGATCTTGCGGATATGCTCCACACATCCAGATGCTCATTAATTCCAAAGTTTGAACGAGCACTTATCTTCTTGATCGTGAGCATCTCCCACTGCGTCCAGAGTTTGAGGACAATGTCATTGTGATGGATCCTTCGCATCCC
The DNA here is from genome assembly GCA_039707655.1 of Elymus sibiricus. Lineage (NCBI taxonomy): Eukaryota > Viridiplantae > Streptophyta > Magnoliopsida > Poales > Poaceae > Elymus > Elymus sibiricus. The sequence continues at coordinate 313,885,989 of CM077676.1, forward strand.
ACCTCTGCTCAAGCACAAGAAAATATCCGAGTAGCCGTAGAAGCATAAGCGGCCAAGGAGGCATCTGCTCCCAATGCTCCCATTGCCAACCTCAAGTCTAAGACTGACCAGATGACTTATCTGCTAGAAGCCACCCTGAGGATTGAGTGAAGTCTGGCCAACCTCACCCAGAACCAGGCTAGCTTAGAGTGGATAGTCAAGACGAAGATTCATGATCTAGATTTCAAGATCACTGAGGTTCAGACTATAGTGGAAAAGCTGAAGGATGATGTTGATGCAGCCAGGGCAGCCCCTTCAGATGACAGTGGAGATGACAGACCCACTACGGAGAGATTCCAGACAGTGCCCAGGGCAGCCAGGTCTGCTGCAGTGCCAGTTGTGGATCCGAGGACCACAGTCTCTGCACCTGCTGCTGCTGCTACAGTACCACCGCCAGTCTCCACTCCACCAGCCCAGCAGACATTAGCTGAAGCCTTCGCGGATGCACTTCTCTCGACGCCGTCTACGCACACCGGAGCTGCCAGCAGAAGATCGCCTTCAGGAGCTTCCGAGGATCGTGCCTAGAGTGCCGCATTAGTCCTATACCTATTCGAGCTTTTTGGTACTTGTTGCCAAAGGGGGAGAATTTGTATAGATCTTAGGCTTCGAGAGAGAGAGTCTTGCTTTGCTTTGCTCGTTGTTTCTTGAGTTCTTTTGCTACTATTTGCTTTATGGTACTTTGTTTTGTTGCGTGTGCTTGATACTACGTCTGTGAGATACTTTGATCGTTATGATTGTGAGCTACTACTTTATGTGATTGATCATACTATGCTCTATGTGATGCTTATGCTTATCATTATCATGTATGATCATTCACTTGTTTTGGTGATGCATGCCTACTATTCCACTCATATCATTTTGCGTGCTCCACCAAGTTGTATGTGACATGGAAGAGTGACCCATGATCCTAATCGATTGTGCATTTGCATTCAAACGCAAATTTTTAATAATGCACAAATTTAGGGGGAGCTCTTGCTTATCACATACTTCTCAAAGCGACGATGTATTCCATTCATTTAATCATTTCTCGAAGCTTTGATCTATATGTTGTCATCAATTACCAAAAAGGGGGAGATTGAAAGCACATTTGCTCCCTTGGTAGTTTTGGTAATTCATAACAATATATATCTCATTGAACTAATGTCCATTCAAGTTAAAGATTTCAGGATGTTCAATGACTGGCATGGCAAGGACTAGAGATGTGGACCCCTCAAAATGCTAAGGACAAGGATTGGCAAAAGATAAAGACTCTACATTTTTGGTTTAGTGATCCAAGATCACATTGAGTCCATAGGAAAGCCAATACAATTAAAAGGGGATGAGGTGTTGCTTAATGGTCTTTTTGCTCAAGTGCTTAGTGACAGTACTCCTAAACCCTCAACCACTTTTTCCATCCAAATATGTCCCAAGACCTACATTCCAACTCGGCCCCACCAAAATTCTCTATCCGGAGCCACCGAGTTCATCTGGACTTAGCCACTGCCAAAACCCTAACAAATCGGATCCACCGATATGTATCTCGGTCCCACCGAAATGGCCCTGCCAACTATCTGTAATCGTTTGCACTCACTTCGGTCCCACCAAGTTTTGCAAATCGGTCTCACCGAGATGGCTTGCCAACTCTCCGTTGCCTTATTGCTTCACTTCGGTCCTACCGAGTTGATGCAATCGGTGCCACCGAGACGAGGTTTGCCCTAACCATTGCACTTCTGTCCATCCGAGTTGTTCCAGTCGGTCCCACCGAGATTCCTAACGTTCATATATTTTACACAGTTCGGTACCACCGAGATTTCTGATCTGTGCCACCGAGTTGGGTCAAAAGTGTGTAACGGTTGGATTTTTGTGTGGAGGCTATATATACCCCTACACCACTTCCTTCTCAGTAAGTAGAGCCATCAGAACGTGTCTACACTTCCACCATACATTTTCTGAGAGAGAACCACCTACTCATGTGTTGAGATCAAGACATTCCAATCCAACCATTTGAACCTTGATTTCTATCCTTTCCAAAATTGCTTTCCACTCAAATCCTTCTTCCACCATAGGCAAATCTGTGAGGAGTTGTTTGAGTGTTGGGAAGACTATCATTTGAAGCACAAGAGCAAGGAGTTCATCAACAACACACCATCTATTACCTTTTGAGAGGGGTGTCCCCTAGATTGGTTAGGTGTCACTTGGGAGCCTCCGACATGATGTGGAGTTGAACCAAGGAGTTTGTAAGGGCAAGGAGATCGCCTACTTCGTGAAGATCTACCCCGAGTGAGGCTAGTCCTTCGTGGACGTAAGCCATGGTGGAATAGACAAGATTGCTTCTTCATGGACCCTTTGTGGGTGGAGCTCTCCGTGGACTCGCGCAGCCGTTACCCTCTGTGGGTTGAAGTCTCCATCAACGTGGACGTACGATAGCACCACCTATCAGGACCACGCCAAAAATCACCGTGTCTTCATTGCGTTTGAAATCTCTGATCCCCTCCTTTACTTACATATGCAATTGTTTACTTTCCACTGCTACACTCTTAGAATTGCATGTGTAAGGTGATGCTTGACTTGTATGCTTGCTAAAATATGTCTGCTTCTAAAATTGGGAAAAGGTTAGGTTTTTATTTGGTCAAGTAGTCTAATCACCCCCCCCCCCCTCTAGACATACTTTCTATCCTACAATCCCCAAGCTTAGTTGCTTGAGACTTCTTGGAATGTTATCTTGGGGTGCCTTGGGCATCCCCAAGCTTAAGCTCTCGTGTCTCCTTAATTCCTCTCATATCATGGCTTCTCCTAAATCTTTAAAAACTTCATCCACACAAAACTCAACAAGAACTCGTGAGATAAGTTAGTATAAATCAACTCAAAACCTTAACATTCTCTACTGTAGCAAATCACTAAAATTATAATTAAACATTGCATACTAAATGCCTCTGCATATTTAATGCTCCTATCCACAAATAGAAACATTAAACAAGCAACATATGCAAACAATGCAACTATAACCGAAATCTGCCAAAACAGAACAGTCTGTAAAGGGTGAATAAGAATTCATACTTCCCTAACTCCAAACATTCTGAAAAATTACCACGTGGCAGAGAAGTCAAGCATGCTTACTGTGTAAAAATTTCAGATTTTTATCATGTTCTGACTATTCAGGAATATTCTGGACATAACAGAAAACTTTCTGTTTTCAAACAGCAACACATGAACTTGCAAACTAAGCATGGTAAAGGCTATAATTGGCATTTTATTGAACTAAAAGATACAAAACATGATTATTGATAGCAGCATGCAAATCTCAACAAAATAAAATGACACTCCAAGCAAAACACATATCGTGTGACGAATAAAAATATAGCTCCAAGTGAGGTTACCGATAGTGTTGAAGACGTAAGAGGGGATGCCTTCCGGGGCATCCCCAAGCTTAGTTGCTTGGGTCTTCCTTGAATATTACCTTGGGGTGCCTTGGGCATCCCCAAGCTTAGGGTCTTGCCACTCCTTATTCTCCTCATATCGATATCTCACCCAAAACTTGAATACTTCAATCACACAAAACTTAACGAAACTTGTGAGATAGGTTAGTATGATAAAAATAAATCATCCACTTAGGTATTGTCAAGACAAGATTCATAATTGTTGTCACATAATTCCTACTGTATTCTATAATTTCCACAATTTATATTACTCAATATAAGCTATGGAAACACTAAAACAAGCAAAATGTGCACCGAAAACAGAATCTGTCAAAAACAGAACAACGTGTAGTGAGCGATTTAAAAACCATACTTCTGTACCTCCAAAAATTCTGAAAAATTAAGACAACGTAAAAAATTTGTAACCCAATACTCTGTAAAAATTTCAGAATTTTATCACCCTCCAGTACAGAATAGATATTCCAGCACTGGATGCAAAAGTTTCTGTTTTTGCACAGAATCAAATCAACAAGCATCCACACTATCCCAAAGGCTTTACTTGGCACATTATTGAAAGAAAACATATAAAACATGATTACTACAGTATCTTAATCACGTGAACACACAAAAACAGTAGGTATTAATATTGGGTTGTCTCCCAATAAGCGTTTTTCTTTAATGCCTTTTTAGCTAGGCATGACGATTTCAATGATGCTCGCACAAAAATAAAGAATTGAAACACAAAGAGAGCATCATGAATCATATGACGAGCACATTTAAGCCTAACCCACTTCCTATGCATAGGGATTTTGTGATCAAACAATTTATGGGAGCAAGAATCAACTAGCATAGGAAAGCAAAACAAGCATAACTTCAAAACTTTCAGCACATAGAGACGAAACTTGATATTATTGCAACACCTACAAGCATATGATCCTCTCTCATTATAATTTTCAGTAGCATCATGAACAAATTCAACAATATAGCTATCACATAAAGCATTCTTTTCATGATCCACAAGCATAGAATTTTTATTACTCTCCACATAAGTAAATTTGTTCTCATTCATAATAGTGGGAGTATCATATGATACTTGAATACTAAAAATTGTTTCCACATTAAAAGAGTAATGTTCAGTAAAAGGGTATTCATAATTATGACAAGTATTATAATTATAATCATCACTCTTTTTCATAACATAAGTATCATCACAATAATCATCATAAGTAGCAATTTTGTTCTCATCATAATCAATTGAAACCTCTTCCAAAGTAGTGGATTCAACATTAAATAAAGTCATGACCTCTCCAAATCCACTTTTATCATTATTAAAATAAGATTGAACACCCTCCAAAATAGTGGGATAATTATTATCTAGAGTTGACACTCTTCCAAACCCACTTTCATAAATATTGCAATCATCATAAATAGGAGGCATGCAATCATCATAACAAATTTGATCATTCAATGTAGGGGGACTAAAAAGATCATCTTCATTAAGCATAGAATCCCCAAGCTTGGGACAAACATTAATTGCAGCAAATAAATTCTCAAACATGTCATTCTCATCAAACATAGCATCCCCAAGCTTGTGGCTTGGCATATCATTAGCATAATCACTATTATCATCAATAGTATGAATAGCACCAATAGTATAACAATTATTATCATCACAATTTTCTAAGTTGGTGCCAAAAAGATTTTCAAGATTATAAAAAGTATCATTATTTTCCCAATCATAATCATCATATTGAGTATTAGGCATAATAAAATCATCCTCAATAGTTCCTTCGGACATTGTACCATAAGACAAAGAAGCAATATCATCATCAAGTATATCATCTTCCACAATTATTTTTGATTCACTCTCATGAGGCACAACAATAATAGGAGCAACATTATTTGGGTGGGATACCTTTTTACCTCTACTATTTCTTCTTTTCTTCTTCTTCACCACATCATGTGTGGGCTTAATCAATTATTCTGAGCTTCTTATTGATGAGATTGGTTGAATAGGAAGCTCCTCCTCGTCACCTATTTCATCACGAGAGACAATAGGAGGGAAAGTGGAAATCTTTACCCTTTCATTAGTGTTCCTTTTATATTCTATTGGTTTTCCCGTCTTTCTATAGTTGGCAATATAAGCATTCTCATTGCAATTTACGACACAAAACATATAGATTTCCTCTAGATTAGTTTCAATGTTGTCTGTCAAAATGAATACTTTAAACCAACTATTTTTATGTGACAATTCCTCACACCCCAAAAATAGATAAAGCTCATTATATAGTTCAAGGGCGGTCAAGTCATTACAATATTTAGCCATGATTCGATCATGAAAAAGTATGCATTGGAAATTAAGATGACCAATCTTATTGCAAAGTTCACAAGTAATGGGATGAAGAGAGCATATTTTGTAGCAAATTCATCTATCACTTTGAGCAAAAAATTGGTTCTATCATGTTTATGCTTCTTACAAAATCTATCATCCCTATAAGGCATGTCTTAACAAACTTTATGCACTTCACAAAAATTGACATGCTTATAAGAAACATTTTTGTCATGACTAGTGCAATCATCTTTAGTATTTTGGATATTCATAGAATTCATACTAACAACATTGCAGTCATGCTCATCATTCAAAGATTTTATGCCAAACATTTTATTGAATTCTTCTTCTATCAATTGAGCACAATTTTCCGCTCCATCATTTTCAAGAAAGACATTATAAAGACGAATAATATGAGGCAACCTCAATTCCATTTTTTGTAGTTTTCTTTTTATAAAACCAAACTAGTGATAAACAAGAAACTAAAAGATTCAATTGCAAGATCTAAAGATATACCTTCAAGCACTCACCTCCCTGGCAACGGCGCCAGAAAAGAGCTTGATGTCTACTACACAACTTATTCTTGTAGACTCGTGTTGGGCCTCCAAGCGCAGAGTTTTGTAGGACAGTAGCAATTTTCCCTCAAGTGGATGACCTAAGGTTTATCAATCCGTGGTAGGCGTAGGTTGAAGATGGTATCTCTCAAACAACCCTGCAACCAAATACAAGAAATCTCTTGTGTCCCCAACACACCCAATACAATGGTAAATTGTATAGGTGCACTAGTTCGGCGAAGAGATGGTGATAAAAGTGTAGTATGGATAGTAGATATAGGTTTTTGTAATCTGAAAATATAAAAACAGCAAGGTAGCAAGTAACAAAAGTGAGCACAAACGGTATTGCAATGCTTAAAAACAAGGCCTTGGGTTCATACTTTCGCTAGTGCAATCTCTCAACAATGCTAATATAATTGGATCATATAACCATCCCTCAACGTGCGATAAATAATCACTCCCAAGTTCCTATTAGCGGAGAACATAAGATAGAAATTGTTTGTAGGGTACGAAACCACCTCAAAGCTATCCTTTCCGATCGATCTATTGAGCTATTCCTATAAGTGTCACAAACAGCCCTAGAGTTCGTACTAAAATAACACCATATGATACACATCAACCAACTCTAATGTCACCTAGATACTCCAATGTCACCACAAGTATCCGTGAGTTGATTATACGATATGCATCAAACAACTTCATAATCATAATATTCAATCCACACAAAGAACTCCAAGGAGCACCCCAAAGTTTCTATCGGAGAAAAGATAATGAAAACGTGCATCAACCCCTATGCATAGATTACCCCAATGTCACCTCGGGAATCCGCGAGTTGAGTGCCAAAACATATATCAAGTGAATCAATATAATACCCCATTGTCACCACGGGTATTCATATGCAAGACATACATCAAGTGTTCTCAAATCTGAAATATTCAATCCGACAATAACAAAACCTCAAAGGGAAAAGATTCGATTCATCACAACAAGGATAGAGAGGGAAGAAACACCATATGATCCAACTATATTAACAAAGCTCGCGGTACATCAAGATCGTGCCAAATCAAGAACACGAGAGAGAGAGAGAGATAAAACACATAGCTACTGGTACAAACCCTCAGCCCCGAGGGTTAACTACTCCCTCCTCGTCATGGAGACCGCCGGGATGATGAAGATGGCCTCCGGTGATGATTCCCCCCTCCGGCAGGGTGCCAAAAAAGGGTTGTAGATGAGATCGTGGAGGGACAGAGGCTTGCGGCGGCGTAAAAACTCATCTAGGTTAACTTTCAGGAGTTTCTGAATATATATGATTTTTCAGTGTTGGAATCACGCGAAGAGGGCCACAGGGGGAGGGGTGGCGCGCCTTGGTGGCTCGTGGGGCCCCTGTGGGTCTTCTGGCCTCCTCCCGAAGCTTCTAGTGTCTCTTATTGACAGTGTCCTGGATTATGGGGGTGCCAACCTAGCTGGCCCGTCTCCTCGGATGGGCCGATATGCCTCTTTACGTGATCAAGATGGACTCCGGAAGCCGCACATGGGATACGTGATCAAGACTACCTCTATCGAAGACTTGTAGTACACTTCTAGATTATTCCAGCCGCCTTACTCCAAGATACCGACCTTGTAACCCTAGATACCCTCCCTGGCGTGTATATAAGCCATAGGGTTTAGCCCGTAGGGCTTATTAGCGCAACATCGAACACCTAACTATAGTAGTTAGAAATATATTACGATCTCGAGGTAGATCAACTCTGTACTCGATACACCTCTATTAATATAAACAGAAGTAGGACGTAGGGTTTTACCTCCATCAAGAGGGCCCGAACCTGGGTAAAACATCGTCTTCCTTTGTCTCTGTTACCATCGATCCGAGATCCGTAGCTCGGGACCCCCTACCCCGAGGTTTGCCGGTTTTTACACCGACACTGGTGCTTTCATTGAGAGTTCCGCTGCGTGATCGCCAGAAGGATCGATGGGATCGCCGATTAATGGCCTCAAACCCGTGGAACACATCTCCACAACCGAAGTCTCGGTCACGACGACACCCCCACCTACGGTGGAAGCAAACCTTGACCCCTCTCTAATTCTACCAGAGAGTCCCCTCATGGGCCAGAGGCTGAGGTACTTCCTGGAAAGCGGATCGGACAGCGACTCACTAGCAACCGACTCCCAGATCGAATCGGCTAGACCGATAACGGCGGATCCAACATCGGGCGAGGATGACGGGGTTCCGCCGTCTTTAGAGATCGGATCTGGCCCGCTCACCCATTGCGCAGAATATCGCCCTGATAACTCCGGCCCGTCTGACGTCAGGGACTTAGCCTACGTACGACGAATCCCCGGCGAGCCGATCCGACAATACTGGACCAGATTCTTATCCTTCAAGAACAAGATTCTGGATTACCAAGATTCTGATATAATCGCCGCCTTCGAGCGTGGATGCAAGGATAAAGGCGTCTCAAACGCCCTTACTCGCCGTTGCGTCCAAACATTCCCTGAATTAACCAACTTAGTAACTCGATTCTGCGCCATCGAAGACGCCTGGCGGACCGAGGAGAATACAGACTCGATCTGTGACATCTACCCGGGACGCGATCAGCCAGCACTTCGGCGCGAAGATCATAAACGGAACATCCCGGTCGATCAATCTCGGAAGAAGAAGAAAACCTCCGATCACTCCGAAACGGCCCTGGACGGCTTCCTGGGTAAACCATGCCCGATCCACGCCGTATTAGTCAACTCCTGCCCAACCCACAGCCTTCGAGACTGTTGGGTGCTAAGGCAGGTGGCCAAAGGGGGGCCCGCCCTTTTGGCGGGCACCTCCAGCCACTCTGGAAGTCTACCCCAGACAGGTGCCCCGCCACGCTAGTCCTCGATCCTATCATGGACCGCTGCCGCCTCCATAAGGTCCTGATGGACGGAGGCAGCAGCCTGAATTTGATATATGAAGACACTTTGGATAAGATGCACATCGATAGAACACGCATAGAACCGAGCACCACTACCTTTAAAGGAATAGTGCCCGGGAGAGAGGCACGCTGCAGTGGAAAGATAACTTTAGACGTAGTCTTCGGGACCTCGGACAATTATCGCTCCGAAGAGATTACATTCCATATCGCGCCTTTCAAAAGCGGATACCACGCCATCCTCGGACGGGACGCCTTTTCAAGATTTCAAGCGGTACCGCATTATGGCTACATGAAGCTCAAGATGCCGGGCCCAAAAGGGATCATTACCATCTCAAGTGATCCTGACAGGGCGCTCAAAGCCGAGAATAAAACGGCATCCCTCTCCCTCGAGACCCTGGCCGAGGCCTTCGCGGCCGAAGAGTTAACCGCACAACGCGCCGAAGTCGATCGGGACGATGTCATCCTTGACAAAAGATCAAAACCTACTTCTTTCAAGCCGGCCGACGAGATTATCAAATTCCAGGTTCACCCCACGGACCCCGCTAAAAGGGCGTCCATAGGGGCTAACCTCGACCCGGAAGTTGCCGAAGGCCTGCGCGCTTTCCTTAGGGAAAAATGGGATATATTCGCCTGGCACCCTTCCGACATGCCTGGGATACCCCGTAGGCTCGCAGAGCACAGCCTAAACATACTGGCAGGCTATAAACCCGTTAAGCAAACACTTCGGCGTTTTTCCGAGCCCAAGCGTCAAGCAATGGGCGAGGAACTGGCAAAGCTGCTCGAGGCAGGATTCATCAAGGACATAAAACACCCCGACTGGCTAGCCAACCTGGTCATGGTTCCGAAGATGGATAGGTCCTGGCGGTTGTGCGTCGATTTTAAAGACCTCAACAAAGCTTGCCCTAAAGACCCCTTTCCTCTACCCCGTATTGACCAAATTGTGGACGCCACTGCGGGCCACGACGCACTGAGCTTCCTAGATGCCTATTCAGGGTATCATCAAATAAGAATGAAGGAATCGGACCAGGCAGCAACAGCATTCATTACGCCTTATGGACCGTTTTGCTTCAATACGATGCCCTTCGGATTAAAGAACGCTGGCGCTACATACCAGCGTATGATTCAAACATGCCTGAAGGACCACATCGGAAAAACTATGGAGGCCTACGTAGACGACGTGGTTGTCAAAACCAAACGCGTCGACCAACTGGTTGACAACCTCCGCGATACATTTGCTAGCCTACGGGAATATCAAATAAGACTCAACCCCGAAAAATGCGTCTTCGGGGTCCCGGCTAGCAAACTCCTTGGTTTTATTGTATCTAGCCGAGGAATTGAGGCCAATCCGGCCAAAATTCGAGCCCTGGATCGCCTAGAGATCTCTATAGAGTTCAAAGATGTACAAAAGCTAGCAGGCTGCGTAGCAGCCCTAAGTCGTTTTATATCACGGCTTGGTGAAAAAGCTTTACCATTGTACAGGCTGTTAAAGTAGACTAAAATGTTCAAATGGACCAAGGAGGCCGCGGCGGCCTTGGAAGACATCAAGCCCCTCCTTGCCACCAACCCAATCCTGGCAGCACCAGGCGTTTGCGAACCGATGTTATTATACATCTCGGCTACAAACCAGGTGGTTAGCGCGGTCCTCGTGGTCAAACGGGACATGGAAGGTCATAAGTTCCAGGTCCAGAAACCCGTATACTACGTGTCCGAGGTCTTAACCCCCTGCAAGACACGCTACCCTCACTACCAAAAGATAGCTTACGCAGTCTTTATGGCATTGCGCAAGCTTCGGCATTACTTTCAAGAGTGCGCGGTGACAGTGGCATCCGACGTCCCGTTGAGTGACATAATCAACAACAGAGACGTGACAGGACGCATCGCCAAATGGGCTATAGAGCTCCTACCTTTTGAAATTACCTACAAACCACGCTGGGCCATTAAATCCCAGGTGTTGGCAGACTTTGTCGCCGAATGGACCGAAGCCGAACTACCCCGTGAGTACAGTACCTACTCGCATTGGACGATGTATTTCGACGGTTCCAAAATGCTTGCCGGTCTAGGGGCTAGCGTGGTGCTCACTTCCCCCACGGGAGATAACATTAAATATGTACTGCAAATCATGTACACAGATTCCAACAATGCGGCTGAGTACGAAGCCCTCTTACATGGACTTCGGATAGCAGTCTCCATGGGTGTTAAACGACTCGAGGTCCGAGGTGATTCCAACCTCGCGATCTCGCAAATTAATGGCGAATTCGATGCCAAAGACCCAAAGATGACAGCTTACCACAATGCCGTCATAAAGATCTCGGCCAGGTTCGAGGGGCTGGAATTCCACCACATACCCCGAGATAGTAACCAGGCCGCAGATATACTCGCCCGGATGGGCGCAAAACGGGACAAGGTTCCCGAGAACACCTTCCTCGAGCGGCTCTTCAAGCCATCCGTAGTCTGGCTAGACAGCAAGGGGACACCGGATTTAACTGATGTCGGGCAACAGGCCCCGCCCGAAGAGGACGATGGTATCATAGGCGGATCAACGATCCGGAAGACCGATTCAGTGCACGAGGTCATGGCAGTCATCGCACCATGGACCGAGCCACTCCTCGCATACCTACTCCGAAAAGAGCTCCCTGACAACCAAGCCGACTCCCGTCAGATTGTAAGACAGTCTAAAGCTTACAAGGTTCATGAAGGGGAACTTTATAGAATGAGCACAACGAGCGTCCTCCAGAGATGCATATCCGAAGAAGAAGGGAAACTCGTACTGCACGAGATACACTCGGCATGAGCGGACATCACGCCGCGGCTCAGACCCTGGTCAGCAAGGCCTTTCGGGGCGGTTTCTACTGGCCAACGGCATGTGCTGATGCCTCGGCATTAGTACAGCGTTGCCCGGGCTGCCAGGTATTCGCCAAACAAAGCCACATGCCCCCCACGGCTCTGCGCACCATCCCCATTACGTGGCCCTTTGCAGTCTGGAGGCTGGATATGGTCGGGCCACTCAAGGGAGGATTAAACAAAAACAAATACCTACTGGTTATGGTAGATAAATTCACAAATTGGATCGAAGCAAAGCTGGTTACCTCGGCCGAGGCCGTCCAGGTCATCGGATTCATTTCGGGGGTAGTTCACCGTTATGGTGTCCCCCACAGTCTGATCATAGACAACGAAATCAACTTCACGGCAAAAGAGGTCAAGGCATGGTGTAAGAAAATGGGCATCAAGCTCGATTACGCGTCCGTTTACCACCCGCAGTCTAATGGCCAAGTGGAGCGAGCCAACGGACTCATCCTTAGTGGCATTAAGCCACGGCTCGTCCGTTCCCTTAAAAAAGCCGATTGCAAATGGGTTGAGGAACTTGATTCCGTATTATGGGGCGTGCGTACCACACCAAACAGATCCACAGGGTATACCCCATTCTTTATGGTATACGGTGCCGAAGCGGTCCTCCCCTCCGATATCATACACGACGCACCTCGGGTGCGCATGTATGAGGAGCTGGAGGCCGAACTTGATCGGCAAGACGCCCTAGACGCTCTCGATGAAGAGCGTAATGTCGCACGGGCTAGATCAGCTATTTAGCAACAACAGGCACGGCGCTACCACGCTAGAGAGGTTCGCGCCAAGGAATTTAATGCCGGGGACCTCGTAATGAGATTACACCCCGAAAAGCAAAAACATAAGCTTTCCCCTAGATGGGACGGACCGTTTGTCATTGACCAAGTACTCATCGGAGGAGCTTATCGAATCCGAGACCCAGAAGATGGACGATTGGAGCCCCATCCGTGGAACGCGGCGCTACTCCGACGTTTCTATGCATGAAACCAAAGCATACGGTTCGTGTAAATACCTTGTGCATTTTTCTTTATTTTTTTCCTTTTTTTCTCTTCTTTGTCCCTTACCTCGGAAAGTCATTTAGTGACCCCCGAGAACAATCCAGCATGTTCTTTTCAAAACATAAGCTATTCTGCCCCTTATGAACTATTGTCTTTCACGCCAATATATCCATCGATCCACTTTAAGATTTGGCCAAGCTGGGTTGCCCGGCTCCTGTGCTTGCCCTCTACGTTCCCGATATTTCGGCTAGAGGGCAAAGGGAGCACCGCTGTGATTGTTACTCACGGGTCAACCGATGTAGTACCTCAGACGGACAAAGCCGAAAGCTAGCGTTCTTACAATGTGGATTGGTCGGCTATGACATAGGACTATCGTGGCATGGGTCTTTTCAAACCCCGACCAGGGGCTTTACCCCCGAGGTCATCCGTCTCCGGACGGGCGTGTTCGACACAAACACCCGAGGAAAGGAACCATTGGATGAACTATTTTCCTCGGAAGATGTTTCTTATGTTAAATAGTAATATAACATAACCTTCCGTTACCTTCTTGTCCTTCGAGCCGAACAGCTTGATTGCCTGGTCACCCGAAGCATCTGGCCCGATGATCTCGGCCAGTAGTACGGGACACTCCCCAGAATTTATTCGGGGAGGGAGAAACCGACGGCTGGCTGACAGAGTTTGGATCAACGGACGGACACAAATTGACATAGTATACTTCGGTACATGAAGTCATAGAATTCTTTTCACACACGGTCGAGCCCGTCTATCAAGATGTCTAACGTACAATCCTTTTGCGAGAGGCGTGCTGCAGGCATTACACTGTCATATGCCTGACTGGTAGGGATCTCTTCCCCACCAGGCCCCATGGGTCCCACCTCTGCCAGTTCCGTCGTCTTTAGACCGATATAGTGGGTCTTCACCATGGCCCAGGCCTCCCTTGCACCTTCTCGACAAGATGACACTTTACATGCTTGGATCCGGCGTCGTGCTCTCTTTAGCTGTTCGGCCAGCGCGGCCATGCCCTCGGGAACTGGCACCACCTCGGGCCATAAAGCCTGGTGAACGTCCTTCATCACCCTCCGCGTTCCTTCGTGCACCTCGGATAAACGGATGCTCATGTCTTCGGACGACGGGCCCCGAGACTCCGGAGGAAGACCAGTCAAGCTAGCTGTCATAAATAACATTTCGCATGACAAATCTTTCGGATTAACCGCATGACACATGTCTGTCGCGACTTATAACTTACCATAAATCATGTCGTTCGTACGTCGATTCTTTGCTTCCGCAGCAGCCAGGCGAGCCTTTAAGCTCTCAGTCTCCTGGGCTTGGCGGGCATTCTCAGCCCTAAGCACATTCACGCTACCCGCTCTATGGGTAACCACCTGTTGATTCGCCTGGCGTTGCGCTTTAGCATACGCTAGATCGTCGCAGGCCCGCTTCAGGTCTCTTTCGAGATGGCTCAGGGCTTCCGCTGCTACAAGCAATACTAGTGTCAGCTCTACTCTTCGGACATTACTTACTTCAATAAACAGGCACTTACCATGCGCCTCTCTGGTGAAATTCTTCACCTGCTCAACCTCGGCCAACGCCGCGTCAAGCTGCCCCTTTGTTTGATCTAATGCCGAGGTCAATTGCTCGTTCCTTAAACGAGCCTCCTGTTATAGCAAAGTTTGCGGGTTAACATTCAAGTCTTGATTCGACCCCAGGGGCTTGTATCAAGCCTTAGGGGCTACTGCCATACTCGGTAGTTATACTTGACTTTAAAGAACCTTACCCGCAGCCCTTGCGACAGGATATCCAGCGACTCGTCAAAGGCACCACGGGTCGCCCCGAGGTACGCGTCTACCGCGCTGAGAGCGTTAAGCTCCCTATCCAAAAACGCCGGATTGTTTAAACAAGCTTTTCGCCGACGATAATTCGTGGCGCATTGGATTTCGGACGGAGTGGCCGATGTCGCCGAGTCTTCGGGCTGGGTGGATCTGGGGTCCACCCTCGTAGGATTTCGGACCTCTGTTTCCTTGGGCGGAGACGCGTTTTTCTCGGCCTCCACATGTACATTAGCGGATGGAGACTGTCTGCAAACAATTAGGGATGTTAGAATCCAAAGTGTCTTTTCTGAAAATATCGACCTAGGAAATACCTAGTGACGGATGGAACACTTTCGCCTGGTCCCGTGCCCTCGACCGGAGCTTCTCGCGCTTCTGGCTGGGTCCTTTCCGGTGGAACTGCTGCTCTGCGTAGGCATTGGGAGCGCCGCCCCTTTGGAGGAGGAGTCAGAAGACTGGAGACGGGGGGACGAGGGACTCTCTTTCGTTTAGAGGAAGGGAGTGTTACCGATGAGGCTGGCCTCGTCCCTGGCATGTCAGGGACGACCGCTACTTTCGAGCCATCAAGGCTCTCCAGGAAGAAACTCCTCCCTTCATAAATCAACCCCAAATCTTCATCCTCGTGATGAAGAGGGTCCTCGGAACGGCTGTGCAACTCCGGCTCGGGGGCCGGACTGTTCACTCCTTCAAGCCATCGTCTCCACCTCTGTTTAACCGATGTGAAACGGATTAATGTTGAGGATCCCCGAGGTAAAATGAATAAACCCGAAGTAAACACTTACTATGTCGGCAGGGTTGTAGTATGACAGCCCGTCTTGGAACCGGCGCTTGGCAAACTCCACGGCCGACCCTTGGTATATGCTAGCTAGTACGGCTCCGAGGGTCATTTGGTCCATAAAAGCCCCTTTGATGGACCGAGAGGCGTCTTCAGACCCATTGTAATCGCACAATAAGTGCCGACGCTGCCGGAGAGGCTGGATTCTTCGGTCTAGAGCAACAGCCATCACATCAATGATGGTCAGGCAAGCGCTTGATAGGGACTTCACCTTGGCTGCTAGCCTAGTCACGGCTTCGCCCTCCTCTTGAGTCAAACTCAGCGGCCTCCAGCTGTAACGCTTCCGCGGTGGGTCCAATGAGAAGGGCGTAAGGCCTGGCCGGACTGGCTCATACAACAAGACGTCGGTGATGTAAAACCACTCGGAAGGCCAATATTCGGTTTCCTCCCGAGGTGTCCCCGCTGGGTAGTTAGTCTTGTCAATTCGGCAGACTTCGGCTCCTCCAACCTCGAATAGCTTGTCTGCCGAAGAGCGGGGCACGACACAGAAATATTTCCGCCACAATCTGAAGTGTGCTTGACAGCTGAGATGTAACTCGCAGAGCGCAACAAACCCCGCAATATGCAGTATCGAATTCGGGGAGAGGTGGTGCAATTGCAGCCCGTAAAACTCCAGCAGACCACGGAGGAAGGAGTGTATTGGGAACCCTAATCCGCGGAGGAGGAAAGGCACGAAGCATACCCGCTCATCTCCTCGTGGCGTGGGGTAATTTTCGGCATGTGCTTGACCATCAATGGACGTCAATCCAGGACGGGTAGCGGCTAGATCCGCATCAGGCAGGTACCCTTGTGTCGCTAAGCGCTCCAATTGGAGGCGCGCGACGGAACAGCTCCCCCAGTCTCCCCTATCAGGGCCATGAGGACGCCTTGGCGATCCTTCGCCGCTCGCCATTGTTCGGGCTCTTGAGCCAGAGGGGGGGGGGGTTGCGGTGGTGGCAAATGTGAACTGTCATCAGCAGGGGTTACGCGTCTGGTAAATAAGGGCGGAGGGGGCTGACGTTTCGACGTTTTCTCCATAAAGGAGGCTCAGTCGCCTAGGCCGCACAATTCTCGAAATCTAAAATTGGGCCCTAACAGAATTCTAAAGGTTGACCGAAGTCTTTAAATTTGGTCGGGGAATAAAGCATGGGAACTTGTCTATCGAGCCAAGACTCCGGGAAGTGAAGGCCGTCGACCTCGGCATCGAAGACCAGTTCAGGGGCTACTGACGGTGTCCTGGATTATGGGGGTGCCAACTTAGCTGGCCCGTCTCCTCGGATGGGCCGATATGCCTCTGTACATGATCAAGATGGACTCCGGAAGCCGCACATGGGAGACGTGATCAAGACTACCTCTATCGAAGACTTGCAGTACACTTCTAGATTATTCCAGCCGCCTTACTCCAAGATACCGACCTTGTAACCCTAGATACCCTCCCTGGCATGTATATAAGCCATAGGGTTTAGCCCGTAGGGCACATTAGCGCAACATCGAACACCTAGCTATAGTAGTTAGACATATATTACGATCTCGAGGTAGATCAACTCTGTACTCGATACACCTCCATTAATATAAACAGAAGCATGACGTAGGGTTTTACCTCCATCAAGAGGGCCTGAACCTGGGTAAAACATCGTCTTCCTTTGTCTCTGTTACCATCGATCCGAGATGCGCAGCTCGGGACCCCCTACCCCGAGGTCTGCCGATTTTTACACCGACACTTATGTTCCAGAAAAAATCGTCAAAAAGTTTTGCTGCATTTGGACTTCATTTGATATAGATTTTCTGGAAAACCAAAAACAAGCAGAAAACAACAACTGGCACTAGGCACTAGGTCAATATGTTAGTCCATGAAAATCATATAAAAGAGATATAAAAGTGCACCAAAATCATACAAAACTATAATAAACATGGCATGAATACTTCATAAATTATAGATACGTTGGAGATGTATCACGAGCCCCTGAAGAAGAAATCCATCCACAGCCGGCTCAAGATGAGATTATTGTATTTGCTGACCACTTGGACAGAGGCTTTCGTCCCCCGGGCTCTAAGTTTTTTTGGGACATACTGCACTCCTTTGCTATCAGGCCACAAGACTTGGGCCCCAACTCTATTCATAACTTGTGCCAGTTTCAAGTTTTCTGCGAAGTCTATCTACAAATCGAGCCGTCTATCAGCTTGTTTCAAGAATTCTTCTACTTGAATCACCAGACTGAACACAAAGGTGGACCTAGCCTAGAACTTGGTGGGGTCACTATCCAAAGAAGGAAGAACTCCGCCTTCCCAGAAGCCAAGCCGGCAAGCCACCCCAAAGGATGGTATAGGACTTGGTTCTACTGCAAAGACACCTCCCCAGATCAACAACACCAACTTTCGGGTTATAGGGCAGACCGGCTTGATGCCTCTATTGTTTTCCCGGGTTTTGCCTCCAAGGAGGAAAGAGAAGCTTTAGAACCCTTATACTCAAAGATAAACGCTCTAACTGCCCATGGCCTCACCGGTGTCGACCTGACCCGGACTTGGGTGAGCTGGCGCATCCAACCCCTTGGCCTGAGAAACCGGCTCATGCACACCTACTCAGCTGAGCCTGAAGACCCGCTGCGATTTAGCCGGGTCGACGTCCAACAGAAGGATGTCATCAAGTTTGCCAAGAAGCTTCTTGGCGAAACAAAGGACTCCATTAAGCTCATGGGACTTGCTCCCTTTTATATGGGCAACCCGGCACCTGCGGTAAGCCGCCCTTACTGTTCTCCTTTATCTTACTTGTACTGCTTTGCCTTTGTCTTAAACTTATTAATCTGTTGCTACGCAGGAGGATGCTGACTGGTGAAAAGTGGAACTTCAAGATCCCACGCCTCCTCGAGAAGATGACGATGAAAACCCGAAAGATGAAGAAGATCAAGAGGTAGAACTCGACTCTCCTGCTCGTCTATTTAACCAGCTTGCTAACGCCGACTCTTCACAGGAACAAGCTGAAACTAGTCATGCCGACGAGCCAAAGGTAACCCTGATCTCCTATGATTCTGAGTCAACAATACCTTCCCAAAAAATCCGGGTCACAGTCCGCAAAGTTCCGTTCTCACACCCAGATGCTCACTTAGATCCACACTTTGTTTTGAAAAAAACTCAGCATGCTAGCACTTCAAAACGGAAAACCCGAAGCAGCGAAGGAGAATTGAGCGGCGGGTTACCAGATGAGCCGCCTGCTCGAAGGGCTCATTCTAGCCCTACCGCATCTCTTCCGCAAGCCGGGCTTTTCAAGGTGCCCCTTGCACGCGATGACTCGGCATACTTAACCTCTCCTTCATCTGATGAGTCTAGCGCAACTCAAGCCCCGGCTTTCAACATCAACCGCGGGTATAACACATTTTTTACCTTTCTGTCTTGTACTTCTGTTTTCCTTTATTAACTGAATAACTCTTTATTTTGGTCAGCGCAAAAGCCATTAAGAAGAAAACTGCTGCTGGGTCATCCAACCCTATACTTGGGACAGAGGGTCTGTCTCATGAAGCAACTATAGACAACCCAATCATTCCGGATGAGTCAGGCATCCAGGACGAGCCACCCCACCATGACTCTGAAACGAGCCCTGCTCACGCATTTCCTCCCATGGCTGATCTGGAGAAGCCTACTGAGCCGAGTCAAGAGAAGCCTACTGAGCCGGCTCAGGATGAGATGGTAGTTACTGGTGAAAACCAGAACCCTGTACCAGAAGCATCCACTGCTCTAACAAAAATTCCCGCCAAGGCTGAATCTCCAAAAAACAAAGGGAAGGCAGCTCTTCAGTACCACTCATTTGAAGACCAGGACATCAACTCACTCCACCAATCTGTCTTGACCCGGCTGTCTGAGAGTCGGGATACTAAAATCGCAATGGTGACATCCCTCAAGCGAAAGTATGAGGTAATTTCTTCCGCCTATATTTGTATATGTACATGCAGCCCCCAAGTGCCGGGTTATTATAACATAATGACTAGGGACTTAGATGTATCTGTAAAACCTTTTGATCAAAGTGTAGCCCCCAAGGGCCGGCTCATCATGATATGATGGGCTGGGTCTCTGAATGTATGGAGAGAAAACAAAGTATGCATTAGCCCCCAAGTGCCATGTGGAATGATTGCATCTTCATGGGACTTAATTGTTTTGAGAAAGCACAGATAAATATAGCCCTCACATGCCGGGTCGACCGGCATGGCGACTTGGGACTATTATGTATATCCTTTAACCTTGGAAAAATTATCATGCAGGACATACTGAACAATGCGGAGTCCAAGGCGGCCAATCTCCAGAAGGCCTTGAAGAGGGAAAAGAAGCAGCGGGATGAGGCGGAACGCTTATCTGCTAATTTCCGCAAGTCCTTGCTTACTACAACAGACGCACTGGAGAAGACCAAGGCGGCATTTAAATTAGAGAGAGCCGGCCTTCTGAAACGTGTTGAAGATGCCGAGTCGATGCTGGAGCCGGTAACTCAAGAATTGCAAACCCTCAAGGACCACATTACCGCCATGTGCATAGCGATTTTTGGTAAGTCCCCTTTCACTGAGTGAGAAAAAATCCCGGGTGTTCAATTGCTGTCTTACTGAGATTGCACCCTTGTCAACAGGTAGAAGAACAACGCAAGCTATTGCCCCACCACTTGTGAAGCTCAAAGCCATGTATACCTTCCTGGAGCAGCTGTACATAGGCGGCTCACGCTGCATTATGGCAGTAAAGAACTTAAAGACACTGCCACCACACATTATGGATATGCTCAAAGAGTTGTCTGTGGTACCCAAATGGTTCCAAGAGTGGAAAAAGGCGGCTTGCCATCATGGAGCTCTTGCTGCCCTTACCCACGCCAAAGCCTACGTACCAGAGTTGGACCCGGCCCAGATAGTAGGTGGATACTCGGAGTACAACACCGATGACATGCCCTTTACCAAGAAAGATTTCCTTCGGTGTATAAAAGAAACCTGGGTTGCTGCAACAATCCTGACAGAGGAGGCTGATCTCACCAAGTACCAAGCTGGCTATTCCGAAGCAAATGAGCGCATTGAGCCGCCAAATCCAGAGCCGGTGAACCTTACTCGCCCTCGTAAGCACTCCTTCGCCCCTGATGTTGACCCGTCACCTGTGATGACGGAAGACTCCATTTTTGAAGCGTTGCGATCCATCCAATGGCCGCAGGATGACCTCCGGATGGAAGAAACAGACATGACGGTGCAAGCTAACCCGGCATCCAGCGGTGCCAACCGTGAGTCAGAAGGCTAGCTTGCCGGCGTGCAGCCATGAAGCTCCATGATGAACTTAAAAAACACTTGATCATATTTTTGGCCCTGATGCGGCTTGTAATAGCATAGTTAAACTTTGCTGGATCAGCTTCTGATGATGTCTTCGTACATCTGATCAAGAACATGTCTTTGTCTGTTCCATGATATGACTGATGGATCTTTGAAATTGGCAGTCATGAAATGTCTTTGAATAGCACAACTATAATTGCCAAAATGACCCGCCAGAAAACATATATATATATATATATATAAGAAATCCCAAACATGCCGCAACATACTTAAGAGATATTGAATTGCCGGGTTATGCATGTAACCCGGCAAAATTTGGGCCGATATCTGAGACCCGACTATGCGGGCGACTGAAAACACCAATGATGTTTATTGAGAAATTCTGAGTGTGTGACAAGCCGGCAAATTAATCCGCCGATTTAAAACCAGAATAACCTTAGGACAGGAATATATGCAAGGTATGGATGTATCCATGCATGTCAAGGGTGATACTAATGCAGAAAACAATAAATTAAAAAGCCGGCTTGCAAGGCACGACTGAAAGACCGGTTTCGAGGCTTGAGTCTGATTCGCTTTCATGAAGCAGGCTTTATCACCTCTTTTGGTTTATCCTAGCTCTCTAAAAGCCGGCTCTCACGTGACCAACTGGTGTTTTAACTCTGACGAGTTCAGGGTCACCTCTGTGATTGACTCGACAGGTGTACACCAGGTCACCTTGTTGGAGTAGCATCTTGCTAACAGGCAGGTTTAACCAAGTTTTGGCTTTTTACCAGTTTTAAAGGGATGTTAAAGCTAAACTCGATGAGTTGGAAGCTCCCAAGTAACCAATGATCGAAGAATAAAGACTCAACACACAATTTGAGGCGAAACGACGACCTCTCTTATACAGAGACGCCGGTTTTATTTCATTGATCAAAATATGTATATACATGATGAAGGTATGTACAAAAGATACCACCCAGTCCGTGACTTAGGTATAGTATGGCCGGAGATGTGCAATGTTCCAGGGTCGGCTGCCCTCCTCTTCAGAGGTACGTGACTGGTTTGCTTCACGTATATCAATAAGGTAGTATGACCCGTTGTTGAGATCCTTGCTGACGACGAAGGGTCCTTCCCAAGGAGGCAAAAGCTTATGCATGCCTGTCTGATCTTGTATCAAACGGAGCACTAAGTCACCTTCCTGAAAGGTATGGCTTCGAACTCTACAACTGTGATAGCAACGTAGGTCTTGTTGGTAGATCGCCGATCTGGATGCAGCAAGGTCACGTTCTTCCTCCAGAGCATCATGAGCATCCTGACGAGCGTGTTCATTATCAGTCTCCACATAAGCTGTAACCCAGGGGGAGTCATGACAAATATCACTTGGAAGGATAGCCTCTGCACCATAGACCAGGAAGAACAGCGTATAGCCTATCGACCTGTTGGGAGTCGTCCGTATGCTCCAAAGTACTGCGGGTAACTCCTCTCTCCAGCAACCCGGCGTGCGTTGTAAAGGCACCATGTGCCAGGGTTTGATACCACATAGCAGCTCTTGATTAGCACGTTTCGCCTGTCCATTGGACTGAGGATGCACCACAGATGCTAAGTCCAGCCTGATATGCTCTTGCTGACAGAACTGCTTCATGACACCTTTGGAAAGATTGGTACCATTATCTGTAATGATGCTATGTGGGTAGCCAAAACGATAAATTATCTTTTTGAGGAATTTATCTACTGTAGCAGCGTCGCAACGGCTGACCGGCTCAGCTTCAACCCACTTGGTGAATTTGTCAACAGCTACCAATAAATGAGTATGTTTATTTTTGGATCTCTTGAAAGGCCCAACCATGTCAAGACCCCAAACTGCAAAATGCCAGGTTAGGGGAATCATCCGTAACTCCTAAGCCGGCACATGAGCTTGATGAGCAAATTTTTGACAACCATCACACTTGCGAACAATGTCCTCTGCATCTGCGTGAGCCGTATGCTAGTAAAAACCATGACGAAAAGCTTTCGCCACCGATGACCTTGAGCTGGCATGATGCCCACAATCGCCAGAGTGGATTTCGTTGAGAATGACTCGACCTTCCTCAGGAGAAACACAACGCTGAAAGACGCCTATGAAACTTCGTCTATGCAACTTGCCATTGACTATAGTCATGGATTTGGACCGCCTGATGATCTGTCGAGCGAGGATTTCCCCTGCTGGGAGCTCACCACGGCTTAAATAAGCCAGGTAAGGCACTGTCCAATCTGGTATAGCATGAACAGCGGCCACTAGAGCCGCCTCTGGATCAGGAACAGCAAGGCCTTCCTCCATCGGTAACTTGACTGACGGGTCCTGCAACACATCCAGAAAAACATTGGGTGGAAAAGGCTTTCGCTGAGACCCCAAACGAGATAATGCATCTGCCGCCTCGTTAAGCCGGTGATCAATATGATCGAACTGATATACTGTAAAATACCCGGCAATGTTTGTAACCTCGCATCGATAGGCTGCCATGAGGGGATCCTTGGAATCCCAGGTTCCAGAAACTTGCTGAGCCACCAAGTCTGAGTCGCCTAGGCACCTGACCCGGCTTAAATTCATCTCCTTTGCCATACGGAGCCCATGAAGCAAGGCCTCATATTCAGCTGCATTGTTAGTACAAGGAAACATAAGTTGTAAAACATAACAAAACTTGTCACCTCGTGGGGAAGTTATCACAACTCCAGCCCCCGAGCCTTCCAATTGCCTGGAACCGTCAAAGTGAATGGACCAATAGGTGGTATCTGGTTTCTCCTCTGGAGCCTGTAATTCAGTCCAGTCATTGATGAAATCCACTAGAGCCTGAGATTTAATAGCAGTTCATGGCATATATTTCATATGATGCGGCCCAAGCTCAATCACCCATTTGGCAACCCGGCCAGTAGCTTCCCTGTTCTGAATGATGTCTCCAAGGGGTGCTGAACTGACCACAGTAATTGGATGCTCATGAAAATAGTGTTTCAACTTCCGGCTTGCCATGAATACACCATATACCAGCTTATGCCAATGCGGATACCACTGTTTGGACTCAATGATACACCGGGCGCTGAACTGGGTACTCTTTGCCTGCTTCCTTTCGCTCCACAACAACTGCTACATTGACAGCTTTGTTGTTAGCTGCAATGTATAACAACATGAGCTCCTTCTCCTGAGGGGCAGCAAGGATGGGCGGCTCAAACAACTGCTTCTTGAGAGACTCAAAAGCCTGATCTGCTGCATCACTCCAAACAAAATCGTCTGACTTCCGGAGCATCTGGTAAAGAGGAATGACCTTCTCCCCAAGCCGGCTTATGAACCGGCTCAATGCCGCAACCCGCCCGACCAGCTTCTGGATAGCATTGAGATTTGCCGGCTTGGCAAGGGACATGATTGCTTTCATTTTTTCCGGGTTGGCCTCAATCCCACGCTCAGAAACTAACAATCCCAGTAACTTCCCTGCAGGAACACCGAAGACACACTTCTCCGGGTTGAGCTTCATTTGGTAAACTCGGAGGTTGTCAAACGTCTCCTTGAGATCATCCAACAAGGTTTCCTTCTTCCGAGATTTAACCACGATGTCATCGACGTATGCATGAACATTCCGCCCAATCTGTTTGTGGAAACAATTTTGGACACAGTGCTGATAAGTCGCCTGTGCACATTTCAGACCGAATGGCATGGACGTATAGCAGAAAGCTCCAAAAGGTGTTATGAAAGCTGTCTTTTCCTAGTCCTCCTGCTTCATCTTGATTTGATGATAGCCAAAATAAGCATCCAGAAAGCATAAAGATTCACAACCTGCCATAGCATCAATGATCTGGTCAATACGGGGCAGCACGAAAGGATCGCTAGGACAAGCCTTATTCAGGTACGTGTAATCAACACACATTCGCCAAGTCCTATTTTTCTTCAGAACAAGGACCGGGTTAGCCAGTCATTCAGCATGAAACACCTCCACAATGAACCCGGCAGCTAGGAGCCGGGCCACTTCTTCACCAAAGGCCTTCCACCTCTCTTCATTAAAGCGGCGAAGATATTACCGAACGGGTTTAAACTTAGGATCCACATTAAGGGAGTGCTCAGTGAGTTCTCTCGGTACACCTGGCATGTCAGAAGGTTTCCATGCAAAGATGTCCTGGTTCTCACGGATGAACTCGATGAGCGTGCATTCCTATTTAGGATCCATATTCGCCCCGACAGTGAACTGCTCAGATGAATCACCCAGGATGAAGTCAACTTGCATTGTGTCTCTGGACGAGTTAAATTTGAGCAAAGGATCAGACTCAGTCGTCGGCTTCTTGAGGGAGGTCCTGTCAGCCGGATCAACATTATCCTTGTAGTACTTCAACTCCTCGGCTACACAAGCCGTCTCCGCATAAGCCGCATCTCCTTCTTCACACTCCAGCGCAACCCGCCGGTTGCCCTCAATAGTAACTGTTCCTTTTGGACCCGTCATTTTTAATTTTAGATAAACATAGCATGGCCGCGCCATGAACCGCGCGTAAGCCGGCCTACCGAAGAGGGCATGATAGGGGCTCTTAAGCTTCATCACTTCAAAAGACAAAAACTCCGAGCGGTAATTAAATTCATCGTCAAAGGCTACTTCCAGAGAAATTCTGCCAATGGGATAAGCTGACTTGCCGGGGACGATGCCATGAAAAACTGTGGTGGAAGGGGTGAGCTCTTTCTCGGATAAATTCATCCGTCTGAGAGTACCATAGTAAAGTATATTGATACTGCTGCCGCCATCCGTAAGCACTTTTGTCAATGTATACCCGCCGATTTGTGGCGCCACCACCAAGGCCAGATGACCCGGGTGATCAATGAAATCTGGATGATCCGCCCAACTCCAAGTGACCGGCTGCTCCGACCAGTTGAGGAAATATGGGACTGCCGGATCAACCAAGTTGGCAGCTCTCCGCTGAACCTTCCGATCCTGATAACCCACAAGTATAGGGGATCAATTGTAGCTTTTTTGATAAATAAGAGTGTCGAACCCAACGAGGAGCTAAAGGTAGAATTAATATTCCCTTAAAGTTCTATCGACCACCGATACAACTCTACGCGCACTTAACGTTTGTTTTATCTAGAACAAGTATGAAACTATTTTGTAGGTGATAGGATAGGTTTGCAAGAATAAAACTAGAAGTACTTTGCAAGAATAAAACTATGAGTAATTTGCAAGATAATAAAAGTTAGTTGTTTAGTAGAAAGCTTTTGTAACACAAGAGAATGATTTGTCCATAGGCAATCGATAACTAGACCAGTAATCATTGTTGCAATTTTATATGAGGGAAAGGCATGAGCTAACATACTTTCCGTACTTGGATCATATGCACTTATGATTGGAACTCTAGCAAGCATTCGCAACTACCAAAGATCATTAAGGTAAAACCCAACCATATCATAAGTATCAAGTCCCCTTTACTCCCATACGCAACAACCCCCTTACTCGGGTGTAAACTTCTGTCACTCTAGCCGCCCACTATAAGAGAATTATGAACGTATTGCAAACCCTACAACGGGAATCCCTCACACTTGCGTGACATTGAGGGCACCATAGGACAGCACCAAAATAAAACATACAACTCAAACCAATCACGATCATCAATCAACCCATAGACAAAAAGAATCTACTCAAACATCATAGGATGGCCACAAATCATTGGATAATAATATGTAGCATTAAGCACCATGCTTAAGTAGAGAATTACAGCAGGAAAACAGGTGTTACACCGCTGCATAGAGGGGGAGAGAGTTGGTGTTGACGGCGGCGAAGTTGTTGGTGTAGATCGCCGTCACGATGGTTCCCCCGGCGGCGCTCCGGCGCCACCGGAAGAGAGGGGGAGAGAGCCCCCCCTCCTTCTTCCTTGGCCTACCCCCTAGATGGGAGGAGAGTTTCCCCTCTGGTCCATGGCTGCCATGGCGGCGGAGGGGCAGGAGCCCCTCCTAGATTGGATCTCTCTCTCTGTTGTCTTCTGTTTCGCGCTCCTGTTTTCTGGCCTTTCACCATTTCTTAAATTCCCGGAGATCCGTAACTCCGATTGCGCTGAAATTTTAACATGATTTTTTTCCATATATTATCTTTCTTGCGGCGAAAGAAGGGGTCAACCGACCTACGAGGGCCTCACGAGACACCACGGCGCGCCACCCCCTAGGGCGCGCCCTGGTGCCTCGTGGGGCCCACAAGCACCGTCTTGCGTTGATTCTTCTTCCCAAAAATCACATATATTCCAAAATAAATCTCCGTAAATTTTTATTGTGTTTGGACTTCATTTCATATGGATATTCTGGGAAACAAAAAACATGCAACAAACAGGAATTGGCACTGGCACTGGATCAATATGTTAGTCCCAAAAATAATATAAAATGTTGCCAAAAATATGTGAAAGTTGTAGAATATTGGCATGAAACAATAAAAAATTATAGATACGATGGAGACGTATCAGCATCCCCAAGCTTAATTCCTGCTCGTCCTCGAGTAGGTAAATGATAAAAAGATAATTTTTGATGTGGAATGCTACCTAGCATAATCTTGATCATATAATCTAATCATGGCATGAATATTAAGACACGAGTGATTCAAAGCAGTTGTCTATAATTTGATATAAAGACATCAATACTCAAACATACTAACAAACAAGCATGTCTTTCAAAATATCAACGCTAAAGAAAGTTATCCCTAGCCCATTATGCTCAGTCATTGATCCATTCATGAAACACACTCAACATTAACTACACCCAATGCACAAGTATGACAATAGTGCTCTCTAGTTGGTGCTTTATAAGAGAAGATGGAGACTCAATAAAAATAAAAATGCATAAAAGTAAAATAGATAGGCCCTTCGCAGAGGGAAGCAGAGATTTGCAAATGTGCCAGAGCTCAAAGCTTAAATTAAAGAGATAAAAGTTATTTTGAGAGGCATGCTTTTTCCTGTCAACAAAAACGACCGAGAATTCCCAATATCTTCCATGCTTGACACATCATATGCGGTTCCCAAACAGAAAATAAAGTTTATTTCCTTTCCACCAATCTTTCACAATCCATGGCTAGCCGTATCCACGGGTGCCCTCCATACCAACACTTTCAAGGAATTTTGTTGTTATTAATTTTTGATTCATTGTGGGACTGGGCATCCCTATTACCTGCCACTCTCTCGTGCAATGACAAGTGAATAAACACTCATCGTGAGAATAACACACCTAGCATGGAAAATATTGGCCACCCCCTGCCGCTTCATGAGCGGTACGGGCACACAAAACGGAAAAATTATTTTGAAAATTAGAAGCACACGCAAATTTACATGGAACGGCATGGAAACACCGCATATAGGTATGTATGGTGGACTCATTTGGCACAACTTGGGTTTAAGGAGTTTGGATGCACAAGCAGTATTCCCGCTTAGTACAAATGAAGGCTAGCAAATAGATTGAGAAGCAACCAACCAGAAAATGAAAACGGTCATAAGCATGCATTGAGAATAACTAACACTGAATAATGCACCATAAGTAGGATATAACTTCGTTGCATAACTATTGACTTTACGTGCATGCATAGGGAATCACAAACCTTAACACCAATATTCTTACTAAATCACAATTACTCACTAGCATAACTCACATATTATCATCTCTATATCGCAAAACTATTGCAAGGAATCAAACATATCATATTCAGTGATCTACAAGTTTTATGTAGGATTTTATGACTAACCATGTGAATGACCAATTCCTGTTGACTCTCTAAATAGATATAAGTGAAGCAAGCGAGTTTAATTCTTTCTACAAAATACCATGCTCTAATAAATATAAGTGAAGCAAAATAGCATTCTACAAATAACGGTTTTCTATATGAAGAGAAACAGGCATCCACACTTCAAATGATATAAGTGAAGCACATGAAGCATTCTATAAAGCCGTACTCAAAAGATATAAGTGAAGTGCATGAAGCATTCTATAAATCAACCAAGGACTATCTCATACCAGAATGGTGCATTTATTTAAAAAAATGAAAAGCACACGACGCTCCAAGAATTTACGCATATCATGTGAACAAAATAAAAACCGAAACATGCCGATATTTGTTGAAGAAAGATGGGATGCCTTCCGGGGCATCCCCAAGCTTAGATGCTTGAGTCTCCTTGAATATTTACTTGGGGTGCCTTTATTCATCCCCAAGCTTTAACTCTTGCCTCTCCTTATTCTCCTCATATCGATACCTCCTCGATCTTCGAACACTTCATCCACACAAAACTTAACCGAACTTTTTATTAGCGGGGTTAGTACATATAACATCAAATCCCATCATGTCAAGCCCTAACATTATTGTATAATTATAATCAAACATTACCCACTGTATGCTATCACAATTCTATGGCTCCCTAGTCAATGGCGCTCAACAAGATTTCAAACATAAGCAAATAACGAAACTATAACAGCAATCTATGAAAACAGGACAGTCTATAAAGATGCAGATGGTACATATACTTCTGTAACTCAAAAAATTCTAAAAAATTGGGACAAAATAAAAACAATTCATAGAATTACTGTGTAAAAACTTCAGAATTTTTGCATGTTCCAGTAAAAAATGTAAATTCACGCACTACAGCAAAAGTTTCTGTTTTTGCACTGCACATACCAAACAAGCAATTTTAACATCCTAACGGTCAGTCTTGGCACATTATTTTTATAATACAATGGATTTATACAAGGGTATAATTATTTTTGTTGAAAACTTTCTGTAATTCAAGATTTGCAAAGTTTCCATGGGCATGAACAAAGTTCAAGGAGCTCCCCCACTTCAACGGTGCTCGTCTTTCTTACTTTCACTTTTCTTTTTGAAAAAGTTTTAGGTTCCCCTCTATATTTTTTTGTTTTTAAACTTTATAAAAGCACTCAACAGAAATAAATGACTCTCTAAAACTTCCGGGTTGTCTCCCATGCAGCGCTTTCTTTAAAGCCAACAAGCTAGGCATAAAGTGCTCAAGTAATTGATCCACCCGGATCCCAAGGTATATCAAAGCCAATTTTAATTAACAATGATTTGTAATTTAGTAGTGAGCACAAAGCAACATATATCATGCAATGACGAAGTCTAACTATCTTCCTATGCATCAGCATGTCATAAAAGAACAATTCATGCACAACAAGTAAAGGCCAATGCATAGTATAAACAGTTTCTTGCAATTTTATCGTATTGGAAACATAGAGAGGCGGAGATGTAGTTCCTCTCTCATAATAATTGCAAGTAGGAGCAGCAAGCACATGCATATTATATCCATCAAAATTATCATGTGCAATAGTAAAGCGCAACCCATCAATATAATCCTTAATAAGAGCAAACTTCTCCGATATAGTGTAGTTGGGAGAATTCAAAAAGATAATAGGACTATCATGTGTGGGTACAATAGCAACAATTTCATTCTTAACATAAGGAACTATAGCAAGTTCATCTCCATAAGCATAATTCATATTGGCATCTTGGCCACAAGCATAGCAAATATCAATTTCATCAAAAAAGGATATTTCAAACGAATCAAAGGGATCATAGCAATTATCATACCATTCATCCTTCGGTAAGCACAAAGGGACATTAAACAATGTATGAGTTGAAGAGTTACTCTCATTAGAAGGTGGGCACGGGTAGCTAATCCGCTCTTCCTCCCTTTGTTCTTCGCTCTCCTCGTCATCTTTTTCATCTAATGAGCTCACAGTATCATCAATTTCTTCTTCCATAGATTCCTGCAAAATATTAGTCTCTTCTCGGACAGCGGATACTTTCTCAATAAATTGATCAATATAGGCATTGTATTCATAATTCTCATAGCAATATTTAAGTATAGCAAAATTTTCAGATTGGTAAACAACATCATCATAATTTTCATACTTTTCAAACAAAGATTCAATTTCATAAGCACCCTTAAAAGCAACAAATTCTTCTATTTGTTCCACATCATAGTAATCATATATACCATTAGCATAAGAAGCCAAGGTTTCATTATCATTAAATTCACATGAAAAGGGAAGGTGTGGAGCCTTCATCCTAGAGCAGCAAGTATAATCATATCTTAAGCATAAATTCCGATCATACCAATGCAAATAATAAATTTGATCCCATAAGAGTTTTCCTTTTTGAGACAAGCGATAATCCCTAAAGTATTCCCGTTGATCCAA
This sequence comes from Elymus sibiricus, assembly GCA_039707655.1. Classification (NCBI taxonomy): domain Eukaryota; kingdom Viridiplantae; phylum Streptophyta; class Magnoliopsida; order Poales; family Poaceae; genus Elymus; species Elymus sibiricus. The sequence continues at coordinate 313,917,132 of CM077676.1, forward strand.
AGTAACTCTCATTATCAAGTTGAATGGAGTTTTATCAGGATTATCAAAGTAGTATTTAATGTTTTCCACACAACGAGCATCGAGGGTTTTAGGAGGTTCCCCATCTCCATGAGTAGCAAGTACAACTAATTTTTTTGGTGTTTCGTGTTCCATATCCATAACTAAAGATATAAAACAACTTAGAACAGAAAATAAAATCTACTTAGTGATAAGGCAAACAAGCACGCACGAGAATATCAACCCCACGCTATTGCTCCCCGGCAACGGCGCCAGAAAAAGGTCTTGATAACCCACAAGTATAGGGGATCAATTGTAGCTTTTTCGATAAATAAGAGTGTCAAACCCAACGAGGAGCTAAAGGTAGAATTAATATTCCCTCCAAGTTCTATCGACCACCGATACAACTCTACGCGCACTTAACGTTCGCTTTATCTAGAACAAGTATGAAACTATTTTGTAGGTGATAGGATAGGTTTGCAAGAATAAAACTAGAAGTACTTTGCGAGAATAAAACTATGAGTAATTTGCAAGATAATAAAAGTTAGTTGTTTAGTAGAAAGCTTTTGTAACACAAGAGAATGATTTGTCCATAGGCAATCGATAACTAGACCAGTAATCATTGTTGCAATTTTATATGAGGGAGAGGCATGAGCTAACATACTTTCCGTACTTGGATCATATGCACTTATGATTGGAACTCTAGCAAGCATCCGCAACTACCAAAGATCATTAAGGTAAAACCCAACCATAGCATTAAGTATCAAGTCCCCTTTACTCCCATACGCAACAACCCCCTTACTCGGGTGTAAGCTTCTGTCACTCTAGCTGCCCACTATAAGAGAATTATGAACGTATTGCAAACCCTACAGCAGGAATCCCTCACGCTTGCGCGACACGGAGGGCACCATAGGACAGCACCAAAATAAAACATACAACTCAAACCAATCATGATCATCAATCAACCCATAGGACAAAAAGAATCTACTCAAACATCATAGGATGGCCACAAATCATTGGATAATAATATGTAGCATTGAGCACCATGTTGAAGTAGAGAATTACAGCAGGAAAAGAGGTGTTACACTGCTGCATAGAGGGGGAGAGAGTTGGTGTTGACGGCGGCAAAGTTGTTGGTGTAGATCACCGTCACGATGGTTCCCCCGGCGGTGCTCCGGCGCCACCGGAAGAGAGGGGGAGAGAGCCCCCCTCCTTCTTATTCTTCCTTGGCCTTCCCCCTAGATGGGAGGAGAGTTTTCCCTCTGGTCCATGGCTGCCATGGCGGTGCAGGGGCAGGAGCCCCTCCTAGATTGGATCTCTCTCTCTGTTGTCTTCTGTTTCGCGCTCCTGTTTTCTGGCCTTTCACCGTTTCTTAAATTCCCGGAGATCCGTAACTCCGATTGTGCTGAAATTTTAACATGATTTTTTTCCAGATATTACCTTTCTTGCGGCGAAAGAAGGGGGTCAACCGACCTATGAGGGCCTCATGAGGCACCACGGCGCGCCACCCCCTGGGGCGCGCCCTGGTGCCTCGTGGGGCCCATGAGAACCGTCTTGCGTTGATTCTTCTTCCCAAAAATCACATATATTCCAAAATAAATCTTCGTAAATTTTTATCGTGTTTGGACTTCGTTTGATATGGATATTCTGCGAAACAAAAAACATGCAACAAACAGGAACTGGCACTGGTCACTGGATCAATATGTTAGTCCCAAAAATAATATAAAATGTTGCCAAAAATATGTGAAAGTTGTAGAATATTGGCATGAAACAATCAAAAATTATAGATACGACGGAGACGTATCAATCCCGTTTGCAGGTACTGGTGGTAAATACATGATATTGACCACTATTCAACTACTTCGGATTACTCTGGAATCCAAACTGACCACCTTGATTCTGATTGCCTTGGTTGCATTGATTATTACCTCCAGCGTTGCCAGCCCCCTGAAACCTGGCATTGTGACCGTGGTTCCCCTGGAACCCGGGGCTTGCGAAGGGCCCTTGTGAGCCGGCTCCCTGATTGCCGGGTCCGGGGTTGCCAGGGTGTCCTTCGGTGCCGCCTCTATTGTGATGATTCTGGAACACCCTCTTGGAGAACTCTTGCATAATATAGCAGTTTTCCCATGAATGGGTAGACGGCTTCCCGTTAACAGTATGCTTGGGACATGGACCCTTGAGAGCCTCTCCAAAGCTACGAGGGCGATTGCGAGAAAAAGGTTTCCTGGAACCATTATTCTAGAGCTGATTATTCCCACCAGTATTGGTATTAGCTACCAGATCAGAGCTTCCTTCATAATTCTTACGCTTGTTGCTATTATTGGCCTGCCCATTGCCATTGTTCTGCTGGTGACCCTTGCCACCATTTTTCTTGCCCTTGCCAGACTTGTCATCATCAGACGTTGGATCCTTTATGCTATCTGACTCAGCATACCGGGTTAAAACATCCATGAGATCACCCATGTCTTGGACTTTCCGCTTGAGCCACCCTAGCTTCTGAACCAGGGGCTGGAATTTGCAATTCCGCTCCAGAACGAGCACTGCATGTTGGGCTATTATACTATCTGAAGAATGGATAACCTCTGCAACCCGGCGAGACCAATGATGTGCCGACTCATCCTCACGCTGAACACAATGCTCGAGATCAACAATTGTGGTCGAACGCTAGCAAGTCCCTTGAAAATTCTTGATGAAGCGCTCCTTCAACTCCTGCCAAGTGTTAATGGAATTTACCAGCAAATTTTTCAACCAAGTACGTGCCGGACCTTCCAACATGAGAGGCAGATAGCGCGCGCAAACTGCTTCACTAGCCTCCATCAGATCCATGGCTAACTCATAACTCTCTATCCACTTAGCCGGCTCGAGATCAGCTATGTAATTAGGCACCTTGCGAGGACCCTTGAAATCTGGCGGCATCCGTGCATTTCGCAGTGTGCTACTTGTGAGCTGCGTTGAGATTTCCCCGAAGAGGAGGGGATGATGCAGTACAGTAGAGATAAGTATTTCCCTCAGTTATGAAACCAAGGTTATCAATCTAGTAGGAGAATCACGCAACAACTCGTTAGCAGTACCTGCACACAAAACAACAAATCCTTGCACCCAAAGCAAACAAGGGGTTGTCAATCCCTTGGTGGTTAATTGCAAGATTAAATTGTATGGTGATAGATAAATAGATCGAACAAAAATACAAAAAAAAAAGTAAAAGTGCAGCAAGGTATTTTTATAATTTTTAATATATAATTTGGATAGAGCCGGGGTCCATAGTTTTCACTAGAGGCTTCTCTCATGAAAATAGCATACAGTGGGTAAACAAATTACTGTTGGGCAATTGATAGAAAAGCAAATAATCATGACGATATCCAAGGTAATGATCATGTATATAGGCATCACGTCTGAGACAAATAGACTGACTCCTGCCTGCATCTACTACTATTACTCCACACATCGACCGCTATCCAGCATGCATCTAGTGTATTAAGTCCATAAAGAACGGAGTAACGCCTTAAGCAAGATGACATGATGTAGACAAAGTAAACTCACACATGAATAAACCCCATCTTTTTACCCTTAATAGCAACGATACATACGTGTCATGTCCCTTTCTATCACTGGGATTGATCACCGCAAGATCGAACCCATTACAAAGCACCTCTCCCTTTACAAGATAAATCAATCTAGTTGGCAAACCAAATCAATAGATCGGAGAGAAATACGAAGCTATAATAAACATGCATAAAAGAGTTCAGAGAAGACTCAAATAATATTCATGGATAATCTGATCATAAACTCACAATTCATCGGATCCCAACAAACACACCGCAAAAAGTGATTACATCGGATAGAACTCCAAGAACATCGAGGAGAACATTGTATTGAAGATCAAAAAGAGAGAAGAAGCCATCTAGCTACTAACTATGGACCCGAAGGTCTGTGGTAAACTACTCACGCTTCATCGGAAGGGCAGCAAGGATGACGTAGAGCCCCTCCGTGATCGATTCCCCCTCCGGCGGAGTACCAGAAAAGGCCTCCAGATGGGATCTCTCGAGAACAGAAGCTTGCGGTGGCAGAAAAAATATTTTGTGGGCTCCTCTCTTGGTTTCCCGATTTTAGAGAATTTATAGAGGTGGAATTAGGTCAAACGGAGCAGAGGTGGGCCCACGAGGCACCAGGGCGCGCCACCCCCCCTGGGGCGCGCCCTGGTGGCTCGTGGCCACCTCCTCTGGCATCTGGACCTCTCCCGAAGCTTCTAGTGTCTCTTATGTCCAGAAAAAAATCTCCAAAAATTTTTGTGGCATTTGGACTTCGTTTGGTACTGGTATTCTGGAAAACCAAAAATAGGCAAAAATCAACAACTGGCACTGGGCATTAAGTTAAAAGGTTAGTCCCAAAAAATGATATATAATTGCTGTAAATGTATATAAAAACATCCAAGATTGATAATATAATAGCATGGAACAATCAAAAATTATAGATACGTTGGAGACATATCAGCATCCCCAAGCTTAATTCCTGCTCGTCCTCGAGTAGGTAAATGATAAAAACAGAATTTTTGATGTGGAATGCTACCTATCATATTCTTCATATATTCTTCTCTTTGTAGCATGGACATTTGGACTTGAATGATTCAAAGCAATAGTCTATAGTTTGACATGAAGATATAAATACTCAAGCATGCTAACAAGCAACCATGTCTTTCAAAATATCAACGCTAAAGAAAGTTATCCCTAGCCCATTATGCTCAATCATTGATCCATTCATGAAACACACTCAATATTAGCTACACACAATGCACAAGTATGACAATAGTGCTCTCTAGTTGGTGCTTCGTAAGAGAGGATGGAGACTCAAAATAAAAATAAAAATTGCATAAAAGTAAATAGATAGGCCCTTCGCGAAGGGAAGCAGAGATTTGCTAATGTGCCCGAGCTCAAAGCTTAAATTAGAGAGATAAAATTATTTTGAGAGGCATGCTTTTCCTATCAACGAAAACGACCGAGAATTCCCTATATCTTCCATGCTAGACACATCATAGGCGGTTCCCAAACAAAAAGTAAAGTTTATTTCCTTTCCACCATTCTTTCACAATCCATGGCTAGCCGTATCCACGGGTGCCCTCCATACCAACACTTTCCAAGGAATTTTGTTGTTATTAATTTTTGATTCATTGTGGGACTGGGTATCCCTATTACCAGCCACTCTCTCGTGCAATGACAAGTGAATAAACACTCATCGTGAGAATAACACACCTAGCATGGAAAATATTGGCCACCCCCTGCCGCTTCATGAGCGGTACGGGCACACAAAACGGAAAAATATTTTGAAAATTAGAGTTGGCACATGCAAATTTACTTGGAACGGCATGGAAATACCGCATATAGGTAGATATGGTGGACTCATTTGGCACAACTTGGGTTTAAGGAGTTTGGATGCACAAGCAGTATTTCCGCTTAGTACAAATGAAGGCTAGCAAATAGATTGAGAAGCAACCAACCAAAAGGCGAAAATGGTCATATACATGCATTGAACACAACTAACACCGAATAATGCACCATAAGTAGGATATAATTTCGTTGCATAACTATTGACTTAATGTGCATGCATAGGGAATCACAAACCTTAACACTAATATTCTTACTAAATCACAATTACTCACTAACATGACTCACATATTATCATCTCCATATCGCAAAACTATTGCAAGGAATCACACTTATCATATCCAATGATCTATATGAAAGTTTTTATTATATCCCTCTTGAATATTCATCACTTTGGGACCAAATTCATATCTTGTGCAAATTACCATTACTATTATCAACTCTCAAAAAGATATAAGTGAAGCATGAGAGTTTAAATATTTCTTCAAAATATAGCCACCGTCGTGCTCAAAAAGATTTAAGTGAAGCACTAGAGCAACTGCCTAGCTCAAAAAATTTAAGTGAAGCACATAGAGTATTCTAACAAATTATGATAAACGTGTGGCTCTCTCAAATTGGTGTGTCCAGCAAAGACGATTGTGAAAAACTAAAAAGCAAACAAAGCAAAGACTCATGTAATACACGACGCTCCAAGCAAAACACATATCATGTGACGAATAAAAATATAGCTCCAAGTAAAATTACCGATGGTTGGTAGAAGAAAGAGGGGATGCCTTCTGGGGCATCCCCAAGCTTAGACGCTTGAGTCTTCCTTGAATATTACCTTGGGGTGCCTTGGGCATCCCCAAGCTTAGGCTCTTGCCACTCCTTATTCCTTCATCCATCGTGATCTCACCCAAAACTTGAAAACTTCAATCACACAAAACTCAACAAAACCTTCGTGAGATCCGTTAGTATAACAAAATAAATCACTACTTTAAGTACTGTTGCAAACCCATTCATATTTTATTTTTGCATTATACCTACTGTATTCTAACTTCTCCATGGCTTATACCCCCCCCCCCCCCCCCCGATACAATCCATAGTTTCATCAAAAATAGAACAGTCTGTAGAGATCTATTTAAAATCTATACTTCTGTAACTCCAAAAATTCTGAAAAATCAGGACAACGTGGGCAATTCATATACCAATATTGTGTAAAAATTTCAGATTTTTCTGACGCTCCAGTACAGAACTAAAATTCTAGCACTGAACGCAAAACTTTCTGTTTTCCATGCAGCATCAATTATACTATCATCCAAATCATCCCAAAGGCTTTACTTGGCACAAACACTAATTAAAACACACAAAACACAATCATAACAGTAGCATAAATGTGAAAACACACAAGAACAGAAATGATAACTATTGGGTTGTCTCCCAACAAGCTCTTCCTTTATAGCCATTAAGATAGGCTTGAGATTTCAATGATGCTCACATGAAAGATAGTAATTGAAACATAAAGAGAGCATCATATAACATGTCAAAAACACATTTAAGTCTAACATACTTCCTATGCATAGGCATTTTATAGGAAAAAAAATTATCAAGACAAAAAGTATCTGGCCTATGCAAGGAAGAAGAACAAGGCATTAACAAATTAAACTTCAAGAGAGGTAATTTAGTAACATGAAAATTTCTACCACCATATTTTCCTCTCTCATAATAATTACATGTAGGATCATAGTCAAATTCAACAATATAGCTATCATATGAAATATTCTCTTCATGATCCATATGCATAAATTTTTTATAATCTTCCAAGATAGTGGGATTAACATCAACTAAAGTCATGACCTTTCCAAACCCACATTTATCAAAAATTTCATAAGATTGAACACTCTACAAATATGTGGGATTCTTTTTACCTAAGGTTGAAACTCTTCCAAACCCACTTTCAATACTATTACAAACATTATTATCAATATCATATTCATCATGATGCTTAAATAAATTTTCAAGATCATAAAAAGCATTATCACCCGAATCATGATCATTGCAATAAGTAGTGGACATGACAAAATTATCATCCCCAAGCTTGTGGTTTTGCATATCATTAGCACAATTCACACTAATAGAATTTATAATAACATCATTGCAATCATGCTTTTCATTGAAGGAGCTATCATGAATCACTTTATAAATTTCTTCTTTCAGCACTTCATCACAATTTTCAGATTCATGATTTTCAAGCAAAACTTCATAGAGGAAATCAAGTGCACTCAACTCACTAGCAATTGGTTCATCATAATTGGGTCTTTTGAAAAGATTATCAAGTGGATGAGGATCCATATCAATAGATTTTTAGCAAGCGAAGATGCAAGCAAATCAAAGGCACATGGCAACACAAGCAAAGATAGCAAACAAGCAAAAAGGCAAACGGAAAATATTTTTGTATTTTTGTAAAAACTTTTTAGAAGTGGGGGAGATGAAAATGAGAGGCAAAGGCAAATAAAATAAATGCAAGGAGATGAAAGTTTATGCGTAGGTACTTGATAGATGTTGATGATGTCTCCCCGGCAACGGCGCCAGAAATTCTTCCTGCTACTTGTGAGCTGCGTTGGGATTTCCCCGAAGAGGAGGGGATGATGCAGTACAGTAGAGATAAGTATTTCCCTCAGTTATGAAACCAAGGTTATCAATCCAGTAGGAGAATCACGCAACAACTTGTTAGCAGTACCAGCACACAAAACAACAAATCCTTGCACCCAACGCAAACAAGGGGTTGTCAATCCCTTGGCGGTTAATTGCAAGATTAAATTGTATGGTGATAGATAAATAGATCGAACAAAAAAAAAAAAGTAAAAGTGCAGCAAGGTATTTTTATAATTTTTAATATATAATTTGGATAGACTCGGGGGCCATAGTTTTCACTAGAGGCTTCTCTCATGAAAATAGCATACGGTGGGTGAACAAATTACTGTTGGGCAATTGATAGAAAAGCAAATAATCATGACGATATCCACGGTAATGATCATGTATATAGGCATCATGTCTAAGACAAGTAGACCGACTCCTGCCTGCATCTACTACTATTACTCCACACATCGACCGCTATCCAGCATGCATCTAGTGTATTAAGTCCATAAAGAACGGAGTAACGCCTTAAGCAAGATGACATGATGTAGACAAAGTAAACTCACGCATGAATAAACCCCATATTTTTCCCTTAATAGCAACGATACATACGTGTCATGTCCCTTTCTGTCACTGGGATTGAGCACCGCAAGATCGAACCCATTACAAAGCACCTCTCCCTTTACAAGATAAATCAATCTAGTTGGCCAAACCAAATCAATAGATCGGAGAGAAATACGAAGCTATAATAATCATGCATAAAAGAGTTCAGAGAAGACTCAAATAATATTCATGGATAATCTGATCATAAACTCACAATTCATCGGATCCCAACAAACACACCGCAAAAAGTGATTACATCGGATAGAACTCCAAGAACATCGAGGAGAACATTGTATTGAAGATTAAAAAGAGAGAAGAAGCCATTTAGCTACTAACTATGAACCCAAAGGTCAGTGGTAAACTACTCACGCATCATCGGAAGGGCAGCAAGGATGATGTAGAGCCCCTCTGTGATCGATTCCCCCTCCGGCGGAGTACCGGAAAAGGCCTCCAGATGGGATCTCTCGAGAAGAGAAGCTTGCGGCGGCGGAAAAAATATTTCGTGGGCTCCTCTCTTGGTTTCCTGATTTTAGAGAATTTATAGAGGCGGAATTAGGTCAAACGGAGCAGAGGTGGGCCCATGAGGCACCAGGGCGCGCCACCCCCCTGGGGAGCGCCCTGGTGGCTCGTGGCCACCTCCTCTGGCATCTGGCCCTCTCCCGAAGCTTCTAGTGTCTCTTATGTCCAGAAAAAAATCTCCAAAAAGTTTCGTGGCATTTGGACTTCGTTTGGTACTGATATTCTGGAAAACCAAAAACAGGCAAAAAACAGCAACTAGCACTGGGCGCTAAGTTAATAGGTTAGTCCCAAAAATGATATATAATTGCAGTAAATGTATATAAAAACATCCAAGATTGATAATATAATAGCATGGAACAATCAAAAATTATAACAGGGAGTTCCAACCATCCGGCTTGACAAACCACCAGAACGGGCAGCTGTTGGGGTTGTGGTGGGAGGGTTTTGCGCCGTGGGCTGATTGTACATCGCATTTACGTTTTTCTCTTCCAACGCTCGTAGAGCCCGAGCAGTTTCAACAGTCTCTTGGGCATTAGGGATCCTAGGCTGTTGCTGATTCGTGAGCGGTTGTGCTCCCCTCATGCGCTGCTCGCTGGTGGAAACCGCCGGCGACTCAGGATGCCGGCTCCTGGTGCGGCTCTGGTGAGGAGTCGAGTGAAGCCGATGCTGACTATGGGAATAGTTTGCCTGCTGCATCACTGCCGTTTTGAGCATCTCAATGGTGTTTCTAGCCTCAACCTGGGCCGGACCATCTCCCTCAATCAGGATCGCCGCCAAGTTATGTGTCGCCGCTAATACATTATCCACCGGGTTGGAATAGTGTCCAATTGGGTCTGGAACTGGCGAGGCGGCAACTGCTGCTGTGGAACTAGCGTCTGATGCTGAGCCATCTCCCTCCGTTGAGCCAGCTACCACAGCGCCGGCCCTCCTGGGGACACAACACCAGCCCCCAGGTTTACCAGAGCCTGTGGATCATTCAGCGTAGTAAACAGCTGGGTTGGCTCAATCTGGGCCGGAAGCCAGCTCTGATGCCGCCTCCGGTGGACAAAATCTGACTCGACCTGCCGGCGGCTTAGATGGACAGCTTCCTCCTCCAAGCGCTTGGTCTCCTCGACAAGCCGGGCTTGTGCTTCCGCCATGCGGGTATTTTCTGCGTTGACATCCTCTTGGATCTTGGTTAACTGCTCACGACACTTCGTGATCTCAGCATTGCGTGCGGCGGCGTTTTCTACAGTCACTGGCTCAGCCAGTAGGGTCGCCAGCATGTTCATCATCTCCGCGAGCGCCTGTGCCGCGGTCTTTTGTGAGCCGCCTACGGCCCCGCTGGCTCCACCTGAGCTGGCGAGGGTGATGTTCTGCCCCGCCGCTGGATCTGCCGGGTCAAAGAGGAGGCGGGTCTTGCCTGCCTGCCATGTACACCGCAGCGAAACGAGGCGGCTCGAGGGCTTCAGGAAAAACTTCGTCAATGCATCCTCCGAGCCTCCCGTCATACAGCGGACGGATTGACTCGGTTTCTCCCATCGATGACTCGCCATCAGATTGCACGAGCGTCTCATCTCCAGATAGCTAATTTTCTGACAAGGCCACCCCCTGGGTGAAGCCCACGAAGGCATACATCCAGCCAGCTCTCGCCGGGCCGGGTTTCGCCTGGGAGGACCGGCGTGGCGGGCCGACTCGGTGTTGGCAATGGCATCCAACCCGGCGGCTGAATCGCCGACAACGCCGATGAAAACATGGATCTTGCCAAAGGGAACCCGATACCCGTACTCGACTGAGTCGGCTTCGGGGCCCCAGCTTGAATCGTCGATGTAGAGCTTTCCGCGGCGGCTCTTCATCATCTAGCCGATCGCGTACTTCCCGAACCCTGGGAGGGCTCCCGCCAAGAACTCAACTTCAACGTGCGCAGGCCACATGGTGGGTGCCAACTGTCGTGGTTTTAACACGGCAGATGCCCTTGTGAAAGGACTTAGAGATGAGGCCATCGCACGAAGGTGGAAGCTTGACGGGGTTGATCGGGAACGAGAAGACACGAGGTTACCCAGGTTCGGCCCTTCACAATGGAGGTAAAAGCCTACGTCCTGCTTGATTGTATTGCTTTAGATCTCGATTACAAGGATGTAGATTCACTCACCTAGCTTACGAGAGATTGCAACTTCGTCTTTTTGCCCTAGGTGCTCCCCTTTATATAACAGGCCAAGCCCTAGGGTTACATGAGAGTCCGGGTCATAATCTTAACCCGTATCCTACTCTTATTCTAGTTATCTTGCTCTCCAAGGTAATCTTCTTATCTTATCCTTCCAACACGAGCCGGCCCACATATTAAGCCGGCTCTTGCACCGGGTCTCCTCTAAACCGGCCTACCATGAACCTTCAAGGCCCAGCAATGGGATGACCCATTGAGACGTACAGCTCTATAGCCGAGTCATTGCCCTGCCGGGTCTTAGCACTGGGAAATATCCCCAACACCGTGCAACACAGGCAAGAACCCCTTCTTTGACTGGTCCATTTTGAACTTCTTCAAAATCTTGTCAAGGTATGTGCTCTGTGAAAGTCCTATCAGGCGTCTCGATCAATCTCGATAGATCTTGATGCCCAATATGTAAGCAACTTCACCCAGGTCTTTCATTGAAAAACTCTTGTTCAAATAACCCTTTATGCTTTCTGATACGTCTCCAACGTATCTATAATTTATGAAGTATTCATGCCATGTTTATTATAATTTTGTATGATTTTGGTGCACTTTTATATGGCTTTTATATGATTTTTATGGACTAACATAATGACCTAGTGCCCAGTGCCAGTTGCTGTTTTCTGCTTGTTTTTGGTTTTCCAGAAAATCCATATCAAATGAAGTCCAAATGCAGCGAAACTTTTTGACGATTTTTTCTGGAACATAAGAGACACTAGAAGCTTCGGGAGGTGGCCAGAAGACCCACAGGGGCCCTACGAGCCACCAGGGCATGCCACCCCCCTAGGCGTGCCCTGGTGCCTCGTGGGCCCCCTGTGGCCCCTCTTCGCGTGATTCCAACGCTGAAAAATCATATATATTCAGAAACCCCCGAAAGTTAACCTAGATGAGTTTTTACGCCGCCGCAAGCCTCTGTACCTCCACGATCTCATCTACAACCCTTTTTCGGCACCCTGCCGGAGGGGGGAAAGCATCACCAGAGGCCATCTTCATCATCCCGACGGTCTCCATGACGAGGGGGAGTAGTTCACCCTCGGGGCTGAGGGTTTGTACCAGTAGCTATGTGTTTTATCTCTCTCTCTCTCGTGTTCTTGATTTGGCACGATCTTGATGTATTGCGAGCTTTGTTAATATAGTTGGATCATATGGTGTTTCTTCCCTCTCTATCCTTGTTGTGATGAATCGAATCTTTTCCCTTTGAGGTTTCGTTATTATCGGATTGAATATTTCAGATTTGAGAACACTTGATGTATGTCTTGCATATGAATACCCGTGGTGACAATGGGGTATTATATTGATTCACTTGATGTTTTTGCACTCAACTCGCAGATTCCTGAGGTGACATTGGGGTAATCTATGCATAGGGGTTGATGCACGTTTTCATTATCTTTTCTCCGATAGAAACTTTGGGGTGCTCCTTGGAGTTCTTTGCGTGGATTGAATATTATGATTCTGAAGTTGTTTGATGCATATCGTATAAACAACTCACGGATACTTGTGGTGACATTGGAGTATCTAGGTGACATTAGGGTTGGTTGATGTGTTTCATATGGTGTTATTTTAGTACGAACTCTAGGGCTATTCGTGACACTTATAGGGATGGCTCAATAGATTGATCGGAAAAGATAACTTTGAGGTGGTTTCGTACCCTACAACAATTTCTATCTTATGTTCTCCGCTAATAGGAACTTGGGAGAGATTCTTTATCGCACGTTGAGGGATGATTATATGATCCAATTATATTAGCATTGTTGAGAGATTGCACTAGCGAAAGTATGAACCCTAGGCCTTGATTTTAAGCATTGCAATACCGTTTATGCTCACTTTTGTTACTTGCTACCTTGCTGTTTTTATATTTTCAGATTACAAAAACCTATATCTACTATCCATACTACACTTTTATCACCATCTCTTCGCCGAACTAGTGCACCTATACAATTTACCATTGTATTGGGTGTGTTGGGGACACAAGAGATTTCTTGTATTTGGTTGCAAGGTTGTTTGAGAGATACCATCTTCAACCTACGCCTCCCACAGATTGATAAACCTTAGGTCATCCACTTGAGGGAAAATTGCTACTGTCCTACAAAACTCTGCGCTTGGAGGCCCAACACGAGTCTACAAGAATAAGTTGTGTAATAGACATCAAGCTCTTTTCTGACGCCGTTGCCGGGGAGGTGAGTGCTTGAAGGTATATCTTTAGATATTGCAATCGAATCTTTTAGTTTCTTGTTTTATCACTAGTTTGGTTTATAAAAGAAAACTACAAAAAAATTGGAATTGAGGTTGCCTCATATTATTCGTCTTTATCATGTCTTTTCTTGAAAATGATGGAAAGGAAAATTGTGCTCAATTGATAGAAGAAGAATTCAATAAAATGTTTGGCATAAAATATTTGAATGATGAGCATGATTGCAATGTTGCTAGTGTGAATTCTTTGAATATCCATGATGCTAATGATGTGCAAAGCCATAAGCTTGGGGATGCTATATTTGATGAAGATGATATTTTTAGTCCCCCAAGTTTTGATGAGAAAATTTATTATAATGATTGCATGCCTCCTATTTATTATGATTACAATGATAAAAGTGGATTTGGAGAGGTTGCAACTTTATTTAATGATGATTCCACTATTTTGGAAGAGGTTTCAATTGATTATGACAACAAAGTTGCTATCTATGATGATTATTGTGATGACATGTATGCTATAATGAATAATGAAAAATATGAAACTTGTCATCATGATTTTAATTTTCAATTGGATTATGCCAATCAAGTATCTCATGACAGTTATTTTGTTGAGTCTGCTCCCACAATTATGAATGAGAAGAAAATTGCTCATGTGGAGAGTAGTAAAATTTCTATGCTTGTGGATCATGAAAAGAATGCTTTATGTGATAGCTATATTGTTGAATTCATTCGTGATGCTACTGAAAACTATTATGAGAGAGGATCACATGCTTGTAGGTGTTGCAATAATATCAAGTTTCCTCTCTATGTGTTGAAAGTTTTGAAGTTATGCTTGTTTTGCCTTCCTACGATAGTTGATTCTTGCTCCCATAAATTGTTTGCTCACAAAATCCCTATGCATAGGAAGTGGGTTAGGCTTAAATGTGCTTGTCATATGCTTCATGATGCTCTCTTTGTGTTTCGATTCTTTACTTTTACGTGAGCATCATTGAAATCATCATGCCTAGCTAAAAGCCATTAAAAAGCGCTTGTTGGAGACAACCCAATATTTACACCTACTGTTTTTGTGTGTTCACATGATTAAGCTACTGTAGTAATCATGTTTTATATGTTTTCTTTCAATAATGTGCCAAGTAAATCCTTTGGGATAGTGTGGATGCTTGTTGATTTGATTCTGTGCAAAAACAGAGACTTTTGCGTCCAGTGCTGGAATTTCTATTCTGTACTGGAGAGTGACAAAATTCTGAAATTTTTACACAGTATTGGGTTACAAATTTTTACGTTTTCCTAATTTTTCAGAATTTTTGGAGCTCCAGAAGTATGGTTTTTAAATCGCTCACTACATGATGTTCTATTTTTGACAGATTCTGTTTTCAATGCATAGTTTGCTTGTTTTAGTGTTTCCATAGCTTATATTATAAAATATAAATTGTGGAAATAATAGAATACAGTAGGAATTATGTGAGAACAATTATGAATCTTGTCTTGACAGTACCTAGGTGGATGATTTATTTTTATCATACTAACCTATCTCACAAGTTCCATTAAGTTTTGTGTGATTGAAGTTTTCAAGTTTTGGGTGAGAAATCGATATGAGGAGAATAAGGAGTGGCAAGACCCTAAGCTTGGGGATTCCCAAGGCACCCCAAGGTAATATTCAAGGAATACCCAAGCAACTAAGCTTGGGGATGCCCCGGAAGGCATCCCCTCTTTCGTCTTCAAAATTATCGGTAACCTCACTCGGAGCTATATTTTTATTCGTCACATAATATGAGTTTTGCTTGGAGCATCATTTTCTTCTGTTGATATTTTCTTGATGTTATCAATAATCATGTTTTGTATCTTTTAATTCAATAAAATGCCAATTATAGCCTTTACCATGCGCACTTTGCAAGTTCATGTGTTGCTGTTTGAAAACAGAAAGTTTTCTGTTATGTCCAGAATATTCCTGAATAGTCAGAACATGATAAAAATCTGAAATTTTTACACAGTAAGCATGCATGAGTTCTCTATCACATCGTAATTTTTCAGAATTTTTGGAATTATGTAAGTATGGATTCTTATTCATCCTTTACAGACTATTCTGTTTTGGCAGATTTCGGTTATAGTTGCATTGTTTGCATATGTTGCTTGTTTAATGATTCTATTTGAGGATAGGAGTATTAAATATGCAGAGACATTTAGTATGCAATGTTAAATTATAATTTTAGTGATTTGCAACAGTAGAGAATGTTAAGGTTTTGAGTTGATTTATACTAACTTATCTCACGAATTCTTGTTGAGTTTAGTGTGGATGAAGTTTTTAAAGATTTTGGAGAAGCCATGATATGAGAGGAATTAAGGAGACACAAGAGCTCAAGCTTGGGGATGCCCAAGGCATCCCAATATAATATTTCAAGAAGTCTCAAGCATCTAAGCTTGGGGATGCCCTGGTAGGCATCCCACCTTTCTTCATCAACAATTATCGGTTAGTCTTGGTTGAGCCTAAGTTTTTGCTTCTTCACTTGAGATGTGCTATTCTTGGAATGTCATTTTATTTTGTTTTCTTTGCTGTTTGAATAAAATACTTAAGATCTGAATTTTTTTTATGAGAGAGAGTCCTCACATAGCTACCTATTTACTTAACTACCCATTTGATCTTCACTTATATCTTTTTGGAGTAGTTTGTCATTTACTCTTGTTCTTCACTTATATCCTATGAGTAAATTGTCGAAATGAATTGAATATCATAAAGTGAAATTTATATGCTTCATATGCTTGTCCCATGGGGAGTAGTGACTTCACATACAAGAAGTATAAGTGGTAAAATTTATTGAAAGTTAACAAACATAGCATTGGTCACTTGAACAATTCATGGAAGAATTTTGAAGGAAGAGAAATTACACATATAAATATACTATCTTGGACCTATTCTATGATTGTGAGCCCCCATTAATTATTTTCAAGCCTGATCAAGTAGTTGACGTTGGACAAGGAAGACAACGTAATGAGTTATGTTTGTTTATATTCACATAGAAGTTATATTGTCATGGATCCTCTAACATGTGGTGCTTGCTTAGGATCTTTTGCTAGCCAAAAATTCGTACTAAGTAGAGATACTACTTGTGCATCCAAAAACCCTTAAACCCACTTTCTTCCCATGAGTGTCCACCATATCTACCTATGGATTGAATAAGATCCTTCAAGTAAGTTGTCATCGGTGCAAAAAAGCAATAAAAATTGCTCCTAAAATATGTATGATCTTTTATTGTAACGGAAAATAAGCGTTGTACGAACTTGTGATGGTAAAGAAATAAAAGCGACGGACTGCATAATAAAGGTTGCTATCACAAGGGGCAATATAACGTGACGTTCCTTTGCATTAAGGGCTTGTGCATCCAACAACAAAAAGCACATGACAACCTCTGCTTCCCTCTGCGAAGGGCCTGTCTTTTACTTTTATGCATTTACTTTTCTATATTTACTTTTATGCAAGAGTCATTAATGTTCCTCCCTATACCGCTCTATCTATTCTTTAGTTGGCAAGCATTATGTGGTAGGGAAAGATCCAGGCACATATATCCAGTTGAATATAGGTGATCATGAGTTATTATTGTTAACATTATCCCTGAGATAAATAAGTTGGGAGGCGAAACATTAAGCCCCTATCTTCCTATGTGTTTGATTTGACTGAAACGATTTGTTCTAAAAATATGCTTTGAGTGTCAGCAATCATGGAAGACTAAAAGATGGTTGAGTATGTGGAATTTGCTAGATCAAAGCTCTTACATAGACCCTTTCTGAAAATAAGATGAATTGCAATTGTTTGATAACTGAGAACATAGTTTGTTAGTTTTCAAGAAAGTTTATGGCATATACTTTAAACATGTGAATAGCTTGCTACTTGATCATGATAAGTTTTATGAGATGAGCTACTGATTATGATATATATTCATGCTAGAAAAAGTGATTGAAATTATCATTGATCAAACTTATGCACTATGCTAGCATTCACACTTCATAAATTATTTCTTTTATCATTTACCTACTCGAGGACGAGCAGGAATTAAGCTTGGGGATGCTGATACGTCTCCAACGTTTCTATAATTTATGAAGTATTCATGCCATGTTTATTATAGTTTTGTATGATTTTGGTGCACTTTTATATGGCTTTTATATGATTTTTATGGACTAACATAATGACCTAGTGCCTAGTGCCAGTTGCTGTTTTCTGGTTCTTTTTGGTTTTCCAGAAAATCCATATCAAATGAAGTCCAAATGCAGCGAAACTTTTTGACAATTTTTTCTGAAAGATAAGAGACACTAGAAGCTTCGGGAGGTGGCCAGAAGACCCACAGGGTCCCCACGAGCCACCAGGGCGCGCCACCCCCCCCAGGCACGCCCTGGTGCCTCGTGGACCCCCTGTGGCCCCTCTTCGCGTGATTCCAACACTGAAAAATCATATATATTTAGAAACCCCCGAAAGTTAACCTAGATGAGTTTTTACGCCACCGCAAGCCTCTGTACCTCCACGATCTCATCTATAGCCCTTTTCTGGCACCCTGCCGGAGGGGGGAAAGCATCACCGGAGGCCATCTTCATCATCCCGGCGGTCTCCATGACGAGGAGGGAGTAGTTCACCCTCGGGGTGAGGGTTTGTACCAGTAGCTATGTGTTTGATCTCTCTCTCTCGCATTCTTGATTTGGCACGATCTCGATGTACCACGAGCTTTGTTAATGTAGTTGGATCATATGGTGGTTTTTCCCTCTCTATCCTTGTTGTGATTAATCGAATCTTTTCCCTTTGAGGTTTCGTTATTGTCGGATTGAATATTTCAGATTTGAGAACACTTGATGTATGTCTTGCATATGAATACCCGTGGTGACAATGGGGTATTATATTGATTCACTTGATATATGTTTTGGCATTCAACTCGCGGATTCCCGAGGTGACATTGGGGTAATCTATGCATCGGGGTTGATGCACGTTTTCATTATCTTTTCTTCGATAGAAACTTTGGGGTGCTCCTTGGAGTTCTTTGCGTGGATTGAATATTATGATTCTGAAGTTGTTTGATGCATATCGTATAATCAACTCACAGATACTTGTGGTGACATTGGAGTATCTAGGTGACATTAGGGTTGGTTGATGTGTTTCATATGGTGTTATTTTAGTACGAACTCTAGGGCTATTCGTGACACTTATACGGATGGCTCAATAGATTGATCGGAAAAGATAATTTTGAGGTGGTTTCGTACCCTACAAACAATTTCTATCTTATGTTCTCCGCTAATAGGAACTTGGGAGTGATTCTTTATCGCACGTTGAGGGATGGTTATATGATCCAATTATTTTAGCATTGTTGAGAGATTGCACTAGTGAAAGTATGAACCCTAGGCCTTGTTTTTAAGCATTGCAATACCGTTTGTGCTCACTTTTGCTACTTGCTACCTTGCTGTTTTTATATTTTCAGATTACAAAAACCTATATCTACTATCCATACTACACTTTTATCACCATCTCTTCGCCGAACTAGTGCACCTATACAATTTACCATTGTATTGGGTGTGTTGGGGACACAAGAGATTTCTTGTATTTGGTTGCAGGGTTGTTTGAGAGATACCATCTTCAACCTACGCCTCCCACGGATTGATAAACCTTAGGTCATCCACTTGAGGGAAAATTGCTACTGTCCTACAAAACTCTGCGCTTGGAGGCCCAACACGAGTCTACAAGAAGAAGTTGTGTAGTAGACATCACTTTCCAGAAATTCTATATCATTTCCAATCAACAATATGTCATCCACATATAATATTAGAAATGCTACAGAGCTCCCACTCACTTTCTTGTAAATACAAGCTTCTCCGTAAGTTTGTATAAAACCAAAAGCTTTGATCACCTCATCAAAACGTATATTCCAACTCCGAGATGCTTGCACCAGTCCATAGATGGATCGCTGGAACTTGCATACTTTGTTAGCATCCTTAGGATCGACAAAACCTTCCAGTTGCATCATATACAACTCTTCCTTAAGAAACCTGTTAAGGAATGCTGTTTTGACATCCATCTTCCAGATTTCATAATCAAAAAACGCGGCAATTGCTAACATAATTCTAACAGACTTAAGCATCGCTATGGGTGAGAAAGTCTCATCGTAGTCAACCCCTTGAATTTGTCAGAAACCCTTTGCGGCAAGTTGAGCTTTATAGACGGTGACATTACCATCAGCGTCTGTCTTCTTCTTAAAGATCCATTTGTTCTCTATGGCTTGCCGATCATCGGGCAAGTCCACCAAAGTCCATACTTTGTTCTCATACATGGATCCTATCTTGGATTTCATGGCCTCAAGCCATTTGTTGGAATCCGGGCTCATCATTGCTTCTTCATAGTTCTTAGGTTCGCCATTGTCTAACAACATGACTTCCAGGACAGGATTACCATACCACTCTGGTGCGGAACATAACATGGTCGACCTATGAAGTTCAGTAGTAACTTGATCCGAAGCTTCATGATCGTCATCATTAGCTTTCTCTCCGGCTGGTGTAGGCATCACGGGAACTTCTTTCTGTGATGTGCTACTTTCCAATTCAGGAGAAGGTACAATTACCTCATCAAGTTCTACATTCCTCCCACTCACTTCTTTTGAGAGAAACTCCTTCTCTAGAAAGGACCCATTCTTAGCAACAAAGATTTTGCCCTCGGATCTATGATAGAAGGTATACCCAATGGTCTCTTTAGGGTATCCTATGAAGATGCACTTCTCCGCTTTGGGTTCGAGCTTATCAGGCTGAAGCCTCTTGACATAAGCGTCGCATCCCCAAACTTTAAGAAATGATAGCTTAGGTTTCTTGCCAAACTATAATTCATACGGTGTCGTCTCAACGGATTTAGACGGTGCCCTATTTAAAGTGAATGCGGTTGTCTCTAATGCATAACCCCAAAATGATAGTGGCAAATCGGTAAGAGACATCATAGAATGCACCATATCCAATAGAGTATGATTACGACGTTCGGACACACCATTACGCTGTGGTGTTCCAGGTGGCGTGAGCTGTCAAACAATTCCACATTGTCTTAAATGCATACCAAACTCGTAACTCAAATATTCACCTCCACAATCAGATCGTAAAAATTTAATTTTCTTATTACGATGATTCTCTACTTCACTCTGAAACTCCTTGAACTTTTCAAATGTTTCAAACTTGTGTTTCATTAAGTAAATATACCCATATCTACTCAAATCATCTGTGAAGGTAAGAAAATAACGATATCCACCGCGTGCTTCAACACTCATCGGACCGCATACATCGGTATGTATTATTTCCAATAAGTCACGTGCCCGCTCCATTGTTCCGGAAAACGGGTTCTTAGTCATCTTGCCCATGAGGCATGGTTCACATATATCAAATGATTCATAATCAAGAGATTCCAAAAGTCCATCAGCATGGAGTTTCTTCATGCGCTTTACACCAATATGACCTAAGCGGTAGTGCCACAAGTATGTGGTACTATCATCATTAACTTTGCATCTTTTGGCATCGATATTATGAATATGTGTATCACTATGATCGAGATTCAACAGAAATAAGCCATTCACAAGGGGTGCATGACCATAAAAGATATTATCCATATAAATAGAACAACCATTATTCTCTGACTTAAATGAATAACCATCTCGCAATAAACAAGATCCAGATATAATGTTCATGCTTAACGCAGGCACCAAATAACAATTATTCAGGTTCAAAACTAATCCTGAAGGTAAACGTAGAGGGAGCGTGCCGACGGCGATCACATCAACCTTGGAACCATTTCCGACGCGCATCGTCACCTCATCCTTAGCTAGTCTCCGTTTATTCTGCAGCTCCTGTTTCGAGTTACAAATATTAGCAACCGAACCAGTATCAAATACCCAGGCACTACTACGAGCACTAGTAAGGTACACATCAATAACATGTATATCAAATATACCTTTGTTGACGTTGCCAGCCTTCTTATCTGCCAAGTACTTGGGGCAGTTCCGCTTCCAGTGACCATTCCCCGTGCAATAGAAGCACTCAATCTCAGGTTTGGGTCCAGCCTTGGGTTTCTTCACGGAAGCGGCAACTGGCTTGCCATTCTTCTTGAAGTTCCCTTTCTTTCCCTTGCCTTTCTTCTTGCAACTGGTGGTCTTGTTGACCATCAACACTTGATGTTCTTTCTTGATTTCTACCTCCGCGGCCTTAAGCATCGCGAAGAGCTCAGGGATCGTCTTTTCCATCCCTTGCATGTTATAGTTCATCACAAAGCTCTTGTAGCTCGGTGGTAGTGACTGGAGAACTCTGTCAATCGCTACTTCATCCAAAGATTAACTCCCAACTGATTCAAGCGATTATAGTAGCCAGACATTTTGAGTACGTGCTCACTAACGGAGCTGTTCTCCTCCATCTTACAGCTAAAGAACTTGCCGGAGGTGTCATACCTCTCGACCCGGGCATGAGCCTGAAATATCAATTTCAGCTCCTGGAACATCTCATATGCTCCGTGGTGCTCAAAACGTCTTTGGAGCCCCAGTTCTAAGCCGTAAAGCATGGCGCACTGAACTATCGTGTAGTCATCATTTCTTGTCTGCCAAACATTCATAGCGTCCAGGTTCGCGGGAGCAGGTGGTTCACCTAGCGGTGCATCATGGACACAAACTTTCTGTGCAGTAGTGAGGATAATCCTCAAATTACAGACCCAGTCCGCATAGTTTCTTCCACCATCTTTCAACTTTTCTTTCTCTAGGAACGCATTAAAATTCAGGGGAGCTACAACGCGAGCCATTGATCTACAACATTAATTTGCAAAGACAATTTAGACCAAGTTCATGATAATTGGTTCTTCTAATCAAATTACTAAAGAACTCCCACTTAAATCAACATCCCTCAAGTTGTCTAAGTGTTACATGATCCACATCAACTGACCCATGTTCGATCATCACGTGAGATGGGGCAGTCATCAATGGTGAACATCTCCATGTTGATCATATCTACTATATGACTCATGTTCGACCTTTCGGTCCTCCGTGCTCTGAGGCCATGTCTGTACATGCTAGGCTCATCAAGTTTAACCCAAGTATTCTGCATGTGTAAAACTGGCTTACACCCGTTGTACGTGAACGTAGAGTCTATCACACCCGATCATCACGAGGTGCTTCGAAACGATGAACTTTCGCAACGGCGCATACTTAGGGAGAACACTTTTATCTTGAAATTAAGTGAAGAGATCATCTTATAATGCTACCATCGTCCTAAGCAAAATAAGATGCATAAAAAGATAAACATCACATGCAATCAATATGTGACATGATATGGCCATTATCATCTCGTGCCTTTGATCTTTATCTCCAAAGCACCGACATGATCTCCATCGTCACCGGCATGACACCATGATCTCCATCATCGTGTTGTCATGTAGTTGTCTCCGCCAACTATTGCTTCTACGACTATTGCTAATGCATAGCGATGAAGTAAAGCAATTACATGGTGGTTAATAGTTGACACGCAGGTCATACAATAAATTAAAGACAACCCTATGGCTCCTGCCGGTTGCCGTACTCATCGACATGCAAGTCATGAACCTATTACAAAACATGATCATCTCATACATCAACATATATCACATCACGTTTTGGCCATACCACATCACAACATGCCCAGCAAAAACAAGGTAGACGTCCTCTACTTTGTTGTTGCAATTTTTACGTGACTGCTAGGGCAAACTATAAGAACCGTTCTTATCTACGCAAAACCACAACGGTGATATACAAGTTGCCTTTTAACCTTCTACAAGGACCGCCCTTGTCAAATCAGATTCAACTAAAGTGGGAGAGACAGACACCCGCAAAGCCACTTTTATGCAATACAAGTTACATGTCAGTCAGTGGAACCTGTCTCTTCTGCGTGGACAAGTAAGGTTGGTCCGAGCCACTTCATCCCACAATACCGTCGAATCCAAATATGACAAAGGAAGTAAGCAATTTGAACATCAACGCCCACAACTTCTTTGTGTTCTACTCGTGCAAATACATCTACGCATACACCTAGCTCATGATGCCACTGATGGGGAACGTTGCATGAAAATCAAAAAAATTCCTACGAACACCCAAGATCTAATCTAGGAGATGCAAAGCAACGATAGGGGAGTGTGTCTACATACCCTTGTAGACTGAAAGCGTTAGCGTCGTAACGCGGTTGATGTAGTCGTACTCTTCATGATCCAATCGCGATCCAATTCGATCTAGTGCCGAACGGACGGCACCTCCGAGATTAGCGCACGTTCAGCTCGATGGCATCCTCTCCTTCTTGATCCAGCAAGAGAGGGGGAGGAGGTAGATGAGATCGGAACCAGCACAACGGCGTGGTGGTGGTGGTGGCAGCGGAATTCCGGCAGGGCTTCGCCAAGCGCTGACGGAACGTGGAGGAGGAGTAACGAGAGGGAGACGGGGCAAGCGTGGAAGGGGTGGCTGCCCCCTGCGCCTCCCCACTATATATAGGCGTTAGGGAGGGGCGTGCCAGCCCTAGCCCCCCTCCCAAGGCAGGGGGCGGCGGCCAAGGGGGGAGGAGTGCCCTCCAAGCCAAGTGGAGGGCCCTCCCCCTTAGGGTTTCCCTTCCCCTAGGCGCATGGGCCAAGTAGGGGCTGGTGCGCCTGGCCTAATAAGGCCAGGGCGCCCCCCTACAGCCCATGCTACTGCTTGGAACATGGTGGAACCCTCCGAGGACTTCCAGACCCCTCCAGAACCTTCTGGAACCCTCCGGTGACTTCCTCGTACAATACCCAAAAAATCGAACTTTTTCCGTAACCCCGAAAACAACTTTCCATATATAAATCTTTACCTCCGGACTATTCTGGAGCTCCTCGTGATGTCTTGGATCCCATCCAGGACTCCGAATAACCTTTGGACTTTCCGCTATTAATATCTCAATACTACCCTAGCGCTATCGAACGTTAAGCGTGCAACCCTACGGGTTCGGGAACATGTAGACATGACCGAGACACTTCGCCGGTCAATAATCAATAGTGGGATCTGGATACCCATATTTATTCCTACATGTCCAACAAAGATCTTTATCATTTGAACCACGATGTCGAGGATTCAGTTAATCCCGTATACAATTCCCTTTGTCGGGCGATATGTTATTTGCCCGAGATTCGATCGTCGGTATCTCCATACCTAGTTCAATCTCATTACCGGCAAGTCTGTTTACTCGTTCCGTAATACAAGATCCCGTGACTAACTCATTAGCCACATTGCTTGCAAGCTCTTTACGATGTTGTATTACCGAGAGGGCCCAGAGATATCTCTCCATCATACGGAGTGACAAATCCCAGTCTCGATCCATGCAACCAAACTGACACCTTCGAAGATACCTGTAGAGCACCTTTATGATCACCCAGTTATGAAGTGACGTTTGATAGCACACAATGCATTCCTCAGGTATCCGGGAGTGACATGATCTCATGGTCTAAGGAACAGAAACTTGACATGAAGAAAGCTGTAGCAAATAACTAAACGATCTGATGCTAAGCTTACGGTTGGGTCTTGTCCATCACATCATTCTCCTAATGATGTGATCCTGTTATCAAATGACAACTCATGTCTATGGTTAGGAAACCTTAACCATCTTTGATCAACGAGCTAGTCTTGTACATGCTCACTAGGGACATGGTGTTGTTTATATATTCACACATGTATTTAAGTTTCCGGTCAATACAATTCTAGCATGAATAATAAACATTTATCATGAACAAGGAAATATGATAATAACCAATTTATTATTGCCTCTAGG
Source organism: Elymus sibiricus (assembly GCA_039707655.1). NCBI lineage: Eukaryota > Viridiplantae > Streptophyta > Magnoliopsida > Poales > Poaceae > Elymus > Elymus sibiricus. Next base: position 313,942,413 of record CM077676.1, read on the forward strand.
GAATATTTCCAACACAATTGTCATTGCACAAGAGAGGCTGGTATTTGGGATGCCCAGTCCTATGCCCGGACTGATGCTGTTTTCAGCAGAACTACCATGGTGTTGTTTTTGTGCAGAAATCAAAGTTCTCAAAATTGGACTAAACTTTTTGGAGATTTTTTATGGAATAAATAAAAATTACTGGCACAAGAATCAACAGAAGAGGGGCCACCTGTTGCCCACAAGGCAACAGGGCACGACCCCCCTAGGGCACGCCCTGATGCGTTGTGGGGCCCACAGGCGGCCGTCTGACCTAATTCCAACGCTATAAATTCACTTTCCCCGAGAAAACAATAAGAGAAGAAGTTTCATCGCGTTTTACGATACGGAGCCGCTGCCACCTCCTGTTCTTCATCGGGAGGGCTGATCTGGAGTCTGTTCGGGGCTCCGAAGAGGGGGATTCGTCGCCGTCGTCATCATCAACCATCCTCCATCACCAATTTCATGATGCTCACCACCGGGCGTGAGTAATTTCTCCATAGGCTTGCTGGACGGTGATGGGTTGGATGAGATTTATCATGTAATCGAGTCAATTTGTTAGGGTTTTGATCCCTAGTATCCACTATGTTCTGAGATTGATGTTGCTATGACTCTGCTATGCTTAATGCTTATCACTAGGGCCCGAGTGCCATGATTTCAGATCTGAACCTTTATGTTTTCATGAATATATTTGAGTTCTTGATCCTATCCGCTTGTCATATGCACTTGTTATTGTTCTGATCCGTAGACCCCATAGTGACAATTATGTGGGATACTCTCCGGGGATGACTATAATTCGAGGAGTTCATGTATTCACCATGTGTTAATGCTTTGTTCCGGTTCTCTATTAAAAGGAGGACTTAATATCCCTTAGTTTCCTTATGGACCCCGCTGCCACATGAGGGTAGGACAAAAGATGTCATGCAAGTTCTTACTATAAGCACATATGACTATATACGGAATACATGCCTACATTACATTGATGAATTGGAGCTATTGTGTATCGCCGTAGGTTGTGACTGTTACATGATGAATGTCATCCAACATAATTATCCATCACTGATCCAATGCCTACGCTTTTCGCATATTGATCTTTGCTAAGTTACTTTGCTGCTGATGTTGTTACAATCACTGCAAAACTGTTACTGTTACTGTTACTGTTACTACTGCTATCAAAACTATCATACTACTGTGCTACTAAACACTTTGCTGCAGATATTTAGTTCTCCAGGTGTGGTTGAATTGACAACTCAACTGCTAATACTCGCAAATATTCTTTGGCTCCCCTTGTGTCGAATCAATAAATCAGGGTGAAATACTACCCGCGAAAACTGTTGCGATCCCCTATACTTGTGGGTTATCATTGGCCAAACCAAACGAATAGATGGAGAGAAATACAAAGCTATAACAATCATGCATAAAAGAGTTCAGAGAAGACTCAAATATTTCTCATGAATAATCTGATCATAAACCCACAATTCATCGGATCCCAACAAACACGCCGCAAAAGAAGATTACATCAGATAGAACTCCAAGAACATCGAGGAGAACATGGTATTGAAGATAAAAGAGAGAGAAGAAGCCATCTAGCTACTAGCTATGGACCTGTAGGTATGTGGTAAATTACTCACACATCACCGGAAGGGCAACAAGGTTGATGAAAAAGCCCTCCGTGATCGATTCCCCCTCCGGCAGAGTACCAAAAAGGCCTCCAGATGGGATCACGGAAGTACAGACGCTTGCGGCGGCGGAAAGGTTTTCTCTTCTGTCTTTTTGGTATACGGGGAATATTTGGGAATTTATAGCGCTGGAATTAGGTCAAGAGGTGCCACGAGGGGCCCACAAGCCTGGGGGGCGCGCCCTCTGGGCTTGTCGCTCCCTCGTGACTCTTCTAGTCTTCTCCCGAAGCTTCTAGGTTCCCTTCTGGTCCAGAAAAAATTAATCCAAAGTTTTTTCTTCGTTTGGACTCCGTTTGATAATGATTTTCTGAAAAGGCAAAAACTGGCAAAAAACAACAACTGGCACTGGGCACTAGGTTAATAGGTTAGTCCCAAAAAATGATATATAATTGCATATAATTGCATATAAAACATCCAAGATTGATACTATAATAGCATGGAACAATCAAAAATTATAGATGCGTTGGAGACGTATCACTTACTCCCGGCAAGACTCTTGTAGACACCCTTTTCTATAATTCCTTTCAATAAATCGTTTTCTTGCTCAACTGTAACTTGGCTAAGAGAATCATTAGTGGAATCAATAGAACTACTTTAAGCAACAATATTGGATTTAGCATTGTTATTGTTACTACTAGAAGTAGAACCCTTTTTTACCCTTGTTACTAGTTTGCTTAGATTTGACTTGTGGCATAAAGGTAGACAAGAGTAAATGTTTGGCAAGGTATGAAGAACTCTTCTTTCGAAGATCATCTCGGTGGGACTGAGATACTTTTTGGTGAAACCAAATTGCTAGGGTTTGGCAGTGGCAATATGAGTGATGGTCTCAGTGAGTCCAGATGAAGTAGTTTCGGTGGGACCGAGATAGGAATTTAGGGTTTGGACAGATGTGATTGTGGGAGAATGACTGAGGGTTTTTGGAGCAATACCACTAAGCACTTTGAGAAACAACCTCATCATTGACACCTCATCCCCTTTTAATAGTATTGGCTTTCCTAAAGGACTCAATGTGATCTTGGATCACTAAAATGAAAATGAAGAGTCTTGTAGATGCCAAACTTGTCCTTGACTTTTTGAGGGGTCCACATCTATTAGTCCTTGCCATGCCAATCATTGATTTTTTTTGAAATCTATTAGCAATGAATATTAGATCAATGATGTATATGTTATTAATGATTACCAAAACCACTCAGGGATTAGTTGCACTTTCACATATCCAGCCCATGAGCCTTCATATTTGGAGGTTGTGGTGTTGATTTCGAGCGCACTGATGTCTACTACACAACTTATTCTTGTAGACTCGTGTTGGGCCTCCAAGCGCAGAGTTTTGTAGGACAGTAGCAATTTTCCCTCAAGTGGATGACCTAAGGTTTATCAATCCGTGGGAGGCGTAGGTTGAAGATGGTATCTCTCAAACAACCCTACAACCAAATACAAGAAATCTCTTGTGTCCCCAACACACCCAATACAATGGTAAATTGTATAGGTGCAATAGTTCGGCGAAGAGATGGTGATAAAAGTGTAGTATGGATAGTAGATATAGGTTTTTGTAATCTGAAAATATAAAAACAGCAAGGTAGCAAGTAACAAAAGTGAGCATAAACGGTATTGCAATGCTTAAAAACAAGGCCTAGGGTTCATACTTTCGCTAGTGCAATCTCTCAACAATGCTAATATAATTGGATCATATAATCATCCCTCAACGTGCGATAAAGAATCACTCCCAAGTTCCTATTAGCGGAGAACATAAGATAGAAATTGTTGTAGGGTACGAAACCACCTCAAAGTTATCTTTTCCGATCAATCTATTGAGCCATCCCTATAAGTGTCACGAATAGCCCTAGAGTTCGTACTAAAATAACACCATATGAAACACATCAACCAACCCTAATGTCACCTAGATACTCCAATGTCACCACAAGTATCCGTGAGTTGATTATACGATATGCATCAAACAACTTCAGATTCATAATATTCAATCCACGCAAAGAACTCCAAGGAGCACCCCAAAGTTTCTATTGGAGAAAAGATAATGAAAACATGCATCAACCCCTATGCATAGATTACCCCAATGTCACCTCGGGAATCCGCGAGTTGAGTGCCAAAACATACATCAAGTGAATCAATATAATACCCCATTGTCACCATGGGTATTCATATGCAAGACATACATCAAGTGTTCTCAAATCTGAAATATTCAATCCGACAATAATGAAACCTCGAAGGGAAAATATTCGATTCATCACAACAAGGATAGAGAGGGAAGAAACACCTTATGATCCAACTATATTAACAAAGCTCGCGATACATCAAGATCATGCCAAATCAAGAACACGAGAGAGAGAGAGATAAAACACATAGCTATTGGTACAAACCCTCAGCCCTGAGGGTGAACTACTCCCTCCTCATCATGGAGACCGCCGGGATGATGAAGATGGCCTCCGGTGATGATTCCCCCCTCCGGCAGGGTGCCGAAAAAGGGTTGTTGATTAGATCGTGGAGGTATAGAAACTTGCGGCGGCGTAAAAACTCATCTAGGTTAACTTTCGGGGGTTTCTGAATATATATGATTTTTTGGCGTTGGAATCACGCGAAGAAGGGCCACAGTGGGCCCACGAGGCACCAGGGCGCGCCTGGGGGGGTGGTGCGCCCTGGTGGCTCGTGGGGCCCCTGTGGGTCTTCTGGCCACCTCCCGAAGCTTCTAGGGTCTCTTATGTTCCAGAAAAAATGCTCAAAAAGTTTCGCTGCATTTGGACTTCATTTGATATAGATTTTCTGGAAAACCAAAAACAAGCAGAAAACAACAACTGGCACTGGGCACTAGGTCAATATGTTAGTCCATAAAAATCATATAAAAGTGCACCAAAATCATACAAAACTATAATAAACATGGCATGAATACTTCATAAATTATAGATACGTTGGAGACATATCAGCATCCCCAAGCTTAATTCCTGCTCATCCTCGAGTAGGTAAATGATAAAAGAAATAATTTATGAAGTGTGAATACTAGCATAATGCATAAGTTTGATCAATGATAATTTCAATCACTTTTCCTAGCATCATAACAACAACTTTTTCTCATAAAAGTCATCATGATAAAGTAGCAATTAAAAACAAAAATTTTGATGTGGAATGCTACCTATCATAATCATCATATAATCTTTTCTTTTGTTGCATGGACATTGGACTTGAATGATTCAAAGCAAGATAATTATTATAACAGCAATATTTATTATCATAAAACTTCTCATGAGCAAGTAACAATTCATCACAACAATGAAGTATAAGGCATAAACTTTCTTGGAAACTAACAAACTATTCTAGTCAACAATGTAATTGCAATTCATCATATTTTCAGGAAGGGTCTCATGTAGGAGCTTTTTAGCAAGTCCACATACTCAACCATCATTTAGTCTTCTATGATTGCTAACACTCAAGACATATATATGGAGCAAAAGTTTCAGCCAGACACATAGAAAGATAGGGGCTTGTGATTTCGCCTCCCAACTTATTCACCTCAAGGGTGATGTCAACAATAATAACTCATATCCAACTGGATATATGTGCCTAAATCTTTCCCTACCACATGATGCTTGCAAAAGAGAAAAATAAAAAGGAAGTAGAGGAGAACACTATTGACTTTTGCATAAAAAGTAAATACATAAAAGTAAAGGATAGGCCCTTCGCAGAGGGAAGCAGAGGTTGTCATGCACTTTTTGTTGTTGGATGCACAAGCCCTCAATGCAAAGGAACGTCACGTTATATTGCCCCTTGTGATAGCAACCTTTATTATGCAGTCCATCGCTTTTATTTCTTTACCATCACAAGTTCGTACAACGCTTATTTCCCTTACAATAAAAGTTCAGACATATTTAGAGGCAATTTTTATTGCTTTTTGCACCGATGACAACTTACTTGAAGGATCTTATTCAATCCATAGGTAGATATGGTGGACACTTATGGGAAGAAACTGGGTTTAAGGGTTTTGGATGCACAAGTAGTATCTCTACTTGGTGTGGATTTTTGGCTAGCAAAGATATTGGGCAAGCACCACATGTTGGAGGATCTATAACAATATAACTTTTATGTGAATATGAACAAACATAATTCATTACGTTGTCTTCCTTGTCCAACGTCAACACTTTGACATAAAATACTTAATGGGGGCTCACAATCATAAAAGATGTCCAAGATAGTATATTTGCATGTGAATCTTCTCTTCCCTTATTAACTTTTTCATGAATTGCATCATTGACTAATGCTATGCTTGTTAACCTCCAATAAATTTTACCACTAATACTTTTCTTTATGTAATGTCATTACTTTCCATAAGATTAGCATATGATCTCTTTCATTATTTTCATTGCAAGGAATCACACTTATCATATCCAATGATCTATATGAAAGTTTTTATTATATCCCTCCCGAATATTCATCATCTTGGGACCAAATTCATATCTTGTGCAAATTACCATTACTATTATTAACTCTCAAAAAGATATAAGTGAAGCATGAGAATTAATGACAAACTACTCCAAAATATATAAGCGAAGATCAATGAGTAGTGAAACAATTAAGTAGCTATGTGAGGAATCTCTCTCATTTAAAAAAGTTTCAGATATTGTTATTTTATTCAAACAGCAAGCAAAACAAAGACACAACCAAGTATAGCACACATTATGTGAACAAGTAAAAACTTGGGTTCAATCAAGACTAACCGATAGTTGATGAAGAAAAGTGATGGGATGCCTACCGGGGCATCCCCAAGCTTGAATGCTTGATACTTCTTGGAATATTAACTTGGGGAGCCTGGGGCATCCCCAAGCTTGAACTCTTGTGTCTCGTTAATTCTTCTCATATAATAGTTTCCCTAAGTTTCAAAAACTTCATCCACACAAAACTTGACAAGAACTTGTGAGATATGTTAGTACAAATCCACTCAAAACCTCGACATTATCTACTGTAGAAAATCACTAAAATTATAATTAAAAATTGAATACTAAATGCCTCTGCATATTTAATACTCCTATCCTCAAATAGAATCATTAAACAAGCCAACATATGCAAACAATGCAAACATAACAGCAATCTGCCTAAACAGGACAGTCTGTAAAGGATAATTAAGAATCCATACTTAGATAACTCAAAAAATTCTGAAAATTTACCACACTAGAAATAATTTATCAAAGTTGACTGTGTCAAAATTTCAAGATTTTATCACATACTGATATTTCTGGTCAATTTAATCAATAGCAGCAAACTTTCTGTATTGAAACAGCAACTCATGAACTTGCAAAATTAGCATGGTAAAGGCTATACTTGACATTTTTATTGAAATAAAAGATACAAAACGTGATTATTGATAACACCAAGAAAATATCAACAGAAGAAAATGACGCTCCAAGCAAAACTCATATTATGTGACGAATAAAAATATAGCTCCAAGTGAGGTTACCGATAGTGTTGAAGACGAAAGAGGGGATGCCTTCCGGGGCATCCCCAAGCTTAGACGCTTGAGTCTTCTTCGAATTTTACCTTGGGGTGCCTTGGGAATCCCCAAGCTTAGGGTCTTGCCACTCCTTATTCTCCTCATATCGATATCTCACCCAAAACTTAAAAACTTCAATCACACAAAACTTAACGGAATTTCGTGAGATAGGTTAGTATGATAAAAATAAATCATCCACTTAGGTACTGTCAAGACAAGATTCATAATTGTTCTCACATAATTCCTACTGTATTATATCATTTACACAATTTATATTACTCAATATAAGCTATGGAAACACTAAAATAAGCAAACTATGAATCGAAAACAGAATCTATCAAAAACAGAACAGCGTGTAGTAAGCGATTTAAAAACCATACTTCTGTACCTCCAAAAATTATGAAAAATTAATACAACCTAAAAAATTTGTAACCCAATACTGTGTAAAAATTTCAGAAGTTTTTCACGCTCCAGTACAGAATAGAAATTCCAGCACTGGACGCAAAAGTTTCTGTTTTTACACAGAATCAAATCAACATGCATCCACACTATCCCAAAGGCTTTACTTGGCACATTATTGAAAGAAAACATATAAAACATGATTACTACAGTAGCTTAATCGTGTGAACACACAAAAACAGTAGGTATAAGTGTTGGGTTGTCTCCCAACAAGCGCTTTTCTTTAATGCCTTTTTAGCTAGGCATGATGATTTCAATGATGCTCGCATAAAAGTAAAGAATTGAAACATGATGGGAACATCATGAAGCATATGACAAGCACATTTAAGCCTAACCCACTTCCTATGCATAGGGATTTTGTGAGCAAATAGTTTATGGGAACAAGAATCAACTAGCATAGGAATGCAAAACAGGCATGACTTCAAAACTTTCAACATAAAGAGAGGAAACTTGATATTATTGCAACACCTACAAGCATATGATCCTCTCTCATAATAATTTTCAGTAGCATCATGAATGAATTCAACAATATAACTATCACATAAATCATTCTTTTTATGATCTACAAGCATAGAAATTTTATTACTCTCCACATAAGCAAAATTATTCTCATGAATAGTAGTGGGAGCAAACTCAACAAAATAACTATCATGAGATACTTGATTGGAATAATCCAATTGAAAATTAAAATCATGATGACAAGTTTCATCGTTATCATTATTCTTTATAGCATACATGTCATCACAATAATCCTCATAGATAGCAACTTTGTTGTCATAATCAATTGAAACCTCTTTCAAAATAGTGGAATCATCATTAAATAAACTTATAGCCTCTTCAAATCCACTTTCATCAATATAATCATCATAAATAGGAGGCATGCAATCATCATAACAAATTTGCACATCAAAACTTGGGGGACTAAAAATATCATCTTCATCAAACATAGCGTCCCCAAGCTTATGGCTTTTCATATCACTAGTATCATGGATATTCAAAGAATTCATACTAGCAACATTGCAATCATGCTAATCATTCAAAGGTTTTATGCCAAACATTTTATTGAATTATTCTTCTATCAATTGAGCACAATTTTCCTTTCCATCATTTTCACGAAAGACATTGTAAAGATGAATAATATGAGGCAACCTCAATTCCATTTTTTTTAGTTTTCTTTTATAAACCAAACTAGTGATAAAACAAGAAACTAAAAGATTCGATTGCAAGATCTAAAGATATACCTTCAAGAACTCACCTCCCCGGCAACGGCGCCAGAAAAGAGCTTGATGTCTACTACACAACTTATTCTTGTAGACTCGTGTTGGGCCTCCAAGCACAGAGTTTTGTAGGACAATAGCAATTTTCCCTCAAGTGGATGACCTAAGGTTTATCAATCCGTGGGAGGCGTAGGTTGAAGATGGTATCTCTCAAACAACCCTGCAACCAAATACAAGAAATCTCTTGTGTCCCCAACACACCCAATACAATGGTAAATTGTATAGGTGCACTAGTTCGGCGAAGAGATGGTGATAAAAGTGTAGTATGGATAGTAGATATAGGTTTTTGTAATCTGAAAATATAAAAACAGCAAGGTAGCAAGTAACAAAAGTGAGCATAAACGGTATTGCAATGCTTAAAAACAAGGCCTAGGGTTCATACTTTCGCTAGTGCAATCTCTCAACAATGCTAATATAATTGGATCATATAATCATCCCTCAACGTGCGATAAAGAATCAATCCCAAGTTCCTATTAGCGGAGAACATAATATAGAAATTGTTGTAGGGTACGAAACCACCTCAAAGTTATCTTTTCCGATCAATCTATTGAGCCATCCCTATAAGTGTCACGAATAGCCCTAGAGTTCGTACTAAAATAACACCATATGAAACACATCAACCAACCCTAATGTCACCTAGATACTCCAATGTCACCACAAGTATCCGTGAGTTGATTATACGATATGCATCAAACAACTTCAGAATCATAATATTCAATCCACGCAAAAGAACTCCAAGGAGCACCCAAAAGTTTCTATCGGAGAAAAGATAATGAAAACGTGCATCAACCCCTATGCATATATTACCCCAATGTCACCTCGGAAATCCGCGAGTTGAGTGCCAAAACATACATCAAATGAATCAATATAATACCCCATTGTCACCATGGGTATTCATATGCAAGACATACATCAAGTGTTCTCAAATATGAAATATTCAATCCGACAATAACGAAACCTCAAAGGGAAAAGATTCGATTCATCACAACAAGGATAGAGAGGGCAGAAACACCATATGATCCAACTATATTAACAAAGCTCGCGATACATCAATATCGTGCCAAATCAAGAACACGAGAGAGAGAGAGAGATAAAACACATAGCTACTGGTACAAACCCTCAGCCCCGAGGGTGAACTACTCCCTCCTCGTCATGGAGACCGCCGGGATGATGAAGATGGCCTCCGGTGATGATTCCCCCCTCCGGCAGGGTGCCGGAAAAGGGTTGTAGATTAGATCGTGGAGGTACAGAAACTTGCGGCGGCGTAAAAACTCATCTAGGTTAACTTTTGGGGGTTTCTGAATATATGTGATTTTTTGGCGTTGGAATCACGTGAATAAGGGCCATAGGGGGCCCACGAGGCACCAGGGCGCGCCTGGGGGGGTGGCGCGCCCTGGTGGCTCGTGGGGCCCCTGTGGGTCTTCTGGCCACCTCCCAAAGCTTCTAGGGTCTCTTATGTTCCAGAAAAAATCCTCAAAAAGTTTCGCTGCATTTGGACTTCATTTGATATAGATTTTTTGGAAAACCAAAAACAAGCAGAAAATAGCAACTGGCACTGGGCACTAGGTCAATATGTTAGTGCATAAAAATCATATAAAAGCCATATAAAAGTGCACCAAAATCATACAAAACTATAATAAACATGGCATGAATACTTCATAAATTATAGATACGTTGGAGACGTATCACGCACCATCCGCCAACCGCTCATGCAGGGAAGTTTCAGCCCGACATGTTCCTCCTGCACAGGGTCGTCTCCAAGAAATTTGGGGCTCCGGGATGAAATACAAACCAAGCGTCTTTTTATCCTTAATGGCAACAATACAAATACGTGGCATGTCCCCTTCTGTCACTGGGATTGAGCCCCGCAAGATTGAACCCATCAGAAAGCACCTCTCCCATTGCAAGATATATCAATCTAGTAGGCCAAACCAAATCGATAGATCGGAGAGAAATACAAAGCTATAATAATCATGCATAAAAGAGTTCAAGAAGACTCAAATATTTCTCATGAATAATCTGATCATAAACTCACAATTCATCGGATCCCAACAAACACACCGCAAAAGAAGATTACATCGGATAGAACTCCAAGAACATCGAGGAGAACATGGTATTGAAGATCAAAGAGAGAGAAGAAGCCATCTAGCTAGTAGCTATGGACCCATATGTCTATGGTAAACTACTCACACATCATCAGAAGGGCAGCAAGGTTGATGAAGAAGCCCTCCGTGATCGATTCCCCCTCCGGCAGATTACCGGAGAAGGCCTCCAGATGGGATCGCTGAAGAACCGAGGCTTGCGGCGGCGAAAAGGTTTTCTCTTCTGGCTCTTTGTTGGTTTTGGAATATTTGTCAATTTATAGCGTTGGAATTAGGTCAAGAGGTGCCACGAGGGGCCCACAAGCCTAGGGGGCGCGACGACCCCCCTGGGGCGCGCCCTCCAGGCTTGCCGCCTCCTCGTGGCTCTTCTGGTCTTCTCCCGAAGCTTGTTGGGTCTCTTCTGGTCCAGAAAAAATTAATCCAAAGTTTTTTTTGTCATTTGGACACTTTTTGATAATGATTTTCTAAAAAGGCAAAAACAAGCAGAAAACAGCAACTGGCACTGGGCATTGGGTTAATAGGTTAGTCCCAAAAAAGATATATAATGGCATATAATTGCATATAAAACATCCAAGATTGATACTATAATATCATGGAACAATCAAAAATTATAGATACATCGGAGACGTATCAAGCATCCCCAAGCTTAATTCCTGCTCGTCCTCGAGTAGGTAAATGATAAAAACAGAATTTTTGATGTGGAATGCTACCTATCATGTTTCATAATGTAATCTCTCTCTTATGGTATGAATAATAAGATCCGAATGATTCAAAGCAATAATCTATAATTTGATATAAAGACATCAATACTCAGGCATACTAATAAACAATCATGTCTTTCAAAATAAAAATGCTAAAGAACGTTATCCCTACAAAATCATACAATCCTGTCATGCTCCATCTTCTTAACACAAAGTATTTATCATGCACTACCTCGATGACAAGCCGAGCAATTGGTTCATACTTTTTAACGCGCTTCAGCTTTTTCAACTCCCACGCAATACATGAGCGCAAGCCATGGATATAGCACAATGGGTGGAATAGAGTGTGGTGGTAGAGATAAATAAGAGAAGTCAAAAATAAGAAGATAGTCTCACATCGACGAGGCTAATCAACGGGCTATGGAGATGCCCATCAATTGATGTCAATGCGAGGAATAGGGATTGCCATGCAACGGATGCACTAAGAGCTATAAGTGTATGAAAGCTCAACATGAAAACTAAGTGGGTGTGCATCCAACTTGCTTGCTCATGAAGACCTCGGGCATTTGAGGAAGCCCATCATCGGAATATACAAGCCAAGATCTATAATGAAAAATTCCCACTAGTATATGAAAGTGACAAAATAGGAGACTCTCTATATGAAAAACATGGTGCTACTCTGAAGCACAAGTGTGGAAAAAGGATAGTAACATTGCCCCTTCTATCTTTTTCTCTTTTTTTTGTGGGCTCTTTTTGGCCTCTTTTTTTTCCTTTTTTTTATTTTCGTCCGGTGTCTCATCCCGACTTGTGGGGGAATCATGGTCTCCATCATCCTTTCCTCACTGGGACAATGCTCTAATAATGATGATCATCACACTTTTATTTACTTACAACTCAAGATTACAACTCGATACTAGAACAAATATGACTCTATATGAATGCCTCTGGCAGTGTACCAGGATGTGCAATGATGCTAGCGTAACATCTATAAAAATGATGAACGGTGGTTGAGCCACAAATACTATGTCAGCTATATGATCATGCAAAGCAATATGACAATGATGATGTGTGTCATAAAAATAGAACGGTGGACGTTGCATGGCAATATATCTCGGAATGGCTATGGAAATGCCATGATAGGTAGGTATGGTGGCTGTTTTGAGGAAGATATAAAGAGACTTATGTGTGATAGAGCGTATCATATCACGGGGTTTGGATGCACCGGCGAAGTTTGCACCAACTCTCGATGTGAGAAAGGGCAATGCACGGTACCGAAGAGGCTAGCAAATTGCGGAAGGGTGAGAATGCGTATAATCCATGGACTCACATTAGTCATAAAGAACTCACATACTTATTGCAAAAATTTATTAGCCCTCGAAGCAAAGTACTACTATGCATTCCCCTAGAGGGATAGATTGGTACGACAAGGTCCATCGCTCGTCCCCGACCGCCACTCATATGGTAGACAATCAACAATAAATCATGCTCCAACTTCTTAGCATAACGACAGATCATACGTGCATGTTTCGGGAATCACAAACCTTAACACCAATATTCTTACTAAACCACAATCATCTACTAATACCTCCCACATATTACCATCTTAATATCGCAAAACTATTGCAAGGAATCAAACTTATCATATTTAGTGATCTACATGAAAGTTTTATTATATCCCTCTTGAATACCTATCATATCAGGACCAAATTCATAACCCGTGCATATTACCATTGCTAATTATGAGACTCTCAAAAAGATATAAGTGAAGCATGAGAGTGCAACTATTTCTTTAAAATATAACCACCGTCGTGCTCTAAAATATATAAGTGAAGCACTAGAGCAACTGCCTAGCTCAAAAGATATAAGTGAAGCACATAGAGTATTCTAACAAATCGCGAATAATGTGTGTCCCTCTCAAAAAGGTGTGTTCAGCAAAGATGATTGTGACAAACTAAAAAGCAAAAAAAAACTATATCACAAGACGCTCCAAGAAAAACACATATCATGTGATGAATAAAAATATAGCTCCAAGTGAGTTACCGATAGATTGTAGACGAAAGAGGTGATGCCTTCCGGGGCATCCCCAAGCTTAGACGCTTGAGTCTTTCTTGAATATTACCTTGGGGTGCCTTGGGCATCCCCAAGCTTAGGCTCTTGCCGCTCCTTTTTCCTTTATCCATCATAGTCTCACCCAAAACTTGAAAACTTCAGCACACAAAACTCAACAGAAACCTCGTGAGTTCCGTTAGTATAACAAACAAATCTTAAACTTTAGGTATTGTTGTAAATTGATTCATATTTAATATTGGCATAATGCTACTGTACTCCAACTTCTCCATGACTCATACACCCCGATACGATCCATAGATTCATCAAAATAAGCAAACTATGCAACAAAAACAGAATCTGTCTAAAACAGAACAGTCTGTAAAGATCTGAATTAACGTCATACTTCTGTAACTGTAACACCCCCAGTGTCATGATACAGTGAACCCATGCTAATGATGCCATGTCACCATGTTTTCTAAGCCAAATTGCCATTCGATAAAAATCAAAGTCAAATTCAAATTTAAATTGCAAGTCAAATAATTACTTCTTCAGATAATTAAACAAAATAGTTCATAATATTGCAAATAATCCCAAAACAGTTATAAAAATAAAGCCAACATTATTTGAATTCCCAAATTTACCCTAGCAACCAAAATAGTAGATCAGCAGCAATTAAATTGGCCTTTTCAATTTCTAAAAATGGTTAGACTTTTCCAAATGGCCCCAAACTTTTTGTGCCACCTAACAATAATGTGCTTGATTTATGTGCAAGGTTTCACATTTAACAAAATTCTTTAGCAACTAAATTAAATAGAAACAACAGCTGATTCTTTTGGCAGAAAAGATAAAAGAGAAATGGAAAAACATCTACTGTGCACTTAGGCCTGCTGGCAATAGTGCCCGGCCCAGCCCACCTGGAGGTTGAACCCTTCCTCTGTTCACAGAGGCGGGGTGGACGTCGTGCCGCCGCCCATGGCCACGGCTGGACGCGCGTCGGACATCCTGCGGTCGGGGAGATGAATAAGGGTGACGCCCTTGCCCTCTCTTGCAAACCCTAGGCCACCCACTCATCTCCCTCGCCTCCTCTTTTTTTTTCGTCGACGCCCGGGAGTTCCGTCGCCGCGCCGTCGTCGTCCTCGCGTCCGGAGCTACCCCGCGCCGCCTCGCCAAATCCTGGAGCATCGCCGATGGCCACTACCTCATCCTCGCACAACGCCTTGAGCCGGAGCGTCCCCGAGCAGTCGCCTTCGTCCATCGTCTCCGACATCGGCCGCCGCGAGTCTCCGCTCGGTTCGCACCACCCCGGCAACTCCCGGCCTCATCGAGCACTCCTTCGAGCTCCCAGTGAGCTGACGGTCCGTTCCCCCCAGTCCTCATTGCGTTTTCGTCGCCGTAGCCATCACTACCGTGCTCGCCGTGGCCGTGGGAGCTCTGTGGCCGCGCCGCGCGCTCTGGCCGCCCTAGCCGCGAGCCCGCGTGCCCTGCCACCCGCGCCTAGCTGCACCAGCACCCCGCGCCCCTGCTAGCCAGCCCGCGCGCTCGCGCACCCAGGCACCCGCAGCTGCCCGCGCCGCGCCGCTGCCCTGCTGCTGCTCTGCTCGCTGCACTACTGCTGCTGCTAGTTACTGTAGCGGTAGATAGCTTCTGCTGCTGCTACTTGACTACCTCTTTGGACAGCCACTAAACAGCCACAAAACAAGGTTTAACATAGCTGAAACTAATAGGTACCTGTAGTGTACATAGCAAGGTTCAAATTATTCCATTGGACCAAATTCAAAAGATGAATGGATTAAATACTATGAAAATTACAAAATGCTATGTTCTGCTAACCGAAAAACAGAAAAACAGATATGCTGCTATAGCTACTTTAGAGCAAGGGATGAACCTTCTATAGGGATCTTTCATGCCATCAAAGGGCATGACCTGATAGTACTCTTGTTTTAGTGTAAAACACATATAGGGAGTATCCCCATAGGAGTTTTAGGTCAGTGGCAATCATCAAGCACATTCGGTATATTTTAACAGTTTCTTCAGTTAACATCAGGAGGCACTTTCAAACAAGATTTTGATTAAGCAAATGAACTCTAACATGGATGCAATTGATACTATCTTGTAGATCACAGAAAAATGCTCCAAATTGATGTAAGGCACAAAATCATAGGATGTACAGAACAATAGTTATATCCTTTTGAAAATAGCTAAGTGATATTTAAAAACTGAGGATTTCTCAGACTTAGCAGAATTTCAGAGAAATCCAGAAAATGCATTAAACTTTGAAAAATCATATAAAATAATCCGTAGCTCGGATGAAAATAATTTATATATGAAAAACGATCAGAAAAATATGATGAATCCGAATATGCAACCCACATACCTGCCACTCCCCTCTAACATACTGAACATGGAACTTTTTGCCTGTTTCCGATAAATGAATAGTGCATGACCTCAGATAACTAATTCCAAATAAATTCCTAAAATATCTAAAGTAGTTAGAGATGCAATATATCACCCCTGCGTATCGTTTAGGCATATCATGCATAGTGATCGCATTTGAATGCTTGTATTTATCTGTTTCCTCCCCCTCTTCTCTCCGATAGACCCCGAGACCGACGTTGCCCCCGAGGACTGCTACGTCACCGACGACCCTTCTCCCCCCTTCAGCAGAGCTTCCAGGCAAGCAAAACCCCCTTGATCATCCAGATATCGCCTACTCTTTATCTCTATTGCTTGCATTAGAATTGCTTCTGCTGGTATTCCGATAGCTCCTATTCTGATGCATAGCCTAATTTCGTCGCCTGCTATTGATACCCTACCTGCTATCCTATGATGCTTAGATAGGTATGCTATGTTTCAACAGCTGGCCCTTCACCCTTGTCCGTTTGCCATGCTTGTTATCGGGCCGTGATCACTCTGGGTGATGATCACGGAAATGTTTACATATTGCAATGCTTTAAACTGTTAAAGTCGGGTCGGCTCCAAGAGTGCCCGCGAGAGAATAATTTAAAGACGGGTCGGCTCCAAGAGCACCCGCGAGCCGTGTGATACCAAGTTGGAGTGACAGGGGTCCTGATCGTCTTTGTGAGTTACTAAACACGCCTAACGGATTTGGGTATTTGATCTGAGTAGGCCACTGGCCTTAAACGCACTATCACCATGTGGGATAATGGTTATGGGACCCTCTACGTCGTATGTATCAGCCGAAAGCTCTGTCAGACATCCAGTTCAGCATTGCGGCCGGGACGGACCGGCGCCATCCAGCACATGGGTGGTGCCTGGCTTCACCCTGCACGCAACGACCCGGAGTGCAAAGGGCGATGGCCCAAGACCCCTGAGCACTTAGGATGTAGACCGGCGGGGACCTCTCTGCTGAGCCTAGGTAGGACTACGTCATGTCGATTAGCCGAGGCCGGGCATGACCGCGAAAAGTGTGTCCGGCCAGAGTTAATCGAGCGTGTTGGGTAACAGTAGTGCACCCCTGCAGGGAAGTGATCTATTCGAATAGCCGTGTCCACGGTAACAGGACGCTCAGAGTTGTATCCTGATCTGCTACAACTACGAATGGATACTGTTAAAATGATAACTGTTACTACTGCTCTCGGGATCACTTTCTCGCAGGGTAGTCGAGGAAGGATCTCAGGGCATTGCTAAATATAATTGCTATTATATGTTACTTTACTCTACTCTCTTCTGATGCTGCAAGATTGCTTCAAGATGCTAGTCTTTGATAGGCTAGGCCTTTCCCCCTCTGTTCTGGCATTTCTGCAGTTTAGTCCAAAGATATAGCCCCATTCCTTTGATACCGATGCATACTTAGCATAGTTCTGATGTCAGTCTTGCGAGTACTTTGGATGAGTACTCACGGTTGCTTTTCTACTTCTTTTCCCATACCCGGTTGCTGCGATCAGACGACGGAGCCCTGGAGCAGGAGACCCCCGGAGGAGCCTACTACGACGTGGACATCCCCGACGACCAGGAGTAGTTCGGAGGCCCTAGGCAGGAGGCCTTCGCCTTTTCGATCAGTGTCGCTGTTTGTGCTAGCCTTCTTAAGGCAAACTTGTTTAACTTTGTGTCTGTACTCAGATACTGTTGTTGCTTCCGCTAACGCTTGTTCTCGAGCTTATGTATTCGAGCCGTCGAGGCCCCTGGCTTGTAATATAAAGCTTGTATTATTTTATTCTTGTGTCTAGAGTTGTGTTATGATACCTTCCCATGAGTCCTTATGCTTGATCGTGTGCATTTGCGTGTATGATTAGTGCACGGTCGGGCCAGGGCGCCACAAGTTGGTATCAGAGCCGACTGCCTATAGGAACCCCCTTCCAACTCCTTGGCCGAAGTTGAGTCTAGTCTTTCAAAAAACTGTTTTACTAACATGGCTGTGTGGCTTATGGGCCCATGTCACCGATGGGTGGTATTAGGATCTTTTATTCCTCGTCTTTACTATGGGATACTGATCTCTCTTCCTTTTGGGTTAATTTTTTTACTAAACACTAACATTAGGTTCTCGTGATCACATCCATCCGGAGATTTGAATCAAACCTTCTTTGAATTCTGGACCAGGTTCTGCTTCACAGTTTTCACGGACCGTAGGATCCTTTTATCGAGGGCACCCTGCGTTGTCCCCTACAGATTCCTTGCTCCAATAGTTTTCTCCGGCGTTGGTGTAGCCTTTGCTATGTCTCGTTGTTGTATTCCTCACCGCGTGCTTGCGCGCCGCCTAGTTTGTCTAACTGCGTGTGTTTCCGAACTCACGTTGTCCATTGGTATCCAACTCCGTGCATGTATCTGTATGTCTTTAATGACTACTAATATGTATCTAATGCACTTTTTGTTCATTGCCCATGTTACATCATGAATAACTCCATACACCTGTAGTTGTTCTTGCTAAACCACCCCTGTTGTTTTGGCAGGATGGCTGATGATCCTCCGCCTCCACCCTATATTGCCGCAATGATGCAGCAGTTTGAACTAAACCGTCAGCTCAATGAGAGTCTGGTAAACCGATTAGAACGCAACGATGCTCGTCAGGAGCCTGGTCCGATATCACTTCAAGATTTCGTGCACCTCAACCCGTCTATTTTTCGCAACTCCACCGATCCTATGGATGCTGATGATTGGCTTCGTGACATTCTGTTTGAGATGGAGTCAGCTAATGTTGCCCCTGCCAGTTACGTTACCTTTGCGGCATTTCACTTGAAGGGTCCAACTACTCAATGGTGGGAAAGTCACAGGGGTATGCTGCCTACTGGAACTGTAACCACTTGGCAGGAATTTCAGATAGCCTTTCGTGCATGGCACATTCCTCAAGGTCTGATGGACCAGAAGAAGAAGGAATTCCGCAAACTCACACAGGGCAAAATGATGATGGATGATTATCAGAGGAAATTTCTCGAATTATCCCGCTATGCTGTAGATGACGTCTGCACTGATGCTCGCAAGCAAGAGAAGTTCCGGGAAGGACTGCGGCCTGATATAAAGCTCGCACTTGTTGTCCATGATTGCGCGGATTTTGCGACGCTTGTCAGCCAAGCTTTTTGAGCTAAAACTGGTCTGACTGAGTACCAGGAGTCGCTCAAGCGTACTCGAGATGTTGGTCCATCCTTGGGTCAGCCTGCTTAGAAGCACCAAGTCTGGATCCTGCACAATGTTTATCACCGGCCTGCTCCAACACCAAGGCCGTCTTATGTCGCGCCTCGTCTGCCTCCACCACCAAGACAACTGAATATCCCAAGTGGACAGCCCAATATTGTGGCTCCTCGCCCCAATGATGGAAATTGCTTCAACTGTGAACAGCCAGGACACCCTGCTATCAACTGCCACCAGGATCAGCCTCAGAATGCACCACGTCCTCCTGATGGTCGAAGGAAGGGCCATCGAACCCATCATTGTAGAAATCGTAAGGCCAAGCCGCCTGCTATGGGTCGTGGCCAGGTCTCTCATGTCAAAATGGAAGAAGCTCGTGAGGCCCCAAAAATCGTGATGGGTACTCTTCTAGTTAATTCAGTTGCAGCTTCTAATCTCTTTGATTCCGGGGCATCACATTCCTTTGTGTCTCAACAATTTGCTCAGCTGCATGAGCTATCTCTAGAGTTGTTGCCCACCCCTTTTGAAATTAGCACTCCCCGTTCCAGGTGGCAAACCAAGATGGTAAGTCACAACAATCTGATCAGAATTGAAGGATTGACGTTCCCTGCTTCACTCATTGCTCTTGGACCTTCCAACATAGACATTATTCTCGGTATGGACTAGTTGACAGCCCATAATGCTATGATCGACTGTGCTGCTAAGAAAGTCAAACTTACACATCCTTCTGGCCAGACAGTCAGCTACTCAGCTCAGATAATTCAGAATGCCGAGAGCCAGATATATGCTCTGAATGCATTGAATGCTTTACCACTTGAGGGAATAGAGAACGTTCCAGTTGTTCGAGACTTTCAAGATGTCTTTCCAGAGGAACTCCCAGGAGTACCACCTGCCAGGGCTGTCGAGTTTGTCATCGACTTAAAACTAGGCACTACCCCTATTGCTAAGCGTCCCTATAAGATGCCTCCACATGACTCCTTGAGCTTAAGGAGGAAATCGACAAGTCACTTAAAAAGGGTTTCATTCGCCCCAGTTCTTCTGCTTGGGGGGCACCTTCTCTCTTTGCTAAGAAGAAGGATGGAACAAATCGGTTGGTTCAAGATTACCGACCTATCAACCAAGCAACAATTCAGAACAAGTATCCGCTTCCTAGAATCAACGATCTATATGATCAACTTGCTGATTCCTCAGTATTCTCTAAACTTGATTTGAGATTGGGATACCACCAGATCCGAGTTCGTAAAGAGGACATTCCAAAGACAGCCTTCGTTACTCGCTATGGTTCTTACGAGTACACCGTCATGTCCTTCGGCTTAACCAACGCTTCAGCAACTTTCTCTCGGTTAATGAACTACATCTTCATGGATTACCTCGACAAGTTCGTCGTGGTTTATCTGGATGATATTCTTATATATTCCAAGAATGAAGAAGAACATGCCGAACATCTTCGGCTTGTATTGGAGAAACTTCGAGAACACCAGCTATATGCCAAATACTCTAAGTGTGAATTCTGGTTATCCGAGGTGACCTATCTAGGTCATGTGATTTCCAAAGATGGCATTGCTGTTAACCCAGAACGAGTTCAGGCTATTCTTGAATGGACTCCTCCGAAGAATGTCTAGCAAGTCAGGAGTTTCCTCAGACTCGCCAGCTATTACCGCCGTTTTGTCGAGAACTTCTCCAAGATTGCCAAGCCTCTGACTGATCTGCTTCACAAAGGCGTTAAGTTTGAGTGGATAGACAAATGTCAGGAAAGTTTTCAAACACTCAAGGACAAGCTGACATCTGCACCAGTGCTTGCTCCTCCAGATTCTCGCAAGGACTTTGTGATCTACTGTGACGCGTCTCGTCAAGGATTAGGCTGTGTCCTAATGCAAGAGCGCAAGGTAATTGCTTATGGCTCTCGACAGTTGCGTCCTCATGAAGAGAACTATCCAACGCACGATCTCGAACTGGCAGCAGTTATTTATGCATTGAAGTTATGGCGACATTACCTACTTGGTAATCGTTGCGAGATCCACACGGATCATAAAAGTTTGAAATACTTGTTCACTCAGCCATCTCTTAACCTCCGTCAGCAAAGATGGATGGAGGACATTACAGACTATGATTTGGGTATTTCTTACACCCCTGGCAAGGCTAATGTAATGGCTGATGCTTTGAGCCGTAAATCCTACTGTTGTGAACTTGAGGTTCAACTACAGCAGCCACTCTTGTATGAAGAGCTTCGAAAGATGAACATCGAGATAGTTCCTCAAGGATATCTAAATACCTTGGTTGTTGAACCAGATCTCGAGGACCTCATCAACCATATACAGAAAGCTGACTCTAAGGTCGAGAAGATTAAGCGCGGTCTCAAAAGGGGAAGGCCCTCATTCTTCACTATTGATGCTGATGGCACCTTGTTCTTCAAAAATCGCTTAGTGGTACCTAGAAAGGACAACCTGGATCTGACCCCGCGTGTCATGAAAGAAGCTCATGATACACCTCTTTCAATTCACCCTGGTAGTACCAAGATGTACCAAGACATTCGTCAACGGTACTGGTGGCCTGATATGAAGCGAGACATTGCTCGTTATGTTGCTGAGTGTGACGTTTGCCGTCGCATCAAAGCAGAACATCAAAGGCCTGCTGGAACTCTGCAACCACTTACTATTCCTGAATGGAAATGGGACAAAGTCGAAATGGATTTCATTACTGGATTTCCCAGATCGCAGAAGGGTCATGATGCTATCTTTGTTGTCTTTGACCGATTCTCAAAGGTTGCTCACTTTCTGCCAGTCAAGGAGACAATCACTGCTAGTCAGTTAGCAGACTTGTATGTTTCCAGAATCGTGTGTCACTGCACGGTGTTCCGTTGGAGATCAGTTCAGACCGTGGCAGCCTCTTTACCTCAAGGTTTTGGAACAATTTCCAAGAAGCTATGGGAACTCATCTGTCCTTCAGCACCGCCTTTCACCCCCAGTCCCAGGGACAAGTTGAACGAGTCAATCAAGTGCTTGAAGATATGCTTCGATCTTGTGTCATCTCATTCGGTAAGAAATGGGAGCAATCTCTACCATATGCTGAATTCTCATACAACAATAGCTATCAAGCTAGTCTGAAGATGGCACCATTTGAAGTCCTTTATGGACGTAAGTGCCGAACCCCTCTGAATTGGTCAGAAACTGGGGAACGGTCACTCGTCGGTCCGGATATTATCCAAGAAGCTGAAGAACAAGTGCGCATCGTTCGTGAACATTTGAAAGCTGCTCAGTCCCGTCAGAAGAGCAATTATGACCGGAAACACCAGGTAATGGTTTATCAACCTGGCGAACAAGCTTACCTTCGTGTCACTCCGATGAAGGGCACTCATCGATTTGGAATCAAGGGCAAGTTAGCTCCTCGCTACATTGGCCCGTTCCGTATCCTCGCCAGACGTGGAGAAGTGGCATATCAATTGGAATTGCCGCCGAACCTTTCACAAGTTCATGATGTTTTCCATGTGTCGCAACTCCATCGCTGCTTCAAGGATCCTATCCGAGCAGTGGATCATGAAATGCTTGAGCTGCAAGAGGATCTTTCCTATCAAGAGTATCCGATCCGCATTCTTGATCAAGCTGAACGACGAACCCGTCATAAGGCAATCAAGTTCCTTAAAGTTCAGTGGTCAAATCATTCTGAAGATGAAGCCACTTGGGAACGCGAAGATCGTCTTCGTGAAGAGTACCCCGCTCTCTTTCAGCCTACCTCTTAATTCTCGGGACGAGAATTTCTTTTAATGGAGGAGATTTGTAACACCCCCAGTGTCATGCTACAGTGAACCCATGCTAATGATGCCATGTCACCATGTTTGCTAAGCCAAATTGCCATTCGATAAAAATCAAAGTCAAATTCAAATTTAAATTGCAAGTCAAATAATTACTTCTTCAGATAATTAAACAAAATAGTTCATAATATTGCAAATAATCCCAAAACAATTATAAAAATAAAGCCAACATTATTTGAATTCCCAAATTTACACTAGCAACCAAAATAGTAGATCAGCAGCAATTAAATTGGCCTTTTCAATTTCTAAAAATGGTTAAACTTTTCCAAATGGCCCCAAACTTTTTGTGCCACCTAACAATAATGTGCTTGATTTATGTGCAAGGTTTCACATTTGACAAAATTCTTTAGCAGCTAAATTAAATAGAAACAACAGCTGATTCTTTTTGGCAGAAAAGATAAAAGAGAAATGGAAAAACATCTACTGTGCACTTAGGCCTGCTGGCAACAGTGCCCGGCCCAGCCCACCTGGAGGTTGACCCCTTCCTCTGTTCACAGAGGCGGGGTGGACGTCGTGCCGCCGCCCATGGCCACAGCTGGACGCGCGTCGGCCATCCTGCGGTCGGGGAGATGAATAAGGGCGACGCCCTTGCCCTCTCCTGCAAACCCTAGGCCACCCACTCATCTCCCTCGCCTCCTCTTTTTTTTCGTCGACGCCCGGGAGTTCCGTCGCCGCGCCGTCGTCGTCCTCGCGTCTGGAGCCACCCCGCGTCGCCTCGCCATATCCTGGAGCATCGCCGACAGCCGCTACCTCATCCTCGCACAACGCCTTGAGCCGGAGCGTCCCCGAGCAGTCGCCTTCGTCCATCGTCTCCGACATCGACCGCCGTGAGTCTCCGCTCGGTTCGCACCACCCCGGCAACCCCCGGCCTCGTCGAGCACTCCTTCGAGCTCCCAGTGAGCTGATGCTCCGTTCCTCCCAGTCCTCGTTGCGTTTCCGTCGCTGTAGCCATCACTACCGTGCTCGCCATGGCCGTGGGAGCTTTGTGGCCGCGCCACGCGCTCTGGCCGCCCTAGCCGCGAGCCCGCGTGCCCTGCCACCCGCGCCTAGCTGCGCCAGCACCCCACGCCCCTGCTAGCCAACCCGCGTGCTCGCGCACCCAGGCACCCGCAGCTGCCCGCGCCGCGCCGCTGCCCTGCTGCTGCTCTGCTCGCTGCACTACTGCTGCTGCTAGTTACTGTAGCGGTAGCTAGCTTCTGCTACTGCTACTTGACTACCTCTTTGGACAGCCACTAAACAGCCACAAAACAAGGTTTAACATAGCTGAAACTAATAGGTACCTGTAGTGTACATAGCAAGGTTCAAATTATTCCATTGGACCAAATTAAAAAGATGAATGGATTAAATACTATGAAAATTACAAAATGCTATGTTCTGCTAACAGAAAAACAAAAAAACAGATATGCTGGCATAGCTACTTTAGAGCAAGGGATGAACCTGCTACAGGGATCTTTCATGCCATCAAAGGGCATGACCTGATAGTACTCTTGTTTTAGTGTAAAACACATATAGGGAGTATCCCCATAGGAGTTTTAGGTCAGTGGCAATCATCAAGCACATTTGGTATATTTTAACAGTTTCTTCAGTTAACATCAGGAGGCACTTTCAAACAAGATTTTGATTAAGCAAATGAACTCTAACATGAATGCAATTGATACTATCTTGTAGATCACAGGAAAAATGCTCCAAATTGATGTAAGGCACAAAATCATAGGATGTACAGAACAATAGTTATATCCTTTTGAAAATAGCTAAGTGATATTTAAAAACTGAGGATTTCTCAGACTTAGCAGAATTTCAGAGAAATCCAGAAAATGCATTAAACTTTGAAAAATCATATAAAATAATCCGTAGCTTGGATGAAAATAATTTATATATGAAAAACGATCAGAAAAATATGACGAATCCGAATATGCCATGCACATACCTACCACACCCCTCCAACATACTGAACATGGAACTTTTTGCCTGTTTCCAATAAATGAATAGTGCATGACCTCAGATAAATAATTCCAAATAAATTCCTAAAACATCTAAAGTAGTTAGAGATGCAATATATCACTCCTGCGTATCGTTTAGGCATGTCATGCATAGTGATCGCATTTGAATGCTTGTATTTATCTGTTTCCTCCCCCTCTTCTCTCCGATAGACCCCGAGACCGACGTTGCCCCCGAGGACTGCTACGTCACCGACGACCCTTCTCCCCCCTTCAGCAGAGCTTCCAGGCAAGCAAAACCCCCTTGATCATCCAGATATCGCCTACACTTTCTCTCTATTGCTTGCATTAGAATTTCTTCTACTGGTATTCCGATAGCTCCTATTCTGATGCATAGCCTGATTTCGTCGCCTGCTATTGATACCCTACCTGCTATCCTATGATGTTTAGATAGGTATGCTATGTTTCATCAGCTGGCCCTTCACCCTTGTCTGTTTGCCATGCTTGTTATCGGGCCATGATAACTCTAGGTGATGATCACGGAAATGTTTACATATTGCAATGCTTTAAACTGTTAAAGTCAGGCCGGCTCCAAGAGTGCCCGCGAGAGAATAATTTAAAGACGGGTCGGCTCCAAGAGCACCCGCGAGCCGTGTGATACCAAGTCGGAGTGATAGGGGTCTTGATCGTCTTTGCGAGTTACTAAACACGCCTAACGGATTTGGGTATTTGATCTGAGTAGGCCGCTGGCCTTAAACGCACTACCACCACGTGGGATAATGGTTATGGGACCCTCTACGTCGTATGTATCAGCCAAAAGCTCTGTCAGACGTCCAGTTCAGCATTGCGGCCGGGACGGACCGGCGCCATCCAGCACACGGGTGGTGCCTGGCTTCACCCTGCACGCAACGACCCGGAGTGCAAAGGGCGATGGCCCAAGATCCCTGAGCACTTAGGATGCAGACTGGCGGGGACCTCTCTGCTGAGCCTAGGTAGGACTACGTCGTGTCGATTAGCCGAGGCCGGGCATGACCGCGAAAAGTGTGTCCGGCCAGAGTTAATCGAGCGTGTTGGGTAACAGTAGTGCACCCCTGCAGGGAAGTGATCTATTCAAATAGCCGTGTCCACGGTAACAGGACGCTCGGAGTTGTATCCTGATCTGCTACAACTATGAATGGATACTGTTAAAATGATAACTGTTACTACTGCTCTCGGGATCACTTTCTCGCAGGGTAGTCGAGGAAGGATCTCAGGGCATTGCTAAATATAATTGCTATTATATGTTACTTTACTCTACTCTCAAAATTGCTATTAAATGATAACTTATTTTAAACATTATTGAAATCCTTCACAAAATTTCAAATGAATTTATGTGTTTAATCTATTTACTTTCCCCTTTGGGTTGTAGGATGGCACAAGGTTCCTCCATTGGGAGACATACCGCTCATCGTTTACATCCTACGAAATTGATGAAGAGTATGTAAAGCTCTATGAAGAAATATCAAAGAAAATCAAGGTATGCATCATCAGGCGAAGCTATGAGAATTTAGAATGTGCTAATTTCATGATTTCTTTATCTTTTGGGACAGTGGATTAAACGTTATATGGGATGTGAACGAAGATCTTCCAAGTTAAGTATGCCCTAAAGGAAACAGTGAAGTGAAGTTACAAAGGTAGAACATAGTAGTATATGATGATAACTTGTTTGCTTTAGTGGATGGAGATGGAGAGCGTTCTGCCAAGCAGCGAAGATCACGGCGGGCTTTCCACGCATGAGCTATGATTTAGCTTTAATGGCCTATGAGATACATTATCAACGCCTTTTAGTCCCAAACAAGTTGGGGTAGGCTAGAGTTGAAACCCATAAGATCTTATGGGTTTCGAGATCAAGTTGGTTAGCTAACTTCCACGCACCCTGTCCATGGCTAGTTCTTTGGTGATATTCTAGTCCTTCAGTTCTCTCTACCATGTCAAGTTTGGTCTATCCTTCCTAGAATAAACACAGGTCGTTGTATTTTTTACAGCAACACTCCTTTGGTTTAGGAGCACGTGTCGAATGTGGTGTTTGATTATTGGAAACGTGAAGACATTGATCGTCTCCATTTTGAGATTTGGAAGCGTGTCACTAAGCAAAAGGTTAGCATCGTACCTCGGTAACATTTGCCACGGAATCACCGTTTGTGCTGTACTCATGGAATCAAACCTTGGTCTTATTTAGGAATAAACCACAGTAATGGTTGTCTGTTTGTGTTTATGCCTGTTGTATCTGCTTGTTGATGTATGTTTCCTTTCTTGAACATGGCTTAGATGGCTTTCAGAACTGCTTTGGTCGAAGTCTATCGAAGAGATATGTTCCCTCGATTTAGAAAGTACGTGCAATTTGCACTGGATCATAGTACCCTTTCTAATTTGGGTTCAAATGTAAGTTCATAGAATAGGAGGATGTCCTGCAATTCATGCATTGGTCCTCTGACATCTGATTACTGACTGTGGATTGTCTTTGCTAATGCCATTTATCTGCTTTGATTCTGGCTTAGTTTGATACTTGCGTGGAGGGTTCCCGCAAAAAAAAAAAAAAAAAAGATACTTGCGTGGAGGGCATCCCTGATGATGTAAGTTCAGTGTATAGTGGACATGTATGTGCAACCCGAATGCTACAGTCTTAATCACATCGATGACGCAAACACCCCTCTTTCATTTAGGTTACAGAGGATGGAGCACGTGAGTTGATTACATGGGCAGTTTGGAATAAGGTATGCATGCCTGTTCTTGTACGTTTTTGGAAATTTCTTATTTATTCTGCCTGAAGATTGCAACTCATTTTGAGTTTCATTTTCAGCTTGATAAACCGAAGGTGTGGCACCAGTATTTGATAAGGAAGATGGAGATTGCTAAACGCATTGGTTTGGATCCCAAAGTATGTGTATGTGTGTTCTCTAAATTTCCAGTGTACGCGCATGTTTATTTATTGGTCTAAAATATATTTTTGACTTGCAGGATTGACGCGTCACACATTCTAATACTCAGAAGGGATGTCAACTGTCGTTCCTGTCAAATCTTATCCGTTAATCACTCATATCCAAATTAAGATCCATCCATGCAGTCTATGTTGATTTTGCCTTAGGCTGTGGAACTATGCAGAAAAACTAATAAAAATGGGTGGCTCGAAAGCGCACTTATTTTCGGGCAGCTGGGCTCGAAAGTCGAAAGTGCGCTTTTTTCGGTGGCACATCTGGCACATACAAGAATCTTTGTAAGCATACATGTGAACTCGACATTTTTCAAGTTCAATACTGGAACTCGACTTTTTAAATAGTTCATTCAGATTAAATGTGCATTTGTGTTGACAAAATTTATAATGATTTTCATCAGCTCTGGCTCTGCTCAGTGTCAGTTAGTTAGTTTGGACAATGACAGACCTTTGAAGAAACTGGTACTCACCTGGCAATATGGGAACATTCTATAAAATTTGTTTTCCACACTTGATATTTTTGTACCTCTCAGTTTGTAAGACGCCAATGCGGTACTGAAGAATGCCGTCAGTGTTCTTACTGCTTCTTGGGAAAATTACTTCCTTGAGAAGGAGCATGATAGACAAGTATGGATTGTTCCATGTTATGATGGACAATGGATCTTCATCTTGGTGTGACGTTCTGTAAGATATTCCTTGAGAGCTAGTATTATGTACTCCCTCCGTAAATAAATATAAAAGCAGCAAGTTTTCGCTGCACCTTGTGAAGAGTTCAGGAACAGCGGATCTCAACCTTGGTGTGGTCTTACCTCAAAAAAAAAAAAAAAAAGAACTTTGGTGTGGTCTTCCCTGAGAGTTATTGTAAAGAACTTACAACTATTTTCCTGACTTGTGATGGGATGTCTGTATTTGTATTTAGAGAAGGGTAAAGTGATAGAACCTACAGTCAGATTCAACGATTAGATTTGCATCCTTATGCTTATCCAAATGTCTAGAGCGTACAAGATAATGTTGTCAGTTCGTATCCACTCTAAATGGGCAAAGATAATTGATCACATTGAAGGGCACACTTGAAGAATTATCTTCTTTCCGATATGAGATCTAATAGTTCATGTTAGAGAATACCTGTATAAAATAAACAGAAGCGGGGATAGCTCAGTTGGGAGAGCGTCAGACTGAAGATCTAAAGGTCGCGTGTTTGATCCACGCTCACCGCACGTGTTTGTTTTTATACAACGTTGAACTAGTATATCTTTTTTAAATACAATACCTTATTTTTGAAAATCATGTGCGTGATTTTTTCTGAATAATTCACAATACATTATACATTATACATTATACATTAACAACCAAAATTATCCATTTCTACCAACTAACAGAAAATATGTTTGGATCTGTTAGATAGAAATCGTATTACTTAATGTGGTATAGAAAAAGTCAGAAGAAATTTTCTGAAGAAATATGAGGGAGATGGGGCGGCAAAGGAGATGGGTTTATTTTTGGATGCAACACAACGTTGAACAAGTCGTGGGTTTTAAATAACATATTTTTGAAAATCATGTGCATGACCTTTTTCTGAATAATACTTTCACAATTCAAGATGTTTTATAAAACACATGACCAAAATTCTCCGTTTCTGCCAACTAACTAATAGCCATAGAAAATATGTTTGGATCTGTTAGATAGAAATCGTACCACTTAATGTGACATGGAAAAAACCCAGAACAAACTTTCCTGAAAAAATATGGGAGAGATGAAGCCGCAGAGGCGATGGGGTCGGGGTCAGGGGTCCGCATATCACTTAACTTGATAAAAATTCATAAGAATTATTCCTGAAAAAAAAGTTTCTTCAACCGCGACTGTCAAACGATCTGTTCCCAATGTGTTTTTCTTGTCTGTTCTCACACTACAAATTTAATCTAGTTCATCGGAGTGGGCAATCCACTTAATTTTGCTTGTGGTATATTGTTTACAGTTTCAGGGAAAGTTCGGCAAAGGAGGCGGCAACGGTGGAGTGGGCGGTGGCAGCAGCAACAACTTTGATGGGTTCCTTCTCTTCACCATCGTGCTTCTCCTCGATTACCTCAAGGGTTTTGAGAAGTACCTGCTTGCTTGAAAGCATCGTGCCGGAGGGTGACTATGTGGGCTACGACACGAGCAGTGGGATGCTAGGGCAATCATCATGAGTGGTCGATGCGTGAAATTTCTAAATGGATGTCTCCTAGTCTAGAAGTGCATCAGTCAACTGTCCTGATTGGTTATGCTATGTGTCCTTGTCTCTCTTTTTTTCTGCCAAAGATGTGTCCTTGTCTTGTGAACATGTATTGTTCGCCGATGAAAATCCCAAAATGTTATAGGATTTGTGTCTGAGATGCTGGGACTTGTGCCATCTGGCTGATATGCCTAAACATAAGGAGGACATATATGTACAACTGAGATTTTGCTCTTACATTTCCATATCGCGATACTATTGTCAAGTGGCTATCGAAGATCATGTGGGTTTCTCACCTCTTCTGCAGTTGCATTTGTCATTGTGGTGGATTCTCGTAATCTCATTTTAGTTTTGTTTGACCCACTTTGTCTATTTTTATGGCTATCTTTTAAATTATAAAATAATCCCACTTGGACCTCTGGTTATAATCACTTGCGCTGAAAAGAGATTATCATGAAGCATTAGGCTTAATAATCAACCATTGGGAGAACATTGTTTTTTAACTACTCCCTCCGTTCCTAAATATAAGACTTTTTTTAGGGGTAATATAAGACCTTTTAGAGATTCCACTATGAACTACATACGGAGCTGAATAGTAGATGATACCCGCGCGTTGCCGCGGAACTGAATATATAGTTTCTAAATGTTGTGTAGAATATTAATTTAGTCCTTACGTTTTAAACTATGTGAGAAATTTCTACATGAGCAAAAAAATCTTAACATGAAAAGTTGTGCATGTCACAATTAAATGAAATAACCCACTTGGAATGCACTCATGCATGTTGCATGATAGAGAATTCGTATGCATAGATCGAATGGATGCTAGTGGATCAAGCTAATAAATCTAACTGTTACAACAATTTTGATGATGTGAAAGCACGCATATTGAGATATTTAAAAGTAGTGTAATTCATGAATATATTTGCGTCAACTTTTTTCAAATTCACGATTATTTTTCGAATTCGTGAACATTTTTGTGTGTTTGCGTGGTCTTTTTCAAATTCATGAACATTTTATGAATTTGCATGAACTTTTTTCAAATCTATGAACTTTTCTCGAGTCCATGAACATTTTTTGAGTCTGCATACATTTTTGTGAAGATTTTTTCATTTTTAATAAAACCGGTAAAACCATGAGAGAAAGTCAGAAGAAAGAAAAGATTTTGTGAGGGCTCCATTTTTAGGTGCGTCTTCAAGTTTTGTTAGGGTTTGTGTCCTGCTCAGGAAGACAAGACGGTGGCGGCTCCCTGAAGATGGAATAAGGTTCTCCTCGCCTAGCCCCCATTCCGGTGGTGCGGCTGGCATCGTCGGAG
The DNA here is from genome assembly GCA_039707655.1 of Elymus sibiricus. NCBI lineage: Eukaryota > Viridiplantae > Streptophyta > Magnoliopsida > Poales > Poaceae > Elymus > Elymus sibiricus. The sequence goes on from CM077676.1 coordinate 313,974,009, forward strand.
GGCGTGTGGAGGTGTGTCTCCGGAGGATCTCGCGGGATTCGGTCGGTGGTTGTTTTTGGTGGATCTACTCGGATCCGGTCTTTGTTCGTCTTTGTTCGTGTGTCTTCAGGTTGGATCTTTTCGATCTACGCTTCTCTTCATAGGCGGCGGCCGGCTGCTGTTCTGGTGCGTTGGTCCTATGGGGTCTTAGCACGACGACTTCCCGACGGTCTACTACAATAAGTTGCGCCCGGCTCCAGTGAGGGAGGAGCGATGACGGCGGCGTGCCTTCCGCTTCAGTGCTTGTAGTCGTCGCTAGATGGTCTACGGATCTAGATATAATTCTAATTATTTCTGGTGTTCGTTGTACTGCCATGGTTGAAGATGAATAGATCAGAAGTTTCCCAAAAAAAAGAAAAAAAGGGTGAAAGAAGGCTCTAGAATGTTCCTTTTTTTTTCGAGTCGTACGGGGGCGAACAACTCCCCACCGCTTGTTATTATACTCTTGAAAGCCGACGGGGCGCCAGGTACAGATGTTCATACATGAGAACAGTTACAGCATGAGGGAGGAGGGGGGAGGCGAAAGGAATACATAGACGCTGTCAAGCAGCAGCCGCACGAGCAAGGTGCGATCGAACCTTCTCAAGACCCGCCCTATCAAGGCTATCCTTAAACCGGCAGGACCAAAGGTCAAGATCACTAATAGTTCTTGTAATCACCTCACGCCCTGTGCAGGTTTTGTGATTGAATACCAGATCGTTTCTGGCCTTCCAAATCTGCCAGAATAGCACCATGCAGCCCGCCTCCCAGGATGACAGGGACACCTCCAGAGGCGGCTGAGCATCCAGGATCAGCCCCACCGTCGTCGGTGCCGGCCGCAGGCCAACAGCTGCCCAGACAGAGACGCTAAGAGAGCAACCAGCAAAGAGGTGATCACCATCTTCGAGCTCCGCGCAGCGCTCACATTGGTCAGAAGGGGAGCGGTTTTTCCAGGCCAAGTTCACCCGCATGCTTAGCCCATCAGCAATCAGCAGGAGCATGAAGATCTTGATTTTCCGGGGAAGTTTCGATCCCCAAATCTTGCTTGCATAACAGGACTGGATCCCATGGTGCGTCGTGGCCCGGTACAAAGCGCCGGTAGACACAACAGCCTCAGTCCCCCAGGCCATGGACCGAACGTCGTTGTTTTCAGAGAGCACTGTACCATCGAGGGCTTCAGAGAGAGCATCCAACTCCAGTTCCGCAGCAGCAGAGAGCCTATTGCGCAGCATGTTGCTCACACCCTCCCGGAGAACATCAGCCACCGAAGCGTTCGAACTGACACGGTGCGAGAAGAGCGCCGGGTAGGAGAAAGCGAGCACTCCACGGGCATGCCAGCGGTCTAGCCAGAAGGAAGTCCATCTGCCGTCGCCGATAGCCACTCTGGTAACCGCCCTGTACATTCCCAAGCCATCCGACACGAGCTGCTCAATGACAGAGGGCTTGGAGGGGATGTCACCAAGGTCGCTCCGGTGCCACCGCCGGTACCAGATAGTCCAGGAGCTATCCAAGTAACCATGAAGCTTGTGGACGAAGCGAAGAAGGAGGCATTGATTCTGCCGCCGAAGATCCTTCATGCCGAGTCCACCTTCCTGTCTAGAAAAGCACATCTTATCCCAAGCAATTAGACATTTGGATCCAGAGCACCGCTCAGACCCAGACCAGAAAAAAAGCCTCGCACCGCTCTAGAATGTTCCTAAAACCTGAAAGGACCAAAATAGTAAAAAACGAAGTGAAAAAACCCAGAGAAAAAGTAATTTAGTGAGCGGCGCGAGGCTTTTTTTTTTAGAACTAGCGGTGCGAGGCTTGTGTGCTCTCTCGTGTGCGAGCGGCGCTCTCGCTCGTGACTTCCCGTACGCACTGGGCCCGGCCCATGTAGCGAGCTAGCGAGGCTTCAGCGTGAGCAGCGCGAGGTGTCAGCGTTGCGACCGCGATACGTTGCGCTTCCCGAACCTCCTAGTCCTAGGATTTCGTCCCTATATATATAAACCACCAATCCCGTCCTAGGGTAATCAAGAAGGCGACGAGCAAGGACGAACTAGGATCGATCATGCCTAGCGTTTACCTTGTCTTCGATGACTGGTCGCGAGGGCATAGCATCCGCGAGGTAATCCCGTCTTTCGGCTCTGCTATCTCAGCCCCAGCCGATGCGAAGCCCATGCCTCCGGTGTTCTTGCGCTTGGAGGCAAGGCATGGGCTGCCGCAGCACTTCGTGTCAGCCTTTGGCACCAAGATCTTGGCCATGCATAGCAGGTATTACGAGGGCAACTGTGTTATGACCGGGGGCTTCACCACCATGGTTGACGTCCGCGAGCGGTTTATCCGTGTCATCCCATCTATTTCTCCGACGGCAACAAGCTATTCTGTCTGAGCCGGGGCAGCTTCGAGATGCTCATCCGGGACCGGGACCCAAAGCTGGATTCTTCTCACGGCGTGGAGAGCTCGTGGGAACAGCTCCCGCATCCGCCATTCCAGCGTTTTGACGTCACCTCCTACGCCGTGCAGCCCCAGTCACGGACCTTCATCGTCAGCACCAAGACGGACGTCACTGAGGCCACCTTCGCCTTTGACACTGTGGAACTTTCATGGAAACAACTTGGCAGTTGGGCGCTGCCCTTCGATGGCCGTGGTCACTTTGACAAGGACCTCAATGTCTTTGTCGGGCTCTCCAAAGAACCGGACACCCTCGGCCAGCTCTACTTTTGTTATGTGCCCATCGACGACACTAGCCCCAAGCTTTCTTCGAAACTCGGTGAGGAGAAGCTGTTCAGCCAGGATCCAGCCGAGAGGCATGTAGGCGCGCCACCTTCGTCTACGTAGGAACGAGCGAGAGCGAACCCAGCAAATTCTACCTCATACAGTGCGTCTTCGTTGAGAGCGACATCACTGGCCAGGAGCTCAAGGTTGAGGGTGATAGCACTGGTCAGGAGCTCAAGATTGAGGGTGACAACGCCGGTCAGGAGCTCAAGGAAAAGGGACGCTTTCTGTATCGCTTGACCACATTCTATCTCTATCCTGACTCCATTGGAGGCCTCACGACGGGCAATAGCCGGCGGGTGCAATACTACGAAGTGCCTGAAGGAACGTCTCAGCAATTCCTCGCTCAAGATCCTGTGGCATTTGGGATGTAAAATGCTAAAATCATGTCATGAAAAGGAGTCCTATGTTTAATTTTCACTTGGTTGGGACTGCTGCCTTTCTATGTTTTGGTTTTTTTTTTTTTGAAAAGGAGGTTAAGACCCCCTGCCTCTGCATCAATCGATGCATACGGCCATCTTTATTTATTATTCAACAAAGGTCTAATAAGAACATACATCAAGCTATCCGAAACCATCACTCACACCTACAAAACTCGATAATGTGGAGTGCTCTCACTCCACATATCTAAAACCGGTGTCGTCGCCGATCCATCCACATAACGTATCGGAACAAACAGCCGGTGCAGCAGACCTAAAGCATACACCACATGCACACGTTTTAGATGCCGCCATCATCATCGGACCGCTGACCCATCTTCAGGAGAGAGATCCGCATCATCCTTGCCAGTCCGTCCATTCGTCGACGCCACCACGGAGCCCAACGGCGCCACCGCCCCGCGCTCGTCCATCTAGACGCGAAGATTCTGAAAGATCTGTCGTGCGTAGCACCTGCCGACCAGGCATGACACAGCGTAGCACCTGTCGGCCAGGCATGACTTGACATCTCCACCGAAAGCTCCGTGCAAGACGAAGCCGCTCCACCTCCTGCCTCTGCCTTCCAGCGCTGCTCCACAAACGATGCTCCCAAGAGAGAAAACGACACCGCAGTACCGCCATCGTCCGATCTGAAAGACCAGATCATAGGGTTTCCTCCGGAGCAGCACGAATAGGTCGACAGTAGTTGGTAATGTGTACACTCTACTGCGATTCAGTTAATGTATTGTCTTCCTATGTTCTCAATGCATTGAGTAATGGGTATGAGCTCAATGCATGTCATCACATTTTTTTTCTTCGGCTAGGAGATTTAACTCCATACATGAAAGCTTAATAAGTTGCAAACACTAAGTGTTGGGGATGCTGCGTCAGTCGGCCGGTTCGTTCCTCCTATCAGAATGTGTGCCACTGCGCCTAGTGTTCTCTGAATTTATGCAAAAGGTTGGCCATGAAAGCTGTCGGATGACATAGCTTTAGACTTGAAAAGAAATAAGACGCTAGGCTTCCATACATTGTAATTAAACTGCTAACATCCAACCATTTGTTGAGTGTCTCAGAAACAAAAATTGTGACAATACTTCCTCGTGTACTTTTCTTCCGTCATGGGCATGCAATGCATGGAGCAACTTGTGCAGAACCGATCCCACACAGGGCTTTTGGCTTGTTCGGTTGACCCTCCAAGGGAAAATACATCAAACCTGAACTGTGGAAGCATCAACATATACATCAAACCTGAACTATCCCCTCATGAGCATGACTAAGTTTTAACTAGAATCACAAAAGGAAGTATCAGCATATACGCAAGTCAGACACCTCTCGACCAGTATCAGTTCTAGAATGCTCAACATTTCATACATAAACCACCATCTTTTGGAGGTTTCGGGTAAAAAATTCAGAAGAAACATCTCTTCCTTGAGCTCGTCGGTGCCGGTCAGATCGGGTCAATATTTCATACATAAACCACTAGATATCTTTTGGAGTTTTCGAGTCAAAAATTGAGAAGAAAAATCTCTTCCTTGAGCTCGCCGGCGCCGGCCAGATCAGGCAACAGGTCCTCCCCCCACCCCTTGTCATCACCTTGCTCCCACTCTCCACTCCATCCTCCCTTGATCTGGACATCGAGAGCTCCAAATAGTGGAAGCTTCGCTACTAAACATGTTTTGGGCCAGACTCGGGATTTTCACTTCGGGCTCGGCCCGGGATATGATCAGGTTTACATTGCTACTACCTCCATACCAAAATATAGTGCAAATTAGTTTTCTTTTCAAGTTAAACTTTGACCAAGTTTACCGAAAAAATTATCAGCATTTACAATACCATATCAATACCGCCAGGTTCATCATGAAATTTATTTTCATAGATATATATTTGGTACTTTGAGTGTTCATATAATCTTTCTATATAGTTGGTCAAACTTCACAAAGTTTTACTTACAACGGGGAGGCTCCTACACGTCGGGCGACACATTTGGGAGAAAGGGTAATTGCCTTCTACTCCCTCCATCCCATAATGTAAGACGTTTTTTGACACTAGTGTAGTGTCAAAAAAATGTCTTACATTATGGGACGGAGGGAGTATATTCGATCAGTGAATTACCTGTGCCCATCTGCCCTCAAAGTACCAAAAAAATGTCTTACACTGACTGAAAGACCTTTCTACCCTCTAGATCTTTTACAAAACAAAGAATACAAGTCTCAGTGTTGAATCTGCCTGTAGGTTCTATCCTTGTCCTCTAAACACAAGTATAGACACCCCCATCTCACCCGTCAAAAACTCACAAGTTCTGTACAGTTGCTCAGGGGAGGCCACACCAAGAAGAAGAAGATCCATTATTCCTCAACTCTTCACAAGGCGCAGGGAAAACTTCATGCGCCTCTCCATACACAGACTCGCATTGCCACTGTATCTGATGCCTTATCGTTCTCAGGCTAACGTTTCTGAAGCAGATCCCCTCATAAACCGCGCCGTGCACCGCCTCCAGCATTGGTGCACGCTGCGCATCCACACCAACAATGTTGACAATATGAATGTCACTGATTATCGGTAGTGCTGTTCGGTCATACTTGTCGTCCGAGTGATCATCTGAACCCCGGCTGAACCTTATTGGCACCTTGACCTTCTCCATCGTCACGTTGGCGATGGTGATGTTGGTTATGTACCCGCCGCGCCCCACATCGGTCTTGAGCCTCACTGCGGAAGCAGAGTTCCATATGTGGAGGTCGCGGACAAGCACGTTTGATATCCCACCCGACATCTCGCTTCCGAAACCCACACCGGAGCATGTAGGCGTGGTGCCTGAAACCCGCTGGATGATAATGTTTGAGCTGGGTTTACCTACAGATATCCCATACTGATCCCAACCACTCTTGACAGCAACCAGGTCATCTCCACTTTCGATATAGCAGTCCTCGATACAAACTTCTGAACTTGAGTCTGGTATTGTTCAGAAAGAGAAACTGTCATGGATAAATTTGCTCTTTGCAAAGCCAGTTTGTATTTAGTACAGAAAAGATCATCATCACAAGGTGTCACATATGAAGTACAAATGTAACTCCCCATAAATTCAAATTTTATACTTAACTAAGGTTTTGAGAGAGAACAGTCTGTCAATTTAAGTGCACAAACCTGGATCAATGCCATCAGTGTTTGGAGCATTCAGGGGAGCTAGTATAGTCAGATCCTTAATCACCACGTTTCTGAACATTAAATATTCGCTGTCAGCTTATGTTGAGTCACTTATTTTGGGACGGAGGGAGTAGAAGAAAGACAAATGAGGATTGTTCTCTACTAGGAAACAAAGTGATGATCCACTGTATCAGCATGATAAACTAACCTGCAGTAGACCGGATGCACTGTCCAAAATGGGGAGTTGAGTAGGGTGACATTGGAGATCAGGATGTTGGTCGAATTCACGAGCTCGATGAGATGACCTCTTGTGTGGTTCAAAGTCCGGTTCCACCATAGCTCCCACCACATCCGGCCTTGGCCATCAATGGTCCCATTGCTACCTGACATGGAAAAGCAGAACAATTTGCAAGTACAGTCAAAGCTAATTTTTCACATGATATACCCTACAAACTATTTCCCGACAAGTATACCCCAAACTGTTTTCTCGACAATTATACCCCACAAATTGAAATTTCTGCTTAAATCGGCTGTTACAGGGAGTTACTTCAGCTCTCTGGTTTGCATGAACAATTTATATTTACTTGACCAAATTTGAAAGTAGAGACTGTTAAACAGTTGCTGTACCAGTAATAACAACATCATTTAGGTCTTGTCCGTGAATGAGGCTAATGTGGCGCGGTCCTAATCTTTCCCTCCCGCGCCCGTAAGAAGGCAAAGGTACAATGAGAGGCCACTCTTCTGGATCCTGCACATCACACCCAACGCTACAATCAACACCATGTGCTTCTTAAACAAACCTACACAATCAACTCTATGCAGTACTAGTAAAGATTCTTCGACTACTTAAATAGGAAGTGGCATGATTATTAATTCGACAGTCTGGGGATTGGTCCCCTTAAAGATAATCTCACCTGTTGCCATGTTGGACTTGAAAACCAGGCCATGATTGTCCTAGAATATGAAGGTGGTGGATTATTGTAGTGCCAGTGCATATGGCAGCAATGTCAAACTCCTAGCTAACGCTCTTAATCATGCTTTCTTTCCCAACTACTTTGCACTACTAAGCCGCCAATCACATGAAAGCACTAGTAGACAGTATCCTGATATGGGGGAATCTCTTCAGCAAGTTCATCTCACATAAACTCTCCATACATACTAGTAGCCATTAATCCTTAAAATTAGTATGCCTGCCCACTGCATTTACATGTACCAAAAATGGGTACTAGCTAGTGCAGAAAGCTCCAAACTAGAGATTTGTGTAACCATTTGGTGCTAGCAATATGGAGCAGATGAGACAGCACTACAAGCAAAGTACTAGTAGAATAGTAGCATCAAGCCAGGCCAGTCCAAGCAGAAGTAAGGCCAAAGCAAAGGCACACACAGTGTGTTGTAGTTAGAACAATAACATGTGGCAAGGCTGCAGAAGTCACAGGAAGAAACCAACAACCGTTCCAAGCATGTGCAGGATTCCAACCCACAACAGCATCTCCCCCCTTTCTTTTTTTCATTGGTCGGTGACAAGTGACAGCACAAGCGTTGAAGCAAGTTTTGCAGCCTCCAATCAAACAAGAACATGGATTGAGATTCTAATTTCTGTACTACTGGGAGGCTTAGCTATGTGCAGAAAAAAATGTAAAAGAAATTGTAGGCATGATCACCATGATTGTTCTTATCAGCAGAAAATAAATTTGCATTTAGTAGATGTGTGTATGTTTCAGTTCCGATGCTAAAAAAATACTATTAGTACCTTTTACTCAGTAATGTGCACTATTGATTTGTAGATTTGAGAGGAGAAAAAAATGTGAATTAATTAAAGGAAACAAGAACAAGAAGAGGAAGAGGAACTAGCGGACATGGATCAATGGATCGATCACACACCTGGGAGCCGAGGATGACCGCGCCATGGTGCAGGAAGAGCGTGAAGCGGCTGGTGAGGTTGAAGCTTCCCGTGAGCCACCTCCCTGCCGGCACCTCCAGCCTGGCGCCGCCGCCGGCACCCCTCTCCTCCAGCGCAGCCACGGCGCGCCGGAACGCCGCCGTGTTGGACGTGACCCCGTCGCCCACGGCCCCGAACTCCTCCACGGACGCTGTCACGGCGCGCCTCTCCGCCGCGCCCTCGCCGCGGTAGAACCCGGCACAGCTGTCGACAGCGCCGTGGCCAGAGCCATGGCCCGCGGAAGGGGCGATCAGGGCGGCTAGCGGGGCCGCGGCGGGCAGGCGCGTGAGGGCGAGGTAGCAGGAGGCGAGCAGGACGAGGAAGACGATCAGGGGGACCGACGGACGCGGGCACGGGCGTGTCATGGGCGCGCCCTGGACGGTGGCGTGCGCCATGAATAATGGATCATGTCACGCGGGGGAGCCGAGGCGGAAAGAAGTGATTTTTATAGGTGTCTTCCGGCGCGGTGAGTCGTCCCAGCTGGCCCTATGGTTGCCACGTGAGAGTAGTCTGGTTTCGGAAGTTTGAATTTGAAATGCCTTCGGTTCAAATTTAAATTATGTTGGTGTTCTTTTAGAACAAAAATCTATTTGTGTTGGGGATCCATGGGTTCGAATTTACAGTAGGGGTGGACGAGGATTTGAGGCGGTTGACAAGTCACGAGTCAGTAGTGGAGAGGCTCGAAGTGATGACTGAGACGTACGTGGCTGTGTCGGTGTCCGTTTATGTGCCCATCAAGCCTGCACAATCGTAGTGCCCGTCATTTTCTCCCTACTAATTATATACACAAGTTAACAATTGCTTTCAACAAAAAAAAGTTAACAATCACAAAATATCACCAGGGGAGCTATTTCCAAATGCTTTTATCTTCTACGATGTTTTCCTTAGGAAATTGACAAAGATTTTCTAAGTGGGGGCGATGGGTAAATTTCATCCCGGATCATTTGTTTGTGAAGGAACCAACGACGGGCAATTGTGGGTGTGTATGGAGCTATTTGGATTCTTCCCCTGCTAGCCCCCCAAATCGTTGGCATGCCAAATAGTCGGCCAACGTTTTGGCTGCCCGCTTCTTGTAATCAAAATGGCATGAAAGTCAATTGCAGACGTCGATGTAGCCTGGGCAAGCTGAATAATTGGCTCCCATTCAAACACATGCACAACAGTCAACATTTTCTATTTCATCCATATTAAAAGGGGACAACATGATCCACTCCAGCGACCCAAAGCTCTCCGCTAGGGTTTTTCATGCCTCTCACCGGCGCCGCCGTCGATCAACCTCGTCTCCAGTGGTCCTAGGACCATGGAGGCGCGGTGGATCCCGGTCCTTGCCGGTGAGAGGGCTACGTTTTTTAGGTTTTATTTTTATTTTTTTGCTAGGGTTTGTGCCATGCTTAGGAAGACGAGGCGGCGACGGCTTCTTGAAGATGGAATAAGGTCCTCCCCGTCTAGCCCCCATCCCGGCGGTGTTTCCAGCGTCGTCGGATGGCGTGTGGAGGTGTATCTCCGGCGGTCTCATAGGATTCGATTGGCGTTTGTCTTCGGTGGATCCGGTTGGATCTAGTCTTCGTTTGTATGCGTCCGTGTGTCTGCAGTTTGGATCCTTCCGATCTACGCTTCTATTCATCGGCGGCGGTTGCTGTTCTGGTGCGCTGGTCCTATGGGGCCTTAGCACGACGACTTCCCGACTGTCTATTACAACAAGATTTGCCCGGCTCCGACGAGGGAGGGGCGATGACGGCGGCACGCCTTCGACTCGCTCCATTACTTGTAGTCGTCGCTAGGTGGTCTACGGACCTAGATGTAATTTTTACTTCTGGTGTTCTTTGTATTACCTTGACAGATGAATAGATCGGAAGTTCTTTCGCAAAAAAAGGGACAACATGTACGTTATCTTCTTTAAGAGGTTAACAAATTGGCAGGTCGAACTATGCTTATATCAGTTTTTCTGCTTGTATTAACAATAGTGATAAGTTAAAAAAACAATAGCAATTATATAGGCACCATTGCCGCCGCCATCAACAAAAGCAATGTAAGCTATATTATACTCACTAAGTTAGTACAAAGTTGAGTCACTTATTTTGGGACGGAGGGAGTATCTCTGAAGCGAATATGTTTCTCTAGTTTGGAGATTCTGCAAATTTTGTTGACACATATGCATTATGGGAAAGGAATAGTTTTTTTAAAGCTTTTTTTCTGAGATTTTTTTTTATGCTAGGCAGTTTTTTTTAGGGAGGGAACAAAATTTCAGTGCTCCAACAGTCATAGAAATGGGATCTAGCGGGTCAAAAGATAAGCATGAAATATTTTCGGCTGGCATAAGTGTCAGACCCATATAGTGGCCTACTTTTCTTTTTGGAAAACCCTATATGCCGCTGATTCTTAAAAAAAATTAAAATGCCGCTGCTTTTTTTTTTGTTGAGAAACATAAAATGCCGCTGCTTCGCACAGGCGAGCAGCAAGCAAAACACAGATGGCCAGCCCAATTAGTTAGGATCCGTTCCTTTGTTTGTTTTTCTCTTTTTCATTTTTTCTTCACTGGTTCCATTTATTTTCTTTTTTCCTTTTTAGTTCATGTTTTCAAAACAAATGTCCATAGATCCAAACAATTGTTCGCTTTTTCAAATTTTGTTGAGAGTTTCAAAAAATGTTCATGTTCTCAAAATTTGAATAAAACTTCACTGTTTAACAAAAATGGTTCACAGATTAAAAATGTCCGACGTTTCAAAAAATTGATCGAGTTTTCAAAAAAAATCAAAGTTTCTAAAAAATGTTCAAAAATTTGAAAATGTCTGTGTTTCAAAAAATATTTCACTTAAAAAAACGTGTTTGAATTTTCATTTTTTTTCAAATATGTCGCTGCTGGTAGTATAATTTTTGATCCCACCGCAGTCGGTCTCATTGGTTAAATTTATGGTTAAACATAGATCTCGGAAAGCGTGGACGCACTACATTATGGAATGAAGGGAGTATTATGTTTCCGTGCTGTCTATTAGACACCAAAGCTCATCAACTCCAGTGGCTAGCCACTAGCATCCACCTGGATCCCTGACACGTTCGCTTCCTTTTTTTAGAGTTGATGACACGTTCGCTTCTTTTGTTGGAATTTTCTATGCTTGTACCACTCGCTGCTGGCCGGCCCAGTCGGAGGAGCGCCCTGGTGAGCCAAGCCCATATTGGCCTAGTACTGGGTAGATTAGACTGGTGAGCCAGGCCCATAAGTACAACGGTAACTTGCCCTAGCCCACGGCGGTCGGAGCTGGAGCAGTCAACGATCACATTTTCGCTCAAAATGAAAAAAAAGGGGAGAAAAACCCCGTGATTTCGCGGAAGCAAGGAACACGCGTCGCCCCGCTTCATTCGTCGGTCTGTCGGTCGGTTTCTGCGACCGCAAGCGTGTGACGGGTGACGGGTTCGCTTGCTTCGCCGTGAGGCTCAGCCAACCCAGCTTGACCCAATCAACTCGTGACGCACGTCAACCATCCCAAAATCCCCAAATCCGCCGAGCTCTTGCTTCTTCTCCAGCCTTCCCTAGTTCCCTTTCCTTCCCATGCGAAAAAGGAATCCAAAATCCCCAAATCCCCCTTCCCTTCCACGCCAGCTACGCCCTCAATCCCCAATTCCCCCACGCGGCCGGCCTCCCCCCCAGCTCCCCCCCAGCTCGGATCTCCGCCGCCAGCTGCTCCGCCATGGAGTGCGAACCCGAGGAGCTGCAGTTCCTGGGCCCCGTCGGCATCTACCGGGAGTCGGTGGCCATCCTGCGCGCGCACCGCCCGCTCTACGCCCGCATCGCCGCCGCCTTCGTCCTCCCGCTCTCCGCGCTCTTCCTCGCCCACATCGCCATCTCCCACGCCCTCTTCTCCACCATCGACTCCGACGACTCCGCCCTCGAGTCCTCCGCCCCCGGGACCGCCTCCCAGCAGCGGATCCTCCAGAGGCTCGGCGCCGACTGGGCCGCCCTCGTCCTCTTCAAGGCCGCCTACCTCCTCGCGCTCCTCCTCTTCTCGCTCCTCTCCACCGCCGCCGCCGTCTTCTCCGTCGCCTCCGTCTACTCCGCCAAGCACGACGCGCTCACCTTCCCGCGGGTGCTCTCCGTCGTGCCCCGCGTCTGGCGCCGCCTCGCGGCCACCTTCCTCTCCGCCTTCGCGCTGCTCTTCGCCTACCACCTCGTCTTCGTCGTCGTCTTCATCGCGCTCCTCGTCGCCACCGACAACGGCTCCACCCTCGCCGGGCTCCTCGCCTTCGTCGTCGCCGTCGCCTACCTAGTCGGACTCGTCTACCTCAGCGTCGTCTGGCACCTCGCCAGCGTCGTCTCCGTGCTCGAGGACTACAAGGGGTTCCAGGCCATGCGCAAGAGCAAGGCGCTCATCCAGGGGAAGCTCTGGACCGTCGTGACCATCTTCGGCACGCTCAACCTCGTCTTCGTCGTCGTGGAGTTCGCCTTCCGCGCCTGGATCGTCCAGGGCGCGCGCCACGGTCTCGGTGCGGGAGGGAGGCTGCTCCTTGGCCTCGTCATGCTGGCTGCGCTGTGCTCGGTCGTCATGGTGGCGTTGGTGGTGCAGACGGTGGTGTACCTGGTGTGCAAGAGCTATCACCACGAGAGCATCGACAAGAGCAATATCTCCGACCACCTCGAGGTCTACCTCGGCGACTACGTCCCGCTCAAGGCCAGCGACGTGCAGATGCAGCACTTCGGCGACGAGGTCTGACCCCAAAGATCGACCTGCTTCTGTTTGCTCTCTTCTCTGTAATACCACTACTAGTCTAGTCACACAGGAATTACAATTCCATTGCTGGTCATTTACCCAAAACAAAACGAGATGGGAAGGAAGCTGAAGAGAAGTAGGATCATTTGATCAGCAGTTTCTCAGTAATTATACTCAGCTTTGCTATGACACGAGGAACAGTTGGATGTTGCTTGTAGTAATTTGTAATGGGGGGATGGGATTGGTATTGCACTACTACATGCTAGCTTGATCGCTTGTGTGTACACTGAAATGAATGAGGACATGTTGTGTTAATTATGGATAGCTCACTGCGCCACTCTTATCATCGTTTGAAGATTCTGCAATTAATTAATTACACTTCCTTGTGATTATGAGTGAGCTGAATGTAGTAACTAGTTCCCGGGCTATGAGATGAATTGAGATTACACTATCTGGAGAGTTTACTGGGTTTTGGTCTTTACACTCTCTGAGTAATTAAGCATGCCGTAGAGTATTCGTTTTGCCATGCAAATAACAGTTGTATTGACTAAAGAGTAGCAACTTAAGCTTTATAAGGAGTGAAGTGCACTGTAGGTCCTCGAACTATTTCAGGGGTGTCACGTAGGTCCTCGAACTGACCCCATCTGATTGGCCGCGCCGTTGACCATGACACGTCGGACAGGGGGCCCCTCTGGGTAACGGGCGTCGGTGAACAGTAAAAGAAAAGGAAACAAGAAAATCTGAAATTCTTTGCCATCGAAGATACCATGGTGCATGAACAGTAAAAATGTCATGACTTTAAAAAAAAGTCCATTAATTTAATAAAATGTTCGCAAATATGGCCAAATGTTCGCAATTTTAAAAAAATGTTCACAAACAATAAATTTGAAAATATGTTCGCGAACCACAAATATTGTTCGCGGATATGGAAAAAATGTTCGCGACTTTAAAAAAAGTTCGCGAACGATGAATTTGAAAAAATGTTCACGACTTTAAAAAAATGTCCATTAATTTAATGAAATGTTCGCAAATGTGGCCAAATGTTCACGAACAGTAAATTTGAAAATATGTTCGCGAACCACAAATATTGTTCGCAGATATGGAAAAAATGTCCGCGACTTTAAAAAAATGTACACGAACGATGAATTTGAAAAAAAAAGTTTGCACAAATTTAATAAATGTTCATGAATTTTGAAAAAAAATAGCGATTTTTAAAAAGTTTGTGAATTTAAAAATGTTCACGAAGGGTATCTTCGATGCCAAAGAATTTCAGATTTTTTTTATTTTATTTGCTATTTTGTCAAGACTGTTCACAATGCACCGTTTATCGCGTACGGAAAATTGGTCGCCGGTGCACTGTTCACCACGTCCGTTACCCTGCGGGCCCCCCTGTCCGACGTGTCACGGTCAACGGCACCAGCTGGCCAGTCAGATGTTGTCAGGCAGATTTTGGATCTGGATGTCACACTTACTGCACTTCGAGGATTTGGATGACGATTTTCATAGTTCGGGGACCTACGTGACACCCCTGAAATAGTTCGAGGACCTACAATGCACTTCACTCCTTTATAAGCTTGTATGTGGCCCTTTTGCTGCTTAGTGCTGAAGCTCCATAAAGCACCATAACTCTACAAGATATAAGATGAGTGATCCACAGAGGGAAGCCACATGTTCGCTGCTCATGGCCACGATGTTGAATCAGTAGCCTTCAGCTAGCGAAACACTTGTACATGTGCATCCAACCAAACCATGCTGCTATAAAAGTTGGCATGGAGCAAACATGATGCTACCTACCACCTAGTAAGTCATTCGCAGAGCAGGAAAGAGGAATGGAGCAGATTGTTTTGCAAAGTGCAAATATGAATGGAGGAGAAGGAAGCGAGACAGAAGTGGGTTTGAGAGACGTCAGGAGCTTATTGCTCGCTTGTTCTCTGACCTGCTGTAACACAGACACAACTTGAATTTTAATACATGTGATGTTCGATTCCACTCGAGCCTCGAGAATTTTCTTGCTTCGACATAATAATCGAACGTGAGTTCAGTTTTTCTGGAGTGTCTCGTGGGTTGAGTGTACTCTGTAGTCTAATGGAATTGAATGTCAGGTCAGGCCGTATGAGTTTGCGCCCGTCGTTGTGATGACCAACTTACACTTTTTTTGTTAACAGCAACTCACACTTTTAAATGCTTACCACTGCACCCCTAGTAAGCAAGTTTTCACCAGTTTATGCATGAAATTCTTTTGTATGTTGAAGGAACGGTTGGGCTGGAGCATCAACGACTAGCAGGGCCAAGGCCTTGATGCGGAAGAACAAACATAGTCTAGAAATGGGCGAAAGGGAGGGAGGGATTTGGTCCACAAAGTTTAAGAGTAAAAAAGAGAATATTCTCTTTTCAGATTATCTAAGAAATCAAATTAAAGAATATCGAAATACTATCTCTTAAAATGCACATAAAATCAGGATCACTTATTTTAATACGAAAAAACCAAAGGGAAAAAAGTGTGAAAAAAAATTCTCTTCTAGAAAAACTACTAGAAAAAGAGTTTAAAGCTTAAATAAATAGCTAACTATCTCCAAAATAGTCCAAGAAAATTTCTTGATACATAAAGTAATAATCCTAAGCAAAACAAGTACTCCCTCTGTAAAGAAATATACATTAAATCAAAATAAAAACAATTTACCGTATGCTTATTCTTTTCACCTGTGACACCTCCTAGACATGGTAGTATGCCAGGTTAGGGCCAGTTCTTTTGGGGCTTATGGCTGGCTGTGGCAATAAGTTGCCTCATCCCTAGCTTATTCTAGAAGCACAATCTAAAATTTTACATTAGAAGCCTACTAATTAAAGTTAACTAGTAGGCTTGTAAAATAAAAAAATAGTTTGGGCTTCTAAAATAAGCTGGGGAGGTGGCAACTTATTTCCACAGCCAGCCATAAGGCCCAAAAAAACTGGTCCGAAGTGATATGCGGTGTACCTAGGGAGGGTTCCAAGAGTATACGATTCATGGCTGAAATGCCATGAACAAGTGAATGGTTATAAAGGCACCTGCTACAAAGGGTTTAAGACTAGGTAGAAGATAGATGATGATTACTCTAAGTTTGTGCTCAAAGAGAAGAGCAACCCTGAAGTAGGCAACGGTGCAGGTCAGATCGGGTTGTGTGGGCTGAAGAACTTGACAATCTCCGTCCAGTTCATTGTCATTGTGGTGTTTCTTCTATACTGTGATCATATGTAACATGCAATGAACACTGGTTAGGGTGGTAAGCTCACCACAAAGGGGTACAAAGTTACTACATCGAGTCGAAAGTGTGCAAACAAATGTCGGTCAGTGCACCGGTCCAGCCCAAAATCACGAAACGTAGGGAACCAAACGCGGAGGGAGTTGCTGTCCAAATGCAGGGAACCAAACATGCCGCAGAAATGGCCCAGACCTTGTTTTTACTCAACCAGGCTGAGTCGAGCCACATATACAAAGAATCCAATTTTACAGGCAACCAGATATACTCTTCGTGAGCCCATACTGCTTGCGCCCAGGAGGAGAGGTCCTATATGGTGCACATTGTGTCAAAATGGCAGCCTCCTGCACAGGGTGCTTCCTCGTGGCGGTCTGGCCCAATATCGCTAGCTAGTGTAGCGTGCGTCGCGTCACTTTTTTTTTCTGCGGTTTTCCGATTTTTCCTAAAACACAAGTTTTCATTTGGTTTTATTTTTGGTTTCTAGAAAACATGAATATTTCTTTATTTTAAAATAATAATTATTTTCTGAAAAAATTGAAAATTCCAAAGAAGTTGTAATTTTTGAACATTTTTTGAAACATCAGAATAAATTTTGAAAGTTCAAACAAATTCTGAACATATAGAAAAAAAGTGCAAACAAATTTAATTTTTCAAACATTTTTTAAAATGAACTATTTAATAATTCCAATCTAGTTTTTGAGCAATTTTGAAAATTTTCAAAAAAAAGAGAAGAAAAGAAAAAAATAGGAAAAGAAAAAAAAACAAAAAACCCGTAAAGAAAAAACAGAAAAAATGGATCAGACCAGAACCTTCTGGAAGGTTCTCAACGTCGATAGAGAAGATTGGAATTGATCCTTCTAGAAGGTTCCCAAAACCGGGATCTGTGAAAGACACCATAGATAAAAATGGGCCGGCCCATCTCACGATGCCTTGGGCGCTATGTGTGCATTTGATGGGCAATAGTTGGCGGTGAGCGTCACATAGGATGCACCGCCACAGAGAGCAAAGCCGGGAGACCTCCTCGTTGGCGCCTTCAGCGCCCCATAACTTTGCTGGCGCTCCCTAGGACAAAAAGGTGCCACCTACGAAATAAAAAAGTTGCCAAGGTTAAGATACATAGATACCATCCATAGCCTAATTTAGGACAAAAACATTGTGATTGCAATGTTGCTGCAATCACAAAAAAAAATTTAAAAAAAATCAACCAGTTGGTTGGATGTATTTTGAACAAAAAAGTTTGGGAGAACCTACGTGACAGCTGCCTGATTTTGTTTCTGGTTTCAGTCAATTTTTGCCTTGTCAGTTGGATTTGCATCCAAAGACTGAAATAAAAGCTAGTACCGCTGATCGCTGGATCGACAAGTTTTTTTTTTTTGCTTCAGTCAACTTGATGCATGGCTTCAGGGACGCATATTACTAATGCTATACATTATACAATCAACTGCACACACACCATACATGTAAACTACCGTATAACCATCACCATGTAAATGGCTTAAAGAAAATCATCACCACGTATATATTTTTTCTTTGACAAGTATATCAAGTATATTTGCTTGCACACACATAGCACAATTATACAGATTAATGGAATGAGAAAAGAGGGAATTAAAACACTGATTCTAGTCTTTAATTTTTAGCAAACCGTATGCTAGTTTTCTTCTAGTTAGAATCACACAATAAATCATTTAAAAAAAAGAATCACACAATAAATTGCATTGGTCATATCATATTTCTGCAATATTCTTACACTATGCTCTTTAAGGTGTGGAATTAAGATAAACATAACAACATAATTAAACAAAAATTATTGCAATAAAAAACTAAAATTAAAACAAATACAAAAATAATAAGAAAATCAAAAACAGAAATTTTCTAAGGAAGAATGAATTAAGGGCATTGGTATTACCCTAAAGAGGAAAGAAAATGAAACAAGAACTTGGCATTGTGAATGTCGATATTCTTTTCTATAGTTTGATCAAACTTAGTAATATAAACAGAAGGAGTAATATGCGAATATGCCTGGCATGAACAATCATGAAGACTTGTTGTCAAACTTTTTCCCTATATGGAGGAATTAGAATATATTAAAATTTTGCACACAAAATATGCAAAATTTGCACGATTCCGTATTGTGCAAGAACAAGTGTATACTAGTGCAAATTTAATAATCACTAGTAGAATGCCCGTGCGTTGCTACGGGCTACAATGCATATACTTTAGGAAGCATCTCTGATCTGAACTCGTAATCCAATTATGCCCCTCAATCTAGTACTGCTTTTTTTAAATGCACTCTTTGTTATTTTTGTTGGTGGTATATCATGGAGTTTTTGGAACTTGTGTTGACATACATATCCATTTTTTTTAAAAAGAACAATATTTATATTAACAAAAATCTGAGAGTTTGTACAATTCGTGAATGTATGCGGTTAACTTGTAACTGTGAAAGAAAAAAATGTCTATAGGAAGTCATTTACTAATGAGATGACATAACTGATCTTTTGATTTCTTTGGGATAGAATGCAAGATCTGTCAATGCAAATCAATAATACATGCCCACTCTCCTCTTGTGAATGTCTTCTCCGATAGGCCCTACAACCAAGATAGTGTTGCCTATCAGAATCAATGGACATCATCGTCCTCAACTATATGGCAGCCTTGCTTATGACGAACCTACAAAAGATGGAATTAATCAACGAAAGCATCATGCAATTGAAGCTTGATAATCACAAATGCATGACTACTTTGTACAAGAGGTTAGGCAACCACAAATTAAAACATATCAAGCTTGACCTATGCTTTTTAACTAATAATCTCTTTACCGTTACCGTCCTCCGTAACCTATACTGACATGGTATAATTGGACAATAACATACTTATTTTCTAAATTGCATAATTGAAAAGAAATCATGAACTATAGGCAAAAGAATGACGGATCAAGCATTACAGATTAGGCAGAGCCTGTGACCTTCATTGGCATGCATGCTAGTACTAATCAAAAAATTGTGTGTGCCTTAGGACCTACTATAGGAGTGCTCGTGTGGGCGCTGGCTGGTGGCCGGCATTTTATCATGAGATCATAGCATTCTTATCTTGAGTTTTTCATTTTCGTTTCCATTTTGTTTCTTTTCCCTGTATAATTGGCGTGCTCTCACCCTTCCTCTATTAATGAAAATGCAACTTTCCTATGTATTGCATTCCTGTATGCATTTTTTTAACTTGATACATGAACTTAAATCCTAAGGTTGAATAGATGATATAGGATACAAGGATAGAAACACGTACAACCTCAGCTTCGCTCCCTAAATCTGTTACTTTTCTAGCTAATTATACCAGTTGAAGTAACTTTGGAACACCTATATAAAGCTACATTACAAAAGACATAAACTCGGCTAGCTACGCCTTTGCACAACGATTTGGCTTCCTCAACCGTCCGATCAAACTTACTGACAGTTGAGATCACCCGAGCGTCCCGCGGTACATTTTTTGCCCGGTCACAGCACGTTCACCGGCCGGCCCAACATAACCGGGGTGCTACTCCACAAACAGACATGGGCGCGTTGTTGTTAATCAGGCCGACATCCTGTGGGCTGCAAGGTTGTTGCGAGAGGATGGCTAATTTTTACTGGGCCTAGCTCTCAGCGTTGTGTCGCATCCTTGCAGGTAAACCTGGACATTCGCCGGGCCGGGCTTCGTTCGGGCCGGGGTTTGCAAAGCCCGACCTCAAAATCCCAAGCCCGAGCCCGACCCGGCTGAAACCACATGAACAGTGAACTTCTTAATTTAAATAATTAACTTCAGGATATTTAAATGATATATTATTCCTATATTTCTAATAAACAGTCATTTATGCCCCATTCAGGCTTTTTTCGGGCTTTAGGGCCAGGCTTCAGGCGGAAAAGCTGAGCTCGAGCTCGGCCCGAATGTCTGGCTTTCGGGTCGGGCTGTCCATGCCCGGGTCTACTTGCAGGGCTCCGTGGTTTCCACCAAAGCGTCTCATCCCAGTGCGGTCGGCGACGGTGTCAGCCATGGCGATGGAGCTCATCGTTCGAACGCATCTCCCATTTTTTCCTCCCTACCCGACAATGCAGATCGGTGCTGCGGTAGTACCCTATCCTCTCAGGGCGGAACCTCGATGGCGGAAGAAAATATACGAAGGAGGTACCAGCGGCCGAGAACTTCCCGGCGACCTGCCAGATGGAAGGAAGGAGCACGCAAAGATGGTTTGCCTTTTAGTCCGATCTCCTCCTTCTCTCAAAAAAAAAAGGAAATCCCGCGCAGACTATAGACAGGTAGTGGCAACTTCTCGGTGATCTCGCGGTCTCTCCTCATCTCATGTATTGATGTTGATTTCGTTTATTTTATGGTGCATTCGTGGAGCCGTGTGGCATCTCAAGGTCCAGGGGTGCATTCAAACAACTGGGCTGCCTTGGTTTCAATGATTTTTTTGCGGGAAGTTGGTTTCAATGAATTAACCACGATTATGCATGTGTTTCTTGCTATCATATTCATAGACAAACTTAAGCGTGCTGATTGTTGCTACCCACAAAACATGCTATGTACTATTTACTTATTTAGTGTCGATTAGTTTAAACTAATTTATGTCAGATCTAAGCTGCTCGGACCCCAACCGATGGAGATTTTGGATCCACTACATGCCGTAAGTCTATTCTGCCTCAATGCCACTCTTTCAATACCGTGCTTTTTTACTTTGGCGCGCCACTCTGTTGGGTGATAGTGACCTGTCTCTACAAGTTAAGCATTTGCTACAGAGGGTTGATCCCGATATTGATTGCAAGAATTGAACCTTGAAACATGAACTTATGCCACGGAGAAACATATAAAGCAAACCATCTTATTTGTGCAAGATTTCCTGAGGCACAAGCATCTTCAGCTAACCATAGGTTCAGCTCTAAGGCATGAAACAATGTAGTGTGACAATTTATCTTCTACATGGACCAGAGCTAAGAGCCATCAGATTTGCTGCTGCCATGGCATATTTTAGTAGTCATGGATGTGTTTTCTTCCTGGTTTCTGCTGTCCTCCGAAGATCTTTATTTTAGATGGCACTCTTATTATTTCTCTGTATACGTTCATACTTAATGATCTCTTGTTTGGATTCCATTCGGGGTTCATTGAACCCAGCTTAAATTCAGCGGGGTCATTGGCTTTTGTCATTTTCTTTAGTTTCAACTTCCACGTAAGATTTTGTTGCTTGTATTCTTTTACATGTGAAATGATGTCCACTACTGTTTTGGCATTACAGATCGAGGATGGAGTCTAAGGTTGAGTACAGGGGGTGTGGCTTAATGTTTTGACATGAATCATATTGTTGTATTTGCAATGCAAATACCTATGTTGTGTTGACTATACAATTCTTTGTTGTAGTGTGCAAATCAGTGTTTTATTATTTTATATATGGATTCGCTGCACCAATCACCGCTATGTTTTTTTAACTTACCCCATTCTTGTTGTTGGTACTCGTATGTCATTTGTCTTCAATTCCAATTCACAGCCAAACTTTGAAAAAAAAATGTGACTTAACTCTCATTCACAGCCAAACAAAAAAAATGTCACTTCATTATAATTCACATCCAAACTTTAAATGTGGTAGTACAGCTTCTCAAGTTTTTGTGAATTTCACAGTATATATTTTCTTCCATATTTCTAATGTTTCTTTCTTAAAAATGGGCGGGCGCGGCAACGTGCGCCTCCATGTTCTAGTGTGATATGTAAACATCTGACCAAAGTCAGACAGAAAAATGAGTGGCAACGATGAAGTAATATCTATTTTTCCTTACCTTGTGACCTCACCAGCCTCATTGTGCATGCAACTGCGGGCAAGGCAGGAATTGGACAAGAAACCGTTGAGACCATTTTTGCGCATTAATGGTTGCGTGCAAAACCAAACCAAAAGACATACCTACTCCCCCTTTAGGAGTAGAGATTAGGAGTAAAGATAAGCGCTTGTCACTGGTGGCGTATCCCATGCACAGAGCAGGGCGACCATGTAGCGGCGGTGGAGCCAGTAGTAGCGGCTATGGTGGAGTTAATATCAGATTTTGGAGGGAAGGTCTGCATTTTGTAGGAGTATAACAACCATAAGAAAAACAACATGAATAGAGGTCCAAGGCAACATAAAAGTAGTATATAATCCAATTAATTATTAGAATCACCATGGTGATGATAAGCATTTAGTTCAGTGAAAAATCAAACTGCTCTCCTTTCTTAGATTACATACAAATTGTATTCTATATAGATGTACATTGAACAAGTAGTATCACCAGATATAAACAATACATATATATCCTGTGTTTGATAACGTCATCTTCACCACATATTCTTCAGTGAAAGTCAAATTGGGGACTAATATAGATTTCATTAATAATTATACCCTCTTCTAGAACTGCACATAGTTTACACATGGCAAATCTCCAAACAGAGGTCGAAGCAGCAATTCCATGAATGCAATTGAGCTATTGCAGTACAGTACCAGAAAGTGTATTGAGAATAAATGTAATTACGAAAAGTACTTCCAGACGCTACTACTTACCACGTGTGCCTCCATCTTTAGATGAATGAGTTGTCGAGGTGCATCCTTCAAATCCTCGAGACATATAAACTTGGCCCTAGCTGCTAACATAGAACAGATCTCACAACACATATTCTCAACTTCTCATACGCTGCTATCCCGAACACAAGGAAGAAGAAATCTATCTCCAAACCAGACTACAACAAGTACCTATATATGTGCACCTGCACGAGATCAATGAGATATCGATGCATGCAATCCCAATTTTTCCATCTAACACCTGCCACTGGCCAGTTTTCTTCCTTGCGTTATCGCGCTCAAATCTTCGGGTTGCAAATTTTCCTGCATCCTGGACATATATAAAGATCCACACAAGTCATGTTCTCAGCTCCAAGGAGGTCTTCTAAATCAATTTGAGATAGGCCATATCATAATTTTACACCACAAAACATATATAGTAACCATCGATACAATAAGCACATCAGTACGACATTATTATCATGGCATGTACTTGCTTTGTTTTAGATGCTACCGATACACATGCTGGAAAATGGCAATTGTTCATCTTGATACTGTTTTATCCCACTATGTGGAGTAATAAAACAATCCATGAGCGAAATCTGCAGTGATCATGGGAACTCAATTAAAGTAGGAGGTGTCGCTCTGCGTGTGGCAACTATAAACCTCTAATTCAGATCAATTGACTCAACTAAACAAACAGCCTAACACTGGGATCTCAATCGCATCCAAATAAGATATTTGGAGAATATCGAACCAGCATCTAACTTTGTCCCACGTGATTGCTAACTGGGTCTGGGGTATGTACGTGATCAGCGTGTTAGCCGTACCCACGGCGACAGAACGACCGATGGACGGTGAAGCCATACAGACTCGACCATGCGTGTACGGGAGTAGGGAGTACGTCGAGGGCGCGATGGCGTACCTGTCTTGCGGGCGCGAACGCGGGTGGAGACGGCGGCCAGCGCGTGGCGCGCCAGGAAGACGACCTTCTTCCGCCATCACGCCATCACCGCGCGCACGGGCGCGGTGTGCGCGCGGTATCCTCGCGGCGGCGTCCAGCCTCGACACCTCCCCTCTTGCTCTTCCTAATTCGTGTCATGGGCCTGCTGTCCAAGATCCGATCGTGGTGGTGGTGTCCGTGGAGGGCGTCAGGTGGCGACATTGCAGGGGAGGCGGCGGCTCATGGAGAAGAGGACCGTGCATCATGTGGGAAACCTAGCGGGCAAGAGAGAGAATGAGGCTTCCGGAGATAGGTAGAGGAGTTGGGCTTTTTCCTCTCGGTTTGGATTGAAAAGGCCGGGTGGCAAAATAAACCGATAAACCAGGGGTGGGGCTTACGTTAAATAAAAATCAGTGGTGGTTTCGATCGATAGGTGGGAGGCTAACGAGACGAAACGACAACGTACTCCCCCCTTAGGAGTAGAGATGATGATTCAAAATAGATCATCACACAATTTTTTTTGATTTTAACTCTCTAGTAAAAATTAAGTAGTGTCACACAATTGCGGTATTAATTTGTTGTCACATCCAACAACCAAAATGTAGACTAAGCATCGGCAAACAGAGACACAATACAACATTTTTTACTGATTCAACTAGATCAATTACAAAAGTGAATTCCATTTTAACTTCCTAACAGAAAATTAAGTAGTGTCACATGATTGCAACATAAAATACAATGTCGCATGCACAAATATAGGTGAAAATCCAACGACTGAAAAATTGACTAAGCATCTATAAAAAAAGACATGATAAAAGACAAAAAAAAACATTATTCTAAAGTAGAATGAACTAAGGGCATTGGTATAACCTAAAAGAAGAGGAAAATGAAAAATAAAATAAAATAAAATAAAGTAGCACATAAATTACATAAAACTTGCACTGTTCCATAATATGCAAGAACTAGCGTATAGTATAACTTATAAATAACAATATTATTTGCACATATATTACTTAGAACTTGCATGTATATGTTCTTATATCCACAGATTTTCATTTACATCACCAAGTGCCTAAAAAGAAAAATAGTCCAACTATAAGACATAAAGAGCAGTTAATAGAGAATGGCATAAGGACCCAACAATTGACAAAAAAAAGAGCTTTAAAAATGATGAAAATAAAAAAAAATATAATGTGCACACAAATAGCAAAGAACTCTGACGTATACATCAAGTAATACTCAGTGTTCAAACCACCTCCTTAGAGATTAATCATATCTGGTGCACACAACCACACACACCCGGACACACTTGGAGAAAAGAGCGACTTGGGCACACACGCGCGCGCGCGCGCGCGCACACACACACACATGGAGTTACACAGGTCTAAAAATCTTGCGTTCCTATCCTCGTGAGACAAAGAAGGCTTTTACAGCCCGATGCAGACAATCTTGGCGCCATCACCTCACTAGCCAAAACACAAAGAAATTGACTGAAACGAGTCTGTCCACAGAAGGAATCGACGTGAAAAATACAACCAACACACAAATCACGAGGCAAAACAAACGATTGCAAAATTGACCGACAGGTAGAAAATTTCAGGTGCCTGCTAATTAGCCAACGCGAAAAAGTTTACAATACCACAAATGCCATACCAGAAATTTCACAAAATGCCATGCATTACAACTAAATCAACCATATCATGAAACAAATCAATGAAAACTTGCAAATTATTGTACAATAATTTTTTAAAGTTGTGCAACCCCAAAAATTGATGTTGTGCAACCAAGTGGATGTTACCATGGCAATTATCGGGACAACTACCCATGGAATGTTCAAAATAATTTTGCCCACCATGGTGTAAAAAACGAATTTACCATGTTTATTCAACAAAAAATTGTCGTGTTTGAAAAAAATTAAAGGATAAAATTTGCCATGGTACATACAATAATTTTTACATGGTTTTAAAATTGAAATTTGAATTGGTCCAAAAATATATTAATTTCCATGGTGAAAATAAAATTGTCATCTTTTCAATAATTTGCCCATGGTCCAAAACTAAATTTGCGATGGTCCATATACTAAATTTGCCATGGTCCATTAAGTAAATTTGCGATGATATATAGACTAAATTTCCCATGGTCCCATATAAAAGAAAATTTTCCATGTTAAACGAAACAAAATTTCCATGGCCCATAAAGTAAAATTGCCATGATTCATAAGCTAAAATTGCCATGGTCTTATACAAAAAGTAGTTTTTTTGCCATATTGCAAAGAAGGAAATTTGCCATGATCTACAATAAAAAGATAATTGTCGATTGCCATGTAGAATGAAAATGCCACGTTGCGTATGAAACTACTTAGATTTGTGCTAGAACACATTAATGGACAAAAATGTGTGCAAGTTTGACATGATGGCAAAACATAGTGTAAAATTGCCACGATGCACACAAGATGCCATGATACATACAAAACCAATTCCCATGATGCTAACATGAAAATCATAAATTAAATTGCCATGGTCCAAATGTAAAAGTTGTCATGGTAAGAATAAAACTGCCATGCTCACAATAAATTTCCATCATCCCTAAACTAAATTTGCCCTGGTCCATAGACTAAATTTTGTCATGATCAATAAACTAAAATTGGCATGGCCATGGTACCATATGAAAAGAATTTTTGCCATGTTGCAAAAAAGAAAGAAAATTTCCAAGGTCCATAAAGTGAAATTGTCACGATCCATAAACTATATTTGCCATGATCCATAAACTAAAATTGTCGTGGTCCCATGCTACTTGTGATAGTTGTTGGATTTCCCCGAAGAGGAAGGGTGTTGTAGTATAGTAGCAGATAGTATTTCCCTCAGTTCATGTAAAAAAGTATTTCCCTCAGTTAAGAACCAAGGTTATCGAACCAGAAGGAGATGGCACACAAACAACGTTAGCAACACCTACACAAACAAAGCAAATGCTTGCACCCAACAAAGGCAAGGGGATCGTCACTCCCCTTGTTCTTGCCAGTTGCAAGTATCAAATCTGGTAGTGATAGATATAATAAAAGTAAAATTAGAGTAAAGTAAAACAACCAAATAATTGTAAGATCGCTTGAATATAATTGAGAATGGACCCGGGGGCCATAGGTTCACTAGAGGCATCTCTCTCATAAATAGCATTGGTGGGTAAACAAATTACTGTTAGGCAATTGACAGAAAAGCGCATAATTATGATGATCATCCAAGGCATAATCAATAAATAGGCATTATGTCTGTGACAAGTAGACCGTTAAACTTACTGACGTCTACTACTATTACTCCACCCCCAAGACCGCTATCCAGCATGCATCTCAAAGTATTAAGTTCATGACAAACAGAGTAATGCATTAAGCAAGATGACATAATGTAGACATAATAAGATCAACTAATATGACCAAACCCTGTCGTTTTACCCTTGTAGAAGCAATACAAATGCGTGCCTCAGCCCCTCCTGTCACAGAGCAAGACTAACCACAAGATTGAGCCTACTACCAAGCACCTCTCCCACCGAAGATAAATCAATCTACTTGGCCAAAGAAGACAGATAGATCGGTGAGAAATACAAGGCTATAAAATTACACAATCAAAGAGAACTCAAAGGACTCAAATAATATCAATGAATAATCTGATCATAAACCCACAATTCATCGGATCCAAACAAACACACCGTAAAGATTACATCGAATTGATCTCGGAGGAGATAATTGTATTGAAGATCAAAAGAGAGAGAACAAGCCACCTAGCTACTACTATGGACCCATAGGTCCTGAAGGAACTACTCACACATCATCATGGAGGCAACAAGGTTGATGAAGATAGCCTCCCCAATGGTTCCCCCCTCCAGCAGACTACCGAAAAAGGCCTCCAGATGGGATCGTGGAAGAACAGAGGCTTGCCACAGCGGAAGAATTGTTCCGGATCTCGCTTTGGGGGTTTCTGAATATATGGGAATTTATAGGCCAAGAATTAGGGCAAACGGAGTCACGAGGGACCCACAAGCCAGGGTGGCACGCCCTACCCCCCAGGGCACGCCCCCTGCCTTGTGACCGCCTCGTGGGTCTTCTGGTCCTTCCCCGAAGCTTCCAGGCTCTCTTATTGTCCAAAAAAACTGTCAAAAAGTTTCATCATGTTTGGACTTCTGTAGGGATGGGTTTCTTGTGAAACAAAAAACATGCAGAAAACAGGAACTTGCACTGGGCACTAAGTTAATAGGTTAGTCCATAAAAATAATATAAAATGGCATATAAAGCATACAAAAGTGATAATGTAATAGCATGAAACAATAAAAAATTATTGATACATTGGAGACGTATCAGCATCCCCAACCTTAATTCCTGCTCGTAAATGATAAAAACAAAATTTTTGATGTGAAATGCTATCTAACATGTTCTTAATCATTTAATTCATTTGCGGTATGAATATTGGGAAGCGAGTGATTCAAGGCAATAGTCTATCAATTTGACATCAAAATAATAATACACAAGAATACTAGCAAACAATCATTGCCTTTCAAAATAAGAATGCTAAAGAACGTTATCCCTACCCACTTAATCATGTAAGCATGGCATAACTCGGTCTTCCTAGCACAAAGATATCTATCATGAACACCCCGGTGCCAAACCAAGCAATTGAATCAATAATTTTTCTCGCTTCAGCTTTTTCAACTCCCATGCCATACTTGAGCGTGAGCCATGGACTTAGCACTTTGGATGGCAAAGAGAATGATGATTGGGGTTTATCAAGGAAGATAAAAATATAAGAAAGTCTCACATCGACGAGGCGTGATCGTTAGGCAACGGAGAGGCCTTACAATAGATGTCAATGCGAGGAGTAGGGATTGCCATGCAACGGATTGTGGCACCCCGGCTCAGAGCAACCGGTTTACCTTGCATTGCCAGCCCAGAGATCAAGTCTTCTGGCAATACACAACAATTTGGTACAGAACACAACCGCTTTATTGATCTCTAGCGGATACATAGGTTCAAATGTTACAAGATAAGCGAGGCCAAGCGGCACACACGGTGCGGCTGTACGTATGTACATTATTTAGTGGACATCTCAGGGGCCTCGATGATAACGGGAACAACTACACGGCAGCGGAATGATGATGTAGCCGAACTCCACTCCACAGGGACACTGCTAGGACACGGCCTAGATCGCGACATACTGCTCGACATCAACGCCTTGCATGGCTTCTCCTGCATCTGGCATGATAAGCCAGGTGAGTACTTTGAATGTACTCGCAACTCACAACAAACAAAGCAAAAATGACAAACAATAACAAGGCATTTAACAAGTTTGATGCATGAAACTGGACATGATTGCTACCATGCTTGCTACATGAGTGAAATATTGCCAGGGTCCATTGGACCAACTTACCATCTTAGGGTTACCTCGTAACCACCGTCACCCACTTACCCATCGTGATCCCCACACGATCACTGCCATATCAATCATAGTGATCCTTACACGATCACCAACTCTGCATGTGCCATCTGGTGGATTTTAGTGTGCAGGTTTATTGTTTCTGTTGACCCACGGTGTGACCTATTACGAACCGTGTCCATGACCGAGGACGCGGCTATCGATAGATTATACACTCTGTAGAGGTTAGTACACTGTACCCACACCACGGAACTCATGGCCTCGTGCTCCCATTCGGGTGGACCAACGATATTCTGTCAAAACCAATCTATTGCATGACACTCTCCCGGCCACTCCGACAAATTCCCCTTTGGGCTATGTCATGGGTGGCCCCGATGTCAACTCGTGACATCCTCCACCTCTGTGGCTGCCACCGTCGTGGCCAAACAAAACATCGTCCCAAACGGGGACCTCAGTACCGTAAAACTCGGGCACACAAGGTTATGACTGCCTACCGGGCCAGGGTAGCGCCAGTGCACAACCTTCCCTAGTAGGAGGCACCGGCGAGAGGCATGACAATAGACCGCATTAGGGCCTCCCCATCCAGGCAAGTGTGGTTGCACCGGTGAGCTTGATTCGGTGGCACCATGACTCGATCAACAGCTTGTTCAAGTTGAATTATCATCAATTTTAACTTGAAAGAAATTCGAGCCATAGTGCGTGAATGGATGCATGGGTCATGATCATGAGTAACGAATGCATCATGCTACCATGAGAGTATATGACATGATCTCTACTGCACACTTAGCAAGAAACATCTTCTCTACTGCATAGCATCAAAATGACATGGAACAAATACAATGCAATAGGTTTTATATAGCACATTATTTTAATAGTGGAATATATGATGAATTTAATTCAAATAACTCTTGTCATTGCAATGCCATCCTTGCATATGAATATTGTGGCTTGCCTTGGTTCAGAGGAGTGTCACAATACTCCTGGTCTTCTCCAACATAACTAGGAGCTTCTGAAAATATTTTAAATACAAAAAGAAAATGTCACATAAAGCATTTCATTTCACCAGAAATTATCAACAGCAAGAAAAATTCTGAAATTTGAC
Source organism: Elymus sibiricus (assembly GCA_039707655.1). Taxonomy (NCBI): domain Eukaryota; kingdom Viridiplantae; phylum Streptophyta; class Magnoliopsida; order Poales; family Poaceae; genus Elymus; species Elymus sibiricus. The sequence continues at coordinate 314,004,231 of CM077676.1, forward strand.
ATGCTTAAACTTTTGCTCAATACAAACCAGTAGCAAAAAGAATCAATTCATTTGGACTTATAGAATAGAAGTTATAGCTGGTCAAAGTTGGGGTCAAAATCTGGTCAAAATATTCATTTAAATGAATTTAACCGAATTTCTAGAACAGGCCACGTCGAAGGCGTATTTCCAGAATACGCCTCCACTTATACGGCTTTGGGGGAGAGAGTGAGAGGCTGACAGTGGGGTCCTACTGTCAGGATTAAAAGAGAGAGAGAGAGAGGGAACAGTGCTCGGCGGCTCGGTCGCCGATGATTCTCCGGCGAGGAGACCACGGCGGTCGCCGGCGATGGGCGGGGTGAACTCAGCACGTCATGGCGAACACGCATGTACCCGAGGCGACGACTGGGGTGGACGGAGGGCGTCGGGAGGTTTAGAGATAGCGGCGGTGGAGCTCGTCGGATTTGACGATTTCGGCGACGATCCGGCGAACCAGTGGCACCGTCGAGCTCAGGAGATCACCACGACCTCAATGGGAACAGAGAGCGAAGCTGGGGGTGGCTGGGATGAGTGCATGATCCTGGAGGATCCACGGCGGATTTTGGCGATGATCGGTGGCAGGAGGCCCTCCCGGCCTTGCCGCGCTTGTTGGAGAGTGATTTGTGGCCAGAGGAGGTGAGGGCGATGGCTAGAAGGAGTCGGGGACGGCTCTATTTATAGATGGAGGGCAGGCATGCACTGGACTCCGCCGGCGACGAGCTGCAGAAGAAGAGACAGGGAGAAGAGCTTGGGTGTGACGTGGAGGAGATGTAGTGGAGCACAGGCTACATGGTGCACGAATGCGGGCACAGTGAGGCGCACTACGCGGAGCAGACGGAGCACGCGCGCTCACTGTTCCGCCTGGTAGCGTTCGGCCGCTTCCGGCGAGCGGCTTGCCGGCGTCGAGGAGGAGCAGGGCGAGGCTAGGTGGCGCGCGGGAGGCTGTTGCGAGGCGGGGACATGCTGCGGTGGCGAGCGGAGAGTGAATGGACGGCGGCAGAGGGGCCCGATGCATAGAGCACGGCGAGCGCATGCCAAAACCCGTGCACCCACGCGGTCACCACGTGCACTGGCACACGCGGTGCTTTCGGCGCTGCCAAACCATGTCAATCGTGAAGTCCCTTCAACGCGGTGCCTAGAGCTGCGCTTGGCTTGCCATCTGGCTCAGTGGATGTGACTTGAGCTTGATGCAAAGGTTCTGGACAGAAACTTGTGACAAAAGTTGGGGACAAACGGCTAGGAATTTGAGTGTGAAATTTTGGGGTTAAGCATCTCTTAGGAGGGTAGTCATGTGGTAAAAATTTCAGCTCCAACAGATCACGGAAAAATATACTTGCTTCACAAAGTGCCAATACTGACCAGAAGCAAAAATATTTTCCTTAGCTGAAAATTTCCAAATGACCATGGGATATTTTTGCATAGGAAGGGGATGCATGATCCAAAGAATATTTGGGAATTTTCTTGGAATTTTCTGAGCAATAAAACTGAGGGTTGCTTCATAGCTCAGTGAGAAAATAGGCATTTTCAGGAAGAAAAAGAATATAATGCCATAAAATAAAATTATCCAATGGCATTATGATGAGAGGGATGAGGTCTAGGGAGGGTTTAGGGATGATAGAACCCACTTGGAAGAAAATCAAAAATAATTCCAAGTGGCAAGTCCAAAAGAATTGACTGAAAACCCAAATGCAAATTAAAATATTCAATAAATCCCAATAAAAGAAAAAGGGCAAAAATCCAGGGTGTTACACGGATGTACTAGAGCTATAAGTGTATGAAGCTTTCTTTATGAAACTAAGTGGGTGTGCATCCAACTTGCTTGCTCATGAAGACCTCGAGCATTTGAGGAAGCTCTTCATCGGAATATACAAGCCAAGTTCTATATTGTAAAGATCCCACTAGTATATGAAAGTGAAAATCATGGAGACTCTCTATATGAAATACATGGTGCTATTATGAAGCACAAGTGTGGAAAAAAGATAGTAGTGCACCCCCTCTCTCTTTTCTCTCATTTTTTCTATTTTTTTTCTCTTTTGTCATGAACGGTCTCACGGACCTCATCCCCATTTTTTTGAGGACTCATAAGTCTCACTGGTACCGTTACGTGCTATACAAATGGTTTTTACCCCCTTTCCGCGACACAGTTTTAAACCGTCGCCTTGCCTGTGTGTGCGATAGGGGGGTCCTTCCACACGACCCAGAAACCGTCCGCGATAGGGCGACCCGCTGCTGAAGATTTTCGTAAACTAATCGTACGCGAAGTCGTGGCACTATGTTTCTGATCCGCGAGACATCCGAAATGATTTTGCAGATATCCACGTGTGCAAAAGGTGGATATCACAAACTTATTTCTACCGGTCTGTTTGCGATACGTACACTATCACACACAGTTTAAAATCATAAAATATGTGTGGTGTCTCCACTATCGCCAACGTGTCCATTTTCTTAAGTGTGTGTGATAGGTATACCTATCACACACGGTCTGCAAATGTGAACTGTCTTCTTTTTATCCGATATTACACACACATACAGGTTTTAAACGTTTGTGGTATTACCAGGAATCGCACACGCGCATATTACGGAAACGTGTGCGATACTTATGGCAATCCCACATGCATATAAGGATAAACCATGCGTTCGGGGGCTGAGTATCGCATACGTTTTCCGTGAAAGAACCGTGTGTTCTTTATTTTACCATCGCACACGTTGTTTTCTTTCTAACTGTGTGTACGGTGTTTTAATCCCTGCTGTTTAATTTTATTTTTTCCTGTAATTTATAATTCGAATTGGAATATTTCAAATTTTAAATTATGAAGTGCGGAATTTAAATATTTCGTATTCTCATCACAATGGTTCAACAACCAATCCATAAATCAAAATCTCAGTACAATGTGTTTAGTAATTACAGAATTAGGCAGCAGATTAACTATGAAGAACCACAATATTTAGAGGCGGTAAAGGTGAAGAGAGAAGTGTAAATCATTTTGGCTGCCGATAGTGTTGAAGAAGCGGAATGCCCATAATGTGCCCTCCTCCATGGCAAAGGCGTGCACAACTTTTTTCCAACCCCTTGTGCCGATCGCCCGCCCATCCTTCACCGCCTTCAGGAAGACTTCTAGACCATTATCATGGTAGTATGAATTATATACTTTAACCTTAGTTGCCTCCACTCCGGTCATGTAGTTTGCAAGGTAATCATGAGTAAAATGCTTTGGAAACCACTGAAAAGAGAAAACTTTCAGAAATTCTTGTCTAATAGAGTAACTCGTTGTGGGCAGGGGAAAAAGGCAACACATTACTTACCATCCTAAAGTTCACTGTTGTCTTGGATAAAGTGTAAATAAATAGTTCAATTCCCATAACCCGTCTATTTCGCCTAACAATCTTTCTTAGTTTCCTCACTTGACGCTTGTTCATGAATATCTCATTGCCCCATACGCAAAAGGGGTCGAAGCGTGGATCAGTACCGCTGATATATGTACCCGAGGCGATGGCTGGGGTGGACGGACGGCGTCGGGAGGTTCTTCTCCAGAGATGGCGGCGGCGGAGCTCTTCGGATTTGACGATTCCGGCGACGATCCGGTGAACCAGTGGCACCGTCGAGCTCAGGAGATCACCACGACCTCCAGGGGAACAGAGAGCGGAGCTGGGGGTGGCTGGGATGAGTGCATGATCCAGGGGGATCTGCGGCGGATTCCGGCGATGATCGGCGGCAGGAGGCCCTCCCGGCCTTGCCGCGCTTGTTGGGGAGTGATTTTTGGCCAGAGGAGGTGAGGGCGATGGCTAAAGGGAGTCGGGGACGGCTCTATTTATCGATGGAGGGCAGCCGTGCACTGGACTCCGCCGGTGACAAGCCGCAGAAGAAGAGAGAGGGAGAAGAGCTCGGGCACAACGTGGAGGAGATGTAGTGGAGCACAGGCTACGTGGTGCACGCACGCGGGCACAGTGAGGCGCACTACGCGGAGCAGACGGAGCACGCACGCTCGCTGTTCCACCTGGTAGCATTCGGCCGCTTTCGGTGAGTGGCTTGCCGGCGTCGGGGAGGAGCAGGGCAAGGCTAGGTGGCGCGTGGGAGGCTGCTGCGAGGGAGGGACATGCTGCGGTGGCGAGCGGAGAGTGAATGGACGGCGACAGAGGGGCCCGATGCACAGAGCGCGGCGAGCGCATGCCAAACCCCGTGCACCCACGCGGTCACCGCGTGCACTGGCACACGCGGTGCTTTCGGCGCTGCCAAACCGTGTCAATCGTGAAGTCCCTTCAACGCGGTGCCTAGAGCTGCGCTTGGCTTGCCATCTGGCTCAGTGGATGTGACTTGAGCTTGATGCAAAGGTTCTGGACAGAAACTTGTGACAAAAGTTGGGGACAAACGGCTAGGAATTTGAGTCTGAAATTTTGGGGTTAAGTATCTCTTAGGAGGGTAGTCATGTGGTAAAAATTTCAGCTCCAACAGATCAAGGAAAAATATACTTGCTTCACAAAGTGCCAATACTGACCAGAAGCAAAAATATTTTCCTTAGCTCAAAATTTCCAAATGACCATGGGATATTTTTGCATAGGAAGGTGAGGCATGATCCAAAGAATATTTGGGAATTTTCTTGGAATTTTCTGAGCAATAAAACTGAGGGTTGCTTCATAGCTCAGTGAGAAAATAGGCATTTTCAGGAAGAAAAAGAATATAATGCCATTAAATAAAATTATCCAATGGCATTATGATGAGAGGGATGAGGTCTAGGGAGGGTTTAGGGATGATAGAACCCACTTGGAAGAAAATCAAAAATAATTCCAAGTGGCAAGTCCAAAAGAATTGACTGAAAACCCAAATGCAAATTAAAATATTCAATAAATCCCAATAAAAGAAAAAGGGCAAAAATCCAGGGTGTTATAAACCTCCCCCCTTAGCATGAACCTCATCCTCGAGATTCGGTTGCTCAGGAAACAAATATGGGTATGCAGTCCTTAAGAAATTCTCTCTTTCCCAGATGGCCTCATCCTCAGTATGGTGCTCCCATTGGACCTTGTAGAACTTTATAGTTTTGCTGCGGGTGACTCTGTCCATCTCTTCTAAGATTCTCAAGGGTTTCTCTTCATATGTTAAATTTCTGGCTAGCTCTAGTTCGGTCATGTCTGTCTGTTTGGCGGGTGGTGCGATGCATTTCCGTAGCTGAGACACGTGGAAAACATCATGAACCTCGGATAGCTCTGGAGGTAATTCTAACTGGTAAGCCACTTTGCCCACTCTGGTCATGACTAGAAATGGACCGATGTATCTTGGTGCGAGCTTTTCCCGAGTGTGAAACCTTTTAACTCCTTTCATGGGGGTAACTCGGAGATAGGCATATTCACCTGGTTCGAAACCGATCTGCCTATGCCTTGAGTCATAGTAGCTCTTCTGACGAGATTTTGCTACTTGCAGTCTGTCTCGAATTTCTTTAACTTGCTTTTCTGGTTCCATCATCAAATCAGTCCCGAAGATTCGGCTGTCTCCTATCTGAGACCAGTTCAGCAGGGTACGACACTTACGTCCGTATAGAGCCTCAAAGGGGGACATCTTGAGACTATTTTGATAGCCGTTGTTGTAGGAAAACTCAGCGTACGGCAGACTGTCTTCCCATTTGGGTCCATGAGCAAGAGCACATGCCTGAAGCATGTCTTCCAAGATTTGATTCACCCATTCTGTCTGCCCATCTGTCTGAGGGTGATAAGCAGTGCTATGCTTCAAAGCGGTTCCCAAGGCTTGGTGTAGACGTAGCCAGAACGCCAAGGTAAATAAAGATCCTCGGTCTGAAGTGATAGTCCTGGGTATCCCATGCAGACTGACAATCCTGGATATGTAAAGTTGAGCGAGTTGGTCTGCACGGTAGGTTGTCCTTATTGGAATAAAGTGAGCCACCTTTGTCAACATGTCGACCACAACCCATATAGCGTTATTTCCTCGTGGTGTCTTCGGTAACCCCACGATGAAGTCCATGCAGATATCATCCCATTTCCATTGCGGAACGGGTAAGGGTTGAAGTAGACCGGCGGGTTTCTGATGTTCAGCCTTCACCTTATTGCATATATCGCAACAGACGACGTAATAGGCGATATCTTTCTTCATACCTTCCCACCAGAATGTTTGCTTCAAGTCTTGATACATTTTAGTGCCTCCGGGATGAATGGGGTATGCAGACTCGTGAGCTTCCTTCAGAATCTGCTGCTTTAATTCCCTAAGGTCCGGTACACAGACTCGATTCCAAAATCGGAGTGTACCTTTATCATCAATGTTGAAATCTGGTGTCTTCCCTTCTCGTACTTGGGCCATTACCTTGAGTAACATTGGATCACCAGGTTGAGCCTTTCGGATTTCGTCTTCCAGAGTAGGGGTTACTTCCAAGGTGACCATGCAGGTTGCATCACAAAGGATCATATTGAGCTGAGCTATTTCTTCTCGAAGTGCTGGGTGCAGATGCTCGATTAATGAGTTTGCTGTGGCCGGTTTGCGACTAAGAGCATCGGCAACCACATTTGCTTTTCCTGGGTGGTAGTTGATACCAAGGTCATAGTCTTTGACCAACTCAAGCCATCTTCTTTGCCGGAGGTTCAAGTCCGGTTGAGTGAATATATACTTGAGACTCTTGTGGTCGGTGTAGATTTGGCATCGTTTTCCAATGATGTAATGCCTCCAAATTTTTAAGGCATGGACCACAGCTGCCATCTCCAGGTCATGTGTAGGATAATTCTCCTCATGCGGTCGGAGCTGTCTTGATGCATAGGCCACGACCTTTCCATCTTGCATAAGCACACACCCAATGCCACGCCTGGATGCGTCGCAATAGATATCGAAACTCCGGTAGATATTTGGTAGAGTCAACACTGGAGCGGTGGTCAAATGGGTCTTTAGCTCATTGAAACTGTTCTCACATGCTTCAGTCCATATAAACTTCTGATTCTTCTTGAGTAGTTCCGTCATTGGTTTGGTGATCTTTGAGAAGCCTTTAATGAAGCGACGGTAATAACCTGCCAGACCCAAGAAACTCCTGATTTCTGTCACTAAAACAGGCGTCTTCCAATTTAATACTTCTCTGACTTTGCTTTGATCCGCGGCCACTCCTTGAGCGAAAAGAGTATGCCCAAGGAAAGCCACTTCCTTCAGCCAAAATTCGCATTTGCTGAACTTGGCGTAGAGTTGATGAGCGCGTAATCGCTCCAATACTGCTCGGAGATGCTGTTTGTGATCTTCTTCACTTTTGGAATATATAAGGATGTCATCAATGAATACTACCACAAACTTGTCCAAAAAGTCCATGAACACCTTGTTCATCATGTGCATGAAGAATGCAAGAGCATTGGTCAGCCCAAATGACTTGACCGTATACTCGTACAACCCATATCGTGTAGTGAATGCTGTTTTGGGGATATCTTCTTTTCTGATTTTCAACTGGTGATACCCGGTGCGCAAATCAATCTTGGAGAACACTTGAGCTCCACTAAGTTGATCGAACAAATCATCGATCCTGGGCAGCGGGTATTTATTCTTGATTGTGACATCATTGAGAGCGCGGTAGTCAACACACATCAGGAGACTGCCATCCTTCTTGCCCACAAATATTGCAGGTGCACCCCAAGGAGACGAACTGGGGCGAATATATCCTTTTTGAAGCATCTCATCCAATTGCTTCTTCAACTCCACTAGTTTGGATGAAGGCATTCGATAATATTTCTTGTAAATCGGTGCTGTCCCGAGCACAAGCTCAATAGAAAACTCAAGCTCTCGATCGGGTGGCATGCCTGGCAATTTGTCTGGAAACACATATGGGAATTCACAGACCGCTGGGACTAGATTCATATCTGTAGCAATTGCTGCATAAACCATCCCCTTCCTTGGCATGGCTCTACCGGCAAAGAACCGAGCAGACTGGCCCAAGGGATTTATTAGCATGACTTCTCTTGTTGCGCAATTGATGCAGACCTGGTGTCTTGTCAACCAATCCATCCCCAAAATAATATCCAATTTTGGAGATTCAATGGATACCAGGGATGCGGGGAAGATAACTCCATTGATTGATATTTCCAATCCTCGGCATACAATATTTGTCCTGAGCCTGGATCCAGGGGATTGTACCACCATAACTTTGTCCAAAAGAGTATAGGAAAGTCGATGCTGGGCAACAAAACTCCGCAAAATAAAAGAATGGGAAGCCCCAAAATCGAATAAAATTGTTGCAGGTATGTCATTAATAGGAAACATACCAATGACCACATCGGGAACTTCGGAAGCTTCTTCAGCGGAGATATGATGAACTTGCCCTTGAATATACTTCCGGTTGGGTAATTGCCCCACATAATTGACTTGAGGCTTCAGGTTGGTTGGCGACTTTCCGTTCTTGGGACATTGCCTAGCGTAATGCCCAGTTTGTCCGCATGAGTAACATGCATTGTTACGCTGACAATCTTCCTTGTTTGGCTTGGTGACCACAGTCTTAATCTGACTTTCATTCTTGATGTTCCCCTGCTGCCAGGTTGGCTTGAACTTGAACTGTGATTGCTGCCAAGTACGAACCTTCTGAAAAACTTGTCCTTCCTTCTTGGGTTCAAACTTGCGTTTGCGGTCTTCATATGCAGTCTTATGATCATTAACAAGTTTGTGTTCCCTTTTGGCAATGAGTGCCTTGTTCACCAGAGTTTGGAAATCAAGGAAATCCAGCATACTGAGTGCACATCGGAGGGTAAGGTTGAGTCCTCCGAGGAACCGATCTATTTTCCGTTCTTTGGTGGCCACATCATGTGTGGAATAACGGGCCAAGTGATTGAACTTGTTTAAATACTCACTTACAGTCGAGTTCCCTTGTGTAAGTGTGAGGAATTCTCACTGCTTGACCTTCAAGATACCGGCGGGAATATGATACTTGCGGAATTTATCTTTGAATTTATCCCAAGTAATCTCATCTTCAGCAGGCCAAATAATTTTGGTATTGTCCCGCCATATCGCAGCTGGTCCTTCCAGATAATGAGTGGCGAAGGGTACCTTATCAGCATCTTCAGTGCGAGCAATTTCTTGCTTCTTCTCAATAGTCCTCAACCAGTCATCGACTTCCATTGGATCCACTGCTTGACTGAAACTTGGCGGTTTGGTCCTCTGAAAGTCTGACAGCTTGGAGTGATTACCATTGTGATTATTCTGCCCGACCATAGTCTGCATGCTTCTCAGGAACTCCATCAGATCTTGGTTCCTCTTTTCCTCAAACATCTGCATGGTATGCTCTGTTGTGGTTGCTTGTGGTGGAGGAGGTGGTGGCTGATATGGTTTTGGAGAATGTCCTGCTTGCCTGGTGGATCGACGAACTGGAGTATCGTCCCCACCATGACAGTTACTGCCACACCTTGTCATCCTATATATATGTTTCCCAATACGAAGCATCGAGATGAGCAACATCCATAATAGAAAAAAATAGGAAGGTGAAGCAACAAACCCGGAAGAGAAAAGCGAGGAAAAATCCAAGGCAAATAGCGAAACACCATAATTATACAATACATCATCCAACATACATAACAGGATGACAGCATGGATAGTACTACTCCATGCATACAACCAAACATCACATCATCCTCGTCTACTCGCGACGGCAGCGATCGCACTGGCACTCTGACGGTCCTGCTGGTGTCTCCTCGGTGTCAGACTCCGAATCAGAACTAATAACGGACACCTCCGGAGCAAAGGAAACACGACGACGCTGACGGGACGACTCTCCCTCATGGTTTGGAGCAGGGTGGCTCCGCAGCATCGGAGCGGCTGGGGTAGCGAGAAGCATAGCCCACTGGGCTGGGGACTCATGGGGAGTCACCGCCGAAGTACCCGAGTTACTCTGAGAAGGTGTGGGAGTCACTGGTGCAGGTGGAGGTAAGGTAACTGGAGGAACAAGCGATGTATGGATAACTGAAGGTTGAGCGAACGCAGATCGAGCGGCAGCTAACTCGTCTCGAGTGCGGTTCAGCTCCTGGGCTAGGCTGACGGTCAGAAAGTATCCAGTCGTTATGTAACGAGACAGGTGGCTGGCTGACCGGTCACACTCTAGGTCAATGTAAGGGAAACGGATTTGTCCTGACTCAAACAGGGACGGATAGAAGTAGAAACCTGGGTGAGTCTGCATCTGAATCTCATTATATCGCAAGTCAGTGAGAGCCTCGAATGCTACAAACTGGATCGCCTGGTCGGGTGTAGAAGTAGTCCCGCCCTTGGTGGAGCGAGTGTAAGTGCCCACCACAGTATTGTTGTGCATGACGACCTCCGCGTGATACTCGTAAATACTATCTGCAAGCTGCTCTCGGTACACCTGGTACACAGGGTCATCGCCGTCGGGGTAGAGTCGGCGCCACACCTTGCTAAGCAGATGCGGAAAGGTGGAAGGTGCCGGCTCAGGCTAATACGGATAAGGGACTGGTGCCATCTACACTCACAATATTAGCTGATCAGCATTAACAGTAAACTATATGCATGCAATGCAACACCCAAGTGCAGAGTCAAACTTGAGCATGAGCCATGGACTTAGCACTTTGGATGGCAAAGAGAATGATGATTGGGGTTTATAAAGGAAGATAAAAATATAAGAAAGTCTCACATCGACGAGGCGTGATCGTTAGGCAATGGAGAGGCCTTACAATAGATGTCAATGCGAGGAGTAGGGATTGTCATGCAACAGATTGTGGCACCCCGGCTCAGACCAACCGGTTTACCTTGCATTGCCAGCCCAGAGATCAAGTCTTCTGGCAATACACAACAATTTGGTACATAACACAACCACTTTATTGATCTCTAGCGGATACAAAGGTTCAAATGTTACAAGATAAGCGAGGCCAAGCGGCAAACATGGTGCGGCTGCACTTATGTACATTATTTAGTGGACATCTCAGGGGCCTCGATGATAACGGGAACAACTATGCGGCAGCGGAATGATGATGTAGCCGAACTCCACTCCACAGGGACACTGCTGGGACACGGCCTAGATCGCGACATACGGCTCGACATCAACGCCTTGCATGGCTTCTCCTGCATCTGGCATGATAAGCCAGGTGAGTACTTTGAATGTACTCGCAACTCACAGCAAACAAAGCAAAAATGACAAACAATAACAAGGCATTTAACAAGTTTGATGCATGAAACTCGACATGATTGCTACCATGCTTGCTACATGAGTGAAATATTGCCAGGGTCCATTGGACCAACTTACCATCTCAGGGTTACCTCGTAACCACCGTCACCCACTTACCCATCGTGAACCCCACACGATCACAGCCATATCAATCATAGTGATCCTTACACGATCACCAACTCTGCAGGTGCCATCTGGTGGATTTTAGTGTGCAGGTTTATTGTTTCTGTTGACCCACGGTGTGACCTACTACGAACTGTGTCCATGACCGAGGACGCGGCTATCGATAGATTATACACTCTGCAGAGGTTAGTACACTATACCCACACCACGGAACTCATGGCCTCGTGCTCCCATTCGGGTGGACCAACGATATTCCGTCAAAACCAATCTATTGCATGACACTCTCCCAGCCACTCCGACAAACTCCCCTTTGGGCTATGTCATGGGTGGCCCCGATGTCAACTCGTGACATCCGCCACCTCTGTGGCTGCCACCGTCGTGGCCAAACAAAACATCGTCCCAAATGGGGACCTCGGTACCGTAAAACTCGGGCACACAAGGTTATGACTGCCTACCGGGCCAGGGTAGCGCCAGTGCACAACCTTCCCTAGTAGGAGGCACCGGCGAGAGGCATGACAATAGACCGCATTAGGGCCTCCCCATCTAGGCAAGTGTGGTTGCACCGGTGAGCTCGATTCGGTGGCACCATGACTCGATCAACAACTTGTTCAAGTTGAATTATCGTCAATTTTAACTTGAAAGAAATTCGAGCCATAGTGCGTGAATGGATGCACGGGTCATGATCATGAGTAACGAATGCATCATGCTACCATGAGAGTATATGACATGATCTCTACTGCACACTTAGCAAGAAACATCTTCTCTACTACATAGCATCAAAATGACATGGAACAAATACAATGCAATAGGTTTTATATAGCACATTATTTTAATAGTGGAATATATGATGAATTTAATTCAAATAACTCTTGTCATTGCAATGCCATCCTTGCATATGAATGTTGTGGCTTGCCTTGGTTCAGAGGAGTGTCACAATACTCCTGGTCTTCTCCAACATAACTAGGAGCTTCTCAAAATATTTTAAATGCAAAAAGAAAATGTCACATAAAGCATTTTATTTCACCAGAAATTATCAACAGCAACAAAAATTCTGAAATTTGACATGCTTAAATTTTAGCTCAATACAAACCAGTAGCAAAAAGAATCAATTCATTTGGACTTATAGAATAGAAGTTATAGCTGGTCAAAGTTGGGGTCAAAATCTGGTCAAAATATTCATTTAAATGAATTTAACCAAATTTCCAGAACAGGCCACGTCGAAGGCGTATTTCCAGAATACGCCTCCACTTATACCGCTTTGGGGGAGAGAGTGAGAGGCTGACAGTGAGGTCCCACTGTCAGGATTAAAAGAGAGAGAGAGAGGGAACAGTGCTCGGCGGCTCGGTCGCCGGTGATTCTCCGGCGAGGAGACCACGGTGGTCGCCGGCGATGGGGAGGAGCAGGGTGAGGCTAGGTGGCGCGCGGGAGGCTGCTGCGAGGCGGGGACATGATGCGGTGGCGAGCGGAGAGTGAATGGACGGCGGCAGAGGGGCCCGATGCACAGAGCGCGGCGAGCGCATGCCAAACCCCATGCACCCACGCGGTCACAACGTGCACTGGCACACGCGGTGCTTTCGGCGCTGCCAAACCATGTCAATCGTGAAGTCCCTTCAACGCGGTGCCTAGAGCTGCGCTTGGCTTGCCATCTGGCTCAGTGGATGTGACTTGAGCTTGATGCAAAGTTTCTGGACAGAAACTTGTGACAAAAGTTGGGGACAAACAGCTAGGAATTTGAGTTTGAAATTTTGGGGTTAAGCATCTCTTAGGAGGGTAGTCATGTGGTAAAAATTTCAGCTCCAACAGATCAAGGAAAAATATACTTGCTTCACAAAGTGCCAATACTGACCAGAAGCAAAAATATTTTCCTTAGCTGAAAATTTCCAAATGACCATGGGATATTTTTGCATAGGAAGGTGAGGCATGATCCAAAGAATATTTGGGAATTTTCTTGGAATTTTTTGAGCAATAAAACTGAGGGTTGCTTCATAGCTCAGTGTGAAAATAGGCATTTTCAGGAAGAAAAAGAATATAATGCCATTAAATAAAATTATCCAATGGCATTATGATGAGAGGGATGAGGTCTAGGGAGGGTTTAGGGATGATAGAACCCACTTGGAAGAAAATCAAAAATAATTCCAAGTGGAAAGTCCAAAGGAATTGACTGAAAACCCAAATGCAAATTAAAATATTCAATAAATCCCAATAAAAGGAAAAGGGTAAAAATCCAGGGTGTTACACAGATGTACTAGAGCTATAAGTGTATGAAGCTCTCTATCTGAAACTAAGTTGGTGTGCATCCAACTTGCTTGCTCATGAAGACCTCGAGCATTTGAGGAAGCTCTTCATTGGAATATACAAGCCAAGTTCTATAATGTAAAGATCCCACTAGTATATGAAAGTGAAAATCATGGAGACTCTCTATATGAAATACATGGTGCTATTATGAAACACAAGTGTGGAAAAAAGATAGTAGTGCACCCCCTCTCTCTTTTCTCTCATTTTTTCTATTTTTTTCTCTTTTGTCATGAACGGTCTCACGGACCTCATCCCCACTTTTTTGAGGACTCATAAGTCTCACTGGTACCGTTACGTGCTATACAAATGGTTTTTACCCCCTTTCCGTGACACAGTTTTAAATCGTCGCCTTGCCTGTGTGTGCGATAGGGGGGGGGGTCCTTCCACACGACCCAGAAACCGTCCGCGATAGGGCGACCCGCTGCTTATGATTTTTGTAAACTAATCGTATGCGAAGTCGTGGCACTATGTTTCTGATCCGCGAGACATCCGAAACGATTTTGCAGATATCCACGTGTGCAAAAGGTGGATATCACAAACTTATTTCTACCGGTCTGTTTGCGATACGTACACTATCACACACAGTTTAAAATCATAAAATATGTGTGGTGTCTCCACTATCGCCAACGTGTCCATTTTCTTAAGTGTGTGCGATAGGTATACCTATCACACACGGTCTGCAAATGTGAACTGTCTTCTTTTTATCCGATATTACACACACATACAGGTTTGAAACATTTGTGGTATTACCAGGAATTGCACACGCGCATATTACGGAAATGTGTGCGATACTTATGGCAATCCCACATGCATATAAGGATAAACCATGCGTTCGGGGGCTGAGTATCGCATACGTTTTCCGTGAAAGAACCGTGTGTTCTTTATTTTACCATCGCACATGTTGTTTTCTTTCTAACTGTGTGTACGGTGTTTTAATCCCTGCTCTTTAATTTTATTTTTTCCTGTAATTTATAATTCAAATTGGAATATTTGAAATTTTAAATTATGAAGTGCGGAATTTAAATATTTCGTATTCTCATCACAATGGTTCAACAACCAATCCATAAATCAAAATCTCAGTACAATGTGGTCAGTAATTACAGAATTAGGCAGTAGATTAACTATGAAGAACCACAATATTTAGAGGCGGTAAAGATGAAGAGAGAAGTGTAAATCATTTTGGCTGCCGATAGTGTTGAAGAAGCGGAATGCCCATAATGTGCCCTCCTCCATGGCAAAGGCGCGCACAACTTTTGTCCAACCCCTTGTGACGATCGCCCGCCCATCCTTCACCGCCTTCAGGAAGACTTCTAGACCATTATCATGGTAGTATGAATTATATACTTTAACCTTAGTTGCCTCCACTCCGGTCATGTAGTTTGCAAGGTAACCATGAGTAAAATGCTTTGGAAACCACTAAAAAGAGAAAACTTTCAAAAATTCTTGTCTAATAGAGTAACTCGTTGTGGGCAGGGGGAAAAGGCAACAGATTACTTACCATCCTAAAGTTCACTGTTGTCTTGGATAAAGTGTAAATAAAGAGTTTAATTCCCATAACCCATCTATTTCGCCTAACAATCTTTCTTAGTTTCCTCACTTGACACTTGTTCATGAATATCTCATTGCCCCATATGCAAAAGGGGTCGAAGCGTGGATCAGTACAACTGATATATGTACCTACAAGCAACCACTAAATGTTAGAAGCTAAACTTCAATTGCACAAATGATGTAAAATACTATAAGACATGGGATGCAACTAACCTCGACGGCAAACAACAGGATCGCCCGTTGCGGCCCTGCGTAAGTACATGGAAAGGCATGTTAACTACATCCACCAAAAATAGCAAATGGTAATAAAATGACAGCATCTCTAGTGATATCTCCATTGCGAAGAGTAGCACGGTAGTAAAGGGACAGATTAAAAAATGGATAGAACTGTTTGCTACAACAGGCTTAACAGCAACCTAAGTCAGGCACTGTAAGTTTCTAGCTAGTATTGGTGAAATTGAACTGGACAGTTCATACTTGAACATGACAGTGTACATTACTAAAATAAACAAGTCATGTGTTAAGTACAGACAACCTAATATAGCCATTGAAACGGGTACTGATGAAATTGAAATTAACAGAGTTAAACATCTCAAGGCAAGTACTGCTAGAGCAGAGAATGGCCCAGTTGTCTATCAAAAGGTAGGGGAAATAGCTAAGAATGGTTAGGCGTGTTTACTACAATAGGCTTAATACATGAACCATATAAAACATAGCCATTGCAACTGGTATTGGTAAAATTGAACTGGACAGTTCCTACTTGGTAAATCCCGAGGGGTAGTTGGTGGGGCACTTCATCTGGGCCATAGCCCGCCCCAAGTCGGCGGCGGTGGAGGCGAGGTGTTCCTCCGGGTTGAAGCGTGGATCAGTGCCGCTGACATGTGTACCTACAAGAAGCAAGTAAATCCTACAAGCTAAATTGCAATTGCAGAAATGATGTAAAGTACTATAAGACATTGGGATGGAACTAACCTCGACGGTAAACAACAACATCTCCCATTGTGGCCCTGTGTAAGTACATGGAAAGGCATGTAAACTACAACAGGGTTGACATCCACCAAAAATAGAAAATGGTAATAAAACGACAGTGTCGGCCCAGTGGGAACCAGGGTACCACGGCCCGTCTGCCTCTGGCCCAGGAGGCGGCGCTTGGGCCGGACCAAGCGAGATGGCCCTGGCATCGTTGCCCGGGAGGGGTCGCCTCGCGAGGGTTAGCCTCGCGAGGCCCCTCATCGCCACGCCAAGCCCTGGCGAGGCCGGCAAGCCCCGGATCGCCTCGTGAGGCAATCCCTCGGGAGGCCGCTTTGCGGGGCGTGGCGCACGGTGCCGGCCTCGGGGCGGCCGGCCCGTCACGTGGGTGACGCCCCGGCGACAGGACGAGGACAGCAGGGTACAACTCAGGGACAGCAGGATGCAGCTCAGGCGGGATTCCATTCTGGTGATAGGGGAGCAGTGGCATATGCCTTCCACCAAAAGGAAGCCCCAAGATATTCCCTCTTTGGTGAAGGAGGATCAGGACGGATCAGCGCGCCAGGATGGAGGTCATCGCCAAGCCCACCAACATGTAACAAGGAGCTGCTTTAGCAGGCGGAGACGGCCTTTAGTCAGGATAAGCCAGCGCTCTTGTCCCCCTTTTGAATCGCCGCCCTGTAGCAACCCTTTCCCGCTCATATTTTCGGGGAAGAGGACCAAGGCACTACAAAAGGGGCAGGGCTGCTTCCATGTAAGGGGATCGACCCATTCTCCCCCACACCTCTTGTACCTCGAGCACAAGCTCTCCACCACAGAGCAATCCAACACAAGCAGGAGCAGGGTATTACACCGCACGGTGGCCCGAACCTGGGTAGCTCGCGTGTCCCCTTCGTGCCCGGTGAGAGCCAGCAATTCTGTCGTGTCCCCACCGTAGTCCCGTCGTAGGCTGCCAATCAAAGTCCCCCAGAGTTTGAATCCTAAGTTCTTGGAGAAGTTTCTTGGACGCAGATCCTAGACTCCGATAGACAACATCTGTAGTGATATCTTCATTGCGAAGAGTTGCACAGTAGTAAAGGGACAGATTCAAAAATGGATAGAACTGTTTGCCACAACAGGCTTAACAGCAACCTAAGTCAGGCATTGTAAGTTTCTAGCTGGTATTGGTGAAATTGAACTGGGCAGTTCATACTTGAACATCACAGTGTACATTACTGAAATAAACAAGGCATGTGTTAAGTACAGACAACCTAATATATCCATTGAAACTGGTACTAATGAAATTGAAATTGACAGAGTTAAACATCACAAGGCAAGCGCTGCTAGAGCAGAGAATGGCCCAGTTATCTATAAAAAGGCAGGGGAAATAGCTAAGAATGGTTAGGCGTGTTTACTACAACAGGCTTAATACATCAACCATACAAAACATAGCCATTGCAACTGGTATTGGTAAAATTGAACTGGGCAGTTCATACTTGGTAAATCCCGAGGGGTAGTTGCTGGGGCACTTCATCTGGGCCAGATCCCGCACCAAGTCGGCGGCGGCGGAGGCGAGGTGTTCCTCCGGGTCGACACGCACAGCGGACACCGCGCCATCGACCGCCTTCAGCTCCTCGACCTCCATCATTATGCTTACGCGGTGATGCTCTGGAGTAGGGGGTGGGGATTTGGAGGCATGAGGATGTTTCACAGGCGCCATCTAAGCAATCAGGCCGTCGCGGTGATGGAGATCGGTGGGTTACCTGACTGGATCGACGAGGCTCGGGCAGAACGTAGATGTGGTTGAAGCTGTTGTTGCGGCGGCGGTGGTTTGAGCTGCCGAAAGAAGGGGGGGATACTGCGGAAATGTGATGGGTGGGGATGGGTTTGGGGGGGGGGGTAAATTCTGAAATCCCGCGCCTACTGAAAATTTCGCTGCGAAACTCGAAACTTACGCGGGCGAAACACACAACGCACACGAAGCGTATAATATACTCGTGTGCGAGAAAGGAGAGAATTGGCGGATCCCGTATTCAAAAAATTGTGCACGTGGAGTTAATTAAATCACTCACGGGCGGTCGTGATGGTACGTGTGCGATGTTTTCTAACTGACTTATGGATCAGTAACGCACACGATACGCCATAGCAACCGTGTTTTTTGTGCTCTTCTAAGAATTAAAATATCTATCAGCATGTAGTGCCATAACCTGCAAATTTAAAAATATATTTCATTGTAGTAGGGCTATCAACGTACATGAACGAGGCGAAGTTGACACTCAATGAACAATCATAATTAATTAAACAAATGTATGGGCGACACACACACACTAACTACTTCTCGCATGCTGGCCAGACGCAGACGCCGTCGTTCTCCTTCCCGGCCTTATCGGTGGTAGCCCACCATGCTTGGATCTCCGCCTGGCTCTCCTCAGCAGTGCATGCGGCCACTTCTTTCTTGCGGCGGTGGGACTCTCTTCTCTTGAGTGCTTTCTGCCTTTTCCGCTCCTTCTGTGCGGCTTTGGCCTCCTCTTGCTCCACCGCCCATTCGGCCATGGCAGCTTCAAAGTCCGCCCATGTAGGTGTGCGATCGCGGGCGGTGATGAACTCGGCGCGGCGGGATGACATCGCTTCCTTACCAGTTAGTGTGCGGTCGCGGGTGGCGATGAACTCGGCGCGTCGGGATGCCATCGCTTCCTTACCAGTTAGTGTGCGGCGCGGTGGCATGGACGACGATGCTTGGAGAGAGCTCTGGGATGGAGTGGCCGGACAACCGTACGTAGTGCGGTGGTTTTTTAGAGCACTCGAGATCTGATTGCCTATGAGAACCGTGTGCGCTAACCCTATTGTGCGTTGCGTTCTGATTGGCCGGAACCCCAGCCACGCGGATCGTGCGTGTGCACCGTAGGATGCACCGCGATCGAACGGCAATCCACATCCCTCCCAACACACCTGTGTAGCTGTAGCTGGGATTTGACTTATATGCGCTAATTGTCAGGTAAATGCTATAAAGTGCTTTAGTATATCAAACGAGTCCTGAAATGCGCAAAAATTTAAAATTTAGCGGCTGATGGTGCTTGCGCATCGTGTAAATAGTCTGGACGCGAAACGATAAAGTCATAGTAAATTCAAGTCCAAATTGCCACACATGTCCTTGAAATCTCTCCCCATTCTTCGTAAAAGGCATGCAAATTTACTAAACACCACAAGCATGATTTTCCAAACCGTTTTTTTGCACTTTTCGTGGACCGATTGTGCGAAGTTGAATTATGCGCATTAATGCCTAGAAAATGCACATAACTGCCCAAATATAGTAAATTAGACCGGAAACATGCCAAATTTGAACACGGTGCATGACAGGGTCTATGTTGATCATAGAAAAAATTCTTGGACAAACGATGAAGGAACTTTGGATTCCCCTTCAAACTTGGTGATCTCCCTCTCGAAACCACCAAAACTTCCTTTTGTGATGGTTTTGTTTATGAAGAGCGTGTACAACTAGGTTAGCCGAACCTTCTCAAAAAATTACCACACTTTACTGAGGTCATACCATGGCACCATGCCAGGTATCATCTTTTTAGGCATGTTTTTCAATTTTCTAGAGTCGAAAAACCAATAAACAACACGTTTGTGGTTGACTCTTGGGACACATGTGTAGGAGATATGCCCTAGAGGCAATAATAAATGTTATTATTTATCCCCATGTTCCTAATTATGTTTATGTTTCATGCTATAACTGCCATGGTTCCCGAGCCCGTATATCCATAAAGACTCTGAGGAAAACCCATGTGCACGTGTGGAATAATAAACGATAAAATGTATTCCTAGTCAAGCCTCTGAGACTAGCTCAAGTGTTGCATGATGATTACGTTTTCCTAATCATGGGCATGTCTATGCCGGCAACTTTGAGGGCACAATGCTAGAAGAACATTTGTGCTGAATCGACCCGATTTGATGTTATGCTATGAGATACATTCTTCACAAGTTAATGGTTAATAACACAGAGAAAGTTAATGTTTGCATAATTCCATAGACCATGAGAGTATCGAGTTTCTTCATGCTTGCTTCATGAACTTTGGGGTTAGTTAAATGTCATCCGTAACAGGGTGGCTATTACGGCGGCTTACGGGTTCATGGAAAAGTATGACAAGTAACTTGATTGCTCAAGATTGGGATTTGTTCCTCGGACGATGGAGAGATATTCTTAGGGCCCTCTCGGTGTTACGGTATCCATCATCGTCTGGCCAGACACAATGTGATTTGATCACAGGGATGCCGGAACACGGGAACGAGAAAAGAGAACAAAACCGGTAACGAGGTAACTGGCATAGTGGACAAGTTGTTGATCCTTGGGGACGCCAATAAATCTCACCTCGGGTGTTTGTAACATATCGTGAAGCAACAGGAATAGCACACAACAACTAGAGGTTCACTCGAATATTCATTCGTGTGGGTATAGGGATCAATATGGGTGTCCATGGTTCCGCTATTGATCATTGGTCGGAAAGTGTTCCGGTCATGTCTATACTTCACCGAACCTATAGGGTCACACGCTTAAGGGTCATCTATCTGCTGAATACTAGACAGGGAGTCTGAGAGAAAGTCACCGGAAAAGTTTCGGAGACGATGGAAAAGTTCCGGAGAGAAAAGCGGAAGTGTTTCGGAGTTAACGAAAATGTTTCAAAATAAAACCATCATACCAAAAATGTTCCGGAGCACATCCATAATATTTTAGAGGGTGCCGGAAATGTTCTGGGACCTTCGGGAATTTTTCCGTCAATTACACGCGGGAAAACATCTTGTCCCAGCGAAAGGGGACAAGATCCCATGTTTCGTGGGGGCAATTTTTGGGGGCGCCCCCTTTAGGGGGCAGCCTCCTTGTTGGTGGACAAGGTGTTGGGGGCCCCCCCATGGTGGGGGGCAGACCCCACAAATGGTGGAGCTGGTTGGGAGGGGGTGGGGCCCCATGTTGGGGCACCATGGACAAGGGAACATGTTTTCTCCATGTTTGGTGGGAACATGTTTTCCTTGTTTCGTGGGTGCATGTTTTGTGGGCTGAATTTTCAGCCCCCCACCCCTTCCACCACTATATAAGGAGGAGGAGAGGAGCTCTCCAACTCTCTCCAACTCTCTCACAAATGCCATGCATGATCTGGCTTTCTTCTCTCCCTCCCACGAAATAGTTTCGTAGAGCCGAAAGGCTGTCTAGGTTCCGGTGGGAACTAGTTCTGGACGGCGAAGCCCTGCCGGATAGGTGACACCATATGTGTGCAGCCCCGTAGAGAGGTTGTAGGTTTGATCTTTTGCCCGAGGGACTGTTCGAGTGTCCTCCCGAAGGGCTGTCCGAGTGACCGTCTAAGTTTTGTGGGTCCTCCCAAAGGGCTGTCCGTGACACCGTCCAAGGGACTGTCCGACCGCCTCCCGGAGGGCTGTCCGAGGAGCGGACGAGGGAGTACATCCTCGCGGTTGGGAGGTTGTAAATCCTAGCTGCGGGGATTTGCACCGACGATCTTCATCGACTCTCCTTCCGCTGCGCTACGAGTCGGTAACGATCAGATCAAAAACCTTGTATGCGATCTTCATAGTGGTCCTGGGCTGGT
This sequence comes from Elymus sibiricus, assembly GCA_039707655.1. Taxonomy (NCBI): domain Eukaryota; kingdom Viridiplantae; phylum Streptophyta; class Magnoliopsida; order Poales; family Poaceae; genus Elymus; species Elymus sibiricus. The sequence goes on from CM077676.1 coordinate 314,025,886, forward strand.
GCGTAGGTCGATTTTGTTTGTTTTCTGTCACGTTCCCCTACAGTGGCATCATGAGCCGTGCTATGCGTAGATGCAGGTTACGATCTAGAATACATAGAGATGTATGGGTGTTGCGCAATATAATTTGTAGTAGATGAGTTCTATTATTGAAAATTATTTGTCCGGGTAGTAGATGAAATCTATTACCCGATGTTCTTGTTACTTCCCTTGAATTTGCGTAGTCCTGATCTTGACGGCATTGTGGAATCTTACAAAGTTCTGGCAATCTGCGATCCTTCCATGCTGCTCCTGAGTTTGCTGGTTGACAGATCAACGAAGTGCTAATAGTTCTTTGGGTTCCACTTTAGTTAAAGAAAGATGGATGTTTCGCAGACTAAAGGGCAATGCAGATATGATCTGCACGGGGATCGTGCGTATGACGAAGTTCAGTATGGAGCTCGAGATTTTATTATCTCGTGTTTCATACGCCCTGTAAAGTTAATCTAGTGACTTGAATAATCATACTTGATGATGGACGTAGGTAGCTTCGGTTTGTTTCGAAACCTTAGAAGCCACGTAAAATAAAATCTTGTATGAACCGATTAGAGGCGTCTAACTTGGTTTTGCAGGATGCATGTGCATGAGATGTGGTATAGTCTTTGTCATATTTAATTTGATTATGTATGAGATGACTATATGATGTAAGTTAATTAACATGACCTGCGTGTCATGATTCGGCATGATGGCTGGAGCCATATGATTGTCACTTTAATGACCTGCGTGTTAACCTTATGTAATGCACTAATTTTATTAGCTATAGAGATAGCAATATTATCTGGTGCATCGACAAGGTGGTGGCAATCTTCGCGAAGGTGAACACCGACGCAAATGCCGAAGATAAAGAAATTAAAGACTTCTCCGTCAGAAAGGGCTATACCATATCATGCTATTGTGAATTGCCTGAGATGTTTATCCCTCTTGATGCACCCTTTTGATTGTGCGGTAGTCGCTTATTATTAGGGTGATCTCTCACTTAAAATATCAAGTAGTTAGTGTTCTCCCAAGTGTAGCACTGTCACGACACCTATCTTTTCGGGGTGCGTCATGTTTCCATGAGTACGAACGATTAGAGAAGTGTGAGGCGGGTGAGTTGAGACCTCGCAGCGAGATCACTTGGTTGTCTTCACGTTCTGGCTTGAGAGTCCTGAGCTCGGAACACGCCCATCGAAAGATGAACAAGAGTCACATAGAGATGTGATCGGCAAGTTGGCCTACCGATTGAAGTTCCCGTCATCAGTGATGTTCCCATCAATGGCGTTGAATTGAAATGCGGATCTTGAATCGCTCACAATCAATTATGAGAGATATTGATTTGAGTGGGAGCGCACTGTAGAATTAACTTATTTAATTCTCAGTGCAATTAATTATGAACATAGTATAAGTGTAAATTGCATAATAGTTATAGAATAATGGCTCGCGTTTCCACCTTCCCTATTAAAATTGAATAAGCTGTTATTTATCTGGTTAAAACTTTACGATTGGTAACGTAATATGAGGATTGTCCTCTAGAGTGCAGAGAAGGATTTTGTCCTATCACATGCTTTCGGTATTCTCACGCTAATGCTATGGATGATGTGACTCTTGTCCTTTGATCCAAAAAGCTAAAATTCCATTACGGTCAAGTGCAATATGTTTGTTTCCATAAGACCTGAACTTCAAAAGTTTGGGATAGTTATGTGATATTCATGGAACTGAAAATTGTTTTCAGATACAGACAAAGCCTAAAAGATATGAGATATACAAAGCAATGTTTTGTTTGCAAAGTATTAGTAAAGTGTTTACTGGGCATTTGACTGATGAGAGTGGGATCCAGGAGAACGCCTGTCATATGATGAAGGTGAATAAAACAACAACTTAAAGATAAAGGAAATGTCCAAAGGGTGTTAGTGTGACTTACACGCCTAGGAAGTCCGGGGCTAATGCCACTCTTAAAGTTGGGTGCTTCTTCTGAGAGTAGGAGAAATACTGAAAGTTAAACTGTTAGAAGTATAAAGGCAGAAAGAAAGAAGACTGGAATATCCAGCTCATGTATGAATGTCATACAAGTTATTGATGTTTGGAAGGCTGGTCAACGAAATAGTTCTTGGGAATTGTGATTAAACTGTTAGTCACTGATTCTTGGGTATTGTGATTGAAAACTGATCACTGGAATACCCGCTCGATTGCTTTCCGTTGCAAATCGATGCAAGAACTACTACGGCCTAAAAGACTTACCGGGAATGAGATTTAGATATGCGCTGGGAACATAGTAAATGTTACTATACCTTCCATTGGTGTATTACCATCTGTATTTATTTTCATAATTCATTTAGAGTTTTATACACTCTAGCCCATTGCATAAAGTATGTTGCAAGAAGGTTGTTCATAAGAGAACTTTTGATGTTCGGTGTTATGAATAACATAAGGGCCATACTTTCATTATGAATGAGATGTATGTTATGAATATTGATAATAATATATCACCTCTGTGTTTACTTTCATAATTTATTTTAGAATTTTATACACTCTAGCCCATTGCATAATGTTTGTTGCAAGAGGGTTGTTCATAAAAGAACAATTGTTGTTCAGTATCATGAATAACATAAGGACCATGCTTCCATCATGGATGGGATGTATGTTATGAATATTGATAATAATATAATACATCCATGACACTGACGCTAAATGTCACAAGACTAAAAGAATACCACATATGTGTGGCACTACATTTGGTCACATTGGAGAAACCCGCATGGAGAAACTCCATAGTGATGGATTTTGAAGTCATTTGATTATGAATCATCTGACACTTGCAACTTTCGTCTGAAAAGTGAAGTGACTGAAATACCGTTCACAGGCCATAAGGAACGAGCAACGAACTTATTGGTGATCATACATTATGATGTGTGTTGTCCAATAAAGGTTATTGCTAGTAGTGGATTTGTCTATCTTCTGAAATGACTCAAGTAGATATATGGATATTTACTTGATGAGATGTAAGTCTGGATCTTTTAAAATCATTCAAAAGGTTTTCAAAATGAAGTAGAAATTGTTGTAACAAGAAAAATTATGTTTCTACAATTAGATTGCGGAAAGGAATATTTGAGTTACAAGTTTAGCGAATGTCTGATGAGTTGTGAAAAGAGTTTCATAACTTACACCTCTCGGAACACCACTGTGAGTGGAATGTCCGTGAAGATGTAATCAAACCATTTATGACATGGTAAGATCAAAGATGACATAAATAAATTTGCCATTATCCCTTTTAAAGTAATGCTTTAGAGACTGCGGCTTTTACACTGGAAAGAGCGCCATCAGATCTGTTGAAATGACGCCATGGTAAGGTACACCCAACCATGTTATATCTTTTCTTAACATTTGGAATATGGGGCTTGTGTAAAATATTTACAAACCTATTCCAAATCAGACAAGTGCTACTTTGTAGGTTATCCCAAATTATTGGGAATTCCTCCATCACTATACCGAGGCAAAATGTTTTGCCACAAAGAAAGGTATGATTTTGAAGAAAATGGTTCTTTCAAAAAGGTGAGTGGGAGGACAGTGCAACTCGACGAGATAACAGTATCTTCGTCATCAGGTCAAAGGAAAGAGACCTTGGAAGTGATTCCAGAGTATCCTACCGCAACTGATACGGAAGCCTCTACATGAGATGTATGGACTTCGGTCGAACTTGCAGCTGAACCACGTAGGCAAAACTCGTGCAAACCTCTCAGGTGCGCATATGAGATATTGTTGTTAGACAATAGTATACCTACGATACACAAGGAAGCGTTGATGGGCCCTGACTCCGGAATTGGCTAAATGCCAATACAATCCGAGATAGTTTCCATATAAGTAATTCAAGATTAAATCTTGATACCCCTTTCGGAAGACTTAGAGTCTAACGAATATTAATGGAACTATAAACTGATACAGATAAAAATGTTCTATCCATAAAGCTCCAACTTGTTGCTTATAACAAATTCAAGGAATTAACTACGGCAAGATTGTCTCTCCGTAGCGATGCTTAAAGTCGGCTCGGGTTAAACTAGCAATTGATACATATTTTAATCATGAGATATGATACATGGATGCCAAAAGAATTTCCATGAGATGGAAATGCTACCTAGGACTTGCATGTGATACAATCCAAGGTGTTTTGTCAATCGAGAGGATGCTAGTGAGTATGCAAACTTCAGAGTTCCAGCGATGGACAGAAAAGAGCAAAATGGAGTTGGAATCTTCGTTTTTGATGAAATAGTCAAAAGAGTTTGATTTCATCAATGGATAACGAAGATGCTTGTGGTTACAAGAAAGTAAGTGGGAGCATAATAATATTTCTAAAAACCTTGTGTGCTTGACACATTGTTGATTGGAAATAATATAAATTTCTTGACATGAATTAGGACTTCATTGAAAATAGTTTTTCGATGAAGTGCTTGGGCTAAGTAGCCTTGACATTAGGCATAATTATCTATGGAGATAAAATTGCCTAGTTGGCTAAGCCAAAAATACATATTGACAATATGCTAAAAATAGTTTAGCATTAAAAACGCCAAGGAGTGATTCTTGCCGAAGTCACATGGAAAGAGTTTTGCAAGACTCGGTGTCCTAAAACACTGATAAGCAAAATACATGATGGAGTTTCCACTGTAGGAGATATGCCCTAGAGGCAATAATAAATGTTATTATTTATCCCCATGTTCCTAATTAAGTTTATATTCCATGCTATAACTGTTGTGGTTCCCGAGCCCGTATATCCATAAAGGCTCTGAGGAAAACCCATGTGCACGTGTGGAATAATAAACGGTAAAATGTATTCCTAGTCATGCCTCTAAGACTAGCTCAAGTGTTGCATGATGATCACGTTTTCCTGATCATGGGCATGTCTATGCTGGCAACTTTGAGGGCACAATGTTAGAAGAACATTTGTGTTGAATCGACCCGAATTGATATTATGCTATGAGATACATTCGTCACAAGTTAATGGTTAATAACACAGAGAAAATTAACGTTTGCATAATTCCTTAGACCATGAGAGTATCGAGTTTCTTCATGCTTGCTTCATGAACTTTGGGGTTTGTTAAACGTCATCCGTAAATGGGTGGCTATTACGGCGGCTTGCGGGTTCATGGAAATGTATGTCAAGGGACTTGATAGCTCAAGATTGGGATTTGCTCCTCTGACGATGGAGAGATATTCTTTGGGCCCTCTCGGTGTTATGGTATCCATCATCGTCTGGCCAGACACATTGTGATTTGATCACAGGGATGCCGGAACACGGGAACGAGGAAAGAGAACAAAACCGGTAACGAGGTAACTGGCATAGTGGACAAGTTGTTGATCAATGGGGATGCTAATAAATCTCACCTCGGGCATTTGTAACATATCGTGAAGCAACAGGAATAGCACACGGCAACTGGAGGTTCACTCGAATATTCATTCGTGTGGGTATAGGGATCAATATGGGTGTCCACGGTTCCGCTATTGATCATTGATCGGAAAGTGTTCCGGTCATGTCTATACTTCACCGAACCTATAGGGTCACACACTTAAGGGTCATCTATCTGCTGAATACTAGACTGGGAGTCTAAGAGAAACTCACCGGAAAAGTTTTGGAGATGACGGAAAAGTTGCAGAGAGAAAACCGGAAGTGTTTCGGAGTTAACGAAAATGTTTCAAAATAAAACCATGATACCGAAAATGTTCCGGAGCGCGTCCAGAATATTTTAGAGGGTGCCGGAAATGTTCTGGGACCTTCGGGAATTTTTCCAGAAATTACATGCAGGAAAACATCTTGTCCCAGCGAGAGGGGACAAGATCCCACGTTTCGTGGGGGCTGTTTTTGGGCTATTTTTGGGGGCGCCCCCTTTAGGGGGCAGCCCCCTTGTTGGTGGACAAGGTGTTGGGGGCCCCCCATGGTGGGGGGCAGCCCCCACAAATGGTGGAGCTGGTTGGGAGGGGGTGGTGCCCCATGTTGGGGCACCATGGACAAGGGAACATGTTTTCTCCATGTTTGGTGGGAACATGTTTTCCTTGTTTCGTGGGTGCACGTTTTGTGGGCTGAAATTTCAGCCCCCTCCACCCCTTCCACCACTATATAAGGAGGAGGAGAGGAGCTCTCCAACTCACTCCAACTCTCTCACAAATGCCATGCATGATCTGGCTTTCTTCTCTCCCTCCCACGAAATAGTTTCGTAGAGCCGAAAGGCTGTCTGGGTTCCGGTGGGAACTAGTTCTGGACGGCGAAGACCTGCTGGATAGGTGACACCGTATGTGTGCAACCCCGCAGGGAGGTCGTAGGTTCGATCTTTTGCCCGAGGGGCTGTTTAAGTGTCCTCCCGAAGGGCTGTTCGAGTGACCGTCCGAGTTTTGAGGGTCCTCCCGGAGGGCTGTCCGTGACACCGTCCGAGGGACTGTCCGACCGCCTCCCGAAGGGCTGTCCGAGGAGCGGACGAGGGAGAACATCCTCGCGGTTGGGAGGTTGTAAATCCTAGCTGCGGGGATCTACACCAACGATCTCCACCGACTCTCCTTCCGCTGCGCTACGAGTCGGTAACGATCAGATCAAAAACCTTATATGCATCTTCATAGTTGTCCTGGGCTGGTGCGTAGGTTGGAAATTTTTTGTTTTCTGCTGCCTTACCCTACATCCACACACGTTTGTGTTTGGATTAATCATGTATTCGATGGTATGTAAAACAACCAGATAGGTCCAGTACTCTCAAGCATTTGCGAGTATAGATACCAAAGTGATCAAAATATTGATCATAGGACAACAGCGAAAAATGTCATTGAGTACTAAAGTAGCACCGATGACATGTTTTCTCGCAAGCGGAGATTATGAAGTGCTCGTTGTAAGTAGTTACATCGATACAGTCTTCACCAATTCTCCATGCGAATTTCAATTTAAGTTAAGGGTTTTGTGTAATACACAATATGGTGGCACGGTAGTTGGAAATTGTTCCAAACAGGTTATTGTGGCAAATTCTATTACACAGGCTAAGTATGTTGATGCTTTGGAAGCGACAAAGAACATGTTGAATCATATAGTTCATTCATGAACTTAGTATGGTTCCAAGATGGCTTTGGTTAATGGGACACTATTGTAGATAGTTGCTCCATAGCTCAGTCTGAGTAATCAAGGTTTGACCTGTGATTCACATATATACAAAGCCAAGTCCACACAAAATATGTATTTTGTGAAAGCGTGAAAACGCGAGGATATGCAAAGATACACACGGCCCTGAAGTTGTCAGGTCCGTTAGACGTAGACTATACCACAAGCGAAGCATATTTTACACCGGTAAGCCATAGGTGTAAATTGCATTAGCATTGACTAGATTATTGACTCTAGTGCATGTGGGAGTCTGTAGGAGATATGCCCTAGAGGCAATAATAAATGTTATTATTTATCCCCATGTTCCTAATTATGTTTATGTTCCGTGCTATAACTGCCATGGTTCCCGAGCCCGTATATCCATAAAGGCTCTGAGGAAAACCTATGTGCACGTGTGGAATAATAAACGATAAAATGTATTCCTAGTCAAGCCTCTGAGACTAGCTCAAGTGTTGCATGATGATTACGTTTTCCTAATCATGGGCATGTCTATGCCGGCAACTTCGAGGGCACAATGTTAGAAGAACATTTGTGTTGAATAGACCCGATTTGATGTTATGCTATGAGATACATTCGTCACAAGTTAATGGTTAATAACACAGAGAAAGTTAATGTTTGCATAATTCCTTAGACCATGAGAGTATTGAGTTTCTTCATGCTTGCTTCATGAACTTTGGGGTTTGTTAAACGTCATCCGTGCAGGGTGGCTATTACGGCGGCTTACGGGTTCATGGAAAAGTATGACAAGTAACTTGATAGATCAAGATTGGGATTTGCTCCTTCGACGATGAAGAGATATTCTTAGGGCCCACTCGGTGTTACGGTATCCATCATCGTCTGGCCAGACACAATGTGATTTGATCACAGGGATGCCGGAACACGGAAACGAGAAAAGAGAACAAAACTGGTAATGAGGTAACTGGCATAGTGGACAAGTTGTTGATCCACGGGGATGCCGATAAATCTCACCTCGGGTGTTTGTAACATATCGCGAAGCAACAGGAATAGAACACGGCAACTAGAGGTTCACTCGAATATTCATTCGTGTGGGTATAGGGATCAATATGGGTGTCTGATACGTCTCCAACGTATCTATAATTTTTTATTGTTCCACGTTGTTATGTTATTAATCTTGGATGTTTTATATACATTTACAAGCAATTATATATCATTTTTTGGGACTAACCTATTAACTTAGTGCCCAGTGCCAGTTACTGTTTTTTTCCTGTTTTTGGTTTTCCAGAATATCAGTACCAAACGAAGTCCAAATGCCACGAAACTTTTTGGAGGATTTTTTCTAGACATAACAAGTACTAGAAGCTTCGGGAGAGGGCCAGAAGATGAAGCAGTGGCCCACGAGGCCCTTGTGGCTCGTGGGGCCCACACAACTCCGTTTGACCTAATTCCACCTCTATAAATTCTCTAAAATCAGGAAACCAACAAAGGAGTCCACGAAATACTTTTTTCGCCGCCCCAAGCTTCTGTTCTCGAGAGATCCCATCTGGGGTCCTTTTCCGGCACTCCGCCGGAGGGGGAATCGATCACGGAGGGGTTCTACATCAACCTTGCCGCCCTTCTGATGATGCGTGAGTAGTTTACCACAGACCTTTGGGTCCATAGTTAGTAGCTAGATGGCTTCTTCTCTCTTTTTGATCTTCAATACTATGTTCTCCTCGATGTTCTTGGAGTTCTATCCGATGTAATCACTTTTTGCGGTGTGTTTGTTGAGATCTGATGAATTGTGAGTTTATGATCAGATTATCCATGAATATTATTTGAGTCTTCTCTGAACTCTTTTATGCATGATTATTATAGCATCGTATTTCTCTCCGATCTATTGATTTGGTTTGGCCAACTAGATTAATTTATCTTTCAATGGGAGAGGTGCTTTGTAATGGGTTCGATCTTGCGGTGCTCACTCCCAGTGATAGTAGGGGACATGACACGTATGTATCGTTGCTATTAAGGGTAAAAAGATGGGGTTTATTCATGCGTGAGTTTACTTTGTCTACATCATGTCATCTTGCTTAAGGCGTTACTCCGTTCTTTATGAATTTAATACTCTAGATGCATGCTGGATAGCGGTCGATGTGTGGAGTAATAGTAGTAGATGCAGGCAGGAGTTGGTCTACTTGTCTCGGACGTGATGCCTATTTACATGATCATTGCCTTGGATATCGTCATGATTATTTGCTTTTCTATCAATTGCCCAACAGTAATTTGTTTACCCACCGTATGCTATTTTCAAGAGAGAAGCCTCTAGTGAAAACTATGGCCCCCGGGTCTACTCCTATCATATATTAAAAATCCTAAAAATACCTTTCTGCACTTTTACCTCATTTATTTTATTTTATATTTTAGTTCAATCTATCTATCTATCACCATACAATTTAATCTTGCAATTAACCGCCAAGGGATTGACAACCCCTTGTTTGCGTTGGGTGCAAGGATTTGTTGTTTGTGTGCAGGTACTGCTAACGAGGTGTTGCTTGATTCTCCTACTGGATTGATAACCTTGGTTTCATAACTGAAGGAAATACTTATCTCTACTGTACTGCATCATCCCTTCCTCTCCGGGGAAAAAACCAACGCAGATCACAAGTAGCAGAAGAATTTCTGGCGCCGTTGCCGGGGAGACATCATCAACATCTATCAAGTACCTTTGCATAAACTTTAATCTCCTTGCATTTATTTTATTTGCCTCTCGTTTTCATCTCCCCCACTTCTAATTTTTTTTACAAAAATACAAAAATATTTTCCGTTTGCCTTTTTCTTGTTTGCTTCTTTGCTTGATTGTTATCTTGATTGCGTAGTCACGATGTCTCAAGAAAATACAAAATTATGTGATTTTTCCAATACAAATAATAATGATTTTATTAGTACTCCAATTGCTCCTCCCGCCGCTAGTGCGGAGACTTGTGATATTAATGCCGCTTTGCTAAATCTTGTGATGAAAGATCAATTTTCTGGTAGTCCTAATGAAGATGTTGCATCCCATCTTAACACTTTCGTAGAATTGTGTGATATGCAAAAGAAAAAGATGTGGATAATGATATTCTGAAATTAAAATTATTCCCATTCTCATTGCGGGATCGTGCAAAAATTTGGTTTTCATCTTTACCACGAAATAGTATCGATTCTTGGGATAGGTGTAAAGATGCTTTTATTACTAAGTATTTTCCACCCACGAAAATTATTTCCCTATGAAATCAAATTATGAATTTTAAACAACTTGATCATGAACATGTTGCCCAATCTTGGGAAAGGGTGAAATTAATGATAAGAAATTTCCCAACTCATGGTTTAAATTTGTGGATGATCATACAAAAAAATTATGCGGGACTAAACTTTGTCTCTAGAAATTTGCTAGACTCTGCCGCAGGTGGCACTTTTAAGGAAATCACATTGGGAGAAGCTACAAAACTTCTTGATAATATTATGACAAATTATTCTCAATGGCACACTGAACGAATTCCAACTGGTAAGAAGGTAAATTCTGTTGGAGAAATTAGTACTTTGAGTGATAAAGTTGATGCGCTTATGAAATTGGTTGCTAGTAAAAATGCTCATATTGATCCTAATTATGTGCCCTTGTCTACTTTTATCGAGCAAAATAATGATGCCATTGATGTGAATTTTGTCTCTAGAACTAATTTCAACAACAATGCTTATAGAGGTAATTTCAATGCTAGACCGTTTCCTGGAAATTCCTCTAATAATTATGGCAATCCTTATGGTAATTCTTATAATAATAATAATAGGATGCCCTCTTACCTTGAAAGTAATATTAAAGAATTTATTAAGGCTCAAAAAGTTTTCAACACTACGATAGAAGAAAAATTGAGTAAACTTGATGATATGTCTAGGAGCATTGATAGAATTATTCATGAGGTGGAAAATCTTAAGACTAAAATTGTGCCACCTAAAATTGATATTAATGAATCAATTAAAGCTTTATATTTCTCCATGGATGAGAGTAAAAAAAGAACCGCTATGCTAAAAGCTAAACGAGAATTTTTAGAAAAAGCGATTCCTCCCGGTTTTTATCGTAGTAATGATGAGGATATTAAAATGATTGGTGTTTCATCTATTGATTCTTTGTTTGGCAATATAAAACTTGATGAAAAGGGGACTGAAGAAGAGTCAACTTTAGCTAAAAGGAGTCGTCAAAATCCGAAGGGCGAAAATCTTGATAAAAAATTGATAAAAGTGGGTTTGGAGAGGTAAAAACTTTAAATAGCGATGTGCCCACTCTCTTGGATTACAAAGACTTTAATTATGACAGTTGTTCTTTGATTGAGTGTATTTCTTTGTTACAATCCATGCTAAATTCACCCAACGCTTATGAACAAAACAAGGCTTTTACCAAACACATCGTAGAAGCAATGATGAAAGCGTTAGAAGAAAAACTAGAACTAGAAATTTCAATTCCTAGAAAATTATATGATGAGTGGGAACCCTCCATTAAGGTTAAAATTAAAAATTATGAGTGCAATGCTTTATGTGATTTGGGTGCTAGCGTTTCCACAATTCCAAAATCTCTATGTGATGTGCTAGGTTTTACCAATATAGATGAATGTTCTCTTAATTTGCATCTTGCGGATTCCACTATTAAAAAGCCATTGGATAGAATTAATGATGTTCTTATTCTTTCAAAGAGGAACTATGTGACCGTTGATTTTATAATACTTGATATTGAATGCAATCCTTCTTGCCCCATAATACTTGGTAGACCGTTCTTACGAACTATAGGTGCCGTTATTGACATGAAAGAAGAGAATATAAAATTTCAGTTTCCATTAAAGAAGGGTATGGAACACTTCCCTAGGAAAATAATTAAAGCACCATATGAATCCATTATGAGGGCCACTTATGGAATCAACTTGAAAGATGACAATACTTGAAACTATGCATTATGCCTAGCTAGGGGCATAAAACAATAGCGCTTGTTGGGAGGCAACCCAATGAATAAAATAATTTTTTTACTTTTTATTTCTGTTCTTGTGTGTTTACACAATTATTCTTCTATTATGATTGTGTTTTTTATGTTTTAATTAGTGTTTGTGCCAAGTAATGCCTTTGGGATGATTTGGAAGATAGTATAATTGATGCTGTTTGGAAAACAGAAAGTTCTGCGTCCAGTGCTGGAATTTTGGTTCTGTACTGGAGCGTCATAAAAATCTGAAATTTTTACACAGTATTGGTATATGAATTTCCCACGTTGTCCTAATTTTTCAGGATTTGTAGAATTACAGAAGTATGGCTTCTAAATAGATTTCTACATACTATTCTGTTTTTGAAAGATTCTGTTTTTGATGTGTTGCTTGCTTGTTTTGATGAAACTATGGATTCTATCGGGGGGGGGGGGGGTGCGGGGTATAATGCATGGAGAAGTTAGAATACAGTAGGTATAATGCAAAAATAAAATATGAATGGGTTTGCAACAGTACTTAAAGTAGTGATTTATTTGTTATACTAACGGATCTCACGAAGGTTTTGTTGAGTTTTGTGTGATTGAAGTTTTCATGTTTTGGGTGAGATCACGATGGATGAAGGAATAAGGAGTGGAAAGAGCCTAATCTTGGGGATTCCCAAGGAACCCCAAGGTAATATTCAAGGAAGACTCAAGCGTCTAAGCTTGGGGATGCCCCGGAAGGCATCCCCTCTTTCTTCTACCAACCATCGGTAATTTTACTTGGAGCTATATTTTTATTTGTCACATGATATGTGTTTTACTTGGAGCGTCGTGTATTATATGAGTCTTTGATTTGTTTGATTTTTATTTTGTCACAATCATCTTTGCTGGACACACCTATTTGAGAGAGTCACACGCTATCATAATTTGTTAGAATACTCTATGTGCTTCACTTAAATTTTTTGAGCTAGGCAGTTGCTCTAGTGCTTCACTTAAATCTTTTTGAGCATGGCGGTGGCTATATTTTGAAGAAATATTTAAACTCTCATGCTTCACTTATATTATTTTGAGAGTTGATAAGATTAAATTTTGAAGAAATATTTGCACGCTCATGCTTCACTTAAATCTTTTTGAGAGTTGATAATAGTAATGGTAATTTGCACAAGATATGAATTTGGTCCCAAAGTGATGAATATCCAAGAGGGATATAATAAAAACTTTCATATAGATCATTGGATATGATAAGCTTGATTCCTTGCAATAGTTTTGCGATATAGAGATGATGATATGTGAGTCATGTTAGTGAGTAATTGTGATTTAGTAAGAATATTGGTGTTAAGGTTTGTGATTCCCTATGCATGCACATAAAGTCAATAGTTATGCAACGAAATTATATCCTACTTATGGTGCATTATTCGATGTTAGTTATGTTCAATGCATGTTTATGACCGTTTTTTGCTTTTTGGTTGGTCGCTTCTCAATCTATTTGCTAGCCTTCATTTGTACTAAGCCGGAATACTACTTGTGCATCCAAACTCTTTAAACCCAAGTTGTGCCAGATGAGTCCACCATACCTACCTATATGCTGTATTTCCATGCCGTTCCAAGTAAATTTATGTGTGCCAACTCTAATTTTCAAAATAATTTTCCGTTTTGTGTGCCTGTACCGCTCATGAGGCGGAAGGGGGTGGCCAATATTTTCCATGCTAGGTGGGTTATTCTCACGTTGAGTGTTTATTCACTTGTCATTGCACGAGAGTGTGGCAGGTAATAGGGATGCCCAGTCCTGAAATGAAATGAAATGAAATGAAATTTTTTATATGATGATAATAATAAATTCCTTGGAAATTGTTGGTATGGAGGGCACCCGTGGATACGGCTAGCCATGGATTGTGAAAGAATGGTGGAAAGGAAAGAAACTTTATTTTCTGTTTGGGAACCGCCTATAATGTATCTAGCATGGAAGATATTGGGAATTCTCGTTCGTTTTCGTTGACAGGAAAAGCATGCCTCCCAAAATATTTATCTCTCTAATTTTAGCCTTGAGCTCTGGCACATTTGCAAATCTCTGCTTCCCTCTGCGAAGGGCCTATCTATTTACTTTTATGCAATTTTTATTTTTATTTTGAGTCTCCATCTTCTCTTACAAAGCACCAACTAGAGAGCACTATTGTCATACTTGTGCATTGGATGTAGCTAATATGGAGTGTGTTTCATGAATGGATCAATGATTGAGCATAATGGGCTAGGGATAACTTTCTTTAGCGTTGATATTTTGAAAGGCATGGTTGCTTGTTAGTATGCTTGAGTATTTATGTCTTCATGTCAAACTATAGACTATTGCTTTGAATCATTCAAGTCCATATGTCCATGCTACAAAAGAAAAGAATATGATGAATATGATAGGCAACATTCGACATCAAAATTTTTGTTTTTATCATTTACCTACTCGAGGACGAGCAGGAATTAAGCTTGGGGATGCTGATACGTCTCCAACGTATCTATAATTTTTGATTGTTCCATGCTGTTAAGTTATTAATCTTGGATGTTTTATATACATTTACAAGCAATTATATATCATTTTTTGGTACTAACCAATTAACTTAATGCCCAGTGCCAGTTGCTGTTTTTTTTGCCTGTTTTTGGTTTTTCAGAATATCAGTACCAAACGAAGTCCAAATGCCACGAAACTTTTTGGATTTTTTTTCTGGACATAACAAGTACTGGAAGCTTCGGGAGAGGGCCAGAAGATGAAGCAGTGGCCCACGAGGCACCACGGCGCGCCCCAGGGGGGCGCCCTGGTGGCTCGTGGGGCCCACACAGCTCCGTTTGACCTAATTCCACCTCTATAAATTCTCTAAAATCAGGAAACCAACAGAGGAGTCCACGAAATACTTTTTCCACCGCCGCAAGCTTTGGTTCTCGAGAGATCCCATCTGGGGTCCTTTTTCGGCAATCCGCCGGAGGGGGAATCGATCTCGGAGGGGCTCTACATCAACCTTGCTGCCCTTCCGATGATGCGTGAGTAGTTTACCATAGACCTTTGGGTCCATAGTTAGTAGCTAGATGGCTTCTTCTCTCTTTTTGATCTTCAATACAATGTTCTCCTCGATGTTCTTGGAGTTCTATCCGATGTAATCACTTTTTGCGGTGTGTTTGTTGGGATCCGATGAATTGTGAGTTTATGATTAGATTATCCATGAATATTATTTGAGTCTTCTCTGAACTCTTTTATGCATGATTATTATAGCATCGTATTTCTCTCCGATCTATTGATTTGGTTTGGCCAACTAGATTAATTTATCTTGCAATGGGAGAGGTCCTTTGTAATGGGTTCGATCTTGCGGTGCTCAATCCCAGTGACAGTAGAGGACATGACACATATGTATCATTGCTATCAAGGGTAAAAAGATGGGGTTTATTCATGCATGAGTTTACTTTGTCTACATCATGTCATCTTGCTTAAGGCGTTACTCCGTTCTTTATGAACTTAATACTCTAGATGCATGCTGGATAGCGGTCGATGTGTGGAGTAATAGTAGTAGATGCAGGCAGGAGTCAGTCTACTTGTCTCAGACATGATGCCTATATACATGATCATTGCCTTGGATATCGTCATGATTATTTGCTTTTCTATCAATTGCCCAACAGTAATTTGTTTACCCACCGTATGCTATTTTCAAGAGACAACCCTCTAGTGAAAACTATGGCCCCCGGGTCTACTCCTATCATATATTAAAAATCCTAAAAATACCTTGCTGCACTTTTACCTCATTTATTTTATTTTATATTTTAGTTCAATATATCTATCTATCACCATAAAATTTAATCTTGCAATTAACCGCCAAGGGATTGACAACCCCTTGTTTGCGTTGGGTGCAAGGATTTGTTGTTTGTGTGCAGGTACTGCTAACGAGGTGTTGCGTGATTCTCCTACTGGATTGATAACCTTGGTTTCATAACTGAGGGAAATACTTATCTCTACTGTACTGCATCATCCCTTCCTCTTCGAGGAAAAAACCAACGCAGATCACAAGTAGCAGTGTCCACGGTTCTGCTATTGATCATTGATCGGAAAGTGTTCCGATCATGTCTATACTTCACCGAACCTATAGGGTCACATGCTTAAGGGTCATCTATCTGCTGAATACTAGACAGGGAGTCTATGCGAAAGTCACCAAAAAAGTTTCGGAGACGACGAAAAAGTTCCGGAGAGAAAACCGGAAGTGTTTCGGAGTTAACAAAAATGTTTCGAAATAAAACCATCATACCGGAAATGTTCCGGAGCACGTACAGAATATTTTAGAGGGTTCCAGTAATGTTCTGGGACCTTCGGGAATTTTTCCAGAAATTACACGCGGGAAAACATCTTGTCCCAGCGAAAGGGGACAAGATCCCACGTTTCGTGGGGGCTGTTTTTGGGCTGTTTTTGGGGGCGCCCCCTTTAGGGGGCAGCCCCCTTGTTGGTGGACAAGGTGTTGGGCCCCCCCCATGGTGGGGGGCAGCCCCCACAAATGGTGGTGCTGGTTGGGAGGGGGTGGGGCCCCATGGACAAGGGAACATGTTTTCTCCATGTTTGGTGGGAACATGTTTTCCTTGTTTGGTGGGTGCACGTTTTGTCGGCTGAATTTTCAGCCCCCCCACCCCTTCCACTACTATATAAGGAGGAGGAGAGGAGCTCTCCAACTCTCTCACAAATGCCATGCATGATCTGGCTTTTTCTCTCCCTCCCACGAAATAGTTTCCTAGAGCCGAAAGGTTGTCTGGGTTCCTGTGGGAACTAGTTCTGGAGGGCGAAGCCCTGCCGGATAGGTGACACCGTATATGTGCAACCCCGTAGAGAGGTCGTAGGTTCGATCTTTTGCCCGAGGGGCTGTTCGAGTGTCCTCCCGAAGGGCTGTCCGAGTGACCGTCTGAGTTTTGTGGGTCCTCCCGAAGGGCTATCCGTGACACTGTCTGAGGGACTGTCCGACCGCCTCCCAGAGGGCTGTCCGAGGAGCGGACGAGGGAGTACATCCTCGTGGTTGGGAGGTTGTAAATCCTAGCTGTGGGGATCTGCACCAACGATCTTCATCAACTCTACTTCCGCTGCGCTACGAGTCGGTAATGATCAGATCAAAAACCTTGTATGAGATCTTCATAGTGGTCCTGGGCTGGTGCGTAGGTCGGAAACTTTTTGTTTTCTATCGCGTTCCCCTACAACATGTCCTTGAAATCTCCCACCATTCCTCGTATAAGGCATGCAAATTTAGTAAATACCACAAGCATGATTTTCCAAAAGGAATTTGTGAACTTTTCCATGGACTGATTGTGCAAAATTGAATTATGTGCATTAATGCCTAGAAAATGCACATAACTACCCAAATATACTAAATTAGCCCGGAAAATTGCCAAATTTGAACACGGTGCATTATAGGGTGTTTGTTAATCGTAGAAAAAAACTCAAGGACAAACAACGAAGGAAGTTCGAATCCCCCTTCAAACTTGGTGATTTCCCTCTCGAAACCACGAAACTGCCTTTTCTGATGGTTCGGTTTATGAAGAGTGTGTACGACGACATTAGCCGAACCTTCTCAAAAAAGTGCCATGCTTTTCTAAGGTCAAATCATGGCACCAAGCCAGGTATCATCTTTTTCAGGCATGTTTTTAAATTTTGTAGAGTCGAAAAACCAATAAACGACACATTTGTGGTTGACTCTTGCCACACATGTCCTTGAAATTTATCCCCATTCCTCGTAAAAGGCATGCAAATTTAGTAAACACCAGAAGCATGATTTTCCAAACCATTTTGGTGCACTTTTTCATGGACCGATTGTGTGAAATTGAATTATGTGCATTAATGCCTAGAAAATGCACATAACTGCCCAAATATAGTAAATTAGCCCAGAACAGTGCCAAATTTGAACACGGTGCATTATAGGGTGCATGTTGATCGTAGAAAAAAAATCAAGGACAAACGATGAAGGAACTTTGGATTCCCCTTCAAACTTGGTGATTTCCCTCTCGAAACCACGAAAACTTCCTTTTGTGATAGTTCAGTTTACGAAGAGCGTGTACAATGACATTAGCCGAACCCTCTCAAAAAATTACCACGCTTTGTTGAGGTCATACCATGGCACCATGCCAGGTATCATCTTTTTCAGGCATGTTTTTCAATTTTGTAGAGTCGAAAAACCAATAAACGACACGTTTGTGGTTGACTCTTGCAACACATATCATCGAAATCTCTCGCCATTCCCTTGGAAAAGGCATGGAAATTTAGTAATACCACAAGCTTCATTTTTCATACTATTATTGTGCACCTTTTCATGCACCTATATATCGTGCCCATTTGAATTATGTGCATATATGCCTAGAAAATGTAAATAATGGCATAAATATAGTAAATTAGCCCGGAAAAGTGCCGAATTTGAACACGGTGCGTTCTAGGGTCTATGTAGATCGTAGAAAAAAAACAAGGGTAGACGACAAAGGAAAATTGGATTCCCTTGAAATCCTGGTGATTTATTATCGCACACGGTTCATTTTCGCTACTTATGAAAGCCGTGTGGGATGACTCTATCGTGCGATGCGTTCTGATTGGCCGGAACCCCAGCCACGCGGATCGCGCATGTGCACCGTAGGATGCACCGCGATCGAACGGCAATCCACATCCCTCCCATCACACCCATGTAGCTGTAGCTGAGATTTGACTTATATGCGCTAAATGTCAGGTAAATGCTATAAAGTGCTTAAGTACATCAAACGAGTCCTGAAATGCGCAAAAAATTCAAATCTAGCGGCTGATGGTGCTTGCGCACCGTGTAAATAGTTTGGATGCGAAATGATGAAGTCACCGTAATTCAAGTCCAAATTGCCAGCCCATACAATTGACATATTTGACATGCATGAACAAATAATCAATCGAGCATATATATGCTCAAATTGGTCCAGTGACTAGTTCGAGGAGTAATTTACAAACCATTATTAGCTCCCTAATTTACATCAATATAACAAACCACCTTGATCGATCGATGCTGGGGCAGCCTCGACATCGGTGATCGCCGGTACTGCCTCGGGCACAGCTCTCACCAGGGCTGCCGCGACTGCCGGCTGTGCGTACATCGCCCCGGCGGCCAAAGAGACATTGGCTCTCACCAGGGCTGCCGTCACTGCCCCCAGGCCTGCACCGGCGATGCCCGACACTGCGCCCTCCTCCATCTCGGACATAAGTCTGCGCCTCATGCGGCGGCCGCCACTGCCGCAGTTGTCCTTGCGTCGTCGCGGTTCCTGCTCCGCTGCCCGCACCATCCGCCGCACTCTGCGTCGAGCCCGCAGTATCGCCCACTGGCGATCCGTAGCCGCTTTCAGGATGACCCTGGCTAACCTGGTGGCTTGCTCGTACCATGTTTCCTGCCTCGTCTGGCTGTCGTCGGGAGAGGCGACGGAATGGCAGTCGACCGCAAAGCCAACCATTGTGCCGGCAACCTCGATTCCGCTATCGCCCAACTCCATCCGGTCGTCGGCCATTGGGGCCGGGTATGCCGGTATGTGTGGGTAACTAGCTAGCAATGGGATCAGTAGTGAGTCACTGCCGCCGGCCATTGTTGTGGTTATTTATAGCTAGCTAGCAGCTGGCTAGGGGGTTGTGGATTTACAATTTACCCCTATGGCTGGCGCTTGCGCGGGAAGGCATCACTGGAGCGCGGGAAGACTAAGTGGAGCACACAATTCCCAGCACACAACCTTATGCGGTGTCACGTGTTATCACACACGTGTTAACATAAGGAAACGTATGTGTAACTTACAAATCATCACTCACGAGTACTCGCACCACGCATCGTGTGCGATGCTTCTACCATCGTAAACAACTCGTTTGCATTTTCAAAGGTTTTTGTACACACACATAATCGCACACGAAACATCCAGGTCCGTAGGGCGCCTAAGAGAATTCAGATTTTTCCAAGAATTTTAGTTGCACTTTCTTAATTAGCACCAATTGCCCGACTGTCTTTCTCATCGTTAAAAGTGTTTTTAGTTTTTAGTTTTCCCCTCCCACGTATGAGCAAACCAACTACCTCCAAAATTTAACTATGTTTGCATTCATGCGTGGTGGAAGAGGAAAACAATAAGGAAGTGGGCAGTGATTCCACACTGGCAATTATAATAACCTAATCAATGGGATGTGTTCATTGGCAATTTGGTGCGGTCATTTTTTTCGCCTCAGCCACTCCCTGTTCACCTTGGTTGCGCTCCTCCTCCTTCGCTCTCTATCCTCTCTTCGCTCTCTATCGTCTCTTTCCTCTCGTAGCCCCCAAATCTGGCCTTTCGAGCTCGCCTCCCCGCCTCACCCATCGGATTGCGCCATGGATAATACCCTAGATCCCAGCATCCCGCGGGCTTCCCTCTCGCTGCGGCCCGTGGCACTGCCGCCGTTGAGCGAAACCCATGTATCTATCAGAGGGGATCCATTACTCTGGACTCACAGATTCGTGCCACCGGAGGACATGCCGGGGCTGCGTTGGAGGTGGTGGGCAGCAAGGGCAAATCGGATTGAGGAAGCGAGGCATTGATTGGGGACATGTCCGAAGGAGCTGCGCATGGCGAGGCACAAGGCGGAGGCGGAAGTCGATCTTAGGGCAGAGATGCTGAGGGATGTCTGCATCTGGTAGCGTCGCGCCGACTTGGAGCTGGCGCCAATGGCAGAGATCATATTCACGGAGTCGACTGCGGAGGAGAGAACATGCGTGCCTGCGGAATGGTATACGAACCCGGTGCGGCTGTTCAGATGGGTGGTAGAAGAAGCCAAATCGCCCAACTTGCTGCAGCGGCGGTGCTGGGCATGCATCCTAGGCGAGGTGACCTGCCCTCCTTCCCCGCCAGATACTGGATGAAGATCACCTCAAGTATGCGGCCATGGACACGTACACATGCTACGAGATGTATAGGCGGATCGTTAACATGAGGAAGTGTCTCCTTCCTGTAGACGACGAGGGATCGAGCCACAAGCAGAGCATTGGAGGCAAGCGTCACAACAAGAAGTAGTTGATATGATGATCATTTCTCCTAGTTTATTATGCATGTACTTGTTTACTTAGATGTGCAAACGCTATCTGTAGTCAGTTATGTAATTGGAAGTTTAATTTGGTTATGCAATCATGTTCTTATAAGTATATATGTTGTTGTTCTGTAGACAGAGCATAGATGTTGTGCAGACATAGTTCATATCACACACGGACTAAACTACAGAACCCGTCGGTGATGAATTCATCAATCGCTGACAATTATTTACCACCAACTGTTTGCCCACAACACACACGGCTTATTCGCAGGAATCGTCCATGTTGTTATCCGTCTTCCCACACATTTCGGATTACTGACTTGTTTGCCATGTATCACACACACCTTGTTAAGTTGAACCATTTTTGTTGTGTTGGGTAATCGCAAACAGTTCATCCGAGTGAACCGCATGCCGTGCATCGCACACACCTTGATCTATCTGTCTGTTTCTGTTGTGTTGGGTAATCACAAACAGTTCATCCGAGTGAACTGTATGCCGTGTATCGCACACAGCACGAACTGGCTGACCGTGTTTGTTGTTCTGGCTTATCGCAAACAGTTCATATGGATCAACTGTATGCCACATATCGCACACGCGTCTCTAATCTGAATCGTGCTTGATGTCTCCGGCATCGCAAACGGTTCGTCTTATTGGCAATGGTTTTATTACGCCACCGTTTGCGATGCATACATCGCACACAGTTTGGTCGCAGGGTCTCTGATTCAAGTGTCGCGTTAGTGGTCGCCTGCAGTAGTGTCTCCTCCGATTCATTTCCGCACCGGTAGGGGCAACACTATAATAATGATGATCATCACACTTTAATTTACTTACAACTCGATAAACTAAAAAAATATGACTACATATGAATGCCTCTAGCAGTGTACCAGGATGTGTAATGATCTAGCACAACATGTATAACAATGATGAACGGTGGCTTTGCCACAAAATATCACGTCAGCTCTATATGATCATGCAAAGCAATATGACAATGAATGCTCAAGTCATGTGAATAATAACGGTGGAAGTTGCATGACAATATATCTCGGAATGGCTATGGAAATTCCATAATAGGTAGGTATGGTGGCTGTTTCGAGGAAGGATATAATAAGGCTTATGTGTGAAAGAGCATATCATTTCACGGGATTTGGATGCACCAGCGAAGTTTGCACCAAGTCTCAAAGTGAGAAAGGGCAATGCATGGTACCGAAGAGGCTAGCAAAATATGGATAGGTGGAAGTGCTTATAGTCCAAAAACTCACATTAGTCATAAAGAACTCAGATACTTATTGTGAAAGACTATTAGCCCTCGAAGCACAACACAACTCACATGCTCCTATGGAGAAGGTTGGGAGGAGTTAACCATCGCGCACCCCCGATCCGGACAACACAAAGGTACTCCCTCCGGTCCTTTTTACTCTGCAAATTAGGTTTGTCTGAAGTCAAACTCTTCAAAGTTTGACCAAGTTTATACAAAAAATTATTAACATTCACATAACAACACCAATATCATTAGATCCATCTTGGAATATATTTTCATATTATATTTATTAGGTATTATAGATGTTAATATTTTCTAATATAAATTTGGTCAAACTTAGCATAGTTTGACTTTAGACAAATCTAATATGCGGAGTAAAAAGGACCGGAGGGAGTATGAATCAAGGATAAATCATGCTCCAACTTTGTAGCTATGCCAAAACCGACACTTTCATGAATAGGAAATCACAAATCTTAACATCAATATTCCTACTAAACCAAGATCATCCACTAGTACACCCACATATTACCATCTCAATATCGCAAAACTATTGCAAGGAATCAACCACAACATATTCGGTGATCTACATGCAAGTTTTTATTATTCCACCTTTGTATACCTATTATTCTTGGACTAAACATATAACACATGCAAATTACCACTTCCTATTTAACTCTCAAAAAGATATAAGTGAAGCAAGATAGTGCAAATAATTTCTATAAAATATATCTCGCCATGCTCAAACAAATATAAGTGAAGAACATGAGCAATTGCCACAACTCAAAAGATATAAGTGAAGAACAATGAGCATTCTATAAATTTGAGATGAATGTGTGTCTCTCATAGTAGGTGTGATCAGGAAACAATGATTGTGGAAACAAGCAAGCAAACCTAATAAAAGCAAAACATGCTCCAAGCAAAACACATATCATGTGACGAATAAAAATATAGCTCCAAGTGAAGTTACCGATAGATTGAAGACGAAAGAGGGGATGCCTTCCTAGGCATCTCCAAGCTTAGACACTTGAGTCTTCCTTGAATATTACCTTGGGGTGCCTTGGGCATCCCCAAACTGAGGCTCTTGCCACTCCTTATTCTCCTTCCATCGTCATCTCACCTAAAACTTGAAAACTTCGTCCACACAAAACTTAACGGAACTCGTGAGATAGGTTAGTATGATAAAGAATAAATCATTCACTTTGGTACTGCTAAGACAAGATTCATAATTGTTCCCACATAATACCTATTGTATTCTATCACTTCTATGACTTATACCCCCCAATATAATCCGTAAAAACTATAAAATAAGGACACTATGCAAACAGAATCTGTCAAAAATATAACAACACGTAAAGATGCATTTTTTGGTCATACTTATGTAAGTCCAAAAATTCTGAAAAATTAAGAAAACATAAATTTGTAACCCAATAACATGTAAAAAATTCAGCATTTTCTCACGATCCAGTACAGAGAAAAAAAATCAATTACTGGACACAAAACTTTCTGTTTCTGCACAGAATCAAATCAACAAGCATCCAAACTATCCCAAAGGATTTACTTGGCACAAAAAGCAAAATAAAAGATGCAAACATAATTACTACAGTATCAATAATCATGTTTACTCACTCAAATGATAACTATTGGTTTGTCTCCCAATAAGCTCTTTCTTTATAGCCATTAAGATAGGCTTGAGATTTCAGTGATGCTCATATGAAAGACAAGAATTAAAGCACAAAGAGAGCATCATAAAGCATGTGACAAGCACATTTATGTCTAACCCACTTCCTTTGCCTAGGCATCTTATAAATATATAAATTATCAAGGCAAGCAATATTTAGCATATGCAAGGAAGAAGAATAAAGCATTAACAACTTTGACATAAAGAGAGGTAATTTAGTAACATGAAGATTTTTATAACCATACTTGCCTATCTCAAAATAATTATATGTAGGATCATAATCAAATTCAACAATATAGCTATCATATAAAATATTCTCTCCATGATCCACATGCATGCAAATTTTATAATCTTCCAAGATAGTGGGATTAACACCAACTAAAGTCATGACCTCTCCAAACCCACTTTTATCAAAAAATTCATAAGATTGAAAATTCTCCAAGGTGGTGGGATTCCTTTTAAAAAATGTCTCTCTTCCAAACCCACTTTCAATACTATAGCAAATTTTATTATCAATAATATATCCAATATGAGGCTCAAATAAATTTCCAAGATCAAAAGAAGCACCATAATTATCACACCAATCATGATCATTATAATAAGTAGTAGGCATAAAAAAATCATCTTCAATTGCGCCTACGGACACAGTGTCACCATAAAAAGCAATATCAAGTGTGTCATCTTCATCACTTGAATCATAAAGATTATCTTATTTTTCTTTTATAACTTCTTCATTAGTAGGGAGAATAAAAATATCATTCTTATCAAACTCATCATCCCCAAGATTATAGTTTTGCATATCATTAGCACAATTGACATTCATGAAATTCATACTAACATCATTGCAACCATGCTTTTCATTCAAGGAACTATCATGAATCACTTTATAAAATTATTCATTTAACACTTCATAACAATTCTCAGATTCATGAATTTCTAGTAAAACTTTATAAAGGTAAAGAAGTGCATTCAACTCCATCTTTTCTTTCAAAGAGCTCATAGCACTAGAATTTTCATCACTAGCAATTCGTTTATCATATAGAATTTTTGAAAAGTCCGGCTAGTGGGGAAGGATCCATATCAACATTTTTTTAGTAAGCAAATAGAAAGCAGATGGCAACACAAGCAGAGATAGTAACACAAATATTTTTGGTATTTTTGATTTTTTTGCAAACAAAAGAAAGAAGGCAAATAAAAGACAAAAAGCAAAGAATATAAAAACAAGAAAATTGATAAGATTGTGCAAAAGTACCTGGTTTGTCTGGTGAAGCCTCGCCGGCAACGGCGCCAGAAACTCTTCTGCTACTTGTGATAGTTGTTGGATTTCCCGGAAGAGGAAGGGTGGTGTAGTATAGTAGCAGATAGTATTTCCCTCAATTAAGAACCAAGGTTATCGAACCAGAAGGAGACAATAGATAAACAACGTTAGCAGCACCTACACACACAAAGCAAATGCTTTCACCCAACAAAGGCAAGGGGGTCGTCACTCCCCTTGTTCTTGCCAGTTGCAAGTATCAAATCTGGTAGTGATAGATATAATAATAAAAGTAAAATAAGAGTAAAGTAAAACATCAAATAATTGAAGATCGCTTGAATATAATTGAGAATGGATCCCGGGGCCATAGGTTCACTAGAGGCATCTCTCTCATAAATAGCACCGGTGGGTAAAAAAATTATTGTTAGGCAATTGATAACCCACAAGTATAGGGGATCGTTTGTAGCCTTTTTTGACAAGTAAGAGTGTTGAACCCAACGAGGAGCTAAAGATAAGATTTATATTCTCTTCAAGTTCTATCGACCACTGATACATCTCTACGCACACCAACGTTTGCTTTACCTAGAAACAAGTAATAAACTACTTTGTAGGTCTAATGGGATAAGTTTGCAAGATAATAAAGAACGTGAAAATAAAGATTAGGTGCTGTTTGAATAAAAGTACAATGAAGTTAGTATAGCAAGTGTGGAAAAGTGGTGGTAGGATTTGCGAAATTGTCCTAGGCAATTGGTAACAAGATCGGTAATCATTATTGCAATTTTATATGAGGGAGAGGCATGAGCTAACATACTTTTCACACTTTGATCATATGGACTTATGATTGGAACTCTAGCAAGCATCCGCAACTACTAAAGATCATTAAGGTAAAACCCAACCATAGCTTTAAGTGTAAAGTACCCTTTAATCCCATACACAGCAACTCCCTTACTCGGGTTTAAGCTTTTGTCACTCTTGCAATCCACTATAAGCGTATCATGAACATATTGCAACACCCTACAACGGGAATCCCCCACGAGTGTGCGGCATGGAAGGCACCATAGGACAGCACCAAAATAAAACACGCAACTCAAACCAATCAAGATCATCAATCAACCCATGGGACAAAATAAAACACGCAACTCAAACCAATCAAGATCATCAATCAACCCATGGGACAAAAAGAATCTACTCAAACATCATAGGATGGCTACACATCATTGGATAATAATATATATCATAAAGCACCATGTTCAAGTATGGAGTAGAGAGGGTTGTGGGAGAGTGGACCGCTGATGATAGATGAGGGAAGGTGATGGAGGTGTTGATGAAGATGACGGATTTGTTGGACTAGATCGCCGTCACATGATGTTTCCCCCGACGGCGTTCCAACGCCACCGAGAGAGAGGGGGAGAGATCCCCCCTCCTTCTTCTTCTTGCTTGGCCTCCCCCTAGATGGGAGGAGGGTTTCCCCTCTGGTCCTTGGCCGCCATGGCTCCCTAAGGGCATGAGACCCTCCGAGATTGGATCTCTCTCTCTGTTTCTTCTCTGTTTCGCGTCTGTTTTCGGAGCCCTTCACCATTTCTTATATTCCCAGAGATCCGTAACTTTGATTGGGCTTCTATTTTGAGGGGATTTTTCTCCGGAAATCATCTTTCTTGTAGCGAAAGAAGGGCTCCAACTAACCTACGAGGTGCCCACAAGACATCAGGGCGCACCTAGGGGGTAGGGCGCGCGTTGTTGTCTTGTGGGGCCCTCGGGCACCGTCTTGTGTTGATTCTTTTTCCCAAGAATCACATATATTCCACAAAAAATCTCTGTAAAATTTTATCCCATTTGGACTTCGTTTAATATGGACTTTCTATGAAACAAAAAACATGCAACAAACAGGAACTGGCACTGGGCACTGGATTAATATGTTAGTCCAAGAAAATTATATAAATTGTTGCCAAAAGTATGTGGAAGTAGTAAAATATTGGCATGAAACAATAAAAATTTATAGATATGACAGAGACGTATCATCATACTCAAGCTTAATTCTTGCTCATCCTCGAGTAGGTAAATGATAAACAAAGATAATTTTTGATGTGGAATTCTACCTAGCACAATCTTGATCATGTAATCTAATCATGGCATGAATATTAAGATAAGAGTGATTTAAGGCAATAGTCTATCATTTGATATAAAGACATCAATACTGAGGTATACTAACAAACAATCAGGCCCTTCAAAATAAAGAATGCTAAAGAACGTTATCCCTACAAAATCATATAGCTTAGCATGCTTAGTCTTCCTTGCATAAAGAATAAATCATGAGCACCCCGGTGCCAAACCAAGCAATTGTATCATACTTTTTCTAACTTCAGCTTTTTCAACTTCACTCAATACATGAGCGTGAGCCATGGACTTAGCACTATAGGTGGCAAAGAGAATGATGATTGAGGTTTATAAGGGAAGACAAAAGTATAAGAAAGTCTCACATCAATGCGGTGTAACACCCCGATAATCATGCTACAGTGATCTCCCCCTAATGGTGGTCATGTCACCATGATCACCAAGCCAATCTGCCACTTGTCCAAAATCAAAGCCAAATTCTAATTTGAATTGCATGTCAAATTTTTACTTCTTCTGTCATGCAATCAAAATAGTTCACAATTTGGCAAATATTCTCTAAGTAATTTTCATGGTGAAACCAACCTCTTTTGGATTCCCAAAATGCCCCTGGGAATTATTTGAGTGGTCCAGCAGCGTTTATTTTGGCCTTTTCGATTTCTAAAAATGGTTAGACAACTCCTTTTGGCCCCAAACTTTTTGTGCCATCTAGTAATATTGTGCATGGTTTATGTGCAAAGTTCCACTCTTAGCAAAAATCATTTGGTAGCTCAAATTATTATAAATAGGGGTATTCCTTTTTACAGAAAAATAAAAGGAGAAACCCTCCTGTGTACTTTAGCCCATGAAGCAACAGCAGCAGGAGCCAGCCCAGCCCACTAACCCCTTCCCCTACCTGCTCCCATGCGTGTCGACGCAGGACTCGCCGGAGCATGCCGCTCCGCCCACCGGCCGCCACAGCGATGGAGTGGTTGGCCGGAGGGGATAAGATCGCCCTCGACGCCCTCTCCCTCGGTGGCTAACCCTAGCACGCTCGTTTCATCCCTCTCCCTCGCTCTTTCTCCTCTGCCCGAGCTCACCCGAGCGCGTATGTCGCCGCCGCCTCATCAATGGCATGGCCACAGGCCGTCCCTCCTCGACGCACCGTGTCTCTGGGCTCCGCAATCATTTTCTCCATCGCCTGATGCACTGGATCGAGCTCGGGGAGCAACGCCATCGCCGCCCTCGTCCATCCTCTCCAACTACGACCGTCGGGCGCCACCACCGCCGATGGTGCCTCTCCGGCCTCCCTGAGCCCCTCCTTCACCTCACTGTGAGCTCGCACACCTCCCCCCTTCCTGTTTCTCCATGCGCATCCCGTGGCATCTTCCCGTCGGTCATGTGCTCCGGCCGCCGTCGGGCAGTGTCACCGCCGCCGTTTCCGTAGTCCCCGGCTTACCCCACCAGCACCAGTGGATGCGGCGCCTCGCACTGGTTCTGTAGGAACTCGCACCGCTCCGTTTGGCCACCGGAGCACCGTTTCCGGCTATCGCCGCCGTTCCTGTAGCTCGCTGCCGGCGCGCACTGCGCGCTTGCGGTTTAAACTCGTCGGCCGGGTGATACATCTCCAATGTATCTATAATTTATGAAGTATTCACGCCATGTTTATAACAATTCTATATGGTTTTGGTATGATTTGATTAGAACTAACCCGGACTGACGCTGTTTTCAGCCGAATTACCGTGGTGTTGTTTTTTGTGCAAAAATAAAAGTTCTCGGAATTGGACGAAACTTTTTGACGATTTTTTTTGGACCAAACGAGACCCCCATAGCTTCGTGGAAGGACTAGAAGCCTCACGAGGTGCTCACAAGCCATCACGGCGCGCCCTGGGGGGGTCGCGCCGTGGTACCTCATGGGCCCATCTTAGCCCATCTTCGCGTGATTCCAACGCTGAAAAATCCTATAAATAGAGAAACCACCAAAAATAACCCTAGAACATGGACTCCGGCGCCGCAAGCCTCTGTACCTTCGAAATACCATCTGGAGCGCCATTCTGGCACCCTGCCGGAGGGGGAAATCATCACCGGAGGCCATCTTCATCATCCCGGCGGTCTCCATGACGAGGAGGGAGTAGTTCACCCTCGAGGCTAGGGGTATGTACAAGTAGCTATGTGTTTGATCTCTCTCTCGTGTTCTTGATTTGGCACGATCTTGATGTACTGTCGTGGGTGCAAGTCTGACAGTAGTGTGTAGGGGTACGGATGAGAGGGCAGAGCCTAGCTACGGCGCAGGTGTTACACTCGGATTTACGAGTTCAGGCCCCTCAGCGGTGGAGGTAACAGCCCTATGCCTCGGTGCTCTGGAGCTTGATTGCTTGAGTGTATGAGTTACAATTGGATTGCGAACCCTTGGAATGGAGCTGGGGGTGGCTTATATAGCGTTCGTCAGCCCTTCCATGAATGCCGCCATTACCCGGGGTTAAGAGGGGGTTTAAGGGCGCCAGGTAACGGGCGCATTGATTACAGTTAATACGAGCGAGCGCACGTCCTGACCATTGCACTCCTGGAGCCTCCTGGTCTTCTCTGGTCGAGTGACTGTCAGGTACTCCGAGTGAAATAGCTAGTCGAGTGGACTCCTGCTTCCCGAGTGATTCATTGAACTCCGAGTGAATGTCACTCTGCATAACTCTTGGTTGCTGATCTGGCCCTGGGGCCCAGTATAAGGCATGTGAAGTCCTAGGGTAGGGTCTGTAGGTCAGGCCTGTTACCCTATCCCTAGTACATGCCCTCGTCATTAGCCCCCGAATCGGTTGAGGTTAGGCGGGTCGAGTCAAGGCGAATTCCCAGGCGAGTTGGGCGCTACGGAGGCGCTCAAGAACTCTTACTAGTCATTAGACGCCCTTGTCTTCGTGCGGCACCTTGACGGATTGTGGACCATATGACGTCCGAGTGAAATGAGTAGTCTCCATCCGAATGAGATGAGTAGTCTCCATCCGAGTGAAAGGAGTGGTCTCCGCCCGAGTGAAAGGAGTAGTCACATGCCGTGTGTCGGAGTGGATCCGAGCGTAGATGGCACGTCTTCAAAGTGAGAGCAATCGGCTGGCTGGGCTCCGGATTTTGTGGAATTTGAAACCATATTTGAGCGCACGCGAATGGTTGCAGCACAGCGAGTGGGGAAAGTGGGGCGTGATGCCTCGATTTTCGCCCCGCTTTCTGTCATGTACCGCTGGATCTTCTACGGCGCGATTTGAGGAGATCTGCGGGCCCACGATTCAGCGGTGCGGATTGGGGAGCGGTGCGGGCGGCGATATAAGGGGCGGCCGTGGTGGAGAGGGAGAGAGAGACATATCCCCTTTTCCCCAACTTCTCCAGTCCGCCCGATCCCTTCTCCCGCAATCCACTACGCGCAAATCTTCCTCGGTGCTAGAGAGCTCGACGATTATGGTGAAGGACAAGATGGCGAAGCTCGAGAAGGCGAAGAAGGCAGCGAAGAGCAAGAAGGCGTCGAGCTCCCGGGTCGCGCCTCCGCGTGGGTGGATCCAGGGCGACTGGCTCCCGCCGTCAACCACGGTGGACGACATCAGCGGGCTCGTCATGGATGGGCTGATCCGCGATGGGACGTGGAGGCTGCCGGAGGAAGGGGAGATCGAGCCTGCGCCGCGCCTCGGGGAGCGAGTGCTCCTCACCACGCACGTGGAACGAGGTTTCTCCATGCCACCCCACCCCTTTTTCCGCGGTTTTTTGAACTTCTTCGGCGCTCAACTCCACCATTTGCCTCCGAATGCCATAGTGTATCTTGCCGCTTTTGTTTCTTTGTGTGAGAATTTCCTGGGTTGCCCGCCGCACTGGGGTTTGTTCAAACACATCTTCACATGTCGTTCCCAGTCGGTCAAAAAGGCCAACCCCGAGGGGGAGAGAACCCATGTGACCCAGCTGTGCGGCGGCTTGGGTATTCAGATGCGGGGCAAGAGTGCATTCCCATCTATGTCTTTTCCCGATTCGGTTAGGGGTTGGCAGTCGACCTGGTTCTACTTCAATGACTTGCCTTGCTCGGGCTCGTCGACTGGTCTTCCCCCTTACACGACTGAAAGAGTCAAGACCCCTCCCTCGCTGACGGTTGACAAGGAGGAGAAGACTGATGTGGGGATCTTGGTGAGTGCCATGGTCGGTCTGATTCAGGGCGGAGTGACTGGCCTGGATCTTCTGGAGGTCTTCCTCAGTCGGAGGATCCAGCCGCTGCAGGAGCGGGCTCACCCCATGTGGCTCTACACTGGGGCCAACGACTTGACCCGAGTGCATCCAGAAGACGTCCAGGAGAAATCGGTGGAACAGTGGAACAAGTGCATCACTGGCGCGCGCGACAATCCGCGAGGGTCGAGATGGATCCCGCCCTATGACGCCAATAACCTACCATTGGAGGTAAGACATGCATTCCCGAGTGAATTCTTTATGCCCAAATTCTTCGAGTGAACTGGGTAATCCGAGTGAACTGACTGAATCTGCTATCTCTGATCTTCGTGTCTTGCAGGAGTTCCAGAAAATGCTCTCGCCTATGCCGAATGGGGAGCAACCTGCCAGAGGCGCTGAAAGTGAACATGGCAGTGCCAGGGGCAGCTGCGCAGAGGACAGCGAGGAGAAGAGCGACGAATCGGCAGAGAGTGACGAGGTCGAGTCCTCTCAGTCTCCGGAGCTGCGCTCCGAGCGCCACTCCAAGCTAACTCATGAACCGAGCGCCACTCCAAGCCACTTCATTTTTACTTCGACTTGTCACTCGACTAAAATGTCTTCATCCGATTGAATTGTGAACTGCAACTGATTGTGCCGCGTGAACGTAGCGCTTGCAGAGGTCATCCACGTCGGGGACGACGATGAAGAGCTGCCGCGGAAGGGCGCCGAGGAGGGGACCGCAGCTCCGACTGCCTCTCAGACTACCACGCGGAAGACGCCGCCGAGCAAAACGCCTCAAGTTCCTCCTGCGCCTGTCGTGACCGTGCCTCTGGGGCAGGGTTCTTCTCAGGCTGGAGCTGGTTCTGCTGCGGCTCCGTCGACTGCTCTGGCTTTGGTTCCGACTCCTCCCGTCAATATCTTCAGTCTGTACAAGGTGCCAGAGGACCAAACTGGAGCTAGCAAGGAGGCGATGATCCAGGCGGAGCTGATGACCCAACGGCTCAAGGAGATGTGCGCAGCTGGGAAGCTGGCGTACGATGCCAGTGCTGCTCTCCAGGAGAACGTTCGAGTAAGTGCTCTTGTAAGTCGATCTCCAAGTCATTTTTCTTCAGTAGGAATTTCAGTCGGAAAATATCCGGTACACCCACTGGGTGTTTTTTTTGTGTGTTCGGCCATCACTCGGATCGGGCGGACCGTTTTGAGTGGATACCGCTCCAGTGGGGGCACGCTGAGTGCACCCACTGGGTGTAGTCCCCGAGACTGCCGTCGACTGCAGGCAGTCGGCGGGAGTCTTAGAATTTAAAACCTGTTCTGTTGTTGCTGTTATTTTTTTTTGTTGTTGGTCGGCCGTCACTCGGATCGGGCGGACCGTTCCAGTGGATGCCATTCCAGTGGGGGCACGCTGAGTGCACCCACTGGGTGTAGTCCCCGAGACTACCGTCGGCTGCGGGCAGTCGGCGGGAGTCTTAGAGCTCTTTTTTTTGTTGTTCGGCCGTCACTCGGATCGGGCGGACCGTTCCGAGTGGATACCGTTCCAGTGGGGGCACGCTGAGTGCACCCACTGGGTGTAGTCCCCGAGACTGTCGTTGACTGTGGGTAGTCGGCGGGAGTCTTAGAACTTAGAATCTGATACTGGTCAAGTTTGCTCCTCCCTGACAAAGGGTACTTCAGGATCTGATACTGGTCAAGCTTGTTCCTCCCAAGAGCTTCGGTCTTTGGGCACTCGGAATACTTCCCAATCATTAACTGATCTGCTCTTTCTCGTGTTTCAGAAAACTTGCGATCTTGGGACTCAGTACGTGGCACTGGAGAAGGAGACGGCTCAGCTCCGAGTGGATTTGGAGGTGGAGTGGAGGAACACAGCGCGCGCTCAAGCGGAGCTCAAGACAATGGGAGGTAAGATTCAATTACCGAGCATTCCGCTTTCATCTCTCTCCGTTCTTTGAACCAAGTGACTTCACTCGAACAGATGTGCGTAGTGAAAACCATCGACTCCAAGTGTGGCTCAGAACCTCTGTTTATTTAGAAACCATGAAGCAGGCACTCGAGAATAAGGATAGCGAGCTAGCGGGAGCACAGCAAGTGGCGAAGGAAAAGACCAAGGCCGCCGAAGAGAAGCTGGCCTCACTCGAGAAGCTTGAAGGAGAGAACAAGACGCTGAAGGCCGCCGTCACAGAGGCGAAGAAGGAAGTAGCAGAGCTCAAGAAGCAAAAGGCCGAGTGGGACGGCAAGCTCAAGGCCTAGACGAATGCTTACGAGCAAGAAAAGAAGACTCTGAACGAGAAGATCAACCAGCTCATCGAGAAGAAGAATGCTCTGGAAAAGTACATAGAGGACTTCACGGAGGAGATGTACACCAAGCTTGTAGGTAATTTTGTAACATCCGAGTGTGTTTCAACTTGCTTCTGAGTGAACTTCGTGTACGCTGACATTCGACTCTCCTCTTTTCTTGCTTACAGAGTACTGCCGGAACTTCGAGCTCAAGACTGACAGAATCGAGAAGGATCTGGATCCTTCCAGGTCACTCGTCGATGACAAGGCTGCCTTGGGCGTCTTGCGGCTTGAGTCTCGCATCGAAGATGTTCAGGGGTACATCATCCGCCTGCGGGGTGCACTCGGGAGGATCGACAAGGAGCTGTGGCCAGAAGATACCCTCGACACTGACCTGGAGGCCATGATGACTCGTCTCAACGACATTCCCAGCCGAGTGCAAGCGTGGAAGAAGTCGGCTGCTCGCTGCGGGGCCGACGTGGCACTCTCCCTGGTCTGAGTGCATTGCAAGGATGCCAAGGAGGAGAAACTGAAGACTCTCCAAGTTGCCAACACGAAGAAACTCAAGTTTGAGGACTTCATGGAGACATTCATCGAAGCGGCCACTCGGATCGCAGACGGCATCGACTTGGATTCCTTCGTTGAGCCAGCCAGCCCAACAGGGGCGTAAGAAAACTTTAAGTCTTACCCATTAGCCTCGGTTTGTCGAGTGAAGTTGTATTCGTTAAACTCTTTCGGGCTTTGGGCCCGCGCACTCGTATTTGCTTTTGAACTTCTGGAGTTATTTGAATGCTTTCCTTCGAGTGTATTCGAGTCTTTGAAGCGGGTTCTAACTTAGGCGAAAGCTGGTTCACAGCTAAGCCTCCGAGTGAGAGGGTCGCTCTTCACTCGGGGTAGTATTTTAATCTTGGGCGAAAGCTGGTTCGCAGCCGAGCCTCCGAGTGAGAGGGATGCTCTTCACTCGGAGTAGTATATTTAACTTGGGCGAAAACTGGTTCGCAGCCAAGCCCCCGAGTGAGAGGGATGCTCTCCACTCGAGGAGCGTTTTTAACTTGGGCTAAAGATGGTTCGCAGCCAAGCCTCCGAGTGAGAGGGATGCTCTTAACTCGGAGTAGCATATTTAACTTGGGCGAAAACTGGTTCGCAGCCAAGCTCCCGAGTGAGAGGGATGCTCTTTACTCGGAGTAGCGTATTTAACTTGGGCGAAAACTGGTTCGCAGCCAAGCCCCCGAGTGAGAGGATGCTCTTCACTCAAAGTAGCGTTTTTAACTTGGGCGAAAGCTGGTTCGCAGCCAAGCCTCCGAGTGAGAGGGATGCTCTTCACTCGGAGTAGCATTTTTAACTTGGGCGAAAACTGGTTCGCAGCCAAGCCCCCGAGTGAGAGGGATGCTCTTCACTCGGAGTAGCGTTTTTAACTTGGGCGAGAGCTGGTTCGCAGCCAAGCCCCCGAGCGAGAGGGATGCTCTTCACTCGGAGTAGCGTATTTAACTTGGGCGAAAGCTGGTTCGCAGCCAAGCCCCCGAGTGAGAGGGATGCTCTTCACTCGGAGTAGCATTTTTAACTTGGTCGAAATCTGGTTCGCAGCCAAGCCCCCGAGTGAGAGGGATGCTCTTCACTCGGAGTAGTATATTTAACTTCAGCGAAAATTGGTTCGTAGCCAAGCCCCCAAGTGAGAGGGATGCTCTTCACTCGGAGTAGTATATTTAACTTGGGCGAAAACTGGTTCGCAGCCAAGCCCTCGAGTGAGAGGGATGCTCTTCACTCGGAGGAGCGTTTTTAACTTGGGTGAAAGCTGGTTCGCAGCCAAGCCTCCGAGTGAGAGGGATGCTCTTCACTCGGAGCAGCGTTTTTAACTTGGGCGAAAACTGGTTCGCAGCCAAGCCCCCGAGTGAGAGGGATGCTCTTCACTCGGAGTAGTATTTTAACTTAGGCAAAAACTGGTTTGCAGCTAAGTTGAACGGCGTACACCCACTGGGGGTTGTAAGCCAGAAAATGCGTACAAGTGAACCCAATGTGGAACTGGAAAAGTCATGCTTTTATTCACCAAATATCACTCGAGTACTTTTATTACATCTCATGATCAAGTATAAAATCATCGCCGCAAATCCGCATTCCAAGCACGGGGCTCGTCTGCTTGCTTCTGAAGGTTGTACAGGTGGTATGCTCCATTGTGCAAAACCTTTGACATGATAAAGGGACCTTCCCACGCGGGAGCAAGCTTGTGAGGTCGCTGCTGATCCACTCGGAGCACAAGATCTCCTTCCTGAAAGGTCCGACTTCTGACGTGTCTGCTGTGAAAACGTCTTAGATCTTGCTGATAAGTGGCCGATCGGATCAGAGTCATCTCCCTTTCCTCCTCCAAGAGATCAACGGCGTCTTGCCGTGCTTGCTCTGCTTCAGCTTCAGATTACAGTTCCACTCGGGGTGAATTATGGAGCAGGTCACTCGGCAGGACGGCTTCAGCTCCGTACACCATGAAGAAGGGAATGCGATTGGTAGACCGATTGGGGGTCGTCCTCAAGCCCCAAAGATCTGACGGCAACTCGGTGACCCAAGCTCCAGCTGCATGCTCCAAATCGCGCATGAGTCGTGGCTTTAACCCCTGCAGAATCAGTCTGTTTGCTCTCTCAGCTTGTCCATTCGACTGCGGGTGCGCCACAGATGCATAGTCGACTCAGGCGCCTTGAGCGGCACAGAATGCCCTGAACTCTTCCGAGTCAAAGTTTGAACCGTTGTCAGTGATAATGTTGTGGGGCACGCCGTATCTGAAGACTATCTCCTTCATGAACTTGATCGTTGTACGAGAGTCTAGCTTCTTGATGGGTTTGGCTTCGATCCACTTAGTGAACTTGTCGACTGCAACCAGCAAGTGGGTGAATCCACTCGCTCCTGTCCGGAGGGGTCCCACCATATCGAGTCCCCAGACCGCAAATGGCCAGACGAGTGGAATCGTCTTCAGAGCAGACGCAGGCTTGTGCGATAAGTTTGCATAGAACTGGCATCCGGCGCAGTGTTGGACTATCTCCTGTGCAGCTTCATTGGCATGTGGCCAGAAGAAACCGGCTCGGTAAGCTTTAGCCACGATTGTCCGAGAGGATGCGTGGTGTCCACAAGTTCCTGAGTGAATCTCCTCCAGGATCAATCGACCTTCCTCCGGAGCGATGCAGCGCTGAGTCACACCGGTGACGCTTTTTCTGTATAACTGATTGCCCATCACTTTAAAGGCTTTGGACCTGCGAACGATCTGGCGGGCTTCAGCTTCATCTTCTGGAAGTTCCTGCCTGAGCAGGTATGCAATGTAAGGCACTGTCCACTCGAGTGTGATTGCTAGGACCTCCATGACCAAATCAATGACCGCCGGGACCTCGACCTCAGTTGGATCAGAAGTACTGACCGCTTGCGGGGGCTCTTCCGTGAAGGGATCTTCTTTTACCATCGGAGAACGTAAATGCTCGAGGCACACATTGCTGGGTATGGATTTTCGAGTGGACCCGATCTTTGCCAGATCGTCTGCCTCCTGATTCTTGGCTCGGGGAACGTGATGCAGCTCCAGACCTTCAAAT
This sequence comes from Elymus sibiricus, assembly GCA_039707655.1. Classification (NCBI taxonomy): domain Eukaryota; kingdom Viridiplantae; phylum Streptophyta; class Magnoliopsida; order Poales; family Poaceae; genus Elymus; species Elymus sibiricus. Next base: position 314,063,259 of record CM077676.1, read on the forward strand.
TTCTTCTCCAACTTTCTCACTGTGTTGCAGTATCCTGTCATAGCGGGGCTTCTGATATCCCACTCCTTCATCACTTGGTTCACAACTAGATCCGAGTCTCCTTAGACCATCAGGCGCCGGACGCCGAGTGAGATGGCCATACGTAGACCATAAAGGAGCGCCTCGTACTCGGCTTTATTGTTGGAGGAATCAAAGTGAATCTGCTGAACATATCTGAGATGATCGCCCTTCGGAGATACTAACACAACTCCAGCTCCTGAACCATTCAGCATCTTGGAACCGTTAAAGAACATGGTCCAGTGTTCTGGGTGGCTCTGAGTCGGTTGCTGTTGTTCAGTCCACTCAGCTAGGAAATCGGCTAATGCTTGGGACTTGATCGCCTTCTTTGCCTCGAACTTGATGTCCAGGGGCAGAAGCTCGATAGCCCACTTCGCCACTCGACCAGTCGCATCCCGATTGTTCATGATCTCAGACAGTGGGGCGTCGCTGACGACTGACACAGTGTGCTCTTGTAAGTAATGGGCTACTTTCTTCGCAGTCAGGTAGATGCCATAGACGAGCTTTTGATAATGAGGATACCTCTGCTTGGAAGGAGTCAGAACTTCAGAGATGTAATAGACTGGGCACTGAACTTTGTAAGCCTTGCCCTGTTCTTCTCGCTCGACTGTGAGGACAGTGCTGACAACTTGCCAGTGGCTGCAATGTACAAGAGCAACGACTCGTTGCTGTTCTGAGCGGCAAGCACTGGCTGGGTGGAAAGCATGGCTTTGAGCTCAACGAACGCTGCTTGTGCTTCAGCAGTCCACTCGAAGGAATCAGATTTCTTCATCAATCGGTACAGGGGCAGTGCCTTCTCACCGAGACGGGAGATGAATCGGCTCAGAGCTGCGAGGCAACCCGTGAGCTTCTGTACATCATGAAGACGTTCTGGACGTTTCATTCGTACAATCGCCCCGATCTTCTCAGGATTGGCATCTATCCCTCATTCGGAAACGAGGAAACCGAGTAAATTGCCCCCAGGAACTCCGAAAGTGCACTTTGCTGGATTCAGCTTGATATCATACTTCCGCAAATTTGCGGAAGTTTCATCTAAGTCAGCCAGTAGGCGGAACCTTTTCTGGACTTGACCACTATGTCATCCATGTACGCCTCGATGTTCCGACTGATCTGTTTTTGCAAACACTTCCGCACCATGCGCATGAAAGTGGCACCAGCGTTTTTAAGACCGAAAGGCATGGTGATATAGGAGAAACACCGGAATGGGGTGATAAAGGCTGTTTTTATTTCATCTGGCCCATACAGTCGGATCTGGTGGTACCCGGAGTACGCATCCAGAAAAGACAGTTGCTCACAACCCGCAGTGGAATCTATGATTTGATCTATGCGGGGGAGCGGGAAATGATCCTTGGGGCAGACCCGATTGATGTGCTTAAAATCAATGCACATTCGGAGAGACTTGTCCTTCTTAGGGACCATGATGACATTGGCGAGCCACTCGGAGTGGTACACCTCACGGATGAACTCGGCTGCCAGGAGCCGAGCAACTTCTTCGCCAATGGCCTTCCTCTTCTTTGTAGCAGAGCGACGGAGATGCTCCTTCACAGGTTTCGCCTCTGGGTCGACTCGCAAACGGTGCTCAGCCAGCTCCCTGGGTACACCCGGCATGTCGGATGGTTTCCATGCGAAGATGTCCCAGTTCTCATGGAGGAACTGGATGAGCGCTTCTTCCTATTTGCTGTCGAGTGTTGTTGATATGTTGGTGGGAGCAGCATTGGGATCTTCCGGGTGGATGTGCACAGGCTTCGTGTCGCTGGCGGACTGAAACGCAGATTCTGCAGCCGGCTTCTTGGAGCGTAGCAGATCACTCGGATCGGCATTTTTCTTGTATTCCTCCAGTTCCACCATGGCCATCGGCTCATCAGCTATCCTGGACCCTTGCTGCAAACACTCCTCCAGTCGACTGCCAGTGACTGTGATTACACCTTTGGGGCCGGGCATCTTCAGCTTGAGATACACATAACATGGACGGGCCATGAAACGTGCGTAAGCCGGCCGACCAAGGATGGCATGGTAGGCGCTGCGGAAGTCGACCACTTCGAAGGTCAGCCTTTCCTTCCGAAAGTTCTTGTCGTCTCCAAAGACCACATTCAGGGCGATCTGCCCGAGTGACTTTGCTTTCTTGCCGGGGATCAATCCGTGGACCTGCATGCTGCTCTCGCTGAGTCGGGACATCGGAATGCCCATCGCTTGCAGAGTATCAGCGTACAGTATGTTTAGTCCGCTTCCACCGTCCATGAGGACCTTGCGCAATCGGACGCCTCCCACGACTGGATTGACTACCAGCGCCTGCCGCCCAAGGGTGGCTATGTAGGCTGGGTGGTCCGACTGATCAAAGGTGATCGAAGTCTTTGACCAGTTCAGAAACTTTGTCGTCGTCGGCATGGCCATGTTCACTTCTCGGTTGATAACCTTCAACCGGCTCCTGCTCTCTACATCTCCAAAGATCATCAGGGTTGCGTTGACACTGGGAAAAGGTTCATCTTTGTCTCCATCATCAGCGTCTTCTGGGCTCTTCTCACTCGACGAGCCCTCTCGGAACTGCTGAATCAACAGTCTGCATTGTCGAGTGGTATGCTTGGGAAATATCAGATTGCCCTCTTCATCCTTTCTGGTGTGGATGTGACACGGCAAATCGAGGACATCTTGGCCCGACTGATCTCTCTTTTTCTTCGGGATCCATTTTTTCTTAGCCTTCCCCTTGTTCTTGGCTTGGCCGGCCAGAGCGGCAGCCTCGGCCTGAGTCGAACCATCAGCCTTGCGCTTCGGCTTCCGATTGGGATTACTGTTTCCGGGGTTGGACTCACTGGTTTTCCCTTTGCCGTTACGGAGATGGTCTTCCTCTTCTCCGTTTGCATACCGAGTGGCAATCTCCATCATTCAGCTCATGGTCAAGGATCCTGACCGACCAAATTTCAGGATGAGCTCCCGATATCTGACTCCTGCCTTGAAAGCGTAGACGGCTTGATGCTCTGTGACGTTCTCCACCACGTGATGCAAGGTTGTCCACCGCTGGATGTACTCCCTCAATGTTTTATTCGGTTTCTGCACGCAGTGCTGCAACTCAGTCAATCCAGCCGGTCGTTTGCACGTGCCCTCGAATGTTTTGATGAACACTCGGGCCAAATCTTCCCAGCAGTATATGCTGGCTGGAGTGAGCTGGTTGAGCCAGGCATGGGCGGACCCTTCCAGCATCAAAGCCAAATGCTTCATAGCCAAATAGTCATTTCCTCCACCAATCTTCACAGCCACTCGATAATCCTCTAACCAAGTTTCTGGCTTGGACTCACCGGTGAACTTGCTTACTCCAGCTGCCAATCTGAATTTAGGCAGGAACTCAGCAGCCCGGATGGCCCTGCTGAAACACTCAGGCCCGAAGATGAAGGCTCCACTTCCACTCGGACGATCTCTGCCCAAGTTCTCTCTCAGAGCTCTGCCTCTGTCGACCAGGTTCTGAGCGAGAACGGATCTCGCGTTGAACTGCGGGTCACGATAGTCGACTGGCTCTCTCTGGTGATAACCGTCACCATGGCGGGGAGGGCTGGCCCTCCGATCATTGCCGTAAGGATGCCTGGCATCGTACGGCCGGGGCGCGTACGAGCCATCCCGCGGAGGGGGCGACTGCATACGACGACGATCGTCTTGACGCCGCGGAGGCATATTCTGACTGCGACCCTGCCCCGAGTACTGGTCTCGGAGGCGGTGTTGGTCGTTTCACCGCGGAGGCGATTGTCTGTTTCTCCTTGGGGACACTGGACTGTGGGCCGACTGAACGGTGTCAGCCCTTACAGATCTGCTGTGAATCCGGTTGCGCGACTGGGATACTGCCGAATTTTGCTCCTCAGCCGCCTTGAGAAGGGCCCAGATCTACCGAAGACCCTCTCCCGCCTTGGATCGGGATGGCTCAATGGAATCTGCTATCCGAGTGGCCGCCGCCAAATTCTGGACGGGAGTGCGGAATACCTGGAAACTCTGCTGCTGGTCATTCAAGAACAACTGCCGCTGCCGCCGACTGGAACTGGGTTGATGCTGCCTGCGGGCGCGATCGTCGAGTGACTTCTGGAGCGCTTCTAGACGATTGCGCTCAGCCAAGTTGGCCTGGCGCATGGCCTCCAAAGCCTGAGCCTCGGGGGTCGTCCCAACGATGGGCGTCTGGAGGGCCTGCTCGGTCCTGCGCTGCTGTTCCTCCCTCTGCTGCCGAGTGAGAGGTCGGGGGATGTACTCGTCGTCACGACGGTCTCCGCCGCCGCCAAAATTGGCGCGCGACGGGTTACCGTTCTCCACGCCGCCGCGGCCGTACCCAGGCGGACTGGGCGGGGAATCGGCCATCAGCACCTCTGCAGCGGGATCGCTGCTCTCGCACTCAGATAAACTTTCCGAGTGCTCGTGCACGGAGGTGAACAGATCGAAGACAGGCTCATCAGGCTCGATTGCCGCGATCTGCGGGGCCTCAGCCTGAAGGGCCGCCGCGTGCTTGATCCACCGCTGAAGCCGCGAGCGTCCGGAGCGCTTGCGACGACGGCTGGTGGAGAGCGAAGAGGTCGACTGATAAGGAGTTGACGGTTGCCGAAGAAGGACGCCGAAGGTACTCGCGTGGAAGTGCGCCGCACCGCGGACGGGCAATGCCTCGACATCCAGCGGGGCTTCCTGGAGCCACGCCGAATCGTCGGCGATGAAGCTGAGGACACCGAAACGGATCTCGCCGCCCAGAGTCAGTCCGCCGCCGGAAACCATGGTGATGATCGGAAAAATGCAACTACGCCGGAAGTCGCTAGACGCCTGCCCCACGGTGGGCGCCAACTGTCGTGGGTGCAAGTCTGACAGTAGTGTGTAGGGGTACGGATGAGAGGGCAAAGCCTAGCTACGGCGCAGGTGTTACACTCGGATTTACGAGTTCAGGCCCCTCCGCGGTGGAGGTAACAGCCCTACGTCTCGGTGCTCTGGAGCTTGATTGCTTGAGTGTATGACTTACAATTGGATTGCGAACCTTTGGAATGGAGCTGGGGGTGGCTTATATAGTGTTTGTCAGCCCTCCCATGAATGCCGCCATTACCAGGGGTTAAGAGGGGGTTTAAGGGCGCCAGGTAACGGGCGCATTGATTACAGTTAATACGAGCGAGCGCACGTCCTGACCGTTGCGCTCCTGGAGCCTCCTGGTCTTCTCTGGTTGAGTGACTGTCAGGTACTCCGAGTGAAATAGCTGGTCGAGTGGACTCCTGCTTCCCGAGTGATTCATTGAACTCCGAGTGAATGTCAGTCTTCATAACCCTTGGTTGCTGATCTGGCCCTGGGGCCCAGTATAAGGCGTGTGGAGTCCTAGGGTAGGGTCTGTAGGTCAGGCCTGTTACCCTATCCCTAGTACATGCCCTCGTCATGTACCACGAGCTTTGTTAATATAGTTGGATCATATGGTGTTTCTCCCTCTCTATCTTGTTGTGATGAATTGAGTTTTTACCTTTGAGGTTTCACTATTATCGGATTGAATATTTTTATGGATTTGAGAACACTTGATGTATGTCTTGCATATGAATACCCGTGGTGACAATGGGGTATTATATTGATTCACTTGATATATGTTTTGGCACTCAACTCGCGGATTCCCGAGCTGACATTGGGGTAATCTATGCATAGGGGTTGATGCATGTTTTCGTCCTACTTTCTCCGGTAGAAATCTTGGGGCACTCTTTGAACTTCTTTGTGTTGGATTGAATATTATGAATCTGAAGTTGTTTGATGCATATCGAATAATCAACTCACGGATACTAGTGGTGACATTGGAGTATCTAGGTGACATTAGAGTTGGTGGATGCGCATCATATGGTGTTATTTTAGTACAAACTCTAGGGTTGTTTGTGACACTTATAGGAATAGCTCAATAGATTGATCGGAAAGGATAACTTTGAGGTGGTTTCGTACCCTACAACAATTTCTATCTTATGTTCTCTGCTAATAGGAACTTTGGAGTGATTCTTTGTCGCACATTGAGGGATAATTATACGATTCAACTATGTTAGCACTGTTGAGAGATTGCACTAGTGAAAGATTGAACCCTAGGCCTTGTTTCTAAGCATTGCAATACCGTTTGTGCTCCGCTTATCACTTGCTACCTTGCTGTTTTTATATTTTCAGATTACAAAAACCTATATCTACTATCCATACTACACTTGTATCACCATCTCTTCGCTGAACTAGTGCACCTATACAATTTGCCAATGTATTGGGTGTGTTGGGGACACAGGAGATTTCTTGTATTTGATTGCAGGGTTGTTCGAGAGAGACCATCTTCATCCTACGCCTCCCACGGATTGATAAACCTTAGGTCATCCACTTGAGAAATTTGCTACTGTCCTACAAAACTCTGCACTTGGAGGTCCAACAACGTCTACAAGAATAAAAGTTGCGTAGTAGACATCACCGGGCCACTACATGTGGGCCTCGGCACTAACCGCGGTGGTTAGCACTAAGCTAACCCCCTAACCCCACTGACACCGGGCCCCGCACAGATTAGTTAGTGCTAATTAAAATGGTTAGTTGATTAATTGACTGACACGTGGGCCCCCCTGGACTCGTTGACCAGTCAAACCTGCTGACTGGGCAGTCCCAGTCAGTGACAGGTGGGACACTCTGGGCCCCCTTTGACTTCGTTAACCAGTAAACTGGTCAACAGTTGACTGGGCTGACTCAGCCCCACTGGACCCACATGTCATACACAGTGACTTGCTGCTGCTGCGTATAAAAAGTTATTGCATTGTTTATTTTCGAATTAATAATAAATCCAGTAATTTTCAGAATATTATTAAAACTTTGATAATTCGTTGAAAATAATCTGTAACTCGGATGAAAATAATTTATATATGAAAAACTTTCAGAAAAATAAGACGAATCCAAATATGCCATCCACATACCTACCACATGCCTCCAACACTGCAAACATGGAACCTTCCCCTCCGGTTCATCTGTCTGACAGATACCTAAAAACCGGGAAAATATTCCCAGATATTTTCTCGCTCCATCTGTTTAACATGTAGCATTGCGTTAGGTCACCCCTAGCACAACCTATTGCCATGACATGCATCTGTGTTGCATTTGTTTGCTTTATATTTATTGTTTCTTCCCCCTCTTCTCTTCGGTAGACCCCGAGACTGCTACGGCCCCTGAGTACGACTACATCGCAGATGCCTAGCCTCTTCCAGCAGAGCTTCCAGGCAAGCAAAACCTCCTTGATCATTCCTATATTGTCCATTCTTTCTCCTCCATGCTTGCATTAGATTTTGCTACTGTATTTGATTGCTCCTATTCTGATGCATAGCCTGATTTTGTAACCTGCTGTTGATACTTTACATGTTGTCCTATATGCTTAGTATAGGCTGGTTAGTGATCCATCAGAGGTCCCACACCCTTGACCTTGTTGCCATGCTTTACTTCCGATGACTCGATCAACATGATTGATGTGTAGAGACCGACACAGCACCGCACACCCCCTTCGTTGTACAACTCTGTAGAGCTACTATCGAGTGCCGAGGGTGATACCTCCTACCTCACTCCAGATGATATATCTGTAGCGTAGCTAGTCGGTCGTGGGTTACCAAGGGTGATTCCTCTTTGACCACCTCCGATGATGCCTCTGTCATGCAACCCCTCAAGTGTGAACCCATCGAGGGTGATTCCTCCAAGTTCACCTTGACGAATACATCGAGTGGGAATCCATCGAGGGTGATTCTTGGATTTACCCCTTGATGTTATGGACACATGGTTACCATGTATTTACCTCTGTCCCTGGTTGAAGTCGGGTCGACCCCGAGGGGTACCCGCGAGAGATGTGAAGTCGGGTTGACCGTGAGGGTACCCGCGAGATAATTACGTGGCACGGCCGGGCAGGCAGACCTGCCCAGGAGAGGGATGGGCCTGGCCCTTGCCGTAAGTCCATGAGACGGGGCGACGGGATCACTGATCGTGAATCACTGCTCATCTCCGCGAGCTCCCAATACACTAACGGTTTGGATATGTTGTCTGAGTAGGCCTCTGGCCTTTTTGCACTAACCACCACGCGGATTAGCACTCGGCGTCGTACGATTCTCCCAAAAGCTCTGTCAGACGCCCAGTTCAGCATTGTAGCACAGTTGGGCCGTCGCCATCCAGGAGAGAGGTGGTGCCTGGGTTCGCCCTGCATGCAACGACCTGGAGTGCAAAGGGCGATGGGCCCAAGACCCCTGAGCACTTAGGATGTAGACCGGTGGGGACCTCTCTGCGCAGCCTAGGTAGGACTACGGTGTGTCGATCGACCGAGGCCGGGCATGACCAGGAAAAGTGTGTCCGGCCAGAGTTAATAGAGCGTGTTGGGTAAGTTGGTGCACCTCTGCAGGGAAGTATATCTATTCGAATAGCCGTGTCCACAGTAACAGGACGCTCAGTGTTGTATCCCGATCTACTACAACTAGAACTAGATACCTGTGTTACTTAATTAATATGTTAGCTCTGGGATCGCTTTCTTATGGGGAGTCGAGGAAGGATCCCTGGGCATTGCTAATACTATTTTTTACTTTATGTTCTACTGCTAATCTGCACTCTTCTAATGCTGCAAGACGCTACAAGATGCTAGTCTTCGATAGGCTAGGTCTTCCCCTCTATTCTGGCATTTCTGCAGTCCAGTCCATAGATACAGCCCCTTCATTTGATACCGATGCATACTTAGCATAGATCTGATGTAAGTCTTGCCAGTACTTTGGATGAGTACTCACAGTTGCTTTGCTACCTTTTTCCCCCTACCCGATTGCTGCAATCAGATGACGGAGCCCCGGAGCCAGCTGACCCCGTCGATGACTACTACTACCCCAATGGAGCTTACTACTACGTGGAGACCGGCAACCAGGAGTAGTTTAGGAGGCTCCCAGGCAGGAGGACTGCGCCTTTCGATCTAGTTGTCGTTGTTTTGCTCAGCCTTCTTAAGGCAAACCTTGTCTAGTTATGTGTGTACTCAGATACTGATGCTTCCGCTGACTCTTGTGTAACTCGAGCTTATGTATTCGAGCCCTCGAGGCCCCTGGCTTGTAATATAAAGCTTGTATTATTTTATTTTGTGTCTAGAGTTGTGTTGTGATATCTTCCCGTGAGTCCCTGGGCTTGATCGTGCGCATTTGCGTGTATGATTAGTGCACGGTTGAGTCGGGGGCATCACAAGTTGGTATCAGAGCCGACTGCCCACATCCCCAAAGTTGAGTCTAGTCTCCAAAACTATTTTGCTATCCCTGTTATGTTGCTTACGGGCCCACATCACCAATGGATGGGATTAGGATCTTTTATTCCTCTCCTTTACTCTGGGATTCTGATCTCTCTTTTTTTCAGGTTAAAGATTTTACTAACTCTAACATTAGGTTCTCGTGTTCACATCCACCCTGAGAGCTGGATTATCTGCAACTATTCCTTTGAATGTATGATGTACGATTCACGCACTGTCATTTGACATCATTGAACTCCTTGTTTCAGATCCGTCTCGCAACACTGCTCATTTTGAAGTCTTCCAATATCGACCTCATTCTGGGAATGCATTGGTTGAATGCTTCTATTGCTTCAATCGATCGTGCCACTAAAACCGTCCAACTTCTTCATCATTCAAACGAGATTGTGAGCTACTCTACTCGAATTATTCAAGATGCCGAAGCCCAGATATATTCTCTGAATGCGTTGAACGCTTCACCTCTTGAGGGAATCGAAAACGTTCCAGTCATTTGTGACTTCCAAGATGTTTTCCCAGAAGAACTTCCAGGAGTACCCCCTGTTAGAGCTGTCAAGTTCGTCATTGACTTGAAACCAGGCACTACTTCTATTGCAAAGCATCCTTACAAGATGCCACCACAGTTCTCTCACATCCATGATGTCTTTCATGTGTCGCAACTTCGTCGTTGATTCAAGGATCCACACCGTGCAGTGGATCATGAAATGCTTGAATTGCAAGATGATCTATCTTATAAAGAGCATCTGAGCCGCATTTTGGATCAAGCTGAACGTCGGACCCGTCAGAAGGCAACCAAGTTCCTTAAAGTGCAGTGGTCGAATCACACTGAAGATGAAGCCACTTGGGAACGTGAAGATCGCCTACAGGAAGAATACCCCGACCTTTTCCCTTCTACCTCCTAAATTCTCGGGACGAGAATTTCTTTTAGAGGAGGAGAATTGTAACACCCCGAGAATCATGCTACAATGATCTCCCCCTAATGGTGGTCATGTCACCATGATCACCAAGCCAATCTGCCACTTGTCCAAAATCAAAGCCAAATTCCAATTTGAATTGCATGTCAAATTTTTACTTCTTCTGTCATGCAATCAAAATAGTTCACAATTTGGCAAATATTCTCTAAGTAATTGTCATGGTGAAACCAACCTCTTTTGGATTCCCAAAATGCCCCTGGGAATTATTTGAGTGGTCCAGCAGCGTTTATTTTGGCCTTTTCGATTTCTAAAAATGGTTAGACAACTCCTTTTGGCCCCAACTTTTTGTGCCATCTAGTAATATTGTGCATGGTTTATGTGCAAAGTTCCACTCTTAGCAAAAATCATTTGGTAGCTCAAATTATTACAAATAGGAGCTATTCCTTTTTACAGAAAAAGAAAAGGAGAAACCCTCCTGTGCACTTTAGCCCATGAAGCAACAGCCGGAGGAGCCAGCCCAACTCACTAACCCCTTCCCCTACCTGCTCCCCTGCGTGTCGATGCAGGACTCGCCGGAGCGCGCCGCTCCGCCCACTGGCCGCCACGGCGACGGAGTGGTTGGCCGGAGGGGATAAGATCACCCTCGATGCCCTCTCCCTCGGGGGCTAACCCTAGCACGCTCGTTTCATCCCTCTCCCTCGCTCTTTCTCCTCTGCCCGAGCTCACCCGAGCGCGTATGTCGCCGCCGCCTCATCAATGGCATGGCCATAGGCCTTCACTCCTCGACGCACCGTGTCTTTGGGCTCCGCAATCATTTTCTCCATCGCCTAATGCACTGGATCGAGCTCGGGGAGCAACGCCGTCGCCGCCCTTGTCCATCCTCTCCAAGTACGGCCGTTGGGTGCCACCACTCGATCCGCCGCCGATGGTGCCTCTCCGACCTCCCCGAGCCCCTCCTTCACCTCACCGTGAGCTCGCGCACTTCCCCCCTTCCCATTTCTCCACGCGCGGCCCCTGGCATCTTCCTGTTGGTCACGTGCTCCGGTCGCCATCGGGTAGGGTCACCGCCGACATTTCCGTAGTCCCCGGCTTGCCCCACCAGTACCAGTGGATGCGGCACCTCGCGCTGGTTCTGTAGGAACTCACGCCGCTCCGTTTGGCCGCCGGAGTGCCGTTTCTGGCTATCGCCGCCGTTCCTGTAGCTCGCCGCCGACGCGCACTGCACGCGTGCGGTTTAAACTCGTCGGCCGGGCCACTGCATGTGGGCCCCGACGCTAACCGCGGTGGTTAGCACTAAGCTAACCCCCCTAACCCCACTGACACCGGACCCCGCACAGATTAGTTAGCGCTAATTAAAACGGTTAGTTGATTAACTGACTGACACGCGGGCCCCCCGGACTCGTTGACCAGTCAAACCTGCTGACTGGGCAGTCCCAGTCAGTGACAGGTGGGACCCTCTGGGCCCCCTTTGACTTCGTTGACCAGTCAACTGGTCAACAGTTGACTGGGCTGACTTAGCCCCACTGGACCCACATGGCATACACAGTGGCTAGCTGCTGCTATGTAAAAAAAGTTATTGCACTATTTATTTTCGAATTAATAATAAATCCAGTAATTTTCAGAATATTATTAAAACTTTGATAATTCGTAGAAAATAATCCGTAACTCAGATGAAAATAATTTATATATAAAAAACGTTCAGAAAAATAAGACGAATCCGAATATGCCATCCACATACCTACCACAAGCCTCCAACACTGCAAACATGGAACCTTCCCCTCCGGTTCATTTGTCTGACAGATGCCTAAAAACGGGAAAATATTCCCAGATATTTTCCCGCTCCGTCTGTAACGTGTAGCATTGTGTTAGGTCACCCCTAGCACAGCCTATTGCCATGACATGCATCTATGTTGCATTTGTTTTCTTTATATTTATTGTTTCTTCCCCCTCTTCTCTCCGGTAGACCCCGAGACTGCTAAGGCCCCTGAGTATGACTACGTCGTAGACGCCTAGCCTCTTCCGGCAGAGCTTCCAGGCAAGCAAAACCCCTTTGATCATTCCTATATCGCCCATTCTTTCTCCCCCATGCTTGCATTAGATTTTGCTAATGTATTTGATTGCTCCTATTCTGATGCATAGCCTGATTTTGTAACCTGCTGTTGATACTTTACATGTTGTCCTATATGCTTAGTATAGGCTGGTTAGTGATCCATCAGAGGTACCACACCCTTGTCCTTGTTGCCATGCTTTACTTCCGATGACTCGATCAACGGGATCGATGTGCATAGACCGACAAAGCACCACACACCCCCTTCGTTGTATGACTCTACAGAGCTACTATCGAGTGCCGAGGGTGATACCTCCTACCTCACTCCAGATGATATCTCTGTAGCGTAGCTAGTCGGTCGTGGGTTACCGAGGGTGATTCCTCTTTCACCACCTCCGATGATGCCTCTGTCGTGCAACCCCTCAAGTGTGAACCCATCGAGGGTGATTCCTCCAAGTTCACCTTGATAGATACATCGAGTGGGAATCCATCGAGGGTGATTCCTCGGATTTCCCCCTTGATGTTATGGACACACGGTTACCATGTATTTACCTCTGTCCCTGGTTGAAGTCGGGTCGACCCCGAGGGGTACCCGCGAGAGATGTGAAGTCGGGTTAACCGTGAGGGTACCCGCGAGATAATTACGTGGCATGGCCGGGTAGGCAGACCGCCCCAGGAGAGGGATGGGCCTGGCCCTTGCCGTAAGTCCATGAGATGGGGCGACGGGATCACTGATCGTGAATCACTGCTCGTCTCTGCGAGCTCCCAATACACTAACGGTTTGGATATGTTGTCTGAGTAGGCCTCTGGCCTTTTCGCACTAACCTCCACGCGGGTTAGCACGCGGCGTCATACGATTCTCTCGAAAGCTCTGTCAGACGTCCAGTTCAGCATTGCGGCACGGCTGGGCCGGCACCATCCAGGAGATAGGTGGTGCCTGGGTTCGCCCTGCACGCAACGACCTGAAGTGCAAAGGGAGATGGGCCCAAGACCCCTGAGCACTTAGGATGTAGACCGGCGGGGACCTCTCTGCGGAGCCTAGGTAGGATTACGGTTTGTCGATCGGCCGAGGCTGGGCATGACTAGGAAAAGTGTGTCCGGCCAGAGTTAATCGAGCTAGTTGGGTAAGTTGGTGCACCCCTGCAGGGAAGTATATCTATTCGAATAGCCGTGTCCATGGTAACTGGACGCTCAATGTTGTATCCCGATCTACTACAACTAGAACTGGATACCTGTGTTACTTAATTAATATGTTTGCTCCGGGATCGCTTTCTCACAGGGAGTCGAGGAAGGACCCCTGGGCATTGCTACTACTATTTTTTACTTTATGTTATACTGCTAATCTGCACTCTTCTAATGCTGCAAGACGCTGCAAGATGCTAGTCTTCGATAGGCTAGGTCTTCCCCTCTATTCTGGCATTTCTGCAGTCCAGTCCATAGATACAGCCCCTTCATTTGATACCGATGCATACTTAGCATAGATCTGATGTAAGTCTTCCGAGTACTTTGGATGAGTACTCACGGTTGCTTTGCTACCTTTCCCCCCCTACCCGATTGCTGCAATCAGATGACGGAGCCCCGGAGCCAGCTGACCACGTCGATGACTACTACTACCCCGACGGAGCTTACTACTACGTGGAGACCGACGACCAGGAGTAGTTTAGGAGGCTCCCAGGCAGGAGGCCTGCGCCTTTTCGATCTAGCTGTCGTTGTTTTGCTCAGCCTTCTTAAGGCAAACCTTTTCTAGTTATGTCTGTACTTAGATACTGATGCTTCCGCTGACTCTTGTGTAACTCGAGCTTATGTATTCGAGCCCTCGAGGCCCCTGGCTTGTAATATAAAGCTTGTATTATTTTATTTTGTGTCTAGAGTTGTGTTGTGATATCTTCCCGTGAGTCCCTGGGCTTGATCGTGCGCATTTGCGTGTATGATTAGTGCACGGTTGAGTCGGGGGCGTCACATGCGGCTGATCATTAGGCAATGGAGAGGCCTTATAATCGATGTTAATGTGAGGAGTAGGGATTTCCATGCAACGGATGCACTATAGCTATAAGTGTATGAAAGCTCACTACTTAAACTAAGTGGGCGTGCATCCAACTTACTTGCTCATGATGACCTCGGGTATTTGAGGAAGCCCGTCATAGGAATACGCAAGTCAAGTTCTGTAATGTAAAAATTCCCACTAGTATATGAAAGTGACAAATCATGGAGACTCTCTATATGAAGAACATGGTGCTACTTTGAAGCACAAGTGTGGAAAAAGGATAGTAGTGTGCCCCCTCTCTCTTTTTATCTCATTTTTTGTTTTCACTTTTTATGGGCACTTTTTGGCCTCTTTTTTCTTTAGAACAGTCTCATGGACTTCATCCCCACTTTTTCGAGGACTCATTAGTCTCCACCATTCTTTTCCTCACGGGTAGGGGCAACACTAATAATGATGATCATCACACTTTTATTTACTTATAACTCGATAAACTGAAAGATATGACTATATATGAATGCATCTGGCAGTGTACCAGGATGTGCAATGATCTAGCGTAGCAAAGATATCAAAAAATGGACAAGCCATGAAAATATCATGCTAGTTATCTAATACGTCTCCAACGTATCTATAATTTTTGTTTGTTCCATGCTATTATAGTATCAATCTTGGATGTTTTATATGCAATTATATATCATTTTTTCGGACTAACCTACCAACCTAGTGCCCAGTGCCAGTTGCTGTTTTTTGCCTGTTTTTGGCTTTTCAGAAAATCAATATCAAACGGAGTCCAAACGGAGAAAAAACTTTGGATTAATTTTTTCTGGACCAGAAGTGACCCTCGAAGGTTCGAGAGAAGACCAGAAGAGCCATGAGGGAGCGACAAGCTCGGAGGGCGCGCCCCCCAGGCTTGTGGGCCCCTCGTGGCACCTCTTGACCTAATTCCGCCGCTATAAATTCTCAAATATTCCCCATATACCGAAGAGCAACCTAGAAAAACTTTTCCGCCGCCGAAGCCTCTGTTCTTCCGTGATCCCATCTGGAGGCCTTCTCCGGTAATCTTCCAGAGGGGGAATCGATCACGGAGGGCTTCTACATCAACCTTGCTGCCCTTCCGATGATGTGTGAGTAGTTTACCATAGACCTACGGGTCCATAGCTAGTAGCTAGATGGCTTCTTCTCTCTCTTTGATCTTCAATACAATGTTCTCCTCGATCTCCTTGGAGTTCTATTCGATGTAATCTTCTTTTGCGGTGTGTTTGTTGGGATCCGATGAATTGTGGGTTTATGATCAGATTATTCATGAGAAATATTTGAGTCTTTTCAGAACTTATTTATGCATGATTGTTATAGCTTTGTATTTCTCTCTGATCTATCCATTTGGTTTGGCCAACAAGATTGATTTATCTTGCAATGGGAGAGGTGCTTTGTGATGGGTTCAATCTTGCGGTGTTCTATATCCCAGTGATAGAAAGGGACAAGACACGTATTTGTATTGTTGCCATTAAGGATAAAAAGATGGGGTTTAATCATATTGCTTTAGTT
The DNA here is from genome assembly GCA_039707655.1 of Elymus sibiricus. Lineage (NCBI taxonomy): Eukaryota > Viridiplantae > Streptophyta > Magnoliopsida > Poales > Poaceae > Elymus > Elymus sibiricus. The sequence goes on from CM077676.1 coordinate 314,079,035, forward strand.
TACTTTGTCTACATCATGTCATCTTGCTTAAGGCGTTACTCTGTTTCATACTTAATACCCTAGATGCATGCTGGATAGCGGTCGATGGGTGGAGTAATAGTAGTAGATGCAAGCAGGAGTCGGTCTACTTGTCTCAGACGTGGTGCCACTATACATGATCATTGCCATGAATCCATCATAATTATTTGCTTTTCTATCAATTGCCCAATAGTGATTTGTTTACCCACCGTATGCTATGTGTTCGAGAGAGAAGCCTCTAGTGAAAACTATGGCCCCCGGGTCTACTTTATCATATATATAAAAAACCTAAAAATACCTTGCTGCAATTTATTTACTTTTATTTTATTTAGTATTTTAGTTTATCTATCTATCACTATCAGAATTAATCCTTGCAAATAACCGTAAGAGGATTGACAACCCTCTTATTTGCGTTGGGTGCAAGTGTTTGCTTTTGTGTGTGCAGGTGCGCTTAACGGGATTTTGCTTGGTTCTCCTACTGGATTGATAACCTTGGTTCTTAACTGAGGGAAATACTTATCTCTACTATGCTGCATCATCCTCTCCTCTTCGGGGAAATACCAACGCAGTCTAAAAGTAGCAGTTGATTGAACGTTTTCATCTTCTTTTCTCTGATAGAAACTTTGGGGTACTCTTTGAAGTTCTTTGTGTGGATTGAATATTATGAATCTGAAGTTGTTTTGATGCATATCGAATAATCAACTCACGGATACTTGTGGTGACATTGGAGTATCTAGATGACATTAGATTTGGTCGATGCATATCATATGGTGTTATTTTAGTACGAACTCTAGGGTTGTTTGTGACACTTATAGGGATGGCTCAATAGATTGATCGGAAAGGATAACTTTGAGGTGGTTTCGTACCCTACAACAATTTCATCTTATGTTCTCCGCTAATAGAAACTTTGGAGTGATTCTTTGTCGCATGTTGAAGGATTATTATATGAGCGTGTTGGGTAAGTTGGTGCACCCCTGCAGGGAAGTATATCTATTCGAAAAGCCGTGTCGACGGTAACAGGACGCTCGGAAAATATCCCGATCTACTACAACTAGAAATGGGTTAAATATATTGGCTCCGGGATCGCTTTCTCGCAGGGAGTCGAGGAAGGATCTCTGAGCGTGGTTACTTGTACTTGTTACTACTACTTTAATTATGTACTAATCTGCACTCTTCTTATGCTGCAAGACCCTGAAGATGCTAGTCTTCGATAGGCTAGGCCTTTTCTCTCTATTCTGGCATTTCTGCAGCCACGTCCACATATACAGTCTTCCTGTGATAATGTTGCATAACTAGACTAGTTCTGATGTAAGTCTTGCTGAGTACTTTGGATGAGTACTCATGGTTGCTTTGCTTCCTCTTTTCCCCATACCCGATTGCTGCGACCAGATGACGGAGCCCCAGAGCCAGCTGCCCCTACCGGCGACGACTACTACTACTACCCCTCCGGCGGATACTACTACTACTACGAGGAGCCCTCCGACGACCAGGAGTAGTTAGGAGGCACCCAGGTAGGAGGCATGCGCCTTTTGATCCAGTGTTTTCATTTTGCCCCGCCTTCTGAAGGCTTATATGTTTAACTTTGTGTCTGTACTCCGATACCTGATGCTTCCGCTGATGCTTGTATGACATCAAGCTTATGTATTCGAGCCCTCGAGGCCCTGGCTTGTAATATAAAGCTTGTATTTCTTTTATTTGTGTTTAGAGTTGTGTTGTGATATCTTCAAGTGAGTCCTTAGGCTTGATCGTGTGCATTTGCGTGTATGATTAGTGCACAATTAAGTCGGGGGCGTCACAAGTTGGTATCAGAGCCGACTGCCTGTAGGAGCCCCCTTTCCAACTCCTTGGCCGAAGTTGAGTCTAGTCTTTCAAAAACTATTTTACTAACATGGTTGTGTGGCTTAGGGGCCCACGTCGCCAATGGGTGGTATTAGTTTCTTTTATTCCTCTTCCTTACTCTGGGACTCTAATTTCTCTTCTATTCGGGTTAAAGTTTTGCTAACTTTGACATTAGGTTCTCGTAATCACATCCACCCGGAGATTTGAATTAACCCTTCTTTGAATTGTGGGCCAGATTCTGCTTCACAGTGTCACGGACCGCAGGATCCTTTTATCGAGGGTACCCTGCATTGTCACTTGCAGATTCCTCGCTCCAGTGGTTTTCTCCGACGATCATGTAGCCTTTTCTATGTCTCGTTGTTGTATCTCTCCACCGCGTGCCTGCGTGCCGCCTAGTGAGTCTAGCTCTTGCTTCCCGTCCTTCCTTTCCGTTTTTGTAAACGCTGGCTTGTAACCGGCTCTATGAGTGGATCTGTATGTCATGTTTAACTATTGTGTTGTATCTATTGCATTTCCTTTGTTGTGCATGTTACATCAAGAATGATTCCATACACCTACAATGCTCGTTGCTAAATTACCCCCTTTTAATTTTTAGCAGGATGGTTAGACCCGCAGGTCGTGGCCGTGGTGCCAACAATCCACCACCACCCGACTATATGGCTGCAATGGTGCAACAATTTGAAATGCACCGTAAGTTCATGCAAGGACTTATGGATCAGTTTCCTCATTCGAATGCCAATCAGCAACCAATCCCGATAACTTTGCAAGACTTTGTTCGTCTCAGCCCTGCAATATTCCGCAACTCAGTTCAGCCGCTTGACGCTGATGACTGGCTCCGTGACATCACTTTTGAGATGGAGTCAGCTGATGTTGCCCCTGACAGCTATGTCACCTTTGCATCTTACTTTCTGAAGGGTCCCGCTGCTCAATGGTGGGACAGCCATAGGCGCACTCAGCCTGTCGGAACCATCATTACTTGGCCGGAATTCCAAGCTGCTTTCCGTGCCCGCTACATTCCTCAGGGAATCATGGACCGGAAGAAACATGAGTTCCGCAACCTCACTCAAGGCAGTAAGACTGTGGATGTTTATCAGCGGGAGTTCCTTGAATTGTCTCGCTATGCTGAGGAAGACATCGCTACTGATGCTCGCAGACAGGAGAAGTTCCGTGAAGGGCTCAACCCTGATATCAAGCTTGCACTCCTTGTCCAAGACTTCGACGACTTAATTCGCCACCCTGGTGAACAAGGCCATTCAGGTTGAGATTGGTCTGAAGGAACACAAGGACACACTCAAGCGTACCCGTGACGAGGGCTCGTCTTCGGGCTCGTCCTCGCAGAAGCGCCGTATCTGGATTCCTCACGGCATGTGCCATCCAGCTGCACCTCCACCATCGCCGGGGCAGCCAAGCCCTCAAACTCCACTGCTTCGAGCTCCTGCTCCCCGTCCTAATGATGGTCTCTGCTTCAAGTGTGGCCGTCCAGGTCACCACGCCAGAGAAAGCCCTCAGAATCAGAATCAGCTTGCACTCCTTTCTGTTGGCCGTGAAAATGGCCGTGGTAACAACCAGCCCCGCAACAACAATGCCAGACCTTCTTATGGTCGTGGTCAAGCTTACCATGTTGCTCTGAATGAAGCTCAAGCCCAGCCTGCTACTGCGAAGGGTACTCCTCTTGTTAACTCAGTATCAGCTTCTGTTTTAATTTATTCGGGAGCATCGTACTCAATCATGCCAAAAGTTTTTGCATACATGCATGGCATTAAATATGAGGAGCTGAAAACGTTCCAGTCGTTTGCGACTTCTAAGAGGTATTTCCAGAAGAACTTTCAAGAATACCCCGATCTTTTTCTCTTCTACCTCTAAATTCTCGGGACGAGAATTTGTTTTAGAGGAGGAGAATTGTAACACCCCTGAGTATTAAGCTACAGTGATCCACCATGTTAATACCAAGTCACCTTGATTTGCAATGTTGGATCATCATTAGTTTCATATCTCATTTCAAATTCCTCTTTGAATTCAAATTCAAATTATGAGTGAATTTTGGAGTTGCACAAAAGCTGCTGGAAAAATGTTCATCATTTAGTAAATATTCCTAAAAAAATACTTGTTCAGGAAAACAACATCACCATGTTGCTAAAATGAGCATTAGCATTTAAAACAGTGCCATTCCAGCAATTTAAAATGCAAATCCATTTATGAAAAATTCAAATGGATTCATCTGGCCTCCAAAATAATTGTGACAGTGCCTAAAAATGCAAAGTATTTAATGGGCTTAGATCCACAATTTTATAAAATGTTTGGTGGCCCATAGAAATCATTTTCTGCCTCTATTTAAATATTTAAATGGAAAAGCAGAAAAGAAAATGGGTGAGGCCTTACCTGGCACTGGGCTGAGCCGGCCCACCCCACCCCACTATTTCCCCTACCTACTCCTCCCCGGTGTCACCGCCGCCATGGCCGCGCGCGCCTCCGCCGCTCGCAGCTCGCCACCGCGACGGAGCAGGTGGGCTGGGGATAAGCCCGGGCCTCCTCCCTTCCCCCTGGAAGCCGCCATCACTTCTCCCTCTCTCTCCCTCGCAATCGCTCGCCTCCTCCCCTCACACGATGCTGCCGCCGCCGTGCCGCTGCGGATCCGCGGCCACCGGCGCCGTTCCGTCCTCCCGTGCTATCCAGGAGGCCTGCCGACCTCTGCCTCTTCCTCCCCGACCGCTGGTTGGAGCCGGGGAGCCCTGCCGCTACCGTTTCGTCCTCGTTCCCTTCTCCGGCCATCGCGGCATCTCCGGCGATCCCCGGCGCTCGCTGCTGCTACTAAGCTGCCAACGGCTTTCCGTAGCCCCTCGATCCCGTCCTCTACTTCTCGCTTCTACTGGCTCCGTGGCTGTTGCTGCGTAGTCCGAGCTCGGCGGCGCCATTGCTGGCGAACTGCTCGAAGCATAGCCGCCCGAGCTGTCCCGCGATGACAGGCGTGTTCCGGGTGCTCAGTAGAGCTCGCCGGTGAGCTCCGTTAGCTCGTTAGTGCCCCGTAGCCACGTGCCCGATTCCGCCCGAAATCACCGCCGCCGCCGTCGACGCCCAGTTCCACTCCGGCCACCCCCGCACCTGAGACTGCCCCAGATCGACGCGGCGTGCTTCGGCCGTTCAAACGCAGGTCATGGCACTCGTTTTGGACCACCGTAGAGAAAACACGAAGCTCGCCCGGTGCCCTCCGCCGCAAAAACAGCCCGCCGGCGTCACTCCGGCACCGGCGCTGACCTGGCTGCCCACGTGGCACCTTCTGGGTCGCTGGCAGCTGGGCCCCGCGGGCCCAGTTGACCAGTTGACCAAGTCAACTGACTGACTGGACTGGTCCAGTCACTAACCAGTGGGCCTGTTGACTGGTCAGCTGGTCAGCCAACTGCTGATGCAATGCTGGCGTCAACATGATGGCATATTCCTTTTCTGGATAATTTGGATTAAATTAAATAATTCTAGGATTTTTCAGAAAAAGATTAAAACTTCGGAAAATCGTAGAAAATAATCCGTAACTCGGATGAAAAAGTTTTCTACAGGAAAGTTGCTCAGAAAAATCCCACGAATCCGATCGTGCCGTCTATTTTCACATTGGGACCCTCTACGTAGGAGAACCCACAACTTTTCGTCTATTTCCGGTAGATGAATAGTGCATACATACCGGTTAATAATTCCAACTTAAATCCTAAAATAACTAAAATGGTTTAGAGTTGCATTAGGTCACCCATGCACTGCATTTTAGCATCTCATGCTCTGTGCTGCATTTTTATGCTGTGTATTTATCTGTTTCCTCCCCCTCTTCTCTCCGGTAGATTCCGGCACCGACGTAGCCCCTGAGGACTACTTCATCACCGACAACTCTTCTTTTCCGGCAAAGCTTCCAGGCAAGCAACCCCCCATGAACATGCTTATATCGTCTATTCCTTCTCCCTCCTGCTTGCATTAGAATTGCTACAGTTACTGTTCCGAATACCTATTCTGATGCATAGCCTATTTTTGGTAAACTGTAATTGATACCTTACCTGATATCCTAAATGCTTAGTGTAGGTTGATAGTGATGCATCTGTGGCCCCTCATCCTTGTCCTTAGTTGCCCCGCTTAGCTGTTAGTGCCCCGATCAAAGTGATCGGCGGGCAATGACCATCACATCACCACCCCGCCTTAAGTTGTACGACGCTGCAGAGTTACCATCGAGTGTCGAGGGTGATACCTCTTACCCCACTTTTGATGTTGTCTCTGTAGTATAGTTAGTTGGTTGTGGGTTACCGAGGGTGATTACTCTTTCACCACCTCCGATGAAGCTTCTGTCGTACAACCCCTCAAGTGTGGACCAACGAGGGTGATTCATCCGAGTTCGCCTTGACGGATACATTGAGTGGGAATCCTTCGAGGGTGATTCCTCGGATTACCCCCTTGATGTCACGGACACACTGTTACTTTACCTGTTGCCCCTTACTGTTACTGTTGATGTGGGACTGAAGGGACAGGTGGTACCACCCGGTAGAGGTGGACCTGAGATCCGGACAGCCCCTGGGAAGTCGGGTTGACCTGGAGGGTACCCGTGAGAAAATTACGAGGCGCGGCCGGGCAGGCGGACCGTGGGCCTGGCCCTTGCCACAAGTCCTCGAGACGGGGCGACGGGACCACAGAGGGTGGATCACTTATCGTCACCGCGAGCTCCCAACACACTTAAGGGTTAGGATATGTAATCTGAGTAGGCCTCTGGCCTTTTCGCACTAACCAGCACGTGGGAATAATATGGGTACTCGGCGTCGTATGTATCAGCCGAAGCTCTTCAGATGTCAGCAGTTGAGCGGCGCGCGCCGGGTTGGACTGGTAAAGCCTGTGCTTGTATTAAGCGGGCTAGGTCTGCTCACCGGCCTCGTATGCAACGTGCAGGAGTGCAAAGGGCGATGGGCCCAAGACCCCTGAGTGCTTAGGATGTAGACCGGCATGCTGGCCTCTCTGTTGAGCCTAGGTAGGGCTACGACGTGTCGATCAGCCGAGGCCGGGCATGGACCGAGCAAGTGTGTCCGGCCAGAGTTAATCGAGCGTGTTGGGTAAGTTGGTGCACCCCTGCAGGGAAGTATATCTATTCGAAAAGCCGTGTCCATGGTAACAGGACGCTCGAAAAATATCCCGATCTACTACAACTAGAAATGGGTTAAATATATTGGCTCCGGGATCGCTTTCTCGCAGGGAGTCGAGGAAGGATCTCTGAGCGTGGTTACTTGTACTTGTTACTACTACTTTAATTATGTACTAATCTGCACTCTTCTTATGCTGCAAGACCCTGAAGATGCTAGTCTTCGAAAGGCTAGGCCTTTTCTCTCTATTCTGGCATTTCTGCAGCCACGTCCACATATACAGCCTTCCTGTGATAATGTTGCATAACTAGACTAGTTTTGATGTAAGTCTTGCTGAGTACTTTGGATGAGTACTCACGGTTGCTTTGCTTCCTCTTTTCCCCATACTCGATTGCTGCGACCAGATGACGGAGCCCCGGAGCCAGCTGCCCCTACCGGCGACGACTACTACTACTACCCCTCCTGCGGATACTACTACTACGAGGAGCCCTCCGACGACCAGGAGTAGTTAGGTGCACCCAGGCAGGAGGCCTGCGCCTTTCGATATAGTGTTTTCATTTTGCCCCGCCTTCTGAAGGCTTATCTGTTTAACTTTGTGTCTGTACTCAGATACCTGATGCTTCCGCTGATGCTTGTATGACATCAAGCTTATGTATTCGAGCCCTTGAGGCCCTGGCTTGTAATATAAAGCTTGTATTTCTTTTATTTGTGTTTAGAGTTGTGTTGTGATATCTTCAAGTGAGTCCTTAGGCTTGATCGTGTGCATTTGCGTGTATGATTAGTGCATGATTAAGTCAGGGGCGTCACACCGCAAAGGGGATTGACAACCCTCTTGTTTGCATTGGGTGCAAGTATTTGCTTTTGTGTGTGTAGGTGCTGCTAACGAGGTTCTGTGTAGTTCTCCTACTGGATTAATAACCTTGGTTTTTAACTAAGGGAAATACTTATCTCAACTGTACTGCATCATCCTCTCCTCTTCGGGGAAATCCCAACGCAGTTCACAAGTAGCAGGAAGAATTTCTGGCGCCGTTGCCGGGGAGACATCACCAAAACCTATCAAGTACCTTTGCATAAACTATCATCTACTTGCTCTTATTTTTATTTGCATTTGCCTCTCGTTTTCATCTCCCCCACTTCTAAAACAATTTTGCAAAAAACACAAAAATATTTTTGTTTGCTTCTTTGCTAGTTTGTTTGCCTTGTCGCTATGTCTCAAGAAAACACCAAATTGTGTGACTTTTCAAATACTAATAATAATGATTTTATTAGTACTCCAATTGCTCCTCCTGCCACTTGTGCGGAGTCGTGTGACATTAATGCTGCTTTGCTCAATCTTGTTATGAAAGAACAATTTTCTGGTAGTCGTAATGAAGATGCTGAATCCCATCTCAATACTTTCGTTGAACTTTGTGATATGCAAAAGAAGAAAGATGTGGATAATGATATTGTCAAATTAAAATGATTTCATTTCTCACTACGAGATCGTGCTAAAACTTGGTTTTCATGCATGCCTCGAAATAGTATTGATTCTTGGGATAAGTGTAAGGATGCTTTTATTGCCAAATATTTTCCTCCCGCTAAGATTATTTCTCTAAGAAATCAAATTATGATTTTTAAGCAACTTGAGCATGAACATGTTGCACAATCTTGGGAGAGAATGAAATTAATGATAAGAAATTGCCCAACACATGGCTTAAGCTTATGGATGATCATACAAAAAATTTATGCGGGACTAAACTTTGTTTCTAAAAATCTTCTAGACTCTGTCGCAAGTGGTACTTTTATGGAAATTACATTGGGAGAAGCTAAAAAACTCGTTGATAATATTATGACAAATTATTCTCAATGGCACACAGAAAGAACTCCAACTGGTAAGAAGGTAAATTATGTCGAAGAAATTAATACTTTGAGTGATAAGATGGATGCTCTTATGTAATTGGTTGCTAGTAAAAGTGCTCATATTGATCCTAATGATGTGCCATTGTCTACTTTGATCGAGCAAAATAATGATGCTATTGATGTGAATTTTATCTCTAGAAATAATTTCAACAACAATGCTTATAGGGGTAATTTCAATCCTAGACCGTTTCCTGGAAATTCCTCTAATAATTATGGTAATTCCTATGGTAATTCATATAATAATAATAATATACCCTCTAATCTTGAAAGTAATATTTATTAATTCTCAAAAGATTTTCAATGCTATGGTAGAAGAAAAATTGAATAAAGTTGATGACATGTCTAGGAACATGGATATAATTGCTCATGATGTTGAAACTCTCAAAATTAAAATTTTGCCTCCCAAGCATGATATAAATGTGTCTATTAAAGTTATCTATGTCTCCATTAATGAAAGTAAAGAAAGAACCGCTAGGTTGAGAGCTAAGCGAGAATTCTTAGAAAAAGCTATTCCACACGGTTTTTATCGTAGTAATGATGAAGATATTAAAATGTTTGGTGTCTCACCTATTGAATCTTTATTTAGCAATATAAAACTTGATGAAAAAGGGACTGAAGATGAGTCAACTTTAGCTAGAAGGCGTCCCAATTATTTGGAGGGTGATGATCTTATTGATAAAAATGATAAAAGTGGGTTTGGAGAGGTCAAAACTTTAAATAGTGATGTGCCCACTACTTTGGATTACAAGGACTTTAATTATGATAATTGCTCTTTAGTTGAATGTACTTCCTTGTTGCAATCCATGATTAATTCACCTAATGCCTATGAACGAAATAAAGCTTTTACTAAACATATTGTAGAAGCCATGATAAAAGCTCATGAAGAAAAGCTTGAGTTGGAAGTTTCAATACATAGAAAATTACATGATGAATGGGAGCCTACTATTAAAGATTATGAATGTAATTCTTTTTGTGATCTAGGTGCTAGCTTCTCTACTATACCAAAATCTTTATGTGACGTACTAGGTCTCACCGATATGGATCCTTGTTCCCTTAATTTGCATCTAGCGGATTCCACTATTAAAAAACCATTGGGTAGAATAAATGATGTGCTTATTCTTACAAATATAAATTATGTACCCGTGGATTTTATTGTGCTTGATATTGAATGCAATCCGTCTTGTCCTATAATACTTGGTAGGCCTTTCCTACAAACCGTAGGTGCTATTATTGATATGAAAGAAGGTAATATAAGATTTCAATTCCCATTAAAGAAAGGGGATGGAACACTTCCCTAGAAAGAGAAAAGCCACCATATGAATCTATTACGAGGGTCACCTATGGAATTAATTTGAAGGATGATAATACTTGAAACTATGCATTATGCCTAGCTAGGGGCATAAAACAATAGCGCTTGTTGGGAGGCAACCCAATATGTATCTTAAATTTTTACTTTTTATTTCTGTTTTGTGAGTTTAAACAATTGTAGCCTCTGTTATGATTGTGTTTTTATCTTTTAATTAGTGTTCGTGCCAAGTAACACCTTTGGGATGATTTGGATGATAGTATAATTGATGCTGTTTGGAAAACAGAAAGTTTTGCGTCCATTATTTGATTTTTGGTTCTGTACTGGAGCGTCAGAAAAATCTGAAATTTTTACACAGTATTGGTATATGAATTGTTTATGTTTTCCTAATGTTTAAGAATTTTTGGAGTTAGAGAAGTATGGCTTTTAAATAGATCTTTACAGACTTTTCTGTTTTAGACAGATCCTGTTTTTGTTGCATAGTTTGCTTATTTTGATGAATCTATGGATCGTATCGGGGGGTATGAGCCATGGGGTAGTTGGAGTACAGTAGCATTATGATAATATTAAATATGAATCAATTTACAACAGTACCTAAAGTTTAAGATTTATTTGTTATACTAACGGATCTCACGAGGTTTCTGTTGAGTTTTGTGTGCTGAAGTTTTCAAGTTTTGGGTGAGACCACGATGGATGAAGGAATAAGGAGCGGCAAGACCCTAAGCTTGGGGATGCCCAAGGCACCCCAAGGTAATATCCAAGGAAGACCCAAGCATCTAAGCTTGGGGATGCCCCGGATGGCATCCCCTCTGTCGTCTATAATCTATCGGTATATCACTTGGAGCTATATTTTTATTCATCACATGATATGTGTTTTACTTGGAGCGTCTTGTGTTATAGTTTGCTTGCTTTTGTTTGCTTTTTAGTTTGTCACAATCATCTTTGCTGAACAAACCTTTTTGAGAGGTACACACATTATTCGTGATTTGTTAGAATACTCTATGTGCTTCACTTATATCTTTTGAGCTAGGCAGTTGCTCTAGTGTTTCACTTATATCTTTTAGAGCACGGCGGTAGTTATATTTTAAAGAAATAGTAGCACTCTCATGCTTCACTTATATCTTTTTGAGATTCTAATAATTAGCAATGGTAATATGAATGGGTTATGAATTTGGTCCTAATATGATAGGTATTCAAGAGGGATCTAATAAAAACTTTCATGTAGATCACTGAATATGATAAGTTTGATTCCTTGCAATAGTTTTGCGATATTAAGATGGTAATATGTGAGAGGTACTAGTGAATGATTGTGGTTTAGTAATAATATTGGTATTAAGGTTTGTGATTCTCGAAGCATGCACGTATAGTCCTTAGTGTGATGAAGTTGGAGCATGATTTATTATTGATTGTCTACCTTTGCGTGGAGGTCGGGGGCGCGTGATGGTTAACTCCTACCAACCTCCCCCCTAGGGGCATGTGTAGTAGTACTTTGCTTCGAGGGTTAATAGACTTTTGCAATAAGTATGTGAGTTCTTTATGACTAATGTGAGTCCATGGATTATACGCACTCTCACCCTTCCGCAATTTGCTAGCCTCTTCGGTACCGTGCTTTGCCCTTTCTCACCTCGAGATTTGGTGCAAACTTCACCGGTGCATCCAAAACCCCGTGATATGATACGCTCTATCACACATAATCCTCTTTATATCTTCCTCAAAACAGCCACCATACCTACCTATTATGGCATTTCCATAGCCATTCCGAGATATATTGCCATGCAACTTCCATCGTTTTTTTATATGACACACATCATCATTGTCATATTGCTTTGCATGATCATATAGCTGACATAGTATTCGTGGCTCAGCCACCGTTCATCATTTTCATACATGTTATGCAAGTATCACTGCACATCCTGGTACACTGCCAGAGGCATTCATATAGAGTCATATTTGTTCTAGTATTGAGTTGTAATATTGAGTTGTAAGTAAATAAAAGTGTGACGATCATCATTATTAGAGCATTGTCCCAGTGAGGAAAGGATGATGGAGACTGTGATTCCCCCACAAGTCGGGATGAGGCTCCGGACGAAAAAAAAAAATAGAAAAAAAGAGAGGCTAAAAAGAGCCCAACAAAAAAAAGAGAGAAAAAGAGAAAAAAAGAGAGGCAATGTTACTATCCTTTTCCACACTTGTGCTTCAGAGTAGCACCATGTTTTTCATATAGAGAGTCTCCTATGTTGTCACTTTCATATACTAGTGGGAATTTTTCATTATAGAACTTGGCTTGTGTATTCCGATGATGGGCTTCCTCAAATGCCCGAGGTCTTCATGAGCAAGCAAGTTGGATGCACACCCACTTAGTTTTATTTTGAGCTTTCATACACTTATAGCTCTTAGTGCATCCGTTGCATGGCAATCCCTACTCGTCGCATTGACATCAATTGATGGGCATCTCCATAGCCCGTTGATTACCCGTGATACGTCTCCAACGTATCTATAATTTATGAAGTGTTCATACCATGTTTACAACAATTTTATATTGTTTTGGTATGATTTAATTAGAACTAACCCGGACTGACGCTATTTTCAGCAGAACTACCGTGGTGTTGTTTTTTGTGCAGAAATAAAAGTTCTCGGATTGGGCTGAAAATTTACGATGATTTTTTCTGGACCAAGAGAGACCGCCGAAGCTTCGAGGAAGGATCAGAAGCCTCACGAGGAAGCGACAAGCCTGGAGGGCGCGGCCCCCCAGGGTGCGCCTATCGAGCTTGTTGCTCCCTCGTGGGCCCCCCTGGCGTAAATCCAACGCTGAAAAATCCTATAAATACCATAAACCCCGAAAAGAAACCGAGAACTCCCACGCCGCCGCCGCAAGCCTCTGTACTGAAGTGATCTCATTCGGAGCCCTGTTTCGACACTCTGCCTGAGGGGGAAATCATCGCCGAAGGCCATCTTCATCATCCCGGCGGTCTCCATGACGAGGAGGGAGTAGTTCACCCTCGGGGCTGAGGGTATGTACTAGTAGCTATGTGTTTGATCTCTCTCTCTCTCTCGTGTTCTTGATTTGGCATGATCTTGATGTACCGCGAGCTTTGTTAATATAGTTGGATCATATGGTGTTTCTTCCCTCTCTATCTTCTTGTGATGAATTGAGTCTTTCCCTTTGAGGTTTCGTTATTGTTGTATTGAATACTTTGGATTTGAGAGCACTTGATGTATGTCTTGCATGTGGATAACCGTGGTGACAATGGGGTATTCTATTGAGTCACTTGATGTATGTTTTGGTGATCAACTCGCAGATTCCCGTGACCTTGGGGTAATCTAGGCATAGGGGTTGATTGCACATTTTCATCTTATTTTCTCCGATAGAAACTTTGGGGTACTCTTTGAATTTCTTTGTGTGGATTGAATATTATGAATCTGAAGTTGTTTTGATGCATATCGAATAATCAACTCACGTATACTTGTGGTAACATTGGAGTATCTAGGTGACATTAGAGTTGGTTGATGCGTATCATATGATGTTATTTTAGTACGAACTCTAGGGCTGTTTGTGACACTTATAGGGATGACTCAATAGATTGATCGGAAAGTATAACTTTGAGGTGGTTTCATACCCTACAACAATTTCATCTTATGTTCTCTGCTAATAGGAACTTTGGAGTGATTCTTTGTCGCACGTTGAGAGATTGTTATATGATTCAATTATGTTAGCATTGTTGAGAGATTGCACTAGTGAAAGTATGAACCCTAGGCCTTGTTTTCAAGCATTGCAATACCGTTTGTGCTCACTTTTACTACTTGCTACCTTGCTGTTTTTATATTTTTTTAGATTACAAAAACCTATATCTACTATCCATACTACACTTGTATCACCATCTCTTCGCCGAACTAGTGCACCTATACAATTTACCATTGTATTGGGTGTGTTGGGGACACAAGAGATTTCTTGTATTTGATTGCAGGGTTGTTTGAGAGAGACCATCTTCATCCTACGCCTCCCACGGATTGATAAACCTTAGGTCATCCACTTGAGGGAAATTTGCTACTGTCCTACAAAACTCTGCACTTGGAGGCCCAACAACGTCTACAAGAATAATAGTTGCGTAGTAGACATCAAGCTCTTTTCTGGCGCCGTTGCCGGGGAGGTGAGTGCTTGAAGGTATATCATTAGATCTTGCAATTGAATCTTTTAGTTTCTTGTTTTATCACTAGTTTGGTTTATAAAAGAAAACTACAAAAAAATGGAATTGAGGTTGCCTCAAATGCTTTATCTTTATAATGTCTTTCATGAAAATGATGGATCGGAAAATTGTGCCAAAGTGTTAGAAGAAGAATTCAATAAAATGTTTGGCATAAAATCCTTGAATGATAAGCATGATTGCAATGTTGCTAGTATGAATTCTTTGAATATCCATGATGCTAATGATATGCAAAGCCATAAGCTTGGGGATGCTATGCTTGATGAAGATGATCTTTTTAGTCCCCCTACTTTTGATGAGCAAATTTTTGTGACACCCCCGACTCGACCGTGCACTAATCATACACGCAAATGCGCACGATCAAGCCCAGGGACTCACAGGAAGATATCACAACACAACTCTAGACACAGAATAAAATAATACAAGCTTTATATTACAAGCCAGGGGCCTCGAGGGCTCGAATACATAAGCTCGAGTTACACAAGAGTCAGCGGAAGCATCAGTATCTGAGTACAGACATAACTAACAAGATTGCCTTAAGAAGGCTGAGCAAAACAACGACATCTAGATCGAAAAGGCGCAGGCGTCCTACCTGGGAGCCTCCTAAACTACTCCTGGTCGCCGGTCTCCACATAGTAGTAGGCTCCGTCGGGGTAGTAGTAGTCATCGACGGGATCAACTGGCTCTGGGGCTCCGTCATCTGATCGCAGCAAATGGGTATGGGAAAATAGGTAGCAAAGCAACAATGAGTACTCATCCAAAGTACTCGCAAGACTTGCATCAGATCTATGCTAGGTATGCATTGGTATCAAAGGGAAGGGGCTGTATCTGTGGACTATACTGCAGAAATGCCAGAATAGAGGGGAAGGCCTAGCCTATCGAAGACTAGCAACTTGCAGCATCTTGCAACATTAGAAGAGTGCCAGAGATCCTTCCTCGACTCCCTGCGAGAAAACGATCCCGGAGCCATCATATTAGTTTAGTATCACAAGTATCCAGTTCAAGTTGTAGTAGATCGGGATACTCACTGAGCGTCCGTTACCGTGGACACGGCTATTCGAATAGATAACTTCCCTGTAGGGGTGCACTAACTTACCCAACACGCTCGAGTAACTCTGGCCGAACACACTTTTCCGGGTCATGCCCGGCCTCGGCTGATCGACACGACGTAGTCCTACCTAGGCTCCGCAGAGAGGTCCCCGCCGGTCTACATCCTAAGTGATTAGGGGACTTGGGCCCATCGCCCTTTGCACTCCGGGTCGTTGTGAGGACGGTGAATAGCAGCGCCACCTCTCTCCTGGATGGCGCGATCCGACTATGCCACAATGCTGAACTGGACGTCTGACAGAGCTTTCGGAAGAATCATACGACGCCGAGTGCCCATAACTTATCCCGCGTGGTGGTTAGTGCGAAAAGGCCAAAGGCCTACTCAGATCACATATCCAAACCGTTAGTGTATTGGGAGCTCGCGGAGACGATCAGTGCTCCTGTCGCCGCGTCTCACGGACTTACGGCAAGGGTCAGGCCCATCCCTCTCCTGGGGTCTTCTGCCTGCCCGGCCGTGCCACGTATTTATCTTGCGGCTACCCTCACGGTCAACCCGACTTCACATCTCTCGCGGGTACCCCTCGGGGTTGACCCGACTTCAACCAGGGACTGAGGAAAAGACAGGGGTATCCGTGTGTCCATAACATCAAGGGGGAAATCCGAGGAATCACCCTCGATGGATTCCCACTCGATGTAACCGTCAAGGTGAACTTGGAGGAATCACCCTCGATGGGTTCACACTTGAGGGGCTGCACGACAGAGGCATCATCGGAGGTGGTGAAAGAGGAAGCACCCTCGGTAACCCACAACCGATTAGCCACGCTACAGAGATATCATCAGGAGTGAGGTAGGAGGTATCACCCTCGGCACTCGATAGTAGCTCTGTAGAGTCGTACAACTAAGGGGGTGTGCGGTGCTGTGTAGGTCTCTGCACATCGATCACATTGGTCGAGTCATCCAGTAGCAAAGCAGGGCAACACGGACAAGGGTGTAGGGCCACTGATGGATCACTAACCAGCCTACACTAAGCATATAGGACAACAGGTAAAGTATCAACAGCAGGTTACAAAATCAGGCTATGCATCAGAATAGGAGCAATCAAATACAGTAGCAAAGTCTAATGCAAGCTTGGGAGAGAAAGAATGGGCGATATAGGAATGATCAAGGGGGTTTTGCTTGCCTGGAAGCTCTGCTGAAAGGACGGGTCGTCGACGACGTAGTCGTAATCGGGGGCAGCGTCAGTCTCGGAGTCTACCGGAGAGAAGAGGGGGAAGAAACAATAAATACAAAGCAAACAAATGCAATACAGAGGCATGACATGGCAGTATGCTGGGCTATGGGTGACCTAACGCGGTGCTAAGCGTTACAGACGGAGCGAGAAAATATCTGGGAATATTTTCCCGGCTCTGGGCAATTATCGGACAGACGATCCGAAGGGGAAGGTTCCATGTTTGCAGTGTTGTAGGCATGTGACAGGCATGTGGATGGTATATTCGGATTCGTCTTATTTTTCTGGTCGTTTTTCATATATAAATTGTTTTCATCCGAGTTACGGTTTATTTTATATGATTTTTCAAAGTTTTAAATATTTTCTAAAATTTCTGGAAATTAAATCAATTTCGAAAATACACATGAAAATGCTAGGTGCACCCAGTCTAGTGCACCCAGCAGTGCACCATAGGCTGACAGTGTACCCCGTTGACTGCCCAGTCAGCAGTCAACGTTGACCCGTTGACTGGTCAACGGGGCCCAGGGGGTCCCACACGTCAGTGACTGGGGGAGCCCAGTCAGCACGGTTGACTCGGTCAACGGGGCCATGGGACCCGCCGGCAGCGACACAGGGGAGGACCACGTGGCGGCCAGGTCAGCACCGGCGACCGGCGTAACGCCGACGACCATTTCCGCGGCGGATCCGCGCCGGAGTTAGCCAAAAAATGAGCACAGGGCTTCGTTTGACGCGCGGCTTATGGCATTTGAATGAGCGGAGTGAGCCGCATCCATTCATGGTGGTTTCGCAAGAAGGAGTGGTTGGAGCTGAGTGCTACGACGATGGCACGTGGCGGCGCTTTCGGGAGCTCCACGGGGACGGCAATGCGGGGCTCCAGTGACCCATCTAAGCATCTAGGCAGCATCTAGGGAGCACCAGGAGCACGATGGCGCCACTGGTTCAAGCGGAGGAGCACGGGAGCGCGATGCTCGCCGGCCATGGCGGTGGCCGGAGCTCGGGATTGGGGACGGCTAGTTCTAGATCAAATCCGAGCAAGCTAGAGGAAGGGGAGATGCGGAGCTCACCGAGCAGGCTCACGGAGGCCTTTTGGGTGATCCGTAGCGCAGGGGTGGAGTAGATCGACGGCTCAGAGCGGCGGTGACCCGAGGCAAACGAAGACGGCGATCCAGCGATGGGGTGCTCCCCGGCTCGCGTGCGTTGACGTAGAGGAACAAGCGGTCAGCGGCGGTCCTTGTGGACACGGTGAGGTGACGGGAGGAGCTCGGTGGCTATGCTAGGACGGAGCCATGACGACGACGACGCTCGGGAGAGGCTAAGAAGAAGGAGGCGAGCGATGAAGAGGGGAGGATGAGGATTGGGGGTGTCCCCGAGGGCCAGCGCGGAGTTCTTATCCCCTCCCGACGCCTGTAGCGACGCGGAGCGGCGAGCTGGTTCGGCGGCGACGGCACTCGGCGTCGGGCGCGCGCACGGCGCTGACACGGGGAGGAGAGATGAGGGAGACGACGGGGAAGCAGGCTGGGCCGGATGGGCCAGGCACTGTGCACTAAGGCCCAGTGCACAGTGGCCTTTCTCCTTTTTCTTTTCTGTTTTTCTGTTTTTCTTTATTCCTTTCTGTTTTGCATTTTTATTTAGCTAGCAAATTATTTTTTTAAAATGTGAAACTTGCCACATAAATACATTGCAATATTTGGCATTGCCACAAAAAGTTTGGGAGGCATTTGAATTTTTTTGAATTTTTCATAAATGGAAAAGCATTTAAATATGCTGATTTGGCACTGTTTTAATTGCTATAGCCCATTTAAGCAAACAAGTGATGTTGTTTTCCTTAACAAATAATTGTTATGGAATATTTGCTAAATGATGAACTATTTTGCAACCATGTTTGTGCAACTTTAAATTTCATTTGCAATTTGAATTGATTTCAGTGGTGGAATTTGAAATGAGATATGAATCCAAAGTGATCAAGCATAGCAAAGCAAAGTAGCTTAGCTTAATGATGAGGATCACTGTAGCTCATTACACAGGGGTGTTACAATTCTCCTCCTCTAAAAGAAATTCTCGTCCCAAGAATTTAGGAGGTAGAAGGGAAAAGATCGGGGTATTCTTCACGAAGACGATCCTCGCGTTCCCAAGTGGCTTCATCTTCAGTATGATTCGACCACTGCACTTTAAGGAACTTGGTTGCCTTCTGACGGGTCCGACGTTCAGCTTGATCCAAAATACGGATCGGATGCTCTTTATAAGATAGATCATCTTGCAATTCAAGCATCTCATGATCCACTGCACGGTGCGGATCCTTGAAGCATCGACGAAGTTGTGACACATGGAAGACATCGTGGATGTGAGAGAACTACGGTGGCAACTCCAATTTATAAGCCACATATCCACGTCTAGCGAGAATGCGGAAGGGTCCAATGTAGCAAGGAGCTAACTTGCCCTTGATTCCGAAGCGATGAGTGCCCTTCATAGGAGTGACACACAAATAAGCTTGCTCACCAGGTTGATAGATCGATCCCCAATGTTTACGATCATAGTTGCTCTTCTGGTGGAACTGGGCCGCCTTGAGATTTTCCCGGACAATACGGACTTGCTCTTCAGCTTGTTGGATAATATCCGGACCGATGAGTGGCCGTTCCCCAGTTTCTGACCAATTCAAAGGGGTTCGGCACTTACGTCCATATAATACCTCGAAGGGAGCCATCTCCAAGCTAGCTTGATAGTTGTTGTTGTATGAGAATTCAGCATACAGGAGAGATTCTTCCCACTTCTTGCCAAATGAGATGACACAAGCACATAGCATATCTTCAAGCACTTGGTTAACTCGTTCAACTTGACCTTGGGACTGGGGGTGACAAGCTGAGCTCCAGGTTATATGAGTTCCCATAGCTTCTTGGAAACTTTCCCAGAACTTTGAAGTGAAGAGGCTGCCATGGTCTGAACTGATCTCCTTCGGAATACCGTGGAGTGTCACAATTATGGAGATATACAAGTCTGCTAACTGACTAGCAGTGATCGTGTCCTTGACTGGCAGAAAGTGTGCAACTTTGGAGAGTTGGTCGACAACAACAAGAATGGCATCGTGACCCTTTTGGGATCTGGGAAGGCCAGTGATAAGATCCATTTGAACCTTGTCCCATTTCCATACAGGGATAGGAAGCGGTTGCAGGAGTCCAGCAGGTTTTTGATGCTCGGCTTTGACGCGACGGCAAACGTCACATTCAGCAACATAGCGAGCGATGTCTTGCTTCATGTTAGACCACTGATACGTCTCCAACGTATCTATAATTTATGAAGTATTCATGCCATGTTTATAATAATTCTATATGGTTTTGGTATGATTTGATTAGAACTAACCCGGACTGACGTTGTTTTCAGCAGAACTACTGTGTTGTTGTTTTTTGTGCAGAAATAAAAGTTCTTGGAATTGGACGAAACTTTTTGACGATTTTTTTTGGATAAAAATAGACCCTCGAAGCTTCGTGGAAGGACCAGAAGCCTCACAAGGTGCTCACAAGCCACCCCGGCACGCCAGGGGGGGTGGCGTGCCGTGGTACCTCGTGGGCCCGTCTTAGCCCATCTTCGCGTGATTCCAACGCTGAAAAATCATATAAATAGAGAAACCCCCAGAAATAACCCTAGAACTTTGACTCCGCTGCCGCAAGCCTCTGTACCTTCGAAATACCATCTACAGCCCTTTTCCGGCACCCTGCCGAAGGGGGGAATCATCACCAGAGGCCATCTTCATCATCCCGGCGGTCTCCATGACGAGGAGGGAGTAGTTCACCCTCGGGGCTGAGGGTATGTACTAGTAGCTATGTGTTTGATCTCTCTCTCTCTCTCTCTCTCTCTATTGTGTTTTTGATTTGACACGATCTTGATGTACCGCGAGCTTTGTTAATATAGTTGGATCATATGGTGTTTCTCCCTCTCTATCTTGTTGTGATGAATTGAGTTTTTACCTTTGAGGTTTCACTATTATCGGATTGAATACTTTTATGGATTTGAGAACACTTGATGTATGTCTTGCATATGAATACCCGTGGTGACAATGGGGTATTATATTGATTCACTTGATGTATGTTTTGGCACTCAACTCGCGGATTCCCGAGGTGACATTGGGGTAATCTATGCATAGGGGTTGATGCACGTTTTCGTCCTACTTTCTCCGGTAGAAATCTTGGGGCATTCTTTGAAGTTCTTTGTGTGGATTGAATATTATGAATCTGAAGTTGTTTGATGCATATCGAATAATCAACTCACGGATACTTGTGGTGACATTCGAGTATCTAGGTGACATTAGAGTTGGTTGATGCATATCATATGGTGTTATTTTAGTACGAACTCTAGGGCTGTTTGTGACACTTATAGGAATAGCTCAATAGATTGATCGGAAAAAATAACTTTGAGGTGGTTTCGTACCCTACAACAATTTCTATCTTATGTTCTCCGCTAATAGGAACTTTGGAGTGATTCTTTATCGCACGTTGAGGGATTGTTATATGATCCAATTATGTTAGCATTGTTGAGAGATTGCACTAGTGAAAGTATGAACCCTAGGCCTTATTTCTAAGCATTGCAATACCGTTTGTGCTACATTTTATCACTTGCTACCTTGCTGTTTTTTTATTTTCAGATTACAAAAACCTATATCTACTATCCATACTACACTTGTATCACCATCTCTTCGCCGAACTAGTGCACCTATACAATTTGCCATTGTATTGGGTGTGTTGGGGACACAAGAGATTTCTTGTATTTGATTGCAGGGTTGTTTGAGAGAGACCATCTTCATCCTACGCCTCCCACGGATTGATAAACCTTAGGTCATCCACTTGAGGGAAATTTGCTACTTTCCTACAAAACTCTGCGCTTGGAGGCCCAACACGAGTCTACAAGAATAAAGTTGCGTAGTAGACATCAACCACCAGTACCTCTGACGAAGGTCTTGATACATCTTTGTGCTACCCGGATGAATAGACAGTGGTGTATCATGTGCCTCCTTCATAACTTTATCTGTCATAAGTTCGAACCGAGGTACCACAAGGCGATCTTTGAAGTACAAGGTTTCATCTTCAGCAAGCGAGAAATCTCTGGCTTTCTCAAAAGCAAGATCCCATTTCATCTGATCAACTTCAGCATCTTTTGCTTGCACAGACTTAATATCTTTCTCGAGAGTTGGTTCCAAGACAAGGGTATTGAGAGAACCCTGTGGAACGATGTGAAGGTTCAACTTGCGAAGTTCTGCATGAAGAAGGGGTTGAGCTTGCTGAACCATGAGGTTGTTGCAATAAGACTTGCGACTCAAAGCATCGGCCATTACATTAGCCTTGCCAGGGGTATATGAAATACCGCAGTCATAGTCCATAATTGTTTCCATCCATCTTTGTTGACGGAGATTCAAGTCTGGCTGAGTAAACAGATATTTCGGACTTTGATGATCAGTGTAGATCTTGCAACGATTACCGATGAGGTAATGTTGCGACAACATCAATGCATAAATAACTGCAGCAAGTTCAAGATCATGAACTGGGTAGTTCTCTTCATGAGGACACAGCTGTCGTGAGGCATAAGCAATCACTTTGCGCTCTTGCATTAGGACACAGCCTAATCCTTGATGCGATGCGTCGCAATAAATGACGAATTCCTTGCGGGAATCTGGAGGGGCAAGCACTGGTGTAGATGTCAGTTTGTCCTTGAGAGTTTGGAAACTTTCCTGACATTTCTCTGTCCACTCAAACTTAACGCCTTTGTGAAGCAGATCAGTCAGAGGCTTGGCAATCTTGGAAAAGTTCTCGACAAATCAGCGGCAATAGCTTGCGAGTCTGAGAAAACTTCTGACTTGCTTGACATTCTTCGGGGGAGTCCAGTCAAGAATAGCCTGAACTCGTTCTGGGTTGACAGCAATACCATCCTTGGAAATCACAAGACCAAGGTAGGTCACTTCGGATAACCAGAATTCACACTTGGAATATTTGGCATATAGCTGATGTTCTCAAAGCTTTTCCAGTACAAGACGAAGATGTTCAGCATGTTCTTCCTTATTCTTCAAATAAACCAGGATATCATCCAGATAAACCACGACAAACTTATCGAGGTAATCCATGAAGATATAATTCTTTAGGCAGGAGAACGTTGCTGGAGCATTGGTTAAGCCAAAGGACATGACGGTGTACTCGTATGAACCATAGCGAGTAACGAAAGCTGTCTTCGGAATGTCTTCTTCACGAACTCTGATCTTGTGGTATCCCAACCTCAAATCAAGTTTATAGAATACTGTGGAACCAGCAAGTTGATCATACAGATCGTTGATCCGAGGAAGCGGATACTTGTTCTGAATTGTTGCCTGGTTGATAGGTCGGTAATCTTGGACCAAACGATTCGTACCATCCTTCTTCTTGACAAAGAGAGAAGGTGCTCCCCAAGCAGAGGAACTTGGACGAATGAATCCCTTACAAAGTGATTTGTCGATTTCCTCCTTAAGTTCAAGGAGTTCATGCAGCGGCATCTTGTATGGGCGCTTGGCAATAGGAGTAGTCCCCAGTTTCAAGTCTATGATGAATTCGACAGCTCTAGCAGGGGTATTCCTGGAAGTTCTTCTGGAAAGACATCTTGGAATTCATGAACGACTGGAATGTTCTCTATTCCCTCAAGAGGTGAAGCATTCAATGCATTCAGAGCATATATCTGGCTCTCGGGATTCTGGATTATCTGGGCTGAGTATTTGATTGTCTGGCCAGAAGGGTGAGTGAGCTGGACTGTCTTGGCGGCACAGTCGATGAAAGCGTAATGGGCCTTCGGCCAATCCATACCGAGAATGACATCTATGTTGGATGATTTGAGGGCAACAAGAGAAGCATGGAACACTAGACCTCCAATTACAATGGGGGTACTATGGCTCACCATGGTGGCACGACTCTGAGATCCGACGGTGTGAACCGCTAAAGGAGTGGCCAAAGATTCCATAGCTAACCCATTCAACTGAGCAAAGGTTTGGGACACAAATGAATGCGATGCTCCTGAATCAAAAAGAACAGAAGCTGGCACTGAATTAATGGGAAGGGTACCCATCACGATAGTTGGGGCCTCACGAGCTTCTTCAATCTTGATGTGGGTGACTTGACCACAACCAATAGCAGGCGGCCTGGCTTTACAGCTTCTGTAATGACGGTGTCGACTACTCTTCTTACGACCAACAGGAGGTTGTGGTGTATCCTGAGGCTGATCCTGCCGACAGTTGAGAGCAAGGTGCCCTGGCTGTCCACACTTGCAGCATAAACCATCATTATGGGGAGGAGTCATAACATTGGGCTGTCCACCCTGAATCGTTAGCTGTCTCGGTGGTGAAGGCAGATGAGGTGCGACATAAGACAGCCTTGGTGTTGGAGCAGGTCGGTGATAAACATTGTGCGGGATCCAGACTTGATGTTTCTGAGTAGGCTGACCCGAGGATGGGCCAACATCTTGACTACGCTTGAGCGACTCCTGGTACTCAGTCATACCAGTTTCAGCTCGGAAAGCTTGGCTGACAAGCGTCGCAAAGTCCGCGCAATCATGGAAAACAAATGCGAGCTTTATATTAGGATGCGGTCCTTCACGGAATTTCTCCTGCTTGCGCGCGTCAGTGCAGACGTTATCCTCAGCATTGCGGGATAAATCAAGGAATTTCCTCTGATATTCATCCACAGTCATTTTGCCCCGTGTCAGTTTGCGGAACTCCTTCTTCTTCTGGTCCATCAGACCTTGAGGAATGTGCCGTGCATGGAAGGCTGACTGAAATTCCTGCCAAGTGGTTACGGTTCCAACAGGCAGCATACGCCTGTGGCTTTCCCACCATTGAGCAGCTGAACCCCTCAGGTGATACGTCGCATAGGTGACGTAACTGGCAGGGGCAACATTAGCCGACTCCATCTGAAAGGCGATGTCACGAAGCCAATCATTAGCATCCATTGGATCAGTCGAGTTACGGAAGGTGGACATGTTGAGGCGCACGAATTCTTGCAGAGTTATTGGGGCAGGCTATTGATGAGCATTCGGGGTTGGAAATTGGTTCATTAGCCTAGACATGAACTAACAGTTCAGCTCAAACTGCTGCATCATTGCGGCAATATAGGGTGGAGGCGGAGGATCGTCAGCCATCCCGCCAAAACAACAGGGGCAGTTTAGCAAGAACAACTGCAAGTGTATGGAGTCATTCATGATGTAACATGAAAAATGAACAAGAAGTGCTTTAGATACATATTAGTAGTCATTAAAGACATACAGATCCATGCACAGAGTTGGCTACAAATGGGTAGCATGAGTTTGGAAACACACACAGCTAGACAAACTAGGCGGCACGCAGGCACGCGGTGGAGGGATACAACAACGAGACATAACAAAGGCTATATCAACGTCGGAGAAAACCACTGAAGCGAGGAATCTGCAAGTGACCACGCAGGCTGCCGTCAATAAAAGGATCCTACGGTCCGTGAACACTGTGAAGCAGAACCTGGCCCTCAACTCGAAGAAGGGTTAATTCAAATCTCCGGGTGGATGTTAGAGTTAGCAAAATCTTTAACCCGAATAGAAGAGAGATCAGAGTCCCAGAGTAAAGAAGAGGAATAAAAGATCATAATCCCATCCATTGGTGATGTGGGCCCGTAAGCCACACAACAATGTTAGTAAATAGTTTTGGAGACTAGACTCAACTTCGGCCAAGGCGTTGGAAAGGGGCTTCCTACAGGCAGTCGGCTCTGATACCAACTTGTGACGCCCCCGACTCGACCGTGCACTAATCATACACGCAAATGCACATGATCAAGCCCAGGGACTCACGGGAAGATATCACAACACAACTCTAGACACAAAATAAAATAATACAAGCTTTATATTACAAGCCAGGGGCCTCGAGGGCTCGAATACATAAGCTCGAGTTACACAAGACTCAGCGGAAGCATCAGTATCTGAGTACAGACATAACTAACAAGATTGCCTTAAGAAGGCTGAGCAAAACAACGACATCTAGATCGAAAAGGCGCAGGCCTCCTACCTGGGAGCCTCCTAAACTACTCCTGGTCGCCGGTCTCCACGTAGTAGTAGGCTCCATCGGGGTAGTAGTAGTCATCGATGGGATCAGCTGGCTCTGGGGCTCCGTCATCTGATTGCAGCAAACGGGTATGGGAAAAGAGGTAGCAAAGCAACCGTGAGTACTCATCCAAAGTACTCGCAAGACTTACATCAGATCTATGCTAGGTATGCATCGGTATCAAAGGGAAGGGGCTGTATCTGTGGACTATACTGCAGAAATGACAGAATAGAGGGGAAGGCCTAGCCTATCGAAGACTAGCAACTTGCAGCATCTTGCAGCATTAGAAGAGTGCAGATTAGCATATAATAAAGCAATAATTATTTAATAGCAATGCCCAGAGATCCTTCCTCGACTCCCTGCGAGAAAACGATCCCGGAGCCATCATATCAGTTTAGTATCACAAGTATCCAGTTCAAGTTGTAGTAGATCGGGATACTCTCTGAGCGTCCGTTACCGTGGACACGGCTATTCGAATAGATAACTTCCCTGCAGGGGTGCACTAACTTACCCAACACGCTTGATTAACTCTGGCCGGACACACTTTTCCGGGTCATGCCCGGCCTTGGCTGATCGACACGACGTAGTCCTACCTAGGCTCCGCAGAGAGGTCCCCGCCGGTCTACATCCTAAGCGCTCAAAGGTCTTGGGCCCATCGCCCTTTGCACTACGGGTCGTTGTGAGGATGGTGAATACCAGCGCCACCTCTCTCCTGGATGGCGCGATCCGACCCTGCCACATTGCTGAACTGGACGTCTGACAGAGCTTTCGGAAGAATCGTACGACGCTGAGTGCCCTTAACTTACCCGCGTGGTGCTTAGTGCGAAAAAGGCCAAAGGCCTACTCAGATCACATATCCAAACCGTTAGTGTATTGGGAGCTTGCGAAGACGATCAGTGCTCCTGTCGCCCCGTCTCGCGGACTTACGGCAAGGGTCAGGCCCATCCCTCTCCTGGGGCGGTCTGCCTGCCCGGTCGTGCCGCATAATTATCTCGCGGGTACCCTCACGGTCAACCCGACTTCACATCTCTCGCGGGTACCCCTCGGGGTCGACCCAACTTCAACCAGGGATTGAGGTAAAGACAGGGGTATCCGTGTGTCCATAACATCAAGCGGGAAATCAGTGGAATCACCCTCGATGGATTCCTACTCGATGTAACCGTCAAGGTGAACTTGGAGGAATCACCCTCGATGGGTTCACACTTGAGGGGCTGCACGACAGAGGCATCATCTTAGGTGGTGAAAGAGGAATCACCCTCGGTAACCCACAACCGATTAGCCACGCTACACAGATATCATCAGGAGTGAGGTAGGAGGTATCACCCTCAGCACTTGATAGTAGCTCTGCAGAGTCATACAACTAATGGGGTGTGCGGTGCTGTGTAGGTCTCTGCACATCGATCACATTGGTCGAGTCATCCGGTAGCAAAGCAGGGCAACACGGACAAGGGTGTAGGGCCACTGATGGATCACTAACCAGCCTACACTAAGCATATAGGACAACAGGTGAAGTATCAACAGCAGGTTACAAAATCAGGCTATGCATCAGAATAGGAGCAATCAAATATAGTAGCAAAGTCTAATGCAAGCATGGGAGAGAAAGAATGGGCGATATAGGAATGATCAAGAGGGTTTTGCTTGCCTGGAAGCTCTGCTGAAAGGACGGGTCGTCGACGACGTAGTCGTAATCGGGGGCAGCGTCAGTCTCGGAGTCTACCGGAGAGAAGAGGGGGAAGAAACAATAAATACAAAGCAAACAAATGCAATACAGAGGCATGACATGGCAGTATGCTGGGCTATGGGTGACCTAACGCGGTGCTAAGCATTATAGACGGAGCGGGAAAATATCTGGAAATATTTCCCGGCTCTGGGCAATTATCGGACAGACGGTCCGGAGGGGAATGTTCCCTGTTTGCAGTGTTGTAGGCATGTGATAGGTATGTGGATGGCATATTCGAATTCGTCTTATTTTTCTGGTCGTTTTTCATATATAAATTATTTTCATCCGAGTTACGGTTTATTTTATATGATTTTTCAAAGTTTTAAATATTTTCTGAAATTTCTGGAAATTAAATCAATTTCGAAAATACACATGAAAATGCTAGGTGCACCTGGTCCAGTGCACCCAGCAATGCACCAGAGGCTGACAGTGGGCCCCGTTGACTGCCCAGTCATCAGTCAACGTTGACCCGTTGACTGGTCAACGGGGCCCAGGGGGTCCCACACGTCAGTGACCGGGGGAGCCTAGTCAGCACGGATGACTCGGTCAACGGGGCCGTGGGACCCGCTGGCAGCGACACAGGGGAGGACCACGTGGCGGCCAGGTCAGCACTGGCAACCAGAGTAACGCCGGCGACCATTTCCACGGCGGATCCGCGCCGGAGTTGGCCAGAAAAGGAGCACATGGCTCTGTTTGACGCGCGGCTTACAGCATTCGAACGAGCGGAGTGAGCCGCATCCACTCGTGGTGGTTTCGCAAGCAGGGGTGGCCGGAGCTGAGTGCTACGACGACGGCAGGCGGCGGCGCTTTCGGGAGCTCCACGGGGACGGCAATGCGGGGCTCCAGCGACCCATCTAAGCATCTAGGCGGCATCTAGGGAGCACCAGGAGCACGACGGCGCCACTGGTTCGAGCGGAGGAGCATGGGAGTGCGATGCTCGCCGGCCATGGTGGTGGCCGGAGCTCGGGATTGAGGATGGCTAGTTCTAGCTTGAATCCGAGCAAGCTAGAGGAAGGGAAGATGCGGAGCTCACTGAGCAGGCTCACGGAGGCCTTTTGGGTGATCGGGAGCGCAGGGGTGGAGCAGATCGACGGCTCGGAGCGGCGGTGACCCGAGGCAGACGACGACGGTGATCTGGCGATGGGGTGCTCCGCGGCTCGCGTGCGTTGACGTAGAGGAAGAAGCGGTCAGGGGCGGTCCTCGTGGACACGGTGAGGCGACGGGAGGAGCTCGGTGGCCGTGCTAGGACGGAGCCATGGCGACGACAACGCTCGGGAGAGGCTAAGGAGAAGGAGGCGAGCGATGAAGAGGGAAGGATGAGGATTGGGGGTGTCCCCGAGGGCCAGCGCGGCGTTCTTATCCCCTCCTAGCGACGCGGAGCGGCGAGCTGGTTCGGCGGCGACGGCGCTCGGCGTCGGGCGCGCGCGCGGCGCTGACACGGGGAGGAGAGATGAGGGAGACGACGGGGAAGCAGGCTGGGCCGCCTGGGCCAGGCACTGTGCACTAAGGCCCAGTGCACAGTGGCCTTTCTCCTTTTTCTTTTCTGTTTTTCTGTTTTTCTTTATTCCTTTCTTTTTTGCATTTTTATTTAGCTAGAAAATGATTTTTGTAAAATGTGAAACTTGCCACATAAATACATTGCAATATTTGGCACTGCCACAAAAAGTTTGCGAGGCATTTGAATTTATTTGAATTTTTCATAAATGGAATAGCATTTAAATATGCTGATTTGGCACTATTTTAATTGCTATAGCCCATTTAAGCAAACAAGTGATGTTGTTTTCCTTAACAAATAATTGTTATGGAATATTTGCTAAATGATGAACTATTTTGCAACCATGTTTGTGCAACTTTAAATTTCACTTGCAATTTGAATTGATTTCAGTGGTTGAATTTGAAATGAGATATGAATCCAAAGTGATCAAGCATAGCAAAGCAAAGTAGCTTAGCTTAATGATGAGGATCACTGTAGCTCATTACACAGGGGTGTTACAATTTGTTATGATGATAGCATGCCTCCTATTTATGATGATTATATTGATGAAAGTGGGTTTGGAAGAGTGTCAACTCTAGGTAATAATGATCCCACTATTTTGGAGGGTGTTGAATCTTATGGCAATAATTATGAAAGTGGATTTGGAGAGGTCACAACTTTATTTAATGATGATTCCACTATTTTGGAAGAGTTTTCAATTGATTTTGACAACAAAGTTGCTATCTATGATGATTATTGTGATGACATGTATGCTATAAAGAGTAATGATAACTATGAAACTTGTCATCATGATTTTAATTTTCAATTTGATTATGCCAATCAAGTATCTCATGATAGTTATTTTGTTGAGTTTGCTCTCACTATTATGAATGAGAAAAAAAATGCTTATGTGGAGAGTAGCAAAAATTCTATGATTGAGGATCATGAAAGGAATGCTTTGTGTGATGGATATATTGTTGAATTTCTTCATGATGCTACTGAAAATTATTTTGAGAGAGGAATATATGCTTCTACATATCTCAATAATATCAAGTTTCCTCTCTATGTGTTGAAATTTTTGAAGTTATACTTGTTTT
Organism: Elymus sibiricus; assembly: GCA_039707655.1. Lineage (NCBI taxonomy): Eukaryota > Viridiplantae > Streptophyta > Magnoliopsida > Poales > Poaceae > Elymus > Elymus sibiricus. The sequence goes on from CM077676.1 coordinate 314,109,025, forward strand.
GCCTTCCTATGCTAGTTGATTCTTGATCCCATAAACTATTTGATCAGAAAATACCTATGCATAGGGAGTGGGTTTGGCTTAAATTTGCTTGTCATATGATTCATGATGCTCTCTTTTTGTTTCAATTCTTTATTCTTATGCGAGCATCATTGAAATCATCATGCCTAGCTAAAAGGCATTAAAGAAAAGCGCTTGTTGGGAGACAACCCAATATTTTATATGTTTTATATGTTTTCTTTCAATAAAGTGCCAAGTAAGACCTTTGGGATAGTGTGGATGATAGTTGAATTTATTCTGTGCAAAAACAGAAAGTTTTGCGTCCAGTGCTGGATTTTTCAATTATTACTGGAGCGTCAGAAAAATCTGAAATTTTTACGCAGTATTACCATACAAATTTTCTACGTTTTCCTAATGTTTCAGAATTTTCGGAGTTACAGAAGTATGCTTTTTAATTCTCTCACTCCATGCTGTTCTGTTTTTGACAGGTTCTGTTTTCATTGCATAGTTTGCTTGTTTTAGTGTTTCCATAGCTTATATTGAGTAATATAAATTGTGGAAATGATATAATATAGTAGGTATTATGTGAGAACAATTATGAATCTTGTCTTGACAGTACCAAAGTGAATGATTTATTTTCATACTAACCCATCTCACGGAGTTCCGTTAAGTTTTATGTGATTGAAGTTTTTAAGTTTTGGGTGAGATGACGATTTGAGGAGAATAAGGAACGGCAAGAACCTAAGCTTGGGGATGCTCAAGGCACCCCAAGGTAATATTGAAGGAATACTCAAGCGTCTAAGCTTGGGCATGCCCCGGATGGCATCCCCTCTTTCGTCTTCAACACTATCGGTAACCTCACTCGGAGCTATATTTTTATTCGTCACATAACATGTGTTTTGCTTGGAGCATCATTTTATTTTAGTTTAATTTGCTTGATGTTATAAATAATCATGTTTTGTATCTTTTAGTTTAATAAAATGCTAATTATAGCCTTTACCATGCTCAGTTTGCAAGTTCATGTGTTGCTGTTTGAAAACAGAAAGTTTCCTGTTATGTACAGAATATTCCTGAATAGTCAGAACATGATAAAAATCTGAAATTTTTACACAGTAAGCATACATGAGTTCTCTATCACGTGGTAATATTTCAGAATTTTTGGAGTTAGGGAAGTATGAATTCTTATTCACCCTTTACAGACTGTTTTGTTTAGACAGATTTCGGTTATAGTTGCATTGTTTGCATATGTTGCTTGTTTAATGTTTCTATTTGTGGATAGGAGTATTAAATATGCAGAGGCATTTATTATGCAATCTTTAATTATAATTTTAGTGATTTGTTACAGTAGAGAGTGTTAAGGTTTTGAGTTGATTTATACTAACTTATCTCGTGAGTTCTTGTTGAGTTTTGTGTGGATGAAGTTTTTAAAGATTTAGGAGAAGCCATGATATGAGAGGAATTAAGGAGACACAAGAGCTCAAGCTTGGGGATGCCCAAGGCACCCCAAGATAACATTCCAAGAAGTCTCAAGCAACTAAGCTTGGGGATGCCCCGGTGGGCATCCCACCTTTCTTCATCAACACCTATCGGTTAGCCTAAGTTTTTACTTGTTCACATGATATGCGCTATTCTTGGAGTGTCCTTTTATTTTCATTTTGCTTGCTATTTTAATAAAATACTTGGATCTAAAATATTTATTTTGAGAGAGATTACTCACATAGCTACTTAATTGTTTAACTACTCATTGATCTTCACTTAAATCTTTTGGAGTAGTTTGTCATTCACTCTCATGCTTCACTTATATCCCAAGAGTAAATTGTTGAATGAATTGAATATCATAAAGTTGAAATTATACGTGTTTCATATGCTTGTCCCATGGGGAGTAGTGACTTCACATAAAAGAAGTATGAGTGGTAAAATTTATTAAAAGTTAGCAAACACAGCATTGGTCACTTGAACAATTCAAGAAAGAATATTGAAGGAAGAGAGATTTCACATATAAATATACTATCTTGGACATCTTCTATGATTGTGAGACCCCATTAATTATTTTCAAGCTTGATCAAGTAGTTGATGTTGGACAATGAAGACAACGTAATGAGTTATGTTTGTTTATATTCACATAGAAGTTATATGTTCTTGGATCCTCTAACATGTAGTGCTTGCCCCCTATCCTTTGCTAGCCAAAAATCTGCACTAAGTAGAGATACTACTTGTGCATCCAAAACCCTTGAACCCAGTTTCATGTCATGAGAGTCCACTATATCTACCTATGGATTGAATAAGATCCTTCAAGTAAGTTGTCATCGATGCAAAAGCAATAAAAATTGCTCCTAAATATGTATGATCTTTTATTGTAAGGGAAAATAAGCTTTGTACGGACTTGTGATGGTGAAGAAATAAAAGCGGCGGACTGCAAAATAAAGGTTGCTATCACAAGGGGCAATATAAAGTGACGTTCCTTTGCATTAAGAGCTTGCACATCCAAAAATAAAAAGCGCATGACAACCTCTGCTTCCCTCTGGGAAGGGCCTATCTTTTACTTTATGTATTTACTTTTATGCAAGAGTCAATAGTGTTCTTCTCTATTCCGTTTTTATTTTTTCTCTTGGCAAGCATCATGTGGTGGGGAAAGATCCAGGCACATATATCCAGTTGAATATAGGTGATCATGAGTTATTATTGTTGACATTATCCCTGAGATAAATAGGTTGGGAGGCAAAACATTAAGCCCCTATCTTCCTATGTGTTTGACTGAAACGGTTTGTTCTAAAAATATGCTTTGAGTGTCAGCAATCATGGAAGACTATATGATAGTTGAGTATGTGGAATTTGCTAAATCAGAGTTCTTACATAGACCCTTCCTGAAAATAAGATGAACTGCAATTGTTTGATGACTGAGAACATAGTTTGTTAGTTTTCAAGAAAGTTTATGGTCTATACTTTAACATGTGAATAGCTTGCTACTCTGATCATGAGAACTTTTATGAGATGAGCTACTGTTTACGATATATAATGATGATAGAAAAAGTGATTGAAATTATCATTGATCAAACTTGTGCACTATGCTAGCACTCACACTTCATAAATTATTTCTTTTATCATTTACCTACTCGAGGACGAGCAGGAATTAAGCTTGGGGATGCTGATACGTCTCCAACGTATCTATAATTTATGAAGTATTAATGCCATGTTTACAACAATTTTATATGGTTTTGGTATCATTTGATTAGAACTAACCCGGACTGACGCTGTTTTCAGCAGAAGTACCGTGGTGTTGTTTTTTTGTGCAGAAATAAAAGTTCTCGGATTGGGCTGAAAATTTATGGTGATTTTTTCTAGACCAAAAGAGACCCCCGAAGCTTTGAGGAAGGACCAGAAGCCTCACGAGGAAGCGACAAGCCTGGAGGGTGCGCCCCCCCCCCCAGGGCGCGCCTACCGAGCTTCTCGCTCCCTCGTGGGCCCCCCTGGCGTAAATCCAACGCTGAAAATTCTATAAATACTAGAAACCCCGAAAAGAAAACGAGAACTCCCACGCCGCCGCCACAAGCCTCTGTACCGAAGTGATCTCATCCGGAGCCCTGCTCCGGCACTCTGCCAGAGGGGGAAATCATTGCCGGAGGCCATCTTCATCATCCCGGCGGTCTCCATGACGAGGAGGGAGTAGTTCACCCTCGGGGCTGAGGGTATGTACTAGTAGCTATGTGTTTGATCTCTCTCTCTCTCTCGTGTTCTTGATTTGGCACGATCTTGATGTACCGCGAGCTTTGTTAATATAGTTGGATCATATGGTGTTTCTTCCCTCTTTATCTTCTTGTGATGAATTGAGTCTTTCCCTTTGAGGTTTCGTTATTGTTGGATTAAATACTTTGGATTTGAGAGCACTTGATGTATATATTGCATGTGGATACCTGTGGTGATAATGGGGTATTCTATTGAGTCACTTGATGTATGTTTTGGTGATCACCTCGCGAATTCCCGTGACCTTGGGGTAAGCTAGGCATAGGGGTTGACGATACGTCTCCAACGTATCTATAATTTTTGATTGTTCCATGCTATTATAGTATCAATCTTGGATGTTTTATATGCAATTATATGCCATTATATATCATTTTTTGGGACTAACCTATTAACCCAGTGCCCAGTGCCAGTTGCTGTTTTCTGCGTGTTTTTGCCTTTTCAGAAAATCATTATCAAAAAGAGTCCAAACGAGAAAAAAACTTTGGATTCATTTTTTCTCGACCAGAAGAGACCCACGAAGCTTTGGGAGAAGACCAGAAGAGCCACGAGGAGACGCCAAGCATGGAGGGCACGCCCCCCAGGCTTGTGGGCCCCTCATAGCCCCTCCTGACCTAATTCCAGCGCTATAAATTCCCAAATATTCCCAATATACCAGAGAGACAGAAGAGAAAACCTTTCCGCCGCCGCAAGCCTCTGTTCTTCCGCGATCCCATCTGGAGGCCTTTTTCAGTACTCTGCCGGAGGGGGAATCGATCACGGAGGGCTTCTTCATCAACCTTGCTGCCCATCCAACGATGTGTGAGTAGTTTACCACAGACCTACGGGTCCATAGCTAGTAGCTAGATGGCTTCTTCTCTCTCTTTGATCTTCAATACCATGTTCTCCTCGATGTTCTTGGAGTTCTATCCAATGTAATCTTCTTTTGCGGTGTGTTTGTTGGGATCCGATGAATTGTGAGTTTATGATCAGATTATTCATGAGAAATATTTGAGTCTTCTCTGAACTCTTTTATGCATGATTATTATAGCTTTGTATTTCTCTCTGATCTATCGATTTGGTTTGGCCTACTAGATTGATTTATCTTGCAATGGGAGAGGTGCTTTGTGATGGGTTCAATCTTGCGGTGCTCAATCCCAGTGACAGAAGGGGACATGACACGTATTTGTATTGTTGCCATTAAGGATAAAAAGATGGGGTTTAATCATATTGCTTGAGTTTACTTTGTCTACATCATGTCATCTTGCTTAAGGCGTTACTCTGTTTCATACTTAATACCCTAGATGCATGCTGGATAGCGGTCGATGGGTGGAGTAATAGTAGTAGATGGAGGCAGGAGTTGGTCTACTTGTCTCAGACGTGGTTCCTATATACATGATCATTGCCGTGAATCCATCATAATTATTTGCTTTTCTATCAATTGCCCAATAGTAATTTGTTTACCCACCGTTTGCTATGTGTTCGAGAGAGAAGCCTCTAGTGAAAACTATGGCCCCCGGGTCTACTTTATCATATATATAAAAAACCTAAAAATACCTTGCTGCAATTTATTTACTTTTATTTTATTTAGTATTTTAGTTTATCTATCTATCACTATCAGAATTAATCCTTTCAAATAACCGCTAAGAGGATTGACAGCCCTCTTATTTGCGTTGGGTGCAAGTGTTTGCTTTTGTGTGTGCAGGTGCGCTTAATGGGATTTTGCTTGGTTCTCCTACTGGATTGATAACCTTGGTTCTTAACTGAGGGAAATACTTATCTCTACTATACTGCATCATCCTCTCCTCTTCGGGGAAATACCAACGCAGTCTTCAAGTAGCAGGAAGAATTTCTGGCGCCGTTGCCGGGGAGACATCATCAAAATTACCAAGTACCTTCGCACAAACTATCATCCACTTGCATTCATTTTATTCGCCTTTTTATTTGCATTTGCCTCTCGTTTTCATCTCCCCCACTTCTAATTTTTTTACAAAAACACAAAAATATTTTTATTTGCTTGTTTGCTAGTTTGCTTGCTTCATCGCGATGTCTCAAGAAAATACAAAATTGTGTGACTTTTCCAATACTAATAATAATGATTTTATTAGTACTCCTATTGCTCCTCCCACCACTAGTGCGGAGTCGTGTGACATTAATGCTGCTTTGCTTAATCTTGTTATGAAAGAATAATTTTCTGGTAGTCCTAATGATGATGATGCATCCCATCTAAATACTTTCATTGAGCTTTGTGATATGCAAAAGAAAAAAGATGTGGATAATGATATTGTCAAATTAAAATTATTTCCGTTCTCACTACGAGATCGTGCTAAAACTTGGTTTTCATCCTTGCCTAGAAATAGTATTGATTCTTGGGATAAGTGTAAGGATGCTTTTATTACCAAGTATTTTCCTCCCGCTAAGATTATTTCTTTAAGAAATCAAATTATGAATTTTAAGAAACTTGAGCATGAACATGTTGCACAATCTTGAGAGAGAATGAAACTAATGATAAGAAATTGCCCAACACATGGCTTAAATTTATGGATGATCATACAAAAAATTTATGCGGGGCTAAACTTTGTTTCTAGAAATTTGCTAGACTCTACCGCAGGTGGTACTTTTATGGAAATTACATTGGGAGAAGCTACAAAACTTCTCGACAATATTATGACAAATTATTCTCAATGGCACACTGAACGAACTCCAACTGGTAAGAAGGTAAATTCTGTCAAAGAAATTAATACTTTGAGTGATAAGATGGATGCTTTATTGAAATTGGTTGCTAGTAAAAATGCTCATATTGATCCTAATGATGTGCCATTGTCTACTTTGATTGAGCAAAATAATGATGCTATTGATGGTAATTTCAATCCTATACTATTTCCTGGAAATTCCTCTAATAATTATGGCAATCCCTATGGTAATTCTTATAATAATAATAATAATATGACGCCCTCTGATCTTGAAAGTAATATTAAAGAATTTATTAATTCGCAAAAGAATTTCAATGCTATGATAGAAGAAAAATTGAATAGAGTTGATGAATTGGCTAGGAACATGGATAGAATTGCTCATGATGTGGAAAATCTTAAAACTAAAATTTTGCCACCCAAGCATGATATAAATGAGTCTATTAAAGCTATCTATGTCTCCATTAATGAAAGTAAATAAAGGACCGCTAGGTTGAGAGCTAAGCGAGAATTCCTAGAAAAAGCGATTCCACCCGGTTTCTATCGTAGTAATGATGAAGATATTAAAATGATTGGTGTCACTCCTATTGAATCATTATTTAGTAAAATAAAACTTGATGAAAAAGGGACTGAATAATAGTCAACTTTAGTTAGAGGGAGTCCCAATTAATTGGAGGGTGATAATCTTAAAGATAAAAATGAAAAAAGTGGGTTTGGAGAGGTCAAAACTTTAAATAGTAATGCACCCACTACTTTGGATTACAAGGACTTTAATTATGATAGTTGTTCTTTAATTGAGTGTATTTCCTTGTTGCAATCCATGATTAATTCACCAAATGCATATGAACAAAATAAAGCTTTCACTAAACATATTGTAGAAGCCATGATGAAAGCGCATGAAGAAAAACTTGAGATGAAAGCGCATGATGAAAGCGCATGAAGAAAATTACAAGATGAATGGGAACCTACTATTAAAGTCAAAATTAAATATTATGAATGTAATGCCCTATATGATCTTGGTGCTAGTGTTTCCTCTATACGAAAGTCTTTGTGTGATGTGCTAGGTCTCACCGACATGGATCCTTGTTTCCTTAATTTGCATCTTGCGGATTCTACTATAAAAAAACCATTGGGTAGAATAAATGATGTGCTTATTCTTGTAAATAGAAATTATGTGCCAGTGGATTTTATTGTTCTTGATATTGAATGCAATCCTTCTTGCCCCATAATACTTGGTAGGCCTTTTCTATGAACAATAGGTGCTATTATTGATATGAAAGAAGGTAATATAAGATTTCAATTTCCATTAAAGAAAGGGATGGAACACTTCCCTATAAATAGAATTAAATCACCTTATGAATCTATTATGAGGGCCACTTATGGAATTAACTTAAAGGATGACAACACTTGAAACTATGCATTATGCCTAGCTAGGGGCATAAAACAATAGCGCTTGTTGGGAGGCAACCCAATGAATAAAATAAAATTTTGTTTTTACTTTCTGTTCTTGTGTGTTTAAAAAATTATAGCCTATGTTATGATTGTGTTTTTATCTTTTAATTAGTGTTTGTGCCAAGTAATGCCTTTGGGATGATATTGATGATAGTATAATTGATGCTGTTTGGAAAATAGAAAGTTTTGCGTCCAGTGCTGGAATTTTAGTTCTGTAATGGAGCATCATAAAAATATGAAATTTTTACACAGTATTGGTATATGAATTTTTTATGTTTTATTAATTTTTCAGAATTTTTGGACTTATAGAAGTATGAATTTTAAATAGATCTTTACAGATTGTTCTATTTTAGACAGATTCTGATTTTATTGCATAGTTTGCTTATTTTGATGAATCTATGGATCGTATCGGGGGTATGAGTCATGGAGAAGTTGGAGTAAAGTAGCATTATGTAAATATTAAATATGAATCAATTTACAACAGTACCTAAAGTTTAAGATTTGTTTGTTATACTAACGGATCTCACGAGGTTTCTGTTGAGTTTTATGTGCTGAAGTTTTCAAGTTTTGGGTGAGACTACGATGGATAAAGGAATAAGGAGCGGCAAGAGCCTAAGCTTGGGGATGCCCAAGGCACCCGAAGGTAATATTCAAGGAAGACTCAAGCATCTAAGCTTGGGGATGCCCCGGAAGGCATCCCCTCTTTCGTCTACAATCTATCGGTAACTCACTTGGAGCTATATTTTTATTCATCACATGATATATGTTTTACTTGGAGTGTCTTGTGATATAGTTTGTTTGCTTTTTAGTTTGTCACAATCATCTTTGCTGAACACACCTTTTTGAGAGGGACACACATTATTCGTGATTTGTTAGAATACTCTATGTGCTTCACTTATATCTTTTGTGCTAGGCAGTTGCTCTAGTGCTTCACTTATATCTTTTAGAGCACGGCGGTGGTTATATTTTAAAGAAATAGTTGCACTCTCATGCTTCACTTATATCTTTTTGAGAGTCTAATGAATAGTAATGGTAATATGCACGGGTTATGAATTTGGTCATGATATGATAGGTATTCAAGAGGGATATAATAAAAACTTTCATGTAGATCACTGAATATGATAAGTTTGATTCCTTGCAATAGTTTTGCGATATTAAGATGGTAATATGTGGGAGGTGCTAGTAGATAATTGTGGTTTAGTAAGAATATTGGTGTTAAGGTTTGTGATTCCCGAAGCATGCACATATGATCTGTCGTTATGCTAGGAAGTTGGAGCATGATTTATTCTTGATTGTCTACCTTATGAGTGGCGGTTGGGGACGAGCGATGGATTTTTCCTACCAATCTATCCCCCTAGGGGCATGCGTAGTAGTACTTTGCTTTGAGGGCTAATAAGCTTTCGCAATAAGTATGTGAGTTCTTTTATGACTAATGTGAGTCCATGGATTATACGCACTCTCACCTTTCCGCAATTTGCTAGCCTCTTCGGTACCGTGCATTGCCCTTTCTCACATCGAAAGTTGATGCAAATTTCGCCGGTGCATCCAAACCCCATGATATGATACGCTCTATCACACATAAGGCTCCTTATATCTTCCTCAAAACAGCCACCATACCTACCTATCATGGCATTTTCATAGCCATTCCGAGATATATTGCCATGCAATGTCCACCATTCCGTTTTTTTATGACACACATCATCATTGTCATATTGCTTTGCATGATCATATAGCTGACATAGTATTTGTGGCTCAGCCACCATTCATCATTTTTATACATGTTACGCTAGCATCATTGCACATCTTGGTACACTGCCAGAGGCATTCATATAGAGTCAAATATTTGTTCTAGTATCGAGTTGTAATTTTGAGTTGTAAGTAAATAAAAGTTTGATGATCATCATTATTAGAGCATTGTACCAGTGAGGAAAGGATGATGGAGACCATGATTCCCCCACAAGTCGGGATGAGACTCCGGAGGAAAAAAAAGATGCCAAAAAGAGCCCACGAAAAAAAATGAGAGAAAAAGAGAGAAGGGGCAATGTTACTATCCTTTTTTCACACTTGTGCTTCAGAGTAGCACCATGTTTTTCATATAGAGAGTCTCCTATTTTGTCACTTCCATATACTAGTGGGAATTTTTCATTATAGAACTTCGCTTGTATATTCCGATGATGGGCTTCCTCAAATGCCCGAGGTCTTCATGAGCAAGCAAGTTGGATGCACACCCACTTAGTTTTCATGTTGAGCTTTCATACACTTATAGCTCTTAGTGCATCCGTTGCATGGCAATCCCTACTCCACGCATTGACATCAATTGATGGGCATCTCCATAGCCCGTTGATTATCCTCATCAATGTGAGACTATCTTCTTATTTTTTGACTTCTCCTTATTAATCTCTACCACCATACTCTATTCCACCCATAGTGCTATCTCCACGGCTTGCGCTCATGTATTGCATGGGGGTTGAAAAAGCTGAAGCGCGTTAAAAAGTATGAACCAATTGCTCGGCTTGTCATCGGGGTAGTGCATGATAAATATTTTGTGTTAAGAAGATGGAGCATGACAGGATTATATGATTTTGTAGGGATAACGTTATTTAGCATTTTTATTTTGAAAGACATGATTGTTTATTAGTATGCCTGAGTATTGATGTCTATATATCAAATTATAGACTATTGCTTTGAGTCATTCAGATCTTATTATTCATACCGTAAGAGAGAGATTACATGATGAAACATGATAGGTAGCATTCCACATCAAAAATTCTGTTTTTATCATTTACCTACTCGAGGACGAGCAGGAATTAAGCTTGGGGATGCTTGATACGTCTCCAACGTATCTATAATTTTTTATTGTTACATGCTACTATAGTATCAATCTTGGATGTTTTATATGCAATTATATGCCATTATATATCATTTTTTGGGACTAACCTATTAACCCAGTGCCCAGTGCCAGTTGCAGTTTTCTGCTTGTTTTTGCCTTTTCAGAAAATCATTATCAAAAAGAGTCCAAATGAGAAAAAACTTTGGGACTAACCTATTAACCCAGTGCCCAGTGCCAGTTGCTGTTTTTTGCTTGTTTTTGGCTTTTCCGGTACTCTGCCGGAGGGGGAATCGATCACGGAGGGCTTCTTCATCAACCTTGCTGCCCTTCCGATGATGTGTGAGTAGTTTACCACAGACCTACGGGTCCATAGCTAGTAGCTAGATGGCTTCTTCTCTCTCTTTGATCTTCAATACCATGTTCTCCTCGATGTTCTTGGAGTTCTATCCGATGTAATCTTCTTTTGCGGTGTGTTTGTTGGGATCCGATGAATTGTGAGTTTATTATCAGATTATTCATGAGAAATATTTGAGTCTTCTCTGAACTCTTTTATGCATGATTATTATAGCTTTGTATTTCTCTCCGATCTATCGATTTGGTTTGGCCTACTAGATTGATTTATCTTGCAATGGGAGAGGTGCTTTGTGATGGGTTCAATCTTGCGGTGCTCAATCCCAGTGACAGAAGGGGACATGACACGTATTTGTATTGTTGCCATTAAGGATAAAAATATGGGGATTAATCATATTGCTTGAGTTTACTTTGTCTACATCATGTCATCTTGCTTAAGGCGTTACTCTGTTTCATACTTAATACCCTAGATGCATGCTGGATAGCGGTCGATGGGTGGAGTAATAGTAGTAGATGCAAGCAGGAGTTGGTCTACTTGTCTCAGACGTGGTGCCACTATACATGATCATTGCCATGAATCCATCATAATTATTTGCTTTTCTATCAATTGCCCAATAGTGATTTGTTTACCCACCGTATGCTATGTGTTCGAGAGAGAAGCCTCTAGTGAAAACTATGGCCCCCGGGTCTACTTTATCATATATATAAAAAACCTAAAAATACCTTGCTGCAATTTATTTACTTTTATTTTATTTAGTATTTTAGTTTATCTATCTATCACTATCAGAATTAATCCTTGCAAATAACCGTAAGAGGATTGACAACCCTCTTATTTGCGTTGGGTGCAAGTGTTTGCTTTTGTGTGTGCAGGTGCGCTTAACGGGATTTTGCTTGGTTCTCCTACTGGATTGATAACCTTGGTTCTTAACTGAGGGAAATACTTATCTCTACTATACTGCATCATCCTCTCCTCTTCGGGGAAATACCAACGCAGTCTAAAAGTAGCAGTTGATTGAACGTTTTCATCTTCTTTTCTCTGATAGAAACTTTGGGGTACTCTTTGAAGTTCTTTGTGTGGATTGAATATTATGAATCTGAAGTTGTTTTGATGCATATCGAATAATCAACTCACGGATACTTGTGGTGACATTGGAGTATCTAGATGACATTAGATTTGGTCGATGCATATCATATGGTGTTATTTTAGTACGAACTCTAGGGTTGTTTGTGACACTTATAGGGATGGCTCAATAGATTGATCGGAAAGGATAACTTTGAGGTGGTTTCGTACCCTACAACAATTTCATCTTATGTTCTCCGCTAATAGAAACTTTGGAGTGATTCTTTGTCGCATGTTGAAGGATTATTATATGATTCAATTATGTTAGCATTGTTGAGAGATTGCACTAGTGAAAGTATGAACCCTAGGCCTTGTTTTCAAGCATTGCAATACCGTTTGTGCTCACTTTTACTACTTGCTACCTTGCTGTTTTTATATTTTCAGATTACAAAAATCTATATCTACTGTTCATAGTACACTTGTATCACCATCTCTTCGCCGAACTAGTGCACCTATACAATTTACCATTGTATTGGGTATGTTGGGGACACAAGAGATTTCTTGTATTTGATTGCAGGGTTGTTTGAGAGAGACCATCTTCATCCTACACCTCCCACGGATTGATAAACCTTAGGCCATCCACTGGAGGGAAAATTGCTACTGTCCTACAAAACTCTGCACTTGGAGGCCCACCAACGTCTGCAAGAATAAAAGTTGCGTAGTAGACATCAAGCCGCGTCGATGTGAGACTATCTTCCTTTTTGACTTCCCCTTATTAATCTCTATCATCATTCTATTCCACCCATAGTGCTATGTCCATGGCTCGCGCTCATGTATTGCGTGAGGGATGAAAAAGCTGAAGCGCGTTGAAAAGTATGAACCAATTGCTTGGCTGACATCGGGGTAGTGCATGATTAATACTTTGTGTTAGGAAGACTAAGCATGACGGGCTATATGATTTTGTAGGGATAGCGTTCTTTAGCATTTTTATTTTGAAAGGCATGATTGTTTGTTGGTATGCCTGAGTATTGATGTCTTTATATCAAATTATAGACTATTGCTTTGAATCACTCATTTCTTAATATTCATATCGTAAAAGAAAACATTACATGATGAACATGTTACGTAGCATTCCACATCAACAATTCTGTTTTTATCATTTACCTACTCGAGGACGAGCAGGAATTAAGCTTGGGGATGCTTGATACGTCTCCAACGTATCTATAATTTTTGATTGTTCCATGCTATTACAGTATCAATCTTGGATGTTTTACATGCAATTATATATCATTTTTTGGGACTAACCTATTAACCTAGTGCCCAGTGCCAGTTGCTGTTTTTTGCCTGTTTTTGGATTTTCAGAAAATCAATATCAAACAGAGTCCAAACGGAGAAAAAACTTTGGATTAATTTTTTCTGGACCAGAAGGGACCCTTGAAGGTTCGGGAGAAGACCAGAAGAGCCACGAGGGAGCGACAAGCTCGGAGGGCGCGCCCCAGGGGGGTAGGCGCGCCCCCGGGCTCGTGGGCCCCTCGTGGCACCTCTTGACCTAATTCCGCCGCTATAAATTCTCAAATATTCCCCATATACCGAAGAGCAACCTAGAAAAACTTTTCCGCTGCCACAAGCCTCTGTTCTTCCGTGATCCCATCTGGAGGCCTTCTCCGGTAATCTTTCGGAGGGGGAATCGATCACGGAGGGCTTCTACATCAACCTTGCTGCCCTTCCGATGATGTGTGAGTAGTTTACCACAGACCTACGGGTCCATAGCTAGTAGCTAGATGGCTTCTTCTCTCTCTTTGATCTTCAATACAATGTTCTCCTCGATCTCCTTGGAGTTCTATTCGATGTAATCTTCTTTTGCGGTGTGTTTGTTGGGATCCGATGAATTGTGGGTTGATGATCAGATTATTCATGAGAAATATTTGAGTCTTTTCTGAACTTATTTATGCATGATTGTTATAGCTTTGTATTTCTCTCCAATCTATCTGTTTGGTTTGGCCAACTAGATTGATTTATCTTGCAATGGGAGAGGTGCTTTGTGATGGGTTCAATCTTGCGGTGTTCTATATCCCAGTGACAGAAAGGGACAAGACACATATTTGTATTATTGCCATTAAGGATAAAAAGATGGGGTTTAATCAAATTGCTTGAGTTTACTTTGTCTACATCATGTCATCTTGCTTAAGGCGTTACTCTATTTTCATTAACTTAATACCCTAGATGCATGCTGGATAGCGGTCGATGGGTGGAGTAATAGTAGTAGATGCAAGCAGGAGTCGGTCTACTTGTCACGGACGTGATGCCTATATACATGATCATTGCCTTGAATATCGTCATAACTATGCGCTTTTCTATCAATTGCCCAACCGTAATTTGTTTACCCACCGTATGCTATGCGTTCCAGAGACAAGACTCTAGTGAAAACTATGGCCCCTGGGTCTACTTTTATTATATATTAAAATCCAAAAATACCTTGCTGCAATTTTATTTCCATTCTTTTGTTTTGCAAATTACTTTTCTATCTATCACTATCAGAATTAATCGTTGCAAGTAACCGCCAAGGGGATTGACAACCCTCTTGTTTGCGTTGGGTGCAAGTATTTGCTTTTGTGTGTGTAGGTCCTGCTAACGAGGTTTTGTGTGGTTCTCCTACTGGATTGATAACCTTGGTTCTTAACTGAGAGAAATACTTATCTCTACTGTACTGCATCATCCTCTCCTCATCGGGGAAATCCCAACGCAGTTCACAAGTAGCATTATCTTACGATCATGCAAAGCAATATGATAATGAATACTCAAGTCATGAATATGGTGATGGTGGAAGTTGCATGACAATATATCTCGGAATGGCTATGGAAATGCCATAATAGGTAGGTATGGTAGCTATTTTGAGGAAGGATTTAATGCGGCTTATGTGTGATAGAGCGTATCATATCATGGAATTTGGATGCACCGGCGAAGTTTGCACCAAGTCTCGAGGTGAGAACGGGCAATGCGCGGTACCGAAGAGGCTAGCAAAAATATGGATAGGTGAGAGTGCTTAAGTCCACAAACTCACATTAGTCATAAAGAACTCATATACTTATTGTGAAAATTTCAACGCCCTCGAAGCAAAGTACTACTCGCATGCCCCTAGGGGGGTGGTTGGGAGGAGTTAACCATCGCGCGCCCCGGATCCGAACAACACAAAGGATTTCAATCAATTATAAATTATGCTCCAACTTCATCGCAAAACTAGAGGCTATACGTGCATGCTTCGGGAATCACAAACTTTATCATCGATATTTTTACTAACCATGATTATGAACTAATACACCCACATATTACCATCTTAATATCGCAAAACTATTGCAGGGAATCAAACATGTCATATTCAGCGATCTACAAGTTTTATGCAGGATTTTATGACTAACCATGTGAATGACCAATTCCTGTTAACTCTCTAAATAGATATAAGTGAAGCATGAGAGTTTAATTCTTTCTACAAAAGACTTGGCAAAGCTCTAACAAATATAAGTGAAGCAAAAGAGCATTCTACAGATAACGGTGTTCCCAATGTAGAGAAGCGAGCATCCAAACTTCAAAAGATATAACCGAAGCACACGAAGCATTCTATAAAGCCACACTCAAAAGATATAAGTGAAGTGTAAAGCATTCTATAAATCAACCAAGCACTATCTCATACCAGCATGGTGCATCACTAAAATAAAAGTAAAAAGCACATGGTGCTCCAAGAATTTACGCATATCATGTGAACAAAACAAAAACCGAGACATACTGATAATGGTTGAGGAAGAAAGATGAGATGCCTTCCGGGGCATCCCCACGCTTAGACGTTTGAGTCTCCTTGAATATTTACTTGGGGTGCCTTGGGCATCCCCAAGATTGAACTCTTGCCTCTCCTTATTCTTCTCATATCAATATCTCCTTGGCCTTCGAACACTTCATCCACACAAAACTTAGCCGAACTTTTATTAGAGGGGTTAGTACATATAACATCAAATCCCATCATCATATCCTTGAGCCCGTCTTTTAAAACGTTGCACTCCTGATATCACCTTCTTCTTCAGTTGTCTCTTGAAACAGGCTTTCGCCCCGCTTTATATATAAAGCAATCACCGAACCAAATACACGGCCGAACGATACAAGATGATGAGGTAGCCCTCATACAATACCGATCCCAAGATAACTGGATCACGAAGAACACGACTATGCTACCGAAAGAAAGCATTGGGAAAACCGAGTACAACGCCACACAAAGCCCTAAACACCTAAGCTCCACGACAACGCCCCAGGAGGGAAAACGACGCAAAGCGTCGCCGCTGCCGAGTCCAGAGCGGACAAGGGTCTTCACCCGGAACCCTGGCATGAAGAGGAGCACCACAACGACGTCTACAAGAAGATAGCGACGCCCGCAAGCGTCGCCGTCGTCGGTGACAAAGCGCAGAGCTTTCGCTCGGCAGCTCCCCCATGCCACCATGAGGTCTTTAGGACAAGCGCAACGAGTTCAGCTCCCCAGGTCCGGATCAGGGCGACGCCACTGCCAAAGACAGGGAGAGCGCCCGAGCCACCACCGCTACCCTCCTCCCACCCACACGACCAAGAGAGAGAGAGTCACCATCACCGACATGGTGCCCGCCGGAGAGCCAACCATGCGGACTGCCATCCGAAGCCGCTGCTCCGGCATCCACGTCCAAGCCACCACCATCCGTCCACATCATGGAGCACCAACCTCAGAAGGTGGAAAGAAAGGGGTCTCCTTTCATTCGTAGCCTGGCACCAGTCACGGGATCTGGGTCGATGCCCCCACAATAGGGGGCGTCCACACCTGCATCCCCAGCCAGTCCCGGTGGACCGGGAGGGACACAACCCCGTGACTACCGATGGCCGCCGCCGAGCCCGCTCGCGCGACGCCTCAACCGTGGTCACCGGCGCCGATCTGCCCGACAGGATAGTGAAGACCCGATCACCACCACCGACCACCATACCCGCAAGGAGAGCATGAGCACCACCTGCGAGCACATCCCGGGCCAAGCCTGACCTCTCCTACCCGAAGTTTAAGCTCCGATCCACCCCGGGCCCCGAACTAGCCCGCCCGAGCACGAACCCTAGATCTGGACCTTCCCGTCGGTCCAAACCCCGGAGAAGGAGGCCACCACCACCACCCCGCGCCGGCAGCACCGCACCAGGCGAGATGCACAACCCACACCGTCGCTAACCACCCGCCAGGAGGCCCACAAGGACCCCATCCACCTCCCTGCGCCACCAGCCGGCCACCCGGCGTCAGATCCGGCCGGATCTGACCGGACCCCAGCCCGCCCGCACCACCGCTCGCTGTTGGCCCTGCGCACCAGCAGAAGCTCGCATCCTCGCCGGCAAGGAGCCGCGCCGTGCCTGGGCAGCAGAGCCACCCGAGTTAGGCCGCAGCCGCACCGTAGGAGGGCCGAAGACCGGACCCCGCCGCCGGCCCGGAAGAGGACGCCGCCACGCAGCCGTCCGCGCGCACCGCACACCCAGCAGCCACCGCCGCCAGCCCGTGCCGTCGAGCCGCCGCGCCCCATGCCCGCGCTGCACCGCCACCAGAGGAAAGCGCCCCGCGCCACCACCCTCGAGCGGGAGGAGAAGACGGCCCCGCCGCCACCCAGGCCAACCGGGCTTTGCCGGGCGACCCCCGCCGCCGGCGGCGAGGAGGGGCAGAGGAGGGAGGGGGACAAGAGGCGGCGGATCTGGGGGTCCTGCCCGTGGGGACGGCGCGAGCAGAGGGAGGAGGGCTTTTTTTTTAATCTGCCCCCCCCCCCCCCCCCCCCCCCCCCCCCCTTCAGTTGTGTTGTGAACAGTGAGCACTTAAATGATGAGATCTTTGTTGTGCCCCACTTAAGCCTTTGCTCATCGTGGCTTTGCAACTGCAAAGAAACCATAAGCCCAACGGGAACACCTTTGCCTTAAACAATCTAGTTTAGTATCGAAGATATGCTACTTCTTTTCACTTAGTGGCAAGATTGATTGCCACGCCACTTGCACTTAACTAAGGCAGTTCTCTTAACCGTACCGGTTTTGCCGCTTTATACCAAAGCATGCATACCCGATCACTCTCCTTCCCCACTAAACGCCACAAGCTAATCTTGTTTTAACCAATGTGGTCTCACTTTTTGGTCAAAACAGCTTCTTAATCTCCATTAACGTTCAACTAGTTCCTAATCAGTTGTTAATCTTCATTAATGCACGAATAGTCCCTCATCAGTTGTGGAAGGGGCAACGCACTTTTTTTTTAAGGAAAGTGACCTGATTTAAAAGTGAGAGAACCCTCACCTCTCGAGCTAGCTTTTGAGGATGATAAAACCCTTATAAAACACATGCATAGTTTCAGATACAACTCCAAATTGGAGAATTATCAATGTGTCATTGATAAGGAGTACATATTTTGAAAAGGAGGTTGAAGCTCTGCATTTAAAAACGCACGCAACCATCTTTATTATATTATAAATAATTACCCGTGCGTTGCAACGGGATATACATATCCTCGTAGTATGTTAGCCCGTAATTTACCTGTTCATATTAATTCAATTGTGTGAATAAATATTCACCCAATCCTGCTGGTGATTTTATTTTGTAATCCCTTATTGGCTTACCAAGGAAAATATATGTTTATTTGGTTAGTTAATAAAAGGTGGGACAATTAAGACGGTTTTTTAAGTAATGATGCTCAGGGAAAGAATGGAAGGTTGGATGAAGCACTCCGCTTGACAAAAAAAGGAACACTATTCTTTTTTAAGTATATATAAGTATAAAGTAGAGAAGTAGAGATTCTACAGAGCTTGACAAAACAAATACATTGATCAACCCAAAGCCACCATTCTGGCGACCTCTGTCACTACACCTACAAGCTTGATGATGTGTCCTGACCTCGCACCAACACACATCATCTGAACCGGTGGCCTCGCCAAGCCGCCCCACGTCGAGCCAAGAGCACCAACCATTCTAGCAGACCCTCAGCGCGCATCGCATGTGCACGCTCTAGAATCCGTCGCCGTCCCATCTTCAGGATCGATCAACGCATTGACCTTGCGAAGACCAACTGTCGTCGACGCCATCACGACGTCGAACAACGCCATCACCCGGCGCTCGTCCATCCACACACGTCCATCATCGAGACTCCACTGCCCCACGCCACCGAGAGCCGTCGCCGTCGATGCGGTAGATGCAACACTACTCCACCTCTTCGCCCCTCCAGCTAGCACCTGCTCCAAAACGATGCCCCAGGAGGGAAAACGGCACCAAATGCGCTGACATAATTCGATATGGGAGACCTAGATCTAGGATTCTCCCTGGAGCAGCCCGAGCAAGGTGACATAGACTGCAATGATGATGCCTCGAAAAGGATACAACGTCAAAGACGCCGCCATCGTCCGCCGTGACTGAAATTGGCACGATTTTCACTGGCATTTACGCCACCCCGACTCCACAGCTGTCTGGATCCGCGCGGAGCTGTGCCGGGAAGACGCACGCGGCCGCCGGAATGCCAGCAGTGGACCTCCAGCCGCCCCTCACCGACCCCTCCACACGCCGCCGACCGTCCAAGGGCAACACCGCGACGGATCTGAACGGGGATCAGATCCACGGCCGCCACCACCAACCATAGCCAGAGAGCACACCGGAGACCGATCCCCGCTGAACCTCCGGCCATGGAGGCGACATTGCCGCCGCCGGAGAAGGAACTCCGCCCTGGCAAAAGACGTGTCAAAACGTATTCAAAATTGGTCTTATTTCAACTTCATCACAAGGAACACCGAATATGCAAACGAAATATAAATTGGATTTTCGATTCAAAAGATATAATAGATTCAAATTTACATGTCAAAAGAAAAACATGGTAGATGGGATGGGCGGGGCATGCACTCCAGTACTGCGAAACACATGGACGATTACGGGCGTTTAACAAACACCTTCAAACTAATCCCCCCCCCCCCCCCCCAAAAAAAAATTCATGTGGGTGGGCCCTTCCCTCTCCCCTATTTCCAATCAACCAGTCTGTTGAATCTGTTGGAAATCCCCCGTATGTCTAGCATTACTCCATGCACTCTCCCAAAAGTTGTACCAAAAAACTGCATACATGCAGTAATTAATCTCTAATCACAAAACCACTTTTCTAATCTTAGCTAATGAAAAACATAGTGCCACTCCATTGTGTTTATATATAGGCACGGGGCCTGGTGCAAACTGCCACTGCACTTGCACAGAGGTAAACAAGGCCAAATTTCTGTCCAAAATGGTACCGGTCGTAGTCCTAGTGCTCGTTGCATCGCCACTCTTGTTGCTGGCCAATGCCATATGGGTCACCGCCTCATGCTACTACCTCACGCCGGCGAGGATCCGGAGGATCTTGTCCAGACAAGGCGTCCACGGCCCCACGCCACGCCTTCTCGTCGGGAACCTCCATGACGTCTCCGCCCTGGTCGCCGAGTCCACCGCCGGGGACATGGGCTCTCTCAGCCACGATATCGTCGGCCGCCTCCTGCCGCACTACGTTCTCTGGTCCAAGACGTTCGGTGAGTGGGCCACGTATGTTAATTCGCTGGCCGGCCATGGCCCGCGTGTCAAGGCTGACCGGAGTTCGGTTTTTGCTGTCTGCAGGGAGGCTGTTCGTCTACTGGTACGGGAGCGAGCCCCGGGTGTGCGTGACGGACGCCGGCATGGTGCGGGAGCTGCTCTCGTCGAAGCACGCGCATGTGACCGGCAAGTCGTGGCTGCAGCGGCAGGGCGCCAAGCACTTCATTGGCCGCGGCCTGCTCATGGCGAACGGCGCCAGCTGGTCGCACCAGCGCCACGTCGTCGCCCCCGCCTTCATGGCTGACAAGCTCAAGGGCAGGGTGGGGCACATGGTGGAGTGCACGCGGCAGACGGTGCGGGCGCTGCGGGAGGCGGTGGCGCGGGGCGGGAACGAGGTGGAGATGGGCGCGCACATGACGAGGCTCGCCGGCGACGTCATCGCGCGCACCGAGTTCGACACCAGCTATGAGACCGGCAAGCGCATCTTCCACCTAATTGAGGAGCTGCAGCGGCTCACTGCACGCTCCAGCCGCTACCTCTGGGTCCCCGGCAGCCAGTGAGTCATCAGCCATCATCACCTCATCATATCACAAATAATACTACCATCATTACTCTGCTTTGCTCGGCAAAATACACCCAGTTAGTAACTCAGTACATATTCCATTCTTGGAATGTTCGATGACAAGTAAGCCTAGCCCGCAGCCCTGCACGTCCAAGAAGATTTAGTTTTGCCCGAGCTGACATTTGTCTGGTAGTACTCCACAAATTTCATGGTGATACTGCATTCCTTTTCTCTGTCGTGGTTTAAAGTAGTACGTTTTTTTTAGGTATTTCCCAAGCAAGTACAGGAGAGAGATGAAGCGGCTGAACGGGGAGCTAGAGCAGGTGCTCAAGGAGTCGATCCAGCGCAACCGCGAGATCGCGGACGAGGGGCGGACGCCGTCTGCGGAGGCGTGCGGCCGGGGGCTCCTCGGGAAGCTGCTGGCCGAGATGGAGAAGAAGAAGAGGAAGAATGAGTTCGGCCACGGCGAGCTGGGGTACGACGCCCAGACGATCATCGACGAGTGCAAGACCTTCTTCTTCGCCGGCCACGAGACATCGGCGCTGCTCCTCACCTGGGCCATCATGCTGCTTGCCACGCACCCGGAGTGGCAGGACAAGGCACGCGTCGAAGTCGCCCAAGTCTGTGGCGACGCTCCACCCGCCGCAGACCACCTCACCAAGCTCACCGTCGTAAGCCATTTGACACCGTCGAAACGCATGCACTCCGCCTCCACTGTACATGCCAATGTTTAACACGTGGATGCGTGTGCAGCTGCAGATGGTGATCAACGAGACGCTGCGCCTGTACCCGCCGGCGACGCTGCTGCCGAGGATGGCCTTCGAGGACATCACGCTCGGCGGCGAGCTGCGGGTGCCGAGGGGCGCGTCGGTGTGGATTCCCTTGCTGGCCATCCACCACGACGAGGCCGTGTGGGGCGCGGACGCGCACGAGTTCAGGCCGGACAGGTTCGCGCCCGGCCGCGCCCGGCCAGGAGCGGGTCGGTTCCTGCCCTTCGCGGCCGGGCCACGCAACTGCGTCGGGCAGGCGTACGCCATGGTGGAGGCCAAGGTCGTGCTGGCCATGCTGCTCGCGAGCTTCCGCTTCGGTATCTCTGATGAGTACCGCCACGCGCCGGTGAACGTCCTCACTCTCCGGCCGCGGCACGGCGTGCCCGTGCGCCTGCTGCCGCTGCGAAGCCTGTAGGCCGGCTTGGGTTTTGGCAGCGTACTCGCAATTTTGAGTGTTTATTTTTTGCATTTCTTTTTTGCTTGAGTAGAGAGAAATTTTGTGCTTCGATTCGGAATGCATTTGGATAGTCTGGTACTCCCTCCGTTTCTAAATGTAAGACCTTTTAGAGATACCACTATGAACTACATACGGATGTATATGGTCATATTTTAGAGTATAGATTCACTCATTATGGTTCGTATGTAGTCCATAGTGGAATCTCTAAAAGGTCTTATATTTAGGAACGGAGGGAGTAGTATCTATGCAGACAGTGGCGGAGGACAAAAAAATACTTGAGGTGGGGTGGACTCTAAAGTATAAGAAAATCAAATGCAAAGTAAAATATATCATACGCAGTAACAATACATACTACTCCCTGCGATCCATATTACTTGTCGCAGTTTTAGTACAATTTTAGTGCAAAGTTATACTAAAGCTGCAACAAGTAATATACTAGATCGGAGAGAGTAATATTTTTATGTGATACTAAACATAATAGCCAAATACAATGGAAATACAAACATATTTTAAATAGAAGAAGAACTTAAAACATATTGATAATGAAGCTTTAGTGCCGTCTAGAAGACCTGGTCAATGGCAGTACCTTCTTTAGAAAATCTCAATGCAAAACACTATTGATTAATTAAGCCAACTGTTGGACATCATGTTGTGAAATTGGGTCTCGATAATGTCAATTGCTAAGTTGTTTGTGCCGTAATATTGCCACTTTCATAGGTACTTGAATCGGAGCTACTGTCACTATCTAGTGCATCAAAATATCTTCTCAAAACTGCAATTTATAACATGGAAATGACACTAAAATCACTACATCGTACATTGCCAAGAAAATTTCTGAAAATGCCATGTCACCTGACAAAGGTGCCACGTCACCTGCCACCGACAATGTTGTTGCATTGTGTGGTTGCAATGACTTTTGGAAGATGTATCGGATTTTAAAATATGTTAGTGAAACTTTTAAATAAATTTTCAAGTTTTAAAAAATTCAAAATTATATATTTGTTAAGAACAACAAGAATTTTCAAATCTTTCTGAATTTCTAAAATGTTCACAAAATTTCAAAAATATTCCATAATTTTAAAAAAATGTTTAAAAAATTAAAAAAACATGAATTTTATAAATTGCAAACTTAAAAATATTCTAAAATTTTAAAAATTAGCCACTTTTGAAAGTTATTCGGCAACCAGACAATGTTCAGAAATCTTCTATTTCTAAATTAGACCTGGGCATGGGCAGCCCGGCCCGGTCGGCCCGACTCGACCCGGCCCGAAAATCCTGGCCGGGCCGGGCCAAAGTGTGTCCTCGGGCCGGGCTCGGGCCTGTATTTGTGAGCCCGACAGTCGGGCCGGGCCGGGCTCGGGCCTACTAAATGCACGATTTAAGCCGTGGCCGGGCCGGGCCGTTCGGGCCGGGCCGGGCTTTTCCTGCTTCGGGCCGGGCTCGGGCCTAAATCTACGGCCCGACAGTCGGGCCGGGCCGGGCTCGGGCCTGGGTATTTAGCATCGGGCTTTTTTCGGCCCGGCCCGAAGCCCGGCCCGGCCCGAGAAATGCCCAGGTCTATTCTAAATAGCCACAACCCACGACCTATTTTTCCTAGCCACGCAACCATGCACATAAGTAACTCATGCATGCAAACCATAAATTAAAAAATATCTTCTCAAAACTGCAATTTATAACATGAAAATGACACTAAAATCACTACATTATACATCACTAAAATTCAGAAAAGCTTGTTTCCTTTCTTGTTCATCTTTCCTTTTCTCTTCACCGACAAAGGCGCCATGTCACCTGCCACCAGCAATGTTGTTGCATTGTGTGGCTGCAATGAGTCTTGGAAAATGTCCTAGATTTTAAAATATGTCAGTGAAATTTTTCAAAAAATTTAAATAACATATTGAAAATGTCCAGAATTATAAAAGTTCATTTTTAAAAGAAGCAAGAATTTAAAATATTTCTGAGTTCTAAAATTTTCACGAAATTTGAAAAATGTTCCATAATTTTAAAAAATGTTCAAATATTCAAAAGACATGAATTTTCTAAAATGTACACGAATTGTTCATGAATTTTAAAATTTTCAAACTTAAAAATATTCTAAAATTTAAAAAAACTAGCCACTTTTGAAAGTTATTCATGAACCAAACAATGTTCTTAAATCTTCTATTTCTAAATAGCTTCAACCCACTACCTATTTTTCCTAGCCACGCTCATCCTTCACATTTTGTAAGAAATGTCATTGCTTTAATGCAATTTATTTTTATCTCTTTTTATACGCTTTATTTTTTTAGGCTTACATTGGCTTTTCATTAGTTTTAGATGTATTTGTAGCAACTATTTTTGCATTTTATTAGCAAGGTTCCTGCAGCAACGCGCGGGGCATCATCTAGTTTTAAAAATATTCAAGAAATATAATAAACTTCATGAATTCCAAAAAAACATGAATTTGAAAAATATTTAAGAATAAAAAATGGAAAATAAAAAATGAACAGAAAATAAAACTAAAAACAGAACGAAAACTGATAATACCAATAGGGAAAACATAGGAAAAAAAGGGGGAAAATGGGTGAATTATGTTCTAAACCTTCCTAAAACTTAGGGGGGGGGGGGGGGGGAGAAAAGAAAAACATCATACTGGTCGTCCAAATAGCATGGGCGAGTGTGCGCGATTGGTCGCTAACCAGCAACCTATGCGGCGAAAAGGATTTGGCAAATTCTATTTGACTCTATTTGACGCTCATTGCGACAATTTGCTGGCGAACCGCACAGGCAATGAACATTACTTACATATACGAATATTATTTTTTGAGATTAACTTTTAAATTTTAGAATATTTTTTAAAAACACGAATGATTCGTCACCGACGCATCTATAGTTTGTGTATGTTTCATGTTAGTATCTTATCTTTTATGCAAGCTTTTATATTTATTTGGACTAACTTACTAATAGTTGCGAGACATGCAGAAGTTCTTGCTTACTCTTATGTGTGTAGGAACTTCATGGAAATTCAATGAACTATCAATAAACTTCAAGGTCCGTTCAAATTTGGAGTTATTGCAAACTTGTTCCTGTGGGACCAATACTTAGGATCATCACTAGGACCCCTAAAGATGGAGTCAAACAAAGAAAGTCAGAACATGAAAGTTAATATCCACATAATAAAGAAAATTGTAGCACTTGCAATCACCCATTACGAGTCTGTATGCACCATTGTTGAGGAAATCGTTAACTGGTAGCTGCTCAGTTGGCTGTGGAGTAGGGGATTAATAGGTTAATCGGCAAGTTAATCAATTAATCGGATGATTTATCAGTTTATCGGCTACTCGGTGACCCTACTAGTAGGGATTAATCGGCAAGTTAACTGTTTAATGGGACGAATTCTTGAACAGGGTATGCACCCTATGGGTCCAATTCAATATTTACAAAAACTGACACTTTCTGAAATCCGAAATCGGGGGTGAAGGGATTGACTCCAACTCATTCCAAACTTGATGATGTCAACGTGGTTTGATCCTATGGGCTCATGAGAAGATAAGTAAGGTTTTGCAGGACTCTAAACATGCCAAGGGCCTTGGATCAATGGACTATGGGCTGGATGACCGATATTAGATACATCCACTTAGTATATATTGATGGGAAACCTTCCTTTTCTGAGGAAGCACCCCTTGGTGCGAAAATTGCAGCCCCATAGCCATCATCTACAAAAGATAATTTTTACTCGGTGGCAGCACCGGAGTGGATGCAGCGCCGGGATTGGGTGGGTGCAGCCGAGGGTGGAGGGGAAAACTTTTTACTCGGTGGGTGGGCGACCGAGTAAATATTAGAGTCAGGGCAGCCGAGGAGGATAATTTTTACTCCTCTAAAACTATTTGGGGGTTGGTCAGGTGCAGTTTAGTGAAGGAAAAGTGAAATATTACTCCTCTAAAGATTTTTATGGAATCGGATAGAGTTGCTTTGAGAGTTTACATTACTCCTATTGCGTGGCACAAACAGAAATCACATTGCATGATCGATTCTTGAGCGCGGATCACAAATGAGCATGTTGTTTAACAATTCTGAATGTTCGCATGCTATACTCCACATCCGTTTAATAATTATAAGCTGTAGGAACTTTGGGTATCTACCAGATGGCCGTATCGTCTCCGATCATTTGATTGCAACCTGAAGGTACTACTGCGAAGACTTGTGAAATCTGAAAACTATGAATTGAGTCCGGTGTCCTTGAGTTACTTTTCCTTCAAGAGAAGGCACGTACTACCGTCCAGTACCCAACACTAGACGATTCGCCAAACTGTCGGTGCAAGTGCCATTGAACTGAATGAATATCGCTAGTACAGTGCTATCTAGATCAAGTGTGAATCCATATAAACTGATGTGGTAGTACTGCATAGTCTTCTTCTTCAGAGATTGTAAGTTTATATGGATTTACAAACCACAATCTTTGAAGAAGGCCATCAGTTTATATTCTCATTAGTTTATGACTTGACGATGCCACAAGACCATGTAACAAGGCAATGTAGTACACGGTCTTGTGGCATCGTCAAGTCATAATCGGAAGCAAGGTTCAGCTGATAAGAATTGTACAGAAGATTTTGTCAATATGTCTGCAAGCTGGAATCGAATCCCACATGCAGTTGGCCTCTCCTCTCAAATACATGTAGTACGTAGTATGCAAGAACCAGACAACCTTGTTTTGTGCTATCTATTGCTAATTGACTGCTTGACAGCTTTGGCTTACAATTATTATGCCTAACTAACTTTGTCCATGGTGCTTACGGTCCAACCTAAGCTAATGGGTTTGGCCATAATTGGCCGTGATCACGGAACTTGAGTATCCTATCCCCTAATTGGTCGGTCTTAATCGCCGAAGATGACTGGTCGATGACAGATGACTCCTGCCTAATTCCCCTAGTTTCGTCCAAGGAAAGCCTAAGCTGTACAAATTCATTGCCAGTGTGCATCGCAATCTCAGGAGCTTCATCAGGAGTAGTACTTTTTTTTTTTTGCTCAATATATAGCTGCAACTTTCTAATAAAGAATCTGAGTGAATCTGCAGCTGAGTGGTGCTCTTCAGCAAAACACAATTGCAGCATTGTACATATATCTCAGGCCAAAAACACAAGTAGTGAATCAAACCAGAACAAATGAGAACACACTGCACAAAGTGGGGAAAGAAAAACAGTCTCCAACTGTATGTAAACCATGTTTAATCTAACCAAATAACTGCTTGTACATAATGATCTGACAAAATAGATATGACTGTACGTAATGATACACGGTAGTATCACACAACTACGATTCGCAATAAAAATCACACAGCTGTGATGATCATCATTGTGCAGATATTTCGATCAAGAAATCAATGCTTGAGGGTTCAAAAAAGTGCAACTGTTTTTACTGTCATGTGCGGCTCATGAAGTCATGATGCACCTCATTTCTTGAAGGAATTGCCGGAAGAAGCAGAGGCGGTGCTCTGTTCGTCGACCTTGTGCACTTTGCTCCTGCTCTTGTGCGCCACGAACATCTTCTTGAGCGCCCGCATCATCACCACCAGCCCCGGGGAGCGCCGCCGGGAGCTCCTCGACGCCGCGAGCACCGCCGCCGCCTCTCGCTCCTTCGTCGTGGCCGTCGGCCTCCTCCCGTCGACGGGGTGGCCTGGGCCTCCGACGGAGCGCCGGCGCGACACGTCGAGGGAGGCGATGAGCAGATCGTTCTTCTCCCCGCCCGGCGCCTCGTCGTCGTTGAGGTCCTCCCAGAGGCTGTCCATCATCTCCTCCTCTTCGTCCCCGCCGTCACAGAACCCGGCGGCATAGTCGCTCAGGGCGGGGGAGCAGCACCTGCCGCGCGTCGGGCGCCACGGCGACGCGGCGCAGTCCGCGGCGGAGAAGCTGCGGCGGATGGGCGAGGAGAGCAGCCACGCGGGAAGCGGGGAGGAGGAGGGCGACGGCGACGGCGACACCCTGTTGCTGTAGCGGTGGTGGCCGTAGCTGCACGCGGCTGCGGCGAGGAGCGGCGGTGGCGTGGGGAAGGTGAAGTCGTCGTCCGCTTCTTGCGCCGGCGCCGGCATCGGCTCCTCCCGTGGCACCCCAAGGAAAATCTCTGCTCTGCTTTCTACTCGATGCCGACGTCGTCGTCGCGTCGTCGCCTTCTTCTTTCCTTGGGGCGCGAGATTTTCTCGGGGCGCGAGATCGTCGGGATCGACGGGGGATTGAATCGAATGGAGTGACGACCGCGGGCATGGTGCCAACGCTTTATATACCGTTACTACTCAGCTCTGACTCCACTTGTCTGCGTACATTCAGAAAAAAAAAATCTTCATTTTTCGGCCCGACTTGAGGCATTCAGGCCTATGTACATGCTAGTACTGTACCTTCAAGTTTGTTTGGATGAAGATATGTAACTACTCACACAGTTCCAAAATACTCGAATATGCGAGCAATTTTGAAATATATGTTTTTATCATAAATTTAATGAATGCATAGCGTCCTTTTAATAATAGGATCAATGTATGCATTATTTTGGTTACGATTTTTTCACTTATAATAAATGTGCAAACTTAGTAAAAGAATATATGGCCCAGAGTTATTTTGCAACAAAAATAAAAGCTGTCAGTCATGACGCAAAGTTATACATTTAATGAATTTAATGAATGCATCGCGTCATATATTTCACTTAATAATATATGACCCAGAGTTATTTTGCAACAAAAATATATGCCCAATGTATTAGTTTTACTCACATTAGTGGTCAAAGTTTTGAACACGTTTGCTAAATATCATACGCCTGAAAAATTTCAGGTGGCAGACACTTTCGGTTCGCGCGAGGCTGATGGCAGGGACAGCGTGAGGAGCACCGACCACGGCGAGGCCAAGCCGTGCACGAGCAGGAACCGGCGATAGTCGGTGGTGGCGAGTCAGAAACTTGACGGTACTGGTTGGAGGCGGGGGGCTTAGAGGGATGGGCAGGGTGGCGGGTAGCACGACGGCGGGGGTCAAGGGGAGGGTGAGGCGGCGCCCAGCAGCGCCCACTAACGGGGTGGGGAGTGGGGGGTAGGGAGGCAGGCTGGTTAGGCTGGCGGATGCGTGAGGAAGAAGAAGTGGAGGTTGAAAATGAACAGTGTGCGATCTGTTTTTGATCGTTGAATGAAGATCTAACAGTCCTGACTGAAAGTGACTGATGTAAATAAATCAGGTGCTTGACGTAAAGGCGCTCTCGTTGAAAAAACTTTGGCCGCATGAACAATAATGTGTTTATATTTTGAGAAGCGACGAGTATTCATTTGACCAATGATCTTTCACACATTGATAGCCAAGGTTACAAAAGTTTGATTGATTGCAAATTCAAATGTTTTATAGGATGTAAAGTATTTTGACACGATGAATTAAACACGGGATGAGGTTCTAGTGTTGACTTGAGGGAGAGAGAAGATATAAAATAGTGTTGGGCCCATTGTTATACTGTTAGAGTATCTACAGCCTCGCGTCCCAAACCCGTCTCAAACGCCCGTGCAGACGGCCCGGTAACTGGCCGGCCATAAAAATGCTACCCAGACGGGCCCCCAAACGGGCCTCGAACGCGCGGGCTGACCGGCGCCCCTCATATCCAGCCTAAATATGAGGCGGATATGGGGCGCCCGGGCGCGTCCGCCATGTCAGTCCCGGCCCACGCTGGCCCATCCGACACCACATATATTTCTCCTCATCCGCTCGCCGGACCAAACCCTAGCCACTTCACTTCACTCCCCTTCACTCCCCTCCGCCACCCAAGCTCCCGTCGGGCGATCTCCGGCCTTCTCCGGCATGGCGGGTAACGGATCCGAGTCCTACACCTCCAGATCCGTCGACCCGAGCTACCCCGAGCTCATCCCACGCAGCCCCGAGGAGGAGATGACCGTCCGGCTTGTGCTTCGCCGCTCCCAGGAGGAGGCCCGTGCGAGGTAGTGCTCGGACCCCTTCCGTCGGGAATCCATTGCGTCCGCCCAAATGACACATGGATCCGGCGCTAGGTGTGTCATCGCTGCCTCACCGGAGGCGGTACGGTCCGTCTGGCGTCTGACCGCGGTGGCGGGCGCGCAACCCCTCCGTTGGCGCGCCGAGGCCATGGACGCACCATGGGCGTCGTCCGACGCAAACATGGCGAGGTGTGCCCGCCGTGCGAGGCAGCGGGCGCGGCAGGCGGCGGCAGCCCTCGCGGCGGTGGACGTTGGCGAGGCGGAGTCGCATTCTCCGGCGCCCCGTATGGTGCACCACTTCGGGCGCCGGAACCGCGTCGTGGTGGATGTCGCCGGCTTGTCCCAGGACGGATCCAACATCCATCTGACGTCCACCGGCACCGTCCGGGTTACGGGTTCCGACGAGGAAGAGTAGGGCATGGGAGACGGCGGCGCCTTGGGTCCCGTGAGCCGGCTCGTGTCCCATGCACTACTCTACCTTGCCGGCGACGGGACCAGCACTCTGGGGAGCGCAGCCAGCCGCCGGACATGAGCAGGGCGGAGCCGGACGAGCTCCGCTTAGATTAGGTTGTATTAATATGAATTTGATGTTTCTAATTTAAGGTATCCGGTTGTAGAATCAGATATTTGAGACGTGACCGGTCACTGTTCGGGGACGCCCGGTCGCGTCCGCGGACGTTTAAGGGGTCGGATTTGCCATGTCTGGCTGTAAATGTTCTTACTACATACTACATTTTTGGTTGGTACGTTTGTGGTCGATGATGGCCTAATTGATGTCTCGTTTCCAACCATTTTATTTTGTCTTTTTATCTAGCTATAGGTTCTGGACAAGCTAGCTAGCATTCCACTTCCACTTGACCTCCCATTTGTGTGCCAGTTTCAATTC
This sequence comes from Elymus sibiricus, assembly GCA_039707655.1. Classification (NCBI taxonomy): domain Eukaryota; kingdom Viridiplantae; phylum Streptophyta; class Magnoliopsida; order Poales; family Poaceae; genus Elymus; species Elymus sibiricus. The sequence continues at coordinate 314,140,292 of CM077676.1, forward strand.
CAAGGATTCATCCTAGCTAGGTCCAACCTATACCTAATTTTGGGCGAATCTGTACCTCAAAGTCTTGCATCCAATTAAACAGGAGGACAGGTAGCATCCACGTGAAACGGTTGACTCCTGAACACGCACACTTGTGCATACCGCATATACAGATAGTATTTTAGATGACGGCCTCAATGAAATATAATGCCTATCGATGACAAAAGGAAGACCATTTATTTTCTGTAATATTTTTGTTCTCTTATTAATTTGGTGCTATGTGTCGTCTAGCCTACCTGCCTAACTACTTAATTAGTTAACATGTACAGAACTGAATTAGTCTTGACGATAGCTTTCTCTCTGACTTACAACAGCCAGCCAGCCACTAGCTAGCTGATTAGGTATGCGTAAGATCGAGATAACACGTACAACCGGACCGTATTATATACTACTATAATCGATCGATCGGATATTTATTAGTTCAAGCTGTTCAATGGATTAGGGTACACGTTGGTATGCATCGCATGTAATGTAAGTTTACGCATGCATCATAGAGTATCTTGTGATGACACCGTGGATCCAGTCCTAGTGAAGTAAATCATGTACTCCTCGAAATTAAATAAACTGTACACATCTCTAAAGTGGGTGCAGTAGTGGTACGTACTGCCCTTTGCTTTACATTTCATGCGATTGCATTATGCAACTGTAGGCAACGGCATCCCAACGCCGACCCTAAAAACGCCCGCAACCGTCCGGACCGCGCTGTCTGGACGTGTTTTGTCATCCAAGTCAGTCCTGAATCGGTCCGTTGGGTGGTTTGGATGCACATTTTCTCGCAACCTGGAGACAAACTGGGGGGCTTTGCGGGCGTCCGGACCGCTGCCACACATACGTCTGACTAACCAAGCCCACAAAAAACCTCTCTCCCGCGCCTGCGCGCTTTTCCGCCCAAAGCTAGCTGCCCGCATTCATGTCGGCCTAGAGCGGACGCGACCGCTCACTGGAGCCGGCATTGAAGCGGCACGCCAGCCGAGAGCGTTGTCACGCCGCTTCCCGATGCACGCTACTCTGCATTCAAACGACACCAGTCCGTCCGCCTCCCTTCATTAAACATACGCGGTTGCCGAGGGAGCCACCCGTCCGTCCGTCTGCCACCCAACATTAAGGACCACGCTGCCTGGCCTGCCCTCCGCCCGCTATTTAACCCCCAGGCCGGCAGCACAGCCGCATCCATCCACGCTCCTCCGCTCTCTATCTCCTCTCCGCACCACACCAGCCACGGCCTCCTCGAGCTCCAAAGCCTTGTGGGACGGCCTCTCGTCCGAACAGAAGGAGGAGATCGCCGCCATTGCGGCCAGCTGGCAGGGTGCCAGACGGACGAGCTCACCGGAGGTCGGCGTTGCGGACGTGCCTATGGCAGAGGTGACCGACGATGAGCTGACGCCACCGTAAACTATAATAAACATGGCATGAATACTTCATAAATTATAGATACGTTGGAGATGTATCACGCGTTTCGGCAGGTGCAGGCCGACCAGACCTAGAACCTCCGCCTCCTCTGATGGGGAACGTTGCATGAAAATCAAAAAAAATCCTACGAAACACCCAAGATCTAATCGAAACACCCAAGATCTAATCTAGGAGATGCAAAGCAACGAGAGGGGAGTGTGTCTACGTACCCTTGTAGACCAAAAGCGTTAGCGTCGTAATGCGGTTGATGTAATCGTACTCTTCACGATCCAATCGCGATCCAATCCGATCGAGTGCCGAATGGACGGCACCTCCGAGATTAGCACACGTTCAGCTCGATGGAGTCCTCTCCTTCTTGATCCAGCAAGTGAGGGAGAGGAGGTAGATGAGATCGGAACCAACACGGCGGCGTGGTGGTGGTGGCGGCAGCGGAATTCCGGCAGTGCTTCGCCAAGCGTTGACGGTATATGGTGGAGGAGTATACGGGAGAGAGGGAGGCGCTAGAAGGAAGGGTGCGGCTGCCCTCCCTCCCCCCACTATATATAGGGGCAAGGGGGAGGGGCGCCGGCCCTAGCTCCTCCTCCAAGGGAGGGGGCGACGGCCAAGGGGGAAACTTGGCCCCCAAGCCAGGTGGAGGCGCCCCCACCTCCAAGGGTTTGCCCCCCAGGCGCATGGGCCTATGTGGGGCTGGTACCCATGGCCCAATAAAGCCAGGGCACCCTCCACAGCCCATGCACGTCCTAGGGGCTGGTAAAAACCTTCCGTGAACTCCTGGACTCCTCTGGAACCTTCTGGAACCTTCCGGTGACTTCCCGGTACAATACCAAAAAAACCAAACTTTTTCCGTAACCCCGAAAACAACTTTCCATATATTAATCTTTACCTCCGGACTATTCCGGAGCTCCTCGTGATATCCCGGATACCATCCGGGACTCCGAACAACCTTTGAATTTTCCACTGTATCTCAATACCACCCTAGCGCTACCGAACGTTAAGCGTGCGACCCTACGGGTTCGGAACATGCAGACATGACCGAGACTCCTCTCCGGTCAAAAACCAATAGCGGCACCTGGATGCCCATATTGATTCCTACATATTCAACGAAGATCTTTATCGGTTGAACCACAATGTCAAGGATTCAATTAATCCCGTATGCAATTTCCTTTGTCCGGCGATATGTTACTTGCCCGCGATTCGATCGTCGGTATCTCCATACCTAGTTCAATCTCGTTACCGGCAAGTCTCTTTACTCGTTCTGTAATACAAGATCCCGTGACTAACTCATTAGCCACATTGCTTGGAAGCTCTTTACGATGTTGTATTACCGAGAGGACCCAGAGATATCTCTTCGTCATACGGAGCGACAAATCCTAGTCTTGATCCATGTAACCCAACAGACACCTTCGAAGATACCTGTAGAGCACCTTTATGATCACCCAGTTACAAAGTGACGTTTGATAGCACACAAGGCATTCCTCCGGCATCCGGGAGTGACATGATCTCATGGTCTAAGGAACAGATACTTGACATGAAGAAAGCTGTAGCAAATAACTAAACGATCTGATGCTAAGCTTACGGTTGGGTCTTGTCCATCACATCATTCTCCTAAAGATGTGATCCCATTATCAAATGACAACTCATGTCTATGGTTAGGAAACCTTAACCAGCTTTGATCAACGAGCTAGTCTAGTAGAGGCTCAATAGGGACACGGTGTTGTTTATGTATCCACACATGTATTTAAGTTTCCGGTCAATACAATTCTAGCATGAATAATAAACATTTATCATGAACAAGGAAATATGATAATAACTAATTTATTATTGCCTCTAGGGCACATTTCCAACAGTCTCCCACTTGCACTAGAGTCAATAATCTAGTTTACATCGTAATGAATCTAACACCCATGGAGTCCTGGTGCTGATCATGTTTTGCTCGCGGAAAAGGTTTAGTCAACGGGTCTGCCACATTCAAATCCGTATGTACTTTGCAAAGTTCTATGTCATACTGTAGATGCTGCTACCACGCTCCACTTGGAGCTATTCCAAATGACTGCTCCACTATACGTATCCGGTTTGCGACTCAGAGTCATCCGGATCGGTGTCAAAGCTTGCATCGACGTAACCCTTTACGATGAACTCTTTATCACCTCCATAACCAAGAGACATTTCCTTAGTCCTCTTTAGGTACCTAGGGATAATTTTGACCGCTGTCCAGTGATCCACTCCTGGATCACTCTTGTACCCCCTTGCCAGACTCATGGCAAGGCACACATCAGGTATGGTACACAACATGGCATACATTATAGAGCCTATGGCTGAGGCATAGGGGATGACTTTCATCCTTTCTCTTTCTTCTACCGTGGTCGGGATTTGAGTCTTACTCAACTTCACACCTTGCAACACAGGCAAGAACCCTTTCTTTGACTGGTCCATTTTGAACTTCTTCAAAATCTTGTCAAGGTATGTGCTTTGTGAAAGTCCTATTAGGCGTCTTGATCTATCTCTATAGATTTTAATGCCCAATATGTAAGCAGCTTCTCCTAGGTCTTTTATTGAAAAACTCTTGTTCAAATAAACCTTTATGCTTTACAGAAATTCTATATCATTTCCAATCAACAATATGTCATCCACATATAATATTAGAAATGCTACAGAGCTCCCACTCACTTTCTTGTAAATACAAGCTTCTCCGTAAGTTTGTATAAAACCAAAAGCTTTGATCACCTCATCAAAGTGTATATTCCAACTCCGAGATGCTTGCACTAGTCCATAGATGGATCGCTGGAGCTTGCATACTTTGTTAGCACCTTTAGGATCGACAAAACCTTCCGGTTGCATCATATACAACTCTTCCTTAAGAAACCCGTTAAGGAACGCTGTTTTGACGTCCATCTGCCAGATTTCATAATCATAAAATACGGCAATTGCTAACATAATTCTAACAGACTTAAGCATCGCTACGGGTGAGAAAGTCTCATCGTAGTCAACCCCTTGAATTTGTCGAAAACCCTTTGCGACAAGTCGAGCTTTATAGATGGTGACATTACCATCAGCGTCTGTCTTCTTCTTAAAGATCCATTTATTCTCAATGGCTTGCCGATCATCGGGCAAGTCCACCAAACTCCATACTTTGTTCTCATACATGGATCCTATCTCGGATTTCATGGCCTCAACCCATTTGTCGGAATCCGGGCTCATCATTGCTTCTTCATAGTTCGTAGGTTCGTCGTTGTCTAACAACAGGACTTCCAGGACGGGATTACCGTAGCACTCTGGTGCGGATCGTACCCTGGTCGACCTACGAAGTTCAGTAGTAACTTGATCCGAAGTTTCATGATCATCATCATTAGCTTCCTTTCCGTTTGGTGTAGGCATCACAGGAACTTCTTTCTGTGATGTGCTACTTTCCAATTCGGGAGAAGGTACAATTACCTCATCAAGTTCTACTTTCCTCCCACTCACTTCTTTCGAGAGAAACTCCTTCTCTAGAAAGGACCCATTCTTGGCAACAAAGATCTTGCCTTCGGATCTGTGATAGAAGGTATACCCAATGGTCTCTTTAGGGTATCCTATGAAGATGCACTTCTCCGCTTTGGGTTCGAGCTTATCAGGCTGAAGCCTCTTGACATAAGCGTCGCATCCCCAAACTTTAAGAAACGACAGCTTAGGTTTCTTGCCAAACCATAATTCATACGGTGTCGTATCAACGGGTTTAGACGATGCCCTGTTTAAAGTGAATGCGGTTGTCTCTAACGCATAACCCCAACACGATAGTGGCAAATCGGTAAGAGACATCATAGAACGCACCATATCCAATAGAGTACGATTACGACGTTCGGACACACCATTACGCTGTGGTGTTCCAGGTGGCATGAGCTGTGAAACAATTCCACATTGTCTTAAATGCATACCAAACTCGTAACTCAAATATTCACCTCCACGATCTGATCATAGAAATTTAATTTTCTTATTACGATGATTCTCTACTTCACTCTGAAACTCCTTGAACTTTTCAAATGTTTCAGACTTGTGCTTCATTAAGTAAATATACCCATATCTACTCAAATCATCTGTGAAGGTAAGAAAATAACGATATCCACCGCGTGCTTCAACACTCATCGGACCGCATACATCGGTATGTATTATTTCCAACAAGTCACTTGCCCGTTCCATTGCTCCGGAAAACGGGGTTTTAGTCATCTTGCCCATGAGGCATGGTTCACATGTATCAAATGATTCATAATCAAGAGATTCCAAAAGTCCATCAGCATGGAGTTTCTTCATGCGTTTTACACCAATATGACCTAAGCGGCAGTGCCACAAGTATGTGGTATTATCATTATTAACTTTGCATCTTTTGGCATCAATATTATGAACATGTGTATCACTACGATCGAGATTCAACAGAAATAAACCATTCACCAAGGGTGCATGACCATAAAAGATATTATCCATATAAATAGAACAACCATTATTCTCTGATTTAAATGAATAACCGTCTTGCAATAAACAAGATCCAGATATAATGTTCATGCTTAACGCAGGCACCAAATATTAATCATTTAGGTTCAAAACTAATCCCGAAGGTAAATGTAGAGGGAGCGTGCCGACGGCGATCACATCAACCTTGGAACCATTTCCGACGCGCATCATCACCTCGTCCTTAGCTAGTCTCTGTTTAATCCGCAACTCCTGTTTCGAGTTAAAAATATTAGCAACCGAACCAGTATCAAATACCCAGGCGCTACTACGAGCACTAGTAAGGTACACATCAATAACATGTATATCAAATATACCTTTGTTGACGTTGCCAGCCTTCTTAGCTGCCAAGTACTTGGGGCAGTTCCACTTCCAGTGACCATTCCCCTTGCAATAGAAGCATGCTACTTGTAGTCTGTGTTGGTATTTCCCTGAAGAGGAGAGCATGATGCAGTACAGTAGAGATAAGTATTTCCCTCAGTTAAGAACCAAGGTTATCAATCCAGTAGGAGAACCAAGCAAGATCCAGTGAACAACACCTACACACAGAAAAGCAAACACTTGCACCCAACGCGAATAAGAGGGTTGTCAATCCTCTTAGCGGTTACTTGCAAGGATTAAGTCTGATAGAGATAAATAGATAAACTAAAATACTAATAAAAATAAAAGTAAATAAATTGCAGCAAGGTATTTTTAGGTTTTTTAATATGATAAAGGTAGACCCGGGGGGCATAGTTTTCACTAGAGGCTTCTCTCTCGAGCGCAGAAACATACGGTGGGTAAACAAATTACTGTTGGGCAATTGATAGAAAAGCAAATAATTATGACGGATTCATGGCAATGATCATGTATATAGGCATCACGTCCGAGACAAGTAGACCGACTCCTGCCTGCATCTACTACTATTACTCCACTCATCGACCGCTATCCAGCATGCATCTAGAGTATTAAGTTAATAAAAACAGAGTAACGCTTTAAGCAAGATGACATGATGTAGAGAAGCAAATCCAAGCAATATGAATAAACCCCATCTTTTTATCCTTAATGGCAACAATATAAATACGTGTCATGTCCCCTTCTGTCACTGGGATTGAGCACCGCAAGATTGAACCCATCACAAAGCACCTCTCCCATTGCAAGATAAACCAATCTAGTTGGCCAAACCAAATCGATAGATCGGAGAGAAATACAAAGCTATATTTAATCATGCATAAAAGAGTTCAGAGAAATATAGAACATCAAGGAGAACATGGTATTGAAGATCAAAGAGAGAGAAGAAGCCATCTAGCTACTAGCAATGGACCCGTTGGTCTGTGGTAAACTACTCACACATCATCGGAAGGGCAGCAAGGTTGATGTAGAAGCCCTCCGTGATCGATTCCCCCTCCGGCAGAGTACCGAAAAAGGACTCCAGATGGGATTGCAGAAGAACAGAGGCTTGCGGCGGCGGAAAGGTTTTCTCTTCTAGCTCCCTGTTGGTTTCCCAATATTTGATAATTTATAGAAGTGGAATTAGGTCAAACGGAGTCACGTGGGCCCCACAAGGCAACACGGCGCCCCCCTGTGCCGCGCCTTGTTGCCTTGTGAAGCCTTTGTGAGGCTTCTGGCTTCCTCCCAAAGCTTCCAAGGTCTCTTTTGTCCAGAAAAAAATCTCCAAAAAATTTCGTGGCATTTGGACTTCGTTTGGTACTGATTCTCTGAAAAGCCAAAAACAAGCAGAAAACAGCAACTGGCACTATGCACTAGGTTAATAGGTTAGTACCAAAAAATGATATATAATTGCATATAAAAACATCCAAGATTGATACTATAATAGCATGGAACAATCAGAAATTATAGATACATTGGAGACGTATCAAGCATCCCCAAGCTTAATTCCTGCTCGTCCTCGAGTAGGTAAATGATAAAAACAGAATTTTTGATGTGGAATGCTACCTATCATGTTTCATCATGTAATCTCTCTCTTACGGTATGAATAATAAGATCCAAATGATTCAAAGCAATAGTCTATAATTTGATATAAATACATCAATACTCAGGCATACTAATAAACAATCATGCCTTTCAAAATAAAAATGCTAAAGAACGTTATCCCTACAAAATCATATAATCCTGTCATGCTCCATCTTCTTCACACAAAGTATTTATCATGCACTACCCCGATGACAAGCCGAGCAATTGGTTCATACTTTCTAACGCGCTTCAGCTTTTTCAACTCCCACTCAATACATGAGCGCAAGCCATGGATATAGCACTATGGGTGGAATAGAGTGTGGTGGTAGGGATAAATAAGAGAAGTCAAAAATAAAAAGATAGTCTCAAATCAACGAGGCTAATCAATGGGCTATGGAGATGCCCATCAATTGATGTCAATGCGAGGAGTAGGGATTGCCATGCAACGGATGCACTAAGAGCTATATGTGTATGAAAGCTCAACATGAAAACTAAGTGGGTGTGCATCCAACTTGCTTGCTCATGAAGACCTCGGGCATTTGAGGAAGCCCGTCATCGGAATATACAAGCCAAGTTCTATAATGAAAAATTCCCACTAGTATATGAAAGTGACAAAATAGGAGACTCTCTATATGAAAAACATGGTGCTACTCTGAAGCACAAGTGTGGAAAAGGATAGTAACATTGCCCCTTCTCTCTTTTTCTCTCATTTTTTTTCATGGCTCTTTTTCGCCTCTTTTTTTAGAACTGTTTCATGACTCAGGTACATGATGTCTTCCATGTATCGCAACTCCGTCGCTGCTTCAAGGATCCTATCCGAGCAGTGGATCATGAAACGCTTGAGCTGCAAGAGGATCTTTCCTATCGAGAGTATCTGACCCGCATTCTTGATCAAGCTGAACGTCGAACCCGTCAGAAGGCAATCATGTTTCTTAAAGTTCAGTGGTCGAATCATTCTAAGGATGAAGCCACTTGGGAACGCGAAGATCGTCTTCGTGAAGAATATCCCGCTCTTTTCCAGCCTACCTCTTAATTCTCGGGACGAGAATTTCTTTTAGAGGATGAGAATTGTAACATCCCCATGTAATAGCTACAGTAATCACCTATTGATAATGCCAGGTCATCAGGATTAACAGTGCTTGATCATCATTTGCATCATATCACATTTCAAATTCCAAATCAAATTGAAATTCAAATATAAAGTGAAATTAAAAGTTGTTCAAATTTGAAAACCAAAATGTTCATAATATTGCAAATAATCCAGAGGCATTTATAAAAATATAATCCACATTAATTGAATTAGTTAAATGACCATAACACCCTAAAACAGAACCAATACATCAACTTTTAATACCTTTTTATTTTACTTAAAATCATATGAAATCATATCACCTCCAAATCAGTTTCTGGTATTAGCTAATATTGCATATTAATTATTGGGCCAAGTCACATATTTTACTAAACTCAATTTGGACCTAAACTAATTGCAAAACAGAAAAGAAAATAGAAAACAGTAAAGAAAAGAAAGAAATAGAAAAGACCACCGCGGCTGGGCTCTAGTCAACCAACCGGCCCAGCCCGACTAGGCCATCCCCTACCTCCCGCACTGCTCCTCCCGCGCTGATGTCGCCCCTGCCACACGCCGCGCCCTGGCCCCCCTCTCTCTCCGATCGACAACGCGCCCGCGCGCCGCTTCTGGTGGATAAAGAGCACCCCCACGGACCCCCCTGGCATCTCCCTCGACACTCTCTCTTCCTCTCACCCTCGTTCCCCACCTTACCCGACGCCGCCATGTCATCGTCGCCGTGATCCGCACGGCCACCGAACCCCTCTCGCCGCCTCACCGTGCCGGATCGCTTCGCCACCGTCCGCTACCCCTCCCCGAGCCACTGGACGGAGCCGGGAGCGCCTACTACGAACGCTACGAGCTCACCTCCACCGCACGTACTCCGGTGATCGCCGCCCCGATTCGCCACCACGAGCCTTCCCCGAGCTCACTTTCGCACACCTGCAAGGCCACTGTGAGATACCGCGTCGATCCCTCCCCTCCCCGCTCTCTCTCCGTAGCCGTAGGCACCTCTCCCGACTTGCCCGAGCCCGCCGCTGCGGAGCACGTCGCCGGCGTCGTTCCGGCGACCAAACGGCCCCGCGCTTGTGCCCGTTAGCTTCGCCCGCACGCGTAGACTACCCCTAGCTGCTTTGCTTGCTCGCGCGCACACCGTAGCAACGAGAACGGTCACCGCCCGAAACCGCCGCCGCCTGACGTCGTCGCCGGTGACCGTTCCGGCCCCCCCTCGGCCAACCACCGCCACCACCGGATGCGCCGCTGAGTACTCGTTCCAGAGAGCTAAACCGCGACCGAAATGATGCACCACAGGTGAAACCTGAGCTCGCCGGAGTTCCTCGCCGCCTCGGGCTCGCCGGAGTAGCTCCGGCAGCCGGCGCTGACCTGTCGTCCGACGTGGCCGCTGGGGCCCACCCCCTGTGCCACTGACTGGTGGGGCCGCGGGCCCGGTTGACCAGGTCAACCGCTTGTAGGAGATATGCCCTGGAGGCAATAATAAATGTTATTGTTTATCTCCATGATCATGATTATGTTTATGTTCCATGCTATAACTGCTTTGGTTCTCGAGTCTACAATAACCACAAGGCTCGAAGGAAGACTCATATGCACATGTGGAATAATAAACGGTAAAATGTATTCCTAGTCTTGCCTCTAAGACTGGCTCAAGTACTGCATGATGATCCTGTTTTCCTGATCATGGGCATGTCTATGCTGGCAATTTTGAGGGCACAATGTTAGTAGAACACTTGTGTTGAATCGACACGATTTGATGTTATGCTATGAGATTCATTCGTCACAAGTTAATGGTTAATAACACAGAGATAGTTAATGTTTGCATAATTCCTTAGACCATGAGAGTATCGAGTTTCTTCAAGCTTGCTTCATGAACTTTGGGGTTTGTTAAACGTCATCCGTAAATGGGTGGCTATTACGGCGGCTTACGGGTTCATGGAAAAGTATGTTAACTAACTTGATAGCTCAAGATTGGGATTTTCTCCTCCGACGATGGAGAGATATCTCTGGGCCCTCTCGGTGTTACGGTATCCATCATCGTCTGGCCAGACACAAGTGTGATTTGATCACAGGGATGCCGGAACACGGAAACGAGAAAAGAGAACAAAACCGGCAACGAGGTAACTGGCATTGTGGACAAGTGTTGATCCACGGGGATGCCGATGTTTCTCACCTCGGGTATTTGTAACATATCGCGAAGCAATAGGAATAGCACATGGCAACTGGAGGTTCACTCGAATATTCATTCGTGTGGGTATAGGGGTCAATATGGGTGTCCACGGCTCCGATGTTGATCATTGATCGGAAAGAGTTCCGGTCATGTCTATACTTCACCGAACCTATAGGGTCACACGCTTAAGGGTCATCTATCTGGTGAATACTAGACGGGGAGTCTGAGAGAAAATCACCGAAAAAGTTTCGGACGAAACGGAAACGTTCCGGAGAGAACACCGGAATAGTTCCGGTGAAACTGAGAAGTTGTTTCAGGGTATTCCATTAAGTCAAATTGGTTCTGGCACAATTCTTGGAGGATGCCAGAAGTGTTCTGGAAACTTCTGGGAATTTTCTGGGACAAAAACCGGAAATGTTCCGGAGCAGCCGGAACCGCTTTGGTTGCTTTTCGCTGAAGAAACATTGTTTCGAAATTGTTTTGGAATGCGTTCAAAATTGTTTTGGTGGGTGCTAGAATTATTCTAGGCACACAGAAATAATTTGGGTTTTAACGGACGCAGAAAAATGTCTTCATGAAGAGTGAAAAGCACTTTTTGGGCTGATTTGCAAATGGGGTTTTTCTTCTAGAAGAAAACCACTTTTGGTGTGTGAAAGGGAGGTGGAGCCCCCCAAAGGGGCTGCACAATTTCGGCCATGGCATGGGGGGGCCCTCCTTGAGGTGTCCTTCCACCTCATGGTGGATATGTTCTACACACCCTTATGTGGCATGTGGTGGAAAGATCCTAGGAAGGTCCTTTTGGTCTTTTTCACCTCTTTCCTCTACCCCTTGCTCCTCCTATAAATAGAGGTGGAGAGGGCTCTCCAAAATCAGATCACGCTTGCTCTCATACACATGACATTTGACTTGTCTGGCTTCTCTCTCCCTCCCAGCGAAATAGTTTCGTAGAGCCGAAAGGCTGTCTGGGTTCCGGTGGGAACTAGTTCTGGACGGCGAAGCCCTGCCGGATAGATGACACCGTATGTGTGCAACTCTGTAGAGAGATCGTAGTTTCGGTCTTAGTTCGAGAGTGCCTCCCGAAGGGCTGTCCGAGTGACCATCCGAGTTTCGAAGGTCCTCCCGAAGGGCTGTCCGCGACACCGTCCGAGGGACTGTCCGACCGCCTCCCGGAGGGCTGTCCAAGGGGCAGATGTGGGAGTACATCCTCGCGGTTGGGAGTTTGTAAATCCTAGCTGCGGGGATCTGCACCGCCGATCGTCATCGACTCTACTTCCGCTGCGCTACGAGTCGGTAACGAAAAAGATCAAACCTTGTATGCAGTCTCCATAGTGATCCTGGGCTGGTACGTAGGTTGGCAAAATTTTGTTTTCTGCTGCGTTACCCTACAGTGGTATCATTTGACGTGCTATGCGTAGATGCAGGTTCGATCTAGAATACATAGAGATGTATGGGTATTGCACAATATAATTTGTAGTAGATGAGTTCTATTACTGAAAATTATTTGTGCGGGTAGCAGATGAATTCTGTTACCCGATGTTCTTGTTGCTTCCCTGGAATTTTCATATTTCTGATCTTGATAACAGCATGGTGGAGTTTCAAAGTTCTGGCAATCCGCGATCCTGATTGATCAACGAAGTGCTAACAGTTCTTTGAATTCCACCATAGTTAAAAAGAAAGATGAAATTTCGCAGATGAAAGGGCAATGCAGATATGATCTGCACGGGGGTCATGCGTATGACGAAGTTTAGTATGGGGCTTGAGATTTAATTATCTCGTGTTTCATACACCCCGCGATGTTAATCTAGCGACTTGAATAATCATACTTGATGATAAAACGTTGGTAGCTTCGGTTTGTTTCGAAACCTTAGAAGCCACGTAAAATGAAAATTTGCATAAACCGATTAGAGGCGTCTAACTTGGTTTTGCAGGATGGTTTGCATGTGCATATGATGTGGTATAGCAGTGCTCATAATAATTTGATTATGTATGAAATGACTATATGATGTAAATTAACATGACCTGCGTGTCATGATTCGGCATGATGGCTGGAGCCATATGATTGTCACTTTAATGACCTGCGTGTCAACCTTTTGTAATGCACTTGTTTTATTAGCTATAGAGATTGCAATATTATCTGGTGCATCGACAAGGTGGTGGCAAACTTCGCGAAGGTGAACACCGACGCGAATGCCAAAGACAAAGAAATACAAGACTTCTCCGTCAGAAAGGGCTATACCATATCATGCTATTATGAATTGCCTGAGATGTTTATCCCTTATGATGCACCCTTCTTAATTGCGTGGTAGTCGCTTTTTATTAGGGTGATCTCTCACGAAAATATCAAGTAGTTAGTGTTCTCCCAAGTGTAGCACCGTCACGGCACCTAACTTCTCGGAGTGCGTCATGTCCACATGAGTACAAACGATTAGGGAAGTGTGAGGTTGGTGAGGTCAGACCTCGCAGCAAGATCACTTGGTTGTCTTGACGTTCTGGCTTGATCATCCTAAGCTCGGAACACACGCATCGAAAGATGAACAAGAATCACATAGAGATGTGATCGGCAAGTTGGCCTACCAATTGAAATTCTCGTTATCAGTGATGTCCACATCAATGGCGTTGAATTGAAATGTGGATCTTGAATCACTCATAATCAATTTTGAGAGATATTGATTTGAGTGGGAGCGCACTTTAGAATTAATTCTTTTAATTCTTAGTGCAATTAATTATGAACTTTGTCTAAAGTGAAATTTGCAAAATAGTTGTAGAATAATGGCTCGCGTTTCCACCTTCCCTATTAAAATTGAATAAGCTGTTAAATATCTGGTTAAAACTTTACGGTTGGTAACGTAATATGAGGATTGTCCTCAAGAGTGCCGAGAAGGATTTTGTCCTATCGCATGCTTTTGGTATTCTCCCGCTAAAGCTATGGATAATGTGACTCTCGTCCTTCGATCCAAAAGCTAGAAATCCGTTACGGTCAAGTGCAATATGTTTGCTTCCATGAGACCCGAACTTCAAAAGTTTGGGATAGCTATGTGATATTCATGGAACTGAAAATCATTTTCAGACACAAACAAAGGCTAAAAGATATGGGATATCCAAAGCAATGTTTGTTTTGCAAACTGTTAGTAAAAGTGTTTACTATGCATTTGACTAATAACAGAGGGATCCAGTAGAACGCCTGTCATATGATGATGGTGAATAGAACAACAACTTAAGAGAAAGGAAATGTCCGAAGGGTGTTAGTATGACTTACACACCTAGGAAGTCCGGGGCTAACGCCACTCTTAAGTTGGATGCTTCTTCTGAGAGTAGGAGAAATACTAAAAGTTAAACGGTTAGAAGTATAAAGGCAAAAGAGTAAAGACTGGAATATCCAGCTCATGTATGAAAGTCATACAAGCTATTGATGTATAGAAGGCTGGTCAAAAGAAATAGTTCTTGGGAATTATGATTAAACAGGTTAATCACTTATTCTTGGGTATTGTGAGTTGATCACAAAGATACCCGCTCAATTGCATTCTGCTGCGACTCGATGCAAGAACTACTACGGCCTAAAAGACTTGCCGGAGTGAGGTTCAGATATGCGCTGGGAACTTAGTAAAAGTTACTATACATTCCATCGGTGTATTACCCATGTATTTATTTTCATAATTCATTTAGAGTTTTACACACTCTAGCCCATTGCATAAGGTATCTTGCAAGAAGGTTGTTCATAAGAGAACTTTTGATGTTCGGTGTTATGAATAACATAAGGGCCATACTTTCATTATGAATGAGATGTATGTTATGAATATTGACAATAATACATTACCTCTGTATTTACTTTCATAAATCATTTTAGAGTTTTATACACTCTAGCCCATTTGCATAATGTTTGTTGCAAGAGTGTTGTTCATGAAAGAACAATTGTTGTTCGGAATCATGAATAACATAAGGGCCATGCTTCCATCGTGGATGGGATGTATGTTATGAATATTGACGGTAATATGATACATCCATAACACTGACGCTAAATGTCGCAAGACTAAGAGAATACCACACATATGTGGCACTGCATTTGGTCACATTGGAGAAACCCGCATGGAGAAATTCCATTATGATGGATTTTGAAGTCATTTGATTATGAATCATCTGACACTTGCAACTTTCCTCCGAAAAGTGAAGTGACTGAAATACCGTTCAGAGGCCATAAGGAACGAGCAACGAACTTATTGGTGATCATACATTTTGATGTATGTAGTCCGATAAAGGTTATTGCTAGCAGTGGATTTGTCTATCTTCAGAAATGACTCAAGTAGATATATGGATATTTACTTGATGAGACGTAAGTCTGGATCTTTTGAAATCATTCATAAGGTTTTCAAAATGAAGTAGAAATTATTGTAACAAGAAAATTATGTTTCTGCAATTGGATTGTGGAAAGAAATATTTGAGTTACAAGTTTAAGCGAATGTCTGATGAGTTGTGAAAAGAGTTTTCATAACTTACATCTCCCGGAACACCACTGTGAGTGGAATGTCTATGAAGATGTATTCAAATCATTTATGACATGGTAAGATCAAAGATGACATAAATCAATTTGCCATTATCCCTTTTAAAGTAATGCTTTAGAGACTGCGGTTTTTACACTGAAAAGAGCACCATCAGGTCTGTTGAAATGACGCCATGGTATGGTACGCCCAACCATGCTTTGTCTTTTCTTAACATTTGGAATATGGGGCTTTTGTAAAATATTTACAAACCTATTCCAAATCAGACAAGTACTACTTTGTAGGTTATCCCAAGTAATTGGGAATTCCTCCACCACTATACCGAGGCAAAAGGTTTGCCACCGAGAACGGTATGCTTTTAAAAAGAATGGTTCTTACAAAAAGGTGAGTGGGAGAACAGTGCAACTCCACGAGATAACAGTATCTTCGTCATCAGATCAAAGGAAAGAAACCTTGGAAGTAATTCCAGAGTTTCCTACTGCGACTGATACGGAAGCCTCTACATGAGATGTATGGACTTCGGTCGAACTTGCAACTGAACCACGTAGGCAAAACTCGTGCAAACCTCTCAGGTGCGCAAGCGAGATGTTGTTGTTAGACAATAGTATACCTACGATACACAAGGAAGCGTTGATGGGCCCTGACTCCGGAATTGGCTAAATGCCAATATAATCCGAGATAGTTTCCATAAATGATTCAAGATTATATCTTGATAAACCCTTTGAGAGACTTAGAGTCTAACGAACATTAATGGAACTATAAACTGATGTGGATAAAAAAATTTATCCATAAAGCTCGACTTGTTGCAATAAACAAGTTCAAGGAGTTGACTACGATGAGGTTGTCTCACCATAGCGATGCTTAAAGTCAGATCGGGTTAAACTAGCAATTAATACATATTTCAATCTTGAGATATGATACATTGATGCCAAAGGGATTTCCATGTGATGGAAATGCAACCTAGGACTTGCATGTGGTACAGTCCAAGGTATTTTGTCAATCCAGAGGATGCTAGTAAGTATGCAAACTTCAGAGTTCCAGCAATGGACAGAAGAGAGCAAAATGGAGTTGGAATCTTCGTTTTGATGAAATAGTCAAAAGAGTTTGATTTCATCAATGGATAACAAAGATACTTGTGGTTACAAGAAAGTAAGTGGGAGCATAATAATATTTCTAAAAACTTTGTGTGCTTGACACATTGTTGATTGGAAATAATATAAATTTCTTAACACGAATTAGGACTTCCTTGAAAATAGTTTTCGATGAAGTGCTTGGCATAAATAGCCTTGACATTAGGCATATTTATCTACGAGATAGAATTTCCTAATAGGCTAAAGCCAAAAATAAATATTGACAAGATGCTAAAACTTTTTAGCATTAAAACGCCAAGGAGTGATTCTTGCCAAAGTCACATGGAAAGAGTTTTGCAAGACTCGGTGTCCCAAAACACTGATGAGAAAAATACATTATGGAGATCCCACGCACTCTTGTGTTTATATTAATCATGTATTCCATGGTATGTAAAACAACCAGATATGTCCGATACTCCCAAGCTGTTGCGAGTATAGATAGCAAAGTGATCAAAGTACTGATCATGGGACAACAGTGGAAAATGTCATTAAGTACTAAAGTAGCACTGATGACATGTTTTCTCGCAAGCAGAGATTATGAAGTGCTCGGTGTAATTAATTGCATCGATATAGTCTTCATCAATACTCCATGCGATTTTCGATTTAAGTTAAGGGTTTTGTGTAATACACAATATGGTGGCACGGTAATTGGAAATTGTTCCAAACAAGTTACTGTGGCGATTTCTATAACAAAGGCTAAGTATGTTGACGCTTTAGAAGCGACAAAGAAGATGTTGAATCATATAGTTCATTCATGAACTTAGTATGGTTCCAAAATGGCTTTGGTCAATGGGACACTATTGCAGATAGTTGCTCCATAGCTCAGTCTGAGGAATCAAGGTTTGACCTGTGATTCACATATATACAAAGCCAAGTCTACACAAAATATGAATTTTGTGAAAGCGTGAAAACGCGAGGACATGCAAAGATACACACGGAACTGAAGTTGTCAGATCCGTTGGACATCAGGGTATACCACAGGCGAAGCATTTTTACACCGGTATGCCATAGGTGTAAAATGCATTAGCATTGACTAGATTATTGATTCTAGTGCAAGTGGGAGTCTGTAGGAGATATGCCCTAGAGGCAATAATAAATGTTATTGTTTATCTCCATGATCATGATTATGTTTATGTTCCATGCTATAACTGCTATGTTCTCGAGTCTACAATAACCACGAGGCTCGAAGGAAGACTCATATGCACGTGTGGAATAATAAACAGTAAAATGTATTCCTAGTCTTGCCTCTAAGATTGGCTCAAGTATTGCATGATGATCCTGTTTTCCTGATCATGGGCATGTCTATGCTGGCAATTTTGAGGGCACAATGTTAGTAGAACACTTGTGTTGAATCGACCCGATTTGATGTTATGCTATGAGATTCATTCGTCACAAGTTAATGGTTCATAACACAAAGATAGTTAATGTTTGCATAATTCCTTAGACCATGAGAGTATCGAGTTTCTTCATGCTTGCTTCATGAACTTTGGGGTTTGTTAAACGTCATCCGTAAATGGGTGGCTATTACGGCGGCTTACGGGTTCATGGAAAAGTATGTTAAGTAACTTGATAGCTCAAGATTGGGATTTTCTCCTCCGACGATGGAGAGATATCTCTGGGCCCTCTCGGTGTTACGGTATCCATCATCGTCTGGCCAGACACAAGTGTGATTTGATCACAGGGATGCCGGAACACGGAAACGAGAAAAGAGAACAAAACCGGCAACGAGGTAACTGGCATTGTGGACAAGTGTTGATCCACGGGGATGCCGATGTTTCTCACCTCGGGTATTTGTAACATATCGCGAAGCAACAGGAATAGCACACGGCAACTGGAGGTTCACTCGAATATTCATTCGTGTGGGTATAGGGGTCAATATGGGTGTCCACGGCTCCGATGTTGATCATTGATCGGAAAGAGTTCTGGTCATGTCTATACTTCACCGAACCTATAGGGTCACACGCTTAAGGGTCATCTATCTGGTGAATACTAGACGGGGAGTCTGAGAGAAAATCACCGAAAAAGTTTCGGACGAAACGGAAACGTTCCGGAGAGAACACCGGAATAGTTCCGGTGAAACTGAAAAGTTGTTTCAGGGTATTCCATTAAGTCAAATTGATTCTGGCACAATTCTTGGAGGATGCCAGAAGTGTTCTGGAAACTTCTGGGAATTTTCCAGGACAAAAACCAGAAATGTTCCGGAGTAGCCGGAACCGCTTTGGTTGCTTTGTGAAGCCTTTGTGAGGCTTCTGGCTTCCTCCCAAAGCTTCCAAGGTCTCTTTTGTCCAGAAAAAAATCTCCAAAAAATTTCGTGGCATTTGGACTTCGTTTGGTACTGATTCTCTGAAAAGCCAAAAACAAGCAGAAAACAGCAACTGGCACTATGCACTAGGTTAATAGGTTAGTCCCAAAAAATGATATATAATTGCATATAAAAACATCCAAGATTGATACTATAATAGCATGGAACAATCAGAAATTATAGATACGTTGGAGACGTATCAAGCATCCCCAAGCTTAATTCCTGCTCGTCCTCGAGTAGGTAAATGATAAAAACAGAATTTTTGATGTGGAATGCTACCTATCATGTTTCATCATGTAATCTCTCTCTTACGGTATGAATAATAAGATCCAAATGATTCAAAGCAATAGTCTATAATTTGATATAAATACATCAATACTCAGGCATACTAATAAACAATCATGCCTTTCAAAATAAAAATGCTAAAGAACGTTATCCCTACAAAATCATATAATCCTGTCATGCTCCATCTTCTTCACACAAAGTATTTATCATGCACTACCCCGATGACAAGCCGAGCAATTGGTTCATACTTTCTAACGCGCTTCAGCTTTTTCAACTCCCACTCAATACATGAGCGCAAGCCATGGATATAGCACTATGGGTGGAATAGAGTGTGTTTGTAGGGATAAATAAGAGAAGTCAAAAATAAAAAGATAGTCTCACATCGACGAGGCTAATCAATGGGCTATGGAGATGCCCATCAATTGATGTCAATGCGAGGAGTAGGGATTGCCATGCAACGGATGCACTAAGAGCTATAAGTGTATGAAAGCTCAACATGAAAACTAAGTGGGTGTGCATCCAACTTGCTTGCTCATGAAGACCTCGGGCATTTGAGGAAGCCCGTCATCGGAATATACAAGCCAAGTTCTATAATGAAAAATTCCCACTAGTATATGAAAGTGACAAAATAGGAGACTCTCTATATGAAAAACATGGTGCTACTCTGAAGCACAAGTGTGGAAAAGGATAGTAACATTGCCCCTTCTCTCTTTTTCTCTCATTTTTTTCATGGCTCTTTTTCGCCTCTTTTTTTAGAACGGTTTCATGACTCAGGTACATGATGTCTTCCATGTATCGCAACTCCGTCGCTGCTTCAAGGATCCTATCCGAGCAGTGGATCATGAAACGCTTGAGCTGCAAGAGGATCTTTCCTATCGAGAGTATCCGACCCGCATTCTTGATCAAGCTGAACGTCGAACCCGTCAGAAGGCAATCAAGTTTCTTAAAGTTCAGTGGTCGAATCATTCTAAGGATGAAGCCACTTGGGAATGCGAAGATCGTCTTCGTGAAGAATATCCCGCTCTTTTCCAGCCTACCTCTTAATTCTCGGGACGAGAATTTCTTATAGAGGATGAGAATTGTAACATCCCCATGTAATAGCTACAGTAATCACCTTTTGATAATGCCAGGTCATCAGGATTAACAGTGCTTGATCATCATTTGCATCATATCACATTTCAAATTCCAAATCAAATTGAAATTCAAATATAAAGTGAAATTAAAAGTTGTTCAAATTTGAAAACCAAAATGTTCATAATATTGCAAATAATCCAGAGGCATTTATAAAAATATAATCCACATTAATTGAATTAGTTAAATGACCATAACACCCTAAAACAGAACCAATACATCAACTTTTAATACCTTTTTATTTTACTTAAAATCATATGAAATCATATCACCTCCAAATCAGTTTCTGGTATTAGCTAATATTGCATATTAATTATTGGGCCAAGTCACATATTTTACTAAACTCAATTTGGACCTAAACTAATTGCAAAACAGAAAAGAAAATAGAAAAGAGTAAAGAAAAGAAAGAAATAGAAAAGACCACCGCGGCTGGGCTCTAGTCAACCAACCGGCCCAGCCCGACTAGGCCATCCCCTACCTCCCGCACTGCTCCTCCCGCGCTGCTGTCGCCCCTGCCACACGCCGCGCCCTGGCCCCCCTCTCTCTCCGATCGACAACGCGCCCGCGCGCCGCTTCTGGTGGATAAAGAGCACCCCCACGGACCCCCCTGGCATCTCCCTCGACACTCTCTCTTCCTCTCACCCTCGTTCCCCACCTTACCCGACGCCGCCATGTCATCGCCACCGTGATCCGCACGGCCACCGAACCCCTCTCGCCGCCTCACCGTGCCGGATCGCTTCGCCACCGTCCGCTACCCCTCCCCGAGCCACTGGACGGAGCCGTGAGCGCCTACTACGAACGCTACGAGCTCACCTCCACCGCACGTACTCCTTTGATCGCCGCCCCGATTCGCCACCACGAGACTTCCCCGAGCTCACTTTCGCACACCTGCAAGGCCACTGTGAGATACCGCGTCGATCCGTCCCCTCCCCGCTCTCTCTCCGTAGCCGTAGGCACCTCTCCCGACTTGCCCGAGCCCGCCGCTGCGGAGCACGTCCCCCGCGTCGTTCCGGCGACCAAACGGCCCCGCGCTTGTGCCCGTTAGCTTCGCCCGCACGCGTACACTACCCCTAGCTACTTTGCTTGCTCGCGCGCACACCGTAGCAACGAGAACGGTCACCGCCCGAAACCGCCGCCGCCTGATGTCGTCGCCGGTGACCGTTCTGGCCCCCCCTCGGCCAACCACCGCCACCACCGGATGCGCCGCTGAGTACTCGTTCCAGAGAGCTAAACCGCGACCGAAATGATGCACCACAGGTGAAACCCGAGCTCGCCGGAGTTCCTCTCCGCCTCGGGCTCGCCGGAGTAGCTCCGGCAGCCGGCGCTGACCTATCGTCCGACGTGGCCGCTGGGGCCCACCCCCTGTGCCACTGACTGGTGGGGCCGCGGGCCCGGTTGACCAGGTCAACCACTTGTAGGAGATATGCCCTAGAGGCAATAATAAATGTTATTGTTTATCTCCATGATCATGATTATGTTTATATTCCATGCTATAACTGCTATGGTTCTCGAGTCTACAATAACCATGAGGCTCGAAGGAAGACTCATATGCACATGTGGAATAATAAACGGTAAAATGTATTCCTAGTCTTGCCTCTAAGACTGGCTCAAGTACTGCATGATGATCCTGTTTTCCTGATCATGGGCATGTCTATGCTGGCAATTTTGAGGGCACAATGTTAGTAGAACACTTGTGTTGAATCGACCCGATTTGATGTTATGCTATGAGATTCATTCGTCACAAGTTAATGGTTAATAACACAGAGATAGTTAATGTTTGCATAATTCCTTAGACCATGAGAGTATCGAGTTTCTTCATGCTTGCTTCATGAACTTTGGGGTTTGTTAAACGTCATCCGTAAATGGGTGGCTATTACGGCGGCTTACGGGTTCATGGAAAAGTATGTTAAGTAACTTGATATCTCAAGATTGGGATTTTCTCCTCCGACGATGGAGAGATATCTCTGGGCCCTCTCGGTGTTACGGTATCCATCATCGTCTGGCCAGACACAAGTGTGATTTGATCACAGGGATGCCGGAACACGGAAACGAGAAAAGAGAACAAAACCGGCAACGAGGTAACTGGCATTGTGGATGGGTGTTGATCCACGGGGATGCCGATGTTTCTCACCTCGGGTATTTGTAACATATCGCGAAGCAATAGGAATAGCACATGGCAACTGGAGGTTCACTCGAATATTCATTCGTGTGGGTATAGGGGTCAATATGGGTGTCCACGGCTCCGATGTTGATCATTGATCGGAAAGAGTTCCGGTCATGTCTATACTTCACCGAACCTATAGGGTCACACGCTTAAGGGTCATCTATCTGGTGAATACTAGACGGGGAGTCTGAGAGAAAATCACCGAAAAAGTTTCGGACGAAACGGAAACGTTCCGGAGAGAACACCGGAATAGTTCCGGTGAAACTGAGAAGTTGTTTCAGGGTATTCCATTAAGTCAAATTGGTTCTGGCACAATTCTTGGAGGATGCCAGAAGTGTTCTGGAAACTTCTGGGAATTTTCCGGGACAAAAACCGGAAATGTTCCGGAGCAGCCGGAACCGCTTTGGTTGCTTTTCGCTGAAGAAACATTGTTTCGAAATTGTTTCGGAATGCGTTCAAAATTGTTTTGGTGGGTGCTAGAATTATTCTAGGCACACAGAAATAATTTGGGTTTTAACGGACGCAGAAAAATGTCTTCATGAATAGTGAAAAGCACTTTTTGGGCTGATTTGCAAATGGGGTTTTTCTTCTAGAAGAAAACCACTTTTGGTGTGTGAAAGGGAGGTGGAGCCCCCCAAAGGGGCTGCACAATTTCGGCCATGGCATGGGGGGGCCCTCCTTGAGGTGTCCTTCCACCTCATGGTGGATATGTTCTACACACCCTTATGTGGCATGTGGTGGAAAGATCCTAGGAAGGTCCTTTTGGTCTTTTTCACCTCTTTCCTCTACCCCTTGCTCCTCCTATAAATAGAGGTGGAGAGGGCTCTCCAAAATCAGATCACGCTTGCTCTCATACACATGACATTTGACTTGTCTGGCTTCTCTCTCCCTCCCAGCGAAATAGTTTCGTAGAGCCGAAAGGCTGTCTGGGTTCCGGTGGGAACTAGTTCTGGACGGCGAAGCCCTGCCGGATAGATGACACCATATGTGTGCAACTCTGTAGAGAGATCGTAGTTTCGGTCTTAGTTCAAGAGTGCCTCCCGAAGGGCTGTCCGAGTGACCATCCGAGTTTCGAAGGTCCTCCCGAAGGGCTGTCCGCGACACCGTCCGAGGGACTGTCCGACCGCCTCCCGGAGGGCTGTCCAAGGGGCAGATGTGGGAGTACATCCTCGCGGTTGGGAGGTTGTAAATCCTAGCTGCGGGGATCTGCACCGCCGATCGTCATCGACTTTACTTCCGCTGCGCTACGAGTCGGTAACGAAAAAGATCAAACCTTGTATGCAGTCTCCATAGTGATCCTGGGCTGGTACGTTGGTCGGAAATTTTTTGTTTTCTGCTGCGTTACCCTACACCGCTGACGTGGCTGCCCTGTGTCACCGACACGCGGGCCCCACCTCGTTTAAATCATTTTTGAAAATAAATAAAAAGTTAATTAATTCGTTAATTACATTAATTAGTTAATCAGTCACTGACAGGGTGGGCCCACCTGTTAATTAGGATAATTAGATTAATTAAACTCTGATTAGTTTAAGCAGTCACTGACCAGTGGGTCCCACTGGTCAGGTTTGACTGGTCAGCGAGTCAGTTGACTGCTGATGTCACCTCTACGTCATGATGACGTCATCATTTACTGTTTCGAATAATTCTAATTAAAAATAAATCCAGAAATTTCAGAAATTCAATAAAACTTTGAAAAATCATATAAAATAAACCGTAACTCGGATTAAAATAATTTATATATGAAAAATGATCAGAAAAATGTGTAGAATCTGAATAACCTATCGACATGTCTTCCACACCCTTCTAACATACCGAACATGGGACATTTTGCCCGTATCCGGTATATGAATAGTGCATAACCTTAATAAAATAAATCCAATTAAATTCCTAAATTAACTAAAGCTGTTAGTTAGGCAATATACCACCTCTGCATACCATTTAGACATGTCATGCATCGATGTTGCATTATTGCCATGTATTTATTGTTTCTTCCCCCTCCTTCTCTCTTGATAGCCCCCGAGACTGCCGACGACACCGCCGTGTACGACGACGTCGCCGACGACCAGGCCCCTTCAGCAGAGCTTCCAGGCAACCAAAACCCCCTTGATCATCAGATATCACCCATTCCCTTCTCTCTTATTCTTGCATTAGAATTGCCCCTGCTACTGTTCCGATAGCACCTATTCCGATGCATAGCCTGATTTTGTAGTCTGTTATTGATACTCCACCTGCTGTCCCGTAATGCTTAGTTAGATGTGCTACTGCTTCATCGGTGGCCCATCACCCTTGTCCGTATGCCATGCTTGTTTCCGGGCTGTGATCACTCTGGGTGTGATCGCGGAAATGTTTACACTACTGCATTACTTAAACTGTTAAAGTCGGGCTGGCCCCAAGGGTGCCCGCGAGAAATACTACTAAAGACGGGTCGGCTCCAAGAGCACCCGCGTGATATGTCTTACCAAGTCGGAGAGACAGGAACCCTGTTCGTCTCTACGAATTACTAAACATGCTTAACGGATTTGGGTATTTGATCTGAGTGGGTCGTTGGCCCTATACGCACTACCACCACGTGGGATAATGGTTATGGGACCCTCTACGTCGTACGTTTCTCTGAAAAGCTCTTCAGATGTCACAGCTCAGAGATGCGGGCTGATTGTTGGGGTGGGCTGGTTACGTCACTGGTGTATTCAGTGTTGCACCTGGGCCCCGACCAGCCACGTAACGTGCAGGAGTGCGAAGGGCGATGGCCCAAGACCCCTTCGTGCTTAGGATTTAGACCGGCGTGTTGACCTCTCTGCTGAGCTTAGGTAGGACGCTGCTTCGTGTCGATTACCCGAGGCTGGGTATTACCCAGCAAGTGTATCCGGCCAGATGTAATCGAGCGTGTTGGGTAACAGTAGTGCACCCCTGCAGGGAAGTTATCTATTCGAATAGCCGTGTCCACGGTAACAGGACGCTCGGAGTTGTATCTTGATCCGCTACAATTACAAATGGATACTATCATGATATTAAACTACTACTACTGCTCTCGGGATCACTTTCTCGCAGGGTAGTCGAGGAAGTATCTCAGGGCATTACTAAATATAACTGCTATATTTGTTACTATGATCTACTCTCTTCTGATGCTGCAAGAACTGCTTCAAGATGCTAGTCTTCGATAGGCTAGGCCTCTCCCCCTCTGTTCCAGCATTTCTGCAGTTCAGTCCAAAGATATAGCCCCACTCCTTTGATACAATGCATTTAGTATAGTTCTGATGTCAGTCTTGCGAGTACTTTGGATGAGTACTCACGGTTGCTTTGCTATATTTTCCCCCCATACCGACTTGATGAAATCAGACGATGGAGTCCAGGAGCCAGACGCCAACGCAGATGCCTACTACCAGGAGAGTCCCGGAGGCCACTACTACTGGGTTGAGCCGACCGACCAGGAGTAGTTCGGAGGCCCTAGGCAGGAGGCCTTCGCCTTTCGATTTGTATCGTTGTTTGTGCTTGCCTTCTTAAGGCAAAACTTGACTAACTATGTCTGTACCCAGATATTATGTTTGTATGACTTATGTATTCGGGTCCTCGTGACCCCTGGTTTGTAATATGATGATTTATGTTTTACTTTTGAGTTTAGAGTTGTGTTGTGATATCTTCCCGTGAGTCTCTGATCACGAGCGTGCACGTTGCGTGTATGATTAGTGCACGTGTCGAGCAGGGGCGTCACACTTCAGCACACAAAACTCAACAGAAACCTCGTGAGATCCGTTAGTATAACAAACAAATCTTAAACTTTAGGTAGTGTAGTAAATTGATTCATATTTAATATTGGCATAATGCTACTGTACTCCAACTTCTCCATGACTCATACCCCCTGCTACGATCCATAGATTCATCAAAATAAGCAAACTATGCAACAAAAACAGAATCTATCTAAAACAGAACAGTCTGTGAAGATCTGAATTATGGTCATACTTATGTAACTCCAAAAATTCTGAAAAATTAGGACAACGTGGGAAATTCATATATCAATTCTTTGTAAAAAAATTGAGAAGGTTCTGACACTCGACGCAAAAGTTTCTGTTTTCAAACATCATCAATAATACTATCTTCCAAATCATCCCAAAGGCATTACTTGGCACAAACACTAATTTAAACATAAAAACACAATCATAACAAAGTCTATAATCATGCAAACACTCAAAAACAGAAGGTAAAAGCAAAAGTTTATTTTATTCATTGGGTTGCCAACCAACAAGCTCTTTCTTTATAGCCATTAAGATAGGCTTGAGATTTCAATGATGCTCTCATGAAAGATAAGAATTGAAACACAATGAGAGCATCATAAAACATGTGACAAACACATTTAAGTCTAATATACTTCCTATGCATAGGCATTTTATAAGCAAACAAATTATCAAGAAAAGCAATATCTAGCATATGCAAATAGGAAGAATGAAGCATTAACATAACGAGAGGCAATTTAGTAACATAAAGATTTCTACAACCATATTTTCCTCTCTCATAATAATTATATGTAGGATCATAATCAAACTCAACAATATAGCTATCATAAACAATATTCTCTCTATGATTCACATGCATAAAAAATTTATAATCTTCCAAAATAGTGGGATTAACATCAACTAAAGTCATGACCTCTCCAAACCCACTTTCGTCAAAAATTTCATAAGATAGAACACTCTTCGAATATGTGGGATTCTTTTTACTTAAAGTTGACACTCTTCCAAACCCACTTTCAATATTATTGCAATCATTATTATCAATATCAAATTCATCACGAGGCTTAAATAAATTTTCAAGATCATAAGAAGTATCACCCCAATCATGATCTTTACAATAAGTAGTGGACATAACAAAATTATCATCCCCAAGCTTGTGGTTTTGCATATAATTAGCACAATTGAAAATAATAGAATTTATAATAACATCATTGCAACCATGCTTTTCATTCAAGGAGCTATCATGAATCACTTTATAAACTTCTTCTTTTAGCACTTCATCACAATTTTCAGATTCATGATTTTCAAGCAAAACGTCATGAGATAATCAAGTGCACTCAACTCACTAGCAATTTGTTCATCATAATTGGATCTTTTGAAAAGATTAGCTAGTGGATGAGGATCCATATCAATAGATTTTTAGCAAGCGAAGATGCAAGCAAATAGAAGGCACATGGCAACACAAGCAAAGATAGCACACAAAATATTTTTGTATATTTTTTTGTGAAATTGTTTTAGAAGTGGGGGAGATGAAAACAAGAGGCAAATGCAAATAAAAAGGCAAATAAAATAAATGCATGTGATTGATAGTTTGTGTGAAGGTACTTGATAGATTTTGATGATGTCTCCCCGGCAACGGCGCCAGAAATTCTTCCTGCTACTTGTAGTCTGCGTTGGTATTTCCTCGAAGAGGAGAGGATGATGCAGTACAGTAGAGATAAGTATTTCCCTTAGTTAAGAACCAAGGTTATCAATCTAGTAGGAGAACCAAGCAAGATCCAGTGAACAACACGTACACACAGAAAAGCAAACACTTGCACCCAACGCGAATAAGAGGGTTGTCAATCCTCTTAGCGGTTACTTGCTAGGATTAAGTCTGATAGAGATAAATAGATAAACAAAAATACTAATAAAAAATATAAGTAAATAAATTGCAGCAAGGTATTTTTAGGTTTTTTAATATGATAAAGATAGACCCGGGGGCCATAGTTTTCACTAGAGGCTTCTCTCTCGAGCGCAGAAACATACGGTGGGTAAACAAATTACTGTTGGGCAATTGATAGAAAATCAAAATATTATGATAGATTCATGGCAATGATCATGTATATAGGCATCACGTCTGGGACAAGTAGACTGACTCCTGCCTGCATCTACTACTATTACTCCACTCATCGACCGCTATCCAGCATGCATCTAGAGTATTAAGTTAATAAAAACAGAGTAACGCTTTAAGCAAGATGACATGATGTAGAGAAGAAAATTCAAGCAATATGAATAAACCCCATATTTTTATCCTTAATGGCAACAATACAAATACGTGTCATGTCCCCTTCTGTCACTGGGATTGAGCACGGCATGATTGAACCCATCACAAAGCACCTCTCCCATTTCAAGATAAACCAATCTAGTTGGCCAAACCAAATCGATAGATTGGAGAGAAATACAAAGCTATATTAAATCATGCATAAAAGAGTTCAGAGAAGACTCAAACATTTCTCATGAATAATCTGATCATAAACTCGCAATTCATTGGATCCCAACAAACACACCGCAAAAGAAGATTACATCGGATAGAACTCCAAGAACATCAAGGACAACATGGTATTGAAGATCAAAGAGAGATAAGAAGCCATCTAGCTACTAGCTATGGACCCATAGGTCTGTGGTAAACTACTCACACATCATCGGAAGGGCAGCAAGGTTGATGTAGAAGCCCTCCGTGATCGATTCCCCCTCCGGCAGAGTACCGAAAAAGGACTCCAGATGGGATCACGGAAGAACAGAGGCTTGCGGCGGCGAAAAAGTTTTCTCTTCTGGCTCCCTTTCGGTTTCCCAATATTTGAGAATTTATAGAAGTGGAATTAGGTCAAACGGAGTCACGTGGGCCCCACAAGGCAACACGGCGCGCCCCCCTGGGCCGCGCCTTGTTGCCTTGTGAAGCCTTCATGAGGCTTATGACCTCCTCCCAAAGCTTCCAAGGTCTGTTTTGTCCAGAAAAAAATCTCCAAAAAGTTTCGTGGCATTTGGACTTCGTTTGGTACTGATTCTCTGAAAAGCCAAAAACAAGCAGAAAACAGCAACTGGCACTGGGCACTAGGTTAATAGGTTAGTCCCAAAAAATAATATATAATTGCATATAAAAACATCCAAGATTGATACTATAATAGCTTGGAACAATAAAAAATTACAGATACGTTGGAGACGTATCAAAGCACTCAGTCTCAGGTTTGGGTCCAACTCTTCACGGGAGCGGCAACTGGCTTGCCGTTCTTCTTGAAGTTCCCTTTCTTTCCCTTGCCTTTCTTCTTGAAACTGGTGGTCTTGTTGACCATCAACACTTGATGCTCTTTCTTGATTTCTACCTCCGTGGCCTTAAGCATCGCAAAGAGCTCAGGGATCGTCTTCTCCATCCCTTGCATATTATAGTTCATCACGAAGCCATAGTAGCTCAGTGGCAGTGACTGGAGAACTCTGTTAATCGCTACTTCATCCAGAAGATTAACTCCCAACTGATTCAAGCGATTATCGCACCCAAACATTTTGAGTACGTGCTCACTAACGGAGCTGTTCTCCTCCATCTTGCAGCTAAAGAACTTGTCAGAGGTGTCATACCTCTCAACCCGGGCGTGAGCCTGAAATACCAATTTCAGCTCCTGGAACATCTCATATGCTCCATGCTGCTCAAAACGTCTTTGGAGCCCCGGTTCTAAGCCGTAAAGCATGGCGCACTGAACTATCGAGTAGTCATCAGAACGTGCCCGCCAGACGTTCATAACATCTGCAGGCACATCTTGAGGGGGTGCATCAACAAGCAGTGCATGATAACCCACAAGTATAGGGGATCGCAACAGTTTTTGAGGGTAGAGTATTCAACCCAAATTTATTGATTCGACACAAGGGGGGCCAAAGAATATTTGCAAGTATTAGCAGTTGAGTTGTCAATTCAACCACACCTGGAGATAAAATATCTGCAGCAAAGTATTTAGTAGCACAGTAATATGATAGTAATGGTAACATTAATAGTTGCAGTTTTGTAGCAAATGTAAAGCAATAGCAACAAAGTAACTTAGCAGAAACCAATATGAGAAAGTCGTAGGCATTGGATCGGTGATGATAATTATGTTGGATGATATTCATCATATAACAGTCACAACCTAGGGCGATACACAATAGCTCCAATTCATCAATGTAATGTAGGCATGTATTCCGTATATAGTCATACGTGCTTATAATAAGAACTTGCATGACATCTTTTGTCCTACCCTCCCGTGGCAGCGGGGTCCTTAAGGAAACTAAGGGATATTAAGGCCTCCTTTTAATAGATAACCGGAACAAAGCATTAGCACTTAGTGAATACATGAACTCCTCAAACTACGGCAATCACCGAAAAGAATCCCAATTATTGTCACCTTGGGGTATGCGGATCATGACACGTAATAGGTGCATATAACTCGCAAGATAGGATCAAGAACACAAATATATTCATGAAAACATAAAGGGTTCAGATCTGAAATCATGGCACTCGGGCCCTAGTGACAAGCATTAAGCATAGCAAAGTCATAGCAACATCAATCTCATAACATAGTGGATACTAGGGATCAAAGCCCTAACAAATTGACTCGATTACATGATAAATCTCATCCAACACATCACCGTCCAGCAAGCCTACGAAGGAATTACTCACGCCCGGTGGTGAGCATCATGAAATTGTTGATGGAGGATGGTTGATGATGACGACGGCGTCATATCCCCCTCTCCGGAGCCCCAAACGGACTCCAGATCAGCCCTCCCGATGAAGAACAGGAGGTGGCGGCGGCTTCGTATCGTAAAATGCGATGAAACTTCTTCTCTTATTTTTTTCTCGGGGAAAGAGAATTTATAGCGTTGGAATTAGGTCAGACGGCTGCCTGTGGGTCCCACAAGGCACCACGGTGAACCCTAGGGGGGGTGGTCGCACCCTGCTGCCTTGTGGGAAGCAAGTGGCCCCTCTTCTGTTGATTCTTGTGCCAATAATTTTTATATATTCCATAAATATTCTCCAAAAAGTTTCGTCCAAATCCAAGATCTTTGATTTCTGCACAAAAACAACACCATGGCAATTCTGCTGAAAACAATGTCAGTCCGGGTTAGTTTCATTCAAATCATGCAAATTAGAGTCCAAAACAAGAGCAAAAGTGTTTGGAAAAGTAGGTACGACGGAGACGTATCAACTCCTCCAAGCTTAACTCATTGCTTGTCCTCAAGCAATTCAGTTGATAAACTGAAAGTGATAAAGAAAAACTTTTACAAACTCTTTTGTTCTTGTATCCGTATATAAGCTTAAATTGTACCCAGGTTTTCAGCAAAGATCATGAACTAACCATGCTCATAATAACACTTAAAAACTATATTTACTCATATCAATGGCATAATCAACTAGAGAGCAATAATAACATATCTCAAATGCCAACAATTTGTCAAAACAATCATGATATAATATGATAACATGGTATCTCGCTAGCCCTTTCTGAGACCGCAAAACATAAATGCAGAGCACCTCCAAAGTTCAAGCAGCGACTAAACATTGTAATTCAGGGTAGAGAGATCCAGTCATGATGCACACAACATTAACTATACTCAATGCATAAGGATGACAATAGTGCTCTCAGGATTGGCGCTTAGTGCAAGAAGGTGAGACTCAACAATAATAGTAAAATAACATAAAGTAAATAACATAAAAGTAAATAGATAGGCCCTTCGCAGAGGGAAGCAGTGATTTGCAGTGGTGCCAGAGCTCGAAGCTTAAATCAGAGATGAAAAATAATTTTGAGAGGTGTACTTTTCCTGTCAACGTCACGACCGAGAATTTTCAATATCTTCCATGCTAAACACATTATAGGCGGTTCCCAAGCGGAAAGGTAAAGTTTACTCCCCCTCCACCATACCAACACAAGCCATGGCTAGCCGAATCCTCGGGTGCCCTCCATACCAACAACTTTTCGAGGGAGTTTGTTTGCATTATATAACGATTTTGAGCATAGGACTGGGCATCCCAAATACCAGCCTCTCTCGTGCAATGACAAGTGAATAAACACTCATCTCGAGAATAACCCACTTAGCATGGAAGATACTGACCGCCCCCTGTCGCTCCATGAGCGGTACGGGCACACAAAACGGATGTTTATTTGAATGTTTAGAGGTGGCACATGCAAATTTACTTGGAGTAGCAGGGTAATACCGCATATAGGTAGATATAGTGGACTCATCTGAAACAACTTTGGTTTAAGGATTGTGGATGCACAAGCAGAATTCCCGCTTAGTACAGGTGAAGGCTAGCAAATAGATTTAGAAGCGACCAACTAGAGAGCGAAAACGGTCATGATCCTGCATTGAGAATAATTAACATTGAATACTAGCATGAGTAGGATATAATCACTCTGAACATAAATATCATGGAGGCTATGTTGGTTTTGAATCAACTACATGTGTGAACATGTGCCAAGTCAAGCCACTCGAAACATTCAGAGGAGGATACCATATTAACATACTACATCATAACCATTTTAATGCATGTTGACTTCCAAGATAAATCATTATCCACTCCTAGTTACTTAAGCATGGCATGAGCAACTATAATCTCTAATTGTCATCACAAACATGTTTACTCATAATATGTTGAATCATGGATACTGGGTTAAACATATTTACAAAAACAAAAACAAGAAGAGTTCAAACCAGCTTTTCCTTGCCACAATCACTTCATCAAATCATCGTCATTATTGCCTTTCACTTGCACGACCGAATGATGTGAAAATAATAATGGTGCAAGTGTGCTGTGGACTAAGCTGGAATCTGCAAACATTTTATTCAAGGGAGAAGACAAGGTAATATTGGCTCTTTGTTAGATCAACAATAAGGCATATGAGAGCCACTCAACATTTTCATCGTGGTCTTCTCCTTACGACGACTCAACGAAAAGAAAAGAAATTTAGAGAAACACACTGAAATATTTTTGGAGTTTTTAGTTTTTCTAAAGGAAGCAAATTGAGGAAAAAACAAAAAGCGAGAAAAACTATTTACACGGGAGAACTCCCAACAAGCAAAAGAAGAAATGAGAAATCTTTTTGGGTTTTCTTTTAATACTACGAACTAATCAAACAAGAAAGAAAAACCGAAAAGAAGCGAGAAATATTTTTGGGTTTTTGAAGTTTTTCAAACACACAAGAAGAAAGCGAGAATAAAACTAGCATGGATTATACAATGAAAAAGTATGAACACCGACAACTGGAATGAAAGTGTGAACATGAATGTAATGTCGGTGAGAGATACGGACTTCCCCAAGCTTAGGCTTCTGTCACTGGGATTGAGCACCGCAAGATTGAACCCATCACAAAGCACCTCTCCCATTGCAAGATAAATCAATCTAGTTGGCCAAACCAAATCGATAGATTGGAGAGAAATACAAAGCTATATTTAATCATGCATAAAAGAGTTCAGAGAAGACTCAAATATTTCTCATGAATAATCTGATCATAAACTCGCAATTCATCGGATCCCAACAAACACACCGCAAAAGAAGATTACATCGGATAGAACTCCAAGAACATCAAGGACAACATGGTATTGAAGATCAAAGAGAGATAAGAAGCCATCTAGCTACGAGCTATGGACCCATAGGTCTGTGGTAAACTACTCACACATCATCGGAAGGGCAGCAAGGTTGATGTAGAAGCCCTCCGTGATCAATTCCCCCTCCGGCAGAGTACCGAAAAAGGACTCCAGATGGGATCGCGGAAGAACAGAGGCTTGCGGCGGCGAAAAAGTTTTCTCTTCTGGCTCCCTTTCGGTTTCCCAATATTTGAGAATTTATAGAAGTGGAATTAGGTCAAACGGAGTCACGTGGGCCCCACAAGGCAACACGGCGCGCCCCCCTGGGCCGCGCCTTGTTGCCTTGTGAAGCCTTCATGAGGCTTATGGCCTCCTCCCAAAGCTTCCAAGGTCTCTTTTGTCCAGAAAAAAATCTCCAAAAAGTTTCGTGGCATTTGTACTTCGTTTGGTACTGATTCTCTGAAAAGCCAAAAACAAGCAGAAAACAGCATCTGGCACTGGGCACTAGGTTAATAGGTTAGTCCCAAAAAATGATATATAATTGCATATAAAAACATCCAAGATTGATACTATAATAGCTTGGAACAATAAAAAATTACAGATACGTTGGAGATGTATCAAAGCACTCAGTCTCAGGTTTGGGTCCAGCCTTGGGTTTCTTCACGGGAGCGGCAACTGGCTTGCCGTTCTTCTTGAAGTTCCCTTTCTTTCCCTTGCCTTTCTTTTTGAAACTGGTGGTCTTGTTAACCATCAACACTTGATGCTCTTTCTTGATTTCTACCTCCGTGGCCTTAAGCATCGCAAAGAGCTCAGGGATCGTCTTCTCCATCCCTTGCATATTATAGTTCATCACGAAGCCATTGTAGCTCAGTGGCAGTGACTGGAGAACTCTGTTAATCGCTACTTCATCCAGAAGATTAACTCCCAACTGATTCAAGCGATTATCGCACCCAAACATTTTGAGTACGTGCTCACTAACAGCGCTGTTCTCCTCCATCTTGCAGCTAAAGAACTTGTCAGAGGTGTCATACCTCTCAACCCGGGCGTGAGCCTGAAATACCACTTTCAGCTCCTGGAACATCTCATATGCTCCATGGTGCTCAAAACGTCTTTGGAGCCCCGGTTCTAAGCCGTAAAGCATGTCGCACTGAACTATCGAGTAGTCATCAGAACGTGCCCGCCAGACGTTCATAACATCTGCAGGCACATCTTGAGGGGGTGCATCAACAAGCGGTGCATGATAACCCACAAGTATAGGGGATCGCAACAGTTTTTGAGGGTAGAGTATTCAACCCAAATTTATTGATTCGACACAAGGGGAGCCAAAGAATATTTGCAAGTATTAGCAGTTGAGTTGTCAATTCAACCACACCTGGAGATAAAATATCTACAGCAAAGTATTTAGTAGCACAGTAATATGATAGTAACGGTAACAGTAATAGTAGCAGTTTTGTAGCAAATGTAAAGCAATAGCAACAAAGTAACTTAGCAGAAACCAATATGAGAAAGTCGTAGGCATTGGATCGGTGATGATAATTATGTTGGATGATATTCATCATATAACAGTCACAACCTAGGGCGATACACAATAGCTCCAATTCATCAATGTACTGTAGGCATGTATTCCGTATATAGTCATACGTGCTTATAATAAGAACTTGCATGACATCTTTTGTCCTACCCTCCCGTGGCAGCGGTGTCCTTAAGGAAACTAAGGGATATTAAGGCCTCCTTTTAATAGAGAACCGGAACAAAGCATTAGCACTTAGTGAATACATGAACTCCTCAAACTACGGCAATCACCGAAAAGAATCCCAATTATTGTCACCTTGGGGTATGCGGATCATGACACGTAATAGGTGCATATAACTCACAAGATAGGATCAAGAACACAAATATATTCATGAAAACATAAAGGGTTCAGATCTGAAATCATGGCACTCGGGCCCTAGTGACAAGCATTAAGCATAGCAAAGTCATAGCAACATCAATCTCAGAACATAGTGGATACAAGGGATCAAAGCCCTAACAAATTGACTCGATTATATGATAAATCCCATCCAACACATCACCATCTAGCAAGCTGATACGTCTCCATCATATCTATAATTTTTCATTGTTTCATGCCAATATTCTACAACTTTCACATATTTTTGGCAACATTTTATATTATTTTTGGGACTAACATATTGATCCAGTGCCCAGTGTCAGTTCCTGTTTTCTGCTTGTTTTTTGTTTCACAGAAAATCCATATCAAACGAAGTCCAAATGCAATAAATTTTTACGGAGAATTATTTTGGAATATATGTGATTTTTGGGAGGTGGAATCAACGCAAACGGAGGCCCACGGCCTCCACAAGCCACCATGGCGCCCCCAGGCGCGCGGTGGTGCCTCGTGGGCACACCGTAAGTCGGTTGGGGCTCTTCTTCGACCGCAAGGAATCTAATATCCAGAAAAAAATCGTGTTAAAATTTCAGCACAATCGGAGTTACGGATCTCCGGGAATTTAAGAAACGGTGAAGGGCCAGTAAACAGGAACGCGAAACAGAAGAGAACAGAGAGAGAGAGATCCAATCTCGGAGGGGCTCCCGCCCCTCCGGGTGCCATGGAGGCCAAGGATTAGAGGGGAAAACCTCCTCCCATCTAGGGGTGAGGCCAAGCAAGAAGAAGAAGGAGGGGGGCTCTCTCCCCCTCTCTCCCGGTGGCGCCGGAATGCCGCCGGGGCAATCATCGTGACGGTGATCTGCACCAACAACTTCGTCGCCGTCACCACCAACTCTCTCCCCCTCTATGCAGTGGTGTAACACCTCTTCTCCCCGCTGTAATCTCTACTTAAACATGGTGCTTAATGCTACATATTATTATCCAATGATTTGTGGCCATCCTATGATGTTTGAGTAGATTCATTTTGTCCTATGGGTTGATTGATGATCGTGATTGGTTTGAGTTGTATGTTTTATTTTGGTGATGTATGGTGCCCTCCGTGTCGCGCAAGCATGAGGGATCCCTGCTGTAGGGTTTGCAATACGTTCATAATTCTCCTATAGTGGGCGGCTAGAGTGACAGAAGCTTACACCCGAGTAAGGGGGTTGTTGCGTATGGGAGTAAAGGGGACTTGATACTTAATGCTATGGTTGGGTTTTACCTTAATGATCTTTGGTAGTTGCGGATGCTTGCTAGAGTTCCAATCATAAGTGCATATGATCCAAGTACGGAAAGTATGTTAGCTCATGCCTCTCCCTCATATAAAATTGCAATAATGATTACCGGTTTAGTTATCGATTGCCTATGGACAAAATCTTTCTCTTGTGTTACAAAAGCTTTCTACTAAACAACTAGCTTTTATTATCTTGCAAATTACTCGTAGTTTTATTATCTCGCAAAGTACTCCTAGTTTTATTCTTGCAAAGTAGTTCTAGCATTACACCTACAAAGTACTTCTAGTTTCATACTTGTTCTAGGTAAAGCAAACGTAAAGTGTGCGTAGAGTTGTATCGGTGGTCGATAGAACTTGAAGGGAATATTAATTCTACCTTTAGCTCCTCGTTGGGTTCGACACTCTTATTTATCGAAAAAGCTACAATTGATCCACTATACTTGTGGGTTAACACAAGCCTACGAAGGAATTACTCACGCCCGGTGGTGAGCATCATGAAATTGTTGATGGAGGATGGTTGATGATGACGACGGCGTCGGATCCCCCTCTCCGGAGCCCCAAACGGACTCCAGATCAGCCCTCCCGATGAAGAACAGGAGGTGGCGGCGGCTCCATATCGTAAAACACGATGAAACTTCTTCTCTTATTTTTTTTCTCGGGGAAAGAGAATTTATAGCGTTGGAATTAGGTCAGACGGTTGCCTATGGGCCCCACAAGGCACCACGGCGCGCCCTAGGGGGCGCGCCCTAGGGGGGTCGCCCCCTGCTGCCTTGTGGGCAGCAGGTGGCCCCTCTTCTGTTGATTCTTGCGCCAATAATTTTTATATATTCCATAAAAATTCTCCAAAAAGTTTCATCCAAATCCAAGAACTTTGATTTCTGCACAAAAACAACACCATGGCAATTCTGCTGAAAACAGCGTCAGTCCGGGTTAGTTTCATTCAAATCATGCAAATTAGAGTCCAAAACAAGAGCAAAAGTGTTTGGAAAAGTAGATACGATGGAGACGTATCAGTGCATCAAGAACATAAACTTTCTGTGCAGCAGTGAGGATAATCCTCAAATTACGGACCCAGTTCGCATAGTTGCTACCATCATCTTTCAACTTTTCTTTGTCTAGGAACGCATTAAAATTCAGGGGAGCTACAGCGCGAGCCATTGATCTACACCATTAAGTTGCAAAGACATTTAGACTAAGTTCATGATAATTGGTTTTTGTCGGAGTTCGGGCTCCGGGGACCCAACGGTTCGAACACTGGGGTGAGCTCGTTCCTACCTCTCGTACCCTACCACAGCCTAACTACGGCGAAGCAACGGCGAGAGCGCGCAAGCAAGAGCGGACCGTGGACTCAGCGGTTTACCCAGGTTCGGGCCACCTTGCGGTGTAAAACCCTACTCCTGCTTGCTTGGGATTGCAGTGAGCAAGAAGATGTTCTCGCGTACAAGGTAGGAGAGGAAGTGATCGATCCACCTTTGCCTACGATGGCAGCACTGCCCCTTTATACCAGCCTTGGTCCTCTTCCCCCTCGAAACTTAGGCTGGAAGGGTTGCCACACTTGGCGGGTTTTGAAAGGGGACAGGCACTCAGGCTATCCTGACTAAAGGCGGTCTTCACCTGCAAAAGCATGATCCATGAGGCACCGGTGGGCTCGGTGATGATCTCCGCCCTGCGTGCCCGCCGTCTTGGTATTCTTTCACCGATCGGCAACCTTTGGAGTTGCTTTGGGAAGTGGAATGCTGGCCTTGTCTCCTTAGCACAAAAGGGGAAACACTCTTCGTCCGCGCTTGCTGGCACGGCCTCTGTCGCCGTTCGTCCCCGCGCGCGTCACCCACGTGATGGACACGAGGCCGCGCGACCGAGCCGAACAACACTTGTCCGGCATGTCTTCGGGAGGGGGCCTCGGGAGGCAACCTCAGGAGGCCGCCTCGCGTGAGGGCCTCTCGAGGCTGTTGGTGAAGATGCCGAGTCTTGTTAGTTCGCTCCCTGAGGAGGGGTCCTCAGGAGGCCAGGGCCTCATGAGGGGTCTTGCTGAGGCGCTTGATGGCGGCGGCCTGCTGGGCCCACGCTAGGCGTTGCGCCCTGGGTCAAAGGCAGACGGGCCAGGATACCCTGGGTTCCACGGGCCCGACAGTAGCCCCCGGGCCCGTGGCGCGCATGTTCCCGCCTACTGGGGGGCAAAACGGCGCGGGCCCTAATCGCCTGCGGGCCAGGCGCGACGCGTGGCGCACGATGTGATGGGGGATGCCCCCACTTCTCCCACGACGCCTCGGTAACCGCCCGCGCTGACATAAAGCCCATCGCACGTGACGCGAGGCCATCATTGCCTTCCTCGCTGCTGCTGCTGCTGCTTCGATTCCCGACGCCGAAGAAGGTGGAGCGACAAGAAGAGCTCTGCGCCAAGCATAAAGAGGGGAGAGAGAAAAGCCGAAATCCTCCACCCGTCTCCTTCTCCCTCCGATCTTTCCTTCCTTGTCTTGCCAGAGCCGCCGCAGGGATGGCGAGGGGAAGAGGGCGTGCATGCTCTTCCGCTGCCGCATCCAGGGTTCCGCCCCGGGGGCGAGGGCGCTCCCCGACGGCTACCGGCGCCGGTCCCAGCGGCCGCGGAAGGGGCACCACTTGCGGGCGCGGAGGGCGCGGCGTGCGCGGC
This sequence comes from Elymus sibiricus, assembly GCA_039707655.1. NCBI lineage: Eukaryota > Viridiplantae > Streptophyta > Magnoliopsida > Poales > Poaceae > Elymus > Elymus sibiricus. The sequence goes on from CM077676.1 coordinate 314,180,043, forward strand.
CGAGGTGCCCGTGGCGGGGCAGCCGCCCTACCTCCCCCGGCAGGGAGCCATTCGGCGGAGGCGGCCCATGAGTTCATAGTGAACATACATCGCCGGCCCTGCACCTGGCTCCGGCTTCCGGACTCCTTCGCGGAGGCGATGGCGAACCGCGCGCCCTTGGGACTGTGGGTGCAGTCCGATGGCTGCCGCAACGGCCCCTCCTGGGTAGCGACGGAGTTCACCCCCTCGGGCTTCATGTTCTTGAAGCAGGGGTGGAAGTCGCTCGCCCTCGCCCGCAGCCTGAAGCGGGGCCACATCCTCCAGTTCAAGTATGACGGGGCCGCCACGCTCTTCGTGAAGATCTTCGGGATCTCCGGCAGCCGTCTGGAGTGCTGCGTGGAGAGCGAGGACGGCACCTACATCGGCTCCTCCAGCGAGGACGACAACGACAGCGGCGCCGCCCCCCTCTGGTTGGAGCGGAAGCAACGACAGCTCCCCCCGCGTCAAGAGCGAGGACGAGGGCTCCGACTAGGCGCGCGCGGCGTCCGTGTTGGAGCCCTAGGGATGGCGGTGCCCTGCCTAGGCCTCCTTTTTTGTTTTATTCTCCTGCACTGGATCGATGTTGCCCTATGGGGGTGTGAAAACAATATCTTTTATGTTTTAATTTAATGCTTTTGCGGTTTGGGATGTATGCGTTCCCTCCCGAAGTCCTCTCGAGAGGACGGTTTTTTTTCCTTGTTCGCCTCGGCGCTCTACGCCGTCAGGACCCAGCCCCCGAGCGGGCCTCAGCCACCGCTGGTATGTCCGGTCGCGATGCCGGGACAAGGCCATGAGGTGAGGGGCACCGGGAGCTAGTGAGGGCTCCTGAGGCGCGATGCTCAGGGAGCCCCCCTTTGGCGTGCAAGCGGCTCACGCGGAAGAAAAATGCTAGCGCTCAGCAAGATCGCGAAGGGAGAGAGCTTGAGTGACGGCGAGGGCGTCTCACGAGGTAGTTAGACTTAGTTTTTGGCGGAGAGCGGTATCGGGCGAACCACAACTCATGAGGAGTGCATGCGGCTCGCGAGGCGCGCCTCGCGAGGCTCGGTCTTCGAAGTTTTCGTCTCGTGAGGCCCCCTGATTAAGCGACCGCCGCAGGCCGACACACGAGGCGCCGTCCGCGAGGCCTTCGAGCGGCTTGTTCCTGAGACAACTACATGCAGACAAATCTCACAATGGGGGGAGCGACGCGTGCTCGCTAGCTCGCTCGTGGCCGTTGCGTGAGGAGATAAGGCACCAAGGACCTCGGTGAGATGATGTGCACGGGAGCAGGCCCGCGAGCCAGAGCTCAGTCACTTGGGTTTAGCGGCGCTGCAGGGACGGACCCGAGCACAGGCGTCGTGCCTAGCCCCCGCTCACGGGACGGTCAGGAGAGGGGTCACGAGCGCGTGGCGCTCTCGAGATGGCATCGTACGCAATTAAGTAGGCGACATAAATTCATCAGAGCATAATCAGCAAGATTCATTATACAACCAAAAAGGAGAGGGGCGAGGCTGCCGTGTCCGGCACGGGTCAGCTTGAGGTTGGTGCAACCCGTGGGGTGCCCTCAGTCGCATTAAACCAAATCACCTTGGCGGAAGGATCCCGGGAGCGAAAGTGCGGAAAGCGTGGCGAGAAGGAACTTGGACCGCATGAGGTAACGCTCGGACGCACCTGGCAGAACTGTGCTGGGTACGCCTGGTGTGGCGTGCCGCGGAAGCTCACTCCTCCGGGACCAGGGGCTCCTGAGCCCCTGGGGGTTCGCGAGGCCCTATCACGAGGGACGCCAGCCTCTGGAAGGAGGCGTCAGCGTTCCTCAGACCGAAAGGCATGCGCGTGCCACCGGTTGCGGGGCCCACGCCCTGACCGACTCGCGGCGGCAGGAAGGGGTCCTGAATGCCGGCCTTGTTGAGGCTGATGAAGTCAACGCACATACGCTCCTTGCCGCCCTTCTTGGAGACGACGACTGGGTTGGCGAGCCAGTCGGGATGGCGCACCTCTCGGATGACTCCAGCTTCTTGGAGCTTCTGAACTTCCTTGACGATGAAATCTTGCTTCTCTGGCGCCTGGCACCGTGCTTTTTTGCTTGACGGGGCGTGCGTTAGGGCACACCACTAAGTGGTGCTCGATCACCTCCCTCGGCACACCGGACAAGTCAGATGCTTTCCAGGTGAAAACATTCGAGTTTGCCCGAAGGAAGGTGATGAGCGCGCTTTCCTATGCAGGAGGAAGGCCAGCGCCGATGGTGAAGGCAGGGCTTGAGCCACTGCTGTCCACCGACACCTTCTTCGTCTTGGCGCGGTCCTGAGAGAACAGCTACTTCTTCCTTGCGGGCGCGGCCTCATGAGGCTCGACCGCATCCTCATCAGCCGGGTGCGCGGCAGCCGCAGCCTTGTAGGCGTGCTCCAGGGAGCAGATCGCATCCTTCTCGTCGCAGGTGACAGTGATGATGCTGCTGTAGACAGGCATCTTGAGGATGTTGTAGGCGTGGTGGGTCGCCGCCATGAACTTGGTGAGAGCCGGGTAGCCCAAGATGGCGTTGTACGGCAGGCCGATGTGCGCCATGTCGAAGTCGATGAGCTCGGTGTGGTAGTTCTTGCAGGTGCCAAAAGTGAAGGGAAGGCGCACTTGCCCCAGAGGGATGGTGGAGCCATCGGTCACTCCGGAGAAGGGCCTGATCGGCATCAGCTGGTCGTAGGGCACTTGGAGCGTCTCGAAGGTCTCGATGGAGATCACGTTGAGGCCAGCGCCTCCGTCGATGAGGGTCTTGGTGACCGCGACGTTGCTGATGGTGGGAGTGCACAGCATGAGGAGTGCGCCTGCGGAGGCCGTGGACTTGGGGTGATCCTTGGAGTCGAAGGTGATGGCATACTGCGACCACTTGAGGGGCCGCACGGCGTCAGGTCTCGGAAGGGCGACATTCACCTCGCGAGAGAGCTGCTTGAAGTGGCGGTTGGACGCGGGGGCCTGAGACCCGCCAAGGATGCAGGCAACCGCGCGAGGCTCATGGTAGCCCCCAGCGCCCTCATCAAGCTGGTTGACGTCGTTCCTTCGGGGTGGCGGCGGCAGCGGCGGGAAAGCAGCATTGGCCTGAGGATTTGCCTCACGAGGCTGGTCGCGCCAGCCCTGGCAAAAGTTGCCGTTGCCGCTGCGGCCGTCCCAGCGGTTGCCTCCACGGCCACCTCCGCGACCGGCGCCGTGGTCGTCGCGGTCGTCTCGGCGGCCCTGGCGCTCGTCGCGGAGCAGCTTGAGCTCCTGGCAGTCTTCAGTGCTGTGGGAACACATGTTGTGGTAGGCGCAGAGCGGCCGGCCGTCGTTCCTGGGTTCGTCGCGGTCACGGCCACGCTTCTGCTCGGGCTCCGCCACGAGCACGGCATGGCCCTTGCGCTTGACGTCCTTGTTCTTGGCCTTGGCGGCTTCGAGCGCCGCATCGGGGTCGTTGTGGACGAAGAGGCGGCCTTCTTCTGGCTTGGCGCACTTGTCAGCGAGGTCGAACAGCTCAAGCACTGAGTCAAGCTCGTCGTTGATAGCGAGCTTCTCGCGCATCTTGATGTCCGTGACGCCGGTGGAGAACGCAGAGATGACGGCCGCGTCGGAGGCGCGCGGGATCTTGTTGCACACTTGGCTGAAGCGCTGGATGTACTTGCGGAGGGTCTCGTCTGGGCGCTGCCGCATGTGCCGCAGGTCGTTGATGGTGAGGGAGCGGTCTTGCGTGCCCTTGAAGTTGGCGACGAACTGGCTGCAGAGCTCGGCCCACGATGAGATCAACGCCTCGGGGAGGTTAATGAGCCAGGAGCGCGGGCCGTCCTTGAGGGCCATGGGGAACTAGTTCGCCATGACCTTGTCGTCGCCGTTCGTTGCCTCGATGCCCAGCGCGTAGAGCTGAAGGAACTTTGCAGGGTTGGGGGTGCCATCGTAGCGTGGAGGTAGCTCTGGCTTGAACTTCGCGAGCCACACCACGCGACGCAGCTCGCGACTGAAGGCACGGTAGCCCACGCCGCTTGAGGGGACACCGCCAGCGAGGGCGGCGCGGTTCTGGCGCCCAGCCGCCGCAACTTCCTGGACGGCCCGGTCATGGCGCTGCTGCTCGAGGAGCACTCGCGCGTCAGGGGGCGCGCGTCGGATGATCTGGCAGCTGGCCTCGTCTCGGACTGGCGAGGACGCACCACGGGACGGCTCACGCGCCCGCGCGTTGCGCTGGGGCCCGCCGAGCTCGTCACGCAGAGGAGGCGGCGGGGGAGCGCCGTGTGCCATGTCCCCTGCGCGAGACGGCGGAGGGCGGAGCAAGTGGGAAGGCGCCAGAGCGTCCCCGGCGGCGTTGACGAGCTCGGTGATGCGACCAAGCCAGGCGTCGTAGCCGGCGTCAGCTGGACGGTAGCGGAGCAGCTCGCACACCATGAGTAGCGCGGACTACGCGTTCGGCGGCCCACGGTGGGCGAGGGAGGAAGAGGCCATGGCGGTGTGGCCGTTCACCTGCACGGAGGGGTGCAGGGAGGAGTCCTGCTGCTCACGGGCAGCGGAGTCGGTGGCGGCAGCAGTTGCGGTGTCGACAGGGCGGCGGTGGTTGCCGCGGGCCACCGGCTCCGTCTGAGCCACGCGGCCAGCCCTGCGCTCAGCGCGCTCGCGGCGTGCGTCGGCCATGGGGCTGGTGGAGCGGAGGATGGAGCGGAAGAAGAGTCGTGCACCCCCTACCTGGCGCACCAAATGTCGGAGTTCGGGCTCCGGGGACCCAACGGTTCGAACACTGGGGTGAGCTCGTTCCTACCTCTCGTCCCCTACCACAGCCTAAATATGGCGAAGCAACGGCGAGAGCGCAAGCGAGAGTGGACCGTGGACTCAGCGGTTTACCCAGGTTCGGGCCACCTTGCGGTGTAAAACCCTACTCCTGCTTGCTTGGGATTGCAGTGAGCAAGAAGATGTTCTCGCGTACAAGGTAGGAGAGGAAGTGATCGATCGACCTTTGCCTACGATGCAGCACTGCCCCTTTATACCAGCCTTGGTCCTCTTCCCCCTCGAAACTTAGGCGGGAAGGGTTGCCACACTTGGCGGGTATTGAAAGGGGACAGGCGCTCAGGCTATCCTGACTAAAGGCGGTCTTCACCTGCAAAAGCATGATCCATGACGCGCCGGTGGGCTCGGTGATGACCTCCGCCCTGTACGCCCGCCGTCTTGGTCTTCTTTCGCCGATTGGGCAACCTTTGGGGTTGCTTTGGGAAGTGGATTGCTGGCCTTGTTTCCTTAGCACAAAAGGGGAAACCCTCTTCTTCCGCGCCTGCTGGCACGGCCTCTGTCGCCGTTCATCGCCACGCACGTCACCCACTTGATGGACACGAGGCCGCGCGACCGAGCCGAACAACACTTGTCCGGCGTGTCTTCAGGAGGGAGCCTCGGGAGGCAACCTCAGGAGGCCGCCTCGCGAGAGGGCCTCGCGAGGCTGTTGGTGAAGATGCCGAGTCTTATTAGTTCGCCCCCTGAGGAGGGGTCCTCAGGAGGCCAGGGCCTCATGAGGGGTCTTGCTGAGGCGCTTGATGGCGTCGGCCTGCTGGGCCCACGCTAGGCATTGCGCCCTGGGCCAAAGGCAGATGGGCCAGGATACCCTGGGTTCCACGGGCCCGACAGTTTTGTTAATCAAATTACTAAAGAACTCCCACTTAAATCAACATCCCTCAAGTTGTCTAAGCGTTACATGATCCAAATCAACCAACCCATGGCCGATCACCACGTTAGATGGGGTGGTCATCAATGGTGAACATCTCCATGTTGATCATATCTACTATATGACTCATGTTCGACCTTTCGGTCTCCTGTGCTCCGAGGCCATGTTTGTACATGCTAGGCTCATCAAGTTTAACCCAAGTATTCTGCATGTGTAAAACTGCCTTACACCCGTTGTATGCGAACGTAGAGTCTATCACACCCGATCATCACGAGGTGCTTCGAAACGATGAACTTTCGCAATGGTGCATACTTAGGGAGAACACTTTTATCTTGAAATTAAGTGAAGGGATCATCTAATAATGCTACCGCCGTCCTAAGCAAAATAAGATGCATAAAAAGATAAACATCACATGCAATCAATATGTGACATGATATGGCAATTATCATCTTTGTGCTTTTGATCTCCATCTCCAAAACACCGGCATGATCTCCATCGTCACCGGCATGACACCATGATATCCATCATCATGATCTCCATCATCGTGTCGTCATGTGGTTGTCTCCACCAACTATTGCTTCTACAACTATTGCTAACGCATAGCGATAAAGTAAAGCAATTACATGGCGTTTCATGATTGACACACAGGTCATACAATAAATTAAAGACAACCCTATGGCTCCTACTGGTTGTCGTACTCATCGACATGCAAGTCGTGAACCTATTACAAAACACGATCATCTCATACATCTACATATATCACATCACGTTTTGGCCATACCACATCACAACATGCCCTGCAAAAACAAGTTAGACGTCCTCTACTTTGTTGTTGTTGCGATTTTTACGTGGCTGCTAGGGCAAACTATAAGAACCGTTCTTATCTATGCAAAACCACAACGGTGATATACAAGTTGCCTTTTAACCTTCTACAAGGACCGCCCTTGTCAAATCAGATTCAACTAAAGTGGGAGAGACAGACACCCGCAAAGCCACTTTTATGCAATACAAGTTGCATGTCAGTCAGTGGAACTGGTCTATTGTGCGTGGACAAGTAAGATTGGTACGAGCCTCTTCATCCCACAATACCGCCGAATCCAAATAAGACAAAGGAAGTAAGCAATTTGAACATCAACGCCCACAACTTCTTTGTGTTCTACTTGTGCAAATACATCCACGCATAGACCTAGCTCATGATGCCACTGATGGGGAACATTGCATGAAAATCAAAAAAATTCCTACGAAACACCCAAGATCTAATCTAGGAGATGCAAAGCAACAAGAGGGGAGTGTGTCTACGTACCCTTGTAGACCGAAAGCGTTAGCGTCGTAATGCGGTTGATGTAGTCGTACTCTTCACGATCCAATCGCGATCCAATCCGATCGAGTGCGGAACGGACGACACCTCCGAGATTAGCACACGTTTAGCTCGATGGCGTCCTCTCCTTCTTGATACAGCAAGCGAGGGAGAGGAGGTAGATGAGATCAGAACCAGCACGGCGGCGTGGTGGTGGTGGTGGCAGCGGAATTCCGGCAGGGCTTCGCCAAGCGCTGACGGTATATGGTGGAGGAGTATACGGGAGAGAGGGAGGCGCTAGGAGGAAGGGTGCGGCTGACCTCCCTCTCCCCCACTATATATAGGGGCAAGGCGGAGGGGGCGCCGGCCCTAGCTCCTCCTCCAAGGGAGGGGGCGGCAGCCAAGGGGGAAACTTGGCCCCCAAGCCAGGTGGAGGCGCCCCCACCTCCTAGGGTTTGCCCCCCAGGCGCATGGGCCTATGTGGGGCTGGTACCCTTGGCCCAATAAGGCCAGGGCACCCTCCACAGCCCATGCACGCCCTAGGGGCTGGTGGAAACCTTCCGTGGACTCCTGGACTCCTCCAAAACCTTCTGGAACCTTCCGGTGACTTCCTGGTACAATACCGAAAAAACTAAACTTTTTCCGTAACCCCGAAAACAACTTTCCATATATAAATCTTTACCTCCGAACTATTCCAGAGCTCCTCGTGATATCCCGGATACCATCCGGGACTTCGAACAACCTTCAGACTTTCCACTGTTAATATCTCAATAATACCCTAGCGCTACCGAACGTTAAGCGTGCGACCCTACGGGTTCGGAACATGCAGACATGACTGAGACTCCTCTCTGGTCAATAACCAATAGCGGGACCTGGATGCCCATATTGATTCCTACATATTCAACGAAGATCTTTATTGGTTGAACCACGATGTCGAGGATTCAATTAATCCCGTATGCAATTCCCTTTGTCCGGCGATATGTTACTTGCCCGAGATTCGATCGTCGGTATCTCCATACCTAGTTCAATCTCGTTACCGGCAAGTCTCTTTACTCGTTCCGTAATACAAGATCCCGTGACTAACTCATTAGCCACATTGCTTGGAAGCTCTTTATGATGTTGTATTACCGAGAGGACCCAGAGATATCTCTCCGTCATACGGAGCGACAAATCCTAGTATCGATCCATGTAACCCAACAGACACCTTCGGAGATACCTGTAGAGCACCTTTATGATCACCCAGTTACAAAGTGACGTTTGATAGCACACAAGGCATTCCTCCGGCATCCGGGAGTGACATGATCTCATGGTCTAAGGAACAGATACTTGACATGAAGAAAGCTGTAGCAAATAACTAAACGATCTGATGCTAAGCTTACCATTGGGTCTTGTCCATCACATCATTCTCCTAACGATGTGATCCCATTATCAAATGAAAACTCATGTCTATGATTAGGAAACCTTAACCATCTTTGATCAACGAGCTAGTCTAGTAGAGGCTCACTAGGGACACGGTGTTGTTTATGTATCCACACATGTATTTAAGTTTCCGGTCAATACAATTCTAGCATAAATAATAAACATTTATCATGAACAAGGAAATATGATAATAACTAATTTATCATTGCCTCTAGGGCACATTTCCAACATCCTCGACGAGCACCGCTGCGCGGAGGAGCTACTCGATGTCGGCATGGCCATCACGCCAGACGTGGACGTGCCCGAGCAGGAGGCGTTGCTCGAGTCCTATCACTCCGCCCGCGACGGTACCGCCAATGTCAGACAGAGTTATAAGCTGCCTACAGGGAGTTCAACGAGGTGGCGGATGAGGTGTTCGGCAAGAGCGGGGACGAAGATGAGGTCGGAGCTCGGCCGTGCCCCACCGCCATGACCACGAAGTCGGCACGTCCGCGAGCGCCGCCGGCAACGAGGAAGAGTAGCGCATGGGAGGTCACCGGTGCTTGTATCACATGAAGGCCACCGCTCCACCCCTCCCGTTGAAGCCAAGCTTGGTGGGCTCAACATCGTTGGCCGATTGGCCGCTTGCCGGTGACGTGGAGGCGGATAGCTATTCCCGGCGATGATGGTTGCGGAGGAGGCGCGGCATCATTTTCCAGGGCTCATGGCCACCCGGAGATGGAGAATGGGCGCTGGCGGTCATTTTAGGCTAGGTTTAGAGTCTGGTCTAGTTGAAATATGTCTAAATGTAATGAATTTGCTCCGGTTTAGATGAAAAGCATCCGGTTTTATGTAAAAAATTATCCAAGTATGAATGAATATTGTCCGGTGTGTCCAAATATGCATCAAATTTGTTCATTTTCATTAAAATTCTTCCAAAAGATAACCGGACATATTCGGATAGTTTTGGATGGCCGGCTCCCGCATCCGTCTACACGGACTGCTCCCCTCTGTCAATGGACAAATGCGGTGTCCGGTTTGGAGATCGGCGTTGGAGATGCCCTAAGGTACTACGTATACTCCCATCCATGAAATCCACGTGTCTTAGCAGTAGTCCTGCATTATAGTAGTGTTTATAGACCTCTGCATCATCTTTGTTTTTTGTCAAAATACTCCCTCCGGTCCTTTTTACTCCGCGTATTAGATTTGTGTCAAGTCAAACTTTATAAAGTTTGACCAAATTTATAATAAAAAATATCAACATCTAAAATATCAAATATATATACTATGAAACTACATTTCATAATGAATCTAACAATATTGATTTGGCATTGTGAATGTTGATATTTTTTGCTATAAGTTTGGTCAAAGTAAAGATGCTTTGACTTCGGACAAAATTTATATGTAGACTAAAAAGGACCGGAGGGAGTACCGATAACTTTATTGCAGGTATAATGTTATGTTTATTTCCAAGGACCCAAGAAACTACAGTACAATGTAACTCCTAAAACTAAGAATTACAATGAAATCTCTTAGATACACCTTCTCACTGATAATATTTTTTGGAGGACAAAAATTCTCTTAAACATTTAATAAAGACACTGCGATTAGGTCGGAGTAGCGACATTGTCACTCGTACACCTGCATGATATTGATTACCAATAAAGGTTTCAAAGATCCCCTCGACCCACCCAGCCAAAAAACAACCGGAAGTCATCGGTGATGAACAGACTTGAGCCAGGGATGATCCCCTGGAAGTGTGGATTGTCGAACCACAAATTCTTTAACATAGTGATGAGTAAACTCTAGGTCCACAAAAAAGGCCGATGAAAGAACCAAGACACACCAACAAAAACTCAATAGATCTGAAATATCGGTCGTGCGAGGACACAAACGGTCCTAAGCTCCGCAAAAGCAGTTGCACCAAACTCGCAGAACAAATGTAGTTCTGATTTCACGGTGTCGTCAGCACTACATCGTGCCCACTTCCATTAGGCCAACTCCAACGCACGACCCCAAACGGACGTCCGATTTGTCTAGATTTTGTCCGTTTGGGTCAGTCGAGCGGACGACCCTGTCCGATTTTGGTTGGGGGGATTTGCATACACCCAACGCGGCCGACGCATTTCAAACTTCCGTCTTTTGAACTTAAATTTAAACATAAAAAACATGAAACAATTAAAACAACAACTTATATATTACATTAAGTCCAAATTAAGCACAAAAGTACTCCCGGTCGTCCATTAAACTTGAACTAAACCTAAAGACAATAAAAAAACCCTGGAATGAAACCCTAGATCGGCTGTAACCGCCGCCGCCGTCGTCTTTAGGTCGTTGCCGTAGTCCTAGTCTTCTTCATCGTCCTCGGTGAGGTCGATGAATGGCGGTGACTGCCACAGGTGGGCGGGTGGCGCCTGCGGCGGGCCATGCACCGTCGGAGGTGCAGTCGGCGCCTGCGGTTGCTCAAGGGGTGGTGGCCACGGTTCGGCGCCCACCCAAGAGGCCGAGGCAGACACCAGCTACGGCGTGCAGGGCAGCGTGGACGTCTAGGTCCAGGACTGGCCCACCAATGCCAGATTGTAGGGTGCGACAGGCGGCTCAATGCCGTCCTCTGGCTCCGGGATAGCCACATCTCCCGCAGCCGACAGGGCCATCTTCACGTCCAGCCCATTCCATCGGCTGCGCTCGTACTCGAGGACCGAGTCCTCGAGCACCTTCTTCAGGAGCTCCTCCTCTTCGGCGCTCATGGTTGGTGGCATTGGTGGTGGTGGTGGTGGGGACGGTGAACGTGCGCGGCCCCACGCATGGGGCGGGTTGGGAGCACGCGCACAAGGAGGGCTGTGAGCATGACCGACAAAGAATGTTTGCTGCAGCATGTCGGGCTCGTCCCGGAACCAGGTATCCCAAAGGGGCGAGTCAACGTCGAACCTTGGGTCGCCGAGGAGATGTGGAAGAATCTGAGCCCGCCGGCGGTTAATCTCCAAGAGGGGGGCGCGGCCGCTCGCGAGGATGGCCAGCACGGGCACCCGATCCGGGCTTAGATGCCACCCATTGGGGAGGTGCACATCGGACCAAGGAAGCAGGGTTGCCATCTCCCAATACCGTCGGCAGGATGTCCACCTTGACGTACGACCTGTTGCACGGCGCGGCGGCGGCCAGGGAGATGGAGAGACCGGTTGCGCTCCTCGTCCCTGTCGACGCAGATGACGACCCCGCTTCATGGTCATTCTTGGCCGTCTTGTTGGGATCCACTTCCACATCCCCATTGTGGGTGGCGGCGGCCGGTGGCATGCTCTAGGGCTTTTCAGGGCTCGAGGGGACAACAAGAGTGTGGAAGCGGGGTGAAGCGGTAGTGGATGTGGAAGTGGACTGGCCGGTCCATGGCTTCGCAATTAAAAAGGACGACACGCGGGCCCGTCCACGCGCGCGGATTAAATGTGGCCGGTGGGAAGTGGTTGCACAGCCGACATGCAGGCCCGAAGGCGGATGACGAGAGGACGCGTCCGTATCGACGCAAATCCGGCCCAAATTTACGCCGGAATTGGGTCTAGGCGAACACGAAACCGACAAAATTGAGGTTGCTCTCGCGCGTTGGGCTGCCACATTTATCCGTTTCGACCCAAACAAACCGGGTCGGACGAAATGAAATCGTCCGTTTGAGTTGGCCTTACGTTGTTGTTGAGGATACAAAACTCATACTAGGAAGACTACTGAAACACACATACGAGCGCCCGAGGTCCTCCCCCACCTCCTGTAGAGCCTAACCCTCTCATCTACTTTACTCGTTGCATCATATTCTCTTTTAATTGTAGAATGGGGAGCAAAATGCACACCTGCATGCTAAATGCGATGGACCCAATTAATGCATGCTCGCGGGTTTTTTTTTGGGGGGGGGGGGGGGGGGGGGGTCGGATGTATATCGGATTCAGGTTTTCCACACTGGATTTTCTACTGTTTTTACTAAAAAATATTTTTAATATATTAAAACATTTTTCAAACTATTTATATTTTACAAAAACAATGTCCAGGCTCTGTTTGAAAATATGCTCAAATGCTTTAAAAATGTTCAAGGACTTTAAAAAATTCACAAATTTTAAAATACGTTCACTATTTTTTAAATATTAAAAAAATTAAAAATGTTCACGAATCTATACAAATTTCAAGATTGTTAAAAATGTTCATGCATTTGGCAAATACTCACAATTCTTTAGAAATGTTCAAGAAATTTTCAAAAAGATCATGCATTTTAGAGAATGTTGATACTATTTTTTAGAAAATCACTTATTGAGAAAAGAAGAAATATAATAAAACAGAAAATTAAAAAGACAACAGAAACCCATCGACAAAAGGATTTGCCGACACGTCTCTTCATTTGTACTGTTTCAGAGCCCAGTAGCTAGTTCCGTACGTGATGGGCTTTAGCCTGTGTTAACAGGGCGCGGCTATGTGCCCCCGACGCGACGCCAAGGAAGGCTCGCCTGCAGAGAGCCGAAACTTGGCCGGACCAGTAACCAGCTGCCGTGACGTGCTGATGTGATGATGATGTCAGGCACGTTTTTTCTTCACATTTTTTTGTTTTTAAATTTTATTTATATTTCGAAATAAATAAATAAATAAATATATATATATCTTTATATATTTTTTGAAAAATGTTAATCTCGCATTTGAAAATCATAAAACATGTATAGAAAAATGTTTCAATTGTTTATAATTTTTTTTATAAATGTGAATGTAAAAAGTAGAAAATGTTAATCATGTATATGAAAATGTTAATCATATATACGAAAAATGTTTATGACAATTATTAAATTTCGCACATTTCAGGAGAAATGTATGTGACATTTAAGAAAATGTTTATACAAATGTAAAAAAATTGTTCGCGTAATTCATAAAAAATGTATATTACATTTAAGAAAATATTCACAAGTTTCTAAAATCTGTTGACATTTTCAAAAAATGTTTCTATAATGTACAAAAATGTTGCGTAGTTCAAAAAAAATGTTTCTATGTCCATGAGCATATAGCGATCATTTACGAGTAAATTGAACATTGCCTCTCGCAGCCACTGGTTTGCACCAACTCCATCATTTTGCAACACATAATACCTGAGTTCAGGGGTCAAATACTCATTAATAAACATGCCAATCCTTCCATTCCCCGCCTCCAGAATGACAACCCGTGTTTCACTTGTCCCAGGCAGGAAGTCGACAGCAAAGAAACCCATGCTCCGTGTGTCGAGCATGAGCAACTTGCTCACCGGATACGTGGATCCCTTTGCATAAAATGCCCAACAGAAATATCCGTGTGCATATTGGCGCTTTTGCGGCCACCAGTACAAGTCTGGCAGGTTGCCTGGAGTCGGGTTTTCCGATCCTGTAAGCAAACAGATCCAATTGTCATGTGTAACAGCGTTCCACTGTCCAACACCTGAAGAGAAGATGAGGAGTACAAGCTTGGTGTGCACCGCGCAAAGCAAATAACTTTGAAAGACATGTCGTCCTCATCCTCGACGCCTGGAGGAGCAAGGAAGGGCTCGAAACGCAGCATGTCCGGTGTTGTACTAAGGCGGCTAGGTCATCGGGGATGGGAGGTAGCAGGATGAAGCGCCGGGACAGGGGGTCACAGACAGGTAGGTCCCTGACAAAGACGCTCCAGTTGAATTTGATCCCCTCTGGGACGTCGACAAGGAGGACGCAGCCGTTCCGCAAGTCACGCCTACGCTAGCGGGCGGCGTTGGGAGGAGGGCACACGAGAATACGTCGAGCCCGGAGAAAGCGCTCGCGGCGGAGGCGGAGGGGTGCGGCGGCTGGGCCAGATGCAGCAGCGGCCGGTCCCACCGTGACCGGGGACGGGGAGAAACGATGCCTAGTAGAGGCAGCGGGTGGCGAGTGCTGAAATGGCGGAGGAAGCGGTGACTCGTGACGAGGCGGCGGATGGAGACGCGGTCCATGGAGGCGCGGGCGAGATCAACAGCTTCGGGGTGGCTACACAATTATGAAATTATACTCTCTTACTCCAGAATTACTTGTCGCGGAAATGGATAAAAATGGATATATCTAGAACTAAAATACGTCTAGATACATCCATTTCTCCGACAAGTAATTTCAGACGGAGAGAATATATGACAATTATATAAATGTTTATGACAATTATAAAATTTCGCACATTTCAAAAGAAATGTATGTGACATTTAAGAAAAAAATATATATGTGTAAAAAAATGTTTGTGTAAATCATAAGAATGTACATTACATTTAAGAAAATCTTCACAAGTTTCGAAAATGTGTTCGGGACATTTTCAAAAAAATGTTTCTATAATGTACAAAAATGTTGCATAGTTCAAAAAAAAATGATTTTATCATTCAAAAATGTTTCAACATGCATTTGAGAAAAAAAATACACGTATTACCGAGAAAGGCTTCCGCCCCGCTTTATATATAAAGCAACACAACCGAACCGATACATGGTGATGAGGAGATCCTCTTACAAAGCAGATCAAAGAAAAATACATGAAAATAGGAGAGACCACACCCTACCACTAAGCAAGCTAGACTACCGACAAGGAAGAAGACTCGCCGCCAAGGGGAAACCACCGGACCTCGTTTCGCCGCTCACACCAAGTTCCCGCCGGAGAGGACCCCCTGCCCTCCCGCTCCGGATCGTGGAGCCCGCACCTGCCTGCGAAAAACGAGGATCGCGAGAGGAACCAACGAGGATCCGTGTAAAGAATAGGAGGTAAGTTACTCCGTCCACGCCAGAGCCGAGGGAGCTCTATGGCAGGATCTGAAACTGTCCGCCGATGACAGCGCGGCGCCCCAGAGGAACCTGGGCTCCGTGACGATGCCCTCAAGAGGGAGACGACACAGCGTGCTGCCGCCGTCGAGACCGAGAAACCGGTCAAGGGTTTTCACCCGAAGCCCTGGCTTGGCGAGAGGATCCTCAACGACGCCCCCAAGAGGGACGCGACACCCACAGGCATCGCCGTCGCTAGTGCCAAAGCACAAGGCTTTCGCCCGGAGCCCCTCAACCTCGCCACACCGAGGACTCTCACGCACCTGCCCAACCCGAGGAAAGACATGCCGCCACCAAGCAAAACCTCCAGAGCTCGATCTGGGAGTCGACACTGCCAAGGCACCTGTAACACCTCAATAATCATGCTATAGTAATCTCACCCTAATGTGCCATGTCATCATACTTTTCATAATAAAAATGCAATTAAGAAATAATCCAACTCACAAATTTAAATTCAAAAATCAAAGTCAAAATTTATCTCTTCAAAATGTGGATCAAAATTGTTCACATCAATGCATATAATCCCCTAGCATTTGTTCAAGTGAAACCAACATCAAATTACATTTTAAATTGACCGCAACGACATTTTAGTTGGACCAACAACACTAAATGGTCTCATTTAAATTCAAGGCCCAATTTGAATTAAACTCATTGACTTGAAACTTTCTGGAGAAGCCAAGAATAAAGCCTTGTATTTATGTGCCAAATTCCCTGTGTAGCAAAAATCAATTGATAGCGAAAAGAAATAGAAAACAGAGTGGAAAAATAAAACAGAAAAGAATAAAAAGAAGGACCTAATGCTACTGTGTGTGTGGGCTCTAGAGCCACAGTGCACTGTGGCCCAGCCCGGCAGGGCCTTTCCCCTTCCTCTGTACAAATGAGGAGGCAGAGGCCATGGCGTGGCAGCCATCCCACGGCGCCATGGCCGGATGGCCACCACGTCGCCCCCCTCGGCCTATAAGAGCGTCCCCCGAAAAACCCTAGATCGAGCTCTTTCTTTGCCCGCTCTGTTACGCTCCCGATCGAATTGCTTAGTGACTAGGTACGATACAGAATTCCGGATACATGAATTGGAGGTTCGGGAGATACAGAGAAATGGGGATCGGGGTAGAGAGCCGCCGCCAGGTTACAGTTCATCCATCCTCCCTCCTGTTGCAAACCCTGCCTCTACTTAACCTTGCCCCTGGTGTCCCAGGTGTGGCCCGGAAAGCGATTGCTGGGCCTCCGAATGCACTGGGCCCGCTCCGGCCCAGCGGTTGCTGCAGGCCGGTCTTGACTTGGTGACACTTGGGCCGTAACACTCCCCCTCCCTTGAGTCACAGCTTGCCCCCAAGCTGGTGCACTGGGGAAGTGGTGCTGCAGCTCTGGACGATCTTCCCATGTGGCGAACTCTGGCGGTTGATCAGTCCAACGAATCAGCACCTGTGGCACCGACTCACCACCGCGCTGGATGACGCAGCCCTCCAGAATTTCTTCAGGCACCGGCGTCGCCGCCGCGGCCGCTGGCAGCTGTTGGAGCACTTGCTCTGTCGGTGGAAGGGCTTGCCGGAGTTGGGAGACGTGAAACACGGGGTGGACGGTGCTGCCCTCCGGCATCTGTAGCTGGTACGCGACGGCGCCCACGCGGCGGAGCATCTTGTATGGACCAAAGTAGCGGAAGGCGAGCTTCTGATTGCTCCGCGTGGCCACCGAGCGCTGGACGTAGGGCTGTAGCTTGAGGAAGAATCAGTCGCCCACCGTGAAGACGCGATCGGAGCGACGATTGTCCGCGGAGTCCTTCATCTGTTGGCGAGCTCGCAGTAAGTGCTGGCGGATAAGAGCAGTCATCTGCGCGCGATCTTGGCGCCACCCAGCCAAGTCTGGAGAGGCACAAGCCACCGGGTCGATGATGCCGAAATGACGCGGGGCGTGGCCGTAGAGGACCTCGAAAGGAGTCGTGCCCAGAGCTGAGTGTGGGGAAGTATTATACCAGAACTCAGCTAGAGGAAGCCAGGCGTACCATTTCATAGGGCAAGCGTGGACGAAGCAGCGCAGGAAGGTCTCCAAACACTGGTTAACACGCTCCGTTTGCTCGTCCGTCTGCGGATGACGAGCAGTACTCATTCGGAGCTTGGTATGAGTCAAGCGGAAGAGCTCCTTCCACAGCACACTTGTGAAGATGGGGTCGCGGTCGGAGACGATGGACTCCGGTAAGCCATGGAGTTTGTAGACATGGGACACGAAAGCCTGCGCCACTTGAAAAGCGGTGAAGGGATGACGAAGTGGAATAAAATGCGCGTACCGGGAGAATTTGTCCACCACAACGAGGATAGAATTGTGGCCGGCGGAACTCGGTAAGCCTTCCACAAAGTCCATGGTGATCATTTGCCAAGCCTGCGTCGGCACCGGCAATGGCTCAAGGAGGTCGGGGTAGCGCACCCGTTCCGGCTTAGCTTGCTTGCAGGTCTGGCATGCCTCCACAAACAGCTTGAAGTGATGCTTTAGGCCGGGCCAGGTGAATAGACGTCGCACCCGGCGGTAGGTTGCATTGAACCCCGAGTGCCCCCCAATCGCGTCGGTATGGAGAGCTT
Organism: Elymus sibiricus; assembly: GCA_039707655.1. Classification (NCBI taxonomy): domain Eukaryota; kingdom Viridiplantae; phylum Streptophyta; class Magnoliopsida; order Poales; family Poaceae; genus Elymus; species Elymus sibiricus. The sequence goes on from CM077676.1 coordinate 314,197,749, forward strand.
CCAAGACCTGCTTCTGGATTGGAACATTGTCACCTAGCCAGACCCTGCCCCTGTGCTTAATGATGCCATTTTCAAGCAGGAACCCATCAAAACCCTCCGGCGAAGCCGCGAGCCTGGTGAGGATACGCTGTGCTCCAGGATCATCCTGGTATCCCGTCTGCACCTCTTCCAGCCAAGTAGGCACAGCAGATGTAATCGCTGCTAAATCCCCTTGTGGAGGTCCTGGTCGGCGCGAGAGCGCGTCTGCCGCCCTGTTGTCAACCCCTTTCTTGTAGATGATGCGGTAGCGAAGACCGAGGAGTTTGGCCATGATCTTCTGTTGCCATGGGGTAGCCAGACGCTGATCTTCAAGGTGAATAAGACTCCGTTGATCGGTGTGAATGGTAAACTCATCACTTTGGAGGTAGGTGCGCCAGTGATCCACTGCCAGTAAGATGGCGAGTCCTTCCTTCTCGTAGGTGGACAGCGCACTGTTGCGTGGTCCAAGAGCTTTACTCAGGAATCCCACGGGGTGTTTGTCCTGGGAGAGCACCGCCCCGATGCCATGAGCAGATGCATCGGTCTCCAAGTGGAAAGGCTTCTTGAAATCGGGCAGCGCCAAAACAGGAGCAGAGATCAATGCTTGCTGGAGAGCCCGAAAGGACCCCTCTTCCTCCTCAGTTCAGCGAAAAACCACACCCTTCTTGAGCAGATCTGTCAGCGGACGGCAAATCAGGGCGAAGCCACAAACAAACTTCCGGTAGTATCCCGCCAGGCCAAGGAAACCCCTCACTTCCTTCACAGTTGTGGGAACCGGCCAAGTCTGCACTGCTGCGATGTTCTTAGCATCAGTGCGAACCCCCTCTTTGCTAATCACATGCCCGAGGTACAGAAGGCTGGGGCGAGCAAAAGAGCACTTGCCATGGTTAATTTTGAGGTTGTGCTCTTTCAGCAGGTTGAACACTTGATGCAGTAAGCGGAGATGTGTGTCCATGTCCGAGCTGTGAACCAAGATATCGTCGATGAACACCAGCACGCCTTTGCGCAGCAATGGAGCAAGGACAATGTTCATGCCTTCCTGGAACGTGGCTGCCCCCCCCCCCGTGACTCCATACAGCATCACCTTGAACTCAAAATGCCCGTGGTGCGTCTTGAAGGCTGTTTTGTGTTCATCCCCTGGTCTCATGCGAATCTGGTGGTATCCAGCTCGGAGATCCAAACTGGTAAAGAGACAAGATCCAGCCAACTCGTCCAATAGCTCCTCAATGATAGGAAGGGGGTAACGGTTCTTGACAGTGATGGCATTGAGGTGGCGATAATCGACGCAAAACCTCCATGACAAGTCCTTCTTCTGCACCAACAGTACCGGCGAGGTGAACGGGTTTGCACTTGGCTGAATAGTTCCTTGGGCAAGCATATCAGCGACTTGTTTTTTCCACTTCATCCTTCTGCGCTGGGTTGTGGCGGTACGGTCGCAAATTCACTGGTTTCGCTCCGGGCACAAGTGGAATGGCATGGTCGAAGGCACGACTTGGTGGGAGCCCCCTTGGTTCTTCGAACAGCACAGCATACTGCTCGATCAGCTCGCTCACTCCAGCTGGCAAAGGTGGTTCCAGGGCATCTTCCTTGAGCGCACAGAGTTGCACTACTCTGGTCACAGCAAAGCTCTGTAACATGAAGTTGAGCTCGTCACCGGATATCATCTGGCAGGCAGTGGTGTCTGCCTGAGCTCCCCGAAGGTGTACTCGCTTGCCCTGGTAATCAAAAATCATAGTCTTCTCAAGCCAGTGGACATTCATCGGACTCTGAGCTGCCAACCAATCGATGCCCAGAATCGCATCATAGCACCCCAACGGCAAAACTTTGAAGGTGGTATTGAACACCACTCCCTGGGATCGCCATTGGCAAGCTGGAATTTCCTGCTCACTGCGCATCTGGCCCCCGTTGGCCACTCGGACCGAGAGAGGGTGTCGAGCCGCTTGCACACCCTGGAGCTGCTCGGCAAGGGCAGCACTGACAAAACTGTGTGACGATCGTGAGTCGATGAGCATAAGAACCTCCTTGTGCTGCACCCAGCCATGGAGGCGCATGGTTGTGGGCGATTCGGCTCCCTCCGAGGCCTCCCTGGATAGCACACAGCAGTCCGCCGATTGCTCTTCATGTTGTTCATCCTCTGGGTCTGCTGTCGAGGGGTGCATCATCTCGAGCATCTCTTCGACGACGTGGAGTTGGACAGTCGGGCCACAGCGATGATCACGGCTCCACCGTTCACCGCAGGTGAAACAGAGCCCCTTGGCCCGTCGGTAGGCTCACAGCGCCGACAGCCTGTCGTCACTTGCCGATGCGTGCGCCGCCTCCGTGGCGCGACGGTCCTCCACACGCGCATCCGAGCCCGCGCCCGCCGCCTGTCATGGCTGTGGTGGGGGCGGCAGGGGCAGAGCCGTACGCGGGATGGAGCGTGAGCTGGAGCCGCTTGATGCACGCCGATCGTCCCGCTTCATGGCCTCCAAGACCTCTTCCTGCAAACAAGCCAAATCCACAGCAGTATCGAGCGTTTGGGGTCGATGCAGCAGGACTGCCGCTCGGATTTCCTTAAGTAAACCATCAACAAAATGAGTGATAAAGAACGCATGCTCCCAAGATGTATGGTGGGCAGTGAGGTTGTGCATAAGCTGGGTGAATTTGTCTGCATACTTAGCCACCGGACCGGTCTGTTTGAGACCATTAAACTGGCGCAGGAGGTTTTGGAATTCCTCCCGACCAAACTGCACGCAAACAGCAGAAGAGAAAGCATCCCAATCGGGGTAGACAAGATGTGCTTGTGTGGATTGCAACCAAGAAAGAGCCCCATCAGTGAAATACATCGCGGCGCAGCTCACCCAAGTGTCTGGTGAGAGCGTGCAGACGCGGAAGTAGGCTTCACACTTCAGCCGCCAGGGCCGAGGGTGACTGCCGTCGAAAGAGGGAAAATCAAAACAAGGAGGAAAAGGCAGACGAGAAAAATTGCGATCCCCCACAAACAAACTCTCCCTCGGATGGTAGGAATCGAACGCACCAGTGACCAGAGGTGGCCCCTGGGTGTGATCACCAGGAGACTTCCCCCGGTAGAACGTTGCGACGCCGTGGCCTGTGTGCCCGTGACCGTCGTCACCACGAGCAGGTAGTCGCTCGCCTGCCGCCTGGCGCGGCGCTGCTGCCGTCAGAGGAAGCAGAGGAGGCAAATCCGCCAAACGGACCGGCAGTGCCCCGTTCCGCGCCGTCTCCGCTGCCGGGGCCGCGGGCGCCTTCTCCGGTGTCGTCAGCGCCAGATGGGTGCGCAGATCGCCCACTTCGGCCCGCAACTCTTCCACCGACTGCTCGATTGAAGGCTTCCGCCCTTGCAGCTCGAGGACCACTGGGTGGATCTCGTCGATCTTGGTCGTCAGCGCCGAGATGGCCACAGTCAGGTCGGCCAATGCCTTGGTGTGCTCCTCCATAGTCGCGGCCTTGCCTCTTCTGGTCTGGATGATCGACGGAAACCGGCCCGCCAGATCGCAGGGACGCGGCAGCAGATCGGGAAGGAGAAAGGCTCTGAATACCACTTGTTACACTCCCGATCGAATTGCTTAGTGGCTAGGTACGATACAGAATTCCGGATACATGAATTGAAGGTTCGGGAGATACAGAGAAATGGGGATCGGGGTAAAGAGCCGCCGCCAGGTTACAGTTCATCCATCCTCCCTCCTGCTGCAAACCCTGCCTCTACTTAACCTTGCCCCTGGTGTCCCAGGTGTGGCCCGGAAAGCGGTTGCTGGGCCTCCGAATGTGCTGGGCCCGTTCCGGCCCAGCGGTTGCTTCAGGCCGGTCTTGACTTGGTGACACTTGGGCCGTAACACGCTCGTTCCCCCTTCGCCCCCTTCCTGTGCTGCTCGAATTCGAGCTCGGAAAACTTGCGGTGACCGTGTTCGTCGTCGTCATTACTGCGGCCACCGTCGTCGCCTTCGCGCAGGAGCACGTCCAGGAGGTCCGCCGCGGCCGGGTTTGTCCGTCCCGAGCACCGAATCGAGCCGAGGAGCCCCATACGCTCGCCATCGCCGACGACTTCACCGCCTACATCGCCGTCCTCCGCCGTCGTTTGCCACTGCTCCGGTCCGTCTCCGGCCTCCCCGACCTCGCCATCGAGCTCGCAGTGAGCTTCTCCCCCAACTCCCATGCTTTTCCCCCTCGATCTGTCACCGTAGGCGTCTCCCCACGAGCACCAGTCGCCATGGCTGCCGAAGCCTGTCCGTGCGCGCTCGCCCGCCCCTGGCCGCGTCCGCGCCAGCACCCCGCGCTTCGGCCGCGCCCAGCCGCGTCGCCCCCGCGCTCACGAGCGCCTGCGCTCGCTCGCTGCCGCTCACGCCGCCCGCTGCCGCACAGCTCGCCCTGGTGCTGCTCTGCTCGCTGCCGCTGCTTCTGCTGCTTTGCTGCCGCTTGCTACTGCTGCGCTCGCCGCCCGCGCTGCTGCTGCTCTTGCACTGCTGTTGCTCTGCTTGCTGTTGCGCTGTTTGCTGTTTGCTGCTGCCGCTAGCCGCTGCTCTGCTGCTGCCGTCGGCTGCTGCTGCTTGGCCATGGCTGTTCGTGTGTGCTCAACATGCACAGCCGGCTGTGCCTTTGGCCGGCTTATATTTAATTATTAGAGCTAGGATAGCTTTAGGATTAGATTAGTAGACTAAATAGCCTAATGTGCAGATGACATGTGGGCCCCATTTGATTAGGTTGGTTTTTAATTATATGATTAGGTATAGCCTATGCCATGTGGGCCACACCTTCTCCCTTTGACCAGTCAAACTGACCTAGTCAACTCGAATTAAATATATTTCAAAAATTTCAGAATATTGTTAGAACTTTGAAAATTCATATAAACTAATCCGTAACTCGGATGAAAATAATTTATATATGAAAAATGATCAGAAAAATAAGACGAATCCGAATATGCCATCCACTTATCTGTCACATGCCTCCAACATTGCAAACATGGAACCTTCCCCTTCGGATCGCCGGTCCGATAATTACCTAAAGCCGGGAAAATATTTTCAGATATTTTCCCGCTTCGTCTGTAATGAGTAGCACTGCGTTAGTTCACCCCCAGCATAGCATATTGCCATGCCATGCATCTGTGTTGCATGTATTTGCCGTGTATTTATTTGTTTCCTCCCCCTCTTCTCTCTGGTAGCCCCCGAGCCTGACGTGACCCCTGAGGACTGCTACACCGTCGACAACCCTTCTTCCTTTTCAGCAGAGCTTTCAGGCAAGCAAACCCCCTTGATCATTCCTATATCGCCTATTCCTTCTCCCCCATGCTAGCATTAGATTTTGCTACTGTAATTGATTGCTCCTATTCTGATGCATAGCCTGATTTTGTAACCTGCTGTTGATACTTTACCTGTTGACCTAAATGCTTAATATAGGCTGGTTAGTGATCCATCAATGTCCCCACACCCGTGTCCTTGTTGCCATGCTTTACTACCGATGACTCGATCAACGTGATCGATGTGCAGAGACGTACACAGCACCGCACACCCCCTTAGTTGTACGACTCTACAGAGCTACTATCGAGTGCCGAGGGTGATACCTCCTACCTCACTCCCGATGATAGCTCTGTAGCGTAGCTAGTCGGCTGTGGGTTATCAAGGGTGATTCCTCTTTCACCACCTCCGATGATGCCTCTGTCGTGCAGCCCCTCAAGTGTGGACCCATCGAGGGTGATTCCTCCGAGTTCACCTTGACGGATACATCGAGCAGGAATCCATCGGGGGTGATTCCTTGGGTTCCCTTTGATGTTTTGAACACACGGTTACCATGACTTTTACCTCAGACCTTTGTTGCAGGCGGGTCGACCCCGAGGGGTACCCGCGGGGAAATGTGGAGTCGGGTTGACCTGGAAGGTACCCGCGAGATAATTACGAGGCGCGGCCGGGCAGGCAGAGACCACCCTAGAGAGGGATGGGCCTGACCCTTGTTGCACTTCCTCGAGACGGGACGACAGGAGTACTGATCGTCACCGCGAGCCCCCAACACACTAACGGATTTGGGTATTTGATCTGAGTTGGCCGCTGGCCATATACGCACTACCACCAGGTGGGATAATGGTTATGGGACCCTCGGCGCCGTATGTATCAGCCGAAAGCTCCGTCAGACGTCCAGTTCAGCATTGTGGCCGGGTCGGATCGGCGCCCCAGAGGTGGTGCCTGGATCCACCTTGCGCACAATGACCCGGAGTGCAAAGGGCGATGGGCCCAAGACCCCTGAGCACTTAGGATGTAGACCGGCGGGGACCTCTCTATTGAGCCTAGGTAGGACTACGTCGTGTCGATCAGCCGAGGCCGGGCATGACCGAGAAAAGTGTGTCCGGCCAGAGTTAATCGAGCGTGTTGGGTAACAGTAGTGCACCCCTGCAGGGAAGTTATCTATTCGAATAGCCGTGTCCACGGTAACAGGACGCTCAGTGTTGTATCCCGATCTATTACAACTTGAACTTGATACATGTTAATTAATTGTAAGCTCCGGGATCGCTTTCTCGCCGGGAGTCGAGGAAGGATCTCTAGGCTTTGCTACTACATGCTTGTTACTTTATGTTATGCTACTAATTTGCACTCTTCTAATGATGCAAGACGCCGAAGATGCTAGTCTTCGATAGGCTAGGCCCTCTCTCTATTCTGGCATTTCTGTAGTCTAGTCCACAAATACAGCCATTCCCTTTGATACCGATACATACTTAGCATAGTTCTGATGTAAGTCTTGCGAGTACTTTGGATGAGTACTCACGGTTGCTTTGCTACCTCTTTTTCCCCATACCCGATTGCTGCGACCAGATGACAGAGCCCCGAAGCCAGCAGATCCCGCCGACGACTACTACTACCCCGACGAAGCTTACTACTACGTGGAGAACGATGACCAGGAGTAGTTTAGGAGGCTCCCAGGCAGGAGGCCTTGCCTCTTTCGATCAGAGCCGTTGTTTGTTTTCGCCTTCTTAAGGCACCCTTGTTTAACTTTGTGTCTATACTCAGATACTGTTGTTGCTTCCGCTAACTCTTGTGTAACTCGAGCTTATGTATTCGAGCCCTCGAGGCCCCTGGCTTGTAATATAAAGCTTGTATTATTTTATTTTGTGTCTAGAGTTGTGTTGTGATATCTTCCCGTGAGTCCCTGGGCTTGATCGTGTGCATTTGCGTGTATGGTTAGTGCACGGTCGAGCAGGGGCGTCACAGCACCGTTGACACCAGGGTCACCCAAAGTCGCATCCTTTGCCGCCCACACGACCGAAAAAGCGACCACCACCACCGCCAATCCGAGAGCTGAAAGTCGAATTGGCGGACCACCTCCCGAGGCCGCCGCCCCGGCGTCCAGAAGAGCCCTCACCCAATAACCAACCTAGCACACCGCCGGCCGGCATGGATAATTCCGACAGAGATGCACACCACAACCCCTACCTCTCGTCTGACAACAAGGGGCCGAACCTGGGAGGTCGAGATGACGAAGGAGCCACCACCCTTGAGTGGACGGCGGCCATGGCCCCCCTGGCCACGGTCACCCATATATCTTCAAAACATGTTTTTGTAAAAAATGTTAAGCATGTATTTGGAATATGTTAAATGTGTATAAAACAACGGGTAACCCGGTGCACGTAGCTCCCGCTTGCGCAGGGTCCGGTGAATGGTCCGACCACTTTGGGTCTATAGTATGCAGCCTTTCCCTACATTTCTGCAAGCGGCTGTTTTCAGAACTCGAACCCAGAGGTCACAAGGCAATAGCTTTACCGCTGCGCCAAGGCTCCCCTTCAAATGGGTATAAAACAAATGTTTTAAACATATAGGAAAAATGTAAAACATGTGTAAAAAAATAGACATGTATTGAAAAAAAAACCCAATGAAAACCGACAAAAGGAACAAAAACAAAAGCGAAGAAACAAAAAAACGTAAAAAAAACCTAGAAAGAAACAAAGAAAACCAAAGTATAAAAAAGAAAAAAGATAAAACTAAAAACCATTGAGAAAACAAAGAAAACCGAATCATAAAAGAAGAAAAGAAGGAAAACGAAAAAACTAGTGAAAACCCCCCGAAGAAAAAACAAAATGAAAAGAAACAACGAAACCAGACCGAACCCATCGACCGAACGAGGACGAGCATGCAGCCAGCGATAACCGCTTAATGGTATATGGGCGACGCATATCCCTGGCGGTGGTTGTTATACCACTTCTAACGAGCCAGAAGCAAGCAAGCGTCCTCTAGAACGGACGGCTACTGGGCTGGCCCAGGAAATAGAAGCTTCGTCGCGGTTATTTGATTTTCTGTTTTGTTCGTTCCATTGGTAAGTTTTTAGTCTGGTTTGTCTTACGAGTTTTTTTTTGACTATTTTTCCTTTTGATACTTTTGTCTTAGATAATGGTCTATGCATTGCAACATGATATAAATATTCTAATATGTTAGCATGTGATTACTTGGCCATATTTATGTTACTGTATAAATAAATATTTATAAAAGTTCGCTCATGATTTAATAACTTGAAACTAACCCGACGTCTGCTCGCCTTGGCGATTCGGGGGCGACCATACAACCAAGCGCCGCCTCCTCCTATCCATCCCTCCCCGACGCCGCTGGCGGCAAAGGACGCACAGCTGACGATAGCGGCAAGGTCCTTTTCCGCCGCACTCCGGTGGCCTTGGGCGATGCCTCCTCTGGTCAGCGCGTCTCCCCTCCTCCTCCCTGCGTCGTCCCAGACTCATCGGTGTTCACGAAGCTTGCCCTCCGGTGATAGGTGACAGCAGCCTTCGCCGCGGATCCGTGTCCAGTGGGGTTGCGGGTCGTTCCCAGCGAGATGGCGCCGTCCGGCTCGATCTGCTCAGGTGGCGTCACTGCTGATGCCGACGACGGGATGGTGGGACCGAGGCTGTGGGTGCTACGGCAGGCGGGCACAATGCTTTGGTTCTTGGCCACTGCTCAAATTTGCTTCTCGTGCTCCAGATCCGGCCATGTTGGCCTCTAGGCCGATGGGCCTGGATAGGGCTTTCTCTGGCGAGGTGACAGTCTGCGGTGATGTGCTTCATCGTCGGTGTTGGTCTGTGTTGCCACTCCGGCCTGTGGCGGCGTCCTCGCTGTGGATTGTGGTTGCCATCGAAGGTCTTCGTGAGGGTTCCTCCCTCCAGACCCGGTGGTTGCCTTAGCCGATGGAATCTATGGACGACGGCTTGACGCAAAGGGTTTGGTTGTGCAGTGGTGACATACCGGTTTTTTAGCCAATCGCATGTAGCTGCTGGCATCGCGGAAAACTGGTGGCGACAACACACGATTGACTTCGATTTGGTGGTACTACTCGAGTACCCGGTCTTGAGCTCCGGGGTGAAAACCTAGGTCAGACCCAAGTTGGTTATACTTGGCGATGGCGACGTTTTTGCATCGTTACCTTATTGAAGGCATTGCTTGGATTTTCTCAGAAGTTCTTCAGGGTGAAAACCTAGAATCAGGTGTTTGTTGGTTGGATCCAGTGACGGCGACGCTTGAATGTCGCTCACTTCCTGAAGGCGTTGCTGTTGAAGAACCTCGTTGTCCTTGTGGTGACAAAAGATGATTGGTGTGAATATATCCATTGTTGTAGTTTGTCGATAGCATATTTGATCATTGGGGGATTTTTCTTTTTCTTCCTCGCTTAGGCATAGCCTTGGTCTTATATGACTTTGCTATTTGCCGAGGTTTTTTTATTTGCGTATGTGCGTTGGTGTTGGTTGTGTGCATCTTAGCTATGCAGAGGCCGAGTGTATGCTCATTGTGTTTGTATCCGCTTGATGCTTCATTTTAGTAAAAAAAATCAACCCTTTGTCAATTTTTTTGGTAATAACTTATTGGCTTACCAAAAAACAATTTTAATAGGTAAGTCCATAGAAGGTGGGGTAGTTAAGACGTTTTATAAGAAGAACCGACGAAAAAACAAACGGGAGAAGGAAATAAAATCAAAACAGAAAGAGGGATGAGGAAACGCACGTAAGGTTGGACGAAGCACTCTGCCTCATGGGTAAATGAACGATATTATATATATTTTTAAGTAGTGTGGATATTACATTTATTCATATTTGTCAAATGGAAAAAATATATTAAATTTCAAAAGACTTTCATTGCACGTTTAAAAATGTTCGTGCGGTGAAACAAATGTGCACACAACTTTTATAATTATTGATAGCACTCAAAAACACAATGTTTGTCAGATTTACAAATTGTTTCATAAATATATTTGTGTCATTTTCATAAAATGTTAATTCAATGAAACAAATGTTGATGTAACTTACAAAAAAGAAGTTTTGTACAATTACAAAATGTTCATGCTATAAAAAATATAATTTATATAATTTAAAGAAAATGTTTCGTACTACTCAAAAAAATGTTCTGCACATTTTTTAAAAAATCACGCATTTCGAATTCTTTTTGTGATTTTAAAAAAGTTAATACCATGTAAAAATATGTCCGCATAATTAAACACATATTTCATACCATTCAAAGATATGTTCAGTGTGCATTTGAAAATTGTTTAACATGTATTATAAAAGGTTCAAACATGTATTTGAAAGATTTTTCATCATTTCTTTGAAAAATGTTCAATGTGTAGCAAATAAATGTTTCACGTATATTAAAAAAATGTATAACTTGTACTCAAAAGAGTAGAGGTGTATTTGGAAAAAGGGTAAAAAAGGAAAAAAAGATTGAAAACAGAGAAAACCTTTACAAAAGACATAAAAAAGGGAAACTGAAGAAAAACCACATAGAAAAGAAAAAACGCATGAAAGGTTCTACAACCAGTTCAAACCGGCTGCAAAACCTTCCCAAAATCGTTTAATGGGCTAGTTTTCAATCCCCTTTTTTTAATGGGCCTTCCCAAAATTGTTTAATGGGGCTTCCCAAAATCGTTTGAACGAAATTTTACAGATCCATAATTAAGATGTACATCTTTTCCCATAATTTTTTGACTTTTTTACTTTTAAATAAGGTTTTCAATTTTTTGAAAAAAAGGAGCTACAAGGGGCCCATCCACTATAACTTCACACTCCGTCTCTAATCTTCTATATCTAAATAGCTACTCCCCGTTAATATTTTTTTCTTGACATGCACATATGCCACTTCAACATACAAACATTTATGAAAAATCACTTCAACAGGTAAATATCCGTGAGAAAAGACTCGCCTCAATAACTAAATATAGTAAATCATATGTATTCTAAATTTTCGTTCTTATATGATTAATTACAAAATCCTATTCCACACAAGAAAAAGAAAATATATTCCTATATATCCATGTGGCAAGGCATGGGCTATCATCTAGTTTTAAAAATTGCCCGTCTCAAGTGTTACTTTTGTGGCTCCGAATAACTAGTGTTGACTGTGGTGTTTTCCGTTTCATGCAGTGTACTGCTCAACTCGAAATTCCTAGAAAGTAACTTCTCTACAGAGGAAATTGATAATATCATTAAAACAATGCCAAATGACAAATCACCGGGACCTGATGGTTTCAATGGCCACTTCATGAAAAATGCTGGCACATTGTCAACGGATGCATATACAACCTCATCACGGATTTCTATGAGGAGAAAATATCATTACAACATGTGAACTATGCATACATTGCCTTCATTCCAAAGAAAGATAATCCAGAAACTCCCAATGACTTCAGACCCATATCCCTGGTTAGTATGCCCATGAAAATCATCACCAAATTACTAGCTAACAGAGCACAAAAAGTGATTGTAAACATGATCAGCAGGAACCAATATGGCTTCATAAAACCCGAACCATCCAAGACTGCTTAGCATGGAGCTTTGAATACATCCACATGTGCCATAAATCAAAGAATCCAATTGTCATTTTCAAAATAGATTTTGAAATAGCATTTGACATGGTGGATCACAATGCAATATATTACATGATGGAACACCTTGGATTTACTCCTAAATGGATTAGATGGATGAAAATGATTCTGTCAATTGCCACAACATCTGTCATCCTGAATGGAGTAACTGGAAAAACCATCAAATGTAAAAGAGGAGTGAGACATGGTGATCCATTATCACCACTACTATATGTTATTGTGGCTGAATTATTGGAAAAATTGGTGAATGAGGCATGGCAACATGGAGAATTAAATATGCCAGTACAAAATCCAAACACCAAAAGGTATCCCATAATTCAATATGCTGATGATACTCTCATCATCCTACTAGCTGATCCTGTGCAATTGATCAAAATTACGAATATAATCAAGACATTTACTGAGTTCACAGTATTAAAAGTAGATTACAACAAGTCATCATTGGTGCCTATTAACATAACTAAGGAAAGAGCATTACAGTTAGCCAATATCTTGGGATGTAAGAAAGAAAGTATGTCATTTACCTACCTTGGCCTACCAATGGGATCCACTAGGCCCAAAGTGTATGATCTCATGCCCATGGTCTCAAGATTGGACAAAAGGCTATCAGGTATTGCTAACCTAATGACATACTCAGGCAGATTGACACATTGGAAAGCAGTAGTATCTGCTCTACCCATTTATGCTATGTGTTGTATCAGGGTACCATTTACCATACTTGATCACTTTGAAAAATCTGGAAGAGGATTTCAATGGTATGGTAACAGAATCAATAAACAAGGGAACTGCTTGGTAAAATGGGAAACTGTATGTTTACCCAAAAATGCTGGTGGCTTGGGCATACTAGATCTGAGAATGCAAAAGAGAGCTTTGCTAACCAAATTCCTATATAAATTCTTTAATAACTATGATATACCATGGGTGGAATTGATATGGCAAACATACTACAATGATGGGACAGTGCCCAGTTACCCTACCAAAGTGGGTTCCTTTTGGTGGAGAGATTGCGGCTTAATTTTAACAAATTTCAAAAACATGACTAACTGTAAAGTTTCGTCTGGAAATACTGTGAAACTATGGCATGATAAATGGAATGATGACACACTACAAAACATCTTCCCTCAATTATACTCATATGGCAAAGATGTCAACAACACTATTGCCTCTGCTATTGCACAAATGAATACAGATTTTTATGAGATGTTCCATTTCTCTCTGTCCTCAATTGATGTCCAATAGAGCCACTCAATGCTCGGCATGATCAATGGTTTGGAAGTTAATAGTACCATCAAGGACTCATGGCAGTTCCAATGGCAAGGCACTACATACTCCAACAAAAGGGTCTACCTGCATCTAATTGGAAATCCACCTGATGCTGCCAAACATTTTCAATGGATTTGGAAATCATGTAACTTACCATAGCAAAAATTCTTCTTCTGGCTCTTACTACTTGACAGACTCAACACTAGAGACCTTCTGACAAGGAAAATTTTCCACATTGATAATAAGAAGTGTGTACTATGTGATGATGAGCCAAATGAATATCTGCAACACTTACTCTTTGGGGTGTAACTTTAGCCAAAATTCTAGATGGCTATAGGAATGGAATGGAACACAGATCATGACATCATTGAAATGCTTATCGATGGGAAAAGAAGATATCACACTATGGGTTTCAAAGAAAGCCTTATTGCAGGATGTTCGAGTATATGGAAGCACAGAAACAGTATCATCTTTGATAACAAAGAGAGAGATCTTCAATGCTGCATAACATGCTTCAAAGAACACTATAGCACTATCATTAAAAGAGCCGGGCCTAGTTTGAAGGATGGTATGCAATCATGGTTAGATACTTTGTGAACATTTGATGTAATAAGTGCTATACCACTGTACAACCACATGTAAATGTTTCCATATTAATGAAAAATCAGAGTTTTCCCTACCGTGTTTGCTAAAAAAACTCGAAATTCCTGGAAAAAAAAGTCAAGCTATTCAAACTGGGACTTCGTATTAAATTAATGACTCAAATTATATTATTCTCGAATAACTAACATGCTTTTTTCATAAATTGGTCCTCTCTCATGCCGACTCGCCATACTCATTTAATTTGTTGACAGGAATCTACGGCTGCTCCATGACATGTACATCTCCCAAAATATCCAATGATCGATGTTATCATCTCCCGACTCGTGAAAATGAAGTACTAAACAGAAATTATATAAGTCTTGTTCATCTTTCTTCTTTCAAAAATAGGGATATGTTTATTGGATGCAGAGACATCTTTGGCTCGAAATTTTAATGTGGCAGATCCATTTCTTTATCTGCCTGGACAAATCAGTAATTCAATTCACACACTTTGGCCTCATTAACTATTGTACAATTTACAGGATCCAAACATGCCAAAGTGCGGTACATCTATAAATACACTATCCTCCCTAATTTTGAAGGCCTCACAACCAACTAAGGTCTTCAATTTAGAATTGGGCCATCTGATTTTGACAGGGTCAACATTTTTCAAGAAGCACACTCATTCAGTTCTTTTAATTCACTATGCTCCTTAATTTTGGATCCTTTTCATTCCATTGAGGTATTCAATTTTGGATTTGGTTCATGATTTTGACCGGATCAAAGATTTTTCAAATCAATCGGAATCAACTGGCCTATAAAAACATATCAACCCCACGCACCCTCTCACCACCTGAAAAAAGAAGCGTCAACATGTGATATTGTAGCACCAATATAGTACATGCAGGCACCGACGCAGAAGATTTCCTCACATAAGTATGGGTCGATTAGTTGATAACACAGAATCACATCATGAAAGGCCCACCAAAACACCGTATTATATAAATAAAAAGAAAAACACACTCCAACATCTCCACCACTCACCAAACCGAATGCTCCATCAGTTCCAGACTATAAGGAGTATTTTTTTGAAAAATCAAATTTCTTTAACTTTCATCAAGTTCAAAGTCAAAAATATCGACATACATAATATTAAATAAATAGAATATGAAAACTCATTTTCTGATGAATCTAATGATACCGATTCAATATTATGAATATTGATATATTTCTCTACAAATTTGGTCAAACTTAAAGTGGTTTGACTTTTAAAAAAAAGTCATATATTTTGAAACAGAAGGAGTAAAAAAATTATGAAAACCCGACGACACCAACGGCGTAACAAAGCGCGCCCAACCCTTCTAGAATAGTCTCACAACGGCAAGCCAAAAGTTAAAAACAACCAAAAAAGCAAGAGATAAGAAGCCTCGTGGATCATGTATCATATTACCAAGCCACCACCCAAATCAAACGAATAAGACTCAAGCAACCGTCTCCCATAGGTTACACACAAAGATCATGGACGGCCATTCCTCCTCCCTGTTCAGAAAAAACCATGTAATGATCCAATAGATGAATTTGTAGATGTCTTAATTTTTTTGAAACTTTCATAATGCTAAATACAGAGTCATTCAAGCACTTCCAGATAGCCCATAATAAAGCACAAACTCCCATGCAGATTCTGAGGCATTAGCTTAGGATGAATCCCCCACCTATGATTTTCTGAACTGATTCGTACTACGCATGGATGGTGGGAGGCTAAAATCAATATGGATAATACACCATAAGAGCTTAGCAACCAGACAATTTAGGAATAGATGATGAAGTGATTCCTCGTCGACATAAAAACAACATTTTGTGCAACCTTACCATCTATTCTTTTAGAGGTTGTCCTTAGTTGGGATCGATGTCATATCCAAGTACAAGATAAAAAAATTAGTTCTCAATATGACTTTTAGTTTGTAAGATTTTTTTGGATGAGGTCAGAATACATAGGTTCAAATTGTGAAGCCTCCAGCGAAAGCCATCTGGTTCCTATGTGAGGTTGACCGACATCAACCTATTAACTATGGGCAACCAGTCCGTCCACTTATCACCCGTGTGAGCCTATTGGATCCTTTGTTCAATGGGACTTATCCCAACACTGAAGAAACGATAACTTCTTTCCATGAACAATGTTGTAAAGGCGCGGATATTGCAAAGCTATGTGCGCAACCCCCAGCCAAGCATCCTCCCAAAATCTAACAATTTGGCCATCATCCATCATGAAAACACCTCTATAGAAGAAAAACATTTTTGAATCTGATCAAATCTTCCAAGAAATGCGAATTCGTTGATTGATAGTCACATGGAATATGGTTTTCGAGTTGGGACACTTGTTTCTAAGAAACTCCCGCCGTACCTCATCCCCAGTGAGTAACTTGTACAACCATTTGCCTAATAAGCATTTATTTCCGATCTTAAGGCTTTCCACCTCGAGGCCACCTAGCAGGAGGCGTGGAAGTAGGTTGATGGGTGCGTGTGTGTTGGGGGGGGGGAGGGGTGCGGGGGTGATGGCTCTATATTTTACGCATTTTTAGAGCTCATTTGTTGCATGTTCTCTTCATATACTATGTCCCATTGAACCAAATAGTTGTCCATTATGCATGATTACTAGTTTTTGCACTTATCCTTGTGAGCATTGCACATTTAGTATTTTATTTGGTTTTTATTTGTTTTCTTGTGTCTACAGGTGTTTTGGAGCAACCTAGGACCAAGCACGATGAAACGACCAAGGATGGGATTGATACGGAGTCAGCCAGGGGTCAGACTTAGCCATTTTGAAGGTCAGAAAAAGTCATTTTTTCCAAAGTGCTCCAAATCAAGATCCAAGACCAGAAATGGATCGGCATCGATCATATGAATCCAATGAGCCCAAGAACGTCAAATTGTGAGTTCGTATGAAGAAATGGTGTTCGTTTTACCGGAGAAGGATAGCACAAAAAGACAGCACAAAAGACGGCGTTTCAAATGACTGCGCGCGGTCGTTTAACGTGCAGGCAGCTCCGAAAGTTGCCCTTCCAGACGGGATTCTTTGCCGATTTCATCCCCGTTCGATCCCATGAGATCCTTGGCTCATAAAGAAGAGATTGGGAGAGGATTTGGCTCATCTTGAGCCCTTGGATGAAACCCATCAAGAGAGGAGTCTAGGGAGGCTCCTATATATGTCATCCTCAACCCTAACCGTCGCCAATCAGCATTCATCTCATTCCATCACATCTCATTCATCCACCTCCCATATCCATTGCTGCTCCAACACCAAGAGAAGGAGGGACAACCACCAAGGGAAGGAGGAGGCTCCACCACCATGAGCATCGGCCTCCGTGCCGGTGCCCTCGCGTCGGCGCCGCCACCATAGGTGGTGCCCCATCTCCATCACCTCGGGCGCAGCCACCACCATCATCATCATCATCACCGCCGCGTCGCCGCCATCATCACCATGCCTTCTCCCTTCACCGACTTGATGCCGGCTTGTAACTTGTCCCTAACCTTCATGTTTATGATTGAGTAGTTGTACTAGTTCTTGAGGATATGGTTGAACCTTATATGATATTTGTTGCGATCCAACATTACCTATTCATGATTCGAGTTAGTAGCCTTCGTGAATGTTGAGAGGAGCGCTTACTCACATTTGTGCCTTGTGCTGTGAAGTATGTTACAGTCCTTGTGATGGTTGGGGATATTGGGGTAATTTGAGGTGACAGTAAAAGCCTCAGTTCCTCGCCTTTGCAATTGATTGGGGAATAAAAGAGAACCCTTAGAGAGGCCGCGTCCATGGGGTAACCCTTAATTATCATTAGTTGTAACCCTATGGGGGAGGCTATGATAGTGGCGTGCGTGGCACGAAGTCTACCTAGAATAGAACATGTACTGTACCCGGCTCCGCCCACTTATGCATTTGACCAGTTACTAGAGGATACGATAGTTCACATATGTGGTAGTGATTCCGGAACCCTCAAGAATGCCTTACTACTCAAGTGTCGTCCTTACTAACTTAGTGTCTTTTAATTCCTGTTTTTATCCTTCTTGTCAGTAGTTTAGTTAAATCCCTTTTTATCTTGTTTCCCTAGCAACTTATAGAGTAGACTATTTCCAAACTCCGGTTTGGGTGCGTACGTGGCTGTGTGAAAGTGACAACGTAGTTGCGGGGTTTGTGGTGCCTTCCTATTCGCTCCCTGTGGGTTCGACACTCTACTTATCACAACGGAAGTGCTACAACAACCCTGTGCACTTGCAGGTCATCAAGCATGTTCTGGCGCCGTTGCCGGGGAGCATAGCGCTTGGTTATTACTTACCCGCTCGCACATAGTTTATTTTGTTTGTTGCTATTTATCTTACTGTTTCTCCTTAACCCAAAAATACCAAAAAAAATTGTATTGCTTTGAGATGTCAGATGAAGACATGGAGGCTGCAATAGAACGATACTATGAAAAAAGAGGATACTTGCGGAATACTTGAATACCGATAAAGGTAAAGAAATGGGTGAGAAATTTATGGAGTTAGAGATTATAACTCATGATATCCCTAAAGGTTGCATACAGTGCTAATCTCTTCTCCACATGAGCTTTTATTGCAGAGATCACCCACATCCGGTTGTGAGATCATACAACCGTAGTGAACATCCTCTTGAAGATGTAGAGGTAATTGAGGAGATGATGTTAATGCTTAGATCATTTGAGCTTTTAATGTGGTTCAACTGGTTCCCAGAAGAATATGAATGGGCGACTAAGCATAAAGGCTTGTTGGAGGAAGTCTACGACTTTTGTGTACACTGGTGCAGAGACGTCCTATACAAACGGTTTTTACCCCCCTTTTCACGACAGAGTTTTTAACCGTCGCCTTGCCTGTGTGTGCCATAGGGGGGGTCCTTCCCACACGACCCAGAAACCGTCGGCGATAGGGCCTCCGGTCACACACGCGGGGCAAAAAGAGCTCGTGTGCGATTGGGCAAGCCATCGCAGACAATTATACTGGCCCAATCATTTCTGTTCGTATGTACATCCCACACAGTGAATCTCGGAAAAATGTTTCCGTTCATATGTACATCACACACACAATTTTTATGTGGAAACGTTTGTGCAAGGTGGCCTAACGCAAACATTTGTCAGGTGAAAGTCGTGTGTGATTGTTCATTGATCCAACGTGGCTACTTTCTAGAAACTGTGTGCGTTGTTTGAGGTCATCGCCCACGGTGTTGTGTGAGAATTCGTCTGCAATACAAAAACCCAATAAGCAGGCTAATTATTGATAATGCATTTAGTAATCAAATTGACATTTCATATCAAACACACCATATGTTTCATAGCCGTATTACGGCAACCAGGATTTCATAGCTGAATTACATCAGGGTACAACATCACATAGCTTCAGCACTCAGTTACACCTGATACGTCTCCAACGTATCTATAATCTTTTATTGTTCCATGCTATTATAGTATCAATCTTGGATGTTTTTATAGGGAAAACTTTGTTTTTGCCACTCTAGTTTTTGCCCACTTTGCTTATGCCACTCTAGAATTTGACATCTCACTTTTGCCACTCTTAGCTTTTGACAATGTATCACAATTGCCACATTGAAAATTTTGCTTTTGCCACTGAATGGCAAAAGTGATATATTGTCAAAAGCTAAGAGTAGCAAAAGTAAAATGTCAAATTCTAGAGTGGCATAAGCAAAGTGGGCAAAAGCTAGAGTGGCAAAAACAAAGTTTTCCCTTTTTTATATGCAATTATATATCATTTTTTTTGGACTAACCTATTAACCTAGTGCCCATCGCCAGTTGCTGTTTTCTGCTTGTTTTTGGCTTTTCAGAGAAACAGTACCAAATGAAGTCCAAATGCCATGAAACTTTTTGGAAATTTTTTTCTGGACAAAAGAAACCTGGAAAGCTTCGGGAGGAGGCCAGAAGCCTCATGGAGGCTTCACAAGACACTAGGACGCGCCCCGGAGGGGCGCCGTGTTGCCTTGTGGGGCCCACGTGACTCCGTTTGATCTAATTCCACTTCTATAAATTCACAAATATTGGGAAACCCCCAGAGAGCCAGAAGAGAAAACCTTTCTGCCACCGCAAGCCTCTGTTCTTCCGCGATCCCATTTGGAGGCCTTTTCCGGTACTCTGCCGGAGGGGGAATCGATCACAGAGGGCTTCTACATCAACCTTGCTGCCCTTCCGATGATGTGTGAGTAGTTTACTACAGACCTACGGGTCCATAGCTAGTAGCTAGATGGCTTCTTCTCTCTCTTTGATCTTCAATACAATGTTCTCCTCGATGTTCTTGGAGTTCTATCCGATGTAATCTTCTTTTGCGGTGTGTTTGTTGGGATCCGATGAATTGTGAGTTTATGATCAGATTATAAATGAGAAATATTTGAGTCTTCTCTGAACTCTTTTATGCATGATTGTTATAGATTTGTATTTCTCTCTGATCCATCGGTTTAGTTTGGCCTACTAGATTGATTTATCTTGCAATGGGAGAGATGCTTTGTGATGGGTTCAATCTTGCGGTGCTCAATCCTAGTGACAGAAAGGGACATGACACGTATTTGTATTGTTGCCATTAAGGATAAAAAGATGGGGTTTATTCATATTGCTTGAATTTGCTTCTCTACATCATGTCATCTTGCTTAAGGCATTACTCTGTTTCATACTTAATACCCTAGATGCATGCTGGATAGCGGCCGATGGGTGGAGTAATAGTAGTAGATGCAGGCAGGAGTCGGTCTACTTGTCTCGGACATGATGCCTATATACATGATCATTGCCATGAATCCATCATAATTATTTGCTTTTCTATCAATTGCCCAGCAGTAATTTGTTTACCCACTGTATGTTTATGTGCTCAAGAGAGAAGCCTCTAGTGAAAACTATGGTTCCCGGGTCTATCTTTATTATATAAAAAACCTAAAAATACCTTGCTGCAATTTATTTATTTTTATTTTTATTAGTATTTTAGTTTAGCTATTTACCTCGATAAGATTTAAACCTTGCAAATAACCGCTAAGAGGATTGACAACCCTCTTATTTGCGTTGGGTGCAAGTGTTTGCTTTTGTGTGTGCAGGTGCGCGTAACGGAATTTTGCTTGGTTCTCCTACTGGATTGATAATCTTGGTTCTTAACTAAGGGAAATACTTATCTCTACTATACTGCATCATCCTCTCCTCTTCGGGGAAATACCAACGCAGACTACAAGTAGCAGGAAGAATTTCTGGCGCCGTTGCCGGGGAGACATCATCAAAATTACCAAGTACCTTCACACAAATTATCATTCACTTGCATTTACTTTATTTACCTTTTATTTGCATTTGCCTCTCGTTTTCGTCTCCCCTGCTTCTAATTTTTTTTTACAAAAACACAAAATATTTTATTTGCTTGTTTGCTAGTTTGCTTACAATTGCCATTATGTCTGATTTTGTTATTGAAAAAGATGAGGATACTAAAATTCCTAAGATAGAAATGCCCTCAAATTTAGACTCAAAAATTTTTGTAGTAGGGAGTGGAAATATCATAGGGAAGAATGTTATTCAAGAGTTCTTTAATTGCACGGGAACTTTGGTTTGTAATGACACCCCAATTCTTAAAAGAACCAATAGTTATGGGGAAGCTATCTCCGCACTCATTCTTAAACTTGAAAGAAGATTTATTCGTACTCATCCTACCTTGCAAAGATTGTTTTATGAGTTGCCGGTTATAAATAACCCCAAAGCTAAAAAGATAGCTGCTCTTATCCTTATGAATGAGTTTGATTACATAGTGCGGGAAGCGAGAGAGATCTTTGATTTCTATAATATGAGTCAAGAAAATCCTGTGATAGATGAAATTTTATATAATGAGGAATATATGTTGCGGTATGTTTTCCATGATCACCATACTTTTGATGAAAATACTAAAAAAGAAGTTCCTCCCATACATATCATTCAACAAGTTTTTAATGGAATTAATCGTAAATATGCTTGGATTGTAAAAGGGAACCAAGAGGGGTTTGAAGAAGGTAGCCTTAATAACCCTAGTATTTTGGTTGATGATGTGTTCCCCGTTGTTTTTGAAAAAACTCCTGAAAATCACACACCTAAGGATGTCAGAACCAAGGATGAAAACACTTGAAATTATGCATTATGCCTAGCTAGGGGCATAAAACAATAGCGCTTGTTGGGAGGCAACCCAATGAATAAAATAAATTTTTGCTCTTACCTACTGTTCTTGAGTGTTTGCATGATTATAGTTTCTGTTATGATTGTGTTTTTATGTTTTAATTAGTGTTTGTGCCAAGTAATGCCTTTGGGATGATTTGGAAGATAGTATAATTGATGATGTTTGCAAAACAGAAAGTTTTGCGTCCAGTGCTGGAATTTTAATTATGTACTGGAGCGTCAAAAAAATCTGAAATGTTTACACAGTATTGGTATATGAATGTCCCACATTGTCCTAATTTTTCAGAATTTTTGGAGTTATATAAGTATGGATTTTAAATAGATCTTTACAGACTGTTCTGTTTTAGACAGATTCTGTTTTTGTTGCATAGTTTGCTTATTTTGATGAATCTATGGATCGTATCGGGGGGGTATGAGTCATGGAGAAGTTGGAGTACAGTAGCATTATGCCAATATTAAATATGAATCAATTTACTACAGTACCTAAAGTTTAAGATTTGTTTGTTATACTAACGGATCTCACGAGGTTTCTGTTGAGTTTTGTGTGCTGAAGTTTTCAAGTTTTGGGTGAGACTACGATGGATAAAGGAATAAGGAGCAGCAAGATCCAAAGCTTGGGGATGCCCAAGGCACCCCAAGGTAAAATTCAAGGAAGACTCAAGCGTCTAAGCTTGGGGATGAGCTATATTTTTATTCATCACATGATATGTGTTTTACTTGGAGCGTCTTGTGAAATAGTTTGTTTGTTTTTGTTTGCTTTTTAGTTTGTCACAATCATCTTTGCTGAACACACCTTTTTGATAGGGACACACATTATTCGTGATTTGTTAGAATACTCTATGTGCTTCACTTATATCTTTTGAGCTAGGCAGTTGCTCTAGTGCTTCACTTATATCTTTTAGAGCACGGCGGTGATGATATTTTAAAGAAATAGTTGCACTCTCATTCTTCACTTATATCTTTTTGAGAGTCTCATGATAGCAATGGTAATATGCACGGGTTATGAATTTGGTTTTGATGTGATAGGTATTCAAGAGGGATATAATAAAAACTTTCATGTAGATCACTGAATATGATAAATTTGATTCCTTGCAATATTAAGATGGTAATATGGGGGAGGTACTAGTAGATAATTGTGGTTTAGTAAGAATATTGGTGTTAAGGTTTGTGATTCCCGAAGCATGCACGTATGATGTGTCGTTATGCTAAGAAGTGGCAGCATGATTTATTATTGATTGTCTACCTTATGAGTGGCGGTCAGGGACGAGCGATGGACCTTGTCCTACCAATCTATCCCTCTCGGGGCATGCGTAGTAGTACTTTGCTTCGAGGGCTAATAAACTTTCGCAATAAGTATGTGAGTTCTTTATGACTAATGTGAGTCCATGGATTATACGCACTCTCACCTTTCCGCAATTTGCTAGCCTTTTCGGTACCGTGCATTGCCATTTCTCACATCGAGAGTTGGTGCAAACTTCGTCGGTGCATCCAAACCCCGTGATATGATACGCTCTATCACACATAAGCCTCTTTATATCTTCCTCAAAACAGCCACCATACCTACCTATCATGGCATTTCCATAGCCATTCTGAGATATATTGCCATGCAACTTCCACCGTTCCATTTTTATGACATACATCATCATTGTCATATTGCTTTGCATGATCATATAGCTGACATAGTATTTGTGGCTCAGCCACCGTTTATCATTGTTATGCATGTTACGCTAGCATCATTGCACATCCTGGTACACTGCCAGAGGCATTCATATAGAGTCATATTTTTGTTCTAGTATCGAGTTGTAATTTTGAGTTATAAGTAAATAGAGGTGTGATGATCATCATTATTAGAGCATTGTCCCAGTGAGGAAAGGATGATGGTGGCTATGATTCCCCCACAAGTCAGGATGAGACTCCGGACGAAAAAGAAAAAAGAAAAAAAAAGAGGCATGAAAAAAAATAGAAAAAAAGAGAAAAAGAAAGAAAGAAAAAAGAAAAAATAATAAATGAGAGAAAAAGAGAGAAGGGACAATGTTACTATCTTTTTCCACACTTGTGCTTCAGAGTAGCACCATGCTTTTCATATAGAGAGTCTCCTATTTTGTCACTTTCATATACTAGTGGGAATTTTTCATTATAGAACTTGGCTTGTATATTCCGATGACGCGCTTCCTCAAAATGCCCGAGGTCTTCATGAGCAAGCAAGTTGGATGCACACCCACTTAGTTTTCATGTTGAGCTTTCATACACTTATAGCTCTTAGTGCATCCGTTGCATGGCAATCCCTACTCCTCGCATTGACATCAATTGATGGGCATCTCCATAGCCCGTTGATTAGCCTCGTTGATGTGAGACTTTCTTCATTTTTGACTTCTCCTATTTATCTCTATCACCATATTCTATTCCACCCATAGTGCTATATCCATGGCTTGCGCTCATGTATTGAGTGGGAGTTGAAAAAGCTGAAGCGCGTTAAAAATTATGAACCAATTGCTCGGCTTGTCAACGGGGTAGTGCATGATAAATACTTTGTGTGAAGAAGATGGAGCATGACAGGATTATATGATTTTGTAGGGATAACGTTCTTTAGCATTTTTATTTTGAAAGACATGATTGTTTGCTAGTATGCCTGAGTATTGATGTCTTTATATCAAATTATAGACTATTGCTTTGAATCATTTGGATCTTATTATTCATACCATAAGAGAGAGATTACATGATGAAACATGATAGGTAGCATTCCACATCAAAAATTCTGTTTTTATCATTTACCTACTCGAGGACAAGCATGAATTAAGCTTGGGGATGCTTGATACGTCTCCAACGTATCTATAATTTTTTATTGTTCCATGCTATTATAGTATCAATCTTGGATGTTTTTATATGCAATTATATATCATTTTTTGGGACTAACCTATTAACCTAGTGCCCAGTGCCAGTTGTTGTTTTCTGTTTGTTTTTGGCTTTTCAAAGAAACAGTACCAAATGAAGTCCAAATGCCACAAAACTTTTTGGAGATTTTTTCTGGACAAAAGAAACCTGGGAAGCTTCGGGAGGAGGCCAAAAGCCTCACGGAGGTTTCACAAGGCACTAGGGCGCGCCCCGGGGGGGCGTGCTGCCTTGTGGGCCCCACGTGACTCCGTTTGACCTAATTCCACTTCTATAAATTCACAAATATTCGGAAACCCCCAGAGAGCCAGAAGAGAAAACCTTTCCGCCGCCGCAAGCCTCTGTTCTTCCGCGATCCCATCTGGAGACCTTTTCCGGTATTCTGCCGGAGGGGGAATTGATCACGGAGGGCTTCTACATCAACCTTGCTGCCCTTCCGATGATGTGTGAGTAGTTTACCACAGACCTACGAGTCCATAGCTAGTAGCTAGATGGCTTCTTCTCTCTCTTTGATCTTCAATACAATGTTCTCCTCGATGTTCTTGGAGTTCTATCCGATGTAATCTTCTTTTGCGGTGTGTTTGTTGGGATCCGATGAATTGTGAGTTTATGATCAGATTATTCATGAGAAATATTTGAGTCTTCTCTGAACTCTTTTATGCATGATTGTTATAGCTTTGTATTTCTCTCCGATCTGTTGGTTTAGTTTGGCCTACTAGATTGATTTATCTTGCAATGGGAGAGGTGCTTTGTGATGGGTTCAATCTTGCGGTGCTCAATACCAGTGACAGAAAGGGACATGACACGTATTTGTATTGTTGCCATTAAGGATAAAAATATGGGGTTTATTCATATTTCTTGAATTTGCTTCTCTACATCATGTCACCTTGCTTAAGGCATTACTCTGTTTCATACTTAATACCCTAGATGCATGCTGGATAGCGGTCGATGGGTGGAGTAATAGTAGTAGATGCAGGCAGGAGTCGGTCTACTTGTCTCGGACGTGATGCCTATATACATGATCATTGCCATGAATCCGTCATAATTATTTGCTTTTCTATCAATTGCCCAACAGTAATTTGTTTACCCACCGTATGTTTATGTGCTCAAGAGAGAAGCCTCTAGTGAAAACTATGGTCCCCGGGTCTATCTTTATTATATAAAAAACCTAAAAATACCTTGCTGCAATTTATTTATTTTTATTTTAATTAGTATTTTAGTTTAGCTATTTACCTCGATAAGATTTAATCCTTGCAAGTAACCGCTAAGAGGATTGACAACCCTCTTATTTGCGTTGGGTGCAAGTGTTTGCTTTTGTGTGTGCAGGTGCGCTTAACGGAATTTTGCTTGGTTCTCCTACTGGATTGATAACCTTGGTTCTTAACCGAGGGAAATACTTATCTCTACTGTACTGCATCATCCTCTCCTCTTCGGGAAAATACCAACGCAGACTACAAGTAGCAACACCATATAGGCATATAGCTACCTACGGCATTACACAACAGCACCAAGTTTCACATGCAACATCTAAAACCTTTGAAAATTAGCATCATACACGGTAAATAGATAGATGAATCTCATCTGGAAAACTACTGAAGCAGAAGGCGAATATTGAGCCTTCAGTGATGTTGAATGTCCTTGCAACTTTAGGCCAGTGGCTGTGGATAATTGCCTGCCCAACCTTTGTCCTCTTGAGGAAGACTTCAATATTGTACCATGGGTGCTGAATGAATACCTTCCTTGCCTCTTGACCATGCAGGTGGTCTGAGAGGTAATCATCGGTGAACTGCTTTGGAAAGGACTGAAAACAAAGATATGCATAAATATTTGTTCTAAATTTTGAAATGGCACAAAGGAAAAAAAACAAGGTAAAAGAGTTAGTACCATCCTATAGTTGACTGATGTCTTCTTCATTGTGCAAACAAAGATCTTGCTGTTATTCGTCGCTAGTTTCTTAATCCTAACAATCTTTCTGAGTTTCTTGACTTGACTGATATTCATGGACATCTCATTTCCCCATATGCAAAATGGGTCGAACAGTGGGTCTAAACCTCTGACAGCAGGACCTACATGTGCAAGACCAAATTGTTAAAAACCTAAATATTAGAATGGTTCCTGCAATTGCACAATAATGTGCTATTAGACATAGGACCATGCATGTGCGAACCTCGATGGTAAACCTCAGTGCCTCCCATTGTTTCCCTGCAACACATATAAGGCAGGTATTGATCAGGTTAAGTGAGAGTTGGCATACTATCAGTAGAATATGTTAATGAAAAATAAACAAATTGCAGATCTAGCAGATTAATTCGAGCCGCATGGAAAAGCTAGTTAACCAAACCAAGCATGCTTAAGAACTAGGAAATATAGCAATTGTATATGTTTCTCATGTACTGCGTATTTTGTACAGCCAAATTCGATTTATTTCTCACATGGATAACAATACAAAATTGTACCCACAACAAATGAACATCACATTGCAGAATTGAACCAAACAGTTAACTGGACATCACAACAAATGAACCAAACAGTTAACTGAGCACCGTATTGCAGAACAGAACCTATGCTAGAAGATCAGACAGTTAACCAAACCAAGCATGCTTAAGAACTACTGGGAAATATAGCAATTGTTGAACCAAACTGTTAACTGAACATCACATTTTAGAATATCAGATTGCATATTAACATTACAGAGGACAATTCACTAGAAGGCACTGGCGGTGGCCTCGAGAAAACACCATGAACTGTCATTTAAAGCAGCCAACCGGGTGGCGGCGTCCGCGCGCGAGGCGTCGACGGTGGCCTCGACGGCAAGGTGCTCCTCCAAGATCTGGCGGTCGGCACGCATGACAGCCATCGCGACCTCATCCGCGCGTGCGGCCGCGATTTGCTTCTCCGCTGCCATATGCTCCTTGAGCTCCTGGCTATATATACTACGTGCAAAATGGCTATGGGCGGCGCTTATTTGGAGGATGGGGCAGTGATTTGGGTGGAAGGTGTCGCGTCGTTGGTCGGGGCATGTGGGATGGAGAAGGAGGAGGAGGATGGGGGTGGGTGTGGATTACCTGACTATATCGACGAGGCCACGCAGCAGGAAGGAGCGCCGCCGGCAAGCAGGCAGCGCTGCAAGCAAGCAGTGAAGGTTTGAACTTGGAAAGGACGGAGGAAATAGTGGAAATGTGGCTTTTGGTCGGGGGGGAGGAGGCGAGGATCTAGATATTTCCGCGGTTGCCAAATTTTTGCTCAGTGCAGCGAAAAACTGGCGCGCAAGTGTGGTTGACGCGCTGGCGGTGGACTGTAGCCTACGAAACTTCCGGCGTAAGCCATACATGAGGGTGCCCCAAGATATTTTATACTCCATCGCACACGATTCTTGCTAATAAATTGTTTGTGGTATACTTGATTTTTTCATTCTGATTTGAAAAAAATGGGGTTACAGCGAGAAAGGACGATGTTTGAATTGCTAGAACATTTATCTACAGTGAACATGCAACTATAGGAGTTTCGTGTTACAATTTGGAATTATTTAGGGTTCGTTTGGCCTTTTTTATACATTAATTGAGTTTATAGGCATTTAATGTGCATAATTCAAATTTTAACTACAGGCACATGCTCCATTGCACCAAAATGGGTTAAAAAAATCATATATGTGTCCTTGGGTGAATGTTTAGGTCCCATGCAAGAAATGGGAATGAATTTCAAACATCTGGGCGTCGTGGCTAAGCCGTAAACATTGAGAAACTTGGTTTAAAAAATCCTGTAAATCCAGAACTTGCCTGAAAATCATGAAACTTGGCATGGTGTCATGACATGGCACCAACATGTTGTGGTAAAAAAATTGGCCGATTTGGGACAAGTTTTGGTATAAACTTCTCACAAACCGGAGCTCCTCTCAAGAAGCATCATGGTTCCGAGAGGGAATGTGTCACCTCTGTGTGTGAAACGACATACACTGCCTCTTCCCGCCTTGATTTATTTTACAGAGGCAACATGCAACTATAGGAGTGTCGTGTTACAATTTGGAATTATTTAGGGTTCGTTTGGCCTTTTTATACATTATTTGAGTTTCTAGACATTTAATGTGCACAATTCAAATTTGAACTATAGGCACATGCCACAGTGCACCATAAGTGGTTGAAAAATCATATATGTGTCATTGGGTGAATGTTTAGGTCCCATGCAAGGAATGGGAATGAATTTCAAACATCTGGCCATTGTGTCTTGGCCGGAAACATTGAGAAACTTGGTTTAAAAATTCCTGTAAATCCAAAACTCGCCTGAAAATCATGAAACTTGGCATGGTGTCATGACATGGCACCAACGTGTTGTGGTAAAAAAATTCTCCAATTTGGGACAAGTTTTGGTATAAGCTTCTTACAAACCGTAACTTCTCTCAAGAAGCCTCATGGTTCCGAGAGGGAACGTGTCACCTCTGTGTCCGAAACGACATACACTGACTCTTCCCACCTTGATTTATTTTACAGAGGCAACATGCAACTATAGGACTTTCGTGCTAAAATATGAAATTATTCAGCGTTCGTTTTGCCTTCCTTATACATTATTTGAGTTTTCTAGGCATTTTGGAACAAATAGCTACCACGTTATTATCGTAAACGCTTGTATTATTCCAACCATGGGCGTTGCACTAACCATTTACTACCGCGGGCAGCTGTTTGATTAGACGGGACGCGTGCGAGCTGTCCGCCGTGCAGGCTCGACGG
Source organism: Elymus sibiricus (assembly GCA_039707655.1). Classification (NCBI taxonomy): domain Eukaryota; kingdom Viridiplantae; phylum Streptophyta; class Magnoliopsida; order Poales; family Poaceae; genus Elymus; species Elymus sibiricus. Next base: position 314,227,237 of record CM077676.1, read on the forward strand.
GACGCGTGTGAGCAGTTCACCGCGCAGGCTCACCGGGAAGCGAGCCCTTTGACCTGCCAGCGAGCAAAATTTATTGATGGTTTTGGTTTCGGCCGCCTCGGGAAGGTACGTAGAACAGTTTCCAGTGCTCCTCCTACTCCTCCGTTCTTATCTATAAGCGCCGCCGCCGAGGATCACCGCCTGCTGCGATGGAGGACGAGTCGGCCAACAAGCGGGGGCGGGTCAAGCCAGAACCACAAGAGCCTCTGGCGAGCGTGGACTTCATCAGCAGCCTCCCTGACGAGATGTTGGTAACCATCATGTCCCTCCTCCCCATCAAATCTGGCATGCGGACCATTGTCCTCTCCCGACGGTGGCGCCCCCTCTGGCACTCCACCCCCTGGACCTCATTGAGGACGACGAGCTCTGCAGCGGGGAGCGCAAATGCTTGGACGCATTGTCCCACATCCTCGCCACACACCCTGGGTCGGTCAGACGCCTTGCCATCCGCAAGTTCCATTCCAACTACAAGGCCGAACGCAAGTTTCACGATTGATTCCTATCCCCCTCCCTAGATCAGCTCGAGGAGCTCAGCTTTCATGCCGGATATCTGCGCTCGCTGCCACCGTCCGCTCTCCGCCTCACGCCCATGCTGCGCCGCGCGACGTTCAGGCAGTGCTTTTTCCCCCAGATTAATGTTGCGCCCGCTCTTCATCTCCCTAAACTGAAGGATCTCAATCTCATTGGCGTCAGCATCTTGAAGGAGGATTTGGAGCGCCTTCTCGGCGGCTATACAGCGCTCAAGTACCTTCGCCTCGATGAATGCCCGTATGATTTATGTGCATTGCTGGTGCCGCAACAGGCTGTCATTTGAGGTGTTTCACGATATGGTCATTGAGAATGCGCCTTTCCTTGAGAGATTGTTTGTACTTGATAAAGAAGGTCCAACAAGAATCAGGGTCATTGACGCACCGAAATTGACAGTGTTGGGCTATTCGTGTGCTGAATTGTCCGAACTTGTTACAGGATCATTATCCATTCAGGTACAACAGTCTTCTTCTCCTTCTTCTTATTGGACATCACATTTTATGTATTTTTTGTTGATCTATGTTCGGCTGTCATCCAAAAAATGATCCCCACAAGCTTGACCCCGTCTCTGCGCACAGTGAAGATCTTGGCACTACAATCTGTCGGCCCCGATCTGGATGAAGTTGTCAGATTCCTTAGATGCTTTCCGTGCATGGAGAAGCTATACATCGAGGTGAGGCTCCTTTCCTGTTAATTGTTAACCACAACGGAGTTCAATTTGTTGTTACTTTTACCCATGATTACAATGACAAATGTAGTATGATTTCTAAAGGAAATTTGGAGGATTTCAATACATATTTTTTTGAGACGTTAATCATGAACGATTGAAGATGGCATGTCAATCTATTCGTGTATTTCAGAAATCCTCCAAATCAAAGAGGCCCGAAGTGTTTAAAACTACAGCTACGCACTAATATGTTGTCTACATTTGCAGATACAAGCAGGCCCGAAAGTGGAAAATGTGGCGCAATATAACAATCCCATTGAATGCCTTGATCTTCATCTCATAGAAATTACTTTGAACCACTACCGAGGCACCACACCAGAGATTAAATTTGCCAGGTTCTTTGTTCAGAGAGCAAGTGTGCTCTAGGTAATGAGGTTTGCCCTATATTTAGTGCGCGGAAGTGAATGGTTTGCTGATCAGCGCAGGCATCTACAACTGAATGGAAAAGGCTCCGCAGAAGCTAAATTTCAGTTTGGAACTACAAATGACAGATTATTCGGAATTCACACTATCAAACCGATATATGACTTCTCGGTGATTGATCCATTCGCAGAAATAGTGCATGGCTTGCTACTTGTAGACTGCGTTGGTATTTCCCCGAAGAGGAGAGGATGATGCAGTATAGCATAGATAAGTATTTCCCTTAGTTAAGAAGCAAGGTTATCAATCCAGTAAGAGAACCACACAAAATCCCTTTAGCAGCACCTGCACACACAAAATCAAACACTTGCACCCAACGCAAATAAGAGGGTTGTCAATCCTCTTAGCGGTTATTTGCAAGGATTAATTCTGATAGTGATAGATAGATAAAGTAAAATACTAAATAAAATAAAATTAAATAAATTGTAGCAAGGTATTTTTGGATTTTAATATATGATAAAGATAGACCCGGGGGCCATAGTTTTCACTAGAGGCTTCTCTCTCGAACGCATAGCATACGGTGGGTAAACAAATTACTGTTGGGCAATTGATAGAAAAGCAAATAATTATGAAGGATTCATGGCAATGATCATGTATATAGGCATCACGTCCGAGACAAGTAGACCGACTCCTGCCTGCATCTACTACTATTACTCCACCCATCGACCGCTATCCAGCATGCATCTAGGGTATTAAGTTAATAAAAACAGAGTAACGCCTTAAGCAAGATGACATGATGTAGACAAAGTAAACTCAAGCAATATGATTAAACCCCATCTTTTTATCCTTAATGGCAACAATACAAATATGTGTCATGTCCCTTTCTGTCACTGGGATTGGGCACCGCAAGATTGAACCCATCACAAAGCACCTCTCCCATTGCAAGATAAACCAATCTAGTTGGCCAAACCAAATCGATAGATTGGAGAGAAATACAAAGCTATAACAATCATGCATAAAAGAGTTCAGAGAAGACTCAAATATTTCTCATGAATAATCTGATCATAAACTCACAATTCATCGGATCCCAACAAACACACCGCAAAAGAAGATTACATCGGATAGAACTCCAAGAACATCGAGGAGAACATGGTATTGAAGATCAAAGAGAGAGAGAAGAAGCCATCTAGCTACTAGCTATGGACCCGTAGGTCTGTGGTAAACTACTCACACATCATCGGAAGGGCGGCAAGGTTGATGAAGAAGCCCTCCGTGATCGATTCCCCCTTCAGCAGAGTACCGGAAAAGGCCTCCAGATGGGATCGCAGAAGAACAGAGGCTTGCGGCGGCGGAAATGTTTTTTCTTCTGGCTCCCTGGTATATTGGGAATGTTTGGGAATTTATAGTGCCGGAGTTAGGTCAAGATGTGCCACGAGGGGCCCACAAGCCTGGGGGGCGCGCCCTACCCCCCAGGGCGCACCTCCCGAGCTTGTCGCTCCCTCGTGGCTCGTCTGGTCTTCTCCCGAAGCTTCGAGGGTCCCTTCTGGTCCAGAAAAAATTAATCAAAAGTTTTTTTTCTTCGTTTGGACTCTGTTTGATAATGATTTTCTGAAATGGCAAAAACAAGCAAAAAACAGCAACTGGCACTGGGCACTGGGTTAATAGGTTAGTCCCAAAAAATGATATAATGGCATATAATTGCATATAAAACATCCAAGATTGATACTATAATAGCATGGAACAATAAAAAATTATAGATACGTTGGAGACGTATCAGGCATCCCCAAGCTTCATTCCTGCTCATCCACGAGTAGGTAAATGATAAAAACAGAATTTTTATGTGGAATGCTACCTAACATGTTTCATCATGTAATCTCTCTTACGGTATGAATAATAAGATTCGAATGATTCAAAGCAATAGTCTATAGTTTGATATAAAGACATCAATACTCAGGCATACTAACAAACAATCATGCCTTTCAAAATAAAAATGCTAAAGAAAGTCATCCCTACAAAATCATATAATCCTGTCATGCTCCATCTTCTTCACACAAAGTATTTATCATGCACAACCCCGGTTTTAGCCAAGCAATTGGTTCATACTTTTTAACGCGCTTTAGCTTTTTCAACCCCCACGCGATACATGAGCGCAAGCCATGGATATAGCACTATGGGTGGAATAGAATGTGGTGGTAGGGATTAATAAGGGAAAGTCAAAAAGAAGAAGATAGTATCACATCGACGCGGCTAATCAACGGGCTATGGAGATGCCCATCAATTGATGTCAATGCGAGGAGTAGGGATTGCCATGCAACGGATGCACTAAGAGCTATAAGTGTATGAAAGCTCAACATAAAAACTAACTGGGTGTGCATCCAACTTGCTTGCTCATGAAGACCTCGGGCATTTGAGGAAGCCCATCATCGGAATATACAAGCCAAGTTATATAATGAAAAATTCCCACTAGTATATGAAAGTGACAAAATAGGATACTCTCTATATGAAAAACATGGTGCTACTTTGAAGCACAAGTATGGAAAAGGATAGTAACACTGCCCCTTCTCTCTTTTTCTCTCATTTTATTTATTTTCTTTTTTTGCTTTTTTTCTTTCCCTTTTTGATCTTTTTGGCCTCTCGTTTTTCCTCACTGGGACAATGCTCTAATAATGATGATCATCATACTTCTAATACTTACAACTCAAAAAATTACAACTCGAAACTAGAACAAAATATGACTCTATGTGAATGCCTCTGGCGGTGTACCAGGATGTGCAATGATACTAGCGTAACATGTATAAAAAATGATGAATGGCGGCTGAGCCACAAATACTATGTCAGCTATATGATCATGCAAAGCAATATGACAACGACGATGTGTGTCATATAAAAAGAACGGTGGAAGTTGCATGGCAATATATCTCGGAATTGCTATGAAAATGCCATAACAGGTAGGTATGGTGGCTGTTTTGAGGAAGATATATAAGGAGGCTTATGTGTGATAGAGCGTATCATATCACGGGGTTTGGATGCACCGGCGAAGTTTGCACCAACTCTCGATGTGAGAAAGGGCAATTCATGGTACCGAAGAGGCTAGTAAATTGCGGAAAGGTGAGAGTGCGTATAATCCATGGACTCACATTAGTCATAAAGAACTCACATACTTATTGCAAAAGTTTATTAGCCCTCGAAGCAAAGTACTACTATATGATGAAACATGTTAGGTAGCATTCCACATCAAAAATTCTGTTTTTATCATTTACCTACTCGAGGACGAGCAGGAATTAAGCTTGGGGATGCTTGATACGTCTCCAATGTATCTATAATTTTTTATTGTTCCATGCTATTATAGTATCAATCTTGGATGTTTTTATATGCAATTATATGCATTTATATATCATTTTTTGGGACTAACCTATTAATCTAGTGCCCAGTGCCAGTTGCTGTTTTCTGCTTGTTTTTGGTTTTTCAGGAAATCAGTACCAAACAAAGTCCAAATGCCGTGAAACTTTTTGAAGATTTTTTTCTAGACAAAAGAGACCCTGGAGACTTGGAGAGGAGGCCATAAGCTTCACGAAGCCTCCACAAGGCAACAGGGCACGACCCTAGGGGGGCGCCCTGATGCCTTGTGGGGCCCTTGTGGCTCCTTTTGACCTAATTCCACTTCTATAAATTCTCAAATATTCAGAAACCAACAGAGAGACACCCCGAATAACTTTTACGCCGCCGCAAGCCTCTGTTCTTCCGCGATCCCATCTGGAGGCCTTTTCCGGTACTCTGCCGGAGGGGGAATCGATCACGGAGGGCTTGTACATCAACCTTGCTGCCCTTCCGATGATGTGTGAATAGTTTACCACGGACCTACGGGTCCATAGCTAGTAGCTAGATGGCTTCTTCTCTCTTTTTGATCTTCAATACCATGTTCTCCTCGATGTTCTTGGAGTTCTATCCGATGTAATCTTCTTTTGCGGTGTGTTTGTTGGGATCCGATGAATTGTGAGTTTATGATCAGATTATTCATGAGAAATATTTGAGTCTTGTCTGAACTCTTTTATGCATGATTATTATAGTTTTGTATTTCTCTCCGATCTATCGATTTGGTTTGGCCAACTAGATTGGTTCATCTTGCAATGGGAGAGGTGCTTTGTGATGGGTTCAATCTTGCGGTGCTCAATCCCAGTGACAGAAAGGGACATGACACGTATTTGTATTGTTGCCATTAAGGATAAAAAGATGGGGTTTAATCATATTGCTTGAGTTACTTTGTCTACATCATGTCATCTTGCTTAAGGCGTTACTCTGTTTTTATTAACTTAATACCCTAGATGCATGCTGGATAGCGGTCGATGGGTGGAGTAATAGTAGTAGATGCAGGCAGGAGTCGGTCTACTTGTCTCGGACGTGATGCCTATATACATGATCATTGCCATGAATCCATCATAATTATTTGCTTTTCTATAAATTGCCCAACAGTAATTTGTTTACCCACCATATGTTATGCGCTCGAGAGAGAAGTCTCTAGTGAAAACTATGGCCCCCGGGTCTACTTTTATCATATACTAAAATCCAAAAATATATTGCTGTAATTTTCTTTTTTTATTTTATTTAGTATTTTACTTTATCTATTTATCACAATCAGAATTAATCCTTGCAAATAACCGCTAAGAGGATTGACAACTCTCTTATTTGCGTTGGCACTACTGCAGGAATGCCTAGCAGTGACGGGCGCAAAATAGCCATCAGTGGCGGGCTAGGGGCCCAGGACAGCCCGCCACTGACCTCCCGCCACTGCTAAAAGGCCACCAGTGGCGGGCGCAGGCCCGCATTTACTAGCACCCGCCACTACTAAAGGATGCACCAGAGCAAGTTTGCACCGAAGCAAGATGCACCACTGGCGAGCAGTATGCTCTGCCCGCCACTGCTAGAAATTTTCGAATTTAAAAAAAACTGCACTGTACTGTGATGTACACAGTACATTTCATGCACAGAATTAGCATCCAGTATTATTCATATGTACATACACACAGTTTGCATCCAGTTCATATCCATCACTCTGAGCATGAATCCAAAAATGCTAGAAACACTACATAGGCAGAGACTTAAAGCAGGCACATGGAGATTAATATGCCCTTTCCTTGCAGCCCAGCTAGAGAAGGCAAAAGTCTACTCTTTTCAGGGAGATCTCTAAACAGAACACAACAAGCTGAACAAAATAAGCTACGGAACCAATGGACCGTACGCGCAGTGATGCGGTCTTCACGTAGTTACTTGAGTCGATGTCGAAGTCCTGAGGTACTCCCAAACTGCCAGATCTTCTGGTCCTTGGCCTCGAGCCGATTCTCCACCATGGCCTTCCGTGGTCGGGAACATCAGTGCCATGTGCATACGCATCTCATACTGCAAAGTATTCAAATCGATCACAGTTAAGGAAAGCTAGATAAGCATAAAACACAAAATGTGTTCAACTTGTGATAAAGAAGACTCTACTCTTAAACTTGCATAAAGGAATGACAAAAAGGTCAGATCATTCAATGTATCATTGTTGTATATATATATATATATATATATATAGGTTAGATCGTTCAATGTATCAGAGGGAAGGGTTTTACATAAATAAATATGTTGTGGATCCACTGCTACAGGAATTTGACTAGATTTCATATATGTTAATCAGAGGGAAGGGTTTTTCCTCGATCATATATGGACCAGGAGATAATTTGGAGAAGCAAAGAGCAAATAATGCAACTAGAGTAACTAGCCTGCTGCTGTAGGTGACCATTTCCCCATTGTTGCAATGTCCTGGGTCTTCACCTCCCCATGCAGCATTTCATAGAAATATCCAATTAGCACCAATAACAATGACACCAACACAGATGCTGACAAATAGAAACAAGTCACTAGGTAAATCTCTCGGTAGCATTTTAGTGTGCTTCACAAGTCCAATTTCTAAGCACTCTGATTTACACAACGAACAGGCAGCCAAACAAGCATGGAAAAGGAAGGTATGTGCTTACCCTTATAGTGAACGGTGGTGCAGGTCATGCCCATGGCGATGCCGACGAAGCAGTCAAAGGAGACACGAGGCTACCATACAGCGGCATGATCCCAGTCATGAAGAGTATCATCTTTGAGAGAGAGATGGCCAGCGTGTTCAACAGAAGATTTTTTCTAACAAAAAGTGGACAGTAGCATCCTTTGTGTATTTATCTCCAATTAACCAGGCAGCCAGGGTGGCATCACATATGAGCAGAACATGAATAAATAAAATGAGCCAATCAACATTCAACTTAGTGACAAGTTTGGTTGCCTTCAAGTAGCAAGATTCGACTAGTTATTACTTGGGAAAATTCAACTAGCTAGTACATATAGGAGTAGTAGTATACTGCCAACACACTTGATAATTTCTTCCCCATCATCAGAAAAAAAAACCTGGTATTTTGCTGCGATTAAACACCAACATCGACTCTCTCTCTCTCTCTATATATATATATATATGGTTTTTTGGTTCCCAACAACATTATGCCTAGATGCACTAACACACATCTACATAATGTGGAGAGCAGCATCATAGAAGTATTTCTCTCGAATTTAGCAGGCAACAAGGGACCATCACATATGTATACAACATGAATAAATAAAATTCAGCAATCAACATCTAACTTGGTGACAGGTCCTGCTTCAACTTTGAGACAAACTAGAGACAAGAGCAAGATTGATTTGCTTTAGACACGAACGAGCACTTGACAAGAGAATCGTTCCACTGCTTAGACTGAATCAAAAGAGACAAGATAACACTGCTGGCTGGAATTCATCTAATATAATTGGAACAGCAGCATCATAGGCAAGCTTTGGGCTTGAACAGAAGGGGGAGGAAGGAGAGGAGGGTATACCTATGCAGGCCGTCCCGTTGACCAACATCATGATGCCGCCGCACAAAGGAGGAGACGCCCTCCTTGTCGCGCCACCGCCCTCTGCGTTGCGCTGCCGTCGTCATCGTCAAGTAAGAGATGGCCGGCGGCTGCAACAAAGGATTTTTGCATCTCTTGAGAAACCGGAAAATGAACTGGGAAAATATAATGGAACACAATTATATTAGCAAGCCCGTCCTGTGACAACACATCACACTTGTACGGATGAAGAGAAAACTGTCAATGTAACCAGTGTTATGTTATCAAAAATTAAGTGGGCAGTAGCATATGCTGAGTATTTTCTCTTCTTTTTAGTATATGCAATCGGAGATGTAGTAGCAGCCAGGGAGATAGGGAGCCATCACCAAATGCATCTTTGTAACCCAAACCTATCTAGTTCGTTCTTGGACTCAACAAAAACCAAACTGAACTGTTTTTCATCTAAATCCAATAGAGACCAATCCTACAGAGACCAAATAAAAACTAAACCAAAAACTAAGGGTGTTGTGCGGTCGTGCGAGGGCGAGAGGCCAACGAAGCCAGACATAGTGGTAACCCAACAATTTTAGAACAAATGCTCATGTAGCTACTTTTCTTTTTCACCCGTCTATTTCCATGAATTAGTGAAGAATTGGCTATCAGGAATAGGGCTTAAGTGTACTCTCATTTCAGAGATGTGCTTGCATTTTTGTAATATGTTCAGTTTAGGTCAACTGTGAGAATCTGCATGCTGATAAGTCTCAGCTATGCTTGCACGCATCATATTTAAAGTTAATGAGCAGCACAAGTACTTCACAATCAGTCTTGAATCAAAGGAAATAACATCTGCCATACACATCTCCATGCATCCCTGGAGAAAACCGGAGCCATAATTTCAACAAAACTGCACATCAAACGTACACAGTTAGGCCCTTTTCCACGTATATCAGCGACCAAAGTAACACAAGTCAGCTGCGGAGGGCGAAATACATACGCAGCACATGGTGGAAGATGAGGATCCGTGCACCAGCCTGGTCTCTCCTCAGTATCCCTGTTAAAACCAAAACTCGGTCCAAACCATTCCCAGGCCTACCTACTTACTAGTCCCTCTAAAATTGGCCAGCTAATTCATCTATACTAGTACTTGACAAATACTGTAGTAGGAAATTTCATTCATACAAGAAAACAAAAGGATAGGGGTGGAATGGAATTGGTGGCTTACGGGGGGTGGGGATAACCGGGGAGGGGTGGTGGACGTGGGCGAGGGCGACACACGCGCAGCCGAAGCGGCGGAAGGCCGGGCGCAGCAGCGGCAGCGTCTTCTCCGGCGACCTCCCGACGGCGATGTGGAGCAGCGCGCCGGCGTGGTCGCAGTGCAGGAGCTGTTGTACATGAACTGGTTCCTTGCGGGGCTGGGCGGCGGCGACGGGCTCGGGATCTCCATATCCAGATGCTCGATCGACGGATCGATCTCTCTCTTCCGCCTCTACTGGAGGGCACGAACGGGATCGCCCGTCGCCGGGATGCAGGGCGACCACGAGCCAGTCGTCGGGCGCCGCCGCTCGTGGTAGATCAGAGGAGGGAGGGATCCACGGGGAGGGGGGGCGCGGTGGAGGATCTGGCGGCCAGAGACGAGGGGTGCGGCGGCTGGACAGAAAGAGACGGACGGGAGGGCAGCTTTTGTTTCTTCTTTTTTTTTTTTGACACAGAGAAGGGTTATAAGATTTTGACGGGCCTTTGTGGGTTTCCTGGGCCGGATCGAAAAAAATGGAGTGACGGGCGCCATATTAAGCTCGCCACTGCTACTTAAGTTATCAGTGGCGGCACGAATTACTGCCCGTCACTGGTATTTTTACACAAATTTGCTGCGGAACCAAAAAGTACCAGTGGCGGGCCTGTTAGGACCGAGAGTATATCGACCAGAGGGGGGCTGAATGGGAGATTCAAAAATTCTTACGAATGTTTTGAACTGATCCCAAACACCGCAGCGGAAATAAGGTTCGGTAGAAAATCACTTAAATAAACTCGCTATTGAGGAACATATCTATCGATGTAAGAAGTTGTAATTGTACGAGCACAGGTTTGACAGATACGAAGGTAATGCAATATACGAACAAATGCAGTAGCACGAGGGAAAACAATATATGAATTGCGATGGAAATGCACAGGAAATAGTGACAAGGTGAATGGACACGGCACTGAATGAAATCACGCTGACATGCAGAAGTACGAAGAGAAATAAATTAAACTAAGATGACAGAAATGAATGATGAGAATGCGAAAGATAAGTGACGAACTATGATTGATCAGATAAAACTATCGACACAGAGCACGAATGTAAACTGCTAAAGGAAATGCAGTAATGTAGAATGAACCAGTGGTGCTCGATGGCGACAGATGAATTTAGTAGACCAGTTCGCCCTTCTGCCAAAAGACTACGTCTGGTTGGAGGGGTTGTGATTTAACACAGAAGATAAACTCTCTTCGCCCTATTCTCCTTCAACTCGGAGCTGATCAGACTCCAGTTGATTTTACTCGTGGTAGATACTTGTCGGCGATCTCCAAACCTTCGACAGACCTCTTCGCGAACCACAATGACTCTTGGTTGCTGAAGATCTCACTCGGTGAAGACAATTACTCTTCAACACTCGAGCCGACACCTATCCGTCTAGAGAGTGCGCAGCTCTCAAGAGTAATAGGTACAAGAACTCTAACTCAGAACTACTGTGATGCTCAACCACTGTCTAAGTTTTGGCTCTTGATTTTTCTCTCGGTGGATCTTAAACTCAAATCATTCGGAGAGGCGATGCTCAATCAATCTTTTCAGAAATCTTAAGCGGAGCAGCCAACGGGCAACGTTGGAGCGGGGTGGCTATTTATAGCCGCAGCCTTCCCTGAAGGGAAAAGACCAAATTGGACATGTGGAGCAGCCAACGGCCGAACGACACGAGTCCAACGGTCGGAAATTGAGCACAACGGTAGCATTCCTTGCGGAGCAAGTAAAGCTAACTCCAAAGTTCGAAAGATATCTCCTGCAGCTCCGAAGAACAACGTCTTCTGCTGGCAGGTAATCATTCGAAGCATAAAGAGATTTCTCTCGGTCTCGCATAGGTTTGGGCTAAGCATCACAGCGGATCAAAGCTTCGAAAATCTATACCCCTCTTAATAGTACGGAGGTCCTATGACTCAAATGAATGAAAGAAGAACAACGAAAAGAATGCTACGTCTTCACTCCGTCTTCGTCTTCCAGTGTTGCAGTCAATATTCTTCGGACAGAATCACCGAACCAATTGCTTCACGTCAGCAGTAAATTTTCAAGGGGTTAATTCCTTCACATCAATCTTCTCGCCTACATGACTTCAATCGGATGTAGCTCATTCCCCTCTGCTGTGCAGATATTCTTCGGTGAAGTTCCTCGAACTTGACACTGGAGACAGCATTTTCTTCGGTACTGCATGGACTATTTCTCTCTGTGTGCACTAGCAAACAAATCAGTCCATGCTTGTTTCTGTTAACAATCTCCAAAACACGAGGGGGCAAATATTGCACCAACAATCTCCCCCTTTTTGGACGATTGTTGACAAAACAGAACACATCGAAGGATAGATGAAAGAATGAAATGGAATGCGAAGGATAATTAAAGACGAGAGATAATTACGAAGATAAAACATGCTCCCCCTGAAGGTATGCATCATTCTGACTCAGAGAATGCATAGAGGATAAACCGGAAGGAAGCGAGGTGAATCTTCGTATGAGTGACATTGACAGATGATCTCATTCGTAGTTTCATCCAATGCACTTGACGGTGTCTGAGGTATTTCCTGCCACACACAACCTTTGAAATAGACTTGTTAGATAGTGAGGATAATTTGAAAAGAGTTTTGGCAAAGGATAAGCCATGAAGATTTTCTCAGAACACAGTTTGAATCCACGCGAGATATAGGTTCCCTGCAAGTTAGATATTCGAATGAAAATAACAGCGCAAGGGAGTCACAAGTATATTGCTCGGAGTAGATATGCTTCAGACGAGGTTTTCCTGCAACAAGAATGATACGATAGAAATATGCGAGGGAAAACAGCTTATGAGACAGATAGAAAGAATTCTCTTTTGAATCATGAGTAAATTTACTCTGAAGCAACCTTTCTTCTCCTGCATCGTTAGATAGTGAAAGATAATCAAGGAGTAAGATATTTGCAGTTTCAAGGAGTAAGATATCTCTTTTAGAGAGACATGATTTCCAATCCTCCTTGAAAAACTTTCACTTAACCTTGCACGATAGATAAGTATCGAGTATAATCATTGCAAGGAGGTAAGCATTCGATAGCACCTACAAACAGATAACTGGAAGCAAATATAGCATTGCAGGGGTTATTTACGGTACATGACGACGCAGTATACCATCACCACAGGCGGTGAGACCAAGTTCCACGACCAAAAGTTCAACGACCAAAAGCAAATTGTTCGAAAGAAAAGCAAATGGCGAATGGAAACACCCTGCAAATGACCCGCTTATCTATCTCTCGATGTTCTTCTCCCCCTTTTTGTCAACAAGTGTCAAAAAGGAAAGAGAATGCATGCGAGGAACTACTCGTCCGAAGAATCCCCAGAACTTGAACTGTTCGGCGAAGCAGAACGAGCGATGGTCGATGCCGAAGCAGGAGTTGGAGTCGCAACATGAGCTTCGGGAACAGCTTTGGGAGTAGCAGCGCGAGGTGCATCTGGCTTGTATATGAATGTGCCTGCTGTGTCTTCAAGTTCATCATCGGGTTCAACAAACAGCAGGTCGGTGGAGGCAGAACGCTGAGGAAGCACTGGGGTTTGCCTTCGGATGCGAGGAACTTCAAATAGCTCCAGATGATCATAATCTTTCTCGATACCCTTGGCAGATAGTTGAGTATGAGAATAATGCTTGCGCAGAAGGGTCCACGAGCGCTTCTTCTGTTCTTTCTAATACAACAGAGCTTGGCGAGCATAATTGTGAAGCAGATTGATCTCGGTCATCATTTCCAACTTCTCTTTGCGGTCGAGCTTAATGTGACTTTCCAGGGCTTGCTTAGTGCGAAGACAAATCTCATACAGTGAGGGATTTTCTTCATGAGGGATTTCGACTGTAGCCTTCTTGACCTTCAGAGCTTTAGCAGAGACAGAGGCAGTAGCATCAATAGGTGTCTTCCCTTTGCCAATGTCCTTCATGATCCGGAGATTGTCTCGGACTGGTGGAATGAAAACTTTCGGAACATACGGGCAGAAAAACTTTTTCTCAGTAAGCTGCTCAATAGCGAACATGACCCATGGTGCATATGGCTTCAAGACTTGAGGGCTATCAGCTGCATAGGCCAAGTTGCGAATGAGAAGATCCAGAATGTCAAACCGAATGCCATGAGCTATTGCTTGAAGAGCATTTGCCACGATGCCCTGAATGGTTTCTGGCCTGTTCGTTGGCGTGAGGGAGTTGTAGAGGATATAGAACAGCACTTTGTTCTCATAGGCCAGATTCTTAGGATTTGCTTCGGTAAATTCATAACCAACAAGTTTGGGGTCCATCAGCATATGAAGTTCGGCTTCGGATACCTCCCAATAGTGCAGTCTGTGTTCCCGAGTGGCATCAAATTCACACAGAGGAAGATTCAACAGTGCTAAGAACTGGTCAGCCGAGCATTTGATCTTTTCTTGTTCGGTCATCCATTCGAGGATCCAAGTATTGCTGTTTGCAAGGTCCCCTGACATATAAAGAGTGGCGTAGAACTGAAGGATAACTTCATGATTCCAGCCATGATTGAAACGAAGGAAACTCTTCAGGAAGACTTGTTCAATCTGCTCGGTAGTGTGATGGAAGCAAGGTAAACTTTCGAGCTCGGCGAAATCCAGAATCTTGTGCTTGAAGATGCGATTCTTGCCGTACAGAATGCGAGCATAGTACACGGCATGTTCCTTCGTCCAGAATCTTGGTGACAAGGAAGTTCTTTCTCCATCATATGGGTTGGTCCCAAAGAATGCAAGTTTCGAATGATGAAACTGTTCGTTGAAAGCTGGACCATTGGGGCCATCATTGATAGGAAACAAAGGGTAGGTTTCCAAGGGATTTCTCATTTGTTCTTCATCGGCCATAGACCGGGTCCGAATGTCATCAGGTGCAGGCACTCCTTCCTCAATAGGCTTGAGAGGAGCATGTGGCATCCTCGATTTTTCTCGTGCAGATTGCTTCAAAGAACTTGACTGACTATTGTTCTTGCTCGCTGGAACTCCTTCAGCAGCTTTCTGACTTTCGGGCACAAGGGCCTTTTCCTTCTTTGCACTTTCTTCGGCTGGAGGCACAACGACCTCTTTCTCAAACACTTGAGACACAACGGGTAGTACAGTTTCTTCTCGAGCCATCGGCTCATCAGATTTCTTTTCTTCCTCTACCAACTGTGATGCAGTGGTAGGAGGAGCAGGATCAACATCCATCCGGGTAGGTGCACCAGATGATGAGACCGGGGGTGTTTTCTCTCGGGAAGCATTTAGCTCCCCCTTAATCTTGTCATTTTCCTCCTTATTTGGTTCAGAGGGCTCTACTTGCAATGTTCTCGGTGGCGATGGATCTGCCTTCTCAACTTCAATCTCTTCATCAACCTCATCAACTGGGGATTGCTGCTTAGGAGGTGCATTTTCCTCATCAGTCTTTTCCAGGAATATATCGACAACTTCAAGTTGCTCTTGGGCTACTGGAGCAGGAATAATAACCTCCTCAGTGCCAGCTTGCTGCATGAGTTCATCCTCGTGAGGTGGAGATGGTGGAACCTGCTGCAAGGGTACATGGGAGTCCAGAGGAGTAGGATCAGCAATGACATTCTGAAGGCGGCGGTCTTTGTTTCCTTTCGGTTTGCTCACTCTCTCCCTAGCCTTTTGACGTTTTTCCTCTTGAATTCCTCTTCGAGCAAGATCTGCCTTGCGGTCAATCTCGTCGTTTCTTCTGTCACACAACTGAGATACCTCCATGTGCAGACGCGAGTGCCAATCAACTTTCTCATTGCGCATGACACTGAGGGCCTTGGTGATTTCAACTATTTCTTTGTTCAGCTTCTTCCTTTCAGATTCAGTTTTGGCCTCATTCCTCATTTTCTCGACAGCTTGCTTGTCTTTGACAGCTTTATTTAGGCTCTTGGAGATTTTCCTCAGCTCGATGAAATGCTTCGTTACCAATTCAGTAACATCGTCAGGCAGTCCCAGACCGCTCACTTCATCAGCTTTTGCATCATATGCAGCACTTTCAATCACATCGATCATGAAATTGAAGTCATACTTCTGTTCCTCTGTGGGAGCAGGAACAGTGAGCCTGGTCTTCTTAGCATCCACATCAGCTTTTTCTTCATACTGCAGCTTTCTCTTAGCTGCAGTGCTTGTCAAAGTTTTCGGAGCTGCAGAACCCGAAGGTTTGTCAGTGGACGGAATGGGTGCATGCCTGGGTGATTTCCTCGGAGAGGGTAAATCTTTCACTGGAGAGGGGCTCTTGGATGGCTTGTTGAGAATGGCAAGACGATCATACAGTGGAATTTCATCAGGGGTATCTTCTCTGGATGACTCATCAGACGAGTCAGGAACTGCCTTCTTGGTTCTCTTGGCGAGAATTTTCTTTTGTGGTGCACGAGGGGAAACTGATTTCCTAGAATTGCTTTCCTTGGAAGCTGATGCACGTTCCTTCTTCTTCTGTACGTCTTGCTGGGTCAGCGCGACATTTTTTGCTTCAACTTGGTTTTTCTTCGCTTCTCTAGCTTCACGCTTGGCTTTGGCCTTCGCCCTCTTAGCCACTTCCTCGGGGAAATCAGCGATAGTTTTGAGGGAGTTGGGATGAGCATTTGCTGGCTGTGGTGGTCTGACTTTTTCATCATCGGGGCCAATGCAGTTTTCGGCAATGCAGTCGTTCCATGGTGGTGTGAAGGCAAACAGAATCTGGTACTTCTCGCGAACATTTTCATAATGTACCATTTGCCTGCCCAGTGGCGGCGAATTCTTTGAAGCCTGTTGTTGCGGTCTGTCATTGATTCACCCTCTAGTGGGGTTCTGTAACTATCAGGATCAGACATCTCTGCAGTGGTGTTCTTTTCTCTGCCGCGACCGCCCTTTTTGGGATTTCCATCAGAGAAGATGGTTAGAGCGTCTGTCACCAATTCATCCTCTGGCTGACTGTGAGTAGAGGGAATTTCCTCATCAACTTCTTCGGGTTCAGACTCGTGTTTCTTCTTCGGGGCCTTCGGTGGCTTCGAAGATTTTCCTCCTCCGGTCATTCTCATTCGTTCAGACCTTAACGAAAACTGAGGCAAATTTTCTTCAGAATCTGAATGCTCTTGCGAACTCTGCGACATGACCAACCTGTGAAATAGAATAGATGCGAGGGAAAAAGGGTAGGGTCATAAGCATGCACAGAAAGATTTTGAACGAAAATGGTTTTGAGGGGGTCCAACAAGGAACTCATGGTAAAATATAAAGATATCATCGATAGATTTTACAAGCTAGCCACAAAAAAATTCTAGGCAGGTTGAAAGCTATCTAATCTTTCGGATAATTACACATGAACCCTAGATGAGGAAAACCAGTACGAGGAAGATCTACAAACCGTACAAGTCAAATCCTAGTGATTCCTAAAGATCTACCGTAGTGAAATAAATCGACGTAAATAGCATCGGTAAGAACTGCCCTAAGAACAGAGAGACGGAGAGGAGCAGTTCTGGATCCAAGCGCCCTAACTTGGCAACTTGAATCAACTACGGCAATGCGGGAGGAAGAATACCGCACCGGCATGATCAGCTGCGACGAGATTTCACCGGAGTGGCACGGCAGAACTTCTCGTCGGAGTTGCTTCGAGCACGGGCTCGGGTGGAGATGGATCGAGGGTTTGAGGAACTGAGGAAGAAGACGCGGTGAGGGATATTTATAGCCTGAGAGCTGAACCTCCTCTCCGAAATCTACGTCCCACAGTTGCGGGACGTTCCGCATTCGACGGACATGATCACGATTGTGGAGATCGTGGGCACGTGGCAACCGTTTTTTGCGAGAAACTCGGGAAGAGAGCGGGAGTTCGAAAGGTTTGAAGAAGGGCTTAATGTCAAAAATGGATAAAAGTTCGAAGTTGATTTCTTTCGCGACCAAGGACGTCGGAGAGAGATCTTCTTCATATCAAATTGCATGCTCATGACGGACAACATAGATTTGTATGAGAAAGAATAGAGGGATAAAAGGGTCCGAAACAAAACACTCAGCCATAAGAGAGGAAACACCAAACGAGGAGCTATGAGTGCGTTGTTCATCGGACGAAGCACAAACACGGCAACTTGAAGACAAACATCAAACAGAGAACAAATAAACATAGAAAACCAGCACCAACAATATAGATCTCAGGGCAAAGGATAACCGAATAGAATCCCTAAGAGCGAGTTCCTGCAAGACGAGTTAGTTCTTTCTCGCAACCCACACTTGTGTGGGCAGCGCAGACCTCATGTGTCTTGACTGAGCAGGGTCATTCCTTCGTTGATCTCTGTAGTTCGCCTGTGCAATTCGAGAGTAATCATATGAATATGCATTGAAATTGTTCCCAGAGACATGAACAAAATGATTCGAGGAGGTACGCATGTACTCCTTTTGTTGAGAGTTTGACTGATATCCATTCGAGGAAGTTGATGTGCCATACTGCGAGGAATTATCATTTCCTCGAAGAGAATTACTCTGCATATTCAGGTTAGCAGTGACAGATAAATTTTCAATGATGCACTTCTTCACCCAGATTTGCTTCTTGGGTGAACCAGACCTGCAGTTGGTCCCAACATACCGAGCGAAAACCTTACCATTCCGTTGTTTGAAGAATTTGTAGTTTGAGTCATCAGACTCGTTAGAAACAATGGAAATGGGAGTATCATATCCAGACAGAAGAGCAGGTTCGAGAGTTTTGCTTTTGGCAAGAACCCAACTCGTTCGAGGATATTGCTCGGGAGTCCAGTAGGTTCCATCAATGTTGAGTTTCCTTTCGAAACCCAATCCTTCCTTTCGGGGATTTTTGTGCAGTATTGACTTCTTGAGCACATCACTGAGAGTTTGATGCCCTTTGAGGCTTTTTAGCATTCCTATCTCAAGCAAGTTCTTTAGCCTGCAATTTTCATCAGAGATAGAAACAAATTCCTCGGAAGAGGGGTCAGAGATATCATTCGTAGTGGTTGCAATATTCTCGATGATAGCATTAGATGTTTCAGCATTTGAATCATCATTGCTACGTTCTAGGCATTTTGAGCAAGGAAGCACAAAATCATCAGGAAGGTTGTTAGATTGCTCGGCAAAGAGAGAAGCTTTTTCTTTCACAAGCACGTTATAAGACAATTTCAGTGACTCGAGTTCTTGATTCCTGCTAAGGAGTTCATCTAATAAACTCTCGTAATTGACTGCAAGAGAATCATATCGTTTGGAAAGATCATCAAATGTTGAAGAAAGAGCATCATGCTCTTCAGTCAACTCTTGATTCTTCTCCATCTCTTCGACCAGTAATCCTTCGGATTTCCTGAGATTCTTCTCAAGTTTTTCAGGCTCATCTTGTTGAGATTTTGCAATCTTAACAAGTTTAGCATAGGCAATGTATTCAGAGGAATATTCAGTCATAGATTTTTGGTGTTTTGCTGATACCTGATCCTTTGAGGTTTTTGCCATGAGGCAGAGTGCGATTGGTTCAATATCACTTGAAACATTATCATCAGTGTCTGATTCGAGTGACTTCACAGATGATTCATAAGCCATGAATGCATTGCCTCTTCCTAGGCTTCTGTGAAGCTCTTCGTCGTCTGATTCGGATTCGGATGTCTCATCTTCAGATTCCATATTCATTTCAGCACATACTCTAGTCAGCTGCGATATTATTTTCATATTAGATTCAATGGTTGCTTTAGTTTGCGTGTCAGTGACTGGTCTCTTCGAAGAGGATGAGAGGGATTCATTCTTCTTCGAGAGCTTAGTGTGACGGTCCACTCGAGTGAATCCAGTGCAGTGAAGAGAAATCCATCTATTGCTAGGTTTTTCATCTAGTACCCAGCAAGGACAGTCTGCTATGAAGTGACCGAACTGTTTGCACTTGAAGCACTTTATTTCTTTCGGAGGTAATCTTTTTGAAGATTCAGGCAAGTCAACTTCGTCATCATTTGTGAGACACAAATTTTGCCTTCTGAGATTACCTAGTCTTTCTGTGAGCATTTCTAGCTCTCTTGTGATAGTGTGTTGATTCTCGATATCTTCTTCTTGTGAGCTGCCATAGTGTGAAAGAATTTCTCCTTCGCTTTCCGAAGAAGATTCTTGATACCCATTTTCAAGTTCCATCTTTTCTTCGTGAATAGACAACAGCGTCATGACCTCGACGTAGTGAAGTTCTTCATAGTCTGGTCTTTGCTTGATTTCATCTACGATTGGATCGAAGGTTGCAACAAGAGCACTCAGTAGCTTGTTGACTACATCTCTATCGGTGATATCTGTTACTCCTCGTTGACGAAGTCTTTCAACAATCTTTGTCAACCGATCAGTGAGTTCCATAGCACTTTCCCTATGAAGACTTCTGAAACCAGCAAACATGGCACGAAGCATATCAGTGTCTGGATCTGTTCTGGCAATGAATTCTTCATGAACAGTTTTGATGGCATCCCAGAGTTGCTTGGCAGTGTCAAGCTTTCGGAACCGAATGAAAATGTCTTTCGAGATACTGTCACAGATAATATCTTTTGCTTGAGCGTTCAACCGCAGTCTAGCTTTGTCATCGGAAGTAGGAGCATCAGGGTGCTGAACGGTGTATCCATTTTCCACAATTTGCCAAAGTTCTATGTTGATGGCTTGAAGTCTGATTTTCATTCGCACTTTCCAGTAGACATAGTCATTTCCATCGAAGATAGGAAACCTTTCAGAGTGCGAGGATCCACCTGCATACGACATACTCAAAACTCCAAGGTTGTTAGACCTTTAATAAACAGAGAGGGAGTACCCGCACTGATACCAATTGTTAGGACCGAGAGTATATCGACCAGAGGGGGGTGAATGGGAGATTCAAATTGGACATGTGGAGCAGCCAACGGCCGAACGACACGAGCCCAACGGTCGAAAATTGAGCACAACGGTAACATTCCTCGCGGAGCAAGTAATGCTAACTCCTCAGTTCGAAAGATATCTCCTGCAGCTCCGAAGAACAACGTCTTCTACTGGCAGGTAATCATTCGAAGCATAAAGAGATTTCTCTCAGTCTCGCATAGGTTTGGGCTAAGCATCACAGCGGATCTAAGCTTCGAGAACCTATACCCCTCTTAATAGTACGGAGGTCCTATGACTCAAATGAATGAAAGAAGAACAATGAAAAGAATGCTACGTCTTCACTCCGTCTTCGTCTTCCAGTGCTGCAGTCAATATTCTTCGGACAGAACCACCGAACCAATTGCTTCGCGTCAGTAGTAAATTTTCGAGGGGTTAATTCCTTCACATCAATCTTCTCGCCTACATGACTTCAATCGGATGTAGCTCATTCCCCTCTTCTGTGCAGATATTCTTCGGTGAAGTTCCTCGAACTTGACACCGGAGACAGCATTTTCTTCGGTACTGCATGGACTATTTCTCTCTGTGTGCACTAGCAAACAAATCAGTCCATGCCTGTTTTTGTCAACAATCTCCAAAACACGAGGGGGCAAATATTGCACCAACAGGGCCTGTATTGCTGCCCGCCACAGCTAACTAAACTAACAATGGTGGGCGTCAGTTTTTGCCCGTCACTGGTAACATGTGTCCCCTGGTAAATCTGGACAACTGTTGTCAGTGGCAGGCACGAACTGACGCCCGCCACTGGTAAGTCGATAGAAGTGGTGGGCACACTTTAGCGCCCGCCACTGCTAATTTTTCAAATTACCAGTGGCGGGTGCTAAAGTGCACCCGCCACTAATGGGGGCTTACCTATAAGCCCTTTCCCAGTAGTGTAGGTGCAAGTGTTTGCTTTTGTGTGTGCAGGTGCTGCTAAAGGATTTTGCGTGGTTCTCCTACTGGATTGATAACATTGGTTCTTAACTGTGGGAACTACTTATCTCTACTATACTGCATCATCCCCTCGTCTTCGAGGAAAATACCAACGCAGTCTACAAGTAGCAGTGACACCAATCATTTTAATATCTTCATCATTAGTATGATAGAAACCGGGTGGAATAGCTCTTTCTAAGAATTCTCGCTTAGCTCTCAACCTAGCGGTCCTTCATTTACTTTCATTAGTGGAAACATAGATAGATTTAATAGACTCATTTATATCATGCTTGGGTGGCAAAATTTTAATTTTGAGATTTTCCACATCATGAGCAATTCTATCCATGTTCCTAGCCAATTCATCAACTCTATTCAAATTTTCTTCTATCATGGCATTAAAATTCTTTTGAGAATTAATAAATTCTTTTGTTGCTTTCAAGATTAGTAGGTATCCTATTATTATTATTATAAGAATTACCATAGGGATTACCATAATTATTAGAGGAATTTCCAGGAAACGGTCTAGGATTGAAATTACCGCTATAAGCATTGTTGTTGAAATTATTTCTAGAGACAAAATTCACATCAATAGCATCATTATTTTGCTCAATCAAAGTAGACAATGGCACATCATTAGGATCAATATGAGCACTTTTACTAGCAAACAATTTCATAAGAGCATCCATCTTATCACTCAAAGTATTAATTTCTTCAACAGAGTTTACCTTCTTACTAGTTGGAGTTCGTTCAGTGTGCCATTGAGAATAATTTGTCATAATATTATCTTGGAGTTTTGTAGCTTCTCCCAATGTAATTTCCATAAAAGTACCACCTGCGGCAGAGTCTAGCAAAATTCTAGAAACAAAGTTTAGTCCCGCATAAATTTTTTGTATGATCATTCATAAACTTAAACCATGTGTTGGGCAATTTTTTATCATTAATTTCATTCTCTCCCAAGATTATGCAACATGCTCAAGTTCAAGTTGCTTAAAATTCATAATTTGATTTCTTAAAGAAATAATCTTAGTGGGAGGAAAATACTTGGGAATAAAAGTATCCTTACACTTATCCCAAGAATCAATACTATTTCTAGGCAAGGATGAAAACCAAGTTTTAGCACGATCTCGTAGTGAGAACGGAAATAATTTCAATTTAACAATATCATTATCCACATCTTTCTTCTTTTGCATATCACAAAGTTCAATGAAAGTATTAAGATGGGATGCAGCATCTTCATTAGGACTACCAGAAAATTGTTCTTTCATAACAAGATTAAGCAAAGCAGCATTAATGTCACACGACTCTGCACTAGTGGCGGGAGGAGCAATAGGAGTACTAATAATATCATTATTATTAGTATTGGAAAAGTCACATAATTTTGTGTTTTCTTGAGACATCAGGACGAAGCAAGCAAACTAGCAAACAAGCAAATAAAATATTTTTGTGTTTTTGTAAAAAATGTTTTAGAAGTGGGGGAGATGAAAACGAGAGGCAAATGCAAATAAAAAGGCAAATAAAATAAATGCAAGTGGATGATAGTTTGTGCGAAGGTACTTGATAAATTTTGGTGATGTCTCCCCGGCAACGGCGCGAGAAATTCTTCCTGCTACTTGTAGACTGCGTTGGTATTTCCCCGAAGAGGAGAGGATGATGCAGTATAGTAGAGATAAGTATTTCCCTCAGTTAAGAACTAAGGTTATCAATCCAGTAGGAGAACCACACAAAATCCCTTTAGCAGCACCTGCACACACAAAAGCAAACACTTGCAGCCAACGCAAATAAGAGGGTTGTCAATCCTCTTAGCGGTTATTTGCAAGGATTAATTCTGATAGTGCTAGATAGATAAAGTAAAATACTAAATAAAATAAAAGTAAATAAATTGCAGCAAGGTATTTTTGGATTTTAATATATGATAAAGATAGACCCGGGGGCCATAGTTTTCACTAGAGGCTTCTCTCTCGAACGCATAGCATACGGTGGGTAAACAAATTACTGTTGGGCAATTGATAGAAAAGCAAATAATTATGACGGATTCATGACAATGATCATGTGTATAGGCATCATGTCCGAGACAAGTAGACCGACTCCTGCCTGCATCTACTACAATTACTCTACCCATCGACCGCTATCCAGCATGCATCTAGGGTATTAAGTTAATAAAAACAGAGTAAGGCCTTAAGCAAGATGACATTATGTAGACAAAGTAAACTCAAGCAATATGATTAAACCCCATGTTTTTATCCTTAATGGCAACAATACAAATACGTGTCATGTCCCTTTCTGTCACTAGGATTGAGCACCGCAAGATTGAACCCATCACAAAGCACCTCTCCCATTGCAAGATAAACCAATCTAGTTGGCCAAACCAAATCGATAGATCAGAGAGAAATACAAAGCTATAACAATCATGCATAAAAGAGTTCATAGAAGACTCAAATATTTCTCATGAATAATCTGATCATAAACTCACAATTCATCGGATCCCAACAAACACACCGCAAAAGAAGATTACATCGGATAGAACTCCAAGAACATCGAGGAGAACATGGTATTGAAGATCAAAGAGAGAGAAGAAGCAATCTAGCTACTAGCTATGGACCCGTAGGTCTGTGGTAAACTACTCACACATCATCGGAAGGGCAGCAAGGTTGATGAAGAAGCCCTCCGTGATCGATTCCCCCTCCGGCAGAGTACCGGAAAAGGCCTCCAGATGGGATCGCGGAAGAACAGAGGCTTGCGGCGGCGGAAAGGTTTTCTCTTCTGGCTCCCTGGTATATTGGGAATTTTGGGAATTTATAGCAATGGAGTTAGGTCAAGATGTGCCACGAGGGGCCCACAAGCCTGGGGGGCGCACCATACCCCCCAAGGCGCACCTCCCGAGCTTGTTGCTCCCTCGTGGCTCGTCTGGTCTTCTCCCGAAGCTTCGAGGGTCCCTTCTGGTCCAGAAAAAATTAATCCAAAGTTTTTTTTCTTTGTTTGGACTCCATTTGATAATGATTTTCTGAAAAGGCAAAAACAAGCAAAAAATAGTAACTGACACTGGGCACTGGGTTAATAGGTTAGTCCCAAAAAATGATATATAATGGCATATAATTGCATATAAAACATCCAAGATTGATACTATAATAGCATGGAACAATCAAAAATTATAGATACGTTAGAGACGTATCATGGCTCAGATTCTGAAGAAGATGAATTTGATTTGTAAGAACAGTTTGAACGTTGTAATCTTTGAATTTGGGCCATGTAATGCTGGAATTTGAACCTTGCAAATTTTCTGGTATTTGTGATATAACGTAATTGGATGTTTAATTTGGTTATGCAATCATGTCCTTATAAGTATATATGTTGTTGTTGTTCTCTAGACAGAGCATAGATGTTGTGCAGACAGAGCAAATCGCATCGCCCACGGGCTAAACTAGGGAACCCGTCGGTGATGATTTCATCAATCGCTGACAATTGTTTACCAGCAAGCGTTTGCCCACAACACACACGGGTTAGTAGCAGGAATCATCTATGTCATTATCGGTCTTCCCACACATTTCTGATTACTGACATGTTTGCTGCGTATCACACACATCTTGTTAAGTTGAACCGTTTCTGTTGTGTTGGGTAATCGCAAACAGTTCATCCGAGTGAACCGCATGACATATATCGTACACACCTTGATCTGCTTGACCATTTCTGTTGTGTTGGGTAATCACAAACAGTTCATTCGAGTGAACTTTATGCCATGTATCGCACACACCTCGAACTGGCTGACCGTGTTTGTTATTCTGTCTTATCGCAAATAGTTCGTATGGATCAACTGTATGCCATGTATCGCACACGCGTCTCTAATCTGAATCGTGCTTGATGTCTCTGCCATCGCACACAGTTCGTCTTATTGGTGACGGTTTTATTACAACACCGTTTACGATTCATGCATCGCACACAGTTTGGTCGCGGGGTCTCTGATTCATGTGCCGCGTTAGTGGTCACCTGCAGTAGTGGTAGACAATGATTTTCATGAGAATCCTTGGTACAATGACTATTGAGAATGGATGGATGCCAACTCCCAAGCCAAAATCTCGCAGGAACATAACCTTATGTAGGAACAAAAAGAAGAAAATATCATCGAGCCACAAGAAGAAGTATGAAAAATGATGATCCAGAGGAACATGGAGATGAAGGATGGAATGGCCACTGTCCAGAAACTCTCACCAATGGTAATTGTTTTGACATGATTAATGTGCAACATGATGAAAATGATGAAGGTTATGATTTACCTGCAGCTCCTCATCCTCTTAATTATAATATTACTGTGAAGTTGCAGCCACTAACGTTTCAGGCATCTCTACTTAGCCCGATGCATCGGTATTCGTCCAAGAGTGAGTACGAATTTACATATATGATGCCGATGCACCATAAGCGAGTGCGCCTCCGACCGAGCTCTTCTATGAGGTGCTCCCAGCCCCGGTCGGAGGTAGGTCTCACACTCGGGGTTGATATCCCTTGGGATCCTGGTGGATGACCATATGGAGCACCGAAGCCTAGCTATATGGCTATAAAGAAAGCACTTCCAGGGAGGTAACCCGGAAGTCCGTAGGTGTCTTTCTTAGCTTTGCGTCTTGAGTCTAGTTGCATTTCATGTTGCACTGGCACTTTCGTTTTTGTTTTGAGTAGTTGCTATTTGAGTTGGTTTCGCAATACTTTCATTGGTAAAGTTTGTAAGAATATCGGCAGCCTGTTTTTGTTGCATACTGATACGTCTCCGTCGTATCTACTTTCCAAACACTTTTGCTCTTATTTTGGACTCTAATTTGCATGATTTGAATGAAACTAACCCGGACTGACGCTGTTTTCAGCAGAACTACCATGGTGTTGTTTTTGTGCAGAAATCAAAGTTCTTAGAATTGGACGAAACTTTTTGGAGATTTTTTATGGAATAAATAAAAATTATTGGCGCAAGAATCAACAGAAGAGGGGCCACCTATTGCCCACAAGGCAACTGATACGTCTCCAACGTATCTATAATTTATGAAGTATTCATGCCATGTTTATTATAGTTTTGTATGATTTTGGTGCACTTTTATATGACTTTTATATGATTTTTATGGACTAACATATTGGCCTAGTGCCCAGTGCCAGTTGCTGTTTTCTACTTGTTTTTGGATTTCCAGAAAATCCATATCAAATGAAGTCCAAATGCAGCGAAACTTTTTGATGATTTTTTCTGGAAGGAAACAGACCCAGGAAGCTTCGGGGGAGCAGCAGAAAACACACAGGGGCCCCACAAGCCACCTGGGCGTGCCCCCCCAGGCGCGCCCTGGTGCCTCGTGGGCCCCCTGTGGCCCTTCTTCGCGTGATTCCAACGCCAAAAATTCTTATAAATGCCAAAAACCCCAGAAATAACCCTAGAACTTTGACTCCGCCGCCGCAAGCCTCTATACCAAGGAGATCCCATCTGGAGCCCTGTTTCGGCACCCTGCCGGAGGGGGGAATCATCATCGGAGGCCATCTTCATCATCCCGGCGGTCTCCATGACGAGGAGGGAGTAGTTCACCCTCGAGGTTAGGGGTTTGTACTAGTAGCTATGTGTTTGATCTCTCTCTCGTGTTCTTGATTTGGCACGATCTTGATGTACCGCGAGCTTTGTTAATATAGTTGGATCATATGGTGTTTCTCCCTCTCTATCTTGCTGTGATGAATTGAGTTTTTACCTTTGAGGTTTCACTATTATCGAATTGAATATTTTGATGGATTTGAGAACACTTGATGTATGTCTTGCATATGAATACCCATGGTGACAATGGGGTATTATATTGATTCACTTGATATATATTTTGGCACTCAACTCGTGGATTCCCGAGGTGACATTGGGGTAATCTATGCATAGGGGTTGATGCATGTTTTCGTCCTACTTTCTCCGGTAGAAATCTTGGGGCACTCTTTGAAGTTCTTTATGTTGGATTGAATATTATGAATCTGAAGTTGTTTGATGCATATCGTATAATCAACTCACGGATACTTGTGGTGACATTGGAGTATCTAGGTGACATTAGGGTTGGTTGATGTGTATCATATGGTGTTATTTTAGTACGAACTCTAGGGCTATTTGTGACACTTATAGGGATGGCTCAATAGATTGATCTGAAAGGATAACTTTGAGGTGGTTTCGTACCCTACAACAATTTCTATCTTATGTTCTCCGCTAATAAGAACTTTGGAGTGATTCTTTATCGCACGTTGAGGGATTGTTATATGATTCAACTATGTTAGCACTGTTGAGAGATTGCACTAGTGAAAGTATGAACCCTAGGCCTTGTTTCTAAGCATTGCAATACCGTTTGTGCTCCGTTTTATCACTTGCTACCTTGCTGTTTTTATATTTTCAGATTACAAAAACCTATATCTACTATCCATACTACACTTGTATCACCATCTCTTCGCCAAACTAGTGCACCTATACAATTTGCCATTGTATTGGGTGTGTTGGGGACACAAGAGATTTCTTGTATTTGATTGCAGGGTTGTTTGAGAGAGACCATCTTCATGCTACGCCTCCCATGGATTGATAAACCTTAGGTCATCCACTTGAGGGAAAATTGCCACTGTCCTACAAAACTCTGCGCTTGGAGGCCCAACACGAGTCTACAAGAATAAGTTGTGTAGTAGACATCAAGCTCTTTTCTTGCGCCGTTGCCGGGGAGGTGAGTGCTTGAAGGTATATCTTTAGATCTTGCAATTGAATCTTTTAGTTTCTTGTTTTATCACTAGTTTGGTTTATATAAGAAAACTACAAAAAATGGAATTGATGTTGCCTCATATTATTCATATTTATAATGTCTTTCTTGAAAATGATGGATCGGAAAATTGTGCCAAAGTGTTAGAAGAAGAATTTAATAAAATGTTTGGCATAAAATCTTTGAATGATGAGCATGATTGCAATTTTGTTAGTATGAATTCTATGAATATCCATGATGCTAATGATATGCAAAGCCATAAGCTTGGGGATGCTATGTTTGATGAATATGATATTTTTAGCCCCCCAAGTTTTGATGAAAAATTTTATTATGATGATTGCATGCCTCCTATTTATGATGATTACAATGATGAAAGTGGGTTTGGAAGAGTGTCAACTTTATTTACTAATGATCCCACTATTTTGTAGGGTGTTGAATCTTATTGTAATAATTATGAAAGTGGATTTGGAGAGGTCATGACTTTATTTAATGATGATTCCACTATTTTGGAAGAGGTTTTAACTGACTATGATAACAAAGTTGCTATCTATGATGATTATTGTGATGACATGTATGCTATAAAGAATAATGATAACCATGAAACTTGTCATCATGATTTTAATTTTCAATTGGATTATGCCAATCAAGTATCTCATGATAGTTATTTTGTTGAATCTGCTCCCACTATTATTGATGAGAACAAATTTGCTTATGTGGAGAGTAATAAAATTTCTATGCTTGTAGGTCATGAAAAGAATGCTTTATGTGATAGTTATATTGTTGAATTCATTCATGATGATACTGAAAATTATTATGAGAGAGGATCATATGCTTGTAGGTGTTGCAATAATATCAAGTTTCCTCTCTATGTGTTGAAAGTTTTGAAGTTATGCTTGTTTTGCCTTCCTATGCTAGTTGATTCTTGCTCCCATAAATTGTTTGCTCACAAAATTCCTATGCATAGGAAGTGTGTTAGGATTAAATGTGCTTGCCATGTGATTCATGATGCTCTCTTTGTGTTTCAATTCTTTACTTCTATGCGAGCATCATTGAAATCATCATGCCTAGCTAAAAAGGCATTAAAGAAAAGCGCTTGTTGGGAGACAACCCAATATTTATACCTAATGTTTTTGTGTGTCCACATGATTAATATACTATAGTAATCATGTTTTATATGTATTCTTTCAATAATGTGCCAAGTAAAGCCTTTGGGATAGTGTGGATGCTTGTTGATTTGATTCTGTGCAAAAACAGAAACTTTTGTGTCCAGTGCTGGAATTTCTATTCTGTACTGGAGCGTGAGAAAATTCTGAAATTTTTTACACAGTATTGGGTTACAAATTTTTTACGTTTTCCTAATTTTTTCAGAATTTTTGGAGGTACATAAGTATGGTTTTTAAATCGCTCACTACATGCTGTTTTGTTTTTGACAGATTCTGTTTTTATTGCATAGTTTGCTTGTTTTAGTGTTTCCATAGCCTATATTGAGTAATATAAATTGTGAAAATGATAGAATACAGTAGGAATTATGTGATAACAATTATGAAACTTGTCTTGACAGTACCTAAGTGGATGATTTATTTCTATCATACTAACCTATCTCACAAGACCCGTTAAGTTTTGTGTGATTGAAGTTTTCAAGTTTTGCGTGAGATAACGATATGAGGAAAATAAGGAGTGGAAAGACCCTAAGCTTGGGGATTCCCAAGGCACCCCAAGGTAATATTCAAGGAATACCCAAGCAACTAAGCTTGGGGATGCCCCGGAAGGCATCCCCTCTTTCGTCTTCAACATTATCGGTAACCTTACTCGAAGCTATATTTTTATTCGTCACATAATATGAGTTTTGCTTGGAGCGTCATTTTATTTTGTTAAGATTTGCTTTATGTTATCAATAATCATGTTTTGTATCTTTTAGTTCAATAAAATGCCAATTATATCCTTTACCATGCTCAGTTTGCAAGTTCATGTGTTGCTGTTTGAAAACAGAAAGTTTTCTGTTATGTCCAGAATATTCCTGAATAGTCAGAACATGATAAAAATCTGAAATTTTTACACAGTAAGAATGCATGAGTTATATGTCACGTGGTAATTTTTCAGAATTTTTAGAGTTAGGGAAGTATGAATTTTAAATCCCCATTTACAGATTCCTCTGTTTTGACAGATTTCGGTTATAGTTGCATTGTTTGCATATGTTGCTTGTTTAATATTTCTATTTGTGGATAGGAGTATTAAATATGCAGAGGCATTACAGTAGAGAATGTTAAGGTTTTGAGTTGATTTGTACTAACTTATCTCACGAGTTCTTGTTGAGTTTTGTGTGGATGAAGTTTTTAAGATTTAGAGAAACCGTGATATGAGAGGAATTAAGGAGACACAAGAGCTCAAGCTTGGGGATGCCCAAGGCACCCCAAGACAACATTCCAAGAAGTCTCAAGCAACTAAGCTTGGGGATGCCCCGGTTGGCATCCCACCTTTCTTCATCAACAATTATCGGTTAGTCTTGGTTGAGCCTAAGTTTTTGCTTCTTCACATGAGATGTGCTATTCTTGGAATGTCATTTTATTTTCTTTGCTGTTTGAATAAAATACTTAAGATCTGAAATTTTTAAATGAGAGAGAGTCCTCACATAGCTACTTAATTACTTAACTACTCATTTGATCTTCACTCATATCTTTTTGGAGTAGTTTGTCATTTACTCTTGTGCTTCACTTATATCCTATGAGTAAATTGTGAAAGAATTGAATATCATAAAGTTGAGATTATATGTGCTTCATATGCTTGTATCATGCCTAGTAGTAGTTTCACATTGGGTTTTGAAAGTGAAATCTATTGAAGCTTGACAATCACAATATTGGTCATACAAGCAATTCATGAATGATTAGTATAAGGAAGAGAACTTTCACATATAAATATATTATCTTGGACATCTTTTATGATTGTGAATACCCATTAATTATTTTCAAACTTGAGAAAATTAGTTGAAGTTGGACAAGGAAGACAACATAATGAGTCATGTTTGGATATATTTGCATAGAAGTTATATTGTTATGGATCCTCCAACATGTGGTGCTTGCTTAGGATCTTTTGCTAGCCAAAAATTTGTACTAAGTAGAGATGCAACTTGTGCATCCAAAAACCCTTAAACCCAGTTTCTTGCCATGAGTGTCCAGCATATCTACATATGGATTGAATAAGATCCTTCAAGTAAGTTGTCATCGGTGCAAAAAGCAATAAAAATTGCTCCTAAAATATGTATGATCTTTTATTGCAAGGGAAAATAAGCGTTGTACGAACTTGTGATGGTAAAGAAATAAAAGCGACAGACTGCATAATAAAGATTGCTATCACAAGGGGCAATATAATGTGACGTTCCTTTGCATTAAGGGCTTGACATCCAAAAATAAAAAGCGCATGACAACCTCTGCTTCCCTCTGCGAAGGGCCTATATTTTACTTTATGTATTTACTTTTATTCAAGAGTCAATAGTATTACTTCTCATTTCAACCTTAATTATTCTCTAGTTGGCAAGCATCATGTGGTGGGGAAAGATCCAGGCACATATGGCCAGTCAAATATATTTGATCATGAATTATTATTGTTGACAATTATCTCTATGATAAATAAGTTGGGAGGCAAAACATTAAGCCCCTATCTTTCTCTGTGTTCGATGGATGCCATTTGTTCTAAGAATATGCTTTGAGTACTAGCAATCATAGAAGACTATATGATAATTGAGTATGTGGAGCTCTTACTTAGACTTTGTTGAAGATAAGTTGAATTGCAATTGTTTGGTGACTAAGAACATAGGTTGTTAAGTTTCAAGAGAATGCATTGTTTGAACCATAACATGTGAATTGATTGCTACTTTATCATGATGAGTTTTATGAGAAAGAGTTGCTGTTATGATGCTAGGAAAAGTGATTGAAATTATCATTGATCAAACTTATGCACTATGCTAGCATTCACACTTCATAAATTATTTCTTTTATCATTTACCTACTCGAGGACGAGCAGGAATTAAGCTTGGGGATGCTGATACGTCTCCAACGTATCTATAATTTATGAAGTATTCATGCCATGTTTATTATAGTTTTGTATGATTTTGGTGCACTTTTATATGACTTTTTTATGATTTTTATGGACTAACATATTGACCTAGTGCCCAGTGCCAGTTGCTGTTTTCTGCTTGTTTTTGGTTTTCCAGAAAATCCATATCAAATGAAGTCCAAATGCAGCGAAACTTTTTTGATGATTTTTTCTGGAAGGAAACAGACCCAGGAAGCTTCGGGGGAGCAGCAGAAGACCCACAGGGGCCCCACAAGCCACCTGGGCGCGCCACCCCCCAGGCGCGCCCTGGTGCCTCGTGGGCCCCCTGTGGCCCTTCTTCGCGTGATTCCAATGCCAAAAATTCTTATAAATACCAAAACCCCCAGAAATAACCCTAGAACTTTGACTCCGCCGCCGCAAGCCTCTATACCAAGGAGATCCCATCTGGAGCCCTGTTCCGACACCCTGCCGGCGGGGGGAATCATCACCGGAGGCCATCTTCATCATCTCGGCGGTCTCCATGACGAGGAGGGAGTAGTTCACCCTCGAGGCTAGGGGTATGTACTAGTAGCTATGTGTTTGATCTCTCTCTCGTGTTCTTGATTTGGCACGATCTTGATGTACCGCGTGCTTTGTTAATATAGTTGGATCATATGGTGTTTCTCCCTCTCTATCTTGTTGTGATGAATTGAGTTTTTACCTTTGAGGTTTCACTATTATCGAATTGAATATTTTGATGGATTTGAGAACACTTGATGTATGTCTTACATATGAATACCCGTGGTGACAATGGGGTATTATATTGATTCACTTGATATATATTTTGGCACTCAACTCGTGGATTCCCGAGGTGACATTGGGGTAATCTATGCATAGGGGTTGATGCATGTTTTCGTCCTACTTTCTCCGGTAGAAATCTTGGGGCACTCTTTGAAGTTCTTTATGTTGGATTGAATATTATGAATCTGAAGTTGTTTGATGCATACCGTATAATCAACTCACGGATACTTGTGGTGACATTGGAGTATCTAGGTGACATTAGGGTTGGTTGATGTGTATCATATGGTGTTATTTTAGTACGAACTCTAGGGCTATTTGTGACACTTATAGGGATGGCTCAATAGATTGATCGGAAAGGATAACTTTGAGGTGGTTTCGTACCCTACAACAATTTCTATCTTATGTTCTCCGCTAATAAGAACTTTGGAGTGATTCTTTATCGCACGTTGAGGGATTGTTATATGATTCAACTATGTTAGCACTGTTGAGAGATTGCACTAGTGAAACTATGAACCCTAGGCCTTGTTTCTAAGCATTGCAATACCATTTGTGCTCCGTTTTATCACTTGCTACCTTGCTATTTTTATATTTTCAGATTACAAAAACCTATATCTACTATCCATACTACACTTGTATCACCATCTCTTTGCCGAACTAGTGCACCTATACAATTTGCCATTGTATTGGGTGTGTTGGGGACACAAGAGATTTTTTTGTATTTGATTGCAGGGTTGTTTGAGAGAGACCATCTTCATGCTACGCCTTTCACGGATTGATAAACCTTAGGTCATCCACTTGAGGGAAAATTGCCACTGTCCTACAAAACTCTGCGCTTGGAGGCCCAACACGAGTCTACAAGAATAAGTTGTGTAGTAGACATCAAGCTCTTTTTTTGCGCCGTCTGACCTAATTGTGTAGTAGACATCAAGCTCTACAAGAATAAGTTGTGTAGTAGACATCAGCAACAGGGAGCGACCTCCCCTAGGGCGCGCCCTGATGCCTTGTGGGGCCCACGGGCGGCTGTCTGACCTAATTCCAATGCTATAAATTCACTTTCCCCGAGAAAAAAATAGAAGAAGAAGTTTCATCGCGTTTTACGATACAGAGCCGCCGCCACCTCCTGTTCTTCATCGGGAGGGCTGATCTGGAGTCCGTTCGGGGCTCCGGAGAGGGGGATTCGATGCCGTCGTCATCATCAACCATCCTCCATCACTAATTTCATGATGCTCACCACCGTGTGTGTGTAATTTCTTTGTAGGCTTGCTGGACGGTGATGGGTTGGATGAGATTTATCATGTAATCGAGTCAATTTGTTAGGGCTTTGATCCCTAGCTAGTATCCATTATGTTCTGAGATTGATGTTGCTATGACTTTGCTATGCTTAATGCTTGTCACTAGGGCCTGAGTGCCATGATTTCAGATTTGAACCCTCTATGTTTTCATGAATACATTTGTGTTCTTGATCCTATCTTGCAAGTTATATGCACCTATTACGTGTTATGATCTGCATACCCCAAGGTGACAATAATTGGGATTCTTTCCGGTGATTACCATAGTTTGAGGAGTTCATGTATTCACTATGTGGTAATGCTTTGTTCCAGTTCTCTATTAAAAGGAGGCCTTAATATCCCTTAGATTTCCTTATGGACCCCGCTGCCACGGGAGGGTAGGACAAAAGATGTCATGCAAGTTCTTACTATAAGCACGTATGACTATATACGGAATACATGTCTACATTACATTGATGAATTGGAGCTATTGTGTATCGCCCTAGGTTGTGATTGTTACATGATGAATGCCATCCAACATAATTATCCATCACTGATCCAATGCCTACGCTTTTCACATATTGATCTTTGTGAAGTTACTTTCGTTTTTGCTGCTGTTACAATCACTACAAAACTGCTACTGTTACGGTCTCTGTTACTATTGCTACTGTTACTATTGCTATTGAAACTATCATACTACTGTGCTACTAAACACTTTGCTGCAGATATTTAGTTCTCCAGGTGTGGTTGAATTGACAACTCAACTGCTAATACTCACAAATATTCTTTGGCTCCCCTTGTGTCGAATCAATAAATCTGGGTGAAATACTACCCGCGAAAACTGTTGTGATCCCCTATACTTGTGGGTTATCAAGACCTTTTTTTGGTGCCGTTGCCGGGGAACATAGCTCTATTTGTTGAGTCACTTGGGATTTATATCTGTTGATCACTATGAAGAATCTGAAAGACGCTAAGACCAATATCGTTCCCTCTAAGACGAGGGCAGGTAAGGAACTGCCATCTAGCTCCGCACTTGATTCACCTTCTGTTTTGAGTAGGCTTGCGACACCACCACCTGCTATTCATTCTGATATGTCACAAGTTATTGATGATACTACTTCCGCTATGAATGAAACTATTGATGATGCTAGTACTATGCTTGATAATACTGTGCCACTTGGTGAATTTCTTGATGAACAAATTGCTAAAGCTAAAGAAACTGAAAATGTTGAAACTCTTGAAAATTATGATTCACCTATTATGCCTAGCTCTACTACTAGAGTTGAAATGCCTGAGACATCTGATGGTTATGTTTTTGATAGAGAGACAGCTAGGGCTATTCTTGCTTGTAATGATAGAGATGAAGTCAGAAAATTGCTTGCTGAGTTGAAAGAAAAATCTATGAGGGAGAGAATGAAATATGATCCTAAGTTTGCTACCTCTCCCATATTTCTTACTGATAAGGATTATGAATTCTCTGTTGATCCTGGGTTAATTACTTTGGTTGAATCCGATCCTTTTCATGGATATAAAACTGAAACTGTTGTGGCACACCTTACTAAGTTGAATGATATTGCCACCCTATTTGCTCATGAGGAAAAAATTTGCTATTATTATATTCTTAAGTTGTTTCCTTTCTCATTGAAGGGTGATGCTAAGAAATGGTTTAATACTCTTGCTCCTGGTTGTGTGCGTAGTCCCCAGGATATGATATATTACTTCTCTAAAAAATATTTTCCTACTCATTAGAAACAAGATGCCTTACAGGAAATATTTAACTTTGTGCAAATTGAAGAAGAGAATCTCCCTCAAGCTTGGGGGAGGCTTCTCCAATTATTTAATGCTTTGCCTGATCATCCTCTTAAGAAGAATGAAATACTTGATATCTTTTATAATGGACTAACCGATGCTTCTAGGGACTACCTAGATAGTTGTGTTGCTTGTGTTTTCAGGGAACGAACTGTTGGACAGGCTAAAGTACTATTGAATAATATATTCAGAAATGCTGATGATTGGACACTTCCTGAACCTCCACCTAAGTCAATTCCGAAGAAAAGAGGTATTCTATTCCTCAGTCCTGAAGATATGCAAGAAGCTAAGAAATCTATGAAGGAAAAAGGGTATTAAAGCTGAAGACGTTAAGAATTTACCACCTATTGAAGAAATACATGGGCTCGACATCCCGACACAGGTAGTGGAGGTAAATTCTCTCACTAGATTCAATGAAAGTGATATTCCCTATAATAAATCTGCTAGTCAATGCTTGGATGAATTTGATAACTACATTGTTAAGCAAGAACACTTTAATATATATGTTAGCAATCAATTAAAATGAAATGCCATCATGATTGAACGCTTGAGTGATTTGATGTTTAGAACTGCTAATGATGTTAAATGCTTGAGTAAACATGCTTCTATGGTTCAAACTCAGTTAGAACAAATAGCCAAGTCACAAAATAATTTGCTTGATGAGATGAATAATAAAATGAATGATCAAGCTGTTAGAGTTGTTACTAGAGGAGGTAGAATGACTCAGGAGGCCTTGTGTCCTGAAGGTCATCCTAAAAGAATTGAACAAGGTTCTCAAAGAAATAATATTGATGTGCCTAGTCCATCTAAGAAGAAAAAGAAAAAGGAAAATGATAGGACTTTGCATGCTTCTAGTGAACCTGAGATAGAAAAACCTCCTGAGAATCATAATGCTGTTTCTATTTCTGATGCTGAGACACAATCTAGTAATGAACATACACATAGCTATAATGATAATGATAATGAAGATGTTCATGTTGATGCTCAACCAGAAAATGATGTAGAAATAGAACCTGCTGTTGATCTTGATAACCCACCTCCTAAGAACAAAAGATATGATAAAAGAGACTTTGTTGCTAGAAAACATGGGAAAGAAAGAGAACCATGGGTTCAGCAACCTATGCCTTTTCCCACTAAACCATCTAAAAACAAGGATGAGGAAGACTTTGAGCACTTTGTTGAAATGCTTAGACCTATCTTTTTGCGCACTCGCTTGATTGATATGTTGAAAATGTCTCCCTATGCTAAATACATGAAAGATATTGTAACTAATAAAAGAAAGATACCTGAAGCTGAAATTTCCACCATGCTTGCAAATTATTCTTTTAAGGGTGGAGTACCTAAAAAGTTAGGAGATCCCGGAATACCTACTATACCATGCTCCATTAAAAGAAGTTATGTTAAAACTGCTCTATGTGATTTGGGAGCCGGTGTTAGTGTTATGCCTTTCTCTTTATATAAAAGACTTGATTTGAATAAGCTCACACCTACTGAAATATCTTTACAAATGGCTGATAAATCCACTGCTATACCTATTGGAATTTGCGAGGATGTGCCTGTTGTTGTTGCAAATGTTACTATCTTAACGGACTTTGTTATAGTTGATATGCCCGAGGACGACAACATGTCGATTATCTTTGGAAGACCCTTTTTGAATACTGCAGGGGCTGTTATAGATTGCAATAAAAGCAAGGTCACTTTTCATGTCAATGGTAATGAGCATACGGTTTATTTCCCGAAGAAACAAACTTCGGTGAATGGTATCAATTGTATTGAAAAGGTTTCAACAATTACTATTGGGGGATTCAAATTTACTCTTCCTACTGTCAAAAAGGAATATGAAATTCTTATTGTTGGGGAGATGCATATCCCCATTGAGGTAACTTAGTGTTATACGAAAATTCTTCGGTTTCATGTCACTCGGAAATAGTTTGTTAATAAGACTTGATCAACCTTATTAATGGATTCTTTTTGAAGGGCATGTGGTCGATGAATTTAGTAAGCACAACTTTTTGTAATCTTAGTTTGCTCTCTGTTATTTCTAGTTTAAATAAAATAAAATGCCATGATTATCCTGTTTTCTGAATTATCCGTGCAATAAAAAATGGCCCAAAAATAAAAGTGCTCAGAATGCAATAAAATTTTAACATGATTTTT
Organism: Elymus sibiricus; assembly: GCA_039707655.1. Lineage (NCBI taxonomy): Eukaryota > Viridiplantae > Streptophyta > Magnoliopsida > Poales > Poaceae > Elymus > Elymus sibiricus. The sequence goes on from CM077676.1 coordinate 314,265,558, forward strand.
TCTGGAATATATAAAAAAAATTGGCACGGAAAACAACCCAGGGGGTGCACCTGTTGCCCACAAGGCAACAGGGCGCGGCCACCCCAGAGCGCGCCAAGATGCCTTGTGGGTCCCACAGGGACCCACTCACTTATCCATTCAGCCCACTTCATCTCCTATCTCCAGAAAATATCATGGTAGCTCTCTCTCTCTCTCTCTCTCTCTCTCTCTCTCTCGTGTTCTTGCTCCCAAACCTGAGATTTTCGATCTCTTTGCTCGGAGCTCCATTTCCGAAACTGTTTTGAGGGATTGCTCCTTTGTATGTGACTCTCCCATTGCTCCAATTAGTTTTTGCTTTAGTGGATTATCTTTGGCATAAATTGCTGCTATCGGTGCTACTGAAAATGAGTTTGCATGTTAAATTCTTTGAGTTTTAAGTAGTTTGAATGCTAGATATAGCCTCTAGGCACTTTTATGAGTAGTTGCTATCAATCTTGTGAAGTTTTGTTAACATCTCTTTGTGGTCCAAAAATGTTCAGAAATTTGTTCGTAGGAATATGAACATTTTCAGGAGGAGTTCTTCAAGGAGGAGGTCCTCTGAAGCATCATCGAGCGAAAGCCCAGCACGCCAATCATATGTTGAACCAAGGGCAAGTTCGGTGCGAGGTGCCGAAGCAAAATCGTGTCGATGGCCGTGAAATGAGTTCATGCTAGGTGCAGGCATCAAGGAAGAATTTGACCAGTATATTCACAACACCGAGCTCTCCGCCTTCATCGCAGATAAGCCACCACAACACTACAGCCTCACTCATTCATTCACTCAAAAATTTGAGTATCATTCTTGCACTTCTAGAGTTTCATTCCATCTCTATGATAGATCTTATAGTATGCCTCTAGAAGAATTCTGTGATGCCTGCAAAATTCCATTTTGGGGTTCACTCAGTGAACCACGACAATCTGATTATGAACTGTTTCTCAATAGCCTTTGCAATGGTGAGGATAGGGGAGTTACACAAGCTAGAATAAAAAGCATTCACTTTCCCTCTATTCGGTATTTTTCACTCTTTAATGGCAAATGCATTGTTGGTAAACAAGACTGTAGTGCACTTTGTGCTCCTGACCTGAGCCTCATTCACGCCGCTTTAACGGGTAGCAGACATTATAATCTTGGGGCTATTGTTGCACGTAGGTTGCACCACAACTCGGGTAATGGTGATTTGTATGGAGGAATTTATGCCTCCCAGGTAGCTGTAAGGCTAGTGGTCTCGTCCAGGCCTAATGATCCTCTTTTACCTGATAAATATTTGAATTTTGAGGCAATGCAGAACCATGAGTTTATTAAGTGCAACACTCACAGATATGACTATAACTTGATATTCGACAAATATCATTCTGTGTTTGTTGTTTTGCCTGCTCCTGCCCTCTTTGATTTCCAGAACAAACAGAGATATTTTCTTCATGAAAATGAGGTGCACGAGTATAACGCGGCAGTTGAGGTTGCCCGTCTGGCTGAGAAGGCGGCTCGGAACGCCTCCACGAGCTACCACTTCGACTATTATCCTGGACAACCATGGCAGTAGGCCAAGCTATGCCAAAAGCCTAAGCTTGGGGGAGTACGTATCTCTCACTGACATTATATTCATGTTCACACATTCATTCCAGTTGTCGGTGTTCATCCTTTTTCATTGTATATCCATGTTAGTTTTATTTTCACTTTCTTCTTGTGTGTTTGAAAAAATTTCAAAACTCCGAAAAAAATTCTCGCTTCTTTTCGGTTTTCTTTCTCTTTAGTTAGTTCGTAGTATTAAAAGAAAACCCAAAAAGATTTCTCGTTTCTTCTTTTGCTTGTTGGGAGTTCTCCCGTGTAAATAGTTTTCTCGCTTTTCGTTTTTCTTCGTTAATTTGCTTTCCTTCAGAAAAACTAAAAACTCCAAAAATATTTCAGTGTGTTTCTCTGAAATTCTTTTCTTTTCGTTGAGTCATCGTAGGGAGAAGACCACGATGAAAATGTTGAGTGGCTCTCATATGCATTACTGTTGATGTAACGAAGAGCCAATATTACTTTGTCTTCTCCCTTGTATAAAATGTTTGCAGATTCCAGCCTAGTCCATGGCACTCTTGCACTATTATTATTTTCACATCATTCGGTCGTGCAAGTGAAAGGCAATAATGACGATGATTTGATGATGTGACTGTGGCAAGGAAAAGCTGGTATGAACTCTTCTTGTTTTTGTTTTTGTAAATATGTTTAACTCAGTATCCATGATTCAACATATTATGAGTAAACATGTTTGTGATGACAATTAGAGATTATAGTTGCTCATGCCATGCTTAAGTAGCTAGGAGTGGATAATGGTTTATCTTAGATGTTAACATGCATTAAAATGGTTATGATGTAGTATGTTAATATGGTATACTCCTCTGAATGTTTCAAGTGGCTTGAATTGGCACATGTTCATACATGTAGTTGATTCAAAACCAACATAGCCTCCACGATATTTATGTTCAGGGTGTCTATATCCTACTCATGCTAGTATTCAATGTTACTTATTCTCAATGCATGATCATGACCGTTTTCGCTCTCTAGTTGGTCACTTCTCAATCTATTTGCTAGCCTTCGCCTGTACTAAGCGGGAATACTGCTTATGCATCCAAAATCCTTAAACTAAAGTTGTTCCAGATGAGTCCACTATATCTACCTATATGCGGTATTACTCTGCCGTTCCAAGTAAATTTGCATGTGCCACCTCTAATCATTCAAATAAACATCTGTTTTGTGTGCCCGTACCGCTCATGGAGTGACAGGGGCGGTCAGTATCTTCCATGCTAAGCGGGTTATTCTCAGATGAGTGTTTATTCACTTGTCATTGCACGAGAGAGGCTGGTATTTGGGATGCCCAGTCCTATGCTCAAAATCGAAAATATATAATGCAAACAAACTCCCCCGGAAAGTTGTTGGTATGGAGGGCACCCGAGGATTCGGCTAGCCATGGCTTGTGTTGGTATGGTGGAGGGGGAGTAAACTTTACCTTTCCGCTTGGGAACCGCCTATAATGTGTTTAGCATGGAAGATATTGAAAACTCTCGGTCGTGACATTGACAGGAAAAGTACACCTCCCGAAATTATTTTTCATCTCTGATTTAAGCTTCGAGCTCTGGCACCTCTGCAAATCCATGCTTCCCTCTGCGAAGGGCCTATCCTTTTACTTTTATGTTATTTTACTTTTATTGCTGAGTCTCACCTTCTCATTATAAGCACCAATCCTGAGAGCACTATTGTCATCCTTATGCATTGAGTATAGTTAATGTTGTGTGCATCATGACTAGATCTTTTCTACCTTGAATTACAATGTTTAGTCACTGCTTGAACTTTGGAGGTGCTCTGCATTTATGTTTTGCGGTCTCAGAAAGGGCTAGCGAGATACCATGTTATCATATTATATCATGATTGTTTTAACAAATTGTTGGCATTTGAGATATGTTATTATTGCTCTCTAGTTGATTATGTCATTGATATGAGTAAATGTAGTTTTTAAAAGTTATTATGAGCATGATTAGTTCATGATCTTTGCTGAAAACCTTGGTACTATTTAAGCTTATATAAGGATACAAGAACAAAGAGTTCATAAAAAGTTTTTCTTTATCACTTTCAGTTTGTCAACTGAATTGCTTGAGGACAAGCAATGAGTTAAGCTTGGGGAGTTGATACATCTCCATCGTATCTACTTTTCCAAACACTTTTGCTCTTGTTTTGGACTCTAATTTGCATGATTTGAATGAAACTAACCCGGACTGACGCTGTTTTCAGCAGAACTACCATGGTGTTGTTTTTGTGTAGAAATCAAAGTTCTCGGAATTGGACGAAATTTTTTGGAGATTTTTTATGGAATAAATAAAAATTACTAGCGCAAGAATCAACAGAAGAGGGGCCACCTGTTGTCCACAAGGCAACAGGGCGCGACCCCCCCTAGGGTGTGCCCTGATGCCTTGTGGGGCCCACAGGCGGCCGTCTGACCTAATTCCAACGCTATAAATTCACTTTCCCTGAGACAAAATAGAAGAAGAAGTTTCATCGCATTTTACGATACGAAGCCGCCGCCACCTCCTGTTCTTCATCGGGAGGGCTCATCTGGAGTCCGTTCGGGGCTCTGCTACTTGTAGCTTGCGTTGGTATTTCCCCGAAGAGGAAGGGATGGTGCATCACAGTAGAGATAAGTATTTCCCTCAGTTATGAAACCAAGGTTATCGAACTAGTAGGAGAATCACGCAACACCTCGTTAGCAGTACCTGCACACAAACAACAAACCCTTGCACCCAACGCAAACGAGGGGTTGTCAATCCCTTGGCGGTCAATTGCAAGATTAAATTGTATGTGATAGATTGATAGATTGAAACAAAAATACAAAATAAAATAAGTAAAAGAGCAATATTTTTAGGGTTTTAGTAATATGATTTAGATAGACCCGGGGGCCATAGGTTTCACTAGAGGCTTCTCTCGAGAAAATAGCATACGATGGGTAGACAAATTACTGTTGGGCAATTGATAGAAAAGCAAATAATCATGACGATATCCAAGGCAATGATCATGTATATAGGCATCACGTCCAAGATTAGTAGACCGACTCCTACCTGCATCTACTACTATTACTCCACACATCGACCGCTATCCAGCATGCATCTAGTGTATTAAGTCCATAAAGGAACGGAGTAATGCCTTAGAACGATGACATGATGTAGACAAGATAAACTCACGTATGAATAAACCCCATCTTTTTACCCTTAGTAGCAACGATACATACGTGTCATGTCCCTTTCTGTCACTGGGATTGAGCACCGCAAGATCGAACCCACTACAAAGCACCTCTTCCCATGGCAAGATAAATCAACTCAGTTGGCCAAACCAAATCAATAGATTGGAGAAGAAATACAAGGCTATAATAATCATGCATAAAAGAGTGCAGCAAAGACTCAAATAATTTCATGGATAATCTGATCATAAACTCACAATTCATCGGATCCCAACAAACACACCGCAAAAAGTGATTACATCGGATAGAACTCCAAGAACATCAAGGAGAACATTGTATTGAAGATCAAAAAGGGAGAAGAAGCCATCTAGCTACTGCCTATGGACTCGAAGGTCTGTGGTAAACTACTCACACATCATCGGAAGGGCAGCAAGGTTGATGTAGAGCCCCTTCGTGATCGATTCCCCCTCCGGCGGAGTACCGGAGAAGGCCTCCAGATGGGATCTCTCTGGAACAGAAACTTGCGGCGGCGGAAAAAGTATTTCGTGGACTCTCCTGAGGGTTTCTGATTTTTTCTGAATTTATAGTGCTGGAATTAGGTTAAACGGAGCTCTGTGGGCCCCATGAGGCACCAGGGTGCGCCTGCCCCTCCCAAGCGCGCCCTGGTGGCTCGTGGGCCCCACCAGGAGGGTCTTCTGGTCTCCTCCCGAAGCTTCTAGTGTTTATCTTGGCTAATAAAAAATCTCCAAAAAGTTTCGTGGCATTTGGACTTTGTTTGGTATTGATTTTCTGTAAAACAAAAACAGGGCAGAAAACAGCAACTGGCACTGGGCACTAAGTTAATAGGTTAGTCTCCAAAAATGATATATAATTGCTGTAAATGATCAAAAAAACATCCAAGATTGATAATATAACAACATGGAACAATAAAAAATTATAGATACGTTGGAGACGTATCAGCATCCCCAAGCTTAATTCCTGCTCTCCCTCGAGTAGGTAAATGATAAAAACAGAATTTTTGATGCGGAATGCTGCCTAACATATTCATCACATATTCTTTTCTTTTGTAGCATGGACATTGGACTTGAATGATTCAAATCAATAGTCTATAATTTGACATGAAGATATAAATACTCAAGCATGCTAACAAGCAACCATGTCTTTCAAAATATCAACGCTAAAGAATGTTATCCCTAGCCCATTATGCTCAATCATTGATCCATTCATGAAACACACTCAAATATTAGCTACACACAATGCACAAGTATGACAATAGTGCTCTCTAGTTGGTGCTTTTGTAAGATAAGATGGAGACTCAAGAAAAATAAAAATTGCATAAAAGTAAATAGATAGGCCCTTTGCAGAGGGAAGCAGAGATTTGTCAAATGTGCCAGAGCTCAAATCTGAAATTAAAGAGATAAAAATATTTTGAGAGGCATGCTTTTCCTGTCAACGAAAACGACCGAGAATTCCCAATATTTTCCATGCTAGACACATCGTAGGTGGTTCCCAAACAGAAAGTAAAGTTTATTTCCTTTCCACCATTCTTTCACAATCCATGGCTAGCCGTATCACGGGTGCCCTCCATACCATAACTTTCCAAGGAATTTTGTTGTTATTAATTTTGATTTCATTGTGGGACTGGGCATCCCTATTACCAACCATTCTCTCGTGCAATGACAAGTGAATAAACACTCATCGTGAGAATAACACACCTAGCATGGAAAATAATGGCCACCCCCTGCCGCTTCATGAGCGGTACGGGCACACAAAACAGAAAAATTATTTTGAAAATTAGAGTTGGCACACGCAAATTTACTTGGAACGGCATTGAAATACCGCATATAGGTAGATATAGTGGACTCATTTGGCACAACTTGGGTTTAAGGATTTTTGATGCACAAGCAGTATTTCCGCTTAGTACAAATGAAGGCTAGCATAAGATTGAGAAGCAACCAACCAAAAAACGAAAACGGTCATAAACATGCATTGAACATAACTAACACCGAATAATGCACCATAAGTAGGATATAATTTCATTGCATAACTATTGACTTAACGTGCATGCATAGGGAATAACAAACCTTAACACGAATATTTTTACTTAATCACAATTACTCACTAACATGACTCAGATATCATCATCTCCATATCGCAAAACTATTGCAAGGAATCACACTTATCATATCCAATGATCTATATGAAAGTTTTTATTATATCCCTCTTGAATATTCATCACTTTGGGACCAAATTCATATCTTGTGCAAATTACCGTTACTATCATAAACTCTCAAAAAGATTTAAGTGAAGCATGAGAGTGCAAATATTTCTTCAAAATTTCAATCTTGTCAATTCTCAAAATAATATAAGTGAAGCATGAGAATTCATTTATTAAAAAATTTAATCAACTCTCAAAATAATATAAGTGAAGCATGAGAGTTTATTTCTTCAAAATATAGCCACCACCGTGCTCAAAAAGATTTAAGTGAAGCACTAGAGCAACTGCCTAGCTCAAAAAAAATTAAGTGAAGCACTTAGAGTATTCTAACAAATGATGATGATAAACGTGTGGCTCTCTCAAGATAGGTGTGTTCATCAAAGATGATTGTGACAAACTAAAAAGCAAACAAATCAAAGACTCATATAATACAAGACGCTCCAAGCAAAACTCATATCATGTGACGAATAAAAATATAGCTCCAAGTAAAATTACCGATGGTTGGTAGAAGAAAGAGGGGATGCCTTCCGGGGCATCCCCAAGCTTAGACGCTTGAGTCTTCCTTGAATATTACCTTGGGGTGCCTCGGGCATCCCCAAGCTTAGGCTTTTGCTACTCCTTATTCCTTCATCCATCGTGATCTCACCCAAAACTTGAAAACTTCAATGACACAAAACTCAACAAAACCTTCGTGAGATCCGTTAGTATAACAAAATAAATCACTACTTTAGGTACTGTTGCAAACCCATTCATATTTTATTTTTGTATTATACCTACTGTACTCTAACTTTACCATGGCTTATACCCCCCGATACAATCCATAGATTCATCAAAACAAGCAAGTAGTGCATCAAAAACAGAATCTGTCAAAAACAGAACAGTCTGTAGAAATCTGAATTATCGTCATACTTCTGTAACTCCAAAAATTCTGAAAAATTAGGAAGACATGGGAAATTCATATATCAATATTGTGTAAAAAATTCAGAAGGTTCTGATGTTACAGTACAGAAACAAAATTCCAGCACTGGACGCAAAACTTTCTGTTTTCAAACAGCATCAATTATACTATCTTCCAAATCATCCCAAAGGTTTTACTTGGCACAAACACTAATTAAAAACACAAAAACACAATCATACCAGTAGCATAACAGTGAAAACACACAATAATAGAAACTTATAACAAAAATTTATTTTATTCATTGGGTTGCCTCCCAACAAGCGCTATTGTTTTATGCCCCTAGCTAGGCATAATGCATAATTTCAAGTGTTGTCATCTTTTAAGTTGATTCCATAGGTGGCCCTCATAATTGATTCATATGGTGCTTTAATTATTTTTCTAGGGAAGTCCTCCATACCCTTCTTTAATGGAAACTGAAATTTTATATTCCCTTCTTTCATATCAATAACGGCACCAATGGTTCGTAAGAACGGTCTACCAAGTATTATGGGGCAAGAAGAATTGCATTCAATATCAAGAACAATAAAATCAACGGGCACGTAGTTCCTATTTGCAAGAATAAGAACATCATTAATTCTACCCAAAGGCTTTTTAATAGTAGAATCCGCCAAGTGCAAATTAAGAGAACATTCATCTATATTGGTGAGACCTAGCACATCATATAAAGATTTTGGAATTGGGGAAACGCTAGCACCCAAATCACATAAAGAATTGCACTCATAATTTTTAATTTTAACTTTAATGGTGGGTTCGCATTCATCATATAATTTTCTAGGAATTGAAACTTCTAGTTCTAGCTTTTCTTCTAACGCTTTCATCATTGCTTCTACGATGTGTTTAGTAAAAGCCTTGTTTTGCTCATAAGCGTTGGGTGAATTTAACATGGATTGTAACAAAGAAATGCACTCAATCAAAGAACAATTATCATAATTAAAATATTTGTAATCCAAGAGAGTGGGCACATCGCTATTTAAAGTTTTTACCTCTCCAAACCCACTTTTAGCAATTTTTTCATTAAGATTTTCACCCTCCGAATTATGGGGACGCTCTTTAGCTAAAGTTGACTCTTCTTCAGTCCCCTTCTCATCAAGTTTAATATTGCTAAACAAAGAATCAATAGATGAGACACCAATCATTTTAATATCCTCATCATTACTATGTTCTAATGATTCCGGCTTAGCTGCCATTTGATTTACTAGCGTAGCTTGTCCATCAGAAATTTTTCCTAGCAAATTTTCAGTAAGAGCAAATTGATATTGAAGACTAGCAACTTCTTTGCTAACATTATGAAGTTGTTTTGCAATAGCATCAATAAAGTAGAGTGTTCTTTGAGTTCCTCGGTAAAGAATTTGTTGTGCTCAAACTGCGTAGTCATGTAATCTTTAGTATTTTTCTCAATTTCAGACAAAATTTTATAATAAGAAGTATCATGATAATTTTCTCGGGGCATCATGATTAAGCGAACAAGGAAACAAGCAAGCAAACAAGCAAACAAGAAAAAGGCAAAAAGGCAAACGGAAAATATTTTTGTATTTTTGTAAAAACGTTTTAGAAGCGGGGGAGATGAAAACGAGAGGCAAACGGCAAATAAAGTAAATGCAAGGAGATGAGAGTTTATGCAAAGGTACTTGATAGATGTTGATGATGTCACCCCGACAATGGCGCCAGAAATTCTTCCTGCTACTTCTAGCTTGCGTTGGTATTTCCCCGAAGAGGAAGGGATGATGCAGCACAGTAGAGATAAGTATTTCCCTCAGTTATGAAACCAAGGTTATCGAACCAGTAGGAAAATCACGCAACACCTCGTTAGCAGTACTTGCACACAAACAACAAACCCTTGCACCCAACGCAAACGAGGGGCTGTCAATCCCTCGGCAGTCAATTGCAAGATTAAATTGTATGTGATAGATTGATAGATTGAAACAAAAATACAAAATAAAATAAGTAAAAGAAAATGGCAGCAATATTTTAGGGTTTTAGTAATATGATTTAGATAGACCCGGGGGCCATAGGTTTCACTAGAGGCTTCTCTCAAGAAAATATCATACGGTGGGTAGACAAATTACTGTTGGGCAATTGATAGAAAAAGCAAATAATCATGACAATATCCAAGGCAATGATCATGTATATAGTCATCATGTCTAAGATTAGTAGACCGACTCCTGCCTGCATCTACTACTATTACTCCACACATTGACCGCTATCCAGCATGCATCTAGTGTATTAAGTCCATAAAGGAACGGAGTAATGCCTTAAGAACGATGACATGATGTAGACAAGATAAACTCACGTATGAATAAACCCCATCTTTTTACCCTTAGTAGCAACGATACATACGTGTCATGTCCCTTTCTATCACTGGGATTGAGCACCGCAAGATCGAACCCACTACAAAGCACCTCTTCCCATGGCAAGATAAATCAACTCAGTTGGCCAAACCAAATCAATAGATTGGAGAAGAAATATGAGGCTATAATAATCATGCATAAAAGAGTGCAACAAAGACTCAAATAATTTCATGGATAATCTGATCATAAACTCACAATTCATCAGATCCCAACAAACACACCGCAAAAAGTGATTACATCGGATAGAACTCCAAGAACATCAAGGAGAACATTGTATTGAAGATCAAAAAGGGAGAAGAAGCAATCTAGCTACTGCTTATGGACCCAAAGGTCTGTGGTAAACTACTCACGCATCATCGGAAGGGCAACAAGGTTGATGTAGAGCCCCTCTGTGATCGATTCCCCCTCCGGCGGAGTACCGAAGAAGGCCTCCAGATGGGATCTCTCTGGAACAGAAACTTGCGGCAGCGGAAAAAGTATTTGTGGATTCTCCTGAGGGTTTCTGATTTTTTCTGAATTTATAGTGCTGGAATTAGGTCAAACGGAGCACTATGGGCCCCACAAGGCACCAGGGCGCGCCTGCCCCCCAGGCACGCCCTGGTGGCTCGTTGGCCCCACAAGGGTCTTCTGGCCTCCTCTCGAAGCTTCTAGTGTTTATCTTGGCCAATAAAAAATCTCCAAAAAGTTTCGTGGCATTTGGACTTCGTTTGGTATTGATTTTCTGTAAAACAAAACCGGGCAGAAAACATCAACTGGCACTGGGCACTAAGTTAATAGGTTAGTCTCGAAAATGATCATAAAAACATCCAAGATTGATAATATAACAGCATGGAACAATCAAAAATTATAGATACGTTGGAGACGTATCAGGCTCCGGAAAGGGGGATTCGACGCCGTCGTCATCATCAACCATCCTCCATCACCAATTTCATGATGCTCACCACCGTGTGTGAGTAATTTCTTCGTAGGCTTGCTGGACGGTGATGGGTTGGATGAGATTTATCATGTAATTGAGTCAATTATTTAGGGCTTTGATCCCTAGTATCCATTATGTTCTGAGATTGATGTTGCTATGACTTTGCAATGCTTAATGCTTGTCACTAGGGCCTGAGTGCCATGATTTCAGATTTGAACCCTCTATGTTTTCATGAATATATTTGTGTTCTTGATCCTATCTTGCAAGTTATATGCACCTATTACGTGTTATGATCCGCATACCCCAAGGTGACAATAATTGGGATTCTTTCCGGTGATTACCGTAGTTTGAGGAGTTCATGTATTCACTATGTGTTAATGCTTTGTTCCGGTTCTCTATTAAAAGGAGGCCTTAATATCCCTTAGATTTCCTTATGGACCCCGCTGCCACGGGAGGGTAGGACAAAAGATGTCATGCAAGTTCTTACTATAAGCATGTATGACTATATGCGGAATACATGCCTACATTACATTGATGAATTGGAGCTATTGTGTATCACCCTAGGTTGTGACTGTTACATGATGAATGTCATCCAACATAATTGTAACATCCCAAAATTCTAAATTTTGGAATGTTATATTAATTAAATAAATAGTATTAATGGTTTGATTGTTGGTTTGATTAATTGACTGAAAGTGACTGAAATTTGAAACTTTTGAAAGTTTAATGAGAGGGAATGAAATGACTTTCCCAAACTTTCATTTTTGCAATTGGGTTCCTTGAATTCAAATTCAATTCAAACCAGAAACCCTAGAGTGAAGATGACATGACTTCTTCCATCAAAGAAATGAAATGGGGTTTTGAAAAGATTTGAATTCCATTTGAGAATATTTCAAATTCATAAACTTTATGCAACTCAGTGATTTTCATGAGAGAAGATAAAATGACTTCTTCAAATTATATGAAATATGAGTTGGAAGTTTAAAAGAATCAAATTGAAAGTTATTTTGAAACCCACTTTTAATTTGAAGTTATTTGAATTTTTCAAATTTCAAAACCTCTCGTAATATTCAAAAAGAGAGAAGTAATATGACACTTCAAAAATTCAGGGGCATTTGAAATATATTTGACCAAGGAAAAACAGAAATGATTTGAAAGTAGTTTCAAATTCAAATTCAAACCCAATTGGGAGTTATTTGGTTTTTATTCAAATTATTTTTCTCCAAAATAAAATATATGGAAAATAGGGTAACATGATTCCCTTCAACAGAAAAATGGAGAAAAATAAATTTGAAATCATTTTGATATTTAAAATAATTTTATTTGCATTTTAGGTGCAACATCAACACTTTTTGCATTATCTGAAATTTTGTGGATTTTATTTGTATTTTAAAATATGTTCATGTTTTAGGAAATCTTTTTCTAATTTTTTTGATATATTATATGCCTATATAAAGTTTTATTTTATTTTGTTTCTCTCTATTTTGTTTTATGTTTTAAAGAAAAAGGAATAAAGTCCCCGCGGCCCACTCGCTCTTCCTCTCTCTCTCTGCGGCCCAGCAGCGCCAGCCGGCCCACTCAGCCCCGCTCCCGCACCGAATTCCCTTCGGGCCGGTCGCCCGCACTTTTTCCCCTCGCCCGCTGCCACTGACGCTTGGGGCCCGCCTCTTTTCTTCTTCCTCCGCACGCAACGCTCCGCCAGAGCGCGCCCGACACGCCGCCGGATCCCGGATTCGTCGGGATCATGATCCCGAGGCCGACCCCTTTCCCAAGAAGACGTCCTATAAAACCCCCTCTGCCCCCTCCCTCGAAACCCCCTAAAACCCCTCGCCAAGGTCACCCATATCGCCCGCCTACGCCGATCGCATCTCGCCGGAGCCGACGCAGTTCGTCATCATTTTTCCACCCCGATGAGCCTCCCCGTAACCCCTCCCTCTGTCCATCGACTTATCTCGCCGTCGTGCATCTTTTTGACATGGTCTCTGCCTTTTTCTCGGACCACAGAGACGAGCTTGAGCTCACACGTCCGCCGCCGGAGCCGTAGTCCACCCAAAGCTCTCTGAGCTCATCCTGCCGCCGTCCGTCGCCTCGGCCTCCACCGAAACCACCGTCGGAACCCCCTTCGAGCAACTCATCGCCTCGACTTCTCTGACACCGCCGACGATCATCGGAGCCGCCGCCTCGCCGCCGTCTTCTTCTCTTCCGACGTCGTCCCCATCGCGGTAAGCACAGGCGAACCCACTCCATTCGATCCAAAACATAGGGCGTTGATTAGATCGTATTGTTTTTTTAGGCCGAACCGGTTTCTGTTAAATAGCGGGCGTCCGTCGTTTAAACCTAGCAGTGAACTCCCCGTAGCCGTCCCATCTAGATCTAACCGTCTAGGTAAGATCTGTTTTTTTTTCTTTTACTCACCGAATCACTTTCGTTAAGTACCGAGCGTCCGCCCGCAGCGGCCGACCGCAACCACACACAGTGTGCCACGTGGCTCCTCACCCACGGTCAACCGGCAATTAGCGTTTTTTTCTGTTTTAAATCTGTTTTCAAATTTAGTTCTGTTTTTATTTTCCTTATATCTTTTATGTTTTAAATTGTTTTTGAGTGATTTTTTTACATAGGTTTAGAATTTTATGAAGTTTCTGTAGAAGCCAAGTTTGACCATATTTGAAAATTTTAAATTTGAACTTGATGAAATTTGTTCAAATCACTAGATTGCTTATAACTTTCATTTAAAAATAGGTTTTTAGCTGGTTCTTTTTGCACTTTGTCACTAGATTAGTTGCGTATCCAGTAGGGCTTCAAAATTTTATTTTCGTTTATTTTAAAATTTTGTTTTAGTAAAAACAGTACTGTTTTGTAGAGTTTAGTGTTAATTTCTTTTCCTTTAGTATTTATTTGTTTTTAATTAAAACTTTTTGTCACTTTTGACAAAACTTATTCTGTTTCTGTTAGTGAACCGTAGACAATTTTATTTTTATTTAAAAAAAATTATTTTCTTTTGTTTTGTATTAAAACTAGTATAGCCCATAACTAGAGTTTTATATTAGTTTTTAGGTTGAATCCTTTTGTATAGAAAACTTTTGGTAAAATTCTTTCTGTTATTTTAATAAAGAGTTTATTTCTTTTCTGTTAAATTATTAGTTGTGTGTTTTATTTAATGTTAAGTTTTATTTAGGATAAAACTATTTTTGTTGGTTGTGGCAAAGTCATAAAGTTTCAGTAGTAGTTTTCTTTAGTGAAGTTCCTTTGGGAATTTGCTCTTTGGACTTTATTTGGTTTTCTTATTGATTTCTTTTTGATTTAGTTGTTGCTTTTATTTTGATTGAGTGTTAATATGATTGATAGAATTGAATGCTAGAGTGTTTGCTTATGTGAATACTATGTTTGATTATATTGATTTTCTCGGAGTGCCGAATAGTTCTATCAAGTTCTTTTTCTGTGAGCGATAATATCTTCATCAACTTACCAGGCAAGTTCACTTTGACCATCTGTTTTTACCTAAGTTTTATTTGCATGTAGTATCATCCTTTCAACAATTCCTCCAATAGTGATATTAAATCTTGTAGTTGAGTAGAATGCATGAGGTAGGAACCCATCTCCCTGTTACCAAGCCCAGGACGTTGTTTAGTTTTAATGCTACGCTAAAGTAGACGGGGTTTGGTATGAGTGCCCGGGAGTGGTGTGAGAAGGTGGACTCTACGTCAATGATGACAACTTCGTGATGGCATCTGCAAGGACTGCATCTTTAAGGCCTCAAGATTTCGAGACTCGAGACAAGATTTCAATACACACTACTGAGTGAAGGATGGATTTGATGGGCACCCTGGAGCAACCAGTGGATGGCTGGGATGCATGGAGAAGCGCCATGACATCTTGCGGAAAGCTTCACCCGGACTCAAAGAGACAGAAGAATACTTCATGCCCGGAAACTTACCTGTGCAACCGCAAGTCATTATGGGCTCTGGCTTGGTTGACCTTAGTTGTGACTCTGGCTGGGACGGTGCTAGCAGATGTAGAACTACGGTAGGATTGGATGAGCACCGGACAGTGGTCAGAGGAACTCTTCGGAAGACCATGTTTCGGTCGTCTTGTTCTCAAACACCCTGAAGTGCGAGAATGTAAAAAGAGGGATCAAATCTTGTGGGTAAAGTGCACAACACTCTGCAGAGTTAAAACCTAATCGATTAGCCGTGTCCCCGGTTACGAACAATTTGAGCCTCTGTACTTGGATCTATCTCGGAACTCTCAACACCGGACTGATAACTAATTGTGGGCAACATATGATACTTATGGGGAGACATCGGTTGGCGGAACCATGTCATAGTAGATAACTCTGTAGGGAAGACTCCTGATTTATTCCTTTGTTGTAGGGAAAATAAAACCAGTTTTTATGCAAAAGCTCAGACGTAGACCCACAAAGCCATATTGCATATAGAATAGTTTTATCATCTGTCTCTCTATTTGTGATCTTGCCGGTACATTCAATGTATTGACCTACACGGCTGCAATGTATTATGTTGCAAGATTTTCTACGACGAGTGAGTTTCATTGTAGGGTTACAGTCTACACTCAACCTACCGATGGCGTTGATGGGACTCCACACCCGTTTAATTGTTTCCGCTGAGACTTATGAGGTATATATCAGTTTTACGTTATTTATACATGTGATTGCACTTTGATATATACATTGATGTACAGTGTGTGCCAGCATACTGATCTAGGGATGGCACAGATACACAGAGGCTTGACCGTTTGAAGTCGGGTCGCTACAGAGATGGTATCAGAGCACATGTTGACTGTAGGACATGACCCTAGAAAATGACTTAGAAATAGGAAGACCTCAATAGGAATAACTTTTACTACTCTCGTATTATTCTACTCTCGTAACCTCTGAATTCTTTTACTAAACTTTCCTTATTTCAACTTATAGATGGAGAGCTACATCCTGAATGAAAGAGGACACTACGAGGATGTTCTTGGTGGCCCATTCCTTGTGGAGCTAGTCAGACTGCTGAAGCTGCCGATACCCGAGATCAAGGCCACTAAGAGGACAACTGGATCATGGGGCATCAAGACTCAGGTGTTTGGATGCAAGGAGCACCCCAAGACTGGAGACATCAGCTTTGGAACGTTAAATCATGACTGTGATATGGGCTTAAACACTACCGTCCATGATGCTATTGCACGACTGTGCTATCGTCATCGTGCTGCTCTAAGCACTCACTACTTTGGAAAGGTCGGATGGCAGAAGGAAGATGGAGCCACTATTGCCCTAACCAATGAGCAGAAGATGAAGTTTGCACCACTGCTGGTGTATAATCAGGAGCTAGAGCAATACGTCAAGAACCTGCAGATGGACCTTCTGGAAGCATTATTTGACAAGGAAGCCCTACGTGAAGAGCTCAAGATTTAGAAGACGAAGGTAGCTAAGCTGGAGGAGGAGAACCTTCAGATCCAGAAGAGTCGTCAGGAGCTGAAGAATAGCAGGGCCGTATCTCATACCAAAGATGTTGAGATTCAGAAGCTCAAGACTCAACTCCAGGAATTACAGGGACGATACAAGAAACTTTGTGTCGACAGAGATAATCTGGCAGAAGAACTGGAGAACATCAAGCCTACCAAGGAGAAACCCACAGGAGTCAAGGATACACTAGCTTAGTATTAGTAGTCCCACCATGAGAGAATTAAAGATGAATATTTTTGCGATTAAAGTATCTGACCATACCGACTTATGTGGGTGGCGATACTATAGGATTGTTTGAATAAGTGGATGTTTGGTTGTTATGGTTTGTGTTTATTGAGTGGTTGGGTAGATATGTATTCGTAGGTTTGTGTTTATTTCAACCTTGAGAGACGTAAGTTATGAAAGAATAACAGAGGACTTCATATGGGAGAAGCGTCAGGAATTGGAAGACTTCCGAGCATTGAAGACCTGAAGAAATGAAGACTTCATAACGAAACCATAGTGAACCAGCCCCTTTCAAACGGTAGAAACTTTGAGTTGGGATTTGTTGCTGAGTGATTGTGTGGGTATCTCTTCCTCTCTATTCTCATCCCAATACCCTCTTACTCAATAGGTGATGAAGGAAGATGAACTCGTATTCTCTGGACCGATGACTCAGTTGGAGGTAGAGCTATGGATTCAAAACATGGAGAATCATTTTGGGAAAAATTTGATAGCAAGGAAGTATGAGGTTCAATACGCTCTTCAGTACTTTACAAAAAGTGTTGCAACATGGTGGAAAATGCATCAAGCCATACAAGGAAGTAATGGAGCAAAAACTTGGGAGGAATTCAAGAAGACTCTGCTAAGATCCCGTCTCATCCGGAAGCATTATGATAACCCGATGAAGAAACCTTGTGCCTGCAAGATATGCGGAAAAATAGGACACACCCAGGAAGAACACAAGGATGGATGCCCTCATTGTGTAGGAAATCACCAGGCAGAAGAATGCCCGACTGGGCAGGTTACATGTTTCTTGTGTGAAGGGACTACTCATTACCCGGCTCAGTGCCACATTTACCCCATGGTGCAACAAACTGTCCAGAAGCAGAAGGAAGGAATGAAAGAAGCCCTCCGGAAAGATATGGAAGTATCTGTGGTGAAGGATGCTGTGATGGACCCTAATGGAGGAAACCCAATCAAAGTTTGCACCAAGTCATGTTATGCATGTGGAGAAGAAGGACACATATCTCGGTATTGCACGAAGAAGGGAACGGAGTATCTTGGTGAGTTCCCGACAGCAGAAGTGGAGTATGACCCATAGGAAATAGAGGGTCTGATTGGTACGAAGAAAACCAAGAAGAGGAAACAAAGACCTTCCCAGAACAACCCATTTTCTGCAGAAAAGGACCTGAGTCATATCATATGTTTGAAGTGCAAGAAGTCAGGTCACTATTTCGATAGATGTCCAGAAAAGAAGCTAAAAATCCAAGGAGCCTACATAATCACAAAGAAACCCCGAGACATGTCGGAAGTCATTTGTTGTCGCTGCAAGGAGGTAGGACATTTTGCCAGGGAATGTTCAGATAAGAAGAAACTGGAGCTGAGTAGATGAGATTTTGATAATGATAATAAGTGTAATAGGAAGCACTTTTATTTTCCTGAGGATGTGGAGTTAAATTATGTAATGGAAGTCTCAGAGATTGTAATAGTTCATGAATCAATAAATGTGTCCTGATAACTACCTTGTATGTTATTATGTTCGAAGATATGAAGAATAATACCTATGGATGAAACTAGAACATTTCATTTTAAGTGTGGTAGAATCGAAGGAACAAAGGAGAAGAATGTAGTGTTCATGACAAGGAGTTTGGACAAATAAATAAAGATGAAAGTAATGCTTGACCATTCCAAACTATGTGGATGGCAACATTTATAAGAAAGTGCTTTTGAATTTAGAGTTTGGAGAAGTGGTTATGGATGTAATAAAAGGATTTGTTATGAAAAGAATATGATTTATGGATGAATCAGTGCATGATACTTTAATAGTGATACTTTTCTGTGAGGACACTTGACGGGAAAGGAAAAATGTATTCCACAGAGTGGAGTTTTGAGTTTTAATATGTTGGCTACCCCAAGAGTATGAAGGAATGATGTACTATTGGATTTAAAGGAGGTGTAATGTCGGAATATGGAACAATAGTAACTCCAAGGATGAGTGAAAGCGGTACAAGTGTTGAAGTGGGCCCATACCCCACAGGCCCAGGAGTTAATAAGGATCAAGCACCAGCTTAAAGAAAGAATTTTGGAAGAAGCTATGTTTTCATCAGCTTACGTTCCCTAGGAGGATACGAAAACCCGAGAGATGTGAAGGAACGATAGATGCTTTGTTCAGCTTGCAGAATTAATGGATTTATCCGAACTCAGTTCGTCGACAAGAGAAACTTCTGCAATGCTTGTGAGGATGCCCAAGTGTTAGAATACGTGATTCACTGTCTGCGTATGTGGTAATGGTTCAAGTACGGGATGGATTGACCCCCATACCGGAGACTTTTATCATAGACTATCATATGTTGATGGAAAATCAGAGAGCCTTAACAACCCTAGAAAAGAGTGTCGACACGACAAGCCAAAAACCTTAGAATGGCAGTACGATGAAACCCTGTACAGGCAACCGTTGCCAATCGTAGGATAAACGGTGAGATTCAACCCAAACTCATTTCCTGCAGGAGAAACCATAAATGGTTGACCACCATGATATTTTCGGTAGTTGTTTAGTATTGGCAACAGCCATGTCAACTAAGAAGACCCAGTCTCGGAAGAACCTCACCAAGATGAAAGGACACAAGAATTGAGGAAAAGATTATGCCCCTACCGGAAGAGCCTTAGTGTTGGAGTTATCTCGAAGATGTGAGTAGACCGACACCGTCAACCAAAGGGTGGAGAACATGAGTTTTGAAGGAACCATGACTATGATTTTAAGTGTGGTAGCACCCCAGACCCTAACCTTTTCTTGCTAGCCTCTCCGAATCTCGAGGACGAGATTCATTTTAAGTGTGGTAGATTTGTAACATCCCAAAATTCTAAATTTTGGAATGTTATATTAATTAAATAAATAGGATTGATGGTTTGATTGATTGACTGAAAGTGAGTGAAATTTGAAACTTTTGAAAGTTTAATGAGAGGGAATGACATGACTTTCCCAAACTTTCATTTTTGCAATTGGCTTCCTTGAATTCAAATTCAATTCATACCAGAAACCCTAGAGTGAAGATGACATGACTTCTTCCTTCAAAGAAATGAAATGGGTTTTTGAAAAGATTTGAATTCCATTTGAGAATATTTCAAATTCATAAACTTTATGCAACTCAGTGATTTTCATGAGAGAAGATAAAATGACTTCTTCAAATTATATGAAATATGAGTTGGAGGTTTAAAAGAATCAAATTGAAAGTCATTTTGAAGTTATTTTGAAACCCACTTTCAATTTGAACTTATTTGAATTTTTCAAATTTCAAAACCTCTCGTAATATTCAAAAAGAGAGAAGTAATATGACACTTCAAAAATTCAGGGGCATTTGAAATATATTTGACCAAGGAAAAACAGAAATGATTTGAAAGTAGTTTGAAATTCAAATTCAAACCCAATTGGGAGTTATTTGGTTTTTATTCAAATTATTTTTCTCCAAAATAAAATATATGGAAAATAGGGTAACATGATTCCCTTCAACAGAAAAATGGAGAAAAATAAATTTGAAATCATTTTGATATTTAAAATAATTTTATTTGCATTTTAGGTGCAACAGCAGCACTTTTTGCATTATCTGAAATTTTGTGGATTTTATTTGTATTTTAAAATATGTTCATGTTTTAGGAAATCGTTTTCTGAAATTTTTGATATATTATATGCCTATATAAAGTTTTATTTTATTTTGTTTCTCTCTCTTTTGTTTTATGTTTTAAAGAAAAAGGAATAAAGTCCACGCGGCCCACTCGCTCTCCCTCTCTCTCTCCGTGGCCCAGCAGCGCCAGCTGGCCCACTCAGCCTCGCTCCCGCACCGAATTCCCTTCGGGCCGGTCGCCCGCACTTTTTCCCCTCGCCTGCTGCCACTGACGCTTGGGGCCCGCCTCTTTTCTTCTTCCTCCGCACGCAACGCTCCGCCAGAGCGCGCCCGACACACCGCCGGATCCCGGATTCGTCGGGATCATGATCCCGAGGTCGACCCCTTCCCCAAGATGATGTCCTATAAAACCCCCTCTGCCCCTCCCTCGAAACCCCCTAAAACCCCTCGCCAAGGTCACCCATATCGCCCGCCTACGTCGATTGCTTCTCGCCGGAGCCGACGCAGTTCGTCGTCGTTTTTCCACGCCGGTGAGCCTCCCCGTAACCCCTCCCTCTGTCCATCGACTTATCTCGCCGTCGTGCATCTTTTTGACATGGTCTCTGCCTTTTTCTCGGACCACAGAGACGAGCTCGAGCTCGCACGTCCGCCGCCGGAGCCGCAGTCCACCCGAAGCTCTCTGAGCTCGTCCCGCCACCGTCCGTCGCCTCGGCCTCCACCGAAACCACCGCCGGAACCCCCTTCGAGCGCCTCATCGCCTGGACTTCTCCGACACCGCCGACGATCAGCGGAGCCGCCGCCTCGCCGCCGTCTTCTTCTCTACCGATGTCGTCCCCGTCGCGGTAAGCACAGGCGAACCCACTCCGTTCGATCCAAAACGTAGGGCGTAGATTAGATCATATTGTTTTTTTTAGGCCGAACCGGTTTCTGTTAAATAGCGGGCGTCCGTCGTTTAAACCTAGCAGTGAACTCCCCGTAGCCGTCCGATCTAGATCTAACCGTCTATGTTAGATCTGTTTTTTTTTCTTTTACTCAATGAATCGTTTTCGTTAAGTACCGGGCGTCCGCCCGCAGCGGCCGACCGCAACCACACACAGTGCGCCACGTGGCTCCTCAGCCATGGTCAACCGGCAATTAGCGTTTTTTTTTCTGTTTTAAATCTGTTTTCAGATTTAGTTATGTTTTTATTTTCCTTATATCTTTTATGTTTTAAATTGTTTTTGAGTGATTGTTTTTTACATTAGGTTTAGAATTTTATGAAGTTTCTGTAGAAGCCAAGTTTGAACATATTTGAAAATTTTAAATTTGAACTTGATGAAATTTGTTCAAATCACTAGATTGCTTATAACTTTTATTTAAAAATAGGTTTTTAGCTGGTTCTTTTTGCACTTTGTCACTAGATTAGTTGTGTATCCAGTAGCGCCTAAAACATTTATTTTCGTTTATTTTAAAATTTAGTTTTAGCCAAAACAGTACTGTTTTGTAGAGTTTAGTGTCAATTTCTTTTCCTTTAGTATTTATTTGTTTTTAATTAAAACTTTTTGTCACTTTTGACAAAACTTATTCTGTTTCTGTTAGTGAACCGTAGACAATTTTATTTTTATTTTAAAAAAATTATTTTCTTTTGTTTTGTATTAAAAGTAGTATAACCCATAACTAGAGTTTTATATTAGTTTTTAGGTTGAACCTTTTTGTATAGAAAACTTTAGGTAAAATTCTTTCTGTTATTTTAATAAAGAGTTTATTTCTTTTCTGTTAAATTATTAGTTGAGTGTTTTATTTGCTGTTAAGTTTTATTTAGGATAAAACTATTTTTGTTGGTTGTGGCAAAGTCATAAAGTTTCAGTAGTAGTTTTCTTTAGTGAAGTTCCTTTTGGAATTTGCTCTTTGGACTTTATTTGGTTTTCTTAGTGATTTCTTTTTGATTTAGTTGTTGCTTTTATTTTGATTGAGTGTTAATATGATTGATATAATTGAATGCTAGAGTGTTTGCTTATGCGAATACTATGGTTAATTATATAGATTTTCTCGGAGTGCCGAATAGTTCTATCAAGTTCTTTTTCTGTGAGCGATAATATCTTCATCAACTTACCAGGCAAGTTCACTTTGACCATCTGTTTTACCTAAGTTTTATTTGCATGTAGTATCATCCTTTCAACAATTCCTCCAGTAGTGATTTTAAATCTTGTAGTTGAGTAGAATGCATGAGGTAGGAACCCATCTCCCTGTTACCAAGCCCGGGACGTTGTTTAGTTTTAATGCTATGCTAAAGTAGACGGGGTTTGGTATGAGTGCGCGGGAGTGGTGTGAGAAGGTGGACTCTACGTCAATGACGACAACTTCGTGATGGCATCTTCAAGGACTGCATCTTCAAGGCCTCAAGATTTCGAGACTCGAGACAAGATTTCAATACACACTACTGGGTGACGGATGGATTTGATGGGCACCCTGGAGCAACCAATGGATGGCCGGGATGCATGGAGAAGCGCCATGACATCTTGCGGAAAGCTTCACCCGGACTCAAAGAGACGGAAGAATACTTCATGCCCGGAAGCTTACCTGTGCAACCGCAAGTCATTATGGGCTCTGGCTTTGTTGACCTTAGTTGTGACTCTGGCTGGGACGGTGCTAGCAGATGTAGAACTACGGTAGGAATGGATGAGCACCGGACAGTGGTCAGAGGAACTCTTCGGAAGACCATGTTTCGGTCGTCTTGTTCTCAAACACCCTGAAGTGCGAGAACGTAAAAAGAGGGATCGAATCAGTGCAGAACACTCTGCAGAGTTAAAACCTAATCGATTAGCCGTGTCCCCGGTTACGGACAATTTGAGCCTCTGGACTTGGATCTATCTCGGAACTCTCAACACCGGACTGATAACTAATTGTGGGTAACATATGATACTTATGGGGAGACATCGGTTGGCGGAACCATGTCATAGTAGATAACTCTGTAAGGAAGACTCCTGATTTATTCCTTTGTTGTAGGGAAAATAAAACCAGCTTTTATGCAAAAACTCAGACGTAGAGCCACAAAGCCATATTGCATATAGAATAGTTTTATCATCTGTCTCTCTATTTGTGATCTTGCCGGTACATTCAATGTACTGACCTACACGGCTGCAATGTATTATGTCGCAGGATTTTCTACGACGAGTGAGTTTCGTTGTAGGGGTACAGTCTACACTCAACCTGCCGATGGCGTTGATGGGACTCCACACTCGTTTAATTGTTTCCGCTGAGACTTATGAGGTATATATCAGTTTTACGTTATTTATACATGTGATTGCACTTTGATATATACATTGATGTACTGTGTGTGCCAGCATACCGATCCAGGGATGGCACAGATACACAGAGGCTTGACCGTTTAAGGTCGGGTCGCTGCAATAATTATCCATCACTGATCCAATGCCTACGCTTTGCGCATATTGATCTTTGCTAAGTTACTTTCGTTGTTGCTGCTGCTACAATCACTACAAAACTGCTACTGTTACGGTCTCTGTTACTATTGCTACTGTTACTATTGCTACTGTTACTATTGCTATTGAAACTATCATACTACTGTGCTACTAAACACTTTGCTGCAGATATTTAGTTCTCCAGGTGTGGTTGAATTGACAACTCAACTGCTAATACTTGCAAATATTCTTTGGCTCCCCTTGTCTCGAATCAATAAATCTGGGTGAAATACTACCCGCGAAAACTGTTGTGATCCCCTATACTTGTGGGTTATCACATACCTCCTCCTATTTTTATTGCAATATTCCCATGTGCCAAACGTGAGGAGGAAGCACAAATTTTTTCATGAAGTTTTGCAGCTCCAGGAGAAAAGACAGCGTTCCATACGACCGTAACTGGTCGTTTGAGCGCCCGTATGAGCTCGTGGCCACAAGAGAGAAGAAGACCAGAGGAAAAGACGACCTACCGTATGAGCGCTCGCGCTCGTACGAGCGGTCGTTTCACCTGACGTCCACAACGAGCATCTCCCAGAGCGAACGGCGGCGTTCTATACGACCGCAACTGGTCGTTTGAGCGCCCGTATGAAGGCAATAACACCTCCATTTGATTCATTTTCGACGTCTGAAGTCGACGAGGTGTTTTCTAACTGATTATTTGCTTTATTATTACTGTTAATTACCTCTGAAACTCCGCAGCCAATAATTCTCTGTAGCAACTATGTTTTTTTTTCTTTCTCTTTGCCGGTTGGGTATACGAACTCCGTTCATATATCGAAGCGATGTTTTTATTTTGTGTGTTATTTTTGCAAGGGCTTGGACCTTATGTAGTGACATGTATGGTATGGTGCCAACCAAATAAAAGATCCACACAAGTCACTTGGTTGCTTCAGCATGATGAACTTCACCAACAAGTGCCTGGTAATGTTTTCCAATATGAACCTCGCTCAAATAAAAGTTCCTTAGTACCGAGTTTCTCACCTAATGTGAGGATCTCTCTTTTAACTTGGCACCCAGGAGCTGCACACTCGTGTTTTATATCTTGTCTCACACACATTTCACTTACAACCTAGGAGTATTCGAAGCTCCTAGACATAGTTTATCCTCTTGAGCGTGGTGCTTAGGTGGATGAACCAATCTTTGTGAGGCTTATGCTTTATCACCTGTGTTGCTAATCCTTTGAGCTACAAAAAAAATATGAAAAACCACAAAAGCACAAAAATACTTTGTTTTCTTTTTAATTTCGTGCAAGCAGGTTCTATCGGAGGGCAGCACGCGGACCACGACGAGGAGATCAAGTGAAGCAAGGTCCATGTCCATTAGAAGAGAGGTCATATATGCCTCGACGGTAAAATTGTCTAACCCTTTGCTTAACTAAGATTAGGGGAGGTAACCACTTCTCACGCTCTCTTTTAATAACTGCACTTTCTCTTTACTTTCGTAATTTTCTCTAGTTTAGTTCTAAGCGTGGGGAAGTTACTTTTGCATGTGTAGTGTCTTGTGCAATGCTCTTAATCATATGGTTTTTGTGCATTAGTGTGTCCCGCTGTTTTGACATGCTTGCTTTTCACTTGTTTGACTTAGCATGTGGAAACCTTGTTATCTTCTAAAAAGCATTGCCATGTTCTTTTATCAAAAACCCAATAAAGGAGTCCTTTGCATTGTTGCCTTTCTTTCACCTAATTACATAAGTTGGGGACTCTAGTAGTGGCTTGATTAGTGATTGAATGATTGTAGAGGCTTTTTGCTGATGAACCCAGCATCTTTGGTTGATCCGGGACACGCAACGGGGTTTATCTCCGCCAAACTATCCCCTCGGGGTACTTAGCTTTTGAGTCCTACGCAACATGACACCGCGATGCTCTTGTGTAGTGTTTGAGTTCTTTATGACTAAGGCAAGTTTGAAACCTTTTGCACTTCCGTTCATCTTTTATTGCTAGCCTCTACGGTATCGTGCATTGCCCACTCTCACATTGGGACTAGGAGCAAACTTCGCAGGTACATCCAAACCCGTGGGAGGACTTTCTCTTGTTCTCCTACACATAAAACACCCCATCTCCACAAAACAACCACCATACCTACATACATGGCATTTTCATAGCCATTCCAAGCATATCGCCATGCACTACCATCAGATTACATTACATGACTAGAGACATGTTTTCATTTGCCTTGCATGATCATAGTATGGCTAGCTCGACATTTTCATGGCTTGTCTATTTTTTTTATGTCTATGCTACACCGGATCATTGCACATATTGGTACACTGCCAGAGGCATTCATCATATAGAGTTTCTCTCATGTTTTCACTTTTGAGT
The DNA here is from genome assembly GCA_039707655.1 of Elymus sibiricus. Classification (NCBI taxonomy): domain Eukaryota; kingdom Viridiplantae; phylum Streptophyta; class Magnoliopsida; order Poales; family Poaceae; genus Elymus; species Elymus sibiricus. The sequence goes on from CM077676.1 coordinate 314,291,783, forward strand.
TATGATAATATTCAGTTGAAGTGAGTCCTTATAAAAGTGTGATGGTCATCATTATTAGAGCATGCCCTAGTGAGGAAAAGAATGATGAAGACTTATGAGTCCTCGAAAAAGTGGGGATGAGGTCCATGAGACTGTTCTAAAAATAAAAAAATAAAAAAATAAAAAAATAAGAGAAAAAGAGAGAAGGGGCATGCTACTATCCTTTTACCACACTTGTGCTTCAAAGTAGCACCACTTCATGCATTGTAAAGTAGAAAGTTTCATGAGCTTCATAAGTTTCATACTAGTGGGGAACTTACATTATAGAACTTGGCTTGTATATTCCGATGACGAGCATCCTCAAAAGCTCTAGGTCTTCATGAGCAAGCAAGTTGGATGCACCCCACTTAGTCCATAGGAGAGCTTTCATATATTCATAATTCTATGTGCATCCTAGTTGCATGGCGATCACTACTCCTTGCATTGACATCGATCATAGGGCCTTCTCCATTGCCTAATGGTCGGCTGCGTTGATGCAAGACTTTCTTTGTTTTTGACTTCTTAAAACCCCAACCATTTTCTATCATTTCCTTAAGTGCAAGGCATAGGCTTTCGCTCAGTGCTGCATAGGTAGTTGAGTGGTTTAATAACGCAGACAGACAATATTGCTATTGTACCTGGTATGCCTCAGGTTGGTGTTTTTGAGGCGATCGCTAATGCTTGATTTCTTTTGTCTTTGATTGTCACTGCTGTGTTCCTAACATAATATTAACCTTCTCTCTAAACCTTTGGCAATGAGAATTTTGGCTCCACAAAAACATGTTCCTCTTTCTTGACCTCCATGGCAGTGGAACTAAGAGGATAGCTTGTATTAGTCCCTTTCTAGTTAACTTTTGCATGCTTGCACGATGAACATGGATATCACTCTTGGGGTTTGGTTCAATGTATACTTTAGAGTTGGTAGCAATGAGCTTTTGGTAGTCAACCTTCTTGCTCGAGGACAAGCAAGGTTTAAGCGTGGGGAGGTTGATGGCTCTATATTTTACGCATTTTTAGAGCTCATTTGTTGCATGTTCTCTTCATATAGTATGTCCCATTGAACCAAATAGTTGTCAATTATGCATGATTACTAGTTTTTGCACTTATCCTTGTGAGCATTGCACATTTATTATTTTATTTGGTTTTTATTATTTTTCTTTGTTTTCTTGTGTCTACAAGTGTTTTGGAGCAACCTAGGACCAGCACGATAAAAGGACCAAGGATGGGATTGATACGGAGTCAGCCAGGGGTCAGACTTAGCCATTTCGAAGGTTGTAAAAATTCATTTTTCCAAAGTGCTCCAAATCAAGATCTAAGAGCATAAATGGATCGGTGTCGATCATATGAATCCAACGAGCCCAAGAACGTCAAATTCCGAGTTCGTATGAAGAAATGGTGGCCGTTTTACCGGAGAAGGATAGCGCAAAAAGACAGCACAAAAGACGGCGTTTCAAACGACCCGCGCGGTCGTTTGACGTGCACACAGCTGCAAAAGTTGCCCTTCCAGACATGATTCTTCACCGATTTCGTCCCCGTTCGATCCCACGAGATCCTTGGCTAGTAAAGAAGAGATTGGGAGAGGAGTTGGCTCATCTTGAGCCCTTGGATGAAGCCCATCAAGAGAGGAGGCTAGGGAGGCTCCTATATATGTCATCCTCAACCCTAGCCGCCGCCAATCATCATTCATCTCATTCCATCACATCTCATTCATCCACCTCCCATCTCCATTGCTGCTCCAACACCAAGAGAAGGAGGGACAACCACCAAGGGAAGAAGGAGGAGGCTTGATGACCCACAAGTATAGGGGATCAACCGTAGTCCTTTCGATAAGTAAGAGTGTCGAACCCAACGAGGAGCAGAAGGAAATGACAAGCGGTTTTCAGCAAGGTATTCTCTGCAAGTACTGAAAGTAGCGGTAACAGATAATTTTGATAGCAAGATAATTCATAACAAGTAACAAATAGTAACGATAACAAAAAGTGCAGCAAGGTGGCCCAATCCTTCTTATAGCAAAGGACAAGCCAGAATGAACTCGTATAATAAGTAAAGCATTCTCGAGGACACATGGGAATTTCATCTAGTCACTTTCATCATGTTTGTTTGATTCGCATTCGCTACTTTGATAATTTGATATGTGGGTGGACCGGTGCTTGGGTGCTGTTCTTACTTGAACAAGCCTCCCACTTATGATTACCCCCTCTCGCAAGCATCCGCAACTACAAAAGAAAAATTAAGATAAATCTAACCATAGCATGAAACATATGGATCCAAATCAGCCCCTTACGGAATAGCGCATAAACTAGGGTTTAAGCTTCTGTCACTCTAGCAACCCATCATCTAATTACTACTCCACAATGCCTTCCCTTAGGCCCAAAGATGGTGAAGTGTCATGTAGTTGACATTCATACGACACCACTAAAGGAAGCAACAACATACATATCATCAAAATATCGAACGAATACCAAATTCACATGATTACTTATGACAAGACTTCTCCCATGTCCTCAAGAACAAAAGTAACTACTCACAAATCATATTCATGTTCAAGATCAGAGGGGTATTCAATAACATTAAGGATCTGAACATATAATCTTTCACCAAATAAACCAACTAGCATCAACTACAAGATGTAATCAACACTACTAGCAACCCACAGGTACCAATCTGAGGTTTTGAGACAAAGATTGAATACAAGAGATAAACTAGGGTTTGAGATGAGATGGTGCTGGTGAAGATGTTGATGAAGATTGGTCCCCCCATGATGAGAGGATCGTTGGTGATGTCGATGGCTTCGATTTCCCCCTCCCGGAGGGAAGTATCCCTGGCTGAATCGCTCCGCCGGAGAGCAAAATAGCTCCTGCCTAGGTTCCGCCTCGAGACGGCGGCGCTTCGTCCTGAAAGCCTTCTATTGATTTTTTTTCTAGGGCAAATGGCTTCATATAGCAAAAGGAGGGGACCAGACGCTAGCTGTGGGCCCCACAAGGCACTAGGGCGCGCCCAGGGGGGCCGCGCCCTGCTGCCTTGTGGGCAGCTGGTGGGTCCCCTCTGGTATTTATTTTCTCCAATATTTTTTATATATTCAATAAAAAATCTCCGTGAAATTTTAGATCAATTGGAGCTCTGTAGATTACGTATCTCTGATGTAGCTATTTCAGGTCCAGAATTCCAGCTGCTGGCATTCTCCCTCTTCATGTAAATCTTGCAAATTAAGAGAGAAAAGGCATAAGAATTGTACCATAAGATAAAATAATGATCAAAAACACAATAAATAACAGTAGGAAATCATGATGCAAATTGGACGTATCAAGGCTCCAGCACCATGAGCACCGGCCTCCGGGCCGGTGCCCACGCGCCGGCACCGCCACCATAGGTGGCGCCTGATACGTCTCCAACGTATATATAATTTTTGATTGTTCCATGCTATTATAGTATCAATCTTGGATGTTTTATATGCAATTATATGCTATTTTATATCATTTTTTGGGACTAACCTATTAACCTAGTGCCCAGTGCCAGTTGTTGTTTTCTGCTTGTTTTTGTTTTTCAGGAAATCAGTACCAAACGGAGTCCAAATGCTACAAAAAAATTTGACGATTTTTTTCTGGACAAAAGAAACCATAGAAGCTTCGAGAGGAGACCAAAAGCCTCACGAAGAGGTGACAAGGCATCCCGGCGCGCCCCTGAGGGGCGCCCTGATGCCTTGTGGGCCCCTCGTGGCTCCTTTTGACCTAATTCCACTTCTATAAATTCTCAAATATTGGGAAACCAATAGAGAACCACCTCGAATAACTTTTCCGCCGCCGCAAGCTTCTACTCTTCCGTGATCCCATCTGAGGTCTTTTCCGGCACCCTGCCGGTGGGGGAATCAATCACGGAGGGCTTCTACATCAACCTTGATGCCCTTCTAATGATGTGTGAGTAGTTTACCACAGACCTATGGGTCCATAGCTAGTAGCTAGATGGCTTCTTCTCTCTCTTTGATCTTCAATACAATGTTCTCCTTGATCTTCTTGGAGTTCTATTCGATGTAATCTTCTTTTGCGGTGTGTTTGTTGGGATCCAATGAATTGTGGGTTTATGATCAGATTATTCATGAGAAGTAATTGAGTCTTTTCTGAACTTTATTATGCATGATTTTTATAGCTTTGTATTTCTCTCCGATCTATCCGTTTGGTTTGGCCAACTAGATTGATTTATCTTCAGCGGGAGAGGTGCTTTGTAATGGGTTCAATTTTGCGGTGTTCTATATCCCAGTGACAGAAAGGGACAAAACACGTATTTGTATTGTTGCCATTAAGGGTAAAACGACGGGGTTTATTCATATTGATTGGGTTTACTTTGTCTACATCATGTCATCCTACTTAAGGTGTTACTCCGTTTTCATTAACTTAATACCCTAGATGCATACTGGATAGCGGTCGATGTGTGGAGTAATAGTAGTAGATGCAGGCAGGAGTCGGTCTACTTGTCTCGGACGTGATGCCTATATACATGATCATTAACATGAATCCGTCATAACTATGCGCTTTTCTATCAATTGCCCAATAGTAATTTGTCTACCCACCGTATGCTATGTGTTCGAGAGAGAAGCCTCTAGTGAAAACTATGGCCCCCGGGTATACTTTAATCATAAAAAGAAAACTAAAAATACTTTGCTGCAATTTTATTTCTTTAATTATCTTTTGCAATTTATCTATCTACCACTATGAGATTTAATCCTTGCAAGTAACGAGTTCAAGGGGATTGACGACCCTCTTGCCCGCGTTGGGTGCAAGTATTTGGTTTTGTGTGTGCAGGTGCTGTTCACGAGGCTTTGCGTGATTCTCCTACTGGATTGATACCTTGGTTCTCACTGAGGGAAATACTTATCTCTACTGTGCTGCATCTCCTCTCCTCTTCGTGGAAAATCTCAACGCAACTCACAAGTAGCAGTGCCCCATCTCCATCACCTCGGGCGCGGCCACCATCATCATCATCATCATCTCCGCGCCGCCGCCATCATCACCGTGCATTCTCCCTTCACCGGCTTGATGCCAGCTTGTAACTTGTCCCTAACCTTCATGTTTATGATTGAGTAGTTGTACTAGTTCTTGAGGATATGGTTGAACCTTATATGATATTTGTTGCGATCCAACATTACCTGTTCATGATTCGAGTTAGTAGCCTTCGCGAATGTTGAGAGGAGCGCTCACTCACATTTGTGCCTTGTGCCGTGAAGTATGTTACAGTCGTTGTGATGTTTGGGGATATTGGGGTAATTTGAGGTGACAGTAAAAGCCTCGGTTCCTCTCCTTTGCAAAGGATTGGGGAATAATGGAGAACCCTTAGAGAGGCCACATCCACAGGGTAACCCTTAATTATCATTAGTTGTAACCCTACGAGGGAGGCTATGATAGTGGCATGCGTGGCACGAAGTCTACCTAGAGTAGAATGTGTACTGTACCCGGCTCCGCCCACTTATGCATTTGACCAGTTACTAGAGGATACGATAGTTCATATATGTGGTAGTGATTCCGGAACCCTCAAGAACGCCTTACTACTCAAGTGTCGTCCTTACAAACTTACTGCCTTTTAATTCCTGTTTTTATCCTTCCTGTCAGTAGTTTAGTTAAATACCTTTTTATCTAGTTTACCTAGCAACTTATAGAGTAGACTATTTCCAAACTCTGGTTTGGATGCGTATGTGGCTGCGTGAAAGTGACAACGTAGTTGCGGGGTTTGTGGTGCCTTCCTATTTGCTCCCTGTGGGTTCAACACTCTATTTATCACAACGAAAGTGCTACAACAGCCCTGTGCACTTGCATGTCATCAGGGGGTCACCGGGGTTCCTGCAGATCGGGTTGGGGGCGGTGGGTAGGCTTAGAGGGTTGGTCGTGGTGCTAGGAGGAGGTTGAGGAGGGCGGGGTGGCGAGGCAGCGCGTTGTAGCGCCTACCGACCGCTGGTGGCGAAGCCCGGAGGTTAGGGTTGGGTCAGAGGGCATCGCATGGAGAGCACAGTTCTGGCCATTGGATGGAGATCTAGCAGTCCCAAAATTCTACACCTACGTAAATTATTTTACATGTTTGACGTAACAACAAACGTGGTAAGTCAGGATTGGATATGGGGGGGGTAAGTTTTTTCACAATGCTAGACTAACGTATGATTTCTACATGTTTTTAAGTAAAATCAAACGTGGAGGATTATGATTGGGGTTACGGAGAGGAACGAGCCCACCCACCTGAAATTCAGGGGGGGTGAGTGGATTAGTTGGAAGGTTACGTTAACTTACGTAAAACTTACATAGGTGTAGGATTTTCGAAGAATTAGATTATGAAGTTTAAGCCAAAAATGAGAGCGGCACCTATAGAGCGGAAAAAGACAGGCTTTTGAAGCTCATCAACAATCTCGACTTAAAGGCTAAGGTCAATACGCTGGATGTGCCTGATAGTATTGCCAAGCGGGAGGCCGAGGATAAGTTAGCCAAGCTTCTTAGAGAAGAAGAAATGAAGTGGGCTCTGAGAACCTAAAATGGAAAGCACAGAAAAAGAAGATCATCCAACTTGAATAGGACGAGGGTACGATTGTCGGGCATGAGAACCTAAAATTGTATATCTCAAACTTCTATAAAAAAGTGTTTGGAGCGCCGGTGGAGAACTTTGTCTCTTTAAACGAGGAGAGGACCCGCGACATTCCTCTAGTAAATGCTGATGAGAATGAGGTGCTTGCTGCACCGTTCTCTGAAAAGGAAGTGTATGAGGCAATCGCTCAAATGAAGAATAACAAGGCTCCTGATCCTGATGGCTTCCCAGCTAAATTTTATAAGAAGTGTTGGGACATCATTAAGGGGGATCTAATGCCCATGTTCCATGATCTATTTAATGGTCAGCTTCAACTTTTCAAGTTAAACTTTGGGACAATTACTTTGTTACCAAACAAGGAGGAGGCGGTTCGCATTGAGCAGTTCAGACCGATATGTCTGCTGAATGTGAGCTTTAAGATTTTTACCAAAGTTGGGACTAATCGCCTCACGCAAATAGCGCACTCTGTAGTTCAGCCGACATAGACCACATTTATGCCGGGACGACATATTCTGGAGGGAGTAGTCGTCTTACATGAGACCTTGCGCGAGATTCACTCGAAGAAACTTGATGGTGTAATCTTTAAAGTGGATTTCGAGAAGGCCTATGATAAAGTGAAGTGGCCATTCTTACAGGAAGCGTCGCATATGAAGGGGTTCGATGCGGCCTGGAGGAAACATGTAGAATCCTTCATACGAAGGTAGTGTCAGGATCAAGGTTAATGATGACATATGTCATTATTTCCAGACGCAAAAGGGATTGAGACAGGGGGGTCCGATGTCTCCCATCCTTTTTAACGTTGTTGCAGATATGCTGGCAGTACTCATTGGTAGAGCCAAGGAGGACGATCAGGTAGGTGGGCTCATTCCTCATCTTGTTGATGGTGGAGTGTCCATACTACAATATGCGGATGATTCTATTATTTTCATGGAACATGACATGGCAAAGGCTAGAAACATGAAATTGTTCCTATGTCTTTTTGAACAACTGTCTGGTTTGAAAATAAACTTCAACAAGAGCGAATTGTTCTGCTTTGTGCGCGCCAAGGAAGAGCAGGAAGATTATCGACAGTTGTTTGGTTGTGAGTTGGGAACCCTTCCATTTAGTTATCTGGGAATTACAGTTCATCACCGCAAGCTAACAAACAAGGAGTGGAAACGTATTGAGGATATATTTGAAAAGAAACTAAGCTGCTAGAAGGGCAAGCTTATGTCTTATGGAGGATGGCTAATCTTTGTTAACCCCGTGCTTACAAGCATGCCAATGTTTCTCCTATCCTTCTTTGAAGTACCCCTAGGGGTACGGAAAAGATTGGACTTCTATCGGTGTCGTTTCTTTTGGCAAAGCGATGAGAACGAAACGAAGTACCGTCTGGCCAAATGGGATATTATTTGTAGACCTAAGGACCAAGGAGGGTTATGCATTGAAAATCTGGAAGTAAAGAACAGTTGTTTGCTGAGTAAATGTTTATATAGACTTTTTGGTGAGAGGGATGGGGTGTGGATACAGTTATTGCGTAACAAATATCTACATTCCAAAACTCTTGCATAGGTTACGGCTCAGCCGAATGACTCTCCTTTTTGGAAAGGGCTGATGAGGACGAAGGTGGCCTTTTTCAATAGGAGCAAGTTTCTAGTTGGGAATGGAAATACCATTAGGTTTTGGTAGGATACTTGGTTGGGGGAGACACCCCTTGCATTACAGTACCCTTCCCTGCATAACATTGTGCAGTGATGACCCACAAGTATAGGGGATCAACATAGTCCTTTCGATAAGTAAGAGTGTCGAACCCAACGAGGAGCGGATGGAAATGACAAGTGGTTTTCAACAAGGTATTCTCTACAAGTGCTGTAAATAGTAATAACAGATAGTTTTGTAGCACGGTGATTCGTAGCAAGTAACAAGTAACAATAGTAACAAAGTGCAGCAAGGTAGCCCAATCCTTTTTATAGCAAAGAACAAGCCGGAAGTTTCTCTTATATAAAGCAAAGTGCTCTCGAGGACACATGGGAATTGTCGTCTAGTCACGTTCATCATGTTTAGTTGATTCATGTTCACTACTTTGATAATTTGATATGTGGGTGGATCGGTGCTATGGTGCTGTTCTTACTTGAACAAGAAATCCTTTTATGATTACCCCCTCTCGCAAGCATCCGCAACTACGAAAGAAGAACTAAGATAAATCTAACCATAGCATGAAAATATGGATCCAAATCAGCCCCTTACGGAATAACGCATAAACTAGGGTTTAAGCTTCTGTCACTCTCGCAACCCATCATGTACTTATTACTCCCCAATGCCTTCCCCTAGGCCTAAATATGGTGAAGTGGCATGTAGTCGACGTTCACATGACACCACTAGAGGAATAACAACATACACATCATCAAAATATTGAACGAATGCCAACTACACATGATTACTTATAACAAGACGTCCCCCATGTCCTCAAGAACAAAAGTAACTACTCACAAATCATGTTCATGTTCAATATCAGAGGTGTATTGAATATGATTAAGGATCTAAACATATAATCTTCCACTAAATAAACCAAGTAGCATCAACTACAAGATGTAATCAACACTACTAGCAACCCACGGGTACCAATCTAAGGTTTTGAGACAAAGATTGAATACAAGAGATGAACTAGGGTTTGAGATGAGATGGTGCTGGTGAAGATGTTGATGAAGACTGGTCCTCCCACGACGAGAGGATCGTTGGTGATGTCGATGGCTTCGATTTCCCCCTCTTGGAGAGAATTATCCCCGGCGGAATCGCTCTGCCGGAGAGCAAAAGTGCTCCTGCCCAGGTTCCGTCTTGAGACAGCGGTGCTTCGTCCCGAAAGTCTTATCTTCTTTTTTTCTAGGGCAAAAGGCCTCATATAGCAGAAGGAGGGCACCAGAGGGCATCTGTGGGCCCCACAAGGCAACAGGGCGCGCCCTGATGTTGCCTTCTGGGCAACAGGTGGCCCCCCCTCCGGTGGTTTTTCCTTCCAAAAATCCTTATATATTCAATAAAAAATCTCCGTGAAGTTTCAGGTCATTTGGAGCTCTGTAGAATAGCTACATCTGTTGTGGCTCTTTTTGGTCTAGAATTCAAGGAGGGCACCAGAGGGCATCTGTGGGCCCCACAAGGCAACAGGGCGCGCCCTGATGTTGCCTTCTGGGCAACAGGTGGCCCCCCCTCCGGTGGTTTTTCCTTCCAAAAATCCTTATATATTTAATAAAAAATCTCCGTGAAGTTTCAGGTCATTTGGAGCTCTGTAGAATAGCTACATCTGTTATGGCTCTTTTTGGTCTAGAATTCCAGCTGCCAGTGATTTCCCTCTTCATGTAGATCTTGCAAATTAAGAGAGAAAAGGCATTAGAATTGCATCATAAAGTGAAATAATGACCAAAAACATTATAAGTAACAGTAGGAAATGATGATGCAAAATGGACGTATCATGCAGCGTAGAGGGGCCTTTGTCAGCACAATTCTCGGCGGCGTTCCGTTAAACATTCAGTTCAGACGGACTCTCGTGGGTGATAGATGGGATAGATGGCTGCATCTTGTGCGTATGTTGATGGAAGTTAACCTTTCCGATGATCCAGATACGTTGCGTTGGAAACTTACCGTGTCAGGGATCTTCTCGGTGAAGTCTATGTACATAGACTTGATAAACACCGGTCCTATTCATAAGTCGTTGTATATTTGGAAGATTAAGGTGCCCTTGAAAATTAAGGTGTTTATGTGGTTTGTGCACAAGGGAGTGATTTTGACGAAGGACAACTTGGCAAAACATAATTGGGTGGGGAGTCAATGGTGTTGTTTTTGTGATAAGGACGAAACAATACAACACTTATTCCTCTCTTGCCCGCTAGCCAGGTTACTGTGGCGCACAATTCATGTGTCCTTCAATGTTAGTCCTCCCAATAATATTTCGAATCTTTTCGGAGCATGGTTAAACGGGGTAGAGCCCAAAATTGTGGCACATATTCGAGTAGGAGTGTGTGCATTACTTTGGGCTATATGAAACTGCCGAAATGACATCACTTTTAACATGCAAACCATTAATAATTTTTTGTAGGTAATCTTCAGAGCATCGGGATGGATCCGTATGTGGTCATTACTCAGTCATGCGGATCACAGGGAGCTTATGGACTTTATGTGCAACCGTTGGGAAACGGTAGCACGGGATACATACAACCGGTTCGGATGGCGGTCCAATAATAGGATAGGCGGCTAGCCTTATGATCCTATTTTCGCCGGTTGTGGCATTGCACTTTTTAATTTTTTTCCTTCTTTGAGACCTTTGTGGTACTGTGAACCTTGGTTACGCCTTTTTTATTAATAACATGGTTGTGTGCATCATCCAATGCAGAGGTCGGGGGTAATCCTCCTTTTCTAAAAAAACTGCATATAGATACAGGATCCGTAGATGCAGGATTATTGATAAAACTCAGGTGAAAGTGCGAAACCTCGTGCTTTCGAGGAGGGGATTATCAACCGGCATGATGATCAGCCGTCAGCGTGTGGGTTTTATCTTTGCTCCAATGGCGACTTACCACGTTGAGTCGTTGACAAAAGTGTCCCTAAGATGGAAGCTCCCAAACTGATCCAGTGATTGGTCACTTCGCGTGGTGCGTTTAGTTTGCTTCACCGTGGAGAAACTAAGTACTCCTAGCATGCAAATTCCGGCAGTTCCGTGTCAGCACAGCGAGGCCTTCGTCCTCCCTTCCTCCCTCGATGGATGAAGCAGTTACGTTTGCAATGCAACGCCATCCATGTTTAAAAAAACGAGACCAACTCGGGCTAGACTAGCCTGTTGGCATTTTTTTATAGAAGAAAACTTCCCGAGCACCAAGCGCTCGAGCCGAGACTCGAACGCTGATGGGCTGGCTGCGAACTCCCGCGCCTTGCCAACGCCATCCATGTTGACATGTTGCCTATTCCTTGACGCCTTCCACAAACCGAAGTACCCAACCCTCCCTCGTCGACACTGCCAGCCTAAGCAAACACGAAGACACGCAAGAACCAGCATCCAGCAATAGAAAACCAGCACCCCGCAAGCACGCACAAAACGCCTACTCCTCCATCAAGAATCTTCTATGCACGTTCCTTCGTCTCGCACATGCATCTCTAGCTAGCTACTGTATTTGATTACAAATATCCATCCAGATCCAGTCCAATCACGCACAACAATCGATCATGGCAGCTGCTTCTTCTACCTCTGCCGTTTCCGTCAGGCAGAGGGCTGCCGCAGCAGCCTCGCCGCTGCTCCAGGATCAGCAGCAAGAAAAGCACGAAGCTGTTGATCCGTTGCCGCCGCCAGCGCCACGATCGACGCTGTACCAGGCGCTGACGTCGACGGCGAGCCTGGCCAACCTGCTCCCCACCGGCACGGTGCTGGCTTTCCAGCTGCTCGCGCCGGCCTTCACCAACCACGGCGCCTGCGACGCCACCACGGCGCTGCTCACGCGGATCCTCCTCGCCGTCCTCGCGCTCTCCTGCCTCCTCGCCTCCTTCACCGACTCCCTCAAGGGCCCCGACGAGCGCGTCTACTACGGCTTCGCCACCCTCAGGGGCCTCTGGCTGCTCGATTACCCGCCCGGCACGCCCACGCCGCCGGACACGTCCAGGTACAGGCTGGCGCCAATCGACGCCGTGCACGCGGCACTGTCAGTGGCCGTGTTTGGGGTGGTGGCGGCCAGAGACAAGAACGTTGTGCGGTGCTTCTACGGCCCGTCGCCGGCGAGAGAGATGGAGGAGATGCTGGACATCGTTCCGCTCGGCGTCGGCGTGCTCTGCAGCTTGCTCTTCGTCGCGTTCCCCACCAGGCGGCACGGCATCGGCTACCCTGTCACCAACGGCGCCGGTGGCAGCAGCACCTGAATAAATTAAACTTACCCGCGTATTACAAAGCTCAAGAATTACTGTCTGTTTACAGTAGTACTCCTACTAACTTAAGAGCATTGTATCATTCTATCATTTCGATTTCTTCCTTATTTGACCTGTGGGATGTAAACGATCCGGCTATATATAGATTCTACACACAAAATATCCGTTATTCTCCATTTAATAATTGTCGTTCCATGACCCACCATTGAGTAATTCTTAAAATCATTCATGTGCATTTTCCCCAAAACACTCAGATCTACTAGCAGTACAAACACCTGGAAAATAAAGTTACATCAAAATCTCTAGGAGTCAACCGTCTTCGCGAGAAATTCGCAGCGGCACGCACCTGCCTAGTCATGCCCGACTGCACGATTGCTCCATTATCCGTAAAGTTGTTGGATTCCACGTGAGGACACATCAAGTTTTAAGTTTTAGTTTATGAAACTTGATGATTTTGTCGTTTGTTCGTATCAAGTTTCAACAGTTGGAACTTGATGAAGTTTTAGGAACTTGTCAAAACGTATCCAAAGGTTGTCTTATTTCAAAGCCCTCGTCGCAAAGAACACGAATATGCAAGCTAAACATAATTTTAACTTTTGGTTCAAAAGATATAAAGATTAAAAATTAAAAGCCAAAATAAAAATAGGGTCGGTGCCCCCCACCTGCGTGCCACAAATCACCTCTCCCGTCTTCAGCCTCGTGAATGGGCCAATGGTGTATCGCTATATGCCGCTCCATCATTGCGTTGTTGATTATAGACGAGAAGTCATCAAGGCCACGGTCCTGTTGGATCAGTGCCCTACAGAAGAAATCGTCACTTCTAAAAGAGCCGCAAATTCAATAGTCAAACCTTCATTATTTCTTAGAGGACTCACGCCAGCACAGAGGACTCACACCAGCACCGAGGCCATGCCGACATGGCAGAGACAAGACCACAAAAGCAAGCTACAAAGGGAAGTTGTTGACGGTGTAAGACACTGGGGGTGGCCCCTCGCTGGGAGGCCCGACAACATGCCTGCCTCGGAGCCCAGGTGGCCTGGCAAAGCTCCGGCGTAAGGGGGCAGCCCGGAGGCCCGAATGAGACACCATGTTTGTTTCGCAAGGAGAGCTTGGTTAAAAGACCACATGTCTCGTAACCCCAAGCCTCCTTTTGATTTTGGTAAAATCGTCTTATCGCAACTTAACTAGGGCATCTTCCTCTTCCCCTTTACTATACCCCACCAATACTTCACATAATGCGAGTTAAATCATCACAAACAAACACGGGCAACCGGAACACACTCATGACATAGGTCGGAATTGCTTAGGCTAACGATTTAATAAAAATCTCCGTATTCCCAGAGGATGTATATTGCTCACTCCAGTCAACTAATCTTCTGCTCATGCTTGCTTGTTGATTGATTGCAAGACACACATGATAGTGTATGATGTCTACTACACAACTTATTCTTGTAGACTTGTGTTGGGCCTCCAAGCGCAGAGTTTTGTAGGACAGTAGCAATTTTCCCTCAAGTGGATGACCTAAGGTTTATCAATCCATGGGAAGCGTAGGTTGAAGATGGTATCTCTCAGACAACCCTGCAACCAAATACAAGAAATCTCTTGTGTCCCCAACACACCCAATACAATGGTAAATTGTATAGGTGCACTAGTTCGGCGAAGAGATGGTGATAAAAGTGTAGTATGGATAGTAGATATAGGTTTTTGTAATCTGAAAATATAAAAACAGCAAGGTAGCAAAAAGTAAACGGGCATTAAAACGGTATTGCAATGCTTAGAAACAAGGCCTAGGGTTCATACTTTCGCTAGTGCAATCTCTCAACAATGCTAACATAATTGGATCATATAACCATCCCTCAACGTGTGATAAAGAATCACTCCCAAGTTCCTATTAGCGGAGAACATAAGATAGAAATTGTTTGTAGGGTACGAAACCACCTCAAAGTTATCCTTTCCGATCGATCTATTGAGCTATTCCTATAAGTGTCACAAACAGCCCTAGAGTTCGTACTAAAATAACACCATATGATACACATCAACCAACTCTAATGTCACCTAGATACTCCAATGTCACCACAAATATCTGCGAGTTGATTATACGATATGCATCAAACAACTTCATAATCATAATATTCAATCCACACAAAGAACTCCAAGGAGCACCCCAAAGTTTCTATCGGAGAAAAGATAATGAAAACGTGCATCAACCCCTATGCATAGATCACCCCAATGTCACCGTGGGAATCCGCGAGTTGAATGCCAAAACATATATCAAGTGAATCAATATAATACCCCATTGTCACCACGGGTATTCATATGCAAGACATACATCAAGTGTTCTCAAATCTGAAATATTCAATCCGACAATAACGAAACCTCAAAGGGAAAAGATTCGATTCATCACAACAAAGATAGAGAGGGAAGAAACACCATATGATCCAACTATATTAACAAAGCTCGCGATACATCAAGATCGTTCCAAATCAAGAACACGAGAGAGAGAGATCAAACACATAACTACTGGTACAAACCCTCAGCCCCGAGGGTGAACTACTCCCTCCTCGTCATGGAGACCACCGGGATGATGAAGATGGCCTCCGGTGATGCCTTCCCTCCTCTGGCAGGGTGCCGGAAAAGGGTTGTAGATGGGATCTCTCTAGTACAGAGGCTTGCGGCGGCGTAAAAACTCATCTATGGTTATTTCTGGGGGTTTCTCTATTTATAGGATTTTTCAGCGTTGGAATCAGGTCAGACGGAGCCACGTGGGTCCCACGAGGTACCAGGGCGCGCCTGGGGGAGGGGGTGGCGCGCCCTGGTGCCTCGTGGGCACTGGGTGGCCCCCCTCCAGTGGGTCTTGGTTCCAGTATTTCTTATTTGCTCCAAAAAAAATCTCCAAAAACTTTCATCCAATTCCAAGAACTTTTATTTCTGCACAAAAAACAACACCATAGCAATTCTGCTGAAAACAGCGTCAGTCCGGGTTAGTTCTAATCAAATCATACCAAAACCATATAGAATTGTTATAAACATGGTATGAATACTTCATAAATTATAGATACGTTGGAGACGTATCAGCATCCCCAAGCTTAATTCCTGCTCGTCCTCGAGTAGGTAAATGATAAAAGAAATAATTTATGAAGTATGAATGCTAGCATAGTGCATAAGTTTGATCAATGATAATTTCAATCACTTTTTCTAGCATCATAACAATAACTTTTTCTCATAAAACTCATCATGATAAAGTAGCAATTAAAAACAGAAATTTTGATGTGGAATGCTACCTGTCATAATCATCATATAATCTTTTCTTTTATAGCATGGACGTTGGACTTGAATGATTCAAAGCAAGATCATTATTATAACAGCAATATTTATTATCATAAAACTTTTCATGAGCAAGTAACAATTCATCACAACAATAAAGTATAAGGCATAAACTTTCTTAGAAACTAACAAACTATTCTAGTCAACAATGCAATTGCAATTCATCATATTTTCAGGAAGGGTCTCATGTAGGAGCTTTTTAGCAAGTCCACATACTCAACCATCATTTAGTCTTCTATGATTGCTAACACTCACGACATATATATGGAGCAAAAGTTTTAGCCAGACACATAGAAAGATAGGGGCTTGTGATTTCGCCTCCCAACTTATTCACCTCAAGGGTGATGTCAACAATAATAACTCATGATCACTCATATCCAACTGGATATATGTGCCTAGATCTTTCCCCACCACATGATGCTTGCAAAAGAGAAAAATAAAAAGGAAGTAGAGGAGAACACTATTGACTCATGCATAAAAAATAAATACATAAAAGTAAATGCATAAAAGTAAAAGATAGGCCCTTCGCAGAGGGAAGCAGAGGTTGTCATGCACTTTTTGTTTTTGGATGCACAAGCCCTTAATGCAAAGGAACGTCACGTTATATTGCCCCTTGTGATAGCAACCTTTATTATGCAGTCCGTCGCTTTTATTTCTTTACCATCACAAGTTCATACAACGCTTATTTCCCTTACAATAAAAGATCATACATATTTTAGGAGCAATTTTTATTGCTTTTTGCACCGATGACAACTTACTTGAAGGATCTTATTCAATCCATTGGTAGATATAGTGGACTCTGATGACATGAAACTGGGTTTAATGGTTTTGGATGCACAAGTAGTATCTCTACTTGGTGCGGATTTTTGGCTAGAAAAGATATTGGGCAAGCACCACATGTTGGAGGATCTATAACAATATAACTTCTACGTGAATATGAACAAACATAATTCATTACGTTGTCTTCCTTGTCCAACGTCAACAATTTGACATAAAATACTTAATGGGGGCTCACAATCATAAAAGATGTCCAAGATAGTATATTTGCATGTGAATCTTCTCTTCCCTTATTAACTTTTTCATGAATTGCATCATTGACTAATGCTATGCTTGTTAACCTCCAATAAATTTTACTACTTATACTTTTCTTTATGTAATGTCATTACTTTCCATAAGATTAGCATATGATCTCTTTCATTATTTTCATCGCAAGGAATCACACTTATCATACCCAATGATATTTATGAAAGTTTTTATTATATCCCTCATGAATATTCATCACTTTGGGACCAAATTCATATCTTGTGCAAATTACCATCACTATTATTAACTCTCAAAAAGATATAAGTGAAGCATGAGAATTAATGACAAACTACTCCAAAATATATAAGCGAAGATCAATGAGTAGTGAAACAATTAAGTAGCTATGTGAGGACTCTCTCTCATTTAAAAAGTTTCAGACCTTGATATTTTATTCAAATAGCAAGCAAAACAAAGACACAACCAAGTATAGCACACATTATGTGAACAAGTAAAAACTTGGGTTCAATCGAGACTAACCGATAATTGATGAAGAAAAGTGATGGGATGCCTACCGGGGCATCCCCAAGCTTGAATGCTCGATACTTCTTGGAATATTAACTTGGGGAGCCTTGGGCATCCCCAAGCTTGAACTCTTGTGTCTCGTTAATTCTTCTCATATAATAGTTTCCCTAAGTTTCAAAAACTTCATCCACACAAAACTTGACAAGAACTTGTGAGATATGTTAGTATAAATCCACTCAAAACCTCAACATTCTCTACTGTAGCAAATCACTAAAATTATAATTAAACATTGAATACTAAATGCCTCTGCATATTTAATACTCCTATCCTCAAATAGAATCATTAAACAAGCCAACATATGCAAACAATGCAAACATAACAGCAATCTGCCTAAACAAGACAGTCTGTAAAGGATAATTAAGAATCCATACTTAGATAACTCAAAAAATTCTGAAAATTTTCCACACTGGAAATAATTTATCAAAGTTGACTGTGTCAAAATTTCAAGATTTTATCACATTCTGACATTTCTGGGCAATTTAATCAATAGCAGCAAACTTTCTGTTTTGAAACAGCAACTCATAAACTTGCAAACTGGGCATGGTAAAGGCTATAATTGGCATTTTATTGAACTAAAATATACAAAACATGATTATTGATGACACAAAGAAAATATTAACAGAATAAAATGACGCTCCAAGCAAAACTCATATTATGCGACGAATAAAAATATAGCTCCAAGTGAGGTTATCGATAGTGTTGAAGACGAAAGAGGGGATGCCTTCCAGGGCATCCCCAAGCTTAGGCGCTCGAGTCTTCCTTGAGTATTACCTTAGGGTGCCTTGGGCATCCCCAAGCTTAGGGTATTTCCACTCCTTATTCTCCTCAAATCGATATCTCACCCAAAACTTGAAAACTTCAATCACACAAAACTTAACGGAACTTCGTGAGAACGGTTAGTATGATAAAGAATAAACCATCACTTAGGTACTGTCCAAGACAAGATTCACAATTGTTACCATATAATGCCTACTGTATTCTATCATTTCCACAATTTATATCTCATAATATAAGCTATGGAAACATTAAAATAAGCAAACTATGCATTGAAAACAGAATCTGTCAAAAACAGAACAGTCTGTAATGATCTGAGCAACTACCATACTTATGGAACTCTAAAAATTCAGAAAAATTAGGACAACGTCAAAAATTTGCATATCAATAGTGTGTAAAAAGTTCAGAATTTTTTGATGCTCCAGTAAAATCTGGGAAATTAAACACTAGAGGCAAAAGTTTCTGTTTTTGCACAGAATTGAATAAACAAGTATCCACACTATCCTAAAGGCTTTACTTGGCACATTATTGAAAGAAAACATATAAAACATGATTAATTCAGTAGCTTAATCATGTGGACACACAAAAACAGTAGGTAATAGTGTTTGGTTGTCTCCCAACAAGCGCTTTTCTTTAATGCCTTTTAGCTAGGCATGATGATTTTCAATGATGCTCACATAGAAGTAAAGAATTGAAACATAACGGGAGCATCATGAATCATATGTTCCTCTCTCATAATAATTTTCAGTAGAATCATGAATAAATTCAACAATATAGCTATCACATAAAGCATTTTTTTATGATCCACAAGCATAGAATTTTTATTACTTTCCTCATAAGCAAATTTCTTCTCATTCATAAAAGTGGGAGTATCATATGAAACTCGAATACTATAAATTGTTTCCACGTTAAAAGAGTAATGTTCAGAAAAAGGGTAATCATAATTATGACAAGTTTTATAAATATAATCATCACTACTTTTTATAACATAAGTATCATCACAATAATCATCATAAGTAGAAGGCATGCAATCATCATAACAAATTTGATCATTCGAAGTAGGGGGACTAAAAAGATCATCTTTATTAAGAATAGCATCCCCAAGCTTGGGGCAAACATTAATTGTAGCAAATACATTCTAAAACATCTCATTCTTATCAAACATAGCATCCCCAAGCTTGTGGCTTGGCATATCATAAGCATAATCACTATTATCATCAATAGTATGAATAGCACTAATAGTATAACAATTATTATCATATTCCTCCAAGTTGGTGCCATAAAGATTTTCAAGATTATAAGAAGTATCATTATTTTCCCAATCATAATCATCACAATGAGTAATAGGCATAACAAAATCATCCTCAACAGTTCCTTCGGACATTGTGCCATAAGACAAAGAAGCAATATCATCATCAAGTGTATCATCTTCCACAATTGTTTTTGATTCATTCTCATGAGGCACAACAATAATAGGAGCAACATAATTTAGGAGAGATACCTTTTTACCTCTACTTTTTCTTCTTTTCATTTTCTTCTTCACCACCTCATGTGTGGGTTTAATCAATTTTTCCATGCACTTTATTGAAGAGATTGGTTGAATAAAAAGCTCCTCCTCATTACCTGATTCATCATAAGAAAAAATAGGAGAATATTGGGAAACCTCTTCCCTTTCATTAGTATTCTCTTCATCTTCTATTTGTTTTCTTGTGTTTAAATAATTGGCAATATAAGGATTCTCAATGCAATTTACCGCACAATACATATAAATTTCCTCTAGATCAAAATCGAGAAATCTCTTGAGATTATATTCTGGAATATCCCTAGTTATACATTTCATTTCTTCATACCCCAAAAGCAGACTAAGTTCATTATGATACGCAAGGGTAATCAAGTTATCACAATTTTTGGATACGATTCGATCATGAAACAATTTGCATTGGAGATTTAAATGACCACGTTCATTGCAAAGTTCACAAGGATGGCGAGAAAAATTAAATCTTTTAGCACAATAATCTAGCCTCTCTTGCAACCCTTTAGTTTCTAAATACTTATGCCTCTTACAAAATCTATTTCCCCTTTTTGGTATGCATTTGCACTCCCAATTCACTCCACAAAAATTGACATCCTTATAGGAGACATCATTATCATGACTAGTGCAATCATCATTAGCATTATGGATATTCAAAGAATTCATACTAGAAACATTGCAATCATGCTCATCATTCATGGATTTTATGCCAAACATTTTATTAAATTCTTCTTCTATCAATTGAGCACAATTATCGGAATCCTTATTTTCAAGAAAGACATTATAAAGACGAATAATATGAGGCAACCTCAATTCCATTTTTTTTGTAGTTTTCTTTTTATAAAACCAAACTAGTGATAAACAAGAAACTAAAAGATTCGATTGCAAGATCTAAAGATATACCTTCAAGCACTCACCTCCCCGGCAACGGCGCCAGAAAAGAGCTTGATGTCTACTACACAACTTATTCTTGTAGACTCGTGTTGGGCCTCCAAGCGCAGAGTTTTGTAGGACAGTAGCAATTTTCCCTCAAGTGGATGACCTAAGGTTTATCAATCCATGGGAAGCGTAGGTTGAAGATGGTATCTCTCAAACAACCCTGCAACCAAATACAAGAAATCTCTTGTGTCCCCAACACACGCAATACAATGGTAAATTGTATAGGTGCACTAGTTCAGCGAAGAGATGGTGATAAAAGTGTAGTATGGATAGTAGATATAGGTTTTTGTAATCTGAAAATATAAAAACAGCAAGGTAGCAAAAAGTAAACGGGCATTAAAACGGTATTGCAATGCTTAGAAACAAGGCCTAGGGTTCATACTTTCGCTAGTGCAATCTCTCAACAATGCTAACATAATTGGATCATATAACCATCCCTCAACGTGTGATAAAGAATCACTCCCAAGTTCCTATTAGCGGAGAACATAAGATAGAAATTGTTTGTAGGGTACGAAACCACCTCAAAGTTATCCTTTCCGATCGATCTATTGAGCTATTCCTATAAGTGTCACAAACAGCCCTAGAGTTCGTACTAAAATAACACCATATGATACACATCAACCAACTCTAATGTCACCTAGATACTCCAATGTCACCACAAGTATCCGCGAGTTGATTATACGATATGCATCAAACAACTTCATAATCATAATATTCAATCCACACAAAGAACTCCAAGGAGCACCCCAAAGTTTCTATCGGAGAAAAGATAATGAAAACGTGCATCAACCCCTATGCATAGATCACCCCAATGTCACCGCGGGAATCCGCGAGTTGAATGCCAAAACATATATCAAGTGAATCAATATAATACCCCATTGTCACCACGGGTATTCATATGCAAGACATACATCAAGTGTTCTCAAATCTGAAATATTCAATCCGACAATAACGAAACCTCAAAGGGAAAAGATTCGATTCATCACAACAAAGATAGAGAGGGAAGAAACACCATATGATCCAACTATATTAACAAAGCTCGCGATACATCAAGATCGTGCCAAATCAAGAACATGAGAGAGAGAGATCAAACACATAACTACTGGTACAAACCCTCAGCCCCGAGGGTGAACTACTCCTCCTCGTCATGGAGACCGCCGAGATGATGAAGATGGCCTCCGGTGATGCCTTCCCCCCTCCGGCAGGGTGCTGGAAAAGGGCTGTAGATGGGATCTCTCTGGTACAGAGGCTTGCGGCGGCGTAAAAACTCATCTATGGTTATTTCTGGGGGTTTCTCTATTTATAGGATTTTTCAGCGTTAGAATCAGGTCAGACGGAGCTACGTGGGCCCCATGAGGTACCAGGGCGCGCCACTGGGTGGCCCCCCTCCAGTGGGTCTTGGTTCCAGTATTTCTTATTTGCTCCAAAAAAAATCTCCAAAAAGTTTCATCCAATTCCAAGAACTTTCCCAAAAAACAACACCATAGCAATTCTGCTTAAAACAGCGTCAGTCCGGGTTAGTTCTAATCAAATCATACCAAAACCATATAGAATTGTTATAAACATGGCATGAATACTTCATAAATTATAGATACGTTGGAGACGTATCAATGTACCATCTTCGTGTAAGTATGCCAATAGTAATCATCCCAACGAAGAGCGGATGAGAGTATTTATGAGTGGTGTTTCGGTCACACACGAGTTGTCACAGGTCTCGTATGAAGTAACTGTTTGAAAATCTACAGAAGCTATTGGTGGCCTTTGGAACAAATAAACCAATGTAATAAAAAGGATTGATTGTAGCAACAGGAATAATAACGACTTGAAAGTAAAGAACATAAATTAAACGACTAAAAATAAAGGTGGTTTTCTGCAGTAGAGAGATTAGGCGCGGCGATAATTCAGATCATGGTGTACATCAAGTGTGCCAGTGTGACGGCAATACCAGTTACCTTGTATCGTGAGCCTAGTATACTGTTTGCCGGTTCAGTAGGCGGATCCCCCTTTGGGCTGTAGATCTCCTCCACCTGAGGTTACATTCTACTCTACGGTTCTGCTTTGATGTTGTCACAACGCGGTCGTATCCATAATTAAGGTCGTTAAACCGAAACCATGCATTAAATTCAGTGGTTCATCGTTATCTTATTTTTTCTTCGATCCTCGTAAATATCTTCACCTGTCACCTGAAAGTCGCGGATTCACTAAACAACATGTGTTACATGTGTAGATCCTTGGATCATGTTGCATGGGCCCTTAAATTGCACAACATGCATTGCGCTCACCACATATAAACAACTTACTAAACAAACATGAAACTATAAATGCGAATAACGACATAGAATAGGCACAAATGAATCTTACCAATCGCCTACATCCCCCACGCCTAGGGGGAATTACTCACACATCGGGGAAGAATAACCAATGCTCATAGAGAGTAGCCGAATAGAAATCATATCGATAATACCGTGATGATCCATAATAAGATGAATGATTAAACAAGTCTTAATCTCCATATGAGTACTAATAGAGTTACAAACTCTAGTCTTACAACTTGGAATTCCCCTCTCTATGGTGATGAAGTGATGAAGGGAAATGACAAAAACGAGAAGAACAAGATCTCCAGTGGTTCTTCTTCTCCGGATCTCTTCTCCCCTGTTTTGGATGGTGTGGCGGCGGCTAGGTCTCTGATGCACGATGCCCCTTTATGAAGTTTACTCCTGTAGATGAGGGGGAGCCGTTGACGGCACTGATGCAAAAGTTGCCCAACATGGAAGTTGCTTTATTTGGTGTAATCTTGATTGGTTTCCTTGCAAACTATATTTTCCTGCCAAGCAAAGGAAAAACGAGTTTTCTTCTCTCTTGAAGGATTAGCGTTAGAAATAACCAAGAAATAACTAAAACCTGATAAAAACCAAGTCAAAACTCTTTACTAAAAGTGATAAAAATTAGAGCCATCACTTGTACCGCTTCAAATATACCTTTATGCATTCTCCTATTCAGCACAAGCAGACCCAAGTTTTTGGGATAAAAAACTTGTTGTGTAACCTCCAGAATATCCTTAATCTCAACCATGCCGCTTCTGAACAATTCCCAAAGAAAAGGATGGAACACTTTGACGGATTGATAAGTTGACCCGTCGAGGAAGCATAAGTGTTCAACACACCTTTTACCATCTCTGCTTGTTGTCCAGAAGCACGGAAAACATCAAGGAGTCATTCGCAAACAATAAGTGT
The DNA here is from genome assembly GCA_039707655.1 of Elymus sibiricus. Lineage (NCBI taxonomy): Eukaryota > Viridiplantae > Streptophyta > Magnoliopsida > Poales > Poaceae > Elymus > Elymus sibiricus. The sequence goes on from CM077676.1 coordinate 314,315,642, forward strand.
GAAATCACAGGTGCTCTACGACAAATATTCACCCCCAGTCAAACCTTTCGTCGAAAACGCTATATGCACCAATGCATATAACGCATCGGGAATGAAAAGGAATAGAAAGGTGGACAAAGGGTCACCTTGGCGAAGACCCCTCGTGGGGGTGAAAGAATCCTATAGTTTCCCATTTAGCTTGACTGAATATTTCACTGATGTGACACATGCCTTAACGCGAGAAACCCACATGGGTGAGAAGCCCCACTTCACCAACGCCTTCTCCAAGAATTCCCAATCAACACGATTATAAGCCTTCGAGAGATCCAGCTTATAAGCATAATAGGGGGTTGTATCCCCTTTCACAGACTGGATATGGTGGATACACTCAAATGCAATAATAGAATTATCTGAAAATAGGTGGCCGGGTATGAAAGCACTTTGATTCTCTGAGATCAAAACAGAAAGACGTGGCCGAAGTCGGTTAACCAAGCACTTAAATACAATCTTGTATACCACATTACACAGACCTATGGGTCTAAAATCCTTCAGTTCTTTTGGGTATTGAACTTTAGGAATCAAGACACTGGTCATATCATTAACACCTTCTGGCATCACTCCCGACCGAAAGAATTCAAGCACTGATACGTCTTTGACGTATCTATAATTTTTGATTGTTTCATGCTATTACATTATCAATCTTGTATGCTTTATAAGCAATTATATAATTTTTGGGGACTAACCTATTAACCCAGTGCCTAGTTCCAGTTCTTGTTTTCTGCTTGTTTTTGGTTTTAGAGAAAATCCCTACCAAACGGAGTCCAATGCTACAAAACTTTTTGATGATTTTTTCTGGACCAGGAGGGACCGTAGAAGCTTTGGGGGAGGACCAAAAGCCAGACAAGGAGATGACAAGACAATAGGGCGCGCCCAGGGGGTAGACGCGCCCTGATGTCTTGTGGGCCCCTCGTGGCTCCGTCTGACCTAATTCGAGCGCTATAAATTCCCAAATATTTCAAAACCCCAGAGCGAGACCCGAAACAATTATTCTGCCGTTGCAAGCCTCTGTTCGTCCGTGATCCCATCTGGAAGCCTTTTCCGGTGATCTGCCGGAGGGGGAATCGATCATGGAGGGCTTCTACATCAACCTTCCGTGATCTCCGATGATGTGTGAGTAGTTCCCCACAGGACATAAGGGTCCATAGCAGTAGCTAGATGGCTCTCTCTCTCTCTCTCCCTCTCTCTCTCTCTCTCTCTCTCTCTTTGATCTTTAATACAATGTTCTCTTCGGAGTTCGATTCGATGTAATATTTTGCGGTGCGTTTGTTGGGATCCGATGAATTGTGGGTTTATGATCAAATTGTTCATTGAAAGTAATTGAGTAATTTCTGAACTTTATTATGTGTGATTGTTATAGCTATATAATGCTTTCCGATATATTCGTTTAGTGTGGCTAACTAGATTGATTTATCTTCAGTGTAAGTGGTGCATAGTAGTAGGTTCAATCTTGCGGTGTCCTCACCTCGTGACAGAAGGGGTAGTGAGGCACGTATTTGTATTGTTGCTACTAAGGGTAAAACGACGGGGTTTAATCATATTGATTGGTTTTATTCTATGTACATTATGTCATCATGCTTCAAGCATTACTCTGTTTGTTATGAACTTAATACCTTAAGATGCATGCTGGATAGCGATCGAGGGGTGGAGTAATATAGTAGATGCAGAATCGTTTCAGTCTACTTGTCACGGACGTAATGCCTATGTACTGATCATGCCATGAATAGCATCATAACTATGCCCTTTTCTATCAATTGCCCAACAGTAATTTGTGTACCCACCGTTGCTATGTTCTTGAGAGAGATGCCTCTAATGAAAGCTATGGATCCCAGATCCATCCAAATCATACTGCTAAAACCCTAAATACCTTGCTGCAATTTATTTACTTTTATTTAGTTTAGTAATTTATATATCTCCTACTATCAGATTTAATCCTTGCAATTAACGAGTACAAGGGGATTGACAACCCTCTTGCCTGTGTTGGGTGCAAGTATTTGCTCTTGTGTGTGTAGGTACTGCTAAAGGTCGTTTGCGTGAATCTCCTATTGGTTAGATAAACCTTGGTTCTTAACTGAGGGGAATACTATCTGCTACTATACTACTTCACCCTTCCTCTTCGGGGAAATCCCAACGCCTATCACAAGTAGCAAGCACCGCGGCAACAATTTCAGTTTTGAGAACTTCCCAGTTCCTCTGATAGAATCTAGCAGGAAAGTCGTCGGTACCTGGGGCCTTAATTGGCCCAATCAGAAACAAAGCATTAGACACCTCCTTTTTAGTAAAAGATGCACATAAGCCAGTGTTCATCTCCACCGTAACCCTCTCGTCAATTCAATCGAGGACCCCACCCGGGGAAAGGGTTGTGTCGTGGTTTTGTCACGGCAGATGTCCTCATAGGAGAACTTAGTTGTGAGGCCATTACTACTAGGTGGAATCTTGGATGGGGTTGATCGAAAACGAGAAGACGCGAGTTTACCCAGGTTCGGCCCCTCACGGTGGAGGTAAAAGCCTACTCCTGCTTGATTGCTATTGATGATCATGATCTCGATTACAAGGGTGCTGTTTTGCTACCTCTATCTCGAGAGCTACTAGTTTGTGTGTCTCGAGAGCTATCAAAACATCTGTCTCGAGAGTCATCAAAACATCTGTCTTGAGAGTCATCAAAACATCTGTCTCGAGACTTGTCTGTCTAAAACCTGTCTTTCTAATGACCCAGGGACTCCCTTTATATAATAGCTGAATCCCTGGGGTTACAAGAGATTCTGGGTTATACCCGTAGTCAGAGTCCTACTCTAAGTCCTCTAAGTCCTCCATGTTTTCCATGTGGGGGGTCTCCATCTTGTATTTGGACTCCTTCTGGACGAAACTTCGCCTAGGTCCAGATCCTGTAGCGGGCCAGGTCCTGTAGCAGGCCAGGTCTCGTCCTGTAGCAGGTCGGGTCATGACTATAGTAGGCCGGGTCATGATTGTAGCAGGCCTGGTCATGATTGTAGCAGGCCTGATCATGATTGTAGCAGGCCGGGTCATGATTGCAGCAGGCCTGGTCATGACTGTAGCAGGCCGGGTCATGATTGTAACAGGTCGTGTCTCGTCCTATAGCACGCCGGGTCATGTCCTTAGAGCCAACTTGTCCCGAGAGACTTATCTCCAGGCCGATTTAACTCCAGAACTGACTTATCTCCAAAGCTGATTTATGTCCAGGCCGACTTAACTCCTGAGTTGACTTAACTCCAGAGCTAACTTAACTCCAGAGATGACTTAACTCCAGAAATGACTTAACTCCAGAGATGACTTATCTCCAGAACTGACTTAACTCCAGAAATGACTTAACTCCAGAAATGACTTATCTCCAGAGATGGCTTATCTCCAGAGCCGGGTCTTGTCCTCAGGCCGGGTCTAGCCACGGGTAACTGCCCTGACATTAGCCCCCAGGTTAGCTTGAATACAGGCTTGGCGTGCATTCATGCTAAGCTCCTGAAATAAGAATAATTAGTACGTTAAGGGACCGGGTCACTCAGATGGCCAGTTTATTCAATGAACTTGCTCCTAGAAAGTCCGGGTCTGTTTGTCATATCACCAGGCCGGCTTTACAATCAACTTGCTGATGTTGGTTCCTCGCAGGAAAATATTGGGAATAATAACCCATCTGACATTGAGCTGTTTTCTTGTGCTTCAGCTTAAAAAATATTGGGAATAAAAATCTGTCTGATGTTGAGCCGGCTTCCAGTGCTTCGGCTTGATGAAAAAAAATATTGGGAATAATAATCCCCAAGTGCCGGGTTGTCTTGCCTGCAGCAACCTGGGACTTACAATTTTTCCTGTATGAAACTTTCAAGTAGCGTAGCCCCCAAGTTCTGGGTTGTCTTGCCTGCAGCAACCTGGGACTCACCTTTTCTTCAGTCTTTAGAATTTTGCTAGAGTAAATTTGAATACTGAAGCCCCCGAGCCCCAGGTTGTGTAATCTTGCAATGACCCGGGGTTCTGGTCTCTCAACTTAAAATCAACTTTGCAGAAATATGTTGAGCAATAGATTAAACAGCTCAAGGAACAACTGGCCGTGGAAACCTACAAAATATGTGCGAGCAGGAGAAGTTCCAGACCAAGACGCAAGATGCACCAGTGTTTTTTCATAAAGCCAGCTTTCACGTGGCTTGTTCCGGTGTGATTCTCCGTGATAAATTCAGGGTCAACTATGTCCTCAATGGGCGTCAGCGTTGATTGACTTATCACGGGCAAGCCTCTGTTCTTCCGCCGCAAGCCTCTGTTCTTCCACGATCCCATCTGGAGGCCTTTTCCGGTACTCTGCCAGAGGGGGAATCGATCACGGAGGGCTTCTTCATCAACCTTGCTGCCCTTCTGATGATGGGTGAGTAGTTTACCACAGACCTACGGGTCCATAGCTAGTAGCTAGATGGCTTCTTCTCTCTCTTTGATCTTCAATACCATGTTCTCCTCGATGTTCTTGGAGTTCTATCCGATGTAATCTTCTTTTGTGGTGTTTTTGTTGGGATCTGATGAATTGTGAGTTTATGATCAGATTATTCATGAGAAATATTTGAGTCTTCTCTGAACTCTTTTATGCATGATTGTTATAGCTTTGTATTTCACTCCGATCTATCGATTTGGTTTGGCCAACTAGATTGGTTTATCTTGCAATGGAAGAGGTGCTTTGTGATGGGTTCAATCTTGCGGTGCTCAATCCCAGTGACAGAAAGGGACATGACACATATTTGTATTGTTGCCATTAGGGATAAAAAGATGGGGTTTAATCATATTGCTTGAGTTTACTTTGTCTACGTCATGTCATCTTGCTTAAGGCGTTACTTTGTTTTATACTTAATACCCTAGATGCATGCTGGATAACGGTCGATGGGTGGAGTAATAGTAGTAGATGCAGGCAGGAGTCGGTCTACTTGTCTCGGACGTGATGCCTACATACATGATCATTGCCATGAATCCATCATAATTATTTGCTTTTCTATCAATTGCCCAACAGTAATTTGTGTACCCACCGTATGCTATGTGTTCGAGAGAGAAGCCTCTAGTGAAAACTATGGCCCTCAGGTCTACTTTTATCATATATTAAAATCCAAATATACCTTGCTGCAATTTATTTACTTTTATTTTATTTAGCATTTTACTTTATCCATCTATCACTATCAGAATTAATCCTTGCAAATAACTGTTAAGAGGATTGACAACCCTCTTATTTGCGTTGGGTGCAAGTGTTTGCTTTTGTGTGTGCAGGCGCTGCTAAAGGATTTTCCGTGGTTCTCCTAATGGATTGATAACCTTGGTTCTTAACTGAGGGAAATACTTATCTCTACTATACTGCATCATCCTCTCCTCTTCGGGGAAATACCAACGCAGTCTACAAGTAGCAGGAAGAATTTCTGGCGCCGTTGCCGGGGAGACATCACCAAAATTATCAAGTACCTTCGCACAAACTATCATCCAGTTACATTTATTTTATTTTCCTTTTTATTTGCATTTGCCTCTCATTTTCATCTCCCCCACTTCTAATTTTTTTTTACAAAAACACAAAAATATTTTCGTTTGCTTGTCTGCTTGTTTGCTAGTTCGCTTGCTTAGTTATCATGTCTAGTGTCACCATCCCTCCTTTGTCTCCGGATTTTGAAGTCCTTTACTTCAAACAGAAACAAGGAGAAAATTTAAAAGATGCTTGGTATAGGATAATGGAATCTTATCGTGTTAGCACCATAAAAGGAGATATGAAAATTTTGTTGCGAAACTTTTATGTAGGGCTAACTATGCCAAATAGACAACTCTTGGATTTTGCTACTAAAGGAAATTTTATTGATAGTGATCCTAATACTGCTTATGAATTAATAGAATGAATAGTGGGAACACCACCCTTGCAAAAAGGATCTAATTATACCCAAGAAGGGATTAAAATTTTGGAAAAGCTAGGAGACATACAAAAAAGTTTGGTTGAATTACAAAAGCCTAACGAGCCCCTTAAAAATGTTAGTAGGAACCTCAATCGTATGAATAATCTCCTCGCTATTTGTAACAAAAGGCTAGATACCTTATATAATAGAATTGTCTTATTCTTTGAAAGCAATGGGAAGCGCAAGGAGTCTCCCGGGTTCGAGAGCAACCCACCTAAATTAGCGAAAACCAAGGATGACAACACTTGAAACTATGCATTATGCCTAGCTAGGGGCATAAAACAATATCGCTTGTTGGGAGGTAACCCAATGAATAATTTTTTTTTTGTTTTACCTTCTGTTTTTGTGTGTTTACACAATTATAGCCTCTGTTATGATTGTGTTTTTATCTTTTAATTAGTGTTTGAGCCAAGTAATGCCTTTGGGATGATTTGGAAGATAGTATGATTGATGTTGTTGGAAAACAGAAACTTTTGCGTCCAGTGTTGGAATTTTGATTTTTTGATGGAGCGTGATAAAACTCTGAATTTTTACACAGTATTGATATATGAATTTCCCAAGTTTTCCTAATTTTTTAGAATTTTTGGAGTTACAGAATTATGACATTAATTCAGATCTTTACAGACTGTTCTGTTTTAGACAGATTCTGTTTTTGTTGCATAGTTTACTTATTTTGATGAATCTATGGATCGTATCGGGGGGTATAAGTCATGGAGAAGTTGGATTACAGTAGCAATATGCCAATATTAAATATGAATCAATTTACAACAGCACCTAAAGTTTAATATTTATTTGTTATACTAACGGATCTCACGAGGTTTCTGTTGAGTTTTGTGTGCTGAAGTTTTCAAGTTTTGGGTGAGACTACGATGGATAAAGGAATAAGGAGTGGCAAGATCATAAGCTTGGGGATGCCCAAGTGAAAGCACATTTGCTCCCTTGGTGGTTTTGGTAATTCATAACAACATATATCTCATTGAACTAATGTCCATTCAAGTTAAAGATTTCAGGATGTTCAATGATTGGCATGGCAAGGACTAGAGATGTGGACCCTCAAAATGCTAAGGATATGGATTGGCAAAAGATCAAGACTCTACATTTTTGGTTTAGTGATCCAAGATCACATTGAGTCCATAGGAAAGCCAATACTATTAAAGGGGATGAGGTGTTGCTTAATGGTCTTTTTGCTCAAGTGCTTAGTGACAGTGTTCCAAAACCCTCAACCACCTTCTCTATCCAAATATGTCCAAAACCTACATTCCAACTTGGCCCCACCAAAATTCTCTATCCGAAGCCACCGAGTTCATCTGGACTTAGCCACTACCAAAACACTAACAAATCGGATCCACCGATATGGAAGTCGGTCTCACCGAGATGGCCTTGCCAACTCTCTGTAATCGTTTGCACTTACTTCGGTCCCACCGAGTTTTGCAAATCGGTCTCACCGAGATGGCTTGCCAACTCTCTATTGCCTTATTGCTTCACTTCGGTCCTACCGAGTTGATGCAATCGGTGCCACCGAGACGAGGTTTGCCCTAGCCATTTCACTTCGGTCCATCCGAGTTGTTCCAGTCGGTCCCACCGAGATTCCTAACGTTCATATCTTTTACACAGCTCGGTGCCACCGAGACTTCTGAATCGGTGCCACTGAGTTGGGTCAAAAGTGTGTAACGGTTGGATTTTGTGTGTATATATACCCCTCCACCGCTTCCTTCTCAGTAAGGAGAGCCATCAGAACGTGCCTACAATTCCACCATACATTTTATGAGAGAGAACCACCTACTCATGTGTTGAGATCAAGTCATTCCAATCCAACCATTTGAACCTTGATTTCTAGCCTTTCCCAAGTTGCTTTCCACTCAAATCCTTCTTCCACCATAGCCAAATCTATGAGGAGTTGTTTGAGTGTTGGGAAGACTATCATTTGAAGCACAAGAGCAAGGAGTTCATCAACAACACACCGTCTATTACCTTTTGGAGAGTGGTGTCTCCTAGATTGGTTAGGTGTCACTTGGGAGCCTCTGACATGATGTGGAGTTGAACCAAGGAGTTTGTAAGGGCAAGGAGATCGCCTACTTCGTGAAGATCTACCCCGAGTGAGGCTAGTCCTTCGTGGACGTAAGCCATGGTGGAATAGACAAGGTTGCTTCTTCGTGGACCCTTTGTGGGTGGAGCCCTCCATGGACTCGCGCAACCGTTACCCTCCGTGGGTTGAAGTCTCCATCAACGTGGACGTACGATAGCACCACCTATCGGAACCACGCCAAAAATCACTGTGTCTTCATTGCGTTTGAAATCTTCGATCCCCTCATTTACTTACAAATGCAATTGTTTACTTTCCGCTGCTACACTCTTAGAATTGCATGTGTAGGGTGATGCTTGACTTGTATGCTTGCTAAAATCTGCCTACTTCTAAAATTGGGAAAATGTTAGGTTTTTATTTGGTCAAGTAGTCTAATCACCCCCCCTCTAGACATACTTTCGATCCTACACCAAGGCACCCCAAGGTAATATTCAAGGAATACTCAAGCGTCTAAGCTTGGGGATGCCCCGGAAGGCATCCCCTCTTTCATCTAGAATCTATCGGTAACTCACTTGGAGCTATATTTTTATTCATCACATGATACGTGTTTTACTTGGAGCGTATTGTGCTATAGTTTGTTTGCTTTTGTTTGCTTTTTAGTTTGTCACAATCATCTTTGCTGAACACACCTTTTTGAGAGGGACACACATTATTCGTGATTTGTTAGAATACTCTATGTGCTTCACTTATATCTTTTGAGCTAGGCAATTGCTCTAGTGCTTCACTATATCTGTTAGAGCACGGCGGTGGTTATATTTTAAAGAAATAGTTGCACTCTCATGCTTCACTTATATATTTTTGAGAGTCTATTGGATAGCAATGGTAATATGCACGGGTTATGAATTTGGTCCTAATATGATAGGTATTCAAGAGGGATATAATAAAAACTTTCATGTAGATCACTGAATATGATAAGTTTGATTCCTTGCAATAGTTTTGCGATATTAAGATGGTAATATGTGGGAGGTGCTAGTAGATAATTGTGCTTTAGTAAGAATATTGGTGTTAAGGTTTGTGATTCCCGAACCATGCACGTATGATCTGTCGTTATGCTAAGAAGTTGGAGCATGATTTATTATTGATTGTCTACCTTATGAGTGGCGGTCGGGGATGAGCGATGGTCTTTTCCTACCAATCTATCCCCCTAGGGGCATGCATAGTAGTACTTTCCTTCGAGGGCTAATAAACTTTCGCTTCAGAGTAGCACCATGCTTTTCTTATAGAAAGTCTCCTAGTTTGTCACTTTCATATACTAGTGGGAATTTTTCATTATAGAACTTGGCTTGTATATTCCGATGACGGGTTTCCTCAAAATGCCCGAGGTCTTCATGAGCAAGCAAGTTGGATGCACACCCACTTAGTTTTCATGTTGAGCTTTCATACACTTATAGCTCTTAGCGCATCTGTTGCATGGCAATCCCTACTCCTCGCATTGACATCAATTGATGGGCATCTCCATAGCTCGTTGATTAGTCGCGTCGATGTGAGACTATCTTCTTATTTTTGACTTCTCCTTATTAATCTCTACCACCACATTCTATTTCACCCATAGTGCTATATCCATGGCTTGCGCGTGATACGTCTCCAACGTATCTATAATTTTTTATTGTTCCATGCTATTATAGTATCAATCTTGGATGTTTTATATGCAATTATATGCCATTACATATCATTTTTTGGGACTAACCTATTAACCCAGTGCCCAGTGCCAGTTGTTGTTTTCTGCTTGTTTTTGCCTTTTCAGAAAATCATTATCAAAAAGTGTCCAAACGAGAAAAAAACTGTGGATTATTTTTTTCTGGACCAGAAGAGACCCACGAAGCTTCAGGAGAATACCAGAAGAGCCACGAGGAGGCGACAAGCCTGGAGGGCGCGCCTAGGGGGGTAGGGCGCGTCCCCAGGCTTATGGGCCCCTCGTTGCCCCTCCTGACCTAATTCCAGCGCTATAAATTCCCAAATATTCCCAATATACCAGAGAGACAGAAGAGAAAACCTTTCCGCCGCCGCAAGTCATTGTTCTTCTGTGATCCCATCTAGAGGCCTTTTTCGGTACTCTGTCGGAGGGGGAATCGATCACGGAGGGCTTCTTCGTCAACCTTGCTGCCCTTCCGATGATGTGTGAGTAGTTTAACACAGACCTATGGGTCCATAGCTAGTAGCTAGATGGCTTCTTCTCTCTCTTTGATCTTCAATACCATGTTCTCCTCGATGTTCTTGGAGTTCTATCCGATGTAATCTTCTTTTGCGGTGTGTTTGTTGGGATCCGATTAATTGTGAGTTTATGATCAGATTATTCATGAGAAATATTTGAGTCTTCTCTGAACTCTTTTATGCATGATTATTATAGTTTTGTATTTCTCTCCGATCTATCGATTTGGTTTGGCCTACTAGATTGATTTGTCTTGCAATGGGAGAGGTGCTTTGTGATGGGTTCAATCTTGCGGTGCTCAATCCCAGTGACAGAAAGGGACATGACACGTATTTGTATTGTTGCCATTAAGGATAAAAAGATGGGGTTTAATCATATTGCTTGAGTTTACTTTGTCTACATCATGTCATCTTGCTTAAAGCGTTACTCTGTTTCATACTTAATACCCTAGATGCATGTTGGATAGCGGTCGATGGGTGGAGTAATAGTAGTAGATGCAGGCAGGAGTCGGTCTACTTGTCTCGGATGTGATGCCTATATACATGATCATTGCCATGAATCCGTCATAATTATTTGCTTTTCTATCAATTGCCCAACAGTAATTTGTCTACCCACCGTATACTATGTGTTCGAGAGAGAAGCCTCTAGTGAAAACTATGTCCCCCGGGTCTACTTTATCATATATTAAAAACCTAAAAATACCTTGCTGCAATTTTTACTTTTATTTTATTTAGTATTTTAGTTTATCTATTTATCTCTATAAGATTTAATCCTTGCAAATAACCGCTAAGAGGATTGACAACCCTCTTATTTGCGTTGGGTGCAAGTGTTTACTCTTGTGTGTGTAGGTGCGCTTAACGGAATTTTGCTTGGTTCTCCTATTGGATTGATAACCTTGGTTCTTAACTGAGGGAAATACTTATCTCTACTATACTGCATCATCCTCTCCTCTTTGGGGAAATACCAACGCAGTCTACAAGTAGCAGGGAGAGTTTCTGGCGCCGTTGTCAGGGAGACATCATCAAAATTACCAAGTACCTTCGCACAAACTATCATCCACTTGCATTTATTTTATTTGCCTTTTATTTGCATTTGCCTCTAGTTTTCATCTCCCCCGCTTCTAAAACAATTTTACAAAAACACAAAAATATTTTATTTGCTTGCTTGCTTTTATTGCCTTCATGTCAAACACACAAGAACAGAAAATAAAACAAAAAATTAAGATACTATGGATCCACTTAAAGTTTTCTACTTGGATCATCTCCGATCCATTTGTGCTCGTGCTGAAACCCCAACTAGTTTAGTTGAGGGAAAATTATTAGATGAGCATTCTCATTTTGTGTGTCACTGTTTGTCTCTAAAAGGGAGACTCTTATGGAATCAAATAAATTGTTTTCTATACTATGCTTGGAATCTATGTGAAATTTATGATTTTACTTGTTGCTCTAAGAACCCTAAAAAACACCTTCCCTACCTATGTGAGTTTAATGATAATGAAATCCTATCTTCTTATGGCAAGGGTGTTTATAGTTACTATGATATCAAACAAATTGAAGAATTTGTTGCTTTTAAGGGTACTTATGAAGTTGCTTCTTTGATTGAAAAGTATGATGCTACTCTCTACAAATCTGAAAATTTTGACATACTTAAATATTGCTATGAAAACTATGCTCCTAATGCCTATGTTAATGAATTTATTGAGAGAATGTCTGCTACTTTGGAAGAGAATAATGATATGCATGAATCTATAGATAATTGTGATTCCATTGATTCGATTGAAATATCCCCTCGTGATGAATGTGATGCTTGCTATTCTTATGGCCATGATGCCAACATTAATGATGCTTATAGAGATGAACTTGCTATAGTTCCTTATGTTAAAAATGAAATTATTGCTATACCACCCATACTTGATAGCTCCTTGAATGAAAAGCATGATTGCAATGATGTCATTATAAATCCTATTAATGTCAATTGTGCTAATGACATGCAAAGCTACAAGCTTGGGGATGAAAATTTTGTTATGTGCACTACTTATTGCAATGATCATGATTGGGGTGATGATGCTTCTTATGATCTTGAAAATTTCTTTGAGCCTCATGATGAATATGTTATTGATAATAAAATTTGCAATACTACTAAAAGTGGGTTTGGAAGAGCGTCAACTTTAGGTAATAATGATCCCACTACTTTGGAGAGTGTTCAATCTTATGAATTTTTTGATAAAAGTGGGTTTGGAGAGGTCATGACTTTAGTTGATGTTAATCCCACTATCTTGGAAGATTATAAAACTTTCATGCATGTGGATCGTGAAGAGAATATTTTATATGATAGCTATATTGTTGAATTTGACTATGATCCTACATGTAATTATTATGAGAGAGGAAAATATGGTTGTAGAAATTTTCATGTTACTAAATTACCTCTCGTTGTGTTGAAATTGTCAATGTTTTATTCTTCTTCCTTGCATATGCTAGATATTTCTTGTCTTGATAATTTGTTTGCCTATAAAATGCCTATGCATAGGAAGTATGTTAGAGTTAAATATGTTTATTACATGCCATATGATGCTTTCTTTGTGCTTCAATTCTTATCTTTTATGTGAGCATCATTAAAATCTCGAAGCCTCTCTTAATGGCTATAAAGAAAGAGCTTGTTGGGAGACAACCCAATACCTTATGTTCTTGAGTGTTTACACAATTATAGCCTCTGTTATGAGTGTATTTTTATATTTTAATTAGTGTTTGTGCCAAGTAATGCCTTTGGGATGATGTTGATGATAGTATAATTGATGCTGCTTGGAAAACAGAAAGTTTTGCGTCCAGTGCTGGAATTTTAATTCTGTACTGGAGCGTCAGAAAAATCTGAAATTTTTACACAGTATTGGTATATGAATTGTTTACGTTGTCCTAATGTTTCAGAATTTTTGGAGTTACATAAGTATGACTTTTAAATAGATCTTTACATACTGTTCTGTTTTAGACAGATTCTGTTTTTGTTGCATAGTTCGCTTATTTTGATGAATTTATGGATCGTATCGGGGGGTATGAGTCATGGAGAAGTTGGAGTACAGTAGCATTATGCCAATATTAAATATGAATCAATTTAGAACAATACCTAAAGTTTAAGATTTGTTTGTTATACTAACGGATCTCACGAGGTTTCTGTTGAGTTTTGTGTGCTGAAGTTTTCAAGTTTTGGGTGAGACTATGATAACCCACAAGTATAGGGGACCGCAACAGTTTTCGTGGGTAGTATTTCACCTAGATTTATTGATTCGACACAAGGGGAACCAAAGAAAATTTGTGAGTATTAGCAGTTGAGTTGTCAATTCAACCACACCTGGAGAACTAAATATCTGCAGCAAAGTGTTTAGTAGCACAATAGTATGATACTTCAAGAGCAGTAGTAATAGTAGTAACAGTAACAGAAGCAGTTTTGTAGTAATTGTAATAGCAGCGGCGGCAACAAAAGTAACTTAACAAAGATCAATATGCGAAAAGCGTAGGCATTGGATCAATGATGGATAATTATGTTGGATGACATTCATCATGTAACAGTCACAACCTAGGGCGATACACAATAGCTCCAATTCATCAATGTAATGTAGGCATGTATTCCGTATATATTCATGCGTGCTTATAATAAGAACTTGCATGACATCTTTTATCCTACCCTCCCGTGGCAGCGGGGTCCTTAAGGAAACTAAGGGATATTAAGGCCTCCTTTTAATAGAGAACCGGAACAAAGCATTAACACATAGTGAATACATGAACTCCTCAAATTACGGCAATCACCGGAAAGAATCCCAATTATTGTCACCTTGGGGTATGCGGATCATGACACGTAACAGGTGCATATAACTTGCAAGATAGGATCAAGAACTCAAATATATTCATGAAAACATAGAGGTTCAGATCTGAAATCATGGCACTCGGGCCTTAGTGACAAGCATTAAGCATAGCAAAGTCATAGGAACATCAATCTCAGAACATAGTGGATACTAGGGATCAAAGCCCTACAAAATTGACTCGATTACATGGTAAATCTCATCCAACCCATCACCGTCCAGCAAGCCTACGAAGAAATTACTCACACACGGCGGTGAGCATCATGAAATTGGTGATGGAGGATGGTTGATGATGACGACGGCGTCGAATCCCCCTCTCCGGAGCCCCGAACGGACTCCAGATCAGCCCTCCCGATGAAGAACAAGAGGTGGCGGCGCCTCCGTCTCGTAAAATGCGATGATTATTTCTCTCTGTTTTTTTCTCCACGAATAGGTACTTATAGCGTTGGAGTTAGGTCAAACGGAGTTGCCAGGGGGCCACAAGCCTGCTAGGCGCGCCCTGGGGGGGTGGCCGAGCCCCCCAGGCTTGTGGCGCCTGTGGGCCCCCCCTCTGGTGGATCTTTGCGCCAGTATTTTTTATATATTCTGAAATAATTCTTCATAAATTTCCAGGTCCACCCGAGAACTTTTATTTCTGCACAAAAACAACACCATGGCAATTCTGCTGAAAACAGCGTCAGTCCAGGTTAGTTCCATTCAAATCATGCAAATTAGAGTCCAAACTAGAGCAAAAGTGTTTGGAAAAGTAGATAAGTTTGGGGCGTATCAACTCCCCCAAGCTTAACTCATTGCTTGTCCTAAAGCAATTTAGTTGACAAACTGAAAGTGAAAAAGAAAAACTTTTACAAACTCTTTTGTTCTTGTTGTCTGTATATATACTTAACTAGCATCAAAGTTTTCAGCAAAGATTATGAACTAACCATATTGATGATGACACTTAGGTTTCACATTTACTCATGGCAATAACATAACCAACTAGCAAGCAATAATAAGATATCTCGGATGCCAACATTTTGTCAAAACAATCATGATATAATATGATAACATGGTATCTCACTAGCCCTTTCTGAGACCGCAAAACATAAATGCAGAGCACCCCTAAGATTCAAGCAATGACTAAACATTGTAATTCAGGGTAGAGGATATCCATTCATGGTCACACCCAACATTAACTATACTCAATGCATAAAAATGACAATAGTGCTCTCCAACTGGTGCTTAAATGAGAGGGTGATGACTCAACGATAAAAATAAAATAACATAAAAGTAAATGGATAGGCCCTTCACAAAGGGAAGCATAGAACACATTATAGGCGGTTCCCAAGCGGAAAGGTAAAGTTTACTCCCCTCCACCGTACCAACACAAGCCATGGCTAGCCGAATTGACGGGTGCCCTCCATACCAACAACTTTTCAGGGGAGTTTGTTTGCATTATATAACGATTTTGAGCATAGGACTGGGCATCCCAATTACCAGCCTCTCTCGTGCAATGACAAGTGAATAAACAGTCATTTGAGAGTAACCCGCTTAGCATGGAAAATACTGACCGCCCCCTGTCGCTCCATGAGCGGTATGGGCACACAAAACAGATGTTCATTTGAATGTTTAGAGGTGGCACTTGCAAATTTACTTGGAACGACAGAGTAATACCGCATATAGGTAGATATAATGGACTCATCTGGAACAACTTTGGTTCAGGGATTTGGATGCACAAGCAGTATTCCCGCTTAGTACAGGAGAAGGCTAGCAAATAGATTGAGAAGCGACCAGCTAGAGAGCGAAAACGGTCATAGACATGCATTGTGAATAATTAACATTGAACACGAGCATGAGTAGGATATCAACACCCTGAACATAAATATCATTGAGGCTATGTTGGTTTTGATTCAACTACATATATTAACATGTGCCAAGTCAAGCCACTCGAATTACTCAGAGGAGGATACCATGCTAACATACTACATCACAACCATTTTAATGCATGTTGACACTCAAGATAAATCATTATCCACTCCTAGCTATTTAAGCATGGCATGAGAAACTATAATCTCTAATTGTCAGCCCAAATATGTTTACTCATAATAATGCTAAATCATGAATACTGAGCTAAACATATTTACAAAGACAAAAACAAGAAGAGTTCATACCAGCTTTTCTTCACCGCAATCACTTTATCAAATATCGTCATTATTGCCTTTCACTTGCACGACTGAATGATGTGATAATAATAATAGTGCAAGTGTGCCGCGGACTAAGCTGGAATCTGCAAACATTTATTCAAAGGAGAAGACAAAGTAATTGTGGCACTTTGTTAGATCAACAACAAAGCATATGGGAGCCACTCAACATTTTCATCGTGGTCTTTCTCCTTACGATGACTCAACGAAAAGAAAATAAATTCAGAGAAACACACTGAAATATTTTTGGAGTTTTTGGTTTTTCTGAAAGAAGCAAATTAACGAAGGAAAAACGAAAAACAAGAAAAACTATTTACATGGGAAAGCTCCCAACAAGCAAAAGAAGAAACGGGAAGTCTTTTGGGGTTTTCTTTTACTACTACAAATTAACTAGACATGAAAGAAACTACAACTAATTTTTTTGGATTTTCAAAAGTTTTTTCAAATACACAAGAAGAAAGCGAAAATAAAACTAACATGGATATACAATGAAAAAGGATGAACACCGACAACTGAAATGAATGTGTGAACATGAATGTAATGTTGGTGAGAAATACGTACTCCCCCAAGCTTAGGCTTTTGGCCTAAGTTGGTCTACGGCCAGTCCTGGCCTGGATAATGCTCGTGATGGTAGTTCGGGTTATACTGAAATGCAGCTGCCACGGCTTGGTGGGCTGCCTCATTAAGGTGCTCGCTTTCTGCTGCCCTCTCGTACACCTCAGCCTCCGCCTCAAGTATGAAATGTCTATGTTTTCCCTGGAAATCAAAGAAGGCAGGAGCAGGCAAAACAATATGGAAAACACGGCGCCTGTTAAAGATTAGCCTACATCTGAACGGGGGAAGACCCCTCTCAAGGAACTGGTGGCATTCCATAGCATCATAATCAAGAAAACTACGTGGCAAAAGGGTGTCATTTTGTTTAATGGGCACACCAAGATAGATGGCTAAATGAGTGGCATAAATTCCACCAAAGAAATCACCAACTAGGGCATTATTATGTAAATGACGTGCAACCATAGCCCCCATATTAAATTGTCTATCCCCTAGCACTGCACTTTTAAGGATGCTCAATTCAGGTGCACATAAATGACTAGGGTTCTGTTTACCATTGATGCATCTACCAATGAACAGAGCAAAATAATGTATGGCAGGAAATTGAAGGCTCCCCATAGTAGCTTGTGTGATGCCTCTAGTTTCACCCTTAGTGATGCTCATGAGAAATTCATTGCAATCAGATTTACGAGGTTCAGTGCAAGTCCCCCAAAATGGAATTTTGCACGCTTCACTAAATTCTTCAACAGTCATGCGAAAAGGATGTTCATATAGATTGAAAATAATATCATGGGAAGTGCGCTGATATACATACTTGAATCTTCGCACAAAGGAATCAGTGAGGTCATAGTATTGAGGGCACCTATCTGCCAAGAACTCCGTGAGCTCGGCATTGCGCACGTACATATCAAACTCTTCTTTGATGCCGACTCGAATCATGAAGGCATCCGACGGCCACTCGCACGGTAGTACCGCGGCCTCTCGCGGTGGTTCGGTATACTGCTCACGTATTGCGGGCCTAGGAGCACTCTTGCTCGAGGAACCACCATGGAATATCTTCCTAAACATCTTCTTTTTCTCTGAAAAATTTCTGAAATTTTTAGTGACTCAAAATAAAAGTGAACAAAACTCAACAAAATTGATACCAACTACTCCCACATGTATCTAGGAACTATATCATGCATCAAAACTACTTTGGACCATACAAATTCAACATGCAAGCTCATAAACATGGTCACCACAGCAGCAAAAATTTGCAAAGTATAAAGCACTAGAGCAAAAACTAATTGGAGCATTGGAGGAGTCACATACCAAGGAGTAATTCCTCAAAACAGTTTTGGAAACGGAGTTCCGAGCAAGGAGATCGAAAATCACAGCAATATGAGCAAGAACACGGGCTTGGGAGCAAGTTTGATTTTTTCTGGAGGAAGAAGAAGGAGATGGGTGGCTGGCATAAGTGAGTGGGTCCCTGTGGGACCCACAAGCCTGTTGGGCACGCCCAGGGGGGTGGCCGCGCCCTGTGGGCTTGTGGCTCATAAGTGCACCCCCCCTAGGGTGTGTTCAGTGCCAAAAAATTCTTAAATATTCTGGAAAAAATCATACTAAATTTTCATGGCATTCTGAGAACTTTTATTTTTGGGCCATTTTTTATTGTATGGAAAATTGAGAAAATAGGATAATCATGGCATTTTATTTTATCCTACTAAAAATAACAGAGAGCAAAAGGTGGGTAGAGAAAGTTATGCTTACTAAATTCATCGACCACATGCCTCTCAAAAAGAATCCATTAATAAGGTTGATCAAGTCTTATTAACAAACTATTTCTGAATGACATGAAACCGAAGAATTTTCGTATAACACTAGGTTACCTCAATGGGGATATGCATCTCCCCAACAATAAGAATTTCATATTGCTTTTTGACAGTAGGAAGAGGAAATTTGAATCCCCCAATAGTGATTGTCGAAACTTTTTCAATACAATTGATACCATTCACTGAAGTTTGTTTGTTCGGGAAATAAACCATATGCTCATTACCATTGACATGAAATGTAACCTTGCTTTTGTTGCAATCAATAACAGCCCCTGCAGCATTCAAAAAGGGTCTACCAAGGATAATTGACATGTTGTCGTCCTCGGGCATATCAAGTATAACAAAGTCTGTCAAGATAGTAACATTTGCAACTACAGTGGGAACATCCTCGCAAATTCCAATTGGTATAGCAGTGGATTTACCAGCCATTTGCAAAGATATTTCAGTAGGTGTGATCTTGTTCAAATCAAGTCTTCTATATAAACAGAAAGGCATAACACTAACACCGGCTCCCAAATCACATAAAGCAGTTTTGACATAACTTCTTTTAATGTAGCATGGTATAGTAGGTATTCCAGGATCTCCTAAATTTTTAGGAACTCCACCCTTAAAAGAATAATTTGCAAGCATGGTGGAAATTTCAGCTTCAGGTATCTTTCTTTTATTAGTGACAATATATTTCATGTATTTAGCATAGGGAGACATTTTCAAGATATCAATCAAGCGAGTGCGCAAAAAGGCAGGTCTAAGCATTTCAACAAAGCCCTCAAAATCTTCATCATCCTTGTTTTTAGATGGTTTAGTAGGGAAAGGCATAGGTTTTTGAACCCATGGTTCTCTTTCCTTTCCATGTTTTCCAGCAACAAAGTCTCTTTTATCATATCTTTTATTCTTAGGAGGTGGGTTATCAAGATCAACAGTATGTTCTATTTCTACATCATTATCTGGTTGAGCATCAACATGAACATCATCATTATCATTATCATTATCGCTAGGTGTATGATCATTACCAGATTGTGTCTCAGCATCAGAAATAGAAACATCATTTTGATTCTCAGGAGGTTTTTCTATCTCAGGTTCACTAGCGGCATGCAAAGTTTTATCATTTTTCTTTTTCCTTTTCTTCTTAGATGGACTAGGTGCATCAATATTATTTCTTTGAGAATCTTGTTCAATTCTTTTAGGATGACATTCAGGATACAGAGGATCCTGAGTCATGCTACCTCCTCTAGTAACAACTCTAACAGCATGGTCATTCTTTTTATTATTTATTTCATCAAGCAAATCATTTTGTGACTTAGCAATTTGTTCTAACTGAGTCTGAACCATAGAAGTATGTTTACTCAAGCATTTAACATCATTAGTAGTTCTAAACATCAAATCACTCAAACATTCAATCATGATGGCATTCTGTTTTAGTTGATTGCTAGCATACAAATTGAAGTGTTCCTGCTTAATGATGTAGTTATCAAATTCATACAGGCATTGACTAGCAGATTTATTATACGGAATATCGCCTTCATCAAATCTAGTGAGAGAATTTACCTCCACTACCTGTGTCAGGATGTTGAGCCCATGTATTTCTTCAATAGGTGGTAAATTCTTAACATCTTCAGCTTTAATACCATTTTCCTTCATAGATTTCTTAGCTTCTTGCATATCTTCTGGACTGAGGAATAGAATACCTCTCTTCTTTGGAGTTGGCTTAGGTGGTGGTTCAGGAGGTTTACAATCATCGGCATTTCTCAATATATTATTCAATAGTACTTCAGCTTGTCCAACAGTTCGTTCCCTGAAAACACAACCAGCACAACTATCTAGGTAGTCCCTAGAAGCATCGGTTAGTCCATTATAAAAGATATCAAGTATTTCATTCTTCTTAAGAGGATGATTAGGCAAAGCATTAAATAACTGGAGAAGCCTCCCCCAAGCTTGAGGGGGATTCTCTTCTTCAATTTGCACAAAGTTAAATATTTCCTGTAAGGCAGCTTATTTCTTATGAGCAGGAAAATATTTTTTAGAGAAGTAGTATATCATATCCTGGGGACTGCGCACACAACCAGGAGCAAGAGTATTAAACCATTTCTTAGCATCGCCCTTTAAAGAGAAAGGAAACAACGTAAGAATATAGTAATAGCAAATTTTTTCCTCATGAGCAAACAGGGTGGCAATATCATTCAACTTAGTAAGGTGTGCCACAACAGTTTCAGTTTCATAACCATGAAAAGGATCAGATTCAACCAAAGTAATTAATTCAAGATCGATAGAGAATTCATAATCCTTATCAGTAACAAATATGGGAGAAGTAGCAAACTTAGGATCATATTTCATTCTCTCCCTCATAGATTTTTCTTTCAACTCAGCAAGCAATTTTATAACCTCATCTCTATCATTACAAGCAAGAATTGCCCTAGCTGTCTCTCTATCAAAAACATGACCATCAGATGTTTCAAGCATTTTAACTCTAGTAGGAGAGCTAGGCATAATAGGTGAATCATAATTTTCAAGGGTTTCAACATTTTTAGTTTCTTTAGCTTTAGCAATTTGTTCATCAAGAAATTCACCAAGTGGCACAGTATTATCAAGCATAGTACCAGCATCATCATAAGTATCATTCATAGCAGAAGTAGTATCATCAATAACTTGCGACATATCAGAATGAATAACAGGTGATGGTGTCGCAAGCTTACTCAAAACAGAAGGCGAATCAAGTGCGGAGCTAGATGGCAGTTCCTTACCTCCCCTCGTCTTAGAGGGAACGATCTTGGTTTTAGCGTCTTTCAGATTCTTCATAGTGATCAACAGATATAAATCCCAAGTGACTCAACAGATAGAGCTATGCTCCCCGGCAACGGCGCCAGAAAAAGGCCTTGATAACCCACAAGTATAGGGGATCGCAACAGTTTTCGTGGGTAGTATTTCACCCAGATTTATTGATTCGACACAAGGGGAGCCAAAGAATATTTGTGAGTATTAGCAGTTGAGTTGTAAATTCAACCACACCTGGAGAACTAAATATCTGTAGCAAAGTGTTTAGTAGCACAGTTGTATGATAGTTTCAAGAGCAGTAGTAACAGTAACAGAAGCAGTTTTGTAGTAATTGTAACAGCAGCAACAATGAAAGTAACTTAGCAAAGATCAATATGCGAAAAGCGTAGGCATTGGATCAGTGATGGATAATTATGTTGGATGACATGCATCATGTAACAGTCACAACCTAGGGCGATACACAATAGCTCCAATTCATCAATGTAATGTAGGCATGTATTCCGTATATAGTCATATGTGCTTATAGTAAGAACTTGCATGACATCTTTTGTCCTACCCTCCCGTGGCAGCGGGGTCCTTAAGCAAACTAAGGGATATTAAGGCCTCCTTTTAATAGAGAACCGGAACAAAGCATTAACACATAGTGAATACATGAACTCCTCAAACTACGGCAATCACCGGAAAGAATCCCAATTATTGTCACCTTGGGGTATGCGGATCATGACACGTAATAAGTGCATATAACTTGCAGGATAGGATCAAGAACTCAAATATATTCATGAAAACATAGAGGTTCAGATCTGAAATCATGGCACTCAGACCCTAGTGACAAGCATTAAGCATAGCAAAGTCATAGCAACATCAATCTCAGAACATAGTGGATACTAGGGATCAAAGCCCTAACAAATTGACTCGATTACATGGTAAATCTCATCCAACCCATCACCGTCCAGCAAGCCTACGAAGAAATTACTCACACACGGCGGTGAGCATCATGAAATTGGTGATGGAGGATGATTGATGATGACGATGGCGTCGAATCCCCCTCTCCGGAGCCCCGAACGGACTCTAGATCAGCCCTCCCGATGAAGAACAGGAGGCGGCGGCGGCTCCGTCTCGTAAAACACGATGATTCTTTCTCTCTGATTTTTTTTCTTCATGAATAGGTACTTATAGCGTTGGAGCTCCGTAAATTTTCAGGTCCATCCGAGAACTTTTATTTCTGCACAAAAACAACACCATGGCAATTCTGCTGAAAACAGCGTGAGTCCGGGTTAGTTCCATTCAAATCATGCAAATTAGAGTCCAAACTAGAGCAAAAGTGTTTGGAAAAGTCGATACGTTTGGGACGTATCAGACTACGATGGATAAAGGAATAAGGAGCGGCAAGAGCCTAAGCTTGGGGATGCCCAAGGCACCCCAAGGTAATATTCAAGGAAGACTCAAGCGTCTAAGCTTGGGGATGCCCCGGAAGGCATCCCCTCTTTCGTCTACAATCTATCGGTAACTCACTTGGAGCTATATTTTTATTCATCACATGATATGTGTTTTACTTGGAGCATCTTGTGATATAGTTTGTTTGCTTTTTAGTTTGTCACAATCATCTTTGTTGAACACACATTTTTGAGAGGGACACACATTATTCGTGATTTGTTAGAATACTCTATGTGCTTCACTTATATCTTTTGAGCTGGGCAGTTGCTCTAGTGCTTCACTTATATCTTTTAGGGCACGGCGGTGGTTATATTTTAAAGAAATAGTTGCACTCTCATGCTTAACTTATATCTTTTTGAGAGTCTAATGATTAGCAATGGTAATATGCACGAGTTATGAATTTGGTCCTGATATGATAGGTATTCAAGAGGGATATAATAAAAACTTTCATGTAGATCACTGAATTTGATAAGTTTGATTCCTTGCAATAGTTTTGCGATATTAAGATGGTAATATGTGGGAGGTACTAGTAGATAATTGTGGTTTAGTAAGAATATTGGTGTTAAGTTATGTGATTCCCGAAGCATGAACGTATGGTCTGTCGTTATGCTAAGAAGTTGGAGCATGATTTATTCTTGATTGTCTTCCTTTGTGTGGCGGTCGGGGGCGCGCGATGGTTAACTCCTACCAACCTCCCCTCTAGGGGCATGCGTAGTAGTACTTTGCTTCGAGGGCTAATAAACTTTTGCAATAAGTATGTGAGTTCTTTATGACTAATGTGAGTCCATGGATTATACACACTCTCACCCTTCCGCAATTTGCTAGCCTCTTCGGTACCGTGCATTGCCCTTTCTCACATCGAGAGTTGGTGCAAACTTCACCGGTGCATCCAAACCCCATGATATGATACGCTCTATCACACATAAGCCTCCTTATATATTCCTCAAAACAGCCACCATACCTACCTATCATGGCATTTCCATAGCCATTCCGAGATATATTGCCATGCAACTTCCACCGTTCCGTTTTTATGACACACGTCGTCATTGTCATATTGCTTTGTATGATCACATAGCTGACATAGTATTTGTGGCTCAGCCACCGTTCATCATTTTTATACATGTTACGCTAGCATCATTGCACATCCTGGTACACTGCCAGGGGCATCCATATAGAGTCATATTTTTGTTCTAGTATCGAGTTGTAAGTAAATAAAAGTGTGATGATCATCATTATTAGAGCATTGTCCCGGTGAGGAAAGAATGGTGGAGACTAATGAGTCCTCGAAAAAGTGGGGATGAGGTCCATGAGACCGTTCTAAAAAAAATGCTGAAAGGAGCCCACAAAAAAATGAGAGAAAAAGAGAGAAGGGGCAATGTTACTATCTTTTTTCCACACTTGTGCTTCAGAGTAGCACCATGTTTTTCATATAGAGAGTCTCCTATTTTGTCACTTTCATATACTAGTGGGAATTTTTCATTATAGAACTTGGCATGTATATTCCGATGATGGGCTTCCTCAAATGCCCGAGGTCTTCATGAGCAAGCAAGTTGGATGCACACCCACTTAGTTTTCATGTTGAGCTTTCATACACTTATAGCTCTTAGTGCATCCGTTGCATGGCAATCCCTACTCCTCGCATTGACATCAATTGATGGGCATCTCCATAGCCCGTTGATTAGCCCCGTTGATGTGAGACTATCTTCTTATTTTTTGACTTCCCCTTATTGATCTCTAGCACCACACTCTATTCCACCCATAGTGCTATATCCATGGCTTGCGCTCATGTATTGCGTGGGGGTTGAAAAAGCTGAAGCGCGTTAAAAAAGTATGAACCAATTGCTTGGAGGTCCCATCTGGAGGCCTTTTCCGGTACTCTGCCGGAGGGGGAATCGATCACGGAGGGCATCTTCTGATGGGAACATTGCATGAAAATCAAAAAAATTCCTACGAAACACCCAAGATCTAATCTATGAGATGCATAGCAACGAGAGGGGAGTGTGTCTTACGTACCCTCGTAGACCGAAAGCGTTAGCATCGTAACGCAGTTGATGTAGTCATACTCTTCACGATCTAATCGCGATCCAATCCGATCTAGTGCTGATCGGACGACACCTCCAAGATTAGCACACGTTCAGCTCGATGGCGTCCTCTCCTTCTTGATCCAGCAAGCGAGGGAGAGGAGGTAGATGAGATCGGAACCAGCACGGCGGTGAGGTGGTGGTGGTGGCAGCGGAAATCCGGCAGGGCTTCGCCAAGCACTGACGGAACGTGGAGGAGGAAAAGAGGGAGGGGGCGGCCAAGGGTCGAAGCGTGCTTCCCCCGTGCCCCTCCCCACTATATATTGTGGCGCCCCTCCTGAATACCACTGTAGCCAGACAGTCTCCGCACATGCCAGCCCAGGAAATCACACTGGCGCGTGCCTTTACAACAAGTATCATGAACACATGCATTTCTATTAATGGATATATAAGTCTTTACATGGTATTTTACAAAGGTGATGGCAGCGGAAAAGCTCTATCTAAGGCAGCATGGTCCGTGTGCGGCTCCAATCCACAGGGATCTGACTGGGTTACTCTTCTAGCCCGCGAACACCCCGGCTCCTCGCTAGTGGACGTCGGATCCTTAGATGAACCTGGCCACATTGAAGGTCGCTGAGTACTTTTGAATGTACTCGCAAGCAAACCAAACCAACATATACACCAACCAAAGCAATCCATGGCATTCAAGCATGCACTAGTTATCTTAACAGTATGAGCTATCATGTCTTAGCAGGATTATTTAGCAATATCATATCATAATAGGATTATCTAGCATGCTAACTACTGTAGTATGACGAAGATAAAGCATATCAAGTAATTAATCCATGCTCCGAATAATCTTAGGGTCCAATCCAAACCCAATCCAAATCAAATCCAAGTCCTGCGGTCATCCGACCACTCATCTCATAGCCATCGCATGGCTAACACCCCATATACCTGACATCATCCGATGTCCATGCATCTGCACTATAGGTCTGACAAATCATTCCTTTCTCTGGTTCATTCTTAGAAATAACATTATCTGGTTTATTCCTCCGGACTCGACACAGACCAAATAGTGTGACCTAGTACGAACTATGTCCCATGACCGAGGACGCGGCTATTCGAATAGATTTACACTCTGCAGAGGTTGCGCACTTATCCCACACTATGGAGCTCCTGGCCTCATGCTCCCATTCGGGTGGACCGGTGCTGCTCCAACAAAACTTGTCTATTGCCCGACACTCTTATGGTCCCACCGACAACCATACCCCTTCCGGGTCATGTCCTGGGTGGCCCCTGTGTCACTCCTGACACCTGCCACCGTCGTGGCCAAACTAAACTGTCCCAAACGGGGACTGCGCGCAAATAACCTGGGTTCACAAGGTTATCGCCGCCTACCTGATCAGGGTAGCACCCACGCATAACCTCCCCTCTTTGGAGGTACCGACAAGAGGCAAGACAATAGACCAAGCTAGGGCCTCCCCATCCAGGCAAGTGTGGTTGCACTTGATGAGCTCGGTTCGGTGGCACTATGACTCGATCCAGCCGACTGAGGAGGTTGTTGTCATTATTAAGTCACATTCTTTAATTACAATAACAACAATAATGCATGATGAAAACAAAACAACCTATCTCCATATTGTCACATTCGAGTCACTAGTGCAATAATATGATGAGCATTAGCAGGTAATGTAAATAGCAATCTCAAACTAGCAGGAGTTTAATTATTTCTAACACAAGCATATTCGTTAATTAAACATGCAAGAATAACATAGAGCAATGCTTTACGGCATATATCAGATGGTCGGCTTGCCTAGGGGTCGATGGATTCACCGGAGAGAAGTGCGATCACCTCGCGAAAAAATTCGCCGGAGAAGATTCCCTCTCGGAGGGGCTGAATAGAGGGCAGGGGCAAAATGGGCATTTTCAGAAAGTGTCAACATGGTGAAAGTGATGTCATTGGAACGGGCTCGACGAACAGAGAACATGAGCGTTGGATTCACCTGAATCGGAGTTATGGTTGCGGAGATATAGATGATTGACTGCCAGGGACCAATCTGCAAATAATTTATTCACACACAAGTCCTTGGCAGTTTTTCTGCGGAAAAAGAAAAGTGCACTGTGCACATGGGCTGGCTTGGGCCGAATTTGCCACTGCTGCTACTGTTTCTCCACTAGGCTGGCCCAACTGTTGCCAGTCGTTTCTAAAAAAAAGGTGGGCCACTGACGGGATAGGCCCACCTTATCTCCCTCTCTCTCCCTGGTCGTCCTCTTCCTCGCGAGGACAGAGGCAGGGGCAGGAGTGCTCGGCCGCCGGCATAGCTGTCACCTCGCTGCTCCCCCGGGACGGCCGGCGAGCTCGGGATAACGGCCGCTCCTTGCCGCGCCCGATGGTGGCCGTGGGAGAGCCTGAGGTGGACCACAGCGCCCTCGCCATTGCAAGGGTCCGCGGCGGCCGAGGAATAGCAGGGGGCCATGCCGGCAGGTCTTCTCCGGCGGGGTTAGGGAACGGCGGCGTCTCGCGGGCTCTAGGGGGGTGCGGTGGCCGTAGTAGAGAGGGAGGGGAAGGGCCACGGCAGGAGCGGGCCGAGGGGATCGGGCGGCGGCCTTCGGCCATGGACAGGGGAAGGGAGCTCCTCGTGCTCGAGGGAAAGGCTGGGAAGGTTTCTCGTGCGGAGGACAGGCTCGGGAGGGCCTTAAATAGCCACGGGAGGAGCTAGCCGACGACGACTGAAGCTGCTCGATGCTTGGTGCCGTGGCGGCGTCCCAGCGGCGAATCCATGTCGGCATACGCCTCCAGGAGCTAGGGGACGAGAGGGAGAAGACTCCAGAGGATACACGCAGGCGGTGGGGAGCTCGCCGGCGCTCCTGGACAAGTCGTGGCTTGCCGGAGACGGCTCTCGAAGGGTCCAAAGCTCCGGTGCGCCAGTTTGGCGCGCTCCGCATGTGGTCACCGCGTGGCCACAGCGTTGCCATGCCTTACTTGGCGCCAAACCATGTCTGGGGTCTTCCCCTTCCTTCCCTGAGTTGACCTGTGAGGCTGAAATGCACAGAAGGGCTCGTGTGTGACCACACACTGCTCAAATGTTTGATAGCAGCAAAGTTTGGACACGTGGTGTGGCCACCACAGTGCTCCTCTTGGCCTGATCTTTGGCAGAGGTCAATCATCTACCAAGGTGATAATCTTGGCCAAAATTCAGCTCAAATGGACAAGGTTATCTGGCACTTCCTTTGCAACCTTGCAAATTGGCTAGAAATGGAAATGATGATGCTGGGGTCAAATGGCTAAATAGACTTGGCTGATTTTTGGTGTAGGGTGATGATTTGGTCATGAGAGCTAGCTGGAAAAATTTCAGCTCAATTTGAACATCCATGAAGGTACTTCCTTCACAGAGATGCAATCTTAACAGAAACTTAGATAATTTACTGAGGAAAATTGGCTATATGAAATGGGCTGGTTTTTGGATTTCATGAGTTATTCACCAATGCCAATCACCCTGAAAAATTTCAGCCCAAAAGGATCATGGAAGCAAGCACTTCCTTTGCAATGCCAAATTTGGTCCAGAATCCAGATTTTGATGTTGTGCTCAAATGGCTTGATGGAATGAGCTGAATTTTTGTGTAGATGGATGATTTGGAAGTATGGAGGTACTGGCAAAATTTCGTTTCATTTGGATGCCCTATGAAAGTACTACCTTCACAGAGCTTCCTGCTGGACATAAACTAGATGGAATTTTTGGGAGAAATTGGATGGATACAATGATATGAATTTTTGCATGCTAACATCATATAGGAAATGTGAGGTCCTGGATTAATCTCAAGAATTTTAAGCAATATCAAATATAGTTGCTTCACAACCTCAAAATAAATCCAGAAACAAGAATTGTATGATGTGCTCAAAATTTGAACTATGGAACTTGGGTTCTTGATGGAAATGGTGAAGATATGGGTAGGAGAAGCTCCACAAATTATTTGGGATTTTTCCTGGCTACAAAAATGGTAGTTCCTTTGGAAAGTGCCCAAAATGCAATATTGGCTTTAAATAGGAAAATGCAATTTCCCTTATTTAATTATAGCCAATATTTTTATGAGAGCTCAATATGATCACAAAGAATATCTCCACAAGTTTTCATGAACTTTGGAGATGCATAGATATTTTCCTGGATTTAATTCCTTTAACCGGCAAAAAAATGAATTAATTTTAAATGAAAAATATTGCAAATGACTTGGCAATATTTTGCATATCCAGGGTTTACAGGTATAGGAGAGTCTCTGGGAAAAGTTTGGGAGGCAACAGATCAAAGGAAATTGGGGTTCCTTTGAAACCGCAGGAGTTAGGGTTTCCCTTCCGGTAACTCGGAAGGTAGGGTTTCGGCGGCAAAATCCTGAGAATAAATCTTTGGTTGCGAGGGTGGACTGGAGAGAATCTCTGGTTTGATAGGAAAGACAAAGCTAAATGACCATCTTCATATACCCAAGAGCGAGAGAAAATCCGATAACATCGAAAAAAAAGACTGGAGTCCAATCCCGCGAAGGAAAAAAAACAAGGAGCGAAAACCAGGGTGTTACATATATAGAGGAGGAAACTTGGAGGAGGAGGAATAGTGCCATGTGAACAGTACACGCGTGAACAGTACCATGTGAATAGTAATTCCCTTTCCCAAGTAAAGCCTCCTCTTTCCATCTTATCTCCTAATTTAAAGGGATTTGATCTTATCCTTTGGGGCAGCCGCATGGGCCAAGGGGGCTGCTGCGCCTGGCCCATGAAGGGCTGGTGCACCCCCTTTAGAGTCCATGTGGACCCTCCGTGGACTTCCGGACACCTCCGGAACCCTCTGGAACCTTCTGGAAGCTTCCCGGTACAATACCGAAAAAAAACGAACTTTTTCCGGAACCCAAAATATGACTTCCCATATATAAATCTTTACCTCCGGACCATTTCGGAACTCCTTGTGATATCCTGGATCCCATCCGGGACTCCGAACAACCTTCGGACTTTCCACTGTTAATATCTCATTACTACCCTAGTGCTACCGAACGTTAAGCGTGCGACCCTACAGGTTCGGAACATGCAGGCATGACCGAGACTCCTCTCTGGTCAATAACCAATAGCGGGACCTGGATGCCCATATTGATTCCTACATATTCAACGAAGATCTTTATCGGTTGAACCACGATGTCGAGGATTCGGTTAATCACGTATGCAATTCCCTTTGTCCGGCGGTATGTTACTTGCCCGAGATTCGATCATCAGTATCTCCATACCTAGTTCAATCTCGTTACCGGCAAGTCTCTTTACTCGTTCCGTAATACAAGATCCCGTGGCTAACTCATTAGCCACATTGCTTGCAAGCTCTTTACGATGTTGTATTACCGAGAGGGCCCAGAGATATCTCTCCGTCATACGGAGTGACAAATCCCAGTCTCGATCCATGCCAACCCAACAGACACCTTCGGAGATACCTGTAGAGCATCTTTATGATCACCCAGTTACGAAGTGATGTTTGATAGCACACAAAGTATTCCTCCGGTATCCAGGAGTTGCATGATCTCATGGTCTAAGGAACAGTTACTTGACATGAAGAAAGCTGTAGCAAATAAACTAAACGATCCGATGCTAAGCTTCGGTTGGGTCTTGTCCATCACATCATTCTCCTAATGATGTGATCCCATTATCAAATGAACTCATGTCTATGGTTAGGAAACCTCAACCATCTTTGATCAACGAGCTAGTCTAGTAGAGGCTCACTAGGGACACGGTGTTGTCTATGTATTCACACATGTATTTAAGTTTCTGATCAATACAATTCTAGCATGAATAATAAACATTTATCATGAACAAGGAAATATGATAATAACCAATTTATTATTGCCTCTAGGGCATATTTCCAACAGTCTCCCACTTGCACTAGAGTTAATAATCTAGTTCATATCGCTATGTGATTAACACCCAATGAGTTCTGGGGTTTGATCATGTTTTGTTTGTGAGAGAGGTTTTAGTCAACGGGTCTGCCACATTCAGATTCGTATGTACTTTGCAAATCTCTATGTCATTCTGTAGATGCTGCTACCACGCTCCACTTGGAGCTATTCCAAATGACTGCTCCACTATACGTATCCGGTTTGGGACTCAGAGTCATCCGGATCGGTGTCAAAGCGTGCATCGACGTAACCCTTTACGACGAACTCTTTATCACCTCCATAACCGAGAAACATTTCCTTAGTCCTCTTTAGGTACCTAAGGGTAATTTTGACCGCTGTCCAGTGATCCACTCTTGGATCACTCTTGTACCCCCATGCTAGACTCATGGCAAGGCACACATCAGGTATGGTACACAGCATGGCATACATTATAGAGCCTATGGCTGAGGCATAGGGGACGACCTTCATCCTTTCTCTTTCTTCTACCGTGGTTGAGCTTTGAGTCTTACTCAACTTCACACCTTACAATACAGGAAAGAACTCCTTCTTCGACTGATCCATTTTGAACTCCTTCAAACTCTTGTCAAGGTATGTGCTCTGTGAAAGTATTATCAGGCTTCTTGATCTATCTCTATAGATCTTGATGCCCAATATGTAAGCAGCTTTACTCAGGTCTTCCTTTTGAAAAACTCCTTTCAAACAACCCTTTATGCTTTCCAGAAATTCTACATCATTTCCAATCAACAATATGGCATCCACATATACTATCAGAAATGCTATAGAGCTCCCACTCACTTTCTTGTAAATACAAGCTTCTCCGTAAGTTTGTATAAAACCAAAAGCTTTGATCACCTCATCAAAGCGAATATTCCAACTCCAAGATACTTGCACCAGTCCATAGATGGATCGCTGGAGCTTGCATACTTTGTTAGCATCCTTAGGATCGACAAAACCTTCTGGTTGCATCATATACAACTCTTCCTTAAGAAACCCGTTAAGGAACGCTGTTTTGACGTCCATCTGCCAGATCTCATAATCATAAAATGCGGCAATTGCTAACATAATTCTATCAGACTTAAGCATCGCTACGGGTGAGAAGGTCTCATCGTAGTCAACTCCTTGAATTTGTCGGAAACCCTTTGCGACAAGTTGAGCTTTATAGACGGTGACATTACCATCAGCGTCTGTCTTCTTCTTAAAGATCCATTTGTTTTCAATTGCTTGCCGATCATCGAGCAAGTCCACCAAAGTCCATACTTTGTTTTCATACATGGATCCTATCTCAGATTTCATGGCCTCAAGCCATTTGTCAGAATCCGGGCTCATCATTGCTTCTTCATAGTTCGTAGGTTCGTCGTTGTCTAACAACATGACTTCCATGACGGGATTACCGTACCACTCTGGTGCGGAACGTACCCTGGTCGACCTACGAAGTTCAGTAGTAACTTGATCCGAAGGTTCATGATCATCATCATTAGCTTCCTCTTCGGTTCGTGTAGGCATCATCGGAACTGCTTTTTGTGATGTGCTACCTTCCAATTCGAGAGAAGGTACAATTACCTCATCAAGTTCTACTTTCCTTCCACTCACTTCTTTCGAGAGAAACTCCTTTTCTAGAAAGGACCCATTCTTGGCAACAAAGATCTTGCCCTCGGATCTGTGGTAGAAGGTATACCCAATGGTCTCTTTAGGGTATCCTATGAAGACGCACTTCTCCGCTCTCGTTTCGAGCTTATCAGGCTGAAGCCTCTTGACATAAGCGTCGCATCCCCAAACTTTAAGAAATGACAGCTTAGGTTTCTTGCCAAACCATAACTCATACGGTGTCGTCTCAACGGATTTAGACGGTGCCCTATTTAAAGTGAATGCGGCTGTCTCTAATGCATAACCCCAAAATGATAGTGGCAAATCGGTAAGAGACATCATAGAACGCACCATATCCAATAGAGTATGATTACGACGTTGGGACACACCATTACGCTGTGGTGTTCCAGGTGGCGTGAGCTGTGAAACAATTCCACATTGTCTTAAATGCATACCAAACTCGTAACTCAAATATTCACCTCCATGATCAGATCGCAGAAACTTTATTTTCTTGTTACGATGATTCTCCACTTCACTCTGAAATTCCTTGAACTTTTCAAATGTTTCAGACTTGTGTTTCATTAAGTAAATATACCCATATCTACTCAAATCATCTGTGAAGGTAAGAAAATAACGATATCCACCGCGTGCTTCAACACTCATCAGACCGCATACATCGGTATGTACTATTTCCAACAAGTCACTTGCTTGCTCCATTGTTCCGGAGAACGGAGTTTTAGTCATCTTGCCCATGAGGCATGGTTCACATGTCTCAAATGATTCATAATCAAGAGATTCCAAAAGTCCATCAGCATAGAGTTTCTTCATGCGCTTTACACCAATATGACCTAAGCGGCAGTGCCACAAATATGTGGTACTATCATTATTAACTTTGCATCTTTTGGCATCAATATTATGAATATGTGTATCACTATGATCGAGATTCAACAAGAATAAACCATTCACAAAGGGTGCATGACCATAAAAGATATTATCCATATAAATAGAACAACCATAAATGAATAACCGTCTCGCACTAAACAAGATCCAGATATAATGTTCATGCTTAACGCAGGCACCAAATAACAATTATTCAGGTTCATAACTAATCCCGAAGGTAAACGTAGAGGGAGTGTGCCGACGGCGATCACATCAACCTTGGAACCATTTCCAACGCGCATCGTCACCTCGTCCTTAGCTAGTCTCCGTTTATTCCGCAGCTCCTGTTTCGAGTTACAAATATTAGCAACCGAACCAGTATCAAATACCCAGGCGCTACTACGAGCACTAATAAGGTACACATCAATAACATGTATATCAAATATACCTTTGTTGACATTGCCAGCCTTCTTATCTGCCAAGTACTTGGGGCAGTTCCTCTTCCAGTGACCATTCCCCTTGCAATAGAAGCACTCAGTCTCAGGTTTGGGTCCAGTCTTGGGTTTCTTCACGGGAGCGGTAACTGGCTTGCTGTTCTTCTTGAAGTTCCCTTTCTTTCCCTTGCCTTTCTTGAAACTAGTGGTCTTTTTAACCATCAACACTTGATGCTCCTTCTTGATTTCTACCTCCGCGGCCTTAAGCATCGCGAAGAGCTCGGGAATCATTTTCTCCATCCCTTGCATATTATAGTTCATCACAAAGCCTTTATAGCTTGGTGGCAGTGACTAGAGAACTCTATCAATGACCGTGTCATCTGGAAGATTAACTCCCAACTGAGTCAAGCGATTGTGAAACCCAGACATTCTGAGTATATGCTCACTAACAGAACTGTTCTCCTCCATCTTGTAGCTAAAGAACTTGTCGGAGGTGTCATACCTCTCAACCCGGGCATGAGCTTGAAATACCAATTTCAGCTCCTGGAACATCTCATATGCTCCGTGGTGCTCAAAACGTCTTTGGAGCCCCGGTTCTAAGCCGTAAAGCATGGCGCACTGAACTATCGACTAGTCATCAGAACGTGCCTGCCAGATGTTCACAACATCCACAGACGACACTGGAGGGGGTGCGGCACCTAGCGGTGCATCAAGGACATAAGCCTTATGTGCAGCAATGAGGATAATCCTCAAGTTACGGACCCAGTCCGCATAGTTGCTTCCATCATCTTTCAACTTAGCTTTCTCTAGGAACGCATTAAAATTCAGGGACACTACAGCGCGGGCCATTGATCTACAACATAAATTTGCAAAGACAATTAGACTAAGTTCATGATAATTGGTTCTTCTAATCAAATTACTTAAGAACTCCCACTTAAATCAACATCCCTCAAGTTGTCTAAGTGTTACATGATCCATATCAACCGACCCATGTCCGATCATCACGTGAGATGAGGCAGTCATCAATGGTGCCTTGTTGATCATATCTACTATATGACTCATGTTCGACCTTTCGATCTCCTGTGTTCTGAGGCCATGTCTGTACATGCTAGGCTCGTCAAGTTTAACCCAAGTATTATGCATGTGTAAAACAGGCTTACACCCGTTGTATGTGAACGTAGAGTCTATCACACCCGATCATCAGGTGGTGCTTCGAAACGATGAACTTTCGCAACGGTGCATACTTAGGGAGAACACTTTTATCTTGAAATTAAGTGAAGGGATCATCATATAATGCTACCGTCATCCTAAGAAAAATAAGATGCATAAAAAGATAAACATCACATGCAATCAATATGTGACATGATATGGCCATCATCATCTTGTGCTTTTGATCTCCATCTCCAAAGCACCGGCATGATCTCCATCGTCACCAGCATGACACCATGATCTCCATCATCGTGTCGTCACATGGTTGTCTCGCCAACTATTGCTTCTATAACTATTGCTAACGCATAGCGATAAGGTAAAGCAATTACATGGCGTTTAATGATTGACACGCAGGTCATACAATAAATTAAAGACAACCCTATGGCTCCTGCCGGTTGCCGTACTCATCGACATGCAAGTCGTGAACCTATTACAAAATTTGGTCATCTCATACATCAACATATATCACATCATGTTTTGGCCATACCACATCACAACATGCCCTGCAAAAACAAGTTAGATGTCCTCTACTTTGTTGTTGCAATTTTTACGTGGCTGCTAGGGCAAACTATAAGAACCGTTCTTATCTACGCAAAACCACAACGGTGATATACAAGTTGCCTTTTAATCTTCTACAAGGACCGCCCTCATCAAATCAGATTCAACTAAAGTGGGAGAGACAGACACCCGCAAAGCCACTTTTATGCAATACAAGTTGCATGTCAGTCAGTGGAACCGGTCTCTTGTGCGTGGACAAGTAAGGTTGGTCCGAGCCGCTTCATCCCACAATACCGCCGAATCCAAATAAGACAAAGAAAGTAAGCAATTTGAACATCAATGCCCACAACTTCTTTGTGTTCTACTCGTGCAAATACATCTACGCATAGACCTAGCTCATGATGCCACTGATGGGGAACGTTGCATGAAAATCAAAAAAATTCCTACGAAACACCCAAGATCTAATCTATGAGATGCATACCAACGAGAGGGGAGTGTGTCTTATGTACCCTCGTAGACCGAAAGCGTTAGCATCGTAACGCGGTTGATGTAGTCGTACTCTTCATGATCCAATCGCGATCCAATCCGATCTAGTGCCGAACGGACAACACCTCCGAAATTAGCACACGTTCAGCTCGATGGTGTCCTCTCCTTCTTGATCCAGCAAGCGAGGAAGAGGAGGTAGATGAGATCGGAACCAGCACGGCGGTGAGGTGGTGGTGGTGGCAGCGGAAATCCGGCAGGGCTTCGCCAAGCACTGACGGAACGTGGAGGAGGAAAAGACGGAGGGGCGGCCAAGGGTCGAAGCGTGCTTCCCCCGCACCCCTCCCCACTATATATAGAGGAGGAAACTTGGAGGAGGAGGAATAGTGCCACGTGAACAGTATCACATGAATAGTACATGCGTGAACAGTACCACATGAATAGTAATTCCATTTCCCAAGTAAAGCCTCCTCTTTCCATCTTATCTCCTAATTTAAAGGGATTTGATCTTATCCTTTGGGGCAGCCGCATGGGCCAAGGGGGCTGCTGCGCCTGGCCCATGAAGGGCTGGTGCACCCCCTTTAGAGTCCATGTGGACCCTCCGTGGACTGCCGGACACCTCCGGAACCCTCCGGAACCTTCTGGAAGCTTTTCTGTACAATACCGAAAAAATGATCTTTTTCCGGAACCCAAAATATGACTTCCCATATATAAATCTTTACCTCCGGACCATTCCGGAGCTCCTCGTGATATCCTGGATCCCATCCGGGACTCCGAACAACCTTCGGACTTTCCACTGTTAATATCTCATTACTACCCTAGTGCTACCGAACGTTAAGCGTGCGACCCTACAGGTTCGGAACATGCAGGCATGACCGAGACTCCTCTCTGGTCAATAACCAATAGTGGGACCTGGATGCCCATATTGATTCCTACATATTCAACGAAGATCTTTATCGGTTGAACCACGATGTCAAGGATTCGGTTAATCCCGTATGCAATTCCCTTTGTCCAGCGATATGTTACTTGCCCGAGATTCGATCGTCGGTATCTTGAGTTTACTTTGTCTACATCATGTCATCTTGCTTAAGGCGTTACTCTGTTTTATACGTAATACCCTAGATGCATGCTGGATAGCGGTCGATGGGTGGAGTAATAGTAGTAGATGCAGGCAGGAGTCGGTCTACTTGTCTCGGACATGATGCCTATATACATGATCATTGCCATGAAGCCGTCATAATTATTTGCTTTTCTATCAATTGCCCAACAGTAATTTGTTTACCCACTGTATGCTATGTGTTCGAGAGAGAAGCCTCTAGTGAAAACTATGGCCCCGGGGTCTACTTTTATCATATATTAAAATCGAAAAATACCTTGCTGCAATTTATTTACTTTTATTTTATTTAGTATTTTACTTTATCTATCTATCACTATCAGAATTAATCCTTGCAAATAACCGCTAAGAGGATTGACAACCCTCTTATTTGCGTTGGGTGCAAGTGTTTGCCTTTGTGTGTGCAGGTGCTGCTAAAGGATTTTGCGTGGTTCTCCTACTGGATTGATAACCTTGGTTCTTAACTGAGGGAAATACTTATCTCTACTATACTACATCATCCTCTCCTCTTCGGGGAAATACCAACGCAGTCTACAAGTAGCACCCCACGGTGGGCTCCAACTGTCGTGGTTTTGTCACGGCAGATGTCCTCATAGGAGAACTTAGTTGTGAGGTCATTGCTGGTAGGTGGAAGCTTGGATGGGGTTGATCAAAAATGAGAAGACGCGAGTTGACCCAGGTTCGGCCCCTCGTGGTGGAGGTAAAAGCCTACTCCTGCTTGATTGCTATTGATGATCATGATCTCGATTACAAGGGTGTTGTTTTGCTACCTTTATCTCGAGAGCTACTAGTTTGTCTGTCTCAAGAGCTATCAAAACACCTATCTCAAGAGTCATCAAAACATCTGTCTCGAGACTTGTCAGTATAAAACCTGTCTTTCTAATAACCCAGGGACTCCCTTTATATAATAGCTGAATCCCTGGGGTTACAAGAGATTCTGGGTTATACCCATAGTCGGAGTCCTACTCTATGTCCTCTAAGTCCTCCATGTCTTCCAAGTTGGGGGTCTCCGTCTTGTGTTTGGACTCCTTCTGGACGGAACTTCACCTAGGTCCAGATCATGTAGCAGGCCAGGTCCTGTAGAAGGCCGGGTCTCGTCTTGTAGCAGGCCGGGTCATGACTGTGGCAGGCCGGGTCATGATTGTAGCAGGCCTGGTCCTGATTGTAGAAGGCCGGGTCATGACTGTAGCAGGCCGGGTCATGATTGTAGCAGGCCGGGTCATGACTGTAGCTGGCCGGGTCATGTTTGTAACAGGCCGGGTCTCATCCTGTAGCATGCCAAGTCATGTCCTTAGAGCCAACTTGTCCGGAGAGACTTATCTCCAGGCCGACTTAACTCTAGAACTGACTTATCTCCAAAGCTGACTTATGTCCAGGCCAACTTAACTCCAGAGCTGACTTAACTCCAGAGATGACTTATCTCCAAAGCTGACTTATCTCCAGAACTGACTTAACTCCAGAGATGACTTAACTCCAGAAATGACTTAACTCCAGAAATGACTTATCTCTAGAGATGACTTATCCCCAGAGCCGGGTCTTGTCCTCAGGCCGGGTCTAGCCACGGGTAACTCCCCTGATAGGTTGGATCCTTAGTATAAACCTCCTTAAAGTAAGAGGTAGCCATCAAATCCATATCTGATGGGGTAGAACACCACGTCCCATCATCCTTACGCAACCGCTAAATATAATTTTCCCGTCCTCTCCATACCGCTCTCCTGTGAAAATACTTTGTATTCTCTCGCCTTCTGTAAGATAGGTGATGCGTGAGAGTTGTAGCCAAATCATCTCCTCGTGGTACAGAAGCCCATCTAGCTCATTCATCTTGCATTTAATAGCATGTCCACCCGCACCACTGAATTGAAGCGATTCCAATTCAGCTCACAATTTTTCAATATTTTGAGTAACATGATCGAAACTCGTTTTACTCCAACCTCTCAAACACTTCATCATCTCCATCAAAGAATTCAACACTGAACCCAAGTTCCCACTTGGAATCTTCCTATCCCACACCACAGCAATGATTCCCGCCAACGCCAATTCTCGCCCCCCCACATTATTTTGTACCTTGGCATGTGATGTGACTTCCAGCCATCCTCTGCCACTTGCACAAGAACCAAATAGTGCTCTGATACGTCTCCAACGTATCTATAATTTTTGCTTGTTCCATGCTAATCTAATATCAATCTTGGATGTTTTATATGCAACAATATGGTATTTTATATCATTTTTTGGGACTAACCTATTAACCTAGTGCCCAGTGCCAGTTGTTGTTTTCTGCTTGTTTTTGGTTTTTCAGGAAATCAGTACCAAATGAAGTCCAAATGCCACGAAACTTTTTGATGACTTTTTTCTACACAAAAGAGACCCTGGAAGCTTCGGGAGGAGGCCAGAAGCCTCACGAGGAAGCCATAAGGCAACAGGGCACGGCCCCAGGGGGGTGCGCCCTAATGCCTTGTGGGCCCCTCGTGGCTCCGTTTGACCTAATTCCACTTCTATAAATTCTCAAATATTGGGAAACCAACAGAGAGCCACCCCGAATAACTTTTACGCCGCCGCAAGCCTCTGTTCTTCCGCGATCGCATCTGGAGGCCTTTTCCGGCAATCTGCCGGAGGGGGAATCAATCACAGAGGGCCTCTACATCAACCTTGATGCCCTTCCGATGATGTGTGAGTAGTTTACCACAGACCTATGAGTCCATAGCTAGTAGCTAGATGGCTTCTTCTCTCTCTTTGATCTTCAATACAATGTTCTCCTCGATCTCCTTGGAGTTCTATTTGATGTAATCTTCTTTTGCGGTGTAATTGTTGGGATCCGAGGAATTGTGGGTTTATGATCAGATTATTCATGAGAAATATTTGAGTCTTTTCTGAACTTATTTATGCATGATTGTTATAGCTTTGTATTTCTCTCCGATCTATCTGTTTGGTTTGGCCAACTAGATTGATTTATCTTGTAATGGGAGAGGTGATTTGTGATGGGTTCAATCTTGCGTTACTCTATTTTTATTAACTTAATACTCTAGATGCATGCTGGATAGCGGTCGATGGGTGGAGTAATAGTAGTAGATGCAGGCAGGAGTCGGTCTACTTGTCTCGGATGTGATGCCTATATACATGATCATTGCCTTGAATATCGTCATAACTATGCGCTTTTCTATCAATTGCCCAACAGTAATTTGTTTACCCACCGTATGCTATGTGTTCGAGAGAGAAGCCTCTAGTGAAAACTATGGCCCCCGGGTCTACTTTTATCATATATTAAAATCCAAAAATACCTTGCTGCAATTTATTTACTTTTATTTTATTTTGCAATTTACTTTTCTATCTATCACTATCAGAATTAATCCTTGCAAGTAACCGCTAAGGGGATTGACAACCCTCTTGTTGCGTTGGGTCCAAGTATTTGCTTTTGTGTGTGTAGGTGCTGCTAACGAGGTTCTGTGTGGTTCTCCTACTGCATTGATAACCTTGGTTCTTAACTGAGGGAAATACTTGTCTCTACTGTACTGCATCATCCTCTCCTCTTCAGGGAAATCCCAACGCAGTTCACAAGTAGCAAGAAGAATTTCTGGCGTAGTTGCCGGGGAGACATCACCAAAACCTATCAAGTACCTTCGCATAAACTATCATCTACTTGCTCTTATTTTAATTTGCCTTTTATTTGCATTTGACTCTCGTTTTCATCTCCCCCACTTATAAAACAATTTTACAAAAAACACAAAAATATTTTCCTTGGCTAGTTTGCTTGCTTTGTCGCTATGACTAGTATCACCATCCCTCCTTTGTCACCGGACTTTGAAGTTCTTTACTTCAAACAGAAACAAGGAGAAAATTTAAAAGATGCTTGGTATAGGATAATGGAATATTATCGTGTTTGCACCATAAAAGGGGACATGAAATTTTTGTTGCGAAACTTTTATGTAGGGCTAACTATGCCAAATAGACAACTTTTGGATTTTGCCACTAAAGGGAATTTCATTGATAGCGATGCTAATATTGCTTATGAAATAATAGAAGGAATGGTGAGAACTCCACCCCCACAAAAAGGATTTAATTATACCCAAGAGAGGATTCAAATTTGGGAAAAATTATGTGACATACAGAAAAATTTGGTTGAGTTACAAAAGTCTAATGAGCCTCTCAAAAATATTAGTGGAAATCTCAATCGCATGAATAATCTTCTTACTATTTGCAACAAGCGGTTGGACACTTTAGACAATAGAATTGCTTTATTTTCTGAAATTAATGGGAAGCGCAAGGAACCTCCCGGTTTCGAGAGTAACACACCCAAATTAGCAAAAACTAAGGATGATAACACTTGAAACTATGCATTATGCCTAGCTAGGGGCATAAAACAATAGCGCTTGTTGGGAGGCAACCCAATATTTATTTTTATTGCAAAATTTTATTTTCTTGTGTCACACAATTTTAGCTTCTGTTATGATTGTGTTTTTATCTTTTAATTAGTGTTTATGCGAAGTAATGCCTTTGGGATGATTTGGATGATAGTATATTGATGCTATTTGAAAACAGAAAGTTTTGAGTCCAGTGATGGATTTTTGGTTCTGTACTGGAGCGTGATAAATTCTGAATTTTTTACACAATATTTGAATATGAATTTCCCATGTTTTACTAATTTTTCAGAATTTTTGGAGTTCAGGAGTATGGCTTTTAAATAAATCTTTACAGACTGTACTGTTTTAGACAAATTCTGTTTTTGTTGCATAGTTTGCTTATTTTGATGAATCTATGGATCGTATCGGGGGTATGAGTCATGGAGAAGTTGGAGTACAGTAGTATTATGCTAATATTAAATATGAATCAATTTACAACAATACCTAAAGTTTAAGATTTATTTGTTATACTAACTGATCTCACGAGGTTTCTGTTGAGTTTTGTGTGCTGAAGAT
Source organism: Elymus sibiricus (assembly GCA_039707655.1). Taxonomy (NCBI): domain Eukaryota; kingdom Viridiplantae; phylum Streptophyta; class Magnoliopsida; order Poales; family Poaceae; genus Elymus; species Elymus sibiricus. The sequence goes on from CM077676.1 coordinate 314,357,472, forward strand.
TTCAAGTTTTGGGTGAGACTACGATGGATAAAGGAATAAGGAGCGGCAAGAGCCTAAGCTTGGAGATGCCCAAGGCACCCCAAGGTAATATTAAAGGAAGACTCAAGCGTCTAAGCTTGGGGATGCCCCGGATGGCATCCCCTCTTTCGTCTACAATCTATCGGTATATCACTTGGAGCTATATTTTTATTCATCACATGATATGTGTTTTACTTGGAACGCCTTGTGTTATAGTTGCTTGCTTTTGTTTGCTTTTTAGTTTGCCACAATCATCTTTGCTGAACACACCTTTCTGAGAGGGACACACATTATTCATGATTTGTTAGAATACTCTTTGTGCTTCACTTATATCTTTTGAGCTAGGCAGTTGCTCTAGTGCTTCACTTATATCTTTTAGAGCACAGCGGTGGTTATATTTTAAAGAAATAGTTGCACTCTCATGCTTCACTTATATCTTTTCGAGAGTCTAATAATTAGCAATGGTAATATGCACGGGTTATGAATTTGGTCCTAATATGATAGGTATTCAAGAAGGTTATAACAAAAACTTTCATGTAGATCACTGAATATGATAAGTTTGATTCCTAGCAATAGTTTTGCGATATTAAGATGCTAATATGTGGGAGGTACTAGTAGATAATTGTGGTTTAGTAAGAATATTGGTGTTAAGGTTTGTGATTCCCGAAGCATGCACGTACGATCTGTCGTTATGCTAAGAAGTTGGAGCATGATTTATTATTGATTGTCTACCTTATGAGTGGCGGTCGGGGATGAGCGATGGTCTTTTCCTACCAATCTATCCCCCTAGGGGCATGCGTAGTAGTACTTTCCTTCGAGGGCTAATAAACTTTCGCAATAAGTATGTGAGTTATTTATGACTAATGTGAGTCCATGGATTATACACACTCTCACCTTTCCGTAATTTGCTAGCCTCTTCAGTACCGTGCATTGCCCTTTATCACCTCGAGAGTTGGTGCAAACTTCGCCGGTGCATCCAAACCCCGTGATATGATACGCTCTATCACACATAAGCCTCCTTATATCTTCCTCAAAACAGCCACCATACCTACCTATTATGGCATTTCCATAGCCATTCCGAGATATATTGCCATGCAACTTCCACCGTTCTTTTTATATGACACACATCATCATTATCATATTGCTTTGCATGATCATATAGCTTACATAGTATTTGTGGCTCAGCCACTATTCATCATTTTCATACATGTTACGCTAGTATCATTGCAAATCCTGGTACACTACCAGAGGCATTCATATAGAGTCATATTTGTTCTAGTATCGAGTTGTAATTTTTGAGTTGTAAGTAAATAGAAGTGTGATGATCATCATTATTAGAGCATTGTCCTAATGAGGAGATAAAAAAAGAGGCCAAAAAGAGCCCACAAAAAAAAGAAAAAAAGAAAAAAAATGACAGAAAAAGGGAGAAGGGGCAGTGTTACTATCTTTTTCCATACTTGTGCTTCAAAGTAGCACCAGGTTTTTCATATAGAGAGTCTCCTATTTTGTCACTTTCATATACTAGTGGGAATTTTTCATTATAGAATTGGCTTGTATATTCCGATGATGGGCTTCCTCAAATGCCCGAGGTCTTCATGAGCAAGCAAGTTGGATGCACACCCACTTAGTTTTTATTTTGAGCTTTCATACACTTATAGCTCTTAGTGCATCAGTTGCATGGCAATCCCTACTCCTCGCATTGACATCAATTGATGGGCATCTCCATAGCCCGTTGATTAGCCGCGTCGATGTGAGACTATCTTCTTCGTTTTGACTTCCCCTTATTAATCTCTATCATCATTCTATTCCACCCATAGTGCTATATCCATGGCTTGCGCTCATGTATTGCGTGGGGGTTGAAAAAGCTGAAGCGCATTAAAAAGTATGAACCAATTGCTCGGCTTGTCATCAGGGTAGTGCATGGTAAATACTTTGTGTTAAGAAGATGGAGCAAGACATGATTGTATGATTTTGTAGGGATAACTTTCTTTAGCATTTTTATTTTGAAAGGCATGATTGTTTGTTAGTATGCCTGAGTATTGATGTCTTTATATCAAATTATAGACTATTGCCATGAATTACTCGGATCTTAATATTCACACCATAAAAGAGAATTACATGATGAAACATGTTAGGTAGCATTCCACATCAAAAATTCTGTTTTTATCATTTACTCGACGACGAGCAGGAATTAAGCTTGGGGATGCTTGATACGTCTCCAACGTATATATAATTTTTTATTGTTCCATGCTATTATAGTATCAATCTTGGATGTTTTATATACAATAATATGCTATTTTATATCATTTTTGGGGACTAACCTATTAACCTAGTGCCCAGTGCCAGTTGTTGTTTTCTGCTTGTTTTTGGTTTTTCAAGAAATCAGTACCAAACGAAGTCCAAATGCCACGAAACTTTTTGACGATTTTTTTCTGGACAAAAGAGACCCTGGAAGCTTCAGGAGGAGGCCAGAAACCTCACGAGGAAGCCACAAGGCAACAGGGCGCAGCCCCGGGGGGGCGCGCCCTGAGGCCTTGTGGGCCCCTCATGGCTCCGTTTGACCTAATTCCACTTCTATAAATTCTCAAATATTGGGAAACCAACAGAGAGCCACCCCGAATAACTTTTTCGCCGCCACAAGCCTCTGTTCTTCCGCGATCCCATCTAGAGGCCTTTTCCGGCAATCTGCTGGAGGGGGAATCGATCACGGAGGGCCTCTACATCAACCTTGCTGCCCTTCCGATGATGTGTGAGTAGTTTACCACAGACCTATGGGTCCATAGCTAGTATCTAGATGGCTTCTTCTCTCTCTTTGATCTTCAATACAATGTTCTCCTCGATCTCCTTGGAGTTCTATTCGATGTAATCTTCTTTTGCGGTGTGTTTGTTGGGATCCGATGAATTGTTGGTTTATGATCAGATTATTCATGAGAAATATTTGAGTCTTTTATGAACTTATTAATGCATGATTGTTATAGCTTTTTATTTCTCTCCGATCTATCCGTTTGGTTTGGCCAACTAGATTGGTTTATCTTGCAATGGGAGAGGTGCTTTGTGATGGGTTCAATCTTGCGGTGTTCTATATCCCAGTGACAAAGTAGGGGACAAGACACGTATGTGTATTGTTGCCATTAAGGATAAAAATATGGGGTTTAATCATATTGCTTGAGTTTACTTTGTCTACATCATGTCATCTTGCTTAAGGCGTTACTCTGTTTTATACTTAATACCCTAGATGCATGCTGGATAGCGGTCGATGGGTGGAGTAATAGTAGTATCCAGGCAGGAGTCGGTCTACTTGTCTCAGACGTGATGCCTATATACATGATCATTGCCTTGAATATCGTCAAAACTTTGCGCCTTTCTATCAATTGCCCAACAGTAATTTGTTTACCCACCGTATGCTATGTGTTCGAGAGAGAAGGCTCTAGTGAAAACTATGGCCCCCGGGTCTACTTTTATCATATATTAAAATCCAAAAATACCTTGCTGCAATTTATTTACTTTTATTTTATTTTGCAATTTACTTTTCTATCTATCACTATTAGAATTAATCCTTGCAAGTAACCGCTAAGGGGATTGACAACCCTCTTGTTGTGTTGGGTACAAGTATTTGCTTTTGTGTGTGTAGGTGCTGCTAACGAGGTTATGTGTGGTTCTCCTACTGGATTGATAACCTTGGTTCTTAACTGAGGGAAATACTTATCTCTACTGTACTGCATCATTGATAACCCACAAGTATAGGGGATTGCAACAGTTTTCGAGGGTAGAGTATTCAACCCAAATTTATTGATTCGACACAAGGGGAGCCAAAGAATATTCGCAAGTATTAGCAGTTGAGTTGTCAATTCAACCACACCTGGAGACTAAATATCTGCAGCAGAGTGATCAGTAGCACAGTAGTATGATAGTTTGATAGCAGTAGCAATAATAGTAACAGTAGCAGCAACGGTAACAGCAGTAGTAACAATAGTAACTTAGCAAGAATCAATATGTGAAAAGCTCGTAGGCATTGGATCAGTGATATTCGTTGGATAACATTCATCATGTAATAGTCATAACCTAGGGCGACACAGAACTAGCTCCAATTCATCAATGTAATATAGGCATGTATTCCGTATATAGTCATACGTGCTTGCGATAAGAACTTGCATGACATCTTTTGTCCTACCCTCCCGTGGCAGCGGGGTCCATAAGGAAACTAAGGGATATTAAGGCCCCCTTTTAATAGAGAACTAGAACAAAGCATTAGCACTTAGTGAATACATGAACTCCTCAAACTATGGCAATCACCGAAAAGAATCCCAATTATTGTCACCTTGGGGTATGCGGATCATAACACATAGCAGGTGCATATAACTTGCAAGATTGGATCAAGAACACAAATATGTTCATGAAAACATAAAGGGTTCAGATCTGGAAACATAAAGGGTTCAGATCTGACAAGCATTAAGCATAGCAAAGTCATAGCAACATCAATCTTAGAACATAGTGGATACTAGGGATCAAGCCCTAACAAAACTAACTCGATTACATGATAAATCTCATCCAACTCATCACCGTCCAGAAAGCCTACGAAGGAATTACTCACTCCCGGCGGTGAGCATCATGAAATTGGTGATGAAGGATGGTTGATGATGACGATGCCGGAAGATCCCCCTCTCCGGAGCCCTGAACGGACTCCAGATCTGGCCTCCCAATGAAGAACAGGAGGTGGCGGCGGCTCCGTATCATGAAACGCAATAAAACTTGCTCTCTTATTTTTCTCTCTGGAAAACTGAATTTATAGCGTTGGAACTAGGTCAGACGGAGCCACGTGGGCCCCACGAGGTACCAGGGCGCGCCTGGGGGGGTGGCGCGCCCTGGTGCCTCATGGGCACTGGGTGGCCCCCCTCCAGTGGGTCTTGGTGCCAGTATTTTTTATATATTCCATAAAAATTCTCCAAAAAGTTTCATCCAAATCCAAGAACTTTGATTTTCTACACAAAAACAACACCATGGCAATTCTGCTGAAAACAGCGTTAGTCCGGGTTAGTTTCATTCAAATCATGCAAATTAGGGGCCAAAACAAGAGCAAAAGTGTTTGGAAAAGTAGATACGACGGAGACGTATCAATCATCCTCTCCTCTTTGGGGAAATTCCAACGCAGTTCACAAGTAGCATGCTCCCAATAGGAGGTAGCCAAATGACAAACACGTGCATCAGGGAAAAGATCACGCCGTGGTTCATCAGCACAGGCATGATCCAAGCAGACCCGACATTACGGACCATCAAACAATCACAAAATGCCATCATCTGGGCTTCAACATGCAATGAACTTGAGATATGTTCATGCTGCCACATGGCCTCGTTGTAGTCTCCACACACCATCCATGGCTTGTCCGAAAGAGTGCGAAGTCTACAAATGTTCCCACATAAAATGACAGTTTTCCACTCGGGGTTCACCATAAACAAACGTACACCGTCAACCCAAATTAGAGCTCACATCCACCACTCGTGCATCAATATATCTCGCACACGAGTCAATCACAGTTACTTGTAGTGATTCATCCCAGAACAAGGCCAGACCACCACTCCTTCCATGGCTACTGATACGTCTCTGACATATCTATAATTTTTTATTGTTTCATGCTATTATATTATCAATCTTGTATGCTTTATATGCAATTTTATATCATTTTTGGGAACTAACCTATTAACCCGGTGCCTAGTGCCAGTTACTATTTTCTGCTTGTTTTTGGTTTTACAGAAAATCCCTACCAAACGAAGTCCAAACGCGACGAAACTTTTTGATTATTTTTTTGGACAAGTAGGGACCCTAGAAGCTTCGGGGGAGGACCAGAAGCCAGACGAGGAGACGATAAGGCAACAGGGCATGCCCTGGGGGGTAGGCGTGCCCTGATGTCTTGTGGGCCCCATGTTGCTCCTTCTGACCTAATTCCAGCGCTATAAATTCCCAAATAATCCAAAACCCCGAGGGCGAGACCCAAAAAAATTATTCCGCCACCGCAAGCCTCTGTTCTTCCGCGATCCCATGTGGAGACCTTTTTCGGCGATCTGCCGGAGGGGGAATCGATCACGGAGGCCTTCTTCATCAACCTTGCTGCCTCCATGATGATGTGTGAGTAGTTCCCTGAAATGTCTCCAACGTATCTACAATTTTTGATTGTTCCATGCTATTATAGTATCAATCTTGGATGTTTTATATGCAATAATATGCTATTTTATATCATTTTTTGGGACTAACCTATTAACCTAGTGCCCAGTGCCAGTTGCTGTTTTCTGCTTGTTTTTGGTTTTTCGGGAAATCAGTACCAAACGAAGTCCAAATGCCACGAAACTTTTTGAAGATTTTTTTCTGGACAAGAGAGACCCTGGAAGCTTCGAGAGGAGGCCAGAAACCTCACGAGGAAGCCACAAGGCATCAGGGCGCGGCCCTAGGCCTTGTGGGCCCCTCGTGGCTCCGTTTGACCTAATTCCACTTCTATAAATTCTCAAATATTGGGAAACCAATAGAGAGCCACCCCGAATAACTTTTCCGCTGCCGCAAGCCTCTGTTCTTCCGTGATCCCATGTGGAGGCCTTTTTCGGCAATCTACCGGAGGGGGAATCGATCACGGAGGGTCTCTTCATTAACCTTGCTGCCCTTCCGATGATGTGTGAGTAGTTTACCACAGACCTATGGGTCCATAGCTAGTGGCTAGATGGCTTATTCTCTCTCTTTGATCTTCAATACAATGTTCTCCACGATTTCTTTGGAGTTCTATTCGATGTAATCTTCTTTTGCGGTGTGTTTGTTGGGATCCGATGAATTGTGGGTTTATGATTAGATTATTCATGAGAAATATTTGAGTCTTTTCTGAACTTATTTATGCATGATTGTTATAGCTTTGTATTTCTCTCTGATCTATCCGTTTGGTTTGGCCAACTAGATTGATTTATCTTGCAATGGGAGAGGTGCTTTGTGATGGGTTCAATCTTGCGGTGTTCTATATCCCAGTGACAAAGTAGGGGACAAGACACGTATTTGTATTGTTGCCATTAAGGATAAAAATATGGGGTTTAATCATATTGCTTGATTTTACATTGCCTACATCATGTCATCTTGCTTAAGGCGTTACTCTGTTTTATACTTAATACCCCAGATGCATGCTGGATAGCGGTCGATGGGTGGAGTAATAGTAGTAGATGCAGGCAGGAGTCGGTTTACTTGTCTCGGACGTGATGCCTATTCTAACATATAATGTTGCTGGCCGACCCGCTCAGCTGAGTGCTTCCTCGAATTCGCGACGTTGTGGCCGTTCGATGGCTCCTGGTCAAGTCAACGCGCTTCTGCTTGCCGTTCGATTTTTACTGTCTCTTTTGACTCGGCTATCGAGCGTGGAACCCGATGACCGGTGGGCTCGGCAGCTTCGCTGGTTGGCTGGGTTAAAAAATCGCGGGTGACCGTTCCTGCCGCGTTGCGTGGCTGTTTTCGCGCTGACCGCGCGGAAAGTTCTGTCGTACGTGCGTGCGGGGGTTGAAGGAGTGCCCGACGTGTGCGCACCCGCCTATCGCGCCCACCTCGCGCTGCAGGTGGCCCGATGATGCCGCTGGGCTACTCGTCGGCTGGTCTGGCCAGGCTGGGTGGGCGATCACGTGTGTCGTGCTCGGGGATTGCACGGGGCCCACGGGATGGCCCGTGCGTGGGCATCGCTGCGCGTTGTGGGTGGATGGCCCGGGGCATGGAGGCAGCGGTTTTCTGCTGAGGATGTAGCCGCTGGTTCTTTTGTCGGGATGACATGTGGCCCACTGCGCTCCTTGGGCCTACGTGTCGGCGGGTGGTGTTTTTTCGTCTTGTGTCCAGCCTTTCCGTCCGGGGTTGGAGGGAGTTGTTGGCTACTTGGCTTGGCGCCTTGGCCTGTAGATTTCGTCATGTCGCACGTCGCGCGTCGTGCGGCCCGTCGTGGCCTCTTGGGCGTCTGCTGCTACTGCGTGCAACCCCATACGAACTCGACTTTGCCAATCCCGTCCGCCCGCACGTCGCGCTCGACCCGCAGAACCCTAGCCGCCGCCAACCCTTTTCGTCCATCCCGCGCCCCTCAGCCTCGTCTCCTCCCCACTCTCTCCTCTCCCACGCCGCTGCCCTCGATACGCCGCTGGGGACGCCGTCGACACGTCAAGATAGGCAGCAATGGAGCGCAGCCCGAGCCCAGCTGAAGTCCACTCCAAACCCTGTTCGCTCGATTGACACGAGCGGGCGGCGGATTGGATCGAGGAAGCAGTCATGGCCACGCCGCCGGCGCCTGGATTTTCTAGCCACCGCGTGCAGTCGCCCTGGCCGCCGCCTTGAGCGCCTCTGCCGCTGCTGTGGGTCAACTCCACCGCTGCCGCCAGGAATCCCATCCCGGCAAGGTAACTTCCTCCAAATCCCTGCTCTCCCTGGTCCTCCTGCCTTGCTTGCTGTTTGTGCATTTAGCCATGATGTCCTCAAGCAAGCACATATCCGTCGACAGGTACCATCCGCCTCCCTTCCGATCTTCAGATCTCCATATTCAGTGAATGCGGTGTTTGGTTTCGTCGGATTACTATTTGTATTCGGGGACTGGCTACGAATCAGTGTTTTTAGTTCAAGCGTGGATCCTCGGCAGTGATGATTTAAGCCTTGTTGTCCAGTGTAGTTTTTGGATTTCTACCGAGTGGTACCTTGTTTTGAGATTTGATTTTGTGTGTTGGCTTTCTGCAGGAAATTCCTAGGGATTTGACGGATGCATCATTATCTGGCGCTAGATTATCCATTTTTGCAGCACTAGCAATCCTGCTTTTGTTTGGAATGGTCAGTTCTTAGTTTCAGTTCTGTTATAAACTATAATGTACTTCTTGTGAGGTTACATTATCTTACTTGGTTTTAGTCTTTGTTGCACAAAAATAAGTAACATGCCTGTTTTCATGTTTGATTTGGTTTGTAGGTCACACTAACGAACATAACCATAAGGAAAAGGGCATGGCACTTCTTTGTTCTATTTGAATAATTGATTTGATACTATTCAGTTTGCTGTAGTACTTAATTGCTACGTTGTTTCAAGTTATGTAGTCCAAAATAACCCTTTCAAATGAAATTTTTAAATTGATCATCAGAGCATCAACATGGTGGATTATATGAAATCAACTATGATCATGAACTTGAAGCTATTTGTTGCCTGAATTGTCAATTGTATTGCGTGATTGAAACTAACAGTGTGATGACATTACCGTAGATGCTTTAATGCATACATTTGTATAATGCTTGTTTCTTCTATGCAAATATGCTTTGTTGTATACTGACTTTGTTGCTTGTTGCTGCTGACCTGCTGACTTTTCTGTTGTGCTGCCCAGGGAGTGAGTCCAGTGACATATGGACACAATAGATATTCAGTTATGAGGATTGAGGGATTAATTATCATTCGGTCCTTCTTCCCGCTAAAGTACTTGCTAAAATCCTATATTCTATCCCTGTTAAAGGTCATCCGCAAACAAAACATTCCTGTACCATATTGTACCAGGGAGTATACTAGAATTTCTGGATGGTAGCTGCAGGAGTGCCCAGTGCTCGGCTGCCAACAGGAGCTGGTGACGACGGTCGACGACCGAGCTGGACCCTGTCAGGGACAGGGCGCGCATGTACATCGAGGCACTCCGGGGCAGCGCATGGGGAGGCGAGGAGGCCGTGCTGTACGAGATGGAGGGCGAGGAGCACATGTATTACTTCCAGGAAGTCGCAAGGTCCAACCCGCCGTGGCAGTTTTTCCATTCCATCGTTCAAATTATACGGTTTTTATACTGAGTTACAGGTTCATTTGTACCCAACTACAACTTCAGAGAAGTGATTATGTACCAGACGGAGGGCTTGTTGATTAGTAGTAGTATCATACAGAAGCTTAGGATGTCCTAAAGGGTCTGATCTTTCATACCTTCTGCTCACCACTTTTTATTTGTTGTTTTGAAACTTTTGAAATTTGATAAGTTCCATGAAAATGGCAGGAGTTAGCATAGCATCGATGCTTGATATAGAGTGATTAACAAAACACTGAGTTGAAGACTATTTTCTCTCTTAAAAATGTCTAATATAAATCGCTTTTCCAGGTGCTTTCCATATGGGTCTGTTTTTATTCCAGTTTTTGTACATTTATTTGGTCTGTTATTCACCTTTTTCAATTCTATATAAAAGTATGGTTTGTTTGTTATTTATTTTGCCAACGCAATCTCCATTAGCTTATTTTTCTTTATGAAATGAATCATCAATGGCATACTTTTTTAATCTTTCCTGATTTCCGTATTACTTTTGGGTATATTTAGAATGATTTGTTCTGTTCTTATAAAGGTGTTCAAACACGGCATCTCTTTCTATTTACTTCCTATCATTGCCTTTTTTACAGAAAATTATATATGTGCTTCTCCATTTCCCTTTGTGAATGTTGTCCCATAAGTATAGCATCGGCAACCAACTGGGAGTGCTCAAAAGGAAAATAAAACTTTGTTGTTCTTTATAGTACTCTCGCTAATTGGTCCCTGTTTATGCTTATGCATGTGGCTTTTTATACTTAACTACTTTGTGACATATATAAGGTAATATTTGTTAGGTCTATTCCTGTAAAAAATGTTTTAAATATTTGTTAGTGTCCTCTTCTCTCATTGATTTAGATATTATGTGGAGATTGTTTTTTATACAACAGTTTTCTTTTGATATGTATGATTCTGTTTACTTACGGATGGTTCTTTTTGTTGGTTTTGATGTCAGAAGAATATCACCATGACAACTGATATTTAGGTTTAGTAGTTCTACTCATTTTTATTCTTTGAGATATTCCTCCAATAAAATTTTGATGCAACATTGGATACATTTCACAGCTTTAACCTTATGTCACATTTGCTTTTGTTTTATTTCAGTTAGTTTGTTTGCCATCTTTATGTGCTCACCTACTGGTAGTTTCAAAAAGTTCCAAAAAAAACCTACATGCTACAACATGGAAAAAACAAGGGGCGTGTTTTTCGGTAGCTTAAATTGGCATATTTTACTAGTACGTCCACAACAACCATTCTCTCTTCCAGCTACCATTTTTTTAAACTTGAACTATTCTATTGAGATAATGCCCATTGTACATATCTCAATATAGACAACAATCCACCAGGTTTTCTGTTAAAGGGGATTAAACCATGGATATTCTTTTCATCGCGCACATGGGTTTAGCGTGCCTCTGCGCCATTTGGCGCAACGGGTCCACTAGTATACATGATCATTGCCTTGAATATCGTCATAACTATGCACTTTTCTATCAATTGCCCAACAGTAATTTGTTTACCCACTGTATCTTGTGTGTTCGAGAGAGAAGCCTCTAGTGAAAACTATGCCCCCCGGGTCTACTTTTATCATATATTAAAATCCAAAAATACCTTGCTGCAATTTATTTACTTTTATTTTATTTTGCAATTTACTTTTCTATCTATCACTATCAGAATTAATCCTTGCAAGTAACTGCTAAGGGGATTGACAACCCTCTTGTTGTGTTGGGTGCAAGTATTTTCTTTTGTGTGTGTAGGTGCTGCTAACGAGGTTCTGTGTGGTTCTTCTACTAGATTGATAACCTTGGTTCTTAACTGAGGGAAATACTTATCTCTACTGTACTGCATCATCCTCTCCTCTTCGGGGAAATCCCAACGCAGTTCACAAGTAGCATTTCCCACAGGACCTATGGGTCCATAGCAGTAGCTACATGACTGTCTCTCTCTTTTTGATCTTCAATACAATGTTCTCTTCGGAGATCGTTTCGATGTAATCTTTTGCGGTGCGTTTGTTGGGATCCGATGAATTGTGGGTTTATGATCGGATTGTTCTTTGAAAGTAATTGAGTTATTTATGAACTTTATTATGTGTGATTGTTATAGCTATGTAATTTTTTCCGATCTATGTGTTTACTTTGGCCAAGTCGATAAGTAGATCTTCAGTGGAAGTGGTGCATAGTAGTAGGTTCAATCTTGCGGTGTCCTCACCTCGTGACAGAAGGGGTAGCGAGGCACGTATTTGTATTATTGCTACTAAGGATAAAATGACGGGGTTTGATCATATTAATTGGTTTTATTCTGTCTACATTATGTCATCATGCTTCCAACATTACTCTGTTTGTTATGAACTTAATACCACGAGATGCATGCTGGATAGCGGTCGAAGAGTGGAGTAATAGTAGTAGATGCAGAATCGTTTCGGTCTATGTGTCACGGACGCAATGCCTATGTACATGATCATTCCATGAATAACATCATAACTATGCGCTTTTCTATCAATTGCCCAACAGTAATTTGTGTACCCACTGTTTGCTATGTTCTTGAGAGAGATGCCTCTAGTGAAAGCTACGGCCCCCGGGTCCATTTAAATCATATTACTAAAACCCTAATTACCTTGCTGCAATTTATTTACTTTTATTTAGTTTAGTAATTTATATATCTCCTACTATAAGAATTAATCCTTGCAATTAACGAGTACAAGGGGATTGACAACCCTCTTGCCCGCGTTGGGTGCAAGTATTTTGTTTGTGTGTGTGTACGTAGGTACTGCTAAAGTTTGTTTGCTTGGATCTCCTATTGGTTCAATAAACCTTGGTTCTTTACTGAGGGAAATACTTTCTGCTACTATACTACATCACCCTTCCTCTTCGGGGAAATCTCAACGCCTATCACAAGTAGCATAAGAATTTCTGGCGCCGTTGCCGGGGATACTTCATCAAACAACCGAAGGTACCTGCACACACACACACACACACACACACACACACACACACACCTTATTTGCTTGCAATAATCATGTTAACTCAATAAAATAAAAATAAAGACATATGGATCCTCATCCACTTGCTAATCTTTTCAAACTTGCTGCATGTTGTAAACCAATAGCTAATAATGAAGAAGTGATAATAGAAAATGCTATTGGGATATGTTTATTGAATGGAAAGCATGATTGCAATGTTGTTAGTATAAATTCCATGAATGTTAATTGTGCTAATGATCATGATTGGGGTAATAATCATGATGTTTCTTGTGATCTTGAGAATTTTGAGCCTCATAATGAATCTATTATTGATGATAAAATTTGCAATACTATTAAAAGTGGGCTTGGAAGAGCGCTAACTTTAGATAATAATGATCCCACTACGTTGGAGAATATTCAATCTGATGAAATTTTTGATAAAAGTGGGTTTGGAGAGGTCATGACTTTAGTTGATGTTAATCCCACTATCTTGGAAGATTATAAAACTTTTATGCATGTGGATCATGAAGAGAATATTTTATATGATAGCTATATTATTGAATTTGACTATGATCCTACATGTAATTATTATGAGAGAAGAAAATATGGTTGTAGAAATTTTCATGTTACTCAATTACCCCTCTTGATGTTCAAATTGTTAATGTTTCGTCCTTCTTCCTTGCATATGCTAGATATTGCTTGACTTGATAATTTGTTTTCCTATAAAATGCCTATGCATAGGAAGAGGGTTAGACTTAATTATGTTTGTTACATGTTATATGATGCTCTCTTTGTGCTTCAATCCTTATCTTTTATGTGAGCGTCATTAAAATCTCGAAGCCTATATCTTAATGGCTATAAAGAAAGAGCTTGTTGGGAGATAACCCAATAGTTATCCTTTACTTTTTTGTGTGAGCCACATGATTATTGCTACTGTAATGATTGTGTTTTTATATTTTAATTAGTGTTTGTGCCAAGTAAAGCCTTTGGGATGATTTGAATGATAGTAAAGTTGATTCTGTACAAAAAAAGAAAGTTTCGCGCCCAGTGCTGGAATTTAAATTATGTACTGGAACATCAGAAAAATCTGAATGTATTACACAGTATTGGGTTACAAATTGTTTACGTTGTCCTAATTTTTTATAATTTTTGGAGTTACAGAAATATGGATAAATATTCTGCCATTTCGTACTGTCATGTTTTAGACAGATTCTGTTTTTATTGCATAGTGTGCTTATTTTGATGATGCTATGGATTATATCGGGGGGTATGAGTCATGAAGAAGTTAGAATACTGTAGGTATTATGCAAAGTCAATTATGAATCTATTTATAACAGTACCTAAAGTGGATGATTGATTTATTATACTAACGGATCTCACGAAGTTTCTGTTGAGTTTTATGTGCTGAAGTATGCAAGTTTTGGGTGAGATCACGATGGATGAAGGAATAAGGAGCAGCAAGACCCTAAGCTTGGGGATGCCCAAGGCAACCCAAGGTAATATTCAAGGAATACCCAAGCGTCTAAGCTTGGGGATGCCCCGGATGGCATCCCCTCTTTCGTCTACAATCTATCGGTAATATCACTTGGAGCTATAATTTTTATTCATCACATGATATGAGTTTTGCTTGGAGCGTCGTGTGCTATAGTTTTATTTTGTTTGTTAGTTTGCCACAATCATTATTTGCTGGACACACCTTTTGAGAGAGACACACATTCATCATAATTTGTTAGAATACTCTATGAGCTTCACTTATATCTTTTGAGCTAGGCAGTTGCTCATGTGCTTCACTTATATCTTTCTGAGAGTCTTAAATAGGAAGTGGTAATGTGCACGGGTTATAAGACTAGTCGAAGAATGATAGGTATACAAGAGTGGTATAATAAAAACTTTCATGAAGATCACTGAATATGAAGCGTGTGATTTAATTATATTGATGTAGTAATATGAAAGAGTATTAGTTCATAATCATTGGTTTGTAAAAATATCGATATTAAAGCTTGTTATGTATTACTCATTTAAGTGTCTGTCATGGCATGATGGGGATGTTGGAGCATATCTTTTCCTCATTGAAATCCTTTGTGTTGTTCGAAACGGAGGCGCGCGATGGTTAACTCCTACCAACCTACTCCCTAGGGGCATGCGAGTAGTACTTTGCTTCGAGGGCTAATAAAACTTTCACAATAAGTATATGAGTTCTTTGTGGCTAATGTGAGTTCATGGACTAATACGACACTCCCACCTATTCATATATTGGTAGCCTCTCCGGTACCATGCATTGCCCATTTTCACCTCGAGAATTGGTGCGAACTTCGCCGGTTCATCCAAATCCCGTGATATGATACACTCTATCACACATAAGCTTTATTATATCCTTCCTCAAAACAGCCACCATACCTACCTATCATGGCATTTCCATAGCCATTCGGAGATATGTTGCCATGCAACTTCCACTGTTACTATTCACATGACTTGTGTGTTCATCGTCATATTGCTTTGCATGATCATATAGAGCTGACATGATATTTGTGCCAAAGCCACCGTTCATCATTGTAATACATGTTACGCTAGATCATTGCACATCCTGGTACACTGCCAGAGGCATTCATATAGTCATATTATTTTAGTTTATCGAGTTGTAAATAAAAAGAAGTGTGATGATCATCATTATTAGAGCATTGTCCTAGTGAGGTAAAGAATGATGGAGACTAATGAGTCCTCGAAAAAGTGGGGGTGAGGTTCATGATTTTGTTCTACAAAAAATGAGAGAAAAAGAGAGAAGGGGCAATGCTACTATCCTTTTACCACACTTGTGCTTCAAAGTAGCACCATGTTCTTCATATAGAGAGTCTCCATGATTTTTCACTTTCATATACTAGTGGGAATTTTACATTATAGAACTTGGCTTGTACATTTCGATGACAGGCTTCCTCAAAATGCCCGAGGTCTTCATGAGCAAGCAAGTTGGATGCACACCCACTTAGTTTCAGTCGCGAGCTTTTATACACTCATATCTCTAGTGCATCTGTTGCATGGAAATCCCTAGTCCTTGCATTGATAAAGATTGTAAGGCCTCGCCATTGCCTAATGATCCGCCGAGTTGATGCGAGACTTTCTTCACTTTTGTATTCCCTTATAAACCTCTACCAACATATTCTATTCTACCCATAGTGCTAAGTCCATGTCCACGCTCATATATTGAGTAAAGTTGAAAATGTTGAAGCGAGAAAAGGTATGATGCAATTGCTTGGTTTGGCAGGGTGCTCATGATTTGTACTTATGTTAGGAAGACAGAGTCATGACATGCTTACATAATTCAATGAGTAGGGATAACATTCGTTAAGCATCGTATATTTTTGAAAAGTAATGATTGTTTTCTAGTATTCCTGGATATTTTTATGTTGATATCAATTACTTCATCGTTTCTCAATATTCACACCGTAAGAGATTACATGATAAGACATGTCAGGGAGCATTCAACATCAAAAATTCTATTTTTATCATTTACCTACTCGAGGACGAGCAGGAATTAAGCTTGGGGATGTTGATACGTCTCCGACATATCTATAATTTTTGATTGTTTCATGCTATTATATTATCAATCTTGTATGCTTTATATGCAATTTTATATCATTTTTGGGAACTAACCTATTAACCCAGTGCCTAGTGCCCGTTGCTGTTTTTGCTTGTTTTTGGTTTTACAGAAAATCCCTACCAAACGAAGTCCAAACGCGACAAAACTTTTTGACGATTTTTTCTGGATAAGGAGGGACCCTAGAAGCTTTCGGGGAGGACGAGAAGCCAGACGAGGAGACGACAAGGCAACAGGGCGCGCCCTGATGTCTTGTGGGCCCCACGTTGCTCCTTCTGACCTAATTTCAGCGCTATAAATTCTCAAATATTCCAAAATCCGTAAGGCAAGACCTGAAACAATTATTTCGCCGCCGCAAGCCTCTGTTCTTCTATGATCCCATCTGGAGACCTTTTCCGGCAATCTGTCGGAGGGGGAATCGATCACGGAGGCCTTCTTCATCAACCTTGTTGCCTCCATGATGATATGTCAGTAGTTCCCCATAGGAACTATGGGTCCATAACATTAGCTAGATAGCTCTCTCTCTCTCTCTCTCTCTCTCTCTCTCTCTCTCTCTCTCTTTTGATCTTCAATACAATGTTCTCTTTGGAGATCGATTCGATGTAATCTTTTGCGGTGCGTTTGTTGGGATCCGATGAATTGTGGGTTTATGATCATATTGTTCATTGAAAGTAATTGAGTTATTTATGAACTTTATTATGTGTGATTGTTATAGCTATGTAATTTTTTCCGATCTATGTGTTTACTTTGGCCAAGTCGATAAGTAGATCTTCAGTGGAAGTGGTGCATAGTAGTAGGTTCAATCTTGCGGTGTCCTCACCTCGTGACAGAAGGGGTAGCGAGGCACGTATTTGTATTATTGCTACTAAGGATAAAACGACGGGGTTTGATCATATTAACTGGTTTTATTCTGTCTATATTATGTCATCATGCTTCAAGCATTACTCTGTTTGTTATGAACTTAATACCACGAGATGCATGCTGGATAGAGGTCAAAGGGTGAAGTAATAGTAGTAGATGCAGAATCGTTTTGGTCTACCTGTCATGAACGTAATGGCTATGTACATGATCATGCCATGAATAACATCATAACTATGCGCTTTTCTATCAATTGCCCTACAGTAATTTGTGTACCCACTGTTTGCTATGTTCTCGAGAGAGATGCCTCTAGTGAAAGCTATGGCCCTTGGGTCCATTTAAATCATATTACTAGAACCCTAATTACTTTGTTGTAACTTATTTACTTTTATTTAGTTTAGTAATTTATATATATCCTACTATCGGAATTAATCATTGCAATTAACGAGTACAAGGGGATTGACAACCCTCTTGCCTGCGTTGGGTGCAAGTATTTTGTTTCTGTGTGTAGGTACTGCTGAGGGTCATTTGAGTGGATCTCCTATTGGTTCGATAAACCTTGGTTCTTTACTAAGGGAAATACTTTCTGCTACTATACTACATCACCCTTCCTCTTCGGGGAAATCCCAACGCCTATCACAAGTAGCAGCTACCAACTCCATCAAAACCCTTCTTACCTAACCTCCACTTCAACTTCTCAATCTTATCAGAACCTGCCTCGTCTCACAAAGGAAGACAAGCTTGGGAGAATTGGCTTTTGACAGGGCCAACACCTCACGAACTGTCCATCGCCCGCCCCCTCCCCCCCCCCAAAATTCTAAAATAACAGATTCATTGGGCCTGGCGGCGCCCCTCTGTGGAGCCCGCGAAAATAGCATCACCATCAACGTTACCATATGTCTTTGCTCTGTTGCTACTTGAACTTGATGTGGGAGAACTATCCTTAAGATCATCTCATGTAGCATCTGTTATAGCCAAGATGTTACCCGCCGGCGCAACCGACACTGTTAGGTCTTCCAAATTCAACTCTTTCCTGGCACCCTTGTCCACGTCCATATTGGCTTGTGCAAGATCTATGTTTTTGCTAGGGCTCGTGGCAGTATCTTTCACGTCATCCGCCCCCTCGTTCCCTGCATTACCACCACCAGCTGTGGTAGCACCCATGTTCTTGCCATTGCGGCGATCACGGCTCGAGCTTTGTTTGGGCCATCGACATAAAACCAATCCCCGAACTTTAAGTCCTTCGCTGCATGAACACCACTGCCACACTCTTTAAACTCGTGTCCAATTTTATCACAAAACTTGCAAAACCTAGCAAGCTTCTCATAACGAACCGTGAAGACTTGTCGTTCTTTGCCCCTAATGATGCTCACATGTTTGGTTAGATGGTTATGGACATCGTGACAAACCTTAACGCGTATGTAATCCCCTCGAGAGTTCCCTAGCAGCCTCATATCTAATATCTTCCCCGCTTTCTTGATTAACTTCTCAATGGTTTCCTTGTTGTAATACCCATCTGGAAGCTTGTGAATCAGCAGCCATATCGGCATATGCACCATCTGTATGTCCTCGGCGTTGCTGAAGCCATCATAAGGATGGAGAAGAACAACCCAGTAGCAGAAGATCCACGGATCTGGTGCATGATCCTATCTCAATCTCCTAAGCACGAAGAGGTTGACTCCGAGAGGCCGAAACCGTATCTCCTGCGAGGGATTCCATGCTGCATGGATGTCTTTGAAAAACACAACTTGGCTGAATGTCTTCTCTGTGTGGACTCACGCAAGATCCATCCACCGAACGCAATCATCGATCACCGGATCCTCCGCATCTATCACCAAGTCATCAAATTCCTCATCAACCAGATCCAACTGGCCAAAAAAATCATCTAGGTCATGGGAGGGGGGGCCCTCAGACCCACCGCACGAGGTCAAGTGCTCATCGAAGAGAGTCGTCATCGCCGCGTGGATGGGCAGAGCGTAGGCGGAAGGGTCGCAGGGCGGCCAACTGGATGGGCAGGGCGTAGGCCTCGATGACGAACCCCAAACCGTTGCCAGGCCACAAACCCCCGGAGGCAACATGTCCGATCCACGAGATTCAGGAAACCACAGGAGTTCAAGGAACCGATCCACGGGAGTTTAGGGACCTGGCAGACCACGGGAGAGCAAGGAGACGAAGATTGGAAGGGCACAATCGCAATACAAGGCAACGCAAGACTCACCGATAGGTAGACTCACGTCGAGGGAGTCGCCGCGAGGATATTAAACCTTAGCCGCTGCTCGGGGATCCGTTCCAAGCGCGAGCTCATTGCACCATAGATTATTATTACCGAGAGCAGCGATTCGGTGCCCAGGCTCATCTGCACCCGTGTTGAAGAAAAAATTCAAAACAAATACTATAAAAATTCACAAAATTCCAATTGTTTTGCATGGTAGATAATTTGGTGCGTGAGGTGCGGGTGTCGGCCGACAGCGGCAGGGGACGCGGGCTGCGGTCGGCGTGGGCTGGCTTCCTCCGTGGCTTCCTGCGATGGTGGTGGTCGGCGAGGCAGGGGACATGCAGGTGGCGGTGGTGCGGGCCGGTTGAGCTCATGGCATCACAGATCTGGCGGATGGGCTCTGGTTGGCGGCGCAGGGTGGTGGTGGCGATCTCCCCGCTCTTGGGACCGAGCCGGCAGCGCGCGGGGCTGGGCGGGTGTCGGCCGTGGTGCCGAGCTTGCCGCATGCGCGACGGCGGTGGCTCTATCCTAGGGCCCTTGCTCGGGTGGGCTTGGTTTGGGCCCAAGGCGGGTCGGTGCGGTTGCGCCGAGTAGGTGAGATTGGGCTTGGCCCGAGTGGTGCCCGCGCTCCTCGCGGATGCAGTGGTCGGTGGTGGTGGTGGTGGTCGGGTCTCCGATATCCTGTCCAGCGGATCGGTGCCGGTGACCACGGTTGAGGCGTCGCGCGAGCCGCGACGGCCGTCGGGAGTCACGGGGTTGTGTCCTCCCCGGTCCACCTGGACTAGCTGGAGACAAAGGTGTGGACGCCCCCTACTGTGGGGGCATCGACCCAGATCCCGTGACTGATGCCGGGCTAGGAAGGAAAGGAGACACCTTTCTTTCCTCCTCCCGAGGTTGGTGCTCCGTGATGTGGACAGATGGTGGTGGCCTGGATGTGGATGCCGGAGCGGCGGCTCCGGATGGCGGTCCGCATGGTTGACTCTCCGGCGGGCACCATGTCGGTGGTGGTGGCTCCCCTCTTGGTCGTGTGGGCGGCAGGAGGGTAGCGGTGGGTGGCCCGGCTGCTCTCCCTGTCCTTGGCAGTGGCGTCACCCCTATCTGGACCTGGGGAGCTGAACTCGCTACATCTGTCCTGAAGACCTCGTTGTAGGACGGGGGAGCTGCCGAGCGAAAGCTCTGCGCTTTGTCGCCGACAACGGCGATGCTTGCGAGCGCCGTTATCTTCCTGAAGACGTCGTCGTGGTGCTCCTCTTGTGCCAGGGTTTCGGGTGAAGACCCTTGTCCCTTCTGGACTTGGCAGCGGCGACGCTTTGCGTCGTATTCCCTCCTGGGGGCGTTGTTGTGGAGCTTAGGTATTTAGGGCAGTGTGTGGTGTTGTACTCGGCTTTCCCAATGCTTTCTTTCGGTAGCGTAGTCTGCGTGATCCGGTTATCTTGGGATCGACATTGTATGAGGGCTACCTCACCATCTTGTATCGTTCGGCCGTGTACTTGGTTCGGTGATTGCTTTATATATAAAGCGGGGCGAAATCCTGTTTCGAGAGAGGTGCGCTCCAAATTTTAGATCATTTGGACATCTGAGTAGCTCTCAGTAAAAAAGACAAATTTGGGGTCTGTAAAACAGTTTATTGTTCATGTATTGTTCTGACCCAATTTGTCTTTTTTGCAGAGAGCTACTCATATGTCCAAAAGATCTGAAATTTGAAGCGCGCCTCATGCACCAAATTATCTACCATGCCAAAAAAAAACAAATGATAAGTTCCACACGTGTGGCACGAAGCAACATGGTCCAAACGCCCCCATTACCATCCATCTTGCCACATCAACCAGATGACATCAACGGAATATTTTTGGTTTTTTGGACTTCAAAATGTTTTATCTCTTAAATAAAAATTTCGATTAAAAATCCGTTTTCATCATTAAATCCGTCTCGACGAGATCTTCAAAACTAGATCCCATATTGATATGTTTCGACGACTTTTTTTTGAGCCAAAAGTTGCCATGATGTTTATACTGAAGTTGCTATAGTGTTAACACTAAAGTTGCCACGATATGTTTCATCTAATTTCTTCTTCTAGATTTAAAGCTAACATTGTATTTCAACTACTTTTCATGGAAAATTTTATTAATTGACCATGGCAATTTTTAGTAATTAACCACGGCAAATTTAATTCATGGATCATGGCAACTTTTAGTAATTCAGCATGGCAAATTTAGTTTATAGATCATGGCAATTTTAGTATTTTGACCATGGCAATTCTAGTATTTTGACCATGGAAATAATTTTTTGTATGAACCATGGCAAATTTTAGTGTATGTATCATGACAAATTTAAGTAATTCATCATGGCAATTTTAGTTTATGGTTCATGGAAAATTTGAGTCATTGACCATGCATTTTTAAAGTAATCGACGACTGGTTTCTTTTTAATTATGAACCATGTCAAAATTATTTCATGGATCATGGCAAATTTTAGTAATTCACCATGACAAGTTTAGTTTCTTAATTCTCTTTTCTTATAACATGTCAAAATTTAGTTTAAACGTAGAAGAAAAAGTAGTTGAAATGTATCATGGCAATTTCAGTGTAAACATCATGGCAATTTATGTGCAATAGACATGACAACTTTAAAAAAAAGTTGTCGAAACATATCGATATGAGATCTAGTTTCGAAGATCTCGTCGCGACGAATTTAATGGTGAAAACGGTTTTTCAATCGGATTTTTCATTTAAGAGATAAAACATTTTCAAAACTGAAAACCCAAAAGATTTCCGCTGACATCATCAGTTTCGTCACTTGCATGCATGCGATGACGTGGCGCAATGTGCGGTCACGGGGACGTTCGGTCCAGCCGTCTTCGTGCCACACGTGTGGTGGTTATCGGCGTAAAAAATTAGATTTTTTTGAATTTTTTTGTATTGTTTGTGAATTTTTTCTTGATCGGGGTAGATGAGTCTGAGCTCAGAAAATGGATATTCGATTATTACGGCGCTATTTCTTATTGTTGTAGACAGAAAGAAATAAAAAAATACCATATACAGCGTCACCTTGTTTCCCACAAAAGAAATAGGAAGACAAGTTGGCCGATGTAACACCCCCTTGTAAAATGCTACAGTGATCATCTTCTAATCATGCCAAGTCATCTTCATTTGCAGTGCTAAATCATCATTTGTTCTTATCTCATTTCAAATTCCATTTTAAACAAAAATTCAAAATGCAAGTCAAAATAAAAGTTGATCAAATTTTAAAACAAAATAGTTCATAATATTGCAATTAATCCCAAAGCAATTGTAAAAATAAAACCAACATTATTTGGATTCCCAAATTGCCCCTGGGAATTAATTTAGTGGTCCATCAGCAATTTAATTGGCCATTTCAATTTCTAAAAATGGTTAGACAACTTCAAATGGCCCCAAACTTTTTGTGCCCCCTAACGATAATGTGCTTGATTTATGTGCAAAGTTTCACATCTAACAAAAATCGTTTAGTAGCTAAATTAAATAGGAAACACAGAAAGGAATAAATAAAACAGAAAAAGAAAAAGTAAATAGAAGAACTGCACTGTGCACTTGTAGCCCAGTGCTACAGTGCACAGCCCAGCCCTTCTCCTTTCTCAGTACAGGAGGGAGGCAGAGGCCATGGTGTGGCTTCGGCGCGCCCGTACACGCCGCCGATGGACACGCATCGTCCATCCCGTGGCTCCCCGACGCGGACAAGGTCTCCTCCGAGCCCCCGGACAAACCCTAGACGCCACCCCTCCTCTCTCTCGCTCACCCCTATCCTCTCATCGACATCCGAGCGTGTTCGTCGACGCGCCGTCGCCATTGGCGCGACCACCAGCCACCCCGCGCCACCGGAGCTTGTCCAGGAGCCTCATCGACCTCGGCTACTTCATCCCCACCACTGGATCGAGGCCAAGGCGCCGCCTCACCGTCGCTAGCCTCGCCCATCTCCGCCACGGCCGCCGTAGCCCATGCCGTCGATCTCCACTACCGGCGCCTCCCCGGCCCCCTCGAGCTCTCACGCAGCCTCCCCGGTGAGCCCTGTGTCTGCTCCCCCTCTCCCCCTCCTCGAATCCCCGTCGTAGTCGCCGTCCCCGAGAACGCACGGAGCTCCTCTCCCGCGCGCGTTCGCCGCACCCCTGCTCGCGGTCGCCACGAGCCTGGCCGCGCCCGCGTGCGCATGCTGCCGCCCGTGTGCGCCCCCGCATGCCTGCGCGCGTGCCCGTCCGCCCGCTGCCTCCCGCGCGCGCTCGCCCGCGCCCCTGCCCCGTGCGCTCACCCGTGCCGCTGCTCGCCGCGCCGCGCCCCGCCATCCGTGCGCGCTGCCGCTACCGCCTTGCTGCTGCCCCCGCGTTGCTGCTGCTGCTGCTGCGCTCGCCGCGCCGCGCTGCTGCCGCCGCTAACCGCCGCCACTGCCTCCCGCTCCCCACGCCGCTGGCCGCCGCGCCCGCCGGCCCTCTCTGCTATCGCGCGCGCGCGCATTGACCCCTCCCAAGTGGCCGGCTGGGCCACTGTCCAGTGGGGCCGGCCCAGATAAAAAGAAAAGAAAAGAAAAGGATTAAAAAAAATGAGGCACTGACAGGTGGGCCCCATGAACAGTAGCCGTTGACCAGTCAAACTTTGACTGGGTCAACTGGACCCACCTGTCAGCCACAGATGCACATCTCTGGGTACACTCTCTGTGTACCCGTAGCATTTTCCTATTTTAATTTCGAACTTAAATTAAATTCCAGAAATTTCAGAATATTGTTAAAACTTTGAAAAATCATATAAAATAAACTGTAACTCGGATGAAAATAATTTATATATGAAAAATGATCAGAAAAATATGACGAATCCGAATATGTCATCTGCACTCATGTTAGAACCCTCTAAGTAGGTGAACCTGTAACTTTTGGCATGTTTCTGATAGATGAATAGTGCCTGAGTTCGGTAAAAATAATTCCAAATAAATTCCTAAAATATCTAAAATAGTTAGAGATGCAATATATCATACCTGCATATCATTTAGGCATGTCATGCATAGTGATTGCATTTGTTGCCGTGTATTTATTGTTTCTTCCCCCTTCTCCTCTCCCGATAGACCCCGAGACAGCCGACGACACTGCTGAGTACGACTACGTCGCCGACGACCAGCCCCTCTCAGCAGAGCTTCCAGGCAAGAAAACCCTCCTTGATCATCCAGATACCGCCTATTCTTTCCCTCTTATGCTTGCATTAGAACTGCTACCGTTGATATTCCGGCAACTCCTATTCTGATGCATAGCCTGATTTTGTAACTGCTGTTGATACCTTTCCTGTTATCCTAATTGCTTAGTATAGGTTGGTCAGAGCTCCACCAGTTGGCCCTACACCCTTATCCATGTTGCTACGCTAGATTTCGGGTCGTGATCCCTGTGGCGGAGATAACGAGAATACTCACACATTTACTTTCATTTATTATTGGGGAACTGAAGGGCTGGCGGTACCATCCAGTAGAGATGGACCTGAGTCCCGACAGCTCCCGTTGTTAAATATGGGTCGGCTCCAAGAGCACCCGCGAGCCATGTGTTATCAAGTCGGAGCGACAGGGATCCTGTTCGTCTCCGCGAGTTTCTAAATACGCCTAATGGATTCGGGTATTTGATCTGAGTGGGTCGTTGGCCCTATACGCACTACCACCACGTGGGATAATGGTTATGGGACCCTCTACGTCGTATGTATCAGCCGAAAGCTCTGACAGACGTCCAGTTCAGCATTGTGGTCGGGTCGGGCCGGCGCCATCCAGGACAGAGGTGGTGCCTGGGTCCACCCTGCACACAACGACCCTGAGTGCAAAGGGCGATGAGCCCAAGACCCCTGAGCACTTAGGATGTAGACCGGCGGGGACCTCTCTGCTGAGCCTAGGTAGGACTGCGTCGTGTCGATCAGCCGAGGCCGGGCATGACCCGATAAAAGTGTGTCCGGCCAGAGTTAATCGAGCGTGTTGGGTAACAGTAGTGCACCCCTGCAGAGAAGTTATCTATTCGAATAGCCGTGTCCACGGTAACAGGACGCTCGGAGTTGTATCCCGATCTACTACAACTATAAACGGATACCAAGATATTATTAAACTGTTACTATTGCTCCGGGATCGCTTTCTCGCAGGGTAGTCGAAAAAGGATCTCTGGGCATTGCTAAATTATGTTTGCTACTATACATTGCTATGATCTACTCTCTCCTAATGCTGCAAGAATGCTTCAAGATGTTAGTCTTTGATAGGCTAGGCCTTTCCCCCTCTGTTCTGGCATTTCTGCAGTTTAGTCCAAAGATACAGTCCCCTTCCTTTGATACCGATGCATAAGTAGTATAGTTCTGATGTCAGTCTTGCGAGTACTTTGGATGAGTACTCACGGTTGCTTTGCTATCTCTTTTCCCCATACCCGGTTGCTGCGATCAGACGACGGAGCCCAGGAGCAGGAGATCCCCGGAGGAGCCTACTACGACGTGGAGATCCCCGATGACTAGGAGTGGTTCGGAGGCCCTAGGCAGGAGGCCTTCGCCTTTTCGATCAGTGTCGCTGTTTGTGCTAGCCTTTTTAAGGCACCCTTGTTTAACTTTGTGTTTGTACTCTGATACTTTGCTTCCGCTGATGCTTGTATGACTCGAGCTTTTGTATTCGAGCCCTCGAGGCCCCTGGCTTGTAATATAAAGCTTGTATTATTTTATTTTTACGTCTAGAGTGGTGTTGTGATATCTTCCCGTGAGTCTTTAGACTTGATCATGTGCATTTGTGTGTATGATTAGTGCATGATTAAGTCGGAGGCGTCACAGCCGATAAGCACGAAATCCCCCGGAAAGTTGCATGCTGAGATATTTTGGCATAGTGGCGAGTGAAGGTGGTATTTTTTGCCAAATCTGGCCTCTTACAGCGACTTCAGGCTCATGTGGCCCCTGGGTGAAACTAATTTGAAATCTGGCCCCTCAGGTCGGCGCCAAAGGGAACGGCGCCGAAGTTGTACAGCTCGGCTCCGACCTGAGCGGCGCCGAGGTTGTGGGCCCTCCAGCACCACCGTTCCCCCGAACGGATGGCGTAACGGGTGATGTGGCATGTTCGGCGCCAGTTTATACGGCGCCGAATTAGTATACATCGGCGCCGGAGAGTATGGCGCCGAACTATTGCTAGGGTTAAATCCCGCATCGATTCACCCCGGGGAGTTATTCCCTAAACAGAGCGCCGCCGCCGCCAAGCCCCGCGATTCACCGCCACCGCCGCCGCCAAACCTCCCACCCACCCATCGAGCGTCGCCGGCCGGCTCACCTCTCCACCGGCCGGTGCCTCCTCCGCCAGAACCGCGCCCGAGCTCCATCCCCCACCGGCCGGGCATGGGGCGGCGCAAGGCGAGCCGGCCGTCCGCCACGGACGTCGCCGGTTGAGGTTCCGGCCCTCCGCCCCCGCACCCCTCCCGGCTTCTGCGCCGCACTCCGTCCCGGCCCTTTTCTCCGGCAGCACGTCGGCCCCGTTCCACCCTACGCCGTTGACGCCCGAGCTCCACCCCAACTTTCTTTGGAACTGAAGGTATAAACATAATCCATGTATTAGAATTTTTTAATTTGTCATAGAACAAATGCATTTAATATGATATTAGCTTAAGTTGATGTTTGGTGACTTTGCTATTATTTTGAAGTGATATTTGCTATATATGAAGTGATGTAGATATTAGGATGTATCATTGGTGCTATGTATACTATGTGATGTTATTGTTAAGATGTTTTTAGGTGGTTTGATGTATAATTTGTGCGCTAATGGGTAAAGTTATATTTGGTTTGATAATGAATATAGATGGCTTACTCAAAGATAATTCATGTTCATCACGGAGGGCGTGTGACCTCCTTGAGCAGCGGTGTGGAGTTTGTAGACATGACGAGTCAAGTTGTGTTCTTCCCGCATAGTCCTAGTTTCAATGAGGTTGTTGCGAAGCTGAGAGAGGTTTTGGGTTGGAACGACATTGGCGATGATGTTCTTTTAGAAGGAAGATACGATGCTGGGTGTGGCCTTCGGTCGTTTACTCAGATGATACCTATCCGTGGCGTCAACGAGTGGGATTTATACAAGGAGCTTGTTGAAGGGTCCCAAATAAGATCTCTAGTGGTCGTTGCCGTCAAAGTCATCGGTGTTGTGAGGCCTCAACTTCTCATCGATCTGAATGAGTGCCCCTCGGTTATTGAAAGATGCAATGATGGTGGTTGTGCGAACGTCTATGAAGTGGGTCCAAGCCAGCCATCAAATGTTGATAACGAAGATACGCCCCCACACAATCCTTGTGTTGCGATGTTAGCTTTGACAGATACACATGCGATCATCGAGGAGAAAGTCAAGGTTGCAAACATAGGTAGTGGAGAGACAAACATCTTTCGAAAAGATGCTACACCACCTCGCAACCATTGCGGTGGGGTGTCAGCTTTCATCGAGAAAGAAGATTCCGAAGACTCTGAAGAGAGGAAAGGAAGCTTGGAGGGGAGCGACGGAGAGTTTGTCGACGTCCCTGAAATCATGTTTCCATCGTCGCCTTGTGTACCTCTCGTGGCATCAAGCCAACTTGATGGAGATCCAGAGACATTTGAAGAAAAAAATCCTGAAGATGAGGGATATAATCAAGCTTTTGCGTGTGACTCTGACGAGGACCGTCCGAAGTTCCAATTTACCAAGGAGGAGATTGATGCATTTATTAAGGTATGGGGCAGACATCCGAGCATTCATGAGTTCAGAGATGTTAGGGATGCACACCTAGCTGTAGCTGACTCTAACATGCGGGAATTTGGGCCGGAACCGCCTAATCCCGTCACTGAGGAGGAAGCACGAGACCGACCTCGGCGACGACCTTTGATATATAAAGGCTTGAAGTTCAAGACTATGTTGCACATGAAGATCTGGCTAGAAGAGTACGCCGTAAAACATCATCGACCATACATAGTATTCAAGTCCAACAAAAACAAGCGTTATGTTGTGATGTGCGAGAAGGAAGATTGTCCTTGGAAGGTCAGAGCTAGGAAGACCTCTGGTGGTTGGTGGAAGATAAGTAGCTATGAAGGGCCCCACAATTGCGGCGACACCATCCTCGTTGGCGACAAGCACCGGCAACTGACATCCACTTTTATTGCTCACCGGTGTGCTACAGCCATCAAAGCTACGCGACCGCAGCCAGACGATTATTTCGCTGAGGACACTGTGAAGAACCGTTGTTCTGCATGTGGCGAGGAAGGTCACAAGAACACGAAGAAGTTCAGTTGTGAGGCACGCAAGAAACAAAAGGCCGCAGACGAAGCAATATCTGAATCTGCAGCTGCTAACCCTTCATCAAGCGGTAGGGGGAGAGGTCCTAAGCGTCCGCGAGGCACTAGACATTATAGAGGTGCCCGCCGTCGTCCCAAGGTAGTTGGGAGATTGGCAGAAGTACTAGGCAGAAAAACTAAGGTTATTATATTTGTCGAACATATTTATTATATTTCAGCTTATAAGTTTGTCAATTTGGCATGCATGATCTCATTTCAGTTTATACCTTGTCTTTGCAGGATGGCGTCTCATTACCGTCTACTTGAGGAGGAGTACGAGAAGGACCACCGAGGTCAAATGATCGCCGAAGGCACGGTATGCTTTGATTTTTCATGTCAATTCCTTTATGTTCAACACACAAGGAGTACTAATTTTTTAGTAACAAATGCAGGAACTCCATGCCCTTCGGATACGTGGCCATTCCTTGAAAGAAGATGTCTTGAAGTACGATGAGAGGTACACACCATACTTGCGGAGGGCGAAGCTCATTGCTTTTGTGACCATGGCCAGGCGAGGGGTGCCGACCTACAATGGCGCCGCCCTGACAGCACTTATTGACCGATGGCATGTGGAGACACACTCTTTCCATCTTTCGAGTGGGGAGATGACCATCACTCTTCAAGACATGGCCATGATCACCGCTTTGCCTATCAAAGGAGAGGCCGTGACTGGAAAAATTGAGTCCGGAAAATACAGGGACATGGTTGAGGAGCTTCTTGGAGTTAGGCCACCGGATCCTATACCAGATAAAAAGGGTTCAAAGACAGGTGGGCTGAAGTTCACTTGGCTTCACAACCACTTTCACGAGCTTCCAGACGGAGCTGACGTACCTACTATTGAGCGCTACGCCCGGGCTTATGTGTTGTACGTCTTCGGAACTGTGCTCTTCGCGGACTCCGGGGGTAGCTCTGCTTCTTGGATGTTTCTCCCTCTACTACGAGACTGGGACGAGGCAGGGAGGTATAGTTGGGGCTCAGCGGGGCTAGCTTTCCTATACCGTCAGCTCGATGAGGCTTGCAGGAGGAGTTCGGGTACGTCGAACATTGGTGGTTGTGTGCTGCTCTTCCAGATATGGATGTGGGAGAGACTTCCGGTAGGCCGACCCACAAGTCGGACGCGTCGTGACTGGGAATATGATGAACCGGATCGCTTGCCTACTGTCACGCATTGTTGGGACGAGGTGAGGACCAATTGGGGGAAGTCGGAAGATCTATACATGTCTTACACCAACGAGCTTGACTGTTTGTTACCTTCGCATGTGAGTTCACAACAAGATTACTTTCATCAATTATTTTTTATTCTGATGTGCTCTTTTGTATTCCAAGTAACAAAATTTAACTTTGATGATAGGTACAATGGCTGCCCTACAACCAGATTGACTTTCAACTTAATGTCATGTGCACCCGAGACGAATTGATGTGGGGTGTGAGATGCCCACTCATTTGCTTCTATGCCGTGGAGTTCCACCTACCACATCGAGTGGCGAGGCAGTTTGGGAAGCTTCAACTATCACCACCGGAGACTATATCGACATCTATTGAGTTGCACAAGTAACCCCTAGAAACCTAGTGATTATTATTCGTCTTTCAGGATATATGCTCATGACGAACTACTCACTTTTTACTCGTGTGTTGTTAGGCTTGATCGGCAAAAGGCCAAGAAGATTACCGAGTGGAGGTGCAAGCACCAAGAGTATATTGATGTCTGGAATAAGTTCGAAGACAATCCGAACATCTACAACATGCAAATGCATCGTGAGTCATCTTATGGAGAGCATCTTAGTTGGCTGCACGGAGTGACTCGAGTGCATCTAAAGACTAGGTGGACTGATGTTGACTGCCTGGATGAGCCTCCAGATGGCGATGAAGGCAACGAGTATGACGATGACGTGCGCTTGGGTGGTAGACACATCCAGTATGGGCCTGTGCGAGACCGCGTGGTACTGATACTTCCTCTCTATACACCGACTCTCAATACATCTTATGTGTAGGTCATTATCTTTGAGATTATCCTATTTTGCAGGCAAGGGAGCTCCTACGAGGCATTAACGAAGCTGGCGACGCTCTGCGAGTGTATCCTGGAACTCCACAAGCCGAATCTACTCTACGTCAATGCCTCGAGGTGAACTATCCATGATGTACCTGTTTTGGTTGTTGTTTCTGTTTTGGTTTTTTGGTTTGGTTTGGTTGTTGTAGTTATGCAGCATAATGTACCTTTTCACTATGTTGTTTTTTCTAGAAATTGGTCCACCGGTCCCGTCGTCTCATTGCTAGGCTTGCATGCCGGGCTCCTGCTAGAGACTTGGCTGATGTCCAACCATCAGCTACATCTTCTAGCCATCACTATGTAGACAACGAGGCGGGCGACTCCATAGATGATCAGATGATATTGTCGCAGTGCTTCGATGCACCGGAGCCGAGTCAGCCTACTCAGCCTCGTAGGACAACTAGGCAGCATGGGCCTCCGAAGAGGACCACCCCCGGTTCAAATGCCCTCAGAAAGAGAGCACCGGCGCCAAAAAGAAAGCGCTGAACTATGTGTGATGTGTATTGTGGCTTTTGTTTCGACACTTTTTATGTCTACGAACTAAGTATGTGTGCCGTGATGGTCATTTCTTGTATGTTTGGACTCTTTGTGATGATGTTTGTTACATTTTAGTTGTTGAGCTGAAGAGATTGGAGATATTATATATGCTGCTGCTGTTGAGCTGAAGATATTATATATGTGCTGCTGTTGAGTTGATATATATGATGCTGCTGTTTCAGGGCTGAGCCAAAATAACTTTGTCTCTAGCCTGGTACTTCGGCGCCAGTAAAGAGGGCGCCGATCTTCGCAACTTCGGCGCCGAGTAACTAGGCGCCGAACATGAGAACGACGGCGCCGTATAATAAGGCGCCGAGCTTGTGCACTTCGGCGCCCCCGGTTCCCCTATTCCAGTACCCACACAGAACGACGAAAACGAGGCTGCGATTTTTCTAAGGATGACGGCGCCAAGGTCTCTGGCGCCGAGCTTCACTGCCACGTCACCCGTTACGCCATCCGTTCGGGGGAACGGTGGTGCTGGAGGGCCCACAACCTCGGCGCCGCTCAGGTCGGAGCCGAACTGTACAACTTCGGCGCCGTTTCCTTTGGCGCCGACCTGAGGGGCCAGATTTCAAATTAGTTTCACCCAGGGGCCACGTGAGCCTGAAGTCGCTGTAAGAGGCCAGATTTGGCAAAAAATACGTGAAGGTGTGGCCTGAGAGCGAAAGGCCGAAAAGGGATATTTCCACGGTTGGAAAAATGCCTGTGACGACCTACTGACCTCGTCGGTCACCACTCTTCTTCTTTCTAGGTGGGGGGAAAAGATCCACTTTTTATCAGAGGTGGAGAAAAGAAAAGGCGAAAAAGAAGCAGACGCCACACCCAGACCACACGACCGCACGAAACCGCCCGATCCCCGATGGCCGTCGACGGCGCCGAGCTGATCCTCTCGGTGCCGGACGACGTCCTCGCCCTGATCTCCACCCACCTCCGCCCCCGCGACCTGCTCGCGCTCTCCGCCGCCTCGCGCGGCCTCCACGCCGCCGTATCCGCCTCCGACAAGTCGTGGCTCGCCCAGTGCCGCCGCCTCCTCCCCTCCTCTCTGTCCAACCTCCTCGCCTGGCGGGCCGCCGCCGGGGGCTCCTCCCTCACCGTATGCCGCTTCCTCCACTCCGTGTCCCCGCTCCAAGGCCTCTGGGCGCACCAGAACCCCGAGCTCGGCAACCTCGTCGCCGCGCTCCCGGGCTTCTTCTCCCTCGTCGCCGTCCGCGCTATCCCCCAGGAGCTCTCCCCGCGCCTCCTCTGGGCCCCCGTCTTCGAAATCCTCGCCGACGCCGATGGACGCCCCGCGCTCCTCTTCCTCCACGGCCACCACCCCGGCTCCCTGTTCCCCGGCCTCCTCGCCTCCGTCAACCCCCACGCCAACACACTCCTCCTCGAGGCGCACGCGCCTGTCTCCTCCGAGCCTTCCTCGCAGTTCTCCCGCCTCTCCTTCGGCAACCGCCGCCGGCTGCTCGACGCTCTCGTGGCCTCGTGTCGCGTCACGCTCCCGCCGGAGCTCGCTGCGGCCCCGCTCTTTGCGCGCTCCGATGAGGACCTGCCGATGCTCGCCGCCCGTCGTGAGGCGATGCTGCGTCTGCACATTGAGTCCAGCGGGGGCATGGTGCGCAGGCCGGAGCTCGAGGCGCTGCTGGGGGCCAAGAAGGTGCCGCCGTCGCTGCCGGTGGACAGCGCTGGTGAGAGGGTACGGCTGCGGAGGAGTCTCTCTGCGATGGCTGGGTACGTCAGGAACGGGCTGCGGCAGATGGTGACGCGCTCTGCATCAGCCAATTCGAGGTCGGAGTACGCGGACAGCAAGCATCTGTCATTGGACGAGTTCTTGCGCGCTAGTGAGAGCACCGGCCTGAGCCTCCGGGGCGCGCGGCTGCGGCTGTCGACCTATCGTGCGTGGCCGAGCATGCACGACAACAGGTTTGCGCTCTACAAGTTGACGACGCAAGTGCCCATGCCCGGCCGGGAATATGCCGGGCTGTGGCGAGGTACATTCGGGTGGCCACCGGGGCGGCCAGACGACGAGCGCAAACCAGGGAAGGCTCTCTTCTTCCTGCTCCTCTCATACGAGGAAGACAGCGAGGGAAAGCTTCTTCTGATTGCAACCAAGGTGTTGGAGGGCACGCACTATGTCGTGCATCCGAATGGGTCGTCCATGTTTGTCGTGCGGGTGGGTGAAGCATCAGCAGAGGCATTTCCATTTCCGACCGACGAGGATTCCCGCAGTGTGAGCATTGAGAGAAGCTTTGCTGGAGAGGGCATTGCTACTGGGTATGGGTTCAGGTACCCTGGCTCAAAGCCTGGGTCACTGTTTGTTCTCTGGGATGGCCGGCTTGCCTTTGTTTGGAGAGACAACAAGTCTGTGCTCACCTTGCAAAGGCTCGACTTGGAGGAGCTGCTGAGGAAAGGGGAGCGTGTGCCCACATTGCCACCGATACCGAACTTTGCGTATCTCACAAAGTCTTACTCCAATGTGTTTGTTGCTATCCATGGAAGTTCCAGCTGCTCATCTTCTCCCAGGTACTGCGCATTTTCTGCTGTCATAGTTGATTACAGATTCCAGACTTCCAATTGCTGGTTAATCCACTTTGAAAAATCCGACAAAATTTGTTGCGACATGTACCAAACTGAAACCGGTAGCAAATGAGCTCTTATCAGTTGCTAGACCATCTGAGGTCACCCATTTCATATTAGTTTCTTGCACAACCATGTCCCAAACAATCATGATGTACAGAGTTAAGCCTAATTTTTTTTTATTCGGGCGAATTTCCATATTAGTTGCGTGCACAACCCTGTGCTCTGAACAGCCAACACCATCATGATTAACAGAGTTGCGACTAAATCTTTTGATCCCAACAAGTTTCAATATGCGTTTCTTCTGTATTTCAATTTTAAGTTGTCACTGCTGGTTGATCTTAGCTACAGTACAAATTTAGAGCTCACCAATACTATACTGCTGAAGCTGCTGAAGGTTACACGTACTACATTGCAAAATACACTAGCCACTTTAATT
The DNA here is from genome assembly GCA_039707655.1 of Elymus sibiricus. Taxonomy (NCBI): domain Eukaryota; kingdom Viridiplantae; phylum Streptophyta; class Magnoliopsida; order Poales; family Poaceae; genus Elymus; species Elymus sibiricus. The sequence goes on from CM077676.1 coordinate 314,391,793, forward strand.
TTGCTTTTGTTCTGAAACAGTAGTTGCACTGTAAAAAAGAGGAGTAGATACCTTTTTAGAAAGTTACCATTGGTAATATTACCTTTTTAAAGAGTAACCATTGGTAATAATTTTTATGACATTCCTCATGTGATTCCATTCATGCTGATCTTCTATTGATGACATGATGTAACCGATAGAGACTAACCTTTGGTTTCTAGAGTTATCGAACATCCTAGCTGTTTTGTCCACAGTTTCATTCTTGGGCTACTCATCTAACAGCCTAACTGGATGAACACCCTATGCTTAGATGAAAGACTGAAAGGCGCAAGGTGAGGGTCAGGAACTGAGACGATCAACCTGAGGCAGAGGTAAAGCGAACAATGCTTCTGGATCAAGCTCTGACGTTCCTCCTTGGCAGGCTACATGCCGAAGCCTGCTGGCGATGATATGATTTCCCGTTGCTGCCAAGGGAAGAAGCATAGCAGTAGTGAGAAAATATAGTATCCTCAAAGAAATGCCACATTCCCTAAGAAAACAGGAAATGGCATCGATATACATAACTGTATTGCCCTTATCTTCGTTATTTGCATGCTTCTGCTTTAAAATTTGTCCAAATTTAAAAGGAATGAACTGCCTGCCATTCAGCACCAGGCCCCTGTTCCAAGTGCTAAAATGGCGCCAATTGTAATGAGATTGATTTTTTTTAGAAGTATACATGGTTGAGTGAGATTCTCGGCTGGCACAGCTATATGAAAATGCCATGACTGATCTCACAGAACTAGCTCATTTGTGTCATACGTACGTTATGTGCCTAGTGCAGTTGTGTATCTTGAAGAACTATTGATTATTCAGATCGTGTAGGCAGCTCGAGAGCTCGAGCCGACCGCCACCGCCGTTCAAAAGTAACTGCAGCTGTGCCTCTAAGAGCATTTGTGGCTCCCTGGGACCGGCGTTATGCAGATCTAGCAACTTCGGTAGTCTTCGCATAATATCGATCCCAAGACTTCACATTCACACAACGTACACATGAAAACATGCACACTATGTGACGAAGTGCCGGTATCACAATAGGTTATAAAATATTCTGCATCAACAATAATAATACATATACAATATCTTATACAACCAGAGTCTTATGGCCAAAATCCAACTTATACAAAGGAAGCGAATAAACCTTATACATGTAAGAATGCAGATAGCCTCAAGAAGGCTCAAAGTAAACCAAATGGTGTCCATATCCCTGCCCAGGCTGCTGCCTGAAGGGCAACCAAGCTAACGTCGTCCATCATCATACATGTAAGCAGTGGCGAATCTAAGAAGAAAATGGAGGGTAGGCTCAATTCAACGGCGAGAAAACTAAGCTCTCTTTTGAAAAAAATAACCATGATGTCCTAATCTTGTTGTCAAAATAAGCTCAAAATTTCCCAATTTACTACTGAAACATGTAGTATTAACTAGATTTTTTCCAGGATTTTTGATAAAATATATGAAATTTTGAACCAAAATTTGAATTTATCTTGCAAAATAGTCATTATCTCCCCATCTTGTTGTCCGTATAAGTTGGAGGAGGGATTACAATCGCAATAGTTAAGGGAAGGGTATCTGGGTTCACATTAGCTGGGATAGATTCAGGTTCAGTGCGAGGACTACATGCAAAAAAACTATGCATGCCCATTTTTGTACTCTTCTTTTCTACAAATAAGTTGCATTGGACACTAAATTAGTTAACAGTACATGAACTACTAATTACAGTAGATGGCGGCTGTGCATTCATGTGTGGTGTTTGTTCGCTGTGCGTGTGTGGCGTTGTGTGTTTGCTACTCACTAGTAGATGGACTATTGAGCTGTGATGAAAATAGTAGTAGTAGTAAAAAAATATTGTTTTTTGGAGGGTAGGCTTGAGCCTGTTTAAGCCTTCCTAGTAGACTCACCGCTGCATGTAAGTGTTTGTTGTGGCAAGGGTGAGTACAAGAGTACTCAGCAAGTCTCATTACCAATGATACTAACACTAACAATTCAATTAGATAGAGAATATGATTAAGTGGTGAATTTGTAAGCACCTAACTAAGACACTACACTTACGTCTAATAGAATATGATGAGAAGCGTGACCGAAGGGGTAACTCGTGAACTAAACATCATGTTCACATACCTACGCAAACATAACACTATCTTGTCCTCCCCTTTGCAAACCCCACGAAGAAGGGATAGTCAAGGCACTCACACGTTGGCAAGTTTTAATTATTAGGGTGAAGTTGTTCTATGAACTGTTAGTCAAGCTCCAAGTCGTCAATAATCACGGACACGACTTTCCGAAAGATTTAGCCTGTAGGGATGCACCAACATACCCATTATAGGCTTCATATGCACACTCTACCCAACCGGAATCAACCCATTACAAACACCCATTTTATGAGTTGGTACAAGAAGTTTCGAAAAGATACGACAAAGCTTGCTCAACGACACCAGCTGTTGTGGCCCATGACAGGTTGAGAAAGGCGGTTTCGAACGAACGAATTTCACCATTATTACATCGTAGTCCAGGAGACACCCGATCATGTCAGACACCCGAATCAAGAGCCGGTCTTATCTCTAACTCGGAACCAACCAGATGTGCACACGAACAAAAGACTAGTCTTAGACAAGGGAGCCGCCCAATCTATGCCGCTAAGTTTTCGAGCCACCAGGGGATTACCCCCTAATGGCCCAGCGTACAACATAATAAAATCCCCCCGAGGGAGCTACCCCCTTATGCAAGTATGAGTGGTGTCGCAAATGTAAAACTTGCTTGTGGCTGCAGGACAGTCTGCAACTACGGGTAATTACTTGAGGGGGGACACCCACATATGGTTAGTGCGTTCATTCATGGAAAACAAAATAACAAGATCCCTCTCTAGGGGGCTCAAGTGGAACAAAACACCAAGGCATAAAGCCCATCCTCTCACCGTTGTCGTTTGCCTGCCATAATTAATTAACTCTAGAACATAGGCATAATATAAGTGACCCATGGTAACATAAGCATAACCCAAATAAAGCATGGCATAAGACCTAACTCGGCAACAACCCTGAGCATGTATACTAAGCAAGCGGTAACATAGAAATGATAAGGTTTGCTGGGAGGTGGAGGTAAAGGATGTATCATGGCAATAGCAAATGACTTCGATGTTGGATAGGTAACGAGATCATATGAAAGCATCACAACACTATTGCAAGTAAAGCTAGTACAAGTATTCAGGGTAATGATCATCCTTGCCTATTATCCATGCTTGGTAGAAGAGCAGACCTTGCGCGTATCTCGCATCATCTCCGAGTCCTAACCGCATAGAAGGAAAGAACACTGGAACACAATCAACAGATGCAATCTTATGGTTATGGCAAAAGATCCAACATATTTATGGAATGCAATGCATGACATGGCAAGGGCGAGATAAGCACTTAACCATAAGTTATCTGAATCTTGATATCCAACTATTTTGCATCTTGACGAAACTCCGCATTTAGGTTGGTCCAGAAAACAACAAATGTAGGATCGAAAGGAGTGTCTAGAGGGGGTGAATAGACAACTAGCAAGAGTAAATGAGCAATTTTAATTGGTTTGACATTTAGGCAGATTTTAGCACAAGCTAGAATAGAACAAGCACACCCTACACATGCATTTCTAGAGTATATGCAGCGGAAAGTAAAGATCATGCAAGTGCAAGAAAGTAAGGAGTAGAGTTTAAGAGATTCGCAAACAATGGTCGACACGAAAGCTTTTGACCCGTGGTTCTGATAGGTGATGCTATCGTATATCCACGTTGATGAGGAGAGGAAAAGGAAAGAAAGAATAAAAAAGAGAAAAGGTGGTCCGCGTTGAGCCAAATCCTATGTGGTGCACTGACCGGACACGCTTGGACATCCCTATATCCTCCGCGTATATGGGTTGGGTATGAGGGGTTTGCGGACAACCCGGACATATGGGGACAAAGTAGGGGTCCAGTTGGGTCACCTTTTTCCTTCTCTCTCCTGTCGGGGTAGTGACTGGGCTGTCCACCTGGATGTTTGGGGAGGATTTGAGGGACCGGTTGTAGATGCTCTTAGAACATCTACAACCGAACCTAGCTAATCCAGTCCCCAAATGTCCGCAGCGCCCGAACGCGTCTGTGGACAGTGTCACCCTTCATTTTGTTGCCTCCTCAGCTGCCCCTTCATATCCGGCCTTCCAAATCCATGCTACACAGGCAACATACTAGCAACAAGTATATCAACACACTTAGCAACAAACGAACATAGTTCATACTAGCAAACATACATAGTTCATACAACAAAAAATATTCCAGTTCATCATCGGACAGGACTAGATTCATACTAGAAAATCTAAAGATAAACGGAAACGAAGAAGGGAGGAAGAAATCACCAATTCATCGCCGGCCCCTTCCCCTAGCTGTCACCGGTGCGGCTGCACCCCTCCATGTACACGGCGGCGGTGGGAGGGGCAAAGTCGTCGTCGGAGTCGTCGTCTGATGTCTACTACATAACTTGTTCTTGTAGACTCGTGTTGGGCCTCCAAGCGCAGAGGTTTGTAGGACAGTAGCAATTTTCCCTCAAGTGGATGACCTAAGGTTTATCAATCCGTGGGAGGCGTAGGATGAAGATGGTCTCTCTCAAACAACCCTGCAACCAAATAACAAAGAGTCTCTTGTGTCCCCAACACACCCAATACAATGGTAAATTGTATAGGTGCACTAGTTCGGCGAAGAGATGGTGATACAAGTGTAGTATGGATAGTAGATATAAGTTTTTGTAGTGCGAACAATAAAAAACAGCAAGGTAGCAAGTAACAAAAGTGAGCATAAACGGTATTGCAATGCTTAGAAACAAGGCCTAGGGTTCATACTTTCGCTAGTGCAATCTCTCAACAATGCTAACATAATTGGATCATATAATCATCCCTCAACGTGTGATAAAGAATCACTCCCAAGTTCCTATTAGCGGAGAACATCAGATAGAAATTGTTTGTAGGGTACGAAACCACCTCAAAGTTATCCTTTCCGATCGATCTATTGAGCTATTCCTATAAGTGTCACAAACAGCCCTAGAGTTCGTACTAAAATAACACCATATGATACACATCAACCAACTCTAATGTCACCTAGATACTCCAATGTCACCACAAGTATCTGTGAGTTGATTATACGATATGCATCAAACAACTTCATAATCATAATATTCAATCCACACAAAGAACTCCAAGGAGCACCCCAAAGTTTCTATCGGAGAAAAGATAATGAAAACATGCATCAACCCCTATGCATAGATTACCCCAATGTCACCTCGGGAATCCGCGAGTTGAGTGCCGAAACATACATCAAGTGAATCAATATAATACCCCATTGTCACCACGGGTATTCATATGCAAGACATACATCAAGTGTTCTCAAATCTGAATATTCAATCCGACAATAACGAAAGCTCAAAGGGAAAAGATTCGATTCATCACAACAAGGATAGAGAGGGAAGAAACACCATATGATCCAACTATATTAACAAAGCTCGCGATACATCAAGATCGTGCCAAATCAAGAACACGAGAGAGAGAGAGAGATCAAACACATAGCTACTAGTACATACCCTCAGCCCCGAGGGTGAACTCCCTCCTCGTCATAGAGACTGCCGGGATGATGAAGATGGCCTTCGGTGATGATTCCCCCCTCCGGCAGGGTGCCGGAAAAGGTCTCTAGATGGGATCTCCTTGGTACAGAGGCTTGCGACGGCGTAAAAACTCATCTAGGTTAACTTTCGGGGGTTTCTGAATATATATGATTTTTCAGCATTGTAATCACGCAAAGAGGTGCCACAGGGGGCCCACGAGGCACCATGGCGTGCCTAGGGGGGCAGGAGCGCCCATGTGGCTCATGGGGCCCCTGTGGCTCTTCTGCTGCTCCTCCGAAGCTTCCTGGGTTTGTTTCCTTCCAGAAAAAATCATCAAAAAGTTTCGCTGCATTTGGACTTCATTTGATATGGATTTTCTAGAAAACCAAAAACAAGCAGAAAACAGCAACTGCCACTGGGCACTAGGTCAATATGTTAGTCCATGAAAATCATATAAAACCCATATAAAAGTGCACCAAAATCATACAAAACTATAATAAACATGGCATGAATACTTCATAAATTATAGATACGTTGGAGACGTATCATCATCACAGGAGATGATGTCGGGCATCCAATGGACCGCACGCTCCTGCTCCTTCGCCAGTGGGCCGCCTGGGCTCGGGCCACCACATCCTTCGCTGCCTGATACGTCTCCAACGTATCTATAATTTTTGATTGTTCCATGTTGTTATATTATCAATCTTGGATGTTTTTATATGCATTTACAACAATTATATATCATTTTTGGAGTCTAACCTATTAACTTAGTGCCCAGTGCCAGTTGCTGTTTTCTGCCCTGTTTTTGTTTTACAGAATATCAATACCAAACAAAGTCCAAATGCCACGAAACTTTTTGGAGATTTTTTTCTGGACAATACCAACACTAGAAGCTTTGGGAGAGGACCAGACGCCAGAGGAGGTGGCCACGAGCCACCAGGGCGCGCCTCGGGAAGGGGGGGGCAGGCGCGCCCTGGTGCCTCGTGGGCCCACCCCAGCTCCGTTTGACCTAATTCCTCCACTATAAATTCCCAAAAAATCAGAAACCCTTAGGGGAGTCCACAAAATACTTTTTCCGCCGCCGCAAGCTTCTGTTCTCGAGAGATCCCATCTGGGGTCCTTCTCCGGTAATCTGCCGGAGGGGGAATCGATCACGGAGGGGCTCTACATCAACCTTGCTGCCCTTCTGATGATGCGTGAGTAGTTTACCACGGACCTTCGGGTCCATAGTTAGTAGCTAGATGGCTTCTTCTCTCTTTTTGATCTTCAATACAATGTTCTCCTCGATGTTCTTGGAGTTCTATCCGATGTAATCACTTTTTGCGATGTGTTTGTTGGGATCCGATGAATTGTGACTTTATGATCAGATTATCCATGAATATATTTGAGTCTTTACTGCACTCTTTTATGCATGATTATTATAGCCTCGTATTTCTTCTCCGATCTATTGATTTGGTTTGGCCAACTAGATTGATTTATCCTGCCATGGGAAGAGGTGCTTTGTAATGGGTTCGATCTTGCGGTGCTCAATCCCAGTGACAGAAAGGGACATGACACGTATGTATCGTTGCTATTAAGGGTAAAAAGATGGGGTTTATTCATACGTGAGTTTATCTTGTCTACATCATGTCATCGTTCTTAAGGCGTTACTCCGTTCTTTTATGGACTTAATACACTAGATGCATGCTGGATAGCAGTCGATGTGTGGAGTAATAGTAGTAGATGCAGGCAGGAGTCGGTCTACTTGTATTGGACGTGATGCCTATATACATGATCATTGCCTTGGATATCGTTATGATTATTTGCTTTTCTATCAATTGCCCAACAGTAATTTGTCTACCCACCGTATGCTATTTTCTTGAGAGAAGCCTCTAGTGAAAACTATGGCCCCCGGGTCTATCTAAATCATATTAATAAAACCCTAAAAATATTGCTGCCATTTTATTTTATTTATTTTATTTTGTATTTTTGTTTCAATCTATCTATCTATCACATACAATTTAATCTTGCAATTTACCGCCGAGGGATCGACAACCCCTCGTTTGCGTTGGGTGCAAGGATTTGTTGTTTGTGTGCAGGTGCTGCTAACAAGGTGTTGCGTGATTCTCCTACTGGTTCGATAACCTTGGTTTCATAACTGAGGGAAATACTTATCTCTACTGTGCTGCATCATCCCTTCCTCTTCGGGGAAAATACCAACGCAAGCTACAAGTAGCACTGCCTCGCGCTCCGACTGCTCGATGGCGAGTCGGAGCGCCTTGGTGTTCTTGTGGCGGAGACGCGGGGCATCAATCTTTGCCGTTGTGAGCGACCGATGGAGGACCACCACGAGGAGTTGGTCGTCCGGATCTACCGATGCACGAACGCGGGACTAGTCTGAGGACATCGCTTCCGCCGCCGCCATCTCCATCTCCTGTTGCCTCTCGTGGTGTGTGGCGCACGACTCAGATTCGTGCATCCGTATCCGTGGTGGTCCCGCCACGGGCACGAGGTCCCAATGATGGCCAGGGATGCCGGTAGAAACAGATAGATGAGGGCTCGGAGAGGGGCGCAAAGCGCCCAGAGCTGCGCGGACGGGCTGCCGCCGTCGTCCGCACTGTGTCGTTGGCTGACGGGGGAAGGCGCGGGGCCAGAGCTTCCGCTTCCGCCCCTGTCGAGCCACGACCGACGCAACATGATGCGAGTGATAAGCTCCTCATCACTGTCCTCCTCCGCCTCGTGCAACAACGACTTTCGTCGACGGGGTCATCTTTGCTGGATCCATTGTTGGACGCAACGTTGGCGGAGCTGGACATGGGATTAGAATCAGAGGGGTCAAGGGGAGGACGAGACAGAGAATGGAGAGCGGAGTGGACAGTGTTCTTTGATAGTGTTCGTCCGGATAGGGATGTATGTGGGGTCCAGGTGGACCAGCGTGGGCCTGTCTGACATGACGCGTGCGTCCGGGCGTCTTCGGGCCTTCCTATACCGCCCCAGGTTTGAGCTGGGGTTTGAGGGGTGCCGGTCAGCGCGGACGTATATGAGTGGTTTGGAAAGGCCGGCTAGGTCATGTTTTGCTGACCGGGCACTGACTGGGCAGTGGCCAGTTTAGGGAACCCGGCCATAGATGCTCTTGCTAAATTTAAGGATGTCGATGTTACATAAGGGAATCAAGCCTCGGCATGGCTTGCAAAACACAATTTCCTGAAATCGGGCATGGTATCAATATGGCTCGCGAGCCCGCAGCCACAGAAACCTAAACTAGCCAATAAGAGCAACTCTAGCAGATGCGCTATATTTCCGTCCCGCAAAAATGTTTTACGGGCCGCTCGCAAGAAAAAATTCTGGGCAAATAATGACATGAACTAGATTTCATATAGATGCATGAAATTTATATAAAAGAAGCATGCCACAATAGTTCATATCCAAAATCATGCGCAATATCAAGAGATAGCAAGTTTGTCCCTACGAATGCGCAATCAAACGAAATAAAACATGATCAAGCCACAACCGACCATGATCAAATCAAGCAACATCATTGTTGCCCAGATCATCGCCATCACCATCGGCCATAGCATCACGGACACAAGCTTCATCAACATTGATCGAAGAGTGACCACTTTTCTTCCCCGAAGCACCACCATTTTCATTGGCCGGAGCATCAACATCAACCCCATTGGCCGAAGCACCACCACCTCCATTGTCAAAAGCTTCACCACCACCACCAACATTGCCGAATGCAAAACCACCACCGGCCATAGGATTTTGAAGCTCCATACTCCTCCAGCACATGATATCCATTCTTCTCATCCTCCAGAATTCTCTTGTCATCGCATCCATGCCCTCCGGATTCATCATCATGAACCTGTCCTCCTCGGCGGTCTTCTCGTCCCTCCTCTTTTGCTCCTCTAGAGCGATCTTGCGCTCCTCGAAGGCACACCTTATCTCCCACTTTTGCCTCTTTGTGTTTGTCTTTCTTCTCGACCATGGCCACCTTGGTTTCCAAATGTTTGGCCAACAAAGTTTCTTCGACCTTCACCATGTCACTAATTTGCACCCTCAAAGTAGATGCCTCGACCGACCTCTTCACCCTCTTTTTCTCCTTCCCATTTCCATCAGGCTTGCCCTTGTTTCTTCCTCCCCTTGGTGCATCATCAATATCATCACCATCTTCCAAGTTAACAAGTGCACCTTTCTTTGGAGGAGCTTCCTTGTCCCTCAACCTCCATTTCTCACTATCCTTGAGCAAGAGCCAACAATGTCCAAGTACGAATGACTTGCCTTTGAAACCCGAGCTTTGCTTGAACAGCTCATGGGCAATGCAATCCTACATTTGAAAAAGAGGCAAGGGTGAGCTCAACTTGTCATCAACAAAAACAAGTGTAGCGACCTGACCCGAAAACGGTCAAGTCTCTGTGTATCTGTACCATCCCAAGATCATGCTGGCACACACAGTACATTGATGAAAATATCAAAGTTCAATCACACCTGATTTATTACATCGAATCTCATATCGAGTCTTTATTACATCAGAATAAATTCGGCCTAAGGCCAACTCATGAGATAAACTACTGCGGAAGCGTAGACGAAAAGCGAGTCCATCTGACTCCAAAGGGCAATCACCGAGCGTAGATCGTAGCCTCACTCCTGGTCGGAATAATCCTCTGCAACATGAGATATTGCAACCGTGTAGGTCAGCATTTTGAATATGCCGGCAAGTCACAGAGAGAAAACGATAATAAAATGCTATCACTATATGCAATTTTGGTTGTGGGGCTCTAAGTTTAAGTTTTTGCGAAAAGCAGATTTTTCCCTACAACAAAAGGACTTGCTTGCAATTACTACAAAGTATTTGTTGTTAATTAGATGGTTCCGCCAACCAATGTCTCATACCCGAAATCATTATTAACCCAACAATTAATTAATTATGATTCGTGTTGAGAGTTCCGAATAAATCCAATTCCAGAGGCTCAGATGTCCGTAACCGGGGACACGGCTAATCGATTAGATTTCACTCTGCAGAGTCTTGTGCACTTTACCCGCAAGAATCGTTCCCTCCTTTATGTCCCCGCACTGCATGGTGTTTGAAGACGGGACGAACAAAACATGGTCTTCCGTAGAGTTCCTCTGGGTCACTGCTGGTGCCCATCCATTTCCTACCGTTCTTCTACATCTGCTGGCACCGTCCGTCCAGAGTCACGCCTAGGGTCGACCAAGCCAGAGCCCATAGTGACTTGCGGCTGCACAGGTAAGCTTCCGGTTAAGGTATATCCATCCGTCTCTTCGTGGCTGGGTGAAGCTTTCCGCAAGATGTCATGGCGCTTCTCCATGCATCCCTGGGTCAACCACTGGGTACTCTAGGGTGCCCTTCCATCCGTCCTCCACCCAGTAGTGAATTGAAGTCCGTCTTGAGATCTTGAAGTCTTGTGGTTGTAGTAATCAACTTAACTCTCACAACTCCCATGTAATTCACTCAACCAACCCCGTCTACGAAGCATAGCAAAATAACTACAACGTTCCCGGGCATTGGTAACATGGGGATTTGGGTTCAACCTACCACATGATACTACTCAAGAACATAGCTCAAATTTCACCTACTTGCATGCATGGTGGGGAGGATAACAACTAATGCAATAAAAATCATAGGTAATAAAATACATGATCAAATGACTTGCCTTGGTGACGATCTTCAAACTCTAAAGACTCGTAATAGCAAGCCTCGCACTCCAGGTAATCTATCGAAACAAACAAGACATACATAAGCACACCATCATACAACTTAACACTACAACAGCAAGTAAAACTAATAATAACACAATCATTGAAACACACAAAGAAAACCAAAACAAAACCAAAGAAAGCAATAAAACTCAATGCAAAGTCTTTCTACAAGTAAAACAAGCTACAAATAAATTTTCTGCCACTAATAAATTTTTAACAGAACAAAAATAATTTTTTTAGTAAATAACACAAAGAAAAACACATAGAAAATTTTATGCAAAAAGAATCATATAAAAATCATTTGTAAAACTCCTATAATGCTCAAAACAAGTTTTCTAGTAGGATAAAAGAAATAAAATAAAATATTTTTTGCTACAAATAAAATAGCTACTGATAACTTAACAGAAACTAAAAAGAACATGTCAAAAAGAACTAAATAAAACAATTTAAAGCAATTAAAATGAAAAGAAATAGCACAAAACCTATAAAACACTAAAACAGTACTGTTTTCATTAAAACCTAATTTTAAATAATCCTAAAATTTACCAATTAATTCCTACTGATAAACAAAGTCACAAAGAACCAGTAGCAAAAAGAATCACTCAAAAATAATATTCCTAGCTCAAGTTATAGCCAATCTAGTGATTCAAGCAAATTTCATGCAAATTCAAATTCAAACTTTAAAAAATAGTCAAACTTGATATCTACAGAAACATCATAAAATTTCTAATCTAGTGCAAAAAGAATCACCTAAAAATACCAAGTATCCTAGGAGATATGGATTTTCTAAAACAGAAACATAATCTGTAAATTAAAAGAAAAACAGAAAAGAAAAAAAACTAAGCAGCGGTTAAGAGCGACGTGACGCTCTGTGATTGGTCGCGGTGGTGTGCAAGTGAGCGAGCGGCCGAGATCTAGCAGAACCACGCGTGCGCGTATAAATAGAATAAACCGTCGGGCCGGTTCGATCTAAACCGAAACCAAACCGATAAAAAAAACCTAACTATACGCGGGATCTAATCTAGGCCATCTATTATTGATCGGACGGAGGTGGTCGTGCCGGTGGCTTACAGCGGCGGTGGCGACGGCGAAGACGACGGCGCGGCGTCGGGCGTCGAGTTGGCGGCGGCTCCGGCGGTCCTTGGCGTCGGGGAAGGAGGCGGGGAGGTGTGGCTCGACGAGGGCGTCGCGATGGTGGCGGTGGCGTGCGTCGAGGTGGTCGGGACGGAGCGGAGGGAGGCGGCGGAGCTGCGGTGCTCCGGCGGAGCGCGGAGCGTCGGTTGTGGCGTCTCTGGGGTGACCTAGCGGAGAAAAAGATATCAAAAGGCAGCGCATGGACACGAGGGTCCGAATGAACACGAAGATGAGGTCCGGGAAGGCTCACCGACGACGAAAACAGCGGCGGACGGCTACAGTTCCGGCGAGATCGGGATGGCAAGAGTGAACGACGTGGTGGGTTTTTGGCGTGGGGTTTAGGGGGGTTCGGTCGAGGGCGACGAGGGGTATATATAGGCTGTCGACTTGGAGGAGGGGGCAAGCCTGGCGCGCGATCCCGGAAGAATCGGACGCGGCGGCGGCGTCGAGTGCAAGCGAGATTCGGGCGCGGCGGTTGCGGGGTTGAAGACGGGCATGGGCCCCACTTGTCAGCAGGCGCGGGGAGAGGGCGAGGTGGTCGGGCGATCGACTCATAGGAAAACGCCGCGGGGCAGGCCGCGGGGCTGTGCTGGGCTGCGGGGAGTGGGCTTCGGCTGGTGGGCCGGCTGGCTAGCACCGGCCTGGCGCTGGCGCTTTGAGAGTTTTTTTTTGACAGAAAAGAAAACAGAAAAATAGATAAAAGAAAAATAATTTATATAGACAATATATATATATATATATCAAAAATATCTGAAAAATAAATCCTAAAAGATGAACTATTTTTCAGAGGCAAACTAAAAACTTTATAAAAATCATTTTTTGAAAATTCCAAATAAACTCAAATTTGAATTCCATTTCTTTTTGGCATTATTTTCTTCTGACTTTTGGGGTGTCATGTTACCTCCTCTCATACTTTTTGATCAAAGTATTTGTCAGGAATTTTTGAAATGAAATTCAAATGCCAGTTTGAAGTGAATTCAAATTCAAACAGAAACTCAAATGCCTCTGAAATTTCAACTGCCACTCAATTTCAATCAAAATGCAATAGATGCTTAGCTATAATTGTAAAACATTCCAAATTGAAAATTTGGGATGTTACAAACCTACCCACCTTAAGATGAATCTCGCCCTCGAGATTCGGGTTGGCTAGAAAATAGGTGCGGGTGGTCTCGACGAAGGTCTTCTTCTCTTTCCCAGGTGGCTTCCTCCTCGGTATGGTGACTCCACAGAACCTTGCAAAACTTGATGATCTTGCTGCGGGTAATTCTGTTCGCAGTCTCTAGAATCCTGACGGGCTTCTCCTCATAAGTCAGATCACTATCAAGCTGTATGGCCTCTAGGGGCACTGTGTCTCTCAAGGGAATATCAGCCATCTCAGCATGGCATTTCTTCAGCTGGGAAACGTGAAAGACATCGTGAACTCATGACAATCCTTCCGGCAATTCCAGTTTGTATGCAACTTCTCCTCTGCGTTCAAGAATTTGGTATGGGCCTATGAATCTAGGTGCTAACTTTCCTTTAACACCGAACCTCTTGATTCCTCGAAGTGGAGACACGCGGAGATATGCTCGGTCTCCCACTTCGTACGTTACCTCCGTGCGTTTACTATCGGCATAACTCTTCTATCTGGACTGAGCTATCTTGAGTCTATCACGAATCAACTTGACCTTCTCTTCGGAATCTCTGATAAGATCGGGACCAAAAAGTTTTCGGTCTCCAACACCATCCCACATTAATGGTGTTCTGCACCTCCTTCCGTATAGAGCCTCGAAAGGGGCCATCTTCAAACTAGTCTGATAACTGTTGTTGTATGAGAACTCTGCGTAGGGCAAATTATCATCCCAGCTAGCTCCATAGTCTAGCACACAAGCTCTCAACATGTCCTCCAGAATCTGGTTGACTCTCTCGGTCTGTCCATCTGTCTACGGATGAAAAGTTGTACTGAACTCCAGCCTCGTAGCCAAAGTTTCGTGTAGCTGATTCCAAAACTTTGAGGTAAATTGTGTTCCTCTATCTGATACGATACTCCTTGGAACTCTGTGCATACATATGATCCTGGTCATGTATATCTTGGCTAACTTAGCACTGGTATATGTGGTCTTCACGGGAATGAAGTGAGCTACCTTGGTCAAGCGATCAACCACTACCCAGATAGAATCATAACCTGATCGGGTCTTGGGTAATCCTGTGATGAAGTCCATTCCAAGTTTATCCCATTTCCACTCGGGTATCGGCAAAGGTTGAAGTAACCCTACTGGTTTCTGATGTTCTGCCTTTACTCGCTGACAAACATCGCATATTGCTACAAGCTCGGCAATATCCTTCTTCATACCTGTCCACCAGAAACTTTCCTTCAAGTCCAGATACATCTTGGTGTTGCCTGGGTGTATCGAGTATGGTGAATCATGGGCCTCCCGAAGTATCAAAATTCTGAGTTCTGGATAATTGGGCACATAGATACGATCCTCAAACCATATAGTTCCGTGTTCATCCTCACGAAAACCTTTAGCTTTTCCTTTACTCATCCTTTCCTTTATCTCTGCAATTTCCTTGTCCGACTTCTGGGCTTCTCGGATTCTTTCGGTCAGAGTGGACTGAATATCCAGTGTGGCAACATATCCTCTCGGAACTATCTCCAATCGGAGATCTCTGAGTTGGTCGGCTAACTCCTGGGGTAATCCTCCTGCTATGAGAGTATTTGATACGTCCATTTTGCATCATGTTTTGCTACTGTTATTTATAGTGTTTTTAATCAATATAACACTTTGTGGAGCAATTCTAATGCCTTTTCTCTCTTAATATGCAAGATTTACACAAGGAGGGAGATTGCCGGCAGCTAGAATTCTGGACCTGAAAAAGCTATATCAGAGATACCTATTCTGCACATCTCCAAATGAGCTGAAATTTTACGGAGATTTATTTTGGAATAAATAAAAAATACTGGAGCAAAGAAGTACCAGAGGGGGCCACCCAGGTGCCCACGAGGCACCAGGGCGCGCCACCCCCCCAGGCGCGCCCTGGTGGCTCGTGGGGCCCCTGGCCAGTCTCTGGCCCCCATTTTCTGGTATATAAGTCCATTTGCCCTAGAAAAAATATAGAGAAGACTTTTGGGATGGTGCGCCGCCGTCTCGAGGCGGAACTTGGGCAGGAGCACTTTTGCTCTTCGGCGGAGAGATTCCGCCGGGGATACTTCCCTCCGGGAGGGGGAAATCGTCACCATCGACATCACCAACGATCCTCTCATCATGGGAGGACCAATCTTCATCAACATCTTCAACAGCACCATCTCATCTCAAACCCTAGTTCATCTCTTGTATTCAATCTTTGTCTCAAAACCTCAGATTGGTACCTGTGGGTTGCTAGTAGTGTTGATTACATCTTGTAGTTAATGCTAGTTGGTTTATTTGGTGGAAGATTATATGTTCAGATACATTATGCTATTCAATACCCCTCTGATCTTGAACATGAATATGATTTGTGAGTAGTTACTTTTGTTCTTGAGGACATGGGAGAAGTCTTGTCATAAGTAATCATGTGAATTTGGTATTCGTTCGATATTTTGATGATATGTATGTTGTTGATTCTCTTAGTGGTGTCATGTGAACGTCGACTACATGACACTTCACCATATTTGGGCCTAAGGGAATGCATTGTGGAGTAGTAATTAGATGATGGGTTGCTAGAGTGACAGAAGCTTAAACCCTAGTTTATGCGCTATTCCGTAAGGGGCTGATTTGGATCCACATGTTTAATGCTATGGTTAGATTTATCTTAATTCTTCTTTCGTAGTTGCGGATGCTTGCGAAGGGGGTTAATCATAAGTGGGAGGCTTGTTCAAGTAAGAACAGCACCCAAGCACCGGTCCACCCACATATCAAATTATCAAAGTAGCGAACGCGAATCAAACCAACATGATGAAAGTGACTAGATGGAATTCCCATGTGTCCTCGAGAACGCTTTGCTTACTATAAGATATCGTTCCGGCTTGTCCTTTGCTATAAAAAGGATTGGGCCATCTTGCTGCACTCTTTGTTACTATTTCTACTTGTCACTTGTTACAAATTATCTTGCTATCAAACTACTCGTTACCGATAATTTCAGTGCTTGCAGAAAATACCTTGCTGAAAACCGCTTGTCATTTCCTTCTTCTCCTCATTGGGTTCGACACTCTTACTTATCGAAAGGACTACGATTGATCCCCTATACTTGTGGGTCATCAAGACTCTTTTCTGGTGCCGTTCCCGGGGAGTGAAGCGCCTTTAGTGAGTGGAATTTGGTAAGGAAACATTTATATTATGTGCTAAAATTTACTGTCACTTGTCACTATGGAAAGTAAAACTTTGAGGGGTTTGTTCGGGGTATCTTCACTTCGACCAGAAGCACAAAAAGTTGCTCCTCAACCTACTGCACCTACTGAAAATATTTCATATGAGATTCCTTCGGGTATGATAGAGAAACTGCTAGCTAATCCTTATGCAGGAGATGGAACGGTACATCCTGATATGCACTTGATCTATGTGGATGAAATTTGTGGATTGTTTAAGCTTGCAGGTTTATCCGGAGATGGAGTTAAGAAGAAAGTATTCCCTTTATCTTTGGAGGGAAAGGCATTGACATGGTATAGGCTATGTGATGATACTGACACATGGGATTGGAACCGGTTGAAGCTGGAATTCCACCAGAAATTTTATCCTATGCATTTGGTTCATCGTGATCGGAATTATATATATAATTTTTGGCCTCGTGAAGGAGAAAGTATCGCTCAAGTTTGGGGGAGGCTTAAGTATATGTTGCATACATGCCCCAATCATGAGCTCTCAAGAGAAATTATCTTACGGAATTTTTATGCTCGGCTTTCTCATGATGATCAAACCATGCTCGATTCTTCTTCGACTGGCTCCTTTATGAAGAAAACTATTGAATTCAGATGGGATCTTCTAGAAAGAATTAAACGCAACTCTGAAGAATGGGAACTCGACAAAGGTAATGAGACATGTATAATACTTGAGTTCGATTGTGTTAAATCTTTTATGAATACCGACGATTTTCATAAGTTTAGCACTAAATATGGACTTGACTCTGAGATAGTAGCCTCCTTTTGTGAATCCTTTGCTACTCATGTTGATCTCCCTAAGGAGAAGTAGTTTAAATATCATCCCCCTGTTAAAGAAAAGATAGAGGAATCCGTTAGTGTTAAAGAAGAAACAATTGTTTACCATGTTGATCCAGTTGTGCCTACTGCTTATATTGAGAAACCACCTTTTCCTGTTAGGATTAAGGAACATGCTAGAGTTTCAACTGTGGTTAACAAAAGTAATATTAGAACACCTAGACCCTCTGAACAAATTAAAGTTGAACCTAATGTTGCTATGGTTAAAGATCTCTTGGTCGATAATATAGACGGGCATGTTATTTACTTCTGTGATGAAGCAGCTAGAATTGCTAAACCAGATCCTAAAGATAAAAACAGACCTATAGTAGGCATGTCTGTTGTCTCTGTTAAAATAGGAGATCATTGTTATCATGGCTTATGTGATTTGGGTGCTAGTGTGAGTGTTATTCCGTTTACTTTATATCAAGAAATTATGAATGATATTGCACCTATTGAAATAGAAGACCTTGATGTTACTATTAATCTTGGAAACAGAGATACCATTACGCCACTTGGGATCGTTAGAGATGTTGAAGTCTTGTGTGGAAAAATAAAATACCCTACTGATTTTCTAGTCCTCGGTTGTCCACAAGATAATTTTTGTCCCAATATATTTGGTAGACCTTTCTTGAACACTGTTAATGCTAAGATTGATTGCGCTAAAGAAACTATCAGTGTTAATTTTGGTGGTACATCTCATGAGTTTAATTTCTCTAAGTTTCATAGACAGCCTCATGATAAAGAATTGCCTAGTAAAGATGAAATTATTGGTCTTTCTTCTATTGCCGTACCTCCTACTGATCCGTTAGAACAATATTTGCTAGACCATGAAAATGATATGCACATGAATGAAAGAAATGAAATAGATAAGATGTTCTTTGATCAACCACCTATCCTTAAACATAATTTGCTTGTTGAAACTCTTGGAGGTCCTCCTCCACCTAAGGGTGACCCTGTGTTTGAATTGAAACAATTGCCTGATACATTGAAATATGCTTATCTAGATGAAAAGAAGATATATCCTGTTATTATCAGTGCTAACCTTTCAGAGCATGAAGAAAAGAGATTACTAAAAACTCTGAGGAAGCACCGTGCTGCTATTGGATATACTCTTGATGATCTTAAGGGCATTAGTCCCACTCTATGTCAGCACAAAATTAATATGGAGCCTGATGCTAAACCAGTTGTCGACCACCAACGACGATTAAATCCTAAGATGAAAGAGGTGGTAAGAACTAAAATATTAAAGCTTCTGGAAGTAGGTATAATCTATCCCATAGCTGATAGTAGATGGGTAAGTCCCGTTCATTGTGTCCCTAAGAAAGGAGATATTACCGTTGTTCCTAATGATAAAAATGAACTCATTCCACAAAGAATTGTAACTGGTTATAGGATGGTAATTGATTTTAGAAAATTAAACAAAGCCACTAGAAAAGATCATTACCACTTACCTTTTATTGATCAAATGTTAGAAAGATTGTCTAAGCATACACACTTTTGCTTTCTTGATGGATATTCTGGTTTCTCTCAAATACCTGTATCACAAGCCGATCAATAGAAAACCACCTTTACTTGTCCTTTTGGAACTTATGCTTATAGACGTATGCCTTTTGGTTTATGCAATG
Organism: Elymus sibiricus; assembly: GCA_039707655.1. NCBI lineage: Eukaryota > Viridiplantae > Streptophyta > Magnoliopsida > Poales > Poaceae > Elymus > Elymus sibiricus. Next base: position 314,411,016 of record CM077676.1, read on the forward strand.
CACCTGCTACCTTTCAAAGCTATATGACTGCTATATTCTCTGACTTTTGTGAAAAGATTGTTGAGGTTTTCATGGATGATTTTTCTGTTTACGGAACTTCTTTTGATGATTGCTTAAGCAACCTTGATCGAGTTTTGCAGAGATGTGAACAAACTAATCTTGTCTTGAATTGGGAAAAGTGCCACTTTATGGTAAATGAAGGTATTGTCTTGGGGCATAAAATTTATGAAAGAGGTATTGAAGTTGATAAAGCTAAGGTTGATGCAATTGAGAAAATGCCATGTCCTAAAGATATTCGAGGTATAAGAAGTTTCCTTGGTCATGCTGGTTTCTATAGAAGGTTTATTAAAGACTTCTCTAAAATTTCTAGGCCTCTTACTCATCTCTTGCAAAAAGATGTTCCATTTGTTTTTGATGATGATTGTGTAGAAGCCTTTGAAACACTTAAGAAAGCCTTAACCACTGCACCTATTGTTCAACCACCTGATTGGAACTTGCCTTTTGAAATTATGTGTGATGCTAGTGATTATGCTGTTAGTGTTGTTCTAGGACAAAGAGTTGATAAGAAATTAAATGTTATCCATTATGCTAGTAAAACTCTAGGCAGTGCTCAAAGAAACTATGCTACTACTGAGAAAGAATTTTTAGCAGTTGTGTTTGCATGTGATAAATTCAGATCTTACATAGTTGATTCTAAAGTAACTGTTCACACTGATCATGCTGCTATTAAATATCTTATGAAAAAAGAAAGATGATAAACCTAGACTCATTAGGTGGGTTCTATTGCTACAAGAATTTGACTTGCATATTATTGATAGAAAGGGAGCTGAGAACCCCATTGCTGATAATTTGTCTAGAATGGAAAATGTTCTTGATGACCCACTTCCTATTAATGATGATTTTCTTGATGAACAATTAGCTGTCATAAATGCTTCTTGTAATACTCCTTGGTATGCAGACTATGCTAATTATATTGTTGCTAAACACATACCACCTAGCTTTCCATACCAACAAAAGAAAGTTCTTCTTCGATTTAAGACATTACTTTTGGGATGACCTGATACGTCTCCAACGTATCTATAATTTACGAAGTATTCATGCCATATTTATAACAATTCTATATGGTTTTGGTATGATTTGATTAGAACTAACCCGGACTGACGCTGTTTTCAGCAGAACTACCGTGGTGTTGTTTTTTGTGCAGAAATGAAAGTTTTCCAAATGAGCTGAAACTTTTTGGAGATTTTTTATTGGACAAATAAAAAATATTGGCACCAAGACCCACTGGAGGGGGGCCACCCAGTGCCCACGAGGCACCAGGGTGCGCCACCCCCCCCCCCCCAGGCGCGCCCTGGTACCTCGTGGGGCCCACGTGGCTCCGTTTCGCGTGATTCCAACGCTGAAAAATCATATATATTCAGAAACCCCCGAAAGTTAACCAAGATGAGTTTTTACGCCGCCGCAAGCCTCTGTACCTCCACGATCTCATCTACAGCCCTTTTCCGGCACCCTGCCGGAGGGGGTAAAGCATCACCGGAGGCCATCTTCATCATCCCGGCGGTCTCCATGACGAGGAGGGAGTAGTTCACCCTCGGGGCTGAGGGTTTGTACCAGTAGCTATGTGTTTGATCTCTCTCTCTCGTGTTCTTGAGATGGCACGATCTTGATGTATCGCGAGCTTTGTTGATATAGATGAATCATATGGAGTTTTCCCCTCTCTATCTTCTTGTGATGAATTGAGTTTTCCCTTTGAAGTTTTCTTATCGGATTGAGTCTTTAAGGATTTGAGAACACTTGATGTATGTCTTGCATATGGATATCTGTGGTGACAATGGGATATTCACTTGAGTCACTTGATGTAGGGAAACTGCGATATGAGAGGAATTAAGGAGACACAAAAGCTCAAGCTTGGGGATGCCCAAGGCATCCCAAGTTATTATTTCAAGAAGTCTCAAGCATCTAAGCTTGGGGATGCCCCGGTAGGCATCCCACCTTTCTTCTTCAACAACCATCGGTCAGTTTTGGTTGAGCCTAAGTTTTTGCTTCTTCACATGATATGTGCTATTCTTGGAATGTTATTTTATTATGTTTTTCTTGTTGTTTGAATAAAATATCAAGATCTGAAACTTTTTAAATGAGAGAGAGAGTCCTCACATAGCTACTTAATTGTTTCACTACTCATTGATCTTCGCTTATGTTTTTTGGAGTAGTTTGTCATTAATTCTCATGCTTCACTTATATCTTTTTGAGAGTTAATAATAGTAATGGTAATTTGCACAAGATATGAATTTGGTCCCAAGGTGATGAATATTCGAGAGGGATATAATAAAAACTTTCAATTAGATCATTGGATATGATAAGTGTGATTCCCTACAATGAAAATAATGAAAGAGATCATATGCTAATCTTATGGAAAGTAATGACATTACATAAATAAAAGTATAAGTGGTAAAATTTATTGGAGGTTAACAAGCATAGCATTAGTCAACGATGCAATTCATGAAAAAGTTAATAAGGGAAGAGAAGATTCACATGCAAATATACTATCTTGGACATCTTTTATGATTGTGAGCCCCCATTAAGTATTTTATGTCAAAGTGTTGACGTTGGACAAGGAAGACAACGTAATGAATTATGTTTGTTCATATTCACATAGAAGTTATATTGTTATAGATCCTCCAACATGTGGTGCTTGGCCAATACCTTTGCTAGCCAAAAAATCCGCACCAAGTAGAGATACTACTTGTGCATCCAAAACCCTTAAACCCAGTTTTTTTCCCATGAATGTCCACCATATCTACCTATGGATTGAATAAGATCCTTCAATTAAGTTGTCATCGGTGCAAAAAGCAATAAAAATTGCTCCTAAAATATGCATGATCTTTTATTGTAAGGGAAATAAGCGTTGTATGAACTTGTGATGGTAAAGAAATAAAAGCGACGGACTGCATAATAAAGGTTGCTATCACAAGGGGCAATATAACGTGACGTTCCTTTGCATTAAGGGGTTGTGCATCCAAAAATAAAAAGCGCATGACAACCTCTGCTTCCCTCTGCGAAGGGCCTATCTTTTACTTTTATGCATTTACTTTTATGTATTTACTTTTTATGCAAGAGTCAATAGTGTTCTCCTCTACTTCCTTTTTATTTTTCTCTTTTGCAAGCATCATGTGATGGGGAAAGATCTAGGCACATATATCCAGTTGGATATGAGTGATCATGAGTTATTATTGTTGACATCACCCTTGAGGTGAATAAGTTGGGAGGCAAAATCGCAAGCCCCTATCTTTCTATGTGTCTGGCTGAAACTTTTGCTCCATATATATGTCGTGAGTGTTAGCAATCATAGAAGACTAAATGATGGTTGAGTATGTGGACTTGCTAAAAAGCTCCTACATGAGACCCTTCCTGAAAATATGATGAATTGCAATTGCATTGTTGACTAGAATAGTTTGTTAGTTTCCAAGAAAGTTTATGCCTTATACTTCATTGTTGTGATGAATTGTTACTTGCTCATGAGAAATTTTATGATAATAAATATTGCTGTTATAATAATGATCTTGCTTTGAATCATTCAAGTCCAATGTCCATGCTATAAAAGAAAAGATTATATGATGATTATGATAGGTATCATTCCACCTCAAAATTTCTGTTTTTAATTGCTACTTTATCATGATGACTTTTATGAGAGAAAGTTGTTGTTATGATGCTAGGAAAAGTGATTGAAATTATCATTGATCAAACTTATGCACTATGCTAGCATTCACACTTCATAAATTATTTCTTTTATCATTTACCTACTCGAGGACGAGCAGGAATTAAGCTTGGGGATGCTGATACGTCTCCAACGTATCTATAATTTATGAAGTATTCATGCCATATTTATAACAATTCTATATGGTTTTGGTATGATTTGATTAGAACTAACCCGGACTGACGCTGTTTTCAGCAGAACAACCGTGGTGTTGTTTTTTGTGCAGAAATGAAAGTTTTCCAAATGAGCTGAAACTTTTTGGAGATTTTTTATTGGACAAATAAAAAATATTGGCACCAAGACCCACTGAAGGGGGGCCACCCAGTGCCCACGAGGCACCAGGGCGCGCCACCCCTCCCCCCAGGCGCGCCCTGGTACCTCGTGGGGCCCATGTGGCTCCGTTTCGCGTGATTCCAACGCTGAAAAATCATATATATTCAGAAACCCCCGAAAGTTAACCTAGATGAGTTTTTACGCCGCCGCAAGCCTCTGTACCTCCACGATCTCATCTACAGCCCTTTTCCGGCACCCTGCCGGAGGGGGGAAAGCATCACCGGAGGCCATCTTCATCATCCCGGCGGTCTCCATGACGAGGAGGGAGTAGTTCACCCTCGGGGCTGAGGGTTTGTACCAGTAGCTATGTGTTTGATCTCTCTCTCTCTCGTGTTCTTGAGATGGCACAATCTTGATGTATCGCGAGCTTTGTTGATATAGATGAATCATATGGAGTTTTCCTCTCTCTATCTTCTTGTGATGAATTGAGTTTTCCCTTTGAAGTTTTCTTATCGGACTGAGTCTTTAAGGATTTGAGAACACTTGATGTATGTCTTGCATATGGATATCTGTGGTGACAATGGGATATTCACTTGAGTCACTTGATGTATGTTTTGGTGATCAACTTGCGGGTTCCGTGACCTTGGGGATTTTTGCATAAGGGTTGGCACACGTTTTCGTCTTGACTTTCCGGTAGAAACTTTGGGGCACTCTTTGAAGTTCTTTATGTTGGTTTGAATAGATGAATCTGAGATTGTGTGATGCATATCGTATAATCAAACCCGTGGGTAGTCGTGGTGACATTGGAGTGCCTAGGTGACATTAGAGTTTTGGTTGATGTGTATCTTAAGGTGTTATTCTAGTATGAACTCTAGGGCTGTTCGTGACAATTAATGGGGATGGCTCATAAGATTGATCGGAAAGGATAACTTTGAGGTGGTTTCGTACCCTACAACAATTTCTTCGTTTGTTCTCCACTATTTGTGACTTTGGAGTGAACTCTTCGTCGCACGTGAGGGATTTACATATGATTCAACTATGTCAACAATGTTGGGAGATCGCACTAGTGAAAGTATGAACCCTAGGCCTTGTTTCTAAGCATTGCAATACCATTTTTATGCCCGTTTACTTTTTGCTACCTTGCTGTTTTTATATTTTCAGATTACAAAAACCTATATCTACTATCCATACTACACTTTTATCACCATCTCTTCGCCGAACTAGTGCACCTATACAATTTACCATTGTATTGGGTGTGTTGGGGACACAAGAGACTCTTTGTTATTTGGTTGCAGGGTTGTTTGAGAGAGACCATCTTCATCCTACGCCTCCCACGGATTGATAAACCTTAGGTCATCCACTTGAGGGAAAATTGCTACTGTCCTACAAACCTCTGCGCTTGGAGGCCCAACATGAGTCTACAAGAATAAGTTGTGTAGTAGACATCATGACCCACATCTTTATAAAGAAGGAGTAGATGGTATTATTAGACGTTGTATACCTGAGCATGAACAGGAACAAATCCTACGGAAGTGTCATTCCGAGGCTTACGGAGGACACCATGCAGGAGACAGAACTGCACATAAGGTATTACAATCTGGTTTTTATTGGCCTACTCTTTTCAAGGATGCTTGTAAGTTTGTCTTATCTTGTGATGAATGTCAAAGAATTGGTAATGTTGGTAGATGTCAGGAAATGCCTATGAATTATTCACTTGTTATTGAACCATTTGATGTTTGGGGATTTGATTATATGGGACCTTTTCCTAAACCCAATGGGTATACACATATTTTAGTTGTTGTTGATTACGTTACTAAGTGGGTAGAAGCTATTCCAACTAGTAGTGCTGATCATAACACTTCTATTAAAATGCTTAAAGAAGTTATTTTTCCGAGGTTCGGAGTCCCTAGATATTTAATGACTGATGGTGGTTCACATTTTATTCATGGTGCATTCCGCAAATTGCTTGCTAAATATGATGTCAACCATAGAATTGCATCTCCTAATCACCCTCAATCTAGTGGTCAAGTTGAATTGAGCAATAGGGAAATAAAATTAATTTTGCAAAAGACCGTTAATAGATCCAGAAAGAATTGGTCTAAGAAACTTGATGATGCATTATGGGCTTACAGAACTGCATATAAAAATCCTATGGGTATGTCTCCGTATAAAATGGTTTATGGAAAAGCATGTCATTTACCTCTTGATTAGAACATAAAGCATATTGGGCAATTAAAGAACTCAATTATGATTTTAAACTTGCCTGTGAAAAGAGGTTATTTGATATTAGCTCGCTAGATGAATGGAGAACCCAAGCCTATGATAATGCCAAATTGTTTAAAGAAAAAGTTAAAAGATGGCATGACAAAATAATTCAAAAACAGGAATTCAAAGTAGGTGATCATGTTCTATTATACAATTCTCGTTTGATATTCTTTGCAGGAAAACTTCTCTGTAAATGGGAAGGACCGTATGTCATCGAAGAAGTTTATCGCTCCGGAGCCATCAAAATAAACAACTCCGAAGGCAATAATCCGAAGCACTATATTTCAGGTACTCCTATTAATGTTGAAACTAATATTATTGAAACAATTACACTGGAAGAATACATAAGAGGGACCTTCCGAAATGCTCCAGAACCCTGAAAAGGGGTAGGTATGTGATACGGTAAGTAAACCGACTCCAAAAATTCCATAAAAATATTTTCTGTCAGTTTTGGAATATTAGAAAAAATACAAAAATAAGAAACAGCCAAGGGGACCCACCTGGTGCCCACGAGGCACCAGGGCGCGCCACCCCCCCAGGCGTGCCCTGGTGGCTCGTGGGCCCCTCGTGAGCCTTCCCGACTCCGTTTTCTCCTGGATTACTTGTTTTGCAAGATAAAAAATATTTATATATACTCCTGGACGTTTTGACCACCGTATCGCAGAAATCTCCTCTGTTCTTGTTTCATGCTATTTTTCTGACAGATCTAGATCGCTATGGCTCCACCAAGCTCTTCCAAGGACAAGTTCTACGAGAAGGTCATCAACCCCTACCTACCGGAGGTGATGAAACACCCTCAAGCCATTGAGATGCGTGAGGGGGTGCTTCACATCCGGGATGTTCAAGGACCCAAGAAGACTGGGAGCGTGGAGGCCAGGCTCGAAGCGGTGGAGCAGGAGATCTTCAAGTGCCAAGGGATGGTGGAACGTGGACTCAGCGCCAACCACTCCATGATCACGGAATTCACCCGCAATCACAAGGTGGATGGCCAATCAATGGGGGACATCATCTTCAAGCTCAACAAATGAATTGACTATCTCCAGGGCCAAATCTATGATCTCCAAAACCAAAATTTTGAGTATGAGGAAAAATTCAAAGGTATGAGTTTAGCTGCAAGTTTCAGGACTTTGGAGACTCGTTCATCCTTTTATGATGGGGAACCTATGCCATGGAAGCCGGAGGACAAGCCCATCACTTCATCACCACCATCATCTCCGAAGAAAGAAACTTAAGCACACGGGTATGGGCACTCCCCTTGGCTTGTGCCAAGCTTGGGGGAGGTGCCCCGGTATCGTATCACCACCACTTTTACCATCTTTACCTATTTTTAGTCCGATCCTTAGTTATTTCGTGATCTAGTTGAATAAAAGTTTAGTATGATCTATTTTTGAGTGCTAGTTGTGTGATCTATCTATCTATGTAATCGAGCTGAGAGTTATATAATAAAGAGTAGTTTGAGTTTTTGCTTCTTTACTTTTATGTTTCAATCCTAGCAATGAAAATAATGAAAAGATCATATGCTAATCTTATGGAAAGTAATGACATTACATAAAGAAAAGTATAAGTGGTAAAATTTATTGAAAGTTAACAAGCATAGCATTGGTCAATGATGCAATTCATGAAAAAATTAATAAGGGAAGAGAAGATTCACATGCAAATACACTATCTTGGACATCTTTTATGATTGTGAGCCCCCATTAAGTATTTTATGTCAAATTGTTGACGTTGGACAAGGAAAACAACGTAATGAATTATGTTTGCTTATATTCACATAGAAGCTATATTGTTATAGATCCTCCAACATGTGGTGCTTGCTCAATATCTTTGCTAGCCAAAAATCCGCACCAAGTAGAGATACTACTTGTGCATCCAAAACCCTTAAACCCAGTTTCATGTCATGAGAGTCCACTATATCTACCTATGGATTCAATAAGATCCTTCAAGTAAGTTGTCATCGGTGCAAAAAGCAATAAAAATTGCCTCTAAATATGTCTGAACTTTTATTGTAAGGGAAAATAAGCTTTGTACGAACTTGTGATGGTAAAGAAATAAAAGCGACAGACTACATAATAAAGGTTGCTATCACAAGGGGCAATATAAAGTGACGTTCCTTTGCATTAAGAGCTTGTGCATCCAACAATAAAAAACGCATGACAACCTCTGCTTCCCTCTGCGAAGGGCCTATCTTTTACTTTTGTGTATTTACTTTTTATGCAAGAGTCAATAGTGTTCTCCTCTATTCCTTTTTATTTTTCTATTTTGTAAGCTTCATGTGGTGGGGAAAGATCTAGGCATATATATCCAGTTGGATATGAGTGATCATGAGTTATTATTGTTGACATCACCCTTGAGGTGAATAAGTTGGGAGGCGAAATTATAAGCCCCTATCTTTCTATGTGTCTGGCTGAAACTTTTTGCTCCATATATATGTCGTGGGTGTTAGCAATTATAGAAGACTAAATGATGGTTGAGTATGTGGACTTGCTAACAAGCTCCTACATGAGACCCTTCCTGAAAATATGATGAATTGCAATTGCATTGTTGACTAAGAACATAGTTTGTTAGTTTTCAAGAAAGTTTATGTCTTATACTTCATTGTTGTGATGAATTGTTACTTGCTTATTAGAAGTTCTATGATAATGAATATTGCTGTTATAATAATGATCATGATGCTACTATGTCCGTATTTTGTTTTATCGAGACCTCTCTCTCTAAACATGTGGACATGATTATCGATATCGGCTTTCGCTTGAGGACAAGTGAGGTCTAAGCTTGGGGGAGTTGATACGTCTATTTTGCATCATGTTTTGCTACTATTATTTATAGTGTTTTTAATCAATACAACACTTTGTGGAGCAATTCTAATGCCTTTTCTCTCTTAATATGCAAGATTTACACAAGGAGGGAGATTGACGACAGTTGGAATTCTGGACCTGAAAAAGCTATGTCAGAGATACCTATTCTACACATCTCCAAATGAGCTGAAATTTTACGGAGATTTATTTTGGAATAAATAAAAAATACTGGAGCAAAGATGTACCAGAGGGGGCCACCCAGGTGCCCACGAGGCACCAGGGCGCGCCACCCCACCCCCCAGGCGCGCCCTGGTGGCTCATGAGGCCCCTGGCCAGCCTCTGGCCCCCATTTTCTGGTATATAAGTCCATTTTCCCTAGAAAAAATATAGAGAAGACTTTCGGGACGGTGCGCCGCCGTCTCGAGGCGGAACTTGGGCAGGAGCACTTTTGCTCTCCGGCGGAGAGATTCCGCCGGGGATACTTCCCTCCGGGAGGGGGAAATCGTCGCCATCGACATCACCAACGATCCTCTCATTGAGGGAGGACCAATCTTCATCAACATCTTCAATAGCACCATCTCATCTCAAACCCTAGTTCATCTCTTGTATTCAATCTTTGTCTCAAAACCTCAGATTGGTAACTGTGGGTTGCTAGTAGTGTTGATTACATCTTGTAGTTGATGCTAGTTGGTTTATTTGGTGGAAGATTATATGTTCAGATCCATTATGCTATTCAATACCCCTCTGATCTTGAACATGAATATGATTTGTGAGTATTTACTTTTGTTCTTGAGGACATGGGAGAAGTCTTGTCATAAGTAATCATGTGAATTTTGTATTCGTTCGATATTTTGATGATATGTATGTTGTTGATTCTCTTAGTGGTGTCATCTGAACGTCGACTACATGACACTTCACCATCTTTGGGCCTAAGGGAATGCATTGTGGAGTAGTAATTAGATGATGGGTTGCTAGAGTGACAGAAGCTTAAACCCTAGTTTATGCACTATTCCGTAAGGGGCTGATTTAGATCCACATGTTTAATGCTATGGTTAGATTTATCTTAATTCTTCTTTCGTAGTTGCGGATGCTTGTGAAGGGAGTTAATCATAAGTGGGAGGCTTGTTCAAGTAAGAACAACACCCAAGCACCGGTCCACCCACATATCAAATTATCAAAGTAGCGAACGCGAATCAAACCAACATGATGAAAGTGACTAGATGGAATTTCCATGTGTCCTCGAGAACGCTTTGCTTACTATAAGAGATCATTCCAGCTTGTCCTTTGCTATAAAAAGGATTGGGCCACCTTGCTGCACTCTTTGTTACTATTGCTACTTGTCACTTGTTATAAATTATCTTGCTATCAAACTACTCGTTACCGATAATTTCAGTGCTTGCAGAAAATACCTTGCTGAAAACCGCTTGTCATTTCCTTCTGCTCCACGTTGGGTTTGACACTCTTACTTATCGAAAGGACTAAGATTGATCCCCTATATTTGTGGGTCATCAGTATTCACGTAGCTATTACGGCTGAAGGCATCTGCTACAACATTTGCTTTCGCTAGGTGATAGTGCAATCTCATGTCATAGTCCTTGATCAATTCTAGCCATCTCCTCTATCTGAGATTCAACTCCTTCTGCGTGAAGATGTACTTCAAGCTCTTATGATCCGTGTAAACATCGCAACTGTTTTCGACAAGGAAATGTCTCCAGGTCTTGAGTGCGTGCACTACGGCTGCTAACTCCAAATCATGTGTGCCATAGTTCATCTCGTGAGGTCGTAGCTATCTGGAGGTATAAGCTACAACCTTTCCTTCCTACATGAGCACTCCTCCGATTCCTTGACGAGAAGCGTCTCAATACACCTGGTAATCCTTGCGTACGTTCGGCAAAATTAGCACTGGGGCTGTAACCAAACGTTTCTTCAGCTCCTGAAAACTGGCTTCACAATCCTCGGTCCAATTGTACTTTGTTTCCTTCTTCAACAACTCAGTCATGGGCTTAGCAATCTTGGAGAAATTCTCAATAAACCTCCGGTAGTATCCTGCAAGTCCGAGAAAACTGTGGATCTCCTTGACTGAGGTAGGTGACTTCCATTTGGTGACTGCTTCAACCTTTGTGGGGTCGACTGCTATTCCTTCTCCTGAAATAAGATGTCCGAGGAATCCGACTTCCTTCAACCAAAATTCACATTTGCTGAACTTGGCATATAACTGATGTTCTCGAAGTTTCTCCAGAACTAGACGCAAGTGCTCCTTGTGTTCTTCCTCGCTCTTGGAGAAAACCAATATGTCATCGATGAACACCACGACAAACTTGTCTAGATATTCCATAAATACCGTGTTCATCATACTCATAAAATATGCAGGGGCATTAGTCAATCCAAATGACATGACGGTATACTCATATAGACCATACCTTGTGGTGAAAGCTGTTTTGGGTATATCATGTTCACGAATCTTCAACTGATGATACCCTGATCGAAGATCGATCTTGGAGAATACTCTGGCTCCAACCAGCTGATCAAACAAATCATTAGTCATCAGCAGAGGGTACTTGTTCTTGATCGTCACTTTGTTCCATGAACGATAGTCCACAACCATCCTCAAGGTTTTATCCTTCTTCTCTACCAAGAGAACTGGGGCTCCCCAAGGTGACGAGCTTGGGCGAATATATCCTTTCTCCAATAACTCCTTGATCTGCTTCTTGATTTCTTCCAAATCATTAGGGGGCATCTGATAGGGTCTCTTGGATATTGGGGCTGTCCCTGGCAATAATTCAATCAGGAACTCAATTTCTCTGTCCGGCGGCATTCCTGGTAATTCCTCCGGAAATACATCGGGGAAGTCTTGTACAACTGGCACTTCCTCCTGAACAACTACTGTAAGGGAGTTTACCCGAGTATTCTTTGGTGTGTGCCTGGATACATACTTGATCCTCTTCTGCTCCGGGGTGGTGAGCAAAATCGTCTTGCGAGCACAGTCAATGTTCCCTTCATACTTCGTCAACCAATCCAAGCCTAGGATTACGTCCAATCCCTGTGACTCCAATACAATGAGGTCTACGGGAAACTCATGATTTCTGATGCTGAGGTTCGAGTGACAACCTAATCCTGCCGTCATCTCACCTCCTGGGGAACTGACCTGAAGAGGGCTCCTAAGGGTTCTAGTGGGCAAACCATACTCTTCCACAACTACCCTTGATATGAATGAATGCGATGCACCAGAATCAAAAAGTACCAATACTGGACGTGAATTTAACAAGAACTTACCAACAACTGTCTCGGACTGATCATAAACCTCCTCCACATCAAGGTGGTTCACATGAGCACGGGGAAAAGGATTGGGCTTCTTGGTTGCTGAGTTTCCGTTGCCGTTGCCGCTTCCATTTCCCTGCTTGGCCTCCGGACAATCGGTGGCATAATGTCTCATCTTCTTGCACTTGAAACAGGTAATATGACTCAGATCCTTCTGAGCCAGAGCGGGACGGTGCTGATTGCCATTGCCTCCATTTCCAGACTTGAAGTTGCTATTGTTGTGACGACTGTTCCCATTTCCTCCATGGTTATGTCCTCCATGAGTATGTCCTCCATGGGTGTGGTGAGTGTGTCCTCCTGATCCAGTGTTTCCCGAGTACGGAGTGTAGCGGGGCTTCTGTTGGGCTCCAGAGCTGTACTTTCCCTGCCCGTACTTCCTCTTACGGTTATCTATCTACTGCTGCTTGCCTTCAAGAATGATGGCCTTGTCTACCAGCTCCTGGTAGTTGTTGAAGGTAGCCACCATCAGCTGCATTCCCAGTTCATCATTGAGTCCTTCCAGAAATTTCTCCGGCTTTGCGGCATCTGTGGCCACATCATCTGGGGCATAGCGAGCTAACTGACTGAACTCGTCCACGTACTGCGCCACAGTACGATTCCCCTGGCGTAAGTTGTGGAACTCATGCTTCTTCAAACTCATGGCACCAGCAGAGACATGAGCGATGCGGAAGGCCTGCTGAAATTGATCCCAGGTAATTGTGGCAATGGGGAAAGTGGTGGTGTAGTTCTCCCACCAAGAGGTTGCGGGTCCATCAAGTTGATGTGCGGCAAAGCGCACCTTCTCCGCATCCGTGCATCCAACAGTTACTAGCTCCCTTCCGATCTTGCGGAGCCAATCATCAGCAACAATCGGCTCGGTGCTGCTAGAGAACACCGGCGGATTCAACCTCAGGAAACGGGTGAGGTTGTCGACAGGGGGTGGTAGCGGTGGATTGTTGTTGTTGCCTTGGTTCTGGATCAACATCTACATCAGTGCATTCTGCTGCTGAATCAGCTGAGTGAGCTCCGGTGGGAAGTTGAACCCGGGGTCACGTCTCGGAGGCATCTAATGTTTTAGAGTGGGTGAGAATTAGAATAGAACAAGGGTCTAAAGAGAAAATAACACTACCCATATGCATGCAACAATCATTAACACACCAATCATCCATTTATTCAACTCAACCATAGTTCAATCTCGGAATACAAGTCTTACGACAAATCAAAATCATCAGCCTAATCGATCAACGAGAAAATAAAAATAACATGGCGGTCACGACTAAGTGTCTCCTCAGAACTCCATGGTGGTGCGTCCTCCAATGGTGCGTCTTCCGTTGGTGCGTCTTCTCTTGGTGCGTCCTCCAGTGGTGCTCTCCTCGTAGTCCTCATCATTGCTCACGAAGGGTCCCTTGTCACCATTTGGATAAAGGTCTTCTCCCAGGTCCATCTTCTCTTCCACCATGGCAATATAAGTCTTCAAGTTCTGGATCCTCTCCAGAAGGTCCTTGACTTCCTCTTCATGCTCGTCGTGGTTTTTTTCGCACTTTGTCCTCCAAATCCAGTTCACAGAACAACAGCTTCATGAACATCTTTGTGCTTCTGCGCGTCTGAACCTCCAGAGTCCTGATGTGAGCCTCCAAGTCTTGGACAAATGAGAGGATGGAGTCGTCATTCACGGTGCGCACGATCTCTCCATCTGCAGTTCTGCGGGAGATCATGGTGAAGTTTGATCCGATGAGGTCGGCCCTGTACTCCTCCCAGATGTGTCCAAGTGCACAATGAATAGCTATGTTCCTCCCGAGGATCCAAGTGGGGAAAGTAAACTGGAAGTCAATGGGCGTTGAGAAGCTTCCGAAGGTCCTCCCTGGTATGTGCACCACAATCCTATAGCGGGTGTCCGTCGGAAGTGCCATGGTAGGAGTCCCGGTGATGGAAGGTAGAGCAATCTTCAACTCCCTGATGATCTGAACCAGCTACTTGCCGAAAGGCATCGTCTCATCCGGCTGGCAAAACTCCGGCAGCAGGACTGGGGTGAACTCGGCGGCCATCTAAAATGTTGAAATTGGGGAGAAGTCAGAAATGAACAGGGGAGAATTACGAAAAAAAAAGTAATTTCATCCTATGGCTTTCCGATCCTAGGGGTTACGTCCTACGGTCAGCGTGTGCTCTGATACCATCTCTGTAGCGACCCGACCCGAAAACGGTCAAGTCTCTGTGTATCTGTACCATCCCAAGATCATGCTGGCACACACAGTACATTGATGAAAATATCAAAGTTCAATCACACCTGATTTATTACTTCGAATCTCATATCGAGTCTTTATTACATCAGAATAAATTCGGCCTAAGGCCAACTCATGAGATAAACTACTGCGGAAGCGTAGACGAAAAGCGAGTCCATCCGACTCCAAAGGGCAATCACCGAGCGTAGATCGTAGCCTCACTCCTGGTCGGAATAATCCTCTGCAACATGAGACGTTGCAGCCGTGTAGGTCAGCATTTTGAATATGCCGGCAAGTCACAGAGAGAAAACGATAATAAAATGCTATCACTATATGCAATTTTGGCTGTGGGGCTCTAAGTTTAAGTTTTTGTGAAAAGCAGATTTTTCCCTACAACAAAAGGACTTACTTGCAATTACTACAAAGTATTTGTTGTTATTGAGATGGTTCTGCCAACCAATGTCTCATACCCGAAATCATTATTAACCCAACAATTAATTAATTATAATTGGTGTTGAGAGTTCTGAATAAATCCAATTCTAGAGGCTCAGATGTCCGTAACCGGGGACACGGCTAATTGATTAGATTTCACTCTGCAGAGTCTTGTGCACTTTACCCGCAAGAATCGTTCCCTCCTTTATGTCCCCGCACTGCATGGTGTTTGAAGACAGGACGAACGAAACATGGTCTTCCGTAGGGTTCCTCTGGGCCACTGCCAGTGCCCATCCTTTTCCTACCATTCTTCTACATCTGCTGGCACCGTCCGTCCAGAGTCACGCCTAGGGTCGACCAAGCCAGAGCCCATAGTGACTTGCGGCTGCATAGGTAAGCTTCCGGTCAAGGTATATCCATCCGTCTCTTCGTGCCTTGGTGAAGCTTTCCGCAAGATGTCATGGCGCTTCTCCATGCATCCCTGGGCAACCACTGGGTACTCCAGGGTGCCCTTCCATCCGTCCTCCACCCAGTAGTGAATTGAAGTCCGTCTTGAGATCTTGAAGTCTTGGGGTTGTAGTCATCAACTTAACTCTCACAACTCCCATGTAATTCACTCAACCAACCCCGTCTACGAAGCATAGCAAAATAACTACAACGTTCCCTGGCATTGGTAACATGGGGATTTGGGTTCAACCTACCACATGATACTACTCAAGAACATAACTCAAATTTCACCTACTTGCATGCATGGTGGGGAGGATAACAACTAATGCAATAAAAATCATAGGTAATAAAATACATGATCAAATGACTTGCCTTGGTGACGATTTTCAAACTCTAAAGACCCGTAATAGCAAGCCTCGCACTCCGGGTAATCTATCAAAACAAACAAGACATACATAAGCACACCATCATACAACTTAACACTACAACAGCAAGTAAAACTAATAATAACACAATCATTGAAACACACAAAGAAAACCAAAACAAAACCAAAGAAAGCAATAAAACTCAATGCAAAGTCTTTCTACAAGTAAAACAAGCTACAAATAAATTTTCTGCCACTAATAAATTTTTAACAGAACAAAAATAAAGTTTTTAGTAAATAACAGAAAGAAAAACACATAGAAAATTTTATGCAAAAAGAATCATATAAAAATCATTTGTAAAACTCCTATAATGCTCAAAACAAGTTTTCTAGTAGGATAAAAGAAATAAAATACAAAAAATATTTTTTTTCTACAAATAAAATAGCTACTGATAACTTAACAGAAACTAAAAAGAATATGTCAAAAAGAACTAAAGAAAACAATTTAAAGCAATTAAAATTAAAAGAAATAGCACAAAACCTATAAAAACACTAAAACAGTACTGTTTTCGTTAAAACCTAATTTTAAATAATCCTAAAATTTACCAATTAATTCCTACTGATAAACAAAGTCACAAAGAACCATTAGCAAAAAGAATCACTCAAAAATAATATTCCTAGCTCAAGTTATAGCCAATCTAGTGATTCAAGCAAATTTCATGCAAATTCAAATTCAAACTTTCAAATATAGTCAAACTTGATATCTACAGAAACTTCATAAAATTTCTAATCTAGTGCAAAAAGAATCACCTAAAAATACCAAGTATCCTAGGAGATATGAATTTTCTAAAACAGAAACATAATCTGTAAATTAAAAGAAAAACAGAAAAAAAACTAAGCAGCGGTTAAGAGCGACGTGGCGCTCTATGATTGGTCGTGGTGGTGTGCGCGCGAGTGCGAGCGAGCGGGCGGCCGAGATCTAGCAGAACCACGCGTGCACGTATAAATAGAATAAACCGTCGGGCCGGTTCGATCTAAACCGAAACTAAACCGATTAAAAAAAACCTAACTATACGCGGGATCTAATCTAGGCCATCTATTATTGATCGGACGGAGGTGGCGGCGGCTCCGGCAGTCCTTGGCGTCGGGGAAGGAGGCGGGGAGGTGCGGCTCAACGAGGGCGTCGCAGTGGTGGCGGCGGCGTGCGTCGAGGTGGTCGGGACGGAGCGGAGGGAGGCGGCGGAGCTCCGGTGCTCCGGCGGAGCGCGGGGCGTCGGTTGTGGCGTCTCCGGGGTGACCTAGGGGAGAAAAGGATGTCAAAAGGCAGCGCATGGACACGAGGGTCCGAATGAACACGAAGATGAGGTCCGGGAAGGCTCACCGACGACGAAAATAGCGGCGGACGGCTGCGGTTCCGGCGAGATCGGGATGGCGAGAACGAACGACGTGGTGGGTTTTTGGCGTGGGGTTTAGGGGGGTTCGGTCGAGGGCGACGAGGGGTATATATAGGGCGTCGACATGGAGGAGGGGGCATGCCCGGCGCGCGATCCCAGAAGAATCGGACGCGGCGGCGGCGGCGAGTGCAAGCGAGATTCGGGCGCGGCGGTTGCGGGGTTGAAGACGGGCGCGGGCCCCACTTGTCAGCGGGTGTGGGGAGAGGGCGAGGTGGTCGGGCGACCGGCTCGTAGGAAAACGGCGTGGGGCAGGCCGCCGGGCTGTGGTGGGCTGCGGGGAGTGGGCTTCGGCTGGTGGGCCGGCTTGGCGCTGGCGCTTTGAGAGTTTTTTTTGACAAAAAAGAAAACAGAAAAATAGATAAAAGAAAAATAATTTATATAGACAATATATGTATCAAAAATATCAGAAAAATAAATCCTAAAAGATGAACTATTTTTCAGAGGCAAAATAAAAACTTTATAAAAATCATTTTTTGAAAATTCCAAATAAACTCAAATTTGAATTCCATTTCTTTTTGGCATTATTTTCTTCTGACTTTTGGGGTGTCATGTTACCTCCTCTCATACTTTTTGATCAAAGTATTTGTCAGGAATTTTTGAAATGAAATTCAAATGCCAGTTTGAAGTGAATTCAAATTCAAACAGAAACTCAAATGCCTCTGAAATTTCAACTGCCACTAAATTTCAATCAAAATGCAATAGATGCTTAGCTATAATTGTAAAACATTCCAAATTGAAAATTTGGTGTGTTACAATAAGATCATAAAATTGTGAAATACAAGGGTGAGCTCAACTCACGTAGTCATCGATCGTGCATCCACTTGGAGGTGCATTTCTTACTTTCTCCAAGCAACCACTCTAAAGGCTACATGTTTTATTGATCGTTACCCATCGGCCTTGGATTTACTAAGGAATGGCTCGACGGGAACGACAAGAGCTTGTGATATTTTTCCTCTATGCATTGCCAATACTTCTTGTTTTTTGATCTTTGCCGGTCACCGCATCATGTGATACACTCTCCCATTCCCGAATCAAGCAAACATCCTCCATTTTATCGTAGTTGCCGGTTCTTTTCCCAAATTTTGCTTGGCTAGCATCAAACTCCCCCTCCTCAAGTTCTTCTACTTCATCATCGCTGTCATCCCCCATCCTCAACCTCGGCTTCAACCTCCGGTTGCATGCCCAAATCAAATTCGTCAAGTGGAGCACGCAAGTCCACCTTGTTCTCCTCCAACAACTTGGGATATGATGTATGAACGGGGTGGCTACCAAATCCGGCGGCCAAAACATTAAGAAATCGAAGCAAAGTTGAATCATAGTTCACCGGAGCAAAGGGATTATTTTTACCTATCCGACGTTTGATCGAGCACATTGTGGGCGACGGTGGAGTCGACGGGATCGCGGGGCACATTGCCCGCTAGAGGGGGCGGAGGCGGCGCCCGACCTCGCACCGCCTTCTTCTTGTTTCTCGGGCCCTTTGCTCTCGTCTTTGGCGTCTGACGGAGGGGATGGAGGAGGCAGTCGTCCTCGATCCGGCGACCACGACGAGAGGGTTCACGGCCCGACAGAAGTTGGCGTGGCGGCGGCCATGGCTCCATGGACTACGCGGTTCCCCTGCCGCTTCCGCTTCACGCCGGTGGCAAAAGGAATAGGCGCGGCGGTGCTGATTGGGCCGACGGCGCATGGAAAATGCCAGCCGGGGGCTATGGCGGCTCCATGCTGGCAACTGGAGGCGCGGCGAGGGACCGGAGGTGACGGTGTCCTGGACTAGGGGGTGCAAATCTAGTCGGCCCATAGCCCTCGGGCTGGGCCTGTAGGCCCTCATTCTCATTCGGATGGACTCCGGAAGCCACACGCCTGGACGTGATCAAGACCGCACCAACCGAAGACTTGGCGTATACTCCAAGACATCTCCTGCCGCCTCCATACCTGGCGTGTATACTGACTATGTAACCCTAGATGCCCTACCTGGCGTGTATATAAGCCAGAGGGTTTAGCCCGTAGAGGGGACCGAATCACAATTACCATTCACCTAGCCCTAGGGTTAGATCTCTCCTTACGATCTCGAGGTAGATCAAGCTTGTACTCGATACATCATCATCAATACAATCAAAGCAGGACGTAGGGTATTACCTCTTCGAGAGGGCCTGAACCTGGGTGGATCTTGGGACCCCCTACCCCGAGGTCTGCCGGTTTTACCACCGACATTGGTGCTTTCATTGAGAGTTCTGCTGTGAGATCAACAAAGGATCAATGGGATTGTTGGTCAACGACTCCAACCCTCAGGGCACTATTTCTGTGCTCGAAACCCCCATCACGGGATCGCACCCTCTCCTTTACGAGCAAGGAGCAATCCACGACCTTTTTTTCGCCCCGGCCGAATAAGGTGAAGGGCTGAGGTATTTTGTGGAGAGCGATCCCTACAATGGCCAGCTAGAAACAACTGACAAGTCTGATCCTCAAATCAGCTCGGCAATCCGGCAGCTACGTGTCCCTCACAGGATAAGAACGTTGGGGCTTCAAGCCCACGGTCCATGGAGATCAAAATTCCTCTCCCAACCACCTCCCACATCGAATATTTCCCCAATAATTCGGGCCCTTCTGATGTCTGGGATCTGGCCTATGTGCAACAGCTACCCGACGAATCGATCAGGCACTTCTGGGCCAGCTTTTATCTGTCAAAAATGACATACCGGATTATCAGGACTCAGAAATAATAGTAGCCTTTCAGCGCGGCTGCAAAGATAAAGGCGTTTCGAACGCTCTCACCCGCCGCTATGTTCAAACACTCCCGGAGCTATCCGATCTAGTGTCAAAATTCTATACCACCGAAGATGCCTGGCTGGCCCAGGAAGAACAAACGGATTCGATCTGTGACAACAAATTGAAGCATGACAGGCTCACACCTCATTGCGAACCCCATGCGCAATGCACATCAGTCGAGCGACCTCGGAAGAAGAAGAAAACCGCTGGCCGATCTAGGACCGCCCTCGATGGCCTCCTGGATAAGCCATGCCCGATCCACTCTGTTCTGCTAAACACCTGCCCAACCCACAACCTTTGCGACTGCTGGTTGATGAGGCAAGTAGCTAGGGGAGGCCTAACCCTCCTCACTGGCACGCCTAGGCATTCAGAGGAGTCCTCCGGCGATGACGAGGTCCTGGTGATCTACGAAACCTTTACGTCCAATAATCAGAGGAAGCGGGCTCTTCGGGAAGTTAATTCAATCCGGCAAGTAACAGCTCGGGGCGCGTGGATAGACACGCCAATTACCTTTGATCATAAAGATCAACCGAAGTCTACCCCGAGTAGATGCCCCGCCGCACTGGTTCTTGACCCGATCGTGGGTAGCTGCTGTCTTCGGAAAGTGCTCATGGACGGGGGCAGCAGCTTAAATTTAATATATGCAGATACTCTGGATAAGATGCGAATCAATAAATCGCACATCGAACAGAGCCATACCACTTTTAAAGGTATAATACCGAGACGAGAAGCACGTTGTAGTGGAAAAAACACCTTGGATGTGGTCTTTGGAACGCCTGATAACTACCGATCCGAAGAAGTGACATTCCATATTGTCCCTTTCAAAAGCGGTTATCACGCCCTCCTGGGACGGGACGCCTTCTCAAGGTTTCAAGAAATTCCACACTACGGCTACATGAAGCTCAGAATGTCGGGCCCAAATGGGATCATCACAATCGCGAGTAACCCCGACAGAGCACTCAAGGCCGAGAACAAGACGGCGTCGCTCGCCCTAGAGTCCCTATCCGAAGCCCACATGGCCGAGGAATTAATATCACTACGAGCCGAAGTCGACCGGGATGATATCATCCTCGACAAACGGCCGAAGTCGACCTCATTCAAGCCGGCCGACGACATAGTCAAATTCCAAGTGCACCCTACGGACCCAGCTAAAACGGCGTCAATTGGGGCAAATCTCGAGCCAGAAATCGACGAGGCCCTACGCAATTTCCTTAGAGAAAACTAGGATATATTTGCCTGGCATCTTTCGGATATGCCAGGGATACCCCGCAGACTCGCCGAACACAGCTTGAATATTCTGAAGGGCTACAAGCCTGTCAAACAAGCACTTCGGCGCTTCTCTGAGCCCAAGCGTCAATCAATGGGCGAAGAACAGGCCAAACTTCTCGAGGCCGGATTCATAAGAGACATAAAACACCCGGATTGGCTCGCCAATCTGGTCATGGTACCCAAGAAGGATAGATCATGGCGCCTGTGTGTCGACTTTAAAGACCTTAACAAAGCTTGCCCCAAGGACCCCTTCCCACTACCACGCATTGATCAGATCGTGGACGCCACAGCTGGACACGATTCGTTGTGCTTTCTAGATGCCTACTCAGGGTATCATCAGATAAAGATGAAAGAATCCGACCAGGCTGTGACCGCCTTCATTACGCCCTACGGGTCGTTTTGCTTCAACACAATGCCTTTCGGGCTGAAAAACGTCGGTGCGACGTACCAGCGCATGATCCAAACATGCTTGGAAAAACACATCGGAAAAACCGTTGAGGCCTACGTCGACGATGTGGTGGTCAAAACTAAACACGTCGGGTAGCTGGTCGACAACCTCCGCGACACATTTACTAGCCTGCGGGAGTATCAGATTAAGCTCAACCCGGAGAAATGCGTCTTCGGAGTACCCGCGGGCAAACTCCTCAGCTTTATCGTGTCCAGCCGAGGAATCGAGGCCAATCCGGCAAAAATACGAGCCCTGGCCCAATTAGAGGTGCCAACCGAGCTCAAACATGTTCAAAAGCTAGCAGGCTGCGTGGCCGCTCTAAGTCATTTTATCTCAGGACTCAGGGAAAAAGCTTTACCCCTTTACAGGCTACTAAAGCAAACAAAGAATTTTAAATGGACTAATGAGGCAGCAGCTGCCCTGGAAGATATTAAATCCCTCCTTGCCACAAACCCCATCTTAGCGGCACCAGGCATATGCGATCCGATGATATTGTACATCTCGGCCACCAACCAGGTGGTCAGCGCAGTGCTCGTGGTCGAACGAGACATGGAGGGCCACAAGTTACAAGTTCAAAAACCAGTCTATTACGTCTCCGAGGTCTTAACCCCGTGCAAGACGCGCTACCCGCACTATCAGAAGATAGCCTACGTCATCTTTATGGCGTCACAAAAACTTCGGCACTACTTTCAAGAGTGCTCGGTAACCGTGGCATCCGAAGTCCCTTTAAGTGACATAATTAATAACAGGGATGCTATGGGGCACATAGCCAAATGGGCCATAGAGCTCTTACCCTTTGAAATAACATATTGGCCATGCCGAGCTATTAAATCTCAGGTGCTGGCAGACTTCATAGCCGAATGGACAGAGGCCGAGTTCCATAGAGAGTACAGCACATATTCGCACTGGACCATGTATTTCGACGGTTCAAAAATGCTCGCTGGGCTAGGTGCTGGAGTAGTGCTCACGTCACCAACAGGCGACAACATCTGCTACGTGTTACAGATCATGTACACCGACTCCAATAATGTGGAAGAATACGAAGCCCTTCTGCACGGGCTCCGGATAGCAGTCTCGATGGGCGTTAAACGCCTCGAGGTCTGAGGAGATTCCAACCTCGCCATCTCCCAGGTAAATGGTGAGTTTGATGCAAAAGACCCAAAAATGACAGTTGACCGGAATGCAGTCCTAAAAATCTCGGCCAGGTTCGAGGGGCTTGAATTTCATCATATCCCCCGTGATAGCAACCAGGCCGCCGATATCCTCACCCGAATGGGCGCTAAACGGGATAAGGTCCCTGAAAACACCTTCCTCGAATGGCTCTTCAAGCCATCCATAGTCTGGCATGACGACAAAGAAGCGTCGGAGTCAAACGACACAGGGCAATCCGCCCCACCCAAGGACGAAATGGAAGAAGATATAATTGGAGGATCCGCCATCCAGGAAACGGCTTCGGCTCACAAGGTCATGGCAATCATTGCACCCTGGACCGAGCCACTCCTCGCATACCTACTCTGCAAAGAGCTCCCCGAAGACCAAACTGACGCACGTTGGATTATAAGGCAGTCTAAAGCCTATAAAGTCCACGAGGGTGAGCTCTATAAGAAAAACACCACGGGCATCTGATGACCCACAAGTATAGGGGATCAATCGTAGTCCTTTCGATAAGTAAGAGTGTCGAACCCAACGAGGAGCAGAAGGAAATGACAAGCGGTTTTCAGCAAGGTATTCTCTGCAAGCACTGAAATTATCGGTAATAGATAGTTTGATAGCAAGGTAATTCATAACAAGTAACAAGTAGTAACGGTAACAAAGGTGCAGCAAGGTGGCCCAATCCTTTTTTAGCAAAGGACAAGCCAGAACGAACTCGAATAATAAGCAAAGCGTTCTCGAGGACACATGGGAATTTCACCTAGTCACTTTCATCATGTTTGTTTGATTCGCGTTCGCTACTTTGATAATTTGATATGTGAGTGGACCGGTGCTTGGGTGTTGTTCTTACTTGAACAAGCCTCCCACTTATGATTACCCCCTCTCGCAAGCATCCGCAACTACGAAAGAAGAATTAAGATAAATCTAACCACAACATGAAACATATGGATCCAAATCAGCCCCTTACGGAATAGCGCATAAACTAGGGTTTAAGCTTCTGTCACTCTAGCAACCCATCATCTAATTACTACTCCACAATGCCTTCTGAAAGCACATTTGCTCCCTTGGTGGTTTTGGTAATTTATGCCAACATACATATTGTTGGACTAATGCTTTTATCTAGTGAATTTCAGACAAGTTCAACAATGGCGTGGCATGGACAAGAGGACGTGGAACCCCTTCAAAATGCTAAGGACAAGGATTGGCAAAACATCAAGACTCTACATTTTTGGTTTAGTGATCCAAGATCACATTGAGTCCATAGGAAGGCCAATACTATTAAAAGGGGATGAGGTGTTGCTTAATGGTCTTTTTGCTCAAGTGCTTAGTGACAGTACTCCTAAACCCTCAACCACTCTCTCTACCCAAATAGTCCTAAACCTACATTCCAACTCAGCCCCACCGATATTTCCAATCCGGCCCCACCGAGTTCATTCAAGACTTAGCCACTGCCAAAACCCTAACAAATCGGATCCACCGAAATGGATCTCGGTCCCACCGAGATGGCCTTGCTAACTCTCTGTAATCGGTTGCATTCACTTCGGTCTCACCGAGTTATGCAAATCGGTCTCACCGAGATGGCCTGCCAAGTCTCTGTTGCCTTATTGCTTCACTTCGGTCCAACCGAGTTGATGCAATCGGTGCCACTGAGATGACGATTGCCCTAAGCCATTGCACTTCGGTCCATTCGAGTTGTTCGTATCGGTCCCACCGAGATTCCTAAAGTTCATATCTTTTACACAGTTCGGTGCTACCGAGATTATCGTTTCAGTGCCACCGAGTTGGGTCAAAAGTGTGTAACGGTTGGATTTTGTGTGGAGGCTATATATACCCCTCCACCACATCCTTCTCAGTAAGGAGAGCCATCAAAACGTGCCTACACTTCCACCATACATTTTCTGAGAGAGAACCACCTACTCATGTGTTGAGATCAAGATATTCCATTCCTACCATTTGAACCTTGATCTCTAGCCTTTCCCAAGTTGCTTTCCACTCAAATCCTTCTTCCACCATAGCCAAATCTGTGAGGAGTTGTTTGAGTGCTGGGAAGACTATCATTTGAAGCACAAGAGCAAGGAGTTCATCAACAACACACCGTTTATTACCTTTTGGAGAGTGGTGTCTCCTAGATTGGTTAGGTGTCACTTGGGAGCCTTCAACCAGATTTGGAGTTGAACCAAGGAGTTTGTAAGGGCAAGGAGATCGCCTACTTCATGAAGATCTACCCCGAGTGAGGCTAGTCCTTCGTGGACGTAAGCCATGGTGGAATAGACAAGGTTGCTTCTTCGTGGACCCTTCGTGGGTGGAGCCCTCCGTGGACTCGCGCAGCCGTTACCCTTCGTGGGTTGAAGTCTCCATCAACGTGGACGTACGATAGCACCACCTTTCAGAACCACGTCAAAAACCACCGTGTCCTCATTGCGTTTGATTTTCCATACTCTACCCCTTTACTTTCTGTACTATTGTATGCTTTACTATTTCCGCTGCTCAATCTCTAGATATGCATGTGTAGAAAGTATTGGAGTGATCTTAACTTGTGCCAAAATCTGCCTAAGTTCCAAGAGAAATTAAAAACTGCACCTTTGGTTGGTTAGGAGTCTATTCCCCCCCCCCTCTAGACCTATCTCCTCGATCCCACAATTGGTATCAGTGCATTGGTCTCCATTGCTTTGGTTTCATCACCATTGGAGGAAGATGGATGTGTCTACTTTGGGGAGTCTTAGACGTAGAGTGCCTATTCTCGATGGGGATTATTACAACTTTTGGAAGGATGAAATGCTTGATATCTTTGATGAATTTAACTTGAGCAAGTATATTCATAATCCTTATGTGCCCCCTATTGATCCCTTGCATCCTACTCATGAAGAGGAAATTGACATGCTTCGTAATCTTAGAACCGTCAATCTTATCATTAGAGGATTACCTAAGATTGTGCTTGGTTGTATGCAAAACTTTGAATGTGCTTATACTCTATGGCATGATTTAGAAAAGCGATATCCCGACTACTCTTTAAAGAGTCTAGATAAGATTCTTCATAAGGTTGTTGCTTTTCACAAGATGAGTCCTAATGATCCTAAGTTTGATGATTGCTTGTTTGAGCTTTGTGATCTTATGCGTGCCAAAGGAGATGTTAGAACTATTAGCAATATTGTCATGGAAGCCGTTAGAATTCATAAACTTGAACATTGTCATGATCATGAAACTAATGAATCTATTGCCCTAGGTAATAATCACATGCATGATGATGATGTTGAGCATGGCTACTATGATGAGAACGAAGAATTTGACATTGAATTCGAGAAGACCATGAGGAATCTCAGTCTTATGGCAAATCTTCGAGATTACATGGCCGGAGGAAAAGAGTGGATTCTTAATAGTGGATGTACCGATCACATGACTGGAGATAGAGACATGTTTCGTGAGCTTACTAAAAATGATGGTCCACGCAAGTATGTGACTTTTGGAGACAACTCCAAGGGTAAGGTACTTGGCCTTGGTAAGGTGGCCATATCCAATGATAGCTCCATACAAAATGTTATGCTTGTTGAATCTCTTGGTTACAATCTTCTTTCCGTATCTAGACTAGCCGATTTTGGTTTTAATGTTCTATTTACCAAAGTAGATTGCCAAGTGTTTCGTCAAGATAATCATAATATGGTCTTTACCGGCATTCGTAGAGGTGATCTTTACATTGTTGATTTCACTAAGAGAGCTCAACCTCGTACTTGTTTAATTGCTAAATCTTCTAAAGGTTGGTTATGGCATATAAGACTTGGACATGTCGGTATGCGTAACCTAGATAAACTTGTTAAAGGAGATCACATTCTTGGAGTGAAAGATGTTATATTTGACAAAGATAGACTTTGTAGTGCTTGCCAAGCAGGAAAACAAGTTGGAGGAAGCCATCCCATAAAGAACATTATGACCACAAGAAGACCACTCGAGCTACTTCATATGGATCTTTTTGGTCCCAACTCCTATAAGAGTCTTGGTGGTAACTCTTTCGGTTTCGTCATTGTTGATGATTTTTCCAGATTTACGTGGGTGTTCTTTCTTGATGACAAATTGCAGGTACAAAAGATCTTCAAGAACTTCGCAAGAAAGGCTCAAAATCAATTTGAAGTGAAGATCAAGAAGGTTCGAAGTGACAACGGAACGGAGTTCAAGAACACAAATGTGGACACTTTTCTTGATGAGGAGGGTATTTCACATGAGTTCTCGGCTACGTACACACCTCAACAAAATGGAGTTGTTGAGAGGAAGAACCGGACACTTATTGAGATGGCAAGAATAATGCTTGATGAATACAAGACGCCAAGACATTTTTGGGCGGAAGCGGTCGAAACAGCTTGTCATGCAACAAATCGACTATATCTTCACAAGTTTCTTGGTAAAACGGCGTATGAACTGCTCACCGGTAACAAACCACAAGTTGGATATTTTTGAGTATTTGGCTCAAAATGTTACATTCTTGATAAGCATCGTCGTTCAAAATTTTCTCCTAAATCTCATGAAGGTTTTCTACTTGGTTATGGATTGAACTCTCACACTTACCGTGTCTACAACAACTTCACTCGAAAAGTTGAAGAGACGGTAGATGTGAAGTTTGATGAGACTAACGGCTCGCAAGTCGAGCAATTGCCACTTGATGTAGGAGATCAAGAACCATCGGAAGCAATCCAAGACTTGCCCATTGGCAAGATTTGCCCCATGGAAGTAAAGGAGAGTACCTCGTCTATCCAAGTGGAAGCCCCAACTTCACGTCAAGGTGAACGACAAGTTGACATGGAAGCATCCACAAGTGGAACATGTCAAGACGATAGGAATGAGGAAGTGCAACAAGATGATCCACCTCAACCTCCTTCTCCACCTCCACAAGCGAACAACGACAACATCAACGAAGAAGAAGATGATGATGATGATGAGGAAGCCTCACCACAACCCAGGAAAAAGCTACCTCGAGTTAGAGCAAGAGTCGACAAGGATCATCCCGTCGAACAAATACTTGGAGATATCCAAACCAGGAGAATCACTCGCTCTAAATCTCGTTTAGCTAATTTTTGTGAGAATTACTCATTCCTCTCTAGTGTTGAACCTTTGAAGGTGGAAGATGCTCTCAAGGACCCCGATTGGGTGAATGCAATGCACGAAGAGCTGCACAACTTTGAGAGGAACCAAGTTTGGACATTGGTCGAGAAGCCCAAGGAAGAGCAAAACATCATTGGAACCAAATGGGTGTTTCGGAATAATCAAGATGAAGATGAACAAGTTGTACGCAACAAGGCTCGTCTCGTAGCACAAGGTTACACACAAGTCGAAGGTATGGACTATGGTGAGACCTATGCCCCCGTTGCAAGACTTGAGTCCATTCGCATTTTACTCGCTTATGCCAATCACCATGATATCACTCTTTACCAAATGGATATTAAAAGTGCTTTCTTAAATGGTGAAATTGAGGAGGAAGTGTATGTTAAACAACCTCCCGGCTTTGAGAATCCCAAGAAACCTAATCATGTGTACAAACTTCGTAAAGCTCTTTATGGTCTTAAACAAGCCCCTAGAGCTTGGTACAAATGCTTGACAAAGTTTCTTCTTGAAAAAGGTTTTGAAATTGGGAAGATTAATTCAACTTTGTTCACTAAGAGGGTTAATGGATAATTATTTGTATGCCAAATTTATGTTGATGATATTATATTTGGATCTACTAACCCCTCTTTTAGTGAAAAGTTTGGAAGGTTGATGTCGGAAAAGTTCGAGATGTCTATGATGTGTGAACTCAAATTCTTTCTTGGTTTGCAAATCAAGCAAACTAGGGAAGGTACCTTTGTCTCTCAAACAAAGTATACCAAGGACTTATTCAAGAAGTTCAACATGCAAGAGAGTAAAGGTATGGAAACTCCTATGCCCACGAGTGGGCATCTTGACTTGGCCAAGGATGGCAAACCTATTGATCAAAAGGTTTATCGATCTATGATTGGTTCATTACTATATCTATGTGCCTCCCGTCCCGACATTATGCTAAGTGTGTGCATGTGTGCACGATACCAAGCGGCACCAAAAGAGTGTCACCTTAAGGTGGTGAAAAGAATTGTGAGATACTTGATACATACACCAAACTTTGGCATATGGTACCCCAAAGGATCTTCTTTCAATCTTGTTGGCTACTCCGATTCGGACTATGCCGGAGACAAGGTTGACAGAAAATCCACTTCGGGTACATGTCAATTTCTTGGTAGATCTCTTGTGTCTTGGTCCTCCAAGAAACAGAATTCAGTATCTCTATCTACTGCCGAAGCGGAATACATTGCCGTGGGATCATGTTGTGCTCAATTACTATGGATGACACAAACTCTTAAAGACTATGGTGTGCATGTCAGACATGTACCATTACTTTGTGACAATGAGAGTGCTATTAAGATAGCACACAATCCCGTGCAACATTCTCGAACTAAGCATATTGAGGTTCGTCACTATTTTATTCGAGATCATGTTGAGAAAGGCGATATTGACCTTAAACATGTTCGTACCGACAAACAATTGGCAGACATCCTTACCAAACCCCTTGATGAGAAAGTGTTTTGTCACTTGAGAAGTGAGTTGAACATCGTAGATGCTTCAAATGTGAACTAGAGGTTCATGTGGATGCATACAAGGGCATGAGCATTCTTGACTAATCCATGATATCTTTCATGATCATCTTATATATTGGATATTTTGCTCCCGTGTATGGTATCTAACCTTTTGTAGGTACTTGGATAAGCTTCATGTCACAAGGTTGTGACACACTCTTATCATAAGCAATCTTGTATAACCCAAGTATCGACAATTGATGGTGGAACAAGGAACAAGACAACCTAAACATATCCTTTGACAACATTTGAGTTATGCTTCATTCTTGTCATTTTGGATATACATGTTGTTCCTTGCAAAACTAACCCATGTAGGAAGATGAACTACAAATGATAGGATAGCTCCAAACTTCAATTCATGAGCATCCACTTCAAGTTCAACTACATGATGGACTTCACCACCAAATCCCAATGTAAGTTCTCACATCTTAGAGAAGCTTTACTCAAAGACATGAGCTAAAGCAACTCAACAAGATGTGAATACATTGAAATGCTTAAAGGAAAAATGGCAACCCCATTTTGAGCTTAAACGATGAGTATGACCTATGATCAAGTGTTCTCACTTGACTCCTAAGTCAATATACTCTAACATAGGTGACCTAGTCGCCGACCAATCTAGATGAAGTTCTCTAGTGTTTCTTCTGTTTGTTCTCTTCTTGCTAGAGTGCTTCTTTAAAAAAAACTTCATCTAGACGTTTCTTTGCTTCGTTTCTGAGTTTATTTCTTTTCTTTTCACAGTTAATTCATTGCAAATCCTTGTGAGAATTCCTTTGCCTAGTGAGCTGAGTTGACAAATAGTTCCATTGCATCAAACTCGGTTCCACCGATTTGTTTCAACTCGGTGTCACCGATTTTGGCTGCCCTACGGAATTTTCTGTCAAATTTTTCCTGAGTTTTTCTGCTCCAGCTCCACTCAATGATTCTTATCCTCTACTTGCATCTAGGTGTGTTTCTCAAGGACCAAACCCACTTATTCAATAACCTTGAAGTCCCTTCTTGGAAATTGATGTCAAAGGGGGAGAGAGGAATACATCAAAGCTTATTATCACTACAAAGAGAATCACCTTACAAGAGGAGAGAATGTTACATGTTTCTAAGAGGGGAGAAACATGATTAGTTTGTTCTTTGGTTGTTCTAGTTTTCTCACCTTACCTACTCCCAATATCCAATGTTAGATTCAGGGGGAGAGGAAGTTCTTTAAGGGGAGACAACTATTTCTTTTGGGGACATGTCTGCTTCAAAGAAGTATTCACCTAGTGATACTATCTTCTACATGTCATCCCAATCTTGGTTTCTTGTTGATCTTGTGTATTTTCTTGAAGAAATTATCTTGTGTTATCTAACCTTGTTTTCTCAAGTGTATTTCTTCAGGTACTTGATCAAGAACTTCAAGGTAAGTATATGTATCACACTCATGAACATGATTGACCTCTTGCTAGTATATATTGTTTGCAAGGAGAAAATCATGGACACGTGGATATCTAAATGCTATATATATATTGCTCTGATGCATATAGCCAAGATACATGTTGCATGTATATTTCCCATGTGATATCATCATATTATATGCACCTCTTCAGGGGGAGTTCCAAGGAGTTCATACATGTTACATGTTTCCTTCAAAGCTTTCATACATACTTCTGCTATATCTGTATTTGAAGCTTTGATGTATGTTGTCATCAATTACCAAAAAGGGGGAGATTGAAAGCACATTTGCTCCCTTGGTGGTTTTGGTAATTTATGCCAACATACATATTGTTGGACTAATGCTTTTATCTAGTGAATTTCAGACAAGTTCAACAATGGCGTGGCATGGACAAGAGGACGTGGAACCCCTTCAAAATGCTAAGGACAAGGATTGGCAAAACATCAAGACTCTACATTTTTGGTTTAGTGATCCAAGATCACATTGAGTCCATAGGAAAGCCAATACTATTAAAAGGGGATGAGGTGTTGCTTAATGGTCTTTTTGCTCAAGTGCTTAGTGACAGTACTCCTAAACCCTCAACCACTCTCTCTACCCAAATAGTCCTAAACCTACATTCCAACTCAGCCCCACCGATATTTCCAATCCGGCCCCACCGAGTTCATTCAAGACTTAGCCACTGCCAAAACCCTAACAAATCGGACCCACCGAAATGGATCTCGGTCCCACCGAAATGGCCTTGCCAACTCTCTGTAATCGGTTGCATTCACTTCGGTCTCACCGAGTTATGCAAATCGGTCTCACCGAGATGGCCTGCCAAGTCTCTGTTGCCTTATTGCTTCACTCCGGTCCAACTGAGTTGATGCAATCGGTGGCACCGAGATGAGGATTGCCCTAAGCCATTGCACTTTGGTCCATCCGAGTTGTTCGTATCGGTCCCACCGAGATTCCTAAAGTTCATATCATTTACACAGTTCGGTGCTACCGAGATTATCGTTTCGGTGCCACCGAGTTGGGTCAAAAGTGTGTAACGGTTGGATTTTGTGTGGAGGCTATATATACCTTTCCACCACATCCTTCTCAGTAAGGAGAGCCATCAGAACGTGCCTACACTTCCACCATACATTTTCTGAGAGAGAACCACCTACTCATGTGTTGAGATCAAGATATTCCATTCCTACCATTTGAACCTTGATCTCTAGCCTTTCCCAAGTTGCTTTCCACTCAAATCCTTCTTCCACCATAGCCAAATCTGTGAGGAGTTGTTTGAGTGCTGGGAAGACTATCATTTGAAGCACAAGAGCAAGGAGTTCATCAACAACACACCGTCTATTACCTTTTGGAGAGTGGTGTCTCCTAGATTGGTTAGGTGTCACTTGGGAGCCTCCAACCAGATGTGGAGTTGAACCAAGGAGTTTGTAAGGGCAAGGAGATCGCCTACTTCGTGAAGATCTACCCCGAGTGAGGCTAGTCCTTCGTGGACGTAAGCCATGGTGGAATAGACAAGGTTGCTTCTTCGTGGACCCTTCGTGGGTGGAGCCCCCCGTGGACTCGCGCAGCCGTTACCCTTCGTGGGTTGAAGTCTCCATCAACGTGGATGTACGATAGCACCACCTATCGGAACCACGCCAAAAACCACCATGTCCTCATTGCGTTTGATTTTCCATACTCTACCCCTTTACTTTCTGTACTATTGTATGCTTTACTATTTCCATTGCTCAATCTCTAGATATGCATGTGTAGAAAGTATTGGAGTGATCTTAACTTGTGCCAAAATCTGCCTAAGTTCCAAGAGAAATTAAAAACTGCACCTTTGGCTGGTTAGGAGTCTATCCCCCCCCCCCCTCTAGACCTATCTCCTCGATCCCACACCTTCCCTTAGGCCCAAAGATGGTGAAGTGTCATGTAGTCGATGTTCACACGACACCACTAAAGGAAGCAACAACATACATATCATTAAAATATCGAACGAATACCAAATTCACATGATTACTTATGACAAGACTTCTCCCATGTCCTCAAGAACAAAAGTAACTACTCACAAATCATATTCATGTTCAAGATCAGAGGGGTATTCAATATCATTAAGGATCTGAACATATAATCTTCCACCAAATAAACCAACAAGCATCAACTACGAGATGTAATCAACACTACTAGCAACCCACATGTACCAATATGAGGTTTTGAGACAAAGATTGAATACAAGAGATGAACTAGAGTTTGAGATGAGATGGGGCTAGTGAAGATGTTGATGAAGATTGGTCCTCCCACGATGAGAGGACCGTTGGTGATGTCGATGGCTTCAATTTCCCCCTCCCGGAGGGAAGTTTCCCCGACGGAATTGCTCCGCCGGAGAGCAAAAGTGTTCCTGCCCAGGTTCCGCCTCGAGACGGCAGCGCTTCATCCCAAAAGTCTTCTTCTAATTTTTTTCTAGGGTAAATGGCTTCATATAGTAGAAGATGGGCTTCAGAGGCCTGCCAGGGGCCCCACAAGCTCGGGGGGCGCGCCTAGGGGGGTAGGGCGCGCCCCCCAGGCTTGTGGCTACCTGGTGGGTCCCCTTCTGTTGATTCTTTCGCCAGTATTTTTTATATATTCCAAAATAATTCTCCGTAAATTTTTAGGTCATTTGGAGATGTGTAGAATAGCTATCTCTGTTTCACCCCTTTCTGGTCCAGAATTCCAGCTGCCGGCAATCTCCCTCTTCATGTGAAACTTGCAAAATAAGAGAGAAAAGGCATAAGAATTGTATCATAGAGTGAAATAATGATCAAAAACATAATAAATAACAGTAGGAAAATATGATGCAAAATGGACGTATCAACTCCCCCTAGCTTAGACCTCGCTTGTCCTCAAGCAAAAAACCGAAATTGATAATCATGACTACATGTTTAGAGAGAGAGGTGTCGATAAAACAAAATAAGGACATGAAAGCATCATGATCTTTATTATAACAGCAATATATCATCATAAAACTTCTCATAACAAAGTAACAATTCATCCACACATTAAAGTATGAACCATAAACCGTATTGAAAACTAACAAACTATGATCTCAGTCACTGAAGCAATTTCAATTCATCATATTATCAGAAAGAGTCTATGTAAGAGCTTTGTTTAGCAAGTTCACATACTCAACTATCATTTAGTC
The DNA here is from genome assembly GCA_039707655.1 of Elymus sibiricus. Taxonomy (NCBI): domain Eukaryota; kingdom Viridiplantae; phylum Streptophyta; class Magnoliopsida; order Poales; family Poaceae; genus Elymus; species Elymus sibiricus. The sequence goes on from CM077676.1 coordinate 314,445,154, forward strand.
TTCTATGATTGCTGACACTCACGGCATACTTATGGAGCAAAAGTTTCAGGTAGACACATAGAAAGATAGGGGCTTATAATTTCGCCTCCCAACGTATTTACCTCAAGGGTAATGTCAACAATAATAACTCATGATCACTTATATTCAACGGGATATATGTGCTTAGATCTTTCCCACCACATGATGCTTGCCAAGAGACAAAATAAAAACGGAATAGAGGAGAATACTATTGACTCTTGCATGAAAGTAAATACACAAAGTAAAAGATAGGCCCTTCGCAGAGGGAAGCAGAGGTTGTCATGCGCTTTTTGTTTTTGGATGTGCAAACTCTTAATGTAAAGGAACGTCACTTTATATTGCCCCTTGTGATAGCAACCTTTATTATGCAGTCTGTCGCTTTTATTTGTTCACCATCACAAGATCGTACAAAGCTTATTTTCCCTTACAATAAAAAATCATACATATTTAGGAGCATTTTTTATTGCTTTTGCACCGATGACAACTTACTTGAAGGATCTTATTCAATCCATAGGTAGATATGGTGGACTCTTATGACATGAAACTGGTTTTAAGGGTTTTTGGATGCACAAGTAGTATCTCTACTTAGTATAGAATTTTGGCTAGCAAAAGATAGGGGGAAACACCACATGTTAGAGGATCCAAAACAATATAACTTCTATGTGAATATAAACAAACATAACTCATTATGTTGTCTTCCTTGTCCAACGTTGACTATTTGACATAGAATATTTAATGGGGGCTCACAATCATAAAAGATGTCCAACATAGTATATTTATATGTGAGACCTCTCTTCCCTTATTACTTTTCATGAATTGCAACAATGACCAATGCTATGTTTGTTAACTTCCAACAAGTTTTATCAATTATACTTCTTTTAAGTGAAGTCATCACTCCCTATGGGATTAGCACATGATCTTACTTTTTATTCTCTTTGTTTTATTTCTAAGATTGGATCAACAAAAGCAAAACACTCAACCCAAACTACTCTTTATTATATAGCTTTCACACACGATTACATAGATAGATAGATCACAAAGCAAGCACTCTAAACTAAATCATACTAAAACTTTATTCTTCTAAATCACGAAATAACTAAGGATCGAACTAAGATAGGTAATGATGATAAAAGTGATGGTGATACGATACCGGGGCACCTCCCCCAAGCTCGGCACAAGCCAAGGGTGGTGCCCATACCCGTTTACTCAAGTGTCCTTCTTCGGTGATGGTGATGATGATCAGGTAGGCTTGTCCTCCGTCTTCCAAGGCATAGGCTCTCCGTCATAAAAGGATGAATGTGTTTCCGGAGTCCTGAAATTTGCAGCTAAACTCATACCTTTGAACTTGGCCTCATACTCAAAATTTTGGTTTTGTAGATCATAGATTTGGGCTTGAAGAAAATCAATCCGGTCATTGAGCTTGAAGATGACGTCCCCAATATTCTTGTCGTCCACCTTGTGCTCACGGATGAATTTCGTGATCATGGAGTGGTTAGCACTAAGTCCACGCTCCACCATCCCTTGGCACTTGGAGATCTCTTGTTCCACCGCTTCCAGCCTGGCCTTCTCGCTCCCGGTCTTCTTACGTCCTTGAATGTCCCGAATGTGGAGCACCCCCTCACGCATCTCAATGGCTTGAGGGTGCTTCATCACCTCCAGTAAGTACGGATTGATGACCTTCTCGTAGAACTTGTCCTTGGACGAGCTTGGAGATGCCATGGCGATCTAGATCTGTCAGAAAAACAACCCAAAACAAGAACAGAGGAGAAACTTGCGATACGGTGGTCAAAACACCCGTGAGTATATATAATGAATTTTTCCCGTACAGGACAAGTAATATGGAAGAAAAACGGAGTCTGGAAAGTCCACAAGGGAGCCACAAGCCTGGTAGGCGCGCCCTGGGGGTAGGGCGTGCCCCCCAGGCTTGTCGCCTCCTCGTGCACTTTTCGGATTGTTTCTTATTTTCCTAATTTTTTATATATTCCAAAATGAACAGAAAGTACTTTTATGGAATTTTTGGAGTCGGTTTACTTACCGTACCACGTACCTACTCCTTTTCAGGGTTCTGGAGCGTTCCGGAAGGTTTCCTCTATGTATTCTTCCGGTGTCATTGTTTGAATAATATTAGTTTCAACATTAATGGGCGTACCTGAGATATAATGTTTAATTCTTTGACCATTAACCACTCTCGGATTATTGCCTTCAGAGTTGTTTATTTTGATGGCTCCGGAGCGATAAACTTCTTCGACGATGTATGGTCCGTCCCATTTAGAGAGAAGCTTTCCTGCAAAGAATCTTAAACGAGAATTGTATAATAAAACATGATCGCCTACTTTGAATTCCCGTTTTTGACTTCTCTTATCATGCCATCTTTTAACTTTTTCTTTAAACAACTTGGCATTTTCATAGGCTTGGGTTCTCCATTCATCTAGGGAGCTAATATCAAATAACCTCTTTTCACCGACAAGTTTAAAATCATAGTTAAGTTCTTTAATTGCCCAATATGCTTTATGTTCTAACTCAAGAGGTAAATGACATGCTTTTCCATTAACCATTTTATATGGAGACATACCCATAGGATTTTTATAAGCAGTTCTATAAGCCCATAATGCATCGTCAAGTTTCTTAGACCAATTCTTTCTAGATCTATAAACGGTCTTTTACAAAATTAATTTTATTTCTCTATTAGTTAATTCAACTTGACCACTAGACTGAGGATGATAAGGAGATGCAATTCTATGATTAACATCATACTTAGCAAGCAATTTACGGAAAGCACCATGAATAAAATTTGAACCACCATCAGTCATTAAATATCTAGGGACTCCAAACCTTGGAAATATAACTTCTTTAAGCATTTTAATAGAAGTGTTATGATCAACACTACTAGTTGGAATAGCTTCTACCCACTTAGTAACGTAATCAACAACAACTAGAATATGAGTATACCCATTAGTGGAAGGAAAAGGTCCCATATAATCAAAACCCCAAACATCAAATGGTTCAATAACAAGTGAGTAATTCATAGGCATTTCCTAACGTCTACCAACATTACCAATTCTTTGACATTCATCACAAGAGAGGACAAACTTACGTGCATCTTTGAAAAGAGTAGGCCAATAAAAACCAGATTATAATACCTTGTGTGCAGTTCTGTCACCCGCATGGTGTCCTCCATATGCTTCGGAGTGACACTTCTATAGGATTTGTTCCTGTTCATGCTCAGGTACACAACGCCTAATAATACCATCTACTCCTTCTTTATATAAATGTGGGTCATCCCAAAAGTAATGTCTTAATTCAAAGAAAAACTTTTTCTTTTGTTGGTATGTGAAACTAGGTGGTATATATTTAGCAATAATGTAATTAGCATAGTCTGCATACCAAGGAATGTTATGAGAAGCATTTATCACAGCTAATTGTTCATCAGGAAAATCATCATTAATAGGAAGTGGGTCATCAAGAACATTTTCCATTCTAGACAGATTATCAGCTACGGGATTCTCAGCTCCCTTTCTATCAATAATATGCAAATCAAATTCTTGTAGCAACAGAACCCACCTAATAAGTCTAGGTTTAGCATCTTTCTTTTCCATAAGATATTTAATAGCAGCATGATCAATGTGAATAGTAACTTTAGAATCAACAATGTAAGATCTGAATTTATCACATGCAAACACAACTGCTAAAAATTCCTTCTCAGTAGTAGCATAATTTCTTTGAGCATTGTCTAAGGTTTTACTAGCATAATGAATACCATTTAATTTCTTATCAACTCTTTGACCTAGAACATCACCAATAGCATAATCACTAGCATCACACATAATTTCAAAGGGTAAGTTCCAATCAGGCGGTTAAACAATAGGTGCAAAAATTAAGGCTTTCTTAAGTATTTCAAAGGCTTCTTCGCAATCATCATCAAAAACAAATAGAACATCTTTTTGAAGAAGATTAGTAAGAGGTCTAGAAATTTTAGAGAAGCCTTTTATAAACCTTCTATAAAAACCAGCGTGGCCAAGGAAACTTCTTATACCTTTAATATCTTTAGGACATGACATTTTCTCAATGGCATCAACTTTAGCTTTATCAACTTCAATACCTCTTTTAGAAATTTTATGCCCAAGGACTATACCTCTGTTCACCATAAAGTGGCACTTCTCCCAATTCAAGGCAAGATTAGTTTCTTCACATCTCTGCAAAACTCGATCAAGGTTGCTTAAGAAATCATCAAAAGATGTTCCGTATACGGAAAAATCATCCATGAAAACCTCAACAATATTTTCACAAAAGTCAGATAATATAGCAGTCATACATCTTTGAAAGGTAGTGGGTGCATTACATAAACCAAAAGGCATACGGCGATAAGCATAAGTTCCAAAAGGACAAGTAAAGGTGGTTTTCTCTTGATCTTCTTGTGATACAGGTGATATGTCTCCAACGTATCTATAATTTATGAAGTATTCATGCCATGTTTATAACAATTTCATATGGTTTTGGTATGATTTGATTAGAACTTACCCGGACTGATGCTGTTTTCAGTAGAACTACCGTGGTGTTGTTTTTCGTGAAGAAATAAAAGTTCTCGGAATGAGCTGAAAATTTACGGTGATTTTTTATGGACCAAATGAGACCCCCGAAGTACCAGAGATGGACCAGAAGAGCCACGAGGGCACGACAAGCCTGGGGGCGCGCCCTCCCCCCTGGCCGCACTCCCCAAGCTTGTCGCTCCCTCATGGCCCCCCTTGACGTGAAACCAATGCCAAAAACTCCTATAAATATAGAAAACCCCAGAAAGAAACCTAGAACTTCCACGCCGCCGCCGCAAGCCTCTATACCAAAGAAAACCCATCTGGAGCCCTGTTCCGGCACCCTGCCGGAGGACGGAATCATCACCGGAGGCCATCTTCATCATCCCGGCAGTCTCCATGACGAGGAGGGAGTAGTTCACCCTCGGGGCTGAGGGTATGTACCAGTAGCTATGTGTTTGATCTCTCTCTCTCTCTCTTGTGTTCTTGATTTGGCACGATCTTGATGTAACGCGAGCTTTGTTAATATAGTTGGATCATATGGTGTTTCTTCCCCCTCTATCTTTGATGTGATGAATCGAATCTTTCCCTTTGAGGTTTCGTTATTGTTGGATTGAATATTTCAGATTTGAGAACACTTGATGTATGTCTTGCATGTGGATACCCGTGGTGACAATGGGGTATTCTATTGATTCACTTGATGTATGTTTTGGTAATCAACTCGTGGATTCCCGTGACCTTGGGGTGATCTAGGCATAGGGGTTGGTTGCACGTTTTCATTATCTTTTCTCCGATAAGAAACTTTGGGGGTACTCTTTGAAGTTCTTTGTGTGGATTGAATATTATGAATTTGAAGTTGTTTGATGCATATCGAATAATCAGCTCACGGATACTTGTGGTGACATTGGAGTATCTAGGTGACATTAGAGTTGGTTGATGCGTATCATATGGTGTTATTTTAGTACGAACTCTAGGGCTGTTTGTGACACTTATAGGGATGGCTCAATAGATTGATCGGAAAGGATAACTTTGAGGTGGTTTCGTACCCTACAACAATTTCTTTCTTATGTTCTCCGCTAATAGGAACTTTGGAGTGATTCTTTATCGCACGTTGAGGGATTGTTATATGATTCAATTATGTTAGCATTGTCGAGAGATTGCACTAGTGAAAGTATGAACCCTAGGCCTTGTTTTAAAGCATTGCAATACCGTTTGTGCTCATTTTTATTACTTGCTACCTTGCTGTTTTTTATTTTTCAGATTACAAAAACCTATTGCTACTATCCATACTACACTTGTATCACCATCTCTTCGCCGAACTAGTGCACCTATACAATTTACCATTGTATTGGGTGTGTTGGGGACACAAGAGATTTCTTGTATTTGCAGGGTTGTTTGAGAGAGACCATCTTCATCCTACGCCTCCCACGGATTGATAAACCTTAGGTCATCCACTTGAGAGAAATTTGCTACTGTCCTACAAAACTCTGCACTTGGAGGCCCAACAACGTCTACAAGAATAAAAGTTGCGTAGTAGACATCAAGCTCTTTTCTGGCGCCGTTGCCGGGTAGGTAAGTGCTTGAAGGTATATCTTTAGATCTTGCAATTGAATCTTTTAGTTTCTTGTTTTATCACTAGTTTGGTTCATTAAAGAAAACTACAAAAAAATGGAATTAAGGTTGCCTCAAATACTTCATCTTTATAATATCTTTCTTGAAAATGATGGATCGGAAAATTGTGCCAAAGTGTTAGAAGAAGAATTCAATAAAATGTTTGGCATAAAATCTTTGAATGATGAGCATGATTGCAATGTTGTTAGTATGAATTCTTTGAATATCCATGATGCTAATGATATGCAAACCCACAAGCTTGGGGATGCTATGTTTGATTGGGATGATATGTTTGAGAATTTATTTGCTGCAAATAATGTTTGCCCTAATCTTGGGGATGCAATGTTTAATGAATATGATCTTTTTATCCCCCCTACTTTTGATGAGCAAATTTATTATGATGATGGCATGCCTCCTATCTATGATGATTGCAATAATAATGAAAGTGGGTTTGGAAGAGTGTCAACTTTAGGTAATGATTATCCCACTATTTTGGAGGGTGTTCAATCTTATAATAATGATAAAAGTGGATTTGGAGAGGTCATGGCCTTATTTAATGATGATTCCACAATTTCAAAAGAGGTTTCAATTGATTATGATGAGAACAAAATTGCTACTTATGATGATTATTGTGATGATACTTATGTTATGAAAAGTAGTGATGATTATTATTATAATACTTGTCAAAATTATGAATATCATTTTTTTGAACATTACTCTTTTAATGTGGAAACAATTTTTAGTATTCAAATTTCATACGATACTCCCACTACTATTGATGAGAAGAAATTTGGTTATGTGGAGAGTAATAAAAATTCTATTCTTGTGGATCATGAAAAGAATGCTTTATGTGATAGATATATTGTTGAATTCATTCATGATGCTACTGAAAATTATTATGAGAGAGGGATATATGTTTATAGATATCTCAATAATATCAAGTTACCTCTCTATGTGTTGAAAGTATTGAAGCTATGCTTGTTTTGCCTTCCTACGCTAGTTGATTTTTGCTCCCATAAATTGTTTGCTCACAAAATCCCTATGCATAGGAAGTGGGTTAGGCTTAAATGTGCTTGTCATATGCTTCATGATGCTCACCTCATGTTTCAATTCATCAATTTTATGTGAGCATCATTAGAATCATCATGCCTAGCTAAAAAGGCATTAAAGAAAAGCGCTTGTTGGGAGACAACCCAATATTTATACCTATTGTTTTTGTGTGTTCACGTGATTAAGCTACTGTAGTATTCATGTTTTATAGCTTTTATTTAAATAAAGTGCCAAGTAAGACCTTTGGGATAGTGTGGATGATAGTATAATTGATGCTGTTTGAAAACAAAAACTTTTGCGTTCAGTGCTAGAATTTCGGTTCTGTACTTGATGTCAATAATTGCTGAATTTTTTACACAACATTGGAATACAAATTGTCTACATTGTCCTAATTTTTCAGAATTTTTGGAGTTACAGAAGTATGACTTTAATTCAGATCTTTACAGATTGTTCTGTTTTTGACAGATTCTGTTTTTAATACATAGTTTGCTTGTTTTAATGTTTCCATAGATTATACTGAGTGATATAAATTGTGGAAATGATAGAGTATAGTAGGAATTATGTGATAACAATTATGGATCTTGTCTTGACAGTACCTAAGTGGATGATTTGTTTTTATCATACTAACCTATCTCACGAAGTTCCGTTAAGTTTTGTGTGATTGAAGTTTTCAAGTTTTGGGTGAGATATCGATATGAGGAGAATAAGGTGTGGCAAGACCCTAAGCTTGGGGATGCCCAAGGCACCCCAAGGTAATATTCAAGGAAGACTCAAGCATCTAAGCTTGGGGATGCCACGGAAGGCATCCCCTCTTTCGTCTTCAACATTATCGGTAACCTCACTTGGGACTATATTTTTATTCGTCACATGATATGTGTTTTGCTTGGAGCATCATTTTATTTGAGTTGGATTTGCTTGCTGTTATTTAGAATAATGTTTTGTATCTTTTATTACAATAAAAGTGTCAAGTATAGCCTTTACCATGCTTAGCTTGCAAGTGTATGAGTTGTTGTTTCAAAACAGAAAGTTTGCTGTTATTGCTTAAATTCTCTAGAAAGTCAGAATGTGATAAAATCTTGAAATTTTGAAACAGTAAGATATGATAAATTTTCTACAGTGTGGTAAATTTTCAGAATTTTTGGAGTTAAATAAGTATGGATCTCGCCTCATCCTTTACAGACTGTTCTGTTTAGACAGATTGCTGTTATTATTACATTGTTTGCATATGTTTGCTTGTTTAATGATTCTATTTGAGGATAGGAGTATTAAATATGCAGAGGCATTTAGTGTGAAATGTTTAATTATAATTTTAGTGATTTGTTATAGTAGAGAATGATAAGGTTTTGCATTGATTTATACTAACTTATCTCACGAGTTCTTGTTGAGTTTTGTGTGGATGAAGTTTTTAAGGATTAGGGAAACCGTGATATAAGAGGAATTAAGGAGACACAAGAGATCAAGATTGGGGATGCCCAAGGCATCCCAAGTTAATATTTCAATAAGTCTCAAGCATCTAATCTTGGGGATGCCCCGGTAGGCATCCCACCTTTCTTCATCAACAACTATCGGTTTGTCTCGCTTGAGCCTAAGTTTTTATTTGTTCACATGATTTGTGCTATTCTTGGTGTGTCTTTTCATTTTGCTTGCTGTTTTAACAAAGTATTTGGATCTGAAATTTTTATTTGGAGAGAGCCTTCACATAGCTACTTAATTAATTAACTACTCATTATTCTTCACTTATATCTTTTGGAGTAGTTTGTCATTCACTCTTGTGCTTCAATTATATCATATGAGTAAATTGTTGAATGAATTGAATATCATAAAGTTGAAATTATATGTGCTTCATATGCTTGTCTCATGCGTAGAAATATTTCACATTTGGTTTAGAAAGTAAAATCTATTGAAGTTTGACAATCACAATATTAGTCATACGAGCAATTCGTGAAAGATAGTATAAGGAAGAGAACTTTCACATATAAATATATTATCTTGGACATCTTTTATGATTGTGAATACCCATTAATTATTTTCAAACTTGAGCAAATTGGTTGAAGTTGGACAAGGAAGACAACGTAATGAGTTATGTTTGGGTATATTTGCATAGAAGTTATATTGTTATGGATCCTCCAACATGTGGTGCTTGCTTAGGATCTTTTGCTAGCCAAAAAATCATACTAAGTAGAGATACTACTTGTGCATCCAAAAAACCTTAAACCCAGTTTCTTCCATGAGTGTCCACCATACCTACCTATATACGGTATTACCCCGTCGTTCCAAGTAAATTTGCATGTGCCACCTCTAATCATTCAAATAAGCATCTGTTTTGTGTGCCTGTACCGCTCATGAAGCGGCAGGGGGTGGTCAGTATCTTCCATGCTAAGCGGGTTATTCTCATAATGGGTGTTTATTCACTTGTCATTGCACAAGAGAGGCTGGTAATTGGGATGCCCAGTCCTGTAATCAAAATGAAAAAAATATATATAATGAAACAAACTCCCCCAAAAAGTTGATTGTATGGAGGGCACCCGAGGATTCGGCTAGCCATGGCTTGTGTTTGAATGGTTGAGGCGGAGTAAACTTTACCTTTCCGCTTGGGAACCGCCTATAATGTGTTTAGCATGGAAGATATTGAGAACTCTCGATCGTGACGTTGACAGGAAAGGCATGCCTCTCAAAATGTATTCCTCTCTATTTTAAGCTATGAGCTCTGGCACCTCTGCAAATCCCTGCTTCCCTCTGCGAAGGGGCATTCTATTTACTTTTATGCTATTTACTTTCATGTTATTTACTTTTTATGTTGAGTCAATTTCTTATTCCAACATATTTGGCAAGCATTATGTGGTGGGGAAAGATCCAGGCACATATAGCCATTCAAATATATTTGATCATGAATTATTATTGTTGATAATTATCTCTATGATAAATAAGTTGGGAGGCGAAACATTAAGCCCCTATCTTTCTCTGTGTTCAATGGATGCCATTTGTTCTAAAAATATGCTTTGAGTACTAGCAATCATAGAATACTATATGATAATTGAGTATGTGGAGCTCTTACTTAGACTTTGTTGAAAATGAGATGCATTGAAATTGTTTGGTGACTAAGAACATAGGTTGTTAAGTTTCAAGAGAATGCATTGTTTGAACCATAACATGTGAATTGATTGCTACTTTATCATGATGAGTTTTATGAGAAAGAGTTGCTGTTATGATGCTAGAAAAAGTGATTGGAATTATCATTGATCAAACTTATGCACTATGCTAGCATTCACACTTCATAAATTATTTCTTTTATCGTTTACCTACTCGAGGACGAGCAGGAATTAAGCTTGGGTATGCTGATACGTCTCCAACGTATCTATAATTTATGAAGTATTCATGCCATGTTTATAAAAATTTCATATGGTTTTGGTATGATTTGATTAGAACTAACCCGGACTGACGCTGTTTTCAGCAGAACTACCGTGGTGTTGCTTTTTGTGCAGAAATAAAAGTTCTCGGAATGAGCTGAAAATTTACGGTGATTTTTTATGGACCAAAAGAGACCCCTAAAGTACCAGAGATGGACCAGAAGAGCCATGAGGGCACGACAAGCCTGGGTGGCGCGCCCTCCCCCTAGTCGTGCCCCCCGAGCTTGTCGCTCCCTCGTGGGCCCCCCTTGACGTGAAACCAATGCCAAAAATTCCTATAAATATAGAAAACCCCAGAAAGAAACCTAGAACTTCCACGCACGCCGTAGCAAGCCTCTATACCGAAGAAAACCCATCTGGAGCTCTGTTCTGGCACCCTGCCGGAGGAGGGAATCATCACCGGAGGCCATCTTCATCATCCCGGCGGTCTCCATGACGAGGAGGGAGTAGTTCCCTCTCGGGGCTGAGGGTATGTACCAGTAGCTATGTGTTTGATCTCTCTCTCTCTCTCGTGTTCTTGAGATGGCATGATCTTGATGTATCGCGAGCTTTGTTGATATAGATGAATCATATGGAGTTTCCCCCTCTCTATCTTCTTGTGATGAATTGAGTTTTCCCTTTGAAGTTTTCTTATCGGATTGAGTCTTTAAGGATTTGAGAACACTTGATGTATGTCTTGCATATGGATATCTGTGGTGACAATGGGATATTCACTTGAGTCACTTGATGTATGTTTTGGTGATCAACTTGCGGGTTCCGTGACCTTGGGGATTTATGCATAAGGGTTGGCACACGTTTTCGTCTTGACTTTCCGGTAGAAACTTTGGGGCACTCTTTGAAGTTCTTTGTGTTGGTTTGAATAGATGAATCTGAGATTGTGTGATGCATATCGTATAATCAAACCCGTGGGTAGTCGTGGTGACATTGGAGTGCCTAGGTGACATTAGAGTTTTGGTTGATGTGTATCTTAAGGTGTTATTCTAGTACAAACTCTAGGGCTGTTCGTGACAATTAATGGGGATGGCTCATAAGATTGATCGGAAAGGATAACTTTGAGGTGGTTTCGTACCCTACAACAATTTCTTCGTTTGTTCTCCGCTATTTGTGACTTTGGAGTGAACTCTTCGTCGCACGTGAGGGATTTACATATGATTCAACTATGTCAACAATGTTGGGAGATCGCACTAGTGAAAGTATGAACCCTAGGCCTTGTTTCTAAGCATTGCAATACCGTTTTTATGCCCGTGTTGGTTTACCAGAATATCCATCTAGGAAATAAAAGTGTGTATGCTTAGACAATCTTTCTAACATTTGACCAATAAAAGGTAAAGGGTAATGATCATTCCTAGTAGCTTTATTTAATTTCCTGAAGTCAATTACCATCCTATAACCAGTTACAATTCTTTGTGGGATAAGTTCATTTTTATCATTAGGAACAACGGTAATGCCTCCTTTCTTAGGAACACAATGAAGAGGGCTTACCCATCTACTATCAGCTATGGGATAAATTATACCTGCCTCCAAAAGATTTAATATTTCAGTTCTTACCACATCTTTCATTTTAGGATTCAAGCGACGTTGATGATCAATGACAGGTTTAGCATCTGGCTCCATATTAATCCTGTGCTGACATAGAGTGGGACTAATGCCCTTAAGATCATCAAGAGTATATCCAATAGCAGCACAGTGCTTCCTCAGAGTTTTAAGTAATCTCTTTTCTTCATGCTCTGAAAGGTTAGCACTAATAATAACATGATATATCTTCTTTTCATCAAGATAAGCATACTTAAGTGTATCAGGTAGTTTCTTTAATTCAAACACAGGATCGCTCTTGGGTGGTAGAGGATCTCCCAAGGTTTCAATAGGCAAATTATGTTTAAGGATAGGTGCTTGTTTAAAGAATAATTCATCTATTTCATTTCTTTCATTCATATGCATGTCATTCTCATGGTCAAGCATATATTGTTCCAAGAGATCATTAGGAGGCACAACAATAGAAGCAAGACCAATAATTTCATCTTTATTGGGTAATTCTTTATCATGAGGTTGTCTACGAAACTTGGAGAAATTAAATTCATGAGACATATCACCAAAATTAACACTAACAATTTCTTTATTGCAATATATCTGAGAATTTACTGTATTCAAGAAAGTCTACCAAATATAATGGGACAAAAATCATCTTGTGGCGATCCAAGAACTAGAAAATCAGTAGGGTATTTGATCGTACCACACAAGACTTGAACATCTCTAACAATCCCAAGTGGAGTAATAGTATCTCTGTTTGCAAGCTTAATAGTAACATCAATATCTTCAATCTCAACAGGTGCAATATTATTCATGACTTCTTGATATAATGAAAAAGGGATAGCACTCACACTAGCACCAATATCACATAAACCATGATAGCAATGATCTCCAATTTTAACAGAAATAACAGGCATGCCAACTACAGGTTTATTTTTATCTTTAGTGTCTGACTTAGCAATTCTAGTTGCTTCATCACAGAAATATATGACATGTCCATCAATGTTATCAACCAAAAGATCTTTAACCATTGCAACATTGGGTTCAACTTTAATTTGTTCAGAAGGTATAGATGTTCTTATATTACTTTTGTTAACCACATTTGAAGTTTTAGCATGTTCCTTAATCCTAACAGGGAAAGGTGGTTTCTCAATATAAGCAGTAGGCACAACTGAATCGGCATGGTAAACAATTGTTTCTTCCTTAACACTAATAGGTTCTTCTTTTAATTCAATAGGTGGATGATATTTAAACCATTTCTCTTTAGGGAGATCAACATGAGCAGCAAAAGATTCACAAAATGTGGCTACTATCTCAGAGTCAAGTCCATATTTAGTACTAAAATTATGAAAAGCATCAATTTCCATAAAAGACTTAACACAATCAAACTTGAGATTTATACCTGACTCTTTACCTTTGTCAATTTCCTAATCTTCAGACTTGCGTTTAATTCTTTCAAGAAGATCCCATTTGAATTCAATAGTCCTCTTCATAAAGGAACCAGTAGAAGAAGTATCGAGCATGGATTGATCATTATGAGAAAGCCGAGCATAAAAGTTCTGAATAATTATTTCTCTTGAGAGCTCATGATTGGGGCATGTATGCAACATATACTTAAGCCTCCCCCAAGCTTGAGCGATACTTTCTCCTTCATGAGATCAAAAATTATATATATAATTCCGATCACGATGAACCAAATGCATAGGATAAAACTTCTGGTGAAATTCCAGGTTCAACCGGTTCCAATCCCATGTTCCAGTATCATCACATAGCCTATACCATGTCAATGCCTTTCCCTCCAAAGATAAAGGGAATACCTTCTTCTTAACTCCATCTCCGGATAAACCTGCAAGCTTAAACAATCCACAAATTTCATCCACATATATCAAGTGCATGTCAGGATGCACCGTTCCATCTCCTGCATAAGGATTAGCTAGCAGTTTCTCTATCATACCCGAAGGAATTTCATAGTAAATATTTTTAGTAGGTTCAGTAGATTGAGGAGCAACTCTTAATGCTTCCGGTCGAGGTGAAGATACCCCGAACAAACCCCTCAAAGGATTACTTTCCATAGTGACAAGTAACAGTAAATTTTAGCATGTAATATAAATGTTTCCTTACCAAATTCCATTCACCAAAGGCGCTTCACTCCCCGGCAATGGCGCCAGAAAAGAGTCTTGATGACCCACAAGTATAGGGGATCAATCGTAGTCCTTTCGATAAGTAAGAGTGTCGAACCCAACGAGGAGCAGAAGGAAATGACAAGCGGTTTTCAGCAAGGTATTCTCTGCAAGCACTGAAATTATCGGTAACAGATTGTTTGATAGCAAGGTAATTCGTAACAAGTAACAAGTAGTAACGGTAACAAAGGTGCAGCAAGGTGGCCCAATCCTTTTTTATAGCAAAGGACAAGCCGGAACGAACTCATATAATAAGCAAAGCATTCTCGAGGACACATGGGAATTTCATATAGTCACTTTCATCATGTTTGTTTGATTCGCGTTCGCTACTTTGATAATTTAATATGTGGGTGGACCGGTGCTTGGGTGCTATTCTTACTTGAACAAGCCTCCCACTTATGATTACCCCCTCTCGCAAGCATCCGCAACTACGAAAGAAGAATTAAGATAAATCTAACCATAGCATGAAACATATGGATCCAAATCAGCCCCTTACGGAATAGTGCATAAACTAGGGTTTAAGCTTCTGTCACTCTAGCAAGCCATCATCTAATTACTACTCCACAATGCCTTCCCTTAGGCCCAAAGATGGTGAAGTGTCATGTAGTTGACGTTCACACGACACCACTAAAGGAAGCAACAACATACATATCATCAAAATATCGAACGAATATCAAATTCACATGATTACTTATGACAAGACTTCTCCCATGTCCTCAAGAACAAAAGTAACTACTCACAAATCATATTCATGTTCAAGATCAGAGGGGTATTCAATATCATTAAGGATCTGAACATATAATCTTCCACCAAATAAATCAACAAGCATCAACTACGAGATGTAATCAACACTACTAGCAACCCACAGGTACCAATCTGAGGTTTTGAGACAAAGATTGAATACAAGAGATGAACTAAGGTTTGAGATGAGATGGTGCTGGTGAAGATGTTGATGAAGATTGGTCCTCCCACGATGAGAGGACCGTTGGTGATGTCGATGGCTTCGATTTCCCCCTCCCGGAGGGAAGTTTCCCCGGCGGAATCGCTCCGTCGGAGAGCAAAAGTGCTCCTGCCCAGGCTCCGCCTCGAGACGGCGACGCTTCATCCCGAAAGTCTTCTTCTGATTTTTTAGGGCGAATGGCTTCATATAGCAGAAGATGGGCTTCGGAGGCCTGCCAGGGGCCCCACAAGCTCGGGGGGCACGCCTAGGGGGTAGGGCGCGTCCCCCAGGCTTGTGGCTACCTGGTGGGTCCCCTTCTGTTGATTCTTTCGCCAGTATTTTTTATATATTCCAAAATAATTCTCCGTAAATTTACAGGTCATTTGGAGATGTGCAGAATAGCTATCTCTGTTTCACCCCTTTCCGGTCTAAAATTCCAGCTGCCGGCAATCTCCCTCTTCATGTGAAACTTGCAAAATAAGAGAGAAAAGGCATAAGAATTGTATCATAAAGTGAAATAATGATCAAAAACATAATAAATAACAGTAGGAAAACATGATGCAAAATGGACGTATCAGCGTCCTCCAGTGATGTATATCTGAAGAGGAAGGGAGATCGCTGCTTAGCGAAATACACGCTGGCATGAGCGGACATCACGCCGCTGCTCGGACCTTGGTCAGCAAGGCGTTCCGAGCTGGTTTTTACTGGCCGACAGCAGGGGCCGATGCTACAACACTAGTACAGCGTTGCCCCAGCTGTCAGGTGTTCGCCAAACAAAGCCACATGCCCCCTACAGCCACCAGGACTATTCCGATTACTTGGCCTTTCGCAGTCTGGGGGCTCGACATGGTTGGCCCACTTAAGGGAGGGTCACAAAAAAAGTATCTACTTGTCATGATAGACAAGTTTACAAAGTGGATCGAAGAAAAACCAGTCACCTCGGCTGGGGCAGTCCCAGTAATTGAGTTCATCTCTGGGGTAGTACACCGTTACAGTATCCCCCATAGTATTATAACGGACAACGGGACAAACTTCACGGCCAAAGAGGTCAAAGCATGGTGCGCAAAGATGGGCATAAAGCTTGACTATGCGTCAGTCTATCACCCGCAGTCAAACAGGCAGGTAGAACGCGCCAACAGACTAATCCTCAGTGGCATTAAGCCAAGGCTAGTACGCTCCCTTAAAGAAGTAGACTGCAAGTGGGTAGAAGAACTCAATTCCGTCCTATGGGGTCTGTGCACCACGCCAAATCGATCTATGGGGTACACCCCATTCTTCATGGTATACGGCGCTGAGGCAGTACTCCCTTGCGACATTATCCATGACGCACCTCGGGTACGCATGTACGAGGAACGGGAGGCCGAGCTAGACCGGCAAGACGCCTTGGACGCCTTGGTAGAGGAACACAACGTATCCCGGGCACGTTCTGCGATTTATCAGCAACAAGCAAGGCGCTATCACAGCAGGGAAGTCCACGCGAAGGAATTCAATATAGGAGATCTGGTCATGAGGCTCCACCCGGAGAAGCAGAAGCATAAACTCTCACCTAAATGGGATGGGCCATTTATGATCGACCAGGTCCTGATTGGAGGCGCCTATCGAATCCGAGATCCGACGAACGGGCGTTTAGAGCCCAATCCCTAGAATGCCGCACTGCTCCGGCGTTTCTATGGTTAAAAACTTGAGTATCTTCTTCCCATGTACATACCTTTTCCTTGCATTTAACATTACTTTGCCTTCCGTCTACCTCGGGGACATCTTTATATGTCTTTCCTTGAGGGCCATGCCAAAATACAACATGTTCTTTTAAAATGTGCGTATTTTCCATTCCTTCTATCCTATCGTCCTTAAAGCCAACATATGCACCAATTTGACTTAAGATTTGGCCAAGCTGGGTTGCCTGGCTCCTGTGCTTGCCCCTTACGTTCCCGATTATTTGGCAAAGGGGCAAAGGGAGCACCGTTGTGATTGTTACTCCCGGGTCACCCGGAGCAGTACCTCAGATGGATAAAGCCGTAAGCTAGTGGTCTTAAACGTACAAATTGGTCGGCCACGACATAGGAGTAGAGTGGAGGGGGTCTTTCAAACCCCGACCAGGGGCTTTACCCCCGAGGTCACTCGTCTTCGGACACAAGTGCTTGGCACAATCACCCGAGAAAAGGAACTGTTGGAGAACTATTTTTCCCGGAAGATGTTTCTTACGTTAAGAAGTAATATAACATAACTCTCTGCCCCACTCTTGTCTTTTGAACCATATAGCCGGATTGCCTTGTCACCCGAAGTATCTGGTCCGACTAGTTCGGCCAGTAGTAAGGGACACTCCTCGGCCACTGGACGAGGAGGTAGAAGCCGATGGCTGGTTGACAGAGTTTGGATGCGCAGATTGATTCATTAATGACGTAAAGTACTTTGATACATAGAGTCATACAAAAATATTTAACTACACTTGGTCCAGTCCATCTATTAAGGTATCTAGCGTGCAGTCTTTCTGAGAAAAGCAAGCCGCATGCATGACATTTTCATACACCAGGCTGGTGGGTATTTCTTCCCCATCAAGCCCTATGGGCCCTACCTCGGCCAAGTGTGTTGTATCCACGCCGGTGTACCGTGTCTTGACCATGGCCCAGGCCTCCCTCGCTCCCTCACGACGTGCCGATATCTTCCAGGCCTGAATCCGGCGCCGAGCTCTCTTAAGACGCTCGACAAGGACTGACATGTCTTCGGGCACGTGTTCCTCCTCGGGCCATAAAGCCTTAAACACTCCCTTCATCGACTTCCGTGCGCTTTCATGCACCACAGATAGATGATTTACGACGTCTTTGGGCAATGGGTCAGGGGCCTCTAGGGGCTGACCGGTTAGGGAAGCTGCCAGGAATCACATATTAGCCTGCCGATCACATCTAGCAATCCTATAACCGGGAAACCATCTTAAAGTGGAAACGAAAGGTTACCAAATATTGCTTCACTTGTTTGTCGGTTCTTTGCCTCGGCGGCGCCTAGTCAAGCTTTCAGGTTCTCGATCTCCTGAGCCTGTCGGGCATTTTCCGCCTTGAGAGCGCTCGCATCCTCCCTCCTCTGGGTTAACACATGCTAGCCAGCCTGCCGCTGCGACTCCGTATAGAGCAAATCTTCGCGGGCCTGTTTAAGATCCCTTTCCAGGTGACCAAGGGCTTCCGCTGCTACAATACATCATGTTGTTACATGACCCAAGGATCTTCACCACAAGAATACCATGTGAAACGGAAGCACTTACCGTGTGCTTCTCCGGTGAAAGTTTTCACGTGCTCTACCTCGGCTAGAGCAGCGTTCAACTTCCCTTCTGTCTGGGAAAGCACCTTGGCGAGATGATCATTCTTATCCCGAGCACCCTGCCAAAGGCATCATTTTTATTACCATTACAAGCCTCGATATGGTCGCTAGTGCCCATATCAAGACTTAGGGGCTACTGCCGTGTTCGGCAGTTTAGTTTGCCTTTAAGCAAACAAATTACGACGAGCACAAGAGATCTCCGAAAACAATGTAGACTTGGGCGGGGCCTTACCTGCAAGCCCTGTGATAGAACACCCACTGCCTTCTAAAAGACAGAACGGGTCACGCCGAGGTATGCGTCCACCGAACTAAGAGCGTTAAACTCCTAACTCGTGAAGGCAGAATTCCTTAGGGAGGCCTTCCGTCGTTGGTGGTTCATGGCGCTTTCGACCTCGGATGGGGTGGCCGAACAGGTCCCCGAATCCTCTGATTGGGGTACTTCGGGAGTAGTTCCTGAGGTGCGGTGGGGTCCCACACCGCTGCTCGGAGCCGATGTCCCCTCGGCCCTTGTATCCTCCGCTGTCGGAGGAGGAGCGGGCTGTCTGCAAATGGATTAAATGAATTGAAATTTGGGATGTCATTCTCAGGGGCACAATAACAAGGATATTACCTGTGAACTGAGGAAGCATTTCGGTCTGCCTCCACGGTCGCCACGGGTGCCCGAGCTCTACGCGTCTCCAGTGGAGGGCTCCTTTGAGGGGCTGGTTCTCCGCGTGGACGTTTTGAACGTCGTCCCTTTGGAGAAGAAGTCAGAGTCCTAGGGGTCCCAGGACGAGAAGCTCTCTTTTGAGTAGAGGTAAGGGGCTTTACCGATGAGGCCGGCAGCGTTCCCGGTACATCGGGAGTAAGGGCTACCCTTGAGCCGTCAAGGCTCTCCAGATAGAACTTCCCCCTTCATATATAAGGGACAGTTCCTCATCTTCATGGAAGACGGGGTCCTCCGCCCGACGATGTGTCTCTGGTTCAGGCGCGGGGCTGCTTAAAGTCTCGACCCAGCGCCTCCATCTCTGTCCGGATTTAGTAAAAGGTCGGCCAGAAGAATTAACCATGAAACAACTCGGATAGACGGGGAAATCCAGAAAAACTTACTATATCAGCAGGGTTGTAGTAAGACAGCCCATCTCGGAACTGCCGCCTTGCGAAATCCTCCACTGAACACTGGTAAATACCGGCTAGTGCGGTCCCAAAGGCCGTCTGGTCATTGAAACTCTCCCGAATCGATCGGGAGGCATCTTCGGTTCCGTTATACATGCACAACAGGTGTTGGCATTACCGAAGTGGTTGGACTCTTTGGTTGATCGCCGTTGCCATTACATCTATGATGGTGAGGCCGGTGCCGGATAGCCGCTTCACTTGAGCCGCTAGGCTGGCTACATTGGCGTCGTCCTCCTGAGCGACGCTCCGCGGTCTCCATCTGTAGCGCTTCTTCGGGGGCTCCGAGGAGTATGCTGGGAGCCCGGGCCGAGCTGAGTCGTATAGTGGAACGTCGTCTATGTAAAACCACTCGAACGGCCAGATATCGGAATCCTCTCGAGGGGTACCCGATGGGTAGTCAGTCCCGTCGATTCGGCAGACCTTGGCTGCACCCACTTCGTATAGCCTCCCGGTTGGGGAGCAGGGCATTATGCAAAAATACCTCCGCCACAGCCCGAAGTGTGCCTCGCATCCGAGGTGCATTTCACAAAGGGCAACAAACCCCGTGATATGTAAGATTGAATTGGGGGTGAGGTGGTGGAGTTTTAGCCCATTGAATTCGAGCAAGTCCCGAAGAAAGGGATGAATGGGAAATCCCAGGCCGCGGAGGAGGAAAGGAACGAAGCATACCTGCTCGTCCCCGCGTGGGGTAGGGTGACTCTCGGCATGCGCTTGCCCGTTTGTGGCTGTTAATCCCGGGCGAGTGGAAGCCAGATCTGAATCTGGCAAATAGCCCTAGGTGGCTAGGCGCTCAAGTTGGAGACGCGTGACGGAGCAGCTCCCCCAGTCGCCCCAAAGGGGGCCATGGGGTCGCATCGAGGATCCCGTGTCGCTTGCCATTGTTTAGAGCTCTAGGGGTTGGACCTGGGAAGAGAAGGAAAGGCTTGCGTGGATTGTCGAAAGGGGGTCAAGATGCGCTTTGTCGTAATCCTGGGCTGTGTATTTATAAATAAAAGAGGCCGACGCTTCGACGTCTCGCCATAAAGCGACTCGATTCCCCATAGGGCGCGATGATCAAGGTCAGGGACTGGAATCCACGTGTAGTGGGGCCGGACCCCGAGTAAAACTGTCGATCATACCGAAGACTTCAAGGCCGAGCTAAAAGATAATAAGCAGGAACTCGCCTGTCGAGCCAAAGACTCCGGAGCCGAAGTTCAAAGATGTCGTCCTCGGCGTCGAAGACCAGTTCAGGGGCTACTGACGGTGTCCTGGACTAGGGGGTGCAAATCTAATCGGCACATAGTCCTCGGGCTGGACCTGTAGGCCCTCATTCTCATTCGGATGGACTCCGGAAGCCACACGCCTGGACGTGATCAAGACCGCACCTACCGAAGACTTGGCGTATACTCCAAGTCATCTCCTGCCGCCTCCATACGCATCCCTGGATACCGACTATGTAACCCTAGATGCCCTACCTGGCGTGTATATAAGCCAGAGGGTTTAGCCCGTAGAGGGGACCGAATCACAATTACCATTCACCTAGCCCTAGGGTTAGATCTCTCTCGAGGTAGATCAAGCTTGTACTTGATACATCATCATCAATACAATCAAAGCAGGACGTAGGGTATTACCTCTTCGAGAGGGCCCGAACCTGGGTAAATACTGTCTCCTTCGTCCCTGTTACCACCGATCCGAGATCCACAGCTCGGGACCCCCTACCCCGAGGTCTGCCAGTTTTACCACCGACAGGAGGGATTGGCGACGGCGGCCCTGAAAGGGAGAAAGTTTCCCTCCCGCTAAATCGCAAGTGGGATATAGCTAGCGGCAAAACGAGGGAGGAAGGGGAGGGGATTTGACGGCTGTGGGCTGAAATATGAAGCAAAAAAAATTACGGGTCGATCATATACGGGACCTGGTGGAAACGATTTTTCGTTCCGATCCCATATATCGACGGTTATTTTGCTGGGTGGGGATATAACGCATATGCTAGAGTTGCTCTAAACAGCACGCTCGCTCGTGTCTCATTGTCTCGCCTTTTTTCGCTCCAATCCCCTCTCTTTCTCGCACGAGCGCGCCGCCGCCGCCGTCCTTCCTGCCACCGCGAGTCTCTCCTCCACCGCCAGGCGGCCGCCGCCCTCTTCAGTCGCGAGCGACCCTGCCCCGCGTGTCTTCCACTGGTCGCCGCCGCTCCTCCACCGCTACTTGTACGCCGGCCGCCTCCCGTCGCGACGACCTTGCCCTGCCCCGCGGCTGCTCCATTAACCGCCGGTCCTCCTTCTCCTCCACCCTTACTCCTCTCCGCCGACCACCGCCCGCTCCTCTTCACTCCACCGACCATCCAGGACCTCCACCTCCGGTCCCCCCTGCTCCTCTGCAGTCGCACCTGTACTCCGTCCCACTGCCGGCCACCTCCGATCTCTGCCCCCTGCGCCGTCATCCACCTCCGACTCCGAGGGGATGCAGCCCGCACATGAGCAGTCAGATACAAATTAGAGAGACCATGCCGAATTGCCTATGTCCAAAGCTGTCTCGGAGGGGAGGGCGGTATGGAGTATATAGATAGCCGTCCGTTCCAGACCGAAGGCCCAACAGTCCGTCCGTCTGGCTTTCCCTTTTCCGTTTTTCCTCTTCCAAAAACTCATCTCCCCCCTTGTCCCGCTCCTCTCTGCTCCGCTGCTCCCCTCCCCTCACCGGGAGATCCCAACCCAAATCCTCCTCCGCAACCGCCCCCCGAAACCTTAGAAACTCGCTCCCTCGCCGCCTTCGCCCCCTCTCACCCCCTCCGAGTCTTCACTCCCGGTTCCGGTCACGGGCTCGCTCTTTGCTGGGCATGTGCTGTGGCCACCGTGCCGGAAGATGACCTCTCAGGACGGCGCCGCCCCGTCGCCGGCCCCGCCCAAGCGCCCTGCCCCGGGGGAGCAGCCGTCGTCCGAGGTCCTCGTCACCTACAAGCGCCGCCGCACGGCCACCCGCGGCGCCAGCTCCGACCCCGGAGCGGTAAGCATCGCAATCCCTAGCCTGCTCCTCTTCTTTCTTCTTTCCCTCTCCCCTTGTTGCTGTTGCAGTTGGAATATCTGGCTGTCTTTGCTCTCTGGTGCCACCAGCCGCCCAAGATTTCATTTTGAAGCGCCTAGATTTGCACACTAGGTCTTCCAATGCCATGAATCTTGCCGCTGCCTAGCAATTCTGTAACCGACAGAGCAAATTTATTTCCTCTGCAGATGTTCTTCGTAACTGAAAACTGAGCTCAGTGTTTTTCCTTTGCTTGCTCTGTGTGCAGCCTTGTGCCACCATCGTCCCCTGTAGCGGCACTTCTGGCAAAGATGGCCACCAGATGCTGCCCAGACATTGGATTACTTGGAGGAACACGTTGGAGGGCTTCCTGCAATCCCCAGGTGTAAATAAGGGTGGGGGGATTCAGAGCTGCATACAAGATGCGCTCAGATACAATTGCTGTCAATCAGTGCAAAAAGTCAGTAATAATACTCTTGTTCAGAACATATATCTCATAAAAGAGACAACCTAGTCTATAATGTCTATGATAGGAATTTCCTCTGATAGTGAATTTCTCCGTGATTACCAGGGTAACCTAAATAAAGGCCAAGGACCGTCAGAAGAGCATCCTGCTGGAGTAGCAGGTGCTAAAGAGATTAGCTCCTCTGTTGCATTAAAAGATGCCAGTGCAGCATCTTTGGATGCCAACACAGCAATGTGCAATAATGCTCTCCTTGACATTTTTGTCTCGGAGAAGTTTGCCATGTTGTGTGATTTGCTAGTTGGAACTTTCCATGTGAGTAAGGTTCATGAGGTCATTGATTTGGGGAAAATTGACACCAACATGAGAAAGGGAAACTATGCACGGAACCCGGCTCTGTTCAACGACCACATCCAGCAGGTAGCTATTTCTCATTCATTCATTGGAAAAAGTAGCCGTGTTCTTGATTATTACCATAGTTCAAAAAAGCGCTAGGCGTTAATTGTGCGTGTGTTTTGCCATCACCTTGTGCTTTTATAACCAAGGCGCATGCTTATGCGCAGATTAAGCGCAATTCAGCGCTAGGCGTTTTGCAGCTCAATGCTGGGCGCGCCTTCTTTAATTAATTATGATTATTACTGTGTTTTATGATATCAAATAGAGACACGTCAGCATCACTTCTGCTTGGCAGCCTAGAGCAGGCCTTTTATACACTGTAGTGTCTCAAATGGTCCCTGTATTTTCGCCGTGGCATCTGTGAGCACACATAAACCAAAATTGTCGAATCATTCTTCTGCATGTGCAGCTCAATGCTGGAGTATCAATCCAAGTTTGGAAGTTTTATTTTCCTCCTTTCCGTTACTAAAATGGACAGATAGCGAAAAACAACTGTAATGTTTTGGGGTAAAATCAACTAATGGTTAGATTTGGTGTAGCTGTGTAGACGTTAGCGCGCCACCTCCTACGCCTCTCAGAAGACACGTGCTGCTCTTCTTATTTTTGGTCTTTTCTACTTTTCATCTCTTTTTTTGCTTGCTATAAGTATTCCATGAAACATTCAGGCAAATAATACTTTAATATGTATGTATATTTGTGCATGATATAGATATGGGAGAAGTTTGAACAAGTTGTCCGAGAGATGACAAGTCTAGTCAGCAATCTTCCAATCATTTCACGAGCTTCCTATCAGAAGCAAGTAAGTTTGCAGTTTTTACCCCCATACCTAAGAGACATGTATTTCCGGACAACTGTACCTCAAGCTGCTGTTGATGCTTAACTTGTTGCTATAATTACTCTTTATGCTGGTGCTGGGCAACACTTATGTTATAATCTTTACAGGCTTCTGGAGTTTCTGAAGTAGAGGTTGCTGCTGAGCACAGGATAGAGGTAATCGGTGTGTTTGTGGACAGTTTGCTGGCCACTTTTAAAATTGTTACATCCAGCTAATAATTTTTACTGATTGCATATTTCATTAGGAAACAAGTTTGGGTGGTTTTGTCGGAAAAATCCCGAAGGATTCAAATACGACCACGCAGTTCTCCCCATGTGATTCCGGTCATTCTACAATACCAAAGCGATCTGGGACATGTGGACTTGGTCGAACTTGCACTTGCAAACAATGTGGAACCAGTGCAGAAGAAGAAAAAAGCCTTATCTGCGATGGATGCGACACGACATACCACTTTGAATGTGTGAAGCGACTCCATCCTGCTATGAAACAAATCCCGGACAACTGGCACTGCCCTGCCTGCAGCAGCAATAAGGGAAAGGGAAAGGCTGCAGGCGCCAAGAAGAACGTTCATGACAGCCTACATGGTGATTGTCCTCTGTGTGACAAGCTTGAGGTCGTCAAGAAGATAGAACCACCTGAAGTTGCCAGCGGAATCGAGGTAGCCGACGAAAGAGAAGGGAGCTCGGTGCCGAGCGTGGAGGAAGAGAATGAGCCGGACCTGTACACTACCGCCCTGTCGAAGCTGTGCAAGCACTGCGGCACGTGCGAGGACGACGACAAGCAGTTCCTGGTGTGCGGCCACCCCTACTGCCCCTACAAGTTCTACCACATCCGGTGCCTGAGGACGAGCCAGATCGCGCTGGAGAAGCAGAAGAATCTGGAGTGCTGGTACTGCCCCTCCTGCCTCTGCAGGGGCTGCTTCAAGAACAAGGACGATGAGGAGATCACCCTGTGCGACGGCTGCGACGAGGCCTACCACGTGTACTGCATGACGCCTAAGCGCACCTGCGTCCCCAAGGGCCACTGGTACTGCCCGCTGTGCAGCGTGCGGCGGGCGAGGGAGGGGATGCAGAGGTACGAGAAGTCGATCCTGAAGAAACAACAACATATAAGCGCCAAGCGTGCGAGTCAGTCGGACGGCACATAGCCTAGTTGATGATGCTATTGCTTGGCCAAGAAGAGTAATAAGCAGAATTGCGTTTTGCAAGATTTTGCTTGGCCGAGCTTTTAGGTAAAGGAAAGGGGACGATGATCATTCTTTGGCCCTCTTTGGAGGGCCATATTATTATATATACATTGGCTTGAAAATAGTTGAATCAGAGCCAGTCAGTTGTGTAGTTGACAGTTAGATTGAGAGGGTCTCGCCTGATGAAACGCTTCTTTTATGTAGGCTGTATTATTATTATTTGCACGAAACATCACTTGATTTGTTGTGTTTACTTACTTAGTGCCGTTGTTCCATTGTAACTCTTGTAAGGAACGAATGATTCCCTTGTATGTCTCTGTTATTGCTGTTGTTTGGCTATAACTAACTCTATTTCGTGTTGTTTTCTCACACCTAATAGTCTTATTTTAGCAAACTACTACTTCCATATCAAAATAGAAACCGTCTTATATTTTGATACAGAGGAAGTAATTTATTGAGACCTTTAAAGCCATGTACAAATGTTTGTAAAAACAAATTGTTTCTTAAGCACTGGGTTACGTATCGTTTTTTCTAAGCACTGGGTCTATGCACCCAGTGCTTAAAAAACCGAACCGATACATTAAGGAAAACCAGTTTTCATTTACAAACACCTCTCTAAACACATGGCATTGTACGTACATGGTTTGTCGGAGATTCGGAGCGGCAAATCCGAGGAGTTTAATGGTTTGCTAATTGCAGTGGCGAATCTTGTTTGCAATCGTCCGTCATTATCTCGCATGACACGTGTCCAGGCCAGGATAGGCCCCGTAGAAGCATGACGTGAAAGTAAGGAAGGAAGCAGCAATGCGTTCCATGATGGCAGGGAAGAGCCTCTCCTCTCCCTCCTTCACACAAACCGAGCTCTCAACCTAAAACCGGGACGAATCCTGGCCTTTCTCTCCTATTCTTCTTCTCCTCCTGCTGGCAAGAGATCGACGGCGCCGCCTCAAGTTCTCACCTTCTAGAACCTTCTGGAAGAACCGCCGATGCCTTCTAGAATGGGTCGTCCAGAGAGGAGTTTTCGATGGATTAATTAGTCGATTAATTAATTCCGGAACGCCGGCCGGTTTCGGTTTCTTCCCTTGGCCTTCGCCTTCATCTTCATCTTCTTTCGGAAGAGGCGCGATGGAGGATGGGAAGATGGGGAACGTGGCGACGGTCCGGGCGGTGCTCGCCATCCTCCAATGGTGGGGCTTCAACGTCACCGTCATCATCATCAACAAGTGGATCTTCCAGGTTCCCAACTCTTCTCCATCACCCCCTTTTTTTTAATTCTTTTATTTATTGTTTCCTCCTCATCCTCCTGTGCACCTTCTCATGTTTTTATGGGCTGTTGATCCGTGCCTTCAGGTGCAGATTAGCTAGCGATTTATCATGCCACGAATCTAAAAACAAAAGGAATTATCGGATCAGGTTTCCTTGCCAATAGTAAAAAAACATTTAGGAGGAGAAACAAAACCTCAAGTCCTTCCTTTTCATGTGTTTGATTGTTACTTCATTCAGACTTAAACTAGAATTATTATTTTGTACTGATATGTTTGACAATAAGATGAATCTAAACATATTTCACCTCAAGTCACATATGGATGAATATTCCCCCTGGGCTTCCTCCACCATCTTTATTTGGGAGCTTATTTTATATTTGCATTCAGTTGTCAACACACTCAAGTAGATCTCTGAATTTCACATGTCTGAAAATAAACTGATCCTGAATGACGAATATCCTCGTTAATAAATACTCCCTCCGTCCCAAAATAAGTGACTCAACTTTGTACTAACTTTAGAGGACCGAGGGAGTAAATTATCTGCTCCCTGCTCTCGGTGATTTAAAGTTTTTCTTTCGATGCAGAAACTGGAGTTCAAATTCCCTCTGACCGTGTCGTGTGTCCACTTCATATGCTCTTCTATTGGAGCCTATATCGCAATCAAAGTGCTCAAAGTAAAACCACTGATCGAGGTCGCCCCCGAGGATCGCTGGAAAAGGATATTCCCCATGTCATTTGTATTCTGCATAAACATCGTGCTGGGAAATATCAGCCTGCGCTACATCCCGGTCTCCTTCATGCAGACCATAAAATCTTTCACTCCTGCAACAACAGGTTCTCTCATTTCTTGCTCTCCGTTCAACATGCCCTTTGCGTGACTGCCGCCGCGTATTCTGATTCATTGAAAAACAGTTATCCTGCAGTGGTTGGTCTGGAGGAAATATTTTGAGTGGCGTATATGGGCTTCTTTGATTCCAATAGTGGGTGGAATCCTCTTAACTTCAGTAACCGAGCTTAGCTTCAACATGCTTGGTTTTTGTGCTGCCATGGTTGGCTGCCTCGCCACATCTACAAAGACCATCTTGGCAGAATCCCTACTCCATGGTTACAAATTTGACAGGTAAACAGTTGATCTTCTCAGTTTATACAAAAGAAATGATTATATACCATTTGTCTGAGTTTTACAACAAAGAATTTAAGGTGTAGGGGAAGGGTGGTTGTTGTCATGTGATGTTTCGCACTAATTGTCATCAGAGATTATCATAGATAATGGAATAAATACCGCTGCTGTCATCATTATTATGTAGAATCTCTTCCTATTTTCATAGTACCGCAATCAAGTACGATCTTGCACTTTTTCCTTTTAGTGAGCTGATTTGCTGTTCTTTTCTTCTCCACAGCATTAACACAGTGTACTACATGGCACCCTTTGCCACCATGATACTATCGATACCAGCGATCGTACTCGAAGGGAGCGGCGTAATCAACTGGCTGTACACATACGAGTCAACCGTCCCTGCACTGATCATCATAATCACCTCGGGAGTTCTAGCCTTCTGCCTCAACTTCTCAATCTTCTACGTCATCCACTCAACGACGGCGGTGACCTTCAATGTAGCCGGCAATCTCAAGGTGAGAGTGAGAGTGAGAGTGTGAGTGTGAGACTCTATTCCTCTTTGTTCTGCTTCTTCAGTTCAAGTTCAGCATTGACAAACTGGTACCATGATCCGTGTGTAGGTGGCTGTCGCGGTACTGATCTCCTGGATGATCTTCCGGAACCCGATCTCCGCCATGAACGCCGTAGGGTGTGGGATCACGCTCGTCGGCTGCACCTTCTACGGCTATGTGACGCATCTGATCTCCCAGCAGGCCGCTGCTCCGAGCCCGCGCACCCCGAGAAGCCGGTTGGAGATGCTCCCCCTCGTAGGCGAAAAGCAAGAGAAGATCTAGCAGCAGGACATATAGGCGCTCTTGACAATCATATCATAGGAATAATGAACACACAGCATTTGGGGTTAGAAAGAGCAAAGTTTCGTAGGATACATACTTTGGTGTTGGTGACGATGCTGTATGTGATCCACCCGACTGAATTTCGCTGTTGTTTCATGTTACTTGCTGCACCCGGTTTGTTCTTCGTGGAAGTCTGGTCTGACATTTTTTGGTCTGTGCTGCTGGACAAATACTTTCTTGTGCCAGTGTAAATCGTTCAGGATGCTGCTGGCGGTAGCATCTAACTACTGACGCTAGCAGGTTGCTGTAGAAATTTCGGCACGATTTTTTGTTTCCTCCAAAGTGTTTGGATTTTTTTTTTATGGTGACCATGGCAGGCAAAAGCCAGCCTGAACCATTTTCAAATGTATTGAAAAAGCAGAAGACGATACAACACCAACTATTTTCAAATTTATTGAAAAGATAGAAGACGATACAACACCGCGGCTACAACATGTAGCACTCAGACACCCACAAGAAGGAACAGAGAAATACAGAGAGAGAACCAGAAACTAGCTGCGACAAACAGCCAGCATCAAGAACTTAGCACCTTTCCACTAAAAGCGGAAATAACAAGTTCTTACAGATCAGCGGAGGCGCTACATATCCACTTCAGTCTTCACAGCAACACTACAAGTACTGAAGTGGATATGTAGCGTTCAAAGATCGTATTTGTACAAAAGGAATGGATAAGTGTGGATAAGGAAAAAAAAATTAAACAGAAACACAAAAATATTCACGCAACACTACAAGTACTGAAGTGGATATGTAGCGTTCAAAGATCGTATTTGTACAAAAGGAATGGGTAAGTGTGGATAAGGAAAAAAAATTAAACAGAAACACAAAAATATTCACGCAACACTACAAGTACTGAAGTGGATATGTAGCGTTCAAAGATCGTATTTGTACAAAAGGAATGGATAAGTGTGGATAAGGAAAAAAAATTAAACAGAAACACAAAAATATTCACGCTCGGTGGGACTCGAACCCACAATCCTTTGATTAGAAGTCAAATGCCTTGTCCATTAGGCCACGAGCGCTTGGTGCTTGAAACCTTCAAGCTTGTTTGATATAGACAGTTGAACGCCTTGGAAGTTAAAAGCCAAGGGGAATTCGGAGGTCGCCAAGAGCTATTGTAAGTTTTACAGAAAAATAATATATGATGATGTAATGCTCAGGCTGGTTTTGTATCATGTGTATTTTGCACTTGCATGGCTAGTTCATTTAAATCATATGGGGATATGTATGATTCTTTTTTACATGTTATGTGACAAAAATATCCATTATCCTACTCTATTTAGGCCCGGTTTTTTTGGTGGCTGTCAAAATAAGTTGTCCCCTTCTCAGCTTATTTTAGAAGCCGCCCTCAAATATTTGGGTTTTTTTCAAAAGTTTAAGGGCGCTTCTAAAATAAGCTGGGGAGGGGGGAGGCGGCACCTTATGCTATAAGTTGTCAAAAGAACCAGCAGGCCTTGCTCTAAATTTATTCCACGTTCATGAAGGTCCGAGGGGCATAATCGATATCCTTGTTCTAGCTAGCACTTCTTAATTTATTCCACTTCGTGAGGGTCTGAGGGACATAATCGATATCCTTGTTCTAGCTAGCACTTCTTTTTTGTGGGGAATTCAGAGAGTTTGATTCAACAAAAAGAAGCTGGTTGATTTGGCTAATCTGTTTACATGTTGAAATACAAAAGATGAAAATGATGAAGCTAGCTCTCCAACTTCTAAGAGAATTGATGCCACAATCGACATGGAGCTGCGGTGAGAAGTGCATTGATAGATCAGTTCCTATCAATCTATCTCCATTATCACATGTGGGTAGCCTCGAAGCTTAGCAAATATAACGCCATCCCGCAATGACAAAGTTTCCGCAATGAACGGATTAGTGACAGCTTTGTGCGGCTTGCCCCATGCTACGAGTAACAAAAAGGATGACCGGCACCACCCCTCCTGCACCAGCCTTGCTCTCATCAAGGTTCAGAGCTCCATCATTATTAATTTGCAGCCTCCCCTCTGTCGGCAAGCGCCAACCATGGCCTGGTGAATTTTTACATGTTGATTGGGGGGATGTCCAAGATAGCTAGGTCTTCTCTGATACACCTAACTGAGAACGCCATGTACGAACAGTCATCATCATGTGCCATATAGCCCACACGACTATGATAATCTTCGCTCGATCAACATCACTGAATCAATCATCACATAGAATATCACATGACCATGTAGAGGAACGAAGTCGAGGTAGTTATATGTTAAACCACGTAAAGGCTTCAGCCCAAAATCGCTTTGCAATAGAACAATGCATTAATGCATGCATCAAATCTTCTTCCATTGCTAAGCAAACTTTGCACCAGTTCATTTCTTTAATATGTCATTGTTTGAGTGCGCATTCATCGGGTAGGATTCCTCCCACGACCCACCACCAGAACACTCTAACCTTGGGAATAACCTTGAGCTTCCATAGGGACTCAAAAGGAGTGTCTTTCTCCGGAGGAATAACCTTCGTATTGATCCCTACCTTGGTCCTTTCATCGTACTAAGTCCACATCTGCTCCAAAACACTTACAAACACAACAAAACAGAGAAAACTAATAAAACTAAAAACTATGCAATGCTCCCAATGAAAAGAGTGCAAACTGGAAATCATGCATAATGGACATGCCATTGGCTCAATGGGGCATGATTTATGGAGTTATTATGCAACAAATGAGCTTTAAATGTGGGTCCAAAATAGAGGCATCAGGGAGCAAGGGAATTTTGTTGGCCGGGACTCTTGGAGGAAAAGGGTGTGACATTTGTTGTCGTTGAGGACATTAATTCGCCTCTGCCTCTCAAAAAATATATTAGCATTCTTTGAAGAATGTGAGCTTGGGGATACATCCTTCGTCTCCATCACTTTGATTATTTCGCTCCTTAACAAATATATTGTGTTTATTGCTTGCTAGCTTGTTTGCCTTCATTTCTTGCTCATGATATCTCATATTTTAGGGGGCTCCACTTACTTTCATAGAGAACATATAATTATACGATTCTCTAAAATCAACTAAAAGTTAAAAAAAGTCGGTAGTTACCTATTCACCCCCCCCCCTCTAATCGACATCTTTGAACCCTTGAGTGTGGAGGGGAGCGACAACCAGGAGGTTGAGAGGAGCACATGGAGGGGGGAGGCAACCAGGAGGTGGATTGGAGCGCATGGAGGGGATTGAGTGGTCCTCTCATTCAGAACTGGAGAGGGTAAGAGAGAGAGAGAGAGTAGGGTTACCGAGGGGGCAACTAATGGGCTTATTTATATTAGGCCCATCAACATCGCACTTGGCCAGTAACAGGGCCTCGTATTCACCGACAGAGAATTGGTCCCCTAAAAAGACCAACAGAGAATTGGTAAAGTGCGATGGCAATGTGGGGCCTCAAATCACACACACATAATTGGTCCCCTAAAAAGACCAACAGAGAATTGGTAAAGTGCGATGGCAATGTGGGGCCTCAAATCACACACACATATTTTCTCTGATAGTGTACCATGAGCTGCATTGGGCTGGATAGCCTTTTGCGCATGCCTCTTCACAAGTCCGCAGCTTCTTAGGTTTGGCCGGCTATTACAGGCGCTTCGTTCGCCATTTCGACGCAACAATTTTGGCCCATCATGTGCGAGTGTTGTTTCGCCAACACTCATAGGTCAACCGTGTGCGATGAGGGTCTTGTTTGACTCGACTAGTGAGCCTTAATCTGGCTCTATGATCTAAACCAACAGTAGCGACACTTGTAGGCATCGTCACCTCCTTGGAAGCATTTTCATGTATTGCCCCCCCCTCTCTCTCTTGTTATGTTGTGATCCAAATTCAAGTATAAAGATAAAGGCTAACTTCTGACGAGCAGAGCGGAGCTCCGGCCCATCGCCGGGAGGTTTGGGCCGGAGCGCATCAGTATTGACCTAGGTCACCTCTACTATATATATCCATTGTAAGCCACCGCACGGGATAACTTGATCAGTTGTAAATCCCCGGCGTTTGTAACCTCTCCGATATAATGAAGTTCGCTGGCTGGCGCCCTTGGTTTTTTTCCCTTCGTGTTGGAGGGGTTTTCCACGTTAAAATCTCGTGTCTCCCTGTGTTGATTTCGTTCTTCGTTGTTTGATTTGCCTGTCGTCTCTCTCTCTGGATCGATGGTTTTTTGCTTCCTTATAGAGGTACGTGGGCAGTTGCCCTAGGTACCGTGATGCTATGCCTTTTCATGGAATGGAGGCGCTTGCGCGACCTTAAAGATGAGGCCCTTAAGGTATACAACTACTAGTTCAAGACTGAAAAGACAAAAAGTAAATAGGATAGTTTCGATAAGAAGACGAGGACAACCAAACACAAGAGATGCATCGCATGCCTACAAGACTAGCTCCCCAAGCTAGATGGGTCTTGCAAAGCTCTCCAACACTCTAGAAAGGTGTATGGACGAGAGGCTCGCGACACCGATCGAAGTTGTCAACACTTGTTGCGAAGCTTATCGATGTAGATCTCAAGTTGCGGTCGATCCTTCGATCTCCCCAAAAGCTTCCACAGCTGCAAGAATACAACATTTTTTGTAAATGAGATCACTTGAATGTCTGAACACATGGCCCTCCATTAATGCTATTACAAGCAGTCCCTAATGACCATGCTAAAGCCGCAAAGCCAACCCAAGCTATCCCCTATCATTCTCTCTTGTCCCTATTTAAGTTGGTGAAATTTCGTAAACCCTTTTGGGTTCCATGACGCTACGTGACCTCCATAATCACACACCAAGCGAATCTCAAAATGCATCGGAAAGGATTGTGATCATAGTCATCATCTTTGCCACACCACACACATTTATCATCTCCTGGCCCATGTCGTTTGAGCACTTGGTCCCCACTAAGAATTCAGCTCCGCGCCGCTTGCCATAAGTTCTTATTTTTTTGGCCGGACTTCAAGCTTTCCAAATCCCCATCAGCTCATACCTCGGTATTATTTTGAAAATCTCCTTATAAAGTGATCCCGTTGAGAATTGGCTTGATGGCTCGTGTTTCCATGAGACCACATCCGCACCCATGGACGCTCGAAGATGTATCAAGTCGTTACGCAGACCCTGCCATTCCTCCCCTTTGATAATTCCAAGAGCATGTCAAAAAGATGGTGCCCATTCCTCCCCATCCAGCACTCAGCTACCATAGCTTCAGGATGCTCGGCTATAGCAAATAGTCCTGGATAACATTCACCTAAAACTCTGTCCTGGCACCACACATCCAACCAAATCTGAGTTAGCTGGCCATCCTGCACCTCAAATTTTGTTCCAAGCTTAAGAGCATGGCTAATAGTAGAGCAAATTGTTGGCTCTATCTAGTAGCCATGTGATACGTCTCCATCATATCTACTTTTACAAACACTTTTGCTCTTGTTTTGACCTCTAATTTGCAAGATTTGAATGAAACAAACTCGAACTAACGTTGTTTTTAGCGGAACTACCCTGGTGTTGTTTTTGTGCAGAAATAAGAATTTCTCGGAATTGGAAGAAACTTTACGGAGAATTTTTGTGGAATATATAAAAAATACTGGTGTCAAGAAGTACCAGAGGAGAGCTGCTACTCCCACAGGAGTTGTTGGATTTCCCCGAAGAGGAAGGGTGATGTAGCACAACAGCGGAAAGTATTTCCCTCAGTTAAGAATCAAGGTTTATCAAACCAGTAGGAGGCAACACATGTACAACATTAGCAGCACCTACACACAAACAAAATAATTGCTTGCACCCAACATAGGCAAGGGGGTCGTCACTCCCCTTGTTCTTTCTAGCCACAAGGTTAAAAGAAAATAGTAGTAAGATAGCAAAGGATGATAGTAACTAGAATAATAATAGTAAATTGATAGCAATTGTAGGAACTTGTAAATATATGGAGAATGGACCCGAGGGGCCATATTTTACTAGAGGCATCTCTCTCGAAAGCATAATACCGAAGGGTAAACAAATTACTGGTGGACAATTGACAGAATTGCACATAGTTATGAAGATCATCCAAAGCATAATCATTATATAGGCATTACATCTGTGACAAGTAGACCGTTAAACTTACTGACGTCTACTACTATTACTCCACCCCAAGACCGCTATCCAGCACGCATCTCAAAGTATTAAGTTCATACAAATAGAGTAACGCATTAAGCAAGATGACATAATGTAGACAAAATAAGATCAATCAATATGACCAAACCCTGTCGTTTTATCCATAGTAGCAACAATACAAATATGTTCCCTTGTCCATTCTGTCACTGGACAGGATCACCGCAAGATTGAACCTACTACAAAGCACCTCTCCCACTGAAGATAATTCAATCAAACTTGGCCAAAATAGAACGATAGATCGGAGAGAAATACAAAGCTATAAAATTACACAATAATGAAGGATCAAGAACTCAAAATAAACCAATGAATAATCTGATCATAAACCCACAATTCATCGGATCCCAACAAACACATCGCAAAAGATTACATCAGATTGATCTCAGAGGAGATCATTGTATTGAAGATCAAAAGAGAGAGAGAGAAAGACATCCAGCTACTACTATGGACCCGTAGGTCCTGTAGGAACTACTCACACATCATCATGGAGGCAGCAACGTTGATGAAGATGGCCTCCCCAATGGTTTCCCCCTCCGACAGAGTACCGACAAAGGGCTCCAGATGGGATCGCGGTGAAACAGAGGTTTGCAGCGGCGGAAGAATTGTTTCGGGTCTCGTTTCGGGGGTTTTGGAATATTTGGCAATTTAGAGGCCATAGATTAGGGCAAACGAAGCGTCAAGGGGCTCACAAGCTCACTCGGCGCGCCTACCCCCATGGGCGCGCCGCGAGGGCTTGTGGCCCCCTCGTGTATCTTCCAGTTTCTCCCCAAAGCTTCTAAGGTCTCTTATGTTCCAGAAAAAATCACCATAAAGTTTCATCGTGTTTGGACTTCGGTAGGTATGGTTTTTCTGCGAAACAAAAAACATGCAAAAATAGGAACTGTCACTAGGTACTAAGTTAATAGGTTAGTCCATAAAAGTAATATAAAATGGAATATAAAGTATACAAAAGTGATAGTATAGTAGCGTGAAATAATCAAAAATTATAGATACGTTGGAGACGTATCAGCATCCCCAAGCTTAATTGCTACTCATCCTCGAGTAGGTAAATGATAAAAAAAATTGATGTTGAAAGCTACTCAACATGTTCTTGATCAAACGATGTAACTTGGATATGAATATTGGGACACGAATGATTCAAGGCAAAAATCTATCAATTTGACATCAAAACAATAATACATAAACATGCAAGTAAACAATTATTGCCTTTCGAAATAATGATGTTAAAGAAAGTGATCCCTACACACTTAATCACGATAAGCATGGCATGCTCAGTCTTCCCTGCATAGAGATATCAAATTAAGAACAACCCTGGTGCCAAACCAAGCAATTAAATCATACTTTTTTCTCGCTTCAACTTTTTAAACTTTCATGCAATACTTGAGCGTGAACCAAGGTCTTTAGCACTGAGGATGGCAAAGAGAATGATGATTGGGGTTTGTAGAAGACAATAAGGTATAGGAAAGTCTCACATCAATGAGGCTAGATCGTTAGGCGATGGAGAGACCTTACAATCGATGTTGATGCGA
Source organism: Elymus sibiricus (assembly GCA_039707655.1). Taxonomy (NCBI): domain Eukaryota; kingdom Viridiplantae; phylum Streptophyta; class Magnoliopsida; order Poales; family Poaceae; genus Elymus; species Elymus sibiricus. The sequence goes on from CM077676.1 coordinate 314,481,654, forward strand.
GGAGTAGGGATTGCCATGCAACAGATGCACTAGAGCTATAAGCGTATGAAAGCTCTCTATATGAAACTAAGTGGGTGTGCATCCAACTTACTTGCTCATGAATACCTCGAGCATTTGAGGAAGCTCGTCATCGAAATATGCAAGTCAAGTTCTATAATGTTAAATCCCACTAGTATATGAAAGTGAAAATCATGGAGACTCTCTATATGAAATACATGGTGCTACTTTGAAGCACAAGTGTGGTAAGAGGATATTAGTGTGCCCCCTCTCTCTTTTTATCTCCCTTTTTTTCTTTTCTCTTTTTTTCTTCCTTTAAAAAAAATTGGTCTCATGGACCTCATCCCCTCTTTTCCGAGGAATCATAAGTCTCCCCCATTTCATAACCTCAAAAGTAGGGGCACACTCTAATAATGATAATCATCACACTTTTATTTTACTTACAACTCAAAAACACATGAACAACATGATGACTAAAGATGAATGCCTCTGGCAGTGTACCAGGACGTGCAATGATCTAGCGTAACATGTATTATTGCTACTTGTGAACTGCGTTGGGATTTCCCCGAAGAGGAGAGGATGATGCAGTACAGTAGAGATAAGTATTTCCCTCAGTTAAGAACCAAGGTTATCAATCCAGTAGGAAAACCACACAGAACCTCGTTAGCAGCACCTACACGCACAAAAGCAAACACTTGCACCCAACGCAAATAAGAGGGTTGTCAATCCCCTTAGCGGTCACTTGCAAGGATTAATTCTGATAGTGATAGATAGAAAAGTAAATTGCAAAAGAAAATAAAATTAAATAAATTGCAGCAAGGTATTTTTGGATTTTAATATATGATAAAAGTAGACCCGGGGGCCATAGTTTTCACTAGAGGCTTCTCTCTCGAACACATAGCATACGGTGGGTAAACAAATTACTGTTGGGCAATTGATAGAAAAGCGCATAGTTATGACGATATTCAAGGCAATGATCATGTACATATGCATCACGTCCGAAACAAGTAGACCGACTCCTGCCTGCATCTACTACTATTACTCCACCCATCGTCCGCTATCCAGCATGCATCTAGGGTATTAAGTACTCCCTCCATTCCACAATTTAGTGCGCCTGCGCTTCCCGAGATCTAAGTTTGACCATAAATTTAACCAACGAGACCGACTGCGGTGGGAGCAAAACTTATACCACTGAATTCGCTATTTCGATACGAATTCAGTGGTATAATTTTTGCTCCCGCCGCAGTCAGTCTCGTTGGTTAAATTTATGGTCAAATTTAGATCTCGGGAAGCATGGGCGCACTACATTGTGGAATGGAGGGAGTATAAAACAGAGTAATGCCTTAAGCAAGATGACATGATGTAGACATAGTAAACTCAAGCAATATGATTAAAGCCCATCTTTTTATCCTTAATGGCAACAATACAAATACGTGTCTTGTCCCTTTCTGTCACTGGGATAGAGCACTGCAAGATTGAATCCATCACAAAGCACCTCCCCCATTGCAAGAAAAATCAATCTAGTTGGCTAAACCAAACGGATAGATCGGAGAGAAATACAAAGCTATAACAATCATGCATAAAAGAGTTCAGAGAAGACTCAAATATTTCTCATGAATAATCTGATCATAAACCCAGAATTCATCGGATCCCAACAAATACACCGCAAAAGAAGATTACATCGAATAGAACTCCAAGAACATCGAGGAGAACATGGTATTGAAGATCAAAGAGAGAGAAGAAGCCATCTAGCTACTAGCTATGAACCCGTAGGTCTGTGGTAAACTACTCACACATCATCGAAGGGCAGCAAGGTTGATGAAGAAGCCCTCCGTGATCGATTCCCCCTCCGGCAGAGTACCGGAAAAGGCCTCCAGATGGGATCGCGGAAGAACAGAGGCTTGCGGCGGCGGAAATGTTTTCTCTTCTGTCTTTCTGGTATATGGGGAATATTTGGGAATTTATAGCGCTGGAATTAGGTCAAGAGGTGCCACGAGGGGCCCACAAGCCTGGGGGGTGCGCCTACACCCCTAGGCGCGCCTTCCGGGCTTGTCGCTCCCTCGTGACTCTTCTGGTCTTCTCCCGAAGCTTCTAGGGTCCCTTCTGGTCCAGAAAAAATTAATCCAAAGTTTTTTCTTTGTTTGGACTCCGTTTGATAATGATTTTGTGAAAAGGCAAAAATAGTCCAAAAAACAGCAACTGGCACTGGGCACTAGGTTAATAGGTTAGTCCCAAAAAATGATATATAATTGCATATAAAACATCCAAGATTGATACTATAATAGCATGGAACAATCAAAAATTATAGATATGTTGGAGACGTATCAAGCATCCCCAAGCTTAGTTCCTGCTCGTCCTCGAGTAGGTAAAGTATAAAAACAGAATTTTTGATGTGGAATGCTACCTAACATGTTTCATCATGTAATTCTCTCTTACGGTATGAATATTAAGATCCGAATGATTCAAAGCAATAGTCTATAATTTGATATAAAGACATCAATACTCAGGCATACTAACAAACAATCATGCCTTTCAAAATAAAAATGCTAAAGAAAGTTATCCCTACAAAATCATATAATCCTGTCATGCTCCATCTTCTTAACATAAAGTATTTATCATGCACAACCCCGGAGACAATCAAGCAATTGGTTCATACTTTTTAACACGCTTCAGCTTTTTCAACAACCACTCAATACTTGAGCGCAAGCCATGGATATAGCACTATGGGTGGAATAGAATAATGATAGAGATTAATAAGGGGAAGTCAAAAAGGGAAGATAGTCTCACATCGACGAGGCTAATCAACGGGCTATGGAGATGCCCATCAATTGATGTCAATGCGAGGAGTAGGGATTGCCATGCAACGGGTGCACTAGGAGCTATAAGTGTATGAAAGCTCAAAAATAAAAACTAAGTGGGTGTGCATCCAACTTGCTTGCTCATGAAGACCTCGGGTATTTGAGGAAGCCCATCATCGGAATATACAAGCCAAGTTCTATAATGAAAAATTCCCACTAGTATATGAAAGTGACAACATAGGAGACTCTCTATGTGAAAAACATGGTGCTACTTTGAAGCACAAGCATGGAAAAAGATAGTAACACTGCCACTTCTCTCTTTTTCTCTCATTTTTTTCGCTGGGCTCTTTTTGGCCTCTCTTTTTTTGATCTCCTCACTGGGACAATGCTCTAATAATGATGATCATCACACTTCTATTTACTTACAACTCAAAAATTACAACTCGATACTAGAACAAATATGACTCTATATGAATGCCTCTGGTAGTGTACCAGGATGTGCAATAATACTAGCGTAACATGTATGAAAATGATGAACGGTGGCTGAGCCACAAATACTATGTCAGCTATATGATCATGCAAAGCAATATGACAATGATGATTTGTGTCATATAAAAAGAACGGTGGAAGTGGCATGGCAATATATCTCGGAATGGCTATGGAAATGCCATAATAGGTAGGTATGGTGGCTGTTTTGAGGAAGATATAAGGAGGCTTATGTGTGATAGAGCGTATCATATCATGGGGTTTGGATGCACCGGAGAAGTTTGCACCGACTCTCAATGTGAGAAAGGGCAATGCACGACACCGAAGAGGCTAGCAAATTGCGGAAAGGTGAGAGTGCGTATAATCCATGGACTCACATTAGTCATAAAGAACTCACATACTTATTGCAAAAGTTTATTAGCCCTCGAAACAAAGTACTACTATGCATGCCCCTAGGGGGGAGGTTGGTAGGAGTTAACCATCACGCGCCCCCGACCGCCACGCAAAGGAAGACAATCAAGAATAAATCATGCTCCAACTTCTTAGCATAACGACAGACCATATGTGCATGCTTCGAGAATCACAAACCTTAACACCAATATTCTTACTAAACCACAATTATATACTAGCACCTCCCACATATTACCATCTTAATATCGCAAAACTATTGCAAGGAATCAAACTTATCATATTCAGTGATCTACATGAAAGTTTTTATTATATCCCTCTTGAATACCTATCATATTAGGACCAAATTGATAACCCGTGCATATTACCATTGTTATTTATTAGACTCTCAAAAATATATAAGTGAAGCATGAGAGTGCAACTATTTTTTTTAAATATAACCACCGCCGTGCTCTAAAAGATATAAGTGAAGCACTAGAGCAACTGCCTAGCTCAAAAGATATAAGTGAAGCACATAGAGTATTCTAACAAATCACGAATAATGTGTGTCCCTCTCAAAAAGGTGTGTTCAGCAAAGATGATTGTCAAACTAAAAAGCAAATAAAAACAAGCAAACTATAGCACAAGACGCTCCAAGTAAAACACATATCATGTGATGAATAAAAATATAGCTCCAAGTGATATACCGATAGATTGTAGACGAAAGAGGGGATGCCATCCGGGGCATCCCCAAGCTTAGACGCTTGAGTATTCCTGGAATATTACCTTGGGGTGCCTTGGGCATCCCCAAGCTTAGGATCTTGCCGCTCCTTATTCCTTTATCCATCGTAGTCTCACCCAAAACTTGAAAACTTCAGCACACAAAACTCAACAGAAACCTCGTGAGATCCGTTAGTAGAACAAATAACTTTAGGTACTGTTGTAAATTGATTCATATTTAATATTTACATAATGCTACTGTAATCCAACTTCCCCATGGCTCATACTCCCCGATACGATCCATAGATTCATCAAAATAAGCAAACTATGAAACAAAAATAGAAGGGGCCCAATAAACCAGGACGGAGGCATCTGCACTAGAGTATGGAGTGCTTATTAACACATGGCCCACCTCACACTCTCAACAAATTTCTTGGAATCCGTGCTACAATCTCTCCCTCCTCGTCTCTCTCTTCTAGTGTGTTTTTTTACATCAGTCGTCTCTCTTCTCTAAATTCAGCCGACGTGGGCGGGGGAGGGGGAGATGGAGGGGGAAAGTTTGCCTACCGTCTGTTTGCTCTCAACTGCGGTCCCGCAAGCAAGCGAAAATGCAAGACGAAGCGCGTTCCATTCGGTGAGCGATGTGCCGGACCGACTGTGTCGGGGTGCAACGCGAACGCGACAAGTGTGATGTACACCGTCGGTTCCTTTTGAACTTCCATACTTCTTTTTTTGGAATGGCTAACGCGCACGCGCGCGTCGGAGCGCACGATTTCCGACCGGCTGGGCTTGTCCTAATTAAGTAAGTTCATCAGGGTGTATTATTGATAATTAAGGAAAGGGCGGGCCCCACCCAAGTGAAAATCAGGGGGGCAATTAATTGGGGATGGAAAGGTCCATGCGCATTCACCAGGCGAGGATTAAATGGAAAGTAGAGTGGGCCAACGTGCATGCAACCATGTGCTACTTGTATCGTCAAAGGAGGAGGTGGGGCCACTGTAAATACATGGAAACGGCTGCAGTTATTAATTTGGAAAGAAACAGACTTGGTCAGAAGTTGATTGAGGTTGCGAGAAGGGGATCCGCGCGTTGGCATGCGCGATCGCGGAAGAGTCTTTTCATTTTTTAGGAGTGCGGCGATTCGGTACCCAGGCTCACCTGCACCCGGTCAGAAAAAAAATTCACAAAATATTCAAAAAATTCAAAAATTCCAATTTTTTTTGCATGGTAGAAAATTTGATGCGTGGGGTCCACCCCAATTTTCAAATCATTTGGACATCTGAGCAACTCTTTGGCAAAAAAGACAAATCGGGTCAGAACAGTGCATGAACAGTAAACTTTTTAACTGACCCCGAATTTGTCTTTTTTGCCGAGAGCTGCTCAAATGTCCAAATGATTTGAAAATTGGAGCGGACCTCATGCATCAAATCATCGACCATCCAAAAAATTGATTTTTTTGAATTTTTCTAGTATTTGTTTTGATTTTTTTCGTCAGCGCGGGTGCAGATGAGCCTGGGCTCAGAAGATGATTATCGGGGGTTATCTTCACAAGTTTAAAACGAGGAAAAGGAACACTCACAGCACACCTGTCGCGTTCGCATCAGACCAGCACACGGTCGATCTACCCCGCTGCTCAACACCAATCGGCTTGGCATTTCACTGGCATGTGGGAACGCATGTCAGCAGTCTGACCATGGGCCAAACTAGCCCGCCCCGCCGTCGCCATTTCCTACACGCGCGTGGTTCGGCCAAAATTTTCGCTCGCTTTTTTTGAGAAAGTATGCTTGTATTCAAATCACAAAATAATACAAAGAAGATTTTCGCTCGCTGATGAACGAGGCAGTGAGGGGAACGAGGATGAAATTTAATGCATTGCACCTAAGCGTTTTGGGAATATCTGATTTTCGTAAGGTGACTTATACACCTGGACGGAGGGAGAAACCGCATGTGATCAAACCAAAACCAGCCATCCAATCGCTGACACCTAATTTTTGTCGATACAGTATGTTTATAAGGCCGATTTATTAAATATAAATATGTTTTTACACAGCAAATGATCCCTAAAAACAACAACATAAGAAAAACTATCACTTCTCACAGAACGAGCCGGCCTCGTCGTCTTTGGCTGCCGGTGTGAACCAGCCGGAGCTGCCGACGTGTGTCTCCGTGGCGTGGTTGTCGTAGGCCTCCAGCTACTCGTTCACGCGGAGCATGATGGTGCTCTGCACGGACGTGAGCACCGCCCGGTTCACATCCACGACATTCGGTTCCGCCTGCAGGAGGGCCTCAATGGCAGCGGCATCCGCGTGCTCCGCGTCGAGTTGAGACTCCGCCGCCCGGTTCAAGTCCACGACGTCTGGTTCCGCCTGCAGGAGGGCCTCAATGGCAGCGGCATCCGTGTGCTCCGCGTCGAGTTGAGCCTCCGCCGCCTGGTTCACGACCACGACATCCGGTTCCGCCTGCAGGAGGGCCTCGATGGCAGCGGCATCCGCGCGCTCCGCGTCGAGTTGAGCCTCCACCGCCCGGTTCATGACCACGACATCTGGTTCCGCCTGCAGGAGGGCCTCGATGGCAGCGGCATCCGCGTGCTCTGCGTTGAGTTGAGCCTCCGCCGTCCGGTTCACGACCACGACATCCGGTTCCGCCTGCAGGAGGGCCTCGATGGCAGCGGCATCCGCGCGCTCCCCGTCGAGTTGAGCCTCCGCCGCCCGGTGCTTCTTTAGGATCGCCAGGTTGAACCGCTGGTCCGCCTGCACCATGGGGGACCAGGACGCCGGCACGAAGTCGACGTCCATCGTCTCCTTCGCCGCGGGGGCCTTCTGCGCCGTGACCTCCGCCATGAACATTGGATCGCCTTCCTCCTTGGAGCTCGGCTCCAGAGGACTCGGGGATTGGCCCGCCGGAAAGCGAGCTTGGGAACGGAGGTCTGTGGCGCCTACCACCGCCGCGATTTCTGCGCGGCGCTCCGGCGTCAACTTCTTGTAGTACATGATCTTGCTGCGCACCATGGCTATCCGGCGAACTAGGGGACGGCTGATGCGGGCTAGGGGATCGAAAGGTGGGAGAATGGGCTGGGAGGTGGGGTTTTGGGCAAGTAGCTGGCATAGGCCGAGCAGCGAAGGTTCCGGTGTGAATAGTGGTACCGGTGACGACCGGTCAATCGGTTTTGACGGTGCGGAGTTTGAAAAACCGGACGGCTGGAGCCTGGAGAGTTGTGGGGTGGGATGGGACCAAAGTTTCGGAGTTTGACATCGCAGACGTCCAGACCTCCCCACCCGTTCGGTCTGTGGGATTTGTTTTTTTAGATGCTGTAGGTGGGATTCGTATCCGAAAAGACTCTTCCGCGATCGTGCATGCCAACACGCGGATCCCCTTCTCGCAACCTCAATCAACTTCCGACCAAGTCTGTTTCTTTCCAAATTAATAACTACAGCCGTTTCCATGTATTTAAAGTGGCCCCACCTCCTCCTTTGACGATACAAGCAGCACATGGTTGCATGCACGTTGGCCCACTCTACTTTCCATTTAATCCTCGCCTGGTGAATGCGCATGGACCTTTCCATCCCCAATTAATTGCCCCCCCTGATTTTCACTTGGGTGGGGCCCGGCCTTTCCTTAATTATAAAAATAAACCCTGATGAACTTACTTAATTAGGACAAGCCCAGCCGGTCAGAAATCGTGCGCTCCGACGCGCGCGCGCGTATCGAAAAAAATTGTGAAGATAACACTTGGTTCTTTGCCTTCGTGCTATACATCGATGGAAATCCCGATTATAATGACACAGAATTTTCTACTAAATCACGTAAAAAGGCGTCCTCTTCGCCCCTCCGGCCGCAATCATCGCGCTAATCATACTTTCTATTTGACTTCCTTCCCCATTACGGTGACGTCGACGATATCGCAATCACCGTGGCCTTGGTGAAGTGCGTTCGACATAGTGCACCATTGAGGCAGACGACGGTCATGTCATTCGGAAGTGCCGCCTGGAAGCCGAGACAACCACCTTCTTTGCATCCAGGAAGTCCGTAGGAGACAGCAACTGTCATGTCACCGTGACCATTGGATGCGACGTGACCACGTTGTTCGAGCTCGAGCTGCCGCAAGGGGACTCGAACGTGACCGTGTACCCTTACACGGGCACCGATTTACTGTCGGAAAGGCTCTTCCACGTCGGGGACCCATCTAGCCTGTGCAACCAACGGAAATGCCAGCGTGCAGTTCGGGGCTGGCTCTGCTCATCGATCTATGTCCCAACGAAACAGAGTGGGAGACGGTCGTCCCCGATGGCATTGTGAGGAAGATAGTCCAGGAGGCGAATTGCCGGCGGTTGCATCAATGAGGAGGGTGTGACTTCAGCTTTGACATGAATGTGGACCGGCGTCATGTCGTTACCCTGCCGGCGCTACGTTCGTGGAGAAGCTTCTTGGCGAGGAAGGTGCTGGGACGTGCCCGGCATGTCTCGCACACACCATCAAACAAGTAGTACAGTAGTACCGCTTATCTAGGCTTTCACCGGCCTATTGATGCACATACGAGAATTTTTAAATCATATAATGCTCTATGTGCATTTGGTCTTGTCACTAATAAGTACTAGTACTATATTTGTAACCATTGAGTAACTGGTACTACTTGGTGAATGTTGCGTAGCCGTGGATGTCCGAGCTAAATTTGAAACACAGTCACGATCAAACGAGATGTTACCATTGGGCTCCACCACTCCACCAGCCGGAATCACCTTGGCCTATTTGATTTGCAGGATCCTCAAAACGCAGGAATCGCAAACATATAGGATTGTTCTCTTTGGATGGGAATGGCTTGGATTGGAGTATAGGATTAGGATTGTGTGTTTGATGTCATAGGAAAGACAGATGAATTTTTAAAATACTCCTAGGTTGGAGTAGATGCAGGATTTCCTATATTATTAAATGTAGCACAATAGCTTCGTCTGTTCAGCTTATTGCGGGAAGGTCGTTTCTGGAAGAAGACGATGGAGAAGTGGATTCAGCGAAGAGTGAAATTGTGGTTGCTTCGCCCGTGACTTTGTGATTTGATGCCTCATTGCTTTGTGATTTGTGATAGTAGAAGGGAGTAGACTCTGTGCTCTATGCATGCGTCCATGCAAGGGAGAAAGAGGAGAGAGGTTGCATTTTTTTATTCCTTTCAATCAATTTGGCATCGGCGCACCACCGAGTTCTGGTTCCCTCTTTTTTTGGCTTTCGCAGCACCCTCCACAATGGTTCCCATCGATGCCAAAAGCTATTTTACCATTTGGCTACACATTGTGGATGCCCTTAAGCGTACCACTTGGTTTTGAGTAGTAAAGAGGAGGTGCTTTTGCCGTGCGGAAGGCGGGGGAGGTTGGCCTCACGGTTTGCTAACATGCGGTCCCACGTGTCAGTGATGTACCAAGCCGATCCGCATCCCACATGACTACATGAGGTAGAACAACGGCAGAAGCAACTTCAGTGAAGAGTGAAATGATGGTTGCTTCGTCCCTCCAACTTATACTGCGGGAAAGCTGCAGCTTTGTGATTTGACGCCTCATTGCTCATTACTACTGCAATGCCACGACCGGGGTGCGTCCCCCCTGCTGCTCTGCACTGTTATTTGGTGCATGGCATGTGGACCCAGATGCTGGATGTCCCACATGTCGGTGAAAGGGAGTAGACCATTTATGAAAGCGAGCGCTCCACTCTTACGATAGAGGAGTACAAGACACGGCGGCCCAGTGAACTGTAACTTGTACTGTACTACTGTACTAGTACTATGTGGTAGTCTTGTACTACTCTTGTACCACTTGGTTTTGCTGTTTCGCGCGATCCATCGATACAAACCTGATTAAACAGGCGAGGCCGGGTCTTTTCCCGCGCGGTAGGCAGGGTAGTTTGGCATAGTCGGTTTGACAGAGAGACCGAGAGAAAGATGTGAAATGCTTGAATGTGTAGTGGGCCCTTTTTTGTGTCATGTGTGTGTGTAGTCGGACCTTTCAGATCACTAGATGATACTAGCCATACATTTCAACGCAATTTTAATGTATGCAACATGAATAATTGAAGTAACAATATGAGATCTAAAACTTAAAATACATATGATTTATTGTGTTAGAGTATAGTAGTACTGTATTGCATAGTTGTTAGATATAACATGCGAGAACGTGTAGGGACGTACTTTTGGAGGGCCTACAGAGAGAAATTCGGCATAAAGTGGATTCAAATATTTGTATTCGTCATCATAGCATTTGTAACTCATATCTATAGTTTATACGGTAGACGTGAATGCTTGTTCGCTCTTACGAAACCGGTACAACAATATTGGGGTGGCGTGCTCGAATTTAGGCGTGGGAGGTTGGCCTAGTCGGCTCCACGGAGAGAGCGAGAGAAGAGATAAATACACTGGTGGTCACTGTATTTGAAGCGAAAGCATAACACAGTCACCGGACTTCAGAATACGCTCATTAGGGTCACTATATACGTTTGACGGTGATTATACGGTCACTCGCTCACCGTTAAGCATCGTATTACACTCTGTTGACCGGCCAAATAGTCTACGTGGCACTATGTTGACTGGTTAAATTTGCCACGTTCCTTGTGGGTCCCACCTGTCAGTTGGCAAAGGAAAGAGATAAGATAAACAGAAATTTACGCAGACGCGACAAGACTCGAACCCTTGCGCACGAACCACCTGGCTGTGTATGTGTGTGTCAGGGCCTGATGTGTGTGCATGCACGTGTAGGTTGAGCGCTTGAGCGTGAGCATGTGTGTTGGTCGTGTGGTGAGTGCATGCATGCGTGCGTGTGTGCGTGTCTGCGTGTGTGTGCACCCATGCGTGCGTGTGTGCGTGTGAGTGTTGCATGCATGCAGTTCGTGTGCATGCGTGCGTGTGTGTATAATCACCACACTAGATCCTATGTATTAAAAGAACTAGTCAACCAGCACAGCATACCAATACAAGGCCACCTTGTCCGCGCCACTTCGAATCTCTTCTACTAGTGATACCCATCGTGCAATATTTTATTTTCGTTTGTTTACATTCTTATACCCGCTGACAGGTGGGCCCTATGGTAGTGAGATAATGAGCGCTGATGATGCAACACTAGATGCGCCACGTGGACTGTTTAATTGGTCAACTAATCGTGTCTTCAACAAATACAAAGCTCTACGGTGAGCCTGTGACTGTATAACAACCACAAAACGTATATGGTGACCGTAGTGAGTGTATTGTGAAGTCCAGTGATCGTATCGTGCTTTCGCTTCAAATACAGTGATCGTCGGTGTATATCTCGCGAGAGAGATGGAACATGCGTGAATGTGACGGGGCGTACTTTTAGAGGGCCTAGAGATAGTTTGTGTGCGTACGTGAAAGAGCCGTAGAAAGGGGGGCGATGGGGAGAGAGAGATGCTCTTCATTTCTCTTTATTATGACTAACTTCATAGTATAAAAATATAAACATTCACAATGCGGAATAAATATCATTGGATGCACCATGCAATTAACTTTTGTACTCCATATAACTTTGCAATATTGTATAGATGTAGATTTTATAAAATAAATTTTGGCCACACTTTGCGTAGTTCTAATTCAAAAGGAATCTTGAATGCGAAGTAAACATGAACAGATGGCTTTTTAGATCAAGGGAGCACATGATAAGATGCAACATGTGTGAATGTGTAGTTTACGTATTTGGCAGGACCTGGAGAGGGTATGTGTACGTATTCGAGAGAGGCGCGGATAGAGGGGGTGTGTGTGCGATGAGAGATAGATAGCACGAGAAATAAGAGAGGTCTAGAGAGATAGAGACGAATAGGATATGTCTCGACGAGAGATGGTCTTGAGTGTGCTTATGCAAGGGAGAAGGGGAGAGAGACATGAGCAGAAATAGTGTGTGGGGTGTGTGTGTCTGGTATGCATGTGTGGGTGTGACAAGATACCGAGACCTAGGGGTCGGGGTGTGTGAGGTCTGGTGGGCCGAGGTGAGGCCCCCGGTCGGTTCCGTCCTGCACCACATTGGTCCGCCCGTGACACATTATACGGAGACCCCTGGAGGACTAGTCGCACAAGACAAAGAAACCAGAGCGACGAAGGACTTTGTGTCCACTGACAAAGCCGGCTAGGAATTTTAACCCCAGGCCCCGGGTATGTTTATACAAGCCCGGGGCCTAGTTTGTCGATAGCATACACAGAATTCCTTGGTATTCACGTAGTGTACTCTGTACACACCCTAGTCACAAATATACATGACCGGGGGTAGGGTATTTCCTGGATCGCAAGGGCCCAAACTAAGGTAAATCCTTGTCTCTTATTACCATGCATCCAACCTAGCTGTAAGGGATATCCTACTGAATGCTCTGCTGGAATCATATTCGTCAACTAGTAAGAGAGGTGGAGATCGACAATGCGTGCGAGATAGGCCTAAGCGTCCGGGAGACACGTAGGCAGGTATATGTATAGAGAAAAGGGTCGATGTAGATCGTGCGTGCCTATGCATGTGAAAGAGTTCTTGTGATAGAGACTAGTGAAAGGAATCGTAGATAGTTGTGAGATAGAGGGAGGGAGGGTGATATATATAGACAACGTGTGTGCGAGAGACACCTCAGGAGAGAGTGTGAGGATATGCGAGAGAGAAGGCCGATGGATATACAGCGTGTGCGCGTATGTGTGAGAGAGAAAGATAACACGTGTGTGAGGAGGGTACATGTAAAAGACTGATGTACACATCAATTTAAAATATAAATTGTATCCAAATATTTGGATGGGATCATGATATTTGCGATTCGCGTATGGAACGATCATTGGTGTATCAAACATCCATATTCTGTCCAATTTGAGCATGTGTATGGTATTATTCGACATAATTGATCCATAGAGTCAGTATTTTGAAATCCAGGCAATGCATGGCTTTAGCAATTCAAATATAAACGTGATTATAGTTTATTTTGTGTGTGTAAAGCACATTATACATACAAAATATACATAGTGAACATTCTAAATAGCTAGCTAGGAACTAGCATACGTTTGAAATCAACTTAAGGTGGTTTCAAATATTCCAATTCAACATGAAGTGCATTCAATTATTTGAATTCGAGATCATGGCATTTGTAAATCATACCTAAATTAAGGGTGCATCAATCTTTGCTTTGCTTTTGTACATAATAACATATAGTCGTGTACAAAATACATACAAATTTACCACCTCCATTCCAAAATAATAGTAGTTATAGGATTTTCAAGAGTCAAAATTTCAAAAGAAGCGCATAATTTAATGAGGTTTTCAATCATACAAGGTCAAATTTAACGAGGTCTATTAAGGTCAATCCTAATAGTACAAGAGTACTGTAACGTGAATGCTTCTGGTTCAAAATTTTGAACGAAGCGCTAAAAGAGCCTCTCCTCGCCCGAAACCACGTGAGACCAATGTTTGGTAGAAGGAAATTACCGTCCTAACTCTGACCCGTGGAGCCTATTGGCCCGACGTCCAGAAGTCTAAACCGGGGTAGGTTTGTAACTTCACCGAGACGCCACACAACCACCTTCGAAAAACATTCATATACCGCGGGCACCTAAACGCCGATGCGCTCGGCCAAAATCACTCCCGCCCACTATTTTGGACACGTGAGATTACCGTCCTACCCCCGACCCGCAGCATGTCCGAAATTTTAGATGGGGGCAAAGTTTGTAACTTTCCCCAAATTTCAAACAAGCGCGTCCCGGAAACATGGTTCCCCCTTAGCTTCCCCCCTCCCCCGTCTGAGTCCCCATTCATACTCCATGGGCGCCAAAACTCCCTCCCCACCAGCCGCGAAACCCCAGCCTCCTCCGTCTGCCACCCCATCGCACCGATCCACCGCCGCCCTCCTCCATCACGCCGGAGCCGATACCCCGACGTCGTCATCCACCGCAACCTCAACCACAGCGCCCTCCAGGACTTAGCAGTTGAAGTCGAGGCAGAGCTGCCTCCACGATGCGGACGTGCGTCGTACCCGAGCCACTTCAACCCCTCCATCCTGCGCCTCACTGCTGCTGCTCCAACGTCACAATCGTCCACCACACTGGAGCTGTTCCCGCTACACCATCGTTCGCCGCCTCGGATCTTCTTCTCCGCAGCCGACAGAGGGCCACCGCACCACACTCAACAACTTGGCCATGGGTGCGTCCAAGGCTCCACCGTCCTCCACAACATCTGATTTCCAGCGAACCACAAGAAGATCATCGAAAAATCATAAGGAGGACACGGCATGGCAAGCCGATATTGGTACTCCTCTTCCCTTATGCTTGCAAATCTTACATGTCTACTCGCACGGTATTCATCCCACGAACGAAACTAGTTGACCACTTCTTACTGCACATTCTTCCTGATACTAGATGTTCCAAGTAACTCGCGATGCACAAGGTTTCCCCCCATTTACTATTTCACTTTAGCTAGAGGTCCGTCGCCTGCCTAGATTTCAATTCAGTGTCAGTTGATTCCCAATTAAAGGAAGCACCACTCGCGGAGGCGCGCGGAGCACCTAGTCCGCATGTTCGCCAGGGAATCAGCGCCTTAGTGTCTATCTTAGAGGTGTGTGTGGCGCAAGAGCTGCTGGCGCCCGATCTGTAGGGCCGCCGGGCTTAAAGGGATGGCCGGGGGGCGCTGCCAAGCACGGCGGTGGGGTGAGGTCGAGGGGAGGGCGGGGCGGCGGAGGCAGGGGTCTGGGCCGGTGGTTGCTGGCGGTTCGAGGAAGATCATCAACAGTGAGTGGCGGGAGGTAGATGAAGGTCATCTGCCCGTTCCTTGTAGATCGGACGGTGCAAAAAAAATTAACTGACCTATTTGTTTTCAGTCGATTGTTATTTTCATAGGACCACATGTGGTGGTTTGCTGGAGGATTACCTGCACTTCCCAGCCATCCCTGTGCTCATATTTCAAAAGCCTAGAATCTAATTTCATGTGCCATGCATGTTGTAGAGCTATCATATGTCTGCCATCATTTGTTTTTGACCCACCAGCTATCTGATACTTTTACACTGCACTACTTGTGCGCAAACTACACCCATACTCTCTCACTATTGTTTTATTATGCATGGGTATTTCAAAATCTCAACCACAGTATTCTAAAAAGAAAACACAGCTGTCTCTCAAGTCTGCATCAAGGATTGGAAAGGCGCGGTTTGACGCTCTAAAGAAGAGTGCAGTGTCATTCGATGAAGACTGTCAACGTAGCTCTGTAGTTGATGACCCCATTCGCCATACACCAGCATCGCAGGTGCTTGCTGTAACTTCATGGTGTCATATGTGGTTGCATGTTGCATATGGTGTCTACCTTGTATATTGCTTCTAAATTGGTTAAATTGCATCTGCTTAGCCATATATTGTGAATATGACATGCCTTCCTATTTTTGGTACATACTGCATATGTCTATTAACCATGTTCTTACATCAAACTAATGTTCTTGTGTATCCCTCATCAATCACTTATGATGAGACAGTCAGACAGGTGGGTTAGTGTGAGACGCGCTACTCTTTTAAAGAGTGCAGTGTCATCCTCCCCACATGATTCTCAACAAACAGCAAGGCTCGATGAAGATACTCAACGTAGCTCTGTAGTTGGTGACCGCATTTCCCCTACACCACCATCGCAGGTGCTTGCTCTAACTTGGCAGTGTGATATGTGGTTGCATGTTGCATATGATGTCTAGCTTGTAATTCTTCTAATTTGGTTAAATTGCATCTGCTATTCTACTTAGTTTACACATTATACCTGTTAATGTGACATGTCTTCCTGTTTTTGGTACATACTACATCTATCTATTAACCATGTCCTTACATAAAACTAATGTTCTTGTGTATCCCGTATCAATCACTTATGACGGGACACCTTTAGTATATGCTGCTTGATATTTGTTGCATCTTGCATATGATTTATAGCATGTACTGCGTCTAATTTGTTGAAACGCCATTTATTATGAGACGCTTTTAACTTGGCAGAGTCATTTGTGTTGCATCTTTCATGTGGTATCTACCTTGCATTGCTTCTAATTTGTTGAAATGGCTTCTGCTTAGTTTACACAAATAGGTGTGAATATGCCATGCCGTCCTGTTTTTCGTACACATTCCATCCTTGTATCATGTGTTTGCCTTACATCCAAGTACTGTTTCTCATTATCATGCATGAATGAGTTCTGAAGAGTGATTTTTATTCCTTTTTCTTGTCGTTTGACTTGACAATGCAAAATCAATAAAGCAGAAGGAAATTAGCAAGGCAGTGGATGATGGTGCTCCTTCCGACCAATTGAAACAGAGGGTCTCTACAGATTCTACTCCGCCATCCTCGAAACAAGATTTGCAAGACAACACATGCATAGACAGTCAACGTAGTTGTGTTGATGATGAGCACATCTCCCCTACCCAACCATCACAGGTGCTCGCTCTAACTTGGCACTGTTATATGTGGTTGCATGTTACGTATGATATCTAGCTTGTATTGCTTCTAATTTTGTTGAATTGCATCTGCTTAGTTTACACATTATACTTGTGAATAAGACACGTGTTCCTGTTTCTAGAACATACAATATCTGTCTATCACGCCATGTTCTTACATCAAAGTACTACTGTTGTGTAACCTGCAACAATCACTTATCATAAGCCACATTTAACTTGGGAGTGTGATATAGGTTGCATCTTGCATTGTTTTCTAGCTTGTACTACTTCTAATTTGTTGAAATGGCACTTATGATGAGACAGTTTTAACTCGGTAGAGTGACATTCGTTGCATCTTTCATATGGTGTCTAGCTTTCATTGCTTGTAATTTGTTGAAATGCCTACTGCTTAGTTTACACATCATAGGTGTGAATATGCAATGCTGTCCTTTTTTCTTACATATTCAATCCTCCTATCATGCGGTTGCCGTACATGAAAGTAGTGTTTGTCAGCATCATGCATCAATGAGTTCTGAAAAGCGAATTTTATTCATTTTTCTTGTGGGTTTGACTTGACAAGGCAAAAAAATAAGAGAGAGGAAGGAAAAAAGTAAGGCAGGGGCTGATGGCGGTCATCTGGCGCCACCGGTAAGGAGGCGCTCTAGAGATTCTGCTACTACTGCTAGTGCAGTAGAAGTTCCAAGTAAATATGATGTGCCCAACAACCCTACTCCAGCATCCCATGTGCTTTCTCTAGCTTGGCAGTGTGATATTTGCTTGCATGTTGCATATGGTGTCTAGCTTGTATTGCTTCTAATTTGATTAAATTGCATCTGCTTAGTTTACACATTATACATGTTAACATGGCATGTCTTCCTTTTTTTTTGCATATACTACATCTGTCTATTACATGTTCTAACATTGAAGTACTGTTCGTGTCTATCCTACATCAATCACTGATGACGAAACACCTTTAACTTGGTAGTGTGATATTGTTTGGATCTTGCATATGATTTATTGCTGGTACTTCTTGACATTTGTTTAAATGCCACTTATGATGAGACACTATTAACTTGGCAAAGTGATATTTGTAGCATCTTTCATATGGTGTCTAGCTTCCATTGCATTGCTTCTAATTTATTCAAATGCCTTCTGCTTAGTTTACGCATCATAGGTCTGATTATCTCATGCCGTCCTGTTTTTCGTACATATTACATCCTCCTATCATGCGGTTGTCTAACATCAAAGTTCAGTTCGTCTGAATCACACATCAATTAGTTCTGAAGAACTAAATTGTTATTCCTTTTTCTCGTGGGTTTGATTTGACATGGAAAAAAGAGAGGAAGGTACACAGAATGGTAGGGGATGGTGTTACTACTCGGGAGGCACAGAAACGGAAGCGGAACAGCTCTGCAGATTCTGCTGGTACTAATAGTGCAAGAGAAGGTCGAAGTCCACCGGATAAATGTACAAACACAGTATCCCCTGCTACACCACCTGCAAAACGTACCAAAGACAAATGAACCAAACAAGCAATGACAGCCCTAGTGGTTGCAGCACCTTCTTCCACAGTACCAACATGTGCACGACTTACTCGTTCGTCAACTCTGCTAGCGGCAAGTTCCCAAGCTCCTTTGCCACCTGACAATACTTCCGAAGCACTCTTGGCACAAGAGGACTTGGCAAGATCAGATGAACCTTGTGAGCTTCAACACCAAGACGGTAATTGATCGAGTCAAGTTACAGTTGCATGCTTCTTTATATGTAGTCTCACAGTTTGATGTACACTAACACTTCCCATGTTCGTTGTTGAACTAGCACCTAGGCGCAAGAGGAAATAGACATCAGGGTTAATGCTTGACAGGTTAACTAAATCTAAAGGAGGAAGAATGGAGATCCATTTTGAGTCAGGTTTAAAAAGGCCACGTGATGCTACAGAGTCAGCCAAGTTAGTATCAGAGGCAGCCGTTGCTGTTAGGTGTCATGCACATATCCTCCCAACATGGATTCAGTACAGGAATGACAAAGACGAAATCTAGTTTAACACCTTCCTCGACCATTTATCTGTAAGTATGGTTATTTACGGAACTTAGTAATATCGTCTTGCTCTGTCCCATACTTTCTAGGTTGCTGGTAATGAGACTCCTATAATTTTGAACAGATGAGGTTCAAGTTGGATCGGCAAGATGATGCAACCAGACAAGCATGCACTCATGTTTTCAAGTCTGCTCTGTGACAGTATCGGTAAAATCTGAGGAAAACTCACTTTGAAGGCAAGGCTAACAATGAACTTGCCCAAACATCTCCAGTGGAAAATATAACGGATGAAGACTGGACAGCCCTTGTTAAACATTGGTCTGATCCAAAGTATCAAGTATGTTATATAGATGTGATCAGATCACATGTTGAACTCCTATTTACGCATGTCCCTCACAAATCTATCTTCTTCTAGGTGAACTGTTCAAAGAACAAGGCCAATCGTACGAAAGTGAAATTCCAACAGACGATAGGATCTCGTAGCTATATTGCACACTGCGAGGCTCTGGTAACTAGCTGTTGTTTCACTCTTTTGGCTGTGCCATATTATCATATCTATATTGACTTGTTCCAAATGCAGAGGAAAGCCCGCAAGGACCAAAAAGAACCTGAACCAAATGCAGTGGAAATCTTCAAGGACTGTCACACCAGCAAGACGAAGGGCATGACTACACCAGTCAAAGCCGCTTTAGTAAGTCCTTAATCCTCAGGCCCTTTTAACTACTGGTTACTCTGACTTGTGGTGCATTGAACTGCATGGTTTGTAGCCAATGTCTATTACTCTTTTCAATTTTATACACAGTTGTCTGAACATATCATTGCACTTTACAAGGTTTAAAAGAGAGGAACGATGTTCCTTTGCTCTTGATCTGTAATCTAGTTCCGTGCTGCACACAATGTTACAATTGCCTGTTTGTCTGATCTCAGTAGTTTTGTGATATGAATGATGTCATACTATGCTCACCGTATTATAAACTTTGTCTCTTTATCTTAGCTGTCAATACAATGTGAAGAAATAGACAATACATTAGCCATGGTATATGGTCATATGTTTGGAACCTGGTTTTATTATGTACTTTGCAGTAAAATACAACTAATATTTTACACGGGTTCACCAAAATAAGTTTTGTATATAAACCAAAGCTATTCTATTTGGTTTTGCTGCCTCATTAATAACTTCTGTTCTGGTACTACTAATGTACAAACTCAACTTTTCAACAAGCTATGGAACAAATGGTGGAACCGCAACAACCTCCTAAAGGTGATGAGGCAACCATAACCACAATGTCACCTCTTGCTACAGTGGGTCAATATCTCTCCACTAACAGTGCCAAAAGCACCTTCTTGCGTAATACTGGGTTGGTTGTTAAGGCAACCTCATCCAAACTGCCTCATGAACAAGATCTGCAAGCTTGACAGAATGATATATCTGCCCTCCAGACACAAGTCCAATCCCTAACAGAGACCCTTTGTGAACCAAGAACAACCATTGTTCGATGTCGTCAAGATATGCATGGTTTTGAAACCAGACTATCAGACATTTGCTATGTTGTTCGGGAGAAATGACAGCGATGTTTATGGTGCTCCATCAAACACTACAACATGAAAATGTACCAGTCAGGTCAAATCATCCGAGCTTCTGAACTTCTGATGGAGCATTTACTTTTATGCCAACCCTCCTTTTGCTATATGGCTATAATTTGTTTTGTTGCATTACAAAATTTGTTCTTAGCGGGCAGCGACCAGCTGAAGAAAACAGCAAGCGATTTTTGTATAGTGTAGGGTGTTCCCTATATTTGCACGGGTGGCGAACTTTGATGCCCTATGGATGTAATGTGTGCAATCGCCGTAATAGCCTAGCGTTAGTTGCTTGCTTATTTATTTCCTCATAGTCATCTTTTTCCTCGGTTTGTTAGTGGCCGCAATAACCATGGGCCACATACGGCCCATAGTAACCATGGCCCTTCTACCTGTTGTAGTGCCCAAGGGCCATCTACGGGTCGTAGGATCCGTGGGCCAAAAGCGGACCGCATTATGGGCCGTAAATGGGTCATAGTGGGAATGGTCCGTTTAAGGGCCCGTAGCATAACATGCCGTTAACAGGCCGAAAGTCATCACAGGCTTATTTCTATCGACAGTCATAACGGGTCGTTAATGGGACGGAATACATGACAGGCTGAAAATGGCCCAATGGGTTAACATACCACAAACGGGCCGATTGTAACCACGGGTTGAATCTGGCTAATTAGCATAACAGGCCAGTAATGGACCGTAAGTAATCGAGGGCCGAAAATGAGCCCAAGATTTTATGGGCCCTTAGAAGGCTGAAAGAAAACACAGGCTGGAAACGGCCCAACTCAAAGCCGTTTACTTTTCATGATGGGCCAGAATCACCACGGGCCGTAAAAGGGCCCAGAGAAACAAAAGGCCTAATATGGGCCGAAAGACGTCACGGGCCATAGATGGGCCCAGAGAAACAAAAGGCCTAATATGGGCCGAAAGATGTCACGGGCCATAGATGGGCCGAAAGTGACAACGGGCTAAAATCATAAGGCACGGCCCACATGGCGCTACTGGGCCGAATTTTGAAAGGCCATAACGGGCCATGAGTACCCGGGCCGTAAATGGGCTGTATGCGAACAGGCCGTTAACAGGCTTTCCTTGGGCCGGCCCGCTTACTTTTGACCAAGTCAAATGGGCCGGCCTTTTTAACGTAAATGGGCCACTGTTGGTCCGTGCCACGTGTCGACGTATCATAGGTGTCTCGCGTCCAATGAATGGATGACATCTATCCCAACGCCGAGCTGACACGTGGTTCCGTCGGCGAATGAGAAATTTACACGTGGAAAATCGTCATTGGTCAGGGCTGCTAACGGGTTATCGGATCCAAACCGGAACCCGATAGCTTAACGGCGACCCGTTACGGTGAATGCCATGTGTCGGTTACCCTTGACGAAAACACTTCCATGACGCGACATTTATCGTCATGGAAGTGGACACTTCCGTGATGATAATTTCAGTATTGTCATGGAACACTTCTACGACATCACAGGTATGACTATCTTAATTCTGTCATAAAATTGTCACAGATGTACATGCATGACAGAAAACTTGACCTACTGAGACAAAGACGTATCATCACGGAAGTTTTTTTTGTAGTGTGATAAGCATCGTCGTTTAAAGTTTGCTCCCAAATCTCATGAAGGTTTTCTACTTGGTTATGGATCGAACTCTCACACCTACCATGTCTACAACAACTTCACTCGAAAAGTTGAAGAGATGGTAGATGTGTAGTTTGATGAGACTAACGGCTCGCAAGTCGAGCAATTGCCAATTGATGTAGGAGATCAAGAACCATTGGAAGCAATCCAAGACTTGTCTATTGGCAAGATCCGACCCGTGGAGGTAAAGGAGAGTACTTCGTCCATTCAAGTGGAAGCCCCAACCTCACGTCAAGGTGAACAACAAGTTGACATGGAGGCATCCACAAGTGGAACACGTCAAGACGAAGGGAATGAGGAAGTACAACAAGATGATCCACCACAAAATGGCCTATTTCAAAGATGGCTCACCCACCCACCCACCCACGTCCTAAACCCTAGCCCCCCAACCCCGACGATCTCCCCATCTGGCCATGGTTTTGGCTTTCTGATCCGGCCATCTTCTCCGGCGTCCTTCCCTCTCCTCATTGGTGATCATCTCAATGGCGGTACACGCCTCCATCTCCCCGGGCTTGGATTTCTCCCCGGGGATGGGTCTGTCCCAAGAGATCTGGCACACCTTTTGGCGCACGGTGCACCCATCTGATAGATCTGGTCATTTCATCATGGTTGTCTCGTTTGCAAGGAGTTCCTTCCGTTTGGATGAGGATAATGTTGGCCTGGCCTTGGAAGCTGCATTAGGAGGTTACTGTTCTTCACTCAAGGTATCAAGGCTCCATGACCAGGTATTCTCGTTCACTGTTTCATGCAAAGAAGTTGGTTTTTTCATCTTGCATCAGCGAAGTTTTGTTTGTGCCCAATTCAAATGTTTCTTTCATCTTTGGGGTCATGGGGGCCCGGATTGGGAACAAGAGTTTAAGCGCTGGCAACTTGAATGTCAGCAAGAGTGGACTCTTGTTAGTCCATCTAAACGTAGGGCTAATATTGCTCTAGCCGCCATGCAAAACCCTCCTGTAAGGTCGGTTCTTATATCCACTCACCGTTCTGATCAACGTGTTAAGAAGCAGCTTCATTTTGCAATGTTCCTTTAGTATGATGCATGCAAAGGTTATAGATACCCGACCACAGCAGTGGAACGTTTAACAGTCATAGAAGTTGGTTATCATTTGCATGATGTGGAAGCTGCATCACCGGAGTTGGATCGGCCGGCGACCCCCCGATCATCCAATTTGGGTCGTTGCCGCCTTCCCCAGAAAGCGTGCTGCCTATTAGCGGTAACCCCGGATCCTCTGGGATTTTGAAAACTATAGTTGGGCCGCAATTTTCGGGAATAGGATCTCAGGCGGCTCCTATCTTGGTACAGGATAGTAGCCCACGGCCTGCTGGGCCTCTGGGCCTTGGACAGGTTATGGATCCCATTGAGCTATCGGATGATGATTCTGATGTTTCAGAAACACTTGCCTCTCCGGCACTCGATATTCCTTCGCCTCAGGATATTTTGCAAGATTTATAGAGTTTTGATGATATGATTGAGGATCTAGCGGCTCGTTTCTGGGACTGCCAGAATTGCTTGGGCATGGGCCACCAGTCGGCGACCTGTACGAACAAGGTTAGATGCCGTAATTGTTTTTGGTTGGGTCACATTAAAAAAGATTGCCTTGGCCAACCGCCAGAGTCCTCCCTCTGGGTGCCCAAAATCCCATCGCCCGGCTTCGTTCCTCGAGCCAGAACAGAGCAAGACTCCCCCGTCTCTCCGGTTTCCAATCGGCAGGAGCTGAGAAAACCCCAATCTGCTCCCTCCCCACCACCGCCGCCGCAGCCACAACCTACTACAACACCACCGCCACTGCTGCCGATGCTTCTCCACCGTCACCAATGGTTGTGTACGCATTGGATCCTCGCCGCTTCCTTCCGGCGGGCTATGACATCATTGATGGTGGTGGCGACCGTCTGCCGCGCACCTACTTCACAGCGGCGCAGCCGCCGCCTAGGATGCACGAGCAGTTCATGGTGACTATCGTCGAGCCGGTGCCACCAGAGCACCTTGTGGCCATCCGCCGCGAGCAGGTGCTTAACTTCCTCACCCAGACTCTGCATGTCCCGGTACGTTCTGCACAGCCATGGTTTCATGGAGTTGGTTTGTTTGAGATGGAGGATCCAGTTGTCAGAGGCTCGTTTACTATGCACCCACCTTTTGCCTTGGGGATTGATGATAATGGAGATGAGTTCTTTGTCCGATTTATCCGCCATGACCATGGGGAAGGGTTTCGTGCTCTGCATGGGCATCGTACTGGCTGGTTGATGTTCATCGGCATACCACTGGATTATCGTAACACGCAGGCACTGGCCGATGTGGTTGGCACTTTTGGACAGTTTCACTTCTTGTCGGCGTACGACACCTATGGGATCGCTTGGATCCCTTTACGGTTTGGCTGGGGGAAAAGATTTGCACAAAGAGCGGATCCAACGATCAACGCGGGGATCTTTACCCAGGTTCGGGCCGCTGAGAAGCGTAAAACCCTACTCCTGCTTTGTTTTATTGTGGGCGTTCTTAAGCTCAGGTACACGGAGCGCTTGCAATGAACAGTACGTTCAAGAAGCAGCTACGCATGCAGAATGGGCCAGAAGGTCCTCCCCCCTGTAGCTTCGCCTTGGGCCTCCTTTTATACGTTCAAGGGGTCACCAAGAGTGGCGAACAGTAAGTACAAGAGGTGTAAAGTTGCTACAGGGTTTACATGCTTATCACTGATGACTTAGGACAAACGCATTTAATGCCCCACTTAGGTGTCCCTTACTTTCTTGGGGATGGAAAAAGAACCCGTCCCATCAGCACCGCTTAACCTCACCCGCCGTTAGTGCCATGACACACATCCAGGAAGACAAGCCCTAAACGACAGGTTGTCTGCTACGCTGGAGCGGTGGCAGAGCGGTGGAATCTTGCCGGGTGCGAGGTATTGCCGGGCCCTCACGAGCCTTCCCGGCAAGATCTTGCCGGGAAGCCAGCTTTCGGTCTTCTGTCTTTGATCATTAGCTTGTGCGCCTTCTTGATAATCTTGTATTTGTTTCCAGCTGTTCTCCGGCAGGCCTTGCCGCTGGTATGGCTACAACCATCCGTGCACAAGTATGGGGTACTAAAAGACCCAACTTTAGTACGCCGACAGGAGCCCCCGGGCCTAGGCCATACACCGGTGCGAGGCGTTGTTGGGCTAGGCCCAAATAGTGCACGGGCACGCATGGCAGGAGTTAACTGTTATAATCCTCTTATTTACCACGCTCCCCCACGACGCGCATTAAATGTGGGACGTGGGATACGTGCGCGGAACGGCCGCAGTGGTAGTGCGCCCGTAAAAATGCATTCATATTGATTAGTAAAGAGGCAGCCTCCACTCCTTCCCCATAAAAGGGAATCCGCAGAGGCGCTGCTCATTTACCTCTCGTCATTTCCAATATGGAGACCACCATTGCCTTCTTCCTCGAGCTTGAAGCAGAGCCTCTCCCATCCATCCGCCATCCCCACGCCCTCATCATTCTCGATCTCCGCTTCCATAGTCGCCATGCCGCCCAAAGCAAGCAAGGGCAAAGCGGCGAAAGCCGCCGACTCGGATGCAGAGACGAAGAAGATCGAGCTAGTGGAAATGCGGAAGGAAAACGCCGTCTTCGCCCTGACGCTCGACATGCGCGCCCTGGTTGAGCGGTACATGTGTATGTGGGGGAAGGAGACGAGGGCTCACCCTGCTACCCGCGTGCTCCCAGCTTCTGTCAAGGGCGGTCCAGATAAATTCCCCTTCTTTGTCGCTTACTTTTACTACGGGCTCTGCCCTCCGTTTTCTGATTTCTTTATCAACATCATGTACACATACGGCTTCCGCCTCTTGGATTTTACGCCGAATGCCGTGACATGCATGTCAGTCTTTGCCCATCTCTATGAGAATTTCGCCGGAGTAGTCCCCAACACATGCCTCTTTTGCCACTATTTCATTCCCCGTATCGAAACGGGAGACGCCCTTTTTGGTTCTATCACCTGGATTCCAAGGGCATGGAATAAAGAGATTTATCCAGACGGTCTCTACCGTAAGAAGTGGGATGAATGGCGGGCCGAGTGGTGCTGGATTAAGGAGAAAGATCCTCAGCCGTTCTGTTTGCCCCGGCAAACGAAAGTGGTTCGCGGCAAGAGCTGGATCAGCCTCAATCCTCAAGATGAGAAGCTCGTGATCGCAATTACCAGGATCCACCGTCTCAAGGTTGCCGGGCTCACAATAGAAATGGTTGGCGCTGATTTCCTCCGCCGTCGCATCGCCCCTCTGCAGAACAAAGGGAGGCCGGCTTGGGAGTTCACGAATGCAGCTGATATCATGAGGCTGCGCCCTGGTCTGAACAACAACTTGACAGTCCTGCAGCACACAGCTCTCTGCCACAAACTGTTCAGGCCTGACGGGAAATTTAAGTTGCCGGCTGGCGTAGTTCCCCTGTGCAACAACTCTGCCTTGAGCTCAATCATCGCCATGATGCCGGTGTGTAATGCTCACGGCCTCGACGGAACTTGGGAAGAGCCATCCTCAGAGCACGCACAGGAGTTCTTTGATAACTTGTCGGAGAAAGCCATCCGGGAAGAGCCAACCCTTATCCGCCCCACCACTGATGACGAAGTGGCTTATATCGCTAGCAGGGCGGAAGAGGTGAACTTAGCCGCGGAGGCCGGCAACTTTGGCTTCGCAGAAGAGGAAGCCAGTGAAGAAGAAATAACGCTAGAGGAGACCCTTGCCGAGCAAGGTGAAGTTTCCGGGGAACAGAGTGGCATGGATGCCGGGAGCTCTCCTGTCGAAGACACAGCCGAGGAGCAGCTGCACGAGGAGCCCCCAGCTCCAGAGAAGAAGAAGCGTGTTCTTCGGAAAGCCGTCTCTGGCGTCCCAACACGTCAGCCTCCCTCGAGAAGTGAGGTTCCCGGCAAGGGGGCGGCCGGCAAGGCTGCGCAGCGGCAAGAAGCCCAACAGCAACCCGTGCGACGTACGAGAAGCACGACCGCGGCAACAACTGGAGCGGTGGGGGCGTCTCATACGATGGCACCAACAGCTGGAGCAGCAGGATCATCTCAATCTACTACTTCTGCCGCAGCCAGGAGTCCCAGGACCCCTTCTCCACCCCCTCACATGGACATTGTAGAGGAGGTTGACTTCGACATCTCCTCTTTTAGTCCGGAAAGAGAAGAGTAAGGGTCCTTGCCGCATCTTTCAACTTCTAAATTCCTGGTTTTGCTTATCTCATTTGCCTTGCTTTGGCCTGTCCCCACAGAGATATGGAAACGTTGGCGCAAAGGATGGCGAAGAAGGCGAAGACTTCAACGGGTGATGAGCCTCCGGCAAGCACCGTAGGTGCGCCGGAGCCCATCGTCATCAGCCCGGAGCCCAGCCCTCAACGCAGCTTCCAACCCAGCCCCCAGCGTGAGCCCACTAACCGTTTTCCGCTGGCAAGCGTTGGGGAGAATATCTTCGCTATTGACATCACCGGGCTTCTAGGAGAAGAACGGCAACAAGGAGAGCTATCGGAGGCCACCCCTGACGTGCTGCCTCCGTCGACCACGCCGCCCAGAGATGAACCTTCGGCAAGGGTTTCCACTGGCGAGCCCATTCACGTTGAAGAGGAGCCGGCAAGCACGGGCACTGGCAATCCTACATCGGCAACCCATGTTGCCGGGAAAGGAGTAACCACCTCTCAACAGCTCGACACAGGTAAACCGTTTGCCTTGGCACACTTGTCATTCTTTCTTTATTTTTGTCTTCTTGAACTTCAACCTCGATCTCATCTTGTTTCCTTTCCTGGTCTTCAGATCTCCCTTCGGTGGAACAGATGGACGTTGACGTTGTCATCGAAGAGACTGCCAAGGATGTTGCCGCCGAGGCCGACAGAGCCGTGGCTGACGAAGCCTCCAAGGCCGCACAGGAGGAAGCCACCAAGGGGTCTGCTGAGGGGGCCGGCAAGGAGACCGGCGACCATACTGACGGCATTCCTGCCGCAGGAGCGCCTGGTGCTACACCGGTCACAGAGCCCCCAGTTGCCGGCAAGGCGGTCGTCGAGGATCAACCGTCAACATCCGACGCCCCCCCGTCAAGCAGATACCTTAAGGTCGGTGACAACCTGTTCGTCAGCATACCAGGGACGGCAAGCATCGGGGTGCCAACCGAAGGAGAAATCTTTGATGAAGACGTCATCGCCGCCGCTGGACTCAAGATCATTGATGAACCACGCGCTAGCAGCAGTGGGTCCAAGGAAGAGCAGCTCCTCCAAGCCATGGGTGACAACTACCAAAAGCTTCAGGCGCTTCACCGCACCCGAAAGGAGAGGTTGAACTCCAGGGCAGCAGTTGTTGAAGTAGAGGAAGCAGATTTCCAGAAGCGCGTCGAGGAGACGCAAGTCTGGTACACCGAGGTCTTCCAGGAGCTGACGGCTGGTCGGGAGCAGCTGAATCAGAGTTGGAATGAGTTCCTCTTAAAGCAGTCCGACGCCGAGAGGGCACAGGAGGAGGCTGCGCAGCAGGCTGCCGCAGAGGAAGCTCGCTTAATGGAACACCGCGTCGGGCTCGATGCTCATGAAGAGGACCTTGCCGCTCGCGAGGAGGCGCTTGCCGCCAAGCTCCGCAGCAAGGACGAAGAGATCGAGAAGCTTGTCGCGCGGCGAACCCAGGAGCTGGAGCAGAGACACATGGAAACACTCGAAGCTCAGGACATAGATCACGCCGGCAAGTTAAAGGGAGCCATCGATGCTGCCGAAGCTGCAAAGGCCGCCAAGAATGAGCTGGGCGATCAAGTGAAGAGGCTGGAAGCAGATCTTGAGGGCCACGGCAAGGAGATCTCAACGCTCAAAGCCGACAGAGAGAAGACTCTCTTCAGCCTGGCGGAGATGCAAGCCGCCATGTCCGACAAGACCAAGGAGCTCACCTCAGCCAATGAATCCATCGCTGATCTGAAACTGAAGCTGGTGACGCTGGAGGAGTCCCTTGAGAATGGCAAGGCTTGCGAGAGGGCTTTGATCAAAGACATCCAAAGTGAGAAGAGCCTGCTCAACAGCGCTGCCGCCACCTATAATGATTTTGAGAGAGGTGTGAAGATCTGGACTGAGCGCCTTGTCGACGTCGCGGAAAGGCTTGCCGCAGAACTGTCCACCATGTGCCTGCAAGACTTCAACTATTCTTCCGATGATAGGGTGTCTTCGAGCGCCAGGCTGACCATGTTCTTCGAGAGCATCGTTGACGCCCTCAAGCTGCTCCAATCTAACCGAGAAACCCATCTGGCCAACGAATCCCGCAAACTCTGCCGGGCCGTCCTCCGCAAGGTGCTCGTCAAAGTGGTGCATAAGAACCCTGGCATCAACCTCACCAATGTTCTTGCTAGCTTGCCGAAGGATGTAGACCTCAAGGCACTCGAAGAGCTTGTCGCGCCCATCGTTGACAGAGTGAGCCAAGTCAAGAGGGTCGAAGGCCAGCGCAGGGACTAGCCGCTTTGCTTCATTTTGTCGCCACCATTCCATGCCAAAAACAGTTTTTATCTTAATGTTAGAATCGCGGCAACCGTCAATGTAATATAACTTGCTATGTTTTGGATGAATGCATGCTATTTCCCTTGTTTGATTTCTTTTCTGTATGGTTCATGCCCTACGCTTATCGGGAACTTGCCGGTGCGCGCACCCTTGCCGCGAGCGCTTTGAGGAACGGATCCTTAGCGGCCTGCTGGAGGTGTCGCTGCCGACAAGATACCTTGACGTTTTTAGTGCAGCCACTTAAATTGTTGAGCGGACTCGAAACAAATTAAGGGCGCAACCAATCACGACAAGGTTCCTTCGCGTCCAGGTTTTCCATACAAAAGCTGAAATCGTTCAAGGAAAATAAGTCTACAACAAAAATTTGCTTAAAAGTTTTGCAACTTAGCTTTTCGTTGCTGTAGTCCTTATTGCAAAATGTCGACTTGAACGTCGCCTGTTGGTGTCCATACCATCATCCCCCCCAGCAAACTTGCACGCGAGGAAACCTTCTGTCCTTTGAGAAAAAGAAAGAAGAGAAAATAGAGATATGGAACCTTGGCGGTTCATTAGTGCTTACCGGAAGCAGGTGTAATACAATATCTCAGACAAGCACGCATATAGAATGACATGAAAATCGACAAGAATTGTAAAACACTTAAGTTTATTCAACTATGCACAGGGTCTGCGCCTGGCTTTGTACAAAGGATCATATGCCTTGCCGGCAAAACTTGTACAAAAGGTGGTTGCCGGGAGACCCGGCAACCGCGCCTTATGGGTAGAACTTACGAAGGTGTTCGATATTCCAGGAATTGCTCACTGGAATACCATCTTCGGTCTCCAGGCGGACTGCGCCGGGCCTGGTGACTCGTACTACCCGATAAGGGCCTTCCCACTTCGGCGTCAACTTGTTAGAATTCTTGGCCGACTGAACGCGCCGAAGAACAAGGTCGCCTTCCTCAAGGCTTCGGGCATGAACCTTGTGGCTATGATAGCGGCGCAAGGCTTGCTGGTAGCATGCAGCTCGCACAGCAGCCCGAAGACGTTCTTCCTCAAGGAGCGTGGCGTCATCTTGGCGCAGCTGCTCTTGCTCAAGCTCATCATAAGCGAGTACTCGAGGTGACCCGTATATGAGTTCTGTGGGGAGAACTGCTTCTGCCCCGTAGACTAGGGAGAAGGGTGTCTGGCCAGTAGCTCGATTTGGTGTCATTCTGATTGACCAAAGAACCGCCAACAGCTCATCAATCCAGCGTCTTCCGCACTTGTGCAGCTTGTCGAAAGTCCTTGTTCTGAGACCCCGCAACACTTCAGCATTTGCCCTCTCCGCTTGGCCGTTGCTCCTCGGGTGAGCAACAGAAGCAAAACAGATTTTTCCGCCAAGGTCTTGGACATACTGCATGAAGGTGCGGCTCGTGAACTGCGTGCCATTGTCGGTGATGATCCTGTTTGGCACACCAAAACGGCACACTATTCCCTTGAAGAACTTGACGGCTGATTGTGATGTCACCTTTCTCACTGCTTCCACTTCCGGCCACTTCGTGAACTTGTCGATAGCAACGTACAAGTATTCGAAGCCCCCGGCAGCACGAGAAAAGGGGCCCAATATGTCGAGCCCCCAGACCGAAAATGGCCAGGAAAGAGGGATTGTCTAAAGAGCTTGAGCTGGCTGATGCAATTGCTTTGAATGGAACTGGCACGCTTCACACTTGGTTACTAGTGCAGTTGCATCCTGGAGAGCAGTGGGCCAGAAGAAACCTTGCCGGAATGCCTTGCCGACAAGAGCTCTTGAGCCTATGTGGGAGCCACATATGCCTCCATGTATCTCTACCAACAGCTCCAGTCCATCCTCCCGAGGAATACACTTC
This sequence comes from Elymus sibiricus, assembly GCA_039707655.1. NCBI lineage: Eukaryota > Viridiplantae > Streptophyta > Magnoliopsida > Poales > Poaceae > Elymus > Elymus sibiricus. Next base: position 314,513,009 of record CM077676.1, read on the forward strand.
AATTTCACACCGTTTGGTCTCTTTCTGTACAGGACGTCGTCAACGAACTGGTACATACTAGACTGACGGGCTACTTTCTCCGCTTCTTCCTGTTCTTCAGGGAGTTCTCCTGTTTGAAGGAACTAGACGATGTGCTGTGCCCATGTTGGAGCCTGCGGCTCGACAACAAGGACCAAAGGCATATCTTCGGCCGCGAGAGCGCTTGCTTCTGCGGCAAGAACCTGAGGTTCTGCGCGAAGCTGCTGCTCACCGGCAACCGTGTCGTTCCCGGCAACTTCCTTGCCGGCGGCTTCTGGGAGCTCTGCAGGAAAGTACTGGCCGGAACTCAATTTCCTTCTTTTGTCTGGCCTCGTCGATGGTGTTACGGATGGCTGAGTTAAGCGGAGCACAAAAGTTCCTGGTTCCATAGGTAACTTGAGGGCAACACGTTTTGGCAGGTCGTCGGCAATGTTGTTCTCCGCACGAGGAACATGCTCTGTTTGCAACCCGTCAAAACGCTCCTCCAACTTTCTCACTTCATCTACATATGCTTCCCTCAACGGGCTCTGATAGTCTTTGTTTACTTGCTTGACGACAAGCTGTGAGTCACCTCTGACGATGAGCTTCTTAATTCCAAGGTCTGCCGCGATCCTGAGACCGGCAAGCAGCCCTTCATATTCTGCAGTATTGTTTGTTGATCTCTCTCGGGGAAAGTGCATCTGAATTACATACTTGAGGTGCTCTCCGGTGGGTGCGACAAGCAGCACGCCAGCACCGGCGCCTTGCAGCGAGAAAGCCCCGTCAAAGTACATAATCCATTCTCGATCTGTTTCCTTGCCGGGGATAGTTGTCTCTTGAATTTCTTCGTCTGGCGTTGGTGTCCATTCTGCAATGAACTCTTGCCAAGGCTCTGCTCTGAATAGTCGAAGTGCTTTCAAATTTAAGACCAAAGCTTGACAGTTCCAATGCCCACTCCCCAATTCTGCCGGTCGCATCTAGATTTCGTAAAATCCGCTGCAACAGGAAGCGAGTGACGACGGTGATCTCATGCGCCTGGAAATAATGGCACAGCTTCCTTGAGGCCATAAGGAGGCCAAAGAGCAACTTCTGCACGCCAGAATATCTTGACCTAGCCCCCTGCAACAGGGAGCTGACAAAATAGACTGGGCGCTGCACCATCTTCTTCTTCTGCGTTGCTTCATTCGACTGCGCAGATCCTGTCTTGTCGGCACCAGACCCTGCCGGGGAGAATCCCAGCTTGTCGCTTGACGGGCTTGCCGCTGCCGCTGCTTCTTCATCGACTTCTCTCTGCGCTACTAACGCAGCACTAACCACTTGATTCGTTGCCGCTAGATATAGCAGCAACGGTTCTTGCGGTTTAGGCGCGACTAGTGTTGGCGGAGAGGAGAGGTACCTCTTCAAGTCCTGCAGCGCTGCCTCCGCTTCCAGAGTCCATTTCATTGGACCGGCCTTTTTCAAGATTTTGAAAAAAGGCAGGGCGCGCTCAGCGGATTTGGAGATGAACCTGCACAGGGCAGCAACGCAGCCGGCAAGTCGACGCACATCTTTGACCCGTCTCGGTGCTTCAATCTGCTCAATTGCCTTGATCTTGTCGGGATTTGCTTCAATTCCATGCTGAGACACAAAGAACCCGAGAAGCTTGCCGGATGGAACGCCAAACACACACTTCTCAGGATTGAGTTCAGATTGATCCTGCGCAGATTTGCAAATGTCTCTTCTAAATCTTGTATGAGCGTTGCCTTGTCCTTGGTTTTAACCACTATGTCATCCATATAAGCTTCCATATTTCTATGTAGCTGGGGCTCAAACCCGATCTAGACCGCTCTTGCAAACGTTGAACCAGCACTTTTCAACCCGAAAGGCATGCGTATGAAGCAATACGTGGGTGATAAATGCGGTTTTCTCTTCGTCTTCCTTTGACATGAAAATCTGATGATACCCTGAATAAGTGTCAAGAAACGACAGCAAATCGCAGCCAGCAGTGGAGTCCACAATCTGGTCGATGCACGGCAAGGGAAAAGGATCTTTTGGACAGGCTTTAATGATATCTGTATAGTCAATACACAGCCTCCATTTTCCATTCGCCTTGCGCACTACAACTGGATTGGCCAACCATGTTGGATGGAGCACTCCTCTGACTAAACCTGCCGCTTCCAGCTTCCTGATTTCTTCGGCAATAAATTCTTGCCGCTCCAAAGCTTGCTTCCTAACTTTCTTCTTGACGGGCCGCGCATGACGGCAGACAACAAGGTGGTGCTCGATTACCTCCCTGGGAACACCGGGGATATCAGATGGTTGCCATGCAAACACATCGATATTCGCCCGCAGGAAGGCAATGAGCGTGCTTTCCTATTTGTCATCGAGGGTGGAACTTATGGTGAAAGTTCCTCCCGTACCATCCTCCTTGGCGGGCACCTTCTTAGTCGCTGGTTGAGCTGCCTTGGATTTCTTGCTCTTGCTGGTGGAGCTCTTCGGCACATCCTCAACGGGAGCGCAGCACTCCGAGGAGGTGCGCTTGCCGGAGTGTGTGCTAGAGGTCTTGCCGGTCTTCTTCCCCCCGGGAGCTTCGGCGGCAGGAGCAAGTGCCTTGGTGGCAGGTGCTGCGACTGCCTCCTGGTAGAGTTGGTCGGTGTAGATAAGCGCATCCTTCTTGTCGGAGTTGATAGTGATGACGCTCATCGGCCCGGGCATCTTTAATGTATTATAGGCGTAGCGTGATGCCGCCATGAACTTGGCCAGCGCCGGGCGACCAAGAATCCAATTATATGGCAATGGAATCTTGGCAACGTCGAAGACGATCTTTTCTGTTCTGTAGTTCAGCTCACTACCAAATGTCACTGGCAGTGTGATCTTGCCCTTCGGCTGGCTCCTTCCCGGATTGATCCCTTGAAACATGCCCGTTTCCTCGAGATCTTCGTCAGGAATTTGCAACTTCTTGATCACATCAGGCGAGATCAAGTTCAAACCGGCCCCACCGTCAACTAACATTTTTGTTACCTTGAGGTTGCGGATCATTGGTGAAACCAACAATGGCAAACACCCGACCGCAGTTGTGCGATCAGGGTGGTCCTCGGCGTAAAAAATGATAGGCGTGTTGGACCATTTCAATGGTTTCCGGGCATCGACCGACAGCTCTGTCGCATTAAGCTCGCGCGCCCACTGTTTAAGTCGGTGGTGAGAGGAATGCAACAAGGCGCCTCCGTCAACGCACATGGCTTCTGTAGCTTTCTGGAACTCGTGCTCGCTGGACTCGTCGCCGTCTTCGTCATCATCGTCACCCCCCTGTTCCTTGTCGCGACCTCGAGCGGGCCTCTCCTTTTGTTGCTTGGCCTTGCCGCGGCGACCTCCTCGGCCACCGCGTTTCTTGCCAGACCCCTCAGCACCATCCTGGGCCTTCTCCTTGTCTTGCCTCTCATACTCGGCTTTCTGCTTCTCGACAAGCTGCTCAACTTGCCGGCAGTTTTGGAGGTCATGACCCTTGGTGCGATGGATCTTGCAGTACTGCTTGTCGGAGCCCTCCGGCTTGTCGGCAGCCGCCAAGGCCTGACATGCGGCACACCCGGCAACCTCCTTGCCGGGGCCATCAGCCTTAACCTTCTTGGCGGCGCTGGGGTTGCCGAATCCCTCGATGGCAAGCACGGCCTTGCCCTTGCGCTTCCTGTTACGCCGTCGGCCTTTCTTCGCCGAGGTGGTGGCATCTTCGCCTTCAAAGTCGATTTCCGCACCAGCATCCTCGCCGGGGAACCTCCTCCCCTCCTCAGCCCGAGCACATCTGTCAGCCAGAGCATAGAGCTCGGCAACATCCCTGACTTTGTTCATCGCCAGCTCTTCCCGCATCTTGCGGTTGCGCACATTCTGATGAAACGCGCTGATAACAGCGGCAGGATGAACGTCTGGGATGTTGTGCTGTATACGGCTGAATCTCTGTATGTACTTGCGCAAGGTTTTGCCCTCCTTCTGGGGGATGAGATGTAAATCGCTTTCCTGGCCAGGAGCCTGGTGGCCTCCAGTAAAGGCGCCAACAAACTCATGACACAGATCTGCCCAGGAGGAAATGGAATTCGCCAGCAAATGCATCAACCACGACCTGACGTTGGGCTTAAGCACCAACGGGAAGTAGTTGGCAAGTATCTTGTTGTCGCGAGCCCCGGCAGCCTGCACCGCAATGGTGTAGATGCTCAAGAACTCTGACGGGTGAGTCTTGCCATCGTATTTCTCCGGCACCTCCGGTTTGAACGTTCGGGAACTGGGCCACTGGACTCGCCGCAGCGCACGAGTAAAAGCTGGACAACCCACCTCGTAAGGCAAGTTGCCAGAATACCCCGGCGCAGGCTCGTCTACAGTGGGTCCCGCGCGCCTGTCGGATTGACGGCGCGCTTCCCGCCGCCGCTCGATGGTAGTTCGAGCGTCTTCTTTGTTCCGTTCTCGAAGAACTTGCCATTGATCGCGGCGAACCCGCGGATCAGACGACGCCGTGGAATCGTCATCACGGGTGTCAATCCGCCGAGTTAGCGACCGCTGTTGTTGTAGCGGAGGGGAGCGCATCGTAGTCGTACCGCCTCCGGTCTTTTCGCCATCAGCACGCACCAGCTCAGTGGACTGCCGCTGCGAAGGCCCCACCTGCTGCGGCCGATCATCATTAGCCAAGCCGATGAGGCTCTGGATAGCAGATCTCCATTCTTCTAGCTTCTCCGCAGCGGGAGGGAAATCTAGGAGCAGCTAAGCTCGCGCCAATGCTTCTGCCGGTGTAGGCGGTGGTGAAAGGTGCGAAGAACGTGAGGTGCTCTGACTCCTAACTGTGTTAGAAGGAGCTCCATCACGGTCTTGCGATCGCGCCCTGCTTCCACCGGCGTGTTGACGTGCATGGTGATCCCGCGCATCCTGGGAGTGATGCGCAGGGGTCTTTCCATGAGGGCGCCTGGAAGCACCGACGTCGCGACGCTGCCCGTAGCGCACGACCTGAGAAGGCCGCGACGCATGCGCCGGCGTGGGTGTCTTGGAAGGCGCCGTCCCGTCCTTGGAGTTCGCTGCGCCACCCGTAGGTAGCACGGCTCCGTCCTTAGACCCGGCATCGCCGTTGCGAATGACGCCGCTTGCCTGGCTCTGATCGCCAGAACGTCATGGAGGCTCGAGACCTCCACCTCCTCCACCAGCGCCCACGCCGTCGCCCGTCTATGTGGGTATGGGCAGGCCGGACGCGGATGGATCAACCGCCGTAGCGCCCTTCTTCTTGGGAGCCATGGCAACGAAAGTGATCAAGAACTGGTGCGCTGACCGCTAGATCGGGTTCGCGCAATCTCACCCCCTACCTGGCGCGCCAAAGATGTCGGCGTACGACACCTATGGGATCGCTTGGATCCCTTTACGGTTCGGCTGGGGGAAAAGATTTGCACAAAGAGCGGATCCAACGATCAACGCGGGGATCTTTACCCAGGTTCGGGCCGCTGAGAAGCGTAAAACCCTACTCCTGCTTTGTTTTATTGTGGGTGTTCTTAAGCTCAGGTACACGGAGCGCTTGCAATGAACAGTACATTCAAGAAGCAGCTACGCATGCAGAATGGGCCAGAAGGTCCTCCCCCCTGTAGCTTCGCCTTGGGCCTCCTTTTATACATTCAAGGGGTCACCAACAGTGGCGAACAGTAAATACAAGGGGTGTAAAGTTGCTACAGGGTTTACATGCTTATCACTGACGACTTAGGACAAACGCATTTAATGCCCCACTTAGGTGTCCCTTACTTTCTTGGGAACGGAAAAAGAACCCGTCCCATCAGCACCGCTTAACCTCACCCGCCGTTAGTGCCATGACACGCATCCAGGAAGACAAGCCCTAAACGACAGGTTGTCTGCTGCGCTGGAGCGGTGGCAGAGCGGTGGAATCTTGCCGGGTGCGAGGTCTTGCCGGGCCCTCACGAGCCTTCCCGGCAAGATCTTGCCGGGAAGCCAGCCTTCGGTCTTCTGTCTTTGATCATTAGCTTGTGCGCCTTCTTGATAATCTTGTATTTGTTTCCAGCTGTTCTCCGGTAGGCCTTGCCGCTGGTATGGCTATAACCGTCCGTGCACAAGTATGGGGTACTAAAAGACCCAACTTTAGTACACCGACACTACTAGAATCACACTGATCGGCACCGGGCGCGCTCTTTAGTTCGTGCATCTTTTCCTGATAATGCTCTTGTCTCTAGGGATGTTGTCTTTAGAGAGTTCGCCAACTGGGGAGGCACTGTTGTTTTGTGGACATCTGCTTGTTATATTCTTGATGCTAATTTTGCTGAAGCGACGATTGGAGCCGAAGAGGACCCAATGCCCCTTGACGGCAATCCACACCCAATGCCAGAAGAGATCCCACGGCAGCCTTTCTGGGCCATGCCACAATACCCAGCTTTGGGTTGGAACGCGGTGCCTCCAGACCATGCGCCTCAGCAAAACAATGCGAATGGTTGGGGATAGAATGCGCAGCAGGATGAGGGCTGGGCCCCTTGGGAGCAGGTGGCGGAAAACCAACAAGCAGATGGAAATCTTGAAGCACCTGAGGGTAATGCTGGTGATCAGAACTCCATGGTCATGGACCCTCCCTCCTTTGGTTCAAGTGGATCGGTAGGGATGCAGCAGAACCAAGTGGACCCGCAGGTTCAGCAGCAGCAAATGCAGCTTGACCCCATTCAGCTTGGCATTGTTCGTGTGGTCTATAGGCCGGTGCTACCACCACAGATGATCAGGGAAAGGACCTTTCGCATGCTTATGCCTGAGATCATGTTATCTGCCATTCCTTGCCAGCCCAGACAGTCAGTTCTCCCTCCATATGTTGTTCCGCTTCGGTTCTGGCAGTGGGAGCATGAGCTCAAGTTCATTAACATGATGGCAAAGTCTGGTTCCTTTCATCTTGGACAATCTGCATCAACTGTACGAGCACCGCCATCAATTACAGTGGGAGATGGGCTAAATTCAGATAACGCAGAGCCAACACTGGATGAGTTTTAGTTCACAGCAACACCGCCACTTGTGCTTGGAAAGCGTACCAGTTCCCGTGCTCGTCGTTCTGTGCAGTTGGTGGCCCCGGTGTCGGATTCTCCACCAGACACATGACGAGAAGCAGTGCCAAACTTGCAGGCTACAAGCCAACTTCTGCCATTCCTTGCAAGCCCACTGCTCTACGACACCCGCGTGCGAAGAATCTTCGTCTACAGGAGGTGTCGGCGGAGGAGGACAAGCAAGAAGCCCTGCCACCACCCACTCCTATTCGAGTTATGCAGGATCTAGGTGCAGCGTTGCAGATCCCACCCGAAGAGCTCACCGTGGCAAAGCTTATGGCTTGCCCTGAGTCTACTGAAGAACCACACAGTTCCAATGATGAGTGATTCCTTTATGTTTCAGTCAAAGTGTCGTGTTTGCTGTCAGACCTGGGTTGTTTTTATCATACTACTTGTCGAACTTTGGTCCTATCTACTTTTGGTCATTAGGAACTATTCTAGCTGTTATGCAGTTAGAGGTTTATCTGCGGTGCTTAATGGTTGTTATGAATAGTACAACTTTCCGTAATTGGCGTGTCCTATGCTGGAATGTGTGTGGCTTAAATTCAGATGATAGGCAGCGTGATGTTAGAGCAAAGATAGATGAAAGTCAGGCTTCCATTGTATGCCTGCAGGAAACAAAGTGTGAGCACTTTGATTTGAGATCCATACGAAGTTTCTGTCCCAAGCGCTTTGATAATTTTGCTTTTGCACCTTCTGTGGGTGCCTCAGGGGGTATTTTGGTTATATGGAATTCTTCAGTTTTTACTGGCACCCTGGTTGAAATTCAGCGCTTCTCTGTGGTCATTTCTTTCAAGTCAGTCCATAACTCTGAACAGTGGACCTTGGTCTCGGTTTATGGTCCGTGTCAAGGGGCTCTTCGTGATGATTTTGTGCAGTGGCTATATAAGTTGAAAATTCCACAAGATGAGAATTGGCAACTCCTAGGGGATTTCAACTTTATTAGATCACTGGAGAATAGGAATTTGCCAGGAGGAAATATTAATGATATTTTTCTGTTCAATGAGATCATTGGACATTTGGGATTGCTTGAACTACCTCTCAAGGGCAAAGCTTATACCTGGTCTAATATGCAACAGCAGCCACTCTTGGAACAGATTGATTGGTTTTTTACAACTACTGATTGGATCACAGCCTATCCTAATACAGTGGTATACCCCATGGCAAGAACATCATCAGATCATGTATCGTGTGTTGTCTCCATTGACACATCTATTCCAAAATCCAAGATTTTTCGCTTTGAAAATTATTGGGTTGACATGCCTGGATTCATGGATTGTGTGAAGTTATCATGGCAAGCTCCAGTGCCTGCACACCTATCTGCTTCGGCTACGCTCTCTTGGAAGTTTGAGAGACTGAGATATGACCTCAAGAGATGGTGCACCAATCTTTCTTCTCTGAAGAAGCTTGCAGTCAAGTGCTCTGAGGTAATTCTCTCTTTGGATGCTCTTGAAGATATTAGGCCTTTAACCAGACTGGAATTCAATTTTCGGGTAATTGTTAAATTGCATCATGAGAGGTTACTTAAGTTGCATTATATCTATTGGAAACAAAGGTGCACTATTCGGTACATCAAGGTGAGGAGAATTCAAAAAAAATTCATGCCATGGCCACTGAGAGATTCAGGCACAACTCAATTTCCAGTCTTCAGAGAGAGGATGGATCTATAGTCCATGATCATGCACAGATGGTGGGAATCTTGTGGAACTCTTTTAAAAACAGAATGGGCCAGGCCCAAGGGATTTTAATGGGCTTTGATTTACAGCCTCTGCTTCATTCCATTGATGGTCTGGAGGATTTAGCTACTCCATTTTCGGATGAGGAAATTAACATGGTCCTAAAGGAACTACCACCGGACAGGGCATCTGGTCCCGATGGGTTCAACGGTCTGTTTGTTAAGAAGTGCTGGCATATCATTGAGCATGACTTCAGGAAGTTAATTTCAGACTTCTTTGAGCACAGAGTAAGCCTGGAAAATATTAATGCTTCTCTGATCACTCTCATTCCTAAAATGTTGGCACCCTTGGGTCCTAACGACTTTAGGCCCATATCTCTCACCAACACCTGCCTTAAATTCTTGACTAAGTTGCTGGCAAACAGATTGCAAAAGGTTATTCTCAAATGCATCCACAAGAATCAATATGGTTTTCTCAAATGTAGGTCAATCCAGGATTGTCTTGCATGGTCTTTTGAGTACATCTTTCAATGCCAGCAGTCCAAAAAACCTATTCTCATCCTCAAGCTGAATTTTGCAAAGGCTTTTGACACGGTGGAGCATGAGGCCATCCTTGCTATTTTGAAATACAAGGGCTTCCCTACTAGGTGGATTCAGTGGGTCAAGGAAATTCTCTACTCTGGTGACTCTCAAGTTCTTTTGAATGGGATGCCTGGTAACCACTTCAGATGCAAACGTGGTGTTAGGCAGGGAGACCCTTTCTCCCCTCTTTTGTTTGTGCTTACGGCAGACCTTCTCCAATCTGTGGTAAACAAGATGTTGCAAGATGGCCTGCTTACATTGCCTATTGCCTTTCATGATCCTAACTTCCCTGTTATTCAGTATGTTGATGACACAATTCTTATTGTGCCTGCTGTGGAGGAGCAACTCTCTCCTTTGAAGGACATGCTGCATACCTTTGCTCAATCTACTGGTCTCAGAGTAAACTTTGCTAAATCTCAGATGATCCCCTTAAATGTACCTAGGGAAGAGGCTATCAGACTTGCAGCTATTCTGAACTGCTCCTTGGGGAAGCTCCCTTTTACCTACCTTGGTTTGCCAATGGGGACTACAAGACCCTCTATTCAAGATCTTATGCCCTTGGTGGATGCTGTTGAAAGGAGGTTATCTGCTAGCTCTTCCATGCTCAACCAGCGTTCAAGGCTACAACTGTTAACCTCAGTTTTGTCCTCTATGCCAATTTACTTTCTCTGCTCCCTGCACATTCCACCAGGCATCATCAAATAGTTGGAGAGAATTGAGAGACAATGTTTGTGGAGAGGAAATTCTGACACCCCTAGACAATCTTTAGCTGCTTGGGACATGGTTTGTCGACCAAAGGATAAGGGGGGACTGGGAATTATCAATCTGAAACTTCAGAATCAAGGTTTGTTGATCAAACACCTGAACAAATTCAATAATAAAGAGGACATCTTTCGGTGTACTAAGACATGGGTGCCCTGGTACCCAGACTTGTGCACAGGAAATTGTAGCCTCCCTTCCGGCAAGGGCTTGACGGAGGATAACTACGACTCAAGACTCAACACCAAAACCATGAAGAAGACCTCAAGGCAGGTCATCAAGAAGTACTATTCTAAGTACTGAAGATCGACGCTGTTCTTGCCGGCAAGCTCCGCCCCGGCAAGGCAAAGACTAAGGCTATGGTTGTCGGCAAGTTTCCTCGCTGGCAAGCAAGGCCTGGCAAGCTCCGTGCCAGCAGGCTTGTTCTGTCCCGTTACCGCTCCACCTCACCATCGACCAGATAGGCTCGTGGGCTAGGTGTCAAGCGGGCAGACAGTCAGCATGGCCGGACAAGGCACGTGTCAGCACGCCGCGCCGAGATTAACTTTAATGAAACCTGTCCCTGGGACGTGTCGAGATTACAGGAGGGCGCCAGGACCGGTGGTACAGATCTTTTGCCCAAGGCCTCGCCTCCCCAATGTAGCACCTAACGATGCATTGAATGCGTTTGTCCTACCCCGTTAGAGGATAAACGTGATGATGGTGCAAGTCACTGTTCACACTCTGTAATGACCATATTAGCCATTGTGGTTACCCCTTGGCCTATAAAAGGAGGCCCACAGCTACAGGTAGAACGGTCGACACCCAGTTCACTTACACGCCGTAGCTGCATTTTCCCAAGCACCTTGCCAGAAAATTGTGCTCCCTGTAACCAGAATTCATTTTCGATCAACCATGGAGTGGGAGTAGGGTTTTACGCTCATAGCGGCCCGAACCTGGATAAATCCCCCGTGTGTTCTTGCACTTACTGAAAACCTACTCTTTGTCCCATGCACGTCCCCTGAGCCGAATCGCAAAAGGGACCCGTTCGGTCCCATAGATAGTCGTTTCCCACGACATCTTTGGCGCGCCAGGTAGGGGTTGTGTGTGTCACAAATCAGTTCTTTGGTAGTGTGAGCACCAACTTCATCATCTTCACCGATGGCGCCGAAGAAAAAGAGTGGAGCCACGAAGGCTCCTACCGCGTCCAAGCCACCTTCCCAGGCGGCCGCAGGCGGCGTAGCTGGCGCGGGCGCTACGGTTGGGACGGGCGGCGCAGGAGGCGCAAGTGGTGCGGGTGCCCAGCACCCCCGCCACGATGCTGAGCCTAGCCACAGGACTGGCGACGTCGCAGCCGGTTAGCCATCGAGACATTCTGGTGAGCGCAATCATCATAGTAATATAGTTCATACTGCTGTCACCCAGAACCCAGCCACCGCAACATCTCAGAACATGGCGGCGACGTCCAATAACGGCGCGGGGAGGCGTACGCCACGACCATCGCAAGATGGGCACAACACGCTCCCCCACGTTGCTGGCGGTTCCAGACGACCGCGAGGGGGGATCCCCGTGCAGCAACTTCCGATTGCTCATGGAGCGCCGCCGCCACCGCCACATCTGCCTGTTGTCGAGCATGAGCCGCGGTGGCACGGACGTAACGAAGCTCCTTCTGGCTCCGCCAGGAGTTGAGTGATGCCTCGTTCTGTGCTCCCAGCCATGCCAACCACGGCGGCCGAGGCCATGGCGCGGGTTCAAATACTTTTGAACTTCCCGCCAAGCCTAGACAAGATGGATGAATGGAGAGCCACCATTCAGAGTCTCATCAGTTTTGCCGATCCCGGCAAAACACAAGACGTGGGGCCCTCACGGCGACCACCCACCATGTTGGCGGGACCATCCGGCTACTTTGCCGGAGACGCCGCGCAAACGGTGCAGTCGCCTCGGCACCCCCCACCGACGCAGCGGCCAGCCTGCCGGTCAGACGACCATGACGTGCTGTCCATGGCTTCGTCAGATCTGCGGTGCCGCCAAGATCAGTGCCAAGTGCTCCACGAGCGGTGTGACGAAGACGCCCGCACGAAGATCGAGCGGCGCCGGGAAGCACGTCGCCAATCTGACGACCGTGCCAGGCCGGCAGTGAACGTGCTCGCTCCGGTAGCCGCTGGGTACTTGCCCTACGATGTGGGGTGCCCAGCGTTTACTCGTGAGATGCGGCAAGTTCGCTGGCCGTCCACCCGAGCCTTCAAGCCAGAGCTGCCTAACAAGTACGACGGCATGCTCAACCCAGCCGAGTTCCTTGGCATCTACACCATCGCGGTGGAGGCCGCTGGGGGACGGGACGAGAAAGTGTTCGCCAACTACTTCTCGTTGGCGCTCCGGCCCAACGTTAGGTCGTGGTTGATGAACCTGCCTGAGGGCTCCATCTCTTCCTGGGCGGATCTGTGCCATCATTTCGTTGGTGCTTACCAGGGTGGCCACAAGCTCCCAGGTCAGCTCAGCGATTTGCAGGTGATCCCCCAAAGGGATGGAGAGAACCTCCGCAAGTACATACAACGGTTCAGCCGCATGCACCACAACATCCCCGACATCCATCCCGTAGCTGTTGTTGCCGTGTTCCACACGAATGTGCGCAACCGCAGGATGTGGTCAGAGATGAATGTCGAGCAGGTCAAGACCATCAATGATCTATATGCATTGGCGGATAGGTGTGCACGTGCTGAGGAAGGGAGACGACTCCTCGGGGAAGATGCGGGTGCAGACGTTGACTCCGAGGACAACGATGCATCAACCCCACAGAAGAAGAACATGAAGCGCAACAGAAAGCGCAAGAACAAGACAGTACTGGCCGTCGAGAGCTCCGGTGACACCAACGCCACCAAAAAGCCAAAGGCAGACGTCCCCGGCAAGGAGGTTGCCGGGTGCGATGCTTGTCGGGAGGCTGCGGCAGGCGAGAAAGCCGGCAAGACCGGCGGTCCGTACTGTAAGATCCACCGCACCAAGGGCCACGATCTCCAACAATGCCGGCAAGTAGAGCAACTTACCGAAAAGCAAAAGCAAGAGTACAAGAACCGAGACAAGGAGAAGGCCCGAGATGGTGCTGGTGGGTCCGGCAAACAAGACCATGGTGGCCGCGGAGGCCGCCGCGGCAAGGCCAAGCAGCCAAAAGAGAAGGCTACTCAGGGCCAGCAAGAAGAGGATGATAGTGATGAGGACGGAAGCGGGTCCAACAAGGAGTTCCAAAATGCAGTGGATGCCATGTGTGTTGACGGAGGCGCATCTTTGCACTCCTCACCCCGGCAACTAAAGCAGTGGATCCACGAAGTCAATGTAGCGGAACCGGTGATGGAGGCACAGAAGCCACTCAAGTGGTCACACTTGCCCATCATCTTTGATGCCGAGGACCACCCTGATCGCACCACTGCGGTCGGGTGTTTGCCGTTGTTGGTCTCACCAACAATTCGCAACCTCAAGGTGACAAAGATGCTGGTTGACGGTGGGGCTGGCTTGAACTTGATCTCTCCAGATGTGATCAAGAGGCTGCAGATCCCCGACAAGGATCTCGAGGAAACAAGCAGTTTCCAAGGGATCAGTCTAGGGAGGAACAAGCCGAAGGGCCAAATCACGTTGCCGGTCATGTTCGGCGGCGAGCTCAACTATTGAACGGAGAAGATTACCTTCGACGTCATCAAGATGCCGCTGCCGTACAATGGAATTCTGGGCCGCCCAGCCCTGGCAAAGTTTATGGCCGTGTCGCACTATGCGTACAATGTCATCAAGATACCGGGGCCGATGGGGGTCCTCACCCTCAAGTCAAACCACAAGGATGCAATCATCTGTACCAACAAGCTCTACCGGGAGGCGGTGGCAGCAGCTGCCATCGAGGCGCTTGCCCCTACCGTAAAAGCTCCCGGGGAAGGAAAGAAGAAGAAGACCGGCAAGACCTCTGGGAAGGACTCCAGGAAGCGCACTTCAGAGTGCAGCATGCCTATCGAGGACGTACCAGAGAGCTCTACCGGCAAGAGCAAGAGAGCCAAGGCTTCTGCATCCATGGCCAAACAAGTTTCTGTGAAAGGGGATGGGACGAGTGGCGCTTTTTCTGAAAGTGCCACTCTCAGCAACAAATAGGGAGTCGAGCTCGTTGCCTTCCTATGGGTGAATGCTAGTGTGCTTGCCTGGCAAGCACCTGACGTCCCCGAAGTTCTTGGGAGGGCAACTGAGCACCACCTTGCTGTCTGCCCCCATGCGAGACCCCTCAAGCAGAAGGTCAAGAAGCAAGCCTTGGTGCAGAAGCAACACTCCCCACGGAACTCAAACACGGGTCACCTCGAGTCTTAGCCTTCAATGAGGAGGACCAAGATGAGCTGCGGCATGACGATGCCGCGCTCCTGGAGGAAGATCGTTTCCAGGCTGCTGCCCATGCTGCACGGTGCCAGCAAGCTTTGCGCCGCTGCCTTCGCCGCAAAGTGAAAGCCAGGGACCTTGAGAAAGGCGACCTTGTTCCTCGTCGGATTCGATCCACGAAGGATAAAAAACAAGTTGACGCCGAAGTGGGAAGGCCCTTATCGGGTAATACGAGTCACTAGGCCCGACACAGTCCACCTACAGACCGAAGATGGCACTCCGGTGCTAAACTCATGAAATATTGAGCATCTTCGTAAGTTTTACCCATAAGGCACGGTTGCCGGGCTGCCCGGCAACCTCTTTTGTACAAGTTTGCCGTCAAGGCATGTAATCCTTTGTACAAAGCCGGGCGCAGATCCCATGCAACACAAATAAAACTTAGATGTTTCACAATTCTTTGTCAAGTACATATATATTTATGTGTTGCAGGCAGTCTTGTGTTACATTTTCCCTTGCATAAGGTGATTAACGAAACGCCAAGGTTCTAGCCTCCTATTTTCTTTTCTTCCTTAAAGGAAGGAAGGATTCCTTGCGTACAAGTTTCCTGGGGGAGTGACGGTATGGATACCAAAGGACGCGTTCAAGATGTCACCCTACGGCAAGAAGTACAACAAGGAATGAGCTAAGTTGCAACACTTTGAAATAAATTCTTTGTTGTAGTTGCGATTCTCCTTGAACGACTTTGGCCTTTGTATGAGAAACCTACACGCTAAGGAACCTTGTCGTGATCAACTGCGCTCTTACTTTGTTTCGAGTCCACTCAACAACCTAAGCAGCCGCGTTGTAACCGTCAAGCGTGACCTTGCCGGCAGCGACACTTCCGACAAGCTGTTAAGGACCCGCTCCTCAAGAACTTACGGCAAGGGTGTGCGCACCGGCAAGCTTCCAGCAAGCGTAGGGTACAGAAATCATGCAAAGACAGAACGGAATAAGGAGAACATCGCACATACATCCATCTTAAATGCAAGTTATAATACATCAAAGCCAAGTGCAGTCTGACCTAAGACAAATTTGTCTTGTGCATAAACTACATCCGCAACAAAGAACGATAAGGGAGGCTAATCCCTGCGATCACCCTCAGTCCTCGGGATCTGATTGATCTTGTCGATAAGGGGAATGATGGCCCTTTCAGCAGCTGTGGTGTCCGTCCCCGGCGGCAAGGCCTTGAAGGCCTTGGAGACGTCGACGTTAGGATTCCGACAGATAATTTTGACGAGCATCTTGGAGACGACCTCGATGCAAAACTTCCGAGACTCGTTGGCAAAGCTGGAAAACCTCCTCTCATGATGTTTCTTCAGTATCTCGAGTAGTCCGTCGAAGAAGAAGGAGAGGCTGGCGCATCTAGAGTCGTGCTCGCCAACTGCGAAGCGTTGCTCCTCCCTGTCCATGACGCTCACCTGAGCAGCAAGATGCTCGGCAACATCAACAAGGCGACCGGTGTCACGCCCAATATGCAGTCCTATTCTCGAGGAACTCGGAGGTTCCACCAAGGATAGAAGCGCATATTGAAGACGCTTGCAAGGTGGATATCATTACATCGTACCATGTACATAATAGATGGGGATACAGACAAATACATACAATCACAACATGAATACATCAATACATAGCAAACACCATACAGAAGAGTAGAATCCTACTACGGATGAAATCAAATGAAAAAGAAGAACGACATCCACCTTGCTAATCCCAGGCTGCCAACCGGGAACCCATCCTATGATCGCCGAAGAAGAAGAAGCAGAAGAAGAACTCCAAAAGCAAACATGCATCGCTCTCACGTCAAAGCATCGCTTTACCTGTACCTGCAACTGTTGTTGTAGTAATCTGTGAGCCACGAGGACTCAGCAATCCCATAACCATGGGTAGCAAGACTATCAAAGCTTAATGGGTATGGAAGGGTAAGGTGGTGAGGTTGCAGCAAGCACTAAGCATTGTATGGTGGCTAACTTACGAGTACAAGAATAAGAAGAGTAACTACGCATAACAGTCGCAACTAATAAGGATCAAGATATCTCATTGCTCCTTTTACTAGCACCTTTGACCTCTATCGCTCAGAGCACAAATCGTTGTGCTCCTCACTACTCAACAGACTTCTTCCCCTTCTCTACTCTCAATGCTAAACTGGATCTCCTTTCTTTCTATAGAGAGAAGCACCTATCCCTATAGAAAGAAAGGCACCTAATCTTTACCGTCTCCATTGAGATTTCAGACCAGAAAGGAGTAGACTCTAGTTTCAATTGCGTATAGAAAGAGGATATCCCCAAGGAACTTCTGAGTTCCTCGAGAATAGGACTGCATATTGGGCGTGACAACCAGTCCACAGATCCACGGCTTTCTTGTGCTCCTTGAAAGAGTTCGCAGCATTGGCATGTTCAGCCTTATCCTTTTCCCAGCTCTCCAGCAGCTCCTTCTCTTTTTCCCTGCCACCCTCCAGGTCCTTCTCCTAACTTGCAAGCTTTGAATTAAGGTCTACCAAGGAGTTGTTGATGCTCGAGAACTCTTGGATTTTGTTGACGAGCTCCTCTTCAAGCTTCGACACTTTGGACTCCAACTCTACCTTGGCGGCCTCAGTGCCTTCCGCGACTTTGACAGCCTCCGAGAGCTTGGTGGCGTGAGCCTGGGTTAGAGTCTCGATGGCCTGCTTATGGCCCTCCTCTAGCTCTTGGGTCCGCTGCGCAAGCAGACTCTGGATCGCCTCCTCCTTGCCGCGTTGCTTGGAGGCGAGAGCCTCTTCTCGGGCGGCAAGGTCCTTTTCTTTAGCGGCAAGCTGCGCTTTGCACTCTGCTAACTTGCCGTCCAGAGCCGTTGCCTTTTCTTTGGCAGCGTCAAGCTTCTCTTCTTGCCTCCTGAGGCCATGAAATTTGTTGTTGTGCCAGGCATGAATTTCCTCCACCTTTTTCCTCAGTTTCTGCTCGGCCTGCCCTACGGCTTGCCATTGGGCGTGCAGTTCGTCCCAGCGCCTGCCGTAGCGGTCTTGCACATCCTTGAGGCCACTGGCCATCGTCGTCAGGAAGGCAAGATCCGCGGCGTTGTCATCAGAACCATCTGACACTGTGACACTGCTGGAGAGGGGTGCCAAGATCTCCATGATGGCTTCATCAAAAGTAGGCTCCCCAGCACCGGATGAGCTGGGGGCCTCAGACTCTTGCTGTAGACGGACCGACTCCGGGAGGCTGATCAGGGCCTGCGCCTCGGATGCACTAGGATGGGAGACAACACTTGACTTGTCGGTGCCAGCATCTCCCATCTCAGCGTCCATAATGGCAAGCCCAGATATGCCACCAAGGGGCTGGACCATTTCTTCGGGAGTTTTCCTGGCCTCCTCGCCGGCAGACGCGGCGGCCTCCATGCCGAAAATCCTGGCGGCCTCATCGTCGGCACTCTTAGCATGTTTCTCTGCGGATGCCCTCTCCCCCTCTGGAGGAGTTGGTTCTGTAGGGTGAAGAAGGAGCCGAGGGAAGAAAAATTCGAATTTCAGATCAAGTTTAAGAAAACAAAAAGAAGAAGCATTAGAAAGAGTGAAGTATACTTGGAAAGAAGATTACCTTGACGAGCATGTGGGGGGAGACGCCATTCTTCCTCCGGCAACCTCGGTTGCCGGCGCCTGGTCCCCAGCAACATCGGTTGTCGGAGGGGCCTCCGCGCGGGTGAGCCCTTCTTGGGGCTCCTCTGGGGGAGGGCTGCCCCTTGCCGGTGAAAGTCTTGGTGACGGCCTGGGAGTCGAGGGCGCCGTCAAGGGGTCTATCCCTTGACGCCCTCCTTCCGGCTGGCTACTCTCCAGCCCCTTGTCGGTCTCCATTGCAGAAGATCCAACGGTGGTTCCCGCCAGCGGGAACTGCGTATGTGCCTCGCGCGGGGGGCTCGAGCCGGCAACTTCAAGAGAAATTGCACCTTGGTCGGTGCCAGTTGTCGTCTCGCCATCCCCGGTGGTCCTGAGCCTCTTCGCCAGCGGCACCTCGTCCCTACAAGATTAGGACAAAGAAGATCAGCTCAAGCAATAGAGTCTGAACAATTAAGAAACACACGGGGATGGAGATGCCTACTCTTTGTCCTCATCAGGGTCACTCAGGACTGACAGGTCGTAATGAACTGTCTCCTCGGTCCCCGCAGTTGTGGATGACGACAGTGGACTCCTAGGACGCTTCGGGGGGGCTGGGAGCTGCGAAGTACCCACCTCCTCCACGATCGGCAGGATGGGTCGACGGGGGACACCAACGTGAGAAGGCAGTTGCCGGGAAGGCTGCGCCCGGGGGATTGTGGCCACCACCTTGACGCTGGCGAGCCCTTGGCTCGCCGACTCGGTGTGCGCCTCCCCCTTGCGGGCAGTCTTCTCGGTGACAGTCATTTTTCCCTTGGCAGGAGGAGGGCGAGGTGGTTCTTCTTCCTCTTCCGACTCCTCCTCACCCGATGACCCCTCGGGTTGCTCCTCTTCTTCCACCCCTCCCTCGGTTTCCTCAGCCCGCCCCTCTTCCCCAACATGCTCTTCAGCGTGCTCTTCAGCATGCTCTTGGGAGCGGCTTCCTCTGCTGTCCCCCGGAGCTGTGGCCCACTTTTTGGACTGGTCCTTGCCCGGCTGAGGACGAGTTACCTTCGTCTTCTTGGACTCGTCAGCCCTTGCCGCAAGAAACTCTTCCCGGTCGTCCTTCGTCGGGTGCATCATGCTGTCCTCAGCTCCAATAGCCTCCTCCACCAGGCCGGCAAACCAGTTATCCACATCCTTCTGGCTGGGCTCCTTCCATATGCTTAGAACCGTCCGAGCGTCATAGTCCGGCATCCATGCCAGGATAGAGGCCTTGGCGGTGTTGTTATACAAAGGGATCACCTTCGCCGGCAAGTCGAAGTCGCAACCCTTGTTGAAAATCCGGCAGATGAGCAGATAATGTCCCATCGTCGTCAAGTTGTCGTCAGGGCCTTGGCGCAGCCGCATTGGGTCAGCGGGGCCCTGGTAATCCCATGCTTGCCGGCCCTTTTTGTGCTGCAGTGGGGCGATCCGACGGCGAAGGAAATCTGCTCCCACCTTCTCAATCGTCAAGCCGGCCTCTTTCAGAGCAAGGATTCGGCGCAGCGCCATTCCCAGTTT
The DNA here is from genome assembly GCA_039707655.1 of Elymus sibiricus. Classification (NCBI taxonomy): domain Eukaryota; kingdom Viridiplantae; phylum Streptophyta; class Magnoliopsida; order Poales; family Poaceae; genus Elymus; species Elymus sibiricus. The sequence goes on from CM077676.1 coordinate 314,532,510, forward strand.
GGCATCGTTGGGGTCGACTTGGTTCCAGCTATCAGGCTTCGCAACCATCTCAGTCCTGAGGTGGCAAAAGGCTGGAAAATCTTGCTGCTTGACCCAGCACCAATCAGCTCGCCACTCATCCCATCTGGAGTGAAGCGCGCCGTCCAAGTAGTATTTCTTCGAATTTCCCCTTGGGACCCAAGTGACGCTACCGGAAAGAGCACCCTTCTAGACCCGAGGGATGAAGAAATGCCGGAACAGGGCTACATTTGGAGCTATCCCCACAAAATTCTTGCACAAGTGCGCAAAAGTTGCTAGGCAGGTGACCGCATTGGGTGTAAAATCGAGCAGCCTGAGCCCGAAGGCGTTCATCACCTCAACAAAGAAAACAGAAAAGGGTGGACACAGACCGCAGTAGAAGTACCCGGCGAAGAAGTGGAATTGGTCACGGGCAGGAGGAAGAGATCCGGGAAGCACCATTGTGGCCTCATCTTCTTCCGTTTCACTCGCGTACATATACGCGTAGTCCCTCGCCAGATCGTCTGCTGTAAGCGTTGGCGGGAAAACAGCCTGGTCCCGCCGTTGCGTAGCCTTGGTGGCTTTCTTCTCAGCCGCCGCCGAACTCGGGGCCTTCATGCCTCTCTTCGGTGCCATGACAAGGTGTGAGGGGGGGGGGGGGGCGAAGCTGCGTTGCGCACCGGCGGAAGCAAAGGGCGTGCTCTGCTCTTGTGCGGCGGCAAAAGCAGGGGAGCGCGTTCTATTTCTGCGTGAGGTTGAAGACGACGGCGAATTGGCTAGATTGGGAAGAGGGGATGAATGAGCAGCGCCCTTTGTGGTTTCCTTCTTTTTATGGGGAAGGCGCGGGGGCTGGCTCTTTTTCGTCCTACGTGGCTGCGCTTTTCAGGCGCACCACCTCCCACCGTCGTTCCGCTCCACCTCTCCCACGCCCGCGTTTAATGCGCATCGTGGGCAGGTGCGGTAAAAGAGACGATTATGACAGTTATCCTCTGCCACGTGCCGCTAGTGCACTGTATGGGCCTAGCCCAACGACGCCTCGCATGCACGTGTGGCCCAGGCCCAGGGGCTCCTGTCGGTGTACTAAGACATGGGTGCCCTCGTACCCAGACTTGTGCATAGGCAATTGTAGCCTCCCTTCCGGCAAGGGCTTGACGGAGGATAACTACGACTCAAGACTCAACACCAAAACCGTGAAGAAGACCTCAAGGCAGGTCATCAAGAAGTACTATTCTAAGTACAGAAGATAGACGCTTTTCTCGCAGGCAAGCTCCGCCCCGGCAAGGCAAAGACTAAGGCTATGGTTGCCGGCAAGTTCCCTCGTTGGCAAGCAAGGCCCGGCAAGCTTCGTGCTAGTAGGCTTGTTCTGTCCCGTTACCGCTCCACCTCACCATCGACCAGATAGGCTCGTGGGCTAGGTGTCGAGCGGGCAGACAGTCAACATGGCCGGCCAAGGCACGTGTCAGCACGCCGCACCGAGATTAACTTTAATGACACCCGTCCCTGGGACGTGTCGAGATTACAGGATGGCACCAGGACCGGTGGTACAGATCTTTTGCCCAAGGCCTCGCCTCCCCAACGTAGCACCTAACAGTGCATTGAATGCGTTTGTCCTACCCCGTTGGAGGATAAACGTGATGACGGTGCAAGTCACTGTTCACACTCTGTAATGATCATATTAGCCATTGTGGTGACCCCTTGGCCTATAAAAGGAGGCACACGACTACAGGTAGAACGGTCGACACCCAGTTCAATTACACGTCGTAGCTGCATTTTCCCGAGCACCTTGCCGGAAAACTGCGCTCCCTGTAACCAGAATTCATATTCGATCAACCACAGAGCAGGAGTAGGGTTTTACACTCATAGCGGCCCGAACTTGGATAAACCCCCCGTGTGTTCTTGCACTTACTGAAAACTTGCTCTTTGTCCCATGCACGTCCCCTAAGCCGAATCACAAAAGGGACCCGTTCGGTCCCATAGATAGTCATTTCCCACGACAACATCCCCTGGGTATCTCTGATTTGGAATGCTTACTATGATGGGGTGATCCCCCAAGCAACCATCCTATGTGGCTCCTTCTGGTGGAAGGATGTGTTTAAGTTAAATGATAACTACAGAGCACTGGCGTCTGCTACTGTAAACATGGGGGATTCAGTTCTCTTCTGGTCTGATGCTTGGGAGGTTGGTGGATCCACATTGCCCCTGAGACCGAGGTTACCCAGACTGTTCTCTTTTGTCATTGATGACAAGATTTCTGCCCAGGACTTCTTCAATTGCCAGGACAAATCTACCTATTTCCAGCTCCCAATTTCCCAGGAGACTGCTATGGAGCTCAATATTCTTTCCAGCTGGATAAATGATGTCCACAGGGACTCCACTGCTGCTGACATATGATCTTGGACTGGGAAATCAGGTTGTTATTCTGCTAAGAGCTAATATGTCATCATGCATTCACACCTACCCACCATTGAACCATGCAGGTGGCTTTGGTCTAGTAGATGTACACTCAAGATCAAAGTTTTTGAATGGTTATTGTTCTTTGATAGATTGAACACCAAAGACTTACTTGTAAGGAGGCATTGGAGGACTCCACAGGATGATAACCTTTGTGTTCTTTGTTGTCAGAATACATATGAGGACAGATTGCATCTATTCTTCTCATGCAATTTCAGTGCCAGGATTTGGAACTACTTGCAAATAGAATGGTCTGGTGGAAATGATATCCAACAGTGCATTGTTCTGGCTAAAAGAAGGTTTGCACAACCTTCCTTCTTTGAAGTGATCTTCACAGCAGCATGGAATATTTGGTTTCTCAGGAATGGCAGGACCTTTAGGGGTGAGAGGGCCTCTTTTGGTGCCTGGAAATGTAAATTTGTACATGATCTGTTGTAACACCCCGATTTTTGGCCCTTTCTTTTTCTTTTGGATTTCTTCGAAGTTTTATTTGGAGTTCTTTTTTCGTGGCTATGTGGTCTTGAAACCTGGGAAAATCTTCTCTCCTGCCACTTCCTAGTGGCTTGTCATTCTCAAATCTATCCCAAGGCCATGTAATTTCCATCTTAGCCCAATCCCAATATTTATTTCTTGGGAATATTCCTTTTTCTATTAAAGGAATAACCCTGTTTGCCCTAGGTTGTGAAGCAACCTATATTTTTGACATTCCTAAAATTCCTAAAAAATTCTCATAAATTATTTGGATCATATCTCCCACCAATATGCCAAAACCCATCCTTGCCTAGTTCAAAAATAATTCTGGAATATTCATTTTCCATTCTGTCCAGAATGGCACTTTGTGAAGGAAGTGCTATTTATTTTTTCTTGATTGCCCTGAAAATTTTTGGGCACTCTCTCATATCCAAATAATTGCCACATGCCAAAAGTCAGCTTCATTTGCCTAGTAAATCTTCCTCAGAAAATTTCCAAAGTTTCTGACCAGAGAGAAGCTTTGTGAGGGAAGTACTAGCTAGGCTAATCCAAATGAGTTGAAATTTTGGGAGGTCATTGATATGATCAAATAATAAGTCTCCACAAAATTTCATATCCATTAAACCATCTATGTGAGCACACCTTCAAATCTTGTTTTCTAGTCACAATTTCAGTTTGTGAAGAAACTATATTTTATATTACTTCATAAAATCTGAAATTAATCCAGGACCTAAATATCCCTAAATAATGTGAGCATGCCAAAACTAACATTATTTTTCCAAGCCATTTGCTCCACAAAATTCCGCCAAGTTTCTGTCCAGTGTGGATCATTGTGAAGGAAGTACCATTTTTATTCATCCAAATGGTATGAAATTTTTATGGAACCTTCATATGATCATATAATCATTCTACACCAATTTTAAGCCCAAGCCAAGTAACCATGTGAGTGCTACTTCCTGATCTAGATTCTGGTCAATTTTTGCAGTTGTAAAGCAACTGCACTCAAACCTTGCCCAAATGACCTCAAAATCCACAGGATGGTAGTCCTTCCTACCCTAAACCTCTGTGACATTATTTTTATCTCATTCATCAACTCCCTTGACCACAACATCCAGTCTAACCGTGCTGCAGCAATGTTCAGTTGATGTTACACTTCATACCAAAGTCACTTTAAGCGAACCAATGATTCAGTGGTGCTCCAGGGTGAAGGGATTACACATTTGACACCTTTTGCAAGTCACGCGTGCCCTCAGAGCGTCATGCCACGCGGTGACCGCGCGGCTGGCGTGCAGTTGGCGTGCTCTGCGCGTCGTTTAGCCTCAGGACTCCTCTGCCCGGCCGTTCCCTCGCGCCCTCTAGTGCCATTTCCCTCCTCCTTCGCCCACGTATCTCGCTGGACCCCTCTTCCCCTCCTGTATCGCCTGCCGCCGGCCCCAGCAGCCTCCGCACACGAGCGGGCCGTCCGCCCGAGTGGCCGACCGCCCCTGTGCTCGCCCGTCCGCGCCCGCGCGTCCCTGGCGCCGCCCAGCATCTCCTCTGCCTCTCCCGTCGCCTCAAGGGCCCGCGCGTGCCCGGCCTCGCTGGGAGAATCTCCCGTGCGCCCTTGGCGGCACCCGAGCGCGGCATCGCCTCCCCTGCCTATTTAAGGCCGTCCCCGAGCACCCCCGACCACACCAAGCTCCTCTCCTCCCTCCTCTAGCCCTCCCCGACCTCTCCCCCGAGCTCGAGAGCTTCTCCTCGGCCACCATTGCCGCCATGGCCGCCGCCGAGCTCCTCGTAAATTCGGTCCAGCCCGAGCCCTCCTCTCTCCCCTACCACCACCAGAGCACTCCACGTCCACCCTAGATCCTTTCCCGTAGCTCGCCGCCTCCTCTCTGTGGCCGGAGCGCCATTCCCGATTCCGGCCGAAGCCGTCCTCCGCCGCGGCCGGGGCCCTGCTAGCTCGGCTGCTCCCCAATGAGGACAAGACCCACTGGTGGATGCGCCTCCTCGCGCTGGTCACTTCGGTGGCCGGAGCGTCGCCGGAGGTGGCCGGTGGCGTCGGGACGGCCGCCGGCGTTGAGCGCCCTCCTCTGCATCGCTGGCGAACGGGAGGTTGAAGGAGTTGACCAGCCCGGTGGGCCCCACCAACCAGCGACCCCACCCGTCAGCCAGAGGGAGACGTTGACCCCGGGCCCGCCCAGTTTAAGTGAAGGCGTACTTCCATAAAGTGCGTTTTCGTTTTATGAAAGCGTACTCTGGTGCATCTTCGACTGAAAATACGCTTTCACCATTAGAAGACGTATTTTAGGAAATACACTTTCAATTTCCAGCCGCCGACCGAAACAGTTATTTTGCGGACGTTCGTCCGTTAAGGGTAGAAGTGGACAGATTTTTATTCTTTTTCTGCCTAACGAACGAACGGCCGTAACTCCGCGACCGTAACTCCGAATCAGGTGATTCCAAAGCCCACGTTCTCAGTTCGTCGAGCCCGTTCCAATGGTATCATTTTCATAAGGTTGGCATACTGTGAAAATGACCATTTTGCCCCTGCCCTTAAAACAGCTCTGCCGAGAGGGAAACTTTTCCGGCGATTCTTTCCGCGAGTTCTACGCACCTCTCCCCGGTGTATCCTCCATCCCCAGGCAAGCCACAACAGCCACTTGCATGATGGCATTGCAATAGCCATGGTTTCCACTTGAATATTTATTAATTGTTTGCTCATTTAATTATTTTGTGAATGCTTCGAATATGCTTGTGAATCCATGCTCATTGCTTATGCCATGTTCATTTTCATCTAGTAAGTGTTATGATGAATTGCTAAGGATATTCTTATCATGTTGTATTCTTGTACTTATTTCAGATGTTAGTGATAATGATATGCTCATATGGATCATTATGGTTTGATATGAAAATACTTGTGATATTTGTGATCATCTTTATGCTATGCTCATTTGCATCCCATAGAGTAAATGATTTATCATTGTTGATGTTAAATGGTTATGTTGCCCATCCATGGTTACACTGATATCATGCTCATGTGCATTGTTATTTCATTATGTTGTTATGACTCAGCTCATCATCATTCAAGTTAAACCTGACATTAATCGAACTTGAACAAATCTGTTGGCTGAGTCATGGTGCCACCGAATCGAGCTCACCAGTGCAACCACACTTGCCTGGATGGGGAGGCCCTAATGCGGTCTATTGTCATGCCTCTCGCCGGTGCCTCCTACTAGGGAAGGTTATGGGTGCGCGCTACCCTGATCAGGTAGGCTACCATAAGCCTTGAGTACCCGAGTTGTATGGATCCGAGGTCCCCGTTTGGGACGATGTTTATGTTTGGCCACGACGGTGGCAACCACAGAGGTGGCGGATGTCACATGTTGACATCGGGGTAACCCAGGACATAGCCCAAAGGGGAGTTTGTCGGAGTGGCCGGGAGAGTGTCATGCAATAGACTGGTTTTGTCGGAACATCGTTGGTCCACCCGAATGGGAACACGAGGCCATGAGTTCCGTAGTGTGGGTACAGTGTACTAACCTCTGCAGAGTGTATAATCTATCGATAGCCGCGTCCTCGGTCATGGACACAGTTCGTAGTAGGTCACACTATGGGTCAACAGTAATAATAATCTGAATAATAACAACCCCGGTTCGAAGAGAAAAGAAGTTGGTTGATCTTTATGTGATCATGAGAGGATCACGATGGTATCATGGATACCGATGTTGATTGATTAAGAGGTGATCGAGTGATGATCACGATGGTAAGTTTGTGATTACAAAATAACCTCCGAGCAGAGTAAGTTGGTCCATGAGACCTTAAATGTCGACCCCCATGCATGCTAGTGCTAGTATCATCCTGTTCATATCATGAATTATATGCACATGCCAGGCTCATGTTCTTGCCATGCTCATGTTGTTGCCATGCTCATATTGTTGCCATGCTCATGTTGTTCTAGTAGTATCATTGATGATTAATCTGTAAATGCCATGCTGTTGTTTGTCTTGATTGCTTTGGTTGCTGTGAGCTTGCGAGTACATTCAAAGTACTCACCTGGCGTGTCATGCCAGATTGCAGGTGATGCCGTGTTTGCTTGTCGAGGATCTCGAGGTTGCGCTCTAGGATACGTCCCAGCCAGAGTCCCTGCGGAGTGGAGTTCATCACTGTCGTCGTGGTTCCGCTGCTAGAAGTTATTCCGCTTCGAGTTGTTCTGCTGCTAGCATAGAGCTACCTTAGCAGGCGAAGTGTCGCCGTGCCCCTGAAATCCTTTGTAATATCAGACCCTTGTACCCCGTTTATTCGTAATAAAGAGCTGGTTTGTTCTATGCGAAGCAGTGCCGTATTCCAGAAGACTTGATCTCTGGGCTGGAATACGGGGTGTTCCGGTCTCTTTGAGCCGGGGTGCCACATCTGTCTTTTCTAGCTCATAGGGTTAAGGCTTCTATTAGACCCAAGCTTTTGGCCTGGCTGGCTGGCCTCCCTTAAGGCTTGTAATAGGTAGGTAGTTCTGTCTTTTCCTTCTACTTTGTTGCTTGCTTGTACAGTGGAACTTGTTTTTAGTTGGAAATAAAGGACTGTGGGGCTTTGCCCTGCAGTAGTTAGTAAAAAAAACAAGATGATCCACCTCAACCTCGTTCTCCACCTCCACAAGCGAACAACGACAACAACAATGAAGAAGAAGATGATGATGAAGCCTCACCACAACCCAAGCAAAAGCTACCTCGAGTTAGAGCAAGAATTGACAAGAATCATCCCGTCGAACAAATACTTTGTGTTACAGTAGCATTATGTTTTTGTTTTAGACAGATTCTGTTTTGTTTTAGACAGATTTTGTTTTAGACAGATTTCGTATTTTGTGTCAAAATTTGACCTTAGATTTAACTAAAATATTATTAATGCATGTCACCGAAAATAATATCATTGGAAACTATGTTCAAATACGAATCGAACGATATATTTTTTGATGACGTGTATTAAAAATTATGGTCAAAATTTGGCACGAAAAACAAAGGTAGTACTAGTACTAGTACTCCTACTGCTATTGGACTAGCAAGACGTGGCGAAATCCTAGTAGCAAGTGATGTGCGAGAACAAACATTCACGTGTTTGAATACAAATTGGAAACCATTTTCTGTTTGAATACAAATTTATGTACGTGCTTGTACATGGTATATTGTAAGTTGAAAAGCGAAACGAAGATTGAATGCCCTTTACATACGATTTGCAAATGCTATGATCACCGGTTCAAATATTTGAATCCACTTTAGGTTGAATTCTAATATTTGAAACTCGTTTTAGGTTGGATTCAAGTACCAAGTGTCTTCTTATGCATAATGTGTCTCACACGCCCAACATAGAGTGTTGTCACATTTTTTTCTTTGACGCACGCTCTCTCTGTATTGCACACCCACTCGATCTCTCTCGGTTTCATCTCAGGGTCTCTCTCTCTCTCGCACACACACGCATAGCACCTCTCTTCCTCTTTGTGCATGTCACACATGATCGACCTCTTGAGGTACCGGGATTGTATCTCGCTCATCAGGTCGCTCTTCGACACACGCCTAGGTCACTCTACCATGCATTAATTGTAACCAAGCCTTTCATCTATCTTTTTTTAAGCATACATTCATCTTTCGCTACACCCCTATGTACATTGGTCGGTCGATCGATCTCCAGACCCACCCTAGTCCTATTTCAATCGATCTACAACTAGATGGTACATGACCGACTAGCGTACACACAAACACCCCCCCACTCTCCACCTCACATGATCATTTCTATCATAGACACACACCAAAACCTTGATTTGCACGACACACACTCGATCTCTCCACATCTATCGATCTTGTCAAGGGGTGTCGGGTCATGAACCGAAGGGGTTTGTCACTACTAAGATGGGGAGCGACACGTAGTGGACGGCTCACAAAACCGACCTAGGTAACTATTTTCCAAGCAACTTACATAATATTGTTACTATAGCCAGAACATGGTAAGTTGGACACCTAAATGCGAGCACGGAGCGGGCACACCTCAATTATTCCTTCAAACAGCCGGACACCTCAATCAGCACACCTCAAATACATACAAAGACAGGCAACACACATTGTCCGGCTACTTAATCAAGCATTACGCTTCACGAGTTGAAAAGGAAAGGGCGATTCACTAATTATACTGGTACATATACTAGTATGAATAACTATTGTACATGTGGGCTACTAGGCTGGATATAGGTGAGGTGCCAACTTCATACTATATGTTTTCGGTCTTACGCTCTACAAGTGTTACGGTTTACAAGTTTGAAATGAAAAGGCGGTGCAATGACAGCACCCCTGTCGTGTTCACGTCGCACCCCCAGACGGTCGGTCCGGCATGCTCTTCTGACCCAAGGGAACGCGGGTCATCTTGCTTTGTCACTGACATGTGGGATCGCATGTGAGCAAAGGGAATCTGCGACGTTGCCATGCCCGCAGCTGACTACCCTGGCCCACAAAAAGCCCTCGTCCCTCGCCCGCGTGCGTTCCCCTCCCCCCCGGGCGTCAACTGCTCGCATTCATGCCGTCCGTCTGCATGCCGCCATTAAGCAGGCTCGCCGCCCGAGGTACGAACTCCGGTGACTCATTGACGCACCCGGACGCTTGGCCTCACCGGTATGCGCTACTTAAAGGCGGCAACACCCAGCTAAACTCCACACCAGAGCACATCCTCCTCCCTGGCACCACATGCACCATGACCCCAAGCGGGAACGCTCTGTGGGAGAGCTTGTCTTCGGAGATGAAGCTCGAGGTCGCCGCCCTTGCTCAACCCATCATTCGCAACGCAATGCCGGTGTAGCCGGACGCGGACGCGGCCGCACAAGCGCCGGCCGCGCCGGCGGCCGTGGACAAGACCTCCGCCAGCCGCGCGTTCTACGTGCCGCCGTCCAATGTTCGGGGGCGCATATGGCACGTGAACAACGATGGACCATCCACGTCCATCATCGACCTCACGTCCACCGGCACCGCCGAGGTCGCGGACTCCTCCGAGGATGAGTAGGGCATGGGAGGCGGCAGGGCATGGTGTCCCAAGTGGGCCGGTCCGTCTCCCGTGTTCTACTCTTCCTCGCCGCAGACCGCACCATTACTTCACGGGTCTTGAACCCCGCCGCCGTTCATGGAGACGGCAGATGGAGGACGTGGTCGCCGATGCAGAATACCGATATGTCTCCAACGTATCTATAATTTTTGATTGTTCCATGCTATTATAGTCTCAATCTTGGATGTTTTATATACATTTACAAGCAATTATATATCATTTTTTGGGACTAACCTATTAACTTAGTGCCCAGTGTCAGTTGCTGTTTTTTGCCTGTTTTTGGTTTTCTAGAATATCAGTACCAAACGAAGTCCAAATGCCAGGAAACTTTTTGGAGATTTTTTTTCTGGACATAAGAAACACTAGAAGCTTCGGGAGAGGGCCAGAAGACAGAGGAGGTGGTCATGAGCCACCAGGGAGCGCCCCGGGGGGGGGGGGGGGGTGGCGCGCCCTGGTGCCTCATGGGCCCACCTCTGCTCCGTTTGACCTAATTCCACCTCTATAAATACTCTAAAATCGGGAAACCAACAGAGGAGTCCACGAAATACTTTTTCCGCCGCCGCAAGCTTCTGTTCTCGAGAGATCCCATCTGGAGGCCTTTTCCGGAACTTCGCCGGAGGGGGATTCGATCACGGAGGGGCTCTCCATCAACCTTGCTGCCCTTCCGATGATGCGTGAGTAGTTTACCACAGACCTTCGGGTCCATAGTTAGTAGCTAGATGGCTTCTTCTCTCTTTTTGATCTTCAATACAATGTTCTCCTCGATGTTCTTGGAGTTCAATCCAATGTAATCACTTTTTGCGGTGTGTTTGTTGGGATCCGATGAATTGTGAGTTTATGATCAGATTATCCATGAATATTATTTGAGTTTCCTCTGAAATTTTTTATGCATGATTGTTATAGCTTCGTATTTGTCTCCGATCTATTGATTTGGTTTGGCCAACTAGATTGATTTATCTTGCAATGGGAGAGGTGCTTTGTAATGGGTCCGATCTTGCGGTGCTCAATCCCAGTGACAGAAAGGGACATGACACGTACGTATTGTTGCTATTAAGGGTAAAAAGATGGGGTTTATTCATGCGTGAGTTTACTTTGTCTACATCATGTCATCATGCTTAAGGCGTTACTCCGTTCTTTATGAACTTAATACTCCAGATGCATGCTGGATAGCGGTCGATGTGTGGAGTAATAGTAGTAGATGCAGAATCGTTTCGGTCTACTTGTCTCGGACGTGATGCCTATATACATGATCATTGCCTTGGATATCGTCATGATTATTTGCTTTTCTATCAATTGCCCAACAGTAATTTGTTTACTGTAACACCCTTCTGTAATGAGCAACAGTGATCCATTATGATTAAGCTAATTCTCTGTGATTTGCAATGCTTGATCATGTTGGAATAATATCTCATTTCAAATTCCTCCACTGAATTCAATTCAAATTCAAAGTGAAATTTGAAGTTGCTAAAAATTTGCTGGAAAATAGTTCATGTTGCAGCAAAAATTCCAAAACAAATTAATGTTCAGGAAAACAACATCACCTATTTTCCTAAAATGGGCTAAAGCATTAAAACAGTGCAAAAACAACACTTTAAATGCCATTTCCATTTTTGAAAAAATTCAAATGGATTCAAAAATTGCCCAAACTTTCTGGGGCAGTGCAGAATAATGCATTGTAATTTTGTGGACAAGTTTCACATTTTTGCAAAAGCATTTGACAGCTCATTAATTTGCAAATCTTCTGTAAAAATAAAAACAGAAAATAAAATGCAAAAAGGGCCCTATTCTACTATGAGCTGGGCCTAAGTGCACAGTGCACGGCCCAGCCCACCGCGCTCTCTCTCTCTTCCTTCTCCCGCTCTCTCTCCCTGCGTGTCATCGCCGCCATGAGCGCGCGTGCGCTCACCGGTCGAACGCCGACACGGCGACGCCCCCAGGCCGGGCGAGGGGATAAGGTTGGCCCCCTCGGCCTCCCCTCCATCCTCATCCACTCGCCGCTCCTCTCCCGCCTCTCCCTCGCTCGCTCCCACCGCTGCCCGAGCGCCGCCGTCGCCGCACCTCTGCTCCACCGCGGCCACTCGCCTCGCCTTGCCCCGCTGCTTTGTTCGTCGTCCTCGCCGTCGTCCCCTACGTCGTCTGCGCCAAGCCACTCGAGCTGCGGAGCCCCAGCGCCGTCACCGTCGTCGCCTTCTTCCTCCTCGGTCACCGTCGTCTTCGTCGTCGATTCGCCGCCGTCGAGCCTCCCCGATCCCACTTAAGCACATCTGCAGGAGCCCGGAGAGCACCCGCACCAGATCTCTCTCTCCCCTGCCTCTTACCATGCCCGTAGTCGCCATTCTCGCCATGGCCGAACTTGTCTCTGCCACCGAGCTCATCGCCGTCACTGCCGTCGCCGTCGAGCTCGTACGAGCACGTAGGCGTGCTCAGCTCGCTCGTAGCCGCCCAATGCACACCCACACGTCGCTTGCCATGCCCGCGAACGCCGGATCCGAGCTCTCCCGAATGCCCCGCCGCTCGCCGTGGTTGTTCTGGTTGATTCTGGCCAACTCCAGCGAGGCCACCGCCACCATTCGACGCGGCTCGTTCGACCCGTTCGAACGAGCCCAACCGCGCCTCGTTTGGCCGCCCGTAGCGCGATTCCGGCGAGCGCCAGAGGCCTCCGCCATATTTTTTGGTCGCCGGCGGCTTGCCGCCGGCCAACGCCGACGTGGATGCACGTGGGGCACCCTGGGTCACTGACCAGTGGGCCCAGGGGCCCCAGTTGACCACATTGACTGGTCAACTGTGCTGACGTGGCAGCACAGTGCCACTGACCAGTGGGCCCCCTGCGGTTAATTAACTAATTAAGTTTTTAAAATTAATCTGTTAGTTAGATAGACACTCACATGTCGGGCCCACTCCCTAATTAACCCAGTTTAGTTTAAATTAACCCCTAATTAGCCCAGAGTCACTGACCAGTGGGACCCAGCTGTCAGGTTTGACCTGGAACAGCTGGGGTTGACTGATGACGTTATGCTGGCGTCATGCTGATGTCATTAGTTACTGTTCTAGATAATGTGATTTATTAATTAAATTAAATCCAGGAATTTTAGAAAAGGTTTAAATCTTTGAAAATTCGTAGAAATTCAACCGTAGCTCGGATCGAAAAGTTTTCAACATGAAAGTTGATCAGAAAAATGAGACGAATCCGAATATGTGGTCAAAATGCTTGACCATCACTCCTATCTATCTGAACATGGAACCTTCCCCTCCGGTTCAGTTTACCGAAATCTGCCTAAACGCCGGGAAAATATCCCAGATATTTTCCCGCTCCGCCTGCAACGTGTAGCATTGCATTAGGTCTCCACCATCACTGCATATTGCCATGCCATGCATCTGTGTTGCATCTGTTTGCTTTTATTTATTGTTTCTTCCCCCTCTTCTTATCTGGTAGACCCCGAGACCGACGCAGCTCCGAAGTCCGACTGCACCGTTGACGACCCCTCCTTTGCTGCAGAGATTCCAGGCAAGCAACCCCCCTTGACGCATGCCTATATCACCTATTCTTTCTCCCTCCTGCTTGCATTAGAATTTTCTACTGCTATTGTTTGATCCTAATCTGATGCATAGCCTATTTTTGTAAACTGCTTTTGATACTTTACCTGATATCCTAAATTCTTAGTATAGATTGGATGGTAAACCATCTGTGGCCCCTCTTCTTTGTCTTATTTGCCCCGCTTAGTTTCTAGTGCCCCGATCGATGTGATCGACGGGCTGAGACCAGCACTTCACCGCACACCCCCTAAGTTGCTCGACTCTGTAGAGTTATCATCGAGTGCCGAGGGTGATACCTCTTATCTCACTCCTGATGTGATCTCTGTAGTATAGCTAACCGGTTGTGGGATACCGAGGGTGATTCCTCTTTCACCACCTCCGATGAAGCTTCTGTCGTGCAACCCCGCAAGTGTGAATGCCATCGAGGGTGATTCCTCCGGATACATCTAGTGGGAATCCAACGAGGCTAATTCCTCGGATTCCTTCTTGATGTTTTGGACACACGGTTACCTTGACTTTACTACTGATACTGGATAAGTCGGGTCGGCCCCGAGGGGTACCCGCGAGAGATGTGATATCGGGTTGACCATGAGGGTACCCGAGAGTTGAATACGTGGCACGGCCGGGCATTCTTAGACCTTGTCGTAAGTCCACGAGACGGGGCGACGGGGTCACATGATCGCGGATCTTTGCTCGTTTCCGCGAGCTCCCAACACACTAAGGGTTAGGATATGTGATCTCAGTAGGCCTCTGGCCTTTTTTGCACTAACCACCACGCGGGAATAAGTATGGGCACTCAGCGTCGTATGTATCAGCCGAAGTTCTTCAGACGTCAGCGATTGAGCGAGCCGGGTTGGACTAGGAACGCTCGCGCTTGTATTAAGGGGGCTAGGTCTACTCCCGGCCGCCCACGCAACGCGCAGGAGTGCAAAGGGCGATGGGCCCAAGACCCCTTCGCACTTAGGATGTAGACCGGCGTGTTGGCCTCTCTGTTGAACCTACGTAGGGCTACGACGTGTCGATAGACCGAGGCCGGGCATGACCCGAGCAAGTGTGTCCGGCCAGAGTTTATCGAGCGTGTTGGGTAAGTTGGTGCACCCCTGCAGGGAAGTATATCTATTCGAATAGCCGTGTCCACGGTAACAGGACGCTCGGAAAGTATCCCGATCTACTACAACTAGAACTGGTTAATATGTTAGCTCTGGGACCGCTTTCTCGTAGGGAGTCGAGGAAGGATCTCTGGGCGTGGCTACTGTTATGCTTATTGCTACTGCTATTTTTATGTTCTAATCTGCACTCTTCTTATGCTGCAAGACGCTGAAGATGCTAGTCTTCGATAGGCTAGGCCTTTCTCTCTATTCTGGCATTCTGCAGTCCAGTCCACTGATACAGCCCTTCCTTTGAAACCAGTGCATAAGTAGAATAGTTCTGATGTAAGTTTTGCGAGTACTTTGGATGAGTACTCACGGTTGCTTTGCTTCCCTTTTCCCCATACCCGATTGATGCGACCAGATGACGGAGCCCCGGAGACAGCTGCCCCAGCTTACGACTACTACTACTACCCCTCTGGTGGAGAGTACTACTACGTGGAGACAGCTGACGACCAGGAGTAGATAGGAGGCACCCAGGCAGGAGGCCGGCGCCTTTTCGATCTTTGTCGTTGTTTTGCCCCGCCTTCTTAAGGCATATCTGTTTAACTTTTATGTCTGTACTCAGATATCTGATGCTTCCGCTGATGCTTGTATGACTCAATCTTATGTATTCGAGCCCTCGAGGACCCTCGCTTGTAATATAAAGCTTGTATGACTTAATTTGTGTTTAGAGTTGTGTTGTGATATCTTCAAGTGAGTCCTTAGGCTTGATCGTGTGCATTTGCATGTATGATTAGTGCACGATTAAGTCGGGGGCGTCACATTTACCCACCGTATGCTATTTTCAAGAGAGAAGCCTCTAGTGAAAACTATGGCCCCCGAGTCTACTTTTATCATATATTAAAAATCCCAAAAATACCTTGCTGCAATTTTACTTTATTTATTTTATTTTGTATTTTTGTTCGATCTATCTATCTATCACCATACAATTTAATCTTGCAATTAACCGCCAAGGGATTGGCAACCCCTTGTTCGCGTTGGGTGCAAGGATTTGTTATTTTGTGTGCAGGTACTGCTAACGAGTTGTTGCGTGATTCTCCTACTGGATTGATAACCTTGGTTTCATAACTGAGGGAAATACTTATCTCTACTGTACTGCATCATCCCCTCCTCTTTGGGGAAATCCCAACGCAGCTCACAAGTAGCAAATACAAAGGAAAATGGATGTACGCCATCGCCGTAGGATAGGTTTAGGGTCGGGTTTCTTTTCTTTTTTTGTCCTAAAAGTTTGAAATGTAATGAAAATCTACCGTGTTTGCATGAATCTCGTTCGGTTATATGAACTTTCACAATAAAAAGATATGTTTTATGAAAATATATTGAATAATGATTCTAATCGTATTTACTTGGTATTGTGGTTGTCATTGTTTTTGTATGTATAAACTTGGTCAGAGTTTAGAAAGTTTGACCTGAGACAAAGCTAATATGCGAAGTAAATAAATACAGAGGGTTTACATACACAATTTCTCTTAGGCCCTCCAAAAGTACGTCCACTACACATTCACGCATTTCACGTCTTTCTCTTGATGTGTCTGTCAAACCAACTAAGCCAAACTCCCAGCATATCGCGCGGGAAAAGACCTGCCCGTGCCGTTTTAGTCGGGATTTGTATCGATGGATCGCGTGAAGCACCAAAACCAAGTGTTACGCTCTACAAGTTCAAAAGGAAAAGGTGGTACACTTACAGCACGCTTGTTGCGGTAGCATTGCACCCCTCACACGGTCGGTCCTGCACACCGCTCACCCAAAGGAAACGTGCTTTGGCTTGCCTCTTCACTGACACATGGGACCGCAATTGGAGAAACCGACCATTCGCCAAACTCCCCCGCCCACCGCGCGAAAATTTCCCCCAAATCCCAAATTCAACTCCCCTTCGGCCAACTAGCCAATAATATTCCCCAAACCCCCCTCCCCCCCGCCCCCACTCCATTCGCTCCGCCAAACTAGCCCTCCCTGCCGCACCGATACGTCGGCGCCGCGGTTCTTCGAGGGTATGCACGGCGATCCTCTCGATCCCACAGTACGCTCTCGTAAACTACCGTCCTCCAACCGCGCCGCCACCGCTGGCGACGTTCTTTTGGAGACGCACTGCGGTTAGCTTCTCCCACGGTATGCGCATTCTAGACTGAGACCCCGTGCATGTCAGAGTAGCGCTGGATGTTAGTTGATAGACGCTGTTAATCTCACTGCTTGCCGAAATAGTTTACACTCAATATGCTCTGCTTAAAAAGCTACCTTTCCCTGTTCTGCACTCAATCTGCTTTGCTGAGATTGCATGCCAGGCCTGATTAGTTGCTAAAATATCCTACCATATTTTAGGACCATGTATGTATTGTGAAGTAGATTGCCATTGTCTAGTAGCCAATCTGTTAGGTGAAATAGCTCGACACCGTTTTACACTCAATCTTTGTTGTTGAGATGGCCTTCAATGGTGATACGTCTCCAACGTATCTATAATTTTTGATTGTTCCATGCTGTTATATTATTAATCTTGGATGTTTTTATGATCATTTACAACAATTATATATAATTTTTGGAGACTAACCTATTAACTTAGTGCCCAGTGCCAGTTGCTGTTTTCTGCCCTGTTTTTGTTTTTCAGAAAATCAATACCAAACGAAGTCCAAATGCCACGAAACTTTTTGGAGATTTTTTATAGGCCAAGATAAACACTAGAAGCTTCGGGAGGAGGCCAGAAGACCCTGGTGGGGCCCACGAGCCCCCAGGCGCGCCCTGGTGCCTCGAGGGTCCCACAGAGCTCCGTTTGACCTAATTCCAGCACTATAAATTCAGAAAAAATCAGAAACCCTCAGGGGAGTCCACGAAATAATTTTTCCGCCACCGCAAGTTTCTGTTCCAGACAGATCCCATCTGGAGGTCTTCTCCGGTAATCTGCCGGAGGGGGAATCGATCACGGAGGGGCTCTACATCAACCTTGCTGCCCTTTCGATGATGCGTGAGTAGTTTACCACAAACCTTCGGGTCCATAGTTAGTAGCTAGATGGCTTCTTCTCTCTTTTTGATCTTCAATACAATGTTCTCCTCGATGTTCTTGGAGTTCTATCCGATGTAATCACTTTTTGCGGTGTGTTTTTTGGGATCCGATGAATTGTGTGTTTATGATCAGATTATCCATGAAATTATTTGAGTCTTTGCTGCACTCTTTTATGCATGATTATTATAGCCTCGTATTTCTTCTCCGATCTATTGATTTGGTTTGGCCAACTGAGTTGATTTATCTTGCCATGGGAAGAGGTGCTTTGTAGTGGGTTCGATCTTGCGGTGCTCAATCCCAGTGACAGAAAGGGACATGACACGTATGTATCGTTGCTACTAAGGGTAAAAAGATGGGGTTTATTCATACATGAGTTTATCTTGTCTACATCATGTCATCATTCTTAAGGCATTACTCCGTTCTTTTATGGACTTAATACACTAGATGCATGCTGGATAGCGGTCGATGTGCGGAGTAATAGTAGTAGATGCAGGCAGGAGTCGGTCTACTAATCTTGGACGTGATGCCTATATACATAATCATTGCCTTGGATATCGTCATGATTATTTGCTTTTCTATCAATTGCCCAACAGTAATTTGTCTACCCACCGTATGCTATTTTCTTGAGAGAAGCCTCTAGTGAAATCTATGGCCCCTGGGTCAATCTAAATCATATTACTAAAACCCTAAAAATATTGCTGCCATTTTCTTTTATTTATTTTATTTTGTATTTTTGTTTCAATCTATCAATCTATCACATACAATTTAATATTGCAATTTACCGCCGTGGGATTGACAACCCCTCGATTGAGTTGGGTGCAAGGGTTTGTTGTTTGTGTGCAGGTACTGCTAACGAGGTGTTGTGTGATTCTCCTACTGGTTCGATAACCTTGGTTTCATAACTGAGGGAAATAATTATCTCTACTGTGCTGCATCATCCCTTCCTCTTCGGGGAAATACCAACGCAAGCTACCAGTAGCAGGAAGATTTTCTGGCGCCGTTGCCGGGGAGACATCATCAACATCTATCAAGTACCTTTGCATAAACTCTCATCTCCTTGCATTTACTTTATTTGCCATTTGCCTCTCATTTTCATCTCCCCCACTTCTAAAAAGTTTTTACAAAAATACAAAAATATTTTCGCGTTTGCCTTTTTCTCGTTTGCTCGTCTACTTACTTTGCGTGAAATCACTATCATGTCAACACTCAAAAACAAAAAAGTTTTAAGAAAAATAAGATATCTATGGATCCACTTAAAGTTTACTACTTGGATCATCTTCGATCCATTTGTGCTCGTGCTGAAATCCCAACTAGTTTAGTTGAGGGAAAATCTTTAAAGGAGCATGCTCATTTTGTGCGTCACCGTTTGTCTGAAAAAGGGAGACTCCTATGGCATCAAATAAATAGTTTGCTATGCTATGCTTGGAATCTATGTGAAATTTATGATTTTACTTGTTGCTCTAAGAACCCTAAAAAACACCTTCCCTACCTATGTGAGTTCAATGATAATAAAGTTTTATCTTCTTATGAAAAAGGTGTTTATAGTTACTATGATATCGAACAAATTGAAGAATTTGTTTCTTTTAAGGGTGCTTATGAAGTTGCTTCTTTGATTGAAAAGTATGATATTACTCTCTACAAATCTGAAAATTTTGCCATACTTAAGTATTGCTATGAAAATTATGCATCTAATGCCTATGTTAGTGAATTTATTGAGAGAATGTCTAATGCTTTGGAAGAGAATAATGATACACATGAATCTATAGATAATTATGATTCCGATGATTCGATTGAAATATCCCCTCTTGATGAATGTGATGCTTTCTATCCTTATGGCCATGATGCCAATATTAATGATGCTTGTAGAGATGAACTTGCTATAGTTCCTTATGTTAAAAATGAAATTATTGCTATAGCACCCATACTTGATAGCCCCTTGAATGAAAAACATGATTGCAATGATGTTATTATAAATTCTATTAATGCAATCATGCTAATGATATGCAAAACTAAAAGCTTGGGGATGAAAATTTTGTTATGTGCACTACTTATTGCAATGATCATGCTTGGGGGTGATAATGCTTCTTATGATCTTGAAGATTTATTTAAGCCTCATGATGAATATGTTATTGATAATAATGTTTGCAATAACATTGAAAGTGGGTTTGGAAGAGTGTCAACTCTAGGTAAAAATAATCCCACATATTTGGAGAGTGTTCAATCTTATGAAATTTTGGATAAAAGTGGCATTGGAGAGGTCATGACTTTAGTTGATATTAATCCCACTATTTTGGAAGACTATAAGAATTTTATGCATGTGGATCATGGAGAGAAAATTTTATATGATAGCTATATTGTTGAATTTGAATATGATCCTACATGTAATTATTATGAGAGAGGAAAACATGGTTGTAGAAATTTTCATGTTACTAAATTACCTCTCGTTATGTTGAAATCATCAATGTTTTATTCTTCTCCTTTGCATATGCTAGAAATTGCTTGCCTTGATAATTTGTTTGCTTATAAAATGCCTATGCATAGGAAGTATGTTAGACTCAAATATGATTTTCACATGCTACATGATGCTCTCTTTGTGTTTCAATTATTATCTTTCATGTGACCATCATTGAAATCTCAAGCCTATCTTAATGTCTATAAAGAAAGAGCTTGTTGGGAGACAACCCAATGAATAAAATAAATTATTCTGTGTTTTCACTGTAATGCTACTGGTATGATTGTGTTTTTGTGTTTTTAATTACTGTTTGTGCCAAGTAAAGCCTTTGGGATGATTTGGAAGATAGTATAATTGATGCTGTTTGAAAACAGAAAGTTTTGCGTTCAGTGCTGGAATTTTGTTTCTGTACTGTAACATCAGAACCTTCTGAATTTTTTACACAATATTTATATATGAATTGCCCACGTTTTCCTAATTTTTCAGAATTTTTTAAGTAACAGAAGTATGACGATAAGTCAGATTTCTACAGACTGTTCTGTTTTTGACAGATTCTGTTTTTGATGCACTACTTGCTTGTTTTGATGAATCTATGGATTGTATCGGGGGGTATTAGCCATGGTGAAGTTGGAGTACAGTAGGTATAATGCAAAAATAAAATATGAATGGGTTTGCAACAGTACTTAGAGTAGTGATTAATTTCGTTATACTAACGGATCTCACGAAGGTTTTGTTGAGTTTTGTGTGATTGAAGTTTTCAAGTTTTGGGTGAGATCACAATGGATGAAGGAATAAGGAAGAGCAAAATCCTAAGATTGGGGATGCTCAAGGCACCCCAAGGTAATATTTAAGGAAGACTCAAGCATCTAAGCTTGGGGATGCCCCGGAAGGCATCCCCTCTTTCTTCTACCAACCATCGGTAATTTTACTCGGAGCTATATTTTTATTCGTCACATGATATGTGTTTTGCTTGGAG
Organism: Elymus sibiricus; assembly: GCA_039707655.1. Classification (NCBI taxonomy): domain Eukaryota; kingdom Viridiplantae; phylum Streptophyta; class Magnoliopsida; order Poales; family Poaceae; genus Elymus; species Elymus sibiricus. The sequence continues at coordinate 314,553,590 of CM077676.1, forward strand.
CGTCTTGTATTATATGAGTCTTTGCTTTGTTTGCTTTTTAGTTTGTCACAATCATCTTTGCTGAACACACCTATCTTGAGAGAGTCACACGTTTATCATCATTTGTTAGAATACTCAATGTGCTTCACTTAAATTTTTTGAGCTAGGCAGTTGCTCTAGTGCTTCACTTAAATCTTTTTGAGCACGGTGGTGGCTAAATTTTGAAGAAATAAACTCTCATGCTTCACTTATATTATTTTGAGAGTTGATTATAATTTTGAAGAAATGAATTCTCATGCTTCACTTATATTATTTTGAGAATTGATAAGATTCAAATTTTGAAGAAATATTTGCACTCTCATGCTTCACTTAAATCTTTTTGAGAGATGATAATAGTAACGGTAATTTGCACAAGATATGAATTTGGTCCCAAAGTGATGAATATTCAAGAGGGATATAATAAAAAGTTTCATATAGATCATTGGATATGATAAGTGTGATTCCTTGCAATCGTTTTGCGATATGGAGATGATGATATGTGAGTCATGTTAGTGAGTAATTGTGATTAAGTAAAAATATTCGTGTTAACGTTTGTGATTCCCTATGCATGCACGTCAAGTCAATAGTTATGCAAAGAAATTATATCCTACTTATGGTGCATTATTCGGTGTTAGTTGTGTTCAATGCATGTTTATGACCGTTTTCGTTTTTTGGTTGGTTGCTTCTCAATCTTTTGCTAGCCTTCATTTGTACTAAGCGGAAATACTGCTTGTGCATCCAAAATCCTTAAACCCAGTTGTGCCATATGAGTCCACTGTATCTACCTATATGCGGTATTTGAATGTCGTTCTAAGTAAATTTGCCTGTGCGAACTCTAATTTTCAAAAATATTTTTTCTCTTTTGTGTGCCCATACCGCTCATGAAACGGTAGAGGGTGGCCAATAGTTTCCATGCTAGGTGTGTTATTCTCATGATGAGTGTTTAATCACTTGTCATTGCATGAGAGAATGGGTGGTAATAGGGATGCCCAGTACCACAATGAAATCAAAATTAATAGCAACAAAATTCCTTGGAAAGTGATGGTATGGAGGGCACCCGTGGATACGGCTAGCCATGGATTGTGAAAGAAATGGTGGAAAGGAAATAAACTTTACTTTCTGTTTGGGAACCGCCTATGATGTGTCTAGCATGGAAGATATTGGGAATTCTCGGTCGTGTTCGTTGACAGGAAAAGCATGCCTCTCAAAATATTTTTTTATCTCTTTAATTTCAGCTTTGAACTCTGGCACATTTGACAAATCTCTGCTTCCCTCTGCGAAGGGCCTATCTATTTACTTTTATGCAATTTTTATTTTATTTGAGTCTCCATCTTCTCTTATAAAGCACCAACTAGAGAGCACAATTGTCATACTTGTGCATTGGATGTAGCTAATATTCGAGTGTGTTTCATGAATGGATCAATGATTGAGCATAATGGGCTAGGGATAACTTTCTTTAGTGTTGATATTTTGAAAGACATGGTTGCTTGTTAGTATGCTAGAGTATCTATATTTTCATGTCAAACTATAGACTATTGCTTTGAATCATACAAGTCCAATGTCCATGCTACAAAAGAAAAGAATATGTGATAAATATGTTAGGCAGCATTCCACATCAAAAATTCTGTTTTTATCATTTACCTACTCGAGGAGGAGCAGGAATTAAGCTTGGGGATGCTGGTACGTCTCCAACGTATCTATAATTTTTGATTGTTCCATGCTGTTATATTATCAATCTTGGATGTCTTTATGATCATTTACAACAATTATATATCATTTTTGGAGACTAACCTATTAACTTAGTGCCCAGTGCCAGTTGCTGTTTTCTGCCCTGTTTTTGTTTTTTAGAAAATCAATACCAAACGAAGTCCAAATGCCATGAAACTTTTTGGAGATTTTTTATTGGCCAAGATAAACACTAGAAGCTTCGGGAGGAGGCCAGAAGACCCTGGTGGGGCCCATGAGCCACCAGGGCGTGCCTGGGGGGCAGGCGCGCCCTGGTGCCTCGTGGGTCCCACAAAGCTCCGTTTGACCTAACTCCAGCACTATAAATTCAGAAAAAATCAGAAACCCTCAGGGGAGTCCACGAAATACTTTTTTCGCCGCCGTAAGTTTCTGTTCCAGAGAGATCCCATCTGGAGGCCATCTCCGGTAATCTGCCGGAGGGGGAATCAATCACGGAGGGGCTCTACATCAACCTTGCTGCCCTTCCGATGATGCGTGAGTAGTTTACCACAGACCTTCGAGTCCATAGTTAGTAGCTAGATGGCTTCTTCTCTCTTTTTGATCTTCAATACAATGTTCTCCTCGATGTTCTTGGAGTTCTATCCGATGTAATCACTTTTTGCGGTGTGTTTGTTGGGATCCGATGAATTGTGAGTTTATGATCAGATTATCCATGAAATTTTGAGTCTTTGCTGCACTCTTTTATGCATGATTATTATAGCCTCATATTTCTTCTCCGATCTATTGATTTGGTTTGGCCAACTGAGTTGATTTATCTTGCCATGGGAAGAGGTGCTTTGTAGTGGGTTTGATCTTGCGGTGCTCAATCCTAGGGACAGAAAGGGACATGACACGTATGTATCATTGCTACTAAGGGTAAAAAGATGGGGTTTATTCATACGTGAGTTTATCTTCTCTACATCATGTCATCGTTCTTAAGGCATTACTCCGTTCTTTTATGGACTTAATACACTAGATGCATGCTGGATAGCGGTCGATGTGTGGAGTAATAGTAGTAGATGCAGGCAGGAGTCGGTCTACTAATCTTGGACGTGATGCCTATATACATGATCATGGCCTTGGATATCGTCATGATTATTTGCTTTTCTATCAATTGCCCAACAGTAATTTGTCTACCCACCGTATGCTATTTTCTTGAGAGAAGCCTCTAGTGAAAACTATGGCCCCCGGGTCTATCTAAATCATATTACTAAAACCCTGAAAATATTGCTGCCATTTTCTTTTATTTATTTTATTTTTTATTTTTGTTTCAATCTATCAATCTATCACATACAATTTAATCTTGCAATTTACCGCCGAGGGATTGACAACCCCTCGTTTGCGTTGGGTGCAAGGGTTTGTTGTTTGTGTGCAGGTACTGCTAACGAGGTGTTGTGTGATTCTCCTACTGGTTCGATAACCTTGGTTTCATAACTGAGGGAAATACTTATCTCTACTGTGCTGCATCATCCCTTCCTCTTCGGGGAAATACCAACGCAAGCTACAAGTAGCAGATGGCTGTGTGCTCGGCCTCATTGATTGCTGAAATAGCCTGCCATAATTTGCCAGTCAATCTGTTTGCTGAATTAGCTTTACATATATTTCGTTACTTAGATCTTCTTGTCCAAATATCTTGCCATAGCTTTAGACATCGACCTAGGTATTTTTTCTGGACTTTATAATGAAATATATATGTTTTTCCTGTAATATCTAGTAGAAGAACTAATTTGTATGTCTGACAGATGGACAAGACTTGGATAACTTCTGCTCGACGATTCTCCCCTGCATATGTCAAGGGGGTTCAAAACTTCATGAACTTTATCAGAGCTGAGTACGGTGGTCCGAAAGCAGATGTGCGCTGCCCGTGTAGCAGTTGTATGAATTCTGTTTCAAGACCCCAATTAACTGTGCAAAATCATCTACACTTGCATGGGATGTCAGTCACATATACTAGGTGGGTTCATCATGGTGAAGCTGTGAACGTCAATGTCACTGACTATGTGGAAGTAGTAGATCGCCATCTTGATCTGCCTGATGCTCAGGTGGAAGAGGAGGAGGATGTGGCGGCGGAGCCAGTGATTTTGACCAAGATTGAAGCAATGCTACGAAATGCTCACGCATTTCAAGAACTTACACTTGTATAAGAAAAACGATGGGCCCGCATGTTGGAGCAAGGCAACGTGGCAGTCACCGCAGGTTGTAAGCTGTCAGTATTCTCAGATATGGCCAGCTTTCTTCAGGTGAAGACATCTCAGCGGATGACCAACAAATCATTCGATGCGATGATGGCTGCTTTCCGCGATTGTTACCCAGCTGTGTCGGAGCTGCCACACACCTGCAGTAAAATGAAGTATTTCCTCCGTGCGGTTGGAATTGGATATGATATGATCCATGTTTGCGAGAATAATTGTGTTCTGTTCCGGAAGGATTATGCCAACTTAAGTGAATGCCCAAAATGCAAATCATCAAGATGGAAAGATGGCGATGCTGTGAAGAGGATTCCTCATAAGGTTCTGAGACATTTTCCAATTATACCAAGATTGTAGAGGTTGTTTCATGATGCTCAAACAAGAGAGGATGTACTGTGGCATTCTAGGAACCAGGAGCACAGAGATCGGAATGTAATGAGCCATCCATCTCATGGTAGTTACTGGACAAACTTCAATCTGAAACACAAAAAGTTTGCTGCTAAGCCAAGAAACATTAGACTTGGCTTAGCTACAGATGGATTCAACCCATTTGGCCACTAGAGCGCAACATAAAGCATGTGGCCAGTGCTTGTTATCCCTTACAACGTGCTGCCAAATATCTGCACCAAAGAATCAAACTACGTCATGGCCTTGCTCATCCCAGGTCCAAAAAGTCTTGGAAAGGATTTTGATTTATTCATGGAGCCTGTTGTGGAGGAACTTCAAAAGCTATGGAGGGGTGTTCTCACTCGAGACCTATATAGCAGCCCACCAGCTAATTTCATTCTGCATGTTGTTATAATTTGGTGCATCCATGATTATCTGGCTTTGGGCATTATGTCAGGGCGAACGACACATGGTTACAATGCATGTGTTCACTGTGACAAGAATCCGCTGTCATACCCAATACTTAGCAAGGTCTGTTACATTGGACACCGTCGTTTCCTTGACAAGGACAAGCTACGTCTTAGAAAATACTGATAATGGCACCAGAGAGGCTCACCAGCGATGAGTTGCAGGAGGAATTAGAGAAGGTCAGGCATATTACACCAGGAAACCATCCTGATAATGGTAGCGGGAAAAGGAAGCATGGCAAGGCAAAAGAGAGATTATTGTTTACCCGCAGGTCCACTTTGTGGGACTTGGAGTATTGGAAAGATTTGGATCTGAGGCATAATCTTGATGTGATGCACATCGAGAAAAATATATGTGACAGCATTATCGGCACACTTCTTAATATTGAAGGCAAGACAAAAGATACCTTAAAATCTAGGATTGATTTGACACACCTGGGTATCAGATCTGATTTGCAGGTGGATAGCACTGGTGAATCACGGGATATGGCACCAGCTGTGTACATCTTGGACAAGCAAAAGAGAAAAGAATTCTGCAAGATCCTGTCACGTGTGAGATTCCCATATGGATTTGCTAACAACCCTGAAAGGAGAATTAGTGCAGATGGAACCAAGGTACAAGGGTTGAAAACTCATGACTACCATGTCCTACTTCAAAGGGTTTTACCTGTTCTCCTTAGAGGATTGGACCGCCCTGACTTATACAAAGCAGTTGCAGAGTTGGGACAATTCTTCAGGGAACTCTGCAGTAGAAATATCATGATAGATGTTGTGAAGTGTCTTAAAGAGAGGATACCAACTATCCTATGCGACCTTGAGAAGATATATCCTCCAGCCTTCTTTGCTGTGATGGTGCATTTGGCTGTTCATCTACCTGATGAGGCACTACTTAGAGGTCCAGTACAGTATGGATGTTTGTACCCTATTGAAAGGCAGCTAGGCACTTTCAAGGGCTATGTTAGGAACAGAGCTAGACCTGAGGGTTCCATTGCAGAGGCTTACATTGCTACAGAAGCGTTGACATTCTGCTCAAGATACATTTTAACAGCTGATCAGCCTAGCAAAAAGGTGGGCGAAAAAAAATCCCGAGCTCAATGTTTTCGATCCTGCTGTTCGAGTAACAGGGAAGAGTCGACAAGATGACAAACCTAAAGATTTGGACAAAATGGTTTGGTATGTGTTGAATAATTATCCCGAGATTCTACCTTATATCAAGTAAGTGCTAAGTACTGCAGCTTATACATCGTAATCTACTAAACTTGCAGCACATTCTTATATATTTAGATGTTTGACGCGATCACTATGTTCTACAGCGTGTACGAAGAGGAGTTACTCGTGCAAAATCCAAGAAACATTGACAAACGGGTTAGGGAAGGATTTGCGAAATGGTTGAAGAGCCGTGTAAGCTTTTGAATTACACTGTCAGTTTTTTTAATATATAGAGTACATAAGATGATCAGCTTGTCTATTTTCTAACCATAGGTTAAGGAGATGCGGGAGGAGGGGCAGGCAGTTAGTGATACCCTTTACACACTAGCAATGGGTCCTGCTACTCGGGCAAGACATTATGCATCTTGCGTTGTTGGAGATGTGCGCTACAACACCCTTGCACGCGACGAAGGCAGGAAGACACAAAACAATGCCGTCATGAGCACGGATACGCACAAGAAAGAGACAACTGAAATGTATGCTAACATAACAGACATTGTTCAGTTGCAGTATATCTCCAGTTTCGAGGTTCATCGGTGCGTGGTTCTGTTTTGTTGTCGTTGGTATAACCAGTTTACCAGGACCTCAAAACCCAAAGTTAATGATTATTTCAAATCCATCAATGTCAAGGCGGCGTACCGCACCGATGAGCCTTATATTTTGGAAAATCAAGCAACACAGATATTTTTCTTGGAAGAGACATATGCACGTAGCCAAGACTGAAGAATATTGCAAAAGTTTGAGCAGAGGAATTCGTTTAATGAAGTTGCACAACAAGATGATGCTTACACTGCTGCTGGTGTAGAGGATTCCACAGATGTTTATGATATGTTTGCGGCTCATCACTTCAATAAGGCTAGAGAAAAGATTGCCTGTAAGGCTGTGGAAGTAGATGAGTTGATCAATAAGAAGCCAACGTTCGAGGACATTGATGCTGAAGAAGAAGATGACACTGGTGGGAATTATGATTTAGACTGACACACATGGTGAAGATGTTGACGCTGCTGCTGCGGATGATGATTAGATTGCTTTTATCGTATTTGCCTGTGAGAAGACGACTTATTATCTACTATGTTAAATTGTGTTTGCTATGACAATTGAAACCAGATGAAGTAGTTGTTCAGTGAGAACATCACTTATTATGTATGTTGATTTGTGTTTGGTGATTGTATGACGACTGAAACATAATGACATTGTTGTTTAGTAGTACTCATATTTTGCTGTGAAACTTGTATTTCATGATTGTACAATCGCAAATGTAGTTGATGGCAGTTTGCTGTTGGACTGCAATTTGCTGAACGTCTTGCAATGGGAACATAGCTGACCTGACAGGTCCTCTGCTTATCTATTTATTTATTAGCAAAAGGGGATGCCCCCCGATTCCTGTTAATATAGAAATCATTAGATGTTCACAACACTAGACGCCCAGCCTGCTAAATAGGTTTCATTCATTACTAGTTTCAGCAAAGTGCTCATGTCAGAGCCACTGAATACATCACGAGTGCTACATACACTGCAAATAAAGAGACAATCATCCTACAGAGCACAACGATCTTGCCCATTATCTTCACAAGCTCATTCATCTCCTCATTGCTGCCAGGGCTATTCACCAGCTGTTGCTTGGCCATGATCTGATGAACTACATCGTCTTTAACCTTCTGCTCTGCATCTTCCTCTTCTGCCGTTCCTTCAGTTACTTGTCCAACACCCCAGCCTGCTGGTATTGGGATTCGTTGGCTAACCAAATAATCCGCGTAGTTCCATTCCCCCACATCTGCAACTTCCCAGAAATACAAATCACAAGAATCCTCCCTTTTCTGCACGAATCAAATTCGAAGTTCATCAACCAAACTCTTAAAAAATAAAATTCAGCAACTGAAAGCAGGTGAATGATACGTCCAATTCGCATCATGATTTTCTACTGTTATTTATTATGTTTTTGATCATTATTTCACCTTATGGTACAATTCTTATGCCTTTTCTCTCTTAATTTGCAAGATTTACATGAAGAGGGAGAATGCCGGCAGCTAGAATTCTGGACCTGAAATAGCCACATCAGAGATACCTAACCTACAGACCTCCAATTGACCTGAAATTTCATGGAGATTTTTTATTGAATATATAAAAAATACTGGAGAAAAGAGATATCAGAGGGGACCCACCAGCTGCCCACAAGGCAGCAGGGCGCGGCCCCCCTGGGCGCGCCCTAGTGCCTTGTGGGCCCACAGCTGGTGTCTGGCCCCCTCCTTTTGCTATATGAAGCCATTTGCCCTAGAAAAAATAAGAGGAAGGCTTTTGGGACGAAGCGCCGCCGTCTCGAGGCGGAACCTAGGCAGGAGCTATTTTGTTCTCCGGCGGAGCGATTCTGCCGGGGATACTTCCCTCCGGGAGGGGGAAATCGAAGCCATCGACATCACCAACGATCCTCTCATCGTGGGAGGACCAATCTTCATCAACATCTTCACCAGCACCATCTCATCTCAAACCTTAGTTCATCTCTTGTATTCAATCTTTGTCTCAAAACCTCAGATTGGTACCTGTGGGTTGCTAGTAGTGTTGATTACATCTTGTAGTTGATGCTAGTTGGTTTATTTGGTGGAAGATTATATGTTCAGATCCTTAATGCTATTCAATACCCCTCTGATCTTGAACATGAACATGATTTGTGAGTAGTTACCTTTGTTCTTGAGGACATGGGAGAAGTCTTGTCATAAGTAATCATGTGAATTTGGTATTCGTTTGATATTTTGATGATATGTATGTTGTTGATTCTCTTAGTGGTGTCATGTGAACGTCGACTACATGCCAGTTCACCATCTTTGGGCCTAAGGGAATTCATTGTGGAGTAGTAATTAGATGATGGGTTGCTAGAGTGGCAGAAGCTTAAACCCTAGTTTATGCGCTATTCCGTAAGGGGCTGATTTGGATCCATATGTTTCATGCTATGGTTAGAGTTATCTTAATTCTTCTTTCGTAGTTGCGGATGCTTGCGAGAGGGGGTAATCATAAGTGGGAGGATTTTCAAGTAAGAACAGCACCCAAGCACCGGTCCACCCACATATCAAATTATCAAAGTAGCGAACGCAAATCAAACAAACATGATGAAAGTGACTAGATGAAATTCCCATGTGTCCTCGAGAACGCTTTGCTTCTATACGAGTTCGTTTCGGCTTGTCCTTTGCTACAAAAAGGATTGGGACACCTTGCTGCACTTTATTATACTTGTTACTTGTTATGAAATATCTTGCTATCAAAACTATCTGCTACCGCTACTTTCAGTACTTGCAGAGATTACCTTGCTGAAAACCGCTTGTCATTTCCTTCTGCTCCTCGTTGGGTTCGACACTCTTACTTATCGAAAGGACTACGATTGAACCCCCATACTTGTGGGTCATCAAGACTCTTTTCTGGCGCCATTGCCGGGGAGTGAAGCTCCTTTGGTGAGTGGAATTTGGTAAGGAAACATTTATATTACGTGCTGAAATTTTTTGTCACTTGTCACTATGGAAAGTAATCCTTTGAGGGGCTTGTTCGGGGTATCTTCACCTCGACTGGAAGCTATAAGAGTTGCTCCTCAACCTATTGAACCTACTAAAAATATTTATTATGAAATTCCTTCGGGTATGGTAGAGAAATTGCTAGCTAATCCTTATGCAGGATGGAACGGTACATCCTGATATGCACTTGATCTATGTGGATGAAATTTGTTGATTGTTTAAGCTTGCAGGTTTATCCGGAGATGGAGTTAAGAAGAAAGTATTCCCTTTATCTTTGGAGGGAAATACATTGACATGGTATAGGCTATGTGATGGTACTGAGACATGGGACTGGAATCGGTTGAAGCTGGAATTCCACCAGAAATTTTATCCTATGCACTTGGTTCATCGTGATCGGAATTATATATATAATTTTTGGCCTCGTGAAGGAGAAAGCATCGCTCAAGCTTGGGGGAGGCTTAAGTATATGTTGCATACATGCCCCAATCATGAGCTCTCAAGAGAAATAATTCTTCAAAACTTTTATGCTCGGCTTTCTCATAATGATCAATCCATGCTCGATACTTCTTCTGCTGGTTCCTTTATGAAGAGAACTATTGAATCTAGATGGGACCTTCTTGAAAGAATTATACACAATTATGAAGATTGGGAAATCGACAAAGGTAATGATTCAGGTATAAATCTCGAGTTTGATTGTGTTAAATCTTTTATGGAAACTGATGCTTTTCGTAAGTTTAGTACTAAATATGGACTTGACTCTGAGAGAGTAGCTACCTTTTGTGAATCTTTTTCTGCTCTTGTTGATCTCCCTAAGGAGAAATGGTTTAAATATCATCCACCTATTGAATTAAAAGAAGAACCTGTTAGTGTTAAAGAAGAAACAACTGTTTACCATGTTGATCCAGTTGTGCCTACTGCTTATATTGAGAAACCTCCTTTCCCTGTTAGGATTAAGGAACATGCTAAAGCTTCAACTGTGGTTAATAAGAGCAAACTTAGAACACCTAGACCTTCTGAGAAAATTAAAGTTGAACCTAGTGTTGCAATGGTTAAAGATCTTTTGGTTGATAACATTGATGGACATGTCATATATTTCTGTGATGAAGCAACTAGAATCGCTAAGCCAGACCCTAAAGATAAAAATAATCCTGTAATTGGCATGCCTGTTATTTCTGTTAAAATTGGAGATCATTGCTATCATGGTCTATGTGATGTTGGTGCTAGTGTGAGTGCTATTCCATTTACTCTCTATCAAGAAGTCATGAATGATATTGCACCTGTTGAGATTGAAGATATTGATGTTACTATTAAGCTTGCAAATAGAGACACTAATTCACCGCTTGGGATTGTTAGAGATGTTGAAGTCTTGTGTGGTAAGATCAAATACCCTACTGATTTTCTTGTTCTTGGATCACCACAAGATGATTTTTGTCCCATTATATTTGGTAGACCCTTCTTGAATACTATTAATGCTAAGATTGATTGCACTAAAGAAATTGTTAGTGTTAATTTTGGTGAGATGTCTCATGAGTTTAATTTCTCTAAGTTTCGTAGACAACCTCATGATAAAGAATTGCCTAGTAAAGATGAAATTATTGGTCTTGCTTCTATTGTTGTGCCTCCTACTGATCCGCTAGAAAAATATTTGCTTGAGCATGAGAATGACATGAATATGAATGAAAGAAATGAAATAGATGAATTGTTCTTTAAACAAGCACCTATCCTAAAACATAATTTGCCTGTTGAAACCTTGGGAGGTCCACCTCCACCCAAGGGTGATCCTGTGTTTGAATTGAAGCAATTACCTGATACTCTTAAATATGCTTATCTTGATGAAAAGAAGATATATCATGTTATTATTAGTGCTAACCTTTCAGAGCATGAAGAAAAGAGATTACTTAAAACTCTGAGGAAGCACCGTGCTGCTATTGGATATACTCTTTATGATCTTAAGGGCATTAGTCCCACTTTATGTCAGCATAAAATTCATATGGAGCCAGATGCCAAACCCGTTGTTGACCATCAAAGAAGGTTGAATCCTAGAATGAAGGATGTGGTAAGAACTGAAATATTAAAGCTTCTGGAAGCAGGTATAATTTATCCCATAGCTGATAGTAGATGGGTAAGTCCTGTTCATTGTGTTCCAAAAAAGGAAAGTATTACCATAGTTCCTAATGATAAAAATGAACTCATCCCACAAAGAATTGTAACTGGTTATAGGATGGTAATTAATTTCAGGAAATTAAATAAAGCTACTAGAAAAGATCATTACCCCTTGCCTTTTATTGATAAAATGTTAGAAAGATTATCTAAGCATACACACTTTTGCTTCCTAGATGGTTATTCTGGTTTTTCTCAAATACCTGTGTCACCTGAAGATCAAGAGAAAACCACCTTTACTTGTCCTTTTGGAACTTATGCTTATCGTCGTATGCCTTTTGGTTTACTTAATGCACCTGCTACCTTTCAAAGATGTATGACTGCGATATTCTCTGTCTTTTGTGAAAAGATTGTTGAGGTTTTCATGGATGATTTCTCCATTTACGGAACTTCTTTTGATGATTGCTTAAGCAACCTTGATCGAGTTTTGTAGAGATGTGAAGAAACCAATCTTGTCTTGAATTGGGAGAAGTGCCACTTTATGGTGAATGAAGGTATAGTCCTTGGGCATAAAATTTCTGAAAGAGGTATTGAAGTTGATAAAGCTAAGGTTGATGCTATTGAGAAAATGCCATGCCCTAAAGATATCAAAGGTATAAGAAGTTTCCTTGGTCATGCTAGTTTCTATAGAAGGTTTATAAAAACTTCTCTAAAATTTCTAGACCTCTTACCAATCTCTTGCAAAAAGATGTTCCATTTGTTTTTGATGATGATTGTGTAGAAGCCTTTGAAATATTTAAGAAAGCCTTAATTTCTGCACCTATTGTTCAACCACCTGATTGGAATCTACCTTTTGAAATTAGGGACAATTACATTTGTGCCCTTAAGTGGAACCCACTACTCAAATTTGCCACTAATTTTGAAGTGTGCCCAAATTTGCCCATCTGCCGTTAAGTCCAGTTATAGAAATGCCCTTCCGTACAGTACTGTAGCATTTTCCGTCCAGTACTGTAGCACTTTCCGTCTGCTACAGTACATAGAGGCCTCTGACGGTCAAAGGCCTTTGAGTGGACGGAAGGGCATTTCTATAAGGTGACTTAACGGCAGGGGAGCAAATTTGAGCACACTTCGAAATTAGGGGCAAATCTGAGTAGGTGGTTCGAGTTAGGGGCTGAAATGTAAATGATTATGCTGTTGGTGCTGTTCTAGGACAAAGAGTTGACAAGAAATTAAATGTCATCCATTATACTAGTAAAACTCTAGACAGTGCTCAAAGAAATTATGCTACTACTGAGAAAGAATTTTTAGCAGTTGTGTTTGCATGTGATAAATTTGGATCTTACATTGTTAATTCCAAGGTTACTGTTCACACTGATCATGTTGCTATTAAGTACCTTATGGAAAAGAAAGATGCTAAACCTAGACTTATTAGATGGGTTCTTCTGCTACAAGAATTTGATTTGCATATTGTTGATAGAAAGGGAGCTGAGAATCCCGTAGCAGAAAATTTGTCTAGAATGGAAAATGTTCTTGATGACCCACTTCCTATTAATGATGATTTTCCTGATGAACAATTAGCTATGATAAATGCTTCTAGTAATACTCCTTGGTATGCAGACTATGCTAATTACACTGTTGCTAAATACATACCACCTAGCTTTACATATCAACAAAAGAAAAAGTTTTTCTTTGATTTAAGACATTACTTTTGGGATGACCCACATCTATATAAAGAAGGAGTAGATGGTATTATTAGACGTTGTGTACCTGAGCATGAACAGGAACAAATCCTACGTAAGTGTCACTCTGAGGCATGTGGAGGACACCATGCGGGAGACCGAACTGCACACAAGGTATTACAATCTGGTTTTTATTGGCCTACTCTTTTCAAGGATGCACGTAAGTGTGTCCTTTCTTGTGATGAATGTCAAAGAATCGGTAATGTTGGTAGACGTCAGGAAATGCCTATGAATTATTCACTTGTTATTGAACCATTTGATGTTTGGGGTTTTGATTATATGGGACCTTTTCCTAAATCCAATGGATATACTCATATTTTAGTTGCTGTTGACTACGTTACTAAGTGGGTAGAGGCTATTCCAACTAGTAGTGCTGATTATAATACTTCTATTAAAATGCTTAAAGAAGTTATATTCCCGAGGTTTGGAGTCCCTAGATATTTAATGACTGATGGTGGTTCACACTTTATTCATGGTGCTTTTCGTAAGTTGCTTGCTAAATATGATGTTAACCATAAAATTGCATGTCCTTATCATCCTTAGTCCAGTGGTCAAGTTGAATTAACTAATAGGGAAATAAAATTGATTTTGCAAAAGACCGTTAATAGATCCAGGAAGAATTGGTCTAAGAAACTTGATGATGCATTATGGGCTTACAAAACTGCATATAAAAATCCTATGGGTATGTCTCCGTATAAAATGGTTTATGGAAAAACATGTCATTTACCTCTTGAATTAGAACATAAAGCTTATTGGGCAATTAAAGAACTTAATTATGATTTTAAACTTGCCGGTGAGAAGAGGTTATTTGATATTAGCTCCTTAGATGAATGGAGAACCCAAGCCTATGATAATGCTAAGTTGTTTAAAGAAAAAGTTAAGAGGTGGCATGACAAAAGAATTCAAAAACAAGAATTCAAAGTAGGTGATCATGTTCTATTATACAACTCTCGTTTGAGATTCTTTGCAGGAAAACTTCTCTCTAAATGGGAAGGACCGTATGTCATTGAAGAAGTTTATCGCTCTAGATCCATCAAAATAAACAACTCCGAAGGCAATAATCCGAGAGTGGTGAATGGGCAAAGAATTAAGCACTATATTTCAGGTACTCCTATTAATGTTGAAACTAATATTATTGAAACAATTACACCGGAAGAGCACATCAAAGAGTCCTTCCGGAACGCTCCAGAACCCTGAAAAGGGGTAGGTATGTGATACGGTAAGTAAACCGACTCCAAAAATTCCATAAAAATTATTTCAGTCAGTTTTGGAATATTAGAAAAATTACAAAAATAAGAAACAGCCGAGGGGACCCACGTGTTGCCCACAAGGCAGAAGGGCGTGACCCCCCCTGGGGCGTGTTGTGGTGCCTTGTGGGCCCCACGTGTGCCTTCCCGACTCCGTTTTCTTCCCGTATGCCTGTTTTGCAAGATACAAATTTGAAAGCACATTTGCTCCCTTGGTGGTTTTGGTAATTTATGCCAACATACATGATGTTGGACTAATGCTTTTATCTAGTGAATTTCAGACAAGTTCAACAATGGCATGGCAGGGACAAGAGGATGTGGAACCCCTCAAAATGCTAAGGACAAGGATTGGCAAAAGATCAAGACTCTACATTTTTGGTTTAGTGATCCAAGATCACATTGAGTCCATAGGAAAGCCAATACTATTAAAAGGGGGTGAGGTGTTGCTTAATAGTCTTTTTGCTCAAGTGCTTAGTGACAGTGCTCCTAAACCTTCAACCACACTTTCTATCCAAATATGTCCAAAACCTACATTCCAACTCGGCCCCACCGAAATTCTCTATCCGGAGCCATCGAGTTTATCTGGACTTAGCCACTGCCAAAACCCTAACAAATCGGATCCACCGATATGGATATCGGTCTCACCGAGATGGCCTTGCCAACTCTCTATAATCGTTTGCACTTACTTCGGTCCCACCGAGTTTTGCAAATCGGTCTCACCGAGATGGCTTGCCAACTTTCTGTTGCCTTATTGCATCACTTCGGTCCTACCGAGTTGATGCAATCGGTGCCACCGAGATGAGGTTTGCCCTAGCCATTGCACTTCGGTCCATCCGAGTTGTTCCAGTCGGTCCCACCGAGATACCTAACGTTCATATCCTTTACACAGTTCGGTGCCACCGAGACTTCTGAATCGGTGCCACCGAGTTGGGTCAAAAGTGGGTAACGGTTGGATTTCGTGTGGAGGTTATATATACCCCTCCACCACTTCCTTCTCAGTAAGGAGATCCATCAGAACGTGCCTACACTTCCACCATACATTTTCTGAGAGAGAACCACCTACTCATGTGTTGAGATCAAGTCATTCCAATCCAACCATTTCAACCTTGATTTCTAGCCTTTCCCAAGTTGCTTGCCACTCAAATCCTTCTTCCACCATAGCCAAATATGTGAGGAGTTGTTTGAGTGTTGGGCAGACTATCATTTGAAGCACAAGAGCAAGGAGTTCATCAACAACACACCGTCTATTACCTTTTGGAGAGTGGTGTCTCCTAGATTGGTTAGGTGTCACTTGGGAGCCTCCGACATGATGTGGAGTTGAACCAAGGAGTTTGTAAGGGCAAGGAGATCACCTACTTCGTGAAGATCTACCCCGAGTGAGGCTAGTCCTTCATGGACATAAGCCATGGTGGAATAGACAAGGTTGCTTCTTCGTGGACCCTTCGTGGGTGGAGCCCTCCGTGGACTCGCACAGCCGTTACCCTCCGTGGGTTGAAGTCTCCATCAACGTGGACGTACGACAGCACCACCTATCGGAACCACGCCAAAAATCACCGTGTCTTCATTGCGTTTGATCTTCCATACTCTACCCCTTTACTTCCCGTACTCTTGCATGCTTTAGTATTTCCGCTGCTCAATCTCTAGATATGCATGTGTAGGGAGTATCGGTGTTATCTTAACTTGTGCCAAAATCTGCCTAAGTTCCAAGAGAAACTAAAAGCTGCAACTTTGGTTGGTTATGTGTCTATTCACCCCCCCCTCTAGACCTATCTCCTCGATCCTACAATTGGTATCAGAGCTTTGATCTCCATTGCTTTGGTTTCATCACCACTGGAGGGAGATGGATGTGTCTACTTTGGGGAGTCTTAGACGTAGAGTGCCTATTCTCAATGGGGAGTATTACAACTTTTGGAAGGATGAAATGCTTGATATCTTTGATGAATTTAACTTGAGCAAGTATATTCATAATCCTTATGTGCCCCCTATTGATCCCTTGCATCCTACTCATGAAGAGGAAATTGACATGCTTCGTAATCTTAGAACCGTCAATCTTATCATTAGAGGATTACCTAAGGTTGTGCTTGGTTGTATGCAAAACTTTCAATGTGCTTATACTCTATGGCATGACTTGGAAAAGTGATATCCTTATTATTCTATAAAGAATCTTGATGAGATTCTTCATAAGACTATTGCTTTTCACAAGATGAGTCCTAATGATCCTAAGTTTGATGATTGCTTGTTTGAGCTTCGTGATCTTATGCGTGCTAAAGGAGATGTTAGAACGATTAGTAACATTATCATGGAAGCCATTAGAATTCATAAACTTGAACATTGTCATGATCATGAGACTAATGAATCTACTGCCCTAGGTGATAATCACATGCATGATGATGATGATGTTGAGCATGGCTATTATGATGAGGACAAAGAATTTGATATTGAATTTGAGAAGACTAAGAGGAATCTCAGTCTTATGGCAAATCTTCGAGATTATATGGACGGAGGAAAAGAGTGGATTCTTGATAGTGGATGTACCGATCACATGACCGGAGATAGAGACATGTTTCGTGAGCTTGCTAAAAATGATGGTCCACGTAAGTATGTGACTTTTGGAGACAACTCCAAGGGTAAGGTACTTGGCCTTGGTAAGGTGGCCATATCCAATGATAGCTCCATACAAAATGTTATGCTTGTTGAATCTCTTGGTTACAATCTTCTTTCAGTATCTAGATTAGCCGATTTTGGTTTCAATGTTCTATTTACCAAAGTAGATTGCCAAGTGTTTCGTCAAGATAATCATAATATGGTCTTTACCGGCATTCGTAGAGGTGATCTATACATTGTTGATTTCACTAATAGAGCCCAACCTCGTACATGTTTAATTGCTAAATCTTCTAAAGGTTGGTTATGGCATAGGAGACTTGGACATGTTGGCATGCGTAACCTTGATAAACTTGGTAAAGGAGATCACATTCTTGGCGTGAAAGATGTTATATTTGACAAAGATCGACTTTGTAGTGCTTGCCAAGCAGGAAAACAAGTTGGAGGAAGCCATCCCGTGAAGAACATTATGACCACGAGGAGACCACTTGAGCTACTTCATATGGATCTTTTTGGTCCCAACTCCTATAAGAGTCTTGGTGGTAACTCTTTCGGTTTCGTCATTGTTGATGATTTTTCTAGATTTACGTGGGTGTTCTTTCTTGATGACAAATCGCAGGTACAAAAGATCTTCAAGAACTTCGCAAGAAAGGCCCAAAATCAATTTGAAGTGAAGATCTAGAAGGTTTGAAGTGACAATGGAACGGAGTTCAAGAATGCCAATGTGGACACCTTTCTTGATGAGGAGGGTATTTCACATGAGTTCTCGGCTACGTACACACCTCAACAAAATGGAGTTGTTGAGAGGAAGAACCGTACCCTTAATGAGATGGCAAGAACAATGCTTGATGAATACAAGACGCCAAAACACTTTTGGGCGGAAGCGGTTGAAACAGCTTGTCATGCAACAAATCAACTTTACCTTCACAAGCTTCTTGGTAAAATGGCGTATGAACTGCTCACCGGTAACAAACCACAAGTCGGATACTTTCGAGTATTTGGCTCAAAATGTTACATTCTTGATAAGCATCATCGTTCAAAATTTGCTCCTAAATCTCATGAAGGTTTCCTACTTGGTTATGGATCGAACTCTCACACTTACCGTGTCTACAACAACTTCACTCGAAAAGTTGAAGACACGGTAGATGTGAAGTTTGATGAGACTAACGGCTCGCAAGTCGAGCAATTGCCACTTGATGTAGGAGATCAAGAACCATCGGAAGCAATCCAAGACTTGCCCATTGGCAAGATTCTCCCCGTGGAAGTAAATGAGAGTACCTCGTCCATTCAACTGGAAGCCCCAACTTCACATCAAGGTGAACGACAAGTTGATATGGAGGCATCCACAAGCGGAACACGTCAAGACGATGGGAATGAGGAAGTGCAACAAGATGATCCACCTCAACCTCCTTCTCGACCTCCACAAGCGAACACGACAACATCAACGAATAAGAAGAAGATGATGATGATGATGAGGAAGCCTCACCACAACCCAAGCAAAAGCTACCTCGAGTTAGAGCAAGAGTCGACAAGAATCATCCCGTCGAACAAATACTAGGAGATATATAATCCGGGAGAATCACTCGCTCTAAAACTCGTTTAGCTAACTTTTGTGAGCATTACTCATTCATCTCTATTGTTGAACCTTTGAAGGTGGAAGATGCTCTCAAGGACCCCGATTGGGTGAATGCAATGCATGAAGAGCTACACAAGTTTGAGAGAAACCAAGTGTGGACATTGGTTGAGAAGGCTAAAGATGAGAAAAATATTATTGGAACCAAATGGGTGTTTCGAAATAAGCAAGATGAAGATGGACAAGTTGTACGCAACAAGGCTCGTCTCGTAGCACAAGGTTACACACAAGTCGAAGGTATGGACTATGGTGAGACCTATGCCCCCGTTGCAAGACTTGAGTCTATTCACATTTTACTTGCTTATGCCAATCACCATGATATCACTCTTTACCAAATGGATATTAAAAGTGCTTTCTTAAATGGTGAAATTGAGGAGGAAGTGTATGTTAAACAACCTCCCGGCTTTGAGAATCCCAAGAAACCTAATCATGTGTACAAACTTCGTAAAGCTCTTTATGGTCTTAAACAAGCCCCTAGAGCTTGGTACAAATGCCTGACAAAGTTCCTTCTTGAAAAAGGTTTTGAAATTGGGAAGATTGATTCAACTTTCTTCACTAAGAGGGTAAATGGATAACTATTTGTATGCCAAATTTATGTTGATGATATTATCTTTGGATCTACTAACCCCTCTTTTAGTGAAAAGTTTGGAAGGTTGATGTCGGAAAAGTTCGAGATGTCTATGATGTGTGAACTCAAATTCTTTCTTGGTTTGCAAATCAAGCAAACTAGGGAAGGTGCCTTTGTTTCTCAAACAAAGTATACCAAGGACTTATTCAAGAAGTTCAACATGCAAGAGAGTAAAGGTATGAAAACTCCCATGCCCACGAGTGGACATCTTGACTTGACCAAGGATGGCAAACCGGTTGATCAAAAGGTTTATCGATC
Source organism: Elymus sibiricus (assembly GCA_039707655.1). Lineage (NCBI taxonomy): Eukaryota > Viridiplantae > Streptophyta > Magnoliopsida > Poales > Poaceae > Elymus > Elymus sibiricus. Next base: position 314,573,288 of record CM077676.1, read on the forward strand.
TATGATTGGTTCATTGCTATCTATGTGCCTCCCGTCCCGACATTATGCTAAGTGTGTGCATGTATGCACGATACCAAGCGGCACCAAAAGAGTGCCACCTTAAGGCCATGAAAAGAATTGTGAGATACTTGTCACATACACCAAACTTTGGCATATGGTACCCAAAGGATCTTCTTTTAATCTTGTTGGCTACTCCGATTCAGACTATGCTGGAGACAAGGTTGATAGAAAATCCACTTGGGTACATGTCAATTTCTTGGTAGATCTCTTGTGTCTTGGTCCTCCAAGAAACAAAACTCGGTATCTCTATCTACTGCCGAAGCGGAATACATTGCCGCGGGATCATGTTGTGCTCAATTACTATGGATGACACAAACTCTTAAAGACTATGGTGTGCATGTGAGGCATGTACCATTACTATGTGACAATGAGAGTGCTATTAAGATAGCACACAATCCCGTGCAACATTCTTGAACAAAGCATATTGAGGTTCGTCACCATTTCATTCGAGATCATGTTGAGAAAGGTGACATTGACCTTAAACATGTTCGTACCGACAAACAATTGGCGGACATCTTTACTAAACCCCTTGATGAGAAAGTGTTTTGTCACTTGAGAAGTGAGTTGAACATCATTGATGCTTCAAACGTGAACTAGAGGTTCATGTGGATGCATACAAGGGCATGAGCATTCTTGACTAATCCATGATACTTCCATGATCATCTTATATCTTGGACCTTTTGCTCCCTTGTATCGTATCTAACCTTTTGTAGGTACTTGGACAAGCTTCATGTCACAAGATTGCGTATCACTCTTATCATAAGCAATCTTGTATAAACCAAGTATCAACAATTGATGGTGGAACAAGGAACAAGACAACCTAAACATATCCTTTGACAAACTTTTGAGATATGCTTCATTCTTGTCATTTTGGATATAAATGTTGTTCCTTGCAAATCTAACCCATGTAGGAAGATGAACTACAAATGATAGGATAGCTCCAAACTTCAACTCATGAGCATCCACTTCAAGTTCAACTACATGATGGACATCACCATCAAATCCCAATGTAAGTCCTCGCATCTTAGAGAAGCTTTACTCAAAGATATGAGCTAAAGCAACTCAACAAGATGTGAATACATTGAAATGCATAAAAGAAAAAATGGCAACCCCATTTTGAGCATAAACGATGAGTATGACCTATGATCAAGTGTTCTCACTTGACTCCTAAGTCAATATACTCTAATATAGGTGACCTAGTCGCCGACCCATCTAGATGAAGTTCTCTAGTGTTTCTTTTGTTTGTTCTCTTCTTGCTAGAGTGTTTCCTAAAAAAAACTTCATCTAGATGTTTCTTTGCATCTTTTCTGTGTTTCTTTTCGTTTATCAAGATTCGCAGCAAATTCATTGCAAATCCTTGTGAGAATTCCGTTGCCTAGTGAGCTGAGTTGACAAAATGTTCCATTGCATCAAACTCAGTTCCACCGAATTAATTCAACTCGGTGTCACCGATTTTGCTGCTCTAAGGAGTTTTTTGTCAAATATTTCCTGAGTTTTTCTGCTCCAGCTCCACTCAATGATTCTTATCCTCTATTTGCATCTAGAGCCACTCACTGGCTAACTGAGTTTCTCAAGGACCAGACCCACTTGATCAATAACCTTGAAGTCCCTTCTTGGAAATTGATGCCAAAGGGGGAGAGAGGAATACATCAAAGCTCATCACCATAAAACAGATGCACCTTACATGAGGAGAGAATGTTACATGTTTCTAAGAGGGGATAAACATGATCAGTTTGTTCTTTAGTTTGTTCCTTGGTTGCTCTAGTTTTTCTCACCCTACCTGCTCCCAATATCCAATGTCAGATTCAGGGGGAGAGGAAGTTCTTTAAGGGGAGACAACTATTTCTTTCTTTTGCGGACATGTCTGCTTCAAAGAAGTATTCACCTAGTGATACTCTATTCTACATGTTATCCCAATCTTGGTATCTTGTTGATCTTGTACCTTTTCTTGAAGAAGTTATCTTCTGTTATCTAACCCTATTTTCTCAAGGGTATTTCTTCAGGTACTTGATCAAGAACTTCAAGGTAAGTATATGCATCACACTCATGTACATGATTGACCTCTTGCTAGTATATATTGTTTGCAAGGAGACAATCATGGACATGTGGACACCTATATGCCATATATATTGCTCTGATGCATATAGCCAAGATACATGTTGCATGTATATCTCCCATGTGGTATCATCATTTTATATGCACCTTTTCAGGGGGAGTTCAGGGGAGCTCATACATGTTACATGTTTCCTTCAAAGCTTTCATACAAACTTCTGCTAAATCTGTATTTGAAGCTTTGATGTATGTTGTCATCAATTACCAAAAATGGGGAGATTGAAAGCACATTTGCTCCCTTGGTGGTTTTGGTAATTTATGCCAACATACATGCTGTTGGACTAATGCTTTTATCTAGTGAATTTTAGACAAGTTCAACAATGGCGTGGCAGGGACAAGAGGATGTGGAACCCCTCAAAATGGTAAGGACAAGGATTGGCAAAAGATCAAGACTCTACATTTTTGGTTTAGTGATCCAAGATCACATTGAGTCCATAGGAAAGCCAATACTATTAAAAGGGGGTGAGGTGTTGCTTAATGGTCTTTTTGCTCAAGTGCTTAGTGACAGTGCTCCTAAACCCTCAACCACACTCTCTATCCAGATATGTACAAAACCTACATTCCAACTCGGCCCCACCGAAATTCTCTATCTGGAGCCACCGAGTTCATCTGGACTTAGCCACTGCCAAAACCCTAACAAATCGGATCCACCGATATGGATCTCGGTCTCACCGAGATGGCCTTGCCAACTCTCTGTAATCGTCTGCACTTACTTCGGTCCCATCGAGTTTGGCAAATCGGTCTCACCGAGATGGCTTGCCAACTCTCTGTTGCCTTATTGCTTCACTTCCGTCCTACCGAGTTGATGCAATCGGTGCCACCGAGATGAGGTTTGCCCTAGCCATTGCACTTCGGTCCATCCGTGTTGTTCCAGTCGGTCCCACCGAGATTCCTAACGTTCATATCTTTTACACAGTTCGGTGCCACTGAGACTTCTGAATCGGTGCCACCGAGTTGGGTCAAAAGTGGGTAACGGTTGGATTTCGTGTCGAGGTTATATATACCCCTCCACCACTTCCTTCTCAGTAAGGAGAGCCATCAGAACATGCCTACACTTCCACCATACATTTTCTGAGAGAGAACCACCTACTCATGTGTTGAGATCAAGTCATTCCAATCCAACCATTTGAACCTTGATTTCTAGCCTTTCCCGAGTTGCTTTCCACTCAAATCCTTCTTCCACCATAGCCAAATCTGTGAGGATTTGTTTGAGTGTTGGGAAGACTATCATTTGAAGCACAAGAGCAAGGAGTTCATCAACAACACACCGTCTATTACCTTTTGGAGAGTGGTGTCTCCTAGATTGGTTAGGTGTCACTTGGGAGCCTCCGACATGATGTGGAGTTGAACCAAGGAGTTTGTAAGGGCAAGGAGATCGCCTACTTCGTGAAGATCTACCCGAGTGAGGCTAGTCCTTCATGGACGTAAGCCATGGTGGAATAGACAAGGTTGCTTCTTCGTGGACCCTTCGTGGGTGGAGCCCTCCGTGGACTCGCGCAGCCGTTACCCTTCATGGGTTGAAGTCTCCATCAACGTGGACGTACGATAGCACCACCTATCGGAACCATGCCAAAAATCACCGTGTCTTCATTGCGTTTGATCTTCCATACTCTACCCCTTTACTTTCCGTACTCTTGCATGATTTACTATTTCCGCTGCTCAATCTCTAGATATGCATGTGTAGGGAGTATCGGTGTTATCTTAACTTGTGCCAAAATCTGCCTAAGTTCCAAGAGAAACTAAAAACTGCAACTTTGGTTGGTTAAGTGTCTATTCACCCCCCATCTAGACCTATCTCCTCGATCCCATAAAATTCTTTATATATACTCCCATATGTTTTGACCAGCGCATCGCGAGTTTCTCCTCTGTTCTTGTTTCGTGCTATTTTTCTGACAAATCTAGATCGCCATGGCTTCTAAAAAGCTCCGTACCAAGCACCGTATTGTGCAACCATCGCCAGGCAAACGCCCCTACAGCGAGGTTTACTACGAGTGGTCGTCGGGAGAGGAAGACGATGGCAAGGAGGACAAGGTCGAGGAAGTTGCGGGAACCCAGGCTCCCGAAGGAGGGCAAGCAATTCCCATGGAGGAGACCGTAGAGAAGGGATATATCCTTCAACCCTCTATGATCATATCTCCCCATCTGTAATTGAAGCCCTAAGAGTCTTTGAAATAGTTTGTGCTCAGAATACATCTCTCACTCGTGAAGTTATTTTGTTGGAACAACAAAACATCGCCCTTCAGAGCATCAACCGTAAATTGGAGTATCTCCTAAGGCTGAAGGACAAGCCCACCACTTCATCATCACCATCATCACCGAAGAAGGAGACTTGAGTATATGGGTATGGGCACTCCCCTTGGCTTGTGCCAAGCTTGGGGGAGGCGCCCCGGTATCGTATCACCATCACTTTTTCATCATCATTATCTATCTTAGTTCGATCCTTAGTTATTTTGTGATTTAGAGGAATAAAGTTTTAGTATGATTTAGTTTCGAGTGCTTGCTTCATGATCTATCTATCTATGTAATCGTGTGTGAAAGTTATAATAAAGAGTAGTTTGAGTTGAGTGTTTTGCTTTTGATGATGCAATCTTAGAAATAAAGAAAGAATAAAATCATATACTAATCCCATGGGAAGTGATGACTTCACATAAAAGAAGTATAATTTAAAAAACTTGTTGGAAGTTGACAAACATAGTATTGGTCATTGTAGCAATTCATGAAAAAGTAATAAAGGAAGAGAGGTCTCACATATAAATATACTATCTTGGGCATCTTTTATGATTGTGAGCCCCCATCAAATATTCTATGACAATTAGTTGATGTTGAACAAGGAAGACAACGTAATGGGTTATTGAAAGCACATTTGCTCCCTTGGTGGTTTTGGTAATTTATGCCAACATACATGTTGTTGGACTAAAGCTTTTATCTAGTGAATTTCAGACAAGTTCAATAATGGCGTGGCAGGGACAAGAGGATGTGGAACCCCCTTCAAAATGCAAAGGACAAGTATTGGCAAAAGCTCAAGACTCTACATTTTTGGTTTAGTGATCCAAGATCACATTGAGTCCATTGGAAAGCCAATACTATTAAAAGGGGATGAGGTGTTGCTTAATGGTCTTTTTGCTCAAGTGCTTAGTGACAGTGCTCCTAAACCCTCAATCACTCTCTCTATCCAAATATGTCCAAAACCTACATTCCAACTCGGCCCCACCGAAATTTCCTATCCGGAGCCACCGAGTTCATCTGGACTTAGCCACTGCCAAAACCCTAACAAATCGGATCCACCGATATGGATCTCGGTCTCACCGAGATGGCCTTGCTAACTCTCTGTAATCGTTTGCACTTACTTCGGTCCCACCGAGTTTTGCAAATCGGTCACACCGAGATGGCTTGCCAACTCTCTGTTGCCTAATTGCTTCACTTCGGTCCTACTGAGTTGATGCAATCGGGGCCACCGAGACGAGGTTTGCCCTAGCCATTGCACTTCAGTCCATCCGAGTTGTTCCAGTCGGTCCCACCGAGATTCCTAACGTTCATATCTTTTACACAGTTCGGTGCCACCGAGTCTTCTGAATCGGTGCCACCGAGTTGGGTCAAAAGTGTGTAACGGTTGGATTTTGTGTGGAGGCTATATATACCCCTCCACCACTTCCTTCTCAGTAAGGAGAGCCATCAGAACGTGCCTACACTTCCACCATACATTTTCTGAGAGAGAACAACCTACTCATGTGTTGAGATCAAGTCATTCCATTCTAACCATTTGAAGCTTGATTTCTAGCCTTTCCCAAGTTGCTTTCCACTCAAATCCTTCTTCCACCATAGCCAAATCTGTGAGGAGTTGTTTGAGTGTTGGGAAGACTATCATTTGAAGCACAAGAGCAAGGAGTTCATCAACAACACACCGTCTATTACCTTTTGGAGAGTGGTGTCTCCTAGATTGGTTAGGTGTCACTTGGGAGCCTCCGACATGATGTGGAGTTGAACCAAGGAGTTTGTAAGGGCAAGGAGATCGCCTACTTCGTGAAGATCTACCCGAGTGAGGCTAGTCCTTCGTGGACGTAAGCCATGGTGGAATAGACAAGGTTGCTCCTTCGTGGACCCTTTGTGGGTGGAGCCCTCCGTGGACTCGCGCAGCCGTTACCCTCCGTGGGTAGAAGTCTCCATCAACATGGAAGTACGATAGCACCACCTATCGGAACCACGCCAAAAACTACCGTGTCTTCATTGCGTTTGATCTTCCATACTCTACCCCCTTACTTGCCGTACTCTTGCATGCTTTACTATTTCCGCTGCTCAATTTCTAGGTATGCATGTGTAGAAAGTATTGGAGTGATCTTAACTTGTGCCAAAATCTGCCTAAGTTCCAAAAGAAATTAAAATCTGCAACATTGTTTGGTTAAGTGTCTATTCACCCCCCTCTAGTCCTATCTCCTCGATCCCACAATTGGTATCAGAGCATTGGTCTCCATTGCTTTGGTTTCATCACCATTGGAGGGAGATGGATGTGTCTACTTTGTGGAGTCTTAGACGTAGAGTGCCTATACTCAATGGGGAGTATTACAACTTTTGGAAGGATGAAATGCTTGATATCTTTGATGAATTTAACTTGAGCAAGTATATTCATAATCCTTATGTGCCCCCTATTGATCCCTTGCATCCTACTCATGAAGAGGAAATTGACATGCTTCGTAATCTTAGAACCGTCAATCTTATCATTAGAGGATTACCAAAGGTTGTGCTTGGTTGTATGCAAAACTTTGAATGTGCTTATACTCTTTGGCATGACTTGGAAAAGCGATATCCCGATTACTCTTTAAAGAATCTTGATGAGATTCTTCGTAAGACTATTGCTTTTCACAAGATGAGTCCTAATGATCCTAAGTTTGATGATTGCTTGTTTGAGCTTCATGATCTTATGCATGCTAAAGGAGATGTTAGAACTATTAGCAACATTATCATGGAAGCCATTAGAATTCACGAACTTGAACATTGTCATGGTCATGAAACTAATGAATCTACCGCCCTAGGTAATGATCACATGCATGATGATGATGATGATGATGTTGAGCATGGCTATTATAATGAGGACGAAGAATTTGATGTTGAATTTGAGAAGACCATGAGGAATCTCAATCTTATGGCAAATCTTCGAGATTACATGGCCGGAGGAAAAGAGTGGATTCTTGATAGTGGATGTACCGATCACATGACCGGAGATAGAGACATGTTTCGTGAGCTTGCTAAAAATGATGGTCCACGCAAGTATGTGACTTTTGGAGACAACTCCAAGGGTAAGGTACTTGGCCTTGGTAAGGTGGCCATATCCAATGATAGCTCCATACAAAATGTTATGCTGTTGAATCTCTTGGTTACAATCTTCTTTCCATATCTAGACTAGCCGATTTTGGTTTTAATGTTCTATTTACCAAAGTAGATTGCCAAGTGTTTCATCAAGATAATCATAATATGGTCTTTACTGGCATTCGTAGAGGTGATCTATACATTGTTGATTTCACTAAGAGAGCCCAACCTCGTACATGCTTAATTGCTAAATCTTCTAAAGGTTGGTTATGGCATAGGAGACTTGGACATGTTGGAATGCGTAACCTTGATAAACTTGTTAAAGGAGATCACATTCTTGGAGTGAAACATGTTATATTTGATAAAGATCGACTTTGTAGTGCTTGTCAAGCAGGAAAAACAAGTTGGAGGAAGCCATCCCGTGAAGAACATTATGACCACGAGGAGACCACTCGAGCTACTTCATATGGATCTTTTTGGTCCCAACGCCTATAAGAGTCTTGGTGGTAACTCTTTCGGTTTGGTCATTGTTGATGATTTTCCAGATTTACGTGGGTGTTCTTTCTTGATGACAAATCGCAGGTACAAAGGATCTTCAAGAACTTTGCAAAAAAGGCTCAAAATAAATTTGAAGTGAAGATCAAGAAGGTTCAGAGTGACAACGGAACGGAGTTCAAGAACACAAATGTGGACACCTTTCTTGATGAGGAGGGTATTTCACATGAGTTCTCGGCTATGTACACACCTCAACAAAATGGAGTTGTTGAGAGGAAGAAACGGACACTTATTGAGATGGCAAGAACAATGCTTGATGAATACAAGACGCCAAGACATTTTTGGGCGAAAGCGGTTGAAACAGCATGCCATGCAACAAATCGACTCTACCTTCACAAGCTTCTTGGTAAAACGGCGTATGAACTGCTCACCGGTAAAAAACCACAAGTTGGATACTTTGGAGTATTTGGCTCAAAATGTTACATTCTTGATAAGCATCGTCGTTCAAAATTTGCTCCTAAATCTCATGAAGGTTTCCTACTTGGTTATGGATTGAACTGTCACACTTACCGTGTCTACAACAACTTCACTCGAAAAGTTGAAGACACGGTAGATGTGAAGTTTGATGAGACTAATGGCTCGCAAGTCGAGCAATTGCCACTTGATGTAGGAGATCAAGAACCATCGGAAGCAATCCAAGACTTTCCCATTGGCAAGATTCGCCCCGTGGAAGTAAAGGAGAGTACCTCGTCCATACAAGTGGAAGCCCCAACTTCACATCAAGGTGAACGACAAGTTGATATGGAGGCATCCACAAGTGGAACACGTCAAGACGATGGGAATAAGGAAGTGCAACAAGATGATCCACCTCAACCTCCTTCTCCACCTCCACAAGCGAACAATGACAACATCAACGAAGAAGAAGAAGAAGATGATGATGATGAGGAAGCCTCACCACAAACCAAGCAAAAGCTACCTCGAGTCAGAGCAAGAGTCAACAAGAATCATCCCGTCGAACAAATACTTGGAGATATCCAATCCGGGAGAATCACTCGCTCTAAAACTCGTTTAGCTAAGTTTTGTGAGCATTACTCATTCATCTCTAGTGTTGAACCTTTGAAGGTGGAAGATGCTCTCAAGGACCCCGATTGGGTGAATGCAATGCACGAGGAGCTACACAACTTTGAGAGAAACCAAGTGTGGACCTTGGTTGAGAAGCCCAAGGAAGAGCAAAACAGAATTGGAACCAAATGGGTGTTTCGGAATAAGCAAGATGAAGATGGACAAGTTGTACGCAACAAGGCTCGTCTCGTAGCACAAGGTTACACACAAGTCGAAGGTATGGACTACGGTGAGACCTATGCCCCCGTTGCAAGACTTGAGTCCATTCGCATTTTACTTTTGTATGCCAATCACCATGATATCACTCTTTACCAAATGGATATTAAAAGTGCTTTCTTAAATGGTAAAATTGAGGAGGAAGTATATGTTAAACAACCTCCCGGCTTTGAGAATCCCAAGAAACCTAATCATGTGTACAAACTTCGTAAAGCTCTTTATGGTCTTAAACAAGCCCCTAGAGCTTGGTACAAATGCCTGACAAAGTTCCTTCTTGAAAAAGGTTTTGAAATTGGGAAGATTGATTCAACTTTGTTCACTAAGAGGGTTAATGGAGAACTATTTGTATGCCAAATTTATGTTGATGATATTATCTTTGGATCTACTAACCCCTCTTTTAGTGAAAAGTTTGGAAGGTTGATGTCGGAAAAGTTCGAGATGTCTATGATGTCTGAACTCAAATTCTTTCTTGGTTTGCAAATCAAGCAAACTAGGGAAGGTACCTTTGTTTCTCAGACAAAGTATACCAAGGACTTATTCAAGAAGTTCAACATGCAAGAGAGTAAAGGTATGATAAACTCCCATGCCCACGAGTGGACATCTTGACTTGACCAAGGATGGCAAACCGGTTGATCAAAAGGTTTATCAATCTATGATTGGTTCATTGCTATATCTATGTGCCTCCCGTCCCGACATTATGTTAAGTGTGTGCATGTGTGCACGATACCAAGCGGCACCTAAAGAGTGTCACCTTAAGGCGGTGAAAAGAATTGTGAGATACTTGTTACATACACCAAACTTTGGCATATGGTACCCAAAGGATCTTCCTTTAATTTTGTTGGCTACTCCGATTCGGACTATGCCGGAGACAAGGTTGACAGAAAATCCACTTCGGGTACATGTCAATTTCTTGGTAGATCTCTTGTGTCTTGGTCCTCCAAGAAACACAACTCCGTATCTCTATCTACTGCCGAAGCGGAATACATTGCCGCGGGATCATGTTGTGCTCAATTACTATGGATGACACAAACTCTTAAAGACTATGGTGTGCATGTGAGACATGTACCATTACTATGCGAAAATGAGAGTGCTATTAAGATAGCACACAATCCTGTGCAACATTCTTGAACTAAGCATATTGAAGTTCGTCACCATTTCATTTCAGATCATGTTGAGAAAGGTGACATTGACCTTAAACATGTTCGTACCGACAAACAATTGGCGGACATCTTTACCAAACCCCTTGATGAGAAAGTGTTTTATCACTTGAGAAGTGAGTTGAACATCATTGATGCTTCAAACGTGAACTAGAGGTTCATGTGGATGCATACAAGGGCATGAGCATTCTTGACTAATCCATGATACCTTTCATGATCATCTTATATCTTGGACACTTTGCTCCCTTGTATTGTATCTAACCTTTTGTAGGTACTTGGACAAGCTTCATGTCACAAGATTGCATCTCACTCTGATCATAAGCAGTCTTGTATAACCCAAGTATCAACAACTGATGGTGGAACAAGGAACAAGACCACCTAAACATATCCTTTGACAAACTTTTGAGTTATGCTTCACTCTTGTCATTTTGGATATACATGTTATTCCTTGCACAACTAACCCATGTAGGAAGATGAACTACAAATGATAGGATCGCTCCAAACTTCAACTCATGAGCATCCACTTCAAGTTCAACTACATGATGGACTTCACCACCAAATCCCAATGTAAGTTATCACATCTCAGAGAATCTTTACTCAAAGACATGAGCTAAAGCAACTCAACAAGATGTGAATACATTGAAATGCTTAAAGGTAAAATGGCAACCTCATTTTGAGCTTAAACGATGAGTATGACCTATGATCAAGTGTTCTCACTTGACTCCTAAGTCAATGTACTCTAACATAGGTGACCTAGTCGCCGACCCATCTAGATGAAGTTCTCCAGTATTTCCTTTGTTTGTTCTTCTTGCAAGAGTGTTTCCTTTAAAAAAAACTTCTTCTAGACGTTTCGTTTCTTCTTTTCTGTGTTTCTTTTCTTTTAGTTCAGTTTCGCAGCAAATTCCTTGCAAATCCTTGTGAAAATTCCTTTGCCTAGCGAGCTGAGTTGACAAAATGTTCCATTGCATCAAACTCGGTTCCACCGAATTGCTACAACTCGGTGTCACCAATTTTGCTGTTCTATGGAGTTTTCTGTCAAATATTTCCTGAGTTTTTCTGCTCCAGCTCCACTCAATGATTCTTATCCTCTATTTGCATCTAGAGCCACTCAATGGCTAGATGTGTTTCTCAAGGACCAAACCCACTTGATCAATAACCTAGAAGTCCCTTCTTGGAAATTGATGTCAAAGGGGGAGAGAGGAATACATCAAAGCTCATCACTACAAAAGAGATGCACCTTACAAGAGGAGAGAATGTTACATGTTTCTAAGAGGGGAGAAACATGTTCAGTTTGTTCTTTAGCATGTTCTTTGGTTGCTTTAGTTTTCTCACACTACATGCTCCCAATATCCAATGTCAGATTCAGGGGGAGAGGAAGTTCTTTAAGGGGAGACAACTATTTCTTTTTGGGGACATGTCTGCTTCAAAGAAGTATTCACCTAGTGATACTCTATTCTACAAGTCATCCCAATCTTGGTTTCTTGTTGATCTTGTGTCTTTTCTTAAAGAAGTTATCATGTGTTTGCTAACCCTATTTTCTCAAGTGTATTTCTTCAGGTACTTGATCAAGAACTTCAAGATAAGTATATGCATCACACTCATGAAGATGATTGACCTCTTGCTAGTATATATTGTTTGCAAGGAGACAATCATGGACATGTGGACCCTATATGATATATATGTTTGCTCTGATGCATATAGCCAAGATACATGTTGCATGTATATCGCCCATGTGGTATCATCGTTTTATATGCACCTCTTCAGGGGGAGTTCAGGGGAGCTCATACATGTTACATGCCTTCTTTCAAAGCTTTCATACAAACTTCTGCTAAATCTGTATTTGAAGCTTTGATGTATGTTGTCATCAATTACCAAAAAGGGGGAGATTGAAAGCACATTTGCTCCCTTGGTGGTTTTCGTAATTTATGCCAACATACATGTTGTTGGACTAATGCTTTTATCTAGTGAATTTCAGACAAGTTCAACAATGGCGTGGCAGGGACAAGAGGATGTGGAACCCCCTTCAAAATGCTAAGGACAAGGATTGGCAAAAGCTCAAGACTCTACATTTTTGGTTTAGTGATCCAAGATCACATTGAGTCCATTGGAAAGCCAATACTATTAAAAGGGGATGAGGTGTTGCTTAATGGTCTTTTTGCTCAAGTGCTTAGTGACAGTGCTCCTAAACCCTCAATCACTCTCTCTATCCAAATATGTCCAAAACCTACATTCCAACTCGGCCCCACCGAAATTTCCTATCCGGAGCCACCGAGTTCATTTGGACTTAGCCCCTGCCAAAACCCTAACAAATCGGATCCACCGATATGGATCTCGGTCTCACCGAGATGGCATTGCTAACTCTCTGTAATCGTTTGCACTTACTTCGGTCCCACCGAGTTTTGCAAATCGGTCGCACCGAGATGGCTTGCCAACTCTCTGTTGCCTTATTGCTTCACTTCGGTCCTACCGAGTTGATGCAATCGGTGCCACCGAGACGAGGTTTGCCCTAGCCATTGCACTTTGGTCCATCCGAGTTGTTCCAGTCGGTCCCACCGAGATTTCTAACGTTCATATCTTTTACACAGTTCGGTGCCACCGAGTTGGGTCAAAAGTATGTAACGGTTGGATTTTGTGTGGAGGCTATATATACCCCTCCACCACTTCCTTCTCAGTAAGGAGAGCCATCAGAACGTGCCGACACTTCCACCATACATTTTTTGAGAGAGAACCACCTACTCATGTATTGAGATCAAGTCATTCCATTCCAACCATTTGAACCTTGATTTCTAGCCTTTCCCAAGTTGCTTTCCACTCAAATCCTTCTTCCACCATAGCCAAATCTGTGAGGAGTTGTTTGATTGTTGGGAAGACTATCATTTGAAGCACAAGAGCAAGGAGTTCATAAACAACACACCGCCTATTAACTTTTGGAGAGTGGTGTCTTCTAGATTGGTTAGGTGTCACTTGGGAGCCTCCGACATGATGTGGAGTTGAACCAAGGAGTTTGTAAGGGCAAGGAGATCGCCTACTTCGTGAAGATCTACCCGAGTGAGGCTAGTCCTTCGTGGACATAAGCCATGGTGGAATAGACAAGGTTACTTCTTCATGGACCCTTTGTGGGTGGAGCCCTCCGTGGACTCGCGCAGCCGTTACCCTCCGTGGGTTGAAGTCTCCATCAACGTGGACGTACGATAGCAGCACCTATCGGAACCACGCCAAAAACCACCGTGTCTTCATTGCGTTTGATCTTCCATACTCTACCCCCTTACTTTCCGTACTCTTGCATGCTTTACTATTTCCGCTGCTCAATCTCTAGGTATGCATGTGTAGAAAGTATTGGAGTGATATTAACTTGTGCCAAAATCTGCCTCAGTTCCAAGAGAAATTAAAATCTGCAACTTTGGTTGGTTAAGTGTCTATTCACCCCCCCTCTAGACCTATCTCCTCGATCCCATAGTTATGTTTGCTTATATTCACATAGAAGTTATATTGTTTTGGATCCTCTAACATGTGATGTTTGCCCCCTATCTTTTGCTAGCCAGAAATCCGCACTAAGTAGAGATACTACTTGTGCATCCAAAAACCCTCAAACCCAGTTTCATGTCATGAGAGTCCACTATATCTACCTATGGATTGAATAAGATCCTTCAAGTAAGTTGTCATCGGTGCAAAGCAAGAAAAATTGCCCCTAAATATGTATGAACTTTTATTGTAAGGGAAAATAAGCTTTGTACGATCTTGTGATGGTGGAGCAATAAAAGTGACAGACTGCATAATAAAGGTCGCTATCACAAGGGGCAATATAAAGTGACGTTCCTTTACATTAAGAGCTTGCACATCCAAAAACAAAAGCGCATGACAACCTCTGCCTCCCTCTGCGAAGGGCCTATCTTTTACTTTATGTATTTACTTTCATGCAAGAGTCAATAGTATTCCTCTCTATTCCATTTTTATTTTCTCTTTTGGCAAACATCATGTTTTGGGGATTGATCCATGCATATATATCCAGTTGAATGTAGGTGATCATGAGTTATTATTGTTGACATTACCCTTGAGGTAAATACGTTGGGAGGCAAAATTATAAGCCCCTATCTTTCTATGTGTTCGACTGAAACTTTTGCTCCATAAGTATAACGTGAGTGTTAGCAATCATAGAAGACTAAATGATAGTTGAGTATGTGAACTTGCTAATCAAAGCTCTTACATCGACTCTTTCTGATAATATGATGAATTGCAATTGCTTCAGTGACTGAGATCATAGTTTGTTGATTTTCAATTTGGTTTATGGTTCATACTTTAACTTGTGGATGAATCATTACTTTTTCATGAGAAGTTTTATGATGATATATTGTTGTTATAATATAGATCATGATGCTCCATGTCCGTATTTTATTTTTATCGACGTCTCTCTCTCTAAACATGTGGTCATGATTATCGATTTTGACTTTTCGCTTGAGGGCAAGCGAGGTCTAAGCTTGGGGGAGTTGATACGTCCAATTTGCATCATGATTTTCTACTATTATTTATTATGTTTTTGATCATTATTTCACCTTATGGTACAATTCTTATGCCTTTTCTCTCTTAATTTGCAAGATTTACATGAAGAGGGAGAATGCCGGAACCTCGAATTCTGGACCTAAAATAGCCACATCAGAGATACCTAACCTACAGAGCTCCAATTGACCTGAAATTTCACGGAGATTTTTTATTGAATATATAAAAAATACTGGAGAAAAGAGATAACAGAGGGGGCCCACCAGCTGCCCACAAGGCAGCAGGGCACGGCCCCCCTGGGCGCGCCCTAGTGCCTTGTGGGGCCCACAGCTGGTGTCTGGCCTCCTCCTCCTGCTATATGAAGCCATTTGCCCTAGAAAAAAAATAAGAGGAAGGCTTTTGGGACGAAGCGCCGCCGTCCCGAAGCGGAACCTGGGCAGGAGCTATTTTGCTCTCCGGCGGAGCGATTCCGCCGGGGGTACTTCCCTCCGGGAGGGGGAAATCGAAGCCATCGACATCACCAATGATCCTCTCATCGTGGGAGCACCAATCTTCATAAACATTTTCACCAACACCATCTCATCTCAAACCCTAGTTCATCTCTTGTATTCAATCTTTGTCTCAAAACCTCAGATTGTTACCTGTGGGTTGCTAGTAGTGTTGATTACATCTTGTAGTTGATGCTAGTTGGTTTATTTGGTGGAAGATTATATGTTCAGATCCTTAATGCTATTCAATACCCCTCTGATCTTGAACATGAACATGATTTGTGAGTAGTTACCTTTGTTCTTGAGGACATGGGAGAAGTCTTGTCATAAGTAATCATGTGAATTTGGTATTTGTTCGATATTTTGATGATATGTATGTTGTTGATTCTCTTAGTGGTGTCATGTGAATGTCGACTACATGACACTTCACCATCTTTGGGCCTAAGGGAATGCATTGTGGAGTAGTAATTAGATGATGGGTTGCTAGAGTGACAGAAGCTTAAACCCTAGTTTATGCGCTATTCCGTAAGGGGCTGATTTGGATCCATATGTTTCATGCTATGGTTAGAGTTATCTTAATTCTTCTTTCGTAGTTGCGGATGCTTGCGAGAGGGGGTAATCATAAGTGGGAGGCTTGTTCAAGTAAGAACAGCACCCAAGCGCCGGTCCACCCACATATCAAATTATCAAAGTAGCGAACGCGAATCAAACAAACATGATGAAAGTGACTAGATGAAATTCCCATGTGTCCTCGAGAACGCTTTGCTTATTATACGAGTTCATTTTGGCTTGTCCTTTGCTACAAAAGGATTGGGCCACCTTGCTGCACTTTATTATACTTGTTACTTGTTACTTGTTACGAAATATCTTGCTATCAAAACTATCTGTTACCACTAGTTTCAATACTTGCAGAGATTACCTTGCTAAAAACCGCTTGTCATTTCCTTCTGTTCCTCGTTGGGTTCGACACTCTTACTTATCGAAAGGACTACGATTGATCCCCTATACTTGTGGGTCATCAGCGAACAACTTGACCATATTACCCCATGATTTGGGCATTTGTAGAAGACTCGGCCAGGGTTGAGGGTTGAAGTTGAGACGCGACAGATGACTCTGCGTGATTTGCAGCAGTGGCACCACACCAACAGCAGCGGGATGCGATGAGCAACCGGCAGCGGTGAGTGTGCTGGCGGGGGTGTGATGAGACCCACAGGTGGTGGTACGGGTGGCGACTTCGCACACATCTGGTTGTTGGCTCGATTCCCTGCTGAAGAGCAGGTGGACGAGCCAGCGGACATGGTTGCTGCGGTCGGAGCTTCTGAAGCTAGGCAGAGTAACTAGAGAAGAGCAGAAGCGAACGTTGGATATGTCAGTTTCATTACTTGCAGAGTAGTATAACACTATATATATTCTAGGTTTGGATTCGAACCAGTTACAACAGCACGTCTCTCTTTTTTCTAACAGTCAGGAACGTCTCTTTACTGCCAGACTAGCTTGTTCTGTAAGCCTTCTCAAGTCTTTGATTTTCGGGAATGTTATCGGGCGAACGTTCCCTCGGAGGAGGATGGCAAACAAACGCATTTTCCTGGCAGTTTTAGTTGCGACGTCCAAGATCAAACGGTGGCAGTTTCCGGAATGTTATCTGGCGAACGAGCCCAATTTTTCTTTTCTTGCAAAAAACGTATGCAACGTGGTGTCGGCTTAGTCAACAAACGATTCTGCCAACGTTAACCGTTGGATTAACATCCAACGTCTGTCGTGTTTCTTCAGTCTCTTCTTCCTCCAGCCGCGAAAACCAAACCAACGCCGGCGGGACTGCCTGCTCCCGCCTCCCATGGCTGGCTGCGCTGCCGCGCACGCATCGCCGCCCCATCGGTTGTTATTCTCCGGCGAAGTCAGCCCCACCCCGCACTCGAACCAGTCAACCCTCGTACTCCCCTCCGCCTGCGACTACACTACCGCATCTTCCCCGGCTCCTGTTCGTTCGCGTTCGAGGCCTCGTCGTAGTTCTCCGTCTTGGTTCGCTCGCCCCGGCGCCACCCTCTGGCGTTGTCAACATGGTTAACAACCGAGAGGAATCAGGAGATGATTGTACGTGGAGAGAATGACAGTAGGGACCCACCAGGGTCATGGCAGTACGCAAGCAAGTGCATCCTTGTTACAAGCCAAAATAAATGCTTCCTCCTAATGGTTTCCTAACATCTGGGTCCCACCCAATTGTCAACATATAGTCAATAAATGAGAGAATTGCACAACGACCGGTGATGTCTACTACACAACTTTTATTCTTGTAGATGTTGTTGGGCCTCCAAGTGCAGAGTTTTGTAGGACAGTAGCAAATTTCCCTCAAGTGGATAACCTAAGGTTTATCAATCCGTAGGAGGCGTAGGATGAAGATGGTCTCTCTCAAACAACCCTGCAATCAAATACAAGAAATCTCTTGTGTCCCCAACACATCCAATACAAGGGTAAATTGTATAGGTGCACTGGTTTGGTAAAGAGATGGTGATACAAGTGTAGTATGGATAGTAGATATAGGTTTTTGTAATCTGAAAATAAAAAAATAGCAAGGTAGCAAGTAACAAAAGTGAGCACAAACGGTATTGCAATGCTTGAAAACAAGGCCTAGGGTTCACACTTTCACTAGTGCAATCTCTCAACAGTGCTAACATAGTAGAATCATATAACAATCCCTCAACATGCGACATAGAATCACTCCAAAGTTCCTATTAGCGGAGAACATAAGAAAGAAATTGTTGTAGGGTACGAAACCACCTCAAACTTATCCTTTCCGATCAATCTATTGAGCCATCCCTTTAAGTGTCACAAACAGCCCTATAGTTCGTACTAAAATAACACCATATGATACGCATCAACCAACTCTAATGTCACCTAGATACTCCAATGTCACCACAAGTATCCATGAGTTGATTATTCAATATGCATCAAACAACTTCAAATTCATAATATTCAATCCACACAAAGAACTTCAAAGAGTACCCCAAAGTTTCTTATCGGAGAAAAGATAATGAAAACGTGCAACCAACCCCTATGCCTAGATCACCCCAAGGTCACGGGAATCTGTGAGTTGATTACCAAGGCATACATCAAGTGTTCTCAAATCTAAAATATTCAATCCGACAATAACGAAACCTCAAAGGGAAAGACTCAATCCATCACAAGAAGATAGAGAGGGAAGAAACACCATATGATCCAACTATATTAACAAAGCTCGCGATGCATCAAGATTGTGCCAAATCAAGAACACGAGAGAGAGAGAGAGAGATCAAACACATAGCTACTGGTACATACCCTTAGCCCCGAGGGTGAACTAGTCCCTCCTCGTCATGGAGACCGCCGGGATGATGAAGATGGCCTCCGGTGATGATTTCCCCCTCCGGCAGAGCGCCGGAACAGGGCTCCGGATGAGATCGCTTCGGTACAGAGGCTTACGGCGGCGGCGTGGAAGTTCTAGGTTTCTTTCTGGGGTTTTTGGCATTTATAGGAATTTTTGGCGTTGGTTTCACGTCAAGGGGCCCCACGAGGGAGCGACAAGCCTGCTCCGCGCGCCCTGGGGGGGAGGGCGCCCCCCCAGGCTTGTCGCTTCGTCGTGAGGCTTCTGATCCTTCCTCGAAGCTTCGGGGGTCTCTTTTGGTCCACAAAAAACCACCGTAAAATTTCAGCCCATTCCGAGAACTTTTATTTCTGAACAAAAAACAACACCACGATAGTTCTGCTGAAAACAACGTCAGTCCAGGTTAGTTCTAATCAAATCATACCAAAACCATATAAAATTGTTGTAAACATGGCATGAATACTTCATAAATTATAGATACGTTGGAGACGTATCGGCATCCCCAAGCTTAATTCCTGCTTGTCCTCGAGTAGGTAAATGGTAAAAGAAATAATTTATGAAGTGTGAATGCTAGCGTAGTGCATAAGTTTGATCAATGATAATTTTAATCACTTTTCTAGCATCATTATATATCATAAACAGTAGCTCATCTCATAAAACTTCTCATGATCAAGTAGCAAGCTATTCACATGTTAAAATATAGATCATAACCTTTCTTGAAAACTAACAAACTATATTCTCAGTCATCAAACAATCGCAATTCATCTTATTTTCAGTAAGGGTCTATGTAAGAGCTTTGATTTAGCAAATTCCACATACTCAACTATCATATAGTCTTCCATGATTGCTGACACTCAAAGCATATTTTTATAACAAGCCGTTTCAGTCAAACACATAGGAAGATAGGGGCTTAATGTTTTGCCTCCCAATTTATTTATCTCAGGGATAATGTCAACAATAATAACTCATGATCACCTATATCCTTCTGGATATCTGTGCCTGGATCTTTCCCCACCACATGATGCTTGCTAAGAGAGAAAATAAAAACGGAATAGAGAAGAACACTATTGACTCTTGCATAAAAGTAAATACATAAAGTAAAAGATAGGCCCTTCGCAGAGGGAAGCAGAGGTTGTCATGCGCTTTTTTTTTTTGGATGTGCAAACTCTTAATGCAAAGGAATGTCACTTTTTATTGCCCCTTGTGATAGCAACCTTTATTATGCAGTCTGTCGCTTTTAATTCTTCACCATCACAAGATCGTACAAAGCTTATTTTCCCTTACAATAAAAGTTCATACATATTTATGAGCAATTTTTATTGCTTTTGCACCGATGACAACTTACTTGAAGGATCTTATTCAATCCATAGGTAGATATGGTGGACTATCATGGCAAGAAACTGGGTTTAAGGGTTTTTGGGTGCACAAGTAGTATCTCTACTTAGTACGAAATTTTGGCTAGCAAAGGATAGGGGGCAAGCACCACATGTTAGAGGATCCAAGAACATATAACTTCTATGTGAATATAAACAAACATAACCTATTACGTTGTCTTCCTTGTCCAACATCAACTACTTGATCAAGGTTGAAAATAATTAATGGGGGATCACAATCAAAGAAGATGTCCAAGATAGTATATTTATATGTGAAATCTCTCTTCCTTCAATATTCTTTCATGAATTGTTCAAGTGACCAATGTTGTGTTTGCTAACTTTCAATAAATTTTACCACTTATACTTCTTATATGTGAAGTCATTACTCCCCATGGGACAAGCATATGAAGCATATATAATTTCAACTTTATGAAATTCAACTCATTCAACAATTTACTCTTAGGATATAAGTGAAGCACGAGAGTAAATGACAAACCACTCCAAAAGATATACGTGAAGATCAATGAGTAGTCAAACAATTAAGTGGATATGTGAAGACTCTCTCTCAATAAAAAAATTCAGATCGAATGATTTTATTAAAACAGCAAACAAAATGAAAATAAAAGGACACTCCAAGAATAGCACATATCATGTGAACAAGTAAAAACTTAGGCTAACCGATAGGTGTTGATGAAGAAAGGTGGGATGCCTAACGGGGCATCCCCAAGCTTAGTTGCTTGAGACTTCTTGAAATGTTATCTTGGGGTGCCTTGGGCATCTCCAAGCTTGAGCTCTTGTGTCTCCTTAATTCCTCTCATATCATGGCTTCTGCTAAATCTTAAAAACT
The DNA here is from genome assembly GCA_039707655.1 of Elymus sibiricus. NCBI lineage: Eukaryota > Viridiplantae > Streptophyta > Magnoliopsida > Poales > Poaceae > Elymus > Elymus sibiricus. Next base: position 314,594,308 of record CM077676.1, read on the forward strand.
TCATCCACACAAAACTCAACAAGAACTCGTGAGATAAATTAGTATAAATCAACTCAAAACCTTAACATTCTCTACTGTAGAAAATCACTAAAATTATAATTAAACATTGCATACTAAATGCCTCTGCATATTTAATACTCCTATCCACAAATAGAAACATCAAATAGCCAAACATATGCAAACAATGCAACTATAACCGAAATCTGCCAAAATAGAACAGTCTATAAAGGGGGATTTAAAATTCACACTTACCTAACTCCAAAAATTCTGAAAAATTACCACATGACATATAACTCATGCATTATTACTCTGTAAAAATTTCAGATTTTTATCATGTTCTGACTATTCAAGAATATTCTGGACATGACAGAAAACTTTCTGTTTTCAAACAGCAACACATGAACTTGCAAACTGAGCATGATAAAGGCTATAATTGGCATTTTTTTGAACTAAAAGATACAAAACGTGATTATTGATAACATCAAGCAAATATAAACAAAATAAAATGATGCTCCAAGCAAAGCTCATATTATGTGACGAATAAAAATATAGCTCCAAGTGAGGTTACCGATAGTGTTGAAGACGAAAGAGGGGATGCCTTCCGGGACATCCCCAAGCTTAGACGCTTGGGTATTCCTTGAGTATTACCTTGGGGTGCCTTGGTCATCCCCAAACTTAGGGTCTTGCCACTCCTTATTCTCCTCATATCGATATCTCACCCAAAACTTGAAAACTTCAATCACACAAAACTTAACGGAACTTGTGAGATAGGTTAGTATGATAAATCATCCACTTAGGTACTGTCAAGACAAGATTAATAATTGTTCTCACATAATTCCTACTGTATTCCATCATTTCCACAATTTATATTGACCAATATAAGCCATGGAAACTATAAAACAAGCAAACTATGCATTGAAAACAGAATCTGTCAAAAACAGAACAACATGTAGTGAGCGAATTAAAAAGCAGACTTATGTACCTCCAAAAATTCTCAAAAATTAGGAAAACGTAAAAAAATTGTAAAAAAATACTGTGTAAAAATTTCAGAATTTTCTCATGTTCCAGTACATAATAGAAATTCCAGCACTGGATGCATAAGTTTCTGTTTTTGCACAGAATCAAATCAACAAGTATCCACACTATCCCAAAGGCTTTACTTGGCACATTATTGAAACAAAACATATAAAACATGATTATTACAGTAGCTTAATCATGTGAACACACAAAAACAGTAGGGGTAAATATTGGGTTGTCTCCCAACAAGCGCTTTTCTTTAATGCCTTTTAGCTAGGCATGATGATTTCAATGATACTCGCATAAGAATAAAGAATTGAAACATAAAGAGAGCATCATGAATCATATGACAAGCACATTTAAGCCTAACCCACTTCCTATGCATAGGGATTTTGTGAGCAAACAACTTTTGGGAGCAAGAATCAACTAGCATAGGAAGGTAAAACAAGTATAACTTCAAAACTTTCAACACATAGAGAGGAAACTTGATATTATTGAGATATATAGAAGCATATATTCCTCTCTCAAAATAATTTTCAGTAGGATCATGAAGAAATTCAACAATATAGCTATCACATAAAGCATTCTTTTCATGATCCACAAGCATAGGAAATTTATTACTCTCCACATAAGCAAATTCCTTCTCATTCATAATAGTGGGAGTATCATATGAAACTTGAATACTATAAATTGTTTCCACATTAAAAGAGTAATGTTTAGAAAAAGGGTATCCATAATTATGACAAGTTTTATAATAATAATCATCACTACTTTTTATAACATATGTATCATCACAATAATCATCATAAGTAGCAACTTTGTTCTCATCATAATCAATTGAAACCTCTTCCAAAGTAGTGGATTCAACACTAAATAAAGTCATGACCTCTCCAAATCCACTTTTATCATTTTTATAAGATTTAACACCCTCCAAAATAGTGGCATAATTATTACCTAAAGTTTACACTCTTCCAAACCCACTTTCATTATTATTGCAATCATCATAGATAGGAGGCATGCTATCATCATAACAAATTTGCTCATCAAAAATAGGGGGAATAAAAATATCATATTTATTAAGAATAACATCCCCAAGCTTAGGATAAACATTATTTGCAGCAAATAAATTTTCAAACATGTCATTCCAATCAAACATAGCATCCCCAAGCTTGTGGGTTTGCATATCATTAGCATAATCACTATATTAATCAATAGTATGAATAGCACCAATAGTATAACAATTATTATCATCATAATTTCCCGAGTTGGTGCTAAAAAGGTTTTCAAGATCATAAGAAGTACCATTATCTTCCCATTCATAATCATCACAACAAGCAATAGGCATAGCAAAATCATCAACAAGTGTATCATCTTCCACAATTATTTTTGATTCATTCTCATGAGGCACAACAATAATAGGAGCAACATTATTTGGGAGAGATACCTCTTTACCTCTACTTTTCCTTCTTTTCTTCTTCTTCACCACATTATGTGTGGGTTTATTTAATTTTTCCGAGCTTTTTATTGAAGAGATTCGTTGGATAGAAAGCTCCTTCTCATCACCTGTTTCATCACGAGAGACAATAGGAGGCAAAGTGGAAATGTTTACCCTTTCATTAGTATTCCTTTTATATTCTATTGGTTTTCCTGTCTTTCTGTAGTTGGCAATATAAGCATTCTCATTGCAATTTACCACACAAAATATATAGATTTCTCTTAGATTACATTCAGTATGGTCCGTGAATATGAATGCTTCAAACCAACTATTTTTATGTGACAATTCTTCACACCCCAAAAATAGAAAAAATTCATTATAAAGTTCAAGGGTGATCAAGTTATTGCAATATTTGGACATGATTCGATCATGAAAGAGTATGCATTGGAAATTAAGATGACCAATCTTATAGCAAAGTTCACAAGTAATGGGATGAAGAGAGCCTAATTTTGTAGCAAATTCATCTATCACTTTAAGCCACCAATTGTTTTTATCATGTTTATGCTTCTTAAAAAATCTATCATCCCTATAAGGCATGTCTTCACAAAGTTTTTGCACTCCACAAAAATTGACATGCTTGTAAGAAACCTTTTTATCATGACTAGTGCAATCATCATTAGCATTATTATGGATATTCAAAGAATTCATACTAACAACATTGCAATCATGCTCATCATTCAAAGGTTTTATGCCAAAGATTTTATTGAATTTTTCTTCTAACACTTTGGCACAATTTTTCGATCCATCATTTTCAAGAAAGACATTATAAAGATGAAGCATATGAGGCAACCTCAATTCCACTTTTTTTTTGTAATTTCCTTTTGTAACCCAAACTAGCGATAAAACAAGAAACTAAAAGATTCAATTGCAAGATCTAAAGATATACCTTCAAGCACTCACCTCCCCGGCAATGGCGCCAGAAAAGAGCTTGATGTCTACTACGCAACTTTTATTCTTGTAGACGTTGTTGGGCCTCCAAGTGCAGAGTTTTATAGGACAGTAGCAAATTTCCCTCAAGTGGATGACCTAAGGTTTATCAATCCGTGGGAGGCGTAGGATGAAGATGGTCTCTCTCAAATAACCCTGCAATCAAGTACAAGAAATCTCTTGTGTCCCCAACACACCCAATACAATGGTAAATTGTATAGGTGCACTAGTTCGGCGAAGACATGGTGATACAAGTGTAGTATGGATAGTAGATATAGGTTTTTGTAATCTGAAAATAAAAAAAACAGCAAGGTAGCAAGTAACAAAAGTGAGCACAAACGGTATTACAATGCTTGAAAACAAGGCCTAGGGTTCATAATTTCACTAGTGCAATCTCTCAATAGTGCTAACATAGTAGAATCATATAACAATCTCTCAACGTGTGACAAAGAATCACTCCAAAGTTCCTATTAGCGGAGAACATAAGAAAGAAATTGTTGTAGGGTACGAAACCACCTCAAAGTTATCCTTTCCGATCAATCTATTGAGCCATCCCTTTAAGTGTCACAAACAGCCCTAGAGTTCGTACTAAAATAACACCATAAGATATGCATCAACCAACTCTAATGTCACCTAGATACTCCAATGTCACCACATGTATCCGTGAGTTGATTATTCGATATGCATCAAACAACTTCAAATTCATAATATTCAATCCACACAAAGAACTTCAAAGAGTATCCCAAAGTTTCTTATCGGAGAAAAGATAATGAAAACGTGCAACCAACCCCTATGCCTAGATCACCCCAAGGGGGCCCACGAGGGAGCGACAAGCCTGCTCCGCACGCCCTGGGGGGGAGGGCGCACCCCCCAGGCTTGTCGCTTCCTCATGAGGCTTCTGATCCTTCCTCGAAGCTTCGGGGGTCTCTTTTGGTCCACAAAAAATCACCGTAAATTTTCAGCCCATTCCGAGAACTTTTATTTCTGCACAAAAAACAACACCACGGTAGTTCTGCTGAAAACAGCGTCAGTCCGGGTTAGTTCTAATCAAATCATACCAAAACCAGATAAAATTGTTGTAAACATGGCATGAATACTTCATAAATTATAGATACGTTGGTGACGTATCAACCGGCAGACACCAGGGACCCAGCAGCTCGCCCAGTTGTTTTCTGTTTTTGAGACGGACGGAGCAGGGTATCAACTGGGCTGTGCGGGGGTTGTACCCTGTCTAGCCCAGGCTTTTATTTTCTGTTTACCACATGACCAGCCCAGTTGTTGTTTTTCTTTCTGAAAATGGCTAGCCCACTTCTACTTTTTTTGCAGAATACCCAACCGAGGCCTACTTGCTTAAACCATCCTTGCTGGGCTGCAACTCTTTCAAGATGAGGAGGGATGTATTCGGGGCTTGCCCAAAAATGGGCTGCAAAATTTTAAAAACAATACAGCAAACCGACAATTAGTTTCAAATTACGATTTTTTTATGATTTCCAGATTTTAAATTTCATTGATTTTTTTGCGGGAAATTCCGTTCGATTTTAAATTAATATTTATTTAGTTTTCAAATTAGTTTGAATCGGACTCGAAATTTTGGGATTAAAAACAGTTCGGACCCCACCGAAATATGCAAAATTTCGTTGAATTTTTTAACCTTGGCCAGAATATGGGTTGTAATGCTAGAAAAAAGAATATGGGCTTCGAAAAAATCTGTAAGAATTAGCAAATGGGCTGTAAATTATTCAAAATAATAGGAAATGGGATGTATGCTGTTTGCCACAGATTTGGAGGCTGACTTGTGGGCCTACTATGTTGATGCGTACGCAGGGCTTTGTGAACTTAGTCAACAAACGATGAGTTCTCAAAAAAAAAAGTCAACAAACAATTCTAGCAGCAGTGACCATTGGATAACATCCAACGGCTGTGCTGCTTCTTCAATCTCTGATCTTCTTGCTCCAGCCGCCCAAACCAACGCCGGCGGGACCGCCTGCTCCCACCTCCCGTGGCCAGCTGTGCTGCTGCGAAGGCCTCACCGCCCCTCCTACTCCCACCGCTGGCCAGGCCATCCCTCTACTCACCCACACCTCCTGTTATTCACTGGCGACACAGGCCTCAAACCGCAGCCGAACCAGTCAACCCTCGTACTCCCCTCATCGTGGGCATACACTGTTGTGGCTTCGCCGGCTCTGGGTCGTTCCCTTCCTGGGCCTCGCCGTCGTCCACCGCGTTGGTGCTCTCGGCGCGGCGTGGTCAGCGTGGTCAACAAACGACAGCCATCGGAAGAGGGATTTACATGGAGAGGCTGACAGTAGGGACCCACATGGTCCATGGTCGCACGCAAGCAAGTGCCTTCTTATTACACGAAAAAAACGATTCCTTCCCGTGACAGCTGGGACCCACCAGCTATAGCTTCGCACGGAAGGAAGTGCCTCCTTATTACGCAAAAAAATGATTCCTCCCCATCACAACTGGGCCCCACCATATTTGGAGGCTGACTTGTGGGCCTACTAAGTTGACACGTACGCGGGGCTTTGTCAACTTAGTCAACAAATGATTCTAGCAGCAGCGACCGTTGGATGTTCATCCACCGGCCGTGCTGCTTCTTCAATCTCTGATCTTCTTGCTCTAGCCGCCCAAACCAGCTCCGGCAGGACCGCCTGCTCCTGCCTCCCGTGGCCGGCTGTGCGGCCGCGCAGGCCTCACCGCCCCACCCTACTCCCACCACTGGCCAGGCCTTCCCTCTACTCACCCACATCCCCTATTATTCTCCGGCGACAACAGCCTCACACCGCAGCCGAACCAGTCAACCCTCGTACTCCCCTCCGCGTGGGCATCCACTGCCACGTCTTCCTCGGCTCCACGTAGTTCCCTTCCAGGACTCGCCGTCGTCCACCGCCTTGGTGCTCTCGGCGCGGCGTGGTCAACGTGATCAATGAACAAAAGCCATCGGAAGAGGACAATACGTGGTGAGGCTGACAGCTGGACCCACCAGCTACATCTTCGCACGCAAGGAAATGTCTCCTTATTACGCGCAAAAAAAATGATTCCTCCCCCCTGACAGCTGGGACCCAGCAGCTATATCTTCGCACGCAAGGAAGTGCATCTTTATCCTCCCTGACAGCTGGGACCCACCCGGTCGAAGCGTACGTAGCATTGTCTGTCTGGTCACAAACGTGTACGTACATACTGGTCGATCGGTCTCTCTGCAATGATGAACCGTGGGCGTGTAAGGAGCGGCACGTGTCGTAGTAGAGCCCCCGACGTAACAGTTCAGGCAGCCCCGTCTAAATCGTGTACAAGTACGTACAGCCACACAGAAAAAAATACGGCCACAGACGTACATATACGGGCTAGGGTTCGTGTACATGCCCTCGTGTACATTGCTGCCGCCCCATGGTCTCGAACGCGTACTCGCGCATACATATGACTAGGGCTCGTGTACATGGATAGAGGCAACGGATGGCAGCAATGGCCTCCTGTTCATCGGCAGCCAACCGGCTGGGTCGGAACGGAGGAAACAGCGTCGTGTTCATCGGGAGCCAAGCGACTGGGTTGGAACGCGTCCTGTTCACCGGGAGCCAGCCGGCTTGGACGAAACAGCCGAAACGGGGTCCTGTTCATTGACTCGGGGTCTGGCGTACCGCAAAACGGAGGAAACGGCCTTATGTTCGACCGCCTACGGTCGAAATGGGGTCCTGTTCATCGACTGGGGGTCTGGCGTACCGCAAAACGAAGGAAACAGACTTCTCTTCGAGCGCCTATGGTCGAAACGGGGTCCTATTGATCGGGAGGGCTCTGGCATACCGCAAAACAAAGGAAACGGACTTCTCCCCAACTGCCTATGGTCGAAACAGGGGTCCTGTTCATCGGGAGGGGTGTGGCGTACCGCAAAACGGGACTCCACGGGCTACTGTTCATCCACGGTCGACCTCTCTCCAGCCTCCACCAGCTACTATTCATCCATCGTCGACTTCCTCCAGCCTCCACTAGCTACTATTCATCCAGCCTCCACGGGGTCCTGTTCATCCACCCCCAATCGGCTGGGGTATGGCGTACCGTGGCACGGCCTCCTCGGGGTCCTGTTCATCCAGCGCCAACCGCCTACACGGCCGGGGTCCTGTTCATCCAACCCCCACCGGCTGGGGTTGGGCGTACGAGCGGGCGGCAGCAACGGGAACTATTCATCCACAGCCAACCAACTGGCTCGATCGATGCGTCTCGACTCGTGTCTACGTGTATCGCGCGCGCGGCAGCAACGGGCACTGTTCATCAAGAGGTAACCCAACACCGGCTGGCTACGTCTCGCACGGGGGCTCGATCGGCTTCAGTAAGCAGCGAGAAGGATCGATCGGGTTTAGTTAGCAGTGAAGGGATCGCTCGGGTTCAGTTAGCAGCGAAGGGATCGCTCGGGTTCAATTAGCAGCGAAGGGATCGCTCGGCTTCAGTACGCAGTGGGATCGATCGCTCGGGTTCAGTACGTGTAGTAGTGTGAGGGATCGATCGATCGCTCGGGTTCAGTAAGCGAACGCTTCGCTCGGGTTCAGTTAGCGAACGCCTCACACACATGCGCGCGTGCGAGAGAAACGCGCAAACCACACTGCATCGCTCGGCCCCGACCACCCACCGTAACCGGGAACTCCCCAAAAATTTCCTCGCCCTCACTTCTACCATGATTTTTTACGTCATGGACGGCCCACAGAATGTCATGCGGGTGCGTCTCTGGCCCGCCCAGGATGAAAAGCCCATTTTTTGTCATAATTTTTTGTCATGGAAGTAGGAGCCCACCACATCTATGATGATACGTGTTTTTGTCACAATTATTGTCATAGAAGTGTCACAACCATGACAGAAAAAGTTTTCGTTCGGGCCATAATGTCACGGATGTGTCTTTTTTTTGTAGTGTCAAGAATGTAACATTTTGAGCCAAATACTCGAAAGTATCCAACTTGTGGTTTGTTACCGGTGAGTAGTTCATACGCCGTTTTACCAAGAAGCTTGTGAAGATATAGTCGATTTGTAGCATGACAAGCTGTCTCAACCACTTCCGCCCAAAAGTGTTTTGGCGTCTTGTATTCATCAAGCATTGTCCTTGCCATCTCAATAAGAGTCCGGTTCTTCCTCTCAACAACTCCATTTTGTTGAGGTGTCTACGTAGCCGAGAACTCAAGTGAAATGCCTTCCTCATCAAGAAAGGTATCCACATTGGCGTTCTTGAACTCCGTTCCGTTATCACTTCGAACCTTCTTGATCTTCACTTCAAATTGATTTTGGGCCTTCCTAGAAAAGTTCTTGAAGATTTTTTGTACCTGCGATTTTCCATCGAGAAATAACAGCCACGTAAATCTGGAAAAATCATCAACAATGACCAAACCGAAAGAGTTACTGATACGTCTCCAACGTATCTATAATTTTTTATTGTTCCATGCTATTATAGTATCAATCTTGGATGTTTTTATATGTAATTATATATCATTTTTTTGGGACTAACCTATTAACCTAGTGCCTAGTGCCAGTTGCTATTTTCTGCTTGTTTTTGGCTTTTCAGAGAAACAGTACCAAATGAAGTAAAAATGCCACGAAATTTTTTGGAGATTTTTTTCTGGGCAAAAGAAACCCGGCAAGCTTCGGGAGGAGGCTATAAGCCTCACGAAGGCTTCACAAGGCACCAGGGCGCGCCCCAGGGGGGCGTCGTGCTACCTTGTGGGGCCCACGTGACTCCGTTTGACCTAATTCCACTTCTATAAATTCACAAATATTGGGAAACCCCCAGAGAGCTAGAAGAGAAAACCTTTCCGCCGCCGCAAGCCTCTGTTCTTCCACGATCCCATCTGGAGGCCATTTCCGGTACTCTGCCGGAGGGGGAATCGATCACGGAGGGCTTCTACCTCAACCTTGCTGCCCTTCCGATGATGTGTGAGTAGTTTACCACAGACCTACGGGTCCATAGCTAGTAGCTAGATGGCTTCTTCTCTCTCTTTGATCTTCAATACAATGTTCTCCTCGATGTTCTTGGAGTTCTATCCGGTGTAATCTTCTTTTGCGGTGTGTTTGTTGGGATCCGATGAATTGTGAGTTTATGATCAGAATATTCATGAGAAATATTTGAGTCATCCCTGAACTCTTTTATGCATGATTGTTATAGCTTTGTATTTCTCTCCGATCTATCGGTTTAATTTGGCCTACTAGATTGATTTATCTTGCAATGGGAGAGGTGCTTTGTGATGGGTTCAATCTTGCGGTGCTCAATCCCAGTGACAAAAAGGGACATGACACGTATTTGTATTGTTGCCATTAAGGATAAAAAGATGGGGTTTATTCATATTGCTTGAATTTGCTTCTCTACATCATGTCATCTTGCTTAAGGCGTTACTCTATTTCATACTTAATACCCTAGATGCATGCTGGATAGCGGTCGATGGGTGGAGAAATCGTAGTAGATGCAGGCAGGAGTCGGTCTACTTGTCTCGGACATGATGCCTATATACATGATCATTGTCATGAATCCGTCATAATTATTTGCTTTTCTATCAATTGCCCAACAGTAATTTGTTTACCCACCGTATGTTTATGTGCTCAAGAGAGAAGCCTCTAGTGAAAACTATGGTCGCTGGGTCTATCTTTATCATATAAAAAACCTAAAAATACCTTGCTGCAATTTATTTACTTTTATTTCAAATAGTATTTTAGTTTATCTATTTACCTCGATAAGATTTAATCCTTGCAAATAACCGCTAAGAGGATTGACAACCCTCTTATTTGCGTTGGGTGCAAGTGTTTTCTTTTGTGTGTGCAGGTGCGCTTAACGGAATTTTGCTTGGTTCTCCTACTCGATTGATAACATTGGTTCTTAACTGAGGGAAATACTTATCTCTACTGTACTGAATCATCCTCTCCTCTTCGGGGAAATACCAACGCAGACTACAAGTAGCAGGAAGAATTTCTGGCACTGTTGCCGGGGAGACATCATCAAAATTACCAAGTACCTTCGCACAAATTATCATTCACTTGCATTTACTTTATTTACCTTTTATTTGTGTTTGCCTCTAGTTTTCATCTCCCTCACTTCTAAAAATTTCTACAAAAACACAAAAATATTTTGCTTGCTTGTTTGCTAGTTTGCTTGCTTATAGCGTCACTATGTCGTTAGAGGAATTTCGCGATAGTTTCTTTAGCAAAAGATTGTCTGAAATTGAAAATGTCACTAAGAGTTTTATGATTTCACAATTTGAGCAAATAAATTCTTTTCTGAAGAGCTTAAGGAACATTCTAGCTTGTTGGATGCCATTAATAAACAACTTGAAGAGGTTAATTTTGAAGTGTCAAACCTTCAAACTCAACTTGCTAATACTGAAAATTTACTAGGTAAAATTTCGGATAAACAAACAACTCTAGTGAATTGGATGGCCGCCAAACCAGAATCACTACGTAGTAATGATGAAGATATTAAAATGATTGGTGTCACTCCTATTGAATCATTATTTAGTAACATAAAACTTGATGAAAAAGGGACTGAAGAAGAGTCAACTTTAGATAGAGGGAGTCCCACTTGCTTGGAGGGTGATAATCTCGATCATAAAAATGAAAAAGTCGGTTTGGAGAGGTTAAAACTTTAAATAGTAATGCACCCACTACTTTGGATTACAAGGATTTTAATTATGATAGTTGTTCATTAATTGAGTGTATTTCCTTGTTGCAATCCATGATTAATTCACCAAATGCATATGAACAAAATAAGGCTTTCACTAAACACATTGTAGAAGCCATGATGAGAGCACATGAAGAAAAACTTGAGTTGGAAGTAACAATTCCTAGAAAATTACAAGATGAATGGGAACCTACTATTAAAGTAAAAATTAAAGATTATGAATGTAATGCTCTTTGTGATCCTGGTGCTAGCGTTTCCACTATACCAAAATCTTTGTGTGATGTGCTAGGTCTCACCGACTTGGATCCTTGTTCCCTTAATTTGCATCTTGCAGATTCCACTATTAAAAAGCCATTGCGTAGAATAAGTGATGTGCTTATTCTTGCAAATAGAAATTATGTGCCCGTGGACTTTATTGTTCTTGACATTGAATGCAATCCTTCTTGCCCCATAATACTTGGTAGGCCTTTTCTTCGAACTATTGGTGCTATTATTGATATGAAAGAAGGTAATATAAGATTTGAATTTACACTAAAGAAAGGGATGGAACACTTCCCTAGGAAAATAATTAAAGCACCTTATGAATCGATTATGAGGGCCACGTATGGAATTAACATGAAGGATGACAACACTTGAAACTATGCATTATGCCTAGCTAGGGGCATAAAACAATAGCGCTTGTTGGGAGGCAACCCAATGAATAAAATAAAATTTTGCTTTTACCTACTGTTCTTGAGTGTTTGCATGATTATAGATTCTGTTATGATTGTTTTTTTTATGTTTTAATTAGTGTTTGTGCCAAGTAATGCCTTTGGGATGATTTGGAAGATAGTATAATTGATGCTGTTTGGAAAACAGAAAGTTTTGCGTCCAGTGCTGGAATTTTAGTTCTGTACTGGAGCATCAGAAAAATCTGAAATTTTTACACAGTATATTTATGTGAATTTTCCACTTTTTCCTACTTTTTCAGAATTTTTGGAGTTACAGAAGTATGGATTTTAAATATATCTTTACAGACTGTTCTGTTTTAGACAGATTCTGTTTTTGTTGCATAGTTTGCTTATTTTGATGAATCTATGGATCGTATCGGGGGGTATGAGTCATGGAGAAGTTGGAGTACAGTAGCATTATGCCAATACTAAATATGAATCAATTTACTACAGTACCTAAAGTTAAAGATTTATTTGTTATACTAACGGATCTCATTCGGATCTTAATATTCATACCGTAAGAGAGAATTACATGATGAAACATGTTTGGTAGCATTCCACATCAAAAATTCTGTTTTTATCATTTACCTACTCGAGGACGAGCAGGAACTAAGCTTGGGGATGCTTGATACGTCTCCAACATATCTATAATTTTTGATTGTTCCATGCTATTATAGTATCAATCTTGGATGTTTTATATGCAATTATATATCATTTTTTGGGACTAACCTATTAACCTAGTGCCCAGTGCCAGTTGTTGTTTTCTGCTTGTTTTTTGCTTTTCAGAGAAACAGTACCAAATCAAGTCCAAATGCCACAAAACTTTTTGGAGATTTTTTCTGGACAAAAGAAACCTGGGAAGCTTCGGGAGGAGGCCAGAAGCCTCATGGAGGCTTCACAAGGCACCAGGGCGCGCCCCGGGGGGGCGTGCTACCTGTGGGGCCCACGTGACTCCGTTTGACCTAATTCCACTTCTATGAATTGAAAAATATTGGGAACCCCCAGAGTGCCAGAAGAGAAAACCTTTCCGCCGCTGCAAGCCTCTGTTCTTCCACGATCCCATCTGGAGGCCATTTCCGGTACTCTGCCGGAGGGGGAATCGATCACGGAGGGCTTTTACCTCAACCTTGCTGCCCTTCCGATGATGTGTGAGTAGTTTACCATAGACCTACGGGTCCATAGCTAGTAGCTAGATGGCTTCTTCTCTCTCTTTGATCTTCAACATAATGTTCTCCTCGATGTTCTTGGAGTTCTATCCGCTTTAATCTTCTTTTGCGGTGTGTTTGTTGGGATCCGATGAATTGTGAGTTTATGATCAGAATATTCAAGAGAAATATTTGAGTCATGTATGAACTCTTTTATGCATGATTGTTATAGCTTTGTATTTCTCTCCGATCTATCAGGTTAGTTTGGCCTACTAGATTGATTTATCTTGCAATGGGAGAGGTGCTTTGTGATGGGTTCAATCTTGCGGTGCTCAATCCCAGTGACAGAAAGGGACATGACACGTATTTGTATTGTTGCCATTAAGGATAAAAAGATGGGGTTTATTCATATTGCTTGAATTTGCTTCTCTACATCATGTCATCTTGCTTAAGGCGTTACTCTATTTCATACTTAATACTCTAGATGCATGCTGGATAGCGGTCGATGGGTGGAGTAATAGTAGTAGATGCAGGCAGGAGTCGGTCTACTTTTCTGGGACGTGATGCCTATATACATGATCATTGCCATGAATTCGTCATAATTATTTGTTTTTCTATCAATTGACCAACAGTAATTTGTTTACCCACCGTATGTTTATGTGCTCAAGAGAGAAGCCTCTAGTGAAAACTATGGTCCCCGGGTCTATCTTTATCATATAAAAAACCTAAAAATACCTTGCTACAATTTATTTACTTTTATTTTAATTAGTATTTTAGTTTATCTATTTACCTCGATAAGATTTAATCCTTGCAAATAACCGCTAAGAGGATTGACAACCCTCTTATTTGCGTTGGGTGCAAGTGTTTGCTTTTGTGTGTGCAGGTGCGCTTAACGGAATTTTGCTTGGTTCTCCTACTGGATAGATAACCTTGGTTCTTAACTGAGGGAAATACTTATTTCTACTGTACTGCATCATCCTCTCCTCTTCGGGGAAATACCAACGCAGACTACAAGTAGCAGTTACCACCAAGACTTTTGTAGGAGTTGGGACCGAAGAGATCCATGTGAAGCAGCTCGAGTGGTCTCCTTGTGGTCATAATGTTCTTCACGGGATGACTTCCTCCAACTTGTTTTCCTGCTTGGCAAGCCCTACAAAGTCTATCCTTGTCAAAGATAACATCTTTCACACCAAGAATATGATCTCCCCTAACAAGTTTATCAAGATTACGCATGCCAACATGTCTGTCGGCCCAGTGGGAACCAGGGTACCACGGCCTGTCTGCCTCTGGCCCGGAGGACAATACTTGGGCCAGCCCATGAGGGTGGCCCTGCCTCGGCCGCTTCGGAGGAAGCCGCCTCGTGAGGGGCGAGCCTCGCGAGGCCCCTCACCGCCAGGCCAGGCCCTGCCGAGGCTGCCAAGCACCGGGTCGCCTCGCGAGGCTCCCCTCGCGAGGCTCCCCTCGCGAGGCCTTCTCACGAAGCAGGTCATGCGGCGCCAGCCGCGGGGCTCCGCGCCAAGCACATGGGTGACGTCCCGCTGTCAGGATAAGGACAGCTGGGCGTGACCAAGCCCAGCTTCCATTCTGGTGATAAGGGAGCAGTGGCATCTGCCTCCCCCAAAGCAGGCCCCAAAGCATTTCCTCTTTGGTAGGAGAAGATCAGGACGGATCGGCGCGCCAGGACGGAGGTCATCGCCAAGCCCACCGACACGTCAGGAAGACTACTTTACCAGGCGGAGACCGCCTTTAGTCTGGATAAGCCTGTGCTCCTGTCCCCCTTCGAATTGCCGCCCTGTGGCCACCTTTTCCCGCTCATATTTTCGGGGAAGAGGACCAAGGCACTACAAAAGGAGCAGGGCCGCTTCCATGTAAGGGGATCGACTGATTCTCCCCCACACCTGGTGTACCTCGAGCCACAAGCTCTCCATCACAGAGTAATCCAACACAGGGAGGAGTAGGGTATTACACCGCACGGTGGCTCGAACCTGGGTAGCTCGCGTGTCCGGTGAGAGCCAGTGAGCCCGTCGCGATTCTGCTGTAGCTGCCGTCGTGTCGTCGGTCGCTAAGCAAAGTCCCCCAGAGTTCGAATCCTAAGTTCTTGGAGAAGTTTCTTGGACGCAGATCCTAGACTCCGACATTTGGCATGCCAGGTAGGGGGACTTGCCGTCTTTGCGCCTTCGACCTCGACGCCAGCATCGACATGGACGACGCCGCCGCTCACCGGGAATGCGCTGCACGCCGAGCCGTCGCCAGGGCCCACGCGGCACCCGCTGCCCGCGGTGCCCCTGGGCGGCGCCCTCGCGCTGCCACCGAGCCTGTTGGGGAGTGAGTGGTCTCCTCCGCCCACCCGTCGGTGAACGAGCAGGCGCACGGCCGCTCCGCCGCCACCTCCTAAATTGCGCGTCATGACCCTCCCGCTCCGCACGCCGCGCTGCTCATGGCGCAGGAGCTGCTGCGCTATCGTCCCACCGAGGACGGCTACGACGCCTGGCTTGGGCGCATCACCGAGCTCGTCGACGCCGCGCGCGATGGCCAGGCGCCCTCCCACTCCTTGCCCGCTCCGCCATCCCGCGCCGGCTGTGCCGGGCGTGACGCGCCTCCTCCTCCTCCTCCTCCGGACCGTGACGTGGCCGAGCACCAACCCGTAGCGCGCGCCCCGGAGCCGTCCCGTGGCTCGCTCACGCTGGACGGTGATGGCGACAGCTGCCAGATCATCCGCCGCGCGCCCCCGGACGCGCGCGTGGCCCTCGAGAAGGCGTCCTCCAGGACCGCGTCCTCCATGACGTCGCCATGGCTGGGCGCCAGAACCGCGCAACCCTCGACGGTGGAGCCGTCACCAACGAGGGCTACCTGGCCCTCGCCCCCGAGCTACGTCATGTGGTGTGGACCGACAAGTTCAAGCCAGAGCTCCCTCGGCGCTACGACGGCAGCGCTAACCCCACGGAGTTCCTCCTGCTCTACACCATCAGCATCCAGGCCGCGAGGGGGGACGACCGGGTCGTGGCGAACTGGTTCCCCATGGCCCTCAAGGATGCTGCACGCTCATGGCTCATGAACCTCCCCGAGGCGTCCATCTCTTCGTGGGAGGACCTATGCAAGCAGTTCGTCGCCAACTTCAAGGGCACGAGCGACCGTCCCCTCACGCTCAACGACCTGTGGAACGTGCGCCAGCGCCCTGGTGAGCCCCTTCGCAAGTTCATCCAGCGCTTCAGCCAGGTGCGCCACAAGATCCCGAAGGCCTCCGACGCCGCGATCGTCTCTGCCTTCACCAATGATGTCACGGACGTGAAGATGCGCGAGAAGCTCTCAGTCAGGGACGAGCTCGACTCCGCAGCGGAGTTGTTCGTCCTCGCCGACCGTTGCGCCAAGGCCGAAGAGGGACGCCTCTTCCTCCACAACAACGCTGAAGCTGAGCCTGGCGCGGCGAAACCCAAGGGCAAGGACACCAAGCGCAAGGGCCCTGCCGTGCTCGTGGCGGACCCGGACTACAAGCGCGGCTACGACCGTGGCGAGGCCAAAAAGGACGACCGTCCTTTCTGCGCCTACCACAACATGAACTCCCACAGCACAGAGGACTGCCATGAGCTCAAGCTGCTTCGAGAGGGCCGCACCGAGTGCCGCGGCAGCCACAAGGAGCGCGGCAAGGGCCGCGGTGGCGGCAGCGGAGGTGGCCGCTGGGGCGACAACCACAACAACGGCGCCCCGATACGCGTCAACGACTCCCCTCCCGCCGAGAACGCTGGGGGCTACCAAGAGCCCCGCAGGGTGGCCTGCATCCTCGGCGGGGCCCAGGCCCCTCCATCCAACCGCTACTTCAAGCAGTTCTCTCGTGAGGTGAACGCGGCCCTCCCAGCGCCCGAGTTTGCTGGCCACCTCAAGTGGTCTGAGTTCCCCATCGCCTTCGACGCCAAAGACCACCCCAAGTCCACGAAGGCCGTGGGCGCCGTCCCCCTGCTGTGCACTCCCACCATCAGCAACGTCGCAGTCACCAAGACCCTCATCGACGGAGGCGTCGGCCTCAATGTGATCTCTGTCAAGACCTTCGAGACGCTCCAAGTGCCCTACGAGCGCCTGATGACTACCAGGCCCTTCTCGGGCGTCACCGACGGCTTCACTGTCCCCCTGGGGCAGGTGCGCCTTCCCGTCACCTTTGGCACCCGCAAGAACTACCGTACGGAGTTCATCCTCTTCGATGTGGCTCACATCGGCCTGCCTTACAACGCCATCTTGGGCTACCCGGCGCTCACCAAGTTCATGGCCGCGACCCACCACGCCTACGGCCTCGTCAAGATGCCCGACGGCAGCGGTACCCTCACCGTTCGCTGCGACGAGAAGGATGCGCTGCAAACCCTCGAGCACGCCTACAAGACTGCCTCCGTCGTACCTGGCCGATGAGGATGTGCCCGGGCCTGCCGAGGAGATGCCCGCGAAGAAGAAGCCCCTGCTCTCTCAGGAGCGGGCCGACTCCAAGAAGGCATCGCCAGACGGGGGCGAAGCAGGCCCCTCCCTCGCCGTCAGCGGCGGGCCCTCCCTCAAATAGGAAGGCGCGCTCGTCACCTTCCTCCGGGCAAGCCCTGATGCATTGGCTTGGACAGCATCAGGCAAGCCCGGCCTACCGAGGGAGGTGATCGAGCACCACTCAGCCGCGTGCCGGAGCGCGCGGCCCGTCAAGCATGAAGAATGGCGTCAGGCGCCCAAGAAGCAGGAAGTCATCACCCTAGAAGTCAACAAGCCCCAGGATGCTGGAATCTCCCATGAGGCTCCCCACCCCAGGTGGATCGCCAGCCTCACCACCGTCGCCAGGCCGCGCAGTAGCGCGTGCATGTGCGTCGACTTCATCGCCCTCAACCAGGCTCGTCCCGCGGGCCCCTTCCCTCCTCCGTGCATCGCCGCGGGCTCCCCCTGGCTCGTGCGTATGCCGTTCGGCCTGGAGGGTGCCGGAGCCACCTTCGCGAGGCTGATGTGCATGAGCCTGGAGTCCCACATCGCAAGGAATACGGAGGTGGTTAACACCCGCCCACCGGCCCACCGCGGCCCCACTCATGACGGAGGCGGGTGTTCTGGTACCAAACACATGGAACGCCTGCCATCACCGTAAGTTCTACCCGTGCCCCACGGATATGAGTGACATGGAGCTGTACACGCTCCGGGGCACTCTCTACCCACGCTGCCTCTGGCACGTGAGAGCTCCTTCCCACTCTCGTGGAAGCCCCATGCTCCGCGCTGGCGGCCTACTTACCTGAGGGGCCCTCGGCCGTCAAATCCTCAAGCCGACCCGTGTCGAACACGGCAGCATGTATCTTTCTGTTATGTAATGAACTTGCTTCATGCATTAGTAAAGCTTATTTCCTCCAAAACCCTGTGTACTCGCGCGCGCTCGTGGTCTCACCCGTGCCTGTCACGCGAGCGGGGGCTGGGCACGGTGTCTGTGCTCGGGTCAGTCCCAGCAGCACTAAAAAACCCAAGCGACTGAGCTCCGGCTCACGGGCCTGCTCCCGTGTACGTCACCTCACCAGGTCCTTGGTGCTCTTGTCTCCTCGCATAACACCCATAGGCAACCTCGCGAGCGCGCCCTACTGCACTACTTGCAAAAACTTGGCAGTTTCCCGGGTGCAGGATACCGAAGGCCTCAGGCGCCCCCCTTGGGAGGCCTCACGAGCGGCATCCTATGGGCGGAAGGCCTCATGAGGGGCTGCGCCTCACGAGCTGCGCCCGGCGAAGGACTCGCCCTAGGCCGCACGCCTCGAAGGAGCTAAGTCTAAAAGCACCCCTCGGGTCTTCTCCCTCTCGTTTCTCTCTCGTCGCACCCTGATTTCCCTGGCACGAGCCTCCTGCGCGTCAAGGGGGGGACCCTGAGCATCGCGCCTCAGGGACTCCTACCAGCCCTAAGAGCCCTACACCCTCTGGCCTTGCCGAGCGCACGCTCTGGGCATACTAGCGACGGTCGTAGCCCACCTCGGGGGCTGGGTCCCAGCGACGCAGGGCACGAAGGCAATGTGAAAGGAAATAAGGGCCTCGGGAGGAAACCGAGAATGCATTAAACATCGAGTAATTAACAACAAAAGTGCCACGCAAATGTTTTTACACCCCCACGGGGCCGCATCTACTCTGTTACAGGAAGGTGAGCGCAGGGGCTCAGGCGGTGCTACTTGTAGCTTGCGTTGGTATTTCCCCGAAGAGGAAGGGATGATGCAGCACAGTAGAGATAAGTATTTCCCTCAGTTATGAAACCAAGGTTATTGAACCAGTAGGAGAATCACACAACACCTCGTTAGCAACACCTGCACACAAACAACAAATCCTTGCACCCAACGCAAACAAGGGGTTGTCAATCCCTTGGCGGTAAGTTGCAAGATTAAATTGTATATGATAGATTGATAGATTGAAATAAAAATACAAAATAAAATAAATAAAAAGATAATGGCAGCAATATTTTTAGGGTTTTAGTAATATGAGATAGATAGACCCGGGGGCCATAGGTTTCACTAGAGGCTTCTCTCGAGAAAATAGCATACGGTGGGTAGACAAATTACTGTTGGGCAATTGATAGAAAAGCAAATAATCATGACGATATCCAAGGCAATGATCATGTATATAGGCATCACGTCCAAGATTAGTAGACCGACTCCTGCCTACATCTACTACTATTACTCCACACATCGACTGCTATCCAGCATGCATCTAGTGTATTAAGTCCGATAAAGAACGGAGTAATGCCTTAAGAATGATGACATGATGTAGACAAGATAAACTCACGTATGAATAAACCCCATCTTTTTACCCTTAGTAGCAACGATACATATGTGTCATGTCCCTTTCTGTCACTGGGATTGAGCACCGCAAGATCGAACCCACTACAAAGCACCTCTTCCCATGGCAAGAAAAATCAATCTAGTTGGCCAAACCAAATCAATAGATCGGAGAAGAAATACGAGGCTATAATAATCATGCATAAAAGAGTGCAGCAAAGACTCAAATAATTTCATGGATAATCTGATCATAAACTCACAATTCATCGGATCCCAACAAACACACCGCAAAAAGTGATTACATCGGATAGAACTCCAAGAACATCGAGGAGAACATTGTATTGAAGATCAAAAAGAGAGAAGAAGCCATCTAGCTACTGCATATGGACCCGAAGGTCTGTGGTAAACTACTCACGCATCATCGGAAGGGCAGCAAGGTTGATGTAGAGCCCCTCCGTGATCGATTCCCCCTCCGGCAGATTACCGGAGAAGGCCTCCAGATGGGATCTCTCTCGAACAGAAACTTGCGGCGGCGGAAAAAGTATTTCATGGACTCCCCAGAGGGTTTCTAATTTTTTCTGAATTTATAGTGGAAGAATTAGGTCAAACGGAGCTTGGTGGGCCCCATGAGGCACCAGGGCGCTCCTGCCCCCCCCCCAAGCGCGCCCAGGTGGCTCATGGGCCCCACCAGGGTCTTCTGGCCTCCTCCCGAAGCTTCTAGTGTTTATCTTGTCCAATAAAAATTCTCCAAAAAGTTTTGTGGCATTTGGACTTCGTTTGATATTGATTTTCTATAAAACAAAAACAGGGCAGAAAACAGCAACTGGCACTGGGCACTAGGTTAATAGGTTAGACTCCAAAAATGATAGATAATTGCTGTAAATGATTGTAAAAACATCGAAGATTGATAATATAACAGCATGGAACAATCAAAAATTATAGATACGTTGGAGACGTATCAGGCGGCAGAGCCGCCATCTGCGTCGTCAACGGCGGCATTGCCGTCTTGGCCGGACCCTTCTCCGACAGGCGCGAACCGCTCCAGCAGACTCGCCATGTGGTCCTCCACCGCCCTCGCGAGCTTGCCTCGGAGCTCCTCGGGGACCGGAGACAGCACCTGGTCGAAGTCAAAGTTGCCAACGATGCGCAACAGGTTGCTGAAGACGCGGGTCGACGCCTGGTACAAAAGGTCGCGGCACTCAGCGTCGCGGATCTCGTCCCACCGGTTGGAGCTCGCCTCCAGCCGCTCCACGAGCCTTGTGAAGAAGGCCAGGTAGCTGGCGTCGTTGGTCTCCAAGGGATCCTCCACCCCCTTGACCGAAAAAGTGGCCACGACGCTGCGAGCGCGCCCCATGAGCTCGCGGAACATTTTGGAGCGTTGGAGCTGCTCCCCTCGCCCCCGGGCGGCCTCGTCGCGGGCCCCCTGCGCCTCGTCGCTAACCTCGCCCACCTGAGCCTGGAGGTCTTCCAGCTCATGGCGGTTCGTGGCATGGAGCTCCGCCACACTCCGCCTCTCGGCCTCCGACGCCACGAGCTGCCGCTTGAGCTCGGCGATTTCGGCGTCGAGCTCGCCGCGCCTCTTCGTGAAGCGGTCCTCCTGCTTCTTCAGGTTCTTGGAGTAGGTGTCGGCTAGGGCCTTGGTCTACCACGCTACCTCGTCCTGGCCCTGCTTGTCGATATCCGCCCTGTACTTGGCAGGTTTTTCTTTGAGCGTGGCGTTGGCTTTCGCGAGGCGTTCTTTGTAGGAGGCCTCGCCGGCCGCCACGGTGCGATCCAAGTTCTCCAAGCATTCTCGCTCCCTCTCCTGCTCGATGGTGGTCCGCAGGAGTTCACGCTTCCGGATCTCCATGTCCATCTCCAGGACCGCCGCCATGCTTTCGCACCGGGTGACCGCCTCCTCGCGGGAGGCGAGCCGGGCCTCGCGAGCCGCGATGCGCTCCCGCACCAGGCGGAGGTTCTCCTCCTCAGTCAGGAGATCGGCCTCCAGTGTGCTGAGGGCTGACCGGGCGTGGCGGAGAGACTCAATCCGCAGCAGGATGCTGTGGCTCACCGAGACCAAGGCCCCGGGTGCGCCCGGCCCTTCCATCTCCGCTCCCCGTGGCTCTGAGGGCTCGGGGGCTGCCGCGTCGTCGGACCCGCCTAGGCCCCCGCCTGAGGGGGCCTCGTTCCCCTCCAGGCGGCCGAGATCCTACTCAACCTCCACCTCAACGTCCCCCCCTGCCGACCGCTTAGCCGTACGGGGAGGGCTGCCCGTGGCCGCCTCCGGCTCATGGCGCCCTGGTGATCGCTCGAGGCTTGTGGTGGCTGCCACGTCAGTGCCTACCTCCTCCTCGGTGCGGGCCTCTCCCGGGGGCACTCTTCCCCCGGCAAGAGGGAAGGCCTCCTCGGGTGGCTGGGCAGAGTCCACAGGCTCCTCCTCGATGACTCCGCCGCGCTCCGCGGAGCTTGGCGGGGGCGCCGGTATGTCGACCGCCCCCGGCTCCCGTTGAGCCCTGGCCAGCTCGCCGGCACCCTCGTCCAGGGTACCCTCCTTCTTCTTCTTCGGTGGGGAGAACCTCCTACATAACTGGGGATCAGGCCGAGCCTTGCAAGATGAAGCGGTGGGAGCGAGGAGTGCGTGGAGAAAGGAGACTTACTCGTCTCTGGGGACCCATCACGGCTTCCTTAGCATCCCTCCCGGGCGGCTGCTGCTGCCGCTCCCTCGAGGCTCGCCTAGGCCCCCTCCCGAGGCTCCGACGGGCGGGATCGCCCTGCCAGGCGGACGGGCTTCCTCCTTCGGGGGCGCGGACCGCGGGGCCTCGACTCGGGACCCCCCAGCGCCGCTGCCGCCACCGCTGCAGGCTCCTGCCATTGGCTGGTGGCGAGTCGGCAAGGGGGCCGCCACCTCGCTCCAGGCGTCGGCTGTGGCGTCTATCCCGGCATCGTCGTCGTCTCCGGGGATCAGCAGCACTTGGATCGGATTGTCGCGGGGCCCTTCGTGACCCGGGGCCACCAGCCCCCACTAATTAAACCGTGGCATGCTGGCCCGCACGTCCTCCCGGTTCCCGAAGCAGTAAATCGGAGCCGCGCTTAGCGGCGGGAACGGCGTCCCTGCGGCAAGAAGAACGCTCACCAGCCCCTCCACCACCTCCGGGGCGAGGCGATCGGCACTCAGCCTCATGGGGTCCCCCAGGCCTGAGTGGGTCCACACTGGGCGAGAGCGCCTCTGGAGGGGAGCAATACGCTTGCGCACGAACTCCTTGACGACCATGCTCGCGGTGAGCCCGCCGGCTTGGAGCATTCGCATCCTCGCCATGACCGGCCCCAGCGCGGCGTCGGTCAGCTCAGCGGGCCCCCACCCGGAGCTCGGCACCGCTGGCGCCTTCAGGATTTCGAGTAGAGGGTTGTACTGGCGTGCGTCCATGTAGACCCAGTCCTCCCTAAAGCCTTCCACCTCCTCGGGAATCCGCATGTCGACGATGTGCGCGCGCATGCCCGCCACCATCTGGAATGACACGCAGCCCGAGCACTGGTCCGTCTCGGTCAGTCGGAGGCGAAAGAATTTCTGAAGGAAGGCCACGGATGGCATCACCCCCAAGAAGGCTTCGCAGAGGTAGGCGAAGACGGAGAGAAGGAGGACTGAGCTCGGGTGCAGGTGCAGCGCATGGACCTGGTA
Organism: Elymus sibiricus; assembly: GCA_039707655.1. Taxonomy (NCBI): domain Eukaryota; kingdom Viridiplantae; phylum Streptophyta; class Magnoliopsida; order Poales; family Poaceae; genus Elymus; species Elymus sibiricus. Next base: position 314,617,648 of record CM077676.1, read on the forward strand.
ATGGCTGAGAACGGCGTCGAAGAAGTCGGAGAAGGGAGGCACCAGCCCGATGAAGACGGAGTGGAGGAAAAACGGGAAGGTCGTACCCCCTTGCAAAGCCACGGGGCGCGACGCCGGCCAGATCTTCGTCGCCCCGTTCCCGTTGTGGGCGCTGGCCGTCATCGGCCGCACCTTGTCCAGGCCCTCCTCGTTGAGGATCACGGACTTCAATAGCGCGGGCCCCGGCCCTGGCGGGACCGGCGGCCTTGGCTCGGCGGTTCTCTTCTTCCCTTTCCTGCCAGGGGCCATGGCGGCGGAGAGATTGGAGGTTGGGGAGGAAGAACAGAGGAGCTGCTCTCGCGGGATGGAGGGCGAGTAGGAGACGGGGGCAATGATGTGCCTGCATCTCGCGCAAGCAGGCTTTATCGCCAGGATGGCGGTACCGAGGCGTCGTGGGGAGTGGGGGCGACCCGCCCCGTAAACGCCGCCACGCGTCACCTCCGAGCCTGGCAGCTCAATGGGCCCCGCGTCGTTTCGTCCCTAACGGGCGGAACATTCACGCCGCGGGCCCGGGGGCTACTATCAGCCTAGTGGGAGCTAGGGTACCACGGCCCGTCTGCCAGTGGCCTGGAGGACAACGCTTGGGCCGGCCCATGAGGGTGGCCCTGCCTCGGCCGCTCCGGAGGAAGCCGCCTCGCGAGGCCCCTCGCCGCCAGGCCAGGCCCTGCCGAGGCCACCAAGCATCGGGTCGCCTCGCGAGGCTCCCCTCGCGAGGCCTTCTCATGAAGCAGGTCGTGCGGCGCCAGCCGTGGGGTTCCGCGCCCAGCACATGGGTGACGTCCCGCTGTCAGGGTAAGGACAGCGGGGCGTGACCAAGCCCAGCTTCCATTCTGGTGATAAGGGAGCAGTGGCATCTGCCTCCCCCAAAGCAGGCCCCAAAGCATTTCCTCTTTGGTAGGGGAAGATTAGGATGGATCGGCGTGCCAGGACGGAGGTCATCACCAAGCCCACCAACACGTCAGGAAGACTACTTTACCAGGCGGAGACCGCCTTTAGTCAGGATATGCCTGTGCTCCTGTCCCCCTTCAAATTGCCGCCCTGTGGCCACCCTTGCCCGCTCATATTTTCAGGGAAGAGGACCAAGGCACTACAAAAGGGGCAGGGCCTCTTCCATGTAAGGGGATCGACTGATTCTCCCCCACACCTGGTGTACCTCGAGCCACAAGCTCTCCATCATAGAGCAATCCAACACAGGGAGGAGTAGAGTATTGCACCGCACGGTGGCCCGAACCTGGGTAGCTCGCGCGTCCCCTTCGTGTCCGGTGACAGCCAGTGAGCCCATCGCGATTCCGCCGTAGCTGCCATCGTGTCGTAGGTCGCCAAGCAAAGTACCCCAGAGTTCGAATCCTAAGTTCTTTGAGAAGTTTCTTGGACGCAGATCCTAGACTCCGACAATGTCCAAGTCTCCGATGCCATAACCAACCTTTAGAAGATTTAGCAATTAAACATGTACAGGGTTGGGCTCTCTTAGTGAAGTCAACAATGTATAGATCACCTCTACGAATGCCGGTAAATACCATATTATGATTATCTCGACGAAACACTTGGCAATCTACTTCGATAAATAGAACATTGAAACCAAAGTCGGCTAGTCTTGATATGGAAAGAAGATTGTAGCCAGGAGATTCAACAAGCATGACATTTTGAATGGAGCTATCATTGGATATGGCCACCTTACCAAGGCCAAGTACCTTACCCTTGGAGTTGTCTCCAAAAGTCACATACTTGCATGGACCATCGTTATTTGCAAGCTCACGAAACATGTCTCTATCTCCGGTCATGTGATCGGTACATCCACTATCAAGAATCCACTCTATTCCTCCGGCGATGTAATCTCAAAGATTTGCCATGAGGCTAAGATTCCTCATAGTCTTCTCATATTCGATATCAAATTCTTAGTCTTCATCATAATAGCCATGCTCAACATCATCATCATCAACATGTATGTGATCATCTCCTAGGGCAATGAATTCATTAGTTTCATGATCATGACAATGTTCAAGTTTGTGAATTCTAATGGCTTCTGTGATAATGTTACTAATGGTTCTAACATCTCCTTTAGCATGCATAAGATCACGAAGCTCAAATAAGCAATCATCAAAGTTAGGATCACTAGGCTTCATCTTGTGAAAAGCTATAGTCTTATGAAGAATCTCATCAAGATTCTTTAAAGAGTAGTTGGGATATCGCTTTTCCAAGTCATTCCATAGAGTATAGGCACACTCAAAGTTTTGCATACAACCAAGCACAATTTTAGGTAATCCTCTAATAATAAGATTGATAGTTCTAAGATTACGAAGCATGTCAATTTCCTCTTCATGAGTGGGATGCAAGGGATCAATGGGAGGCACATAAGGATTATGAATGTACTTTCTCAAGTTAAATTCATCGAAGATATCAAGCATTTCATCCTTCCAAAAGTGATAATACTCCCCATTGAGAATAGGCACTCTACGTCTAAGACTCCCCAAAGTAGACACATCCATCTCCCTCCAATGGTGATAAAACCAAAGCAATGGAGACCAAAACTCTGATACCAGTTGTAGGGTCGAGGAGATAGGTCTAGAGGGGGGGTGAATAGACTCTTAACCAACCAAAGATACAATTTTTAGTTCTCTTGAAATTTAGGCAGATTTTGGCACAAGTTTAGATATCACCAAGACTTTCTACACATGCATATCTAGAGATTGAGCAGCGGAAATAGTAAAGCATGCAAATGTATGGAAAGTAATGGGGTAGAGATAAGAAGATCAAACGCAATGAAGACACGGTGTTTTTGGCGTGGTTCCGATAGGTGGTGCTATCGTACGTCCATGTTGATGGAGGACTCAACCCATGGAGCGTAACTGTTGCGCGAGTCCACGGAGGGCTCCACCCACGAAGGGTCCACGAAGAAGCAACCTTGCCTATTCCACCATGGCTTCCATCCACGAAGGACTAGCCTCACTCGGGGTAGATCTTCATGAAGTAGGTGATCTCTTTGCCCTTACAAACTCCTTGGTTCAACTCCACATGATCTTGGAGGCTCCCAAGTGACACCTAACCAATCTAGGAGACACCACTCTCCAAAAGGTAACAAATGGTGTGTTGATGATGAACTCCTGCTTCAAATGATAGTCTCCCCAACACTCAAACACTTCCTCACAGATTTGGATTTGGTGAAAGAAAGATTTGAGTAGAAAGCAACTTGGGAAAGGCTAGAAATCAAGGTTCAAATGGTTGGATTGGAATATCTTGATCTCAACACATGAGTAGGTGGTTCTCTCTCAGAAAATGTATGGTGGAAATGTAGGCATGTTCTGATGCTCTCTTGCTTGGTAAGAGGGTGGTGGAGGGGTATAAATAGCCTTCACCTAAAATCCAACCGTTACAAGTCTTTGACCCAACTCGGTGACACCGACATGAAAATCTCGGTGAGACCGACTAGTGTAAAAGACATGAACGTTTGGCTTTTCGGTGGGACCGATCAAAACATCTTGGTGAGACCGAAGTGCAATGGCTAGGGCAAGACCAGGTTTCAGTGAGACCGAAAATTTCATCTCGGAAATTTCGAACTGAAGTGACATCGTTACAGCAACTTGGTCAAGCCGTCTTGGTGGGACCGAGAACCATTTCGGTTACACTGAAGTGTTAGGGTTTTGGCTGTGGCAGTGAAGTGATCATCTCGGTGAGTCCGGAGTGGATGTTATCGGTGGGACCGAAATGATGAATTAGGGTTTTGGACAGATGTGTTTTGGGAAAGTGATTGAGGGTTTTTGGAGCAATATCACTGAGCACTTTGAGCAGCAACCTCATCAACAATACCTCATCCCCTTTTAATAGTATTGGCTTTCCTATGGACTCAATGTGATCTTGGATCACTAAAATGAAAATGAAGAGTCTTGTGGATGCCAATCTTGTCCTTATTATTTTGAAGGGTTCCACATCTTCTTGTCCTTGCCATGCCATTGTTGAACTTGTCTGAAATATACTAGATAAAAGCATTAGTCCAACCACATATATGTTGACATTGATTACCAAAACCACCAAGGGAGCAAGTGCTTTCACATTGAAACCATCCATAGGGTGACTACTCAAGAAATTACCTTCGGTAATAGTATCTAGCACAAATCTATGCCAAGTAGTAATACCCACATAAAAATTGCGAAGAAGAACAGTGGTGGATTGCTTACGAGTAGACCTGTTTTGAGCATCGCAAATCCTATACCAAGCATCTTTTAAACTTTCTCCTCCCCTTTGTTTAAAATTAAGAACTTCATTTTCAGGGATGCAAGTAACAATTGAAGAACTAGCCATAATGTCAAAGCAAGCAAGCTAGCAAACAAGCAAACAAAAATATTTTTGTGTTTTTGTAAAATTGTTTTAGAAGTGGGGGAGATGAAAACGAGAGGCAAATGCAAAAAAGGCAAATGAAAATAAGAGCAAGTAGATGATAGTTTGTGCGAAGGTACTTGATAGGAAAACCACACAGAACCTCATTAGCAGCACGTACACACACAAAAGCAAACACTTGCACCCAACGCAAATAAGAGGGTTGTCAATCCCCTTAGAGCTCACTTGCAAGGATTAATTCTGATAGTGATAGATAGAAAAGTAAATTGCAAAAGAAAATAAAAGTAAATAAATTGCAGCAAGGTATTTTTGGATTTTAATATATGATAAAAGTAGACCCTGGGGCCATAGTTTTCACTCGAGGCTTCTCTCTCGGACACATAGCATACGGTGGGTAAACAAATTACTGTTGGGCAATTGATAGAAAAGCGCATAGTTATGACGGTATTCAATGCAATGATCATGTACATAGGTATCACGTCCGAAACAAGTAGACCGACTCCTGCCTGCATCTACTACTATTACTCCACCCATCGACCGCTATCCAGCATGCATCTAGGGTATTAAGTATAAAACAGAGTAACGCCTTAAGCAGGATGACATGATGTAGACAAAGCACACTCAAGCAATATGATTAAACCCCATCTTTTTATCCTTAATGGCAACAATACAAATACATGTCTTGTCCCTTTCTGTCACTGGGATAGAGCACCGCAAGATTGAACCCATCACAAAGCACCTCTCCCATTTCAAGATAAATCAATCTAGTTGGCCAAACCAAATGGATTGATCGGAGAGAAATACAAAGCTATAACAATCATGCATAAAAGAGTTCAGAGAAGACTCAAATATTTCTCATGAATAATCTGATCATAAACCCACAATTCATCGGATCCCAACAAACACACCGCAAAAGAAGATTACATCGAATAGAACTCCAAGAACATCAAGGAGAACATGGTATTGAAGATCAAAGAGAGAGAAGAAGCCATCTAGCTACTAGCTATGGACCCATAGATCTGTGGTAAATTACTCACACATCGTTGGAAGGGCGGCAACGTTGATGAAGAAGCCCTCCGTGATCGATTCCCCCTCCGACAGAGTACCGGAAAAGGCCTCCAGATGGGATCGCCGAAGAACAGAGGCTTGCGGCGGCGGAAAGGTTTTCTCTTCTATCTTTCTGGTATATGGGGAATATTTGGGAAATTATAGCGCTGGAATTAGGTCAAGAGGTGCCACGAGGGGCCCACAAGCCTGGGGGGCGTGCCTACCCCCCTGGGCGCGCCCTCCAGGCTTGTCGCTCCCTCGTGACTCTTCTGGTCTTCTCCCGAAGCTTCTAGGGTCCCTTCTGGTCCAGAAAAAATTAATCCAAAGTTTTTTTTCGTTTGGACTCCGTTTGATAATGATTTTCTGAAAAGGCAAAAAACAGCAACTGGCACTGGGCACTAGGTTAATAGGTTAGTCCCAAAAAATGATATATAATTGCATATAATTGCATATAAAACATCCAAGATTGATACTATAATAGCATGCAACAATCAAAAATTATAGATACATTGGAGACGTATCAATTATAATGATGAATGGTGGCTTTGCCACAAAATATCATGTCAACTGTCTATGATCTTGCAAAGCAATATGACAGAGGGCTCAAGTCATATGAAAAGTAACGATGGAAGTTGCATGACAATATATCTCAGAATGGCTATGGAAATTCCATGATAGGTAGGTATGGTGGCTATTTTGAGGAAGGATATAAGGTGGCTTATGTCTGAAAGAGCATATCATTTCACGGAGTTGGATGCACTGATGAAGTTTGCACCAAGTCTCAAGGTGAGAGAGGGCAATGCACGGTACCGAAGAGGCTAGCAAAATATGGATAGCTGGAAGTGCTTTCAGACCAAAGGTTCACATTAAACACAAAGAACTCAAGTATTTATCGTGAAATTTTAGTTAGCCCTCGAATAAAAGTATAACTTGCATGCCCCTAGGGAGGAGGTTGGGAGGAGTTAACCATCGCACACCCCCGATCCGAACATACAAAGGTTTATCAATCAATGATAAATTATGCTCCAACCTCACCGCTAATGCTAGCGGCCACCCTTCTCATGCATAATGACTCACGAACTTTAATACCAATATGAATACTTAGCTTTAATTATCCACTAACACACTCACATTTTACCACTTTAATACCACAAAATTATTGCAAGGAATCAAACATATCATATTCAATGATCTACAAGTCCATGCAAGTTTTTATTATACCACCTTTGTATACCTATCATTTTTTGGACCAAACATATAACTCATGCAAATTACCACTTCATATTCAACTCTCACAAAGATATAAGTAAAGCAAGAGAGTGCAAATAATTTCTATAAAATATATCGCCATGCTCAAACAAGTATAAGTGAAGCACTAGAGCATTTGCCTCAATTCAAAAAGATATAAGTGAAGTACGGATGAGCATTCTATAAATTAGATAAATGTGTGGCTTCTCATAATAAATGTGTCCAAAAAAAGATGATTGTGACAAACAGTAAACAAAGCAAAAATAAAAGCAAAAGCAAAAATGCTCCAAGCAAAACACATATCATGTGAAGAATAAAAATATAGCTCCAAGTGAGGTTTACCGATAGTACCAAAGACGAAAGAGGGGATGCCTTCCGGGGCATCCCCAAGCTTAGATGCTTGAGTCTTCCTTGAATATTACCTTGGGTTGCCTTGGGAATCCCCAAGGTTAGGCTCTTGCCACTCCTTGTTCTTCTTCATATCTCCATCTCACCCAAAACTTGAAAACTTCATTCACACAAAACTTAACGGAACTCATGATATATGTTAGTATAATAAACTAAATCCATAAGTCGGGTACTATCAAGACAGGATTCATAATTGTTCCCACATGATACCTACTGTATTCTATCATTTCTACAATTTATATCCCCCAATATAAGCCGTACACACTTTAAAATAAGCAAACTATGCAATAAAAACAGAATCTGTCAAAAACAGAACGACACGTAAAGATCTAATTAATAATCATACTTCTATAACTCAAAAAATTCTTAAAAATTAGGATAACATAAAGAAATTACATAGGAGTACTGTGTAAAAATTTCAGCATTTTATCACATTCCAGTAAAAAATGATAATTCATATACAGGACGTGAAAGTTTCTAGTTTTGCACAAAACCAAATACCAATCATCACATCACCCTAAAGGCTTTACTTGGCAGAAAACTTAAAATAAAAGATACAAACACAATTACTACAGTATAAATAATCATGTTGACACACTGAATAAAAATGATAACTATTGGGTTGTCTCCGAACAAGCTCTTTCTTTATAGCCATTAAGATAGGCTTGAGATTTTAATGATGCTCGCATGAAAGAACAGAATTGAAGCACAAAGAGAGCATCATATAGCATGTAGCAAACACATTTAAGTCTAACCCACTTCCTATGCATAGGCATCTCATAATGAAACAAATTGTCAAAGCAAGCAATATTTAGCATATGCAAGTAAGAAGGACGAAACATTAACAATTTGAACATCAAGAGAGGTAATTAAATATATAACGATGCTTTCCTCTCTCATAGTAATTACATGTAGGATCATAATCAAATTCAACAATATAGCTATCATATAGAATATTCTCTTTATGATCCACATGCATAATTTTTTTACAATCTTCCTAGATAGTGGGATTAACATCAACTAAAGTTACACTACTAGGGAAAACCTTATAGGTGGAGGCTTAATAGTAGCGCGGGTCAGAGATGCGCGCTGCTGCTACTTTATAGTAGCGCGGTCCTACGATATGCGCTACTGGTATCAATTTAGCAGTAACGCGGGTGTACTAAACGGTGTTGCTGCTAAGTGGGCCCCACAGTACCCACCAGGCTACGTATAGTAGTAGCGCAGCCCAGGGAACACGCGCTACTGCTAAATGGATATCAGTAGCGCGGGTCGCTGAACCCCCGCTGCAACTACGGCTGCACTGTCCCACGTGGTGGGCCCCACTTAGCAGCAGCGCTGGGTGTGGTCCCGCGCTACTTCTACTGCTCTTAGCAGTAGCGCCGTCTGCGAACCCGCGCTGCTGCTAAGGCGCAGCTGCCACCTTTTCCAACCCCCTTGTTCCCTCCCCCCTCCTCTCTCCCTCACTTCTTCTCCCTCACTTGCTTCCCCATTACTACTAGCTAGCTTTGTTCTCTCTTCCTTCTCCTACCTCTCTTCTCTCTCCTTTAATGCCCCCTCCACTATCTCCATTTATGCACCCCTTTCTCTCCTCCTCACATTTCACTCCTCCCTCCACTAGTTATTAGAGCCATCTCCTTCCCAACTAGCTAGATACCCATTTAATGACGTGACCTATCTACCTCCCCAACTAGATCTATCCATTTCATGAAGTAAAACCATCTTTGTTGTCCACTTTCGATCCCTCCTAGGTGTGTAGCGACACCGACCTCATCACCGTGCTTGATCTCTCTCGAGATAGGCCGGTGAGTGAAAAATTGTGCTTTGCATGCATGGAAATATGTATGTGTGCCGCCTATATGTGTATTTGCCAAATTGTGCATGACATGACATGAGTTGCTTATGTTTTGCCAAAATGTTGATTTATTTTCGTTTCGGCGAATTTCAGGCAAACTCTATTTGTCCCTATTTTTAGGGAAGGTCATGCCGAATTTTTGTATGACTTTGATGCATGCATGCATGCGTTTATAATCCTTTTGCTCGTATACCGCACAGACGATCATGAAGGTCAGTGGAAGGATGGTGGAAAGATGGTTGCGATCCGTGGTGCACGACAAGCATGAAAATAACCGGAAGGAGATTTTATGTCCGTGTCGAAGATGCAAAGGAGGAGTCTGGCTCGACCCCTTTAAGGAAGGCCATTTGAAGGCGCACCTGCTGATGAATGGTTTCATGGATGGCTATACTCGGTGGATAAGTGAAGAAGATGATGATGATGATGATGACGTCGACGGGGCGGCCAATGACGACACGGGGCCAGACGAAGAGATGACCGATAATGGCGGCGCAGAAGAGGCCGGACATGGGGGCGGAGAAGAGGCCGGACATGACGGAGAAGATGCGGACATGCCGGAGCCTTCGTCGCTGCTAAGTTCAGTCATGCGGGACCCTCATGTTCGAGACCTGCTTCGCAAGAAGACGACTAACGACAGAGCTGCTTGTAGAGAGGAGGCCAAGCTGGAGCAACTGGAGGTAGACTCGAATACTCCATTGTATTATGGTTGCGATCCCGAGGTGACCCACTTGAGTTTCACGCTCGTACTTCTAAAGACAAAGGCTAAAAACAAATGGACCGACAGAAGCCACCATGAGCATTTGAAGTACCTACAAAAAGTTCTTCCCGTGGGGAACCTGTGTCCTACTAGTGTCGATGAGGCCAAGAAGATCGTGTGCCCTCTTGATCTGCCGCGCATTAGATACCATGCACGCATCAACGAGTGCATCATTTATCGGAATGAGCACGCGGAAAAAACCAGCTGTCCGGTGTGCAATGCTTCTCGATACAAGAAGGCCGGAAAGAAATCTCCCCAGAAAGTTGTATGGTACTTACCGATCACTCCCCGTCTGCAGCGTTATTTCGTAGATCCTAAGGAAGCAAAGCTCATGCGCTGGCACACGGAGAGGGTGAAGCCCGACGATGGAGATGATCCGAAGCCGAGACACCTCGCAGATGCAAGCCAGTGGAGAGCGTTCAACGCCGAATATCGACTTTTCGTAGGTGATCCAAGGAACATTGTGTTTGGCACGAGTACCGATGGCTTGAATCCGTTTGGCAACCAGAACACCAACCATAGCACATGGCCTGTGTTTGTATGGATGTACAATCTCCCCCCTGGAAGTGCATGAAGACAAAGTACATACACATGAGCATGCTGATTCAAGGGCCGAAACAACTGGGAAATAATAATAATCTATATCTCGGGCTACTAAAAGAGGAGCTAGACACGTTATGGACAACACTGGTCAAGACATGGGACGCCAGCAAAGGAGAGTATTTCGATATGAGAGCCGCGCTGATGACGATGGTGCACGACTATCTCGGTTACGGATATGTATCAGGCTAGGTGTGCCATGGATATTGCGGATGCACTAGGTGCATGGATGATACAACATCTCAGCAGCTAACAAAAGATGGCGGGTCTGGGAAAATCGTGTACATGGGGCATCAAAGATGGCTCGAGAAGGATGACCCGTGGAGAAACCGTGGAGATCTATTCAATAGTGAGGCTGAGCATCGAGGACCTCCACGTAAGAGGAGCGGCGCCGAAATCTATGAGTTGTTGAAAAACTGGGAAGACTACCCCGCGCCTGGAAAGATGAAAAAGCGCCGGAGCCGCTGTTGAAGGTATGGAAAATGAGGTCTGTTTTCTGGGATTTGGAGTATTGGCCCAAACTCGAGCCGCCTCATTGCCTTGATCAAATGCATATCACGAAGAATGTCGTCAAGAGCTTGCTTGGCACACTAATGAACATGCCGGAGAAGACCAAGGATGGGCCGAAGGCAAGAAGAGACTTGGAAGATTTGGAAATCGGGGCAGATCTCCACATGCCCCGTAAAAAGTCGTCAGAGGAAATGGAGACGGAGACGAAGGCGGGGGACAGGGGCAAAAAAGTCAACAAGAAGGAAGAGAAATAATGCCCCCCTTCTTGCTTCACCTTAAGTCCGAAAGAGATCGATCAATTCTTCAAGTGCCTTACCGGAATCAAAGTTCGTTTCGGTTACTGTGGGAAGATAAGCAGATTTCTAGACACTAAGAAGAAAAGGTTCAGCGGGATGAAGTCTCATGACTGTCACGTGATGATAACGCAGATACTCCCGATTGCCCTTAGAGGGAAAATGGACAAGCACGTCCGTGACATGCTTATTGGTCTTTGCAACTTTTTTGACGTTATCTCTCGAAAGTCGATCAGTGTGAAGCAGCCCCGAAGGCTACAGGAAGAGATCGTTGTCATACTAAATGAGCTTGAGATGTACTTCCCGCCCGCGTTCTTTGACGTCATGGTGCATCTGTGTGTCCACATTGTGGACGACATCATCGACCTCAGGCCGACATTCCTGCACAGCATGATGTTGTTCGAGAGGATGAATGGGGTCATCAAAGGATACGTTCATAACATGTCCCGTCCGGATGGAAGCATCGTCCAGGGCTATCTGACCAAAGAGTGCATCTCTTTCTGCGAGAATTATCTATACGGCGGAGAACAGGTTGTTGGTTTGCCCATTAACAAGCGCCTTGGGAGGCTCGAAGGAGAAGGTCACACCAACGGCTGGAGGGAACTGCATGTGGGCCACTCGGATAGACGCAACAACTTTGACAGAGCAAACTTAGTAGTGCTACAGCACCTAGACGTGGTAGATCCTTTTGCGACACTGCACAAAGAAACCATCGCAAAGAAGTATCGTGACCGGGGGCTACGCAAGACGGACGCCGAAGTTATTAGAGAGCACAACTCCACTTTCTTGCCTTGGTTCAAAGAGCATGTTCTTGCTAATCCCCCAGAAGAGGGCTCTATGGACGGATTGCTCATATACACCTTAGCACATGGCCTCGCGGCCAACCTCGCGACCTATCAGGCACACGATATCAACGGATACACGTTCTACACGGAGGCCAAAGATATAAATAGTGATTTCCAGAACTCAGGGGTGACGATGGAATGCATGACCGACGACAACGGCGCAACCGAAAGATTCCGCGGAAGGGTCGAAGACATCTGGGAGCTTGAGTACTCTAGACTGCACAATGTGACAATGTTCCGTGTCAGATGGGCTAAGAACATCAAAAGAGAAAACCGGTATTTCACTACCATGTCTATACCCGACGCCAAGAGCGCTACCGTGAACATCATCACCAAAAATGAGCCATGGGTACACGCTAAGCACGTGACACAATGCTTCTTCATAACCGACCCGAGCAATCCCAGCCGTGTTGTCGTGAGGAGAGGCAAAAGGAACATCGTCAGAATGGATGGAGTCGCCAACGAGGAAGACTACTACCAGTACGGCAACCCGATGAGGGAAGATGACGATGACGATGAAGCATACGTGAAAAGAAGAATCAAGACTACATTACCTACGAAACATCGTACTCCATGGAAAAGGAAAAGTCACAACGAGGGGCTCAATTATTCGACAACGAACAAGAAAGGAAAGAAGCTCACTCTGAAACATCGTCGACCCTGAGAAACCATCATTTATATATATATATATATATATATATATATATATATATATATATATATATATATATATATCTATTTTGTTTACGCACTTAACCGTTATCGGTCAAATGATGTAATATATATATACATTGTATCCCCTTCTTCCCACCATGCATGGTTCCGGCTCGGTCGTCTTTCGGAAAAGATAAATAAAAAGGTGAAAGGCAAAAAGAAAATCAAAAGAAAAAGAAAATCAAAAGAAAAATGAAAGGAATAGAAAATAAAATGAAAAGAAAAAGAAAAAGGAGAAAGGAAAAAAATGAAAAGAAAAAAAATGAAAAGAATAAAAAAATGAAAAGAAAAAGAAAATGAAAAGAAAAAGAAAATAAAAATAAAAATGAAAGGAATAGCAGTAGCGCGGGTCTGTAACCCGCGCTATAGCTAACTTAGCATTAGCGCGGGTTTGTGTAACCCGCACTATAGCTAACTTAGCTATATCGCGGGTTACAGACCCGCGCTACTGCTACATTTGACATAACCCCCGCGCGGCCTCCCTCCTTTCTCCCTCAATTCCCCATTCCGCCCCTGCCTCCTCGCGCCGTCGCCGGAGCCCGTCCTCGACGCCCCTGCCTCTTCGCCATCGACGCGCATGCCTCCTGGACGATGCCCCTGCTTCCTCGACGTCGCCGCGCGCCTGCGTCCTCGACGTCACCGCACGCCTGCCTCCTCGCCGTCGCCCCCTCCGATGCCTGTGTGTCCCCGCCTCGCCTCTGACCATCCTCGGCGCCGCCGTCTCCCCCTGACCTCCACCTCCCCGCCACCGTCTCTCCCGACCCCCCTCTGTAAGTCCCCCACCACTCCTCTCTCATTTCTCTCTCTCTCTCTGCCTCGGTGGAGGTTCTAGAGTTCTAGGGTTTAGAAGTTTAATTGATTTATAGGGTTTAGAAGGTTAATTAGGGTTAACAGAGATATGCATTGGACACTTTAATTAGGTTAATTAGGGTTACATAGTCCTTCATCAATTAGGTTAAAGAAGTGAACTTGGAGTAGAAATCAAACTTGGAGTAGTTTAAATGGTAGTGCTGCTGCCATTAGTGCTGCTGGCCTACTTTAGATCATTGCAATGAAGAAAATGAAGTTTAGAGCACTGAACTTAACTGAATTTTATATGATTAGAAGTTAACTGAATAACCTAAATGAATGAAATTCAATAGTATGAACCCTAGGTTAAGTAAAGTTAACTAAATTTTGTTTCATTAGTAGTTAACTGAATTTTGTTCTGCCATCACAGTTAACTGAATTTTGTTCTGCCATCACAGTTAACTGAATTTTGTTCTGCCATCACGGTTAACTGAATTAGCAACAATAGAAATAGTGCACTTAGTTTTTGAATATAAGTTGTTCTGAAATTTGTCTGCTATATATTTATTGAAATTTAGTTAATTCAGAATTACTACTCCTACTATTTTCATTCATAGAAGATGGAGGCCAGTGAGAGCATGATCTTGGCTTATATTGTGAAATTGTATATCTTGTGAGAGCTAGTTTGCCCAAGTGCTATATCTTGGCTTATATTGTTTGTAGGGATCTGAGTGGCCTATGTTTTGCCGGAATGTTGATTCATTTCCGTTCCAGCAAATTTCAGGCGCTCGATATGTCCACTTTTTAGCAAAGGTCATGCCGAAATTTCCCGTGAATTTCGACATGACTTGTGCTAGAAAGTATGACATATCAAGTGCCCGGGATTTGCCGCGACGGGAATGAAACAGCATTCCAGCAAAACATAGGCCTTTTTTATGTCATTATTCATTTTATTATAGTTTGAGAATTAAACTACCAGACTTAATCATAGGAAACATGTCGAGCAACAACGAAGCCGGGGCTTCTGCCCATGCTGACGAGGTTTGCAGGGCCCCCTTATAGCATGAGCACGATTACCTCGACTTCTTGTCTAGTTAGCAAAGGCGAGGTTTGCATGGCCCCCTTGTCATAGCGGACAATGGTACTGCCGCGGATGCCGACACCGAGACCGGCACCGGCACCGATGGCACCTGAACCGATGGAACCGACACCGACGGCGCCGAGACCAGCGCGGATGGTAGCGACGCCGAAGCCGCTAACGAAGCGAAGAAGAAGAAGTCGAGGACACGACGCCCAAACAAGCTCGGCACTGGAAGACTGCTGGTCATAGAGGTGCACCCCGGCAAATTCGGGCCAACAGAGCCGGAGGAATCTCGCAAATGCTATAGCAACCAAGTCGGATGCATCCTACGGGAAACCGCGAGCATCAACGACTCGGACTTAAGGAGTAAACCAAATATGGAGCACTTCCTCCTAACGAAGCTGCACAACAGATTCCAGTTCCCCGGCCGGAATGACGAAAAACATCCGTGGGAAGATCCTGCCATGGTCAAGATAAACAATGCCGCCATGGGCAAGTTCAGAACGCGTTGGCCGCCTGGAAAGATAGGGTGAAACGAGCGATTGAAAAAAAACCCTACTCCAACATTTGGGAGGACAATCCGACACTTTCGGAAGAGGAGTTTGAAAAATTCAAGGAGACTTGCGCTACTGATGAAACCAAGCGTAAGTCTGAGAAATTCAAGGGGATGTAGGAAAAGAACACGGGGAGCCACCGCCTGGGAAGCCGTGGTGACATTGACAAGAGGCCCATATGGGATAAGGAGGATGCGGAACGTGAAGCCGCGGGGATCCCAGACCCCTTTGCAGAGTTCACCCACCCGCAGGAGCGTGATTTCATCAGGGCCCGCTACAAGTGGGACAAGGAGAAAAAGGTTTATTACACGGACGCGCCCATGAGGAAATTGGTTAGATTGCTGGTAATTATTATTTGTCTACCTTATATTAGCTTCTGATCTAGTCGACTACATGTTGTAGTAACATTTGTGAATGGTTCACGTTTCTTTCGCAGAAAGAGCAACACAAGCTTGCGGCCGAAAGCGACTCGTCGTCTCAATCGTCGGCGAGGCCCAAGTGGGACACCCCTCTCAACCGGGCCTTGAACATACTGAAGGGACTCCCTTTGGACAACCGGCCGCAGTATGGACGTGTGCACGGCGCCGGAGAAGGGGCCACGTGGAAGTTCTACTACCACGGGGACCCGGAGGCCAAAAGGCAGAGAAGGAAGTTTAGTCAGGTGAACATCGACGAGAAGGTGAAACTTGCGGTCGAGAAAAATGCAGCTGATACCGCTCTAGCGACAAGAGATGAGATGATCCAGCAGGCAGTCAGTGCAGCTTTAGCTGCCTGCAGAAGTGATTTTGTAGCTTCGGTTAATACCTTGATTCCGGCTGTTATTGACTGGACGTGGAAAAATCTAGGCAAAACTGCAGCGGATTATCCCCGTCCCAGCTTCGTCGGGAGCAACTCGGTGAACTTCGCACCATCGCCTGCTCTCGCAACCGCACCTGCTCCCGCACCCACTCATAGCAGCCCGTCCTCCGTCTCTGGCATGCTCGGCGGGGCTTCCACATTGGCTGAGCTCGACGCCCTCACGGTAATTACGTGTCGCACCCTCATCAACATATCTATAATCTTCCGTTCTCGTTGCCTTTCGGATGTCTGACACATCGCACACATGTCTTCGCAGGCCGACGAAAATCCATGCACCCTACTCTACCACATCAACGGTCGGTTGGTGCATGTGGGAAAGGGTACAATAACCTAGCCCAAGGAGCGCTTGTTCCACGGCCGATAGATGCCCGATAACGTCTTCAGGGTTTCCGTGGCGAGTGTGAAAACTGCCTACGAGGGTTTGGCTCCACCGCTACGAACCGGGGGAGAGGACGACGAGAGCCCGGCGCAGCTGGGCCAATGCAAGAATTGGCCGTTGCTGTGGCCGAAGAATCTTCTTCGTGAGGAGGCGGTCGAGAGCACACCAACGACTACAATACCAATTCAAGGTATGACCACCACCCCACCCACGTAATTACCACCACCGTCTGTCGTGTTGGGTGAGAGCGCACGATGTGAGCAAGGGGGTCCAACCATCGCCCCCATGGAAGAAGATATGAATGATGACATGGATGAGGATGACCCTCTCCGGTACCTTAATACCGGCTATGACGACGCAGAAATGATGAGCCAGCCGCCATATGACTCAGGCTATGAGCGTGAAGATGAGATGCATGATGCACAAGAGCCGGAACATCCTCGGGTTGAGTGCAAAAAGTCTCTATTCATGCAATCCTCGCAGGACACGCCTTCGGATGCCGCCATAACCCAGGGTCAACTACCCGAGGGTCATGCAGTGCTTTGCCCGACAACACTTGGGGAGGGGGTCAGGAAGGGTCTGGAAGGCTCAGTAGCTCAACCCAAGAAGAAGCAGAGGAAGAGACCTGCGAAGAAAGGCTCTGCTACCGCCAAAGCTTCTTCTAGCAGCCAACCGCCTCCGGTGAACAGGGTTGCGGATAGTGTATCGATAAGAGATTCGTCGTTACTCCATGTCGCGGGCAAGCCGATGCTACCGCCGAACGGTCTCATGGCCATAGATGGGGATCTCAGGAGACTCCATGACCATGTGCTGTTGACAGAGAAGAACCTTCTCGCCTCAGAGGATCCAGGATACCCGCTATACATGGTTCGTGTGCCGATGGGCAAGGGCTACGTGGCTACATGCCCAGCGGATATCTTCTTCCTGCGGTTTGATCACATCTACGATATGTATCTCCAGAGGCAGTAGGACTTTACGCTCGTCTGACTTTTTGCACTACATATGAGCTACATCATCAGGAAAGAGCAAATCTCGCTAATCGCCGTAGCGGACCCCTACTACATGCATGAGGGCTTCCTGAGAATCAGCGATGTGGAACGTCTAGCTGCGACTAACTACATCGAAGACTTCATGGTAATGAATAAGGACAAGGAAAGGATTTTGCTGCCTTATCATCCCATATAAGTCATTCCCGGATAGCCGCTTTAACACATCCGTTGGTACATTTCAATCATTCCTTCGAACATAGGGAGGCTAATTTGAGGTGTATTTATTTTGCGCAGCGAGGGGCGCGCCGCCCTTATCATTCTTTACCCGCGAGTCTCCTATGCTCTGTATTTGGACTCGTCCAAAAACATGGTGAAGAAATACTACACAAACATTAAGAGTGTTCTGGATCATGCTCTCCTTGGCTTCAGCATGAGGGGTGGCCACATTCAAATCAAGAAACAAAGGAGGAACTCACCGGCTTTCTTACATAAAACTGAGTTCTGCCGCGTCCAGCAACCGGCAGCAAGTACGAACGATGGATTCTACGTCATCCATCACATGATGGAATTCAGAAGGGATCGTCAACAACTTGGCATCACATCTTCATCCGATGCCCATATCCGCAAATGGGCCGAAGCCATAGGAGCCGAACCAGATCATAAACTGAGAAATGACTTCTATCGCATCTAGCAGGACATTGCGACAATCATCGTGAAAGACGTCGTCGAAAAGAACGGGATGTTCCACGGCGGCCCTATATCGCGGGCTGACGTCCGAGCTCGCATAGGCCTATAGCGTATGGACATGACGCCTTTTACGAAGCTAGGGTGCACCCTTTCGGACATGGACGAATGGAAGTTCCCATGATTGACGATCACAATGATGGCGTGTCCATTGAATTTGAACTTTATGTATTCGACGCAACTTTGAAACTTTGTGATGTACACAGTCCTGCTGAACTTGCGTAGCGCTAGTTAATTAGTTACGATGAACTTCGTTAATTATGTTTACTATATGTTGCTTCTATTTGCTTATTCTTTCTCTTCATGTTGCTAAATTATATATATTATGTTGCATATTATATATCATTGAATGCATCTCTAACAGGTACATAGATCATCGATGGCGAAGAAGTGCTATGCCGTGTACATAGGGAAGGTTCCAGGAGTGTACGACGAGTGGCCAGAGTGTCGGGCCCAAGTGTACCGGTTCCCGGGCGGCAGCCAGAGAGGGTTCAATAGCAGAGGGGAAGCGGAAGCTAGTTACTTGAGGTTCACGCTTGCACGAGAGAGGGATCAGAACCGCCGCCTTATGAGCTACTACATAATTCTGCTATTCCTCATAGTGATCGCTCTTCTCTTCTATATCATAGTTTAGATGGATGATGAAACATGTGCATGTGATGACCATGTAGTTGCATGTATTCGAGACATGTGACAACTTCTATCGCTATTTCGAGATGATGACGAGAGACATCATTTGTGTTGGATCATGATGTTGATGATGACATGAGATGTATATGATGTGACTATTGTATGTGTATGATATGATGAGATTTGTATGTGTATAATATGATGAGACTATTGTGTGTATCATATGATAGAGACTATTGTATAAAACCTATACAAATACGGAGAAAATACGTAGGAAAAAAATACAGAAAATAATACGTAGAAAAAAATACAGAAAATAATAACAGTAGCGCGGGGTATGTGCGTAGTAGCAGCGCGGCCTTAGCAGTAGCGCGTGATAAATAGAAGCGCTGCAGCTTTTAGCAGTAGCGTGGGTTCAGCCACGCGCTACTGCTATCTTTGAGTAGCAGTAGCGCGGGTCAAAACACATGCTACTGCTAAAAGTTAGTTGTAGCATCGTATCAGTAGCGCGGGGACCCGCGCTACTGATAGGCCTTTAACCCGCGCTACTGCTAGGGTTTTCCCTAGTAGTGTTATGATCTCTCCAAACCCACTTTTATCAAAATTTCATAAGATTGAATATTCTCCAAAGTAGTGGGATTATTTTTACCTAAAGTTGACACTTACGAACCCACTTTCAATAGTATAGCAAATGTTATTACCAATAATAGATTCATCATGAAGCTCAGATAAATTCTCAAGATCACAATAAATATCATAATTATCACCCCAATCATGATCATCATAATAATTAATAGGCATAATAAAATAATCAACAATAGTGCCTACCGACATAATTTCACAATAAAAAGAAATATTTTCATCAATTGTATCATCTTCATCACTTGAGTCATAAGGATTATCATATTTTTTTATAACTTCTTCATTAGTAGGGGGACTGAAAATATCATGCTCGTCAAACTCATCATCCCCAAGCTTGTAGCTTTGCATATCATTAGCATAATTGACATTCATGGAATTCATACTAACATCATTTCAATCTCATTCAAGGAACTATCATGAATCTTTATAAAATTTCTTTTTTAGCACTTCATAGCAATTTTCAGATTCACGATTTTCAAGAAAAACTTTATAAAGATAACGAAGCACACTCAAATTTATCTTTCCTTCAAAAGAAACTTATAGCAATAGCATTTTCATCACTAGCAATTGGTTTATCATAATTAGGATTTTTGAAATGTCCAGCTAGTGGAGAAGGATCCATATCAATAATATATTTTTTAGCAAGCGAAGATTCAAGCAAATAGATGGCACATGGCAACACAAGCAGAGATAGCAACACAAGATTTTTTGGTATTTTTTAGAGGTTTTGAGAGGAGAAAGAGAAGGAAAATAAAAAAGGCAAAAGGCAAAAAGCAAGAAAAAAACAAGCAAAAAGAAAGTGTTTGTGCGAAGGCACCTGCTTTGAAAGATGAAGCCTCCTCGGCAACAGCGCCCGAAATTGTTTTGCTACTCCCGCAGGAGTTCCTGGATTTCCCCGAAGAGGAAGGGAGATGCAGGACAACAGCAGAAAGTATTTCCCTTAGTTAACAACCAAGGTTTATCGAACCAGTAGGAGGCAACACACGTGCAACGTTAGCAGCACCTGCACACAAACAAAATAATTGCTTGCACCCAACAAAGGCTAGGGGGTCGTCACTCCCATTGTTCTTGCTAGCCACAAGGTTAATCACAAATAGTAGTAAAGATAGCAAAGGATGATAGTAACTAGAATAGTAATAGTAAATTGATAGCAATTGTAGGAACTTGTAAATATATGGAGAATGGACCCAGGGGCCATAGGTTCACTAGAGGCATCTCTCTCGAAAGCATAATAGTGAAGGGTAAACAAATTATTGTTGGGCAATTGACAGAATTGCGCATAGTTACGAAAATCATCCAAGGCATAATCATTATATAGGCATTACGTCCGTGACAAGCAGACCGTTAAAATTACTCACATCTACTACTATTACTCCACCTCAAGACCGCCATCCAGCATGTGTCTCAAAGTATTAAGTTCATACAAATAGAGTAACGCATTAAGCAAGATGACATAATGTAGACAAAATAAGATCAATCAATATGACCAAACCCCGTCGTTTTATCCTTAGTAGCAACAATACAAATACGTGTCCTTGTCCTTTCTATCACAGGATAGGATCACCGCAAGTTTTAACCTACTACAAAGCACCTCTCCCACTAAAGATAATTCAATCAAACTTGGCCAAAGTAGAACGATAGATCAGAGAGAACAAAGCTATAAAATTACACAATAATGAAGGATCAAGAACTCAAAATAAACAAATGAATAATTTGATCATAAACCCACAATTCATTGAATCCCAACAAATACATCGCAAAAGATTACACCGGATTGATCTCAGAGGAGATCATTGTATTGAAGATCAAAAGAGAGAGAGAAAGCCATCTAGCTACTGCTATAGACCCGTAGGTCCTGTAGGAACTACTCACACATCATCATGGAGGCAACAAGGTTGATGAAGATGGCCTCCCCAATGGTTTCCCCCTCCGACAGAGTATCGGCAAAGGACTCCAGATGGGATCATGGCGGAACAAAGGCTTGCGATGGTGGAAGAATTGTTTCGGGTCTTGCTTTGAAGTTTTTGGAATATTTTGGAATTTATAGGCCAGAGATTAGGGAAAACGGAGCGTCGGGCGGCCCACAAGCTCACCCGGTGCGCCTATCCCCTGGGAGCACTACCAGGGCTTGTGGCCCCCTCATGTATCTTCTGGTCTCTCCCCGAAGCTTCTAGGGTCTCTTATGTTCCAAGCAAAATCACCGTAAAGTTTCATCGAGTTTGGACTTCAGTAGGTATGGTTTTTGTACGAAACAAAAAACATGCAAAAAACAGGAACTGGCACTGGGCACCAAGTTAATAGGTTAATCCATAAAAATAAAATAAAATGTCATATAAAGTATACAAAAGTAATAATACAATAGCATGAAACAATAAAAAATATAGATACGTTGGAGACGTATCAGGAGCCAACCAGGGCCCACAAGTCCAGGCCCCCCCCCCCCAAGGTGTGCGCTGGCCAGGCTTGTGGGACCCCTGGCAGTCCTTCTGACCAAATTCCAAGACTATAAGTTTTGTCTTCCCAAGAAAAAAATCAGAGAGAAAGTTTCATCACGTTAGATGATACGGAGCCGCTGCCACCTCCTGTTCTTTGTCGGGAGCCCTGATCTGGAGTCCGTTTGGGGCCCCGGAGAGAGGGGTTCATTGTTGTTGTCATCACCAACCCTTCTCCACCAACAATTTAATGATGCTCACAATCATGTGTGAGTAATTCTTTGTAGGCATACTGGAGGTAGATGGAGATGGATGCGATTTCTTATGTAGTCATGTCAATTTGTTAGGGCTTGATCCCTAGTATCCACTATGTTCTGAGATTAATGTTGCTATTGCTATGCTTAATGCATGTCACTAGGGCCGAGTGCCATGATTTCAGATCTGAACATATATGCTTTCATGAATATATTTGAGATGTTGATCTTACCTGCAAGTTGTATGCACCTATTATCGTTTTGAGCCTTAGACCCACAAGGTGACGATGATTTGGGATATCAACGTGGATGACTTTAACTTGAGGAGTTTATGTATTCACTATGTGTTAATGCTTTGTTCTGATTCTCTATTTAAAGGAGTGCCTTAATTACGCTTAGTTTCCAATAGGACCCCACTGCCACGGGAGGGTAGGATAAAAGATGTTATGCAAGTTCTTATCACAAGGATGTATGACTATATACGGAATACATGCCTACATATGATTGATGAATTGGAACTATTGTGTGTGTCTCTAGGTTGTGACAGTTACATATTGAATCTCATTTGAATATCCATTGCTACTCCATGCCTACGCTTTAATACTGTTGTCTTTGCTCAAGTTACTATTGCTGCACTGTTTGCTACAAAACCGCTACTACTCTTACTTTTGCTGCTAGTTTGTTACCACTACTATCATATTACCGTGCTACTAATAAATTGCTGCAAAGAAGTGATTCTCTGGTGTGGTTGAATTGACAACTCAACTACTAAGGCTTATAAATACTACTTGGCTGCCCTTGTGTCGAATCAATAAATTTGGGTGAAATACTACCCTCGAAGACTATTGCGATCCCCTATACTTGGTGGTTCATCAAGACTATTTTCTGGCACCGTTGCCGAGGAGCATAGCTCTATTTATTAAGCTCACTTGGGAATTAATTATTTGCTGCAATTTATCTTTACTATGAAGAACCTCCGAGACTCTAAGACCAAGATCATGCCCTCAAAGATGAGGGGAGGTAAGGAATTGCCAACTATCTCTACGCTTGATTCACCTACTGTTTTGAGTCAACTTGTGACACCACCGCCACATGCTTTACAATCCGATATGTCGCAAGTAATAGACATTGCTTCTGTTATTGATGATGCTTCTACTTTGCTTGGTACAACTGTTCCACTTGGTGAATTGCTAGATGCTCATATTGCTAAAGCTAAATAAACTGAATTTGCTGAAAATTATGAATCACGTGCTACACCTAGTACTCCTGTTAGAAGTAAAATATTAGAAGATGCTCCTAAAGATTACACTTTTGATGAGAAGATTACTAGAGATCTGATGGCCTATGACACTACTAAAGGCATAAACGGTTTTATTGCTATACTTAAAGAAAAAGCTATGAATAAAATGATGAAACATGATCCTACGTTTGCAACTTCCTATTTTTGTTGATGATAAGGACTATGAATTATCTGTTGATGTAAGTGCAATCATGCCCTTAATCATATTTTGATGTTGATGACAATATACATATAGGGGACTAATCATGTTTGTCAAGTGTATCTCAGGTTTAGTCCCAAAGGATTATTGTGTGGATCATGACTAATGAATTTAAATTGCTCAAGAGCGGAGAAACAAGACAAATAGCTTAGGCTCTTTTTGGTTTGCTCTTGAGTATAGGGATCCCGCACTATTAAGAGGGGATCATTGGCTCTCGTAAAAGACTTGCTCAAAACCCACGGATACCTCCCTTTTATTTTTCATCCACCTACAGTTCATCCCTGGGCTATCTTTACCTTTGTCCACAAAATCTCCCTAGGGTTGTGTTCATTGCCTCTGTCTCTCCGGACAACCGGTTGTCTCCGGATGTCTGGCATCTCTCTACTCACCGGACGACCGGTTCTCACCGGAAATCCGGTGTCTCTATCACAGAACAAAAATAGCAGTTTTCCGTTGTTCTCCGGACGTCCGGTCATCGGACGTCCGACTCTGACCGGAATTCCGGTGGTTGCCATACAGTATGAAATTAATAGATTTCCGGTCTTCTCCGGATGACCGAGGCACCAGACGACCGGCATTTACCGGACGTTCGTTGATACACTATTCGTGCCATTATTTCACTCTGCAACCACCTATTTGATCTTTCCAGCGGTCTGGGTTTGGGTAATTGTGTCGGACGTCCGGTCTGGGTTTTCGCTCCGAATGTCCAGTGTTCTCTGGACGTTCGGTATCTTCTCAGCTTAAGTTGCTCCAACGGCCATTTTTACACTGCCACAATATATAGCCCTTTACCAATCCGGTAGAGGGTTGACCAACAAATTGAAAAGATCCCAAAGAACCCTAGTGCTCCCACTCTCTCGATCTTACAACAAATCCTAGATCCCAAGTGCATTTTTGAGGATTCTTGAGTGTTGCTCCAATCAAAAGATAGATCATCTCCTTCTCCCTCTTGTGACCAAACGAATTTGTGATTTGAGCAAGTTTTGAGTGTTTCCCTTTGATCTTGTTACTCATGGAGGTTGGAGACTCCTAGGCGGTAGGAGTTCTTCGGTGAGGAATCAAACCATTGTGATTACCCCTGGAAAGTTTGTGAGGGTTTGGAGGCCACCCCAAGGTCTACCACTAGTGGTTGAGAATCGCCTTCATGGTGATATCTCAAAGAGAGAATAGGTTGAGCCTTCATGCACTACAAAAAAACACTTCCGTGATGATACGTCTTTGTCACAGTAGGTCACGTTTTCTGTCATGCATGTACATCCGTGACGATTTTATGACAGAATCAAGATAGTCATACATGTGCTATCGTAGAAGTGTTCCATGGCAATACTCAAATTAACATCATGGAAGTGTCCACTTCCATGACGATAAATGGCGCGTCATGGAAGTGTTTTTGTCAAGGGTGACCGACACGTGGCATCCACCAAAACGGGTCGCCGTTAAGCTACTGGGTTCCGGTTTGCATCCGATAACCCGTTAACAGCCCGGACCAATGGCGATTTTCCACGTGTAAAATTCTCATTCGCCGACGGAACCACGTGTCAGCTCGTCATCGTGACAGGTATCATCCATCCAATGGACGAGAGGCACCAATGGAACTGTGACACGTGGCACAGCCCAATAGTGGCCCATTTAGGTTAGAAAGGTTGGCCCAGTCAAAATAAGCGGGCTGACCCATTTACGGCCTACTTGCGTCTGCCCATTTACAACCACGGCCCATACGAGTTATGCCAATTCGGCCCATCAAAGGCCCGTTAAAGATTGGACACCATTGTGGCCCATCGTCAGTTCCAGCCCGTTAACAGCCTGCTATGTCTTTGGGCTCATTTGCGTCCCGAGCTTCTTTCGGCCTGTTAGCGGCCCATTCTAGAGATGGGCCAATATCCAGGCGGTACGACTTTAGGCCTTTTACCGGCCCATTCTGTAGTTGGGACAATTACCGGCCCGGTGTTTCTTTCGGCTTGTTAACGGCCCGCACCACAGATGGGCCATTTACGATCCGACCCTACTTTGGGTCCATTAGCAGCCCATGTTCTCCATGGCACAATTCCAGCCGGACCTGACTTTTGGCCTGTTAAAGGCCCTATTGTACATCGGCCCGCTTTTGGCCTGATAGTATTTCGGCCTGTTAACGGCCTGACATGGAAATGGGCCAAGCTTTAAGTGATGTCTATTTCGGCCTGCCAGTGGACCATGGGCTCGTCTCCATTATTGCAGCCCAATCGAGCTTTCGACCCGATAACGGCCTGGTAAGAGCCCTTGTTAGGATGGGCCCACATTCAAGCATGAAATCCATTTCTGGCACGTGATGGCCCATGATTGTAACAGGCCTCATAGATTGGACCATCGGAGCAAATATGGGCCCTTGTAGATTAGGGTCCACTTGTTATTAGTAGGCCAGCCCAATAACGGCCCACTTTAACAACCCATTTTCTATCTGTTCTGATGGCGTCCAGCTAACGTCCCCATTTCAACGATAGCATAGAAACCTACACTATACAATCCCCTAAAAAAACCTACACTATACAATAAAGAAATTTAGGCATAGAAACGAAGAATAATCCTACACTATACAATAAAGAAGTTTCGGCAGATTACATCCACTGGGCATCAAAGTACGTCACAAGTGATAATAAAGCGTAAACAAATAGCATATTTCATACACTGGGCACATACACCTCATACATCATGGACGCGCATCAACACAACTTACCATTTGCACTATGATTTCTTCAGAAAATAGGATTAGCCGGATTCAAATAGCACAAATTTCAGTCTACAAAATCTCCACTTTCTTTGTCGTTTCCTCAGTCTCTTGTTTCATTTTGTCGACCGATGCATCTGATTTCTGCACCTCCCTTCTCAACATGTTGATTAAATCTTGAGACTCATATGCACGCTGTCTTGCCGCCTCTAGTTGATGCTCTAGAACATCAGCACATTGCAATTCCAATCCATAATCATTTGATAACGACCATGGCGCACTGCTCTGAGAGGTTTATGTTGATGTCACTTTATCCTGAAATGTTTCTGTAAGTACACATGACTAGGGCAAAAATATAGTTACAACAGTGAAGCGAGCAAGACAGACTATCTTGTACATGGTAGACAGGACTAACAATAATGTACACGTCATGAAGCATAAGAAGGTGATATTTTAAAAATTATAAAGATGGTAGTCTGTGCAGCACACGTATAGAAATATTTCTTCGCTCACCAAAGGTGCATGATGTTGGGGCCAAATCGAAAACAGTGACAGGTTACAAATTTAAACCACGCGCAGCTACTGAACATTAGATATATCATGCGTATAAGTAAGCAAGCAGTTAGCCATTATGTAGCTCGTATTAACTAGCTGGAACATTGTGTGCCATGTTTCAAAAGAGACTTAGGGAGCATAATGAACTGCAGAGGGATTCATACAAACCTACTATAGCAAGCAAAACTATGCAATCATTAGCCTCGTATAAACTAGATTGTGAGCCTCATGCAGTAATAGTTGATTAATGGACTTCAAAGCTTCAGGCACACTTCGCCAGAATAATGAAATGGTAAGGCATTTAATTACGTTAACTAATAGTTAAGTACCCTACATCAGGCAACATTGTTTGGGCATCTCATTGACTGAGGACAAATAAAGAAATTGAAAAGAGTAATTTAACTATGCCTGAAGCAAACAAGCAATTGAACTGTTGTGTTGGCAGCATGCATACATGCACGCCTCAATAACATCCTTGGCTTGGCTACATTTGAATCAACTGATGTATCTTCTATATAATGGAACAAGTAATGTGACATTGTTTGCCCCCTATGAAGTATCTCGACTAGTATGTACTCAAGATCCTAGTAATGATAGGGAGGTTAATGATGGGAACATGTGTTTGGTTATGATATTTATGACATCGAGAACTCTACCATAGCAGGAAGGAGTTTCTCACTCTGTTCACTAATATAAGATGTTTTAGATATTTAAATGTAGACTACATCCGTACTGAAATGAGTGAACAGGCACATTAAAATGTGTTTACATACATCTGATTTAGAAAAAAGTTAGAACATCTTATAATAGTGAGCGGAGAGAATATTAATCAATGGCCCAATGACCGGGTTACAGGTGAAGAACCATACGCAAGCACAATGTCAGACAAATAGGATGTCCTGGTAATTGTAATACAGTAACTTACCATAACTGGTTGTACAGGCTCAGCGCTGCTCCTCCTTCTCTTGCAAGGCTCCTTCCTAATATCTTGTACTTGGAAATCCAGAATCTTTGCTTTGTTGTACCCCCTCTGCAAGGTGACAGAAACTAGTTACAGGTCTCCTTACATGGAAGATAAATATGCATACTTTCCAGTCTATGGGCAACACCAAAGCATGAGTTTATAACAGAACGACACCACATAATGAAACATGCCACATCTCTTGCACACACTCAAATGAGCATTTACTATGTGTGCGCTATGTATAAACTAGGCATACCTTCGTGAACTCGACCTCCACGTACTCTTGGGGAGTCTAGTTTAGTGTACAGGCAAACCTTTATGTCACCTATGAGTTATACAAGCCCCCACTACAGCAGCCATTAGTGTTTAAATCATTGACAAGCACTGTTTGGTCATGAACAACAAGTAATCAAAGCAAACAGTTCTAGCATGCCTGGTTGATACAAACAAGCAATTGAACACATGTGTGAGCAAATCTTCCACAACACTGAATTCGAATCAAGAAAACAAGCATAGAAGGAGGCTTAAAGACCATCACTTCACTGACCAGATTTAGGAGGCATTTAAACATCATGTGCAATGTATGAACTAGCATAAACATTGCATATTGCAGATTCTATAATGAAATGCACATGTATTAGGTTATGCTAGGTATGATGCCTAAATCTACACTATAGCAGGCAGGAGTGATTCATCATTGCACGCACAATTGAATTGCAAGGTTAAGGGCCAGTTCTTTTCCACCTTTTGAGAGCTTATTGTCAAAATAAGCCATAAAAGTTGTCAAGAACTTGTTTTTGAGTTATGGGCTTGGGCTTAACTTATTTCCACCACCCATTCCTTCACAACGAGAAAAAGCTTGGGCTGGGGGAGGGGTGCTTCCCGTAGAAGCTCACTTAAAATTGAAGGGGTATAGCGAAATGACTCTGTTGTTTGTCCATATTACACTGAAAATGCCGCTGGTTAGGGCCGCCTCACACCCGACCCCCAAGTAAAAACAAACAAGCAAGCGTTCGTTCCCCTGCCCGCTTGATCTCCTCTCCCCTTTCCCTCTACCTCGATCCCCTGCCTGCAGTGCTAGGGTTCCTCCAGTGAGCCGCCGCCACTGGTCCCATCTGCCCTGCTCCTCGACGATGCTCTCTCCAGCGAGGCTACATGGCCGGTGGGTAGGGCTCCATCTCCCCAGCTGCTCCTCCCTCTGGCACCGCCCCTCACTCTCCTGGTCTCCAGCAATTGCTTCGCTATGGTCCGTCCAACGCTCCACTCCGGCGGTCGCCGCCCAACTATGGCCGACGCCCCACTCCGACAGAAGGCCCCTCGTTCCCCTCCCCTCCTCCCAGGCCGTGGCCATGAGGTGCTATTGCAGGCTGAGCTCATACAACAAGGTGCGGATCTCCTCTGATTTTTCACCAAATTTTCATTCTGATCTACTATATGATGAATTGCTATGAGCTGCTGCTGCTGCTATATGATGAATTGCTATGAGTTGTTGCTGATGTTGTTGCTGCTATATGATGAATTGCTATGAGCTACTGCTGCTCCTATATGATGAATTGCTATGAGCTGCTGCTATATGATGAATTGCTATGAGTTGTTGCTACTGCTGCTGCTATATGATGAATTGTTATGAGCTGCTGCTGCTATATGATGCTTTCAGGTGGTGCTGCTATCTGATAAAAACCAGCCACTTGGACCATGGAATTTTGATAAATAATGGTTAATCATATAAATTTAGATAATTATCCTCTGTTCAGAAGACATTGGCCAAAGTAGATTGTGCCAAGTAGATGGTATCTTTGTATTTGCATTTTGAACAAATAATGATGGTCTGTTTTCCTATCATATTAATTACTGCGATGGGTTCAATTCATGATGTTTGCAAGTCAAATTTATTTTCATATGGGCAGCAAAATGACAAAATATAATGCAATATAGACATTTCACTAATCATACAACAGATAAGCTGAAAAAGCAGGCAATGAAAAGAACTGGTTAGCTTATTATCTGGAGCTTATATTCACATGAGCTTATTTTCATAGGATAACTCAAAATAACTGGCCCTAAGAACCCTGGTCAACAACAATTCCAAACAAATAACATGTCACGATGATTGCAATGGACTGACTTACCATACCACGTTGTATAGGCTCACCGTTGCCCCTCCTTTTTTTTTGCGATGTTCCATGAAAATGCCCCATACATCTTGTACTTTTCCATTGTTGCACCCCATCTACAAGTTGACACAGGTAATTTGAGATATCTCTACAAGATAATACATTGCATATCCCTTGCACATAATTAAACCACCAATTAACGATTGTGTGCATCGCATAAACTAGCCATGACTCTGTGTACTGGACTTGTAGGCACTCTAATGGAGCCCAATTTAGTGCACAGGCATTCCTTCATGCTACCTATGACTTTGTGTAATGTATGACGTCTATATCTCTAATTTAACAGCTAGTAGTGGTAATCATTGGCTACACAAAGGGATTACTGGTCGAAAATCCTAGCAAAGCACGCTGGCAGGCACACAACATACAAGAGAGAGACACACTTACAAGATCATAGCAATGCTTTAGTCCAAGATTTTGGTTGGCCAAGGTGTTAGATCCAGAAGAAACATCGTCCTTGTAGCTCTTGCCAGCTCCATAACATGTAATAGCAACCTGTTAGTATATTTGAAGCACATCTGGCAGGTGATGCTGGACGGGTTTAAAGGTGACAGGTACCTAGGTCGCGGCGGGTGCTTGGCATCATGCCAGACGGTGGGAATCAGGTTAGAAACGTCAAGGGTGATGACGCTACAGTGGCTGTCGGGGTCCGGTAAGGAGATCTAGGACTGTGGACGAGGGTGTTTGTGAAGCGGCTCCGCTAGTGTGGACGAAGCGGGTCTGAGGCCGTGGATGAGGGTGTCAGTGAAGCTACTCTGGTGGTAGGGTTGAGGATGGTGTCGACGATGCGAATCCGTGGCAGTGGACGAGGGCGTTGGGAAGCTGCTCCGGTAGGGTGGAAGATGGTGTCGACGAAGCGGATCTGAGGCCGTGGACTTGGGCGTCGGCGAAGCGGCTCTGGAAGGGTTGAGGATGGTGTCGGCGAAGCTGCTCCGGTAGGGTTGAGGACGGTGTTGACAAAGCGGATCTGAGGCCATCGACGGGGGCGTCGGTGAGGCAGCTCCGGGGGTGTGGACGAAGTGGCTCCGGTGTGGTGTAGGAAGGAGCCGCTGCAGATGCGCTATAGTTGACGAGAGCACCGGTGAAGCAGATCCGGCGTGGTGGACAAGGCCGGCACTGAATTGGTTGTGGTACAGTGGTGGATGAGTAGTCTACACTTTTTAGGGGAGGTGGGAGGTGTAGATGCGGCCGCAGAAGCAGATCAGGCGAGGTGGACGACGCCGGCAGTGAATAGGCTCTGGTACGCCAGTGGATGAGCAGTCTAGGGTTTCAAGAGGGAAGGCGTAGAATCGCCGATGATGTACGGACAGCGTGATGTAAGAAGCTCTGGTGCTGTGGAGTAGTCGTTTTTGCGGGAGGGGGTAGGAAATGGGGGTGCCGTGTGGTGGGGGGAACCGGAAGTTACCAAAGCAACCCCGACGTATTAGGTAAATGAGGGCCGTGTTGTTCTCCGTGCACCAAGGACAAAAGGGGAATTTTGCATGCTCCAGACCAGGTCACGGAAATTTTAGTAGGAGGCGGGAGATTTTGCCGCCCGCGGGATCGTTCGTATCCAGTTTCAACTAATTTTGGACAGTGCTAGCGGGAAGCCGGTGATGTGCGACTGTGTACACGGCGCCCACGTGAGCAATACTCTGGATGATGCACGGATAACTTGTTACGATCACACGGGCGCGGCTGAGCGTACGGGTGTAGCTGAGGCGCATTCATAAAAAACGGAGCAAACGCCCAGCCTATGTATTTCTCGTGTAAATATATAATTTTGTGCCATTGGTTATTTATTTGAAACACAATGCATTGACGTCTTAATTTCAATTATATTGTACAGTAACAAATGGATAATATAGATGCGCAAAAGAAATTGATATTATAGTTCGCAACTTAAAAGCGTTACCTCATATGATTACATGGCCCCCATTTCATAAATTGCAGTACCTGTTGAATTCATATATGAATCTGATGTATATTACTTCATAATAGGACCTTAAATCATCCAAAACTAATGAATTTGAATGCAACACTAACAATGGTGCATGTCCATGATAACTACAATGGTTGTTTGAAGAAATGTCAATATAACTTTGGCATGCACGATTGAAAAAGGCTATTTGAAAAAAAAAACTTATAAGATATGTGGGTGTCCAATCTTCATAGCGTTGAATCAATATTGTATCTTCGGCCACGATACGAAGTAGATATTGATTATGTTCAAGCGAGGCACGTCCTCGACTGTTAGATAGTGATACATGAATGAATTGTGCAATCTCTCTCACACACATACAAATCTCCCTTCTCCGTGGGCATCTCAATCACACACGCATGCTCCGTCTATTTCTCTCCATCCGTCAAGGATAGAAATTGTCTTTCTACCTCATCCTACAAGTCTCTCACACAAAAACACACACACTCTCTTTGTCGAACATGCCCACCCCTTTAATTCCGCCCACCCACTGCCACTTATGTCTCAAAGTATAACTACGTCTCGCACACATATCCCTAAGGTTAACTCGAGTCCCCGGAACCATATGAATCCATACAATGGGATTCCAACTGAGAACCTTTTGTTTTGAGATTTCAAGAAGAGTTCGCTCACACACACACACACACACACACACATTGTTTCTCTCTTCATTTATTTCGGGCATTTGCATGCACACCCGCTTGTTTATCTCCCTGATGTTTTAGGTATGCCTCGCACACATGCAATCTACCTATCCCCTAATATAGATCTGTAATGCACAACCTCTCTCTCTCTCTAAGTGTCTCTGGCACCCTCCCCCCTCCCAACACTGACAGGACCAGGGTGACACCTCGATCTTGATCTTAATCTATCTACTGGCTTCTCTCTCAAACACACACACACACACACTCGCTAGTTGTGTCTTTGTGCCTAGCACACGCACACTCTCAATACGTCTTTCTCTCCCTCCCTCCCCCCCCCCCCAACAAAGACAAGAGCAGGGTGACACCTCGATCCTGATCTTAATCTATCTACTGGCTTCTCTCTCAAACACACACACACACTCGCTAGTTGTGTCTCTGTGCCTCGCACACACACTCTCTCGATACGTCTTTCTCTCCGTAGCCCCCGTCGATATGTAGATTTCTCGGTGGTCTTTGATGGTGGGTTAGACTCATGCGCGCAGAGGTGTAATGACGATGACGCCAAATTGCAATCTAGACGATGCTTTTCTCTTCGACAACATGTGTGCATTCTTGTCTGTGTAGCCAGCTCGCCCATTGTGCCTTGTTTGTACGGGCCTGATGTGATGGTTTTCGCCCGGTTTTCTGTTAAATAACCGGGCAACTCTTTTCTTTGTTATTAATGAATTCGAGATCCTTCGGGGCAGACATAAAATATATCACTTTAAACCAATTATCACAGTAACTATAAAAAAGACAGATATATCCTGCTTGTTCGAGAAAGAACATCTAGTGGAGTGGTTAGCGCCCGATGCTCGCAACGCGTTGTCCTGAGTTCGAATCCTGTCGGAAACTTTAGTTTCTTGTATGTTTTTATATATACTTCTTTCTCTACCCTACTAACAGTGGAACCCACAGATAAAACGAGAGCAGGCACCATGCTACGTACGCGGATTTAACAGAGAGTACTTAGAATACAAGTTTAAGTATGGAATATTCATTTCTAAGCCCAGGCTCATCTGCACCCGCGCTAAATTATTTTTAAAACAAATACTAGAAAAATTCAAACAATTCCAATATTTTTGTATTGTAGATAATTTGGTGTGTGAGGTCCGCTCCAATTTTCATATCATTTAGACATCTTAGTAGCTCTCGGCAAAAAAGACAAATTTGGGGTCTGTAAAAATTTTTACTGCTCATGTACTGTTCTGACCCAATTTGACTTTTTTTGCTGACAGCTATTCAGATGTCCAAATGATCTAAAAACTGGAGAGGACGTCACGCAAAAAATTATCTACCATGCAAAAAAATTGGGAATTTTTTGAATGTTGTTGTGGATTATTTCTTGACCGGGTGCAGATGAGCCTGGGCACCGAATCGCTGCACTAATTTTTTAAGGATTGATTTGTTTCATTTTTTACTTTTTGTACGAATTTGTACCCACCGTGCAAGTTCATGTACTGTACATGTAATTAATGTGGCGCCCCGCCTGATTACCACCGTAGCCAGACGGTCGCCGCACACACCAGCCCAGGAAATCACTCTGGCGTGCTCGTTTACAACAAGTATCATGAACATAGGCACAACTGTAATAAGAATATATTTATTAGCCATTGTGGCTGGAATAAATACATCATGGTTACAAAGATGGGGCAGTGGAAAAAACACTAACTAAGGCAGCGCGGGCTTGGAGAGGCTCCAATCCACAGGGATCTGACTGGGTTACTCTTCTAGCTCGCGATTGCTTCGGCTTCTCGCTAGTGGACGTCGGATCCTTAGGTGAACCTGGCC
Source organism: Elymus sibiricus (assembly GCA_039707655.1). Lineage (NCBI taxonomy): Eukaryota > Viridiplantae > Streptophyta > Magnoliopsida > Poales > Poaceae > Elymus > Elymus sibiricus. The sequence continues at coordinate 314,651,975 of CM077676.1, forward strand.
ACGTTAAAGGCCGTTGAGTACTTTTGAATGTACTCGCAAGCAAACCAAATAACATATACACCAAGCATAGCAATCCATGGCATTCAAGCATGCATTTGTTATTTGAGCAACATTATCTATTAAGGCATAGCATATCTATTTAGCAATATTAATTATCAGGTCATAACAGGATTATCCAGCAATATAACTACTAAAATGAAGACAATAAGGTAAAGCATAACAGTAAATGCAATTGATCAAGTTCATTCAGATGATCCCTCCGGATCCAAGTTCTTACGGTCATTCGACCCTCTCTCTCATAGCCATCCCTTGGCTACATTCCAAACTTTGGACATCATTTGATGTCCGGGCACCTGCACCGTAGGTCTGACAACTCTTAGCTTTCTCTGGTTCAATAATAGCAATAACTTTATATGGTTTATTCCTCCAGACTCGACACAGACCAAATAGTGTGACCTAGTACGAACTGTGTCCCATGACCGAGGACGCGGCTATTCAAATAGATTTACACTCTGCAGAGGTCGCGCACTTTACCCACATGATGGACCTCCCGGCCTCGTACTTGAGTACATGTTCCCATTCGGGTGGACCGGTGCTGCTCCAACAAAACATGTCTATTGCCTGGCACTCTTACGGTCCCACCGACAATCATACCCCTTCCGGGTCATGTCCTGGGTGGCCCCTGTGTCACTCCTGACACCTGCCATCGTCGTGGCCAAACAAAACTGTCCCAAATGGGGACGCCGACTAAACAACTTGGGCTCACAAGGTTATCGCCGCCTACCGGGCCAGGGTAGCACGCACGCATAACCTTCCCTCTTTGGTGGCACCGATAAGAGGCAAGACAACAGACCAAGTCAAGGCCGTCCCATACCGGCAAATGTGGCTGCACTTGGAAAGTTCGGTTCAGTGGCACTATGACTCGATCCAGCCGACGGAGGAGGTTGTCATTATCAAGTCACATTTCTTAACATTGCAATATCAGTAACAATGCATGATGTAACAACTATGGAAACATAACAACCTATCTCCATATAATATCACAATGAGTCATTAGTGAAACAATGTTTAAATGGCAAGTTTATCACTTTACAAGGTTTAGTTGTAGGTTACGACCATCCGAACCCTTGCATGAAATCGGCAGATAAACCAATAGCCACTAGAACGGTCTTTACAACACAGATCTGGGATGTTAGTGGAATAACTCAACCCCGGCTCAAGACGGCTGAAAAGCAGCTCAGAGCATGAGACGGTGTTGATAAAAAGAAAGTAGCAGTCACCTAAGACGGCTGGAAAGCAGCTCAGAGCATGGGGTCACTGCTACAAAAAGAAATTCAACAACTGCACGAGACGGCCGAAAGCAGCTCAGAACTCGGGACAGTTGTTGAAAAGAGAAATATAAAGTCGGCATCCACCCCGGACGGCCGGAAGCAGCACAGAACACAGGCGTGGTGCCGTTACCAGAGAAAAGTAAGCAACGGTTCATCAAAATCATATACCGCCTACTATTATGCACTCGAACATAAACATATTCATTAATTATACACACAAGAATAACACAGACGCAATGCTTTGGGGCATATATCAGATGGTCGGCTTGATTGGGGGTCGATGAATTCACCGGAGAGAAGTGCGATCACCTCGCGGAAGAATTCGCCGGGAAAGATTCTCTCTCGAAGGGCTGAATATAGGGCATGTCATTTTCAAAATGTGTCAACATTGTGAAAATGGTTCCATCGGAACGGGCTCGATGAATGGAGATCGTGGGCTTTGGAATCACCTGAATCGGAGTTGCGGTTGAGAAGTTGTTGCCGTTCGTTCGTTAGGCAGAAAATAAACAAAAAATGTGCTCATTTCTGCTGTTAGCTAGCGAACGTCCGCAATTTAGGGGTTTCGGCCCGTGGCTGGAAACAGATGGCGCCTTTCTGAAAATATGCTTTCGCTGAAGTGGTCGCGTACTCTGTGGAGTACGTCTCCACTTAATCCGAGCTGGCAGTCCACCTCCCATTGACGGGTGGGTCCGGGCCCCACCGGTCAGGCATCTTCTCTCTCCTCCCATCCCCTTCTTCCTCCTCCATTTCTCCTGCCCGATGCCGCAGCTGGAAGCTCGGGCTCCAGTGGCCGGCGTTGCTCCGGTGGGCCTCGAGGACGGGGCAGCAGCGTGGATGGGATCGCCGGGGAGCACCGCGTCGAGGGGTGGGTGCCTTGGGCCGCGGGGAGGGCTGGGGTCGCGGCGGCGCACAGCGACAGAAGGTGGCGAGCTTCGGTTGGTGTGGGCGCTCTGGCAGCCGGGAAAGTTGGGCGAGGTCGCGGGAGAGCGGTGCATCCATCGGTGAGGTCCATGGGCACCGGGGACGGCGGAATACGCGGGTTGAGGGTGGAGGCAGTGGGGAAAGCTCGACGGCAATTCGAGCGCTCCGGCGAGAGATTTGGCCTGGCGAGGGCGCTGGAGAGGACTAGAGGGAGAGGGGAGGAGGTTGGTGAGCTTGAGGGGCCTCGGGGCTGGCTATTTATAGCCGCCCAGTGGCGAGGGGATGGGCATGGCCACCGCGTTAAGCTGGCCGGAGCTCCAGTGCTCGGATGCGGGACGGTGGCTGCTAGCTGGCATCGCGAAGCAGCCGACCTGACGGCATTCAAGGCGATGCGATGGCTCGGGGAGGAAGAAGCCAGGGGAAGAAGACGACGACCATGACACGTGCGCGTACGGCGGCGCTTGTCGTCGTCCGGCGAGGAAGGGAACGGAGGGGGAACCTGCTGGAAGAGGGGCGCGTGGACGGTGCGGAGCTAGTCGGCATAAGGGGACACGCCGGGGCTGCCCGAGCTGTCCTACCCGACGCGGTGGACGCGTAGAGCGCTGTTCCTACGTGCAGTTCACGTGGTCACCACGCGCACCAGCTATTCTGGCGCGTGTCTGCTTGCCACACCTTGTCCAACACGTCCCTCGTTGCTCATATGGATAAGATATGTCGCTGGAGGGACCAAGAGAGATCTAGGTTGATCAAGATGATCCAGAACAGCTTCTGGATAGCATTTTGGAGAAGTTACTAGGGTAAAATGGGGAAGGGATTGAAGTTAAAACCTTGTCAACGTGAAATACGGCAGAAAGGAGTAGATACTGGCAAAATTTGAAGTCATTTGGACCCATTTTGCATATACTTCCTTCACAAGGCACAAGCTAGTCTAGAGGCTAGGTTTTGATGCTGTGCTCAATTGGCTTGATGAAATGTGCTGAATTTTGGTGGTTGGCAATGATTTAGGTATTAAGAGGATCTGGTAAAATTTCAGCTCATTTGGATGCCCTATGAAGGTGTTTCCTTCACAAAGCTTTCTGCTGGACAGAAACTAGATGGAATTATTGGGAGAAATTGGCTAGATAAAATGATGTGAATTTTGACATGCTCACAAGATATAGGGAGTGTGAGGTCCTGGATTAATTTCAAGAACTATGGAGCAATCTAAAATATAGTTGCTTCACAATCTCAAAATAGGTCCAGAAACTAGAATTGGATAATGTGCTCAAAATTTGAACTATGGAACCTGGGTATTTGATGGAAATGGTGAAGATATGGATAGGAGAAGCTCCACAAATTACTCAGGATTTTTCCTGGCTACCAAAATGGTAGTCCCTTTGGAAAGTGCCCAAATGCAATATTGGCTTTAAATAGGAAAATGCAATTTCCTTTATTTAATCATGGCCAATATTTTTATGAGAGCTCAATATGATCACAATGAATATCTCCACAAGTTTTCATGAACTTTGGAGATGGATAGATATTTTTCTAGATTTAATTCCTTTAAACAGCAGAAAAATGAATTAATTTTAAATGAAAAATATTGCAAATGACTTGGCAATATTTTTACATATCCAGGGTTTATAGATGTGGGATGATCACTAGGAAAAGTCTGAGAAGCAAAGGATCAAAGGAAATTGGGGTTCCTTTGTAACTGCAGGAATTAGGGTTTCCCTTCCGATAACTCGGAAGGTAGGGTTTCGGCGGCAAAACCCTGGGAATATAGTTTGGGTGGCCAAGTTGGGTTGTAGAGAATCTCTGGTCTGATAGGAAAGGCAAGGCTATATAACCATCTTCATATGCCCAAAGGCGAGAGAAAATCCAATAACACCGAAAAAAAGACGGGAGTCAAATCCCGCGAAGGAAGAATTCAGGGAGCGAAAACCAGGGTGTCACAAACCTACCCCCCCTTAAGAAAATCTCGTCCTCGAGATTTCTGGGCTTACCTCCCGGCGAGGGGGACATACCTGTGTGCGACTTGGATCCATCAGCTGTCTTGTCTTCATCGGTTCACTTGCCTTTTAACTGCCTTTTCTGATGGCTCAGGTGTTGTCTTTTTACACAGCTACCTTGAATCCTTCTCTTTCCTGTCAGGTGTACCTTTTGTCCTGGTGTTCTATTATCTAGGGTTGGTGGGTAACGGGTAGTATCGACAAATAGCTTGGTTTCCATGGCCTGGAGCTAGCTGCTTCGGGTTTTATTGCGATACTTCGTACACTGACTGCCAAGGGCGAGACATCCTTTCTGGGTACAGGGCTCACATACTCGTATGGCCTCGAGTGACTAGGGGTGGCTTTCTTTCTATCTTGTCAGAAGGCTCAGTCTGGCTCTAGGTTCCGTACTGATGTTTCCTTCTGTCTTATGCATTCTAACTTTGTCCTTAGGTGATCCACAATCCAAGGAACAACATGACCGAACTATTACCGCCGTATCCCCAACTGAAATGTCAGGCATGATCACAAAGTAATCATAAACAGTAATCTCCTACTCCAATGACACCGTGGCATCTATGAACCATCGATGCTGACGTGTATGTGCTTTTAGCTATTCTATCTGAATGTCTTATTTCCAAGTGAATTCAGACTGTCAAACTTTGTCAATTACTGAGGTGGCTCTGCCATATATAGCCTCTGTAGTCCTTGTTATGACCACTGAGCTGAACATAGTATGGCTAGCATCCGGTGTATCTTTTGGAGCATAGCCCCTTATCTTGGTTGATGGCCCGTATTCACGATGAGTGCGGCAGGCTCACCTGTAACTGCAAATAGTGCATTGTTGTAGCCGCATATGCAAGATTCTGACAAGGATTGGTAATATCACCTTGTCTGTGAGACTTTACCTAACTATCGCGGATATGGTTTATCCGAAACTTCTTTATTCTTGGGGGTTCCTTTTGGGGACCTGTCATGACCTACCAACATGGCTCCTTGGTCATATCCCAGCTTGTCGGGCTTGTATTCACAACTTACTCTTGCATATCTCATAGGGATTGCTGTATTCATATCCTCCTTTGAAATATGGGGCCAATGTTTCTCTGAACATAGTCATTCCCATGTACGACTGGCTTGCATGAACTGATGAACTGGACTGCATGCTCACAACATATGCAAAGTAGGACGAATTTTGGATATGCACAGGCAGTTGGGGAGAAGTTCGTTTCATCCGTTTTGCGGTACGCTAGAGCCCTCCCGATCAACAGGACCCCGTTTCGACCGTAGGCACTCCAAAAGAAAACCGTTTCCTCTGTTTTGCGGTACGCCAGACCCCCAGCCAATGAACAGGACCCCATTTCGACTGTAAGCGGTCGAACAGAAGGCCATTTCCTCTGTTTTTCTGTATGCCAGACCCCGAGTCGATGAACAGGACCCCATTTCGGTTGTTCCGTCCAAGCCGGTTGGCTCCCGATGAACAGGACATGTTCTGACCGAGTCGCTTGGCTCCCGATGAACACGACGCTGTTTCCTCCGTTCTGACCCAGCCGGTTGGCTGCCGATGAAAAGGAGGCCATTGCAGCCATCCATTGCCTCTCCATGTACATGAGCCATGGCCATGCGTATGCGCGAGTACGCGTTCGAGACCCCACCCGTATGTACGTACGTGTCCGTATTTTTTGCCGTGTGGCTGTACGTACGTGTACACGATTTCGACGGGGCTGCCTGAACTGCTACGTCGGGGGCTCTACTACGACACGTGCCGCTCCTTACATGCCCACGGTTCATCATTGCAGAGAGACCGATCGACCAATATGTACGTACACGATCGCGACCAGACAGACAACGCTACATACGCTTCGACCGGGTGGGTCTCAGCTGTCAGGGAGGATAAGGAGGCACTTCCTTGCGTGCGAAGATATAGCTACTGGGTCCCAACTGTCAGGGGGGGAATCATTTTTTGTGCATAATAAGGAGGCACTTCCTTGCATGCAAAGATGTAGCTGGTGGGTCCAGCTGTCAGCCTCACCGCGTACAGTCCTCTTCCGATGGCTGTCGTTCATTGACCACGTTGACCACGCCGCACCGAGAGCACCAAGGCGATGGACGACGGCGAGGTCTAGGAAGGGAACGACGCGGAGCCGAGGAAGACACGGCAGTGGATGCCCACGCTGAGGGGAGTACGAGGGTTGACTAGTTCGGCTGCGGTGTGAGGCTGCCATCGCCGGAGAATAATAGGGGGTGTGGGTGAGTAGAGGGAAGGCCTGGCCAGCGGTGGGAGTAGGGTGGGGCGGTGAGGCCTGCGCGGCAGCACAACCGGCCACGGGAGGCAGGAGCAGGCGGTCCCGCCGGCGCTGGTTTGGGCGGCTGGAGCTAGAAGATCAGAGATTGAAGAAGCGGCACTGCCGTTGGATTAACATCCAACAGCAATGCTGCTACAATCGATTGTTGACTAAGTTGACAAAGCCCTGCGTACGCGTCAACTTAGTAGGCCCACAAGTCAGCCTCCAATTCCGGTGGGCCCCAGTTGTCATGGGGAGGAATCATTTTTTCACGTAATAAGAAGGCACTTCCTTCCGTGCGAAGATATAGCTGGTGGGTCCCATCTGTCAGGGGGAGGAATCAATTATTTTTCATGTAATAAGGAGGTACTTCCTTGCGTGCGAAGATGTAGCTGGTGGGTCACGGATGTCAGTGGGACGAGTCATTTTTTTGCTCGTAATAAGGAGGCACTTCCTTGCGTGCGAAGATGTAGCTGGTGGGCCCAAGCTGTCAGGGGGGGGAATCATTTTTCTTGCGCGTGATAAGGAGGCACTTCGTCGCGTATGACCATGGACCTCGTGGGTCCCAGCTGTTAGCCTCTCCACATACAGTCCTCTTCCAATGGCTGTCGTCCGTTAACAGCGTTGACGATGCCATCCGAGAGCACCAAGGCGGTGGATGACGGCTAGGCTAAGGGTGGGAACGACCCGGAGCCTGCACGGCAGCACAGCAGACCACCGGTGAGTACAGGTATGACCTGGCCACCGGTGGGAGTAGGGTGGGGCGGCGAGGCCTGTGCGGCAGCACAGCCGGCCACGGGAGGCAGAAGCAGGTGCTCCCACCGGCGATGATTTTGGACTTTTGGCGGCTGGAGCAACAAAATCAGAGATTGAAGAAGCATGATGGCCGTCGGATGTCAATCCAACGGCTACAGTTGTCAGAATAGTTTGTTGACTTTTCTTTTTGACCATTATAAATCATTTTGTTGACTAAATGGACATGCCTTGCACAGGCTTCGTCCTCGTTGGCCAACATTCTTTTTTGAGAACTCCTCGACGTGGGCCAACAAAGTAAGCGTCGAAGGCTTTGGCGGACATGCAGCCTATTTATTTAGTTTTTACAGCCCATTTGATTTTGTTTTCCAATACATCTATTTCCTGGGCTGGGTGAAAAAAAATACCTATTTATTATTTCTGAGAATTTACAGCCCATTTGATTATTTGTTCGGATACACCTATTTACTAGGCTGGATATAAAAAATTGCGGACATGCAGCCCATTTATTATATCTGTTAGTTTACAACCCATTTGTTTTTAGTAGAAATAGACCCGATTATTAAAAAAAAGTAGAAATAGACCCATTTTCTGGGACGGGTGAAAAAACAATGTTGGTCTGAATAGAGCATTTCCTATAAAAAAATTAATTCTGAGCTAGGAATTTTATTGAAAACGTTAAGTTGGGCTTGGCATTCTTGTATAAAAATATAACTGAGTTGTGCATTTTTTTTATTAAAAAAACATAGGCTGGGCTGCGCTTATTTTAGGTCAAAAGAAAACCTGGGCTGGCACGCGTCTTTCGGCCCAGTTGCATTGCTGATTTTCAACGAACAAGGCCTATGTAGTACAATACAACTTTACATAGGTACTCCCACATTCAACGACGCCTGAAATGGCCTAAACAAGTCTTTTGTACATTTTTTTAAAGTCACTGAACTCAAATTATAAGTTAAGAAAAAAGGCAGAGTCCAGTGAAACCTAATTAAAAGCTGTCATGAGCGAAGAAATAATGCAGCGGGTCCCACTTGTTAGCGGGAGAGAGAGAGAAACTGACCGGTCGATGCTCATGCATACATCTTTCAGCCATATGCATTGCTGATGCTCGGTACAAACTTATATAGTTGACACAATCATATACAACATCATAGCGCGTTGAGCTTGCATACAAAAATTTCACGCGGGCGTCACAATAGGGGTGGAAGCAGTGGATCGCTACGGGTAGGGCTATCTTGAAACCAACAAACTCATACATCATCGTTCATCGTCTTGATCAATGACGTGGAAATATCTTGAATACAGTGCAAAGAAAACAGACAGACAAACACAATAAGTTCTACTAGCACATTATGTTGACGTACACCCATTCCAAAAAAATCAGGTACAAAAATAGAACAGGTCATAATCAAATGTATTGGCACATCAGAGCTTGACACCTATAGCTCGGATATAAGTAGTACTCTATCTGAGAAGAATCAGCTGTTACCTCAAATTAGAGCACATCCAGGCAGCCAGCCCGACCTCTTCTCCCAAAGAAGAAGTGGCCTCCGCCACGCGATGGAGTAGGCCCTGTGCCATCAATCATTCCGATCAACATGGGGAACGTATGACATTGACTCCTGTAATGGACGTCCTCTACGGACCCCGCCACCAGTAGTGGCGGCAGGACTTAGATTGAAGGATTGACCTCTTCTTTGACATGAACGAAGACTCGATACTGGTACATACGTAACGTGGTCCGCGGCGGCCTTTGTGGCGACGAATAGTACAACCCCGGTTCCCGCACCGGTATCTCAACACCAATCACCTTCGGTATGGTGGACGGCTTCTTCATCCATGCCATAACCGTCAGAGCCCAGCTGTCTGGAGGAACAAACATACTTAAGAGCTCACCTCCTAGGTCGTTGATAAGCTCATTCATGGACTCGCTGTTCCAAGCCCGTCGAGGCATGTCGTGGAAAGTAAGCTTTGTTAAAAACTCAAGCTCAGAGGGCACCGAGCCCCATCCTGGGTGCCACCGATCAAAGCTCACCAGCGCGCCATCGCAGAACAAATGCCGGGAAGATTCGAACACACGACTGCATTCGAAAGTTGTCCGGAACCTGACAAAAAAATCAGCCGGTGGCGGACAGACTTCAACGAGCAAGTCACTTATTTGGATGTCGTGCGCAATGCCAGGAGCTTTGACCAGGTCATCTAGCGAGACGGGAGGCCGATCGCCGTTGATGGTTACCATTAGCACTTTGCCGGCAAACTGGTCGTGAAGCACCGCCATGCCACTGTTGAGCGACAGCACGCGGCGCCCGAAGGCAAGACGGACCTCAGGATCTCCGGCTGGGAGATCCGCGTTGACCGGCGACATGATAGTGCGCGTGAGTGCAGGGAGTAGAGGAGGCGGATTTGGGGGAACTGGGGTAGGAATCGAGATTCCAGAGGTGGGGGAGGTGCGGGGGATTCGGGATGAAAAGGTAGCATGAATTTCGAACGCGCGCCAGTACGCTCTTGCCGCGCAACCGCACGAAAACACCAGTGGCGCCCACATGTCGGACTAATATTTCTTTTTTTAGCGCCCGCCATCAGAGTTTGTAATTGGCCTGTTTGGCATTGCGTTACTACTCGGCCCATATTCAATGACACCTCGCATGGCCCAAACAAGTGTACATCACCAAAAAGTCACTGAGCTCAAATTATAACTTGAAAAAAGCATATATACACTGAACACTGGAGAATGGTGATGCCCCCATTTAGCACATCAGCAGTTTGAAACAAAAAACAGTTCACAACAACGATATATACAACATGCAAACACTGACTAGCACCTACTACTGACATAAACAGCAAGTCATGAAAGTTCACAAGTCTTGCTAAACCACCAAAACGCACCCATATGAAGCGCTCAGACTCTCGTGATCCACACACAAATCACAAAGTTCTAAACAGAGCGAACTAGTACATAGTAACAATGACATAGCCAAGGATAACAAAATTACAAGGAGTCTGCATAACAAAAGAGAACATCACCCATCCAGAACAAGCAGCTAAGACAGCAAGTCATTTGAAGAGGGATGATCCAGCGTCACAATAATTTGCAGCTCCCCTTCAGCCACCAGTGATTCGTAGACACCAGGACTCCACCCTTTCGACGCAACTGCCCCATTACCTACCAACCTCAAGGCTTGAACCACATCACTGCCTTTCGGAGTTGAGACATCCAAGGATCAAAGTTAATCCAGATGCCTTTCTCATTCTCACCTTCTTTTGGCTGCATGTTGTATCGTTGACAATCAGGGGCGGCTGATCCCGTAGACCGGTTCGCCGTGTACACACAGTTTTCCCTAGCAAACAGAGCCTCTCTGCCATCAGGATCCTTGAAGGTGATCTCCTGATTAATCGGATAATTGAGTCTGAGAAACAAAGAGTGTGAACCAAGGCTGTTTACCCGCCTCCAACTCAAAAATCCTGAAGGCCCCAACATGCTAGTATCCTGCTCATAGATGTAACATACATTCTCCGGATACTCATGTATTTCACGCTGCTTGTTCACAGTGGGGTTTTTGCAATATAAACTTGCCGGCTGATGCGTGCGAATGATCTTCAGTCTTTCGCTGTCGTCTGATCGAGCGAGGAACCAGTTGTGCTTCCCTGTTTTCGGCAAAGGTGGTGTGATTACAAAGGGCAGGAGCCATATGGACACTGCAACATATCAGAAAGGAGACAAAAAGGACAGACATTGTTAATGTAAGATCAGCATTGTTCAGAGTATGAGTAGGATAATGTAAGAAACAGCATTGATCTGTCCCTGTTGGAACTGAGAGGAAAATAGAGGGAAATGTATACTGGGGTCAAAAATATAGTAGTACCATGCATGGTTATGGTTATACTCATGTTATCTCGCAGTCGATTCTTCAGAGGAAACTAATATAGCCATGCATGTTATGTAGTCATGTTCTGTTCTCACAAATAAATTCTTTAGAGGAAACTAACACACCATGCATTGTTATATACTCATGTTCCGATAATTCTAGACGCATGGGCCAACTACAGAGGTTTTACGGGACCTCCTTTATAACTAATCTCACCCCCCCTGATTTTCAGTTGGGGTGGGCCCTTCACCTGATTTCTACCCAATAAGAAAATCCCAGCTCAACCTCTCCGTTGATTTCGTAAAAAGCAGCTCGTGTATGTAGCATTTCTCCTCATGTTCTGTGTGCAAAAATTTTGTGAGGATAATATTCTAGCCATTGATTGCTGAAGGGCGAATATAGGCATGTAGACATGGTAAGCATGACATGATTTCACTACTTCCATGTATAGAGTTTTCCATATGCACTTTTACTTCCCTACTAATGTATGGTTAGATGAAACCAACAGTGTTATGCATGTTTCTACATCATGAAAATGAGGAAACTAACATGGCTATTTATACACACTCATATTTAGTAGTATAAAGATTACTATAAAGTTAGGAGAATATCCATATCTTCCTAGCCGTTTGATTATTCAAGGGTACAAATTGGTTGTATAGACATGGTCACAATCACATAATTTAACTACTTCCAAATATAGAGATTACCATTTGGACTTCCAAATCTCCCTATTTTATTTCCTGATTTATGGCGTCTCTAATACATTGCCATAGTTCTACTCAAATTCTATAACAGGGATATGCCAATCATCACAAAAGTTCAAACAATGTCATGGCGTTATCATTAAAATCAGACAAAAACAGCTTACACGAGGCGTCCCAGCAATATGTGGTGCCATCTTCATTGTCGATCGCGTAGATGATGCCATTGTGTACAATAGCATCACAGAACTGTAGATCACCATCGATGCAGCTCTTCGAGGGGATTAGTGTCCACCTACAGTCGGCATCGCCGCAAAGATAGGCGACTCCGTGGTCGAACAAGGCAATTAGCTTGAAGTCTGTGTAATTCCCATATGCCGTGGGCACTTGGCAGATTGCAACCTTCAGCAAAACAAGGTCCGTCCAGCTGACTTGGTAATCTACAGGAAGTGGGCCGCGATGGCAAATCCCTATATGATCCATGGGAGGAAGGATAATCTCATGGGAGGTGTGGACGTTCACGAGCACCACTTGTTCCGGTATTCTCCGACGGCAGCCATCCAGTGGGAGTTCATGCCGACCCAGTACATACCTGCCAAGAAGTTTCGGGTGATGGTGGTCGGATCAAAATCGAGGGGCATGATGTGCGCCACCGTATCATGGTGAGCACAGTGGTGAGCACGCCATCCCGCAATATCAGATAGCAGCAAGCAGGGTGTCTTGAAAATCTCAGGCCTCGCTTCGACGATGGCTGCGTGCAGGTCCCTCGAGCATGCAGCCAGCCACACGGCGCTGGACATATCCATACGCGAACAATAGAGGTGGAGGATGTCAATGGGGAGATCGCTCCAGCCGCGGCTCATACGGATGCTGCGCGGTTCGGCTTCGGCCATGGTGGAGTTTGGAAGGTGGGGTTTTTTTAGGCTTGATTTACGGGGGAGAAGGCTCCCGGTGTTGGAGCGGCTAGCAAGTAGAATAGTGGTACTGGGGGAGGCGAGCGAGGCGAGAGGGTACGCGGGGGCACTGTGAGATGAAGAAGAGTGACCTCGGGATCTCTGGCGAGATGGAGATGGAGTGGTGCTAGGGGAGAGGGAGACGAGGCGAGGCATGCATGCTATACAGCGGCGGTGGTAGTGACTGCACAGGGTGAGGCTGACTTTGGTAACCCGAACACGCCGCCTGGACTAGGGTCACCTCAGGCGCAGGGTCTTGTCACTTCACTGTGAGGACCGGAAGAATAATATTTTGACCAACAAGTACTACACCTGTACTAATACTAGTACTAGTAACATAGTAGTATATCAGAAACAGGTTGTGCTAGCATGCCTCTGGGTTCACTTCATCCTCCAGGTCGCATCCATATTGCGAGCAGACCAAAATTCTCATGCATGCGGAAGCACGAAGAAGGCCTTTTTTTCTTTTTTGAGTATAATCGCATATTCCTTAACCAGAAAAGGTTACACACATACGTAGCACACACGCAGAATCATCGAGAAACCACCAGAAGAAGGCTTGGGATCTCAAACTCTGTGCCATGTTCTCTGATAACGCACATGAACTGTCTATTGTCCCCCCAAAAAATGTCTCGGGAATTAGAGCAAAGTGTAACGGGAAATGCCAAACCGATACGTGTACGTGGAGTAGAACTACAGTATGGAAAAAACTGAAACAAAATGGTTAGCTCTGCGGGTATTCGAATGCAGAAGTTGTGTGTCACACGCATGCGCCAATATCCATCCGAACTGGCACCTACTCGCATAGGCTTTTCGTTTTGCAGGCCGGTCTACCTAGTCGTCTTATCAACTGCATGCATGCCACTTCTCCATTAATTCTCCATCGGGAACCGATTTCCTCGGCTTCTTCACCTCTCCTTCATTTGCATTCAAACCCCACTGGATTCACACTGTTTTAACCTCCTGACATACCTCTGAAACCCCTTTAAATAATCATCTTCTTTCACTCTGTTTAACCACCATCTTCTTCCACTCTGTTTAGCCACCTAATCCTAATACTCCAAACCATAGGCCTCCGGTCTGGCGGTTCCAAATGGAGAAAGAGATCCGTATGCAGGTTTTTAGCGTCAAACATGTGATCAACGAAGGCTTGTTGAGGATAGCCGCCACCGTCACCGACCACGCAAGGGTTGTTCGGGAGTGGATCAACAATGTATCCAACTCCCTCAAAAATGTGGAGATGAAGATCGTTGGTCTCAACGCAGAGTACACCATGCTTGTCAGTGGGGAGACTCAATGCGCTGTCGTCCTTCAGCTGTGCCTCGAAGATGAAGTTTTGGTGTATCACATCATGCACGCACCCTCCATACCAGGTGAGCTCCACGATTTCTTGTCTCGGGAGGACATATTCTTATGTGGAGCAGCCATCGAAGGGGACAAAAAAAAGCTGGCGCCGTACAACCTTGATGTGAAAAAGACCGCCGACCTACAAACCAAAATTTATGTAAAGGGTTGTAACAAACCAACACCATCCTTATTCTATGTAGCAAATTATGTACTCGGGACAAAGCTTGAGAAGGGCGACGAGATGCTGGAATTAAGGTCGTCTGGATGGGAGATTTATCCCTTAACCTACAAGCAGATAAAATATGTAGCCTTCGATGCCCGTGTGAGTTTCGAGATAGCTACAAGGCCGAAGGAGCTTGTTGCGAAGCCGTCCCCCACAGAAAATGAGAAGAAGAAGAAGAAGCAGCAACATGGCACTATAGATGGATGAACTATTTCGCTGGTGTGCATGTCTTTCGAACAAATGTAGTAGCGTGGGTCCGCTTGAATATAATGAAGTATTTATCCACCTATTTATCTCTCCTACTCCTTGCAATGATCAATATGCAATGCATGTGTCAGACGGCATGACAGCTTGTCCATGGACACTGAACTACGGCGACCATCACATTTCCACCACTGCCACACGCGATTCCCACGAGGACACTCGAACCCACGACACCACGTCCCCCGACATGCGCCTCACCCCCTCACGGCCCAACCGCCCCTCCACCGCGTGCGCCGAGAGGGGAGTGTATCTGCTGCACCCCACCCTTGTGGTGCTCGTCTACCACACCTTTAAATGCTACCGTGATACAAGATTCTGAGCCATTGGATCGTGCATAGAGTGGCCAGCATCGGTTAGTGCGAGTTTTGTAGAAAACTCCCAAACATTTTTGAAATGGCGCTTTGATCCACGTCCTGAGAGGTTGTCCATTGGATCACAGATCTAATGCCCCTGGTGCATCCGTATCAGGGTAGCATATAAGGTGCGGTAGCACCAGATATTTTCCCACTCGTGCCAAACTCGAGATTTGTTTCTTATTTTTTTCTAACATTTTGTAACGTGGCACGGCATCTGGTGGACCTAAGCCTGTGAAAAAATATTGGAGTGCACTCTAAAGATCTTTATATGCTCCAGAGCAGCTGTGCATGTGGATAGTATCTTCTATTCCTAAATATCTATACAACACATTATCTATTTTCTTTCCTAGCCATGTAACCATGCCACATAAGCTAGGCATGCATGCAATCCATAAATTGCAATATATTGCGTTACTATCCATCATGCAATGCTGCCACATCATCTATTCATGCCTGTTAGTCATAGGTTTTTTTGCATTAGTCTTGATCCTTCACATTTTGTTAGAAATGACATTCTTTTTAAGTAGTCGCATGATTAATCCAAATATTCAATTTCAAAAAAAACAAATATTCATGTTCCATACACTAAACTCCAAAGGTCCGCCGAAGATGAGGTAGAGGACGTAGGACGAGCGCGCTGGAGGCGTTGTCGTAGGAGGAGGAGAGCTCGAAGGATAATCTTGCACGTCGGCCGCCACCTGCAAATTGGTGCGGGACTCCTCGAGCGCCCACTGGAGCTCGCGCTCCTTCAGGGCGCGGCGGAGTCAGGAGATTTTCCTGAACCACGATGGCCACCATGCAGTACTCCTCGTCGCCGGGGGCGCGGTGCTTGCGTCCCGACTCCTGGGGTACTGTCTGGAGCATGCGCTCATCCACCTCGTGAGTGGCGAGGATGCCATGCTCGTGGCCGTGCTGTTGGTGAACACGCTCGTGCGCCTGAGTGACGAGGATGTGATGTTCGCGGGCGTGCTGCTGGAGCACGCGCTCGTCCACGTCCAGAGCAGCGAGGATGCGATGCTCGCGGGCATGCTGCTGGAGAACGCGCTCATCCACCTTGTGAGCGGCGAGGACGCGATGGACCTCCTCGTGACCGACCAGGGCGTGCTACTAGAGCACGCGCTCCCCTTCGTGGCCGACGAGGGCGAGCCGCTGGATCACATTGTCCTCCGCGTGGGCGCGTTTCCAGTGAGGGCGCGCTACTCACAGCCGTCGAGGGCGTGCTCCACCTCGGCGAGGTCGGAGACTCTGTCGTCTTCCGAGGCCACGGCGCCGTCCACTTCGGCAACGGCTGCGTGCTCCGATGGGTGTTGTGTCCGTATGGGAGCTTGGAGCTACAGTACCAATGGGGGCGGGGGTTGACCTTTTCGTGGTTACACTTACACATCGTCTGACCGAGAAATATAGAATCTCAAGTAGCACAATATCTTGGAATGTGTCGGGGGCTGGCTAGTAGGAGTTGTACAATAAACATCACATGTACACCATATTTTGAGAAGGGTTTTGATGTAATTTGTGTGAGTTGGGCCAGCGTGGATGTACGAGTAGTACTACATCCATATCATTGACATGCATGCACGCAACAAACATTTGTGTGGAAGATTTCACCCTATGTTCATATATTATGTTTGAGAGTGGATTCGCTTTTTGTAATTGGAGCTCAGTTTTCCAAGAGAGAATCAAGAGAAGTGTGGTTCTTTGCTTGATTCCAATTTAGACTATCCATGTATTATTCTGAGAGATAGCTAGATATAGAGAGAATATTTGTGTCACAAAGACGGGGGGGGTGGCAGCGAGACCTAAAGAGAGAGGGGCATATGCGTGTTCAAAAGACCGTGTGTCTGTCGGAGGGAGAGAAGTGTCCGAAAGGGAGGAAGAGGGTGTGTGCGTGTGCGTGAGAGAAAGAGAGAGGGGGGCCATATGCGTGTTCGAAAGACTGATATGTGTGTGTGTGTGCCGGAGAGAGAGAGGAGTGTCCCAAAGGGGGAAGAGGGTGTGTGCATGTGCATGAGAGAAAGAGAGAGAGGGGGGCATATGCGTGTTCGAAAGACTATGTGTGTGTCACAGAGAGAGGAGTGTCCGAAAGGGAAGAAGAGGGTGCATGTGTGCGTGTGCGTGAGAGAGAGAGAGAGAGAGGCGTATGCGTGTTCGAAAGACTGTGTGTGTGTGTCGGAGAGAGAGGGGTGTCCAAAAGGGAGGAAGAGGGTGTGTGCGTGTGCGTGAGAGAAAGAGAGAGTGAGGGGGGTGCGTGTAACATCAACCTGTTATAGGATATAAACATAGAGGGGATCTACAAGGTTACATGGGCGGGGATATTGGGTGAGCGATAGTGTGTGTGCGATGAAGGGACACACAGACATCGTCTGTTTTCGTGTGTGAGAGCTAGATAGAGCCCGTCAGCATAGCTCAACGGGGGGGTAAGGTTATGTGTGGGAGAGAAAGAGAGAGAGTAGAGATAGAGAGCATTGCTTGTGTGTCACACGGAGACCTAACTACATAGATAGGGGCTGCGAGAAGGAGAGAATGGCGGTGTGCCTATTTTTTGATGGGATAGGAGAGAGACCAATAGACATGGATCGTGTGGAGAGGTGTGTGTGTGTTCCGAGAGAGAGAGAGAGAGAGAGAGAGAGAGAGAGAGAGGGAGGCGTGGACCTAGATACTGAGATGGGTGTTCATGTGTATGTTTCAGAGAAGGAATTGTCTAGCTGGTAGCCATGTGATGGCGACCCAATCTTTCGATGAGAGTGGGGATAACTATTGATTTGGTGGATTTTGACGTTGACTATCCAACTACATCATACGCGATGATACGAATCGACAATCGCTAATTAAACCAATCTCCTATGGTCACTGATATTGCCGTATGCACGATCAACCTGAATAACGAGATCGAGTTCCAGCAAGCAACCGAAGAACCGACAAGAACTAAGATAATGCAATCTAAATTTCTAATATGAATTAATTAAGGATAATGGTGGGGGTTCCTAATAGACGATCTGAACAAGGCGGTAGTCATACACATCTCGCAGATGCAAATTCTAGCGAAGCTAAACAATGTCTAAACGAAAATGCGAGTTTTAATATAGAAAAAAGGTAGCTATATATCTATATCTATAAAATATAGTACTAGATTTTTTATTTCTATATCTATATCTATACTACTCCTTCTGTTTTTATTTACACCGCATATAGCTTTGATTGTAGTCAAACTTTATAAACCTTGACCAAGTTCGTAGAAAACAATGTGAACATTTACAGTAACAAATTTACATGATGTGAAAATATATGCAACGATGAATCAAATGATATATATTTGGTGGTGTATATGTGTTGCTGAAAGTATACAAAGTTTGACATTTGACAAACCTAATATGCGGTATTATGTATTATATAATATATATTCATTATTTTTATGTAGTCAATGCAAGCATTTGCACGTATACGATATAAACCGTTGATTGATGTTGATCCAATGGTCCAGGTGGCTGGGATTCGGATCTACTATAACCTAATTGTACCCAGACACATTCTTCTCGAACCAGCAGTGCGACAGTGTGATCGATCCACACAAGAAGCTCGCAACAAGACCTCCAGATGTGCCACGTGGCTTCATGGGTGCCCCCCACATCATATTATTCGTAATACATTGACTGAGAAAAGAGAGAAATCACCCGAAACAATATCTTGCCCCAATATTGTTCCTACGAAGTTGTGTCGTGCACGTACCGGAGTACTAGTACTCTAGTAGTATAACTTTGTACAGTAGTAGTTGTACAGTGGTAGTAGTACAAACTAGTATGGAGTGTTCCTACACTATCGACACGACTCCCATCTGACACCAAATTTCTTGGCGTCCGTGCTACAGCGCTCTTCCCCTCCTCGTTTCCAATTCAAACTCAGCGGACGCATGGCAGGAGGGGTGGGGGTTTGCCGATAGTCGGTTTGCTCAACTGTGGTCCCACATGACAGTGAAAATGCTAGGCAACACGCCTTCCCTAGCTATGCGGCGTGCCGGACCGACCGTGGATTACTCCCAAGTCCCGACCGTGTGGGCGTGCGACTCGAACGCGGCAGGCTTTTCATTTTAAAACTATATAGTATGAAAATACATTTCAAGGTGCATCTAATCATATTGATTTCACATTGTGAATGTTGATATTTTTTAATATAAAGTTAGTCAAACTTTACAAAGCTTGACTTTGATCAAACTTTATATGAAGACTAAAAAGAAACCGATGGAGTATAAATTGTAACATTATTATTTTTTGAAATATAAATTGTAACATTTGGTTCTGCTCCTTGACGTGATCGATAGATAGAAATGACGATTGAAAACGCTAGGGCGGGGCTTTTCCCGCGCGGTAAGCGGGGGAGTTAGCTAGTTTGGCACATCGTCGGTTTCCTCACATGCGGTCCCACATGTTAGTGATAATATATGCCTAGCCAATGCGCGTTGACCGGTGGGCCGGAACGACAGTGTGGGATGCGACGCGAACGGGACAGGCTTGTTGTACGCGTTCCAGTTTCTCGTTTTGAACTTGCGAACGGGACAGGCGTGAAGCACGAGTAGTTTTGAATTTATAAGTTCGGTCGTAGTTTTGAATTTACGAGTAGTTCGGTAGGTTGGGTCAAGCATCGTACGTAAATTATGAAGTTGGTGCAAAAGGTAAGCACAACGTCCGTCCTGGTATGTTGGTCCCCTTTGTGCCATATTTAACTAACAAAAAATTAATGCATGTCACCAAAGAATATATCCTTGAATTTGTACTTGAACATAGTTTCCAATGATATTAATTTTGTGACATGCATTAACATATTGTTAGTTAAATCTAAAGTCAAAATTTGGCACAAACACACGAAGGTGACCAATAAACCAGGATGGAGGTACTACTAGTTACAATGATGCATATAATTGACGTCAAATGTGAGCAAAGGGATCACACATGTCTTTATCGACTGGAATGAGAATGCGATACAATAAGAATTAAGGCCACGACGACGCGATCGCAGTGGTGGTTACAGGAAGCAAGAAGAAAGATGCATCCATCAACGACCTCCTCCTCCTCGACTCAGTGCGCCGGGCCACCGACCGGCGGCTGAGGAGCAGCGACTTTTGTGGCGAGGTCAAGGTGCTTCTGAAAGAAGGCGTCCAAGGCTTCCAGCCGGTTGAGGAAGGCCAACGTCATAGCGTCCTCACTGGCCTTGTAGAGGCCTATGTACATGACTTGATCATACACGTGGATGTGTAGGTCGATGAATGCTTGCAGGGCGATGTGCCTCGCGGCGAGCGCGACCTCGAGGTGGACATTCTTCATCGCGTCAGCGGCCAGTCGCAGGGCAGGTGCTTCAAAGATCGGTTCTCTCCATGGAGGCCGATTAGGGTGGCAGGCAACGAGGAGCCTGGGCGCGCGGGCTGGAGGAGTACAGCGATGTCGTCCGCGAGCTTCTTGACGACGGTGAACTTGTTGATGGTGTCGACGATCATCTTGTCCAACTGAGAGTCGTAGCTGGCGTCGAAGCGGGCTATTAACCAGCTGGTCCAAAGCACCGGCGCGAGACGATCCACGATGCCGTGCAATAGGCCGGCGTCTCGGATCATCTGGCACACCCGCAGGCCGCTCGTGCGCATCGCCGCCATGGGTGTGGCTTCTGGTCACTTGGTTTGGGAATTGGAGTGCGCACTGTTGCGCTTAGTGTAGGTGCGTAGGTGCATATGATCTGGTAGATGCATTGGAGTGGAGGGGCGCCTTTATAAGACTGCAAACTGCGTCGCATTCACATCGAGCTGCCTCCTTTCCACTTCTCCCATTAATTACTTCCCTCGGCATGCTAATTGAAGGAGGATGCATCATTGGCCGTTCAACGTTTCGGGAACCGCTACCCTCTCCCTCGTCTTCTGTCAAACCGTATCGGGGACTGTCCTGGTTTACTAGTTTACCCTCCATTTCTCAAAAAAAAATTACCGTCCTGGTTTACTAGCTGTAAAGTACTAGTAGAGAGTGGTGCCCCAGCCGAGGGCACCGCCCGCTGCATGCCCGGCTGAACACACCTCCTCGCCGCATTCAAACGCCTCCATTAAACCCGCGTGGAAGCTTAGAAACCTACTCCTGCCACACGTCCGTCCATGAGCGGGCCGGCATTAAACTCAACGCCGGCCGAGCTCCTCTCGTCCGCCCTCTATTTTAACTGAGGCCAAACGACGGGAAAGAATCACACCCCTCCGCCGCTCCCCCATCTCCTCCTTCACCATTTTCTCCACTCTTCCGATGGCTTCCGAAGAGCAGTTCTCTGGCATACAAGCCGGCTGGGTGGCCCACCGAGCCCGCCGGATACGAGCGAGGCAGCTCGCTGCTCCACCTCCCTCGCCTAGCCCGACGGAGCCAGTTGCCGCCCCAAGCTGATGCGTGGTTCAGCAACTCGCCGCTCCAGGCCAGCTCGATGAGGAATGGCGAGTTGCTCCATGCCGGCACGGGCGTCGAAGCTCCCGTGTCTACGACCGCACCTCCCGTGACTGCGACCGCGCCTCCCGTGCCTGTGGCCGCACCTCCCGTGCCTGTGGCCGCGCCCCCCATGCCTGCGACCGCACCTCCCGTGCCTGCGGTCGCGCCATGTAGGCAGAGACAGAAGCCAGGTGCGCGGAGAGCGACGAGTCGGTGGCCAGCGCGTCCGCGTCTGCCACCATCATCGAGGAGAAGTAGAACACGGGAGGCCGCCGCCGCTTGGGTCCCATGAAGGCCACCGCCGAGGCGACGACGGCGTACACAGCCGGTGGCTTGCCCGGTTCTTCTCATGCGAGAACCTTCGTCGACCCCGCAAGTGTCTTGATCGGGCTGCCGGACATGAGGAAGATAAAGGGATCCGTGGGCGACCATTTAGATTAGGTATTAATTATACCTCCAGAGTCGGACTAGCACTGCTTAGTTGATGTAAATGTAATGAAATCCGTCATGTTTATATAAAAATCCGGCATTTTTATATGAAATCTGTCATGTTTATATGAAATCCGGCCGTGTTTGCACGAATTTCGTCTGGTTGGTTCGAGTTGTTGTCAAAATGTATGCGGCTAGCGTTGGATGTCGTCGTGTACGCGAACGGATGCGGGAGGAAATTTGTTGGTTGCCGTTGGAGATGCCCTTATGCTGGAAATTATAGTCACATCAAATCCATGTGAGTTAATTACATGTATGATTCTGAAAAACAAAACGTTAATTGCATGTACAGTAACTTGCACCGTGGGTACAGATTCGTACAAAAAGTAAAAAAATGAAACAAATAAATCCTTCCAATCCTTAAACTTGTATTCTAAGTACTCTGTGTTAAATCCGCCTACGTAGCAAGGTGCCCGCTCTCATTTTATCTGTAGGTTCCACTGTCAGTAGGGTAGAGAAAAGAAGTATATATAAAAATATATAATAAACTAAAGTTTCCGATAGGATTCGAACTTGGGACAACGAGTTGCGAACATCGGGCGCTAACCACTCCACCTGATGTTCTTCCTCGAACATGCAAGAGATATCTGCCTTTTTATATCGTTACTGTGATAATTTGTTTAAAGTGATATATTTTATGTCTGCCTGGAAGGATCTCGAATTCATTAATAACAAAGAAAAGAGTTGCCCGGTTAATTAATAGAAAACTGGGCGAAAACCATCACATCAGGCCCGTAAAAACAAGGCACAATGGGCGAGCTGGCTACACACACAAGAATGCACACATGTTGTCGAAGAGAAAAGCATCAAATTCGGCGTCATCGTCATTACACCTCTGCGCGCGCGACTCCGACCCCACCATCAACGACCACCGATAAATCTACATATCTAAAGGGGCTACGGAGAGAAAGACGTATCGAGAGTGTGTGTGCGAGGCATAGAGACACAACTAGCGAGAGTGTGTGTTTGACAGAGAAGCCAATAGATAGATTAAGATCAAGATCAAGGTGTCACCCTGCTCCTGTCTTTGTTGGGAGGGGGCGGGAGAGCGAGAGAAAGGCGTATCGAGAGTGTGCGTGTGCTAGGCACAGAGACACAACTAGCGAGTGTGTGTGTGTGTGTGTCTGAGAGAGAAGCCAGTAGATAGATTAAGATTGAGATCAAGGTGTCACCCCTGGTCCTGCCAGTGTTGGGAGGTGGGAGGGTGCCAGAGACACTTAGAGAGAGAGAGAGAGAGAGTTTTGTGTTACAGATCTATATTAGGGGATAGGTAGATAGCATGTGTGCGAGGCATGCCTAAAACATCAGGGAGATATACAAGCGGGTGTGCATGCAAATGCCCGAAATAAATGAAGAGAGAAACAATGTGTGTGTGTGTGTGAGCGAACTCTTCTCGAAATATGAAAACAAAAGGTGCTCAACTGGAATCCCATTGTATGGATTCATATGGTTCCGGGGACTCGAGTTAACCTTAGGGATATGTGTGCGAGACGTAGTTATACTTTGAGACATGAGTGGCAGTGGGTGGGCGGAATTAAAGGGGTGGGAGTGTTCGACAGAGAGAGTGTGTGTGTTTTTGTGTGAGAGACTTGTAGGACGAGGTAGAAAGACGATTTCTAACCTTGACAGAGGGAGAGAAATAGACGGAGCGCGCGTGTGTGATTGAGATGACCACGGAGAAGGGAGATTTTTATGTGCGTGAGAGACATTGCACAATTCATTCACGTATCACTATCTAACAGTCGAGGACGTGCCTCGCTTGAACAAAATCAATATCTACTTCGTATCGTGGACGAAGATACAATATCGATTCAACGCTATAAAGATTGGACACTCACATATCGCATAAGTTATACTCTTTTTTTTTCAAATAGCCTTTTTCAATCGTGCATGCCAAAGTTATAGTGATATTTCTTCAAACAACCACTGTAGTTATCATGTACATGCACCATTGTTAGTGTTGCATTCAAATTCATTAGTTTTGGATGATTTAAGGTTCTATTATGAAGCAATATACATAATATTCATATATGAATTCAACGGGTACTGCAATTTATGAAATGGATGCCATGTAATCATATGAGGTAACACTTTTAAGTAGCAGACTATAATATCCATTTCTTTTGCGCATCTATATTATCCATTTGTTACTGTACAATATAATTAAAATTAACACGTCAATGCATTGTGTTTGAAATAAATAACCAATGGCACAAAATTACATATTTACACGAGAAATACATAGGCTGAGCGTTTGCTCCGTTTTTTATGAACGTGCCTCAGTTACACCTGTACGATCGGCCGCGCTCGTGTGATCATAACAAGTTATCGGTGCATCATCCGGGTTATTGTCTTTTTTTCTGGGGTCGACTTCATACGAGTTATTGCTGACGTGTGCGCCGTGTACACAGTCGCGCATCACCGGCTTCCCGCTAGCACTGTCCAAAATTAGTTGAAACTGGATACGAACGATCCCGCGGGCGGCAAAATCTCCCGCCTACTTCTAAAATTTCCGCGACCTAGGCTGGAGCATGCGAAATTCCCCTTTTGTCCTTGGTGCAAGGAGAACAACACAGCCCTCATTTACAAAATAGGTCGGGGTTGCTTTGGTAACTTCCGGTCCCCTCCACCACACGGCACCCCCATTTCCTCTCCCCTCCCGCAAAAACGACTACTCCACAGCACCAGAGCATCTTACAGCACGCCGTCCGTACTTCATCGGCGATTCTACCCCCTTCCCTCTCGAAACCCTAGACTGCTCATCCACCGGCGTACCAGAGCCTATTCACTGATGGCGTCGTCCACCTCGCCGGATCTACTTCTGAGGCCGCATCTACCCCTCCCACCTCCCCTAGAAACCGTAGACTGCTCATCCACCACTATACCACAGCCCATTCAGTGCCGGCCTTCTCCACCGAGCCAGATCTGCTTCGCCGGTGCTCTCGTCAACCGCAGCGCATCTGCAGCGGCTCCTTCCTACACCGCACCGGAGCCGCTTCGTCCATACCCCCGGAGCCGCCTCACCGACGCCCCCGTCGACGGCCTCAGATCCACTTCGTCGACACCGTCCTCAACCCTACCGGAGCCGCTTCACCGACACCATCCTCAACCCAACCGGAGCCGCTTCGCTGACGCCCAAGTCCATGGCCTCAGATCCGCATCGTCCACACGATCGTCCACCCTACTGGAGCAGCTTCCCGACGCCCTCGTCCACGGCCGCAGATCTGCATCGTCGACACCATCCTCAACCCTACCACCGGAGCAGCTTCACCGACGCCCGTGTCCACGGCCGCAGATCCGTATCGTCGACACCATCCTCAACCCTACCACCGGAGCAGCTTCACCGACGCCCTCGTCCATGGTCCTAGATCTCCTTACTGGACCCCGACAGCCACCGCAGCGTCATCACCCTTGACGTTTCTAACCTGGTTACCATCGTCTGGCACGATGCCAAACCCGTCCAGCATCACCTGCCAGATGTACTTCAAATATACTAACAGGTCACTGTTACATGTTATGGAGCTGGCAAGAGAAACAAGGACAATGTTTCTTCTGGATCTAACACCTTGGCCAACCAAACTCTTGGACTAAAGCACTGCTATGATCCTGTAAGTGCGTCTCTCTCTTGTATTTGTTGTGTGCCTGCCAGCGTGCTTTGCTAGGATTTTCGACCAGTAATCCCTTTGTGTAGCCAATGATTACCATTACTGGCTGCTAAATTAGAGATATAGACGTCATACATTACACAAAGTCGTAGGTGGCATGAAGGAATGCCAGTGCACTAAATTAGGCTCCCTTAGAGTAAATGCAAGTCCAGTACACAGAGTCATGGCTAGTTTATACGACGCACACAATCGTTAATTGGTTGTTTAATTATGTGCAAGGGATATGCCATGTATTATCATGTAGAGATGTCTCAAATTAGCTATGTCAACTTGCAGATGGGGCACAGCAATGAAAAAGTACAAGATTTCTTAGTACAAGATGTATGGTGCATTTTCATGAAACATCGCAAAAAAAAATAGGGGCAGCGGTGAGCCTATACAGCGTAGGATGGTAAGTCACTCCATTGCAATCATCGTGATGTTATTTGTTCGGCATTGCTATTGGCCAGGGTTCTTAGGGCCAGTTATTTTGAGTTATCCTATGAAAATAAGCTCCTGTGAATATAACCTCAAGATAATAAGCCAACCAGTTCTTTTCATTTCCTGCTTTTTCAGCTTATCTGTTGTATGATCAGTGAAAAGTCTATTGCATTATATTTTGTCATTTTGCTGCCCATATGAAAATAAATTTGACTTGCAAACATCCCGAATTGAACCCATCGCAGTAATTAATATGATAGGAAAACAGACCATCATTATTTGTTCAAAATGCAAATACAAAGATACATTCTACTTGGCACAATCTACTTTGGTCAATGTCTTTCAAACAAAGAATAATTGCCTAAATTTATATGATTAATCATTATCTATCAAAATTCCATGGTCCAAGTGGTTGGTTTTTATCATATAGTAGCACCACCTTAAAGCATCATATAGCAGCAGCAGCAGCTCATAGCAATCTATCTATCTATTATATAATTAAAATAGAAGACAAATAAGACACGATGTTAATCCACATAGACTAATATTATTACCACCGTTTGATCAGAATAACAATGGCTCAGATTTAAAAGATTTTGCGTAACATGTCAATATGTACGTGTCTGGAAATTGAACTGTCACGTCTATATGCATACGCACGTGCATAAGGTACATCAACGGAGTCATGGAAGAAAGCACCGGTTCAGGAAAAAATCAAAGATTAAATTATCTCTACCACTAATATTAGATATGGACGGATGATTTTTTTTTTTAAAAAAGTGGAAGTTACATATCCAACTATTGTCACGTACAGTTCCTAATCGGAACTCTCGGAAGGAAAAAAAATCAAAGATTAAATTATCTCTACCACTAATATTAGATATGGACGGCTGATTTTTTTTTTTAAAGTGGAAGTTGCATATCCAACTATTGTCACGTACAGTTCCTAATCGGAACTCGGATGGACACATCAATAACTCGGTAAGCCAAGGACACGCCCCAAAAATACACGGCTGGACGCATCCATCAGCCTATTTTATTGTCATATAAGGACTCCATAGGCACATGGCCAGAACTCATCCATAAAAATACACAGCCGGCCGCACCTAGCAGCCAGCACACGCCCACCATCGGCGTGGAAATCTAAGACACCCAGCAACTCTCGACTCAGCGCCACGACCAGGAAAATTGAAGCCAACCAACTCTACGATGCCGTGACTTGACGATGCCACCACCAGGACAATTGAAGCCAAGAGACTCTATGACGCGAGATGTTCAGACTTGGCGCTCAGCAAATATCGAAGCCAGCCCAAATTATGAAGTGGCATGCAACTCAATTTCTACATTAGTCACACCCAACCATCTGAGTTTCCTTCTCACCTAAATCAACAAGGTTAGTAATTATTATTACTATGAACTCGCTTTTTTCAGCTACAATCTTCATATGCACATTATCAATTGACAACTACTTTTTCAATCCTTTTGAAGCAATGCATTTTAATCCTTTTGGACTGAAAACGGCAGGGAATACAAGAAGCTGAGAGATCAATAAGAGACCAAAACTTGGATGTTTAAGTGAAAGTAACAAGAACATGGGATACAATCAATCCTACAACTGATGAACTTATGAGCCTTGATGTGATCTTGATGGATGAACAGGTTTATGCTATACATATTTAATTGCAGACTGTTCTATTGTTCCAAAAACAATCAATAAGTGAGTCTTGATGTGATCTTGACAGATGAGCAGGTTTATTCTATACAATTTTAAATGCGGACTATTCTATGGTTTCAAACAACAGTCGATAAGTATATATTTTAGTTCTTTTGATACAGGACCAAACAACTCATGCTACCATACGTAAAAATCGGATAGCTACTTATAGATCAAAGGATAACTGAGAAATCTATTTATCCATTTAGCAATTTTAAGGTTGTGGAAGGAACAAAATATGGCCCACTGAACAATGATATTAGAATAATTTTTGTGTAGAATACACAGAGAAAGGAGGTGGAAGGATCAAAAGGATCATCGGAAGTTTTTCCTAATTACTAGAGTTTGCTACCAAGGACATACTACAATAACAAGCATAATAAAAAGATAAACAATGCTCAGGTATGTCATAGTTGTAAATCAGATTTTGGGCTAATCCATCATTCTAACTATGTGGTAACTAATCACCAAATTGAAAGATGTAGGATTATTGAGAGTTTTTCAAAATTACTACTTTGAGTCTGTTACCAAGGACATACTACAACAAGAAGCATATAAAGGTAAGCAATGCTCAGGTATGTTACAGTTATAAATCAGATTTCGGATTAATCAATCATTCTAACTATGGGTAATTAATTAGCAAATTGACAGATGTCATCGGACTACTTAACCAGATGAAGCATGTTGAACAAAAAATAACAAAGAACCCAAAACCGTCATATATCCGTGATATTGAATTTCTAATACGAGAGTAAGTGCACAGTGTATACCAATGTCTTAAATTTTAATTACACTTCCTCCATTGCCATCGGCATTAAATTTTTAGGCTTAACATTTTGGGCTGAAACCAAAGTTATGATATGGGAATGTTTGCTTATTATTTGAACGAATATGTAATCCAAAAAACAAACCGTCTTACAGTGACCTAAACAATGGTGCAAAAGTTCAATGGTAAGTCCAATAATTTCAAAAACTCATCTTTTAATTACAAAATGTAATAGATTAATTGTTGATTGGTTTGTGCCTAAAGTCAAGAGGTACCACAAGAATACATACGGATCTAGATATATCCAAAATTCAAGAACTTTTTCACAAGTATGAAACACTATCTATTCTGATCTACTGATAACACAATGAAGCAAGTCATAAATACATTACTTAACGATGAATACTCATATGCTCGATGTCTGTCATCTAATGGAACATTTATGCCTGTCTTGAGATGTTGTACTTGAAATAAATAAGTACTATCTCTTCTGTTTTTCCTCACTGATTTATCTTGCAGTATGCCGAACAGTTGATAGATGACAAAGTGGACACCATGCTGGAACAAGAAACAAAGAAGCAAGACATGCCAGCTAGAAGGGAGATTGATTTTTCCACCATACACACTCTTAGATTTTTACACGTGTATTATTTTTAAATGCATTTCATTTTGCAGTCACAGAATAATGATGGATAAGTAAAGCCTGGAAAACAAAGAAATTATCTGTAAATTAATGGATAAGTAGCTTATTAATTCAATAGTAAGGCACACTATATGTACACACAAAGATTTAGCAAGAGTACTTGACAAACCAGGATAAGAAGGATACTTATTAGATTATAACAGTGCAAATGCTAACACTATGAAAAGCATGTCATATTGTAATTTTTGAAAGACGTGCAATTTTTACAGCTTATTGTCCTAGGCAATAAAACATCTATACCTCATACAGCCTTTTCAGTTCAATAAAACCATTAATATATCTTAAATATCATACGCACCACCAACACATATAAAAATCTAACCATTGCATGTCAATTAACACATATGAACCAAATAACAATTAATAAATTAAGGCCCTCTTGCTAGGACATGGTAACAACAAATAAAAGAATAGAACACTTTATAGTGCCATGGATGAATGGAAGGCATAATATACCATTATACAACAATATTGGTTCCTATGGGCACAAAAGGTTGTCGAATCCAGAAAGAAAAAAGGTGTACAGAAATCATAAGTGTACTGCCCTACAACATTTATAAAAGTGGCAGGAACCTTAATTCAGGCCTCAAAACTCTACCATTAGACAACAAGATTCCAGAAGCAAGGTACAAAACAATGGGTGTGGCTACTTCAGATGCCTTGCATCCATGTGTTCACCATATACCATTGCCTCTGTGTGGTAATTAGGATGCAAGAATCCAGAAAGAAAACTAGCCCCACGTAAGCTGAACTTAAGAACTTAACCTGCAACTAGGCACATGCATGTCTCATATCAAGCTGATGCTTTTGCTACCTGGCTGAGTAAAAGTGCATGTAAACCTCTTTTTTTCTTTTCTTTTTACTATCAATCACTAATTAGATGCAAGAATCGCTTGCTAGGTTGAGATCAACTTAATTCAGGCAGGTCCATACGTTTGACTTACTCTGTTCTCTACTGCAAAATTTAGAGGACTAAGTATAAGTGTCATTTTCCACAAGGAAAGTTGTGGTATGAGTATATTGTAAAACAATGTAATGATAAAAAAAACTTATTTTGATTTCTAGATCATTCCCCTTCACCAAAACTTATATGGCTGCAGTAACACTTACATTTGGTAGGACTCGAGACAACACCATCAATGAAGAGGACAACAAGTAATCAGCCGCCCGCAGAAGCTACTCACATCCCTGCTCCGTGAGCTCCCTCACTACCTCCGCGCCACCAACATCCAAAGCACCCGGCCATGGCAAATATGAGCAATCTCCGTGGCCACGTCTCCAGACTCAAAGAGGTTGCCGAGATCCGTGCACTCACCCAGCAACATGCGCCACCACCCCATGGAAGCAAAATTCGGAGAAAAGAAACGGCATGTAGATATGGGATAGCTTGGGTATTAATTTCCTGATGGCCAGCACTGAGATCTTCCTTCGCTGGCGACAAATCGGAAGAAATGGCGAATGTGGATGAGGAGCCTGATGGGGATCGTACGAGAAGAGGGGGTAGTTCTTTTTTTAGAGAGAGAAAGGGTATGTAGATGACACGTACGGGACATAGTCCATTTTACCTTTTTTCAGGGAACACAGGTCGTTTTACTTTTCTTTTGAGAAGATCACGGGCTGTTTTACTTAGAAAAGAAATTGTACATAGTGGTACATCTCGACTCTAATGGGCTTGCATAAAAAAAATTGGGCTTCATAGATGGGTTATGTAAAGTTTCTCAAAAAAAACATGGGTTATGTAAAATTAGGTACTTTTTTTAGGGGCGGTATCCTTTTTTTTTAATTGTTTGGATTGCTTACCACATGTGTCACGTGATGTTTTTTTTACCGCTTCTCTGTATCAAATACACGGATCCACCGCTAAAAGAAAAAAATATCAAATACACGGATCCTAGAAAACGTAAGAACCCATAAAAAATGCTCTTAAATAGCTGCGTTGACCAAACAACCAATCCATAGGGATCAAACCCAGGTTTGATGCTTTGGTGTCTCATAAAAGACAGAATATTTGTTCAGTGGGAGGAGATGTTTCCGTTGAAAGCGAGCCGCCTATGGTGACTTTGTCAATCTCAAGATCCAATCCGCCGGCTCAGTCTCTCGAAAGTGCTCATAGGGGTAGGGTGCGCGTGTCTGTGTCTATACTGTGTCTCTTAAAAAAAGAACTTACAATTTTTTTAACAATAGATAATCAACAAACATTTTGCATCGCATCAAAATCTACACCATTAAACACACTTGTCGGAGTTCAAATTAGAAGCTAAATACTTTTAGTATTTTGAAACCATTACTCAACGATTCAATGATTTTTAGTGAGAAAAGAAAGTACAAAAAAAATGACATGGCAGAATAAAATAAGAGGATACTGAAAACACATACAAAGGTGAACAAATAATAATATAAACCCCAACCCACCACACAGATCAAACCCCAGGTTTAATGCTTTGGTGTCTCATAAAAGGCAGAATATTCGTTCAGTGGGAGGAGACGTTCCTGTCGAAAGCGAGGCACCTATTGTGACTTCATCAATCTCAAGATCCAACCCGCCGACTCAGTCTCTCAGAGGTGCTCATAGGGGTAGGGTATGCATGCGTGTGTTCATAAGGGTGAGTGTATGTACATGTTTGTGAGCGTCTGCGTCTGTACTGTGTTTCTAAAAAAAGACCTTTAGATTTTTATTTTACCGTAGATAATCAACAAACATATTGCATCACATGAAAATCTATACCATTAAACACACTTGCCGGAGATCAGATTAGAAGGTAAATATTTTTAGTATTATAAAACCATTACTCAAGATTCAAAAGAAATGATTTTTAGCGAGAAAAGAAAGTACAAAAATGGCACGGCAAAATAAAATAAGAGGATACTGAAAAAACATATAAAGGTGAATAAACAATAATATAAACTTCCCTGAAATGCATGTTAAAATTTCTAAACTTAAATACCAAAAGGCAGATCAACTACTCTGAATATTAAATGGCACACTAAAAATATTCTAGCCGCGCAATTGCACGGGTGCACCCGCTAGTTCATCATATAGCAGCAGCAGCAACAGCAGCTCATAACAATTCATCATATAGCAGCAGCAACAACAACTCATAGCAATTCATCATATAGCAGCAGTAGCAGCTCATAGCAATTCATCATATAGCAGCAGCTCATAGCAATTCATCACGCAACAGATCAGAATGAAAATTTGGCAAAAAATCAGAGGAGATCCTCACCTTGGTGGATGAGCTCATCCCGCAACAGCGCCTCATGGCCACGGCCTAGGAGGAGGGGAGGGGGAACGAGGGGCCTTCTGCTGGAGTGGGGCATCGTCCGTAGTTGGGCGGCGGCAGCCGGAGTGGAGCGTTGGACGGACCATAGCGGAGCAGCTGCTGGGGACCATCAGAGTGAGGGGCAGCGCCAGAGGGAGGAGCTGCCGGGGAGATGGAGCCCTACCCGCAGGCCATGGAGCCTCGCTGGAGAGAGCATCGTCGAGGAGCAGGGCAGATGGGACCGGTGGTGGCGGCTCGCAGCAGGGACTCTAGCGCTGCAGGCAGAGGGAAAGGGGAGAGGAGATGCGGGCAGGCAGGGGAACGAACGATTGCGTGTTTGTTTTTACTTGGGGGTCGGGTGTGACGCGGGCCTGAGCAGTGGCGTTTTCAGTGTAATATGGGCAAACAACAGAGTCATTTCGCTATACCCCTTCAATTTTAAGTGAGCTTCTACGGGAAGCAACCCCTCCCCCCAAGCTTTTTCTCATTGTGAAGGAATGGGTGGTGGAAATAAGTTCAGCCCAAGCCCATAACTCAAAAACGAGTTCTTTAGAGCTTTTATGGCTTATTTTGACAATAAGATCTCAAAAGGTGGAAAAGAACTGGCCCTTAACCTACAATTCAATTGTGCGTGCAATGATGAATCACTCCTGCCTGCTATAGAGTAGATTTAGGCATCATACATGGCATAACCTAATACATGTCCATTTCATTATAGAATCTGAAATATGCAATGTTTATGCTAGTTCGTACGTTGCACATGATGTTTAAATGCCTCCTAAATCTGGTTAGTCAAGTGATGGTCTTTAAGCCTCCTTCTATGCTTGTTTTCTTGATATGTAATTCAGTGTTGTGCCAGATTTTCTCACACATGTGTTCAAATGCTTGTTTGTATCAGCCAGCCATACTAGAACTGTTTGCTTTGATTACTTGTTGTTCATGTCCTAACGGAGCTTGTCAATGATTTAAACACTAATGGTTGCTATAGTGGGGGCTTGTATAACTCATAGGTCACATAAAGGTTTGCCTGTACACTAAACTAGGCTCCCCAAGAGTACGTGGAGGTCCAGTTCACGAAGGTACGCCTAGTTTATACATAGCGCACACATAGTAAATGCTCATTTGAGTGTGTGCTAGAGATGTGGCATGTTTCATTATGTGGTGTCGTTTTGTTATAAACTCATGCTTTGGTGTTGCCCAGAGACTGGAAAGTATGCCTATTTATCTTCCATGTAAAGAGACCTGTAACTAGTTTGTGTCACCTTGCAGAGGGGGTGCAACAAAGCAAAGATTCAGGATTTCCAAGTACAAGATGTTAGGAAGGAGCCTTTCAAGAGAAGGAGGAGCAGCGCTGAGCCTGTACAACTAGTTATGGTAAGTCACTGTATTACAATTACCAGGACATCCTATTTGTCTGACATTGTGCTTGCATAGGGTTCTTCACCTGTAACCCAGTCATTGGGCCATTGATTAATACTCCCTCCGCTCACTATTATAAGATAAGAAGTTCTAACTTTTTCCTAAATCAGATGTATGTAAACACATTTTAATGTGTCTATTCACTCATTTCAGTACGGATGTAGTCTACATTTAAATATCTAAAACATCTTATATTAGTGAACAGAGTGAGAAACTCCTTCCTGCTATGGTAGAGTTCTCGATGTCATAAATGTCATAACCAAACGCATGTTCACATCATTAGCCTCCCTATCATTACTAGGATCTTGAGTACATACTAGTCGAGATACTTCATAGGGGGCAAACAATGTTACATTACTTGTTCCATTATATAGAAGATACATCAGTTGATTCAAATGTAGCCAGACCAAGGATGTTATTGAGGCGTGCATGTATGCATGCTACCAACACAACAGTTCAATTGCTTGTTTGCTTCAGGCAAAATTGTTCTTTTCAATTCCTTTATTTGTCCTTAGTTAATTAGATGCCCAAACAATGCTGCCTCATGTAGGATACTTGTATAACTATTAGTTGACATAATTAAATGCCTTACCAGTTTATTACTCTGGCAAAGTGTGCCTGAAACTTTGAAGTCCATTAACCAACTATTACTGCATGAGGCTCACAATCTAGTTTATACGAGGCTAATGATTGCATAGTTTTGCTTGCTGTAGTATGTTTGTATGAATCCCTCTGCAGTTCATTATGCTCCCTAAGACTCTTTTGAAACATGGCACACAATGTTCCAGCTAGTTAACACGAGCTACACAATGGCTAACTGCTTGCTTACTTATATGCAAGATATATCTAATGTTCAGTAGCTGCGCGTGGTTTAAATTTGTAACCTGTCTGTGTTTTGGATTTGGCCCCAACATCACGCTCCTTTGGTGAGCTAAGAGAGATTTCTGTATGCGGCCTGCATAGACTAATATCTTTATACTTTTTAAAATATCACCTGCTTATGCTTCATGACGTGTGCATTATTGTTAGTCCTGTTTTGCCATGTACAAGATAGTCAGTCTTGCTCGCTTCACTGTTGTAACTATATTTTTGCTGTAGTCATGTGTACTTACAGAAACATTTCAGGATAAAGTGACATCAACACAAAGCTCTTAGAGCAGTGCGGCATGGCCGTTACCAAATGATTATGGATTGGAATTGGAATGTGCTGATGTTCTAGAGCATCAACTAGAGGCGGCAAGACAGCGTGCATATGAGTCTCAAGATTTAATCAACATGTTGAGATTGGAGGTGCAGACAAACGATGCAACAGTAAAAAATGAAACAAGAGACTGAGGAAACTACAAAGAAACTGGAGATTTTGCAGGCTGAAATTTGTGCTATCTGAATCTGGCCAATTCTATTTTCTGAAGAAATTATAGTTCAAATGGTAAGTTGTGTTGATGCGCGTCCATGATGTATGAGCTGTATGTGCCCGGTGTATGTAATTTGTTGTTTGTTTACGCTTTATTATCACTGTTGGCGAACTATGATGCCTAGTGGATGTAATCTGCTGTAATTTCATTACTGTATAGTGTAGGATTATTCTTCGTTTCTATGCCTTAATCTCTTTTTTGTATAATGTAGGTTTTTTTGAGTGGATTGTAGAGTAGGATAATTCTTTGTTATTATATATGCTATCGTTGAAACGGGGTTCAACAGGCCCAATCTACGTGGGCCCATAATTGCTCGGATGGTCCATTCTACGAGGCCCGTGACAATCATGGGCCGTCCCGTGGCGGAAATGGATTTGGGGCTCGAATGTGGGCCCATCGTAACATGGGCTCTTACTAGGCCGTTAACAGGCCGAAAGCTCGATAGGGTCGCAATAATGGAAACGTGCCCACGGGCCACTAGCAGGCCGAAATGAACGTCAGTTGAGTCTTGGCCCATTTCCATGTCGGGCCGTTAACAGGCCGAAAGCAAATCGGCCATAGGTTGGCCCATATACAGAACAGGCCTTTAACAGGCCGAAAGTCATGTCGGGCTGGAATTGGGCCATGGAGAACATGGGCCGCTAAGAGGCTGAAAGTCAGGTCGGAATGTAAATGGCCCAACTACGGTGTGGGCCGTTAACAGGCCGAAAGATACACCGGGCTGGAAGTTGGCCCAAATCGCTAATGGGCCACGAAAAGGCCGGAAGACGTACCGCCATGAGTTTGGCCCATTCCTATAATGGGCCTCTAACGGGCCGAAAGACGTACAACCTGGAAATTGGCCCATCTCTATAATGGGCCTCTAACAGGCCGAAAGAACCTCGGTCGGCAAATGAGCCCAAAGACATAGCGGGCTGTTAACGGGCTGGAACAGACGATGGGCCGAATGGTGTCAAATCGTTAACGGGCCATTGATGGGCCGAATTGGTAGATCTTGTATGGGCCGTTTTTGTAAATGGGCTAGACGAAAGTAGGCCGTAAATGGGCCGCCCCACTTATTTTGACTAGGCCGGCCTTTTTAGCTAAATGGGCCTATTTTGGGCCGTGCCACGTGTCACTGTTCCATAGGCGCGTCTCGTCCATTGGATGGATGACATCTGTCGCGACGCCGAGCAGACACGTGGATCCATTGGCCAATGAGAATTTTACACGTGGAAAATCGCCATTGGTCAGGGCTGTTAACGGGTTATCGGATCCAAAACCGGACCCGATAGCTTAACGGCGACCCGTTATAGTGGAAGCCGTGTGTCGGTCACCCTTGACGAAAACACTTCTATGACACGACATTTATCGTCATGGAAATGGACACTTCCGTGATGATAATTTTAGTATTGTCATGGAACACTTCTACGACAGCACAGGTATGATTATCTTGATTCTGTGATAAAATCGTCACGGATGTACATGCATGATAGAAAACGTGACCTACTGTGACAAAGACGTATCATCACGGAAGTGTTTTTTTTGTAGTGGTAGGTCTTGTTGATATGTAGCAGATCTGGATGCAGCAAGTTCGCGTTCTTCTTCCAGAGCATCCTGGCGAGCTTGTTCATTATCAGCCTCCACATAAGCTATAACTCTGGGAGAGTCATGATGAATATCACTTGAAGCACTGCTTCTGCACCATAGACCAGGAAAAACGGCGTGTAGCCTGTTGACCTATTGGGAGTAGTCTGTATGCTCCAAAGTACTGCAGGTAATTCTTCCTCCCAGCATCCTGGGGTTCGCTCAAGAGGTACCATAAGCCTTGGTTTAATCCCACGTAACAACTCTTGATTAGCTCGCTCTGCTTGTCCATTGGACTGAGGATGTGCTACTGACGCTAAGTCAAGTCGGATATGTTCTCGCTGACAAAACTGGTTCATAGCTCCCTTGGACAGATTGGTACCATTATCAGCGATGATGCTATGTGGATAACCGTAACGGTAAATCAATTTTTTCAGGAACTTGATAGCCATAGCCGCATCACAATAACTAACCGGCTCAGCCTCAACCCACTTTGTAAACTTGTCAACTGCAACCAACAAGTGAGTATGCTTATTCTTGGATCGTTTGAAAGGTC
Organism: Elymus sibiricus; assembly: GCA_039707655.1. Classification (NCBI taxonomy): domain Eukaryota; kingdom Viridiplantae; phylum Streptophyta; class Magnoliopsida; order Poales; family Poaceae; genus Elymus; species Elymus sibiricus. The sequence goes on from CM077676.1 coordinate 314,689,352, forward strand.
CAACCATATCAAGCCCCCAGACTGCAAAAGGCCAAGTAATAGGGATCATCCGCAACTCTTGAGCCGACACATGTGCTTGGCGAGCAAATTTCTGACAACCATCACATTTGCGAACAATTTCCTTTGCATCTGCGTGAGCTGTAAGCAAGTAAAAACCATGCCGAAAAGCCTTTGCGACCAGAGACCGTGAGCCGGTGTGATGTCCACAATCGCCTGAATGTATCTCATTAAGGATCTCTTGTCCCTCCTCAGGGGAAACACAACGTTGAAAAATGCATGTGACACTGCGTCTGTGTAACTCGCCATTGACGTTGGTCATGGATTTGGACCTCCTGATGATCTGCCGAGCGATGATTTCCTTCGCCGGGAGCTCGCCACGGCTAAGATACGCCAGATAAGGCACTGTCCAATCTGGTGTAGCATGAATAGCGGTCACCAATGCTGCTTCTGGATCAGGAATAGCAATCTCCTCCTCCGTCGGCAATTTGACTGACGCGTTGTGCAGAACGTCCAGGAAAACATTGGTTGGAACAGGCTTGCGCTGAGACCCCAAGCGAGATAGTGCATTTGCTGCCTCGTTAAGCCGGCGATCATTATGATCAACCTGGTATCCCTTGAAGTGTCCAGCTATATTAGTGACAGCGCGCCTATAAGCCGCCATAAGGGGGTCCTTAGAATCCCAAGTGCCAGAAACCTGTTGGGCCACCAAATCTGAGTCGCCCAAACATCTGACCCGGCTTAAGTTCATCTCCTTAGCCATACGGAGACCATGAAGCAAGGCCTCATATTCTGCTGCATTGTTAGTACAGGGAAACATAAGCCTCAAAACATAACAAAACTTATCACCTCGCGGGGAAGTTATCACAACTCTAGCCCCTGAGCCTTCCAATTGTCTGGAGCCATCAAAATGTATTGACCAGTATGTGGTATCTAGCTTCTCTTCCGGAGCCTGTAACTCCGTCCAGTCATTGATGAAGTCCACCAACGCTTGAGATTTGATGGCAATCCGTGGCACATATTTCAGATGATGCGGGCTAAGCTCAATGGCCCACTTAGCAACCCGGCCTATCGCCTCCCTATTCTGGATTATGTCTCCAAGAGGTGCAGAACTGACAACAGTAATTGGGTGCTCATGAAAATAATGCTTTAGTTTGCGACTTGCCATGAACACACTATAAACCAATTTCTGCCAATGCGGGTACCGTTGCTTGGATTCTGTTAGAACCTCGCTGACATAGTACACCGGTCGATGGACTGGGTATTCCTTGCCTTCTTCCTTGCGCTCGACAACAACAGCAATGCTAACCTCCTTGTTGTTAGCAGCGATATATAGTAACATTGGCTCCTTGTCCAGGAAAGCAGCAAGGATGGGCGGCTCGGATAACTGCTTTTTGAGGGACTCAAAAGCTTTGTCAGTAGCATCATTCCAAACAAAGTTATCTGTTTTCTTCAGAAGCTGGTACAGAGGAATCGCCTTCTCACCAAGTCGGTTGATAAACTGGCTCAAGGCCGCAACATAGCCTGTCAATTTGTGGACAGCATTGATGTTGGCCGGCTTCTTTAGGGTTGTGATAGCTTTAATTTTTTCCGGGTTAGCCTCAATACCGCGTTCAGAGATGAGGAAACCAAGCAACTTCCTAGCTGGCACGCCGAACACACACTTGGTTGGGTTGAGCTTCATCTGGTAAACTCACAAGTTATCAAACGTCTCCTTCAGATCATCCAACAAGGTTTCCTTCTTCCGAGACTTCACCACAATATCATCAACATAAGCATGAATATTTCGCCCGATCTGCTTGTGAAAACAATTCTGGAGATAGCGCTGATAAGTCGCCTATGCACACTTCAGACCGAACGGCATTGACGTATAACTGAAAGCTCTGAAAGGCGTGACAAAAGCTGTATTTTCCTGGTCCTCCTCCTTCATCTTGATCTGATGATAACCGGAGTAAGCATCCAGAAAACACAAACATGCGCAACCAGTCGTAGCATCAATGATCTGGTCAATACGGGGCAGAGCAAAAGGATCACTAGGACAGGCCTTATTCAAGTTCGTGTAATCAACACACATCCGCCAAGTCCCGTTTTTCTTTAGAACAAGTATTGGGTTTGCCAACCACTCTGGATGAAAGAACCCGGTAGCTAGGAGCTGAGCCACTTCCTCTCCAATGGCTTTGCATCTCTCCTCGTTAAAACGACGGAGGTATTGCCATACAAGCTTAAACTTAGGATCCACATTAAGGGAGTGCTCAACGAGTTCTCTCGGTACACCCGGCATGTCAGAAGGTTTCCATGCAAAAATGTCCTGATTCTCACGGATGAACTCGATGAGCGCACTTTCCTATTTGGGATCCATATTCGCTCCGATGGTGAACTGCTCAGAAGAATTACCAGGGGTAAAGTCAACTTGCTTGGTGTCTCGTGCTGACTTGAATTTAAGCAAAGGATCAGACTCTATGGTCGGCTTCTTTAGAGGAGTCATGTCAGTCGGGTCAACATTGGCCTTGTAGAATTTTAACTCTTCGGCCGCACAAGCCGACTCAGCGTAAGCCGCATCTCCCTCCTCGCACTCGAGGGTGACTTTCCTATTACCATTGATAGTGATAGTGCCACCTAGACCGGGCATCTTCAGCTTCAGATAAACATAACATGGACGTGCCATGAACCGCGCATAAGCCGGCCTCCCGAAGAGAGCATGATATGGACTTTTAAGCTTGACCACCTCAAATGATAAGAACTCCGAGCGATAGTTGAATTCAGTGCCAAAAGCAACTTCCAGAGAAATTCTGCCAATAGGGTAAGCTGATTTGCCAGGGACGATGCCATGAAAGACCGTGATGGAAGGGGTGAGCTGCTTCTCGGACAAGTTCATCCGTCTGAAAGTATCATAATAAAGAATATTGATGCTACTCCCACCGTCCATGAGCACCTTTGTTAAGGTGTAGCCGCCGACTTGTGGAGCCACCACCAAAGCAAGACCACCTGGATTATCAATCCGCGGGGGGTGATCTTCCCGACTCCAAGTCACTGGTTGCTCTAACCAATTTAGGAAGTAAGGGACTGCCAGCTCGACTGTATGAACTGCCCACCTCTGGAGCTTACGATCGCGCTTACACGTACTTGTGGTGAATACATGATATTTTCCGTTGTTCAACTACTTGGGATTACTCTGAAATCCAGACTGACCTCCCTGATTCGGATTTCCTTGGTTATTGCACTTATTGTTGCCTCCACCATTACCAGCCCCCTGAAACCCAGAATTTTGACCGTTGTTCCCTTGGAACCCGGGGCCTGCAAAATGTCCCTGTGAGCCAGCTCCCTGGAAGCCGGCCCCGGAATTGCCGGCTCCAGGATTGCCAAGATGTCCACCATTGCCGCCACCATTGTAATGATTTTGAAAGATTCACTTGGAATATTCCTGCATGATGAAGCAGTTTTCCCACGAATGGTTGGCCGGCTTACCGTCAAAACTAAGTTTTGGGCACGGATCCTTAAGAGCCTCCTCGTAACTACGGGGGCGATTACCAGAAAAGGGCTTCCTGGAGCCATTGTTCTGACGCTGACTTTTAGGGCCAGTGTTGGTGTTTGCAACAAGATCAGAACCTCCCTCGTGATTCTTACGCTTGTGGTTGTTATTGTTGTTTCCATTGCCATTATTCTGCTGCTGACCCTTACCACCATTTTTCTTGCCCTTGCCAGACTTCTCGTCATCAGAGGTTGGATCCTTTGTACTATCAGACTCGGCATACTGAGTTAAAACATCCATGAGATCACCCATGTCTTTGCCTTCCTCTTGAGCCGCCCCAACTTCTAAACCAATGGTTGGAACTTACAATTTGTTTCCAGGACAAGAACAACCTGCTGAGCTGTGATGCTATCCGAAGAGTGGATTACTTCCGCAATCCGGCAAGACCAATGATGTGCTGACTCATCATCACGCTGAACACAGTGCTCAAGATCAACAATTGTAGTCGGACGCTTGCACATTCCCTGGAAGTTCTTGATGAAATGCTCCTACAACTCTTGCCTGGTGTTAATGGAATTTGCGGGCAGGTTTTTCAACCAAGTACGCGCTGGACCCTCCAACATTAGAGGTAAATATCGAGCACAGACAGCATCACTGGCTTCCATCCTTTCCATAGCTAACTCATAACTTTCAATCCACTCCGCCGGCTCAAAATCGGCTGTATAATTAGGAACTTTACGAGGACCCTTGAAATCCGGGGGCATACGTGCATCTCGTAACGCCAGGACTAAACATGGAGTTACAATAGTCTGGCATGTGATGCCACTGGTGCGGACAGCTGGCTGGGTTGAGGCGGGTGGGGGTTGCACAATAGGTTGCCCGTATGCTGCGCATGTGTTTCCTGCCTCTAGCCTCCATAAAGCGCAAGCGGCATCAACGATCGCTTGCACGTCTGGGATTTCAGGCTGTGGCTGATTTGGGGGAGGCTGCTGAGCCCTTCTGCGTTGTGCATTACTGGAAACTTCAGGCGACTTGGCATGTCGGCTCCTACTGCGGCTCGGATGTGGGGTAGAGTGAAGTCGGTGCTGACTATGAGAGTACTTCGCCTGCTGAGTCACTGCTGTTTTCAGCATCTCAATAGCGTTCCTGGCCTCAATCTCAATCAGACTGTTCCCCTCAATTGGAATGCTGCTAAGTTGTGAGTCGTCGCCAACACATTGTCAACTGGGTTAGAATAGTGCTCGGCCGGTGTCTGGAAACGATGAGGCGTCAGCTGCTGAGCCGGCGGCTGTTGCTGCTATTGGACCTGCGGCTGCTGCTGCTGCTGCTGAGCCAGCGGCTGTTGCTGCTGCCGAACCCGCGGCTGATGCTACTGTGTTGCACTAGGGGGCACATTCTGAGTCAACTGGGTATGACTGGAATTACGCCTGGGGATCCAGCACCGACTCCCCGGTTTGCTGGGGCGAGCAAGTTGTGCGGCGAGCTGAACAGTTGAGTTGGCTCAATGGTCACTGGAAGCCGGCTCTGATGCCTCCTCCGATAAATCACCTCTGACTCGTTCTGACGAAAATTAAGATGTGTGGCCTCCGCCTCCAAGCGTTTTGTCTCGCTGAGGATATGGGCCTGGATTTCCGCCATACATGTATTTTCTGCATTGATATCCTCCTGGATCTTGGCTAGCTGTTCACGACACTTCGTGATCTCCGCATTGCGCGCCTCAGCATTCTCTGTAGTCACTGGTTCTGCCAAAAGAGCCCCAAGAGTGGCCATCATCTCAGACAACGCTTGTGCCCCGGTCTTCTGAGAGCCGGCGGCAGCTGACCAGGCAGGGTCCAGATTCGGACCTGACGCAGGATCGGTCCAGTAACTGGGCTGATTCTGGGTTCCAGCCATGTAGACCGCAGCAAAACGAGCTAGCTCGTGGGATTCCGGAAAAACTTCATCATCGGAGTGACCTCCCAACTTGCCATCAAACAGGGGATAGATTGACTCAGTTTCCCCCATTGACGACTCGCCATCAGAGTAGGCGAGCGTGTCCTCGCTAGATACTGAATTTTCTGACAGGGCCACCCCGTGGGTGAAGCCCACAAAAGCATGAGTCCGGGCGGCTCTTGGCAGGCTGGGTCTCGCATGGCCGGGTCTGCCACGGCGGGCTGACTCAGTGCTGGTGATGACATCCAACTCGGCCCCCGACTCGCCAATGACGCCAACGAAGACATGGATCTTGCCGAAGGGGACCCGATACCCGTACTCGATTGAGTCGGCCTCGGGGCCCTAGCCAGAATCATCGATGTAGAGCTTGCCATGGTGACTCTTGGTCATCTAACCGATCGTGTATCCCTCGATCCCTGAAGGAGCTCCCGCCAGGAACTCAACTCCACCGTGCGCTGGCCCCACGGTGGGCGCCAACTGTCGTGGTTTTGTCACGGCAGATGTCCTCGTGAAAGGACTTAGTCATGAGGCCATCGCAGTTGACCCGGATGCACTGGCCCCACGGTGGGCATCAAGTGTCTATGCTTGGGGATGCCTCGGATGGCATCCCCTCTTTCGTCTACAATCTATCGGTAACTCACTTGGAGCTATATTTTTATTCATCACATGATATGTGTTTTACTTGGAGCGTCCTGTGATATAGTTTGTTTGCTTTTGTTTGCTTTTTAGTTTGTCACAATCATCTTTGCTGAACACACCTTTTTGAGAGGGACACACATTATTCATGAATTGTTAGAATACTCTATGTGCTTCACTTATATCTTTTGAGCTAGGCAGTTGCTCTAGTGCTTCACTTATATCTTTTAGAGCACGGCGGTGGTTATATTTTAAAGAAATAGTTGCACTCTCATGCTTCACTTATATCTTTTTGAGAGTCTAATAAATAGCAATGGTAATATGCACGGGTTATGAATTTGGTCCTAATATGATGGGTATTCAAGACGGATATAATAAAAACTTTCATGTAGATCACTGAATATGATAAGTTTGATTCCTTGCAATAGTTTTGCGATATTAAGATGGTAATATGTGGGAGGTGCTAGTAGATAATTTTGGTTTAGTAAGAATATTGGTGTTAAGGTTTGTGATTCCCGAAGCATGCACGTATGATATGTCATTATGCTAAGAAGTTGGAGCATGATTTATGCTTGATTGTCTACCTTATGAGTGGCGGTCGGGGACGAGCGATGGTCTTTTCCTACCAATCTATCCCCCTAGGGGCATGCGTAGTAGTACTTTGCTTCGAGGGCTAATAAACTTTCGCAATAAGTATGTGAGTTCTTTATAACTAATGTGAGTCCATGGATTATACGCACTCTCACCTTTTCGCAATTTGCTACCCTCTTCGGTACCGTGCATTGCCCTTTCTCACATCGAGAGTTGGTGCAAACTTCGCCGGTTCATCCAAACCCCGTGATATGATACGCTCTATCACACATAAGCCTTTTTATATCTTCCTCAAAACAGTCACTATACCTACCTATCATGGCATTTCCATAGCCATTCTGAGATATATTACCATGCAACTTCCATCGTTCCGTTTTTATGACACACATCGTCATTGTCATATTGCTTTGCATGATCATATAGCTGACATAGTATTTGTGGCTCAGCTACCGTTCATCATTTTTATACATGTTACGCTAGTATCATTGCACATCCTGGTACACTGCTAGAGGCAATCATATAGAGTCATATTTTTGTTCTAGTTTCGAGTTGTAATTTTCTTTTGAGTTGTAAGTAAATAGAAGTATGATGATCATCATTATTAGAGCATTGTCCCAATGAGGAAATAAAATAAAATTAAAAAAAGAGGCCAAAAAGAGCCCACGAAAAAAGAGGCCAAAAAGAGCCCACTAAAAAATGAGAGAAAAAGAGAGAAGGGGCAATGTTATTATCCTTTTCCATACTTGTGCTTCAAAGTAGCACCATGTTTTTCATATAGAGAGTCTCTTGTTTAGTCACTTTCATATACTAGTGGGAATTTTTCATTATAGAACTTGGCTTGTATATTCTGATGATGGGCTTCTCAAATGCCCGAGGTCTTCATGAGCAAGCAAGTTGGATGCACACCCACTTAGTTTTCATGTTGAGCTTTCATACACTTATAGCTCTTACTGCATCCGTTGCATGGCAATCCCTACTCCTCGCATTGACATCAATTGATGGGCATCTCCATAGCCTGTTGATTAGCCTCGTTTATGTGAGACTATCTTCTTATTTTTGACTTCCTCTTATTAATCTCTACCACCACACTCTATTCCACCCATTGTGCTATATCCATGGCTTGCGCTCATGTATTGCGTGGGGGTTGAAAAAGCTGAAGCGCGTTAAAAAGTATGAACCAATTGCTCGGCTTGTCATCGGGGTAGTGCATGATAAATATTTTGTGTTAAGAAGATGGAGCATGACAGGATTATATGATTTTTTAGGGATAACTTTCTTTAGCATTTTTATTTTGAAAGACATGATTGTTTATTAGTATGCCTGAGTATTGATGTCTTTATGTCAAACTATAGACTATTGCTTTGAATCATTCGGATCTTATTATTCATACCGTAAGAGAAAGATTACATGATGAAACATGTTAGTTAGCATTCCACATCAAAAATTCTGTTTTTATCATTTACCTACTCAAGGACGAGCAGGAATTAAGCTTGGGGATGCTTGATACGTCTCCAACGTATCTATAATTTTTTATTGTTCCATGCTATTATAGTATCAATCTTGGATGTTTTTATATGCAATTATATATCATTTTTTGGGACTAACCTATTAACCTAGTGCCTAGTGCCAGTTGCTGTTTTCTGCTTGTTTTTGGTTTTTCAAGAAATCAGTACCAAACGAAGTCCAAATGCCACGAAATTTTTTGGAAATTTTTTTCTGGACAAAAGAGACCCTGGAGACTTGGAGAGGATGCCAGAAGGTTCACGAAGCCTCCACAAGGCAACAGGGCGCGGCCCTAGGGGGGACGCCCTGATGCCTTGTGGGGCCCTCGTGGCTCCATTTGACCTAATTCCACTTCTATAAATTCTCAAATATTGGGAAACCAACAGAGAGCCACCCCAAATAACTTTTACACCGCCGCAAGCCTCTGTTCTTCCGTGATCCCATCTGGAGGCCTTTTCCGGTACTCTGCCAGAGGGGGAATCGATCACGGAGGGCTTCTACATCAACCTTGCTGCCCTTCCGATGATGTGTGAGTAGTTTACCACAGACCTACGGGTCCATAGCTAGTAGCTAGATGGCTTCTTCTCTCTCTTTGATCTTCAATACCATGTTCTCCTCGATGTTCTTGGAGTTCTATCCGATGTAATCTTCTTTTGCGGTGTGTTTGTTGGGATCCGATGAATTGTGAGTTTATGATCAGATTATTCATGAGAAATGTTTGAGTCTTCTCTGAACTCTTTTATGCATGATTATTATAGCTTTGTATTTCTCTCCGATCTATCGATTTGGTTTGGCCAACTAGATTGGTTTATCTTGCAATGAGAGAGGTGCTTTGTGATGGGTTCAATCTTGCGGTGCTCAATCCCAGTGACAGAAAGGGACATGACACGTATTTGTATTGTTGCCATTAAGGATAAAAAGATGGGGTTTAATCATATTGCTTGAGTTTACTTTGTCTACATCATGTCATCTTGCTTAAGGCGTTACTCTGTTTCATACTTAATACCCTAGATGCATGCTGGATAGCGGTCGATGAGTGGAGTAATAGTAGTAGACGCAGGCAGGAGTCGGTCTACTTGTCTCGGACGTGATGCCTATATACATGATCATTGCCATGAATCCATCATAATTATTTGCTTTTCTATCAATTGCCCAACAGTAATTTGTTTACCCACCGTATGCTATGTGTTCGAGAGAGAAGCCTCTAGTGAAAACTATGGCCCCCGGGTCTACTTTTATCATATATTAAAATCAAAAATACCTTGCTGCAATTTATTTACTTTTATTTTATTTAGTATTTTAGTTTATCTATCTATCACTATCAGAATTAATCCTTGCAAACAACCGCTAAGAGGATTGACAACCCTCTTATTTGCGTTGGGAGCAAGCGTTTGCTTTTGTGTGTGCAGATGCGTCTAACGGGATTTTGCTTGGTTATCCTACTAGATTGATAACCTTGGTTCTTAACTGAGGGAAATACTTATCTCTACTATACTGCATCATCCTCTCCTTTTCGGGGAAATACCAACGCAGTCTACAAGTAGCAGTTACACCGCTGCATAGAGGGGGAGAGAGTTGGTGATGACGGCGGCGAAGTTGTTGGTGTAGATCGTCGTCACGATGGTTCCCCCGGCGACATTCCGGCGCCACCGGAAGAGAGGGGGAGAGAGCCCCCTCCTTCTTCTTCTTCCTTGGCCTCCCCTAGATGGGAGGAGGGTTTCCCCTCTGGTCCTTGGCCGCCATGGCTCCCAGAGGGCAGGAGCCCCTCCGAGGTTGGATCTCTCTCTCTCTGTTCTCTTCTGTTTCGCGTTCTTGTTTTCTGGCCCTTCACCGTTTCTTATATTCCCGAAGATCCGTAACTCCGATTGGGCTGAAATTTTGAGGGGATTTTTATCCGGAAATTATCTTTCTTGCGGAGAAAGAAGGGCATCAACCGACCTACGAGGTGCCCACAAGGCAAGGGGCGCGCCATGTTGCCTTGGGGGGCCCTCGGTCACCGTCTTGCGTTGATTCTTTTTGCCAAAAATCACATATATTCCATAAAAAATCCTCATAGATTTTTATCGTGTTTGGACTTCGTTTGATATGGATTTTCTGCGAAACAAAAAACATGCAAAAAACAGAAACTGGCACTAAGCACTAGATTAACAAGTTAGTCCATAAAAATAATATAAAAGTGCACCAAAACCATATAAAACTATTGTAAACATGGCATGAATACTTCATAAATTATAGATACGTTGGAGACGTATCAGCATCCCCAAGCTTAATTCCTGCTCGTCCTCGAGTAGGTAAATGATAAAATAAATAATTTATGAAGTGTGAATGCTAGCATAGTGCATAAGTTTGATCAATGATAATTTGAAACACTTTTTCTAGCATCATTATATATCATAAACAGTAGCTCGTCTCATAAAACTTCGCATGATCAAGTAGCAAGCTATTCACATGTTAAAGTATAGACCATAAACTTTCTTGAAAACCAACAAACTATGTTTTCAGTCATCAAACAATTACAATTCATCTTATTTTCAGGAAGGGTCTATGTAAGAGCTTTGTTTTTGGAAATTCCACATACTCAACTATCATTTAGTCTTCCATGATTGCTAACACTCAAAGCATATTTTTAGGACAAACCGTTTCAATTAAACACATAGGAAGATAGGGGCTTAATGTTTCGCCTCCCAGCTTATTTATCTCAGGGATAATGTCAACAATAATAACTCATGATCACCTATATTCAACTGGATATATCTGCCTGGATCATTCCCTACCACATGATGCTTGCCCACTAGAGAATAAATAGAGCGGAATAGGGATGAACATTACTGACTCTTGCATAAAAGTAAATACAGAAAAGTAAAAGATAGGCCCTTCGCAGAGGGAAGCAGAGGTTGTCATGTGCTTTTTATTTTTGGATGTGCAAGCTCTTAATGGAAAGGAACGTCACTTTATATTGCCCCTTGTGATAGCAACCTTTATTATGCAGTCTGTCACTTTTATTTCTTCACCATCACAAGTTCGTACAAAGCTTATTTTCCCTTCCAATAAAAGAGCATACATACTTAGGAGCAATTTTTATTGCTTTTTGCACCGATGACAACTTACTTGAAGGATCTTATTCAATCCATAGGTAGATATGGTGGACTCTCATGACAAGAAACTGGGTTTAAGGGTTTTTGGATGCACAAGTAGTATCTCTACTTAGTACAAATTTTTGGCTAGCAAAAGATCCTAAGCAAGCACCACATGTTAGAGGATCCATGATAATATAACTTCTATGTGAATATAAACAAACATAACCCATTACGTTGTCTTCCTTGTCCAACGTCAACTACTTGATCAAGCTTGGAAATAATTAATGGGGGCTCACAATCATAGAAGATGTCCAAGATAGTATATTTATATGTGAAATTTCTCTTCCTTTAATATTCTTTCATGAATTGTTCAAGTGACCAATGTTGTGTTTGCTAACTTTCAATAAATTTTACCACTTATACTTCTTATATGTGAAGTCACTACTACCCATGGGACAAGCATATGAAGCACATATAATTTTAACTTTATGATATTCAATTCATTCAACAATTTACTCTTGGGATATAAGTGAAGCACGAGAGTAAATGACAAACTACTCCAAAAGATATAAGTGAAGAACAAAGAGTAGTTAAGTGAATGGGTAGCTATGTGAAGACTCACTCTCAATAAAGATTTCATATCCAAGTATTTTATTCAAACAGCAAACAAAATGAAAATAAAAGGACACTCCAAGAATAGCACATACCATGTGAACAAGTGAAAACTTAGGCTAACCGATAGTGTGTTGATGAAGAAAGGTGGGGTGCCAACTGGGCCATCCCCAAGCTTAGTTGCTTGAGACTTCTTGGAATATTATCTTGGGGAGCCTTGGGAATCCCCAAGCTTGAACTCTTGTATCTCCTTAATTCCTCTCATATCACGGCTTCTCCCAAGTCTTAAAAACTTCATCCACACAAAACTCAACAAGAACTCGTGAGATAAGTTAGTATAAATCAACTCAAAACCTTAACATTCTCTACTATAGCAAATCACTAAAATTATAATTAAACATTCCATACTAAATGCCTCTGCATATTTAATACTCCAATCCACAAATAGAAACATTAAACAAGCAAACATATGCAAACAATGCAACTATAACCGAAATCTGTCTAAACAGAACAGTCTGTATAGGGGGAATAAAAATTCATACTTACCTTCTGAAAAATTACCTCGTGACAGAGGACTCATGCATTCTTACTGTGTAAAAAATTCAGATTTTACCATTTTCTGACAATTCACAAATATTCAGGACATAACAGAAAACTTTCTGTTTTCAAACAGCAACACATAAACTTGCAAATTGAGCATGGTAAAGGCTATACTTGACATTTTATTGAGATAAAAAGGTGAAAACATGGTTATTAATAACAGCAATCAAATAAAACTAAAATAAAATGATGCTCCAAGCAAAACACATATTATGTGACGAATAAAAATATAGTTCCGAGTGAGGTTACCGATAGTGTTGAAGACGAAAGAGGGGATGCCTTCCGGGGCATCCCCAAGCTTAGACGCTTGAGTCTTCCTTGAATATTACCTTTGGGTGCCTTGGGAATCCCCAAGCTTAGGGTCTTTCCACTCCTTATTCTCCTCATATCGTTATCTCACCCAAAACTTGAAAACTTCAATCACATAAAACTTAACGGAACTCCGTGAGATAGGTTAGTATGAAAATAAATCATTCACTTTGGTACTTTCAAGACAAGATTCATAATTGTTCTCACATAATACCTACTGTATTATATCATTTCCACAATTTATATTACTCAATATAAGCTATGGAAGCACTAAATCACGCAAACTATGCAATAAAAACAGAATCTGTCAAAAACAGAACAGCATGTAGTGAGGGAATTAAAAAGCATACTTATGTAACTCCAAAAATTCTGAAAACTTAGGAGAACCTAAAAAATTTGTAACCCAATACTTTGTAAAAATTTCAGAATTTTCTCACACTCCAGTACAGAATAGAAATTCCAGCACTTGACGCAAAAGTTTCTGTTTTTGCACAGAATCTAATCAACAAGCATCCACACTGTCCCAAAGGCTTTACTTGGCACATTATTTTTATAATACAATGAATTTGTACAAGGGGATAATTATTTTGTGAGAAACTTCCATGAAAAATTCTACATTGTTTCCATGAGCATGAACACAAGTGTTCAAGGTCGACCCTCACTTCTTCAATGCATAACCTTCCAAACGCTTCTCTTTTTGAAAAAGTTTTTAGGTTCCCTCTATATTTTTTTGTTTTTAAACTTTTTAAAAGCACACAATAGAATAAAATGACTCTCTAAAACTTCTGAGTTGTCTCCCAGGCAGCGCTTTCTTTAAAGCCATTAAGCTAGGCATAAAGTGCTCAAGTAATCGATCCACCCGGATCCCAAGGTATATCAAAGCCAATTTTAATTAACAATGATTTGTAATTTAGTAGTGAGAACAAAGCAACATATATCATGAAATGACGAAGTCTAACTCTCTTCCTATGCATCGGCATGTCATAAAAGAACAATTCATGCACACATAATAAAGGTCGATACATAGCATAAACAGTTTCTTGCAATTTTATTGTATTGGAAACATAGAGAGGTGGAGATGTAGTTCCTCTCTCATAATAATTGCAAGTAGCAGCAGCAAGCACATGCATATTATATCCATCAAAATCATCATGTGCAACAGTAAAACACAACACATCAATATAATCCTTAATAAGCGCAAACTTCTCGAATATAGTGTAGTTGGGAAAATTCAAAAAGATAATAGGACTACCATGTGTGGGTGCAATAGCAACAATTTCATTCTTAACATAAGGAACTATAGCAAGTTCATATCCATAAGCATCATTCAAATTGGCATCATGGCCACAAGCATAGTAAGCATCAAGTTCATCAAAAAGGGATATTTCAAATGAATCAAAGGAATCATGGCATTCATCCTTCGGTAAGCACGAAGGGAAATTAAACAATGTATGAGTTGAAGAATTACTCTCATTAGAAGGTGGGCACGGGTAGCTAATCCTTTTGTTCTTCGCTCTCCTCGTCATCTTTTTCATCTAATGAGCTCACAGTTTCAGCAGTTTCTTCTTCTATAGACTCCTGCAAAATATTAGTCTCTTCTTGGACATCGGAGACTTTCTCAATAAATTCATCAATTTAGGAATTGTATTCATAATTCTCAGAGCAATATTTAACTATAGCATAATTTTCAGATCTGTAAATAGCATCATCACAATCTTTATACTTTTCAAACAAAGATTCAATTTCATAAGCACCCATAAAAGCAACAAATTCTTCTATTTGTTCCACATCACAGTAATCATATATACCATTAGCATAAGAAGCCAAGGTTTCATTATCATTAAATTCACATTGAAAGGGAAGGTGTGGAGCCTTCATCTTAGAGCAACAAGTATAATCACACCTTAAGCACAAATTCCAAGCATACCAACGCAACATTTTAATTTGATCCCATAAGTGTTTCCCTTTTTGAGACAAGCGATAATCCCTAAAGTATTCCCGTTGATCCAAAGTATCTCCCATTATCAAGTTGAATGGAGATTTATTAGGATTATCAAAGTAGTATTTAATGTTTTCCACATAACCAGCATCGAGGGTTTTAGGAGGTTCCCCATCTCCATGAGTAGAAAGTACAACTATTTTTTTTGGTGTTTCTTGTTCCATATTCATAACTAAAGATATAAAATAACTTAGAACAAAAAATAAAAACTACTTAGTGGAACAGAAAATAAAAACTACTTAGTGATAAAGCCAACAAGCGCACATGAGAATATTCACCCCACGCTATTGCTCCCCGGCAACGGCGCCAGAAAAAGGTCTTGATAACCCACAAGTAGAGGGGATCAATTGTAGCCTTTCTCGATAAGTAAGAGTGTCGAACCCAACGAGGAGCTAAAGGTAGAATTAATACTCCCTTCAAGTTCTATCGACCACCGATACAACTCTACGCACACTTAACGTTCGCTTTACCTAGAACAAGAATAAAACTACTTTGTAGGTGTAATAGGATAAGTTTGCAAGAATAAAACTAGAAGTACTTAGGAGGAATAAAACTAGGAGTAATTTGCAAGATAATAAAAGTTAGTTGTTTAGTAGAAAGATTTTTGTAGAACAATGAGAAAGATTGTCCATAGGCAATTGAATATGACATGTGTGATAATTATTATATGCAATGAGGGAGAGGCATATGCTAACACACTTTTCGTACTTGCATCATGTGCACTTATGATTGGAACTCAGCAAGCATCCACAACTACTAAAGATCATTAAGGTAAAACCCAACCATAGCATTAAGTAAAAAGTCCTCTTTACTCCCATACGCAACAACCCCCTTACTCGGGTGTAAGCTTCTGTCACTCTAGCCACCCACTATAAGCGAATCATGAACGTATTGCAAAATCCTACAACAGGAATCCCTCACACTTGCGCGACACGGAGGGCACCATAGGACAGCACCATATTAACATACAACTCATATCAATCACACCATACCACAATTAACCCGTAGGACAAATGAAATCTACTCAAACATCATAGGAATGCCACACATCATAGGATAATAATGTATAGCATTAAGCACCATGTTCAAGTAGAGAATTACAGTGGGAATAGAGAGGTTACACCGCTGCATAGAGGGGGAGAGAGTTGGTGATGACGGCGGCGAAGTTGTTGGTGTAGATCGCCGTCACGATGGTTCCCCCGGCGACATTCCGGCGCCATCGGAAGAGAGGGGGAGAGAGCCCCCTCCTTCTTCTTTTCATTGGCCTCCCCCTAGATGGGAGGAGGGTTTCCCCTCTGGTCCTTGGCCGCCATGGCTCCCGGAGGGCAGGAGCCCCTCCGAGATTGGATCTCTCTCTCTGTTCTCTTCTGTTTCGCGTTCCTGTTTTCTGGCCCTTCACCGTTTCTTATATTCCCGGAGATCCATACCTCCAATTGGGCTGAAATTTTGAGGGGATTTTATCCGGAAATTATCTTTCTTGCGGCGAAAGAAGGGCATCAACCGACCTACGAGGTGCCCACAAGGCAAGGGGGCGTGCCCTGTTACCTTGTGGGGCCCTCGGGCACCGTCTTGCGTTGATTCTTTTTCCCAAAAATCACATATATTCCATAAAAAATCCTCATAAATTTTTATCATGTTTGGACTTCGTTTGATATGGATTTTCTGCGAAACAAAAAACATGCAAAAAACAGGAACTGGCACTGGGCACTAGATTAATAAGTTAGTCCATAAAAATAATATAAAAGTGCACAAAAACCATATAAAACTATTGTAAACATGGCATGAATACTTCATAAATTATAGATACGTTGGAGGCGTATCAGCTCGCAGGAAAGAATTTCTTTTGCCCTCATCAGCTGAAAGTTTTCACTCCACCTGTCCGAGACACTCTCCGAGTTGTCAAAGATATCGGCAAAGGGAAGACACCCATTGATGCTGCTGCACCTACATCTGCTTCTGCTCCGAAGATTAAGAAGCCACTGTTGAGATCCCTCGCGAAGAAAATCCATCTCTATATGAAATCTTTCTTTGGACTCGGCAAGCTCTTGAGAGTCATATCAAGCAGAATCGCAAGGTCTAAGTCGAGATGATGACGAAAATTAATCTGCTTCACAACTATGCTCATCAAGGGCTCTTGTTTGACAAAGAACAGAAGAAGCTCTCCTGGACCCTATTGCGCAAGCATTACTCTCGCAGTCAAATCGAAGCAAAGGGGGTTCTGAAAGATTATGATCATCTTGAGCTGTTTGAAGTTCCTCGCATTCGAAGACAAACACATGTGCTGCCTCAGCGTTCTGACTCTACTGATCTCTTGTTTGTTGAACCAGACGATGATATTGAAGACACTGCAGGCACACTGATATTCAAACCAGATGCTCCTTGCTCTACTCCTGAAGCTGATCCCGAAGCCCATGTTGCAAGTCCAGCTCCTGCTTCGGCCTCTACCGTCGCTCGCTCTGCTTCGCCGAACAGTTCGAGTTCTAAGGGTTCTTCGGATGAGTAGTTCCTCGTATGCTTTCTCTTTCCTTTTTTTCACACTTGAAGACAAAAAGGGGGAGAAGAACATCGAGAGGATAGATGAGCGGGATATTTGCAGGGTGTTTTCATTCGCCATTTGCTTTTCAAACAATTTGGTTTTCCACCTGCTGAACTATTTGCTGTTGGTCGTGAACTTTTATGCACCGCCTGTGGTGCTGTTAAATCTCGTCGTCATGTACCGTTAATAACCCCTGCAATGCTATTTGCTTTCCTATATCTGTTTGTAGGTATCTTCGAAAAAGTTATTCTCTTGCAATGTTTTTTATCGTTCTTATCTATCTTGCAGGTGAAGAAAAATTATGTCAAAGAGGATTGAAAATCATGCTTCTCTGAAAAGATATATCTTTTGTCTCAATCATTATCTTGTATCTCCTGCTTTACTTTGATCCAACTTCATTATCTAACAATGTAGGAAAAGAATGTTTTCCTCAAATTGAATTCACTCGATTTTTTAATCTCTTTCGATGAAGGAAAACTTCATCTGAAGCATATCCACTACGAGCTAAAGCTCTCATACATCCCTTGCTGGGTTTTTGCTCGAAATATTCAATCTGCGGGAATTCATCATGCCTCGTGTGGAACCAACTCTGTTCTGAGAAAAATCTTCATGGCTAATTTTTTGCCACAAATCATTTCAAAGTATTCGTAAACTCTAACCTATCTCCTTTGAAGGTTGTGTGGTGCAGGAACTCTCTTAGACGACAAAGAGTGCGTTGATCGAGCTTTCGAACAAATATCTACTATCAATGCAACTCATTCAAAGACTCACCTTGCTCCCTTTCTCACATCAGTAAGATGCATACATTAAGGGGGAGCATGTTTTATCTTCGTGATTATCTTTCGTCTATCATTTTCCTTCACATTTCAGTTCTATTTTATCTATCTTTCGATGTGGTCTATTTTGTCAACAATCGTCCAAAAAGGGGGAGATTGTCGGTGCAATACTTTGCCCTCTTGTGTTTTGGAGATTGTTGGCAGAAACAGGCATGGACTGATTTGTTTGCTAGTGCACACAGAGAGAAATAGTCCATGCAGAACCGAAGAGAATGCTATCTTTGGTGTCAAGTTTAAGGAACTTCACTAAAGGACATTTGTGTTGCAAAGCTGATTGAGTCATATCTATCGAAGCCGTGTGTAACACCCCCAGTATCATACTACAGTGATCTCCCCCTAATGGTGGTCATGTCATCATGATCACTAAGCCAATCTGCCACTTATCCAAAATCAAGTTCAAAATTCAATTTGAAATGCAAGTCAAATATTTACTCCTTCAAACATGCAAACAAAATAGTTCATATTATTGCAAATATTCCCTAGGTAATTATGTTAAGGGAAACAACATCACCTAATTTCCCAAAAATGCCCCTGAAAATTGTTTAAGTGAACCAGCAGCAATTAACTTGGCCTTTTCAATTTCTAAAAATAGTTAAACAATTCCAAATGCTCTGGAACTTTTTGTGCACCCTCAAAATATTGCAATGTGTTTATGTGACAAGTTTCACATTAAACAAAAATCATTTGCTATTGAAACAAAATGCAAAACAGTAAGGAAATAAAGAAAACAGAAAGCAGAAAAGGAAAAAGGGCTAAAACCTACTGTGCACTGGGCCTAAGTGCATAGTGCACCGACCCAGCCCACTCTCTCTCCTTCTTCCTCCCGCCTCTCTCTCCCCAGCTGTCGCCGTGGCCAAGCACGCGCGCTGCTCAACACCGAGGCGCTACAGGGCATCATGGAGAGGATAAGGGCGATGCCCTCCCGCCCGTGACCAACCCTAGCGCCACTCCCTCTTCCCGCTCGCGCCACCTTCTTCTTCCCCGCGGCAAACCGAACCACCGCCGCCATGACCTCCTCCGTCCACGCACCCACCGTCACCCCCTCGCCCTGAGTTCTTGTCCACGAGCTCCACCGGCCTCGTCCACGTCGACTGCTAGCACAAGATCGAGCTCCTCACCCCTACGACGTGCGGATCGAGCTCGTCTTCATCCTCTGCCTCGTCGGCGTTCGTCTTCGATTTCGGCGCCGTCAGGCCTCCCCCGAGCCCATTTAGCAAACCTGCAGGACCACGGTGAGCACCCGCACCGAACCCCTCTCTCCCCTGCTCTTCCACGTGCTTATAGCCGTCGTCTTCATTGTGGCCGAACCCACCGCCGCAGTTGGGCTCGCCGCTGTGACCACTACCGCTGCAGCTCGCGTCCGTGCATGCTGGCGTACTCCTGGTGCCCCCAGGAGTCCAACGCACGCACACACGCGTCCTCCCGTGCCCCTTTGCCCTAGATTCGCCTCCGCTCGAACTCCGGCCACCGCTCACTATCTCGCCGCCGTCGCTGTAGGCCGCCTCCGGCCGCGCCACCACCACGATTGGACGCGGCGCATCTCCCGCGTTCGAATGCCGCAAACCGTGCTCGAAATGAGCCACCGTAGCCGTTTTTCAACGCCCTTCGTCGCGTCTGTGGTCGTTGGCGCGTCGCCGCCGGCGCGCCACTGCGTAAACGCCGACCGGGCCCACTCGCCAGGCCGTTTAGCCACTAACCAGGCCCTAATCACCCACTGACTTGTGGGCCCAATTACTGTAGCAATTAGCTAATTTAATTAACTCTATTAGTTAGTGCAGGCACTGACATCTGGGTCCCACCCCTGCTAATTCCCCTTTTGATTAATTAAAACCCTGTTAACTATTATAGTCACTAACTGCTGGGTCCCACTGGACCCAATTGACCAGTCAAACAGGTGACTGGGCTGGACCCAGTCAATGATAGGTGGGTCCCCCTGGGCCCCGTTGACCAGTCAACGGGTCAACGTTGACTGCTGACTGGGCAGTCAACAGGGCCCACTGTCAGCCTCTGGTACTCTGTGTTGTGTACACTCTCTGTGTGCACCTAGCAATTTAGTATTTATTTTCGAAATTAAAATAATTCCAGAAAATGATTAAAACTTTGAAAAATCATATAAAATAATCCGTAACTCAGTGAAATAAATTTATATATGAAAAATGATCAGAGAAATAAGACGAATCCGAATATGTCATCCACATACCTGTCACACCCCTCTAACATACCAAACGTTGAACATTTGCTACCGGAACCGCTAAATGAATAGTGCTTGGAGCTGGGAAAATATTCGTATTAGAGCATATCACCAACACCTCTTGCCGTGCCATAGCATCTGTGTTGCATTTGATTGCTCCGTTATTTATTTGTTTCCCCCTTCCCCTTCCTCTCTGGTAGACCCCGAGACCGTTGATGCTTCGGTGATCGGTTACGGCTACGCTTCCAAAGATTCCTTTCGTCTGCAGAGCAACCAGGCAAGCAAAACCCCTTGATCATTCCTATATCGCCCATTCTTTCTCTCCCGTGCTTGCATTAGATTTTGCTACTGTATTTGATTGCTCCTATTCTGATGCATAGCCTGTTTTTGTAACTGCTATTGATACCTTACCTGCTATCCTAAATGTTTAGTATAGGTTGGTTAGTGATCCATCAGTGGCCCCGCACCCTTGTCCGTGTTGCCCTGCTTTGCTACCGGATGTTTAGATCAACGTGATCGATGTGCAGAGACCGACACAGCACCGCACACCCCCCCCCCCTCAGTTGTACGACTCTGCAGAGCTACTATCGGGTGCCGAGGGTGATACCTCCTACCTCACTCCTAATGATATCTCTGTATCATAGCTAGTCGGTTGTGGGTTACCGAGGGTGATTCCTCTTTCACCACCTCTGATGATGCCTCTGTCGTGCAGCCCCTCAAGTGTGAACCCATCGAGGGTGATTCCTCCCAGTTCACCTTGACGTTTACATCGAGTGGGAATCCATCGAGGGTGATTCCTCGGATTTCCCCCTTGATGTTACGGACACACGGATACTTTAACTTTACCTCAGCCCATTGTTAAAGTCGGGTCGACCCCGAGGGGTACCCGTGAGAGATGTGAAGTCAGGTTGACCGTGAGGGTACCCGCGAGATAATTACATGGCACGGCCGGGCAGGCAGACCGCCCCAGGAGAGGGATGGGCCTAGCCCTTGCCGTAAGTCCATGAGACGGGGCGACGGGATCACTGATCGTGAATCACTGCTCGTCTCCACGAGCTCCCAATACACTAAGGGTTTGGATATGTGTTCTGAGTAGGCCTCTGGCCTTTTCGCACTAACCACCATGCGGGTTAGCACTCGGCGTCGTATGATTCTCCCAAAAGCTTTGTCAGACGTCCAGTTCAGCATTGTGGCACGGTTGGGCCGGCGCCATCCAGGACAGAGGTGGTGCCTGGACTCGCCCTGCTCGCAACGACCCCGAGTGCAAAGGGCGATGGGCCCAAGACCCCTGAGCGCTTAGGATGTAGACCGGCGGGGACCTCTCTGCGGAGCCTAGGTAGGACTACGTCATGTCTATCAACCGAGGCCAGGCATGACCAGGAAAAGTGTGTCCGGGCAGAGTTAATAGAGCGTGTTGGGTAAGTTGGTGCACCCCTGCAGGGAAGTTATCTATTCGAATAGCCGTGTCCATGGTAACAGGACGCTTAGTGTAGTATCCCGATCTACTACAACTAGAACTGGATACCTGTGTTACTTAATTAATATGTTAGCTCCGGGATCGCTTTCTCATAGGGAGTCGAGGAAGGATCTCTGGGCATTACTACTATTACTTATTACTTTATGTTATGCTACTAATCTGCACTCTTCTAATGCTGCAAGACGCTGCAAGATGCTAGTCATAGATAGGCTAGGCCTTCCCCTTTATTCTGGCATTTCTGCAGTATAGTCCACGGATACAGCCCTTCCCTTTCATACCGATGCATACTTAGCATAGATCTGATGTAAGTCTTGCGAGTACTTTGGATGAGTACTCACGGTTGCTTTGCTACCTTTTCTTTCCCCTACCCGATTGCTGCGATCAAATGATGGAGCCCCGGAGTCAGCTGATCCCACCGATGACTACTACTACCACGACGGAGCTTACTACTACGTGGAGACCGACGACCAGGAGTAGTTCGGAGGCTCCCAAGCAGGAGGCCTGCACCTTTTCGATCTAGTTGTCATTGTTTTGCTCAGCCTTCTTAAGGCAACCTTGTTTAATTATGTTTGTACTCAGACGCTGTTACTTCCACTGACTCTTGTGTATTTTGAGCTTATGTATTTGAGCCTTTGAGGCCCCTGGCTTGTAATATAAAGCTTGTATTATTTTATTTTGTGTCTAGAGTTGTGTTGTGATATCTTCCCGTGAGTCCCTGGGCTTGATCGTGCGCATTTGCGTGTATGATTAGTGCATTGTCGAGTCGGGGCTGTCACACCGTGTAGGCGAGAAGATTAATCAGAAGAAGTTGACCCCTTAAAATTATTGGTGATGTGAAGCAATACATGTTCGGAGTCGTCCGAAGAAATTGACTGCAGTCAAAGTGAAGAGGATGAAGTGAAGACGTATCATTTACTTTCGTTGTTCTTTATCTTTTTGAGTCATAGGACCTCCGTACTATTAAGAGGGGTATAGGTTCTCGATGCTTTGACCCGCTATGATGCTTAGCCAAACCTATGAAAGACTAAGAGAAATCTCTTTATGCTTCGAATGATTACCTGTCAGCAGAAGATGTTGTTCTTCGTTGCTGCCGGAGATATCTTTCGGACTGAGGAGTTAGAATTTCTTGCTCCACAAGGAATGTTACCGTTGTGCTCAAATTTCCGACCGTTGGACTCGTGTCATTCGGCCATTGGTTGTCTCACATGTCAAATTTGGTCATTTCCCTTCAGGGAAGGCCGTGGCTATAAATAGCCACCCTGCTCCAATGTTGTTCGTTGGCTGCTCTGCTTAAGATTTCTGAGAAGATTGATTGAGCATCCCCTCTCCGAGAGATTTGAGTTTAAAATCCACCGAGAGAAAACCAAGAACCAAAACTTCGACAGTGGTTGAGCATCACAGTAGTTCTGAGTCAGAGTTCTTGTACCTATTACTCTTGAGAGCTACGCACTCTCTAGATGGATAGGTGTCGGCTCGAGTGATTGAAGAATTGTTGTCTTCACCGAGCAAGATCATCAGCAACCAAGATTCGTTGTGGTTCGCGAGGAAGTCTGTCAAAGGTTTGGAGATCGCCGATAAGCATCTACCACGAGTAAAATCAACTGGAGTCTGGTCAGCTCCTAGTTGAAGGAGGATAGGATGGAGAGAGGTTTGCTCCTGTGTTCAATCACAAGTCCCTCCAACCAGACGTAGTCCTTTAGTAGAAGGGCGAACTAGTCTACCAAATCCATCTGTCGCCATCGAGCACCCCTTGTTCACTTTACTTCACTTCATTACTTTTTGCAGCTACTCTTTGTGCTCTGTGTCGATAGTTTTTCATTGATCTTTTATCATTCGATCTCGATCTACTTATCATTTCTTGCTCGTTCAGATATCCCTCAGTATTACTTCGTATTTCTATTGATAGCTTGTACCTCGTTGTTATTATCTAGTTTTCTCTCATGATACCGCAACTTGTAATGTACTACTTTACCATCGTGATAGTTAAGCCTGTTTTGTACTATGCTCGTATCATCATCGCTTCCTATCTCGAAAGATTTGTTCCTCAGTAGGATTCTCACTTAGTCATTTTTCTATCAAATCTTTTCCGCTGATGTGCTTGGGATAAATTCAAAACATTCGGAAGAATTTTTGAATCTCCCATTCACCCCCCTCTGGTCGATATACTCTTGGTCCTAACAACTTGCTTTATATTGTGCTTACCTATCTAATAACTTGTTGTATTTACTCACCTTGCTTGGCAGTAGAATCACCTTTGCAATTGTTAGGCTCACTTTCATATTCCGCATTATAGCCTAAAATTGCTAAGTAACAATTAAATTTTTTAATTGTACCTATTCACCCCCCTCTAGGTCCATCCCGATCCTTTCAATTGATCCTGAACTTATTACTTTGGTAGGGTCTGATCCTTTTCATGGTTATGAATCTGAAAAAGTTGTTGCACATCTTACTAAAATGAATGATATTGCCACCCTATTTGCTTAAGAGGAAAAGATCCATTACTATTATATTCTTAAGTTATTTTCTTTCTCATTAAAGGGTGATGCTAAAACTTGGTTTAATATTCTTACTCCTGGTTGTGTGCGTAGTCCCCAGGATATGATATACTATTTCTCTGGAAAACATTTTCCTGTTCATATGAAACAAGCTACCTTACAGGAAAAATATAATTTTAAACAACTTGAGGAAGAGCATCTCCCTCAAGCTTGGGGGAGGCTTCTCCAATTATTAAATGAATTGCCTGATCGTCCTCTTAAAAAGAATGAAATTCTTGAAATTTTCTATAATGGACTAATCGATGAATCTAGGGACTACCAAGATAGTTGTGCTGGTTGTGTTTTCGGGGAAAGAACAGTTGAACAGGCTCGAGAATTATTGGATAACTTATTGAAAAATTCCGATGATTGGACGCTTCCCAAACCACCACCAAAGCCAACTCCGAAGAGGCGAGGTATTCTATTCCTCAGTCCTGAAGATATGCAAGAGGCCAAGAAATCTATGAAAGAAAAAGGTATTAAAGCTAAAGATATTAAGAATCTACCACCTATTGAAGAAATACATGGGCTCGACACTTCGACACAGGTAGTAGAGGTAAATTCTCTTTATAGAATTGATGAGAGTGACATTCCCTATAATAAGTCTCCAAGTCAATGCTTAGATGAATTTGCTAATTTTGTCATTAAACAACAAAACTTTAATATGCAAATAAGTGATCAATTGAAACAAAATGTTATCATTACTGAATGCTTGAGTGATGTGCTAGTTAGAATTTCCAATGATGTTAAAGGTTTATGTAAGCACTTATATATGGTTCACACTCACCTTGAACAAGTTTCTAGATCACACGTAAAATGACTCAGGAACCTTTGTATCCTAAGGGTCATCCTAAAAGAATTGAGCAAGATTCACAAAGAATTAATGATAGTGCACCTAATTCACCTAAGAATAGAAAGAAGAAGAGGTAGGAATAAAACTATGCCCGCTTCTAGTGAATTTATTGTAGAAAACCCTGTTGAGAATCCTAATGATGTTTCTATCTCTGATGTTGAAACTCAATCTGGTAATGAGCATAAACCTATAGATAATGATGTTATTGATGACAATAATATTGATAATGATGCTCAACCTAATGATAATAATGAACCTGATAGTGAGGTAGAGGTAGAACCTGAAGTTGAGCTTGATGACCCACCTCCTAAAAATAAAAGATATGATAAAAGAGATTTTTTTGCTAGGAAGCATGGTAGAGAAAGAGAACCATGGGTACAAAAACCCATGCCTTTTCCCAGTAAAGCTTTAAAATCTATGGATGAAGATGCTTGTAATCACTTTGTTGAATTGCTTAGACCTTTGTTTCTTCAAGTTCCTTTGACTGATGCTATGAAGATGCCTCCTTATGCTAAGTACATGAAGGTTATTGTTACTAATAAGAGAAAAATACTTGAGGCTGAAATTTATATTATGCTTGCAAATTATTCCTTCAAGGGAAAAATTCCTGAAAACAGGGAGATCTAGGGATACCAACTATACCATGTTGTATTAGAAATAATTATGTTAAAACTGCTTTATGTGATTTGGGAGCTGGTGTTAGTGTCATGCCCTTTTCTCTCTATAAAAGACTTGACTTGAATAAGTTAATACCTATTAAAATTTCTTTGCAAATGGCAGACAAGTCTACCACTATTCATGTTTGTGTCTGTGAGGATGTTCCGGTTGTGGTTACTAATGTTACCATCTTAACGGACTTTGTTATACTTGATATGCCCGAGGATGAAAACATATCTGTCATTCTTGGAAGACCTTTTCTTAATACTACAGGGGCTGTTATTGATTGTAATAAAGGCAAGGTTACTTTCCATGTCAATGGCAATGAGCATACAGTTTATTTCCCGAGAAAGCCAAACAAAGGAAACAGTCTCAATTCTATCGTAAAAATTATGACTATTACTATTGGAGACTTTGAATTTCCTATTCCGGTTCCATAAAAGAAATATCAAACAATTATGATTGGAACCATGCCTATTCAAGTTGAGGTAACATAGTGTTATACAAAAATTCTTTAGTTTTATGTTGCTCGGAAATGGTTTGTTAATAAGACTTGATCAACCCTATTAATGAATTCTTTTTGAAAGACATATGGACGATGAATTCCGTAAGCACAACTTTCTATAGCTTTATTTTTTTTCTCTGTTTGCATTAGTTTTAATAAAATAATAAACACTCTAGAATACCCTATTTTGCCGGTTTTCTAAATTTCCTACACAATAAAATAGTGCAAAATAAAGTTCTCATAATGCCATGAAAATTTAGCATGATTTTTGCCCAAATATTTAAGAATTTTTGGCACTAAAATCACCTCAGGAGGGTCAACCCTGGGCCCACAAGCTCAGGGGGCGCCCCCTAGGCAGCGCCATTGCGGCTCGTGGGGCCCACAGGCAACCATTCACTTGGTGCCCGTGGCCCCTGCCTTCTTTCCCCCTCCAGAAAAATTTGTTCTTGCCCTTTAGCTCGTGTTCTTGATACTACACACACAATTTTCGATCTCCTTGCTCGGAGCTCTGTTTCTGAAACTTTTTGGAGGGATTACTCTGTGGTATGTGACTCCTCCATTGGTCCAATTAGTTCTTGTTCTAGTGGTTTATTCTTTGCTTATTTTGCTGCTGTAGGTGACCATGAATACGAGCTTGCATGTTGAATTTACTTGGTCCAAAGTAGTTTTGATGCATGGTTTAGCCTCTAGCATTTGTGGGAGTAGTTGTTATCAATTGTGTTAAGTTTTGTTCACTTTTTGTAAGTTGTTAAAAAAATTCAGAAAAAGGAAAATGTTGAGGAGGATATTCTCAAGTAGTTCCTCAAGCCACAGCACCGCAAGAACGATGTATCACTAACCAAGAGAGAATTCTCTATGGGGTGCTAGATTAAAAAGCATGCAAATGGCCATGTGATGCTTTTATGAATGGCGTCGGTATCAGACAGGAGTTCTTACAATTTGTGGAGAATGCTGGCTTGATCGACTCACAGATAAGTGCACCCAGTTTTATCATCTCACTGATACTTTCGTGCAAGATTTTAAATATACATCCCATCGTACTGCCCCTTGAGTTGTCTTTCGGTTATATGATAAATCTTATAGTATGTATCTTGATGAGTTCTGCTATGCCTGCAAAATTCTATTTTGGGGTTCGTGCGATGAACATCGAAAGAGATATTTTGAGATGTTTCTTAGGAGTATTTACAATGGTGAAACTAGGGGAGTTACTCAAGGAAGAATTTGTAGCATTCATTTTCCTTCTGTTCGTTACTTCTCTTTATTTATAGGAAGATGTTTGACTGGTAAACATGACCCTAGTGCCACTTGTGCTTCTGATTTAAGTATTCTGCATTCTGCTTTGCATGGTAGTAAGACATATAACATGGGGGCTATTATTGTGCGTTCTTCTGAGTAAGAATGCTGGTAGTGGTGATATTTACGGGGAGATTTATGCTTCTTGTATTGCTGCTCATCTTGGGGTGCCTATAAGATTTAATGAGGATTATGAACTCCCTAGTAGTTTCCTAGAATTTGGGGCTATGCAGTATCATGGATTTATTGAGTATGGAATGAACGAATACAGATACAAATTAACATTTGATATGCAACGTTCTATTACTATCACCCTGCCTGCTCCTCCTTATTTGATCAACAGATAAAACAGTGATATTATGTCACTTCAGAGGAAGCTGAAGCACATCGAGCAGTGGAGGCCATCCGTCTTGCGGAGGCTAACTTGCAGAGTGCTAGGCAGAGTCTCGGCTATGATTTTTACCCATGCCAACAGTAGCCATCAGCCAAGCTAGGCCAAAAGCCTAAGCTTGGGGGAGTACGTATTCTCACCGACATTTGATTCATATATCACACATTCATTACACTTGTCGGTGTTCATCGTTTTCTATGTATTTCCATGTTTCTCTTTTATTCGCTTTCTTTTGTCAGTTTATAAAACTTCGAAAAAACCCAAAATATTTCTCGCTTCTTTTTTATTTTCTTTCTTTTGTTTGCTGGTTTGTTTTATTAAAAGAAAATCCAAAAGATTTCTCGTTTCTTCTTTTGTCGTTTGTTTGGAGTTCTTCGGTGTAAATATTTCCCCGTTTTTGTTTTTCTTGGTTTATTTGCTTTCTTCAAAAAAAACGAAAAACTTCAAAAATATTTTAGTGTGTTTCTCTGAATTTCTTTTCTTGAGTCGTAGTAAGGAGAAGATATTAAAAAGAATTTTCATGTGGCTCTTATGTGTTTTATTGTTGATCTAATGAAAGACCAAATATTTCCTTGTCTTCTCCTGTGTATATAGTGTTTGCAAATTTCAGCTTAGTCCACAACACACTTGCACTATGTTATATTTTCCACATCATTCATTCGTGCAAGTGAAAGGAAATAATGAAAATTATTTGATGAAGTGACTGTGGTGAAGAAAAGTTGGTATGAACTCTACTTGTTTTTGTTTTTGTAAATATGTTTACCTTAGTAGTCCTGATTCAGCCTATTATGGATAAACATGTGTATGATGATATTTAGAGTTTGTAGTTGTTCATGCCATGCTTAAGTAGCTAGGAATAAATAATATGTTATCTTGGGTGTCAACATGCATTAAATTGATTATGATGCAGTATGTTGGGATGGTATCCTCCTCTAAAAATTTCAAGTGGCTTCACTTGGCACATGTTCATGCATGTAATTAATTTAAACCCAGTATTGCCTCCATGATATTTATGTTCATAGTGCTTATATCCTCATCATGCTCGTGTTCAATTTTAATTATACAAAATGCATGATCATGACCGTGATCGCTCTCTAGTTGGTCGCTTCCCAATCTATTGCTAGCCTTCGCAAGTACTAAGCGGAAATGCTGCTTGTGCATCCAAAATCCTGAAACAAAAGTTATGCCATATATAAGAGTTCACCATAACTACCTATATGCGGTATTACCCTGCCGTTCCAAGTAAATTTGCATGTGTCATCTCTAAATATTCAAATAAACATCTGTTTTGTGTGCCCCAAAGCTTAGGGAGCGGTTGGGTAGTCAATATCTTCCATGCTAAGTGTGTTTAACTCACGACAAGAGTTTATTTGCTCATCACTCTTGAGGGAGGCTGGTAACAGGGATGCCCAGTCCTAAATTACTTAATAAAAAATGCTCCCCGTGGACAGTTGATTGTTGGCAGGCACCCGTGGATTCGGCTAGCCATGGTTTGTGTTAGTATGGTGGAGGGGGGCAAAACTTTCTGCATGGGAACCGCCATTAACGTGTTTAGCATGGAAGATATTGGAGGATCTGTCATAAATTATGAACTGAAAAGTACACTGTTACTCACGATGGAGTTGTCAGATTTCTCCAAAGAGGAAGGCTGAAGCAGTATAGTAGTAGATAGTATTTCCCTCAGTTAAGAACCAAGGTTTATCGAACCAATAGGAGGCACCACATGAACAACTTTAACGGCACCTGCACACAAACAAAGCAATTGCTTGCACCCAACAAAGGCAAGGGGGGCGTCACTCCCCTTGTTCTTGCCAGCCACAAGATTAAAAGCAGATAGTGATATGCAAAGTAACTAAAAGTAAAAGAACAAATGAAAGATCAATTTCGGAGACTTTAGTATTGATGGAAAAGGAAAATAGACCCAGGGGCCATAGGTTCACTAGTGGCATATCTCTCGAAAGCATAACAACGGCGGGTAAACAAATTACTGTTGGGCAATTGACAGAATTGAGCATAGTTATAATTGTGATCATTCATGGCATAATCAATACATAGGCATTATGTCCATGACAAGTAGACCAATAATCCAACTGCATCTACTACTATTACTCCACCCCAAGACCACTATCCAGCATGCATCTCAAAGTATTAAGTTCATGAAAAATAGAGTAATGCTTTAAGCAAGATGACATAATGTAGACAAAATAAGATCAATCAATATGACCAAACCCCGTCGTTTTATCCTTAGTAGCAACAATACAATACGTGGCTTTGTCCTTATTGTCACTGCACAAGATCAGCGCAAGATTGAACCTACCACAAAGCACCTCTCCTGCTGAAGATAAATCAATCAAACTTGGCCAAAGTAGACGGATAGATCGAAGAGAAATACAGAGCTATAAAATTATGCAGCAAAGAAACTTCAAGAGATTCATAATAATTCAATGAATAATCTGATCATAAACCCACAATTCATCGGATCCCAACAAACACACCGCAAAAGATTACATCGGATGGATCTTAGAGAAGATCATTGTATTGAAGATCAAAAGAGAGAGAGAACCATCTAGCTACTACTAGGGACCCGTAGGTCCTGAAGGAACTACTGACACATCATCATGGAGGCAACAAGGTTGATGAAGATGGCCTCCCCAATGATCCCCTCCTCTTTGGCAGAGTACCGGAATAGGGCTCCAGATGGGATCACTTCAGAACAGAGGCTTGCGGCGGCGATAAAATTCTTTCGGGTCTCGCTCTGAGGGTTTCGGGAAATCACAGAATTTATAGGCTTGGAATTATGCCAAACAGAGTTTGGGGGCTCCCACAAGCCTCCCCGGCATGCCCCCTGGGGCCGCGCTATCTAGGCTTGTGGGGCCCACATCCCACTTCTGGCTCCCTCCCGAAGCTTCTAGTGTTGCATATATTCCACAAAAAATCCTCGTAAGTTTTCATCGTGTTTGGACTTCTGTAGGTATGGATTTTCGGCTAAACCAAAACACAGGAACTAGCACTGGGCACTAAATTAATAGGTTAGTCCAGAAAAATAATATAAAATGGCATATAAAGCATACAAAAGTGAATAATAGCATTTAACAATAAAAAATTATAGATACGTTGGATACGTATCATACACCTCTCAAAATGAAATTATCTCTGTTTAAAGCTCACGAGCTCTAGCACATAAGCAAATCCCTGCTTCCCTCTGCGAAGGGCCTATATTTTAATTTATTGTTGAGTAATCACCTTCTCATTCAAGCACCAACTTTGAGAGTGCTACTGTCATTCTTAGTTTAACATGCATTTGGTCTAATTAATGTTGAGTGTGAGCATGACTGGATGCCTTCTACCCTAAATTACAATCGTTGCTTGAACTTCAGAGGTGCTCTGCATTTATGTTTTGCGGTCTCAGAAAGGGCTAGCGAGATACCATTCTATCATATTGTTTCATAGTTATTTTGACAAAGTGTTGGTATTTGAGATATAATATCATTGCTCGCTACTTGATTATGTTATTTACATGAGTAAATATGGCCTCTAAGTGTTATCATATATGTGGTTAGTTCACGATCTTTGCTTAAAACTTGATTACTACCTAAGCTTATATACAACAACAAAAGCAAATGAGTTTGTAAAAGTTTTTCTTTATCACTTTCAGTTTGTTAACTGAATGGCTTGAGGAGAAGAAATGAGTTAAGCTTGGGGAGTTGATACGTCTCCATCATATCTACTTTTCCAAACACTTTTACTCTTGTTTTGACCTATAATTTGCATGATTTGAATGAAACTAACCTAGACTAATGTTGTTTTCAGCAGAACTACCATGGTGTTGTTTTTGTGCAGAAATAAAAGGTTCTCAAAATTGGACGAAACTTTACGGAAATTTTTTGTGGAATATATAAAAAATATCGGTGTCAAGAAGTATCAAAGGGGAGCCACCCAGGGGGCGCGCCGGCCAGTCTTGTGGGACCCCTCGCAGTCCTCCTAACCTAATTCCAAGCCTATAAGTTCTGTCTTCCCAAGAAAAAAATCGAAGAGAAAGTTTCATCGCGTTTTATGATACGGAGCCGCCGCCAGCTCTTGTTCTTCATCAGGAGCCCTGATCTGGAGTCCGTTTGTGGCTCCGGGGAGAGGGATTCATCGCCGTCGTCATCACTAACCCTTCTCCATCAACAATTTCATGATGCTCACAATCATTTGTGAGTAATTCCTTTGGCATACTGGAGGTAGATGGAGATGGATGCGATTTCTTATGTAATCGTGTCAATTTATTAGGGCTTGATCCCTAGTGTCCACTATGTTTTTGAGATTGATGTTGCTATGACTTTGCTATGCTTAATGCTTGTCACTAGGGCCCTAGTGCCATGATTTCAGATCTGAACATATATGCTTTCATGAATATATTTGAGATGTTGATCTTACCTGCAAGTTGTATGCACCTGTTATCGTTTTGAACCTTAGACCCCCAAGGTGACCATGAATTGGGATATCGACGGGGATGACTTTAACTTGAGGAGTTCATGTATTCACTATGTGTTAATGCTTTGCTCCGGTTCTCTATTAAAAGGAGCGCATTAATTACCCTTAGTTTCCAATAGGACCCCGCTGCCACGGGAGGGTAGGACAAAAGATGTTACGCAAGTTCTTATCGCAAGCACGTATGACTATATACGGAAGACATGCCTACATATGATTGATGAATTGGAGCTATTGTGTGTCGCTCTAGGTTGTGACAATTACATATTGAATCTCATATGAATATCCATCGCTTCTCCATGCCTACGCTTTAATACTATTGTCTTTGCTCAAGTTACTGTTGCTGCTCTGTTTGTTACAAAACTACTACTACTGTTACTGCTGCTGCTACTTTGTTACCACTGCTATCACTACTATCATATTACTATGCTACTAATAAATTGATGCAAGCAAGTGATTCTCAGGTGTGGTTGAATTGACAACTCAACTGCTAAGGCTTATAAATATTCTTTGGCTCCCCTAGTGTCGAATCAATAAATTTGGGTGAAATACTACCCTCGAAGACTATTGCGATCCCCTACACTTGTGGGTCATCACAATGTCATCTGTAGCCAAACTAAAAGCCAACTCATACAATTGTTAGCTATAGATATTTACAACTTTATTTATCGGGCCACCAACGGAACAAAATAAACATGCAACACAAACGGGCTTGTAGGTATAGCGGGCCATAATTGGGCCGACCCACACATATCAGGCCCTATGCAGCTCCAAGATATTATGGGCCGTACGACCCAACCTTCTTCTCTCACAATGTTTTCTTGGAGTTTGTGCTGCAGCCGGCTACTAATCTACAACCCACTTTTCTTTTTTCTTCTCCAACCAAGCATAAATATAATATTTTAATCATGCCTGCTTACATCACCTTTTGTACTTGTTGTAAGTAAGTGTTGCACCTTTCCCATAGCTTTTGCAAAGTGCGATTTATTGCGGCTGAAACTAATCTGAGTTCCCCCCTAGTTAGGTATATGTTCTTGAAGATCTCTAACCACAACCCTCCTGGGACCGTGATACTACGTCTTATTTTGAAACAACAATGACGGCGAGTGACAGTTTGGTCACAACAATGGTTCGTAGTCAGCTCCCCAACATGTTTGAGGGGTTCCATGTGTGTTGTTTGTTGTGGAGTTGGAGTTGTTGTGTCGGGATCCACATGGCGACGATGACAAGCGAAGGGTGGATGGACCAGCTCTACTCAAGCCTTGTGCATCTCCCCATCTAAGCCCATCGTGACTATCAATGTTAGGGGTGTTGTAACTCGGTTCGCCCAATTTTCTCTAAGACTACCCATGGTGGGGAGTAACTTAGACTAGTAACATGCATATGTTACTCTATGTTACTACATCTATAGTGGGGAATAACATATGTGTGGTGTCATGCAACACTTCATCTATTAGCTTGTAGACTCATCTTGTCTTGGTATGTGTGATGTTACTCATAGTGTGAGTAACTAGCTATGTTACTCAAATCATCTCTCTCCTCATTTAATCATTGCCACATAAGTAAATTTGCTGAATTGGACCTTATGTTACTGCTGAAGTTACTCCCACCATGGGCAGTCTACTTAGATGGATCGTTCTCACTTTCTTCTTAATTACAGTAACAAAAAGAGCGTCTTTTACCTCTTTTCAGAAAAAACATCCATCATGTATTCAAACTAGGGGTTGGGGTGCCCCCTTGCGGCGCCTCCTGAGCGGAAGCTCTGCGGTGCCAAGTAGATCACTGCACTTTTCCTGAAATACCTTAACAGGCAATGCTGACCAAAATAGCAGTGACAGGATCAATATACTGTTTGGAAAAATAAGATACAGCAGCAACGCACATTCATAAAACAGATCAGAGCTACAAGCACGCAAATATAGGAGGATCATACTCCCGTTTCAAATGTCTAAAAGCGATGAAAAAACTCTGGTGGGTCCTGGAGTGAGTAAGACGTGTTGGTCTCCTTGGCGCACTTGGCCACCAGGATCCTGTCGGTGCGGTCGTCGTCGATGTACACCGGCAGGACGTCGCTTCAGTTGGCTAATCCTGGGATTTTCGTGACACTGACATGATAAAGATATATATATATCGTTGCGTGCGTACCTAGCGATTCATGCAGGAAATCTAGAGCCTTGCCCTTGTCCCACATAATGCTCGTCCAGAGCTCGAAGACCTATATATACAAATGAAGGTTTCGATCTTGATGAAGATCTTCGTGAGGGAAAGGTCAACTAATGTTGTGGTAAATGGCTGAGTTCATTAGCAGTAGGACATGGGTTAGCTAAATAAATAACTCACCTTCCTCCCTTGAGTGAGCTTCAGCATGGGGTAGTATTTACATCATTTGTTTTTTTAATCACTTATGCTTGCATCCTGACAATTTGGAAAGAGATTCAAATATCTAAATAATGAAGGATATTCAAGTATCAGTTCAAATTGAAGTTGATGTTCTAGTAAGTTTATACCAGTAAAGGTGGAAAGGATTTAAATATCCAAATTGCAATATATAATAGATCTAAAATAAATAAATATCCAGCCCAAATCTAACTATACTGCATTGCATTTTGGCATGCTTGCCACTCAGTTATTTCATCCATGGCTAATTGATCAGAGGCATATTTGTGGATATGGTAAGTTTAAAAGAGGTGATTGTTATAGAT
Organism: Elymus sibiricus; assembly: GCA_039707655.1. Classification (NCBI taxonomy): domain Eukaryota; kingdom Viridiplantae; phylum Streptophyta; class Magnoliopsida; order Poales; family Poaceae; genus Elymus; species Elymus sibiricus. The sequence goes on from CM077676.1 coordinate 314,724,525, forward strand.
CAGATCGGGGGGCACCTGATCGGGTCTGCAACGACTCATCGTGGGTGGCCCAACGAAGTGCCGGCGTGTCGGCGGTTGCCAGACACAGCTGCTGTGTTGCAGTGTTTGATTTGGCGCCGTCGTGTCAATCGAAGCAAAGCTGGTGATGCAGTTGAAATGCTAGATATCATAACCAAGTAAAAGGAAACAGTGGCAACAACCATCGCATGGAACATGGAGAAGACCCTGTACCATTTAGTTATATCACACGATCAGGCTAAATCAAATCAATAGTCATCCATGATAAGTATGACGAAAACTTGTGGAAAACTAAAAGATCGCACATACAATTAACACAAATAATGTAAAATGAGCAGATCAGTACATAATGGCAGAGAGTGGGCTCAGAGGCAAGAACACCTAGAACAGATAAGAAGCAGATGACTATCACAAAAAACAGTAAGATATAGTTATTGACTTCAGAAACACGTTTAGATTGATGCTGAATATATCATAGAAGAAAATAATATGAAGGAGGGTGGATATTAGATCCTTATCATCGTGACACAGTTAACTTTTACGCAACCTCTGAACAGGATGTAGTGGGCATTCCTATAAAACTACCTGCTTACTTCACACTAACCTAGCTCACAGAGAACACATATGAGCACAAAGAGGGGCAACAGTGCTTGTGCCTACAATTGTAGTTGGATAACATAGTTGTGCATTAGCATGTCACGCTGCAAAGAACAAAAATGTAGAATAAGACAGCAAGAGCATGGTGCATTCAATGCATCACTTTATGTTTATACAATATACATGATGATCAATCGAGTACCATATGTTATAAGAACTGAAGCCTCTAACATAAGTTGAATTTGAAGATTGCAGAAACTATGAGAAAGCAGATGGAACTGCAAATAGTTTATAAACAAATTGAAAACATAAGTAAAAAAGAAGGCCACTTGTATCTTCAAATAGCACATGTCCCTGCAAATCTTCTAAATCTACAACCTAGAAGCTCATGCATGAAACTGGCAGCCACCCAAGGTGAAGCCAGTCCAACCAACAGAGGAAAAAGCTACAACCTAAACTACTAACAAAAAGATAAGGAGGAAAAGAAAAGCACACGTAGAGGGAGCAGATGAAAGTATGGTCAAAGTCAAACCGATTAAACATCACTATGTTACTTACCTTCCATTTGGTACTGCTGAAAATAGTCAGATCACCATTAGGAAGATCCTCACGTTCATCAAGCTCGTACTTTACTTGCAAAACCAACTTACACGAGGCCGAGCCATTAGTGGCATTGAAAACACATTTACGTCTTTGAGCATCAGAAACAAGGTCTGGCCAGACAGTTCCACTTTTGTACAGTGTATGAGCATTACAAACAATCCAAAGACAGTGCCTGCATCAAATAAAGCATCCATTAGATGAATTATATTATCAATCTGACATACTTTAAACTTTAACAAAAACAAGTCGCAAAAAATGCTCACCTTGCCATGGTAAGAGCAACGTTTGTTCTTAGGTTATAAGCAAGAAACCCAACAACTCCATTCCCATTGGATATAACCGTTGATAGTACTATTATATCATCCTCTTCTCCTTGAAAACCATCAATAGACTTGACGCTCACATGAAAGCCATCACATGTGTCATTTTTTTTGTCAAGTCTAGCTTTAATAACATCAACTTGAGAACTATACAAAGAGACCACACCGACGCTGAGCGCTTTACCTGTACTTTTCCAACCTGCAGAAAAAATTAAACTGCTAAGTCTACTGATCTTTTGGGGTCGATTTTCCACAAGGCTAGAAAGAGAATTTTCTTTGCCAAACTGAAGTTGATTCTGTATCAGCTTACAATTGACAGAACATTACTTTTCAGCTCTGAAGGTAAAAACAAATATTATCAAAAAGTGAGTACATGTAGTGGCCAACAACTCTCATAGATCTATGTTTCATCTTTCATGTCATCTACTTAATGTTCTCAGTTTTGCAAGGAAGTAGATGACAGTGGACTTGCTGACAAATATACGTAGGGAACTGAATTTTCATAAACCCAGATTGATGGAGTTAACAAAACACAAGATATACACAGGTAACAAACTGGATTGTGAACATAAAGTATTGCGTGATCACCTTTCTATCAATGAAGGTTATGCAACATTTAATACAAGAAAGGAAGACCCTATAAGCTTCTAAAAATGCCATGTTATATCAGCGAAGTCGCTTAATATAGAAACAAATTAATAACTACCAAGGACATCGAGGCAGGCTATACTAAGGTTGCAAGAAAAGAGAGGGTTCAGCTTAGACATACATCTAAAGATGGTTTTGATGAGGTGCAGAACAACAACAACTTCAACCATGTTTCGTCGACTGTTTCATGTGCCCTCCTTGTCTTCCCTTCCATCCGTGACAGTTAGTATAAGAGTGTAGCTGCCAAATAGGAGGCATGTATAATCCTTGTTATAGGTAGGAGACAGGACATTTGAACCATCTAAAATCTTCCTCTCATAAAACTAAGCAATTGGAAACAGGCTAATACAAGGATTCATGCGATACTGTATATTCAGCAAATGTTTATCGAATTTCAGTGTAACCAATCTCCCAAAAAGACTTGACCAAAGCCAACTTCTTTGCATACCTAAAGATAAACAATGAAAGGTACGAACTACGATTATCATGAACAGATCTATCCTTTTTCCAAATGAAAGGCAAAAACTAAGATTACTAAGATTATCATGAACCAATTTCCCAAAAAGAAATATCAAATATCCCAAATAGGCTTGTACCAAATCAAGCTTCTTTTTTAGCCAGTTGAACAGTTGTAAGGATCATGTTATCCATCCGACTTAAAGATTATATATATACTCCATCCTTACCAAAATATAAGACGTTTTCACTTCAATTTGAACTGTAAAAACGTCTTATATTGTGATACAGAGGTAGTATATACACACATATATAACTTAGATCCAAATGGATGAGTTGGGCATGGAGAATCACATCACGTCACTAATACACAACATTGCTTTTTTTTTTGCGGGGTACTAATACACAACATTGCAATAACACGAAATCATTGTTTTGGCTTAATAACGTATTGAGTCCTTTGTGATGACTTAAATGTTGTTTCAATCACACAATTGATTACAATCTATCTAGCTTTTGTACCTAGAGGACGGAGTAGTAACACCCCTCTGTAATGAGCAACAGTGATCCATAATGATTATGCTAAGTCAAGTTGATTTGCAATGTTTGATCAATGTGGATTCATATCTCATTTCAAATTCCATCTTTGAATTCAATTCAAATCATAAGTGAATTTTGAAGTTGCTCAAAAATTGTTGAAAAATAGTTCATCATTTAGCAAATATTCCAAAACAAATATTTGTTCAGGAAAACAACATCACCATCAAGCTAAATGTGGGCTATAGCATTTAAAACAGTGCTAGAACAGCATTTTAAATGCCTTTCCATTTATGAAAAATTCAAATGGATTCAAATCTCTCCCAAACTTTTTGTGGCAGTGCCAAATAATACTAAGGAATTATGTGGCTTAGTCCCACATTTTTCTAAAATGTTTTGGTAGCCCTAAAAATTTCATTTATGTCTCTGTTTAATTAGATAAATGGAAAAAAATAGAAAATGGAAAAGACCAGAAGCTTACCTGACTTACCTGGCCGAAAGGCCCAGCGCGGCCCAGCCCAACTCCTCTTCTCCCACCTGCTCCCGTCGCCGTGTCGACGCCGCCATGGCCAGAGCACGGTGGCTCCGGCCGCGGCTCGCCACCTGCCGGCTACAGGCCTTCGGGGGGATAAGGGCGGCCCCCGTCCTCTCCCCCTGGACGCTCCCACTCACTCACCTCTCTCTCTCCCTCGCTCGCTCGCTCCCTCTCTTCCTCACCCGACGCTGCCTCCGCCGCGTCCGTTGCGGTCCCGCGGCCACCGGCGTCCCCGAGCCCGGCAACCGTGTCTGGGAGGTGTGCCGGCCTCCGCCCCTTCTTCCCCGACCATCGGTTGGAGCCGGTGGGCACTGCTGCGGCGGGATCGAGTCCCTCTTCTCCCTCGGCCGCAGTTTCTTCTCCGGCGATCCTCGGCGCCTCGGCAGCTACTAAACCCCCGCAGGCCTTTCGTGTGCCGCTAGGTGAGCAACGGCACGAAACCCCTCTGCCTCTCCTTCCTTTTGCCGTGTCTAGCACCGCCGCCATGGTTGGCCGAGCCCAGCTCCGCCATGCAGCTCGCCGTCGTTGATCCCGTCGTTGTCATGGCCAAGCAAGCACGCCTACGTGCTCGGGGTGACCTTCTGGTGCTCCCTGTGGCTTTAGTTCGCTCGCAAACGCGCTATATAGCCGTCCCCGCAAAGCAACCGTAGCCGCCGCCGTCCACCGTTGATGCTCCGGTCGACTCCGGCCGTCCCAGGTTGCGAGACTGCCGCCGTTGGATGTGGCCTGCTCTCCTTGTTCGAACGCAGGTCGCGGCGCTTGTTTAGGTCCACCGTAGCCGGATCCCGAAGCTCGCCGGTGCTTGCCGCCGCGTTTCGGGCTCGCCGGAGCAACGCCGACGCTGACGTGGCGGCCACGCGGCACCCCTCTGGGTCGCTGGCAGCTGGGACCCGCGGGCCCAGTTGACCAATTGACCAGGTCAACTGGCTGACTGGGCAGCCCCAGTCACTGACTGGTGGGCCCCAGTTGACTGGTCAACTGGTCAACCGCTGACCAGCTGACTCAGCTGACCGGGCCCACTGTCAGCCCCTCTTGTGCACTCTGGGTGCAGTGCACCGGGTGCACCCAGCCTTTTCTGGAGATTTTTGGAATTAAAAATAATTCCAGGATTTTTTTCAGAAATTGATTAAAACTTCGGAAATTCGTAGAAAATAATCCGTACCTCGGATGAAAAAGTTTTCAACATGAAAGTTGATCAGAAAAATCCAACGAATCCGAATATGCCCTCCATGTAGCTGTCACATGCCCACAACACTGCAAACATGGAACCTTCCCCTCCAGTTCATCTGTCTGTTAGATGCCTATACCGGGAAAATATTCCCAGATATTTTCCCGCTCCGTCTGTAACGGGTAGCACTGCGTTAGATCACCCCGGCATAGCTTATAGTCATGTCATGATTTGTGATTGCTTTTGTTGCCGTGTATTTATCTGTTTCTTCCCCCTCTTCTTCTCCGGTAGATCCCGACACTGACGTGGCCCCTGAGGACTACTTCATCACCAACAACCCTTCTTTTCTGGCAAAGCTTCCAGGCAAGCAAAACCCCCTTGATCATGTCTATATCGCCTATTCTTTCTCTCTTATGCTTGCATTAGAATTGCTACAGTTGTTGCTCCGATAGTACCTATTTTGATGCATAGCCTGTTTTTGTAACTGCTGTTGATACTTTACATGTTGTCCTAAAAGCTTAGTATAGATTGTTTAGTGATCCATTTGTGGCCCCGCACCCTTGTCCTTGTTGCCATGCTCTACTACCGGTGACCCGATCAGTGTGATCGATGTACAGAGACCGAGCACAGCACCGCACACCCCCTTAGATGTACGACTCTGCAGAGCTACTAGCGAGTGCCGAGGGTGATACCTCTTACCGCACTTCTGATGATAACTCTATAGTGTAGCTGATCGGTTGTGGACCTCGAGGGTGATTCCTCTTCCACCACCTCCGATGATGCCTCTGTCGTGCAACCCCTCAAGGGTGAACCCATCGAGGGTGATTCCTCCGAGTTCACCTTGATGGTTACATCGAGTGGGAATCCATCGAGGGTGATTCCTCGGATTCCCCCTTGATGTTACGGACACACTGTTACTTTTACCTGTTGCCCCTTTTACTGTTATTGTTACTGCGGGACTGAAGGGACAGGCGGTACCACCCCGGTAGAGGTGGACCTGAGTTCCCGACAGTCTCTTGGAAAGTCGGGTTGACCTGGAGGGTACCCGCGAGATAATTACGTGGCACGGCCGAGCATTCCTGGCCCTTGTCATAAGTCCACGAGACGGGGCGACGGGACCACAGATCGTGGATCGCTGATTATCACCGCGAGCTCCTAACACACTAATGGGTTAGGATATGTGATCTGAGTAGGCCTCTGGCCTTTTCGCACTAACCACCACGCGGGAATAAGTATGGGCACTCGGCGTCGTATGTATCAGCCGAAGTTCTTCAGACGTCAGCAGTTGAGCGGCACGCGCCCGGGTGGACCGCGACAGCCTGCGTGTGTATACAGGGGCTAGGTCTGGTCCCGGCCGTCCTCGCAACGCGCAGGAGTGCAAAGGGCGATCGGCCCAAGACCCCTGATCGCTTAGGATGTAGACCGGCATGCTGGCCTCTCTGTTGAGCCTAGGTAGGGCTACGGCGTGTCGATCAGCCGAGGCCGGGCATGACCCGATAAAAGTGTGCCCGGCCAGAGTTAATCGAGCGTGTTGGGTAAGTTGGTGCACCCCTGCAGGGAAGTATTTCTATTCGAATAGCCGTGTCCACGGTAACGGACGCTCAGAGAGTATCCCGATCTACTATAACTAGAACTGGATACCTATGTTAATTAAATAATAGGTTAGCTCCGGGATTGCTTTCTCGTGGGGAGTCGAGGAAGGATCTCTGGGCATTGCTACTATTACTTATTACTTTATGTTATGTTGCTAATCTGCACTCTTCTAATGCTGCAAGACGTTGCAAGATGCTAGTCTTCGATAGGCTAGGCCTTCCCCTCTATTCTGGCATTTCTGCAGTCTAGTCCACAGATACAGCCCCCTCTTTTGAAACCAATGCATACATAGAATAGTTCTGATGTAAGTCTTGCGAGTACTTTGGATGAGTACTCACGGTTGCTTTGCTACCTCTTTTTCCCCCTACCCGATTGCTGCGATCAGAGGACGGAGCCCCAGAGCCAGCTGATCCCGTCGACGACTACTACTACCACGGTGGAGTCTACTACTACGTGGAGACCGACGACCAGGAGTAGTTTCGGAGGCTCCCAGGCAGGAGGCATGCGCCTTTTCGATCTAGAGTCGTTGTTTTGCTCAGCCTTCTTAAGGCAGACTTGTTTAGCTATTTGTCTGTACTCGGATATTGTTGTTGCTTCCGCTAACACTTGTGCTCAAGCTTATGTATTCGAGCCCTCGAGGCCCCTGGCTTGTAATATAAAGCTTGTATTATTTTATTTTGTGTCTAGAGTTGTGTTGTGATATCTTCCCGTGAGTCCCTGGACGTGATCGTGCGCATTTGCGTGTATGATTAGTGCACGATTGAGTCGGGGGCGTCACAGAAGTCATGGCCAGGGTGTGCATCTTCATTCCATTCGCCAGGCCTTGCAGACTCATGGATCGAACAAACAACACACACAAATCAATAACATAGAGAAACTGAGAGCACGGGGGAAAGAGGCGACCTATTGTCGAAACCCTTTGCTGAGAAGGAAACGGGGAAGCCATGGAGCTTGGAGACGTCCGGTCGATTAATCTGTCGAGGGTGGACGTCGATGGCGACGTGGTGGCCACGGATCTAGCAGGAGAAGCGCCTCCTCCTCCTCCTCTCGACGCCATGGAAGAGCACATCTTCCTCTTCTGACCTCCGCGAGGAGCAGTCCGCTGCACGGACCCGACGCTGCAGCTCCTCCTCATCCTGTCCGGCCACTGCAACCGCGGCGAGGAGATCCGCGACTTGGAGCGACGACCGACGAGGAGAGACGCAGAGGAGGGAGGCCGGTGGCACAGGGAAGAGGAGGGGCTCGGAGCAGGTGCAGCGGCGCGAGGAGAATCGAGGGAGAGGAGAGGAGAGGAGGCGGCGGCGTCAAAGCGAGAAGGGGCTCGTGCGGAGACCCCGGGCTAGGTCTTGCCCAATTGCGTATCCGCTCGGTAGCGTCCGCCCCTTTTTGCCCTTTCGTTTTTTTTTTTCTCTCGCTAGCACAGTAAAAATAACGAGGTGGAACGCGCAAGGAGGCGCTATTCCCCCGTAGCTTATTGTGTTGGATTTTGGAACACCAGTCTCAAGATGAAAGATATTGTCGACCGATTTGGGGGGCACATCATCATTTTTCATGTAAGCACGTCACTCCTTGTAATGGCATCCAATCAATGCCCTTATTTCCCCCGTTCCTTTAAGGTGACTGGACATCCACATTGAAAGATTGCACTGTGGAGTTTGGCAGGCATAAAAGGGAAATCACCCCAAATATGCCATGATCAATTGAATCAAATAAACACCATCAATTCCATGTCAGTGCCCGGGGCCTCCCTCTTTCTCTTTCTCAGTAGCTGCCTCAAAGTTAATTCCTCTTTAATTTCCACTGTGAACTTCAAGAGATGATTCGGAAAAAAGAAAAGAATCACAGTAGTGCATGCATCGAAAAACATGGCGACTTGTGCGAAAAAAGGAGAAATGTGGTCAGAAATTAGCTAGAGAAAAGAGAGGGAGAGAACCTTTGCAATTGATTTGCGTTTCCCCTTTGGGCAACATAAAGCGTATTCCTCGTTTGTCTCCGGAAAGAAACCAACGTAGCCAGCAATTAGGCCGCCGAGCTACGATACAAACAAGCAAGAAGTATAGCACAGATGGATCGATGGAGATGAGAGGAAGGGAAGTGAAGAAAGTGAACGAGATCCTGCCAAAAGTTTCGGTTTGTAAAAGCGAAGCAACTTTGCAGTTTCCATGCATGTCTAGCTCCTTCACAACTTGGCGGTGAAAAAAGTGAGAGAGAAGAGGAGGCGCTTTCTTGAGGTCTAGGGCCCCAACCCCGACCCCTGCCTGCCCGCTCCGATTCAGCACAGGAGGCCAACTGAAGCAAGCACACTTGACTAGCTGTCTACTGCTAGCTAGCTAGGCCTACCTGCTACTACTCGATCGATCATGATCATGCATGCATGGATTACTCCTAGCTAGCCGCCATCGCAGCTCACACACACACACACATTATTTCATCGATCTCTTTTCAGCCTTTCTTTTTACCTCAGATTCGGTGCAACATTATGACTTTGGATATGAGCATCTGGCAAAATATGGACACATTTGACCTCGAGACGAAATCATTTCACAAATTGAACTGTTAGGAAAAATATTTCACCCAGCTGACCCTTTTGTGTAGCGCCCGACAGCTAGGCGCCACACTACAATGTGCAGCGCCTGGCTGACAGTCGCTACACATCTGGTTTTGCAGCGTCTAGACGAAAGGCGTTGCACAATGACTTAGCGTTTCTGCGACTGGTCATTCAAATGCTCATTGTGCAGCGCCTGACACAGGGGCGCTGCACTACACAGTGTAACGCCTGGATGTTAGACGCTGCACTAATTAATTTAGCAAGCCCCAGCCAGTACAGAGAGCAAACTGGAGCTGGCCAGTCCCAGAAACGCTAAGTCATTGTGCAACGCCTTTCGTCTAGGCGCTGCAAAACCAGATGTGTAGCGCCTGTCAGTCAGACGCTGCACAATGTAGTGTGGCGCCTAGCTGTCGGGCGCTACACAAAAGGGTCAGCTTGGTGAAATACTTTCACCAACAGTTCAGTTTGTAAAATACTTTCGTCTCGAGGTCATATTTGTCAATTTTGCCATGAGCATATCATCGCGATTTAGAGTCCTATGTAGTTTGTCCTTCTCTCTCCTTCCTCCCCTAGCTAGGATGTTCTAGGCAGCTGTGTGCTTCTGATTCATTTCTCTCTCTCTCTCTCTCTTTGGGGAGTTTTTTCAAAAAGAAGGATTGCCCGGCATCTACATCAAACGATGCACACAGTAATATTTATTAAATTATTCAACAGAGTTTGAAAAGACAAATACATGGATCAATGCAAAGCCATCTTTTCCGGCCATCTCTGTCGCTACACCTACAAGTTCCCTCGCCTTGCACCAACGCACACCATCTAATCCGGTGGCCTCACCAAGCCACCCACGGCGAGCCGAGAGCACCAGCCGGTCTAGCATATCCTCAGCGCACACCGCATGCACACGTTGTAGAATCCGCCGCCACCATCTTCCATCATCCCAACTTCAGGAGAGATCAACACATAGACATTGCCATGCCCAACTGCCGTCGACACCACCACGACGCTAGACAGCGCCACCATCCTGCGCGCGTCCATTAACCCGCGACCGCCATCGAGACCCCGCTGCGCCACGCCGCCGAGACTCGCCGTTGTCGATGTGGTAGAAGCCACGCTGCTCTACCTTGGCCACCGCGTGAGAGCACGCAGCGCCCTGCATGGAAGCCATCCACTGGTCTCTCCGGCCATTGTACGACTCCAAAGATGATGCCCCAAGGGGGGGGGACGACGCAAGCACGCCGCCATCATCCGATTCGAGAAGACCGAATCTGGGGTTTCCCCCGAAGCACACAGGGAACAAAGACAGACCAACGACACCTCCAACAAGGTAACAACGGACGCCGCCGTCAATGGTTCCAGCCAAGGCCGAAACAAGCTTTCGCTAGCCGATTTGTACCCGTTACCGGTCGGGCCGCCGTATCCTCCTCCACCTCCAACGCCACACCCCACGGGAGCGACTGAACCGCCGCCGGGAAGTAACAGCCTGCCACACCGCCGGGGTGGGCAGTTTACGGCAGGGAGACCACTTCATTGCACCTCCGACGAAAGGACACGCACACGCTGAGCCAGGGCACCCACGTGAGATCCGCCACACCCGCACCCCAGAGCCACCGCGGACGAAAGCCCCGCCACCCCCATCATCTCCCACTCGGGCTTTGCCCAGCGGCAGTCCGGCGGCGACGAGGAGATCGAAGGCGGCGGTGGCCGTACCCTAGATCGCTTGGGGGAGCAGCGATAGTCCGGGGGCGATGGAGAGATCGAAGGCGGCGGCGGCAGCCGAACCCTAGATCGCCAGGGGTGGGGAGAGGAGGAGGGGAGTCGGGGACTTGTTTTGGTCTCTCTTTTTTGGAGTGAAATGAACTTAATTTCAGGCACTTTCCTATGTGTGTTTCTTTTTCGGGATTGCTAAATCTCAGTCGACTGAGACTTAACCAAGTCTCAGTCTATGCTATCCGTGCAAAAAATTATTTTAATTTTTATTTCTTCTTTTTTATATGTTCTGTCACTTGGTTGAGACTTGATTAAATCTCAGTCGACTTAGATCTATCCACACCCTTTCCTTTTCAAGAAATTTCCTCCAACGTTCATCTACCAAGAAAACAAAAGCATTTCGTCTCTCAGGAAACGGGGAACAAGGCAGGGCCAGGCTTCTCATGAGCCGGGACGATGCATCATTTGTTTGTCAAATCACATGCACTCTCTCCATCGATCATCCATCGATCTCCTCCTCCTGCACACAGTCACGATCGATCGATTGATGGATCGACGACATGCATGTAGCCGGTTTGTCTGAATCGATTAGTGCACGCGTAGCCTGTAATTTGATGCTGCCAGTGCCATGCATGCATATACCGATCTTGATTGCCGCTGCTGCTGCTGCCACTCATGGCGACTTGTCGGCAAACCCAGGAGGGAAAAGGAAGCCCTGCCGCCGGGCCTGTAGTAAACGATCCATCCATGGATCATTACTCGACTCGAGAGCTAGCTAATCCATAATGCCATCTGTCAGCCTTATGCATGGCTGCTGCTGCTGCTGCTGCAGAAGAACATCTTTGCTGTTCACTGTACGTAGACTGCTGCTGTCCAAGCATGCATGCATTTTCAAAGTTTTGGCCAAGTAGACGCTACACTACTGGTACGTGCAGCTACAGCGCGCCTAGTATAACCTAGCCAGCTACAAAATGTACTCCTCAACAACTTTGATCATGAGATGTACTGATGTTCTGGTACTGCCAGCTAATAATGTTTGAATCCATCAATCTACCAAAAAGTAAGAGAAAATTTGTGTTCGTCGCCACCGCCACGTACGTACATGCATGCTAATTTGGACTGGACATGCATACGCAGGAAATTAATAGCGTTGCTTATCATGTTGCCGCCAACTCACATGCATGCTAATTTGAACTAGACATGCATACGTGCCATCACCGACGACTGCATCCTTACATTTTGGAGCAAACAACGAAGTTAATTACGTCTGGCCGGTAAGGTTGCCAACAAGTACTCATGAAAGAAGACAAATCACCGTAGGTAGAGTAACATAAATGCATGCATCCTACCAATGAAAATATAAAGGAAAAGCGTTTGGTTCATTTGTTTGTAGCATATATAGGGTCCGTCCCAGAATCAAGTGGTATGATTCACTGCACGTCCTTGTACATACTCTATGATTTTTTTTGTTATGCTTAATTTGTGTTGCACTCAGGTGATGAACTGAAGAACATGATGGTGATTATACACGTAGGGCTGGCTGGTGTGCCATGATTACTCATTACTGGAGAGAGCAGATGAGCATAACAGAGAGGACAAGAAGAATATTCACGGGTCAGCCATGAGTGGCGTGGAGCCTACCGGTCAACCACGGACACCCATCAAGCATATACTATAAAATAATAACATGCCAACGTATCATGCATGCATGTCCTAGTATACATAACTCGATCACCTATGTAGGCAGAGGCTATGGAGCGTTCAACGTACGGCAAAGCTTATGGATCCTTGTTAATTACAATACCTTTTTGGTCTTGGTTAGGGCAAACAACATACATCCCCTTTGATTTCCCCAACCAAATCCACATCCCCCTCGCCTTCTCCCAAAACCCCACGAACGTCCCCTCCCCTCCATTTTCTACACATTTCACCACGTCCACCGCACGTACCAATAAAGTTAAGGTTTGAATGGAACTGGACCAAAATACTACGAGCATTAGCGTTTAGTTAGGGGCCGAAAGTTTGGTCAAGAAGCTAAGGTACTCATAGGCACATCAAGAAATATTATAATTAAATACATAAACCTCCTAGCTATATTTGGGGCCACTGGATTAAACACACACCATATCTACAGTTTCCCTCTCCTTCCCAACACAACCACATCTCTGTTGAATTCGTGGCCAGTGAACTTGCCCACCGTTTCTGATGGCTCACCATGCATTGACATTAACAAAACCTATCACCGCACTGTGACCCCCACTCCGACAACCCACCGTTGAATTTACTTTGTACAACATGCAATGCAGTGCCATAGCCAAGATTGTGCCAAGCCCCGGGGAAACCTTGGGCTAAACACTAGCTACAGTGCTAAACAGTGGTAAAATCGCTACAGAAACGAAGCAATCTATCCTCACGACCCATGCCATGGCCCTGGTAGCCTTGGGCTTGTCTACGCCCCTGATGCAATGTATGCCTTCGTCCCTGGCCATCAGAAACATTAGTCTGAGTTGTGAAGGTGAACCTAAGTCTAACTTTTACTAAACTACAAAACAATCGTAATCTTAACCTTGTATGCTGGCACGTAGGACCCAACATGTGCCCTAGAGAAACGGGGAGGGGAGAGGAGAGGAGGGGAGGCAGGGCACGGGCATATATTGGGCATGATTGCTGGCTGGGTTGGAGGCCCGGGTGAGAGGGAGACGCCTCAAAAGGCGGCCACGCCATGGAAATGGGGTTCTTGTAGCGAGGACAGAGGGAGATTTGTACGGGTACAAGGAAACCCATCATTCCATTCCATTGGCATCCCGTTCCAGCGAGCCAAGCCAGCAACCATTAATCCACGGGCAAGTACAGCACATCCTACTAGCAAAGCTTTTCGACAAATCTCTCGGATTCCATGCCCGCCTTTGAAACTTTGTCCTCCACCTCCTCCTCTGCTGCTCTGCGTGACTCATTTTGGTGCGGTGCATGCCAGGCGTACGTCTAGAAGACGCAGCAGCTCCCGCTCTTCATACTCCTACCCAGTTACACTACACAGACAAAAGAAAAGAAAAGAACGAAAATACATACTAGTAGTAATACATTTGGCTTCAACTGCCATATGGTATATGTTACATTAATTTCGTGTCTGGGTGCAATGGTGAATTATGTACTATACTCCTCTGTACGTAGTGATATGATAGTGTAATGTGGGCACCTAACATAACGTGGGTTTCCAGAAAAACGATGAGGGGCTCCGTTGAGGGCAGACAGGGGAGGGGCAGCGTGTGTTTCTCTTTGCTTCCCTGCTGCTTGATGGTGCGCCCATCCGAGGCCGGCACACAGGCCCCCCACCCGGATTCAATGGCTTGGCTGCTGCAGAATATGGAAAAAAGGCCGCGCCCCAGCAGCAATGCCAGCTGCCAGCTCCAAGTGCTGAGTACTGCTGCTGGTGCATTTTTTTCCTTGATTAGCACCAACAAGTAATTAATCGCCTGGGGCAAATGGCAATGGTCCCCCTTGAATCTGGAAGGAGTACGTACAACTCAAGACAGGGACGGAGCGGAGTGGAGTGAGATTGATTCATGGGAAAACTGGCTTGGCTGGCTAGCTGATAGGAGGATAGGCTGACTGAGTACGTTTTCCCATGCATGCTACTCTACTCCTCTCTCGTGGCGAGGCGATGGCAGCAGAGTGGTGGTCATCAAGAGAGAAGCGAGCAGAGCAGTCTTGGCAATGGCAATGGCCTCTGCCCAGTCCCCAATCATCCTTCCCCCTGACCGCCGGACACCCCATCATTGCTTCCTCATACACTCACACTCACTCGCCTCCTCCTCCCCTCTCGTCTCCATCCTCTCTCTATATATAGGCTGATCCTCTGCTGCAGCTCAGCCTCCATCTCCCATGCACCACCACACTCTGCTCTCACCGTTCCAGCTCCACAGCACACACAAACTTGAGTTGGCGGCAGAATCAGCCATGAACGGCTTCTACTCGTCCATCGCCCACGGCCTCGACGCGCTCCACGGCACGCTGGCCTCCTCGCCGGACGCCGCCTTCATGTCCGCGCCTTTCCTCCAGCAGGCGGCCGCGCTGCTCCGGTCGCTGCACTCGCAGCTCGTCCACCTCGTGCAGCGCCTCCACCTGCCGCCAGGGGAGAGCTGGCTCGACGAGTATATGGACGAGACCTCCCGCCTCTGGGACGCCTGCCAGGTCGTCAAGGCCGGCGCCTCCGCCCTCGACACCTACTGCGCCTCCGCGGCACGCATCGACGCCGCGCTCGACGACTGGCTCTGCAACCCCAACCCCCACACCGCCCGCCAGGTACGCTCCTCTCCTGTCCTGCCTCCCTGTGCATGCTCAGTTGCTCACGCTCATCGGCTCATCGCCCATCGTCTTGGCCTCCATTGATCGCATCAAATGCGTGCAGGTGATGCGAGCGATCAACGCGCCGCGGCGGCAGGCCGTGGGGCTGGAGCAGGAGAACCGGGCGCTCGCCGAGACCAGGATCGACCCGGCTTCGCTGCTGCTCGACGACCGGTCGCCGGTGGAGTTCAAGCTCAACGCCTTCAACGGCTTCCGGGGGGTGCTCTACGCGCTGCGCAACGCCAGCTCCTTCCTCCTCATGCTCCTCGTCTCGGGGACCGTCTCCTGCCTCCCGGACCTCGCCTGCTGTACGCACCCATTCCGCACCTCGGGCGCCGGCTATGTCTCCTCCATGGGCCGCCTGCGCCAGCGTGTCGCCGAGGAGATGGAGGCGGTCGCCGGCGAGCACTCCGGCTCCGGCATCATGATGTACGAGTTCCGGCAGGCCAGGGCCGGCGTTGAGAGCCTCAAGACAGAGTTCGACAGGGTCGTCGCCATGGGGTACGGCGACCCTGGCGAGATCGCCGAGAGGGTGGAGATCATCAAAGGATGGGTCGGGATGCTGAGGTCCGGAGCTGAGAGCGTCGTTTGTGAGCTGGACGACTTCTTCGATGAGATCGTGGAAGGCAGGAAGATGCTGTCGGACCTGTGCAGCCATCGCTGATCCAAGCTCACAATCTGTACTTCTGCAGCAGCTAGCTGAAAGCCTGAAACAAACAAGGCATGGTAGATAGTACAACAAGGCTGACAAATTAGAAAAAAAAATTGTTTGTGTTCTTCTCTCTTGTGGTTGGGTAATCTAATCAAGCTGCTCTCTAGCTATCATAGCAGCTAGTGTGTCTATACATATGTCCTGCACTGGAATATCATCATGCTTGTATTCTTCCTAAGCAGAGCAGAGCAGAGCAGCAGGTGGTAGTGGCAGGCAGTTGGTGCTTAGGCCTATCTATTTGTCAGAATCAGAATCAAAATATATGTCCAGTAATTTTTAGGGCATCGATCTTAGAGGATGAATTGATGATATAATAGTTGATGGTGAAAGGAAGAATCTGCATCGGAAAAGGAAATCAACTCTTTGCCCTTTTCTCGAACTGGAAAAGTGCTGTGGAGATGTGGGCAGCTTGTTGGACAGAGACAAAAAGAGAGTAATAGGGGGTGTTAGAACGAGCCATTGTGCTTGTCATCTTTTGCAACTTCTTTTTGTTCTTTGGTGCTAGGCTAATCACCTTCCTTATCATTGATCACTCTGCTAATTGCCGCGGCAATTGGCAGTGTAAAGACTGATTATTTTACCCAAGAGGGATAGAGAAGATGAGCAGGACATGATTCTCTATATGATCTCCAACAGCGGTCATCGTTTTGGTTGCACAATGATGGGGTGACCTTCTGGAATCCGAACATGATGATCACCCCAAACTTAAGAGGCATCGGTTCGAGGAAAAGGAGCAGCCGCTGCAATGCAAAATTGATGGATTTGAGCTGCTTTGCAGGGTTATACAGTAGAGAAATGATGATAAGCAGCAGCGTAAACCATGTTCCATACTTTGGGGAAAAGCTGACCATGAATCAACCAAATCGAATCAGTTATACCGAAATGGCGGCACCAGTCGCTTTTCGCTAAAGTAGGATCTGCAGCAAAGAACCAAGAAAACATCAGTGCCATGTCACAGTTCTATCTTCAAATTTTATTGATTCACCATCAGCTGCTACACAAATGTATGTGTGTACGTTCTCTATAAAAAGCAAGTGCCTAATAAAAATAAACTGAGAAAAAAAATCTAATGCAACCTTCCTATTTAGCTTTTCAGCTACTGGAAGAGTTTCATGACTCCAGAAAAGAATTGAAAGCAGGGTTTAAAGAGCAGAGCAATCACACTCACACCTATGATGAATAGGTGCTGTTTACAGAAAATCAGCAGCTGATAGGAACTTCACAGAGGCTAAGAGTAGCATTTGCAGACATCGTTCTGAACACAAACAGTATCACAGAACACAGAACTGAAGCATGGTATCAGATATATCTAATCGAAAGATGTATGATACCAAACTCGGTCCTTATTACTCTCCTAAGTTCAGATTTGAAATATGGTGAGATCAGAAAAATCAGTGATACAACGGATCAGTAATGCTAGGATGAACATCATTACACACATTAGGACCTTGTCCATACAATCGTTTTGCAACCTCCTATGCTCCCCGATGACAGGACTTGCATACATGCAATCATGATGAGCCGCTCTGAAATGTTCTAAAAGTCCTCTGGTCATACTCTTACTGCTAGTGTATGCATGCCCTCCTGCAAAAGGAAAAAGTAGAAAAGGGGCACATGCCAGCCAAAGTCGTGTGGATTATAACCTCCTTGACTGATGATGGAATGACAAGCAACTGCCTTTTGCTACTCTATTCTTAAGGGCGGCAAGTGTCAATAGCTTCGTATATTCTTGTTTAAGTTAACTGAGTGAAAATTTTGGCCTACTGCAGATTACAGCTGAAGGGAAATTCAGCCAGTTTCAAGTGGCGCACTAACTTCTGGAAAAATGTGCTATGGTCTACTAAAATCGATACAGCTCATAGATTCTGCAACACGTAACCTCTGCTGGCAAAGGAATTGAGGCTTATTTTCAAGCTTTGCCCATGCATTGACTCCAGAAGTCATAACCCAATGCAATCTTTTGTCATGAAAAGAAAATGTCTAAGCATGACTCTTAGGCACACTCTGACAACACACGATTGCTTAACTGTAAGACATGGGCCATAAGTTTCGCAAGAATATATGGACCATCAGAGTATGGACAATTTTGACAGCAAGGAGAACATCTAAATAACCAAGAATTATGTAGAAAAGGACACCGTTTAGCCTGGGCACCGTTTTGAATATCCGGTAGAAAAGCAAAAAACAACAACTTCAAAACTTTCAAGAAAGGTGAGCTTAAAAAATTGCCAGGGACAAGTACCTTCAAACTTCAGCATGGCTGCAAAGCCAGCTGCGCAACCAAGGATGCATAGAATTTATATCTAATTAAGAAACAAACAACCGGTACAAAATAATTGAAAATATATTACTCTAAAAGAGCATGGCAATTCTTGGCCATTACGAATCAGACTAAATAAACCACCACTCCAAATGCTGTATATGATATGTGTACTAGTAAGCAGACTTGACGCAACGAAAGATAAGAATGCACTTGACATGAATCATCAATGAATCACTACAATCCCAGCAAAACAAATCATTTAAAAATAGTCTCTGGCCAGATTATAACTGCATAAACAATGTGCTACTGATTACAGTATGTGTGCTAGTAGGCAGAGTTACGCAAAAGAAGCAAATCAGGAAGGTTAATATGAACTAACTCACCAAAGTCTCGCATGTTCATTACAGGAATCTCCTCTTGCCAACGTTCAGTGTTCAGACCTATGAACAGCAGACACTAGCTGTTAAATTTTAGCCATCACACGCAAAGCTCTTGGGATCAGTTGTTCACTTATCTGAGCAAGGAAAATAACAGTATAATTAAACTCCAACATGATAATTCTCCCTACTTGACCCACTAAAATAACAGAATTCGATTCTGGAAAACAAAATGTAGCATTACATTAGTACAGCCCTGATCAGCGCAGTTTGTAATGTCTAAAAGGGGTGAACTAACAGGTTAATTTTAGGAGCAGTGAACTGTTTCATAACATTAAAGATTTTCTTTTGACAAATATAGAAGAAAAGTTTAGCACATAAAACAACCACCAAAATTAGGTACATCACTAGGCAGCTACTCATGATCCAGAACAAATGACAACTGGCTTCTTCTCCTGTGAGCTACTTCCTGAAAACAAACTAAAGACAAATTGCACTGTCTCTTTGCTATCATAAAAGAGACTTGGGAAAAAATAGAAATTACCAGAAAATTCCAGAAACAGACTGTACAGAACAAACAAGTGAGCGATGATCTCACCCCTTCTAATGACTCAAAACTGACTTGTGATCAATAATAGCAAAATGCATCAACCCAGTAGATCTGCAAAGTTGTGCAGCAATAAAAAGTGATTGGCGGTAATCTGCAAATAGACAATGTCCATTTAACAACCAAATTTGCACTTTAGGATGTGCAGTGAGATCAGGAGGCACTTAACTTGCTCCTTTGCTTTCCATGTTAGCAATTATAGTGGAGTAATGAAGGAAAAATACTAATCAAACTGGCGAAATTTTAAAAGAGGCTGAAAGTCCTCCTCAGACAGTGAGCTGCGTCGGACGCTAAGAACTAATTTAGCAAGAAGAAAAATGGTTCAGTCCCATAGGTCCAAAAATAATCATATAAATTTTGTAAATTTCACTATAATAATTGTGAAATTCACAATTTTCATTTGTATAGGTACATGTACTGTGGACTTCACTTGCCCCAGCAATCTGCCTAAAAATTGCAAACTTCTGGAAAGATCAATAGTGAGACCTTCATATGCACACCATTTTACAAAGCGAAACTTAGCCAATAACAGCAACAACAACAAACGGATAGGCTTCAAAGAACAGTCAGAGGAGTCCGAACAGAATTAGGCACATGCCTCAGCTGAACAGAACTAGATTCTTGCATCAGCCTCAATTGGATGCTGAAGCAGGTTATCGCCATTGTGGGCTTCTGCCAACTTGTTATTGCTATGACCAAAGGATTTGTATGGCCCAGAAGAATTCTCAGGACTCCAAGTATCTGGAACTGCGAGAAAGTACTTGCCCATGAACTTTCTAAACCTTTTCTTGTAATCCTTGGGAGAAATTACAGTTGGTAAAACATTCTTTGGTACCAAAGAAGACTTCGCCCATGTCTCCAGTTGCTTGTCCCAAGTATATTGCCTCAAATAATCAATAATGCCAAACACAAGTTCATTCTTTTGTTTGTCCACTCCGACGAGCAGAGAATAGTCCATAACGTTAACCGACTGCAAGTACAATAATTTTGTTAAGACATATTAACATGAAAATATGATGATTACCTTAAATTGGAAGATGTGCATTATACATACAGTGAGAAAAGATGTGTCATTCCAGATTGCGCGCTGCAAGAGATGTTTTGTTTTTCCACCAATATAGATTGGAGATACATTCATGTCCTCCACAAAGTTCTGATCCAAGTAAACAGTGTCAGGGTCATTTGAGTTGGTGATGTGTCGTGAAAACATAGCACCTTTAAGATCATAAATCCGTGAAACGTTGTGCCCAAACATAAGATTTTCCATCACCATCAGATCCATCTTTATCTCTTTGCCATGCCTTATTTGCTTAACCTGAAACAACAAAGTTTTAGAAAAAATAGTAATAAATGGAAGAAAATAAATTGAAACGGAACTCTAGTTGTCGAAGTAAACTACCTGATAGATTCCTAATATTTTGGCAAGGCAAGTTTGGCTTCCAGTGTCTAAAGAATGGTAAACATGCTTGAAGTAATCAGGGGCAAATTTTATGAAGGATTCAAATTCTGTCTTCTTGATTTGCTTTATAATGAACCTGTCATCCAATGTCTTCGCAAATAAAGCTTTACTCTTTCCACCTTGAGCATCCCACTTCTTACATCGGCTTAATGAAGTAATATATGCAAGCTCAGATGGGCAGCACTTTCTTCGAAGGATGTAGAATTGATTAGCATATATACTAGTAACTGAATATTTGCCTTTGAGAGATACTTTTCCGTTCACAGGGATTTCTGGATGTACCAAGGACAATAAAGGCGATGTATCATAACCAGAAAGGTCGCCAGATGAATATGACGAAATAGAAGATGAAATGCTTGCTTCAGAATCTATAGATGACCATGGTGATGAGCCAATAGAACTTTCAGATAGAAAGCTATAAGATTTCTCCATTGTTTTAGTATGCTCCCTCCTGGCATCCTCCGTCTCATTCACGACTGTGGTACCCTGCCGACGCTCCTCAGATATGGCAAGAGCACGAGCTATTATGCTAGAAACCTCATGCTCCAATACACACAGAATATTACCACCCGGGCCAACTGTGAATTGAGGAGAGTCTACCTCTTCATGTTTTTCAAACAGGGGAGATAGATGAGATGGAGAATAACGGTTAACAAGTTCAAAATTTTCCAAACTTCCTATTTGAATGTTCTTCCTGTAAGCCAGTTGAGACTCATGAAATGAACTCCAAATCCATCTTTCCCTCTCATCCCAATCAGAACTTCTGAACTTCCGGAGAGTGCTTGAATGCTGCTCCTGCTCCATGGAAACTGGATGCACCAGCATCCCATTGCCCTGTGGCTTTATATCGCTTGAAACTTCAAAAGAAGGCATTTTTTGGATTTGTGTCATGCTGTCTACCTCTACTTGACTAGTGCCAATGAGAGATCCTTCATCTTTACTACCTCCATTGCAAGAAAGTTCAGAGTTCCCAATTCCCTGACTATCATCGAGCATGGGTGCTGCATTCTCACTTGATTCATAATGGTCAACGCAAATTTTGTTACTTGTGCACTCAGTGGTACCAGCTGCCCCACCAGCTTTCATAGTTCTATCACATGTCAATTCGCTGATTTGCTTGTCAATCTCATAGCTGGCCTCATTGATCTTATCAACGGTGTTTATAGGATCCTTGCCGTTAGCAACATTTCCTTGTCCAGCAGATAAACACTTAATAAGTTCATGGAGCCGACGGTCCCATGCATAAAGTTCAAGTAGTATATCCTGATAAGACCAATTTATATTAAGAAGTTCATGTACAGATGAGGATGATCTCCCATTTTGATTGGTAGTCTTTACTAGTGAATCCTGCATGACAATACATTGAAAGCCAATAAGTTATAATTAAACAGAACAAATTTGTTTACATAACAAATTCGTAGGCTAACAGGAATGAAGACATGGACGCTTACCTCAAAATCGGCCTTGTCTTTCATTAACAAATCTTCGAGTTCAGAAAAGTCCGTTACAGGTAGAAATGTGCAAAAGTTGGCTGTAGTCATGCCATGATATTGATTCTTCAAGTGTTGAAGCAAGCTTGCTACCTCGGAGAAAAGCTTCATACCTCTAGCAAAAACCTTAAAAGATGCAACATAAACATCAGTACTATGCATGCACCGAACACAACTACCAAACGGTAATGGTAGAGGATAAGACATACATGTCTCCTTTCTTCTTCAAACCAGTTCTGCCTGCTGGGGGTTTCGAAGTGGAGGGTGGGTTGTGGTTTGCAGGTAGCGTAAATTTGAACCGATGAGTAACGGAACATTGCAACATTGGAGCCCAATCTGAAGTCAGTAAAAAATAAAAATTGCCATTAACAAAATAGGCAAGAGATAGTTACATGCACTTCTGATGCATTGCTATGCTAATGGCAGCCAAGGAATGTCTCTACTTAAATTACATATATGACGTGAAAAATACATCTAGCATACCCAAAAAAGCGCAGGCAGTCCCTGTTCACCAAATGACCACATATGGATAACCTTCTCGCTGCAGAGTGGCTTGAAAAACTGAGTTCCAGAAATTTCCCAAAAGAGAGATTTCGCGCTTCAGATGATATTAGCACTCTTGGGGTCGATTTAGATACCCCAAGTTCATGTTCACACCTCAGGCATCTGGTCCACATCCAGATTTTCCCTTCGGATTCGCCAGGTAAACTATGTTGAGACACTAGATGCTTCGTTCGAACAGTCAAATTTCCATTTTGATGAGTGTAAGAGTATATGTGAGCCTCACAAGAGGAACAACTTGGTTTCTGCTACAAATAAACATTATGAGCCAAGTATCATCTGAGCCAAATACTAACACAAAAATATGATATTCAATGTAAATAAGAACACACTGAACAAAATTATATGTTACAAGCTGGTACCTTATTCTGCAAAATGTCTTGCAAGTATCGTCCCAAGGACACATCAGAGTTCCCGTAGTAGTTTATACGGGACAGGCGGCTCTGGTCATCAGAGTTCCCATAGTAGTTTATACGGGACAGGCTGCTCTGGTCATCAGATATGACCTGCTTTTTGATGCATTGGCTAGACGTCAAAACCAGTATACTATGAGAATCAAGTGCATCATCAGCTTGATCTTTGTTAGAAATGTTCTCTTTACTAATGATAGTGGTGCCGTGATGTTCCCCATCTTCTGCCACGACAGGTGATTCCTCGTGTTTGTCACACATACGAGAACTTGCTTCTGTTACATCTTGAGTCCTTTCTTGTTTCAAGATATCTTCTGTGTCATCCAAATTTTCACTGGAAACCGCAGACTCTTCCACCTTTGACCCACCATGAAATCCATTACTAACGATTTCGTTCCTGGATTCAACTCTGCCTTCTATTTGATTATCAGCTGTCTCTTGCAATAACTTGCCAGTAAATTCTCGTAATGGTCCTGAAACCGGTGATGGTAACCTTCCGGTATGAAGGGGAGGTGTTGAGCTATACGGGATATTTGCACCTTCTCTCAGTTCATCCAAAGAGCTGTCTGTGACTAAAATTGGATCATCTACGTCCGTATAACTGAGAGCTTTCTTCCCATCAGCATAGATATTACAAGTGGCGTGGTATAATCGAAGTGCTGGAGAATCATCATGTGAAGGAGGGATAGCACCACCCAGAACAGAAGTATCATAATCAATTGCTGGTGGGCCCATCATAGTGGAAGCATAATTATCTTGTGAAGTATTTTTATCATTTAAGAATACCCGCTGATCTTCAAAGAAAGACGTTTCAAGGATCAAGTGGTATGCTGCAAAGACCGTGTAGTGCATGACTTGCTTGACTTTCTTCAATTCTTCGGTGTTTGCTCCCCGTAGCAATATCTGGATGAAAACAACTCTTTGTCGCTCAGATCATTCAGCGGTGTATGAAACACTAATCGGACTGTCACTTACTATATATTCAGTGGATTGTGATTAGTATGCATGGAATGCAATCAATTGACATTTACTCTTCATAATTGATAAAAACACATGACACTGCTATGGAGATAACCACAAACAAAACCGGTATTGTTATTGTAAAGCATTACAAGTGTACCTACCTCCTGCCAAGTTTTATCTGCTATGTTTTTTTTTGTCAAACACACATTTGTTTTCTATTGGGGAGTGAGTCAAGATGACGTGAAGTACAAAACCGAAAACGCAACAGGAACAAAAAATCTATGTAACAGAAATTAGCAGCCCTAATAAAAAAATCAAAAGGGACTAGAAACTAGAAAGTACCAAGCAAAACGATACCAAAAGCACATAACCAAGCATTTTATCGCTATGTTTGGCATGCCCTACCAAAATATAAGCAAGGAGCAGCTCATTTCTCATGTTTTAAGATACTACAAATACCGACACTGTTATTCTCTCCCTCATAACTGAAAAGATATAGATATTATGTTATTACATAGTATACATGCCAACTATTAAGAGTTAATAACTAGTCAACATAATAGACACGTCGACCGTAAGCTAGAATAACGTTTGCTTTTCGGTTCCACGTTCATACAGAAGGATGTCTTGATCAGGAAGCTTTCAGGAAGAATATACATAAGAAAAACTAGCATAATTTATTCATTCTGCTTTTGGACAAAAGAAATAATGTAACATAAATCTTAGGGGATAAAGAAGAATGAAACTGAAAAGATTGTATAAACGCACCATACAGGTAATAATAGCTAAGTAGACATACCGTGCAACCCAATGGCCTGGGAAAACCTTCCAAGAACATTAATGTTTTAGATAGTCTCTTCCCACCTTCACTGGCAATGTTATGCTCTTCAACGAATTTTTCAGTATGGAAGTAGTCACACTGCTTCAGCTTCGGTGGATCCAAAACTTCTGGAAATGATATTATGGGAGAACCTGTGCAGCGTGCAATTCTTTGCAACCGGCTGAGCTTCATATCAAGAATCAGTGTACAACCTTCTTTTAGTAGAAGCTCCTGTATGTCTCGTGAAACAGTTTTCTCAACCATTATAACATTGGGACTGCATATTTCCATCACTTTACTTATAGTCCTCTCCAGTTGGCCTTTTTCCTAATTGTTGAAGGCATAAAATAGAAGGTCATAATCTTCTACCAAAAAAAGGTGAACTGAATTTACTGTCAACAGGCATATATATGTAATATCCAACCTGATCCATTGAATTAAATGACGATAAACCAACATCAGAATGCCCAAGTACTCCTTTCAGTAGAAGCAACCTAGGATTGTGACAATTGGTCGGCATGTGCTTATGAGCAGTGTTCTTTTTAAAGACTAACCCCTTTATCACCTCACTGCAATCGAAGTTAAAAGGTGAAGGTTTATAATCTAGCACACAAATAGAAATTAGATAATCTTTAAATAAAAAATTAGCTGACAAGTGTTTCACCTTTGCCAACGAGTACCAGATGCTACACATTTGACCTTGATGTAAGATCCAGGGTCCATTTCATTTCCGATTTTTGCATCAGGTTTAATAAGAAGTGCAGCTTCCCACGATAGGGAGGTCACAATATCAAGCCAACTCTCAGTACTCTCTCCTTTTCCGAAGGGGATACCAGCAGAGGCCAGAAACCGACTGACAAGTATCTTGAGCTGCCCATTCATAGCTCCCAGCATTGCATTTTCTCGTTCGTCCCTAGGATTGGGGCTGTCCTCATGTTCCTCGCCAGTGGCTGGGAAACTTGACTGGCCCCACTTTATTCCATCACCATAATCATCATCGTCGTCGTCATAAGCAATATTTCCGGCAACACTATCAGTCTCGTCTCCTTTATCTGCTGCTTCAGGAGGTATCCAGATGCTATCATTTTCAAAACCTGGGAGGTCTGTATTGTTGATTTTACCATTGGTACTTTCAGCCCCATCAGAATCATCACCAGACCTAACCGAGCGATCATCGACAGAGGAGGCAGATGGATCGCTGGTAACGTCTTCATGTTTGTGCAATGAAGTGTCAGAGAAGAAATTGTCATCTGTGGACAGACGATTGCTACTAGACTTGGAAGGATTCCTGGTCCCATTCTGCCCCAGATGATCAGCATCATGCAGGCTGTGAGGGGTAAGATTACGATCTAAAACCTCTGATACAACCTCCCTGTCATTACCAAAAGAAGATGACTGATTCAGAACGGAATTTAAAAAGCACGGAGACGCAGACACACAAAATACCTGGCGAGATGGTTCCCTTGCCTCAAGGGCATTTCTCTACCAAACTAGGTTATCCAAATTAAATATCTACAGGCTTAGCTGGCTGGAGAAATGAACAAAGATATCTTCCTTGAGCATGACCCCAAACACAGATGTCAGGTTAGATTGACCAAACATTTCAGGCGTGCAAAACGAGAAACAGAAAAATTAAAGCGACTTGATGTTGAACAAAAGACTCTGGTGAATTAAAGGCTAAGCAAGGTTGGGCCACGTGCATATTCAGACGGGGCGAGAATTCTCTTCCATGATCTAAAACAGGGCTAAGCAAGTGTATCTGAGGTTACACAGTTGGCCGTGTTCATACAGAGACAAGTGTATCTGAAGTGTAGCTGAGCATCTGAACGTGTGCGAACCAAAACCACGACACTTAATTTAGGAACGGAGGGAGGGAATATGAATGAGATACTATTCAGAACAATGGCATCAGCGAGTCCTGGGAAAGAAATAGTAGTACCTTCGCGGATTCATGTCCGGGCACATGGCCACCGGCGAGGGGGGCCGTCACATGCCCTGGCTCCTCCTCCTCTTCCTCCTCCTGAAGCAGGCGGCGGCCTCAGATCTCTTGGGCGCTGGGTATGTATGGCCTTGACCTGACCAGTTCAGCAAGCAAGCAATCACTCCATTATACTATTATAATATTAATTGAAGAGAGGATATCACAACTACTCGGTCAATTCAAAAATCAAAACCCACCAACCGACAGGGAAACAGAAATTAAAAGCAATCCCAGGGGAAACGAAAAAGGGAGTCCAGAACCGAAATGCATCCGTCGATCGGTGCTCACGATGAGGAGGCCGGAATCGGACACCGGCGACCCCAGAATCGAGCGGCGCTTGATTCGGATCCCGCGAAATGCCAATCGAATCGCGCAGTCGACACCGAAGGGGGGGGGGGGGGGGGGGGGGGGGGGGGGGAACTGAAGCTGAATCTTACTACTACTATATCAAATCAAAAGAAGAAAAGGGAGAAGGAGGAGGAGGGGGTAATAGTACTCCAGGTAGTTGAAATCGAAGCAATTGCGGCGATCAATCCGAAGGCCAGGCTGTCCGTCCCCCTATGATGGCGCTACTGGAACAACAAACCCCACAGAAAAGAAGAAAAAAAAGGCAGATATTGAAGAAGGAAATATCCAAGCGCGTGGGTCCAGGTCAGCAACGGCCCCGGGTCAGGCGCCGCGACAGAAACATCCCAATCCCCAATTCAAAGTTTGAAACCCGTTCCTTCCTCCTCCACCTGTACCCCCATCCCCACGGCCTACCTACTGCTACGTACGTACACACGTACGTATGTGGTATGTTCTTCGAAGTTCATCCGACCACCATGAGCAACGAAGTAGGCAACAACACCGAGGAAAAACCGCCAGAAAATCGCAAGAGAAGGGGAGAGGGGAGGGGAGTGGATCTCCGCCTTACCGCGCGCGCGGGGGAGCTCCGCGGCGATGTTCAGTTCGTCGGAGTCGGGCGGTCTCGCGGGCCGACGGATGGATTGATGAGCGGGAGTTGGCCTGGTAGCCTGCGCGCGTGCGCGTGCGCGTGGAAGAAGAGTCGCGAACGGCGGGCGAACGAGGAAAGGAAGGCGACGACACGAGGGGAGAAGAAAGAGGAGAGAGGAGAGGGAGGGAACGGGCGCACGAAAGAAATATTTGTCCTCCACCTCGCGCTGGACCCCACGCTACCTGCACGACTCGTATTGTTTCTGGACTTCGTCTTCCCGTTCGGCGGCAGAACGCGCGATATGTAGAAAAAATGGATCTGGCTGACATTTTAGTTGACAAGTATTATTATTGATTTGCAGAATTATTATTATTATTGATTTGCGATTTGCAGATTTTTTATTATTGCTGTTTATTCTATTGTGGCACGCAACGCAATAGATAGCGCCGACACGGTCTGGGTTGGTTGGTCCTTGGTCACTAGCGGCCATGACCTGACGATGACCTGGGCAACAAACGGAACCGCCTTCACACGCAAATTCAGGCATTCAGCATACTTGTCTATTTTTTCTTATTTGCAAAAAAAAAATGTTATTCCAAACTTTGCAACGAAGAATGGGCTGTTCAGATTGGACCTCCGCATCTCGTAAATACTACCCATCAGTTCAGTGAGATTGACGTGTATGTCTTTGGCATGTGGTTGCAAAACCATGCCATTGGGCTCATCTACTAACTTTTCATTTTTATAAACAGCAACGTTGGCTTTCACCATGGGCTCTTTTCTTTGTAGAAGAATTCAAATATCCATTGGTCTTTTTTCTTTCCCATCAAGAACAAGCAAGAGTTCTGCGTGCTATTCCGTTGACAAATGTCCATTGTGCCAAGTCATGATATATTATCGTATAATCCATAGCGCCAAGTTGAGGCGGGTACGTTTAGTTTAGTAATCATATGTGTTGGTAACGGGTAAGTCATGAATTCACATGTCTTGTCAAGCGAGAAAAATAGGGCGTCCCTCGTGGGATGTCGCGGCCACGACATCTATAGGATTTGTGTGTCTTCACCGCTAGCCTCGTCCTCTACTCTCTCCTCCCACGCCGCTAATGCTGGCAGCTGCTCGGTAGCACGCAAACGTGTGGGGCTCCTCACCACATCTTGTTATGGTGGTCGTGGTGGCATGTCTTTCACGACGTACCTTGACGTGGTGTATTTTTTCGGTCCACCTAGCAACATCTTGAAGCCCGATTTTGGGATAACATTGTGTGGGGAGGAATATCGGTCTTGGACTGGAGCAATCTCGCACTAGCGGGCTCACCTGCTTTTCGGTGCGCTCCAAGGCGAGGGTAGTACGCGTTGCGTGCAACACAACACTAGTTCGGATAATGATCAAGCGTCGGTGCGGTGGCACCTACTAAGTAAGTAGGTGTGGCATGCGATTCGATCGTCATGGCTTTGGCGAACAACGACACAACTATAAGTGACAATATATAGCTTTTGTTGGTTGAGTCGAGTGATGAAGGATTTTTGAGTTGCTGGGCGAAAGCCCCAATCCAACCTTCATTGGTTAGGTATGGCAACAACAACAGCCGTGCATCATCACCTTCCAAAAAAAAAACCTTGCCTTCGAATATATTTTTAAGCCTCTGGTGACAAGCCATTCACTGTTGGTTCATGTGTGTCAGTGGAGAACCAAGGTGCACTCTAGGGTGAAAACCCTTGTTTGGTCTTCACTAGATGTTTCGACAACGTTGATGTATGACTATTACCATGTTCTTGAAGACCGTTGTCCTATGGTGTCTTGTTTCATGCTACCTCTGTTATATATTGTCGGCGGTTTAGTTGGATTAACTGGTAGGTTGTAAATGTAGAAGGCCATCCGTTGCTAGTGGTGGATTCCTATGTTGAAAGGCGACGCATTGCATTCTCTTAGGATTTATGTCCCTTTTTCGGCCTCGGTGTCTTCGGAGATTGGGCGTATATGTCTTTGGCATGGTTGCAAAACCATTCCATTTGGTTCATCCTACTAACTTCACATTTTTAAACAGCAACGTTGTCATGGTCATTGGAACATGCATTCACCATGGGCTCTCTCCTTCGTAGAAGAATTCAAATATTCCTTTTCTTTCCCACAAAAGCAAGCAAGAGCTCTGCATGTTATTCCATTGACAGATATCCATTGTGCCAAGTCATGATATTATCATAAAGTTCATAGCGTCAAGTTGAAACGGGTACGTTTAGTGATCATATGTGTTTGTAACAGGTTAAGTCATGCATTCGCTTGTCTTGTCCAGCGGAGAAAAAAGGGCTTCCCTCGTGAGTTGTCGTGGTTGTGCCAACTATAGATCTATGTGCCTTTGCCCACGTCTCCTTGTGGTGGTCATGGTGGCACGTCTTTCACGACAGACATACCTTGACATGGTGCCTTTTTTCTTTTACCCACCATGTCCTCCATGAAACATGCATGGATCGTCTTGAAGGCCTAATTTCGGGGTAACTTTGCGTGGGGTGGAGTATTGGTCTTTGACGGCAGCAGTCTAGCACTAGTGGGCACACGTGTTTTCCGATTGCTCCATGATGAGGATGGTATACGTTGTGTGTTGCACATTGATACGTCTCCAACGTATCTATAATTTTTGATTGTTCCATGCTGTTATATTATCAATCTTGGATGTTTTTATAATCATTTACAACAATTATATATCATTTTTGGAGACTAACCTATTAACTTAGTGCCCAGTGCCAGTTGCTGTTTTCTGCCCTGTTTTTGTTTTACAGAAAATCAATACCAAACGAAGTCCAAATGCCACGAAACTTTTTGGAGATTTTTTCTGGACAAGATAAACACTAGAAGCTTCGGGAGAGGGCCAGAAGACCCAGGACGTGGCCACGAGCCACCAGGGCGCGCCCTGGTGCCTCGTGGGCCCCCCTTTGCTCCGTTTGACCTAATTCCACCACTATAAATTCAGGAAAAAATCAGAAACCCTCAGGAGAGTCCACGAAACACTTTTTCCGCCGCCGCAGGTTTCTGTTCCAGAGAGATCCCATCTAGGGTCCTTCTCCGGTAATCTGCCGGAGGGGGAATCGATCACGAAGGGGTTCTACATCAACCTTGCTGCCCTTCCGATGATGCGTGAGTAGTTTATCACAGACCTTCGGGTCCATAGGCAGTAGCTAGATGGCTTCTTCTCTCTTTTTGATCTTCAATACAATGTTCTCCTCGATGTTCTTGGAGTTCTATCCGATGTAATCACTTTTTGCGGTGTGTTTGTTGGGATCTGATGAATTGTGAGTTTATGATCAGATTATCCATGAAAATATTTGAGTCTTTTCTGATCTCTTTTATGCATGATTATTATAACCTCGTATTTCTTCTCCGATCTATTGATTTGGTTTGGCCAACTAGATTGATTTATCTTGCCATGGGAAGAGGTGCTTTGTAATGGGTTCGATCTTGCGGTGCTCAATCCCAGTGACAGAAAGGGACATGCCACGTATGTATCGTTGCTATTAAGGGTAAAAAGATGGGGTTTATTCATACGTGAGTTTATCTTGTCTACATCATGTCATCGTTCTTAAGGCGTTACTCCGTTCTTTATGGACTTAATACACTAGATGCATGCTGGATAGTGGTCGATGTGTGGAGTAATAGTAGTAGATGCAGGCAGGAGTCGGTCTACTTGTATTGGACGTGATGCCTATATACATGATCATTGCCTTGGATATCGCCATGATTATTTGCTTTTCTATCAATTGCCCAACAGTAATTTGTCTACCCACCGTATGCTATTTTCATGAGAGAAGCCTCTAGTGAAACCTATGGGCCCGGGGTCTATCTAAATCATATTACTAAAACCCTAAAAATATTGCTGCCATTTTCTTTTATTTATTTTATTTTGTATTTTTGTTTCTATCTATCTATCACATACAATTTAATCTTGCAATTTACCGCCGAGAGATTGACAATCTCTCATTTGCGTTGGGTGCAATGATTTGTTATTTGTGTGCAGGTGCTGCTAATGAGGTGTTGCGTGATTCTCCTGCTGGTTCGATAACCTTGGTTTCATAACTGAGAGAAATACTTATCTCTACTGTGATGCATCATCCCTTCCTCTTTGGGGAAATACCAATGCAAGCTACAAGTAGCAGGAAGAATTTCTGGCACCGTTGCCGGGGAGACATCATCAACATCTATCAAGTACCTTTGCATAAACTATCATCTCCTTGCATTTACTTTATTTGCCATTTGCCTCTCGTTTTCATCTCCCTCACTTCTAAAACGTTTTTACAAAAATACAAAAATATTTTCCGTTTGCCTTTTTCTTGTTTGCTTGTTTGCTTGCTTGTTATCTTGTTTGCGTAGACACGATGTCTCAAGAAAATACAAAATTGTGTGATTTTTCCAATACTAATAATAATGATTTTATTAGTACTCCGATTGCTCCTCCCGCCGCTAGTGCGGAGACTTGTGATATTAATGCCGCTTTGCTAAATCTTGTCATGAAAGATCAATTTTCCGGTACTCCTAATGAAGATGCCGCATCCCATCTTAACACTTTCGTAGAATTGTGTGATATGCAAAAGGAAAAAAGATGTGGATAATGATATTATGAAATTAAAATTATTCCCGTTCTCGTTGCGGGATCGTGCAAAAATTTGGTTTTCATCTTTACCATGAAATAGTATCGATTCTTGGGATAGGTGTAAAGATGCTTTTATTACTAAGTATTTTCCTCCCGCAAAAATTATTTATCTTAGAAATCAAATTATGAATTTTAAGCAACTTGATCATGAACATGTTGCCCAGTCTTGGGAGAGGATGAAATTAATGATAAGAAATTGCCCTACTCATGGTTTAAATTTATGGATGATCATACAAAAAATTTATGCGGGATTGAATTTTGTTTCTAGAAATCTTTTAGATTCCGCCGCGGGTGGTACTTTTATGGAAATTACTTTGGGTGAAGCCACTAAATTGCTTGATAATATTATGGCAAATTATTCACAATGGCATACTGAAAGAACTCCTACTAGTAAAAAGGTGAATTCTATTAAAGAAATTAATACTTTGAGTGATAAAGTTGATGCGCTTATGAAATTGGTTGCTAGCAAAAATGCTCCTATTGATCCTAATGATGTGCCCTTGTCCACTTTGATTGAGAAAAATAATGACCCCGTAGAAGTGAATTTTGACTCGCGAAACAATTTTAATAATAATGCTTATAGAGGCAGTTTCAATGCTAGACCGTTTCCTGGAAATTCCTCTAATAATTATGGCAACCCCTATGGTAATTCTTATAATAATAATAATAGGATGCCCTCTGATCTTGAAAGTAATATTAAAGAATTTATTAATGCTCAAAAAGTTTTCAACACTACGATAGAAGAAAAATTGAGTAAACTTGATGATATGTCTAGGAGCATTGATAGAATTATTCATGATGTGGAAAATCTCAAGACTAAAATTTTGCCACCCAAAATTGATATTAGTGAATCAATTAAAGCTTTATATGTTTCCATGTATGAGAGTAAGAAAAGAACCGCCATGCTAAAAGCTAAATGAGAATTTTTAGAAAAAGCGATTCCTCCCGATTTTTATCCTAGTAATGATGAGGATATTAAAATGATTGGAGTTTCATCTATTGATTCTTTGTTTAGCAATATAAAACTTGATGAAAAGGGGACTGAAGAAGAGTCAACTTTAACTAGTAGGCGTCCCCATAATTCGGAGAGTGAAAATCTTGATAAGAAAATTGCTAAAAGTGGGTTTGGAGAGGTAAAAACTTTAATTAGCGATGTGCCCACTCTCTTGGATTACAAAGATTTTAATTATGATAATTGTTCTTTGATTGAGTGCATTTCTTTGTTACAATCCATGTTAAATTCACCCAACGCTTATGAGCAAAACAAGGCTTTTACTAAACACATCGTAGAAGCTATGATGAAAGCGTTAGAAGAAAAGTTAGAACTAGAAATTTCAATTCCTAGAAAATTATATGATGAATGGGAACCCACCATTAAAGTAAAAATTAAAAATTATGAGTGCAATGCTTTATGTGATTTGGGTGCTAGCGTTTCCACAATTCCAAAATCTCTATGTGATGTGCTAGGTTTCACCAATATAGATGAATGTTCTCTTAATTTGCATCTTGCGGATTCTACTATTAAAAAGCCAATGGGTAGAATTAATGATGTTCTTATTCTTGCAAATAGAAATTATGTGCCGATTGATTTTATTGTTCTTGATATTGAATGCAATTCTTCTTGCCCCATAATACTTGGTAGACCGTTCTTACGAACTATAGGTACCGTTATTGATATGAAAGAAGGGAATATAAAATTTCAATTTCCATTAAAAAAGGGTATGGAACATTTCCCTAGGAAAATAATTAAATCACCATATAAATCAATTATGAGGGCCACTTATGGAATCAACTTGAAAGATGACAATACTTGAAATTATGCATTATGCCTAGCTAGGGGCATAAAACAATAGCGCTTGTTGGGAGGCAACCCAATGAATAAAATAAATTTTTCTGTTATTGTGTGTTTTCACATTTATGCTACTGGTATGAATGTGTTTTTGTGTTTTTAATTAGTGTTTGTGCCAAATAAAGCCTTTAGGATGATTTGGAAGATAGTATAAGTGATGCTGTTTGGAAAACAGAAAGTTTTGCGTCCAGTGCCTGAATTTTTTTTCTGTACTGGAGTGTCAGAAAAATCTGAATTTTTTACACAGTATTGGTATATGAATTGCCCACGTTTTACTAATTTTTCAGAATTTTTGGAGTTACATAAGTATGGATTTTAAATAGATTGCTACAGATTGTTCTGTTTTTGACAGATTCTGTTTTTGATGCACTACTTGCTTATTTTGATGAATCTATGGATTGTATCGGGGGGTATAAGCCATGGTGAAGTTAGAGTACAGTAGGTATAATGCAAAAATAAAATATGAATGGGTTTTCAACAGTACTTAAAGTAGTGATTTATTTTGTCATACTAACGGATCTCACGAAGGTTTTGTTGAGTTTTGTGTGATTGAAGTTTTCAAGTTTTGGGTGAGATCACGATGGATGAAGGAATAAGGAGTAGCAAAAGCCTAAGCTTGGGGATGCCTAAGGCACCCCAAGGTAATATTCTAGGAAGACTCAAGCGTCTAAGCTTGGGGATGCCCCGGAAGACATCCCCTCTTTCTTCTACCAACCATCGGTAATTTTACTTGGAGCTATATTTTTATTCGTCACATGATATGAGTTTTTCTTGGATTGTCTTGTATTATATGAGTCTTTGCTTTGTTTTCTTTTTAGTTTGTCACAATCATCCTTGCTGAACACACCTATCTTGAGAGAGCCCCACGTTATCATAATTTGTTAGAATACTCTATGTGCTTCACTTAAATTTTATGAGCTAGGCAGTTGCTCTAGTGCTTCACTTAAATCTTTTTGAGCACGGTGGTGGCTATATTTTGAAGAAATAAACTCTCATGCTTCACTTATATTATTTTTAAAGTTGATTGAAATTTTGAAGAAATAAATTCTCATGCTTCACTTATATTATTTTGAGAATTGATAAGATTGAATTTTTGAAGAAATATTTGCACTCTCATGCTTCACTTAAATCTTTTTGAGAGTTGATAATAGTAACGGTAATTTGCACAAGATATGAATTTGGTCCCAAAGTGATGAATATTCAAGAGGGATATAATAAAAACTTTCATATAGACCATTGGATATGATAAGTGTGATTCCTTGCAATAGTTTTGCGATATGGAAATGATAATATGTGAGTCATGTTAGTGAATAATTGTGATTTAGTAAGAATATTAGTGTTAAGGTTTGTGATTCCCTATGCATGCACATTAAGTCAATAGTTATGCAATGAAATTATATCCTACTTATGGTGCATTATTCGGTGTTAGTTATGTTCAATGCATGTTTATGGCCGTTTTCGTTTTTTGGTTGGTTGCTTCTCAATCTTTTGCTAGCCTTCATTTGTACTAAGCGGAAATACTGCTTGTGCATCCAAAATCCTTAAACCCAAGTTGTGCCAAATGAGTCCACTATATCTACCTATATGCGGTATTTCAATGCCGTTCCAGGTAAATTTGCGTGTGCCAACTCTAATTTTCAAAATAATTTTTCCGTTTTGTGTGCCCGTACCGCTCATGAAGCGGCAGGGGGTGGCCATTATTTTCCATGCTAGGTGTGTTATTCTCACGATGAGTGTTTATTCACTTGTCATTGCACGAGAGGATGGTTGGTAATAGGGATGCCCAGTCCCACAATGAAATCAAAATTAATAAAAACAAAATTCCTTGGAAAGTGTTGGTTTGGAGGGCACCCGTGGATACGACTAGCCATGGATTGTGAAAGAATGGTGGAAAGGAAATGAACTTTACTTTCTGTTTGGGAACCGCCTATGATGTGTCTAGCATGGAAAATATTAGGAATTCTCGGTCGTTTTCGTTGACAGGAAAAGCATGCCTCTCAAAATATTTTTATCCCTTTAATTTCAGCTTTGAGCTCTGGCACATTTGGCAAATCTCTGCTTCCCTCTGCAAAGGGCCTATCTATTTTCTTTTATGCAATTTTTATTTTTACTTTGAGTCTCCATCTTCTCTTACAAAAGCACCAACTAGAGAGCACTATTGTCATACTTGTGCATTGTGTGTAGCTAATATTTGAGTGTGTTTCATGAATGGATCAATGATTGAGCATAATGGGCTAGGGATAACTTTCTTTAGCGTTGATATTTTGAAAGACATGGTTGCTTGTTAACATGCTTGAGTATTTATATTTTCATGTCAAATTATAGACTATTGCTTTGTATCATTCAAGTCCAATGTCCATGCTACAAAAGAAAAGAATATGTGATGAATATGTTAGGCAACATTCCACATCAAAAATTATGTTTTTATCATTTACCTACTCGAGGACGAGCAGGAATTAAGCTTGGGGATGTTGATACGTCTCCAATGTATCTATAATTTTTGATTGTTCCATGCTGTTATATTATCAATCTTGGATGTTTTTATAATCATTTACAACAATTATATATCATTTTTGGAGACTAACCTATTAACTTAGTGCCCAGTGCCAGTTGCTGTTTTCTGCCCTGTTTTTGTTTTACAGAAAATCAATACCAAACGAAGTCCAAATGCCACGAAACTTTTTGGAGATTTTTTTCTGGACAAGATAAACACTAGAAGCTTTGGCAGAGGGCCAGAAGACCTAGGAGGTGGCCACGAGCTACCAGGGCCCACCTGGGGGGGCAGGCGCGCCCTGGTGCCTCGTGGGCCCCCCTTGCTCCGTTTGACCTAATTCCACCACTATAAATTCAGGAAAATCAGAAACACTCAGGAGAGTCCACGAAATACTTTTTCCGCCGCCGCAAGTTTCTGTTCCAGAGAGATCCCATCTGGGGTCCTTCTCCGGTAATCTGCCGGAGGGGGAATCGATCACGGAGGGGTTCTACATCAACCTTGCTGCCCTTCCGATGATGCGTGAGTAGTTTACCACAGACCTTTGGGTCCATAGGCAGTAGCTAGATGGCTTCTTCTCTCTTTTTGATCTTCAATACAATGTTCTCCTCGATGTTCTTGGAGTTCTATCCGATGTAATCACTTTTTGCGGTGTGTTTGTTGGGATCCGATGAATTGTGAGTTTATGATCAGATTATCCATGAAAATATTTGAGTCTTTTCTGATCTCTTTTATGCATGATTATTATAGCCTCGTATTTCTTCTCCGATCTATTGATTTGGTTTGGCCAACTAGATTGATTTATCTTGCCATGGGAAGAGGTGCTTTGTAATGGGTTCGATCTTGCGGTGCTCAATCCCAGTGACAGAAAGGGACATAACACGTATGTATCATTGCTATTAAGGGTAAAAAGATGGGGTTTATTCATATGTGAGTTTATCTTGTCTACATCATGTCATCATTCTTAAGGCGTTACTCCGTTCTTTATGGACTTAATACACTAGATGCATGCTGGATAGCGGTCGATGTGTGGAGTAATAGTAGTAGATGCAGGCAGGAGTCGGTCTACTTGTATTGGACGTGATGCCTATATACATGATCATTGCCTTGGATATCGTCATGATTATTTGCTTTTCTATCAATTGCCCAACAGTAATTTGTCTACCCATCGTATGCTATTTTCTTGAGAGAAGCCTCTAGTGAAACCTATGGCCCCCGGGTCTATCTAAATCATATTGCTAAAACCCTAAAAATATTGCTTCCATTTTATTTTATTTATTTTATTTTGTATTTTTGTTTCTATCTATCTATCTATCACATACAATTTAATCTTGCAATTTACCGCCGAGAGATTGACAACCTCTCGTTTGCGTTGGGTGCAAGGATTTGTTGTTTGTGTGCAGGTGCTGCTAACGAGGTGTTGCGTGATTCTCCTACTGGTTCGATAACCTTGGTTTCATAACTGAGGGAAATACTTATCTCTACTGTGCTGCATCATAGCTTCCTCTTCGAGGAAATACCAACGCAAGCTACAAGTAGGACACATCACTAATTCAGATAATGATTAAGAGTCAGTGAAGTGGTACCGACTAGGCAAGTAGTTGTGGTGTGCGCTTCGACCGCCATGGATTCAGCAAACAATGATAAAATATAAGTAACAACAACAACGGTCTTGCATCATCACCTTCCTATAGATGTTCTCTTTGAATACCTTTTTAAGCCTCTGGTGATCAACCATTTATTGGTTGGTTTATGTTAGGAAGAACCAAGGTGTACTTGATGTCTACTACGCAACTTTTATTCTTGTAGACATTGTTGGGCCTCCAAGT
This sequence comes from Elymus sibiricus, assembly GCA_039707655.1. NCBI lineage: Eukaryota > Viridiplantae > Streptophyta > Magnoliopsida > Poales > Poaceae > Elymus > Elymus sibiricus. The sequence continues at coordinate 314,762,987 of CM077676.1, forward strand.
GCAGAGTTTTGTAGGACAGTAGCAAATTTCCCTCAAGTGGATGACTTAAGGTTTATCAATCCGTGGGAGGCGTAGGATGAAGATGGTCTCTCTCAAACAACCCTGCAATCAAATACAAGAAATCTCTTGTGTTCCCAACACACCCAATACAATGGTAAATTATATAGGTGCACTAGTTCGGCGAAGAGATGGTGATACAAGTGTAGTATGGATAGTAGATATAGGTTTTTGTAATCTGAAAATATAAAAACAGCAAGGTAGCAAGTGATAAAACGGAGCACAAACGGTATTGCAATGCTTTAAAATAAGGCCTAGGGTTCATACTTTCACTAGTGCAATATCTCAACAGTGCTAACATAGTTGAATCATATAACAATCCCTCAACGTGCGATAAAGAATCACTCCAAAGTTCCTATTAGCGGAGAACATAAGATAAAATTGGTGTAGGGTACGAAACCACCTCAAAGTTATCCTTTCCGATCAATCTATTGAGCCATCCCTATAAGTGTCACAAACAGCCCTAGAGTTCGTACTAAAATAACACCATATGCTACGCATCAACCAACTCTAATGTCACCTAGATACTCCAATGTCACCACAAGTATCCGTGAGTTGATTATTCGATATGCATCAAACAACTTCAGATTCATAATATTCAATCCACACAAAGAACTTCAAAGAGTACCCCAAAGTTTCTATCGGAGAAAAGAAGATGAAAACGTGTACCAACCCATATGCTTAGATTACCCCAATGTCACCCCGGGAATCCGCAAGTTGATTACAAAAACATACATCAAGTGAACCAATAGAATACCCCATTGTCACCACGGGTATCTGATACGTCTCCATCGTATCTACTTTTCCAAACACGTTTGCTCTTCTTTTGGCCCCTAATTTGCATGATTTGAATGGAACTAACCCGGACTGACGCTGTTTTCAGCAGAATTGCCATGGTGTTGTTTTTTGTGCAGAAATAAAAGTTCTTGGAATTGGATGAAACTTTTTGGAGATTTTTTATGGAATAAATAAAAAATACTGGAACCAAGACCCACAGGAGGGGGGCTACCCAGTGCCCACGAGGCACCAGGGCGCGCCACCCCCCCCAGGCACGCCCTGGTACCTCATGGGGCCCACGTGGCTCCGTCTGACCTAATTCCAACGCTATAAATTCACAATTCTAGAGAAAAAATAGTAGAGGAAGTTTTATTGCGTTTCACGATACGGAGCCGCCGCCACCTCCTGTTCTTCATCGGGAGGCCAGATCTGGAGTCCGTTTGGGGCTCCGGAGAGGGGGATCTTCTGGCATCGTCATCATCAACCATCCTTCATCACCAATTTCATGATGCTCATCACCGGGAGTGAGTAATTCCTTCGTAGGCTTGCTGGACAGTGATGAGTTGGATGAGATTTATCATGTAATCGAGTTAGTTTTGTTAGGGCTTGATCCCTAGTATCCACTATGTTCTGAGATTGATGTTGCTATGACTTTGCTATGCTTAATGCTTGTCACTAGGGCCCGAGTGCCATGATTCCGGATCTGAACCCTTTATGTTTTCATGAATATATTTGTGTTCTTGATCCGATCTTGCAAGTTATATGCACCTGCTATGTGTTATGATCCGCATACCCCAAGGTGACAATAATTGGGATTCTTTCCGGTGATTGCCATAGTTTGAGGAGTTCATGTATTCACTATGTGTTAATGCTTTGTTCCGGTTCTCTATTAAAAGGAGGCCTTAATATCCCTTAGTTTCCTTATGGACCCCGCTGCCACGGGAGGGTAGGACAAAAGATGTCATGCAAGTTCTTATCGCAAGCACGTATGACTATATACGGAATACATGCCTACATTATATTGATGAATTGGAGCTAGTTCTGTATCGCCCTAGGTTATGACTGTTACATTATGAATGTTATCCAACATAATCACCGATTCAATGCCTACGAGTTTTTCACATATTGTTCTTTGATAAGTTGCTACTGTTGCTACTACTGTCACAATTGCTACCAAACTATTGCTGCTACCGTTACTGCTACTGTTACTATTATTGCTACTACTATCAAATTATCATACTACTGTGCTACTGATCACTCTGCTGGAGATATTTAGTTTCCAGGTGTGGTTGAATTGACAACTCAACTGCTAATACTTGCAAATATTGTTTGGCTCCCCTTGTGTCGAATCAATAAATTTGGGTTGAATACTCTACCCTCAAAAACTGTTGCGATCCCCTATACTTGTGGGTTATCAAGACCTTTTTCTGGCGCCGTTGCCGGGGAGCATAGCTTTATTTGCTGAGTCACTTGGGATTTATATCTGTTGATCACTATGAAGAATCTGAAAGACGCTAAGACCAAGATCGTTCCCTCTAAGACGAGGGGAGGTAAGGAACTGCCATCTAGCTCTGCACTTGATTCACCTTCTGTTTTGAGTAAACTTGCAACACCACCACATGCTATTAATTCTGATATTTCGCAAGTTATTGATGATACCACTTCTGCTATGAATGATACTCATGATGATGCTAGTACTATGCTTGATAATGTTGTGCCACTTGGTGAATTTCTTACTGAACAAATTGCTAAAGCTAAAGAAATTGAAAATGTTGAATCTCTTGAGAATTATGATTCACCTATTATGCCTAGCTCTCCTACTAGAGTTGAAACACCTGATGAACATTGCTTTGATAGGGAGATGGCTAGAGCCATCCTTGCTTGTAATGATAAACATGAAGTTATAAAGTTGCTTGGTGAAATGAAAGAAAAATCTATGAGGGAGAGAATGAAATATGATCCTAAGTTTGCTACCTCTCCCATATTTGTTACTGATAAGGATTATGAATTCTCTGTCGATCCTGAGTTAATTACTTTGGTTGAATCTGATCCTTTCCATGGTTATGAAACTGAAACCGTTGTGGCACATCTTACTAAATTAAATGATATAGCCACCCTATTTGCTCATGAGGAGAAAATTCACTATTACTATATTCTTAAGTTGTTTACTTTCTCATTAAAGGGTGATGCTAAGGAATGGTATAATACTCTTGCTCCTGGATGTGTGCGTAGTCCCCAGGATATGATTTATTACCTCTCTGAAAAATATTTTCCTGCCCATAAGAAACAAGCTGCTTTACAAGAAATATTTAACTTTGTGCAAATTGAAGAAGAGAATCTCCCTCAAGCTTGGGGGAGGCTTCTCCAATTACTTAATGCTTTGCCTGATCATCCTCTTAAGAAAAATGAAATACTTGATATCTTCTATAATGGACTAACCGATGCTTCTAGGGACTACCTAGATAGTTGTGCGAGTTGTGTTTTCAGGGAATGGACTATTGAACAAGCTGAGGAATTATTGAATAATATATTGAAGAATGATAATGATTGGACACTTCCTGAACCACCGCCCAAACCCACTCCGAAGAAGAGGGGTATTTTATATCTCAGTCCTGAAGATATGCAAGAAGCAAAGAAATGTATGAAGGAAAAAGGTATTAAAGCTGAAGATGTTAAGAATTTACCACCTATTGAAGAAATACATGGTCTTGACACACCGCCACAGGTAGTAGAGGTAAATTCTCTTATAAAATTTGATGAAGGTGATATTCCCTATAACAAACCTCCTAGCCAATGCTTGTATGAATTTGACAATTATATTATTAAGCAAGATCATTTCAATGCAAATGTTATGAAACAATTGAAATGAAATGCCTACATGTTTGATCGCTTGAGTGACTTGTTATTTAGAATTGCTAATGATGTTAAGGGTGTGAGTAAACATGCATCTATGGTTCAAACTCAATTGGAACAAGTTGCTAAATCTCAAAGTGAATTGCTCAATGAAATGAATAACAATATGAATGATCATGATGTTAGAGTAATGACTAGAGGAGGTAGAATGACTCAGGAGCCACTTTATCCTGAAGGTCACCCAAAAAGAATTGAACAAGACTCTCAAAGAATTAATGTTGATGCACCTAGTCCATCTAAAAAGAAAAAGAAAAAGAAAAATGATAGGACTTTGCATACTTCTAGTGAACCCGAGGTAGAAAAACCCTTGGAGGTAGTAATGATGTTTCTATTTCTGATGCTGAAACACAATCTGATAATGAACAACCACCTGATGATAATAATAATGATGATGCTCACGTGGATATCCAACCAGATAATGATAAAGAACCGGATAATGATGTTGAAATAGAACCTGTGTTGATCTTGATAACCCACCTTCTAAAAATAAATGTTATGATAAAAGAGACTTCATTGCTAGAAAACATGGTAAAGAAAGAGAACCATGGGTTCAAAAACCCATGCCCTTTCCTCCTAAACCATCTAAGAAAAAGGATGAAGAAGAGTTTGAATGCTTTGCTGAAATGCTTAGGCCAGTCTTTTTGCGTACTCATTTGACTGATATTATAAAGATGCCTCCCTATGCTAAATACATGAAAGACATTGTCACAAATAAAAGAAAGATACCTGAAGCTGAAATTTCTACCATGCTTGCAAATTATTCTTTTAAGGATGGAGTGCCTAAGAAACTAGGAGATCCAGGAATACCAACTATACCATGCTCCATTAAAAGAAATTATGTCAAAACTACTTTGTGTGATTTAGGAGCCGGTGTTAGTGTTATGCCTTTCTCTTTATATAAAAGACTTGATTTGAATAAACTCACTCCCACTGAAATATCATTGCAAATGACTGACAAATCAACTGCCATACCTATCGGTGTTTGTGAGGATGTGCCCGTTGTAGTTGCAAATGTTACTATCCTAACAGACTTTGTTATACTTGATATGCCCGAGGATGACAACATGTCGATTATCCTTGGTAGACCCTTCTTGAATACTGCAGGGGCTGTTATTGATTGCAACAAAAGCAATGTCACTTTTCATATCAATGGTAATGAACATACGGTGCACTTTCCGAAGAAACAATTTCAAGTAAATGGTATTCATATTATTGAAAAGACTCCGACAATTACTATTGGAAGTTTTCAACTCCCTCTTCCTACTGTTAAAAAGAAATATGAAACTCTTATTATTGGGGAGATGCATATCCCCGTTGAGGTAACTTAGTGTTATACGAAAGTTCTTCGGTTTCATGTTACTCGGAAATGGTTTATTAATAAGACTTGATCAACCTTATTAATGGATTCTTTTTGAGGGGCATGTGGTCGATGAATTTAGTAAGCACAACCTTTTGTATCCACTTTTTGTTTTCTGTTATTTTTAGTTAAATGCAATAAAATGCCATGATTATCCTATTTTCTGAATTATCCGTGCAATAAAAAAGTGCCTAGAAATAAAAGTGCTCATAATGCAATAAAATTTTGATATGAATTTTTATGGAATATTTAAGAATTTTTGGCACTGGAAACATAGCAGGGGGGTGCCCCAGGTGCCTCGTGGGCACCAGGGCGCGCCACCCCCTGGCGCGCCCAGGTGGCTCGTGGGCCCCACAGGGACCCCCTCACTTATCCCTTCAGCCCACTTCGTCTCTTACCTCTAGCAAAAATTCCTGGTAGCTCTCTCTCTCTCTCTCGTGTTCTTGCTCACAAACCTGAAATTTTCGATCTCTTTGCTCGGAGCTCCGTTTCCGAAACTGTTTTGGGAGATTGCTCCTTGGTATGTGACTCCTCCATTGCTCCAATTAGTTTTTGCTCTAGTGGATTATATTTTGCATGATTAGCTGCTCTTGGTGCTACTGAAAATGAGCTTGCATGTTGAATTATTTGAGTTCCAAGTAGTTTGAATGCTTGATATAGCCTCTAGACATCCATATGAGTAGTTGCTATCAATCTTGTGAAGTTTTATTGATATCATTTTGTGGCCCAAAAAATTTCAAAAAATTGTTCTTAGGAAAATGAATATCTTCCGGAGGAGTTCTTCGAAGCGGAACGCCAAGGGAGTCCTTGGGGACTCCTCGGACAGCGACCTCAACATTCCGCGTAGGACGGTGGTCCGGCCGTGCGAATGGCCGCACAATGCCTTCATGAACGAAGCCGGATTCTACCAAAAGTTCGCGCAATTCATTGCAAATGCCGGACTGACTGACTTCCTCGCAGATGAGTGTGACCAGCATCACATCCTTACAAATTCCTTTGTGCAAAACTTTCATTTTCTAAGTAGGCTCGAACCCTCTGAGGTGCGCTTTGATTTATATGCTGAACATTATCAGATACCTCTGGCTAAATTTTGTGAGATATGTTTGATTCCCTTTGATGGGGAAATCAGAGAGCCTCGACTGGAGGAGTTTGAGGGTTTCCTCCACACTTTAACTGTGGGAGAGGAAAGGGGCATGTTGAAAGCCCGAGCCACTAGCTTGCAATTTCCCTCTGTTCATTACTTTGCTTTATTCATAGGGAAATGCTTGACTGCTAGGGAGCAGGGTAGTGCGCTATGTGCACCTGACTTTGCCATTTTACGCCGCGCATTGCATAATGATAACACTTATAACTTGGGAGCCATCATTGCACGCCGCTTGCACACTAATAGGACTAGGAAAAAAATTCATGGTGGTATTTATGCTACTCGCTTAGCGAGACCTTTTAATGTTAACATACGCCCTCATGATTGCTTGTTGCCCAGAGTTTACTTAGATCACCAGTCCATGAGGGACCATCACTTTCTTGATGCTCCTGAACCTCCTCACCACATTCGTTATAACTTGGTTTTTAGTGAGGATACTCATGATATTATTCTGTTGCCTGCACCTGCTTTGTTTGATTCTCATGCCAGGAATGGATATACCGTGATGCCACCGGACATCGTTGCTTACCGAAATGCCTTGGCAGCGGCAGAGGAGGAGGCCCAGGACTGGGACGCTCAGGTGCCGCCGCCTCAGCACTTTTACGTGGGACCGGATGGCTACTACGGATGGTCGTAGACCAAGCTAGGCAAAAGCCTAAGCTTGGGGGAGTACGTATCTCTCACCGACATTACATTCATGCTCACACATTTCATTCCAGTTGTCGGTGTTCATACTTTTTCATTGTATAATCCATGCTAGTTTTATTTTCTCGTTTTCTTCTAGCGTGTTCGAAAACCTTGAGAAAATCCAAAAACATTTCTCGCTTCATTTCGGTTTTTCTTTCTAGTTTAATTAGTTGTAGTTTCGTAGTAGTAAAAGAAAACCCAAAAAGATTTCCCGTTTCTTCTTTTACTTGTTGGGAGCTTTCCCGTGTAAATAGTTTTTTTCTCATTTTTCGTTTTCTTCTTTATTTCGTTTTCTTTAGAAAAAACTAAAAACTCCAAAAATATTTCAGTGTGTTTCTCTGAAATTCTTTTCTTTTGTTGAGTCATTATAAGGAGAAGACCACGATGAAAATGTTGAGTGGCTCTCATATGCATTATTGTTGATCTAACAAAGAGCCCATTTTACCTTGTCTTCTCCTTTGAATAAAATGCTTGCAGATTCCAGCTTAGTCCACGGCACTCTTGCACTATTATTATTTTCATATCATTCGGTCGTGCAAGTGAAAGGCAATAATGACGATGATTTGATGAAGTGATTGTGGCAAGAAAAAGCGGGTATGAACTCAACTTGTTCTTTGTTTTTGTAAATATGTTTAACTCAGTATCCATGATTCAGCATGTTATGATTAAACATGTTTATGATGACAATTAGAGATTATAGTTGCTCATGACATACTTAAGTAGCTAGGAGTGGATAATGATTTATCTTGAGTGTCAATATGCATTAAAATAATTGTGATGTAGTATGATGATATGGTATCCTCCTCTGAATGTTTCAAGTGGCTTGACATGCCACATGTTCACGCATGTAGTTGATTCAAAACCAACATAGCCTTCACGATATTTATGTTCATGGTGCTTATATCCTACTCATGCTAGTATTCAATGTTGATTATTCATAATGCATGATTATGACCGTTTTCGCTCTCTAGCTGGTCGCTTCTCAACCTATTTGCTAGCATTCGCCTGTACTAAGCGGGAATGTTGCTTGTGCATCAAAACCTTTAAACCAAAGTTATTCCAGATGAGTCCACTATATCTACCTATATGCGGTATTACTCTGCCGTTCTAAGTAAATTTGCATGTGCCACCTCTAAATATTCAAATGAACATCTGTTTTGTGTGCCCGTACCGCTCATGGAGCGACAGGGGGCGGTCAGTATCTTCCATGCTAAGCGGGTTATTCTCATGATGAGTGTTTATTCACTTGTCCTTGCACGAGAGGGGCTGGTAATCGGGACGCCCAGTCCCATTATTAAAATTGTAAAATAATAAAACAAACTCCCCCGAAAAGTTGTTGGTATGGAAGGCACCCGAGGATTCGGCTAGCCATGTCTTGTGATTGTTGGTGGAGGGGGAGTAAACTTTACTTTACCGCTTGGGAACCGCCGCTAACGTGTTTAGCATGGAAGATATTGAAAACTCTCGGTCGTGACGTTGACAGGAAAGGCATACCTCCCAAAATTTTATTTATCTCTAATTTAAGCTTCGAGCTCTGGCACCTCTACAAATCCATGCTTCCCTCTGCAAAGGGCCTATCTATTTACTTTTATGTTATTTTACTTTTATTGTTGAGTCATCACCTTCTCAAATAAGCACTATTGTCATTCTCATGCATTGTGAATAGTTAATGTTGCGTGCATCATGACTGGATCTCTTCTACCATGAATTACAATGTTTAGTCGCTGCTTGAACTTTGGAGGTGCTCTGCATTTATGTTTTGCGGTCTCAGAAAGGGCTAGCGAGATACCATGTTGTCATATTATATCATGATCGTTTTGATAAAGTGTTGGCATTTGAGATATCTTATTATTGCTCGCTAGTTGATTATGCCATTGATATGAGTGAATATAATTTCTAAGAGTTATCATTTGCATGGTTAGTTATAATCTTTGCTGAAAACTTGGGTACTATTTAAGCATATATATATAGATACAAGAACAAAAGAGTTTGTAAAAGTTTTTCTTTATCACTTTCAGTTTGTCAACTGAATTGCTTGAGGACAAGCAATGAGTTAAGCTTGGGGGAGTTGATACGTCTCCGTCGTATCTACTTTTCCAAACACTTTTGCTCTTGTTTTGGCCCCTAATTTGCATGATTTGAATGGAACTAACCCGGACTGACGTTGTTTTCAGCAGAATTGCCATGGTGTTGTTTTTTGTGCAGAAATAAAAGTTCTTGGAATTGGATGAAACTTTTTGAAGATTTTGTGACGCCCCCGACTTAATCGTGTGCTAACCATACACGCAACTGCACACGATCAAGCCTAGGGACTCACTTGAAGATATCACAACACAACTCTAAACACAAAATAAGATAATTCAAGCTTTATATTACAAGCCAGGGGCCTCGAGGGCTCGAACACATAAGCTCGATGTCATACAAGCATCAGCGGAAGCATTAGATATCTGAGTACAGATATAAAAGTAAAACAGATAGGCCTTAAAAAGGCAAAAACGAACAACGGCTCTGATCGAAAAGGGGCAGGCCTCCTGCCTGGGAGCCTCCTAACTACTCCTGGTCGTCGGCGGTCTCCATGTAGTAGTAAGCTCCTCCAGAGGGGTGGTAGTAGTCGTCGATTGGGGCGGATGACTCCGGAGCTCCATCATCTGGTCGTAGCAATCGGGCATGGGGGAAAAAGGGGAGCAAAGCAACCGTGAGTACTCATCCAAAGTACTCGCAAGACTTACATCAGAACTATTCTACTTATGCATTGGTATCAAAGAAGAGCTGTATATGTGGACTGAACTGCAGAAATGCCAGAAGAGAGGGGAAAAGCCTAGCCTATCGAAGACTAGCATCTTCAGCGGTCTTGCAGCATAAGAAGAGTGTAGATTAGTACATAATTAAAGTAGCAATCATGTTGTAGCAAAGCCTAGGGATCCTTCCTCGACTCCCTGCGAGAAAGCGATCCCGGAGCTTCCAATTAATTAAAGTATGCAGTTCAAGTAGTAGTAGATCGGGATACAACACTGAGCGTCCTATTACCGTGGACACGGCTATTCGAATAGATAATCTTCCCTGCAGGGGTGCACTACTGTTACCCAACATGCTCGATTAACTCTGGCCGGACACACTTTTCTGGGTCATGCCCGGCCTCGGCTGATCGACACACCGCAGCCCTACCTAGAGCTCAGCAGAGAGGTCCCCGCCGGTCTACATCCTAAGTGCTCAGGGTTCTTGGGACCATCGCCCTTTGCACTCCGGGTCATTGTGTGCAGGGTGGATACTTGTATCCTAGCGCCACCTCTACCTGGATGGCACGATCCGACCTGCCCACAATGCTGAACTGGACATCTGACAAAGCTTTTGGCTGATACATACGGCGTCGAGGGTCCCATAACCATTATCCCGCGTGGTGGTAGTGCGTATAGGGCCAACGACCCACTCAGATCAAATACCCGAATCCGTTAGTGCATTATTAGGAGCTCGCGGTGACGATCAGTACTCCTGTCGCCCCGTCTCGAGGAAGTGCAACAAGGGTCAGGCCCATCCCTCTCTAGGGCGGTCTCTGCCTGCCCGGCCGCGCCTCGTAATTATCTCGCGGGTGCCTCCCAGGTCAACCCGTCTTCCCAGGAGACTGTCGGGAACTCAGGTCCACCTCTACCGGGGTGGTACCGCCTGTCCCTTCGGTCCCGCAATAACAGTACAAGAGGCAACAATTAAATGTCACCGTGTGTCCGTAACATCAAGAGGGTAATCCGAGGAATCACCCCCGATGGATTCCCACTCGATGCTACCGTCAAGGTGAACCCGGAGGAATCACCCTCGATGGATTCACACTTGAGGGGTTGCACGACAGAAGCTTCATCGGAGGTGGTGGAAGAGGAATCACCCCTGTATCCCACAACTGACTAGCTGTACCACAGAGGCATATCAGGAGTGAGATAAGAGGTATCACCCTCGGCACTCGAGGATAACTCTGTAGAGTCGAACAACTTAGGGGGTGTGCCGTGATGTGCTGGTCTCAGCCCGTCGATCACATCGACCGGGGCACACGTAACTAAGCGGAGCAACTAGAACGAGAAGAGGGGCCACTGATGGTTTATCAACCAACCCATACTAAGTAGTTCGGATAGCAGGCAGGTATCAATAACAGTTACAAAAACAGGCTATGCATCAGAATTAGGATCAATCAGTAGCAGTAGCAAATTCTAATGCCAGCAGGAGGGAGAAAGAATAGGTGATATAGGCATGCGTCAAGGGGGTTTGCTTGCCTGGTTGCTCTGCGGCAAAGGAGGGGTCGTCGACGGAGAAGCAGTCCTGCGGGGCAGCGTCGGTCTCGAGGTCTAACGGAAGAGAAGAGGGAGAAGAAACAATAAATAAAAGCAATCAAATGCAGCACAGTGCATGGCCTGGCAAAATGCAGTGCAGGTGAGTCCTAATACATCCCTAAACCATTTTAGGAATTTTAGGATTAAAGTTGGAATTATTAACCGGTATGTAAGCACTATTCATCTGCCGGAAACAGATGAAAAGTTGCGGGTTCACCTACATAGAGGGTCCCGGCATGAAAACAGACAGCACAATCGGATTCATGGGATTTTTCTCAGCAACTTTCATGTAGAAAACTTTTTCATCCGAGCTACGGATTAATTTCTACGATTTTCCGAAGTTTTAATCATTTTCTAAAAATCCTGGAGTATTAATAATCCGAATTTGCACAGTGCCGAAAAGGGCTAGGTGCACCCGGTGCAGTGCACCAGAGGTGCACTGTGACGCTGCCAGGTGGGGCCAATCAACTGCTGAGTCAGCAGTCAACGCTGACCAGGTCAAAGGGTGAACAGTAGCAGTGGGACCCGCCTGTCAGCTAGCCACAGTCACTGACTGGTGGGCCCAGTCAACGCTGACTGGGCAGGGTCAAATCTGACGCGTGGGCCCCAGTGGTTTATTTAATTTAACCTGAGACTAATTCATGTTTTAATTAAACAGCGGGGCCCGCCTGTCATACACTCAGGGTTAATCTAACTCGCGTCATTAGCTTAGCTTAACGATGCCACGTCAGCCTAAACGGCGGTTAGCCGCCGGCAGCCTCTGAACGCGGCGGAGGCGCGCCGGAGTCGCGTTCCCGGCGACGGTTTTCTGCGCGGACGGGCTCTACGAGGAGCTGGGAGTGGCGCGCATCTAGTAGCGCTGGCGGCTGGTCGCGGGAAGGCCCGAATCGAGCCGCACGTAGGCCATGGCGGCGGCGGAGCTACGGGCGCGACGGCGGGTAAGCATGAGCTCGAAACCGAGCTGGAAAAGGGGGGGAGGTGGAGACGGAGCTCACAGTGAGGAGGTGAGGCGCTCGGTGAAGCCGGAGGAGCTCGGGGTCGACCGAATCGACCGGCGGCGAGCGGCGGATGCATCCGACGATTCTCGATGAATGCGGCTGCTCGAGGGCGTCCGAGCTCGTGCGGTTCCTTGTAGACGAAGAGGACGACGGTAGCGGTCCTCCTGGGCGCCTTGGCTGGCCGTGGGGAGGCCGGTGGCCACGGCAACGGCGGGCGGCGGTGACGGCATCTTCGGGCGTGCGCGAGAGAGAGTGAGAGAGGCGAGGGGAAGGGGAGAAATGGCCGGAGCTGGCCAGGGGGGGTGCAGGGCATCGACCTTATCCTCCCAGCCACCTGCCCCGTCGCGGTGGCGGGCTGGGAACGGCACGGCGAGCACCGGACGCGGGGAAGGCGACACCGAGGAGGGGAGCAGGTGAGGTTGACGAAGGGCTTCGGTGGGCCGCCACTGTAGCACTGGGCCGGTAAGTGCACAGTGGTGCTTTTTCGTTTTTCTTTTCTTTTCTTTTCTGTTAAATAGAATAGCTACTGTTTTGCACTAGCTTCTGGTCCAAATGAAGTTAGTAAATTGTGCAACTTGCCAAATTAAATACTATGCAATTTCTGACACTGTCATAAAAAGTTTGGGAAATTTTGGAATTCATTTGGATTTTTCATAAATGGATTTGCATTTAAAAGTGATGTAATTGCACTGGATTAAATGCTAATGCTCATTTTAGCATCATGGTGATGTTGTTTTTCTTAACAATAAATTGTTTTGGGATATTTGCTAAAAGATGAACATTTTTGTTTTGCTGTTTGAAGAAATAATTATTTGACTTGCATTTTAATTTTTGAATTGAGGTTGAATTATTTCCTAATGCAACTTAATGCAGATGACCCTGATGTCATGGCAATTTAATTAGCTTAATGACAGGGTTAGGATCTGGGGACGTTACAGATTTTTTATGAAATAAATAAAAAATACTGGAACCAAGACCCACTGGAGGGGGGCTACCCAGTGCCGACGAGGCACCAGGGCGCGCCACCCCCCCAGGCACACCCTGGTACCTCGTGGGGCCCACGTGGCTCCGTCTGACCTAATTCCAACGCTATAAATTCACAATTCCAGAGAAAAAAATAGTAGAGGAAGTTTTATTGCGTTTCACGATACGTGACCGCCGCCACCTCCTGTTCTTCATCGGGAGGCCAGATCTGGAGTCCGTTTGGGGCTCCGGAGAGGGGGATCTTCCGGCATCGTCATCATCAACCATCCTTCATCACCAATTTCATGATGCTCACCGCCGGGAGTGAGTAATTCCTTCGTAGGCTTGCTGGACGGTGATGAGTTGGATGAGATTTATCATGTAATCGAGTTAGTTTTGTTAGGGCTTGATCCCTAGTATCCACTATGTTCTGAGATTGATGTTGCTATGACTTTGCTATGCTTAATGCTTGTCACTAGGGCCCGAGTGCCATGATTCCGGATCTGAACCCTTTATGTTTTCATGAATATATTTGTGTTCTTGATCCGATCTTGCAAGTTATACGCACCTGCTATGTGTTATGATCCGCATACCCCAAGGTGACAATAATTGGGATTCTTTCCGGTGATTGCCATAGTTTGAGGAGTTCATGTATTCACTATGTGTTAATGCTTTGTTCCGGTTCTCTATTAAAAGGAGGCCTTAATATCCCTTAGTTTCCTTATGGACCCCGCTGCCATGGGAGGGTAGGACAAAAGATGTCATGCAAGTTCTTATCGCAAGCACGTATGACTATATACGGAATACATGCCTACATTATATTGATGAATCGGAGCTAGTTCTGTATCGCCCTAGGTTATGACTGTTACATGATGAATGTTATCCAACATAATCACCGATCCAATGCCTAGGAGTTTTTCACATATCGTTCTTTGCTAAGTTACTACTGTTACTACTACTGTCACAATTGCTACCAAACTATTGCCGCTACCGTTACTGCTACTGTTACTATTATTGCTATTGCTATCAAACTATCATACTACTGTGCTACTGATCACTCTGCTGCAGATATTTAGTTTTCAGGTGTGGTTGAATTGACAACTCAACTGCTAATACTTGCAAATATTCTTTGGCTCCCCTTGTGTCGAATCAATAAATTTGGGTTGAATACTCTACCCTCAAAAACTGTTGCGATCCCCTATACTTGTGGGTTATCAGTATCCACATGCAAGACATACATCAAGTGTTCTCAAATCTGAAATATTCAATCCGATAATAACGAAACCTCAAAGGGAAAGACTCAATTCATCACAACAAGATAGAGAGGGAAGAAACACCATATGATCCAACTATATTAACAAAGCTCACGATACATCAAGATCGTGCCAAATCAAGAACACGAGAGAGATAGATCAAACACATAGCTACTGGTACATACCCTCAGCCCCGAGGGTGAACTACTCCCTCCTCATCATGGAGACCGTCGGGATGATGAAGATGGCCTCCGGTGATGATTTCCCCCTCCGGCAGGGTGCCGGAACAGGGCTCCAGATGGTATTTCTTCGGTACAGAGGCTTGCGGCGGCAGCGTCGAAGTTCTAGGTTTATTTCTGGGGGTTTCTCTATTTATAGGATTTTTCAACGTTGGAATCACGCGAAAAGGAGCTACGAGGGCCCCACAAGGCAACAGCACACGACCCCCCCAGGGCGCGCCGTGTTGCCTTGTGGGCTCCTCGTGAGGCTTCTGGTCCTTCCTCGAAGCTTTGGGGGTCTCTTTTGGTCCAAAAAAAATCGTCAAAAAGTTTCGTCCAATTCCGAGAACTTTTATTTCTGCACAAAAAACAACACCACGGTAGTTCTGCTGAAAACAGCGTCAGTCTGGGTTAGTTCTAATCAAATCATACCAAAACCATATAAAATTATTATAAACATGACATGAATACTTCATAAATTATAGATACGTTGGAGACGTATCAGTACTCTAGGGTGAAAACTCGTCTTTGGTCTTCACTAGATGGTTTTGACAACATTCATGTATGACTATTACTATGTTCTTGAAGGCATTCTCCACTGGTGTCTTGTTTGACGTTATTCGCGTTATATATTTTTAGTGATTTAGTTGGATTAAGCTTTAGGTAGTAAGTGTAGAAGGACATCCATTGCTAGTGGTGGATTTCTCTATCGAGAGTCAATGCATGAAACTCCATTGCGTTTGTATCCCTTTTTCGGCATTGGCGTATTGGGAGTTACATGCTTAAAACAACGCGGTGCGCACTGAGTGATGCATAGTTTGGGTCTCTCAAAGATTGTTTTCTCTTGTGTAAAACAACTTCACGAGACGGAACTACTTCACGTTACGTGAAGTGTGTGAAACTTGTACGACAGTTTGATTGATTGGTAATGTCATACAAGTTTCATACAAAATGTATCATATGTGTAGCAGCGTTCTTCACAAATAACACAAAAACAAACATATGTGAATTATGGTAAAGTTGTGTTTATGGGTCTCTTTGGTACGCAGGAATATATAATTGCGGGAATTGGAAAACCACTTATTCGGATGCCAGGGTCATGACATGTCAAATATTACAGAAATATAAAAAATACTTTCAATATGTATTCCATAGGCCAAATGCAAATTTCAAAACTAGGCGCTAGTATACGATTGGGAAGAGGAAGGAGAAAAACAATGAAGATGTATCAAAACTCTTGAAAGAAATTTCTTATGAGTGGGAGCTAATGTGTGTATTTTTTCTGAAACTTGTATGGGAATTGCGTGCAATTATGTGATCCAAATCCAAGGGTCATCCATAGGATTTTTTTTTTCTTATGGTTTATATTCCTCTGATATCAATTGGTTACCAAAAGGGCGCAATTAAATATGTCATAAAAATCTTTCAATTTTTTTGAACACGGTACAGTCGCAGACGCTCATACATACGCACATACATCCATCTTTAGGAATACACGCACACCTACCCCTATGAGCACCTCCGAGAGACTGAGCCGGCACGTCATCTTGAGATTGACGAAATCGCCAGACGCCTTCGTTGTCGATGGGAACGTCTCCTCCTAGTGAACACCGATCCCCGGAAGACCTGAAATAAATCTAAAAAAATACTACCACCAATGCCAAGCTTAGGACTTAAACCCTGGTGGGAACGTAACCATCTGAGCTACGCTTAGTTCGTTTGCCTTGGCTATTCAACCTAACTAAGCGTGTGCTGTTCGACACCATGTGATGAGTTAACAAGACATATGCATTGTCGTTACCAAAACCAATAATATCCTTGTACAAACCTTATCCTCTCCTGGATATGATCGTGGACACACAGGAAGCTCGTGCATTAGAATATAGGATATGTGAAGAAAACATGCATGAAAAACAATCTTGCTACATGCTTCCATGAGTGACAGGACATCGCTTAATAGAAGAAAATGTATATTTTCCGTCAAATATAGGCTCGTTTGGTTCAATACTCTACGAATAAATAAGATTTCCGATCCTCTGGAATATAATGGGCATTATCAGCAAACTCCATTCTGGCTTTATGCAATTGAGAGCCACTTATATGTAAGATATATATAAGATATTCCACCCAATTCCTCGCAAACAAAAACGGATATTCCACCCCATAGTCAACCTAATGCCCTTTCAACCCTAGATTGTTTTGCCACACATTGACAGTGAGAAGAGATATTTCCGAGGACGAAAACACTGGACATTTTCTTCAGAGAAACTGGCTGGTTATATCTATTCCCGACAGGAAGAAGGAGAGAAGAAATAGAAAATATGTATGTTTGCACTACACGGGCTGATTTTATCAAAGCAGACGTGCGCGGACGGCGTTGGCGTCCTCTCTGAACCTGATTGGCCGTTCAACCCCCCTGGCTGACAGTGTTGGGCAATCAAAAGTGCAGGCAGGCACGCACCTAGCTGCTTGCTTGTAAGCAAAGTGAAATGATGATTAGATCCAATGATACATACAGAGCTTAATTAAACACTAGTTTTTTTTTTCTTTACACAGATTAACCCGTAAGGAAGTTACCCGTGATGAAATGGAGCTCAGTTAACTAATCGAGAAAAGTACAGGGGGAGGCATCAAACTAGGTCTGAATATGAGTATGTGGTCAAAGGAGGATGGATGTACGCAGCGCGTGGTCTGACCTTTTGGGTGTTGGGTGTTGGATCAATCTTCACGTCACGTACAAAAGATTCCTCCCTGGTCGAAAACTCTCCGGTGTTTGTTGCTGCTCTCTTTATTGTTAGTTTTCTGATTGATTAATGAATTGCTTGGTCGCGAATCAGGGAACCCATGCACATCGATGTGTTACTTGGCGAGTAAGAATGAAGGACAGAGAGATAATATCCATATATTGTGCATGCGTAATGTTGCACGGCAATACGAGGAGACATATAATCCGGCAATATAAGAGACATATGATCTTTCTTGCTGTCTCGGTGAGGTTGGGGTTTCTCATCATGTGACGAGATTTGGTGTCATGTGTTTCATATCTATGCAAGGGTTCAACGACGATAACTGCGCTGGTCTTTAGGGGACGTGCACGAAGGCTTCCTGGCTGTCATCGACAAGATCAAGCCGGCCCTGGTAGGGAAGCGGCGACAGCGGCGCGTCAGCGGCTCGTTCTGATGGCAATAGTGGTCGTTTGGTGGTCTCAGAATCTCGATATAATTTTTATTATGTTTGAGTTGTTTTATACTTTCAATAAACTTTTATAATAGATCTGATCATTTAAAAAAAAAGACATATGATCCGGCAACACTTAGCAGTTGGATTACATATAGCCTGCTGGTGACGCTCTGCCACATGGATTATTATGCAACGGAGGTCGAAAAAGAAAGGAGATCACAAACCCAAATGTTGCTTGACCTGATCCATTCGCCTGCCGAGTTGTAGCTAATCGACATGCACGAGCAATCAACTATATATTGCGGTACTTTATCACCAGCTGTGTGGTGGAATCTCGTTGGTCGAACGTGGCATCTCATGTTGCAGACCAAAGGATGTACACTTCCATCCATCTGTAAGAAAGAAAGAAGATCTTCTTTTCGCCACGAAGAGAAAAAGTGCTTCGCCCAAACAATAACAAGTTCGTGATACTTCTTTTCCAATGCACTAATTGCGGAGAAAGTAACTTTTCGACGAATAATTGCAAGAAAGTCTTTGTAAACGGACGTGCACGGTGAGGGGTGACAAATAAAGTAGAGCAGGTCAAGCTGGGTGAACAAAACGCGGTACGACTTATTCGATCATATAATTAATTAAACAGCGCCATGTCTTGTAAGTATATTCTCCTGTGGATCATATAATTAATGCACTATGACTTATATTCTATAAATATAGAAACAGTTTTTGCTAATCCCCGTCTACTAGATGGGAATTAGTTTTAATTATTTTTTGCGGGGAAAACTTTCGATGTATCGTTATCCGCCCCTGCATCATCGGAGCCGGGCAAAACTTGTTGTACTTGACAGTCAGAAAGTGGTCGTGCTAAGGCCTCATAGGACCGGCGCACCAAAACAACAACTACCGGCAACGAAGAGAAGTGTACATCAAAAGGATCCAACTTGTAGACGCACGAACAAAGACTGGATCCGTAGAGATCCATCAAAGCCTCCACATGCTCTCCGATGATGATAGACACATCATCGGGACGGGGGCTAGGTAAGTAGGACCTTATTCCATCTTCAAGGAGCCCCCGCCGCCTCGCCTTCCTAAGCAAAACACAAACCCTACTCGACGTAAAAGGAAAAGACCCTAAAATGGATAAGGAGCCTCCCGCCGACAAGAACCGAGGCAGGGGCGGAGCCAGAAATTTTGTGAAGCCTGGGCAAGTTTAAGCCTAAGTGTATAATCTAGAAATTTTGGGTGTTTGGGTCAAGTTTTTTTTTTCTTGATACCGGATTTTCCGGTAGGGGCGAAAGAACCGGTTTTTGAAAATTCTCGATTTTTTTGGCTTTTTTCCTAAAAGCATTTAAGCAAATTTTAAATTCAAATTTATTTATAAGCGGAATATATAGTATTTAACCCTTTGTATACACAAATCTCTTTGCATTCTAGCGGTCAACACACGTCAATCCTTTCCCTAATGCGCGGGTTTGACTCCTCGGTAAATCCTTTCTCTAATGCGCGGGTTTGTCGTATGCTAGCAAGGCGGGTAATTGATCCTGCGACCTTGAAAGCACTTCCACCAGCCTAGGGGTTATTTTGTGTTAAGAGATGCATACATATTTTACTTCACACTACCTAAACGTGTAGCCAAAAAAAAAAAGATTCCAATGAAATATCAGGTAATCCATTGGTTCTAGTGAAAAGACCCTAAAATAGATAAGGAGCCTCCCGCCGGCAAGAGCTGAGGCCAATCGCGCCTCCATGGTTCTAAGTTATGCGTAGATGACGCTATATGAAGTATTTTTGTTCTTTTGGAACAAATTATGATTGGAAATAAAAGTGCACATTTTGTAGGTTTTCTTGTAGAGAAAATTGTGTCGGGGTTCATAGATTCACTAGTAATCTCTCATAAACACAATGACACATACAGACATACTAAAAAGCATAAGCATGTGAATTGAACATTTTTTTACTCTTTTTAAACGAAGACACAAGACTCGTCCGACTTTAAATTAATAAAGCCCACAAACAGGCAGAATAGCACAAGGTTCACCATGAAGACTCGAAAACCAAATGAACACAACACAAGTTTTTTTTTCAAGAACACACAAGTTGTGCGTCTTATATGTTAAGATGGGGGAGGAAAAACAGTACAAAGGTTCTATACACATATATACAAGCCATGCTACGCCCTTTGGGCAGCATCCACCGGTCCTAGATGGTTCTAATTGCCATGATCATCCACTGATCCACTCGACCTGGCTAACAACCAGAGGGCAAACTCGTGCCTCGCTCTCGATGTAACAACGGATTCGACGGCTGCAATTCTATCAAAAACACGGCTGTTCCTCTCCAGCCATAGCATTCTGAGTGTGCAGCAGACCAACGCGTTGACCTCCTTCTTGCGCTCGCCAGCGACAGCCGCGCTTAGACGGGGCCACCAGCTTGTAAGCGCGTCCACAGCCTGCGGGGTGAACATGTGTAGTCTCCACAGTAGTAGCACTGAGTACCAGACCTGACGGGCAAAAGAGCAGCCGAGCAGGAGGTGGTTCGCAGACTCCGTGTCCTGGCAATAGAGCATGCAGTGAGGTGGGTGCGGCAGGTTACGTATTGCGAGTCTATCGGCCGTCCAGAGGCGATCGTGCAGCGCTAGCCACACAAATTTTTTGATCTCCAGAGGTGCCCACAAAGACCACAATTCCGCCATACTCGGAGAGAACTCACGGCCAAGAAAGAAGGCCACGTATGCCGAACGAGCAGAGAACTTCCCGTCTGCCGCCAGCCGCCATCTGAACTGATCAGGGCTTGGCAGTAAGGTGATCTGCTGTAAGAGGGGCCATAAGTTGAAGATCTCCGCTGTGCAGGCAAGGAAGGGGTACCCCTGATGGAACGCATCCACTTCGCCCCGGGCAGTGCGTCGGCCTCCAGAAGATGGCGAGCAGCCGGCTTGACAAACGTCATTAGGGCCGGCGCAATCTGTTCTATACTAACCCCGCTTGGCCAACGGTCCGTCCAAAACTTTGTCTTCGTGCCATCACCAAGAGAAATCTCCACACTAGCATCAAAGAGCGCAATGACCTCCTTAGGAACATCAATTTGCAAGCCCTCCCATGGCTTATCCACCGCTGCCTTTTCCAACCGTTTCCATTTCCTCAACAAGGCTCTGTTCAAAAGATGAAGGTTCTTAATACCAAGTCCACCCTATTCCTTCGGCGTGCAGACCAAGTTCCAGTTTACTAGGCAACTTCCCCCTTTGGCCGCCTCATGCCCACACCAAAAGAAAGCTCGACAAATCTTGTCGATGCAAGAGAGAAACCATGGTGGTAAATCCAGCACCAGCATGGGGTAGATGGCCGTCGCGATAAGTGTAGAATTTATAAGGACCAGCCTCCCAGCACGGCTCATCATCGAAGCTTTCCACGTAGGCAAATGTCCAGCTACCCGGTCCACATATGGTTGGAGGTCCATCTTGGACAGGTGAGAGATGGATAGTGGCAGCCCCAAGTACTTGACCGGGAAATTCATCACCGGGCACCCAAGCACGTGCAACACGGGCGCGGCGGAGGCCTCGTCACATTTGATAAGCGAGGCAGAGCTCTTTGCAAGATTGCATCTCAAGCCCGAGGCAACACCGAAAGCCTCCAGGCAGCTGACCACCGTGCATGCTTCATGAATATCCGGCCTAATGAGTAGAACGACATCGTCGGCGTAGATGGATAACCGGTGTCTAATACCCCAGCGATGAAGTGGTTCAAAGAGATTAGCAGCTTCCGTCTTCCAGACGACTGCCGTCAACACGTCCATCAATACCACAAACAGGAAGGGGAAGAGGGAATCCCCTTGGCGCAGCCCACATGCATGCCAAAATTTGTCCCCGGCCACGCCATTGATAAGAACTCTAGAGCTTGCTGAAGATAAGATCATGGCCACCTTAGCAATCCACTTAGGGTCGAATCCACGATGACGGAGAACCTTGAGGAGGAACGGCCAGCTCACGGAGTCGAATGCCTTCGCAATGTCCAGCTTTAACATGATGGCCGGGACGTTGCAACGATTTAGCGATCAACACAAGTTACTTGCGACTCCTCGGCGGATGTCTTTCTTTGCAGTTTTGTGTTTCATGTCGGTGGCCAGGTTGGCCGGTGGTGCCCATGTCATGTGGGTTGGATTGTATCGGTTTTAGCCCGGTTTTCCTCCAATTAACGGGGCAATTCTCTTCTTCTTAATCAATGAAAATGGCAAGTCTTTTGCCTCGTTTCAAAAAAAAAAAAAAGAAGTACCGAAATACAATACCAAAGGCCCAAACCAGAGCACGCACCCTCAAGACTGCAACAAAAGAAACTGCTACCCTAACCACCGGCCTGAGGGGATCGAGCTATGCTGTGGATGTGTCGAAGCTTATCCATTGCCTGCTGCATGGCCTCAGCGTCCCCGACGCTTCCCCAATGGAGTCCACTGCTGTAAGAAAAGAAGGCATTTGAAAATACAGTCAGCCGGGTGGGCCAGGAAAACAGATTCGATTGTAATTTTTTTTTTCGAAACGGAGGCAAAAGCTTTGCCTCATCTCATTAATAAAGAAGAAGGGTAACAAAAGTTAATGGCGAGGTCATTACTCCTCAACAAATGAGACAAAAGCCTACTCTCGCGGCATAATAGAGCCCAGGTGCCTAGCACCGGCGGTCACCCACAACTTGGCCTCGTTCCTAACATGTGCGAAGACGATGGAAGGCAGTGTAGACTTCTTGCGAAAAACCCGTGCATTCCTCTCGTTCCACAGTGCCCACGCCACAAGCATGAGTGTGGTGGCAATAGCTTTCTTCCTGTGACCATGGGTAAGCACCACGGCATTCCACCAATCTTGCACCGAAGGCAGGCCACCCCATTGGTCAAGACGCAACTCCGAGGCACCCAGCCACGTCTTTACGGCCTCCCACACACGGATGGAGTACCTACACTTGAAGAGAAGGTGCGCCGCAGACTCCGGCTCCCTTTGACACAGCTGGCATAGGCCACAGTTTGGCCAACCCCTCTTCTGCAATCGATCTGCGGTCCAGATCCTATTCTTGATGACAAGCCAAGCAAAAAACTTGCACTTGGGCGGCGCCCAGTTATCCCAGACTGCGGGCTTCATGCGTGTGGCGATGGCTCCCTCAAATTGCGCGAGATAGGCAGAAGCAGCGGAGTAAGAGCCATTGGGCGTGCGATCCCAGACGATGGTGTCCGGAGTGTCATGCTGCAAGAGAACAATATCAAGCCTCGCCCAAAGTGTGCAGAATTGGTGGATGTGGTCGACGGTGAGCCCTTGAGACATGTCAATTCTCGAAAGCCAAGCATTGTCCAAGAGTGCATCCCGCACCGAAGAATTCTTTCTTGCCGAGATCTGAAACACGAGAGGAGCAATATCCTTGGGTTTTTCGCTATTGAGCCAAGGGGATAGCCAGAACCTTGCCAACAGACCGTTGCCCACAGTAATGGTGGTGACGTCGTAGAAAAGCTCCATGTCCTTGGCATCCCAAGGCTTGCTCAAGCCGACCCAAGCTCTGTCCGGCTCCGTCCACTCGTACCACGGCCACCTAAGCCGGAGCGCTCGAGCATATTTGCGAAGATCCAGGATGCCAAGGCCCCCAAAGATCTTGGGCGAACACACAGTTTTCCAATTCACCTTACACTGCCCGCCGGAAACTTTGTCGGACCCCGCCCACAAAAAGGCTCGCTCAATCTTCTCAAGTGCATCCACGGTGCCATCAGGAAGAGCAAGGGAAGTGGCATGGAATGTAGCCTGGGCCGTAAGGACGGACTTGACCAGGACGGCTCGGCCCGCCGTCGCAACTAGCCTCCCTTGCCAAGGAGCATTGTAATTTTGTTACGTATGTGCCAAAGAGTCCATAGCAGTGCCCCAACACAGAGCCACAACACACTCTTATCCCTATACAATCATGGTATTTGTATAGAATAGGTTGGGATCATTGTTTTTTATACAGATGGTACGTCTATAAATCCAAAAGACCAACATCAATTGTATTTAATGACTAATTCTTGGCTTAAATTGATCGAAACACCCGAGTATTAAGTAATTAAACAGAGCATTGCATAGGCCATGATAACAGAAAGTTGAGAATATATTCTTTTATCTCGAGGGTCAACCAGAGAACATATTCCTTCACCCTGCGCGTAAACTGGGACAAACAAGTTAGTTGTCCTACACTTAGTGAGGCAAACTCATTAAAGATTTTTCTCCTCCCTCTGACACTGAGAATACTCTGTGAATTGGGATCTACTCCATCTACTCAAGATTTCATGCAAATGGTGAAGGTACTAAGACATGTTGTGCTGAAGATCCAACCGCACAAGTCATAGAAGCCTCTCCAGAGTTGCCCCAAAAGAGACAGCAAACAGGTGATGCGATTCTATGCATGCTTGGAGATATGCAACCTCTTTTCATGATGCTTTGAAGACTACCGATCCAATACCATTGCTAAAGGTAATTACTCCGCTGCACTTGAGATGATTGCGGGAGTTAGATCACCGTGACCTGCTGCAAGCCTATGGGAAGCTGATCCTTAATGTGCGTCTCTTTGAACTGCTTATGCAACTACCCATGGCCTTGAGAAAAGAATGGCTATTGACGCTGAAGTAGTGGTTGGTGAGCTGATGTGTCCTGTTTATGAACTATGTATGTTGAAGTTGCAAACTTACCATTTGTGTTGGACTTGTAATTTGTGTTGAACTAGTGGTTGGTGAACTGATGTACTCCCTCCGATCCGAATTAATTGACACAACCTTTATACAATGCCTTACTTATATTGTATAGAGGTTGCATCAATTAATTCGGATCGAGGGGAGTATCATGTTTATGAACGGCGGCGAAGTTGCAAACTTATCATTTGTGCCAGACTTGTAATTTGTGTTGAACTATATAAGGTGAACTTGTCATTTGTTGCTTCCTGGACTTGTAAATTGTCGAACTATGTATGGTGAGTTATGCATTTGTTGCTTGCTGGACTTTTAATATGTGATGGACTATGTATAGAGAACATGCCATTTGTTGCTTTTTGGACATATAATCTGTGCTGAACTATGTATGTCGAATTTGATCGTTTGATGGTATGTGTAAGAATATTGCCGATGTTATGCTCTATAATCATCTATAATATTATTCTCCTTTTCAAGAGTATTGTCGCTGTTATGCACATTTTCAAGATATTTTTCACATTTTTTAAAATAATATTGCGGCTGCTGTGAACATTTTCATGATTTTTATTGTAAAATGACCAATAATCGTAATAATATAAACACTGTTGTGAAGAATACATTTTCAAACATGTACATCACTTTACAATCTTCAAACTCTTTAAAAATTACAATCTCAAGTTCTTTTACATCCAAACAGGAATTGGAATTGGCTCCTCTCTTTGACTCCACCCCCTATTTCCATGAACATGCAAACAACATTTACATCGAAGCCTATTTCCATTTCCACTCAGTTTAGGATTGGACCCCGTTTATTTTTATTTTTCTTTTTCGAAACGGAGATTGGGCCCCATTTCAATTTCGTGGCTCGAATACCTACAACGAAACAGAGCCTTATTAGTGTTATTCTGAATACTATGGACCAGTGCAGTGCACCGCCCTTGTACAGATGAGAATGATTAACTGCAGTGGAAATCCCAGCTCTCCAAAGGAAGCTCAGGACTCTGTTATTCCATGTCTTGCAGTAGGACTGACCTTTGGAAAGCTGAACTTCTGAATAAGAATATATTTTGTCGCAATTAGAATCACAAGCACTTCATTTCTTTCTGGGCAGGCAGGTCTGAAACATGGTGGGAGCTGAAGGAGATGGCCAGATCTTCGCTCCCTCTTGATCTTCTTCAGCAATAGAGTAGTCCTGGATGGGCTGCACCCCTCCCCCGTTTCTCTCCTGTAGTCCTGGTCAGCTGGAGCAACGCCAAAATCACCCTTGGCACCTAACTATACCTCTGCCACCTCAGAAAAAAAACTATACCTCTACTATCACGTAATGTGAAACATATATTAATCCATAGGAGCGTTGATATCCAATTCAACCTAAGGAATATGAAGGTTCATCATAGAGCTAAAAAGCCGGGAAATTCAAAACCAAGCATGCTAATCCGCATCAAGACATTTCGAACAGCGTCCAGAACAGAAAAAATGTTAATTGAACTGTTCTGAAATCTTCAGCAAAATATGAAGGCTAGGGTAAGTAACACACAGCAGGTGTTCAAGCTTAGACAACATAGCTTGAGGATACCATCTCTGATTACAGCCAGAAGTATTTGACCATCATAGGTACAGAACCTCCTCCCCACTGCTGCGATAAACACGGCATTTCACAGATGGGTTTTCCCTAAAAATCCTGTAGGTTTTCTTGCATCCTCTGCTGGTTGGTAAAACCTCAGGGGGCAGTGTCATGGTCATTGTTTTCATCAGAGGCGTGCATCTGAACAGAAGTTTCAAGAAATCAATTTCATTGGCAGTTCCTTCAAAACCTTCTATTTCTACTTCTTCAAGAGCTGCCAAGGAGATAGTTTGACTTCTCCAGTTTTGGGGTTGCTCACAAGGACAATTTGATGGGCATACTTGTCTGCACTGAAAGAGAAGTGAAGTACTGTTAATTCTTTACAGCCAAAATGCAATTAACTTGTGCGTTTATCTAATTAATCTAGTACTTAGCTAAACAGATTTCTTTAAAATACATATATATCAGGTAGCCGAAGTGAATAATTACCGTGACTTTGTCTATGGCCACCTCAAGCTTTTGAATTATGGTGCAGATCCCAAGTAGATTCAACACCAGTGGGCCAAAAATATGCCCCCGTGTTACCACACTTAGATGCAGAACAGAAAAGTGGGGAAGTGATGCTATCTCTTGACTGAAGTTCCTCTCCGCATCTAGTGCATAAACCTGCAAACGTGTACGCATGGAGTGAACGAAATAGAAAAAAAATCATAGTACAAGAACAACAATTGTGTCTGGTGCATAAGCCTGCAAATGTATAAGCATGTCGTGAAGGAAATAGGAAAAAGAATAGTACAAGAACAACAATTTGGCAACATACCACAAAAGTAAGTGTTAACTAGAGCTTGCATGAAGGCAAGACCTCTTATACAAGGTCGATGAAGGGTGATGCATGCATTTCATAAACTAATAGCATGAGAATTCAGGGCATGACTAGAGAGAGTAGTTGGTGTGGTGAGCATCAAGTTATAAATTAGTTTTTATATTGGCAGCCACAATATCAAAGAAATAGCCTTTTGCTCCACAGCAGTAATTTATTTTACTTGGTTAATATACATGGTTTAAGTTTTGTCCAATACCTGCTTCCTCTTTCGATTTGAAGCCTACATGGTTTCATCAGCAAACATACTTTTGTCATGTAGTCATGCACCAATTGACACATTCTAACATGAATATTTGTCTAAAAAAAAACATTCTAACATGGATATATCATTTTGGAGCAGAGGAAAATAAAGCAGGTCATTGGACGCACCGGAGCATCTATGGACAACCATAGGGTGTTGACGCTCTCCTTCCATAGGCTTAGTCTGTGCAAGCGCCAGACATCAATCCCGACATTTTGGAAGTTGCAATAGATGTCCCACCATAGATTCTCCAGCATCGGCGCGTTGAACGACACGCTGAAATCCGAGCTCATCCAGGTCCACATCTCGAACTTCCTAAGCACAGGTGCCATGATGTCGATGCCACACACACCACAGGTGTAGTCCACGACAAGCTCCTCGATCGTCGGTGAGTGGACTCTAATCTTACCGAGACCCCAGCCGTTGCCCACCTCTAGTACGCGAAGGCGAGGGCAGCGCTGAATAAGCTCATCCATGTCGAAGCAGAAGCCAGCGACAGACAGCCTCTCCAGCACAGGGAACTCAAGTCCATGGGCCGGCGGTGTTAGATATAGGTTGCGCACTTCCAGCTTGATCGAGGTGGCTCGGTGGAACACAGGAACCTCGATAGGAATCCTACGATCTTTAAAGTTCCCCCAAACAGCAAAGACCACAGCCGTGGGCGCCAGCCGCGCGGCCGTACGGAGCAGCGCGGAGACGCGGGCAGGGTCAATCTGGTCCCTGTGCTCCTCGTGTATGTCAATCTCGAGGAGGGAGATGGTGGGGCGGGCGACCTGGACGAGGGCGGCTTCGAGGGCGTCCGGCGCGATCTCGCGGAAGGAGAGCTCGGTAAGGTATCTCCAGAGGTCGCGCCACCGGCGGGCGATGGCGTCAGTGAGGGCGGCGGTGCGAGCGCAGCGGAGACGAACGAGTACCTGGAGGAGCAGGTCGTCGGGAAGAGCGCTGATCCGGTCCACTCCGCCGCCTTCTGAGCGGAAGGGACGGCGCCGGCGCGGCACGGACGACGACGGAGGACTGAGGCGGTGGCCCGACCGCAGCTCCATCGCGCCACTCCGTCACGATGTAGAGCAGGGGGAGGTCGAGTCAGCGCAAGGGGCCGCACGGTGACATGCGGCGGCCGGAAATGAACGGCGAAGAGGAATTGGGGGCAGCTCCGGAACGGGGGCTGTTCTCTTGGGCCTGGGCCGAAGGAGGTGAGAGACGAAAGGTTCTCACGTTTGAGGGAGAATCTACCACATGACCAGTTTGTATTGACGGCAGTAACATTATGGGCGATCTGGTCCTCTAGGCGGAAAGCAATTCATGAAGCAGTTTTCCAAACACCACATACGTACAATACAAGCTGTTGTGCTACGATTCATAGCTGATCTGGAGGCAGTACAGGTGAAAAAGCCAAGTAATCAAGCCTCTACCGTGACTACCAGTGCTAGAGGTGCAGAAATCCCTCGGCGCCTAAAGGTTCCTCCTGCGTACTTCTCAAAGATCCATGTAGATGCGGGGGTGAGAGCACAACGGCGAGGCTCAGCCGTGGCTGTTTGTCGTGACAGCCAAGGAAATTTCCAAGGAAGCTCCGCGCTGATTATAGACGGGGTGTTTGATCCCGCGACTTTGGAAGCTATTGCATGCCGTGAAGCGATTTCCCTGGCGCAAGACCTCCATCTCCACAGCTTTGTCATTTCCTCGGATTCGAAACAGGTCATTGGCGATATTGCGAAAGGCAACCAAGGCGAGTATGGAGGAATCATTTTCGAAATCAAGTCTAGATCAGCTCCCTTTGCTTGTAACTTTATTTTTGAAAGTCGCAATGTAAATTTAGAAGCTCATAGATTAGCAAGATTTGCTCTAAATCTACCTCAGAGGCGTCATGTGTGGTTTGGCCAGCCACATGACCCGATTAGTATCCCACCTTCTGTGGAGTTTGATCAATAAAAGGTTTTTACCCCTCAAAAAAAATATAGCGAGAGAGACTAGCATCTGTATCGCCTGAAAGGCTCGCGCGTGTATATAAAAAATGTACAATGTGTATGAAAAAAGTAGATCTCATAAAGTCGCGTGTATGGCCCGGCCGTTGGCGCTGTCGCACGTTCGTTAGTTCAGGCACTCGCTCGCTCGTTTTACGTACAGTTTCGTCCAGTTTTTTCTTTTTCGTTTTTGTTTATATTTTCCTTCGGTTTTCCTTTTTTCTTCACCGCTTTTCTGTTTTTTCATCATTTTTCTTTGTTTCTTTCACAATTTTTATCAGTTTTTCTTTTTTATTATTTCTCTTTCTTTTTGGTTTTCGTTGTTTTTTTGTTTTTTTTGTGTGTTTTCTTTACTGTTTTTATAGGTTTTCTTACTTTCTTTTGTACATTTTTCGTATACACCAGGAATGGTTTTTTTATACATGTTTAACATTTTCAAATTTGTGATTAACATTTTTTACAACTTATATTTTTTGATGTCTACTTTTTTCATACACATTGTACATTTTTTATATACACGAGGAACGGTTTTAATATACACGTTTAATATTTTGAAAATACATGATTAACATTTTCTAAAACATATATTTTTTGATGTCTATTTTTCCATAAACATTGTACATTTTTTGTATATATTAGGAACATTTTATATATACATGTTTAACATTTTCAAATTCATGGTTAACATTTTTTTAAACACAACTTTTTTAATGTCTACATTTTCAATACACATTCTACATTTTTGTATACATCAGGAACATTTTTTATATACATGTGTAACATTGTCCAAATAAATGATTAACATTTTTGAAAACTTATATTTTTTATGTCTACTTTTTTCCATACACATTGTACATTTTTTATACATCAGAAACATTTTTCTATACACATTTAACATTTGTAAATGAATTATTAAAATTAAAAAAATATATAAATTATATTTCTTGATTTATACTTTTTTCCATACGCATTGTATAATTTTTCTATACTTTTTTTATACACTAGAAACATTTTTTATACATATTTAACATTTTAATGCATGATTAACATTTTCAATTTGTATATAAATTTATTTTTATAATAGACATACTCAAAATATTTCGAAATATAAGTAAAAGTAAAACAAAAAAACAAAAAACGAGTGCAAAAAAAACAGAAAAACAAAAGGCGCTGAAGGCATGTGTCTGCGCTGGGCCGGCGCAATCAGGCGGCTACACGAGACGAGACATAGGGCCAGTTCTTTTGGGCAGCTGCCTCTTCCCAGCCGAAGGCGCCAACTAGGCGCTCCCTGTATTATACTTGTGCTGCAGTACTAATCAGTGTTGTCCATTCTTAATCCAACGGCCATGTTATGCCATGGCCCATGGATATGTCACCTAATCCCTCTCCGTCTGGGTTGGCGGTGTTCGGTAAATAAATACAAGGTCGAGGCAGTTGAAGTATAGACATCTAAAAAAAAACGCCGGGATTCCTGTTTTGTCATTGGTTTAGGAACGAAGTGTAATGGAATGTCATGGTTTCATTCCACTATAACGGGTTGGTTTTGTCCTTGTGTTTGGTAGTGGCAATTCAAAGAAATGGAATGGTTATATTTTGATGTTTGGTTTGAGGGATGGAATGGAATGGATTTGTTCATCTCAATTAGAATTGGATTGGATTTCAGTGAAACAAAAAATTGTTGAATAAAGTGGTCATCCATCCATGCAACAAAGGCTTGAGCACGCTCTACCAAAAACAAATCCCATAGAACCAAAGGCGCGTGAGCAATTGGATTTCATCCATCCATGAATGCATAAATTAGATTGCAGAACAATCCGAAGGCTGCACAGATCGCATAGATCAACAACAGCCACCCTGCACAAGATCCCGACGTGCTCAGGCGCGGCCAACGGCCAGCACTGGGAGCAGCTCCACCGTCAAGCGCGATGACGCGGCGCTTCCCGGCATGGGGCCTGGCGCGACGCAGTTCACCGTCACCCGTGCAGACCCGAGCTCATTCATGGCCACCCACACCATGGCCTCCACGACCGCCTTGGACGCTCATCGACGGGTGCGCGTGCGCAAAGCATCGACGTCGGGCGCCTGCAAGGGCGATCTGGACGAGGCAGTGCGTGCTCCCGGTGGCGGCGGCGGCGGGTCCCGGGTAGGTCACGGGAGGAAGGGAAGGAAGGAACACCAGATGCGGTCGCGGGAGGAAGATGAGCGGTTCCGCGTGGTCCGCTCGATTTGGAGAGACCGCGCGGAAGAATATGCCATTCCAAGAACGAGTGGATTCTGGTTCCTCAGGTCAACCAAACACGAGAATGGGCTCTAGGAATGGAACGGACCCGTGTCATTCCACTTCGTGATGGGAACCACCTGTCGTGGTTACTAGTCTGACAGTAAGTACTGGGGGTACGAATGAGAAGCAGAGCCTAGCTACAACACAGGTGTGACACTCGGACTTAGCGAGTTCAGGCCCCTCTTGGAGGAGGTAAAAGCCTACGTCTCGTGCCCTGAGGCTTGTTTTCTCTAGGGGTATCTGATTACAATGAGTGCTTAACCTTGCGACGGAGGGAGAGGGCGGCTTATATAGGAGTTCGCTGCAGCCTCTCCGCCACCACGTCGCTGGGCTTTTATGACAATAATTACAGCAGTTAAGGGCGTTTAACACCGTTTAACACAGCTATGACTATGGCAGTTACTGGTAACAGTAGCCATGACTATGCTTAAAGTCTAGTTGAAGACTACTTGACCGTTGCAGCTCCACGCCGTCCGTACGTCTCCTGTGTCCGAGTGATGATGACTGGCCGACTGGAGGGCAGACGTCCGTCCGAGTGTTGTCCGTGCAGGGTCCGAGTGAATCCTTCGCGGTGTGCATCCGATTGCACTTGTGGCCCAGGGGTCTCTGAATAATAGTGTGGGCCTTAGGTGGGACCTAGATGTCAGGTCCTTGTCCCTACCGGTGGTAGGTGACCCCATCATTAGCCTCCGAATCGGTTGAGGCTTAACAGGATGAGTGGGTTGAGCTTTTGGAGTGGTCCGAGTGCTTCGGGGGCACTCGGCCTCCGCTCTTCCCGCAGTTATCCTCAGGAGAAGCCGCAACGGATTCTGGACTAGAGATCTTCCAAATGATCGGATGGTGCCGATTGCTAGGCAAAACTTGGTGGCATTCGCATGTCTCTCAGGAGAGATGGACTTGAGGCCGAGTGAAGGCATGCCATGAAACTCGAGTGACGACGCCGGCACGTGGACTGAATCTCCGGAGAGATGCCACTCCATATCCCAGGGGAACGCCAGCGCGGGCCAGCTCCGAGTCCAAATTTACGAAACACGCGCCTTGGAGTCTAGTGAAAGGGCCAAGTTAACCCGCGGAGGGGCGTCGAACTCATCCTTTCGCAATCCTGAAGGTGACTCCAGTCGGGTGTTTAACGTTTCCGAGTGCACGGAGGCCTGCGGAAGGCGGTCGGTCGGGCCGACGGGTGTTTCTTAGGAAACAATGTGGGCGCAATCTGTCAGGCCGATTCGCTGCGGGATTTCCGGGATTCGAAATCATGCGTGCGCGCGCAAAAGCGGTTACGTCGCGGCTAGTGGGGAAAGTGGGGCGTGGCGCCTCGATTTTTGCCCTGACAACCGCCAAGTGCCCCGTCATGTCTACCCGTGCACCCGCCGCGGGTGCCGTCCGATCCAGGGATCTGCGGCCGAGATCTCGCCTGACTAATTTTTACCCGCGGTATATAGCCCGCGCGGGCTAGGGTAAACTCCAGATCCCCTTTTCCTCTTGCGTCTTCCACTCTCCCCTTCATCTCGCTCCTCCGTTCCGAGTTCCCGAGCGCCCAAAACCATGGTGAAGGAGACGATGGCCGGGTTAGAGAGGGCAAATAAGGCGGGGAAGGGCGCGTCTTCGAGTGGCGGAGCGGTGGCGGGCCGCATCCAGGGGGACTGGGTCCCCTCGCGGGTGACGGAGGAGCGGCTGAAGGAGCTGGAAGGCGAGGGACTGATCCCCATGGGCGGCTGGAGGCTGCCTGAGGCGGATGAAGTCGAGCCTACGCCGAACGCCGACGAGCGAGTCCTCCTCGTCACCCACGTCGAGCGAGGTTTTTCGATGCCTCCGCACCCTTTCTTCCGTGCATTCTTGGATTTCTTCGGAGCGCAGCATCACCACCTCCCGCCGAATGCGATGGTTTACTTGGCGGCGTTTGTCTCGCTGTGCGAGAACTTCATCGGCTGCTACCCCCATTAGGGGTTGTTCAAGCACATCTTCACTTGTCGATCGATGACGGTGAAGAAAGATTCGCCGAGAGGGGAGAAGACCAACGTGACCCAGCAGTGCAGGGGGTTGGGCATCCAGCTCAGGGGGCACTCGGCCTTCCCCAAGATGAGCTTCCTAGACTCCGTCAAGGGCTGGCAGGACAACTGGTTCTACTGCAAGGACGTGCCGAGTGAAGGGAACCCGACTGGGCTCCCGCTGTACTCGGCAGCGAGGGTTGCTGCTCCGCCGTCCCTCACCGTGGCCAAGGAGGAGAAGGTGGAGGTTGGGATCCTGGTGGACGCCCTGGTAGGGGTGGTGCGTGCCAGAGTTGACGTGATGGACTTGCTGGAAGCGTTCCTCAGTCGGTGCATCCAGCCGCTGCAGGACAGAGAGCACCCAATGTGGAGGTTTGAAGGGCCGAGTGATCCTACCCGAGTGCTTCCCGGTGACCTGACCGAGGAGGCCGTTGAAGAGAAGATCAAGGCGATCACTTCCACGCGTGACAACCCGCGCGGATCTAGAAAAGTGCCTCCGTATGACCTGGAGCACCCGCCTGCAGATGTAAGTTTGTCCTTCATCCGAATGATTTCGGTAGAGGTTCTTCCGTATGATTGACTCCAGTTTCGACGTGTGTCTTTCTTTCAGTAGAGCTTTCAGAAGATGATCTCGCAGATCCCAAGTGTTAACCACGACCCGGAGGACGTGACGAGTGATACCGAACAATAGTACCACGAAGACTACGACGATGGAGAGGAGGAGGACAGCGACGAGGACACCGAGACCGAGGAAGGCGAGGAGGCGGAATCCTCTCCGTCCGGGGGAGGTCCCAAGGAGCCCCGCACCAAGGCGCAGCATGATCCGGGCGTCTGAGCGGGTGGAACCCAGGCACTGAGTGGTTCCAGGCCGGCCACGGCGCCCCCCATAACTCGTGGGGCGAAGCGCGGACGAGCCGGGTCATCGGGGACGCCTGAGAAGCAGCTCAAGCAGCCCAAGCTTACCACCACCAAGCCTCGGAAGGCCGCTCTTCGCAAGATCAAGATGACGGTGCCCGTGGCCTCAACGTAAGTGACAAGTGTTAATCTTCTTTGCCGAGTGAGTCTTAGCTGGCCAGTAACTGAGCAGCTTCACGAGTGCAGGAACGATACGTCTACCACTTCGCCGGACCCAGATGCCCCTGAGAAGGCGCGCCCTGAGGCCCAGGCCGCGGATGTTGCGACTTCCAAAGGTACTGTCTGGCCTGTTTGAATTTGAATCCAAATGCCTGTTTGTTTAGCGTGCTGATCTTTAGATGACTGTAGCGCCGAGTGAAATCATCCATCTTGACGATGATGACAAAGCCGACCCACCGAACTCAGGAGCTAGCGCAAGGGCTTCACCGAGTGGCGACATCATCATGCAAGAGGCTGTAGGTGGCCGGGTGGAGCAGGTCTCGTCCGCCAAGGTCTTCACCAGGAATGCTTCGCCAGCTAAGGGTGCCATAAAGGCGACTTCTATGCCTCCACTGGCGCCAACCTCGGACCTCGCTCCAGCTACTCTGTTCTCGTTACAGAGGGTCCCTGAGGACTAGGTGGGAGCTAGCAAGGAGGCCTTGCTCCAGGTCGAGGTGGTGTACGACCGGCTGAAGGAAGCGTACAATGCCAGCGAGGCCTTGAAGGCCAACGTCCGAGTAAGTGCCGCAGTAAGTACTTTGGCATCCTTTGAATTTTCGTCTGTTCTTCAAATAGCGATTGGCTTTCTATTAGTGGGTTTGCACGGGGCACACCCACTGGGTGTGTTGGTTTTTCTCCAGTGGGGGCACGCTGAGTGCGCCCACTGGGTGTAGTCCCCGAGGCTCCCATTGACTGGATACAGTCAGCGGGAGTCTTAGAACTCTGTATTGTCATTTCCACTCGGATCGACCGGGGTCTTTGCCGAATGCTTCCGTTCCAGTGGGGGCACACTGAGTGCACCCACTGGGTGTAGTCCCCGAGACTGCTATCGATTGCGGGCAATCGGTGGGAGTCTGATAGAACTTACACATAGGTTTTGTTTAGCTCATCAACACGAGTCATTCTCCAGTGGGGGCACGCTGAGTGCACCCACTGGGTGTAGTCCTCTAGACTACCATCGACTGGAAGTAGTCGGCGGTAGTCTTAGAGTTTCTTTTTTATAACACCCGGAGTGTCACTCCTCACTCGGCTGGCCGAGTGTTAGGCTTGGCAGACTAGAAAGCTTTGAGTGATCGAGCTTGTCTGTCTTGAGGTCGACGATGAAGACCAGCGTGTTGTTGTCCTCGATCTTCTTCATTGCCGACTCAGTTGTAAGAGGGTACTTCAGGGTTTGATACTGGTCAAGCTTGTTCCTTCACCCGACTGACAATTTCCTTGTTTTGTGACAGAGGGCCTGCGAGCTGGGAACCTGATACGTCTCCAACGTATCTATAATTTTTGATTGTTCCATGCTATTATATTATCAATCTTGGATGTTTGTATATGCAATTATATATCATATTTTGGGACTAACCTATTAACCTAGTGCCCAGTGCCAGTTGCTGTTTTCTGCTTGTTTTTGGCTTTTCAGAGAATCAGTACCAAACGAAGTCCAAATGCCACGAAACTGTTTGGAGATTTTTTTTCTGGACAAAAGAGACCCTGGAGACTTGGAGAGGAGGCCAGAAGGTTCACGAAGCCTCCACAAGGCAACAGGGCGCGGCCCCGGGGGGGGGGGGGGCTGATGCCTTGTGGGGCCCTCGTGGCTCCGTTTGACCTAATTCCACTCCTATAAATTCACAAATATTCGGAAACCATCACAGAGCCAGAAGAGAAAACCTTTCCACCGCCGCAAGCCTCTGTTCTTCCGCGATCCCATCTGGAGGCCTTTTCCGGTACTCTACCGGAGGGGGAATCGATCACGGAGGGCTTCTGCATCAACCTTGCTACCCTTCCGATGATGTGTGAGTAGTTTACCACAGACCTACGGGTCCATAGCTAGTAGCTAGATGGCTTCTTCTCCCTTTTTGATCCTAAATACCATGTTCTCCTTGATGTTCTTGGAGTTCTATCCGATGTAATCTTCTTTTGCGGTGTGTTTGTTGGGATCCGATGAATTGTGAGTTTATGATCAGATTATTCATGAGAAATATTTGATTCTTCTCTGAACTCTTTTATGCATGATTAAATATAGCTTTGTATTTCTCTCCGATCTATCGATTTGGTTTGGCCAACTAGATTGGTTTATCTTGCAATGGGAGAGGTGCTCTGTGATGGGTTCAATCTTGCGGTGCTCAATCCCAGTGACAGAAAGGGACATGACATGTATTTGTATTATTGCCATTAAGGATAAAAAGATGGGGTTTATTCATATTGCTTGAATTTGCTTCTCTACATCATGTCATCTTGCTTAAGGTGTTACTCTGTTTTTATTAACTTAATACTCTAGATGCATGCTGGATAGCGGTCGATGAGTGGAGTAATAGTAGTAGATGCAGGCAGGAGTCGGTCTACTTGTCTCGGACGTGATGCCTATATACATGATCATTGCCATGAATCCGTCATAATTATTTGATTTTCTATCAATTGCCCAACAGTAATTTGTTTACCCATCGTATGTTTCTGCGCTCGAGAGAGAAGCCTCTAGTGAAAACTATGGCCCCCGGGTCTATCTTTATCATATAAAAAACATAAAAATACCTTGCTACAATTTATTTACTTTTATTTAGTTTAGTAATTTACTTTATCAATTTATCTTTATCAGACTTAATCCTTGCAAGTAACCGCTAAGAGGATTGACAACCCTCTTATTCGCGTTGGGTGCAAGTGTTTGCTTTTGTGTGTGTAGGTGCTGTTCACTGGATCTTGCTTGGTTCTCCTACTAGATTGATAACCTTGGTTCTTAACTGAGGCAAATACTTATCTCTACTATACTGCATCATCCTCTCCTCTTTGGGGAAATACCAACACAGTCTACAAGTAGCAGGAAGAATTTCTGGCGCCGTTGCCGGGGAGACATCATCAAAATCTATCAAGTACCTTCGCACAAACTATCAATCACTTGCATTTATTTTATTTGCCTTTTTATTTGCATTTGCCTCTCGTTTTCATCTCCCCCACTTCTAATTTTTTTACAAAAACACAAAAATATTTTATTTGCTTGTTTGTTAGTTTGCTTGCTTTGTCGCGATGTCTCGAGAAAATACAAAATTGTGTGGCTTTTCCAATACTAATAATAATGATTTTATTAGTACTCCTATTTCTCCTCCCGCCACTAGTGCGGAGTCATGTGACATTAATGCTGCCTTGCTTAATCTTGTTATGAAAGAACAATTTTTTGGTAGTCCTAATGAATATGCTGCATCCCATCTAAATACTTTCGTTGAACTTTGTGATATGCAAAATAAGAAAGATGTGGATAATGATATTGTCAAATTAAAATTATTTCCGTTCTCACTACGAGACCGTGCTAAAACTTGGTTTTCATCCTTGCCTAGAAATAGTATTGATTCTTGGGATAAGTGTAAGGATGCTTTTATTACCAAGTATTTTCCTCCCGCTAAGATTATTTCTTTAAGAAATCAAATTATGAATTTTAAGCAACTTGAGCATGAACATGTTGCACAATCTTGGGAGAGAATGAAATTAATGATAAGAAATTGCCCAACTCATGGTATGAATTTGTGGATGATCATACAAAAAATTTATGCGGGACTAAACTTTGTTTCTAGAAATTTGCTAGACTCTGCCGCAGGTGGTACTTTTATGGAAATTACATTAGGAGAAGCTACAAAACTCCTAGATAATATTATGACAAATTATTCTCAATGGCACACCGAAAGAACTCCAACTAATAAGAAGGTAAATTCCGTTGCAGAAATTAATACTTTGAGTGATAAGATGGATACTCTATTGAAATTGGTTGCTAGTAAAAATGCTCATATTGATCCTAATTATGTGCCTTTGTCCACTTTGATTGAGCAAAATAATGATGCTATTGATGTGAATTTTATATCTCGAAACAATTTCAACAACAATGCTTATAGGGGTAATTTCAATGCTAGACCGTTTCCCGGAAATTCCTCTAATAATTATGGTAATTCCTATGGTAATTCTTATAATAATAATAATAATAATAGGATACCCTCTGATCTTGAAATTAATATTAAATAATTTATTAATTCTCAAAAGAATTTCAGTGCTATGATAGAAGAAAAATTGAATAGAGTTGATGAAATGTCTAGGAACATGGATAGAATTGCTCTTGATGTGGAAAATCTCAAGATTAAAATTTTGCCACCTAAAATTGATATAAATGAGTCTATTAAAGCTATCTTTGTCTCCATTAATGAAAGTAAAGAAAGGACCGCTAGGTTGAGAGCTAAGCGAGAATTTCGAGAAAAAGCGATTCCACCCGGTTTCTATCGTAGTAATGATGAAGATATTAAAATGATTGGTGTCACTCCTATTGAATAATTATTTAGTGACATAAAACTTTATGAAAAAGGGACTGGAGAAGAGTCAACTTTAGATAGAAGGAGTCCCACTTGCTTGGAGGGTGATAATCTTGATCATAAAAATGAAAAAAGTGAGTTTGAAGAGGTCAAAACTTTAAATAGTAATGCACCCACTACTTTGGATTACAAGGACTTTAATTATGATAGTTGTTCTTTAATTAAGTGTATTTCCTTGTTGCAATCCATGATTAATTCACCAAATGCATATGAACAAAATAAAGCTTTCACTAAACATATCGTAGAAGCCATGATGAAAGCACATGAAGAAAAGCTTGAGTTGGAAGTATCAATTCCTAGAAAATTACAAGATGAATGGGAACCTACTATTAAAGTAAAAATTAAAGATTATGAATGTAATGCTCTTTGTGATCTTGATGCTAGCGTTTCCACTATACCAAAGTCTTTGTGTGATGTGCTAGGTCTCACCGACATGGATCCTTGTTCCCTTAATTTGCACCTTGCGGATTCCACTATTAAAAAGCCATTGGGTAGAATAAATGATGTGTTTATTCTTGCAAATAGAAATTATGTGCCCGTAGACTTTATTGTTCTTGACATTGAATGCAATCCTTCTTGCCCCATAATACTTGGTAGGCCTTTTCTTCGAACAATTGGTGCTATTATTGATATGAAAGAAGGTAATATAAGATTTCAATTTCCACTAAAGAAAGGGATGGAACACTTCCCTAGAAAAATAATTAAAGCACCTTATGAATCCATTATGAGGGCCACTTATGGAATTAACTTGAAGGATGACAACACTTGAAACTATGCATTATGCCTAGCTAGGGGCATAAAACAATAGCACTTGTTGGGAGGCAACCCAATGAATAAAATAATTTTTTTCTTTTACCTTCTGTTTTTGAGTGTTTGCATAATTATAGCTTCTGTTATGATTGTATTTTTATGTTGTAATTAGTGTTTGTGCCAAGTAATGCCTTTGGGATGATTTGGAAGATAGTATGATAGATGCTGTTGGAAAACAGAAACTTTTGCATCCAGTTCTGGAATTTTGGTTTTTTGCTGGAGCGTGTTAACCTTCTGAATGTTTTACACAGTATTGATATATGAATTTACCATGTTTTCCTAATTTTTCAGAATTTTTGGAGTTACAGAAGTATGACCATAATTCGGATCTTTACAGACTGTTCTGTTTTAGATAGATTCTGTTTTTGTTGCATAGTTCGCTTATTTTGATGAATCTATGGATCGTATCGGGGGGTATGAATCATGGAGAAGTTGGAGTATAGTAGCATTATGCCAATATTAAATATGAATCAATTTACTACAGCACTTAGAGTTAAAGATTTATTTGTTATACTAATGGATCTCACGAGGTTTCTGTTGAGTTTTGTGTGCTGAAGTTTTCAAGTTTTGGGTGAGACTACGATGGATAAAGGAATAAGGAGCGGCAAGAGCCTAAGCTTGGGGATGCCCAAGGCACCCCAAGGTAATATTCAAGGAAGACTCAAGCGTCTAAGCTTGGGGATGCCCCGGAAGGCGTCCCCTCTTTCGTCTACAATCTATCGGTAACTCACTTGGAGCTATATTTTTATTTATCACATGATATGTGTTTTACTTGGAGCGTCTTGTGATATAGATTGTTTGCTTTGTTTCCTTTTTAGTTTGTCACAATCATCTTTGCTGAACACACCTTTTTGAGTGGGACCAACTAGGTGGTTATATTTTAAAGAAATAGTTGCACTCTCATGCTTCACTTATATCTTTTTGAGAGTCTCATGATAGCAATGGTAATATGCACGGGTTATGAATTTGGTCTTGATATGATCGGTATTCAAGAGGGATATAATAAAAACTTTCATGTAGATCACTGAATATGATAAATTTGATTCCTTGCAATAGTTTTGCGATATTAAGATGGTAATATGGGGGAGGTACTAGTAGATGATTGTAGTTTAGTAAGAATAATTGTGTTAAGGTTTGTGATTCCCGAAGCATGCATGTATGATCTGTTGTTATGCTAAGAAGTTGGAGCATGATTTATTATTGATTGTCTACCTTCTGAGTGGCGGTCGGAGACGAGCGATGGACCTTGTCCTACCAATCTATCCCTCTAGGGGCATGCGTAGTAGTACTTTGCTTTGAGGGCTAATAAACTTTCGCAATAAGTATGTGAGTTCTTTATGACTAATGTGAGTCCATGGATTATACGCACTCTCACCCTTCCGCAATTTGCTAGCCTTTTCGGTACCGTGCATTGCCCTTTCTCACATCGAGAGTTGGTGCAAACTTCGCCGGTGCATCCAAACCCCGTGATATGATACGCTCTATCACACATAAGCCTCTTTATATCTTCCTCAAAACAGCCACCATACCTACCTATCATGGCATTTCCATAGCCATTTCGAAATATATTGCCATGCAACTTCCACCGTTCCATTTTTTATATGACACACATCATCATTGTCATATTGCTTTGCATGATCATATAGCTGACATAGTATTTGTGGCTCAGCCACCGTTCATCATTTTTATACATGTTACGCTAGCATCATTGCACATCCTGGTACATTGCCAGAGGCATTCATATAGAGTCATATTTTTGTTCTAGTATCGAGTTGTAATGTTGAGTTGTAAGTAAATAGAGGTGTGATGATCATCATTATTAGAGCATTGTCCCAGTGAGGAAAGGATGATGGAGATCATGATTCCCCCACAAGTCAGGATGAGACTCCGGATGAAAAATAAAAAAAATAAAAAGAAAAAAAAGAGGCAAAAAAGAGCCATGAAAAAAAGAGAAAAAATAAATAAATAAAATGAGAGAAAAAGAGAGAAGGGGCAATGTTACTATCCTTTTCCACACTTGTGCTTCAGAGTAGCACCATGTTTTTCATATAGAGAGTCTCCTATTTTGTCACTTTCATATACTAGTGGGAATTTTTCATTATAGAACTTGGCTTGTATATTCCGATGACGGGCTTCCTGAAACGCCCGAGGTCTTCATGAGCAAGCAAGTTGGATGCACACCCACTTAGTTTTCATGTTGAGCTTTCATACACTTATAGCTCTTAGTGCATCCGTTGCATGGCAATCCCTACTCCTTGCATTAACATCAATTGATGGGCATCTCCATAGCCCGTTGATTAGCCTCGTCGATGTGAGACTATCTTCTTATTTTTGACTTCTCTTATTTACCTTTACCACCACACTCTATTCCACCCATAGTGTTATATCCATGGCTTGCGCTCATGTATTGAGTGAGAGTTGAAAAAGCTAAAGCGCGTTAAAAAGTATGAACCAATTGCTCGGCTTGTCATCGGGGTAGTGCATGATAAATACTTTGTGTGAAGAAGATGGAGCATGACAGGATTATATGATTTTGTGGGGATAACTTTCTTTAGCATCGTTATTTTGAAAGGCATGATTGTTTGTTAGTATGCCTAAGTATTGATGTCTTTATATCAAATTATAGACTATTGCTTTGAATCATTTGGATCTTATTATTCATACCGTAAGAAAAAGATTACATGATGAAACATGATAGGTAGAATTCCACATCAAAAATTCTGTTTTTATCATTTACCTACTTGAGGACGAGCAGGAATTAAGCTTGGGGATGCTTGATACGTCTCCAACGTATCTATAATTTTTGATTGTTCCATGCTATTATAGTATCAATCTTGGATGTTTTTATATGCAATTATATGCAATTATATATCATTTTTTGGGACTAACCTATTAACCTAGTGCCCAGTGCCAGTTGCTGTTTTCTGCTTGTTTTTGGCTTTTCAGAGAATCAGTACCAAACGAAGTCCAAATGCCACGAAACTTTTTGGAGATTCTTTTCTGGACAAAAGAGACCCTGGAGACTTGGAGAGGAGGCCAGAAGGTTCACGAAGCCTCCACAAGGCAACAGGGCGCGGCCCTAGGAGGGGCGCGCCCTGATGCCTTGTGGGGCCCTCGTGGCTCCGTTTGACCTAATTCCACTCCTATAAATTCACAAATATCCGGAAACCATCAGAGAGCCAGAAGAGAAAACCTTTCCGTCGCCGCAAGCCTCTGTTCTTCCGCGATCCCATCTGGAGGCCTTTTCCGGTACTCTGCCGGAGGGGGAATCGATCACGGAGGGCTTCTGCATCAACCTTGCTGCCCTTCCGATGATGTGTGAGTAGTTTACCACAGACCTATGGGTCCATAGCTAGTAGCTAGATGGCTTCTTCTCTCTCTTTGATCTTCAATACCATGTTCTCCTTGATGTTCTTGGAGTTCTATCTGATGTAATCTTCTTTTGCGGTGTGTTTGTGGGGATCCGATGAATTGTGAGTTTATGATCAGATTATTCATGAGAAATATTTGAGTCTTGTCTGAACTCTTTTATGCATGATTAAATATAGCTTTGTATTTCTCTCCGATCTATCGATTTGGTTTGGCCAACTAGATTGATTTTATCTTGCAATGGGAGAGGTGCTTTGTGATGGGTTCAATCTTGCGGTGCTCAATCCCAGTGACAGAAAGGGACATGACACGTATTTGTATTGTTGCCATTAAGAATAAAAGGATGGGGTTTATTCATATTGCTTGAATTTGCTTCTCTACATCATGTCATCTTGCTTAAGGCGTTACTCTGTTTTTATTAACTTAATACTCTAGATGCATGCTAGATAGCGGTCGATGAGTGGAGTAATAGTAGTAGATGCAGGCAGGAGTCGGTCTACTTGTCTCGGACGTGATGCCTATATACATTATCATTGCCATGAATCCGTCATAATTATTTGCTTTTCTATCATTTGCCCAACAGTAATTTGTTTACCCACCGTATGTTTCTGCGCTCGAGAGAGAAGCCTCTAGTGAAAACTATGGCCCCCAAGTCTATCTTTATCATATAAAAAACATAAAAATACCTTGCTGCAATTTATTTACTTTTATTTAGTTTAGTAATTTACTTTATCAGTTTATCTCTATCAGACTTAATCCTTGCAAGTAACCGCTAAGAGGATTGACAACCCTCTTATTCGCGTTAGGTGCAATATT
Organism: Elymus sibiricus; assembly: GCA_039707655.1. Classification (NCBI taxonomy): domain Eukaryota; kingdom Viridiplantae; phylum Streptophyta; class Magnoliopsida; order Poales; family Poaceae; genus Elymus; species Elymus sibiricus. The sequence goes on from CM077676.1 coordinate 314,806,879, forward strand.
TGTTTTTGTGTGTGTATGTGCTGTTCACTGGATCTTGCTTGGTTCTCCTACTGGATTGATAACCTTGGTTCTTAACTGAGAGGAATACTTATCTCTACTATACTGCATCATCCTCTCCTCTTCAGGGAAATACCAACGCAGTCTACAAGTAGCAGAACCCACTATGCCGACTTGGAGAAGGAGGTACCGCAGCTCCGAGTGGATCTGGATGCGGAGAAGCACATGAGCAGCCGCCTTGAGAAGGATAACAACACCCTTTGAGGTAAACCCCGTTGTTTAACTGTTCGCCGAGTCATATTTTTCCTTTGATCTGAGTCAATTCGCTTCAACAGATGTCCGTGGTGAGAATGCTCAACTTGTAATGAGGCTGAGGACTTCTATTTCTTTAGACACCATGAAGCAGGCCCTAGAGGACAAGGACAAGGAGCTGGTGCTGGCGCAGAAGGAAGCCAGGAGCAAGACCAAGGCTGCCGAGGAGAAACTGGCTTCAGTCAGTAAACTCGAGGAGGAGATCAAGACCCTGAAGGCTGCTGCTGAGGCGGCCAGGAATGAAGTTTCTGAGCTCAGGGAGACCAACGCCGAGTGGGAGATGAAGCACATCACCCAGGCAAATGTTTTTGAAGAGGAGAAGAAGGCCTTGAATGACCAGATCACGAAGCTTCTTGAGAAGAAGGGTGAGCTGGAGCAGTACGTCCAAGAGTTCGGTGAGGATATGGGCAAAAAGCTTGAAGGTAAGCTGCACCGCCGAGTGAATTTTATCCGTTTGTTCTAGAGTTTTCTGCCTTCTCTGACTCAAGCCATTTTTCCCCGATAGAATTCTGCTATAACTTTGAGCTGGAGACGGATCGAGTGGAGAAGGATCTGGATTCCTAGAGACAGCTTCTCAAGGACAGTGCCGCCATGGCCATTCTCCGTCTGGAGGAGCGTTTCGAAAGCGCCATGGGGTACATCATCCGACTGAGGTCTGCTCTGTCCAAGATTGATCAAGAACTGCTCCCCGGCGAAGAGCTTCAGAGTGACGTGGAGTCCATGATGACTCGGCTGAAGGATATCCCAAGCCGTGTGCAGGCCAGGAAGAAGTCCGCTGCTCGTTGCGGCGCCGACGTGGCTCTCGCACTTGTCCGCGTCCACTGCAAGGATGTGGACGAGGAGAAGCTAAAGTCGCTAAAGGTTGCCAACAAGAAGAAGCTCAAGTTCGAGGACTTCATGGAGACGTTCATCGAGGCCGCCACTCGGATCACAGACGGCATCGACCTGGACACCTTCGTCGACCCGGCCAATCCCCCCGCAGCGGAGTAGTCAAAAACATTTATATCTTGATTTGCCTCGGAATGCCGAGTGGTTAATGTAACCGTGATACTTTAATGGGCCCATGGCTCGCGTACTTTGCTTTTGCGGGGAGAACTCGAGCAGATCGTAGTTTACTCGGATATTCGGGCCTTTGTTCTGTTTGCCAATGTTGTTTTTAACTTAGGCGAAATCTGGTTCGCGGCTAAGCCCCCGAGTGTGGAGCGTGTCCGCACTCGGATAGTTTTTAACTTAGACACAATATGGTTCGCGGCTAAGCCCCCGGGTGTGGAACGTGTACACACTCGGATAGTTTTTAACTTAGGTGAAATCTGGTTCGCGGCTAAGCCCCCGAGTGTGGAACGTGTCCACACTCGGATAGTTTTTAACTTAGGCGAAATCTGGTTCGCGGCTAAGCCCCCGAGTGTGGAGCGTGTCCGCACTCAGATAGGTTTTAACTTAGATGAAATTTGGTTCACGGCTAAGCCCCCGAGTGTGGAGCATGTCCGCACTCGGATAGTTTTTAACTCAGGCGAAATCTGGTTCGCGGTTGAGCCTCCGAGTGTGGAGCATGTCCGCACTCCGATATTTTTTAACTCAGGCGAAATCTGGTTCGCGGCTGAGCCCCCGAGTGTGGAGCATGTCCGCACTCAGATATTTTTTAACTCAGGCAAAATCTGGTTTGCGACTGAGCCCCCGAGTGTGTAGCATGTCTGCACTCGGATAGTTTTAACTTAGGCGAAATCTGGTTTGCGGCCAAGTCCCCGAGTGTGGAGCGTGTCCGCACTCAGATAGTTTTTAAGTCGGGCAAAATCTGGTTCGCGGCTGAGCCCCCGAGTGTGGAGCGTGTCCGCACTCGGATAGTTTTTAACTTAGGCGAAATCTGGTTCGCGGCTAAGCCGATACACCCACTGGGGGCGTGTTGTTAGTTTCCGAATGCTGTTAGTCACCGGAGTGAAAACATGGTGTTGGTCCAAATTAGATGAAATACAGGAAAAGTAAGACTTTTATTCATCTAATTTCATTCAGAACATTATTACAATGGGGAGAAATTTATTCTAAGTGAAGAATTTGTGGAGCAGATCCGCGTTCCAAGCTCAGGGCTCTTCCTCACTCTTGGCGAAGTTGTAGAGCCGATAGGCCCCGTTGTTCAGTACTTTTGATATCGCAAAGGGCCCTTGCCATGGCAGCGCCAGCTTGTGAGGTTTCTGCTGGTCCAGTCGGAGGACCAGGTCATCTTCTTGGAAAGCGCGTCCCCTGATGTGTCTATCATGGTAGTGACGCGGGTCTTGCTGATATGCAGTCGTCTTGATAAGAGCCAACTCGCGCTCCTCCTCCAGCAGGTCGAGGCCATCTTGACTTGCTTCCTCAGCCTCCGTCTCTAAGTATAGATCCACTCGGGGGGAGTTGTGGAGCAGATCACTCGGCAGAACAGCCTCCGAGCCATACACCAGGAAGAATGGAGTGTGCTTTGTGGACCGGTTTGGAGTCGTCCGCAAGCCCCAGAGGACCGATGGTAGCTCGGTGACCCAGGCTCCCGCTGCGTGCTTCAGGTCACGCATGAGACGTGGCTTGAGTCCTTGAAGTATCAATCCATTCGCCCGTTCCGCCTGTCCATTCGACTGAGGGTGAGCCATGGAGGCGTAGTCAACCTGAGTGCCCTGGGAATAACAGAACTCGCGAAACTCGTCCGAGTCAAAGTTCGACCCATTGTCCATGATGATGCTGTGAGGGACTCCAAACCGGAAGATTATTTCCTTGATGAACTTGATCGCAGTCGAGGAGTCTAGCTTCTTTATGGGCTTCGCTTCGATCCACTTGGTGAACTTATCCACTGCCACCAACAGATGTGTAAACCCGCTGGCCCCGGTCCGGAGTGGACCGACCATGTCGAGTCCCCAGACTGCGAACGGCCACACGAGTAGAATTGTCTTCAGCGCGGACGCTGGCTTGTGCGACTGATTTTCATAAAACTGACACCCAACGCACTGGTCAATGATATCACGAGCGGCTTCGTTGGCTCTGGGCCAATAGAAACCTGCCCGGAACGCTTTGGCGACCAAGGTCCAAGAGGAAGCACGGTGACTACAAGTTCCCGAATGAATCTCCTGCAGGATCTGCTGCCCTTCCTCCGGCATGATGCAATGCTGAGTGACGCCAGTGGCGCTCTTCTTGTAGAGTTGTTCTCGCATGACGGTAAAGGCTTTTGATCGGCGGATGATCTGTCGAGCCTCTTCTTCGTCTTCAGGGAGTTCCTGCCTGAGCAGATATGCGAGGTACGGCTCGGTCCACTCGAGAGTGTTGACGAGCACCTCTTGGACCAGATCCAACACCGCTGGGATGTCAACTTCAGTTGGATTCAATGGTCCGACTGGTTGCGGGGGCTCCTCCACAAAAGGATCTTCCTTGATTGTGGGCAAGTGCAAGTGCTCTAGGAACACATTCTTCGGGACTGCTTTCCGAGTAGAACCAATCTTGGCCAAGTCATCAGCCGCCTGGTTTTTGATTCACGGGATGAGGTGGAGTTCCAATCCTTCAAAGTTCTTTTCCAGCTTCCGGACGGCATTGCAGTAGCCTATCATAGCTGGGCTCCGGATGTCCCATTCCTTTATTACTTGGATCACCACCAGGTCCGAGTCACCATAGGCCATCAGTCGGCGGATTCCAAGGGAGATTGCCATGCGCAACCCATGCAAAAGGGCCTCATATTCTGCCTCACTGTTTGAAGAGTCAAAGTGGATCTGAAGTACGTAGCTGAGCCTGTCGTCTTTGGGGGACACAGCAGCCCCCGAGCCATTCACCATTTTGGAACCATCAAAGAACATAGTCCAATGTTCGGGGACACTCGGGACTGGCTGTTCCTGTTCAATCCGCTCGGCTAGGAAGTCCACCAGAGCTTGCGACTTGATAGCTTTCTTGGCCTCAAACTTGATGTCCAAAGGGAGGAGTTCGATGGCCCACTTGGCTACTCGGCCCGTGGCATCTTTGTTGTTCAGGATCTCCGACAGGGGAGCATCGCTTATCACCGTGACCGAGTGCTCCTGAAAGTAATGAGCCACCTTCTTCGCAGTCAGGTAAATCCCGTACACCAGCTTCTAGTAGTGTGGATATCTTTGCTTGGAAGGGGTCAGAACTTCAGAGATGTAATAAACTGGCCGCTGGATTTTGTAGGCCTTGCCTTGTTCATCACGTTCCACAGTGAGCACGGTGCTAACAACTTGGCTCGTGGCCGCGATGTACAAGAGCAAGGGCTCTCGGCTGCCAGGAGCAGCAAGCACCGGCTGGGTGGAAAGCAGGGCTTTGAGTTCCTGGAATGCAGCCTGCGCTTCTGTCGTCCACTCAAACTTCTCTGACTTCTTCATGAGTCGGTAGAGTGGTAGGGCCTTCTCACCGAGTCGTGAAATGAATCTGCTCAGGGCTTCCAAACAACCCGTGAGTTTCTGAACATCATGCAGACGTTGCGGCTGCTTCATTCGGATTATGGCGCCAATCTTCTTGAGGTTAGCATCGATCCCTCGTTCAGAAACAAGGAAGTGAGTAACTTGCCTGCGGGCACCCCGAAAGTACACTTGGCCGGATTGAGTTTGATGCCGTATTGGCGCAAGATCGCGAATGTTTCGGCAAGGTCAGTCAGGAGGTCGGAACTCTTCCTTGACTTGACCACGATGTCATCCATATAAGCCTCCATGTTCCGACTGATCTGCTTCTGTAAGCATTTCTGGATCATGTGCATGAAAGTTGCTCCGGCATTCTTCAATCCGAAGGGCATTGTGGTATAACAGAAACACCCGAATGGGGGTGATGAATGCAGTCTTTATTTCATCCGGACCATACATTCGGATCTGGTGGTACCCGGAGTACGCATCCAGAAACGATAAGCGCTCGCACCCCGCAGTAGAGTCTACGATCTGATCTATGCTGGGAAGAGGGAAGTGGTCCTTCGGGCAGGCCTGATTAATGTGTTTGAAGTCAATACACATTCGGAGAGATTTATCTTTCTTGGGAACTAACACGGCGTTGGCGAGCCACTCGGAGTGGTATATTTCACGGATGAACTCGGCGGCCAAGAGCCACACGATCTCCTCGCCAATCGCCTTGCGCTTCTCCGTAGTGGAGCGTCGGAGATGTTCTTTGACAAGCTTCGCTTTTGGGTCAACTCTGAGACGATGCTCAGCCAGTCCCCTAGGAACACCCGACATGTCAGAGGGTTTCCATGCGAAGATGTCCCAGTTCTCACGGAGGAATTGGATGAGCTCGCTTTCCTATTTGCTGTTGAGCGTTGTTGATATGTTGGTCGGGGCAGCGTTCGGGGTCCTCCGGGTGAATGTGAACTTGCTTCGAATCGCCAGCCGACTGGAAAGCGGATTCCACAGCCGGCTTCTTGCTCTTGAGCAGATCACTCGAATCAACCGTCTTCTTGTACTCGTCTAACTCTACCAACGCCATCTGCTCGTTGGCGATCTGAGAGCCTTTCTGCAAGCACTCTTCAGCTATCTTCTGATTCCCTGTGATGGTGATCACGCCTTTCGGGCCTGGCATCTTAAGCTTAAGATACACGTAACATGGTCTGGCCATGAATCATGCGTAGGCGGGCCTACCCAGGATGGCATGATAGGCACTCTTGAAGTCCACCACCTCAAAGGTTAACCTCTCTTTTCTGAAGTTCTTCTCTCCACTGAATACGACGTCGAGGGCAATTTGCCCGAGCGACTTTGCTTTTTTTCCCAGGAATAACCCCGTGGAACTGCATATTGCTTTTACTCAATCGGGACATCGGAATGCCCATCGCCTCTAGAGTATCAGCGTAAATGATGTTGAGTCCGCTGCCGCCGTCCATGAGGACTTTGCGCAGTCGGACTCCTCCAACAGCGGGGTCGACTACCAATGCCTGCCACCCGGGGGTCGGTATGTGAGCTGGGTGATCCGACTGGTCGAAGGTGACATGGGTCTGGGCCCAGTCTAGGAGCTTGGTGACAGTCGGAGCCGCCATATTGACCTCTCGGTTAATCACCTTGAGGCGACTCTTGCTTTCAACGTCAGCAAAAATCATCAGAACCTTCTCGACGTGTGGGTATCCGGAGGTGCCTTTATCCCCATCGCCGTCCTCGTCCTCATCCTTCCCCTCGGAGGGGTCTTGCCGCATCTCTTGCTTGAGCAGCCAGCATTCCCGAGTGGTATGCTTTGGCAGAATCAAGTTGCCCTCTTCATCTTTCTTCGTGTGAATCTGACAGGGCTGATCAAGGATGTCGTTTTTCAGGGCGGCCTTCTTCTTGCCAGCCCACTCCTTCTTCTGCTTCGGCGGGCCCTTGCCTTTGCTTTGGCCGGCCAGAGCCGCTACCTCCGCATTGTTGGCTGCCTTAGCTTTGCACATCGGCTTCTTGTTCTTGTTGCCATCCGACTGATTCGCATCTCCGGCTCGGCCCTTGCAGCTCCTCAGCCGATCTTCCTCTTTGCCATTAGCGTACCGATTGGCAATTTCCATCGTCCGACTGAGAGTCGGGATCTCAGTGCGGCCGAACTTCAGGGCCAACTCACGATACCTGACGCCAGCCTTGAAGGCGTAGATCGCCTGGTGCTCGGTGACGTTTTCCACCGTGTTATGGTGGGTGGTCCATCGCTGGATGTAATCTCGGAGAGTTTCATTCTGCTTCTGGACGCAATGTTGCAGCTCTGACAATCCACCTGAGCGCTTGTACATGCTCTCGAAAGTCTTGATGAAGACTCGGGCCAGATCATCCCAACAGTATATGTTGCCGGGTGCTAACTGGTTGAGCCACGCCCTGGCTGACCCCTCGAGCATCAGTGGCAAATGTTTCATAGCCACACTGTCATTGCCACCGCTGATCTGGACGGCCACTCGGTAGTCCTCTAACCAAATCTCCGGCTTTGACTCACCAGTGAACTTGCTGATGCCTGCCGCCAATCTGAAGTTGTGCGGGATATCTGCTGCACAAATATACTGACTGAAACACTCGGGTCCGGAGGGTGTGGAACCACTCAGAACATCGGCGTCAAGACCTTCCCTCAGGGCCCGTCCTCTATCGACCAAGTTCTGGGCGAGGATAGATCTTGCATTGAACTGGTGGTCCCGGAGGTTACCTGGACGGTACGAGGGGCTCGGCCTGCAATCATTCCCGGGAGAGCGCCTGTCACCATAGGGCTGGCACCCGTATGGGACGTCCCGCGGAGGGCATCCGGGTCCGATCGTAATCATCATATCGCCGGGGCGAAACGACTCGGTCGTGCCTCTGCTCTCCGTGGTGATCTCTGGAGGAAGGTGAAGCCCGGCGTCTTCCTGAACCCAGTGGGCTATGAGCCGACTGGACAGTCTTGGCGCGCACTGATGCACTGTGGATGCGATCGCGGGACTGCGATACTGTCACGTTCTGCGACAGGGCCGTCTTCAGGAGTGCTTGGATCTGTCGGATCCCTTCCCTGGCCGCGGAATCGGAGGGTTGAATGGAATCAGCGATCCTGGTAGCCGCCGCCAGGTTCTGCAGAGGAGTGTTCAGCACCTGGTACTTCCGAGGCTGATCACTCGGGAATAGCCGGCGCTTGTGCCGACTGGAACTGGGTTGTTGGCGAGTGCGATCGTCCAACTCTCTCTGCAGCCGCTCTAAGCGGTCTCGTTCGGCCAGAGTGGCCAAACGCGCCGACTCCATGGCCAGGGCCTCAGGAGTCATCCCAGTGACGGGAGTGTGCAAAGCTTGCTCGTTTATCCATCGGAGCTCGTCGCTTTACTCCTGAGTGAGAGCTTGCGGGATGTAAGGATCGTGGTGAGGCGAACGGTCGTTCCCATGGTTGTCGTTGCCGTTCCCGCATGAAGTGCCCACGTGCCTGTCACGGGGACCAGAATAACCCGGATGGCCGCGCGGCTCTGTGTCGGCCATGAGAACGTCGGCGGTGGACTCTACGCTCTCTGATGTCTACTACACAACTTATTCTTGTAGACTCGTGTTGGGCCTCCAAGCGCAGAGTTTTGTAGGACAGTAGCAATTTTCCCTCAAGTGGATGACCTAAGGTTTATCAATCCGTGGGAGGTGTAGGATGAAGATGGTCTCTCTCAAGCAACCCTGCAATCAAATCCAAGAAATCTCTTGTGTCCCCAACACACCCAATACAATGGTAAATTGTATAGGTGCACTAGTTCGTCAAAGAGATGGTGATACAAGTGTAGTATGGATAGTAGATATAGGTTTTTGTAATCTGAAAATAGAAAAAATAGCAAGGTAGCAAGTAACAAAAGTGAGCACAAACGGTATTGCAATGCTTGAAAACAAGGCCTAGGGTTCATACTTTCACTAGTGCAATCTCTCAACAATGCTAACATAATTGGAACATATAACAATCCCTCAACGTGCGACAAAGAATCACTCCAAAGTTCCTATTAGCGGAGAACATAAGATGAAATTGTTGTAGGGTACGAAATCACCTCAAAGTTATTCTTTCCGATCAATCTATTGAGCTATTTCTATAAGTGTCACAAACAGCCCTAGAGTTCGTACTAAAATAACACCATATGATACGCATCAACCAACTCTAATGTCACCTAGATACTCCAATATCACCACAAGTATCCGTGAGTTGATTATACGATATGCATCAAACAACTACAGATTCGTAATATTCAATCCAACACAAAGAACTTCAAAGAGTGCCCCAAGATTTCTACCGGAGAAAGTAGGACGAAAACGTGCATAAACCCCTATGCATAGATTACCCCAATGTCACCTCGGGAATCCGCGAGTTGAGTGCCAAAACATATATCAAGTGAATCAATATAATACCCCATTGTCACCACGGGTATTCATATGCAAGACATACATCAAGTGTTCTCAAATCCATAAAAGAATTCAATCCAATAATAGTGAAACCTCAAAGGTAAAAACTCAATTCATCACAACAAGATAGATGATACGTCCATTTTGCATCATGTTTTACTACTATTATTTATAGTGTTTTTAATCAATAACACACTTTGTGGAGCAATTCTAATGCCTTTTCTCTCTTAATATGCAAGATTTACATAAGGAGGGAGATTGCCGGCAGCTAGAATTCTGGACCTGAAAAAGCTATGTCAGAGATACCTATTATGCACATCTCCAAATGAGCTGAAATTTCACGAAGATTTATTTTGGAATAAATAAAAAATATTGGAAGAAAGAAGTACCAGAGGGGGCCACCGTGGGCACCAGGGCGCGCCACCCCCCCAGGCGTGCCCTGGTGGCTTGTGGTGCCCCTGGCCAGCCTCCGGTGCCCATTTTCTGGTATATAAGCCCATTTGCCCTAGAAAAAATAAGGAGAAGACTTTTGGGATGGAACTTGGGCAGGAGCACTTTTGCTCTCTGGCAGAGCGATTCCGCCGGGGATACTTCCCTCCGGGAGGGGGAAATCGGAGCCATCGACATCACCAACGATCCTCTCATCGTGGGAGGACCAATCTTCATCAACATCTTCAACAACACCGTCTCATCTCAAACCCTAGTTCATCTCTTGTATTCAATATTTGTCTCAAAACCTTAGATTGGTACATGTGGGTTGCTAGTAGTGTTGATTACATCTTGTAGTTGATGCTAGTTGGTTTATTTGGTGGAAGATTATATGTTCAGATCCAATATGCTATTTAATACCCATCTGATCTTGGACATGAAGATGATTTGTGAGTAGTTACTTTTGTTCTTGAGGACATGGGAGAAGTCTTGTCATAAGTAATCATGTGAACCTGGTATTCGTTCGATATTTTGATGATATGTATGTTGTTGATTCTCTTAGTGGTGTCATGTGAACATCGACTACATGATACGTCACCATCTTTGGGCCTAAGGGAATGCATTGTGGAGTAGTAATTAGATGATGGGTTGCTAGAGTGACATAAGCTTAAACCCTAGTTTATGCGCTATTCCGTAAGGGGCTGATTTGGATCCATATGTTTAATGCTATGGTTAGAGTTAACTTAATTCTTCTTTCGTAGTTGCGGATGCTTGCGAGAGGGGGTAATCATAAGTGGGAGGCTTGTTCAAGTAAGAACAACACCCAAGCACCGGTCCACCTACATATCAAATTATCAAAGTAGCGAACGCGAATCAAACGAATATGATGAAAGTGACTAGATGAAATTCCCATGTGTCCTCGAGAACGCTTTGCTTATTATAAGAGATCTTTCCGGCCTGTCCTTGGCTACAAAAAGGATTGGGCTACCTTGCTGCACCTTAGTTACTATTGCTACTTGTCACTTGTTACAAATTATCTTGCTATCAAACTACTCGTTACCGATTATTTCAGTGCTTGCAGAAAATACCTTGCTGAAAACCGCTTGTCATTTCCTTCTGCTCCTCGTTTGGTTCGACACTCTTACTTATCGAAAGGACTATGATTGATCCCCTATACTTGTGGGTTATCAAGACTCTTTTCTGGCGCCGTTGCCGGGGAGTGAAGCGCCTTTGGTGAGTGGAATTTGGTAAGGAAACATTTATATTACGTGCTGAAATTTACTGTCACTTGTCACTATGGAAAGTAATCCTTTGAGGGGCTTGTTCGGGGTATCTTCACCTCGACCGGAAGCACAAATAGTTGCTCCTCAACCTACTGCACCTACTGAAAATATTTTTTTATGGGATTCCTTCTGGTATGATAGAGAAACTGCTAGCTAGTCCTTATGCAGGAGATGGAACAATACATCCTGATATGTACTTGATCTATGTGGATGAAATTTGTGGATTGTTTAAGCTTGCAGGTTTATCCGGAGATGGAGTTAAGAAGAAAGTATTCCCTTTATCTTTGGAGGGAAAGGCATTGACATGGTATAGGCTATGTGATGATACTGATACATGGGACTGGAACCGATTGAAACTGGAATTCCACCAGAAATTTTATCCTATGCATTTGGTTCATCGTGATCGGAATTATATATATAATTTTTGGCCTCGTGAAGGAGAAAGCATCGCTCAAGCTTGGGGGAGGCTTAAGTACATGATGTACACATGCCCCAATCATGAGCTCTCAAGAGAAATTATCTTACATAATTTTTATGCTCGGCTTTCTCATGATGATCAAACCATGCTCGATTCTTCTTCGATTGGCTCCTTTATGAAGAAAACTATTGAATTCAGATGGGATCTTCTGGAAAGAATTAAATGCAACTCTGAAGATTGGGAACTCGATAAAGGTAATGAGTCAGGTATAATACTTGAGTTTGATTGTGTTAAATCTTTTATGGATACCGATGCTTTTCATAAGTTTAGCACTAAATATGGACTTGACTCTGAGATAGTAGCTTCCTTTTGTGAATCATTTGCTACTCATGTTGATCTCCCTAAGGAGAAGTGGTTCAAATATCATCCCCCTGTTAAAGAAAATATTGAGTAATCCGTTAGTGTTAAAGAAGAAACAATTGTTTACCATGTTGATCCAGTTGTGCCTACTGCTTATATTGAGAAACCACCTTTTCCTGTTAGGATTAAGGAACATGCTAAAGTTTCAACTGTGGTTAACAAAAGTAATATTAGAGCACCTAGACCCTCTGAACAAATTAAAGTTGAACCTAATGTTGCTATGGTTAAAGATCTCTTGGTCGATAATATAGATGGGCATGTTATTTACTTCTGTGATGAAGCAGCTAGAATCGCTAAACCAGATCCTAAAGATAAAAACAGACCTGTAGTAGGCATGCCTGTTGTCTCTGTTAAAATAGGAGATCATTGTTATCATGGCTTATGTGATTTGGGTGCTAGTGTGAGTGCTATTCCGTTTACCTTATATCAAGAAATTATGAATGATATTGCACCTATTGAAATAGAGGATATTGATGTTACTATTAAGCTTGCAAACAGAGATACCATTACACCGCTTGGGATCGTTAGAGACATTGAAGTCTTGTGTGGAAAAATAAAATACCCTACTGATTTTCTAGTCCTCGGTTCTCCACAAGATAATTTTTGTCTCATTATATTTGGTAGACCTTTCTTGAACACTGTTAATGCCAAGATTGATTGCGCTAAAGAAACTGTTAGTGTTAATTTTGGTGGTATGTCTCATGAGTTTAATTTCTCCAAGTTTCGTAGACAACCTCATGATAAAGAATTGCCTAGTAAAGATGAAATTATTGGTCTTGCTTCTATTGCTGTACCTCCTACTGATCCGTTAGAACAATATTTACTAGACCATGAAAATGATATGCATATGAATGAAAGAAATGAAATAGATAGGATGTTCTTTGATCAACCACCTATCCTTAAACACAATTTGCCTGTAGAAACTCTTGGAGGCCCTCCTCCACCTAAGGGTGACCCTGTATTTGAATTGAAGCAATTGCCTGATACTTTGAAATATGCTTATCTAGATGAAAAGAAGATATATCCTGTTATTATTAGTGCTAACCTTTCAGAGCATGAAGAAAAGAGATTACTAAAAACTCTGAGGAAGCACCGTGCTGCTATTGGATATACTCTTGATGATCTTAAGGGCATTAGTCCCACTCTATGTCAGCACAAAATTAATATGGAGCCTGATGCTAAACCAGTTGTCGACCACAAATGACGATTAAATCCTAAGATGAAGGAGGTGGTAAGAACTGAAATATTAAAGCTTCTGGAAGCAAGTATAATCTATCCCATAGCTGATAGTAGATGGGTAAGTCCTGTTCATTGTGTCCCTAAGAAAGGAGGCATTACCGTTGTTCCTAATGATAAAAATGAACTCATCCCACAAAGAATTGTAACTGGTTATAGGATGGTAATTAATTTTAGAAAATTAAACAAAGCCACTAGAAAATATCATTACCCCTACCTTTTATTGATCAAATGTTAGAAAGATTGTCCAAGCATACACACTTTTGCTTTCTTGATGGATACTCTGGTTTCTCTCAAATACCTGTATCACAAGCCGATCAAGAGAAAACCACTTTTACTTGTCCTTTTCGAACTTATGCTTATCGTCGTATGCCTTTTGGTTTATGCAATGCACCTGCTACCTTTCAAAGATGTATGACTGCTATATTCTCTGACTTTTGTGAAAATATTGTTGAGGTTTTCATGGATGATTTTTCCGTTTATGAAACTTCTTTTAATGACTGCTTAAGTAACCTTGATCGAGTTTTGCAGAGATGTGAACAAACTAATCTTGTCTTGAATTGGGAGAAGTGCCACTTTATGGTGAATGAAGGTATTGTCTTGGGGCATAAAATTTCTGAAAGAGGTATTGAAGTAGATAAGGCTAAAGTTGGTGCGATTGAGAAAATGCCATGTCCTAAAGATATTAAAGGTATAAGAAGTTTCCTAGGTCATGCTGGTTTCTATAGAAGGTTTATAAAAGACTTCTCTAAAATTTCTAGGCCTCTTACTAATCTTTTGCAAAAAGATGTTCCATTTGTTTTTGATGATGATTGTGTAGAAGCCTTTGAAACACTTAAGAAAGCCTTAACCACTGCACCTATTGTTCAACCACCTGATTGGAACTTGCCTTTCGAAATTATGTGTGATGCTAGTGATTATGCTATTGGTGTTGTTCTAGGACAGAGAGTTGATAAGAAATTAAATGTTATCCATTATGCTAGTAAAATTCTAGACAATGCTCAAAGAAATTATGCTACTATTGAGAAAGAATTTCTAGCAGTTGTGTTTGCATGTGATAAATTCAGATCTTACATAGTTGATTCTAAAGTAACTGTTCACACCGATGATGCTGCTATTAAATATTTTATGGAGAAGAAAGATGCTAAACCTAGACACATCAGGTGGGTTCTATTGCTACAAGAATTTGACTTGCATATTACTGATAGAAAGGGAGTTGAGAATCCCGTAGCAGATAATTTGTCTAGAATGGAAAATGTTCTTGATGACCCACTTCCTATTAATGATGATTTTCCTGATGAACAATTAGCTGTCATAAATGCTTCTCGTAATACTCCCTGGTATGCAGACTATGTGTTAGGGCATATTTCTCCCTTAGTGGTTTTGGTGATTGATGACAATGCTTTTGTGGACTAATCGTGTGCATTGAGCATTTTAGATATTCCATCATTTGGCACAAGATGATTGATGCCCCTCGATGTATTAGAGTGAAGACGGTTTATTTTCCTTCGTTTCATTTTCGGTGGACTTGAGTCGTAGGAAATACCGTACTATCAAGAGGGGGTTCGCTTCGGAAAGGTTTGGGTGGAATCAACACGTACACACTTTCATTTGCACCCTTGGTTCCTTTCCGCTTCATTGGAGTTTCGCTTTCCGTTACTTAGGAGTGCTCAGAGAGCTGCCAGCGGTAGTACCGCGGCTGGAAGCGGTAGTGCCGCTCCGAGTACCGCTAGTACTACCGCCTCGATTCGGGGCACGATTTTTCGTGTCGGGTTCAGCGGTAGTCCAGCGGTGGTCCCACTGGCATACTACCGCTGACCCCTTTTGACCCGGCTGGGTAAGCGGCAGTAGCAGCGGCAGTAGGAGCGGTAGTACCACTTGTAAGTGGTAGTACCGCGCCTACCACCGCTACCACTTCCACTCGCGGCACTGCTCTCCGAGCCCTCTCTGTTTCTCAGCGGTTGCAAAGCGGCAGTGGGCGAGCGGTAGTACCGCTCGTAGGCGGTAGTACTATTGTCTGCAGCGGTAGTACCGCTGGTGTGGCACTTCCACTCCTCCCCTGTTCTGCTCTGCTCTCCGAGCGCCCTGTGCTGCAACCCCAACGGTAGTACCGCTGGGGAAAGCAGTAGTACCGCTCCGGCGGCACTACCAGCTCGAGGGCTCGCACCTTTGCACTGCACTTCGTGCACTTTCGCCAGGGCGGCAGTACCGCTGCCATGAGCAGTAGTACCGCTCTATGCGGGCTAAAAACTGGGTAACGGTTGGTTTTGTTCCCACACTATATAAAGGGGTCTTCTTCTCCAAGAAGACTACCTCTTCCTCCCCAAGCTCCATTGTTGCTCCAAAAGCTTATTTTCGCCCGATCTCTCTCCCTAGCCAATCAAACTTGTTGAT
Organism: Elymus sibiricus; assembly: GCA_039707655.1. NCBI lineage: Eukaryota > Viridiplantae > Streptophyta > Magnoliopsida > Poales > Poaceae > Elymus > Elymus sibiricus. The sequence goes on from CM077676.1 coordinate 314,822,127, forward strand.
TCTCTAGGGATTGGTTGAGAAGGCCCCGATCTACACTTCCACCAAGAGAAATTTGATTCCCCCCACTATTCCCTTGCGGATCTTGTTACTCTTGGGTGTTTGAGCACCCTAGACGGTTGAGGTCACCTCAGAGCCACATTCCATTGTGGTGAAGCTCCGTGGTGGTGTTGGGAGCCTCCAAATAAGTTGTGGAGATTGCCCCAACCTTGTTTGTAAAGGTTCGGTCGCCGCCTTCAAGGGCACCACTAGTGGAATCACGGCACCTCGCATTGTGTGAGGGCGTGAGGAGAATACAGTGGCCCTAGTGGCTTCTTGGGGAGCATTGTGCCTCCACACCGCTCCAACGGAGACGTACTTCCTCTCAAAGGGAAGGAACTTCGAAAACACATCCTCGTCTTCACCGGCTCCACTTGTGGTTACTTCTTACCTTTACTTTGTGCAAGCTTTACTTGTGTTGTATCTTGTGCTTGCTTGCTTGTGTTGTGGTTGTTAGCATCATATAGGTTGCTCACCTAGTTGCACATCTAGACAACCTATTTTGTTGCTAACTCTAATTTGTTAAGAAAAGCTAAAAAATTGGTAGTTGCCTATTCACCCCCCTCTGGTCAACCATATCGATCCTTTCAATTGGTATCAGAGCCTCGTCTCTTTATTAAGGGTTTCACCACCCAAAGAGTATGGTTGACGACGGGGATCGGGATGAGGTAGTGCCCGAGGCCGTGGAGTTGAACTCGGTCACCCGAGACGACTTAAATGAAGCTATGGCTTCACTTAAGACATCTATGACGGCCGAGGTCAAGTCCATGCTTAAAGAACTTCTTGAGGGGTTGAAATCTATTCCCGATCCTTTGCTTGCGGTTAATCCCACCGCATCGGTGTCGGAGGCCAATTCCGGCAAGGAAGTGACTAAAGGTACTCAAACCTCTTCCCCTCATGGTAAGAATGGGACGGGAACCTTCGCCTCGGTTCCCCCTCCCCCGGTCTATGGAGGACCGGTCCCTACACCGCATATTAACAACCTTGGTCCTCCTCCTAAACTTGTGAAGGGTGATTTTGCTAATTGGGTTTTTTGTATCAAGTCTCATTTGAACCACAGCTCAACAAATCTTTGGAGAATCATCGAGCAAGGTTTCTACCCACATGATCCAAGCAACCTCACTCCAAGAGAAGAGGCGGACAATCAATACAATCACTCCGCATTGTTCATCCTCCAATCCGCAGTGCCTCCCGAAGATCTAGCTCACTTGCGCCCCTTCTCCCATGCAAAGGATTGTTGGGAACACATTATATCTTTGTACAAGGGGAGCTCAAGCATTCAACGGTCCAACTTTGAGGTGGTGCTTGATGAGGCCGATGAGTTTGTGATGAATGAAGATGAGGATCCTCGTGATCTCTACCGAAGATTGACAACTCTTGCGGTCGCTCTTCAAGATCATGGGAGCAAGGATACGGATGATAATTGGATAAAGCGCAGGTTTCTCAAGGCCATCATGCCATTCAACAAGGCAATGTCCTCCGTGATCCGTCAAAGACCGGGCTTCCACACCTTGTCTTCAAGTGAAGTGTTGGATGAGTTTATTGCCATGAACATCATGAACAAGACCGCCGACAATGCTCTAGCTCGTGTCCAACGGTCAAAGAAAGCCTCACCCAACCTTGCTTTGAAGGCCAAGGGTATTCCGGAAGAAGAAGAAGAGGAAGAAGAAGAGAGTTGCCCCGAAGACACCAAATATGCTTACCACGAGCACATGGCTCTTGCGTCAAGGCAATTTTGGGGCAACAAGAGAAACTCAAGGCCCAACTTCTCCAAGAACAACTCAAAGGGCAAGCAACGAGTAAGGACTTGCTACAATTGTGGCAATGTGAGTCACTTTGTGGTGGATTGTCCGTATGAGAAGAGGGAGGACAATGGTGGCAAGCTCATCCGCAAAGACAAGGCCAAGTCCTTCCCAAACAAGAACAACTTCACCAAGAAGATACCTCAAAAGGGCTTGGTGGCGCAAGAAGAGTACATCTTTGATGATGATGATGAAGATACAAGTGGTGAAGGAATGGCAACGGCAACCGTGGCCATTGCCACCTCTTCCCCAACCAAGGTGTCTCTCTTCGGCGCCCCCAATGAGAACCTCATCGCCAAGTGCCTCATGGCCAAAGGTATCAACAAGGTAACCTCCAACATCAAACCACTACCACTACTACACCTTCTTTGTTGGATTGCGTGGATGATAGTGAGATGGTAAAGGTGGATGAGAATGAGTTTGACAAGTTCTTGGATAAGCTCAAAGGTGAGACCAAGAAGCACTTTGTTGCTCTCTTGGAACAACTTGGTGAGGCCAATGATATCATTGAGTCTCACGAGGAGAACATCACTAACTTGGAAGGCCATAGTCGTGACTATGCCGATGAGATTGCGGATCTTTCCATCGCTCTTGAGGAAGAGCGAGGTCTTCGTTCGGCTCTTGAGGAGTCGCAAAACGTTGATCTTGCTCAACTAAAGAAAGATCATGATCATGCTCAAGTTCTTGCTAGTGTGCTTAAATCCGAGAATGTTGAGGTTGGGGTTGGCCATGCTAGACTCAAAGAGGAGTTTGAGCTACTTGACAAGGCTCACAAGGCCTTGAAAAGTGCACATGCTACTCTCAAGGAGTCTCATGATCAACTCCAAGCAAAGCTCACTAAGGAAATAGCCACATGCCCTCCTTTTGTGCTAATTGATAATGCTCATGATACTAACCCTTGTTGTGAGCATATTCATCTTGTGGAGGAGAATGCCAAGTTGAAGGAACAAATCGAGAAAGGCCTTGTGACTTGTATACAAGGCGAGAAGAACCTCAACGAACTTTTGAGCAATCAAAAGGAAGTTATGGCAAAGGAGGGACTTGGGTTTGTGCCCAAGTCAAAGAAGAAGAAGAACAACAAGATCAAGAAACCTCTCCCTCTCAAAGAGGTATTTGTCAAGAAGAGAGAGGGTGCTCATAAGTAGAAGAAGGACAAGGTGGTGGGTGGAAATGTCAAGAAGGGCAATCCCACTCCATCGAACAAAGCCGGCGAATTTAACCCTTCTTATGTTTTATGCCATGCTAGTGATGGGCATGTTTATGCCAAATTTGTTGGTTCTTATTATGAGTACATTGAATGGTCTATTTGGGTTCCTAAGACCCTTGTTACTAACATCAAAGGACCCATTCAAGAACGGGTACCTAAAACCAAGCATTGATCTCTTGTAGGAGTTTGCTTCCGGTGGAGGATCATGGTTGCTTGATAGTGGAGCAACAAATCATATGACCGGGAGCAAGCATTTGGTGGTGGACGTGCAACCAAGCTCATCTATGCCCACCCATGTTCAATTCGGTGATGCCTCAACATCTAAGGTATTGGGTCTTGGCAAGGTTGTGATTTCTCATGATTTATCAATTGAGAAAGTCATGCTTGTTGAGACCCTTGCATACAATTTACTTTCCGTTCGTCAACTTGCACTTATGGGCTTTGCCACATTCTTGACCTTCATACCGTGGCCCTTTTGTGGAGCAAGACTCTTAAAGTAGCTTTTGTTGGGCATGTCGAGAACGGTCTCTATGTGGTTAACTTCTCGGAGAAACCCACTAAGACCGCGACTTGCCTAATGGCTAAAGTTGATGTGGGGTGGCTTTGGCATCGCCGACTAGCCCATGTCAATATGAGATCTTTGCAAAGTCTTCTCAAAGGGGATCACGTTCGTGGACTAACAAATGTGAGTTTTGCCAAAGATCGTGCTTGCAGTGCTTGTATCGAAGGAAAGCTACATGAGACAGCTCACCGACCCACGACTATCATCTACTCGAAGAGACCCTTGGAGCTCCTTCACATGGATCTCTTTGGACCTCCATCCTTTGATAGTCTTGGGGGAAGAAAGTATTGCTTGGTGATTGTGGATGACTATTCAAGATACACTTGGGTATATTTCTTCAAGAAGAAGAGCGAGACCCAACAAACCGTCATCGACTTTGCCAATGAAGCTCAACGTCAACATGAGGCAAAGATATTGATGATTAGAAGTGACAACGGCACCGAGTTCAAGAACTACACCTTGGATGAGTTCCTTAGTGATGAGGGGATCAAGCATCAATACTCCGCACCATATACCCCTCAACAAAATGGTGTAGCGGAGAGGAAAAACCGGACGTTGATGGATGCGGCAAGGACCATGATGGCGGAATTCAAGTCTCCGTACAACTTTTGGGCCGAAGCCATCAACACCGCATGTCATGCATCCAATCGGCTCTACCTCCGCAAAGGCTTGAACAAGACTCCTTATGAGATACTTACCGGTAAGAAGCCCAACCTCAAGTACTTCCGGGTGTTCAGGTGTAAGTGTTTCATTCTCAATAAAGGTGCACGTTTTTCTAAATTCGAACCTAGAGCTCAAGAGGGCATATTTGTTGGTTATGCTACCAACTCTCATGCTTACCGTGTCCTCAACAAGTCCAACAGACTCATTGAGGAGACGTGTAACGTAGAGTTTGATGAAAATAATGGCTCCCAAGTGGAGCAAAGTGGTCTTTGTGATGTAGGTGATGAAATTCCTCCCCAAGCCATAAGAAGAATGGGGATTGGTCAAATACTCCCCATTGAGGAACCCCTTGTGGCAGAAGGAGAAGGACAATGCTCTACGCAAGTGGAGCCATCACCAACCATCGACCCACACGCTTCCGAAGAACAAACCGAAGGCCCTCAACCAAGTGATCAAGATCAAGGGCAAGATCAACCTCAAGATGATGGTGATGCACCAAATGATGCCCAAGATCAAGATCACGACACCGAGCAAGCTCAAGATCAAGGGCAAGCTCATGATCAAGAGCAAGCTCATGATGACGCTCAAGATGTTCAAGATGATCCTCCTCAAGAGACTACGGAGGAGCTATTGGAGCGTCGTGCCGCCAAGATTGCTTCTAAACTCAAGCATCAACAACATGTCATGGAGAATGTTTATGGAAGCTTGAAAAAGCTGGTAACCACTCGTAGACAATTAACAAACTTTTGTGAGCATCACGCGTTTGTTTCTTGTGTTGAACTCCAAAAGGTACATGAAGCGCTCGAGGACACGGATTGGCTTGAAGCCATGCATGATGAACTCAACAACTTCGAGCGTAACAAAGTGTGGACATTGGTGCCAAGGCCAACGGAGAATCATAATGTCATTGGAACCAAATGGATCTTCAAGAACAAGCAAGATACGAATGGTGTTGTCACTCGAAACAAGGCAAGATTGGTGGCACAAGGCTACTCCCAAGTCGAGGGTATCGACTACGGTGAAACCTTTGCTCCTGTTGCTCGTCTTGAATCTATTCGTATGTTGCTTGCATATGCTTCTCATCATGATTTTAAGTTGCAACAAATGGATGTGAAGAGTGCATTTCTTAATGGTCCTCTTAATGAGTTGGTATATGTCAAACAACCCCCGGGGTTCGAGGATCCCAAGTTCCCCAATCATGTATACAAGCTCGATAAGGCACTCTATGGCCTTAAACAAGCCCCACGTGCATGGTATGAGCACCTTACCGAGTTGTTGCAAGACCGTGGGTTTGAAATTGGGAAAATCGATCCTACTCTTTTTACTAAGAGGGTCAAAGGGGATTTGTTCATATGCCAACTGTATGTTGATGATATTATCTTTGGTTCTCCTAACAAAGCTTTCAATGATGAGTTTGCCGCACTCATGACCGAGAAGTTTGAGATGTCTATGACGGGAGAATTGAAGTTCTTTCTTGGGTTTGAAGTCAAGCAAAGAAGAGAAGGAACCTTCATCAACCAAGCCAAATACACCCAAGACATGCTCAAGAGATTCAAGCTAGAAGATGTCAAACCCGCCAAGACTCCAATGCCTACCAAGTGCCAACTCGACATTGATACCAATGGTAAAGTGGTGGATCAAAAGGTATACCGTTCCATGATTGGATCCTTGCTGTACCTTTGTGCATCTAGGCCGGATATCATGTTGAGTGTGGGAATGTGTGCACGGTTTCAAGCCGCGCCTAAGGAAAGTCACTTTGTGGCGGTCAAGCGAATCTTTCGATATTTGGCTCATACCCCAAATTTGGCTTATGGTACCCCAAAGGAGGAAGCTTTGATCTCATGGGATATTCGGACTCGGATTGGGCGGGAGACCGTGTGGATAGGAAGTCAACTTCCGGAGGGTGCCAATTCCTTGGTCGCTCTTTGGTGAGTTGGTCTTTGAAGAAGCAAAATTGTGTCTCTCTCTCCACCACCGAGGCCGAGTATGTAGCCGCCACAAGTTGTTGTGCACAATTACTATGGATGAGGCAAACTTTAAAGGATTACGGTGTCACTTGTGACAAAGTGCCTCTCTTTTGTGACAATGAAAGTGCAATCAAGATCTCCTACAATCCGGTGCAACATAGCAAGACGAAGCACATTGAGATTCGCCATCACTTCATCCGGGATCACGTCAAGCGTGGGGAGATTGATATTATTCATGTTGGCACTCAAGAGCAACTAGCGGATATTTTCATGAAGCCATTGGATGAAGCAAGATTTCACGAGTTAAGGCATGAGCTAAATATCATTGATTCGAGCAACATGTCTTGAATCTCGTCACATCCCACCACATTCATCATGATTATCTTGTTCTATATGTAGGCATGGACATAGGGGGAGTGTTATTCTCTCAATGAACTCTCCCTCCCCCCATTATGCATAAATTGATCAAGTCTTTCACTTTAGCCATTTTTGATGGTTCGTGTGCTTCAAAGATGAGTTTTGGTCAGGGGCCCAAGGTTAAGATCTTCGCGGTGCCATACCAATTGACTCAAACATAGGTGGCTTCGGCCACCGCCCTCTCTTTGAGAGTTTTTGTCGTTAGGGCTTTGTTTGTGCTTTGAGTCACTCCAAGTTTGCTCCTCTTCTTTCTCTCTTTTGAACTTGGAGTGTCTCTTCCCATTTGCTGGTGTTTCGTGTCTCCAACCCAAGCCCTCTCATCTTCAACCTCTCTAAATTTGCATAAGCCACTCTTTTTAACTTGATCTTGCTTGCTGTCGTCTGCGCGGTACTACCGCGGTGTCTGGGCGGTACTACCGCTTGTAAGCGGTACTATCGCTGAGCACCCCGGTACTACCGCTCGAGCGGTACTACCCGGCCTCCTGCCGCAGAGTAGTACCGGGGCGGTACTACCGCTCCTTCGAGCGGTACTACCGCTCTGTGGCGGGGTGAGGGGGTTATGAGTCGGGCAGGGGGAGTTCCAACTCCCCCATACCCATTCGTCTCTCTCTCCCACACCCTCTCCTCTCACAGGCGACGAACAAGCACCAAGAGGCCGCCGATTCCGTGCCGTCTTCCGTGATTCCATCCAGTGGGATCGATCCCCACCTTCTCCTCTTGCCATGGATGCCGGTATTGCCCCCATTTTTCTCTCCTATGGTTCTAGTTTTTGAATCTAGGTTCTAGGGCAATACGTGTTGCATTCTTTGATTTTTAGTCAAATCGAGGCTTGAGTAGGACGTAGAAGACTGCTAGAATAGGTGGATTGAAGTTTGGTTGGAGGGAATTTGAATTTGGCACCCCCGGTAGTACCAGATCTAGCCGCGGTTGTGGTCAGGCTGTTGATATCCGCCTCGGGCGGTACTGCCGCTGCTGATGCACGTTTCTACCGCCCAGGGCTGTCAATTTCCACTCCCCTCCCATCAACCTTCAACTCATTTTGTTTCTTTTTCGTTGGCTTATGCAATGTTTTATACCTGCTTTTCCCTCGCTCTTTGTTGTGGGTTCCAGGTGATAGCAGTGCTGGGCATCAGGCCCGTCGCAAGAATCCAGAGCGTCCAGGGGGTTCCAAGCGCTATCGCACTTCTGAGGATGTCGGTGCAACTTCAAGTGCTCAGCCAATGCAAAGAACCAAGCAAGTTGCAAGCAAGCCAAAGGCGAAGGTCAAGTCCGTGACTGAGATGAATGCTAAGGAGTTTTGTGTGTTTCGCTGGCGTGACCCGTACCATCACGAGCAAGATCCAACTCTTGTCAACCGTCCCTTCTGGACCAAGCAGCAGCGCTCTATCTATCTGGATGTGCTCAAAGCGAAGAAGAATCTGTTTGTGTCGGTCAGAACCATTGATATCCCTCATATGCAGAAGGACATGCCGTACTTTGGAGAGGCTCTTGAGCTGTGCAATCAGCTGGACATCATCAAGGTTATGGAGTTCAACAAGGATTTTGATGCAGACATCGTGGCTCAGTTCTATGCCACGGTTCACCTAGGTACTGATGTGGAGAGGACTCTGACTTGGATGACCAACGGCAAGCTACTTTCTGTCAAGTGGAAGGCGTTCATGGAACTTTTGGGATATGAGGATAAGGGGCTTGACAACCCGATTGGATTCCGTCCTCACAAGGAGGCGGGTGCTACGCACAAGTCTGCTCTCTGGCCCTACAGCACTTTGAAGATTTCTCCAACCACCCAGAAGAAGACATATGAGCTTAGCCCTTTCCTGGACATCCTGCATCGCATTTTCAGGCACACTCTCTTCCCTCGGATTGGGACTTGGATCAGGTACACTCCTACCTAGTGGACTTGCTGCTCTTCTGTCAGAATGAGAAGGAGGCAAACACGGGGCAATCTTTGGATGTTTCTCATATCATGTGGTCGGAGCTTCTTTCCGCCATCACTGAGCGCAAGTGTCCCATCTATGGTCCTTACCTGATGTTGCTCATTGAGAAGGCATGGGAATTCACTTATCCTGATGAGATGCTTGTGACTGGTGACTTGATCTCTCATGAGATCATTCGACTGAGACAGAAGGAGAACTGGGGCACTCCTGTTCCGGAGACGGAGACTCCTATGGATGAGGATGTAGTTGATGATGATGACGAGCCTGACTATGAGCCAGCTGGAGTGGAGCCATCTTGGGCTAAGAAGCTCAAGTTGAAGATGAAGAAGCTATTCTATATGGAGGCTCACGGGCAGTACATGGCACATGTGGCAGAGAAGAAATCCCAAGGTCATGACAAGCTCATCATGAGGCAGCTTGGGGTCGAGGTTGCCAGTGGGTCAGAGGATCGGATCACTGATGAGGAGGAGTGGACCACTCAGCACTGTCACTGGACGGACTCAGATGTTGATCAGACCACCACCGCTACTGCTGCTGACGAGGACTCGAGCGACCACGGGGAGTATTGATGATGAGGATCTCCGGCGTTGCTATCACTTGTGATCGTTGTAGCACTCTTTGCCCTTTTGGTGTCTCGATGCCAAAGGGGGAGAGAGTTTAGGGAATTTGCCGAGTCACGAGTGTGTCGTATTTGCTTTGCTTTTCTCTCTCGTGAACTCTTTTATCGATCGTTTGCTTTGGTTTGTGTTTGTGAGACCTGAGTCTAAGTCATATGGTGTGAGACATATGCTACCTTATCCTATCTTTATGTCAAGTACTATGTTAGTTTGTGAGATATTATGCTTATCTTGTGCCCTATCTTTATGCTCACATGCTATTCCTTGCATCCTTGTATATCTCTCTTATGTTGTTGATGCAAGTTTTGCCGGTCTATAAAATATAGGGGGAGTGTTAATCCTAGTGTGTGTGCTTTGCATTCCAAAAGCATACCTAAATAGTGCACACATCTAGGGGGAGCCCGTCTATATTTTGTAGATGTTGGGTTTGCTTATTATCTCGTTTTATCCCTTGTGCAAATCCCGTGTTGCCATCAATCCACCAAAAAGGACGAGATTGTTAGGGCATATTTCTCCCTTAGTGGTTTTGGTGATTGATGACAATGCTTTTGTGGACTAATCGTGTGCATTGAGCATTTCAGATATTCCATCATTTGGCACAAGACGATTGATGCCTCTCGATGTATTAGAGTGAAGACGATTTATTTTCCTTCGTTTCATTTTCGGTGGACTTGAGTCGTAGGAAATACCGTACTATCAAGAGGGGGTCCGCTTTGGAAAGGTTTGGGTGGAATCAACACGTACACACTTTCATTTGCACCCTTCGTTCCTTTCCGCTTCATTCGAGTTTCGCTTTTCGTTACTTAGGAGTGCTCAGAGAGCTGCCAGCGGTAGTACAGCGGCTGGAAGCGGTAGTACCGCTTGTAAGCGGTAGTGCCGCTCCCAGTACCGCTCGTACTACCGCCCCGATTCGGGGCATGATTTTTTGTGCCGGGTTCAGCGGTAGTCCAGCGGTGGTCCCACTGGCATACTACCGCTGGCCCCTTTTGACCCGGCTGGGCAAGCGGCAGTAGCAGCGGCAGTAGGAGCGGTAGTACCGCTTGTAAGCGGTAGTACCGCGCCTACCACCGCTACCACTTCCGCTCGCGGCGCTGCTCTCCGAGCCCTCTCTGTTTCTCAGCGGTTGCAAAGCGGCAGTGGGCGAGTGGTAGTACCGCGCGTAGGCGGTAGTACCGTTGTCTGCAACGGTAGTACCGCTGGTGTGGCACTTCCACTCCTCCCCTGTTCTGCTCTGCTCTCCGAGCGCCCTGTGCTGCAACCCCAGCGGTAGTACCGCTGGGGAGAGCACTAGTACCGCTCCGGTGGCACTACCGGCTCAAGGGCTCGCACCTTTGCACTGCACTTCGTGCACTTCTGCCAGGGCGGCAGTACCGCTGCCATGAGCAGTAGTACCGCTCTATGCGGGCTGAAAACTGGGTAACGGTTGGTTTTGTTCCTGTTGGAAATATGCCCTAGAGGCAATAATAAATTAGTTATTATTATATTTCCTTGTTCATGATAATCGTTTATTATCCATGCTATAATTGTATTGATTGGAAACTCAAATACATGTGTGGGTACATAGACAGCACTGTGTCCCTAGTAAGCCTCTAGTTAACTAGCTCGTTGATCAAAAGATGGTGAAGGTTTCCTAGCCATGGACATAAGATGTCATTTGATAACGGGATCACATCATTAGGAGAATGATGTGATGGACAAGACCCAAACTATAAACATAGCATATGATCGTGTCAGTTTATTGCTATTGTTTTCTGCATGTCAAGTATCTGTTCCTATGACCATGAGATCATGCAACTCCCTGACATCGGAGGAGTACCTTGTGTGTATCAAACGTCGCAACGTAACTGGGTGACTATAAAGATGCTCTACAGGTATCTCCGAGGGTGTCTGTTGGGTTGGCATGGATCAAGACTGGGATTTGTTACTCCGTGTGACAGAGAGGTATCTCAGGGCCCACTCGGTAATACAACATCACAATGAGCTTTGCAAGCAATGTGACTAAAGTGTTAGCCACGAGATCTTGTATTACGGAACGAGTAAAGAGACTTGCCGGTAACGAGATTGAACTAGGTATAGAGATACCGACGATCGAATCTCGGGCAAGTAACATACCGAAGAACAAAGGGAACAACATACGGGATTAACTGAATCCTTGACATAGAGGTTCGACCGATAAAGATCTTCGTAGAATATGTAGGAGCCAATATGGGCATCCAGGTCCCGCTATTGGTTATTGATCGTAGAGCTGTCTCGGTCATGTCTACATAGTTCTCGAACCCGCAGGGTTTACACACTTAACGTTTGGTGACGATTAGTATAGTTGAGTTATTTTGTTGGTGACCGAAGGTTGTTCGGAGTCCCGGATAAGATCCCGGACATGACGAGGATCTTCGAAAGAGTCCGGAGGTAAAGATTGATATATGTGATAATAGTGTTTTGATCTCCGGAAGGGTTCCGGAATTCACCGGAAGGGGTTCCGGGTGTTTACCGAAGTGTTCGGGTGCAGCAACACTTTATATGGGCCAAAGGGGTAAAGCCCACGAGGTATTGGAAAGTGCAAAAGGAAGTTTTGCTGCTGCCATAAGCGGTACTACCGCTGGTAAGGCAGTACTACCGCATAAGCGGTAGTACCGCTTGTGTGAAGCGGTACTACCGCTCAAGCGGTACTACCGCTCGTGAGCGGTACTACCGCTTGTACGCGGTACTGCTGGAATCTGAGTGGGACTCTTTCCGTGCGGCCCAAACCGACCTTGTGCGGGCAAAACCGACCTTGTGGAGGCTTTCTCTCCAAGTTTAGACCCCAGGGCTCAACATATAAATAGAGGGATAGGGCTAGCACACGGGACACATCGAGATTTCCCAAGCCGTGTGCCGGCAACCCTAACCCTCTAGTTCCTCCCATCATAATCTCCGTAGTGCTTGGCGAAGCCCTGCAGAGATTGTTCCTCACCACCATCACCATGCCGTCGTGCTGCCGGAACTCATCTACTACTTCATCATCGCTCGCTGGATCGAGGAGGTGAAGGCGTCATCAAGCCGTACGTGTGTTGAACGCGGAGGTGCCGTCCGTTCGGCACTAGTTCGTGATCGGATCGAGGGACGACTTGCGATTTGGATCACGGAGACGTTCGACTACATCAATCGCGTTTCTTAACGCTTCCGCTTAGCGATCTACAAGGGTATGTAGATTCACTCTCCCTCTCGTAGATGCTCATCACCATGGATAGATCTTGTGTGTGCGTAGGAATTTTTTTGTTTCCCATGCAATGTTCCCCAACAGTGGCATCTGAGCTAGGTCTATGCGTAGATGAGATCTCGAGTAGAACACAAACGAGTTCTGGGCGTGGGTGTATACATATTGCTTGCCGTTACTAGTTGATACTTGATTCGGCGGTATTGTGAGATGAAGCGGCCCGGACCGACATTACGCGTACGCTTACGCGAGACAGGTTTCACCGCTACGTGCACTCGTTGCATAAAGGTGACTGGCGGGTGTCTGTCTCTCTCTCTTTAGTTGAATCGATTTCAATGAAGAGGGTTCTTTTAGAAGATCAAAAAGCAATCACTACACCACGTTGTGGTTTTGCGTAGGTAAGAACGGTTCTTGCAAACCTGTAGCAGCCACGTAAAACTTGCAACAACAATTAGAGGACGTCTAACTTGTTTTTGCAGGGTATGTTGTGATGTGATATGGCCAATTACATGATGAGATATATGTGATGTATGAGATGATCATTTGTTGTATAGAATATCACGACTTGCATGTCGACGAGTACGGCAACTGGCAGGAGCCATAGAGTTGTCTTTAATTATTTTCGCCGTTTTGCTTTACTTTATCGCTATGAGTTAGCAATAGTCGTGGAAGCAACAGTCGGCGCGACAACCTCATGGCGACACGTTGACGGAGATCAAGATGATGGAGATCATGGTGTCATGCCGGTGCTTTGGAGATGGAGATCAAAAGCACAAATTCATGGCCATATCATGTCACTTATGATTTGCATGTGATGTTAATCCTTTTATGCATCTTGTTTTGCTTAGGACGACGGTAGCATTATAAGGTGATCCCTCACTTAAATTTCAAGAAAAATTGTGTTCTCCCCGAGTGTGCACCGTTGCGAAAGTTCGTCGTTTCGAGACACCACGTGATGATCGGGTGTGATAGACTCTACGTTCACATACAACGGGTGCAAGCCAGTGTTGCACATGCGGAACACTCGGGTTAAACTTGACGAGCCTAGCATGTACAGACATGGCCTCGGAACACAAGTGACCGAAAGGTCGAACATGAGTCATATAGTAGATATGATCAACATGAAGATGTTCACCATTGAAACCACCTCAACTCATGTGATGATCGGACTTGAGTTGGTGGATTTCGATCATGTTACACTTGAATGACCGGAGGGATGTCAATTTGAGTGGGAGTTTTTAAGTAATATGATTAACTAAACTCATTATCTTGAACAATAGTCTAAGTTGTCTTTGCTATATTTATGTCGTAGATCATGGCTCGCGTAGTAGCACCCCTGAATTTTAATGCGTTCCTAGAGAAAGCTAAGTTGAAAGATGATGGAAGTAACTTTGTGGACTGGGCCCGTAATCTAAGGATTATCCTTACGGCTTCCTAGAAGGCTTATGTCCTTGATGCACCGCTTGGTGATCCACCCGCTCCAGTTGAGTCTCTAGACGTTGTGAACGCCTGGCAGGCTCGTTCTGAAGATTACTCAATAGTTCAATATGCAATATTGTATGGCTTAGAACCGGGACTTCAAAGACGTTTTTGAACGTCATGGAGCATATGAGATGTTCCAGGAGTTGAAGTTTATCTTTCAGAAGAATGCCCGGATCGAGAGGTATGAGATCTCCGATAAGTTCTATGCTTGCAAGATGGAGGAGAACGGGTCTATCAGTGATCACATACTCAGAATGTCTGGGTACTCCACCCGTCTGGCTGAATTGGGGATGCCCCTTCCGCCAGAGGCTATCACTGACAGAGTTCTTCAATCATTGCCACCTAGCTACAAGAGCTTCGTGTTGAACTATAACATGCACGGGATGAACAAGTCAGTCGCCGAGCTGTTTGCGATGCTGAAAGCCGCTGAGTCTGAAATTCAGAAGGAGCATCAAGTGTTGATGGTCAATAAAACCACTAGTTTCAAGAAAAATGGCAAGGGTAAGAAGGGTAACTCCAAGAAGAGTGGCAAAGCAGTTGCTCCTCCCGTGAAGAAACCCAAGGCTGGACCCAAACCAGAAACTATGTGCTTTCATTGCAAGGGAACTGGACACTGGAAGCGGAACTGCCCCAAATATTTGGCTGACAAGAAGGCGGCCAACAACAAACAAGGTATATATGATATACATGTTATTGATGTGTACCTTACCAACTCTCGTTGTAGTGCCTGGGTATTTGATACCGGTGTGGTTGCTCACATTTGCAACTCTAAACAGGAACTGCGGAATAGACGGAGGCTGGCAAAGGACGAAGTGACGATGCGCGTGGGAAATGGTTCCAAGGTTGATGTGATCGCCGTCGGCACGCTCGCTCTTCGATTACCATCGGGATTAGTGATGAACCTGAATAAATGTTATTTGGTGCCTGCGTTAAGCATGAACATTATATCTGGATCTTGTTTATTGCGAGATGGTTACTCATTTAAATCAGAGAATAATGGTTGTTCTATTTATATGAGTAATATCTTTTATGGTCATGCACCCGTAGTGAGGGGTTTATTCTTATTGAATCTCGATAGTAATGATACACATGTTCATAACATTGATGCCAAAAGATGTAGAATTAATAATGATAATACCACTTTCTTGTGGCACTGCCGTTTAGGTCATATTGGCTTAAAACGCATGAGGAAGCTCCATGCTGATGGACTTTTGGAGTCACTTGATTTTGAATCACTTGACACATGCGAGCCATGCCTCATGGGCAAGATGACTAAAACGCCGTTCTCTGGAACAATGGAACGGGCAAGTGACTTATTGGAAATCATACATACTGATGTGTGCGGTCCGATGAGCATTGAGGCGCGCGGTGGTTATCGTTACTTTCTCACCTTCACTGATGACTTAAGTAGACATGGGTATATTTACTTAATGAAACACAAGTCTGAAACATTTGAAAAGTTCAAACAATTTCAGAGTGAAGTTGAGAATCATCATAACAAGAAGATTAAATTCCTACGATCTGATCGAGGAGGAGAATATCTGAGTTATGAGTTTGGCAGTCACTTAAGACAATGTGGAATTGTTTCACAACTAACACCGCCTGGAACACCACAGCGTAATGGTGTGTCCGAACGTCGTAATCGAACCTTATTGGATATGGTGCGATCTATGATGTCTCTTGCCGATTTGCCACTATCGTTTTGGGGTTATGCATTAGAGACATCTGCATTCACTTTAAATAGGGCACCATCAAAATCTATTGAGACAACGCCATATGAACTTTGGTTTGGCAAGAAGCCAAAGCTGTCGTTTCTTAAAGTTTGGGGATGTGATGCTTATGTCAAAAAGCTTCAGCCTGAAAAGCTGGAACCCAAAGCGGAGAAATGCGTCTTCATAGGATACCCAAAAGAGACAGTTGGGTATACCTTCTACCTCAGATCCGAAGGCAAAATGTTTGTCGCTAAAAACGGAACGTTTCTTGAGAAAGAGTTTCTCTCGAAAGAATTGAGTGGGAGGAAGATAGAACTTGATGAGGTTGTTGAACCTTTACTTCAACCTGAAAGTAGCGCATCGCAGAAAGATGTTTCTGTAGAGCCAACATCAGCTGAAGAGGAAGTTAATAATGATGATCATGAAGCTTTGGATCAAGTTGCTATCGAACCTCGTAGGTCGACAAGGACGCGTACTGCTCCTGAGTGGTACGACAACCCTGTCTTAGAGGTCATGTTGTTGGACAACGATGAACCTACGAGCTATGGAGAAGCGATGATGGGCCCGGATTCCGAGAAGTGGTTAGAGGCCATGAAATCCGAGATGGGATCCATGTATGAAAACAAAGTGTGGACTTTGGAAGTATTACCTAAAGGGCGTAAGGCCATTCAGAACAAATGGATCTTTAAGAGGAAGACGGACGCAGACGGTAATGTCACCGTCTATAAAGCTTGACTTGTGGCAAAGGGTTTTTCACAAGTTCAAGGAGTTGACTACGATGAGACCTTCTCACCCGTAGCGATGCTTAAGTCCGTCAGAATCATGTTAGCAATAGCTGCCTTTTTCGATTATGAAATTTGGCAGATGGATGTCAAAACAACGTTCCTTAACGGTTTCCTTAAGGAAGAGTTGTATATGATGCAACCAGAAGGTTTTGTCGATCCAGAGAATGCTGACAAAGTTTGCAAACTCCAGCGATCCATTTATGAACTGGTGCAAGCATCTCGGAGTTGGAATCTTCGCTTTGATGAGGTGATCAAAGCGTTCGAGTTTATACAAGTTTACCGAGAAGCTTGTATTTACAAGAAAGTGAGTGGGAGCTCTATAGCGTTTCTAATATTATATGTGGATGACATATTAATGATTGGAAACAATATAGAAATGTTGGAAAGCGTGAAGGAATATTTGAACAAGAGTTTTTCAATGAAGGACCTAGGATAAGCTGCTTTCATATTAGGCATCAAGATCTATAGAGATAGATCGAGACGTTTAATAGGACTTTCACAAAACACATACCTTGATAAGATTTTGAAGAAGTTCAAAATGGATCAATCCAAGAAGGGGTTCTTGCCTATTTTGCAAGGTGTGAAGTTGAGTAAGACTCAATGCCCAGTGACTGCAGAAGATAGAGAAAAGATGAGTGTCATCCCCTATGCTTCAGCCAT
Organism: Elymus sibiricus; assembly: GCA_039707655.1. Taxonomy (NCBI): domain Eukaryota; kingdom Viridiplantae; phylum Streptophyta; class Magnoliopsida; order Poales; family Poaceae; genus Elymus; species Elymus sibiricus. The sequence continues at coordinate 314,839,167 of CM077676.1, forward strand.
AGGCTCTATCATGTATGCAATGCTGTGCACAAGACCCGATGTCAGCCTTGCCATAAGTATGGCCGGAAGGTTTCAAAGTGATCCAGGAGTGGAACACTGGACGACGGTCAAGAATATCCTGAAGTACCTGAAAAGGACTAAGGACATGTTTCTCGTTTATGGAGGTGATCAAGAGCTCGTCGTAAAGGGTTACGTCGATGCAAGCTTTGACACTGATCCGGATGACTCTAAGTCACAAACCGGATACGTATTTATTCTTAATGGGGGTGCGGTTAGCTGGTGCAGTTCCAAGCAAAGCGTGGTAGCTGATTCTACATGCGAAGCGGAGTACATCGCTGCCTCGGAGGCGGCGAAGGAAGGTGTCTGGATGAAGGAGTTCATGACAGATCTTGGAGTAGTGCCTAGTGCGCTTAACCCAATGACTCTGTTTTGTGATAATACTGGTGCCATTGCTCTAGCCAAGGAACCAAGATTTCACACGAGGACCAGACACATAAAGCGACGTTTCAATTCCATCCGCGGTTACATCAAGGAGGACGACATAAATATTTGCAAAGTACACACAGATCTAAATGTTGCAGATCTGATGACTAAACCTCTTCCAAGGGCTAAACATGAACAACACCAGAACTGCATGGGTGTTCGATTCATTACAATGTAAATCACATAGTGATGTGAACTAGATTATTGACTCTAGTGCAAGTGGGAGACTGTTGGAAATATGCCCTAGAGGCAATAATAAATTAGTTATTATTATATTTCCTTGTTCATGATAATCGTTTATTATCCATGCTATAATTGTATTGATTGGAAACTCAAATACATGTGTGGGTACATAGACAACACTGTGTCCCTAGTAAGCCTCTAGTTAACTAGCTCGTTGATCAAAAGATGGTGAAGGTTTCCTAGCCATGGACATAAGATGTCATTTGATAACGGGATCACATCATTAGGAGAATGATGTGATGGACAAGACCCAAACTATAAACATAGCATATAATCGTGTCAGTTTATTGCTATTGTTTTCTGCATGTCAAGTATCTGTTCCTATGACCATGAGATCATGCAACTCCCTGACATCGGAGGAGTACCTTGTGTGTATCAAACGTCGCAATGTAACTGGGTGACTATAAAGATGCTCTACAGGTATCTCCGAGGGTGTCTGTTGGGTTGGCATGGATCAAGACTGGGATTTGTTACTCCGTGTGACGGAGAGGTATCTCAGGGCCCACTCGATAATACAACATCACAATGAGCCTTGCAAGCAATGTGACTAAAGTGTTAGCCACGATATCTTGTATTACGGAACGAGTAAAGAGACTTGCCGGTAACGAGATTGAACTAGGTATAGAGATACCGACGATCGAATCTCGGGCAAGTAACATACCGAAGAACAAAGGGAACAACATACGGGATTAACTGAATCCTTGACATAGAGGTTCGACCGATAAAGATCTTCGTAGAATATGTAGGAGCCAATATGGGCATCCAGGTCCCGCTATTGGTTATTGATCGTAGAGCTGTCTCGGTCATGTCTACATAGTTCTCGAACCCGCAGGGTCTACACACTTAACGTTTGGTGACGATTAGTATAGTTGAGTTATTTTGTTGGTGACCGAAGGTTGTTCGGAGTCCCGGATAAGATCTCGGACATGACGAGGATCTCCGGAAGAGTCCGGAGGTAAAGATTGATATATGTGATAATAGTGTTTTGATCTCCGGAAGGGTTCCGGAATTCACCGGAAGGGGTTCCGGGTGTTTACCGAAGTGTTCGGGTGCAACAACACTTTATATGGGCCAAAGGGCCCACGAGGTATTGGAAAGTGCAAAAGGAAGTTTTGCTGCTGCCTTAAGCGGTACTACCGCTGGTAAGGCAGTACTACCGCGTAAGCGGTACTACCGCTTGTGTGAAGCGGTACTACCGCTCAAGCGGTACTACCGCTCGTGAGCGGTACTACCGCTTGTACGCGGTACTGCTGGAATCCGAGTGGGACTCTTTCCGTGCGGGCCAAACCGACCTTGTGCGGGCAAAACCGACCTTGTGGAGGCTTTCTCTCCAAGTTTAGACCCCAGGGCTCAACATATAAATAGAGGGACAGGGCTAGCACACAGGACACATCGAGATTTCCCAAGCCGTGTGCCGGCAACCCTAACCCTCTAGTTCCTCCCGTCATAATCTCCGTAGTGCTTGGCGAATCCCTGCAGAGATTGTTCCTCACCACCATCACCACGCCGTCGTGCTGCCGGAACTCATCTACTACTTCATCATCGCTCGCTGGATCGAGGAGGTGAAGGCGTCATCAAGCCGTACGTGTGTTGAACGCGGAGGTGCCGTCCGTTCGGCACTAGTTCGTGATCGGATCGAGGGACGACTTGCGATTTGGATCGCGGAGACGTTCGACTACATCAACCGCGTTTCTTAACGCTTCTGCTTAGCGATTTACAAGGGTATGTAGATTCACTCTCCCTCTCGTAGATGCTCATCACCATGGATAGATCTTGTGTGTGCGTAGGAAATTTTTTGTTTCCCATGCAACGTTCCCCAACAGTTCCCACACTATATAAAGGGGTCTTCTTCTCCAAGAAGACTACCTCTTCCCCCCCAAGCTCCATTGTTGCTCCAAAAGCTTATTTTCGCCCGATCTCTCTCCCTAGCCAATCAAACTTGTTGATTCTCTAGGGATTGGTTGAGAAGGCCCCGATCTACACTTCCACCAAGAGAAATTTGATTCCCCCCACTAAGCCCTTGCGGATCTTGTTACTCTTGGGTGTTTGAGCACCCTAGACGGTTGAGGTCACCTCGGAGCCACATTCCATTGTGGTGAAGCTCCGTTGTGGTGTTGGGAGCCTCCAATTAAGTTGTGGAGATTTCCCCAACCTTGTTTGTAAAGGTTCGGTCGCCACCTTCAAGGGCACCACTAGTGGAATCACGGCACCTCGCATTGTGTGAGGGCGTGAGGAGAATACGGTGGCCCTAGTGTCTTCTTGGGGAGCATTGTGCCTCCACACCGCTCCAATGGAGATGTACTTCCTCTCAAAGGGAAGGAACTTCGGAAACACATCCTCGTCTTCACTGGCTCCACTTGTGGTTACTTCTTACCTTTACTTTGTGCAAGCTTTACTTGTGTTGTATCTTGTGCTTGCTTGCTTGTGTTGTGGTTGTTAGCATCATATAGGTTGCTCACCTAGTTGCACATCTAGACAACCTATTTTGTTGCTAACCCTAATTTGTTAAGAAAAGCTAAAAAATTGGTAGTTGCCTATTCACCCCCCCTCTAGTCAACCATATCGATCCTTTCACTATGCTAATTATATTGTTGCTAAATTTATACCACTTAGTTTCACATACCAACAAAAGAAAAAGTTCTTCTTTGATTTAAGACATTACTTCTGGGATGACTCACGTCTTTATAAAGAAGGAGTAGATGGTATTATTAGACGTTGTATACCTGAGCATGAACAGGAACAAATCCTACGGAAGTGTCATTCCGAGGCTTACGGAGGACACCATGCGGGAGACAGAACTGCACACAAGGTATTACAATCTGGTTTTTATTGGCCTACTCTTTTCAAGGATGCTTGTAAGTTTGTCTTATCTTGTGATGAATGCCAAAGAATTGGTAATATTAGTAGACGTCAGGAAATGCCTATGAATTATTCACTTGCTATTGAACCATTTGATGTTTGGGGATTTGATTATATGGGACCTTTTCCTAAATCCAATGGGTATACTCATATTTTAGTTGCTGTTGATTACGTTACTAAGTGGGTAGAAGCTATTCCAACTAGTAGTGCTGATCATAACACTTCTATTAAAATGCTTAAAGAAGTTATTTTCCCAAGGTTCGGAGTCCCTAGATATTTAATGACTGATGGTGGTTCACATTTTATTCATGGTGCATTCCGTAAACTTCTTGCTAAATATAATGTCAACCATAGAATTGCATCTCCCTATCACCCTCAATCTAGTGGTCAAGTTGAATTGAGCAATAGAGAAATAAAGTTAATTTTGCAAAAAACCATCAATAGATCTAGAAAGAATTGGTCTAAGAAACTTGACGATGCATTATGGGCTTATAGAACTGCTTATAAAAATCCTATGGGTATGTCTCCTTATAAAATGGTTTATGGAAAATCATGTCATTTACCTCTTGAGTTAGAACATAAAGCATAATGGGCAATTAAAGAACTCAATTATGATTTTAAACTTGCCGGTGAAAAGAGGTTATTTGATATTAGCTCATTAGATGAATGGAGAACCCAAGCTTATGAAAATGCCAAATTGTTTAAAGAAAAAGTTAAAAGATGGCATGATAAAAGAATTCAAAAACGGGAGTTTAAAGTGGGTGAGCAAATTCTATTGTACAATTATCTTTTGAGATTCTTTGCAGGAAAACTTCTCCCTAAATGGGAAGGACCGTATATCATCGAAGAAGTTTATCGCTCCGGAGCCATCAAAATAAACAACTCTGAAGGCACTAATCCGAGAGTGGTGAATGGGCAAAGAATTAAGCATTATATTTCAGGTATTCCCATTAATGTTGAAACTAATATTATTGAAACAATGACACCGGAGGAATACATAAGAGAGACCTTCCAGAACACTCCAGAACCCTGAAAAGGAAGAGGTACGTGATACGGTAAGTAAACCGACTCTAAAAGTTTCATAAAAATATTTTCTGTCAGTTTTGGAATATTAGAAAAATACAAAAATAAGAAACAACCGAGGGGACCCATGAAGTGCACACGAGGCACCAGGGCGCGCCACCCCCCCAGGCGCGCACTGGTGGCTCGTGGGCCCCTCGTGAGCCTTCCCGACTCCGTTTTCTTCTGGAATACTTGTTTTGCAAGATAAATATTCTTTATATATACTCATGGACGTTTTGACCACCGCATCGCAGAAATATCCTCCATTCTTGTTTCGTGCTGTTTTCTGCTAGATTTCGAGGCCAGGCACCATGTCTTCTTCTTCCTCCAACAACATGGGAGACGACGCTTGGTTGCTGCAGATGGAGCTCAGGAGGGGGGAGGAAGGAGAGGTTACCATGGAAGAAGATGATGGAGATTCGCTCGAGGTCTACCCTCCGGCTTCCGAGAGGGGCACCCTTGCTGGCATCTCCACAATTCCGAACCCTCATCAAGCCGTGAGAAGCATTACAAGCCATGGGAGTCCAGAGGTACAAGAAGGGCTTCCCCCTAGGAGGCCCTTGCACAGGTTACATCGGAACAACTTTCATAATTTGGTTCACAATTATGGGGTCGAAAATACTCCTCATAGGCACATACCCTCCAATTGGGACATCTCTCGTCCAAGTGAAAGTGATGCAGGAAAGAATGCTTGGGGCCCAGAGAATAAGCATATTATGGTTGAAGTCCAAAGGAATACAGAGATGATACATCATGTGCTCCGGGAAATCCAGAGCCTAAAGGAGATCCTAATTAATGTCATGAAGGACAAGCCCATCACCATCACCATCACCGAAGAAGGAAACTTGAGTACATGGGTATGGGCACTCCCCTTGGCTTGTGCCAAGCTTGGGGGAGGTGCCCCGGTATCGTATCACCATCACTTTTATTATCTTTACCTATTTTTAGTTCGATCCTTAGTGATTTCATGATCTATTTTCGAGTGCTAGTTTTGTGATCTATCTATCTATGTAATTGAGTTGAGAGTTATATAATAAAGAGTAGTTTGAGTTTTTGCTTCTTTACTTTTATGTTTCAATCCTAGCAATGAAAATAATTTAAAAGATCATATGCTAATCTTATGGAAAGTAATGACATTACATAAAGAAAAGTATAAGTGATAAAATTTATTGAAAGTTAACAAGCATAACATTGGTCAATGATGCAATTCATGAAAAAATTAATAAGGGAAGAGAAGATTCACATGCAAATACACTATCTTGGACATCTTTTATGATTGTGAGCCCCCATTAAGTATTTTATGTCAAATTGTTGACGTTGGACAAGGAAGACAACGTAATGAATTATGTTTGCTTATATTCACATAGAAGCTATATTGTCATAGATCCTTCAACATGTGGTGCTTGCCCAATATCTTTGCTAGCCAAAAATCCGCACCAAGTAGAGATACTACTTGTGCATCAAAAACCCTTGAACCCAGTTTCATGTCATGAGAGTCCACTATATCTACCTATGGATTGAATAAGATCCTTCAAGTAAGTTGTCATCGGTGCAAAAAGCAATAAAAATTGCCTCTAAATATGTGTGAACTTTTATTGTAAGGGAAAATAAGCTTTGTACGAACTTGTGATGGTAAAGAAATAAAAGCGACGGACTGCATAATAAAGGTTGCTATCACAAGGGGCAATATAAAGTGACGTTCCTTTGCATTAAGAGCTTGTGCATCCAATAACAAAAAGCGCATGACAACCTCTGCTTCCCTCTGCGAAGGGCCTATCTTTTACTTTTATGTATTTACTTTTTATGTAAGAGTCAATAGTATTCTCCTCTATTCCTTTTTATTTTTCTCTTTTGCAAGCATCATGTGGTGGGGAAGATCTAGGCATATATATCCAGTTGGATATGAGTGATCATGAGTTATTATTGTTGACATTACCCTTGAGGTGAATAAGTTGGGAGGCGAAATTATAAGCCCCTATCTTTCTATGTGTCTGGCTGAAACTTTTTGCTCCATATATATGTTGTGAGTGTTAGCAATCATAGAAGACTAAATGATGGTTGAGTATGTGGACTTGCTAAAAAGCTCCTACATGAGACCCTTCCTAAAAATATGATGAATTGCAATTGCATTGTTGACTGAGAACTTAGCTTGTTAGTTTTCAAGAAAGTTTATGCCTTATACTTCGTTGTTGTGATGAATTGTTACTTGCTCATGAGAAGTTTTATGATAATGAATATTGCTGTTATAATAATGATCATGATGCTACTATGTCTGTATTTTGTTTTTATCGACACCTCTCTCTCTAAACATGTGGACATGATTATCGACATCAGCTTTCGCTTGAGGACAAGCGAGGTCTAAGCTTGGGGGAGTTGATACGTCCATTTTGCACATGTTTTACTACTATTATTTATAGTATTTTTAATCAATAACACACTTTGTGGAGCAATTCTAATGCCTTTTCTCTTTTAATATGCAAGATTTACGTAAGGAGGGAGATTGCCGGCAGCTGGAATTCTGGACCTGAAAAAGCTATGTCAGAGATACCTATTCTGCACATCTCCAAATGAGCTGAAAGTTCATGGAGATTTATTTAGGAATAAATAAAAAATATTGGAAGAAAGAAGTACCAGAGGGGGCCACCCAGGTGCCCATGAGGCACCAGGGCGCGCCACCCCCAGGCGCGCCCTGGTGGCTTGTGGGGCCCCTGGCCAGCCTCCGGTGCCCATTTTCTGGTATATAAGCCCATTTGCCCTAGAAAAAATAAGGAGAAGACTTTTGGGACGGAGCGCCGCCGTCTCGAGGCGGAACTTGGGCAGGAGCACTTTTGCTCTCCGGCGGAGCGATTCCGCCGGGGATACTTCCCTCCGGGAGGGGGAAATCGGAGCCATCGACATCACCAACGATCCTCTCATCGTGGGAGGACCAATCTTCATCAACATCTTCAACAGCACCATCTCATCTCAAACCCTAGTTCATCTCTTGTATTCAATTTTTGTCTCAAAACCTCAGATTGGTACCTGTGGGTTGCTAGTAGTGTTGATTACATCTTGTAGTTGATGCTAGTTGGTTTATTTGGTGGAAGATTATATGTTCAGATCCAATATGCTATTTAATACCCCTATGCATAGATTACCCCAATGTCACCTCGGGAATCCGCGAGTTGAGTGCCAAAACATATATCAAGTGAATCAATATAATACCCCATTGTCACCACGGGTATTCATATGCAAGACATACATCAAGTGTTCTCAAATCCATAAAAGAATTCAATCCAATAATAGTGAAACCTCAAAGGTAAAAACTCAATTCATCACAACAAGATAGATGATACGTCCATTTTGCATCATGTTTTACTACTATTATTTATAGTGTTTTTAATCAATAACACACTTTGTGGAGCAATTCTAATGCCTTTTCTCTCTTAATATGCAAGATTTACATAAGGAGGGAGATTGCCGGCAGCTAGAATTCTGGACCTGAAAAAGCTATGTCAGAGATACCTATTATGCACATCTCCAAATGAGCTGAAATTTCACGGAGATTTATTTTGGAATAAATAAAAAATATTGGAAGAAAGAAGTACCAGAGGGGGCCACCGTGGGCACCAGGGCGCGCCACCCCCCCCCAGGCGTGCCCTGGTGGCTTGTGGTGCCCCTGGCCAGCCTCCGGTGCCCATTTTCTGGTATATAAGCCCATTTGCCCTAGAAAAAATAAGGAGAAGACTTTTGGGATGGAACTTGGGCAGGAGCACTTTTGCTCTCCGGCAGAGCGATTCCGCCGGGGATACTTCCCTCCGGGAGGGGGAAATCGGAGCCATCGACATCACCAACGATCCTCTCATCGTGGGAGGACCAATCTTCATCAACATCTTCAACAACACCATCTCATCTCAAACCCTAGTTCATCTCTTGTATTCAATCTTTGTCTCAAAACCTTAGATTGGTACATGTGGGTTGCTAGTAGTGTTGATTACATCTTGTAGTTGATGCTAGTTGGTTTATTTGGTGGAAGATTATATGTTCAGATCCAATATGCTATTTAATACCCATCTGATCTTGGACATGAAGATGATTTGTGAGTAGTTACTTTTGTTCTTGAGGACATGGGAGAAGTCTTGTCATAAGTAATCATGTGAACTTGGTATTCGTTCGATATTTTGATGATATGTATGTTGTTGATTCTCTTAGTGGTGTCATGTGAACGTCGACTACATGACACTTCACCATCTTTAGGCCTAAGGGAATGCATTGTGGAGTAGTAATTAGATGATGAGTTGCTAGAGTGACATAAGCTTAAACCCTAGTTTATGCGCTATTCCGTAAGGGGCTGATTTGGATCCATATGTTTAATTTTTGTTTCGTAGTTGCGTATGCTTGCGAGAGGGGGTAATCATAAGTGGGAGGCTTGTTCAAGTAAGAACAGCACCCAAGCACCGGTCCACCCACATATCAAATTATCAAAGTAGCGAACGCGAATCAAACCAATATGATGAAAGTGACTAGATGAAATTCCCATGTGTCCTCGAGAACGCTTTGCTTATTATAAGAGATCTTTCCGGCCTGTCCTTTGCTACAAAAAGGATTGGGCTAACTTTTTGCACCTTAGTTACTATTGCTACTTGTCACTTGTTACAAATTATCTTGCTATCAAACTACTCATTACTGATTATTTCAGTGCTTGCAGAAAATACCTTGCTGAAAACCGCTTGTCATTTCCTTCTGCTCCTCGTTGGGTTCGACACTCTTACTTATCGAAAGGACTACGATTGACCCCCTATACTTGTGGGTCATCAATAGAGAGGGAGAAACACCATATGATCCAACTATATTAACAAAGCTTGCGGTACATCAAGATCGTGCCAAATCAAGAACACGAGAGAGAGAGAGAGAGAGATCAAACACATAGCTACTAGTACATACCTTCAGCCCCGAGGGTGAACTACTCCCTCCTCGTCATGGAAACCGCCGGGATGATGAAGATGGCCTCCGGTGATGATTCCCCCCTCCGGCAGGGTGCCGGAAAAGGGCTGTAGATGGGATCGTGGAGGTACAGAGGCTTGCGGCGGCGTAGTCGAAGTTCTAGGGTTATTTCTAGGGATTTGGTATTTATAAGAATTTTTGGTGTTGGAATCACGCGAAGATGGGCTAAGATGGGCCCACGAGGTACCACGGCGCTCTTCCCCCCCCCAAGCACGCGGTGGTGGCTTGTGTGCACCTCATAAGGCTTCTGGTCCTTCCACGAAGCTTCGGGGGTCTCTTTTGGTCCAAAAAAATCGTCAAAAAGTTTCGCTGCATTTGGACTTCGTTTCATATGGATTTTCTGGAAAACCAAAAACAAGTAGAAAACAACAACTGACACTGAGCACTAGGTCAATATGTTAGTCCATAAAAATCATATAAAATCCATATAAAATTGCACCAAAATCATACAAAACTATAATAAACATGGCACGAATACTTCATAAATTATAGATACGTTGGAGACGTATCAGCATCCCCAAGCTTTATTCCTGCTCATCTGTGAGTAGGTAAATTATAAAAGAAATAATTTATGAAGTGTGAATGCTAGCATAGTGCATAAGTTTGATCAATGATAATTCCAATCAGTTTTTCTAGCATCATAACAGCAACTTTTTCTCATAAAACTCATCATGATAAAGTAGCAATTAAAAACAATTTTTTTGATGTGGAATGCTACCTATCATAATCATCATATATTCTTTTCTTTTATTGCATGGACACTTGGACTTGAATGGTTTAAAGCAATAGTCTATAATTTGACATGAAGACATAAATACTCAAGCATACTAACAAGCAACCATGTCTTTCAAAATATCAACGCTAAAGAAAGTTATCCCTAGCCCATTATGCTCAATCATTGATGCGTTCATGAAACACACTCAATATTAGCTACATCCAATGCACAAGTATGACAATAGTGCTCTCCAATTGGTGCTTTATAAGAGAAGATGGAGACTCAAAATAAAAATAAAAATTGCATAAAAGTAAAGTAGATAGGCCCTTCGCAGAGGGAAGCAGAGATTTGCAGAGGTGCCAGAGCTCATGGTTTAAAATAGAGAGATAACATTATTTTGAGAGGCATGCTTTTCCTGTCAACGAAAATGACTGAGAATTCTCAATATCTTCCATGCTAGACACATTATAGGCGGTTCCCAAACAGAAAATAAAGTTTATTTCCTTTCCACCATTCTTTCACAATCCATGGCTAGCCGTATCCACGGGTGCCCTCCATACCAACACTTTCCAAGGAATTTATTATTATCATCACATTAAAATTTTCTTTGCATTTCGGGACTGGGCATCCCTAATACCTGCCACTCTCTCGTGCAATGACAAGTGAATAAACACTCATCGTGAGAATAACACACCTAGCATGGAAAATATTGGCCACCCCCTGCTGCTTCATGAGCGGTACGGGCACACAAAACGGAAAAATTATTTTGAAAAATTAGAGTTGGCACATGCAAATTTACTTGGAACGGCATGGAAATACCGCATATAGGTAGGTATGGTGGACTCATTTGGCACAACTTTGGGTTTAAGGAATTGGATGCACAAGCAGTATTCCCGCTTAGTACAAATGAAGGCTAGCAAATAGATTGAGAAGCAACCAACCAAAAAGCGAAAACGGTTATAAACATGCATTGAACATAACTAACACTGAATAATGCACCATAAGTAGGATATAATTTCGTTGCATAACTATTGACTTTACGTGCATGGATAGGGAATCACAAACCTTAACACCAATATTCTTACTAAACCATAATTACTCACTAACATGACTCACATATTACCATCTCCATATCGCAAAACTATTGCAAGGAATCAAACTTATCATATCCAATGATCTATATGAATTTTTTTATTATATCCCTCTTGAATATTCATCACTTTGGGACCAAATTCATATCTTGTGCAAATTACCATTACTATTGTCAACTCTCAAAATAATACAAGTGAAGCATGAGAGTGTATGTATTTCTTCAAAATATAATCACCACCGTGCTCAAAAAGATATAAGTGAAGTACTAGAGCAACTGCCTTGCTCAAAAGATATAAGTGAAGCACAAGAGTAAATGACAAACTACTCCAAAAAGATATAAGTGAAGATTAAATGAGTAGTTAAGTAAATAGGTAGCTATGTGAGGACTCTCTCTCATTTAAAAATTTCAGATCTCAAGTATTTTATTCAAACAGCAAAGAAAACAAAATAAAATGACATTCCAAGAATAGCACATCTAATGTGAAGAAGCAAAAACTTAGGCTCAACCAAAACTGACCGATAGTTATTGAGGAAGAAAGGTGGGATGCCTAGCGGGGCATCCCCAAGCTTAGATGCTTGAGACTTCTTGAAATATTAACTTGGGATGCCTTGGGCATCCTCAAGTTTGAGCTCTTGTGTCTCCTTAATTCCTCTCATATCATGGCTTCTCCTAAATCTTAAAAACTTCATCCACACAAAACTCAACAAGAACTCGTGAGATAAGTTAGTACAAATCAACTCAAAACTTTAACATTCTATACTGTAGAAAATCATTAAAATTATAATTAAACATTGCATACCAAATGCCTCTGCATATTTAATACTCCTATCCACAAATAGAAACATTAAACAAGCAAACATATGCAAACAATGCAACCATAACAGCAATCTGCCAAAACAGAACAGTCTGTAAAGGGGGATTTAAAATTCATACTTCCCTAACTCCAAAAATTCTAAAAAATTACCACGTGACATAGAACTCATGCATTATGACTGTGTAAAAATTTCAGATTTTTATCATGTACTGACTATTGAGGAATATTCTGGACATAACAGAAAACTTTCTGTTTTCAAACAGCAACACATAAACTTGCAAACTGAGCATGGTGAAGGCTATAATTGGCATTTTATTGAACTAAAAGACACAAAACATGATTATTTATAACATAAATAAAATCTCAACAAAATAAAATGATGATCCAAGAAAAACTCATATTATGTGACGAATAAAAATATAGCTCCAAGTAAGGTTACCGATAATGTTGAAGACGAAAGAGGGGATGCCTTCCGGGGCATCCCCAAGCTTAGACGCTTGAGTCTTCCTTGAATATTACCTTGGGTGCCTTGGGAATCCCCAAGATTATGGTCTTGCCACTCCTTATTCTCCTCATATCGATATCTCACCCAAAACTTGAAAACTTCAATCACACAAAACTTAACGGAACTTCGTGAGATAGGTTAGTATGATAAAAATAAATCATGGACTTAGGTACTGTCAAGACAAGATTAATAATTGTTCTCACATAATACCTACTGTATTCTATCATTTCCACAATTTATATCTCATAATATAAGCTATGGAAACACTAAAACAAGCAAACTATGCAATAAAAACAGAATCTGTCAAAAACAGAACAGCATGTAGTGAGCGATTTAAAACCATACTTATGTACCTCCAAAAATTCTAAAAAATTAGGACAACATAAAAAATTTGTAGCCCAATACTTTGTAAAAATTTCAGAATTTTCTCACGCTCCAGTACAGAATAGAAATTCTAGCACTGGACGCAAAAGTTTCTGTTTTTGCACAGAATCAAATCGACAAGTATCCACACTATCCCAAAGGATTTACTTGGCACATTATTGAAAGAAAACATATAAAACATTATTAATACAGTAGCTTAATCATGTGGACACACAAAAACAGTAGGTACAAATATTGGGTTGTCTCCCAACAAGCGCTTTTCTTTAATGCCTTTTTAGCTAGGCAGGATGATTTCAATGATGCTCACATAAAAGTAAAGAATTGAAACACAAAGAGAGCATCATTAAGCATATGACAAGCACATTTAAGCCTAACCCACTTCCTATGTATAGGGATTTTGTGAGCAAACAATTTATGGGAGCAAGAATCAACTAGCATACGAAGGCAAAACAAGTATAACTTCAAAACTTTCAACACATAGAGAGGAAACTTGATATTATTGCAACACCTACAATCATATGGTCCTCTATCATAATAATTTTTAGTAGCATCATGAATGAATTCAACAATATGTCTATCACATAAAGCATTCTTTTCAGGACCTACACGCATAGAAATTTTATTACTCTCCACATAAGCAATTTTCTTCTCATTAATAGTAGTGGGAGCAAACTCAACAAAATAGCTATCATGAGATACTTGATTTACATAATCAATTTGAGCACTAAAATCATGATGACGAATTTCATGGTTATCATTATTCTAGCATACATGTCATCACAATAATCATCATATATAGCAACTTTGTTGTCATAATCAATTGAAACCTCTTCCAAAATAGTGGAATCATCATTAAATAAAGTTGTGACCTCTCCAAATCGACTTTCATAATTATTACAATAAGATTCAATACCCTCCAAAATAGTGGGATCATTACTTAGAGTTGACACTCTTCCAAACCCACTCTCATAAATATAATCATCATAAATAGGAGGCATGCTTTCATCATAATAAATTTTCTCATCAAAACTTGGGGGACTAAAACTATCATCTTCATCAAACATAGCATCCCCAAGCTTATGGCTTTGCATATCATTAGCATCATGGATGTTCAAAGAATTCATACTAGAAAAATTGCAATCATGCTCATCATTCATGGAACTTATGCCAAACATTTTATTGAATTCTTCTTCTAACAATTGAGCACAATTTTCCGATCCATCATTTTCGAGAAAGACATTATAAAGATGAATAATATGAGGCAACCTCAATTCCATTTTTTTGTAGTTTTCTTTTATAAACCAAACTAGTGATAAAACAAGAAACTAAAAGATTTGATTTCAAGATCTAAAGATATACCTTCAAGCACTCACCTCCCCGGCAACGGCGCCAGAAAAGAGCTTGATGTCTACTACACAACTTATTCTTGTAGACTCGTGTTGGGCCTCCAAGCGCAGAGTTTTGTAGGACAGTAGCAATTTTCCCTCAAGTGGATGACCTAAGGTTTATCAATCTGTGGGAGGTATAGGATGAAGATGGTCTCTCTCAAACAACCCTGCAATCAAATACAAGAAATCTCTTGTGTCCCCAACACACCCAATACAATGGTAAATTGTATAGGTGCACTAGTTCGGCGAAGAGATGGTGATACAAGTGTAGTATGTGTAGGAGATATGCCCTAGAGGCAATAATAAGTGTTATTATTTATCTCCATGTTTGTAGTTAAGTTTATATTCCGTGCTATAACTGCTATGGTTCTCGAGTCTGCAATAACCACGAGGCTCGGAGGAAGACTCATATGCACGTGTGGAATAATAAACGGTAAAAAGTATTCCTAGTCTGGCCTCTAAGACTAGCTCAAGTGTTGCAAGATGGTTCTGTTTTCCTGATCATGGGCATGACTATGACGGCAACTTTGAGGGCACAATGTTAGGATAACACTTGTGTTGAATCGACCCGAATTGATGTTATGCTATGAGATTCATTCGTCACAAGTTAATGGTTAATAACACAGAGAAAGTTAATGTTTGCAAAATTCCTTAGACCATGAGAGTGTCGAGTTTCTTCATGCTTGCTTCATGAACTTTGGGGTTTGTTAAACGTCATCCGTAACTGGGTGGCTATTACGGCGGCTTACGGGTTCATGGAAAAGTATGTCAAGGGACTTGATAGCTCAAGATTGGGATTTGCTCCTCCGACGATGGAGAGATATCTCTGGGCCCTCTCAGTGTTACGTTATCCACCATCGCCTGGCCAGACACATTGTGATTTGATCACAGGGATGCCGGAACACGGGAACGAGAAAAGAGAACAAAACCGGTAACGAGGTAACTGGCCTTGTGGACAAGTGTTGATCCATGGGGATGCCGATGATTCTCACCTCGGGTATTTGTAACATATCGCGAAGCAACAGGAATAGCACACGGCAACTGAAGGTTCACTCGAATATTCATTCGTGTGGGTATAGGGGTCAATATGGGTGTCCACGGCTCCGATGTTGATCATTGATCGGAAAGTGTTCCGGGTCATGTCTATACTTCACCGAACCTATAGGGTCACACGCTTAAGGGTCATCTATCTGCTGAATACTAGACAGGGAGTCTGAGAGAAAGTCACCGGAAAAGTTTCGGAGACAACGGAAACGTTCCGGAGAGAACACCAGAATAGTTTCGGTAAAACTGAAAAGTTGTTTCGGGGTATGCCATTAAGTCAAATTGGTTTTGGCACATGCCTGGAAATTCTTGGAGGGTGCCAGAATTATTCTAGAAACTTCTAGGATTTTTCCGGGATAAAAACCGGAAAAGTTCCGGAGCTGCCGGAACCAGTTTGGTTGCTTTTCGCAGATGAAAATCACTAATCCGGAATTGTTTCGGAACGCGTCCAAAATCATTTTAGTGGGTACTGGAATTATTCTAAGACCCACAGAAATAATTTAACGGTCACGGAAAAATGTTTCCATGAATAGTGAAAGTGCTTTTTGGGTGGCTTCTTGGAGAAGCCACCTTGAGGGCCTTTTGGTATTTTTCCCCTTGGCTTCTTGGAGAAGCCACCCTTGGGCTTGGCCTATAAATAGGGGTGGAGGGGGCTTCCTAAAGACTCATCCCTTGCTCTCATACACATGCCATGACATTTCTGGCTTCTCTCTCCCTCCTAGCGAAATAGTTTCGTAGAGCCGAAAGGCTGTTTGGGTTCCGGTGGGAACTAGTTCTGGACGGCGAAGCCCTGCCGAATAGATGACACCGTATGTGTGCAGCTCTGTAGAGAGATCGTAGTTTCGGTCTTAGTTTCGAGGGTCCTCCCGAAGGGCTGTCCGAGTGACCGTCTTAGTTACGAGGGTCCTCCCGAAGGGCTGTCTGAGTGACCGTCCGAGTTTGGAGCGTCCTCCCGAAGGGCTATCCGTGACACCGTCTGAGGGACTGTCCGACTGCCTCCCGGAGGGCTGTCCGAGGGGCAGACGAGGGAGAACATCCTCGTGGTTGGGAGGTTGTAAAATCCTAGCTGCGGGGATCTGCACCGCCGATCGTCATCGACTCTACTTCCGCTGCGCTACGAGTCGGTAACGAACAGATCAAACCTTGTATGCAGTCTCCATAGTGGTCCTCGGCTGGTGCGTAGGTCGGAATTTTTTTGTTTTCTTTTGCGTTCCCCTACAGTGGCATCATGAGCCGTGCTATGCGTAGATGCAGGTTACGATCTAGAATACATAGAGATGTATGGGTGTTGCACAATATAATTTGTAGTAGATGAGTTCTACTACTGATAATTAATTGTGCGGGTAGCAGATGAAATCTGTTACCCGATGTTCTTGTTGCTTCCCTGGAATTTGCATATTTCTGATCTTGATAACAGCATGGTGGAGTTTCAAAGTTCTGGCAATCCGCGATACTAATTGATCAACGAAGTGCTAACAGTTCTTTGAATTCCACCATAGTTAAAAAGAAAGATGAAATTTCACAGACGAAAGGGCAATGCAGATATGATCTGCACGAGGGTCATGCGTATGGGGCTCGAGATTTTATTATCTCGTGTTTCATACACCCCGCAAAGTTAATCTAGCGACTTGAATAATCATACTTGATGATGGACGTTGGTTGCTTCGGTTTGCTTCAAAAACTAAGAAGCCACGTAAAATGAAATTTTGTATGAACCGATTAGAGGCGTCTAACTTGGTTTTGCAGGATGGTTTGCAGGATGTGCATGTGATGTGGTATAGCAATGCTCATATTAATTTGATTATGTATGAGATGACTATATGATGTAAATTAACATGACCTGCGTGTCATGATTCGGCATCATGGCTGGAGCCATATGATTGTCACTTTAATGACCTGCGTGTCAACCTTTTATAATGCACTTATTTTATTAGCTATAGAGATAGCAATATTATCTAGTGCATCGACAAGGTGGTGGCAAACTTTGCGAAGGTGAAAACCGACGCGAATGCCGAAGACAAAGAAATACAAGTCTTCTCCGTCAGAAAGGGCTATACCATATCATGCTATTATGAATTGCCTGAAATGTTTATCCCTTATGATGCACCCTTCTTGATTGCGGGGTAGTCGCATTTTTATTAGGGTGATCTCTCACAAAAATATCAAGTAGTTAGTGTTCTCCCAAGTGTAGCACCGTCACGGCACCTATCTCTTCGGGTATCACATGGATGCATGGGTACGAACGATTAGAGAAGTGTGAGGCGGGTGAGTTGAGACCTCGCAGCAAGATCACTTGGTTGTCTTGACGTTCTGGCTTGATCGTCCTGAGCTCGGAACACGCCCATCGAAAGATGAACAAGAGTCACAAAGAGATGTGATTGGCAAGTTGGCCTACCGATTGCAATTCTCGTCACTTGAGATGGATGCATCCTTGGCGTTGAATTGTAATATGGGTCTTGTATCACTCACAATCAATTATGAGAGATATTGTTTTGAGTGGGAGCGCACTTTAGAATTAATTCTTTTAATTCTTAGTGCAATTAATTATGAACTTTGTTTAAAGTGTAATTTGCATAATAGTTGTAGAATAATGGCTCGCGTTTCCACCTTCCCTGTTAAAATTGAATAAGCTGTTAAATACCTAGTTAAAACTTTTTCAGACACAAACAAAGGCTAAAAAATATGGGATATCCAAAGCAATGTTTGTTTTGCAAACTGTTAGTAAAAGTGTTTACTATGCATTTGACTAATAACAGAGGGATCCGGAAGAACGCCTATCATGTGATGAAGGTGAATAAAACAAACAACTTAAAGAGAAAGGAAATGTCCAAAGGGTGTTAGTGTGACTTACACACCTAGGAAGTTCGGGGCTAACGCCACTCTTAAAGTTGGGTGCTTCTTCTGAGAGTAGGAGAAATACTAAAAGTTAAACTGTTAGAAGTATAAAGGCAAAAAGAGTGAAGACTGGAATATCCAGCTCATGTATGAATGTCATACGAGTTATAGATGTATGGAAGGCTGGTCAAAGAAATAGTTCTTGGGAATTATGATTAAACATGTTAATCACTAATTCTTGGGTATTGTGAGTTGATCACAAAAGATACCCGCTCGATTGCATTCTGCCGCGACTCGATGCAAGGACTACCAAGGCCTAAAAGACTTGCCGGAGTGAGGTTTAGATATGCGCTGGGAACATAGTAAAAGTTGCTATACTCGGTACATTACCTATGTATTTATTTTCATAATTCATTTTAGAGTTTTTATACACTCTAGCCCATTGCATAAAGTATCTTGCAAGAAGGTTGTTCATAAGAGAACTTTTGATGTTCCGTGTTATGAATAACATAAGGGCCATGCTTCCATCATGGATGGGATGTATGTTATGAATATTGATAATAATATATTACCTCCGAATTAACTTTCATAATTCATTTTAGAGTTTTTACACACTCTAGCCCATTGCATAATATTTGTTGCAAAAGGGTTGTTCATAAAAGAACAATTGTTGTTCAGTGTTATGAATAACATAAGGGCCATGCTTCCATCATGGATGGGATGTATGTTATGAATATTGATGGTAATATGATACATCCATAACACTGACGCTAAATGTCGCAAGACTAAAAGAATACCACACATGTGTGGCACTGCATTTGGTCACATTGGAGAAACCCGCATGGAGAAATTCCATAATGATGGATTTTGAAGTCGTTTGATTATAAATCATCTGACACTTGCAACTTTCCTCCGAAAAGTGAAGTGACTGAAATACCGTTCATAGGCCATAAGGAACGAGCAACAAACTTATTGGTGATCATACATTTTGATGTGTGTAGTCCAATAAATGTTGTTGCTGGCAGTGGATTTATCTATCTTCAGAAATGACTCAAGTGGATATATGGATATTTACTTGATGAGACATAAGTCTGGATCTTTTGAAATCATTCATAAGGTTTTCAATATGAAGTAGAAATTATTGTAACAAGAAAATTATGTTTCTGCAATTTGATTACGGAAAGGAATATTTGAGTTACAAGCTTAGCGAATGTCTGATGAGTTGTGAAAAAGGTTTCATAACTTACACCTCCCGGAATTCCACTGTGAGTGGTACGTCCGTGAAGATGTATTCAAACCATTTGTGACATGGTAAGATCAAAGATGACATAAATCAATTTACCATTATCCCTTTTAAAGGTAATGCTTTAGAGACTGCGGCTTTTACACTGAAAAGAGCGCCATCAGGTCTGTTGAAATGACGCCATGGTATGGTACGCCCAACCATGCTTTGTCTTTTCTTAACATTTGGAATATGGGCCTTGTGTAAAATATTTACAAACCTATTCCAAATCAGACAAGTACTACTTTGTAGGTTATCCCAAGTAATTGGGAATTCCTCCACCACTATACCGAGGCAAAAAGGTTTGCCACCAAGAACGGTATGCTTTTAAAGAGAATGGTTCTTGCAAAAAGGTGAGTGGGAGAACAGTGCAACTCGACGAGATAACAATATCTTCATCATCAGATCAAAGGAAAGAAACCTTGGAAGTAATTCCAGAGTTTCCTACTACGACTGATACGGAAGCCTCTACATGAGATGTATGGACTTCAGTCGAACTTGCAACTGAACCACGTAGGCAAAACTCGTGCAAACCTCTCAGGTGCGCAAGCGAGATATTGTTGTTAGACAACAGTATACCTACGATACACAAGGAAGCGTTGATGGACCCTGACTCCAGAATTGGCCAAATGCCAATATAATCCGAGATAGTTTCCATAAATGATTCAAGATTATATCTTGATAAACCCTTCGAAAGACTTAGAGTCTAACGAACATTAATGGAACTATAAACTGATGTGGATAAAATGTTTTATCCATAAAGCTCGACTTATTGCAATAACAAGTTCAAGGAGTTGACTACGATGAGGTTGTCTCACCATAGCGATGCTTAAAGTCAGATCGGGTTAAACTAGCAATTAATACATATTTCAATCTTGAGATATGATACATGGATGCCAAAAGGATTTCCATGTGATGGAAATGCAACCTAGGACTTGCATGTGGTACAGTCCAAGGTATTTTGTCAATCCAGAGGATGCTAGTAGGTATGCAAACTTCAGAGTTCCAGCAATGGATAGAAGAGAGCAAAATGGAGTTGGAATCTTCGTTTTTGATGAAATAGTCAAAAGAGTTTGTTTTCATCAATGGACAACAAAGATGCTTGTGGTTTCAAGAAAGTAAGTGGGAGCATAATAATAATTCTAACAACTTTGTGTGCTTGACACATTGTTGATTGGAAATTTCTTGACACGAATTAGGACTTCATTAAAAATAGTTTTTCAATGAAGTGCTTGGGCTAAATAGCCTTGATATTAGGCATATTTATCTACGAGATAGAATTGCCTAATAGTCTAAGCTAAAAATACATATTGACAAGATGCTAAAACAGTTTAGCATTAAACCGCCAAGGAGTGATTCTTGCCAAAGTCACATGGAAAGGGTTTTTGCAAGACTCGGTGTCCCAAAACACTGATGAGCAAAATACATAATGGAGATTCCACACACTTTCGTGTTTGGATTAATCATGTATTCCATGGTATGTAAAACAACCAGATATGTCCAGTACTCCCAAGGAGTTGCGAGTATAGATACCAAAGTGATCAAAGTACTGATCATGGGACAATGGTGAAAAATGTCATTGAGTACTGGAGTAGCTCTGATGACATATTTTCTCGCAAGCAGAGATTATGAAGTGCTCGTTGTAAATAATTTTATCGATACAGTCTTCATCAATACTCCATGCAATTTTCGATTTAAGTTAAGGGTTTTGTGTAATACACGATATGGTGGCACGGTGTTTGGAAATCGTTCCAAACAGGTTACTGTGGCGAATTCTATAACTAAGGCTAAGTATGTTGCCACTTTCAAAGCGACATAGAAGATGTTGAATCGTATAGTTCGTTCATGAACTTAGTATGGTTCCAAGATGGCTTTGGTCAATGGAACACTATTGAAGATAGTTGCTCCATAGCTCAGTCTGAGGAATCAAGGTTTGACCAGTGATTCACATATATACGAAGCCAAGTCCACACAAAATATGAATTTTGTGAAAATGTGAAAACGCGAGGATATGCAGAAATACACACGGAACTGAAGTTGTCAGATCCGTTGGACATCAGACTATACCACAAGCGAAGCATGTTTTACACCGGTATGCCATAGGTGTAAAGTGCATCAGCATTGACTAGATTACTGACTCTAGTGCAAGTGGGAGTCTGTAGGAGATATGCCCTAGAGGCAATAATAAGTGTTATTATTTATCTCCATGTTTGTAGTTAAGTTTATATTCCGTGCTATAACTGCTATGGTTCTCGAGTCTGCAATAACCACGAGGCTCGGAGGAAGACTCATATGCACGTGTGGAATAATAAACGGTAAAAAGTATTCCTAGTCTGGCCTCTAAGACTAGCTCAAGTGTTGCATGATGGTTCCGTTTTCTTGATCATGGGCATGACTATGCCGGCAACTTTGAGGGCACAATGTTAGGAGAACACTTATGTTGAATCGACCCGAATTGATGTTATGCTATGAGATTCATTCGTCGCAAGTTAATGGTTAATAACACAGAGAAAGTTAATGTTTGCATAATTCCTTAGACCATGAGAGTGTCGAGTTTCTTCATGCTTGCTTCATGAACTTTGGGGTTTGTTAAACGTCATCCGTAACTGGGTGGCTATTACGGCGGCTTACGGGTTCATGGAAAAGTATGTCAAGGGACTTGATAGCTCAAGATTGGGATTTGCTCCTCCGATGATGGAGAGATATCTCTCGGCCCTCTCGGTGTTACGGTATCCACCATCGCCTGGCCAAACACATTGTGATTTGATCACAGGGATGCCGGAACACGGGAACGAGAAAAGAGAACAAAACCGGTAACGAGGTAACTGGCATTGTGGACAAGTGTTGATCCATGGGGATGCCGATGATTCTCACCTCGGGTATTTGTAACGTATCGCGAAGCAACAGGAATAGCACACGGCAACTGAAGGTTCACTCGAATATTCATTCATGTGGGTATAGGGGTCAATATGGGTGTCCACGGCTCCAATGTCGATCATTGATCGGAAAGTGTTCCGGGTCATGTCTATACTTCACCGAACCTATAGGGTCACACACTTAAGGGTCATCTATCTGCTGAATACTAGACAGGGAGTCTGAGAGAAAGTCACCGGAAAAGTTTCGGAGACAACGGAAATGTTCCGGAGAGAACAACGGAATAGTTTCGGTAAAACTGAAAAGTTGTTTCGGGGTATGCCATTAAGTCAAATTGGTTTCGGCACACGCTTGGAAATTCTTGGAGGGTGCCAGAATTATTCTGGAAACTTCTGGGATTTTTCCGGGATAAAAACCGGAAAAGTTCCGGAGCTGCCGGAACCGGTTTGGTTGCTTTTCGTAGATGAAAATCACTAATCCGGAATTGTTTCAGAACGCGTCCAAAATCATTTTAGTGGGTACTGGAATTATTCTAAGACCCACAGAAATATTTTCGGATTTAACGGTCGCGGAAAAATGTTTCCGTGTATAGTGAAAGTGCTTTTTGGGTGGCTTCTTGGAGAAGCCACCTTGAGGGCCTTTTGGTATTTTCCCCCTTGGCTTCTTGGAGAAGCCACCCTTGGGCTTGGCCTATAAATAGGGGTGGAGGGGGCTGCCTAAAGACTCATCCCTTGCTCTCATACACATGCCATGACATTTCTGGCTTCTCTCTCCCTCCCAGCGAAATAGTTTCGTAGAGCAGAAAGGCTGTCTGGGTTCCGGTGGGAACTAGTTCTGGACGGCGAAGCCTGGCCGAATAGATGACACCGTATGTGTGCAACTCTATAGAGAGATCATAGTTTCGGTCTTAGTTTCGAGGGTCCTCCCGAAGGGCTGTCCGAGTGACCGTCTTAGTTTCGAGGGTCCTCCCGAAGGGCTGTCAGAGTGACCGTCCGAGTTTCGAGCGTCCTCCCGAAGGGCTGTCCATGACACCGTCCGAGGGACTGTCCGACTGCCTCCCGGAGGGCTGTCCGAGGGGCAGACGAGGGAGAACATCCTCGCGGTTGGAAGGTTGTTAAATCCTAGCTGCGGGGATCTTCACCGCCGATCGTCATCGACTTTACTTCCGCTGCGCTACGAGTCGGTAATGAAAAGATCAAACCTTGTATGCAGTCTCCATAGTGGTCCTGGGCTGGTGCGTAGGTCGGAATTTTTTTGTTTTCTGCTGCGTTCCCCTACAGTATGGATAGTAGATATAGGTTTTTGTAATCTGAAAATAGGAAAATTGCAAGGTAGCAAGTAACAAAAGTGAGCACAAACGGTATTGCAATGCTTGAAAACTAGGCCTAGGGTTCATACTTTCACTAGTGCACCTCATAAGGCTTCTGGTCCTTCCACGAAGCTTCGAGGGTCTCTTTTGGTCCAAAAAAATCGTCAAAAAGTTTTGCTGCATTTGGACTTCGTTTGATATGGATTTTCTGGAAAACCAAAAAACAAGCAGAAAACAACAACTGACACTGGGCACTAGGTCAATATGTTAGTCCATAAAAACCATATAAAATCCATATAAAATTGCACCAAAATCATACAAAACTATAATAAACATGACATGAATACTTCATAAATTATAGATACATTGGAGACGTATCACTCTCGCACTCAGACTCGCTGACAGAGTCCTCGTGGAGCTCAGTGAAGAGGTCTAGGGCGGGTTCATCAGGATCAAGAGCCGCCACATGCTCCGCCGCGGCCTGAACGGCCACCGCGTGCTTGATCCAGCGCCGGAGCCGTGAGCGCCCGGAGCGCTTGCGACGACGTCTAGCGGGAAGGACAGAAACCACTCGGTACGGAACCGATGGCTGTCAAAGGAGGACTCCGAATGAACATGCGCGGAAGTGCGCCCAGCGGGGCCTCCGGGAGCCACGCTGAGTCGTCGGTGATGAAGTTGAGAGCCCTGAAACGGATTTCGCCGCCGACTGACATGGTGATGATGGGATTCCACCTGCACTGCTAAAAGTCATTAGACGCTCAGCCCCACGGTGGGCGCCAACTGTCGTGGTTACTAGTCTGACAGTAAGTACTGGGGGTACGAATGAGGAGCAGAGCTGTGACGCCCCTGCTCGACCGTGCACTAATCATACACGCAAATGCACACGATCGAGATCAGAGACTCACGGGAAGATATCACAACACAACTCTAAACACAAATGAAAGTCATACAAGCTTTATATTACAAGACAGGGGCCTCGAGGGCTCGAATACATAAGCTCGCGATCAAGCGATAGCAGAAGCAAACACAATATCTGAGTACAGACATAAAAGGGAAACAAGTTTTCCTTAAGAAGGCTAGCATAACAACGACACTGATCGAAAAGGCGCAGGCCTCCTGCCTGGGAGCCTCCGAATCTACTCCTGGTTGTCGGTCTCCACGTAGTAGTAGGCTCCACCGAAAGTGTAGTAGCAGTCGTCGGTGGTAGCAGCTGGCTCCTGGGATCCGTCATCTGGTCGCAGCAATCGGGTATGGGGAAAAGAGTAGCAAAGCAACCATGAGTACTCATCCAAAGTACTCGCAAGACTGACATCAGAATTATGCTAAGTATGCATCGGTATCAAAGGAATGGGGCTATATCTTTGGACTAAACTGTAGAAATGCCAGAATAGAGGGGAAGGCCTAGCCTATCGAAGACTAGCATCTTCAGTGTCTTGCAGCATTAGAAGAGTGCAGATTAGTAGCATAACATAAAGTAACAAGCATGTAGTAGCAAAGCCTAGAGATCCTTTCTCGACTCCCTGCGAGAAAGTGATCCTGGAGCTTACAATTAATTAACATGTATCCAGTTCAAGTTGTAATAGATCCGGATACAACACTGAGCGTCCTGTTACCGTGGACACGGCTATTCGAATAGATAACTTCCCTGCAGGGGTGCACTACTGTTACCCAACACACTCGATTAACTCTGGCCGGACACACTTTCCTGGGTCATGCCCGACCTTGGCTGATCGACACACCGCAACCCTACCTAGGCTCAACAGAGAGGTCCCCGCCGGTCTACATCCTAAGCGCTCAGGGGTCTTGGGCCCATCGCCCTTTGCACTCCGGGTCGTTATGCGACGAGCCGGGACGAGCACCACCTCATCCTGGATGGCACTGGCCCGACAGGCCCACAATGCTGAACTGGACGTCTGACAAAGCTTTCGGCTGATACATACGGTGCTGAGGGCCCCATTAAACCATTATCCCACGTGGTGGTAGTGCGTATAGGCCAGTGGCCAACTCAGATCAAATACCCAAATCCGTTAGCGCATTATTAGGAGCTCGCGGTGATGATCAGTACTCCTGTCGTCCCGTCTCGAGGAAGTGCAACAAGGGTCAGAACCATCCCTCTCTAGGACGGTCTCTGCCTACCCCGCCGCGCCTCGTAATTATCTCGCGGGTACCCTCCAGGTCAACCCGACTTCCCAGGAGACTGTCGGGAACTCAGGTCCACCTGTACCGGGGTAGTACCGCCTGTCGCTCCAGTCCCGCAGTAACATGTACATTGGGGCCACAGTCAAAGGTAACCGTGTGTTCATCACATCAAGGGGGAATCCGAGGAATCACCCTCGTTGGAATCCTACACGATGTAGTCCGTTAAGGAGAACCAGGAGGAATCACCCTCGATGGTTCCCGCTTAAGGGGTTGCACGACAGAGTCATCATCGGGAAGGGGAGAGCTAGGAATCACCCTCTGCAATCACCACCGATGTGCTATACTACGGAGGTATCATCAAGAGTGCAGTACGAGGTATCACCCTCGGCACTTGATAGTAACCCTGCAGAGTCGTACAACTAAGGGGGTATGTGCGGTGTTGTGACGGACTCTATACATCGATCACAATGATCGAGGCACTGGTACTAAAGCGGGGCAACAGGGACAAGGGTGAGGGGTCACTGATGGGTCTCTAACCAACCTATTCTAAGAAGTTTAGGGTGACAGGTAAAGTAACAACAGCAGGTTACAAAAACAGGCAATGCATCAGAATAGGAGCAATCAATTACAGTAGCAAAATCTAATGCAAGCAGGAGGGAGAAGGAATAGGTGATATAGGCATGCGTCAAGGGTGTTTGCTTGCCTGGTTGCTCTGCGGCAAAGGAGGGATCGTCGGGGATGTAGTCGGTCTCCTGGGCAGCGTCGGTCTCAGAGTCTACCGGAGAGAAGAGGGGGAAAGAAACAATAAATACAAGCAACGAATGCAATCACAGATGCATGGCATGGCAGCACGCGGTTCGAGGGGTGCTCTAATGCAGTACTACACAAGTTAGTCGGAGCGGGAAACATCTGGAGGTGTTTTACCAGCTCCGGGCAATTATCGGACAGATGAAACTGAGGGAAAGTCCCATGTTCATCATGTTAGAGAGGTGTGACAGGTATGTGGGTGGCATATTCGGATTCTTCATATTTTTCTGATCATTTTTCATATATAAATTATTTTCATCCGAGTTACGGTTTATTTTATATGATTTTTCAAAGTTTTAAACATTTTCTGGAATTATTTTAATCATTTAAATTTGAATTATCCAAAACAGTGCCTGATGACGTCAGCAGTCAACGGTGGACTTTGACTGGTCAATCTGACCAGTGGGTCCCACAGGTCATAGACTGGTTAATTAAACAGAGGTTAGTTTTATCTAATTAAGTTAATTAGCTAGCGGGTCCCACATGTCAGTGTCACATTTAATTAACAGAGTAATTAAATTAGTAATTTAGTTAGCTAATTAGGTGGGGCCTACGTGTCATTGACTGGGTCAAACCCAGTCAGCTTTGACTCGTCAACTAGGCCCAGTGGGACCCAGCTGTCAGTGACAGAGTTAATTAACAGGGTTTATTTAATTCTAATTAGGTTAATTAGGCCAGTGGGGCCCAATAGTCAGTGTCTATACTAACTAATAGGGTTAATTTTATTTGCTAATTGCTACAGTAAAAGGCCCCACATGTCAGTGGCTATTTAGACCCGGGTTAGTGCTAATTATCTGCCAGGTGGGACTCGCCGGAGTTCAAATGCGGTGGCGCGCCGGCGACGACGCGCCGACGACCACAGACGCGGCGGAGGGCGCCGGGATTCGCCGTCCGGCAGCCAAATCGCTCGCGCCCGGGCTCGTTCGAACGAGCGATATGCCGCACGTCGCCCTGTGGCATCGGTTTGGGCTGGGGAGGCCGTATACGACGGCGGCGACAACCACAGCGGCGACCGGAGCTCGGTCGAGCTTGGGTCCGTGGCTGCGAGGCACGGCGACGAGAGGAGAGAGGCCAGGGAGGAGCCGGATGCTCACATCGGTGCAGAGGAGAGCTCGAGGAGGCCGGAGGAGGTCGGACGACGGCGGATCGAGGTCGAGGCAACGGCGGCGTCCGACGAGGGGAATCGACACGGGCGGCGCGGATGGGGTGCCCGGGCTCAAATGGTTGCGCGCAGACGACGTAGTCGAGGGTGCTGGAGCTCCGGGCGTCTTCCCATGGCTCGGGGTGGTCGTTGGCCGTGGCAATCGCGGTGGTGCGGCGACGGCGTTCGGGCGTCGATGAAGGGAAGGGGGAGAGGCGATGGAGAGGGGGATTAGAGGGTTAGGGTTTGTAGCGGGAGAGGGAGGGCAGTTGGGGACTGCTCTTATCCATCTGCGGACCTCGATGGCCGTGCGACGCGGCGTCGGTGGCCGGCGAGCGGCGGCCTTTGCCGAGGCGAGGCAGGAGGTAGGGGAAGGCCGTGGCGGGCTAGGCCATTTCGTACTGTAGCACTAGAGCCCAAACAAACAGTAGCCGCTAGCCTTTTTACTTTATTCTTTTTCTGTTTCAAATTTTGTGCACTGTTTTGCATTACTTTTAGTTACTAAATGATTTTAGTAAATTGTGCCACTTGCCACATTAATTATCTTGCATTATCCTGCACTGCCACAAAAAGTTTGGGTCTTATATGATTTCATTTGAATTTTGTTAAATTGGAAATGAATTAAAGTGGCTGTTAAAGGCACTGTTTATGGTTGTTAGAGTCAATTTAGAAATTTTAATAATGGCGATTTTATTTTTATAATTGTTTTGGGAATATTTATAATATTATGAACACTTTTGTTTTACTGTTTGGATAACTTTTAATTTTGACTTTACTTTAAATTTGAATTTGAAGTTGGATTATTCTCTAAATGCAATTTAATTAGGATGATCATGATGACATGGCATTTTAATTAGCTTAATGACAGGATTAAGATCTGGGGATGTTACAAGAGCCTAGCTACAGCACAGGTGTGACACTCGGACTTAGCGAGTTCAGGCCCCTCTCGGAGGAGGTAAAAGCCCTACGTCTCATGCCCTGAGGCTTGTTTTCTCTGGGGGTATCTGATTACAATGAGTGCTTAACCTTGCGACGGAGGGCAAGGGCGGCTTATATAGGAGTTCGCTGCAGCCTCTCCTCCACCACGTCGCTGGGCTTTTATGACAATAACTACAGCAGTTAAGGGCGTTTAACACCGTTTAACACAGCTATGACTATGGCAGTTACTGGTAACGGTAGCCATGACTATGCTTAAAGTCTAGTTGAAGACTACTCGACCGTTGCAGCTCCATGCCGTCCGTACGTCTCCTATGGCTGAGTGATGATGACTGGCCGACTGGAGGGCAGATGTCCGTCTGAGTGTTATCCGTGCAGGGTCCGAGTGAATCCTTCGCGGTGTGCATCCAATTGCACTTGTGGCCCAGGGGTCTCTGAATAATAGTGTGGGCCTTAGGTGGGACCTAGATGTCAGGTCCTTGTCCCTACCGGTGGTAGGTGACGCCATCACCACCCTAAATGCCTACATGGCTGTCCAAATCTAAAAGTTGTTCACTTTTTTTGCATGTTTTCCTGTTGACATTGTATATACAATTAAGACATAAAACTGTAACTACAATGATATCGCTACAATGAAATTTTATGAGCTCCATAGCTTGTTATTTTTATCATGATATCCCTACCTTGATTTGGAGAGATTTTAATTTGGTTAGGTTCCAATAGGACAAGAGCAACGGTGTCATTTATCACAATTGGAGTGATAATTTTAACTCCTGGATCAATATTTGTATCTTACTAGAAATCAAGTTATCTAGTAGGCACTAGTGGAAAAATGGCTAGCCACAACTTTCGTTGGTGGCGCGCCATTTTCCATCAACGCCAGCACTATTTTTTTTCAAATAGCGCTGGCGTCGGCTAAATTGGCACGTCATAGATGTGAGCTTAGTGCCGGCGTAGGAATTTTAAGAAACACCACTTGTATGTGGGTCCCAACGTTCTGCCCTGGCCTAACTTAGTGTTGACGTCACAAAAGTGCCCTACGCCAGCACTAATCCTCATAGCTATGGCGTCGCACATTATGGTACACAAGTAGTATATTTTGCGGGTCCACCTTACTGGGTCCACTTTTGGGCAAGTATAACACCGGCGTTAGTAATCGCAGCGCGTCAGGGATATACACAATTGTAATGGCGTTCCGTAATTAGGGCACGCCAGTAATTACGTCGTAGCACTATTCTTCTTCCTCCCACTTCCTCTTCCTCCTCTCTCTTCTCTTCTTCTTGGGAAAAAGATCAAATTCTTTCTCATGATTCTTAATTAGATCTAGCTAGGTGATGGATTAATTAACTAGGCTTGCTAGCCTCCACCCACTCACTCCCTAAGCTAGTTCTCTCCTCCACCCACTCAAACACACACTTGTATTAAATTTTCCACCACACTCCACTAATGGCGCCTCCAACCTACATACGGTCGGCCGGCCCCCCTCTCCCCGCCCCTTTGATGAGGTAAATAGACCGAACTTCTCGTTACTTTATGCATATATATGATGCATGCGCATATGGATGGATATGTGATGGAGATATGTGTGTGATTAATTGCTAGCTATATAAATTTCATTGCTCGCGAATTGTCTCGCGCTATGTTTCTTCTTGCAGGGAATGTCTAGAGAGTTGCCAATGTTTTGGCAAAACATTGATTCATTTCTGTTTCGTCAAATTTCTGGCACTCAATATGTCCCTTTTTTAGCAAAGGTCATGCCGAATTTTTTTATGCCATCATTGGTAATATATGTAATTATTTCTGTACTTATACCCTTTGCAGCGCTGCTTGATCTATCGAAAGATTCAATATGGATCGAAGTGTGAAGGGCTTTCTCAATTTTGTGGTGGCAAATATGATACAAAAGGGTGAAGTGCAGATATTATGTCCATGTCCGACATGCGAAAATGGAGTTTTGCACAACCCGTTCGAAGGCAGCGTGCTGGCGCACTTGCTCCGTCGCGGTTTTGTTACAGGCACTGTTCAAGAATTCATCCGATTAATCAGTTAACGGGCCAGTTAATCGCTACTCATAGGGTGGCCGAATTGAATAACACCTATTCATCGTGTTAACTTGTCAGGCCGATTAATTGGCCGGTTAGACCGATTAATAGGTTGTTAGGCCGATTAATCGTTGCTGGCCCATTAACTTGTGGGCAAACAGAGCCTAAAATTTTCCCCGTAACCCCTCCCATCCCCCTCTCGCTCCTTAATATCTAGGGTTTGACCAAATAGTAGCATTATTTGGTATATTACATAGCTGAGAGCATGGGTGTATGGTATAATACATAAAAAACTAGATATATGTTGGCAAGTTCTTATTTAATCTACCGATTAATGGTCGACCGATTAATCTAGTTAATAGGCCGATTCACTGATTAATCGTTACTCCTAAGCCGACCGAGCAGCTACCAGTTACCGATTTCCTGAACAATGGTTACAGGTTATACACGGTGGACAAAGCATGGTGAGAAGGATGTTAGCGATGATGAAGGAGGAAACAATGAAGCAAAAAACTCTTTCGATGAAGCAGAGCAGCCAGAAGGAGGAAACAATGAACATGCGCATGGAGGAGAAAATGATGAAATGCCACCGGAACATGAAGATGATCATGAGACTGTCACGCAGGATAATGCTGCAAGATCCTCATGTGAAAGATCTGCTTCGGAAGAAGACGACAACCGAGAGAGCTGCTATTAAAGAGGCTCTAAAGTTGGCGCAATTGGAATTAGACGCGAAAACTCCACTATATGAAGGTTGCGATCCCGAGCACACCCGCCTGCACGTCACGCTCAAACTTCTAGACATCAAGGCAAGATTCATGAGCACAGATGCAATTCTGGATGCTACATTGGAATATTTACACAAAGTTTTGCCCAAGGGGAATTTGTTGCCTCGTAGTGTCGATGAGGCGAAGAAGATCGTGTGCCCGCTTGATTTGCCGCATGTAAGATATCACGCATGCATAAATGATTGCATCTTATATCGCAATGAGGACGAGAACAAAACAGAGTGTCCAACTTGCAAGGAACCCCGATACAAGCCTGGAAAGAAGGTGCCTCGAAAGGTTGTATGGTACCTTCCACTGATTCCTCGCTTGCAGCGCTATTTCGCTGCCCCGAAGGAAGCAAAGAACATGACTTGGCACAAGACTAGAATGTCTAAAAATGATGGCATTCTGAGACATATTGCAGATGGTTGTCAGTGGAAAGCACTCGACAGTTTAGAACCAGAATTTGTAGCAGAACCCAGAAACCCCAGGTTGGGTGTCAGTAATGATGGACTAAATCCATTTGGCAACCAGAGTAGCACACATAGTACATGGCCCGTGTTTGTATGGATGTACAACCTCCCGCCCTGACTCTGCATGAAACAGAAGAACATACACATGGTTATGCTAATTCAAGGGCCAGTCCAACCTGGCAATGATATCAATATTATGGAAACCTGAAGGGGTCAAAACCTGGGACGCTAGCACGGGAAATTATTTTCACATGAGAGCAACATTGCTCACGACTGTTCATGACTATCTGGGTTACGGATATATCTCCGGACATGCGTACCATGGACACTGCGGATGTGTTAAATGTATGGATGACACATCTTTTTGGCAGCTATCGAAAAAGGGCAGTAGGAAAACAGTGTTCATGGGCCATAGAAGGTGGCTTGACAAAGAGGATGAGTGGAGAACTCGTGGAGATCTGTTCGACAACACGGATGAGACCCGAGGGCCACCACGTAAGAGGTCTGGAGCAGAAATCCTGGAAATGTTAACGAATTGGAAAGATTGCCCTAAGCCAGGAAAGAAAATAAAGAAGTCCTCTGAGAAAATGCTGCTAAAAGTATGGAAAAGGAAGTCTGTTTTCTGGGGCTTGAAGTATTGGGAACTACTCAGTACGCCTCATTCTCTTGATATGATGCATATCACAAAAAATGTGTGTGAGAGTTTGCTTGGCACACTGTTTGACATGCCAGAAAAGAGTAAAGATGGTCCGAGGGCCAGAAAAGACTTGAAAGATATCGGTATTAGGGAAGAGCTTCAACCCTCATCCGTTAAAACCAAGGAGACGGTCAAGGGCAAAAAAAAAGTCATAGCCAACTCAGACAAGGGCAAAATTGTGTCCAGAACCAAAGGTGATTATTGCCCCCTAGCTTGCTTCACTCTCGATGAGGATGAGCTTTCTCAAGTTTTCAACTGCCTCGACGGCATGAAAGTTCGTTCCGGTTACTCGGGGCTCATACGCAGGTATCTTGACTCGAAAAAGCAAAGGTTTAGCAACATGAAGTCCCATGACTGTCATGTGATGATGACACAATTACTTCCGGTAGCTCTCAGAGGGATAATGGACGATCACGTCCGCAACACACTTATTGACTTGTGTAACTTTTTCGACGTTATGTCTCGAAAGTCGATCAGTGTGCGGCATCTGACACGACTACAAGAGGAGATCATTTCAATACTATGTGAGCTTGAGATATATTTCCCACCGTCATTCTTTGATGTCATGGCCCATCTGCTAGTTCATATTGTTCCGGAGGTTATAGACCTTGGACCAACATTCTTGCATACCATGTTCCCGTTTGAACGGATGAATGGAACTGTGAAGGGATACGTTCGTAACAAAGCCCATCCAGATGGAAGCATCGTCCAGGCCTATCTAATCAAGGAGTGTATATCATTCTACAAGAATGTTATAGATGATGATCAATCTCTTGGTTTGTCCTTGAAGAAGCATGCTGATAGGCTCGAAGGAGTAGGTCACTCACAGTTGAAGCGTGATTTAAATGTGGATATACAAAACCGCTGAGACGACTTCGACAGAGCGCACACAGTAGTGTTACAACACACAGATATAATAAGTCCTTGGCAGCAGACTCACAAGGACACCTTAAGGAGAAAGCATGAAATGGCAGGGAGGCAGAGGACCGAGGCCCAGATCATTAGAGAGCACAACTCCAAATTTGTGACTTGGTTCAAAGAGCGAATTCGAGACAAATCACTGCCAACCGGTGTGGCCAATGCAAATCTCATCTATGCATTAGCAGTAGGCCCCACATGCACTGTCGCCACTTACCAATCATATGATATAAATGGATACACATTCTATACTGAGGCAAAGGACAAAAACTATGATTACCAGAACTCAGGTGTGACGGTGATGCAGTTGACCGAAAATGAAAATAATCGATACTACGGAAGGATCGAAGAGATATGGGAACTTGAGTACGACGAAGATTACACGGTGCCACTGTTCCGGGTCAAATGGGCGAAGAACGTCGAGACTGAAGAACGTGGTTTCATTACCATGTCTCTGCCCGAAGTACAACCTGCTGGTGCAAAGGGGGTGAAAGGAATCACCGCCAAATATGAGCCTTGGGTATTCGCTAAGGACGTGTCACAATGCTTCTACTTAACTGACCCTACAAAGCCGAGTCGTGTTGTCATCCGGAGAGGCAAAAGGAGCATCGTCGAGATGGACAGAGTCGCGAACGAGGATGACTATGATCAATTTGGCATGGACCCAATAGAAGAGGAGATTTATGAACACACAGAGTACACCACCAGAAGGAGCAGAACTACGTTGCCTGCGACAGGACGTCCTTTCTTGAGAAAGAGTCATAGCGCGGGCCGGAAGTATTCAAGCAAGATTAAGAAGACCCAAACCGTCGTTGAGAGGATTGTCAAACGACATCGTACTACTTGATTTGTGTACTTCATTTATGCATGTGTACCCCCTAAAAATGTCTACTTCGATCGAGTCGTATTAATTAACCGTACCATATTTATGTACTCTGAACCACAAGAAGAATTTGTATCATTATAAATATCTGTATATGCATGTCGTCGCTCAAAATGCCATCTACAAATATGTTGTCGATTCTAATTCAAAAAACTACTGCTGGCGTTGGCCATGTCATCCACGCCAGCACTAACAACCAACCAGCACTTAGCGTGATTGGGGAAAGTAGCTAGAACTCATTTTCAGCATCTCCCCCCATCTCGCACCGCCGACGGACACTTCGTCGCCGCCCTCGCCCCCGCCCTGCCCCCCACCGCTCCCACGCCGTGGCCCCGCCTTCGCTCCGTCGTCGCCCAGCCATGCCCCTGTAACATCCCGAGTGTGATCCTTCCTTTTTTTGTAACCTCAACTATGTTGCCATGTTTGCCATAATAAAATGTTGCATCTTCATGATTGTGTTTTCTTTTCTTTTCACTTGTGCATTTCATCTTCATAAGTTTCCATGTGCATTGCATCCATCATGTATGTTGTGTGCTTGTTCCATATGTATTGTGTGTGGTCATCCCCTACTTGTTATCCCTCCCAATTCATTGTGGTGCCACCCATGCATAATCATCTCCATCATCATCATCATCTTCTTCTTCTTCTTCTTCTTCTTTTCATGTAATTCTTGTGGTCATTATTTCTGTCCCAGATTTAATGCCCACTGTTTTCCTAAATTCTGTAGACCATGCCATATGTCTCCCCTCCAAGTTTCATCTTTTTTGGAGTTGTTTTGGTTGGATTCAAAAATGCCTCAAGTTTGAATTTAATTCAAACTTGAATTATTTTTCTATCTCTAAAAATTGCCAAGTCAATTTATTCAAATACTGCATAAATCTAGGAGTTCAGGGGTATTCTTATATCTCTAAGATTATTTCCCTAACATTCTGCCCTTTCCTTTCCTCAATCTATGGATTTAAGTTTACACAGAGGTTTGAGAAAAGGAAAGGGCTTCTTCCAGCCGCAGCCCACTTACCCGAGTCACCCAGCATCCCACCTACTACACCCAGCCCGCTAGCGACAATAGCTTCCTCTTCCTGTACGGCTGACCATCCAGAGGAGCCACGTCGACGAGCTTGATGATTTGACGGTCGTCCGGCGTCCCTATCCCCTATAAAGCATGTCCTAGACCTAGCCCTATCCTCCCTCGACCGATTCCATCCCCCTCCTTCCCTTGCCGCCGCCAGGTAAGGCAGCCCTCGCCATAGTCGTCGCCCTGTCCACCATGCTCCGGCCAAGCAGAAGCTGGAGCTCGGGGTAGCTCCTCGCCGCGCCTCCGACCCTCCTGACGCCGTGGAGAGAACCTCCAACGACCCCTCCTTCGCCACGAACAAGAACTCGTCGCCACAGCCTCTACACCGGCCTCCTCGATCCGTCTTCTTCCACTCCTTCCCGGACCCGAAGACCGCCAAATTCCGCACGTCCTAGCATCGTCTCAGCCGCGCCTCCTGCCTCGTCTACATGTCCTGTGGACACTAGGTGAGCCATCGCACCTCCAAGCCGTCTCCCGTCGTCATTAGTCCGTCATAGGCCTCATTCTGACCATGTCAACGTCGTGCTCCCGGAGCTCCGGTCCAAGTTCGTTTTTTTGTATTGTTGTTTTGTCCCGTGGCATGTCCAAGCCGTCCCCGCTCCGGATCTCCTCGCGGAGCATGCCATGCGCACATCTGCAACACCTGCGCCCTGCGCAGCAGCACGCCCACTTGGTCCACGCGCCTCACATAGCTTCGTTGTAGCCCCTGCCTCGCTGTGCTTCGCCGCCATGGACACAAGTTCATGCGTGCGGACACCCACACATGCGCGCATGCGTGCGCTCGTCACGCAGCAGCGCCCTTCTCCTTTTCCGCACCCCCGCAGGTGCTCTGCTACTGCAGAAGTCGCCGTCTTGCTCGCCAGCGTCGTCATCTTTTGTTTGTAGAGCCAGCCACCATCTGGGTAAGGTACAAAAGGACCCGAGCCCCTCCTTCAACCAAACCTCCTAGCCCGACTGGTCAACGTCTCCCTCTCTCACCCAGGCGACTTGGGATCGAATCCCACCAAGGGCAACACTAAACCCCTTTTTTTGTATTTTCGTCTCAATGACAGGAGGACCCCACATGTCATCCTCACCCCATCTCCCTTCTCTGTTTTATTCCATTTATGGCATATTTCGAATTCTGGCAGTTTCCTGTTCTGTATGTTTCCAGATCGGGCAAGTCCAAATCTGGACATTCCATTTCGGGCAGTTTGCCATTTCTGTTAATTACA
This sequence comes from Elymus sibiricus, assembly GCA_039707655.1. NCBI lineage: Eukaryota > Viridiplantae > Streptophyta > Magnoliopsida > Poales > Poaceae > Elymus > Elymus sibiricus. The sequence goes on from CM077676.1 coordinate 314,876,132, forward strand.
TTTTTAGGCAGTGTGTATATGTGTGCATTTTGAGCATTTTTCATATAGGAACATATGCATGTAATATATGAATTTGGGGTAGAAAAATTCAACTAATCCATCTGTGGCATTAGATTTATCATTTGAGCAAGTTTGCATGCATGTCATTTTTGCATAATATGCCATTTTGTTATTTTTGTGTGAATTATTGCATATGTCATATGAGCAACTTGTCAACATGAGTTTGAAGCATTTTCATGCCATCTTGCTGCTAGTATTTGTTTCATGCCATGTATTGCCATGATGTGACTGCCACAAGCTTGTAAACTTGCCTAGTCAATGTATCAGTTTTCTGTCAACATTAAGTTGCAATGTTGTGAGCTCATTTCTGATGAATCTATGCTTCCTATGAATTTGTGCCAATGTAATCAAATGATCTATGCCATTTATACTCTAGGTGCATACCAATTTCTTGCATTTTAGAGTTGTTTTGCCTACTGTACCAGCCATGTTAAATCTGCCAGTCAATGTTGCTGTCAGCATATACTCTGTTATTTTCAGCTGTAACATTATGTATGCATCTTGTTGCCTTCATTCCAATTAACCTGTGATGCTAATGAATTTGAACCTATGGAATGAATTGCTGTGCATTTAGAGTATTATAGCTACATATCTTGTATGAGCATTTTAGGGTACTGTAGCTTGCTGTTTTGACTCTTGTAAGTTGCCATGTTGCTGTTAACTACAGTTTCGCATTGCGTATTGTTTTGCTCACCATTTGAGTTTCGTGCGTCCGTTCTTCGTGATCTTTATATCGATTTCAATCGAAATCTTCCATTCTTTCCAGAGGCATACTTGGATTGCCAAGATTTTGCCCATATCCATCTTTTGCTTCACCGTTCACATCTCGTTATCATTTCTGTCGTCCCGGTAGCACCGTTCCTTCATTCATGTCATGCTCGTAATTTTATCATGCCTGGCACGCGTCATTTTGTTTGTGCATCTATGCCATGATTGTTTGTTTATTTTGGTGCTTGTTCTTTCTTTTGGGTAGTTCCGGGAGACGAGTCCGAGTTCGAGGAACCGGTTGAGAACGTGTTTGAGGAGCAGTATTACTATCCTACCGAAGAGACTTCAGGCAAGATGATCATTACCCTTGATAACACTACTATCTTTTCTTGCTAGTTGTCTCGTTGCTATCGCTATGTCACGCTTCCTACCACATACATGTCAGCCTCTCATATGCCATGATACAGCTTCTAACCACCCTACCCAGCAAACCGTTGTTTGGCTATGTTACCGCTTTGCTCAGCCCCTCTTATAGCGTTTTAGTTGCAGGTGCAGTGCAGGTTGTTCCATGTTGGGACATGGATTTGTTGGGATATCACAATATATCTTATTTAATTAATGCATCTATATACTTGGTGTTGGGTGGAAGGCTCGGCCTTTTGCCTAGTGTTTTGTTCCACTCATGCCGCCCTAGTTTCCGTAATACCGGTGTTATGATCCTTGATTAGCGTTCCTAACATGCTCAGGGGAATGGGACCCTCTTGATAGTTCGCTTTGAATAACCGCTTCCAGCAAGACCCAACTTTGGTGTTAACATTTGCCTAATAACAACTAAAACTTGCATAGGGTCTAGCTAACCCGAGGATATTTTTAATCAACAACCCGGGCCAGTGCTCCTCATGAGTGTTGGTCCAAACTGGGCGATGTCCGGCGCCCCCTGGGCAACCAGGGTCTCAGCCAACCCGACGTCTTGCCCATCCGGTGTGCCCTGAGAACGAGATACGTGCGACTCCTATCAGGATTGTCGGTATACCGGGAGGTCTTGCTGGACTTGTGTTACCATTGTCGAAATGTCTTGTGCACCGGAATTCCGAGGATACTTCGGGCTGACTCGAGGTTGATCGGGTTTTTCTTGGGGTTGAGGTATTCCACCGCAGCTTGTGTTGGTTTGTGATGGACCAGGTTGGAACACCCCTGCAGGGTTAAATCTTACGCGAAGCCGTGCCCGCGGTTATGTGGCGACTTGGATATTTTTAACCTCCGGTTGTAGAGAACTTGACACTAATTCTAATAAAATACACCAACTGTGTGCGTAACCGTGATGGTCTCTTTTCGAGTAAGTTCGGGAAGAGAACACGGTGGGGTTATGATTAAACCGTAAGTAGGTGTTCAGGATCACTTCTTGATCATATTAAACTTGCGACCGTTATGCGTAGAATGCTCATCTTTATTCTTGTACTCGTAAGTTAGCCACTTAAACATGCTTAGAGCTTGCTGCAACCTCACTACATTACCCCTTCCATTCCTATAAGCTTAAATAGTTTTGTTACCTTGGGTGATGAGATTGTTGAGTCCCTGTGGCTCACAGATTACTATAAACACCAGTTGCAGGTACGCTTGAGACAGACACAGGTGAGCCCGAGATGCTCCATTGGAAGTATGACGATGAGCGTGGACGTGTGTACGTCACGATGATCCGTAGTGGGCCCTAGTCGGTTGATCCGGGGATGATAGCAGGGTGGTGTTTCTCGTTTGATTTCGTCCGTAGTCGGACCCTGTCTTTCTTTTGGATGATTGTATGCTGATTTATGATATTATGCTGTAGCATGTGGCAAGTGTAAGCCTTTATCTGGTACACTCATCTGTTTATTCGGTTGTATGTATTTGAGAATCACCTTGCTATGCGATCCAAAATGGGGTTCTGTCACGATCTCGACTTCATCACGAGATTGCGATAAAGCTTCATATTGGGCATTACAGCCCCCCTGCCACCGCCGTTCCCCACGCCCCCCTTGCCACCGCCGTTCCCCACGCCCCGCCTTGCCCCCGCCGTGGCGCCGCCGTTCCGCCCCCACAACCCTCCGCCCGGCGACCTAGCTCATCGCGTCCGGCCGCTCTCTCCCTCCGACGTCGTCCCTCTCAATCCGGACGGTATAGGACCTCCCTCTACCAATTTATTTTCATGTAGATTTGCTCTAGTGTGGATATTATTGTGATGAAATGCACACATTATGTGTACCTGTGAATTATTTGATGAAATGCATTACATGTGTACAAATGTGTTTATTGTGAATTGATCGACTTTTTCGGTGTGTGCTTGTTTTAATTTAGTCAATGCAACATTGCATTGTGTTGCTCGCGAACTGTCTCGCGCTATGTTTCTTCTTGCAGGGAATGTCTAGTGAGTTGCCAATGTTTCGGCGAAACGTTGATTCTTTCCGTTTCGTCAAATTTTTGGCACTCAATATGTCCTTTTTTTAGCAAAGGTCATGCCAAATTTTTCTGCTGGTTTTAATTATATGAACGCAGCACAAAATGGAAGAGTGCCCCTACTGTTTCGACACTGGGGGTATGTGCGATGATCCTCATCTTGACAACAATAAATGCTTCTCCCTCACGCTTCAAAGTGACTACAAATATTATACGGTAATCAGTTTTAATATTTGTTGGCACATATTTCCTTCTTAGGCATGTACTATATAAGGTTTTTGCTTCAAAGTGTAATTTCTGTCTTTTTATATTTCGACTAGTGTATCCCTTGCTATGCAAGACCTTTTGTCCTAGACACGTTTTTTGTCCGCAACATGGAAGAGGTGACTGAGATGACTACTTACCTCAAGACAAAAGATGGTTTCAATTTCAAATCTACGATCTATAATGAGGTAGATCACACATATTTTGGTTGTGTTAATTGGAGAGGATTGGCCCAAGCTTACGGATTTGAGCCTGGTATGCTAATAAAATTTGATATCTGCACCTATTCTCAAAATGATGAGGACATATGGGTCTCTTTAGACGTGATTCCAGTTCTTCCTCCGTGTAAGTTTCGTGAACAAACTTGGTAAGTAACCTTTAGATTCTAGTTCACCCATATAGAGTGGAGCGTTTTGGAGCTCGGGCCCCATGGAGGCCGGATTTTTAAAAAAAATCAAAATTCGCACTTTTCAGTTTCAAAAAAATTTGAAAAAAATTATACAAGTAAACAAGGATGTTATGTGTATGTGTGTAAAATTTCAGGATGAAATACCTTAAAATGTGATCTGAGCAAAAAAGACAAATTCATGGACTTTGAGGATGAATAGTGCATCTACTAAAAAGCCTCACATTTGTTCTTTTTGTGTACCACTCATTTTAAGGTATTTCGTTCTGAAAATTTACACACTTATGCTTTATGTCTCTAAGTATATGTGTATTTTTTCATATTTTTTTGAAACATAAAAATTTGAATTTTGATCAAGTCAAACTCGGCCTCCATGGAGGCCGAGCTCCATTGAGCTTTCGACCCATATATAACTTATCTTGTTTATATAATTTGACAGCTTATTTTCTATCTTGAAGAAACATACGGAACTTAGTAGACGAGACCTATTACACTGCTCGCAGTATGCTTACTTGGCAGGAAAAGAGGTATCTCGTGTCCTTTGTTGCTGATATTGAGTCGCTTAAGAGCACTTACGGAGTTGGTCCAAATAATGCACCATACCTGCCACTAGTGCACACCTTGGACAAGAACAACATTTCTAAAAAATGCATGGTTAGATTTTGATCGAGACTAGTATGTCTTTTTCATATACATTATATTCTTTCTACTCATAGTATGTGTTACTATTGCTTACTATGTTACTATTATGTTCAAGAACAGAAGCTCCCTAGATGTGTTGTGCCTCACGTGATGGATGACCATGAGATGACCATTATTTCCGATGACAATACCTATTTCAGAGGTACATACTCGATTGCACCACGACGAGATTGACGGCTCGAAATTAACGAATGGAGCCAACTACTAAGTGAGTGCGAGTTGAAGATTGGAGATAGGTGGATCTCTGTGCTACACCATGGAGATGCAGGGGTTTTCCTATTCTTCAAAATTGTTCCTAAAGGAGAGGAGTACCGTGCTAGTAGTTACGATGGTTGATAGTATATATATGTACTACTATCTAGCTAGCTAGGATAACTAATGAACATGTAATATGCATGCATGGTTTAGTTTAGTGGATGTTTAATTAGTCATGATCGATCAGAAGAAGCAAGCTAGTGTGTGGTTAATGTATGCATGTGAAGAAACGATGTGTATCATGTAAATATCTTATCGAAATCAATGTGGGACAAAAACGTGTTTATATGTATATTGATAATAAATTATGCTGCCATGGCAGCGATTTGCAGCTGCCGTGGCAGCGTTTTTTTCTGCTTCTGAAAACAATAGTAATGGCGTTCGGACGATGCGCAATGTCAGTGAAGATTTAAATTATTACTGGCGCTAGAAAATATCGCACGACATAACTACATGTGACACTGCCATCGTGAGAGTGTGTCCAATGTCATAGGTATCTAAAATACTGCTGACGTGGTCGCCAACGCCACCACTATTTCTTAACAATGGCGCCATATTGGTGGCGTCGTGTGTCCACGCCAGCAAGGCCGTTTTTGGCACGCCATAGCTAGGCTTTTCTGCACTAGTGAGGAGATTCACCTGGGCTAATAATCTGGTTGATCTCATTATGTCCACTATAGATAGGATCTTTTGTAACATTGAATTAGATAAACTATTTCCTTTAGGCTCTTGCTTGGCTCTACCAAGAGTTGGCAGTGATCACACTCATTCTTTGGGACTCGGCTGTGAACAAACGCTAGATCTAATAGGTTTAAAATAAAATAAATGGTGGTTACTTAGAGAAGACTTCAGAGATCTGGTTACGAAGATCTGGAAAGAGCCAATTAGTGGCATGTCTGCTATTAATATCTAGCAGAATAAAATTACGAAGTTTAGAACAGTGACTTAAGGTTGCCTAAAAAAAAGAGTAACTTAGGGGTGGGGTTTTAATACATACGGATGTATATAGACATATTTTAGAGTGTAGATTCCCTCATTTTGCTCCGTATATAGTTCATATTGGAATCTCTAAAAAGTCTTATATTTAGATACGGAGGGAGTAGAAGCTAATCTTAGAAAGCTCAAAAATAGCTTATGGAAGAGTATGATGCCTTGGGTATTAAATTAGAGACCTGAACTCTCTGATACAAAGCAGAATAGGCTTAAATTCATTCATGATGAGATGAAGAGAATTTGGTTGAAAGAGGAGATTAAGGATAAGCAGATATCTAGAGATATAGACTTTCTGAAGGAAGATAGGAACACTGCATACACTCATGCAGTAGCTAACCAGAGAAGGAGGAAAACTCACATCCATTCCTTGGATAGCCCCTATGGACCTATTTATGAGAATGAAGAGATGTTGGAGGTAGCTTCTAGTTATTATAAAAATCTTTCTAAAAAAGGCATAAATCTGGTTTTAAACTTAATCCTGAATTTTTAGTGAGACTGAAAAAGTTCTAGTATAAGAAAACACCCTCCTGCAATCATCCTTCACTGTAGAAGAGGTTAAGAAGGCTGTTTTTGATTCTTATTCTGACGGGCTCTTGGCGTAGATGGGATCCCTTTCTTTTTTTACCAGCACTTTTGGGATCTGATAAAAGATGATCTCATGAATTTATCTACTGGTTTGCTAGGCATAATCTAGACATTTATAGTTCAAACTTTGCCATGCTCACTCTTATCCCTAGGCTCCGCCACTATTCACAATCCAGTTTAATCCACTCCCTGTCGGTTGGAGGGGAGCATTCATCTCCATAGTCCAGTTCATCAACAAGCTCGATGGATCTCTTCAGCTGGCTCCAGATTGCCCACAATACAGTAACTGCAATCTTCAACTCCAGCACATGTTTGCTCCAAATTGTCGGGTGCAGGTTGGGGGCAATTCCACACCAAAGTCAAACTTTTTAAAGTTTGACCGAGTTTTTTGTGTATCAAAAATAATGTCAACATCAACACCACCAGATAGCTATATTTTGAAAACAAAACCATGTTGGGTTTAACGAAACTAACTTCTTGTTGTAAATGTTGATACATTTTCTTATGAACTTGGTCAGACTTAAACAAGTTTGACTTAGGACAAAGCTAGTACTTCAATTATTCTGGAATGGAGGGAGGATAGTCCAAGAAGAGAGAATTGAACCCAAGAGGAGAGAAAACAAGGTCCGGAAGAACCTTGGATTCCTCTCTTGTTGATTCTATTTCTGTTTTAACCGAATCTTCATCTTCATTGATCAAGTAAAACTAACACAAACAGGCATCAAATCTTAATATAATTCTGAAGCTTGATTGTTTCTCTTCTCAAGTAAGATCGTCAACTGATCTGTTCCTAAAACATCTTTCTTTGTGTAACAGAGAATATCGGAGAACATAGCTTTGAGGAATATATTTCAAAGTGACAGAACTGTACCTTGCGTATATCATATATGATCCTATAGATGCAGATTTCTGGAAATGTTTCTTAGGATGTGTCTTCGGATTGCAAGCAGTACATTTTCGACAGCATGGTTTTATACAGAGGAGCGATATAAGGTGAAGAAGTCATATCCGATTTCTGGAAAGAAAATAAATCCTACAAGATTACTAGGAATCATGTATTCATATAGATCAATACAAGATTGCAACTTAAAAGATAAGTATACAGACTGCGTTTTGATTTTCGGTTTGTGGAATTTTTCGCCCCAGGCCGAGATGGCCGAATTTCGGCCATTTTCAAAAATTTCGGACGAAATTTGACCAAAGTTTGACTAAAATTTGGTTGAAATTTGACCAAAATTTGACCAAAATCGATTTTTTTCGCTCAAAAGTATTTCTCGCCCCAGGCCGAGATGGCCGAAATTCGGCCGAAATCCACTTTTTGCGGCCGAAATTCAAAACACAGTATACAGATGGTTTTGCATCAGGAGGAGAAAGACCCAAATATTTCTTTCCCTGCTCAAGTAGGACTGCTATCAGATAGTTCAATTTGGGCATCTCAATCACAACCATTCAAAATTAAGAAACATATGGAGCATATGCATGGCGGCCGAAGTATATATATGAAAAGAAGGGAAATGATTTATAAAGCCACACAAAAGAAGAGACCAATAAAAAATAACTAAGATGGGAATAAATGTATCTCCCGGAGATAATTGCATCAAAATTACCAAAACAAGAAGTGGTGTTAAGATGGAGAAATGTATTTTCAGCCGTCATGTAACGCTGCTATCTTAGTGCTACCATTCACTTTGAGAAGGCCTACAGGAAGAAAGCCAAGTAAAGAACTTTACACCGAAAGTATCAGCAATAGATAAAAACGTTGCCTATCTAAATCTCCATACAGCATCAATTGATTACCAGACATAATTACCAGTTATAAATAAAAGACCACAAAAGCTAAAAGGGCATAACATAACCACTTCTGTTTTTCTTTTCATTTTTTTGATACCAAGAATTTGATTAATCAGGCTACAGACATGCTGTAAACAGTACATAAGGCAGGTACTAGTGACCACGAGTCCAGGACAAAGTAGCCCTAGCTAATGTTGCATCTTTTGCACACTAGTGAGCAGCGAAAATGGCAGAGCGTTTTACAAAGTTTATAGTGCAGAAACTAAATAAGCCTGATATGACAACCACTTTATTCTGCATGCCTATCATGTGAAGAGGGGGAAAAACACCGGAAACTTGAGGTAAGTTATCAGGTTACTCGTCTCTTGCTTATTGGGTACTTTGCACCATACAGAGACTTAGATAGCAAAGACATACTAAACATCATCACCAGTGACTCGCTCCCGCGACACTGCAACGGACTTGTCCATCACGGATTCCTTAGTGCAGCTCTGAAATATCAGCGGTAAGCACCTTCACAGTCGACAACCCATCGAACAACGGTTTTCCATCCACACCACCACCATTGTTACCCTCCATCGAGAAGAAGGAATGCCGAACAAGACTTTCTCTGAGCCTATGTCTCCTAAGCTTCAGATAAGCGCTCCATTCATACCGTGTGGACAAGCTACCATCGACACCAGAAACATGCTGCAGATATTGCCATAGAAGGCCTGATTCCCCTTTTTTAGAAAGGACGAGCACACCTCCTTGGACGTCCGGCACCAGAGAGAAGGCCATCACCTGCAATTTGATCCGGTGCTTCAACGACCAGGCCCAGCTCTCGTGATCCTCTAGAACCCAGAGATCAGCTGTGCCACCCTGGTAGTCGTACAATCCAAGAGTGCCATTCATCTCAAACGTCTCAAGGCAGGGGCCTTCGACTGGCGAAAGCATATGCTGGAAGGACTCGGCCATGGTGTCGAACACCAGCATGTTGTTCACCTTGCCGCTGCCACCAGTAGGCAACTTAATGGGCTGCCAGTAAAGCCTGCCGCCTGCCAGGACTTGCGGGTGAAGGAATACCATCATCGGCATCGCCTCCGCCATGTCCCCGGACGCCCACGGCTCGAGAGGCTCCCCGACGCACCTGAGCTCGCCGGACCCGAGGGTGTACACGTGGTATTCGGCACGGAATGGGCCGTCCTCGGTTGTCTTCAAGCAGCACAGAACTCGGTAGGACCCCGACGGGCTGTGAAAGTATAGCCTGGAGATGTAGTAGACGTGTAGCAGCGGGAGGGGCGCGTGCTGGCGAGTCGCCGGGTTGCAGATGTAGAGGCCGCCGTAGGCGACGATGATAAGGAGGCCGTCGCAGGAGGCGAGCACGTCGAAGTACTCGTCGGCTGCGGTCCGGGCCTTCCGCGCGACGGGACGCCGCTCGCCGATGCTGTGGTCCAGGGCGTCGATCCTTCTCTGATGGGTGTCTGCGGTGGTGACGAGCGGGAGCGAGGGCTGGCGGCGGTGGTGGGCGAGGAGGAATTTGGCGTCGGAGGTGAGGCGGCGGTGCCAGGAGCGGCAGACGGCGCGGCACCGGACGAGGGGCTTCGGCGGCAGGCGGATGAGAATCTTCCAGGTGACGATCTCCTCAGGGAGGCGAGGCCCGCCGACGGCCGCTTCTGCCATCGTCCTCCCACTGGATCTTGGGGAACGCCGCAACAAACGGAGAGGTGAAGGCGTCTTCTGGTATTACGTCAAGGTGCGTACGTGGGCGCTTATCCTTATGGCAGGTTCGGAATAACGAGAATTACCGTCGGATTTGCGCTCGCCATGCTTCCCAAAGGAATTAGCGCATGGTTGTTATACTGTACTCCGTCCGTAAATGATCTAAACGTTTTTATATTTCTTTACAGTACCCCTCTATTTGGGACGCCTTCTTCTTCGCCGTTTCAATCGAGTGCTCTGCCCCTCATCTTCAAGAGATGGACTGACGCTCGATTTGTTTTCAGTTGACTGTTGATTAGCAAACGCGGTAATATTCTCATTCTTGAATGCGGTACATAAATCTCTTTACTTTAGAGAGAGAGAGAGAAATTGCGTACATTCTTCGACTAAAATCTTCTTTTAAATACACATATATATAGGCGCTCTACTCATGCATATGCATATGAGCGCACTCTGAGCACTCCTGGAATATTGGGCCGACAAAGTCTCGAGTCGCCGCAAGCATCTCGTAGTCAACGAGCACGTCATACAACTGAAAGAATAGCGCCAAAAAAATATGGAATAAATCCAACAAACACCAGCAACATGCCAAGTCTCAGACTTGTCGAGGCATTTTCCTCGGGTCCTAACAGTGGTACTAGAGCGACTACGTGGATTTGTAGTCGAGGGGACGCCACATCAGAATACGTGGATTTGTAGTTGAGGAGATGCCATGTCCGGATACCAGTAAATCTAGGACACATGTAAAGAGGGACACACGATTTACCAGGGTTCAGGGCCCCGGGCTAGGTAAAAGTCCTACTTCATATCTTGCTCTTTTCTTTTTTGCGAGAAATTTCCAATTTATTCATCTTCAATCATGGCGGTATAAAGAACAACAGAAGTAATAAAAATTACAACCATGTCCGTGGACCACCTAGCGACGACTACAAGCACTGGAGCGAGTCGGAGGCGCGCCGCCGTCATCGCCCCTCCCTCACCGGAGCTGGGCAAACCTTGTTGTAGTAAACAGTCGGGAATTCGTCGTGCTAAGGCCCCATAGGACCAGCGCACCAGAGTAGCAACCATCGTCGATGAAGAAACTCGTAGATCAGAAGGATCAAACCTGTAAACACCCGAACGAAGACCGGATCCAAACAGATCCACTGAAGACCAGCACTGACCGAATCCCGCGAGATCCGACGAAGACACACCTCCACACGCCCTCCGACGATGCTAGACGCACCATCGGGACGGGGATAGAACGTGGGAGACATTATTCCTACTATGGGACATCGCCGCCGCCACACAGCCCCAACCAAGACGCTGAACCTAACAAGAACGAGAACGGGGTCCCTCCCGCCGGCGGTGGGCCGAGATCCTTCGCACCTCCATGGCCTAGAGAAGTGCAATGTCAAGGGTACCCGACCAGCGACTAGTCAGGAAAACTCACTGAGTTGTGATGGTGATTTCGACAGGAAGCGTTGAGATCTCTATGTGGTGTGTAGGATAAAACCAGGCGAAAAGAAGAGTTCCCTTCTATGGTGTCCCTGCTACCCCTGATATAACTCGAGTATGAATGGCTCCATGACAATGCGTAAGACTACCTTTGATGCATAACCACCTTTCAAATCTTTTTTGGACCTCTGGGATTTTAATTTTAAGACCTTTTTGCTTTGTACAAATCATTCCATAAGGTTCTCCATATCCGTAGAAAGATGACATTTTGGACAAATACTAGAGTTCAAAACATTTTTTGGACATATCCGTTCAGTTTTTTTAAGAAAAAAAAGGTTGATGTGTTCATAAATCTCTTTATTTCAGAGAGAAAATTATGTATACATTTTTCAACTAAAATCCTTTTTAAACACATAGACGTATGTAGACGCTCACAAATACGCACACACACTCACGCGTATGAACGCACGCTGGCACACTCTACCCTCTATGAGCACTCCGAGGGGATTGAGCCGACAAAGCCTTGAGTCACTGCAAGCACACTGTAGTCAACCGAGCACGTCATACGACTGAAAGAATAACGCCAAAAAAATATGGAATAAATCCAACAGAACGTGATCACATGTGCCAAGTCTTACACTTATCGAGGCATTTTTGCCGGGTCCTAACAATGGTACTAGAGCGAGTACGTGGATTTATAGTCAAGGGATGCCACATGATGATAGCAGTAAATCTAAGAAACAAGTAAAGGGGGGCACACGATTTACGTTTAGGACCTAGCTGAGTAAAAGCCGTACTCTCGAAATAGGGTTCCCCCCCGCTTTGTACAAAGCAACCATCACCGATACAGCCAACGATAGGTGCTGGGGCGGAAGCAGCACAGTCACGCCCAAAAGAAACAAAAGAGAAAATATAAAAGAAACAAATGCCGACAACGGCGGATCAACGAAAACGCAGAAGCCTCGCGACCGCTTCGCCCACCGGAAAACTCCGACAAGCTCCGAGACTCCAGAACGCCGGCACCAAGCAACACCTCCAAGAAGGGATGCGACGACGACGACGCTGCTGCCAAGGGTTTCCCCCGATACGCGGCGAGAAGCAAGGAAGGGTGGCCCCGACGCCCTCCAGGAAGGTCCGACGACACCCTCAGGCGCCGCCGCCTCGGTGTCGGCCAGGCCGACGGGGATTTCTCCCGATCCCCACCTACCCCTCGGGCGCTCCGGAGCTCGCCACCAAACCGTCCACAACCCCGCGCGAGAACGAACTTGAGGGAACCATGCCGTCTCACCACGGCCCCACGAAGCAGGGTCTGCACACCGAAGAAGGGGAGCCGGGACTAGGAGCAGCAGCGCCGTCGGCACGCGGGAGGGCTCAACCTCCACCGTCAACGACGGTAACCGACCGGACACAATAGGAGGAGCATACCAGGCCCGTGACCCCACAGGCCCGGCCGGGACTTCAGATGCCCGTAAAGCTCCCGCCGTCGTGCTGCAGAAGGCACGCCATCGACGCCGCCGCTCCCCATCCGAGCCACTCCTTCTCCTCACCACGCAGAGAGCATCACGACGACGTCAGAACCAGCCCGCTAGGACCCAGATCGGGCCCATAGGGCCCAGATCTGGGTCGGAATGCGCCGCCGGCCAACCAGCGCCACCGGTCAGCCCCACCGCCAAGGGGCGGCGCCACCACCGCGCCCGCCGCCGGCCACCACCGCCGAGCCGCCGGACCGCTGCCTGCCGAGCTGCTCCCACCGCCAGCGCCAACCCTAGGTCATGGCCGGGACGGGGGAAGAAGACACCCGCGGGGCCTGCCGCGCACCCAGGCCGCCGCTGCCGCGGAGCAACGCCGGCGCACCTCCACGCCGCCACGCCCGCCGTCAGCGCCGCGCTCCGGCACGGCCGCCCCGACCCGCGTCAGGGCCCCGCACGGGAGGGCCAGGGCACCCCGCCGCCGCCGGCGCCCGCCGCGCATCGCACGACGGCGCCCCTTGGCGGCGGCGAGGGGAGGAGGAGAGGAGGAGGGGGGGACCGGCGGCGGCGGCTAGGGGTCCCTCCCGACGCGCGCGTCGCGGGAGGGGGAGGGGGAGGGGGAGGAGTCCAGTAAAAGCCGTACTTCCTGCCTTACTCTTTCCTTATATATATGGAGAATACCAAAGAGTGAAATGTCAGGGTAACCGGATAGCGACTGGTCAAGGAAACTCAACGAGTTGTGCAGGTGGTTTCGACGAGAAGCATTGAGATCTCTATGTGGTGTTTCAGCTAAAACTAGGTGAAAAGACGGGACATGGAGTTTCTTAGCTCAGGCTCAAATGAGCCCGTATGAATAGTAAAATCGTAAAAATAATTCAAAAAAATTCTGAATTATTTTTGTGGCAAATGTTAAGAAATATTTTGAGTGTTTGAAAGTTTCATCATGGAATCAAAAAAAGAAATAGTTGCTCCAAAGATGCTACTTTCTGAAGCATTTTGGAGCGCTGATTTTATCTTTTTTGCAGGACTTCCACAAATGAGATATGATGATGAAAATTTGCAAGCACTCGAAACATTTCTTAATGTTTACCACATAAAAAAAACAGAATTTTTGAATTGCTTTCGATTTTACTGTTCATGCCAAGAGCATGCTCAAGCCCAGATTAGGACTTTCGAAAAGAAACCACTTATATGGCATCCCAGCTGCCCCTGGTATAACTCCGGTATGGGTGGCTCCATGACAAATGCGTAAGACTATCTTTGATACGTGTTGTCGAGGGTTTTGGTACCTTTGCATGCATAACCAACCTTCAAACCTTCGCCCGGTTCTTGGACCTCTGGGATTTTAATTTTATGACCAATTTTGCTTTGCACAAATCATTCCATAAGTTCTCCATATCCGTAGAAAGATGGCATTTTGGACAAATACCAGAATGCAAGACATTTTTTGGACATATCCGTTCAGTTTTCTTTTTAAGAAAAAAAATAAGGTCCATGTGTTCAATTTTTTTTGAAGGTTTTAATATTAACGATTTCATACTTCAAAGTTCAGCTCAGCCTTAACGCCATAGTTCAAGATTCGTAACGAACTTCTCAGGAGAAAAGCACCAGAATCGCATATCTATATCAGGCCTTGGCGCTGCAGGTCAGTGTACGTCTTTTTGTTGTAGATGTTGCCATCCTTGTCTTCGTACTCTTCTTCCAAGTCTGGCCGCCACTTGTTCAGCCCTTGCTTTGCTTGTATTCTCTCCCAGAGTGCTTTTGCCTCCTGACAACACAAACCAGGCATGTCAAACGAACTTCGTGGCAAGCAAGACACCGCATGAACAAGACAATAGCAAATGGCGGACGGTGTACCTCAATGGATGTAATTTCGTTGAAGTTCTTGGTATTAGGAATACCAAGGCATCGCATCCCATGCTGATGGCGCTACTTCTTGAAATGGCGCTCATAAGCCCTTCGCCCCCAGTAACTGTGGTTGCCACATATCTCGCACTTGAATTCCTGACAACAGATGGTTAAAACATCAGCGGTCTAGAACCAAAACTTGATGGTGATGTCTGGGCATATAATAGCAACAATGTTATCGATGTTCAAAGCCGAGTTTAATATTTGACACAGGCAAAACACAAATAACAGGTGAAACTATGTGCAAGCTATCGAACATTAAGATTTACCATTCATTTCCCGTAACATGCCATTTTATAGGTCCAAACATCATATTGATAATAGTATTAGAGAAAGAGAAAAATGTAAAACCTTTTTTTTGCTGGTCAACACTTCCTCAAATTACAGAACATATATAATTAGTTGACACACAGCAAAGCTGAGCCAAGATCATTTAGCTGATATATGGGCACATTCATATGGCTACCACACATCGCCACACTAACAGTTGTAAACTGTGGCAAGCCACAAAAATTGTAGCAAACAAATTGAAGGCCACCACTTAAGCAATGTTTGACTAGAAATATGCCACCGAAATGTGGGGTTACAAGACTAAGAAAATATGGCATTGCAAAAGTTTGGCAATAAACCAGACACTAGCATAACAAAATCAAACTAGGTTAAACTAGGTGTGGCATGTTGTGCTATCCAACCGTACATGCCTTATACCAGTTGCCACTGCCCATCAGTCAATTAATTGGCAGTCACTGAACAAATGGAAATTGATTTATTTTCCAAATAGAATGGTGTCACAATAAAGTGATGATCAATACATTCACAATAAAGTGATGATCAATACATTCATATAGGAAGAAAATTTACTAACATGATGACATAGAAATATTCAGCAAACAGTAAGATGAGCCATTGACCTCTAACTGAAGATCCAAAAAAAGTAATAACTAATTAAGCTGTTAACGACAAGGCTGGTGTGATAACTAATTAAGCTGTTAACGACAAAGCTGGTACCTAACCAAGATCGTGAAGCTTATAGAGCCAATAGGGGATAGGTTTCCCGTCCCAACCCATTGGTAACTTGAGAGGGTTGTAGATTTGTTGGTCTTCGTCATCACTTTCACTATCAGCTTGTACTTCTTCCTATACAAAGTTAAAGAAGATGAAGTTCAGAAAACAGAACAGTATTTTAGTAAATAGAAGAAAAGGAGAAACTTAAGTACTTCTTCCCGTTCTGCTTCCATTTCTTCATAGGTCAAAGTCAGCTTCTTCTCCGCGTTTTCCTTTGTTCTTACAATGACCTGCACACACAAAAACATAAAATCTACCAAGGCATGAGCACCAGGTTAAACTTGAAAATGGACATAAAATTAGAAGAACATGCCGTGAAAAATGCCGATGACTGGTAGTCCTACCAAGATAAAGGAAACTTTTGTAAATCACACCAAGAAAAGTAGATCATGATAGAATTCCATACACATGGAAATGTTGGTTCAAAATCTAGCTGTAGGGTAGTCATGGTACAACTGGAGCTTTTGGTTCACCAATGATCACTTTTGTAAGGAACGTGATAGAAAAGGTACATCAAGGCATTGGTGACAGCATCACTTAGGTGATGGCAACTTTTGCTATTCTCTTCCTGATAGGTGTTGTTCAATCCTTTTTATCTTCACTTGCTACACATCATTCTGAAGATCTAATTTAGATAGGTTGATAAACATTGAGATTCTGATGTAAGTTAGGGAATTTCCAGGTTAACAAATATGAGATGGTATAATAACATGACGCCATGAACTCAGTGGACACCTTAAGTCCTTAATGTTGATGTTCATTTCGAGCAATAGGACGGATTGATAACCACGACATTTCACATGCCTACAATCGTAATTAGAAGATGAGAGGAAGTGATATAGGGAGTAGATGTACCATCCCATCATCTATGTTGGACAGAGGTGGGGGCTGAAACAAACTGACTGAGAATGTGGACAGGATAGGAGATGTCAGGACGCGTAACAGCAAGATAGACAAGACTCCCAACGAGGTGGCGATAGCGAGTGGGATTAGGAAGAGGGTCACCGTCAGAAGCACGAAGCTGAACGTTGAGCTCCATAGGAGTCACAACAGTCCGCTCATCACCGAGAGCGGCTCGAGCAAGAAGATCCTGACTATATTTTTCCTGGGAGATGAAGAAGCCATCAGAGGTCGAAGACACCTCAATCCCAAGAAAATAGCGAAGTGGACCAAGATCAGACATGAGGAACTGGTCGCGAAGGCGAGCCTTAACAAAGGCAATGTAGTCAGAGTCGTCACCAGTGCTGATCATGTCGTCAACATACAGAAGGAGAAGAGTCCGACCACGAGGAGACGTGTGAACAAACAACGCGGGATCATGATCACTGGGCGAGAAGCCAGCGGCAGTCACCACAGAGGCGAACCGGTCGAACCAGGCGCAAGGGGCATGTTTAAGACCATAGAGGGAGCGGCGAAGTCGGCAGACCATACCATCAGGAGCATAGTACCCCGGTGGTGGCTGCATATAAACCTCCTCACGCAACTCACCATTGGGAAAAGCGTTCTGGACATCAAGTTGAGATACAGACCAATGACGAATAGAAGCCACAGCAAGGAGAGTGCAGACAGTGGTCATGTGGGCCACAAGAGCGAATGTCTCATCATAATCGCGTCCCTGCTCCTGCTGAAAGCCACGAGCCACAAGACGAGCTTTGTAGCGCTCAAGGGAACCATCGGAGCGAGTCTTAATCTTATAGACCCACTTGCAGGTGATGGGACGAACACCGGAAGGAAGGGAAACCAGATCCCACGTGCCATTGCGCTCAAGCGCCGCAAGCTCCTCGGCCATCGCAAACTGCCATTCAGGCTGAGTCATGGCAGCCCGATAGGTGGTGGGCTCAGCAATGGCAGAAAGACCATACCGGTCAGGAGAATAGCGATCAGGTGGGGGACAAGGCCTAACACGGAGGTTATGGACCGGTGTAGGTGTGAGAGGAGGTGCACCGGAAGTAGAGGGCACATCAGTAGGATCATCCACAGCACGAGGACGACGAGTGTAGTGGAGAGGAAACGGGGAGTGAGGTCGAAAGACTGGGGAGGAGGGTGGGGAGGGAGATGACGAGGGAGAGAAGGAGGAGGGAGGGGATGGTGGTACCGGGGATGGAGGGGAAGGTGGAGAGGTGGATGGAGGGGAAGGTGGTGGATGAGTGAGAGGTGCCGGAGGAAGGGGGGAGACATGAGGCACATAGGAGGGTGTATCGGGAAGGAGAAGAAAAGAAATATCGTCCACAGAGAAGCTCGAGGAAGAAGGACGCGGGTAGTAAGAACGAGACTCATCAAAAGTCACATCACGCGAAATGCGCAGCCGACGACCAACAGGATCCCAACATCGATAGCCCTTGTGCTCATCACTGTAGCCAAGAAAAACACACTCAACCGACTGAGCAGTCAGTTTGGTGCGTTCTCGAGGGGCAAGAAGAATATAGCACACACATCCAAACATACGAAGAGCTGAGTAGTCAGGAGAACAACCAGTGAGACACTCCATAGGAATACCACCCTGCAAAGCAGTCGATGGCTGAATGTTGATGAGATAGGTGGATGCGGAAACGGCCTCAGCCCAAAAGTGGGGTGGAAGGGAAGCGGCGATCATCAGCGCACGAGCCGTCTCAAGCAGATGACGATGCTTACGTTCCGTAACGCCATTCTGAGCATGGGCACCAGGAAATGAGAACTGGGCAAGAGTACCCTGTTCCGCGAGAAAACCACGCAACATCTGGGAGATAAACTCTCCAGCGGAGTCAGCACGAAAAGTACGAATAGGCGTGGAAAACTGGGTGTGAACCATGGCAGCGAATCGTTTGTATATAGAGAGAACCTCGCTACGAGATTTCATAAAGTAGAGCCAAGTGTAGCGAGAGAAATCATCAATAAACAGAACATAGTAGCGATGACCACCTTTCGAATCAAAGGGAGCACGACCCCATACATCGGAATGAACCAAGTCAAAAGGACGCTGAGATACCGACTCACTAGTAGGATAAGGTAACTGGGTCTGTTTTCCAAGTCTACAACCATCACAATGTAAAGAAACATCTCCAGAGACAGACCCTAAGACACCCTGACGCACCAACGACGACAAGCGGGAGCCATAGATGTGACCAAGTCGATGATGCCACTGCTGGAAGGACGCAGAAGAGGAGGCAGCAAGAGCATGAGAACTGGCAGAAGTGGTGGCAGCGGAAGGAACACAAAGCCAGTCAACCTCCCAAAGGCCCTCTGACTCACGGCGCCGAGGGCCAGCACCAACCAGAGCCTTGGTGCGAAGATCCTGAACAGAGCAAGAGTCGGAATCAAGAATTACACGACAGCCAGAATCAGTAAGTTGGGCAGCAGAAAAGAGATTCATAGTAAGACGGGGAACATGAGAAACACTAGGAACAGAAAAAGACGGAGTAGAAAGAGTGCCACGACTAGCAACAGGAAGGGGTGTGCCATCGGCAGTGAGAACATTAATAGGAGAATCAAGAGGTCGAAGAGAAGACAACGCTGAAGAATCAGAAGACATATGAAAAGAAGCTCCAGAATCCAGAACCCACGAAGATGTACCTGACTGTGTAGGTGCCGGCGGTGATGGAGGGGTGGAAGCAGTCACAGCGGCAGCAGAACCCGTCGATGAAGAGCCGGAGGAAGCCAGGAGGCGCTTGAGCCACACAATGTCCTGATCAGTGAGTGACGGAGTCGAGGAAGGTGCATGAGTCCCACTGGAAGAAGAGCGCCTCTGGTCTCGCTGTTTCTGGCGACAATCAGACTCTGGGTGACCTGGCCTGGAGCAGTAGCCACAGAAGGTGTCACGGCGCGACCGGCCCTTCTCAGCATAAGGAGGGCGACCCACCCCCCCTGAAGGTGTGGGCAGGAGCGGTGGAGCGAGGAGACGAGCAGACGACACAGGAGCTCGAGCAGCCAACACAGAAGGAACCGCAAGCAACCCAGCAGAACGAAGGCGGGTCTCCTCAGCACGAAGCTCAGCAAGCACCTCCGAGATAGGAACACGACCACGAGCAAGCAAGTGAGCACGTCGAGGCTCAAACTCGGAACGGAGGCGAGATAAGAACTCATGGACACGCCGAAACTCCAAGTCGGACCGCATAGTCTGGCAGCAACGGCAAGTTCCACAAACAACTATCCGAAGAGAGTCAAGCTGGCGCCAGATGGCAGAACTCTGTGTGTAGAACTCATCAACAGAAGAGTCACCCTGCTGAAGAGCGTGCTCCTGACGCACCACAGATAAGTAGAGAGCATCACCAGAGGGCTGATAACGCTGACAGAGATAAGACCACATCGCTACCACGGTGCCGAGGCCCATGAACTCCGAGGCAAACTGAGGGAGGACACTCGCAGTGAGAACAGCAGCAGCTCGAGCATCATCATTGCACCACTGATTGTAAGCAGACAGATCATCTCGGTAGACAGAAAGAGCATCTGAGTAGGCGGATACCTGCTGATCATAAGCATCCACCGCAGCATCGTCAACGGCCTTGGCTGTATGCCGATCAGCCTGAGAAGCATCAGTAGCAAGAACAGGCGGCACCGGCGGGGTAGGAGCCACAGGAGCAACAGGGCAAGGCGGACAGGGAACCTCGCCAGAGAGAACGCCCCACAGGAGAAGACCGCGCATGTGGATGCGCATGAAACCCACAAACTCAGAATAGTTGGTGCCATCGAAGATCACCGAGCACCGAGGAACAGCCACATAGCCCGACGAAGACATGACGAGCTCTTCTAAGCGGTAGTACCGTTCCGGACGGTAGTACCGCTCTGCCCAGCGGTAGTACCGCTCTGATCAGCGGTAGTACCGCTTGCGCGGTACTTCCGCGGTGCTAGTGCCGTGGGCACTTCCGCTTATTTTTGCCTTCTGGTATGTCTGTCCTTCGAGCGGCAGTAACGGGCGGTAGTACCGCTCTGCGCAGGGCGGTAGTACCGCTCTGATCAGCGGTAGTACCGCTTGCGCGGTCCGCTGCGGGCGGCGGCAGATCTGGATCGCGACCGAGCAGGGACGACCGGCGAGGCGCTGCTCCGCGGATCCGGGCGCTGGGTGGCCGGAGAAGAGGCTGGGCAGGGGCGGCCGAAGCCGAGCCGGGTCACCCAGAGACCGGAGACGGGGCTGGGGAGGCGCGCGAGGAGGCCGGACGGCGCCGAGCAGGGGCGGCCGGCAGCGCGGCCGGACAGGGGAGGAGGAAGCCGGACGGGGGCGGCCGAGGCCGAGCCGGGGACGGGGCTGGGGAGGCGCGGCCGGACAGGGGGCGGCCGGCGACGGCGCCGAGCAGGGGCGGCCGGAGTTGCTCTAGCAGCGGCGACGGAGCACGCACGGAATCGCCCGGGGCGGGAGGAGGAACCTGGCGTCTGATACCATGTTGGATAAATGAGCAACTGACATTCACAGGGGGCCAAAGGCCAATATAAGTACATGTGAGGTAAAGTGCAGAAAGCCCCTTATACAATGGAGATATACAGAAAAGGAGACTATACACATCTAACAGGAGCATCAGCAATGGACTAGCCTATCCTAGGACAAGGCCATTCCTCAAACTAAACTGGTGTGGTCATGATTTGACTAACTTACCCATGTTGAAATGGGTAATTGAAAGCTCAAGTCTTTGGGAACACATAAAAAGAGTAAGAGCTGACCTCATCGAGAATCTCACATAAGCGCTTCATCTTCACTCCAACCAAAGCAATTTCCTTCTTCAAATCATCACCTTTGGCAAAATGCTTCCGATCCAATTGTTCCAAGGGTGTATGCTGCAAAAATATGACCATCAGCAGCAAATTTAAAACTGATAAATAGCCACCAAACAAACAAGATTAGCAAGAGTGTTTAGTAGTCACCTTCAGCAAGAAAAGGCGCTCAGCATGCTGTTGAACAGTGCCGCCACCCTTCAATCCACGAGCAGTTAAAGCCTGGAAAAATGTTTCAGTATTAAATGAGGCCAAGTTAAGGATGAAATAAAATAAACACTAACTGTGTTAGAAGATCATACCTCTTTCAACTTTTCCGGACCAAGCTCTACAAGCTCTTCAACAGTATTGTAGTAATCGAGGTCTACTGCAGATTCTTGCGATTCAGATTCTTTCTCTGTGCCCTTATTCTCCCATCCAGGTACTTCGCCATTGGCCCACTGTTCTTCGAACTCACTTTGCAACTGCACAAGCATAGATACTATTAGCTAGTCAGTTGTTGCTTACCATGGAAGTGTGAACCTATATCCGGATGACAGTAGTTATTTCTAGCTCTATGTTAAGTATATATTCTCAACCCCACCACCAGCAACACTAAAATTAATCATAACAGTGAATCAGTGATAGATCATGAGCCGGAAATTCAAATTGGCTCATAGGTGTATATGCATATATTCTCAACCCCAACACAAGTCTTAAGTGATGCACAACACAAGGTGTGAATACAGAAGAAAGAAAATATACTAGAATGTACAAGAGTGGATTGACCTTTGTAAAAATCTTCTCAATATCTTGCAATGGCTCTGTACGATACATAAATGACGTCAGGTATTCCAAAATATGCTCCAAATATTCTTTGTATTGCCTGACAAATTGAAAAAACGGAAGATAAGTTCATAAATCATCTTTACAGAAATGCATGTACACTTTAAAAAACTACAGTTGATCAAACAAATGTTAGGCGTGTTAAGAGCAAATTTTGGTTAATCACATGTACTTCAATACAGGTCTTACTATGACCCCACCACTCTAGTAGTTACCTGTTATGTTTCCTCTCATCCCAAAGAAGGGTGTCCATTCAGTTTGTTAGGTAAACACGGTATTGTCGGTTCAATAGATAGGTAATAGAAATTACAGTTCACAGGTAATTAATAAATTATTTCGGTAGAGAGATTTCGGGTATTGCTCTTGTGAATTCTGGAACGAACAACATGACAACTTTATAACACAGCGACAAATGGGACCAAGTAATGAACCCTTACAAGTGATACAGTTACAATCTACATGTAAGAAGCAGTGAAGTAATGAACCAGACAACCAGTAATCAGTAACCCCTGCTCCTGCATTGGGCACGCACAAGAAATAAATTGGCACTGCTGGGCCTATGAAACAGAACTATAGCAGCAGCCAACATCGACACGTGATTATTTTGTTCTTTTGTTCCTACCATACAGAATACCGATCAATCTGGATTGACTGCAACAGTATGACTTTTGGGGTTCCGTTTGGTCAGGAAGTGGCGATCCTAGTCCTAACCAGCCCAAGAAGAAAAGGAGGGAAATATATCTAAGATCGATGTGGAATTCTGAGATAAGCTCATGCTAGGAGATATGTTCTTGGTTTTAGAGAAAATGCTGGTAGCGTACCTGGTAGCTTTTAAACTATGCGAGATTTTTTCAGTCTGAACAAAAGTGCCAACGTATGCTGAGTATTCCATTAGCGATCCGAACTTGGAATTTATGAACTCATTGTAGAGCTCATGTAAGTCCAAGTACCGGCCAAATGCCTCCTATCAAGACAATCAGCAATATAAGTAACTGCGACCAGAACAGCATATAAAATATTAACAATGTAAATGGGATGAACATGCAATGTGGATTAGAACTACATGATAATGCGAATCATGACAATAAATGAGCAGTAATTGATTCTCAAGTTATCATGCTCCATCTAGTATCTTGTCATTAACCTAAATCTTACCATGCATATTGTAACACCCCTGTCTAATGAGCTACGGTGATCCTTCATGATTATGCTAAGTCACTTTGCTTTGCTATGCTTGATCACTATGGATTCATATCTCATTTCAAATTTCACCACTGAAGTCAATTCAAATTGCAAGTGAAATTTGAAGTTGCACAAAAATTGTTGCAAAATAGTTTATCATTTAGCAAATATTCCATAACAATTATTTGTTAAGGAAAACAACATCACTTATTTGCTTAATTGGGCTATAGCAATTAAAACAGTGCCAAATCAGCATATTTAAATGCTTTTCCAATTATGAAAAATTCAAACAAATTCAATTGCCTCCCAAACTTTTTGTGGCAGTGCCAAAATATTGCAATGTAATTATGTGGCCAAGTCCCACATTTTACAAAATCCATTTGGCAGCTCAAAATATTGCAAAGCAGTTTGTGTAAAAAGAAAACAGAGAAAGAAATAAAGGGAAAAGGAGAAAGGCCACTGTGCACTGGGCCTTAGTGCACAGTGCCTGGCCCAGCCGACCCAGCCTGCTCCCTCGTCGTCTCCCACCTCTCTCCTCCCCGTGTCAGCTGCACGCGCGCGCGCCCGACGCTGGGCGCCGTCGCCATCGAGCCAGCTCGTCTCCTCGCGTCGCTACAGCGCCGCCGAGAGGATAAGGTCGCCACCACAGCCTCACCTGGCCGCCCCTATCCACTTCCCCCTCGCTTCCTCTATCGATCTGGACGAGCGCCCGAGCGCTGCCATGGCTGCGCCGCCGTCGTTCGCGCAGCCACCGGCCTCCTCTCGTCTCGCCGTCGTGCCCACGAGCTCCGCCCGCGTCCGCTACGCCGTCTGCGACAACGAACCCGAGCCGGGAGCCACCGCAACGCCCATTCCGACCTCGTCTTCCTCCTCTGCACCGTCGGACCTCACGCGTCGATTCCGGTGCCGTCGAGCCTTCCCCGAGCCCACCTTGCTCAACTGCAGGCTCACTGTGAGCCCCTCTCTCTTTCCCCTCTGTTTGTCGCGTTGCACGCCTCCTCTAGCCCCGTCTCCCGTCGCGACCGAAGCTCGCTGCCGCCGGCAATGCGGCAGCCGCAGCCACAGCACCCGCAGCTCGCGTCTGAGCTCGCATTCGTGCTCAGCGCACCCGTAGGAACCCAACGCGCGCACGCATGCTCTCCCCTGTGCCCCCTGTCGCCGGATCCGACCTCACCCGATTCCGGCCGTCCGCCCCGCTAGTCGTCGCCGTCGTTGCAGGCCCTCTCCGGCGACACCACCGCCACCACTAGACGCGGCGTGGAACGGCCGTTCGAACGCGCCCAACCGCGCTGCAAACGGCCCTCTGTTGGCGATTTCCGGCGTGGCCCGAGAGCCTCCGCCGCAGTTTCGGGTCGCCGGCGGCGAGACGCCGGCGCCGCTGACCTGGCACCGCACGGGGCCCACCCCTGGGTCACTGCCAGTGGGTCCCGTGGGCCCCTTTGACCGCATTGACCCGAGTCAACGTGCTGACTATGCACCTCCAGTCACTGACACGTAGGGCCCGCATGCTTAATCACTGTTTTTGCTAATTAAGTTAATCTGGTAATTAGTCTAGTCACTGACAGTGGGGTCCCACCCAGCTAATTAACCCAATTAGATAAATTAGTTAGCTACTGTGTATGACAGGTGGGCCCCACCTGTCAGTTTGACCAGTCAGTGGTCAGCCCAGTTGACTGCTGACTGGGTGTTGACCGGCCCCCTTGGCCCCACCTGTCATCCATTGTGGCTAGCCCACAGTGGGTGTAAAAGGTATCTGCACTGTTTATAATTCGAATTAAATAATTAAAACAATTTCAGAATATTGCTAAAACTTTAGAAATTCGTAGAAATTCAACCGTAGCTCAGATGAAAATGTTTTCTATATGAAAAATGATCAGAAAAATGAGACGAATCCAAATATGCCATCCACATACCTGCCACATGCCTCCATCACTGCAAACATGGAACCTTCCCCTCCGGATCGCCTGTCCGATAATTGCCTAAAGCCGGGAAAATATTTTCAGATATTTTCCCGCTCCATCTGTAACGTGTAGCACTGCGTTAGGTCACCCCTAGCACAGCATATTGCCATGTCATGCCTTGTGATGCATTTGTTTGCTTTGTATTTATTGTTTCTTCCCCCTCTTCTTCTCCGGTAGACCCCGAGACCGCCGCTGACACCGCTGGTTACGACTACGCCGCAGACAACCAGCCCCTTTCAGCAGAGCTTCCAGGCAAGCAAAACCCCCTTGATCATTCCTATATCACTCATTCTTTCTCTCTCATGCTTGCATTAGATTTTGCTACTATGTTCGATAGCTCCTATTCTGATGCATAGCCTGATTTTGTAACCTGCTGTTGATACTTTACCTGTTGTCCTATATGCTTAGTATAGGGTGCTTAGTGATCCATCAGTGGCCCCACACCCTTGTCCGTGTTGCCCTGCTTTGCTACCAGAAGATTCGATCAATGTGATCGATGTACAGAGACCGATCACACCACCAGCACCCCCCCTTAGTTGTACGACTCTGCAGAGCAACTATCGAGTGCCGAGGGTGATACCTCCTACCTCACTCCTGATGATATCTCTGTAGCAAAGCTAGTCGGTTGTGGGATACCGAGGGTGATTCCTCTTTCACCACCTCCGATGATGCCTCTGTCATGCAGCCCCTCAAGTGTGAACCCATCGAGGGTGATTCCTCCAAGTTCACCTTGACGGTTACATCGAGTGGGAATCCATCGAGGGTGATTCCTCGGATTCCCCCTTGATGTTACGGACACACTGTTACCTTTACACCGTTCCCTTTTTTGTTACTGTGGGACTGAAGGGACAGGCGGTACCACCCCGGTAGAGGTGGACCTGAGTTCCCGACAGTCTCTTGTGAAGTCGGGTTGAACTAGAGGGTACCCGCGAGATAATTATGCGGCACGGCCGGGCAGGCAGAGAACGCCCTAGAGAGGGATGGGCCTGGCCCTTGCCGTAAGTCCGCGAGACGGGGCGACAAGAGCACTGATCGTCACCGCGCGCTCCCAACACACTAATAGGTTTGGATATGTGATCCGAGTAGGCCTCTGACCTTTTCGCATTAACCACCACGCGGGATAAGTTATGGGCACTCGGCGTCGTACGATTCTCCTGAAAGCTCTGTCAGACGTCCAGTTCAGCTTTGTGGGCCTGTCGGGCCAGTGCCATCCATGATGAGGTGGTGCTCGTCCCGGCTCGTCGCACAACGACCCGGAGTGCTTAGGACGATTGGCCCATGACCCCTTCGCACTTAGGATGTAGACCGGTGGGGACCTCTCTGCGGAGCCAAGGTAGGACTACGGCGTGTCGATCAGCCGAGGCCGGGCATGACCCGGAAAAGTGTATCCGGCCAGAGTTAATCGGGCGTGTTGGGTAAGTTGGTGCACCCCTGCAGGAAAGTTATTTATTCGAATAGCTGTGTCCACGGTAACAGGACGCTCGGAGTTGTATCCCGATCTATTACAACTTGAACTGGATACTTGTGATACTTAACTGATATGATGGCTCTGGGATCACTTTCTCACAGGGAGTCAAGGAAGGATATCTGGGCGTTACTAATATATATTTATTACTACATGTTATGTTATTCTACTCTCTTCTGTTGCTGCAAGACACTGCAAGATGCTAGTCTTCGATAGGCTAGGCCTTCCTCTCTATTCTGGCGTTTCTGCAGTATAGTCCACAGATACAACCCCTTCCCTTTGATACCGATGCATACTTAGCATAAATCTGATGTAAGTCTTGCGAGTACTTTGGATGAGTACTCACGGTTGCTTTGCTACCTTTTCCCCCTACCCAATTGCTGCGATCAGATGACGGAGTCCCGGAGACAGCTGATCCTGCCGATGACTACTACTACTCCGACGGAGCCTACTACTACGTGGAGATCGACGATCAGGAGTAGATAGGAGGCTCCCAGGCAGGAGGCCTGCGCCTTTTCGATTTAGTTGTTGTTGTTTTGTTCAGTCTTCTTAAGGCAAACTTGTCTAATTATGTCTGTACTCAGATACTGATGCTTTCGCTGACTCTTGTGTAACTCGAGCTTATATATTCGAGCCCTCGAGGCCCCTGGCTTGTAATATAAAGCTTGTATTATTTTATTTTATGTCTAGAGTTGTGTTGTGATATCTTTTCGTGAGTCCCTGGGCTTGATCGTGTGCATTTGCGTGTATGATTAGTGCACGATCGAATCGGGGGCGTCACACATAGCACCGTGATCCTACAAGAGGAATCAAACAACCCTGCAAAATTAAAATACACGCATCACAATAGAGATACCCTCGAGTTCAAGACTACTGCAACAAAAAGGAAGACAAGGGTGCTAGAGGGCTCTACAATGTTTTTAGCAGACAGACTTTATTGATGATTTACCATAACTTTTGCACTTAATATAATCAACTTAGTATGGAAGCGAGAAGCAGGACTAGACAATTTAGATAGAGGTGATACGATGAGGTTGCCATGCATATTTCACCTCAAGAATAGAATATACAAACATAGGTATGTATACTACAACAAACTTGCATCTGCGGGTAGTCAAGATATTATATGCAACTATGCAAGAAAAGAGAATTAGATTAACCACGGTATGCATTAGGATAAAACAGTGCACAAATCATCTCAAGCAGGATTATCAAGGTGAAAATTGTACTGGACAGCACCTCGCCAGTGAAATCAATAGCCGGTTCCTCCTTTAGTAGCTCCTCATAATCGTCAGTTTCACTGATGAAACGGGCAGAGTGATTCCGCCTATGGTAATCACGGATCTGCAAACATGCAACGAACTGTAAATGAAAGAATAATCACCACTGAATAAAGAGTACAAGTTCAAGTTTTCGAATAAAACTGAGTTCTGATTTGCTGATTTGCATCACATATGTCGACCAGGGGGTCCTGATTGGCATGAAGTGCAAGATCAACATAGTGTAAAATAACCAGAAAACTCACTAGTATGTATGTAGTTTAATTTTCAAGGATCGTAATAAAACTTGTTCTACTCTTAATATTTTGCCTTTTTAGGGTTGACATGTCGGTAAGAAAACCTAGCAAATTATTGAATAATTTGGTTTTCTACCATCCAATTCTTTGGTATGGGAGTCCAGAGGTAAAATTATTAAAAAGAACTACCCACTAAACGACAATAGCATGGAATGCTTTTGGCGGTACATGAACGAACTACAGCATCGACGGCCTGGCTAGCGTCCTGCCACTTTCAACTGTTCTGATTCCATGGCGTGCCTAAGTGATTACTGGGTAGTGTCAGGCTGGATACAGTTTGATTATGTACCTCTTTGAGCCTTTCATAGTACTTGGGGAAGATGTCGCTTTGCACCGGCGCGGTAAGATGGGTGGAGATCTCATCCTTCCTAGCACCGTCCTTGTCTTCACAGATTTCAACCTAATTAAGAAAGTCATATTAGCAAAATTCACCTTATAAAGAGAAACAGACTATTCCCAAACTGCACTTCTTCACTCACAACAAAAAGGGGGGAAATAGCAGCACAATAATAAAAGTTGTAATATTATACACTGATTTTATCAACCCTCCCGCATATCTTGTTAAAAATAAAGCCGAAAAATCAATCTGTCTAGTTCGAATTTGGAATTCCCCAGGACAATAACTAGTGGAGCTAACACATAAGCAACCCTAGGCATCTCAATTCAAGATATTGCAAATTTGGAAAACCAATCCTAACCACAGAAAACAGAGATGCGACATCACGGAGCTCTGGCTGTGGCAGCCCTTGCCATCTCCTGTAGCGACGCCCGTGACCATTTTTTGGAAGATCGCCTTTCACTTCCTGAGCCGCCACGTCGCTCGTCTGAGCCGTTTGCCGCCTTCGCTGCAAATCGGCCTCACACGTTGGACGTTTCTGATCCTGGTATTCTAGCTCTTCCCATTGGCCCGCGGCAGCTGGTCCAACTTGCCAGCTGCTCCGCGTCATCGCTGCTCGCAGAGCGCATGCATGCTCCTCTGCGATCTCTGGGTCCGAGGCGTCCTCGCGTGCCGGCCTGCAGGCGGCGACCCATGCTTGACGCCTCTGCGCCGGGAATCCTGCCGCGGCCTCCGGGCCCACTACCGTGGTCAACTCCGACTTATCCTCAGCTCGTGGATCACGACAGCCCGCCTTTCGCCGGGCAGCAGATCACGGGATGTGACAACGGCGAGACCGATGCCGCCTGCCTGACGCCGCCTCGACTGCCGTCCTCCCACGCCGGTAGCCCGCATGCACGTCCGTTGGCCTCTTATGCCCATGCCCTCCTTGCTTCTCCTTATAGCATGCAACCCCCTGCATCCATCGGCACAGCTCGTCCCTCCCTCCCAAACGATTCAACGCCATGAACCGCTGCTTCCGGTGCTTGGCCCTTGACCACCAAGTGCGCGACTGCCGAGACCCCGTGAGATGCCGCAGGTGCTGGCGCGTGGGCCACACCCAGCATGGTTGCACGGCTATATTGCCCCCACCCAACCCTTTGCCAATCCTCAACTCTCCGCCCGCCATTGTTCCTAGCCCTTCTCCCTCGCAACCAACCCAGAGCTCTCCAACACCTCCCCAGCCCGCCACTGCATCCATGGCTGACTTCATCCCCCTTGAGCTCTCCTCCTCCGAGGACGAGCAGCCGCTCTCCCCTGCCTGTGCATCTCCACCCCGCATTTTCTCTTTCCCGGAGCAGACCGAGGCAGCGGAAGTCGAGGATGAGGCCATAGAGGAGGAAGAGGATCCGGAGGAGATCGAGTTCAAATCGGGGGAGGAGTCCACTGATTCGGACGCGACCCAATCCGTTTTTCTCTCTTCCCCACCTAGGCACCGTCGCGATTTCTCCAACGTCTTCATGCCATACACCCCCATTGAGCACTTCCAGAATCTGGCCTATGCCATTGTTAACCCCCCTCACCCCTCCCCCCAAGCCTGTATCCGGCGCGCGCTCGAAATCGGGGCGGGAAATCCCCCTGTGCTGATTAGGGCCTCATCCTATGGGGCGGGCTTGGTCGTGTTCGGCTCAGCCTATGAGCGAGAGATCTCCATCCTCAACAGCCCACTTAACTGTCCCATAAACACTGTCAGCCTCGTACGCCACGAAGACACCGAGAATCGTTTCCTCTTCCGTCTTGGCACGGTCTCTGCCCTTCATATCGAGGATTTCCCGCTTGAGTATTGGTTCACACCTACTATCCTCAACTCCATTGTCCCTTTCGCCTGCCCCATCGAGATTGATCCTGTCTACCTTACTGGAGTGGATTACTCCGCCGTCCTTGTTTCTGTCAAGTCTCGCAGCCTAACCGATGTGCCTCATACCATTCCTGTTCATGGCTTCTCCGGCCTCGGCGCTATCGCCTCCGTCCTCGTCATCCACTCCCAAGAGCTCCCGCCTGACCCAGCTTTCGGGGACATGGACTCGGACGACGGCGGCCACGGCGGTGGTGGTGGGGATGGTGGCGACGGGGGTAGTGCTGACTTCCCCGGCGGCATTGACCCAAACTTGTCGGCTCCACCTCCTCCACCAACCGACGAGGGCCACGACGACCGGGTGGTGCAGCTGCCCGGCGGCCTCACCATGATGGCGAACCACAAGCCACTGGTTTGCGCGGTGCCGTTCACGGCTCGCCCTAAATCAGTGCAGGTCAAGCTCTTCAAGGGCTTCTACGACGTGCGCGTTCAGGGCGTGAACGGCGAGCGCGGCTTCTACCGCATCCCCATGAGCCCGGCAGGCTCGCCCAAGCTGGTCGTCGCCAACCTGTCGGCGTGCTCCATCGGCTTCCTCGATCGGGTGGCTACCGTCAGGCCCTCCCACGCTCCCTTCACCGACGCCGAGGTGATCTGCCACGACTTTCGTGGCCGCGCCTTCACCCCGGGCTGCGATGGCGAGGAGCAGGCCATGCAGGCCGTCGCGCGCTTCGACGCCGGCCTCCCTCCGTTCCCAGACCCGCAGCCCCTGCAGATCGCCATCGACGCCCACGAAGACATCCCGCAGCAGCAGCTCTCACCCCCGCCCTCTCACACGCTCGCCGATCTCCCTCCACGCGCGGCTTCTCCAACAATCTTCTACACGCGCCGCAGCGCTCGCATCCGGGAAGGGGAACCCCCTAACCGTATGACAATACTGGAGAAGGCCAAACTAAGGACGGAAATGAAGCTGGAGGGCAGGAAGAGGGCGGCCCCGCGCACCGACCTGCTGCTTCCGGCGGAGGAGCTCATGGAGCTTGCCGTTGAGGGCGCGCCACCGCTTCCACGCAAGGATGCCATGCAGCTTGTTGTGGCCTGCGGCGTTTCTGAGATCGACCTCAACATGGTGCCCTCCTGTGACGATGTGTGACGACCTTCCCGATTATACTCAGCGGCGGCGTCATCACCTGCTTGCTACTACTTGCGACTGCAGCTACACCCGCCATTTTAGCTACAACTTTCTCCGTAGGACGCGCCGCTTGCATGCCTCCCCTACCGTGATCCCTACTTGCATTATTTTTCTTTTCCGTGTTTCTCTATCTGTTCCTGTGTTTTGTACCGCCTTTGTTAAAGTTACCGACTGTTCCATCGTATCTTTGTGGGCTTACCTCGCGCGGCTAAGCTTTGTTGCCTCTCTGGTTACCAATGATTAGAGAAATTTCTGTGATTTCATGGAACGTAAGAGGCCTAGGTAGGCACAAAAAGTGCACTGATGTGAAAGCGACTCTCTCATCCACCACCTGCTCTGTGCATTGTCTGCAAGAGTCAAAGCTCCAGGACATCTCCAAATTTAAAGCAATTTCCTTTCTCCCTCCAACCCTCAGAAACTTTCATTCGATCCCTGCTAATGGATCTGTCGGAGGAATTATTACCGCTTGGGATGACAGTTTTCTCTCCTGCTCTAAAGTGCTTGCGGGCAATTGTGCCTTAACTTGTTGGTTTGAATCGCGCACTGATGATCTATCATTTGCGATCACTAACGTCTACGCCCCCTGCGACTACACTTCTAAACCTATTTTCTTGCAATCTCTCGTCGATCTCCAGCTTCAAATCTCCTGCCCCTGGACTATCATTGGGGATTTTAACATCACCCTTAGACCATCAGATAAATCCACGACGCATTTCAACGTGCTTGAGGCCAATCTTTTCTCCTCTGCCATTAATTCGCTTCAGCTTCAGGATCTTCCCCTCCTCGATAGGCGCTACACCTGGTCAAACCAGCAGGACGTGCCCATTCTTGTTCGGTTAGATCGGGCGCTGGCCAATGTTGACTGGGCCACAAAATTTCCGGATACTTCTCTTTCATAGATTGCCAGGACAACCTCCGATCACGTTCCTATTCGTTTAACGGCAGCCACTTCTATCCCCAAGTCTACGGTTTTCCGCCTAGATCGATCGCTTCTCAACATCCCTTTGTTCAAAGAACGGGTGGCGGCGAATTGGGAAAGTGTGGGTACGCGCCATGCTCACCTTGGCTCTGCTGGAGTTCTCTCCCTTAAGCTAAAACGTACCAGGAATATGACCAAGAAGTGGATGTCCAATCGCCGATCACCTAAGATCCTAGCCCTAAACTGCCATGCCACTATCAATTTTCTTGACAAGATTGAAGAGGACAGGACCCTGACTCAGCTCGAGTCCGATCTTAGGATTGCGGTCAAGCTTTCGCTGCACCGTCACAATGCTGCCATTGCCGTCTACTGGAGGCAACGGGCCAAGCTTAAGGACTGCATTTTCGGTGACGAAAACTCGGCCTACCTTCATATCTGCGCCTCGGTTAGACACCGAAAAAATCAAATTAAATCCCTCAATGACAATGGCACCACATACACTGCGCACTGCGACAAGGAAACCGTTCTTTTGAATTTTTTCAAAAATCTGGTGGGCGTGACCTGCCCTGTTTCCACTTCTTTTGATCTGGACGGTTTGCTTCTTCCAAACTCAATTAACTCTGCTCAGGCCTCTGATATCTCTCGACCATTCACCTTGGAGGAAATAAAAGAGGCCCTCTGGGCCATGAAGGATGATGCAAGCCCTGGGCCAGATGGTTTCGGCTCCGCTTTCTACAAATCCAACTGGGGCCTCGTTAAAATGGATCTTCTCAACCTGCTCAATGATTTTCACGCTGGCAAAGCAGACCTGAAACGCTTGAACACAGCTTATATCGTGCTCTTACCCAAAAAAACGGACGCCTCTAAACCAGAAAACTTTCGCCCGGTGTCCCTCCAAAATTGTTCTGTCAAGCTTGCTGCTAAGTGTCTTGCTAATCGGACCCAGCCTCTAATTGACCATCTTATCCACTACGAGCAAACGGGTTTTATTCGGGGCCGCGGGATTGCCGAAAACTTTGTTCATGCTACCGACATTGTCCAAACCTGCTTTAAGCGTCGCCTTCTGGCAATTGTGATTAAACTCGACTTCCACAAGGCTTTTGACTCCGTGTCTTGGACCGCCCTTGCCGCGATCTTACGTGCAAAGGGGTTCCCCCCCATTTGGTGCCGTTGGGTCGATCACCTGAATTCTTCGGCCAGCTCGGCTGTTTTACTGAACGGGAAGCCGGGACCTTGGTTTCAGTGCCGTCAGGGCCTGAGACAAGGGGACCCATTCTCTCCCTATCTTTTCATTCTTGTCGCCGATGTCCTCAAGCGCCTAATTATCCAGGCTTCCACCAATGGCCTCCTTTCCCACCCAATTGCGGACGATATTCCTTGCACCGTCTTGCAATATGCGGACGACACTCTAATTGTTCTGCCACCCGATGCAGCTCAACTGCAAACCCTCAAACACATCCTGCTCCAGTTCTCTGAGGCCACCGGTCTCACCATCAATTTCCACAAAAGCACCTTCTCCCCTATCCACGTCGACCCAGAACTCTCTACCAGCCTTGCGGCCATTCTTGGATGTCTGGTTGCCACCTTTCCACAATCTTACTTAGGCTTGCCTCTCTCCACTCATAAGCTCAACCTTGCGGACTTTTTCTTCATCATTGATAAGGTAGACAGGCGATTAGCCGGCTGGAGGGGCCTTCTTCTGTCCTTGGCCGGGAGGGCAATTCTTGTCCGCTCCGTTCTCCGTGCTCTGCCAATCTATGCTATGAGTGTTCTTCTTCTTCCTGCGGGTACTGTGCACAAGATCGAGAAACGTTGTCGGGCCTTCTTCTGGACAGGGCAGGACACGGTTACCGGGGGCAACTGCAAAGTGGCTAGGGACATTGTGTGCGCACCTTTCATTAATGGGGGCCTCGGCTTCCTTTCACTCCCGCAAATGAACCTTTGCCTTCTCCTCAAGCACATTTCTAAACTGCATGACGTCCAAACCACAAGAGAACCTTCCTACCTTGTCACCAAGTACGGCTGGTCCAGCGCACATGACGTGGGCATGTCGGATAATCACCATACTCCTATTTGGCGTGACATCATGAAAGGTCTTGAGTTCTTTAGATCAACCACCATGGTGCAACTCGGTAACGGAGCCACTACCTCCTTCTGGCTCGACCTTTGGCTCCCTCAATCCACCCAAACCATAGCCCAACTTTTCCCAGCGCTGTTTTCCCACTCCAACAGGATCCACACTTCTGTGGCTCGTGCTCTGGCTTCGAGCGACCTAACCTTGGACCTAACCCCATGGCTGTCCCACACGGCCGAATGCGAGCTCACTGAATTATGCAATGTTTTGGCTTCGGTAAGCGTGAATTTGCAGGTGGCTGACAGAAGGATTTCGAGGGATGCAGGCAAGCCGCTAACCACCAAGCTGGCATACCAGGCGGTTTGGAAGACGAGGCCCACTGACACCATTGCCCCGGCCATCTGGAGAAACTACGCCCCAAATAAATGCCGAATTTTTATCTGGCTTGCCAACAAAGACCGACTGTTCACGAACGCGAGGCGCTTCAGGCGGGGCATCGCCACTTCCGCCGCTTGCCTTTTCTGTAGCCAATGTGAAACCATCGAACACCTCCTTTTCGGATGCCGACAGCTCGCTCCGCTTTGGGCGGCGCTGGACAGCCTTTGCCATGCTACACCCCAGGGGATCCTACAAGCCTGGAAAGGTGACTACAACAACAAAACTCGATCCACAGTTCTGCTGGCCGTCCTCTGGAATATTTGGAAACGACACAACGCCAAGGTTTTCCGAAATCTACACCTTGAGCCCCACACTATTGCTAGTTCAGCGGCTGACGATCTTCGACTATGGTCCCATCGTTGTAAGAATGTTCAAAAACAAATTATGCTCCGTGACTGGGGCTCCATGTTGTTCCATCTGGCCGGGAGAATATAGTCCCACGGCACAATGTAATTTTCTTTTCTTTCTACTTCCTCTACACCCCATGTATTTCTCGTGCCCCTGTGCTTTGTAACACCCCTGACGGTTGATAATAAAGGTTCAGGCAGGCGTAAGCCCGCCGTTGACGCGTCAAAAAAGCAGACAGGCATTAAGCAAAGCTACAGCCACTAAATCAAGCATTAAGCAAATTTGGAGGGGCGTACGAGCTTGTCGGAAGTGGAGATGACGAGGTCGAGCATGCGGCGGACACGGTGGGACTGGAAGAGGCGGTGACGGGCATTGGCGGGATCTCGCTGCAGCTCGTGTACCATCAGGCGCTCTAACCGCTCGAGGTCCTCGTGCGCCACCCTCGTGGCCTCCAGCACTGACGATGCCATCGCTGCCGATTCAGCCTAAAAAGCACCATTACAGATATGCATATCAGTATTGGGACAATTCAGGTACGGAAATACTGCATTTCTGAGAAGTGCCAATGCGGGGATACGTTCGACTATTTAAAAAAAATGTGTCGTTGCTAGGAATTGCCTTGCTATTTTCCTCTTTTCCTAAGCATAGGGAAGGCGCAGACTAGCCGACAGTTTGCCTAGTTGTGTTCATCATGTCATAGCCACTTGCACACAAAGCAAAATCATGGCACAACAGCCACCATTTCATACAAAATCATGTCATAACAGCCACGACACAGCACACAACAACACATTTTTTTTTTTTTTTTGGAAAACAACAATACAAAATTTTGGCTAGCAGCTGCCATGCAAACATGTTGAACAACATGAGGGAGCTCGGTGAATGGCAGGGCGAGCTCACCTCGGGGTTGGGGGAGAATACTCGTTCGGGCGGCGGCGGGAAGGTGACTCGGAGTGAGCTCGGGGGAGGACGGCGAGCTTGGCCGACGGGGGCGGCTTGCTGAGATCGGTCGACGGCCGCCGGGTATGGGGAGGGAAAGGGTCGGCGCGGGTGGCGGCGGGGAGTACGGAGGGAAAGGGTCGGGGAAGGTTCGCTGCGGTCGACGGCCGGCGGCGGGGTGGCGATAGGAGAGGGCTTGGCTGCGTCGGGGCAGAGAGCGCTCGGGGTCGAAGGGGTACGTAACTTGGCGGTGGCAATTACGACGTCATTTCGCCAAACTCTGGCTCTTCTTACACAGTTTCAGCATTTGCAAGACCGAAAGTACAATGGGTCTCGGGTCCCATTGCACATAAATCGAAAAAAAATGTTTAAAAAATTCAGAAAGAGTCAAAATTTTCTTTCTTTCTTCAAATCAAACATGATCAAGTAGTACACTCGTGTAAAAAGTTTCGTGAAGGAATAGCTGCAACCGACTCCAGGGTAAAAAAAAACTCTAAGATTACAAAAAGCGTGAATTGTAACTTTTAAGTGTCGATTTTGTTTTTTCCGTCTAGATACCACGAGAGTCATTCCTCCACGAAACTTTTCACACGAGTATTACCCTAGACCATGTTTGTTACAAAAATGTTTCAGAAATTTTCAGCTTTTTTATTTATCTAAAATTATTTTTTCATTTCAGGTGCATTGGCCCCATGTTCCAAAGATCCGCGTCGAATCAGAAGAACCCTCAAATATGTTGGGATTACCTACTGCTAGTTAAGGAAGAGTAGCACCAATATAAAAGGTGGATTGTTCTACTACTCCTTTTAAAATGAGAAAAGAGAGAAACAACACGCGCTCGCTCACTCAATCACACCACGCCACACCACACAATGCGCACGCCGCGTTTGGTGAATCGAGTTTGAGTTCAGGCTAATGTTATGCGTCTTGTTGGGAGAACTTTTTTTTTTGCTTGGTAGTGCACTGCATAGGTCTAAGTGTATGTGTCAATACTCAAGCTCGTCGTGGACACATTTTGTATTTTTAGAAAGTTCTTACACCACGTGTCAGTTGCATCTGTTCACCTTCGCACGTGTCCTCTCTATGTAGATAAGATGCACATGAGAGAGGCTGCACGCAGAACACACAGGCATGCGCGTGCGCGCACATACACACATGCTGAATTCCTGGTGTTGAGCCGCGCACATACACACATGCTGAATTCCTGGTGTTGAGCTGCCTCTCCGGCAACCCCATCCCGGCATTTGCGTGCACCCGTGCAGGAGAGCAGGCCTTTGAAACCATGTCCCTTTAGAACCTGCACCGGGTGAGAGACGATAAGATTTTTGGGGAACGTCTAAACGCGATTGCTCGCTCAAGTTCGACTAGATCCTCAACATCAGTCCGCCTACTTCCTCTATGCCGGCGAGCTCTTCGTCTGCACCACCATGGCTGATGAAGTTGTTGCATCGGAGTTTATGGAGCCCTCATATATATGTCATGAACCTTTCCTTGGTGACATGCGCCCTTGATCTATATGTGTATGTGTGTTTGACGTTTCTTAGTCCATCGTATGCGATTTGCCATGTTAGTAACCTAGTGACGATGCTAATCTAAATTAGGCTTAACCAAATACTGTCTAATCTCCTAACACAATGCACTCACAAGTCACAAGGTCTTCCATGGTGGCCACACACCGCACATTGGTGTCTTACATGACCAATAAAAGTTTTGGTGTTAGTAGTTCTGGTAGAAGCGGAGGAATAGGAATCTTTTGGAATGATGAAATAAAGCTGGAAGTTATTGGCTACTCTGATTATCATATTGATGTGACAGTTGAGGAAATGGTAGAAACGCAGGTACGGATCACATTTGTCTATGGAGAAGCCCAAGTAAATGAAAGGTATAAAACATGGAACATGCTACGGGGTATTGCCGGCACTAGCAATCTGCCCTGGGTTGTGATTGGGGACTTCAACGAAGTCCTGCATGCCAATGAACATGAGGGAGTTGGTAACCGGAGTCAAGCGCAAATGGATGCTTTCCGTGACGCACTAGACACTTGTGGCTTAACTGATATAGGCTATCATGGGATTAACTGGACTTTTGAAAGGAAGGTCGCGGGAGGGACATTTACTAGAGTTCGCCTGGATCGAGCAGTTGCAAATCCTGACTGGAATCTTGCTTTCCCAACAGCTACTCTAGAGCACAAGAGTGCGGCGAGTTCTGATCACGTTCCCATCCTCCTACGTCTTACTGATGATCATGCATGCAAGAGGGGACCACGCCCTTTTAAATATGAACTGTGTTGGGAACGAGACGAGTCTTTACCGGCTGTGCTGAGTTCTGCTTGGGCGCGACCCCCGGGAGAGACAGTAGCAGCGATAAGAGACAAATTGAAGCATGTCTCTGGTGATCTGTCCGCGTGGGATCGAACGCATTTTGGCAGCGTTAGACAGGAGATTAGCAGATTAAAGAAAGAGCTTCAGTCACTACGCGAAGCCCCAGGCAGATCAGGACCGTCTCACGCGGAATTGAAAATCTCTGAACGGCTTGTTGAATTATTCCATCGTGAAGAAATACTTTGGCGCCAGAGGGCCAGAGTTGAATGGCTGATTCATGGTGACAAAAACACTTATTTTTTCCATCTACGCGCTAGTAGGAGGAGGAGAAAAAATCAAATAAAAGCTCTACAACGAGCGGATGGTCAAGTAACAGAAAATATAGCAGAGATGGAGGCAATGACTACATCGTTCTACAAGGAGCTTTACACAACTGAAGGTGTGCATAATATGGAGCAAGTCCTTGAGACAATTCCACATAAGGTAACCGATGAGATGAACGAGGCTCTGAATGCCCCCTATAGCCAACAGGAGGTAAAAACTGCACTTTTCCAAATGTTCCCAATAAAGGCCCCAGGACCCGACGGGTTCCCGGCACATTTTTTCCAGCGGCATTGGGAGGTTTGCGGTGACGAGGTAACAAGTGTGGTTCTGAAAATTGTTGAGGGCACAGAGTCAACTGCGTGCATTAATGAAACAGTCTTGGTACTCATCCCGAAGGTAAAAAATCCCACGCTCC
This sequence comes from Elymus sibiricus, assembly GCA_039707655.1. Classification (NCBI taxonomy): domain Eukaryota; kingdom Viridiplantae; phylum Streptophyta; class Magnoliopsida; order Poales; family Poaceae; genus Elymus; species Elymus sibiricus. The sequence goes on from CM077676.1 coordinate 314,915,729, forward strand.
TCTCATAGTTTCGTCCTATCAGTCTGTGTAATGTCCTATACAAGATTGCTTCAAAGGTAATTGCTAACCGTTTGAAGCTAGTTCTGCCAGACATTATTTCAGAGGAGCAGTCAGCTTTTGTTCCAGGAAGGTTTATCACTGACAACATCATTGCAGCATATGAGTGCCTCCATTTTATGAAGAGAAACAAGGCAAAGAAACACCAAGCGTGTGCTCTAAAGCTGGACATGATGAAGGCATATGATAGGCTTGAGTGGTCTTATTTGAGGGCAGTGATGCTGAAACTAGGCTTCTCATTAAGGTGGGTGGAAGTAGTGATGAGCCTTGTAACATCTGTAAAGTTTTCGGTTATGTTCAATGGGAAACAGTTAGAAGAGTTTGAGCCATCAAGAGGGATCGGACAAGGGGACCCAATATCACCTTACTTGTTCTTGATAGCAGCAGAGGGCCTGTCGTGCCTACTAAAATCACAAGGAGAGTCATCCAATCTGCATGGTCTACAGGTGGCACCTACGGCCCCACCAGTGAACCATCTATTATTCGCTGATGACAGCCTGCTATTCTTCAAGGCAAATAGTAATGGAGCTATAGAGGTTAACCAGGTTCTGGACACTTACTGTCAGGCTTCTGGACAGAGAATAAACCATGCAAAATCAACTATCTTTTTTAGCAAGGGAGTTCCGGAGACTACAAGGGGAGAGATAAAAGGCTTTCTGAATGTACCCAACGAAACATTAAATGAAAAATATCTTGGTATGCCATCAGATATTGGGAGTTCCAAGAATGGTGCCTTCAAATGCCTAAAGGACCGACTTTGGAGTAAGGTGCAAGGCTGGCTGGAGAACACAATGTCAACAGCAGGGAAAGAGGTCCTAGTGAAAGCAGTTGCGCAAGCGGTACCGGTTTTCTCCATGCCATGTTTTAAGCTCCCGAGGGGTTTGTGTGAACACTTGAATATGATGATTAGGAAATTCTGGTGGGGATGCAAAAACGGGAAGCGAAAGCTACACTGGGTGTCATGGAAGACGATGACCCAACCAAAAGGCATGGGTGGTCTAGGATTTAAAGATTTTGAACTTTTTAACATGGCCATGCTCGCCAAACAGGTGTGGTGTTTACTGCAAAACCCCGGTTCATTGAGTGCTCGGCTGCTCAAAAGTGTGTACTACCCCAACTCTTCAATCTTGGAAGCAACTTTAGGAGGACATCCAAGCCAGGTTTGGAGAGCTGTAATAGAAGGAAGGGACACCCTTAAACAGGGTCTGATTCGGCGCATAGGCAATGGGGAGACCACAAATATATGGAATGACCCGTGGCTGCCACGGGAGGAGATGACGAGGCCGTATGTCTGCAGAAGCGCTAACCCACCGATGCTAGTGGCAGAGCTAATTGATCAAACCTCAGCAAAGTGGAACCAACAGCTAGTCAAAGAAGTATTCCTCGGGATGGACGCTAAAACAGTTTTGGCAATTCCCCTCTGTACACACAATTTGCAAGACTTCTGGAGCTGGAACCATGAACGCACTGGCTGTTTTTCGGTCAAGTCAGCATACAAGATGTTGGTTGCGACGCGACAGAGGAGAGAAGCCTAGCTGGAGGGTTCTTCTGGTTCGTCAAGTACAGCGCAAGAGGAAGGTTCATGGAAGAGTATGTGGAAAACACAAGTCCCGTCGAAAGTACGAATGTTCCTGTGGCGGCTCGCGAAACACTCTATACCTACTGAAGATGTTCGAGCCCATCGGCACATGACTGACAATGGGTACTGCGGTTTGTGTGGATCGCCTGACTCGTGGAGGCACTCCCTTGTGAGCTGCACCACCTCCAAATGCATATGGGCGCTAGTTGATGACGATTTGGCTCATAAGCTAATATCCATCACCGAACCTAATGCCAAGCAGTGGTTGTTCACTCTCATGGAATCACTGTCGCATGATCAGTTTGTGCTTCTTTCGGTCACCTTATGGACGATTTGGGCAGCTCGACGCAAGGCCATTCATGAAGGTATCTTTCAGACTCCACAAGCCACATTTTCTTTTATCAAGAATTACATTATTGAGCTAGACCAAATAAGAGGGACCAAGCCGTCACGTACTGGGCATGCACCACCAGTGGCACAACAGCGACCCAAAGCCCCTCCAACTGGATACGCCAAGATCCATGTCGACGCGGGGGTAAGAAAAGGGAGAGGTGGATCTGCAGCGGCAGTTTGCCGTGATGGCAATGGTCAGTACCTGGGCAGCTCATCGCTTGTAATAGAAGGAGTTGAAGATGTGGCCACTCTGGAGGCCATTGCATGCAGAGAAGGGATTGCTCTAGCAGCGGATCTTAATGTCCAGAATTTCATCATAGCATCGGACTCGAAGCAAGTAGTCTCTGATATTGCCAGATGCAGCAGAGGCATATATGGTGCAATAATTAGTGAGATCAATCTTCATTTTTCTCAACTTCATTGTAATATTACTTTTGAAGGTCGTGCTGTTAATTATGAAGCACATAGTCTAGCCAAGTTTAGTCTTTTACTAGGTGCGGGGCGCCACGTCTGGTTGGGCCAACCCCATGACCTAAACTGTATCCCACTATCGGTGGACTTTGATGAATAAAACTTGGTTCACCCCTAAAAAAACATATTTCCCTCTTTTAGAGATGAGTTAGCTCCAGAAGATTTACAAATTTAAAACATGCCTCCTCGATCATATCAAGTATGCCATATTATTTTTTGCATATTATAATTAGTGTTCACTATTATGGCTAATAAGAATAGTCTCAATGCCATATACAATCACTACAACATTTCCCATTATAGCCGAGGGTCCAATCACCGTCGGATATTTACGTTCACCGTCGGCCACCCTAATAACCGACTGGTCACCGTCGGCTATCTCCCGTCGGCCTTGCTTCGTCGGCCATTACACTTATAGCCGACGGTACCGTCATATAATATTGCATCCAACGGTAGTAGGCCGACGGTGAACCGTTAGACATAATTTGATCATTGGAAGCTTGACGACGCTTATAGCCGACGGTGAACCATCGGATATTTATTTACCTGAGGTTATTGCGTCCCATCAACTTTCTTAATAGTCGACGGTATATTTGACTATCAAAGTTATTTATAACCGAGAGGAGTGCCAAACCATTAGTTAGTATGATTACCGATGGTACATAGAACCCTTCGGGTATACCTTTAGTTGAGAACTTGCCAGCACCATCAATTCGTAAATTCACCAACGTTTCGAAGTCCGTGTGGACGTATTGTGTACCTAAGAAGTTTGTTGCACCTTAGGAAATAAGTCACCCTTACAAATTGCTTGCATCGAGGGTTGTTGCATACAAAGAAATTGTGATTCACGACGACAATATTTTGAAATATTGGCATTTCAAATACATCTCTTTATCACACAACTACACATGACCAAATAAAATATATTATATTTAGCATAGCATCAAAAAGTATATAACATGTCTAATGAGTTGAATCAATATTACATTGGCCATAATGATGCTTCTATGAAATGTCAAATGCAAACAAAATAGTAACTAAGATATAATGATCCAAACATTTTGCATAATCTAAATTGTCCGTGAACTTCATAACTTCACTTGGTTGGATGACTCGAAGATCATCAGGCTCATCACCATTATCGTCGTATTGATCATAATGCTCATCACCATACATATAATCTCCCACATTGCCATGGATACCATTGTGATCACTAGTACCTTCAGCATTATCACAACCCGCTTTATCTCCAATATTACTTCCCAATACCTAAGAATTATAAGAGTAGTTATAAGTGAGATGAAAAATGATATAATGTAGCTGAAATTTATTTGAGCTAGAGGGAACAAACTTACTTGTTCAGGAATCATCTACACATTGACATAGAAATTACATCCTAGTAAGATTTATTAGTGTTACGCCAATACTTCAAGGAATACTTAAATCCTTTTCCAACCATACATCTTGTGAATAGAAACTGAAAAGTGACATGAACAACTAAAATGAAATAACTCTATTGTTTTCCACTTTTTATGAAAAAGGTTATACAGACTAGTAAGTCTAGATCTTTTAATACACAATTAACTGCTATTTGTGATAACTTGTTTTAGTAATGAACTCTACAAGTTAACCAAGAGGAACGGTTTATCAACCTAAAGTAAAGAGTAAGTAAAACTAAAATCCACATCAACGCCTATGTGTTCATAATTTATTATATGGAGAACGAAAATGCCAAGGCGACACAGACAACATGATTCAGGAACAAGATAAGATGGCAAATCTACTATCAATTAAAGAAAATTCTGGATCTGTACCATTAAAACGACATAATTTTTGGGAAAATATCATGGCAAGATCTTAATTTAGATACGTAGAAGTGAAAAGAACACTCCCTCAGAAAATACACCATTCCACGGGTCATATGTTTCAGTTCATTGCCTCAATTGATGCCTTTTCCACCCTTCTATTTTTGCCCCTGACCTACACACCCATGTCTCGACCGAAAGGTATGCACCTAGGGCCAGCAAACATAACACACGCACGAGATACTAGAATATCTTAGGGTGTTCTATTCTCTTGTACTAGTAGTTTTGCAAGCATAGTTGTGTGAATCGTACACATTTGACATCCTAGATAGCATGGATTTGACATTCAGAATCAATCAGACTATATTAACTTGGGTTGAAACCTTAGCTTAGACTACAAATAAGTATTAGTATATTACTGGTGAGGAATTGGTACGATGGAACCAAAGCGGTGGTACGTACAACTAGTAGAATTTGGCCATATATGTTAGGTGGATGTGATTGCTTGGACAATGAAAATCCAGATGAATGGAAACATACGTACTCCAGCATGTATGAATTAAGAAAAAGCGGATGGATGAGATTTGATTATGGTGATACGGTACCTCTTTGGAACGATCAAACTTCTGGCTGGGTAGGGAGAAGACCTTGCCTCGGGCGGCTGTTCAGCTAGAGACGTGAATCTCCCGCCCCGACCAGCGCAGAACATCAGCCCACGGCGATGGCCGCCAATTTGCACGCCACACCGCTCGGCCATCAGCCCTGCGCCCCTGCCCCCCCGCTCGCCCATCAGCCTGTGCCGCCGCCGCTCCCACAACAGCATGCGCCGCCACTCGCCGTTTCCCACCACCATCGCTCCCACAACAGCATGCACAGCTACTCGCCGTTTCCATCCACCATCGCTCTCCATACTTTGCTGCATGAATAAAAGAAAATAAGAGATCAAGGCGAGGAGAGAGAACAAGTCCCGGGGAGACAAAGGAAAGGAGGCACTGACCTAGCACCGTAACTTGCCGAGTGTTGCCGGCCGCTGCCAGAACGTATGAGAGACGGGGTCTGGGTGGAGAACTGCTCCAGGCTCCCCGGCCATGGGTGATGTGGAATGGAGAGGTGAGTGGGGATGAGGCTAATCTGGAGCTGGGCGGTGGCGAGGTTCACAAAGGCCGAGTGAGTGGTTAGAGGAAGTTGAGATCGTGGCTTCGTGTCGTGTGGGCTATTTCGACTTTTTTTCGCTTCGCGCGCTTTTTTTTTTTTGCACCTGGACTTTGTGTCAGCTGAAACTTTCACCCTGCGCATGTTGACAACATTTAGAAACACGTTGCGGAATTTTAAACTCAATGTATGGGGCTGCGAAAATGCACTTTTTTAAAAAAGGAGGATGACCCGGCCTGGTAACGCACACAATTATTTCATGAAGACCTTACAAAGTAACACCATCTACAGCCGGACCCCTCGTACCTGTCTCAAACGTCCGGGCGGCCGCCCGGTCACTGACCGATCACGAAATTTCGACGCAACCGGACCTCTCAAACCGGCCTCAAACGCCCGGGTCGACCGACACCCCTCATATCCAGCCCAAATAAGGGACGGATATGGGGGAGCCCGGGCGCGCCCGCCAAGTTTGCGTGACGGCGGGGCCCCATGCGGACTCGCACAGAAACTCGATGGTCCAACGGGCGTCTCGACCGTCGCCGCCGTGTAAATGTCGTGTGGCGCCGCTCTGGCTCACCGCCTGAGGCCATAGCCGACTATTTAAGCCGGTCGGTGTCCCCCAGCCCTGGCACATTCACCTCCTCCCTCCCTTCGCCGCCAGCAGAGCCCATCCGCCCACTCTCCGGCGTCGGTATGGTCTGCCGTGGGATCATCACCTACGCTATGCTCACGTCGGAGTGCCGGATGCAGATCGTGGCGGAGATACAGGCTCGGCGTGCCACCAGCATCGCGACGCGTCTCGCTCCGGACTCGACGGAGACGAAGGAGGAGGAGCCGGAGAAGGAGCTGTCGGGGCCGATGGAGGAGGACGAGCCGAAGATCCATGCTCCGGGCTTGAACATGGCGGAGGTGGAGGCGGAGTTTGCCGTTGCCCAAGCCGAGGAGATGGCGGAGCAGCGGGCCATCCTGGATTCCATCCGGGATGAGCCCGAGGTGGAGGCCAACCGCCGGCTCAGCCGGCAGAGGCAGGATGACACCCTCTTCGACGATTTCGGCGCGAAGATAGCGGCAGAGGAAGCCGCAATGGAGCATCCAGAGGCGCCGGAGGGGTCCGCATCGACGGAGCTGGAGGGGACAGAGCTACGGCTGCCCCACGTTTATGCATCGGAGGGGACGAAGATTGTCGAAATCTCCGACGAGGAGTAGTTAGTTTGTATGTAGTACGTAGGTTTTTATGTGTGCATGCTTTTGTATGGATTTGGGAATCTAGTATGAGATGTCCGGTTGCAGCTGTGTTTATTTGAGGCGTGCCCGGTCACTCCCCGCGGACTCTCCCGGGCGGGTCCACGAGCGTTTGAGTGGTCATTTTTGCAAGTTCCGACTGTAGATGCTCTAATACATCAATGAGTCTGAAGCCACCTACCTGGCAACATCGGTCGATACTCCTATGAACTTTTTGAAGGAGGTGCACATGGTCAGGGCTGCCTTCCTAGACCTCACACGAATGCCAACATCTAAAACCGGAGGCCTCAATCAAGCCGCCTAACGGCGGGTCGGGGGCACAAACCAGTCCAACGAACTCTTAGCGGGCACCGCATGCCCATGCTCAAGAGACTACCACCATCGTCTTTCGTTGATCCATCTTTAGAACAGGTACTCACGCATTGACCTTGCAAGGTCTGTCATCGATGCCGCCATAACGCCAGACAACGCCACCTCCCTACGCGCGCCCAGCCTGACACAACTGTCGCCGAAACCCTACAATGCCATGCCGCAATGACTCCACGTCGTCGATGCGTCACATGGAACGCAGCTCCACTTCAGAAACGTTCCACTAGTCTCTTGAGATGATGCATACATCAAAGAATGACGACCCCAAGGGGGGTGGACAACACAAGTGCGCCGCCATCATCCGATCAACTCATCAAGGGTTTCCCCCGAAGGTAGTCAGATGAGTAGAGAGCTTCACCTCGATGATGCCTTCAAGAAGGAAATGACATCAGTGCATCACCATCACCTACTTCGGGAACTGACGGAAGACAAGATCTTCACCCGGATGGTCGGATCTACTCCACGAGACTCCAACCGACAACTATGCATCTTCCAAACCACCTTCAAAGCCATAGATATGGCCGCACATATCATACGGAAATGATCTGGAATATAACAACAGACATTCCACAAGTTTGTCGATGTTGCCCATTGAAACATATCATCGAAATTGAAAGTTAACAGTAAGTTATTGATATCCCCCGTCGGGTATTTTCTCAAATACCGAGAGTCAAACAGGTAGCGTCGGCCAGTTTCACTCATAGGTGAGAGTATTGCTTTCACTTTCAGCTATTAAATGTCACCGTTGGGTATTAGATGTAATACATGTGGGTGTAACAAAAACCGTCGGGCATTACATGTAATCCCCGTGGGTGTATAAAAAACCGTCGGGCATTACATGTAATCCCCGTGGGTGTAGCAAAAACCGTCGGGCATTACAATGAACCGTCGGGCATTAAGTTGGATACCCGAGAGTTGGATTTTCACCGTCGGGCATTTTAGTAGACCGTCAGTTATTAATGGCAATACATGTGAGTTGGCAATTACCGTCGGCCATTAACACTACCGTCGGCTATTACTATAATAACCGACGGCCCTTCGGCTATTAGATTTCACCGTCGGAAATATGGGGATTTCTAGTAGTGAATAAGAACTCACACTCAAGGATGTCATCTACCATCTCGTTGGCATCGGAGGCATGGAAAAGATGGCACGTGAGCACGAGGAGGCAAGGGAGGCTACGCGAAGGGGCTCTCTCTAGGTCAGAGGAGCCGTGGGAGGCGATGCCGACGACCATAGGACCTCCTCGCCGACGAACCGAGCCATGACTAGGGTTCACCGCGAGGCATGTTCGGAGGTGGAAGTCAGCATGATGACATGGAGTCGGTAGTGGTGGGTCCCGTTCGGTAGTTGGCGGTGCTGATTAATAGTTTGAAAGTGCATCCCCGAGATACCGTATTGGTTTCGGTGATTTATGACAAAATCATTTTAGAGGACTAATGATTTCAATAAGCTTGTTTTAGAGACTATGACTGATTTTCTTATGCCGTCCCTGGGCTATAGGTGGAACATCAATGATGATGTTACTGTTACATTTTTCGTTCAAACAGGTTACAGCTACTACATTGCCACCTCAAAAGAAGTAGTTCCTAGCTAGTAGCCACACACATGGAGCGACTCACGCAGCACCAACCAATTAAAGTTTCGTGAATCTTCCATAGCTATTCATTTGGCCTCGCTCGACGTCACGCGGCTCTCGTGACCTTATGTCCCCGATGGATGTCGCCGGCCACACGCCCCTCGACGACGACGAGATGAGCAGCGTGTGATCCTCGTCGCCCCGCCCATCCAAGCGAAGATAAGACGCCCACTCCCTTCCCTCCACATGGCACCCACCCCCAATCCCTTACTTATTCCCGCCCCCCTCCCTCCTCCATCCCCTAGCTCGCTCGCCTATCCTCTCCAGCTCCTCAGCCACACACAGAGAAAGAGCGTACCAGCTCCAGCTAGCTAGCTTGCAATGGCCGCCGCACTGAGCCTCCGCGCGCCCTTCTCCCTGCGCGCCGTGGCGCCACCGGCGCCCCGCGTGGCCCTCGCGCCCGCGGCCCTCAGCCTCGCCGCCGCCAAGCAGGTGCGGGGAGCCAGGCTCCGCGCGCAGGCGACGTACAAGGTGAAGCTGGTGACGCCCGAGGGCGAGGTGGAGCTGGAGGTCCCCGACGACGTCTACATCCTGGACCAGGCCGAGGAGGAGGGGATCGACCTGCCCTACTCCTGCCGCGCCGGCTCCTGCTCCTCCTGCGCCGGCAAGTTGGTGTCCGGCGAGATCGACCAGTCCGACCAGAGCTTCCTCGACGACGACCAGATGGAGGCAGGGTGGGTGCTCACCTGCCACGCCTACCCCAAGTCTGACATCGTCATCGAGACCCACAAGGAGGAGGAGCTCACCGCATAAGCTGCTATACCTATCTCTCTTTGCAAGAGGATCGAGCTGATACCATATTATCTCCTGTCATGCATGCATGGACATCGCCGGATACACCGATTTGTTTGTGCTCGAATGAATTGCTCGATGCATGGTTTGCTCAAGTAATAATGTCTTCAAATTACCTTTTTGTACCGTAAGATATACTACTCTCGTAATACTAGTGTGTACGTAACTCAACGTACTGAAATGAATCCTGATGGCTGAGGTGTCTCTCTGATTAATAATATCTTCTTTTTACTTAAGATAAGAGACTGCTGAATGTTGATTTCCAGGAATGGTAATGCGTATGGTCACATTAATGAACATACTTTCTTCTATCCAGATAATAGGTGCATGTTTTTTTTGAGGACATAATAGGTGCATGTTACGACTTGTTTCAATATGGGTTGCACAATTTCCTCATTTTTTTTGTTTATACCTTGCAAAATGATTCAGGCTAGCGAAATGTTTGGTACATGGTCCTCATTTTTTCTTAAAAGGGGTAATATATTAATTTCAAGATGACACCAAATACACTAGTCTTCTCAACAACACAATTCAAGAGGTACCTACTGTGAGGATGCACACATCAAAATTATATTTAAAAAAAGAAGGCATAACCCCACCGAAGCAATCAACAACAGCAAAACATCAACTTCAACCCCCCCCCCCCCCCCCCCCCCCCCCCCGACTACGAGAAATATTCTCCAGCAACGATGTCGGCAGAAAGGGAAGGAGCGGTGCACAATTACCGTCATCGCCTAACCCAACCACTAAGTTTATTAGCATTGCAGTACAAGCTTGACTTTTTGGTGAACTAATCCATACGCAACGCACCATCTAATTCACCAAAAGCTCGAGCTGAAAGAGAGGGCAAATCATTATACCCTAACACTCTTCTTCTCTCTATGCTCCATTGTAATTACGGCATGTGTATTAGAAGCAAGGGTGTATGATTCGAAAGCAAAACAATAATAGTCTAGACCTTATAGCAAAATGTGCAGAAATTGCAAAATGTTGATATTGAGGACAAAATCCCAGATAGAGATGTTTGAAAATTTCAAGTTCCAATCCCACTTTAGTCAAGTAGCAACTACAACACCTTGTACGATTTACTACCTACCTACCACCTCACCCAAAGATCATTTTTTGTCATTTTATTCAGAATCCCAAAACTCTGAATATAATAGGGAGGGCTACACTTAGTTTTCACGTTATTAACTTGGTTTTAAAATTCACAAAAAAATCTTGGTTTTAAAACAAATTTCTTTATTGCAAGTTATATGCATCTAACCAATTTACACATCAGTTCAATCTTTTTATCTCTAGTAAATCATAATGATGAAATATGCCATAGTTGAACTATTAGGTTTTGTGACAAACGGTTTAACGGACATCCTTTGGAAATCCCACCTCTCAACTAAGCGAGTAAAATGCACAGAACCACCACAATAGCGGCGTGATTAGCAGAAAACCACCACTTTAGAAATCTTTGCACTTTGCACCGTACCGAAATTTTGACAGTGGCAAAAAACACTGAACCGTTTTCTGAATAGAATTTGACATGGCAAAGGACGCGCGTGAACAACGCGACACCTAACGGCCATCCGACCGGTGCGATCGGAACGTGTTTCCCTAAAGGGAAACAGCGAGCGACGCCAACTCACTGAGCTCACTCTCTCGACCAGCTGGCGCTCCTCTCCACCTCTCTCGCCTCTGGGCCGCCACCCAAACCTCGCTGCTGGCTCACAATGTCTTCCTGGAAGGACGAGGAGGAGAGCAGCGAGGAGGACTTGAGCTACACCGGCATGGACATGGATGTGTGGGTAAGATTTTCCACTGGTTTGGGTTAGGGTTTTGGGATTTTCCATTTTAGATCCGATTTAAGCTACGTTGATGCTTCTTGTCAAAGTAGGAAAACCCTGACACCACCATTGATGCTTCCTTCTGTGGCTCAGTGGTTGATTCGGCCATCAAATGCAAGCTTCACCAGTTTAGGGCCAAGAAATTTGTTGCATTTGATGGCATATACACTGGGAGGAGATTTTATGGCTGTGGTAAGCAGGTAATTTGTCCTTGCCTTGCCTTCCTGTTTAATCTTAGCACCTTGGTCTATAACTGAATTAGTTTAATTTCAGTGTTTACTGATCTTTGTACTGTTGGCTGAATTTAGTTTTGTTCCGAATCTTGTTCTTGCTGACTTGCAAAGTAGTTAACTGAATTTTGGTTTAACTAAATCTTGTAGGTTTTAAGCTAACTAGTTAATTTACTTTTGGTTTGAACAGAATCTTGTAGATGTTCACTGAGTATTGGTTTGAACTGAATTTTGTAGGTGTGCCCTAACTATTGGTTTTAACTGAATCTTGTAGGTAGGTGTTCACTAGCTAACTAGTTAACTGGAGTATCCAGTTAACTGACTATTGGTTTGACTGAATCTTGTATGTTCTAGTTCATTGACATTTTGTTTTCACTGAATCTTGTAGGTGCACTAGTTAAATAATGAACTGAATTTTTGTTTTCACTGAATCTTGTAGGTGCACTAGTTAACTAGTGAACTGATTTCTTTTGCCACTGAATCCATTATAACTAGTGGAATGAACTTAATTGTTAACTAGTGAATTGAATATATTTTCCACTGAATTCAGTTTAACTAGTGAACTGAATTTAATTGTTAAGTAGTGAACTGATTTTTTTTTTGCAACTAAATTCACTTTATCTAGGGTGAAGTGAATATATTTTTGCACTAAATTCAGTTTAACTAGTGAACTGAATTTAGGTAGTGTTAACTGAATTCACATTATTTGCAGGGAGGTATTTACTGTGGAGTAGTTGAGTGGGTTGATGGGCCTTGGCCTGTTATACTGCAGAGGTGCCTGACAAAACTTTGGGACATGTTTCATGAGCAAAACCATGGAAGGGTGATGGATAGACAAGCTTATGACAAAGAAATAGCCAAGCATAAGAAGCAGAATGAGTTCCTGTGCAAGCAGTACAATCATCTTGTTAAAGATGTTGGCAAGCTATTTAAGTGCCAAGATACAGAGGTGCAGCAGATGGACTATGAGAATTCAACAAAGGATGTTGAAGATGTGAAGAAGAAGATGGAAGATCTAGAGGAGCAGTGTAAGATAGATTGATACGTCTCCAACGTATCTATAATTTTTTATTGTTCCTGTTATATTATCAATCTTGGATGTTTTTATAATCATTTACAGCAATTATATATCATTTTTGGAGACTAACCTATTAACTTAGTGCCCAGTGCCAGTTGCTGTTTTCTGCCCTGATTTTGTTTTACAGAAAATCAATACCAAATGAAGTCCAAATGCCACGAAACTTTTTGGAGATTTTTTATTGGACAAGATAAACAGTAGAAGCTTTGGGAGAGGGCCAGAAGACCCAGGAGGTGTCCACGAGCCACCAGGGCGCGCCTGGGGGGGGGGGGGGGCAGGCGCGCCCTGGTGCCTCATGGGCCCCTCTTTGCTCCGATTGACCTAATTCCACCACTATAAATTCAGGAAAAATCAGAAACCCTCAGGGGAGTCCACGAAATACTTTTTCCGCCGCCACAAGTTTCTGTTCCAGAGAGATCTCATCTGGGGTCCTTCTCCGGTAATCTGCCGGAGGGGCAATCGATCACGGAGGGGTTCTACATCAACCTTGCTGCCCTTCCGATGATGCGTGAGTAGTTTACCGCAGACCTTCGGGTCCATAGGCAGTAGCTAGATGGCTTCTTCTCTCTTTTTGATCTTCAATACAATGTTCTCCTCGATGTTCTTGGAGTTCTATCCGATGTAATCACTTTTCGCGGTGTGTTTGTTGGGATCCGATGAATTGTGAGTTTATGATCAGATTATCTATGAAAATATTTGAGTCTTTTCTGATCTCTTTTATGCATCATTATTATAGCCTCCTATTTCTTCTCCGGTCTATTGATTTGGTTTGGCCAAGTAGATTGATTTATCTTGCCATGGGAAGAGGTGCTTTGTAATGGGTTCGATCTTGCGGTGATCAATCCCAGTGACAAAATGGGACATGACACGTATGTATCGTTGCTATTAAGGGTAAAAAGATGGGGTTTATTCATACGTGAGTTTATCTTGTCTACATCAAGTCATCGTTCTTAAGGCGTTACTCCGTTCTTTATGGACTTAATACACTAGATGCATGCTGGATAGCGGTCGATGTGTGGAGTAATAGTAGTAGATGCAGGCAGGAGTCGGTCTACTTGTCTCGGACGTGATGCCTATATACATGATCATTGCCTTGGATATCGTCATAATTATTTGCTTTTCTATCAATTGCCCAACAGTAATTTGTCTACCCACCGTATGCTATTTTCTTGAGAGAAGGCTTTAGTGAAAACTATGGCCCCCGGGTCTATCTAAATCATATTACTAAAACCCTAAAAATATTGCTGTCATTTTCTTTTATTTATTTTATTTTGTATTTTTGTTTCAATCTATCTATCTATCACATACAATTTAATCTTGCAATTGACCGCCGAGAGATTGACAACCTCTCGTTTGCGTTGGGTGCAAGGATTTGTTGTTTGTGTGCAGGTGCTGCTAACGAGGTGTTGCGTGATTCTTCTACTGGTTCGATAACCTTGGTTTCATAACTGAGGGAAATATGTATCTCTACTGTGCTGCATCATCCCTTCCTCTTCGGGGAAATACCAATGCAAGCTACAAGTAGCAGGAAGAATTTCTGGCGCCGTTGCCGGGGAGACATCATCAACATCTATCAAGTACCTTTGCATAAACTCTCATCTCCTTGCATTTATTTTATTTGCCATTTGCCTCTCGTTTTCATCTCCCCCACTTCTAAAACGTTTTTACAAAAATACAAAAATATTTTCCATTTGCCTTTTTGCTTGTTTGCTATCTTTGCTTGTGTTGCCATGTGCCTTCTATTTGCTTGCATCTTTGCTTGCTAAAAATCTATTGATATGGATCCTCATCCACTTGCTAATCTTTTCAAAAGACCCAATTATGATGAACCAATTGCTAGTGAGTTGAGTGCACTTGATTTCCTCTATGAAGTTTTGCTTGAAAATCATGAATCTGAAAATTGTGATGAAGTGCTGAAAGAAGAAATTTATAAAGTGATTCATGATTGCTCCTTGATTGAAAAGCATGGTTGCAATAATGTTACTATAAATTCTATTAATGTCAATTGTGTTAATAATATGCAAAACTACAAGCTTGGGGATGATGATTTTGTTATGTCCACTACTTATTGCAATGGTCATGATTGGGGTGATAATGCTTCTTATGATTTATTTAAGCCGCATGATGAATATGTTATTGATAATAAAATTTGCAATACTATTAAAAGTGGGTTTGGAAGAGTGTCAACTCTAGGTAAAAATAATTCCACATATTTGGAGAGTGTTCAATCTTATGAAATTTTTGATAAAAGTGGGTTTGGAGAGGTCATGACTTTAGTTGATGTTAATTTCACTATTTTGGAAGACTATAAGAATTTTATGCATATGGATCATGGAGAGAAAAATTTATATCATAGCTATATTGTTGAATTTAATTATGATCCTACATGTAATTATTATGAGAGAGGAAAATATGGTTGTAGAAATTTTTATGTTACTAAATTATCTCTCGTTATGTTGAGATTGTCAATGTTTTATTCCTCTCCTTTGCATATGCTAGATATTGGTTGTCTTGATAATTTGTTTTCCTATAAAAATGCCTATGCATAGGAAGTATGCTAGACTTAAATTTGTTTCTCACATGTATTATGATGCTCTTTTTGTGCTTCAATTCTTATCTTTCATGTGAGCATCATTAAAATCTCAAAGCCTATCTTAATGGCTATAAAACAATAGCGCTTGTTGGGAGGCAACCCAATGAATAAAATAAATTTTTTCTATTATTGTGTGTTTTCACATTTATGCTACTGGTATGAATGTGTTTTTGTGTTTTTAATTAGTGTTTGTGCCAAGTAAAGCCTTTAGGATGATTTGGAAGATAGTATAATTGATGCTGTTTGGAAAACACAAAGTTTTGCGTCCAGTGCCCGAATTTTGTTTCTGTACTGGAGCGTCAGAAAAATCTGAAATTTTTACACAGTATTGGTATATGAATTGCCCACGTTGTCCTTAGTTTTCAGAATTTTTGGAGTTACAGAAGTATGGCTTTTAAATAGATTGCTACAAACTGTTCTGTTTTTGACAGATTCTGTTTTTGATGCACTACTTGCTTGTTTTGATGAATCTATGGATTGTATCGGGGGGTATAAGCCATGGTGAAGTTAGAGTACAGTATGCATAATGAAAAAATAAAATATGAATGGGTTTGCAATAGTACTTAAAGTAGTGATTTATTTTGTTATACTAACGGATCTCACGAAGGTTTTGTTGAGTTTTGTGTGATTGAAGTTTTCAAGTTTTGGGTGAGATCACGATGGATGAAGGAATATGGAGCAGCAAAAGCCTAATCTTGGGGATGCCCGAGGCACCCCAAGGTAATATTCTAGGAAGACTCAAGCGTCTAAGCTTGGGGATGCCCCGGAAGGCATCCCCTCTTTCTTCTACCAACCATCGGTAATTTTACTTGGAGCTATATTTTTATTCGTCACATGATATGAGTTTTGCTTGGAGCGTCTTGTATTATATGAGTCTTTGCTTTGTTTGCTTTTTAGTTTGTCACAATCATCTTTGCTGAACACAGCTATTTTTAGAGAGCCACACGTTCATCATAATTTGTTAGAATACTCTATATGCTTCACTTAAATTTTTTGAGCTAGGCAGTTGCTCTAGTGCTTCACTTAAATCTTTTTGATCACGGCGGTGGCTATATTTTGAAGAAATGAATTCTCATGCTTCACTTATATTATTTTGAGAATTGATAAGATTGAAATTTTATAGAAATATTTGCACTCTCATGCTTCACTTATATCTTTTTGAGAGTTGACACTAGTAACGGTAATTTGCACAAGATATGAATTTGGTCCCAAAGTGATGAATATTCAAGAGGGGTATAAATAAAAACTTTCATATAGATCATTGTATATGATGAGTGTGATTCCTTGCAATAGTTTTGCGATATGGAAATGATAATATGTGAGTCATGTTAGTGAGTAATTGTGATTTAGTAAGAATATTAGTGTTAAGGTTTGTGATTCCCTATGCATGCACATTAAGTCAATAGTTATGCAATGAAATTATATCCTACTTATGGTGCATTATTCGGTGTTAGTTATGTTCAATGCATGTTTATGACCGTTTTTCGTTTTTTGGTTGGTTGCTTCTCAATCTTTTGCTAGCCTTCATTTTGTACTAAGCGGAAATACTGCTTGTGCATCCAAAATCCTTAAACCCAAGTTGTGCCAAATGAGTCCACTATATCTACCTATATGCGGTATTTCAATGCCGTTCCAAGTAAATTTGCGTGTGCCAACTCTAATTTTCAAAATAATTTTTCCGTTTTGTGTGCCCGTACCGCTCATGAAGCGGCAGGGGGTGGCCATTATTTTCCATGCTAGGTGTGTTATTCTCACGATGAGTGTTTATTCACTTGTCATTGCACGAGAGAGTGGCTGGTAATAGGGATGCCCGGTCCCACAATGAAATCAAAATTAATAACAACAAAATTCCTTGGAAAGTGTTGGTATGGAGGGCACCCGTGGATACGGCTAGCCATGGATTGTGAAAGAATGGTGGAAAGGAAATAAACTTTACTTTCTGTTTGGGAACCGCCTATGATGTGCCTAGCATGGAAAATATTGGGAATTCTCGGTCCTTTTCATTAACAGGAAAAGCATGCCTCTCAAAATATTTGTATCTCTTTAATTTTAGCTTTGAGCTCTGGCACATTAGCAAATCTCTGCTTCCCTCTGTGAAGGGCCTATCTATTTACTTTTATGCAATTTTTATTTTTACTTGAGTCTCCATCTTCTCTTACAAAAGCACCAACTAGAGAGCACTATTGTCATACTTGTGCATTGGATGTAGCTAATATTTGAGTGTGTTTCATGAATGGATCAATGATTGAGCATAATGGGCTAGGGATAACTTTCTTTAGCATTGATATTTTGAAAGACATGGTTGCTTGTTAGCATGCTTGAGTATTTATATTTTCATGTCAAATTATATACTATTGCTTTGAATCATTCAAGTCCAATGTCCATGCTACAAAAGAAAAGAATATGTGATGAATATGTTAGGCAGCACTCCACATCAAAAATTCTGTTTTTATCATTTACCTACTCGAGGACGAGAAGGAATTAAGCTTGGGGAAGCTGATACGTCTCCAACGTATCTATAATTTTTGATTGTTCCATGCTGTTATATTATCAATCTTGGATGTTTTTATAATCATTTACAACAATTATATATCATTTTTGGAGACTAACCTATTAACTTATTGCCCAGTGCCAGTTGCTGTTTTCTGCCCTGTTTTTGTTTTACAGAAAATCAATACCAAACGAAGTCCAAATGCCACGAAACTTTTTGGATATTTTTTATTGGACAAGATAAACACTAGAAGCTTCGGGAGAGGGCCAGAAGCCTGGTGCCTCGTGGGTCCCCCTTTGCTCCGTTTGACCTAATTCCACCACTATAAATTCAGGAAAAATCAGAAACCCTCAGGGGAGTCCACGAAATACTTTTTCCGCCGCCACAAGTTTCTGTTCCAGAGAGATCCCATCTGGGGTCCTTCTCCGGTAATCTGCCGGAGAGGGAATCGATCACGGAGGGGTTCTACATCAACCTTGCTGCCCTTCCGATGATGCGTGAGTAGTTTACCACAGACCTTCGGGTCCATAGGCAGTACCTAGATGGCTTCTTCTCTCTTTTGATCTTCAATACAATGTTCTCCTCGATGTTCTTGGAGTTCTATCCGATGTAATCACTTTTTGCGGTGTGTTTGTTGGGATCCGATGAATTGTGAGTTTATGATCAGATTATCTATGAAAATATTGGAGTCTTTTCTGATCTCTTTTATGCATGATTATTATAACCTCGTATTTCTTCTCCGATCTATTGATTTGGTTTGGCCAACTAGATTGATTTATCTTGACATGGGAAGAGGTGCTTTGTAATGGGTTCGATCTTGCGGTGATCAATCCCAGTGACAGAAAGGGACATGACACATATGTATCGTTGCTATTAAGGGTAAAAAGATGGGGTTTATTCATATGTGAGTTTATCTTGTCTACATTATGTCATCGTTCTTAAGTCGCTACTCCGTTCTTTATGGACTTAATACACTAGATGCATGCTGGATAGCGGTCGATGTGTGGAGTAATAGTAGTAGATGCAGGCAGGAGTCGGTCTACTTGTCTCAGACGTGATGCCTATATACATGATCATTGCCTTGGATATCGTCATGATTATTTGCTTTTCTATCAATTGCCCAACAGTAATTTGTCTTCCCACCGTATGCTATTTTCTTGAGAGAAGCCTCTAGTGAAAACTATGGCCCCCGGGTCTATCTAAATCATATTACTAAAACCCTAAAAATATTGCTGCCATTTTCTTTTATTTATTTTATTTTGTATTTTTGTTTCAATCTATCTATCTATCACATACAATTTAATCTTGCAATTGACCGCCGAGAGATTGACAACCTCTCGTTTGCGTTGGGTGCAAGGATTTGTTGTTTGTGTGCAGGTGCTGCTAACGAGGTGTTGCGTGATTCTCCTACTGGTTCGATAACCTTGGTTTCATAACTGAGGGAAATACTTATCTCTACTGTGCTGCATCATCCCTTCCTCTTCGGGGAAATACCAACGCAAGCTACAAGTAGCATGGATCTGAAGATGGAGAAGTTGAAGCTGGCCAAGGAGCAAAGGTGCATCATTACTTCTCAGTCAAACATCATCAGGAACACCATGAAGGCCATGAAGGAGATCAAGGGGGATAGGGATATTCTTCAAGAAGAGAAGAAGAGGCTTGAGAGTGTGATTGGTGAACTTCTGAAAGCTGGGCATGATAGCAAGGAGAAACTGGAGAAGATCAAGTCCATCCTAGAGGAATGAAGTGCAAGATTGGAGATTAAGTATATAACATGACATGGAACACCAAGAAGCTAATGATGTTGGTGGTATATTGTTTATATCTACTGATCTTATTTGTAATGCTTAATGCAAACAATGTGGTTAGGTGTTAGACTAGACTGCATTCATGTGGGTTATAAACCCCTTAAGTGAATTCTATGTTAAGTGACTCTCTTGCAAGTGAATTATATGTTATGTTATCCCAGTTATGATCCATGTTATGATGAAACTATCCCTTTTATGATCCTTATTGAGATATTTGTTTCCTTTACAATTTGTTTTGTCTAGCTTTGATGTATGCTACTTGTAGACTGCGTTGGTATTTCCCCGAAGAGGAGAGGATGATGCAGTATAGTAGAGATAAGTATTTCCCTCAGTTAAGAACCAAGGTTATCAATCCAGTAGGAGAACCAAGCAAAATCCCGTTAAGCGCACCTGCACACACAAAAGCAAACACTTGCACCCAATGCAAATAAGAGGGTTGTCAATCCTCTTAGCGGTTATTTGCAAGGATTAATTCTGATAGTGATAAATAGATAAACTAAAATACTAAATAAAATAAAAGTAAATAAATTGCAGAAAGGTATTTTTAGGTTTTTTATATATGATAAAGTAGACCCGGGGGCCATAGTTTTCACTAGAGGCTTCTCTCTCGAACACATAGCATACGGTGGGTAAAGAAATAAATGTTGGGCAATTGATAGAAAAGCAAATAATTATGACGGATTCATGGCAATGATCATGTATATAGGCATCACGTCCGAGACAAGTAGATCGACTCCTACCTGCATCTAGGGTATTAAGTATGAAACAGAGTAACGCCTTAAGCAAGATGACATGATGTAGACAAAGTAAACTCAAGCAATATGATTAAACCCCATCTTTTTATCCTCAATGGCAACAATAAAAATACGTGTTATGTCCCCTTCGGTCACTGGGATTGAGCACCTCAAGATTGAACCCATCACAAAGCACCTCTCCCATTGCAAGATAATTCAATCTAGTAGGCCAAACCAAATCGATAGATCGGAGAGAAATACAAAGCTATAATAATCATGCATAAAAGAGTTCAGAGAAGACTCAAATATTTCTCATGAATAATCTGATCATAAACTCACAATTCATCGGATCCCAACAAACACACTGCAAAAGAAGATTACATCGGATAGATCTCCAAGAACATCGAGGAGAACATGGTATTGAAGATCAAAGAGTGAGAAGAAGCAATCTAGCTACTAGCTATGGACCCGTAGGTCTGTGGTAAACTACTCACACGTCATCAGAAGGGTAGCAAGGTTGATGAAGAAGCCCTGCGTGATCGATTCCCCCTCCGGCAGAGTACCGGAAAAGGCCTCCAGATGGGATCGCGGAAGAACAGAGGCTTGCAGCAGCGGAAAGGTTTTCTCTTCTGTCTCTCTGGTATATTGGGAATATTTGGGAATTTATAGCGCTGGAATTAGGTCAGGAGGGGCTACGAGGGGCCCACAAGCCCGGGGGGCGCGCCTACCCCCCTGGGCGTGCCCTCCAGGCTTGTCGCCTCTCGTGGCTCTTCTGGTCTTCTCCCGAAGCTTCGTGGGTCTCTTCTGGTCCAGAAAAAATTAATCCAAAGTTTTTTTTTCTCGTTTGGACACTTTTTTTATAATGATTTTCTGAAAAAGCAAAAACAAGCAGAAAACAGCAACTGGCACTGGGCACTGGGTTAATAGGTTAGTCCCAAAAAATGATATATAATGGCATATAATTGTATATAAAACATCCAAGATTGATACTATAATAGCATGGAACAATCACACTATAATAGCATGGAACAATCAAAAATTATAGATACGTTGGAGACGTATCAAGCATCCCCAAGCTTAATTTCTGCTCGTCCTCGAGTAGGTAAATGATAAAAACAAAATTTCTGATGTGGAATGCTACCTATCATGTTTCATCATGTAATCTTTCTCTTACGGTATGAATAATAAGATCCGAATGATTCAAAGCAATAGTCTATAGTTTGATATAAAGACATCAATACTCATGCATACTAATAAACAATCATGTCTTTCAAAATAAAAATGCTAAAAAACGTTATCCCTACAAAATCATATAATCCTGTCATGCTCCATCTTCTTAACACAAAATATTTATCATGCACTACCCCGATGACAAGCCGAGCAATTGGTTCATACTTTTTAACGCGCTTCAGCTTTTTCAACCCCCACGCAATACTTGAGCGCAAGCCATGGATATAGCACTATGGGTGGAATAGAGTGTGGTGGTAGAGATTAATAAGGAGAAGTCAAAAATAAGAAGATAGTCTCACATGAACAAGGCTAATCAACGGGCTATGCAGATGCCCATCAATTGATGCCAATGCGAGGAGTAGGGATTGCCATGCAACGGGTGCACTAAGAGCTATAAGTGTATGAAAGCTCAATATGAAAAACTAAGTGGGTGTGCATCCAACTTGCTTGCTCATGAATACCTCGGGCATTTGAGGAAGCCCGTCATCGGAATATACAAGCCAAGTTCTATAATGAAGAATTCCCACTAGTATATGAAAGTGACAAAATAGGAAACTCTCTGTATGAAAAACATGGTGCTACTCTGAAGCACAAGTGTGGAAAAAGGATAGTAACATTGCCCCTTCTCTCTTTTTCTCTCATTTTTTTTGTGTGGGCTCTTTTTGGCCTCTTTTTTTTAGAACGGTCTCATGGACCTCATCCCCACTTTTTCGAGGACTCATTAGTCTCCACCATTCTTTCCTCATTGGGACAATGCTCTAATAATGATGATCATCACAGTTTTATTTACTTACAACTCAATACTAGAACAAAAATATGACTCTATATGAATGCCTCTGGCAGTGTACCAGGATGTGCAATGATGCTAGCGTAACATGTATAAAAATGATGAACGGTGGCTGAGCCACAAATACTATGTCAGCTATATGATCATGCAAAGCAATATGACAATGACGATGTGTGTCATAAAAATAGAACGGTGGAAGTTGCATGGCAATATATCTCGGAATGGATATGGAAATGCCATGATAGGTAGGTATGGTGGCTGTTTTGAGGAAGATATAAGGAGGCTTATGTGTGATAGAGCGTATCATATCACAGGGTTTGGCTGCACCGGCGAAGTTTGCACTAACTCTCGATGTGAGAAAGGGCAATGCACGGTACCGAAGAGGCTAGCAAATAACGGAAAGGTGAGAGTGCGTATAATCCATGGACTCACATTAGTCATAAAGAACTCACATACTTATTGCGAAAGTTTATTAGCCCTCGAAGCAAAGTACTTCTACGCATGCCACTAGGGGTACAGATTGGTAGGACAAGTCCATCGCTCGTCCCCGACCGCCACTCATAAGGTAGACAATCAAGAATAAATCATGCTCCAACTTCTTAGCATAACGACAGATCATACGTGCATGCTTCGGGAATCACAAACCTTAACACCAATATTCTTACTAAACCACAATTATCTACTAGCACCTCCCACATATTACCATCTTAATATCGCAAAACTATTGCAAGGAATCAAACTTATCATATTCAGTGATCTACATGAAAGTTTTTATTATATCCCTCTTGAATACCTATCATGTCAGGACCAAATTCATAACCCGTGCATATTACCATTGCTATTCATTAGACTCTCAAAAATATATAAGTGAAGCATGAGAGTACAACTATTTCTTTAAAATATAACCACCGCCGTGCTCTAAAAGATATAAGTGAAGCACTAGAGCAACTGCCTAGCTCAAAAGATATAAGTGAAGCACATAGAGTATTCTAACAAATCACGAATAATGTGTGTCCCTCTCAAAAAGGTGTGTTCAACAAATATGATTGTGACAAACTAAAAAGCAAACAAACTATATCACAAGACACTCCAAGTAAAACACATATCATGTGATGAATAAAAATATAGCTCCAAGTGAGTTACCGATAGATTGTAGACGAAAGAGGGGATGCCTTCCGGGGCATCCCCAAGCTTAGATGCTTGAGTATTCCTTTAATAATTCCTTGGGGTTCCTTGGGCATCCCCAAACTTAGGCTCTTGCCGCTCCTTATTCCTTTATCCATCATAGTCTCACCCAAAACTTGAAAACTTCAGCACACAAAACTCAACAGAAACCTCATGAGATCTGTTAGTATAACAAACAAATCTTAAACTTTAGGTACTGTTGTAAATTGATTCATATTTAATATTGGCATAATGCCACTTAACTCCAACTTCTCCATGACTCATACCCCCCGATATGATCCATAGATTCATCAAATTAAGCAAACTATGCAACAAAAACAAAATCTGTCTAAAACAGAACACTCTGTAAAGATCTATTTAAAAGCCATACTTCTGTAACTTCAAAAATTCTGAAAACTTAGGACAACGTAAAAAATTCATATACCGATACTGTGTAAAAATTTCAGATTTTTATGACGCTCCAGTACAGAATTAAAATTCCAGCACTGGACGCAAAACTTTCTGTTTTCCAAACAGCATCAATTATACTATCATCAACATCATACCAAAGGCATTACTTGGCACAAACACTAATTAAAAGATAAAAACAATCATAACAGAGGCTATAATTGTGTAAAAACACAAGAACAGAAAGTAAAAACAAAAATTTATTTTATTCATTGCGTTGCCTCCCAACAAGCGCTATTGTTTTATGCCCCTAGTTAGGCATAATGCATAGTTTCAAGTGTTGTCATCCTTGGTTTTGACATCCTTAGGTGTGTGATTTTCAGGAGGTTTTTCAAAAACAATGGGGAACACATCATCAACCAAAATTTTAGGGTCATTAAGGCTACTTTCTTCAAACCCTTGTTGGTTCCCTTTTACAATCCAAGAATACTTCTGATTAATTCCATTGAAAACTTGTTGGATGATATGTAGGGGAGGAACTTCTTTTTTACTATTTTCATCAAAAGCATGGTGATCATGAAAACATATCTCAAGATATATTCCTCATTATATAAAATTTCATCTATCACAGGATTTTCTTGACTCATATTATAGAAATCAAAGATCTCTCTAGCTTCTCGTACTATGTAGTCAAACTCATTCATAAGGATAAGAGTAGCTATCTTTTTAGCCTTAGGGTTGTTTATAACCGGCAACTCATAAAACAATCTTTGCAAGGTAGAATGAGTACGAATAAATCTTCTTTCAAGTTTAAGAATAAGTGTGAAGATAGCCTCCCCATAACTGTTGGTTCTTTTAAGAATCAGAGTATCATTGCAAACCAAAGTTCCCATACAATTAAAGAATTTTTTAATAATGTTTTTCCCTATGATATTTCCACTCCCTACTACAAAATTTTTTGAGTCTAAATTTTAGGGAATTTCTATCTTAGGGATTTTACCATCCTCACTTTTTCAATAACAAACTCAGACATGGTGGCAACTTCAAGCAAAGCACACAAACTAGCAAACAAGCAAATAAAAATATTTTTGTGTTTTTGTAAAAAAAAATTAGAAGTGGGGGAGATGAAAACTAGAGGCAAATGCAAGTAAAAAGGCAAATAAAATAAATGCAAGTGGATGATAGTTTGTGCGAAGGTACTTGGTAATTTTGATGATGTCTCCCCGGCAACGGCGCCAGAAATTCTTCCTGCTACTTGTAGACTGCGTTGATATTTCCCCGAAGAGGACAGGATGATGCAGTATAGTAGAGATAAGTATCTCCCTCAGTTAAGAACCAAGGTTATCAATCCAGTAGGAGAACCAAGCAAAATCCCGTTAAGCGCACCTGCACACACAAAAGCAAACACTTGCACCCAACGCAAATAAGAGGGTTGTCAATCCTCTTAGCGGTTATTTGCAAGGATTAATTCTGATAGTGATAAATAGATAAACTAAAATACTAAATAAAATAAAAGTAAAAAAAATACAGCAAGGTATTTTTAGGTTTTTTATATATGATAAAGTAGACTCGGGGGTCATAGTTTCACTAGAGGCTTCTCTCTCGAACACATAGCATACGGTGGGTAAACAAATTACTGTTGGGCAATTGATAGAAAAGCAAATAATTATGACGGATTCATGGCAATGATCATGTATATAGGCATCACGTTCGAGACAAGTAGACCGACTCCTGCCGGCATCTACTACTATTACTCCACCCATCGACCGCTATCCAGCATGCATCTAGGGTATTAAGTATGAAACAGAGTAACGCCTTAAGCAAGATGACATGATGTAGACAAAGTAAACTCAAGCAATATGATTAAACCCCATCTTTTTATCCTTAATGACAACAATACAAATACGTGTCATGTCCCCTTCTGTCACTGGGATTGAGCACCGCAAGATTGAACCCATCACAAAGCACCTCTCCCATTGCAAGATAAATCAATCTAGTAGACCAAACCAAATCGATAGATCGGAGAGAAATACAAAGCTATAATAATCATGCATAAAAGAGTTCAGAGAAGACTCAAATATTTCTCATGAATAATCTGATCATAAGCTCACAATTCATCGGATCCCAACAAACACACCGCAAAAGAAGATTACATTGGATAGAACTCCAAGAACATCGAGGAGAACATGGCATTGAAGATCAAAGAGAGAGAAGAAGCCATCTAGCTACTAGCTATAGACCTATAGGTCTGTGGTAAACTACTCACACATCATCGGAAGGGCAACAAGGTTGATGAAGAAGCCCTCCGTGATCGATTCCCCCTCCGGCAGAGTACCGGAAAAGGCCTCCAGATGGGATCGCGGAAGAACAGAGGCTTGCGGCGGCGGAAAGGTTTTCTCTTCTGTCTCTCTGGTATATTGGGAATATTTGGGAATTTATAGCGCTAGAATTAGGTCAGGAGGGGCTACGAGGGGCCCACAAGCCTGGGGGGCGCGCCTACCCCCCTAGGTGTGCCCTCCAGGCTTGTCGCCTCCTCGTGGCTCTTCTGGTCTTCTCCTGAAGCTTCGTGGGTCTCTTCTGGTCCAGAAAAAATTAATCCAAAGTTTTGTTCTCGTTTGGACACTTTTTGATAATGATTTTCTGAAAAGGCAAAAATAAGCAGAAAACAGCAACTGGCACTGGGTTAATAGGTTAGTCCCAAAAAATGATATATAATGGCATATAATTGCATATAAAACATCCAAGATTGATACTATAATAGCATGGAACAATCAAAAATTATAAATACGTTGGAGACGTATCAATGTACCAGAAATGAATATGTTTGAATGTGTGCATCTTGGTGAGTCCAACATCATGACAACATCTTGGTCCACCCCTCATGTTCATGCAAGTCTCATGTACCATAGTTCATAGAAGTCTCACATCCTAGTTCATGTTTGATTTGTTCTAAATCAAAATAATCACATCTTAGTCCAAGCACAAATAGGGTTCATACAACACCATAAATAAAAGTAGGTAGCATATAGTCCATACCATACCACAAACAGAGGTAGCATAGTTCATACAACAAAACAAATACTATTAGTAGCATAGTGCACACAACATCACTAAGAAAGGTAGCATAGTGCATACAATAGCACTAATAGCGGTAGCATACATAGTTCAATACCCCAAATACTTAAATAGACATGTATAATCTAGACTAACTCTCAGTCACTCAGTCACTCACTCAGCTCAATGACATCATCCTCATCACAAATCCCCTTGATCTTCTTCAGCTTGCCCTTGTGAATTTCCCCTGCTTTAAGCAAGTCGAAACTGGCTATCTTCAGCTTCTTCTTGTCCTTCTTGAGCTCATCCCTCTCCTTAATCACCTCAATCTTCTCACTGGTGAGCTCTTTTTTATCCTTCTTGTGGTCTTGAAGTTCACTCTTCAGCAGATGCATCTCCTTCTTGAGCGCATTCCTCATGTTCCTGATCACTTCTCCTTGCACTTGATGAATGGCCTTCGGATCACTTATGATATACGGCTTCTTCTCCATCTGCTTCTCCAAGGCTTCATTGTTCTTTATCATTATTCTCTTGCAATTTTCTTGATAGGTCCTTTGCACTTGTTCATCTAGCATCTTATTCACATCAGCAACAAGGTTGGTGTACTGAAGGTGCAACTTCTTAACCTTGTCTTGAAGCTTGAGCACTTCCTTTGCATGATGAAGCACTTCCTGGGTTCTAGCAGTATTACATTCTTTATGTTTACCCCATAGCTTTTGAAGAGTTTTTTTTCATAGCTTCAGGAAACTCCATATCAACCCACTAAACAAAGCCACAATTACCTAGCTGCAATACAAAACATTTGAAAGGATTTAACACTTCACCATAAACAACTAACAGATAAATGAATGGAAGAACTGCTCATATCATTCACATTACGAAAGTATGTTGCATCAGAGATAACTGTTAGTTGAATTAAGACATTTGGCTTCTAGCCAAAAAATTCAGATCAATACTTTACTCGCTGTCATATCATTCACATTTACTAACAATGGAGGCACTACTCATATCATTCACATTACCAAAGTCTGGTGCATCAGAGATAACTGTGAATTGAATTAAGACATTTGGCATTTGCCAATTGGCCAAAAAATTGTGATTAACACTTGCCTAGTTGTTATATCATTCAAATTTAATAACAATGGAAGCACTTCTCATATCAGAACTGAATTCAGAGAAACTTCAGACAATTGGCCAAATATAGCCCCACTTGGTAAAAAAAATCAGAAACGCTTGGCTTGCACTCACATTTAGTACTTTCTTCAGTCAGACCTCACTACTAAATCAACTCCATAGTATTTTCAAAACTACACAAATTACTAACTAAAATTGTAAACACAAGATAAACTAATAGAGAGGAAAAGAGCAGGAAATTTGTGCTTACTCCTGACCACATCCATAAAACCTCCTTCTAGTGAGGCTACCTTCAAAAGCTACCAATTTCTTTGCAACTTTCCTGTGGTAGCAAAGAACAGGCCCTCCCTTGTCTCCACATGGCCTTCAAAGTTCGAGTCTTCTATGGTATGGGGTCTGGATTCAGTTCAAAATGAATTGGGTGTGGTCAAACGCACTGGATCCGGTCCAAATCACCCAAATCAAGAAATCCTAGCAAGAACCCTAAGCCTTGCCTACGAGACCAAACACATCGGATGCTTACCTCTGAGTCAAACTCCACCAGGTCGTCCTTGCTACTCTCCTCCCCGTCTTTCAAGGAAGGCATTGCATGCTGACAGCTAGGGGGAGCTGCGTCGGTGGCAGCGGCGACGCAGAGATGTGAGGGGCGCGAGAGGAATTGGAGCTGGGAAGTGAGTGAGCGAGCCGGCGTGAGCATCTATTTCCCTTGAGGGAAAAGAGTTTCGACCGCGCCTGACGGACATTACACGATGTGCCGTGCACGCTAGCATTTTGCCGCGTCAAAGCGTGCTCAAAAAAATGTTCAATGTTTTTTGTGAGTGTCAAATATTCGGCGCGGTGAGAAATGCAACGTTTTCTAAAGTGGTGGTTTTCTACTAATCGCACCGCTATTGTGGTGGTTCTATGCATTCCACTCCAACTAAGCTAAGTTCATGGGGCTTCTACGTGAGGCACAACTCCCAGAAACAAGCTAGGTCACAATGTCTTCAACTGCCTTTCTAGAAAACCATTCAGGCATCAAATACAAGATTATAGGTTCACTATGGCGATACTACATACAGTTCGTCAGAGTTTGTATAGCGTTTCTAGGTGAATGCAATTGGACGACAAACCACGACATTCTAAAGCAGCCTTTTATTTATGCCATCTCGTTAAGTAATACTCTACCCCTAAGATTCGCAGGATTTTTTGAAGCAAAAACTCGTAGAACAATCGTTCTATGGTATATATTAATCAAAAGCAATGTTCAAATGTGTACAATCATAAAACCAAAAAAAGAACTAATGAACTAACGGTCCAATGCCAGCTCTTGGGAAACTCATGTAGTAAACTAATTTAAGTACTGATCAATCCAGTTGCAAAGTTGCTCCTGAAGTTTATTCTTGATTCTATGTCTGATGAGTAGTAAATCAGATCTGAGCAATCTTCTCCAGGAGATGACTGAAGGTGTTTGAGCTTTGAATATCTTCCCATTTCTCTGCATCCAAATGTGCCAGCATCCCATGATGGTTATTTCAGAAGCAATTGGTCCTGGCAAAGTTTGCATCAGCAACTGGATCTCATCATAGTCTGAAATCCCTCTATTCTTATTTCCCAAAATGGAGTCCCAACAGCTTAGTGCAAAAGCACAGTCCCAGAAAAGATCAAGAGTTGTTTCTTCTACATTGTCTTGGCAGATTTCACATTTGTATGAGTGCAGGTGGAAGGACTTTCTATGCAGCAGATTTCTTGTGTTGACTCTATCATGTAACAACAACCAGAAGAAGATCTTGAACCTGAGCATGGCAGCATTATTCCAGAGCCTTTTGAAGATTGGATCAGCCGGTGGTCCAGATGTCAATGTTTTGTACATCTTCATGGAGGAGATATTAAATCACCCCAGTGGTATTTCCACCTGTCTTTATTGTTAGACAATTGAACATCCCGAGTGATGAGTTGCATTTCCAGGAGTTGCTGATAAGCCTGTGCAGACATAGGGGTAAGATTCGCAGGATTGCAAAGGCATGAAAAAGTATGTACAAGTAGAATGTGATGTTACCGAAAAAGGCTTTCGCCCCACTTTATATATAAAGCAAACCATCAAGCCACAACAACCAGCAATAGTTCACGCCACACACACACACGACAATAAGTAGCACAATACGCAGGTCCAAAGTAGAGGGGGTTCTGCTGAGGGCACAACTCAACAAGCCCAAAAGGAAAGGAAAACGGAGAGACAACGGCCAACAAGTGGCTAATCCGGCTCTGGAGGTGGCGGAGGGAGCGGCGGCGCCAAGCGGAGAGCCATCGCGCGAAGGTCGGTGATGAGGGTGTCGATGGCATCTCGGTCCTGCAAGCGGCTAAGCGACCGCCAAAGCTGCAAATAGCCACACATTTTGAATATCGCGTCAGTAGCACGTCGGAGAGGCACCTTCTGGATCACAAGCTTATTACGAATCGTCCAAAGCATCCAAGCGAGCACCCCCATGCCCAGCCACCTAATGTGGCGGAGCCGCAGCGGAGAGGCGGAGAGTTCCGCGAAAAGGTCTGGAAAATTGGTGTGCGACCAATTGCCACCGACCGCCTCTGGGAAGCAGCTCCAAAGGAAACGCGCGGCGCAGCAAGTGAAGATGATGTGATTCGAGTCCTCGGCTGTCGTACACAATGGGCACAAGCCATTACCCGGGCCATTCCGCTTCAGGACCTCCACCCCTGAAGGAACCCGTCCGCGGATCCATTGCCAAAGAAAGATCCGGATCTTGAGAGGGAGTCTAATCGCCCAAAGTGCCGTGAGTGGTTCTGGGCCCGGAGTAGCCGCGATGGCCTGGTAGAGTGATTTCGAGGAGAAACGACCTGAGGGCTCCAGGTGCCAGGAGACACGGTCGACCGGTTGATCAATATCCGGTTCGTGGAGCGCAATACAGTCAAGGAGCTCGTGCCAGGCGTGAAGTTCCGGGGGGCCAAACGGTCGTCGGAAGGCGAGGTGCCCTAAGTCAATAAGGGCCACCTCGACAGAGATCCTAGGCTCCACCGCGATGGAGAATAAGGCCGGGAAGCGTGCTGCGAAGGCAAGATCACCAGCCCATCGATCGAACCAGAAAAGGGTCGAGGCGCCAGAGCCAACCGTAATGGAGGTTCCGATGCGAAGGACCGGGAGGAGCTGGATGATGGATTGCCAAAACTGGAGCCACCGGAGCGCTGACAGAAGGCGAGGGGTTGACCACGAAGATATTTATTCCGAGTTATGTCAAGCCACAGACCGCCTTCCCCATTTGCGATGCGCCAAAGCCAGCGAGTGAGCAGGGCTATGTTCATGCACTTGGAGGACATGATCCCAAGCCTGCCCTGGTCACGCAGCCTGCAAATGTCCGGCCAGCGGACCATGTGGTACTTCTGTTTATCACCCTCCCCGGCCCAGAAGAAGCGAGCCTGAACCGTCGCAATCTCATGATGGAGAGTCTCATGCAGGCTATAGTAGCTCATGATGAACAACAACAAGCTGGACAATGAGGAATTGATGAGAACTGTCCGGGCAGCCTTAGAGAGCCACCTACCCTGCCAGGGTTCGATTCGGTGTTGGAGCTTAGCCATCGTCGGGCGTAGCTCCGCCACCGTTAGCCGAGAGTGGCTAATGGGGACGCCCAGATATGATGTGGGAAAGGAACCAAGCTGGCAATTTAGGCGGTCAGCAATACTCTGGCATTCGTCCGGGTCGTAGCCCAGGACCATGACCGCGCTCTTGTCGAAGTTAATCTTGAGCCCCGACATGCTGGAAGCAGAGGAGGAGGAATTTCAGATTTGCAATGTCCGCTACGGAGCCTTCCACCATGATAATGGTGTCATCGGCATACTGCAGGAGGGAGACTCATCCCCCTCCTACAAGGTGAGGGACTCTACCTCGGATGTGTCATGCGGCCTTGGCCTGGTCTAAGATGGAGGCGAGGGCGTTGACCACCATGTTGAAGAGAAAGGGGGAGAAGGGATCGCCCAGCCTTACCACACAATGGGTGGGTGTAGGATCGAAAGTATGTCTAGAGGGGGGGTGATTAGACTACTTGACCAAATAAAACCTAACCTTTTCCCAATTTTAGTTGTGGGCAGATTTTAGCAATAGTACATGTCAAGCATCACCCTACACATGCAATTCTAAGAGTATAGCAGCGGAAAATAAGCAATTGCATATGTAAGTAGACAGGGGATTCGAGATTTCAAACGCAATGAAGACACGGTGGTTTTTGGCGTGGTTCCGATAGGTGGTGCTATCGTACGTCCACGTTGATGGAGACTTCAACCCACGAAGGGTAACGGCTGCGCGAGTCCACGGAGGGCTCCACCCACGAAGGGTCCACGAAGAAGCAACCTTGTCTATTCCACCATGGCTTACGTCCACGAAGGACTAGCCTCACTCGGGGTAGATCTTCACGAAGTAGGCGATCTCCTTGCCCTTACAAACTGCTTGGTTCAACTCTACATCAGGTTGGAGGCTCCCAAGTGACACCTAACCAATCTAGGAGACACCACTCTCCAAAATGTAATAGACGGTGTGTTGTTGATGAACTCCTTGCTCTTGTGCTTCAAATGATAGTCTTCCCAGCACTCAAACAACTCCTCACAGATTTGGCTATGGTGGAAGAGGGATTTGAGTGGAAAGCAACTTGGGATAGGCTAGAAATCAAGTTTCAAATGGTAGGAATGGAATAGCTTGATCTCAACACATGAGTAGGTGGTTCTCTCTCAGAAAATATATGGTGGAAGTGTAGGCACGTTCTGATGGCTCTCCTTACTGAGAAGGAGGTGGTGGAGGGGTATATATAGCCTCCACACAAAATCCAACCGTTACACACTTTTGACCCAACTCGGTGGCACCAAAACAATCATCTCGGTAGCACCGAACTGTGTAAAAGATATGAACTTTAGGAATCTCGGTGGGACCTATACGAACAACTCGGATGGACCGAAGTGCAATGGCTAGGGCAATCCTCATCTCGGTGGCACCGATTGCATCAACTCGGTTGGACCGAAGTGAAGCAATAAGGCAACAAAGAGTTGGCAAGCCATCTCGGTGAGACCGATTTGCAAAACTCGGTGAGACCGAAGTAAGTGCAAATGATTACAGAGAGTTGGCAAGGCCATCTCGGTGAGACCGAGATCCATTTCAGTGAATCCGATTTGTTAGGATTTTGGCAGTGGCTAAGTCTTGGATGAACTCGGTGGGGCCGGATAGGAAATTTCGGTGGGGCCGAGTTAGAATGTAGGTTCTGGACATATTTGGGTAGAGAGAGTGGTTGAGGGTTTAGGAGTACTGTCACTAAGCACTTGGGCAAAAAGACCATTAAGCAACACCTCATCCCCTTTTAATAGTATTGGCTTTCCTATGGACTCAATGTGATCTTGGATCACTAAACCAAAAATGTAGAGTCTTGATCTTTTGCCAATCCTTGTCCTTAGCATTTTGAGGGGTCCACGTCTCTGGTCAATGACATGCCAATCATTGCACATCCTGAAATCTTAATCTTGAATGGACATTAGTTCAATGAGATATATGTTGTTATGAATTACCAAAACCACCAAGGGAGCAAATGTGCTTTCAATCTCCCCCTTTTTGGAAATTGAT
Organism: Elymus sibiricus; assembly: GCA_039707655.1. NCBI lineage: Eukaryota > Viridiplantae > Streptophyta > Magnoliopsida > Poales > Poaceae > Elymus > Elymus sibiricus. Next base: position 314,949,370 of record CM077676.1, read on the forward strand.
GACAACATATAGATCAAAGCTTCGACAAATGATTAAAAGAATGAAATACATCGTCGCTTTGAGAAGTATGTGATAAGCAAGAGCTCCCCCTAAATGCACAATCGATTAGGCTTATGGGTCACTCTTCCATGTCACATACATCTTGGTGGAGCGCGCAAAATGATATGATTGGAATAGAAAGCACGCATCACCAACATAAGTGAGTGATCATATAAGATAATGAAGAAGATAAACATAGATCATCACAATAAGCATAGTATGATCATCACATGAGGTGTAAGACATATGCCCTAGAGGCAATAATAAATGTTATTGTTTATCTCCATGTTCATATTTATGTTTATGGTCCATGCTATAACTGCTATGGTTCTCGAGTCTACAATAACCACGAGGCTCGGAGGAAGACTCATATGCACGTGTGGAATAATAAATGGTAAAATGTATTCCTAGTCTGGCCTCTAAGACTAGCTCAAGTGTTGCATGATGGTTCTGTTTTCCTGATCATGGGCATGGATATGCCGGCAACTTTGAGGGCACAATGTTAGTAGAACACTTGTGTTGAATCGACCCGAATTGATGTTATGCTATGAGATTCATTCGTCACAAGTTAGTGGTTAATAACATAGAGAAGTTAATGTTTGCATAATTCCTTAGACCATGAGAGTGTCGAGTTTCTTCATGCTTGCTTCATGAACTTTGGGGTTTGTTAAACGTCATCCGTAAATGGGTGGCTATTACGGCGGCTTACGGGTTCATGGAAAAGTATGTCAAGTAACTTGATAGCTCAAGATTGGGATTTGCTCCTCCGACGATGGAGAGATATCTCTGGGCCCTCTCGGTGTTACGGTATCCATCATCGTCTGGTCTGACACAATGTGATTTGATCACAGGGATGCCGGAACGCGGAAACGAGAAAAGAGAACAAAACCGGTAACGAGGTAACTGGCATTGTGGACAAGTGTTGATCCACGGGGATGCCTATGTTTCTCACCTCGGGTATTTGTAACATATCGCGAAGCAACAGGAATAGCACACGGCAACTGGAGGTTCACTCGAATATTCATTCGTGTGGGTATAGGGGTCAATATGGGTGTCCACGGCTCCGATGTTGATCATTGATCGGAAAGAGTTCCGGTCATGTCTATACTTCACCGAACCTATAGGGTCTCACGCTTAAGGGTCATCTATATGTTGAATACTAGACAGGGAGTCTGAGAGAAAGTCACCGGAAAAGTTTCGGAGACAGCGGAAAAGTTCCGGAGAGAGAGCACCGGAATAGTTTCGGTAAAACTGAAAAGTTGTTTCAGGGTATACCATTAAGTCAAAATGGTTTCGGCACACGCCTGGAAATTCTTGGAGGGTGCCAGAATTGGTCTGGGAACTTCTGGGATTTTTCGGAGAAAAAAACCGGAAATGTTCCGGAGCTGCCGGAACCGCTTTGTTTGCTTTTCGCAGATGAAAATCACTAATCCGGAATTGTTTCGGAATGCGTCCAAAATCATTTGTGTGGGTACTGGAATTATTCTAAGACCCACAGAAATATTTTCGGATTAAACAGTCGCGGAAAAATGTTTTCGTGAATAGTGAAAGTGCTTTTTGGGTGTCTTCTTGGAGAAGCTACCTTGAGGGCCTTTTGGTATTTTTCCCCTTAGCTTCTTGGAGAAGCTACCCTTGGGCTTGGGCTATAAATAGGGGTGGAGGGGGCTGCCTAAAGACACACTCTTTCTCAACATACACAAGCCATGCATGATTTGGCCTTCTTCTCTCCCTCCCCGCGAAATAGTTTCGTAGAGCCGAAAGGCTGTCTGGGTTTCGGTGGGAACTAGTTCTGGACGGCAAAGCCCTGTCGGATAGATGACACCGTATGTGTGCAACCCCGTAGAGAGGTCGTAGGTTCGATCTTTTTGCCCGAGGGGCTGTTCGAGGGTTCTCCCGAAGGGCTGTCCGAGTTACTGTCCGAGTTTCGGGGGTCCTCCCGAAGGGCTGTCCGAGAGGCCTCCCGGAGGGCTGTCCGAGGATCCGTCCGGTGGGACTATCCGAAAGACTGTCCAGAGGCCTCCCGGAGGGCTGTCCGAGGATCCGTCCGGTGGGACTATCCGAAAGACTGTCCAGAGGCCTTCTGGATGGGTGTCCGAGGATCCGTCTGGTGGGACTATCCGAAAGGCTGTCCAGAGGCCTCCCGGAGGGCTGTCCGAGGATCCGTCCGGTGGGACTATCCGAAAGACTGTCCAGAGGCCTCCCGGAGGGCTGTCCGAGGATCCGTCCGGTGGGACTATCCGAGGGACTGTCCCGAGGCCTCCCGAAGGGCTGCCCGGAGATCCGTCCGGTGAGCTGACGAGGGAGTACATCCTCGCGGTTGGGAGGTTGTAAAATCCTAGCTGCGGGGATCTGCACCACCGATCGTCATCGACTCTACTTCTGCTGCGCTACGAGTCGGTAACGAAAAAGATCAAACCTTGTATGCAGTCTCCATAGTGGTCCTGGGCTGGTGCGTAGGTCGGAAAATTTTTGTTTTCTACTGCGTTCCCCTACAGTGGCATCATGAGCCGTGCTATGCGTAGGTGCAGGTTACGATCTAGAATACATAGAGATGTATGGGTATTGCACAATATAATTTGTAGTAGATGAGTTCTATTACTAAAATTATTTGTGCGGGTAGCAGATGAAATCTATTACCTGATGTTCTTGTTGCTTCCCTGGAATTTGCATATTTCTGATCTTGATAACAGCATGGTGGAGTTTCAAAGTTCTGGCAATCCGCGATCCGGATTGATCAACGAAGTGCTAACAGTTCATTGAATTCCACCATAGTTAGAGAGAAATATGAAATTTCGCAGACGAAAGGGCAATGCAGATATGATCTGCACGGGGGTCATGCGTATGACGAAGTTTAGTATGGGGCTCGAGATTTTATTATCTCGTGTTTCATACACCCCGCGATGTTAATCTAGCGACTTGAATAATCATACTTGATGATGGACGTTGGTAGCTTTGGTTTGCTTCGAAACCTTAGAAGCCACGTAAAATAAAATTTTGCATAAACCGATTAGAGGCGTCTAACTTGGTTTTGCAGGATGTCATAAGATGTGCATGTGATGTGGTATAGGGGTTCTCATAATAATTTGATTATGTATGAGATGACTATATAATGTAAAATTAACATGACTTGCGTGTCATGATTCGGCATGATGGCTGGAACCATATGATTGTCACTTTAATGACCTGCGTGTCAACCTTTTGTAATGCACTTATTTTATTAGCTATAGAGATAGCAATATTATCTGGTGCATCGACAAGGTGGTGGCAAACTTCGCGAAGGTGAACACCGACGCGAATGCCGAAGACGAAGAAATACAAGACTTCTCCGTCAGAAAGGGCTATACCATATCATGCTATTATGAATTGCCTGAGATGTTTATCCCTTATGATGCACCCTTCTTGATTGCGCGGTAGTCGCTTTTATTAGGGTGATCTCTCACTTAAAATATCAAGTAGTTAGTGTTCTCCCAAGTGTAGCACCGTCACAGCATCTTTCCTTTCGGGGTGCGCCATGATCTACATGGGTACGAACGATTGTACGGGTGTAAGGCGGGTGAGGTCAGACCTCGCATCTTGACGTTCATGGCAGGATCGTCCTGAGCTCGGAACACACGCATCGAAAGATGAACAAGAGTCACATAGAGATGTGATCGGCAAGTTTGCCTACCGATTGAAGTTGGCGCCATCAGTGTTCATCTCGAACAATGGCGTTGAATGGAAATGTGGATCTTGCATCACTCACAATCAATTATGAGAGATATTGATTTGAGTGGGAGCGCACTTTAGAATTAACTTGTTTAATTCTTAGTGCAATTAATTATGAACTTTGTCTAAAGTAAGATTTGCATAATAGTTATAGAATAATGGCTCGCGGTTCCACCTTCCCTATGAAAATTGAATAAGCTGTTAAATATCTGGTTAAAACTTTACGGTTGGTAACGTAATGTGAGGATTGTCCTCAAAAGTTCCGAGAAGGATTTTGTCCTATTGCATGCTTTTGGTATTCTCCCGCTAATGCTATGGATAATGTGACTCTCGTCCTTCGATCGAAAAGCTAGAATTCCGTTACGGTCAAGTGCAATATGTTTGCTTCCATGAGACCCGAACTTCAAAAGTTTAGGGATAGCTATGTGATATTCATGGAACTGAAAATCATTTTTAGACACAAACAAAGGCTAAAAGATATGTGATATCCAAAGCAATGTTTGTTTTGCAAACTATTAGTAAAAGTGTTTACTATGCATTTGACTAATAACAGAGGGATCCAGTAGAACGCATGTCATATGATGAAGGTGAATAAAACAACAACTTAAAGGAAATGTCCAAAGGGTGTTAGTATGACTTACACGCCTAGGAAGTCCAGGGCTAACGCCACTCTTAAGTTGGATGCTTCTTCTGAGAGTAGGAGAAATACTAAAAGTTAAAACTGTTAAAAGTATAAAGGCACAAAGAGAGAAGACTGGAATATCCAGCTCATGTATGAATGTCATACAAGTTATTGATGTATAAAAGTCTGGTCAAAGATATAGTTATTGGGAATTATGATTAAACATGTTAATCACTGATTCTTGGGTATTGTGAGTTAATCACAGAGATACCCGCTCAATTGCTTTCCATTGCAATTCGATGCAAGAACTACTACGGCCTAAAAGACTGGCCGGAGTGAGGTTCAGATACGCGCTGGGAATATAGTAAATGTTACTATACCTTCCATCGGTGTATTACCGAATGTATTTATTTTCATAATTCATTTTAGAGTTTTACACACTCTAGCCCATTGCATAAGGTATCTTGCAAGAAGGTTGTTCATAAGAGAACTTTTGATGTTCGGTGTTATGAATAACATAAGGGCCATACTTTCATTATGAATGAGATGTATGTTATGAATATTGATAATAATACATTACCTCTGTATTTACTTTCATAAATCATTTTAGAGTTTTATACACTCTAGCCCATTTGCATAATGTTTGTTGCAAGAGTGTTGTTCATGAAAGAACAATTGTTGTCCGGAATCATGAATAACATACGGGCCATGCTTCCATCATGGATGGGATGTATGTTATGAATATTGATTGTAATATGATACATCCATAACACTGATGCTAAATGTCGCAAGACTAAAAGAATACCACACAAGTGTGGCAAGGCATTTGGTCACATTGGAGAAACCCGCATGGAAAATTCCATTATGATGGATTTTGAAGTCGTTTGATTTTGAATCATCTGACACTTGCAACTTTCCTCTGAAAAGTAAAGTGACTAAAATACCGTTCACTGGCCATAAGGAACGAGCAACGAAGTTATTGGTGATCATACATTATGATGTGTGCAGTCCGATAAATGTTGTTGAAAACAGTGGATTTGTCTATCTTCAAAAATGACTCAAGTAGATATATGGATATTTGCTTAATGAGACGTAAGTCTGGATCTTTTGAAATCATTCAAAAGGTTTTCAACATGAAGTAGAAATTATTGTAACAAGAAATATTATGTTTCTGCAAACTAGATTGCAGAAAGGAATATCTGAGTTACAAGTTTAGCGAATGTCTGATGAGTTGTGAAAGGAGTTTCATAACTTACACCTTCCGGAACACCACTGTGAGTGGAATGTCCGTGAAGATGTAATCAAACCATTTATGACATGGTAAGATCAAAGATGACATAAATCAATTTGCCATTATCCCTTTTAAAGTAATGCTTTAGAGACTGCGGCTTTTACACTGAAAAGAGCACCATCAGGTCTGTTGAAATAACGCCATGGTATGGTACGCCCAACCATGCTTTGTCTTTTCTTAACATTTGGAATATGGGGCTTGTGTAAAATATTTACAAACCTATTCCAAATCAGACAAGTACTACTTTGTAGGTTATCCCAAGTAATTGGGAATTCCTCCACCACTATACCGAGGCAAAAAGTTTTGCCACAAAAACGGTATGCTTTTGAAGAAAATGGTTCTTGCAAAAAGGTGAGTGGGAGGACAGTGCAACTCGATGAGATAACAATATCTACGTCATCAGATCGAAGGAAAGAAACCTTGGAAGTAATTCCAGAGTTTCCTACTGCGACTGATACGGAAGCCTCTACATGAGATGTATGGACTTCGGTCGAACTTGCAACTGAACCACGTAGGCAAAACTCGTGCAAACCTCTCAGGTGCGCAAGCGAGATATTGTTGTTAGACAACAGTATACCTACGATACACAAGGAAGCGTTGATGGGCCCTGACTCTGGAATTGGCTAAATGCCAATACAATCCGAGATAGTTTCCATATAAGTGATTCAAGATTAAAGTCTTGTTACACCTTTCGGAAGACTTAGAGTCTAACGAATATTTATGGAACTGTAAACTGATGTGGATAAAATGTTTTATCCATAAAGCTCGACTTGTTGCAATAACAAGTTCAAGGAGTTGACTACGATGAGATTGTCTCACCGTAGCGATGCTAAAAGTCGGTTCGGTTTGAACTAGCAATTAATACATATTTCAAAATGAGATATGAAACATGGATGCCAAAAGGATTTCCATCTGATGGAAATACAACCTAGGGCTTGTATGTGATACAGTCCAAAGTATTTTGTCGATCCAGAGGATGCTAGTAAGTATGCAAACTTCAGAGTTCCAGCGATGGACAGAAGAGAGCAAAATGGAGTTGGAATCTTCGTTTTTGATGAAATAGTCAAAAGAGTTTGTTTTCATCAATGGATAAGGAAGATGCTTGTGGTTTCAAGAAAGTAAGTGGGAGCATAATAATATTTCTAAAAAAAAACTTTGTGTGCTTGACACATTGTTGATTGGAAATTTCTTGACACGAATTAGGACTTCATTAAAAATAGTTTTTCGATGAAGTGCTTGGGCTAAAATGCCTTGACATTAGGCATATTTATCTACGAGATAGAATTGCCTAATAGGCTAAAGCCAAAAATACATATTGACAAGATGCTAAAACAGTTTAGCATAAGAACGCCAAGGAGTGATTCTTGCCAAAGTCACATGGAAAGAGTTTTGCAAGACTCGGTGTCCCAAAACACTGATGAGCAAAATACATGATGGAGATTTCACACACTCTTGTGTTTGGATTAATCATGTATTCCATGATATGTAAGACAACCAGATATGTCTGATACTCCCAAGGTGTTGCGAGTATAGATACCAAAGTGATCAAAGTACTGATCATGGGACAACAGTGAAAAATGTCATTAAGTACTAAAGTAGCACTGGTGACATGTTTTCTCGCAAGCAGAGATTATGAAGTGCTCGTTGTAAGTAATTACATCGATACAGTCTTCATCAATGCTCCATGCGATTTTCGATTTAAGTTAAGGGTTTTGTGTAATACACAATATGGTGGCACGGTGTTTGGAAATCGTTCCGAACAGGATACTGTGGCGAATTCTATAACAAAGGCTAAGTATGTTGCCGTTTTCAAAGCGACATAGAAGATGTTGAATCGTACAGTTCGTTCATGAACTTAGTATAATTCCAAGATGGCTTTGGTCAATGGAACACTATTGAAGATAGTTGCTCCATAGCTCAGTCTGAGGAATCAAGGTTTGACCAGTGATTCACATATATACAAAGCCAAGTCCACACAAAATATGAATTTTGTGAAAGCGTGAAAACGCGAGGACATGCAAAGATACACACGGAACTGAAGTTGTCAGATCCGTTGGACATCAGGCTATACCACATGCGATGCATTTTTACACCGGTATGCCTTAGGTGTAATGTGCATTAGCATTGAATAGATTATTGACTCTAGTGCAAGTGGGAGTCTGTAGGAGATATGCCCCAGAGGCAATAATAAATGTTATTGTTTATCTCCATGTTCATAATTATGTTTATGGTCCATGCTATAACTGCTATGGTTCTCGAGTCTACAATAACCACGAGGCTCGGAGGAAGACTCATATGCACGTGTGGAATAATAAACGGTAAAATGTATTCCTAGTCTGGCCTCTAAGACTAGCTCAAGTGTTGCATGATGGTTCTGTTTTCCTGATCATGGGCATGGATATGCCGGCAACTTTGAGGGCACAATGTTAGTAGAACACTTGTGTAGAATCGACCCGAATTGATGTTATGCTATGAGATTCATTCGTCACAAGTTAATGGTTAATAACATAGAGAAGTTAATGTTTGCATAATTCCTTACACCATGAGAGTGTCGAGTTTCTTCATGCTTGCTTCATGAACTTTGGGGTTTGTTAAACGTCATCCGTAAATGGGTGGCTATTACGGCGGCTTACGGGTTCATGGAAAAGTATGTCAAGTAACTTGATAGCTCAAGATTGGGATTTGCTCCTCCGACGATGGAGAGATATCTCTGGGCCCTCTCGGTGTTACGGTATCCATCATCGTCTGGCCAGACACAATGTGATTTGATCACAGGGATGCCGGAACGCGGAAACGAGAAAAGAGAACAAAACCGGTAACGAGGTAACTGGCATTGTGGACAAGTGTTGATCCACGGGGATGCCTATGTTTCTCACCTCGGGTATTTGTAACATATCGCGAAGCAACAGGAATAGCACACGGCAACTGGAGGTTCACTCGAATATTCATTCGTGTGGGTATAGGGGTCAATATGGGTGTCCACGGCTCCGATGTTGATCATTGATCGGAAAGAGTTCCGGTCATGTCTATACTTCACCGAACCTATAGGGTCACACGCTTAAGGGTCATCTATATGTTGAATACTAGACAGGAAGTCTGAGAGAAAGTCACCGGAAAAATTTCGGAGACAGCGGAAAAGTTCCGGAGACAGAGCACCGGAATAGTTTCGGTAAAACTGAAAAGTTATTTCAGGGTATACCATTAAGTCAAAATGGTTTCGGCACACGCCTAGAAATTCTTGGAGGGTGCCAGAATTGGTCTGGGAACTTCTGGGATTTTTCGGAGAAAAAACCCGGAAATGTTCCGGAGCTGCCGGAACCGCTTTGTTTGCTTTTGGCAGATGAAAATCACTAATCCGGAATTGTTTCGGAACACGTCCAAAATCATTTGTGTGGGTACTGGAATTATTCTAAGACCCACAGAAATATTTTTGGATTAAACGGTCGCGGAAAAATGTTTTCGTGAATAGTGAAAGTGCTTTTTGGGTGTCTTCTTGGAGAAGCTACCTTGAGGGCCTTTTGGTATTTTTCCCCTTAGCTTCTTGGAGAAGCTACCCTTGGGCTTGGCATATAAATAGGGGTGGAGGGGGCTGCCTAAAGACACACTCTTTCTCAACATACACAAGCCATGCATGATCTGGCCTTCTTCTCTCCCTCCCCGCGAAATAGTTTCGTAGAGCCGAAAGGCTGTCTGGGTTCCGGTGGGAACTAGTTCTGGACGGCGAAGCCCTGCCGGATAGATGATACCGTATGTGTGCAACCCCGTAGAGAGGTCGTAGGTTCGATCTTTTTGCCCGAGGGGCTGTTCGAGGGTCCTCCCGAAGGGCTGTCCGAGTTACTGTCCGAGTTTCGGGGGTCCTCCCGAAGGGCTATCCGAGTGACCCGCCCGAAGGGCTGTCCGAGAGGCCTCCCGGAGGTCTGTCCGAGGATCCGTCCGGTGGGACTATCCGAAAGACTGTCCAGAGGCCTCCCGGAGGGCTGTCCGAGGATCCGTCTGGTGGGACTATCCGAAAGACTGTCCAGAGGCCTCCCGGAGGGCTGTCCGAGGATCCGTCCGGTGGGACTGTCCCGAGGCCTCCCGAAGGGCTGCCCGGAGATCCGTCCGGTGAGCTGATGAGGGAGTACATCCTCGCGGTTGGGAGGTTGTAAAATCCTAGCTGCGGGGATCTGCACCGCCGATCGTCATCGACTCTACTTCCGCTGCGCTACGAGTCGGTAACGAAAAAGATCAAACCTTGTATGCAGTCTCCATAGTGGTCCTGGGCTGGTGCGTAGGTCAGAAAATTTTTGTTTTCTGCTGCGTTCCCCTACATGAGGTAGCTCACAAGTATAAGCAACATATTAACTGTAGCAAGCACAGACATAACAAAGTACCAACAAGCAAATAAGTAGCAAAAGAACTCTCGAGATAAAAACCAACGACCAAAACACTCTCTCTCGAAGCCTATGATCTATACAAATTCTCCCCCTTTGGCAACAAGTACCAAAAAGAAAGAACTGTATAGGACTAGTCGGCACTCTACGTTCCTCCGAAGCTCCTGAAGGCGATCTCCTGCTGGCAGCTCCGGTGTGCATAGACGGCGTAGAAAGAAGTGCATCCGCGAAGGCTTCTGCAGACGTTTGCTGGGCTGGTGGAGTGGAGACGGTGGTGGTACTGTGGCAGTAGCAGCTGGTGCAGATACTGTGGTCCTCGGATCCACAACGGGTATCGCAGTAGACCTGGCTGCTCTGGGCACTGTCTGAAATTGCTGTGTGGTTGGTCTGTCATCTCCACTGTCATCTGATGGGGCTGTCTTGACAGCATCAACGTCATTCTGCAGTTGCTCTACGGTAGTCTGAATCTCTGTCACCTTCACATCAAGATCATGAAATTTGGTCTCAATAATCCGCTCAAAACTAGCCTGGGTATGGCTGAGGTTGGCCAAACTTCGCTCAATCCTCAGAGTGGCTTCAAGCAGATATGTCATTTGATCCTTGGGTGTCTTGAGATTGGCAATAGGATCATTTGGAGCTGATGCCTCCTGAGCTGCTTTTGCTTCGTTTGCTATGCAGATCTTCTCTTGGGCTTGTGCTGAAGTGGGATGCGAAGGATCCATCACTATCACATTGTCCTCAAACTCTGGACGGAGTGGCAAGTACTCTCGATCAAGAAGGTATGTGCTAGTTCCAACCTTGGAATTGATCAAAATCTGAATATGTGGGGCATATCCGCACGATCTCTTCTGATCTGCTGCAGTCCTCTTGATAGTTTCTACTATCAGGCTCATCACCTTGAACTTCTGAGGTGTATCAAACAAATGCAGCAAATTGATGGAGTGGCCACGAATCATTTTGTCATCTCCTGACTTGGGTAGCAGAGTGTACCGCAGTATAGTGTTCGTTGTGGCTAATCCTGGGAGCAGATGCTTCACTGATCCAAGTTTGTGAGTCTCAAGGTCTTTCTGAGGAATTGCAGTGTACATGTTGGCCATGGAGTTGTGATCCATCTTGAGCTTGGCATAGATATCAATGTCATCATCCTTTTCCTTGGGTGCACCAAGAAGACTTGCCCACTCAGAGATGGTAGACTGGTATCTGATACCCTCAGTCATCCATATAATGCGGCCATCTGGATAGAAGTGTGCAGTAGAGAAAAACTGCATGACCATCTCATCATTCCACTTGGTCAACTTCTTACCGACAAAGTCATCAACTCCTGCAATCCTGAAGCTTTCATGGACATGGGGGAAGTAGTCCTCATTCTCATCAATGTATTCCCAATCCACCCATTTCATGTCACTGACTATGGGCTTCTTATCAAGCAACACTGTCTCATAAAAATCTTGTTGTTCACGAGTGTGAAAGCGATAGTCACATGCTATCCTTCTCCTTATAGCATAAGGATCTGTCAATCTCCACTGACGCAGCCCTCTATCCTTCCTCAGCATCATGTTCTCTACGACTGGGTGTGCATTGTCATGGTCTGGTATCTTTGGCTTCAACTTTCTAAGCACTAGAGGCTCTTCATCAACATTTGACTCAGGCACTGGGGCCTTGTTCTTCTCTGCAGCTGAAATATTCCTTGTAGATCTCTTCGGTGCTGACACCTTTGGCTTGGCCTTGGGGGCAGCAGTCTTAATTGCATCTGACATAAGCTTTTGAGCCTTTGCAGGGGGTGCAGTGGCTGCTGGCTCTTCCTCCTCTTCCTCTTCATCAATCATCATGGAGGGTCTGCCAATCACACGGGCAATAGTTTTCCTTACTCTCTTCTTCTTGCCACCTGCAGCTGGTTCTGTGTCACTAGGCTCTTCAAGAGTGAATTGCATAGTCTGCTTAGGCACTTTCCTCACAGTTGTTTTATCTTTGGTAGTTGAAGGTTTGGTGTTGTACTCCTTAGCAAGCACAACTCTCTTTTTCTTGGATGCAGCTTTACTTGCAACAAAATCCTCATCCTCACTGTCTGAGGTTTTCTTCTTCCTTGTTCTGGTTGCAGCTTTTGGAAGATCTGGAGAGCTCCTCTCTCCCTCATAGAAACTTTCAGCTAGGCTTGACCCTTCACTCATTTCTGCATTCTGCTCTGACCTGTTCTGACTGTCACTGCTGGGATCTGACATCTTGCTGAGCTGACCCTGTGAATAGATAGGTATGGGCAGAGTAGATGAGTCATCACAAAAAGCAGATAATTTTCATAAAATTTGAGCTCAACTCTTAGTTTCAAGTTTTCACAGGATGCATATCGGATGGACCAAGTTGGTCATCTCGGTGATACCGAAGCACACTACAGAAACCTTACACGCCACTTCGGTCAGACCGATATGGGGTTCGGTGGCTCCGAGATGCTAGGGTTTCACTGAGATTTACTTTCGGTCTCACCGATTCGTACAACTCGGTGGCACCGAGATGTACTAGTGCTATGGCCAGAGGCCAAATCGGTGGAACCGAAAACTTCGAATCGGTCGGTCTGAGATGCATTCTGCGGAAACTTAAACCTAAAAATTTCGCTCGAATCTAATCTACGGAGTTTGTAGTGTAACAAGAGTTCTCAATCCGTGGCATGAATTCAGGCAGTCCAATCGTGCATTGAATCGGAAAAGGGAAGCACGAAAGGGATCGAATCTCACCCTAACTTGGTGGATATCCTCTACGGCGGCAACGGCGGAGGAGATTCCCGTTGACGGCGGCGGAATCCGGCGGCGAGAGCTCGCTGGAGACGACGGCGAAGTCCAAAGACGAAGGGCGACGGCAGCAACGAGGAGCGGGAACGAGTGGGGTCGAGAAATTTCAATCGTTCGGTCCGCGCGACATATATACCCGTACGCTGTCGGTGGCGCCGAGTTGAACAACTCGGTGGCACCGATATGTGTAACTGCACGCAGTATAGCACATCGGTGGCGCCGAAATGGTTCAATTCGGTAGCAACGAGATGGAAAACCTAGATCAATCTAAGTGATTTCAGTTGGACCGAGTTTGAGTGAATTGATTCGGCTGAAATCATTTAGAAGGTTTTGGAGGTTCAGCCCTTTCAGATCGGTGGCTCCGAGTGCTCCTCACCCGGAGGGTCCGAAAATGACTTGTTCAATTTTTGTGATGCAGCAAGAATAGAATTTGAGACAAGAAAGCATAGATAGCTAGAGAAGGTACTTAGGCATTCTTGTACATCCACTTGGTCAGAAAAACCAAGACAATCAAAACAACAAATGGATGTCCTCGAATGATGAAAACATGCAAACCAACACGCTCACACAATAAGATAGCAAATGAAATATGTGTCAAACATGCACAACCAATTCTAGCATCTATCAAGCAATGGCGATGGCTAGGTCATCTATATATGAGTATATTGACTTAGGAGCCAAATGAGAACATTTGATCATAGGTCATACTCATCGTTTAAGCACAAGTGGGGTTACCACTTTTACATAAAGCATTAATGTGTTCACACCATTAGAGTTGCTTTAGCTCAATTGCTTAGAGCAAAGCTCCCCCTAGATGTGATATCCCCCCTAAGAGGGATGAACTAACCTTGGGTTTTGTCGATGATGACTTCATGTATATGTTGAAGATGTGGATGCTCAATGTTGATGTAGACCATCAAGAGTTGGGAGCAATGCTTTGGAGTTTTGTGCTTTCAATACCTACATGGGTTAGTCCCATACAAGGAACATACAAGGATATCCATAGACATGGAGTGAAATACACATATGTTGATGTCCATGAATGCATTGAATACCTTGTCCCTTGCCTTACCAACAAGAGGGTTTGTGACTCCATGAACTAGTGCAAAATGTGGAAGTTGGTTGCACAAGTCCTTGCCATAAAGAATATGAGTGAAGTTTATTGGCGGAGTCACCCTCAAGAACTCTCTAGTTCTTCTTCTTTTGGACCCACATCAACTTGATGGGAATCCTTGGAGTTGTAGTAGTACTTGATGAAGTCTTGGGAACCCACTTGACCATGGCTTGAGGAGCTTCTTCAAATGAATCAATCTCTTTTTGAAGCTTGTCCTTGCCTTTTAGCTTGTGGTCTTGTGGTGGAAGATCTTCTTGAGCTTGTGTTCCCTTGAAGGAAGTAGGATCATACTTCTCTTGTTGAGGAACAAACTTCGTCTTGGGGTATTGATCTTCTTCCCACTCAACTCCATTGGCATTGAACTTTCGTTCAAAACCAACACCTTGGTTCTTCCGGTTCCTTCCTTGCTTGCGTACAATTTTCTCAAATTGCTTACTCCCGGCAAGACTCTTGTAGACACCTTTTTCTATAATTCCTTTCAATAGCATATTTTCTTGCTCAAGTGTAACTTGTCTAAGAGAATCATTAGTGGAATTAATAGAACTACTAGAAGTAACAACATTGGATTTAGCATTCTTATTGTTACTACTAGAGGTAGAACCATTTTTACCCTTGTTGCTAGTTTGCTTAGATTTAACTTGTGGCATAAAGGTAGACAAGAGTAAACGTTTGGCAAGATATGAAGAACTCTTCTTTCGAAGATCGTCATTGATAGCTTTAAGAAACTCATGCTCTTGCTCTAAATTTAGCTTCTCGAAGCGTAGCTTCTCATGAGTTCTTAGAAGTTCTCTATGATCCTCTTGAGTTGTTTCATGAGCTAACTTAAGAGCATTTAGTTCTTTAGTTAGACGCTCAATCTCCTTCATAGCATTGTCACTCGTTTCCTCTTGACTATCATAATTACTAGCATTTTCATTATAGCTCATATTACTATCCTTGTCAACAAGTAAATCATCATCACCAAGCAAATCATCTTCATCACTATTGAAATCAAGATACTCGGGGTGTGATACCTTGGGGCCTTTTGCCATGAAGCATCTTCCAATTCCTTCATTTGGTGAGTCAAATAGATCATAGGAGTTGGATGACACAAGTGCAAGTCCGGCAACACCTTCATCTTGACTATAGTCGGAGTTGGAGTGATAACTTCTCTCGGAGTTGGAGTGATAACTTCTTTCGGAGTGGTTGTCGGAGTCGGAGCCGGAAACCCATTCACCAACATGAGCTTGATGTCTTCTTCTTGTGTAGCTCTTGGATGACTTGTCCTTCCTCTCCGAATCCTTGCTTCTTCGAGAGTGTCTTCGTTCATAACGATCATCTCTGCTCCTTCTCTCCTTATGAGGTGATTCGTCTCTTCTATGTCTTCCTCTTGGTGATTCGTCTCTTTTCTTGTAGAGAGCCGTACACTCATTGGAGTAGTGTCCGGGCTTTCCACAATTGTAGCAATTACAGTCACGACTTGATGATCTTCTCTCATAGTGTCTTGAGCTAGAGTTTCTTTCTTTCCCTTTGTTCTTGTAGAACTTGTTGAACCTTTTCACCATTAGGCTTATCTCTTCATTTGATACTAGCTTGTCACTTGAAGTTGTTGGAGCATCGGTTGAGGCCTTGTAAGCACCACTTGATTTGTTGTGCAGCTCCTCTTTGTCCTTGAGTGACATTTCATGAGCAACAATCTTTCCAATGACTTCCGTGGGCTTGAGATCTTTGTAATTTGGCATCATTTGGATCAATGTGCAGACGGTATCATATTTTCCATCCAAAGCTCTAAGTATCTTCTTGATGATGAATTTATCGGTCATCTCTTCACTTTCTAAGCCGGCAATCTCATTTGTGATGAGAGAAAGCCTAGAGTACATCTCAGCGACTCCTTCACCATCCTTCATCTTAAACTTGTCAAGTTGACTTTGAAGCACATCCAACTTAGATTCCTTGACGGACTCGGTACCCTCATGCATATCAACCAAAGTATCCCAAATTTCCTTTGCATTCTCGAGGCGGCTGAATTTGTTGAATTCTTCCAGACATAAACCGTTGAATAGAATGTCACAAGCTTGAGCATTGTATTGTAACATCTTCAATTCTTCCGGGGTTGCTTCACGATCTGGTTCCTTGCCATCCTCAAAGAAGTCACCTTGCAAGCCAACACGAACAACAGCCCAAACGGCGGGGTTATGACCAAGAATATGCATTTTCATCTTATGTTTCCAACTAGCAAAGTTTGTACCATCAAAATATGGACCTCTACGGTGATAGTTACCCTCACTAGACGCCATACTCTCCTAGGTTGTGAAACCAAGGCTATGATCACTAAAACAATGGAAATCAAGGCTTACGGAGACCAAAGCTCTGATACCACTTGTAGGATCGAAAGTATGTCTAGAGGGGGGGGTGATTAGACTACTTGACCAAATAAAACCTAACCTTTTCCCAATTTTAGTTGTGGGCAGATTTTAGCAATAGTACATGTCAAGCATCACCCTACACATGCAATTCTAAGAGTATAGCAGCGAAAAATAAGCAATTGCATATGTAAGTAGAGAGGGGATTGGAGATTTCAAACGCAATGAAGACACGGTGGTTTTTGGCGTGGTTCTGATAGGTGGTGCTATCGTACGTCCACGTTGATGGAGACTTCAACCCACGAAGGGTAACGGCTGCGCGAGTCCACGGAGGGCTCCACCCACGAAGGGTCCACGAAGAAGCAACCTTGTCTATTCCACCATGGCTTACGTCCACGAAGGACTAGCCTCACTCGGGGTAGATCTTCATGAAGTAGGCGATCTCCTTGCCCTTACAAACTGCTTGGTTCAACTCCACATCAGGTTGGAGGCTCCCAAGTGACACCTAACCAATCTAGGAGACACCACTCTCCAAAAGGTAATAGACGGTGTGTTGTTGATGAACTCCTTGCTCTTGTGCTTCAAATGATAGTCTTCCCAGCACTCAAACAACTCCTCATAGATTTGGCTATGGTGGAAGAGGGATTTGAGTGGAAAGCAACTTGGGATAGGCTAGAAATCAAGTTTCAAATGGTAGGAATGAAATAGCTTGATCTCAACACATGAGTAGGTGGTTCTCTCTCAGAAAATGTATGGTGGAAGTGTAGGCACGTTCTGATGGCTCTCCTTACTGAGAAGGAGGTGGTGGAGGGGTATATATAGCCTCCACACAAAATCCAACCGTTACACACTTTTGACCCAACTCGATGGCACCGAAACAATCATCTCGGTAGCACCGAACTGTGTAAAAGATATGAAGTTTAGGAATCTCGGTGGGACCGATACGAACAACTCGGATGGACCGAAGTGCAATGGCTAGGGCAATCCTCATCTCGGTGGCACCGATTGCATCAACTCGGTAGGACCGAAGTGAAGCAATAAGGCAACAGAGAGTTGGCAAGCTATCTCGGTGAGACCGAAGTAAGTGCAAACGATTACAGAGAGTTGGCAAGGCCATCTCGGTGAGACCGAGATCCATTTCGGTGGATCCGATTTGTTAGGGTTTTGGCAGTGGCTAAGTCTTGGATGAACTCGGTGGGGCCGGATAGGAAATTTCGGTGGGGCCGAGTTAGAATGTAGGTTCTGGACATATTTGGGTAGAGAGAGTGGTTGAGGGTTTAGGAGTACTGTCACTAAGCACTTGAGCAAAAAGACCATTAAGCAACACATCATCCCCTTTTAATAGTATTGGCCTTCCTATGGACTCAATGTGATCTTGAATCACTAAACCAAAAATGTAGAGTCTTGATCTTTTGCCAATATTTGTCCTTAGCATTTTGAGGGGTCCACGTTTCTAGTCCATGCCATGCCAATCATTGAACATCCTGAAATCTTAATCTTGAATGGACATTAGTTCAATGAGATATATGTTGTTATGAATTACCAAAACCACCAAGGGAGCAAATGTGCTTTCAGTGGGGAACTAGGGGCCGATCTCCCCATTGATGTTGATCGCCGTGCGTCCAGACGAAACTAACTACATGACCCGGGTAACCCAGCGATCATCGAACCCCTTGCGGAGCAAGACCTCTCGGAGGAAGGGCCAATGGACCGTGTCATAGGCTTTATGGAAGTCAATTTTCAGGAATACCGCCTTCAGGTTTTTGACTCGGACCTCATGAAGGACTTCATGGAAGACCAAGACCCCATCCATAATGTATCGGCCTTGGATGAAGGCGGATTGATTAGGATGGGTGACCCGGTCGGCCAGCGAGGTCACCCTATTGGCGTACCCCTTCGCCAAGATGCGGAAGATCACGTTAATCACAGTGATTGGCCGAAACTGGCGGATGTCCGAGGCCCCAGGAACTTTGGGAATGAGGGTGATGATCCTGTAGTTAAGCCGGGATAGGTCAATGGAGCCGACATAGAACTCCTCGAAGCGAGCCATAACTTCTGTTTTGATGGCACTCCAGAACGTCTGGAAGAACTTAACTGGGAGGCCGTCAGGACCCGGGGCCGAAGTAGAGTTCATGCCCTTGATCGCCAACCAGACTTCCTCCTCGGAGAACGGAGCCGTGAGGGCCGCATTCTCGGCCATGGAAATGCGCTGGGGCCCGGCCCAAATGTCGGGCGCCAGCGCCAGCCCTCCCCGAGGGGAGGCCGAGAAAAGGGTTTTTGAAGAACCCATCAATGTGTGCGCGAATGTCTGCCGGACGCTGGAGAAGTGTCGCGCCGTCCCAAAGAAGCGGGATGGTGTTCCGCCGACGCCGCCCATTGGCGATGGCCTGGAAGTAGGTCGTATTCGCGTCGCCCTTAAGGACCCAATTTTGTGATCCTCGCCGTCGCCAGTATTCCTCTTCGTCAGTGTAGATGACCGTCAGCTGATCCTCAAGATCATATCGGAGAAGCCACTCATCAGGGGAAAACCCCGAAGAGTCAGCACGGAGGTCAAGCGCTTGGATCGAGGCAAGAATGTGATGTTCAGCTGAATCATTAAACATTGGTGAATTTTGAACCAAAATTTCTTTCATTGTACCATAGAAAATGATCTTATATATAATGAAAGTAGAAGCACAATGGAATCCCAAGGCGAAATTCCAATAGGATACGGCATTGGGGATCAAATAACCACCATTATTGTAAAAAATAATACGAAAATCCTTTGAAAAAAAGAGGTACGTCCATTGAGAAACTCCTTCCAATATATACAAGGCTACTTTTTTTCTGTCAAAAAAAAGATAAATGGAGAAAAAAGAGGGAGGAGAACACTTGGCACCCGGTGGGTGAAACACAGCACAACATTATTTTCAGACTAATATATGTGACCAGAATCTCAATCCAAAATACCCCAAAGCATACAACCAAGACCACGCATGCACCCCATCGCATGGCCTCCACACGGCTTGTCGATATCCATGGTGGCATCTAGCACCGGCCGGGTGAACGTGGTCGCTCCAACCCAACCGTCCCTCGTCTTCAGGATAAGCTGCCCAGCTCGTCTACCCTTCTTATTGCCGCTGCTTCTCAGCTCACAAGCTCCAACATTATCCTCTCCTCCACTGAGTATCCGTCTACGGAGTAGTACCTCCCAAGCTAGCTAGCTCGCAGCTCCGCCGCAATGGCCACCATGGTGAGCAGCCTCCGCGCGCCCTTCTCTGTCTGCCGCGCCGCCCCTTCGGCGCCCATGGCGGCATCCCGCGTCGCGTTCCCGCCGTCGTCGACGGCCGCCAGGGGCATGAGGCTCCGCGCGCAGGCGACGTACAAGGTGAAGCTGATCACGCCGGAGGGCGAGGTGGACCTCGAGGTCCCCGACGACGTCTACATCCTCGACCACGCCGAGGAGGAAGGGATCGACCTGCCCTACTCCTGCCGCGCCGGCTCCTGCTCCTCCTGCGCCGGGAAGGTGGTCTCCGGCCAGCTGGACCAGTCCGACCAGAGCTTCCTCGACGACGACCAGATCGAGGCGGGGTGGGTGCTCACCTGCGCCGCGTACCCCACTTCGGACCTCGTCATCGAGACCCACAAGGAGGAGGAGCTCACCGCTTGAATTCACTGATTTGTGTATTTCCATCCGTTTCCGGCGTGCGCGTGTACATGCACGATGCATGAACAGTGTCAGGATATTGAGGAGTCGCAGAGCAATTAGTACTTGCTGTGGTCGGATTTTGATTGCTTATATAATGCCTAGTGTTAATTTTCTCAAGTCAAGTAATAAAAAAAGATGAGATTGTACTCCATGTCTCCGTTACGCGTTCCTCGCGATTTACTTTTACTCCCTCCGTTCTTTTATGTAAGGTGTATTTATTTTTCATAAAAATTCCACAATGTAAGATGTACTTCTCCTTTTTCATCTATTTTCCGGTTGTGCCCCTCCACCATTCCCTACATGCCTTTCATATAAAGTAGTACGTGATCCCTAATTGGAAGTTAGTAAAAAAGGAATATCTTTTCCTAATGCATGCAGGCACAAATATCTCTTTCCTATCCCATTAATTGATTTTATTCCGGTGCAATGGGATTCAGCTCCATGTTATTAGGTTGTTGTTTATTTCGCTGTCGTTAACTACCTAACTTGTTAAGGGTATTTTCATCTTAAATTCTCATCAATTATGTGCCTTGGTCACCGCGCTCAAAAAAATACACCTTATATAAAGGAACGGAGGGAGTATGATTTAGGCAATCTCATATGTGCTTAAATTGGGCTTGCAAATCTAGCTAGATTGATCGTGTGAGCATGAACAAATTTACTGAAAGAACGGAAAAAATATAGAGCGCACACGTCGGCTCCTCAAATCTCATTCTTCTGGTGCGAAGTCTTCCTGGCCTTATTGGATAGGTGGTGCCCTTAAATTTAATGATTTTTTTGGTGTGCATGCATATATGCTGGGGATAGGTGGGTGGGTGTGTGTGTGGCTGTGGGGGTGGGGGGGGGGGGGGGGGGGGATAGGGATGCAAATTTGGAACCATGTTCATAGATTATTTCTTTGTTTAAGCAGCAGTGTTACATGCTTTCCTCTCGAATAAAAAAAATTAGATACTTGATGAACGTTCGGGTAAGTAAATATGTTTAATGTTTCTTTTCTAAGGGCTCTATGATTCTTCTGCTCAAGTGGGAGCAATGAAAGTTCATCATGATAATGCACCTCCACTAGAAATTAGGTGCTCATAATTTGCTTATCAAGTGTTCAAAAATAATTTGCTTAACAATACTATCCAAATTCTGGCTATATAATGGATCTTCTTGCTGGTTACATGATTCCTTTTATACTGCAAACCTTTCATTGCTTCTGTCTTCATGTATTGCGACTGATATAGGCATTTTCTCAATGGTAACTGCAAAGTAGATTTGGACAAGTAGATGCTTACTCGCGGGTTCTAATTGACTTGGTTAACACCAATTAAGCAATCAACTATACGAACGAATATTACTTGCTTGCTTATTATTCGTAACCTATGGTACAAAGTTAATACGTGACATGCTTCCTTTTTCTCTGCATCACATATTATTTGCTTGCTTGAACTACGGTTCTAGATCTTGTGGTAGGAAAATCTATCCCTGCTTCTTGCCATACCATATGAAGCAAATGAATTAGTATTTGTAGCTATATATAAGCCCATCTTTTTGTTTTCATGTTAGTTTACATGTCATTGCATTTTTCATTTTTAGTTAGCATAAGAGCCGATGATATGGAAGGAATGCTATAGTTGGACAAATCATATTGCATATTATTTTGCAGAATGTGTTTTTATGAAGGTGGAGATGGAAAGGAAGCTGTCAATGATCAATGCATGGGACAGGAGTGAACAGCAAATCTAAGAACAGGTAAGCCTACCCATTCTGGCTAAACTTAATTGGCACAAGACAATCATTTATGATTTGTGTGTATGTTGTAAAAATGTTTATGTGGAGTCTGTTAGTGTAACATGAATTTTGTCCTAGACGCTGGATGGAAATGCATCACCCCTTAAGTGTTTGAACTTATAGGACATGCAATCTAGGTTAAGGGTCAGTATAATCATTGTGTGTTCCTCTTTTATTTAACTTATGAGAACCATGATGTACTCCCTCCGTCCCAAAATAAGTGACTCAACTTTGGCAAAGTTAGTACAAAGTTGAGTCACTTATTTTGGGACGAAGGGAGTATTTGTGATGGTACCATGGCTTAGACTTGGGCTTTTCTTTTCAAACTTCTTTAATTATACTCTTTCAATCTATCTAAATGTCTGAAAGTTATACTCCCTCCATCCATATATATAGGGCCTAATGCGTTTACTGAGACTGCCTTTGACTATTGATAAAATTAATAGTATATTAGATGTATAATGTGAAAATTATATCACTGAAAACTTCTTTCACATACGAATTTGACGGTGTGCTTTGTGTAACTTGCATGTCATATATTATTGCTCTAACATGTGGTCAAATTTAGACTCGAAAAATGCATTAGGCCATATATGTATGGATAGAGGGAGTAATTTCTTGCGCAAGGGACCTCCTCACTAGTTATTTCCTTGATCATATTAATGCCACTTCGGGGCAACCATACATCATGCATGTTGATTATTGTATTTTCGTCTTGTATTTTTTTTACTAATCTATTGATGCCCTTGACTGGTTATGGGTAGGAAGTCAGAAATCCGCTTTGGGTTTGCTCAACATTTTTTATTTTTATGTTTACATGGTAACTGATTTTGTGATTGTCCATCATTTAATATTCTTGTACTCGGGTGACTGCTGGTTTGTTTACACCCCTTCGAGGGAAGCACTGGTATTTCTTAAAGATACTTTAAGTTATATTGAGGATGATTCCTGGCTGAATGTCCGGTCAGATAAACTTATGCATTCTGTAGTAGCGATGTGATTTTTAACATGTCGACGTTTGTACCCATTGATTTGAGGGGCTCACTATCTCTCGTTGTGCATAAGCTTTGAGAAGGTCATTGGACATGGACCACCGTGTGAATTATTTGGAAACATATGATCTCCAGATGACTAAGGCAAGGCGTTCAGACAAGTCCGACTATGTATATAAACTACTACTACTATCTCTACTCCTAATGTCTCAGTTGGTAGGATTGCGTCCACGATTTATTTTCGTCCCACCACTTTCAACCGGGTTTTTTTCGTCCCCTCCCCCCTCCCCAACCCACGCACACAGCCAAAAAAAAACATCCCGCAACGAAAACAGTCCTATCGATCCCCTCAAGGAGTCATCGCCGCCATCTTCCGATCTCGAGGTCACAGCCCCGCCGTATTGCGATCTGGAGGTCACAGGCTCCGCCGAGAAGACCGCGCCGGATCTCGCCTCAGCCCCGCCGGATCTCGCCTCAGCCCCGCCGTCTTGCGATCTGGAGGTGACAGCCTGCGCCGCCAATCTCACTGAGAAGACCCCGCCGGATCTCGCCACGGACGTAATAGGTCCCGTCGGCGCGGCCGCCGCGGACGCAGGACTGTTTCAACCCCAGGTATGCTGTACTGGATCGAACAAACAAAAAACGGATTCTGTTTGTAAGGTTCCCTAGAAAGAATCCATTGTTCTACATGAACATAAGGGCGCCCCAATAGAGCTGTCGGCACCACATGCATACAAAACTATGTATAGACTATAAAGAGAGGATTTTGTTTGTAAGGTTCCCTAGAAAGAATCAGCCAGCACTCCCAAAATCCATTGTTCTACATGAACATAAGGGCGCCCCAATAGAGCTGTCGGCACCACAGGCATACAAAAACCACATGCATATACAAAACTATGTATAGACTATAAAGAGAGGATTCCATGTAAGCACAGTTTTTCCATTAGGAGTAGAGATAAAATGACCATCAAGATGCGCTTTGTGCTTGCATATGGTCTCCTCCAGCCTCTCCAACCTCTGTATCACGATGCATCATTGTTCAGTTCACAGTAGACAATTTTTTTTAGGTTAGAACATATGCAACAGTGCAAAATATACGTTGGTGTGTGGCCATGCATTGCTAGAGTTACCGTGTCCACCACCATGCCCATGTAGCTCAATGTTCGCCATGCTTCTTATATCCACCACCATGCCCATGTCCTCGTCCGGCCCAAGCAAGTCATTTTGCTAGGTTCAGAAGGAGTGAAAACACGAGATGGCTTCAGTATTAGTCGGATAAGTTCAGAATTCAGAGACTGCTTACAGAAAAAAATAATGACTGACCATTGAAACTTGGCACACAGAAACTACAAAGAGAGAAGCTTCGTTGGCAAGTGCACCGGAGCCCCTCGTCTCTTCCCTGATGTGGAGGCTCGCCCTCCATCTTCCTTGAAGTGGAGGTCCGGCCACATCCGACACTCCTCGGCATGGCACCCTTCTGCTTGTGCGTGGCTTCAACCCACAAAATTGCTACTGCTAATCATTTTTATCACACCCTCATGCACGAATAAAACCAAAAGAACATCAGCTAAAAAAAAATAGAAGCAGTGAACATGTACTTGTGAAGTGTGTAGGAAAGAAATGTGTGAAGTGTGTAGGAAGGAAATGTGTGAAGTGTGTAGGAAGGAAATGTGTGAAGTGTGTAGGAAAGAATTCTCAACAACTATTAAGAAATGGCAGAAAGGCATAATAAATAAAGACAGAAAAAACAGTAGTGTTGTTTTTAAGTAGCTGAAACTTAAAGCCTCAAACATAGGATCCAGACAGGCCGAATGAGAAAGATGTCTTCATACGTTGTTAAATCAAAGCAAGCAATTATGTTCCCATTCTTGTCCTTCATCTGATCGGGTGTGATCGATCAAACATTCTACTGTCATCTCAAGCCATGCTTGTCCTTCATCTTATCCGGCACGATTTCAATGTCAGTTTATTAGCAGAGTCTGTTTACAAGTATTTTCTAATTACCTGAGTCTGTTAGACCTGCCTTTCTTTTTCTATAGTAACATATGGGGACTCCACACAGCAAGCCAACGGAACAAACGACATCGCCACATGTACCTCCAGGTATATGTTCAACTATAAATTGTGTTATACATGTCAAACACCATCCCGTGAGACTGTATGTGTTGCAGGCACGATGGAGGTGACAAATGTGAAGCAAGGGAATATACCCGGAGCCGACGATGTTGACAAAATTTACCCAAGTAGCCCAGGTATAAGGCTTTGCAAAATACAAAGTTTAATTTTATCATTTTTATGTGATGAATCATACCTAAAAGTCTTGGGCACAACCCATTCTAATGGATCAAGCGTGTGACTTGTAGGAGTCCATATTACTCCCTCCGAACGGAATATACTTCAACAAACCGATGGTGATAGGGCATTTCTTCAACAACCTTCCCATCTGATATCGGGTAAGTATTATTTTGCTATAATCTAACGCCATTTGCCTACAACTTTCCCTTATTTCGGTCCAATATTTTTTTATGTTTACACGATGCAGACAACCCTCCAATCTCATTCCTATATAATGAATCTCCGTTGCTGGCTCCCAGTAATCTGACACGAAATTATGCGTCAGATGTACTACAAAGTTCAAGTGGTATTACCTCATGCAACTACGATCTGATCTAAATTGTGCTTAAGGTGGTTTATTTTCATACTTTAACCTAGCTTATGGCTTTTGTGTTGTTGCAGTAGCTGTACATGCTCCTGGTCGTGATGCTTTAGAGGTTCTACCTGTGTCGGATGCAACATCCGATCACATGATAGAAGGGACAATTGTTGACTACTATAACCAAGGGGTTATACCCGTAGGCGACGAGGTTGACAAATTTTACCCAAGTAGTCCAGGTATAAGGCTGTGAAATGATACAGAGTTTAATTTTATGTTTTTTATGTGATCAATCATACCTAACAGACTTTGGCACAACCGATTCTAATGGACCAAGGATGTCACTTGTAGGAGTCCATATTACTCCCTCCGAACAGATGACACTTGACCAGACCGATGGTGATAGGACATATGTTCATGAACCTTCCCATCTGATTTCGGGTAAGTATTATTTTGCTGAAAGGTTAGCACCACGTGCCTACAACTTTGCCTTATTTCGGTCCAATATTTGTTATGTTTACATGATGCAGACAACCCTCCCAGAAATCTGACACGAAATTATGCGACAGATGTACCACAAAGTTCAAATGGTATTACCTCAAACATCATGGATATGACCTAATTTGTGCTTAAACCACTTTATTTTCATAAGTTATCCTAGCTTATGGCTTTTATGTTGTTCCAGTAGATGTACATGCTCCTAGTCGTGATGCTTTAGAGGCTTTACCCATGTTGGAAGCAACATCCGATCACATGACGACAGGAGTTGTCATGAAAAAAACATAACAGACGAAAAAAGGGAGCAGAAGAACGCCCGGAGGCGAGCTTCTTATCGGAAGAAAAAAGAAAATGGTACGGTCAAACTCCAAGATGAAGATAAATGTTCCCTTCCAATGACAGTTATGATTATTTAATGTTTAGTCGACTACTCTCACATCTGGTATCTTTAATGTCTAGAACTGGCCACCATGCAACGTAATAACGAGGAAATGAGGCAGCAGAATGTTGCACGGCATCCTCTCAGTGATACCACTAATGGGTATCAACCATCCTCTATGGACCTTGACGAAAAAAAGAGCTGATGAAGGCTCGGAGGCGAGCTGCATATCGAAAGAAGAAAGACGAGTCTACCATCAACAAACAAGATGAAAATCTGTCTGCCCTTACAATATCAGGTAATAATGTATAAACTGTGCAAATCCACATCAAATTTTATTAGTCTTACAGAGAGCATCATGTTCTGGTTTACCCCCATCGTACTCTTCAACAATATGAAACACCTAGATATTAAATCCATACAACAGGTCAGGAAGTAAAAAAAATAAAAACTACTTGGAGTAGCTTATTTATGTTTGTTCCTTTTCTTTTACTCCTGGGCCATGAATAGATGAGGACATGAACAGAAGTGCTAGGTGCATATAAGTTCAGAGGACACTTTGCTGAATTTATATGCACGGTGCACCAGCAAAGTGCTTCTACAAGTACTCATAGCAGTTCAGAACTGCAACTACTCCTACTGCAAACAAAATTCAGTAATTTTCAGTGCATCTACTGCAAACAAAATTCAAAAGGGTACTCCATGTACTCCTAGAGTACTCTTTCTTTGAAGTTCAGTGCATCTACTGGAAACAAAATTCAGTAAATTTCTAGCAACTACTCCTGCTGCACAAATAATTGAGTGAATTAAGCATGCAGAGATACCTGCCACAGCTTGATTCACATTGATGGATTCAGTTGCATTGATGGATTCAGACTACTATTGCCGGCACTCCCTGTTTCTTGGCTTGCTGACGAAAGAAAGCAACCAACCAACAAATTCAGAGGAGATGAAAGCAAGCAAGCAAGCAGGGTAAGAGAGCAAAGGAGTGGTTTACCATCAGCTATGCGGGATCCGGGCGAGGTAGCGGTTGCTGAGACGGTCGATGGAGATGTCGAGGTCGCCGGCGCGGGGGCGTTCTGGTTTCTTGGCCTGCTGAAGCAGCGGGAGGCGGGCCACGACGGCGCGTGCTTCGAGCTGGACGAGAGCGGCGTCGTGTGGCCGGCCGGCGGCAGCGGTGGGGACGTGGACGGGTGGTCAGCCACGCCGGTGGCTGAGGCGGCGGCGTCCCTGCGGCGCGTCGCTCGGCTTCGAGCTGTCGTCGCTCCTTGCGGAGGGCGGCGGCGTCGGGGAGCAGTCGTTGCCCTGGCCGTGCCTGTGAGGCCGGGTCACGGCGCCGCGGCACATCAGGGAAGGGGAAACCACATCAGGGAAGGAAAGAAAGGAAGAAGAAGAGGAGGAGAGGGGGCGGATCAAGCAGGGGGAGCGGCGTACCGGAGCTTCTGGCGTTGCAGATGGAGCCGCCGCGCTTCGGATCCACTGCCACCTCGCCGGAGAGGAGCACCGCCGCGGATCCGACCGGAACGGGACCGGATCGAGCACCCGCGCCCGGGTCAGGAAGCTCGTTGCGTCCGTCCCGGTCGGTCGCGCCGCACACAGCTCGTCGGAGCCCCAAGCCCCGCCGATTCATGAGACTGATGCGGTGGTCGGCGGGCGGAGTCGCGCGGTTGCGGGCTCGTCGACGCGCGCGGCGATGCGGCGGGGGGAGGGGAGAGGGCGAGAGGTGGTGAGTGAGTGGAGAGGAGAGGAGAGAGTGCTGGGGATAAGATTGATTTTTTTTTTTGAGAATTAGTTTTTTTAGGTTTTTTTTTTTTTGAGGGGATTTTTTAGGTGGGGGTAAGCTTGGGTGCTGGTTGGGCCGTGGTGGATAGCTAATTTGGGCCTTTGATGGCAAATTTTGCTCAACGAAAAAACATAGATATTTAAAGTATATATATACCTCACAAAAACAATAAAATTGTATATATATATATTAAACATGGTTCATAAAAATAAATATTTTTTATACTTATTACATATATTGAGGGTATCACAAAAAAAATTGAGAGAAAAAAACGAATATACTTGGTTTATGTTGGTTTGCTTGCATGTTTTTATCTTTTGTTGGACAATTTTCCATAGCCTATATAAATAGTTTAAAATGATTTAATCAATTTCAGATGACTACTTATTTATATATGAACATTATAGTTCGTTGTTTTCCCCGAATTGTTGTGTTAGTAAAATGATTTAAGCAACATATTTTTCTAATAATATCAAAATGGTTTTTCTTTTTTACAAAGAAAATAGTTGTCTTAGTTTCACTTTTATTTTTATTATATATTATATATGATTATATGATGCAGTAGAAAATATCATTTATATTTCATCATAGATATAAAGTGATGGGTTTCGACATACGCACTGATGTAACGATGACAGACCGCACTGAAACACCACGAGAAGAGGTGCATATAGCTGACCTTTCTTTGTATGTATATTATACATGATAATACAAAAGGTGTATTTTTTATATATTATTATTTTTTCAGAATATAGGAGACATAGATATGGACTTTGGAGATGCACAAAAAGAATCCATTGAGGGTTCCGAAGCGACGTCGCTGAAAGGGGCCGGAAATTCACCGAGTTTTTTACAACATAATGATGTGGAAGTGGTGATATCTCATAACAAACCAAAAAATGATGCCAATTTAAATGTTATCGCACAAGGTATTTTTTCAATATTATTATCAATATTATTCATTCCGATTAACATTCCGGGCTACCATTGGTATCTAGCAGTCGTCAATGCCAAAAAAACGTGAGATTCAAGTATTGGACTCACTTGGTTCTCGGGTCAAACGCAATGACCTTGCTACTACGGTAACTTTCTATTGTTTTTGCTCATCTTAACATATGTTTTGTTTGCCTTAGTCCCTAATATTTCTCATATATAAAATAGTTACTAGGACTCGAGAAGCGTCTGAAACTTGTAGAGCATAGTCCGGAGTTTAACAGAGATCATAAGTGGCCCGATCTCAATGTTACAAAATGGACGGTCGTAGAGCAGTTTCATGAGGCAATACAAACTGATGGGTAAGCACTTGTTACAATGGTTTGTTTATTTGATTCATCTGGGTGATATTCTAAAGCATTATTTTATAATATTATAGTGTATCATGTGGACTGTTTATGCTAAATTATATGGAATATTGGACATCAGATGCACTATCAGACCAGTTCACCCAGGTATTTCATTTTTATACATTATCTCGTTATTTTATCTCAAAATATTATATCATTTTTTTTTATTTTGTAGGAGGATATGAAACACTTTCGACGAAAATTAGCTGTCATTTTGCTCGATTCAGAGCTGAATAAGCTAAAAGGAGGTCCCATATACCATCAACCTGACGATGAAGAAACTTTAGCTAATTCTGATCTCGAGATCCTGAAGAATCCACCTGACGTAGTCAAAGACAAACGTCCTGCCCCAATCACTATCATGCCCACGGACCAACGTGAATTACTTGCCGGCCTCTGCAACTACATCATGTCGATCGATGATGCCGGGTGTTTGGAGTAAGTATCATATATCAATATTTAATGTGCGCATGTACATTATTATTCTTCTTACCATCCAATTTTTAGGAAGGAATGGGTCCGGAGCTCGACACCCGATCCAATGGGCTTAAGTCTTAAGAAACTTCAGTGCATACTTAACATGGAGTAGCCTATGGACAATGATTGCTTCAACACCGCCGTGCGTATACTGGCATGTGACGAGGGAGTATTGTTCACAGACCCTCCTATACACTACATGGATCTAAGATTTTGTGTAAGTTATCGTAACTCTTCATTCTATGTGTCATTAGTATCAACATGTTGAAACAATATTTCTTTTTTTACTTAGTCCATGATGCTAGAGTCAACACGAGGTCAGAAGTTTTGCGAGAAGGAAACTATCCAGACGTTGGCAACATTATTTGATAGCTGGCCTGGGATGGGCAACGACATCTCATCATGCAACATGGTAAGTAAAGTATTTTGTCTATTGTTATCATGGTTTATTGTTGTTTCTAATAGCTCCACTTGTAGATTTATCTTCCTTATGCATCCATCGGCCGATACATCTTGTACGTCATCGACAAAGAGGCACGTCGTCTATATATTATGGACCCTATTCAAACATCACAATCGTCAGAGGATAAAAATTTGAGGCATGCACTGAAATAAAAAGTTTTGCAAGGGATTTCAAAGAAGCACTCGAAATAAAGCTGCCTGGTTGGAATTCCGATATATCTAAATGGCAACGTTTATTTCCGTTTGGTATTCCAACGAGTATAGACGGGTAATGAATTCATAATAAAAAGATATATTTTTGTTATCACTATATTTTTTATATTATTAATTTAAAAATTTGCAGGAATGTGTCTGGCTATTTTGTTTTTCATTTTATACTCTGGTGGAACGGTAAAGAATTGGTCAAGCCGGTTTGCGCGGTGAGTATTGTCCGTTACATGTTTTAAGACCTTCGGCATGAAATTTTCATACTAACTACATATATTGTTTGTGCAGGATGGGTATGAGTTGAGGAAGCAGTTTTTATTATACTTGCTAAAACATCGTGGGAACGAAGCTAAAGGCAACTTTCCTGATACTGTGAAAGAATTTCTTAAGCGCATCATCTAGATATTAATAGTTTTGTAATAGATGTTTAGTTGGAACATCGCTCAGTTTGTTACATGGACATGTCGTTAATTTTTCTTTTTCTTATCAATTTACATTGCAAAAATGGACTTCAATTATTAAATAATTGTGTCTGTGTTATATTGTCTGTACGTGTGAAATTTAACATGTAACTCTTGCAAACTATTTCAAGAGCCTGTGGCAACGCACGGGCATTCTACTAGTCACTATAGAGTTCCATATAAATTAGTTATCTTGGACTACTGTTATGACTTGCCTTTGTTACTTTGTGCTATCTTTTGAACTTGGCGAAATAGATATATCACCGTATGTAATTCGTTTGCTACTACCGTTTTCTAAGAGATGTGATGAGCTTTGTAACGTGTCTTGATGTTTTGTACTGAACCATTACTGTTATGTGTATTTATGCGAACTATATAAATCAGTTATCTCGGACAAGTACCATTGTGCATTTGTGCCTTGCTTTTGGTATATCATGAAATCTTGATGTTTTATACTGAACAAGCACTACTGCTATAGATGTTCTGCTTTGTACTGAATTTTGATGCTTCGTATTGAACCACATCCTCCATAAAAAAACACCTTCCGTGAGAACTATCTCTCAGGCAACGTGCATTGCTATATAAGTATCTACTACTCCCTCCGTCCCATAATATAAAAGCGTTTTTGACACTACACCCTCCGTCCCATAATATAAGAGCGTTTTTGACACTAGTGTAGTGTCAAAAACGCTCTTATATTACGGGACGGAGTATCTTCTACTACCTCTTTTAGGTCACTACTTTAGTGATCTAAAACGTCTTATATTTTACAGAGGGAGTACTTTTGAGTAATACTAGATGTTGAGTTAAACTTTTTTTTTATCGGTATGCTCTTTACATTTTCAACCTAAGATATATATACTGTCTATTAGCGGGTTAGCTAACATGAGCTAGGCGGGGTGCAGCAAGTTCGCATCCGCACTGTTATAAACGCAACATGCAATAGAAACGAGGAAGATCAAATCAACACAGAGGACACAAGATCTTAACGTGAAAAAACCCCTACAATGAGAAGGGTAAAATAAAACCACGTGCATCAGCCAGCGAAACTTCACTATATCAGAAGAGGTTACAAACGCCGAGGAATTACAACGATGATCGTATCCCGTGCGGCGGCTTACAAGAGGTATATATAGCAGTGGTGACTTAGGTCGAAACTGATCCATACTGGGGGGGGGCGCCCCCTCCCCTAGTACGGATTCTTTGTACATTTTTGGTTGTCAGACAGTTCTTCTTAACGAAATTCGCAACTCTCCTGCGTTTACTTCAAAAAAAATGGTGTTTGATTTGGCCAAGGATGCGAAGGGATGATCCTCTTGGACAACGTGTCAACTACTGTGGGCACTCCGGCTTTCGTCGACGAGAAGACCGCATTCGGCAACATCAACTCCCTCCGCGGCTTCGAGCTGATCGTCGCGATCAAGAGCAACGTGGAGGCCTAATGCCTTGACGTCATCTCCTACACCGACATCCTAGCCCTCGCCGCACGGGACGACACCGTTTTGCTCGGCGAACCAACATGGACAGTGTCGCTCGGCCGACGGAACTCCACCAACGCAAGCCTGAACCTGGCGAACAGGAATCTCCCGCCGCTGTTCGCCAACGTTAGCGACCTCTTCGCTGCCTTCGCCAGGAAGGGCCTCACGCCACGCGAGATGGCGGCGCTCTCGGACGCTCACACCGTCGGCTTCGCGTAGTGCTGGAACTTCCGGGACCGCCTCTACAAGGACGCCAACGTCGACCTGGTCTTCGCCTAGAAGCTCAAGGCCAACTGCCCCGCCGGCGACACCTTCCTGCCGCCGTTCGACCTGCGGATGGCGAACGCATTCGACAACCGCTACTACTAGAACCTTGTCGCCAGGCGCGACCTGCTCCACTCCGACCAGGAGCTCTACAGCGGCAACGACACGCAGTCGCTGGCTCGGGTGGTGAGTGAGTACGTATCGAACAACGCCACCTTCTTCGCCGACCTCACAACGACGATGATCAAGATGGGGAACACCAATCCTTCGACCGGAACCGCCGGCTAGATCAAGGCCAACTGCAGATTGGTCCTGGTCATCGATGGTCTTCTGCTTAAACTATCAATCGTTCGTTCCAAATGAACATTGAGCTCCAAATCTACAATTGTAAACAATATGAGTGTTATCAATGACAGACGAAAGATCCACGTGCCATTGTTACATCTATTGTTGTGTCTTTTGTTCCTGTGATGGTGTGAATCCGACCTGCAGACGGCGAACGCGTTCGACAATTGCTACTACCAGAACCTTGTCGCCAGGCGCGGCCTGCTCCAACACAACCAGTGGCGGAGCTACATGCACTGTTGTAGGGGCCATGCCCCCCCCCCCCCCGAGCCTTAGAAGAAATATAGCCTTTGGTCCTCTCATCCTCTCTAGCTCCGCCACTGTCTACAACGGCAACGACACGCAGTCGCTGGCTGAGATGGTGAGTGAGTATGTATCGAACAACGCCACCTTCTTCGCCGACTTTGCAGCGACGATGATCAAGATGGGGAACATCAGCCCAGTGACCGGAACCGCCGGCCAGATCAGGGCCAAGTGCACTTAAACTATCAATCGTTCGTTCCAAAATCCAAATGAACTACATTTGTAACCAATAGTGTTGTCAAAGACAACCGGAAGACCCACGTGCCATTGTTACATCAAATGTTGTCTTTTGTTTTCCTGTGATGCCATTGTTACAGCAAACAGTTAGTATATCGAACTGTGTGCTCGTTTAACCTTTCACAACAATCGTTTTTCTAACTGTTTGCGATATTATTATTTGGGATCAGATCGACCTCTCTGTAATGGCGTGTCGCCAGTCCGCCAGAGGCTCGTCTCTCGATGCCAGTAATGGCGGCCACCCGTGTTTCTGCGTTTCTTTTCACGCCGCGCGCGGCGCTTCCCACCGTTGTTTCCCGCCAAAGGTGGATTCCCCGCCCCTCTCCACCGACGGTACAGTGGACAAGCGGCTGGCTTATAAATGGGCGCGGACCGTCGCCGACGAACCGGCGTGTACTCTAGATAGCTCCCCATCCACTGCAGTACACACGTCCGACGATGGCCGATGATATGCTCGATATGTTCTAGGAAAATGATCCCCTCATACAGTATGTTCTCGAGGAATCCCGCGCGCTGGCTGCGCAGGAAGCTGCGCGGCGACGCGCCAACGCCGTGCCACGGCCACCTTCCCTCACCGTTAGGCAAGCATGGCTGGCCCGACAAGCTGCTCGCCCATCCATGGTGGAAGGGCACGCGTGCCGACCGGAGCGCGTTCAGAGTGGAAGAGTAAGGGGCATCGTTGTCGGTGTGTCCTCGACGGCGTCCGCCCCCAGCGCGAAACGGGAGGCGGCTAACAACCGCGCCGACGAGCGCGACACCGAGGCGTCCGCAAGCGATGGCAAGTCCCGTACGAGCTCCCTTGCCAATTCGCTCGATTAGTTATGTAATCTCGATCGATCTGACGACAAATCTCTGTCCCATTTGTCAATAATAATCGACATATCCCCCTCCCTATCTATATGTAATCTTGGTCGGATGCAAATTCCCCCTCCGTATCTATATGTAATCTCGGTCGGATGCAAATTCCTCAGCGCTCGTCAAACATTATTTGAACGCATTAATTTTAATATTGAAATAGCACCGCTCAGTGAAATTAATCGGAGAAATTTAATTAAACACCATCATTCAACATTACACCACATTGCAACACGCGGCATAAATCTAAAATTATTCCGCTGGCGAAGCGACCTTGCAGGAGGAAGCGGCGGCTTCAGCTGCCACTTCGCTTTGACGCGGTCGACGTACCACTGAGCTTGCGTCATGCGGGCGAGGGCCACGAACTTGTAGCCCTCCTCCTTGATCGCCTTGCGGCAAGCCGTGAGAGTCGCCCATTTATCTTCTGGTTGGACTTGCCGAACAGTATCTGTAAGTTTCATCTCTGCAACAGAACGTTTGACAGAAAATGGAACAAAAACAGAATTGGGTGCAGAATTTCTAGGTTAATAAGTGGGAACAAAACGGCTGCTCCTTCCACTGTCTTCACCCAGTTCTTCAAGCAACAAGGCCAGTTGATTGGCTGAATCCAAATCTGCTGGTTGTTGTATGCCAACCTGAACTCGAACTGCCGGTTTCAGTCCTTTCATGAATCTAATGACATAATAAAGTATTTGGAAATGTCTCATAAGCCGTGAGCTGATCATACAGGTCAGCAAACCGTTCTACGTATTCTTCCACTGAACTAGTTTGCTGAATATGGAACATCTTACGGAGCAAGTTTCTGATGTTGATTTCGGCCGAAACGAGACTGAAGGAGGCGACAAAACTCCTCCTAATTAGCATTTGGTACTCTCCATTAGACCGATTCCAGCCACCGGACCGATTCCACTGTTGAGATGGCGTTCCCCAAAGCCTGAAATAATCCTCACAGCGATTTTGCCAGAGCTTCGGATTTGTCCCATCAAAACGAGGCAGTTCAATCCGGCGACCATGAACAAACGAATCAACAGAATTCACTCGGGAAATTTCAAAGGTAGAACTCGAATTTCTGGTAATGGATTGCTCGAATTGCATACCTCTGACCGGAGGCGGCACATAGTGTCTGTGCCGTCCCCCGGTGATCGTTGTTCACGCGGTGCCCATCGAGGCCGACAGATCCGCTGCGAGGCGGTGTAGATAGGACCGCGCCCGCACCCTTGGATGTTGACGGCGCGCCAGCCTCGCTGTGACCTGCCTTCTCGAGCCCAGTACGCAGCTCATCGATGTCGACGCCCAGGGACAGCTTGACGTCCTCGATCCGCCCGGAGAGTTGATCCAGCTTGGCGCCCAACTTGTCGATCGCTTTGATGGTGTGCTCGTTGCGCTCGCGCAAGCTGTTGTCGAGGGCGGTATCGGAATCAGCGCGGAGCAGTTCGTAGATTGCCCTCGTCTCCGGAGAAATTTTGTCCATAGCTTCGACGCGCGTCGCCGATCGGCGATCCGAGTGCGGTGGGAGTGGTTGGGGAGATCCAGATCGTTGATGGCTCTATGCCAGATTGTTAGGACTTATAATCTATATCTCTCGATCTAGCAGGAATTCAATTACAAGCGCGTCCATGGTGGAGTCGCCATAGCCATTCCTCACCTCTCATCTATCCAATCTGGTTCCAGCCGTTCCTGCCCCAACGCCTCTCTACCACTACTCTCGGGGGCTTAAGGGCGTGTTTGGTTGAAGAACCAAGTGAAATGAAATGTAACGGTTCCATTTCATAAGAATAGAATGGTTCCATCTCTGTGTTTGGTATAAACAGTGATGTGGAATGGAACGGTTACATCTTCATGTTTAGTTGGTGGAATGGAATGATTTTTTTTTTCAAATTAGTGTTTGCTTTTCCCCGTAATATATGCAGCATTAATTGTATTTTGAAAGCATTTTATTTAAGTATCAAAACAACATTTTTTTTTCATCACCTACAGTTTGTATTTTGCTTCACAATCATGCCAAATAAAATGACATCAATAATCTATACACAATCTATTTACAAACAAATCTAGAAAGAATTCTCAATAAATGGTGGGGTATGCACAATTGCAAAGGCGTTTTTTTTTCGCGAATACGCAAAGCTTGCGTATCATTCCATTGATAGAAGAAGTTTGAACGAGTACAAGATATAGACCAACACATGACACGAACGCGACAGGCGTGAACATGGTGTCCAGAGCAGATAGACATAGGATGCTCAGCCCAAACAAAGAAAAGAAAAACAAAAGACACAGCTAAACTCCCATCCTGAGAAGCAGCCTAGACCAACAACAAGACGACCAACATCTCCAGATCTAGAACCGAGGACGCCGCGAGCAAGCAAGACAACGCCTTCACGAAGGAAAACGACGCCGAGACGTCGCCGCTGTCCGATCCGGAGAACCGTACCTAGGGTTTCCCCTGATGCTTGAAGAGGGGCACAGATAACAGCCGTAGCAGCGCCTCCAGGAAGGGTACGGCACCCGCGGGTGTCGCCGCTGCCAGCAAAAGATGCAGGGATCTCGCCCTGGCCAGATTCTGAGCAATCCCAAGCCGTCGGAGCACAAATCGGAGAAAAGGAAGTCGAGCATAGGCCGAAACCGCGACCATAGAAAATGAGAGCCACGCACGCTGCCTAAGGAGGCACCGGGCGCCGCCGGACGCGCGAGCAATGGAGCAGCGAAGGGACAGACATGGCATGAAGGTGGGCAGCTGGGCGGAAGGAGAGACGGTGAGCGATGAGACGCTGGCCGGAGGCCTGGATGAGCCAGAGTCCGGAGGGAAGCGCGGAACTTGGTCACCAGGACCGGAGCAGCAAGGACGCCGGCGACACCAAGGAACTGGAAGGGGGCGCAGCTCCCGGGGCGCGTCGGAATCAAAGAGGCTCCGAGATGGACGGCCAACGAAGGGCTCCGGCAGGGTGGGGGTGTGGAGGCATGAGGTGCCGGTGAGCCGAAGGAACCGGAAAAGGGGCGCAGCTCCCGCAGCTCGCCGGACCCGGAGCCGCCCCGGTCGGCCAGGACGCAGGAGGGGACGCAGGTCCGTGGCCACCGGGCAGGAATCGCCCCTGCCGGGGGGAGGGGGTGTGGCGCTTGTGGAGGGGAGCGCGCGCAGCCTAGGCCCCGGCCGGCGCGCTGCCGGAGGCAGCCGCCGCCGCCGGGCACCACCACAGTTCCATGGCCACCGTCTGAAGGGGACGCCACCCGAGCTCGACTTGGGGGGGGAGGGGGGATGGATGGAGCCGCAGCACGGGGGAGACGCGCCCAGCCGCCGGAGGGCCACGGCCGGCCGGAGGACGTCGGAGCCGGACGGGAAACGCATCTCCAGATCCGGATGAGGTTGGGGCGGTTGGCGTCGCAGCCTCGGGCGGGAGGCCCCGCCGCCGCCGCCGCCGCCGCGACACAGGCTTTGCCTGGAGGTGGCCTTCGGCGGCGGCGAGGGGAGGAGCGGGGGGGGGGGGGGGGGGCGGCGGCGCGATGTGGGGGGATGCCGCCCGTGCCGCCTAGGGTTAGGCGACGCGGGGGCCGGGGGAATTCTTTGGACCCGTACCTAGGTTCAGAGAAGTAACGGATTCGTAATCAATTGCAAAGGCGTGAACAAGCACAAATTGCAAGACGGAGCAGGAGCACGATGGAGCAGAGCCTGATTCACTTTGGCATAGCCGCCGCATGCCAATTCCTCTGCAGTACAGGATGTGTGTACGCCGCTGCTGCAGGTGAGGCCACCACTCGGCCAGCCACGAGCCACGGCCACAGCCCATGGTCGCTGCGGCTCCTTCCACTGCCGCCGCTCCGCCAGAGCTGGTCGCTGCTGCACTCCTCCTTAGCCGCTGCCGACGCCGAAGAGGGAGAGAGGTGGGAGTCGGGGGAGTGGCGGCGCTGAGATTTGGAGGGTGCGTGCGAGTCGGGGGAAGGAGAAAGAGACGACCGTTCCGCGTGGTCCGGCCGATTTGGAGGTATCGCTCGGTTCCGGATATACAAGGAATATTCGTTTGGTGGGAACTAGTGGGTTCCGTTCCATTTGGGTACCAAACGCTGGAATAAGGCCTAGGAACGGGTCTGACCCATGCCGTTCCACTTCATGACTGAAACTAAACACACCCTTAAGTATTGCAAGGCCTAATGGGCCTATTCTGGACATATAAGCAGAGCTGGCAAGCGAGGCTTGCGTCTTGGTCTTGGGTTAGCTTCAAATGTCGCTTCCCGCTCCTTGGCACTCTCCAACCTCCCGTCCAAATTTGCATCATCGCATCATATATGTTACATCACTGACGCTCACGCGCGCACAGCGTACTACATGAATGCCGCATCGTAACCAGTGGCGGAGCAATTTTTATTTTGGATGCAATCTAAATTAGTCTTTGGATACAAATCGCCAGAATGTATATTCTTCCTCAATGTGCTATTGAGAGGAACAAGATTTAATCCTTTATAAGAACTAAAGTTTTCATCGGAATATAAAAATAAAAAACTTAACGATGCCTTAAGTATATCATTTCAAATTCAGTTATTAATAGAACGAATCACACTTTTACCACTAAACTATACCCGCTACATTGTAGATTATGGTATAAATGGTACCCTTTGGAAGTTCGGGGGGAAGGGGGTGTGAGCAAATGGTAAAACATGTGTTCTCATCTAAGCTCTCTAAAAATAATTCCTTCACACATTTTCCTAAGGCAGGGGGCCACGCCCCCCCCCCCCCCAATAAGCACAGATAGCTCATTCGTAACCATCATACAAAACAGAAGAACATCTCTCTTTTCATATGCTAGTTCGCATCCGCACTTCCACCCCAGCTCGTGAGCAGGCTAGGCTTGTGAGCAGAGTTTAAACAAACACAACCACTTGTGAGCAGAGCAGGCGTGCAATGGCGTCCGTCGCGCTCATTCCTTGCTCTCTCCTCGCCCTGGTCGTTTACCTCTCCGCCGCCGACGGGCAGCTCCGCCCGGACTTCTACGCTGCCACCTGCACCAACGTGGCGAGCATCGTGCGCGGCACCATGGTCACAGTCGTCAGCGCCGAGCGGCGGATGGGCGCGTCCGTGCTAAGGCTCCACTTTCCATGACGACTGCTTTGTTCGGGTACGGATACGGACCGCTAAAATTTTCTCCTCGTCCCGGTTGGCTGGCTCAGTCGCTCAGATCGATACATTCTATAACGCGTCAGGGTTGCGACGGCTCGGTCCTCTTGGACAACGTGCCACCTACTCCGGGCGCTCCGGCCTTCGTCGGCGAGAAGACCGCCTTCGGCAACCCCAACTCGCTCCGCGGCTTAAACTATCAAGCATTCGTTCCAAAATCCAAATGAACTACAGTACATCTCGCCACGGTCAAAAGCACAGTCCCTTTCTCTTCCTATTATTGATAATTCTTGGATTAGCAAATTAGCACCGCCGGACTTTAGGTATTCAAAATAGCGAAATACATAAATTATCTATCTCAAGTACGTCTCGTACTTATCTTGAGCCATCAGTCAAATTGAATGCAGCGCCCTGCCGGCAACTCCTGAACTCTGTTCTTATGGGGGAAATAAGTGGTGGCTTTGAACCCCAAACTCTTTCATGACGCCCTTCTTATTACAGCGTAAACAATAGTGTTGTCAAAGACAGCCGGAAGATGATGCTGCTACTACTACTACTACTACTAGAGATTATGAAGAGTTCGTTGTAAAAGGTTACATCGATACAGTCTTCATCAATGCTCCATGCGATTTTCGATTTAAGTTAAGGGTTTTGTGTAATACACGATATGGTGGCACGGTAGTTGGAAATTGTTCCAAATAAGTTACTGTGACGAATTCTATAACAGAGGCTAAGTATGTTGACGCTTTAGAAGCGACAAAGAAGATGTTGAATCATATAGTTCATTCATGAACTTAGTATGGGTCCAAGATGGCTTTGGTCAATGGGACACTATTGCAGATAGTTACTCCATAGCTCAGTCTGAGGAATCAATGTTTGACATGTGATTCACATATATACAAAGCCAAGTCCACACAAAATATGAATTTTGTGAAAACGTGAAAACGCGAGGAGATGCAAAGATACACACGGAACTGAAGTTGTCAGATCCGTTGGACATCAGGCTATACCACA
Organism: Elymus sibiricus; assembly: GCA_039707655.1. Lineage (NCBI taxonomy): Eukaryota > Viridiplantae > Streptophyta > Magnoliopsida > Poales > Poaceae > Elymus > Elymus sibiricus. The sequence continues at coordinate 314,989,955 of CM077676.1, forward strand.
AGCGAAGCATTTTTTACACCGGTATGCCATAGGTGTAAAGTGCATTAGTATTGACTAGATTATTGACTCTAGTGCAAGTGGGAGTCTGTAGGAGATATGCCCTAGAGGCAATAACAAATGTTATTGTTTATCTTCATGTTCATAATTATGTTTATGTTCCATGCTATAACTGCTATGGTTCTCGAGTCTACAATAACCACGAGGCTCGGAGGAAGGCTCATATGCACGTGTGGAATAATAAACGGTAAAATGTATTCCTAGTCTGGCCTCTAAGACTAGCTCAAATGTTGCATGATGGTTCTGTTTTCCTGATCATGGGCATGACTATGCCGGCAACTTTGAGGGCACATTGTTAGAAGAACACTTGTGTTGAATCGACCCGAATTGATGTTATGCTATGAGATACATTCGTCACAAGTTAATGGTTAATAACACAGAGGAAGTTTACGTTTGCATAATTCCTTAGACCATGAGAGTATCGAGTTTCTTCATGCTTGCTTCATGAACTTTGGGGTTTGTTAAACGTCATCCGTAACTGGGTGGCTATTACGGCGGTTTACGGGTTCATGGGAAAGTATGTCAAGGGACTTGATAGCTCAAGATTGGGAATTGCTCCTCCGACGATGGAGAGATATCTCTGGGCCCTCTCGGTGTTACGGTATCCACCATCGTCTGGCCAGACACAATGCGATTTGATCACAGGGATGCCGAAACACGGGAACGAGAAAAGAGAACAAAACCGGTAACGAAGTAACTGGCATAGTGGACAAGTTGTTGATCCACGGGGATGCCGATAAATCTCACCTCGGGTGTTTGTAACATATCGCGAAGCAACAGGAATAGCACACGGCAACTGGAGGTTCACTCGAATATTTATTCGTGTGGGTATAGGGGTCAATATGGGTGTCCACGGCTCCGATGTTGATCATTGATCGGAAAGAGTTCCGGTCATGTCTATACTTCACCGAACCTATAGGGTCACACGCTTAAGGGTCATCTATCTGCTGAATTCTAGACAGGAGTCTGAGAGAAACTCACCAGAAAAGTTTCGGAGACAACAGAAGAGTTCCGGGGAGAGAACACCGGAAAAGTTTCGGTAAAACCGAAAAGTTGTTTCGGAGTAAACCATTGAGCCAAAACGGTTTCGTCACGCGCCTGGAACTTTTTGGAGGTACCAGAATTGTTCTGGGAACTTCTGGAATTTTTCCGGAGAAAAAAACCGGAAATGTTCCGGAGCAGGCGGAAATGCTTTGGTTGCTTTTCGCTGATGAAAATCATTGATCCGGAAATGTTTCGGAACGCGTCCAAAATTATTTTAGGGGGTGCCGGAAATGTTCTGGGCCTTCAGGAATTTTTTCGGATTAAACAGCCGACGAAAATATTTTTGTGAATAGTGTTATGAATAGTGGAAACACTATTGGGAAAATATCTCGTGAATAGTGGAAACACTATTGAGAGAAAATATCTCATGAATAGTGGAAACACTATTATGAATTGTGTGAAAATATCTGAGGGCATTTTTGGTATTTTCACCATCTCTTCTCACCCTATAAATAGGGGTGGAGGGTGCTCTCCATTTTCATCCAAGTTCTCACATGAGTTCTCATACACTGCCATGCAATTATCTGGCTTTCTCTCTCCCTCCCCGCGAAATAGTTTCGTAGAGCCGAAAGGCTGTTTGGGTTCCGGTGGGAACTAGTTATGGACGGCGAAGCCCTACCGGATAGATGACACCGTATGTGTGCAACCCTGTAGAGAGGTCGTAGGTTCGATCTTTTTGCCCGAGGGGCTGTTCGAGTGTCCTCCCGAAGGGCTGTCTGAGTTACCGTCCGAGTTCGAGAGTGCCTCCCGAAGGGCTGTCCGTGACACCGTCCGGGGGACTGTCCGACCACCTCCCGGAGAGCTGTCTGAGGGACTGTCCAAGGGGAAAATGAGGGAGTACATCCTCGCGGTTGAGAGGTTGTAAATCCTAACTGCGGGGATCTGCACCAACGATCTACATCGACTCTAGTTCCGCTGCACTACGAGTCGGTAACGATCAGATCAAAAACCTTGTATGCATCTCCATAGTGATCCTGGGTGTGCTCGCTGTACAGGAATTTTTTGTTTTCTGTCGCGTTACCCTACAGTGGCATCAAGAGCCGTGCTATGCGTAGATGCAGATTACGATCTAGAATACATAGAGATGTATGAGTGTTGCACAATATAATTTGTGGTAGATGAGTTGTATTACTGAAAATTATGTGTGCGGGTAGCAGATGAAATCTGTTACCCGATGTTCTCGTTGCTTCCCTGAAATTTGTGTATTTCTGATCTTGATAACGGCATGGTGGAGTTTCAAAGTTCAGGCAATCTGCGATCCTGATTGATCAACGAAGTGCTAATAGTTCATTGAATTCCACCATAGTTAAAAGAAAGATGAAATTTCGCAGATGAAAGGGCAATGCAGATATGATCTGCACGGGGGTCATGCGTATGACGAAGTTCAGTATGGGGCTCGAGATTTTATTATCTCGTGTTTGATACACCCCGCAATGTTAATCTAGCGACTTGGATAATCATACTTGATGATGGACGTTGGTAGCTTCGGTTTGTTTCGAAACCTTTGAAGCCACATAAAATAAATTTTTGCATAAACCGATTAGAGGTGTCTAACTTGGTTTTGCAGGATGTGCATGTGATGTGGTATAGCAAATCTCATATTAATTCGATTATGTATGAGATGACTATATGATGTAAATTTACTAACATGACCTGCGTGTCATGATTCGGCATGATGGCTGGAGCCATATGATTGTCACTTTAATGACCTGCGTGTCAACCTTAAGTAATGCCTTATTTTATTAGCTATAGAGATAGCAATATTATCTGGTGCATCGACAAGGTGGTGGCAAACTTCGCAAAGGTGAACACCGACGTAAATGCCGAAGACGAAGAAATTAAAGACTTCTCCGTCAGAAATGGCTATACCATATCATGCTATTATGAATTGCCTGAGATGTTTATCCCTTATGATCCACCCTTTTGATTGCGCGGTAGTCGCTTTTTATTAGGGTGATCTCTCACTAAAAATATCAAGTAGCTAGTGTTCTCCCAAGTGTAGCACCGTCACAGCATCTTTCCTTTAGGGGTGCGCCATGATCTATATGGGTACGAACGATTGTACAGGTGTAAGGCAGGTGAGTTGAGACCTCGCAGCGATATCACTTGGTTGTCTTGACGTTCAGGCATGAAAGTCATGAGCTCGGAACACGCGCATCGAAAGATGAACAAGAGTCACATAGAGATGTGATCGGCAAGTTTGCCTACCAATTGAAGTTCGCGCCATCAGTGTTCATCTCGAACAATAACGTTGAATTGCAATTTGGATCTTGAATCACTCATAATCAATTATGAGAGATATTGATTTGAGTGGGAGCACACTATAGAATTAACTTGTTTAATTCTCAGTGCAATTAATTATGAACACTGTCTAAGTGTGATTTGCATAATAGTTGTAGAATAATGGCTCGCGTTTCCACCTTCCCTATTAAAATTGAATAGCTGTTAAATATCTGGTTAAAACCTTACGGTTGGTAACGTAATGTGAGGATTGTCCTCAAGAGTGCCGAGAAGGACTTTGTCCTATCGCATGCTTTCGGTATTCTCCCACTGATACTATGGATGATGTGACTCTCGTCCTTCGATCCAAAAGCTAGAATTCCGTTACGGTCAAGTGCAATATGTTTGCTTCCATAAAACCCGAACTTCATAAGTTTGGGATAGTTATGTGATATTCGTGGAACTGAAAATTGTTTTCAGATACACACAAAGGCTAGAAGATATGGGATATCCAAAGCAATGTTTGTTTTGCAAATTATTAGTAAAGTGTTTACTATACATTAGACTGATAAGAGAGGGATCCAGAAGAACGCCTGTCATATGATGAAGGTGAATAAAACAACAACTTAAAGAGAAAGGAAATGTCCAAAGGGTGTTAGTGTGACTTACACACCTAGGAAGTCCGGGCTAACGCCACTCTTAAGTTGGGTGCTTCTTCTAAGAGTAGGAGAAATACTCAAAGTTAAACTGTTAGAAGTATAAAAGCAAAAAGAGAGAAGATTGGAATATCCGGCTCATGTATGAATGTCATACAAGTTATTAATGTATAGAAGGCTGGTCAAAGATATAATTCTTGGGAATTATGATTAAACATGTTAATCACTAATTCTTGGGTATTGTGAGTTGATCACAGAGATACCCGCCCGATTGCATTCTGTTGCGACTCGATGCAAGAACTACTATGGCCTAAAAGACTTGCCGGGAATGAGGTTTAGATACGCGCTGGGAACATAGTAAATGTTACTATACCTTCCATCGGTGTATTACCTATGTATTTATTTTCATAATTCATTTTTGGAGTTTCATACACTCTAGCCCATTGCATAAGGCATCTTGCAAGAAGGTTGTTCATAAGAGAACTTTTGATGTTCGGTGTTATGAATAACATAAGGGCCATACTTTCATTATGAATGAGATGTATGTTATGAATATTGATAATAATACATTACCTCTGTATTTACTTTCATAATTCATTTTAGAGTTTTATACACTCTAGCCCATTTGCATAATGTTTGTTGCAAAAGGGTTGTTCATAAAAGAATAATTGTTGTTCAGTATTATGAATAACATAAAGGGCCATGCTTCCATCAATGATGGGATGTATGTTATGAATATTGATGGTAATATGATACATCCATAACACTGATGTTAAATGTCACAAGACTAAAAGAATACCACATATGTGTGGCACTGCATTTGGTCACATTGGAGAAACCCGCATGGAGAAATTCCATTATGATGGATTTTGAAGTCATTTGATTATGAATCATCTAACACTTGCAACTTTCGTCCGAAAAGTGAAGTGACTGAAATACCGTTCACAGGCCATAAGGAATGAGCAACAAACTTATTGGTGATCATACATTTTGATGTGTGTAGTCCGATAAATGTTGTTGCTAGCAGTGGATTTGTCTATCTTCAAAAATGACTCAAGTAGATATATGGATATTTACTTGATGAGACGTAAGTCTGGATCTTTTGAAATCATTCAAAAGGTTTTCAACATGAAGTAGAAATTATTGTAACAAGAAAGATTATGTTTCTGCAAACTAGATTGCAGAAAGGAATATTTGAGTTACAAGTTTAGCGAATGTGTGATGAGTTGTGAAAAGAGTTTCATAACTTACACCTCCTGGAACACCACTGTGAGTGGAATGCCCGTGAAGATGTAATCAAACCATTTATGACATGGTAAGATCAAAGATGACATAAATCAATTTGCCATTATCCCTTTTGAAGTAATGCTTTAGAGACTGCGGCTTTTACACTGAAAAGAGCGCCATCAGATCTGTTGAAATGACTCCATGGTATGGTACACCCAACCATGTTATGTCTTTTCTTAACATTTGGAATATGGGGCTTGTGTAAAATATTACAAACCTATTCCAAATCAGACAAGTGCTAGTTTGTAGGTTATCCCAAGTTATTGGGTATTCCCCCACCATTATACCGAGGCAAAAGGTTTTGCCACAAAGAACGGTATGATTTTGAAGAAAATGGTTCTTGCAAAAAGGTGAGTAGGAGGAAAGTGCAACTCGACGAGATAACAGTATCTTCCTCATCAGGTCAAAGGAAAGAAACCTTGGAAGTGATTCCAGAGTTTCCTACCGCGACTGATACGGAAGCCTCTACATGTGATGTATGGACTTCGGTCAAACTTGCAGCTGAACCACGTAGGAAAAACTCGTGCAAACCTCTCAGGTGCGCAGACGAGATATTGTTGCTAGACAACAATATACCTACGATACACAAGGAAGCATTGATGGGCCCTAACTCCGGAATTGGCTAAATGCCAATACAATCCGAGATAGTTTCCATATAAATGATTCAAGATTATATCTTGATGAACCTTTCGGAAGACTTAGAGTCTAATGAATATTAGTGGAACTATAAACTGATACGGATAAAAATGTTTTATCCATAAAGCTCGACTTGTTGCTTATAACAAATTCAAGGAATTAACTACGGCGAGATTGTCTCTCCGTAGCGATGCTTAAAGTCGGTTCGGGTTAAACTAGCAATTGATACATGGATGCCAAAAGGATTTCCATGTGATGAAAATACAACGTAGGACTTGCATGTGATACAGTCCGAAGTATTTTGTCAATCCAGAGGATGCTGGTGAGTGTGCAATCTTCAGAGTTCCAGCAATGGACAGAAGAGAGCAAAATGGAGTTGGAATCTTCGTTTTTGATGAAATAATCAAATGAGTTTGAGTTGATCAATGGATAGCGAAGATGCTTGTGATTACAAGAAAGTAAGTGGGAGCAAAATAATATTTCTAAAAACCTTGTGTGCTTGACACATTATTGATTGGAAATAATATAAATTTCTTGACACGAATTAGGACTTCATTGAAAATAGTTTTTCGATGAAGTGCTTAGGCTAGGTAGCCTCGATATTAGGCATAATTATTTACGAGATAGTATTGCCTAATAGGCTAAGCCAAAAATACATATTGACAAGATGCTAAAACAGTTTAGCATAAAAACGTCAAGGAGTGATTCTTGCCGAAGTCACATGGAAGGAGTTTTGCAAGACTCGGTGTCCTAAAACACTGATGAGCAAAATACATGATGGAGATTACACACACTTTTGTGTTTGGATTAATCATGTATTTCATGGTATGTAAAACAACCAGATATGTCCGATACTCCCAAGCTGTTGCGAGTATAGATACCAAAGTGATCAAAGTACTGATCATGGGACAACAGTGAAAAATATCATTTAAATACATTATAACTGAGCACTAATCCAGCCCTCTCAGGGCATTAGGGGTTTTAACCGTTAGATCTGTTATTTTGGCCTTTGCTGTCCATTGGATGTCTTTCTGGACCCCATGAGCTTTGTACGCTGACCACATAGCGATCAACCGGAGTGGGCCGCTGCTCCGGGAACTATCTCGGACGTATTCGGTGAATTTGGGCCAAATGGGCTAGGTGCGGGTGCCACTGCACAGGAGCCAATCGCTGCCTGGGTCGATGTGGTCCCTGGAAGACGCATGCGTGGCTCGACGAGCAGTCTGCTCGGTCGGCATCTCCAACGAGAGGACCAGACCGGTCCATGGGGAGGTGAGGTTGATGCATCTACAGGAGAAGCGGCGGTGGACTGTTCGGTGGATGATAAATCCAGCAATCAATCTTCAGTTTCAGGAAGCATTCATCACGATTGATGTGCGCCACTCACCGGCTGCAATTAAATGGAGGTGTGCGTTCCTTTTTCCTCCAACCTTTTCCTAGAGACCCCCTATTCCCTACAGGTTATCTTCAACTCCATCCCTATGATTTCTTCATGTGACCTTCATGTCAGATCTCGCTGGATCTCTGCTACATGCCGCAAAATACCAGGGCCGAGGGTGCAGCTGGTGTTCCTAGGCACGCTACTTTCCAAGATGGCCGCTGTACTGCTCCACCAGTCACTTGAGAGGATCTGAGATGGTCATGGGCGATGGATCCAGAGGATTTTTTTTACTGGAGCACCTTGTCCTCATATTGCTCTATCCAAACCTCTCAAAAAAGCTCCAACGACTGGTTGTTGGTGAGCTCCGATACACTGCTTCAGTTCTCAGATTCTTCAATCTGCATTTGGTTTGATCTGAAACATCTGCTATACTTGCTTGCTTCATTTTTTTGGTTCTGTATATCTGCAATAGCTTACGAATCACATGCCAAGTCAATTCTTAACTGTACAATTTTCTTCTGATAACAGTTTATTTGCTTGAAAAGAGGTTGCTTCTGTGCTTACAGGACAGCACGTGAGATGACAACAAATCTCAAATGAAGATAATAATTCAGCAAGGCCAGTGAGTCTACTCTGTGCAATATTTAGTATCCTTGTAATTTATATGTACTGAAGGTGTCACCGAAGAAAGGCTGACAAAACTTTGATCATACTGCTGTCAGATGGTGTTTCGAAACCAGTTAAGCGATGTAAGTTTCAGAGAATGTGATTGTTCTGTGGAGCTCACAACAAATATTTCTATTTTAGTTTCTTGTTTTCGATTGTAACTTGAATCTATGTGGTTTTGTTAGTAAAATCAGGGTGGAATCCCTTCTTTAAAAAACTATCAAAACTGACGTATGGCTGACGACAACATATTTATTCGAATGATATTGATTAGCATGGAATCTGTACATGTAATGTTAGTGGTGCTCGAATTCGCAACATACTATGCTTTTTTTTGGAGCGATCAATGACTATAGGAGAGTTTCCTACAGTCTTTTTATATTATGAAGGGAAAAAAGTCTTACAGATTACATGTTTTGTACAGTATTTACATTCTAGGCCATTTTGGCCAGACCAACATACTATGCTTTCTATAGGTGAATTGACCTTCCAACTAGAAGATGTCAATAAACAAAAGGGAAACAATTAGAATAAAAGGCTCGGGACCCATGCCTGTTAAGCGATGGAAACGCACCGATCATCATATTGTAATGATTTTCCTACTTGTGGTCTCCAATTAATTTGTTGTGTTTTTGCTGTATTCGACATTTCTATTAGCCTGCTACAACCCGGCCGGGCACAGATTCTTCCCTGTTGGTTTCCAACCAAGGTTAGTAATTATTTGTTTTTTCCATTAGGCTGCCTTTTCATGTATACATTACTATCAGAGTTTTACTTGATTTTCAACAAACTATAGTAGAGGTGAGTTTTTGCAAGTTGATTTCATTATCACTAAAGGAAGATATGAGCTAGAGTTGCGAAAAGGAAACTGCATATACAATTTTTCATTTGCATGCATGTCACATTTACAGTATATCCTCTGTTATTCTGTATTGACATCGCTGTTTATTATTTATTAGTTTTTAACTCCAACTATCTCAACATTCCTTGCCAATTGGTTCTTTGTACTCTGGATAGTGATGTCTTTGGATCCACTATTTCCGCTTCCTTCAATCAATTAAATCTGAATACTTTGTATAGATAATGTTACTCCACTTGACCATTCCACAACATGCAACAACACTGAAATTTTACATGTATGGTGTCAGATATTTGCGATTCGTTTAATGGTTCTTCCCCTCTTTGCAGGAAACACAAGATTCACTTGCCAATATCGCATGCCACATAGTTATTGTTTGGGCTTTGATTTTCCAAAAAAAAATTGCTAGCATGACTAGCTCTTAGAATTTTGGATGCACTGGATAAATGTTTGATGTATTACTTATGTTGATAGACAAGGAAAATACTGAAGAGCTGATATGAACGGTTTTCTGTTACACCATTGAAGTTACGTGCTTCGTTCATATTGTGTTTCCATGTTATCTAGATTAACTTTGATTCCAAGTGGCATGCCCAGATGTAGACATAGTTCTGCCTAGCTAAAGAGTTTGCATATGATCCACCGACATATCTTTCTTGTGGCTCTTATAGAACAATAAAAGATCAACTAACTGCTTGGTTTCATGGTTATGTGTAACTTTGTATTCCTTAGTTAACTTGCCACAGTCTGTTTACTTTATGAAAAGTTGATCTTATGACATATGTTTTGGGTTACTCTATTTTGGCACGGTCAACGCATGTTGCTATTCTGCTATGTGGCATGCTATACTAGGCTATTACTACTTTGTACTAACCACATTTTAGTGGTTATTCTTGTTCTATGCACCGTGTACTTAAGGATCGTTTGGCTCCTCAGCAAGATTAGTTAACTGAAGATAGATCTAAATTTAGCTTGTTCCAAGTAGTAACATTTTTTGAAGTATTCATATTGTCTAGGTTTTAACAAACAAAATATTTCATATTGTACCCACCTTTCGGTCCGTATTCTATGTAAACTCCTATCATTCTACTACAAAAATAGACGGGCGCAGCAACGCGCGCCAATCATGATCTAGTTAAGTACTAAAGTAGCACCGATGACATGTTTTCTCGCATGCAGAGATTATGAAGAGTTCGTTGTAAAAGGTTACATCGATACAGTCTTCATCAATGCTCCATGCGATTTTCGATTTAAGTTAAGGGTTTTGTGTAATACACGATATGGTGGCACGGTAGTTGGAAATTGTTCCAAACAAGTTACTGTGGCGAATTCTATAACAGAGGCTAAGTATGTTGACGCTTTAGAAACGACAAAGAAGATGTTGAATCATATAGTTCATTCATGAACTTAGTATGGTTCCAAGATGGCTTTGGTCAATGGGACACTATTGCAGATAGTTGCTCCATAGCTCAGTCTGAGGAATCAAGGTTTGACCTGTGATTCACATATATACAAAGCCAAGTCCACACAAAATATGAATTTTGTGAAAGCGTGAAAATGCGAGGAGATGCAAAGATACACACGGAACTGAAGTTGTCAGATCCGTTGGACATCAAGCTATACCACAAGCGAAGCATTTTTTACACCGGTATGCCATAGGTGTAAAGTGCATTAGCATTGACTAGATTATTGACTCTAGTGCAAGTGGGAGTCTGTAGGAGATATGCCCTAGAGGCAATAATAAATGTTATTGTTTATCTCCATGTTCATAATTATGTTTATGTTCCATGCTATAACTGCTATGGTTCTCGAGTCTACAATAACCACGAGGCTCGGAGAAAGACTCATATGCACGTGTGGAATAATAAACGGTAAAATGTATTCCTAGTCTGGCCTCTAAGACTAGCTCAAGTGTTGCATGATGGTTCTGTTTTCCTGATCATGGGCATGACTATGCCGGCAACTTTGAGGGCACATTGTTAGAAGAACACTTGTGTTGAATCGACCCGAATTGATGATATGCTATGAGATACATTCGTCACAAGTTAATGGTTAATAACACAGAGGAAGTTTACGTTTGCATAATTCCTTAGACCATGAGAGTATCGAGTTTCTTCATGCTTGCTTCATGAACTTTGGGGTTTGTTAAACGTCATCCGTAACTGGGTGGCTATTACGGCGGCTTACGGGTTCATGGGAAAGTATGTCAAGGGACTTGATAGCTCAAGATTGGGAATTGCTCCTCCGACGATGGAGAGATATCTCTGGGCCCTCTCGGTGTTACGGTATCCACCATCGTCTGGCCAGACACAATGTGATTTGATCACAGGGATACCGAAACACGGGAACGAGAAAAGAGAACAAAACCGGTAACGAGGTAACTGGCATAGTGGACAAGTTGTTGATCTACGGGGATGCCGATAAGTCTCACCTCGGGTGTTTGTAACATATCGCGAAGCAACAGGAATAGCACACGACAACTAGAGGTTCACTCGAATATTTATTTGTGTGGGTATAGGAGTCAATATGGGTGTCCACGGCTCCGATGTTGATCATTGATCGGAAAGAGTTCCGGTCATGTCTATACTTCACCGAACCTATAGGGTCACACGCTTAAGGGTCATCTATCTGCTGAATTCTAGACAGGGAGTCTGAGAGAAACTCACAGGAAAAGTTTCGGAGACAACGGAAGAGTTCCGGGGAGAGAACACCGGAAAAGTTTCGGTAAAACCGAAAAGTTGTTTCGGAGTAAACCATTGAGCCAAAAAGGTTTCGGCACGCGCCTGGAACTTTTTGGAGGTGCCAGAATTGTTCTGGGAACTTCTGAAAAAAATTCGGAGAAAAAAACCGAAAATGTTCGAGAGCAGCCGGAAATGCTTTGGTTGCTTTTCGCTGATCAAAATCATTGATTCAGAAATGTTTCGGAACGCGTCCAAAATTATTTTAGGGGGTGCCGGAAATGTTCTGGGCCTTCAGGAATTTTTTCGGATTAAACAGCCGATGATAATATTTCGTGAATAATGTTATGAATAGTGGAAACACTATTGGGAGAAAATATCTCATGAATAGTGGAAACACTATTATGAATTGTGTGAAAATATCTGAGGGCATTTTTGGTATTTTCACCATCTCTTCTCACCCTATAAATAGGGGTGGAGGGTGCTCTCCATTTTCATCCAAGTTCTCACATGAGTTCTCATACACTGCCATGCAATTATCTGGCTTTCTCTCTCCCTCCCCGCGAAATAGTTTCATAGAGCCGAAAGGCTGTTTGGGTTCCGGTGGGAACTAGTTCTGGATGGCGAAGCCCTGCCGGATAGATGACACCGTATGTGTGCAACCCCGTAGAGAGGTCGTAGGTTCGATCTTTTTGCCTGAGGGGCTGTTCGAGTGTCCTCCCGAAGGGCTGTCCGAGTTACCGTCCGAGTTCGAGAGTGCCTCCCGAAGGGCTGTCCGTGACACCGTCCGGAGGACTGTCCGATCGCCTCCCGGAGGGCTGTCCGAGGGACTGTCCAAGGGGCAGATGAGGGAGTACGTCCTCGCGGTTGGGAGGTTGTAAATCCTAGCTGCGGGGATCTGCACCGACGATCTACATCGACTCTACTTCCGCTGCGCTACGAGTCGGTAACGATCAGATCAAAAATCTTGTATGCATCTCCATAGTGATCCTGGGCGTGCTCGTTGTACAGAAATTTTTTGTTTTCTGTCGCGTTACCCTACAGACTTGTGTCATCAGGCTCCGCCGTTGCGACGGCGTTTGCTCTAGCGTCGGCGCGGAGCTTCGGAGGTAGTCCAGGAGCGGATGCAGATTGTGGTCTGCATCGACGGCATCTGGAAGATGGTGAATCGTGTGCTTGGTTCGTGGTTCGTGACAGGCAGGTATGGTTTTCTTCTCCGGCGTCTTAGTCATGCGGGGATGACATATCTGGAGTTCGATGGCGTGTCCGGGGTGTTGCCCTGTTCTGATTCGTTCAACGGCAATGGTTTCGCCTTTGGTGAGCCACCTTGGAGATCCGCAAAGCTGCATATCAGCGATGGAGCCGCGTCAAGCTCGGATAAGAAGGTGATCCGTCATTTTTTCCTCTGGTGACTGCTGTGGTGGTGCCGGAGGCAGATGACGGGCGTTGGTGTGAAGCTCAGGGGATTCTTCGGTCTTGATTGTATTTCTCTTTCTTGGCTGGTATTCCTTTGTGCAAAGACTAGCGTTCTGTTATCGTTTTAGTTTTGTCAGGTCGGTGTCTACGTGGCTTGTACTATGATATTCATGATTTATCAATGAAACACGTATTACCATGAAAAAATAGACAACTTGAAGATCCACGTGCCATTGTTACATCAATGTTGTGTCTTTTGTTTTCCTGTGATGTGATGCTGTGAATCCATTCCACCACCGCCCCGGGGCGGGGCGATTTGATTTTGAGCCACTACTTATTTTGGACTTTGACAATTTGCCACTATTTAGATTGTAATTGATTTTTTGCCACTCTTTAGTTTGCCATTTGATCTTTTGCCATTTGTTCACAGAAGAACAATACTTATAAATGATACACATATTATATGCACAATACAGTGGAGAAATATACCCTTGTGTGCCTGTTTGCCACGCACAGGACGAACTCGATCCCCATCTCTTGTCACACGGCAGTCGACGGCGACGCTCCTCTACGCGCAGCGGGCAAGACGTGGCGCCAGCTAGCCGACGAGCAGCAGCAACGTGCAGCGGCAGCGGCGCCCAAGTCTACGCCTAGGCTGAACGACCCTGCGGCGCCGTGGAGCCGGGCAGGAAGCTCTCCTCTGTCGTCCCCGCTGCGGGAGAGGCCCTGGTAATTCCTGCGTGTTGAGGCGATGCCCACGTCGACTCGTCTCCCATCTTTCGCGCGTTGTGGCTGCCATGGTTGGCCAGCTGACCACCATCCACTACCTCTCTGGCAGCACGGAAACGGATGAACTCCGCGGCCATCAATGCCAACTGTAGCAGCGTGCTTGATGTGCTCATGTAGTCATGTGTGATGTGCATGCTTGATTCATGCCGATGCGTGATGTGCATGCTTGATTCATGCCGATGCATGATGTGCATGCTTGATGTGCGTGTGTGTGGTCTGTGTGCTCAGCAGCAACGTGCAGGGACGGGAAGTCAGCAGCAAGGGCCGGTAGCCGAGCAGTACGTCCGGGGATTCCTCCTACTGAGCTGCCCCGGCTCAAGGTGTCCCTGGCTGCCGCTTGCCGCTCAGCTCCTCGCCGGAGCTGATGGCCACGGACCGAGGAGCAGAGGCCGAGCGCCGAGGTTGGGCTGCGCGCCGCGCTTTGAGCGGTCGTCCCTCGGGCCCAGACTGGGCCTCGAGCGTGCGTCCGGCGAGGACCAGCGCGCTGCTGAGTTGCGTCTAGGCGGCGGCGCTTGGGCGCATCCCAACGGCATGCATCTCCGCGAGGAGGTGGAGGGAGCGGGCGAGGTCGATGAGTAGGCGTGGGCGTCGGGCGCGAGCAGCGGCAGCTGCAGCGCACGAGCGCGCGGGCAGCAGCAGCGTCATCACACAAGCGAGCGGTGGCCGGCGGCAGAGCACAGGCGAGTTGGCGTGAGGAAGGGGATGAGACCGAGTTCCTCTCTCGTTCGTGGTCAATGTTTAGGGCAGGGTAATTTGGTCTTTTCCTGTGGGACCCATCTGACAGAGGGCAAATTATCAAAGTCCCAGATAAAAAGTGTCACCAGATCAATTACAAAGTAAAGGGTGGCAATGTACCAAGTAAGTGGTGTCAAATAATCAAAACCCCCCCCGGGGCGTGTGGTGTGGTAGCAAACTTGCGAATGTTTTGTCCACTCGTTTGCCTCTGACCTCTGCTCGGCTGGTAGCCTTCCTTCACCAATGTCGCCAATTCTTCCTCCTCCAACCCCGTGCGCTGCCAATTCGACCTCCCGCCCCGCCGGCGACGCTGTTCCTCACTGGAACCAAAAGCCGACAACACGCCTCCAACGCTGCCGCATCACCACCTCGTCCTCGTCGTCCGCATTGTCCGCCGCCCGAGTGCTCATCGCCAACGACCCCACGCCCCGCGCATTCTCCGCGCTTTTCAAGGCCGCCTCGTCCCCCTCCCCCTCACCCTCCCTCGGCTCGCAGCTCCATGCGCAGGCCGTGGTGCGTGGCTTCTTGGGCGATGGGGATAACACCATCCTCTCCACCGCCATCCTCAACTTCTACGCCTCATGCCGGGAGCCCGACATCGCGCGGCGGGTGTTCGACAGAATGGCACGCAGGAGCGACGTCACCTGGAACGCGCTCATCAAAGGGTACGCGCAGGCGGGCCGCCGGGAGGAGGCGCTGGCGCTGTTCCGCTGCATGAGGAGGCAGGACCGTGTCGCCCCCGACAAGTACACGTTCCCCGCGTTGCTGTCCGGCATTGGCAGGAACCATGGTGGCGGCTGCGTGCAAGAACTCGGGGGAGCCGTGCACGCGCAGGTCGTCAAATCTGGGCTGGACAAGGATCCGTTTGTGGGTGCTTCCCTAGTTTCCATGTACGCAGCTACAGGAGCACTGGAAGATGTGAAGGTCGTCTTTGATGATGTGGATACTTTGGACCCGGTTGTTTGGTCTTCTATGATCTCCGCGTATGTCAACTGCAAGGAGGAAGAAGGTGCTCTCCTTACATTCTACAAGATGTTGTGCCAAGATATTAAGCCGAGGCAGTTTGTGTACTCCAGCCTGTTTGCCATCTGCGGGAGCATGTCGATGCTGGAGATGGGCAGGCAAGTTCATGCCCACAGCCTGAAGAACATAACTGACAAGGATGCCGCCATGACAAATGCACTTTTAACCATGTACTCTGATTGCGGATGCATTGATGATGCATGGAGAGTCTTCAATTCAAACGACATTGTAGATGTAATATCCTACAATTCCATGATTTTGGCTCTTGGGCAGCATGCACACCCGAAAGAAGCAGCTGAACTATTCAGGCGGATGAAGTTTTCTGGTTTGATTCCCGATGAGGTCACCTTACTGAATCTTCTTTCTGCTTTCAACCATGCTGGTCTTGTTCATGAAGGTTTGCAGTTATTCGATTCCATGTTGGATATGGAAGGCATAAAACCGACATATCAACATTATGCCTGTGTTATTGACATGCTGGCACGATCAGGAGAAATCGGGGAATCGATGAGAACAATTAAGGACATGCCCTTTGAAGCTGAAACACCGTTATGGAGGATTGTTCTTGGTGCTTGTAGCAAACATGGTGACATTGAAACTGGCATGAAGATTGCAGAAATGCTGTTTGAGATGGAACCTTATGAACCCACGAATTATATACTACTTGGTAATATCTACGCAAGATTGGGAAGGTGGACAGAGACAGAAAAGATTAGAAGTTTGATGGAAAAGAGAGGTATAGCTGGGGATGATGCCTTTAGTTGGATCGAAATGGGCCAAAGGACACACAGATTTGGTGTTGATGACCGTTCACACCCCATCTCCGAGGAGATATATAGGAATTTGGATAGGTTGATAGGTGGTATCAAGGCTGCAGGTTATGTGCCTGATACCAGTTTTGCCACACACAGCACAGAAAAAGACAGAAGAGAAGAATCACTACGTTATCACTGCGAAAAACTGGCCTTTGCTTTTGGGGATTTGGCTTCTCCTTCTGGAGACACTCTCCGCATCATGAAGAACCTCCGTGTTTGTGGTGATTGCCATTCTGCATACAAATACTTCTCCCTCGTCACAGGAAGAAAAATAGTACTGAGAGACAACCACAGGTTTCATCATTTCTATAAGGGGGCTTGTTCATGTGGTGATTATTGGTGATGAATCAATAAATTGTTCTGTTATACTCCAATAATGCATCGTAGCATTGATATAATCATCTAGTATTGCCTAGCATACAACAGAAGGGTAACATGCTCTGAGGTTTCCTTCTACAACTAGATTACTCAGAAGCCCCTTGACAACTCACACTTCAACACCTCTGGAGTACATATTTATCCCTTTGGTCCTTTCTACATTTGGTCAATATTTTCTTGCTGCATATTAATAATATGTTACATCTATCGTTATGATTGCATTTACTTGAAGAATTGGTGGAAAAAAATTGAGAAATTATCTTGAGAAGGTCGTGTATATGATAGGTTTGACATGCTATTGAAAATTACATAATATCTTGGGTATAAGCTCTTCCAAAATTTTAGGAGAAAATGAGAAGAAATATCACAAAGTTTCTGACTATTGACAAAACTGGAAATCACCATCTTTGTTGTTTCAAGGGCAACATAATTCTTTGCTAGAGTTGAAAGTTTGCCTATTAAATATATATTTTTGGCTTGTTTTATTTTAGTTTATCATTCAGTATGCAGTTGGCTTATTTTTCATTTATGTAAGTAATAGTCAGTTACTAGCTGAATAGTTGATTGTGATTTCAGGCTCTACTGTTGAGTAATCTTGTTGCAGTGCTAGGATTTTTTGTTTCCTGAAAATGTTTAAAGCTCCATGCTTTACATCCCCAATGATTTCTTTACACCGAGCTGGTACATAGATTTTTTTCCCATGGTAATTTGTAATTTCCTTTTTATTTATTGAACTTATGATATGCTATGGCCATTAGTTTCAGGTCTTTTCGAGCTTGATGCCTTCCACACTGCAACAGAGAAAATATTCTGCAACCATATACACAGTGTAAACAATCATTGGAAAGGATCAGTGGAAAAGAAGATGAACATATTAAAGTTTGGGATATGTTAGAGGCCTGGATAATAACATATAATGGATCTTTGAACTATAGGGTGCTAGAGAAAAATTGTCTACATGTAGTTGTTTGTAGAGAGAATTCCTTATTTAACACTGGCTTTAAATTTTTTGCCCTATTTGACACTGGAAAACTTCTTCTTCCTTATATAACACCAATTCTAAAATTTGTTCCCTTTGTGACACTTCCATCCATTTTGTGTACTAACGGTGTTAAGTGGCACCTGAAATGACAATTTTACCCCTGATGTAACGTGTGACCAAAATTATTCACATGACTAAAGAAGCAATAACTTTTTCCTGTTGTTAAATGCAAAATTGGGCAAAACCTCCCCTGTAAACATGAAAAAAAATCCACATCTCAGAATTTAATTATTTCAAAATTGAATTAAAAAATTGGGCAGAACCTCCCTGTAAACATGAGAAAAAATCCACATCCCAGAATTTAATTATTTCAAAATTTAATTCAAAAATTGGGCAGAACCTCCCCTGTAATTTGACGCCACACAATTAACATATACATAGTTCAACACACCATATTCAAATTTGCCACTGGCATCAGACATAAACATCCATGTTCACATCCAAGTACATATATATATGACTTGCAACATATCCAGATTCACATATATGAGTCCAAGTCCGACCATACATCATACGAGCAACACAAAAGTGACTCTCATCATATCCAGGTTCACATACATAGTCCAAGTCCATACATACATGCCATGAGTAGCACAAAAGTGACTTTAGGTTCACAATAATGGGATCCATTAATTCGCCGTTATGATTTGATTCTGGACAGGACTTGCTAACATAACAAACGCCCCTCTTGGTCCCTGCGGTTTCTCCAAAGGCCGACAAACTGAACAACAACTTTAGTTAACATAATCGCATGCATTAGTGAGCACACACACAATGAATCTAGCCATGTATCACATTCAAAACCATGCTATGTTATACCGTCGTACAAATAGTAAGTCGTAAGGATGACAAATGACAAGGACATGCATCTTATTTTCGAGAACAAGGACAGATATCTTCAATGTATTGAATTATTGATACTTGCCATGTTATACCGTAGTACAAGGAGATGAAAAGATGCACATATTATGGATGGGGTATGCCTCAAAGTAGCAACATTCTAGACTAACTAAGAGCACTCCAACCGAAGCTGCAAACAAGTCGGCATCGCCAATTTTGGAGGAAATTGTAACACCCCTCTGTAATGAGCAACAGTAATCCATAATGATTATACTAAGCTACTGTGATTTGCAATGCTTGATCAAAGTGGATTAATATCTCATTTCAAATTCCTCCACTGAATTCAATTCAAATTCAAAGTGAAATTTGAAGTTGCTCAAAAATTACTGGAAAATAGTTCACCATTTAGCAAAAATTCCAAAACAAATTATTGTTCAGGAAAACAACATCACCATCAAGCTAAATGTGGACTAGGGCAATTATTACAGTGCAAAACAGTAATTTAAATGCCATTTCCATTTTTGAAAAATTCAAATTGATTCCAAAATTGCCCAAACTTTTTGTGGCAGAGCAGAATAATGCAATGTAATTTTGTGGACCAGTTTCACATTTTACTAAATGCATTTTGGCAGCTCATTTATTTTGCAAAACCTTCTGTAAAAAGAAAAACAGAAAAGGAAAAACAAAAAGGCCTAAACCGGCTGGGCCTAAGTGCACAGTGCACTCGGCCCAGCCCAACCGGCCCTTCTCCCTCCTCCCGCTCTCTCTCTCCCCGTGTCAGCCTCGCCGTGGCTGAGCGCGCGCGCACCGGCGAGCTGCCGACACGGCGACGCTACAGGGCGCCGGGAGGGGATAAGGCCGACCCCCTTCGCCTCCTCGACGCCCAGATCCACTCGCCGCTCCCCTCTCGCTCTCTCCCACCGACGCCCGAGCGCGTCCGTCGCCGCTCGCCGTCGTAGCCGCGTCCATCGACCTCGCCTCGCCTCCTCTCCGTTACCTGCGTCCTCGCCGTCGTCGACCACGTCGTCCACGCCCTCGAACGCGAGCCGGGGAGCAACGCATCGCCGTCCCCGCCTTCTTCTTCCTCCTCGGTCGCCGTTGGTGTCGGCGTCGATTCGCCGCCGTGCTGCGCTCCCGAACACCCAGAGGGCCTCCGTGAGCCCGCTCGGTGAGCTCCGCCTCCTCTCCCCTCCTCTTTCTCGTCTTGCCGCGCCGTAGCTGCCGTTTTCGCCATGGCCGAACTCGCCGCCGTAGCCATGCTCGCCGCCGTGGCCTCACTCGCCGTTGAGCCCGTTCGAGCTCGTAGTCGTGCTCAGCGCACGTGTAGGAGTCGAACGCCGCCGCTCGCTGCTCTTGCTGTGCCCCCTAGCGCCGAAACCGCCACCGCCCGAACTCCGGTGCCGCCTCCGCCGCTCGCCGTTGCCGTTTTCGGCCGATTCCGGCCAAGCCACCGCCACCAAACGACGCGCGGGCGAGCGCTCGTTCGAACGCGGGGTCGCGCGCGCGAAATGGTCGCGCGTAGCCGTTTTCCGGCGACCCCCGTGGCCATCCGCCGCGTCTGGCGTCGCCGGCGTCAAGCTTCCGGCCGCCGCCGAGCTGGCACACCTGGGGCCACCCCCTGGGTCACTGCCAATGGGCCCCTTGGCCCCAGTTGACCGAGTTGACTTGGTCAACTCGGCTGACTGGGCACATAGTGCCACTGACAGGCGGGCCCCACCCGTTTAATTAACGTTTTATAATTAAAATTAATTAGTTAAACTAAATAGACACTGACATGTGGGGCCCACGTGCTAATTAACCTAATTAGTTAGTTTTAATCTCTCTTAGTCCACTGTGTCACTGACTGGTGGGACCCTGCTGTCAGGTTTGACATGGAACAGCTGGGGTTGACCACTGACGTCATGTTGACGTCACACGTACACTGTTCTGGATAATGCGAATTAATTAATTAGATTTAAATTCCAGAATTTCAGAATAAGGTTTAAAATCTTTGAAAATTCATAGAAATTCAACCGAGCTCGGATCGAAAAGTTTTCAACATGAAAGTTGATCAGAAAAATGAGACGAATCCGAATATGTGGTCAAAATGGTTGACCATCACTCCTAACTACCCGAACATGGAACCTTCCCCTTCGGTTCAATATACCGATAACTGCCTAAACGCCGGGAAAATATCCCAGATATTTTCCCGCTTCGTCTGCGACGTGTAGCATTGCATTAGGTCACCACCAGCACTGCATATTGCCATGCCATGCATTGTGTTGCAATTGTTTGCTTTTTATTTATTGTTTCTTCCCCCTCTTCTTATCCGGTAGACCCCGAGACCGACGCACCTCCGGAGTTACCGTTGACGACCCCTCCTTTGCCGCAGAGCTTTCAGGCAAGCAACCCCCCTTGAGCATGCCTATATCGCCTATTCCTTCTCCCTCATGCTTGCATTAGAAATGCTACAGTTATTGTTCCGAATACCTATTCTGATGCATAGCCTGTTGTTGTAAACTACTTTTGATACTTTACCTGATATCCTAAATGCTTAGTATAGGTTGGATAGTGAACCATCTGTGGCCCCTCATCCTTGTTCTAGTTGCCCCGCTTAGTTCCCAGTGCCCCGATCGAGGTTGGATAGTGAACCATCTGAGACCAGCACATCACCGCACACCCCTAAGTTGTACGACTCTACAGAGTTGCCAACGAGTGCCAAGGGTGATACCTCTTATCTCACTCC
The DNA here is from genome assembly GCA_039707655.1 of Elymus sibiricus. Lineage (NCBI taxonomy): Eukaryota > Viridiplantae > Streptophyta > Magnoliopsida > Poales > Poaceae > Elymus > Elymus sibiricus. The sequence continues at coordinate 315,011,202 of CM077676.1, forward strand.
CGATGTTGCCTCTGTAGTACAGCTAGTCGATTGTGGGTTACCGAGGGTGATTCCTCTTTCACCACCTCCGATGAAGCTTCTGTCGTGCAACCCCGCAAGTGTGAATACCATCGAGGGTGATTCCTGCAGGTTCACCTTGATGGGTACATCGAGTGGGAATCCAACGAGGGTGATTCCTCGGGTTCCTTCTTGATGTTCTGGACACACGGATAATTTGGCTTTACTACTGATACTGGATAAAGTCGGGTCGGCCCCGAGGGGTACCTGCGAGAGATGTGGTATCGGGTTGACCAAGAGGGTACCCGAGAGATGTGGCACGGCCGGGCATTCCTAGCCCTTGCCGTAAGTCCACGAGACGGGGCGACGGGGTCACATGATCGTGAGTCTCTGCTCGTTTCCGCGAGCTTCCAACGTACTAATGGGTTAGGATATGTAATCTGAGTAGGCCTCTGGCCTTATCGCACTAACCACCACGCGGGAATAAGTATGGGCACTCGGCGTCGTATGTATCAGCCGAAGCTCTTCAGACGTCAGCGATTGAGCGGCGCGCACCGGGTTGGACTGGGAACGCCCGCGCTTGTATTAAGGGGGCTAGGTCTTCTCCCGGCCGCCCACGCAACGTGCAGGAGTGCAAAGGGCGATGGGCCCAAGACCCCTTCGCACTTAGGAAGTAGGCCGGCATGCTGGCCTCTCTGTTGAGCCTAGGTAGGGCTACGACGTGTCGATCAGCCGAGACCGGGCATGGACCAAGCAAGCGTGTCCGGCCAGAGTTAATCGAGCGTGTTGGGTAAGTTGGTGTACCCCTGCAGGGAAGTATATCTATTCGAATAGCCGTGTCCACGGTAACAGGACGCTCGGAAAATATCCCGATCTACTACAACTAGAACTGGAACTTGAGATGTTTATTATGATGGCTCCGGGATCGCTTTCACGCAAGGAGTCGAGGAAGGATCTCTGGGCGTTGTTACTACTTGTTGCTACTACTATACTTATGTACTAATCTGCACTCTTCTTATGCTGCAAGACACTGAAGATGCTAGTCTTCGATAGGCTAGGCCTTCCCCCTATTTTGGCATTGCTGCAGTCCAGTCCACTGATACAGCTTTCTTTTATACCGACGCATATTTAGAATAGATCTGATGTAAGTCTTGTGAGTACTTTGGATGAGTACTCACGGTTGCTTTGCTTTCCTTTTTCCCCCATACCCGATTGTTGCGACCAGATGACGGAGTCCCGGAGCCAGCTGCCACTGTCGACGACTACTACCACCCCTCTGGTGGAGAGTACTACTACGTGGAGACCGCCGACGACCAGGAGTAGATAGGAGGCACCCAGGCAGGAGGCCTGCGCCTTTCAATCCAGTGTTGTTGTTTTGCCCCGCCTTCGTAAGGCTTATCTGTTTAACTTTTATGTCTGTACTCAGATATCTAATGCTTCCGCTGATGCTTGTATGACTCAAGCTTATGTATTCGAGCCCTCGAGGCCCCTGGCTTGTAATATAAAGCTTGTATGACTTTTATTTGTGTTTAGAGTTGTGTTGTGATATCTTCAAGTGAATCCTTAGGCTTGATCGTGTGCATTTGCATGTATGATTAGTGCACGATTAAGCCGGAGGCGTCACAGAAATGCATCAAAAACAGACTCCAACATGACCAGGAGGATGTGACAGTAAGACGATATGGTTAACAGAAATGGAAGTGACAAGATTTGCCAAAAGTAGAGACAGCAGTTCTTTTTAGCAGCCTAGCAGAAACCTCAGGTTATTTGGTAATAAAATGAGGACCAGTGTGTTGGCGCTATTTCTAAAATATCAAGTCTTTCCTCCTTGTCATGCTGGAGCAAAGCCTATAGAATAGCAGATTAATATAACTTGTGAATTGAAAGCTAAAAAAAAGTATGATTGTCCTAACATATGAGCAAAGCTCCAGGGAAACTTAGTTTTCAATATTAAAGCTATAACAGAACATTTGCTATGGCGAATTGAAACAAATATGCATGATTGGATTTGAAGCCTGCAAGGGTAGGTTTTACTCAATTTCGTAAAGCCACGAATTGCTAGTACAAATTATGTTCAAATGCAAGATATTTAAATACAGTATAGGGATGAACTGTTCCAGAAATTGAATATGTCAGGAGTAGTGCTAAGGGAAGGAGACCGAGATATACCACTTTCCAGGGTTCATCGCTGTTGGAGTGCCTACCGAGCCATGCCATGGCCTGAAGCTGCTGCCGAGGCCGACCCAGCAGTGCCCTGGCCGGAGTCTCCAGTGAAAGATCGTGGATGTCGCCTAGAGGGGGGGGTGAATAGGCGCTTTAAAATAATTACGGTTTAGGCTTGAACAAATGCGGAATAAAACTAGCGTTTAATTTGTCAAGCACAAAACCTAAATCGACTAGGCTCACCTATGTGCACCAACAACTTATGCTAAGCAAGATAAACAACTAAGAAACAATATGGCTATCACAAAGTAAAGTGCATAAGTAAAGGGCTAGGGTAAGAGATAACCGAGGCACGCGGAGACGACGATGTATCCCGAAGTTCACACCCTTGCGGATGCTAATCTCCGTTTGGAGCGGTGTGGAGGCACAATGCTCCCCAACAATGCCACTAGGGCCACCGTATTCTCCTCACGCCCTCGCACAATGCAAGGTGCCGTGATTCCACTAAGGGACCCTTGAGGGCGGTCACCGAACCCGTACAAACAAGGTTGGGGCAAACTCCACAACTTAATTGGAGGCTCCCAACAACACCACGAAGCTTCACCACAAAGGACTATGGCTTCCGCGGTGGCAACCCTTGGGGGCGGTCACCAGTACCCGTCAAATTGCTCGGGGCGATCTCCACAACCTAATTGGAGACCCCGACGCTTGCCCGGAGCTTTACACCACAATGATTGAGCTCCGAGGCACCACCAAGCCGTCTAGGGTGCCAAGGCACCCAAGAGGAACAAGCTCTAGGGTGCCCAAACACCCAAGAGTAATAAGCTTCTCAACTACTAACTTCCACGTATCACCGTGGAGAACTCAAACCGATGCAACTAATGCAATGGCAAGAACACACGAAGTGCTCAAGTCCCTCTCTCTCAAATCCCACCAAAGCAACAAAAGCTATGGAGGAAAGTGAGAGGAAGAACAAGGAGAACACCAAGAACTCCAAGATCTAGATCCACAAGGTTTCCCTCACATAGAGGAGAAAGTGATTGGTGGAAAGATGGATCTAGATCTCCTCTCTCTATTCCCTCAAGAAGGAGCAAGAATCATTGGAGGGATGGAGAGATAGCAAAGCTCTAGAAGGTCAACAATGGAGGAGAGAGAGCTGCAAGGGATAAAAGAACCGTTGGGGGCAAGGGGGAAGAAGACCCCCTTTTAAAGGAGCCCCCAAATCCAACCGTTACCTGTCTCAGCCCGCACAGAGCGGTACTACCGCTCCGCAGAGCGGTACTACCGCTCGGGCGGTAGTAATTCAAAAACAGCAGGCGAGAACACGGAACTGGAGCGGTAGTGCCGCACTTAGCGGTACTACCGTTCCAACCAAGCGGTACTACCGCTAAAGCGAAAAGAGCAACAGAAGCTTGCACACTCTACGAAAAAACAAGCGGTAGTAGCAGCGGTAGTGGAGGGCGGAAGTACCGCACCAAGCGGTACTACCGCCCAGCAGAGCGGTACTACCGCCCTGAGCGGTACAACCGCACTACAGCCGCACTACTACCGTTTAACAGAAAACGATACCAGAAGAAATACCCCCAAGCGGTACACGCTGCGGTAGACCACAGCGGTAGTACCGCATAAGCGGTACTACCGTGGTACCGAGCGGTACTACCGCTTGGGTGACAGGAAAACTGCCGGGAAAGCTCGCAAGCCAGCGGTACTACCGCGCTGGAGAGCGGTACTACCGCACAAGCGGTACTACCGCTGATCAGAGCGGTACTACCGCACAGAGAGCAACAGAGAATACAATAAAACCTGAACTGCCACAACTTCTGCAAATGAGCTCCGAATTGAGCAAACTCAAGCTTGTTGGATAGATGAATACTATCCAACAGCGACTGGTTATAATAAGAAGTGGCAGGGGAGATATGCCTAACATATAGAGATGAGAAACCTCTATGAATGAAGAACCGGCATAAACTCCAACATCGAAAACATCATAGAAGATGCATAGATGAACTCCGTTTTCGATGACCTCGAGCTTGTCATGAAGATGACCAAAAGCTCAAAGACTCACAACGAGAAACACCAAACACGAACCAAGAAAGATGATGCAAGGATGCAATGGTTTGAGCTCTCTACGAAGATACGATAAAGCTACTCACTTGAGAGCCCCCCTTGATAGTACGGCTATCGATCCTATAACCCGGTCTCCCAACTACTACCATGAGACCGGTAAAATAGAAAACCTATCAAGGGAAAACCTTTTCCTTGCGCATAGTCCACTTGAGCTAGATGATGACGATCTTGACCTCCTCAAGTTGGACCACCTTTCTTGAATGCGCCGGCTCGATGAAGACTAGTTGATTGCTCCCCCATACTCCACTATGGGTGAGCCACTCTTCGGCACATCTTCACAAGTCCATTGTCACCACAATGAACGGCAAGCTTCAAGCAGTGATCTCTTCGTGATGCTCCACTTGAACTTGCACACCGCAATCTTGATGACGATCACCACTTGATGTCATCCTCCATGGGTTGAATGAGATCTTTCTCTTGACGCAAGCCCATGGAAACATACCTAACCCCACATAGAACTCTCGCATAGAACATGGGTTAGTACACAAAGCGTAATGGACAATGCTTACCATACTGTGAGATCACTTGATCCCACTCGGTACATCTTCTACGCTTTGTGTGTTGATCAACTTGAATCACTCTTCATATTTAGTCTTGATCAACATGACCAATCTTTGGATAAATCCTTGAATAGCACCTTGGTCAACACACATTCTTCTTCTAATAACCTTGAAACCAACAAATGGTCTTCAAGCAATGCCTATGGACAAACCCTTCAAATATAACTCAAGGCAACCATTAGTCCATAGAGATTGTCATCAATTACCAAAACCAAACATGGGGGCAGCACATGTTCTTTCATCCAGCCACGCCAGCGGCCGAGCCCGCTACAGCCAAGCCACCGCCACCTGCGGAAGCTGCGCCATCGCCACCCTTCAGCCGCGCCCTCAGCCGACCACTACGCAGCCGCAGCCGTGCCCTGGCCCGAGCCCACCGCAGCCCCGCCGTCGCCATCGGTCACCAACGTTGGATCCACAGCCGCGCCAAGGCCTGACCCGTCTGCCGCGCCCTGGCCGTCTTCCACGGCGCCGTCTCCATCCGCGGCACCGCCGCTATCTATAGCCCTAAGCCGCCGCTGCCGCTAGGGTTCGCCGCCGCGCTAGGGTTGGGGAGAAAGGGGATGAGATGAGAAGAGAGTGTCGGGTCGGGACTCGGGAGAGAAGAGAGAGGCCGGTTCGGCCTCTATTTTTCTTTTTTCTCATGCTTATTATGGACAGGGGAAATTTCGTCCAACTACAAAGAACTGACATCGGTCAATGCAGATTTTAACGGTTTCTCCTAACTGAACTGACAGAAGTGTTAGAAAGGGAAAAAAATTACACTTGATGTTATATAAGGAAGAAATTCTTTTGCAGTGTTAAATAGGGAACCAATATTTAAAACAGTGTTATATAAGGAATTTTCTCTTGTTTGTATTTGGGTGAGAATCATAGCCTCGTGAAATGATTATGGGTGCGAGATGTACAAGCGACATTAATAATATGCAGACAGTAATAGTTTGGAAATATTTCCGTTGTGATAATCTTTTTTTCTAATTTGATAAGTGTACTTCCGCAAAAGTAAGTTTCCGAACCTAGAAGTTTCATATTTGAGGCAGATACATGACAGTAGTTTTGAAAGTTTGAATACAAGCTTCGGAATGCATTATCAGTCTTTCTATGAGCTTCATCCAAGGGCCTACAACTGCTTGGATTCGTGGCTACGGTATTGTTCACAGTCATCTGGGTCATTCTTACCACTAGGCCCTATGAAATGTACTGGTGCCATGACTTGACGAAATAAAAACATTATGTAACTCGGATGCTATCCCGCCGAGTGTGCCAGTTTCAGAACGGATGCAAGAAGAACAACCCATCTCCCTCTAGGTGATGCCACATCGTGAACTTTCGCGCAGTCGCAAATCCTGATGCTTCCGAGTCCTAAGATGTTTGTGGCCTTGTGGTTTTCTACAACATTCAAAAGCAATTCCTACTAACTGTGAAATTTATGTGGTACACTGCGTACGTGATGTATTTTGATATATATGAACACAGGAACAATTGAGCTCTACTCCTTGCTTGCCCTTAGGTACACAGGATGGCTTCTTTGAAGATTATGATCTTGCTTCATCTCTCTTCTTGTGCTTAAATAGGACACTATACGTCAACATTCAATGTCACGTGCTGCAACAACCATACGATGAATGCTTTCATGCAGTTAAATACTGTGACAAGGTGCACATGGGCATTCTAGTACACTTGTACCATCTCCTTCCTCAATAAAGTAGCCCCCCTAATAAACATTTTGATCGTGGCAATTCAAGTCACGGTATAGTTACTTTAGCTGACCACATTTTAGGAAAGCCTTTGCTTTTGCCTCTCAAGTTGTAACATTACTAACAAGGAGGAAAATGTTTAAGAGACGAAAATGCCAAATGGAGACCGAGCTCCATGGAGGCCGATTTTTTTAAAAAAATCATACTTTATGTTTCTTTTTTTAAAAAAAAAAAATACACATATACCCAGATACATAATGTACATTTGCATAAATTTTCCTGATGAAATACACTAAAATGACAGCTACACAAAAAAAATATCCGTGGCTTTTCAACACATGCATTTTTCATTCTCAAAGTCCATGATTTTTTTTGTGCAGCTCGCAATTCATGTTATTTCATCATGAAAGTTTACAACCTCACGCCCTTGGATCTACAAATGGGCCTCTTCTTTGACAACGCCTACCAGGGGCGGAGCTACATGTGTGTGTGCCCCCAGCCCAAGAAAATCATTGTAGAATTTTTCTAGGGGACTTAGAGCATCTCTAGCAGAGCCGCTATAATTTCGGCCGCAAACCCGTACCGCAAGGCAATATAAACTCAAATTAAAACAACAATACATATGGAACTTAAATGTTTTAACATCATACAATACAATAATTATCTCAAATACAACAAATGTTCAAATCCGAATAACAAATGGTTCGGAATTATTACAATAACAAATCGTCCACAATTAAAACAATTGTTCAAATCACACATGAAAACAAATAGATCAAATTAATAAAATGGAAGTCTATTTTCCATACAATTGCCACTGATGCTCAATGAGATCATTGCGGAGCTGCTGGTGTTTGTCACGGTCTTCAATCTGCCAGTAGGTCTGAAGAAATGCATTGATCTCATCTGGGTTTTTGATAGGCTTGACACGGTTACCAATATTGTCATAGAAAAATTGTAAGTTTAAATCCCTCTCATCCTCAATGATCATATTGTGTAGAATTACACATGCAGTCATGATATCTGAGAGGGATTTTTTATCCCAGAAGCGAGCAGGACCTCGAACAATGGCAAACCAAGCTTGCAACACACCAAATGCCCTCTCAATATCTTTTCGGCATGCTTTTTGTGCTTGTGCAAAAATAGTTTTTTTTTTGCTTACCGACTTACTAATTGTCTTCACAAATGTAGCCCACGAAGGATAAATACCATCGGCAAGATAATACCCCATGGTATAATCATGTCCATTGACCGTGTAGTTGCAAGCCAGAGCATTTCCACTAGCTAGCTGCGCAAAAAGATGTGACCTATCCAATACATTGATATCATTGAGAGACCCCGGCAATCCAAAGAAGCAATGCCAAATCCACAAGTCATGTGAAGCCACGGTTTCGAGCACAATAATCGGTTTGCGTTGATGGCTGGTGTACTGCCCGGCCCAAGCCTTTGGACAGTCCTTCCAGTTCCAATGCATGCAATCCACAGACCCAAGCATGCCCGACCTGCCGACCATCCTCTTGCTTTGTTTATCGCCATTTTTTTTGTGTCCTCCTCATTGGGAGCTCGGAGGTCTTGGGACCAAATACCCGGATCATTGTTTTTGCAAACACCCGCACGCATTTGAGCGTGGTATCTTCTCTAATGCGAAGATACTCATCGGTGTAATCGGCCGGAATGCCATATGCTATCACTCGCATTGCCGCCGATATTTTTTGGTATGCACTAAATCTGAGCAAAACCGGCGGCATTTCTCCAATGAGTGAAGAACCGACAATTTTGCTCGCAAGCTTCCACAATGCGAACAAAAAGAGGCATACGCATTCGATAACGCCTACGGAAGAGATGAGCCGGATAGGTCAGTACCTCGGCAAAGTAGTCTTTCATGAGAAACTTGTGACCGAGAGCTCGATTTTGTGGAATGCAAAGCTGGCCGACCGCCAATCTGCGACGCCTCTTCTTCTTGCCGGCTTCAAATTTGTCGACGAGGTGCAACAAGAGGAGGTGCTCGGCATCGTCGTCAAAAAGCATCTCCTCTATGTCGGAATCATCCGACTCCGACGACGAGGACAAACTCCAAATATCATCCATCTACGAAAATAAATTCGGGACTACATCAAAATTCGCCCATTGGCCGATTAGAAAAATGGTGGAAAAGTAGCAAATCTTACCTTTCACCGGAATCAAATCCGGTGCAAAGCAGCCGCAGCCCCATTCTCCCCCAACGTCGGCCGAAAGCACAACAGACGCAGACCTTTCCTTCTCCACCGCAGCCGCCACCTCCCCTATTTCCCCTCTCCTCCCTATGACCCGCGCGGACACGGGAGCAGCCGGATCCGCCCGCAACGAGGCACCAATCGAACCTCCCGGCCGGATCCATGGCGACGGTAGCTGCAGCCGCCCGCGGCAAGAAATGCTCCCCCCCTCCCCCGTGCTCGAATCTTAGTGGAGGAGATGCGGGCAAGGATGGCCGAAGCACTCCACGACGCGGGGTGGCTGGAGGTGGCCGGAGGAAGCAAGATTAGCCGGAGATTTGGGGGAGGCGGCGGCAGCGGAACGGCGCACGCGCGCGGAAATTTCCCTCCCGCCAAGACTCGCGCTGGATAGGGGAAACCGCAAAGGAGGAGGGGAAAACACAAGATTTTGGCCGGAGGGCGATTTTTACAGCTCGCCCTAAAAATTTTTGCGGGCCGGCCGGATATACGGTACCTGTTCGGGCTATTTTTCTGGCCTGGTACCGTATATCGGCGGTTATTTTGCGGGCCGGACGGATATAGCGGCTCTGCTAGAGATACTCTTAGGGCGTGTTTGGGAGCCCTCCCGCTTCTCAACTCCTCAACTCCAGGTCGGGATTTGTTAGAGGCCTGAATAATTGATCTTTGATCTATGTGGTGCTGAGAGTTTTTTTCTATATGTAGTTGTTTGGATCTCGGTGGGAATCATAACCTCCTGAAATAATTATGAATGCAAGATGTACAAGTGGTGAATAATATGCATACAATATTCACAAGTTTAGAAATATTTCCATTGCGATAATCTTTTTTTTTCTGTTTCATAAATGTACTTTTGCAAAAGTAATTTTTTGAACCTAGAAGTTCCATATTTGAGGGAGATACATGACAGTAGACTTATGGATTAAAAAATTCACATCATATTGGGTAAATAGAATTAGTAGTTCCATTAATAGGTACCTATACTACTCACCCCGTTCCTAAATATAAGGTGTATTAGTTTTTTTAAAAGCCAAACCTTGTTTGACCAAGTTTATAGCAAAATATTTCAAGAACTGCAATGCTATAAATAAATAGAATCTAAAAATATATTTCAAGACGAATCTAGTGATAATAATTTAGTATGCTAGACAATGATGTTTTTATCTATAAATTTGGACTAAGTTAGAGAAGTTTGATCTTTTGTAATAAATACATCTCTTATTTTAAAACAGAGGGAGTATTATAAATCTGCAGTGTGCCATTTTTTGAAAGTTTGAATACAAGCTTGGGAATGCATCATCAGTCGTTCAATGGGCTTCTTGCGATGGCCTACAACCGCTTGGATTCGCGGCTATTTGTTCACAGCCATCTGGGTCTTTCTTGCCTCAAAAAAATAATATGGTTCATTCTTAGCACTTAGCACTAGGCCCTATAAATGGAACGGGCCATGCTTTAGAGGGTTCGAGAGCGAGCTAGCATGGCATGGCATGCATGCAGCCACGTCACGGCGCGGCGTGTCCTCCTCACGCGAAGCTTCACCGCCAGCTTACCTCACGTATATATAGCGCAGTGCACCGCAAGGACGACGAGGCGTACACGAATCGGAGAGACAGAGACACCCGCACCAGTCACTCATTAGCTCATCCGTAGCGAGGCATATCAGCAAGAGCCATGGCGACGAGCAAGGAGGACATCAAGCACGCCACGGCCCAGGCGAGGTTGACCGTGGACGACGAGCTCAGGACCGGCTACATCAACGGCTCGCCGCTGGAGGGCGGCAAGATCGCCGACTCCGACCCCGTCGACCTCTTCGCCCAGGCGCGGCACGTCGGCGACGCCTCGTCGCAGCAACAGCAGCCGCGGCGGCGCGATCTGGGGGAGGAGGAAGGGAAGAAGGCCGGGTCGGAGGAGCCGCGGGTGCAGGCGCGGCAGGGGATGGGCGCCGGTGGACGTCAGCTGGGGCGCCAGTAGCTGGCTACCTAGCCGTAGTACCCTGTAGAGCTACCTAGAAATAAAGTTGCCGAGGCCGCCGGCCGGCCGGACGGTCGGAGTTGTATGTCGTTTGTACCACCCGTGGTCAACCGTGTAAGAGGCACCAGCTAGCTGCTTTTGTCATGAGTTTCACCCTGCATGCGCGTGCTGCAGAAAATAAATGAACAGTATTGCTGGTACGTCAATTAGCGGACTCGTCTTTTTTCTTTATTCGGGAATAAGTGTCACACGTGTGAAGTAGCACCCGCCCTGATATTTTTACAACTAAAATTGTCAAAAAAAAAAAACCTAAAAAACTTTAAAAATTGAAACTTGTTGCTCAAACAGAAAGTTGCCATGCTTCACAACTAAAGTTGCCATCCCAGGTAACTAAAGAATTGTTTGGTGCCATATGTGGGGGCACCTACCAGGGTCCTCTTTCTTTTAAGAGAAGGCCATGAGCTTCCCTCATATAATGGTTTAAGAAAGGCCATGAGCCGGACAATCGCCCTCTGAATAATCAAAATTGTTTTCCCTTATATAATAGGAGGGAGGGAGTATCTCGTAAAAAGAAAAAAGTTGGTTCAGATCTGCCCATTTGTTTTCCATTGAAATTTCCCCCTCTCAAGTTGCCGAGCTAGTTGAGGATCCCGTACATCTGTGTACGTTTACTTCAAAGGTTCGTACCAAGACTATGCTAAGGCTTTGGTGATGTGCTCCTTTATATTCTGCCTTTTATTTTTCAGGGAACCTTGTCAAGAGGGCAGGGCTGTGATTTCATAAAGAAAAATAGTGGCTCTGGATTATATTTAAAACTGGGTCAAAAAATTGTGTAAAAATCCAGACAAAGAAAAGAAAAGGAAGAAATGAAAATAAAGAGATTCTGCCTTTTTTTTTCGTTTTTTAGGGAACCATCAAGAGGACAGGGTTGTGATTTCATAAAGCAAAATAGTTGCTCCGGTTTATATATATATTAAAAACTAGGTCAAAAAATCATGTAAAAATCCAAACAAAGAAAAGAAAAAGAAGAAACAAAAAAGAAAAGAAAATCCAAACAGAGAAAAGAAAAAGATTCTGCCTTTTTTCGTTTTTAGGGAACCTTGCCAAGAGAGCAGGGTTGTGATTTCATAAGGCAAAATAGTTGTTCCGGTTTATATTAAAAACTAGGTCAAAAATTCATGTAAAAATCCAAACAAAGAAAAGAAAAAGAAGAAACAAAAAGAAAGTCCATGAAAAGAAAGAGAATAAACAAGAAGGAATAACATTGCCACCTGTGCGATTTCATAAAGGAAAATAGTTGCTCCAGTCTATATGAAAAACTAGGTTAAAAATGACACAAGTGATTAACAACTTATAATCTCAAAAACAAAGAAAAAGAGAAACAAAAAGAGCAAATATGCTCATATCGGCCAAATTTGACCACCATCGACAATTAAGGATGGCAATGTTGCTCCGGTTTATATGTAAGACTCGAACGAAAATCATACAATGACACGATTGATTAGCGGACAATCATGTAAAAACCCAAACAATGAAAAAAAAAAAGGAAACAAGAAACAAGAGAGAACAACAATGCCGACACTGGCCAAACATGACCTCCACCGCCAACAATTAAGGATGGCAATGGGTTGGGTTTTTCACACATCGAGCAACCAAATCCATGTTCATACCCACGAAGATGCTCATTGTCCACCTACGAAGATATCCATGAGTAGAAAATTATGCTCATGCCCATACCTGATGGATATTCATGCCTATCTGCTATCCGTCTGATCCTCTCTTCATGTGCAAATAGTAAGCCATAAAATAGCAAATAAGCTTAAAGATTTATTTATACCATAACTACAAGGTATTACAATTAGAGGGGCGATCCATTTAACCTTGCGAAGACCTGTGTTTTTGGTAAATAGTCACCCGGGCCTGGTAACTGCGACCCCCTTTTTGTGAGATAACCAATGGACACGGATTACTATCCATGCCATGCCCGACCCATGACTAATCGGTTTATCCAAGGTTTTACCCGTCGATAAAAAATCTGTGGGATCGAGGAGATAGGTCTAGAGGGGGGGTGAATAGACACTTAACAAACCAAAGTGCAGATTTTAATTTCTCTTGGAAATTAGGCAGATTTTGGCACAAGTTAAGATCACTCCAATACTTTCTACACATGCATATCTAGAGATTGAGCAGCGGAAATAATAAAGCATGCAAGAGTACGGAAAGTAAAGGGGTAGAGTTAGGAAGATCAAACGCAAAGAAGACACGGTGGTTTTTGGCGTGGTTCCGATAGGTGGTGCTATCGTACGTCCACGTTGATGGTGTTGGGGAACGTTGCATGGAAAACAAAAAAAATTCTACGCACACGCAAGATCTATCCATGGAGATGCATAGCTACGAGAGGGGGAGTGTGTCTACGTACCCTCGTAGACCGTAAGCGGAAGCATTAGAACAACGCGGTTGATGTCGTCGAACAACTTCACGATCCAACCGAACGTACGGCACCTCCGCTTTCAGCACACGTTCAGCTCGGTGACGTCCTCGACTTCTTGATCCAGCAAGACGGCGAGGTAGTGGATGAGTTCCGGCAGCACGACGGCGTGGTGACGGTGATGGTGATGCTATCTCCGCAGGGCTTCGCCCAAGCACTGCGAAAATATGACCGAGGGACGGAACTGTGGAGGGGGGCGCCGCACACGGCTAAGACAATGTTGTGTCTCCTTTGGGGCGCCCCCTCTCCTCTATTTATATATGTGTAGGGGCTTGGGGTAGAAGGAATAGTGCCACGTGAACAGTACCACGTGAATAGTACCACGTGAACAGTACCGCGTGAATAGTACACGCGTGGACTTGGACTCCAAAGTCCAATCCTATTCCTACTAGGACTCTCCTTTTTTTCCTTCCCTAGCTGCGTTGGCTTTTGAGAACTTGGTGCGCCTGGCCCAATAAGGCCAGGGAGCCTCCCCTTAGCCCATGCCAGCCCTTGGGACGTGGTGGACCCACTTGTGGACTTCCGGACCCCTCCGGAATCCTCCGGAACCTTCTGGAAGCTTCCCGGTACAATACCGAAAAAACTGCACCTTTTTCCGGAACCCAAAATATGACTTCCCATATATAAATATTTACCTCTCGACCATTCCGAGACTCCTCGTGACATCCGGGACTCCGAATAACATTCGGTTACCAATTCACATAACTCATATAACACTATATCGTCAACGAACGTTAAGCGTGCGGACCCTACGGGTTCGGAAATGATGTAGACATGACTGAGACGCCTCTCCGGTCAATAACCAATAGTGGAACCTGGATGCTCATATTGCTTCCTACATATTCCACGAAGATCTTATCGGTCGAACCGCAATGACAACATACGTAATTCCCTTTGTCCGTCGGTATGTTACTTGCCCGAGATTCGATCGTCGGTATCTCCATACCTAGTTCAATCTCGTTACCGACAAGTCTCTTTACTCGTTCCGTAATACATCATCCCGTAACTAACTCCTTAGTCACTTTGCTTGCAAGCTTCTTATGATGTGCATTACCGAGAGGGCCCAGAGATACCTCTCCGAAACACGGAGTGACAAATCCCAGTCTCGATCCATGCCAACTCAACAGACACCTTCGGAGATACCTGTAGAGCATCTTTATGATCACCCAGTTATGTTGTGACGTTTGATAGCACACAAGGTATTCCTCCGGTATCCGGGAGTTGCATGATCTCATGGTCGGAGGAACATGTATTTGACATTCAAGAAAGCAGTAGCAATAAACAGAATGATCATATGCTAAGCTAACAGATGGGTCTTGTCCATCACATCATTCTCCTAATGATGTGATCCCGTTATCAAATGACAACTCATGTCTATGGTTAGGAAACCTTAACCATCTTTGATCAACGAGCTAGTCTAGTAGAGGCTCACTAGGGACACGGTATTTGTTTATGTATTCACATATGTATTTAAGTTTCCGGTCAATACAATTCTAGCATGAATAATAAACCTTTATCATGAACAAGGAAATATAAAATAATAACAACTTTATTATTGCCTCTAGGGCATATTTCCATCAGTCTCCCACTTGCACTAGAGTCAATAATCTAGTTCACATCGCCATGTGATTAACACCCAAGAGTTCACTAGAGTCAATAATCTAGTTCACATCACCATGTGATTAACACTCAAAGAGTTCTAAGGTGTGATCATGTTTTGCTTGTGAGAGAGAATTTTAGTCAATGGGTCTGCAATATTCAGACCCATGTGTACTTTGCAAATCCTTATGTCATACTGTAGATGCTGCTATCACGCTTTACTTGGAGCTATTCCAAATGACTGCTCCATTATACGTATCCGGTTTGCTACTCAGAGATATCCAGATTGGTGTCAAAGCTTGCATCGACGTAACCCTTTACGACGAACTCTTTATCACCTCCATAATCGAGAAACATTTCCTTAGTCCTTTAGTTACTAAGGATAATTTTGACCGCTGTCCAGTGATCCACTCCTGGATCACTCTTGTACCCCCTTTGCCAGACACGTGGCAAGGCACACATTAGGTGTGGTACACAGCATGGCATACATTATAGAACCTATGGCTGAGGCATAGGGAATGACTTTCATTCTCTCTCTATCTTCTGCTGTGGTCGAGCTTTGAGTCTTACTCAACTTTACACCTTACAATACAGGCAAGAACTCCTTCTTTGACTGATCCATTTTGAACTCCTTCAAAATCTTGTCAAGGTATGTACTCATTGAAAGTCTTATCAAGCGTCTTGATCTATCTCTATAGATCTTGATGCCCAATATATAAGCAGCTTCACCGAGGTCTTTCATTCAAGTATCCTTTTATGCCATCCAGAAATTCTATATCATTTCCAATCAACAATATGTCATCCACATATAATATTAGAAATGCTACAGAGCTCCCACTCACTTTCTTGTAAATACAGGCTTCACCGTAAGTCTGTACAAAACCATATGCTTTGATCACCTCATCAAAGCGTATATTCCAACTCCGAGATGCTTGCACCAGTCCATAGATGGATCGCTGGAGCTTGCACACTTTGTTAGCACCCTTAGGATCGACAAAACCTTCTGGTTGCATCATATACAACTCTTCTTTGAGAAAACCATTAAGGAATGCAGTTTTGACATCCATTTGCCAGATTTCATAATCATAAAATGCGGCAATTGCTAACATGATTCGGACAGACTTAAGCATCGCTACGGGTGAGAAAGTCTCGTCGTAGTCAACCCCTTGAACTTGTCAAAAACCTTCCGCGACAAGTCGAGCTTTGTAGACAGTGATATTACCATCAGCATCCGTCTTCCTCTTAAAAATCCATTTATTCTCAATGGCTTGCCGATCATCGGGCAAGTCCACCAAAGTCCACACTTTATTCTCATACATGGATCCTATCTCAGATTTCATGGCCTCAAGCCATTTGTCGGAATCCGGGCTTATCATAGCTTCTTCATAGTTCGTAGGTTCGCCGTTGTCTAACAACATAACTTCCAGAACAGGATTACTGTACCACTCTGGTGCGGAACGTACTCTGGTCGACCTACGAAGTTCAGTAGTAACTTGATCTGAAGTTTCATGATCTTTATCATTATCTTCCTCTCTTATTGGTGTAGGCATCACGGGAACGGTTTTCTCTGATGAGCTACTTTCCAATTCGAGAGAAGGTACAATTACCTCATCAAGTTCTACTTTCCTCCCACTCACTTCTTTCGAGAGAAACTCCTTCTCTAGAAAGGACCCATTCTTGGCAACAAAGACCTTGCCTTCGGATCTGTGGTAGAAGGTGTACCCAATTGTTTCTTTAGGGTATCCTATGAAGACGCACTTCTCCGCTTTGGGTTCGAGCTTATCAGGTTGAAGCTTTTTCACATAAGCATCGCATCCCCAAACTTTAAGAAACGACAGCTTAGGTTTCTTGCCAAACCATAGTTCATACAGTGTCGTCTCAACGGATTTAGACGGTGCCCTATTTAACGTGAATGCAGCTGTCTCTAATGCATAACCCCAAAACGATAGTAGCAAATCGGTAAGAGACATCATAGAACGCACCATATCCAATAAAGTACGGTTACGACGTTCGGACACACCATTACGCTGTGGTGTTCCAGGTGGCGTGAGTTGTGAAACAATTCCACATTTTCTTAAATGAAGGCCAAACTCGTAACTCAAATATTCGCCTCCGCGATCAGATCGTAGAAACTTTATTTTCTTGTTACGATGATTCTCTACTTCACTCTGAAATTCTTTGAACTTTTCAAATGTTTCAGACTTGTGTTTCATCAAGTAGATATACCCATATCTACTCAAATCATCTGTGAAGGTTAGAAAATAATGATACCCGCCGCGTGCTTCAACATTCATCGGACCGCATACATTGGTATGTATTATTTCCAACAAATCAGTAGCTCGCTCCATTGTTCCGGAGAATGGAGTTTTAGTCATCTTGCCCATGAGGCATGGTTCGCAAGTATCAAATGATTCATAATCAAGAGATTTCCAAAAGTCCATCCGCATGGAGTTTCTTCATGCGCTTTACACCAATATGACCTAAACGGCAGTGCCACAAATATGTTGCACTATCATTATCAACTTTGCATCTTTTGGCATCAATATTATGAATATGTGTATCACTACGATCGAGATTCAACAAGAATAAACCATTCACAAGGGTGCATGATCACGAGGGATATTATTCATATAAACAGAATAACCATTATTCTTCGACTTAAATGAATAACCATCTTGCAATAAATAATATCCAGATATAATGTTTTATGCTCAACGCAAGCACCAAATAACCATTATTTAGGTTTAATACTAATCCCGAAGGTATTACGAGCATGTCGATATTGATCATATCAATCTTGGAGACACTTCCAACACATATCGTCACCTCGCCCTCAGCTAGTCTCCGTTACTCTGCAGCTCCTGCTTCAAGTTACTAATATTAGCAACTGAATCGGTATCAAATACCCAGATGCTACTACGAGCACTAGTGAGGTACATATCAATAACATGTATATCAAATATACCTTTGTTCACTTTGCCATCCTTCTTATCCGCCAAATACTTGGGGCAGTTCCGCTTCCAGTGACCAGTTCCTTTGCAGTAGAAGCACTCAGTTTCAGGCTTGGGTCCAACTTTGAGTTTCTTCGTGGGAGCGGCAGCTTGCTTGCCGTTCTTCTTGAAGTTCCCCTTCTTTCCCTTGCCCTTTTTCTTGAAACTAATGGTCTTGTTAACCATCAACACTTGATGCTCCTTCTTGATTTCTACCTCCGCCGATTTCAGCATTGCGAAGAGCTCGGGAATTGTCTTCTCCATCCCTTGCATATTATAGTTCATCACGAACCTTTATAGCTTGGTGGCAGTGACTGAAGAACTCTGTCAATAACACTCTCAACCGGAAGATCAATTCCCAGCTGAGTCAAGTGGTTGTGGTACCCAGACATTCTGAGTATGTGTTCACTGACAGAACTGTTCTCCTCCATCTTACAGCTAAAGAACTTGTTGGAGACTTCATATCTCTCAACCCGGACATTAGCTTGAAATATCAATTTCAGCTCTTGGAACATCTCATATGCTCCGTGGCGTTCAAAACGCGTTTGTAGTCCCGGTTCTAAGCCGTAGAGCATGGCACACTGAACTATCGAGTAGTCATCAGATCGAGCCTGTCAGGCGTTCACAACGTCTGCAGCAGCTCCTGCAGCAGGTCCATCACCTAGCGGTGCATCAAGGACATAATTCTTCTGTGCAGCAATGAGGATAATCCTCAAGTTACGAACCCAGTCCGTGTAGTTGCTACCATCATCTTTCAACTTAGCTTTCTCTAGGAACGTATCAAAAACAGGGGAGCTACAACGCGAGCTATTAATCTACAACATAATTTGCAAAGACTATCAGGACTAAGTTCATGATAAATTAAGTTCAATTAATCAAATTACTAATGAACTCCCACTTAAATTAACATCCCTCAAGTTAACTAAGTGATACATGATCCAAATCAACTAGCCCATGTCCAATCATCACGTGAGATGGGATAGTCATCAATGGTGAACATCTCCATGTTGATCATATCTACTATATGACTCATGTTCGACCTTTTGGTCTCCAGTGTTCCGAGACCATGTCTGTACATGCTAGGCTCGTCAAGTTTAACCCAAGTATTCTGCTTGTGTAAAACTGGCTTACACCCATTGTATGTGAACGTAGAATCTATCACACCCGATCATCACGAGGTGCTTCGAAACGATGAACTTTAGCAACAGTGCATACTCGGGGAGAACACTTTTATCTTGAAATTTAGTGAAGGGATCATCTTATAATGCTACCATCGTTCTAAGCAAAATAAGATGCATAAAGGATAAACATCACATGCAATCAAAATATGTGACATGATATGGCCATCATCATCTTGTGCTTTTGATCTCCATCTCCAAAGCATCGTCATGATCTCCATCGTCACCGGCTCGACACCTTGATCTCCATCGTTGCGTCGTGGTTGTCTCGCCAACTATTGCTTCTACAACTATTGCTAACGCATAGCGATAAAGTAAAGCAATTACATGGCGCTCGCATTTCATACAATAAAGAGACAACCATAAGGCTCCTGCCGGTTGCCGATAAATTACAAAACATGATCATCTCATACAATAACATATATCACATCATGTCTTGACCATATCACATCATAGCATACCCTGCAAAAACAAGTTAGACGTCCTCTACTTTGTTGTTGCAAGTTTTACGTGGCTGCTACGGGCTTCTAGTAAGAACCGTTCTTACCTACGGCACAAAACCACAACGATGATTTATCAAGTTTGCTGTTTTAACCTTCAACAAGGACCGGCCACAGTCAAATTTGATTCAACTAAAGTAGGAGAAACAGACACCCGCCAGCCACCTTTATGCAAAACAAGTTGCATGTCTGTCGGTGGAACCGGTCTCATGTACGTGGACATGTAAGGTTGGTCCGGGCCGCTTCATCTTACAATACCGCCGAATCAAAATAAGGCGTTGGTGGTAAGCAGTATGACGATCACCACCCACAACTCTTTGTGTTCTACTCGTGCATATCATCTACGCATAGACCTGGCTCATGATGCCACTGTTGGGGAACGTTGCATGGAAAACAAAAAAAATTCTACGCACACGCAAGATCTATCAATGGAGATGCATAGCTACGAGAAGGGGAGTGTGTCTACGTACCCTCGTAGACCGTAAGCGGAAGCATTAGAACAACGCGGTTGATGTCGTCGAACAACTTCACGATCCAACCGACCGAGTACCGAACGTACGACACCTCCGCGTTCAGCACACGTTCATCTCGGTGACGTCCTCGACTTCTTGATCCAGCAAGACGGCGAGGTAGTGGATGAGTTCCGGCAGCACGACGGCGTGGTGACGGTGATGGTGATGCTATCTCCGCAGGGCTTCGCCCAAGCACTGCGAAAATATGACCGAGGGACGGAACTGTGGAGGGGGACGCCGCACACGGCTAAGACAATGTTGTGTCTCCTTTGGGGCGCCCCCTCTCCTCTATTTATATATGTGTAGGGGCTTGGAGTAGAAGAAATAGTGCCACGTGAATAGTACCACGTGAACAGTACCGCGTGAACAGTACACACGTGGACTTGGACTCCAAAGTCCAATCCTATTCCTACTAGGACTCTCCTTTTTTTCCTTCCCTAGCTGCGTGGGCTTTTGAGGACTTGGTGCGCCTGGCCTAATAAGGCCAGGGCGCCTCCCCTTAGCCCATGCCAGCCCTTGGGACGTGGTGGACCCACTTGTGGACTTCCGGACCCCTCCGGAATCCTCCGAAACCTTCTGGAAGCTTCCCGGTACAATACCGAAAAAACTGAACCTTTTTCCGGAACCCAAAATATGACTTCCCATATATAAATCTTTACCTCTCGACCATTCCGAGACTCCTTGTGACGTCCGGGATCTCATCCGGGACTCCGAACAACATTCGGTTACCAATTCACATAACTCATATAACACTATATCGTCAACGAACGTTAAGCGTGCGGACCCTACGGGTTCGGGAATGATGTAGACATGACTGAGATGCCTCTCCGGTCAATAACCAATAGCGGAACCTGGATGCTCATATTGGTTCTTACATATTCCACGAAGATCTTATCGGTCGAACCGCAATGACAACATACGTAATTCCCTTTGTCCGTCGGTATGTTACTTGCCCGAGATTCGATCGTCGGTATCTCCATACCTAGTTCAATCTCGTTACCGGCAAGTCTCATTACTCGTTTCGTAATACATCATCCCATAACTAACTCCTTAGTCACTTTGCTTGCAAGCTTCTTATGATGTGCATTACCGAGAGGGCCCAGAGATACCTCTCCGAAACACGGAGTGACAAATCCCAGTCTCGATCCATGCCAACTAAACAGACACCTTCGGAGATACCTGTAGAGCATCTTTATGATCACCCAGTTACGTTGTGACGTTTGATAGCACACAAGGTATTCCTTCGGTATCCGGGAGTTGCATGATCTCATGGTCGGAGGAACATGTATTTGACATTCAAGAAAGCAGTAGCAATAAACAGAACGATCATATGCTAAGCTAACAGATGGGTCTTGTCCGTCACATCATTCTCCTAATGATGTGATCCCGTTATCAAATGACAACTCATGTCTATGGTTAGGAAACCTTAACCATCTTTGATCAACGAGCTAGTCTAGTAGAGGCTCACTAGGGACACGGTATTTGTTTATGTATTCACACATGTATTTAAGTTTCCGGTCAATACAATTCTAGCATGAATAATAAACCTTTATCATGAACAAGGAAATATAAATAATAACAACTTTATTATTGCCTCTAGGGCATATTTCCATCAGATGGACACTTCAACCCATGAAGGGTAACGGCTGCGCGAGTCCACGGAGGGCTCCAGCCACGAAGGGTCCACGAAGAAGCAACCTTGTCTATTCCACCATGGCTTACGTCCACAAAGGACAAGCCTCACTCGGGGTAGATCTTCATGAAGTAGGCGATCTCCTTGCCCTTACAAACTCCTTGGTTCAACTCCACATCATGTCGGAGGCTCCCAAGTGACACCTAACCAATCTAGGAGACACCACTCTCCAAAAGGTAATAGACGGTGTGTTGTTGATGAACTCCTTGCTCTTGTGCTTCAAATGATAGTCTTCCCAACACTCAAACAACTCCTCACAGATTTGGCTATGGTGGAAAAAGGATTTGAGTGGAAAGCAACTTGGGAAAGGCTAGAGATCAAGGTTCAAATGGTAGGAATGGAATATCTTGATCTCAACACATGAGTAGGTGGTTCTCTCTCAGAAAATGTATAGTGGAAGTGTAGGCACGTTCTGATGGCTCTCCTTACTGAGAAGGAAGTGGTGGAGGGGTATATATAGCCTCCACACAAAATCCAACCGTTACACACTTTTGACCCAACTCGGTGGCACCGATTCAGAAGACTCGGTGGCACCGAACTGTGTAAAAGATATGAACTTTAGGAATCTCGGTGGGACCGATAGAAACAACTCGGATGGACCGAAGTGCAATGGCTAGGGCAAACCTCATCTCGGTGGCACCGATTGCATCAACTCGGTAGGACCGAAGTGAAGCAATAAGGCAACAGAGACTTGGCAAGCCATCTCGGTGAGACCGATTTGCAGAACTCGGTGAGACTGAAGTAAGTGCAAACGATTACAGAGAGTTGGCAAGGCCATCTCGGTGGGACTGAGATCCATATCGATGGATCTGATTTGTTAGGGTTTTGGCAGTGGCTAAGTCTAGATGAACTCGGTGGCTCCGGATAGGTAATTTCGGTGAGGCCGAGGTGGAATGTAGGTTTTGGACATATTTGAGTAGAGAGAGTGGTTGAGGGTTTTGGAGTACTGTCACTAAGCACTTAAGCAAAAAGACCATTAAGCAACACCTCATCCCTTTTAATAGTATTGGCTTTCCTATGGACTCAATGTGATCTTGGATCACTAAACCAAAAATGTAGAGTCTTGATCTTTTGCCAATCCTTGTCCTTAGCATTTTGAAGGGGTTCCACGTCCTCTTGTCCCTGCCACGCCATTGTTGAACTTGTCTGAAATTCACTAGATAAAAGCATTAGTCCAACAGCATGTACGTTGGCATAAATTACCAAAACCACCAAGGGAGCAAATGTGCTTTCAATCTCCCCCTTTTTGGTAATTGATGACAACATACAACAAAGCTTCAAATACAGATATAGCAGAGGTATGTATGAAAGCTTTGAGGAAAACATGTAACATGTATGAGCTCCCCTGAACTCCCCCTGAAGAGGTGCATAAAATGTGATGATACCACATGGGAGACATACTTGCTACATGTATCTTGGCTATATGCATCAGAGCAATATATATATGACATTAAGGTGTCCACCTGTTCATAATTGTCTTCTTGCAAACAATATGTACTAGCAAGAGGTCAATCATGTTCATGAGTGTGATGCATATACTTATCTTGAGGTTCTTGATCAAGTACCTGAAGAAATACACTTGAGAAAACAAGGTTAGATAACACAAGATAATTTCTTCAAGAAAAGACACAAGATCAACAAGAAACCAAGATTGGGATGACATGTAGAAGAGAGTATCACTAGGTGAATACTTCTTTGAAGCAGACATGTCCCCAAAAGAAATAGTTGTCTCCCCTTAAAGAACTTCCTCTCCCCGTGAATCTGACATGGATATTGGGAGTAGGTAGGGTGAGAAAACTAGAACAACCAAAGAACAAACTAATCATGTTTCTCCCCTCTTAGAAACATGTAACATTCTCTCCTCTTGTAAGGTGCATCTCGTTTGTAGTGATAAGCTTTGATGTATTCCTCTCTCCCCCTTTGACATCAATTTCCAAGAAGGGACTTCAAGGTCATTGATCAAGTGGGTTTGGTCCTTGAGAAACACAGCTAGCCAGTGAGTGAGTGGCTCTAGATGCAAGTAGAGGATAAGAATCATTGAGTGGAGCTGGAGCAGAAAAACTCAGGAAATATTTGACAGAAATTCCCTTAGAGCAGCAAAATCGGTGACACCGAGTTGAGTCAATTCGGTGGATCCGAGTTTGATGCAATGGAACATTTTGTCAACTCAGCTCACTAGGCAAAGGAATTCTCACAAAGATTTGCAATGAATTAGCTGCGAATCTAACTAAAAGACAAGACACACAGAAAAGAAGCAAAGAAACGTCTAGATGAAGTTTTTTTTTGAAATAGAAACACTCTAGCAAGCAGAGAACAAACAGAAGAGACTCTAGAGAACTTCATCTAGATGGGTCGGCGACTGGGTCACCTATGTTAGAGTATATTGACTTAGGAGTCAAGTGAGAACACTTGATCATAGGTCATACTCATCGTTTAAGCTCAAAATGGGGTTGCCATTTTTCCTTTAAGCATGTCAATGTATTCACATCTTGTTGAGTTGCTTTAGCTCATGTCTTTGAGTAAAGCTTCTCTAAGATGTGAGAACTTACATTGGGATTTGGTGGTGAAGTCCATCATGTAGTTGAGCTTGAAGTGGATGCTCATGAATTGAAGTTTGGAGCAATCCTATCATTTGTAGTTCATCTTCCTACATGGGTTAGTTTTGCAAGGAACAACATGTATATCCAAAATGACAAGAATGAAGCTTATCTCAAAAGTTTGTCAAAGGATATGTTTGGGTTGTCTTGTTCCTTGTTCCACCATCAATTGTTGATACTTGGGTTATACAAGATTGCTTATGATAAGAGTGAGATGCAATCTTGTGACATAAAGCTTGTCCAAGTACCTACAAATGGTTAGATACAATACAAGGAAGCAAAAAGTCCAAGATGTAAGATGATCATGGAAATATCATGGATTAGTCAAGAATGCTCATGCCCTTGTATGCACCCACATGAACCTCTAGTTCACGTTTGAAGCATCAATGATGTTCAACTCACTTTTCAAGTGACAAAACACTTTCTCATCAAGGGGTTTGGTAAAGATGTCCGCCAATTGTTTGTCGGTACAAACATGTTTAAGGTCAATGTCACCTTTCTCCACATGATCTCGAATGAAATGGTGACGAACCTCAATATGCTTAGTTCGAGAATGTTGCACGGGATTGTGTGCTATCTTAATAGCACTCTCATTGTCACATAGTAATGGTACATGTCTCACATGCACACCATAGTCTTTAAGAGTTTGTGTCATCCATAGTAATTGAGCACAACATGATCCCGTGGCAATGTATTCCGCTTCGGCAGTAGATAGAGATACCGAGTTTTGTTTCTTGGAGGACCAAGACACAGGAGATCTACCAAGAAATTGACATGTACCCGAAGTGGATTTTCTGTCAACCTTGTCTTCGGCATAGTCCGAATCGGAGTAGCCAACAAGATTAAAAGAAGATCCTTTGGGATACCATATGCCAAAGTTTGGTGTATGTAACAAGTATCTCACAATTCTTTTCACCGCCTTAAGGTGACATTCTTTTGGTGCCGCTTGGTATCGTGCACACATGCACACACTTAGCATAATGTCGGGATGGGAGGCACATAGATACAGCAATGAACCAATCATAGATCGATAAACCTTTTGATCAACCGGTTTGCCATCCTTGGTCAAGTCAAGATGTCCACTCGTGGGCATGGGAGTTTTCATACCTTTACTCTCTTGCATGTTGAACTTCTTGAATAAGTCCTTGGTATACTTTGTTTGAGAAACAAGAGTTCCCTCCTTAGTTTGCTTGATTTGCAAACCAAGAAAGAATTTGAGTTCACACATCATAGACATCTCGAACTTTTCCGACATCAACCTTCCAAACTTTTCACTAAAAGAGGGGTTAGTAGATCCAAAGATAATATCATCAACATAAATTTGGCATACAAATAATTCTCCATTAACCCTCTTAGTGAACAAAGTTGAATCAATCTTCCCAATCTCAAATCCCTTTTCAAGAAGAAACTTTGTCAAGCATTTGTACCAAGCTCTAGGGGCTTGTTTAAGACCATAAAGAGCTTTACGAAGTTTGTACACATGATTAGGTTTCTTGGGATTCTCAAAGCCGGGAGGTTGTTTAACATACACTTCCTCCTCAATTTCTCCATTTAAGAAGGCACTTTAAATATCCATTTGGTAAAGAGTGATATCATGGTGATTGGCATAAGCAAGTAAAATACGAATGGACTCAAGTCTTGCAACGGGGGCATAGGTCTCACCATAGTCCATACCTTCGACTTGTGTGTAACCTCGTGCTACGAGACGAGCCTTGTTGCGTACAACTTGTCCATCTTCATCTTGCTTATTCCGAAACACCCATTTGGTTCCAATGATGTTTTGCTCTTCCTTAGGCTTCTCAACCAATGTCCACACTTGGTTTCTCTCAAAGTTGTGTAGCTCCTCGTGCATTACATTCACCCAATCGGGATCCTTGAGAGCATCTTCCACCTTCAAAGGTTCAACACTAGACATGAATGAGTAATGCTCACAAAAGTTAGCTAAACGAGATTTGGAGCGAGTGATTCTCCCGGATTGGATATCTCCAAGTATTTGTTCGACGGGATGATCCTTGTCGATTCTTGCTCTAACTCGAGGTAGCTTTTTCTTGGGTTGTGGTGAGGCTTCCTCATCATCATCATCTTCTTCTTCTTCGTTGATGTTGTCGTTGTTCGCTTGTGGAGGTGGAGAAGGAGGTTGAGGTGGATCATCTTGTTGCACTTCCTCATTCCCATCGTCTTGACGTGTTCCACTTGTGGATGCCTCCATATCAACTTGTCGTTCACCTTGATGTGAAGTTGGGGCTTCCACTTGAATAGACGATGTACTCTCCTTCACTTCCACGGGGCGAATCTTGCCAATGGGCAAGTCTTGGATTGCTTCCGATGGTTCTTGATCTCCTACATCAAGTGGCAATTGCTCGACTTGAGAGCCGCTAGTCTCATCAAACTTCACATCGACTGTCTCTTCAACTTTTCGAGTGAAGTTGTTGTCGACATGGTAAGTGTGAGAGTTCGATCCATAACCAAGTAGAAAACCTTCATGAGATTTAGGAGCAAATTTTGAACGATGATGCTTATCAAGAATGTAACATTTTGAGCCGAATACTCGAAAGTATCCAACTTGTGGTTTGTTACCGGTGAGCAGTTCATATGCCGTTTTACCAAGAAGCTTGTGAAGGTAAAGTCGATTTGTTGCATGACAAGCTGTTTCAACCGCTTCCGCCCAAAAATGTATTGTCGTCTTGTATTCATCAAGCATCGTTCTTGCCATCTCAATAAGTGTCCGGTTCTTCCTCTCAACAACTCCATTTTGTTGAGGTGTGTACGTAGCCGAGAACTCATGTGAAATACCCTCATCATCAAGAAAGGTGTCCACATTGGTGTTCTTGAACTCCGTTCCGTTGTCACTCCGAACCTTCTTGATCTTCACTTCAAATTGGTTTTGGGCCTTTCTTGCGAAGTTCTTGAAGATCTTTTGTAGCTGCGATTTGTCATCAAGAAAGAACACCCACGTAAATCTGGAAAAATCATCAACAATGACCAAACCGAAAGAGTTACCACCAAGACTCTTGTAAGAGTTGGGACCAAAAAGATCCATATGAAGTAGCTCGAGTGGTCTCCTTGTGGTCATAATGTTCTTTACGGGATGGCTTCCTCCAACTTGTTTTCCTGCTTGGCAAGCACTACAAAGTCGATCTTTGACAAATATAACATCTTTCACTCCAAGAATGTGATCTCCTTTAACAAGTTTATCAAGGTTACGCATGCCAACACGTCCAAGTCTTCTATGCCATAACCAACCTTTAGAAGATTTAGCAATTAAGCATGTACGAGGTTGGGCTCTCTTAGTGAAATCAACAATGTATAGATCACCTCTACGAATGCCGGTAAAGACCATATTATGATTATCTTGGCGAAACACTTTGCAATCTACTTTGGAAATAGAACATTAAAACCAAAATCGGCTAGTCTAGATACGGAAAGAAAATTGTAACCAAGAGATTCAACAAGCATAACATTTTGTATGGAGCTATCATTGGATATGGCCACCTTACCAAGGCCAAGTACCTTACCCTTGGAGTTATCTCCAAAATTCACATACTTGCGTGGACCATCATTTTTAGCAAGCTCACAAAACATGTCTCTATCTCCGGTCATGTGATTGGTACATCCACTATCAAGAATCCATTCTTTTCCTCCGGCCATGTAATCTCGAAGATTTGCCATAAGACTGAGATTCCTCATGGTCTTCTCAAATTCAACATCAAATTCTTCGTCCTCATCATAATAGCCATGCTCAACATCATCATCATCATGCATGTGATCATTACCTAGGGCAATAGATTCATTAGTTTCATGATCATGACAATGTTCAAGTTTATGGATTCTAATGGCTTACATGATAATGTTGCTAATAGTTCTAACATCTTCTTTGGCACGCATAAGATCACGAAGCTCAAACAAGCAATCATCAAACTTAGGATCACTAGGACTCATCTTGTGAAAAGCAACAGCCTTATGAAGAATCTTATCGAGACTCTTTAACGAGTAATCGGGATATCGCTTTTCTAAGTCATGCCATAGAGTATAAGCACATTCAAAATTTTGCATACAACCAAGCACAACCTTAGGTAATCCTCTAATGATAAGATTGACGGTTCTAAGATTACGAAGCATGTCAATTTCCTCTTCATGAGTAGGATGCAAGGGATCAATAGGGGGCACGTAAGGATTATGAATATACTTGCTCAAGTTAAATTCATCAAAGATATCAAGCATTTCATCCTTCCAAAAGTTGTAATACTCCCCATTGAGAATAGGCACTCTACGTCTAAGACTTCCCAAAGTAGACACATCCATCTCCCTCCAATGGTGATGAAACCAAGGCAATGGAGACCAATGCTCTGATACCAATTGTGGGATCGAGGAGATAGGTCTAGAGGGGGGTGAATAGACACTTAACCAACCAAAGTGCAGATTTTAATTTCTCTTGGAAATTAGGCAGATTTTGGCATAAGTTAAGATCACTCCAATACTTTCTACACATGCATATCTAGAGATTGAGCAGCGGAAATAATAAAGCATGCAAGAGTACGGAAAGTAAAGGGGTAGAGTTAGGAAGATCAAACGCAATGAATACACGGTGGTTTTTGGCGTGGTTCCGATAGGTGGTGCTATCGTACGTCCACGTTGATGGAGACTTCAACCCACGAAGGGTAACGGCTGCGCGAGTCCGGAGGGCTCCACCCACGAAGGGTCCACGAAGAAGCAACCTTGTCTATTCCACCATGGCTTACGTCCACGAAGGACTAGCCTCACTCGGGGTAGATCTTCACGAAGTAGGCGATATCCTTGCCCTTACAAACTGCTTGGTTCAACTCCACATCATGTCGGAGGCTCCCAAGTGACACCTAACCAATCTAGGAGACACCACTCTCCAAAAGGTAATAGACGGTGTGTTATTGATGAACTCCTTGCTCTTGTGCTTCAAATGATAGTCTTCCCAACACTCAAACAACTCCTCACAGATTTGGCTATGGTGGAAGAAGGATTTGAGTGGAAAGCAACTTGGGAAAGGCTAGAGATCAAGGTTCAAATGGTAGGAATGGAATATCTTGATCTCAACACATGAGTAGGTGGTTCTCTCTCAAAAAATGTATAGTGGAAGTGTAGGCACGTTCTGATGGCTCTCCTTACTAAGAAGGAAGTGGTGGAGGGGTATATATAGCCTCCACACAAAATCCAACCGTTACACACTTTTGACCCAACTCGGTGGCACCGATTCAGAAGACTCGGTGGCACCGAACTGTGTAAAAGATATGAACTTTAGGAATCTCGGTGGGACCGATAGAAACAACTCGGATGGACCGAAGTGCAATGGCTAGGGCAAACCTCATCTCGGTGGCACCGATTGCATCAACTCCGTAGGACCGAAGTGAAGCAATAAGGCAACAGAGACTTGGCAAGCCATCTCGGTCAGACCGATTTGCAGAACTTGGTGAGACCGAAGTAAGTGCAAACGATTACAGAGAGTTGGCAAGGCCATCTCGGTGGGACCGAGATCCATATCGGTGGATCCGATTTGTTAGGGTTTTGGCAGTGGCTAAGTCTAGATGAACTCGGTGGCTCCGGATAGGAAATTTCGGTGAGGCCGAGTTGGAATGTAGGTTTTGGACATATTTGGGTAGAGAGAGTGGTTGAGGGTTTTGGAGTACTGTCACTAAGCACTTGAGCAAAAAGACCATTAAGCAACACCTCAGCCCCTTTTAATATTATTGGCTTTCCTATGGACTCAATGTGATCTTGGATCACTAAACCAAAAATGTAGAGTCTTGATCTTTTGCCAATCCTTGTCCTTAGCATTTTGAAGGGGTTCCACGTCCTCTTGTCCCTGCCACACCATTGTTGAACTTGTCTGAAATTCACTAGATAAAAGCATTAGTCCAACAACATGTATGTTGGCATAAATTACCAAAACCACCAAGGGAGCAAATGTGCTTTCAAAATCATACACATACCCTATCCATGCAAGTCGGGTATCCCTGGATATCCAAACCCATGGATAAAATTGACATCTTAGGCTCTTAGCCAACATGCCCACAACCCAAAGAGAAGTGAGCCAGCTCTTCAGAGACACCTTCCAAAAGGCAAAAACGACGCCCATAGACGTTGTCGCCGCTGGCGTGAAACCCCGTCGAAGACTTTAAGCATTCACCCATAGCTTCCCATGACGACCCCGCCAAACCTCGGGAAAAGGCTGACCGCATCAACAACTACCATGACAAACCTAAGAACCCACCAACCAAGGTCTAGTGAAGAGGAGGAACCCTTCAAGTGCTCTAGTGAAAGAGGGCGCCGCCGCCATCACCTCTGGTACCAATCGATCCCTATCTAAAACAAGGCTTTCGCCCAGATCCCTAAGCCCTCTAACTACTCGAGCCCCGGGGGCCCTGCCAACTGAGAGTGAGCCATCACCCAATAGTAAACCATGGCCACTGGATCTTAGAGGCTTTGATCGAGCCACGATAACACCATGGAGGCGAGTCCACATGGAGGCACAACACCACCACAACTGAATCCCTGCAGGCTGCATCCATCGTGAACGTCTGAGCACCCGTGCCACCACTAGGCCCGTCCCCATCCCACCCGGCCCGCCATGCCACCTCATGCCTCCGTCCACGTTGCCGCATGCCCTGGAGCGAATAGATCGGGCTAGGCCCGCGAGCATGTTCACAGGTGACCATCACCACAATTGAGCCACCCCGACGCAGCAGCCGCACCCACCACAAATGTAACCGCGAGGGTTCCACATCAAATGCCAACTACCGTCGTAGACTCCCCAATCCACGAGCGGAGACTAACTATGATTTGCTCAACCTATGTATATCACAAAATATATATGACAGTCTATCACAAAAAATAAACATATCATAAACTGTAAAGATAAACCGAGTCTAGCTCACCTGCTAAAGGGTAGATGGGCCGGGTAACCCACCATCTAAGTTCAAGTTATTGTGAAATTCAATTTCCTGCCCAATTTTAGGGAAACCGACATGTTTAGAGCAACTCTAGCACAGTCGTCATATTGGTAGCTTCCATATGCATATGGAGCGTGCTCTATATGCATTGTGCAGGCCATCGAAGAAAAGCGCAAAGTCAGAATCACTATATTGGCTGCCTTAAAAAAATCCATGTGGGACCCGTTTATCAATGGCTAGAAGATATCTTCATTCCCCACGACAATGAAAGTTTCTTTTTCAACATCGATTTCAACTAAGATTTCAACATGAATTTCAAGAAGGGTAACAACTAGGATTTGAACAATTCTCTACTAATTAAAGTACGGGCTCTTTGTCTTGGAAGTGATCATGCAGACTCAACTAATTGAAGTACGGGCTCTTCGTCTTGTAAGTGATCATGCAGACGGGGGAGGCTTCAGCTGCCCCAATCTCTCTTCTTCTTTTTTTATCTTCTTACAGTCTTCTCAGGGTTTTTTTAGAACATGGTCTTATTAGGTGTACCTCTCTTTTTCCGCGGTATACTTCTCTGGTTGTATTTTGTACTGCATTGCCTTCTTTATGTCTGGTTGGTGCACGGGGTATTGCTGTATTTTGTAATGCTTAGAAAAAACAAGGGGGAAAAGTTGAATCAAAAAAGGCGAAGGCAACCAAAAACCAGACCCAAAAGAAATAACTAAAAGCCAGACCAAAAACCAATAACAAAAAACATACAAGCAATATAAACATGATTACAGGTCTGCCATAGGCACCGACAAACTCTTAAAAACTACTCCCTCCGTCCCATAATGTAAGACGTTTTTTGACACGGAGTAGTAAGTGAGAACGATCAAGATTACTCCCTCCGTTCCAAAATATAGTGCGCCCGCGCTTCCCGAGGTTCAACTTTGACCATAAATTTAACCAACGAGACCGACTGCGGCGGGAGCAAAAATTATATAATTGAAAACTTCTTTCGAATACGTATTCACTGGTATAATTTTTGCCCCCGCCGCAGTCGGTCTCGTTGGTCAAATTTATGGTCAAAGTTGAAGCGCGGAAACCGAGAACGCACTATATTTTGGAACGGAGGGAGTAATATATTTCTCTAAGCATTCATGAACAGAATATATACGTCATCTTACTAGCACAAGGCATTTCTGACTGCAACTAACAGTAGATCCCTATTAAACTGTAATAATATACACTCTTGGCATCATCAGTAGCACACACGTCTCAAGACAATCCTTGCACACCCAGTGTGGTCAGCAGAGTCATTTCCAGTCTTCAAGGTTCCCAGCTAGTTGGTCAGATTAAAGGTCACCGGCTCTACCCAGGCAGCACCCTTTTGCTCATTCAAATCCGCTTCACTGTGGTGGCCGCCGCTGAACGCCTCATGGAGAGCTTATTCGAAGGTAACAGGTCTAACTGGATTTCAATGGCGAACCTGTAAGGGCAATCAGCACCCTGGCAGCGACTGAGCTGACGTCGCAGCAGATAAGCTCGCATCAGAATCGGGGCAATGCTGCAGGTAGGCCTGACGGAGCGACTGGGTCGATGCTGAAGCTGATAGACCCGTCGCCGCGTCGCCACCATCCTGCAACTGGATCTGTTGCGGTGACTGGGGCACCATGGTAAATAAGCTCGGCCCTGACTCCGTGCGATGCCTCAGGTAAGGGTACTGCTGCCCAGAAGAGCCAGGATAATAACTTGGAGACCCGTTGTCGGAATTGGGGATGTGGGGTGAACCTACAAACTGTCCAGAGAATCTGTAGCCGAAAGGGGAGGCATGTGGTGATGTGTATCTGATGCTGATCGGCGGAGAAAAATGCCCTCCGCCCAGGGAGTGCGCGGATGCAAGGTGCGGAGTGTTAGACCATGGCGATGACATGTTTGCAAGGTCTACACTGCTCCTACTTGTACTGATAGCAGGTGAGTTGGAACAACATCTGCATGGGTTACGGGTGTGGAGGATACTGGAATTGCAGTTAGTGCGGGACATGGACTGCCATGAAGGATGCCGGCTTATTGTCCTTGGAGGAGATGCTGCTACCATTGAACGAAAAGAAGACAAAGCTGTCGATTCAGCTGGCAAGGGAATAGCAGAAGAAAGCAAAGGGGTAGACTCTGATGGAGGGAGATTTGACATTCCAGCATTTGCATCTCGCTTGCATACAGGGCAGAATGTCCTCCATGATGTGAGCCACAGGTCCACACAAACAGCATGGAACTCTGTAAGATGACATAGCCAAGTATCAGTGCACTGGTTGAAAAATAAAGAAAGCTTGAGATAACAGAGGGTTCAGTAGCACTGCAACACTTAATTTTCTGATCTCATAGCATAGAATTCGTAGTGTAGATTAATTTTCTGATCTCATAGCGTAGAATTCGTAGTGTAGATTTATCTACATTAAGTGACCAGGAAACATAGTAAGACCATATTCAATTGAATTTGTATTTCAACCGACAAAGGGATTATGTGAAGTTATCGTGATTTTGATGTAGGTTTAGATCAGTGACACCATTCTCTTCCTACTATTCTAGTAGTAATACAGCAGGTAAATTCGTATTTCCTAACTTTAAATCAGCAATGACTAGTAGAGACTGATTAATCTGGTTGTACATAAATTGCACAGGCATCGAGATCCCAAACCATCAGGTCCTATTATGCAATAACTAGAAAATAGTTGTGATCTTTAAATGTGAGAAGAACATACTGTGACGACAAGGCAGCACCCTTATCTTTTCACCAACACTGTAGTCTTCCAAGCAAATGGCACATGTTGACGAAGTACAGTTGTCTTCCTGGACCTTTGTAAAAATAAGACTCGGCATTGCCTTGACTAATTGACTGCTCATTCCATGAAATTCTCGCGCTGCAGGTATTCGAGCCCTGTCCCTTCTCATCTGGTGTCTTCTCACAAAGAAACAAGTGGCCAGAACAGCAGACATAGCAAGCAGTGCTGTGAAAGAAATTGCCATGATTGACAAAGCTGAGTTATCACGCGTTGATATTATCCACACCTGAGCATCACTTTGACCTGAATATTGTTTCAACACCTCTCCTGACGTCTTAGAGATGAAGACCGC
Source organism: Elymus sibiricus (assembly GCA_039707655.1). NCBI lineage: Eukaryota > Viridiplantae > Streptophyta > Magnoliopsida > Poales > Poaceae > Elymus > Elymus sibiricus. The sequence continues at coordinate 315,045,509 of CM077676.1, forward strand.
ATATATGTCGATACCGGATGAGCTTCCGGCCACTGTTAACACTTCCTAGTTAAATACTGTTGAAAATACGTGCACTGAATAGATAATATTGGAGAAAACAAAAAGCTATTGAAGAAAAACACATGTCAATTGTCATAACATTTTTATGCCAGATCTAGTTTTACAACTGATTTCTGCTTTGTTTTTTCTTAGTGAGGTGTAGTCTGAAAAATGTTGCAGGTGCATCTAACCATTTAAATTTCATGATACAGGATTAGATATTTGTATACCTATACTTTTGATTCCTCTCACCTCTCTAATGTTTAGCTACCAAAGCATCATGAATCACCCATCTTATATGCGGTGATCATGAGCGACACGTTATTAAAGATATACAGACTAAAAGAAAAAAAAATGATGTCAGGACCAAAAGAAGAAGTAAAGAAACATTACTTGAAACAAGGACACCGTGGTCTTTGTTATCATATACTATCACAGCCTTGAATCCGGCATCCTGAGCATTTCTAACTTTATCATCAAATTGGCAGCCGCCTCTTAAAATCAATGCAAATGGTGATGCGGGACCTTCAACTGCTTTCTTTGTCAGAGGACTGCAAGCATCAAGAGGCTCCACAGTGTAAATTACACCGTTTAAACCTGAACCTTTCACTTCTGGAGCTGCAAAATGTTGAAATACCAATAAGTTCTTCTTCAACACATATAGATTTGGTCAAGCAGCATCAACTTAGCTTTGCACATTATAAAGCATGTGTAAATTGCCATACAAGAGGTAATGAAAGCAGCACTGCCAAACACTAGTCTAACTACCATGATGCAGGACAAGCAATCAGTCCATTCATCGGGGATGACTCAAATTATGGATTCAGGGTGATAAAAGCAAATGTACAGTAACAACGAAACAAAATAGTAGTGAGTTGATAATTGATCGGTACTGAAACAGAGGGATATTGGTTAATTTATTATAGCACTCACTAAATGTTGCCTCGACGTCGCTGAACGACAAGGTCGTGTTATTCGCCATCAGCACCACACTGCCAGCTCCCAGCTGAGCCATGAGACAAACCACTGCACATAACCAGAGGGGAAATAATCTCCCTCCTCTTCTTGCACAGTTCATCTTGTTAGAGTTCCTTTCCTTAGGTGCAACTAAGAGGAGAACAAACACCGACGCGCCAAATGAGAACTTTAAACCTGCGAGACAACACTCTCTCGCTCCAAATCACCGATCCTCTACTAGCCCTGCAATTGCATTCCAAAAAATGAGCCATGAAACTAATAACCAGGAACAGTGTAACTGTGCGGTAGCAGGAACAATATTTATCTTTTATAGCATTCATTCAAATGTAGCACACAAAGGAGAAACCTCTAAAATTGAGACAAAAGAACATATTTTCATGGGAGGACGCAACCTTGCCCCAAAGCCTCAGTAGACTCCAAAATTATGCGGAGAGCAAAATAATCCTACCAATCCGTGGGTGTGAAATCACCACCCAATAACTTAATAGAGAAAAGCAATTCGACTAAAGGATTGCACTTTTAGCTCAAATTCAGCTGAAAAGAAACCAATCGCGACTCGGCTACAAAAATTTCGCCAAATTTAGCCAGACTTTCGAATCTAATCTTTAAAAAGAAAGGAACTCGACAGAAAGGCCGGCGGATTTTTCACCTGGGAGCAGAGAAGGCGGAGGGGGGAGAATCGGCGGTGTTACTGGGTGCGCGGCTGTGAGGAGACCAGAAGGCAGAGAGGCGGCGCGGGGATGGAGACGTCGGCTGCCATGGGAGGGGCGGGAAGGGGGGAATCGGCCGCGGGATTACGCATAGGTGGCGAGGTTGACGGCGGATTCACGGGGGAGGAGACAGACGGAGGAAGAGGCAGAGGAGAAGCCGAGATTGGGAATTGAAATCGCAGGTAGTATCTCCAGGTTTGGTGCCCCGCTCGATCCGATTTTTCAGTGTGTATAATGTTTTCCGCCCATCCATCTCTATCCGTGGGGATTTTTAACTACGCCCTGCTGTTATTTACCATGGCTGTCGGCATCAGCATCCTCGAGGTCGACTCGTCCTGGATCCAGAACCAGCGGCAATGCTTCTAGTAGTAGATACGTATTAATCTGTGTGCCGCTAGCTAGATGCGAATGCTGTGTCACTGGGTGCCAGCAAGAATCTCTACTCTAATGTCTCAGTTGGTAGGTCGGTACCCGTGGTTTTTTTGGCCTCACCTCCCACCACCCCCTCCCACTCGGTTTTTTTCCCTCTCATTAATTAAAAAACCAAACCGCCCACTAAAAACCATAGTGCGCCAGAAAAGGGAGGCGCATTGATTTCCCTGCCAATAAAAAGGAATCGCCTTGATTTGGCTATCAAAAATATAGAATCGTCATGATTAGGCTTCCAAAAACAAGGAAGCGCCTTGATTTGGCTTCCAAAAAAGAGGACGCGCCTATGACCACACCGCCCCTCGGAACCTCCGGTGACGGTGTCGTCCCACGTGCTCCGCCGTGCCTGAAGGGAGCACGCCGCGCCTGCAAGGGCCACGCCGGCCTCCTTGCCACGGAGACGTCTTGAGGGAGCGAGCTCGGACTGCTGCGGCGGCCGCAGCGGCGACACCAAAACCTGGTACGTCTTCCTGCCAAGAGCCGGCGCTGACCTTACCCTGCTTCTATCCGTGTTCTCCATATCCGCTGCTGAACATGGTATGACTCTTTGGAGTCTGTACATCACGTTCTTATACAATGCTTCAGCTATGTAGCATTACATGCTTCAGGCAGGTACATTTGCTGCTCCTCATTTACTTGCCATCCCTTATCTATCTTCAACGCATTATCATCTTCACAAGAAAGTAATGCATCCATGTAAGTGCCATTGGTGATCTTGGCAGCCCAGTGGAGACTTCGCCGACAAATGGTAAAGCTCTCATAGATGAGCAAGCCCCAGAAAGCAACTAACTCCTGCACAACCATGTCGGTGTTATCATAAGCCCCAACATTTAGTTCCTTATCTAGGTACAGGCAATAATGTGACCGCCAGCTATAGTTTTGATGCCTGCAATAATAAAATTTAATTAGAATTGATGCATGCAATAACTAAAACAATGGTACACGTAAGACCTTTTAATGCGGACTGAAACTCAGAGAACAAACCTGGAAGGAAATATAACTCCACATGTAGATGTAGACTACTGATAAACGACAAATGTTCATATCAAATATACTCCCTCCGTTCCTAAATATATGTCTTTTAAGAGATTTCAATATAAACTACAGAGTGTATATCTCTACTCTAATGTCTTAGTTGGTAGGCCGGTACCCGCGGTTTTTTTTTGCCTCACCTCCCACCACCCCCTCCCACTCGGTTTTTTTCCCTCTCATTAATTAAAAAACCAAACCGCCCACTAAAAACCGTAGTGCGCCAGAAAAGGGAGGCACATTGATTTCCCTGCCAATAAAAAGGAATCGTCTTGATTTGGCTATCAAAAATATAGAATCGTCATGATTAGGCTTCCAAAAACAAGGAAGCGTCTTGATTTGGCTTCCAAAAAAGAGGACGCGCCTATGACCACACCGCCCCTCGGAACCTCCGGTGACGGTGTCGTCCCACGTGCTCCGCCGTGCCTGAAGGGAGCACGCCGCGCCTACAAGGGCCACGCTGGACTCCTTGCCACGGAGACGTCTTGAGGGAGCAAGCTCGGACTGCTGCGGCGGCCGCAGCGGCGACACCATAACCTGGTACGTCTTCCTGCCAAGAGCCGGCGCTGACCTTACCCTGCTTCTATCTGTGTCCTCCGTATCCGCTGCTGAACATGGTATGACTCTTTGGAGTCTGTACATCACGTTCTTATACAATGCTTCAGCTATGTAGCATTACATGCTTCAGGCAGGTACATTTGCTGCTCCTCATTTACTTGCCATCCCTTATCTATCTTCAACGCATTATCATCTTCACAAGAAAGTAATGCATCCATGTAAGTGCCATTGGTGATCTTGGCGGCCCAGTGGAGACTTCGCCGACAAATGGTAAAGCTCTCATAGATGAGCAAGCCCCAGAAAGCAACTAACTCCTGCACAACCATGTCGGTGTTATCATAAGCCCCAACATTTAGTTCCTTATCTAGGTACAGGCAATAATGTGACCGCCAGCTATAGTTTTGATGCCTGCAATAATAAAATTTAATTAGAATTGATGCATGCAATAACTAAAACAATGGTACACGTAAGACCTTTTAATGCGGACTGAAACTCAGAGAACAAACCTGGAAGGAAATATAACTCCACATGTAGATGTAGACTACTGATAAACGACAAATGTTCATATCAAATATACTCCCTCCGTTCCTAAATATATGTCTTTATATAAACTACAGAGTGTATATTTGGCTAGATGTTAACATTACACCAAGATGTTGACACTACTCCAAGATGTTAACAGTAATGATAAACGACATATGTTCATATCAAATATACTCCCTCCGTTCCTAAATATATGTCTTTTAAGAGATTTCAAAATAAACTACAGAGTGTAGATTTAGCTAGAAAGACATATGGGATGTAATGCATCCTCTCATTTTTATATAGACAAAACAGGAGCTGGCGATTAATGTTGGGTTTTAATAGTGCCCTGTTCAACACGCTTTGTGATATCCAACTCTCTAGAAAATGTAAGTGTAGTTACCTTCGCACCATAATTACATGACCAATCACGATCCACATGTACACAACTAAAAAGAGAATACCCACATGTATACACCATGTAACTTTCGCAGCTATCTTCTAAGGAATCCACATGGAGTGTGTTTTTAAGTTTGTGCAAGAGCAAGAAATTGCAAACCTTATAGACAGATCAAGCAATTGGAACCTACCTACTATGTGCCAATAACTAATGTTGTTTGGTGTTGAGAATTGATAGGTACATATAAGAAATGCAACTAGCAAGGCACCGGAAGAGACAGAGGTGTCAAATGTACCTCTACCACCGCCTGTTGACCTACATTCCAGAGGGAGACCAGGTATATGTTCAGCTATCAAGTTTGCTATATACGGCAAACATCATTCCCAACTAAGTATTATGTTCTAATATCACTATTGTGTTATAGGCCAGGGTGAGGGGATAACTGGTGACGAATACAACCCAGATATCTTTCCAGAAGCTGACAATGTTGGCGAATACACAGATGTTATACGAAGCACGTGCTTGTTTTGAGCTGAAGTATACACAGATGTTACAAACACTCTAGGTATAAATCATTTAATCCTGTTTAATCATATCAATTTACTCACCTACTGTCAAACATCTTATCATGTTTATACTCAATCTATATTGTACTCACTGGACGATTTATACTCCCTGATCAGTTATAAAAAGAATTTACTCACCTACTGTCAAACATCTTATCATGTTCAAAAGAATTTACAATAATATTACACCGAAAATATCACAAATATATTAACTTTGATCTCTGTTACTAATTAGGAAGAAGGTCATTTCTACTGAAACCACAATGACAATGTCAATACACTGGAAAAAAATTGAACCTTTAATCCCAGTGCAGTAGTGAAACACTGAACCTTTAGGCATATTTGCATGCTTTCAGTACTGTCACAATTCAGGCCATAATCGTTTGACATAATTTTTCTGGTTTGGTGCTGAAAATTTGCAGTGTATTGTGAAATAACAGTACTCACAGATTACTCCGTTGTTATTTATCTAGAGATGGGAGTATAGCTGAATTAGAGCTGAATTGAGCATATGGATACACACAGAAATCGAGCTGAATTGCTTTTTTAAACATATGGATGCTACTCCTTGCTGTACTTTTTAAAATTACTCCTTGCTGTGCATTCAGACTCATAATTCAGAGGGGCTAGAATTTAGTTGCAAATCAATCAGATAGATCTATAGTTGCCACTGCAAGGGATTACAACATCCTGATCTCAAATTCTTGATTGGGTTTACTTTTATTCACTCATTTAGGAAGGCCAAATAAGTTAAACAAAGAGTTGTTTCCAGCCACATCTCTGACACTCCCATGTGAAGTCTGCTCTGAACCTTTTTTAACTGTTGGTATATATAGCATCTGTAGTAGTTGTAGGAGTAATAATTAAATTAAGTTGTGCACTGGTCCTTTAACCATATGCATGATACTCCAAAATTCAGTAAACAAAATTCAGTTACTCCTGTCATTTAAAATTAAGTAGGCCTAGCAAAAGAGTAGCATCAGGCCATTCAAGAATCAGGAAAACAAACAACTTCATTGTCTTCTTTTTCAAGAGTGGATTTTTTTCCATCAAGAGTGTAACCACTACGTTCCTACATGGTGGTTATCAACCAATCAAAATTATCTAATGTAGCAAATCATTCACAATGGAGGACTGAGCACATAGTGGGAGATTGATTCTTGCTCACCAAAAAGGTTGGCAGTGTTCCCGGTCCAGCCACTTGGTGTTGAGGGATGAACGGCCGGTGATGACCATGGCGAAATTGGCTTCTGCAATCAGCGTGTCTAGGCCCCACGTCACATGATCCATACCCGTGGTGGATGGTAGTCGGTGGGACTTGTTCTTCCCTTTTGAGGATCGTCAGCAATGGAGAGGAGAAGGGAACATCAGCACACACAAAAAAAAGAATAGGAAAGTTGAAACGGCCATGGGGGTGCTGCTGCTTACTCGAGGAGATGTTCATGTGGAGCTGACGCGGCCGAGAAAAAGCACATGCAGGTCTCGATCTGAGAGGAAAGGGAGGGAGAGAAGGTGAGGGTTAGCGAGGCAGCAAGCCAGAGGAGGAGAGGGGTGAAGAGATGACCTTGAGGAGGGGATCGAGCTCAGTCCATGGCGTGGGTGGGAGCAGAGGGAGGTCCATCCATGGCGTGGCGATAGGGGCGCTGAGCGAGGAAGAAGCACAGGACCCCCACTCTTCTCCTGGTGCGCGAGCTCGTCCGTCGAGGTGCAAGAAGACCGCCCTTCAACGACGGCGGTGGCGACCTTTGCGTGATGTTGGTCGCTGGTTGTGTGCGCATCTGGCCGCCGCCTGGTCACTTGATCTGAGGTCACCGCCGTCGGATGAGTAGAGGGGAGGGGATGAGAGGGGCGGCGGTGGGAGACGAGCTCGCCGGTTGTGGCGGCTGTGGGGGCGAGAGCGGAGGGAGGGGAGTGGGTGACGCCGCCGAGATGGGATTGGGTGTTCTTCTGTTGAGAGGGAGTGGAGAGAGTGAGGGGAGGGAGATTGGGGATGCTGGTTGGGCCGTTTGGGCAGTGGATATTGGGCCGTACGGGATAGAGTGAGGGGGAGGAGAGAGTGGGCTATGCTGATTTGGGCCTTGGATTGGCAACGTTTGATATACGAAAAAAACATATATATTAAAGTGTGTGTCTATATATATATATATATATATATATAAATTAAACATGGATCATACAAATAAATATTTTTTATACTTATTAGATATATTCAGAGTATCACAAAAAAAAATCAAAATTTTGAGAGAAGAAACCGAATATACTTGGTTTATGTTGGATTGCTTGCATGTTTTTATCTTTTGTCGGACAATTTTCCTTAGCCTATATAAATAAATTAAAAATTCTCAAAAAAATATAAATAAATTAAAATGATTTAAGAAATTTCAGATGACATATTATTTATATATGAACATTATAGTTGGTTGTTTGCTCCGAAAGAAATACAACATCTTTTTTTTTAATAATATGAAAAACGGTTTTTCTTTTTTACAAAATAAAACAGCTGTGTTAGTTTCACTTTTATTTTTATTATATATTATATATGTTTATATGATGCAGTAGGAAATATCGTTTATATTTCATCAGAGATAAAAAGTGATGGGTTCCGACATACACACTGATGTAACGATGACAGACCGGACTGAAACACCACGAGAAGAGGTAGCTGATCCTTCTTTGTTTGTATCTTATACATGATAACACAAAATGTTTATTTCTTACATATTATTATTTTTTAGAATATAGGAGACATAGATATGGATTTTGGAGATGCACAAAAAGAATCCATCGACAAGGGTTCCGAAGCGGCGTCACTGAAAGGGGCCGAAAATTCACCGAGTTTTTTACAACATAATGATGTGGAGGCGATGATATCTCATAACAAACCAAAAAAGGATGCCAATTTAAATGTTATTGCACAAGGTATTTTTTTCAATGTTATTATCGATCTTCCCTTCATCATATTGCCTTTTGTATTCAACTAATTTGTCTCATTTTTTATACTAATTTGGCTCGTTTTTGTATCATGCCGACAGACTATGTTTGTACCCCTAGAGATATTAGGGTCATCGAATCAATCATGTCTGCCCCCAAGAAAACCAAGTTCGTGGACATTGAAGATGCCTTGTTATCAAACGACGATTTGAAATGCCTTATGAAGGATGATATGTTCTTACACGATGGTGTAAGACCAATTGCATAACTTTGTAATTAATAATATAAACAATATATAATATCATAAAACATAAATATAATCTAAACGTGGAATTACAGGTGATAAATGCTTACATATATTGCATGCTGGCTCACGACCATCTACGAGAAAGGGCGGGTGAAAAGGTACATATTATTAGCACGTTCGTATCTGGCCAGATGAAAGAAGATGGGGAAAAAGACATAGACCCATCAAAATATCATCACATTGTACAACATGTTAATACTTATCTATAGCAAGATATGGTTAGTCCTGCCTCATTATCCATGCATATAATGATGTATTGGTTTTAATTAATCCATGTGTATAATTATTTATTATTATTTTTATCTTATTGTGACTATGACTTATATGATATTTACACTAGCTATTCTTTCCGATTAACATTCCGACGTACCATTGGTATCTAGCAGTCGTCAATGCCAAAAAACATGAGATTCATGTATTAGACTCACTTGGTTCTCGGGTCAAACGGAGTGACCTTACTACTACGGTAACTATCTATTATTTTTGGTCCTCTTGACATATGTCTTGTTTGCCTTAATCCCTACTATTTTCCATATATAAAATAGTTACTAGGACTCGAGAAGCGTCTGAAACTTGGAGAACAGAGTCCGGAGTTTAACATAGATCATAAGTGGCTCGATCTCAATGTTACAAAATGGAGGGTCGTAGAAAAGTTTGATGAGGCAATACAAACGGATGGGTAAGCACTTGTCACAAACTGAAAATTATTGTGTTTGCTACTCATGAACACAAAGATATCATGTAATAGAAAATATTGATAGTAAAATGTCGTAGTGTATCTATTAGCTGATGCAAGCAGGTGGGTATAATGAACACTATTGTTTGTTCAAATGGTTTGTTTATTTGATTCATCTGGGTGATATTCTAAAGCATTATTTTATAATATTATAGGGTATCATGTGGACTCTTTATGCTAAATTATATGGAATATTGGACAGCAGATGCACTATCAGATGAGTTTACCCAGGTATTTCATTTATATACATTATCTCATTATTTTATTTCAAAATATTATATCAAATTTGTTTTTTTTTATATTTTGCAAGAGGATATGAAACACTTTCGATGAAAATTAGCTGTCATTTTACTCGATTCAGAACTGAATAAGCTAAAAGGATGTCCGATATACCATCAATCTGACAATGAAGAAAGTTTATCTAATTCTGATCTCGAGCTCCTGGAGAATCCACCTGATGGAGTCAAAGACAAACGTCCTACCCCAATCCCCATCATGCCCACGGATCAATGTCAATTACTTGCCGGCCTCTGCAACTACATCATGTCGATCGATGATGCTGAGTGTTTGGAGTAAGTATCATTTATCAATATGTAATGTGTCATTATACATTGTTATTATTCTTACCGTCCAATTTTCAGGAAGGAATGGGTCCGAAGCTCGACACCCCATCCAATGGGCGTAAGTCTCAAAAAACTTCAAGGCATACTTAACATGGAGCAGTCTATGGATAATGATTGTTTCAACATCGCCGTGCGTATACTGGCATGTGACGAGGGAGTATTGTTCACAGAATTTTGTGTAAGTTATCATAATTCTTCTTTCAACATCATTATTATCAACATGTTTCTAAATAATTTTTCTTTTACTCAGTCCATGATGCGGGATTCAACACGAGATCAAAAGTTCTGCAATAAGGAAACTATTCAGATGTTGGCAACTTTGTTTGATAGCTGGCCTGGGATAGACAACAACATCTCATCATGCAACATGGTAAGTAAGGTCTTTTGTCCATCGTTTTTCATGGTTTATTGTTGTTTCTAATAGCTCCCACTTGTAGGTTTATCTTCCATATGAATCCATCGGTCGATACATCTTGTACGTCATCGACAAAGAGGCACGTCGTGTATCTATTCTGGACCCTATTCATACAACACAACCGTTGGAGATGAAAATTCTGAGGCACTTAGTGAAATTAAAAAGTTTTGCGAGGGAATTCAAAGAAGCACTCGAAATAAAGCAACCGGGATGGCATTCCAATATATCAAAATGGAAACGTTTATTTCCTAATGGTATTCCAACGAGCGTAGACGGGTAATAAATTCAGAATACAAACATTTATTTTTGTTATCACCATAGTTAATATAATAACAATTTAGGAATTTGCAGGGATTCGTCTGGCTATTTTGTCTTTCACTTTATGCTCTTGTGGAATGGTAAAGACTTGGCGAAGCCGGTTTGCGCGGTGAGTATTGTCCGTTACACATGTTTTTAGACCTTCCACGTGAAGTATTCATGCTAACTACATATATTGCTTTTGCAGGATGGGTATGAGTTGAGGAAGCAGTTTTTATTATACTTGCTCAAACATCGTGCGAATGAAGCTAAAGACAGCTTTCCTGATATTGTGCAAGAATTTCTTAAGCGCATCAAGTAGATCTCAATAATTTGTAATAGATTTTTAGTTGAATTATCACTTTATATATATACATTGTCAATTTGCCATTTTGTTATCAGTTTACATTACAAGTGAAATGGACTTTAATTATTATGCAATTGTGACCGTGTTATATTCTCTCTACCTGTGAAATTTAGCATGCATTATTAGTTGGATCATTACTCTCTATGTATACATCATCAAATTATTATTTTTATGAAATTACACTGCAAGTGAATTGTATTTCAATTATTATCCGATTGTTACAGCTATCTTTTCTATATATGCAAAATTTAGCATACATTATGTTCATATATAACTCCAACAAAATATTTCAGAAGCCCGTGGCAACGCACGGGCATTCTACTAGTCTTCTTAGCACTTCTCCTCTTCTGGTTTCGTCCAGTGGGTTTTTCTTCTTTTGCCGCACGTCGGTTTCATGGTATGTCGACGCTGATAATTTTTTGCGGGGTAGCATTTGGCACTAAATTGATCACAAGTGTTGTCGTCAAACGAAGCCACCGACGCAGTATTAGGCCCTGTACTCCCTCCGTTCCTTTTTACTCCGCAGTGTCAAGTCAAATTTAACAAAGTTTGACCAAGTTTATATTAAAAAATATCAACATCTACAATACCAAATATATGTAATATGAAACTACATTACATAATGAATCTAAAGATATTGATTTGGTATTCTGAATGATCATACTTTTTTCTATAAGTTTGGTCAAAATGGAGATACTTTGACTTCAGACAAAAGTTATATGCAGACTAAAAAGAAACGGAGGGAGTACAATGCAAGGCGCCTAGGGGAGATGCTTAGATAAATAAACCAATGTTTATTTAAGCACCGGTGCTTATTTGTAGATGGTAGATGCTTAATTAGGCATCTCTCCTATAGAAATAGGCACTGGTGCTTCAGAAAAACCGGGTTTATTTTTCCAAGCACCTACCTAAGCACCTAGCATTGTACAAGGCCTTATCATCTCATCCCGGGCATTCGTGCCAACGGCCAGCTGATCACAAGTGTGGGAGGGAATTCAGACAGGTGTTTGTGGGCATCTATAAGAGCATCTCTAACCGGCCCCATTTCCCCTAGACGTTCGAGCGGACAATTCGGACATTGTCTTGGAAACGCCATTCAACCGGAACCCTAAAGTCAGTCAGCCCATACGTCTGGCTTGTCCAACACCCCTCAAAGCCAGCCCATACATCTGGCTTGTCCAACACCCCTCAAAGCCAGCCCATATGTGAGACGGATTTGGTGCGCCCGGACACTATCGCCATGTCGAACCCGATAGGATGGACCTACTTCAAGTCCCTCCAAATTGATCAAGTCCATCAAATCGACTGCCCTCCCTCCGGCGTTCGTCCTCCCTTTCCCTCCTTCGAGTTGTTGCCCTCCTTCACCCTTGCTCCGCCTTTGCGCCGCCGTCCTAGATGTCGACGACCAATACGACGTCCCCACCGCCATGGGAAATGGCTCGGTGGAGTTCGTGGGGGGACCAACCGTTGTGAGAAAGATGGAGACCGTCACCCGAAGGGAGTGACGCGCCCACGAAGCAGCGGAGAAGGAAGTTGCGTTGAAGGAGGTCATAGACCTAGACTTCGCCGCGTCCGCCGTCCGTCATGCAGGCGAGAAGGTGTTTGCCCTCATCCACGACCGTACCCGACACCGTTTCGGCCTCGCAAATGGTCGGGGATCAAGAGGACGACGTCGAGGACACGGCGTATGAGTCGTCGCAACTCCAACAGGCGCGGACACCGTCGGGAATCGCCAACAACGAGCATGCCCACATCATGTTCGATGAAATTCCGGACCTAGATACACATGTATTTTCTTGCCTCATGTGCATTTTGTGACGCCCCTGCTCGACCGTGCACTAATCATACACACAAACGTGCACGATCGAGATCAGAGACTCACGGGAAGATATCACAACACAACTCTAGACATAAATTTTCATATTACAAACCAGGGGCCTCGAGGGCTCGAATACATAAGCTCGAGATCAAGCGTTAGTGGAAGCAACAATAATATCTGAGTACAGACATAAAGTAAACAAGTTTGCCTTAAGAAGGCTGAGCAAAACAACGACACTGATCGAAAAGGCGCAGGCCTCCTGCCTGGGAGCCCCCGAATCTATTCCTGGTCGTCGGTCTCCACGTATTAGTAGGTGCCTCTGGGGATCTCCTGCTCCTGGACTCTGTCGTCTGATCGCAGTAATCGGGTATGGGGAAAAAGAGATAGCAAAGCAACCATTTGTACTCATCCAAAGTACTCGCAAGACTGACATCAGAACAATACTAAGTATGCATCGGTATCAAAGGAATGGAGCTATATCTTTGGACTAAACTGCAGAATTGCTGGAACAGAGGGGGAGAGGCCTAGCCTACCGAAGACTAGCATCTTCAGCGCCTTGCAGCATTAGAAGAGTGCATATTAGCATATTATAAAGTAACAAGCATGTAGAAGCAAAGCCCAGAGATCCTTCCTCGACTCCCTGCGAGAAAGCGATCCCGGAGCTTACAGTTAAAGTAACATGTATTCAGTTCAAGTTGTAGTAGATCGGGATACAACACTGAGCGTCCTGTTACCGTGGACACGGCTATTCGAATAGATAACTTCCCTGCAGGGGTGCACTACTGTTACCCAACACGCTCGATCACATCTGGCCGGACACACTTGCTGGGTAATGCCTGGCCTCGGGTAATCGACACGACGCAGTCCTACCTAGGCTCCGCAGAGAGGTCAACATGCCGGTCTAAATCCTAAGTGCGAAGGGATCTTGGGCCCATCGCCCTCTGCACTCCTGCACGTTGCGAGACTGGCCGGGGCCCAGGCGTGACACTGTATACACAAGTGACGTAACCAGCCCACCCCAGCAATCAGCCCGCATCTCTGAGCTGTGACATCTGAAGAGCTTTCGGCTGATACATACGACGTAGAGGGTCCCATAACCATTATCCCACGTGGTGGTAGTGCGTATAGGCACGTAGCCAACTCAGATCAAGTACCCAAATCTGTTATGCGTGTTTGGGAGCTCGCGGTGACGATTAGTACTCCTGTCGTCCCATCTCGAGGAAGTGCAACAAGGGTCAGGCCCATCCCTCTCTAGGGCGGTCTCTGCCTACCCGGCCGCTCCTCGTAATTATCTCGCGGGTACCCTCCAGGTCAACCCGACTCCACATTTCCCCGCGGGTACCCCTCGGGGTCGACCCGCCTGCAACAAGGGTCTGAGGTAAAAGTCATGGTAACCGTGTGTCCAAAACATCAAGGGAACCCGAGGAATCACCCTCGATGGATTCCTACTAGATGTAATCCGTTAATGAGAACCAGGAGGAATCACCCTCGATGGTTTCCTACTTGAGGGGTTGCACGACAGAGTCATCATTGGGAAGGGGAGAGCGAGGAATCACCCTCTGTAATCACCGCCGATGTGCTATACTACAGGGATATCATCAGGAGTGCAGTACGAGGTATCACCCCCGGCACACGATAGTAGGCCTGCAGAGCCGTACAACTAAGGGGGGGATGTGCGGTGATGTGACGGTCTCTACACATCGATCACAAAGATCGAGGTACTGGTACAAAGCGGGGCAACAGGGACAAGGGTGAGGGGTCACAGATGGATCACTAATCAACCTATTCTAAACAGTTCAGGATGACAGATAAAGTAACAACAACAGGTTACAAAAACAGGCTATGCATCAGAATAGGAGCAAGCAATTACAGTAGCAAAATCTAATGCAAGCATGAGGGAGAAGGAATAGGCGATATTGGAATGATCAAGGGGGTTTGCTTGTCTGGAAGCTCAGCTGAAGGGGTCTGGTCGTCGACGACATAGTCGTACTCTGAAGTGTCGTCGGCTGTCTCGGGGTCTATCGGGAGAGAAGGAGGGGGAGAAACAATAAATACGCGGCAACAATGCAACAGGGATGCATGACATGTCAACATGTTGTGCTGGGGGTGACCTAACGCAGTGCTACACGTGGGAGACGAAGCGGGAAATTAAATGGAACGTTTTCCCGGTTCCGGACATCTGTCAGACAGATGAACTGGAGGGGAAGGTTCCATGTTTGCAGTGCTGGAGGCATCTGACAGGTATGTGGATAGCGTATTCAGGTTCGTCTCATTTTTCTGATCAACTTTCATGTAGAAAACTTTTTCATCCGAGTTACGGTTTATTTTATATGATTTTTCAAAGTTTTAATCGTTTTCTGGATTTTCTGGAATTTCTTTAATTATTAAATCTGAATTATCGAAAACAGTGCAATTTCTTTTTATACGCAGCAGAAGCTAGCCCATTAGAATGACAGGTGGGACCAGGGGCCCAGTTGACCCAGTCAACAGACCAGTCAGCAGTCAACAGGGTTGACTGTTGACTGGTCAAAACTGGCAGGTGGGGCCCAGGTGTCATTGACAGATAGTTTTAACTGAGTTTAATTAGTATAATTAGCAGGTGGGGGCCACTGTCAATGTCACAAGACTTTTAATCAGAATTATTCTAATTGCTACAGTAGATGGGCCCCACATGTCAGTGTCATAATTTTGATCTGAAGGGTTATTTGAGGTGGGACGTGATTAGAGCTAATCTAAACGCCTGGGCCCCACTAGTTAGTGGCACAGTGGCCGTTTAAACGAGCTGCGCGCGCCGGCGCAGCTCCGGTGACCTGCAGAACGGCGGCGACGCTCGGAACGGCGCTCCCGGCCACCATTTAGCCCGGGAAGAGGTGCTACGCGATGCGCGCGATGCAGCGCATCGAGCTGTGGCAGCAACGCGTTGCTACTTGTAGCTTGCGTTGGTATTTCCCCGAAGAGGAAGGGATGATGCAGCACAGTAGAGATAAGTATTTCCCTCAATTATGAAACCAAGGTTATCGAACCAGTAGGAGAATCACACAACACCTAGGAAGCAGTACCTGCACACAAACAACAAATCCTTGCACCCAACGCAAACAAGGGGTTGTCAATCCCTTGGCGGTAAGATTGCAAGATTAAATTGTATTTGATAGATTGATAGATTGCAGCAAAAATACTAAATAAAATAAATAAAAGAAAATGGCAGCAATATTTTTAGGGTTTTAGTAATATGATTTTGGTAGACCCTGGGGCCATAGATTTCACTAGAGGCTTCTCTCGAGAACATAGCATACGGTGGGTAGACAAATTACTGTTGGGCAATTGATAGAAAAGCAAATAATCATGACGATATCCAAGGCAATGATCATGTATATAGGCATCACGTCCAAGATTAGTAGACCGACTCCTGCCTGCATCTACTACTATTACTCCACACATCGATGGGCTATCCAGTATGCATCTAGTGTATTAAGTCCATAAGAACGGAGTAATGCCTTAAGAACGATGACATGATGTAGACAAGATAAACTCACGAATTAATAAACCCAATGAATAGATCCCATCATTTTACCCTTAGTAGCAACGATACATACGTGTCATGTCCCTTTTTGTCACTGGGATTGAGCACCGCAAGATCGAACCCACTACAAAGCACCTCTTCCCATGGCAAGATAAATCAACTTAGTTGGCCAAACCAAATCAATAGATCAGAGAAGAAATACATAATCATGCATAAAAGAGATCATAGAAGACTCAAAAAATATTCATGGATAATCTGATCATAAACTCACAATTCATCGGATCCCAACAAACACACCGCAAAGAAAGATTACATCGGATAGATCTCCAAGAACATCAAGGAGAACATTGTATTGAACATCAAAAAGAGAGAAGAAGCCATCTAGCTACTGCCTATGGACCCGAAGGTCTGTGGTAAACTACTCACGCATCATCGGAGAAGCAGCAAGGTTGATGTAGAGCCCCTCCGTGATCGATTCCCCCTCCGGCAGATTACCGGAGAAGGACCCCAGATGGGATCTCTCTGGAACAGAGGCTTGCGGCGGCGTAAAAAGTATTTCGTGGACTCCCCCGAGGGTTTCTGATTTTTCTGTAATTTATAGTGCTGGAATTAGGTCAAACAGAGCTTGGTGGGGCCCATGAGGCATCAGGGCGCGCCTGCCCCCCGAGGCGCGCCCTGGTGGCTCGTGGGGCCCACCAAGGTCTTTTGGCCTCTCCTTGAAGCTTCTGGTATTCTTCTTGCCCAAGAAAAAATCTCCAAAAAGTTTCACTGTATTTGGACTTCGTTTGATATTGATTTCCTGTGAAACAAAAACAGGGCAGAAAACATCAACTAGCACTGGGCACTAGGTTAATAGGTTAGTCTCCAAAAATAATATAAAATTGCTGTAAATTATTATAAAAACATCCAGGATTGATATTATAACAGCATGGAACAATAAAAAAGTATAGATACGTTGGAGACGTATCAGCATCCCCAAGCTTAATTCCTGCTCGTCCTCGAGTAGGTAAATGATAAAAGCAGAATTTTTGATGTGGAATGTTGCCTAACATATTTATCACATATTCTTTTTCTTTTTGTAGCATGGACATTGGACTTATATGATTCAAAGCAATAGTCTATAATTTGACATGAAAACATAGATACTCAAGCATACTAACAAGCAACCATGTCTTTCAAAATATCAACGCTAAAGAAAGTTATCCCTAGCCCATTATGCTCAATCATTGATCCATTTATGAAACACACTCAAATATTAGCTACAACCAATGCACAAGTATGACAATAGTGTTCTCTAGTTGGTGCTTTTGTAAGAGAAGATGGAGACTCAAGAAAAATAAAAATTGCATAAAAGTAAATAGATAGGCCCTTCGCAGAGGGAAACAGAGATTTGTCAAATGTGCCAGAGCTCAAAGCTGAAATTAAAGAGATAAAAAATATTTTGGGAGGCATGCTTTTCCTGTCAACGAAAACGAATGAGAATTTCCAATATCTTCCATGCTACATACATCATAGGCGGTTCCCAAACAGAAAATAAAGTTTATTCCTTTCCACCAATTCTTTCACAATCCATGGCTAGCCGTATCCACAGGTGCCCTCCATACCATCACTTTCCAAGGAATTTATTATTGTGATCACATAAGATTTTTCATTTCATTTCATTTCACAATTTGGGACTGGGCATCCCTATTACTGCCACACTCTCGTGCAATGACAAGTGAATAAATACTCATCTTGAGAATAACACACCTAGCATGGAAGATATTGGCTACCCCCTTCCGCTTCATGAGTGGTACGGGCACACAAAACAGAAAAAATTATTTTGAAATTTAGAGTTGGCACACGCAAATTTACTTAGAACGGCATTGGAATACCGCATATAGGTAGATATAGTGGACTCATAAGGCAAAACTGGTTTTAAGGATTTTGGATGCACAAGCAGTATTTCCGCTTAGTACAAATGAAGCCTAGCAAAAGATTGAGAAGCAACCAACCAAAAAACGAAAACGGTCATAAACATGCATTGAACATAACTAACACCGAATAATGCACCATAGTAGGATATAACTTCATTGCATAACTATTGACTTAACGTGCTTGCATAGGGAATCACAAACCTTAACACTAATATTCTTACTTAAGCACAATTACTCACTAACATGGCATCACATATCATCATTTCCATATCGCAAAACTATTGCAAGTAATCACACTTGTCATATCCAATGATCTATATGAAAGTTTTTATCTATATCCCTCTTGAATATTCATCACTTTGGGACCAATTGCATAACATGTGCAAATTACCGTTACTATCATCATCTCTCAAAAATATTTAAGTGAAGCATGAGAGTGCAAATATTTCTTCAAAATTTCAATCTTAACAATTCTCAAAATAATATAAGTGAAGCACGAGAATTCATTTCTTCAAAATTTTAATCAAGTCAATTCTCAAAATGATATAAGTGAAGCATGAGAATTTATTTCTACAAAATTTCAATCAACTCTCAAAATAATATAAGTGAAGCATGAGAGTTTATTTCTACAAAATTTCAGCCACCACTGTGCTCAAAAGGATTTAAGTGAAGCACTAGAGCAACTGCCTAGCTCAAAAAAAATTAAGTGAAGCACATAGAGCATTCTACAAATTATGATGATAACGTGTGGCTCTCTCAAAATAGGTGTGTGCAGCAAAGATGATTGTGACAAACTAAAAAGCAAACAAAGCAAAGACTCATATCATACAAGACGCTCCAAGCAAAACACATATCATGTGACGAATAAAAATATAGCTCCAAGTAAAATTACCGATGGTCGGTAGAATAAAGAGGGGATGCCTTCCGGGGCATCCCCAAGCTTAGACGCTTGAGTCTTCCTTGAATATTACCTTGGGGTTCCTTGGGCATCCCCAAGCTTAGGCTTTTGCTACTCCGTATTCCTTCATCCATCGTGATCTCACCCAAAACTTGAAAACTTCAATCACACAAAACTCAACAAAACCTTCGTGAGATCCGTTAGTATAACAAAACAAATCACTACTATAAGTAATGTTGCAAACCCATTCATATTTTATTTTTGCATTATACCTACTGTACTCTAACTTCACCATGGCTTATACCCCCCGATACAATCCATAGATTCATCAAAACAAGCAAGTAGTGCATCAAAAACAGAATCTGTCAAAAACAGAACAGTCTGTAGCAATCTATTTAAAAGCCATACTTCTGTAACTCCAAAAATTCTGAAAAATTAGGACAACGTGGACAATTCATATACCAATACTGTGTAAAAATTTCAGATGTTTCTGACACTCCAGTACAGAAACAAATTCGGGCACTGGACACAAAACTTTCTGTTTTCCAAACAGCATCAATTATACTATCTTCCAAATCATCCCAAAGGCTTTACTTGGCACAAACACTAATTAAAAACATAAAAATACTATCATACCAGTAGCATGACAGTAGAAACACACCTTAACAGACACTTATAACAAGAATTTATTTTATTCATTGGGTTGCCTCCCAACCAGCGCTATTGTTTTATGCCCCTAGCTAGGCATAATGCATAATTTCAAGTATTGTCATCTTTGGTTTTAATGATCTTAGCGGGGGTTTTCTCAACCCCGGTAGGCTCTTTACGCTTCCCATTATTTTCAGAAAAAGAGGCAATCTTAAATCCAAAATATCCAATCGCTTATTGCATAGAGAAATCAAGGTATTCGTACGATTGAGATTTCCACTAATATTTTTAAGAGGCTCGTTAGACTTTTGCAACTCAACCAAATTTTTCTGCATATCCCCCAATTTGTCTAATATTTGAGCCCCCCTCTTGAGTAAAAGCAAAACCCTTTTGTGGTGGAGGAACACCCAATATGCCTTCTATTATTTCATAGGCGGTATTGGCCTCATTCTCAATAAAATTCCCGTTTGCGGGAAAATCCAAAAGCTGTCTATGATGCAAGGTTAAGCCTATGTAGAAATTGCGAAGCAAATTTTTTAAATCCCCTTTTACGGAACAAACATGATAGGACTCCATTAACCTATACCAAGCATCTTTAAGATTTTCTCCTTGTCTTTGTTTGAAGTAAAGTACTTCAAAATCCGGGGACAAAGGAGGGATAGAGACACTAGTCATGACGACAAGACAAGCAAACGAAGAAGAAGGCAAAGGAAAATATTTTTGTATTTTTGTAAAAACATTTTAGAAGTGGGGGAGATGAAAACGAGAGGCAAATGGCAAATAAAGTAAATGCAAGGAGATGAGAGTTTGTGCAAAGGTACTTGATAAATGTTGATGATGTCTCCCTGGCAACGGCGTCAGAAATTGGCAAGTTGACGGGAGACTGTGTTGACGTGACTTTTCCCCGGCAACGGCGCCAGAAATTCTTCCTGCTACTTGTAGCTTGCGTTGGTATTTCCCCGAAGAGGAAGGGATGATGCAACACAGTAGAGATAAGTATTTCCCTCAATTATGAAACCAAGGTTATCGAACCAGTAGGAGAATCACACAACACCTAGTAAGCAGTACCTGCACACAAACAATAAATCCTTGCACCCAACGCAAACAAGGGGTTGTCAATCCCTTGGCAGTAAGATTGCAAGATTAAATTGTATTTGATAGATTGATAGATTGCAGCAAAAATACTAAATAAAATAAATAAAAGAAAATGGCAGCAATATTTTTAGGGTTTTAGTAATATGATTTTGGTAGACCCTGGGTCCATAGATTTCACTAGAGGCTTCTCTTGAGAACATAGCATACGGTGGGTAGACAAATTACTGTTGGGCAATTGATAGAAAAGCAAATAATCATGACGATATCCAAGGCAATGATCATGTATATAGACATCACGTCCAAGATTAGTAGACCGACTCCTGCCTACATCTACTAATATTACTCCACACATCGATGGGCTATCCAGCATGCATCTAGTGTATTAAGTCCATAAGAACAAAGTAATGCCTTAAGAACGATGACATGATGTAAACAAGACAAACTCACGAATTAATAAACCCAATGAATAGATCCCATCTTTTTACCCTTAGTAGCAACGATACATACGTGTCATGTCCCTTTCTGTCAGTAGGATTGAGCACCGCAAGATCGAACCCACTACAAAGCATCTCTTCCCATGGCAAGATAAATCAACTTAGTTGGCCAAACCAAATCAATAGATCGGAGAAGAAATACATAATCATGCATAAAAGAGATCAGAGAATACTCAAATAATATTCATGGATAATCTGATCATAAACTCACAATTCATCGGATCCCAACAAACACACCGCAAAGAAAGATTACATCGGATAGATCTCCAAGAACATCAAGGAGAACATTGTATTGAACATCAAAAAGAGAGAAGAAGCCATCTAGCTACTGCCTATGGACCCGAAGGTTTGTGGTAAACTACTCACGCATCATCGGAGAAGCAACAAGGTTGATGTAGAGCCCCTCCGTGATCGATTCCCCCTCCGGCAGATTACCGGAGAAGGACCCCAGATGGGATCTCTCTGGAACAGAGGCCTGCGGCGGCGTAAAAAGTATTTCGTGGACTCCCCCGAGGGTTTCTGATTTTTCTGGAATTTATAGTGCTGGAATTAGGTCAAATGGAGCTTGGTGGGGCCCACGAGGCATCAGGGCGCGCCTGCCCCCCCAGGCGCGCCCTGGTGGCTCGTGGGGCCCACCAAGGTCTTCTGGCCTCCCCCTCGAAGCTTCTGGTATTCTTCTTGCCCAAGAAAAAATCTCCAAAAAGTTTCACTGTATTTGGACTTCGTTTGATATTGATTTCCTGTGAAACAAAAACAGGGCAGAAAACAGCAACTGGCACTGGCCACTAGGTTAATAGGTTAGTCTCCAAAAATAATATAAAATTGCTGTAAATGATTATAAAAACATCCAAGATTGATATTATAACAGCATGGAACAATCAAAAATAATAGATACGTTGGAGACGTATCACGCGTGCGGGGGCTGCTGGATAAGACGGTGGCGACGGCGTGCAGCGGCGACCGGAGCACGCGCTCGCGAGGGACGGCAGCTACGGTGCACGGGGACGAGAGGGGAGAGGCCAGGGGGAAGCAGGAGCTCACAGGGGAGCTGCGGGTGAGCTGGGGGAGGCCGGGGCGCGTCGAAGGCGGCGGATCGAGCGGCGGCGACCGGCGGATGCAGAGGAGGGAAACGGCGCGGCGACGGCCATAGTGCTCCCCGTGCTTGGTGCGGTGGTGGAAGCGATGAAGAAGATGAGGGCGGACCTCCTAGACAACCTCCCGTGGCACGGGAAGGCCTCGAAGCACGGCAATGAGGCAGCGGCGGCGATGACCGCGCTTGGTTTGAGCTCGGGACGGAAAATGAGGAAGGGAAGAGAGGGAAACGTGCTAGGGTTCGTGTCGAGGGGGTCGACGACGGCTTATACCAGCGCGGGGAGTCGGCGGATGGCCGGCACGTGGCCATCCGTGGCCATGGAAGCCGCACACGCGGCCACGGCGCCCCTGGTGAGTAGGAGGAAGGAGGAGATGGCGAGGTGGGTTGGGCTCCCACTGTTGACCTAGAGCCCAGTCCACCAGTAGCTTAGGTCTTTTTCTTTTTATTCTTTTCTATTTTCTTTTTCTGCTACTGTTTTGGATTCATTCGAGCTAGTAAATGATTTTTATTGGAGATGAAACTTGGCACATGAATACTACTAAGTGCTCTGAGCTAGCACAACAAGTCTCAATTTATTTTGAATAGTCTAACTATTTATTTAATTTCGAAAAGGCCTAAAATGTTGCTGCTGGTCCACTGAAATGGTTGCTAAGGTCAATTTGGGAACTCAAACAATGTTGATTTTATTTTTATAATTGCTTTGGGATTATTTGCAATAACATGAACTATTTTGTTTAATTATTTGAAGAAGTTTTTGTTTGACTTACATTTTAAATTTGATTTGAAGTTGGATTATTTCTTTAATTGCATTTTAATTATAATAATCATGATGACATGGCATTGATCATGTGGGATTACTGTAGCTAACCACTGGGGTGTTACAAATCTCCTCCACTAAAAGAAATCTCGTCCTGAGATTTAAGAGGTAGAGTAAGGGGGACAAGGGTCTGGTTACGAAATTCTAATGAGTCTTGTCAGTCTTGGTTGCACTTCCCGAAGTTGTTGGCCCATCGGTTAGATGTCTTCATTACTCCACATCATTGCTTCGCGACGAAGTTTTCAAGAACGTCATCGTCCTACGAGAGAGATAAGGGGGAAAACTTTGTAAGAATGGAGCTCCACAAGTTTGGGTATCCGATGATTATCTCAGGGATCAGGGATCAAGGGTATCTCTCGATTTGAAACACGGGAAATACATCGAGAGAAATAAAAGAAGGTATGAGAAGTTTCAAGTGTATAGGCAAGCATTCGATGTCTATGACGGATAATGAAAAGGGGTCCAGAGCATCAGGCATAAGCATTGCGTCTGATACCGGATTGAATATCTCAAGGTAGATGGCTCGTGAATTACATACGAGGCCAAGCGCGAGGAATACTTTGGGAACAGGGATGTACATGAGAGTTAGGTTTCGGTCCTGTGGAACTGTAGTTAGGGTGGATCAAGAATAGGAAGGCTGGTGACATCTTGTACAATCACGATACAAGGCTTGTCAGAGAACAGCTTGTCCACTATGTTGGCAACATCGTCGGTACCTAGGGCGAGGGACGAAGAGAACCATTTTCATGCTCGTTGAAACGAGGCGGACCAATAGGCAAAGTTCTCGTCCATCGATGGTTACCGAAATGTTAACAGCAATAGTAATAGGGTTTTTCTGACTGAGTTGTACACTGAGGTGTTTACATAAGCAGGGAATTATTACTGCTTAGATCATATAGATCATAAGAAAGGTTAAACAAACTAATGGAAAGGAAAATGTGTTTATCAAATTTAAACAAACCAATGGAAAGGAAAATGTGTTTATACACAAGTATTAGGAATATATCCTTCGCATGAACAAACAGAGCATGATATCCAAGTCAAGTCAGCAAGGGCATATCCTTTTAGGTAAAAGGGGCAAGAAGAATCATGAGGTTTACCCATACAACGGTGTTTGGATAATAGATCAAGAATCATTTAGCATTACGCTTCCAATGTTCTTGTTGATACTAGGAGTACCACAATCATGCTTCAGGGTAGCAATGACCTAATGTTTTAAGCAAGGGCTGGGTTTGAAGATCACAAGAAAACACATGGAACATTTTCAAGATAGCAAGGAACTTAAGGTATAGTCCAAAACATGACCAAGTCTGTGCTGGAAGGAAAAGCAAGGATGTTGTCGATGATAATACAAAGGGACAATTGCATCTTTGCCCCTAGTTGGTTCCTACCCATGGGTTTTGCCCTTACTTTTCGGGCTTGCTCAGTTTTGCCCTTACTTTTTCCGCTCGACTCGCTCGAATGCCCTTCCGTCACGGCTCCGCCTGGTCAGCGCCGTTTGACCGAGACGGCGCGTCGTTTTGGACATCGGTTGCCCCTGTGCTATCCTTACAGGTGGGTCCAATCCCTCTCTACTCTCTCAGTCGTTTCCCTCCTCTCTCTGTCTTATCCCCCACGAACCCTAGATCGGCGGCGACGCAGGCGATCCAAACCCTAGCACCGACGACGAGCGCTCTCTGGCTCTAGAAACCCTGCGGTCGATGTGGTGATCTGATCTACATCGCGCAGTGCAGATGGTGGAGACCCACTTTTCGCGGGGTGGCGGCGGTGGCGTCGGTGGCGGCAGTGGCGTCGGTGGCGGCGACGACGACGCCATGCGGTGCAGCCTCAGAACGGAGTCAAATCAGCAGATCCCCGCAGGGTAACTTTGCAACTCCACTCCTTACTCATCTGTTTTCATTTGTGAATTAGAAAGGCTCTGTTCCATGACTTCGGTTGTGCTTACAATCGTAGGATGGATCCCTCGCGTGCATTCTTTCTGACAATTAGAATGGAGACCACTCTTTTAGAAAGGGGTGGTACTAAGGGGCAAGATGCAGGCTTTAGCTTTCCTTTAGTTGTTGACTGCTCAAGCTCGTTGAACGATTTTAGGGCTGCAGTCTATAGGAAATATCCCTGGTGTTTGCACGATGCAGTTGAGTTCAGATACTGGGACATAGAGAAAGCAGTTTGGAACCCTTTGCAGTCTGATGATGAGTTAGCTGTAATGTTCGCTACAAATGCTGATTCCAAAACTGCAAATATTGAAACTACAGTAATTCAGAGAAGTAGACCAGAAGCAGTAGTGAGAACAACAAATCCCCCAGCCTCTAGTGCATCAAAACCAACAAATGCAGCAAGGAGCAGGGCAGCAGCCACTAGTAGTAGTTGTAATCCACCTTCAACTCCTACTGCAAATGTACCAAGGCAAGCTGAGTGCAATGATAATGAAATTCCTGTTGAGCCTATGGTTGAGGAGACTGAACCTGATGATGTGCTAGGCTCAGATGAGGAGGATGAGAGGATGTTTCTAGATCTAGTGCAAAAGAGAAATGAGGAAGAGCAAGATGAGGACTTTATTCCTGCTGAGTTTTCAGACACAGATTCAGAGAAGGAGCATGAGAACATTGTCATGGGATCTTTTGAGAATGATGATGAGGATAGGCCTGAGATGATGTATGATAGAGAAAACCCTAGTCTAGCTGAAGGTGTTGTATTTCCTTCTGCTATTGACTGCAGGAATGCAGTTGCCACATTCTCAATACAACATGAAGTAGAGTACAAAATTGAGAAGGGTGATCCTACAAGGTTCACTGTTTATTGTGCATTTCCAAGGTGTAGATGGAGGTTACATGCCTCTTTAATGAGAAACAGTACTTTGTTTTAGGTATTAACAGTACAAGATCATAGTAAAAGTCTGACATAGTAATTCATATAATGACTATATCATTGCATATTCATTTTGTAACAAATTTCTAACTTTGTTTCATTTTGTAGATCAAAGTAAATCCTTATGAACACCACTGTCCAAGTGTGAACAGAACTGAAAGACTCAGGGTAGCCAAGAGGAGATGGATTGCTGATGCTGTGCAAAATTGGGTCAGAGAAAATTCCAATATTGGTCCTGGTGAGTTAGTAACTAATCTGAAGAAAAAATATGGTCTAGAATTGCCATACATGAGAGTGTTTTATGGTAAACAAATGGCAATTGACAACTTGTATGGTAAATATGAGGATAGTTTTCAGCTTTTGTACACATTCAAAGCAGAGGTTGAGAGAGCTTCACCAGGCAGTTTAGTAGAAATTGATAGGCACACAGTGAGGTTCCAGCTTAGAGGAAAGTGGCATGAGAAGGAGTGTTTTAGGAGAGTTTTTGTCAGTTTCAAAGCTTGTTGGCAGGGATTTCTAGCTGGTTGTAGGCCCTACCTAGCTGTTGATGCTACTGCACTTAATGGTAGGTTTAGAGGTCAGTTGGTAGCTGCATGTGCAATTGATGCACATAACTGGATTTTCCCAGTTGCATATGGTGTTCTAGAAACAGAGTCAAAAGAGAGCTGGGCCTGGTTTTTTCAAAATTTGAAGAAAGTTATAGGCCATCCTGAAGGACTAGTAATTCATACTGATGCATGCAAAGATCTTGAGTCAGCTGTAGATGAGATTTATCCTGGAGTAGAACATAGAGAATGCATGAGACATCTAGCTCAGAATTTTCCAAGAAATTCAGAGGGAAGTTCTATGACCTGCATTTATGGCCTTTTTCTCTGACATATAGCATTAAGAAACACAACTATCATTTGAGGCAGCTTTTCACAAAACCCAAGGTGCAGGCTTATATAGAGGAGCACCACACTAAAATCTGGGCCAGAGCACTGTTTAATGATATCTGCAAGGTTGACTATGTCAACAACAATCTTGCAGAATCATTCAATTCCAAAATTGAAAAGTTCAAGGGTCTCCACATTGTGGACTTGCTGGATAAGATCAGACAGTACCTGATGGAAAATTTTGGCCTTAGGAATAGTATAGAACTGCAGAAATTCATGGGCCATATCATAATTCCTAGAGTAATGAAGATTTTGATGGCAAGGTCCAAAGGCTTGGACATGACTTTAGTTAGAAGAAGTCCAACTGAAGCAGAGGTGACTGCTATAGACAGGGAGAAGAGGGAGTGGAGATACCCTGTAGATATACAGAAAAGAACATGCAGTTGCAGGAAGTGGCAAGTCACAGGCCAGCCTTGCATACATGCTCTTTTCTTCATAACAGCATTGAGAGGAGAAGCTAAAGAGATAGATCAGTATGTGGACAAGTACTTCTCAGTTGAAATGTTTAGAAAAACATATGCTGAAAACCTACCTGCACTAGAAGGAAAACAACAATGGGATATTGTAGATCCTGGTTTCAGATTATGTCCACCTGTACAGAACAAAGCTGCACCTGGTAGGCCAAGGAAAACTAGAATAAAGCCAGCAAGTGAAGGGAAAGGACTTGGTCCTAGGAAGAGAAGATGCAAGAGATGTGGTGGAATGGGACACTTAATGAAATTCTGCAAAAATGCAATTGACCCAGCATTTGGAGAAGAAGATGCACACTGGGGAGCTGACAATGCTGAGGAGGAACCTCTTAACCAAAATGCAGACCACAATGATGAGGTTGAGGAAGACGAGGAGCCAGAAAGTGCAGATGATGTTGCTGTTGACTGCAGGAATGCAGATGATGCTCCTGTTCAGCCTACAAGTCCAAATGCTGCTGGTGTTGAGCCTGCAACTCCAGATGATGCACCTACTCAGCCTGCAAGTCCACTTGATGATGCACAGCCAAATAGTGCAACACAGGAGCCAGCAACACAGGCTTCAACTGTTGCCAGTGAAGTTCAGAGGTAGTTTTTTTCCTATATTTTCTGCATGAACTATTTTACTGCAAATTACTAACAAACTACTTTCTTTCCCTATTAACAGCACACCTAGGAAGAACTGGAAAAAACCTGCAAATAGAGGAGCATCTCCATTGGCTCTCAGCAAGAGGAGAAGGCTTGACACTTCTGCAACTCCAGAAGAAACTCCTTGCTCAGTTACTGGAAGCAATGTGGATGCTACAAATGTTGCAGCTGAAGAGGAAGTTCTCCCTCCAACAGTTCCACAAATTCCAGTTAAAGTGACTAGGAGCAGGGCTAGAGAGATGACAATCCCAGCTTGCAACACAAGGAGCAAGAGGGCCAAAACCAAGAACTGAAAGATGTTGTGCTTGTGCAAGTTTGGCATTGTGCTGTGCCAAATCCAAAAACTGATGGAAGTTCTTTTGGTAGATTTGTTGTAATATTTGCTGTTTGTGATCTATGTGTCTGAACTGTGTGTCTGAATTATGTGACCATGATGCAGTCTGAACTATGTTAAATAGCTGCTGGTGAACTTTGTTAATTTGCAGCATATGTTAATTTGCTGTTTACTGATCTATGTGCAGCCTGGTGGATTTTCTTTTCTCAATACTATCTGAAGATGACCTATGTTGTCAATTTCCTTCGATAAACTTAGATGATCTGCAAATTGCATAGATCAGACAACTCTGCATATTCATAACACTGCATCTTGATAATAAGTACTTGGTTAATACAACAGTGCAACTTCATAACAGGTTCCATACAACACTAAATTGAAACATAGATCCTAAACTACTCTGCATTTTGTGCACAGACAGCCATTGAGATTGATAACATACAAATAATTATGATAGGAAACAACATTGTCCATATGCGCATCATTTCTTTCATTTTCTGCAGTTCCTTGTTCAACGCACGGTTCTTCTTCGCAAGATCAACCGCTCTCTTCTCCAGATGGTGAGTTTTGATCCAACTATGTTCAATCACTCCGTGCAGCTCTTCGAAGGCAAGACCAACACGTGCTAGAGGTAGTGGGTCAACCCAAACTACCCACTCACATTCATCTGGCAACTAAAACAACAAAGGCAATCTGATTAAAACCATCCTCAATTGTTAGATCAAGAAGATTAAACTATGAAATGCAAATCAAAACATACATCCAAAGGGCACCCCAAAAACCGACGTCCAGTGCTTGCACCACCCCACGAGACACGACGAGCAGGGACTAGCTGGTGCCCTGGACATCGGTGCTTCGAGCGCTTCTCCAAGCCATAGTAGGTTGAGTCCGGCAAGTAGAACTCAGAGCTGTGCTGAACAATGCCTACCACATCCACCTTAATCAAGCGAAGGACGAAAAATTACACCCGAAATCAAGCCAAGATCTACAAATTACCATCGAAATCAAGCAAACCCTAGAAAATTAGGGGAGAAGATGAGATCTAGAACCTCCGCGGCTGCCGGCGACGAGCTCTCCGATGAGATGGCCGACGTTGCCATGCTCCTTCGCGCCTCTCCTCACACCTCGATGTGGAGCGCCGTTGCTTCTCTTTTTCTCCTGTGTGCAGCGCAAGCTAGACGACGACTGAAAGGGTGGGGTATCGAACCCAGGGGCAAATATGTCCAAAACGGTGCGCCGTCTCGGTCAAACGGCGCTGACCAGGCGGAGCCGTGACGGAAGGGCATTCGAGCGAGTCGAGCGGAAAAAGTAAGGGCAAAACTGAGCAAGCTCAAAAAGTAAGGGCAAAACCCGTGGGTAGGAACTAACTAGGGGCAAGAATGCAATTGGCCCTAATACAAATTATCGAGGGGCAAGGATGGTATTTCTCATCATGAATTCAATTAACACTTGGAAGAAGCCAAAATGTTGACGATGATCACGACACATTATGTCAAGAGGTTTCAAGAGGATGCAATCAAACGGCGGCGGCATCAAGCAAGGGAACGACGAAGTGGGAGGTTATGGGAACAACAGATAAGATGCAAGCTCGGAATCGGAGTTGCTTTTCAAGACAAAATGATGTTGAAAACTCGACGTAAGCCTTGCTCACGGTATGAAGAATTCATGCACCAAAGAAGGACAAGGTATCACGGTCAAAGGTAGCATGATACGGATGTAGCCATTCAGGCTAGGAATGACATGATGGAGTATTAAACTTCCCAGCAACAAAGTACTAGGAGTATTGAATCACAGTGCGGATACGATTCACTAATCGGTGTTCCCGGTTGACAACAACCCAGAACCCATGGAATGACTAAGACAGGGAAAGGTATTACTTCCTCAATAACTCATAAGATGTAGTGCAATGGCATGGTATCCTCGAGATACCAGGGGGTGATACCCGAAGGTAGAACATAATAGAAGTTGAACAATATCGTTGACCTGCAACAGCAGATACTTTAACCTTGTCGAAAAATATACGAGGCACTAGAATGGATTCCTTTCAGATATATCGAATAAGGACAGCATGGTCGGAACCATAACAGCAGTGGATCAAATTTAATGATACCGGAATAATTATTCAAATGATTAAATATTTTACAAGAAGCTTCCGTGACGGTCTACATCGTTCCCATGGGCATGAACACAAAGTTCAAGGTCGACTCCCACTTCTTCAATGCATAACCTTTCATTCACTTCTCGTTTTCAAAAAAAATTGTAGTGTTGAAAATGTATTTGGTGAAACATCAGAAGAGTAGGACCTGTGAAAACTTTCGGGTTCACATGGATTAGGGAAAGCATAGGCTCAACCCATCGGGGCATCTGAGGAACTTATACCTCAAACTTCAGGAGTAAATAACACAAGCTCGAAAGCAGAGCATGGTTGACAAAAGCAAAGGATACAATTTGCCAAAGGCAATATGTATCAGGGGAATAACTCACAAGGTTATTGAATATGAAGGACACTGTCGGAAAATAATCCAACAAAAGATCAGGTGGTCGGCAAAGGATCTGAGGGGAGTATCGATACTCAACCAGAAGAAGGGAGAATGCAAATGTATCGGGTTATAGAAACATCTGAATAATTCGACGCTTAAGTACAAAGGAATTATGATTTCCAACTCGAAGGATCAGAAGCTGACGCTCTGATCAAAAGATGAATAAGTTGAATAGAACTAGATGGATAATCAATTAAGGTTTGATTTGCCGAGAACCAGCTCATGTTCAAAATGATATCTGAGCCATAAGGATGAATTCTAGAAATGGATTGATGATTGCGAGCATTCACAAATGTATTGAATCAGGGGACTCAAGATGATAATGACAAAGGATGTCAACGAAGATTACTGGACATATGGAATTAGCCATAGTGCAGGCAGTCAAGAGTTTCAAGAGTAACAGGTTGCAGAGGATTATCGGAAGATCGATTAGCAATACGAAGTATTTTGTGAAACACTTGAGCAACTGGGGATGAATGTATGAACGGCAATTATGTGCAGTTATCCACAGGGATTTATCGATGGTAAAGAATTGCAAGAGTGGTGGGCACAAGGGCCTTGGGGATTCATCGAAGAGTGTCTTCCTAACCATCTGATACTTCAAGAGTAGAGGGAACATCTGTATCAAGTGGCTCTCCAGGAGAAAATGGTTACGAGAACCTAGCGTCAGAGTTAGTAAATTTTTAACCCGAATAGAAGAGAGAGTAGAATCACAGAGTAAGGAAGAGGAATAAAAGATCCTAATCCCATCCATTTGCGATGTGGGCCTGTAAGCCACACAACAATGTTAGTAAAATAGTTTTTCAAAGACTAGACTCAACTTCGACCAAGGAATCGGAAGAGGGCTTCCTACATGCAGTCGGCTCTGATACCAACTTGTGATGCCCCTGCTCGATCGTGCACTAATCATACACGCAAACGTGCACGATCGAGATCAGAGACTCACGGGAAGATATCACAACACAACTCTAGACATAAATTTTCATATTACAAACCAGGGGCCTCGAGGGCTCGAATACATAAGCTCGAGATCAAGCGTTAGCGGAAGCAACAATAATATCTTAGTACAGACATAAAGTAAACAAGTTTGCCTTAAGAAGGCTGAGCAAAACAACGACACTGATCGAAAAGGCGCAGGCCTCCTGCCTGGGAGCCTCCGAATCTATTCCTGGTCGTCGGTCTCCACGTAGTAGTAGGTGCCTCCGGGGATCTCCTGCTCCTGGACTCCGTCGTCTGATCGCAGTAATCGGGTATGGGGAAAAAGAGGTAGCAAAGCAACCGTGAGTACTCATCCAAAGTACTCGCAAGACTGACATCAGAACTATACTAAGTATGCATCGGTATCAAAGGAATGGGGCTATATCTTTGGACTAAACTGCAGAATTGCTGGAACAGAGGGGGAGAGGCCTAGCCTACCGAAGACTAGCATCTTCAGCGCCTTGCAGCATTAGAAGAGTGAAGATTAGCATATTATAAAGTAACAAGCATGTAGAAGCAAAGCCCAGAGATCCTTCCTCGACTCCCTGCGAGAAAGCGATCCCGGAGCTTACAGTTAAAGTAACATGTATTCAGTTCAAGTTGTAGTAGATCGGGATACAACACTGAGCGTCCTGTTACCGTGGACACGGCTATTCGAATAGATAACTTCCCTGCAGGGGTGCACTACTGTTACCCAACACGCTCGATCACATCTGGCCGGACACACTTGCTGGGTAATGCCCGGCCTCGGGTAATCGACACGACGCAGTCCTACCTAGGCTCCGCAGAGAGGTCAACACGCCGGTCTAAATCCTAAGTGCGAAGGGGTCTTGGGCCCATCGCCCTCTGCACTCTTGCACGTTGCGAGACTGGCCGGGGCCCAGGCGCGACACTGTATACATAAGTGACGTAACCAGCCCACCCCAGCAATCAGCCCGCATCTCTGAGCTATGACATCTGAAGAGCTTTCGGCTGATACATACGATGTAGAGGGTCCCATAACCATGATCCCACGTGGTGGTAGTGCGTATAGGCACGTAGCCAACTCAGATCAAATACCCAAATCCGTTATGCGTGTTTGGGAGCTCGCGGTGACGATCAGTACTCCTGTCGTCCCGTCTCGAGGAAGTGCAACAAGGGTCAGGCCCATCCCTCTCTAGGGCGGTCTCTGCCTGCCCGGTCGCGCCTCGTAATTATCTCGCGGGTACCCTCCAGGTCAACCCGACTCCACATTTCCCCACGGGTACCCCTCGGGGTCGACCCGCCTGCTACAAGGGTTTGAGGTAAAAGTCATGGTAACCGTGTGTCCAAAACATCAAGGGAACCCGAGGAATCACCCTCGATGGATTCCTACTAGATGTAATCCGTTAAGGAGAACCAGGAGGAATCACCCTCGATGGTTTCCTACTTGAGGGGTTGCACGACAGAGTCATCATCGGGAAGGGGAGAGCGAGGAATCACCCTCTGCAATCACCGCCGATGTGCTATACTACAGGGATATCATCAGGAGTGCAGTACGAGGTATCACCCCCGGCACTCGATAGTAGGCCTGCAGAGCCGTACAACTAAGGGGGGGGGGGGGGTTGTGCGGTGATGTGACGGTCTCTGCACATCGATCACAAAGATCGAGGTACTGGTACAAAGTGGGGCAACAGGGACAAGGGTGAGGGGTCACAGATGGATCACTAATCAACCTATTCTAAACAGTTCATGATGACAGGTAAAGTAACAACAACAGGTTACAAAAACAGGCTATGCATCAGAATAGGAGCAAGCAATTACAGTAGCAAAATCTAATGCAAGCATGAGGGAGAAGGAATAGGCGATATTGGAATGATCAAGGGGGTTTGCTTGTCTGGAAGCTCAGCTGAAGGGGTCTGGTCGTCGACGACATAGTCGTACTCTGAAGTGTCGTCGGCAGTCTCGGGGTCTATCGGGAGAGAAGGAGGGGGAAGAAACAATAAATACACGGCAACAATGCAACAGGGATGCATGACATGTCAACATGCTGTGCTGGGGGTGACCTAACGCAGTGCTACACGTGGGAGACGAAGCGGGAAATTAACTGGAACGTTTTCCCGGTTCCGGACATCTGTCAGACAGATGAACCGGAGGGGAAGGTTCCATGTTTGAAGTGCTGGAGGCATCTGACAGGTATGTGGATAGCGTATTCGGGTTCGTCTCATTTTTCTGATCAACTTTCATGTAGAAAACTTTTTCATCCGAGTTACGGTTTATTTTATATGATTTTTCAAAGTTTTAATCGTTTTCTGGATTTTCTGGAATTTCTTTAATTATTAGATCTGAATTATCGAAAACAGTGCAATTTCTTTTTATACGCAGCAGATGCTAGCCCATTAGAATGACAGGTGGGGCCAGGGGCCCAGTTGACCCAGTCAACAGTCCAGTCAGCAGTCAACAGGGTTGACTGTTGACTGGTCAAAACTGGCAGGTGGGGCCCAGGTGTCATTGACAGATACTTTTAACCAAGTTTAATTAGTATAATTAGCAGGTGGGGGCCGCTGTCAGTGTCACAGGACTTTTAATCAGAATTATCCTAATTGCTACAGTAGATGGACCCCACATGTCAGTGTCATAATTTTAATCCGAAGGGTTATTTGCGGTGGGACCCGCATGTCAGCGAGTGCTTAGCACTAAAACGTGATTAGAGCTAATCTAAATGCCTGGGGCCCACTAGTTAGCGGCACAGTGGCCGTTTAAACGAGCTGCGCGCGCCGGCGCAGCTCCGACGACCTGCAGAACGGCGGCGACGCTCGGAACGCCGCTCCCGGCCACCATTTGGCCCGGGAAGAGGTGCTACGCGACGCGCGCGATGCAGCGCATCGAGCTGTGGCAGCAACGCGTGTGGGGGCTACCGGATACGATGGTGGCGACGGCGTGCAGCGGCGACCGGAGCACGCGCTCGCGAGGGACGGCAGCTACGGTGCACGGGGACGAGAGGGGAGAGGCCAGGGGGAAGCAGGAGCTCACAGGGGAGCCGCGGGTGAGCTTGGGGAGGCCGGGGCGCGTCGGAGGCGGCGGATCGAGCGGCGGCGACTGGCGGATGCAGAGGAGGGAAACGGCGCGGGCGACGGCCGTAGTGCTCCCCGTGCTCGGTGCGGTGGTGGAGGCGATGAAGAAGACGAGGGCGGACCTCCTGGACAACCTCCCGTGGCACGGGGAGGCCTCGGAGCGCGGTAACGAGGCAGCGGCGGCGATGACCGCGGTCGGTTTGAGCTCGGGACGGAAAACGAGGAAGGGGAGAGAGGGAAACGTGCTAGGGTTCGTGTCGAGGGGGTCGACGACGGCTTATACCAGCGCGGGGAGTCGGCGGATGG
Organism: Elymus sibiricus; assembly: GCA_039707655.1. Lineage (NCBI taxonomy): Eukaryota > Viridiplantae > Streptophyta > Magnoliopsida > Poales > Poaceae > Elymus > Elymus sibiricus. The sequence continues at coordinate 315,080,824 of CM077676.1, forward strand.
CCGGCACGTGGCCATGGACGCCGCGCACGCGGCCACGGCGCCCCTGGTGAGCAGGAGGAAGGAGGAGATGGCGAGGTGGGCTGGGCTCCCACTGTTGACCTAGAGCCCAGTCCACCAGTAGCTTAGATCTTTTTCTTTTTATTCTTTTCTATTTTCTTTTTCTGCTACTGTTTTGGATTCATTCGAGCTAGTAAATGATTTTTATTGGAGATGAAACTTGGCACATAAATACTACTAAGTGCTCTGAGCTAGCACAACAAGTCTCAATTTATTTTGAATAGTCTAACTATTTATTTAATTTTGAAAAGGCTTAAAATGTTGCTGATGGTCCACTGAAATGGTTGCTAAGGTCAATTTGGGAACTCAAACAATGTTGATTTTATTTTTATAATTGCTTTGGGATTATTTGCAATAACATGAACTATTTTGTTTAATTATTTGAAGAAGTTTTTGTTTGACTTACATTTTAAATTTGATTTGAAGTTGGATTATTTCTTTAATTGCATTTTAATTATAATAATCATGATGACATGGCATTGATCATGTGGGATTACTGTAGCTAACCACTGGGGGTGTTACACATTTTTAGATCAATTTTAGGATGGTTGTTTAATTGTGATGCATCTTTTCGAACACATTCATGATGGACATGATGGTCAAGAGGCTCTGAATTATGACTTGGGAAATACCGATTCCCCTTTTTTTGATGTTGGGCAAACATCGGGCACTAAAAGGAAGAATGCACCAAAGGCAAGAGGACCAACAATACATTCCTTGGAAATGAAATTTGGTTCCAGTTCAATTTACTGTTTGACCTTGCCATGCAAACAAACACACTAATTCAAATTGAAGAAACACTTCAATATCCTGGTTGATTTGGTAATGGACTCCACTTGCAATTCCTTGAGCACAATATCTACATCAAACGAAGTATAAAACAAATTTTTATTATAAAAATTCGGGAAAAATTGAGTTCATGGGTCTCACACACTTACCAGACCTACACATATGTATGGGCCAGACAAAGAAGCACATATTTCCTCTTACATATCTCGTGTCATGCCTGGAATCTTTCGATAATTTCATGATTTTATTTATGGTCTGAATGTGGATTTGAAAATTTATGAACCCAAAGTTTACGAAAAGGAAAATGATTGGGTTCAACAAACTGATAATCACGCCGCTCCGTCGCCTTGAGCGATTGACACGCATCGCGTGGGGCCCCACTCCACCACTATCCTTATCATCAGCGAAACGCCTCCCCCACACGTTTCTCCCCCTTAGCCAAAACTTATAGTGATTTTAACAGCTTGGCCAGCGCCGTCACCGGCGGTGTCATCCGCTCACGCGCGGTTCGCCGTCGAGCAGCACCCCTCATCGCTGCTCGGCGGCCCTCCGCACCGCCCAACCCCTGCGTCACCGTTGCCGCTAAAGGACGCTCCCAGTCCGACGGCATTGGCGAACTCAAAGGGCGCCTCCGTGCTCATGCGCGGTCGTCGCCCTCTCCTCATTGTTGGAACACGGGCCGGATCCAACGATAAGATGGCGTCCCGGCCGCGCGAAGGGGCTCTTTAACAACAACAGCCATGCGACTCCTTTAGCCCGCGCACATAGCCAGCGACGGTTTTGTAACAAGGGCTCTGTTGCAATTGCAACAAGGCGGAGGAAGAAGAGAGACGACATGCACGACCAAGGACAAGGAGGTGTTGCTGTTGAGACGAGTTTCTGCGACAATGATGGAGATGCAAACGCGACGCCAATGATGGCGGTGCTGCGACATCATCTTTCATTGCAATTTTTTTTTGCAACATCATCCATGTTGCATAATTCTTTCCACAACATCATCTATGTTGCAAAAGAGTGAAGACAATTTTTTTCCTGCAACACAACTTCTGTTGCAAATGTTTCTGCAACATGAGCTCTATTGTAAAAGGTTCTGCAACACTGCCTTTGTTGCAATGGTGAGGATGGAATTGGACCGCTGGATGGCGCCAGATCTAACGGCTGCCAAGGCGGTGGATCTTTTAAAAGATCCATCAGGCGCATAACACGCCTTACAAAAAGCCATCTATGAAATATGCAAGACCCATTTGAATGCTTTAATATGCCGTGAATGTCAGAGTAGGTCGTCCACACCAATTTTCAATTGACTTTAATGTATTTTTTGGGCGAATGCGAGATTGAAATTTAAATACGCACTCCGATCCAAATTAATTGACGCTGCTTTAATTTGGATCGGAGGGAGCACCAAAATTTTACATAGCCTGCTGAGACACTCTGGCATGGTTCAGTCTACAAATAAGATCAAGGTACCTCCTTTCCACGTGGATAAGTTTGGTCAAGTTCCAACTACTAGTTTGGAGCAACTTTTTAAAGTGTGAACAAGGGATTAAAATTCTGAATACCAAAATTAGTACAAATTAATCAATAAAAATAGATTAAATATAATATTCATTTTAATATTAAATTTAAAATTATATTGGAATTAGATTTTGAATCAAATTGATTGAATCGTACGAGTTTGTTTTTGTGCAAGCAGAATTGGCACGATTGCTTAAACAAGCCCAGCCCAGTTAAGGAAGAACTCGGCCCAACTGTTTCTAGTGTTCAGAGTCACTGACGTGTGGTCCCGAATTAGCAGGGTGGACGACCTTTTGCCTTTGCGTCTCTTGCAGAGAAAGGAGGAGAGCAGTGCAGAGGAGATCAGATCACGAGACGAGATGGCCGCGTCCTCTTCCTCCCCGGCGGCGGCGGCGGTTGGGCGAGCGGTGGAGGAGGTGCGTTCGGCGCTGAACGAGCACGCTGACGTGGTGGCCGAGCTCTTCGGCCGCGTCTCCACCGAGCTCCGCGGCGGGTTCGGCCCCGCCGTCGACTCCTTCGTCGGCTTCTTCCACGCCGTCGACTGGAAGGTGCGTCCTTTTTCCCTCACCCCCCTGCTTCGCTCGCTTGACCCTAGGATTTAGTCCACCGGGAAGCAGAAGCCGCTGCTGCAACCGCCGACGTCAGTGTGCTCGTTGTCTGACTAAATCCAACCGAGCCGCGGATTTTTCACCGCCGGCCTTGCTTGGATCTCTCTTGAGAGGCAGCGATGGCCTGGATAGTTATGCTTTGTAGGACGAACAATTTCATGTGGTTCATCTCTGCGCGATTCCACTGCCTCCTCATTCCCGTGAACTAGTAAATCAATCGAACAACACCGCGGTGCATCTAAGAGTAAAGTTCACAGCAGAATGCAAGTTACTTAATGGCGCTTGTGATTACTCCAGTTTCGGAGCTTCCATGTTGATGCTTTCCCACCTGAAACTCACTAGCTAGTACTTCTGCGTAGTCATATACCATTGTTTTCTTGAATCAACTGCTGTATATCGGTTCATGTTTTATTGTGTGATCAACTTCACCCCATCTGATGAGTAATCATTGTCTCTGTTCTTACCTTGACCGATCTGTTCCTTCTGTGTCTTCAGGAACCTTGGTTGATCGGCATGATAAGTTTCCATGCCATTCTGCTACTGGTAACCATCATCTCCAGGAGGAACATCAATTTCCAACTTATCTTGTCAGCCTTAACATGTGAGTATTACTTCCCTAACATTGTTTTTTATTTGGCCTTCAGACTTCTAGTACCGTTAGCTAGTGTTTATAGAATGTGTACATCATTCATGTCATACTAGTTCCGTATGTCATGCTATTGCCGACCATAAGTATCGGTATATTTTTATGCTTGCTGAGCTTAGCAGTTTTATGTATTGTGTCTCCTTGAAACCGTCAAAATAATCACAGTGCACATGTCAACTCTGTAAAGCTTATCTAATTTGCAGCGACGCTGGCAACTTCCAACTTCTGCATAAATGTTGGTTTAATCATGTCAGCGAGGTTTCAGTGTAGCGTTTTTCTCTCCAGTTTCTAATTATGTACTGTATGTGAGATGAGAAGACCTTCACCTTCTTTGCTATTGTGCCTGTTGTTTTACATCAGTGTAAAATTTAACCACACAAGTAGTTTGAATATTTTAACAAGTAATTAGTAAAGAAGGTGAGACATAATGTTTCCTCTTCCCATCCCGATGCAAGTCGTGATTTAAAGGCAAAGCGCCAGATTACCCCCTTTGCTTACCCGATGTACTTAACTCATTGCAGTTTCTGGTGTATTCCTTGCCGAGAAATTGAACGCGTTCTTAGGACAAAACTGGAAGAGCTTCTCAAGCCAGAATTACTTCGATCCCCAAGGCCTCTTCATCTCGGTCATGTGGTCCGGTCCCTTGCTCCTGATTACGATACTTATTCTGGTAAGCGCATAGTCAGGCGTGTCATTCACCGTGTCAGTCTGCATCCCCTTCTGCCTTCCTTATGCGTAACTGCCTCCTCTGCGCTTGTTCCGCAGGTGAACACCCTTGTGACGCTCTGCATGCTCATGGTAAGGTGGAAAAGGGCCGAGCTCAAGCACCGTGCTCGCGAGGCCCGTAGCAAGCAGGAGTGATGATGCTGCCCTGCCGTTGAACTGCGGATCTGTTGTGCGGTAGGAGATTAAGCTGCTGATCTAACGGAGAAGTTTGATTGGAACAGTAAAGTGGAAGGTTAATCAGTCCTTGATTTTGATTGATGATCTCTGATACCCAAGCACACGGTTTTAGACATGTATTAGCGGCTGTTCGCCAAATTAAGGGATATGTTTGTGTAGGGTGCTCTGAATGTTAGTATTTGGATGGCTGCAGGAGTCAAGTGCCTTCGTATATGCATTGCTTTTGTCATCTAACTAAAGACTTGCCTCTCCAAAACCTCGGTTTCATTTGTTCTATGATTGATTCACCTTTTTCAGTTACTTGAGACGGCAGTTTAGGTTGGAACATGAAACTTGGAACATATATAGTGATTTGGTTTGAGTTGATGTTGCGTGGAGTCCATTCCGGAACCTTATGGCACGTCACTCCACCCTCTCATCCCCGGCCGGCCCCTTGTCATGCATCGACGTCCTCGGGCATCCTTCCTCCCTCGCTCGAGTAGCCATCCTGATATCTCCTTTCCTCATCCCTTGTGCCCCCTTTCCCCCCTTCTCTATTTCTCCTCTGATCTACCGTTGTTGTTCTGATCAAGCTCTGCAACTCGGCATCACCATTGACCCTCCACCTTATTTGCCAGCCCCTTCCTCCTCCTTGCCTACTTATCCACTGCTCATCTCCTCCCAATAAAACATCGCAGCATGTCGCGCCCTGAGCACAAAATCGAAACGTTTGCTCCCTACTTTTCCAATATAGAAAAGGAAAGAGAAAACAAATAGTGATTGCATGACTTTGATATTTCGTAATAAACCCTTATCTCTTTTTTCAAACCATGCACGAGAGCACGAGGACATGCATGTAATTCATTAGCAGAAATTAAACTTATAAAGGATGAAGGGGTTGCTAGGCACTCCCGTTGAATCCGTACAGCCGCTATAAACAGTGAGCTAGCGGGCAGCGAGAGGCTCCTCCGCCTCGTCACAAAAGCGGGCAGCGAGAGGCTCCTCCGCCTCGTCACAAAAGCGGGCAGCGAGAGAAAAAGGGGAGCGAACGGGCAGTGGGAGAAAGATACCTAGCCCGCGTCTCCCCCGCTCCCCCCGAGCGTCGTGCACCCAATCCCCTCCTCCCTCACGAACCCTAGCCGCCTCCATGCTCGCTTCCTCCTCCATCTTCCCGCGTCAGTCGCCCCCCCCTCCCGCATCTCGTCCACCCCGGGATCCGAGGTGTGCGGGCATGGACGAGCTTCCCCGACGGCTGCGGCGACCTACAAGCAAAGGGCAACGTCGGCGGCGCTCGATTCGATCTGCGGGAGAGAGAGAGAAGATGAGAGGGAGAAGAAGGAAGGGGAGGAGGGAGAAAGAGGAAAGAGGAGAAGGAGGCGCGGCGTCGGATGGGAGAGGATCGCCGCCGGCAGCGAGCGGGCAGTGGGAAAAGATACCTAGCCCGCGTCTCCCCCACTCCCCCCGAGCGTCGTGCACCCAATCCCCTCCTCCCTCACGAACCCTAGCCGCCTCCATGCTCTCTTCCTCCTCCATCCTCCCGCGTCAGTCGCCCCCCCCCCCCCCCCCCCCCCCCCCCCCCCCCCTCCCGCATCTCGTCGCACGGACGAGCTTCCTCGACGGCTGCGGCGACCTACAAGCAAAGGGCAACGTCGGCGGCGCTTGATTCGATCTGCGGGAGAGAGAGAAGATGAGAGGGAGAAGAAGGAAGGGGAGGAGGGAGAAAGAGGAAAGAGGAAAAGGAGGCGCGGCGTCGGATGGGAGAGGATCACCGCCGGCGAGGTCAGGTGCGACTTGGCGGTTGGTGGCGGCTCGATCCGGTCCTGAATCGGGACCTACTAGGAGGCTGGGGCTTGGGAGCGAGGCCCTGCGACCCTCTCCTTCGCGGCACAACAGGAGCAAGGATGACGAGGCAGTTCAGGTTTGCCTCCACGTCCCGTTCTCAGATTTTTTACTTTGCCTTTTCTGGCAAAAAAATGGATGTATGAAATCTGATATCTGGACCTCAAGTTCACTGCTTTTATTTTCATCCGCAGTTGCAAGGAAGAGTAGGAAGATCAGGCAGAGAAGGTTTCACATACCTCTTCTGCACTGACAAGTCTTTGCTTTCCAGGATTGCGGTGATGAGCTGCTGCTGTAGTGCTTTATAATTTGTTGGCCCCTTCCTGAACGTGTGCAGCTTGATGGTTCTGCACAATTGTTAGGAGCAGCGAATGTGCTCATGAAAGCTCATTACCTTGATTAGGTAAAATTGTTATGATTTTGTTTCATACATGAATAACTAGATGCAGAGAGTGTTTTCATATCGTACATATCATTCTTGATCTTGGACCAAATACGTGCCTATTTTCCTTTCTTCGTGCAGTAAACTCATGTTGATTTCTAGACCCATGAAGACCTGTGATGTTAGATGAAGCGTTCAGTGTGTGTGCTGACTATGTCCCTTCCGTGCAGGCTCCTCCGGAGGGACATATCCCCTTTGACGCTCCACTGTCAAAGATGCGAAAAACATAGTGCTAGAGGACAAAGAATCGTAAGCAGAATCTGCCACCAACTGTGCAAGTGTGCTTGTTGTAAGTTATATTCTCCTGATATTGTTCTCCCTGTAGATGTATTATGCTTTCCGATGCAAACAATAGAGATGTGGATGATGTCCGTTTGGGGCTTGTGAATTCTGAAGCTTATTTTTTGTAGATACTTCCACCCCTAAACTTATTTATATGCAGGAGTATTTATGTGCTCCTTAATCAGGGTTTTTATAACTGATGAGATCTTACATTGTTGTCTTTACCGATTAACTGGTTAACTCTTTTCCTAAATGGTCCTACATTTCTACTTTCTATTTGCTCCAGTTTCTTTTTACAAGAGATGAGATCATAGACAATAGATTTTTGGTATTGTTGATCTAATTCAAATTTTCCTTCAGTACGTGTTTATGATGTGATTATAAAGCTATTTAGAAGAGCATATACATGGGAGAAAAAAATATTATCATGTATTTGGTCTATCATTTTGTTTGTGTTGATCTAATTTATTGAGCTTCTTTTACCCATGTCATGATACTATGCTCTAATTTCTACTAGGCTGCTTTTACATTGAAAATTCATAGTACAAAAATTATTGAGCTAATTTCTCACTCAAAACAGTAAGTTTGTAGCTCAGGTCAACTAGGAGATGATGCAAGCCAAGGCACTCACCGATTTAAGATGGTATGTTCTGAACTTTCATTGGTTTATGAAACGACAAAAGATGTTATATATGCAGTTCTCAGTTTTCTGCATGAGCCACAGTGCCGAAGCCTTTGGACAAGCACTTTGTGGTAGAATGTGTCAAACAGAGGTCTGTTTGCTAGAATATGTGTTGTGCCGATGCTGCAACTAGCATACACAAAATCACTTAAGTCAGTACATCCACCCTTGTTTTCTTAATTAAGTCAGTGATGCACAGTCTACAAGTGAAATCCCCTTCTGCTACGAAGAATTGTTATGGATCTCCGCTTCTTCAAGAGGCTAATTGTTTTGATATATACCATATGTAATTACATTTTTGGTTGTTAAAGTGCAATGTGTAAAGTACGGAAGAACCATCTGCCTACACCAGATCATATGACACTTCCCAAGTTCCCATTGTTAATTAGACCATAACAACAGCTCTGAACTGGCGTTGCATATTTTCCAAGTTACTGTTGTTATTCTGGAATTAGATAATAAGCCCAATATGTGTGCCACATTATGACGCTGTGGATCTCAAGGAATGAACGACAAGTTGTTGATGGTTCTGCTCAATGGATCTGAGTATGTTCGGATATACGAGGACAAGGACAACGATTGGATGCTCATCGGCAACATCCCGTGGAACCGAGTGCTGCATGCTAATTATCCATATGCATAATCCTATATTTGTGTAGATAGCTCCTATCAAATGTTTGCCAGTTCAGTAGCAGCAACAACTGATTAATTAACCTAACAATGTATATACCATCATGGAGTTTTCACTTAGTCGACATCAATAGGCCCAGAAGAAACATTCGTAACAACATTCGGATAAATTGCTATCATGCGAATATAAGTTGAATAGATAAGTTAATCCATAACAGCATTCGTAAGGAATCTGCAATTACATGACCTCTCCAAAACTTCATAAGAAATCTTGAGATGAAATCTATTTACTTACCAAGGCCTTTCTTTGGTACCGACATTTCCCTTATGAAACTGTGATGCTACGAATATATTTTTATAATGTTGACGCTGGAAAATAATTAGCTCCTGTCGAGGTACACCAGGGGGTATAGGGTGCTGCCCAGCTCCCGCCAGTGATATTGTTTGGGATTTTTTAGCTCTTGCAAGCTCCTTTTGCTGTTATGTATTGCTGGAGTTTGTACTTGCACAGAACTTCAAACAGAACAATTGAAAAATTAACCACTACAATTATAGTTACCGGTTATAACGGTAACTGGCGGATAAGCGTCCTAAGACATTGTATCAAACATGATTTGAATCCTTGGGCGTGCCTATATATGCTCTCTGTTTCAGAGTATGATGCTCTCAACAATTGGAAGAATCAACATGGTAATCAGTTTAAGTATAAAACCTAGTGAGCTGGATCTCCATTTTCAATTGGCGACTTTTCTTAAACATTCATACTTTTGAAAGCTTTCGCAAGACTCTCCTTGGACCTTGGGCAATGATATATTATCTTTCCCAAGAGTTATCTATTTCATTCTTCTGGCACAACTTTCTCAAAGTTTGCAGGATGTTTCTTGTTTCTTCTTATAAAGGTACCCAGAGAATTCTGTAGCTTAGATGAATGTGAATAGCTAAATATTTAGACGAAACACAACACTTTTGGAGCATATAGATGACAATTAGTAAGTGTTTCTTGGATTCAATTGGCCATCTATAACTCTGGATTAAATGGGGCAAACAGAGCAAGAGCTATTTTTTCTATAACTACGATGATATAAGCATTGCACTATCTCTGTTTTGCAGCTTTTGTCAAGTGTTTTCCTGTTTTCTTTTTTACTTTTGTCGAGTGCTTTCATGTTTTTTTTATCTCTGGTCTTTTTTATCATATCTAAGATCCAGCATTCTACCATTCTTGCAGTATTGTTGATTTTGCCCACACACACTTATCTTTACTTCTATTTATTTTTAATGTTGTTTAGAAACGTTCTACAGCTCCATTATGACTGATTGTATTTATTTCTGAACCTCAGCAGTCAGCACCTACAAAATGCGAGGATGATGACAAATGATTGTGCTACTGCTATCTTCTTCAGCACCTCGTGTTTCCCAGGGTCGCAAGTGTTAGTGGAGATCAAAGTTCGAATGAGTCTGCTCGCGAGATGGCTGGGCTTCCTTCAATAGCGGTGCTAACATTTTGAAGAATAAACCAGGAGCTGGCACGCGGTCCGAATTTCTGCTAGCTATGCTTCTCCCTCCCCCAACTCTCTCAGTTTCTCCATTTCTGTTGGGTCTGAATTTCTGTTTGGTTAGGAAATATGAACATCATACCATCTGACTTTATCTATTTTATTACCATGTTCCTTATATATTCAGTTGTGTCATAGATAATTCACCCCCTCGACCTCTATACATTTTTTTTTGTGTATTCTGCATCATACAACAACTTTGTGTATTCTGCATCATACAACAACAGACCAACAAGATATACATGTACAAGTATTATGCTGACTCAGTTGATGTGGTATGGTACTTATTATTATTATTTTTTGAAAAGGAGGAACGGCCCTCGGCCTCTGCATCGGGACGATGCATACCGCCATCTTATTAAAATCCAAACAAAGTGCACAGTGTGGTACAGCTCGCAAACGGAGCAAAAAAGATGAACAAAAAGTAATGCCACAACCGGCGGAATAAAAAGGCTAGATGACTAAACACCTATCCTATTATTGGACCGCCATCCAAATCGGTTGTAGATAACCCGTGCGATCGTCTCCCATCGGTTGCACCCAGTAGCCAAATGCTCCCTGGAGTCCGTAAGAGTGAGTGGCGACCACGAACGGATCCAAGCTGTAGCCCTGTATATTGCCTGCAAAAAGTTTGTGAGATTTTGCCTGCTAAAGATCATATCATTTCTGCAGTTCCATATAGCCCAAAGTAATGCACATATTTGTTGGGGAACGTTGCATGGGAAACAAAAATTTTCCTACGCACACGCAAGATATATCCATGGTGATGAGCATCTACGAGAGGGAGAGTGAATCTACATACCCTTGTAGATCGCTAAGCGGAAGCGTTAAGAAACGCGGTTGATGTAGTCGAACGTCTTCGCGATCCAAATCGCAAGTCGTCCCTCGATCCAATCACGATCTAGCGCCGAACGGACGGCACCTCCGCGTTCAACACACGTACGGCTTGATGACGCCTTCACCTCCTCGATCCAGCGAGCGATGGTGAAGTAGTGGATGAGTTCCGGCAGCACGACGGCGTGGTGATGGTGGTGAGGAACAATCTCTGCAGGGCTTCGCCAAGCACTACGGAGATTGTGACGGGAGGAACTAGAGGGTTAGGGTTGCCGGCACACGGCTTGGGAAATCTTGATGTGATTCGTGTGCTAGCCCTGCCCCTCTATTTATATGTTGAGCCCTGGGGTCTAAACTTGGAGAGAAAGCCTCCACAAGGTCGGTTTTGCCCGCACAAGGTCGGTTTGGCCCGCACGGAAAGAGTCCCACTCGGATTCCAGCAGTACCGCGTACAAGCGGTAGTACCGCTCACGAGCGGTAGTACCGCTTCACACAAGCGGTAGTACCGCTTACGCGGTAGTACTGCCTTACCAGCGGTAGTACCGCTTAAGGCAACAGCAAAACTTCCTTTTGCACTTTCCAATACCTCGTGGGCTTTACCCCTTTGGCCCATATAAAGTGTTGCTGCACCCGAACAATTCGGTAAACACCCGGAACCCCTTCCGGAGATCAAAACACTATTATCACATATATCAATCTTTACCTCCGGACTCTTCCGGAGATCCTTGTCATGTCCGGGATCTTATCCGGGACTCCGAACAACCTTCGGTCACCAACACAATAACTCAACTATACTAATCGTCACCAAACGTTAAGTGTGTAGACCCTGCGGGTTCGAGAACTATGTAGACATGACCGAGACACCTCTACGGTCAATAACCAATAGCGGGACCTGGATGCCCATATTGGTTCCTACATATTCTACGAAGATCTATATCGGTCGAACCTCTATGTCAAGGATTCAGTTAATCCCGTATGTTGTTCCCTTTGTTCTTCGGTATGTTACTTGCCCGAGATTCGATCGTCGGTATCTCTATACCTAGTTCAATCTCGTTATCGGCAAGTCTCTTTACTCGTTCCGTAATACAAGATCTCGTGGCTAACACTTTAGTCACATTGCTTGCAAGGCTCATTGTGATGTTGTATTACCGAGTGGGCCCTGAGATACCTCACCGTCACACGGAGTAACAAATCCCAGTCTTGATCCATGCCAACCCAACAGACACCCTCGGATATACCTGTAGAGCACCTTTATAGTCACCCAGTTACGTTGTGACGTTTGATACACACAAGGCACTCCTACGGTGTCAGTGAATTGCATGATCTCATGGTCATAGGAACAGATACTTGACATGCAGAAAACAATAGCAATAAACTGACACGATCATATGCTACATTTATAGTTTGGGTCTTGTCCATCACATCATTCTCCTAATGATGTGATCCCGTTATCAAATGACATCTCATGTCCATGGCTAGGAAACCTTCACCATCTTTTGATCAACGAGCTAGTTAACTAGAGGCTTACTAGGGACACAGTGTTGTCTATGTACCCACACATGTATTTGAGTTTCCAATCAATACAATTATAGCATGGATAATAAACGATTATCATGAACAAGGAAATATAATAATAACCAATTTATTATTGCCTCTAGGGCATATTTCCAACAGTCTCCCACTTGCACTAGAGTCAATAATCTAGTTCACATCACTATGTGATTTACATTGTAATGAATCGAACACCCATGCAGTTCTGGTGTTGTTCATGTTTAGCCCTTGGAAGAGGTTTAGTCATCGGATCTGCAACATTCAGATCCGTGTGTACTTTGCAAATATTTATGTCGTCCTCCTTGATGTAATCGCGGATGGAATTGAAACGTCGCTTTATGTGTCTGGTCCTCTTGTGAAATCTTGGTTCCTTGGCTAGAGCAATGGCACCAGTATTATCACAAAACAGAGTCATTGGGTTAAGCGCACTAGGCACTACTCCAAGATCTGTCATGAACTCCTTCATCCAGACACCTTCCTTCGCCGCCTCCGAGGCAGCGATGTACTCCGCTTCGCATGTAGAATCAGCTACCACGCTTTGCTTGGAACTGCACCAGCTAACCGCACCCCCATTAAGAATAAATACGTATCCGGTTTGTGACTTAGAGTCATCCGGATCAGTGTCAAAGCTTGCATCGACGTAACCCTTTACGACGAGCTCTTGATCACCTCCATAAACGAGAAACATGTCCTTAGTCCTTTTCAGGTACTTCAGGATATTCTTGACCGCCATCCAGTGTTCCATTCTTGGATCACTTTGAAACCTTCCGACCATACTAATGGCAAGGCTGACATCGGGTCTTGTGCACAGCATTGCATGATAGAGCCTATGGCTGAAGCATAGGGGATGACACTCATCTTTTCTCTATCTCCTGCAGTCACTGGGCATTGAGTCTTACTCAACTTCACACCTTGCAAAACAGGCAAGAACCCCTTCTTGGACTGATCCATTTTGAACTTCTTCAAAATCTTATCAAGGTATGTGCTTTGTGAAAGTCCTATTAAACGTCTTGATCTATCTCTATAGATCTTGATGCCTAATATGAAAGCAGCTTCTCCTAGGTCCTTCATTGAAAAACTTTTGTTCAAATATTCCTTCATGCTTTCCAACATTTCTATATTGTTTCCAATCAGCAATATGTCATCCACATATAATATTAGAAACGCTATAGAGCTCCCACTCACTTTCTTGTAAATGCAAGCTTCTCCGTAAACTTGTATAAACTCGAACGCTTTGATCACCTCATCAAAGCGAAGATTCCAACTCCGAGATGCTTGCACCAGTCCATAAATGGATCGCTGGAGTTTGCAAACTTTGTCAGCATTCTCTGGATCGACAAAACCTTCTGGTTGCATCATATACAACTCTTCCTTAAGGAAACCGTTAAGGAACGCTGTTTTGACATCCATCTGCCAAATTTCATAATCGAAAAAGGCAGCTATTGCTAACATGATTCTGACGGACTTAAGCATCGCTACGGGTGAGAAGGTCTCATCGTAGTCAACTCCTTGAACTTGTGAAAAACCTTTTGCCACAAGTCGAGCTTTATAGACGGTGACATTACCGTCCGCGTCCGTCTTCCTCTTAAAGATCCATTTGTTCTGAATGGCCTTACGCCTTTCAGGTAATACTTCCAAAGTCCACACTTTGTTTTCATACATGGATCCCATCTCGGATTTCATGGCCTCTAACCACTTCTCGGAATCCAGGCCCATCATCGCTTCTCCATAGCTCGTAGGTTCATCGTTGTCCAACAACATGACCTCTAAGACAGGGTTGCCGTACCACTCAGGAGCAGTACGCGTCCTTGTCGACCTACGAGGTTCGATAGCAACTTGATCCGAAGCTTTATGATCATCATCAACTTCCTCTTCAGCTGATGTAGGCTCTACAGAAACATCTTTCTGCGCTGCGCTACTCTCAGGTTGAAGTAAAGGTTCAACAACCTCATCAAGTTCTATCTTCCTCCCACTCAATTCTTTCGAGAGAAACTCTTTCTCAAGAAATGTTCCGTTTTTAGCGACAAACACTTTGCCTTCGGATCTGAGGTAGAAGGTATACCCAACTGTCTCTTTTGGGTATCCTATGAAGACGCATTTCTCCGCTTTGGGTTCCAACTTTTCAGGCTGAAGCTTTTTGACATAAGCATCACATCCCCAAACTTTAAGAAACGACAGCTTTGGCTTCTTGCCAAACCAAAGTTCATATGGCGTCGTCTCAACGGATTTCGATGGTGCCCTATTTAAAGTGAATGCAGCTGTCTCTAATGCATAACCCCAAAACGATAGTGGCAAATCGGCAAGAGACATCATAGATCGCACCATATCCAATAAGGTTCGATTACGACGTTCGGACACACCATTACGCTGTGGCGTTCCAGGCGGTGTCAATTGTGAAACAATTCCACATTGTCTTAAGTGACTGCCAAACTCATAACTCAGATATTCTCCTCCTCGATCAGATCGTAGGAATTTAATCTTCTTGTTACGATGATTCTCAACTTCACTCTGAAATTGTTTGAACTTTTCAAACGTTTCAGACTTGTGTTTCATTAAGTAAATATACCCATATCTACTTAAGTCATCAGTGAAGGTGAGAAAGTAACGATAACCACCGCGCGCCTCAATGCTCATCGGACCGCACACATCAGTATGTATGATTTCCAACAAGTCACTTGCCCGTTCCATTGTTCCAGAGAACGGTGTTTTAGTCATCTTGCCCATGAGGCATGGCTCACATGTGTCAAGTGATTCAAAATTAAGTGACTCCAAAAGTCCATCAGCATGGAGCTTCCTCATGCGTTTTACGCCAATATGACCTAAACGGCAGTGCCACAAGAAAGTGGTATTATCATTATCAATTCTACATCTTTTGGCATCAATGTTATGAACATGTGTATCATTACTATCGAGATTCAATAAGAATAAACGCCTCACATCGGGTGCATGACCATAAAAGATATTACTCATATAAATAGAACAACCATTATTCTCTGATTTAAATGAGTAACCGTCTCGCAATAAACAAGATCCAGATATAATGTTCATGCTTAACGCAGGCACCAAATAACATTTATTTAGGTTCATCACTAATCCCGATGGTAATCGAAGATCGAGCGTGCCGACGGCGATCACATCAACCTTGGAACCATTTCCCACGCGCATCGTCACTTCGTCCTTTGCCAGCCTCCGTCTATTCCGCAGTTCCTGTTTTGAGTTGCAAATATGAGCAACCGCACCGGTATCAAATACCCAGGCACTACAACGAGAGTTGGTAAGGTACACATCAATAACATGTATATCATATATACCTTGTTTGTTGTTGGCCGCCTTCTTGTCAGCCAAATACTTGGGGCAGTTCCGCTTCCAGTGTCCAGTTCCCTTGCAATGAAAGCACATAGTTTCTGGTTTGGGTCCAGCCTTGGGTTTCTTCACGGGAGGAGCAACTGCTTTGCCACTCTTCTTGGAGTTACCCTTCTTACCCTTGCCATTTTTCTTGAAACTAGTGGTTTTATTGACCATCAACACTTGATGCTCCTTCTGAATTTCAGACTCAGCGGCTTTCAGCATCGCAAACAGCTCGGCGACTGACTTGTTCATCCCGTGCATGTTATAGTTCAACACGAAGCTCTTGTAGCTAGGTGGCAATGATTGAAGAACTCTGTCAGTGATAGCCTCTGGCGGAAGGGGCATCCCCAATTCAGCCAGACGGGTGGAGTACCCAGACATTCTGAGTATGTGATCACTGATAGACCCGTTCTCCTCCATCTTGCAAGCATAGAACTTATCGGAGATCTCATACCTCTCGATCCGGGCATTCTTCTGAAAGATAAACTTCAACTCCTGGAACATCTCATATGCTCCATGACGTTCAAAACGTCTTTGAAGTTCCGGTTCTAAGCCATACAATATTGCACATTGAACTATTGAGTAATCTTCAGAACGAGCCTGCCAGGCGTTCACAACGTCTAGAGACTCAACTGGAGCGGGTGGATCACCAAGCGGTGCATCAAGGACATAAGCCTTCTGGGAAGCCGTAAGGATAATCCTTAGATTACGGGCCCAGTCCACAAAGTTACTTCCATCATCTTTCAACTTAGCTTTCTCTAGGAACGCATTAAAATTCAGGGGTGCTACTGCGCGAGCCATGATCTACAACATAAATATTGCAAAGACAATTTAGACTATTGTTCAAGATAATGAGTTTAGTTAATCATATTACTTAAAACTCCCACTCAGATTGACATCCCTCCGGTCATTCGAGTGTAACATGATCCAAATCCACCAACTCAAGTCCGATCATCACGTGAGTTGAGGTGGTTTCAATGGTGAACATCTTCATGTTGATCATATCTACTATATGACTCATGTTCGACCTTTCGGTCTCTTGTGTTCCGAGGCCATGTCTGTACATGCTAGGCTCGTCAAGTTTAACCCGAGTGTTCCGCATGTGCAACACTGGCTTGCACCCGTTGTATGTAAACGTAGAGTCTATCACACCCGATCATCACGTGGTGTCTCGAAACGACGAACTTTCGCAACGGTGCACACTCGGGGAGAACACAATTTATCTTGAAATTTAAGTGAGGGATCACCTTATAATGCTACCGTCGTCCTAAGCAAAACAAGATGCATAAAAGGATTAACATCACATGCAAATCATAAGTGACATGATATGGCCATGAACTTGTGCTTTTGATCTCCATCTCCAAAGCACCGGCATGATCTCCATCGTCACCGGCATGACACCATGATCTCCATCATCTTGATCTCCATCAACGTGTCGCCATGAGGTTGTCGCGCCGACTGTTGCTTCCACGACTATTGCTAACTCATAGCGATAAAGTAAAGCAAAACGGCGAAAATAATTAAAGACAACTCTATGGCTCCTGCCAGTTGCCGTACTCATCGACATGCAAGTCGTGATATTCTATACAACACATGATCATCTCATACATCACATATATCTCATCATGTAATTGGCCATATCACATCACAACATACCCTGCAAAAACAAGTTAGACGTCCTCTAATTGTTGTTGCAAGTTTTACGTGGCTGCTATGGGTATCTAGCAAGAACGATTCTTACCTACGCAAAAACCACAACGGTGATATAAAAATTGCTTTTCAACCTTCTCAAGGACCGCCTTTGTCAAATCCGATCCGACTAAAGTGGGAGAAACAGACACCCGCTAGCCATCTTTATGCAACGAAGTTACATGTCAGTTGAAGGAACCGGTCTCTCGTAAGCGTACGAGTAATGTTGGTCCGAGCCGCTTCATCCCACAATACCGCCGAAACAAGAAAAGAACAAGGGAGGAAGCAATCTGAATATCAACGCCCACAAAACCCTTTTGTGTTCTACTCGAGATCTCATCTACGCATAGACCTAGCTCTGATGCCACTGTTGGGTAACGTTGCATGGGAAACAAAAATTTTCCTACGCACACGCAAGATCTATCCATGGTGATGAGCATCTACGAGAGGGAGAGTGAATCTACATACCCTTGTAGATCGCTAAGCAGAAGCGTTAAGAAACGCGGTTGATGTAGTCGAACGTCTTCGCGATCCAAATCGCAAGTCGTCCCTCGATCCAATCACGATCTAGCGCCGAACGGACGGCACCTCCGCGTTCAACACACGTACGGCTTGATGACGCCTTCACCTCCTCGATCCAGCGAGCGATGGTGAAGTAGTGGATGAGTTCCGGCAGCACGACGGCGTGGTGATGGTGGTGAGGAACAATCTCTGCAGGGCTTCGCCAAGCACTACGGAGATTGTGACGGGAGGAACTAGAGGGTTAGGGTTGCCGGCACACGGCTTGGGAAATCTTGATGTGATTCGTGTGCTAGCCCTGCCCCTCTATTTATATGTTGAGCCCTGGGGTCTAAACTTGGAGAGAAAGCCTCCACAAGGTCGGTTTTGCCCGCACAAGGTCGGTTTGGCCCGCACAGAAAGAGTCCCACTCGGATTCCAGCAGTACCGCGTACAAGCGGTAGTACTGCTCACGAGCGGTAGTACCGCTTCACACAAGCGGTAGTACCGCTTATGCGGTAGTACTGCCTTACCAGCGGTAGTACCGCTTAAGGCAACAGCAAAACTTCCTTTTGCACTTTCCAATACCTCGTGGGCTTTACCCCTTTGGCCCATATAAAGTGTTGCTGCACCCGAACACTTCGGTAAACACCCGGAACCCCTTCCGGAGATCAAAACACTATTATCACATATATCAATCTTTACCTCCGGACTCTTCCGGAGATCCTTGTCATGTCCGGGATCTTATCCGGGACTCCGAACAACCTTCGGTCACCAACACAATAACTCAACTATACTAATCGTCACCAAACATTAAGTGTGTAGACCCTGCGGGTTCGAGAACTATGTAGACATGACCGAGACACCTCTACGGTCAATAACCAATAGCGGGACCTGGATGCCCATATTGGTTCCTACATATTCTACGAAGATCTATATCGGTCGAACCTCTATGTCAAGGATTCAGTTAATCCCGTATGCTGTTCCCTTTGTTCTTCGGTATGTTACTTGCCCGAGATTCGATCGTCGGTATCTCTATACCTAGTTCAATCTCGTTATCGGCAAGTCTCTTTACTCGTTCCGTAATACAAGATCTCGTGGCTAACACTTTAGTCACATTGCTTGCAAGGCTCATTGTGATGTTGTATTACCGAGTGGGCCCTGAGATACCTCTCCGTCACACGGAGTAACAAATCCCAGTCTTGATCCATGCCAACCCAACAGACACCCTCGGAGATACCTGTAGAGCACCTTTATAGTCACCCAGTTACGTTGTGACGTTTGATACACACAAGGCACTCCTACGGTGTCAGTGAATTGCATGATCTCATGGTCATAGGAACAGATACTTGACATGCAGAAAACAATAGCAATAAACTGACACGATCATATGCTACGTTTATAGTTTGGGTCTTGTCCATCACATCATTCTCCTAATGATGTGATCCCGTTATCAAATGACATCTCATGTCCATGGCTAGGAAACCTTCACCATCTTTTGATCAACGAGCTAGTTAACTAGAGGCTTACTAGGGACACAGTGTTGTCTATGTACCCACACATGTATTTGAGTTTCCAATCAATACAATTATAGCATGGATAATAAACGATTATCATGAACAAGGAAATATAATAATAACCAATTTATTATTGCCTCTAGGGCATATTTCCAACAATATTCCTATCCGAATACGTCCCGCAGTCACTTGTTCCACTCCAGCAAGCCACGTCCCAAATAACATGTCGATGCTGGCTGGAGGAGTTATGTTGAAGGCTATATGGATGGAATGCCAAAGCAACTTAGCAAGCGGGCAATCAATGAATAGGTGTTGAATCGTTTCGTCGTTGTTACAAAAACAACATCATGGACTACCTACCCATCTTCGCTTGAGAAAATTGTCTTTGGTGAGAATCACTCTCTTGTGGACAAACCACATGAATATCTTAATTTTGAGTGGAACTTTAATTTTCCAAATGTGTATCGATCTCGGGAGTGGGCCAGAATTAATCAAATCAAGGTACATGGACTTCACCGTAAACACACCGTTCGTAGTAAGTTTCCATCTAAACGTATCAGGTTGGTCCGAAAGGTGCACATCCATCAATCTTCGCACTAGATGCAGCCAGGAAGTCCACCGTTCCCCCACGAGAGACCTCCTGAACTGGATGTGTAATGGCGACGATTGTATTACTGTAGCAACGTAGTCCTCCTTACGCTGTACAATATTATACAGAGAGGGATACTGCAAGGCTAGAGGCATCTCCCCTAGCCACGTATCTTCCCAAAACCTTGTTGTTGTACCGTTGCCTACAACAAACTTTGCTCTGCGAAATAAAGTATCCTTCGTTCGCATGAGCCCCTTCCTGAACGGCGAGTCATTAGGCCTACTAGTCACCTGAGCCAACGTCTTAGTTTGTAAGTATTTGTTACGAAGAATCTGTGCCCACATACCATCCGTTTCCGTGGACAACCTAAACAACCACTTACTCAGCAAACACTTATTTTTGATCTCCAAGTTCTCAATGCCAAGTCCCCCTTGGTCTTTGGGTCTACAAATGATGTCCCACTTGGTCAATCTATATTCGTCTTAACATCATCGCTTTGCCAGAAAAATCGGGATCGATAAAAGTCTAGCCTTTTCCGTACCCCTATGGGTACTTCAAAGAAAGATAACAGAAACATTGGCATACTAGTCAACACTGAGTTGATTAACACAAGCCGACCTCCATAAGACAAAAGTTTGCCCTTCCAGCAACTTAGATTTTTCTCAAATCGATCTTCAATACACTTCCATTCTTTATTCGTGAGTCTACGTTGATGAATTGGGATTCCATGATAACTAAATGGCAAGGACCCCATTTCACACCCGAACAATTGTCTATATGCGTCTTGTTCCTCTTTAGCCCTTCCAAAGCAGAACAATTCGCTCTTGTTAAAGTTAATTTTCAATCCCGACAATTGCTCGAAAAGACAAAGCACTAATTTCATATTTCTAGCTTTTGCGATGTCGTGCTCCATGAATATGATCGTGTCATCAGCGTATTGTAGGATAGAAACCCCTCCATCAACCAGATGAGGGACGAGACCACCTACCTGGCCATTCTCCTTGGCCCGCCCGATAAGTACTGCCAACATATCCGCCACTATGTTGAACAGAAGAGGAGACATCGGGTCTCCCTGTCTTAAACCCTTATATGTCTGAAAATAATGACCCGTGTCATCATTTACTTTAATCCCCACGCTACCCTGTTTAATAAAGGAGTCCACCTGGTTCCTCCAGGTCTCATTGAACCCCTTCATACGCATGGCTTGCTGGAGAAAGGGCCATTTGACCTTATCGTACGCTTTCTCAAAATCCACCTTGAAGATCACCCCATCGAGTTTCTTCGAGTGAATTTCATGTAGAGTTTCGTGTAAGACAACTACCCCTTCAAGTATATGTCTTCCTGGCATGAAAGCAGTTTGACTCGGTTGTACCACTGTATGGGCAATCCTTGTCAATCTGTTCGTGCCTACTTTCGTGAAAATTTTGAAACTCACATTTAAGAGACAGATGGGCCTAAACTGCTCAATCCCTACTGCCTCCTCCTTCTTTGGTAACAACGTGATAGTTCCAAAGTTGAGGTGGAAGAGCTGCAACTGGCCGTTAAAAAGGTCTTGGAACATCGGCATCAGATCATCTTTGATGATGTGCCATCATTTCTTATAAAATTCGGCTGGGAACCCGTCTGGTCCAGGTGCCTTATTCGGCTTCATTTGTGATATGGCCTCAAACACCTCCTTCTCAGTAAATGGTGCAGACAAAATCTCATTTTCGTCCGTCTGTAACTGAGGAATGTCCTCAACTGCGAGCTCGTCGAGCGACACAAAATTGTCCTCCGGCGGCCCAAAGAGTTGTTTATAGTAATTTGAGATGTATAGCTTGAGGTTTTCATGCCCCACTATCGTACCTTCATCTTGTTCTAACTGAATAATTTTCTTCTTCCTATGTTTGCCATTCGCAATCATATGGAAGAACTGAGTATTGTCATCACCCTGGACAACTTTAAGTGTCTTAGCCCTCAGAGCCCATTTTAGTTCTTCTTCTCTTAGAAGATCTCGAAGTTGCTTCTCTGCCTCAGATTTTGCGGCCTGTTCAGTTACGTGAAGCAGGGTAGATTCCGCTTTGAGGTCAAGGACTTCAATTAGATGGAGCAATCTCTTCTTTTCCTGTTTATATATCCCACTTTCGTTTCTGGCCCACCCCCGCAAAAATTGTCGCATATGTCTAATCTTATTCTGCCATCTTTCGACATTCGATCGGCCCCCACAATCTTTAGCCCATTCCCTTGCAATAATATCAAGAAACCCTTCTCTCTCGAACCAGCCAAGTACAAAAGAAAAGGAATTCTTATTCCCGAGATGTGTCGCGTCCCCTGAATCGACCAACAATGGTGTATGATCGGAAATAGCCCTTTGTAACGCCTGCACCGTTACCAGAGGGAACTTTTGTTCCCAATCAATACTTGTGAGTACTCGGTCCAACTTCTCATATGTTGGAACCGGCAGCGAGTTCGCCCACGTGAACTCTCTACCGGTGAGTTCTATCTCCCTCAAATTAAGGCTTTCGATAATAGCATTGAACATAAATGACCATCTTCCATCGAAGTTGTCATTGTTCTTTTCTTCTCTCCTTCGAATAATATTAAAATCGCCACCAACTAGTAACAGTAACCTTTTCGCCTCACAAATTCTCACCAAATCAGCAAGGAAGTCAGGTTTGAGCTCCGGTTGAGCTGCACCATACACAGCCACCAAAGCCCATCGGAAACCGTCTAGTTTAGACTTAACTCGAAACTTAACGGCAAATTCCCCTTGTATAACGTCCATCACTTCTAAAGTCTCACATTTAACCCCAAGTAGAATCCCTCCGGATCGTCCCCTTGGGGGTAAACAGTGCCAATCAAAGTCTACACCACCTGATAAGGTGCTACGAAATTGCGGCATGAAATTGTCTCTGCCCGTTTCGAGCAGGGCCATGAAATCTAGTTTATATTCTAGTGACGCTTCCGCAAGAAACCTTTTTTTAGCCAAGTCTGCTAGACCTCTGCTATTCCAAAATATTCCTTTCATTTGTCATCGTGGAATTTTTTCTTGAATTTGACTCTCGCGCTTCTACGAACCGCCGATGTAGGATAAACCTTCCTCTTCCAGGAACGTTTTGGTTTGTCATGCACCTCTTCCGCGTCCAAATGACCGGAAGAGGCCGGTTCAGTGCCAACAGGCTGCAGAGGTGCCTCATACACCTCTGAACCCGTATCATCTACCACATCCTCGGGCTCCGAGGATGGTATGAGATCATCGCACAAGCTCTCTAATGCCGTTATTCCCAAATTATTAATTTCATCATTATTCATTGGCTTTACCGCGGCAATATTCCGGATCATTTCTAAAGTTCTGTCAGCTTCTAAGTCTAACAAGTCATTGACCGATTTTGCTATTTCCTTCTCATTAGAACCCAGAGATATCCCTAAGTTGCCCGCTTTATCTATTATATCATGCTCAGAAAAATGTAGAATGGAACAACTCGTATTGACAGACATACTTGTAGTCGCTTCGATGCCACGAAGCTTGGCGGCCCGCATAGCACGCCCTAACTGCAGATCGTCAGCATCAGGTTGGGCCTGAATCCGGTGGCTCACGCGTCTATCGCCGGATGTCGGGTCCACGATCCCTCCATAGGCAATCACCTCCTCCATCGTCCATCCAGCCTGGACAGCGGCGCCTGCCATGTGCCCAACTGGTGCCGCCTCGACCATCGTGGGGGAGGCGGGAATGACCTTCGGCGAGGTACCCCCCACCGGTGCTTCCTTCCTCGCACCGTGAAGAGACGACGAGCTCGCCACCCCGGGAGTCGACGAAGAGGGTGACTGTGCGCGCAACTGAGAGGCTGGAGAGGGAGAGTGTAAGAGAGGGGCCACCTGCCCCTGACTCCCCACCCCCTCGGCCTCAGGCTCGACGGCCGGCCCAGGCTTCAGCGAAGCGGGTGCCGGCGCGGTCACCATCGATGACAGTGGGAGAGGGTGGCGGATACGGGCCTCCTGCCCGCGGCTCCCCACCCCGTCTGCCCCGATGGCTTGGGCCACCGGGCGCCCGTAGCAACCATCATCAACCGCGACAGCCGGGGCCGCCTGCAGATCCTCCCTCGGTGCCCCGTCCAATCGTGTCGCCGGCAACGACGGCAACACACACTCCGAGGTGTCCTCCATCTCCACTCTGTGGCTCCAAAGACGACTGAGAGCCGATGATGCACGAAAAGATCCGAACCGTAGCGTATCCATCGGTGTAGACGACGGAGCTGCCTCCTTGGCAGGCTCAGCCGTCGAAGAAGACTGGCCGTGGGGCCTCGAAGCGTCATTACGCTTATTATGCTCAGAATGTTTATCTCATTTACCTGTGCCACCATCACCCTCAGTCATATCAACATCATTCT
Organism: Elymus sibiricus; assembly: GCA_039707655.1. Classification (NCBI taxonomy): domain Eukaryota; kingdom Viridiplantae; phylum Streptophyta; class Magnoliopsida; order Poales; family Poaceae; genus Elymus; species Elymus sibiricus. The sequence continues at coordinate 315,105,142 of CM077676.1, forward strand.
GCCCATCTGCTTCCTGGAAAATCGGAGGTGTTTCAATGTCCACATCCAAATCATACATAACTCCTGCATAAGTCCATCGTACCACGTCCGGCATGAACTCAATATCTACTACACTGACGAGCAAACGCGCCACCCCATGCGTGCGAGTGAAAGGCATATCCACTTTCTCAGTCTTGCCAATAAGAGACCCAAGACTGCATGTCACCGAGTAGTCCATGAGAGGCTTAGGAGGAGCCCTCGAAAAACGAACCCAAATCTGAGATAACGGGGTCCCTTTTGGCGCCTTCTGCTTCCACTCATCGAACTCAAGAATGCAATTGCTGCTATGTACTCTGCACATGCCAAACTTAAGTAGACGTGCTAGATCTTCTAGCGTCGGGAAGTCCACCTTGTATGACTGATCCTCAAGTTTGACAAGCTCCCACTGAAAATTACCTGGGGCCAACTCACGCAGCTGTTGCACGATTTGCGCCTCAGTCATAGACCCATTAGTCACTTTGACCGCACCCGTTCTCGAAACATCCGTCGTGTGTGCGGGCGCAACAACACTAGGTGACTCAAAGAACATCAGTTCGGGACAGCAAACACCATATATCGTCACCACTGGCTTAGGCCCTAGGAGGAGTGGACACTCTCCAGACCCATGCAACGGTTTGAGACAAGCATCACAAAGCTCCGTGGTGCATTCAACAATAAAATGTCCCGGCTCGCCACAACGATAGCAAAACATTTTCTCTTTCTTGCGAGCCCACTTCGTAGCTCGTTCACCGTCAGACTTGTCAGAAGATTTATCATTCGCAGGCTCACGTCCCTTCGTCGTTTTTGCCTTGGCAGTAGGTACTTTCACGGTGCAAGAGCCTTCACCGTCGCCATTGCCTCTCCCGTCAAGGCTGAAGCAGGAGCCACGGCCGCAGTCTCCGAGGACGCCACGGGCTCCACCGGGGCCACGACGCTCACCACCTTAGCCGTAGGCGTCGGGATTGCTGGCGGCGGTGGCGGAGGAGAGCGGTACTGGGGTGGCCGCCTGCCACCTCCTCTACCCCCGCGGTAGCCCCGATAGCCACCACGGTAGCGGTAATCCGGACCAGACACCCCCTCCACAAAGTTGCCCGGAGGTCCATGGAAGGCATGGCCAGACCCGCCGTCGTTCTGCCATGCGTAGCCGCGGCCGCCGCCCGTTGACGACGAGCCCCGATGCATGCCTTCCCCATACACATTGTAGCTGTCGTCTCCCCACTGGCCTCGGGGAGGGTCCCGACTGCCGTACGCAGGGCCAGCGAAGTCTCTGCCCGAAGCATAATCGCGGCCACGCGCCGCCCCATGAGCATCTGCACCCGAAGCGGCCGCCCAACCATCCCTGATGGGTGGGGGATTTCGTTCCGAGCCATGCGTTGGAGCCCCCCTGGGCGGCGGCGGCGCAGCCTTGGGCGGCTACGGAGGACCGTTCCCGTGCCCGGCCATGACTGTAGACACGGACGAGGACAACAGAGGAATTCTAGCGGCGCGCCCCCGCGAGAGACTAGGGAAACCGGGACGAGCAACCCGGCGAACCCTAGCCGCCGTATGAGCATGAGTCAGCTCGCGATCGAGCGCTACTGCATGCGACGAAACTTGGGCCACGCCCACCAGATCGATCTCCTGGGCCTCACACCGGGCCACATACCCAGTGTCAGCCGGACCCAGTCCCGCAGCTGTTGCTTCCGGCCCACAATGGCCCAGCAACATATTCAAACGATCCAGCCTTGCCGCTCGGATCTTCTCTGTCCCGACGGCCGCCGGCGGCGGCGGCTGCATCACCGCCCGGCCCTTCTTCCCCTTCTTCCTCTTCGTGACCAAAGTCCACGAATCCGGCAAAAAACCCGACAAAGTAACTGGCGGTCGGCATCGGACCGATCCATGGTTTGACTCGCGGCGCCGGCGAGCTTCTGGAGGCGACTCGCCTGATCCTCGAGTTCTTGTCCACGCCCGCGCTCTCCCCGCGATCCAGCCGCCCCTCGGCCGTCATCACCAACGGTTTCGGCGACGCCACGAATGACGCCACCTCCTGACTCACATCCGCAGACGGCTCGTCCGCATCATCGTCTTCTCCATCCGCGAGGACCCAGAATCTGCCCCCAATCCGTGGATCCGGCTTCGCCTCACCAGGTTCAGACGACAAGTCGACGCACTCGATCTGATCCTCCTTGATGGACTGAACCTGCACAAACTGAGAAACAAAAACCTCAAACACGTCAATAATCAAGCACATACCTTCCGAGATCTGCTCATCTTCCTCCAGGTACCGGCCAGCAAGGATGTCCTCCTCCTGATCCCTCACCGTCGTCCACCGCGACGGTGGATGTGAGTGAAGAATTCCCTCCCGCCACTCCCCGGATCCTCGAACATCCACGAAACGAATCCGCCAACGCACCGGATCCGCCCCCTCAGACAGCACCGGTTCCCGAGCACAAGAGGATTCCAAGGCGGTGGATCCGCCAAGATCCAATGCCCGCGGCCGCGCCGGCGCTGCCGCTGACGCCGGTGATGGCGGCGACGATGGCGGTGGCTCAGGTGGCGGCGGCTCGGTCACTGCCTCCTCAGTCATCTCTCAGGCCTAACACTATCTAGTCTATAAAAATTAGGGGAGAATTTCACTTCCCCGGCCTCTGCACCAACTAGGATGCATACGGCCATTTTAGTATGAGTACCAAGATATACTTATGACGTGCAAACAAATAACCTGCTTAATTTACTTTAGTGATCTAAATTTACAAAATTAGTAAAATAGTGATCTGAATGTACAAACTAGGATATCTGTGACCTATTCGACACACTCGAACAGTGTTCAAAAACTGACAATGTAATTTACTTATATGTGAATGTTTACTCATAAATCTAGAAGTGGTTGGCAAGGTAAATGAGGGTAAAACTGAGAATATGTCACTCAAAAAAAAAAAAAAAACTGAGAATATGTCATCAATGTCACATGCACATGCCTCATGTTTGAATAAATGTTAAAAATATACGTTTGTATTCAACAGAGTGACTGAAGGAGTGTCAAACTATAAACGTGAGGATGCATATCTTAAGAGTTTATTCTGTTAATAGTACTAATTTACTTGCAAGTGGATTACTTTGGTTAGTTTTCACAAGTTATCAAATTGTAGGATTTTTTTTACCTTACCGCTTTGTAGCCCCTACCAAGGAATGTATGTACCGGATCATGCATTACTGGAAGTTGATCGTTGGGTGAAGGAAGAAGATGGATTGCCTGACAAACAGTTGCTCTCTACATATATTGAGATTTATGTACAGTACACTCACACTCATGATTCTATCTTCTTTAATGCCTACTTTACGATTTTGAAAGCTTATTACATATATTCTGTGAAATTGTTTTTCCAGACTATTAAACTTCTATAATTCAAAGTTAATTGTATTTGTTCTGTTTTGGCAGCTCTAACAGATAGACAGAGTTCTCAGCTGGCTGGGAAGACTTGACAAGAGGCACAGGTAAAATAAACCATCTCTTGTGACTCTCAAGATATGTATCCAGAGGGCAAGTCAGGTCTTCAAATGCTGACTGAATATTCCATGGCCTCTGTTCTTCTTGCTAGGTGGATTACTACTTCCTTGGATGTTTTCAGGTTATTATTTCATTGCTCCCCTTTACCGGCAAGCATTCTCATCTTCTGGTCACTTGCCTAAGAAACAACTGCTATCTTGGTTTGGTTTGCTCTTGCAGAAAATAAGTGAAATGTGCAGACCGACAACATGGACGGCGGGTCTTGCGACTCCCAGCGCCCTCAACCCCCCAGTGATCCTCTCTCAATTTGATCTAGCCGACAAAGTTTTATTAAGTACTGCAACCAAACCAAAATTTGTACACCAAAACCTGAATGATATATACATGTAAATATGCCATGTGCTGCAGATGTCAATCGTGGATGCGGAAAATACCTGGGGAGTAGAGAATCGCAGAGAATAATACACAATTGTAACAGTGAGAAAGAAATGTATTTTACTGAAAGTACCAAGCTCTGTTTCTTCTATAATTTTTAGGTTAGGTGTTGCCTATAAACCTACCATGCAATGTACTCCCTTCGTCCTAAAATAAACGACTCAACTTTGTACTAATTTTGGGACGGAGGGAGTAATATATAACGCTATGTATGAACATCATAACTAAGTATCTATTTTCTTATGCTTCAAGGATTTTATAATCGGTCTTTAAATATTCTTACTTGCATGGTTTGAAAGCTTGGTTCGCTCGCGCCCTTTGCGCCATCGGCGCAACGGGTCATCTAGTATATTACAATGCCGAGGACGAGACAACCCATAGACCCCCAAAGTTGGCACGACCCATGCAACACCATGGCCCAAGCAAATGGGGGCAAGAGGGAGGGATGGTGATGAGGGGACAGTGGAGGTGGCTTGGGTTAGAACACAGCCCGGCTTCCAAAAGTAATTGCACTATATATGTAAAATGTGCGTCGCTTTCGCAGTGATGGTGGTGGTGGTCGCTTGTTGACGACTTATTAACCGACTAAGCAAGCTTTTTTCTCTCTCTCCATCGATCTCTATCTCTCTTTACATAGATTCTACACGCGCTGTAGCTAGTTGCAGATCTCCACTCCACGCGTGCCTGTAACTTGTGGACCTCATGTTTACATCAGGTTCAAGTTCTTGATCGCAGCATGCGCTCATGATCTTTTGTGTATATAAATAGGTTATAGCTCACAAGCTCCTCTATAGCAACCAGGCCTAGCATCAACGAGTATCATCTACTCCCAGGAGGGAGTAGCTCTTTAATTTGGTGAGTCCATTATGTTCATATATATTCCCAGGTAGTACAAATATGCCTTGTGTTGTTATAGTCGTCTGCTATGATCGTCGTTTGTTGCAACATCTGTCATAATCATATCTCATATCTGATCCATCAACCTGCGGACTGCGGTGTATGCATGGCAGCCATACATAGTTCCTTTTTATTGGTACATGTATTATGTTATGTGGGAGGTCCTGAAGGCTGTAGGTGACAGAGAAGGGTCAGTACTATCTGCTAGTATCTGGATGGTGGATGTGAGTGAGATCAGCCGGCCCTGAAGTGCACTCCAAGCTAGCTAGCTAGGAGACCCTCTCTCTACCTTCCAAAAAGCTTCACTTCACTACACACCGTCCAAAAACTAGTACCACTTTGGATTTGCACTAAATTTCGTTCCTGCTTTGGTATGTCACAAGCTGATCGAGCCAGCCCTGTCGTCCTAATCAACTGATCAGTCCATGTCTCATGTCTGAAACCGAAATAGTAGCTATTAGGTACTACGTACTGTACAATACACGGATTGTCTAGATAGCTACCTAGATTTTCTCCTAAAAGAATGATGTCTGCAGTCTGTATGTACTGTATTGTATGTACGGGTACGACTCCTTTAGGTGTGGTGCAACAACTAATTAGGTCGGTATGCCATCTTGAATTCCATTGCATGAGGAGTGCAGTGCATGCCTTCCTATTTCTAGGAGCTTTTCTCCCTGCCTGGCCCATTCAGATACACATGCACATGCTCGCTCAGGCTTGGGACTGAACCTGAACCTGGTAGCTTTTGCGTGTTCTAGAGCAGAGAGCACCGTCGTCTTCTGATCGTGCGATCGAGGTGGTCTGGCAATGGAGGAGTCCTCTTGCAACACGGTGCCCCCGGGGTTCAGGTTCCACCCCACGGAGGAGGAGCTTGTCGGCTACTACCTCGCCAGGAAGGTCTCCTCCCACAAGATCGACCTCGACATCATCCAGGAGGTCGACCTCTACCGGATCGAGCCGTGGGATCTCCAAGGTACGTAGTTCGTTCGCCACTTTGTAGATCCTCCAGAGCTCGATGGTTTGCAGTGGTTAATGGAGGCTGACCGAGCTGTATATATGTTGATTGATAGAAGAGAGGTGCGGCAAGTACGGCGGCGGAGGAGGAGGGCAGGAAGATCCGACGACGGAGTACTACTTCTTCAGCTACAAGGACCGCAAGTACCCCAGCGGCACGCGCACCAACCGCGCCACGGCCGCCGGCTTCTGGAAGGCCACCGGGAGGGACAAACCGGTGCTCTCCTCGTCCTCGTCGTCTCCGGCGGCCGTGATCGGCATGAGGAAGACGCTCGTCTTCTACCGCGGCCGCGCCCCCAACGGCCGCAAGACCGACTGGATCATCCACGAGTACCGCCTCCAGTCCAACGAGCACGCGCCCACACAGGCATGCAAACATGCATCAATTAAGATTCAAGATCCATCTCCATCCATGCATGCATGGAATAGTTTCTCTTCTCTGCCTTGTCGATCTAATTCAGCAACGAATTTTGTTTTTCAATTGCAGTGCTAATTAATTTTGTGGGTTAATTTGATCGTTCAGGAGGAAGGGTGGGTGGTGTGCCGCGCGTTCGTGAAGCCGGTGCCCAACCAGCAGCACAGGCTGTCCTACGGCGGCGGCGGGTACCCGACGATGAACGGCAGCTACAGCTCCGCCTCCAATTACTACTACGACAACCCTAACGCGCGGCTGATGGTCTCCGGCTGGGGTCCGCCACATGATCAGCATGCTCTGGCGGCGGAGTCCAAGCAGCAGGTGCAGCTGTTCTCCTCCGACATGCCGCCGCCGCTCCAGAGCCCGACCTTCGACGGCGAAGGCGAGGGCGACATTTCGCAGATCAGCGGTGGGTGCAGCAGCGCTGATCAGCAGCTGGCGGCTGCTGCTGGGACGATCGACTGGAACCTGTGGAGCAGCTTGCTGCCGTCCACGGCGCCACAGCTCTTCCACGGCCAGACAATGACGCCGCCGCCGGCAGCCAATTCGAGCTCCTCCAAGAACACTTAACGATGTATATTTGATCCGGAGGATTCAGAGTATCTTGACTGATTAATTGTTGACAATTTGATCATACGACGGAGTATGTATGTTTGACGACTACTTGCCATGTTTACATGTGGCTAATTAGTTTCCACTTTGATTCTAGGTCATAGGATGATATATACAAATATACTTACAATACATCAACATATATATGTAATTTCAGTAATGGGATTTCGAACTCAGGATTGATCAACCCTAGTTAGCTAACTAGTATTTCCTTTGTTGTGTCAATTTCTCCATATGAAGCTCACATCACTACATTATTGTATACTTGCATTGGCACGTATAAAGAGCGATTTTATTGAGTTGTTTGGAATTTTGTCAACACAATAAGACATATATTGTCTTTCTTTCTTTCTTCTTCCTCCCGTTTTCCCCCCTTCTTCAACCGTTCCTTCTCCCACAAAATCGACTTATGAAAATTGCAAATTCGGTCAACTTATATATACTATTGTGGACTTACATTGATCTTCCAACATATGTACTATTAAGTTGTTTGCCTAGCTTAAATAGCATTTGTGTGGAGGACAGAGGATCAATGAACTTTGGGCGCAACCGTTTGGAGATCCACCGATGGGATGTGATTAAGTTATTTTATCTTGTTGGAGCCTGGTTGCTTTGAGCTTTCAGCTTTACTTATTTAGTTATATGAATGATACTACTCCCTCGAATTAACTGTCGCTGAAATGAGTGAATCTAAACTCCGTTCGGAATTAATTGTCGCTAAAACGAGTGAATCTGGTTGTATTTTTTAGATGAATATGTATGCATGCTTGATACTCTAAACTTAATAATATGTGTTTGTGTGTATCCTCTGAGGATGGGGTAAACTAGCCCTTCTTTTTGAAAAGAAAAAAAAAGGCTTACATAACACGTACATACATCATCTTGCATTGCATATCCAAGTGCTTGTGTCGTGTGCACCTTAAGCCTATAGGGTGTTAGATGGTTTCTATTCCATCATCTAATCTAAAAATATACATTCTTGGATATCTATGCATGTCCTTGTCCATATGGTACGCAGAACCTAGCCGTGCAAGTGCACGAGTAATCAGTCTAGTTTGCATATTGCGTGACTTGAGAGATTGGAGCGGCCGCCGATAGCAACATCCACTAATCATAACACCAGATGGTACTCCTTCTGTAATGATCGATTTTGATCTTCCGTGATTCATGTGTTGATTTATAAAGGACCCATCACTCAAAAGTACTAATTTCCAGTTGCATGACTCTACCATATTAGAAGAATCATATAAGTGATGGTCAAACTTCTTAAGGCAGAGTAGTCAGAGTGAAGTAAGAGAACTGATAAAGAAGAATTCCAATCATGAATCATAGCTGGCTTTATCTATTTTCCTAAATTTGTATTTTTAGTCCTTTTTTCTTTAAAAAGTTTTAGAGAGATCTAGATGTAATTTTTGTTATTTCTGGTGTTCGTTGTACTGTTGTGATTGATGAAAAATAGATCGGAAGTTTTTCCGCCAAAAAACCTTAGTGCGCGACATAATTTTCCATCTAGAATATAGAAGAGAAATGATTAAGAACAAGAAGCAAACACAAGATCAGTAGTTGTTTATCTCCGTAAGTTAGAGCAATAATCAGCTTATTGCAAGGATGCTTGGGCGTGTGTAACCAATAGCTTCTGAACAACATTCCGTACTAATAAAATAAAAATTCTAATTAATCAAATTGGTTCTATGGTGTAGTGGTTAGCACTCCAGACTTTGAATCTGGCGACCTGGGTTCGAATCCCGGTAGGACCTTTTTTTTCCTTTATCTCTTGTTTCTCACATGACTTCCATTTTTTTAACTTTTTTTTGGCACTGTTTGGCTCCCATGGACTTGTGCTTGTAGTGCTGCTAATGAAAAACATTTACAGTCAATTTATGCTTTTTTTAGATAGGAAGTTGTCGCTCGATTTTAGAATGAGGCCCTTAGTGGTTGTTTGGATAAATAGGATTAACGCCTAGTTTTAACAAAACACATTTTAGTTGGATTTTTTCAGAAAACTAGTTTTTACTAATAATTCAGTTAGGAACAAGTATACACAAAACCTTGTTGGGATGATAAAACATGTTTAAACACAAGGGCTGCACCGTCGCCGCCGCGTAAGAGATGAATGCCTCCAGTTGGATGCCGGCCATCCCGTCGTACTTCCTGGATGGGGTCCATCATTGTCGCGGCCGAAGAGAGAGTAGCGCCGCAGCTGGTCGGTTTGGACGACATCATCGCCGGTTAATTGTCGTTTTTCCATAAACTCAGTTTTTCAGTTTTAGTAAAACCAAGATTTACTTATCCATGGTTTTGTTATGTTAACCAAACATAGTTTTAGTTTGTTGTAACCGAAAACACGTGTGTAGGCCAAACTGGTTTGGTAAAATCCCATTATCCAAACAACCCCTTAGGGCACGTCGCGGACACTTAGGACGAGCGCCAGGGTCAGATTCCCGGCGAATTAGCGGTTAATTTGTAGAATCCCGGTGTTAAGTTAGGCATCGACGCAAGAGGATGCGTCGAGCGCTTGCGTGTTCCGCTGCCCGTTCGAAGCGTAGTTTAATTTAGGCCACACAAAAAACACACAAAAGGCTTCCCCGACCCCCGCGTCGCCTAGCTCTGGCGGCTCGGGGGAATACCTAACCTCCAGCCGCCAGCCCTTCCCCATCGACTCCTCCCGCCGCCGCTGCCGCTGGCCGCTGCCGCGGTGGCGGCGGGCCCCGCTCCCGAAGAAAGGTGGGGATCTCCGGCCGTCCGTGGGCGGCGGTGCGCGTGCGCTTGGGCGCAGCTTTGCGCTGTGGGGAGCTGAGGCGGCGGCCTCGGCCCGGGCTATCGGCGCGGCCGGGGCGTGGACTGCGTGCGCGGCAGCGCGCGGCTGTGGCTGCGCGCGTTGGTCACGGCAGCGCTCAGCGCTGGATGCGCGCGCGGGGCGTGGATCGACGGCTGGGTGTGGTGGCGGCTCGTGCAGGCTTGGCGCGGCAACCCGCAGGCCGTGGCGGGCGGCTTCTCCGGAGCACGTGGTGTGCTGTGGGTGCCCCTGCTCCTCCTCTGTTCTGCTGCTTCGGGAGAGTGGCTTCGATCTGGATCGGCGTGTCTCAGATCTTGTTGCTTCCTCTCGCGATGTGGCGTGGGTGCTGCGGTGGTGGTGGTCGCGGTGGTGCTACGGTGGTGGACGGCGGCTACGACCGGGGAGGTGGTGCGTGTCTGGTCGCGGTGGATCGAGGGATCCCGCGGCTGGAGTAAGGTTGCTCTCAGCAGGGGTGGTGGTTGGCGGGCGGTGGTCGGTGGCGGCTGGTGGTCGGCGCAACTCCGGGAGAAATCCTTGCTCCGGTCTTCATCGGAGCCGGCGACGGCGCCGCTCGCGGGTGCCGCGATCTTTCTTGGAAGCGTCGTCGTGGAGGTGCTCCTGCACCTCCCCACGGCTTTGGCTCCGGAGGGAAACCTCAGATCCGCTGGATCGGGCGATGGAGGCGTCTTCGCGTCTTTCTCCTCCTTGGGGGCATCGTCTCGGAGCCGGCTACGACTGGGAGACTGGTGGATTGCGGCATCTTCGCCGTGGATGGCGGCATCTTCGCTGCGTGGTTTGCTGAGGTGGGGCGCTGGTTCCTGTTTGGCAACGATGATGTCGTCGAGAGGAGCTCAGGTCGCGGCGTGGACTTCGGTAGTCGGTTCTTCCCGGCATGTCCGAGGTGCTCTTCTGTGGGCACGGTCGGCGCAAGTCCTGCATATTTCCCTGGTGAGGCTCGTCGTCAAAGTCGGAGCTGTCGGTTGCTTGCGCGTGTGGCCATCCGGTGGCATGTGCCGCCGTGGCTTCTATGCAGCTGTTTGCAGGTTGGCTTCGAGGTTGGAGCTCTACGGTGAAGTCGGAGTCGCTCGTTCGAGGCAACCGGTGATGACGATGACGCTTGCGACTCCTCGGCGAATGCCTTTCTTCTTTGCAGGTTTGTGTCCCATGTCGGTGGCCAGGTTGGCCGGTGGTGCCCATGTCATGTGGGTTGAGTTGTATCGGTTTTAGCCCGGTTTTCCGCCAATTAACCGGGCAATTCTCTTCTTCTTAATCAATGAAAATGGCAAATCTTTTGCCTCGTTTCAAATAAAATAAAATAATTTAGGCCACACAATTAGCGGCTGCCGTTGCAAGTCTAGGCGCTTAGGTGTTTCTTATTTATTTTATAATCTTAATTTTTTCTGGTAAGCGCCTATATTAGGGTCTAGTGTTGTAGATGCCCTTAGGGCACCCACAATGTATGCCAAATTCATTTTTTTAACTTTATCTCTTGTTTTTCACATGACTTTCATTTTTTTCACTTTCTTTTTGGCAATGTTTCGCCACCCATGGACTTGTACTTTTAGTGCTGTTAAGAGCATCTACAGCCGGACTTAGCAAATATGACCCCCTAAACGCCCGCGTGACCGGGCGCGTCCGTTTTGAGCCCCTATTTGTCCGTCTGCGCAGCCACACTCCTCATTTTCTTCCTCGTATGTCCGGTCACTTGCACGTGATTGGTGGAGATGAAGAAAGAGAAAGAAAATAACGAATAAAGAAAGAGAAAAGGTGGTCTGGGGTGAGGCCGCGTCCTACGTGGCGGACTGACCGGGTGCATCCGGGCGCGTCGCGAGCCCTCATATCCTCCCTACATTTGTCCTCAATATGAGGGTTCACGGACAGCCCGGACGTATAGGGATGATATGAGGGGTCCGGTTGGGTCACTTTTTTTCCTTCTCTCTCCTTTCCGGTCACTTACCGGGCGCGTCCGCGGGCGTATGAGAGAGGGTTTGAGGCGTCCGGCTATAGATGCTCTAATGAAAAGCGTTTACTATCAATTTATGCTCTTTTTAGATAGGAAGTTGTCGCTCGATTTTAGAATGAGGCCCTTAGTGATGGGGTCACCTACTAAGGTAGGGTCATAGACCTGACATCTAGGGCCTACCTAGGGCCCCACACCATCATTGGTGGGTCCCCGGACCACAGGCGCATTCGGGTGCGCAACCTTAATTATCCACTCGGATGCATCAACGACACTCGGATGTCTCCCACCAGTCGGTCAGAGCAGAATCACTCGGACACGGGAAGGCGTACAGGCGACGTGGGAGCCATAACGGTCGGGTAGCTTTATGTTGATCTTTAAGTGTAGTTATAGTTGCCGTTACCAGTAACGGCCGTAGTTACACTCCTTTATTTCCCTTGCGACGTGGTATTGATGGCCGAGGTGTACTCTATATAAGCCTCCCTTCAACTCCATGGCAGGGGTTCAGCACTCCTTGTAATTCTATACCCCAAGAGAAAACACAAGCCTCCGGGCACGAGACGTAGGGCTATTACCTCTCCGAGAGGGGCCTGAACTCGCTAAATCCGAGTGATACGCTTGCGCCGTAGCTAGGCTCTACCCATCGTTCGTACCCCTAGTACTCATTGTCAGGTTCGTAGTCTCGACAGTTGGCGCCCACCGTGGGGCAGTGCGTCTAGCGATTTCTGGCGCAAGTGGGATTTTAATCATCATCATCATGATTTACGGCGGCGAGATCCGATTAGGCGCTCTCAGCTTCGTCGCCGACGATTCGGCGTGGCTCCAGGAAGCCCCGCTGGATGTGGAGTCGCTGCCCGTCCGAGGCGTTGTGCACTTCCGCGCAGCATCCTACAGAGTCCTTCTCCGACAGCCGTCGGTCCCGTATCGGGCGGCACCCCTTCTTCCAGTAGGGCACCGTCGCAAGCGTTTCGGACGCTCGCCGCTCTAGCGCTGGGTCAAGCACGTTGTGGCCGTCCAGGCCGCGGCAGCACAAGTGTCGGTGCTCGAGCCCGATGAGTCCGTCCTCGATCTATTCCTCGCCACACCTGAAGAGGTGTCGGACGAATCCGAGTGCGAGAGCAACGGCTCTGTGGCGAAAGTTCTTATGGCCGGGGGAGAGCCCAGCAGTCCTCCGGGATTCAACGGCGCTCGCGATGGCCTCGAAGGCGCCTCACACGATCGCGTCGGCGATGATCTGAGAGGCGATCACTCCCCGCGCCACAAGCAGTATGTTCTGCAGCCCCTCACTGGGGAGTAGAGGGAAGAGCTCCGGCAGAGGAACGATCAAGTTCTTCGCACCCCCATCACGGGGACGACTCCTGAGGCCCTGGCCATGGAGTCGACGCGTTTGGCCACTCTGGCTGAACGCGACTGCCTTGAGCGGCTGCAGAGGGAGTTGGATGATCGTGGCCGACAACAGCAACCTAGTTCCAGTCGGCATCGGCGGCGGCTGTTCCCAGGCGATCAGAAGTCCTCAACACCCCACTGTAGAATTTGGCGGCAGCAACCCGGATCGCTGACTCCGGCTCGGCCGCTGGAGAAGGTATTCGGCAGATCCGCGCCCTGTTGAAAACTGCTATGTTGCAGAATGCGGCAGCATCCCAGTCATGGAACCGTATCCACTGCGCGTCGGTCCGCGCAGAGACGGTTCAGTTGGCTCATAGTCCCCTTGCATCCGGGAGGCGCAGAGATCAGTATGGGGATCGGAGGCGTGACCAGATCACCCCACCTCGGCGGCACGATGGTTATCATCGCACTCGGACGCCCCCTTCGCGGGATATCACATACGGGCGCCACCCTATGATGACAGGCGGCCGTACGAAGATGACCGAAGGCCCAGCCCTCACCGCCGTCCGGATGACCGTAAAGACCCGCAATTTGATGCGAGATCCATTCTCGTACAGTACCTGGTCGATCGGAATAGAGCTAGCCGTGATGACCAAGACAGAGATCGCCCGAGTGGATCCTCCTCAGGGCCCATGTGTTTCAGCAGATACATTTGGACTGCTGACATCCCTGCCAACTTCAGGTTGGCGATAGGAATCAGCAAATTCACTGGCGAATCGAAGCCAGAGACTTGGTTCGTATATTACCGAGTGGCCGTCCAGATTGGCGGTGGCAACAACAATGTGGCCATGAAGCACTTGCCCCTGATGCTCGAAGGGTCAGCGAGAGCATGGCTCAACCATCTTCCTGCTAGCAGCATATACTGTTGGGACGACCTGACCCGAGTCTTCGTGAAGAACTTTGAGGGCACGTACAAGCAGCCGGGTGGTTTGTCGGAACTGCAGCACTGTGTGCAGAAAAACAATGAAACTCTCCGAGAGTACATTCAGCGTTGGACCACTCTGCACAACACAGTGGAGAATGTCACAGAGCACCAGGCTATTTGCGCTTTCAAGGCGGGAATCAAGTACCGCGAGCTCATCTTAAAGTTTGGCCGAACTAAGACTCCCACCCTCAGACGAGTGATGGAAATAGCCAGCCGATACGTCAATGGCGAGGAAGAAGACCGGCTGCGGAGTGGCAAGGGACGAGCTGGACACGCCCATCTGTCGGGCAACAACTCCAACAAGAAGCAGAAGCGGAAGACCGAAGCGGCCGACAACGCTGAAGCTGCGGCTCTAGCCGTACAGGGCAAAGGCAAGGACCAGCCCAAACAGAAGAAGTCTTGGCCCGCCAAGAAGAAGGATCACTCGGGCGGCGACATTCTTGATCAGCCGTGTCAGATCCACACCAAGACAGATGAAGACGGTAATCTGATATTGCCGAAGCAAACCACTCGAGGCTGCCGGCTATTAAAGTAGACGATGAAGGAAGATGGTTCTGACGATAAGGACCAGGACGACAACAATGGGGGAAGAAGCATGCTTCTGGTTACCCCCAAGTGGAAAAAGTCCTGATGATCTTCACGGACGTCAAAAGCAAGAGCCGACTGAAGGTCATAAATCGAGAGGTGAATCTGGCCATGCCAACGGTCACCAAATACCTCGACTGGGCTCAGACCCCTGTCACATTCGACCAGTCGGATCACCCAGCCCACATACCGACCCCAGGGCGGCAGGCGCTAGTGGTCATCCGGCTGTCAGTGGCGTCCGACTACGCAAGGTCCTCATGGACGGCGGCAGCGGACTGAATATCCTCTACGCCGACACACTGAAGGCAATGGGCATTCCGATGTTCCGACTGAGCGAGAGCAACATGCAGTTCCACGGGGTAATCCCCGGAAAGAAAGCGGAGTCACTCGGACAGATTGCCCTGGACGTCGTGTTCGGTGACGGGAAGAATTACAGAAAGGAAAAGTTGACCTTTGAGGTTGTGGACTTCCGCAGTGCTTATCATGCCATCCTGGGTAGGCCTGCCTACGCACGTTTCATGGCCAGACCATGTTATGTGTATCTTAAGCTTAAGATGCCAGGGTCGAATGGCGTGATCACTTTCTCAGGCAACCGAAAGCTGGATGAGGAGTGCCTCCAGCAGGGCTCCAAAATAGCTGACGAGCAGATGGCTATGGCGGAGCTGGACGAGTACAAGAAAGCGGTGGACTCGAGTGATTTGTTGAAGTCCAAAAAGCCAGCGACTGAATCTGCATTCCAGTCGGCTGGCGAGACAAAGCAAGTTCATGTCCATCCCAACGACCCGAATGCCCAGCCCACCAACATATCCACTACGTTGGACAGCAAATAGGAAGCCGAGCTCATCCAGTTCCTCCGTGAGAACTGGGACATCTTTGCATGGAAGCCGTCTGACATGCCGGGTGTTCCCAGGGAGCTGGCTGAGCATAGACTCCGTGTTGACCCAAAGGTCAAACCAGTAAAGGAGCACCTCTGACGCTCTTCGACCGAGAAGCGCAAGGCGATTGGTGAAGAAATTGCACGGCTCCTGGCAGCCGAATTCATCCGTGAAGTGTACCAATCCGAGTGGCTCACCAACGTCGTCATGGTGCCCAAGAAGAATAACTCCCTCCGAATGTGTATTGACTTCAAGCACATCAATTGGGCCTGCCCTTAGGATCACTTTCCGCTCCCCCGCATAGATCAGATAGTCGATTCTACCGCCGGGTGTGAGCATTTGTGTTTTCTGGATGCGTACTCCGGGTACCACCAGATCCGAATGTACGGCCCTGATGAAATAAAAACAACATTCATCACCCCATTCGGGTGCTTCTGCTATATTACGATGCCATTCGGACTGAAGAACGCCGGGGCGACTTTCCAGCGTATGATTCAGAAATGCTTGCAAAAGCAAATCAGTTGGAATGTGGAGGCCTATATGGATGACATCGTGGTCAAGAATAGGAAAGGTTTTGACCTCCTAGCTGACCTCGCCGAGACCTTCGCAAACCTGCACGTATTTGGAATAAAGCTCAACCCGGCCAAGTGCACTTTCGGGGTTCCGGTGGGCAAGTTACTCGGTTTCCTCGTTTCCGAACGTGGGATCGATGCTAACCCCGAGAAGATCGGCGCTATAGTCCGAATGAAATAACCAGAACATCTTCATGACGTACAAAGACTCACGGGCTGTCTGGCAGCCCTGAGCAGATTCATTTCACGACTTGGTGAAAAAGCCCTGCCGCTTTACTGAATCATGAAAAAGTCAGACAAATTCGAGTGGACAAATGAAGCACAGGCTGCGTTCCAGGAACTCAAAGCTCTGCTTTCCACCCAGCCGATGCTTGTTGCTCCCGGCAGCCGAGAGACTTTGCTCTTGTACATCGCGGCCACCAATCAAGTGGTTAGCACCGTGCTCACGGTGGAGCGAGAGGAACAGGACAAAGCCCTCAAGCTGCAGCACCCGGTCTACTACATATCAGAGGTCTTGACCCCTTCAAAGCAGAGATACCCGCACTATCAGAAGCTGGTCTACGGCATATACCTAACTACAAATAAGATGG
Source organism: Elymus sibiricus (assembly GCA_039707655.1). Lineage (NCBI taxonomy): Eukaryota > Viridiplantae > Streptophyta > Magnoliopsida > Poales > Poaceae > Elymus > Elymus sibiricus. The sequence goes on from CM077676.1 coordinate 315,121,689, forward strand.
CTCATTACTTTCAAGAGCACTCGGTCACAGTGGTCAGCGATGCTCCACTGTCTAAGGTTATGAATAACAGAGATGCAACAGACCGAGTGGCCAAATGGGCTATTGAACTCCTCCCTCTGGACATCAAGTTTGAAGCCAAGAAAGCTATCAAGTCCCAGGCTCTAGTGGATTTTCTGGCCGAGTGGACGGAACAACAGTAGCCGGCCCTGAGCCTCCCCGAGCACTGGACCATGTTCTTTGATGGCTCTAAGATGCTTCATGGCTCGGGGGCTGGAGTAGTCCTAATCTCTCCTAAGGGAGACCGTCTCAGCTATGTGCTACAGATTCACTTCGACTCCTCCAACAACGAGGCCGAGTACGAGGCCCTCCTATATGGCTTGCGAATGGCCATCTCACTCGGCATCCGCCGACTGATGGTTTATGGTGACTCGGATCTTGTGGTGAATCAAGTGATGAAGGAATGGGACATCCGCAGTCCGGCCATGACGGGATACTGCAACACAGTCAGAAAGCTTGAGAAGAACTTTGAAGGGTTGGAGTTGCATCATGTGCCTCGTCTCAAGAATCAAGCAGCCGATGACTTGGCCAAGATTGGCTCCACTCGGAGAGAAGTACCCAAAGATGTGTTCCTAGAGCACTTACACTCCCCGACGATCAAAGAAGATCCGTTTGTGGAGGAGCCCCCGCAACCAGTTGGACCTTCCAATCCGACTGTAGTCGACATTCCAGCGGTGATCGATTTGGTGCATGAAATACTGGTGATCATACCCGAGTGGACCGAGCCATACATAGCGTACCTGCTTAGGTAGGAGCTCCCAGATGACGAGGTAGAAGCCCGCCAGATCGTCCGCCGATCAAAGGCCTTCACCGTCATGGGAGATCAGTTGTACAAGAAGAGTACCTCCGGAGTCACTCAGCGCTGCATCTCACCCGAAGAGGGGCAGCCGATCTTGCAGGAGATTCACTCGGGAACCCGCGGGCACCACGCGTCCTCTCGGACGCTGGTCGCTAAAGCGTTTCGGGTAGGCTTCTACTGGCCCCGCGCCAATGAAGCAGCCAGAGACATAGTTGAGCAGTGTGTTGGGTCCCAATTCTATGCAAATCAGTCGCACAAACCAGCGTCCGCGCTGAAGACAATCCCGCTCACGTGGCCGTTCGCCGTATGGGGGCTATACATGGTGGGTCCCATGTGGACTGGCGCTAGCGGGTACACTCATTTGTTGGTGGCAGTGGACAAGTTCACCAAGTGGATCGAAGCTAAGCCCATCAAGAAGCTGGACTCAACCACTTCCATCAATTAAGTTCATCAAAGAGATAGTCTTCAGATTTGGAGTCCCACACAGCATCATCACTAACAACGGGTCGAACTTCGACTCGAATGAGTTCCATGAGTTTTGCTTCTCTCAAGGCACTCGGGTGGATTACGCCTCCGTAGCTCATCCGCAGTCGAATGGACAAGCTGAATGGGCGAATGGAATGATACTTCAAGGCCTGAAGCCGCGCCTCATGCGCGATCTGAAACATGCTGTTGGAGCTTGGGTCACGGAGTTGCCATCCATCCTCTGGGGTCTGCGGACGACTCCAAATCAATCAACGAACCGCACTCCTTTCTTCATGGTGTACGGCTCAGAGGCTGTATTGCCGAGTGATTTACTTCACAATTCCTCCCGAGTGGAACTGTACTCAGAAGCAGAAGCTGAAGAAGCACGTCAGGATGGCCTCGACCTCCTGGAGGAAGAGCGTGAACTAGCACTCATCAGGTCGACTGCTTATCATCAAGATCTGCGCCGCTATCATGACAGACAAGTCAGAGGGCGGGCCTTTCAAGAAGGTAATTTGGTCCTCCGACTGGATCAACAGAAGCCCCACAAGCTGGCCCCCTCATGGCAGGGACCCTTTGCAGTTTCAAAGGTCCTGAACAATGGAGCGTATAGACTATACAATTTCAGCAAGGGCATAGAAGAGCCCAGAGCTTGGAATGCGAACCTGCTCCGCAAATTCTACACTTAGAATGAAATAAACATTGTAATAGTTTTCCAAGTGAAATTCGATGAATAAAAGTCTTACTTTTCCTGTGTAAACATCGAATTTGGCTACATGTTTCGGCTCACTCTGGTGACATTGTCACTCGGAATCTAGATCACCCCCAACGGGTACACTTAGCTGCGATCCAGCTTTCGCCTAAGTTAAAAAACATCTCCGAGTGAGAGCTTCCTCTTCACTCGGGGGCTTAGCTGCGAACCAGCTTTCGCCTAAGTTAAAAAACATCTCCGAGTGAGAGCTTCCTCTTCACTTGGGGGCTTAACTGTGAACCAGCTTTCGCCTAAGTTAAAAAACATCTCCGAGTGAGAGCTTCCTCTTCACTCGGGGGCTTAGCAGCTGCTACTTGTGAACTACGTTGGGATTTCCCCGAAGAGGAGAGGATGATGCAGTACAATAGAGATAAGTATTTCCCTCAGTTAAGAACCAAGGTTATCAATCCAGTAGGAGAACCACACAGAACCTCGTTACCAGCACCTACACACACAAAAGCAAATACTTGCACCCAACGCAAACAAGAGGGTTGTCAATCCCCTTGGCGGTTACTTGCAAGGATTAATTCTGATAGTGATAGATGACCCGAGGGCCATAGTTTTCACTAGAGGCTTCTCTCTCGAACACATAGCATACGGTGGGTAAACAAATTACTGTTGGGTGCTACTTGTAGTCTGCGTTGGTATTTCCCCGAAGAGGAGAGCATGATGCAATACAATAGATATAAGTATTTCCCTCGGTTAAGAACCAAGGTTATCAGTCCAGTAGGAGAACCAAGCAAAATTCCATTAAGCGCACTTGCACACACAAGAGCAAACACTTGCACCCAACGCAAATAAGAGGGTTGTCAATCCTCTTAGCGGTTATTTGCAAGGATTAAATCTTATCAAGGTAAATAGATAAACTAAAATACTAATTAAAATAAAAGTAAATAAATTGCAGCAAGGTATTTTTAGGTTTTTGATATGATAAAGATAAACCCGGGGGCCATAGTTTTCACTAGAGGCTTCTCTCTTGAGCATAGAAACATACGGTGGGTAAACAAATTACTGTTGGGCAATTGACAGAATAGCAAATAATTATGACGGATTCATGGCAATGATCATGTATATAGGCATCACGTCCGAGATAAGTAGACCGACTCCTGCCTGCATCTACTACTATTACTCCACTCATCGACCGCTATCCAACATGCATCTAGAGTATTAAGTTAATAAAAACAGAGTAACGCCTTAAGCAAGATGACATGATGTAGAGAAGCAAATTCAAGCAATATGAATAAACCCCATCTTTTTATCCTTAATGGCAACAATACAAATACGTGTCATGTCCCCTTCTATCACTGGGATTGAGCACCGCAAGATTGAACCCATCACAAAGCACCTCTCCCATTGCAAGATAAATCAATCTAGTAGGCCAAACCAAATCGATAGATCGGAGAGAAATACAAAGCTATAACAATCATGCATAAAAGAGTTCAGAGAAGACTCAAATATTTCTCATGAATAACCTGATCATAAACTCACAATTCATCGGATCCCAACAAACACACCGCAAAAGAAGATTACATCGGATAGAACTCCAAGAACATCAAGGAGAACATTGTATTGAAGATCAAAGAGAGAGAAGAAGCCATCTAGCTACTAGCTATGGACCCGTAGGTCTGTGGTAAACTACTCACACATCATCGAAAGGGCAGCAAGGTTGATGTAGAAGCCCTCCGTGATCGATTCCCCCTCCGGCAGAGTTCCGAAAAAGGCCTCCGGATGGGATCGCGGAAGAACAGAGGCTTGCGGCGGCGGAAAGGTTTTGTCTTCTGGCTCTCTGGGGGTTTCCCAATATTTGTGAATTTATAGAAGTGGAATTAGGTCCAACAGAGTCACGTGGGCCCCACAAGGCAACACGGCGCCCCCCCTGGGGCATGCCCTGTTGCCTTGTGAAGCTTCTGTGAGGCTTCTGGCCTCCTCCCGAAGCTTCCAAGGTTTCTTTTGTCCAGAAAAAAATCTCCAAAAAGTTTTGTGGCATTTGGACTTCTTTTGGTACTGTTTCTCTGAAAAGCCAAAAACAAGCAGAAAACAGCAACTGGCACTGGGCACTAGGTTAATAGGTTAGTCCCAAAAAATGATATATAATTGCATATAAAAACATCCAAGATTGATACTATAATAGCATGGAAGAATAAAAAATTATAGATACGTTGGAGACGTATCAAGCATCCCCAAGCTTAATTCCTACTCGTCCTCGAGTAGGTAAATGATAAAAACAGAATTTTTGATGTGGAATGCTACCTATCATGTTTCATCATGTAATCTCTCTCTTATAGTATGAATAATAAGATCCAAATGATTCAAAGCAATAGTCTATAATTTGATATAAAGACATCAATACTCAGGCATACTAATAAACAATCATGTCTTTCAAAATAAAAATGCTAAATAATGTTATCCCTACAAAATCATATAATGCTGTCATGCTCCATCTTCTTCACACAAAGTATTTATCATGCACAACCCCGGTTTTAGCCAAGCAATTGGTTCATACTTTTTAACGCGCTTCAGATTTTTCAACTCCCACTCAATACATGAGCGCAAGCTATGGATATAGCTCTATGGGTGGAATAGAGTATGGTGGTAGAGATAAATAGGAGAAGTCAAAAATAAGAAGATAGTCTCACATCAACGAGGCTAATCAACGGGCTATGGAGATGCCCATCAATTGATGTCAATGCGAGGAGTAGGGATTGCCATGCAACGGATGCACTAAGAGCTATAAGTGTATGAAAGCTCAACATGAAAACTAAGTGGGTGTGCATCCAACTTGCTTGCTCATGAAGACCTCGAGCATTTGAGGAAGCCCGTCATCGGAATATACAAGCCAAGTTCTATAATGAAAAATTCCCACTAGTATATGAAAGTGACAAAATAGGAGACTCTCTATATGAAAAACATGGTGCTACTCTGTAACACCCCAAGAGTGCTCCTTCCATATTTGTACTTCCCAACATATCCATATATGGAATTGTCATGATGATCTTGATGGTTGGGTTCTTCTCATGTTGTGTTTTGCTTCTTTTTATTTTTGCATTTTATCTTCATGCCATTATTTTGTCATGTGCTTGCATCATCATGTTCATTTGTGTTGTTCTTGTGCATTGCATTCATTATTTATGTTGTGTTGCTCTTGTATGCATTGTGTGTGTGGTCATCCCTTTCTTTCTCACCCATGCACACCACTTCCCCATCACCACCTCAACCCTTCTCTTTTCCAATATTATTCATGTGGTTAATATTTCTGTCCCAAATTAATGTTCACCATATTCCTAAATTCTCTAGTCCATATCCTATACCTCTCTGCCAAATTTCACCATTTTTGGAATTGTTTTGATTGGGATCAAAAATGCCTCAAGTTTGGATTTAATTCAAACTTGAATTATTTTTCTTCCTCTAAAAATTGCCAAACCAATTTATAAAAATTCTACATAATTCCTGGATTCCAGAGATATTTTTATATCTCTTACATCTCACTCCAAAACCCCTGTGCTTTTCTCTTTGATTTTTCTGTCTGAAGAACTAGAAAAGAGAATAAGGGAGAGGCAGAGAGCAGCAGCAGCCGAGCCCAGCGCAGCAGCCCACCTGGGCCTCTTCCCAGCCGGCCCGGCCTAGCCCCTCCCGGTCTTTTCTCACCAAGGCGCCTCTTACTCCTCTCTCTCACACGTCCTATGTGGCGCAGCGGGACCCTCGCGTCAGTGGATGAACGTGTAGCACCCACCCACCTTTCTCCTACCTCTCTCCCTCTTCTTTACATGCACGCCATGGCCACCGTGGCAAGCCAGCCGAGCCGCGCCCTCCTATAAAGCGATACCCGCGGCCTCCTAGGGTTTCCCCCTCTCCGCCGTCACCCAAAGGGGTTCTTCCCTGCCTCTTTCTCCCTTCCCCGTAGGAGAGCCGTGAGTGAGAGAGAGATCGTGCTCGTTGTCGCTGCGCCCGCCGGCCATCCTCGGCGTTCGGGTCGTGTCTAGGAGCCTCGGCAAGTTCCTCTTCGTCGTCTTCTACCCCTGCGTCGCCGAGGGACGCCAAGCCGTCATCGCCGTCGTCCTCTGCTTCCTCTGCTTCACGGATCCGCGAATGACGCCTCGTTTCGCAGCTCGCCGTCGTCACTCCGGCGAATCCCCGGCCACGTCTTCATGTCCTAGGGGCACGAGGTGAGTGAGCACACCTCCCTGCCCTCTCCCGATGTCGATAGCGCCCTGGAGCCGTAGCCCTGTCCATGTCATCGTCGTGCTCTCCGCGCTCCGGCCGGCCTGCAGCCCTTGTTCCTTTCGTTTGAGTTCGCGTGCTCGTGCTCCCCTTCGCTCCGGGTCCCTCCGACCGCGCTCCATGCATGCCTTGCGCGCGCCAGTGCCGCCAGCCCGTGCTCTCTGCTTGCCGCGCCGCGCTCGCCTGCCCGAGCCGAGCCGAGCCGTGCTCGCGCTCGAGCCCCTGCTCCCCCGCTTGCGCGCGCCGCACCCGGGACCAAGCCCTCGCCAGGTCCCGCAGCCCCGCCACTGTCCCGCTGTGGCAGCCGCCGCCGTTCACCTCGCCCCGCCGTGCCTCACCGGCGCCGTGGCCGCGACGTTCTCCTCTGGCCAGTAGAAGAGGAGCCCAACCAGCCGGCCCCACTGTCATACACCCAACCCAGCCGGCCCCACTGTCATACACCCAACCAGCGGTCCCACGTGTCACCCACACACCCCCTCCATTCTGTTTTTTTCTTTTATTTTCTTATTTTTCCTGGGAAATCCATTTCTGGAAAGTGGGCGCCTTCCAAATCGGGCAATGTCCAAATCTGGCGCTTTCCAGATCCGGCAAGTTTCTGTTTCTGGCCGTTTCCATTTTCGGCATATGCCAAATCTGGCATATAGTTCAATTAAACTTCTGTCCATTATGTATTTGTGGCATTTTGAGCATTTTCCATGTAGGAACATATGAGTGTAATATATGATTTTGGGGTAGAAAAATCCAACTAATCCATTGGTGGCATTAGATTTACCTTTTGAGTAAGTTTGCATGCGTGCCATTTTCACATAACATGCCATTTTGTCATTTCTGTGTGATTTAATGCAAATGTCATATGAGAATCTTGTCAACATGAGTTTGGAGCATTTTCGTGCCATCTTGCTGCTATTAATTTTTCCATGCCATGATATGCCATGATAGGAGTGCAACAAGCTTGTAGACATGCTTAGTCATTGTTACTGTTTTGTACTTCTTGAAAGTCTGCTGAACTTGCCATGTTGCTTTGATGCTACCATCTAATCCATAGCTTTTCTGAGCATGATCAGTAATCATGTTTTGTTCTATGTTGTTAGCACTTTCATGCCATGCCAATTGATGCCATGTTAATCTCCTGTAGCATATTTAAATGTTGCTCTAAATATGCCTAGTCAATGTAGCAGTTTTCTGTCAACATCACGTTGCCATGTTGTGAGCTCATTTCTGATGAATCCATGCTTCATATGAATTTGTGCCAATGGAGTGAAATGATCTATGCCATGTGTACTGTAGCTGCATGCCAATTTCTTGCATTTTAGAGTACTGTAGCTTGCTGTTTTGATGTGCATAAGATGCCATGTTGCTGTTAATTTTAGTTTTGCATTGCATATTGTGTTGCTCACCATTTGAGTTTCGTGCATCCGTTCCTTGTGGTCTTTATATCGATTTCAACCGAAATCTTCCTTTCTTTCCAGAGGCATACTTGGGTTGCCAAGATTTTGCCCATATCCATCTTTTGCTTCGTCGTTCACATCTCGTTATCATTTCTATCGTTCCGGTAGCACTGTTCCTTCATTTCTGTCATGCTCATTATTTCATCAGGCGATTTCATGCCTCATTCTGTTTGTGCATCTATGCCATGATTGTTTGTTTATTTCGGTGCTTGTTCTTTCTTTTGGGTAGTTCCGGGAGACGAGTCCGAGTTCGAGGAACCGGTTGAGAACGTGTACGAGGAGCAGTCTTACTATCCTTTCGAAGAGACTTCAGGCAAGATGATCATTACCCTTGATAACACTACTATCTTTGCTTGCTAGTTGTCTCGTTGCTATCGCTATGTCACGTTTCCTACCACATACATGTCAGCCTCTCATATGCCATGATACAACCTCTAACCACCCTACCCAGCAAACCGTTGTTTGGCTATGTTACCGCTTTGCTTAGCCCCTCTTATAGCGTTGCTAGTTGCAGGTGCAGTGCAGGTTGTTCCATGTTGGGACATGGATATGTTGGGATATCACAATATCTCTTATTTAATTAATGCATCTATATACTTGGTTGTGTGTGGAAGGCTCGGCCTTTTGCCTAGTGTTTTGTTCCACTCATGCCGCCTTAGTTTCTGTAATACCGGTGTTATGATCCTTGATTAGCGTTCCTAACATGCTCAAGGGAATGGGACCCTCTTGATAGTTCGCTTTGAATAACCGCTTCCAGCAAGGCCCAACATTGGTTTTACCATTTGCCTAATAACAACTAAAACTTGCATAGGGAGTAATTAACCCGAGGATTTTTAATCAACAACCCGGGCCAGTGCTCCTCATGAGTGTTGGTCCAAACTAGAGCACCTTGCGGCACCCCCTTGGCAACTTGGGTATCAGCTAACCGTAAGCTTCGCTTATCCGTCGTGGCCCGATTTAGAGATACGAGCGGCTCCAATCGGGGTGTCAGCACGTCGGGAGGTCTTGCTGGACTTGTGTTACCATTGTCGAAATGTCTTGTGCACCGGTATTCCGAGGATACTTCGGGCTATCTCAAGGTTGAGGTATTTCCACCGCAGCTTGTGTTGGTCTATGATGGACCAGGTTGGAACACCCCTGCAGGGTTAAATCTTACGCGAAGCCATGCCCGCGGTTATGTGGCAACTTGGATATTTTTAACCTCCGGTTGTAGAGAACTTGACACTAATTCTAATAAAATACACTAACTGTGTGCGTAACTATGATGGTCTCTTTTCGAGTAAGTTCGGGAAGAGGACACGGTGGGGTTATGATTGATTCGTAAGTAGGTGTTCAGGATCACTTCTTGATCATGTTAAACTTGCGACCGTTATGCGTAGTACGCTCATCTTTATTCTTGTACTCATAAGTTAGCCACTTAAACATGCTTAGTGCTTGCTGCAACCTCACCACTGTTACCCTTCCTTACCCACCAGCTTAAATAGTTTTGTTACCTTGGGTGATGAGATTGCTGAGTCCCTGTGGCTCACAGATTACTATAACTCCAGCTGCAGGTACGCTTGAGATAGACACAGGTGAGCCCGAGATGCTCCATTGGGAGTATGATGATGATCGTGGACGTATGTACGTCACGATGCCAGACGATCAGTAGTGGGCCCTAGTCGGTTGATCCGGGGATAATAGCAGGGTGATGTTTTCTTGTTTGATTTCGTCCGTAGTCGGACCCTGTCTTTCATTTGGATGATTGTACGATGATTATGATATATTTATGCTGTAGCATGTGGCGAGTGTAAGCCTTTATCTAGTATTCTCACATGTTCATTCGGTTGTATGTATTTGAGAATCACCTTGCTATGCGACCCAAAATGAGGTTCTGTCACGATCTTGAGTTCATCACGAGATTGCGATAGAGCTTCATATTGGGCGTTACATACTCTGAAGCACAAGTGTGGAAAAGGATAGTAACATTGCCCCTTCTCTCTTTTTTTCTCATTTTTTTTCATGGCTCCTTTTCGCCTCTTTTTTTTTCCTTTTTTCTTATTTTTCTCTCTTTTTATTTATTTATTTATTTAGAACGGTCTCATGGACCTCATCCCCACTTTTTTGAGGACTCATTATTCTCCACCATTCTTACCTCACTAGGACAATGCTCTAATAATGATGATCATCACACCTCTATTTACTTACAACTCAACATTACAACACGATACTAGAACAAAGATATGACTCTATATGAATGCCTCTGGCAGTGTACCAGGATGTGCAATGATGCTAACGTAACATGTATAACAATGATGAATGGTGGCTGAGCCACAAATACCATGTCAGCTATATGATCATGCAAAGCAATATGACAATGATGATGTATGTCATAAAAACAGAATGGTGGAAGCTGCATGGCAATATATCTCGGAATGGCTATGGAAATGCCATGATAGGTAGGTATGGTGGCTGTTTTGAGGAAGATATAAGGAGGCTTATGTGTGATAGAGCGTATCATATCACGGGGTTTGGATGCACCGGCGAAGTTTGCACCAACTCTCGATGTGAGAAAGGGCAATGCACGGTAGCGGAGAGGCTAGCAAATTGCAGAAAGGTGAGAGTGCGTATAATCCATGGACTCACATTAGTCATAAAGAACTCACATACTTATTGCAAAAGTTTATTAGCCCTCGAAGCAAAGTACTACTACGCATGCCCCTAGGGGGGAGGTTGGTAGGAGTTAACCATCGCGCGCCCCCGACCGCCACACAAAGGAAGGCAATCAATAATAAATCATGCTCCAACTTCTTAGCATAACGACAGATCATACGTGCATGCTTCGGGAATCACAAACCTTAACACAATTATTCTTACTAAACCACAATTATCTACTAATACCTCCCACATATTACCATCTTAATATCGCAAAACTATTGCAAGGAATCAAATTTATCATATTCAATGATCTACATGAAAGTTTTTATTATATCCCTCTTGAATACCTATCATATCAGGACCAAATTCATAACCCGTGCATGTTACCATTGCTATCATAAGACTCTCAAAAAGATATAAGTGAAGCATGAGAGTGCAACTATTTCTTTAAAATATAACCACCGCTGTGCTCTAAAAGATATAAGTGAAGCACTAGAGCAACTGCCTAGCTCAAAAGATATAAGTGAAGCACATAGAGTATTCTAACAAATCACGAATAATGTGTGTCCCTCTCAAAAAGGTGTGTTCAGCAAAGATGATTGTCACAAACTAAAAAGCAAACAAACTATATCACAAGACGCTCCAAGTAAAACACATATCATGTGATGAATAAAAATATAGCTGCAAGTGAGTTACCGATTGATTGTAGACGAAAGAGGGGATGCCTTCCGGGGCATCCCCAAGCTTAGACGATTGAGTCTTCCTTGAATATTACCTTGGGGTGCCTTGGACATCCCCAAGCTTAGGCTCTTGCCGCTCCTTATTCCTTTATCCATCGTAGTCTCACCCAAAACTTGAAAACTTCAGCACACAAAACTCAACAGAAACCTCGTGAGATCCGTTAGTATAACAAACAAATCTTAAACTTTAGGTACTGTTGTAAATTGATTCATATTTAATATTGGTATAATTCTACTATACTCCAACTTCTCCATGACTCATACCCCCCGATACGATCCATAGATTCATCAAAATAAGCAAACTATGCAACAAAAACAGAATCTGTCTAAAACAGAACAGTCTGTAAATATCTATTTAAAAGTCATACTTACGTAACTCAAAAAAATCTGAAAAATTAGGACAACGTAAAAAATTCATATACCAATACTGTGTAAAAATTTCTGATTTTTCTGACACTCGAGTACAGAAATAAAATTCCAGAACTGGACGCAAAGCTTTCTGTTTTCCAAACAGCAACAATTATACTATCATCAACATCATCCCAAAGGCACTACTTGGCATAAACACTAATTAAAACATAAAAACACAATCATAACAGAAGCTATAATCATGCAAACACACAAAAACAGTAGGTAAAAAGCAAAAAATTATTTTATTCATTGGGTTGCCTCCCAACAAGCGCTATTGTTTTATGCCCCTAGCTAGGCATAATGCATAGTTTCAAGTGTTGTCATCCTTCAAGTTAATTCCATAAGTGGCCCTCATAATGGATTCATAAGGTGCTTTAATTCTTTTTCTAGGGAAGTGTTCAATCCCTTTCTTTAGTGGAAATTGAAATCTTATATTACCTTCTTTCATATCAATAATAGCACCAATAGTTCGAAGAAATGGCCTACCAAGTATTATGGGGCAAGAAGGATTGCATTCAATATTAAGAACAATAAAGTCCATGGGCACATAATTTCTATTTTCAAGAATAAGAACATTATTTATTCTACCCAATAGCTTTTTAATAGTGGAATCCGCAAGATGCAAATTAAGGGAACAAGGATCCATGTCGGTGAGACCTAGCACATCACACAAAGACTTTGGTATGGTGGAGACGCTAGCACCAAGATCACAAAGAGCATTACATTCATAATCTTTAATTTTTATTTTAATAGTAGGTTCCCATTCATCTTGTAATTTTCTAGGAATTGATACTTCCAACTCAAGCTTTTCTTCGTGTGCTTTCATCATGACTTCTACAATATGTTTAGTGAAAGCCTTATTTTGTTCATATGCATTTGGTGAATTAATCATGGATTGCAACAAGGAAATACACTCAATCAAAGAACAACTATCATAATTAAAGTCCTTGTAATCCAAAGTAGTGGGTGCATTACTATTTAAAGTTTTGACCTCTCCAAACCCACTTTTTTCATTTTTACGATTGAGATTATCACCCTCTAAGCAAGTGGGACTCCTTCTATCTAAAGTTGACTCTTCTCCAGTCCCTTTTTCATCAAGTTTTATGTTACTAAATAAAGATTCAATAGGAGTAACACCAATCATTTTAATATCTTCATCATTACTAGGTAGTGATTCCGGTTTGGCAGCCATCCAATTCACTAGAGTTGTTTGTTTATCTGAAATTTTTCCTAGTAAATTTTCAGTGTTAGCAAGTTGAGCCTGAAGGTTTGATACTTCTAGATTAACATCTTCAAGTTGTTTATTAATGGCATCCAACAAGCTAGAGTGTTCCTTAAGCTCTTCAGAAAAGAATTTATTTTGCTCAAATTGCGAGGTCATAAAACTCTTAGTAACATTTTCAATTTCAGACAATCTTCTGCTATAGAAACTATCACGAAATTCTTCTAATGACATAGTGACCGAACTAGCAAACAAGCAAATAAAATATTTGTGTGTTTTTGTAAAAAATAATAGAAGTGGGGGAGATGAAAACGAGAGGCAAATGCAAATAAAAAGTAAATAAAGTAAATGCAAGTGAATGATAATTTGTGCGAAGGTACTTGGTAATTTTGATGATGTCTCCCCGGCAACGGTGCCAGAAATTCTTCCTGCTACTTGTAGTCTGCGTTGGTATTTCCCCGAAGAGTAGAGTATGATGCAGTACAGTAGAGATAAGTATTTCCCTCAGTTAAGAACCAAGGTTATCAATCCAGTAGGGGAACCAAGCAAAATTCCGTTAAGCGCACCTACACACACAAGAGCAAACACTTGCACCCAACGCAAATAAGAGGGTTGTCAATCCTCTTAGCGGTTATTTGCAAGGATTAAATCTTATCGAGGTAAATACATAAACTAAAATACTAATTAAAATAAAAGTAAATAAATTGCAGCAAGGTATTTTTAGGTTTTTGATATGATAAAGATAGACCCGGGGGGCATAGTTTTCACTAGAGGCTTCTCTCTTGAGCATAGAAACATACGGTGGGTAAACAAATTACTATTGGGCAATTAACAGAATAGCAAATAATTATGACGGATTCATGGCAATGATCATGTATATAGGCATCACGTTCGAGACAAGTAGACCGAATCCTGCTTGCATCTACTACTATTACTCCACTCATCGACCGCTATCCAGCATACATCTAGAGTATTAAGTTAATAAAAACAGAGTAACGCCTTAAGCAAGATGACATGATGTAGAGAAGCAAATTCAAGCAATATGAATAAACCCCATCTTTTTATCCTTAATGGCAACAATACAAATACGTGTCATGTCCCCTTCTGTCACTGGGATTGAGCACTTCAAGATTGAACCCATCACAAAGCACCTCTCCCATTGCAAGATAAATCAATCTAGTAGGCCAAACCAAATCGATAGATCGGAGAGAAATACAAAGCTATAACAATCATTGATACGTCTCCAACGTATCTATAATTTTTGATTGTTCCATGCTGTTATATTATCAATCTTGGATGTTTTTATATTCATTTACAGCAATTATATATCATTTTGGAGACTAACCTATTAACCTAGTGCCCAGTGCCAGTTGTTGTTTTCTGTCCTGTTTTTGTTTTACAGAAAATCAATACCAAACGAAGTCCAAATGCCACGAAACTTTTTGGAGATTTTTTTTCTGGAGAAGATAAACACTAGAAGCTTCGGGAGGAGGCCAGAGCTCCGTTTGACCTAATTCCACCACTATAAATTCAGGAAAAATCAGAAACCCTTAGGGGAGTCCACGAAATACTTTTTCCACCGCCGCAAGTTTCTGTTCTCGAGAGATCCCATCTGGAGGCCTTCTCTGGTACTCCGCCGGAGGGGGAATCGATCACGGAGGGGCTCTACATCAACCTTGCTGCCTCTCCGATGATGCGTGAGTAGTTTACCACTGACCTTCGGGTCCATAGTTAGTAGCTAGATGGCTTCTTCTCTCTTTTTGATCTTCAATACAATGTTCTCCTCGATGTTCTTGGAGTTCTATCCGATGTAATCACTTTTTGCGGTGTGTTTGTTGGGATCCGATGAATTGTGAGTTTATGCTCAGATTATCCATGAATATATTTGAGTCTTCTCTAATCTCTTTTATGCATGATTATTATAGCCTCATATTTCTTCTCCGATCTATTGATTTGGTTTGGCCAACTAGATTGATTTATCTTGCCACTGGAAGAGGTGCTTTGTAATGGGTTCGATCTTGCGGTGCTCAATCCCAGTGACAGAAAGGGACATGACACGTATGTATCATTGCTATTAAGGGTAAAAAGATGGGGTTTATTCATACGTGAGTTTATCTTGTCTACATCATGTCATTGTTCTTAAGGCGTTACTCCGTTCTTATGGACTTAATACACTAGATGCATGCTGGATAGCGGTCGATGTGTGAAGTAATAGTAGTAGATGCAGGCGGGAGTCGGTCTACTTGTCTCGGACGTGATGCCTATATACATGATCATTGCCTTGAATATCATCATGATTATTTGCTTTTCTATCAATGGCCCAACAGTAATTTGTCTACCCACCGTATGCTATTTTCTATGAGAGAAGCCTCTAGTGAAAACTAAGGCCCCCGGGTCTATCTAAATCATATTACTAAAAAATATTGCTGCACTTTTCTTTTATTTATTTTATTTTGTATTTTTGTTTCAATCTATCTATCTATCACATACAATTTAATCTTGCAATTTACCGCTGAGGGATTGACAACCCCTCGCTTGCGTTGGGTGCAAGGATTTGTTGTTTGTGTGCAGGTGCTGCTAATGAGGTGTTGCGTGATTCTCCTACTGGTTCGATAACCTTGGTTTCATAACTGAGGGAAATACTTATCTCTAATGTGCTGCATCATCCCTTCCTCTTCGGGGAAAATACCAACGCAAGCTACAAGTAGTAGGAAGAATTTCTGGCGCCGTTGCCGGGGAGACATCATCAACATCTATCAAGTACCTTTGCATAAACTCTCATCTCCTTGCATTTACTTTATTTACCTCTCGTTTTCATCTCCCCCACTTCTAAAACATTTTTACAAAAATACAAAAATATTTTTTTTCGTTTGCCTTTTTCGTGTTTGCTTGTTTGCTTGCTTGCTTTATCATTATGGCTAGTTCTTCGCTCATTACCATTACCCCTGAAAATGAAGTACTTAATTTTAAACAAAGGGGAGGAGAGAATTTAAAAGATGCTTGGTATAGGATTTCTGATGCTCATAATAGATCAACTCGTAAGCAATCCTCTCCCATTCTTCTTCGCAATTTTTATGTGGGCATTACTACTTGGTATAGATTTGTGCTTGATACTATTACTGGAGGGAATTTCTTGATGTGTCCCTCTACGGATGCTTTTAATGCTATGGGAAATTTAGTGGGATCACCACCTATTATTCTTAATGAAACAACTTTGACCTTGGAACATGTTATGCAAAGGTTAGATGCTATTGAAAATAAAATGCCTACCGTGGAGCATATTGAAAATTTAGATAAAAAGATCCATAACCATGTTACTCAATTTGGATCAAAGGTAGGGATTACTTTTAAGATGCTAAAAGAGAAAGAACCAATAATTAATGAAAGGGTGGAACAAAGTCCCGCTAGGATCGATAAGTTGGAAGAAATTATTAATAAATTAGGTTCCACTTTTTCTTCCGCTAAAATTATTTAAAAAACTACTCCTAGCAAGAATTGCAAGTTTATGTATGTCCCTAAAACCAATGGTGCTACTTCTAGTAAGGGAAATGAGGATCATAAAATGATTAGCGTGCACCCCGATTTCATTAGTATAATTAAGGAACCTATCCACAAAAGTAAAATTATTGATTTTGTGCCTAGAAGTGTGATGGTGAGAAACACCTATGTTAAATCTATTAGAAAAAATGGATGTGTGATTGAGGAGTTGGAAACCAAAGATGACAATACTTGAAACTATGCATTATGCCTAGCTAGGGGCATAAAACAATAACGCTTGTTGGGAGGCAACCCAATGAATAAAATAAATTTTTTCTGTTATTATGTGTTTTCACAATTATGCTACTGGTATGATTGTGTTTTTGTGTTTTTAATTAGTGTTTGTGCCAAGTAAAGCCTTTAGGATGATTTGGAAGATAGTATAATTGATGCTGTTTGGAAAACAGAAAGTTTTGTGTCCAGTGCCAGAATTTTGTTTCTGTACTGGAGCATCAAAAAAATCTGAAATTTCTACAAAGTATTAGTATATTAATTTCCCACGTTGTCATAATTTTTCAGAATTTTTGGAGTTGCATAAGTATGTATTTTAAATAGATTGCTACAGACTGTTCTGTTTTTGACAGATTCTGTTTTTGATGCACTACTTGCTTGTTTTGATGAATCTATGGATTGTATCGGAGGGTATAAGCCATGGTGAAGTTAGAGTACAGTAGGTATAATGAAAAAATAAAATATGAATGGGTTTGCAACAGTACTTAAAGTAGTGATTTATTTTGTTATACTAACGGATCTCACGAAGGTTTTGTTGAGTTTTGTGTGATTGAAGTTTTCAAGTTTTGGGTGAGATCACGATGGATGAAGGAATAAGGAGTAGCAAGAGACTAAGCTTGGGAATGCCCGAGGCACCCCAAGGTAATATTCAAGGAAGACTCAAGCGTCTAAGCTTGGGGATGCCTCGGAAGGCTTCCCCTCTTTCTTCTACCAACCATCGGTAATTTTACTTGGAGCTATATTTTTATTCGTCACATGATATGTATTTTGCTTGGAGCATCGTGTATTATATGCATCTTTGCTTTGTTTGCTTTTTAGTTTGTCACAATCATCCATGCTGAACACACCTATCTTGAGAGAGCCACACGTTCATCATCATTTGCTAGAATACTCTATGTGCTTCACTTAAATTTTTTGAGCTAGGCAGTTGCTCTAGTGCTTCACTTAAATCTTTTTGAGCACGGTGGTGGCTATATTTTGAAGAAATAAACTCTCATGCTTCACTTATATTATTTTGAGAGTTGATAAGATTGAAATTTTGAAGAAATGAATTCTCATGCTTCACTTATATTATTTTGAGAATTGATAAGATTGAAATTTTGAAGAAATATTTGCACTCTCATGCTTCACTTAAATCTTTTTGAGAGTTGATAATAGTAACGGTAATTTGCACAAGATATGAATTTGGTCCCAAAGTGATGAATATTCAAGAGGGATATAAATAAAAACTTTCATATAGATCATTGGATATGATAAGTGTGATTCCTTGCAATAGTTTTGCGATATGGAAATGATAATATGTGAGTCATGTTAGTGAGTAATTGTGATTTAGTAAGAATATTAGTGTTAAGGTTTGTGATTCCCTATGCATGCACGTTAAGTCAATAGTTATGCAATGAAATTATATCCTACTTATGGTGCATTATTCGGTGTTAGTTATGTTCAATGCATGTTTATGACCGTTTTCATTTTTTGGTTGGTTGCTTCTCAATCTATTTGCTAGCCTTCATTTGTACTAAGCGGAAATACTGCTTGTGCATCCAAACTCCTTAAACCCAAGTTGTGCCAAATGAGTCCACTATATCTACCTATATGCGGTATTTCAATGCCGTTCCAAGTAAATTTGCGTGTGCCAACTCTAACTTTCAAAATAATTTTCCGTTTTGTGTGCCCGTACCGCTCATGAAGCGGCAGGGGGTGGCCATTATTTTCCATGCTAGGAGTGTTATTCTCACGATGAGTGTTTATTCACTTGTCATTGCACGAGAGAGTGGCTGGTAATAGGGATGCCCAGTCCCATAATGAAATCAAAAATTAATAACAACAAAATTCCTTGGAAAGTATTGGTTTGGAGGGCACCCGTGGATACGGCTAGCCATGGATTGTGAAAGAAATGGTGGAAAGGAAATAAACTTTACTTTCTGTTTGGGAACCGCCTATGATGTGTCTAGCATGGAAAATATTGGGAATTCTTGGTCGTTTTCGTTGACAGGAAAAGCATGCCTCTCAAAATATTTTTATCTCTTTAATTTCAGCCTTGAGCTCTGGCACATTTGACAAATCTCTGCTTCCCTCTGCGAAGGGCCTATCTATTTACTTTTATGCAATTTTTTATTATTTGAGTCTCCATCTTCTCTTACAAAAGCACCAACTAGAGAGCACTATTGTCATACTTGTGAATTGTGTGTAGCTAATACTTGAGTGTGTTTCATGAATGGATCAATGGTTGTGCATAATGGGCTAGGGATAACTTTCTTTAGCGGTGATATTTTGAAAGACATAGTTGCTTGTTAGCATGCTTGAGTATTTCTATCTTCATGTCAAATTATAAATTATTGCTTTGAATCATTCAAGTCCAATGTCCATGCTATAAAAGAAAAGAATATGTGATGAATATGTTAGGCAGCATTCCACATCAAAAATTCTATTTTTATCATTTACCTACTCGAGGACGAGCAGGAATTAAGCTTGGGGATGTTGATACATCTCCAACGTATCTATAATTTTTTATTGTTCCATGCTGTTTTATTATCAATCTTGGATGTTTTCATATTCATTTACAGCAATTATATATCATTTTTGGAGACTAACCTATTAACCTAGTGCCCAGTGCCAGTTGATGTTTTCTGCCCTGTTTTTGTTTTACAGAAAATCAATACCAAACAAAGTCCAAATGCCACGAAACTTTTTGGAGATTTTTTTCTGGACAAGATAAACACTAGAAGCTTTGGGAGGAGGCCAGAAGCCCCGGGGGTGCCCACGAGGCACCAGGGCGCACCTGAGGGGGGCAGGCGCACCCTGGTACCTTGTGGGGCCCACAGAGCTCCGTTTGACCTAATTCCACCACTATAAATTCAGGAAAAATCAGAAACCCTTAGGGGAGTCCACGAAAGACTTTTTCCGCCGCCGCAAGTTTCTGTTCTCAAGAGATCCCATCTGGAGGCCTTCTCCGGTACTCCGCCGGAGTGGGAATCGATCACGGAGGGGCTCTACATCAACCTTGATGCCTCTCCGATGATGCGTGAGTAGTTTACCACAGACCTTCGTGTCCATAGTTAGTAGCTAGATGGCTTCTTCTCTCTTTTTGATCTTCAATACAATGTTCTCCTCGATGTTCTTGGAGTTCTATCCGATGTAATCACTTTTTGCGGTGTGTTTGTTGGGATCCGATGAATTGTGAGTTTATGATCAGATTATCCATGAATATATTTGAGTCTTCTCTGATCTCTTTTATGCATGATTATTATAGCCTCGTATTTCTTCTCCGATCTATTGATTTGGTTTGGCCAACTAGATTGATTTATCTTGCCATGGGAAGAGGTGCTATGTAATGGGTTCGATCTTGCGGTGCTCAATCCCAGTGACGGAAAGGGACATGACACGTATGTATCGTTGCTATTAAGGGTAAAAATATGGGGTTTATTCATACATGAGTTTATCTTGTCTACATCATGTCATCGTTCTTAAGGCGTTATTCCGTTCTTATGGACTTAATACACTAGATGCATGCTGGATAGCGGTTGATGTGTGGAGTAATAGTAGTAGATGCAGGCAGGAATCGGTCTACTTGTCTCGGACGTGATGCCTATATACATGATCATTGCCTTGGATATCGTCATTTGGTATTGTTTCTCTGAAAAGCCAAAAACAAGCAGAAAACAGCAACTGGCACTGGGCACTAGGTTAATAGGTTAGTCCCAAAAAATTATATATAATTGCATATAAAAACATCCAAGATTGATACTATAATAGCATGGAACAATCAGAAATTATAGATACGTTGGAGACGTATCATTGGGCAATTAATAGAAAAGCGCATAGTTATGACGGATTCATGGCAATGATCATGTATATAGGCATCACATCCGAGACAAGTAGACCGACTCCTGCCTGCATCTACTACTATTACTCCACCCATCGACCGCTATCCAGCATGCATCTAGGGTATTAAGTTAATAAAAATAGAGTAACGCCTTAAGCAAGATGACATGATGTAGACAAAGTAAACTCAATCAATATGAATAAACACCATCATTTTATCCTTAATGGCAACAATACAAATACGTGTCTTGTCCCTTTCTGTCAATGGGATAGAGCACCACAAGATTGAACACATTACAAAGCACCTCTCCCATTGCAAGATAAATCAATCTAGTTGGCCAAACCAAACGGATAGATCGGAGAGAAATACAAATCTATAACAATCATGCATAAATAAGTTCAGAAAAGACTCAAATATTTCTCATGAATAATCTGATCATAAACCCACAATTCATCGGATCCCAACAAACACACCGCAAAAGAAGATTACATCGAATAGAACTCCAAGAACATCGAGGAGAACATTGTATTGAAGATCAAAGAGAGAGAAGAAGCCATCTAGCTACTAGCTATGGACCCATAGGTCTGTGGTAAACTACTCACACATCATCGGAAGGGCAGCAAGGCTGATGTAGAAGCCCTCCGTGATCGATTCCCCCTCCGGCAGAGTGCCGGAAAAGGCCTCCAGATGGGATCGCGGAAGAACAGAAGCTTGCGGCGGCGGAAAAGTTATTCGAGGTGGCTCTCTGATATATGGGGAATATTTGAGAATTTATAGGCTTGGAATTAGGTCAAGATGTGCCACGAGGGGCCCACAAGCCTCGGGGCGCGCCTCCCGAGCTTGTTGCTCCCTCGTGACTCGTCTGATCTTCTCCCGAACCTTCTAGGGTCTCTCTTGGTCCAGAAAAAAAAATCCAAAGTTTTTTCTTCGTTTGGACTCCGTTTGATATTGATTTTCTGAAAAGCCAAAAACAAGCAAAAAATAGCAAATGGCACTGGGTACTAGGTTAATAGGTTAGTCCCAAAAAATGATATATAATTGCATATAAAACATCCAGGATTGATACTATAATAGCATGGAACAATAAAAAATTATAGATACGTTGAATACGTATCAAGCATCCCCAAGCTTAATTCCTGCTCGTCCTCGAGTAGGTAAACGATAAAAACAAATTTTTTGATGTGGAATGCTACCTAACATGTTCATCATGTAATTCTCTAATTCAAAGCAATAATCTATAATTTGATATAAAGACATCAATACTCAGGCATACTAACAAACAATCATGTCTTTCAAAATAAAAATGCTAAAGAAAGTTATCCCTACAAAATCATATAATCCTGTCATGCTCCATCTTCTTAACATAAAGTATTTATCATGCACAACCCCGGAGACAATCAAGCAATTGGTTCATACTTTTTAACGCGCTTCAGCTTTTTCAACCCCCACGCAATACATGAGTGCAAGCCATGGATATAGCACTATGGGTGGAATAGAATATGATGATAGAGACTAATAAGGGGAAGTCAAAAAGGAAGATAGTCTCACATCGATGCGGCTAATCAACGGGCTATGGAGATGCCCATCAATTGATGTACATGCGAGGAGTAGGGATTTCCATGCAATGGATGCACTAAGAGCTATAAGTGTACGAAAGCTCAAAAATAAAAACTAAGTGGGTGTGCATCCAACTTGCTTGCTCATGAAGACATCGGGCATTTGAGGAAGCCCATCATCGGAATATACAAGGCAAGTTCTATAATGAAAAATTCCCACTAGTATATGAAAGTGACAACATAGGATACTCTCTATATCAAAAACATGGTGCTACTTCAAAGCACAAGTATGGAAAAAGATAGTAACACTGCCCCTTCTCTCTTTTTCTCTCATTTTTTTTGTGGGCTCTTTTTAGCCTCTTTTTTCTCCCTTTTTTTTCTTTTCTTTGTTTTATTTCCTCATTGGGACAATGCTCTAATAATGATGATCATCACACTTCTATTTACTTACAACTCAAAATTACAACTCGATACTAGAACAAATATGACTCTATATGAATGCCTCTGGCAGTGTACCAGAATGTGCAATGATGCTAGCATAACATGTATGAAAATGATGAACGGTGGCTGAGCCACATATACTATGTCAGCTATATGATCATGCAAAGCAATATGACAATGATGATGTGTGTCATATAAACAGAACGGTGGAAGTTGCATGGCAATATATCTCAGAATGGCTATGGAAATGCCATAATAGGTAGGTATGGTGGCTGTTTTGAGGAAGATATAAAGAGGCTTATGTGTGATAGAGCGTATCATATCACGGGGTTTGGATGCACCGGCGAAGTTTGCACCAACTCTCGAGGTGAGAAAGGGCAATGCACGGTACCGAAGAGGCTAGCAAATTGCGGAAAGGTGAGAGTGCGTATAATCCATTGACTCACATTAGTCATAAAGAACTCACATACTTATTGCGAAAGTTTATTAGGTCTCGAAGCAAAGTACTACTAGACATGCCCCTAGGGGGGAGGTTGGTAGGAGTTAACCATCACGTGCCCCCGACCGCCACGCAAAGGAAGACAATCAATAATAAATCATGCTCCAACTTCTTAGCATAACGACAGACCATACGTGCATGCTTCGGGAATCACAAACCTTAACACCAATGTTCTTACTAAACCACAATTATCTACTAGCACCTCCCACATATTACCATCTTAATATCGCAAAACTATTGCAAGGAATCAAACTTATCATATCCAGTGATCTACATGAAAGTTTTTATTATATCCCTCTTGAATACCTATCATACTAGGACCAAATTCATAACCCGTGCATATTACCATTGCTATTTATTAGACTCTCAAAAAGATATAAGTGTAGCATGAGAGTGCAACTATTTCTTTAAAATATAACCACCGCCGTGCTCTAAAAGATATAAGTCACTACAGGAATCAGGCAGTTTGCCGTCTGCCATGGCAGACGGCAAAGGAATGTCTGGCGGATGGCAAAGCCCTTTGCTGTCAGCCAGCAGACGGCCCCATGTCCGGCTGAATGAACTACGGCAAAGGGCTGCTTTGCCGTCTGCTTAAATAAAGCGGACGGCAAAGAAGTTTGCCGTCAGCCATACTAAGAAAGCAAACGGCAAAGGCCTTGGACGGCAGAGGGATAGGTTTAAGCCCGTTAGGTGGCTAACGGCGTACTTTGCCGTCCGCCAGCAGACGGCAAAGGCGCAATGTTCTTTGCCGTCTGCCAGCTGACGTCAGCTGACATCACGCGTCAGCTGGGGCCAATGCATGCCCTTTGCCGTCTGCCAGCAGACGGCAAAGCACACCAGCCTTTGCCGTCTGCTGGCAGACGGCAAAGTGCCCAAATAGGCCAGCCCAGGTACCCCCCAGGTTGCACAGGTAGCTGCCACGTGGCAGCTTTGCCGTCCGCTGGCAGACGGCAAAGTGCATGTATTGCCCCTATTAATTCTGTTTTTTCTTAAATTCAATCAATTTCACACACACACACACACACACATATATATATATATATATATATATATATATATATATATATATATTCATTTGAAAATAGTTTCAACAAGCATACATATCCCTGCCATATGGATATGATCATCCATCACATATATATACCAAATCAAAAGTCCATATCCAACATATATATAGCCAACATATCCAACAATTAAGCAAAAAGTCCATATACAATGGTTTCATCCATACATACATATATAGGTAGCAAGTTTCACATTGTTCATCCTACAAAATCAAAACAAAAAGGAAGGACAAGGAGAAGAGTATACTCCATCAACGCAAGCTTCCGTGATCTGAAGCAAATCTGCAAAATGGGAAAGAAGAAAGTTAGAAGAAGAAGACTAGAAGAAGAATAAGAAGAAGAAGAAGAAGACTAGAAGAAGAAGAAGAAGGAGAAAAAGAAGAAGAAGAAGAAGAAGAAGAAGAATTTTTCTTCTCTTTCTTTTTCTCCTCTTCTTTTTCTTCTTCTTATTGCTTACTTGTGTCATTTTAGAGCTAACCTAGGTAAATAGGTAATTTTGGAGCTAAGTAAGGTTATTATGTCATTTTCGAGGAAAATAAGCTAAGTATATGACATTTTGGAGGTAACCAAGGTTATTATGCCATTTTTGACCTAAGTATGCTAAGTATGTCATAAATGAAAGAAATAAGCTAAATATAGGTCATTATTGAGCTAACCTAGGTAATTATGCCATTTTGGAGCTAACTAAGCATATTAAGTCATTTTGGAGGAAAAAATGCTAAGTGTAGGTCATTTTAGAGCTAACCTAGGTAAATAGGTCATTTTGGAGCTAAACCAAGGTTATTATGCCATTTTTTACCTAAGTAAGCTAATTATGTCATAAATGAACTAGCTAAGCTAAGTATAGGTCATTATTGAGCTATCTTAGGTAGTTATGCCATTTTTTAGCTAACTAAGCATATTAAGTCATTTTGGAGGAAAAAATGCTAAGTATAGGTCATTTTAGAGCTATCCTAGGTAAAATAGGTCATTTTGGAGCTAAGTAAGGTTATTATGTCATTTTCGAGGAAAATAAGCTAAGTATATGACATTTTGGAGCTAAATCAAGGTTGTTATGCCATTTTTTTACCTAAGTAAGCTAATTATGTCATAAATGAACTAGATAAGCTAAGTATAGGTCATTTGAGAGCTAACCTATGTAAAATAGGTCATTTTGGAGCTAAGTAAGGTTATTATGTCATTTTCGAGGAAAATAAGCTAAGTATATGACATTTTGGAGCTAAACCAAGGTTATTATGCCATTTTTGACCTAAGTAAGCTAATTATGTCATAAATGAACTAGCTAAGCTAAGTATAGGTCATTTTTGAGCTAGCCTAGGTAGTTATGCCATTTTTGAGCTAACTAAGCATATTAAGTCATTTTGGAGGAAAAAATGCTAAGTGTAGGTCATTTTAGAGCTATCCTAGGTAAAATAGGTCATTTTGGAGCTAAGTAAGGTTATTATGTCATTTTCGAGGAAAATAAGCTAAGTATATGACATTTTGGAGCTAAACCAAGGTTATTATGCCATTTTTGACCTAAGTAAGATAATTATGTCATAAATGAACTAATTAAGCTAAGTATAAGTCATTATTGAGCTAGCCTAGGTAAAATAGGTCATTTTGGAGCTAAGTAAGGTTATTATGTCATTTTCGAGGAAAATAAGCTAACTATATGACATTTTGGAGCTAAATAGGTCATTTCTTAAGCTAAGTATGCATTTGTTAAGCAAACACTAGGGAAAATGTACCGTCATCACGGAGGTGAAGGACCGGTCGCGCCAGTGGCAGACGCAGAAGGATCGGTCGATGCTTGTCGGGAGTTACGCTGCACCAAAGATCATTTGCAATGTCTCGTTAGCATGATGCAACTCAAATGTGAAGACTAGTAGCTAATGACCATTCAAATGAAACTCACCGTGCCTGCCGGAGCAATGACTGGCATCGGCGGAGGGGTCTGACCGTTGCTCTCGCACATGGTCTGCACATTTGGTTTTCACGAGTCAGTCATATTAGTTAGTAATGAAACGAACAGTACGTGCATGATTTGGCTAATATGCAGAAGAAACTTACCACGAAGAGCTCGTATAAGGCCCGGTTAGACGCGTCGTTCCGGATCCTCTCCTCCTCCAACAGCGTAGCAGTCCTCTCCTCCAACTCCCTCTTCCTCTCCGCCGCCTGCCTCCTTGCCTCCGCCAGAAGCTCCTGGGTCTTCGCTCTCTCTTTCTCAAGAGCAGCCTGCAACACCACTCCTCGTTAGCATTGTAATCATCGATGGCCGCACACACAATGTAATGGAGGAAAGGTATCTGAGTCCGTATAACTAACCTCGATTTGGAGCTCCACTGGCCGTGGACGAGGCCTTATCTCAGGATCGGAGCTCGTCTGGCGCTTCTTGATCTCCGGGAGAGTGCTAGGACAACGTATCAGTCCATCCCCAATGGCTATCGAGCCATGGGGCCTCCCGCCACCAGATATCATCACCAGCTCTGGATCAAGAGGTTGTCGGATCGGGTTAAAGTCCTCCCCTTTCCTCGCCTTCCCCTCGTCTCTGTACCTCACGAGCTTGTTGTGGGAGGAGATGTTGGTGAAGCTCTCTGGATGATCAAGGTCAGACTCAGAGAATGCCTTGGCCTTCTTGTACGACGCGGTATGGGCCATGGCATAGAGGTCGAACACCTCTGGGACCTCCGTCTTGTTGTGTCGCGCCTAAAAGAGAGGAACAAAGTATTAGTTAAGGGCTCAAGCTAGCATGAAGAATGAAATTGCATGAATCATGAAGCAAACCACATACCCAGTTATTCCCGAACTCATATAGGTTGGCGCTCCCTTGATGGTGTGGCACACCAACCATTTTGGCACGCCGCTCCTTGGCATTGTTGTGGACGGCTAGCCATTGGGGAGAGCACCACTCATCCACCAACGCCTCCCAACAGTCCATCCTATCCGCACACCATCTCGGGGGCACCTAAGTTAGTCAAGATAAATTTCAGCGCTACGCCTACGAATCAAATCAAGGAAACTAAGTACAAGGCCTTAAGAATAGGTATTTACCTTCATGTACTTCTCCTTACTCAGAAACTTGCCGCGGCACTTCGTCTTGGACCTCTTAATACCATTCGAGGCGTAGTAGTCTCGAACAGCCTGCACCCGAGCCTCGTGCCGTAAGTTCTGAAGTAGGCACCTGCACTCGGCTTCGATAACCATAACCGCGGCCTCCTCCTCTCCCTCAAGACACCTGTAGAAGGTCTGCAATCAAACAAGACAACACTGATTAGTACAATAACTCGGTACTGTTGATTTTTAATTCCGTAAAGGAGAAATTACCCAAAACGTCTGGATCACCATCTCGGCCCTCGTGCGGCACAAGACACCGTCGATCCTCTCCTGCGGCGGGGCCGGGGCAGCCAAGTACAGCTCCCAGCTTAGTCCGAGCTGTCGAACCTGACCCTCACCGGGCAATGTGACCCACCCCGGGAAGTTCTTCCGGCAAAGCACACCAAGGACGGAGTTGGGCTTGCGGATACCAGGGCCGTGCATCCAACCCCTGCAGTATGACAAGGCCAACGCATTAGATTTTGAAGAAACATGAAGGCAAAAGGTTAAAAAAGAGTAAATGCACTTACTTCTCCCCATTAGGCGCAATCAACCACCTCTGCTCGCTGGTCGCCGGCATGGGCGGGAGCTTTGTACCACCACGCTGGTAGACGTTGCCCCCCTCAACCAGCTCGCCCTCGCTATAGCTATCATCCGAAAAGCGATCCTCGCCACCATCAGCATGGCCACTCGCCTCCGGCGGCCAGTCCCCCCATCGGGTCGACTGCGACGTAGCCTGATTCGTGCTCTGCTCCGGAGTCTCGTGGGACGAAGACTCTGGGACCGGAGTCTCGTGGGGCGAAGGCTCGGCGGCCCGAGGCTCGTGGACCGGAGTCTGGTGGGGCGAAGGCTCGGCGGCCCGAGGCTCGTTGGCCCAAGGCTCGTGGACCGGAGTCCGAGACGGGTCCACCTCAGACGGAGCAGTCCTGTGGTCGGGTGAATCAGCTGGGGGTGGCGGCGAGGAAGGCGTAGCACCCTTCCTACCTCTCCCGCCGCCACGGCCACCTCTAGTACCCCTCTTCTTCCCCCGACCTCTCCCGGCCGAAGAAGAAGCGCCCGCCGGTGGTGTCTGCATACTGAGATCCAGCACTCTCCGGAGGTGCTGGGGTGGAATGGAACCACCCCTCCCACCACGCGCCGAGGAAGGAGCCTCGGAGTGCTCTGGACCCGCGCCCACCATCTGTCAACACGTGCAATGACAAAGAGTAAACGAAATTAGTACAACATAAAAAATTGAATACCTGACATGAATAATAATATGTATATAATTTAAGTGTATCATCATCATGAACATGATAAAAAATGGAATACCTAACATGAACTAATTAATAATATATATGTACATAATAATAATTGAATACCTGACATGAACTAATATTAATCTTCATCGTCTATATATGCTTCGGGGTCAATAAATGCATCATCATCATCACTATCAGTAATGACGTGCTCATCATCATCATCAATAAATGCATCAACATGTGGAAGGCCTCCTTTACGTAATCGGTCAAGCATTGACAGGTCATCCGCAGCAGTAACCTCTTCTTGTTCCGGCTCTTCTTGTTCCGGCTCAGGGGTGAAGTCGGATTCACTGTCGCTGTCTACTTCAATGTTCTGGGGTGAAGTAGAGCGGTTCTTGAAACGTTTTTTGGAAAGACGTGTTTCTTGGAAGAATTCTCCTTCATATGTGTCTGGGTTAATGTGAGGTTCATAATCCTCTTCATTGGGGGGAGGTGGTCTAACATGTGGCGGCACTTCATAAACGACATCCCAACCATTCAGATTTGGATCAGTTTGGCAGGCCCACGGTAGATAGAAAACTTGGGTCGCCTGTTGAGCCGTAATATAGACATCGGGAACATCTAAATGGGTGATTTGTTTGATTTCGACTAGCCCTAAATGTTCATGAGTCCTTCTAGTCTCCTTCGGCTGGAACCAATAACATTTGAAGACTACGACGTTCGGTGGGTTTTCACCATAGAATAGAAGTTCATAAATTTCTTCAACTCTTCCATAATACTCGGTATCTCCTTCGCCGATAGCAGAGACACAACAATTTGTAGACTTTCAGTTGGCCATAGATAGCTCTTTGCCAAAGGTACGAAAGCGATACCCGTTGATGTCGTATTTGTCAAATGAACGGACCTTATAGTCAAAACCATTAGCGACTTGTCTCAATTCGGCGTCCATTGACTCTGAATTAGCCTACAAGTTTAATATGGAAGGATTGTTGCATTAGCCGCAAATTAGACGAAGAAATGAAATGGTCTAATGGAAATTACCGTTTGTTTGAACCAAGAGATGAAACCGGGATAGCCGCCTCCATGCTTTGCCAGAAGCTCATACTCTTCGACGGAATCCTTTTGGATCACCGCTCCATCCGAGAATTTGGCGACGTATCGACTGTATCAAATATCGGGGAATAAGAGCAGTTCAAAGGAATTAGAAGTTGCGAAACAATGTACCGAGAACTTACTCGATGTACGGCCGCACTTCTGTTAGGTTGTTGAAGATATACAACGAAATGGTCCACCATTCTTCGACATCCAACCCTACTGGTTTCGAAGCACCGGCTAGTGCGAGCTTCCCTTTGAATAGGCTGAGGTTGGATCCACCTTTTTTAGGGTCGCCAGCATTGTACCGAAGCTTCGGATTATGCAAATGACGATTTTTGGCTTCGTAGTGTGCTGTCACAAAGTTTGCCGCCTCCTCAGTAATGAATGCCTCGGCCATCGATGCTTCAATTCTACGTTTATTTTTACATTTTGCTCGAAGCGTCTTCTGCATCCTCTCAGTTGCGTAGCACCAACGATTTTGCACGGTCCCCCCCAATCTTGCCTCGGTCGGGAGATGCAAAATCAAATGCTGCATTGGATTAAAGAAGCCCGGTGGAAAGATCTTCTCTAACTTGCAGATCAACTCCGGTGCCAACTCTTCCATTTCATCTATCACCGCATGCGATAGTTCTTTCGCACAAAGAACACGGAAGAAATAGCTCAGCTCTGCCAGTACTAGCCATTCATCCTCAAGGATAAAGCCACGCAACATCACCGGCATTACCCGCTCAAGCCATATGTGCCAATCATGACTCTTGAGACCAAATATTTTCAATTTTTCAAGACTCGCACCCCTCTTTAGATTCGCTACATACCCATCGGGGAACATCAACTGCATTTTCACCCACAAGATAATTTCCCTCATAGCTGGACTTCCAAGATTGAACCATGCCTTTGGCTTCGTCCAGTTCTGCTTTCCTTTCGGTTGTCGCATGTTCTGTAACGGTCTATCACATAGAGCCTCCTGATCGACTCTAGCCTTAGGATTATCCTTTGACTTCCCCTCTATGCCGAACAATGTACCAAAAAGGGCCTCGGCGATATTCTTTTCAGTGTGCATCACGTCGATGTTGTGTGGGCAAAGGAGGTCTTTGAAGTAAGGCAGATCCCACAAGCATGTCTTGTGAGTCCAGGCGTGTTCCGAATTATACCCCTTGAAATACCCTGGACGCTTTGCATCAGGCTCAAGAGCGTTTAACTGATCCAGGATCTGTTGGCCTGTCAACGCAGGTGGTGCTGAGTTTTTCACAACTCTACCTTTAATGAAGTTCTTCTTGTCTTTTCTGAACTTATGGCAAGGATCCAGGAACTGTCTATGCAAGTCGAAGCAAGAATACTTGCGACCCGCATCCAGCCAACGAAACTGAAGAGCTGCCTTGCATGTGGGGCATGGGAACCTTCCATGCACACACCAGCCAACGAATAGCGCATACGCCGGCAAGTCATGCATCGAGTACATGTACCAGACACGCATTATGAAGTTTTTTTTGTAGCGGCGTCGTATGTCTTGATCCCATTATCCCAAGCTTCTTGCAATTCATCCTTAAGCGGCTGCATGTACACATTCATACTCTTCCCCAGATAGTTGGGCCCTGGAATTATCAACGTCAGGAAAATGTTCTTTCTTTGCATAATCTGTCCGGGGGGGAGATTGAGTGGAATGACAAATACAGGCCAACAACTGTATTGGGTTGCCGTCATACCAAACGGATTGAACCCATCCGTGCTGATGCAGACTCGAGGATGCCTTGGATCTGCCGCTTTATCATGATGTATTGCATCGAAGTGCTTCCACGCAAAAGCGTCCGATGTGTGTACCAACATCTGATTCCCATCTGCATCTAGTTCGGTTCTTTTGCCCAATTTGTGCCATGTCATCTGTCTGGCCGTCTCTTCGACCATGAAAAGATGTTGAAGTCTTGGTATGATTGGCATATACTGAAGAACATTAACTGGGATTTTTGTCTGACTCTTCTCACCCATACCGTTGTCTACCACAACATACCTGGAAGACTTGCAAATGGACAATAGTTCAAGTCCGCATACTCAAGCCTAAATAAGGCACATCCATTCTCACAGGCATCTATCTTCTCATAGGGCATCTTAAGTACACGGAGGATTTTGTCTGACTGGTACAGGTTTGCAGGCATTACATGGCCTTTGGGTAGAAAGCGTCCAAATAGTGTCGTCATCGCGTCGTAGCATTCTCTGCCCAAGTTGAATTGAGCCTTCAGAGCCATTACTTGTGCGATGGCATCCAGCTGACAAAGCTCAGTGTGCTCGTGGAGAGGACGTTTTGAAGACTCCAACATATCATTGAAGGCCTTTGCAGATTCCTCCATCTCATCGTCCGAATCCCGAGCATCATCAAAGTCTTCCACCATGTCTTCGATCCCGGTACCATGTTCGTCGGTGCGACGACGGCCCACCTCAGCTCTGGCACATTGGGCAGACTCACCATGAAATGTCCAGACCGTATAAGCAGGCGTAAAACCCCACTTCTACAGGTGTTTACTCATTTCAAGCTTTGTCCTCTTATAATAGTTGTCGCACCGGACACAGGGGCACCAGGTTTTTCTCTGGCCATTTGCAAATGCGGCTCTCACAAACCCCTTGGTTTTTGTCTTCCATTCATCGGTCATGTCTTTCTGACTAGTGTGACCGGTGTACATCCACGCACGATCACTCATCTTGCCTAGCTACTGGACACACAAGAAATATATACATAATTCAGCAAACCATATTCATCAGTTAATGGAGTTTGTCAGTTTTATTACGTCCATGCAACCTAGACGCTAATAGGTAAAGATAGGTCCTAATCCCACCCGAGTATGTGTAGATTGGGTTCGTTTTCCCATGCTCTGCTTCGGATCCGACGCAAAATTTCGGCAGCACCTCCCCGCTGTTCTCCTGATACACGTCTTGGCAATAAGCAGAGAGGATGTGTACCCGGAAAACAACAGGGAGGCAATGACGAAATTCTGCATCGGATCCGGAGCAGAGCATATGAGAAAACGAACCCAATCTACACATACTCGGGCTGTCCATGGATAACGTTGGACAATTCGAAAGAATCACGGTTATAAATATGCAAATGCATGCATATTTATAGATGTAACCCTTTCGAACGGGAGACGCATAGTGGTCACGCATACTGATGATTGAAGACACCTATAGCTAGCAAGTTTCATCGGCACGAAGTCCGGAACAGAGCAAATGAAGGAGGGGAGGAGGAGATGTCATTTGTGCTCACCCACGAACGCAGGGGCGGAGCTCGTCGAACGCACGGGGAGGTCGTCGAACACCAGACCCTCGCAGCGACGAAACAACTGCACATTTAAATCCACCCGATCAACACAAATATATATGATGTTTTTCATAACAAAATCAGAAAATATATGACCTAACTCATAATTCACAAATATATGACGGGGTGTCGGGTCGGGGTGTCGGGGTGTCGGGTCGGGGTGTCGTGGTGTCGGAGTGTCGGGTCGGGGTGTCGGGGTGTCGGGGTGTCGTGTCTTGGTGTCGGGGAGTCGGGGTGTCGGGGTGTCAGGGTGTCGTGTCGGGGTGTCGGGGTGTCGAGGTGTCGTGTCGGGCTGTCGGGGTGTCGGGGTGTCGGGGTGTCGTGTCGGGGTGTCGTGCTGTCGGGTCGGGGTGTCGGGGTGTCGTGGTGTCGGGGTGTTTTTTTTCTCTTTTTCCTTTTCTTCTTCTTCCTCTTCTTCCTTTT
The DNA here is from genome assembly GCA_039707655.1 of Elymus sibiricus. Lineage (NCBI taxonomy): Eukaryota > Viridiplantae > Streptophyta > Magnoliopsida > Poales > Poaceae > Elymus > Elymus sibiricus. Next base: position 315,154,729 of record CM077676.1, read on the forward strand.
CTTCATTTTCTTCTTCTTCTTCTTCTTCTTCTTCTTCTTCTTCTTCTTCTTCTTCCTTTCCTTTTTCCTCTTCTTCTTATCCTCCTCTCCTCTTTTTTCTTCTTCTTCTTCTTCTTCTTCTTCTTCTTCTTCTTCTTCTTCTTCTTTTTTCTTCTCCTCCTCCTCTTCTTCTTCTTATTCCTTTCCTTTTTCCTCTTCTTCTTCTCCTCCTCTCCTCTTTTCTTCTTCTTCTTCTTCTTCTTCTTCTTCTTCTTCTTCTTCTTCTTCTTCTTCCTTTCTTTTCCTTTTTCCTCTTCTTCTACTTCTCCTTCTTTTCTTCTTCTTCTTCTTCTTCTTCTTCTTCTTCTTCTTCTTCTTCTTCTTCTTCTTCTTCTTCTTCTTCTTCTTCTTCTTCTTATTTTCTTCTTCTCCTCCTCCTCTTCTTCTTCTTATTCTTCTTCTTTTCTTCTCCTCCCCCTCTTTTTCTTCTTCTTCTTCTTCCTTTCTTTTCCTTTTTCCTCTTCTTCTACTTCTCCTTCTTTTCTTCTTTTTTTTCATCTTTCTAACCTAACCTAGCACTAACCTAACCTAGCACTAACATAACCTAGCACTAACCTAACCTAGAACTAACCTAATTTAACAGTACCAAATAACAGTAGAAAAAAAAGAAAAGAAAAAAGAAGATGAATGCTCACCTAAAAAAAACCTAATTGATGCAAAAAAACTAAAAAAAATAGAGGGGGTGGGGGTGGGGCAGGGGGCTCACCGGAGGGGGGGTCGGGGCAGAGGGCGGGGCGGCGGCGGCGGGGCGGCGTAGAGGGCGGCGGCGCCGGGGCAGAGGGAGGGCGGCGACGTCGAGCTCGGCGCAGAGGGCGGCGGAGCGGAGGGCCGGGGCGGCGGGGCGCCGGGGCGGCCGCAGCGTCGTGGCCGGCGGGCGGCAGAGGCGGTGGGGGTCGGGGGCGGCGGCCGGTGCGGCAGGGGGTCAGGGGCGGCGGGTGCGGGGAACGGGGGAGAGAGAGAAGAGAGAGAGGAGTGGGAGGTGGGGGTGGCCGTTAGGGCCATTAGAAGGGTTTTTGTTTGTCGTCTGCTAGCGGACGGCAAAGAATCTTTGCCGTCAGCTAGCAGACGGCAAAGAGGGAATCTCCATGCGCTGGCCTCCAGTGGGCCCCACCCACCTCTTTGTCGTCTGCTAGCGGACGACAAAGAATCTTTGCCGTCTGCTAGCAGACGGCAAAGAACTAGCTGATGGCAAACATTATCTTTGCCAACAGCCAGTTCTTTGCCATCTGTTTTTTGTAGGCGGACGGCAAAGACCTTCTTTGCCGTCAGCTAGCAGACGGCAAAGAACTGGCTGATGGCAAATTCCCTGATTCCAGTAGTGAGTGAAGCACTAGAGCAACTGCCTAGCTCAAAAGATATAAGTGAAGCACATAGAGTATTCTAATAAATCATGAATAATGTGTGTCCCTCTCAAAAAGGTGTGTTCAACAAAGATGATTGTGGCAAACTAAAAAGCAAACAAAGAAAAAAAACTTTGGCACAAGACGCTCCAAGTAAAACACATATCATGTGATGAATAAAAATATAGCTCCAAGTGATATACCGATAGATTGTAGACGAAAGAGGGGATGCCATCCAGGGCATCCCCAAGCTTAGACGCTTGGGTCTTCTTTGAATATTACCTTGGGGTGCCTTGGGAATCCCCAAGCTTAGGATCTTGCCGCTCCTTATTCCTTCATCCATCGTGGTCTCACCCAAAACTTTAAAACTTCAGCACACAAAACTCAACAGAAACCTCGTGAGATCCGTTAGTATAACAAACTAATCTTAAACTTCAGGTACTGTTATAAATTGATTCATATTTAATATTGGAATAATTCTACTGCACTCCAACTTCCCCATGGCTTATACCCCCCGATACAATCCATAGATTCATCAAAATAAGCAAACTATGCAACAAAAATAGAATCTGTCTAAAACAGAACAGTCTGTAAAGATCTGAATTAAAGTCATACTTATGTAACTCTCAAAATTCTGAAAAATCAAGAAAACGTGGGCAATTCATATATCAATAATGTGTAAAAAATTAGGAATTTTATCATGCTCCAGTACAGAATGAAAATTCCAGAACTAAGCGCAAAAGTTTCTGTTTTCAAACATCATCAATTATAATATCTTCCAAATCATCCCAAAGGCATTACTTGGCACAAACATTAACTAAAAGATAAAAACACAATCATAACAGAGGCTATAATTGTGTAAACACACAAAAACAGAAAATAAAACAAAAATTTAAGATACATATTGGGTTGCCTCCCAACAAGCGATATTGTTTTATGCCCCTAGCTAGGCATAATGCATAATTTCAAGTGTTGTCATCCTTCAAATTAATTCCATAGGTGGCCCTTATAATAGATTCATATGGTGGCTTAATTCTCTTTCTAGGGAAGTATTCCATCCCTTTCTTTAATGGGAATTAAAATATTATATTACCTTCTTTCATATCAATAATAACACCTACGGTTTGTAGGAAAGGCCTACCAAGTATTATAGGACAAGACGGATTGCATTAAATATCAAGCACAATGAAATCCACGGGCACATAATTTCTATTAGCAAAAATAAGCACATCATTTATTCTACCCAATGGTTTTTTAATGGTGGAATCCGCTAGATGTAAATTAAGGGAACAAGCATCCATATCGGTGAAACCTATCACGCCACATAAAGATTTTAGTATAGTGGAGACTCTAGCACCTAGATCACACAAGGCATTGCATTCATAATATTTGATTTTAACTTTGATAGTAGGTTCCCATTCATCATGTAATTTTCTAGGAATTGAAACTTCCAACTCAAGTTTTTCTTCATGAGCTTTTATCATAGCTTCTACAATATGTTTAGTAAAGGCTTTATTTTGTTCAGAGGCATTAGGTGAATTAATCATGGATTGCAACAAGGAAATGCATTCAACTAAAGAAAAATTATCATAATTAAAGTCCTTGTAATCCAAAGTAGTGGGCACATCACTATTTAAAGTTTTGACCTCTCCAAACCCACTTTTATCATTTTTATCACCAAGATCATCACCCTAAGAATAATTGGGACGCCTTCTAGTTAAAGTTGACTCATCTCCAGTCCCTTTTTCATCAAGTTTTATATTACTAAATAAAGATTTAATAGGTGAGACACCAATCATTTTAATATCTTCATCATTACTACGATAAAAACCGGGTGGAATAGCCTTTTCTAGGAATTCTCGCTTGGCTCTCAACCTAGCGGTCCTTTCTTTACTTTCATTAACGAAAACATGGATGGCTTTAATAGACTCATTTATATCATGCTTAGGTGGCAAAATTTTAATTTTCAGATTTTCCACATCATGAGCAATTCTATCCATGTTCCAAGACATTTCATCAACTCTATTCAGTTTTTCTTCTATCATAGCATTGAAATTCTTTTGAGAATTAATAAATTCTTTAATATTACTTTCAAGATCAGAGGGTATCCTATTATTATTATTATTATATGAATTACCATAGGAATTACCGTAATTGTTAGAGGAATTTCCGGGAAACGGCCTAGGATTGAAATTACCCCTATAAGCATTGTTGTTGAAATTATTTCTAGAAACGAAATTCGCATCAATAGCATCATTATTTTGCTCAATCAAAGTAGACAATGGCACATCATTAAGATCAACATGAGCATTCTTACTAGCAAGCAATTTCATAAGAGCATCCATCTTATCACTCAAAGTATTAATTTCTTCAACAGAATTTACCTTCTTACCAGTTGGAGTTCGTTCAGTGTGCCATTGAGAATAATTTGTCATAATATTATCAAGGAGTTTTGTAGCTTCTCCCAATGTAATTTCCATAAAAGTACCACCTGCGGCAGAGTCTAGAAGATTTCTAGAAACAAAGTTTAGTCCCGCATAAATTTTTTGTATGATCATCCATAAACTTAAACCATGCATGGGTAGTTTCTTATCATTAGTTTCATTCTCTCCCAAGATTGTGCAACATGTTCATGCTCAAGTTGCTTAAAATTCATAATCTGATTTCTTAAAGAAATAATCTTAGCGGGAGGAAAATACTTGGCAATAAAAGCATCCTTACATTTATCCCAAGAATCAATACTATTTCTAGGCAAGGATGAAAACCAAGTTTTAGCACGATCTCGTAGTGAGAACATGAATAATTTCAATTTAACAATATCATTATCCACATCTTTCTTCTTTTGAATATCACAAAGTTCGACGAAATTATTAAGATGGGATGCAACATCTTCATTAGGACTACCAGAAAATTGTTCTTTCATAACAAGATTAAGCAAAGCAGCATTAATGTCACACGTCTCCGCACTACTGGCAGGAGGAGCAATAGGAGTGCTAACAAAATCATTACTATTAGTATTGGAAAAGTCACACAATTTTGTGTTTTCTTGAGTCATAGCGACAACGCAAGCAAACAATCAAACGAAAATATTTTTGGGTTTTTGTAAAATTGTTTTAGAAGTGGGGGAGATGAAAACGAGAGGCAAATGCAAAAAAAGGCAAATGAAAATAAGATCAAGTGGATGATAGTTTATGCGAAGGTACTTGATAGGTTTTGGTGATGTCTCCCCGGCAACGGCACCAGAAATTCTTCCTGCTACTTGTGAACTGTGTTGGGATTTCCCCGAAGAGGAGAGGATGATGCAGTACAGTAGAGATAAGTATTTCCCTCAATTAAGAACCAAGGTTATCAATCCAGTAGGAGAACCACACAAAACCTCATTAGCAGCACCTACACACACAAAAGCAAACACTTGCACCCAACGCAAATAAGAGGGTTGTCAATCCCCTTAGCGGTTATTTGCAAGGATTAATTCTGATAGTGATAGATAAAAAGTAAATTACAAAGTAAAGTAAAAGTAAATAAATTGCAGCAAGGTATTTTTGGATTTTAATATATGATAAAAGTAGACCCGGGGGCCATAGTTTTCACTAGAGGCTTCTCTCTCGAGCGCAGAACATACGGTGGGTAAACAAATTACTGTTGGGCAATTGATAGAAAAGCGCATTGTTATGACGATATTCAAGGCAATGATCATGTATATAGGCATCATGTCCGAGACAAGTAGACCGACTCCTGCCTACATCTACTACTATTACTCCACCCATCGACCGCTATCCAGCATGCATCTAGGGTATTAAGTATAAAACAGAGTAACGCCTTAAGCAAGATGACATGATGTAGACAAAGTAAACTCAAGCAATATGATTAATCCCCATCTTTTTATCCTTAATGGCAACAATACAAATACGTGTCATGTCCCTTTCTGTCACTGGGATTGAGCACCGCAAGATTGAACCCATCACAAAGCACCTCTCCCATTGCAAGATAAATCAATCTTGTTGGCCAAACCAAACGGATAGATCAGAGAGAAATACAAAGCTATAACAATCATGCATAAAAGAGTTCAGAGAAGACTCAAATAATATTCATGAATAATCTGATCATAAACCCACAATTCATCGGATCCCAACAAACACACCGCAAAAGAAGATTACATCGGATAGAACTCCAAGAACATCGAGGAGAACATGGTATTGAAGATCAAAGAGAGAAAAGAAGCCATCTAGCTACTAGCTATGGACCCGTAGGTCTGTAGTAAACTACTCACACATCATTGGAAGGGCAGCAAGGTTGATGTAGAAGCCCTCCGTGATCGATTCCCCCACCGGCAGAGTACCGAAAAAGGCCTCCAGATGGGATCACGGAAGAACAGAGGCTTGCGACGGCGGTAGGGTTTTCTCGTCTGGCTCTCTGTTGGTTTCCAAATATTTGAGAATTTATAGAAGTGGAATTAGGTCAAAAGGAGCCATGAGGGGCCCACAAGGCATCAGGGCACCCCCCTGGGGCCGCGCCCTGTTGCCTTTGTGGCCTCCTCGTGAGGCTTCTGGCTTCCTCCCGAAGCTTCCAGGGTCTCTTTTGTCTAGAAAAAAAATCGTCAAAAAGTTTCGTGGCATTTGGACTTCGTTTGGTACTGATTTCCTGAAAAACCAAAAACAAGCAGAAAACAACAACTGGCACTGGGCACTAGGTTAATAGGTTAGTCCCAAAAAAATGATATATAAATGCATATAATTGCATATAAAACATCCAAGATTGATACTATAATAGCATGGAACAATAAAAAATTATAGATACGTTGGAGACGTATCATGGTCCAAGTCGTACGGAGGCACCTTCCTGGCCCCGCGCGGATTGTCACGCGCAGAGGTGATCGCCTTGATCTTCCCCTCGACGGCCTCCTCCATCAGGTTGTCAGGATGCACTCGGGTGGGGTCAATCGACCCCTGATACATCCACATAGGGTGCTCCCTGTCCTGAAGTGGCTGGATCCGCCGACTGAGGAACGCCTCTAGCAGGTCCATCCCGTCGACTCCAACCCGCACCACTCCCACCAAGGCGTCCACTAGGATTCCTACGTCCACCTTCTCCTCCTTGGCGACTGTGAGAGACGTGGAGCAGCAACCCTCGCTGCCGAGTACGGTGGAAGTCCAGTCGGGCTCCCCTCACTCGGAACATCTCTGCAGTAGAACCAGCTGTCCTGCAAGCCTTTGATGGAGTCAGGAAAACTCATCTTGGGGAAGGCTGAATGCCCCCTGAGCTATATGCCCAGCCCTCGACATTGCTGGGTCACGTTGGTCTTCTCTCCTGATGACGAGTCCTTCACCGTCATCGATCGACAAGTGAAGATGTGCTTGAACAGCCCGCAATGGGGATAACAGCCGATGAAGTTCTCGCACAGTGAGACGAACGCCGCCAGATAGACCACCGCATTTGGCGGGAGGTGGTGGAGCTGCGCCCCGAAGAAATCCAAAAATGCACAAAAGAAAGGGTACGGAGGCATCAAAAAACCTCGCTTGACGTGGGTGATGAGGAGGACCCGCTCGTCGGCGTGCGGCGCGGCCTCCATCTCGTCCACCTCGGGCAGCCTCCAGCGGCCCGTCGGGATCAGTCCCTCGGCCTCAAGCTCCTTCAACCGACGCTCCGTCACTCGCGACGGAACCCAACCCCCCTGGACACGGCCCGCCGACGGGCCGGCGCTCGATGACGCACTTTTCCCCGCCTTCTTCGCCCTCTCTAGCATAGATGTCGTCTCCTTCACCATGGTTTTGGGTGCACGAGCACTCTAGGCCGAAGGATGGGTGGAGGAGGAAGCGGAGGAGGCAAGGGGAAAAGGGGGGTCTGGGCTAATTACCCTAGCACGCCCAGGTTTTATACCGCGGATCGAATCGCGTCGCAGAATCACGACCATAGGTCTCGGATCGGATGGCTTCCGCAGTGGTCGCGTGCGCAGAGGAAACGGGGCACCTGTGGTTCACGGGGCGGAGATAGAGGCGTCGTGTCCCAGTTTGCCCACTAGCCGCGGCGTAACCGCTTCCACGCGCGCACGCACGATTTCGAATCCCGAGATTTCAGCCACAAATCGATCCGATTAATTTTCTTCTGTCCCTTTCCTAATGGACACTCGTTGGCCCGACCGACCGCCCTCCGCGGGTCACCGTGCACTCGGACACGTAAAACACCCGACTGAAGTCATCTTCAGGATTGCTACGGGATGAGCTCGACGCCCCTTCGCGGGTTAACTTGGCCCTTCTCCTAGGCTCCAAGGCGCGGGTCTCATGAATTTGTACTCGCAGATGGCCTGCACCGGCGTTCCCTTAGGGTAATTAGTGGCATCTCCCCGGAGAGTCAGCCCACGCGCCAGTGTCGCCTCTCGAGTTGCATGGCATGTCCTCAATCGGACCTCAAGTCTATCTCTCCCGAGAGACATACGAATGCCACCAAATTTTACCCAACAATCACCACGATCCGATCAGTCAGAGATCCTTTTAGTCCAGAATCCGTTGCGGTCTCATTCAGGCAACGACAGGTTAACACTTAACAGCGGACCTGAAGTGCCCCCGAAGCACTCGGGCCGAAACAAGAGTTCATCCTGTTCGTCGCACAAAACCTCAACCGATTCGGGGGCTAATGATGGGGTCACCTACTAAGCGTAGGGTCATAGACCTGACATCTAGGGCCTACCTAGGGCCCCACACCATCATTGGTGGGTCCCCGGACCACAAGCGCATTCGGGTGCGCAACCATAATTATCCAGTCGGATGCATCAACGACACTCGGACGTCTCCCACGAGTCGGCCGGACCAGAACCACTCGGACACGGGAAGGCGTACAGGCGACGTGGGAGCCATAACAGTCAGGTAGCTTTATGTTGATGTTTAAGTGTAGTTATAGTTGCCGTTACCAGTAACGGCCGTAGTTACACTCCTTTATTTCCCTTGCGACGTGGTATTGATGGCCGAGGCGTACTCTATATAAGCCTCCCTTCAACTCCATGGCAGGGGTTCAGCACTCCTTGTAATTCTATACCCCAAGAGAAAACACAAGCCTCCGGGCACGAGACGTAGGGCTATTACCTCTCCGAGAGGGGCCTGAACTCGCTAAATCCGAGTGATACGCTTGCGCCGTAGCTAGGCTCTACCCATCATTCGTACCCCTAGTACTCATTGTCAGGTTCATAGCCTCGACACTTAGGGCACCCACAATGTATGCCAAATTCATTATTTGGGCTTTGGCACTAGTTCCTAACATTGTGAAGCCATTGCCAAATAAAAGACACAGTTTTTTAGATAGGAAGTTGTGGCTCAACTTTAGAATGAGGCTCTTAGCACACCCACAATGTATGCCAAATTCATTTTTTGTGCTTTGGCACTAGTTCCTAACATTGTGAAGCTATTGCAAAAAAACAAACAGGGAATCAGAGTAGCTCTGTGCGCCAATGCCAAATCATGATGAATAATAAATAAATCAATGCTAATTTTAGTTGTTGTGCATAACTACTCTTGCTTACATATACATTTGGACAACTTATTGGGACGTGTCCCCGGACACACGTAGGACTGGAGGCATGTCACTGTAGGTACAACTCTTACTTGGCAGGTGGAAGGATCGATATGGTTGACTAGAGGGGGGGTAATAGGCAACAACCAAATTTTAGCTCTTTTTATCAAATTAGGCTTGACAATAAAATAGGTTGTCTAGATATGCAACTAGGTGGACAACCTATATGACAAGCACAACAACAAGCTCACAAGCAAACACAAGATATAAACACAATGTAGTCTTGCACAAAGTAAAGGTTAGAAGTAACCACAAGTGGAGCCGGTGAAGACGAGGATGTGTTACCGAAGTTCCTTCCCTTTAGGGGGAAGTACGTCTTCGTTGGAGCGGTGTGGAGGCACAATGCTCCCCAAGAAGCCACTAGGGCCACCGTATTCTCCTCACGCCCTCGCACAATGCAAGATGTTATGATTCCACTAGTGGTGCCCTTGAAGGCGGCGACCGAACCTTTACAAAAAAAGTTGGGGCTCTCTCCACAACTTAATTGGAGGCTCCCAACACCACCACGAAGCTTCACCATAATGGATTGTGGCTCCGAGGTGACCTCTTCCGTCTAGGGTGCCCAAACACCCAAAAGTAACAAAATCCACACAAGAAAGTATGGGGGAATCAAGTTTTCTTTGATGGAAGTGTAGATCTAGGTCTCCTCCTTCTATCCTTAGCAAATCAATAAGTTTGAGTGGCTAGAGAGAAAGATCAGGCAAGATAGCTTGAAGGGCATCAATGGAGGAGAGAGAGAGGCAAGAGGTAGGTGGGAGGTGGAAGAACCACCTCCTTATATAGTGTCCCTCAATATCCAACCGTTACAGCAGTTTTTACACTGCGCTGGTACAACCGGTTTTCACGGGTACCCAGAGGTAGGGCACCGGCCGGTACAACCTGGGGCTGCACCGGTAGCACCGGCAGGCCAAAACCAGCCGGGAACTACCATTCAACCACCGCCCAACAATCGCTCCAGTATAGTGGGGAATCACCCCCAAGCGGTACTTGAGCCTGTGGTGAGGGCGGTACAACCGCGCGGACCGAGGCATTGGGGTGGCTAAGTCTGGAGCGGTACAACCGCTCCAAGGCAGCAGGCTGTACCGGGGCGCGCACGCCACCGAAAACAATCGGGCGACCACCGCCCAAGTACCACTCCAGTACAGCAAGGGAATCACCCCGAAGCGGTACTAGGGCGGTACCTGTCCGGTACAACCACCGTGTAGTGCTCCCATTTAGTGGCTAAGTCCCTGGCGGTACAACCTTCTGGGACTTGGCGGTACAACCGCCCCACACCCACCTGGAGCACTACAGCCAGAGGGAATCACCCCTCTGGCGGTAGTTGCACCGGAAGTACCAGTCACACCGGTACAACCAGTCCTGTGAGCGGTACAACTGCCGCATCACTTCACTCTACAACAGTTGGACACGAGGCTCTCTCCTCGAAATGGAAGGAAGCAAGTGGGTGCAATATGAGTGTGTACGTGCATTGATTCACCCAGTACCTTCCGATGCGGATTCCCTCTTAATAGTACGGATTTCCTACGACCAAAGAAATAAAAGCGTCGGAAACTCCGCCTTCGATCTTTTCCGTCCAGAGGGAATGCCTAACCATCTTGTGCCATACGAAGTTTACCTGAGTAGCTAAGGCACATGATTAGTCCGCAAATTGCGTTGTCATCAACACCGAAACACTTAAGGCGGGAAACGCCCTTACAATCTCCCCCTTTTTGGTGGTTGATGACAATACAATGATTTGCACAAGTGATCTAAAAAATATAGACGGGCTCCTAGATGTAAGAACTTTTTAGAATTTGCTTCTGGAATGCAAAGTTCTCACACCTAGGATCAACGCTCCCCCTAGATTTTAGACCGACAATAGGTTGCAAATGAAATGACTAAGCTATAAGCAAGCATTTGCAATAATTATGACGTAGAGCAAAGAATAAAAGGGCAATGATCACGCACAGCTCTACAAACATACGAGACTGGGTAAATAAAGGATAGATAGCTCGGGATCGCATGTCTCACACCATGCACGAAGAAAGTCACCACACAAACCAAGTTCTCAAACCAACTCAAAGCAAATAGTTCAACGAAAGACCAAAGCAAATAAGCACACCCATGCAAATCCCGAGGCCTACTAGAACTCTCTTCCCCTTTGGCATCAAGACACCAAAAAGGAAAAGAGTGATGCTAATGCCCCAGAGCTCAGTAGTCCTCCTCGGACTCCTCGGTCTCCGCAGGATCATCACCATCGGACTCCTCGTCATCCTCCATGATATCATCACCCGCGGCGGCAGAGGTAGAAGTAGCAGGAGGGGTAGAGTCATCCTCATCAGACCACTTGCTGTTCTCGTAGTTCCACCTGTCCTCTGGAGTGATGCTCTTCTCTGTCCCACTATCAACTTGCATGTTGAGATGCCTCATCATCAAAATATGTTTGTGTCTGGCCATCTTCTCATTCACATGAGCCTCATAGAGTTTCTTCTGGATGTGAGTCTGCATAAAGAAGGTCTTCTTCACCTTGGTCGTGAGCTTGGTGACCCATGAAGGCTTGGCCCCGGGATCCAACTCAAAGTCATTGTCACTCGAAGTAGCATAGACATCCTCGGGGTCATCAGCAGGAAAGCGAGGCTCTGCATGTTTCTTCTTCCTGAATTGCTTGACCTCATGCACTATGAGGTTATCTGGAGAAGTAATAGGCTCTCCTGGCCTGCGAATCTCCCACATCTTGTTCAAGAAACACATCACAAAGGGAGCATAAATGGGCACCTTTCGTGAATGACCATGTTGTACATCTCCTCCCACAGCCACTTGGACACATCAAACATAGCACCAGATCCCACCTTGGTCTTCATGGCCACCATCAGATCCACCAGATAGCCATATTTCTCATCCTGATTCCCAACCTTGGGTAGAAGCACATTTCTGAAGACACGATGCATAATGTCATATACCTTCTCAAGATCCTTGAACTCACCATTGACGCCACGTCCTCGGATGTACAAGGGGGCAAGCTTCTCCTTCTTCATGGATTCACACTGGTGCAGCGACCTACTATACAAACGGTTTTTACCCCCTTTCCGCGACAGAGTTTTAAACCGTTGTCTTGCCTGTGTGTGTGATAGGGGGGGTCCTTCCCACACGACCCAGAAACCGTTGGCGATAGGGCCTCCAGTCACATACGCGGGGCAAAAAGAGCTCGTGTGCGATCGGGCGAGCCATCACAGACAATTATACTGGCCCAATCGTTTCTGTTCGTATGTACATCCCACACAGTGAATCTCAGAAAAACATTTCCATTCATATGTACATCACACACAATTTTTATGTGGAAACGTTTGTGCAAGGTGGCCTAACGCAAACATTTGTCGGGCGGAAGTTGTGTGTGATTGTTCATTGATCCAACATGGCTACTTTCTAGAAACTATGTGCGTTGTTTGAGGTCATCGCCCACGGTGTTGTCTGAGAAACCGTCTGCAATACAAAAACCCAATAAGCAGGCTAATTGGCCTATTATTGATAATGCATTTAGTAATCAAATTGACATTTCATATCAAACACACCATATGTTTCATAGCCGTATTACGGCAACCAGGATTTCATAGCTGAATTACATCAGAGTACAACATCACATAGCTTCAGCACTCAGTTACACCATATAGGCATATAGCTAGCTACGCAATTACACAACAGCACGAAGTTTCACATGCAACATCTAAAACATTTGGAAAGTAGCATCATATACGGTATATAGAGAGATGAATCTCATCTGGAAAACTGCTGAATCTTAAGGCGAATATTGAGCCTTCAATGATGTTGAATGTCCTTGCAACTTTACGCCAGTGGCTGCGGATGATTGCCTGCCCAACCTTAGTCCTCTTGAGGAAGACTTCAATATTGTACCGTGGGTGTTGAATGAGTACCTTCCTCGCCTCTTGACCATGGAGGTGGTTTGAGAGGTAATCATCGGTGAACTGCTTTGGAAAGGACTGAAAACAAAGATATGCATAAATATCTGTTCTAAATTTTGAAATGGCGCATAGGAAAAAACACAAGGTAAAAGAGTTAGTACCATCCTATAGTTGACTGATGTCTTCTTCATTGTGCAAACAAAGATCTTGTTGTTATTCATCTCTAGTTTCTTTATCCTAACAATCTTTCTGAGTTTCTTGACTTGACTGATATTCATGTCCATCTCATTTCCCCATATGCAAAATGGATCGAACAGTGGGTCTAAACCTCTAACAGTAGGACCTACATGTGCAAGACCAAATTGTTAAAAACCTAAATATTAGAATGGTTCCTACAATTGCACAATAATGTGCTATTAGCCAAAGGACCATGCATGTACAAACCTCGATGGTAAACCTCAGTGCCTCCCATTATTTCCCTGCAGCACATATAAGGCAGATATTGATCAGTTTAAGGCCAACTCTAGCGCACGACCCCAAACGGATGTCCGTTTGGCCCGGATTCTGTCCGTTTGGGGCGGGCAATGGGGTCGTGTCCGGGCCTTTTCTGGGATGCGGTGGCCGTGCGCCCAACGCGCGGACGCATCCTTTGGCAGCATCCTGTCCGCCTCCTTGTTTCAAACGCAAATATTCGAATAACCACGGCCCGTAGTTCATGCCAGCGGCCCTAGTTCATGCCGGCAACACAGCCAGCCTACACGACCTTGCCGGCAACACAGCCAGCGGCCGGCAACACAGTCAGCCTCCAAAATGAATAGTTTTGTCGCCGGCAACACAGCCAGCGGCCGGCAACATAGCCAGCCTCCAAAATGAATAGGTTTGTCGCTGGCACACAGCCAGCGGACGGCACCCATGCCAGCCTCCAAAAAGAACGGCCACGGCCGAACAGACCACCTAGTTCAGGCTGTCGGCGTCCAACATCTCCTTCTGCCGGGCCTTGAACCAGCTCCTTGTCTTCTCGCCCGCAATATCGGTGCCTTCCTCTTCTTCTTCATCACCTTCACCTTCACAATAGATGTCATCATCTTCATGCCACGAGTCACCATGGTCGTCGGCCTCAAAGTCTTCATCGGCAACGTACTGGCCGCGGCCATCCTGACTCTGGGTCTCCTCGGGATCGAAGGTATCGCCATGCCCACCCATCTGGAAGGCCTCGCCACGGCCCTTGTAGATGAAATTCTCCATGAACTGGGCGCAGAAGGGGTCCTCGACCGTTGGCGTTGGTGTTGGCATTTCGCCGAACAGGACGCGGGGCGACGACATGGTGGCCGTAGACGGTGGCCGTGCTTGCTTTCTTTGCATCTCGACGGACGGGCGGCCGCCGCTGCTGGACCCCGGCGTGACGTTGAGGTCAATGACGACCGAGGGGCGCGGGGTGGACGGCGCGATCACGCCAACGTTCGGCGACCCCGAGAAACGGGTCTGGCCTTCGTACCTTGGCGGAGGAAAACCGGGCGACAATGGCGTGGTCGACGACGACGGCGAGGGGCACTACGGAGGCCGGGCGACTGACGAGCCTGTGCTCGCCGGGCCGACGGGCGCTGCCGAGAAGCTCATCGGACGGCACAGCCCAAGCATGAGGAGGGCGTGCGCTTTGCTGACGATGGCCTCCTTCTCGTCGACGGTGGCCTTGTGCCGCGCGGCCTCCAATGCAGCGCGCTCGGCGGCGAACATGGCCGCGACGTTCTTGCCCTTCTGCGCCGCCCGCCGGTTCCTCCTCTTGGCCGATTCCGCGTCCAGCTTTGCGAGCTCCGCCGGCGTGAGTTCCGACCGCGGCTTCTTCGGACCCTTGGCCGCCTTTTTCTTCACCTTTGGGGGCGGGTCGACGGCCTGGCCGCTGGAATTCAGCAGGGAATCGGCCATGGCGGAAGGGTGGTGGGCGGAGGGGAGGGCGGGACGTGGGAGGGTTTTGGGGGGAAATGGAGGGAAATGGAGGGAAATGGGGCGCCGGGCGGGTGCTTTGTGCCACCGACGGGCGGGCCAGGGGAGGACAAGCGCGCGCGTCCCGCCCGTCCGGGCGCTGTCCGTTTCACCTCAAACGCGGCCCAAACTTGGGCCGGGGATGGGTCGAAAGCGGACAGAAAATGGACAAAAGTCCGTTTGCGCCCGCGCGCTGGGCCGTCTGGTATGTCCGTTTTGCCCCAAACGGACGCACCCGGACAGGATGGGGTCACGCGCTGGAGTTGGCCTATGTGAGAGTTGGCATACTATCAGTAGAATATATTAATGAAAACTTGTACCCACAACAAATGAACATCACACTGCAGAATTGAACCAAAAAGTTAACTGGACACCACAATAAATGAAGCAAGCAGTTAACTGAGAACCACATTGCAGAATAGAACATATACTAGAAGATCATACAGTTAACCAAGCCAAGTGTGCTTAAGAACTACTAGGAAATATAGCATTTGTGTATGTTTCTCATGTATAGAGTACATCCAAATTCGATTTTATTCCTCACATGCATAACAATAAATTTTTTGTACCCACGGGAATTGAACATCACATTTCAGAATTGAACCAAATAGTTAATTGAACATCACAACAAATGAACCAAACTGTTAACTGAACATCACATTTCAGAAGATCAGATTGCATATTAACATTACAGAGGACAATTCACTAGAAGGCACCGGAGGCGGCCTTTAGAAAAGACCACGAACTGTCATTTAAAGCAGCCAACTGCGTGGCGGCGTCCGCGCGTGAGGGGTTGACGGTGGCCTCGACGGCGTGGTGCTCCTCCAAGATCTGGCGGTCGGCACGCATGGCAGCCATCGCGACCTCATCCGCGCGTGCGGCCGCGATTTGCTTCATCGCTGCCAGATGCTTCTTGAGCTCCTGGCTATAATGCGTGCACCATGGCTATGGGCGGCACTTATTTGGAGGATGGGGCAGTGATTCGGGTGGAAGGTGTTGCGCCGGCGATCGAGGCATGTGGGATGGAGAAGGAGGAGGAGGATGGGGGTGTGGATTACCTGACTATATCGACGAGCCCGCGCAGCGGGAAGGAGTGCCGCCGATGAGGAGGCGGCACTGCAAAGCAAGCAGTGAAGGTTTGAACTTGGAAAGGAAGGAGGAAACAGTGGAAATGTGGCTTTTGGTGGGGGGGAGGGGGCGGGGACCTAGATATTTCCGCGGTTGCCGAAAATTTACGAACGGTGCAGCGAAAAACTAGCGCGCAAGTGTGGTTGACGCGCGGCCGGTGGACTGTAGCCGACGAACCTTCCGGCGTAAGCCATACATGAGGGAGCCCCAAGATATTTTATACTGCATCGCACATGATTCTTGCTAATAAACTGTTTGTTGTGTACTTGATTTTTTTTCATTTTGATTTGAAAGACAAAATGGGGTTACGGCAGGAAATGTCAGTGTTTGAATTGGTAGAACATTTATCTGCAGTGAACATGCAACTATAGGAGTGTTGTGCTAAAATTTGGAATTATTCCGGGTTCGTTTGGCAATTTTTATACATTAATTGAGTTATCTAGGCATTTAATGTGCATAATTCAAAATTGAACTACAGGCACATGCTCCAGTGCACCAAAATGGGTTGAAAAATCATATATGTGTCATTGGGTGAATGTTTAGGTCCCATACAAGAAATTAGAGTGAATTTCAAACATCTAGGCGTCGTGGCTCGGCCGAAAACATTGAGAAACTTGGTTTTTAAATTCCTGTAAATCCAAAAATTGTCTAAAAATCACGGAACTTGGCATGGTGTCTTGACATGGCACCAACATACTGTGGTAAAATTTTTGTTCGATTTGGGACAAGTTTTGATATAAGCTTCTTACAAACCGGAGCTTCTCTCAAGAAGGCTCATGGTTCTGATAGGGGATGTGTCACCTTTGTGGGCGAAACAACATACGCTGCCTCTTCCTGCCTTGATTTTTTACAGAGGCAACAAAGACCAATAGGAGTGTCGTGCTAAAATTTGGAATTATTCCGGATTCGTTTGGCCTTTTTTATACATTAATTGAGTTTCTAGGTATTTAATGTGCATAATTCAAATTTGAACTACATGCACATGCTCCAGTGCACCAAAATGGGTTGAAAAATCGTATATGTGTCCTTGGGTGAATGTTTAGGTCCCATACAAGAAATGGGAATGAATTTCAAAGATCTGGGCGTCGTGGCTCGGCCGAAAACATTGAGAAACTTGGTTTTTAAATTCTTGTAAATCCAAAAATTGCCTCAAAATCACGGAACTTGGCATGGTGTCTTGACATGGCACCAACATGCTGTGGTAAAAAATTTGTTCGATTCGGGACAAGTTTTGGTATAAGCTTCTTACAAACCGGAGCTGCTCTCAAGAAGGCTCATGGTTCCGATAGGGGATGTGTCACCTTTGTGGGAGAAACGACACACGCTGCCTCTTCCTGCCTTGATTTTTTTTTACAGAGGCAACAAAGACCAATAGGAGTGTCGTGCTAAAATTTGGAATTATTCCGGGTTCGTTTGGCCTTTTTTATACATTTATTGAGTTTCCTAGGCATTTAATGTGCATAATTCAAATTTGAACTACATGCACATGCTCTAGTGCACCAAAATGGGTTGAAAAATCGTATATGTGTCCTTGGGTGAATGTTTAGGTCCCTTGCAAGAAATGGGAATGAATTTCAAACGTCTGGGCGTCGTGGCTCGGCCGAAAACATTGACAAACTTGGTTTTTAAATTCCTGTAAATCCAAAACTTGCCTGAAAATGATGAAACTTGGCATGTTGCCTTGACATGGCACCAACATGCTGTGGTAAAAATTTTGTCTGATTTTTTGAAGGCGCACACATTAACAACCAACAAAGTCATTTTGGAACAAAGAGCTGCCATGTTACAATTGGAAACACAAGTGTTATTCAAACCATGGGTGTTGTACTAACCATTTATGTGCCGCCACGCGTCCCCATTTTTATTGGCTAGGAGGCACCATGAGGGATAGCTATTTGAGTAGACGGGAGGCGTGGAGCAGACCACTGGCTCACCGGGAGGCGAGCCCTTTGACCTCCATCCGCCGCCCACCTCGCTCCCAACTTCTCCATTAATGGCGCCCGAGCCCCTGTTTTAATGGCATGGCTAGGTCTCAGTCGACTGAGATTTAAGAGAGAGAAAAGAAAATCTGAAAAGAAAATTTTGCACGGATCTTGATGTAAGATCTCACAGACATAACATCGACTGAGACTTAGCAAGACTGATATATATGATGATGATGGCAATGGATAATAATAGTTGTCTTACATATTTAGGAAGATAATTAAAGATGACACATGCGGCAATGCCCGAAAGACACAAGGGTAAAAGAAGAAGGAAGACGCAGACAACGATCTGGGTCGCTGTTCTCTACTTCACCTCGATCTACTCCGCCATCTTCGTCATTTCGTCCATATGTCACGGGAGTTCTCGCGGCGAGCGACGTTGATCTCTTTCACATCCTCAATACGTCGCTTGAGAGCATCCATGGATTCCTCCACGAGCCTTTCACGCTCGATGCAGAGCTTAGCATTCTCGTCCATAAGTTTCCTGACCATGACGGCCGTCTTCTTCAACACGGCAGTTGTCTCCTCGTGCTGCTTCGCCCTGCCGGCGATCTTCACCCTCAGCAAGTCGCGCTCGGTGCGGAGCCTCGCCTTGTCACCCCTTAGTCCCCGGATGACGCCGATCGCCTTATCCAACAAGGCATAGCTCTCCTCCTGCAGCTTCGCCCAGCCGGAGATGTCATCCATCAGCTTATTAAGCATAGCGCGCATGCGCCTGTGAGTGCCCTCGACTGCCCGCGAGAGATCTATCTAGGCCACCGCGGCGCGGCAGGACCTCTCTGCTGCTTCCGCGGCGCGGCGGGACATCTGTGCCACTTCCGCGGCGTGGCCGGACTACTCTGCTGCTTCGGCGGCGTGGCGGGACCTCAGTGCTGCTTCGGCGGCACGGCGGGACCTCAGTGCTGCTTCGGCGGCACGGTGGGACCTCTGTGCTGTTTCGGCGGCGCGATGGCACCTCTCGGCTACTATCGCGGCGAGGCGGGACATCTCTGTTGCTTCGCTCGCCGCTCCGTGATCATTTATCGACCAAGAACTCCTCCCACGGGCCATGGCAGACGCAAGGAACGACGAAGACTTGTTTCTTTGTTGATGAGGAATTGAGGAGGAATGTGCAGTCATTTTCGAGTAGGTAGTATTTATAACCTAGTAATAAGCTGCTAAGTGGGAAAACTTTTAGGTTTTGATCGGTGTGAACAGGTTTGCAACTAAATATAGCATGGTAATTTGGAATGTGACGGGAAACAAGCTCAAAATTATTTGACGGTTCCGGTTTCGAAGTGCGGCACGATTCCCAGATGGTGTAACATGGGCAAGCGTTGTCGGATGTGTACGTGGCGTGTGCACCGCAATCGGTGATGTCAGCACGCGACTTGTTCCATCAACCGTGTGCGCTTGTTATTACCATCGCGCATAATTCTTTTAATTAGAATGTGTGCCCGTATATCGCAGACTCCTTGATCTGGCTGGCCATTTCTGTTGTTTTGGCTCATCGGAAACAGTTCATCCGAGTGAACTGTTTGCCGTCTATCACACACACCTTGATCTGGTTGACCATTTCTGTTGTACTGGATCGTCGCAAACAGTTCATCCGAGTGAACTGTATGTCGTCTATCGCACACACCTTGATCTGGTTGACCGTTTCTGTTGTTTTGGCTCATCGTAAACGGTTCATATGGATCAACTGTATGCCACGTATCGCACACGCAACTCTAATCTGAATCGTGCTTGATGTCTCCGCCATCGCACATAGTTCGTCTTATTGGTGACGGTTTTAGTACGACACCATTTGCGATTAATGCATCGCACACAGTTTGGTCGCGGGGTCTCTAATGCATGTGTCGCGTTAGGACCATCGTGCAGTAGTGTCAGCCCGGTCATGAGGACGAATGCCTCCATTCCCGGTAAGACCGGTATCCTCATAGCTTAGAGCATTGCAGAAAGCTCTCCAAGGCATCTTAAAGAGCTCATCATGGCACGTGAAGGTCAAAGTACGAGCATCATCCGTACCAAAGTGAACTGTGGCGTAGAACTGATGAATAAGATGCACATCAAAGTCACAGTTGATTGACATAAGCTTGATCAAGTCAAACTCCTCGCAAAGAGCCAAGGCCTCTCCGAAGTACTCCATGTTGTTCTTCCAATGTTCAAGATCCACTGTCCATTGCTTGGTGAACCGGTTCTTGGTGTGCTCAAATAACTCATGCACAATCCTCACTTGCATCTCGTTCCTGAACTGAGGGGTGGTCCAACGAGGTGCGACGGGAACCTCATATGGGTTCAGCTTGCGGAACCTTTCCCATTCCTTCTGGGGCCACTTGTGCATTGGCATGGCAGTACGTTGCTTGGCTGCAGTTGCTTTCTCACGACGAGTGGGCTTGCTAGGAACAACCACCTCATGTTCATCCTCAGTGTCAGTGGGACGCTTGACCCTACGAACTCTCTTCCTGGACCGAGTAGCCGAGCGAGAACCAGAGCCACCTGCAAACACACACGGGAAGCACACGAGATACCCAGAATAGATGAGAGGAATGTACACCAGATCGAAGGAATATATTACTTGAAAAGTAGAGAGAATAGGAAACAAAGCACAAAGGTTCAGTAAATCCGGTTGTACCGGACTCCCAACCGGTAGAACCGCTTGCAGCGGTTCTACCGCCCCGGAGGAGCGGTTGTACCACGGGCCGACAACAGTTCCACCCACAAGAGTACAAGCACGACACGAAAACTGAATCTTAAGGCCATATTTCAAATTTTAAGTATTCACAAGCAATAGAGGCATATAGTGTGATCTCTTCCACCCTAAAGAATAGCCAAAATCATGGGACTACAAGTAATGCCCTAGAAATGGAGGATTCAAATATTGAAACCAAGAACGAATCGAATCGGGGCATTACCGGCATCCATGGGAAGAGATTGGGGAGGAAGAGTCCTCCACGGAGCAGATCCTGAGAAGAGCCGACGAATCCGGAGCGCCGGAGGGCACTCCGGGGCAATGGGGACGGTGACCGGCGGCTAGCGTAGGAGAAGAGCATGGGCACAAAGGGGAAAAAGAGATACCCCTTCGGCCCGCGCATATATATACCTGCCCAGACCATGGACCGGTTGTACCGCTCAGATGAGCGGTTGTACCGCTCCCTGGTACTACCCTAGGGTTACGGACGGTACTTTCGTCGCCTAGGAGGGCAGCGGTAGTATCGCGCATAACCGCCCGGTAGTACCGGCGGACGGCACAGGTCAAGGGTCGAGCGGTAGAACCGCCAAATCCAGACCGGTTGTACCGCCTGAACGCTACAGCCGAACGTGCAGGGCGGTAGAACCGCCCTGTACACCGGTTGTACCGCCCAATCACAGCCACCAATACCAAGAACAAGACTTGTGTACATTTGGAGTAGATGGTTTAAGGGAAGAGTAGGCTTGGGATGGAAACATGGCACTGACATATGGTGATGTATACTCCAAGACTGCAAGAAGCAAATGATAAAAGCCAACACTTGGAGTAGACAAACAACCAGGACCTATGAAATCTATCAAAGGCAAACAAGATCCAAAACGAGAACCAAAAACACTTAAACAAAAGGGTCGGTGGCCGAAGCCACCTATGTTTGAGTCAAATGGTTTGGCACTGCGAAGATTTTAACATTGGATCCAAGACCAAAACTCATCTTTGAAGCACAAGTACCATAAAAATGGCTAATGTGAAAGATTGATTCTATTTATGCATAATAGAGTGAGTGTGAGTTCATGAAGAGAACAACACTCCCCCTATGTCGTACAAGTACTCCTCTGCCATGTTGCACGCTTATCATGTACTTTGCTTTTGAAACGGTGTTTGGAATTGGTGCTAATTAAGTACTTTATTAAGTGTGTAACAACAATTATCAGTTGAAGTCGATGTTTGCGAATACTTCTAATTATTGTTTAAAGTGCATGTGCAACTTCATTATTTGGATCCTTATTTTGCTGTCATTGAACTAATTCTAACCAAATGCAGCCAAGAGAAAAATTAGGTACATAATTGTACTGTACATTAGCAGCGTTCAATTGTCTAAATGGCACACTGCCAGTTTGTAAAATATTTGCAGCGTTCGGCACGAAACACTGCTGAAGAGAGAGTAGTAGCAGCGTTCTAGCAGAACACTGCTAACGTTGGACATAGTAGCAATGTTTCGTCTGCAATGCCGCTAATTATGTGGTCTTGTACTAGTGGTGTATATTACACATAAAAGCATCTTTGGTACTCCCTCCGGATGGGAATATAAGCCGACCACCAGAATTTAGGCTGTTGAATTAACTATCGAAACATGTATAGTATGCCACAAAAAAATATATGTTTCGAAAGTTCATTCGACAAAGAATCTAAAGATATAATTTTTATGGCATACAACACATATTTCAATAATCAAATCGAAGACCTAAAAATCTGTATCGGACTTGTATTCCCATCCGAAGGGAGTACATGACTCAAAAAGATCTGTTTTTCTATGCACACATTTTGTATGCTTTTTTTTTTTTGACAAAGGGTAGATTTTATTTGCTCAAAATGGAGCTTCAATAAGATACAAAACACACACACCTGGTCTCTGCATAGTTAGAATGCACATAGCCAACACCAGCTCACACACACGCGAAAACACGCCAACAGCTAGCAAAGTCATTTTTTTTAGAATCCCTAGCAAAGTCATATAAGACAAAAACTATGCCTATGTCAACGCTTTGTAAGTTGTAACATTATAAATTTTCTGAGATTTTTTAAAATGCACAAAGTGTATAAACTAAGATTGGAACTATTCACACATATCCTGCATAGAAATTGTGAACCATCTGCATCATCTGATTTCAATCAAGTGTGCCAGGTGGCATTATTATAATTAAAGAAAAATGCAGTAATCACTCGAAAGCAAAGCAGTCGGTCGTCAACACTGAAACCCTCGGCCACTCACGCGACACCGCACCCGCTCCCCCATCTCCGGCGACGGGACCATCATGAGCGGCGGCGGCAGCCCGAGCGGGCCGGACTCTCGCGTGGAGACCATCTCCCGCCTCGCCCAGTGGCGCATCGACACCTTCGGCCCCTGCTCCTACCGCCGCTCCGACCCTTTCAAGCTCGGCATCTGGAACTGGTATCACTCCTTCCTACCACTCCCAAACTACCACCGTTCCCCAATCCTCTACGCCCCAAAATCCAAGAAACTCGAGAAATTCGATCGAAACATGGCGTGATTTGATGTCTTCTTTCCGAGACTGGCCGACGGCTGATGTCATGAATCCCCAAATCAGGTACCTGTCGGTGGAGAAGAGCAGGTCGGTGTACGTGCGGCTCTTCCCGGAGCCCGGCCGGCTGGCCAAGGAGCAGCCGCCACTCGCCCGCTTCGTGCTCCGCGTCTCCTGGGTTGGCCCGCCGCGCCGCTCCAGCGTCTCCCCAGGTTTGCTTCTTCAAGTGCTCTGCTACACATCTCCAATTGGTAAATGATAAAGCTTTGGTTCATAGGAAATTCGAATGATCACCAATTATTAGGCTAAAATAATATACTACAGTGGGTGCCTGCTCGGCTTTCGCGCTCAAATCTGAACGCATGGCCTGATCATCTTGATGCCAACCGTGAACTGAATTGCCTGTATTTTTTATGAGAAGTTCACCCACATACCAGCTAATACTAAAGCGATTTTTTTCCTGATTTACCTAGCATATTTAACATTGTATTCTGAATCTAAAGAAGCGTGCAAATAAGGAGAAGCTCAAACTAGGGCCACAAGCCCACAATAACAAATGTGCTTTGCAACTGTAAATGTGTTGGCTAGTAAATGGAATCTTGAGCAGCTGCTTGGCGATAATCTGAACAGAAAGCAGTATTCCTTGGATGAAAATTTGATTGCTCATAGCTTGAAACTCTCAAGCATTAAGAGCCTGATGGCTTACAGATTGCACATCTGTCAGTCATTTCTTGTTGTATTCCCTAGTCATATTGTCTCTGTGGTGACTACTGATGTGATGGTATCAGGCTCAGCAAATTTGATTACTTTATCGCTTTGTGATAGTTTTTGAGCAGCTTCTCCGAAGCAGCGATGATTTTGTGTGGCAAGTTGATGTGATGTCTCATGGGCGTTTTACGATTGACGTTGAGTTCTTGGACCTGAAGATAGCCACGAACAATGCAAGTGTCCTCTCTCCTTTTCCCCTCTTATCACCTGTAAATTCTTCCTTCTTCCTTTTCTAGGATATTTTATAGGCTTGTAGTAGTGACCTCTGTCAGGATATTCTAAAATGTGATCCAGTTTTAATTAATGTGCGGACAGGGCACTGAATCATCATCGTCGATCTGGCCGAACGAAGGCATGGTGCAGAGCGTGGCCAGCAAGAGCACGCTGGGCTGCCTCTCCCGCATGCTCACGGAGTCCATCCACGCGGACGTGACCATCAACACGACGGACGGCGTCCTGAAGGCGCACAAGTCGGTGCTGGCGGCGTGCTCCCCGGTGTTTGAGAGCATGTTCGTCCACGACCTCAAGGAGAAGTCGTCGTCGACGATCGACATCGGCGACATGTGCGTGGAGTCGTGCTCGGCCCTGCTGGGGTTCGTGTACGGGACGATCCGGCAGGAACAGTTCTGGAAGCACCGGCTGGCGCTGCTGGCGGCGGCCAACAAGTACGGGCTGGGCGAGGTGAAGGCGTGCTGCGAGGAGAGCCTGCTGGAGGACATCAGCTCGGGCAACGTGGCGTGGCTGTACCAGCTGGAGCGGCTCAAGAAGGGGTGCCTCGCGTACCTGTTCTTGTTCGGCAAGATCTACGACGTCCGGGACGAGATCGGCGGGTTCTTCCACGACGCGGACCGCGAGCTGACGCTGGAGATGTTCCAGGAGGTGCTCAGCGTGTGGAAGCCCATCTGATCCGAGGTTGGGAGCCTGAGGCTTCTGCCTGGTGGTTGTGCTGCCCTAACTGAAGCCTGTCTAGCTGCCCATGCCCATGTATGTAATGTAATTATGTAAATGAATCACTGCTACTAGCGTGGATCGCTGAAGAAGCTGGTGCGGGCTGGCTGTGTGAATGGTGTATGTAAAAGTAAAAGTTTGCGAGGAATCTCAGCAACAGTAATTTGCTTTGTTGTCCAGCATGAAGTCCTGAATCCTGGTATATGTGCATTCTAGATGAGCTTATGTTGACGTGCTGTGTCTCGTCTGCTCTAGAATTGGTCATAGAAGTAGAGGTTGGTTAATTACGAGGTTTGCTGGATGGTGAGTTGACCTGGCAAGGTGCGCATTAGGTGTGGGTTTCGCCGCCCCCATCTAGACCGGACAACTTGACTTTCCAGCATGTTGACAAATTTCTACTTGTTCCGGTTCGAAGAAAAACTATACAAGAAACCAAGTTGCCATGTCTGTTCCAACCACCTGGTATGTACTTCCTCCGTTCCTAAATATAAGTCTTTCCAGATATTTCAATATATGAACTAACTACATATAGATGTATATAGACGTAGTTTAGAGTGTAGATTCACTCATTTTGCTCCGTATGTAGTTTATATTGAAATCTTTAGAAAGACTTATATCTAGGAACAGAGGAAGTACGAGAAGAGCCAGCCGCTTGTGAGCGCAGCCAAGGTTGCCATGGCAGACTGAATCTTCTTCTTCGGATAGACAGATGGAAGGAACGTGTGAAGAAGAAGAGCACAGCGAAGCGAAAACGGTTTCCCTTCCCTTGAGAACTGACAGAACGTTTCTCGGAGAGAAGAGATCGTGGGCGGAACTGAAGGTTACCACGTCAAACTGGAAGACGCGTTCGTGGGAGGACAGACGGACGGACGCGGTCCGTCACCACGGAGACGTGTTGAACGGTTGGTTATTTCTAGTGTAGTACTACGCTGCGTCGATCACCACGTTGGCTAATCGCCTCCGTTGTTTTTGATTGATCCATCTTTCAGCCATTAGCCACGTCTCGGTATAACACCCGAGAGACTGATTGACACCCAAACGGGTACTTGCATCCCATAATCCCATTCCCAACAACAACCACCGAGCCTTCCTGCCTCGCTCCCGTTCCTGCAGAGCTGCCACCGCCCACCGCGCGACGCCATGGCCACCGCCGGCCTCCGCCCGCTCGCCGTCGCCCTCCTCCTCCTCCTATCCGTCGCCTCCGCCGTCGCCGCTAGGGTAGGCGACGAGTGCACCGCCCGCGCAGGCTGCGGCTCGGGGCTGCACTGCGCCGCCTGCGGCGACGGCGGGGCCGGCGTCTGCGCGCGCGCCACCCCCGTCGACCCCCTCACGCACGTAAGCCGCTCATCCTCCTGCTGCTGCTCGCAATGTGCTTTTGATTTGGTACTGACGCGTGCGGCTTGATTCGCTCCTCTCGCAGGGCACCGGCCTCCCGTTCAACAACTACTCCTGGCTCACCACGCACAACTCCTTCGCCCTCGCCGGCGCCGTCTCCGCCACCGGCGCCGCCCTAATCGCCCCCACCAACCAGGAGGACTCCGTCACCGCGCAGCTCAAGGTAACCGTTGCTACCAACCAACCGCCGCCGCCCTAGTACTCTCTTCTGTTGTTGCTACTACCATTTTTCAGTTTCTCCGTCCGCCCCAACACCAGGGGGACGGCGAACCCCCCGCCATCCCCATTTCAGCCTGTGTCTCCGTGGAGTCGCCCCATTTCCATGTGCTCGTGCCTGCCACCACCTACCAAATCTCACCGCATCGCCATTCATCTTGTTACCTGCTCGGTCAATGGCTACTCCTACTCCTAATAAATTAAATTGGGTAATTACTGGCACCTATAATGAAAATGCTATTACTAGACTCAGTGCAGATTTGAGGTTTGGTATTTCTTTGGAAATCCCATACATAGCTACGCCGAAATGCCCTAACATTACCGTTGTTCACTGAACAAACTAAAATTGCCACTGCCTTCTAAAATTAACCAACACAGTACTGAATTCAAGCCTGCACTTATGCACCGATGCTTTAATTATGCATCTTGTTAAGCCAATAGAACCATTTCTCTACTGGCGTTTGGAAAAAAAATGTGCCTTCCTGCTTAAGTTTCCACCTGCCCCATTGATCAGACAAAGTAGGGCCCCTTTAGTCCAAGCATCAGAGCATGCACAAGGTCTCACTGTCCTACCTGCCCGACCTTTTCCCTTTCGGAGGAATATATATCAGAGAAATCCACGAAAGCTGGCTGCGTAACACACATAAGAATGCCTTCTTTTTACACTTGACACATGCTCTACCACTCCACTATTTTCTGTCCTCTTTTCCCCTGCTTTTGTTTGAATTCAATCCAGGTATGGGCATCTGTTTTTTTTTTTTTTTCATAAAGGCTCAGATGTCTGCCCCTTGCCCAAAGGCATGCATCGTAGTAGAGCTTGGAAAGATGAATGGATGTCTAAGACGAATATGTGTTAACTAATTTCAACTATACTCTATACACGTATAAAATGGAACCCTTTTTTGTTTAAAATATAGGATGGAAAATAAGGTATGTGAGTACTAGGTAGAAATGTTTTTTTTTTCGAGAAGGATAAATATTTTATTTTTCTTTGCATATCACCAGGTGTAGTGCTGCTCCATCACACTGTGGATTATGCTATGTTTGAAACTAGAATAATGTACCCTTGTTGTCGGATTTTTTTTTAATATATGTAAGCACAAAGGCCAATTAGTATTTAGGTACAACTAATGGCACCACCTCAAATCTGAAGATGTGCCATACTTGCCTTTGGTTGGTCTACTTGCCAGCTCACAGAGATTCTTGTAAGTATGGCCACTGGCCTCGGTACTAAATTTAGTAAATTCATGCGGTGGCTGGCTAGGTTTATTGCGTGATTAGTCACAAACATGTTCAAAGCATAATCATCAGAACGAACTTCGATACACTTCTATTTTTAACAAAAAGTGTTTTTCAGAAGTAGTAGAATAAAGATGCCGAAACCCTCAACGACACTGGTGTTTCCCCGTTTAGCCACGGGGATGACTTGTTGCAATTTAAGAATTGGTTCATTCGTTTATTTTCTTTTGCCTCTTTAGGAGGTTCGGGGGCTCAATGCATTTAGAAAAAAAAGGATTCTTGAAGTCCCTGATTGCGAAACAAGCCTTGTTGTAATCATGTCTAGCTCTGGTATTATGCTGCGAAGGTGTCGATTGCTTTGGTCTTAAGGAAAGGGAAGGGCCACACTCACTTAGCTTATCATGCCCATCCCGTCCTCTTTTTTTTTTTTCCAATCACTGTTCTGAAAGTAGAACTTTTTCATATAAAAAAGATCTTACAATACAGTGTTCGTGTTGGAGACTTGGAGCACGTTTTTTGAGTAGTTATTTCTAGCCACGCCTCACAAGTAGGCTAACATTGTGTTGCAGTAATGAAACAAGTCAGTGTTCCTAAAGTATTCTGCTTGCCTTATATCTCATATAAACTTCCCGCGTTATTTTTTTACTGAAAGAAAGGAAACTAAAGAAACAAAGAATAAGCCAACCCAACAATATTTACCAGGCTGCTACTTTATGTTCTGTTGGTGTGTAGATATTTTAAATTTCTTTAGGCCTTGTACAATGCAAGGTGCTTAGGGGAGGTGCTTGAAGAAATAAACCAGGCTTTCCTTAAGCACCAGTGCTTATTTGTACAGGGTAGACGCTTAATTAGGCGTCTCTCCTGTAGAAATAGGCACCGGTGCTTCAGAAAAATCCGGTTTATTTTTCTAAGCACATCCCTAAGCATCTAGCATTGTACAAGGCCTTATGCAGAATGCCATTTGTTTCAAACTACATTCAACTGGGTAATTACTGATTATACAGATAACTGTCTATTTTTCAGTTACGTTTTTGTGGTGGTTCCTTCATAATCTGAATTGTGGATCATCAGTTGCTAATTGAAAATATTAACCATGGGAATCTCTATCTGATTGTGTGCAGAATGGTATTAGAGGCTTGATGCTTGACACTTACGATTTCAACAATGATGTCTGGCTGTGCCACTCATTTGGTGGGAAATGCTACAACTTTACGGCATTTGTAAGATTATCTCATTATCAGTTGAACACACTCCTCTATGTCGTCAGAGCATCTTGTTATTGTATATCTGATCTTAAGTTGGTTCTGTTCAGCAACCTGCCATCAACGTCTTCAAAGAAATCCAGACGTTCCTTGATGCAAACCCTTCAGAAGTAATCACAGTTTTCCTGGAAGACTACACTGTTGCAGGTTCCCTGCCAAAAGTATTCAATGCTTCCGGCCTCATGAAGTATTGGTTCCCGGTGGCAAAAATGCCCAAGACTGGTGGCAACTGGCCTTTGCTCAAGGACATGGTCAGCCAGAATGAGCGTCTGCTCGTCTTCACATCAAAGAAAGCAAAAGAAGCAAGTGAGGGGATTCCGTTCGAGTGGAACTACGTCGTAGAAAGCCAATGTAGGATTCCAACACAAGAAAAAAAAAATATCAGAATGTGATTTAGTCTTCACGACATTCTTTGTTGATATAGTTTAGCTTTATCTGTGCAGATGGTACTGAGGGTATGGTGGACGGCAAGTGCCTGAATCGCGCAGAGTCCCCTGCCATGGATTCCAAGAGCCAGTCGCTTGTTCTGATGAACTTCTTCACGACAGACCCGAATCCAACCGGGGTTTGCGGGAACAATTCAGCGCCACTTGTTAGCATGCTAAAGACATGCCATGATCTGTCAGGCAATCGGTGGCCCAACTACATCGCCGTTGATTACTACATGGTAGGCCAGCATGCTAAAGATCCTATCTAAATGTATCTTATTTAGCGGTCAATCTGGTCGGTTCCTTATAATCTGAATCGCGCAGAGGAGCGACGGTGGAGGCGCTCCCTTGGCTACCGATGTGGCTAATGGCCATCTAGTATGTGGCTGTGACAACATTGCTTACTGCAAGGTAAGGATGTATCTGTCTTACAGTGTTCAGTCCTGTTACATTTTCTACCACCTACTTTTTGGATAACGTTGATTTCCTTTTGCAACAACTTCTTTTAAGATAATGTTGTGTTTCTTGCAACTACCACATGCTGATGTTGTGACCTCTGACTGAGCTGCAGGCCAACTCGACATTCGGAACCTGTGTGATACCGCCACCCCCACCGCCGTCGCCACCAAGGGGGCCGGTCAAGGGTACAAGCCCAGGCGGCGATCCCAGTGCGGCGGTGGCTCGGCTCCCGCCCTTCCAGTGGAGATGCTTCCTCGGACTGACGTCCCTGGCTCTGCTCTTCCTCGCGTAAGGGCGCTCTGCTTCAGTTAGGTGTGGCCCTTGTGCTGCTTCTGCCATCCGGAGCAGAAATTTTCTACTTCAGTTTCATTGGTTGATCACGAGATTGCTCGAGCTGTAAATCACCCCTTAGCTTACAGAGAAGTTCCACCGATCAGTGAGTTGTAAATCAAATGTTTCATTTTTGTTATCTAGGGCAGATCCTGCCTCGGAGTTCTGATATATCTCCACATGGCCAGTTAATTTTTATATGTTTTCGCTAAGAAACCAAATTACATCCCAGCTAGGAGAATTGGTTGAAAAACTCTTAATAACTCAACAAAAGGATGATTAGAAAGAAAGGAGAAAACTCAACAAAAAGATAAGAGATTCCAAAAACTCAACGAAAACGTCTTATATTTTGAGCCAGAGGTAGTACATTCATATGGATCTGAGTGAGTGCTGGGGAAGAAAGAGAGGAGGACCCATGATCCGACTGACTGACTGACAGGTGAAATCGCTGGTCCAAATCCAGAATAGCATCCAATCAAGCAGACAGCATCATGCAGTGAGCAGTGCCAACTATTTAAATCACATCACATGGGATTGATTAATTTCGCCTATCTATTCTCACACGAGAAACCATGCCCACTTTATCCTCCAGGAAATCCCAGGTTCTTTTTTTTTTATGGAAAAATCCCAGGCTCTCGTAGTTACTGATCTGGCGTGAGATGAACTTCACGCACATGCCAGATTATTCTCAATCAGTAGGTAGGGAGAGAATAGCATCAAACTGAGAGCATATATTCCCTCCCAGGTAGTAAGAATAACTTTATTGGCATCGTGAACGTGTTGTTGAAGTTTTGATTTAAATAAGTTACTTTTTGCTGATATTCTTTCCAGCGTCAAGGATCGTGTATGATCCACGCACGCATGGAAAAATTTCTAAAGGCAGTGTAAACTGTGGAGGTGAATAAGCATTTTACCAGATAGACAAAAAACTTCTCGCCGCTTGACGTTTCCAATATAGTAACTAATAAATTTCATAATAATTAAAAAAAGAACAGACCCAGTGTGAGAAGCTTCCACGTTAGGTGGGGTGTGGGGAAGGATTATACGAGGCCGCGTCGAACCCAGGACCTCTTGGCACAAGTGAGGAGTACTTCACCACTACGTCGGGCTTGCCCTTTCTAACAAACTGAAAATGAAAAAAAATCAGACACATACAATTTCATCCATATTCATGATGTGAGTCATGAATAATTGAAACACGGATCCTAATCAAGAGAGAGGTCATCATGAATAGTTGACACATGGATCTTAATCAATGGATCTAAAATGTGATCCTTATGCTATGCCGGATCCCCACTCCAATAGTACCATCGATTGCAGAAATTGCTATTTTTCGGGGGCCTGATAAATTGCCATTTTACTCCAGCACCGGATGAATATTTAGACATTATTATTATCAGAAAGAAAAAGAAAAAGAGAGAGACAGAAGAGAGAAAAGTGTCCCAGGGAACAAAGAACAGATTCTTTGGTACTCCGGCGTAACGACGTTGCCTCCTCCCCTCGTCTAGACCCATAGACATAGCCCATCCAAAATCAAATCTTTTGGTTTTGCCAGCCAGATATCTCATCTCTGTCACACCGAGGAAGAAGACCCAGCGCCAGCGGCGATTGATGGCATCTCGCTCCCGTGCCCCCCTGGCCGTGGCCCTGTCCCCTCACCCTCTCTAGACGAAATCAACAAGAGAGGGAGAGGTGCGGAGAGATAAGAAGAGTTCCTCCCAGTGGAGAAAGAGAGGGGACGGAGGAGTACAAGGGCTGGTTGCGGCTGCGGCTGCGGCTGCGACTGCGACTGGTGGATTCCATTTCTTCCCTTCTTGTTTCGGGGTGGTGGTGGCGGCGGCGGCGGCGGGCGGCGGGGCCATGGCCAAGCAGCTGCGGGTCTACCAAGTCTGGAGAGGCAACAACGTACGTGAGATTAGATTACTCCCTTTATCATCGTCTCCCTCTTGCCCCCCTTCTTCCTTCTTGGATAGTTGGATTCAGAAAATCCGTGTGCTCTGGATCGATTGGTGGCCGCCGCCGCCGCAGTGCCATCTCTGCTACTCCTTCTGATTTGTTGTGTTCTTTCTGTCTAACCTGGCGAGGAAGAAGTGGGAACGGGGTAACTGCTCCTGGATAAGGCCCGTATCTTTATCTGGTTAGCTGGTTACTTGATTGATTTGCGGGTGATTTGTATATTAAACTACACTGCTGACGAGACGGATGAATAAACTATTGTGGATCGATTGGAGCTTGGGTGCCGTAGTGAATGGCGACCGTCCTCTCCCCAATAAGATAATCCAGTTGGGAGGTCCAGGTTCTTGTCTTTGTGCAGACCCTGTTGGTGCTAATCCAACCAGGTCTTAGGTTGCTTAGACAGGGCTTGCAAACATTGCGTTGCGTTGCAACTACTCCATCAGTTCAAGGGTTTAGAGAAAGGGGGAGGGGGCTTGTACGAGATAAACTTTGTTGACATCTTCACTCTGCTCATGATGTTGTAGTATTTTGTATCGTGAAGCTATCGAATGTTTCAATGACATCTCTCATTTTCTTCAGATAATCTGGTGTGGTGGAAGATTGATCTTTGGACCAGATGCCAAGGCTACTCTACTATCTTTCTCGCTGATTGTGGCCCCGGTTGTTGTCTTCTGCATCTTTGTGGGCAAAAATCTCATACACATCTTTCCTGCATATAACGCAGGGTATGCAATTCTGGTTGTTACCGTAGTCCTAACAATTCATGTGAGTAAGCATTCTTCGCCTATCTACTACAGAGTTATGCTGAGGGTTTTGGATAGGATGGTAGGATTTGTGTTCACCACAGATCATGTGTTTGCTTCGTTCAGTTGGAGAAAAGTCCTGAATGGCGACATATTTCTGAGAGCTTCAACGTAAAAGTAATTTGCAAGATGCAAGATATCATGTAACCAATAGAAGTTAACCACACTTGCATGTCAACATGTTTGGCGAGGTGTAGTTTTGTGGTTAGCAGTTAGTTCGAGACCATTATGATCATACAGCAGCAGTTAATGGTTAAAGTGCACTAAGCCATCGCTATCTTCTGTCCATGATTGCATTTAAGACTTTGTGATGTGGATATAGTTGCGAACATGCTAAGAACCTAGTTTCTCTTATCAAGGGAACCTTGGATGATACCTTTTCGCTTAGTTGCAAAGTAGTGTAGATCAACCTTGGCATATATGATACATCATTTGAATTTTGTTTGTAACTGCATAATATATGTGAAACTGTAATTTCTCTCACCAGCCAATAAAACACTGTGCTTGGCTCTACTGGTCAAAGCATTTTGTGATATTTTGATCTTCCCTTTTCACCTACACATGTTTTTCATGCATGGTTCTATATTTATTTCCTGAGTTGGAAAACCCACGCTTCAATTTTGTTGTTGGTTTGGTCTATTCACTAGTAGTTTTATCTATATTCTGCTCTTGCAAACTAATTTGTCTGTTTATGATACCGTTCTCCATGAGTTATGTTCTCTCAACAGTAGAAGTTATTTTGTGAATTTTACTTCATGCTACTTTATAAACAACTGCCAAATTATAGTATCCTCTCTGCAAAATCTGATTGTTAGGTACTGTTACTGCTCTTCTTGACCTCATCTCAAGATCCAGGTATTGTACCAAGGAATTCAAATCCACCTGTGGAGGAGTTTTCTCATGATTCTTCAGCTCCTCATACTCTCCAGTTCCCTCGGATAAAAGAGATCATGGTCAATGGTGTGCCCGTGAGAGTAAAATATTGTGAAACTTGCATGCTATATCGGCCTCCTCGTTGTTCCCACTGTTCCAAATGTGATAATTGCGTCGAGCGATTTGATCACCACTGCCCTTGGGTTGGTCAATGTATTGGACAGGTTTGTTATGCTGATTTATTTATCCTTCTCAAAGAATCAAACTAGTTATTTAACCATTGACTACCTGACAGCCCTTACTGTCAAAACAATCTCAGCTTATCTGCATTTATGTCTTTGCAGCGCAATTACCGCTACTTCTTCTGGTTTGTTTGTTCGGCAGCAATCCTGTGTTTCTATGTATTTACAATGTCTGCATTGTACATCAGTCTTCTCATGAAGGGTCATCGTTCAGTGGTGGAGGCAATTAAAGCATCTCCAGCATCAGTGGCAGTCATGGCATACTGTTTCGTTTGTTTCTGGTTTGTTGGTGGTCTCACCGGATTCCACTCTTACCTCATTGCAACAAATAAGGTTAGTCCCCTAAACCTATGAAGTCAATGTTAAGGCATACCTCACACGAAAACGTTGGTATATGGACTGCCTTGAGATACAATGTAGAAAGCTCCTATGTTCATGAGTGAGCTATCTACTCTCACATAAGGATAAGATATAATGCTTACACTGGCTAATCTGAAATGTAGTGATCACTTGAAATCTCATTTTTATGCATTGCTGGGTAGTACATCCTTGTAGAAATAATAAGAACTTTATGTTTATTTCAATGACAACTTTATTAAACTTGATTAAATTTCCACTTCCTTTTTCTCAAGACAACATATGAGAATATCAAGTACAAGTACAGCAACCAACCCAATGCGTTCGACCGTGGTTGCATACACAATTGCTTCGAGGTCCTGTGCACGAAAAGGAAGCCTTCTAGGATCAACCTGCGAGCCATCGTTCAAGAGGAACATGTTGCGTCCCTGCCACGAATCAGCCGTTCCAGCGTGCCGGAAGATGAGACGCCCCACCGTCCACGAGCCAAAGTGGAGGATGACCTTGAGATGGGCCTCGACATCCTGAAGACCTCACGGCGCCGGTCAGATGAACTGAGTGACTTAGAGTTGGGCACTGCAAGCAATGGTGCAAGATATCGCAGAAGTGATTCAGACACTGAGATCCCGGTTATTACCAGAACCATTACTGAGAGCTCCGATCAAACTAGGGATCTGGACTTCTTTTCAGTGACCAACGCTGCACATCTCTCGTCTCCTGAGCTGAAGCAGCGCCCTGATGATCTCCGTTGATTGTATATGAGCATGCCATTGCAGTGAGAAGTAGTTTTCAGGGCGCAGATCAACAAGTTGATCGTCGGTGAGGGCCGTGGGATGTCGAAACTTGGGACGAATTTGGCATATGCTCTCTGCTGCCTTCTTTTTGTAGGATTTGGGGAATGTTGATTGATTGGTGATAGGTCTCTTTCTGTAAACATCTCAGTTATGCATTTTATGAAGGTTTTAAGAGATTGTAGGGTTTTATTTCTTTTGCAAGATTCCAGGAAGAGTATCTGAAGATAGTCGACTGTGGATTGTTAATTGTACATAATTTGCATAGGTGTAGACCATTGAACTGTATAATTATTTCTCCCGTCTAAATGCTTCTTCCACCGGCCATCTGATGATCCCAGAAAGCCATTTGCTGGTTTGACATGAAGAATTTTAATCCCTATTGACTGTTTGCAGCATGATTATTACAGATGACTTCATGTGAGTACACGCCATTGGCCAGGGGAAAAAATGCACGCATCATTCAAAGATGTTTATATCTTTTGCTGTTACAATGTACAGAAAAGTTCAGAGGCATGAAAACCGTAGCAACGACCAAACCTTTATATTTCTTGCCATTCTTGACACTCCGGGAAATAAACAAGTAAATCAACAACAGCAATAAAAAAAGCAAAAGATCTTGATGGACTTATCACACATAAATACTTGTGCGCTGCACTGGTCTATTCATTCACAGGCCAGTTTGGTGTCAAAGCTGGTCAAGCAGATGGCGAACGCCTGGAACGCCGAGAGCGGGTACCGGTAGTCCATGGTGAACATGTCCTTGGTAACCTTACCAAACTGCAGGATCACCTTCTCGTGATCGGATGTCGATGATGACGATGAACTTGAAGGCTGGAGCTGCTGCTGCTGGGGCGGCTGCGAAGGTTCCGACAGCGGCACGGCGGCAGCCATCACCTGTGGCGCGGCTGCCGTCAGCTGGAAGTTCTTCACGGAGGCCACCGTCACCCTGCCTCGGAAGTTGAGGCACCAGCACTGCAGCTGCTCATGCCATCTCGGCACCTTGTTGCGGAGAACCAATGGCCTCTCCTTGGCCTCCCCATCTTCCTCCTCTCGCCGCAACCCACCACTTACATCTGAGAATCGGGAGCTTGAGAAGCGAGAGCTGCTGAAGTCTGCCATGGAGAACCTGGAGGAGGTGTTTGTGCTGCGGAAGGACTCGTCGAACGGACCGGGGAGCAGCTGCTGGGGTTGCCCAGGAACCACGCCATCCGGGTCGACTGCAGAGGCCGGGATGGAGTGCATCGTGCACTGCATACGCCTCGGCCCCCTGGTGCCCAGCACGTTGAGCTCGTAATTCACCTGGGCGATGGGGTAGCTACCAGTGGGCACCTTTGGGGAGACCCTCCTGGAAGAGATGCGGCGGCTGCCACGCTGGCATGGGACGAGGCTCCCGGCATTGTATGGCGGCTGAGTGTCGTAGACGATGAACTTTGTGCCGAGGAAATTCGACCTGTTGGTGTACATACAATGCCAGATCTAAATCACTGAAGGTTAGACAGTAAGAACGTTGTGAAGGAAGGTACTTCACCTCATTTTTCCAACATAGCCGTTGCTTGACCGCGAGATGTTTTTAGAATCCACAGAAATTACGTATTCGGTATATGTTGTCCGTCGATTCCTCTTAGCTGCTAGCAGGAACTTCCCGTTCTCACTAAGCACAGCTACATGTCACATAACATATAATCAGCACAGCATCCAGCAACGTTGACTACCACGTTACTAAAGCAATGCACACAGCAGTTGTTCAGTAAGAGATTAATGAGAGAAGCAGCACATATGCTTACCAGGGCTAAGGCAGAGGTAGAGATAATAGGTTAGTGTTGATTTGTCCCTTCTAATAAAGCACTGGATTAATCCATCTCGAGGTCCTGGCTGTAGATAAAACATCAAATCAGAGTCAGACAGGTGCAAACTTTCATATGTACTATGTAGGCATGTCTTTCTCATTTCAGAAGCCTCTATCTGCTACTTTTCAGTAGGCAAACTTTTCTAAGCAGGCATATCTTACTTTTCAATTGCCTACGAGAACATTGCTACAAATTACTAGCTAAGCATACCAACTACTATTATATTGATTTCTTAAGATTGAGGCAACCATCGTTTCCCAGTTTCAATTTTTTATTTAGGCTGTAACATAAGGGGGGAAAAAATACAAGCTACCCATCATGAACAACAGCTGCAACTATTCATGATAAATTCAGTTGGATGTTTACCTGTTTAAGGGACACCGGAAAAGTAAGCTTCCCACAGAACTCCGGGCTCTGAACTATATCTTTACAGATCTCTCTCCACGCGCTGCAGACCGCCGCACAAGCGACGACATCTTTGCGCGAGGGCCAAGTGCTCTCACCTTCCTCCAGCCTTTTCATCACATCGCGAAGTAGTTCAGGAGGAAGGCCAACCCAGCCATTCTGATCAGCCACCACAGCTCCGCCGTGCAGCTCACCCGGTGGCCCGAAAGACTTCCCCCGGTGATGATGGCCGGAAAGACCAGGGAGGCCTGAAATCCTCACGTCAAAGCCCCGCCTTGATAAGCTTCCAAAGCTCTCTCTAACATCGCGGACTATGCTGCGGAAAGACATGTCTGCTGGAAACCCTGCGATGACAACCAGAACTTGACCGATTTCCTAGCGGTCAAGGTCTTCTGAATGAGCTTTCCGGCACTGCATATACACAAGGAAAGCAAATAGGAGGAAGATTAGCGTGTAGTGGTGCTGTAAACTAGTCATCCACTAAGTAAAGCAATCAGGGCGTCGAATCCACTAACGAATCGCGGACTAGAGTGGAATACCATTCTGGTTTGAATAGTCTCGAGTCAGTGGGTTACCGGTTCTAGTCGCGCACTCAATGCATGATAGATGATGGGAAATTGGCTATACAGACAGCCAACTCTCTGATGGTGATTGGTGAAGCCACGGGATGGAAAAAACAAAGCCCTCTGATGGCGAAAGGCTAACAGAAGGCGCCATTTTACTGGTAGTATAAACCTAATCATGTCACACGGCAGGCATGGCACCACAATTTTGACCCACTGTTTTCAGAGGAACAAAGTTTGACCTTTTTATCCTTCCTTTCATCCTTTATGACCTGCAGTGCAGTTTCATATTATCTCTTTGCTACTGTGGCAGGTACAAGATCTGTAGGAAGTTACTTCAGAGAAATTGTGCTTCTGTTCTATGTTGTGAAATAGAAGGGGAAATGAATTTATGTTTCCTCTATGCGTAAAAAAAAAGTAAACATGGAATGAAGCAACCAGAGCGCTGGAAATACATGCTAGATATCTAAAATTTGCTGCAAAAAGTGGAGGAATCGGATGCCAAAAATGGAGGCGTTGGTGGATACAAAGGAGGAAGAACTGAAGGAGGAACGGCCATCTTACCGGCCCCAAATCGAGCTCCTCGACCTGACCCAAACTTGAAAGAGATTCTTCCGCAGAGATCCCAACCTTTTGCGGCCGAGGCCAGCCGCGATCTCTCCTCCTCTTTCCCCAAAGCCCCAAAGCCAAAGAAGACGGGCAGAGGAGCAAAAGCGCGGAGCTTTCCACCTGTGAGCCCGCGACCTTTTCCTCCAGCGAGAAAGGCTTTCCGGCGCGAACTTTGCTCCAAAAGACGCGCAGGAAAAGGTGGAACGGCACGGGGATGGCGGACGAGCTCGGTCCGGTGTATCGGGCGATCTGCAGCCGCCGCGGCAGGGGTGAGGCCGGAGGCGAGAGGGGATTCGGTGGGGGGGGGGGAGGGAGGGATTGAGATGGGGAAATGGGACTTGGTTTGGAGGTCGGTAGGGTAGGGGGGAGAAGGAAGACCGGAGGAGGGGAGCGAATCGTGAGAGGATTCCTTTTTTTAATTTGGAAAAGGTTTTGTTTCACATGACCCATCCCCTCACCAACCAGCACATAGGCCTGCCGGCCGGCCGTCGTGTACTCTTGTTGTACGGGATGTATTGTGGAGTATACAAATGTTTATACGGGCGAATGCTTTTATCTAATAAAGCTCTCTGAATTCAAAAAAAAAGTGCTCCCTCAGTTGCAAACCAACCTGTGGTTGGATGGTTAGAGGGACTGTGGTATCCCCAGCCCACCAGGGTTCAAATCCTGGTGCTTGCATTTATTCCTGGATTTATTTCAGGAACTCCGGCGATGCGCATTCAGTGGGAGGAGACGTTCCCGTCGATGACGAGGTGCCTACGGTGACTTCGTAAATTTCAAGATGATATGCCGGCTCGGTCTCTCGGAGGTGCTCATAGGGGTAGGGTGTGCGTGTGTGCGTTCATAGGGGTGAGTGTATGCGCGTGTATATGAGCGCTTGCGTCTGTACTGTGTTCAAAAAAAAAAGTGCTCCCTCAGTTCACAAACGTAATATGTTTCAGATATTTTAATATAAACTACATACGGCATGAAAATGACTAAAAAACACAGTAAAATGTGTGTATATATGAATTCGTTTCAGAAAAAAAAATACATCTTATACTATTTGTGAACGGAGGGAGTAGCATTTTATATATAGTATGGTGTTTAATTGTAGATAACCGAAATCACAAAGGAAACTTCTATTAACCGAAATCACAATGTAATTTTTATTATATTTGAGATGTTTTGTACTTTCAATGAACTTTCATAATCGGTATGATCCTTCTGATCCTTTCCGCAAAAGTAAATAAAAGAAATCACAAAGGAAATTGAAGAAAGTCCAGTCCAGTGCCTGATTAATCCAGACTCTAGACAGAGAAGCCAATTCAACGGTATCCTCTTCTGCTTACTTTCACACTCCCTGTTGGGACTATGGGTAGAGTAAGATGTTTTCAAATAAGACTAGAGTGTTTAAATAATAAGGGTAGACTATTGATTGGTGCCCAACTGCATCGTTGAGCACTACGTACATCCTAGATAAGCCACGTCTGACTTTCTAGATCTCCATCTGGCAATGGGCGTTAACTACTCCGTCCGAGTGTATCAATTTTAGTGATTGTAATCGTCTTTAGGTGGTCCATGAATCTGTCTGTAGTTTTTGTTATTCTTGATATTCTTATACTGCAATGACGGATTATGCATAGATTGAAAGTTTCTTCCGTAGAATATTGATGATTAATTTGGGCATATGTTTCCTGCACTTTAGATTGACTTTAGAGATGCCGTATCATGGACTGTCCACACATGATCTTTGGCGCTTTGCTGCGGCCATGACATTTTGTCAATGCTATGCTGGTAGTATTCGTAACGACGATGCATATGGAGCAGAAGCATCTAGTGCTAGCCGTGGACGACTCTCACTCGTCTGCCACGCAAACAAACTGCTACTGTTTGTCTGGCGACATACATAGCTAACTCTCTTTTTTAAGCCACGTACTCGTAGCATTCTCGACACATGTGACTGTGAATCAAGAGGAAAAAAAAAATGTCGACACCACATTAGTCTTCGTTGGCTAGTTCAAAATACTCGTCACAGATGCCGGTGTTGCCTCAACGTCATCATAGAAAACAGACAACACGCGAACCAACCTGTGGTTTGATGGTTAGGTGGACAGTGGTATTTAAGTTTTGGTGCTCGCATTTATCCTGCATTTACTTCATGATTTTCTGCGATGAGTGTGACTACGAGGCGTCTCCAGCGACTTCGTAAAATCTCAAGATGATATGCCGGTTCAGTCTCTCGGAACGCTTGCGTCTGTACTGTGTTAAAAAAAACAGACCACACTATACTGTAGTGACTTTCTTCTCGCACCGGGTCTTCTGCAGGCCTCCTTCAGCAGGAGGGGGTTTGTTGCACGCAAGAGCGGCGGGACACATATTGTGGACCGTCGATTTGTGGCAGGGTTTGCAAAATTATTTGTGTATATTGTCTGTTTTCTCTCGTATAACGCTTTCTACATGTGTGTAATGCGCTCGTAAATGGGAAGCGATATAGTACCTTTTGTGTGAGGCAGCATAACAATGGATGAAGCGACTAATGTAGAGAAATATCAGCGTTGTGCAAAAACAATTCATTGTGCTTTTCTACTTGCTTATTGTCTGTTCTTGTACTACCCTGTTCTCCTCCAAGAACACTTGTCTTGGACAAACAATTGTGTAAGAAAAGGCAGAGAACCTTTGCTTTTCTCAGCAATTGAAATACATCAACGACATTAACAACAAGAGCAGAGGTATATCCGAAGCTTTTGCTCAAAAAGTTGGTTATTGTTGTATATTTGATCTACATTGATGTTTCTTGTTGCTAGACCTCTTTAATCTGTTTATTATGTGATTATTCAGATTGTTTTGTTGCTAGACCTCTTGAATCTGTTTACTACGTGCTGAATCACACTGTTGATGGTTATGCTACTAGCTGTTTGTTCTTCTACCTGCTTTTTCTCTTCGGAGAACTCTCACTTGGACTTATTCAATTTGCCTAGTATCAAATATTCTGATCTCGTATCTAACAACAAATAAAAGGGTGACACTAGCTTTACGTATCAAAAAAAGTTTTGTGTTAAGTTGCACG
The DNA here is from genome assembly GCA_039707655.1 of Elymus sibiricus. NCBI lineage: Eukaryota > Viridiplantae > Streptophyta > Magnoliopsida > Poales > Poaceae > Elymus > Elymus sibiricus. The sequence goes on from CM077676.1 coordinate 315,196,411, forward strand.
GAGATAGAAACTTAATATTGTGAGACTGTACTAGTAAGTTACTATGACTGAAACTTACGTAATTCATCAGTTTGATTTATTTATTCATTGTAGTTCGTACCTACTAATATTAAAAATACTCTGATGTGCAATCACTACTAGGAAAGTGCTTAGAGCAAGTACAATAGTGGGCTATAAGCCTGCTTACATAGCACTTTTGTCTATGTGGAGGAGAGAGACAGGGAAAAAGTGAAGGAGTGGGCTCTTATGCAAGAGCCCGCCTGTACGCGTGCTCCTAGGTAAAACCATTTAATGAAAGGAAAGAGACAGAGAGAAAATGAGAAAAAGTTGTAACCTAATAGCTAACCTTATAGTCAACACTATTGTATGAGTAATTAATAATGCTAACTTGTGATGACATGGCATGCTCATATAGCCAGCAGCTGGCTATACTATTAACCATGCTCTTATATGTGGTGACCGTGTTATGGACCAGGGGTGCCTCAACTTACCAGAAGCAGGCCTAACTAGGCCGCCCGGGTGCCCTAGGTCAGTTATGTCATGGGTCAATCAACTCGGCCCATGGCTTCACAACGTTGTGGGTCCGGAAGGCTTGGAGTACAAGACAAGCAGGGCTCCTCCTAACCGACTTAGAACGTGTAACCTTAGATCCCAATACCCATATAAGCCGGCGTCAGGCTAGTCGCATAAGAACAACATTAGGACCATAGAGCTTTAATCAATCCATTATCTTTCTAACGTCGTATTCAGTCCGCAAAGTTAAAGGACCACCAGACGTGCATGCCCATGACGCTCCCTTCGGCTGGCTGGCTAATCAGCCTAGTTGGGCCTTGGCCCATCAGGAGAAGAGAAGGAAAAAAACGAAGAGGAAGGAAAACTAGAAAAAAGTAGAGAGAATGTATAAAATGTTCAAAAAAATTCACGAAATTTAGAAACCGTTGTAAAAATAAATATTCATGAACTTTAATAATGTTTACGGGTTAAAAAAATATCCATGAATATTTATTTAGCAAATTTTAAATAGTTCATGAATTTATTTATTTTTACAAATTTAGCAAATGTTTGCGAATTTCAAAAAATGTTCCCCGAGTTCCAAAATGTTAAGAAATTTTAAATAATGTTCCTAGATTTCAAAATAAGTTCTCCAAATTACAAAAACATTCACTAATTTGAAAGTTGTGCATGAATTCAAAAAATACATGAATTGAAAAAATGAAAGTAGGAAATGAAAAAGCCATAAAATTCAGCAAAAAATACAGGAAAAAGAAAACCCCGATCTTAAGAAGATTCTAGAACCTTTCCAAAACCGGTGGGAAAAAGACAAATGCTATAGGATTTGTCCATGGATACCATAAGCACACTATGTTCAGGTGCGAATAGGCCTAGCCACAGCCCTCAACCGCTTCGCTCTCTGATATATTGGGCCATAAACATGAAAACTATCTCGACACACCATGACGCTCCTTTTCCCAAGACATTATAATCTCGAGGGATTAATCCAGAGGCACGTCAGGCAGAGAAAGCCAATTCAGCGGTATCCTCTGCTTACTTTCATACTTCGTGCTCTTTTTTTGCGGGGAACTTTCATAGTCTCTGCTAGGGTTAAGATGTTTTCAAATAAGACTAGAGTATTTCAATAATAAGGAAGACTAAGAGTGTTTCAATAATAAGGATAGAGTATTGATTGGTGCCCATCTGCATCAGTGGTACATACGTAGTAGGAGTACTAGATAAGCAACGTCTGACTTTCTGGATCTCCATCTGGCAAAGGTATCTACCCTCGCAACTACTCCGTCCAAGTAATATCAATTTTTATTTGGGACATCGTTTCCTGAACTTGAGATTGACTTTGGGGTAGCACAACATGCATGATTCATATGATGTTGTTGCGGCTATGATAATTTTGTCAATGATATGTTTATGTACTGTTCTTCCTTGTTACGTTTTGTACTATGGAGTAGAAGCATCTAGTGGCTATGGATGACTCTCACTCATGTGCCACGTAATGGTTACATGTCTTTTCTCTAGACTTTCTAAGCGTAGGTATTAAAAATAAAATCTGAGAACCTGCACGTCGTAAACAGCTGCTTGCTTTCTAGACTTATTATGTTGTTCATGTCCAAGTTACAATATTTTGAGTTTGTTTAAACTTTAATGGTTAGATCTGACCCCTGCTGGCTGCTGCTGACATCTAGATTTTGTCCGCAGAATTAGAGCGGTTAGTTCCTAGGCAAGAGCTGGATAGAAAGGGTACCTCTAGAGTACAGCAGAATACGTACTCCTACCTACCTTAAAGTCTGAAACAACAGACACCACAGTTAGCCATGCTGACACCGAGTGGCAAAAAAAAAATACACAAAGAGGCGACCGGGTAACATGGCACACTATGTTAATTTGTGCTTACAGGCATCAAAATTAAAATATCATGATCATTAGTCAGTACAAAGCACCAATTCAGACAAACCGAAATTGATTACGGCCCAGTTCTTTTGGCCGATTCTCCCAGAATCTTGAGAATCGACCCTCCACCCAACTTCTCCCAGAATCTTGAACCTATATTTTTTTAACAATCCTGGTTGTTTACATCCTAACTAGCTGGGATTGTCAAAAAAATATGGGTTCAAGATTCTGGGAGAAGCTGGGGGAAGGTCCGATTCTCAAGATTCTGCAAGAATCGGCCAAAAGAACTGGGCCTACATGGCATTGCAAATACAAATACACACTCTATAGATCCAACAACTAATCATCAATCGAAAAATATGATCACAGATGCCCGGGGGCGAGCTCCTGCTAGCACCAGCCCATCCGCCACGCACAAGTATACGATCCGAGAAAACGGACCAAGCCACGGTGACTTCCATCTCGCACGACCCAATCTTGAGGATATCATGGCTTCTACCGGCTTTCTTAGGTGTAAAAACGTTATCATCACTCTGATCGGACTCGACGGGAACTTACCGTTTCTAAAAGCAAGCAACGAGAACTTCATGTGATTTATGCTGGCAGTGGTAGCGGTAAATACACCTCGAAAACCATCTGGCCATGACCCGCCAATCACTCTCACACTAATCGTGGCCTCCACAGAGCGAACAATGTGGCGGAATGTCAACTCTAGTGTGCTAAGCTTGCTAGTCCTGATTTTGTTGATCACACGTGACCGACTCTCACTACGTCACAAATGTACCACACAACTAGAAAAGCTTAAATCTTTGTCCTTGGATTCAGTGGAGCCCTTCAAGTTCAGCACAACCACAAATTTCGCAGGATCAATCACCACAATACCATGGATAGGATCTGTTAATTCTAGGTAGGGATCCTGCATGCACACAATGATTAGTTAACTGAGTAATGTTGATATATAGTTCCTCCTTAATAATTAGTAAGAAGACGTGTATAAGTCCCCGCAAAAGTTAAAATAAAATATGAGACGTATATCAAGTGAAACTAACTAGAACAATGGTAATTAATTATAAATATGCTGGCCACACAAAATGACCCATGGGGCACAAAATTCGACATGAATTTGAGTTTGATCTTGAAGCATGTTAAATCTTCTTTTTTTTAGATAAAAGGCCGAGGCCCGACTTTAAATTAATAAAGCCACGAGGCAACCAAGTAGCACAGACCAAAGAGTATCAGACACCCACACCAAGAACACAACAGTTTGAACACGGCCACAACCGGCAAACATGGCACGCAGGCCAGAACAGAGAACTGCAAAAGGAAGCGCCAGACTCCAAAGAGAAGCAGCAACTACTGCGCCGAAGCTTGATCATCGCCCAGAATGGATATCGCAGAAGCACGCACATGAGAAATTAGGAGCTCCACGGCCGCCCTGTCGCCTTCTTTAGTCAGAGATTTCCATTGCTGCAAAAAGATCGAAAGTTTGAAAACACAGTCAGCAGCCTTGCTCGGGAACACCTGTTCGATAGTAAACTTATTTCTGGTTGTCCACAGGTCTAGCACATCGCGGGGAAACCAAACCAGAACAGCCTTCTGGCTTGCCCAGACAGGGAAGATACTAGAGCTTTGAGCTCGGAGAAGTTAGCAGGGGCCCACGAAACACCCAACCAGTCCCTAAGACAGCTCCAAAACAATTGGGCCAGGGGGCAACGGAACAAAATATGACAAGAGTCCTCAAGATGGCCACACAAGGCACAAAACTCAGATCCAGGGCCCCGCCTCTTCTTAATCTGGTCCGCCGCCGGCAGGCGACCTTTGATGGCCTGCCACATGAAGATTTTAATCTTCGGTGGCACCCTAGCCACCCAGATGGGTTTGAACTTAGAAGACACCGGACCACCCGACAGAACGCGGTAACACGACTTAACAGAAAAACGAGCAGAGGCAGAATGGGGCTAGGAGACCACATCCTGAGCCTCCGAGAGCACAGGGAGGAGAGCAACAAGGCGCTGCCAGTCTTGCAACTCTTCAGGAGATAGGACCCGGCGGAAACCAAGGTCCCAACCTCTGGCCGCGAGCTCCGCGATGGAGGCCAAAGGAGACGCAACAAAAGAAAAGAGCACAGGAAAGGAAATAGCTAAGGGGCCATCCCCAACCCACCAGTCAAGCCAGAATCTTACAGACTCGCCGTTACCAACAGCAAATTTAACCAAGGCGCTGAAATCGTTGCGAACATTAAGTAACCGACGCCAAAACTGGGACACAGAGGCACCACCCAAAGGAGAACACATGAGGGGGGAGAAAAGTGGGAAGTATTTGGATTTAAGGATACGGAGCCAGAGCGCATCCGGAGGAGAAGTGAGAATGCGCCACCACCACTTTAGAATCAAACATTTGTTCATAATAGAGGTATTGAGGATCCCCAAACCCCCAACCCTTTTAGGTCTACACATCAATTTCCACTTAACCAGTCTGTATTTTTTCTTATTATCCATAGTATTCCAGTAGAAACCATTCCTATGTTTGTCGAAGCCGGCATGAATGCCTTCAGGGAGGTGATAGAAACCCATGAGGAACATAGGAAGGGAGGAAAGGCAGGCATTAATTAGACACACCCTCCCAGCAGTGGAGTTATATCTACCCCTCCAAGGCATAACTCTATTACCCACCTTAGAGACGGAAAGGTTAAAATCCTTAGAGAGCAGTTTGAGGGGGGAGATGGGCATCCCAAGGTACTTGAAAGGAAAGGAACCAAGAGAGCAATTCAAGAGAGCAGCCACCCGTCTAGCCTCCTCATTGGGGGCACCCAACACCAGCACTTCACTTTTAAAGAAGTTAATTTTAAGCCCATACATTTCCTCAAAACACAACAGGAGGAACTTCAGGTTGGCCAAGCAGCGGTCCGAATTTGGAACCAAAATAATAGTATCGTCCTTGTACTGAAAGTGAGACACACCAGAGGGCACCAAATTCGAAGAAACATGTAGAATATGACCAGCCGCAGCGGCCCGATTCAGGATACAAGAAAAGGCATCCGCCACAAAATTAAACAGAAGGGGTGAGATGGGATCTCCCTGGCGCAGGCCCCGACCATTCTTAAAGAAAGGAGTTATCAAGCCGTTAACCGAGATCGCAGTGTGGCCACCACCAACCAGCTGCATAATGCGATGCACATATGCAACATCAAAACCTTTGGCCCGTAGAACATCGCAGAGAAAAGGCCAGCTAACCGAGTCATAGACCTTCTCAAAATCCAACTTCAACACCACTGCATTACAGTTTCTAGATTTCAGATCGTGAATAATTTCATGCAAGCTGAGAAACCCATCCAAAATATGACGCCCCCTTAATAAAAGCAGATTGCTGGGGGCGATAACCTTATGTGCCACAGGGGAGAGGTGTGTGGCAAAGCCCTTGGAAGGGAACTTAGCAATATTGTTGATGAGGGCAATAGGTCTGAACAGCTTAATAGAGTCCGCCCCTTTAACTTCAGAACCCTTTATTCTATAGAACCTGTTTAAACATATAATAAGTGAAGAGTGAAAATGTGCATGCATATGCCATGCACTACTGTTCCATAAAACTCCTCTATCCCTGAAAACGTGCACCATAGTGACACCAGAGATGCACCAAGATTATACTCAAATGCAAACTTTAGTCAACTTAGAAAACTATGGTGCAGTTTGGCCTCGAGGTTAGATGCTTATATGATTCACAACAAACATGAGCATATTGCTTGTTAGCCAGAGAGATTACAAGATGAAGATGTGCCAGAAGAATCTTCTTCTGGCTGTTTCTCCATGACTGAATTAATACTAGAGGGCTGCTTGACAGGAATGCACCCTTGATACTGATGAAACAATTCTTCACTTGTTTTGGGATTGCCCTTTCGCATTTGATTGCTGGAGCTCAATCAACATCCAGAGAGTTCGGGGTATTTCAGTGATTGATGAAATATTGCTTAGTCTTGAAGCTCTTCCGAAGCACTTTGCCCTCACTATAGTCATCATGGGCTGTTAGCATATTTGGCAGCAGAGAAATGGCTGGATCTTTGAACATATCAAGCCCTCTAAACAGAGCTGGAAGCACCTTCTCACTCATCGAATCAAGGCCAGACATGTGGACTCTTTCAAGGGCTGGATCACATCACATCTCAGCTAATTTTTGATGTTAGACATGTCATTCCCTAAAACTGGTATTGGTTAGGCCTGGAGCCTTGTCTTGTAATTACACTTTGTACTTTATTTAAATGAAAATACCGTAGAACAACTTCAAAAAAAATATTGTGGGAAGCAACGAATTCGAACACAAACCTCCTGATGGATGATTTGACAGTTATCCCTAGTGCGATGCAAGATGATATTGCGATTGTGATCCAGAGTGTCGCGTGCGGCGACAATGCCGAACACATGCAATGGCCATGCCAAATCCCGATGTACTCCAGCAAGTTTGACCGAGAAGACGTGGAGAGTATGCATGTAGGAGCACGCGAAGTCTCGTGGCCCAGGTGGTTCATCCGTGAAACGCATCAGGGGAATAAGCGCTGCATATATAGCTAGTGTTAGGAAGAGGACTATGCAGCTTAAGTTAATTGTTATACTTACTGGTGTCCTAAAAGGAGCCGAAATAGCCGGACCATCGTTCCTCCCACCGATGGAGAAACATGGCAGCCATGTCGGCCTCGTAGTTAGGGCTGGACGAAAAACTCGTTACTCGCGAGTTTAACGAGCACTCGGAAGCTCAACTCGTTAAGGCTCGTGCTCGTTAGTTAATGAGCCGAGCTGAACGTCAATTTTAGCTCGTTAATATTAACGAGCTTAACGAGCTAGCTCACGAGTATCGCGAGTAACTCGTTTGGCTCGTTATTTTTTTCATTACAACTTTTTAGTTTTTACTAAATGCAAATACTTAGCCGCTCAGCCCGGCCCACTGAACAGCCCACCTCCTCCCCACGTTTTCGTTCGCATCCGGCCTTGTGGACTTGTGATCGTGGCCTCGTGGTCGTGGGAGTATCACGAAGAGACGACAGGAGCCGAGGAGGGCGACGGCTAGGTCTAGGTCTTTGACCCCGGCAACCACGTGTGTGCAGGCTCCTGTTTCCTTCTCGATTCCGCCGGCCGCCGGTGACGACTTACCCCACCTCCACCATCTCCATTGGTGTCCCCATGGAACGGCGCCAGCGACCATCGCCTACAACCGGGACTCCAAACATGGAGTCTAAGGCCATGAATAAGTTGCGAGGAAGAGGACGTTGGCTTCCAATTCGGCGTCACGGGACTCTCCTTCGACGACAGTAAAGCCTCCTCGCCCTCGGCAGCAAGAGCAAGGACAAAGGCGTCCAAGAGCAGAGGAGGGGACATGCTCTGACGCTGATGCCGTCGGCGTTGGATCATGACAGGTGAGTTTGTTTGTCTCACATCTCACATCTCACACTCTCACTATTTCTTTTCTGTTACATTCCAGTGTATATTAGCATATACTTTGAATCTTTGATGCCCTAGTACTTGTCAATCTGTAGTTAGTTGATTGTGAAAATACCAGTGTAGTTAGGTGAAATACTTTGTTTCTCACACACAGACACATCCACCAGATTAGTCATATTGAAGTATCTAGCTACTTATTAATTGTTGCAAAGGTTGTAGCATTACTACTTTGCTTCATGCTTAAAATTTGAATATATGATGAAGTGCTTTTGTGTTATTTACAAATCTAACGAGTACTCGCGAGCGCTCACGAGCTTAACGAGTATTTACCGACCGAACCGATCATGAGTTTGAGCTCGTTATTGTTAACGAGCTTAACGAGCCGAGTAGCTCGTTAGTCCAGTCCTACTCGTAGTCCTCCTCGCCCACTTCCACTGCCGTCCTGGCTCTCCCCTCCTCCATTAGTGCCGCCGGCCGCTTGCCTGCGGCTGCGGGAGCCATCGCTCGTGCTGCTTCCTTCCTCTTCGAAGCCGTCTCCTCCGCTTCGATTGTCTTCCTCCTCGCCTCCCCCGGGTCCATGGCGTTGCTCCTCGAGTGAGCCGCCTCGTCCAGCATCTTCAGCCTCTCCCTCTCCCCGGCCCTCGCGGTCTCCTCCCTGATCTCCGCCATCAACTTCTTGAACGCCGGATCGATCGCGAAATTCTCCATCGATTGCCGCCCACGTACGTAACCGCGAGGAACTACAACCTAGCCCCCTCTCACCGGGTACGTTGCGGGGTCGGAGTCGGATAACCAAACTCTTATATAGCCACACGCCCACACCACCCCTCTCCCTCTCGTAACCCTACGCACGGCTCAGCGCCGCCACGCCCGACTCCACTGTCCACTCCTCCGCCGGCAGATCTGGCCATCCAAGCCCCTTCCCCGCCTGATCCCGTCTCGTCGACGCCGTCGGCCAGGAGCAGCGACCTCATCGCTAGGAGATCGAAGCCCACCCCGACGCCATTGACGGCCGAGCCACCAGCAGCATCCCGACGCGACGCCCAAACCGCAAGGTGTCGAGTCTCGAGCGGGCCAAATGGCACAGATTCCAAACCTCGACAACGCGCCGCTCAATCTCACTGCCCTCAGGGAGCAGTCACAAAGGGAACTTGTCAGCATAATCAAGAGCATCAGGGGGAAGAAGTGTTTGGTCGTTGATCCTGCACACCTCGGTGCTAAAGGAACATGTCACGGAGCTGCGGATCCTCTCCACCGACCCTCTGCAGACGGAATGCCCCAAGGTGGTGTACCTTGTTCGGTCCCAGCTCAGCTTGATGAAATTCGTGGCAAATCAAATCAAGAAGGACGAATCCAAGGGGCTCCAGAGGGAATACCACCTCTATTTCGTACCACGTCGTGTAGTTGCCTGTGAGATGATTCTGGAGGAAGAGAAAGTTCATCAGAAGTTGACAATAATCGGAGAGTATCCACTGTATCTGGTTCCTCTGGATGAGGATGTCCTTTCCTTTGAGCTTGATGATGACCATTCCTTGCAGGAATGTCGCCTTACTGAAGGGGATATGACCTCTGCCTGGCACGTTGCAGAAGCTATCCATAGGTTAGAGCTTGCCTTTGGAGTCATCCCCAATGTTAGAGCCAAGGGTGTAGCATCAACCAAAGCTGCCCAGCTGCTCAACCATATGCATCTCCAAGACCCTGTTGACATGGATGATATGGGGGTTCCGGAGATAGAGACCGTCATTTTGCTAGATCGAGAGGTGGATATGGTGACACCAATGTGCTCTCAGCTGACGTATGAAGGCCTATTAGACGAGATGTTGGAAATTCATGATGGATCCGTGCAAGTTGACGCCAGCATCATGGGCGCCCAACAAGATGGGAAAAAGGTCAAGGTTCCACTCAATTCGAGCGATAAGTTGTACAGGGAGATTCGAGACCTCAGCTTCCATGTTGTGCTTCAGGTCGTCCACCAAAAGGCGACGTCTATTCAGCAAGATTACGCGCAGGTAAAATCAACGAACACACAGCCGGTTTCCGAGCTCAAGGATTTTGTGAAGAGGTTACACTCGCTACCGGAGATAACCAGGCATGTTAATTTGACGCACCATTTGCAATCTTTTGTGGGGAAACCCTCGTTTCATGCCCGAGTAGAGATTGAGCAAACAATACTGGAGGCGAAGAACTATGAAACGTGTTACAAGTACATTGAGGAGATCATACAGAAGCAAGAGCCTATTGAAACTGTGCTTCGCCTTCTGGTGTTATTTTCCCTTACAAATGCTGGGTTGCCGAGGAAGAGTTTCGACTACTTGAGGCGGGAGATACTGCACAGCTATGGCTTTGAGCACATGCCCTTGTTATACAATCTGGAGAAAGCTGGCCTTGTTAAAAGGCGGGAATCGGGGAGTAATTGGGCTGTTATTAGGAGAGCTCTCCAGCTTATAGTTGATATAAAGGATCCTGATGATTCCCCTGATGATGTATCATACGTCTTTGCTGGATACGCACCTCTTAGTGTTCGCCTTGTTCAGCATGCAGTGAGGTCTGGATGGCGATCTATTGAAGAAGTGTTGAAATTATTGCCAGGTCCTCATCTGGATTTGAAAAGAGGTGTCTCGACCATTAGTGGTTCGTCAGAATTGCTACCAACCGGGGCACAACAGAATGCCGACAGGGTTGGCCGTCGCTCCGTTGTTCTGGTTGTGTTTGTTGGTGGCGTAACATTTGCTGAGATTGCTGCGCTTCGATTCCTTGGTGCACAGGAAGGAATGGGCTATGACTTCGTGGTTGCAACAACAAAGATCATCACTGGCAACACATTACTGAGACCAATTATAGCCAGCAGCAAAGAGGGAATGATTTAGTTGTCTTTGCTGTGCATACCCCTTTTTTTTTTTTGAAACCGTACGCCCGTAGGCATACGTTACTTGTATCTATACGAGTAGGAAAACATTACAGATAACCTAGAAAACACATGTACAAATACGGAAATACAGGGAGGATACAAGCCGTACAGCTGGCTCCGCCATACATCACAGAGGACCCCAAACAAAGAAATTTTGCAACGCCATCCTTGGTCTTCTCTGCTTCCGGTTACTCTGCTGCTCCGCCGCGTCAAGGCCAGCCACCGTCGCCGGAGGCCGGAAAAAACACGGATGAGCAACTCACCTGGAGTTGAAGGAACCCCTTGCACAGTGGCGTTAGTGAGCCGCAGCAGCCACCGGCTCCGAAGAGCCGGATCTGGTCCCAAAGCTTCTATCGGCCGGAGGCAACGGCCACAGCGGCCGCGCTCCCCGAGCTCCTTCATCTCCGGGCCTGGGGACGACGCCACTCCGCCTCGTTGAAGGCAGCCAAGCCCTTCCGCCGCAAGCCAGAATCGCTGCCAGCCATGGATTCCATCCATCCCAAGCAGGACACCATCAACACCGCCCCAAGCCGCACCTCCGGTTAAATCCCGCTGCAAAATACTCCTAATCCTCACTCGCTCCCAAACTCCGTGCAGTAGCACGCCACCGAAGCAGAGATGGAGCGGGAGGAACCACGAACCCACAGGCTTCCCGCCAGAGGAAGGACCCCTGACGCAACGCGGACGAAACCGGGGCACCTTTATTCCGATGCGGCGCCGCCGCCGGCGTCCCAACGGCGCCTCCTGGAAACTATCTACACGCCAATGCTTCCCCGGAGCTCCCCCCCCCACCTCCCGAGGCCAAGCGGGCCATCGGAGGCAAGGAGGAGCGGTGAGGTCGCCGGCGGAAGGACAGGAAAACTGGCGCTCCTCCTGGTCGCCTCTCGCGTTCTGTGGAGGCTTCGAGAGAGACCGTGCATACCCCTTTTTTATTGTACAAAGCAGTGCAAACCCGTGCCCAGGAGGGGATTTTCCTTGTTCAGTTCTGGGCCACCTTTTATTCTGCCACCGGAAATGCTATTGCTCGCGCTGTTGCGTTCATCACGGTCTTGTTTTTTCTTGTCAGATACGCATGTACATCAAAATCTCCTGTACAGACACAGATGCTCCGCAAACATCAATTTGCAGGATCTGCAATTATCTATAGACATGACAAAAATGTGTTGCAATTCAATTCACACACTTATGTACAGTTACAGTCCCACCGTTCAACACAATGTGATAAAAGTTACACGGAGCCATTTACAAGCCGGCATCACAGATTCTTTTGCTAACTCCAAGAAACGTGCTAGAGCAACTAGCAAACAAAAGCGAAAGTACTTGAGCTTCCTCAAACATTCCATGGCTCTTCAGGGGTTTGGCATTCTTTAGTCTCTGTAATAAGCATCTTTCATTTGTTTCCATCCATAAGCTTGTCCTGATCTGCACTGTCAAGTGTGTGCTAGAGAAAGAACCACGTCTCTCGAGCTCTTTGCAATATTCACTTTGATGTTAGGGGGGGCGGGGGGAATACATGGTTCTAAATAGTAACCAGTTTGTCTTCTGCATCAGAACCAGCATCTTCACAAGTAACTATGCCCAGCCTAATGGAGTATGATTTTGTTCTCAGTTTGAAAGTAAAACATGTATATTAAACTGAGATATATGGAAAATGGGAAACAGATTAATGTTCTTCCATGAGTATTACCAAAATCTCATCATACACGCTCAGCAGACAATGCTTCCGAAGAATCTGAACCAAGAAGCCTTTCTGCTTCATCATTAGCTTCAGCTTGTATACGCCATTGCTGAAATGGTTATAGACGCAAATGTTAGTTCCTCGTAAACGATGTTATGCTCAATAGAAATTTTGGGCAGAAGGTTTTCCACCTCTTCAAGACTGTCAATCTCCATTAATTGTTCAATTTGTTCTGATATTCTTTCCTGAAATCATAACACTCATTATTAGCTATATGCCAGGAATTAATCAGAAAAACAAAAACAATGGTAGATTAGGTGTATATACTGTATGCGTTGATAGGAACTTACTGCACCGGTTGCTGCTTCAGCAACAATAACATCAGAGTCCATTTCAACTTCAATTTCAATCATAGAACATAACTGCAATGCCATATTCAACATTTTATTTCAGCTAGATTGCATGTGAAATGTATACAGATTGACAGTCTCTTGTATTACTTTTGCGTAACTTTCCATCAGCTCAATCTTTGACAACAGCGTAGTTTCCAAGCTTTTCCGTACCCTCTTCACTCTACCACGTCGAGCACTGCAAATTAGTTTGTACAATGCTCAATTCTCTTCATAAAACACTGCAGTAGAACATGAAACTATTGTAACAAAACAGTGCTATTTTAACTAAGTAAATTAAACCAGTCTGATAGAAGAACATGTAACTAATGTAAAAATTACCGATATGATGGTTCGCCTACTGCTAATATCTTGTTCTCCAACTGACACATTCTTGCAAGCATCCACACCTTCGATGGAATAATTCTGGACACTATGCTTTTCAAAACTTTATGTTTAGCAGAAGATTTACTGGTTACAGAGATTAAACAGACAAACCTCTTTTTCAACAAGCTGTTTCAGATCCTTAAGACGACTTTGAAGCATGTCATATTGAGATAAGAGTTTCTGCTGTACAGTAACTATGTCTACCGCCTTTTGCGGAAGCTGGACAAACACAAGACTTAAATCATGAAGAATAGATAATACACACCACAGTTTCTAATTCGAGACTATAGTCACTACGTTTACCTCCAAAAAACATTACTCAACACCAAAAAGAATTTGAAGTTGATAGTATGGTTGAGAACATAATTAGAATTATCATTGCCATCAGTAATGCTAACGAAATGGGTAGTATTGCCAACAAGTACTGGCAAAATCAGGTGGAGCTAATCCATCAACAAAGCAAGATGGAACGGACTAATATTAATAGTAAACAAATTTATCGATGATACATGACTAGATCTTTACCTACCTTAGAGTGTCTGCACTTTGTTTCATTTCTTTAATGAAAGAAACACCCCAGATGTTTTTGCTACATGGAAATCAAACATACCTTTCGTGTCTCTGGCAGGATCACTTGATTTAGTGTTGTTCCTACAGCAGCCGATGCGATGGCAGTTGCTGTAATTAATCTAGGGAGACTTGGATCAATGAATGCAGAAACAGCGTCTCCAGAAGCAAGCAAAGCAACAGCACCGACAACTAGATAAGGACTAAGAAACAGTGGTCCCGCATTCTTTGATGGCACTCTTAGCAACTTTGAGATCTCTCCACTGACATGGTTAGTGAGGCACATGGGTTCTCCTGGACTAAACCCTTTTGAGCGTGCCGCAATCTTGAGGGGACCCATCTGACGATAAGCATTGGCTGGGGCAGCCAAGGAAATGGTCACTCTTTCTCCTCCTTGAGCAGGCAGTTCCACAGTCTTGGTAGCAAATCTATGTGTGCGAGCTGTTCCTGAGGGTGTACGGATCTGCAACACAAATGACAGATAAACAAATCAGTAATTAGAAACTGAAACCAAATTGGCATAAGCTGTTAACAGTACTGTGCATATATTGTAAAAGAAGATGATATCATCCATGAAAGGCTGAGCACAAAATTCCGCACGCCAATCAGTATTCAGTGAGAAATGTCAGTTAAATCTTGACTGTCGAATTTAGCAGCACTTAAGAATTGGGCAACATTGGGTATGTGGCATAATGGTCTGTTTACTCCAGAGTTGATAGTTGCCAATTATTTACGACCAAATTTGGTCATGCTGACTTGACTGACAAGTGTTTGGTTATTTTCCCATAACTATGACAAGATATGTTCATGTTGTTGATGTGGGGCTTAAAACAAATCCTGGTACCAGTTTGTCATTAGTGGTAGCAACATGTTGATAATTTTGTACTGCCTCATCATCTTTACATTTCGAACATTCTATCCAAAACATTCTTGCCTCAATCTTAACAGAAAATGTGATGAAATATACTTCCATTCAGTTCACCATATACTTTTACATAATATGCAAGGCCCTAAGGCATTTTCACGTGTCACGAAGAACAAAGTTAAACTCCGCCTAAAGTAAATAGCAATATAGCACCAACATATAAACAGACTAATTTCTAATCTGCATTTTGGAAAGGAAAGCTACCACGATAGAGTGAACGACAGCTGGAAGATCATCTTTCATCACATTTATAAATTGCAAGGCCTTCTCAAAAGCTGAAATATCCATGCTGCGTTCGGCAGGAGAAGATCCTTAGAGAAATAATATTAGAAGCGACATCAAGTATAGTAACTGCTGGAAAACTGAAATGAAGCACTAAAATTTGTATTGTGACATAACAGTAAAACAACAGAAATTAACCAATTTACATAATGCAAAGGAGTACGCAGAGTATGAATAATCATTGGAAGGCCCATAAATCACCCCTGTCATAGAGTTGCATCGAAGAACAATGTGTAGTTATCAAACATTTAAGTTTGATGTCTAAATGTTTCGGCATCCTGGAAAGCAACATTTGTGGGAGCAATATTGAACCACCCCACAAACCAATTACAAGAGCAACGTTGAGTTGCCCATCATACCACCCCCAAAAAGACATGAAAAAAGTATCAGTCAGACCATAACCGGATCACTGATTAAGCTCAACATTTTAAATGACTCGTTATGATTCAAGATATCACCCCCCCCCCCCCCCCCCTCTCCAGCTAGCAAAAAAGAATGTTGCTGGCAAAGGTTCTTATTTGGAAAATAGTGATCATAATCCATAATTAAAAGCCTAAAAGGACACTAAATTACAATAAACAACATTATGACGGTGGTACAGAAATATCCAATAGACGGCTTGATGAATAAAACATGTTTCAGTCACTAACCTCACTTCTTCTGACTCGATGCTTGTAACGTCTCCAGAAAATAGTTCATATTGGTACCGGCACTTCGAACAAGAAACCACCTGAAGGGCATCCAACTAAAAACCATATCGAAATTTGCAATTCAAAGCATCCAACTAAAAATATTCCAGGTTTTGTGTTCATGTGTTGTTGATCTGCCATGAGCTTGAGGGGTGGAAGGCATTAGACATGTATATGGTTGTTCATACTTCATAGTTCCCCATTGTGAAGGGGTTTCTTGCGTATTTAACACACTTGCATGTGTATACCTATGTAACATATCTGCCAAATGGTCTCCTACAAATACAAGCAATATTGATGACAGCAAGAATCAGACCTAGTCCAAGTAACCCTCCAAGCATGGTATAATCTATCCATGGTGGCAGTCTAGCCTGACAACTAGATCCTTGTAGGACTTGACGAGGGATAAATAGCCTGTCGCAGGACATGGCTGTCACACAAACATATAGAAAGAAAGGGGGAAAAGAACTGATTTCCACACGAACTAGAACAACAGCCATGAGAGCACTTGGGAGAGCTTGCCAGCGGAAAATGGGCGATGGCGACATTATAGCAACCTTGAAAATGGAACAAACAGGAAAGAGGGCGAGGTAGGTGGTGGCGTACTGAAAGATGGGCCGTGGAGAAGTTTGGGCGCAGCCGGCAACGCGCAAGAGGGATGTGTATGCCCCACCGTGGAGATTGGCAATGGTAAGAGGCGCGCGCACGGCCGGGGGAGGGGGTGTCATTGTGAAAAGTGGCAAGAGGGATATGTCAACCGGTTTTGGTAGACAGGAGAGTAGAATAATTGGTTCCTATTTTAGAGGTGAAGTGGAGAATATATAAAAATTGAGAATTGATAGGGTTAACTGTTAAGAATACGTTTCCTATATAAAATTATCAAAATGTCCTGCTGAAGTGCTTATAAGTTATAGCAATGTGCGACCATAAAAGAGCGAAACTATTTACTAAAGCATCCATTGTCACTAAACCCTAGTGAGGGGCAGAATTACAAAATAAGATCCACCTACAAGAATTACAATTTGCATGTGGATCTACAAGCATTTTTATTCCTAGAACTCTCCCTTCTGTGCTCCTACCTACTGGCGACAGCATGTTGGTTCCTGTGCTAACAATATCTAACAGCTACCCGTCCCCATTGTTTCCCTCTTATTCTTCCAAGTCACATTTGTCTCGCGTTTCATGATGTATCCAGCTGCGGAAAATTGTTTAGAAGTTCGTGTTTTGCAAGCTAATGAGTAGTATTCAGTATGTGAAGGAGATGTAAAGCAAGTACTTCTGCAGCATCGAACCTGAGTTCCATGCTGAGGCTGCGCGACAGCAATTGCCACCATGCAGGTTGGACAGCGAACAGTTATGCCAAACGGGACCTGCAGTAACTAAAATGTGTTACTGTAACACTTAAATTGCACTAATTTAATGTGTACAAGATATATTCCATTCACTAAGGCACCCACATGTCGACATTGGATATTCAATTTTCACCAAAACTATCCAATTTCTAAGATGTTCAGAACTACTGGCATTATTGTGGGGCAATGTGCAATCTTGTAATATTAATACTGCCAAACTGTTCAAAATTATTTTTCTACTCTGTTAATATTCAAAGGAGATATATTTGAGACATATTAAGTCATGCAACATGCAAAGTTTGATACGTTGGCTCCCAAACAAAGATACCCCTAGGAGGCGAAGGAAGTCCTGGATAAATTGGGATATTTATAATGTTCATGAGCTGATTTCACTTGTTATGCCCTCCAATCTATGGACTAAGGTGTGCCTTCTGCAAACCGCCAGATGGCCGCACCTAAGAGTACTTGACATTGAGAATTTGAAACTTGATCCCATGTATTTTAATATGCTAACTGGCTTAATTTCTTCTTTGTTGCTGTTATTATCGGTCTAAGGCGGGAAAAAAGAAAGTAGTGCCACATAAATGGTTTCCCACTGAATCCTTTGTCAAATAAACACTTCTGAAGTACATTTATTGCTATCTGATAAATTTTCTATTTGCAATTTCTTGGTAGAAATTATTCATATCTTGATGGAAATGCTACGACATTGGGATGGCAAGATGATTATTCTGGGAATCATTTTGTATCGCACTCATTCATATCCAAAGTTACAAATTAAGATGATTAAAGTTGTAAATTAAGTCTACATAGAATTAAACTGCAAAGCAGAAAAATGAAGAAAGTAAGCACTGAGATAGATAGCAGCCAGATATTTTGTGTTGTTGTGCGAGGTATCTATCTATATCAGCTAAAAGTTTGAAACTACAACTTCATGGGTCAGAAATCAAAATACACTTGGCACACCTTATTGGAGCATCATGCGATAGATGACATAAGCACACGACATTGCTCTGGCACATGAGCTCCTAACACGAAACCTCACCTCCTCTGCAGAAGATACACCCGCACGGGACACGTAGTCGACTACCCTGATAGCATCAGAAACGCGCAGAGCCGCCGCCAATCGCTGGACTAGCAAAGCGTAGGTCCGCGCATCCGGCCTTGCCCAGCTCCAGCGCCCCACTGCAAACTCAGAGTTGGACACCGGACTCAGCAGCACTCAAGCAACTCATGAATGGATAAAACAGCAGAAGAGCAAGGCGGGCTCACCTCGCGCCATGCCGGAGCGCATCGCGTCGAAGACGGAGAGCGCGAGGTCTACGTTGCCCCGGTCAAGCGCCGCCGCGAGTATCGCGTTGCAGTCGGACGCGTCGAGAGACGTTTTCGAGCCGGAGGCAGCCCCGCCTCCAAGCGATTCCGCGACAATGTCCAGCGCTCTGTCCGCGTCCTCTGCCCCGGAGACCCTCCTGAGGAGGTCTGCGTCGAGCGAGCTGTCACCCGGCGCTTCTGACGAGCCGGCGCCATCACCGGCTGCCGCGGAGCTGGCCCTCTGCAGGGAGGGCCAGCGGGAGGCGGGTGGGAAGAGGAAAGAGAAGCCGGTATTGGTGGCGCACGCCAGCGGCGGGGGATTGAGGGGGCGCGGGGGGTGGTGGACTGCGGGCGCGGGCGGGAAGAAGGCGAGCGCCATGGCCGCGTGGTCTCAGAGGGAAAACGTCGAGCACATGTCGCGCACGTTTGCCTGTGGATGAGGCGCGGGTGGTGGAACTGGAACGGAACGGCTGCACACGGCGATCCCTATGTCTCGCTACAAGCGAGACGTAGGGCAGCCTCGCCTGAGCGCGAGCGCAATACTGGCCCGGCACAGTGGTTGGCAGGCCACAGGCCACAGCTTCCTTTTTTTTTACGTTTCTTTTTCCTTTTTTATTTTCTTTATAATTTCAAATATTCGATATATATATATTACAAAAACACTTTACATATATTTTTTGGAAAATAGTAATCATGCATTTGAAAAATGTTAAACGTGTATAAAAAATTGTTTCCGATGTATACGAAAATGTACAATGTGTCTGAAAAAAAAGTTTTCAAAACATGTTAATCATCTATTTGTAAAATATTAAAGGTGTATAAAAAAAATTCCAATGTATGTGAAAAATGTACAATGTGAATAAAAAAAAATAGACATAAAAATACATAAGTTTTCCAAAATGTTAATCAAATATTTGGAAAATGTTAAACGTGTATTAAAAAATGTTCTTGATGTATACAAAAAAATTAGAATGTGTGTGGAAAAGTAGACATAAAAATATATATTTTAAAAAATGTTAATCATGTATTTAGAAAAAGAATATTAAACATGTACACATAAAATGTTCCTGATGTATATAAAAATGTACAATGGTTATGAAAAAAGTAGCAAAAAATATATGTTTTCAAAAATGTTAAATGTGCATATAATAAATATTCCTAATGAATAAAAAATATACAATGCATAAGGAAAAAATTAGACGTCAATTTTTTAAAAAAGCAATGTTAATCATGCACTTAAAAATGTTAAACATGTGTATAAAACAATTTCTTGATGCATACGAAAAATATAAAAAAAGGAAAACGAAGAAAAATAAATAAAACTGAAAAAGAAAGAAGAAAAACAAACAGAAAATAAAATAAAATAAATCAGTAAAAAACCGTGAAAGAAACAAAAAAGGGAAAGAAACAAAGAAAAACAGAAGACATGAAGAAGCAAAGAAAACCGAAAAGAAAAAGAAAAAAAATGAAACAAACAAACGAAGCGACAACGAAGGAACTAATGGTAATGGGCCAGCCCAGTACTATAGCATGCATGAATAATCCTCAGGCGATGAAATTAAGGAGTACTCTTTCCAAAGATCACTCACAGCTCCTCAGGTTGCGACAAATGACGCACTGCATGCGCGCCACTTGTCGCAACCTGAGAGTTTTCACTTTTTTCGTAGATCCGTTTACTCAAAACGTTTTATCTCTTAAACCGTGCGTCCAAATCTCAAACCGTTTTCGCCATTGGATTCCTCACGTCGAGATCTTCAAAATTAGATCCCATGTTGATAGGTTTAGATGAACTTTTTTTTCATGAAAAAAACCGGACGAAAAAAAAGAACCGGAAGCATGTTTTTTTTCCTTTCTGA
This sequence comes from Elymus sibiricus, assembly GCA_039707655.1. NCBI lineage: Eukaryota > Viridiplantae > Streptophyta > Magnoliopsida > Poales > Poaceae > Elymus > Elymus sibiricus. The sequence goes on from CM077676.1 coordinate 315,216,581, forward strand.
AAAGAGGCATGGCCGTGCCTCTCGCGTAAGAAAAACCATGCCTCTCGCGGAAGCAAAACCGTGCCTTTCGCAAAAGGAAAAAAATAGAAAACGTGTTTTTTTCCGTTTTCCGAGAGGCACGGCCGTGCCTCTCGCGGAAGAAAAAAAACAGAAAACGCGTTTTTTTCGTTTCCGAGAGGCACGGTCATGCCTCTCACGAAAGCAAAACCGTGCCTCTCGCGGAAGAAAAAAAACAAAAAACGTGTTTTTTTCCGTTTCCGGAAGGCACGGCCGTATCTCTTGCGAAAGCAAAATCGTGCCTCTCTCGGAAGGAAAAAAACAGAAAACGCGTTTTTTTTCGTTTCCGAGAGGCACGGTCGTGCCTCTCGTGAAAGCAAAACCGTGCCTCCCGCAGAAGCAAAACCGTGCCTCTCACGGAAGAAAAATATCGTTTTTCGCAAAAAAAAAATTGAATTTTTTTTGTCCAAAAGTTAAGAAAGACCGGTGGAAAACCAAAAAGCCAAAAAAAAACAGAAAAAACATTTTTTAAAAAGCCAAAAACACGTGCGAAAAAATAAAAACAAAATCTAGGGGGAGCACTCAGAGCGCGACACGTGGTGGCGGCTGAGAGCGCGTCAAGTGGCACGCTCTCATCCCATCCCCAAGTGATCGTTGGAAGACTTCCGAAGGAGCGCTCGTCAACTAGTTGCTCTCATGACTCCCACGCTGAATAGCGACCTACCGTGTACTATCTAGCGCACATGTCCCTCTATATGGGCTGACACATTCCGATTTTTTCTTCCCACCGGGTTTTGGGAATGTTCTAGGGCTTTCCCTGAATATGTTTTTTCTTTTTTCTTTTCTCCTTTTTCGTTATTATTATTAAATTTATTTATTTCATTTTTTTAGTTTTTTAAAAAAATCTATGATTTTTAGAACTCCTGAAAATTTTTCAATCCTTGAAGTTTTTCAAAATCCATTTTTTTTTCAAATTCGTGAACTTTTTATTAAATTGTCCATATTTTTTGAAAATTTAAAAAATAACAATTTCGTGAACTTTTTACTGAAATACATAAACATTTTTTTAACACGGCACAATTTTAAAATTACTGATTTGTTTTTTAATTCAATATATTTTTCAAAAATTAGTTTTTAGGGGTATTTTGAAAAAATCATGAAGAATTGTATAAATCACAATTTTTTTAAATTTCGTAAACATATTTTAAATTTTGTGAACATTCTCCAAAATCGCGGACATTTTTTCAATTATGAACCTTTTCAATATTGTGAACCTTTTTTGAAATCGTGAAATTTGAAAAAATTATGAATTTGCAAACATTTTTCGAAATCGTGGGAAAAATTTAAATTGATGAACATTTTTCGAATTCGTGGACAATTTTCTAATCATGGAATACTTTTGAATTCGTGAACACGAACAATTTTTGTATTCGGAACAAGTTTTTCAAATTCATGACAAATTTTTAAATTTGGAAGCATGTTTTGAAAATCATGATCAAATTTTGAAAACCGAAACATTTCTCATAATGTTGAACATTACTTGAATTCGAAACACGGTTAATTTTTGAAATCCAGGATTATTTCACAAAACCCTGCACATTTTTTAATTCAAAACATTTTCTCAAATTGGTGAACATTTTTTGAAATCCGAAAATAATTTTCAAATCCGTGAACATTTTGTGAAATTCAAAACTTTTTTGGAATTCTTGAATATATTTTTAAATTCGAAAAAGTGAAATTTATGAACGCTTTACAACTCATGAATATTTTCTGAAATTCATAAACATTTGTTAAATTTTAGAACAGTTTTTCAAATGCTGAACCTTTTTTGAAATCGCAAACATTTTTTAAGAAGGACAAAACAAAAAGAAAACACAAAAGGAAAAAAAGTAAAAAACGAAAAAACATAAAAATAGGTGAGCCCCGCCCCGCATATGGGTCGTCCCAAACCTAGCGCGAGGGGAAGGGGCTGCACGTTTCCTCTCTATTACCCGCGTAGGTCGGGAAATAGGAGGTCACGCTGCACACCGCGTGAGTCTGATGGGCCCCCGACACACTTTTTATTTAGCAGGCATCTCTAACATTGACCCACGAAACAGATACCGTATTTGTCTGCGGACTGATCCAGACCTGTCCACGGACACGGATACAAGAACCGACCATCCAAACTTGTCCCCTATATGTTCGTCTTTGTTTTCATTTTATGTTCGCAACACCTAAAACATATAGAAAATAGTACAATTCATCTATAAATAACATTCAAATATTCGTAGTACAACCATAGTTCAAATGTAAATATTACATCTGAGATAACCAGATGTTCAAGAAGTTTTTGGAATTCAATGATACTCGAGTCAGAATCTGCGCATATCATCCCATGCACTATGCCCCTTGAGCTTCATCCAACAATGTATGAACGTAAATGGCCTGCCCTCGGTCCTGTAGTACAACACGACAACGCGTTTGGGCTATACAACGTGATGATTATCAAGTTGCAATTTGGAGTGAATTAATCAATTGACCAACATGTAGATCAACGAGAAGCAAAACTTACGATCTCAATGGTTTGCGAACCCGATGGCCACCTTCTCTCCATTTGAAAAAAAAACGCACCGGAAAACTTCATGACGGAGTTGGAGATGGTGTATCGCCGATAGAATAGCGACTTCACATCGCGATCATGAATCACGTGCAAGTCGTAGGGCGCGTCGTGGTTTTGCTCAGGAAACAAAGCATGCACGTTTTGCCAAAAGATCGAGCCCCCTTGCCTCATACCTACAAATATGACCTTCCAAGCATCGCATAATACCGAGTACCCTGTCATCATGCTTACTCAAGAAAACTACTAAGAAGTTCAAAAAAAAATCTCAATGGCATTTGATCGAACACCTGTCAGGCGTGGTGTCGGCCATGGAGAGCATCGACAGGGGGCGGAGGGTACGTGGCTACAGACAGATCCCGGGTGGACGGCAGCGTAGTGCAAGGCGGGTAGGCACGTGGGTGGGGGCTCCGGACATCCGACAATGCCTGGGGGGTGGACGAAGAGGTACATCGACGGCGTCAGGCGAGGAGGGTTCGGATGCAGAATAAGGGGGAAGTAGGGGCAGAGTGGAAGAAAAGTGGCCCAGGAGGGAGATTTGAGCTAGGGGCGTCGGAGTCCTACATGGCGGAGGTCTTGATGCCCGCAAACCTCCCTCCCCCCAATTTGCGCCCGGTTTGCAGGAATTCAGACAAGCGGACGCGTCCGCAGACAAATACGAGTCCATGATGGATGATAAACTATGTTTTTACAACTCAGTCCAGACGTATTGCGGACGTTTTGCGGGTAAGCATTGGAGATGTCCCAACCACCCTTCATTAAACAACAAAGAGATTACAACAAATCGTATAAATCTAAGCAAGTGGTCCTACTTACATTTATAAAAGAAGTAAGTGATCCTATTTAAATATACATGAAGTTATCCACATCATCAAACCTATGTAATCAATCCACTTAAGCCCTTCACATCGTCAAGGGTGCATGCAACCATTTCACTTTTCACCACATGCAAACCCTTCATATCATCAAGCACATGCAAGCCCTTCACATCATTATTTTTTACTCCCTCCGTGAATGGAGGATAAATGCATGTTATATTGCCTTGTAATATTCAAGTACAACTATTTGTTGCTTAAAACATACTCTCTCCGTGGCATAATATAAGAGCGTACTATTTGTTGCTTAAAACATACTCCCTCCGTCGCATAATATAAGAGCGTTTTTAAAACATACTCCCTCCGTCGCATAATATAAGAGCGTACTATTTGTTGCTTAAAACATACTCCCTCCGTCGCATAATATAAGAGCGTACTATTTGTTGCTTAAAACATACTCCCTCCGTCGCATAATATAAGAGCGTTTTTAAAACATACTCCCTCCGTTGCATAATATAAGAGCGTTGAGTATGTTTTAAGAAACAAATAGTTGTACTTGAATATTACAAGGCAATATAGCATGCATTTATCCTCCATCCATCTGTAGGTTTTCTACTATCATATGGTGATAATGTGGTGCGGTATTATTCTCATATATTATAATTTTATTTTTGATAATTTCATTAGTATACATTTCTGTAGCAACGCCACGGGGCGCTATCTAGTTAATCTAGAACGTGGACGCATGTGAAACGGGGGATGGGAAGCTAGGGTTCGAGGGTGAGCCGCTTGGCAAAGCTTCCACTTGGGGTCATGATGCGGAGCATCCTACGGACATCACCATGTCTAGAGTCCGTTTGGCAAGTGACACGTGCGACGTCTACTTCACATACACAAAGGTGAATCATCTCCTTTACACGTGTTCACTTGATCCCTTAGAGGATGGTATACTACTTGACACTTCTCCCGTGTGCATGCATAGGTATTGCCGGAGCTTCACGGATGTCGAGGAGGAGTGCAAGCGCCAAGGAACAACTATACCATCCGCGAGGGAAGCATGGAAGCGACGACGGAAGAAGACGGAGCTGCTGAAGCTACAACGGCTGGACATCCGGCGCCTGCGCTACAGAGAAGGGCAGCAACAACTGGCGGCCGAAGAGCATCAGCGGCCGGACATCCGGCGCCTCACCACCGCCCGGACATCCGGCCTCCCTCCCGGAAATCCGGCGAAGGACTACAGAAGAACGGCCACTGCCAGGCCGGACATCCGGCGACTCGCGAACGGCCAGACACCCGGCCCCCAGCCTGGACATCCGGCGCCTGCCTGCGCGCAGAGTCAGGCCAGAGGCCCATGTACTCACTTGCCCCTTTTGAGGGAGAAGGATCTATCTAGATCATCAAGACCTCCTAAGGGAGAAGGATCTATCTGATCATCAAGTCCTCATCTTCTCTTGGATTTGGGATGAACTCTACCATGTATCTTTCCCTTTGTTATTCATGTACATTGTGATTTTGTGTGTTTGTTAGTCTAGTGGATGTGTGATTGGACTTGTTCTTGAGTGTTTCTCTTATGATTTCCCTGTGTTCTTCCCCGTGTTCTTCGTAGGATCGTCCTCCAATTCGTGAAAGATCGTCAATTAGGATTCCACCCTACATCAGGTCATGAGGCCATCCCCGAACCGCGAGTCTGTCCGCAGTGTGGATTCTGCCATGACGAGAACTTATTTGAAGGCTTACATACACCGAATTTTAAAAGGAGGTAAGGCTCCCGACGACAAAAACGACATCGACGCAAGCGAGAATCCTGGGATCAGACAGAATTCGACCGTAAATGACGAGGAACCGAACCCTAGTGCTTGGACAGGCGCGGAAGCAGTAGTCCTGTAGATGACCTTGATGCTTTCTCACACACCACGTGTTCTCTGTGCGATCACCGACTGGGATTGCATAGCGATTAACGAGTACTCTAAAAAAATGTGAAGTAGTCGCGCTCAAAAGAAAATGAAATAGTATAGCGGGTGAATGAATCTTTTTCGTTTTTGCGGGGGGTGAATGAATCTATCAAGCACATCGTTACCATCGATCGATGGATCCATGGTACGCCGACCTCGTTTATGCATTTGTTAATATATGTGGCTGGGAGAGGGTATCCATTTGATATTTATAGGTCGAGACTACGTACATACCAAGCTCGATCTTCCGTTTTACTTGAGCCAACGTACATACCCAAGATCGCGCGATTAGTTGATATCTTCGCCGCCGCCGCCGCCGCCGGCGGCACGCCGTAATGGAGGATGGGGAGGCGGCTGCTGTGCGGATGATGCACCACCGGCTGGTGGCGACGGGCAAATCGCATGAGCCGCTTTCCTCCTTCCGCCATCACTTTGATCGCCTGCCGCGGAGCTACTTCCACACCCGCTGTGTGGGGTCGCCGGAGGACGTGCTGCTCGACCAGAGGCTCCTCGCCGACGCCGAAAAAAAGAAGCGTCTCGTCGCCCACGCCCGCCTCGTACACCGTGTTCAGGTCCACTACGACGATGACGGCGGCGGCGATCGACGAGGGGCTCAGCCACCGCTGCCGGAGTTGAGGTATAAACTTTACTACCCAACTTAGTCCCCCTAATAAACTGACAGAAAGGGCTAGCGGGCTGGCTAGCCATGCCACGTGGAATACACTTTCTAGCTGACAAAGGGCACCATTTGCTTCGCCCTGGGTTCTGGCTGTCACGTCGTCCGACAATTAATATAGATCGAAGGTACCATTCTTTTGGCCCCTCCTTCGCACATGCTTTCCTCGACGTCGAGCCCTTCATCGGGTGCCGCCAACTGCTCAACCGTCGCTCCAATCCAAGCCTTAACTGTCGGCAGTGGCGATTCCAACAGGGGGCTTCAACAGGCTGAAGCCTACCCTCCAAAATAAGTTAAAAAAGAAAAAAGAATCCTACTACTGCTATTACTCTCGACCCAGCCCATCTGCACATTTGGGAGTAGTCGAACTTGTGTTGGTAGGAACTGGTGGAAGCCGTGGTGTCTTTGTGCTAACCAACTAGCTTAGCCCACGCAATTGTCATATATCGCAGAAAATTACTTTATTTGGTATGTTCTTGGTATTGCATTAGTACACAAATTTCTATAATAAAAATCCTATTTTTTTTCTAATAAATATTGCATGAGCCTGGTAGTAATCTAGCAAATTTTGAGCTTATTTGGACAACATGACTGAGAGATAATGGCTATTTTGTTAACGATCTAAAATTTTAGCCCAAAATTTTATTTTTGAAAAACTCACAAAATATTCTAGTACACGGTACATGTTCCCACTAGTAATTTGGAAAGTGTTGAGCTTAATTGGACAATAGGACTAGAAGATAATGGGCATCTTGCTAAACCGATCTAAATTTCTGTATAAAAGGACGTCTAGTTCACTGTGAACTTTGAGCCCACCCTTCACTTTCTTCCTAGATTCGCCACTGGCTGTCTGTGGTGTTTTGTATTGGAAAATCCGCAGATCGAATATCACATGACATGTAATCTCACCGATCGCGGCAAGATCGAGATTTTTTAATGAGGTTCACGAGCGAGATAACTAGTCTGTTTGTCTATATTGACCAAATTAACAGTTTCCCTTTTGGCAGTTAAGAAGCATATTTCACAAATATGTGTAGGGATAAAAATGGAGAGTAAACTCCATGTCTGTTCTGAGAAGAAGAAAAGCACATATGAAAAAAAAAAGTTTACGGAAACGAAAGCGGAGACGAAAAGTTCCTCTTAGATATGAAAACATAAAGGATAAAGGAAAAGGATTGCTTCCAACCGACTGATTTCTCACGAAATCAGCCGCGTGCTGCGCCCTCCACACGTCCCGTCGGACCCACCCATCGCTCGCACAGCCTTATCACCTCAACAGCCGCTCATTTTTTTCTTTCGTCTCCTCCATCGCCTAACTCTATCGTTGCTGTCATCCCCACCCATCTTCCTCTCGGCTCCCTCTCTAGGCCGGCAACCACCGGAGCTCTCTCCACCATATCTCCCGAACAGCCGCTCCCTCACTCTCGTATCCCCCAATTCCCCCACCGATGATGCAACATCGGGACACCATTGGCCACCAACGATGCAAGGGGATGAAGCACGGCTGCTTCCCATTCCCGGCCACCGGCGTTGCAAATCCGATGATGCGTCGTAGCATAAGCCGTCGCTGTGCTAGAAGGCGGGCTCGGGGCTGTGAGCCGGGGGCGCGGGCTGCTGCGTCGGTGGGCGGCGGAGCTACAGTTCAACGAGTACGGCGATGGCAACGGCGGAGCTGTAGCGTGGGTGGTGGGCGGAGGAGCTGCAGTGCAACGGCCATTGGTGATGCGCGTCGGCGGCGGAGACGCAGCGCAACAGCCATGGTGCTGCACGACGTCGGCGGGGCTACAGTGCAACACGCCGGTGAGCGACGGAGCTGCAGTGCAACGGGGGCATGATGATGTGTGCTGGCGGAGGAGCTGCAACGCAACACGTCGGTGTTGCTATGGAGCGTCTCCGTGGACTGCCGGTGTTGCTATGGAGCGTCGTCAAACCGCTGATGTTGTATTGAAGCATCGCCGGAGGCCCCTGTTGCTGCGACGGGTCGCCGATGTTGTATTGGAGCATCGTCGGGACCTTGGGGTGCCGCGCGGTGCTGCAATGAAGCTTTGTCGGGTGCCCATCGGTGTTGCATTGGAGCTTTGCCGTGCCGCCGGTGCTCTCATGGAGCTTCAATGGAAACTTCGCGGTTGTCGTCGGTGTTGCTTTGGAGCTCTGCCTCTCTCGGTGCTGCCATGGAGCAGCAACGGCGGTGCAGCAATGGAGAAGACGATGGGGGTTGCGTTGTTGAGGGAAGTGTGCACGTGCTCCAGCTGTCACAGATCGGACGAACGTGCTGACTTCCATCGAACGCTCGCCAAGGCGGTTTACAAATCTCTGTCCATCATCCGACTTACGCGTAGCATCGGCCAAACATAAAGGAAAAGTATGGTCTTTTCCGATGGGACTTATGTGAAGATGGAATTTTTTTATCTGAAGTTCATGTTTATCTTTTGTCTGTGTAGCCACCTCGGCCCAGCATACTTACACTTTTAACCCAACTGAATCCTTTCAAATAATATATTCCCGTCACTACTCCTACTCCTCCCTTCACCTGCACGCCTCCCACTCCTGTCATCCACACATTCTCGCCTGCACGCTTCCTAACGTCCATGATGTGCCGCAATTGAACATCTTTGTTTGTTTGGTTGTGTATGATCCAACTGATTTGTGAGCTCCAACAAAGTTTCACTTTCGTGTCCATGTTCGAACCATATTCGTTTTGTACTTGTTCCCGGTTGTATCTCCTCCCTAGTCAATTTGTTAAACAGAATACAATGTCAATAAACTTGTCAAATGGGGTATATTGCTGACAAATTTCTAAAATAAGGTACTCATCGTCACAAAAATCAGATCTTTGGGCAAGAAAGTAAATATACTCTAGATTTTAGGTTTATTAGCCAACTAGCTTCGTTTCAGAAATTAATTGGAATCTGAACTTTCTGTGCATCCAGATCAAGTAGAAGTACAATGCAAGATGAAAACTTTATCCATGAGATCATTTTTGCTTCTCGCGACAAACCGAAGCTTCTTAGCCAGGTAATTTATTAATTAATTTAAACGAATGTATGTTTTATTTTGTACAACCTTACTCCTTTTGGAACATTGGGAACTTAATGATATGTGGTGAATTTTCAATTCACACTATGATTTTCATAGTGTGCATGTAATAAATTACTGATTTTTAAAGAAAATGTTCCTCCAACCGGTCACCTCATGGTAATTATGCTTTACGCTATTATTTACCTCATTTAACAATGTTCCTCCAACCTGTCAAGTGGACCACACATGTCAAGCCTCTGTGGCAGTCGACCGACATGCCATGTCAAATATATTCTAGAATAGTTGTAGAGATTTTCTTAAATCTTGACAAAAATCATATATCCATTATACTAACTCTATTAAATTGAGTGTTGCTGTTTTTTTATGATATTGCAATTTAAACTATAATGTAATATCATTTTATAATTATATTTATTCTTGAAAAAAAAATCAGTTTCCACTAATTTTGACTCTAATTCAACCGATGCTTGTTATAAGTTATTCTGATTTGTAATCTAAGTTACAAATCGAAATATGATTGTGTAATAAATGACAAGATATGCAGAAGGGAAAGCAAATTGGGTCGTCGTTGATGCTCCATGATACAACTAGATGGTAGAAAGTGGAACCTTTTTCTTAAGTGAGGTCTACTAAAAATTCGCCATTCGGTCTTATATACTATTACTCATTGTGCAGTTATCTGCATTGATGTATGGGGTTGGATTTCATGTTCATGAAGCTCATATCTTCACCACAGCTGATGGATTTTGTTTGAGCATTTTTAATGTTGATGGTTGGCCTCAAGAGGTAAAGTTTTATAAATCTTACTATGTTACTAGAATTAATCTAAATCATGGTTGCTACTAATCATCATGCAAACAATTATGAAACCTGAGTAAATTAGATTGTTGGCTTGTGACCGTGAATTTTTCCTAACATTACCTTATTTTATGTGTATGCTGGAATGCAAATCCAAAGGGCAAAGTGAACTGACATCAATGTGTTTTGTTGTATTATTCACATGAATATTTTTTTTACACTTTCCTTATATTCAATGGGTTAGGTTATGATTTGTGCATGAAAATGCATATCATACTTGAATTATTTTTTTCAGGATGTTAAAGGTTTGCTCGAGGTAATAAAGGATGAAATGATACGTGAAAATATGTATATATAATAATTCATCTGGATTGAAGAATGCACATGTTGAAGATGGAGATAAATGGGACATCCTATTAGCCCCATGGAGACTTATAAGTGTGTATGGTGATGTCATTGTGTGTGTGTGTGTGTGTGTGTGTGTGTGTGTGTGTGTGTGTGTGTGAGAGAGAGAGAGAGAGAGAGAGAGAGAGTGGTGTGAGCGCATTGTGTGCCTACTAGCATCGATTGAATAATTGTAATAGTATCTATAAAATACCAATTATAGTATCATAGGAGTCAGATCTATTTTAATTTGTTCATAGTGATTGAAAGTGTTGTGAGGAGCAGCTGTCTTGCGATTGTAGCCCTACCATTATGGAATAAAACTCCCTTTACTTCGCAAAAAAAAGAACGTGCAAGTTGTGTAATCTCTCGTGAAATTATATAATAGATCGTTATGCATATGCACTACGTACATAAGTATATATCAATGAAATAAAACATGTCTTGTCATGGCATGGTTCCCAACAAGGACCATACCAATGTGATTCCTTGCTTGGAGAATTATGATGTCGTATGCCATTGTAGTATATTCCATTTATATCATTTTGGTTCAATGTTATTACATGAGCATTCAAAGATACATGTGCCAGGTGGACCATGGAGTTTGAAAAAACATACTTGGCTATTGATGCGACAGAGCGACTACCATCTCTCATCATCATTATTTAGGAACCTCCACCCCCTCCCCAACCCACACAAACTCTTCTCGAAGCCCTCACACATCCATTACACCCCCTCCTTCGAGGTCTCTAGTTCATGTGCTTGTCCATCAACAATGATTTTATCATGTGCGCCATCAGAGAACGGGTGCCAGACAATAACATGTTTTCGTTAGTCTCCTACGACTCATGCACAACAATCCTATCATCAGTTGCATCTGAAGAAATGTGTCGAATTTGTTTTGTTACAGTGGAATATGCCTAGGGTGAAAATAACCTAGGACAACTTGAAACACTCACCTATTTGATTAAACATTATTTTCTCATAAACGAATAAGGCTCATGATCCTCCTTGCGAGTGCATAATCTTTTTTTCTTTTCATATGCCCGTGTCATGGTGGTCATGTTACACTATTGAAAACAATAAGAAAACAACATTGTCAATCATCCAGAAACATAAAAGAAACTAAAGGAAAACAAGAAGGGTATATGAGGGGAAAGTTGCAAAAGCCAACGCATGACAAAATAAGGAGCATCAATAGCAGGGAAACACTCACGCACTAACATGTTGATACATCCATTTTCCATCACTATTTATTATTATAAATTTCTCATAATTGCCCATGTTTTACACGTCATCACATCATTCTTATGTATTTTTAATCTTAATTTGCATGTTGGAACGGAGGAGGGAAATTGCTGGAAAACTGCAGAAAAGGACCCAAAAGAACAGCAGTGATATGTCTCAAACGTTTCGACATTTTTTGTATGATTCATGCTATATTGCTATCAACTATAAACACTTTGGGCATACTTTTAATTAAATTTTATTGGATTAATATATTAATCCAGTGCCTAGTGCCAGTTTCTGTTTTCTGGTGTTTTTGTATTTTCAGGAAAATAGTACGAGGAAATATAAAACAAAAATAGTTTTGGAAGTTTTGAGGAATCAGAAGACCCTGGGAGCCTGGACCCACACCTGGAGGGCCCCATGCCCCCTAGGCGCCCTAGGGTTGTTGACCTCCGGTGCCCAACGGCTTATATATACCCCCATTTTCACTTCCAATTTATTAAGTATTTTTCCGCCACCACTACTATATGTGCTTTGTATGGCATGTGGTATCAGGCACGCCACTAGTATGTTGGGTGGCATGCTAGTAGAAAATTTTACCAGTGGCGAGATGCTAGTGGTGTAGCCCCCCTCCCACGCTACTAATAAGCTTTTGGGCATGACACTAATAAGGGGGGTCTGCACTAGTGAACAAACCAAATCATTAGGGGAACGTAGCACTTTCATGAAACACATGCATTGTTTCTAGTTTTCTAAAGTGCCTAGCACACAATTTTCCCCACAATAATCTGCAAATTAACAACGATAGGGATTCATTGGAGTGTCCTGTGAAATTGCTCGGAAAACACCCATGCCTAAAATTAGCTTTAGTCACAATATTAATCACACTCCACACATATGCAACATTAGCACATCCAAAAAACAACTGGTTGATGGTTTCCTCGATAGAACTCACGTTATCCTTGGTTGTAATGACATCATGCCAAATCAACCAAAGCAAAATCTTAATTTTAAGTTTTGGATTTTGGCTTTCCACAATTGCTTCAAGGATCTATCATGGCCATAACCTAACAATTGATTGTACATGCTCTTCACAGAGAAGCTAGGAGGATTTGCTCCAGCTCGACATAAGGATGCCTCCCCCCATTGGAAAAGCAAACAATGGATTTCTAACCTGAATGCACTTTTATTGTTACTCCTCATCTAGCCACCTTATAAATTCAATGCCATATTTCTATGATACATGGCAAACGTCATAATATCCTATCATTACAAAGATCACACAAAGAATGGAATTGATCCCTCAGATGTTGATCCCCACCCCATACATCAACCCAAACATCGGTAGCATCGCTATTACTAGTGTACATTCTCCTACCCGGCGAATAAATATCTTCCAATTTCTTTATTGTTTTCCATAAAACAAAATCGGAGGTTTCACTTTCATATGTATGATACAGCCGACAGTTTGCATGTATATATGTGTCATAATCTATTGCCACATACCATCACCTTGTGCTAACCTCTACCACCACTTGCAAGGATACTGATGTTCAAAGTCCCAAATTCTTAACTCCTAGCCCCCTTTATTCTTAGGTCTAAAAATTAATCAACTTTACTTAACCATATGGTACGTACTTTCCTACTGACCTCCTTGCCAAAAAATGATTCATGAGGATTGTCCAACTATTCATTAATACTCACGCGTAGCAAGTACATAGACATATGATAAATAGGAAAATTATGGGAAAGGAGTTGAAAAAGGATTAGTTTCCCACCCAAGGGAAGTGTGCAACCTTCCATCACAACAAAATTTTGATATCTATGACTAAAGTACTTCGGCATGAATAAGTGAGTTTTTATCTATCACGATTTTATGACTAAAATTGTTTAGTCTGTTGGGAAACGTAGTAGAATTTTTTTTTGCACCGACGCACAACCATGATCAATATGAAGATGCATAACGAGTTGTGATCACGATCGTTACCGTCACCGAGTTGCAGTGAAAGAAGATCGTGTCGGTGTAGATCGTACTTGGAGTCCCACGAACCATAGCTGAACGATCCCTCGAATCGTCCACGAACAGCCCCTCGAATAAAATACCGAAAGCACGGCCTCTCTACTTGGTTGCAAGCGTGCAGCCTTCACGATCTAGCAGCACTTCGTCGTCCAGAGCTAATCGTCGCCGGAGATTAGAGGGAGGAGATTAGAACCACACTGGGCTTCTAATTGTGTGGATTAGAGAATTGGGCTAGCTCTAATTAGTCAACTAGGACCAACTAGAACTAGAACTAGAGGGACTAGAGGAGGCTCCAAACTTGTCTATTGAAAAGAGCACAAGACCTCATGTATATATAGGTTGGAGGAGAGAGGGAGGGCTGCCACCAAGGAGGGAAAAGTGCCGGCCTAGGGAGGGGAGTCGGCCTCCTTCCTTAGGGAAGGAGGCGCCTCCCCACTTGGGCCTTTTTGGGCCAAGTTGCCTTCCACCTCTTAGGCTTTTTAGGCCCGTTGATATTAAATCAAATATATAAATGTTCTAAATACTTTTAGACCATTTTATATATAACTAGTAAATGTGCCTGTGCGTTGCAACGGGAGAAACAAAATGACTTTACAATGAAGAAAAAAGCACTTGATTTTACAATTTCATATATATCTTTGTTTAATTACCCCTCTTCCGTCTACCGCCTAATGCCAGTGTAGGAGGCCAGAGAGGCTTGTTGCAAGCCAACACAACCAAACCTATTCCTAGCAACGCCGATCCACCACAGCCTCACCCGGCAACGCTGATGCCGCCTTGTGGGGAACCCGTGGGTTGGTGTTTGCACTTGTTATTTTAATTTGTAAAACCAAGTATGCAATGTTATCGACTTGTTGACGACCGAGTTATAGGTGCTTGACATGAACTCATCATGCCTTATACATTCATGATGTTATAATTAGTCTAGTGTATAACTTGACATGATTATCAGAAATATACAAACTGAGGGAAATACTTGTTTGGCTAGGTGACTATATTGAGAAATATTAATCTAGTTTACAACTCGTCATGCTTTAAACAGTGATGTGCAGAACAAGACCACAATCCAACTCATAACCACCAAACACACTCATTCATACTGAATCCCAACATAACCAGGTGAAACAGACTGACAGAGGATTCAGTGTTCAGATGCCAACACCTGCCAACATATTCACAAAAGCATTGTAGATTCTAGAGCACATACATCGCCGAGTCCCCTGTTTATTCCTTCTTCTCCTACCCAAAAAAAAAGATGACGGTGCTTAGTTCTACGGGATCAGCAGTATGGATCCTGGCATCTTCTGGACCTCGAGGTCAGCGTGGGCGCGGGACGCCTCCGGCAGCGGGTAGGTGTGCTTAACGCAGATGTGCAGCACCACGTTGGCAAACACCTCGCCGCCCGCCTTGAGCAGCTCGTCGCGGGTGCCCGTATAGTGCACCATGCTCGGCCTCGTCAGGAACAACGACTTGGATGCCAGGTCGCCCATGGAGATCGGGTTGGCCGAGCCTGAGGACTGCCGAACGACACCTGGAAAATGCAGGACGCCAAGCACTATAATGAAGCCTGCGTAAAATCAATTGGGTATCATTCCTCATATCAGTACTATAATGTCCATATGTAGACACATGCAATGAATAATGGAAAATGAAAGAGCGGTAAAATTTCAGGTGGATATACAAGAAGACCACTCGCTGCAACCAAAACACCAGATAAGATATTGTCTATTGAAATCTATGCAAACGTGGGTTACTTAGTTAAAGTCGATTATGCCACAATGTGAAGGGATGCATAAACCGATTCTTAATCACAAGTACTATGAAGAGACAAATTAGATCTTTTGTTGGCATGATTGCAAGCTGACCACATCTTGGTATTAAGACTGTTCTGCAATTATCAATTTTGCAAAGTAGGATCGAAGGATCGAATTATGTACTCCAATTAAATCAAAGTTTCAAAATAAGACCTAGTATAAGAATCTTACCTTGTATGTACGTCAGTATGTCACACAGCAGGAACAAGACAAAATGTACCTTAAATATGTGGCGAACCAGCATATGGACACTCATCCCCTTGAGCATGATACCAGCCGCTGTCCTGTGATCAATCAAAGGCGTGACGGGAACCAACATTGGCTGGAATAGTCTGCTCTTTAGCATAAGAGGCCATAGGCTTGCCTGCGTACGCGACGACATCCCCAACTTTCCTGCCAGTCAGCCCGGGCCCTACGGCGGTCACCACACCAACAACTTCCATACCTGTTGGTGGAACAGATCATTAAGCTAGACAATAATCTAACAGAAACACTGATAATGGTGCAAAACACAACCCACAAGCCAATTGATAGAAGCAAACAACCTGCTGCCATATAGTGTCGCAGGATAAAACAACAGAACACCAATTCTTCTTTGAGCAATAAATAAATTGGAACATTTGGTCTTATGTTCAGTGAGCAATGATCTCGAGAATCATGCTTCTGGGCATCTAAAAGAGCGGGCGACCAAACTTATGGTGTATGTATCAACTGAAATGTTTGTGCGTGGTTTGAGACATCTTTGAACCTAGGTAACTGAGACGATGTTGGTTTGATTGGCAACTGGCCCGGGATAGATACAGTTTCATCGGTTTCATCAGCAACAGCAAGCTATCATCAATCGATCTAGTGAAATAATTGCAATATGTTTCATCCATACTGTACAAACAGGGGATCTAGTGAAATCAATTGGGCAAAGTACAAAGTACTTTTACGAACTAAAAGCTGCACTTATATGGACAATATGACTGTATTAGGAGAATAAAGATGTTGACAATGAACTATGGAGAAAAACAATGATATCAAAACAACATTTTTTTCTGCTAGATCCATAACAGTAGAAAAACATCCAATTGATTGTATCATTACTTCAATGAACTAACTAGGAAGTAGTATTACTTTAGAGCTACATATATTCAAGATGAAAGCATGTACACCTAACATTTTTGTGACCAAAACCAATAAAGCGTCAACATTTCGCGGATCCATAGACATAAGAACATAGTGGACTGATACCCACACACCTAATAATTCCATGCCCTTTAGTGTGCCATTTGCAAGATATTCAGTAAAAAGGATTATAAAGAGAGCCTAGCCATTCCACCTCTAGACAGTACAATCAGATCTTTAGCTTGAAGCCAGAGCTGGTGAGTGAATAAAACCTGCGGGCACCTATGATCAGTGTCACTAAATTAAATAGTCCAAATATTTGTTGCAGGTCGAAGTGGTGTCCGAAACCTTTGAGAATCTACAGTTGAGACTTCAGAATATAGAACGGCAAGACACAGGTGCATGATACACCCAGGAAGAATTCGCCTTCAGAGTGGCACCCAGGAAGAACTCAAAAATAAAAGCTACACTTATATGGACAATATGACTATATTAGGAGAATAAAGATCAGACACTGAACTATGAAGAAAAACTATCATGAGTAAATATTAAGAACTATTTGTGCGGACAAATACGGTGGAATCCTGTACAACAAACCATGTTTGACTCAAATCAAGTGCTTGGGTGTATCACTCTTACATCTTTTCACTCTCCTTCTGCTCAAACATTAGCCTTACATATTCTCTCCAACCTAAATAAACAAAATTAGGAAATAGTTAGCCACTAACAATATTCAGAAAATTGACGGTAAAACAATCAACCAGTATATTCCGAATTGCCGATCCCTACAAAGATGGAGAGCAAACACATAGCAGTACATCTCAAATTCCATTATTCTCAACCAAGAAGAAACCCTTTTCTTAGAAATCAGACTACATCTCATGAATAAATCACACCCAACTCAATTATCCATTTATACACATCACATGCATCAGCTAATCAACCCATATGAACTGCTTGCTTGTTTTATTTCTTAGAAATCATACTACATCTCATGAATAAATCACACCCATCTCAATTATCCATTTATACACATCACATGCATCAGCTAATCAACCCATATGAACTGCATGCTTGTTTTATTTTATATATACAGTAGCTAATCCACCAAAAGAAGCTAAGGAACCCGACAACAAAAGCACACAAGGAATCATTGCAGGCAGTTCTGTGCCCTGGAAGCAACACATGAACCAGGCACATAGCACGAAGAACCATCACCTGCAGGTGTATTTCTCAAGCACGCACATAGGAAGAACCATCAGATGCAGGTAAATACAGCAAGCACGTACACATGAAGAGAAAGCATGCCACAGGCACATTGATCTCGGGGAGAAGAGAAGGCCCACCCTTGGAGAGCTTCGTCGTCCTGTAGGGAGCAGCTGGCCCCATTTAACCTCGTCGTGGATCTGGTCGTGGCCATGGCGGCTCGACGTGGATCTCGCCGTTGCCTTGGCTTCCCGTCTCACCTAAAATTCCGCTGAAATTTAGGTAAAACATCTTTCCCTAATAATAAAGTACGGATTGACTCCGTGGGTTCACCGTCACAATACGCTTCTTCCCGTGAGTTTACGCCGAGTACAAACGCCACGCTTGAACGATGCTTTTTGGAGATATCCACGTACACGGCCAAGGCTAGCTAGCCAACGCTTTCCTCTGGCTAGAAAGTATAAGTTGAGCCGATGGATTTCGCCGGCAACAGACGCACACACGACGAGATGCTAGTTGATGGCAACAGGCTTGCCGGCGGCGCGCGTCGGTCAGCACGTGCGCCAACGCTGAGGATGTGGTGGCGGAGCAGCACTGAGTTAATTCTTCCAGCGGAGGTAGCCGTCCTCTCCGTCCAGAGCAAAGGCAGCGGCGGCGACGACATTGATCCCTTCACGTCTGCCGCGTTGCGATTCTTCCCACGATCTCACGATTTGATAACAGAAACGTGATCCTGGTTGATGCATATATACACACAGCATATGAACGTGCAAACACCATCACAATACGAAATCGTAGATGAATCGGTTTTTCCAACCACCAAAACGTTACGGACTCTAATAGTCTGAGAACCAATGCGTGCTTTAGTACCACCTCACATATATGTTTTAAATTCAAACTGAAGGCGTAAACTCACGGGAAAAAGCGTATTGTGACGGTGAACCCACGGAGTCAATCCGTACTTTATTATTATTAGGGAAAGATTATGTAAAGAAAAAGATTTAACATCCCGAAAACATTTTTCATCCATATATATTTTATCAATAACACCTGAGATTACCCGATACTTTCCGAAACCCTTCCGGTGACTCCGAAACGCTTCCGATTCAGTTCATTTTGTGAATTTGTTTTGGCCCTGGGTCATTTTTGTCCATTTTGCCGCGGCGACGCCCCGCCCACGTCTCCCGCACGCACACTCGCACGCACATATCTCATGATTTGTTCGATCCCTGGCCGTCCTCTGATCATCTCCTCTCCCCGGCGGTCTTTCTCTTTCGCATGGATCGGGCACCAGCAGCTAGCGATCCGCCGCGCTGCCGTCGTTGTCGCCTAGCAACACCTCCACGCGTCACCGCAGCACCCAGCCACCACCACCGCAGCCTCCCCGTCAGCGACGAGATCTAGCTGCATCCGCACAAGCCGCAACGACACGTCGTCTTCTGCTGCCTAGACTGGCTCCGTTACAGAGGTTCAGGAGGATTTCAATGTTGCTAAAGAAAGGGCGTGCTTGCTTGCTAGTTGCTACTATGCCCGAGCCCCGAGGTCGTTGCGCGCGGCACACTCAAAGCCGTCCTCCACGCCCACGGGCCTCCCTCCCCTCCAGCTTGATTACATGGGTGCGGCGTCTTCCGATCTCGCCCGTCGCTTGAGCTCTCCTCCACGCTCGCGTAACGACCATGGTGCTCCGATCCTTAGCTCCCCATGTCGCCGTCTGGCCTGTGTCAGGTCCAAGCAGGACGAGTAGGACACCGGAGCCAGCCACACACCGGAGCCTTCTGTGTTTCATAATTATTTTGCTAAAATTATTTGAACCTGAAAAAAGCTTCCACCACGTTATTGCCTGAACCTGAAAAGAAGCTTGCACTGTGTTGATGTCTGAACCCGGAAAAAAAAACTTGCACTGCGTTCGTGCCTGAACCCAAAAAAGCTTGTTGTATACTGTACATTAGTAGAGAAAAAGAATAGCTTGATTGTTGTATGTTGTGATGTGGATAAAGTGGGCAGGTAATGTGCTTAATCTACTCTTAATTGAATAATCAGATAGAGAAAACAATGTACTATGCTTACTTCCTCTGTCTATGTTATATGTTTTCTCCTATAACTGCCATGCTTGTTACAGAGGTTCAGGAGGATTTCAATGTTGCTAAAGAAAGGGAGAATGATCGGTGCTATAAGATTGTTGAAACACTCAGAGACCATGCATCATGAATCGGGTGCAGTATGCTTTCTACGTGCCTTTCCTTATATTATTGACTAAACCTGAGTAAATGACTATTTTCAGTTTTCTCATCTTGCGCTGTGAATTCACATGATGCATGAGTAAATGACTAAACCTGAACTACCGCTGGTTTAGATTTCAGCATTCCCTGCAATTTTGATTTGCAGTGTGTTGCGGCACACATGGTCTGCTTCTGCGTCATTCTACCTGATTCCCTGCCCTCTACTTCTTCCCCCAAGATTGCCGCTGGAATTAACAAATCTGATGAGAGAAATTTAATTGGTGACACATCTTTTCTTATTATGCTACTGCATGTGAATTCTCATCTTGCGCCTGCCTACTTTGCTCACCTGGCATGCTCGGAGTTTACACAATGTTAGAAAAATAGTTGGTGGTGACACATTCCTAGGATTTGCTTAATATTATACCTTCACATGATACTTTTATATGCTTAAGTCACCATTTTTTCAGTTAAGGAAATAACAGGCAAATGGTAATATAGATGTATGGAAATTGCAAAATTTGAGTAGCTTTTTTGTGAAAATATTGTGCAGAATCATTTCAATTATGGTAATTAGCCTATTGTATTGACCTAACAAAGTCCACTTCAACCTACCTAACAATTATGCAGTGAATATGGAGAGCTTTATGCAAACAAAGTAGCACTATATCTTTCCTACTTATAAAGATTGGAGTTGGTGGTGAGTTCACATATGGGACTACCAACCTTCACCAATAAACAAATGCACCTCTATCCATACCAACAATCTTCACTAATAAACAAATGCACCCCTACCCACATATGAGACCAACAACCTTCACCAATAAACAAATGCACCCCTACCCACATATTTTTTACAAATGCACCTCTACCCACATGTGGGACCAACAACATTTACCAATAAACAAATGCATCCCTACCCACATGTGAGACCAACAACCTTTCAAAACATAAATAAATGTACTTTACTCATATGTGGGATGTATCACAAATAAACAACTACATTACTACTTTTATGTGAGATCAACACTCAAGAAAGAACACATAACAAATCCAGAAATGTAACCCCATCTCAAAATAATACTCTTGTTTTTAGTTTCTTACTAACCAATTTCTCCTGGTTCTATATCATAGAATTACGAGAGTGAACAAATTGCAATTCCAAAGCGACGATAGCCATCGTCCTACCCTTATGCCTTGTGCAGTCAACATACTAATTGTCTATTCCCATATATTTCAACATTCGAAATGTTGTGTCTTGCAATTATCGCTTAAGATTCTCCAATGCCCGCCGTATGATTTTTCATAGTATTTTTGTTCTTGTTAATCTAAACTGCGCGCAAAGGCCGCATGCCACAATATTTGATGACTTCTAAGCCAGTGGCCGAACTCCTCATATTTTATAATTTCGTAGCAACGCACGGGCATCGTGCTAGTGGAGAATAATTTTGACAGCAACCCCAACTTCAATATTCCTCTATTTGCCAGCCGTGGGGACGCGCGATGGGATTTTACTGACTTGGGACGCCTCTCTGGTGGCCTTATCCAACCCACACTTCACAACTAACACCCTCACGGCTCTAGTCACGCCTACTGATGGGTCGCACTGGTAGCTAATGGGTGTCTACGGGCCACAACATGACCATGAGAAGATAGAATTCATGCAAGAGTTGGTGGATATTCGAGACCTACACGCTGGGCCATGGATGGTGGTGGGCGATTTCAATCTCTTGGTAAACCCGGAGGACAAAAACAACAACAGGATTAATAGAAGAATGTTGACTCGCTTCCGTGCAAAGCTCAATATCTTGGAACTGAAGGAGCTATACCTCAACGGTAGGAGATACACTTGGTCCAACGAGAGGACTAGGACAACGTTGGAGAAGGTGGATCACGTTTTCTGTACTTCATCATGGGAGGACATGTACCCAAAGTGCCGCCTCACGGCGGTCGGCTCTGCCATATTAGACCACTGCCCACTATTGTTGGATATGAACGCCGACTTATGCATGGGGAAGCGATTCAAATTCGAAGCCTTCTGGACTAGGGCGGATGGGTTCATGGAAACGGTGGTGGATGCTTGGAGATCTATTCCGAGGGAGGGAAACCCATACGCGGTTCTGGACAACAAACTCAGGGCCACGGCTAAAAGCCTCAAAAAGTGGAGCGACCGATGGATCGGCAATGTCAAGCTACAGATTGCAATTGCACTTGAGGTCATTTTTCGCTTGGACAAGGCAATGGACAATGGGGATCTAACGGACCAGGAGAGAGAGCTAAGAACAAAGTCGAAGCACAAGCTACTTGGACTGAGCTCGCTGGAGCTATCAATTGTGCGTCAAAGATCACGTATCCTTTATCTGAAGGATGGAGATGGAAAAACAAGGCTCTTTCATCAGAGTGCATGCCACAGATAGCGAAAGAATATGATTTGCACCTTGGCGAATGGTGCATCGACTGCAACGGGACATGAGGAGATTACAAGCATGGTGGATTCTTTCTACACCAACTTGCTCGGAGTGCCGCCGGATAGACCACACTCCATAGACCTGGGTGTACTACAACTGCCATCTAGAGATCTGACACAACTGGATTTGGCATTCACTGAGGAGGAAGTGGAGAAGGTAGTCACGTCCATGCCACGCGACAAGGCACCGGGACCAGGCGGATTCATCGGAAGATTCTTTGCGACGTGTTGGGAAGTAATAAAGGATGATCTAATGAGAGCATTCGGTAGTTTCTACCGTGGAGACATGCGCGGTCTAACCGCAATCAACAAGGTGATTGTCTCTCTCTTTCCGAAGATTGATGGGTGATACGTCCCAAACGTATCTACTTTTCCAAACACTTTTGCTCTAGTTTTGGACTCTAATTTGCATGATTTGAATGGAACTAACCCGGACTGACGCTGTTTTCAGCAGAATTGCCATGGTGTTGTTTTTGTGCAGAAATAAAAGTTCTCGGATGGACCTGAAAATTTACAGATAATTATTTTAGAATATATAAAAAATACTGGCGCAAAGATCTACCAGAGGGGGGGGGCACCAGGGGCCACAAGCCTGGGGGCGTGCCCCCCCAGGGCGTGCCTGGTAGGCTTGTGGGCCCCTGGCAGCTCCGTTTGCCCTAACTCCAATGCTATAAGTACCTATTCATGGAGAAAAAATCAGAGAGAAAGAATCATCGCGTTTTATGATACGAAGCTGCCGCCACCTCCTGTTCTTCATCGGGAGGGTTGATCTGGAGTCCGTTTGGGGCTCCGGAGAGGGGGATTCGACGCCGTCGTCATCATCAACCATCCTCCATCACCAATTTCATGATGCTCACCGCCGTGTGTGAGTAATTTCTTCGTAGGCTTGCTGGACGGTGATGGGTTGGATGAGATTTATCATGTAATCGAGTCAATTTGTTAGGGCTTTGATCCCTAGTATCCAGTATGTTCTGAGATTGATGTTGCTATGACTTTGCTATGCTTAATGCTTGTCACTAGGGCCTGAGTGCCATGATTTCAGATCAGAACCCTCTATGTTTTCATGAATATATTTGAGTTCTTGATCCTATCTTGCAAGTTATATGCACCTGTTACGTGTCATGATCCGCATACCCCAAGGTGACAATAATTGGGATTCTTTCCAGTGATTGCCGTAGTTTGAGGAGTTCATGTATTCACTATGTGCTAATGCTTTGTTCCGGTTCTCTATTAAAAGGAGGCCTTAATATCCCTTAGTTTCCTTAAGGACCCTGCTGCCATGGGAGGGTAGGACAAAAGATGTCATGCAAGTTCTTACTATAAGCACGTATGACTATATACGGAATACATGCCTACATTACATTGATGAATTGGAGCTATTGTGTATCGCCTTAGGTTATGACTATTACATGATGAATGTCATCCAACATAATTATCCATCGCTGATCCAATGCCTACGCTTTTCGCATATTGATCTTTGCTAAGTTACTTTCGTTGCTGCTACTGTTACAATTACTACAAAACTGCTTCTGTTACTGTCACTACTGTTACTATTGCTTTTGAAACTATCATACTACTGTGCTACTAAACATTTTGCTGCAGATATTTAGTTCTCTAGGTGTGGTTGAATTGACAACTCAACTGCTAATACTCGCAAATATTCTTTGGCTCCCCTTGTGTCGAATCAATAAATCTGGGTGAAATACTACCCGCAAAAACTGTTGCGATCCCCTATACTTGTGGGTTATCAAGACCTTTTTCTGGCGCCGTTGCCGGGGAGCATAGCTCTATCTGTTGAGTCACTTGGGATTTATATCTGTTGATCACTATGAAGAATCTGAAAGACGCTAAAACCAAGATCGTTTCCTCTAAGACGAGGGGAGGTAAGGAACTTCCATCTAGCTCCGCACTTGATTCGCCTTCTGTTTTGAGTAAGCTTACGACACCGCCACATGTTATTCATTCTGATTTGTCGCAAGTTATTAATGATACTACTTCTGCTATGAATGATACTTATGATGATGCTAGTACTATGCTTGATAATATTGTGCCACTTGGTGAATTTCTTGATGAACAAATTGCTAAAGCTAAAGAAACTGAAAATGTTGAAACTCTTGAGAATTATGATTCACCTATTATGCCTAGCTCTCCAATTAGAGTTGAAATGCCTGAGACATCTGATGGTTATGTTTTTGATAGGGAGACAGCTAGGGCAATTCTTGCTTGTAATGATAGAGATGAGGTTAGAAAATTGCTTGTTGAGTTGAAAGAAAAATCTATGAGGGAGAGAATGAAATATGATCCTAAGTTTGCTACCTCTCCCATATTTGTCACCGATAAGGATTATGAATTCTCTGTCGATCCTGAGTTAATTACTTTGGTTGAATCTGATCCTTTTCATGGTTATGAAACTGAAACTGTTGTGGCACACCTTACTAAGCTGAATGATATTGCCACCCTATTTGCTCATGAGGAAAAAATTCACTATTACTATATTCTTAAGTTGTTTTCTTTCTCATTAAAGGGTGATGCTAAGAAATGGTTTAATACTCTTGCTCCTGGTTGTGTGCGTAGTCCCCAGGATATGATATATTACTTCTCTGAAAAATATTTTCCTACTCATAAGAAACAAGCTGCTTTACAGGAAATATTTAACTTTGTGCAAATTGAAGAAGATAATCCCCCTCAAGCTTGGGGGAGGCTTCTCCGATTACTTAATGCTTTGCCTGATCATCCTCTTAAGAAAAATGAAGTACTTGATATCTTTTATAATGGACTAACCGATGCTTCTAGGGACTACCTACATAGTTGTGCTGGTTGTGTTTTCAGGGAACGAACTGTTGGACAAGCTGAAGTATTATTGAATAATATATTGAGAAATGCCAATGATTGGACACTTCCTGAACTACCACCTAAGCCAATTCCAAAGAAGAGAGGCTTTCTATTCCTCAGTCCAGAAGATATGCAAGAAGCTAAGAAATCTATGAAGGAAAAAGGTATAAAAGCTGAAGATGTTAAGAATTTACCACCTATTGAAGAAATACATGGGCTCGACATCCCAACACAGGTAGTGGAGGTAAATTCTCTCACTAGATTCGATGAAGGTGATATTCCGTATAATAAATCTGCTAGTCAATGCCTGTATGAGTTTGATAATTACATCATTAAACAGGAACACTTTAATATGTATGTTAGCAATCAACTAAAACGGAATGCCATCATGATTGAACGTTTGAGTGATTTGATGTTTAGAACTGCTAATGATGTTAAATGTTTGAGTAAACTTGCTTCTATGGTCCAGACTCAGTTAGAACAAATTGTGATGCGGAGCATCCCGAGGTCATCCCCACGGACTCACCTACGTCACCTCAAGTGCCACGAGGACCTATGACACGAGCACGGGCAAGGGCCATCGAGAACTAGGTGACATCACTCCTCTCACAATTTCCCTTCGATGCACATGAGAATTGGATGCTACCTCAAACGGAGATCTTATGCATACTCAGGTACAATGGGAATCATCATGGAGATGCTAAGGACCAAGGTCAAGCGAAGGAGGAAGAAGAACGCGAAGAAGAAGAAGAAGAAACAAGAAAAGGCAGCAGACGCCCGGACGATCCGGACCCCCGTCCGAATGATCTGGTCGAAGCCCGGATGATCCGGACCGGCGTCCGGACGATCTGGGTAAACGGCGCCAGGGCACCCGTGGCTTGACCCCTTTAGCCGGATCATCCGGGTCCCGGCCCGGATCATCCGGACGATGTCCGGAAGTCCGTACCCTGGCCCAGATGTCTGCCCCCCTGCTGCTTTTGACCTGCCCAGACGTCCGGGCGACCGCTCGGATCATCCGGGCTCCCGAAGGCCGGATCATCCGGATGGCCACCCGGATCGTCCGGGCCCCCGTTTTGCAGCCCATGTGTACTTAGGCCGAGGCCCATGTGTGTATTTCGTCCCCATGACTATAAGTACTCCCTCTCCCCCATGTTTTTAGGGTTAGCAAAGTGTTGGCTCTTGAGTTTAGAGCTTTGCTCCTCCATACCTCTCCTCCGGAGATCAAGACCTCCCCGAGGAGAAGATCCACTCCGGATATCAAGACCTCGACTCCTCACCGGATCGGGATGAACTAGCTACTGTGTCTCCTTCCCGTGTTGACTTTGTATCGTTATTCATCGTATGTGTATGTGGATCTAGTGTATGTGTGACTTGTGATTGTGTCAATTGAGTGATTGTGTTCTTGTGTTCTTCGTGTTCTTGCCTTTTCCCCCTCCAATTGTGAAAAGATCGACGAACTAGGGTTCCAGCCTACATCATCTTGGATCAGAGCCACGTTGATTCACAATTTGGAGTCCTTCCCCTCCATTTGCTACCCTCAATTTTGTTGTTTTTCCCCAATTTCGAAAATTTCCCACAAAAATAGCCCTCCAAATTTTTTTGTGCTTTGTGAGTTTGATGATGTTTTGTTGATTTGGATCCGTGGATTTCGTGTGTTGCAAGTGGATCTACCATTCCCCATCATTCTCCACCCTAAAAACCTCAAAAAATCTGATTTTTTTTACACACCACCCGCGCCCTCACCCCGCCGGTTTGACCTGCCTGGATCGACCGACTGGTCGTCCGGATCATCCAGGCCAGCCCGGATCAGCCGGGTTCCTCTGCTCAAATCTGCAGTTTCTTCATTTTTTTTCCAGATTTTCCCACCACCGCCACCGTTTCAACTATGTTACCCTAATCCACCATAGCCCACCATCTCCCCCTACCTACCTAGACCACCACCATCGTCCCGACACCATCGGTTGCCATTTGCATTGTGATTTTGAGTTGCGGTTTTCTCCGTTTCCTAGTGTGTTTCGGCTATCTAGGCACGGTTCGACATCGACCACCGCCACTCATCATCACCCCGGAATCGACATCGACAACGACCGCCTCACCATCGTGACACCACACCGTAAGGAAGGATGGTAACCTCGACGACATCTAGCTTATTTCCTTGCCATTGCATTGTAACCCAAAGGCCCTCTTTTGCGTCACTTTCCTTCGAGACTAGCCATTTGAGTATTGCCGGGCAACGCTACTTGTGCACTTTAGTGATTTCGTTCCGCATAGCTCTCATAGCGTGCATATATCATCATATCATCTCTTGTGCCCAAATTTTGTTCCCGCATATACATCATTGCTACCATCATGAGAGCATATCGCATAAGTGGCCAAAAGAAAAAGAGAAAAAGAAAGAAAGGTTTAAAGCAAAGAGAAAAGAGCAACAACAAGCTTGTAAGCAATAGACATAGCATCGCCACATAACATATCATATTTGATCATCTTGGATCATCGTGACAAGTTCACTGGGACTCATACATACAAAGCATAATTGAGATTGAAGTTGATCGTTTTGTCTCCATAGGTTGTGCACAAGTGTCGTATCCACCTAGTAAGCAATCGTGCTAGCGTCTCTCTAGAGTTGTGCACCACGAGCGTTTTCGGGTGTTCCACATTTTGTGCTCATTCCTTGGTTGCACGACCTCATTTATCTATCCGTGTGTGTGTTCCGTGTAATTTTGCTTGGTCCACTTGTTTCACTTGCGAATTTGCGAATCTTTCTCAAAATTATTGATATCTTGCTTACAATTGCAAATATTTTTTGTCACCATCCTAACCAAACTCCTCCAAAAGCTTTACTTGTGTAGGTGTGAGAATTGACACGATCTGGTACCAATTGCACTATTTCCATAATACCATATCGAGTGATCATTGATCCATCTTCAACATTGGACAAGGTACATTGGTCTAGTTCGTTCACTTCTTCCACTAACACTTGTTTAAGAATCATGGATAGGTCGGGCACTACTTCGAATCCTCTCTTCGATGAGAAAGACGATGCACCAAATGACTACATCACCAAGGCACACCTCTTTGGCGTCCAACGAGCATTACATCAAGAAAGTGAAGCTTTGGGCGAACGCATCGAACAACTCGCCTCCAACTTTCGACAAACTCTTGACGACAAGTTATCATCTCAAATGGAAGAGTTCCGTGCCATGTTGGCAAACCGCGCTTCTTCCACTTCATCAAGTTCAAGATCAAGATGACGCCACTCAAGACACGACTCTTCGGACACTTCTTCGGATGCAAGTTTTCCACGAGCACGCTCTCATCGTCCTCAAGTACATGAAGACCGGCAAGCTCCAAGGAACCCATTCCACAATGGTTTGCAAGACCGTCTTCGAGAGCGCGGACGACAAAACCGGCAAGCACAAGCTAACATGGAGCAAGATGAAGTTCCACAATGCCAACGTCAAGTACACCAAGACGACGACGCTCTCCTACAAGAACGACGACATCGTGAGGAGCAAGCACTACAAGCTCAACGGGCCCTACACGAAGCAACTCGTAACGTCGCCGACCGCAACCGCCGTATGCGAGAACAAGAAGAGGCCCCTCAACGCGAGCAACAAGACGAAGCCGCAAGAAACGTGTAGCGCCAAGAGATGAGGAACCGTGCAAGAATTCCATGACCTCGACGTCATCAAGATGAACACGACGAGCAAGAGCTAGAAGATCCTCCTCCAAGACACGAGCGTCATTGCCATCGCCAACCAAACAATGAAGAGCGCTACGGCAAGCTCAAGTTCACCATGCCTAAATTCTCCGGTGGAAATGATCCCAAAGAATACCTATCGTGGGCATTGAAGGTCGACAAGATATTTCGTCTTCACAATTACGACGAGGAAAAGAAGATTGCCATGGCATATCTTGAGTTCCAAGACTATGTTCTCATTTGGTGGGAGCAAATGATACAACGACGCCAAGACAAGGGCGAGCCACCCATCACCACTTGGAATCAAATGAAGGATGTCATGCAAGCTCGCTTTGTGCCTACACACTATAGCTGTGACCTCTTCAAGAAGCTACAACTCCTCAAGCAAGGCACCAAGTCCGTTGAAGAATACTATCAAGAAATGGAGATTGCAATGATACAAGCCAATGTTAAGGAAGATGATGAACAAACTATGGTGAGGTTCTTGAATGGCCTCAACCACCCCATCAAGAAAATTGCGGATTTCCAACCGTACTCCAACCTCCTTGAGCTAGTGCACCAAGCAACCAAAGTGGAGCGACAAGTACAAGAGGACTACAAGTACTCCAAGTACTCTTCCAAGACCTACGGTTCATACACTCAAGCTTCAACGACTTTGACAACTCCTTCCACGACTCAATCTACACCAAGTACCGGCGACAAGTCAAGATCCAAGCAACCAATGACATCTTCGAGTCGTCATACAAGTACATCCAAGCAAAAGCCTCCGTCATCAACAACTCCTATGGACGACACCAAGACGAGTGACATCAAGTGTTTCACTTGCAAGGGACGAGGCATCAAGTCATTCGAGTGCCCAACACGACGCACTATGATTCTCAACGCCGACGGCACCTATGATTCCATGAGTGAAGATGAAATGGAAGCCCTCGAGCAAGTGGCCATGCACCGCCAAGTGAATGAAGATGAAGACAATCAAATCTTTTGCGATAATGATTCAAGCCCCGCTCTTGTTATCTCCAAGGTCTTGACACTTCAACAACATCAAGATGAAGACCAACGTTGCCACATCTTCCATACCAAAGCGGGTATTCAAGGACGTTCTGTCAAGGTCATCATCGACGACAGAAGTTGCCACAACTTGGCGAGTGAAGACTTATGTTCCAAGCTACAATTGGTCAAGAAGAAGCACCCTCGCCCATACAAGGTCCAATGGCTAAGCGACTCTGGCACCATTCAAGTGGAGCACACCGTCCAAGTCTCCTTCAAGATTGGAGCATATGAAGACACCTTAGAGTGTGATGTGGTTCCTATGTCCGTATGCCATCTCCTCCTTGGAAGACCTTGGCAATTCGACCGCGGCATCACCCACAACGGACGAACCAATCAATATAGCTTCAAGATGAAGGGCAAGGAATTCATACTTCGACCAATGACGCCAAGTCAAGTCATCGCCGACAAACAAGCATCTACACATCATGGAGAGACTAGTGAGCGAGTGAACCACCATAAAGAGAGTGAGCGCCACAAAGCAAAATTGAGTGACTCCACGATGAGCGACAAAAGAGATCTAGTTCTTTTAGCCACCAAAAGAGATTTGAGGGATGTGAGTGAGAGCCCATCAAGTGTTCTTCACTTTGTGCTTTTATGCGAAGGTGAAGTTGAGCGGACTAATACTTCACAACATCTTCCTCTAGTGTTGTCTCATCTTTTACAGGAATACAAGGACCTGTTTCCCGATGAGCTACCTCCCGGACTCCCTCCTCTACGCGGAATCGAACACCGCATCGATCTCATCCCCAGTGCACCCCTACCGAACAAGGCACCTTACCGCGTCAACCCCGACGAGACCAAAGAGATACAAAGGCAAGTGCAACATCTCATGGAGAATGGGTATGTACGCGAGAGCTTGATCCCATGTGTCGTTCTGGTAATTGTTGTGCCTAAGAAAGATGGTTCCTATCGCATGTGTTCCGATTGCCGTCCCATAAATGCTATCACCGTTAGATATCGCCATCCCATTCCACGCCTAGATGACATGCTTGATGAACTTAGTGGAGCCACCATTTTCTCTAAAATTGACCTTAAAAGTGGCTATTATCAAATTCGCATGCAAGCAGGTGATGAATGGAAAACCGCTTTCAAAACTAAATTTGGCTTGTATGAATGGTTAGTCATGCCTATAGGTTTATCGCAAGCTCCTAGCACTTTTATGAGCATGATGCATTATGTCCTTCGCAAACTAATTGGCATTTGTGTTGTGGTCTATTTTGATGACATTCTCATTTTTAGCGAAACTCTTGAGGATCATGTGAAACACCTTAGAGAAGTCTTGCAAATTCTTCGAAACGAACGTCTTTATGCAAACATGGAAAAATGTGTTTTCGGTGTTGACAAGCTTGTTTTCTTGGGATTTGTTGTTTCTTCTAAGGGAGTTCAAGTTGATGAGGCTAAAATTGATGCTATTAAATCATGGCCAAAACCTACCAACTTGCTTCAGGTTTGAAGTTTTCTTGGTTTAGCCGGCTTTTATCGTCGCTTTGTCAAAGACTTTAGCACTATTGCATCACCATTGCATGCTTTGAGTAAGAAGAATGCACCATTCGTTTGGGGTCCTTCCCAAGATGCCGCATTTCATGAGCATAAGAATTTGCTTACACATGCTCCTTTGCTTGCATTACCCAACTTTGATAAAACTTTTGAGTTGCATTGTGACGCTAGTGGTAATGGCATCGATGGTGTGTTAATGCAAGAGAAGCGCCCTATTGCATATTTTAGTGAAAAACTTTCCGGCGCGCAACTTAACTATCCTATCTATGACAAAGAATTATATGCTTTAGTGAGAGTTTTGCATGTTTGGGAACATTATCTCCGTCCACGTGAATTTGTCATCCATACAGATCATGAAACGCTTAAGTACCTAAAGGGTCAAACTAAATTGAACAAGCGTCATGCTAAATGGAGTGAGTTCATTGAGTCATTTCCTTATGTGATCAAGTATATCAAAGGTAAGGAAAATGTTGTGGCGGACGCTCTTTCCCGCAAATGCATGTTGTTTACTCAACTTGAGTTGAATGTCATAGGATTTGAGCATATTAAAGACTTGTATGAGCATGATCCATCATTTGCCATTCCTTATGATAAATGTTCACCGCATCAAACTTGGGAGCAATATTACTTGAAAGATGGTTATCTTATGAGAGCTAACAAACTTTGTATTACCGAGTCTTCTCTTCGTTTGCTACTTTTGCAAGAAGCTCATGGTGGAGGACTCATGGGACACTTTGGACGTGACAAGACCTTCGCTACGCTCTCCAAGAACTACTTTTGGCCTAAGATGTTTCGAGACGTTTCACGCTACACCATCCGGTGTTCTACATGCCACAAAGCTAAGTCAAAAGCTCAATCTCATGGTCTATATATGCCACTTCCTATTCCATATCAACCATGGAAAGATATTAGTATGGACTTTGTGCTTTGTTTGCCTCGTACTCAAAATGGCAAAGACTCAGTATTTGTTGTTGTGGACCGTTTCTCTAAGATGGCACATTTCATTCCTTGTAACAAGAGCGACGATGCTTCACATGTTGCAAAACTCTTTTGTAGGGAAATCTTGACATTACATGGAGTACCCAAGACGATTGTATCAGACCGCAATGTCAAGTTCCTAAGCTACTTTTGGAAGACACTATGCGCCAAGCTCGGAATCAAGCTACTATTCTCTTCGGCTTATCATCCTCAAACCGACGGCCAAACGGAGGTCACGAACCGGACGCTCTCCACACTCCTTCACGTGTTGATCAAGAAGAACATAAGGGAGTGGGAGGAATGCTTACCCATCGCCGAGTACGCCTACAATCGAGCAAGACATTCGACTACCGGCAAGTCCCCCTTCGAGGTCGTCTACGGCTTCAACCCGTTGTCTCCATTGGACATCCTATCGCTACCACTCCAAGAGCGCATCAACATGGATGCAAGTGCACGAGCTACATACCTCAAGAAGATGCATGAAGATACAAGGCAAGCAATTGAGCACCAAGTACAAAGACTCGCGACCAAGGTCAACATCAACAAACACCCCATGGTGTTCAACCCCGGAGATCTTGTGTGGCTACACCTTCGCAAAGAACGCTTCCCCAACGAACGCAAGTCAAAGCTACTTCCTCGAGCCGATGGACCGTTCAAGGTGCTAGCACGCTACAACAACAACGCCTACAAGATCGACATACCACGCGACAAGTACAATGTGAGCGACATCTTCAACGTCAAGGACTAATCTCCCTTCCATGGTGATGTGGATCTCGATCCGAGGACGGATCTTTCCCAGGGGGGCAGATGATGCGGAGCATCCCGAGGTCATCCCCACGGATTCACCTACGTCACCTCAAGTGTCACGAGGACCTATGACACGAGCATGGGCAAGGGCCATCGAGAATGAGGTGACATCACTCCTCTCACAATTTCCCTTCGATGCACATGAGAATTGGATGCTACCTCAAATGGAGATCTTATGCATACTCAGGTACAATGGGAATCATCATCGAGATGCTAAGGACCAAGGTCAAGAGAAGGAGGAAGAAGAACGCGAAGAAGAAGAAGAAGAAGAAGAAGCAAGAAAAGGCAGCAGACGCCTGGACGATCCGGACCCCCGTCCGGATGATCCGGCCGAAGCCCGGATGATCCGGGTAAACGGCGCCAGGGCACCCGTGGCTTGACCCCTTTAGCCGGATCATCCGGGTCCCGGCCCGGATCATCCAGACGATGCCCGGAAGTTCGGACCCTGGCCCGGATGCACACCCCCCTGCTACTGCTTTTGACCTGCCCGGACGTCCGGGCGACCGCCCGGATCATCCGGGCTCCCGAAGGCCGGATCATCCGGGCCCCCGTTTTGCAGCCCATGTGTACTTAGGTCGAGGCCCATGTGTGTATTTCATCCCCATGACTATAAGTACTCCCTCTCCCCCATGTTTTTAGGGTTAGCAAAGTGTTGGCTCTTGAGTTTAGAGCTTTGCTCCTCCATACCTCTCCTCCGGAGATCAAGACCTCCCCGAGGAGAAGATCCACTCCGGATATCAAGACCTCGACTCCTCACCGGATCGGGATGAACTAGCTACTGTGTCTCCTTCCCGTGTTGACTTTGTATCATGATTCATCGTATGTGTATGTGGATCTAGTGTATGTGTGACTTGTGATTGTGTCAATTGAGTGATTGTGTTCTTGTGTTCTTCGTGTTCTTGCCTTTTCCCCCTCCAATTGTGAAAAGATCGACGAACTAGGGTTCCACCCTACATCAAATTGCTATGTCACAAAATGATTTGCTTGATGAAATGAATAATAAAAAGAATGACCATGCTGTTAGAGTTGTTACTAGAGGAGGTAGCATGACTCAGGATTCTCTATATCCTGAAGGTCATCCTAAAAGAATTGAACAAGATTCTCAAAGAAATAATATTGATACACCTAGTCCATCTAAGAAGAAAAAGAAAAAGAAAAATGATAAAACTTTGCCTGCTCCTATTGAACCTGAGATAGAAAAACCTCCTGAGAATCATGATGATGCTTCTATTTCCGATGCTGAGACATGATCTGGTAATGAACATACACCTAGTGATAATGATAACGATAATGACGATATTCATGCTGATGCTCAACCAGACAATGATGTAGAAATAGAACCTGCTATTGATCTTGATAACCCAGATCCTAAGAATAAAAGATATGATAAAAGAGACTTTGTTGCTAGAAAACATGGAAAGGAGAGAGAACCATGGGTTCAAAAACCTATGCCTTTCCCTACTAAACCATCTAAAAATAAGGATGATGAAGATTTTGAACGCTTTGTTGAAATGCTTAGACCTGTCTTTTTTGCGCACTCGCTTGATTGATATGTTGAAAATGTCTCCCTATGCTAAATACATGAAAGATATTGTCACCAATAAAAGAAAAATACCTGAAGCTGAAATTTCCACCATGCTTGCTAATTATTCTTTTAAGGGTGGAATACCTAAGAAACTAGGAGATCCGGGAATACCTACTATACCATGCTCCATTAAAAGAAGTTATGTCAAAACTGCTTTATGTGATTTGGGAGCCGGTATTAGTGTTATGCCTTTCTCTTTACATAGAAGACTTGATTTGAAAAAGCTCACACCTACTGAAATATCTTTGTAAATGGCTGATAAATCCACTGCTATACCTATTGGAATTTGTGAGGATGTTCCTATTGTAGTTGCAAATGTTACTATCTTGACAGACTTTGTTATACTTGATATGCCCGAGGACGACAACATGTCGATTATCCTTGGAAGACCCTTTTTGAATACTGCAGGGGCTGTTATTGCTTGCAACAAAAGCAATGTTAGTTTTCATGTCAATGGTAATGAGCATACGGTTTATTTTCCGAAGAAACAAAGTTCAGTGAATGGTATCAATTGTATTGAAAAGGTTTTGACAATCACTATTGGAGGCTTCAAATTTCCCCTTCCTACTGTAAAAAAGAAATATGAAATTCTTATTGTTGGGGAGATGCATATCCCCGTTGAGGTAACTTAGTGTTATACGAAGATTCTTCGGTTTCATGCCATTCGGAAACAGTTTGTTAATAAGACTTGATCAACATTATTAATGGATTCTTTTTGAGGGGCATGTGGTCGATGAATTTAGTAAGCACAACTTTCTGTACCCAACTTTTGCTCTCTGTTATTTTTAGTAGAATAAAATAAAATGCCATGATTATCCTGTTTTCTGAATTTCCCGTGCAATAAAAAATGGCCCAAAAATAAAAGTTCTCAGAATGCCATGAAAATTTAGTATGATTTTTTCCAGAATATTTAAGAATTTTTGGCACTGAACACACCCCAGGGGGGGGGGTGCACGTGTGAGCCATGATACGTCTCCAACGTATCTATAATTTATGAAGTATTCATGCCATGTTTATTATAGTTTTGTATGATTTTGGTACACTTTTATATGGCTTTTATATGATTTTTATGGACTAACATATTGACCTAGTGCCCAGTGCCAGTTGTTGTTTTCTGCTTGTTTTTGGTTTTCCAGAAAATACATATCAAATGAAGTCCAAATGCAGCGAAACTTTTTGATGATTTTTTCTGGAAGGAAACAGACCCAGGAAGCTTCGGGGGCGCAGCAGAAGAACCATAGGGGCCCCACAAGCCACTAGGGCACGCCACCCCCCCAGGCGTGCCCTGGTGCCTTGTGGCCCCCCTGTGGCACCTCTTTGCGTGATTCCAACGCTGAACAATCCTATATATTCAGAAACCCCCCGAAAGTTAACCTAGATGAGTTTTTACTCCGCTGCAAGCCTCTGTACCAAGGAGATCCCAATTGGAGCCCTTTTCTGGCACCCTGCCGGAGGGGGGAATCATCACCGGAGGCCATCTTCATCATCCCGGCGGTCTCCATGACGAGGAGGGAGTAGTTCACCCTCGAGGCTAGGGGTATGTACTAGTAGCTATGTGTTTGATCTCTCTCTCTCGTGTTCTTGATATGGCACGATCTTGATGTATCGCGAGCTTTGTTAATATAGTTGGATCATATGGTGTTTCTTCCCTCTCTATCTTTGTTGTGATGAATCGAATCTTCTCCCTTTGAGGTTTCGTTATTGTCGGATTGAATATTTCAGATTTGAGAACACTTGATGTATGTCTTGCATGTGGATACCTGTGGTGACAATGGGGTATTCTATTGGTTCACTTGATATATGTTTTGGTGATCAACTCGCGGATTCCCGTGACCTTGGGGTGATCTAGGCATAGGGGTTGGTTGCACGTTTTCATTATCTTTTCTCCGATAAGAAACTTTGGGGAACTCTTTGGAGTTCTTTGTGTGGATTGAATATTATGAATCTGAAGTTGTTTGATGCATATCGAATAATCAACTCACGGATACTTGTGGTGACATTGGAGTATCTAGGTGACATTAGAGTTGGTTGATGCGTATCATATGGTGTTATTTTAGTACGAACTCTAGGGCTATTTGTGACACTTATAGGGATGGCTCAATAGATTGATCGGAAAGGATAACTTTGAGGTGGTTTCATACCCTACAACAATTTCTATCTTACGTTCTCCGCTAATAGGAACTTTGGAGTGATTCTTTGTCGCACGTTAAGGGATTGTTATATGATCCAATTATGTTAGCACTGTTGAGAGATTGCACTAGTGAAAGTATGAACCCTAGGCCTTGTTTTCAAGCATTGCAATACCGTTTGTGCTCACTTTTATAGTTTGTTACCTTGCTGTTTTTTTATTTTCAGATTACAAAAACCTATATCTACTATCCATACTACACTTGTATCACTATATCTTCACCGAACTAGTGCACCTATACAATTTGCCATTGTATTGGGTGTGTTGGGGACACAAGAGATTTCTTGTATTTGGTTGCAGGGTTGTTTGAGAGATACCACTTCATCCTATGCCTCCCACGGATTGATAAACCTTAGGTCATCCACTTGAGGGAAAATTGCTACTGTCCTACAAAACTCTGCGCTTGGAGGCCCAACACGAGTCTACAAGAATAAGTTGTGTAGTAGACATCAAGCTCTTTTCTGGCGCCGTTGCCGGGGAGGTGAGTGCTTGAAGGTATATCTTTAGATCTTGCAATTGAATATTTTAGTTTCTTGTTTTATCACTAGTTTGGTTTATAAAAGAAAACTAAAAAAATGGAATTGAGGTTGCCTCATATTATTCATCTTTATAATGTCTTTCTTGAAAATGATGGAGCGGAAAATTGTGCTCAATTGATAGAAGAAGAATTCAATAAAATGTTTGGCATAAAATCTTTGAATGATGAGCATGATTTCAATGTTGTTAGTATGAATTCTATGAATATCCAAAATACTAAAGATGATTGCACTAGTCATGACAAAAATGTGTAACATCCTGATTTTCGCTCCTCGATTTTTCCCTTCGCGGGATTTGGCTCCCGTCTTTTTTTCCCCATGTGATCGGATTTTCTCTCGCTCTTGGGTATATGAAGATGGTCATTTAGCCTTGCCTTTCCTATCCAACTAGAGACTCTCTCCAACCCAACCTTACCATCCAAGATATATTCCCGAGGTTTTTCCGCCGAAACCCTACCTACCGAGTCACCGGAAAGGAAACCCTAATTCCTTCCGTTACAAAGGAACCCCAATTTTCTTTGATCTGTTGCCTCCCAAACTTTTCTCAGTGATCATCCTACCTCTATAAACCCTGGATATGCAAAAATATTGCCAAGTCATTTGCAATATTTTTCATTTAAAATTAATTCCTTTTTCTGCCAGTTAATGGAATTAAATCCAGGAAAATATCTATCCATCTCCAAAGTTCATGAAAACTTGTGGAGATATTATTTGTGATCAGATTGAGCTCCCATAAAAATATTGGCCATAATTAAATAAGGGAAATTGCATTTTCCTATTTAAAGCCAATATTGCATTTTGGGCACTTTCCAAAGGAACTACCATTTTGGTAGCCAGGAAAAATCCCAAATAGTTTGTGGAGCTTCTCCTATCCATATATTCACCATTTACATCAAGAACCCAAGTTCCACAATTCAAAGTTTGAGAGCATTATCCAGTTCTTATTTCTGGACCTATTTTGAGGTTGTGAAGCAACTATATTTTATATTGCTTCAAAATTCTTGAAATAAATCCAGGACCTCAAATTCCCTATATGATGTGAGCATGAAAAAATTCACATCATTTCATATAGCCAATTTATCCCAAAAATTCCATCTAGTTTCTGTCCAGCAGGAAGCTTTGTGAAGGAAGTACCACTTTGGCATTTCTAAATGAGCTGAAATTTTTTTCAGTATCTCCATATGCCCAAATCACCTCTCTACACCAAAATTCAGCTCATTTCATGCAACCATTTGAGCACAACACCCAAATCTAACTTCTGTCCAGATTTCCAAGTTGTGAAGGAAGTGTATGCAAACTGGGTCCAAATGATCTCAAATTTGGCAAGCACTTACACCTTCCTAACATATTCCAGTATGACAAAGATTTAGCTCCATACCTCTAGCCATTTCTTCAGAAAGGACCAGCCAAGTTTCTGTGCAGAATCTAAGTCAGCTCACATCTGTCAACTCTTGCTGTCACTTGCGTCCAAACCACGATAGGTCAACTCACTGACCTCTGATCTATCTAGTGGACATGATTTGAGGTCGCTACAATGCCCAGGACACGCGATGGCCGTGGTGACCACGTGTTGGCCACGCAGAAATGGCGCTTTGCGCGACGCATCGCGTCGGACGGCCAGCTCTGGCGGCCGTACCCTTGCCATTTTGTGCTGACAAGCTCCCCTCCGTCCACGCACCCCTCCTCCAGCGGTTTCCCCCTCGGCTTCTTCCTCGCCGCACCGCGACGAGCACCTCTGCTCCGCCACTGTACCGCACATGCGTCGCCGTATCCGGCCGAGCCGAAGCTCCTCGAGCGCGCCAGCGCAGCCCCGTTCTCATCCGCACGTCAGGTCGGCACCTCTCCCCGCTCGCCACCTCGCCGGAGCTCCAGGACACCGATAAGATCGCCACCGCGGCCGAGCTCATACACTCGCCCCGTCCGCCTATAAATAGCCATGCCGAGCGCCCCTCGAGCTCACACCACTCCCCTATCCCTCCCTAGAACCCCCAAGCTCCAGCCCTCGAGCTCTCTCGCTCCGATTTAGCCGGAGTTCCGCCATGGCCGCCGCTCGGTCTCCACCCCAATCCCCACCTTGGGCCTTCCCCAGCACCACCCGAACCTACCACTCCACGCCCCACCTCTCGCCGACCACGCCCATGCCTTCGCCCGGCCTCGCCGGCCACCCGAGCCCTCCCATTGCCACGGAGCCGCCGCCCACGGCCATGGATGCAGCCGCGCCACCAGCCACCCCCGCCGCCCGTGCGACCTACTACTGGA
The DNA here is from genome assembly GCA_039707655.1 of Elymus sibiricus. Taxonomy (NCBI): domain Eukaryota; kingdom Viridiplantae; phylum Streptophyta; class Magnoliopsida; order Poales; family Poaceae; genus Elymus; species Elymus sibiricus. Next base: position 315,256,342 of record CM077676.1, read on the forward strand.
GGCGGTGCCCTCCGGCGATCCCAACCATGCCGCTGCCCGGCCGAATCCATCACCGGAGCACTCCAATTGCTCAAGGCCGCCGCCGTCTGCCACTACTCGTCGGCGTGTCTTCTGCCGTCCCCGAGCCCCGTGCTTCCCACGCCTGGATGCACGGCATGCCGGCGACCGCAGCCGTCCGCTCGCCCGCCGGAGCAGCCCACCGGAGCGCAGGAGCCCACGCCGGAGTCGCGGCTCTGTTGTCGCGTCGGGGAGGAGGAGGGAGGAAGAAGAAAGAAGGAGGAGGAGGAGAGAGAAGGTGGTGGGGCCCAGCTGTCGGAGACCGCAGCCCCTGCCATGTCGGATTAAGTGGAGGCGCACCCCGTGGACTACGCTTTCTGTTCACTGAAAGCGCATTTCTGAAAATGCGCTTTCGTTTTTTTCAGCCGGCGGCCGAAACGGCTATGTTGCGGACGTTCACTGGTTAGCGGCTGAAATGGACAGTTTTTATTCATTTCCCCGGCTAAAGAATGAACGTGCACAAATTTTTAACCGCAACTCCGATTCAGGTGATTCCAACGCCCACGTCTTCAGTTCGTCGAGCCCGTTCCGATGGTATCATTTTCATAATGTTTTCGCACTGTGAAAATGACCATTTTACCCCTGCCCTATATTCAGCCCCTTCGAGAGAGAGCCTTTTCCGGCGAATTTTCCTGCGAGGCTACCGCACCTCCTTCCGATGAACTCTTCGACCCCCAGGCAAGCCGACCATCTGATATATGCCCTAAAGCATTGCTCTATGTTATTCTTGCGTGGTTAATTAATGAATATGTCCGTGTTAGAAATAATTGAACTCCTGCTAGGCTGAACTTGTTATTTACATTACCTGCTAATGCTCATCATATTATCGCACTAGTGACTCGTAGGTGACATTATGGAGATAGGTTGTTATGTTTTCACCGTGCATTACTGTTGTTATTGCAATGATTAAGAATGTGACTTAATGATAACAACCTCCTCCGTCGGCTGGATCGAGTCATAGTACCACCGAACCGAGCTCATCAGTGCAGCCACATTTGCCTTTATGGGAAGGCCCTGACTTGGTCTATTGTCTTGCCTCTTGTCGGTACCACCAAAGAGGGAAGGTTATGCGTGCGTGCTACCCTGGCCCGGTAGGCGGCGATAACCTTGTGAGCCCAGTTGTTTGTTTAACCCGAGGTCCCCGTTTGGGACAGTTTGTTTGGCCACGATGGTGGCAGGTGTCAGGAGTGACACAGGGGCCACCCAGGACATGACCCTGGGAGGGTATGATTGTCGGTGGGGTCATAAGAGTGCCGGGCAATAGACGAGTTTTGTTGAAGCAGCACCGGTCCACCCGAATGGAAGCATGAGGCCAGGAGCTCCATAGTGTGGGTAAAGTGCGCAACCTCTGCAGAGTGTAAATCTATTCGAATAGCCGCGTCCTCGGTCATGGACATAGTTCGTACTAGGTCACACTATTTGGTCTGTGTCGAGTCTGGAGGAACAAACCATATGATGTTAGTAATGAACCAGAGAAAGGTATGATTTGTCAGGCTTGTAGTACAGATGCAGGGACATCGGATGATGTCAGGTATATGAGATGTTAGCCATGGGATGGCTAAGAGAGAAACGGTCGTATGACCGAAAGATTTGGATTGGATTTGGATCGGATTCGGATTCGGATTTGGATCGGAGTTGGATTGGATCATGAGAATATTCGGAGTATGGATTATTTACCGGATATTATTTATGTTCGTCATACTGTATTTACTTCAGTAGTTATCATGCTTGATAATCCTGTTATGTCATGATAATTTATATTGCTAGCTAGTTATGCCATGCCATGAAATTTAATATTGCTCTAATGATTGATGCATGCTTGAATGCCATGGATTGCATTGCTTGGTGTATATGTTGGTTTGGTTTGCTTGCGAGTACATTCAAAAGTACTCAGCGGCCTTCAATGTGGCTAGGTTCACCTAAGGATCCGACAACCCCTAGCGAGGAGCCGGAGCGTTCGCGAGCTAGAAGAGTAACCCAGTCAGATCCCTATGGATTGGAGCCGCACCAACCATGCTGCCTTAGATAGAGCTTTTCTGCTGCCATCACCCTTGTAAAATATCATGTAAGACTTATATATCCATTAATAGAAATGCTTGTGTTCATGATACTTGTTGTAAAAGCGCATGCCAGAGTGATTTCCTGGGCTGGCGTGTGCGGCGACCGTCTGGCTACAGTGGTAATCAGGCGGGGCGCCACAAAATGTTTCTTATAAGCATGTCAATTTTTGAGGAGTGCATAAAGTTTGTGAAGACACGCCTTATAGGGATGATAGATTTTGTAAGAAGCATAAATATGATAGAACCAATTTTTTGCTCAAAGTGATAGATAAATTTGCTACGAAATTATGCTCTCTTTATCCCATTACTTGTGAACTTTGCAATAAGGTTGGTCATCTTAATTTTCAATGCATACTTTTTCACGATCAAATCATGGCCAAATATTGCAATAACTTGACCACCCTTGAACTTTATAATGAGCTTATTCTATTTTTGGTGTGTGAAGAATTGACACATAAAAATAGTTGGTTTGAAGTATTCATTCTCACGGATGACATTGAAACTAATCTAAAGGAAATCTATACGTTTTGTGTGGTAAATTGCAATGATAATGCTTATATAGCCAACTATAGAAAAACGGGAAAACAAATAGAATATAAAAGAAATACTAATGGAAGGTTAAAGATTCCCCCTTTCCCTCCTATTTTCTCTCATGATGAAACAGGTAACGAGGAGGAGCTTCCTATCCAACCAATCTCTTCAATAAGAAGCACGGAAGAATTAAATAAACCCACACATAATGTGGTAAAGAAAAAGAAAAGAAGGAAAAGTAGAGGTAAAAAGGTATCTCTCCCAAATAATGTTGCTCCTATTATTGTTGTGCCTCATGAGAATGAATCAAAAATACTTGTGGAAGATGATACACTTGATGATGATATTGCTTCTTTGTCTTATGGCATAATGTCTGAAGGAGCTATTGATGATGATTTTATTATACCTATTACTTATTGTGATAATTATGATTGGGAAGATAATGATACTTCTTATAATCTTGAGAATCTTTTTGGCACCAACTTAGAAAATTATGATGATAATTATTATACTATTGGTGCTATTCATACTATTAATGATGAAAGTGATTATGCTTATGATATGCAAAGCCACAAGCTTGGGGATGCTATGTTTGATGAGAAGAAATTTGCTTATGTGGAGAGTAATAAAAATTCTATGCTTGTGGATCATGAAAAGAATGCTTTACGTGATAGCTATACTGATGAATCCATTCATGATGCTACTGAAAATTATTATGAGAGAGGAACATATGATTCATGATGCTCTCTTTATGTTCCAATTCTTTATTTTTATGTGAGCATCGTTAAAATCATCACGCCTAGCTAAAAGGCATTAAAGAAAATCACTTGTTGGGAGACAACCCAATATTTGTACCTACTATTTTTGTGTGTCCACATGATTAATATACTGCATTAATCATGTTTTATATGTTTTCTTTCAATAATGTGCAAAGTAAAGCCTTTGGGATAGTGTGGATACTTGTTGATTCGATTCTGTGCAAAAACAGAAACTTTTGCGTCCAGTGCTAGAATTTCTATTCTGTAATGGAGAGTGAGAAAATTCTGAAATTTTTACATAGAACTGGGTTACAAATTTTTTACGTTTTCCTAATTTTTCAGAATTTTTGGAGGTACATAATTATGGTTTATAAATCTCTTACTACACGCTGTTCTGTTTTTGACAGATTCTGTTTTTGATGCATAGTTTGCTTGTTTTAGTGTTTACATAGCTTATATTGAGTAATATAAATTTTGGAAATGATAGAATAAAGTAGGAATTATGTGAGAACAATTATGAATCTTGTGTTGACAGTACCTAAGTGGATGATTTATTTTTATCATACTAACCTAGCTCACGAAGTTCCGTTAAGTTTTGTGTGATTGAAGTTTTGAAGTTTTGGGTGAGATATCGATATGAGGAGAATAAGGAGTAGCAGGACCCTAAGCTTGGGGATGCCCAAGGCACCCCAAGGTAATATTAAAGGAGGACCCAAGCAACTAAGCTTGGGGATGCCCCGGAAGGCATCCCCTCTTTCGTCTTCAACATTATCAGTAACCTCACTTTGAGTTATATTTTTATTCGTCACATAATATGAGTTTTGCTTGGAGCGTCATTTTTTTTGTTGATATTTTCTTTCTGCTATCAATAATCATGTTTTGTATCTTTTAGTTCAATAAAATGCCAATTATAGCCTTTACCATGCCCAGTTTTCAAGTTTATGTGTTGCTGTTCGAAAACAGAAAGTTTTCTGTTATGTTCAGAATATTCCTGAATAGTCAAAAACATGATAAAAATCTGAAATTTTTACACAGAAAGCATGCATGAGTTCTCTGTCACGTGGTAATTTTTCAGAATTGTTGGTGTTAGGGAAGTATGAATTCTTATTCCCCCTTTACAGACTGTTCTATTTTGGCAGATTTCGGTTATAGTTGCATTGTTTGCATATGTTGCTTGTTTAATGTATCTATTTGTGGATAGGAGTATTAAATATGCAGAGGCATTTAGTATGCAATTTTTAATTATAATTTTAGTAATTTTATACAGTAGAGAATGTTAAGGTTTTGAGTTGATTTATACTAACTTATCTCACGAGTTCTTGTTGAGTTTTGTGTGAATGAAGTATTTAAGATTTAGGGAAACCGTGATATGAGAGGAATTAAGGAGACACAAAAGCTCAAGCCTGGGGATGCCCAAGGCATCCCAATATAATATTTCAAGAAGTCTCAAGCATCTAAGCTTGGGGATTCCCCGGTAGGCATCCCACCTTTCTTCATCAGCAATTATCGGTTAGTCTTGGTTGAGCCTAAGTTTTTGCTTCTTCACATGAGTTGTGCTATTCTTGGAATGTCATTTTATTTTGTTTTCTTTGCTGTTTGAATAAAATACTTAAGATCTGAAATTTTTAAACGAGAGAGAGTCCTCACATAGCTACCTATTTACTTAACTACTCATTTGATCTTCACTTATATCTTTTTGGAGTAGTTTGTCATTTACTCTTGTTCTTCACTTATATCTTATGAGTAAATTGTTGAAATGAATTGAATATCATAAAGTTGAAATTTATATGCTTCATATGCTTGTCCCATGGGGAGTAGTGACTTCCATACAAGAAGTATAAGTGGTAAAATTTATTGAAAGTTAACAAACATAACATTGGTCACTTGAACAATTCATGAAAGAATTTTGAAGGAAGAGAAATTTCACATATAAATATACTATCTTGGACATCTTCTATGATTGTGAGCCCCCATTAATTATTTTCAAGCTTGATCAAGTAGTTGACGTTGGACAAGGAAGACAACGTAATGAGTTATGTTTGTTTATATTCACATAGAAGTTATATTGTCATGGATCCTCTAACATGTGGTGCTTGCTTAGGATCTTTTGCTAGCCAAAAATTCATACTAAGTAGAGATACTACTTGTGCATCCAAAAACCCTTAAACCCAGTTTCTTGCCATGAGTGTCCACCATATCTACCTATGGATTGAATAAGATCCTTCAAGTAAGTTGTCATCGGTGCAAAAAGCAATAAAAATTGCTCCTAAAATATGTATGATCTTTTATTGCAAGGGAAAATAAGCGTTGTACGAACTTGTGATGGTAAAGAAATAAAAGCGACGGACTGCATAATAAAGGTTGCTATCACAAGGGGCAATATGACGTGACGTTCCTTTGCATTAAGGGCTTGCACATCCAAAAATAAAAAGCGCATGACAACCTCTGCTTCCCTCTGTGAAGGGCCTATCTTTTAATTTTCTGTATTTACTTTTATGTAAGAGTCAGTAGTGTTCATCCCTATTCCGCTCTATTTATTCTCTAGTGAGCAAGCATCATGTGGTAGGGAATGATCCAGGCACATATATCCAGTTGAATATAGGTGATCATGAGTTATTATTGTTGACATTATCCATGAGATAAATAAGTTGGGAGGCAAAATATTAATCCCCTATCTTCCTATGTGTTTGACTGAAACAGTTTGTTCTAAAAATATGCTTTGAGTGTCAGCAATCATGGAAGACTAAATGATAGTTGAGTATGTGGAATTTGTTAAATCAAAGCTCTTACATAGACCCTTCCTGAAAATAAGATGAATTGCAATTGTTTGATGACTGAAAACATAGTTTGTTAGTTTTCAAGAAAGTTTATGGTCTATACTTTAACATGTGAATAGCTTGCTACTTGATCATGAGAAGTTTTATGAGATGAGCTACTGTTTATGATATATAATGATGCTAGAAAAAAGTGATTGGAATTATCATTGATCAAACTTATGCACTATGCTAGCATTCACACTTCATAAATTATTTCTTTTATCATTTACCAACTCGAGGACGAGCAGGAATTAAGCTTGGGGATGCTGATACGTCTCCAACGTATCTATAATTTATGAAGTATTCATGCCATGTTTATTATAGTTTTGTATGATTTTGGTACACTTTTATATGGCTTTTATATGATTTTTATGGACGAACATATTGACCTAGTGCCCAGTGCCAGTTGTTGTTTTCTGCTTGTTTTTGGTTTTCCAAAAAATCCATGTCAAATGAAGTCCAAATGCAGTGAAACTTTTTGACGATTTTTTCTGGAAGGAAACAGACCCAGGAAGCTTCGGGGGAGCAGCAGAAGACCCACAGGGGCCCCACAAGCCACTAGGGCACGCCACCCCCCCAGGCGTGCCCTGGTGCCTTGTGGCCCCCCTGTGGCACCTCTTTGCATGATTCCAACGCTGAAAAATCCTATATATTCCGAAACCCCCCGAAAGTTAACCTAGATGAGTTTTTACGCCGCCGCAAGCCTCTGTACCAAGGAGATCCCAATTGGAGCCCTTTTCCGACACCCTGCCGGAGGGGGGAATCATCACCGGAGGCCATCTTCATCATCCCGGCGGTCTCCATGACAAGGAGGGAGTAGTTCACCCTCGAGGCTAGGGGTATGTACTAGTAGCTATGTGTTTGATCTCTCTCTCTCTCGTGTTCTTGATATGGCACGATCTTGATGTATCGCGAGCTTTGTTAATATAGTTGGATCATATGGTGTTTGTTCCCTCTCTATCTTTGTTGTGATGAATCGAATCTTTTCCCTTTGAGGTTTCGTTATTGTCGGATTGAATATTTCAGATTTGAGAACACTTGATGTATGTCTTGCATGTGGATACCTGTGGTGACAATGGGGTATTCTATTGGTTCACTTGATATATGTTTTGGTGATCAACTCGCGGATTCCCGTGACCTTGGGGTGATCTAGGCATAGGGGTTGGTTGCACGTTTTCATTATCTTTTCTCCGATAAGAAACTTTGGGGAACTCTTTGAAGTTCTTTGTGTGGATTGAATATTATGAATCTGAAGTTGTTTGATGCATATCGAATAATCAACTCACGGATACTTGTAGTGACATTGGAGTATCTAGGTGACATTAGAGTTGGTTGATGCGTATCATATGGTGTTATTTTAGTACGAACTCTAGGGCTATTTGTGACACTTATAGGGATGGCTCAATAGATTGATCGGAAAGGATAACTTTGAGGTGGTTTCATACCCTACAACAATTTCTATCTTATGTTCTTCGCTAATAGGAACTTTGGAGTGATTCTTTGTTGCACGTTAAGGGATTGTTATATGATCCAATTATGTTAGCACTGTTGAGAGATTGCACTAGTGAAAGTATGAACCCTAGGCCTTGTTTTCAAGCATTGCAATACCGTTTGTGCTCACTTTTATAGTTTGTTACCTTGCTGTTTTTTTATTTTCAGATTACAAAAACCTATATCTACTATCCATACTACACTTGTATCACTATATCTTCACCGAACTAGTGCACCTATACAATTTGCCATTGTATTGGGTGTGTTGGGGACACAAGAGATTTCTTGTATTTGGTTGCAGGGTTGTTTGAGAGATACCATCTTCATCCTATGCCTCCCACGGATTGATAAACCTTAGGTCATCCACTTGAGGGAAAATTGCTACTGTCCTACAAAACTCTGCGCTTGGAGGCCCAACACGAGTCTACAAGAATAAGTTGTGTAGTAGACATCAAGCCACAAGCCCACAGGGCGCGCCCACCCCCCTGGGCGCGCCCAGCAGGCTTGTGGGTCCCACAGGGACCCATTCACTTATGCCACCCACCCATCTCTTTCTTCTTCCTCCAAAAGAAATCAAACTTGCTCCCAAGCCCGTGTTCTTGCTCATTTTGTTGTGATTTTCGATCTCCTTGCTCGTAACTCCATTTCCAAAACTGTTTTGAGGAATTACTCTTTGGTATGTGACTCCTCCAATGCTCCAATTAGTTTTTGTTCTAGTGCTTTATACTTTGCAAATTTTTGCTGCTGTGGTGACCATATTTATGAGCTTGCATGTTGAATTTGTATGGTCCGAAGTAGTTTTGATGCATGATATAGCCTCTAGATACATGTGGGAGTAGTTGGTATCAATTTTGTTGAGTTTCGTTCACTTTTATTTTGAGTCACTAAAAATTTCAGAAATTTTTCAGAGAAAAGAAAATGTTTAGGAAGATGTTCCATGGTGGTTCCTCGAGCAAAAGTGCTCCTAGGCCCGCAATACGCGAGCAGGATACCGAACCGCCGTGAGAGGCCGCGGTGCTACCGTGCGAGTGGCCGTTGGATGCCTTCATGATTCGAGCCGGCATCAAAGAAGAGTTTGATATGTACGTGCACAACGCCGAGCTCACAGAGTTCCTGGCAGACAGGTGCCTGCAATAATAAGACCTCACTGACTCCTTTGTGCGAAGATTCAAGTATGTATATTAGCGCACTTCATATGATGTTATTTTCAACCTATATGAAAATCCTTTTCGCATGTCCGTTGAAGAATTTAGTGAAGTATGCAAAATTCCATTCTGGGGGACTTGCACTGAACCTCGTAAATCTGATTGCAATGAATTTCTCATGAACATTACTAGGGGTGAAACTAGAGGCATCACACAAGCTACTATGGGGAGCATTCATTTTCCTGCCATACACTATTTTTCTCTGTTCATTGGTAGATGCATTAATGGTAAACATGATCATAGTCATCTTTGCGCCCCTGACCTGAGCGTTCTTAAGAGTGCGGTGCTGGGAGACAGACAATTTAACATGGGGGCTATTGTTGGACGTCGTTTACATAATAATGCCTTAGTTGGTGATTTCTTTGGTGGAATTTATGCCACTCGCTTAGCTACCTATCTTGGTGTGCCCATTAAACAAAATGACACCCTTTTGCCACCTAGTTTTCTTGATTATGATGCTATGGAATGCCACCAGTTCCTTGAGAGGGGTCTCCCCTGTTCAGATATAGGCTAATCTTTAACAGGCGCCGTGTTTTCCACATTGTTTTGCCTGCTCCTGCCTTCTTTGATTTCCAGGGAAAACATAGACATTTCATACTTGAGGAGGAGGCTGAGGAGTACGAGAGGGCGGCAGAGACCGAGCGCCTTAACGAGGCAGCTTGCCAAGCTGTGGCAACTGCATTTCAGTATAACCCGAACTACCATCATGGGCATTATCCAGGCCAGGACTGGCCGTAGACCAACTTAGGCCAAAAGCCTAAGCTTGGGGAGTACGTATTTCTCACCGACATTACATTCATGTTCACACATTAATTCCAGTTGTCGGTGTTCATCCCTTTTCATTGTATATCCATGTTAGTTCTACTTTTGCTTTCTTCTTGTGTGTTTTAAAAACTTCCAAAAATCTAAAAAAATATTTGTAGTTTCTTTCCTGTTTAGTTAATTCGTAGAAGTAAGAGAAAACCCAAAAAGATTTCTCGTTTCTTCTTTTGCTTGTTGGGAGATTTCCCGTGTAAATAGTTTTTCTCGTTTTTTGTTTTCCTTTGTTAATTTGCATTCTTCAGAAAAACTAAAAACTCCAAAAATATTTCAGTGTGTTTCTCTGAATTTCATTTATTTTCGTTAAGTCATCGCAAGGAGAAGACCACGATGAAAATGTTGAGTGGCTCCCATATGCTTTATGGTTGATCTAACAACGAGCCACTATTACTTTGCCTTCTCCTTTGAATAAATGTTTGCAGATTCCAGCTTAGTCCATGGCACACTTGCACTATTATTATTATCACATCATTCGGTCGTGCAAGTGAAAGGCAATAATGACGATATTTGATGAAGTGATTGCGGTGAAGAAAAGCTGGTATGAACTCTTCTTGTTTTTGTCTTTGTAAATATGTTTAGCTCAGTATTCATGATTCAACATTATTATGAGTAAATGTATTTGTTATGACAATTAGAGATTATAGTTGCTCATACCATGCTTAAATAGCTAGGAGTGGATAATGATTTATCTTGAGTGTCAACATGCATTAAAATGGTTGTGATGTAGTATGTTAGCATGGTATCCTCTGATACGTCTCCAACGTATCTATAATTTTTGATTGTTCCATGCTATTATAGTATCAATCTTGGATGTTTTTATATGCAATTATATATCATTTTTTGGATTAACCTATTAACCTAGTGCCCAGTGCCAGTTGTTGTTTTCTGCTTGTTTTTTGCTTTTCAGAGAAACAGTACCAAATGAAGTCCAAATGCCACGAAACTTTTTGGATATTTTTTTCTGGACAAAAAAACCTTGGAAGCTTCGGGAGGAGGCCAGAAGCCTCATGGAGGCTTCACAAGGCAACAGGGTGCGCCCCAGGGGGGGCGTGTTGCCTTGTGGGGCCCACGTGACTCCGTTTGACCTAATTCCACTTCTATAAATTCACAAATATTGGGAAACCAGCAGAGATCCAGAAGAGAAAACCTTTCTGCCGCCGCAAGCCTCTGTTCTTCTGCGATCCCATCTGGAGGCCTTTTCCGGTACTCTGCCGGAGGGGGAATCGATCACGGAGGGCTTCTACATCAATCTTGCTGCCCTTCCGATGATGTGTGAGTAGTTTACCACAGACCTACGGGTCCATATCTAGTAGCTAGATGGCTTCTTATCTCTCTTTGATCTTCAATACAATGTTCTCCTTGATATTCTTGGAGTTCTATCCGATGTAATCTTCTTTTGCGGTGTGTTTGTTGGGATCCGATGAATTGTGAGTTTATGATCAGATTATTCATGAGAAATATTCGAGTCTTCTCTAAACTCTTTTACGCATGATTGTTATAGCTTTGTATTTCTCTCCGATCTATCGGTTTAGTTTGGCCTACTAGATTGATTTATCTTGCAATGGGAGAGGTGCTTTGTGATGGGTTCAATCTTGCGGTGCTCAATCCCAGTGACAGAAAGGGACATGACACGTATTTGTATTGTTGCCATTAAGGATAAAAATATGGGGTTTATTCATATTGCTTGAATTTGCTTCTCTACATCATGTCATCTTGCTTAAGGTGTTACTCTGTTTTTATTAACTTAATACTCTAGATGCATGTTGGATTAATAGCAGTAGATGCAGGCAGGAGTCGGTCTACTTGTCTCAGACATGATGCCTATATACATGATCATTGCCATGAATCCGTCATAATTATTTGCTATTCTGTCAATTGCCCAACAGTAATTTGTTTACCCACTGGATGTTTCTATGCTCAAGAGAGAAGCCTCTAGTGAAAACTATGGCCCCTGGGTCTATCTTTATCATATAAAAAACCTAAAAATACCTTGCTGCAATTTATTTACTTTTATTTTAATTAGTATTTTAGTTTATTTATTTACCTCGATAAGATTTAATCCTTGCAAGTAACCGCTAAGAGGATTGATAACCCTCTTATTTGCGTTGGGTGCAAGTGTTTGCTCTTGTGTGTGCAGGTGCGCTTAACGGAATTTTGTTGGTTCTCCTACTGGATTGATAACCTTGGTTCTTAACTGAGAGAAATACTTATCTCTACTGTACTACATCATCCTCTCCTCTTCGGGGAAATACCAACGCAGACTACAAGTAGCAGGAAGAATTTTTGGCGCCGTTGCTGGGGAGACATCATCAAAATTACCAAGTACCTTCGCACAAATTATCATTCACTTGCATTTACTTTATTTACCTTTTGTTTGCATTTGCTTCTCGTTTTCATCTCCCCCACTTCTATTTTTTTACAAAAACACAAAAATATTTTTATTTGCTTGTTTGCTTGCTTGCTTGCTTTTATTGCCTTCATGTCAAACACACAAGAACAGAAAGTAAAACAAAAATTTAAGATAATATGGATCACCTTAAAGTTTTCTACTTGGATCATCTTCGATCCATTTGTGCTCGTGCTGAAACCCCAACTAGTTTAGTTGAGGGAAAATCATTAGATGAGCATGCTCATTTTGTACGTCACCGTTTGTCTCAAAAAGGGAGACTCTTATGGAATCAAATAAATTGTTTGCTATGCTATGCTTGGAATCTATGTGAAATTTATGATTTTACTTGTTGCTCTAAGAACCCTAAAAAACACCTTCCCTACCTATGTGAGTTTAATGATAATGAAATCTTATCTTCTTATGCCAAGGGTGTTTATTGTTACTATGATATCGAACAAATTGAAGAATTTGTTGCTTTTAAGGGTGCTTATGAAGTTGCTTCTTTAATTGAAATGTATGATATTACTCCCTATAAATCTGAAAATTTTGACATACTTAAATATTGCTATGAAAACTCTGCTCCGAATGCCTATGTTAATGAATTTATTGAGAGGATGTCTGCTACTTTGGAAGAAAATAATGATATGCATGGATCCATAGATAATTATGATTTCGTTGATTCGATTGAAATATACCCTGTTGGTGAATGTGATGCTTGCTATTCTTATGGCCATGATGCTAATATTAATGATGCTTATAGAGATGAACTTGCTATAGTTCCTTATGTTAAAAATGAAATTATTGCTATAGCACCCATACTTGATATCTCCTTGAATGAAAAGCATGATTGCAATGATGTTATTATAAATTCTATTAATGTCAATTGTGCTAATTATGTGCAAAGCTACGAGCTTGGGGATGAAAATTTTGTTATGTCCGCTACTTATTGCAATGATCATGATTGGGGTGATAATGCTTCTTATGATCTTGAAAATTTATTTAATCCTCATGATGAATATGTTATTGATAATAATGTTTGCAATACTATTAAAGGTGGGTTTGGAAGAGCGTCAACTTTAGGTAATAATGATCCCGCTACTTTGGAGAATTATCAATCTTATGAATTTTTGGGTAAAAGTGGGTTTGGAGAGGTCATGACTTTAGTTGATGTTAATCCCACTATCTTGGAAGATTATAAAACTTTTATGAATGTGGATCATGAAGATAAAATTGTATATGATAGCTATATTGTTGAATTTGATTATGATCCTACATTTAATTATTATGAGAGAGGAAAATATGGTTGTAAAAACTTTCATGTCACTAAATTACCTCTCTTTGTGCCAAAATTATTAATGCTCCATTCTTCCTATTTACATATGCTAGATATTGCTTGTCTTGATAATTTGTTTTCCTATAAAATGCCTATGCATAGAAAGTATGTTAGACTTAAATGTATTTTTCACATGTTACATGATGCTCTCTTTGTGTTTCAATTATTATCTTTCATGAGAGCATCATTGAAATTTCAAGCCTATCTTAATGGCTATAAAGAAAGAGCTTGTTGGGAGACAACCCAATAAACTTTTTATTTCTGTTTTTGTGTGTTTGCACAATTATAGCTTCTGTTATGATTGTGTTTTTATGTTTTAATTAGTGTTGGTGCCAAGTAATGCCTTAGGGGTGATGTTGATGATAGTATAATTGATGCTGTTTGGAAAACAGAAAGTTTTGCGTCCAGTGCTAGAATTTTAGTTCAGTAATGGAGCGTTAGAAAAACCTGAAATTTTTACACAGTATTGGTATATGAATTATTTACGTTTTCCTAATTTTTCATAATTTTTGGAGTTACAGAAGTATGACTTTTAAATAGATCTTTACAGACTGTTCTGTTTTAGACAGATTCTGTTTTTGTTGCATAGTTTGCTTATTTTGATGAATCTATGGATCGTATCGGGGGGTATGAGTCATGGAGAAGTTGGAGTACAGTATCATTATGCCAATATTAAATATGAATCAATTTACAACAGTACCTAAAGTTTAAGATTTGTTTGTTATACTAACGGATCTCACGAGGTTTCTGTTAAGTTTTGTGTGCTGAAGTTTTCAAGTTTTGGGTGAGACTACGATGGATAAAGGAATAAAAAGCGGTAAGAGCCTAAGCTTGGGGGTGCCTTGGTAATATTCAAGGAAGACTCAAGTGTCTAAGCTTGGGGATGCCCCGGAAGGCATCTCCTCTTTCGTCTACAAACTATCGGTAACTCACTTGGAGCTATATTTTTATTCATCACATGATATGTGTTCTACTTGGAGCATCTTGTGATATAGTTTGTTTGCTTTTGTTTGATTTTTAGTTTGTCACAATCATCTTTGCTGAACACACCTTCTTGAGAGGGCCACACATTATTCGTGATTTGTTAGAATACTCTATGTGCTTCACTTATATCTTTTGAGCTAGGCAGTTGCTCTAGTGCTTCACTTATATCTTTTAGAGCACGGCGGTGGTTATATTTTAAAGAAATAGTTGCACTCTCATGCTTCACTTATACCTTTTTGAGAGTCTCATGATAGCAATGGTAATATGCACGGGTTATGAATTTGGTCCTGATATGATAGGTATTCAAGAGGGATATAATAAAAACTTTCATGTAGATCACTGAATATGATAAATTTGATTCCTTGCAAGTTTTGCGATATTAAGATGGTAATATGGGGGAGGTACAAGTAGATGATTGTGGTTTAGTAAGAATAATTGTGCTAAGGTTTGTGATTCCCGAAGCATGCACGTATGATCTATCGTTACGCTAAGAAGTTGGAGCATGATTTATTATTGATTGTCTACCTTATGAGTGGCGGTCGGGGATGAGCGATGGACCTTGTCCTACCAATCTATCCCTCTAGGGGCATGCATAGTAGTACTTTGCTTCGAGGGCTAATAAACTTTCACAATAAGTATGTGAGTTCTTTATGAATAATGTGAGTCCATGGATTATACGCACTCTCACCCTTCTGCAATTTGCGAGCCTCTTCGGTACCGTGCATTGCCCTTTCTCACATCGAGAGTTGGTGCAAACTTCGTCGGTGCATCCAAACCCCATGATATGATACACTCTATCACACATAAGCCTCCTTATATCTTCCTCAAAACAGCCACCATACCTTTATCTGAAGGATGGAGATGGAAAAACAAGGCTCTTTCATCAGAGTGCATGCCACAGACAGCGAAAGAATATGATTTGCACCTTGGCGAATGGTGCATCGATTGCAATGGGACATGAGGAGATTGCAAGCATGGTAGATTCTTGCTCCACCAACCTGCTCGGAGTGCCGCTGGATAGACCACACTCCATAGACCTGGGTGTACTACAACTGCCATCTAGAGATCTGACACAACTGGATTTGGTATTCACGGAGGAGGAAGTGGTGAAGGTAGTCACGTCCATGCCACGCGACAAGGCACCGGGACCAGGCGGATTCACCGGAAGATTCTTTGCGACGTGTTGGGAAGTAATAAAGGATGATCTAATGAGAGCATTCGGTAGTTTCTACCGTGAAGACATGCGCGGTCTAACCGCAATCAACAAGGCGATTGTCTCTCTCCTTCCAAAGATTGACGGGTGATACGTCCCAAACGTATCTACTTTTCCAAACACTTTTGCTCTAGTTTTGGACTCTAATTTGCATGATTTGAATGGAACTAACCCGGACTGACGCTGTTTTCAGCAGAATTGCCATGGTGTTGTTTTTGTGCAGAAATAAAAGTTCTCGGATGGACCTGAAAATTTACGGAGAATTATTTCAGAATATATAAAAAATACTGGCGCAAAGATCTACCAGAGGGGGGGGGCACCAGGCACCATAAGCCTGGGGGCGCGCCCACCCCCCAGGGCGCACCTGGCAGGCTTGTGGGCCCCTGGCAGCTCCGTTTGCCCTAACTCCAATGCTATAAGTACCTATTCATGGAGAAAAAATTAGAGAGAAAGAATCATCGCGTTTTACGATATGGAGCCGCCGCCACCTCCTGTTCTTCATCGGGAGGGCTGATCTGGAGTCCGTTAGAGGCTCCGGAGAGGGTGATTCGACGCCGTCATCATCATCAACCATCCACCATCACCAATTTCATGATGCTCACCGCCGTGTGTGAGTAATTTTTTCGTAGGATTGCTGGACGGTGATGGGTTGAATGAGATTTATCATGTAATCGAGTCAATTTGTTAGGGCTTTGATCCCTAGTATCCACTATGTTCTGAGATTGGTGTTGCTATGACTTTGCTATGCTTAATGCTTGTCACTAGGGCCCGAGTGCCATGATTTCAGATCTGAACCCTCTATGTTTTCATGAATATATTTGAGTTCTTGATCCTATCTTGCAAGTTATATGCACCTGTTACGTGTCATGATCCGCATACCTCGAGGTGACAATAATTGGGATTCTTTCCAGTGATTGTCGTAGTTTGAGAAGTTCATGTATTCACTATGTGCTAATGCTTTGTTCCGGTTCTCTATTAAAAGGAGGCCTTAATATCCCTTAGTTTCCTTAAGGACCCCGCTGCCACGGGAGGGTAGGACAAAAGATGTCATGCAAGTTCTTACTATAAGCACGTATGACTATATACGGAATACATGCCTACATTACATTGATGAATTGGAGCTATCGTGTATCGCCCTAGGTTATGACTATTACATGATGAATGTCATCCAACATAATTATCCATCGTTGATCCAATGCCTACGCTTTTCGCATATTGATCTTTGCTAAGTTACTTTCGTTGCTGCTGCTGTTACAATTACTACAAAACTGCTTCTGTTACTGTCACTACTGTTACTATTGCTTTTGAAACTATCATACTACTGTACTACTAAACACTCTGCTGCAGATATTTAGTTCTCCAGGTGTGGTTGAATTGACAACTCAACTGCTAATACTCGCAAATATTCTTTGGCTCCCCTTGTGTCGAATCAATAAATCTAGGTTAAATACTACCCGCGAAAACTGTTGCGATCCCCTATACTTGTGGGTTATCAATGGGGCATCAGATATTAAGGATTTTAGACCCGTCGGCCTGGTTCATGGAGCCACTAAAATCTTCGTCACGGCCCTCTCAAACCGTTTGGCACTGGAACTTCTAGGACTCGTGGGCAAACAACAAAGTGCCTTCGTGAAGGGGCGCTCAATCCATGATAATTTTATGCTAGTTCAGTGCACGACACGTCGATTGAGTGCTCTTAAGGAACCCACTATCATGCTAAAGCGGGACATATCGAAAGCCTTCGATTCGGTATAATGGCCCTTCCTCGTTCAAGTTATGAGAACAATGGGGTTCGGCACAAGACGGCTGGACTGGATATGTGGCATACTTGCAACTTCATTAACAAGGATAATGGGAATGGGACTCTCGGCAAACCAATACTAAACTGATGTGGACTTCGCCAAGGGGACTCCCTCTCACCGATGTTGTTCTTGCTGGTCATGGAGCCAATGTAGAAGATGTTTGAGATGGCAGCGACACGTGGACTTTTAGCTCCGCTTGCACAAAGAGGGTTGTCCCAGAGAATCTCCATGTTTGCCGACGACGTCCTGATATTCCTCAAGCCACAAGCCATGGATCTGTGTACCTGTGCTGGAGTGCTGTAGCTGTTTGGGGAAGGGTCTGGTCTCAGAGTGAACTTGACGAAGAGCGCAGCTCTCTCGATCCGTTGCACTGCAGAGGAGATGCAGCTAGTAACACAAATCCTGCGCTGCCCGGTAGGTTCATTTCCATGCAAGTACTTGGGATTGCCACTTACCCTCGGGAAGCAGACCGCGGGCCAGCTACAAGGACTTGTCGAGCAACTGGCTTCGTACTTACCAAGGTGGAAGGCTACGAACATGCCTAAGCGTGGCAGGATGACTCTAATCCAATCCATACTCAGTGTCGTACCCCTACATGCAATGATGGCGTTGGACATTCTGAAGAAAACTATCAAGGTGATGGTCAAAATTTGCCGAGGATTCTTATGGTGAGCCTAAGAGGAAGCAAATGGGGGACAATGCTCTGTGTCCTGGGAGGACGTATGCTCGCCACGATGGGCTGGTGGACTCGGCATCTCGAACCTCAACTAGTTAAACATGGCAATGCAGGCCAGGTGGCCATGGTTAAAACGGGCCGGCCCCTCGAGGCCTTGGGCGGAGTTTGAGATAACACTATGAGAAGCGTCAATGCGACTATACAAAGCTGCTACCTGGACCACGGTTGGAAACCTCTGGGAGGATAGGTGGATTGAGGGCCATCGAATGGAGGAACTAGCACCTACCTTATATGCCCGGGCCAGACAAACAGTAAGGGCTACATGCATGGTTCGTCAGGGATTATTGGATGGAGTTTGGGCACTGGATATTGGGCCTGAGGTCACTGGGCAGAGGCCGGACAAATACTTGAGGCTTTGGGTCCAGCTAGCGGAGGTCCAGCTCAACCCAGAGACGGTGGACTCATGTCGATGGGCATGGGACAAGAGTGGTTGGTTCATAACGCATTCGGCCTACGCTGCACGGTTCTAGGGCAGAGAGGTAGCACCAGCTGCTGAGTTTACTTGGGAATCCACAGCTCCGCTATGATGTTGGTTCTTCGCTTGGCTCGCCCTCCGGAACAGATGTTGGACTTTGGACAGACTTGCAAGGAGGGGATTGGATCACCAGGAAAAGTGCCCATTCTGTGACCAAGAGGACGAGACCATTGACCACATCCTTCTGCAGTGTGTCTTTGCGAGGGAGGTGTGGACCCGTGTGTGCCTCGCAATGAATAGGCCAACCTAAATACCGACCAACGGATTAACGCTAATGGAATGGTGCAATGATAAAAGCGGGAGTGCCCTAAGTAGAAAGGATATTAGAGCGGTTGTGATTCTTGTAATGTGGGAGCTATGGAAACACCGGAACGGAATTGTGTTCGATGTGCTAGCCCTTCGACCAGATATGTAACTACTCGAATAGAGGTTGAGGGGAGGGCGTGGATGGCGGCGGGCCTGCTTAAGGGCGACGTTGAGGCCTTTCTAGTGGGATTATCGGTGGGAACAAACGCGAGTAGTTAGCCATGTATCTTAGTGGTGGAGTTGGGGTTGCGTTCTTGTAAAATGTAACCGCCAACGTGGAGGGGCTCTTCACCCCCACTTCTTCTTTAATATATAGTACGCACACTCGTGCGTATTCGAGAAAAAACTTCAATATTCCTGAAGTTAGTTCCTTAAAAGTCTGTAAGTTTTCTTACAAACCTACACTGACATAGATAGCAATTAACGTTGGCAGATACAATGGCATACTCTTGATGAGATCAATTCGTGTGTGTGTGTGTGTGATGCGATGACATATGAATAGAGCCAAAAATTTAAGCCCGAAGAATATGAGTATGTTGTAACATATCTTACTCGTAATTTATATACCAAGCCATTGTGTTAATTATCATGTTGCAAACCTACATTGTTTCTGTATTAATCATGCCATTCTAAAAGGTAAAAGTTATTGGTTCCATAAAATATAGATTTGGGATTTACATATTTATTGACTATATATTTACATATGTATACATTGTTATTGTGGTTTTTAATATATGTTGCAACTTGCAATCAGGTCACACAAGGACTAGCCGTATCGGTACTGCAAGGAGAATCTTACCTTGATGTGATTATGAGGTTAAAACAATCCCGCTGAATTACTCGGATGAAATGCTAGACAGTAATAACCAGACTGTGCACTACATAAATTTGTGGGCAGAAATGGATTTTATTACTACCTCCATGCTAACTATTGTACGTACTTGTAACAATTCTCAGATGGAACATGCCATCATCAAACCTAGACGCCAGTGAGCAGCAGTGGTTGTTTGTTATTCCCGGCCAGGTAACTTGCTACTGTTGGTGAAACTCTCTTTTGCAGAAACACTGATCTTGAATTCTTTATCCTATTTATAGGCCATATCGCGAGCAATGTACTTGTATTTTGCTGACGGGCCTTTGAGGGAAATTACAAAGATTATTAAGGTAACATGACATTTTGATCTTCGTTCATTGTTGTGAGTTATGTTTTAAAACTTGCAAAAGCATTGCTAAGCCTATTCAATCCATTTCTAATGTACCCTAGATTTCACTCCATATCATAAGCAAGATACAAATGGGCAGTACCGACATCTAGGAAAAGAGTTAGAAGTTCATGGATCGAGAATCTGATATACAAATAGGCCCAGTGGAACAAAAAGTCTCGGATTTACTACACTAGATACAATCATGCAGTATATATAGTTAAGTCGGTATAGTTATAGACATCTCATATTTATATTACCCTTTTTTGTCAGAGTTGGATAGAAGAAGTGACACTAAGTGGGTTTCGTGAAATGAGTCATCACGTCAATATTTTCTCCCGTTGCAACACACGGGCATATGTGCTAGTTGAGACATAAATCTGGATCTTTTGAAATGTTTCAAAAGGTTTCCAGAATGAAGTATATATTATTGTAACAAGAAAGTTTATGTTTATGCACTTAGATTACATAAAAGAATATTTGAGTTACAAGTTTAGCGATTGTCTGATGAGTCATGAAAAGAGTTTCTTAACTTGCACCTCCCGAAACACCACTGTGAGTGGTGCGTCTGAGTAGATGTAATCAAAACATGTATGACATGGTGAGATCAAAGATGACATTAAAACTATTTGCCAATATACTTTCTAATGTGATGCTTTAGAGACTATGACTTTTACACTGAAAAGAGTGTCATCAAATCTGTTGAAATGACGCCATATAAGATATGGTATGGTATGCCAAACTATTTGGTCTTTTCTTAACATGGAATATAAGACATAAGTAAAAGTGTTTATGAGTTTATGTCCCAAGTCAGGTAAGTGCTACTTTGTTAGTTATCCCAAATAGTTGGGTATTTCTCTATCACTACGATGAGGCAAAGTGTCTTGCTACAGAGTGCGGTAAATTTTGAAGATTTTTTTTCTGCAAAATAATGAGTGAGAGGACAGTGCAACTCGATGAGATTATAGATTCTTCGTCATCAGGTTGAAGGAAAGAAACACTGAAAGTAGTTCCAGGATTTCCTACCGCGACTGATACGAAAGCCTCTACATGAGATATAGAGACTTCGGTCGAACTTGCAGCAGAACTATATAGGTTGGGCAAACTCATGCAAACCTTCATGGTGTGCATACGAGATATTGTTGAACAAACAATACACCTATAATACACAAAGAAGCGTTGATGGGCCCTAACTCCGAAATTGGCTATAAACCAAAATAATCCGAGATAGTATCCATATACATAATTCAAGTTTAGAACTTGATGAACCCTCCGAAAGACTTAGAGTCTAAAGTATAGTAATGGATCTATAAACCAACAGAGATAAAAATGTTTTATAATGTTTGACCTATTATAAATAGTTAATTTATGACAAGATCAAGGAGTTGATTATGACGAGATTGTCTCATCATAGGAATACTTAAAGTCGGTTCGGATTAAACTAGCAATTACTAAATATTTCAATTATGAGATATAATAGATGGATTTCGAAATGATTCCCATGAGATGGAAATAGAACCAAGGTTGTATATTTGATACGGTCCAAGGTAATTTTGTCAATACAGAGGATGCTAGTAAGTGTGCAAACTCCAAAAGATCCTATAATGATCTAAAGCAAGCATAATTGAGTTGGAATCTTCGTTCTGATGAAATGATCAAAATTTTGATTTCATCAAGGAAAGCGAAGATGCTTGTGTTTACAAGATAGTAAGTAGGAGCATAATAATATTTATAAACAACTATGTGTGCATAACATATTGTTGATTGGAATAATATTCTTGACACAACTTAGGACTTCATTAAATAGTTTTCAGTGAAGTGCTTAGGCAATATAGCCTTGGTATTAGGCATTATGATCTATGAAGATAGTAGTGCCTAATCGGGCTTAGCCAAAATACATATTGACAAGATACTATAAGCAGTTAGTATGAAAAATCCCAAGAAGAGTTTCCTGTCGAAAGTCACATGGAATGAGTTTTAAGCAAGAATCGGTATCCTGAAATACTAATGAGTGAAATACACTTGTGTTAATCACACTTGTGTTAATCATATTCCATGGTATGTAAACAACCAAATATGTCCAGTACTCCAAGTAAGTTCTGAGTAAAGTTACCAAATTGATCAAAGTGTTGATCACAGGACAACAGTGAAATTGTCGTTAAATGCAAAGACGACATGTTTCTCGCATACGGAGAAAATGAAGAAATTGTTGTAAGGAGTTACATCAATACAGGCTCGTTGTAAGTAGTACATCGATAAAATCTTCGTCAGTGCTCCAAGTGATTTTCGATTTCAATTAAGTGATTTTTATTATACGATAATTGGTGGCACAGTAAGTTGGAATTGGTCCAAAAAAGTTATTGTGGTGAATTCTATAACAATAGGCTGAGTATGTTGTTGCTTTAGAAGCAACATTGGAGGGTGATGAATCAAAAGTTCATTTGTGAACTTGGTATGGTTTCTAGATAGTTTGTGCTAATGGAACACTATTTAGAATAATGGTTCCATAGCTCAGTCTAAGGAATCAAAGGTCCTACCAGTGATTCAAGACATACAAAGCTAGTTCCACGCAAATTATGAATTTTATGGAAGCATGAAAGATGCAAGGAGTGCAAAGATACACTCGGATCTGAACTTGTCAGATTCGATAGGACGAAGTCTATACCACAAGCAAAGTATGGAATAACACCGGATTGCCATTGGTGTAAAAGTAAAATGTGCTAACTAGATTATTGACTCTAGTGCAAGTGGGAGTCTGTTGGAAATATGCCCTAGAGATAATAATATTGTATTATTATATTTTCATGTTTATAATTAAGAGTTTATATTCTATGCTATAATTGCTATGATCCTGGAATGTGCGATTCAGTGAAAAACTCATATGCACGTGTGGAATGATAAACGGTCAAACATGATTCCTAGTCTCGCCTCTAAGACTAGCTCAAGTGTTGTTAGTGATCATGTTTTTCGGATCTTAGGATATCGTTAAGTGTAACGATAGACCTAAAACAATTTTGAGAATATGACGTTGGAAGAACGATCATATTGAATCGACCCAAACTTGTTTGTTATACTTTGAGATACAATCGTCACAAGTCAATTGTTATAACTCGAAGAGTTAACGTGTGCTTTAATTCCTTAGATCATGAGAGTATCGTAGTCTCTTCTTACCGTACGATGGACTTTGGGGTTGCTCAAACGTCATCTGTAACACGGTGATTGTAATGACAACTTACAGGTTCATCGGAAAATTTGACAAGGGGCTAGATAGCTCAAGAGTGGGATTTGCTCCTTCGAAGATGGAGAGATATTCTTAGGGCCCTCTCGGTGTGATGGCATCCATCACCGTCTGGCCAGACACAGGTGACTAGGTCACAGGGATGTCAGAACATGTCAACGAGAAAGAAGAACAACTAGTAACGAGGAGACCGGTATAGTGAGCATGAGAATGACTCAAGAGGATACTAATATATCTCACCTCGAGTTTTGTAAAGTATCGCGAAGCAAAGGGAATAGCACATGATAACCAAACGTTCACTCGAATGTCATTCGTGTACTCATATGGATTGATATGGATGTCCACGGTTCCGCTATCGATCATTCAACGACAGGGGTTTTGTTCATGTCTATGTTTTACCAAACCTACAGGGTCACAAAATTAAGGTAATCACGATCTATTGAGTACTAGTGGAGCAAGATTTATGAGGAAATATTTATGAAATATTTTCATTAATGTTAGAAATAGTTTCAAGAGAAACCGAAAGCGTTCTGGGGTTACCGGAAGGATTTTGGGGTTTACCGGGTAATACCGGAAATTAATATATAGGTGAAAAATGTTTCCAGAGATGTTAAATTAATAATAAAAGGCCCTAATAATGATTAATAGGCTTTTATATTTAATTAAATATCAACGGGCCTTAAAAGACCAAGTGGTGGAATGATATTGGGCCTATGTGGCCCAATAGGTGGTGGCGCCCCCTAGCTTGTTGGAGAAGCTAGAGGAGGCCGAATTGGAGGGGGATTCCCCTCCTTGTCCGGCGCAAGGGGGAAGGAATCCTTCCCACCTTGTGGCGCCCCCTCTCCTCCAACCTATATATCCTTGAGGATTTGTCCCATGAGATACACAAGTTTTGGAGCCTCCACTAGTTCTCTAGTTCTAGTTCTAGTTGATCCAATTAGAGCTATATCTAATCCTCTCTGGTCCTCATAATTAGAAGCCCAGTGTGGTTCTAATCTTCTCCCTCTAATTATCCGGCGATGATTAGCTCTGGACGCCGAAGCGCTGCTGGATCATGAAGACCGTACGCTTGGAAACTATGGAGATGATACGTCTCCGTCGTATCTATAATTTTTGATTGTTTCATGCCAACATTCTACAATTTCCACATACTTTTGGCAACATTTTATATGATTTCTTGGACTAACATATTGATCCAGTGCCCAGTGCAAGTTCCTGTTTTCTGCTTGTTTTTTGTTTCGTAGAAAATCCATATCAAACGAAGTCCAAACGTGATAAAATTTTACGGAGAATTATTTTGGAATATATGTGATTTTTGGGAGGTGGAATCAACGCAAACGGAGGCCCACAGCCTCCACAAGGCATCTTGGCGCGACCCCCCTAGCCGCGTGGTGTTGCCTTGTGGGCACACCGTAAGTCAGTTGGGGCTCTTCTTCAGCCGCAAGGAATCTTATATCGAGAAACAAATCGTGTTAAAATTTCAGCGCAATCGGAGTTACGGATCTTCAGGAATATAAGAAACGGTTTTTGGCCAGAAAACAGGAGCGCGAAACAGAAGAGAAACAGAGAGAGAGATCCAATCTCGGAGGGGCTCCTCCCCTCCGGGAGCCATGGCGGCCATGGACCAGAGGGGAAACTCTCCTCCCATCTAGGGGGGAGGCCAAGGAAGAAGAAGAAGGAGGGGGGCTCTCTCCCCCTCTCTCTCGGTGGCGCCGGAACACCGCCGGGGCAACCATCATGACGACGATCTACACCAACAACTTCGCCGCCGTCAACACCAACTCTCTCCCCCTCTATGCAGCAGTGTAACACCTCTTCTCCCCGCTATAATCTCTACTTAAACATGGTGCTTAACGCTATATATTATTATCCAATAATATGTGGCAATCCTATGATGTTTGAGTAGATTCGTTTTGTCCTATGGGTTGATTGATGATCATGATTGGTTTGAGTTGTATGTTTTATTTTGGTGTTGTCCTATGGTTCCCTCCGTGTCGCACAAGCATGAGGGATTCCCGCTGTAGGGTTTGCAATA
This sequence comes from Elymus sibiricus, assembly GCA_039707655.1. Classification (NCBI taxonomy): domain Eukaryota; kingdom Viridiplantae; phylum Streptophyta; class Magnoliopsida; order Poales; family Poaceae; genus Elymus; species Elymus sibiricus. The sequence continues at coordinate 315,281,792 of CM077676.1, forward strand.
CGTTCATAATTCTCTTATAGTGGGCGGCTAGAGTGACAGAAGCTTACACCCGAGTAAGGGGGTTGTTGCGTATGGGAGTAAAGAGGACTTGTTACTTAATGCTATGGTTGGGTTTTACCTTAATGAACTTTGGTAGTTGCGGATGCTTGCTAGAGTTCCAATCATAAGTGCATATGATCCAAGTACGGAAAGAATGTTAGCTCATGCCTCTCCCTCATATAAAATTGCAGTATTGATTACCGGTCTAGTTATCGATTGCCTAGGGACAAATCCTTTTCTTGTGTTACAAAAGCTTTCTACTAAACAACTAACTTTTATTATCTTGCAAATTATTCGTAGTTTTATTTTCGCAAAGTACTCCTAGTTTTATTCTTGCAAAGTAGTTCTAGCATTACACCTACAAAGTACTTCTAGTTTCATACTTGTTCTAGGTAAAGCAAACGTTTAGTGTGCGTACAGTTGTATCGGTGGTCAATATAACTTGAAGGGAATATTAATTCTACCTTTAGCTCCTCATTGGGTTTGACACTCTTATTTATCAAAAAAGCTACAATTGATCCCCTATACTTGTGACTTATCAAGACCTTTTTCTGGCACCGTTGTCGGGGAGCAATAGCGTGGGGTTGATATTCTCGTGTGTGCTTGTTTGCTTTATCTCTAAGTAGTTTTTATTTTTCGTTCTAAGTTGTTTTATATCTTTAGTTATGGATATGGAACACGAAATACCAAAAAAATTAGTTGTACTTGCTACTCATGGAGATGGGGAACCTCCTAAAACCCTCGATGCTGGTTATGTGAAGAATATTAAATATTACTTTGATAATCCTGATAAATCTCCATTCAACTTGATAATGGGGTATACTTTGGATCAACGGGAATACTTTAGGGATTATCGCTTGTCTCTAAAAGGGAAACACTTATGGGATCAAATTGATTATTTGCATTGGTATGCTCGAAATTTATGCTTAAGATATGATTATACTTGTTGCTCTAAGATGAAGGCTCCACACCTTCCCTTTTCATGTAAATTTAATGATAATGAAACCTTGGATTCTTATGCTAATGGTGTATATGATTACTATGATGTGGAACAAATAGAAGAATTTGTTGCTTTTAAGGGTGCTTATGAAATTGAATCTTTGTTTGAAAAGTATGAAAACTATGATGATGCTGTTTACAGATTTGAAAATTATGCTATACTAAAATATTGCTATGAGAATTATGAATACAATGCCTATATTGATGAATTTATTGAGAAAGTCTCCGCTGCCCAAGAAGAGACTAATATTTTGCAGGAACCTATGGAAGAAGAAATTGATGACACTGTGATCTCATTAGATGAAAAAGATGACGAGGAGAGCGAAGAACAAAGGGAGGAAGAGTGGATTAGCTACTCGTGCCCACATTCTAATGAGAGTAACTCTTCAACTCATACATTGTTTAATTTTCCTTCGTGCTTACCGAAGGATGAATGCTATGATGATTGCTATGATCCCTTGGATTCGTTTGAAATATCCCTTTTTGATGAAATTGATGCTTGCTATGCTTGTGGCCATGATGCCAATTTGAATTATGCTTATGGAGATGAACTTGATATAGTTCCTTATGTTAAACATGAAATTTTTGCTATTGCACCCACACATGATAGTCTTATTATCTTTTTGAATTCTCCCAACTACACTATATCGGAGAAGTTTGCACTTATTAAGGATTATATTGATGGGTTACGTTTTACCGTTGCACATGATGATTTTGATGGATATAATATGCATGTGCTTGCTACTCCTACTTGCAATTATTATGAGAGAGGAACTACATCTCCACCTCTCTATGTTTCTAATACGATAAAATTGCAAGAAACTGTTTATGCTATGTATCGGCCTTTATTATGTGTGCATGAATTGTTCTTTTATGACATGCCGATGCATAGGAAGAGAGTTAGACTTCGTCATTGCATGATATATGTTGCTTTGTGCTCACTACTAAATTACAAATCATTGTTAATTAAAATTGGCTTTGATATACCTTGGGATCCGGGTGGATCAATTACTTGAGCACTTTATGCCTAGCTTAATGGCTTTAAAGAAAGCGCTGCCTAGGAGACAACCCGGAAGTTTTAGAGAGTCATTTTATTCTGTTGTGTGCTTTTAAAAAGTTTAAAAACAAAAAAATATAGAGGGGAACCTAAAAACTTTTTCAAAAAGAGAAGCGATTGGAAGGTTATGCATTGGAGAAATGAGGGTCGACCTTGAACACTTGTGTTCATGCTCATGGAAACAATGTAGAATTTTTTATGGAAGTTTCTCGCAAAAATAATTATCCCCTTGTACAAATCCATTGTATTATAAAAATAATGTGCCAAGATTTACCTTTAGGATGTTTAAATTGCTTGTTTGGTGTGTGCTGTGAAAAAAACAGAAACTTTTGCTGTAGTGTTTGAATTTCTATATTTTACTGGAACGTGAAAAAATTCTGAAATTTTTACACAGTACTTCTATGCAAATTTTTTATTTTTTCCTAATTTTTCAGAATTTTTGGAGTTACAGAAGTATATGTTTCATTTGCATCTTTACAGACTGTCCTGTTTTCACAGATTGTTGTTATAATTTCTTTATTTGCGTATGTTTGAAATCTTGTTGAGCCCCATTGACTTGGGAGTCATAGAATTATGATATCATATAGTGGGTAATGTTTGATTATAATTATACAATAATGTTACAGCAGGACATGATGGGATTTGATGTTATATGTACTAACCCCTCTAATAAAAAGTTCAGTTAAGTTTTGTGTGGATGAAGTGTTCGAAGAACGAGTAGGTATCGATATGAAGAGAATAAGGAGAGGCAAGAGTTCAAGCTTGGGGATGCCCAAGGCACCCCAAGTAAATATTCAAGGAGACTCAAGCGTCTAAGCTTGGGGATGCCCCGGAAGGCATCCCATCTTTCTTCGACAATTATCGGTATGTCTCGATTTTTGTTTTGTTCACATGATATGCGTAAATTCTTGGAGCGTCGTGTGCTTTTTATTTTTCTTTTAAATAATGCACCATGCTGGTATGAGATAGTCCTTGGTTGATTTATATAATGCTTCATGTACTTCACTTATATCTTTTGAGTATGGCTTTATAGAATGCTTCATGTGCTTCACTTAAATTATTTGAAGTTTGGATGCCTGTTTCTCTACATATAGAAAACCGTTATTTGTAGAATGCTCTTTTGATTCACTTATATTTATTAGAGTTTGGTCTTTTGTAGAAATAATTAAATTCTCATGCTTCACTTATATCTATTTAGAGAGTCAACAGGAATTGGTCATTCACATGGTTAGTCATAAAATCCTACATAAAACTTGTAGATCACTAAATATGATAAGTTTGATTCCTTGCAATAGTTTTGTGATATTAAGATGGTGATATGTGGGAGGTACTAGTGAATGATTATGGTTTAGTAAGAATATTGGTGTTAATGTTTGTGATTCTCGAAGCATGCACATATGGTCTGCCGTTATGCTAAGAAGTTGGAGCATGATTTATTATTAATTGTCTACTTTATGAGTGGTGGTCGGGGACGAGCGATGGACCTTGTCCTACCAATCTATCCCCCTAGGGGCATGCGTAGTAGTACTTTGCTTCAATGGCTAATAAACTTTCGCAATAAGTATGTGAGTTCTTTTATGACTAATGTGAGTCCATGGATTATACGCACTCTCACCCTTCCGCAATTTGCTAGCCTCTTCGGTACCGTGCATTGCCCTTTCTCACCTCAAGAGTCGGTGCAAACTTCACCAGTGCATCCAAACCCCGTGATATGATACGCTCTATCACACATAAGCCTCCTTATCTCTTCCTCAAAACAGCCACCATACCTACCTATCATGGCATTTCCATAGCCATTCCGAGATATATTGCCATGCAACTTCCATCATCATCATATACATGACTTGAGCATTCATTGTCATATTGCTTTGCATGATCGTAAGATAGCTAGCATGATATTTTCATGGCTTGTCCGTTTTTTGATATCTTTGCTATGCTAGATCATTGCACATCCTGGTACATTGCCAGAGGCATTCATATAGATTCATCTTGTATAGTTTTTATCGAGTTGTAAGTAAATAAAAGTGTGATGATCATCATTATTAGAGCATTGTCCCAGTGAGGAAAGAATGGTGGAGACTGATGAGTCCTCGAAAAAGTGGGGATGAGGTCCATGAGACTGTTCTAAAAAAAAAGCCCAACAAAAAAAGAGAAAAAAATGAAAACAAAAAAATGAGAGAAAAAGAGAGAAGGGGCAATGTTACTATCCTTTTACCACACTTGTGCTTCAGAGTAGCACCATGTTCTTCATATGGAGAGTCTCCAGAGTTGACACTTTCATATACTAGTGGGAATTTTTCATTATAGAACTTGGCTTGTATATTCCGATGATGGGCTTCCTCAAATGCCCGAGGTCTTCATGAGCAAGCAAGTTGGATGCACACCCACTTAGTTTTCAGTTTGAGCTTTCATATACTTATAGCTCTTAGTGCATCCGTTGCATGGCAATCCCTACTCCTCGCATTGACATCAATTGATGGGCATCTCCATAGCCCGTTGATTAGTCGCGTCGATGTGAGACTTTCTCCCTTTTTGACTTCTCCTTATTAATCTCCACCACATTCTATTCCACCCATAGTGTTATATCCATGGCTTGCGCTCATGTATTGAGTGGGAGTTGAAAAAGCTGAAGCGCGTTAAAAAGTATGAACCAATTGCTCGGCTTGTCATTGGGGTAGTGCATGATAAATACTTTATGTTAAGAAGATGGAGCATGACAGGATTATATGATTTTGTAGGGATAGTGTTCTTTAACATTTTTATTTTGAAAGACATGATTGTTTGTTGGTATGCCTGAGTATTGATGTCTTTATATCAAATTATAGACTATTGCTTTGAATCACTCGTGTCTTAATATTCATACCATGGTTAGATTATATGATCAAGATTATGTTAGGTAGCATTCCACATCAAAAATTATCTTTTTATCATTTACCTACTCGAGGACGAGCATGAATTAAGCTTGGGGATGCTGATACGTCTCCGTCGTATCTATAATTTTTGATTGTTTCATGCCAATATTCTACAATTTCCACATACTTTTGGCAACATTTTATATGATTTCTTGGACTAACATATTGATCCAGTGCCCAGTGTCAGTTCCTGTTTTCTGCTTGTTTTTTGTTTCGCAGAAAATCCATATCAAACAAAGTCCAAACGCGATAAAATTTTACGGAGAATTATTTTGGAATATATGTGATTTTTGGGAGGTGGAATCAACGCAAACGGAGGCCCGCGGCCTCCACAAGGCATCTTGGCGCGACCCCCCTTAGCCGCGTGGTGTTGCCTTGTGGGCACACCGTAAGTCGGTTGGGGCTCTTCTTCGGCCGCAAGGAAGCTTATATCGAGAACAAAAATCGTGTTAAAATTTCAGCGCAATCGGAGTTACGGATCTCCAGGAATATAAGAAACGGTTTTCGGCCAGAAAACAGGAACGCGAAACAGAAGAGAAACAGAGAGAGAGATCCAATCTCGGAGGGGCTCCTCCCCTCCGGGAGCCATGGCGGCCATGGACCAGAGGGGAAACTCTCCTCCCATCTCGGGGGGAGGCCAAGGAAGAAGAAGGAGAAGGGGGGCTCTCTCCCCCTCTCTCCCGGTGGCGCCGGAACGCCACCGGGGCAACCATCGTAACGGCGATCTACACCAACAACTTTGCCTCCGTCAACACCAACTCTCTCCCCCTCTATGCAGTGGTGTAACACCTCTTCTCCCCGCTGTAATCTCTACTTAAACATGGTGCTTAACGCTATATATTATTATCCAATGATATGTGGCAATCCTATGATGTTTGAGTAGATTCGTTTTGTCCTATGGGTTGATTGATGATCGTGATTGGTTTGAGTTGTATGTTTTATTTTGGTGCTGTCCTATGGTGCCCTCCGTGTCACGCAAGCGTGAGGGATTCCCGTTGTAGGGTTTGCAATACGTTCATAATTCTCTTATAGTGGGCGGCTAGAGTGGCAGAAGCTTACACCCGAGTAAGGGGGTTGTTGCGTATGGGAGTAAAGAGGACTTGTTACTTAATGCTATGGTTGGGTTTTACCTTAATGAACTTTGGTAGTTGCGGATGCTTGCTAGAGTTTCAATCATAAGTGCATATGATCAAAGTACGGAAAGTATGTTAGCTCATGCCTCTCCCTCATATAAAATTGCAGTAATGATTACCGGTCTAGTTATCGATTGCCTAGGGACAAATCCTTTTCTTGTGTTACAAAAGCTTTCTATTAAACAACTAACTTTTATTATCTTGCAAATTATTCTTAGTTTATTTTCGCAAAGTACTCCTAGTTTTATTCTTGCAGAGTAGTTCTAGCATTACACCTACAAAGTACTTCTAGTTTCATACTTGTTCTAGGTAAAGCAAACGTTTAGTGTGCGTAGAGTTGTATCGGTGGTCGATAGAACTTGAAGGGAATATTAATTCTACCTTTAGCTCCTCGTTGGGTTTGACACTCTTATTTATCGAAAAAGCTACAATTGATCCCCTATACTTGTGGGTTATCAGGAGATGCCGTGCTTTCGGTCTTCCGTTCGAGGGATCGTTCATGAACAGTTCGAGGGACTTCAAGTACGATCTACACCAACTCATCTTCTTCCGCTGCAACTCGGAGTTGGTAACGATCCGATCTAAACCGTTATTCCATCTTCATAGTGTTCCTGGTTGATCGTAGGACTAATTTTTTTTTGTTTTCTACTACGTTTCCCAACACCAGAGCACGAATGGACGTGGCTAGTTCTGAAATAGCTCCGATGAAGAACGTCATTAGAAGGCAATCTGGGCAGTGAAAGCTCCAAACAAAATGAAAGTGGTCCTCTAGGGATTTGCACACAGCCGTTTGCCATCCGGCGTTCAACTTTGTCGGCGTCAGATTCTGACACTGGACGCATGTTGTTTCTGTGGGTGGACTGAAGCCATCGAACATACAATGTTGTTTTGCCCATTTAGTACTGCAGTCTAGGATGAAGTCAAAAGTTTCTTTCTTGTGTGCTTGAGGTGGTCTGATTTCCATTCTCCCTGTCAGTGGTTGTTCGACTTCATGTCACGCTCCAGCGACTGTGATGCTATTGTTATGGCTGTGACTTTGTGGTATATCTGGGATGCTCGTAACTCAGTAAGAAACAATGATGAGTCTCTTCACCCGTGAAGCATTGCAATGAAGATTAAAGCATATCTTGAGCTCATTCTTCTGCATTTGTACAATCCAGCACCTGTTTATAATAGGCGTGAAACCAATGCTTCAAGTCTGCCTGTGTTTTCGCCACCACCAAGTACTACTTTTTTATGTCTGGTGCAGCTATATTTTTTGAGTAGGGTAGAGCTGGGGTTGGTGTGGTGGCACTGGATCATTTTGGTCGTTGCTCTGCTGCTTGTTGTGAATCTTTACTTGGTGAACTTGATCCTGAACTTGCGGAAGCAAAGGCGCTTCGTCGAGCTGTACATCTGGCCCAGGTCAAAAAAAATGACAAGGTCATCTTTGCCTCTGATTGTCTGTCATTGATCCAACGTCTCCACTCCTCAATCCGTGGCAGATCTTCGGTAGGTTCAGTGGTGCCTGATATCAAGTTTGCGTCATACAACTTCACTATGGTGGTCTTCAAGCATATACGTTGGTATCATAATGTTTTAGCTCATGTCTTAGCTAAATCATGTATGAATATTAGTAGTCTTTGTGTTTTTCATTCTATTCTATATTGTATCCGGGAGACTCTATGCAACTGTTTGTTGGTTAATCAATAAAATGTTGATGTTTTTCAAAAAGCTTCATGAAACAAGTCAAAACCACCTATATCCCTTTATCTCCGATCACCATTGTCGGAGTTGAATCCGGCAGATCTCGGGTAGGGGGTCCCGAGCTGGTGATCTTGGCTTAATGGTAATAGGACAAAGAGGGACACGGTGATTTACCCAGGTTCAGGCCCTCTCGAATAGGTAAAACCCTACGTCCTGCTTTTGTTGTATTGATTTTGGATGGGATACAAAGTACGAGATGATATACCTCAAGATCGTACGTGAATGTCTCTAACTCTACGGTCTAAACCCATCGGCTTATATAGGCACTGGGGTACCTAGGGTTACATGTAGGTCGGTTACATCAAGGATAAACATGCCGATGTTTCAAATGTGTCTTGGAGTATGCGCCAAGTCTTCGGAGGATTCCATCTTGAGTATGCCGTGGGACATGGCAAACGTGGCCCACTTTTCGGTTGTCTGGGGATTGTCGGCTCAGCCCATGATTGGGGGTCGACGTGGTTAGTACCCCCTAGTCGAGGACACCGTCAACCATGGCGATGCGAAACTGATAAATAATATACCAAACCTAGATGCCAACTAGGAACACTAGCATGAAGATCATCAGCAGGTCATCACGGAAATCAACGATTTTGATTGCTAGTCAAGAAAGGATTCAGTCATTCTGTGCTACATCGGCAGTCAGACTATTACGAACGTCAATTTCAAAACCTAAACTCCATATTAGTATTACATCAGGGGTGGAGGATCAGGGGGCTGCGGTCAGATCGGGAAGCCCGAGATGATGAACAAATGTGGTATGCTGTCTCAAAAACAAAAAGGGGCGTGCGCTCAGATTGGAAAGACAAGATGAGGATTTGCAGTGTATTAGATGAAAAGTCTAATGTGCACTTTCAATGGATGGTTAGATTAGATTCGTACCCCAAACTCTTTTTATGGAGTACCGGGTACCATACAAAGTCTCTCTTTTGGTTTTGGGTGATTGTTTATTGTTCGCCCCGCAAAAAATAGGCACTGAAGGGGTATTGGGATGAGTTAGATCCCTTTAAAACTCAATGGTGGCAGGTTTTTAAGCACTAAAGATTTTTCTGTATGGATTAGACATGGTCCCGTTTAGGAGCAATTTCCTCTTACCTTCTCTTTTTGTATGGGATGTAAGAATATAAAAGTTATTCAGACCCATTACTTATAATAAAATCAACGGCTTAGATCTATTATATACTCTTATTTTTCATGGTAAAATGGGGTAGGAGGGACCATGTTAAAAAACCTCGAGGGGGGTTCTTGTGAGGAAAAGAGAGTACGATAGATCACACCCGTACCTAGGCATATCCGTTGCAAGAAATTACCAGAATACTCCTACACTGAAATTCACTCTAAGATACGAGGGGAGGCATCGCCGGAGCTTCTCGGGGATCATTTGTACATGCCAAATCTACTTACCAAACAACTAGAAACAAGACACGCAAGTCATCACAAGCTAGCAAAAGAGTCCGTGCGTTGCAACGGGTAGAAAATAAATAAATATGTAGCTCGGTCTATGGGGGAATAGTGAATCATGATCATGTTAATGCAGATCACATCCCGAAGGGGAAGTGATGCTATGACCTATGTCTTTGTAGGGAGATTGATAGGACGGTTTTCTATGTGAAAATGTATGTTTTTCATGAAATGTTGTTGGTACTTTTGAGTACTTCTAATATTCTTTTGCTACTTGCAAAGTTGTTTGAGTGGTAAATTATTTTTCAGATTTGTAAGCAATCCAAGATTCCAATACATGTTGAAGAATAACTTGATTAATGATGGAATCATGTATGACTATTATGATACATTAATCTCCAAATACAAATAAAATGTCATACACGATCCTACCTAATCAGATATTGATTACTTAATGAAGAATTTGGAAAGCTAGAGGTAAGATAACACGTAACATGTCGGTGCAGCAATTAGCATGATATATGCACCAACTAATTAAGCTCGTGGGGTGAATAATATCCATCTGAAATCCAAATCAAACTTTCATTCTCTACTCTTGCAAACATTTTAGCACACTCGTATGCCAAATACTTGTAATAAAATAAAAATATCCATGAACACTTCCAATGGGTACATACATACATACGTACGTACAAACATACATACATACATACAATTCTTTAATATTAACGATTTAATCGAATCGGCGTGACAAATAGAAACAATTTGTTTAAGGGGAAAAGATGTATTGAAAATAATTAATGATGGAGTCATGTATGACTATTATGATACATTAATCTCCAAATACAAATAAAATGACATAAACGATCCTACCTAATCAGATATTGATTACTTAATGAAGAATTTGGAAAGCTAGAGGTAAGATAACACATAACATGTTGGCGCAGCAATTAGCATGATATATGCACCAACTAATTAAGCTCACAGGGTGAATAATCCATCTGAAATCCAAACCAAACTTTCATTCTCTACTCTTGCAAACATTTTAGCACACTGGTATGGAAAATACTTGTGATAAAATAAAAATATCCATCAACACTTCCAATGGGTACATGCATACGTACGTACGTACGTACATACATACATACATACATACAATTCTTTAGTATTATGATTTAATCGAATCGGCGTGACAAATAGAAACAGTTTGTTTAAGGGGAAAAGATGTATTGAAAATAAGCACACTTTTACACCTTCTATTTTCTGGGGCCAAAGAAAAATATCCTGCCAAACATATACCCCAAATTACGGGAATGAGGTCAAGTACTTATCTTCTTCATATGTACTAATTTACAGAAACAATATGGAAGTGAATATCAATTATGTGCATATCTTCCTTGGCTGAGATACATCAGAGTTCACACGATGATAAGCATGAATAAAATAAGGAATCAGAATAGATTGTACAATCGATTGAATGGAACCTACACAAGCAATAAAGTAGGTTTGATATTTGTGAACTAATTCTCAGTGTCTTCTGTCGATAATGAGTGAGCTAATTTTTCCTTAGAGATTCCCTTGCATGGTACACACCTGTAATGCATGGTAATAGTCCCTCCTAATCATTTTGAGTTTGTTTTTTGTCAATATTCAGACTGAATTCTAACATGAGAGACACTTCTTTAATTAGGCGATGAAAAATTTCAGAGATGACGATTTATGTTCAGTAAAATCTGAATAAATATGAAGATATTTTTTTCCTTCTCGATCGATCGGTAATAAGTATTCTCTCCTATTTCGTTTTTAAATATGAAGTCTTATTTCCCATTGTAGTACAGCGTCCTCCTTTAATAAGCCTCTTCTCTTCTTTCCCATTGGCACATGTGTCCGTTTAATTGCACTAGCAGCGTACTCCTTTAATAAGCCTCTTCCTAGTGTCAAAAATGATTTTAGCGTACTCCTTTAATAAGCTTCTTACTAGTGTAAAAAATGATTTTGTATTTTGGGACGAAGGGAGTAGATTTTAGTTTGCCGGACTCATTCTCTTGCTCCGTTAGCTCTGTGGTAAGTCGTTCGAAATCCTCTCCTTATTCTGTGCTTAGTGCTTCCCGAGCCGGTTTATTGAGTTGATGGTACCAAGTAACAGTAGACGTATATACAAATCAGTGGGGTTGGCTTTAAGGGGGCGATGTGGTACAATTCAATAGACGGACCAACCGTGGGTATGCACACCAGCCAGTCTAATTTAGATGGTTCGAGGGTTCAAATTCTCAGAGCAGCAAGTATTTTTTTGCGTTTTGTAGGCCCAGCGAAGCGTAAATTTTGCAGGCCCAGTAAAGCCAGCGATGGACGAAGGATGAGGCCCAGCAAAGGTCGTACGGGATAAAAAGATCAAGCGACTCCATTAAAGACGTGCGCAGGGGGAGTGGTACCAAGCGGACAAAAATTTAGTAGGAAGAAACAATCATCATCGCTTTAATAGTAAAAATAGTAGGTATAGAAGAGTTACTCAGACCCACTACTTATAATAAAATCGACGGCTTAGATTTATTATATACTCTTACTTATTTTTCATGTGAAAAAAGGGTAGGAGGGACCATGTTAAAAAACCTCGAGGGGGGTTCTTGTGAGGAAAAGAGAGTAGGATAGATCACACCCGTACATAGGCATATCCGTTGTAAGAAATTACCAAAATACTCCTACATTGAAATTCACTCTAAGATACGAGGGGAGGCATCGCCGGAGCTTCTCGGGGATCATTCGTACATGCCAAATCTACTTACCAAACAGCTAGAAACAACACAGACAAGTCATCACAAGCTAGTTAATTAAGAAACTAGAAACAAATAGACCACATCGAATCCATCTAGGAGAATCTTAATTAGTTTAACGCTAGCTGCGGCGGAGGATCCTACTAACGCATGCTTGCTTGCATGCGAGTGTCCCATCGATGGTGCTTGAAGATTCTTAGCTATTGTTGTTGCCGTCAAGCTGGCCCAGAATCGGCTTTGTCATATCAATTGGGTTACTTGGACTGTTTCTATCTATAGCTTTTCTAGTTATTTCATGTGAATTTCAGCACTTGGGTATCCTCAACATCATCAAAACTCTCTATAGCTCCAGCTCAAAAACCTTTTTCTAGTACTGATTGGGATGCTCTGATTCGCTGTACGCGGCTTCTTGTTTCAAGAACTATGCCCTGCTAGTTTGCGAAAATGACGAGTGTTATTACAGTAATTCTAAATTGTACAAGGTATATTTGTATTCGCCACATATGTGTTCCCCATTGGGGGAATCGACATGTAGTTAGTCGTAATAAGTTGCATGATTCACGACATGTATAATAATGTTGAGTCATGAATACTACAACTTTTGATGTTTGCCACGCCCATGTCTCCTATTATTGTAGTTGTCGGAAACATGTGCATATTGGACTGTGAATGGCGGATATTGCTATAAGTGATGGGCCCTACGTCAAACATATTGAATTTGCATGAGTAGTTTACCACCTTGATTTTTCCCATGGTAAATTTGCTTTTATCTGGGGGGGGGGGGGGGGGGGGGGGGGGCACGTCATATTCTACACACTTTGACAACATAAAATTGAAAACCAAATCAATACTTTTTTTCCAGAAGAAACTTCCGATCTATTCATCAAACATCATGACAGTACAAAAAACACTAGAAATAACAAAGATTACATTCATGTCCGTAGACCACCTAGCAAACCAATATTAAACACTTGGATTTGTTCAAAGGCAGAAGGGAGGTCATATAATTTGGTTCCTCAACTATTGCAGAGTATAGGTTCCGGCCCTCAACTCAAACACCGGGAGTGATTGGTCCCCTTAGTGTGAAAATCATCTAGGTTCCATGCTTTGCCTATTGAAAGAAGTTTTAACAAACAAGAAAAAAAGAGGTTTCAACAATGGTGTGGTGGCGGTTTTACATACGTAGCGACATAGTTACCATAAAAGATTGGAAAATTAGATAGTACAAAAAAAGTAAGTTTAATTTCTTTGAAAATCCAATTAGTTCAAAAGGAAATTGGAGAAACACAAAAAAAAATTAGTAAAACTTTATTAAAGTGAAGTTCTGCAAGAAATCTGGGAATATGTAAAATTGCAGGAATACTTTAAAATAGCAGGTTAAAATATGGATCTTCCAAAAACAATAGTGAAAATATTGGGAATCTAAAAATGTAAATGGAAAAAATAACTTTTCATTTTACATGGTATTTCAATTTTTCAATTCTCGAGTAATTTTAGAATTCATAGAAAAATTGGAACCTACCAGAATATTTAGCCCCCCCCCCCCCCCCCTTTTTTTTTTTTACTTTTCCATTTTTACTTACCATTTATTGTTCCCATTCTTGTTTTGTGTATAGGCGAGGCTGCCACCACATCAATTTCAATATTGTAAATGATAAAATCTACATGGTTCTCACACTCGAAGGGTTAAGAATTTAAAAATATCAACAAAAAAATATAGACATTCCAAACAAAAGTTACTGCAAACTATTGGGATTAAAAAAATAAAAATAAAGAAAATAATAACTTTTGGAGTATACACATTCAATGACATTTCAAACTTTTCTTATTGTTAAGGGTTGTGCATGGATCAGATTGTAATTTTTATTTCTTCTGGGGATCTTTGCACTGTTCTTGTTATTAATTGATCAAAGGACTTTTTTTGGGAGAAAACACTATTTTGAAATTGTTAAATATTTTGTTTTCCGCTAAGCTTTAATTTTTACCATTTTACCCTTTTCCTCAGAAAAATTATAGGTGGGACTGCCACGGGTGTGGAACCGTCACAACATCATCATCGTCCAGGTTGTTCTCATACTTGAAGGACTAAGATTTTTTTTTTGGTATTGAAGTTGAAATAACCAAACTTAGACAGATAAGGTAATAATTGAAGATAAGAACTACCCCCTCCGTCCCACAATGTAAAACGTTTCTATAAGTTAGCTTGTAAAACGGAGGGAGTATTTTTTTTCCCCCTTAGAACATAGAGAAAAATTGTAATGTATTGGATAGGGTACAAGCTGCTCTTGTGGGTTAAGCACATGTTTTGTAGCGAGAAGCTAATGTCCCTTCGTCTCTTCCGTCGCTTTTTTTGGCAGGGATCGCCTTCTCCGTCGCTGATGCAGTATTAGTTTGGATTTGAAAGGAGAGATAGTTCCAGTCTCTCTCTAGCAGTGCTATAGAACTTCTAGAATGTCAAAATTTCAGAACAGACAAACGAGTCAGTAAGAAGGTATACGATCCATTTCATATTCTTCGTGCTCTAACACCTGTGACTTTTTGCAAAAAATAAATAAATTCTACTACATGTGACTTTTTCCCTTTGACAATAAAAAGTTTGAAAACAAATAGTGCTCTCCGTAGCTGCCACTTTCGTATGTTAAAAAAAAAAGGTGCCACTTTCGACTAGACGATGCATAAGACAACCAACAAAAATAGTCTAAGAAGCACATTCAAAAAGTAAAATAGTCTAAGAACCACATTTTAATTAAACAGTGACAAAAGTACCCCTCGCCGGAATTTGTCAAAGAAACCCCTCGCCGGAAGGGGACCTAACTGCCGGCCGGTCGGCCGATGCCTGGTGTCCGGCGACCTCGGGAAGCTCGTCACCTCTGACAATGGCAATGGGACGATGGGCCGGCAAGGCCACGGGTCACCTTCTTGTTCCCGCGCTCGTAGCAAATCAACCTCTGCCGCCGCCGGAAAACAAATCATAAAAAAAGAGCAGATTTTTATCTGCTTGCCCTTCTTCTCCGTTCTTCCCAGTCCAATCCAATCCAATCGGAGAATTTGCTTCGCCTCGCCGGTCTATAAGTACCACTAACCGGCCGCGGCCGGCTCAAAGAAGGAATTCCTGGTTCCGATGGCCCCTACGTCGGCGGCGCGAATAGAGGAGGAGTGGGAGGAGGGCACGGGCGAGAGCTCATCGCCGCCCAGGTCCTCCGCCGCCCACGAAGAGCTGCGGCGCAAGATATACGAGCGCCTGGTGCAGGCCGGCAAGCAGGGGGACTCTGATGATGCCTCGTTCCGGGACATGCTCTACGCCCACTTCGACAAGCTGCCACACAGGTACCTGACGGACCTGGGTGAAAGCAAGGCCGAGGATGTGCTGCTCCACCGGGAGGTCCTCGACGAGTGCGCTCACAACGGCAACCAGGCCGTCTTCCGAGCTCGCTTCCTAAAGGTACCCACCCCATCCGCTTTTCGCTTTGCAATTCATCCCCAAAACTAGCAAATTCCTCCCGAATCGCATACGTATTATCGAAAACCCTGGATGGATAGCTTCTGCAGTATACAACAACCAAGTCCTTAAACCTAGTGTTGCGCGAAAATATTTCTTGCAAACACCTGGTGTGGTGTATTATTTACTCGTAGAATTGAGGTTTGGCTAGATTGGACACAAAAATTGTAAAAAGGACAATTTGTTACTCCCTCCGATCTATATTAATTGTTAACTCCCACTGATCCACATTAATTGTCGCTGATTTGTACTAAATCAGCGACAATTAATATGGATTGGAGGGAGTAGTATTTTCACAACTCTGTTGATCTACCTTGATGGGCAGTACATGGCAGTTCAACCGGAATGGGGGGATACCAGTCCCAACTCTGATACATATCAGAGGTTATTGGAAGACCTCACTTTGGAGAGGATACATGGCGCCGACACCACGGGCTCTATGTCTTCTCCGTCAAGGTCATTCACTTTCAATCGTACCATGACTTGGCTTTGTTATCGTTGCTAGCTTCTTTTTGTATTTCACACCAGTTGTTTTCACTTCTAAGTGCTATTTTTACCTTTGTCAAATACGACTATACGAGACCAGTGGCTGCGATTTGTCCTTCCTCCAATAAGTCATCCTCTCCAAGTGCTTCCAGCTTACAGTGTGTACTTGTTTGGTTTATGAATTTTAGTTAAAATGCCCTCTCAATTCTCCACAGGGATTCAGAACCTGCCCTTCTTCATGAGATCATCTTCTCTTCCCTCGACAAGCCCAAGCTCCTTAGCCGGGTAATGTCAATGTTTTAAAAAAAAAAAAAAAAACATGACCAGGGGGGCAATTTTTTCTAGAATTGTCTTGATACCCAATTTCATATAGCTTGCTTTTCACATTTGGCATGCCAAGTTTCTTATGAGAAATAATTGTTCAACAGCTAACTGCATTGCTCTCTGAAGTTGGACTGAATATTCAAGAAGCTCATGTTTACTCCACAAATGATGGCTTTTGTTTGGATGTTTTTGTTGTTGATGGGTGGAAGACAGAGGTAAACTTTTAGCATATGTATACGAAGGTTGGACTGTTTATGACTTTCTTCAGATATTATATTTATGCTGTGCATAGCATTTGACTATAATATCTCCAGAATTAATTAAAGAATCTTGCCAGTTTGCAGTGCTGCTGACTACAACTACTACCTGCTTACGTTTCTAAGAAACTATGAACTACTCCCTCCGTTCCAAAATAAGTGTCGTGGTTTTAGTTTAAATTGAACTAAAACCACAACACTTATTTTGGAACGGTGGGAGTATTAATCTCTATAATTACATTCTCTTGCATATGTCATCTTGATATTGTACATGCAGGAGACAGAGGCATTGATTGCGACAATTGAGGATACATTAATGAGAAAAAATGTATGATGCCCTTTTCCATGTAACTTAAGTAAATGCAGTATTATGTGATATCTGCACCTTCAGTTAAGATGCCATCTCTAACATCTCCTTCCAGATCGAGTTAAATTGTCCCCATGTAAATATGTAGGGAGCACCACCTAACTCAGCAAATGCTTCATCCTCGGAGAAAATACTTGAGCTACGGGAACAGCTTGTGGATTGTGAAATCGACTGGAGCATGCTAGCTGTGGGGGAAAAGATCACATCTGGGTCTTCTGCAGACTTGTAAGAACTGCTCGACACTTGACAGTATATGTCCACCTTAGGGTTCATTTACTTGAAGTGCCCATTATGCCAATTTCACTTCTAGCCTGACCAGTGTACTCCTCTAGCCTCTGTAGACCTATCTAGGCATGCTGGCTTCTGCTGACAGGAAACGTTGGCATTTCACTCACATCTATATGAATGGCAGACGCCTTCCTTTTCCTCTAAAAACAATACAAGAATATCGTGAACCTACATTTGCTTTTGGTAAGCAAGGCCACACTAGGGTCCAACAGATCTCATTCTTTCTATTTCACAGATATAGAGGAACACATAGTAGTTTGGATGTTTGTATAAAGATACTCAGGAGCGCACATCACAACAGCCCTTCAGAAGTTGAGTTCTTGCAGCAGGCGCTCATGCTAAGGCAAGCTTTCTGCGGCCATTACTGAATGATCAGTTATGTTTTACTCTGACTGATTCGTGATATTTTGCATCCAGGAGAGTTAAGCACGAAAACATCCTTACATTTTATGGGGCATGCACAAAGCATCGAAAGTATTGTGCCATTGTAACAGGTACCATTAATACTGCCAAAAGAATATTATGGATTGTAATTAACTCTGCCATGATTGCTACTCTTTAGTCAGTTGCACATTGGAATACTCATACTACCAAAAAAATTGCATGATGCAGTACAAAACCATTGTCATGCACGGATGCACCTGAGATATCAGCTACTGCATTGCTGTGATTGTTTTACGAAACTATGTTTGTTATTTGGATTGTAACTTATGGTTGAATCTGAAGTCGGGTAATGTACATCTTGGTCATGTTTGCGAAGCAACTTCTGATTGAAAATTTGTGAAATTTCATCGCTCGAGTTTTTAAGCCGCACGAAACTATAATCATGTGTAGACTTGTTTTTATGCCCACTGTATGCTTAACAGTTTCTAACTTGCTGCTGCTCCTGTCAAGTCTGCTCATAGCTCACAACTTGCTAGCTTGATGGGCAGGAAAAATAAACGCTTTGCTATTGTGTTTGACTGTGTAATTGGATGTGTCTCTTGAATCCATTTCAGATAGTTTCTCTCTCCTGTATTCTTTCTTTATACAATTATGTGATACGCGATTATAGGGCTCTCTTTTCATTCAAGCAACCAGATTCCCTTTAGATACCAGCGCCAGGGATTCAAATTTCGGTCAAATTTTGTTCGAAATTCGCGAAATCAACGATTCTCGTTCAGGGGCGATAAAAGTTCAGTTTCGGCCAAAAATATCGATTATTTTGAAAAAAATTGCTTGGTTAAGACGGCTTCGAGCAGTTGTGCATCATGTTATGACTCTGGGTGCAATGGTTAACTTAAACAACTCTATGCTTCTGCGATCCTGTTTCGAACCCCCATAAAGCATAAATTTCCCTGAATTTTTCTTTTATTTTTCATAACTTGGTAGAAAAGGTAGACCAAAATTGTGTAGGTCTTAGAGCACGAACTGGAGATAAGATGGCTGAGTTATATGGAAGCAAACCACCACAATGGAGTAAACTTTTTGGTGCCGTTATAATGCTTACATATAAATATATTATCAGGTACTGAATTTGAATTTAGCCAAAAAATGATTTTGTTTCCAGAATTTTCGTTAATTTCGTGAAATTTGCGACTATCGGTCAGGGGTGAAAAACTCCAGAAATGAACTGAAATCTCTGACCGTCACTACCTAGCTAGGCTCCCCCATCCCGCCTAACAGACCCTTCAGGGCTAAATCGCGGTGACTGGAAGCCTAAGCAGTCCCCTAGCCTGCTTTTTAGAATACTGTGCATGATTCTGTCTTAGACTCTTGTTTATTTATTGTGATTGTTGAATGAGTGTGTTGCGTATTTTTAACATAGCCCACTCTTTCAAGTAAACTCAGCTTTTTTTTCTCGAACACACAATGTGATGTCTTTTCACCTAGTATGCTCACCTTTTTCTCTTGTGTTAATTTTGTTCCTTTCAGAATACATGCCTGGAGGCGATTTATATGAATTTCTACACAAGCAAAATGATGTTTTAGACCTCCTTCTGATTCTAAGGATTGCTATGAGCATCTCAAAAGGAATGGAATGTATGCACCAGCATAACATAATCCATAGAGATCTGAAGACTGCAAACATTCTCATGGGCGACAATCATGTAGGCATACTTATTCAAACTATCGAAGCTATTGGTCCTGAGAATCCGAGGGTCCATTTTCTTCTGCTTTTCTAATGTGGTATAAAAGCTAGAAAATATATAAAAGCATTGCAGTGGTTGATTTTTTAGTCCGATGGGGCTGCTTTGTTACAAGCACATTCTTTAAACACGTAAAGGTTTATAGTTCACATCTGGCAAACTAGCAATGGCAGATAACGTTTTAAAGCTCAAATAAATTATACAGTAATAAGTAGCAAAAAAAATGGAAATATAATTCCATTCAGGAAAACTTTCGTTACTTAAGAACTCGATATCAATATATATTTGTATGTCTTAAGACAAATTAGTTGCTCTTAAGAATATTTTATTTTTTAAATTGTGATTTTAATTAGAGAAAGGTGTGATGGCTCCCGGGTGCCCCTACACCCTCATGAACAGTAAATTAAAAAAATGAAACCAAATAAAAAAAAATCTAAAACTTAGGGGGATCAAAGATGATCAAACTTTTGATGTTCTTGCAAATTTTCAGCCATAAATAACACTCGAGGAGCCCTCACCAAAAACAAAATTACTGCTCAAAAGTGCACATAAACTTTGAACACTGATTTTGTTTTTTTAGGTGAGGGATCCTCGAATTTATTTGATGCTGATACTTTGCAAGAACGTCGAATGTTTGATCATGTTTGATTTTTCAAAGTTTCAGATTTTTTTTCATTTTTTTTTTGAATTTACTGTTCATGGAGGGTGTAGGGGCACCCGGGTGTTGAAAATCCTGTCTCTTTTAATTATCTTGTGTCACAAACTTTAACTTTTGTGTCCCTAAGCATATAAGTTGTGGATCTACTTCTGGAAAATGATGATAAATATTTCTTCAACTGATGTAAGCTCACCTGCCTAGTCATTACCTATTAAGTTGTGGATCTACTTCTGGAAATAGGTTGTGAAGATTGCAGACTTTGGTGTGGCTCGAGTTGGTAGTCAGGAGGGACAAATGACGGCTGAAACTGGAACTTACAGATGGATGGCACCTGAGGTAGGGTTATTAATTTTCCTGTTACTGTTTGAAAGTGTTTTCTTTAATTTTAAGAAACTTTTAATGTTTAGTTTTGTTCGGTCTACCTGGTCCTTCCTTGTTATATTCTGTACCAAAACTCCCAACCAATCTTTTGCTTGCTCTTTATCTCTTATGTTTCTCATGGCAAGTTCAAGCGACAAAGATCATCACCGGAATGTAACATGCCTCACTTTGCCTTGTTTTCTAACTTCTCATGGCGATGGGAAACATCATGTTCTGAATCATTGTGTAACCAATTAGTAATTTTTTGCCATAAACATGATTCACAAAGGCACGGTTCAGTGCTGGGGAAACCTATCAGATCCTAGTAGCAAATATGGGTGGGTTACAAATTAATGAGGGGTTATTTCTTCTGCAACTTGTCCATAAAGGAGTGATGAATCGGCCAGTGCTAAATGTAAGAGGTACATGGTCCATAAAGATGTCAAACTTCATAAGTTCCCCCAGGCAGGGTCCAGGAAAATGGTTTTATGGGACCACCTTGAGAGGTTTTGGTCAAACAGTGCCATTTAGACATCTTAAATTCCTTCTCCTTGAACTGAGATACATGTTCTGTACCTAATTCACGGCAACAACTGACAAACATGACATCTCATTTTGTCAAGGAAAAAAGTTGCAACTTTGGAACTGTCTGCGTGAGCTGAGATAAAAATTTCACAGGTTGCTCCTGAGATTTTATTTTTTTCACGAGAAGCTCATAAGTGTTGTTTATCTTAATAGATTATTAACCATAAGCCTTATGATCACAAAGCGGATGTATTCAGCTTTGCTATTGTTCTATGGGAATTGATTACACTAAAGGTATGCGCTGGTGTCAAATACATCTTGAGCTTACATCCGAGTTGTTTAAACTTCTGTACTATGTTGGCTATAGGTAACAGACTAACAGTGAAGTCGTAATCATGCTGTAGGTCCCTTATGATAACATGACACCCTTGCAAGCTGCATTGGGAGTGAGGCAGGTACATCACTGATGTTGGCTATCCCTGGATGAACTCAATGTTCATCTTAGTTCAGATCCCATTATTTCAGAGACTCTTATTGTTTCTTCTTACGCTGTGCTGGCCTTGCGATAGGGATTGCGCTTGGAGATCCCGGCAGGTGTGCACCCGGGATTGTCTAAACTGATCGAGCAGTGCTGGGATGAAGATCCTGATATAAGACCTGTTTTTGCGGAGATCATTATACAACTTGAGGACATCTTACAGCAAATTCAGGTAGAGGTAGAAACTCAGGTTGCCTTCGAAACAAGTTCTCTGCAAACAACCAATCTTCACTTGAGCATTTTCTTTCTGCAGATGCCCAAGGGAGGCCATCGACGTTCTAGAGCAAAAATGCAAAAGAAATCACCGTGATAGAAGAAAGAAAAGAAGAGAAAGAAAGAAAAAACGGCCGTGTGCATCAAAAGCGATGCAAAGGCCCGGGGTCGACCTCCTTTTCGAAAGAAAAAATACAAAAAGATTTGTTTTCGACTTAAGGAGCATCACTCCCAATTTAAATTGCTGAAAAGGTGATAGAGCACCCACAACCATGCCAAAGGGTTCACCTCCCCTTTACGGCATGCTCGGTTTAGCAGGGATCTGCATGGATCAAAGGGCATTGGAAGGGAACTGGGCTAAATCCCTGCCAAAGCGAGCAGGCCCTTGAGAGGTTTCCATCCTTGCACCATAGCGGTAGCAGAAAGCTGAAACTAGAAAGATTACCTGGTAGCTTTGTGCAGTCTCCCCAATTCCAACAGGACGCCGACATGCCGTTGCGTGTGATAGGGTTAGAATGTCCTCTCATTTTCGATTTGTATGTGTGTGTGTAGTAGCGTTTGTAACAGTTTCTCGCAGCTTGTAGTTCCTTTTTCCCATTTGAGAAGAGAAGATGTATGTATAGACTGTATATGCTGAAGGTGAAGAAAGCATCAATTGCAACATTTTTGGGATGGATGTATTTGTGTGATCTCTCGTGCAGATATAATAGAACGGAGTACGAAAAAACAGCCTTCTCTCGCTCGTTGACTTCCTGAGTTCAGAGTGTTTAATCCCAGTTTTGTGAACAAAAATCACAAGCCGACCTTAGCTCAGTTGGTAGAGCGGAGGACTGTAGTCGTTGCGGATAAATCCTTAGGTCACTGGTTCGAATCCGGTAGGTCGGATATCTTTTTTCTTTTCGAGAACGTTTTTTTTTAGAGGGGTGAACGAATTATTTGGGTGTGTAAAATGGCAAACAAAATTGCACGATACAAATCAGACCCCTCCTATTTCCAGTGCTTGGATGCATCGTCATAAGATTTCACTGTGTCAGTGCCAAAGGAGCGAGCAGGCTTGCGGCATCAGCTCCGGATGGCAGCGCGGTTAGACCCTTGGCAGCGTATCCAATCCAGGTCGTGTGGCGGTTCCCTCATCGATGCTTCCTGGACCTGGAGCAGCGAACCGGGACGCGTTGCTCTGATGGGGTCTGGTGCGTGCGCAGCGGAGGATGGATGCCGAGAAGGCTGCACCGGGACGGCTCGCGACAGCGCTCTCGTCGTTGCAATTGTAGGTCCTCGGGCATCTCCACCGACGATGGCGGTGGGGCCAGTCACAACCAGCCTGCGGCGACGATGACAAAGAGCGTGCGTGGCTCGCGGGCGACAGACACGGGACGTGCGACAGGTCGGTGCGACCGTGCGAGTGTGACACATGGATGCTTTGCACAATGGCGGCATATGACATGTGGGTGCGAGAGAGGATTGATGATGTGAGGCATCACACATGGCGGTGGACGGCGGGTTATCTGGCACTGACTAGGCCTTCCTGTCAGTTTCACTTACCTGGATGATCGGTGTTGTGTCCTGATCCTCCATCAGGACGGCTCGCAAACAATGTTAGGTGCTTAGGGAGGTGCTTAAAAAAATAAACCGGGTTTTTCTGAAGCACCAATGTCTATTTCTACAGGAGAGACGCCTAATTAAGCGTCTACCATTTACAAATAAGCACCGATGCTTCAAAAAACACTGATTTATTTCCCTAAGCATCTCCCCTAAGCGCCTTGCATTGTACAAGGCCTCAGAGCAACGCGTCCCCGTTCGCTGCTCCAGGAAGCATCGATGAGGGAACCGCCACACGTCCTGGATGCTTAGAGAAATAAATCAGTGTTTTTTGAAGCACCGGTGCTTATTTGTAAATGGTAGACGCTTAATTAGGCGTCTCTCCTATAGAAATAGACATTGGTGCTTCAGAAAAACCCGGTTTATTTTTTTAAGCACCTAGCATTGTACAAGGCCTGATGGGGTATGGTGCGTGCGCAGCGGAGGCTGGATGCCAAGAAGGCTGCACCGGGACGGCTCGCGACAGCGCTCTCGTCATTGCAGTTGTAGGTCCTCGGGCATCTCCACCGACGATGACGGTGGGGCCAATCACAACCAGCCTGCGGCGACGATGACAAAGAGCGTGCGTGGCTCGCGGACGACAGACACGAGACGTGCGACAAGTCGGTGCGATCGTGCGAGTGTGACACATGGATGCTAAGGCTTGCACAATGGCGGCATGACATGTAGGGTGCGAGAGAGGATTGATGATGTGAGGCATCACACATGGCGGTGGACGGCGGGTTATCTGGCACTGACGAGGCCTTCCTATCAGTTTCACTTACCTGGATGATCGGTGTTGTGTCCTGATCCTCCATCGGGACGGCTCGCGAACAATGCTAGGTGCTTAGGGAGGTGCTTAAACAATAAACCGGGTTTTTCTGAAGCACCAATGTCTATTTCTACAGGAGAGACGCCTAATTAAGCATCTACCCTTTACAAATAAGCACCGGTGCTTCAAAAAACACTGATTTATTTCTCTAAGCATCCAGGACGTGTGGCGGTTCCCTCATCGATGCTTCCTGGAGCAGCGAACGGGGACGCGTTGCTCGTGCGCAGCGCGGGCTAGATGCCGAGAAGGCTGCACCGGGACGGCTCGTGACAACGCTCTCGTCATTGCAGTTGTAGGTCCTCGGGCATCTCCACTGGCGATGACGATGGGGCCAGTCACAACCAGCCTGCGGCGACGATGACAAAGAGCGTGCGTGGCTCGCGGGCGACAGACACGAGACGTGCGACAGGTCGGTGCGACCGTGTGAGTGTGACACATGGATGCTAAGGCTTGCACAATGGCGGCATGACATGTGGGGTGCGAGAGAGGATTGATGATGTGAGGCATCACACATGGCGGTGGATGGCGGGTTATCTGGCACTGACGAGGCCTTCCTGTCAGTTTCACTTACCTGGATGATCGGTGTTGTGTCCTGATCCTCCATCGGCTGACTTTAGTGAAGACTGAGGCGGGGTTGCCGGATGGCCCCATATGGGCTCTTGGCGGCATTAACAGCTTTAATGTTTGCAGTATGTGTTCAACTCGACATCGAAGACTTGGGGATGTCGGATGGCCCTTTGAATGGGCTCTTTGGTGGCGTCAGTGATCTTGTTGATAATGGCGGGCGTGCTTTTGGTACGCTCCGGGTATACGTGGTATGTCTTGTTGCGTGATGATGTCCACATTAGGGATGTGAGTGTGACGACTGTTGAGGCGTGACACAGTAGGGATGTCGTTGCATTTGTAGGTCCTCGGGCATCTCCACCGACGATGGCGGTGGGGACGGTCACAACCAGCCCACGGCGACGACGATGGAGAGCGTGCATGGCACGCGGGCGACAGACACGAGGCATGCGACATTGGTAGATCAGTGCGACCGTGCGAGTGTGACACATGGATTCTAGGCTTGCACAATGGCGGCAAGACATGTGACATGCGAGAGTGTTTTGATGATGCGAGCATCACACATGGAGGTGTACGGCGGGTTATCGAGCACTAACGAGGCCTCCCTGCCAGTTTGGCTTACCTGGATGATCGGCATCGTGTCCCGAGACGCCGCCGCTGACTTTGGTGAAGACTTGGGGATGTTTGGCCCTTTGAGTGGGCTCTTGGTGGCGTCGGTGACCTTGTTGATGATGGCGGACATGTGTCTGGTATGCTCCTCATGTACATGGTATGTCTTGTTGCGTGGTGATGTCCACAGTAGGGATGTGAGTGTGACGACAATTGAGGCATGATCTCGTGATACGTCTCCAACGTATCTATAATTTATGAAGTATTCATGCCATGTTTATTATAGTTTTGTATGATTTTGGTGCACTTTTATATGGATTTTATATGATTTTCATGGACTAACATATTGACCTAGTGCCCAGTGCCAGTTGTTGTTTTCTGCTTGTTTTTGGTTTTCCAGAAAATGCATATCAAATGAAGTCCAAATGCAGCGAAACTTTTTGACGATTTTTTCTGGAAGGAAACAGACCCAG
This sequence comes from Elymus sibiricus, assembly GCA_039707655.1. NCBI lineage: Eukaryota > Viridiplantae > Streptophyta > Magnoliopsida > Poales > Poaceae > Elymus > Elymus sibiricus. The sequence continues at coordinate 315,307,547 of CM077676.1, forward strand.
GAAGCTTCGGAGGAGCAGCAGAAGAGCCACAGGGGCCCCACGAGCCACCTGGGCGCGCCTGCCCCCCCCCCCCCCAGGCGCGCCCTGGTGCCTCGTGGGCCCCCTGTGGCACCTCTTTGCGTGATTCCAACGCTGAGAACACTTGATGTATGTCTTGCATATGAATACCCGTGGTGACAATGGGGTATTATATTGATTCACTTGATGTATGTTTTGGCACTCAACTCTCGGATTCCCGAGGTGACATTGGGGTAATCTATGCATAGGGGTTGATGCACGTTTTCATTATCTTTTCTCCGATAGAAACTTTGGGGTGCTCCTTGGAGTTCTTTGTGTGGATTGAATATTATGATTATGAAGTTGTTTGATGCATATCGTATAATGAACTCACGGATACTTGTGGTGATATTGGAGTATCTAGGTGACATTAGAGTTGGTTGATGTGTATCATATGGTGTTATTTTAGTACGAACTCTAGGGCTGTTTGTGACACTTATAGGAATAGCTCAATAGATCGATCGGAAAGGATAACTTTGAGGTGGTTTCGTACCCTACAAACAATTTCTATCTTATGTTCTCCGCTAATAGGAACTTGGGAGTGATTCTTTATCGCACGTTGAGGGATGGTTATATGATCCAATTATGTTAGCATTGTTGAGAGATTGCACTAGCGAAAGTATGAACCCTAGGTCTTGTTTCTAAGCATTGCAATACCGTTTATGCTCACTTTTGTTACTTGCTACCTTGCTATTTTTTTTATTTTCAGATTACAAAAACCTATATCTACTATCCATACTACACTTGTATCACCATCTCTTCGCCGAACTAGTGCACCTATACAAATTACCATTGTATTGGGTGTGTTGGGGACACAAGAGATTTCTTGTATTTGGTTGCAGGGTTGTTTGAGAGGTACCATCTTCATCCTACGCCTCCCACGGATTGATAAACCTTAGGTCATCCACTTGAGGGAAAATTGCTATTGTCCTACAAAACTCTGCGCTTGGAGGCCCAACACGAGTCTACAAGAATAAGTTGTGTAGTAGACATCATCTCGCTTGCAACAACGACTTCTTCTTTGAAAGTGGTGCGGCGGTACATGGTGACTTAAGTTTGGTGGTCCTCTTGAGACAGGGTAGAGCTCTCGAGTGAAAACTCTAGATCTACCTTGTACAACAATGGTGGTGTTCCACGTCATCCCCATTGTGGGGTCGAGGAGATAGGTCTAGACGGGGGGTGAATAGACCCTTAACCAACCAAAAGTGTAGATTTTTCGTTCACTACATATTTAGGCAGATTTTGGCACAAGTTAAGATAATACTAAGACTTCCTACACATGCATTTCTAGAGATTGAGCAGCGGAAATAGTAAAGCATGCAAGTGTACGGAAAGTAAAGGGGTAGAGTATGGAAGATCAAACGCAATGAAGACACGATGCTTTTTGGCGTGTTTTCGATAGGTGGTGCTATCGTACGTCCACGTTGATGGAGACTTCAACCCACGGAGGGTAACGGTTGCGCGAGTCCACGGAGGGCTCCACCCACAAAGGGTCCACGAAGAAGCAACCTTGTCTATTCCACCATGGCTTCCGTCCATGAAGGACTAGCCTCACTCGGGGTAGATCTTCACGAAGCAGGCGATCTCCTTGCCCTTACAAACTCCTTGTTTCAACTCCACATGATCTTGGAGGCTCCCAAGTGACACCTAACCAATCTAGGAGACACCACTCTCCAAAAGGTAATAGACGGTGTGTTGCTGATGAACTCCTTGCTCTTGTGCTTCAAGTGATAGTCTCCCCAACACTCAAACACTCCCTCACAGATTTGGCTATGGTGGAAGAAAGATTTGAGTGGAAAGCAACTTGGAGAAGGCTAGAAATCAAGGTTCAAATGGTAGGATTGGAATAACTTGATCTCAACACATGAGTAGGTGGTTCTCTCTCAGAAAATGTATGGTGGAAATGTAGGCACGTTCTGATGGCTCTCTTACTTGGTAAGAGGGTGGTGAAGGGGTATATATAGCCTCTACACGAAATCCAACCGTTACACACTTTTGACCAAACTCGATGGCACCGACTGGAATTCTGGGTGAGACCGACCTGTGCAAAAGATGTGAACTTTTGAAGTTTCGGTGGGACCGAATGGAAACAACTCGGAGTGACAGATGTGCAATGGTAGGGCAAACCTCGTTTCGGTGGCACCGATTGCAACATCTCGGTGAGACCGAAATAATTGCAACAAGGTAACAGAAAGTTGGTCAAGCCATCTCGGTGGCACCGATTGCAAACTCGGTTAGACCGAAATAATTGCAATTGATGACAGAGAGTTGGCAAGGCCATCTCGGTGGGACCGAGATCCATATCCGTGGATCCGACTGTTTAGGGTTTGGCTAGTGGCACTGTCCTTATGAACTCGGTGGGTCCAGAAGAATAGGATTCGGTGAGACCGAGTTTGACTTTGGGAAAATAGGACATGTTTGGATAGAGAAAGTGGCTGAGGGTTTTGGAGCAACATTACTAAGCACTTGAGCAAACAGATCATTATCAAAACCTCATCCCCTTTTAATAGTATTGGCTTTCCTATGGACTCAATGTGATCTTGGATCACTAAACCAAAAATGAAGAGTCTTGAGCTTTTGCCAATGTATGTCCTTAGCATCTTGAAGGGTCCACATTCCCTAGTCCTTGCCATGCCATTGTTGAACTTGTCTGAAATTCACTAGATAGAGGCATTAGTCCAACAATATGTATGTTGGCATAAATTACCAAAACCACCAAGGGAGCAAATGTGCTTTCAATCCCCCCTTTTTGGTAATTGATGACAACATACATCAAAGCTTCAAATAAAGGTGTAATTGAAGATGTATTAAAGCTTTGAAGAAAACATGTAACATGTATGAGCTCCCCCTAAAGATGTGCATAGAAACTGATGATAGTTCATGGAAAGCAGAGGCACAAAGTGAAGGAAATACACATGTGACATGTATCTTGGCTACATGCATCAGAGCAATAAAATGAAGTTGAAGTACTCACATGTTCATGATTATCTTCTTGCAAACAATATGTGCAAAAGCAAGCAGTCACCATGTACATGAGTGTGATGCATATACTTACCTCGAAGTTCTTGATCAAGTACCTGAAGAAATACACTTGAGAAAATTGGGTTAGATAACACAAGATAATTTCTTCAAGAAAAGACACAAGATTAACAAGAAACCAAGATTGGGATGACATGTAGAAGAGAGTATCACTAAGTGAATACTTATGTCCGAGGCAGACATGTCCCCAAAAGAAAATAGTTGTCTCTCCTTAAAAGCTTCCTATCCCCCTGAATCTGGCATTGGATATTGGGAGCAGGTAGGGTGAGAAAACTAAACCAACTAAAAGCACTGAGATCATGTTTCTCCCCTCTTAGAAACATGTAACATTCTCTCCTCTTATAAAGTGCACCTCTCTCTCTATCTATCTCCTTTTTGTAAAGAAGAGCTTGTGGAGATAAGCTTTGATGTATCTCTCTCTCCCCCTTTGACATCAATTTCCAAGAAGGGATACTTCAAGGTCATTGGTCAAGTAGGTGTGGTCCTTGAGAAATACATCTAACTATTGAGTAGTTCCAGATGCAAGTAGAGGGTAAGAATCATTGAGTGGAGCTGGAGCAGAAAAACTCAGAAAAAAATTTGACAGAAAAAACCCTTAGAGCAGCAAAGTCGGTGACTCCGAGTTGAATCAATTCGGTGTGACCGAGTCTGGTGCGAAAGAGGAAGATTGTGTCAACTCAGCTCACTAGACAAAGGAATCCACACAAAGATTTGATGAATTTACTACTAAACTAGCTAAGAAAAGAGAACACTGAAAGAAAAGAAACAGAGAAATAGAGAAACATCTAGATGAAGTTTAAAAAAATTAGAAACACTCTAGCAAGAAGAGAAACACAAAAGAAACACTAGAGAACTTCATCTAGAGGGGTCGGCGACTAGGTCACCTATGTTAGAGTATATTGACTTAGGAGTCAAGTGAGAGCACTTGATCATAGGTCCTACTCATGGTTAAGCTCAAAATGGGGTTGCCATTTTTCTTTTAAGCATTTCAATGTATTCACATCTTATTGAGTTGCTTTAGCTCATGTCTTTGAGTAAAGCTTCTCTAAGATGTGAGAACTTACATTGAGATTTGGTGGTGATGTCCATCATGTAGTTGAACTTGAAGTGGATGCTCATGAGTTGAAGTTGGGAGCAATCCTATCATTTGTAGTTCATCTTCCTACATGGGTTAGATTTGCAAGGAACAACATGTGTATCCAAAATGACAAGAGTGTAGCATAAACTCAAGTGTTGTCAAAGGATATGTTTAGATTGTCTTGTTCCTTGTTCCACCAAGGATTGTTGACACTTGGATTATACAAGATAGCTCATAATAAGAGTGAGATGCAATCTTGTGAGATGTAGCTTGTTCAAGTACCTACAAAAGGTTAGATACAATACAAGGGAGCAAAATGTCCAAGATATACTATGATCATGGAAGTATCATGGATTAGTCAAGAATGCTCATGCCCTTGTATGCATCCACATGAACCTCTAGTTCACATTTGAAGCATCAATGATGTTCAACTCACTCCTCAAGTGGCAAAACACCTTTTCATCAAGAGGTTTGGTGAAGATATCCGCCAATTGCTTGTCGGTACGAATATGTTTAAGGTCAATGTCACCTTTCTCAACATGATCTTGAATGAAATGGTGACGAACCTCAATATGCTTAGTTTGAGAGTGTTGCACGGGATTGTGTGCAATCTTAATAGCACTCTCATTGTCACATAGTAATGGTACATGTCTCTTATGCACACCATAGTCTTTAAGAGTTTGTGTCATCCATAGTAATTGAGCAAAACACGATCCCGCAGCAATGTATTCCGCTTTGGAAGTAGATAGAGATACCGAGTTTTGTTTCTTGGAGGACCAAGACATGAGAGATCTACCAAGAAATTGACATGTACCCGAAGTGGATTTTCTATCAACCTTGTCTCCGGCATAGTCCGAATCGGAATAGCCAACAAGATCAAAAGATGATCCTTTGGGATACCAAATGCCAAAGTTTGGTATATGTAACAAGTATCTCACGATTATTTTCACAGCCTTGAGATGACACTCTTTCGGTGCCGCTTGGTATCGTGCACACATGCACACGCTTAACATAATGTCGGGACGGGAGGCACATAGATATAGCAATGAACCAATCATAGATCGATAAACTTTTTGATCAACCGGTTTGCCATCCTTGGTCAAGTCAAGATATCCACTCGTAGGCATTGGAGTTTTCATACCTTTACTTTCTTGCATGTTGAACTTTTTGAATAAGTCCTTGGTATACTTTGTTTGAGAGACAAAGGTACCGTCCTTAGTTTGCTTGATTTGCAAACCAAGAAAGAATTTGAGTTCACACATCATAGACATCTCATACTTTTCCGACATCAACCTTCCAAACTTTTCACTAAAAGAGGGGTTAGTAGATCCAAAGATAATGTCATCAACATAAATTTGGCGTACAAATAATTCTCCATTAACCCTCTTTGTGAACAAAGTTGAATCAATTTTCCCAATTTCAAAACCTTTTTCAAGAATAAACTTTGTCAAGCATTTGTACCAAGCTCTAGGGGCTTGTTTGAGACCATAAAGAGCTTTACGAAGTTTGTAAACATGATTAGGTTTCTTGGGATTAACAAAGCCGGGAGGTTGTTTAACATACACTTCCTCCTCAATTTCTCCATTTAAGAAAGCACTTTTAATATCCATTTGGTAAAGAGTGATATCATTGTGATTGGCATAAGCAAGTAAAATGCGAATGGACTCAAGTCTAGCAACGGCGGCATAGGTCTCACCATAGTCCATACCTTCGACTTGTGTGTAACCTTGTGCTACGAGACGAGCCTTGTTGTGTACAACTTGTCCATCTTCATCTTGCTTATTCCGAAACACCCATTTGTTTCCAATGATGTTTTGCTCATCTTTAGGCTTCTCAACCAACGTCCAAACTTGGTTCCTCTCAAAGTTGTGTAGATCCTCGTGCATTGCATTTACCCAATCGGGATCCTTGAGAGCTTCTTCTACCTTCAAAGGTTCAACACTAGAGATGAATGAGTAATGCTCACAAAAGTTAGCTAAACGAGATTTAGAGCGAGTGATTCTCCCGGATTAGATATCTCCAAGTATTTGTTCGACGGGATGGTCCTTGTCGATTCTTGCTCTAACTCGAGATAGCTTTTGCTTGGGTTGTGGTGAGGCTTCCTCATCATCATCTTCTTCTTCTTCTTCGTTGTTCGCTTGTGGAGGTGGAGAAGGAGGTTGAGGTGGATCATCTTGTTGTACTTCCTTATTCCCTTCGTCTTAACATGTTCCACTTGTGGATGCCTCCATGTCGACTTGTTGTTCGCCTTGTCGTGAAGTTGAGGCTTCCACTTGAATTGACGAAGTACTCTCCTTCACTTCCTCGGGTCGAATCTTACCAATGGACAAGTCTTGGATTGCTTCCGATGGTTCTTGATCTCCTACATCAATTGGCAATTGCTCGACTTGCGAACCGTTAGTCTCATCAAACTTCACATCTACCGTCTCTTCAACTTTTCGAGTGAAGTTGTTGTAGACACGGTAAGTATGAGACTTCGATCCGTAACCAAGTAGAAAACCTTCATGAGATTTAGGAGCAAACTTTGAATGATGATGCTTATCAAGAATGTAACATTTTGAGCCAAATACTCGAAAGTATCCAACTTGTGGTTTGTTACCGGTGAGTAGTTCATACGTCGTTTTATCAAAAAGTTTGTGAAGATAGAGTCGATTTGTAGCATGACAAGCTGTCTCAACCGCTTCCGTCCAAAAGTGTTTTGGCGTCTTGTATTCATCAAGCATTGTCCTTGCCATCTCAATAAGAGTCCAGTTCTTCCTCTCAACAACTCCATTTTGTTGAGGTGTGTACGTAGCCGAGAACTCATGTGAAATGCATTCCTCATCAAGAAAGGTATCCACATTGACGTTCTTGAACTCCGTTCCGTTGTCACTCCAAACCTTCTTGATCTTCACTTCAAATTGATTTTGGGCCTTCCTTGCGAAGTTCTTGAAGATCTTTTGTACCTGCGATTTGTCATGGAGAAAGAACACCCACGTAAATCTTGAAAAATCATCAACAATGACCAAACCGAAGGAGTTACCACCAAGACTCTTATAGGAGTTGGGACCAAAGAGATCCATATGAAGTAGCTCGAGTGGTCTCCTCGTGGTCATAATGTTCTTCACGGGATGGCTTCCTCCAACTTGTTTTCCTGCTTGGCAAGCACTACAAAGTCGATCCTTGTCAAATATAACATCTTTCACACCAAGAATATGATCTCCTTTAACGAGTTTATCAAGATTACGCATGCCAACATGTCCAAGTCTCCTATGCCATAACCAACCTTTAGAAGATTTAGCAATTAAACATGTACGAGGTTGAGCTCTTTTAGTGAAATCAACAATGTATAGATCACCTCTACGAATCCCGATAAAGACCATATTATGATTATCTCGACGAAACACTTGGCAATCTACTTCGGTAAATAGAACATTGAAACCAAAGTCGGCTAGTCTAGATACGGAAAGAAGATTGTAACCAAGGGATTCAACAAGCATAACATTTTGTATGGAGCTATCATTGGATATGGCCACCTTACCAAGGCCAAGCACCTTACCCTTGGAGTTGTCTCCAAAAGTCACATACTTGCGTGGACCATCATTTTTTGCAAGCTCACGGAACATGTCTCTATCTCCGGTCATGTGATCGGTACATCCACTATCAAGAATCCACTCTTTTCCTCCGGCCATGTAATCTCGAAGATTTGCCATAAGACTAAGATTCCTCATGGTCTTCTCATATTCAATGTCAAATTCTTCATCTTCATCATAATAGCCAAGTTCAACATCATCATCATCAACAACATGTATGTGATCATCACCTAAGGCAACGAATTCATTAGTTTCATGACAATGTTCAAGTTTATGAATTCTAATGGCTTCCATGATAATGTTACTAATAGTTCTAACATCTCCTTTAGCACGCATAAGATCACGAAGCTCAAACAAGCAATCATCAAAGTTAGGATCACTAGGATTCATCTTGTGAAAAGCAATAGTCTTATGAAGAATCTCATCAAGATTCTTTAAAGAGTAGTCGGGATATCGCTTTTCCAAGTCATTCTACAGAGTATAGGCACACTCAAAGTTTTGCATACAACCAAGCACAATTTTAGGTAATCCTCTAATGATAAGATTGATGGTTCTAAGATTATGAAGCATGTCAATTTCCTCTTCATGAGTGGGATGCAAGGGATCAATGGGAGGCACATAAGGATTATGGATGTACTTGCTCAAGTTAAATTCATCAAAGATATCAAGCATTTCATCCTTCCAAAAGTGATAATACTCCCCATTGAGAATAGACACTCTACGTCTAAGACTCCCCAAAGTAGACACATCCATCTCCCTCCAATGGTGATTAAACCAAGGCAATGGAGACCAAAGCTCTGATACCAATTGTGGGGTCGAGGAGATAGGTCTAGAGGGGGGTGAATAGACCCTTAACCAACCAAAAGTGCAGATTTTTCGTTCACTACATATTTAGGCAGATTTTGGCACAAGTTAAGATAATACTAAGACTTCCTACACATGCATTTCTAGAGATTGAGCAGCGGAAATAGTAAAGCATGCAAGTGTACAGAAAGTAAAGGGGTAGAGTATGGAAGATCAAACGCAATGAAGACACGATGATTTTTGGCGTGGTTCCGATAGGTGGTGCTATCGTACGTCCACGTTGATGGAGACTTCAACCCACGGAGGGTAACGTTTGCGCGAGTCCACGGAGGGCTCCACCCACAAAGGGTCCACAAAGAAGCAACCTTGTCTATTCCACCATGGCTTCTGTCCATGAAGGACTAGCCTCACTCGGGGTAGATCTTCACGAAGTAGGCGATCTCCTTGCCCTTACAAACTCCTTGGTTCAACTCCACATGATCTTGGAGGCTCCCAAGTGACACCTAACCAATCTAGGAGACACCACTATCCAAAAGGTAATAGACGGTGTGTTGATGATAAACTCCTTGCTCTTGTGCTTCAAGTGATAGTCTCCCCAACACTCAAACACTCCCTCACAGATTTGGCTATGGTGGAAGAAATATTTGAGTGGAAAGCAACTTGGAGAAGGCTAGAAATCAAGGTTCAAATGGTAGGATTGGAATAACTTGATCTCAACACATGAGTAGGTGGTTCTCTCTCAGAAAATGTATGGTGGAAATGTAGGCACGTTCTGATGGCTCTCTTACTTGGTAAGAGGATGGTGGAGGGGTATATATAGCCTCTACACGAAATCCAACCGTTACACACTTTTGACCAAACTGGGTGGCACCGACTGGAATTCTCGGTGAGACCGACCTGTGCAAAAGATGTGAACTTTTGAAGTTTCGGTGGGACCGAATGGAAACAACTCGGCGCGACCGATGTGCAATGGTAGGGCAAACCTCGTTTCGGTGGCACCGATTGCAACATCTCGGTGAGACCGAAATAATTGCAACAAGGCAACAGAAAGTTGGTCAAGCCATCTCGGTGGCACCGATTGCAAACTCGGTTAGACCAAAATAATTGCAATTGATGACAGAGAGTTGGCAAGGCCATCTCGGTGGGACCGAGATCCATATCCGTGGATCCGACTTGTTAGGGTTTGGCTAGTGGCACTGTCCTTATGAACTCGGTGGGTCCGGAAGAATAGGATTCGGTGAGACCGAGTTTGACTTTGGCAAAATAGGACAGGTTTGGATAGAGAAAGTGGCTTAGTGTTTTGGAGCAACATTACTAAGCACTTGAGCAAACAGATCATTATCAAAACCTCATCCCCTTTTAATAGTATTGGCTTTCCTATGGACTCAATGTGATCTTGGATCACTAAACCAAAAATGAAGAGTCTTGAGCTTTTGCCAATGTATGTCCTTAGCATCTTGAAGGGTCCACATTCCCTAGTCCTTGCCATGCCATTGTTGAACTTGTCTGAAATTCACTAGATAGAGGCATTAGTCCAACATGTATGTTGACATAAATTACCAAAACCACCAAGGGAGCAAATGTGCTTTCACCCTTGTTACAAGCATTATCTTGAGTTTGCTTGAACTTCCTCTTCGGGGTGAAAGCCCAGGATCTAGCCGCGTTGGTGCTGGCACGTCCTTTTTTAGTGGATATTCTCTTATTGGAGGAGTCTTTGCTGAAGCACTTCTTCTACAATCTCGATGTTATCATCGGTTGTAGTTGATGCATGCTTAAGTTTGCTTCGATGGGACTTCCAGAGGTCACATTTTTTGTTTTCTTTGTATGTGTTGGGTTTTTTTTGGCTGGCTGGCAGAATATGATATGAACCATGGATCACCTGGTAAGGAGAGATTGGAATAAGTGTCGGCTTTGCCCCCTTTGTAAGAGGGCAAACGAGATAGCCGTGCATCTTTTTTTTGGTTGCCGCTTCACGCCGAGGATGTGGAGAATGATCAAGGTTTGGATTGGTTGGGAGCCTTTGGACTTGTGCCCCTCGGCCTGCGAGAGAAACATAAGATCTTGGTGGACAAGCATGTCGGTCCCCAATCTTCCTAACCATAAGGTGATGGCGACCATGCTAGTGAATTGGATTTCATGGAACAAAAAGAAAGAGAGAAACCCACATCGCCTCATTACATTCTGCAACTCGAGTAGGAAGATATAGGTCATTGCAGGAGCGAGACATTTGACTAATACTACCTTCATTCTCATGAATAAGATGTGCTCGCATCCCAAAATTTAACTTTGACCATAAATTGGACCAAACAAAAATGGGTTATACGTGACAAAAATTATACGCTTGAATTCATATTTGAAAGAAGTTTTTAATAGCATACATTTAAAGTCACAAAAATATTGTATATTATTGGTACAATTTATAGTCAAAGTTTGATTTTGGGATACGTGTGTGCTTATTTTTTTGGAATGGGAAGAGTATTATTTTTGTGTTCGATGATGTTGGGCTTCTCTTGTCAAGAAATAACATTGTAACCTCTCTACTACAATAGGTTTTGCCCGGCTCCGGCGAGGGAAGGGTGATGACGGCGGCACGCCTTCGGCTCGCTTCAGTGCTTGTAGTCGTCGCTAGGTGGTCTACGGATCTGGATGTAATTTTTATTATTTCTGGTGTTTCTACTGCCAGGATGGAAGAAAAATAGACCGAAAGTTTTCCCGCAAAAAAAAATAACATTGTAACCTCTCTTCTTAATTAATGGATAATTCATGGATGCGACAAAACTTCTGCTTATGTTAAAAATGAAATATGTGCTCCTGTATTCTCTTGATGCAATAAACACCGCCCTTATAGAGAAAACAACATCCGTTCTAAATGCTAGATATTACCAAAAACAACGAACCAAATACCAGCACCTTTTGGATCCAAATTATTTTTCAAGCTATTCCTACAATAAAGGTTTCTGAAAGAAGAAGCCGGTAGATATAAATACTTTGTATTTGGGTTCACTAAAAAAAGTGGCATTTCAGATGCATGGTACAAGGACTCTTGCCATTTTTTTTAAGAAAGAAGATAAACGCTTCGTCAATCACCATGCACATCGCGAGCTATTCCTGTACTCTCCGGCCAGGAAGTTCATATAAACGAGTACTGCTTCGAAGTTTTTTCCAAAATCTATGCGCTGAGTTCGCACGCCAGAGCTAATAACCAATATAAGCGCCCCTACACCCAGACCAAAAACTTTGATCCGTTAGGGTGTGTTTGGTTTCTGTCACGGAGTGGAACGGCACGGGTCGGTTCCGTTCCCGGAATCCATTCTCGCGTTTGGATTGGCGAAGGAACTAGAACCAACCGAGAATGGCATATTCCCTGTTTATACCGTTCCGTTTCCTCCTCCTCAGCCTCCTATCCGGACGAGCTCCTTCCTCACCGAACTCTAGAAGCTCCGCGCTAGGGACGCCGCATCCGAAGCCGACGGGATAGAGGTCCCATCCGCCGTCTCCGCTGCAGTTGTTCAGGGCGGCTCCTTTCTCCCCGTACCTGACTTCCTGCCTCACCCGCTCGAGCCAGCGAGGAGCGGCCAGGGCTGGGATGCCTCCCAGGCGGGGAGTGGCCGTGGCGGGGATGCCTCCCAGGCGGAGCCCAGGGACGTCCCGCGGGGTCTTCGCACTCCTCATCATAGCTCGCGACCCTCCGCCTAGATCGATTGGAGTTCTTGTTGTGGAATCGTTGTATATTGCTTGAGCCTCGTGAGCATATATATATAAGAGTACAATGACCAACTTGAAGTACAAAACAAGGCAGGAACAAATCCTAGTCTATCCTATACTTCCTAATAATCATAATACTCAACACGATATCTATCAATTTTTGGCATTCTGTCCCAAGGAACTGTTCCATCCGACCTCGTTCTCTTCTTGCCGAACATCAAGATGGAATCATTCCATTTCAGAGGAATGGAACGGTTACATGACATTCCACTTGGTTCTGGAACCAAACACACCCTAATTCTTAATATAAAACGGGACTACCCATGGTGTTTGACAATACTGCAAATTTGAACTGTCAAAACATCTTATATTAATGAACAGAGGTACTAGTATTCATAAGCTGTGGCACACACAGGCATTTCAAAACTGTGGTTTTCAAAAACATTGTGTCAAAACCAAAGAGAGAAAAAGGATATAAACGTGCACCAAAAGACAAACGAAACAACCATGCTCACTTCACAACAGTTCCCACGCTAATCTACTTCAAATTATTTAAAGTTATTGTCAATCTTGTCAAGGTTCAACAAGGTAGACAAAGCTCAAGCAATAATTTGGAACCAAGCATCTGACAACAGCTGGTGAATTAAGCAATGTACAAATTTACACAAAATTGTTGGAGCTCAGGCTGCCAAAATTATTGGCACACGCATTTGCCAAAATGAATCAGGCTGCCTTTCTTAAAACTTGGAGCTCACTCTAATGTAAAAAAGAAAGACACCGAGTCCAAAATAGGAACATTCAAACTACAAATAAACATTGTCAACTACACCTTCTGGTGACTATATCCACCCATATTCCACTGCCGAAATAGCAGATGTTGAGCGTGAATGCAACAATCTGCTCTGAACAGGGACGCATATATAGCAAAGAGTTTCTATGCAAGAGCCACCAGTCTCGCACCGGAAGTTAACCAGAAGCAAGTGTAGGCGACCTTTGCTGAGAAACAGAACAACAGAACAGTTTCCCCTTTCAGAAACAAAGAAATAAAGGATCAACCTTCACATGGGAGATTCTAGAACTTTCTTAAAGGGCCCTCGGACTTGGATTGCAGCAGGAATGAAGGTAAGAGAGAGCCATCCCAGTTTAGCAAGCAACTTTTTCCAGGTTCTCAAGGTAGCAGTTCGTTATACTAGGAGCCCAAAGAAGCATATGTTGATGAACAAAGTGACCCATGCCAGCAAGATCTTAACTGAGAGAAGTGCCATAGAACAGTACTAGAGCAAGCATTCGGACCCATGGTTGAACAGCAAAAATTTAGCACTAGGAACACAAAGGCCAAATGCCTGCGAAAAATTACTGTGAGAATCATAGCTTATTAAGAAAGAACAATTCAAACAAAAGGTTTTACCATTTTTTTCATTGGTCACAGGTTTCTGATGGAATATTTTAAGGAGAGATGGCTACCCCAAGCACAGAACGTTGATTCTTTCCTCGAGACCACAACGAGACTAAATAAAGGGCTGTAGTTCTTCAACATCCTTGGCATCAAGACCGTAAAACCACAGCGATGCAATACAAGAACAGCGCCAAAGGCCAGTATCATGACAGGACTTTTACCATCAGAGCAACGCAGAAACATGGATCAAAAATATAACTCAGACAAAATAACGCAATCCACTGAAGCTCCCAAGGAACCGGTTACAAGCCAAATCCAGATAGGAACATTGGTAAACCAAGCACTAGTCAGCATGGATAACAAAAGCATTAAACTTCTCATAAGAGTACAACAGCAAACCATTTGCTGCCTTATGTGATAAAGCAAACATACCACTAGTATTATCCAATACCTTTCATACCTGAGACAGATCAGTATTCATCTCGGCTGCGACGATCATACGGTCCAGACCTGTCACGGCTGTATCGATCACCGCCACCACTGCTGCGGCTTCCTCCATCACGACTCCCAGAATAGCGATCACCACCACGGTCAGGCCCATAGCGACTGCTGCCATTGCTACCACCATACTTGTCATCCCTACCACCATCCCTGCCACCATACCTGTCATCCCTGCCACCATACCTGTCATCCCTGCTACTATACCTGTCATCCCTGCCACCATACCTGTCCCCACCATCACCAGAAGGGCACTCCCTTGCGAAATGGCCAGGCTTGCCACATTTGTAGCAATCACCGCCACCGCCACGACCACCACGACCGCCGCCAAAATCACGGCCACCACCGTAGCGGTCGCCACCACCACGACTATAGTCCCGATCTCCATCACGGTCCCTGCCTGAACCTTGAGGTTGTGCTCTTTCAACAGTAATATTCCTTCCATCCAGATCAATTCCATTCATAGCCTCAACAGCTTCTTCCATGGCCTTCTTGTCATCAAAAGTCACGAATCCAAAGCCACGCGATCGGCCAGAGAACTTGTCAAGAACCACCTGCATATCAATAAGACATGCGGCATATAAATCATGGCGGGCAGCAAGAGTTAACAAGCCAGAGAAAACATAAGTTAAGTGGTGTATCAAACCACATATATACTACTGACTTGCAAAAGCTAGAAATGGCAAAGACAACAACTATTAATGTAGGGTACAAATCAGTAGCATGAAATGCCAGTGTCTAGCATCACCATCCTCTACTATTTCCTTCGGCAATGTCTACAGATTCATTATTCACATATAAAATAGATCCTGATTGTACCACACCACCATAAGATATGCACATATGTACAGTGTACTTTACCAACTAAGTGAACTAACATACCAAGGAATCATCCAAAACCTAGTGCAGGTTCATAGCTAAGCATAAAATTCATGGACAAATTCACCAAATCGACAGAATGAATGATAGATTAACCAAGAAAATATTCCAGTTGCTTACACATCTCAGCATCACGAGTGTTTAGTGGCCAAATTGTAATTATTGGTGAGACAAAGCCTATAATATGGTAGAAGTTTGCTTGACTAAGAAAATCATGCGTATATTCCACCACACAAAGCTAAGCATTCCAGGCCCATATGAAAAGAAAAAATTACCTTGGTCTCAGTAACTCGACCAAATTTCCCAAACGCATCCTTGAGATCCACATCAGTTGTGTTCCACGACAGACTCCCAACGAAGCAACGGTAATCATCGGCGTCCGACATTGGGCAACTGTAAAACACAACTGTCAGTAGCTATAAGGGGGTTCAACCTGTCAAAGTACAAGGGGTTCTTCAACCTAGCAGAAAGTACTAGCGTTTGTGAGTGAGTTATTTGAGAATGGATAACCTAGTGCCACCATCCCGGACTGATTAGTCATCGAAAATAATGCAGTCAATATATTCAATAAAAGGATTTATTATAACTAAGTAACAAGATTGACTTCAGTCCTTGGGCATCAGTTGGGAGCAACCTAAGCATTATCAGCCTGAATATCAAGTTGACAACTGATTTTTGATTCAGCAGAAGTACTTAGCTTGACATAGTACTAGTAGACAACCTAGAAGAATCTTGTCCTGGAATCGGGTCGTTCTTCCTGCTTTTGGTATCCCAATAAAGGGGATTATTCTTACCCAAATTGTTACTCAATCTACCACCGCAAACTAATTACAAAGAAAGTCTACCGCCGTGACTAATCAGAATAAGCATAGATGCAAGCCACGAGAAATACAGATCGAAAATTGACGCAAATTAACCGGTGAAATTGAAACGAAAAGGAGAGCCCCTTCTTTATACCAGCTGAGCATCGCGATCTAAACCTATTTTAACAAACGGCGATCGAATTTCATAATACGCATCTGAGCATATAGAAGAAGAACAGCACATGGATCTGCCGCGGGGAAAAGCTCAGATCTAAACCTAGAAAGTATATCGACGAAGAGATTGAAGTAGTAGCGAGGAGGAACGTAGTAATATACCTAGGTCAATAGGTCTCCGAGCTTGGTCGTCGGCGGCGAGAGGTTTTAGTCGGGGATCGATCTCTCTTCTTCTGGGGGCCTTCTTCTGTCTCCCCCTCTGCGAGACGAAGAGATAAGGCCTAGAGGCCAAGGGTGGGGAGCCAATATATACTGCAGATTCCAGCCAATCTGAGAAAAAGACCGTCTGATCATAGATCAACGGTTCTTGTTGATCGTGTGTCTTTTGCCCTTTTAGAATCAAGCCCAAAGACGGCCCAAGGGTTGAGATTCCTTGCCTACTAGGCTACTACCAGCTTTGCCCTTTCGTCTCCAAAACAAAACAAAAAACAGCCTTGCTCTTTCTATTGAGCTTCGATGGGGTTACGGACAATTTTTAGTTTCTACGGATTGCAATCTACGGGGGGTTAGGGCATCTCCAACGCCGACCCGCAATCGTCCGGACCGTTGTGTTCGGATCATGGAAGTCATCCAACACGGTTCTGTATGGTTCGTGGGGCAGTCCGGACACGATTTCTCCCGCAAACCGAAGACAAACGTGGGGCTTTGCGGAAGTCCGGACACGCGAAACGCTCGCTTCTGACCGCCCTGGCCCATCCAAACCCTCTCCTCCCTCCCGCGCGCGCTAACCGCCCGGCGCCAGCTGCCCGCATTCATGTCGCTGTGGAGCCCGCCGCTGCACATTGAAGACGGCTCAGGGCGGAAGCGACCTCTCACCGCCTCCGCCATTGAAGCGGCGCACTGGCCGACGACGCCGCCCGCTGCACGCCTGGCAGAACACACTTTCTCGCCGTGTTCCAGACGCCTCCATTAAACCCGCGTGGAAGCCGAGAAATCTACTCTGGTCACACGTCCGTTCACAAGCGGGCCGGCATTAAACACAACGCCGGGCAAGCTTCTCCCGTCCGCCCGCTATTTAAAGAAGGCCAGACACCGGGCAAGAATCGCATCACTCCACCGCTCCCCATCTCATTCTTCCACCATTTTCTCCACCCTTTCGATGGCTGCTACTTGTGAGCTGCGTTGGGATTTTCCTCGAAGAGGAGAGGAGATGCAGTACAGTAGAGATAAGTATTTCACTCAGTGAGAACCAAGGTTATCGAACCAGTAGGAGAATCACGCAAAGCCTCGTGAACAGCACATGCACACACAAAAGCAAATACTTGCACCCAACGCGGGCAGGAGGGTCGTCAATCCCCTTGAACTCGTTACTTGCAAGTATTAAATCTTGTAGTGATAGATAGATAAATTGCAAAACAAAATAAAAGAAATAAAATTGCAGCAAATATATTTTGGATTTTTATATATGATTTAAGTAGACCCGGGGGCCATAGTTTTCACTAGAGGCTTCTCTCCTGCCTGCATAGCATACGGTGGGTAAACAAATTACTATTGGGCAACTGATAGAAAATCGCATAGTTATGACGATATTCATGGCAATGATCATGTATATAGGCATCACGTCCGAGACAAGTAGACCGACTCCTGCCTGCATCTACTACTATTACTCCACCCATCGGCCGCTATCCAGCATGCATCTAGGGTATGAAGTTAATAAGAACAGAGTAACGCCTTAAGCAAGATGACATGATGTAGACAAAGTAAACTCAACTGAAAGATCGTGGATGTCGCCTAGAGGGGGGTGAATAGGCGCTTTAAAATAATTACGGTTAAGGCTTGAACAAATGCGGAATAAACCTAGCGATTAATTTGACAAGCACAAAACCTACAACAACTAGGCTCACCTAGGTGCACCAACAACTTATGCTAAGCAAGATAAACAACTAAGTGATAGCAAGATATATAACGAGAAACAATATGGCTATCACAAAGTAAAGTGCATAAGTAAAGGGCTCGGGTAAGAGATAATCGAGGCACACGAAGACGACGATGTATCCCGAAGTTCACACCCTTGCGGATGCTAATCTCCGTTTGGAGCGGTGTGGAGGCACAATGCTCCCCAAGAAGCCACTAGGGCCACCGTAATCTCCTCACGCCCTCGCACAATGCAAGATGCCGTGATTCCACTAAGGGACCCTTGAGGGCGGTCACCGAGCCCGTACAAATGGCAACCCTTGGGGCGGTCACCGGTACCCGTACACTTTGGCAACCCTTGGGGGCGGTCACCGGTACCCGTACAAATTGCTCGGGGCAATCTCCACAACCTAATTGGAGACCCCGACGCTTGCCCGGAGCTTTACACCACAATGATTGAGCTCCGAGGCACTACCAACCGTCTAGGGCGCCAAGGCACCCAAGAGGAACAAGCTCTAGGGTGCAAAAACACCCAAGAGTAATAAGCTTCTCAAACTTCACTTCCACGTATCCCCGTGGAGAACTCAAACCTATGCACCAAATGCAATGGCAAGGGCACACGGAGTGCCCAAGTCCTTCTCTCCCAAATCCCACCAAAGCAACTAATGCTAGGGAGGAAAATGAGAGGAAGAACGAAGAAGAGAATACGAAGAACTCCAAGATCTAGATCCAAGGGGTTCCCCTCACATAGAGGAGAAAGTGATTGGTGGAAACGTAGATCTAGATCTCCTCTCTCTTTTCCCTCAAGAACTAGCAAGAATCATTGGAGGGATTGAGAGATAGCAAGCTCGAAGAAGGTCAACAATGGGGGAAGAACACGAGCTAAAAGGATGAGGTCCATTGGGGAAGAAGACCCCCTTTTATAGGATCCCTCGAATCCAACCGTTATCTGCTCTGCCCGCAGCCGAGCGGTACTATCGCTCCTAGGAGCGGTACTACCGCTTAGGCGGTACTACCTCGCACAAGCCTGAAATACACTGAGTGTACAACGGTAGTGCCGCCGGAGCGGTACTACCGCTGCCCCTGGCGGTACTACCGCTTAGGGGGTTTCAGACCAGGAGAGGCAGCAGTAGTAGAGGCAGCCAGGGCGGCAGTACCGTGTGAAGCGGTACTACCGTCCTAGTGCCGCACTACTACTGCAAAGGGTAAAATGGAAACAGAAGCGTGCACGGAGGAAACCCCGCAAGCGGTAGTGACGGCGGTAGTACGGGCGGTAGTACCGCCAGAGCGGTACTACCGTGCTACTACCATGAATTGCAGACCGACAACAGAGAGTTGTACGCTCGGGGAAACCCCAAGCGACAGTGCCACGGAAGTACCCAGCGGTACTACTGCATAAGCGGTACTACCGTGGGCACCAGAAAACAGAGGATACAATAAAGCCAGAACTGCCATAACTTCTGCAAATGAGCTCCGAATTGAGCAAACTCAAGCTTGTTGGATAGATGACGACAAATACTATCCAACAGCGATATGCCTAAGATATAGAGATGAGAAACCTCTATGAAAGAAGAACCGGCATAAACTCCAACATCGAAAACATCATAGAAGATGCATATATGAACTCCGTTTTCGATGAACTCGAGCTTGTCATGAAGATGACCATAAGCTCAAAAACTCACAAAGAGAAACACCAAACAAGAACCAAGAAAGATGATGCAAGGATGCAATGGTTTGAGCTCTCTACGAACGATACGATCAAGCTACTCACTTGAGAGCCCCCCTTGATAGTACGGCTATCGATCCTATAACCCGGTCTCCCAACTACCACCATGAGACCGGTAAAATAGAAAACCTATCAAGGGCAAACCTTTGCCTTGCGCATAGTCCACTTGAGCTAGATGATGACGATCTTGACCTCCTCAACTTGGACCACCTTTCTTGATTGCGCCGGCTCGATGAAGACTAGTTGATTGCTCCCCCATACCCCATTATGGGTGAGCCACTCTTCGGCACATCTTCACAAGTCCATTGTCACCACAATGGACGGCAAGCTTCAAGCATGTGATCTCTTCGTGATGCTCCACTTGAACTTGCACACCGCAATCTTGATGACGATCACCACTTGATGTCATCCTCCATGGGTTGAATGAGATCTTCCTCTTGACGCAAGCCCATGGACACATACCTAACCCCACATAGAACTCTCACGTAGACCATGGGTTAGTACACAAAGCATAATGGACAATGCTTACCATACCATGAGATCACTTGATCTCGCTTGGTACATCTTCTACGCTTTGTGTGTGTTGATCAACTTGAATCACTCGTTGTACTTATTCTTGATCAACCTTGTATCTTTTCAACTCTCTTCATTAAGATGATGTCTTGAAGGTAAACATGAATGTCCACACAATCTTCTTCTTCAAGACATGCTTGCAATAGGCTCATCTCTCACATGACCAATCTTTGGATAAATCCTTGAATAGCACCTTGGTCAACACATATTCTTCTTGAAACCAACAAATGGACTTCAAGAAATGCCTATGGACAAACCCTTCAATATAACTCATGGCAACCATTAGTCCATAGAGATTGTCATCAATTACCAAAACCAAACATGGGGGCAGCGCATGTTCTTTCATCAACTAATATGAATAAACTCCATTGTTTTACCCTTAATGGCAACAATACAAATACGTGTCTTTTCCCTTTCTGTCACTGGGATATAGAGCACTGCAAGATTGAGCCCATTACAAACCACCTCTCCCACAGAAAATAAATCAATCTAGTTGGCCAAACCAAACGGATAGATCGGAGAGAAATACAAAGCTATAACAATCATGCATAATAAAGTTCAGAAAAGACTCAATTACTTCTCAGAATATTCAGATCATAAACCCACAATTCATCGGATCCCAACAAACACACCGCAAAACAAGATTACATCGAATAGAACTCCAAGAACACCGAGGAGAACATTGTATTGAAGATCAAAGAGAGAGAAGAAGCCATCTAGCTACTAGCTATGGACCCGTAGGTCTGTGGTAAACTACTCACGCATCATCGGAAGGCAGCAAGGATGATGTAGAAGCCCTCCATGATCGATTCCCCCTCCGGCAGAGTACCGGAAAATGCCTCCAGATGGGCTCGCAGAAGAACAGAAGTTTGCGGCGGCGGAAAAGTTATTTCGGGTGGCTCTCTGTTGGTTTCCCAATATTTGAGAATTTATAGAAGTGAAATTAGGTCAGACGGAGCCTCGAGGGGCCCACAAGGCAACAGGGCGCGCCCCACTCTTGGGCGCGCCGGGTTGCCTTGTCGTCTCCTCGTACATCCTCTGGTCTCCTCCCGAAGCTTCTAGGGTCTCTTATGTCCAGAAAAAAATTGTCAGAAAGTTTCGTAGGATTTGGACTTCGTTTGGTACTGATTTTCTGGAAAACCAAAAACAAACAGAAAACAGCAACTGGCACTGGGCGCTGGGTTAATAGGTTAGTTCCCAAAAATGACATAAAATAGCATATAAATGCATATAAAACATCCAAGATTGATAATATAATAGCATGAAACAATAAAAATTTATAGATACGTTGGAGACGTATCAGCATCCTCAAGCTTAATTCCTGCTCGTCCTCGAATAGGTAAATGATAAAAACATAATTTTTGATGTTGAATGCTACCTAACATGTTTATCGTGTAATATCGTTACGGTATAAATATTGAGAAAAGATGAATTAACAATATCAACATAATAATATCCATGAATATAAGAAGCATAATCATTAAACTTTCAAAATATACGATCCTTAACGAATGTTATTCCCCACTCATTTTATCATGTTAGCATGGCATGACTCCGCCTTCACCGCATAAATATAAATCATGAGCACCACGGTGTTAAACCACATAAATATAAACCAGGCAATCGTACTTCTAACGCGCTTCAGCATTTTCAACTTCACGCAATACATGAGCGTGAGCCATGGATATAGCACTATAGGTGGAATAGAATGCGGTGGTAGGGTTCAATAGGAGAAGTCAAAAAGGAAGAAAGTCTCGCATCAACTCGGCGGATCAACGGGCTATGGAGATGTTCATCAATCGATATCAATGCGAGGAGTAGGGATTGCCATGCAACGGATGCAATAAGAGCTATAAGTGTATGAACGCTCAAATGAAACTAAGTGGGTGTGCATCCAACTTGCTTGCTAATGAAGAACTCGAGCATTTGAGGAAGCCCATCATCAGAATATACAAGCCAAGTTCTATAATGTTAAATTCCCACTAGTATATGAAAGTGACAACTCAGGAGACTCTCTATATGAAGAACATGGTGCTACTTTGAAGCACAAGTGTGGAAAAGGATAGTAACATTGCCCCTTCTCTTTTTCTCTCATTTTTTTGTTGGGCTCTTTTTGGCCTCTTTTTTTTCTCTTAACTTTTTTATTTTTCGTCCGGAATCTCATCCCGACTTGTGAGGGAATCATAATCTCCATCATCCTTTCCTCACTAGGACAATGCTCTAGTAATGATGATCATCACACTTTTATTTACTTACAACTCGATAAAAACTATACATAATGACTCTATATGAATGCCTTTGGCAGTGTACCAGGATGTGCAATGTTCTAGCATAACATGTATAAAAATGATGAACGGTGGATGTGCCACAAATATCATGTCAGCTCTATATGATCATGCAAAGCAATATGACAATGAACACAAGTCATATGATGGAACGGTGGAAGTTTGTTAGGGCATATTTTTCCCTTAGTGGTTTTGGTGATTGATGACAATGCATTTGCGGACTAATCGTGTGCGTTGAGCATTTCAGATAATCTATCATATGGCACAAGACGATTCATGCCCCTCGGAGTTTCAAAGTCAAGACGGTTATTTTTCCTGCATTTCTTTTTCGGTGGATTTGAGTCGTAGGAAAACCATACTATGAAGAGGGGGTCCGCTTCGGAAAGGTTTGGGTGGAATCATCACATACACATCTTTCATTTGCACCCACTTTCCTTTCCCGCTTCGTTGGAGCCCCAACTGTTTTCTGAGAGTTTGTACTAAGGCTACCCAGCGGTAGTACCGCTCTGGGCAGCGATAGTACCGGTTGCTAGCGGTACTTCCGCTATTCCAGTACCACGTGTACTATCGTCTATTATGGGGGTTCTATTGCCGATGCATGGTCAGCAGAAGTAGAGCGGCAGTAGGGTGGTAGTACCGCTCGCGGTACTGCCGCCTCCACCACCGCTCGACTACCGCTGCTCTCACTGTAGCTCAGAACGTTAAGCGGCAGTAGAGCGGTAGTACCGCTTACTTGCTAGCGGCACTACCGCCCGATCACTACCGCTGCTACTACCGCTTATTTTATTGCCTCTGTACTCACTTTCCTCATCGCGGTAGTAGGGCGGCAGTGAGACAGCGGTAGTACCGCTGCTGCGGTACTGCCGCCGCTCTGTGCCCTACCACCGCTGGTTCCTACATAGTGCAACTCCAGCGGTAGTACCGCTGGGACGAACGGTAGTGAAAAACCACAAGTATAAGGGATCAATTGTAGCCTTTCTCGATAAGTAAGAGTGTCGAACCCAACGAGGAGCTAAAGGTAGAATTAATATTCCCTTCCAGTTCTATCGACCATCGATACAACTCTACGCACACTTAACGTTCGCTTTACCTAGAACAAGAATAAAACTACTTTGTATGTGTAAGGATAAGTTTGCAAGAATAAAACTAGAAGTACTTAGCGAGGATAAAACTATGAGTAATTTGCAAGATAATAAAAGTTAGTTGTTTAGTAGAAAGCTTTTTGTAGAACGATGAGAAAGATTGTCCATAGGCAATTGAATATAGCACGATAGATACTTATCATATGCAATGAGGGAGAGGCATACGCTAACATACTTTCCATACTTGGATCATATACACTTATGATTGGAACTCTAGCAAGCATCCGCAACTACTAAAGATCATTAAGGTAAAACCCAACCATAGCATTAAGTAACAAGTCCCCTTTACTCCCATACGCAACAACCCCCTTACTCGGGTGTAAGCTTCTGTCACTCTAGCCACCCACTATAAGCGAATCAAGGACGTATTGCAAAACCCTACAGCGGGAATCCCTCATGCTTGTGCGACACGGAGGGCACCATAGGACAGCACCATATTAACATACAACTCATATCAATCACACAATACCACAATTAACCCGTAGGACAAAAAGACTCTACTCAAACATCATAGGATTGCCACACATCATTGGATAATAATATATAGCCTTAAGCACCATGTTCAAGTAGAGAATTACAGCAGGAATAGAGAGGTTACACCGCTGCATAGAGGGGGGGAGAGTTGGTGATGACGGCGGCGAAGTTGTTGGTGTAGATCGCCGTCACGATATGGTTCCCCCGGCGGCGCTCCGGCGCCACCGGAAGAGAGGGGGGGAGAGCCCCTCCTTCTTCTTCCTGCTTGGCCTCCTCCCCCCTAGATGGGAGGAGAGTTTCCCCTCTGGTCCATGGCCGCCATGGCTCCCGGAGGGCAGGAGCCCCTCGAGATTGGATCTCTCTTTTTGTTTCTCTTCTGTTTCACGTTCCTGTTTTCTGGCCCTTCACCGTTTCTTATATTCCCGGAGATCCGTAACTCTGATTGGGCTGAAATTTTGAGGGGATTTTTATCCAGGAATTATCTTTCTTGCGGCGAAAGAAGGGCCCCAACCAATGTTCGAGGGAGTCACAAGGCAACACAGCGCGACCACCCCCCTGGCTGCGCCCTGTTGCCTTGTGGCCACCTCGGGCACCGTCTTGCGTTGATTCTTCTTCCCAAAAATCACATATATTCCAAAATAAATCTCTGTAAAAATTTATCACATTTGGACTTCGTTTGATATGGATTTTCTACGAAACAAAAAACATGCAAAAAACAGGAACTGGCGCTAGGCACTGGATCAATATGCTAGTCCCAAAAATAATATAAAATGTTGCCAAAAGTATAGGAAAGTTGTAGAATATTGGCATGAAACAATCAGAAATTATAGATATGACGGAGACGTATCAGCATCCCCAAGCTTAATTCTTGCTCGTCCTCGAGTAGGTAAATGATAAAAAGATAATTTTTGATGTGGAATGCTACGTAACATAATCTTGATCATATAATCTAATCATGGCATGAATATTAAGATACAAGTGATTCAAGGCAATAGTCTATCAATTTGATATTGAAAGAATAATACAAAACATGCATGTAATTCATCATTGCCTTTCATAATAATGGAGCTAAAGGAAACAACCTCTATACACTTAGTTGTGGTAAGCATGACACACTCGTTCTTCCCTGCATAGATACATCAAATCAAGAGTACCCCAGTGCCAAACCAAGCAATTGGATCATACTTTTTAACGCGCTTCAGCATTTTTAACTCCCACACAATACATGAGCGTGAGCCATGGATATAACACTATGGGTGGAATAGAATGCGGTGATAGAGATCAATAAGGGGAAGTCAAAAAGGAAGATAGTCTCACATCGACGCGACTAATCAACGGGCTATGGAGATGCCCATCAATTGATATCAATGCGAGGAGTAGGGATTGCCATGCAACGGACGCACTAAGAGCTATAAGTATATGAAAGCTCAACGGAAACTAAGTGGGTGTGCATCCAACTTGCTTGCTCATGAAGACCTCGGGCATTTTTGGAAGCCCGTCACCGGAATATACAAGCTAAGTTCTGTAATGAAAAATTCCCACTAGTATGTGAAAGTGACAAATCATGAAGACTCTCTATATGAAGAACATGGTGCTACTCTAAAGCACAAGTGTGGTAAAAGGATTGTAACATTGCCCCTTCTCTCTTTTTTTGTTTTCTTTTTTTCTTTATTTTTTATTTTTTTGATGGTCCCTTTTTGGCCTCTTTTTTTTAATTTTTCGTTCGGAGTCTCATCCCAACTTGTGGGGGAATCATGGTCTCCATCATCCTTTCCACACTGGGACAATGCTCTAATAATGATGATCATCACACTTTTATTTACTTACAACTCGATAAAAACTATACAAGATGACTCTATATGAATGCCTCTGGCAGTGTACCAGGATGTGCAATGATCTAGCGTAGCAAAGATACCAAAAAAGGACAAGCCATGAAAATATCATGCTAGCTATCTTACGATCATGCAAAGCAATATGACAATGAATGCTCAAGTCATGTATATGATGATGATGGAAGTTGCATGGCAATGTATCTCGGAATGGCTATGGAAATGCCATAATAGGTCGGTATGGTGGCTGTTTTGAGGAAGATATAAGGAGGCTTATGTGTGATAGAGCGTATCATATCACGGGGTTTGGATGCACCGGCGAAGTTTGCACCAACTCTCGAGGTGAGAAAGGGCAATGCACGATACCGAAGAGGCTAGCAAATTGCGGAAAGGTAAGAGTGTGTATAATTCATGGACTCATATTAGTCATAAAGAACTCACATACTTATTGCAAAAGTCTATTAGCCCGCGAAGCAAAGTACTACTCGCATGCCCCTAGGGGGGAGGTTGGGAGGAGTTAACCATCGCGCGCCCCCGATCCAAACAACACAAAGACTCAATCAATGATAAACCATGCTCCGACCTCATTGCTAATGTCAGCGGCCACCACTTTACATGCGTGAGGATTTACTTGCATAAAGACTTACTTCCCTTAACACCATTATTAATACTCAACTTTAATTATTTTACTAGCATGCCCCAATATTACCACCTCAATATCGCAAAACTATTGCAAGGAATCAAACATATCATATTCAGTGATCTACAAGTTTTATGTTGGATTTTATGACTAACCATGTGAATGACCAATTCCTGTTAACTCTCTAAATAGATATAAGTGAAGCATGAGAGTTTAATTATTTCTACAAAATACCATGCTCTAATAAATATAAGTGAGGCAAAAGAGCATTCTACAAATAACTATTTTCCGAATGTAGAGAAACAGGCATCCAAACTTCAAATAATATAAGTGAAGCACATGAAGCATTCTATAAAGCCATACTCAAAAGATATAAGTGAAGTGCAAAGAGCATTCTATAAATCAACCAAGGACTATCTCATACCATCATGGTGCATAAAAGAAAAGGAAAAAATAAACACAAAAGATGCTCCAAGAATTTACGCATATCATGTGAACAAAACAAAAACCGAGACATACCGATAATTGTCGAAGAAGAAAGATGGGACGCCTTTCGGGGCATCCCCAAGCTTAGACGCTTGAGTCTCCTTGAATATTTACTTGGGGTGCCTTGGGCATCCCCAAGCTTGAACTCTTCTCTATCCTTATTCTTCTCATATCAATACCTCCTCGATCTTCTAACACTTCATCCACACAAAACTTAACCGAACTTTTTATTAGAAGGGTTAGTACATATAACATCAAATCCCATCATGTCCTGCTGTAACATTATTGTATAATTATAATGAAACATTACCAACTGTATGCTATCACAATTCTATGGCTCCCAAGTCAATGGGGCTCAACAAGATTTCAAACATAAGCAAATAAAGAAACTATAGCAGCAATCTGTGAAAACAGGACAGTCTATAAAGATGCAGATGAAACATATAATTCTGTAACTCCAAAAATTCTGAAAAATTAGTACATAATAAAAAATTTGCATAGAAGTACTGTGTAAAAAATTTCAGAATTTTTCCATGTTCCAGTAAATTATGAAAATTCAAACACTACAGGAAAAGTTTCTGTTTTTGCACTGCACATACCAAACAAGCAATTTAAACATCCTAAAGGTAAATCTTGGCACATTGTTTTTATAATACAATCGATTTGTACAAGGGCATAATTATTTTTGTTGAAAAGTTTCTGTAATCAAGGTTCACAAAGTTACCATGGGCATGAACAAAGTTCAAGGCTAGCCCCCACTTCCACATTGCTCATCTGTCTCACTTTCACTTTTCTTTTTGAAAAAGTTTTAGGTTCCCCTCGATTTTTTTTTGTTTTTAAAATTTTTAAAAGCACACAACAGAATAAAATGACTCTCTAAAACTTACGGGTTTTCTCCCAGGCAGCGCTTTCTTTAAAGCCATTAAGCTAGGCATATAGTGCTCAAGTAATTGATCCACCTGGATCCCAGGGTATATCAAAGCCAATTTTAATTAACAATGATTTATAATTTAGTAGTGAGCACAAAGCAACATATATTATGCAATGACGAAGTCTAACTTTCTTCCTATGCATCGGCATGTCATAAAAGAACAATTCATGCACACATAATAAAGGCCGACACATAGCGTAAGCAGTTTCTTGCAATTTTATCATATTGGAAACATAGAGAGGTGGAGATGTAGTTCCTCTATCATAATAATTGCAAGTAGGAGCAGCAAGCACATGCATATTATATCCATCAAAATCATCATTTGTAATGGTAAAACGCAACCCATCAATATAATCCTTAATAAGTGCAAACTTCTCCGATATAGTGTAGTTGGGAGAATTCAAAAAGATAATAGGACTTTCATGTGTGGTGCAATATCAACAATTTCATTTTTAACATAAGGAACTATAGCAAGTTCATCTCCATAAGCATCATTCATATTGGCATCATGGCCACAAGCATAGCAAGCATCAATTTCATCAAAAAGGGATATTTCAAATGAATCAAAGGGATCATAGCAATCATCCTTCGGTAAGCACGAAGGGAAATTAAACAATGTATGAGTTGAAGGGTTACTCTCATCAGAAGGTGGGCACGGGTAGCTAATCCGCTCTCCCTCCTTTTGTTCTTCGCTCTCCTCCTCATCTTTTTCATCTATTGAGCTCACAGTTTCAGCAATTTCTTCTTCCATAGGTTCTTGTAAAATATTAGTCTCTTCTTGGGAAGCGGAGACTTTCTCAATAAATTCATCAATATAGGCATTGTATTCATAATTCTCAGAGCAATATTTAAGTATAGCATAATTTTCAGATCTGTAAATAGCATCATCACAATCTTCATACTTTTCAAACAAAGATTCAATTTCATAAGCACCCTTAAAAACAACAAATTCTTCTATTTGTTCCACATCATAGTAATCATATATACCATTAGCATAAGAAGCCAAGGTTTCATTATCATTAAATTCACATTGAAAGGGAAGGTGTGGAGCCTTCATCTTAGAGCAGCAAGTATAATCACACCTTAAGCACAAATTCCAAGCATACCAACGCAACATTTTAATTTGATCCCATATGTGTTTCCCTTTTTGAGACAAGTGATAATCCCTAAAGTATTCCCGGTGATCCAAAGTATCTCTCATTATCAAGTTGAATGGAGATTTATCAGGATTGTCAAAGTAGTATTTAACGCTTTCCACATAACCAGCATCGAGGGTTTTAGGAGGTTCCCCATCTCCATGAGTAGCAAGTACAACTAATTTTTTTGGTGTGTCGTGTTCCATATCCATAACTGAAGATATAAAACAACTTAGAACAAAAAAATAAAAACTACTTACTGGAACAGAAAATAAAAACTACTTAGTGATAAAGCCAACAAGCACACACGAGAATATTCACCCCACGCTATTGCTCCTCGGCAACGGCACCAGAAAAAGGTCTTGATAACCCACAAGTATAGGGGATCAATTGTAGCCTTTCTCGGTAAGTAAGAGTGTCGAACCCAACGAGGAGCTAAAGGTAGAATTAATATTCCCTTCAAGTTCTATCGAGCACCGATACAACTCTACGCACACTTAACGTTCGCTTTACCTAGAACAAGAATAAAACTACTTTGTATGTGTAAGGATAAGTTTGCAAGAATAAAACTAGAAGTACTTAGCGAGAATAAAACTATGAGTAATTTGCAAGATAATAAAAGTTAGTTGTTTAGTAGAAAGCTTTTTGTAGAACGATGAGAAAGATTGTCCATAGGCAATTGAATATAACATGATAGATACTTATCATATGCAATGAGGGAGAGGCATACACTAACATACTTTCCGTACTAGGATCATACGCACTTATGATTGGAACTCTAGCAAGCCTACACAACTACTAAAGATCATTAAGGTAAAATCCAACCTTAGCATTAAGTAACATGTCCCCTTTACTCCCATACACAACAACCCCCTTACTCGGGTGTAAGCTTCTGTCACTCTAGCCACCCACTATAAGCGAATCATGAACGTATTGCAAAACCCTACATCGGGAATCCCTCACGCTTGAGCGACACGGAGGGCACCATAGGACAACACCATATTAACATACAACTCATATCAATCACACAATACCACAATTAACCCATAGGACAAAAAGAATCTACTCAAACATCATAGGATTGCCACACATCATTGGATAATAACATATAGTGTTAAGCACCATGTTCAAGTAGAGAATTACAACGGGAATAGAGAGGTTACACCACTGCATAAAGGGGGAGAGAGTTGGTGATGACGGCGGCGAAGTTGTTGGTGTAGATCGCCGTCACGATGGTTCCCCCGGCGGCGCTCCGGTGCCACCGGAAGAGAGGGGGAGAGAGCCCCCTCCTTCTTCTTCTTGCTTGGCCTCCCCCCTAGATGGGAGGAGAGTTTCCCCTCTAGTCCATGGCCACCATGGCTCCCGGAGGGCAGGAGCCCCTCCGAGATTGGATCTCTCTCTGTTTCACGTTCCTGTTTTCTGGCCCTTCACCGTTTCTTATATTCCCGGAGATCCGTAACTCCGATTGGGCTGAAATTTCGAGGGGATTTTTATCCAGAAATTATCTTCTTGCGGCGAAAGAAATGCCCCAACCAACGTTCGAGGGAGTCACAAGGCAACACAGCACGACCACCCCCCTTGGCTGCGCCCTGTTGCCTTGTGGCCACCTCGGGCACCATCTTGCGTTGATTCTTCTTCCCAAAAATCACATATATTCCAAAATATATCTCCATAAAATTTTATCGCGTTTGGACTTTGTTTGATATGGATTTTCTGCGAAACAAAAAACATGCAAAAAACAGGAACTGGCACTGGGCACTTGATCAATATGTTAGTCCCAAAAATAATATAAAATGTTTCCAAAAGTATAGGAAAGTTGTAGAATATTGGCATGAAACAATCAGAAATTGTAGATACGTCGGAGATGTATCAGCATCCCCAAGCTTAATTCCTGCTCGTCCTCGAGTAGGTAAATGATAAAAAGATAGTTTTTGATGTGGAATGCTACGTAACATAATCTTGATCATATAATCTAATCATGGCATGAATATTAAGATACAAGTGATTCAAGGCAATAGTCTATCAATTTGATATTGAAAGAATAATACAAAACATGCATGTAATTCATCATTGCCTTTCATAATAATGGAGCTAAAGGAAACAACCTCTATACACTTAGTTGTGGTACGCATGACACGCTCGTTCTTCCCTGCATAGATACATCAAATCAAGAGTACCCCAGTGCCAAACCAAGCAATTGGATCATACTTTTTAACGCACTTCAGCATTTTCAATTCCCACGCAATACATGAGCGTGAGCCATGGATATAGCACTATGGGTGGAATAGAATGCGGTGATAGAGATTAATAAGGGGAAGTCAAAAAGGAAGATAGTCTCGCATCGACGCGGCTAATCAACGGGCTATGAAGATGCCCATCAATTGATATCAATGCGAGGAGTAGGGATTGCCATGCAACGGGCGCATTAAGAGCTGGCAGTGAGCCAAAAATCACATATATTCCAAAATAAATCTCCGTAAAAATTTATCATGTTTGGACTTAGTTTGATATGGATTTTCTGCGAAACAAAAAACATGCAAAAAATAGGAACTGGCACTGGATCAATATGTAAATCCCAAAAATAATATAAAATGTTGCCAAAAGTATATGAAAATTGTAGAATATTGGCATGAAACAATCAGAAATTATAGATACGATGGAGACGTATCAGGTAGTATCGCTCCGGCGGCACTACCACCTTGGGCTCTTCGCCATTGCACTGTAATCCTGGAACTACCGTCCGGGCGGTAGTACCGCTCCTGGAGCGGTAGTACCACTTATCTGCGGGCTGTGGACAGAATAACGGTTGGATTTGTCCCCACTCTATACCTCTTATCCCCCAAACTCCATTGTTGCTCAAAGCTCCATTTTCGCCCAATCTCTCTCCCTAGCCAACAACTCTTGTTGGATTTCTAGGGTTTGGTTGAGAGGGCCCTGATCTACACTTCCACCAAGAGATATTTGATTCCCCCCACTAATCCCTAGCGGATCTTATTACTCTTGGGTGTTTGAGCACCCTAAAAGGAAGAGGTCACCTCGGAGCCACATTCCATTGTGGTGAAGCTTCGTGGTGGTTGTCGGCCTAGTGGGAACCAGGGTACCACGGGCCGTCTGCCTGTGGCCCAGGAAGCCATGCCTGATGAAGGCCCAAGAGGCAACCCAGCTACGGGCGCTGTGAAGCAAGACACCTCGCGAGGCTCCGGCCTCACGAGGACCCCCTTCGCAAGGGGCAGACCCACCGAAGACTCAGCATCAGCAGGAAGCCTCGCGAGGCCCCCTCATGAGGCGGCCTCCCGAGGCGGCCTCCCGAAGCCACCCGAGCAGGGCACCGCCTAGCGCCAGCCTGGCGGTCTCGTGCCCATCATGTGGGTGACGCACCCCCGCAAGACGACGATAGAAGCAGAGCCGTACCAGTAGGTGCGGTCAGGAGGGGTTTCCTCTTTGGTGATAAAGGAGCAGCACCAGCTGCCCACCCGCAAAGCGAGTCCCAAAGCTTGCCCATTTGGTGTATGAAGACCAGGACGATGGGGTGCACAGGGCGGAGGTCATTACCGAGCCCACCGGCGCGTCATGGATAGCATCTTTGCAGGTGAAGACCACCTTTTGTCGGATAAGACTGGGCGCCTGTCTCCCTTCAAACCGCCGTTGTGTGGCTACCCTTCCCGCCTATATTTTCGGGGGAAGAGGACCGAGGCGGCTATAAAAGGGGCAGTGCTGTCGCCATAGAGGAAGACCAATTCCACCGTCTTCAACCTTGTACGCGAGAGCTCTCTTGCCCACAATAATCCCCAAACACAAGCAGGAGTAGGGTTTTACACCGCACGGTGGCCCGAACCTGGGTAGCTCTCGTGTCCCTGCCGTGCCCTGCGTGTGTGTGATACGTCTCCAACGTATCTATAATTTTTTATTGTTCCATGCTATTATAATATCAATCTTGGATGTTTTTATAATCATTTACAGCAATTATATATCATTTTTGGAGACTAACCTATTAACTTAGTGCCCAGTGCCAGTTGTTGTTTTCTGCCCTGTTTTTGTTTTACAGAAAATCAATACCAAACGAAGTCCAAATGCCACGAAACTTTTTGGAGATTTTTTATTGGGCAAGATAAACACTAGAAGCTTTGGGAGGAGGCCAGAAGACCCTGGTGGGGCCCACGAGCCACCAGGGCGCGCCTGGGGGGGGGGGGGGCAGGCGCGCCCTGGTGCCTCATGGGGCCCACCAAGCTCCGTTTGACCTAATTCTAGCACTATAAATTCCAGAAAAATTAGAAACCCTCAGGGGAGTCCACGAAATACTTTTTACGCCGTCGCAAGCTTCTGTTCCAAAGAGATCCCATCTGGGGTCCTTCTCCGGTAATCTGCCGAAGGGGGAATCGATCATGGAGGGGCTCTACATCAACCTTGCTGCCTCTCCGATGATGCGTGAGTAGTTTACCACAGACCTTCGGGTCCATAGTTAGTAGCTAGATGGATTCTTCTCTCTTTTTGATCTTCAATACAATGTTCTCCTTGATGTTCTTGGAGATCTATCCGATGTAATCTCTTTTTGCGGTGTGTTTGTTGGGATCCGATGAATTGTGAGTTTATGATCAGATTATATATGAAATTATTTGAGTCTTTGCTGCACTCTTTTATGCATGATTATTATAGTCTCGTATTTCTTCTCCGATCTATTGATTTGGTTTGGCCAACTGAGTTGATTTATCTTGCCATGGGAAGAGGTGCTTTGTAGTGGGTTCGATCTTGCGGTGCTCAATCCCAGTGACAGAAAGGGACATGACACGTATGTATCATTGCTACTAAGGGTAAAAAGATGGGGTTTATTCATACGTGAGTTTATCTTGTCTACATCATGTCATCGTTCTTAAGGCATTACTCCGTTCTTTATTGTACTTAATACACTAGATGCATGCTGGATAGCGGTCGATATGTGGAGTAATAGTAGTAGATGTAGGCAGGAGTCGGTCTACTAATCTTGGACGTGATGCCTATATACATGATCATTACCTTGGATATCGTCATGATTATTTGCTTTTCTATCAATTGCCCAACAGTAATTTGTCTACCCACCATATGCTATTTTCTTGAGAGAAGCCTCTAGTGAAATCTATGCCCCCCGGGTCTATCTAAATCATATTACTAAAACCCTAAAAATATTGCTGCCATCTCTTTTTATTTATTTTATTTTGTATTTTTGTTTCAATCTATCAATCTATCACATACAATTTAATCTTGCAATTTACCGCCGAGAGATTGACAACCTCTCGTTTGCGTTGGGTGCAAGGGTTTGTTGTTTGTGTGCAGGTACTGCTGACGAGGTGTTGTGTGATTCTCCTACTGGTTCGATAACCTTGGTTTCATAACTGAGGGAAATACTTATCTCTACTGTGCTGCATCATCCCTTCCTCTTCGGGGAAATACCAACGCAAGCTACAAGTAGCAGGAAGAATTTCTGGCGCCGTTGCCGGGGAGACATCATCAACATCTATCAAGTACCTTTGCATAAACTCTCATCTCGTTGCATTTACTTTATTTGCCATTTGCCTCTCGTTTTCATCTCCCCCACTTGTAAAACGTTTTTACAAAAATACAAAAATAATTTTTTCTTTTTCTTTTTCTTGTTTGCTAGCTTGCTTGTTACCTTGTTTAATCATGATGCCCCGAGAGAATTATCATGATAGTTCTTATTATAAAATTTTGTCCGAAATTGAGAAAAATACTAAAGATTACATGACTACGTAGTTTGAGCACAACAATTTTTTTACTGAGGAACTCAAAGAACACTCTATTTTACTAGATGCTATTGCCAAACAACTTGATAATGTTAGCAAAGAAGTTGCTAGCCTTCAGTTCCAATTTGCTCTTACTGAAAAATTGCTAGAAAAAATCTCTGATGCACAGGCTACGCTAGTAAATCAAATGGCAGCTAAGCCGGAATCATTAGAGCATAGTAATGATGAGGATATTAAAATGATTGGTGTTTCATCTATTGATTCTTTGTTTTGCAAAATTAAACTTGATGAAAAGGGGACTGAAGAAGAGTCAACTTTAGCTAAAGAGCGTCCCCATAATTCGGAGGGTGAAAATCTTGATAAGAAAATTGCTAAAAGTGGGTTTGGAGAGGTAAAAACTTTAAATAGCGATGTGCCCACTCTTTTGGATTACAAAGATTTTAATTGTGATAATTGTTCTTTGATTGAGTGCATTTCTTTGTTACAATCCATGTTAAATTCACCCAATGCTTATGAGCAAAACAAGGCTTTTACTAAGCATATAGTAGAAGCAATGATGAAAGCGTTAGAAGAAAAGCTTGAACTAGAAATTTCAATCCCTTGAAAATTATATGATGAATGGGAACCCACCATTAAAGTTAAAATTAAAAATTATGAGTGTAATGCTTTATGTGATTTGGGTGCTAGCGTTTCCACAATTCCAAAATCTCTATGTGATGTGCTAGGTTTTACCAATATAGATGAATGTTCCCTTAATTTGCATCTTGCGGATTCTACTATTAAAAAGCCTTTGGGAAGAATTAATGATGTGCTTATTCTTGCAAATAGGAATTATGTGCCCGTTGATTTTATTGTTCTTGATATTGAATGCAATTCTTCTTGCCCCATAATACTTGGTAGACCGTTCTTACGAACTATAGGTGCCGTTATTGATATGAAAGAAGGGAATATTAAATTTCAGTTTCCATTAAAAAAAGGGTATGAAACATTTCCCTAGGAAGAAAATTAAAGCACCATATGAATCCATTATGAGGGTCACTTATGGAATCAACTTGAAAGATGACAACACTTGAGATTATGCATTATGCCTAGCTACGGGCATAAAACAATAGCGCTTGTTGGGAGGCAACCCAATGAATAAAATAAATTTTTGTTATAAGTTATGGTGTGTTTTTACTGTCATGCTACTGGTATGATGGTGTTTTTGTGTTTTTAATTAGTGTTTGTGCCAAGTAAAGCCTTTAGGATGATTTGGAAGATAGTATAATTGATGCTGTTTGAAAACAGAAAGTTTTGCGTCCAGTGCTGGAATTTTGTTTTTTCACTATAACGCCAGAACCTTCTGAATTTTTTACACAATATTGATATATGAATTGTCCACGTTGTCCTAATTTTTCAGAATTTTTGGAGTTACAAAAGTATGACCAGAATTCAGATCTCTACAGACTGTTCTGTTTTTGACAGATTCTGTTTTTGATGCACTACTTGCTTGTTTTGATGAATCTATGGATTGT
The DNA here is from genome assembly GCA_039707655.1 of Elymus sibiricus. NCBI lineage: Eukaryota > Viridiplantae > Streptophyta > Magnoliopsida > Poales > Poaceae > Elymus > Elymus sibiricus. The sequence continues at coordinate 315,343,937 of CM077676.1, forward strand.
ATCGTGGGGTATAAGCCATGGTGAAGTTAGAGTACAGTAGGTATAATGCAAAAATAAAATATGAATGGGTTTGCAACAGTACTTATAGTAGTGATTACTTTTGTTATACTAACAGATCTCACGAAGGTTTTGTTGAGTTTTGTGTGATTGAAGTTTTCAAGTTTTGGATGAGATCACGATGGATGAAGGAATAAGGAGTTGCAAAAGCCTAAGCTTGGGGATGCCTGAGGCACCCCAAGGTAATATTCTAGGAAGACTCAAGTGTCTAAGCTTGGGGATGCCCCGGAAGGCATCCCCTCTTTCTTCTACCAACCATCGGTAATTTTACTTGGAGCTATATTTTTATTCGTCACATGATATGTGTTTTGCTTGGAGCGTCTTGTATTATATGAGTAATTGCTTTGTTTGCTTTTTAGTTTTTCACAATCATCTTTGCTGAACACACCTATCTTGAGAGAGCCACACGTTTATCATCGTGATTTGTTAGAATACTCCATGTGCTTCACTTAAATTTTTTTGAGCTAGGCAATTGCTCTAGTGCTTCACTTAAATCTTTTTGAGCACGGTGGTGGCTATATTTTGAAGAAATAAACTCTCATGCTTCACTTATATTATTTTGAGGGTTGATTAAAATTTTGAAGAAATGAATTCTCATGCTTCACTTATATTATTTTGAGAATTGTTAAGATTGAAATTTTGAAGAAATGAATTCTCATGCTTCACTTATATTATTTTGAGAATTGTTAAGATTGAAATTTTGAAGAAATATTTGCACTCTCATGCTTCACTTAAATCTTTTTGAGAGTTGATCAATAGTAACAGTAATTTGCACAAGATATGAATTTGGTCCCAAAGTGATGAATATTCAAGAGGGATATAGATAAAAACTTTCATATAGATCATCGGATATGATAAGTGTGATTCTTTGCAATAGTTTTGTGATATGGAAATGATGATATGTGAGTCATGTTAGTGAGTAATTGTGATTTAGTAAGAATATTAGTGTTAAGGTTTGTGATTCCCTATGCAAGCACGTTAAGTCAATAGTTATGCAATGAAATTATATCCTACTTATGGTGCATTATTCGGTGTTAGTTATGTTCAATGCATGTTTATGACCGTTTTCGTTTTTTGGTTGGTTGCTTCTCAATCTTTTGCTAGCCTTCATTTGTACTAAGTGGAAATACTGCTTGTGCATCCAAAATCCTTAAACCCAGTTTTGCCATATGAGTCCACTATATCTACCTATATGCGGTATTTCAATGCTGTTCCAAGTAAATTTGCGTGTGCCAACTCTAAATTTCAAAATAATTTTTCTGTTTTGTGTGCCCGTACCGCTCATGAAGCGGCAGGGGGTGGCCATTATTTTCCATGCTAGGTGTGTTATTCTCACGATGAGTGTTTTTTCACTTGTCATTGCACGAGAGAATGGTTGGTAATAGGGATGCCCAGTCCCGCATGAAATCAAAATTAATAACAACAAAATTCCTTGGAAAGTGATGGTATGGAGGGCACCCGTGGATACGGCTAGCCATGGATTGTGAAAGAAATGGTGGAAAGGAAATAAACTTTACTTTCTGTTTGGGAACCACCTATGATGTCTCTAGCATGGAAAATATTGGGAATTCTCGGTCGTTTTCGTTGACAGGAAAAGCATACCTCTCAAAATATTTTTATCTCTATTAATTTCAGCTTTGAGCTCTGGCACATTTGACAAATCTCTGCTTCCCTCTACGAAGGGCCTATCTATTTACTTTTATGCAATTTTTATTTTATTTGAGTCTCCATCTTCTCTTACAAAAGCACCAACTAGAGAGCACTATTGTCATACTTGTGCATTGGATGTAGCTAATATTTGACTGTGTTTCATGAATGGATCAATGATTGAGCATAATGGGCTAGGGATAACTTTCTTTAGCGTTGATATTTTGAAAGACATGGTTGTTTGTTAGTATGCTTGAGTATCTATGTTTTCATGTCAAACTATAGACTATTGCTTTGAATCATACAAGTCCAATGTCCATGCTACAAAAGAAAAGAATATGTGATAAATATGTTAGGCAGCATTCCACATCAAAAATTCTGTTTTTATCATTTACCTACTCGAGGACGAGCAGGAATTAAGCAGGAATTAAAAGTGCCCTGGTGCCTTGTGGGGCCCACCAAGCTCCGTTTGACCTAATTCCAGCACTATAAATTCCAGAAAAATCAGAAACCCTTAGGGGAGTCCACGAAATACTTTTTACGCCGCCGCAAGCTTCTGTTCCAGAGAGATCCCATCTGGGGTCCTTCTCTGGTAATCTGCCGGAGGGGGAATCGATCATGGAGGGGCTCTACATCAACCTTGCTGCCTCTCCGATGATGCGTGAGTAGTTTACCACAGACCATCGGGTCCATAGTTAGTAGCTAGATGGCTTCTTCTCTCTTTTTGATCTTCAATACAATGTTCTCCTTGATGTTCTTGGAGATCTATCCGATGTAATCTCTTTTTGCGGTGTGTTTGTTGGGATCCGATGAATTGTGAGTTTATGATCAGATTATCTATGAAATTATTTGAGTCTTTGCTGCACTCTTTTATGCATGATTATTATAGCCTCGTATTTCTTCTCCGATCTATTGATTTGGTTTGGCCAACTGAGTTGATTTATCTTGCCATGGGAAGAGGTGCTTTGTAGTGGGTTCGATCTTGCGGTGCTCAATCCCAGTGACAGAAAGGGACATGACACGTATGTATCATTGCTACTAAGGGTAAAAAGATGGGGTTTATTCATACGTGAGTTTATCTTGTCTACATCATGTCATCGTTCTTAAGGCATTACTCCGTTCTTTATTGTACTTAATACACTAGATGCATGCTGGATAGCGGTCGATATGTGGAGTAATAGTAGTAGATGTAGGCAGGAGTTGGTCTACTAATCTTGGACGTGATGCCTATATACATGATCATTGCCTTGGATATCATCATGATTATTTGCTTTTCTATCATTTGCCCAATAGTAATTTGTCTACCCACCGTATGCTATTTTCTTGAGAGAAGCCTCTAGTGAAATCTATGGCCCCCGAGTCTATCTAAATCATATTACTAAAACCCTAAAAATATTGCTACCATCTCTTTTTATTTATTTTATTTTGTATTTTTGTTTCAATCTATCAATCTATCAGATACAATTTAATCTTGCAATTTACCGCCGAGAGATTGACAACCTCTCGTTTGCGTTGGGTGCAAGGGTTTGTTGTTTGTGTGCAGGTACTGCTAACGAGGTGTTGTGTGATTCTCCTACTGGTTCGATAACCTTGGTTTCATAACTGAGGGAAATACTTATCTCTACTGTGCTGCATCATCCCTTCCTCTTCGGGGAAATACCAACGCAAGCTACAAGTAGCAGTGCGTGTGCGCTCTCGTCGTGCTCCACTCGCCGTAGCCTCGCCGTGGTCACCGTCGAGTAGTTAGGCAGCAAGCAGCCCCCAAAGTTCGAACCAGGGTCCCCGGAGCCCGAGTTCCGACATTTGGCGCGCCAGGTAGGTGGCAGCTTCCGCTCCTTCCGCCTCGACCTCACCATGGCCGACGCTCGACGCGAGCGCGCACTGCGCAGGGCGGCCAGGGTGGCCCAGACGAAGCCGGTCGCCAACGACAACCGCTGTCCTCTCGCCCGCGCCGCCACTGACCCCGCGGCTGCTGAGGAGCAGGCCTCCTCCCTCCACCCGTCCATGCAGCACCCTACTCGCACCGCCACCGCCACCGCGTCCTCGCTCGCGCGCCCGGATCCACAGGCCGCGCTGCTCATGGCGCAGGAGTTGCTGTGCTACCGCCCCACTGAGGCCAGCTACGACACCTGGCACTACCAAAAAAAGACACATCCGTGACATTATGGCCCGAACGAAAACTTTTTCTGTCATGGTTGTGACAGTTCTATGACAATAATTGTGACAAAAACACGTATCATCATAGATGTGGTGGGCTCCTACTTCTATGACAAAAAATTATGATAGAAAATGTGCTTTTCGTCCTGGGCGAGCCGGAGACGCACACACATGACATTCTTTGGGCCGTCCATGACGTAAAAAATCATGGTAGAAGTGAGGGCGAGGAAATTTTTGGGGAGTTCCTGGTTACGGTGGGTGGTCGGGGCCAAGCGATGCGGTGTGGTTTGCGCGTTTCTCTCGTACGCGCATGTGTGCGAGGCATTCGCTAACTGAACCCGAGCGAGGCGTTCGCTTACTGAACCCGAGTGATCGCACTAGCTACGTACTGAACCCGAGCGATTCCTTCGCTGCTAACTGAACCTGAGCGATTCCTTCGCTGCTAACTGAACCCGAGCGATTCCTTCGCTGCTAACTGAAGCCGGTCGAGCCCCCGTACGTGCGAGACGTAGCCGGTGTTGGGTTGCCTCTCGATGAACAGTGTCTGTTGCTGCCATGCCGCGATACGTGAGAACGAGTCAAGATGCATCGATCAAGCCCCTTGCGTGAGATGTGGTGAGTTGACCTAGCCGGTTTGTTGGATGTGGAGGAACAGTTCCCATTGCTGCCGCCCGCTCGTACGCCCCACCCCAGCCGGTGGGTTGACTATGGATGAACAGTACCCTGGCCATGTGAAGGTGGTTGGCGCTGGATGAATAGGACCCCGAGGAGGCCGCCACACCCCAACCGGTTGGGGGTGGATGAACAGGACCCCGTGGAGGCTAGATGAACAGTAGCCGGTGGTGGCTGGAGGAAGTCGACGGTGGATGAACAGTAGCTGGTGGAGGCTGGAGGGAGGTCGACCGTGGATGAACAGTAGCCCATGGAGTCCTGTTTTGCGGTACGCCACACCCCTCCTGATGAACAGGACCCCCGTTTCGACTGTAGGCAGTTGGGGAGAAGTTCGTTTCCTCTGTTTTGCGGTACGCTAGAGCCCTCCCGATCAACAGGACCCCGTTTTGACCATAGGCGCTCGAACAGAAGTCTGTTTCCTCCATTTTGCGCTACACCAGACCCCTAGCCGATGAACAAGACCCCATTTCGACCGTAGGCGATCGAACAGAAGGCCGTTTTCTCCGTTTTGCGGTACGCCAGACCCCGAGTCGATGAACAGGACCCTGTTTCAGTTGTTCTGTCCAAGCCGGTTGGCTCCCGATGAACAGGACGCGTTCTGACCCAGTCGCTTGGCTCCCGATGAACACGGCGCTGTTTCCTCCGTTCCGACCCAGCCGGTTGGCTGCCGATGAATAGGAGGCCGTTGCTGCCGTCCGTTACCTCTCTCCATGTACACGAGCCCTGGCCGTACGTATGCGCGAGTACGCGTTCGAGACTCCGCCCATATATGCACGTACGTGGCCGTATTTTTTGTTGTGTGACTATATGTATGTGTACACGATTTAGACGGGGCTGCCTGAACTGCTACGTCAGGGGCTCTACTATGACACATGTCGCTCCTTACACGCCTACGGTTCATCGTTGCAGAAAGACCGATCGACCAGTATGTACGTACACGTTCGCGACCAGACAGACAACGCTACGTACGCTTCGATCGGGTGGGTCCCAGCTGTAAGGGAGGATAAGGAGGCACTTCCTTGCGTGCGAATGGTGGGTCCCAGCTGTCAGGAGGGAGGATCATTTTTTGCACGTAATAAGGAGGCACTTCCTTGCGTGCGAATGGTGGATCCCAGCTGTCAGGAGGGAGGAATCATTTTTTTGCACGTAATAAGGAGGCACTTCCTTGCGTGCAAAGATGTAGCTGGTGGGTCCAGCTGTCAGCCTCACCGTGTACAATCCTCTTTCGATGGCTGTCATTCATTGACCAGGTTGACTACGCCGTGCCGAGAGCACCAGATTGGTGGACGACGGCGAGGCCTAGGAAGGGAACGACGCGGAGCCGGGGTAGACGCGGCAGTGGATGCCCACGCGGAGGAGAGTACGAGGGTTGACTGGTTCGGCTGCGGTGTGAGGCTGCCGTCGCCGGAGAATAACAGGGGATGTGGGTGAGTAGAGGGAAGGTCTGGCCAGAGGTGGGAGTAGGGTGGGGCGGTGAGGCATGCGCGGCATCACAGCCGGCCATGTGAGGTAGGAGCAGGCGGTCCCACCGGCGCTGGTTTGGGCGGCTGGAGCAAGAAGACCAGAGATTGAAGAAGCAGCATGACCGTTGGATGAACATCCAACGGTCACTGCTGCTAGAATTGTTTGTTGACTAAGTTGACAAAGCCATGTGTACGCGTCAACTTAGTAGGCCCACAAGTCAGCCTCAAAATCTGGTGGGTCCCAGTTATCATGGGGAGGAATCATTTATTTTTCGCGTAATAGGGAGGTACTTCCTTCCATGCGAAGATGTAGCTTGTGGGTCCTGGATTTCAGGGGAGGAGTCATTTTTTTTGCGCGTAATAAGGAGGCACTTCCTTACGTGCGAAGATGTAGCTGGTGGGTCCAAGCTGTCAAGGGGAGGAATCATTTTTCTTGCGCGTGATAAGGAGGCGACCATGGACCATGTGGGTCCTAGCTGTCAGCCTCTGCACGTACAGTCCTCTTCTGATGGGTGTCGTTCGTTGACCCCGTTGACGACACCGTGCCGAGAGCACCAAGGCAGCGGACGACGGCTAGGCTAAGCGTGGGAACGACCCGGAGCCGAGGAAGACTCGACAGTGGATGCCCACGGGGAGGGGAGTATGAGGGTTGACTGGTTCGGCTGCGGTGTGAGGCTGCCGTCGCCGGAGAACAACAGAAGGTGTGGGTGAGTAGAGGGATGGACTGGCCAGCGGTGGGAATAGGGTGGGGCGGTGAGTCCTTCGCGACAGCACAGCCGTCCATCAGAGTCGGGAGCAGGCGGTCACGTTGGCGCTGGTTTTGGTGGCTGGAGCAATAAATCAGAGATTGAAGAAGCTCAACGGCCGTTGGATTAACAACGAACGGTCACGCTGGTAGAATCGATTGTTGACTAAGTTGACAAAGCCTTGCGTACCCGTCAACTTCGTAGGCCCACAAGTCAGCCTACAAATGTGTGGTAGACAACATACAGCCCATTTGCTATTTTTGTGAATAATTTACAGCCCATTTGCTAATTCTTAAGAAATTTATTATAGCCCATTTTTGGACCAGTACCACAGTCAATAAATTCAACGAAATTTCGCATACTTCGGTGTAGTCCGAACTATTTTAATCCCAAAATTTTGGGTTAGATTCAAACTAATTTTAAAACAAAATTAAATTAGATTAAATAAAATCCAATGATATTTAAAATCTCAAAATCCGAAGAAAAAAGCCTAAATTTGAAACTAATTGCCAGTTTTCTGGTTTTTTATATTTACAACCTTTTTCTTATTAGTTATTTCAAACAGTTTTCTGGGCAAGCCGAATGCATGCCTCCTTGTCTAGATTTGCAGTCCAGCAATTCGCAAAAAGCAATTGTAGCCCAGCATGGTCCCGCCAGCGCGGGACGAAGATGACGAGAGATTAAAGAAGCACGTTGGCCGTTTGATTTACATCCAACGCCTCAGCTATCAGAATCGTTTTGTTGACCAAGTTGACAACGCCTTGCGTGGGATTCACCCTCGTGGGCCCACAATGTGAGCCTCCTATTCTGTGCCTGACATTCAGCCCATTTCATATTTTTTAGAATTTACAGCCCATTTGTTAAAAAATCGAAATACACCCATTTGCTGGGTTAGGTGAAAAAATAATGTTGCGGGCATGGTGCAACCAATAATTCTTTTTTTCTTAGGACTTACAGCCCATTTGCTTCTTTTCTAAATACACGCATTTGCTGGGCTGGCTGGACAGAGCAATGGTATAAAAAAATAAAACTGGGTTGGGCATTCGTTTGGACAAGAGATTTTCTTTAATGATTTACAGGATGGTTGAAAAAATAATGTTGCGGACTGCAACCGATTAACCTTTTTAGTAGAATTTAAATCCCAATTGTTTTTTTGAAATACACCAATTTCTTGGATGGATTAAAAAAATAATGTTGCGGACAAGCCCCATTTAATATTTTCGGATAATTTACAACCATTACCTTTTTTTAGAAATACACACATTTGCTTCTCTGGGTTAAATAGTAATGTTGGTCTGGCCACAGCATTCTTATAAAATATAAGACATTTTTTAGGCTATTTTAGCCTACAAAAATGTCATATATTTTTATACAGAGGGAGTAGAAAATAAGAACTTAGCTATGCGTTTTTTCTTAAAAAAAAGGTAACTCCGTGTCCCACAGCCCATTCGAGAATTGCTGGATCCTGGTGTCAGCATGTCGTGGGCTGCGCATATAATAGGCTGGGCAAGCCAAAGCCCAGTTATAAAATAGTCTTTGGTGACTGCCTCTCCTTGTTTAATTCACTCGTTTATTTACTATGTTGACAACGTGGTGGGTCCGAGATGTCAGCATTTTACTGGAGGTGAGACTTTTTTTTCACTTTTACTATTTATATTTCTGCTGGCAGAACATTTGTTTCACGTCAATCGCCGGCCGCAGGGTGGTGGGAGCATGTGGTCTGACTGGCGCTTGTTTGGGAGGCTGGAGGAAGAAGACGGGAGATAGAAGATGTAAGAGAAAACGCACGCCAGCCGTTCGATATGAATCAAACCATTGGCAGAAGGAAAGCACCCTTTTGACAGTTGATTCATTCAGACGAACAGTAGTAGTACTAGTTAATTTGCTTCCACCACAACTACATTTTTAGAAGCTGAAGCTGAACCAGACACTAACCACGGCCAGCCGCACGACCCCGGCCAGCGCTACCCCCGTGGCCACGACATCCGCCATCTCCACGGCCGCGGTCACCGCCACCACCACGGCCACCACCAGCGCCACCCCCACGGCCGCGACCTCTGCCACCACCACAACCACCGCCAGCGCCACCCCCACGGCCGCGACCTCCGCCACCGCCGTGGTAAAATGTGTGGAATCGGGCAAAGTTGGAGTGGAGGGCGTGGAAATACGCTTCGGCGGCATCAGCGTCCAAGGCGGGGGCCCCAAACAACTGCTCCGCCTCCGCCTTCTTCTGGGCAACTACCTCCAAGCCCCGGTCCATCTCATCCCATAACGGATCCAGAGGATTCGCGGGATGTTCATCCTCCTCCTCTCCAAAATTGAACACGAGTGGGTGCTCCTCCGGTTGCGCCATTGATGAGGGAGTGCTGGTGGATTGGAGATGGGAATGGGAGGCGCCAGAGAGAGGATTTGGGGGATAGAGGGTACGACGGCGGCGTCTTATAGGCTGTTGTGGGCGCCATTAAGGAGGAGGTAAGAGCGGCGGCGGGCGGTCAAAGGGCGCGTCTCCCGGTGAGAAAAGCTGCTGCCGCCGGCTCGCACGCCTCCCGGATGCACAGGGATGACGCGTCGCAGTCTCCGTAATTGGAGAGATTAATGACAGGCAGCCATCCCCGGTGGTGCATTTGATGCCACGCTTCTTAAATCCCCCGGCAGCGCGAGGGCCGAGGGGGAAGAAGATGAAACTTCCGTCCCGCGCTGGTGGTTGGGGCATGGAGTGAGCTGGATTTAAGAGGGGGTGGGGAGCATGACGCGAGGCAGTGCCGCTGGCTCCTGGGCGGCAGCAGGCAGTCCAGCCACGCTGGTTTGGGCGGCGGAACAACCAGCAGAGGGAAGACTGAAGAAGAACGTCAGACGCGAATTTGTTTTTCAGTGGCTCTCGATGGGGTATTTTTTAGCTTGCCTCTCATGATACAACTTGTTATTATAGCCTCCCAGTTCATGGCGGACAAGTAGCCCATTTGCTGGGCGGCCCAATCTACAGAAAACAACACTTGTCAAAGCCCAAAAACAATGCAATAGTGTGTTTTTTAGAGGCCAAAAACAATATGGCGGGGGCTGAACGGGGCGGTTCAACCGGGTACGGGGTACCGGATGTCAGTCAGAAATATGCTGGGTACCCTGTGTGATCGAGCGTGATGATGCGCTGGGTCATTCGTGTAGGATACAGTCGATCCGATCCCATGTAGTGTTCGTATGTTAGCATGCTATTAGTGCTTGTAAAGACTGAGAAAAAGATAAATAAGAGTTGATGAGCCCTTGCAACCCTAACAAGCAGGTGCCATTCTTCTTAAAAGATTCAGATCAAACTCAGGTTCACAGGATACGTTCTCCTCAAAAGATTCACATATACACAAGTTCAACATGTTTATGCATCAGAATGATTGAGAGATCACAAGCCAATATTCATAGCCAACATTCACAATCAACAACTTAAAAGATTCATGTATACAAGTTAAGCATGTTTATGCATCCAAATGATTGAGAGATCACAGCCAATATCCTCCATCGACACACTTTAATTACCTGGGGTGCAGACTGGTTAAGTGGTGTTCACTCAGTGGTACGTCTTGCTAAAATTAGTTCTTGTCTGAGCAAACTTTCGAGTACATAAGAGGCAGCACAGACCATCTGAACTTTGCTTGTAGGTTATCCTCATGATGGTGGCCTCAATGCCGCGAGAGGTTTGAGCATCTTGGCCACTACTTTCATCCAACTAGTTTACTGGCTCATCTTGGTCATGTAACTCGCCAAAATTCTACCGTGCAGACAAAGAGGCGGTGGACAAAATGAACCACCAAAAGTTTTTTTGCAGTTGAACTGAAATGGATCATCCCTGGGGTGCAGACTGGTTAAGTGGTGTTCACTCTGGCACTTCTTCTTGTCAACATCGATGCTTGTCTGCGTGAACTTGGAGTACATAGGAGCCAGCACAAGTATCTGACCATCTGATCTTTTTGTGCAGTTCTACTGAAATCCGCAACGTAACATTTTGCTTGTAGGGTCTTCCCATTATCTTAATGGCTAAAGGAGGCAGTGAAGGCAATGAACCACCCACTGTGATTGCCATGCTTATTATCTACTCGTGGATTAGATTAATCGAAAGGGTGCCAATATTTCCAGCATTCGAGCATCCCTGTTTGCACAGATATTGAGAAAGTGAGATTTACTATAATAGCGGCACTAGTTCATTAAACATATAGTAACAAATAGAAGCATTGTGATTATCTTAATGGCTAAAGATAGCAACATAGTAGGCTTGCTTAAAGGGTGGTATTAGTTTATTTTATCAGTGGCATAGGCTCAGCACACAAAGAATTGGTGTGTACATAAGTTGCATTAGATTAACATGCAAAACTAAAGCACTTTCTCATGATAGTAGCAAATAGTAGCACAATACCAAATTACCAATAGATATGACAAAGAACAATAATCAGGATGAAGGCTGTAGGCCGGTACCAACCTGTGTGAGGAAGCTTATCAACTAGTACTTCCTTTGACTGGAAGCAGAGAAAAGCGACTGACAGGAAAGTAAGGAGGCAGTTGAGGCAATGAACCACCCAAAGTCTTTGTGCAGTTCCACTAAAATCGAGCATCCCTGTTGGCACATATATAGAGAAAGTGAGATTACTGTAATAGTGGCACTGGTTGATGAAACATACACTAACAAATAGAAGCATCCTCATTATCTTAATGGGTAAAGATAGCAACATAGTAGCCTTGCTTAAAGAAAGGTATTAGTTTATTTTATCAGTGCCAATTAGCTCAACACGCAAAGCATTGCCATGTATCATCGGTTGCAAAGATTTAACGTGCAAAGATAAAGCACTTTCTCATGACAGTAGCAAGCACGATACCAATAGAGATGACAGCACACTAATTTGGATTAAGGACGTAGGCCGGTACCAACCTGCGCGAGGAATTTTATTCAAGTAATTCCAGAAGAGAAGATAAAGCACTGACAGGAATCATTCAAGGGTATCCACTTGTGAGATTATATCGAGAGATTATCAAGCACTTCCAGCAGAGTAAAAGCATCGGCTGGAATACAATCCATAGTATCCTCTTGTGCAGTTCCACTAAAATGTACGATTGACACAACATGATCCCTGTTTGCAAAAGTAGGAACGAGGTGATACCTTCATTAGCTTAGTGAGAAATGATAGAAAGACAATAGAATATTTAGAAGTTTTACGGTAGTTGGCATTTTTATAAGCCGTCCTTTTGTCTCGATCCAACGGTAGATAAATAGGTAGTACTAGGTAGTACTGGCAAGGAAGTACTCAAAAGTACTGCTTGACGTGGGGTCAGTACTCAAAATTAGGAGGGGTCGCATCTACATGTCATTTGCATGATTTTATCATTTTGTTTACTCACTATTTGATTTGCTCAAAGTAGGCATCATGCTGCTAATTTGTGTTTTACCCTGTTTTAGTAAGACTTAGCATTTAACAAAATTTATAACTAAACAACCATGCAACACATAAATATATGCCATATAGATGTGTTGCTCATTTTTATGTGTACTATCTGCCCAGGTCATTTTATTTATCACTAAAAATCAAGAGCACATTGTCTTCAGAGGTAAAAGGACCTGTAAGGATAAGAAAGGACGGTACCAGCGAGTGATCCTTTTTCATTTCTTCCTTCTTCTTCTTCTTTGTCTTCTTGGTGTGTTTCTCTTTCTCCTCACCAATTGGTGAAACCAGGGACATGATTGGCCCTTAATGTCAGATTTGGTTTTGTAAGTGAGGGGGTACAAGTATACTAATAAACAATAGCATTATTTTCTCATGACCGTAGCAAAATAGAGGTGAACAGATGCGCTAAATATCATTCTTACCTAAGGGAAGGTTATGGTGCCAATATGGATGATGAGGATTGGAACACAGATCTCCCTTTGTGCAGTTCCACTGAAATCGACCAACGGTTCTGGTGTGACATTTTAGTTCAACTGCACAAAGTACTTCTCGCTTCTTTTAAGAAGTGTTTTGTGCAGTACACCAAAAGGTCCCAAAAGCAATGAGGTGAAATGGATATCCCTATTTGCACAAAAAGCTATAGAGGAAACAATCAGAGTCTCAAACAATTACTAATTACTGGCAATAACAATTGGTTAAACTTGTAATCACTAATAACAGTGGCATGGCTTCATTTTACCAGGGGCATTAGATTAAGAACAGTTAAATAGTTGCTATAAGGGCATGGGACAGTGGGTGCACCAGCACCATGTACCTCAACCAGGGCATAAAGTGGTGATGCAGAGTTTGTAGCCCCAAGAGAAACAAACATCCAAGCAACATATCTGGGTTGGTCCCATTTTTGTTCTCTTTAGCAACCTATTCCTATGTGTGGATAGCATATCTAGTCCTGGTCATACTCTAGTGCCTTGTCACACCCAGCCCCCACTTTCTTTCCTTTTTCAACCAAGATATTGGTTGCTTATCCAGTGTATACAACGTTTCCCCTATATTTCCCTTTTCGACCAAGAGACCGGTTGGATAGCCAGTCTCTACTACTTTCACCCCCTTTCTTTCCTGTTTGAACCAAGTCCTATATACATACTAGATCTTTTCCCCCCTTTCTTTCCTGTTTGAACCAAGTACAAGATTCGACTGCATGAAGTAGCTTTACCTCTAATAATAGAAAAAAATAGGTGGCATTGGACCAGCCGATCGAGCCTAGCTACGTGGGGGGGGGGGCGCTGAGAGGTAGAAAATGATGCACATGGCGACGTGGGGAGCTGGGGCAGTAGAGCAATGCCGGTTTCGAAGGAAGATATACCAGAAGGTCGTCGGGGTGTGGCTAGGTGGGTGGCGGGAGGCCGGATCCGCCAACACTACGACAGCGACGAAGGGATAGGAGGACCTCTGGTGCCGGCACTCGGTCAGAGATGACAGTGCGGCCGACAGTGGGACTCCTCCCTCGCCGTCGATGACGGCCTAAACGCTGCACCTCCTTCCCTTCCCCGGCGGAGGGGATGCGTCCGGATATGTGACCAACGGTGAGCAGAGAGAGAGAGTGACCACCGCTATCTTGCTTAGATCTGGAGAGGATGAGAGTGTGTAAGAGAGCAACCCTAGCAAGCAAGCGCGGAGCTCCTGCCTATATATATACATATAGTGGAGTAGCTTTCTTCTTTCACTCCATAAAAACAATCGTTTAAAATTGTGTACGTGCCAGGTCGCACTTTGTAACGTTCACATGTGGTACTCGACCCTCCATTAAGTGAACAAACACATATATATTTTATGAACAAGCCCACGGCTCAAATTATCGGAAACGTGGGCTGCACCAACATGCAATATTATTTATATTTTCTATGTACAGTTTGACCACATATATAGTAAGTAGCAAACGGCAATACATATCATCGCAGCTTTTTAGTGTGGCTCCCCACGATGGAGACTCATCCAAGCTGAAGCGGCATAAGTCAGGGATAGGGGCGTTCAAGATATTAATCTGGCGGTGCGCAATGAAAACGCACCTACTCTTCATGAACGGCAGGCCGTCGACGTCGTGCACGAAAGGTGGCATCGTTTTCACTATGGGGTAGTTGTCCCCAATGAAAACCGAGTACTCTCCAAGTGTGTTCCTCCGTGCCTAGGTAGCATCACGGGGGTCGAACATGCAGCCGTTCATCTGGTACACCTGGCATCTCAAACCTGGACACATGGTGACAGGCATGGTCAAGGTCCATGCAGGATAAATGTTATGCAGCAAGCACAATAAGGTGACGTAAGCAGAGGATAAGGATTAAAATAATATATTCTATATTTGCTTATTTCTATGATAGGGAAGGGAAGAAGTCTAGTAGCAGTAGATTAGAGCCAGCTGCGGCACGGGCTAGAAGAAACAATTTGAGAGTGTGACGTGGGCGATGTATATTAATTAAAGTAGGAGGAGTCCTAGTAGTAGTAGTACTTTTTTTATTAGATGGGATTCAGGCTCACTAGCCAGTACATTGCGGAATCAAAATTGCTAATTATAACTTGTATTATAATGTTGCATCGATGACTATCCCAATCAATCAAAAAAAGAAAAGAACTACTCCTCATGGAGTATAACGAGACATGTACTGAAATGTTATAACATGACATGGCAATAAGATAGTATACTCTAGCTCCTGGCTCTACTAGTCTTAGATCGGAGATAATGGATTACCTGGGTACATGATCAGGGTCCGATCGTGATAGATCGTGGCACCTTGCTGCCCTTCAATGGTACCATAGGTAACGACTGCTAAGATAGTACGTCCCAACTGGGTGTCGTCAGTTACAAGGTTCCAAGTGAGACCGAATGGCCCGTGCACATCCACGATCGGCGATCTGATTTTGATCGGGGGATGACTTTTCCCTGCAAAATAGTGGAGCACTGTTAGGGATTACACCATGATGGTTAGGGCATCTCCAACGCGGAGCGAATCCCACAAACCATGACCGTTGGATCTGTTAGGCTCAACATTGATAAATGGCAGCGATTCAGCCTGTGGAAGAAATAAACGGCTAAAAAATGCTTCTGCATCACTGTGGGTGGACAATCCAATTTTAAAAATTGTTGTACTATAGTAGTAGAGATAACCGGACGAAATTCATTACATTTCGAAAACTTTTCATATAAACCAGACGAAATTCATTACATTTTTCATACAAACCAGCATACAAACCGGACTAAAACCTACTCTAAACCTATTCTAAATGATCGCCGGCGCCCGTCCCCCATATCTGGCCATGACCCCGAGAACTGAAGCTCCGGCTATTGCCTTCGCCTTCTCCTATTCTGAGTCGGCGCTCTCCAGCTCCGCCTCCGTAACCTCCTCCTCTAAAGCTCCAGGGAGTGAAGATTTCCGCCTCCACGTCGCCGCCAATTGGAAAATCGGCCCTCGTTGTTGTGCCCAATGAGCTTAGCTTCGACGGGAGGGGAGAAGCGGTGGCCTTCTTGGGACCCGAGCGGCGGCGACCTACCATGCACTACTCTTCCTCGCTGCCGGCGGCGACCGTGCAGACGTGCCGGCTTCGTGATCGTGGAAGCTGAGCGTGGCCGGCGTGGAGCTGCCAGTGTCCTTCTTCTGCTCCGGCGACAGTCCGTCCCAGAGAGCTTTGGAGCGCGAGGAGGCCACGATGGGAGTGGTGCCGAGAGTAGAAAGGGACCGGAGGTGGATGACTGCGGTTATGGCCGGGGCTGAAGTTTATATAGCGGGCGAATGGCAATGAGCGGTGGCAGGCAGATGGACGGGTGGCGCCGGAGTTGGACCTCGGCAACCGCGTGTCATTAATGTGGGCGGTGGACGGCCGGCCAGCCGGCCATGGTGTCGTTTCAAAGCGGAGCAGTCGCGTGCACCGGGAAGCGGCGCTCTCTCGGCCGTTGCGCTACTTCAAAGCCGGCGCCAGTGAGAGGTCGCGTCCGCTCTGCCCGGGCTTGAATGCGGCACTGACGCTTTGGTCTGGAGCGGTGCTGACCGTTTCAGGCGGGAAGCGCGCGTGGGCAAGGGAGGGGGTTTGGGTGGGCCAGGGCGGTCAGACACGGGGTGGTGGTATTGATTTTGTAGTTTGCAAAAGTACTCAGTTAACACACTCAATTTTCTAAACAATTGTGGTTAAAAACGTTAATTGCAATGCATGCATGCGTGACCAATAAATGACCATAAAAACTAGAACATGCATTGGTGAGTTTTCTCTTAATCCTTGCATGCAACGATTCAATGCACCATGAAATCTGAACATGTGATGTGGAGCAATAAATTTGAAACTTATAAAATGGAAAAACTAAACATATTAAACCGGAAGAGAGGAAGTATACCGTAGGATGTGTCCCATACAAAACAAGTCCCCTGGTTTGTCACCGCGAAGATGCGGTTTAAAAGGAGCACGGCATCTTCGTACTCGTACGGCAACAAATTGGCCGCAGACAGCATGGTCCAGCTTTAACCGCCACGTGTAGGATGTTTCGTGAAAGCAATCGCGATGTCGAACACCGCAATGAGAGAGTAATCTTTATTGCCGCACAACCATGTCGGGGCTTCCGGGATTGCTATCTTCTTCAAACTCACCGTGGTTCCATTGTACCAATTCAGGAGGTGCCCCATTGGATGGCCGATCCCAATGCCGGACAAAGGTTCAACGGGAATGGTCTCACCGGTGTGAATGTTGTGCAAATTGATGTTGATACCCTCCCGTACGTATGCAAGCCAATCTCCATTGGCACCAAGCCTAACCTGTGCAACAGTGGGCAGCGGGGTAATTATGAAATGGAACACGGAAGTAGTCTTTAGAATACATTTACGTGATCAAACTCATCACTGGCCTGCTCATCGGACAAAATCCGAGTGCCCCTCAACGTCGGCATCTCAAGGGGCGTCAACTTGCAACTATGGCCACGCCGCGCTGGAGAGACCCCCCAGGAAACATCCTCGTCCTCAAGGATGCATGGCAGACCAACTAGCATGGCCTTCACCCACGCAGATTTACGCACCGTCTTAAAATATTTGGTGCAAGCACCGCTGAGTCTTGCGGATGTAAGGAAGTCGGAGCGACTTACGATTTCCCCCAAAGCATCGTCATCCAAGGTCTCCCAACCTCGACGAGGACGAGAAACACCACCGCCTTCGGAATCCATTGCAATGGCGACGAACTGCCTTCTCCCTTTGGGAACTAGTTTAGACGAGAGGAGATGGTAACCGCAGGGCTTCGTCCCTTCAGAAAGGATGTTCTGCAGGTGCGCATTAGCAGTAGTGCGCTAGTGTGGTTTATATTTGAGATCAGGGAGCCGGCGGGCGGTTCGTTGTCCAGCACATTCGCGTCCATCCACCTTCCTGTAATTAAAGCACACACAACATTTACGACGACTGGGATTGGTTTGTTTTCCGGGCGCACCAACCAACGTGGACTAGTGGACTTCGTCGCCCTTTTTCGAGCACGACTTTGAAAACTATGTGCGTGACGTGGAAAATATCTAGTGCTACCAAGGCTTAGGTGCTACCGTGATACGTGCTTCTGGGCCATCAGATTCTAAGATCGAACGGCTCCCGGTAACTCTGCAACATTTGCAAAAATGCCCAGGAGCCCGTATCACGGTACCACCTAAGCCTCCGTAGCAGCAGATACTCTCTCGTGCGTGACATGCCTGCATGCAAATCTTGCGTGGCAAAAAAAAACGTGTGAGGTGGAGCGGTAGGCTGTCAGCCTGCATGTTGTAGGCATGTCATCTACACGCAACCTAAAGGCCTGGGTGTACGTAGTACTAGTAGTTAAATATGCATTGTGTGGCACGAAAGTTCCTTGGAGCTCGTGCTGCAGCTAGTGTACTCCATAGCCCACTTCTCCTCCTTCCTCTTCCACCGCCCGGGCACGTCCGCGGGCAGTGACCGGTCAACCCTAAGATAGTACTCCCTCCATTTTTATTTACTCCGCATATTAGCTTTGACTGAAGTCAAACTTTGTAAAGTTTGACCAAGTTTGTAGAAAACAATATGAACATTTACAGTGACAAATTTATATGATGTGAAAATATATGCAATGATGAATCCAATGATATTGACTTGACGGTGGAATTTGTCCATGTTATAAGTAAACTAAGGTGATTGATAATCATACGGGGAAGGTTGGACGAAAGGTGTGGTACGAACAAATAGTCCACCTAGACCATGCGTGTGTGTGTCTGGTCGAGATAATTGCACGTTTAGTCCTTGTACTTGCAGGCGATGTCTAACATGGTCCTCATAGTCAGAAAGTGCTTCAATACAGTCCTCATACATGCAAATACGGTGTGTATACGGTCCCTGAGGTTGCAACAGCGGTCCTGGCTATACGCCTCGTGTATGTAGCTTGTATGCCACCACTGCCACGTCAGCATCAATCCCACGGGTCGTGCGGACTAAGTCAAACCACTGGTCCACGTCCGTATGAGACCCACATGTCAGTGACTGCGCGAAATAAGCGAGAATTAAAAGAAATGTGTAGACGGGGTTTCGAACCCGCAACCTCTGCTACATGCAGCGCGAGGCAAACAACCAGGCCAAGTGCAATTATTTGTTATCGAGATGCATACTTCTTAATTAGGTTAGCTTGGTTAGTAGATATCCTAGTTGGGCCAAAGTAGAGCTCATCGTAACATGCATGCTGATTTAGTCCAGTTTGCACATGCGCATACGTTCCTAGACGTTTGCATTTGTAGTAGTTGTTTTTCGAGTACTAGCCAAGTTTGAGTATCATTCTTGTTCCTTGTGATGTTTCTATCTGTACGATCGCCATATTCGAATAATTGATATTGTCGGAATGATTCTTAGTGTTGATGTAGCACATGTTATGTGGTCATGAACATACATGCATGCACGCATGCATGCGCGTCTAAGCAGTTAGCATGTACTCTACGAATAAACCAGAGCTTGTTACCCCGTCCCCTAAAAAAAAGAGCATGTTACCACGAAAAATAAATAACCAGCACATCTTTACCGTACAAGTACAAGGACTAACCATGCAATTATCTCGTGTCTGGTCGTATAGAGACTGTGTGAAAGAGAGAAGAGAGAGAGAGAGAGAGAGAGAGAGAGAGAGAGAGTGTTTGTGTGTGTGTGTGTGAAATGGAGTCTTCGATAGGGAAAGTAACTAAGTGTGTGTGGCTCCATCATAGAGAGGTGATGTCTAATTAAAATAATTGTGCGCAATGGTAATAACAAGCGCACACGGTTGATGGAACAAGTCGTGTGCTGACATCGCCGATTGCGGTGCACACACCACGTATGCATCCGAGAACGCTTGCCCACGTTAATTACACCATCCGGGAATCGTGCCGCACTTTGAAACCGGAACCGTCAAATAATTTTGAGCTTGTTTCCCCGTCACATTCCAAATTACCACGCTATATGTAATGGCAAGCCTGTTCACACCGATCAAAACCTAAACGTTTTCCCACTTAGCAGCTTATTACTAGGTTATAAATACTACCTACTCGAAAATGACTGCACATTCCTCCTCAATTCCTCATCAACAAACAAACAAGTCTTCGTCCTTCCTTGTGTCTGCCATGGCCCGTTGGAGGAGTTCTTGGTCGAGAAATGACCACGGAGCGGCGAGCAAAGCAGCAGAGATGTCCCCGCCTCACCGCGATAGCAGCCAAGAGGTCCCACCGCGCCGCCGAAGCAGCACAGAGGTCCCGCTGCGCCGCCAAAGCAGCACTGAGGTCCCACCACGCTGCCGAAGCAGCAAAGTGGTCCGGCCGCACCGTGGAAGTGGCACAGATGTCCCGCCGCGTCGCGGAAGCAGTAGAGAGGTCCTGCCGCGTCGCGGCGGCCTGGATGGATCTATCGCGGGCACTCGAGGGCTCTCATAGGCGCATGCACGCTATGCTCAATAAGCTGATGGATGACATCTCCTACTGGGTGAAGCTGCAAGAGGAGAGCTATGCCGCGTTGGATAAGGCGACCGGCGTTATCCGCGGACTAAGGGGTGACAAGGTGAGGCTCCGCACCGAGCGCGACCTGCTGAGGGTGAAGATCGCCGGTAGCGTAAAGCAGCACGAGGAGACAACTGCCGTGTTGAAGAAGACAACAGTCATGGTTAGGAAACTTATGGATGAGAATGCTAAGCTCCGCATCGAGTGTGAAATGCTCGTGGAGGAATCCATGGATGCTCGCAAGCGACGTATGGAGGACGTGAAAGAGATCAAGGTGGACGAAATGATGAAGATGGCGGAGTAGATCGAGGTGAAGTAGAGAGCAGCGACCCAGATCGTTGTCTGTGTCTTCCTTCTTTTGCCCTTGTGTCTTTCGGGCATTGCTGCATGTGGCATCTTTAATTATCTTCCTGAATATGTAAGACAATTATTATTATCCATTGCCATCGTCGTCATATATATCAGTCTTGCTAAGTCTCAGTCGATACTATGTCCGTGAGATCTTACATCAAGATCCGTGCAAAATTTTCTTTTCATATTTTGTTTTCTCTCTCTTAAATCTCAGTCGACTGAGGCCTAGCCACGCCATTAAAACAGGGGCTCGGGCGCCATTAATGGAGAAGTTGGGAGCGAGGTGGGCGGCGGATGGAGGTCAAAGGGCTCGCCTCCCGGCGAGCCTGCGCAGCGGTCTGCTCCACGCCTCCCATCTACTCAAATAGCTACTCCCTCCGTCCAGGTGCATAGAGCATCTAAGAGAATTCAGGATTTCGAAAAGTATAAGTCACGGTTGAATTAAATCAGACTCGTTTCACTCTGCATGCCTCGTTCGACCCACTCTCTATGCCCAGCCTTTTAAATCCCATAGTAAATAATTCTGGTTACATGCCTCGATACACGTCTCCCTCTGGTCCCTAGGTTGTGCATGCACCTTGTACTGCATGCTGATTTGCTACCCAGCACCTAAATTTATGAAGGGTGGGCGTGAGAAGTTGGTGGTAACTGCATGCGAAGGATTAGTAATTAATCGGCTCAATTGACAAGATTTTTCAGCGCTGATTACGTTAGTTATCACGACCAATCTTCACACGCCTAAATCGCAGTGCAGCGCCTTAGGTGCCCTACGCACCTGGACGGAGGGAGTACCCCGCACGGCGCCTCCTAGCCAATAAAAATGGGGACGCGTGGCGGCACGTAAATGGTTAGTAGAACGCCCACGGTTTGAATAACACTTGTGTTTCCGATTGTAACATGGCAGCTCTTTGTTCCAAAATGACTTTGTTGGTTGTTAATCTGTGCGCCTTCAAAAAATCGGACAATTTTTTTACTACAGCATGTTGGTGCCATGTCAAGGCAACATGCCAAGTTTCATGATTTTCAGGCAAGTTTCAGATTTACAGGAATTTAAAAACCAAGTTTTTCAATGTTTTCGGCCGAGCCACGATGCCCAGATGTTTGAAATTCATTCCCATTTCTTGCATGGGACCTAAACATTCACCCAAGGACACATATACGATTTTTCAACACATTTTGGTGCACTGGAGCATGTGCATGTAGTTCAAATTGGAATTATGCACATTGCATAGGAAACTCAATAAATGTATAAAAAAGGCCAAACAAACCCGGAATAATTCCAAATTTTAGCATGACACTCCTATTGGTCTTTGTTGCCTCTGTAAAAAAAATCAAGGCAGGAAGAGGCAGCGTATGTCATTTCGCCCACAAAGGTGACACGTCCCCTATCGGAACCATGAGCCTTCTTGAGAGAAGCTCCGTTTTGTAAGAAGCTTATACCAAAAATTGTCCCAAATCGAACAATTTTTTTACCACAGCATGTTGGTGCCATGTCAAGACACCATGCCAAGTTCCGTGATTTTTAGGCAATTTTTGGATTTACAGGAATTTAAAAACCAAGTTTCTCAATGTTTTCGGCCGAGCCACGACGCCCAGATGTTTGAAATTCATTCCCATTTCCTGTATGGGACCTAAACATTCACCCAAGGACACATATATGATTTTTCAACCCATTTTGGTGCACTGGAGCATGTGCATGTAGTTCAAATTTGAATTATGCACATTAAATGCCTAGAAACTCAAGTAATGTATAAAAAAGGCCAAACGAACCCGGAATAATTCCAAATTTTAGCACGACAATCCTATTGGTCTTTGTTGCCTCTGTAAAAAAATCAAGACAGGAAGAGGCAGCGTATGTCGTTTTGCCCACAAAGGTGACACATCCCCTATCGGAACCATGAGCCTTCTTGAGAGAAGCTCCGGTTTGTAAGAAGCTTATACCAAAACTTATCCCAAATCGAACAAAATTTTTACCACAGCATGTTGGTGCCATGTCAAGACACCATGCCAAGTTCCGTGATTTTTAGGCAATTTTTGGATTTACAGGAATTTAAAAACCAAGTTTCTCAATGTTTTTGACCGAGCCACGACGCCCAGATGTTTGAAATTCACTCCCATTTCTTGAATGGGACATAAACATTCACCCAAGGGCACATATACGATTTTCAACCCATTTTGGTGCACTGGAGCATGTGCCTGTAGTTCAAATTTGAATTATGCACATTAAATGCCTAGAAAACTCAATTAATGTATAAAAATGCCAAACGAACCTGGAATAATTCCAAATTTTAGCACAACACTCCTATAGTTGCTTGTTCACTATAGATAAATGTTCTAGCAATTCAAACAGCGACCTTTCCTGCCTTAACCCCATTTTGTCTTTCAAATCAAAATGAAAAAAATCAAGTACACCACAAACAGTTTGTTAGCAAGAATCGTGTGCGATGCAGTATAAAATATCTTGGGGCTCCCTCATGTATGGCTTACGCTGGAAGGTTTGTCAGCTACAGTTCACTGGCCGCGCGTCAACCACACTTGCGCGCCAGTTTTTCGCTGCACCGTTCGTAAATTTTCGGCAACCGCGGAAATATCTAGGTCCCCGCCGCCTCCCCCCACCAAAAGCCACAAAGGTGACACATTCCCTATCGAAACCATGAGCCTTCTTGAGAGAAGCTCCGGTTTGTAAGAAGCTTATACCCAAACTTGTTCCAAATCGAACAAAATTTTGACCACAGCATGTTGGTGCCATGTCAAGACACCATGCCAAGTTTCGTGATTTTTAGGCAATTTTTGGATTTACAGGAATTTAAAAACCAAGTTTCTCAATGTTTTCGGCCGAGCCACGATGCCAAGATGTTTGAAATTCATTGCCATTTCTTGTATGGGACCTAAACATTCACCCGAGGACACATATACGATTTTTCAACCCATTTTTGTGCACTGGAGCATGTGCATGTAGTTCAAATTTGTATTATGCACATTAAATGCCTAGAAACTCAATTAATGTATAAAAAAGGCCAAATGAACCCGGAATAATTCCAATTTTTAGCACGACACTCCTATTGGTCTATGTTGCCTATGTAAAAAATTCAAGGCAGGAAGAGGTAGCGTATGTCGTTTCGCCCATAAAGGTGACACGTTCCCTATCGGAACCATGAGCCTTCTGGAGAGAAGCTCCGGTTTGTAAGAAGCTTATACCAAAACTTGTCCCAAATCGAACAAAAATTTTACCACAACATGTTGGTGCAATCTCAAGACACCATGCCATGTTCCGTGATGTTTAGGCAATTTTTGGATTTACATGAATTTAAAAACCAATTTTCTCAATGTTTCGGCCGAGCCACGACACCCAGATGTTTGAAATTCACTCCCATTTCTTGTATGGGGCCTAAACATTCACCTAAGGACACATATATGATTTTTCAGCCCATTTTGGTGCACTGGAGCATATGCCCGTAGTTCAAATTTGAATTATGCACATTAAATGCCTAGAAAACTCAATTAATGTATAAAAAAGGCCAAACGAACTCGGCATAATTCCAAATTTTAGCACGACACTCCTATAGTTGCATGTTCACTGCAGATAAATGTTCTAGCAATTCAAACACCGACCTTTCTTGCCGTAACCCCATTTTGTCTTTCAAATCAAAATGAAAAAATAAAGTACACCACAAACAGTTCATTAGCAAGAATCGTGTGCGATGCAGTATAAAATATCTTCAATCCTGCCCCAAAAAAAGAATACAAAATGGATTCGAATTTAGTTGGCACTGTAAACATGAAACTTACTTTCTCCTAAAATTTGAATGAAGCGGCAAAACACCCAGTCCCTCCTCAGCCATAACCGCCTGAAAAGAAATTTTGGGAGATGGAAATTTTCCATTACTGCCTATCCCTGACACGCAAAGCCTATCGGCTCGATTTCTATAGGCCTCGATAGGGGTAGCTTTGTAATTTCAGTCAAACATGACATAACCGCCTCTCACCCCGATTCATACATGGTGGGCACCAAAACACAGTGTCTCCATGGCCGAAATCGCCTCTCACCCCAATTCATACACGGTGGGCGCCAACAGTGGGCGCCAAAACAAACTCTCCTCGGCCGAAATCGTCTCGGCAAATATTCGGGGTATGCGAGATTACCGTCCTATCCCCAACCGACCAATTGCTCTGATGTCTGAAATTTTAAACGGGGATAAGTTTGTAACTTTCCCCGCATTTGAGACAAGCGCGTCCCAAAGACACGGTTCCCCCCTACCTCTCTCCCTCCATTTCCCCATTCGTACTCCGTGGGTGCCAAAACACCTTCTCCACCCCAGCCTCCTCCGTCCGCCACCCCATCCACCACCGTCCTCCTCCACCATGCCGGAGCTGATACCCCGACGACGTCGTCCATTACAAGAGATCGACGTCTCTTGTAATCCACGGCTCCGGACCAGGATCCTTGCATCGCATCCTCTTGCTTCATCCGCGCCGTCGTCCACCTTGCCGGGGCCGCTCCTACGACCGTCTCGTCCATAGTGCCAGGACATATCCCCCGTTGCCACCGTCTACCCTCCCAGATCTGCTTCCACGCCGCCGACAGCCATTGCTACCGCAGCACCCTCAATGTCTCAGCAGATGCTTACACGGTGCCGCACCAGAGACGGTACTCTTTCATATCTGCTCAAGTTATTTATCTCAGAAAAAAAAATCGCCACTGCTTTACTGTGATTTCTTGTCCATGTCTTAGAATCTTACTTGTTACTTGAAAGGAAACATTGATTGCGAAGTAGCCTTTGTATGGTTTGCACCTTCAGATCCACCATGGCACGCTCAACACTATACTCGCAATGCTTATGAGTTTCCCCTTTTATATTCCACATTAGCTAAATGACAGTCAACTGAATTTCAAATTGGGGTCAGTCGAATTTTGAGAGTTCGCCGGAGTTTGCCGTAGGGAAGGAAGGATAAGGAAGGGGCTCGCCGGGGGGCTACCCCATTATCTATCTTAGGGTTTCGGGTGGGTGCGGTGGTGCGGGGCGATTCAGGGGAGGGTGGGGCGGCGAGCCGGTCGCGGGGGGCGGCGGCCCGTGCGGTGGTCTGTTGGGGAAGAAGAGGTGAGGAAGAAGAAGGGTTAGGAGACGTATGATCTTCATCCAACCGCCTGAAATGGTCGACTGACCCAAATGATGAAAGTCAGGTGACTTGCATGTAGCCATTCCCTTTATATTCAGTACCATCATCCTAGGTGCTTCGTGACGTGCTAGCACTGCTCCTCGACCCATCAAGCTAAACAACATGCCACTCATAATTCCAAACTTAGTTGTTCAAATACGAATCTGATATGATGCTGATATTACTAAAACAGAGACCGTTTAATTGGTCAGCTAATGTTCCTTCTTTTGTTCGATAAACACGTGTGCCACATATAGAGAGACAGCAGGGAGTTGCATTCTTTATGCGCTCTGGTTCATCATGGGTGGGCAACGAACATTTTATTATCCAAAATCTGCTTTCTCTTCTTTAACATGTTCCTGTTCTGTTCTTCTTTAATAAGTATAGTAGTACAATATGTTCCTCGTAGTGAAGAGGAGCAGGGACATTTGCAGTATACAGGTCTATTCAGTCACTTGTGTTGGATGCTTTCAACTCTTCGTGTTGGTCTGCCATAATATCCAGGAAATGCTGGGAGCTGTGTTGCCTTTGAGAGTTAGACTGATAGTAACAGTACTGCGCCTAAAGTTGAAGCGAGCTGGTATCCGAAGCCTTTCTAGCCTTACCGACAATACTAGCCCATATTTTCCAGCAAGTTCCACTTTCCTGATTTTACTCGTGATACTTAGGGTTTTCCCATTATATATACACTATGATCTGCGTAGGTGCTTTGTGTCGTACTAGCAGCAGTCCACCCTTGAAGCTAAACAACACAACAATCATAATTCCAAAGCTTAGTTGTTCAAATACGAATGTGATATGATACTGATATTAGTTAACAGACACACATTTAATTGGTCAGCTAATGCTCCCACTTGAGTTTCCAAATGCATGTGGCCACATGTAGAGAGACACTAGGGAATAGCATTTCTTTGGGTGCTCTGATTCATCATGGGTGGGCAACCAACATTGTATAGAAAGAAGCGAAATCTCCATAATATGCTTCCACTTCTATTCTTTAACATGTTCCTCTTCTGTTCTTCTTTAATAAGTACAGTATGTCAGGAAGGGGATCAGTGACATCTGCAGTCGACAGGTCTATTGGGCCGCTTCTGCTAGATGCTTTCAGCACTTCGAGTTGGTCTGCCATAATATCCAGGAAATGCTGGGAGCCGTGTGGCCTTTGAGAGACTAGACTAATAGTAACAGTAGTGCACCTTCAAGTGAATAGAGCTGGCCTGTAGGTGATCGGTAGGGTTTCGATTAGTAGTGGCAATATAACCGCAAGTTTCCAGCCAGTTCCACTTTCCCGATTTATTTATGATGCTTATGGTGTCCCCCTTTTATCTACACTGCGATCTGCCTAGTGCCTTTGTGTCATACTAGAAGCACTCCATCCTTCAAGCTAAACTACATGCCACTCATATTTCCAAAGTTTACATTTACTTGGTCAGCTAATGTTAGTACGTGAGTGCTACTTGTAGCTTGTGTTGGTATTTCCCCGAAGAGGAAGGGATGATGTAGCACAATAGAGATAAGTATTTCCCTCAGTTATGAAACCAAGGTTATCGAACCAGTAGGAGAATCACACAACACCTCGTTAGCTGTACCTGCACACAAACAACAAACCCTTGCACCCAACGCAAACGAGAGGTTGTCAATCTCTCGGCGGTAAATTGCAAGATTAAATTGTATGTGATAGATTGATAGATTGAAACAAAAATACAAAATAAAATAAATAAAAGGAGATGGCAGCAATATTTTTAGGGTTTTAGTAATATGATTTAGATAGACCCGGGGGCCATATATTTCACTAGAGGCTTCTCTCAAGAAAATAGCATACGGTGGGTAGACAAATTACTGTTGGGCAATTGATAGAAAAGCAAATAATCATGACGATATCCAAGGCAATGATCATGTATATAGGCATCACGTCCAAGATTAGTAGACCGACTCCTGCCTGGATCTACTACTATTACTCCACACATCGACCGCTATCCAGCATGCATCTAGTGTATTAAGTCCAATAAAGAACGGAGTAATGCCTTAAGAACAATGACATGATGTAGACAAGATAAACTCATGTATGAATAAACCCCATCCTTTTACCCTTAGTAGCAATGATACATACATGTCATGTCCCTTTCTGTCACTGGGATTGAGCACCGCAAGATCGAACCCACTACAAAGCACCTCTTCCCATGGCAAGATAAATCAACTCAGTTGGCCAAACCAAATCAATAGATCGGAGAAGAAATACGAGGCTATAATAATCATGCCTAAAAGAGTGCAGCAAAGACTCAAATAATTTCATGGATAATCTGATCATAAACTCACAATTCATCGGATCCCAACAAACACACCGCAAAAAGAGATTACATCGGATAGATCTCCAAGAGCATCAAGGAGAACATTGTATTGAAGATCAAAAAGAGAGAAGAAGCCATCTAGCTACTAACTATGGACCCGAAGGTCTATGGTAAACTACTCACGCATCATCTGAGAGCCAGCGAGGTTGATGTAGAGCCCCTCCGTGATCGATTCCCCCTCCGGCAGATTACCGGAGAAGGACCCCAGATGGGATCTCTCTGGAACAGAAGCTTGCGGCGGCGTAAAAAGTATTTCGTGGACTCCCCTGAGGGTTTCTAATTTTTCTGGAATTTATAGTGCTGGAATTACATCAAACGGAGCTTGGTGGGCCCCATGAGGCACCAGGGCGCGCCTGGCCCCCCCAGGCGCGCCCTGGTGGCTCGTGGGCCCCACCAGGGTCTTCTGCCCCCCGAAGCTTCTAGTGTTTATCTTGCCCAATAAAAAATCTCCAAAAAGTTTCGTGGCATTTGGACTTCGTTTGGTATTGATTTTCTGTAAAACAAAAACAGGGCAGAAAACAACAACTGGCACTGGGCACTAAGTTTATAGGTTAGTCTCCAAAAATGATATATAATTGCTGTAAATGATTATAAAAGCATCCAAGATTGATATTATAACAGCATGGAACAATCAAAAAATTTAGATACGTTGGAGACGTATCAGCATCCCCAAGCTTAATTCCTGCTCGTCCTCGAGTAGGTAAATGATAAAAACAGAATTTTTGATGTGGAATGCTGCCTAACATATTTATCACATATTCTTTTCTTTTGTAGCATGGACATTGGACTTGTATGATTCAAAGCAATAGTCTATAGTTTGACATGAAAACATAGATACTCAAGCATACTAACAAGCAACCATGTCTTTCAAAATGTCAACGCTAAAGAAAGTTATCCCTAGCCCATTATGCTCAATCATTGATCCATTCATGAAACACACTCGAATATTAGCTACATCCAATGCACAAGTATGACAATAGTGCTCTCTAGTTGGTGCTTTTGTAAGAGAAGATGGAGACTCAAATAAAATAAAAATTACATAAAATTAAATAGATAGGCCCTTCGTAGAGGGAAGCAGAGATTTGTCAAATGTGCCAGAGGTCAGAGCTGAAATTAATAGAGATAAAAATATTTTGAGAGGCATGCTTTTCCTGTCAACGAAAACGATCGAGAATTCCCAATATTTTCCATGCTAGACACATCATAGGTGGTTCCCAAACAGAAAGTAAAGTTTATTTCCTTTCCACCATTTCTTTCACAATCCATGGCTAGCCGTATCCACGGGTGCCCTCCATACCATCACTTTCCAAGGAATTTTGTTGTTATTAATTTTGATTTCATGCGGGACTGGGCATCCCTATTACCAACCATTCTCTCGTGCAATGACAAGTGAATAAACACTCATCGTGAGAATAACACACCTAGCATGGAAAATATTGGCCACCCCCTGCCGCTTCATGAGCGGTACGGGCACACAAAACAGAAAAATTATTTTGAAATTTAGAGTTGGCACACGCAAATTTACTTGGAACGGCATTGAAATACCGCATATAGGTAGATATAGTGGACTCATATGGCAAAACTGGGTTTAAGGATTTTGGATGCACAAGCAGTATTTCCGCTTAGTACAAATGAAGGCTAGCAAAAGATTGAGAAGCAACCAACCAAAAACGAAAACGGCCATAAACATGCATTGAACATAACTAACACCGAATAATGCACCATAAGTAGGATATAATTTCATTGCATAACTATTGACTTAACGTGCTTGCATAGGGAATCACAAACCTTAACACTAATATTTTTACTAAATCACAATTACTCACTAACATGACTCACATATCATCATTTCCATATCGCAAAACTATTGCAAAGAATCACACTTATCATATCCAATGATCTATATGATTTTTTTTATCTATATCCCTCTTGAATATTCATCACTTTGGGACCAAATTCATATCTTGTGCAAATTACCGTTACTATTGATCAACTCTCAAAAAGATTTAAGTGAAGCATGAGAGTGCAAATATTTCTTCAAAATTTCAATCTTAACAATTCTCAAAATAATATAAGTGAAGCATGAGAATTCATTTCTTCAAAATTTCAATCTTAACAATTTTCAAAATAATATAAGTGAAGCATGAGAATTCATTTCTTCAAAATTTTAATCAACTCTCAAAATAATATAAGCGAAGCATGAGAATTTATATCTTCAAAATATAGCCACCACCGTGCTCAAAAAGATTTAAGTGAAGCACTAGAGCAACTGCCTAGCTCAAAAAATTTAAGGGAAGCACATGGAGTATTCTAACAAATCACGATGATAAACGTGTGGCTCTCTCAAGATAGGTGTGTTCAGCAAAGATGATTGTGACAAACTAAAAAGCAAACAAAGCAAAGACTCATATGATACAAGACGCTCCAAGCAAAACACATATCATGTGACGAATAAAAATATAGCTCCAAGTAAAATTACCGATGGTTGGTAGAAGAAAGAGGGGATGCCTTCCGGGGCATCCCCAAGCTTAGACGCTTGAGTCTTCCTAGAATATTACCTTGGGGTGCCTCGGGCATCCCCAAGCTTAGGCTTTTGCTACTCCTTATTCCTTCATCCATCGTGATCTCACCCAAAACTTGAAAACTTCAATCACACAAAACTCAACAAAACCTTCGTGGGATCCGTTAGTATAACAAAACAAATCACTACTATAAGTACTGTTGCAAACCCATTCATATTTTATTTTTGCACTATACCTACTTTACTCTAACTTCACCATGACTTATACCCCCCCGATACAATCCATAGATTCATCAAAACAAGCAAGTAGTGCATCAAAAACAGAATCTGTCAAAAACAGAACAGTCTGTAGAGATCTGAATTATGGTCATACTTCTGTAACTCCAAAAATTCTGAAAATTAGGACGACGTGAGTAATTCATATATCAATATTGTGTAAAAACTTCAGAAGGTTATGGCATTACTGTGAAAAAACAAAATTCCAGCACTGGACGCAAAACTTTCTGTTTTCAAACAGCATCAATTATACTATCTTCCAAATCATCCTAAAGGCTTTACTTGGCACAAACACTAATTAAAAACACAAAAACACCATCATACCAGTAGCATGACAGTAAAAACACACCATAACAGAAACTTATAACAAAAATTTATTTTATTCATTGGGTTGCCTCCCAACAAGCTTTATAGCCAT
Organism: Elymus sibiricus; assembly: GCA_039707655.1. Taxonomy (NCBI): domain Eukaryota; kingdom Viridiplantae; phylum Streptophyta; class Magnoliopsida; order Poales; family Poaceae; genus Elymus; species Elymus sibiricus. The sequence continues at coordinate 315,375,139 of CM077676.1, forward strand.
TAAGATAGGCTTGAGATTTCAATGATGCTCTCATGAAAGATAATAAATGAAGTACAAGAGAGCATCATGTAGCATATCAAAAACACATTTAAGTCTAACATACTTCCTATGCATAGGTATTTTATAAGCAAACAAATTATCAAGGCGAGCAATTTCTAGCATATGCAAAGGAGGAGAATAAAACATTGATGATTTCAACATAACGAGGGGTAATTTAGTAATATGAAATTTTCTACTACCATATTTTCCTCTCTCATAATAATTACATGCAGGATCATACTCAAATTCAATAATATAGTTATCATAAACAATACTCTCTTTATGATCCACATGTATAAATTTGTTACAATCTTCCGAAATAGTGGGATTATTTTTACCTAGAGTTGACACACTTCCAAACCCACTTTCAATATTATTGCAAGCATTATTATCAATAGCATATTCATCATGAGTCTTAAATAAGATCTCAAGATCATAAGAAGCATTATCACCCCAATCATGATCATTGCAATAAGTAGTGGTCATAACAAAATTATTATCCCCATGCTTGTAGTTTTGCATATTATTAGCACAATTGACATTCATAGAATTTATAGTAACATAATTGCAATCATGCTTATCATTCAAGGAGCTATCAAGTGTGGGTGTTATAGCAATAATTTCATTTTAAACATAAGGAACTATAGCAAGTTCATCTCTATAAGTATCTTCAATATTGGCATCGTGGCCATAAGAATAACAAGCATCATGTTCATCAAGAGGGGATATTTCAATCGAATCATCGGAATCATGATTATCTATAGATTCATGTGTATCATTATTCTCTTCCAAAGCAGTAGACATTCTCTCAATAAATTCACTAACATAGGCATTAGATGCATAATTTTCATAGCAATACTTAAGTATGGCAAAATTTTAAGATTTGTGGAAAGTAATATCATACTTTTCAATCAAAGAAGCAACTTCATAAGCACCCTTAAAAGCAACAAATTCTTCAATTTGTTCGATATCATAGTAACTATAAACACCTTTTTCATAAGAAGATAAGATTTCATTATCATTGAACTCACATAGGCAGGGAAGGTGTTTTTTAGGGTTCTTAGAGCAACAAGTAAAATCATAAATTTCACATAGATCCCGAGCATAACATAGCACACAATTTATTTGACTCCATAAGAGTCTCCCTTTTTTAGACAAATGGTGACGCACAAAATGAGCATGCTCATCTAATGATTTTCCCTCAACTAAACTAGTTGGGGTTTCAGCACGAGCACGAATGGATAGAAGCTGATTCACGTAGTAAACTTTATGTGGGTCCATAGTATCTTATATTTTTACTTTTAGTTTCTGTTCTGGTGTGTTCGACATGAAGGCAATAAAAGTAAGCAAGCAAGTAAAGAAGCAAACAAGAAAAAGGCAAACAGACAATATTTTTGTATTTTTGTAAAAACATTTTAGAAGTGGGGGAGATGAAAACGAGAGGCAAATGGCAAATAAAGTAAATGCAAGGAGATGAGAGTTTATGCAAAGGTACTTGATAGATGTTGATGATGTCCCCCGGCAACGGCGCCAGAAATTCTTCCTGCTACTTGTAGCTTGCGTTGGTATTTCCCCGAAGAGGAAGGGATGATGCAGCACAGTAGAGATAAGTATTTCCCTCAGTTATGAAACCAAGGTTATCGAACCAGTAGGAGAATCACACAACACCTCGTTAGCAGTACCTGCACACAAACAACAAACCGTTGCACCCAACGCAAACGAGAGGTTGTCAATCTCTCGATGGTAAATTGCAAGATTAAATTGTAAGTGATAGATTGATAGATTGAAACAAAAATACAAAATAAAATAAATAAAAAGAGATGGCAGCAATATTTTTAGGGTTTTAGTAATATGATTTAGATAGACCCGGGGGCCATATATTTCACTAGAGGCTTCTCTCAAGAAAATAGCATACGGTGGGTAGACAAATTACTGTTGGGCAATTGATAGAAAAGCAAATAATCATGACAATATCCAAGGCAATGATCATGTATATAGGCATCACGTCCAAGATTAGTAGACCGACTCCTGCCTGCATCTAGAACTATTACTCCACACATCGACCGCTATCCAGCATGCATCTAGTGTATTAAGTCCAATAAAGAACGGAGTAATGCCTTAAGAACGATGACATGAAGTAGACAAGATAAACTCATGTATGAATAAACCCCATCTTTTTACCCTTAGTAGCAATGATACATATGTGTCATGTCCCTTTCTGTCACTGGGATTGAGCACCGCAAGATCGAACCCACTACAAAGCACCTCTTCCCATGGCAAGATAAATCAACTTAGTTGGCCAAACCAAATCAATAGATCGGAGAAGAAATACGAGGCTATAATAATCATGCATAAAAGAGTGCAGCAAAGACTCAAATAATTTCATGGATAATCTGATCATAAACTCACAATTCATCGGATCCCAACAAACACACCGCAAAAATAGATTACATCGGATAGATCTCCAAGAACATTAAGGAGAACATTGTATTGAAGATCAAAAAGAGAGAAGAAGCCATCTAGCTACTAACTATGGACCCGAAGGTCTGTGGTAAACTACTCACGCATCATCGAAGAGGCGGCAAGGTTGATGTAGAGCCCCTCCATGATCGATCCCCCCTCCGGCAGATTACCGGAGAAGGACCCCAGATGGGATCTCTCTGGAACAGAAGCTTGCGGTGGCGTAAAAAGTATTTCGTGGACTCCCCTGAGGGTTTCTGATTTTTCTGGAATTTATAGTGCTGGAATTAGGTCAAATGGAGCTCTGTGGGCCCCATGAGGCACGAGGGCGCGCCTGCCCCCCCAGGCGCGCCCTGGTGGCTCGTGGGCCCCACAGGGGTCTTCTGGCCTCCTCCCGAAGCTTCTAGTGTTTATCTTGTCCAATAAAAAATCTCCAAAAAGTTTCGTGGCATTTGGACTTCGTTTGGTATTGATTTTCTGTAAAACAAAAATAGGGCAGAAAACAGCAACTGGCACTGGGCACTAAGTTAATAGGTTAGTCTCCAAAAATGATATATAATTGATGTAAATGATTATAAAAACATCCAAGATTGATATTATAACAACATGGAACAATAAAAAATTATAGATACGTTGGAGACGTATCAATGAGTTTTGAAATGCATGTGCGCCACATATAGAGACATGAGGGAATGCTATTTCTTTGTGCGCTCTCGTTATCATGGTTTGACAATAAACTTTCTATAATGTATATTTTGAAACCTATCATCTGCCAACTATCCTTAACTCTAGAGCTCCCAATAGGGAGCCTATTTTTGTGTGTAGTTGTGCTAGATTATATTAATTTACGCACCAAATTACAGAACATATGGGCTCTCTGATCAGAATCCAGTGATAGCACACATGTTTATAGGGAGCCCCTATTATATTAGTACATCCTCTGCATTACACAGATAATCTCACTACTATTTATGTTTTATGCTTCTCAGATAGTGAACATAATCACAATGAATATGAGAATGAGCACATCAGAAGAATATTGCGGAACAATGCAATGGCTAACAAGCCTGGCATCAAGGGATTGAGTTCCATTCTGGATGCAATGTAACCCACACGCTCCCCACGTACAGATTCGTGTTCAGAATATGATCCTAATGACTATTCTGAGCTCAAGGAGTCAAAGGAAGATGGCCTACCCTGTTCAGCCAACAAGGTGCCTGGGTTCTAATTTGGCAAGGTTTTATTGCTTGCACGTATCTTGCATAAGGTGTCTCGCATTTCTTCTACTTCGTTACACCACCATCTGCTTAGTGTACTCATCATATATGTGAAGATTCCATGCCCATCCATTATCAATACTTATTCCATTTGTCATCATACCATGTTTTTCCATTCAAATGCTATTCTTGTGTATCAGACATCCAAAAGGAAGAGGGTGACGGCAGAATCTGAAGGAGTAAAAGCAAAGTCCTTGAAAAAGGTTGTGGTACCGGAGAAATCAGATAGCACCCCACTTATATTGGCGATTGAATCAGTGCCACAAAACCTAGGATATCGCAACTATGCTGCTCGCTGCTTTGCTCTTGTTAGTACCCGCATTGCTGTTGTCAGTACCTTTTGCCTGTATGCTGTACTTACATTTATAGCTAGTTCATTATGCAGCATCACTCTGCATCTTAGCTTAAATAATCTCCATTTGTTCCTATATTATCACATCTATATTTACTCTTACCAAAATGTTGAATAAAGGCAATGCTTATGAAGAAGACTCTTTGGTAAACTTCTTGAATTGCCCCTCATCAACATGGAAAAGGGCTTTATAGAGCCGGTCTTCACTACTAATGTAAGTTTGTCCTTCTCAAGCCTTCAAACTTTGTTGTGTATATTTGGATAGCTATTTCTGGAACTGCTGTTTATTTTTGTCGTTTGCATCAAATTGCATGTTTAAAATTTATTACGAAGAAGTTCATAAACATAAGTTTGTCCTTCTCAATTTCAGTTTTTAGTTGCACAACCTAGTTCCTTACTCATACCATGTAAATTAAACTAAACATAGCAAGTGATCTTCTTTAGCACTGCATGTATGCTTGTGTTCTTGATCTGTAATCCAGTGGTGTGGTGAAACTACCAACTCCAGCACAATGTCATATCCTGCCATGTCTTAACTATGAACAATCCCATATTATGTTAATGTTATTTAAATCGTCTCTTTATTTACCAATCTAAAATGGGATAATTTGACAGTACACTCACCATTGATGCTTATACGTTCTTTAGCACTGCATGTATGCTTGTGTTCTTGATCTGTAATCCAGTGGTGTGGTTAAGCTGGCCACTCCTGCACAATGCCATTTCCTGCCATGTCTTATTATGTTAATGCTATTTTAAACCGTGTCTCTTTATTTGCCACTAAGAAATGGGATGAATTGACATCACTAATGCTTATACGTGCAAAACCTGTTATCTCTCTGCTTGTTTCTCTTTCAGGGTGATATCACTGACGCCAGGAAGAATTGTCACAATGATAGTGAGACGAACCTGTTAGTACTAATCTTGATGTGTGTAGTTAGTTGATTAGTGGATCAACTAGTCTGGTGCATGGCGTGAGTCTAGGAACGGATCAAGCCAGACGTGTGTTAGTTTGACCAGCCCGTACGTGCATGTAGGAGTAGCCAGTGCGTGTGGTTAGTGCGTGTAGTTGGATGGGTCATAGGTAGTGGCCGAGTGTGTGCCGGCCAAGTAAGTAGTTGTGCATGCATGGTTAGTGGCCGGTGTGGTGGCCGGGTTAGTGGCATGCGTGTGTGATACTAGCCCGGGTATAAAACCCCTCACTGTGTACTGATGTAAATGCGCCGGTCTGTTGCCGCGCCACGGTGACGGTATGTGTCGAGTCGAAGGGGAGGGGCCTAAGGAAGATGTAGTCTCCGTTGGGACCGTGGTATGCGCCCGGTCGACGTGAGAGTTCTTCCGGGGTTGTGCTGCGTGTGTGCATGTGTACCTCCATGCATGTGTGTTCGAGGGAGTTGAGATGAATAGATGCCAACATACAAGACGTTCATCGGCCGGGGCGTTCATCGTCGGAAGTGTGTTTTGTTCATCGTCTTCTACCTTTGTCCGGCGTTTGTGTCGTCGGAGGATGCTCGGCGTGTGTCACCGGTGAGTTTGTCCCAACATTTGGTATCATGAGCTTGGTTGGCTTGGGCGTGGTTCGCCGTGCCGGAGGCGTGCCGGCGATGGCGGCGTCCGTCGACGGCTGCGCCAAGCTCCGCACCGTGTGTCGGTCCATGGAGGTGCGCGGCGCTGCGACGTTCATGGCGGACGCGGAGGCGGCGCGCGGTGAGTCTGGCGGCCGCGGAGGCGCTGCATGCGGCGTGGCGTCATGGAGGTGCTACGCGGCGGAAGAGGCCGCAGCGGCGCGGTGCGACGCCATGAAGCGGCGTTCGAGAAGGCTCGCATTTGAGCGCGACGGCGGCGTTTGTCGCCGGCGGAGAAGCAGCTCCGCGTATGTCGCCGGAGACGAAGAAGCATGCATGGTGGTGACCGGCGTCAGTGCGCCAGGTCAAGTCCGTGGCGGTGGCGACCGGCGTCAGTGCGCCAGGTCGAGTCCGTGGTCGTGATGAAGACGACGGCGGCGAGAGCTACGACAACTCCGATGACGACAAGTCAAGATTAGGAAGGAAAATGTTAGTACTAATCTTGATGTGTGTAGTTAGTTGATTAGTGGATCAACTAGTCTGGTGCATGGCGTGAGTCTAGGAACGGATCAAGCCAGACGTGTGTTAGTTTGACCAGCCCGTACGTGCATGTAGGAGTAGCCAGTGCGTGTGGTTAGTGCGTGTAGTTGGCTGGGTCATAGGTAGTGGCCGAGTGTGTGCCGGCCAAGTAAGTAGTTGTGCATGCATGGTTAGTGGCCGGTGTGGTGGCCGGGTTAGTGGCATGCGTGTGTGATACTAGCCCGGGTATAAAACCCCTCACTATGTACTGATGTAAATGCGCCGGTCTGTTTCCGCGCCACGGTGACGGTATGTGTCGAGTCGAAGGGGAGGGGCCTAAGGAAGATGTAGTCTCCGTCGGGACCGTGGTATGCGCCCGGTCAACGTGAGAGTTCTTCCGGGGTTGTGCTGTGTGTGTGCGTGTGTACCTCCATGTATGTGTGTTCGAGGGAGTTGAGATGAATAGATGCCAACATATAGGACGTTCGTCGGCCGGGGCGTTCGTCGTCGGAAGTGTGTTTTGTTCATCGTCTTCTACCTTTGTTCGGCGTTTGTGTCGCCGGAGGATGCTCAGCGTGTGTCGCCGGTGGGTTTGTCCCAACAGAACCCATTGCTTGTCCCTCTAACATATATTCCAGGGAAGAAGGCAACACATCTTGGGGATAGCGATACAACCCTAAAGTCATGTCTTAATAGCAGTGACACAAGCTCGATGAAGTCGCCGCCTGAATCTGTTCGACTTCTCCAGTCTCAAATTCAAGCAGAAAGACATGCTTGAGCTCAACTCATACTGGTACTCCAATCTCTATCGAAGATTAACCAGAAGTACATGACGTCTATTGATGCTATGCAGCTAGAGTTGGAGGATATAAGCGTCAAACAAGCGCAGTCTCATCAGCTTGCTCAGCTGCTTGCGCTGCAGCTGCCGTGCAGGCCTAACCTTTCTTAACTCTGTTGAAGAGCTGTTGGTTCTATATATTTTTTCGGCGCGTTTATTTGCACTGGTGGCGACCTTTGATGCCCAGTGTATATAATCCGCTGTCTGGTTGTGCTTTATTATCACTGGTGGAGAGCTTTGATGCCCAGTCGATGTAATATCCCGTTATTTCTTTATTGTATAGTTTAGGTTTATTTGTAGTCACTATGTTGTAATTTATTTACTTTTTTGAGAAGAATTTATTTACTGTACATGCTATCGCCGCTAGGCCATAAGCTTCGATGGAGATCAATGGGCCAAAACGTTATTGGTCCGTCAGTGTTATATATAAAAAAAATTAGACTACGCAAACGGGCCGGCCCGCAACTCTATATATGGGTTGAAACGTGGGCCCATAATCATCTTGGGCCGTTAGCAGGCCTGAACGTAAACCGGGCCCAAGTAGTTTCGGGCCTTTAACAGGCCGAGTAAACCGCGTGCCTTAGTTGGGCCAGAAAATACCATGGGCTTTTAACAGGCTGAAAATTAGATCGGGCCTGAATTGTGACGAACAATTCACGGGCCGACAGCAGGCCTAAATATACCTCGGCCCATGATTGGCCCAATTATATGACGGGCCGTTCACAGGCCAAAATTTATCCTAGGTCGTGGTTGGCCCAATAACATGATGGGCTGTAAGCGGGCTGGGTGCAAAGCGGGCCATAATTAGGCCTAATTATTTCATGGGCCCTTAACAGGCCGATAGTCAGAGTGGGCTTAAATTTATCCATGAAGACCATGGGCCGTTAAGAGGCCGAAAGTCACTTGTAACAGAAATGGCCCAAATGCTGCACGGGCCGTTAAGAGGCTGAAAGTAAATTCTACCAGAAATGGGCCAAAATGCGGCACGGGCCGTTAAGAGGCCAAAAGTCACTTGTACCAGAAATGGGCCCAAATGCTGCACGGGCCATTAAATGGCCAAAAGTTAAACCGGGCTGAAAACGGCCCAATTGCACGAAGGGCCGCTAACAGGCCGAAACTATCATCGGGCCGAACTGGGTCAAACTGTTCAACGGGCCTTTAACAGGCCGTAATACAAACCGGGCCTTAGATGGGCCCAAAACACAGTGCACTGTTAACGGGCCATATCTGATATGGGCCGTAATTTAGCCCAAAACATGGCAGGCTGTTAACGGGCCGGTCCACTAGTATATGACAAAATCTTGTGGGCCTTTGGCTGGGCCGGCCTGTTTAACCTGAATGGGCCACTACTGGGCCGTGCCACGTGTCGATGTATCATAGGCGTCTCTCGTCCATGGAATGGATGACATCTGTTCCAACGCCGAGCTGACACGTGGTTCTGTTGGCGAATGAGAATTTTACACGTGGAAAATCGCCATTGGTCCTGGCTGATAACGGGTTATCGGATCCAAACCCACACCCAATAGCTTAACGGCGACCCGTTACGGTGGATGCCACGTGTCGGTCACCCTTGACGAAAACACTTCCATGACGCGTCATTTATCGTCATGGAAGTGGACACTTCCGTGATGATAATTTCAGTATTGTCATGGAACACTTCTACGACAGCACAGGTATGACTATCCTGATTCTGTCATAAAATTGTCACGGATGTACATGCATGACAGAAAACTTGACCTACTATGACAAAGATGTATCATCACGGAAGTGTTTTTTTGTAGTGTGGCTCGCGCGCATCACCGAGCTCGTCAACACCGTTGGGGCCGCTCTGGCGCCCTCCCACTCTCTTCCACCTCCGCCGCCGCATGGCGCAGGGGCAGAGCGCGGCACGCCTCCTACGCCTCTTTCGAGCAACGACGGTGCGGGCCATTGCCGCGGCGCGCGTGCGAGGGAGCCGTTCCGCAATGCGTCTTCACCAGACCCCGACGATGAGAGCTGCCAAATCGTCCGGTGTGCACCACCCGACGCGCGCGTGGTCCTCGAGCGGCAGCGCTAGTGGCAGGACAACACCATCCAGGAGGTTGCCGCTGCCGAATGCCAGAACTGCGCCGCCCTCGCCGGTGGCGTCGCCTCCAGCAGCGAGGGCTAGCGCGCCTTCACCCGTGAGCTGCACCGCGTGGTGTGGCCTACGAAGTTCAAGCCGGACCTGCCTCCTCACTACAATGGCACCCCCAACCCCACGGACTTCCTGCAGCTCTACACTCTGAGCATCGAGGCCGCGAACAGTGATGACAAGGTCATGGCGAACTAGTTTCCCATGGCCTTCAAGGACGTCCCATGCTCGTGGCTCATGAACCTTCCCAAAGCGTCCATCTCTTCGTGGGCCGAGCTGTGCCGAAAGTTCGTTGCCAACTTCAAGGGCACGCACGAGCACCCCCTCACGCTCAACGACCTGCGCGCCGTGCGCCAGCAGCCCGACGAGACCCTTCGCAAGTACATCCAGCGCTTTAGCCAAGTGCGCAACAAGATCCCGCGTGCCTCCGACGCTGCCATCATCTCTGCGTTCTGCTCCGACATCACGAACGTCCGGATGCTCGAGAAGCTCGCCATCAACGATGAGCTTGACACCGCGGTTGAGCTGTTCGACCTCGCCGACAGGTGCGCCAAGGCCGAAGAGGGCCACCTCTTCATCCACAATGACCCAGATGTGGCGCCCGATGCTGCAAAGGCCAAGAGCAAGCACACCAAGCACAAGGGACCTGCCGTGCTTGCGGCGGACCCTGAGCAGAAGTGCGGACGTGACCGCGACGAGCCCAAGAAGGATGGCTGCCCGTATTGCACCTACTACAACATGTTCTCCCACAACACCGAAGACTACCAGAAGCTCAAGCTGCTTCGCGAGAGCCGCCAGGACGGGCGCGGTGGCCGCAATGATCGCGGCGCCAGCCGCGGAGGTGGCTGCAACAACAACTGCTTGGGCGATCGCGGCAACAATGACAACAACAACTTCCGGCAAGGCTGGCGCGACCAGCCACGGCAAGCCAACCCCCAGGCCAATGCCGCCCTGCCACCGCTGTCGCCGCTGCCACCTGGCAAGAACAACGGCAACCAGCTTGAAGAGAATGCTGGGGGCTACCAGGAACCTCGCGGAGTGGCATGCATCCTTGGCAGAGCCCAGGCTCCCCCATCCAACTGCCACTTCAAGCAGTTCTCTCGCGAGGTGAACGCGACCCTCCCGAGGCCTGAGGCTTCTCAGCCCCTCAAGTGGTCATAGTACGCGATCTCCTTCGTATCCACGGACCATCCCAAGTCCACGATGACTATGGGCACCGTCCCCATGCTGTGCACGCCCACGATCAACAACGTCGCTGTCACCAAGACGCTCGTCGACGGCGGCGCAGGCCTCAACGTGATCTCCATCGAGACCTTCGAGAAGCTCCAAGTGTCCTACGAGCGCCTGATGCCAACGAGGCCCTTCTCAGGTGTGACTGACGGCTCCACCTTGCCTTTGGGGCAAGTGCGCCTCCCCGTCACCTTCAACACCCGCAAGAACTACCACACTGGGCTCCTCGACTTTGATGTGGCGCACATCGGCCTACCCTACAATGCCATCTTGGGCTACCCCGCGCTCACCAAGTTCATGGTGGTGACTCATCACGCCTACAACGTCCTCAAGATGCCGGGCTGCAGCGGCATCATCACTGTCCACTGCGACGAGAAGGATGCGGTCCGCTCCCTCGAGCGCGCCTACAAGGCTGCCGCTACCGCGTACCCTGCTGATGAGGACGACGTCAAGCCTCCCGAGGCCGTACCCGCGAAGAAGAAGCAGCTGTTCTCTCAGGCACGCGCCAAGACGAAGAAGGTGTCGGTGGATGGCAGTGGCTCCGGGCCCGCCTTCACCATCGGCAATGGCCTCGATCCGAAATAGGAAGACGCGCTCATCGCCTTCCACTGGGCAAATGCTGATGTGTTCACATGGACAGCGTCAGATTTGTTCGGTGTGCCGAGGGAGGTGATCGAGCACCACTTAGCGGTGTGCCCTAATGCGCGCCCCGTCAAGCAAAAGGCACGGTGCCAAGCGCCCGAGAAGCAAGAATTCATCGTTCAAGAAATTTAGAAACTGCAAGAGGCAGGAGTCATCCGCGAGGTGCGCCACCCCAAGTGGCTCGCCAACCCTGTCATCATCCCCAAGAAAGGCGGCGAGAGCCACATGTGCGTCGACTTCACCAGCCTCAACAAGGCCTGCCTCCAAGACCCCTTCCCGCTGCTGCGAATCGACCAGATCGTAGACTTCACCACTGGGTGCGAGCTGCTATGCTTCCTGGACGCCTTCTCAGGCTACCACTAGATCAAGATGGCGATAGAAGATGAAGAGAGGACGGCGTTCATCACCCCCTGCGGAACATACTGCTACATCTGCTTGCCCTTCGGCTTGAGGAGCGCGGGGGCTTCCTTCTAGAGGCTGATGTGTATCGCCCTGGGGCCCCAGATGGGAAGAAATGCGGAAGCCTACGTCGACGACATCATCGTGAAGAGTTGCAAGTCCTGCTCCCTCATTGCGGACCTTGAAGAAACCTTCGCCAACCTCTTCAAGGTCAACCTCAAGCTCAAACCCGCCAAGTGCGTCTTCAGAGTTCCTTTCGGCAAGCTGCTTGGCTTCCTGGTCTCCCACCACGGCATCGAAGCCAACCCCGAGAAGATCAAGGCCATCGAGTGGATGAAGCCTCCCCGGAACCTCAGGGAAATGCAGCGCCTCGCGGGATGCATGACCTCACTTGGGCGCTTCATCTCCAAGTTTGGCGAATGTGCCTTGCCGTTCTTCAAGCTCATGAAGAGATTGGGCCCCTTCAAGTGGACTCCTGAAGCTGACACAGCCTTCGAGGACCTCAAGAGCTATCTGACAAGCCCTCCCTTCATGGTCGCCCCGCGCCCACGCGGCCACCCCCCAGACGGTTAGCGCAGCCCTCGTGGCAGAGCGGGAGGAGCCTGTCATCGTCAAGCAGAAGTCTGCCACACATGCGCCTACCGAGGCCGTGCAAGCGCTTCCCGAAGCCACGCCAGCACCTCCCGAGGTGGCACCTTCGCTTTCCGAGGATCTTCCTCATGAGGCCCCCGGCAAGCCGCTTCCTGAGCCCCCCGAAGATCAAGCTGCCACGCCTGCAGCCACGCGCCTCGTCGAGCACCTCGTCTACTTCGTCAGCTCGGTGCTGCGGGATGCACGCGAGCGGTACCCCATATAGCAGAAGCTCCTCCTCGCGCTCCTTATCGCTTCCAGGAAGCTGCGCCACTACTTCTAGGGCCACCCCATCAAGGTGATCACCTCTTATGCCCTGGAGCAGGTCCTGCACAGCCCCAACGCCACTGGCCGCGTCGCCGAGTGGAACATTGAGCTGCAAACCTTTGCGCTGGAATTCCTCACCACAAGGATAATCAAGGGTGCCGCTTTGGCGGACTTCACGCCAGAATGGATGGACCCACATCAAGAAGAGCTTCGCGAGGATGAGTCCCTCCTGCCTGGGGAGGAGGCTCCCGGAGGCTGGACCATGCACTTCGACGGCGCGTTCTCCAGGCAAGGCGCAGGGGCTGGCGTCGTACTCACTTCACCAACAGGAGACAAGTTCTACTACGCCATACATCTCTGCTTCAAGCATGCCGACAAGGTCTCCAACAACATCGCGGAGTATGAGGGCCTCATCGCCGGGCTTAAGGCTGCCTCTGCTTTTGGCATCAAGCGCATCATCATCAAGGGCGACTCACAGCTCCTCGTCAGCTTCTCCAATCTTAACAGAAACAACATGCATGCCAACTACATGCTTATTCTTATCTAGCATATATCTTTCATTTCAAACAGGTTTAGCAATTCTAGCAGCCTCATCGCAAAACTAAATAACGTGTCCATCAATATCATCAACCAAAAGATCTTTAACCATTGCAATATTAGGTTCAACTTTAATTTGTTCAGAAGGTCTAGCTGTTCTTGTATTACTTTTATTAACCACAGTTGAAGCTTTAGCATGTTCCTTAATCCTAACAGGGAAAGGAGGTTTCTCAATATAAGCAGTAGGCACAACTGGATCAATATTATAAACAATTGTTTCTTCTTCAACACTAACAGGTTCTTCATTTAATTCAATAGGTGGATGATATTTAAACCATTTCTCCTTAGGGAGATCAACATGAGTAGCAAAATATTCACAAAAGGTTACTACTATCTCAGAGTCAAGTCCATATTTAGCACTAAACTTGTGAAAAGCATCAGTTTCCATAAAAGATTTAACACAATTAAACTCAAGATTTATACCTAACTCTTTACCTTTGTCGATTTCCCAATCATCAGAGTTGCGCTTAATTCTTTCCAGAAGATCCCATTTGAATTCAATAGTCCTCTTCATAAAGGAACTAGTAGAAGAAGTATCAAGCATGGATTGATCATTATGAGAAAGCCGAGCATAAAAGTTTTGAATAATTATTTCCCTTGAGAGCTCATGATTGGGGCATGTATGCAACATATACTTAAGCCTCCCCCAAGCTTGAGCGATACTTTCTTCTTCATGAGGCCAAAAATTATATATATATAATTCCGATCATGATGAACCAAATGCATAGGATAAAATTTCTGGTGAAATTCCAGCTTCAACCGGTTCCAATCCCATGTTCTAGTATCATCACATAGCCTATACCATGTCAATGCTTTTCCCTCCAAAGATAAAGGGAATACCTTCTTCTTAACTCCATCTCCGGATAGACCTGCAAGCTTAAACAATCCACAAATTTCATCCACATATATCAAGTGCATATCAGGATGCACCGTTCCATCTCCTGCATAAGGATTAGCTAGTAGTTTCTCTATCATACCCGAAGGAATTTCATAGTAAATATTTTTAGTAGGTTCAATAGGTTGAGGAGCAACTCTCAATGCTTTCGGTCGAGGTGAAGATACCCTGAACAAACCCCTCAAAGGATTACTTTCCATAGTGACAAGTGACAGTAAATTTCAGCATGTAATATAAATGTTTCCTTACCAAATTCCACTCACCAAAGGCGCTTCACTCCCCGGCAATGGCGCCAGAAAAGAGTCTTGATGACCCACAAGTATAGGGGATCAATTGTAGTCCTTTTGATAAGTAAGAGTGTCGAACCCAACGAGGAGCAGAAGGAAATGACAAGCGGTTTTCAGTAAGGTATTCTCTACAAGCACTGAAATTATTGGTAACAGATAGTTTTGATAGCAAGATAATTCATAACAAGTAACAAGTATAATAAAGTACAGCAAGGTGGCCCAATCCTTTTTATAGCAAAGGACAAGCCGGAACGAACTCGTATAATAAGCAAAGCGTTCTCGAGGACACATGGGAATTTCATCTAGTCACTTTCATCATGTTTGTTTGATTCGCGTTCGCTACTTTGATAATTTGATATGTGGGTGGACCGGTGTTTGGGTGCTGTTCTTACTTGAACAAGCCTCCCACTTATGATTACCCCCTCTCGCAAGCATCCGCAACTACAAAAGAAGAATTAAGATAAATCTAACCATAGCATGAAACATATGGATCCAAATCAGCCCCTTACGGAATAGCGCATAAACTAGGGTTTAAGCTTCTGTCACTCTAGCAACCTATCATCTAATTACTACTCCACAATGCCTTCCCTTAGGCCCAAAGATGGTGAGGTGTCATGTAGTCGACGTTCACACGACACCACTAAAGGAAGCAACAACATGCATATCATCAAAATATCGAACGAATACCAAATTCACATGATTACACTAGTGGAAAAAGTGCTAGCGCCATTTTCCATCAACGCCAGCACTATTTTTTTCAAATAGTTTTGGCGTCGGCTAAATTGGTACGCCATAGCTATAACCTTATTGCTGGCGTAGGAATTTTATGAGACGCCACTTGTATGTGGGTCCCAACAACCTTGCCATCCGGGGAATATTGCTAACGTAGAAAAAATATCCACGCCAGCACTATTTACTATTCTTGTGGCGTCAGATTAAATCCGACGCCACCAGTATATGTTGTGGGGCCCACAATAAGTTCACTGATAATGTGCTGGCGTTCCTAGCATTCGCACGCCATAAGTATTTGCAGCTTTATATATATATATAGCTCTTGCGCAGCTCAAGCTATGAACATTATCTCTTCTAAATTTTGTCAATCTTGTGTCTCTCCGCGGATCCTAATTAATTATCATACGTGGCCGTCCGCTGCCCTCGATCGATTTGATCTAGCGACGACTATCAAATCTAGGTAATTAATATATATGCCCAATTTTTGGTTTCCATTTTGTTAGCAAAAGGTAGTTATGCTGAAATAATTTTTGACCCTTTTTTAGGCAATTGTTATGAAGTGAACGATTCTTAGATATATGGATCAAACTATAAATGAGTTCTTCCAGGTGGCGTTAGAAGATATGAATCGCAAAGGTGAAACAGAGATATTATGTCCATGTAAGAAGTGCGAAAATGAAGTTTTGATTGACCCTTCTACTGGTCGTGTGAAGATGCATTTGTTGAAACATAGCTTCATGCCTGGTTACACATGGTGGACAAGGCATGGTGAGGACGAGGAGGATGCCGAAGTTGAAGGGGTGGCACATGATGATGAGCCAGAAGGAGGCATGAAGAACATCGAGGCCGAACATGAAAATCACCTGGACGGACAGGAAGGCCGTGTGGAGGTTCAGGAAGCAGTGAGAAACCTTTTGTACAAAAGGCAGAAAGAATAGAGCGATAAAGACCTGTCCAAGATGGAAGATGATCTAGATGACCAACAATCTGGCGTGTATCAAGAAGAAGGTAAAGTCCAGCTCAAAACAAAGTGTACGAAAAGAAGCCGAAACACGTTGTTGGACGTAGAAAGTTCCGTCGAGAGAATTCAGAAATGACGCCGCAGTTGATTTTATATATGTATTTATTCAGCAAGTACTTGTGTATCGACCGTATTTTACTATTAATTAATAAATAAAATCTTCTCACATATTTTATTATTCACCATTTGTATTGAACTTTAGAAATTGAATTAGATTGTAGGTTGAAAAATAGTGCGAAACGAAACTTTGCCTCTGAACATTTCCCCCAAATCGGCTAAGACAAATGTGAAAATAGATATGGCGTTGGCGACGTCACCAACGCCATAGATAATATAGCTATGGCGTTGGTGACGTCACCAACGCCATAGCTATTTTCACATTTGTCCTAGCCGATTTGGGGGAAGTGTTCAGAGGCAAAGTTTCGCGCTCACACACACTCCACTTCTCTCTCGCCGCCGCCGCCACCCTCGTTGTCGCCCGCCGCCGCATATCGTGTCGTAGACGCCCCCGTCGAGCTCCTCGACGACGCGGCTGCTCCCACCCGCCTCCCCCAACGGTCGCGCCGCCCCCGCCCCCCTCCCCCAATGTGGCACCCCGGCTCAGAGAGACTGGAAGACCCCGTATTCCAACCCAGAGATCAAGTCTTCTGGAATACAACACTGCTTGGCATAGAACAAATCAGCTCTTTATTGCAAATAAAACGGGTACAAGGGTCCGATATTACAAAGGTTACAGGGGCACGGCGTCACTACGCCTGCTCAGATAGCTCTATGCTAGCAGCGGAACAACTCGTAGCGGAATAACTTCTAGCAGCGGAACAACGGCGATGGTGATGAACTCCACTCCGCAGGGACTCTGGTTGGGACATATCCTAGAGCGCAACCTCGGAATCCTCATCAAGCAATCAATCACGGCATGACCTGCAATCTGGTATGACACGCCAGGTGAGTACTTTGAATGTACTTGCAAGCTCACAGCAACCAAAGC
Source organism: Elymus sibiricus (assembly GCA_039707655.1). Taxonomy (NCBI): domain Eukaryota; kingdom Viridiplantae; phylum Streptophyta; class Magnoliopsida; order Poales; family Poaceae; genus Elymus; species Elymus sibiricus. The sequence continues at coordinate 315,391,990 of CM077676.1, forward strand.
AATCAAGACAGACAACAGCATGGCATTTACAGGTTAATTATCCATGATGAACATGATACTACTAGAACAACATGAGCAGGGCAACAACATGAGCATGGCATGTACGTATAATTTATGAACATGATGATACTAGCATGCAAGGGGGTCGCCGTTTAAGGTCTCATGGACCAACTTACTCTGCTTGGAGGTTATCTCGTAACCACCATAGGTATCAATCTTTCTTACTGTCGTGATCATCACACGATCACCTCATGATCAATCATCATCAAGAATACCATCGTGATCATCTCGTGACCACATAAAGATCAACCAATCTTTCTTACTGACCCATAGTGTGACATACTACGAACTGTGTCCATAACCGAGGACGCAGCTATCGATAGATTATACACTCTGCAGAGGTTAGTACACTGTACCCACACTACGGAACTCATGGCCTCGTGCTCCCATTCGGGTGGACCAACGACGTTCCGACAAAACCAGTCTATTGCATGACACTCTCCCGGCCACTCCGACAAACTCCCCTTTGGGCTATATCCTGGGTGACCCCGATGCCAACTCGTGACATCCGCCACCTATGTGGCCGCCACCGTCGTGGCCAAACCAAAACTGTCCCAAACGGGGACCTGAGCTCAATACCAAAACCGGGTACACAAGGCTTATGGCCGCCTACCTGATCAGGGTAGCGCACGCACATAACCTTCCCTAGTATGAGGCACCGGCGAGAGGCATGACAATAGACCGCATTAGGGCCTCCCCATCCAGGCAAGTGTGGTTGCACTGGTGAGCTCGATTCGGTGGCACCATGACCCAGCCAACAGATTTGTTCAAGTTTGATTAATGTCAAGTTTTACTTGAATGGTGATGAGCTGAGTCACGATAAAATACATAATGAAATAACAATGCAGATGAGTATGATATCAGTGTAACCATGGATGGGCAACATAACCATTTAACATCAACGATGATAAATCATTTACTCTACGGGATGCAAATGGCATAGCATAACGACGATCACGAATATCATAAGTATTTTCATATCAAACCATAATGATCCATATGAGCATATCATTATCACTAGCATCTGAAATGAGTACAAGAATACAACATGATAAGAATATCCTTAGCAATTAATCATAACACTTATTAGATGAAAAATGAACATGGCATAAGCAGTGAGCATGGATTCACAAACATATTTGAAGCATTCACAAAAGAATTAAATGCGCAAACAATTATTAAGTATTCAAGTGGAAACCATGGCTACTGCAATGCCATCATGCAAGTGGCTATTGTGGCTTGCCTAGGGATGGAGGAACCATCGGGGAGGGGTGCGATGAACTTGCGGAAAGAATCGCCGGAAAAGTTTCCCTCTCGGCGGAGCTGTTTTAAGGGCAAGGAAAAAATGGTCATTTTCACAGTGTGACAACCTCATGAAAATGATACCATCGGAACGGGCTCGATGAACTGAGATCATGGGCTTTGGAATCACCTGAATCGGAGTTACGGTTGTCGAGATACGGCCGTTTGTTCGTTAGGCAGAAAAAGAATAAAAATTTGTCCGCTTCTGCCCTTAACGGAAGAACGTCCGCAAATTAGCAGTTTCGGCCGGCGGCTGGAAATTGAAAGCGTATTTTGGAAAATACGTCTTCTAACGGTGAAATAGTATTTTCAGTCGAAGACACACCAGAGTACGCTTTCATAAAACGAAAACACACTTTATCGAAGTACGCCTTCACTTAAAACTAGGCGGGCCCGGGGTCAACGCCTCCCTCTGGCTGACGGGTGGTGTCGCTGGTTGGTGGGGCCCGCCCACCCGGTCAGCATCTTCAACCTCTCTCCCGCCCGCGATGCACAGGAGGGACGCACGCTCGCCAGCGCTTGCCCGGCGACTCGGGCCATTTCCGGCCGAGGTGAGGGCACCGGCGAGCTCGGGGGAGTGGGCCGCATCCGTCCCCGTACCGCATGGGCGCCAAGGAGGGCTGGAGCCATGACGGCTCGCGGTGGCCGAGGGCAGGGGCGGCGGCCGTACTTGGGCACGCGGCCACAGGGCAGGGGAGGAGAGGAGGACTTCGGGGCGAGCTCCGAAGTGGCGGCGGAGGTCTCTGATGGCGCCTAGAGGAAGAGGGAGGGCCGGCCTTGCCCGAATTTAAGAGGAACTCGGCGGCGGCCATGGCGGCAATGGTGGCCAAGGAGAGCTGCTCGAGCTCGCTTGAGTGGTCGGGGCGGCATATGGGAGAGTGGAGGGGAGCTTGGTGAGCTCGGAGAGACTCGGGGGTGGCTTAAATAGCCAAGGCAGCGATGCCCTCGCCGGAAGCCGCCACGGACGTGCGGACGATTCCTCTGGCGCGACCGCGCGCGTGCTCGCATGCGCGGAGGGGGAGAGAGGTCTAGGGGAGGTGCATTCGGCGCGGAGATGTTACGGGGAGGAAGAAGATAACGGCAAGGCGACGACGGCCGCGGGCATCCCGGGGTGGCATGCTCGCCGGAAAGGAAAAAGGAGAGGGGGGTGGGGTCCAGAGAGGTGGCGTGGACGCAGGGTGTGGGTGCAACGCATAGGACACGGTGCGGTGGCGATATGTCGTGGTTTGGACGGCGGCAGAGGGCCCCGACGGCCAGAGCGCGCTTTCGGCGTGCCAGACCACGTGGTCACCGCGTGCACAGGCGCACACGGTGCATACTGTTCATCAACAGCATGTCTAGCGTGTAGTCCTTCCTAAATGGGTCCTCTCTGAAGTGATAGATCGAAGAAACACACTGAGGTATGATGGGAGTGATCAGAGAAAGTTTGCCGTTGCCAACTTAGGCATGATGTTGTGATCAAATTAGAGGGTATAAGAGCTAACCAGGATGTCTCAGGGAATTAGGGTAGGAAGGACTATGATGCTATGAAAAATGAAATGATTTGGACCAGTATTTAATATAGTTGCTTCACAACCACATATTCTGGTCCAGAAAGAAGATCATGAAGTAGCACTCACATGGAGTATTGGATTTGGCTGAAAATTGGTAGAGGGTGATGATTTGGGCATATGAAGGTACCATAAAAATTTCATCCCATTTGGATAAGTCTAAATGGTACTTCCTTCACCATGATCCACACTAGACAGAAACTTGGGGGAATTTTGTGGAAAAAATGGCTTGGCAAAATGATGTGAATTTTGTCATGCTCAAATTATATAGGTATATTTAGGTCCCGGATTAATTTCAGAATTTTTGAAGCAATATAAAATATAGTTGCTTCACAAACTGGAATTCTGACCAGAAACCAAGATTTGAAGGTGTGCTCACATAGATTGTTGGATGGAGATAAAATTTGGTGGAGAGTCATAACTTGATCACATGAATGATCTCCCAAAATTTCAACTCATTTGGATAAGCCTAGCTAGTACTTCCTTCACAAAGCTTCTCTCTGGATAGAAACTTTGGAAATTTTCTGAGGAAGATTTACTAGGCAAATGGAGCTGAATTTTGTCATGTGGCAATTATTTGGATAGGAAAGAGTGCTCAAAATTTTTGAGGGTAATCAAGGAAATATAAATAGCACTTCCTTCACAAAGTGCCCTGCTGGACAGAATAGGAAATGAATATTCCTGAATTATTTTTGAACTGGGCAAGGATGGATTTTGACATATTGGTGGAATATATGATCCAAAGAATTTATGGGAATTTTTTGGGAATTTTTGGATAGACAGAAATATAGGTTGCTTCACAACCTAGGGCAAACAGGGTTATTCCTTTAATAGAAAAAGGAATATTCCCAAGGAATAAAAATTGCGGTTGGGCTTGGGTGGAAATAACATGGCCTTGGGATAGTTTTGAGAATGACCAGCCACTAGGGAGGGGAAGAAGAGATGGCCTCCCTAGGTTTTAAGACCACATAGCCATGGAAAAAGAAATCCAAATAAAAATTCGAAGAAATCCAAAAGAAAAAGAAAGGGCCAAAAATCAGGGTGTTACAAACCTACCCCCCTTACGATAAATCTCGTCCTCGAGATTTGGTTGCTCAGGGAACAAGTATGAATATTTTGACTTAAGGAAACCGTTTAAAAAAACCAACTCGGGTATCCTTTTTTCCTTTATAAATTGTTCCCACTGAATTTCACATGACTGACTGCCTTGCTCTGGGGTGGTTTGCTTCACTGTACCCCACATCCTGACAGGCCTTCCTTCATATGTTCATCCTTGCTCTGACTCCCATTCTTTTATGTCTGCTGGCTTATCTGATATTATCCTGACTGGAATTTCCATAAGTCCGGGAGTGATTCCCCTTTGACGTGACATTTGTCTATCCAGCACTGATAGTATTGGATGGAGTTGTGAACAAATTTCCTCGGTGGGCACAAAACATTTACTCCTTGCATCGGGTTACTTGAGTAGATGCATGTCCTCCGGGTTCAAAACAATGCTGAGAATCATAACCGTTCTCTTGGCGGAATCTGACTACTTGTAGGGAGTTCTGAATGATCTTGGCTGGCTTTGCTGTCTTGAGTATCAAATCCATACCATGTGGTTCATGCAACAATTATCATACCTGTATTGCCGGTCTTGTTCCTTCATTATTGTTTTCTTTGTCCGGATCCTTTGATGAAAAGACTTGGCCTTATGCACCCTTAATTCTTTGTGTGACCGTAGGTGTTATCAGGTGCAATATTCCAGCAGGCATACCTTATCCTTATCCTCAGGCAGTGCAGCAACATTTAACTGGCAAGTTTATCATCTCTCAAGCTCTAACTGTAGGGCAATGATCATCCGAACCTTTGCATTAAATCGGCAAATAAATCAGTAGCCATCAGAACGGTCTTTTCAACTCGGATCTGGGACATTACTGAAATAACTCAACCATGGATCACGACGACTGAAAAGCAGCTCAGCGCATGAGGCAGTGTTGATAAGAAGAATGTAGTAGTTCCCTAAGACGGCCGAAGAACAGCTCAGAGCATAGGGTCAGTGCTACAAAAAGAAACTCAACAACTGCCTGAGACGGCCAAAAAGCAGCTCAGAACACGGGTCAGTTGTTGAAAAGAGAAATAAAAAAGGCGGCATCTACCCTGAACGGCCGAAAACAACTCAGAACATAGGCATGGTGCCGTTACCAGGGAAAGGTAAGCAAGGGTTCATCATGATCATATACTAGGTGCACCGTTACTTGTATAGAGCTCACTGTTGTGGTCAATCATGCATGACGGTGACAGAGGTTAATGATATCACTTTGTCGGGTGTGAGGAAGCTGGCCTTGATATCCACTGTCAGGATTGTTGTCACAACATTGTCTTGCTTCATAACTTGTCAAACATTGCATCCCACTGAGGTGTATAACTTGCTTTCTCCCTCTTACATAACTCCTGGGGTTGTCGGATTCTCACCATGCTGGCATCATCGTACGAGTGACTTGCATGACCTTGGCAGCATGTTCACAATATATATGGAAGTATGTTTAGCTGAACATTTTATTCCCGAGGCAGACTTGTGTCCTGACTGATTCTTGCCTCTGACAAAACTATTGCGGATCCGATTCTTGCGATGCACTGCCATATGATGCCAACTCACTGTGTAATATATTGTACCGATGCCGATGACTGTATGTAGTGCCGTACTGACGAAGACTGGATAGCTTGTGTTGGAAGCCATCAAGAGTAGCGTGCTGAGGAAGGCTGAATAGCTTATGCTCGAAGCCTTTGCCGGGATAGCGTGCTGAAGAAGACTGGGTATCGTACCTCAGAAGCTTTTCCCTTGGTTGCTTACTGAGGAAGATTTGGTACCTTATGCTGGAAGCTTTCTGCGGCGGCTTACTGAAGATGACTAGGTATCTTACTCTGGAAGTTATCCGCATGTCGTACTGAGGAAGACTGCGGAACCTTGCGTCGTAAGCTTCCCTGGTAGCGTGCGGAGGAAGACTGGGTTGCTTACTCCAAAAGCTTCTCACTATGGTGTGCGGACTGAATGCCATATATATATATATATATATATATATATATATATATATATATACCCATGATATTCCTTTGACTGGAAATGTACTGTTGTCTTGCACACAAATTGTCTTCCAGCTGGTTTATTACGATTGTGCTGGCTGCACACTGAGTCAGTCTTGATACCAATAGTTATTCCAGAATATCATTTGTATTCAAACCAAATATTCTCAACATAATGCAGTCGGCTGAGAATTCCATAATGTTTAGCTGAGCCTCCAAATAATTGAATTCCTCCCTGATTCTTCGGGTCCGGTGGCGGTTGATGAGCAACTTTCATAAGGGGAAATAAGGTAACACCGAAGGCCCAAAGAAAGAAGCAAAGAAACGACTCAAATAAAAGCACACCAGGCATCAAGATTGTATACAAGCAACATCACATTTTACAGCTATTCACCTCACTATGCATGCCTACTTAAGCACACAATTCTCGAGGAAACTCCGGTACTACGATCTAATATGCTGTGGCGGTGTGCACAAAAGTGAATCCACGTGTGGAACGGTTGGTGTAAACAGAGCTACACCAAGTGCTGGCTCCGCACAGGTTGCGTCTGGACCGGCTTAGGAATGAGGACGGACTCGGTGATCATGTAGCGAGACACGGATGTCACGCCACACCATCATCAAGCGTACGGAAGGGAGCCGTACTCGTCCAGATAGGGTAGGATAGCTGTGGAAAACAGGGTTTGCTGACATTGCCCTTTTTCTGGTAACAAAGACCAGTGAGGGTTGCCAAACGGCGGGTTGGATAGCAAGATCCGGGGTAGAAGCATGTCTACCACTGAAATGATAGGTGGCTGGCGGAAAGATATTGGTGTGATACCTGTGCATCAATCCTGCAAATGATCGACACCACTAGGTACCTCGGTATCACTCCGCTGAGATAGAGATGACACCAGACACCAAGAACGAGTATGCAAAACTGGAGGGTGCAGGTAGTGGATCGAAACCGATGCCACCTACAATCACCAGATCAGCCATTAGTGACACGATAACAAGTCTATATGCATGCTATGCAACAGCCAAATGCAACAGCCAAATGCAACAAGCAAGCCAGACTCTGAACTATCAGTTTCTAACGCTCACGCTGACTAGGGCGTCCTACAGCCAGACCTGCTCTGATACCAATCGCTGTGGCACCCCGGCTCAGAGAGACCGGAACACCCCATATTCCAGCCCAGAGATCAAGTCTTCTGGAATACGGCACTGCTTGGCATAGAACAAATCAACTCTTTATTGCAAATAAAACAGGTACAAGGGTCCGATATTACAAAGGTTACAGGGGCACGGCGTCACTACGCCTGCTCAGATAGCTCTATGGTAGCAGCGGAACAACTCATAGCGGAATAACTTCTAGCAGCGGAACAACGGCGACGGTGATGAACTCCACTCCGCAGGGACTCTGGTTGGGACGTATCCTAGAGCGCAACCTCGGAATCCTCATCAAGCAATCAATCACGGCATGACCTGCAATCTGGCATGACACGCCAGGTGAGTACTTTGAATGTACTTGCAAGCTCACAGCAACCAAAGCAATCAAGACAGACAACAGCATGGCATTTATAGGTTAATTATCCATGATGAACATGATACTACTAGAACAACATGGGCAGGGCAACAACATGAGCATGGCATGTACGTATAATTTATGAACAAGATGATACTAGCATGCAAGGGGGTCGCCGTTTAAGGTATCATGGACCAACTTACTCTGCTCGGAGGTTATCTCGTAACCACCATAGGTATCAATCTTTCTTACTGTCGTGATCATCACACGATCACCTCAAGATCAATCATCATCAAGAATACCATTGTGATCATCTCGTGACCACATCAAGATCAACCAACTTCTTTCCTCATCGAACCAGGGTTGTTATTATTCAGATTATTATTTCTGCTGACCCATAGTGTGACCTACTACGAACTGTGTCCATGACCGAGGACGCGGCTATCGATAGGTTATACACTCTGCAGAGGTTAGTACACTGTACCCACACTACGGAACTCATGGCCTCGTGCTCCCATTCGGGTGGACCAACGACATTCCGACAAAACCAGTCTATTGCATGACACTCTCCTGGCCACTCCGACAAACTCCCCTTTGGGCTATGTCCTGGGTGACCCCAATGCCAAATCGTGACATCTGCCACCTATGTGGCCGCCACCGTCGTGGCCAAACCAAAACTGTCCCAAACGGGGACCTGAGCTCAATACCAAAACCGGGTACACAAGGCTTATGGCCGCCTACCTGATCAGGGTAGCGCGCGCACATAACCTTCCCTAGTATGAGGCACCGGCGAGAGGCATGACAATAGACCGCATTAGGGCCTCCCCATCCAGGCAAGTATGGTTGCACTGGTGAGCTCGATTTGGTGGCACCATGACTCAGCCAATAGATTTGTTCAAGTTCGATTAATCTCAGGTTTTACTTGAATGGTGATGAGCCGAGTCACGATAAAATACATAATGAAATAACAATGCAGATGAGTATGATATCAGTGTAACCATGGATGGGCAACATAACCATTTAACATCAACGATGATAAATCATTTACTCTACGGGATGTAAATGGCATAGCATAACGGCGATCACGAATATCATAAGTATTTTCATATCAAACCATAATGATCCATATGAGCATATCATTATCACTAGCATCTGAAATGAGTACAAGACTACAACATGATAAGAATATCCTTAGCAATTAATCATAACACTTACTAGATGAAAAATGAACATGGCATAAGCAATGAGCATGGATTCACAAACATATTCGAAGCATTCACAAAAGAATTAAATGTGCAAACAATTATTAAGTATTCAAGTGGAAATCATGGCTACTGCAATGCCATCATGCAAGTAGCTGTTGTGGCTTGCCTAGGGATGGAGGAACCATCGGGGAGGGGTGTGATGAACTCGCGGAAAGAATCGCCGGAAAAGTTTCCCTCTCGGCGGAGCTGTTTTAAGGGCAAGGGCAAAATGGTCATTTTCACAGTGTGACAACCTCATGAAAATGATAGCATCGGAACGGGCTCGACGAACTGAGATCGTGGGCTTTGGAATCACCTGAATCGGAGTTACAGTTGTCGAGATACGGCCGTTTGTTCGTTAGGCAGAAAAAGAATAAAAATCTGTCCACTTCTGCCCTTAACGGACGAACGTCCGCAAATTAGCAGTTTCGGCCGGCGGCTGGAAATTGAAAGTGTATTTCGGGAAATACGTCTTCTAACGGTGAAAGCGTATTTTCAGTCGAAGGCGCACCAGAGTACGCTTTCATAAAATGAAAACACACTTTATGGAAGTACGCCTTCACTTAAAACTGGGCGGGCCCGGGGTCAACGCCTCCCTCTGGCTGACGGGTGGGGTCGCTGGTTGGTGGGGCTCGCCCACCCAGTCAGCGTCTTCATCCTCTCTCCCGCCCGCGATGCACATGAGGGACGTACGCTCGCCGGCGCATGCCCGGCGACTCGGGCCATCTCCGGCCGAGGTGAGGGCCCCGGCGAGCTCGGGTGAGTGGGCCGCATCCGTCCCCGCACCACACGGGCGCCGAGGAGGGCTGGAGCCACGGCGGCTCGCGGTGGCCGAGGGTATGGGCGGCGGCCGCACTTGGGCACGCGGCCACGGGGCACGGGAGGAGAGGAGGACTTCGGGGCGAGCTCCGAAGTGGCGGCGGAGGTCTCTGATGGCGCCTAGAGGAAGAGGGAGGGCCGGCCTTGCCCAAATTTAAGAGGAGCTCGGCAGCGGGCATGGCGGCAATGGTGGCCGAGGAGAGCTGCTCGAGCTCGCTTGAGTGCTCGGGGCGGCCTATGGGAGAGTGGAGGGGAGCTTGGTGAGGTCGGAGAGACTCGGGGGTGGCTTAAATAGCCAAGGCAGCGATGCCCTCACCGGAAGCCTCCGCGGACGTGCGGACGATTCCTCTGGCGCGACCGCGTGCGCGCTCGCACGCGCGGAGGGGGAGAGAGGTCTAGGGGAGGTGCATTCGGCGCGGAGATGCTACGGGGAGGAAGAAGACAACGGCAAGGCGACGACGGCCGCAGGCATCCCGGGGTGGCGTGCTCGCCGGAGAGGAAAGAGGAGAGGGGGGAGGGGTCCAGAGAGGTGGCGTGGATGCAGGGGAGTGGGTGCAACGCATAGGACATGGTGCGGTGGCGATATGTCGTGGTTTAGACGGCGGCAGAGGGCCCCGACTGCCAGAGCGCGCTTTTGGCGTGCCAGACCATGTGGTCACTGCATGCATAGGCGCACGTGGTGCATACTGGTCATCAACAGCATGTCTAGCGTGTAGTCCTTCCTAAATGGGTCCTCTCTGAAGTGATAAATCGAAGAAACACACTGAGGTATGATGGGAGTGATCAGAGAAAGTTTGCTGTTGCCAACTTAGGCATGATGTTGTGATCAAATTAGAGGGGATAAGAGCTAACCAGGATATCTCAGGGAATTAGGGTAGGAAGGACTATGATCCTGTGAAAAATGAAATGATTTGGACCAGTATTTAATATAGTTGCTTCACAACCACATATTCTGGTCCAAAAAGAAGATCATGAAGTAGCACTCACATGGAGTATTGTATTGGGCTGAAAATTGGTAGAGGGTGATGATTTGGGCATATGAAGGTACCATAAAAATTTCATCCCATTTGGATAAGTCTAAATGGTACTTCCTTCACAATGATCCACACTGGACAGAAACTTTGGGGAATTTTGTGGAAAAAATGGCTTGGCAAACTGATGTGAATTTTGGCATGTTAAAATTATATAGGGATATTTAGGTCCTATATTAATTTCAGAATTTTTTAAGCAATATAAAATATAGTTGCTTCACAAACTGAAATTCTGACCAGAAACCAAGATTTCAAGGTGTGCTCACATAGATTGGTGGATGGAGATGAAATTTGGTGTAGAGTCATGAGTTTATCACATGAATGATCTCCCAAAATTTCAACTCATTTGGATAAGCCTAGCTAGTACTTCCTTCACAAAGCTTCTCTCTGGACAGAAAATTTGGAAATTTTCTGAGGAAGATTTACTAGGAAAATGGAGCTGAATTTTGGCATGTGGCAATTATTTGGATATCAAAGAGTGCTCAAAATTTTTGAGGGCAATAAAGAAAATATAAATAGCACTTCCTTCACAAAGTACCCTGCTGGACAGAATAGGAAATGAATATTCCTGAATTATTTTTGAACTGGGCAAGGATGGATTTTGACATATTGGTGGAAGATATGATCCAAATAATTTATGGGAATTTTGTGGGAATTTTTGGAAAGACAGAAATATAGGTTGCTTCACAACCTAGGGCAAATAGGGTTATTCCTTTAATACAAAAAGGAATATTCCCAAGGAATAAAAATTGGGGTTGGGCTAGGGTGGAAATAACATGGCCTTGGGATAGTTTTGAGAAAGACCAGCCACTAGGGAGGGGAAGAAGAGATGGCCTCCCCAGGTTTTAAGACCACATAGCCATGGAAAAAGAAATCCAAATAAAAATTCGAAGAAATCCAAAAGGAAAAGAAAGGGCCAAAAATCGGGGTGTTACACCCAACGGTCGCGCCGCTGCTTTACCCCCTCCCCCACCGTCACGCCACCGGCAACCACCTCGACCTCGCCTCCGGCAACTCCGGCTGGTTGCAAACCGACCGTATTCACCCTGCCCAGGCGCGAACACCTCGATTCCGCCGGTAAGTGAGATCTGTCCTCTTTTTAGAGTAAATTCATATTTGTTACAATTGCTAGAAATCTATATTTTAGAGTAAATTAGTTGTAGTTGTAACATTGTGAGTTGTTTTGGAAATGGATTTGAGGAAATATGGTTGAAATCATGAAGATTTAATTGTTCATAGACATATTTGTTACAATTGTTCTCAAATTTTTGAGATGGATGCATGTGATGAGTTGTTGTTGAATTTTTGTGTTGGTGAAGAATTGTTTGCAGGGACTGTATAGGGTTGCCAATGTTTTGGCGAAACGTTGATTAATTTCTGTTTCATCAAATTTCTGGCAACCAATATGTCCTATTTTTAGCAAAGGTCATGCGAAATTTTGTATTTTGTATACGAATTAAATATATGTCCTATATTTGTTTGTAGATGTCCGACGTGGGCTCTTCTTCGACATATTCAGGCAACGGCGAAGCAGCATTTACGGACGCGCAGGGAAACAACGATTATGATGAAGATCTACAGCAGGTGGAGATAAATCCGGATGACTGCTATGTGAGAGGCAGTGGCTACAAAGATATTCCTGGTGATGAAGGTAATCCTGATAAAGGTGCTAGTACTGCTGAAGATGATACGAATGAGTATTCTGTTGAGGATGAGGAGGAGGTGGACGTGGATGATGCTCCAAAATCCAAGAAGCAGCGGGAACCTAGGAGGCGAAATGCTATCGGCACTGACAGGCTTGTGGTCACTCGAGTTAACTCCACTGGTGAGCCTATTAGTCCGCGAAAGGCGTCGTCTCACTACGGCAACGCCCTAGGTGTCATCCTTCTAGAAGCCTGCTCCATCAACGAGTCCAATATAAGGGATGTTGGCAAAGATAATCTCCGAGAACTCCTCATAAGAAGGGTGCACACAAGATTCAATGTCGATGTACTAAGACATGGGTGCCCTCATACCCAGACTTGTGCACAGGCAGTTGTAGCCTCCCTTCTAGCAAGGGCTTGATAGGGGATAACTACGACCCAAGACACAACACCAAGACTGTGAAGAAGACCTCAAGGCAGGTCATCGAGAAGTACTATTCTAGTACTGGAGATTGACGCTGTTCTTGCCGGGGAGCTTCGCCCCGGCAAGGTGAAGACCAAGGTTATGGTTACCGGCAAGCTCCCTTGCCGGCAAGCAAGGCCCGGCAAGCTCCGTGCTAGCAGGTTTGTTCTGTCCCGGTACTGCTCCACCTCACCATCGACCAGATAGGCTCGTGGGCTAGGTGTCGAGCGGGCAGGCAGTCAACATAGTCGGCCGAGGCACGTGTCAGCACGCCACGCCAAGATTAACTTTAATGACACCCATCCCTAGGACGTGTCAAGATTACAGAAGGGCGCCAGGACCGGTGGTACAGATTTTTTGCCCAAGGTCTCGCCTCCCCGACGTAGCACCTTACGACGCATTAAATGTGTTTGTCTTACCCCATTGGAAGATAGACGTGATGACAGTGCAAGTCACTATTCACACTCTGTAATGACCGTATTAGCCATTGTGGTAACCCCTTGGCCTATAAAAGGAGGCCCACAGCTACAGGTAGAATGGTCGACACCCAGCTCACTTACACGCCGTAGCTGCATTTTCCCGAGCATCTTGCCGGAAAACTGCGCTCCCTGTAACCAGAGTTCATATTCAATCAACCACAAAGCAGGAGTAGGGTTTTACGCTCATAGCGGCCCGAACCTGGATAAATCCCCTGCGTGTTCTTGCACTTACTGAAAACCTGCTCTTTGGCGCCGAATCGCAAAGGGACCCGTTCAGTCCCATAGAAAGTCATTTCCCACGACATCTTTGGCGTGCCAGGCAGGGGCTGTGTGTGTCACAAATCAGTTCTTTGGTAGTGTGAGTACCAACTTCATCATCTTCGTTGATGGCGCCGAAGAAAAAGAGTGGAGCCACGAAGGCTCCTACCGCGTCCAAGCCACCTTCCCAGGCGGCCGCAGGCGGCGCAGACAGCGTAGCCGGCGCGGGCGCTATGGTTGGGACGGGCGGTGCAGGAGGCGCAAGTGGTGCGGGTGCCCAGCACCCCCGCCACTATGCTGAGCCTAGCCACAGGACCGGCGACGTCGCAGTCGGTCAACTTCCAAGACATTCTGGTGAGCGCAGTCATCATAGTAATATAATTCATACTGCTGCCACCCAGAACCCAGCCGCCGCAACGTCCCAAAACGTAGTGGCGACGTCCAACAACGGCATGGGGAGGCGTACGCCACGACCATTGCAAGATGGGCATGACACGCTCCCCCACATTGCTGGCGGTTCTAGACGACCGCAAGGCGGGATCCCCGTGCAGCAACTTCCAATTGCTCACGGAGCGCCGCCGCCACCACCACGTCCGCCTATTGGCGAGCATGAGCCGTGGCGGCACGGACGTAATGAAGCTCCTTCTGGCTCCGCCAGGAGTCGAGCGACGCCTCGTTCTGTGCTCCCAGCCATGCCGACCACGGTGGCCGAGGCCATGGCGCGGGTTCAAATAGTTTTAAACTTCCCGCCAAGCCCAGACAAGATGGACGAATGGAGAGCTACCATTCAGAGCCTCATCAGTTTTGCCAATCCCGGCAAGACACAAGACATGGGGCCCTCGCGGTGACCACCCACCATGCCGGCTGGACCCTCCGGCTACCTTGTCGGAGACGCCGTGCAGACGGCGCAGTTGCCTTGCCACCCCCCACCGTCACAGCGGCCAGCCCGCCAGTCAGAGGACCATGATGTGCTGTCTATGGCTTCGTCAGATCTGCGGTGCCGCCAAGATCAATGCCAAGTGCTCCGCGAGTGGTGCGATGAAGATGCCCGCACGAAGATTGAGCGGCGCCGGGAAGCACGTCGTCAATCTGACGACCGTGCCAGGCCGGCGGTGAACGTGCTCGCTCCGGTAGCCGCTGGGTACTTGCCCTACGACGTGGGGTGCCCAACGTTTACTCGTGAGCTGGGGCAAGTTCGTTGGCCGTCCACCTGAGCCTTCAAGCCAGAGCTGCCAGACAAGTATGATGGCACGCTCAACCCAGTCGAGTTCCTTGGCATCTACACCATCGTGGTGGAGGCTGCCGGGGGACGGGACGAGAAAGTGCTCGCCAACTACTTCCCGTTGGCGTTTCGGCCCAACGTCAGGTTGTGGTTGATGAACCTTCCTGAGGGCTCCATCTCTTCTTGGGTGGATCTGTGCCATCATTTCATTAGCGCTTACCAGGGTGGCCACAAGCTCCCTGGTCAGCCCAGCGATTTGCAGGTGACCCCCCAAAGGGATGGAGAGAACCTCCGCAAGTACATACAACGGTTCAGCCGTGTGCACCACAACATCCCCGACATCCATCCCGCAGCTGTTGTTGCCGCGTTCCACACGAATGTGCGCAACCGCATGATGCGGTCAGAGATGAATGTTGAGCAGGTCAAGACCATCAACGATCTGTACGCCTTGGTGGATAGGTGTGCATGTGCTGAGGCTGGGAGGCGACTCCCCGGGGAAGATGCGGGTGCAGACGTCGATTCCGAGGACAACGACGCATCAACCCCATAGAAGAAAAACAGGAAGCGCAACAGAAAGCGCAAGAACAAGACTGTACTGGCCGTCGAGAGCTCCGGCGACACCAATGCCACCAAGAAGCCAAAGGCAGACATCCCCGGCAAGGAGGTTGCCGGGTGGGATGCTTGCCGGGAAGCTGTGGCAGGCGAGAAGGCTGGCAAGACCGGCGGGCCGTACTGCAAGATCCACCGCACCAAGGGCCATGATCTCCAACAATGCCGACAAGTAGAGCAACTTGCCGAAAAGCAGAAGCAAGAGTATGAGAAGTGAGACAAGGAGAAGGCCCAAGATGGTGCTGGTGGGTCCGGCAAGCAAGACCATGGTGGCTGCGGAGGCCGTCGCGGCAAAGCCAAGCATCCAAAAGAGAAGGCTGTCGGAGTTGGGCTCCGGGGACCCAAAGGTTTGAACACTGGGGTGAGCTCATTCCTACCTCCTCGTCCCCTACCACGGCTGAACTACGACGAAGCTACGGCGAGAGCGCGCTAGCCGGAGCGGGTCACAGACTCAGCGGTTTACCCAGGTTCGGGCCACCTTGCGGTGTAAAACCCTACTCCTGCTTGGTTGGAATTACTCTGGGCAAGAGGATGCTCTCGCGTACAAGGTAGGAGATGAAGGGATCCTTCTACAGCGGCACCCTGCCCTCCTTTTATATCTGCCTTGGTCCTCTTCCCCTGAAAACATTGGCGGGAAGGGTTGCCACACAACGGCAAGTTTGAAGGGGGACGGGAGTGCAGTCTATCCTGACAAAAGGTGGTCTTCATCTGCAAAGCGACCGCCCATGACGCGCCGGTGGGCTCGGAGATGACCTCCGCCCTGTGCGCCCGCTGTCTTGGTCTTCTTTCACCAATCGGGCAACCTTTGGGGGTTGCTTTGGGAAGTGGATTGCTGGCCTTGCTCCCTTAGCACAAAAGGGGAAATCTTCTCCATCCGTGCCTGCTGGCATGGCCTCTGTCGCCGTTCGTCGCCGCGCACATCACCTACGTGATGGGCATGAGACCTCGCGACCGAGCCGAACAGCACTTGTCTTGCCCGCCCTCGGGAGGGTCCCTCGGGAGGCAACCTCGGGAGGCCGCCTCGCGAGAGGGCCTCGTGAGGCTCTCGGTGAAGTGGCTGAGTCTTGCTTGCTCGCTCCCTGAGGAGGAGTCCTCAGAAGGCCAGGGCCTCGTGAGGGGTCTTGCTTGAGGCGCCTACTGGTGGCCGCATGTTGGGCCTCCGCCAGGCGTTGCGCCCTGGGCTAAAGTCAGACGGGCCGGGATACCCTGGGTTCCACGGGCCCGATAAAGGCTGCTCAAGGCCAGCAAGAAGAGGATGACAGTGATGAGGATGGAGGCGGGTCTGGCAAGGAGTTCCAAAATGCAGTTGATGCCATGTGTGTTGACGGAGGCGCATCTTTGCACTCCTCGCACCGGCAACTAAAGCAGTGGATCCGCAAAGTCAACACAGCGAAACCGGTGATGGAGGCACAGAAGCCACTCAAGTGGTCGCACTCGCCCATCGTCTTTCACGCCGAGGATCACCCTGATCGCACCACTGCGGTCGGGTGTTTTCCATTGTTGGTCTCACCAACAATTCGCAGCCTCAAGGTGACGAAGATGCTGGTAGACGGTGGGGCAGGCTTGAACTTGATCTCCCCAGATGTGATCAAGAGGCTGCAAATCCCCGACAAAGATCTCGAGGAGACATGCAGTTTCCAAGGGGTCAGTCTGGGGAGGAACAAGCCGAAGGGCCAGATCACATTACCGGTCACGTTCGGCGGCAAGCTCAACCATCGGACGGAGAAGGTTACTTTTGACGTTATCGAGATGCCGCTGCCATACAATGGGATTTTGGGCCACCCAGCCCTGGCAAAGTTTATGGCCGTGGCGCACTATGCGTACAACAACATCAAGATGCAGGGGCCGATGGGGGTCCTCACCATCAAGTCAAACTACAAGGATACAATCATCTGTGTTGACAAGCTCTACCGAGAGGCGGCAGCAGCAGCTGCCATCGAGGCGCTTGCCCCTGCCGTTAAAGCTCCCGGGGAAGGAAAGAAGAAGAAGACCGGCAAGACCTCTAGGAAGGACTTCGGGAAGCGCACTTCAGAGTGCAGCATGCCTATTGAGGACGTACCAGAGAGCTCTACCGGCAAGAGCGTACCAGAGAGCTCTACCGGCAAGAGCAAGAGAGCCAAGGCGCCTGCGCCGGCGACCAAGCGAGTCTCTGTGAAAGAAGGTGGGACGAGCGGCACTTTCTCTATAAGTGCCACTCTCAGTGACGAGCAAGAAAGTGAACTCGTTGCCTTCCTATGGGCGAATGTCGATGTATTTGCTTGGCAAGCATCTAACATCCCTGGTGTTCCTAGGGAGGTAATTGAGGACCACCTCGCTGTCTGCCCTCATGCAAGGCCCGTCAAACAGAAGATCAGGAAACAAACCTTGGAGCGGCAAGAGTTCATTGTCGAGGAGATTAAGAAGTTAGAAGCAACAAGCCTGGTTAGAGGAGTGCTACACCCTACGTGGTTAGCCAATCCGGTGGTGGTGCGCAAGGCGAACGGGAAGTGGAGGCTTTGTATCGACTTCACCGATATAAATAAAGCCTGTCCCAAGGACCCTTTCCCTTTGCCGCGCATTGACCAGATTGTAGACTCCACTGCCGGCTGTGACCTACTCTCTTTCCTTGACGCCTATTCTGGTTATCATCAGATTTTTATGGCCAAGGAGGACGAGGAGAAGACCTCATTCATCACTCCATGTGGCACATACTGCTTTTTGCGTATGCCGTTCGGACTGAAGAGTGCCGGAGCGACCTTTGCTAGAGCGGTCCAGATTGGCTTTGAGCCGCAGCTACACAGAAATGTGGAGGCTTATATGGATGACATTGTGGTCAAAACCAGAGACAAGTCAACATTGATCCAGGATCTCGAGGAAACTTTTGCCAACTTGTGCAAGCTTAACTTGAAGCTCAACCCCAAGAAGTGTGTGTTCGGTGTTCCATCCGGCAAGGTTCTTGGTTTCTTCATGTCTCAGAGGGGGATTGAAGCCAACCCCAACAAGATCAGAGCAATAGAGCAGATGGAAGCACCGAGACGCGTCAAGGATGTCAGGCGCCTTGCCGGCTGCGTTGCCGCCCTCAGCAGGTTCATCTCCAAATCAGCAGAGCGCGCCTTGCCATTTTTCAAAATATTGAAAAAGACAGGTCCAGTAAACTGGACTCTGGAAGCGGAGGCCGCACTCCAAGATTTGAAGGAGTACCTGTCCTCTCCGCCAGTCCTAGTCGTGCCTAGGCCGCAAGAGACATTGCTGCTATATTTAGCGGCAACGAATCAAGTGGTTAGTGCTGCACTTGTGGCTGAAAGAGAGGCTGATGAGGAAGAGTTAGCAACCGCAGAGCCATGACTCGACGAGCCGGAGTCTTCTCCGGCAAGGTCAGGTGCTGACAAGACAGAGATTATGCAAGCTAGCCAGCCAGATCAGCAAGTTGTAAAGAAGAAAATGGTGCAACGCTCAGTCTACTTTGTCAGCTCCCTCCTGCAAGGGGCTAGGTCAAGGTACTCTGGTGTGCAAGAGTTGCGTTTTGGCCTTCTTATGGGCTCAAGGAAGCTGTGCCATTATTTTTTGAAGCACACCCAGCCACCGTTGTCACTCGCTTTCCGTTGCAACGCATCTTGAGAAATCCAGAGGCAACCGGAAGGATTGTGGAGTGGGCGCTGATACATCTCCAATGTATCTATAATTTTTGATTGTTCCATGCTATTATAGTATCAATCTTGCATGTTTTATATACATTTACAAGCAATTATATATAATTTTTTGGGACTAACCTATTAACTTAGTGCCCAGTGCTAGTTGCTGTTTTTTGCCTGTTTTTGGTTTTCCAGAATATCAGTACCAAACGAAGTCCAAATGCCACGAAACTTTTTGGAGATTTTTTTCCGGACATAAGAGACACTAGAAGCTTCGGGAGAGGGCCAGAAGACAGAGGAGGTGGCCACGAGCCACCAGGGCACGTCCCAGGGGGGTGGCGCGCCCTGGTGCCTCGTGGGCCCACCTCAGCTCCATTTGACATAATTCCACCTCTATAAATTCTCTAAAATCGGGAAACCAACAGAGGGGTCCACGAAATACTTTTTCCGCCACCGCAAGTTCCTGTTCTCGAGAGATCCCATCTGGAGGCCTTTTTCGGCACTCCGCCGGAGGGGGATTCGATCACGGAGGGGCTCTCCATCAACCTTGCTACCCTTCCGATGATGCGTGAGTAGTTTACCACAGACCTTCGGGTCCATAGTTAGTAGCTAGATGGCTTCTTCTCTCTTTTTGATCGTCAATACAATGTTCTCCTCGATGTTCTTGGAGTTCTATCCGATGTAATCACTTTTTGCGGTGTGTTTGTTGGGATCCGATGAATTGTGAGTTTATGATCAGATTATCCATGAATATTATTTGAGTTTTCTCTGAACTCTTTTATGCATGATTGTTATAGCTTTGTATTTCTCTCCGATCTATTGATTTGGTTTGGCCAACTAGATTGATTTATCTTGCAATGGGAGAGGTGCTTTGTAATGGGTTCGATCTCGCGGTGCTCAATCCCAGTGACAGAAAGGGACATGACACGTATGTATCATTGCTATTAAGGGTAAAAAGATGGGGTTCATTCATGCGTGAGTTTACTTTGTCTACATCATGTCATCTTGCTTAAGGCGTTACTCCGTTCTTTATGAACTTAATACTCTAGATGCATGCTGGATAGCGGTCGATGTGTGGGGTAATAGTAGTAGATGCAGAATCGTTTCGGTCTACTTGTCTTGGACGTGATGCCTATATACATGATCATTGCCTTGGATATCGTCATGATTATTTGCTTTTCTATCAATTGCCCAACAGTAATTTGTTCACCCACTGTATGCTATTTTCAAGAGAGAAGCCTCTAGTGAAAACTATGGCCCTCGGGTCTACCTTTATCATATATTGAAAATCCTAAAATTACCTTGCTGCAATTTTACTTTATTTATTTTATTTTGTATTTTTGTTCGATCTATCTATCTATCACCATACAGTTTAATCTTGCAAATAACCGCCAAGGGATTGACAACCCCTTATTCGCGTTGGGTGCAAGGATTTGTTATTTTGTGTGCAGGTACTGCTAACGCGTTGTTGCCTGATTCTCCTACTGGATTGATAACCTTGGTTTCATAACTGAGGGAAATACTTATCTCTACTGTACTGCATCATCCCCTCTTCTTCGGGGAAATCCCAACGCAGCTCACAAGTAGCAGGCGCTGGAGTTATCAAGTTTTGATCTGAAATTTGAGAGCACCTCGACGATCCAGAGTAGAGCCTTGGTGGAATTCATTGCAGAATGGACTCCAATGCCAGATGAAGAAACACCAGAGACCTCTCTTCCCGGCAAGGAAACAATTGATGATTGGGTCATGTACTTTGACGGTGCTTTCACGCTGAAAGGTGCTGGTGCTGGTGTGCTACTTATCGCACCCACTGGAGAACACCTCAAGTATGTGGTCCAGATGCACTTCCCAGGGAGCAGGCCACCAACAACACTGCTGAGTACGAGGGTTTGCTTGCTAGTCTGCCCATCACAATCAACCTCGGTACCCAGAAACTGATTATCAGAGGTGACTCGCAGCTTGTGGTGAGGCAGGTCAACAAGGATTACCAAAGCCCTTTGATGGAGGCATATGTCGAAGAAGTGAGAAAGTTGGAAGAGAACTTTGATGGTCTGCAAGCAGAGCACGTTCCTCATTCCCGGAATGAGATTGCTGAGGACCTGTCAAAGCTTGCCGCCCAAAAGATGCCCGTGGAACCAGGAACTTTTGTGCTCCAACTAACTCAGCCATCCGTTACACCATCGAAGCTGGCGAAGAAAAGAAAACAGGATGTTGATGGTTACTTTCCGACAGAGCTACCCGTAGTCACTAAGAAAGTAGATACCACCGACAAGCCACCCTTTGCCAGTGAGCCGCAGCATCTGGCAAGCCAGATCCTTGCCGTCGAAGCAAGTGCTCCCGCAGAGGAAGAAATGCCTTTAGTCCTTGTCGTCGAGCCACAAGCTCCGGCATGGGCGCAGCCGATTGTCCAATTGCTCCAGGCAGGAGACCTTTCCGATGAGCAAGAAGATGCAGAAAGAGTGGCCCGTCAATCAAGGATGTATAAGTTTATTGACAACACCTTGTACAGGAAAAGACCTAACAAGGTATAATTGAAATGCATCTCCCGGGAAGATGGACAAAGGCTGTTGGAAGAGATACATGAAGGGATGTGCGGATCTCATATTGGGTCACGCGCACTTGTCAGCAAGGCTTTTCGTCAAGGATTCTACTGGCCGACAGCCCTTCAAGACGCCTTGGCAGTGGTTATCAGGTGCGAAGCATGCCGGTTCCACTCCAAGGACATCCACCAACCAGCTCAAGCCCTCCAAACCATCCCTCTTTCCTGGCCCTTCTCGGTCTGGGGGCTCGACATCGTCGGCCCTTTCCCCCGTGCTACCGGGGGCTTTGAATTCTTGTACGTTGCAATCGACAAGTTTACAAAGTGGCCTAAAGTAGAGCCGGTGAGAAAGGTCACGGCACGGTCAGCTATCAAGTTCCTCAAAGGATTGGTTGCCCGTTTTGGTGTACCCAATAGGATCATTACCAATAACGGCACCCAATTCACGAGCCGCGCCTTCACAGCATATTGCCATGAACTTGGAAATAAGATCTGCTATGCCTCCGTTGCTCATCCAAGAAGCAATGGGCAGGTAGAGAGGGCAAATGCAGAAGTGCTGCGTGGTCTAAAGACTAGGACTTTTGACAAGCTGCACCAGTGTGGAAGGCGCTAGATGGAAGAATTGCCGGCGGTTCTTTGGTCAATCAGAACGACACCAAATCGAGCCACTGGCCAGACACCCTTCTCCCTTGTGTATGGTGCAGAAGCGGTACTCCCCACAGAACTCAAATACGGGTCACCTCGAGTCTTGGCCTTCGATGAGGAGGACCAAGATGAGCTGCGGCATGACGATGCCACGCTCCTTGAGGAAGATCATTTTCGGGCTGCTGTCCGTGCTGCACGGTACCACCATGCTTTGCGCCGCTACCATATCCGCAAAGTGAATGCCGGGAACCTTGAGGAAGGTGACCTTGTTCTTCGTCGGATCCAATCCACGAAGGGTAAAAACAAGTTGACGCCAAAGTGAGAGGGCCCTTACCGGGTAGTACGAGTCTCTAGGCCTGGCGCAGTCCGCCTAGAGACCGAAGATGGCACTCCGGTGCTTAACTCATGGAATATTGAGCATCTTCGTAAGTTCTACCCGTAAGGCACGGTTGCCGGGCTGCCGGGCAACCTATTTTGTACAAGTTTGCCGTCAAGGCATGTAAACCTTTGTACAAAGCCGGGCGCAGATCCCGTGCACAATAAAACTAAGTGTTTCACAACTATTTGTCCAAATGCATATTTACTTATGTGTTGCATGTAGTCTTGTGTTATAGTCTTTGCCTTGCATAAGGTGGTTAACGAACCGTCAAGGTTCCAGTCTCCTCTTTTCTCTTCTTTCTTTTTCCTAAAGGAAGGATTCCTCGCGTACAAGCTTCCCGAGGGGAGTGACGGTCATGGATACCAAAGGACGTGTTCAAGATATCGCCCTACGTCAAGAAGTATAGCAAGGAATGAGCTAAGTTGAAAAAACTTTGAAATCAATTCTTTGTTATAGTTGTGGCTCTCCTTGACTGATTCTGGCCTTTGTATGAGAAACCTGCATGCTAAGGAACCTTGCCATAATCGACCGCGCTCTTACTTTGCTTCGAGTCCGCTCGGCAACCTAAGTAGCTGCATGGTGATCGGTAAGCGTGATCTTGCCGGCAGTAGCACTTCCGGCAAGCTGCTGAGGACTTGTTCCTCGGGTACTTGCGGTAAGGGCATGCACACCGGCAATTCTCCGGTAAGCGTAGGGTACGGAAATCATGCAGAGACATAATGGAATAAGGGGAACAACATGCATACGTCCATTGAAAGTACGAACTACAGCAACTGTTAAACATTTACATACAAAAGTTATCTTCCATGCCCCCACGGGGCTACATTGGTTTTGATATAGGAGCTAAATAGAGGAGCCTAGGCGGAAGCACGGTTCATCTTCAAGATTCGGCTGGGGCAATACTATGCGCCTAGTCGGAGTTGTCGCCTTCGCTCTTGATACGCGAGGAGCTTTCGTCGCTCTCGCTCTCGCTCTCGCTGGTGGAGTCGGTGCCGCCGCTGCTCTCACTTTCCGCGTAGCATTCGATGCGGCCGCCGGAGACCCCGAAGAACTTCACGAAGAGTGTGGCAGCTCCGTCGTACCTAAACTGGAGAAGCTGCCCCTGCCCTAGACTGCAGGAGCAGGCGAATGACTTCCATCCCCGCGTCAGGAGCAGAGAGCCGGCGGCGGAGAACTCTACCGCCACCCAGGAGGGGCCGTTGCAGCAGCCATCCGCCTGTAGCCACAGGCCTGAGGGCCTGCTGCTCTTCATCACCCTCGCAAAGGGATCCAGGAGCCGGAGCCAACTACGAAGCCGACGGCGTAACCCCACGACAAACTCATGCGCCACCACCGCCGTGTGGGACTCCTGCACCGCCACCGCCGTGCGGGCTTCCACCTGAGGAGGAAGGGCAGCCACCCTACCACGTCCGCCACGCCCGCCTCGTCCACGGGAACCACGCCCTCCGTGGCTGCGGGAGGCGGCTCTGCTGTGGGCGCTAGGGCTGGTGCTCACGACGACCACCAAGGAACGCGTCCGGCCCCGAGAGGCGGAAGCAGATGCGCGGGCTCGACCTCCACCTCTCGCCATCACATCGGTAGACCTCAAGGAAAGCAAGGATGAATGAATGAAAGGTTGGAGGAGGAAAATGGCAAAGGCAGAAGATGGGTGGGGAAGATTGCCACTCCCCCCGCCCTCTCTTATAGCGCCCTAGGGGGATTACTCTCCCTGTCGCCTCGCCTCCCTTAATGGCAGAAATTGAGGAAGGAGATGCGAGAAGTCAGGCAAAATGAGCAACGCCCTCCACGTTTTCCCTTTTTATGGGGAAGGCACGAGGGCTGGCTCATTTTCGTCCTACGTGGCTACGCTTTTCAGACGCTCCACCTCCTGCCGCCGTTCCGCTCCACCTCTCCCATGCCCGTATTTAATGCGCATAATGGGCGGGTGCGATAAAAGAGATGATTATGACAGTTATCCTCTGCCACGCACCGCCTGTGCACTGTTTGGGCCTAGCCCAACGATGCCTCGCATGCGCACGTGGCCCAGGCCCAGGGGCTCCTATCGGTGTACTAAGACATGGCTCCCCTCGTACCCAGACTTGTGCATAGGCAGTTGTAGCCTCCCTTCCGGCAAGGGCTTGACAGGGGATAACTATGACCCAAGACACAACACCAAGACCGTGAAGAAGACCTCAAGGCAGGTCATCGAGAAGTACTATTCTAGTACTGGAGATCGACGCTGTTCTTGCTAGGGAGCTTCGCCCCGGCAAGGTGAAGACCAAGGTTATGGTTACCGGCAAGCTCCCTTGCCGGCAAGCAAGGCCCGGCAAGCTCCGTGCCAGCAGGTTTGTTCTGTCCCGGTACCTCTCCACCACACCATCGACCAGATAGGCTCGTGGGCTAGGTGTCGAGCGGGCAGGCAGTCAACATGGCCGGCCGAGGCACGTGTCAGCATGCCACACCAATATTAACTTTAATGACACCCGTCCCTAGGACGTGTCAAGATTACAGAAGGGCGCCAGGACTGGTGGTACAGATTTTTTGCCCAAGGTCTCGCCTCCCCGACGTAGCACCTTATGAAGCATTAAATGCATTTGTCTTACCCGTTGGAAGATAGACGTGATGATAGTGCAAGTCACTGTTCACACTCTGTAATGACCGTATTAGCCATTGTGGTAACCCCTTGGCCTATAAAAGGAGGCCCACGGCTACAGGTAGAACGGTCGACACCCAGCTCAATTACACGCCGTAGCTGCATTTTCCGGAGCACCTTGCCGGAAAACTGCGCTCCGTGTAACCAGAGTTCATATTCGATCAACCACAGAGCAGTAGTAGGGTTTTACGCTCATAGCGGCCCGAACCTGGATAAATCCCCCGCGTGTTCTTGCACTTACTGAAAACCTACTCTTTGTCCCATACACGTCCCCTGAGCCGAATCGCAAAGGGACCCGTTCAGTCCCATAGATAGTCGTTTCCCACGACATTCAAGTTCCCTGAGGAGTATGACAATCTATTGTAGCCAAGGAATCAGGTAAACAACCATGCAATCCATAAGTTCTCCAAGATTTTGAGTTCTTGGAAATCAGCCGCAAGAAAAGAGCTTCACGAAGATTTCTCTGAGATCAAGAAGTGGCCTACCATTAGTGAAGATGACTGGAACATTTTCAAGATGCAAAATCAGGAGAACCCTGTAGTGCAGAGCCAGTCGACATGGGGGAAGGACATGCTATCAAGGACATTAAGTAACCACACCCTCAGAAGCCGCAGTTTTGTTGGGAAGAAGCCCGTGTGGGACAAGCAAGATGCTATACTTTCATCAAAGGGCATCCCAAACCACTTCGAGCAATTCAAAGACCCCCTCGAATATAACTATGTCAGGGGCCGGTACCATTATGATTACAAGTCAGGGGAATTTTCCACGGATCACCAAACGAGAAGACTAGAAGAAGAACTGCAAAGGTAGCATGCGGAACCTCAGAGCTCTCAAGGGTCCACGGCCAGGTGGAACACTCCTCTTAACTGGTCGATCAACGTGACCCTCGGCAAGGACCCGTTACAGCCGCCAGCGGGTGGCCGTGTGAACGCCGCGGGATGCGAAGCCAAATGGGAACATCATTATGTCCAAGACCACGAGCAGCAACGGCAGAGAAGGAGAGCCAACAAGCAAACCATCGAACAGATAATAATTGCAGCCACAGTAGCCGCCACAGCCGCAGCCACAGCCGCAGCAACTGCCGACATTGAAGCATGCATCAACACGCAAAGCCAAGCCCATGCCCAAGCCATGCTGCCTTCAATAATCGAGAGCGTGAAGCAATGGATCAAAAACGGCCAACTAGGAAACCTTGTCATCCAAACATCGCCCAAGGATAGCAGCGCTTCTGTCTCTTTCGTTGGCAACCCGTCGCCAATGGCTGCTCTCAAGGCTCTTACGGAAGACACTCCGTGCAGTCTCTTAGCCCATGTCAATGGTGAGCTGATTAAAGTTGCAATCGGCTCGATCATTCGCCCCAAAGATACCATCATGCACGGAGTGCAGATGCCTGAGGGGGTCTTCAAAGTTGAGTTGTCTGTTGTCTTAAATGGTTACGATAATATTTCTCCTCCGATACAACCTCCGGGTGCGGATAGCCAGCTGACCCTTGTACAGTGCTTAGGTTGGCCAATGATGTGGCCGAAGAATCAAATTCTGGTAGGAAACGTCCAAATCCCAACAAGCTCGCAACAGATGATGGACAATGGCAACACGAGTCGACGACCATCTGCTTTGGGTCAGAGTCAACCTGAAGGCAATAACAACATGGATGTCACTGAGGAACAATTAACGGGTATTAATGATGAACTACTTGTCAATCGATTCTTCTTGGTTGACGAATATCAGAATCTTGATGGACCTATGCCTGCTGATCCCGTCAAAGCATTCTCTGTGCCTCCTGTTGTACAAGATGATCACCGTGTTGTTCTTTGCCAAAAGAGTCTATTCAACGATGACTTCACGCCAACAGACACACAAGTGCCACCATCCAGGGGAGCGTTGCTGAGTCCAAACACACTCAATGCGACGGTAGCAAATGCATTGCCAGGTGGTGCATCAAGTCAGCCTAACCTGACACGCAAGAAGAGGAGGCGACCAGGTAATAGTAAGAAGGGCACAGCCGTCGCCAGCCAGCCAGTTCAGAATAATAAACAAGTAGTTCGTCGTGTTCCATGGCGGACTTACCATTCCCCGGGTGAACCCATCCTTTTGAAGGAGCTTAGCGATCTTCTGCAGACAGAATTGAGGCTTCTGCATGACACAATTCTCTGTAGGGAGAAGTACGCATTTTCTCATGCAGGTGGACACCGCCTCGTTTTCACAGTGATGGTGCCACCGAATATTGGTTTGTGCGACATTTTCCCCGCATACAAGTTCTATGTGCCATTCGAAGACATCTTCAACCTGTTCCACCTATACAAGCTTGGTTCTTTCTTAGTACGCCTATGGTCAATCAATATCGCCTACATTACCAAATGTGAGCTCAACAAGGACGTCGCGGTAGGGGACCCCTACCTCATGCACGAGACCAATGTCAATCTCCCTGATGGCCGTAAAGCTATGAGGAAGTATCTGACAGAGTTCATGCTTGCCAACATGGACAAAGATTGCCTTCTGGTGCCCTACTATCCGAAGTAAGTCATTCGGTACATAGTATATTTTCGTACAATCTTGTTCTGCTTCCACGTAAATACATTATAACTTGAGGATAATTCGTTTTCCTCTACTTTTTACACAGAGAACATTGTGTCCTCATCGTTATTACCCCAAAGTTTGTCGAAACTTATTTCTTAGATTCGACGAGGAAAGTGAAGAAAGACTACAGAGGCATCAAGAAGGTTCTGGATGAAGCACTCGTCGATTATACTTGCTGGGAAGGAGTGATCAGAGACGGATATCAGAAGTTTGACAAATTCAAAGGGGTACGCTTCGGCCACAAAACTGACTTCTGTTGCATGCAGGAGCCGGAAAACACTGATTCAGATGGCTACTACGTTGTCCAACACATGGAGGAGTACATACGGGAGGGAGAACGCCTTAGAAAGAACTCTGACGTCATCGCATGGGGGAAGAAAATGGAGGAAATTAGCCCGGGAAATAGTAGAGATGAGTTCAGACGCATCCAGCTCAAGTTTGCTACCATCCTCAACAAGGATGTCATTGACCATGCCGGGGTTTTCAACGGCGGCGCGCCTACCTGCCCGAAGGTGGTAAAAGCTCGCCTTCATCAGCAGGGTCACGATGCTAATGGTCCGTTGTCTCTTGCGGATCCGTCAAAGAAATACATTAATGATCCTTATTCTGATCATATTACATATTAATGTAATAGGATAGTGACAGCTAGCTATGCTACTATGGTTCCGTACACTACTCGATCAGCTACAAACTTGCATGTCGTTCTGTATTATCGTACTTCAAAACTTTCCCCTAGCTAGCTATCTTAATTATCATGGATGTGTTTTCATTAATGTTACCTGTTTCCTTATTCTGGCATGCCAACGTTGCTCATATATTTGATCGTAAAAAATGTTGCCACGACACCATTTTTACGTTGCCGTGGCAGCGTTTTCCCGATAGTTACAAACTAAGTAATGGCGTGCGAAGGAATTGCAACGCCTCCAACGTTTCACCATATTTATGGCGTCGGTAAAATGCCAAACACCGTAGGTACATATGATACTGCCGTCGTGCAAGTGTGTCCAACGCCATAGGTATCTAAAACACTGCTGACGTGGTTGCCAACGCCACCACTATTTCTTAACAATGGCGCCATATTGGTGGCGTCGTGTGTCCATGCCAGCAAGGCCGTTTTTGGCACACCATAGCTAGGCTTTTCTGCACTAGTGTTACTTATGACAAGACTTCTCCCATGTCCTCAAGAACAAAAGTAACTACTCACAAATCATATTCATGTTCAAGATCAGAGGGGTATTGAATATCATTAAGGATCTGAAAAAATAATCTTCCACAAAATAAACCAACTAGCATCAACTACAAGATGTAGTCAACACTACTAGCAACCCAGAGGTACCAATCTGAGGTTTTGAGACAAAGATTGAATACAAGAGATGAACTAGGGTTTGAGATGAGATGGTGCTAGTGAAGATGTTGATGAAGATTGGTCCTCCCACGATGAGAAGATCGTTGGTGATGTCGATGGATTCGATTTCCCCCTCCCGGAGGGAAGTTTCCCCGACGGAATCGCTCCGCCGGAGAGCAAAATAGCTCCTGCCCAGGTTCCGCCTCGAGACAGCGGCGCTTCGTCCCGAAAGTCTTCGTGTTATTTTTTCTAGGGCATATGGCTTCATATAGCAGAAGGAGGGGGGCAGAGGCCTGCCAGGGCCCCCACAAGCTTGGGGGGCGCGCCCAGGGGGGTAGGGCGCGCCCCCCAGGCTTGTGGCTTCCTGGTGGGCCCCCTCATGGTAATTCTTTTGCCAGTATTTTTTATATATTCCAAAATAATTCTCCGTAAATTTTCAGCTCATTTGGAGTTGTGCAGAATAGCCATCTCTACTTCACCCCTTTCCGGTCCAGAATTCCAGCTGCTGGCAATCTCCCTCTTCATGTGAAACTTGCAAAATAAGAGAGAAAAGGCATAAGAATTGTATCATAAAGTGAAATAATGATAAAAAACATAATAAATAATCATAGGAAAACATGATGCAAAATGGACGCATCACTCCTCATCGCGCACGCTCGCCGGCAAGGTGTTCCGCAGTGGCTTCTACTGGCCCACCGAGCTTCAAGACGCCACCGAGCTGGTCCAATCCTGTGAAGCCTGCCAATTCCACGCCAAGCAAATCCACCAGCCGGCGCAAGGCCAACAGACCATTCCCCTCTCGTGGCCCTTCGCGGTCTAGGGGCTGGACATCTTGGGCCCCTTCCCTCGCGCGGCTGGCGGCTACCGCTATCTCTACGTCGCCATCGACAAGTTCACCAAATGGGCGAAGGTGGAACCCGTCTGCACCATCCCGGCAGCCTCAGCCGTCAAGTTCATCAAGAACCTCGTGAGCCGCTTTGGCGTCCCCAACCGCTTCATCACTGACAACGGCTCGCAGTTCACGACCGGCCACTTCAAGTCATACTGCACCAACCTTGGCACGCAGATCTGCTACGCCTCCGTGGCGCACCTGCGAAGCAACGGCCAGGCCAAGCGTGCTAATGCTGAGGTCCTCAAGGGACTCAAGACACGAAGCTTCAAGAAAAAGCTCAACGCCTACGGCAAATGCTGGCTCAACGAGATCCAGTCCGTGCTATGGTTGATCCGCACGACAGCGACCAAGCCTACCGGCGAAACACCCTTCTTCCTCGTCTACGGGGCATAAGCGGTCCTCCCTCATGAGCTCAAGCACGGGTCTCCGCGAGTCCTCGCCTTTGATGAGGCTCGTCAGGACGGCCCGTGGGAAGCTGATCTGCTCCTCCTCAAGGAAGCACGGCGCCGGGCCGCCATCCGTGCCGCCCGGTATCAGCAGGCGCTGCGTCGCTATCACAGCCGCAACATACGCCCCCCGCACGCTTGAAGCTGGTGATCTTGTCCTGCGAAGGATCCTCTCCAGGGAAGGACTCCACAAGCTCTCGCCCATGTGGGAAGGCCTGTTCAAGGTTGTGCACGTTTCCCGGCCTGGCGCGGCACGGCTGGAGAAGGAGGAGGGTGTTTCGCTACCTAACACATGGAACATCCAGCATCTCTGCAAGTTCTACCCGTGACCTCACGGGCACGAACGAAGTGGAGCTGTACATGCTCCAGAGCCTCTCTCCGCGGTGCCCGCTGGGGCCGTGAGAGCTCCCTCCCACAACCCAGTGGAAGCCCCATGCTCAGCGCTGGCGGAACGATCGAACCGAGGGCGCCGCCTAGCTACACCATCCTCAAGCTGTCTCGTGTCCGTCACGGCAGCCTCTTCTTTTTGGATGTGAAACTGAGGGCGCCACGTGGCTGCACCATCCTCAAGCTGACCCGTGTCCGTCACGGCAGCCTCATCTTTTTGGTTGTGTAATGAAACCTATTTCATGCAACAGTAAAGTTTTATTTCCTAAGTATTATGTGTGCTCGGTAAGCAATTTACTTCAGGAGGCTGTGCGCGCTCTCAATCTCCCTCCTGTGTATCACGCGATCGGGGGCAGGACATGGTGCCTGCGCTTGGGCCAGGCCCAGCAGCACCATCAAACCCAAGTGACTGAGCTCTGGCCCGCGGGCCTGCTCCCGCGCACGCCACCTCACCAAAGTCCTTGGTACTTCTCTCCTCGTGTGATACCCACGAGCAAGCTAGCGAGCGCGCGCCGCTACGATACTTGCAAAACTTGTCGGCATGCCATTGTCACAGGAACAAGGCACACAGAAGGCCTCGCGAGCGCTGCCTCGCGAAGTAACCCACGGCAAGGCCCCTCCTCAAGAAGTCCATAGGAAGCCTCACGAGCGCTGCCTCGCAAGGCGGCCTGCGGCGCCCATCTTCGCGAAGTACCAGCGGGAAGCCTCATGAGCGAGAGCCTCACGAGGCGCACTCCGCAAGCTACGGCTCGCCAAGCACCACACTCCGCGAAAAAGCTAAGTCCGAAAACGCCTCGCGAGCTGCTCTCAGCGCCTCTCAAGTTCTTCTCTCCTCGCAACCTCGCTGAGTGCTGACGTTTTCTCCAGCGCGTGAGCCGCTTGCACGTCAAAGGGGGGCTTCTTGAGCATCGCACATCGGGAGCCCTTACCACCTCGCAGAGCCCTACACCCTCTGGCCTTGTCTAGGCACGTGTCCTAACATACCAGCAACGGTCATAGCTCGCTTGGGGGCTGGGCCCTGAGGACGTAGAGCACCAAGGCAAACAAGAACAGAAAAATAAGCCTCACGAGGATGCCTCGTGAGAAACATGAATTAAAGCAAAGACGACAAAATGCTTGAGTTAATCGCACAGATCATGTCTTTACGCCCCCACGGGGCTACACTTGCTTGGATACAGAGCCAAAGGAGAAAGTAGAAGGCTTAAGAATACGAAGCATCATCACCGCCATCGCCGTCGCCTTCTCCATCTTCAGCCTCATCGGAGCTCTCGCTGCCATGGGAGAACTTCTCGAGCAGGGCATCTACGTGATCCTTCACCGCCTTCCCGAGGCCGTCGTGAAGCTCTGGAGGGACAGGGGCCATCACCCTGTCGAAGTCGAAGTTGGCGTCGGCGCGAAGGAGGTTGGCCGAGGAGATCGCGGCACTCAGTCTCAATGATGTCGTTCACCCGCTTGGCCCCATGCTCCAGCTTCTTCACAAGCTTGGTGAAGAATTCTAGGTAGCTGGAGTCATGGTCTTCGAGGGGCCCCCCAAGCCTCTCTTGGCAGATGCTGGCCAAGGCGCTGCTACTTGTAGACTGCGTTGGTATTTCCCCAAAGAGGAGAGGATGATGCAGTATAGTAGAGATAAGTATCTCCCTCAGTTAAGAACCAAGGTTATCAATCCAGTAGGAGAACCACACAAAATCCCTTTAGCATCACCTACACACACAAAAGCAAACACTTGCAACCAACGTAAATAAGAGGGTTGTCAATCCTCTTAGCGGTTATTTGCAAGGATTAATTCTGATAGTGATAGATAGATAAAGTAAAATACTAAATAAAATAAAGGTAAATAAATTGCAGCAAGGTATTTTTGGATTTTAATATATGATAAAGGTAGACCCGGCGGCCATAGTTTTCACGAGAGGCTTCTCTCTCGAGCGCAGAACATACGGTGGGTAAACAAATTACTGTTGGGCAATTGATAGAAAAGCAAATAATTATGACGGATTCATGGCAATGATCATGTATATAGGCATCACGTTCGAGACAAGTAGACTGACTCCTGCCTGCATCTACTACTATTACACCACCCATCGACCGCTATCCAGCATGCATCTAGGGTATTATGTATGAAACATAGTAACGCCTTAAGCAAGATGACATGATGTAGACAAAGTAAACTCAAGCAATATGATTAAACCCCATCTTTTTATCCTTAATGGCAACAATACAAATACGTGTCATGTCCCTTTCTGTCACTGGGATTGAGCACCGCAAGATTGAACCCATCACAAAGCACCTCTCCCATTGGAAGATAAACCATTCTAGTTGGCCAAACCAAGTCGATAGATCGGAGAGAATACAAAGCTATAACAATCATGCATAAAAGAGTTTAGAGAAGACTCAAATATTTCTCATGAATAATCGGATCATAAACTCACAATTCATCGGATCCCAACAAACACACCGCAAAAGAAGATTACATCGAATAGAACTCCAAGAACATCGAGGAGAACATGGTATTGAAGATCAAAGAGAGAGAAGAAGCCATCTAGCTACTAGCTATGGACCCGTAGGTCTGTGGTAAACTACTCACACATCATCGAAAGGGCAGCAAGGTTGATGTAGAAGCCCTCTGTGATCGATTCCCCCTCCGGCAGAGTACCGGAAAAGGCCTCTAGATGGGATCGCGGAAGAACAGAGGCTTGCGGTGGCGGTAGGGTTTTCTCGTCTGGATCTCTGATGGTTTACAAATATTTGAGAATTTATAGAAGTGAAATTAGGTCAAAAGGAGCCATGAGGGGCCCACAAGGCATCAGGGCGCACCCCCTGGGGCCGCGCCCTATTGCCTTGTGGCCTCCTCGTGAGGCTTCTGGCTTCCTCCCGAAGCTTCCACGGTCTCTTTTGTCCAGAAAAAAATTGTCAAAAAGTTTTGTGGCATTTGGACTTCGTTTGGTACTGATTTCCTGAAAAACCAAAAACAAGCAGAAAACAACAACTGGCACTGGGCACTAGGTTAATAGGTTAGTCCCAAAAAATGATATATATTTGCATATAAAAACATCCAAGATTGATACTATAATAGCATGGAACAATCAAAAATTATAGATACGTTGGAGACGTATCAAGCATCCCCAAGCTTAATTCCTGCTCGTCCTCGAGTAGGTAAATGATAAAAACAGAATTTTTGATGTGGAGTGCTACCTAACATGTTTCATCATGTAATCTCTCTTACAGTATGAATAATAAGATCCGAATGATTCAAAGCAATAGTCTATAATTTGATATAAACACATCAATACTCAGGCATACTAATAAACAATCATGCCTTTCAAAATAAAAATGCTAAAGAAAGTTATCCCTACAAAATCATATAATCCTATCATGCTCCATCTTCTTAACACAAAGTATTTATCATGCACTACCCCGATGACAAGCCGAGCAATTGGTTCATACTTTTTAACGCGATTCAGCTTTTTCAACCCCCACGCAATACATGAGCGCAAGCCATCGATATAGCACTATGGGTGGAATAGAGTGTGGTGGTAGAGATTAATAAGGGGAAGTCAAGAAGAAGAAGATACTCTCACATCAACGCGGCTAATCAACGGGCTATGGAGATGTCCATCAATTGATGTCAATGCGAGGAGTAGGGATTGCCATGCAACGGATGCACTAAGAGCTATAAGTGTATGAAAGCTCAACATGAAAACTAAGTGGGTGTGCATCCAACTTGCTTACTCATGAAGACCTCGGGCATTTGAGGAAGCCCATCATCGGAAAATACAAGCCAAATTCTATAATGAAAAATTCCCACTAGTATATGAAAGTGACAGAATAGGAGACTCTCTATATGAAAAACATGGTGCTACTTTGAAGCACAAGTATGGAAAAGGATAGTAACACTACCCCTTCTCTCTTTTTCTCTCATTTGTTTGTGGGCTCTTTTTGGCCTCTTTTTTTTTCCTTTTTTTATTTCCTCACTGGGACAATGCTCTAATAATGATGATCATCATACTTTTATTTAGTTACAACTCAAAATAAAATTACAACTCGAAACTAGAACAAAAATATGACTCTATATGAATGCCTCTGGCGGTGTACCAGTATGTGCAATGAGACTAGCATAACATGTATAAAAAATGATGAATGGTGGCTGAGCCACAAATACTATGTCAGCTATATGATCATGCAAAGCAATATGACAATGATGATGTGTGTCATAAAAAACGGAACGATGGAGGCAGTATATCTCAGAATGTCTATGGAAATGCCATGATAGGTAGGTATGGTGGCTGTTTTGAGGAAAATATAATAAGGCTTATGTGTGATAGAGTGTATCATATCATGGGGTTTGGATGCACCAGCAAAGTTTGCACCAACTCTCAATGTGAGAAAGGGCAATGCATGGTACCGAAGAGACTAGCAAATTGCGGAAAGGTGAGAGTGCGTATAATCCATGGACTCACATTAGTCATAAAGAACTCACATACTTATTGCGAAAGTTTATTAGCCCTCGAAGCAAAGTACTACTACGCATGCCCCTAGGGGGATAGATTGGTAGGAAAAGACCATCGCTCATCCCCGACCGCCACTCATAAGGTAGACAATCAATAATAAATCATGCTCCAACTTCTTAGCATAACGACAGATCATACGTGCATGCTTCGGAAATCACAAACCTTAACACCAATATTCTTACTAAACCACAATTATCTACTAGCACCTCACACATATTACCATCTTAATATCGCAAAACTATTGCAAGGAATCAAACTTATCATATTCAGTGATCTACATGAAAGTTTTTATTATATCCCTCTTGAATACCTATCATATTAGGACCAAATTCATAACCCGTGCATATTGACATTGCTATTCATTAGACTCTCAAAAAGATATAAGTGAAGCATGAGAGTGCAACTATTTCTTTAAAATATAACCACCGCCGTGCTCTAAAAGATATAAGTGAAGCACTAGAGCAACTGCCTAGCTCAAAAGATATAAGTGAAGCACATAGAGTATTCTAACAAATCACGAATAATGTGTGTCCCTCTCAAAAAGGTGTGTTCAGCAAGGATGATTGTGACAAACTAAAAAGCAAACAAACTATAGCACAAGACACTCCAAGTAAAGCACATATCATGTGATGAATAAAAATATAGCTCCAAGTGAGTTACCGATAGATTGTAGACGAAAGAGGGGATGCCATCAGGGGCATCCCCAAGGTTAGACGCTTGATTCTTCCTTGAATATTACCTTGGGGTGCCTTGGGAATCCCCAAGCTTAGGCTCTTGCCGCTCCTTATTCCTTCATCCATCGTAGTCTCACCCAAAACTTGAAAACTTCAGCACACAAGACTCAATAGAAACCTCGTGAGATCCGTTAGTATAACAAATCTTAAACTTTAGGTGCTGTTGTTAATTGATTCATATTTAATATTGGCATAATTATACTGTACTACAACTTCTCCATGACTCATACCCCCCGATACGATCCATAGATTCATCAAAATAAGCAAACTATGCAACAAAAACACAATCTGTCTAAAACAGAACAGTCTATAAAGATCAGAATTAACGTCATACTTCTGTAACTCCAACAATTTTGAAAAATTAGGAAAACAAGGGCAATTCATATATCAATACTGTATAAAATTCAGACTTTATCACGCTCTAGAAAAAAAAATCAAAATTCCAGCACTGGACGCAAAAGTTTCTGTTTTCCAACAGCATCAATCATACTATCTTCCAAATCATCCCAAAGGCATTACTTGGAAAAAACACTATTTAAAAGATAAAAACACAATCATAATAGAGGCTATAATTGTGTAAACACTCAAGAATAGAAGGTAAAACAAAAAATTTATTTTATTCATTGGGTTGCCTCCCAACAAGCGCTATTGTTTTATGCCCCTAGCTAGGCATAATGCATAGTTTCAAGTGTTGTCATCTTTCAAATTAATTCCATAGGTGGCCCTCATAATAGATTCATATGGTGGCTTAATTATCTTTCTAGGGAACTGTTCCATCACTTTTTTTAATGGAAATTGAAATCCTATATTACCTTCTTTCATATCAATAATAGCACCTATGGTTCGTAGGAAAGGCCTTCCAAGTATTATAGGACAAGACGGATTACATTCAATATCAAGCACAATAAAATCCATGGGCACATAATTTCTATTAGCAAGAATAAGCACATCATTTATTCTACCCAATGGTTTTTTAATAGTGGAATCCGTAAGATGTAAATTAAGGGAACAAGCATCCATATCGGTGAGACCTAGCACGTCACATAAATATTTTGGTATAGTAAAGACGCTAGCACATAGATCACACAAGGCATTACATTCATAATCTTTAATTTTAACTTTAATAGTAGGTTCCCATTCATCATGTAATTTCCTAGGAATTGAAACTTCCAACTCAAGTTTTTCTTCATGAGCTTTTATCATAGCTTCTACAATATATTTAGTGAAAGTTTTATTTTGTTCATAGGCATTAGGCGAATTATTCATGGATTGCAACAAGGAAACACACTCAATTAAAGAACAATTATCATAATTAAAGTCCTTGTAATCTAAAGTAGTGGGCACATCACTATTTAAAGTTTTGACCTCTCCAAACCCACTTTTTTCATTTTTATCATTAAGATCATCACCCTCCAAACAATTGGGACGCCTTCTAGCTAAAGTTGACTCATCTTCAGTCCCTTTTTCATCAAGTTTTATATTATTAAATAAAGATTCAATAGGTGAGACACCAATCATTTTAATATCTTCATCATTACTAGATTGTGACTCGGGTTTAGCAGCCATCTTATTCACTAGAGTTGTTTGTTTATCCGAAATCTTTCCTAGCAAGTTTTTAGTATTAGCAAGTTGAGACTGAAGGTTGGATACTTCTAGATTGATATCTTCAAGTTGTTTATTAATAGCATCCAACAAGATAGAATGTTCCTTAAGCTCTTCAGAAAAGAATTTATTATGCTCATATTGTGAGGACATAAAACTCTTAGTAGCATTTTCAATCTCAGACAATCTTTTATTATAGAAACTATCGCGAAATTCCTCTATCGTCATAATGACAGAGCAAGCAAACTAGCAAACAAAAATATTTTTGTGTTTTTGTAAAATTGTTTTAGAAGTGGGGAAGATGAAAACGAGAGGCAAATGCAAATAAAAGGCAAATAAAATAAATGCAAGTGGATGATAGTTTATGTGAAGGTACTTGATAATTTTGGTGATGTCTCCCCAGCAACGGCGCCAGAAATTCTTCCTGCTACTTGTAGACTACGTTGGTATTTCCCCGGAGAGGAGAGGATGATGCAATATAGTATAAGTATTTCCCTCAGTTAAGAACCAAGGTTATCAATCCACTAGGAAAACCACACAAAATCCCTTTAGTAGCACCTACACACACAAAAGCAAACACTTGCACCTAACGCAAATAACAGGGTTGTCAATCCTCTTAGCGGTTATTTGCAAGGATTAATTCTGATAGTGATAGATAGATAAAGTAAAATACTAAATAAAATAAAGGTAAATAAATTGGAGCAAGGTATTTTTGGATTTTAATATATGATAAAGGTAGACCCGGGGGCCATAGTTTTCACTAGAGGCTTCTCTCTCGAGCGCAGAACATACGGTGTGTAAACAAATTACTGTTGGGCAATTGATAGAAAAGCAAATAATTATGATGGATTCATGGCAATGATCATGTATATAGGCATCACGTCTGAGACAAGTAGACCGACTCCTGCCTGCATCTACTACTATTACTCCACCCATCGACCGCTATCCAGCATGCATCTAGGGTATTAATTATGAAACAAAGTAACGCCTTAAGCAAGATGACATGATGTAGACAAAGTAAACTCAAGCAATATGATTAAACCCCATCTTTTTATCCTTAATGGCAACAATACAAATACGTGTCATGTCCCTTTCTGTCACTAGGATTGAGCACCGCAAGATTGAACCCATCACAAAGCACCTCTCCCATTGCAAGATAAACCAATCTAGTTGGCCAAACCAAATCGATAGATCAGAGAGAAATAC
Source organism: Elymus sibiricus (assembly GCA_039707655.1). Taxonomy (NCBI): domain Eukaryota; kingdom Viridiplantae; phylum Streptophyta; class Magnoliopsida; order Poales; family Poaceae; genus Elymus; species Elymus sibiricus. Next base: position 315,430,737 of record CM077676.1, read on the forward strand.
AAAGCTATAACAATCATGCATAAAAGAGTTTAGAGATGACTCAAATATTTCTCATGAATAATCTGATCATAAACTCACAATTCATCAGATCCCAACAAACACACCGCAAAAGAAGATTACATCGGATAGAACTCCAAGAACATCGAGGAGAACATGGTATTGAAGATCAAAGAGAGAGAAGAAGCCATCTAGCTACTAGCAATGGACCTGTAGGTCTATGGTAAACTACTCACACATCATCAGAAGGGCAGCAAGGTTGATGTAGAGTACCGGAAAAGGCCTCCAGATGGGATCGCGGAAGAACAGAGGCTTGCGGCGGTGGTAGGGTTTTCATGTCTAGCTCTCTGATGGTTTCAGAATATTTGAGAATTTATAGAAGTGGAATTAGGTCAAAAGGAGCCACGAGGGGCCCACAAGGCATCAGGGCACGCCCCCTGGGCCGCGCCCTATTGCCTTGTGGCTTCATCATGAGGCTTCTGGCTTACTCTCGAAGCTTCCAAGCTCTCTTTTTTTTAGAAAAAAATCATCAAAAAGTTTCGTGGCATTTGGACTTCGTTTGGTACTGATTTCCTGAAAAACCAAAAATAAGCAGGAAATAGCAACTGGCACTAGGTTAATAGGTTAGTCCCCAAAAATAATATATAATTGCATATAATTGCATATAAAAACATACAAGATTGATACTATAATAGCATGGAACGATCAAAAATTATAGATACGTTGGAGACGTATCAAGCACCGCGGGAACTGCTACTTGTGAGCAGCGTTGGAATTTCCCCGAAGAGGAGGGGCTGATGCAGTACAGTAGAGATAATTATTTCCCTCAATTATGAAACCAAGGTTATCAATCTAGTAGGAGAATCACGCAACAACTCATTAGCAGTACCTGCACACAAAACAACAAATCCTCGCACCCAACGCGAACAAAGGGTTGTTAATCCCTTGGCGGTTATTTGCAAGATTAAGTTGTATGGTGATAGATAGATAGATCAAACAAAAATACAAAATAAAATAAATAAAGTAAAATTGCAGCAAGGTATTTTTAGGATTTTTAATATATGATAACGGTAGACCCGGAGGCCATAGTTTTCACTAGAGGCTTCTCTCTTGAAAGTAGCATACGATGGGTGAACAAATTACTGTTGGGCAATTGATAGAAAAGCAAATAATCATGATGATATCCAAGGCAATGATCATGTATATAGGCATCACGTCTAAGACAAGTAGACCGAAACAATTCTGCATCTACTACTATTACTCCACACATCGACCACTATCCATCATGCATCTAGTGTATTAAGTTCATAAATAACGGAGTAACGCCTTAAGCAAGATGACATGTTGTAGACAAAGTAAACTCACGCATGAATAAACCCCATCTTTTTACCCTTAATAGCAATGATACATAAGTGCCATGTCCCTTTCTGTCACTGGGATTGAGCACCGCAAGATCCAACCCATTACAAAGCACCTCTCCCATTGCAAGATAAATCAATCTAGTTGGCCACACCAAATCAATAGATCGGAGAGAAATACGAAGCTATAATAATCATGCATAAAAGAGTTCAGAGAAAACTCAAATAATATTCATGGATAATCTGATCATAAACTCACAATTCATCGGATCCCAACAAACACACCGCAAAAAGTGATTACATCGGATAGAACTCCAAGAACATCGAGGAGAACATTGTATTGAAGATCAAAAAGAGCGAAGAAGCCATGTAGCTACTAACTATGGACCCAAAGGTCTGTGGTAAACTACTCATGCATCATTGGAAGGGCAGCAAGGTTGATGTAGAGCCCCTCCGTGATCGATTCCCCCTCCGGCGGAGTGCCGGAAAAGGCCTCCAGATGGGATCTCTCGAGAACAGGAACTTGCGGCGGCGGAAAAAGTATTTTGTGGACTCCCCTGTTGATTTCCCGATTTTAGAGAATTTATAGAGGTGGAATTAGGTCAAACGGAGCAGAGGTGGGCCCACGAGGCACCAGGGCGCGCCACCCCCCCCCCCCCCGAGGCGCGCAATGGTGGCTCGTGGCCACCTCCTCTGGCTTCTGGCCCTCTCCCGATGCTTCTAGTGTCTCTTATGTCCAGAAAAAATCTCCAAAAAGTTTCATGGCATTTGGACTTCGTTTGGTACTGATATTCTGGAAAACCAAAAACAGGCTAAAAACAGCAACTGGCACTGGGCACTAAGTTAATAGGTTAGTCCCAAAAAATGATATATAATTGCTTGTAAATGTATATAAAACATCCAAGATTGATACTATAATAGCATGGAACAATAAAAAATTATAGATACGTTGGAGACGTATCAGGCATGGATGGAGAGGGCGTGGAACATCTTGGCGCGCTCGTGCTGACGCCCCCGCGCCCGAGCCGCCTAGTCCCTGGCCTGCTCGACGACGTTGGAGACGCTGCCCACCTGCTGCTGGAGACGCTGCCCAGCTTCCCCTCTGCGTCAGCCTTGGCCTTCAGTGCACGCTTTCGGCTGCCCTCCGCCTCTGCCAGCAGCTCCTTGAGGCCAGCGATCTCCGCCTTGAGCTCCTCACGCTTCGTGGTGAAGCGGTCCTCCTGAAGCTTCAGCTTCTTGGCGTAATCCGCGGCCTGCGCCTGGCGATTCCTATCGGTTTTCACGTCAGCATCCACTTGGGATCTTCTCCTCCTTGGCCTCCAGCTGGGCATTGGCCCTGGCCATGCGCTGGTCATAGGAGGCCTGGGCGGCAGCCACCTGGCGGTCCAGTGTCTCCAGGCGCTCGCGCTCCGTGGCCTTCTCGGTTGCCGTCCTCGCGAGCTCTCGCTCGTGGATCGCGACATCCGCCTCACGACCCGCAAGAGCCTCAGCGCGCCTGTCAAGCTCACCCTCGCAGGAGTCGAGCTCCTCCTCGCGAGTTGTGACGGCGTTCTCCTGCGCCTGCAGCAGAACCTACTGGGCGGCAGACTGCTTCCGCAACACCTTCGCCTGGGCCTCCGCTGCCGCACGGCGCCTGTCGGCCGCGTTGGCCTCCATGACAACGCTCTCGAAGATCTCTTTGGCTTCGAAGGTGGCTTTCTTGCGCTTCTCCCCCACAGTTTCGTCTGTGCGGCGGCCCAGCTTGATGACGACATCTAGTTGCCGCCACCCCTCTGCGAGGCGCAGGCGCTCATCGGCGAGGCGCGTGTCCTCCGCCTGAAGATCTGCCTCGAGGGCGTCAAGCTCTGCCCTAGCGCCCTGCAGGGCCTCGTGCTTGAGCACGGCATTTCTGCTCACTAACTGCAGGGCCCAGCCACTGCGCTTGTTGGCGTCGTTTTTCACCGTCATGACCTGGGAGGGGCCGGCGCCGGACCCCCTCCGGGTCTCCGTGTCCATGCTCCCCTTGGGAGCCGCATCGCTTGTCAGCAGCGGGGGGCTCACCGGAGTCTCCTCCTCCTCTTGCCGCGGCGGCGCACGCTGCGGGCTCATCGTGCCTGCGTCGGGAGCCTCGCGCGCCGACGAGCGCTGGGGGCTTGCCGAGGCACCTTCGGCGGCTGCAGTCTCCTTGGCGGAGGTGGAGCTCGGCGGGGGAGTTGGCGCCTCAGCCTCCTCCATCGCTATGTTGCCTTCTGCACTGGGCGCCTCAGGAGGCGCGGCCCCTCCTCCGGAGGCCGCCTCCCGAGGCTCGTCCTCCTCATCCTCAGGAGCCGTGTCCACCCGTAGCTCGGGAGGAGCCACATGCTCCTCCTCTGCCACCACGCACCCCGTTTCAGCTTCAGGGTGGCGGGTGGCCTCTGCACGTACCTCGGCGCCTGCGGTGGGCGCCGGGGCCCCCTTCGAGCTGGTGGTCTTCTTCTTTTTCTTCTTCGTGGGCTCCCTGCGCGAAGCAAGGGTTCAGCCCCAGACATCGGGAGGCAAAAGACAAAATGCAAAAGAAAAAGGAGCAAGGTAGGTACTTACTCATCATTGGGAACCCACTTCCTGTTCTTTAGCATAGGTAGTGGGTCGTCGCCGTTGCCGCTTCCGCACGGTCCGCTTGAGCCCGCCCTGTAGGGCTCGGCGCGGGACTTGCCGGGGTCCTCCTCTGCCACGTTGGTGCTGGCCACCTTCGCGGGGGCTCGGCGGCTTCGGTGTTGGCACCGGTCTCCACCGCCGGGGGCTCGGTGTCCTCGCCGCTCACACCGGCCTTCTTCGCCGGGGGCTCGGTGGCCTCGCCGTTCACGTCGGCCTTCTTCGACAGGGGCTCGGTGGCCCCGCCGCCTGCGCTGGCCTTCTTCGCCGGAGGCTCGATCGCCTCGCCGCAGGCACCAGTCCTCTCCGTGGGGGCGCGTCAGCCCCCGCACTGCTGCTTCCTTCACCTCCCGTAAGCAGGGGCCGGGAGGGCGCGATCATGAAGCGCTCATCGTCGTCGTCATCGTCATCGTCACCAAGATCCATCAGCAGTTGGCGGCGGCTTCGCGGGGCCGCCCCGCCGTCGCTCTCCTCTGCGGCGCTTGCCGGGGCCTCGCCGGCGCCGCCACCTCCTGAGCCAGGCAGCACCACGAGAGGGTTGTCACGGGGTCCTTCGTGGCCCTCGGGGATCAAGCCCGACTGGTCGAAGCGCGGCATCTCCTCAACCAACTCCTTCCTATTCTTGTAGCGATATAGGGGGAGCCCTTCCTGGGGCGGGGACTCCGCGTCCTCGCCAAGCAGAAGCTGCATGACTTCATCAACCACCTCCGGCAGGAGGTTGTCGACGCTCAGCTGCATCGGATCCTTGGGGCCGGAGATGGCCTATACCGGGCACGAGCGCCTCTGGAGGGGGGTGATGCGCCGGCGCAGGAACTCCTTGGTGACCATAGCCGCCGTGAGCTTCGCGGCCTTCAGCTCCTCCAACCTGTCCCAAAGCGGCGCCAGCCTCCCGTTGTTGAGCTTGGCATGCTCCCATCCGGAGCTCTTCACGGCGGGGGCTGCCGGCAGCTACAACAGGGGGCTATATTGACCCGCGTCCACGTAGACGAAGCGCTGCCTGTGGCCCTCCACCTTCTTGGTGATCTTCATGTCGATGGTGTCGTCCGCCGTCCCTTCCACGCTGCGGAACGAGGCGCACCCCGAGCGCTGGTTCGCCGCTGACAGCCGCAAGCTGTAGAAGTGGCGGAAGAGCGCCATCGATGGCATCACACCCATGAAGGCTTTGCAGAAGTACGTGAAGATGGAGAGGAGAAGGACGGAGTTGGGCTAGAGGTGAAGCGCGTGGATTTGGTAGTGCGAGAAGATGGCGTTGAAGAGGTCGGAGAAGGGCGGCAGCAGGCCGGCGAAGATTGTGTGGATTTAGAGGGGAATGGTGGTGGCATGGAGGTCGGCGGGGCGGCACGAGCCGGCCAGATCTTGGTGGCCTTCCACTCATTGGAGGCGGAGGCGGCCATTGGGCGTACCTTATCGAGCCCTTCTGCGTTGACGATTGTGGATCTGGCTAGGGCGGGCTCCAGCTCCGCCTCCACCACGGCCACCGCCTTCGTCCTACCCCTCTTGCCAGGCGGCGCCATGGATGCACAGGAGAGCTTCGGATCGAGGAGAGGAGGAAGGCGCAAGAAGCAGTGCGCGAGGAAGACGAAGGGAGGAGAGGAGTGGAGAGTGCAAAGGAAGGCAATGATGGCCTGCGCCCCGCACGGGTCTGCTTTATGGCAGCGCAGGCAGTTACACAGGCGTTGTGTGGAAGTGGGGGCGTCCCGCGTCCCATCGTGCGCCACGTGTCCTTGCCTGGGCCCGGCAGTCAGTTTAGGCCACACGTCGTTTCGTTCCCAACGGGCGGAACGTGTGCGTCACGGGCCCGGGGGCTACTGTCGGCCCAGTGGGAACCAGGGTACCACGGGCCGTCTGCCTGCGGCCCAGGAAGCCACGCCTGACGAAGGCCCAAGAGGCGACCCTGCTACGGGCGCCACAAAGCAAGACACCTCGCGAGCCTCCGGCCTCACGAGGACCCCCTCCGCAAGGGGCGGACCCACCGAAGACTCAGCATCAGCAGGAAGCCTCACGAGGCCCCCTCGTGAGGCGGCCTCCCAAGGCAGCCTCCCGAAGCCACCCGAGCAGGGCGCCGCCTGGCGCCAGCCTGGCGGGCTCGTGCCCATCACGTGGGTGACGCACCCCCGCAAGACGATGATAGCAGCAGAGCCGTACCAGCAGGTGCGGTCAGGAGGGGTTTCCTCTTTGGTGATAAAGGAGCAGCACCATCTGCCCACCTGCAAAGCGAGTCCCAAAGCTTGCCCGTTTGGTGTACGAAGACTAGGACGATGGGGTGCGCATGGCGGAGGTCATTACCGAGCCCACCGGCGTCTCATGGCTAGCATCTTTGCAGGCGAAGACCACCTTTTGTCAGGATAAGACTAGGCGCCTGTCTCCCTTCAAACCGCCGTTGTCTAAATTCGAACCTAGAGGTCAAGAGGGCATATTTGTTGGTTATGCTACAAACTCTCATGCTTACTGTGTCCTCAACAAGTCTAATGGACTCAGTGAGGAGACATGTAACGTGGAGTTTGATGAAAATAATGGATCCCAAGTGGAGCAAAGTGGTCTTTGTGATGTAGGTGATGAAATTCCTCCCCAAGCCATAAGAAGAATGGGGATTGGTCAAATCCTCCCCATTGAGGAACCCCTTGTGGCCGAAGGAGAACACTACAAGAAATATGCTAGCTTGTGACCTTTTGTTAGTGACCCTGGAAGAAATGGTCGTAAATCTACGACCATTTGAGACCAGTTGGTCGTAAGCTGTTCGGGGGGCTCCAAACCCTACACCATAACGACCATTTTGGTCAGAAAGGTCATAATTTCCTTACAAAAATGGTCATAAAGCAGACAGCACTGGTCCGCTGCCTTATTTCTAGCTGATCACGACCAATCCATATGGTCGTGATGTTGTAAACGCGGATGCATTGATATAACTGGGCGCCACTGAGGGTGTCCCGGACTAGGGGGTACTCGGGCTGCCGGCCTATATCTCGTAGGCCGGGCTGGTGGGCCGCTCTCTACTCGTCGATGGAAGGCCGGATTGTGGGCGACCCCGTGTATCAGAAGGAAACCTCTGAAGACTTGGCGTCTCCTCCAAGGAATAATTGGCATGGCCGGCATGTTTATCCCCTGATGGTAACCGACCGTGTGTAACCCTAGGACCATCTGGTGTCTATATAAACTAGAGGGTTTAGTCTGTAGAGGATGATCATATCCATTGTCTAGGGTTTAGCCCATCCGATCTCGAGGTAGATCAACTCTGTAACCTTCATACAAACACGTCAATACAATCTAGCAGGACGTAGGGTATTACCTCTTCGAGAGGGCCCGAACCTGGGTAAATCGCCGTCTCTACGTTCCCTGTTACCCATTGATTCCTAGACCCACAGTTCGGATCCCCTACCCGAGATCTGCCGGTTTTGGTACCGACATTGGTGCTTTCATTGAGAGTTCCGTCGTGGGTCATCAAGGATCAATGGCTCGCCTAGTCATCAGCAATAGCGCTAGCCGCAGGGACACTTTCGTTCCCGACCAGCTATTCGCGTTCGGCAGCGTCATGCTACACGCCGATCCGGCCGGTCACCTTGGCCGGGTCGACAGCTTCACCCCCGACCAGGAGATCAGGTTCGGAAACTTAGAGTTCGTCGCCGACTCCTGGGGAAGATCTTATCCTCACGGGGTCCTTAGCCTCGCCTGAAGGACCCACAAATCCTAAAGCACCGACTTCGAGTACGGCCAACCCCACTACCGAGACGTCCGCCATGGCGGATTCAGCCTTGAGCCCGGACCTAATCTCCGTGCTCGGCTGCCGAAGATCAGCCTCGTCCGAACATGATTACGGGGCGAATTCAGACGCCCCCGTCACGGCCATACAGCGGGTTGACCCCGCAAACTGCCAGAACTTGGAGCCGACGGATCTCTCGTTGTTAAACGGGATACTAGATCGGATCCAGGCCCTGGGAATCACCGATGGCCAGTCCTCGGTCTACGATTTGATCGGGCTTAAAACCGACGACAGGGAAATTCACGCCCCTGCCACCACTCACTTGGTCGCCACTATCGAAGGCCCCACGGAGGGCTCACCCCTTCCCCCAGAACCGAAAGGGCATGAGGTGCAAGTTTCTGACCAGCAGGCTTCATCCTCCAGCTCGGCAGCCGAACTCTACTCAAGAGAGGGTTTAGAGCCGAAGTCTGGTTCAACACGCAATTCCGGATCCATGCACCCGCGCCCGGCCAACTATCCAGAGCTTGGCGCATTGGATTCCATGTCAATCCAGGACGTGGCCGCCAAAACTCCGGACTCACACTCCGCTGGGATCAAATTTTTTAACCTGCCCACCCCCACATTGAGTACTGTCCAGATAACTCGGGACGACCCGACATATGGGACCTATTGTACGTAAAGTAGCAGCCCGGAGAGACAGTTCGGCACTTTTGCGCCAGATTCCTTATCGTCAAAAACAAGATGGCGGACGGCTGCAACAAGGACATTCTGGAGATCTTCCGACAGAACTTCCGAGACGAGGGCGTCTTAAACGCCCTCGCCCGCCGCCACATCCAAAATTTCTCTGATTTATCAGATCTGGTGTCCAAATACTGCGCCATGGAGTATGCTTGGCAGGCTCAGCTCGAGCAAACGGAGTCAATCCGTACAGAGGAACCAAACCGAGCTCGGGCAAAACGCGCACACCTTCGCCGGACACCCCAATACGAGCCATCCGAGAAAAGGATGAAACCCCTGACAAGATCCAGAACGGTCCTTGACGAACTGCTGGATAAACCATGCCCCATACACTCTGTCCGCCTCAACACAAACCCAACCCATAGCCTTCGAGCTTGCTGGGTGGTCAGGCAAGTCGCCAAGAGCGGCGAAGTCATCCTCGGAGGCCCGTACTCAAATAAAAGTCCAGCTACGCCCTTTGATGATGACGCCAAAATCTTACAATCTACGAGACGTATTCCTCAAAGAATCGGAGGAAGAGAGCCCTTAGAGAGCTCGCTCAAATTCACCATGTGGGAGAGACAGACTCATGGACAGACACACCCATCACTTTCAGTGAACAAGACCAGCCGAGGTCCCGCCCTTGTCCTTGATCCCATAGTGGATGGATTCCGACTCCAAAAGGTGTTAATGGACAGTGGTAGCGGGATAAACCTCATTTACGAGGACACCTTGGACAAAATGCAGTTTGATAGATCCCGCATCGAGCAAAGTCACACCACCTTTCGAGGGATCATCCCCGGAAAGGAGGCGCGTTCTAGTGACCGAGTGGCTCTTGATGTGGTCTTCGGAACTCTCGAGAACTACCGATCCAAAGAACTGCTTTTCCACATCGTGCCCTTCCGCAGTGGCTACCATGCCTTATTAGGGCGCGATGCCTTCGCACGATTCCATGCCGTCCCACATTACGGGTAGATGAAGCTTAAAATGCCAGGGCCAAATGGCGTGATCACAATAATAAGTGATCCGGACCGAGCTCTTCGGGCCGAGAACAAAACAGCATCCCTCGTCCTCGAAGCGTTGTCCGAAGCCATCGCAGCTGAAGAATTGACCGCGCTCCGCTCAACGGTGGATAAGGACGACGTAATCCTCGACAAAAGGCCCAAATCCACGTCCTTCAAACCAGCAGATGAAATCGTCAAATTCCAAGTGCACCCAACAGATCCCAACAAGACGGCGTCCATTGGAGCTCAGCTGGACCCCGTGGTCGATGAAGAGCTGCGCAAATTTTTGCGTGAAAACTGGGATATCTTCGCCTGGCACCCGTCAGACATGCCAGGGATCCCGCGTAGATTAGCCAAGCACAGCTTGAACATCATTAAGGGTTTCAAGCCAGTCAAACAGACTCTGCGTTGGTTTTCCGAACCCAAGCGTCAGGCTATGGGCGAGGAACTGGCAAAGTTGCTCGAAGCCGGATTCATCCGGGACATGAAACATCCTAAGTGGTTGGCCAATCTGGTCATCGTACCAAAGAAGGATAAGTCCTGGCAGTTGTGTGTCGATTTCAAGGATTTAAACAAGGCCTTCCCCAAGGATCCTTTCCCCTTGCCCCGCATAGACCAGATCATAGACGCCACCGCCGGGCATGACTCACTGTGTTTCCTCGACGCTTACTCCGGATACCATCAAATTAAAATGAAGGAGTCCGACCAAGCAGCCACTGCATTCATCACTCCTTATGGACCATTCTGTTTCAACACAATGCCCTTCGGATTAAAGAACGCAGGGGCTACATACCAGCGCATGATTCAAACATGTTTGGAAAAACAAATCGGCAAAACAGTCGAAGCATATGTGGACGACGTGGTTATCAAAACCAAACACGTCAGCCAGTTGGTCGACGATCTCCGGCAAACCTTTGATAGTCTTCAGACTTTCGATATACGGCTCAATCCGGAAAAGTGCGTCTTCGGAGTGTCGGCTGGTAAGCTGCTCGGATTCATTGTTTCCCACAGAGGAATAGAAGCCAACCCAGCGAAAATATGGGCACTGTCCGAGCTGGCTATCCCCACTGAGCTCAAACACGTCCAGAAACTTGCCGGCACTATTGCAGCCCTAAGCCGCTTCATCTCACGCCTCGGAGAAAAGGCCTTACCGCTATATAAGTTGCTCAAAAGGACGAAGAACTTCGAATGGACCAGTGAAGCGGCGGCAGCACTCGAAGAAATAAAAACTCTGCTGGCCAGCAACCCAATCTTGACAGCACCCAGCCCGGGCGAGCCAATGCTGCTATATATCTCGGCCATGAATCAGGTGGTCAGCGCGGTTCTCATCGTCGAACGAGAGGCAGACGGTCACAAGCTCCAGGTACAGAAACCTGCGTACTACGTATCCGAAGTGCTCACCCCGTGTAAAACGAGGTACCCGCATTATCAGAAGATCGCCTACGCAGTTTTCATGGCATCCCGAAAGCTCCGCCATTACTTCCAGGAGTGCTTGGTTACGGTGGCATCTGAAGTACCACTGAATGACATAATCAACAATCGAGATGCCACCGGCCGCATAGCCAAATGGGCTATAGAACTCCTCCCCTTTGAAATCATATATCGACCACGCCGAGCTATTAAATCTCAGGTTTTGGCTGATTTCATTGCGGAATGGACGGAAGCCGAACTCCCTAGGGAGTACAGTACATACTCACATTGTACGATGTACTTCAACGGCTCCAAAATGCTCGTCGGGCTGGGGGCTGCAGTGGTCCTCACATCCCCCACTGGCGACAATATTCGGTACATACTCCAGATCATGTACACCGACTCCAACAACACAGCCGAATACGAGGCTCTGTTACATGGACTTTGGATTGCGGTGTCAATGGGCATACAGTGGCTCGAGGTACGGGGAGATTCTAATCTCGCCATCTCTCAAGTCAACGGCGAATTCGACGCAAAAGACCCAAAAATGACAGCATACCGCAACGCCGTCCTAAAAATCTCCGCCCGTTTTGAAGGACTGGAGTTTCACCATATACCGAGAGACAGCAATCAAGCTGCCGATATCCTTGCTCGAATGGGCGCCAAGTGCGACCGTGTCCCTGAGAACACCTTTTTAGAACGACTCTTCAAGCCGTCCGTGGTGTGGCAGGAGGATGCCCAGGGCTCGGAATCCGATACCTCAGGAGAGCTCGTCCCTCTGCCTATCGAACCAGACGAAGGAATTATCGGGGGCTCAGCAATTGAAATGACATCTTCGGCTCACGAAGTCATGGCGGTAATCGCGCCATGGACCGAGCCCTTCCTTGCCTACCTCCTCCACCAAGAACTACCGGCTGACTAGACTGAGGCAAGGCGTATCATTCGACGATCTAAAGCCTATAAAGTCCACGAGGGAGAACTATATAAGAAAAGCACTACTGGCGTCCTCCAGAGATGTATATCCGAAGAGGAGGGAAGGCAGCTCCTGGCCAAGATTCACGCTGGCATGGGCGGTCACCACGCGGCAGCTCGGGCCTTGGTCAGCAAGGCTTTCCGAGAAGGGTTCTTCTGGCCCACTGCCCGAACAGACGCCCAAACATTGGTCCAACATTGCGTTGGATGCCAGCTCTTCGCAAATCAGAGCCATATGCCCCCCACGGCCCTTCGGACGATACCGATTACTTGGCCTTTCGCGGTCTGGGGGCTGGACATGGTCGGACCACTTAAAGGGGGGGCCAAGAAAAAGAAATATCTACTCGTCATGGTAGACAAATTTACTAAATGGATTGAGGCAAAACCAGTAACTTTAGCCAAGTCTAAGCCGGTCATCGATTTTATATCCGGCGTCGTACACCGTTACTGTGTCCCCCATAGCATAATCACGGACAACGGATCCAATTTTACTGCCCAGGAAGTCAAGGACTGGTGCGCTAATTTAGGCATTAAGCTCGACTACGCCTCGGTGTATCACCCACAGTCTAATGGACAGGTCGAGAGAGCTAATGGACTGATCTTGAGCGGCATCAAGCCCCGTTTGGTCCAATCTTTAAAAGAATCCGACTGCCATTGGGTCGAGGAGCTCGACTCCGTATTGTGGGGCCTATGCACCACTCCTAATCGATCCACGGGCTACACACCGTTCTTCATGGTATATGGGGCAGAAGCCGTCCTCCCCAGCGACCTTATTCACGACGCCCCTCGGGTGCGTATGTATGAAGAAAAGGAGGCCGAGTTGGATCGGCAAGATGACCTGGACGCCCTGGAGGGCGAGCGCGACATAGCTCGGGCTCGTTCTGCTTTTTATTAGCAGCAGGCCAGACGTTATCGGAGCAGGGAAGTATGGGCGAAGGCCTACAACGTCGGCGATCTAGTCCTGCGCCTCCCGGAGAAGCAGAAGCATAAGCTGTCGCCCAAATGGGAAGGGCCCTTCATAATCGATCAAGTACTCGCGGGCAGAGCATATCATCTCCGTGACCCAAAGGACGACCGCCTCGAACCAAACCCATGGAACGCAGCTCGGCTACGACGTTTCTACGGCTAACTCCGTGACCTTACCTTGTTCGGTTTATCCTTCTAGGATTTATATTTTTCTAGTCAATAGTCTCTCCCGGGTTGTGTTCGGATATGCCGAACTACGTTAAGTTTTTTTTGGCAAACATCTTTGAATGTACCACACGCTGTTACCTGGGGGCTTCTTTTACGGAGCCAATCATATTTTATTTATGCAAACCATCCGTCTTTTACGAGTTTGCAACCTTCCTGCATCGTTTTAAAGCCACTACATGCATCAATTTGACTTAAGATTTGGCCAAGCTGGGTTGCTTCGCTCCTGTGTTTACCCCCTACGTACCCGATTGTTTGGCTAGGGAGTAAAGGGAGCACCTCTGTGATTGTTACGTCCGGATTTCCCGGGTACGTACCTCAGACGGGTGAAGCCAAAAGCTAGCGTTCTTAAGAACACAAGTTGGTCGGCCACGGGGGAAGTGAAAATAATTGGTAACTATCACCAAGTTTCCGGGGTATTTTCCCCAAGTAACCACCCCCGCATACTTCGGGTATTCGGTTATCCATCCACGGTTAACGTGGTAACCTGATGAAAGGGACCCATCGAAGAACTATTTTCGTCGGAAGATGTTTCTTACGTGACACAGTAATATAACATAACTCCCCGAGCACGTTTTTGTCTGTTTGCACCAAATGGCCGGATTGCCTAGTTCTCCGAAGTATTTTCCGATGTTTTCGGATCACATAGTAGGAAACACTCCTCGGCTCCTGGTCGAGGAGGCGGAAGCCGATGGCTGGTTAAGACAACGTTTTATGCATGGTTCGGAGACTATTTGATGTAAAGTACATAGATACATAGAATCAAACTGTTAATCTTGATCAAGACCGTCTATTATGGTCTCCAGAGCACAATCTGCTTGGGATAGCCGAGCTGCGGGCATAACCTGGTCATATACCAGATGCACGGGCACTTCCTGCCCATCTGGCCCTACCGGCCCAACCCTAGCTAAATGCTCCGGTTCCAGCTTGGTGGAACGGGTCTTGATCATCTCCCAAGCCTCCCGTGCTCCCTCATGACAAGATGACATCTTCCATAGCTCCAAGCGGTGCCGAGCTCCTTTGAAACGATTCGTGAGCTCGGCCATCCCTTCTGGAGCCACTTCGCCAGGCCACAGTGCTTTGAACATGCTCTTCATGGCTTTCCGGGCCCGCTCATGTACGGCAGACAGCTCCTTCAGGAGGTCCCGCCCGAATGAGCCGGCCTCCTCTTCGGGATGTCCGGTCAGCAGAACTACAACGAGACATGGCATTGTTCATATTGCTGCCTAACACATGTAGTTTATGAACTGAAAAATCAGATTGCACTTACCAAACATGCCCGCTTTCAGTCTCTGGTTCTCTTCTTGGGACTGGGTCAGCTGAGCTTTCAAACTTTTGATTTCTTGCGCCTGTTGTTCGCCCTCCGCCTTAAGCTTATCCCTCTCCTCATAACTTTGGGAAAGCACCCGGTAGCCAGCCTCTTGCTGTGAGTCCGCATACCTTTGAGCTTCTCTGGCAATATCCAGATCCTTCCGCAGCTGATTTATAGACTCGACTGCTATGGAATCATCTTTCATTAGCAGAGGTGTTCCATCAAATTTTTTCACCAACTTTTGAGTTCGGCACTTACCATGTGCCTCTCTGGTGAATTTCTTCACACCTTTTAGCTTGGCTTTCACAGCCTCTAACTCTGTTCGTGCCAGCTTGAGGTCTTCAGACAGCTTTTTGTTTTGCTCCCGAACAGTATGCACAATAGGATGGCATTATAAATATCAGACCCTTGATTCGGCCGTCCTGCCCAAATTAAGGCTCGGGGGCTACTGGGTTAGATACTAGTTGTTAAAACAAATACCATACCTGCACCTTAGTAGCCATGAGCTTTACGGCCCCTTCAAGTCCCGTTCGGGCAACGCCGAGGTATGCGTCTACTGAGCTAAAGGCATTACACTCCTGATCAGAAAACGCGGAGTGCCGAAGTGACGCCTTACGCCACTGATGATTCATCACACTTTCAACCTCAGAGTTAGTGACCGAGACGCCACCTGAGTCCTCGGGATGTTGGTCCTCGGCAGGGACCCCCGGAGTAACTCCGGCTACAGCTGGCGACCTCGGGTTTGAGTCACCCCTCGGCGCCTCTTCAACATCCCCAACCGAGGGCGGTTCCACATATCGTCTATAGGACACCGTGGAGAAAATTATTGGCATATTCGGTGGATGTCGAAGATAGAGGCTATGACGGTACAGCGGATGTGTTACCTCTTCGGGCGGGGCGCAGATGATGTAGCTCCCGTTGGGGCCGCGCGTCTGGTCACCCCACGACTATTCGTCGCTGGGGCCGCTGGGGCCGCTCTAGCGGCTGTTTGGCGCGTCGTGCAGCGGCCCTTGGGAGTAGGTGTCAGTATATTCAGGGCAGCAACGGCTGAGTGTTTCTTTCGAGAGGAAGCCCGTTGGCCACTTACAGCGAAGGAGGGAAGCGCCCCGGGATGATCGGCCAAAAGGGCCACCTTAGAACCATCGAGGCTCTCCTGGTAGCAGACCCCCTCCTCGAAATTAATCGATGTTTCAGGGTCATCATGGAACCCCGGATCATCGTCACGAGAGTAATTCTCCGGTTGAGGAGCAGGGCAGCTCATTGTCTCGATCCAGCGCCTCCAGTTCTGTTCGGACAGGATAGGAATCTGGTTAATAAAAATTTGGGGTGCCTTCCGAACTATAAAACGTGGTCGGACTCACCAGTTCAATGGGTTTGTAGCTCGAGAAGCCTTCCTTAGGCCTTAACCGAGCAAATTCCTGCTCCTCTCCCTTGAAGAGATCGGCCAATATGGCTGCCGTCGCCGCCTGGTCGGCAGGTCCCATCCGTGTGTATCGGGTTGCATCATCTTCCCCGTTGTAGCACCAAAGCGGGTGCATTCTCTGTTGGAGAGGTTGGACGCACCGAGCAATGGCTGCGGCCATCACGTCAATAATGGTTAGCCCGTTGTGGGCTAGCCACCTCACTTGAGCGGCCAGCCGAGCTACTTCGGCGCTTTCCTCTTGAGAAGGACTCTTCGGGCGCCAGTTGAACCGCTTCTTCGGAGGGACCAATGAGAACAAGGGCAGCCCCCTCCGGACTGGATCAAATAGGGGGACGTCTTCGATATAAAACCATTCCGAAGTCCACTCTTTGGCATCTTTCTTCGGAGTCTCTACGGGGTATCCGGTTCCGGCGATACGCCATACTTCGGCCCCGCCGACCTCATAGATTGCCCCTCCTCGGGTACGGGGGACGAGGCAGAAAAACTTCCTCCACAATTCGAAGTGGGCCTCGCAGCCCAGGAACATCTCGCAGAGAGCGACGAAGCCCGATATATGAAGAATCGATCCTGGGGTAAGGTGGTGGAGTTGAATCCCGTAAAATTCTAGTAGACCCCTCAAGAAAGGATGAATGGGGAAACCCATCCCTCGCAAGAGGAAGGGCACGAAGCACACCCTTTCCTCCCCATGGGGGGAAGGAAAGTTCTCTGCGAGGGCCTCCCCGTCCGTGGAAGTTAATCCGGGACGGGTGCATGCGAGATCTGAAGCAGGGAGATATCCCTGCATCTCGAGCCTGCGTAAATGCATGAGGGATACGGAGCAGCTCGCCCAATCACCTTGACGGGGGCCGTGAGGGCGTGAGGAAGAGCCTGGGACGCTCGCCATTGTTTGCTGGTCGCGACCTCGTGAGGACGTGAGGAAGAATGGCAGGGGGTGGAGTGCCTCAGCCTCCGTGCCCTTGGCCTATTAAAAGGGCATTGACTCCCCCCGAAAGAGGGGCATTTTTGTAAAAACCCATTGGGCCACTCACATTCCGTGGGTGCGCAAAAATCGAGGGTCGTCATTTGATTCTAGGCGAAGAAAAGCGGTATGACGGGCCCCACAGGGCCTCGCCAATCGGAGGATTTTTCGGCAACCGAGCTATTGGTGGCCGAACTATTGTTAAACCAAATACAGGTAAAGGGAGGAACTCGCCACCCAAGCCAAAGACTATTGAAGCATGAAGTTGCCGAAGACTGTCAACCTCGGCATTGGAGACTAGTTCGGGGGCTACTGAGGGTGTCCCGGACTAGGGGGTACTCGGGCTGCCGGCCTATCTCTCGTAGGCCAGGCTGGTGGGCCGCTCTCTACTCGTCGATGGAAGGCCGGATTGTGGGCGACCCCGTGTATCAGAAGGAAACCTCCGAAGACTTGGCGTCTCCTCCAAGGAATAATTGGCGTGGCCGGCATGTTTATCCCCTGATGGTAACCAACCGTGTGTAACCCTAGGACCCTCTGGTGTCTATATAAACTAGAGGGTTTAGTCTGTAGAGGATGATCATATCCATTGCCTAGGGTTTAGCCCATCTGATCTCGAGGTAGATCAACTCTATAACCTTCATACAAACACGTCAATACAATCTAGTAGGACGTAGGGTATTACCTCTTCGAGAGGGCCCGAACCTGGGTAAATCGCCATCTCTACGTTCCCTGTTACCCATTGATTCCTAGACCCACAGTTCGGATCCCCTACCCGAGATCTGCCGGTTTTGGTACCAACAGCCACCTCATCAATTTTGCCTATGTGTCATGTCTATGTGTCAATTTTTGCCTATGTGTCATGTCCATGTGTCAATTTCGGCTTACGTGTCTGGATAGCACTAGGTTTGATCCAATAAGGAATAAAAGAAAATTTATTAATAAATGAATTAGTACAAAGTAATATTACAAATCTTATAATCTGGATAAAAGAAACAATACATTTTATTACTATAAATACAACTACAAAGCATTCAGGAATTACATTGTGGAATAGAAGAAATGAATTAAAGAAAAGGAAGTAAACCTAAACTAAACCTAGACTAAATCCTTTTCTAGTTCTTCTCTTGATTTTCTTCTAATCTTCTCCTTCTCGAGTTCATGACCTACAAAGGAAACAATACAGGAAGAGGGAGTGTGTTATGTTAGAAATGTTACATTCCCCTTTGGGAAATGCATTACTATATGAGCTGGCACTTAGGACTACTTGGAACTGGTCCAAATACTCTTAATCAGAAGTTCCCAATAGAAAACCAGCAAAGCCAAGTAATGGAATAGTAAGTGACCAAATGTGCAGGATCAGAAATAAAAGGAACAGTAAATGATCAAGTATCAGGGGAGAGTAGCTGCAGCAGATCATGTCCAAGAGTAGAGTATGTCCAGGATATATGTACATCAAGAGGTGAAAGTCATAGCTCACAAAGCCAACAAACAACAACTGAGCCAGGTCATAAGTAACAGCCACAAACACAATAACAACAACACCAGCTCATTTGCAAAGTTATAATTAATGGGGCACAACTATCACTATGAGTCCAGCTGGCCCAAGATACAACCTAGGAACTATATACATCCATACAAACATGCCAATAGAACTAAGAACAGTACTACCTGTATATGTCAACAGATGGCATCAGCAGCTAAATGACAACAGTAATAGTATATGATGTTGGACAGAAACTCCAACCACAGTGTGTATGTGCAACAAAAGCATAGTGGTACAACAGATGGACATCTACAACCATGTTAACAAGAAGCAGTATCACTAGCACATAAATATAAACCACTTCATATACCTCCAGTAGCAGCAGTGCTATGTGTTGGACAGAAACTCCAACCAAGGTAGGATTTTGGGGGATTTGTCCTCAGATAGCCTAGAAGTGCTAGGACTATGACATTATAGGAGCATGAGTGTAGCATCTGTTAATATCCCAGTGAGAGTAGCCTCAGTCCAGCATCATTGGCTTGGCAAAAGATCAAGAAAAGCATCTGTTCTTATCAGATTTTAGGAGAGAAAGAATTTAAAAGACTAAGACCAAGAGACTATCTGTTCAATACCAGAATTAGGAGAGAAGGGACTAGGTAAGATAAGATAATGTCCATATATATATAACTAGTAGAAAATTTTAGGCCTTTGAAGCACACATAAACAGATCTGCTATATGCAGAACACCAAGCACCACTTACACTTGGTAAATTCCTGCAATAGGAACACATGCACCCACTAGCACCTGGGCTAGATATAAGTACCGCACCTATATAACAGTAGTAATAGCAATAGTATATATGTGTGTGTCACCACACAAGTACATAAATATAGTATATATATTAACAAAGTTAAACAGAGCAATGGAAAGGAAATGAATTCATAACTTAACTGTAGCACAAAGTAGCATTAACTGAACTGTAACAACATAGCACAAAGTAACAAACTAACAGCCAGTCTGTCAATAGAACAAAGCTCACAGAAATAGCAGATGGACTGAATCATTTACTAATGAACACCATGAATTAACCAGACCATACCAGAGAGGATATATCACACCTACATGAACTACTCTAGTAGTGCAGTGATCAGGAAGCTTTCTAACTGAAAAATTCTTCAGTTATATGAACAACAGAGTCCCATAGGAAGCAATGAGAGATCAGCACTGCCACTGATCAATTTAGCAAACCCAGGAACATAGCTATAGAACTAGAACATCCATATGTAAACCATAGCATCACAGGAGCTCACAGGATAGCAACCAACATGAACAGGAACCTACAAACCCTAGATAGCATGGGACCAACAACTACAGAGATTTAGTAGGAACTGATGAATGAGTATGACCATAGAGCATCAACCAGACAAACACCTCATCAAAATCGCCACGGCCATGTCCATCACCAGCACCAATAGTAGAGCAGGAGGAGTAGAAGAGCTCACCATGGGCGTGTTGTAGCCAAAGCAGAGCATCGCCACTGCCGCGGTTGCAGGTGGCCAAATCACCACCGTCGCACGGCGGCAGGCGATGAGGTGGTTGAGGCCGGCGAGGAGGAGGCGAATCCCAGGCGATGCCGCAAAGTAGTGGTGCAGAGGATGTCAAGGAGCATCACCAGGGGATGGAGATGACCGGTGCAATGAGCAGGAGGCCGCCGCCGACGAGGTCCATCCCACCACCGAAACCCTAGTGAGAGGAAGTGATGCAGGAGACCACAGGAGGCGGGGTAAAGCACATCGACGTGGTGTAGGAGGCGCAGCGTCGCGAGGTGGAGCCGTGGGTGGCTAGCATGGCCGCAGAGGTGGCTGGCGACGGCTGGAATCAGCCGAGGCCAGAAGGGGATCGGGGCAGAGAGACTGAGAGAGCGAGAGAGAGAGAGAGAGAGAGAGAGAGAGAGAGAGAGTGAGGAGAGGGGGCCGGCTCAGGCTGAGGTCTATCTCCTCAGCTGGCCGAGCCAGTGGGCCACTTGGGCCAGGCCGATGGCTAGATGGGCCAAGCAGGCCATACGTTTAATAATAAAAAACCTAAGTAAAATAAGTGAGAAAAAATATATTTAAAATACTTAAAATTTTAAATAAAAATATTCCTTAATTCCACAATAATATAATTACCCCAATAATAATAACTATACAAATTATAAGAAATTGTACATTAAATATGGTCTAATATTTTGAAACCCAACCATTTGGTCAATTTTACATTAAATATGGTCTAATATTTTTTAAAATTGATGCGGTCCAATTTTGCAACAACTATTTGGTAGGTTCTTCACAAAAAAAACTCACTTTGGGCACTCGGAAAATAAAAAATCAATTTTTCGTGCAAAGAAAATGAAAACTTCCTTAGGAAACTTTGTTTGTCATTCCAAGATGCAAACTTGTGCAAAATATGATATCATTTGAACAAACTATGCCATGAATGTTGCCATAACATTGACCATTTGCCTTGAAAGCCATGGATCTTCATACATGATAGCTCCTTTCTGAGAACACTTTCTTAAGACATTTGCCGTAGTCCAAGTTTGTTATTTTTTCTGGAAACTAGGTCACATATAATGACACAATGCGAAGGTTTTCAATTTTTTTGATTTTTTTTGAATTTCTTATGCCCGTTTCAAAATGCGATCAAAACGACGGGCATGACCGTTCGTAGCTATGTGTTGAATCTTGCAAAACTTTTGGAGTTTCTCTAATTAAATACATACTTATGTACCTAGAAATGATTTTTGGAAAAAAAATAAAGAGCAAACTATGAGGCAGCTGTAGTTCAAATTTGACCCGCTTCCTGCTGAATCGGCGGAAATTTGTCTTTTTCACAAGAGGTGGATCAAAAATCTTTTGACACCCAACCATTTGGTCAATTGTACATTAAATATGGCCTAATATTTTAGAAAATTGATTTGGTCCAATTTTGCAACAAATATTTGCTACGTTCTTCACAAAAAAACTCATTTTGGGCACTCGAAAAATGGAAAATGAACTTTTCGTGCAAAGAAAGTGAAAACTTCCTTAGGCAACATTGTTTGTCATTCCAAGATGCAAACTTGTGCAAAATATGAGATCATTTGAACAAACTATGCTATGAATGTTGCCATAACATTGGCCATTTGCCTTGAAAGCCATGGATCTTCATACATGATAGCTCTTTTCTGAGAACACTTTTTTAAGACATTTGCCGTAGTCCAAGTTTGTTATTTTTCCTGCAAACTAGGTCACATCTAATGACACAATGCGAAGGTTTTCAATTTTTTTGATTTTTTTGAATTTCTTATGCCCATTTCAAAATGCGATCAAAATGACGGGCATGACCGTTCGTAGCTACGTGTTGAATCTTGCAAAACTTTTGGAGTTTCTCTAATTAAATAGATACTTATGTACCTAGAAACGATTTTTGGAAAAAAATAAAGAGCAAACTATGAGGCAGCTGTAGTTCAAATTTGACCCGCTTCCTGCTGAATCGGCGGAAATTTGTCTTTTTCATGAGAGGTGGATCAAAAGCTTTTGACACCCAACCATTTGATCAATTGTACATTAAATATGGACTAATATTTTAGAAAATTGATTTGGTCCAATTTTGCAACAAATATTTGCTAGGTTCTTCACAAAAAAACTCATTCTGGGCACTCGAAAAATGGAAAATGAAATTTTCGTGCAAAGAAAGTGAAAACCTCCTTAGGCAACATTGTTTGTCATTCCAAGATGCAAACTTGTGCAAAATATGAGATCATTTGAACAAACTATGCCATGAATGTTGCCATAACATTGGCCATTTGCCTTGAAAGTCATGGATCTTCCTACATGATAGCTCCTTTCTGAGAACACCTTTTTAAGACATTTGCCATAGTCCAAGTTTGTTATTTTTCCTGGAAACTAGGTCACCTATAATGACACAATGCGAAGGTTTTCAATTTTTTCAATTTTTTTTGAATTTCTTATGCCCGTTTCAAAATGCGATCAAAACGACGGGCATGACCATTCGTAGCAAGGTGTTGAATCTTGCAAAACTTTTAGAGTTTCTCTGATTAAATAGATACTTATGTACCTAGAAATGATTTTTGGAAAAAATAAAGAGCAAACTATGAGGCAGCTGTAGTTCAAATTTGACCAGCTTCCTACTAAATCTGCGAAAATTTGTCTTTTTCACAAGAGGTGGATCAAAAGCTTTTGACACCCAACCATTTGATCAATTGTACATTAAATATGGCCTAATATTTTAGAAAAATGATTTCATCCAATTTTGTAACAAATATTTGGTAGGTTCTTCACAAAAAAACTCATTTTGGGCACTCGAAAAATGGAAAATAATTTTTTCATGCAAAGAAAATGAAAACTTCCTTAGGCAACATTGTTTGTCATTACAAGATGCAAACTTGTGAAAAGTAGGTCACATTTGGTGACACAATGAGAAGGTTTTTCATTTTTTTGATTTTTTTTGAATTTCTCAGATCATAAAATAGCTTACATGATTTAACACCTTATTTTTTTGTCAATTACGACCAATTTAGATGGTCATAACACTGTATGCGTGTACTACGTTCTGATTGGTCCATAGGTATCTCACACGGATCGTGCATCAAACACCGTCGGATGCTCCCGGATCCAACGGCAGCCCTCACCCCAAGCCCATGTGAGTCGAAACCCTAGCTCTGTCCTCCTGGACATCTTCCATCCACCCCCCGCCTCCTTTCTTTCTCTCCTCGCACGCGGTGGGGAAAGCTCTCTTCTCCTTCCTCCCTTCCTCCTGGCTCTCTCCCTCCCCATCAACTCCACTGATGAGCCCCTCCGCCGCCCCCGCGCGCGCGACCTCTGCAGGTACCCCGGACGCGAGGGTGGAGCCTTGACCGGAGCTTGGGCAGAAAGGATGGGAGGTGGATGCCTGCACGGATCCGGCGTCTCCGACCTCGATTCCACTTCCCATTCCCCTTCCCCACGCGACATCACAGATCACCACCCTCCCCTCGAGCTCTAGGGGGGCGGCGACGACTTCCCGGCCTCCCACGACCCGTACGCCTTCCGCCACGACCCCGCCGCCGCGCACCCCTTCGGCATGCCCGACTCCAACGGCAACGGCATGCACCACGAGGAGGATGATGGCGTCTTCACCGACTCCGGCCCCGTCCTCCCTGACCTCGCCCAGATGGGGGCTGACGAGGGCTTCCTCCTCTGCGAGTAGCCTTATTCTCTCTCTTAGGCAGTCAAGAGGTACTTACGGTTCTTGTTACCCTTTTTGAATTCACTTCCTGTTGTGTTAAGACCGAATTCGGACTTCAGAGACCCCTGTTTGCTGACAAATGGTTAGATTATGAAATAAGAAACATGGGCATGAATCATTAGATAGCATGTCCTTTTTTAGTTAAGGAGCCAAAATACTTTTGTCCAGGAATCTAGTTTAATGTTCGTTTGCATTTTCAGAGAGAAATTTCAGTACTTATTTGGGGAGGGAGGGATATAATTTGCTCATGATTGATGAGTGAGTTCATGCATGGAGTCATGACGCCACTCACTGATCAATCAGTTGGGCTGCATACGCTGATTTATTCTAAAGAAAATCTGAGTCAGTCAGTATCAAGATGCTTCCTTGTGTTTTCTCTGTTTTTGAGCAGAGTTCTGCCTTGCTGGCTGTGTATTTGATTCTGCTAATATACGAGCTTGAAGGAAGGTAACGGTGGCTTAATTAATCCTCTGTGTTGCGATTTGCAGGCGCCACAACACGGGAATCCTTCGACAACCAGTCCCGTCGTGCACCACCAGCGACGCCGGCGGCGAGCGCGCTGCAGCGAGTTGGGAGGAGGTCATGCAGTCCAACACTTCGATCTGGACATCAAGGAGGCGCTCGTGAGGCTCCCCAGGGAGGTGGTCGACGCCCACATCCAGCGCCTCAAGCGCGCCATGGACCTCTCCATGAAGCACCAGTACGTCCCTGACGACCTCCAAGTACGTCCCTTCGTGCCCCGATCTGGACGGATCTCACTCAATTCGCATGCGAGCGTGCTGTTTGTCCAGTGTGGATGCTTGGTCCTTGTGGAGATCATCTAATAGACGCAGTTCCTCTATGTTAATATTACGAGAATGGAGTAGTGCATTTCGGTTGAACATGTGTTCTAGATTTTTTTGCTGGTAAACATGTGGTCTTGATGATTCTACCTTGTTGTTGTTTCTGATGTTACATTTGGTTTATCTATGCTGCATTGCAAATTTGCAATGATGTTTGTTTCCTAAGAAACTAGCGAAGAGGCCTGAGATTTCAATAGTTTGGAGGAGAAACCAATGAATTCAGATTTGAGTGAGAAATCTATTCTGGTTTCAAATAGATAGGTTTATTTTTTTGAACTATGCATAGATTTGTAACAATGAGCATAGGTGGTTATAGGTTGCTGTGATGATGAATATAAATATTAAGAAGTGCTCATGCATGGCGGTATACCAGATACCATTGTTTTCACTGTTTTATCAACATGCCTTTGCTGAATCTTCGGTTTATACGTGTAAACTATACATTGTCAGCTACTGAGTACTTTTTAGTTATTGAACGAACTCATACTGGTTAGTGTTGGTCATATGCAAGTAAACTGGATACCCACCAGACTGACTATTTCCCAAAGTTATAGTGATACATTCTGTACTACACTGCTAATGCTTATCCAAGTTCGTTGTTTTATGTTCATGGTAACTAAATATCGACATATTAGCTAATTGTGTACCTAAATATGACCCAGGTACAATGGATACAGCATGATGCTTCTGCTGCCATAACTTGTTTTCTTGTTTACCATCCAGGTACAATGGGAGCAAGCTCATCCTCCTCAATCCCTAGCTACTGCACGACTGCCGGAGTGCATACTCCCTCCAGTTCCTGGAGCATCTGGACCTCTTATTGTAGTAGCTGGTATGCTTGATGCGTGTATCTCTGTCTCTTTACTGTTTTGCTAGAACCATAAATCCTGATGCATGATGATCATGGTCTGGTTTGTTAGATCTGTTCTGCTGGTGCTTAAAATTTGACATGCCTGGATTCTGAATGAACTCGTTCTCACAGTTCTTTTCATTTCTATGATCAATTTAGTTAGAGTTGCACATGTCAGTATACTATACACCAAAAAAATCCTAGCTAGTGAGAACATTTTAGTCACTCCATGAACACATACTGGTTAGTGTTAGTCATACTATTTATGTACATGGCATTTGCTGTCAATTCTTGCTTATAAGTTATTAGATCCCTCATTGGCTACTGTTTGATGTTCTGTACACATTCTTATTCTTATATGTTCATTCTTATTTTTTGCACAGGTGAAGTGCGAATCCAAGTCCGAAGCTGTGAAGCATATCAGCAAAGAGTAGCATATTATGTGTTGTAATTGTAGGCAGTAGTAGGCATATCTGGGTTGTAGTATACTGTAACGATTGTAATAGACTAATGTAGTGTTGTTTTGGACGAATTTCATTTGCTCTCTGGTCTGTTCGAAATAATGATTGTGTATGTGATTTGAATACCCGTGAAATGGAAACCTGACAAGGGGGTCCAAGTTATAATGGTTGTTTGACAAATTTCGAAATTTCTGATGTGTGGGACCAATTTTGAGATAAGCATGACAAGTGGGACCAATCTGACGGGTGGGACCAGCTGCAAAATAAAATGGCTGAAAATAGAAAATCAGTAGACTGTAAAAGGCTGCATCCTAGAAAATAAAAGGCCGAATTGTTGGGCTAGGCCCATGTAGCTAGCAAAAATTAACAGGAAAAATATATATTAAATGGGCTGAATTATTGGGCTTGGCCCATATAGACGGCTGAACTGGACCGGGCTGATTCTAATCAACGACCTATTCATTTTGTCATAATTTTGCCGCGTCAGCTTGCCACGTTGGATCTGACGTGGTTTGGGCAGGCTGCGAGTGACCAAAACAATTGGTCATAGAATCTACGACCTTTAATTTTGGTCGTAACCGCCTACGACCATTTCACAAGAAAGGTCGTTAAGTTTCATTAAAGACGGCCAGCTTTTGACCAACTGTTTTTGGTCACAAAAAGGTCAGAAATGGAAAACAATGACCATTTAGTAACCAATATTGATGGTCGCAAGTTGCCATATTTCATGTAGTGGAAGGACAATGTGGCACCCCGGCTCAGAGTCACCGGAGCATCCCGTATTCTAGTCCAGAGATCAAGTCTTCTGGAATACGGCACTGCTTGGCATAGAACAAATTATCTATTTATTACAAATAGTTGGGGTACAAGGGTTTGAGTTATTACAACAGGTTGCCTCGGCAAAGCTACGCTTGCTATGACAATTCTATGCTAGCAGCGGCTCGAATCCTGGCAGCAGAATCACGGCGTCGAAATGGACTCCATTCCGCAGGGACTCTTGGCTAAGAACACGTCCTAGCTCGCAATGCACACCTCCACTTATGCAAACATGGCAGCACCTGCAAACTGGCATGACATGCCAG
This sequence comes from Elymus sibiricus, assembly GCA_039707655.1. Taxonomy (NCBI): domain Eukaryota; kingdom Viridiplantae; phylum Streptophyta; class Magnoliopsida; order Poales; family Poaceae; genus Elymus; species Elymus sibiricus. The sequence continues at coordinate 315,457,373 of CM077676.1, forward strand.
GTGAGTACTTTGAAAGTACTCGCAAGCTCACAACAATCAAGAGCATCAAGGCATAACAATGTCACAGCAATCATGTTTAAATCAGATTTAAATGCTACTACAAGGGTGGAAGAAAATATTACATGCTGTTGCTACCATCATCAAACTTGTTACCACTATGGAACCACTTTGCTCTGAACCACATGATTGATCCACTTACTCTCGTGACCAACTCATGGTCACCTCAAGAATCTCTGACAATCAACTCCGAGAACTAGCGGTCATCTAGCCATACTGAGACAAGTTCTTCCATCATTAACACGTCATTCCCTCATATGTGTTGATCAGACAGTGTGACTTAGTACGAACTGTGTCAAATACCGTGGACGCGGCTATTCGAATAGATTCTTACACTCTGCAGAGGTTGCGCACTTTACCCACACTATGAAGCTCCTGGCCCCGTACCTCGGTACACTTCCCATCTGGGTGGACCGGTGCTGCTCCAACAAAACTTGCCTAACCCGTGACTCTCCATCGTACCACCGACAATCATCCTCCCCTGTGGTCATGCGCTGGGTGGCCCCTGTGTCACCCCGTGACACCTGCCACCGTCATGGCCAACAAACTGTCCCAAACGGGGACCTGAGCTCAAAAACCAAACTGGGCTCACAAGATTATCGTCGTCTACCTAATCAGGGCAGCACGAACGCATAACCTTCCTTCTTTGGCGGTACCGATAAAAGAGCACGCTGTTAGACCAAGCCAAGGCCGTCCCATTCCGGCAGGTGTGGCTGCACTGGAAAGTTCGGTTCAGTGGCACTTGATTAACGATGAAGGAACATATCCCCGAATAATCATAGTCATCACTAACACTCCGATATACACGTGATCCAGATCATCACAGTAGCCCCCTAGAAATCCATTAAGTATCATGTTCAACTTCTACTAATAATCCCATATATGCGGTACCGGCGGAATCACAAAATAATCATAGACGTTAATCTCACAGTCCAACAGCAATTCGACATAAATCTGGAAATCTTCTACTAATCCAAAACCTCATCATTATCATAGCAGCAACTTATTCGAAATCTCAATGACATTACACGAATTAATCCATCACAAATAATTCATATTTGGCATTAAAGTAATTATTTAAACTATGATATTGCAATGCAATTATGCAAATGAGAGTTGTGGCTTGCCTTGCACCAACAGAGTGTGGGAATACTCCTGGCCTTCACCAACTAGGCAAACAAATCTGAAAAGCATTTTTGAAAGCATTTTCAAATACCACATAAAGCATTTTCTTTTGACCAGAAATTCTAAACAGCAGAGAAAAATCCCAAATTTTTACAGAAACTAGAAGAGCTCATAAGAAAAATAATGCAAAAAGAATGAACTCATTTGGACTTATGGTTTAAAAGTTATAGCTGGTCAAAGTTCAGTCAAATCTGGATTTAAAATGAATTTAAACAGAAAAACAGAAAAACCCAGGGGAGGCCACGTCGAAGACGTAAACCGGCCGGGTGGGACCCGCCTGTCATATTTGAACAGAGAGAGAGAGAGAGAACAGAGGACGGTGGCTCACCGGCGACGGTTGCCGGCGATAGCGACGGTGGCGAGCTCCGGGGACGGCGGGGATGGAACGAGCGGACGACGGCGAGCACTCCGGTACCCGCAGCTTGTCGGGAGATGGCCGGACGGCGTCGCCCCCTTCGTCTCAGGCGGCGGCGCTCTTCGGGGGTTGACGTATCCGGCGACTCCGGCGAGCACTCGGGCTGGGAAAGGGCTGGGACGAGTCAGTGGAGTGCCACGAGCTCAATGGAGGTCTTGGCTGGGGCTGGGGTGGGCGGAGGCGAGCGAACGGAGCAGGGGCAGAGCGGCGGAGCTCCTCACCGGAGACGGAGAAGGAGGGCTCTCTGGCCTGCCCTGGCTCTACTGGTGATGATTGAGAGAGGGAGAGAGCGATGGGTGAGGAGAGACGAGGCCGGGGAGGGCCTTTTATAGGTGGGCGGAGGGTGGCCGAGCCAGATCCTGCCACGAGTGAGCTGGCATGGCGAGGACGGCGAGCTGGCCATCGTGGAGCGAGGGAGAGTGCTAGAGAGGTCAGGGGAGTTAAGGCGACGCGACGGCTCGACGGGAGGAAGAAGAGAGCCAGCGCGGCCACAGTGCCAGTACTGTGCCGCGCGTGGCGGCGCTTGACCGTGTCCGGCGAGGGCGCTGCCGACGACGGGAGACTTCCAGGTGAGCTAGGTGGATGTCGGGGAGGACGTGGGCGCTAAGGGACACGGTGAGGTGGCATGGTCACGAAGAACCGGCGAGGCCCGAGAGGGTTCAGTGCGCAGAGCGCGAGTTCTGCCCTGGCAGACGCGTGGTCACCGCGTGCATGGACGCTTGCGGCGCGCTCTGACCCGAACGATCATGTCTACGCGGTAGTCCTCTCAACCTGAGTCCTCCCTGTGCCTTTGGTTTGACAAGAGCTGGTCTGGACAGCTGGCTAGGTTCACTGGAAATTTCTGCACTGGAAATTTCTGGACAGCAACTTGGGCAGCAAGTTAAGGGAAAATGGCTAAAGTTTTGGGAGTGAAAGTTTGCCATGTTGGAATGTAGTAGGAAGGTTCATATGCTGGGGAAAATTCAGACCAAAAAGATTAGTGTAGAGCAGGGTTGCTTCACAACTGCCTCTCTGGTCCAGAAATCTTGCAGACGCAATGATGAAAGCGTTAGAAGAAAAGCTTGAACTAGAGATTTCAATTCCTAGAAAATTATATGATGAATGGGAACCCGCCATTAAAGTTAAAATTAAAAATTATGAGTGCAATGCTTTGTGTGATTTGGGTGCTAGCGTTTCCACAATTCCAAAATCTCTATGTGATGTGATAGGTTTTACCAATATAGATGAATGCTCCCTTAATTTGCATCTTGCGGATTCTACTATTAAAAAGCCTTTGGGAAGAATTAATGATGTGCTTATTCTTGCAAATAGAAATTATGTCCCCGTTGATTTTATTGTTCTTGATATTGAATGCAATTCTTCTTGCCCCATAATACTTGGTAGACCGTTCTTACGAACTATAGGTGTCGTTATTGATATGAAAGAAGGGAATATAAAATTTCAATTTCCATTAAAGAAGGGTATGGAGCATTTCCCTAGGAAGAAAATTAAAGAACCACATGAATCCATTATGAGGGCCACTTATGGAATCAACTTGAAAGATGACAACACTTGAGATTATGCATTATGCCTAGCTTGGGGCATAAAACAATAGCGCTTGTTGGGAGGCAACCCAATGAATAAAATAAAATTTTGTTATAAGTTTCTGTTATGGTGTGTTTTTACTGTCATGCTAATGGTATGATGGTGTTTTTGTGTTTTTAATTAGTGTTTGTGCCAAGTAAAGCCTTTACGATGATTTGGAAGATAGTATAATTGATGCTGTTTGAAAACAGAAAGTTTTGCGTCCAGTGCTGGAATTTTGTTTTTTCTCTGGAACATTAGAACGTTCTGATTTTTTTACAAAGTATTGGTATATGAATTGTCCACGTTTCCCTAATTTTTCAGAACTTTTGGAGTTACAGAATTATGACCATAAGTCAGATCTCTACAGACTGTTCTGTTTTTGACAGATTCTGGTTTTGACAGATTCTGTTTTTGATGCACTACTTGCTTGTTTTGATGAATCTATGGATTGTATCGAGGGGTATAAGCCATGGTGAAGTTAGAGTACAGTAGGTATAATGCAAAAAAAAATATGAATGGGTTTGCAACAGTACTTATAGTAGTGATTTATTTTGTTATACTAACGGATCTCACGAAGGTTTTGTTGAGTTTTGTGTGATTGAAGTTTTCAAGTTTTGGGTGAGATCACGATGGATGAAGGAATAAGGAGTAGCAAAAGCCTAAGCTTGGGGATGCCCAAGGCACCCCAAGGTAATATTCTAGGAAGACTCAAGCGTCTAAGCTTGGGGATGCCCCGGAAGGCATCCCCTCTTTCTTCTACCAACCATCGGTAATTTTACCTTGGAGCTATATTTTTATTCGTCACATGATATGAGTTTTGCTTGGAGCGTCTTGTATTATATGAGTCTTTGCTTTGTTTGCTTTTTAGTTTGTCACAATCATCTTTGCTGAACACACCTACCTTGGGAGAGCCACACGTTTATCATCATGATTTGTTAGAATACTCCATGTGCTTCACTTAAATTTTTTGAGCTAGGCAGTTGCTCTAGTGCTTCATTTAAATCTTATTGAGCATGGTGGTGGCTATATTTTGAAGAAATAAACTCTCATGCTTCACTTATATTATTTTGAGAGTTGATTAAAATTTTGAAGAAATAAACTCTCATGCTTCACTTATATTATTTTGAGAGTTGATTGAAATTTTGAAGAAATGAATTCTCATGCTTCACTTATATTATTTTGAGAATTGACAAGATTAACATTTTGAAGAAATGAATTCTCATGCTTCACTTATATTATTTTGAGAATTGTTAAGATTGAAATTTTGAAGAAATATTTGCACTCTCATGCTTCACTTAAATCTTTTTGAGAGTTGATGATAGTTATGGTAATTTGCACAAGATATGAATTTGGTCCCAAAGTGATGAATATTCAAGAGGGATATAGATAAAAACTTTCATATAGATCATTGGATATGATAAGTGTGATTCCTTGCAATAGTTTTGCGATATGGAGATGATGATATGTGAGTCATGTTAGTGAGTAATTGTGCTTTAGTAAAAATATTAGTGTTAAGGTTTGTGATTCCCTATGCAAGCACATTAAGTCAATAGTTATGCAATGAAGTTATATCCTACTTATGGTGCATTATTCGGTATTAGTTGTGTTCAATGCATGTTTATGACCGTTTTTGTTTTTTGGTTGGTTGCTTCTCAATCTTTTGCTAGCCTTCATTTGTACTAAGCGGAAATACTGCTTGTGCATCCAAAATCCTTAAACCCAGTTTTGCCATATGAGTCCACTATATATACCTATATGCGGTATTTCAATGCCGTTCCAAGTAAATTTGCGTGTGCCAACTCTAAATTTCAAAATAATTTTTCTGTTTTGTGTGCCCGTACCGCTCATGAAGCGGCAAGGGGTGGCCAATATTTTCCATGTTAGGTGTGTTATTCTCACGATGAGTGTTTATTCACTTGTCATTGCACGAGAGTATGGTTGGTAATAGGGATACCCAGTCCCGCATGAAATGAAATTAATAACAACAAAAATCCTTGGAAAGTGATGGTATGGAGGGCACCCGTGGATACGGCTAGCCATGGATTGTGAAAGAAATGGAGGAAAGGAAATAAACTTTACTTTCTGTTTGGGAACCACCTATGATGTGTCTAGCATGGAAAATATTGGGAATTCTCGGTCGTTTTCGTTGACAGGAAAAGCATGCCTCTTAAAATATTTTTATCTCTTTAATTTTAGCTTTGAGCTCTGGCACATTTGACAAATCTCTGCTTCCTTCTGTGAAGGGCCTATCTATTTACTTTTATGCAAATTTTATTTTATTTGAGTCTCCATCTTCTCTTACAAAAGCACCAACTAGAGAGCACTATTGTCATACTTGTGCATTGGATGTAGCTAATATTCGAGTGTGTTTCATGAATGGATCAATGATTGAGCATAATGGGCTAGGGATAACTTTCTTTAGCGTGGATATTTTGAAAGACATGGTTGCTTGTTAGTATGCTTGAGTATCTATGTTTTCATGTCAAACTATAGACTATTGCTTTGAATCATACAAGTCCAATGTCCATGCTACAAAAGAAAAGAATATGTGATGAATATGTTAGGCAGCATTCCACATCAAAAATTCTGTTTTTATCATTTACCTACTCGAGGACGAGCAGGAATTAAGCTTGGGGATGCTGATACGTCTCCAATGTATCTATAATTTTTTATTGTTCCATGCTGTTATAATATCAATCTTGGATGTTTTTATGATCATTTACAACAATTATATATCATTTTTGGAGACTAACCTATTAACTTAGTGCCCAGTGCCAGTTGTTGTTTTCTGCCCTGTTTTTGTTTTACAAAAAATCAATACCAAACAAAGTCCAAATTCCACGAAACTTTTTAGAGATTTTTTATTGGACAAGATAAACACTAGAAGCTTCGGGAGGAGGCCAGAAGACCCCTGTGGGGCCCACGAGCCACCAGGGCGTGCCTGGGGGGGTGGGGGGGCAGGCGCGCCCTGGTGCCACGTGGGGCCCACAGAGCTCCATTTGACCTAATTCCAGCACTATAAATTCTAGAAAAATTAGAAACCCTCAGGGGATTCCACAAAATACTTTTTACGCCGCTGCAAGCTTCTGTTCCAGAGAGATCCAATCTGGGGTCCTTCTCCGGTAATCTGCCGGAGGGGGAATCGATCACGGAGAGGCTCTACATCAACCTTGCTGCCTCTCCGATGCTGCGTGAGTAGTTTACCACAGACCTTCGGGTCCATAGTTAGTAGCTAGATGGCTTCTTCTCTCTTTTTGATCTTCAATACAATGTTCTCCTTGATGTTCTTGGAGATCTATCCGATGTAATCTCTTTTTGCGGTGTGTTTGTTGGGATCCGATGAATTGTGAGTTTATGATCAGATTATCCATGAAATTATTTGAGTCTTTGCTGCACTCTTTTATGCATGATTATTATAGCCTCGTATTTCTTCTCTGATCTATTGATTTGGTTTGGCCAACTGAGTTGATTTATCTTGCCATGGGAAGAGGTGCTTTGTAGTGGGTTCGATCTTGCGGTGCTCAATCCCAGTGACAGAAAGGGACATGACACGTATGTATCGTTGCTACTAAGGGTTAAAAGATGGGGTTTATTCATACGTGAGTTTATCTTGTCTACATCATGTCATCGTTCTTAAGGCATTACTCCGTTCTTTATCGGACTTAATACACTAGATGCATGCTGGATAGCGGTCGATGTGTGGAGTAATAGTAGTAGATGCAGGCAGGAGTCGGTCTACTAATCTTGGACGTGAAGCCTATATACATGATCATTGCCTTGGATATCGTCATGATTATTTGCTTTTCTATCAATTGCCCAACAGTAATTTGTCTACCCACCGTATGCTATTTTCTCGAGAGAATCCTCTAGTGAAAACTATGGCCCCCCGGGTCTATCTAAATCATATTACTAAAACCCTAAAAATATTGCTGCCATCTTTCTTTCTTTATTTTATTTTGTATTTTTGTTTCAATCTATCACATACAATTTAATCTTGCAATTTACCGCTGAGAGATTGACAACCTCTCGTTTGCGTTGGGTGCAAGGGTTTGTTGTTTGTGTGCAGGTACTGCTAACGAGGTGTTGTGTGATTCTCCTACTGGTTCGATAACCTTGGTTTCATAACTGAGGGAAATACTTATCTCTACTGTGCTGCATCATCCCTTCCTCTTCGGGGAAAATACCAACGCAAGCTACAAGTAGCAGGGCTCTTTTTTTATCCTCACTGGGACAATGCTCAAATAATGATGATCATCACACTTTTATTTACTTACAACTCAAAAATTACAACTCGATACTAGAACAAATATGACTCTATATGAATGCCTCTGGCAGTGTACCAGGATGTGCAATGATACTAGCGTACATGTATGAAAAATATGAACGGTGGCTGAGCCACAAATACTATGTCAGCTATATGATCATGCAAAGCAATATGACAATGATGATGTGTGTGATAATAAATGGAACGGTGGAAGTTTCATGGCAATATATCTCGGAATGGCTATGGAAATGCCATAATAGGTAGGTATGGTGGCTGTTTTGAGGAAGATATAAGGAGGCTTATGTGTGATAAAGCGCATCATATCACGGGGTTTGAATGCACGGTACTGAAGAGGCTAGCAAATTGCGAAAAGGTGAGAGTGCGTATAATCCATGAACTCTCATTAGTCATAAAGAACTCACATACTTATTGTGAAAGTTTATTAGCCCTCGTAGCAAAGTACTACTACGCATGCCCCTAGGGGGAGGTTCGTAGGAGTTAACCATCGCGCGCCCCTGACCGCCATGCAAAGGAAGACAATCAAGAATAAATCATGCTCCAACTTCTTAGCATAACGACAGACCATACGTGCATGCTTCAGGAATCACAAACCTTAACACCAATATTCTTACTAAACCACAATTATCTACTAGTACCTCCCACATATTACCATCTTAATATCACAAAACTATTGCAAGGAATCAAACTTATCATATTCAGTGATCTACATTAAAGTTTTTATTATATCCCTCTTGAACACCTATCATATTAGGACCAAATTCATAACCCGTGCATATTACCATTGCTATTTATTAGACTCTCAAAAAGATATAAGTGAAGCATGAGAGTGCAACTATTTCTTTAAAATATAACCACCGCTGTGCTCTAAAAGATATAAGTGAAGCACTAGAGCAACTGCCTAGGTCAAAAGATATAAGTGAAGCACATAGAGTATTTTAACAAATCACGAATAATGTGTGTCCCTCTCAAAAAGGTGTGTTCAGCAAAGATGATTGTGGCAAACTAAAAAGCAAACAAATAAAATAAAACTATGGCATAAGACGCTTCAAGTAAAACACATATCATGTGATGAATAAAAATATAGCTCCAAGTGATATACCGATAGATTGTAGACGAAAGAGGGGATGCCATCCAGGGCATCCCCAAGCTTGGACGCTTGAGTCTTCCTTGAATATTACCTTGGGGTGCCTTGGGCATCCCCAAGCTTAGGCTTTTGCTGCTCCTTATTCCTTCATCCATCGTGGTCTCACCCAAAACTTGAAAACTTCAGCAAACAAAACTCAACAGAAACCTCGTGAGATCCGTTAGTATAACAAAGAAATCTTAAACTTTAGGTACTGTTATAAATTGATTCATATTTAATATTGGAATAATGCTACTGTACTCCAACTTCCCCATGGCTTATACCCCCCGATACAATCCATAGATTCATCAAAATAAGCAAACTATGCAACAAAAACAGAATCTGTCTAAAACAGAACAGTCTGTAAAGATCTATTTAAAAGCCATACTTATGTAACTATAAAATTCTGAAAAATTAGGACAACGTAAACAATTCATACACAAATACTGTGTAAAAAATTCAGAATTAGCAGGCTCCAGTACAGAACCAAAAATCTAGCACTGGACTCAAAACTTTCTGTTTTTAAACAACATCAATCATACTATCATCCAAATCATCCCAAAGGCATTACTTGGCACAAACACTAATTATATGATAAAAACACAATCATAACAGAAGATAAAATTGTGTGAAACAAGAAAATAAAAATTGCAATAAAGATAAATATTCGGTTGCCTACCAACAAGCGCTATTGTTTTATGCCCCTAACTAGGCATAATGCATAGTTTCAAGTGTTATCATCCTTCGAATTAATTCCATAGGTGGCCCTCATAATAGATTCATATGGTGGCTTAATTCTCTTTCTAGGGAAGTGTTCCATCCCTTTCTTTAATGGAAATTTAAATCTTATATTAACTTCTTTCATATCAATTATAGCACCTATGGTTCGTAGGAAAGGCCTACCAAGTATGATAGGACAAGATGGATTGCATTCAATATCAAGCACAATAAAATCCATTGGTACATAATACCTATTTGCAAGAATAAGCACATCATTTATTCTACCCAATGGTTTTTTAATAGTGGAATCCGCTAGATGTAAATTAAGGGAACACGCATCCATATCGGTGATACCTAGCATGTCACATAAAGATTTTGGTATAGCAGAGATGCTAGCACCTAGATCACACAAAGCATTGCATTCATAATCTTAAATTTTAACTTTAATAGTAGGTTCCCATTCATCATGTAATTTTCTAGGTATTGATACTTCCAACTCAAGCTTTTCTTCATGCGCTTTTAGCATAGCTTCTACAATATGTTTAGTAAAAGCTTTATTATGTTCATAAGCATTAGGAGAATTAATCATGGATTGTAACAAGGAAATACATTCAACTAAAGAGCAATTATCATAATTAAAGTCCTTGTAACCCAAAGTAGTGGGCACATAACTATTTAAAGTTTTGACCTCTCGAAACCCACTTTTATCATTTTCATCAATAAGATCATCACCCTCCAAATAATTGGGACGCCTTCTAGTTAAAGTTGACTCATCTTCAGTCCCTTTTTCATCAAATTTAATATTACTAAATAAAGATTCAATAGGTGAGACACCAATCATTTTAATATCTTCATCTTTATTATGATAAAAACTGGGTGGAATAGCCTTTTCTAGGAATTCTCGCTTAGCTCTCAACTAGCGGTTCTTTCTTTACTTTCATTAATGGAGACATGGATAGCTTTAATAGACTCATTTATATCATGCTTGGGTGGCAAAATTTTCATTCTCTCCCAAGATTATGCAACATGTTCATGCTCAAGTTGCTTAAAATTCATAATTTGATTTCTGAAAGAAATAATATTAGCGGGAGGAAATATTTGGCAATAAAAGCATCCTTACACTAATCCCAAGAATCAATACTATTTCGAGGCAAGGATGAAAGCCAAGTTTTAGCACGATCTCGTAGTGAGAATGGAAATAATTTAAATTTAACAATATCATTATCAACATCTTTCTTCTTTTGCATATCACAAAGTTCAACGAAAGTATTTAGATGGGATGCAGCATCTTCATTAGGACTACCAGAAAATTGTTCTTTCATAACAAGATTCAACAAAGCAGCATTAATATCACATGATTCCGCACTAGTGGCGGGAGGAGCAATTGGAGTACTAATAAAATCATTATTATTAGTATTGGAAAAGTCACACAATTTAGTGTTTTCTTGAGACATAGCGACAAAGCAAGCAAACTAGCAAACAAGCGAAAAAATATTTTTGTGATTTTTGTAAAATTGTTTTAGAAGTGGGGGAGATGAAAACGAGAGGCAAATGCAAGTAAAAAGGCAAATAAAAATAAGAGCAAGTAGATGATAGTTTATGCGAAGGTACTTGATAGGTTTTGGTGATGTCTCCCCGGCAACGGCGCCAGAAATTCTTCCTTCTACTAGTGATCTGCGTTGGGATTTCCCCGAAGAGGAGAGGATGATGCAGTACAATAGAGATAAGTATTTCCCTTAGTTAAGAACCAAGGTTATCAATCCAGTAGGAGAACCACACAGAACCTCGTTAGCAGCACCTACACACACAAAAGCTAATACTTGCACCGAACGCAAACAAGAGGGTTGTCAATCCCCTTGGCGGTTACTTGCAAGGATTAATTCTGATAGTGATAGATAGATAAAGTAAATTGCAAAACAAAATAAAATAAATAAAATTGCAGCAAGGTATTTTTGATTTTGTATATGATAGATAAATGACCCGGGGGCCATAGTTTTCACTAGAGGCTTCTCTCTCGAACGCATAGCATACAGTGGGTAAACAAATTACTGTTGGGCAATATATAGAAAAGCGCATAGTTATGATGATATTCAAGGCAATGATCATGTATATAGGCATCATGTTTGAGACAAGTAGACCGACTCCTGCCTACATCTACTACTATTACTCCACCCATCGACCGCTATCTAGCATGCATCTAAGGTATTAAGTTAATGAAAACAGAGTAACGCCTTAAGCAAGATGACATGATGTAGACAAAGTAAATTCAAGCAATATGATTAAACCCCACCTTTTTATCCTTAATGGCAACAATACAAATACGTGGCTTATCCCTTTTTGTCACTGGGATGGAGCACCGCAAGATTGAACCCATCACAAAGCACCTCTCCCATTGCAAGATAAATCAATCTAGTTGGCCAAACCAAACGGATAGATCGGAGAGAAATACAAAGCTATAACAATCATGCATAAATAAGTTCAGAAAAGACTCAAATATTTCTCCTGAATAATCTGATCATAAACCCACAATTCATCGGATCCCAACAAACACACCATGTAGGACCGAAAGTATGTCTAGAGGGGGGGTGATTAGACTACTTGACCAAATAAAAATCTATCCTTTTCCCAATTTTAGTTGTGGGCAGATTTTAGCAAGAACGCGATCGGAGATTTCAAACGCAATGAAGACACGATGATTTTTGGCGTGGTTCCGATAGGTGGTGTTATCGTAGGTCCACGTTGATGGAGACTTCAACCCACGAAGGGTAACGGCTGCGCGAGTCCAGGGAGGGCTCCACCCACGAAGGGTCCACAAAGAAGCAACCTTGTCTATCCCACCATGGCTTACGTCCACGAAAGACTAGCCTCACTCGGGTAGATCTTCATGAAGTAGGCGATCTCCTTGCCCTTACAAACTTCTTGGTTCAACTCCACATCATGTCGGAGGCTCCCGAGCGACACCTAACAAATCTAGGAGATACCACTCTCCAAAAGGTAATAGACGGTGTGTTGTTGATGAACTCCTTGCTCTTGTGCTTCAAATGATAGTCTCCCCAACACTCAACTCTCTCTCACAGATTTGGCTATGGTGGAAGAAGGATTTGAGTGGAAAGCAACTTGGGAAGGCTAGAAATCAAGGTTCAAATGGTAGGAATGGAATCTCTTGATCTCAACACATGAGTAGGTGGTTCTCTTTCAGAAAATGTATGGTGGAAGTGTAGGCACCTTCTGATGGCTCTCCTTTCTGAGGAAGAGGGGGTGGAGGGGTATATATAGCCTCCACACAAAATCCAACTGTTACACACTTTTGACCCAACTCGGTGGCACCGATCAGAAATCTTGGTGGCACCGACCTGTGTAAAAGATATGAACGTTAGGAATCTCGGTGGGACCGACTGGAACAACTCGGATGGACCGATGTGCAATGGTTAGGGCAAACATCGTCTCGGTTGCACCGATTGCATCAACTCGGTGGGACCGAAGTGAAGCAATAAGGCAACAGAGAGTTGGCAAGCCATCTCGGTGGTACCGATTGCATTTCTTGGTGGGACCGAAATAATTGCAACAAGTAACAGAGAATTGGCAAGGCCATCTCGGTGGGACCGAGATCCATATCGGTGGATCCGATTTGTTAGGGTTTTGGCAGTGGCTAAGTCCAAATGAACTCAGTGGCTCCAGATAGGAAAGATTCGGTGGGGCCGAGTTGGAATGTAGGTTTTGGACATATTTGGATGGAGAAAGTGGTTGAGGATTTTGGAGCACTGTCACTAAGCACTTGAGCAAAAAGACCATTAAGCAACACCTCATCCCCTTTTAATAGTATTGGCTTTCCTATGGACTCAATGTGATCTTGGATCACGTAACAAAAATGTAGAGTCTTGAGCTTTTGTCAATCCATGTTCTTAGCATTTTGAGGGTCCACATCTCTAGTCCTTGCCATGCCAATCATTGAACATCCTGAAATATTTATCTTGAATGGATATTAGTTCAATGAGATATATGTTGTTATGAATTACCAAAACCACCCGGGGATTAGTTGCACTTTCAATCTCCCCCTTTTTGGTAATTGATGACAACATATATATCAAAGCTTTGACAAATGATTAAATGAATGAAGTACATCGTCGCTTTGAGAAGTATGTGATAAGCAAGAGCTCCCCCTAAATTTGTGCATTATTAAAAATTTGCGTTTGAATGCAAATGCACAATCAATTAGGATCATGGGTCACTCTTCCATGTCACATACAACTTGGTGGAGCGCGCAAAATGATATGAATGGAATAGTTAGCACTCATCACCAAAAACACAAGTGAATGATCATACAAAGATAATGATAAGGATAAGAATTAAGCATCACATGAAGCATAGTATGATCAATCACACACAAAGTATCTCACAGGCACATCACATAGTATCTCATAAGCACATCAAACCAAAGTAGCCAAAACCAAATAGACGCAACAACTCAAGAAAAATCAACGAGCAAAAGCGAGACACACTCTCTCTCGAAGCCTAATGATCTATACAAATTCTCCCCCTTTGGCAACAAGTACCAAAAAGTTCGAATAGGTATAGAGCTATACGTCTCTCTAGGCACGATCCTCGGCAGCTCCTGAAGGTGATCTCTGGCTGGCAGCTCCGGTGTGCGTAGATGGCGTTGAGAGAAGTGCATCCATGAAGGCTTCAGTTGACGTCCGCTGGGCTGGTGGAGTAGAAACTGGAGGTGTCACTGTAGCAACAATAGCAGGTGCAGAAACTGTAGTCCTCGTATCTGCATCAGGCACTGCAGCAGACCTGGGTGCCCTAGGCACTTTCTGGAACCTGTCAGTCATTGGTCTGCCATCTCCACTGTCCTCAGCAGCAGCTTTGGCTATGTCAACATCATCTCTAAGTTTCTCCACAATAGTCTGTACCTCAGTGATTTTCACATCAAGATCATAAATCTTAGACTCGACTATCCGCTCTAGGCTTGCCTGGTTCTTGGTGAGGTTGGCCGGACTTCGCTCAATCCTCAGGGTGGCTTCCAGCAGATAAGTCATTTGATCATTCTTGGACTTGAGGTTAGCAATAGGTGCATTGGTATGAGAGGCCTTCTGAGCTTCTTTTGCTGCTGCAGCTACCCGAATCTTCTCTTGAGCTTGGGCAGATGTAGGGTGTGAAGGGTCCATCACCACTACATTGTCCTCGAACTCTGGACGTAATGGGAGATGCTCACGATCAAGTAGATATGTGCTCGTTCCAACCTTGGAGTTGATGAGCATCTGAATGTGTGGAGCATATCCACAAGATCTCTTCTAGTCAGCTGCGGTTCTCTTGATTGTTTCAACAATAAGGCTCATAACTTTGAATTTCTGCGGTGTGTCAAACAAGTGCAGCAGGCTGATGGAGTGGCCACGTATCATCTTGTCATCTCCAGACTTGGGCAACAGAGTGTACCTCAAGATTGTATTGGTGGTGGCCAAACCAGGCAGTAAGTGCTTCACAGAACCAAGCTTGTGAGTCTCAATGTCTTTCTCTGGAATTTCTGTGTACATATTAGCCATGGAATTGTGGTCCATCTTGAGCTTGGCATATATATCAATATCGTCTTCTTCTTCCTTTGGAGCTTCAAGAAGATTAGCCCGCTCAGAGATGGTTGACTGGTATTTGGATCCCTCAGTCATCCACACAACTCTGCCATCTGGATAAAAATGAGCTGTAGAATAGAATTGCATGATCATCTCATCATTCCATTTGGTAAGCTTCTTCCCAACAAAATCATCAACACCTGTAATTCTGAAGTTCTCATGAACATGGGGGAAATAGTCTTCATTTGCATCAATGTACTTCCAATCCACCCATTTCATATCACTGACAATAGGCTTCTTATCTAGCAGCACAGTTTCATAGAAATCATGTTGCTCTCTAGTGTGGAAGTGGTAATCACACGCAGTCCTCCTCCTTGCAGCATATGGATCAGTCAATCTCCACTGACGCAATCCTTTGTCCTTTCTGAGCATCATGTTCTCTGTAACCGGATGAGCATTATCATGATCTGGAATCTTTGGCTTCAACTTCCTGAGCACTAGTGGCTCTTCATTAGCATCAACTTCACGCACTGGGGCCTTGTACTTCTCAGCAGCAGGTATGTTTCTTGTTGATCTCTTGGGTGCTGGAGCTTTGGGCTTGGACTTGGTGGGGGCAGTAGACCTCATAGCATCAGACATGAGCTTCTGAGTCTTGGCAGGAGGTGCATCAGCTGCTGGTTCCTCCTCCTCCTCCTCCTCCTCATCAATCATGGAGGGTTTGCCCACAACATAAGCTATTGTCTTCCTTGCCCTCTTCTTCTTCTTTCCTGCAGCTGCTGGCTCTGAGTCACTTGACTCCTCAAGTGTAAATGTCATGCTTTTCCTTTTAACTTTCTTCACAACAGATTTGTCCTTGGCAGCAGGTCTTGTGCTAGCAGTTCTGCCATACTCCTTAGCAATCACTTTCTTCTTCTTTGATGTGGCCTCACTAGCTACAAAATCCTCATCCTCATCATCTGAGGTTCTCTACTTCCTAGTTTTGGTGGCTGCTTTTGGAAGATCAGGAGAACTTCTCTCACCTTCATAAAAACTTTCCTCAGGACTTGATCCTTCACTGAGATCTACATGTTGTTCTGACATATTCTGACTATCACTTGCATCTGACATCTTGCAAAGCTGACCCTGTGAATAGATGGGTATGGGCAGAGTAGATGAGTCATCACAAAAAGCAGATATTTTTCAAGAAAATTGAGTTCAAATCTTAGTTTCAAGTTTTCACAGAAGGCATTTAGGATCCACCGAGTTGATCATCTCAGTGATACCGAAGCACTCAACAAAAACATAACACTCCATTTCGGTTAGACCGAGATATGGTTCGGTGTCTCCGAGATGCTAGGGTTTCACTGAGACTTTACCTTCGGTCTCACCGATTCGTACAACTCGGTGGCACCGAGACGTACTAGTGCAATGGCCAGGGCCAAATCGGTGACTCCAAAAATCTCAAATCGGTCGGTCCGAGATGCTTTCGGCGGAAACTTAAACATAAAAGTTTTGCTCGCAACTAATCTATGGAAATTGTAGTGTAAAAGAAGGTTTCAATCCGTGGCAAGAATAATGGCAATCCATCCGTGCATTGAATCAGAATTTGAGCACAAAGGGGGTTGAATCTCACCCTAACTTGGTAGAGATCCTCTACGGCGGCAACGGCGGGGAAGATTCCCGTTGACGGCGACGGATTCCGGCGGCGAGGGCTCGCAGGAGACAAGGGCGACGATCCAAAGACCAAGGCGACGGTAGCAACGGGTTGCGGGAACGAAAAGGTTTGAGAAATTTCAATCGTTCGGGCCCGCGGAGTATATATACCCGTGTGCTGTCGGTGGCTCCGAGTTGAACAACTCGGTGGCACCGATATGTGTAACTACAAGCAGTATAGCACATCGGTGGCGCCAAAATGGTTCAACTTGGTGACACTGAGATGGAAACCTAGATCAATCAAACTGTTTCGGTGAGTCCGAATAGGAGTGGATTGGTCACGCCGAAACAAATTTGAAGGTTTTGGAGGTTCAGCCCTTTTAGATCGGTGGCTCTGAGTGCTCCTCACCCGGAGGGTCCGAAAATGACTTGTTCAATTTTTGTGATGTAGCAAGAATAGAGTTTGAGACAAGAAAGCATATATAGCTAGAGAAGGTACTTAGGCATTCTTGTACATCCACTTGGCCAGAAAAACCAAGACAATCAAAACAACAAATGGATGTCCTTGAATGAACAAAACATGCAAACCAACATGCTCACACAATAAGATAGCAAATGAAATATGTGTCAAACATGCACAACCAATTCTAGCATCTATCAAGCAATTGGCGATGACTAGGTCATCTATATATGAGTATATTGACTTAGGAGTCAAATGAGAACATTTGATCATAGGTCATACTCATCGTTTAAGCACAAGTGGGGTTGCCACTTTTACATAAAGCATTAATGTGTTCACACCATTAGAGTTGCTTTAGCTCAATTTTTAGAGCAAAGCTCCCCCTAGATGTGATATCCCCCCAAAGAGGGACGGACTAACCTTGGGTTTTGTCGATGATGACTTCATGTAGATGTTGAAGATGTGGATGCTCAATGTTGATGTAGACCATCAAGAGTTGGGGGCAATCCTTGGAGTTTTGCACTTTCAATACCTACATGGGTTAGTCCCACACAAGGAACATACAAGGATATCCATAGACATAGAGTGAAATACATATATGATGGTGTCCATGAATGCATTGAATACCTTATCCCTTGCCTTACCAACAAGAGGGTTTGTGACTCCATGAACTAGTGCAAGATGTTGAAGTTGGTTGCACAAGTTCTTGCCATAAATGAATGTGAGTGAAGTTTGTTGGCGGAGTCACCCTCAAGAACTCTCTAGTTCTTCTTCTTTTGGACCCACATCAACTTGATGGGAATCCTTGGAGTTGTAGTAGCACTTGATGAAGTAGAACTTGATGAAGTCTTGGGAACCCACTTGACCGAGGCTTGCGGAGCTTCTTCAAATGAATCAATCTCTTCTTGAAACTTGTCCTTGCCTTTTAACTTGTGGTCTTATGGTGGAAGATCATCTTGAGCTTGTATTCCCTTGAAGGAAGTAGGATCATACTTCTCCTGTTGAGGAACGAACTTCGTCTTGGGGTATTGATCTTCTTCCCACTCAACTCCATTGGCATTGAAGTTTCGTTCAAAACCAACACCTTGGTTCTTCCGGTGCCTTCCTTGCTTGCGCACAATTTCCTCAAATTGCTTACTCCCGGCAAGGCTCTTGTAGACACATTTTTCTATAATTCCTTTCAATAGATTGTTTTCTTGCTCAAGTGTAACTTGGCTAAGAGAATCATTAGTGGAATCAATAGAACTACTGGAAGCAACAACATTGGATATAGCATTGTTATTGTTACTACTAGAGGTAGAACCCTTTTTACCCTTGTTACTAGTTTGCTTAGGTTTAACTTGTGGCATAAAGGTAGACAAGAGTAAACGTTTGGGAAGATATGAAGAACTCTTCTTTCGAAGATCATCATTGATAGCTTTAAGAAACTCATGCTCTTGCTCTAAATTTAGCTTCTCGAAACATAGCTTCTCATGAGTTCTTAGAAGTTCTCTATGATCCTCTTTGAGTTGTTTCATGAGCTAACTTAAGAGCATTTAGTTCTTTAATTAGACGCTCAATCTCCTTCATAGCATTGTCACTCGTTTCCTCTTGACTATCATGATTACTAGCATTTTCATTATAGCTCACATCACTAGCCTTATCAACAAGTAAATCATCATCACCAAGCAAATCATCTTCATCACTATTGAAATCAAGATACTCGGGGTGTGATACCTTGGGGCCTTTTGCCATGAAGCATCTTCCAATTCCTTCATTTGGTGAATCAAAGAGATCATAGGATTTGGATGCCACAAGAGCAAGTCCGGCAACACCTTCATCTTGACTATAGTCGGAGTTGGAGTGATAACTTCTCTCGGAGTGGTTGTCAGAGTCGGAACCAGAAATCCATTCACCAACATAAGCTTGATGTCTTCTTCTTGTGTAGCTCTTTGATGACTTGTCCTTCCTTTCAGAATCCTTGCTTCTTCGAGAGGGTCTTCGTTCATAACGATCATCTCTACTCCTTCTCTCCTTATGAGGTGATTCATCTCTTCTATATCTTCCTCTTGGTGATTCGTCTCTTTTCTTGTAGGGAGCCGTACACTCATTGGAATAGTGTCCGGGTTTTCCACAATTGCAACAATTTCGGTCACGACTTGACGATCTTCTCTCATAGTGTCTTGAGCTAGAGCTTCTTTCTTTCTTTTCCTTTGTTCTTGTAAAACTTGTTGAATCTTTTCACCATTAGGCTTATCTCTTCATTGGATACTATCTTGTCACTTGAAGTTGTTGGAGCATTGGTTGAAGCTTTGTAAGCACCACTTGATTTACTATGTAGCTCCTCTTTGTCCTTGAGTGACATTTCATGAGCAACAATCCTTCTAATGACTTCCGTGGGCTTGAGATCTTTGTAATTGGGCATCATTTGGATCAATGTGCAAACGGTATCATATTTTCCATCCAAAGCTCTAAGGATCTTCTTGATGATGAATTTGTCGGTCATCTCTTCACTTCCTAAGCCGGCAATCTCATTTGTGATGAGAGCAAGCCTAGAGTACATTTCGGCGACTCCTTCACCATCCTTCATCTTGAACTTGTCAAGTTGACTTTGAAGCATATCCAACTTAGATTCCTTGACGGACTCGGTACCCTCATGCATATCAACCAAAGTATCCCAAATTTCCTTTGCATTCTCGAGGCGGCTGATTTTGTTGAATTCCTCGGGGCACAAACCGTTGAAGAGAATGTCACAAGCTTGAGCGCTGTATTGCAACATCTTCAATTCTTCCACGATTGCTTCACGATCCGGCTCTTTGCCATCCTCAAAGAATTCACCTTGCAAGCCAACACGAACAACAGCCCAAACGGCGGGGTTATGACAAAGTATATGCATTTTCATCTTATGTTTCCAACTAGCAAAGTTTGTACCATCAAAATATGGACCTCTACGGTGATAATTACCCTCACTAGACGCCATACTCTCCTAGGTTGTGAAACCAAGGCTATGATCACCAAAGCAATGGAAATCAAGGCTTACGGAGACCAAAGCTCTGATACCACTTGTAGGATCAAAAGTATGTCTAGAGGGGGGTGATTACACTACTTGACAAATAAAAATCTATCATTTTCCCAATTTTAGTTGTGGGCAGATTTTAGCAAGAACGCGATCGGAGATTTCAAACACAATGAAGACACGATGATTTTTGGCGTGGTTCCGATAGGTGGTGCTATCGTATGTCCACGTTGATGGAGACTTCAACCCACGAAGGGTAACGGCCGCGCGAGTCCACAGAGGGCTCCACCCACGAAGGGTCCACGAAGAAGCAACCTTGTCTATCCCACCATGGCTTACGTCCATGAAGGACTAGCCTCACTCGGGTAGATCTTCACGAAGTAGGCGATCTCCTTGCCCTTACAAACTTCTTGGTTCAACTCCACATCATGTCGGAGGCTCCCAAGCGACACCTAACCAATCTAGGAGACACCACTCTCCAAAAGGTAATAGACGGTGTGTTGTTGATGAACTCCTTGCTCTTGTGCTTCAAATGATAGTCTCCCCAACACTCAACTCTCTCTCACAGATTTGGCTATGGTGGAAGAAGGATTTGAGTGTAAAGCAACTTGGGAAGGCTAGAAATCAAGGTTCAAATGGTAGGAATGGAATCTCTTGATCTCAACACATGAGTAGGTGGTTCTC
Organism: Elymus sibiricus; assembly: GCA_039707655.1. NCBI lineage: Eukaryota > Viridiplantae > Streptophyta > Magnoliopsida > Poales > Poaceae > Elymus > Elymus sibiricus. The sequence goes on from CM077676.1 coordinate 315,478,062, forward strand.
TTTCAGAAAATGTATGGTGGAAGTGTAGGCACGTTCTGATGGCTCTCCTTTCTGAGGAAGAGGGGTGGAGGGGTATATATAGCCTCCACACAAAATCCAACCGTTACACACTTTTGACCCAACTCGGTGGCACCGATCAGAAATCTCGGTGGCACCGACCTGTGTAAAAGATATGAACGTTAGAAATCTCAGTGGGACCGACTGGAACAACTCGGATGGACTGATGTGCAATGGTTAGGGCAAACCTCGTCTCAGTGGCACCGATTGCATCAACTCGGTGGGACTGAAGTGAAGCAATAAGGCAACAGAGAGTTGGCAAGCCATCTCGGTGGTACCGATTGCATTTCTTGGTGGGACCGAAATAATTGCAACAAGTAATAGAGAGTTGGCAAGGCCATCTCGGTGGGACCGAGATCCATATCGGTGGATCCGATTTGTTAGGGTTTTGGCAGTGGCTAAGTCCAAATGAACTCGGTGGCTTCGGATAGGAAAGATTCGGTGGGGCCGAGTTGGAATGTAGGTTTTGGACATATTTGGATGGAGAAAGTGGTTGAGGATTTTGGAGCACTGTCACTAAGCACTTGGGCAAAAAGACCATTAAGCAACACCTCATCCCCTTTCAATAGTATTGGCTTTCCTATGGACTCAATGTGATCTTGGATCACTTAACAAAAATGTAGAGTCTTGAGCTCTTGCCAATCCATGTTCTTAGCATTTTGAGGGGTCCACATCTCTAGTCCTTGCCATGTCAATCATTGAACATCCTGAAATATTTATCTTGAATGGACATTAGTTCAATGAGATATATGTTGTTATGAATTACCAAAACCACCCAGGGATTAGTTGCACTTTCACACCGCAAAAGAAGATTACATCGAATAGAACTCCAAGAACATCGAGGAGAACATTGTATTGAAGATCAAAGAGAGAGAATAAGCCATCTAGCTACTAGCTATGGACCCGTAGGTCGGTGGTAAACTACTCACACATCATCGGAAGGGCAGCAAGGTTGATGTTGAAGCCCTCCGTGATCGATTCCCTCTCTGGCAGATTACCGGAAAAGGCCTCCAGATGGGATCACGGAAGAACAGAGGCTTGCGGCAGCAGAATTTTTTTCTTCTCTGTCTCTCTGGTATAATGGGAATATTTTGGAATTTATAGCGCTGGAATTAGGTCAAGAGGTGCCACGAGGGGCCCACAAGCCTGGGGGGCGCGCCTACCCCCCTGGGCGTGCCCTCCGGGCTTATTGCTCCCTCGGGACTCGTCTGGTCTTCTCCGGAAGCTTCTAGGGTCCTTTCTGGTCCAGAAAAAATTAATCCAAAGTTTTTTCTTTGTTTGGACTCCGTTTGATAATGATTTTCTGAAAAGGCAAAAACAGGCAAAAAACAGCATGTGGCACTGGGCACTAGGTTAATAGGTTAGTCCTAAAAAATGATATATAATGGCATATAATTGCATATAAAACATCCAAGATTGATACTATAATAGCATGGAACAATCAAAAATTATAGATACGTTGGAGACGTATCACGGTGCCATACCAATTGACTCAAACATAGGTGGCTTCGGCCAATTCCCCCTCCTTGAGAGGTGTTTATTCGAGTTGGTTCTATTTGGTTTTATCTAGTCTTTAGGACTTTGTTTGTGCTTTGAGTCACTCCAAGTTTGCTCTCTTTTGTTTGTTCTTTTGAACTTGGGGTGTCTGTTCCCATTTGCTGGTCTTTGTGTCTCCAACCCAAGCCTTCTCATCTACAACCTCTCCTAGTTGCATAAGCCACCATCCTTAATCCTCTCTTGGCATGTTCTGTCCCTACGGCGGTACTACAGCTGGGTCTGGGGCAGAACTACCGCTACAGCCCACGGTACTAATGCTGGAGCGGTACTACCCGGCCTCCTGCCGCGCAGTAGTACCGGGGCGGTACTACCCCTCCTTCGAGCGGTACTACCACTCTGTAGTGCGTGTGGGGTTATGAGTCGGGCAGAGGGAGTTCTAACTCCCCCATACGCATTCATCTCTCTCTATCTCCCCACTCTCTCTCTCTCTCCTAGCGACGAATCTGCCCCGGCGGCCGCCGCCAGACTGCCGTTTCTGGACTGTCTTCCATGATTTCGACCGGTGGGATCGTTCCCCATCCTCTCCTCTTGCCATGGAAGCCGGTATTGCCCCCGTTTTCCTCTCCTACGGTTCTCTCTTTTGAATCTAGGTTCTAGGGCAATACATGTTGCATTTGTCGATTTTTGGCTAAATCGGGGCATGAGTAGGATGTGGAAGACTGCTAGAATAGGAGAATCGAAGTTTGGTGGGAAATTTTTTGAATTTGACACCTCCGGTAATACCGGATCTTGCCGCGGTGGTAGTTGTTCCGCCTCGAGCGGTACTACCGCTGCAAAGTAGCGGTAATACCGTTTTGAGCTTTGAGCTGTCAAGTTATTTCGGGTAGCTCTCTGTTGGTTTCGTAACATTTGAGAATTTATAGAAGTGGAATTAGGACAAACGGAGCCTCGAGGGGCCCACAAGGCAACAGGGCGCACCCCCCTAGGCGCGCCGGGTTGCCTTGCCGTCTCCTCGTACATCCTCTGGTCTCCTCCCAAAGCTTCTAGTGTCTCTTATGTCCAGAAAAAAATCGTCAAAAAGTTTCGTAGCGTTTGGACTCCGTTTGGTACTGATTTTCTAGAAAACCAAAAACAAGCAGAAAACAACAACTAGCACTAGGCACTGGGTTAATAGGTTAGTTCCCAAAAATGATATAAAATAGCATATAAATGCATATAAAACATCCAAGATTGATAATATAATAGCATGAAACAATCAAGAATTATAGATATGTTGGAGACATATCAATGGCATCCGACAAGCAAGAAGAGCAGTTCTCCGGCATAAAAGCCGGCTGGGTGGCCCACCGAGCCCGCCGGATACGAGTGAGGCAGGCCCCTGCTCCACCTCCCTCGCCAATCCCGGCGAAGCAAGATGCCGCCCAAAGCCAACGCGTGCTTCTGCAAGTCGCCGCTCCAAGCCAGCTCGCGGAGGAGTAGAGAGTTGCTCCAGGTCGGCACGGTGGGGGGAGCATGGTGGCACGGGCATCGTCGCTGCCGTGGACGATGCCACGTCATACCGGGCCTCCCGTGCCTGTGACCACGCCATCCGCCATCGACGTGCGTATAGCCGCGCCCTGGTGGCAGAGAAAGAAGCCGGCTGCACGGAGACCGACGAGTCGGTGGCCAGCACGTCCACGCCGGTCGCCATCATCGAGGAGAAATAGAACACAGGAGGCCAAAGCCGCTTGGGTCCCACGAAGGCCATCGCTGAGGCGATGCCGGCGTACACAGCCGGTGTCTTGCCCTCTCGCAGGCGACCGTCGTTCCCCTACCCAGGAACCAACCCTTGTCCGTGCAGCGTAGGGACCCTTCCCCTCCGGCTGAAGCATCAGCCGGCGGTTCCACTCCGATGAGCAGTGGGGAAGCGAGCCACCCTTTGCGCTGAAGCATATACCTCCGGACTCACGGCTGTCGGACATGGGGACGACAATGGAGATCCGCCGCGGCCGGCAGTAGACTAGTAAGGGTATCCATGTCGTCGGAATGGGTACCCGCCGGCGCCAGCCGTAGACTAGTTTATTCTTTAATCCGGTATCATTTTTAGTTAAAAAATTGTCCAAAATGTAAACGTTTTCGTCCGGTTATATGAAATCCATCATGTTTATATGAAATCCGGCCGTGTTTGCATGAATTTCATCCAGTTTGTTGAAACAGTGTTTGAAATGTATGCGGCTAGTGTTGGATGTCGGCCTCCCGCATCCGTGTCCGCGGACTCCCCCCCCTGTTCGCGAACGGATGCGGGAGGAATTTTGCGGGTTGCCATTGCAGATGACCTTACGTGAAGCAAGCTAATTGGAAATCAACCAGGCCACACCATTAAATTCAGGGGGGAGAGATTAGAGGTGGGGACACAGTCGTCCTAACAGTGGTTGCCTGTATGGTGATGCTCGTAAGTTCAGAAATTCCACTTTTCATTTTAGATCATATTAAATCCGTAAACCAGGAGAAAACATAAGTTACACAAATGAATTATAAGATATGTAAAATTCTCTATCTCAAATATTCAAAAAGAAACGGACAATTTTTCATTTTTACGGATTGCAATCTACTAGGTGGTTACGTGGTGCAAGCTAATTGGAAATTAACCCGGGCCAAACCATTAAATTCAGAGGAAGGAGGAGAGATTAGAGGTGGGGACAAAGTCATCCTTAGAGCATCTCCAATAGATGATGTAAACTACATAATCAAAAAGTGCTAGATGTAAATTTTATATCACCAAAAAGTGGCTTTTACATCATCAAAAAGGGCCAACTCCAACAAATGATGTATAATACTGCCAGAGGCACTCATTTTGAGTCATCATTATGAGTTGTAAATAAAATAAAAGTGTGACGATCTTCATTATTAGAGTGTACCCCTACAAGTGAGGATATAAATTGGACGAGACTTATGATTCCTCGAAAAAGAGAGGATGAGGTCCATGAGGCCAATAAAAAAATGAAAAAAATGAGAAAAAGAGAGAGGGCACACTACTATCCTTTATCGCACTTGTGCTTCAAAGTAGCACCATATATTTCATATAGAGAGTCTTCATGATTTTCATTTTCATATGCTAGTGGAATTTCTACATTATAGAACTTGGCTTGTATATTTCGATGACGAGCTTTCTCAAAATGCTCGAGGTCTTCATGAGCCAGCAAGTTGGATGCACATCCACTTAGTTTCTTTGTTTTTTTGTGGGTAACATCCACTTAGTTTCATATAGATAGCTTTCATACACTTATAGCTCTAGTGCATCCGTTGCATGACAATCCCTACACCACGCATTAATATCGATTGTAAGAATTCCTCTTGTCTAACGATCAAGCCTCATTGATGTGAGACTTTCTTAATTTTGTCTTCTTATAAACCCCATCCTTATTCTCTTTGCCATCCAAAGTGCTAGTCCATGGCTCACGCTCAAGTATTGCGTGAAAGTTGAAAAAGCTGAAGCTAGAAAATGTATGATTTAATTGCTTGGTTTGGCACCAAGGTTGCTCATGATTTAATATCTTTATGCTAGGAAGACTGAGCATGTCATGCTTACTGTGATTAAGTGTGTAGGGATCACATTCTTTACCATCTTTATTTTGAAAGGCAATAATTGTTTACTTTTATGTTTATGTATTATTGTCTCAATATCAAATTGATAGACTATTGCCTTGAATCATTTGTATTCCAATATTCATACCATGATTACATTAATTGATCAAAGACATGTTAGGTAGAATTCAACATCAGAAATTCTTTTGTTTATCATTTACCTACTCGAGGATGAGCAGGAATTAAGCTTGGGGATGCTGATACGTCTCAAATGTATCTATAATGTTTGATTGTTAAATGCTATTATATTATCACTTTTGTATGCTTTCTATGTCATTTTATATTATTTTTTGGACTAACCTATTAATTTAGTGCCAGTGCCAGTTCTTATTTTTTGCATGTTTTTTGTTTCGCGGAAAAACCATACTTACAGAAGTCCAAACATGATGAAATTTTATGAGAATTTTTTCTGGAACATAAGAGACCCTAGAAGATTCGGGGAGAGGCAAGAAGACCCATAGGGGCCCCACAAGCCAGGGGTGCACCTTAGGGGGTAAGGCGCGTCGGGGTGGCTTGTGGGGCCCCTGATGCTCCGTTTACCCTTATTCTTGGCCTGTAAATTTCCACATATTCTGAAACACTCGAAGCGAGACCTGAAACAATTTTATCACCGCCGCAAGCCACTGTTCCATGGCGATCCCATCTGGAGCCCTTTTCTGGCACTCTGCCGGAGGGGAAAATCATTGGGGAGGCCATCTTCATCAACTTTGCTGTCTCCATGATGATATGTGAGTAGTTCCATTAGGACCTACGGGTCCATAGTAATAGCTAGATGGTTTTCTCTCTCTATTTTGATCTTCAAAACAATGATCTTCTCTAAGATCAATTTGATGTAATCTTTTGCGGTGTGTTTGTTGGGATCCGATGAATTGTGGATTTATGATCAGATTGTTCATTGAATTTATATGAATCTTTTGAAGTATCTTTGATGTGTAATTTTATAGCTTTGTATTTCTCTCTGATCTTTCCGTCTACTTTGGCCAAGTTTGATTGATTTATCTTTAGTGGGAGAGGTGCTTTGTAGTGGGTTCGATCATGCGGTGATCTTGTCCAGTGACAGAAAGGACAAAGGCACGTATTTTGTTGTTGCCACTAAGGATAAACGACGGGGTTTGGTCATATTGATTGATCTCTTCCTATCTACATCATGTCATATTTATTATTGCGTTACTCTGTTTCTTATGAACTTAATACTTTGAGATGCATGCTGGATAGCGGTCTTGGGGTGGAGTAATAGTAATAGATGCAATTGGATTAACGGTCTACTTATGACAGATGTAATGCCTATATGAGATTATGCCATGAATGATCATAGTTATAATTTGCGATATTCTGTCAATTGCCCAACAGTAATTTGTTCACCATACCGTTGCCTACTTTCGAGAGAGATTCCACCAGTGAACCTATGGCCCCGGGTCTATTCTCCATTAAATACAAAACTCCTACAATTGCTCTTTTTATTCCTTTACTTTTTTGCCGCTTTCCCCTATCACTATATATTTGCTTTTAATCTTGTAGCTAGCAAGAACAAGGGGATTGACAACCCCCTTGCCTTTGTTGGGAGCAAGCAATTTATTTGTTTGTGTGAATGTGTTGTTAACATTGTTAGCTTGGTGCCTCCTACTGGTTTGATAAATCTTGGTTCTTAACTGAGGGAAATACTTTCTGCTATTGCGCTACATCACCCTTTCTTAACTAAGGGGAGGACATTTCTATAAGAAGAGGTAGCCGACGTGATAATTTGACGCGTGTAGAAAGGCTTTAGATGATGTGGCACTAGTACTTCTGGTACGTGCAAAGCACGTAAGTTGGAATTCCAATTGCACGGCACAACTTTGTAGAAAACAAAATATGGGCAAGATCTTGTTTCGGGTGATGTCTCTCTTTTTTTAGTCAATATATTATGATTAAAATGATGCGGGGGCACCCATGAGGCCACGTGGCACATATGGAGGTGTCGTTGCGAGCTTCTTGTGTGGATTGATCACACTGACGTGCTGCTGGTTCCAGAAGGATGTAGACACAGCTGGGTACAATTAGGTTACTGTAGATGTGAATCCCAGCCACCTATACCATTGGATCAACATCAATCAACGGTTGATATCACGTCATTGAAAATTTCAAAACTAATTATAAAAATAGCCAGCAGCGAGCTCCTCTATTAGCCTTGCTCGGATAGGTTGGCGGGCATCCTGCTCCCCCACGTACACCTCCGAGAATGCGGGCCAACATACGCATCCTAAAAACATATGCAAACCGTAGGCCAAACTCCCACGCCTCCTGCGCGGGAAAAACCCTGCCCTCGCCTTTCTAATCGGGACTTCTATCGACCGATCTTGTCCAGGAGCCAAACCAAGTGTTACAGTTTACAAGTTAGGTGGTAAACTTACAACCTATCGCTTTCGCGTCTCACCAACACACGGTCGGTCCGTCCCGCGGCTCACTGATATCCTGCAAGTGCACAGGGTTTAGTTGTAGCCTTTTCGAAGTAAGAGTATCGATACCACAGGGAGCACATGAATCAATCTTTTGTCTCTTGAAGGGTTTGAATAGCCATGTCTGCAAGTTGAGAGAAATCCAAAGTAGTGGTGATATGGTGGAAATGGTTTTGCGAGCATAAAAGTAAAGTATTGGAATGGAATTTAGTAACAGGGATTGTAAACGAGGGTGAAGAAACCAATAATACTAAAGCGTTCCCAGGGAGTCTGGATTCCCCACTAGCGTGCATCTATAGCGGTGCCTAAACACAATGCTACGTTGGATCCTAAGCCACTTTGCATATTTCTATTTGTGGCCAGAGTCGGTACAGATACGTGCATACACGCGGCATACTCGTATCACATACGCCACAACCGTTCTTCCCCACTCCGGTTACCAAACGGTGATTAAGGGGAAAAGGTCGCCATGGACGCAACCTATAAGTGGTTACCCCCTGCTGCAATGATCCGGGACGGAGGCAAATTGGCCCTGTCACATACCTACCTCCGCAACCAGCCGGTTCGCCAGTAGTAAAAACCTTCCATCCAAAGTTGGCATATGTTGGATGGTCGACTTCACCCAACATCAAGAAGACTATTAACATAAACATGCAAAGAGGATATTAAATCCTAATACCAAACGATCTATTACACACTAGGGTTCATCCATATCCCCGAGAACTAGGGAGGCTACTCATACATGGAGGCTGTAGAATATTGGAATTGCACAATGTTTCATGTGCTATGTGCACGGTATATATGATGTGCAAGGTGGGCCTCTACCTCAATCTATACAAGGAAACTAGAGAGGTGGGCTTGACGTACAAGAAACAATATACATGCAATATAACGTGCTCAACACCCTCCTCCCCCCCCCCCCGCAGTCGAAGCGTCGGGAGCGACACAAAGACTGGATCGAAACTCCTCAAAGGTGGAAGTAGGCAGACCCTTGGTCATCACATCGGCAAATTGTTGTGCAGTCGGAACATGGAGAACCCGGATACGCCCAAGGGCAACCTGTTCGCGCACAAAGTGGATATCAAGCTCGATGTGTTTCGTCTGACGATGATGAACGGGGTTGGCGGAGAGGTAGACGGCGGATACATTATCACAATATACCACCGTAGCCTGAGAGACGTCGTGATGCAACTCCTGAAGAAGTTGTCATAGCCAAGAACACTCCGCAACAGCATTGGCCACAGCTCGGTACTCCACCTTCGCGCTAGAACGCGATACCGTTGGTTGTCACTTGGACGACCACGAGATGAGGGAAGGACCAAGGTAGACACAATAGCCGGAAGTAGAACGCCGAGTGTCAGGGCAACCGGCCCAATCAGCATCGGAATAGGCAACCATGTCTGTAGATGGCGAGGCAGTCAACGTGAGACCAAGCGCCATAGTGCCACGGATGTAACGGAGAATCCTCTTCACCAGATTCCAATGAGTGTCACGAGGCTCATGCATATGAAGACACACCTGCTGAACAACATACTGCAAGTCGGGCCTGGTGAGCGTCAAGTACTGAAGTGCACCGATGATGGAATGGTAGAAGGGAGCATCCGATGCTGGTAATCCATCCTGAGAGGAGAGCTTGGCCTTCGTATCAACAGACATAGAGACGGGCTTGCAATTAAGCATGCCAGCACGCTCGAGCAACTCGTGAGCGTACTTCTGTTGATGTAAGAAGAACCCATCAGCACGGCAGACCACCTCAATCCCGAGAAAATAATGCAAGGGGCCCAAATCCTTGATAGCAAATTCGTCGCGTAGACGAGCAGTGAGCTGCTGAAGAAGCTCAACCGAGGATGCTGTCAGGACGATGTCGTCAACATAGAGCAAAAGGTAGGCTATCGCCGCACCGTGATGATACACAAACAGAGAGGTGTCTAAGCGTGTAACGCTGAACCCAAGTTGCTGAAGGAACCCGGCAATCCGCTGGTACCACGCACGTGGTGCTTGCTTGAGCCCATAAAGAGAGCGCGAGAGCAAACACATGTGATCAGGGTGAGTGGCGTCAATGAAGCCGGTGGGCTGCTGACAGTAGACCTGCTCATCAAGGTGGCCATGCAGAAAAGCATTGGAGACATCCATCTGATGCACCGGCCAGACACGAGAGACCACGAGCTGAAGCACCGTGCGGATTGTGCCAGGTTTGACAACGGGAGCAAAGGTGTCGGTGAAGTCAACTTCAGCACGCTGTCGAAAACCGCGAACGACCCAGCGGGCCTTGTACCGCTCAAGGGTAGCATCGGGCCGAGTCTTGTGACGAAAGACCCACTTGCTGCTAATGACGTTAGCGTGCCGAGGCCGAGGGACAAGCTGCCATGTCCGGTTGCACTAAAGAGCGTCAAATTCCTCTTGCATCGCAACGAGCCAGTGAGGATCACGAAGAGCGGCTCGAGCTGACGATGGAAGCGGTGATGTCGAGGGCACCTCGGCAGCAAGGAGGTACTCAGCAGCCGAGTATCGAGTGCTGGGGTGATGAACGCCTGCCTGAGCACGAGTCGCCATGCGAGGGACCGGTGCAACGGGTGTAGTGTGCGGTGAAGACCCCGTCGTACCCGAATCAGCAGAGGCCGTAGAAGGAGCGGCCGAGCTGGCCATAGAGGCCGACGTGGACCCCTCTGAGACGGGGCCAGAGGCGGCCGAAGGCGAGGCCGCCGTGGAGGTCAGTGTAGATGCTGTCGTGGCAGCGGAGCCGGCCGCAGAAGGCGCGTGGCGCGCCTCAAAACCAGGGGGTGGGCCGAGAGCAGCACGCGAGCACCCCTGGTATGGAGCCAGCGAAGGACCACCATCGTCCGCTGGCAATGGAGAAGTTGCCGGAGGTACCTGCTGAAACGGAAAAAAATTCTCGTCAAAGTAAACGTGCCGGGAGGTGAACACGCGATGGGAGACTGGATCATAGCACTGGTAGCCTGTGGTGTTTGCGGGATAGCCGATGAAGATGCACGCGAGAGAGCGCGGTGCAAGTTTATGAGGAGTAGTATCGGTAATACTAGGATAACATAGACACCCGAAAACATGCAAACCATCATAAGAAGGTGGTGTACCGAAAAGCAAGTGATGTGGTGCATAGTTCCATCATGGCCGACATGGCCAGAGGTTGAGAAGAAGAGACGCGGTGGCGAGAGCATCCGGCCAAAATCGAGGTGGCACGTTAGCATGAAACAGGAGCGTACGAACGTAGTCATTAAGAGTGGGAAGGACACGTTCGGCTCGACCGTTTTGTTGCGAAGTATACGGGCAAGTGAGACGGAAAACAGTACCATGGTGGGAGAGTAAGTTACGGATGGCTAGATTGTCGAACTCTTTTCCATTGTCAGTTTGAAGAGCATGAATGGGATGCCCAAACTGCATGGTGACATAGGAATAAAAAGCTGTCAGAGTGGGTAGCACATCCGATTTCCACCGCAAAGGGAAAGACCACACAGTGAGAGTAATCGTCTAGGATGACAAGATAATAAAGGAAGCCCGAATTACTTGCAACTGGAGAGGTTCACAAATCACTATGAATCAACTGAAAAAGGATATGATGCAATGGTGGTAGAATTATTAAACGGAAGTCTAACGTGTTTGCCAACACAACATGCATGACAAGTGTGATCCTCAATCTTATTACAACTGAAACTGAAACTCTTAAGAGAATATGACGAAGACACTAGGTTGGGATGACCCAAGCGAGCATGCCAAAGATCTACGCCGGCGGAGAGTGCAACTGGAGCGGTGGCGGTGGAGGATGGAGGATGAACCGGGTAGAGCTCGTCAGGGCTGTCACATCGGTGGAGTACCATCCTGGTTCGAGCGTCCTTGACACAAAAACCAAGTTCGTCAAACTCAAAAGTAACAGGATTTTCACGAGTGAAAGAACGTACAGAAATAAGATTTTTAATAAGAGATGGCGAAACAAGTATGTTAGACAATGATAAAGGCATATAATTAGAAGGAAAAGAAGCATGCCCAACATGTGTGATAGGAAGAGTGGAGCTGTCACCGACGGTGATGCGGGTGGCGGTGGTGACGGGATGAAAAGAGTTGAGATTACCAGGATGAGAGAAAATGTGGGCAGTAGCCCCGGTGTCCATGTACCAGTCGCCGCCGCCAGTGTAGGTGTTGGGCGAAGGAGCGGTGTGCAGCGCGGCGAGGAGTGTCGGATCCCACGGCGCTGGTGGCAGTGATGGAGGCGCCATGTTGGGGTTGTAGCCGCCGACTTGATGCGGTGGAGGAGGAAAGTACCCTCCATACAGCTGTGGTGCGGCATAGTGGGCCTGATGAGCCGAGGGGCGCGGGCCTAGAAGACTCGGCGCCGACGCCCGAGGAACCGGCATGGTGTAGGCGTGGACGACGCCCGTCCATGGGTTGTAACCACCCGACCATGGCGGCGTTGGCTGGTTCTGGCGAGGAGCCCCACCGGCGGGCTGCTGCTGCAGCTTGCGACCGCCACGCTTGCCGCCCCGACGACGATCAGTAGGAGGCGCGGGCGGCCCGTTGGGGAGCTGCGGGTAGGGCACCGGGTACGGCTGTTGCGGCGGCCCCGGGTGCTGCTGCCGCTGCGGCGGGTGGGGCGCGGGAGCCTGCGGCTGATGGGAGGCTGCCGGCGGCGGGGGAGGGCCGCCGCGAGTGGTGCTGGCGGCGAGGGCAGTGTGCATGGCATGGGTCTTCACTTGCTTCATCCGGCGCTCCTCCAACCGAAGATAGGCCACGAACTTGGCGAAGGAGGGCTCGGGAATCAAGGTGAGATTCGCCGCGGCATTGCCAAAATCCTCATTGAGACCGGCGGTGAGCGTGCTGAGAAGAAGATCATCTTCAATCTTCGCACCAATGTCGCGGAGCTTGTCGGCGAGGGTCTTGAGGCGGCGACAATAATCATCCATGGAGGAATCATCTTGATGACACCCAAAAAACTCTTGCTGCAAAAAAACACGCCGTTGGAGACGATTGTTGGTGAAGAGTCCGTTGAGCTTGGTCCATGTCGTGGGAAACGAACACCTATGGGATCGAGGAGATCCCTTACGGTTCGGCAAGGGGAGAGGGTTGCACAAAGAGCAGAACTAACGAACAGCACGCGGGGGATTTACCCAGGTTCGGGCCGCACGGATGCGTAAAACCCTACTCCTGCTTTGATTGTATTATTGTGAATGTTCTTGGCCAAGTTCTGGGAGCTACAGTAGCAGCTATGCATGCAGAATGGGCTTTCGAACTCCCCCCCTTGTGCGTCTCGGGCCTCCTTTTATATTAGTCCAAGGGGCTACCACAGTGACGTACAAGATAAGGCATGAGGTGGAAAGTAACTACAGTGTTACAACAGTATTATCATACCTAACCCTGACGGCTTAGGACAAACTCATTAAATGCACCGTGAGGTGTCCGTCGAGGTGTCCCTTAGCTTCTCGGGCTTGGAAAAGCTTTACAGGGGATGGGCAAAAGCAGCCATCCCATCAACACCGCTTAAGCATCGCGTGGCCAGTATTACGCCACGTCACCATGAGGACAAGCCCTAAACGACAAGGCTGGCCGCTGTACTGGAGCGATAGCACTGTACTGTGCAGAGCCTTGCCGGGGCTGAATCCTTGCCGGGGCCGGGGCTTGCCGGGACCGAATCCTTGCCGGGCCCGGGGCTTGCCGGGACCGAATCCTTGCCGGGCCCAGGGCTTGCCGGGACCGAATCCTTGCCGGGCCCGGGGCTTGCCGGGACCAAATCCTTGCCGGGCCCGGGGCTTGCCGGGACCGAATCCTTGCCGGGCCTCCGCAACCCTTTGGTCTTCTGTTTTCTGGTCTGATCGTTGACTTGAATGTCTGCTTGTCGTCTTAGTCTCGTGATTACTCCTAGCTATTCCCCGACAAGGCTTGCCGAGGAACGGCTACAACTGCCCGTGCACAAGTAAGGGGTACTAAAAAGACCCATACTTTGGTACACCGACAGGAGCCCCCGGGCCTAGGCCATACACGGGTGCCAGGTCTGTTGGGCTAGGCCCAAAACAGTGCACGGGCACGCGTGGCAGGGAATAACTGCTCGTAATCATTATCTCTTTTACCACGCCCCCCCCACTACGCGCATTAATCGCGCGACGTGAGAGACGTGGGCGGAAACTCCGCTATAAAAGCGGGCGGTAAAGAGCCCGCCTCGCGCCTTCCCCATAAAAAGGGAATCGCAGAGGGCACTGCTCATTTACCCCCTCCGCCTTTCCAATCTCAATCTCAGAGCCGTCGCCATCGTCTTCTTCCTCGCGCCCAAAGCAGAGCCTTTCTCCCTCCACCCGCCTCCACCGCGCTCTCGACGTCTTCAGCGCCCACTTCCATAGCCACCATGCCGCCCAAGCTGAGCAAGGGCAAGGCGGCGGAAGCGGCCGCCGCGGCGGAGAGCAAGCTGGTGAAGATCCGGAAGGAACGCGCCGTCTTCCCCTCGACACTTGATGTGGAGACCTTGAAGAAAAGGTACCAGTTCGCATGGGCGACTGAGACCACGGCGCATCCAGCCACCAAAGTGAGTGTAGCTTCTCGCAAGGCAAAGCCAGGAGACTATCCCTTCTTTGCCGATTACTTCTGGTGCGGCCTCTGTCCCCCGTACTCGGATTTCTTCGTAGATATCATGCTCACCTACGGCTTCCAGCTGTTAGATTTCACGCCGAATGCCGTGACTTGTATGTCCATCTTCGCGCACCTTTGCGAGAATTTTGTTGGGGTCATCCCGAGCACTGCACTTTTCCGGCACTACTTCTACCCCCGCATCCAAAGGGGCGACGCCCTCTCCGGCAGCATCGCTTGGATCCCGAGGACGGCAACCAAGGAGACATACCCAGAGGGGCTCTACCACGATAGATGGGATGAGTGGCGCGGCAAGTGGTGCTGGGTCCGGGAAAAGGAGCCCCAACCGTTCTGCGAGGTGCGGAAGCAGAAGGTGGCCCGCGGCAAGGATTGGGGCGCCGCGGACCCTGACGACAGCAAACTCACCATCGCCACCACCAGGATACTGCGCCACAAGGCTGCCGGGCTGAAGGTGGAGATGATTGCTTCAGATTTCCTTCGCCGGCGCATCGCCCCACTGCAGAACAAGGGGCGCCCTGCCTGGGAGTACATGAACGCTGCCGACGTCATGAGGGTGCGGCCTGGGCTGGATAATGATCTGACAGCCATGGGGCACTCAGCCCTCTGCCAACAGCTCTTCAATTCTGGATCAGTGGGAGACTTGGGGGCGGGCGTCGTCCCACTATGCAACAACTCATCACTGACCTCCATCATCGCCATGATGCCGGCGTTTAATGCCCATAGCATCGACGAGAGGTGGATCGAGCCGTCCGCGGAGCAGGCGCTGGCGTTCTTTGACAGCTTGACGGAGAAGGCCATCCGCGCGGAGAACCTTGTCCGCGCCACCACGGAGGAGGAGCTCGCCTACATCGCCAACAGGGCGGAAGAGGCGAACCTTGCCGAAGAAGCCGGCAGCGCTGAGTCCAGCGAAGGCGAGGACTTGCTGCTGGAAGATCTTGCCGGGCAAGACGAGGCTGCCGGGGAGCCAAGCGGAGCCGCTGCCGGGAGCTCTTCTGCCGGAGGCGCCGCCGAAGAGGAAGAAGAAGAGGAGGAAGAGCCCCCAGCTCTTCAACACAAAAAGAGGCGCGTCCTCCGGAAGAACGCCACTGGCGCTCCAGCCCGCCAACCTCCCTCAAGCAGCGAGGCTTCCGGGAAAGGGGCGGCTGGCGAGGCCGCGCCGCAACCTGCCGCTGCCAAGCGGCCCAGGGCCAATCCTCCTCCTCCTCCATCAGGAACTGCGGCGAGGGTCGGCTTCGACCTCTCCGCCATCAGCTCTGAGGAAGAAGAAGACGAGTAAGGGTCCCGCCACAGCCTTGATTCTCGTCCTTCTAGTTTTGCTTGATTAACTTGCTCTGTTTTTGCCTCCTCAGGGATGCGGAGACTCTGGCACAGAGGGTGGCGAAGAGGGCCAAGACCTCAACAAGCGTCGAGCCGCCGGCAAGCACCTCGGGCGCGCCGGAAACGGTTCTCGTCAGCTCGGAGTCAAGCCCAGAACGCAACCCTCGATGCAGTCCTCGACGCAGCCCCCGGCGCAGCCCCCAGCGTGAGTCTTCTACTCACTACCCACTGGCGCGTGCCGGGGTGTGCGTCTTCTCTGCTGACATCTCCGGGCGTGCAGGAGCGGAGCAACAGCGAGAAGCGACAGCAGGAGCTGCCTCTGCCATGCCACCTCCGTCGACCACACCGCCCAGGGGTGAGTCTTCGGGCAAGCTCTACCGCGACGATGAGGAGGGGCCGGCAAGCGCAAGCTTCGGCAACCCCTTCCTTGACGCAGGTAAAGCTACCTGCCCCAAAGAATTCTTGTCGCTTTGGTTTTTCTTCTTTTTGTCTTCTTGGACTTCCTTCCCAGCTTCATCTTAATCAAGTTCTTGGCTTTCAATCTTCTTCTGACAGAGCTCATGGATACTGACGCCGTCAGTGAAGAGACCGCCAAGGACGTGTAGGAGATATGCCCTAGAGGCAATAATAAATGTTATTGATTATCTCCCTGTTCATAATTAGGTTTATGTTCCATGCTATAACTGCTATGGTTCTCGAGTCTACAATAACCACGAGGCTCGGAGGAAGACTCATATGCACGTGTGGGATAATAAACGGTAAAATGTATTCCTAGTCAAGCCTCTATGACTGGCTCAAGTATTGCATGATGATCCTATTTTCCTGATCATGGGCATGGCTATGCCGGCAATTTTGAGGGCACAATTGTTGGTAGAACACTTGTGTTGAATCGACCCGATTGATGTTATGCTATGAGATACATTCGTCATAAGTTTATGGTTAATAACACAGAGAAGTTAATGTTTGCATAATTCCTTAGACCATGAGAGTGTCGAGTTTCTTCATGCTTGCTTCATGAACTTTGGGGTTTGTTAAACGTCATCCGTAAATGGGTGGCTATTACGGCGGCTTACGGGTTCATGGAAAAGTATGTCAAGGGACTTGATAGCTCAAGATTGGGATTTGCTCCTCCGACGATGGAGAGATATCTCTGGGCCCTCTCGGTGTTACGGTATCCATCATCGTCTGGCCAGACACAGGGTGATTTGATCACAGGGATGCCGGAACACGGGAACGAGAAAAGAGAACAATACCGGCAACGAGGTAACTGGCATTGTGGACAAGTGTTGATCCACGAGGATGCTGATGTTTCTCACCTCGGGTATTTGTAACATATCGCGAAGCAACAGGAATAGCACACGGCAACTGGAGGTTCACTCGAATATTCATTCGTGTGGGTATAGGGGTCAATATGGGTGTCCACGGCTCCGATGTTGATCATTGATCGGAAAGTGTTCCGGGTCATGTCTATACTTCACCGAACCTATAGGGTCACACGCTTAAGGGTCATCTATCTGCTGAATACTAGACGGGGAGTCTGAGAGAAATTCACCGAAAAAGTTTCGGACGAAACGGAAACGTTCCGGAGAGGATATCGGAATAGTTCCGGTAAAACTGAAAAGTTGTTTCAGAGGATACCATAAAGTCAGATTGGTTTCGGCACATGCCTGATAATTCTTGGAGGGTGCCAGAATCGTTCTGGAAACTTTCTGGAATTTTCCGGGATGAAAACCGGAAATGTTCCGGAGCTGCCGGAACCGCTTCAGATGCTTTTCGCAGATGAAAATCACTAAACCGGAATTGTTCCGGATCGCATTGAAACTTATTTTAGTGGGTACTGGAATTGTTCTAAGCCCACATAAATATTTTCAGTTCGACCGGACGCTGAAAAATGTCGTCGTGAATAGTGAAATCAGATTTATGGATATGGTTGGAAGTTGGCTTTCCACAAATATCTTCCCAAGATATTTTGGGATGACATGGCATTTTGGATATGCCCATCCTACCCCTTGTTTTTCCTATAAATAGAGGGGAGGAGGCAGCCCCATATGCTTAATCCTTGCTCTCACATACACATGCCATGACATTTCTGGCTTCTCTCTCCCTCCCAGCGAAATAGTTTCGTAGAGCCGAAAGGCTGTCTGGGTTCCGGTGGGAACTAGTTCTGGACGGCGAAGCCCTGCCGGATAGATGACACCGTATGTGTGCAACTCTGTAGAGAGATCGTAGTTTCGGTCTTAGTTCGAGAGTGCCTCCCGAAGGGCTGTCCGAGTTACAGTTTGAGTTTCGGGTGTCCTCCCGAAGGGCTGTCCGTGAGGCCTCCCGGAGGGCTGTCCGAGGATCCGTCCGGTGGGACTGTCCGAAGGACTATCCAGAGGCCTCCCGGAGGGCTGTCCGAGGATCCGTCCGGTGGGACTATCCGAAGGACTGTCCAGAGGCCTCCCGAAGGGCTGTCCGAGGATCCGTCCGGTGGGACTATCCGAGGGACTGTCCCGATGCCTCCCGAAGGGCTGCCCGGAGATCCGTCCGGTGAGCTGACGTGGGAGTACATCCTCGCGGTTGGGAGGTTGTAAATCCTAGCTGCGGGGATCTGCACCGCCGATCGTCATCGACTCTACTTCTGCTGCGCTACGAGTCGGTAACGAAACAGATCAAACCTTGTATGCAGTCTCCATAGTGATCCTGGGCTGGTACGTAGGTCGGAAAATTTTTGTTTTCTGCTGCGTTCCCCAATAGTGGCATCAAGAGCCGTGCTATGCGTAGATGCAGGTTGCGATCTAGAATACATAGAAATGTATGGGTGTTGCACAATATAATTAGGTAGTAGATGAGATCTATTGCTGAAAATTATTTGTGCGGGTGACAGATGAAGTCTGTTACCCGATGTTCTTGTTGCTTCCCTAGAATTTGCGTTTGCTCAATCTCGAGACAGTATGGTGGAATTTCACAAAGTTCTGGCAATCCGCGATCCTGATTGATCAACGAAGTGCTTCAGTTCTTTGGGTTCCTCCATAGTCAAAAGAAAGATGAAATTCGCAGATGAAAGGGCATTGCAGATATGATCTGCACGGGGGTCATGCGTATGACGAAGTTTAGTATGGGGCTCGAGATTTAATTATCTCGTGTTTCATACACCCCGCGATGTTAATCTAGCGACTTGAATTATCATACTTGATGATAATACGTAGGTAGCTTCGGTTTGTTTCGAAACCTTAGAAGCCACGTAAAATAAAATTTTGCATGAACTGATTAGAGGCGTCTAACTTGGTTTTGCAGGATGGTTTGCATATGCATGTGATGTGGTATAGCAATGTTCATAATAATTTGATTATGTATGAGATGGCTATATGATGTAAATTGATTAACATGACCTGCGTGTCATGATTCGGCATGATGGCTGGAGCCATATGATTGCACTTTAATGACCTGCGTGTCAACCTTATGTAATGCACTTATTTTATTAGCTATAGAGATAGCAATATTATCTGGTGCATCGACTAGGTGGTGGCAATCTTCGCGAAGGTGAACACCGACGCGAATGCCGAAGACGAAGAAATGAAAGACTTCTCCGTCAGAAAGGGCTATACCATATCTTGCTATTATGAATTGCCTGAGATGTTTATCCCTTATGATGCACCCTTCTTGATTGCGCGGTAGTCGCTTTTTATTAGGGTGATCTCTCACAAAAATATCAAGTAGTTAGTGTTCTCCCAAGTGTAGCACCGTCACGGCACCTAACTTTTCGGGGTGCGCCATGCTGACATGGGTACGAACGATTAGGGATGTGTGAGGCGGGTGAGTTAAGACCTCGCAGCGAGATCACTTGGTTGTCTTGATGTTCAGGCATGAAAGTCATGAGCTCGGAACACACGCATCGAAAGATGAACAAGAGTCACATAGAGATGTGATCGGCAAGTTTGCCTAACGATTGAAGTTCTCGTCATCAGTGATGCTCACCATCAATGGCGTTGAATTGAAATTCGTGTCTTGAATCATTCATAATCAATTATGAGAGATATTGATTTGAGTGGGAGCGCACTATTGAATTAACTTGTTTAATTCTCAGTCCAATTAATTTTGAACACTGTCTAAGTGTGGTTTGCATAATAGTTGTAGAATAATGGCTCGCGTTTCCACCTTCCCTATTAAAATTGAATAGCTGTTAAATATCTGGTTAAAACTTTACGGTTGGTAACGTAATGTGAGGATTGTCCTCAATAGTGCCGAGAAGGACTTTGTCCTATCGCATACTTTCGGTATTCTCCCGCTAAAGCTATGGATCATGTGACTCTCGTCCTTCGATCCAAAAGCTAGAATTTTATTTCAGTCAAGTGCAATACGTTTGCTTTCATGAGACCCAAACTTCGAAAGTTTGGATAGTTATGTGATATTCATGGAATCTGAAAATCATTTTCAGAGACAGACAAAGGCTAAAAGATATGAGATATCCAAAGCAATGTTTGTTTGCAAACTGTTAGTAAAGGAGTTTACTATGCATTAGACTGATAAGAGAGGGATCCAGAAGAACGCCTGTCATATGATGATGGTGAATAAAACAACAACTTAAAGAGAAAGGAAGTATCCGGAAGGGTGTTAGTGAAACTTTCACGCCTAGGAAGTCCGGGGCTAACGCCACTCTTAAGTTGGATGCTTCTTCTGAGAGTAGGAGAAATACTAGAAGTTAAACTGTTAGAAGTATAAAGGCAAAAGGAAAGAAGACTGGAATATCCAGCTCATGTATGAAAGTCATACAAGTTTTTTGATGTATAGAAGGCTGGTCAGAGATATAGTTCTTGGGAATTATGGTTAAACATGTTAATCACTAATTCTTGGGTATTGTGAGTTAATCACAAAGATACCCGCTCGATTGCATTCTGTTGCAACTCGATGTAAGAACTACTATGGCCTGAAAGACTAGCCAGGAATGAGATTTAGATACACGCAGGGAACATAGTAAATGTTACTATGCCTTCCATCGGTGTATTCCCTATGTATTTACTTTCATAATTCATTTTAGAGTTTCACACTCTAGCCCTTTGCATAAAGTATCTTGCAAGAAGGTTGTTCATAAGAGAACTTTTAATGTTCGGAGTTATGAATAACAAAAAGGGGCCATACTTTCATTATGAATGAGAAGTATGTTATGAATATTGATAATAATACATTACCTCTGTATTTACTTTCATAAATCATTTTAGAGTTTTACACACTCTAGCCCTTTGCATAAGGTATTTTGCAAGGTTATTCATAAGAGAACTTTTGATGTTCGGTGTTATGAATAACATGAAGGGCCATGCTTCCATACAAGATGGGATGTATGTTATGAATATTGATGGAAATATGATACATCCATAACACTGACGCTAAATGTCGCAAGACTAAAAGAATACCACACAAGTGTGGCACTGCATTTGGTCACATTGGAGAAACCCGCATGGAAAATTCCATTATGATGGATTTTGAAGTCGTTTGATTTTGAATCATCTCACACTTGCAACTTTCCTCTGAAAAGTGAAGTGACTGAAATACCGTTCACAGACCATAAGGAACGAGCAAAGAACATATTGGTGATCATACATTATGATGTGTGTAGTCCAATAAATGTTGTTGCAAGTAGTGGAGTTATCTATCTTCAGAAATGACTCAAGTAGATATATGGATATTTACTTGTTGAGACGTAAGTCTGGATCTTTTGAATTCATTCATAAGGTTTCAAAAATGAAGTAGAAGTTATTGTAACAAGAAAATTATGTTTCTACAATTCGATTGCAGAAAGGAATATTTGAGTTACAAGTTTAGCGAATGTCTGATGAGTTGTGAAAGGGGTTTCATAACTTACACCTCCCGGAGCACCACTGCAAGTGGAGAATCCGTGTAGATGTAATCGAACCATTCATGAAATGGTAAGATCAAAGATGACATAAATAAATTTGCCATTATCCCTTTTAAAGAGTGATGCTTTAGAGACTGCGGCTTTTACACTGAAAAGAGATCCATCAGGTCTGTTGAAATGACGCCATGGTATGGTACGCCCAACCATGTTATATCTTTTCTTAACATTTGGAATATGGGGCTTGTGTAAAAGGTTACAAACCTATTGCAAATCAGAAAAGTACTACTTTGTAAGGTTATCCCAAGTCATTGGGTATTCCCCACCACTATACCGAGGCAAAGGATTTTGCCGCAAAACGGTATGCTTTTAAAGAGAATAGTTCTTACAAAAGGCGAGTGGGAGGACAGTGCAACTCGACGAGATAACCAGTATCTTCGTCATCAGATCAAAGGAAAGAAACCTTGGAAGTGATTCCGGAGTTTCCTACTGCGACTAATACGGAAGTCTCTACGATAAAATGTATGGACTTCAGTCGAACTTGCAGCTGAACCGCGTAGGCAAGGCTCGTGCAAACCTCTCAGGTGCGCAAACGAGATATTGTTGTTGGACAATAGTATACCTACGATACATAAGGAAGCAATGATGGGCCCTGACTCCGGAATTGGCTAAATGCCAATACAATCTGAGATAGTTTCCATATCAATGTTTCAAGATTAAAATCTTGATACACCTTTCGGAATGCTTAGAGTCTAACGGATATTTATGGAACTAAAAACTGATACGGATAAAAATGTTTTATCCATAAAGCTCGACTTGTTGCAAAAACAAGTTCAAAGAGTTGACTACGATGAGATTGTCTCACCGTAGCGATGCTTGAAGTCGGTTCGGGTTGAACTAGCAATTAATACATATTTCAATCATGAGATATGAAACATGGATGACAAAAGGATTTCCATCTGATGGGAATGAAACCTAGGACTTGTATGTGATACAGTCCAAAGTAATTTGTCGATCCAGAGGATGCTAGTAAGTATGCAAACTTCAGAGTTCCAGCGATGGACAGAAGAGAGCAAAGTGGAGTTGGAATCTTCGTTTTTGATGAAATGGTCAAAAGAGTTTGACTTCATCAAATGGGTAACGAAGATGCTTGTGATTCAAGAAAGTAAGTGGGAGCATAATAATATTTCTAAAAACCTTGTGTACTTAACACATTGTTAATTGGAAATAAATTTCTTGACACGAATTAGGACTTCATTTGAAAATAGTTTTTCAATGAAGTGCTTAGGCTAAATAGCCTCAATATTAGGCATGATGATCTATGGAGATAGATTTACCTAATGGGGCTAAGCAATGAATACATATTGACAAGATGCTAAAACCTTTTAGCATTTAAAACGCCAAGGAGTGATTCTTGCCGAAGTCACATGGAAAGAGTTTTTGCAAGACTCGGTGTCCCAAAACACTGATGAGTAAAATACATGATGGAGATTCCACACACTCTTGTGTTTGGATTAACCATGTATTCCATGGTATGTAAAAACAAACAGATATGTCCAATACTCCAAAGTTGTTGCGAGTATAGATACCATAGTGATCAAAGTACTGATCATGGGACAACAGTGAAAGATGTCATTAAGTGCTAAGAGTAGTGTTGATGACATGTTTTCTCGCAAGTAGAGATTATGAAGTGCTCGTTGTAAGTGATTACATCAATACAGTCTTCATCAATGCTCCATGCGATTTTCGATTTAAATTGAGGGTTTTGTGTGATACACAATATGGTGGCACGGTAGTTGGAAATTGTTCCAAACAAGATACTGTGGCGAATTCTATAACAAAGGCTAAGTATGTTGATGCTTAAGAAGCGACAAAGAAGTTGTTGAATCATATAGTTCATTCATGAACTTAGTATGGTTCCAAGATGACTTTGGTCTATGGGACACTATTGCAGATAGTTGCTCCATAGCTCAGTCTGAGGAATCAGGTTTCGACCAATGATTCACACATATGCAAGGCCAAGTCCAGACAAAATATGAATTTTGTGAAAGCGTGAAAACGCAAGGATATGCAAAGTTACACACAGAGCTGAAGTCGTCAGATCCGTTGGACATCAGGCTATACCACATGCGAAGCATATTTTACACCAGTATGCCATAGGTGTAAAGTGCATTAGCATTGACTAGATTATTGACTCTAGTTCAAGTGGGAGTCTGTAGGAGATATGCCCTAGAGGCAATAATAAATGTTATTGATTATCTCCCTGTTCATAATTAGGTTTATGTTCCATGCTATAACTGCTATGGTTCTCGAGTCTACAATAACCACGAGGCTCGGAGGAAGACTCATATGCACGTGTGGGATAATAAACGGTAAAATGTATTCCTAGTCAAGCCTCTATGACTGGCTCAAGTATTGCATGATGATCCTGTTTTCCTGATCATGGGCATGGCTATGCCGGCAATTTTGAGGGCACAATTGTTGGTAGAACACTTGTGTTGAATCGACCCGATTGATGTTATGCTATGAGATACATTCGTCATAAGTTTATGGTTAATAACACAGAGAAGTTAATGTTTGCATAATTCCTTAGACCATGAGAGTGTCGAGTTTCTTCATGCTTGCTTCATGAACTTTGGGGTTTGTTAAACGTCATCCGTAAATGGGTGGCTATTACGGCGGCTTACGGGTTCATGGAAAAGTATGTCAAGGGACTTGATAGCTCAAGATTGGGATTTGCTCCTCCGACGATGGAGAGATATCTCTGGGCCCTCTCGGTGTTACGGTATCCATCATCGTCTCGCCAGACACAGGGTGATTTGATCACAGGGATGCCGGAACACGGGAACGAGAAAAGAGAACAATACCGGCAACGAGGTAACTGGCATTGTGGACAAGTGTTGATCCACGAGGATGCCGATGTTTCTCACCTCGGGTATTTGTAACATATCGCGAAGCAACAGGAATAGCACACGGCAACTGGAGGTTCACTCGAATATTCATTCGTGTGGGTATAGGGGTCAATATGGGTGTCCACGGCTCCGATGTTGATCATTGATCGGAAAGTGTTCCGGGTCATGTCTATACTTCACCGAACCTATAGGGTCACACGCTTAAGGGTCATCTATCTGCTGAATACTAGACGGGGAGTCTGAGAGAAATTCACCGAAAAAGTTTCGGACGAAACGGAAACGTTCCGGAGAGGATATCGGAATAGTTCCGGTAAAACTGAAAAGTTGTTTCAGAGGATACCATAAAGTCAGATTGGTTTTGGCACATGCCTGATAATTCTTGGAGGGTGCCAGAATCGTTCTGGAAACTTTCTGGAATTTTCCGGGATGAAAACCGGAAATGTTCCGGAGCTGCCGGAACCGCTTCAGATGCTTTTCGCAGATGAAAATCACTAAACCGGAATTGTTCCGGATCGCATTGAAACTTATTTTAGTGGGTACTGGAATTGTTCTAAGCCCACATAAATATTTTCAGTTCGACCGGACGCTGAAAAATGTCGTCGTGAATAGTGAAATCAGATTTATGGATATGGTTGGAAGTTGGCTTTCCACAAATATCTTCCCAAGATATTTTGGGATGACATGGCATTTTGGATATGCCCATCCTACCCCTTGTTTTTCCTATAAATAGAGGGGAGGAGGCAGCCCCATATGCTTAATCCTTGCTCTCACATACACATGCCATGACATTTCTGGCTTCTCTCTCCCTCCCAGCGAAATAGTTTCGTAGAGCCGAAAGGCTGTCTGGGTTCCGGTGGGAACTAGTTCTGGACGGCGAAGCCCTGCCGGATAGATGACACCGTATGTGTGCAACTCTGTAGAGAGATCGTAGTTTCGGTCTTAGTTCGAGAGTGCCTCCCGAAGGGCTGTCCGAGTTACAGTTTGAGTTTCGGGTGTCCTCCCGAAGGGCTGTCCGAGTGACCCGCCCGAAGGGCTGTCCGTGAGGCCTCCCGAAGGGCTGTCCGAGGATCCGTCCGGTGGGACTGTCCGAAGGACTGTCCAGAGGCCTCCCGGAGGGCTGTCCGAGGATCCGTCCGGTGGGACTGTCCGAAGGACTGTCCAGAGGCCTCCCGGAGGGCTGTCCGAGGATTCGTCCGGTGGGACTATCCGAAGGACTGTCCAGAGGCCTCCCGAAGGGCTGTCCGAGGATCCGTCCGGTGGGACTATCCGAGGGACTGTCCCGATGCCTCCCGAAGGGCTGCCCGGAGATCCGTCCGGTGAGCTGACGTGGGAGTACATCCTCGCGGTTGGGAGGTTGTAAATCCTAGCTGCGGGTATCTGCACCGCCGATCGTCATCGACTCTACTTCCGCTGCGCTACGAGTCGGTAACGAAACAGATCAAACCTTGTATGCAGTCTCCATAGTGATCCTGGGCTGGTACGTAGGTCGGAAATTTTTTGTTTTCTGCTGCGTTCCCCAACAGGACGCCGCCACTGAAGCCGGCAAGGTTGCTGCCGAAGAGGCCGCCAAGCATGCCGCCGCCGAGGCTGCCAAAGCTGGTGCCGCCGAGGCTGCTGCCGCTGAGGCTGCCAAGGCCGCTGCCGCCGAGGCCGCCAAGGCCGCTGCCGCCGAGGCCGCTGCCGCTGAGGCCGCCAAGGCCGCCGAGGGGGCCGACGAGGAGACCCGCGGCAATACTGACGGCGCTTCCGCCGCAGGAGCGCCAGGCGCTTCGACTGCCGCGGGGCCCTCGACTGCCGAAGATCAATCCTCGTCGTTCCAGGCCCCTCCCTCAAGCCAGTATATCAGGGCCGGCAAGAACGTCGTCAGCATGTCGGGGTCGGCAAACATTGAAGAGCTGGTTGAAGGGGAACATCTTGACGGGGAAATCACCGTCGCTGCCGTCAGTGAGCCGAAGGAGGAGCAACTACTTCAAGCCATGAATGACAATTATCAGAAGCTCCAGACGCTCTATCGCGCCCGGAAGGAGAAACTGGACTCCCGGGCAGCGCTCGTCGAGGCCGCGGAAGGAGACTTCCAACAACGCGTCACGGAGACACAGGCTTGGTATGGCGAGGCCCTCCAAGAGCTGAATATTTATCGGGAGCAGCTGGCGGAAGAGCGGAATGTCCTCCTGCTGAAGCAATCAGACATCGAGAAAGCGCAGGAGGAGGCCGCCCAGCAAGCCGCCGCGGCAGAAGCCCTCTTGACGCAGCGCCGCATCAGCCTTGACGCCCAAGAAGAGGACCTTGCCGCCCGCGAGGCGGCGCTTGCCGCCAAGCTTCGCAACAATGATGAAGAGCTCGAAAGTCTTGTCGCGCGGCGGGTCCAGGAGCTTGAGCAGAAACACTTGAAGACGCTCAGAGCTCTAACTGAAGACCACGCCGGCAAGCTCAAAGAGGCCCTCGACGCTGCCGGAGCTGCGGAGACCGCCAAGAACTTGCTGGAGGAGAAGACGAAGCAGCTGGAGGTCGCTCTCGAGGACCACGGCAGGAAGGTCTCGACACTCGAGGCCGAGAGAGACAAGGCTCTCCACAGCCTGATGGAGACGCAGGCCGCCGCATCCGAGAGGATCCAACAGCTCTCCTCCGCCAAGGACTCCATTGAAGATCTGAAGCTAAAGCTATCCACGCTGGAGGAGTCTCTTGAGGCCGCCCGAGTTCGCGAGAGGACTCTTATCAAAGACCTCCATGACGAACAGGAGCTGCTCCAGAACGCCGCCACCACCCACAACGAGTACACCTCAAGCGTGAAGCTCTGGACTGCCAGGCTGGCGGACGTCGCCGAGAAGCTTGGCGCGGAGCTGGAGACCATGGACTTGCCGGGCTTCGAATACTCAGTCGACGACAACATATCCTCAAGCGCCAGGTTAACCATGTTCTTCGACAAGCTCGTCGACGCCCTCAAGCTACTCCAGGCGAATCAGACAAGCAAACTGGCCGACGAATCCCGGAAGCTCTGCCAGCTCGTCCTCCGCAAGGTGTTGATGAAGGTGGCGTACAGGAACCCTAGCGTCGACCTCTCCAAAGCCTTGAAGAGCTTGCCGAAGGACGCGGACGTCAAGGCTCTCGAGGAGCTTGTCGCGCCCATCGTCGATCGGGTGAGCCAGGTGAAGAGGGTCGAGGGCGATCGCCGGGATTAACTGTACCCTCCTATCTCTTCCTCATCTTGCCGCCAGCATTCCATGTAAAAGACAATTCGTCTTATGTCAGAAACGCGGCAAGCACTAAATGTAATATAACTTACTCTCTTTGAATTATGGCATGCTATTCCCTTTGTTCAATTTCTCTCTGTATGGCGTGTACCCTACGCTTTGCTGGGAACTTGCCGGAGCATAACCCTGTCGCGAGCGCTGGATTCGGATCGTCAGCAGCTTGCGGGTAGTGCTGCTCACGGCAAGAAATCTTGACGCTTTCAGCGCGGCCACCTAGACTGTTGAGCGGACTCGAAACAGAGTAGGGGCGCGACCGATCACGACAAGATTCCATCGCGTGCAGGTTTTCCATATAAAGCCGAAATCGTTCAAGGGAATACAGCCTTACAAAAATCAAAATCTGCTTAAGGGGTTTAGCAACTTAGCTCTGCTTTTTGTCGCTATTCCTTTTCTTCCGGCAAGGCGCCAACCTTGAACGTCGTCTGGCCTCCATACCACCATTCTCCTACCCCCCCGGCAAACTTGCGGGCGAGGGAATCTTCTATCTCTTGAGAAAAAGAAAGAAGAGAAAATAAAGGTATGGAACCCTGACGGTTCGTTAGCTCTTACCGGGATCAAGTGCGATACATATCTCAGATAATACATGCATACAGAATGACATGAAATCAACAAGAGATGTAAAGCACACAGATCTCATTAAAATATGCACAGGGATATGCCTGCTCTGTACAAAGGATTACATGCCAGCGGCAACACTTGTACAGAATGGCGTTGCCGGGATCTTGCCGGAGCGTTACGCTGCCGCGAGCGCTGGATTCGGGTCGTCAGCAGCCTGCTGGCCGTATCGCTATCACAGCAAGAAACCCGAACAACGGCGCCTTACGGGTAGAACTTGCGAAGGTGCTCGATGTTCCAGGAGTTGCTTACTGGCAAGCCCTCTTCGGTCTCCAGGCGGACAGCGCCAGGCCTGGTGACTCGCACTACCCGGTAAGGGCCTTCCCACTTCGGCGTCAACTTGTTGGAATTCTTGGCCGACTGAACGCGCCGAAGAACAAGGTCGCCTTCCTCAAGACTCCGGGCATGAACCTTGCGGCTATGGTAGCGGCGCAAAGCTTGCTGGTAGCGAGCGGCTCGCACAGCAGCCCGAAGACGGTCCTCCTCAAGGAGCAGCGCGTCATCTTGCCGCAGCTGCTCTTGCTCAAGCTCATCATAAGCGAGCACTCGAGGTGACCCATATATGAGTTCCGTGGGGAGAACTGCCTCCGCTCCGTAGATCAGAGCGAAGGGCGTCTGGCCGGTGGCTCGATTTGGCGTCGTCCTGATCGACCAAAGAACCGCCGGCAGCTCATCAATCCAGCGTCTTCCATGCTTGTGCAGCTTGTCGAAAGTTCTGGTCCGGAGACCATGCAACACCTCAGCGTTTGCCCTCTCCGCTTGGCCATTGCTTCTCGGGTGAGCAACAGAGGCAAAACAAATCTTGCCGCCAAGGTCTTGGACGTACTGCATGAAGGTGCGGCTTGTGAACTGTGTACCGTTGTCAGTGATGATCCTGTTCGGCACACCAAAACGGTACACAATCCCCTTGAAGAACTTGACTGCTGACTGTGCTGTCACCCTCCTCACTGCTTCCACTTCTGGCCACTTCGTGAACTTGTCGATAGCAACGTACAAGTACTCGAAGCCCCCGGCAGCGTGGGGGAAGGGGCCCAGTATGTCGAGCCCCCAGACCGAGAAGGGCCAGGAGAGAGGTATCATTTGGAGAGCTTGAGCTGGCTGATGAAGTTGCTTCGAATGAAACTGGCACGCTTCACACTTGGTTACTAGTGCCGTTGCATCCTGGAGGGCAGTAGGCCAGAAGAATCCTTGCCGGAATGCCTTGCCGACAAGGGCTCTTGAACCTATGTGGGATTCACATACGCCCCCATGAATCTCTGCCAACAGCTCTAGTCCGTCCTCCCGAGGGATGCACTTCAATTTCACACCGTTGGGTCTCTTTCTGTACAGGACGTCGTCGACGAACTGGTACATTCTTGATTGACGGGCTACTTTCTCAGCTTCTTCCTGCTCCTCAGGGAGTTCTCCTGTCTGAAGGAAATGGACTATTTGCTGTGCCCATGCCGGAGCCTGTGGCTCGACGACAAGGACTAAAGGCAACTCTTCAGCTGCGAGAGCATTTGCTTCTACGGCAAGAACCTGAGGCTCTTGGCGGAGCAGCTGCTTACCGGCAACTGGTATTTCTTCGGCAGCCAGGGCGCTTGCTTCGGCGGCAAGAACCAGAGGTTCTGCGCGAAGCCGCTGCTCACCGGCAACCGTGTCGTTCCCGGCAAGATCCTTGCCGGGGGTTTCGGGAAGCCTTGCCGGGAAGTGCTCGCCGGTACTTAACCTTCTTCTCTTATCAGGCCTTGTCGATGGCGACACGGATGGTTGAGTCAAGCGGAGCACAAAAGTCCCTGGTTCCACAGGTAGCTTGAGTGCGGCACGCTTCGACAGGTCGTCGGCAATGCTGTTCTCTGATCGAGGAACATGCTCTGTCTGAAGACCGTCAAAGCGCTCCTCTAGCTTCCTCACTTCATCGACGTATGCTTCCATCAGCGGGCTCTGATAATCTTTGTTGACCTGCCTCACGACGAGCTGGAAGTCACCCCTGACGATGAGCTTCCTGATCCGAAGGTCTGTCGCGATCCTGAGACCGGCAAGCAGTCCTTCATACTCTGCCGTGTTGTTGGTCGATCTCTCCTGGGGAAAATGCATCTGGATGACGTACTTGAGGTGCTCTCCGGTGGGTGCGACAAGCAGCACGCCGGCACCGGCGCCTTGCAGCGAAAAGGCTCCATCAAAGTACATGATCCATTCGCGGTCTGTTTCCTTGCCGGGAATCGCTGATTCTTGAACTTCGTCGTCTGGCGTTGGGGTCCATTCTGCAATGAATTCTGCCAAGGCCCTGCTCTGGATAGTTGAAGAACTTTCAAACTTGAGACCAAAGCATGACAGCTCCAACGCCCACTCCACGATCATGCCGGTTGCTTCTGGGTTCCGGAGAATCCGTTGTAGCGGAAAGCGAGTGACGACGGTGATCTCATGTGCTTGGAAGTAATGGCGCAGCTTCCTCGAGGCCATGAGAAGGCCGAAGAGCAACTTCTGCATACCAGAATACCTCGACCTAGCCCCCTGCAACAGGGAGCTGACGAAATAGACTGGGCGCTGCACCATCTTCTTCTTCTGCACTGCCTGACTTGACTGCGCGGGTCTTTCCTTGTCGGCACCAGACTTTGTCGGGGCTGGCCCCGGCAAGTCGCTTGGCGGGCCTGCCGTTGCCGCTGCATCTTCCTCTGCTTTTCTCTCTGCCACCAGCGCAGCACTGACCACTTGATTCGTTGCCGCCAGATATAGCAGCAACGGCTCTTGTGGTCTAGGCGCGACTAGTACTGGCGAAGAGGAGAGGTACTTCTTCAAATCCTGCAGCGCTGCCTCCGCTTCTGGAGTCCATTTCATTGGACCTGCCTTCTTTAAAATTTTAAAAAACGGCAGGGCGCCCTCAGCAGACTTTGAGATGAACCTACTCAAAGCAGCGACGCAGCCGGCAAGGCGGCGCACATCCTTAACTCGTCTTGGCACTTCTATCTGCTCAATTGCCTTGATCTTGTCGGGATTGGCTTCAATTCCACGCTGAGATACAAAGAACCCGAGAAGCTTGCCGGATGGGACGCCAAACACGCACTTCTCGGGATTGAGCTTCAGGTTGATCCTGCGCAGATTTGCAAATGTCTCCTCCAGATCTTGAATGAGCGTTGCCTTGTCCTTGGTTTTGACCACTATGTCATCCATGTAAGCCTCCATATTTCTATGCAGCTGGGCCCCGAAACCAATTTGGACAGCTCTAGCGAAGGTCGAACCAGCACTTTTCAACCCGAAAGGCATACGCAAGAAGCAATATGTGCCACACGGGGTGATAAATGCGGTCTTCTCTTCGTCTTCTTTCGCCATGAAGATCTGGTGATAGCCTGAGTATGCGTCAAGAAATGACAGCAAATCGCAGCCGGCAGTGGAATCCACAATCTGGTCGATGCGCGGCAAGGGAAAGGGATCTTTTGGACAGGCTTTATTGATATCTGTAAAGTCAATACATAGCCTCCACTTACCATTCGCCTTGCGCACAACAACTGGGTTGGCCAACCATGTAGGATGGAGGACTCCCCTAACCAGACCTGCCGCCTCAAGTTTCCTAATCTCTTCCGCAATAAACTCTTGCCGCTCCAAGGCTTGCTTCCGCACCTTCTGCTTGACGGGCCGCGCGTGGGGACAGACAGCTAGGTGGTGATCGATTACCTCCCTGGGAACACCGGGGATGTCAGATGGTTGCCATGCAAACACATCGACATTCGCCCGCAGGAAGGCAACGAGCGCGCCTTCCAATTTGTCATCAAGGGTGGAGCTTATGGTGAAGGTTCCCCCCGTCCCGTCCTCCTTGGCGGGCACCTTCTTGGTCTCAGGCGGAGCAGCCTTGGATTTCTTGATCTGGCCGGCAGAGCTCTCTGGGGCACCCTCGACGGCAGCGCAGCACTCTGGAGAGGCGCGCTTGCCGGAGTTTGTACCAGAGGTCTTGCCGGGCTGCTTCTTCTTGCCGGGATCTTGAGCGGCAGGAGCATGCGCCTTGGCGGCGGACGCTGCAACTGCTTCCCGGTAGAGCTTGTCGGTGCAAATGAGCGCGTCTTTCTTGTCGGAGTGGACAGTGATGACGCTCATTGGACCGGGCATCTTCAAGACGTTGTAGGCGTAGTGCGAGGCCGCCATGAACTTAGCCAGCGCTGGGCGGCCAAGGATTCCATTGTATGGCAATGGAATCCTGGCGACGTCGAAGACGACCTTCTCCGTCCTGAAGTTCAGCTCGCTGCCGAAAGTTACCGGCAGCGTAATCTTGCCCTTCGGCTGGTTCCTTCCCGGATTGACCCCTTGGAAAGAACCTGTCTCCTCGAGATCTTCGTCGGGAATTTGCAGCCTCTTGATCACATCGGGCGAGATCAGGTTCAGGCCGGCCCCACCGTCAACTAACATTTTCGTCACCTGGAGGTAGCGAATCGTTGGTGAAACCAACAACGGCAAGCACCCGACCGCAATTGTGCGATCAGGGTGATCCTCGGCGTCAAAAATGATAGGCGTGAGGGACCACTTCAGTGGCTTCCGGGCATCGAGGGATGGCTCTGCTGCATTAATCTCACGCGCCCACTGCTTGAGCTGGCGGTGAGAGGAATGCAACGAAGCGCCCCCGTCGACGCACATGGCCTCTGTAGCCTTCTGGAACTCGTGTTCGCTGGACTCGTCGCCCTCTGCATCGTCATCATCATTTCCTTGTTCCTTGGCGCGGCCCCGGGCAGGCTTCTCTTGTTGCGGCCTGGGCTTGCCGCGACGACCTCCTCGACCGCGCTTCCTGCCAGACCCTCCGGCACCATCTTGGGCTCTTTCCTTGTCGCGCCTTTCGTACTCGGCGCGCTGCTTCTCGGCAAGCTCCTCAACTTGCCGGCAGTCTTGGAGATCATGGCCCTTGGTACGGTGGATCTTGCAGTACTGCTTGCCGGATCCTTCTGGCTTGTCGGCAGCCGCCAAGGCCTGACACGCCGCACACCCGGCAACCTCCTTGCCGGGGTCGTCGGTCTTGGACTTCTTGGCGGTGCCGGTGTTGCCCGAACCTTCAACGGCGAGCACGGCCTTGCCCTTGCGCTTCTTGTTCTTCCGCCGCCCCTTTCTTGTCGGGGCAGGAACGTCTTCGCTATCGGAGTCGACTCCAGCGCCAGCGTTCTCGCCGGGGAGTCTCCTTCCTTCTTCTGCCCGAGCACATTTGTCGGCCAAGGCGTAGAGCTCGGCGACATCTCTGACTTTGTTCATCGCCAACTCCTCCCGCATCTTACGATTGCACACATTCTGATGAAAGGCGCTGATGACGGCGGCGGGATGAACGTCAGGAATGTTGTGCTGGATGCGGCTGAACCTCTGGATATATTTGCGCAAAGTTTCGCCCTCCTTCTGGGGAATGATGTGCAGATCACTCTCCTGGCCAGGAGCTTGATGGCCGCCGGTGAAGGCGCCAACAAACTGATGGCACTGGTCGACCCAAGAAGAGATGGAATTCTCGGGCAGGTGCATCAACCACGATCTCACGTTGGGCTTCAGTACCAACGGGAAGTAGTTGGCCAGCACCTTATCGTCACGAGCCCCGGCAGCCTGCACCGCGATGGTGTAGATGCTCAAGAACTCGGACGGATGGGTCTTGCCGTCGTACTTCTCCGGTACTTCCGGCTTGAAGGAGCGGGAGCTAGGCCACTGGACTTGCCGCAGCTCACGAGTAAACGCTGGGCAACCCACCTCGTAAGGTAGGCAGCCAGGGTACCCTGGCGCGGGCTCGTCAACCGAGGTCCCAGCGCGCTTGTCGGACTGGCGACGCGCTTCCCTTCGGCGCTCGATGGTGGTTCGAGCGTCCTCCTTCTTCCGTTCCCGAAGAACGTGACGTTGATCGCGGCGAACCCGCGGGTCAGACGATGCCATGGAATCATCCTCACGGGCGCCGGTCCGCCGAGTTAACGACCGCTCTTGATGCAGCGGAGGGGAACGCAACGTAGTCGTTCCAGCTCCGGTCTTCTCTCCCTCGCCACGCACCAGCCTAGACGACTGTAGCCGCGAGGGTTCACCCTGCTGCGGTACGTCGTTGTTGGCTAGGCCGATGAGGCTCTGGATAGCGGCTCGCCACTCGTCTAGCTTCTCCGCGGCAGGAGGGAAGTCTAGGAGCAGCTGAGCTCGCGCCAACGCCTCTGCTGGCGTAGGCGGCGGCGACAGGTGCGAAGAGCGTGAGGTGCTCAAACTCCTAACAGGGTTAGAAGGAGCACCATCACGACTCTGCACCCGTGCGCAGCCTCCACCAGCTCGCTGGCGTGGACCTTGGCCCTGCGCACCCTGGGAGTGATGCACAGGGGTCTTCCCATGCGGACGCCCGGAACCACCAACGTCTTGAGGCCGCACGTCACGCGCGTCCTGAGAAGGTCGCGGTGCATGCGCCGGCGTATTCGTCATGGAAGGTGCCGCTCCATCCTTGGAAGTCGCTGCACCACCCGCAGGTTGCGCAACTCCATCCTTGGACCTGTTGCTCGTCCGGCTCGGATCGCCGGAACGCCGTGGAAGCTCGGAGCCTCCACCTCCTCCACCCGCGTCTACCCCGTCGCCTGCGCGTGCAGCATCAGGCACGATGGATGCGGATGGACCAACCGCCCTGAAACCCTTCTTCTTGGGAGCCATGGTGGTGAAGATGATCAAAGATCTGACGCGCTGATCACCAGATCAGGTTCGCACAACCTCGATCCCCCCTGCCTGGCGCGCCAAAGATGTCGTGGGAAACGAACACCTATGGGATCGAGGAGATCCCTTACGGTTCGGCAAGGGGAGAGGGTTGCACAAAGAGCAGAACTAACGAACAGCACGCGGGGGATTTACCCAGGTTCGGGCCGCACGGATGCGTAAAACCCTACTCCTGCTTTGATTGTATTATTGTGAATGTTCTTGGCCAAGTTCTGGGAGCTACAGTAGCAGCTATGCATGCAGAATGGGCTTTCGAACTCCCCCCCTTGTGCGTCTCGGGCCTCCTTTTATATTAGTCCAAGGGGCTACCACAGTGACGTACAAGATAAGGCATGAGGTGGAAAGTAACTACAGTGTTACCACAGTATTATCATACCTAACCCTGACGGCTTAGGACAAACTCATTAAATGCACCGTGAGGTGTCCGTCGAGGTGTCCCTTAGCTTCTCGGGCTTGGAAAAGCTTTACAGGGGATGGGCAAAAGCAGCCATCCCATCAACACCGCTTAAGCATCGCGTGGCCAGTATTACGCCACGTCACCATGAGGACAAGCCCTAAACGACAAGGCTGGCCGCTGTACTGGAGCGATAGCACTGTACTATGCAGAGCCTTGCCGGGGCTGAATCCTTGCTGGGGCCGGGGCTTGCTGGGACCGAATCCTTGCCGGGCCCGGGGCTTGCCGGGACCGAATCCTTGCCGGGCCCGGGGCTTGCCGGGACCGAATCCTTGCCGGGCCCGGGGCTTGCCGGGACCAAATCCTTGCCGGGCCCGGGGCTTGCCGGGACCGAATCCTTGCCGGGCCTCCGCAACCCTTTGGTCTTCTGTTTTCTGGTCTGATCGTTGACTTGAATGTCTGCTTGTCGTCTTAGTCTCGTGATTACTCCTAGCTATTCCCCGACAAGGCTTGCCGCGGAACGGCTACAACTGCCCGTGCACAAGTAAGGGGTACTAAAAATACCCATACTTTGGTACACCGACAGTCCAGACGGCATGGGCATCATCACCATCGCTCACGACCGTGTGAAACAGGTCCTTCGAGATGGTGAGATAAAACCACCGGATGAGCGTGGCGTCGATGGCGGACCACTCGTGATCAGCGGGCACGAGGCTCGAGTCAACGGAACCATCCACGTGATCGATGAGGTTGTACTCTCGGAACACAAGGGAGAAGTAAGTCTTCCATGCGTGGTAGGTGGACTCGGCTTGATCAAGACGAACCGGGACCCGATCATAGATGTTTAGGTCGCGGATGTCGGCGGCGGCGGGCGGGTTGGGACCGGCGAACGGGTTGCTGGCTCCGGACAACGAGGAGTGGGAGGAGGACATGGTGGCAGCGGGCTAGGGTTTGGATGGGGAGAGGGAGGACGCGGCAGCTAGGGAGGGTGGCGGCGGCGTTGGAAGAAGGGAACGCGGCGGCGGTAGAAGATAGCGGCGGCGTCGTAGAGAGGAGGTCGCGGCGGCAGCAGTGGGATGCCGCGGCGGCGGGGTGGGAGTAGCGCGGCGGCGACAGCAGGGAGATGCGGCGGCGGTGCTAGGGCAGAGGGCGCGGCGGCGGCAGGGAGTACGGCGGAGGCGCGGGTGCGGAAGCTAGGGTTAGAGCTTGGTAACTGATACCATGTAGAATATTGGAATTGCACAATGTATTGATCATGTGCTATGTGCACGGTATATATGATGTATAAGGTGGGCCTCTTACCTCAATCTATACAAGGAAACTAGAGAGGTGGGCTTGATGTACAAGAAACAATATACATGCAATATAACATGCTCAACAGAGGCAACAAACATCATAAGGGTATAGAGATTCCTCCCAGCGCGTCGAAGCATCAAGAACCGAGAAGTTCATACCCAGCTCAAGATGATCTTCTTGAGCATCAGTAGCAACTGCATAGCACCACTTGATTGTTGTGCTTCTATCATGCTCTTTACTTCATTTGAACCCTTTCGTGTGTTGGATTTGAACAAATTTTGATTTGTGAACTTCAAATTTGTGGTGTGATCTTTGATTATTAAGTTTGGATTGAATACGTGTGCAAATATGTAGTTGAAATGTAATGTGTATACAATAACTTAGAAGATTGGCGAAGATTTTTCTAGGGAGTTAAGTTTTAGTGGTTCGGCTAAGAACCACTTTTTTTAGCGGATCAAATATTTTCGAGAACACAGGGAGATCTGTGTGCCTATATATTAAGATAGGGAGAACCAAACATTTATAAGGAGAGATCCAGATGGCGCACAAGGGCCGCCCCTAGATCAAAGACAAGGCACGTCCACCATAACTTTACGGGATTACTCGCTTGAGGCTACCGTTGCCTACCATCCGCCAATCTCGACAGTGATTGGCTCGAGAGGAACCGACGGGTGTATCGGATCTAATATAAGGAGTTAAGGTATAAGGGGCCGTTTGATGGGCTACATTATAAGAGATTGGCTAGAGATGCTCTAAGAATATATCAATCGTGACCGTGCACGCGTAAACATGGGGTAATTACTTTCTGAAAACCACGAAGATTATTCATTATAGAAAATCAAACCCATTTATGTTACAAATGAATGGCATACTAGCACTGAGCATTATGTATGCCTGTCTTTAACTATGTAAGAAATAATGAATAAATCGGTTGAGAGTCTTCCATATGATCTCTGTCTAATTCTCTATCATGGATCACCTCCAAAGTTGGGGTGCAAACATATACTACTACTACTACTACTAAGGTAGCAGACATGAGCTTGCTAGATTGGATGAAGCTTCGTTGCAGCTAGCATGCGGGTAATGAGCAGTACAGCTGACTTAGGCTATCTATCTATCAAACTTGCTCTTAATGTCTTCGCTCCTATCACATCTCATCAATGCCAAATGTATACATAAGATAGCTACTAATCCTGTTTCTCTCCCCAGAATAGCTACTAATTCTGTCAGCCCTGCACACCGCGACGCATGCATGGAGATGGAAATCAATCGATCATATACTTACTATATAGAGTAGGAGCCACGCGTGTAGCTAGCTGACCACACGCAGTCATGTGGATGCATTTATAGGTGGTTTGGGTGGTTGTTGAAGAGATCCCAATAGTACGGGGTCGACGGCGACGGCGCAGCTGCAGCGGGGAAATACTGTAACGACATTGGTGTAGGACTTGCACCGGCGGTGGTACCGGTTAACGCGCCGTGGCCATGGAATGCCGGGCTGATCAGCTCGCCGAACAGGTTGATGCCACCGCCAGCTCCGCCGGACGGCGGAGAGAAGAAGCCCGGCGGGATCGCCGGGAGAGATCCCGGCACGGGAGATAGGATGCTCGGCAGCGGCGGCAGCCCTCCACGATGAACACCGGTGCTCCGTCCGGCCGGCGCCGACGCCTGCTCCATGGCAGCGAGGCGCGCGGCAGGCGAGTGCTGATGCTGCAGCAGCGCGCCCTCGTGCGCCTGCGGCCCAGATGCTTGGAGCTGGAACGGGAACGGCAGCGTTTGCGGCAACGCCGGCGGGAGCATGGAGGACAACGACTGCTGCGGGAAGAACGGGAACGGGAGCGACGGCTGTGGCGGCGGCGGGAGTGAGGAGGATGAAGAGGAGGCGCCTGTGAGGCGCTGCACGACGGACATGAACTCGCCGGGGTGGGCGTGCACGACCTTGGGTGACACCGTGTAGATGATGACCGGCTGCCGCACCTGCGACTGCGAGGCGGGCGGCTTCCTGATCCTGTGCGAGTCCTTGTGGACCCTGAGCGGCGCCGGGCGCGGGCCCTGCAGCTCCCCGCGGCCGCCACCGCCACCGCGCTGGGAGGAGGACGCCGAGTACTCCTCCATGATCGATCGATCGACCGATGCCACGAGCTCGCTAGCTAGATATATAGCTGGTCGACGTCGCCGGCCGGCGTTGAATCGAAAGCTAGCAGAGATGGATCGACCGATGGGTCAGTGAGAAACGCTCTTCAAGTGTCAAAGTTGGGCAGCAGTGGTACGTACGTGTCTCCTCTCCTCTCTAGTGGCGCCATGTATATATAGAGGTGGCAGCTGAAAAGAGATCAGCCACGACGGCGACCAAGTTCGGGAGACGAAAAAACTACTAAAAAAGTAGGATTCATTAGGATTTGATACTGCGAATTAGGGGCGTGTAATAGGTCAAGAAAGCACTCGATTGCAATATCATATAAAGAAACTTCTTTCCTCCTCTCACTGGCTAACTTTGAAGACGTCCAAGCAAGGCAACCAAAAGGTGACGGAGGTGACGCACGCATGCATGGGAAGGCGCCAATTCCGGATTGCTGCGGTGCAATCCCCTTCTGTTTCTTGTCTATCTGAGATTTGACTAGCACTGACGACCGAAGAACCGGGTCAGATAGATTCATGTCTCTCGGTGTATGTATACTGCGGCTGGTTGCTCTGTCGTTTTCTTGCTCCAAGAACAGAAGAAGCTTCCACGGTTGATTAATATTTAATCCATATTTTCCAGGATTAGTCAGGCATGGACTTAAACAACGGTTGATTATTATAGTGTTTTATCAGTGGCGGTTGGTGAGGTGCAAATTTCATTTAGCTAAACTAAGAGTTACTAACATATTGCAGATACTCTCGGTATTTGTAACCTACTTAGCTAGGCTTTGATTAATTTTTGATTCGAAGGTGTGTTGTTG
Organism: Elymus sibiricus; assembly: GCA_039707655.1. Classification (NCBI taxonomy): domain Eukaryota; kingdom Viridiplantae; phylum Streptophyta; class Magnoliopsida; order Poales; family Poaceae; genus Elymus; species Elymus sibiricus. The sequence continues at coordinate 315,517,483 of CM077676.1, forward strand.
CAGGATTATGAAAGTGCAAAGGTGGAGGAACGGGCCCGTGTAGCTAGATTAACTGTATCTTCTGGAATATGCGTCGACGATGGATCTACCTGCAGATTCTGACTTGAGCCAGTCTTGTCGAGTTGTCTTGACCACATATATGTCTACGGTAGGGGGTTGGACTGCATTCAAGACCCCGACTTTGGGATGTTTTGATAGTGTCAACCAACCCTCCTTTACCAGCTACTAGCTAGAATTATTGGCTAACTGTGATAGTATATTAGCAACATACATGGCAAGTTTTTGTATTGTCATTTCACCGTTGTTTACGGAGAGATTTGGACCAGTTCACCGGAACGACCTTTCTGATATGTGATGGTTACGAGTTAAATACCTAAACGACAACAAGTAACTAACGTATAGGTTAGCTCGAGTAATAAGTGCTTGACAATAACACATAACACTTAACACAGCCAAGAGAGAGAGAGAGAGAGTCAAGAGGTGGTAGCCGGCCGGTATTCAGAGGTATAGACGACGCAGTCAAGGAGAGTGGAGGGACGTAAAGGTGTTGTTGAGTCGTACAGATGTGTATGAGCTCCTCGATCTGCCTGCCTGACTCCTTCACAGACCGATCAGTTTCTCGCGCCATCTGACGACCGAGTGAATGCATACCACTACCAGCGGTAGTAGCAGCAGGGCTGCTGCTTATGCTGAAACATTCCTTGTTTGTAATTAATCAATAATCTGGTACAGTTGCAAAGCTAAGAAAACTAGTATTAATTCCCCCCCCCCCCCCACCCCACCCACACACACAATGTAATAATTAAAGTACTTAATATAGTAAGCAGGAACTTACCAGTGTAGTGTTCTAGTAGTACAAACTTTTCTTGTTGGAAAAAAATTCTAGCAGTGCTACACACCGACACCATCCTTCCTTGGTCATCCTCGATCGGTCGGATCAGGGCATCTCACTGTTCGATCTGCCGGTCCGCCTTCCCCTCAGTCATGATCATGATTTGGATGACCCCTCCTCAAGTCGGCTCGTCCTCCTGTGGATGGCAGGGGCCAATGGCAGAAGCAAGATTGGAGCAAACCCTGGGCCAGAAACTAAGTGGTTGTTTGGATGCCAAGAATTAGATGTGAGATTTCAGAAAACCAGTTTGGAGGATTTTTAGGAAACCAGTTTTAGTTAGTTTTTCTGTTAAACTAAGTCTATGGAATTCCATGTTAGTTGTACTATTCTGTTTATTCAAGTGTTTATCTGGGTTTTTTTTCAGGTGCGTGTATGTTGTATATGGAGTAACAAATAAGAGCTCTTTAGTTGAATTTTCAATTTTGTTACTTTTTTATATAATATTTGGTTCATTTATGGTGAAAATTGCCAACTATTGGGTAATCTCACCATCTCAACAGAAAAAGTCACCACAACTTCTATCTGGTACTCATCCTCTGAACCAAACAAAAAAAGTGGTTATCTTTAGCCACTTGGCATCTTGTCCAACCAAACAAAAAAAAGGCTATCCTTAGCCAGGTGGTTGGGGATGTCCACGTCCACTCAAACCTATCCTCCGAACCAAACGCACCCTAAGCGCTTGTAACCATCCACAAACATCTCTTGTGAAAAATACGAACATGTGGCCCAATTACACTATAAATGCAGAATTTAAACTCAATGTCTGCAAAGATTCCACATCACTCCTAGACGTTCGGAAGGACACCCGACCAGTCAAACAGGCCTTCTGTTGCTTCACCACAGAGAAACGGCGGGATATCGGCGAAGAGATCGCCCGGTTTCTAGCTGTCGAGTTCATTAGAGAAGTCGTGCAACCAGTGTGGCTTGCCAACCCTGTCATGATGCGTAAAAAGAACATGTCCTGGCACATGTGCGTTGACTACACCGACCTCAACCAAGCGTGCCCAAAGGACTCATTCCCTTTGCCTCGCATCGACTAGGACATAGATTCAACCGCAGGCTGCGAACGCAAGTGCTTCCTGGACGCTTATTCCGGCTACCACCAAATACGCATGAAGGAATCCGACCAGAAGACCTCCGTCATCACACTTTTGGACCCTTCTGCTACATCACCATGCCCTTCGGGCTCAAGAATGTCAGGGCAACATATCAAAGGACCATGTAGAAGTGCCTCCATGACCAGATCATCATCAACGTTGAGGCATATGTCGATGATGTAGTCATCAAGTCAAGGCACATCTCCATCCTTCTCTTCAACCTCGAGCAGACCTTCACCAACATGCGTCGTTTCAGCATGAAGCTGAACCCCAAAAAATCCATTTTTGGGGTGCCCGCAGGACAGCTCCTCGGATTCATCGTCTCTCAGCAAGGGCATCGAAGCTAACCCAGAGAAGATCCGAGCCATCATCTACTGGAAGCCCCCAGAAAAGATCCGGGAGGTCCAGAAGCTCGCAGGGTCCATCACAGCCCTCGGCCGCTTCATATCCCGGCTCGGAGAGAATGCGCTTCCGCTTTACCGCCTCCTGCGGAAGAATGAAAAGTTCTAGTAGAGCGACGAAACAAAGGCCGCATTCACCGACCTCAAGCGCATATTGCGATCCAACCCACTACTGGCCTCCCGGCGCAGTCAGAGCCGCTGCTGCTATACATATCGGGCACCACACATGTGGTCAGTGTAGTTATGGCAGTAGAGAGGGAAGAAGCCGGTAAGGCGCAACGGGTTCAGAATCCCGTATACTACGTTAGCAAAGTTCTGACCCCATGCAAGACCCGCTGCCCGCATTATCAAAAGATCACGTATTGCGTGTTCATGGCGGCCCGCAAGCTACATCACTACTTCCAAGCGAATCCCATTACGGTTGTCAGTCATGCCTCGCTATCGAAAATCACCAACAACAAAGACGCGACGCGTGGCCAAATGGGCGATCGAGGTCCTACCCTTCGAGATCACATACAAGCCTTGCTCGCCCGTCAAGTATCAGGCCATCACTGACTTCATTGCCGAGTGGAACGAAGCCCGGCAGATACCACAAATGTCGACCTCGAGTACTAGCTTATGTACTTTGATGGTTCTATGACCGTCCAAGGATTGGGGGTCGGGCGTTGTCCTCATCTCACCATGCAGTGATAGGATGAACTCGTCCTACAGATACAATTCCCCGACTCCAACAGCGTGGAAGAATACGAAACCCTCCTCCACTGGCTTCGTATTGCGGCCACCATGGGAATATGTCTCCTCATTTGTCGCGGCGACTCCGACCTCGTCGTTCAGCAGGTGATGAAGACGTTCGACACCAAAGACCCAAATATGGTCCCATTGCGGTGTTGTTCGCGAGCTGGAAGGAAAATTGGATGGCATCGAACTACACCACGTCAAGCGTACTGACAACGTGGAAGCCAACAACTTGGCATGCATGGGGGCAGCTCAGGAACTAGCCCCAACTGAGACATTCCTGGGGTCCTACACAAGCCATCCGTGTGGCTGCAAGAAATCACAGAAGAGACTCCAACCTCTTGTGGCCCAGAGGGCCTGAACCTGGGTACAATTAATACATATGGTTGAATTGGGCAGCCCAATTCCAACCTATTCCCATCATTAACGTTCCCACTCAAATTTTATTAAGGTGATTCATCTGTCAAGATCATCCAATAACTGTAATGGTCTGCTCAAATTCGTCCGTAACTGGGAAAATGGCTAATCATGATTTGTTTTTACACTCTGCAAAGATTTGTAGACTTTACTCACTAGACTCAACCCCAAGATTGAGACGAAGTCTTCAAGAAGCAGTCACCTCCACCCACTGGCAGCCGATACACCTACTCAAAATCTACATCTGCTAGCTTTGCCGAGGCGAGGCTTCCACAACCTACTCAACTAAGCCAGAGCCCATATAGCTAGTGGTTGTACATGAAAGCTACTAGTCACGAAGTCTGTCTGATCTTTTTGAACCTAGGTGACATTCCACTTACATTCAGAGGGTAGAAACCATGATATTCTTGAAACCACCCAGCGATACCACTTCCGTCCGAGGTGAATTCTATCTTTAGTTTCTAGTCAAGTCATTATATGATTCTCACATAAGCTCAATGCATACACGAACCAATCCCCGGCTACATAGCATAGCAAGAATACAACTTCCACGATCTACAAGGCTATACTAAGCTAAATCCTAGTACCAATAACATACTACCATAATACTCCTACACATGCATAATATAGTAATGTGATATAGAACTACAAGTATAGAAAAATAATAGGATGAAGTATGATCAAGGTGTAACTTGCCTCGTACGTTTGATGAAGATCGTCGCACTCACAATCCTGATAATTCTATTCGTCACGCTCGGAGCCATGTATCATAAACAAAATATCAAAAGAGCAATAAAACAATATGGCAAGGTTAAACAACATCATATATATAGGCTTATAATATATGATATGAGTCTCGATGTGCTATAAGGTGACACGTGAAGGAATCAACTCAAAAGAGTCAATCGATAATTAATTATCGCTATATAAGCTTATATTGGAGATAGTATGAAACAGGGTTAAAAGTATTTGGAAAACAACGTACACATGTGTAATAGATCGTATTGAACATAGGTGTTCGTTGCAAAAAGAATTGATTGAAAAGGAACACTACAACTCAAGTTATAGTGACATGAAGTTTGAATTTAGAAAGGTCAAAAGAATTTCAATTGGAGTATACTGGATAGGAACAGTAAATATATGACACAAGTGTTTAGGTGCAAAAGGAATCAATTGAAAATGTGCTACGGTTTGTAAGATATGATCAAAAGGAGGTTTGAATTCAAATTTGAATTGCTTAAATTTGAAAAGTTCAAAAGTTGAAACTAATGAGGCTACTGGATTTTAATGGTAAATATGGACACATAGGAAAAAAGTTTCATTTAATTTGGATGAGTAGATCAAGAGTAATAGCAGAAACAATATTTGGATAAATGGTAAAAAGTCTGCCGTGGCAGCGATTTGTAACTGATGTTGCGGATGGTGTGGGAGGGTCACTGGTGCGTGCTGATTCGTCAAAAATGGTTCACGCGGATCGCGGGTTCTGGCCATTGGATCAAGTGACGATGGATGGCTGTGAGGGCGCCACGCCATCTAGGGTTATGGGGCGGCGGCGTGCTTACAATGGAGAAAAACGACGGGGGTGGCTTGTGGCGTTGATGATGGCGACGGATCGGAACTCCCCGGGATCAGAAGATACCACTACGAGGTGCATATTTGAATGCAGAGTATATGTGTGCAATTCTCGGCGACAGGAGCATCCTCCTGCGACGGTGACGAGTGGCTGGAGCGTCAATGGCGCTGACGAGCTAGCCTCCGGCGAAGGTCCGTGCACTCGTTTGAGGTGTTCCTGAGAAGAATAAGGTGTGAGGGAGATGTGTGCTGGCCAGTAGAATAATACATCGAACTCTCCAAGGAGAAAGGGCTTACGGGGCGGTCGGAATCGTCCGTCGGAGTTGCCAGAATGGGCGGAGCTTGGCGACATCCGTGAGCTCGAAGTCGAGACGGATCTCGAGTGGAGGTTGCGGGAATCGGAAGAGGGGGTCGTGAGGAGTCGTTCGGTAGCCATGGCTTCGATGAGGGGTAAGGGAATCAATCGAATCGATTTAGTTTCGGCTCGGAGTCGTGTTCGTTCTGGAAACCAAGCGAGGGGAAGAAGATGACGGGTGGGCCAGACACGTCAGCGGGAGAAAGAAAGAAAATAAAAAAAAAGAAATGGGGAAGGCTGAGGCGCAGCTGCTGTTGGGCTTTGGGCTGCTGCACTGAGGTGCTGAGAGCGCCGGTTAGGAACTGGGCCGCTGGCTAGCTGGGTAGAATAGGCTTAGGAATTATACTGTTTAATGTTTTCTACTTTTGACAATGGTTTCATCTAAAACCAAACCATTTAAATTTGGAAAATTATAAAAAAATCTTATAATTCTAAAATACTATCCTAGAGCCCAGGAACTCTTTTCCAGCCTAAATATTTATAAAACAATAGATAAAATATTTTTATAAACTTTATTTTGGGCTTTATAAATGTTCCCTAAAATAAATGCAGGGCTCATAAATAATTCCCAAAATATTTTTTGAACTCCAAATAAAATATCCAAATTATTTTTAAAACATTTCCCAACTCATTTATATTGAAGGAGTCACATTACCTTCTCTCTTATGATTTTATTTTTGAGCTAGCATTGTCTCAAATATTGAAATCCAAATAAAAGAATACTCATTGTTCTCCATTTTTTTATTTGAGGAAGTCATGTCATCCTCTCTCGTATCTAAGTTGAAATAATTTGGAATATTCTCAAAATTAAACATAAGATCCAAATGAACATTCGGAAAAGTCCTTTTATTCTCTCTCATTTGAATATTCATTTTAACACCAAAAGTTTCAAATCCTAGTCAAACTTAGCTACACTCAAACAACACACGCAAGTTTTAATTGATCCTTTTAAATAATTAGCATTCCAAAATTTAGAATTTTGGGATGTTACACTCTTGCATATTAGTTTCAGTTGCCAGTAATTTGCAACAGTTTCGATCTTCGTTTTCCGCTTTGCTTTCGACTGTAATTAACTTGCACGTACATCTCCGTAAACCTCTACGAGAGGCAAATAACATTTCATGTGCTTTTTGTGGGATCGATACCCTTAATTTGAAAAAGATACAACTGTACTCTGTGCACTTGCAGATCATTAGTGATATGTGTCCTGGCTCCATGGTGAATGCGTGATCAGAAGCACGATGGGGCGATAATTTGGTGGAAGCGTCGAAAATCACTGAACTCCTCAAGTAGGACAATTACTTCACATGCCAGTTCTGAAGTATGCATAGCAGATGCATCTAGAGTATAGTCAACAATCTCCATGGCGCATACGTCATTGCCTGGATCACATTATCCAATTGTTCCAAAGAAATGATTGCAAAGTCGCCGACATTGGGAATGAATCCCCTGCAAGGTGACCAGGGTGCCATGCATTGTGCAGAAATTACAGAGTCTGGATCATACGCTCCTCGCTGTAGTACACGCATAGTAGTTTGGAATGTGCAACCTTGTGTCCACCATGACAGAGCTGGAACTAACTGTTGAGACTGCATCTCCTGTCCATCAGCCACTGTAACTTTGACTGTCAGTGCCGTCACACAGTTTAAAGTAGCGCGACGAGCAAAGTTTTCGTCCATAAAGCTATAATCGCTTCCAGAATCCACTAGAGTGAACATAAGTTGATTTCCAACTAAAGCTAGGAGACGAACTGTGTCGCTTGTTTCAACTCCAGAAACAACATTCAGGGAAAGTTGACATCACTCGACCACTCCAGGTTCAGACAACAGGTCCAATGCTTGCAGTGCTTCCTCTGTCAGAAATTTCCCATGTTCAACCAACTGAATGGCCAATGGCCGCATTGGTTTCTTGCATTGATGTTCCTTGTTGTATTTTTCTCCATAGCGAAAGCAAAGTACATCATAGCGCCTAAAACCCCACAACCAACGCTTTATGTCCTAGGTGTCAGTCTGTTTCCGTGATTTGGAGCAATAGGTGGATACCCTGCTCGATGTTGCACTAGAGCTCTCTTTTTTTTAATGAAAGGGATTTCCCCCCTGCTCCATTTTTATATCATGAAGCACAACAGTTCACAGCATTCAGGCCTGCCATAGTGATTAGGCCAGAAGAAACATGCAGGCACCCAAACGGATGTCAGGAAAGCAAACTTCCACAAATCTTTTTACATATCCATTAAGAGACAAACACACGAGTAGCAGCTTAAACTAGGAAGAGAACGCTCGTCTAACTACTTGTCGATCATCTCCACTGCACGGTTCAGACCCAGGCGATTCTGAGGAGCTCTCCCCAGCATCTGTCCAGGAGCAAATTGCAGCGTTGCAGGAGCTCCGATTGTGTGGCGTCACAGAGCACACTCCACTGCTGAAGAAAGCTTCTTAGTCTTGCAAACACACAGGCCATGCTCCTCCACGTGCGACCCTGAAAACAAAAATCATTCCTTAGTGTCCATAAGCTCGAGAAGGAGGCAGCAATTACCATATTCAACACCTTTTTTGATTTATGCATATGCCACAAGGCATCTGTATCTTCAAATGAAATTGGAACTTCAATATGAAAGCAATCTGCTACAAATTTCCACAGATGTCGAGCAACAGTACAATAAAAAAATAAGTGTTGTACTGATTCATTATCAGCACAAAATAAACAAGTAAGATCTTCCACTGGCCTCCGGTTGTTCAGGTTGTCTCTAGTTAAGACTTTGTTATAAACCAGGAGCCAGAGGAAAACATGAATTTTTTGAGGGTATAGTACTCTCCAGAATCTATCCCCAACTCTTGAAACCACACCCCCAAAGTTGATGCCGTTATAGAAGGATCTAACTGAGTACTTTCCATTTGGCTCCAGAGTTTAAATAGGCACATCGGGATTTTCACTTAATTGGACCGACCTCATCACCTCCAACAATTGACGCCACAACTCTAAACCAGATTGGTCTACATTTCTCCGAAACGAAAGTTTTAGTTCCTCACCATCCCAGACTTGTGCTAAGTAGCAGTCTGGTTGATTGCAAATAACAAACAACTTCCAAAATTGCACTTTAAGGGAACACCCCCCACCCACCCATATGTCGTGCCAGAAGCTGATGTTACTACCATTCCCAACTTTCCATCGATAAAAAAAATTGAAGCCGAAAGAGCCCATTAACTCCCTTCCAGAAAGGTGAACCCACATTACTTCTAGACCACATCACATTGGGATTATTGGTATTATATTTGTAATCTATAATAGTCCTCCAATCCCTACCATCACTATCAAAGTATCTTTTGCCCCAAGCAACCAGCAAAGACATGTTAAAGTCCCTGATGTTAGGGACTCCAAGGCCCCCCAAACCTTTTTTCCTAGAAACCAAACCCCAGTGAGCAAGATGATACCTATGTTCATCCCCCATGTTACCCCAGAAAAAATGAGCCATTTGGGAATTAATGGCATTTATGGCCCATTTGGGGAACTTGATCATCGCCATAAGATAAGCAGGAATGATAATAATGCAAGCACAAAGAAGGATCAACTTCCCACTATAAGTGAGGGTTCTCCCCATCCAAGCAGAAATGTTTTGATAATCCTATCAATGATAGTTTGAAGATCCTCCCTTCTTAGTTTGTCATAGTGCAAAGGCACTCCCAGGTATTTGATGGGGAAAGAACCCAATTGGCAACAAAAAAATTGAGCAATTTTTTGGCAACCTCTTCCTTAATGTTAATAGTCATAAGGTCACTTTTATGAAAATTAAGTCTCATGCGAGATAAATTCTCAAAACATGACAATATCCATTTAAAATTTCTACCTTATCAATAGAGTTTGCAAGGAATAGGAGCGTGTCATCAGCATATATTCCGGAAATTCTTGGGAGAGGATGATTAAGCTCAAGTTCTTCCTCCTGAAATTCTTGCCAGAATCACAGTTCGAGTAACACTAGTTGGAGACTGCAATCTTACAACAACATGCAGTCCATCTTTCAGATCTAATACAAATTGGGACACAAAGAATTTGGTGTTGAAAGCCAAACGATATTTAGAAATTGTACCAGTTTGCTAAAGTTGTAGCAGCTGTCGGTACTAAAACCGGCAGATCTCGGGTAGGGGGTCCCGAACTGTGGATCTAGGAGTCAATGGATAACAGGGAACGTAGAGACATCGTTTACCCAGGTTCGGGCCCTCTCGAGGAGGTAAAACCCTACGTCCTGCTTGATTGTATTGAAGCGTCGGTGTGACAATTACAGAGTCGATCTACCTCGAGATCAGATGGACTAAACCCTAGGTGGGTATAGCGATAATGGTTCTGCCCTTCTGCGGACTAAACCCTCTGGTTTATATAAACACCAGGGGTACCTAGGGTTACATATGGTCGGTTGCCACCAGGCTACGCTAAACTTTTCTTGGAGGAGACGCCAAGTCTTCGGAGGTTTCCTTCTGGAGCACGGGGTCGCCTATAGTCCGGCCTTCCTTCGATGAGTTAGGAGCGGCCCATGAGTACGGCCCATGAGAGACAGGCCGGCGGCGTGAGGACCCCTTAGTCCGGGACACCCTCAGTAGCCCCCAAACTAGCCTCCAATGCCGAGGTCGATAATCTTCGTCAGTTTCATGCTTCCAAAGTCTTCGGCTTGAGGGGCGAGTTCCTTCCATCACCTGTGTCCGGCTGGTAATAGTTCGGCCGTCCACAATCCTTCAGTTAGCGAGGTATTGCGGGGCCCGTCGTATCGTTTTCTTCATTCAGAATTAATGACGCCCCTCGATTTTCGTGCGCCAGAGGGAGGCAAATGGTCCAATAGTTTTTTTACAGGAATGCCCTTCTAGGGGGAAAATGCCTATTTAACAGGCTAAGGGCGTGAAGGTTAACGCACCCCACCTCCTGCCATCTTTCCCCAAGTCACCGAGAGGCCAAAGGCAGCGAACCTTAAACAATGGCGAGCGCTTCAGGCTCCTCCTCACGCCCTCACGGTCCCCTTCAAGGCGATTGGGCGAGCTGCTCAGTTTCCCGCATTCGACTGGGCAGCCTCGAGACACAGGGGTATCTACCCGTATCAGATCTCGCGTCCACCCGCCCCAGATTGACTTCTGTAAATGGCGAGGCTTTCGCGGAGAAGTTCCCCGCCCCGCGCGGGGAGGAAAGGGTATGCTTTGTGCCCTTCCTCTTACGGGGTTTAGGCTTCCCCATTCACCCCTTCCTGAGGGGTTTATTAGAGTTTTATGGGATCCAGCTCCACCATCTCACCCCAGGCTCAATTCTGCACATCTCGGGCTACGTTGCCCTTTGTGAGATGTTTCTGGGATGCGAAGCCCATTTTGAATTATGGAGGAAATACTTCTGCCTTGTCCCTCACACCCGAGGAGGGACAATCTATGAGGTTGGCGGAGCCGAAGTGTGGCGCATCGCCGGAACGGGGTATCCTGTAGGGACCCCCAAGAAAGATGCCGAGGAGTGGACCTCGGAGTGGTTCTATATAGAAGATGTCCCCCTATTCGATCCAGCTTGGAGGGGGCTGCCAGAATTTTCACTTGCTTCTCCGAAGAAGCGGTTCAACTGGCGACCGAAGAGCTCTTCCCAAGAGGAAAGTGCCAAAGTAGCGCGCCTAGCCGCTCAAGTGAGGTGGCTAGCCCATAACGGGTTGACCATTATTGACATGATGGCCGCGGCCATTACTCGGTGCGTTCAACCTCTTCAACAAAGGGTGCACCCTCTATGGAGTTACAACGGGACGAATGACTCGACCCGATACACACGGAAGGGGCCTGCTGCTACTTGTAGCTTACGTTGGTATTTTCCCGAAGAGGAAGGGATGATGCAGCACAGTAGAGATAAGTATTTTCCTCAGTTATGAAACCAAGGTTATCGAACCAGTAGGAGAATCACACAACACCTCGTTAGCAGTACCTGCACACAAACAACAAACCCTTGCACCCAACGCAAACGAGAGGTTGTCAATCTCTCGGCGGTAAATTGCAAGATTAAATTGTATGTGATAGATTGATAGATTGAAACAAAAATACAAAATAAAATAAATAAAAAGAGATGGCAGCAATATTTTTAGGGTTTTAGTAATATGATTTAGATAGACCCGGGGGCCATAGATTTCACTAGAGGCTTCTCTCAAGAAAATAGCATACGGTGGGTAGACAAATTACTGTTGGGCAATTGATAGAAAAGCAAATAATCATGATGATATCCAAGGCAATGATCATGTATATAGGCATCACGTCCAAGATTAGTAGACCGACTCCTGCCTGCATCTACTACTATTACTCCACACATCGACCGCTATCCAGCATGCATCTAGTGTATTAAGTCCAATAAAGAACGGAGTAATGCCTTAAGAACGATGACATGATGTAGACAAGATAAACTCACGTATGAATAAACCCAATCTTTTTACCCTTAGTAGCAACGATACATACGTGTCATGTCCCTTTCTGTCACTGGGATTGAGCACCGCAAGATCGAACCCACTACAAAGCACCTCTTCCCATGGCAAGATAAATCAATCTAGTTGGCCAAACCAAATCAATAGATCGGAGAAGAAATACGAGGCTATAATAATCATGCATAAAAGAGTGCAGCAAAGACTCAAATAATTTCATGGATAATCTGATCACAAACTCACAATTCATCGGATCCCAACAAACACACCGCAAAAAGAGATTACATCGGATAGATCTCCAAGAACATCAAGGAGAACATTGTATTGAAGATCAAAAAGAGAGAAGAAGCCATCTAGCTACTAACTATGGACCCGAAGGTCTGTGGTAAACTACTCATGCATCATCGGAGAGGCAGCAAGGTTGATGTAGAGCCCCTCCGTGATCGATTCCCCCTCCGGCAGATTACCGGAGAAGGACCCCAGATGGGATCTCTCTGGAACAGAAGCTTGCGACTGCGTAAAAAGTATTTCGTGGACTCCCCTGAGGGTTTCTGATTTTTCTAGAATTTATAGTGCTGGAATTATGTCAAACGGAGCTTGGTGGGCCCCACGAGGCACCAGGGCGCGCCTGCCCCCCCCCCCCCCAAGCGCGACCTGGTGGCTCGTGGGCCCCACCAGGGTCTTCTATCCTCCTCCCGAAGCTTCTAGTGTTTATCTTGCCCAATAAAAAATCTCCAAAAAGTTTCGTGCCATTTGGACTTCGTTTGGTATTGATTTTCTGTAAAACAAAAATAGGGCAGAAAACAGCAACTGGCACTGGGCACTAAGTTAATAGGTTAGTCTCCAAAAATGATATATAATTGCTGTAAATAATTATAAAAACATCCAAGATTGATATTATAACAGCATGGAACAATCAAAAATTATAGATACGTTGGAGATGTATCAGCATCCCCAAGCTTAATTCTTGCTCGTCCTCGAGTAGGTAAATGGTAAAAACAGAATTTTTGATGTGGAATGCTGCCTATCATATTTATCACATATTCTTTTCTTTTGTAGCATGGACATTGGACTTGTATGATTCAAAGCAATAGTCTATAGTTTGACATGAAAACATAGATACTCAAGCATACTAACAAGCAACCATGTCTTTCAAAATATCAACGCTAAAGAAAGTTATCCCTAGCCCATTATGCTCAATCATTGATCCATTCATGAAACACACTCAAATATTAGCTACATCCAATGCACAAGTATGACAATAGTGCTCTCTAGTTGCTGCTTTTGTAAGAGAAGATGGAGACTCAAATAAAATAAAAATTGCATAAAAGTAAATAGATAGGCCCTTCGCAGAGGGAAGCAGAAATTTGTCAAATGTGCCAGGGTTCAAAGCTGAAATTAATAGAGATAAAAAAAATTGAGAGGCATGCTTTTCCTGTCAACGAAAACGACCGAGAATTCCCAATATTTTCCATGCTAGACACATCATAGGTGGTTCCCAAACAGAAAGTAAAGTTTATTTCCTTTCCACCATTTCTTTCACAATCTATGGCTAGCCGTATCCACGGGTGCCCTCCATACCATCACTTTCCAAGGAATTTTGTTGTTATTAATTTTGATTTCATGCAGGACTGGGCATCCCTATTACCAACCATTCTCTCGTGCAATGACAAGTGAATAAACACTCATCGTGAGAATAACACACCTAGCATGGAAAATAATGGCCACCCCCTGCCGCTTCATGAGCGGTACGGGCACACAAAACAGAAAAATTATTTTGAAATTTAGAGTTGGCACACGCAAATTTACTTGGAACAGCATTGAAATACCGCATATAGGTAGATATAGTGGACTCATATGGCAAAACTGGGTTTAAGGATTTTGGATGCACAAGCAGTATTTCCGCTTAGTACAAATGAAGGCTAGCAAAAGATTGAGAAGCAATCAACCAAAAAACGAAAACGGTCATAAACATGCATTGAACATAACTAACACCGAATAATGCACCATAAGCAGGATATAATTTCATTGCATAACTATTGACTTAACGTGCTTGCATAGGGAATCACAAACCTTAACACTAATATTTTTACTAAATCACAATTACTCACTAACATGACTCACATATCATCATTTCCATATCGCAAAACTATTGCAAAGAATCACACTTATCATATCCAATGATCTATATGAAAGTTTTTATCTATATCCCTCTTGAATATTCATCACTTTGGGACCAAATTCATATTTTGTGCAAATTACCTTTACTATTGATCAACTCTCCAAAAGATTTAAGTGAAGCATGAGAGTGCAAATATTTCTTCAAAATTTCAATCTTAACAATTCTCAAAATAATATAAGTGAAGCATGAGAATTCATTTCTTCAAAATTTCAATCTTAACAATTCTCAAAATAATATAAGTGAAGCATGAGAATTCATTTCTTCAAAATTTTAATCAACTCTCAAAATAATATAAGTGAAGCATGAGAGTTTATTTCTTCAAAATATAGCCACCACCGTGCTCAAAAATATTTAAGTGAAGCACTAGAGCAACTGCCTAGCTCAAAAAATTGAAGTGAAGCACATGGAATATTCTAACAAATCACGATGATAAACGTGTGGCTCTCTCAAGATAGGTGTGTTCAGCAAAGATGATTGTGACAAACTAAAAAGTAAACAAAGCAAAGACTCATATAATACAAGACGCTCCAAGCAAAACACATATCATGTGACGAATAAAAATATAGCTCCAAGTAAAATTACAGATGGTTGGTAGAAGAAAGAGGGGATGCCTTCCGGGGCATCCCCAAGCTTAGACGCTTGAGTCTTCCTAAAATATTACCTTGGGGGGCCTCGGGCATCCCCAAGCTTAGGCTTTTGCTACTCCTTATTCCTTCATCCATCGTGATCTCACCCAAAACTTGAAAACTTCAATCACACAAAACTCAAAAAAACCTTCGTGAGATCCGTTAGTATAACAAAACAAATCACTACTATAAGTACTGTTGGGGAACGTTGCATGGGAAACAAAAAAATTCCTACGCTCACCAAGATCGATCTAGGAGATGAACATCTACGAGAGGAGATATTGCATCTACGTACCCTTGTAGATCGCTAAGCGGAAGCGTTAAGAAACGCGGTTGATGTAGTCGAACGTCTTCGCGATCCAATCATGATCCGTCCACGAACTCCCGATCAATTGCCGAACGGACGTCACCTCCGAGTTTAGCACACGTGCGGCTCTGCGGCGTCCTCTCCTTCTTGATCCAGCAAGCGAGAGAGAGGGGGTAGATGAGATCGGTACCAACACGACGGTATGGTGGTGGTGGTGGCAGCGGAATTCCGGCAGGGCTTAGTCAAGCGCGTACCGGTGAAACGTGGGAGGAGTTGGGAGAGGTAACGGGCAAGGGTCCAAGGGGTGGCTGCCCCCAACGCCTCCCCACCTTTATATAGGCGTGGAGGGGGCTGGTGGCTTGCCCTCCAAGGCCCTAGGGTCGTTGGCCAAAGGGGGAGGAAGGAAATCCCTCCTTTCCTTCCCCACCGATCACTATCCCCCCTTTTTAGGGATCCTGATCTTATCCCTTTGGGATATGATACTATTCCTTTTAAGGAAGGATCTTGATGCGCCTAGACCAGGGTTATGGGGACTTTCCCCACTACCCACATTCATGTGGGTCCCCCATGCAGGTGGGCCCCACTCCAGAACCTTCTAGAACCTTCCCGGTACAATACCGAAAAAACTCGAACTTTTTCTGGAACCCCGATAACAACTTTCCATATATGAATCTTTACCTCTGGACTATTCTGGAGCTCCTCGTGATGTCCCGGACCCCATCCGGGACTCCGAACAACCTTCGGACTTTCCACTATTAATATCTAAATACTACCCTAGCGCTACCGAACGTTAAGCGTGCGACCCTACGGGTTCGGGAATATGCAGACATGACCGAGACTCCTCTCCGGTCAATAACCAATAGCGGGACCTGGATGCCCATATTGGTTCCTACATATTCAACGAAGATCTTTATCGGTTGAACCACGATGTCAAGGATTCAGTCAATCCCATATGCAATTCCCTTTGTCCGGCGATATGTTACTTGCCCGAGATTCGATCGTCGGTATCTCCATACCTAGTTCAATCTCGTTACCGGCAAGTCTCTTTACTCGTTCCGTAATACAAGATCCCGTGGCTAACTCTTTAGTCACATTGCTTGCAAGCTCATTGTGATGCTGTATTACCGAGTGGTCCCTGAGATACCTCTCTGTCATACGGACTGACAAATTCCCAGCCTTGATCCATGCCAACTCAACAGACACCTTCGGAGATACCTGTAGAGCATCTTTATAGTCACCCAGTTACATTGCGACGTTTGATACACACAAGGTACTCCTCCGGTGTCAGTGAGTTGCATGATCTCATGGTCATAGGAACAGATACCTGACATGCGAAAACGATAGCAATAAACTAGACACGATCATATATGCTACGTTCATAGTTTGGGTCTTGTCCATCACATCATTCTCCTAATGATGTGATCCCGTTATCAAATGACAACTCATGTCTATGACCAGGAAACCATGGCCATCTTTGATCAACGAGCTAGTCCGGTAGAGGCTCACTAGGGACAAGTTGTTGTCTACGTATCCACACATGTATTTGTGTTTCCAACCAATACAAATATAGCATGGATAATAAACGATTATCATGAACAAGGAAATATAATAATAACCATTTTATTATTGCCTCTAGGGCATATTTCCAACAGTCTCCCACTTGCACTAGAGTCAATAATCTAGCATTACATGGTTATGAATCTAACACCCATAGAGTTCTGGTGTTGATCATGTTTTGTCCGTGGAAGAGGTTTAGTCAACGGATCTGCAAAAGTCAGATCCGTGTGCACTTTGCAAATGTTTATGTCCTCCTCCTTGATCGCATCGTGGATGGAATTGAAGCGTCGCTTTATGTGTCTGGTCCGCTTGTGAAACCTTGATTCCTTGGCTAGAGCAATGGCACCAGTGTTGTCACAGAACAGAGTCATCGGGTCCAGTGCACTGGGCACAACTCCAAGATCTGTCATGAACTACTTCATCCAGACACCTTCCTTTGCCGCCTCCGAGGCAGCTATGTACTCCGCTTCGCATGTAGAATCAGCTACCATGCTTTGCTTGGAACTGCACCAGCTTACCGATCCCCCATTTAGAATATATACGTATCCGGTTTGAGACTTAGAGTCATCCGGATCAGTGTCAAAGCTTGCATCGACGTAACCCTTTACGACGAGCTCTTGATCACCTCCATAAACGAGAAACATTTCCTTAGTCCTTTTCAGGTACTTAAGGATATTCTTGACCGTTATCCAGTGTTCCACTCCTGGATTACTTTGAAACCTTCCGTCCATACTTATGGCAAGGCTGACATCTGGTCTTGTGCACAGCATCGCATACATGATAGAGCCTATGGCAGAAGCATAGGGGGTGACACTCATCTTTTCTCTATCCTCTGTAGTCGCTGGGCATTGAGTCTTACTCAACTTCACACCTTGCAAAACAGGCAAGAACCCCTTCTTGGACTGATCCATTTTCAACTTCTTCAAAACTTTATCAAGGTATGTGCTCTGTGAAAGTCCTATTAAGCGTCTTGATCTATCTCTATAGATCTTGATGCCTAATATGAAAGCAGCTTCTCCTAGGTCCTTCATTGAAAAACTCTTGTTCAAATACTCCTTCACGCTTCCCAAAAGTTCTATATTGTTTCCAATCAGCAATATGTCATCCACATATAATATTAGAAACGCTATAGAGCTCCCACTCACTTTCTTGTAAATACAAGCTTCTCCGTAAACTTGTATAAACCCAAACGCTTTGATCACCTCATCAAAGCGAAGATTCCAACTCCGAGACGCTTGCACCAGTCCATAAATGGATCGCTGGAGTTTGCAAACTTTGTTAGCATTCTCTGGATCGACAAAACCTTCTGGTTGCATCATATACAACTCTTCCTTAAGAAAACCATTAAGGAACGCTGTTTTGACATCCACCTGCCAAATTTCATAATCGAAAAATGCAGCTATTGCTAACATGATTCTGACGGACTTAAGCATCGCTACGGGTGAGAAAGTCTCATCGTAGTCAACTCCTTGAACTTGTGAAAAACCCTTTGCCACAAGTCGAGCTTTATAGACGGTGACATTACCGTCTGCGTCCGTCTTCTTCTTGAAGATCCATTTATTCTGAATGGCCTTTCGCCCTTCAGGTAATACTTCCAAAGTCCATACTTTGTTTTCATACATGGATCCCATCTCGGATTTCATGGCCTCTAACCATTTGTCGGAATCCGGGCCCACCATCGCTTCTCCATAGCTCGTAGGTTCATCGTTGTCCAACAACATGACCTTTAAGACAGGGTTACCGTACCACTCAGGAGCAGTACATATCCTTGTCGACCTACGAGGTTCGATAGTAACTTGATCCGAAGCTTCATGATCACCATCATCAGCTTCCTCTTCAACTGACGTAGGTTCCATAAAACATCTTTCTGCGTAGTGCTACTCTCTGGTTGAAGTAAAGGTTCAACAACCTCATCAAGTTCTATCTTCCTCCCACTCAATTCTTTCGAGAGAAACTCTTTCTCGAGAAAGGACCCGTTCTTAGCGACAAACACGTTGCCTTCGGATCTGAGATAGAAGGTATACCCAACCGTCTCTTTTGGGTATCCTATGAAGATGCATTTGTCCGCTTCGGGTTCCAGCTTTTCTGGCTGAAGCTTTTTGACATAAGCATCGCATCCCCAAACTTTAAGAAACGACAACTTTGGTTTCTTGCCAAACCACAGTTCATACGGTGTCGTCTCAACGGACTTAGATGGTGCCCTATTTAAAGTGAATGCAGCTGTCTCTAACGCATAACCCCAAAATGATAGTGGCAGATCGACAAGAGACATCATAGAACGCACCATATCCAATAAGGTTCGATTACGATGTTCGGACACACCATTACGCTGTGGTGTTCTAGGTGGCGTCAACTATGAAACAATTCCACATTGTCTTAAGTGACTGCCAAACTCATAACTCAGATATTCTCCCCCTCGATCAGATCGTAGGAATTTGATCTTCTTGTTACGATGATTCTCAACTTCACTCTGAAATTGCTTGAACTTTTCAAACGTTTCAGACTTGTGTTTCATTAAGTAAACATACCCATATCTACTCAAATCGTCGGTGAAGGTGAGAAAGTAACGATATCCACCGCGCGCCTCAATGCTCATCGGACCGCACACATCAGTATGTATGATTTCCAACAAGTCGCTTGCCCGTTCCATTGTTCCGGAGAACGGGGTCTTAGTCATCTTGCCCATGAGGCATGGTTCGCATGTGTCAAGTGATTCAAAATCAAGTGACTCCAAAAGTCCATCAGCATGGAGTTTCTTCATGCGTTTTACACCAATATGACCTAAGCGGCAGTGCCACAAGAAAGTGGTACTATCATTATCAACTCTACATCTTTTGGCATCAATGTTATGAACATGTGTATCATCACTATCGAGATTCAATAAGAATAAACCCCTCACAATGGGTGCATGACCATAAAAAATATTACCCATATAAATAGAACAACCATTATTCTCTGATTTAAATGAGTAACCGTCTCGCATTAAACAAGATCCAGATATAATGTTCATGCTCAACGCAGGCACTAAATAACAATTATTCAGGTTCATCACTAATCCCGATGGTAATCGAAGAGCGAGCGTGCCGACGGCGATCACATCAACCTTGGAACCATTTCCCATGCGCATCGTCACTTCGTCCTTCGCCAGCCTCCGTCTATTCCGCAGTTCCTGCTTTGAGTTGCAAATGTGAGCAACCGCACCAGTATCAAATACCCAGGCACTACAATGAGAGTTGGTAAGGTACACATCAATAACATGTATATCATATATACCTTGTTTGGCGTTGGCCCCCTTCTTGTCGGCCAGATACTTGGGGCAATTCCACTTCCAGTGGCCAGTTCCCTTGCAATAGAAGCACTCAGTTTCCGGCTTGGGCCCAGCCTTGGGTTTCTTCACGGGAGGGGCAACTACTTTGCCACTCTTCTTGGAGTTTCCCTTCTTGCCCTTGCCATTCTTCTTGAAACTAGTGGTTATATTGACCATCAACACTTGATGCTCCTTCTGGATGTCTGACTCAGCGACTTTCAACATCGCAAACAGCTCGGCGACTAACTTGTTCATCCCTTGCATGTTATAGTTCAACACAAAGCTCTTGTAGCTAGGTGGTAGCGACTGAAGAACTCTGTCAGTGATCGCCTCTGGAGGGAGCACAACTCCCAACTCAGCCAGACGGTTGTAATACCCAGACATTTTGAGTATGTGTTCACTGACAGACCCATTCTCCTCCATCTTGCAAGCATAGAACTTATCGGAGGTCTCATACCTCTCAATCCGGGCATTCTTCTAAAAAATAAACTTCAACTCATGGAACATCTCATATGCTCCATGACGTTCAAAACGCCTTTGAAGTCCCGGTTCTAAGCCATACAACATGGCGCACTGAACTATTGAGTAGTCATCAACACGCGCCTGCCAGGCGTTCATAACGTCCACAGACGCTGGAGGGGGTTGCTCACCAAGCGGTGCATCAAGGACATAAGCCTTTTGGGCAGCCGTGAGGATAATCCTTAGATTACGGGCCCAGTCTACAAAGTTACTTCCATCATCATTCAGCTTGGCTTTCTCTAGGAATGCATTGAAATTCAGGGAAGCTACTGCGCCAGCCATTGATCTACAACATAAATTTGCAAAGACAACTTAGACTATTGTTCAAGATAATGAGTTTAGTTTACTTAAAAACTCCCACTCAAATCGACATCCCTCCGGTCGTCCGAGTGAAACATGATCCAAATTCACCAACCCAAGTCCGATCATCACGTGAGATGAGGTGGTTTCAATGGTGAACATCTCCATATTGATCATATCTACTATATGACTCATGTTCGACCTTTCGGTCTCTTGTGTTCCGAGGCCATGTCTGTACATGCTAGGCTCGTGAAGTTTAACCCAAGTGTTCCGCATGTGCAAAACTGGCTTGCACCCGTTGTATGTGAATGTAGAGTCTATCACACCCGATCATCACGTGGTGCATCGAAACGACGAACTTTCGCAACGGTGCACACTTGGGGAGAACACAATTTTATCTTGAAATTTTAGAGAGGGATCACCTTATAATTCTACCGTCGTCCTAAGAAAAATAAAATGCATAAAAAGATTAACATCACATGCAAATCATAAGTGACATGATATGGCCATGAACTTGTGCTTTTGATCTCCATCTCCAAAGCACCGGCATGATTTCCATCGTCACCGGCATGACACCATGATCTCCATCATCGCGTCGCCATCGGGGTTGTCACGCCAACCATGCTTCTACTACTATTGCTACCGTTTAGCGATAAAGTAAAGCATTACATAGCGCTTAATGATTGACACGCAGGTCATACAATAATTAGAGACAACCCTATGGCTCCTGCCGGTTGCCGTATTCATCGACATGCAAGCCGAGATAAACTATTACAAAATATTATCATCTCATACATCAAATATATTTCATCATGTCTTTGGCCATATCATATCACAACATACCCTGCAAAAACAAGTTAGACGTCCTCTAATTTGTTGTTGCATGTTTTACGTGCCTGCTATGGGTATCTAGCAAGAACGATTCTTACCTACACAACACCACAACAGGGATATGCAAGTTGCTATTTAACCTTCTACAAGGACCGCCTTCGTCGAATCCGATTCAACTAAGGTGGGAGAGACAGACACCCGCCAGCCATCTTATGCAACAAAGTCGCATGTCAGTCGATGGATCCGGTCTCATGTACGTGGACATGTAAAGTTGGTCCGGGCCGCTTCATCCCACAATACCGCTGAATCAAGAAAAGACCAAGGAAGGAAACAATCTGAATATCAACGCCCACAAACTCCTTTGTGTTCTACTAATGATGTCATCTACGCAAAGACCTAGCTCTGATACCACTGTTGGGGAACGTTGCATGGGAAACAAAAAATTTCCTACGCTCACCAAGATCGATCTAGGAGATGAACATCTACGAGAGGAGAGATTGCATCTACATACCCTTGTAGATAGCTAAGCGGAAGCGTTAAGAAACGCGGTTGATGTAGTCGAACGTCTTCGCGATCCAATCACGATCCGTCCACGAACTCTCGATCAAGTGCCGAACGGGACGGCACCTCCGAGTTTAGCACACGTGCGGCTCGGCGGCGTCCTCTCCTTCTTGATCTAGCAAGCGAGGGAGAGGGGGTAGATGAGATTGGGACCAACACGATGGTATGGTGGTGGTGGTGGCAGCGGAATTCCGGCAGGGCTTCGCCAAGCGCGTACCGGTGAAACGTGGGAGGAGTTGGGAGAGGTAACGGGCAAGGGTCCAAGGGGTGGCTGCCCCCAACGCCTCCCCACCTTTATATAGGCGTGGAGGGGGCTGGTGGCTTGCCCTCCAAGGCCCTAGGGTCGTTGGCCAAAGGGGGAGGAAGGAAATCCCTCCTTTCATTCCCCACCGATCACTATCCCCCCTTTTTAGGGATCCTGATCTTATCCCATTGGGATATGATACTATTCCTTTTAAGGGAGGATCCTAGACCAGGGTTGTGGGGACTTTCCCCACTACCCACGTTCATGTGGGTCCCCCATGCAGGTGGGACCCACTCCAGAACCTTCTAGAACCTTCCCAGTACAATACCGAAAAAACTCGAACTTTTTCCGGAACCCCGATAACAACTTTCCATATATGAATCTTTACCTCCGGACTATTCCGGAGCTCCTCGTGATGTCCCGGATCCCATCCGGGACTCCGAACAACCTTCGGACTTTCCACTATTAATATCTCAATACTACCCTAGCGCTATCGAATGTTAAGCGTGCGACCCTACGGGTTCGGGAATATGCAGACATGACCGAGACTCCTCTTCGGTCAATAACTAATAGCGGGACCTGGATGCCCATATTGGTTCCTACATATTCAACGAAGATCTTTATCGGTTGAACCACGATGTCAAGGATTCAGTCAATCCCATATGCAATTCCCTTTGTCCGGCGATATGTTACTTGCCCGAGATTCGATCGTCGGTATCTCCATACCTAGTTCAATCTCGTTACCGGCAAGTCTCTTTACTCGTTCCGTAATACAAGATCCCGTGGCTAACTCTTTAGTCACATTGCTTGCAAGCTCATTGTGATGCTGTATTACCGAGTGGTCCCTGAGATACCTCTCTGTCATACGGACTGACAAATTCCCAGCCTTGATCCATGCCAACTCAACAGACACCTTCGGAGATACCTGTAGAGCATCTTTATAGTCACCCAGTTACGTTGCGACGTTTGATACACACAAGGTACTCCTCCGGTGTCAGTGAGTTGCATGATCTCATGGTCATAGGAACAGATACCTGACATGCGAAAACGATAGCAATAAACTAGACACGATCATATATGCTACGTTCATAGTTTGGGTCTTGTCCATCACATCATTCTCCTAATGATGTGATCCCGTTATCAAATGACAACTCATGTCTATGACCAGGAAACCATGGCCATCTTTGATCAACGAGCTAGTCCGGTAGAGGCTCACTAGGGACAAGTTGTTGTCTACGTATCCACACATGTATTTGTGTTTCCAACCAATACAATTATAGCATGGATAATAAACGATTATCATGAACAAGGAAATATAATAGTAACCATTTATTATTGCCTCTAGGGCATATTTCCAACAAGTACTGTTGCAAACCCATTCATATTTTATTTTTGCATTATACCTACTGTACTCTAACTTCACCATGGCTGATACCCCCGGATACAATCCATAGATTCATCAAAACAAGCAAGTAGTGCATGAAAAACAGAATCTGTCAGAAACAGAACAGTCTGTAGAGATCTGAATTATGGTTATACTTTTGTAACTCCAAAAATTCTGTAAACTTAGGACGACATGGGCAATTCATATATCAATATTGTGTAAAAAATTAAGAAGGTTCTGGCGTTACAGTGAAAAAACAAAATTCTAGCACTGGACGCAAAACTTTCTGTTTTCAAATAGCATCAATTATACTATCTTCCAAATCATCCTAAAGGCTTTACTTGGCACAAACACTAATTAAAAACACAAAAACACCATCATACCAGTAGCATGACAGTAAAAACACTCCATAACAGGAACTTATAACAAAAATTTATTTTATTCATTGGGTTGCCTCCCAACAAGCGCTATTGTTTTATGCCCCTAGCTAGGCATAACGCATAATCTCAAGTGTTGTCATCTTTCCAGTTGATTCCAAAAGTGGCCCTCATAATGGATTCATATGGTGCTTTAATTTTCTTCCTAGGGAAATGTTCCATACTCTTTTTTAATGGAAACTGAAATTTAATATTCCCTTCTTTCATATCAATAACGGCACCTATTGTTCGTAAGAACGGTCTACCAAGTATTATGGGGCAAGAAGAATTGCATTCAATATCAAGAACAATAAAATCAACGGGCACAAAATTCCTATTTGCAAGAATAAGCACATCATTAATTCTTCCCAAAGGCTTTTTAATAGTAGAATCCGCAAGATGCAAAGTAAGGGAACATTCATCTATATTGGTAAAACCTAGCACATCACATAGAGATTTTGGAATTGTGGAAACGCTAGCACCCAAAGCACATAAAGCATTACACTCATAATTTTTAATTTTTACTTTAATGGTGGGTTCCCATTCATCATATAATTTTCTAGGGATTGAAATTTCTAGTTCAAGCTTTTCTTCTAACGCTTTCATCATTGCTTCTACTATATGCTGAGTAAATGCCTTGTTTTGCTCATAAGCGTTGGGTGAATTTAACGTGGATTGTAACAAAGAAATGCACTCAATCAAAGAACAATTATCATAATTAAAATCTTTGTAATCCAAAAGAGTGGGCACATCGCTATTTAAAGTGTTTACCTCTCCAAACCCACTTTTAGCATTTTTCTTATCAAGATTTTCACCCTCCGAATTATGGGGACGCTCTTTAGCTAAAGTTGACTCTTCTTCAGTCCCCTTTTCATCAAGTTTAATTTTGCTAAACAAAGAATCAATAGATGAAACACCAATCATTTTAATATCCTCATCATTACTACGATAAAAATCAGGAGGAATCGCCTTTTCTAAAAATTCTCGTTTAGCTCTTAGCATGGCGGTTCTTTTCTTATTCTCATCCATGGAGACATATAAAGCTTTGATTGATTCACTAATATCAATTTTTGGTGGCAAAATTTTAGTCTTAAGATTTTCCACATCATGAATAATTCTATCAATGCTTCTAGACATATCATCAATTTTACCCAATTTTTCTTCTATTGTATCGTTGAAAACTTTTTGAGCATTAATAAATTCTTTAATATTACTTTCAAGATCAGAAGGTATCCTATTATTATTATAGGAATTACCATAAGGATTGCCATAATTATTAGAGGAATTTCCAGGAAATGGTCTAGCGTTGAAATTACCTCTATAAGCATTACTATTAAAATTGTTTCGTGAGACAAAATTCATATCTACGAGATCAATATTTTGCTCAATCAAAGTGGACAAAGGAACATCATTAAGATCAATAGGAGCATTCTTGCTAGCAACCAATTTCATAAGCGCATCAACTTTATCACTCAAAGTATTAAGTTCTTCAATAGAATTCACCTTTTTACTAGTAGGAGTTCTTTCAGTATGCCATTGTGAATAATTTGCCATAATATTATCAAGCAATTTAGTAGCTTCACCCAAAGTGATTTCCATAAACGTACCACCCGCGGTGGAATCTAAAAGATTTCTAGAGACAAAATTCAATCCCGCATAAATTTTTTGTATGATCATCCATAAATTTAAACCATGAGTAGGGCAATTTCTTATCATTAATTTCATCCTCTCCCAAGATTGGGCAACATGTTCATGATCAAGTTGCTTAAAATTCATAATTTGATTTCTTAGAGAAATAATTTTTGCGGGAGGAAAATACTTAGTAATAAAAGCATCTTTACACCTATCCCAAGAATCGATACTATTTCGTGGTAAAGATGAAAACCAAATTTTTGCACGATCCCGCAATGAGAACGGGAATAATTTTAATTTCACAATATCATTATCCACATCTTTTTTATTTTGCATATCACACAATTCTACGAAAGTGTTAAGATGGGATGCGGCATCTTCATTAGGACTGCCGGAAAATTGACCTTTCATGACAAGATTTAGCAAAGCGGCATTAATATCACAAGTCTCCGCACTAGCGGCGGGAGGAGCAATCGGAGTACTAATAAAATCATTATTATCAGTATTGGAAAAATCACACAATTTTGTATTTTCTTGAGACATCGTGACTACGCAAACAAGATAACAAGAAAGCAAACAAGCAAACAAGAAAAAGGACGAACAAAAAATATTTTTGTAAAAACGTTTTAGAAGTGGGGGAGGTGAAAACGAGAGGAAAATGGCAAATAAAGTAAATGCAAGAAGATGAGAGTTTATGCAAAGGTACTTGATAGATGTTGATGATGTCTCCCCGGCAACGGCGCCAGAAATTCTTCCTACTACTTGTAGCTTGCGTTGTTATTTCCCCGAAGAGGAAGGGATGATGCAGCACAGTAGAGATAAGTATTTCCCTCAGTTATGAAACCAAGGTTATCGAACCAATAGGAGAATCACACAACACCTTGTTAGCAGTACCTGCACACAAACAACAAACCCTTGTACCCAACGCAAACGAGAGGTTGTCAATCTCTCGGTGGTAAATTGCAAGATTAAATTGTATGTGATAGATTGATATATTGAAACAAAAATACAAAATAAAATAAATAAAAAGAGATGGCAGCAATATTTTTAGGGTTTTAGTAATATGATTTAGATAGACCCGGGGGCCATAGATTTCACTAGAGGCTTCTCTCAAGAAAATAGCATACGGTGGGTAGACAAATTACTGTTGGGCAATTGATAGAAAAGCAAATAATCATGACGATATCCAAGGCAATGATCATGTATATAGGCATCACGTCCAAGATTAGTAGACCGACTCCTGCCTGCATCTACTACTATTACTCCACACATCGACCGCTATCCAGCATGCATCTAGTGTATTAAGTCCAATAAAGAACGGAGTAATGCCTTAAGAACGATGACATGATGTAGACAAGATAAACTCACGTATGAATAAACCCCATCTTTTTACCCTTAGTAGCAACGATACATACGTGTCATGTCCCTTTCTGTCACTGGGATTGAGCACCGCAAGATCGAACCCACTACAAAGCACCTCTTCCCATGGCAAGATAAATCAACTCAGTTGGCCAAACCAAATCAATAGATCGGAGAAGAAATACGAGGCTATAATAATCATGCATAAAAGAGTGCAGCAAAGACTCAAATAATTTCATGGATAATCTGATCATAAACTCACAATTCATCGGATCCCAACAAACACACCGCAAAAAGAGATTACATCGGATAGATCTCCAAGAACATCAAGGAGAACATTGTATTGAAGATCAAAAAGAGAGAAGAAGCCATCTAGCTACTAACTATGGACCCGAAGGTCTGTGGTAAACTACTCACGCATCATCGGAGAGGCAGCAAGGTTGATGTAGAGCCCCTCCGTGATCGATTCCCCCTCCGGCAGATTACCGGAGAAGGACCCCAGATGGGATCTCTCTCGAACAGAAGCTTGCGGGGGCATAAAAAGTATTTCATGGACTCCCCTGAGGGGTTCTGATTTTTCTGGAATTTATAGTAATGGAATTAGGTCAAACGGAGCTTGGTGGGCCCCACGAGGCACCAGGGCGCGCCTGCCCCCCCCCCCCTCATGTGCGCCCTGGTGGCTCGTGGGCCCCACCAGGGTCTTCTGGCCTCCTCCCGAAGCTTCTAGTGTTTATCTTGCCCAATAAAAAATCTCCAAAAAGTTTCGTGGCATTTGGACTTCGTTTGGTATTGATTTTCTGTAAAACAAAAACAGGGCAGAAAACAGCAACTGGCACTGGGTACTAAGTTAATAGGTTAGTCTCCAAAAATGATATATAAATGTTGTAAATGATTATAAAAACATCCAAGATTGATATTATAACAGCATGGAACAATCAAAAATTATAGATACGTTGGAGACGTATCACCTGCCGACTAGGCGGCAATGGCAGTCGTCCTGGCTGATATCTTCAAGCGGGAAGAGCAAGAATTTGCTCGACTAAAGCCCAAGGATGGCTTCTCGAGCTATAAACCCATCGAAGCGGTGAGTTCGACTACACTTTTATAGTTCGGATGGTATACCAATTTTCCGTAATCGGATATTTAATTCATCCGAACAGGGCTGGAGGCGCTGGATCGAGACAGTGAGTTGCCCTGCTCCTCAACCGGAGAGTCATTCTCGTGATGATGACCCTGGGTTTCACGATGATCCTGAAACATCGATCGATTTCGAGGAGGGAGTCTTCTACCAGGAGAGTCTCGACGGCTCTAAAGTGGCCCTTTTGGCCGATCACCCCGGGACACTTCCCTCCTCCGCTGTAACTGACCAACGGGCTTCTTCTCGAGAAAGATGCCCAGCTCCTGCGGCTCCGAGTACACTGACTTCTACTCCCAAGGGCAGCCGCACAACGCACCGAACATCTGCGAGGGCGGCACCGGTGGCTCCAGCGGCGAGTGGCCGCAGGGCGTTGCTACTTGTAGCTTGCGTTGGTATTATCCCCGAAGAGGAAGGGATGATGCAGCACAGTAGAGATAAGTATTTCCCTCAGTTATGAAACCAAGGTTATCGAACTAATAGGAGAATCACACAACACCTCGTTAGCAGCACCTGCACACAAACAACAAATCCTTGCACCCAACGCAAACGAGAGGTTGTCAATCTCTCAGCGGTAAATTGCAAGATTAAATTGTATGTGATAGATAGATAGATAGAAACAAAAATACAAAATAAAATAAATAAAAGAAAATGGCAGCAATATTTTTAGGGTTTTAGTAATATGATTTTGATAGACCCGGGGGCCATAGATTTCACTAGAGGCTTCTCGAGAGAGAATAGCATACGGTGGGTAGACAAATTACTGTTGGGCAATTGATAAAAAAGCAAATAATCATGACGATATCCAAGGCAATGATCATGTATATAGGCATCACGTCCAAGATTAGTAGACCGACTCCTGCCTGCATCTACTACTATTACTCCACACATCGACCGCTATCCAGCATGCACCTAGTGTATTAAGTCCATAAGAACGGAGTAATGCCTTAAGAACGATGACATGATGTAGACAAGATAAACTCACGTATGAATAAACCCCATCTTTTTACCCTTAGTAGCAATGATACATACGTGTCATGTCCCTTTCTGTCACTGGGATTGAGCACCGCAAGATCGAACCCACTACAAAGCACCTCTTCCCATGGCAAGATAAATCAATCTAGTTGGCCAAACCAAATCAATAGATCGGAGAAGAAATACGAGGCTATAATAATCATGCATAAAAGAGTGCAGCAAAGACTCAAATAATTTCATGGATAATCTGATCATAAACTCACAATTCATCGGATCCCAACAAACACACCGCAAAAAGTGATTACATCGGATAGAACTCCAAGAACATCGAGGAGAACATTGTATTGAAGATCAAAAAGAGAGAAGAAGCCATCTAGCTACTGCCTATGGACCCGAAGGTCTGTGGTAAACTACTCACGCATCATCGGAAGGGCAGGAAGGTTGATGTAGAGCCCCTCCGTGATCGATTCCCCCTCCGGAAGATTACCGGAGAAGGACCCCAGATGGGATCTCTCTGGAACAGAAACTTGCGGCGACGGAAAAAGTATTTCATGGACTGGCGCGCCCTGGTGCCTCATGGCCCACTGCTCCATCTTCTGGCCCTCTCCCAAAGCTTCTAGTGTTTGTCTTGTCTAATAAAAAATCTCCAAAAAGTTTCGTGGCATTTGGACTTCGTTTGGTATTGATTTTCCGTAAAACAAAAACAGGGCAGAAAACAGCAACTGGCACTGGGCACTAGGTTAATAGGTTAGTCTACAAAAATGATATAAAATTGCTGTAAATGATTATAAAAACATCCAAGATTGATAATATATCAGCATGGAACAATCAAAAATTATAGATACGTTGGAGACGTATCAGCATCACCAAGCTTAATTCCTGCTCGTCCTCGAGTAGGTAAATGATAAAAACAGAATTTTTTATGTGGAATGCTGCCTAACATATTCATCACATATTCTTTTCTTTTGTAGCATGGACATTGGACTTGAATGATTCAAATCAATTGTCTATAATTCGACATGAAGATATAAATACTCAAGCATGCTAACAAGCAACCATGTCTTTCAAAATATCAACGATAAAGAAAGTTATCCCTAGCCCATTATGCTCAATCATTGATCCATTCATGAAACACACTCAAATATTAGCTACATCCAATGCACAAGTATGACAATAGTGCTCTCTAGTTGGTGCTTTTGTAAGAGAAGATGGAGACTCAAAAAATAAAAATTGCATAAAAGTAAATAGATAGGCCCTTCGCAGAGGGAAGCAGAGATTTGTCAAATGTGCCCGAGCTCAAAGCTGAAATTAAAGAGATAAAACTATTTTGAGAGGCATGCTTTTCCTATCAACGAAAACGACCGAGAATTCCCAATATTTTCCATGCTAGACACATCATAGGTGGTTCCCAAACAGAAAGTAAAGTTTATTTCCTTTCCACCATTTCTTTCACAATCCATGGCTAGCCGTATCCACGGGTGCCCTCCATACCAACACTTTCCAAGGAATTTTTTTG
This sequence comes from Elymus sibiricus, assembly GCA_039707655.1. NCBI lineage: Eukaryota > Viridiplantae > Streptophyta > Magnoliopsida > Poales > Poaceae > Elymus > Elymus sibiricus. The sequence goes on from CM077676.1 coordinate 315,548,218, forward strand.
TTATTAATTTGATTTCATGTGGGACTCGGCATCCCTATTACCAACCATTCTCTCGTGCAATGACATGTGAATAAACACTCATCGTGAGAATAACACACCTAGCATGGAAAATAATGGCCACCCCCTGCCGCTTCATGAGCGGTACGGGCACACAAAACGGAAAATTATTTTGAAAATTAGAGTTGGCACACGCAAATTTACTTGGAACGGCATTGAAATACCGCATATAGGTAGATATAGTGCACTCATTTGGCACAACTTGGGTTTAAGGAGTTTGGATGCACAAGCAGTATTTCCGCTTAGTACAAATGAAGGCTAGCAAATAGATTGAGAAGCAACCAACCAAAAAACGAAAACGGTCATAAACATGCATTGAACACAACTAACATCGAATAATGCACCATAAGTAGGATATAATTTCATTGCATAACTATTGACTTAACGTGCATGCATAGGGAATCACAAACCTTAACACTAATATTTTTACTAAATCACAATTACTCACTAACATGACTCTCATATTATCATTTCCATATCGCAAAACTATTGCAAGGAATCACACATATCATATCCAATGATCTATTTGAAAGTTTTTATCTATATCCCTCTTGAATATTCATCACTTTGGGACCAACTTCATATCTTGTGCAAATTACAGTTACTATCGTCAACTCTCAAAAAGATTTAAGTGAATCATGAGAGTGCAAATATTTCTCCAAAATTTCAATCTTATCAATTCTCAAAATAATATAAGTGAAGCATGAGAATTCATTTATTCAAAATTTTAGTCTTGCCAATTCTCAAAATAATATAAGTGAAGCATGAGAATTCATTTCTTCAAAATTTTAATCAACTCTCAAAATATTATAAGTGAAGCATGACAGTTTATTTCTTCAAAATATAGCCACCACCGTGCTCAAAAAGATTTAAGTGAAGCACTAGAGCAACTGCCTAGCTCAAAAAATTTAAGTGAAGCACATAGAGTATTCTAACAAATGATGATGAACGTGTGGCTCTCTCAAGATAGGTGTGTTCAGCAAAGATGATTGTGACAAACTAAAAAGCAAACAAAGCAAAGAATCATATAATACAAGACACTCCAAGCAAAACTCATATCATGTGACGAATAAAAATATAGCTCCAAGTAAAATTACCGATGGTTGGTAGAAGAAAGAGGGGATGCCTTCCGGGGCATCCCCAAGCTTAGACGCTTGAGTCTTCCTTGAATATTACCTTGGGGTGCCTCGGGCATCCCCAAGCTTAGGATTTTACTACTCCTTATTCCTTCATCCATCGTGATCTCTCCCAAAACTTGAAAACTTTAATCACACAAAACTCAACAAAACCTTCGTGAGATCTGTTAGTATAACAAAATAAATCACTACTATAAGTACTGTTGCAAACCCATTCATATTTTATTTTTGCATTAAACCTACTGTACTCTAACTTCACCATGGCTTATACCCCCCGATACAATCATAGATTCATCAAAACAAGCAAGTAGTGCATCAAAAACAGAATCTGTCAAAAACAGAACAGTCTGTAGAGATCTGAATTATGGTCATACTTCTGTAACTCCAAAAATTCTGAAAAATTAGGACAACATGGGAAATTCATATATCAATATTTTGTAAAAAATTCAGAAGGTTCTGACGTTCCAGAGAAAAACCAAAATTCCAGCACTGGACATAAAACTTTCTGTTTTCAAACAGCATCAATTATACTATCTTCCAAATCATCCTAAAGGCTTTACTTGGCACAAAAACTAATTAAAAACACAAAAACACAATCATACCAGTAGCATGACAGTGAAAGCACACAATAATAGAAACTTATAACAAAAATTTATTTTATTCGTTGGGTTGCCTCCCAACAAGCGCTATTGTTAATGCCCCTAGCTAGGCATAATGCATAGTTTCAAGTATTGTCATCTTTCAAGTTGATTCCATAAGTGACCCTCATAATTGATTCATATGGTGCTTTAATTCTTTTCCTAGGGAAATGCTCCATACCCTTCTTTAATGGAAACTGAAATTTTATATTCCCTTCTTTCATATCAATAACGGCACCTATAGTTCGTAAAAACGGTCTACCAATTATTATGGGGCAAGAAGAATTGCATTCAATGTCAAGAACAATAAAATCAACGGGCACATAGTTCCTATTTGCAAGAATAAGAACATCATTAATTCTACCCAAAGGATTTTTAATAGTAGAATCCGCCAAGTGCAAATTAAGAGAACATTCATCTATATTGGTGAGACCTAGCACATCACATAAAGATTTTGGAATGGTGGAAACGCTAGCACCCAAATCACATAAAGCATTGCACTCATAATTTTTAATTTTAACCTTAATGGTGGGCTCCCATCCATCATATAATTTTCTAGGAATTGAGACTTCTAGTTCTAGCTTTTCTTCTAACGCTTTCATCATTGCTTCTACGATGTGTTTCGTAAAAGCCTTGTTTTGCTCATAAGCGTTGGGTGAAATTAACATGGATTGTAACAAAGAAATGCACTCAATCAAAGAACAATTATCATAATTAAAATCTTTGTAATCCAAGAGAGTGGGCACATCGCTATTTAAAGTTTTTACCTCTCCAAACCCACTTTTACCAATTCTCTTATCAAGATTTTCACCCTCCGAATTATGGGGACGCTCTTTAGCTAAAGTTGACTCTTCTTCAGTCCCCTTTTCATCAAGTTTTATATTGCTAAACAAAGAATCAATAGATGAAACATCAATCATTTTAATATCCTCATCATTACTATGTTCTAATGATTCCGGCTTAGCCCACATTTGATTTACTAGCGTAGCTTGCGCATCAGAAATTTTTCCTAGCAAATTTTCAGTAAGAGCAAATTGAGATTGAAGACTAGCAACTTCTTTACTAACATCGTCGAGTTGTTTTGCAATAGCATCCAATAAAGTAGAGTGTTCTTTGAGTTCCTCGGTAAAAAAATTGTTGGGCTCAAACTGCGTAGTCATGTAATCTTTAGTATTTTTCACAATTTCGAACAAAATTTTATAATAAGAACTATCATGATAATTCTCTCGAGGCATCATGATTAAGCAAACAAGGTGACAAGCTGGCAAACAAGCAAACAAGAAAAAGGCAAACGGAAAATATTTTTGTATTTTTGTAAAAACATTTTAGAAGTGGGGGAGATGAAAACGAGAGGCAAATGGAAAATAAAGTAAATGCAAGAAGATGAGAGTTTATGCAAAGGTACTTGATAGATGTTGATGATGTCTCCCCGGTAACGGCGCCAAAAATTCTTCCTGCTACTTGTAGCTTGCGTTGGTATTATCCCCGAAGAGGAAGGGATGATGCAGCACAGTAGAGATAAGTATTTCCCTCAGTTATGAAACCAAGGTTATCAAACCGGTAGGAGAATCACACAACACCTCGTTAGCAGCACCTGCACACAAACAACAAATGCTTGCACCCAACGCAAACGAGAGGTTGTCAATCTCTCGGCGGTAAATTGCAAGATTAAATTGTATGTGATAGATAGATAGATTGAAACAAAAATACAAAATAAAATAAATAAAAGAAAATGGCAGCAATATTTTTAGGGTTTTAGTAATATGATTTTGATAGACCCGGGGGCCATAGATTTCACTACAGGCTTCTCTCGAGAGAATAGCATACGGTGGGTAGACAAATACTGTTGGGCAATTGATAGAAAAGCAAATAATCATGACGATATCCAAGGCAATGATCATGTATATAGGCATCACGTCCAAGATTAGTAGACCGACTCCTGCCTGCATCTACTACTATTACTCCACACATCGACCGCTATCCAGCATGCATCTAGTGTATTATGTCCATAAGAATGGAGTAATGCCTTAAGAACGATGACATGATGTAGACAAGATAAATTCACGTATGAATAAACCCCATCTTTTTACCCTTAGTAGCAACGATACATACGTGTCATGTCCCTTTCTGTCACTGGGATTGAGCACCGCAAGATCAAACCCACTACAAAGCACCTCTTCCCATGGCAAGATAAATCAATCTAGTTGGCCAAACCAAATCAATAGATCGGAGAAGAAATACGAGGCTATAATAATCATGCATAAAAGAGTGCAGCAAAGACTCAAATAATTTCATGGATAATCTGATCATAAACTCACAATTCATCGGATCCCAACAAACACACCGCAAAAAGTGATTACATCGGATAGAACTCCAAGAACATCGAGGAGAACATTGTATTGAAGATCAAAAAGAGAGAATAAGCCATCTAGCTACTGCCTATGGACCCGAAGGTCTGTGGTAAACTACTCACGCATCATCGGAAGGGCAGCAAGGTTGATGTAGAGCCCCTCCGTGATCGATTCCCCCTCCGGCAGATTACCGGAGAAGGACCCCAGATGGGATCTCTCTGGAACAGAAACTTGCAGCGGCAGAAAAAGTATTTCATGGACTCTCTTGAGGGTTTCTAATTTTTCTGGAATTTATAGTGCTGGAATTAGGTCAAACGGTGCTGGGTGGGCCCCACGAGGTACCAGGGCGCGCCACCCCCCCTGGGGCGTGCCCTGGTGCCTCGTGGCCCACTGCTCCATCTTCTGGCCCTCTCCCGAAGCTTCTAGTGTTTATCTTGACCAATAAAAAATCTCCAAAAAGTTTCGTGGCATTTGGACTTCGTTTGGTATTGATTTTCTGTAAAACAAAAACAGGGCAGAAAACAGCAACTCGCACTAGGCACTAGGTTAATAGGTTAGTCTCCCAAAATGATATAAAATTGTTGTAAATGATTATAAAAACATCCAAGATTGATAATATATCAGCATGGAATAATCCAAAATTATAGATATGTTGGAGACGTATCAGGCGTCCAAACGTGCGGTGCCAACGGGAGTCACATCATTCGTGCCCCCCCCCCCACAAAGAGGTAATGTATCCGCTGTACTTTTAGTGTCTTTATCTTCGATAACCGCTGTGAATATCAACAATTTTCTCTGCTGTGACCTGCAGGCGAGATGTAGAACCATCTTCGCCCGAAGACGTTGAAGAGGTGCCGGGGGGTGACCCAAGACCGAGGTCCCCGGTCGTGGTCGGCGTTACTTCAGAGGTCCCTGTCGAGGACCAACATCCAGAGGACTCAGGGGGCGTCTCGGTCACCAACTCCGAGGTCGAAAGCGTGATGAATCACCGGCGGCGAAAGGCATCGCTACGGCACTCTGCGTTTTCCAATCAGGAGTTTAACGCTCTTAGTTCGGTAGACGCGTACCTCGGAGCTGCCCGAACGGGACACGAGGGGGTAGTTAAACTTCTGTCTACCAGTCTGCAGGTATGCCATTGGTTTTGATAACCGGTCACCTAACCCGGCCTAGTAGCCCTCTCAGAAAAAGTTTTTCTGAAGTAAGTGAAAAGGAGGAATTAGCGGATCTTGTAAGATCATTCCCACAAGGGATTGTAGCCCCCGAGACCCTGGACGGCGAAAAAAAGCTGACCATGGTATCGATGCTTACCATAGGGAAGCAGTATATATTTATTTATTAAACGCGGAACCCAGTAGCCCCCGAGCCTTAATTTGGGCGGGATGGCCGAGTTAAGGGTCCGATGTTATAATGCCGTGCTATGGTGCAGACTGTTCGGGGACAGAACAAAAAGTTGGCCGAAGACCTCGGGCTGACACAAACACATTTGAAATCTGTGGAGGCCGAGCTAGATGGGGTCAAGAAATGGACCAGAGAGGCACATGGTAAGTGACAGACTTAAATGTGTCTAATAAAGAATTTTATGGAACACCTTTTCTAATGAAAGATTGGTCCATAGCAGTTGAGTCGATAAATCAACTACAAAAGGATCTGGACGCAGCCAGAGAAGCCCAAAGGTATGTGGAGTCGCAACAAGAGGCTGGCTACCGCGTGCTGACCCGAAGTCATGAGGAAAGGGATAAGCTCAAGGCGGAAAATCAACAACATGCCCAAGAAATTGAGAGCTTGAAAACTCAACTGGCTCTATCCCAGGAGGAGAACCAGAGACTGAAAGCTGGCATGTTTGGTGAGTGCAACCTAGCTTTTTGATACATGGACTGTGTGTATTATACAGCAATATAAACAATGCCATGTCTCTTTTTAGTTCTCCTTACCGGACGCCCCGAAGAGGAGGCCAGCTCTTTCGGACGGGACCTGCTGAAGGAGCTATCCACCGCACATGAGCGGGCCCGAAAAGCTATGAAGAGCATGTTCAAGGCGTTGTGGCCTGGCAAGATGGCTCCGGAAGGGACGACCGAACTCGCTAATCGATATAAAGGAGCTCGGCGCCGCTTTGAGCTATGGAAAATATCAGCTTGTCGAGAGGGAGCGCAGGAGACTTGGGCGATGGTTAAGATGCGCTTCACCAAGCTTGATCCGGGGCATTTGGCTCGGGTTGGGCCGGATGGGCAGGAAGTGCCCCTACATTTGGTATATGACCAAGTGATGCCTGCCGCTCGGTTTTCCCAGGAAGATTGCGCCCTGGAGACCTTAATAGATGGCCTTGACCGAGAGTAGTTATTTGATTCTATGTATCTATGTACTTTACATCAAATATTCTCCACATCGTGCTTTAAACGTTGTCTTAACCGGCCATCGGCTTCTGCCCTCTCAGCCAGCGGCCGAGGAGTGTTTCCTACTACGTGATCCGAGAACATCGGAAAAACACTTCGGAGAACCAGGCAATCCGGCCATGTGGTGCAAACAGACAAAACGCGCTCAGGAAGTTATGTTATATTACTTTTTAACGTAAGAAACATCTTCCGAAGAAAATAGTTCCTCCATGGGTTCCTTTCCTCGGGTTGTCATGTTGACCATGGGTGTACAACCTAATACCCGAAATATACAGGTAATGGTTACTTCGGGAAAATAACCCCGGAATCTGGTAATAACTACCAATTATTTTCACTTCCCTCATGGCCGACCAATTATATTCTTAAGAACGCTAGCTTTCGGCTTCACCCGTCTGAGGTACGCACCCGGGTAATCCGGACGTAACAATCGCAGAGGTGCTCCCTTTACTCCCTAGCCGAACAATCGGGAACGTAGGGAGTAAACACAGGAGCGAGGCAACCCAGCTTGGCCAAATCTTAAGTCAAATCGATGCATATGATGGCTTTAAAACGATACTGGAAGGTTGCAAACATGACAAAACTGATGGTTGCACAAAGGATGTATTACCGGCTTCGTAAAAGAAGCCCCCAGGTAAAAACGTGTGGTACATTTGAAGATGTTCGCCGAGAAAACTTAACGTAGCTCGGCTTGACCGAACACAACCTGGGAAATACTTAGCCAAATGAGAAAGAGAAAACGTAAATCCGAGAAGGACAGACCGAAGAGGGTGATGTCGCTGGTCTAGCCGTAGAAGCGCCGAAGCCGAGCTGCGTTCCATGGGTTTGGTTCCAGGCGATTGTCTTTTGGGTCACGGAGACGATACGCTCCTCCTGCGAGTACCTGATCAATTATGAAGGGCCCCTCCCATTTGGGCGATAGTTTATGCTTCTGCTTCTCCGGGAGGCGCAGGACGAGGTTGCCCACATTATAAGCCTTCGCCCGTATTTCCCTGCTCTGATAGCGTCTGGCCTGCTGCTGATAAAAAGCAGAACGAGCCCGAGCTACGTCGCGCTCTCCTTCCAAGGCATCCAGGTCATCTTGCCGATCCAGCTCGGCCTCCCTTTCTTCATACATGCGTACTCGAGGTGCGTCGTGAATAAGGTCGCTGGGGAGAACAGCCTCTGCCCCATACACCATGAAGAACGGTGTATAGCCCGTGGATCGATTGGGAGTGGTGCACAAGCCCCACAATACGGAGTCGAGCTCCTCCACCCAGTGGCAGTCGGACTCTTTTAAAGATCAGACCAAACGGGGCTTGATGCCGCTCAAAATTAGTCCATTAGCTCGCTCGACTTGTCCATTGGACTGTGGGTGGTATACAGAGGCATAGTCAAGCTTAATGCCTAAGTTAGCGCACTAGTCCTTTACTTCCTGGGCAGTAAAATTGGATTCATTGTCCGTTATTATGCTATGGGGGACACCGTAACGGTGAACCACGCCGGATATAAAATAGAGGACTCGCCCGGACTTGGCTGAGGTTACTGGTTTCGCCTCAATCCATTTTGTGAATTTGTCGACCATAACGAGTAGGTACTTCTTTTTCTTGGTCCCCCCCTTTAAGTGGTCCGACCATGTCCAGCCCCCAGACCGCAAAAGGCTAAGTGATCGGTATCGTCCGAAGAGCCATGGGGGGCATGTGACTTTGATTTGCGAAGAGCTGGCATCCAACACAATGTTGGACCAATGTTTGGGCGTCTATGCGGGCAGTGGGCCAAAAGAACCCAGCTCGGAAGGCCTTGCTGACCAGGGCCCAAGCTGTTGCGTGGTGACCGCCCATGCCAGCGTGAATCTCGGCCAAGAGCTGTCTCCCCTCCTCTTCGGATATACATCTTTGGAGGACGCCGGTGGTGCTTTTCTTGTACAGTTCACCTTCGTGGACCTTGTAGGCTTTAGATCGCCGAATTATGCGCCTTGCCTCAGTCTGGTCATCGGGTAGCTCTTGGCGGAGGAGATAGGCGAGGAAGGGCTCGGTCCATGGCGCGATTATTGCCATGACTTCATGGGCCGATGACGTTTCTTCGATTGCCGAGCCCCCGATAATTCCTTTGTCTGGTTCGATGATTGGAGGGATGAGCTCTCCAGAGGCCTTGGTTTCAGCGTCCTTGCCATCGTCCTGCCACACCACGGACGGCTTGAAGAGTCGTTCCAAAAAGGTGTTCTCAGGGACGCGATCGCGTCTAGCGCCCATTCGAGCAAGGACATCGGTAGCTTGGTTGCTGTCTCTAGAGACATGATGGAACTCCAGCCCCTCAAACCGGGCGGATATTTTTAGGACGACATTTAGATATGCTGTCATTTTTGGGTCGTTTGCGTCGAATTCACCGTTGACTTGAGAGATGGCGAGATTAGAGTCTCCCCGTACCTCGAGCCGATGTACACCCATTGACACTGCCATCCGAAGTCCATGCAACAAAGCCTCGTATTCGGCTGCGTTGTTAGAGTCGGTGTACATAATCTGCAGTATGTACCGGATATTGTCGCCGGTGGGAGATGTGAGAACCACTCTAGCCCCCAGTCCGGCGAGCATTTTGGAGCCGTCGAAGTACATCGTCCAATGCGAATACGTACTGTACTCTCTAGGGAGCTCAGCTTCCGTCCATTCTGCCAAAAAATCCGCCAACACCTGAGATTTAATAGCTCAGCGCAGTCGGTATATGATTTCGAAGGGGAGGAGCTCAATGGCCCATTTGGCTATACGGCCCGTGGCGTCCGTGTTGTTGATTATATCATTCAGGGGTACTTCAGACGCCACCGTGACCGAACACTCTTGAAAATAGTGTCGGAGCTTTCGGGATGCCATGAAAACTGCGTAGGCGATCTTCTGGTAATGTGGGTACCTTGTTTTGCACGGGGTAAGCACTTTGGATACGTAGTAGACTGGCTTCTGCACCTGGAGCTTGTGACGCTCTGTCTCTCGTTCCACGACGAGAACTGCGCTGACCACCTGGTTTGTGGCCGAAATGTATAGCAGCATTGGCTCGCCTAAGCTGGGTGCTGCCAAGATGGGGTTGCTGGCCAGTAATGTTTTAATTTCCTCTAGCGCGGCCTCTGCCTCACTAGTCCATTCGAAGTTTTTGGTCCGTTTAAGCAGCCTATAAAGTGGTAGGGCATTTTCTCCAAGGCGTGAGATAAAGCGGCTCAAGGCTGCCATGCAGCCGGCCAGTTTTTGGACGTGCTTTAGCCCGGTAGGAACTGCTAGCGAGGACAGTGCCCGGATTTTGGCCGGGTTAGCCTCTATTCCTCTATGGGAGACAATAAATCCGAGCAACTTGCCCGCGGGCACTCCGAAGACACATTTGTCCGGATTGAGCCGTATATCGTAAGTTCGTAGACTGTCGAAGGTTTGACGGAGGTCGTCCACCAGCTGACTGACGTGTTTGGTTTTGATAACCACGTCGTCCACATATGCCTCGACCGTTTTGCCAATCTGTTTTTCCAGACATGTTTGGATCATGCGCTGGTATGTAGCACCTGCGTTTTTAATCTGAAGGGCATTGTGTTGAAACAGAACGGCCCATAGGGGGTGATGAAGGCTGTGGCCGCTTGATCGGACTCATTCATTTTAATTTGATGGTATCCGGAGTAGACATCGAGAAAACATAGTGAGTCATGCCCAGCAGTGGCGTCTATGATCTGGTCTATGCGGGGCAGGGGGAAAGGATCCTTGGGGCAGGCCTTATTTAGGTCCTTGAAATCGACACACAACCGCCAGGATTTGTCTTTCTTAGGTACCATGACCAGATTAGCCAACCACTCAGGATGTTTGATATCTCGGATGAATCCGGCTTCGAGTAAATTCGCCAATTCTTCACCCATAGCCTGACGCTTGGGTTCAGAAAATCGGCGTAACGCCTGTTTGACTGGCTTGGAACCTTTAAGTATGTTCAAGCTATGCTCGGCTAAATTTCGTGGGATCCCTGGCATGTCTGAAGGGTACCAGGCAAAGATGTCCCAGTTTTCGCGCAAAAAATTGCGCAATGCTTCATCAACCGCGGGGTCCAGCTGAGCTCCATTGGATGCCGTCTTGCTAGGATCCGTTGGATGCACTTGGAATTTGACGATTTCGTCTGCTGGTTTGAAAGATGTGGATTTGGGCCTTTTGTCAAGGATTACATCGTCCTTATCCACTGTTGAACGGAGCGCGGTTAATTCTTCGGCTGCGAGGGCTTCGGATAATGTTTCGAGGGCGAGCGATGCTGTTTTGTTCTCGGCCCGAAGAGCTCTGTCCGGATCACCTGTGACTGTGATCACGCCGTTTGGCCCTGGCATCTTGAGTTTCATATACCCGTAATGTGGGATAGCATGGAATCGTGCAAATGCGTCATGCCCCAACAAGGCATGGTAGCGGAAGGGCACAATGTGGAAGAGTAATTCCTCGGATCGATAGTTCTCGGGAGTTCCAAAGACTACATCGAGAGTGACTCGGCCACTGCAACGTGCCTCCTTTCCGGGGATGATCCCTCTAAAGGTGGTGTGACTTTGCTCGATGCGAGATCTATCGAACTGCATTTTGTCCAAGGTGTCCTCGTAAATGAGGTTTAACCCACTGCCGCCGTCCATTAACACCTTTTGGAGTCGAAATCCGTCCACTATGGGATCAAGGACAAGGGCGGCAGCAACTCGGACAGGGCGGGACCTCGGCTGGTCTTCTTCGCCAAAAGTGATAGGTGTGTCTGTCCATGAGTCCGTCGCTGCCACATGGTGAATTTGACCGAGCTCTCGAAGGGCTCTTTTCCTCTGATTCTTTGAGGAATAAGTCTCGTAGATCGTTAGGATCTCGGCGTCATCCTCCGAGGGCGTTGCTAGACATCTATTTGAGTATGAGCCTCCGAGGATGGCTTCGCCGCTCTTGGCCACTTGCCTGACCACCCAGCAAGCTCGAAGGCTGTGAGTTGGGTTTGTGTTGAGCAGGACAGAGTGTATAGGGCACGGTTTGTCCAATAGTTTGTCAAGAACTGTTCTGGATCCTGCCCGGATTTTCTTCTTTTTCTCGGACAGCTCATATTGAGCTGACCGGCGGGTGTGCGCGCGTTTCGCCCGAACTCGTCTTGATTCTTCGGCATGGATTAAATCCGCTTGCTCCTGCTGAGCCTACCAAGCGTCCTCCATGGCGCAGTATTTGGACACCAAGTCTGATAACTCAGCGAAGTTTTGAATGTAATGGCGGGCGACGGCATTTAAGATGCCTTCGTCTTGGCAATTATGCCGGAAAGCCACCAGAATTTCCATGTCGCAACAGTCCGCTATTCTGTTTCTGACGAGAAGGAATTTAGTCCAGAATTGCTGAACTGTCTCTCCGGGCTGTTGTTTCACGTACATTAGATCCCATACGTTGGGCTGTCCCGAGTTACTTGGGCAGTACTCGATGTGGGGGTGGGTGGGATAAATTTTTTGATCCCAACAGGATGTGAGTCCGGAGTCTTGGCAGCCGCGTCCCGGTCCGGCGTGGAGTCCGACGAGCCGGGCTCTGGATTCGAATTTTCGACCCAGCACGGTTGCGTAGACTCGAGGCCATGTGCCGAATCAGACTTCGGCTTTGGACTCTCTCTAGAGCGGAGGTCGGTCGCCGAGCTAGAGGACGGAGCTTGATGATCGGAAATTTGTACCCGATCCGCTCTTGGCTCCAGAGGGAGGAGGGATGAGCCCTCGGCCAAGTCTTCGATAGTGGCGACTAAGTGGGCGGCAGGCGGGATGTAAATTTCCCTGTCGTCGGCTTTAGGCCCGATCTGGTCGTAGACCGAGGACTGGCCGTCGGCAATTCCCATGGCCTGGATCCGATCCAGTATCCCGTTTAATAGCAAGAGATCCGTCGGATCCATGTTCTGATAGTTCTCGGGGTCGACCCGCAATATTGCTGCGCCGGGAGCGTTCGAAATTGCCCCGTAGCCGTGGTCGGCCAAGGCCGATCTTGGGCCGTCGAGCGTGGAGATTGGATCCAGGCTCAGGGTCGGATCCGGAGTGGCAGCCGACCCGATAGCGGGGTAAGCCGGACCCGAAGTCAAAGCCTCAGGGTCTGCTGGTCCTTCAGGTAAAGCCGAGAACCCCGCGAGAAAAAGTCTCCCCGGGAGTCGGCGACGAACTCTAGGTTTCCAAACCTGATCTCCTGATCAGGGGTGAAGCTACCGACCTGGTCAAGACGACCGGTCGGATCAGCGTGTAGCACGATGCTGCCAAACGCAAAGAGTTGGCCGGGAACGAAGACGTTCCCGCTGCAGATGCCGTCGCTGATGACTAAGCGAGCCATTGATCCTTGATGATCCTACAGTGGAACTCTCAATGAAAGCACCAATGTCGGTACTAAAACCGGCAGATCTCGGGTAGGGGGTCCCGAACTGTGGATCTAGAAGTCAATGGATAACAGGGAACGTAGAGACAGCATTTACCCAGGTTCGGGCCCTCTCGAGGAGGTAAAGCCCTACGTCCTGCTTGATTGTATTGAAGCGTCGGTGTGACAATTACAGAGTCGATCTACCTCGAGATCAGATGGACTAAACCCTAGGTGGGTATAGCGATAATGGTTCTGCCCTTCTGCGGACTAAACCCTCTGGTTTATATAAACACCAGGGGTACCTAGGGTTACATATGGTCGGTTGCCACCAGGCTACGCTAAACTTTTCTTGGAGGAGACGCCAAGTCTTTGGAGGTTTCCTTCTAGAGCACGGGGTCGCCTATAGTCGGGCCTTCCTTCGATGAGTTAGGAGCGGCCCATGAGTACGGCCCATGAGAGACAGGCCGGCGGCGTAAGGACCCCTTAGTCCGGGACACCCTCAGCAGCCCTGTCATATGCTGTCATATTCTTCATACCCAAATTCTAACTCAATTTCGTGAACGATCATCCCAAGGCCACACATGACGACGTCGTTTGAGCGCTTGCCACCACAGAGCCGCATTTCCATCCAGATAGAGAGTGGTTCTGCTAACCCACTGATACGGAGGTACCTTGAGGGCATCTCCAACACCTTCCCCTAAAACGGACACACTATTTATTTGCGGATTAGTTCGGACCAGTCCGCGGACACTGATTCCGCATCCTCTAACCTTTCACTCGGGTCACGCCAATTTCATTTCAAATGCATAGCAATACAGAGCAAATTAAAGTGCAATGTTCATAGCGGCCGATCACAATCAAAAAGAGGCGGATGTTCATAGTTTTTACATGCGCCCAATTACAAATTTTTAATCCGGCAGTCCGTAAGCCGGCATATTTTACCCTACCAGACCGGCTGTCCAAGCCTCCTCGCTCACTCTGCTGCCGCATGCTCCTCACCAACCGCCTCCTTCTTGCCCGCCTTCTTTTGGGCCTCCTCCATCTCGGTCGTCAAGCGCTTCAACATCTTGACACGGACGGCGCACACGATCTTCGTTGCTTCGGGATCCAACTCGTCGATCTTCATGGTCAATGTTTTGTCTCCTCCGAAGCGGCGGCATGCTCAAATATCCAATCTTCGAGCTTGGCCTTCTTATCGGCCGTCGACATCAAATACTTAAACATCCCCAGTATTCTTTTTTCCCTTCATTTCGGAGCGCTTGATACATGCCTCCTACTTCTCAATCTTCAAGAACAAGAGCATCGGAGCGGAGAGGGTGGAGAAAGTGGAGGAGTTTGACGTGGAAATAGTGCAGACCGCACCAAATGCGCAGGCTTCGCCTCGGTTTTGGGTGGGCTGAGGTTGTCATGGTCCTACGTGATGGATGTCTGGTCTCCCGCAAAGCCCCCTCTCGCTTGCTTCCGATTTGCGAGAAAACGCACAACCGGACCGGTCCGCGGGCCGATTAGGTACGATGTTGAATGAGGACTACTAGGTCTGGATGGTTATGGGCGATTTGAGAGTCCGCGTCGGTGTTGGTGCCCGAGAAGCGAAGGAAGTCATACTTGGGGAGCTTGGAGGCATACTCCCGGTCGCGATCTGGTACGACCTCGCGGCGTCGGTCGTCGGGAAGCTCGCGTGCCACCTCTGTTGGAACGGTGAACCCTGTGTTGTGACGTGGCCCGTGGCCGTTGGTGGTTCCTCCAGTGTCTCCAGCAATGATGACCTGTTGTTGGCGAGGTGGGGTACATGGACCTGTGCTGGGCGGGTTGCAGATGAAGTGCCTGCCGGTCTCCATGGTGACGCCGGCCGCCGCATTCGTTGCCCTGCTCGGGGCGACAAGGTGCTCAGCTTGCCACACACCGATCTCATCCACGCCACGCACTCCTGCGTGGCTTCGATTTGCTTGCTCAAATTCATCATCGGAGCTCCATTGAATCAAATTTGGTGAATCGCGCCGCCAACGAGGACTGAATCTGCTCGGTACTGTCCCCCATTGCGGTGATTACCAACTGGGTCTGCGCGGAGGGCTTAGCGTGCAGCTCCCTTCTAAACCCAGCCAGCCGCGAAATTTTAACAAAAAAAGATTTGCACCCGTCGCAGTGGAATTTATGGCCGGATCGCGAGTTCAACGAGCGCACGCGGATACAGTCGAGGCTCAAGATGCCAATTATGAGGCAAAGGTAGGGTTCACAGTAGGATTTGGGGATTTGGGGAGAACTGGGGATGAGCAGAGAGACTTGGGGGGAGAGATGAGAGAGGTAGGCGAGATTCAGGCGTTTTCATTCACCACCAAGGCAACGATAACCAACCTGCGTTTTTAAACACACACCTCACTCGACTAGGCTCGCAGGCCTCACATGCATACACCTTCCACTGATTTGTGGGTCCGGTGCCACCTGGACATCGTCCACCCACGCCTCTGACCTTGTCAATGGTGGGGGTGTGACACATACGTCAAGCATTCAAGCTCCGAGAGAAAGATGTTGGAATATTTGTAATCCTGTCGCACTAATAGCTTAGGTTTATTTTCAGCAAATAAACCGGTCCATGCAAACGTGAGCCTGTTCACGGCTGGATCGGAGCAGTAGCTGGTTAGTTAGCACGATGCTTTGTGCGTGGTCAAGGGACGTGGGATGGCGCGTCCGATTAGCTTGGTCGTGGCACAAACTTAGAATCTTTCTGTTAGACAATTGAGCTGTTAAATAAACGAGAAACCAGAAAAGCTGTAGCAGTTGCACGCAGCGCAAAACACCCTCTCTCTCGTGTGTGTGTGTGTGTGTGAGAGAGAGAGTTCATCGAGCGAGCTTCTTCATTGATCTGCTACGACAAGTGGCATCAGAGCCTCCGATCAAGTGCTGGGAGCCATGGCCGGCGGACAGGGTTCGCGGTCGCCGGCAGCGACGCCGGTGGCGGATCAGCGCTCCCGTGCGCAGAGTCGCGGGCGGAGCCCGACGCGGCACAGGGGCCGCGCCGTGATCATCCGAGAGGGCGCCAAGGAGGTCGTGGGCGGCGGCGGCGACGTCGTCTGGCCCATGCTGACACGGACCAACTATGCCCAGTGGTCCGTGGTGATAATGGTGAACCTGCAGGCGAAGCTACTCTGGGACGCGATCGAGACGGGGGATGCCCCGGTCAGCGAGGATCGCAGTGCGTTGGCGGCGATACTGCGCTCCACGCCGGAGGAGATGCACGCGTCGCTCGCCACCAAGGAGACGGCGAAGATGGCGTGGGACACCATCAAGGCTCAGCACGTTGGCGTTGAGCGCGTCCGCGAGGCGAACGCGCAGAAGCTCCGCAAGGAGTTTGAGGCCATCTCCTTCCGGGACGGCGAGACGGTGGATGAGTTCTCCATGCGCATCTTAGGGCTCGCCGGCACCCTTCGCTCGCTCGGGGACACGCTGGAAGAGGTAAAAGTGGTTCGTAAATTCCTGCGTGTAGTTCCTGCCAAGTACTCCCAGGTGGCCATCGCCATCGAGACCATGCTCGACATCACCACCATGTCGGTCGATGAGCTCACCGGCCGGCTTCGCGTCGTCGAGGAGCGCTTGGAGGAGGACAACAACGACGGCGGCTCAGGTGGCCGCCTACTCCTCACTGAGGAGGAGTGGAACGCCCGTCTGAAGAACAAGGAGCAGGGTGGCGGCTCCTCTGGTGGCAATGGCGGACGTGGCCGTGGCCGCGGCGGTGGGCGCAACGGCGGCGGGCGTGACAAGCCGCCGCAGCGGAACGGCAAGTGCCACAACTGCGGCGTATGGGGGCACTTCGCATGCGAGTGCCACAAACCACGCCAGGAGCGGCGTGATGGAGGCGAGGAGGCCCACCTCGCCCAAGGTGACGACGATCAGCCGGCAATCCTGCTGGCTCAGGTGTGCGACGAGGTCGTGCACGACGCGGCACCGGTGCCAAGCGGTGGCCGCGGTGATGCCCCAAGTGACGCGGCGCTGCTGTCAAGCGGTGGCCGCGGTGACGGTCCAGGCGCGGCGGAGGTCGTCAACCTCAACGAGGAGCGCGTCGTGCCGGTGGACGCGGGCGCCGGAGTGTGGTACCTTGACACCGGCGCGAGCAACCACATGACCGGCGACAGGGAGCTGTTTGCCACGCTCGACGAAACGGTCAAGGGCACCGTCAAGTTCGGGGACGGATCGCTCGTCAGCATCTGCGGGCGAGGCACGATCGTCTTCGAGAGTCGCCAGAAGGGCCACCGGGCGCTCACTGGCGTGTACCTGATCCCGAGGTTGCGCAGCAACATCGTGAGCCTCGGCCAACTGGACGAGCTCGGCTGCAAGACGGTGGTCGAAGACGGCGTGCTGGAGTTGTTCGACCACGACCGCGCGCTGCTCGCACGGGTGACGCGCTCCAAGAATCGGTTGTACACTGTCAGGCTGAAGATGGCGGCGCCCGTGTGCCTCCTGTCTGCGATGCAGGAAGAGGCCTGGCTGTGGCATGGACGCTACGGCCACCTCAAGTTCCGCTCACTGCGTGCTCTCACAGAGAAGGGCATGGCGGAAGGTGTGCCGTCGATCGAGCGCGTCGAGGAGTTCTGCGACGGGTGTGCTCTCGGGAAGCAGCACCGCGTCCCGTTCCCACAGGCGTCCAAGTATCGCGCTGAGCGTGGACTCGAGCTGGTCCACAGCGACCTGTGCGGTCCGATCAAGCCAGCCACAGCGGATGGCAACAGGTACTTCTTGTTGATAGTTGATGATCATAGCCGTTTTATGTGGATTGAGGTGCTCATGTCCAAGGATGAGGCGTTCAAACGCTTCAAGCGGGTCAAGGCGCTCGCCGAGGCAACGCCGGGCAGGAAGCTCCTGGCGTTTCGCTCCGATCGCGGTGGCGAGTTCAACTCCGCCGCGTTCCGGGAGTACTGCGACGAACACGGCATCAAACACTGCACCACCGCTCCCTACACGCCACAACAAAACGGCGTCGTCGAGCGCCGCAATCAGACGGTGGTGGAGATGGCGCGCTGCCTCCTGAAGAGCATGGGTGTTCCGGTGATCTTCTGGGGCGAGGCGGTGCGCACCGCGGTCTATCTGCTGAACCGCGCGCCCACACGCAGCCTGGACGGGCGAACTCTGTACGAGGCGTGGCACAACCGGAAACCCAAGGTGCATCATCTTTGGGTGTTCGGCTGCGTGGCTCACGTGAAGCGCCTCGGCCCCGACATCGACAAGATGGCCGATCGCTCGGCACCCATGGTCTTCGTCGGCTACGAGGACGGCGCCAAGGCATACCGGGTGTACGATCCGGTGACAAAGCAGCTGCGCGTCACGCGTGTAAGGTACTAGATGTCTCTCTCGATTACAAGCACGAATTACAGTAGCTAGTCCTGATTACAAGCATGTACTGGGATAAAGGAATTGGGGAACGAGAGGAAGAAGAAGAGGGAAGCCGCCGGGTGCCGTTGCCGTGATCCACTGGATACCTTTGCTCGTTCCTCTCCTCGAGTATATGTAGTTGCCTTGCTCGACTGCGTCCAGATGGGCCCAGCCCGTGGCGGTTGGCCCATGACGGATGGCCCATAGCCCAGCCGGGATAGAGGGCTGCTGACATCCCCCCTTCCTTAAAAACTGGCTTGCCCTCAAGCCAGTGCCTGCCCTTCTCTAGTTCATGTGTGATGCCACCAGGGTCCCATGGTTTAGTGATGCATTGTATCCGAAGTACACGCTGTGTCCTTGAGGTCATGCCATCTTCATAGTCACACTGAGTAGACCGCAGAGTTGCACGGCAATAGGACATTAGAAGCAGCTCATGGGATATCCTAACACAGAAACATGGCACAAGCTGCAGTTCATAGGAAGGCTCGCACACTAGCCACAATTTAGGTTGGGCGATAGAGTCAAGAAGTCCCTCGTCCATGGATGCAATTAGTGAAGCAACGCACCACCGTAGCCCATAAATGGAAGCAATAGCAGCCAGCTCTAACTTGAACCATGGCTCACGGGCAAGCCCATCTTGATTGTGGTTATCAGGACTGAACTCCTCGCAGTTCTTGTTCCAGTGTATGGCACCTACAATACTTGCTGTGTTGCTGACCACAAGAAGTAGACTACTGCTGCCTCCTTTTAGGTGTAGGAAATGCAGATCCTTACTCATAGATTTTTTATGGCCAAACAAGAGGACCACACTAGCAGACATACTGGACTCTGAATCACAAGCCTCGGCTGCATTTTGTACCGTCTGAACAACCAGCATTTTGAGAAGTGCCAAATACCAACAAGAATGATCAGCCTCACATGATATTTGTTCACGGGGGAGACGAAGACAGCACAAGTATACCGAACAGACAACTGAATCCCCTCGTGAAAAAGTCTGTCGACTGCAGTCCACGTGCACCCTCAGGTGGTGGCCAAGGTAATAGCAGCACTACACTATGAATATGCAGCAATGGCTCACTGAATATAGACAACATAGACGAATGACAAGCAGTCACAGTCCAAAAAGTTGATGGCTGCAGATTGAAAACTGAATACGTATATGTATTTGGTAGCTTGGCCTGTGTACTTTTTACTGAGTGTTTCAGAGTGGAAAGAATCATCTGATGCAAGCACCAACTGATATCACCTGAGCCGAGTATGATAATGCAGCAAAACATATTGGGTAATAACCTTGTGATTAGCACCACGGATTGAGCTGAGTTGAGATCTAGCAAGACAAGAACAAATAGATGCACCACCACCGTAGCAAGACAAGAGTGATGTTGTTCAGAAACAACGGTAAACTTGACTTGCTTCAAGGACCACAAATGAAAGAACTGGTCGGTGAGTATCCCTCTGAAGTGTCCACTGAAGTTGTACTGCCGCTGCCATGATTTGTACACAAAATCTCCGGTTGCAGTATATTGGTACAAGCAGAGAGGGATTTCATCAATAAGGTGCATAGCCAACAACCCAAACTGATGTAGCTGAAGACAAATCCTGTTACAAGCGACATGATGCTGAATAATGGATGTCTTCACACTTCCGGACAGATTAAATGTCCAGCCCCAGATTCCGTTACAAGACCATAGTCGTTTTCCCCTGAGATGAAACTGAAAAGTATGTGTACAGCAGGGCCTACCAGTAGATGTGTTTCTCTGGAAACTGAGCGACCATGAAATGCTTAATAGGAATTGTCCAGAAGAGCAGAGGCCAATAGACTGAGTGCTCCACTCCATTCTCTTCGCCCCAGCATGTGATTGTTGCAGCTTTTTTGAATCGATCTCTCTACGAACCATGTGACAATTAAGGCATCTCTTGTCCTGCAATAGATTACTAGCCTTGGTTTATATAAGATACTGACAACCGTATTTTTCCAATGCTTCAGTACAGGGAGTACAGTCCATAATGTACAACCTGATTAGAATCCTTTGTTGTATCTCCAGAAACTTAATAATATACCAATCATGATTTTCAGGAAGCTTGACAATTGGTAAGGGAAAACAGAAAAGTTTTGCGGACTGCGTGTAATTGCCACTGAATTTGGTAGCCCTTCCCATGCTTGTACGTCGACCACTCCTCCAGCGAATCAATGAATCAATAATATGCAAAATAGCATGGTCGAACTCCAAAATGCCCAAATATGCAAACATAGGCCACTGAATAAAGGCATGTCGATGACCGTGTTTGAAATAGGCAATGGCTGCATCTGAAATAATATGTGATGCAAGATTTCCACCATTCAAATAATCGGCCAATGAAGGGATGGCTGTTGAGGCACGGTGGTCACCCAAGCTCCTTGCGTCCGAGCACCACACAACAATAGGACTATGAAAAGCAGATATACCAATGCAACCAGGAAAATGGAAGGAATTAACAAACCATTGAAGTGTCTTGTATACAGGCAGAGAAGTAGTTGTGTTGCAGAGACTATCAAAGGACCAAGCATGGAGAGCCAAATTACACTTCAGTAGAACTTGAGAATCTGCTATCCCCTTGTCAAGAAAGATCATAACCTGCAGTGACTGCGTTTTAACAATTGCACTTGTGTAGAAATATCCAACATATGTGATATCAGGATAGGTGGGTAGTAAATATTCCAAACAATTGGCACAATCAGTGGACTCCAGGCTTGCTATTCCACTAGCCGGACCAGTAGCAGAACAGGCAGCGAAATCCCTCAAACATCTTGGTACTGGGAGTAAGCATTTTTGCACTTTGCTCCATACCCTTGGCTGATAGTCAGGTGGCCACCACACATAGCCAGTATCATCATTCGCAACTAAGCCAAGGACCTGAATATCATCGTCCATTGCAATATGCACTCAAATTGGAGGCGGCTATGGTTGCTGCTTGATCCCCTTCCGTACTGGTGGCAGGAACCAGGTTTTGCTCTTGTGCACAAGATGAACAGGCTGCACCCAGTCGCCATCCTGGACTAGACAATCTGTCGAACACATGGTCAGCACCGGTGGAGCAGGGTCACTGGGGATGATGAGGGTGACGTCGTGGTCCGCCTTGCTCGTCACTTGGGTGGAGGTGTCGACAGAGAGGGCATCGAGCTCCTACATGCCGGCCTTGGGGTCGATGTCGGTGGTGGTCGTCACAGGAGTAACGACCTCGACACTAGAGGGAGTGTTGGTGCCGATGGAGGCCGTTGCCTGCACCGGAGCGAACTGCTCGACTTCTTGGTGGATGGGGTCGACCGTGGGCTCGAGGTGGACGGCGGTGGCGGCGTCATGGACCTCGTCGACACTGTCGATGGTGTCGACCTGGGTCGAGCACTCCGTCGAACAGGTGACGGGCACCATCGCGATGCAGACCGAGGCTGCATCATGGGCAACCGTGGGGATCTCCTGGGCCTTGGTGGTGGAGCCGGAGACGTCGGGGATGGGTGCCGACGCTTCGGTTGTGCTCTCCGGCGAAGTGGTCGCTGATGGTGGATTGTGGACAACGGCGGGTGAACTGGTGGCCCAACTGACGTCAAGGGCGTTCAGTTTCTCGGTGAGGGACCTGGTGGCGTTGGTGTAGGCGTCGAGCCTGGCGTTGAGCCGCTCGAGGTACTCACTGATCGATGGATCCATGGCCTTCTCTCGAATGGTGGTGGTGAAAAAAAATATGGAAGAATTTGGGGAAGGAAGGGCGGTGCCTGGCTCTGAATACCAGATGTAAGGTACTAGATGTCTCTCTCGATTACAAGCACGAATTACAGTAGCTAGTCCTGATTACAAGCATGTACTAGGATAAAGGAATTGGGGAACGAGAGGAAGAAGAAGAGGGAAGCCGCCGGGTGTCGTTGCCATGATCCACTGGATACCTTTGCTCGTTCCTCTCCTCGAGTATATGTAGTTGCCTTGCTCGACTGCGTCCAGATGGGCCCAGCCCGTGGCGGTTGGCCCATGACGGATGGCCCATAGCCCAGCCAGGATAGAGGGCTGCTGACAACGCGCGACGTGGTCTTCGAGGAGCACCGGAGATGGGACTGGAGCGGCGGCGCTGATGCGACGCCCACCCCGTGCGCCACATTTGAGGTGGTGTACCGGGATCTACCGGGCGCCGGGGATCAGGATCCGGGGGTGACGCAGCAGCTCGCCACGCCCGGAGCGCCGGGTTGGGACAGCCCACCGCATGCGACACCAACCACACCAGCCCCTCGCGCCCACAACTGGGCGACGCCGCCGTCGCATGACACGGGTCGGCACGACGCGGACGGCGCTGTGCTGAGGTATAGGCGCATGCCCAGCATCGAGCAGGAGCTCGACGACGCCTGGGAGGCCGAACAGGTGGAGATGAACCACCTCTGCTTGCTGGGTGTAGAGGAGCCTGGCGGCGTTGAAGATGCAAAGGGTGAGCCCTGCTGGAGGCGCGCGATGGAGGCTGAACTGGACGCGATCAGGAGTAATGGCACCTGGGAGCTCGCTGCTCTCCCGCCTGGTCACGTCCCCATTGGTCTCAAGTGGGTGTTTAAGGTAAAGAAAGATCCTGCTGGTAACATTGTGAAGCATAAGGCTAGGCTCGTCGCGAAAGGCTATGTGCAGCGACAGGGAGTGGACTTCGACGAGGTCTTCATGCCGGTGGCGCGCAAGGAGACGGTGCGCGTCCTGCTGGCGCTCGCCTCGCACTCTGGGTGGCAAGTCCACCACATGGACGTCAAGTCCGCATTTCTGAACGGCGACCTGGTCGAAGAGGTGTACGTGCACCAGCCCCCCGGCTTCATCGACCCCGGCAACGAGCACAAGGTACTCAGGCTGCGCAAGGCGCTCTATGGGTTGCGCCAGGCACCGCGCGCATGGAACGCCAAACTCGACGGCGAGCTCACCAACCCCGGCTTCGAGCGAAGCCCCCTGGAGCACGCCGTGTATCGAAGGGCAACTGAGGCGGGTGTCTTGCTGGTCGGCGTGTACGTTGATGATCTGGTGATCACCGGCACGGATGTGAAGGAAATCGAGAGCTTCAAGGAGCAGATGCACCATCTGTTCGACATGAGCGCCCTTGGCCTCCTGAGTTATTACTTGCGGATCGAGGTTGAGCAGCGTGAGGGCGTGATCACGCTGTGTCAGAGCACCTACGCCGAGAAGGTGCTGGAGCAGGCCGGGATGGCGAACTGCAACCCGTGCCACACGCCCATGGAGCACCGGCTGCACCTGATCAAGAACGACACCGGCGGCGGCATCGACGTCACCAAGTACCGGAGCATTGTTGGGAGCTTACGCTACCTCTGCAACACTAGGCCGGACATCACGCACGCCGTCAGCATCGTCAGCCGGCACATGGAGGCGCCGGGAGCGCCACACTGGGCGGCGGTGAAGCAGATCCTGCGCTACGTCCGAGGGACCTCTGGCCATGGATGCTGCTACAGAAGAACTACGGAGGAGGCCGAGCTGGTAGGATACAGCGATAGTGACCTCGCCGGCGACGTCAACGATCGCAAGAGTACCACTGGAGTGGTGTTCTTCCTCAACGGCAGCCCGACCATGTGGACGTCGCAGAAGCAGAAAGTCGTCGCCCTCTCCTCCTGTGAAGCGGAGTACATGGCGGCGGCGATGGCGGCATGCCAGGGCATCTGGCTGAGTCATCTCTACGGCAAGCTGGCCGGGAGCGACCCCATGGCGGTGAAGCTGTTCATCGACAACAAGTCAGCGATCGCGCTGAGCAAGAACCCGGTGCATCACGAACGGAGTAAGCACATTGACATACGCTTTCATTTCATTCGCAAGTGTGTCGAGGATGGAAAGGTGCAAGTTGATCACGACGGAACAGAGAGGCAACTTGCTGATCTTCTCACAAAAGCACTAGGGCGCGTCACGTTCAGTCTGCTGCGGCAGTGCCTTGGTGTGGTCGATGTGAAGAAGACATAGGCAACAGGATTAGGGGGTGATTTGTTGGAATATTTGTAATCCTGTCGCACTAATAGCTTAGGTTTATTTTCAGCAAATAAACCGGTCCATGCAAACGTGAGCCTGTTCACGGCTGGATCGGAGCAGTAGCTGGTTAGTTAGCACGATGCTTTGTGCGTGGTCAAGGGACGTGGGATGGCGCGTCCGATAAGCTTGGTCGTGGCACAAACTTAGAATCTTTCTGTTAGACAATTGAGCTGTTAAATAAACGAGAAACCAGAAAAGCTGTAGCAGTTGCACGCAGCGCAAAACACCCTCTCTCTCGTGTGTGTGTGTGTGTGCGAGTTCATCGAGCGAGCTTCTTCATTGATCTGCTACGACAAAAGAAAGGCTGTTTAAGTGCCACCCCCCATATCTTCATCTGTACAAAAACTGTTTCTATGTGACATGTTCTTACAATGGATCGTATCCCACAGAGCAGGTCCAACTGTAGTCTTCTAATTTTCTGCTTAAAGCTTTTGTAGCATTATTAGTTGCATTTTCTGTTCCAAGTTACAACAGAACATCGAACCATTCGCGAGATTTGCATACGGCTGCAGTCACTGAACTGACCAGCATCAAAACATCTAACAGACTGAAACACACTGAGATCAAGAAAACATCTCAAACTGACCGGGCTTGCAGAGACTGTCAATAGCATGGATTAGTTTTCTCCGTGGTCCTACGGCAATAAGGCCCATCTCTTTCAGCTATTCATTGTAAGGGAGACCATCTGATACATCCCAATACCTTCACTGTCCAATATTTTCACAAACCATCCAAGACCACAGCTCAAAAGCCAATTCCTTAGCCCACCGAACCGAGCAACCCGTCTCTGCAGAAGTCGTGCTCGCAGTACCTTATTCGTGACATGTGAAGAAATAATCGGCATCCCAGGACCATACATGTTTCCGAGTGGACTTGTTGCTTTCTCGGTGGCTTGATGGGACAGTACTTCAACAGCATGATCTACATGTTTAGTCCAGTCAGACCTTACAACAGGGGCAGCAGCACTTCGTGACGATTCTCCCCTCACCTTTGCATCATCTTGGTGGACAATACTTTCAGAAGGGCAGGTTCGAGCTTTCTTGATATTGGCGTCGACGCCGAGGCCCTCAAAAGATTTCTTCGTAGAAACATGCTTTGGATGCTTCTTTGTGGCAGCATTGCAGTTTCTCCTGCTCATTCTTGGTAGGCTAACTTGTCTAGAACTTACTATGGGCGTGCCAGCTTGAGGGCTTGCAGCTGCAGGTGATAGTGGAGGGATCAATATGGTGATCCGCTGTTTCTTGACTATAACCCAATCATCGTCCTCATCAACTATATTCACTGACCGTGATGGATCAATGGAAACCTCTGAAGGTGGTTCCTTAACATCCATACCTGACATAGCTACTGCTCTGTTCATAAGCTGTCTAACCTCTGAATGCGGTTCCTCATCATCGATACCAGACATGGTTAGCACTGTGTTCATGAACTACCTTTCAATGCAACTCAAAATCTCATTTACTGCAATAAGGCAAAACAAACAGCAATTGAGCATTTATATTTCCATATATTGTACAGTGTTGAAATGTGAAATACATCTCGCGAAAAAAGTGAAATACATGCAATTACAAAAGGTGTATATCAAGACTTTGGTATAATAATATATGCAACATATTCACTTACGAAACAGCATACTGTATATGATAGAGAGAGAAGAACGTAGTGAAAGCAAGAGTGTAACATCTTATGAGGTCAGAAAATAAAAGAGTGTAACATATTATGCAACAAGCAGCACCTGCCCAGGAATGAGTCACCGACAATTTCATCCAGATTACAAAATAAGAGGGTATCCATCACAAAAACAAAATACCCGATCAGTTCTGCAGCTTAAAAGAGGTACCAAAATATATTAATCAAGTAAAGCTAAATCGGCGACACTTATTTTGGGACGGAGGGAGTACTTGATTTTGCAAAAAACTTATCCTCCCCCAGGCAAGGGGTCTGCATTTCTTACAACAAAAGATCAACGGAAATGTCAAATTGTGGCCGAACTATAATTCAGTAATTCAGAAGGCAACCAGCCAAGGTCAAATTGGAGCAATTAGCAACTGGTAGTATCGTGTAGCCGTACTATGAAGGGGAATCAATGAATCATTAACACCCACAAGATCAGGAACGTCGTCAGGCACCGACTAAATGATGGGACGGGGAATTCAGTTAAAACCACAAATATTTTTCAAAAAATAATCTCTAATACCACCCGGGCAAAAAATCCTATGGGGGTCAACTCAAATCAAACTCGTGTGCATTCATTTCTTCTTGGTCAACGATCGCCTAGATGAACTTCATGTCTTTTATTTAAGTGGTGTTTGCTTGCTCTAGTTCGCAGTCTTTGTGAGCTGATTTCCTCAGCCACGGCACAGAAATAATCCCCAAACAAGCTAGGGTTCTTTACCAACAAACAAAGAAGAAAACAATCTGCTCGCCGTGGCTTCTTTTGTCCCGTCGCCGTCGGCACAGCAGATCGTGTGGACAGCGGCGGAGCCAGGATTGGAGCAAGCAAAAGGTACCCGTGACAAATTATAAAACAAAATCTGGCTTAATTGCAGAATTATAAGGTCGATTGAATTTGAACTCTTCGCCTCGATGGGGAATGTGGATGAAATCTCTTGATCTAGTATTCAAGCATAGGAAATCACCTTGCTCGTGATGCTGTCTGGAGCACCCGGAACTGCGAGCAGCAGCTGCGCAGCCGCGCGGGCCCACGCCACAAGCCGGTGGGGAACGCGTCGGCGAGCGACGAGCTGGACCAGCAGGGCCGTCGCGGAGGCGCGACGCGACGGTGACGGCGACGCAGCAGATGCTAGGGCGGCGCGGCGGCACGGCGGAGCAGGGGCGGGGCAGCGGGGGAGCGTGACGCAGTGAGGCACGGAGGCGTGATCCTTTTCTCTTCGTTGACAGTACAGTGAGCTTGGTGGCGCAGCGAGGAAGAGCTCGAGTCTTGCAGGTTGCTGCCGTCGATCGTTCCGTCCAGTACCCCAGATCCGATTGATCATTTTTTTTACTTATATAATATAAAAAGAGTAAGTCTAGCGGAGTCTACGATCGCCATCCCTCGTATGAAGCACTTCGCATGGATACAAAGGCAGACAGGCTACGCGCAAATTCAGAGTTTCCCTTTCATATTTGCTGCCTCGTAATCGTGAAACTCATTCGTCAATGGATATCTTTTTTCTCAACCCTCCTACGCGAGGTGGAAGTAGACGCAAGTTACGAGAGAACGGACACGATCAAGCGATAGCCACGGCGTGTAGGGTTTGGTCGCCGTGAGATTTCCCCTTGTTAACCATCTCTCCGTGAGCATGTCTCCGTGAGATTCCTCCTTGTTCCCCTGGTGAAGGCTGTGTGTTTTCAACATGAGGTTCTCGGCTCCCCTCGGCCTGGCGGCTAGGGTTTTAATCTCCGTCCCGACGTACTGATCTTGGACGTTCTATTATGTCCCTCCGTCAGATTCGGCGACGGCAGGTTTTTCCTTCCCTCCCCGGCTTGTCGGTTGCAAGGTTTTTGTTCCGTTGAGATTGCGATTCTCTGGCGGCGATTCCCGTCGAGCGCAATGAAAATCATTTGCTAGAACTGCCACGGTATGGCCAGCACCGTGGCAGAAAGAGCGCATCTGGAAGTCTAGAAGCAATGTGGGCCGGATGTTGTCTTCCTGTCTGAGACACATCTGAATACAGCGGAGGCAGAGAAATTGTGAAAGAAGTTGAAGATGGATAGGGTGGAAGTTCAGGAAAGTGAGGGGTGTTAGTGGTGGTTTGCTCCTATTCTGGTGTAATTCTGTGACAATTCAGGTGAGGGATAAAAGCAAGAATTTTATTAATGCGATGATCGGAGCGTCCTTGGAGGAGGTATGGAGATTCACAGGTTTCTATGGTGAGCCGAAGTGGGAGGATAAACACCTCTCATGGGACTGCCTACGTAACCTTCATCAACAAGCTAATTTACCATGGATGGTGGTCGGTGATTTTAATGAGGTCCTTTATTCCCATGAGAAAGAGGGTGGAGCTCCACGACCCATGGGCATGATGCAAAATTTTCGCGATGCTTTGGTTGATTGTGAAGTAGAGGATATGGGTTGCTCGGGTGAACAGTTTACCGGGTGATGAAGGAGACTCCAGGAGAGGCTAGACAGTGCGGTCTGTAATGGCCAATTTCATTGGTTGTTTCAACAGGCAAGGGTCATCAACGCAGAACATACGAAGTCAGATCACAGACCGATTTTTGTGGACACTGATGGTGACGTTCAAGGAAATCAACAATGTTCACACCGAAAACAATTTGAGGCAAGATGGCTTAAGGAGGACAGTGTGGTGTAGAAGGTATCTGAGGCATGGGAGTGGACGGACCCGTCAGCTCCACTTGTGGCACGTACTGTTGTTGTACATGCGGCCATGCATGAATGGGATCGAATGGTCCTACAGGTACCACATAGGCGACTGAAGGAGCTTAAGGCGGAGTTGGAAAAGCTGCGGTCGGGCCCACTCACTAATGAGTCGGCGGACATGCAGCGTGTTCTGTTAATAGAGATCGAAGAAAACTTAGAAAGAGAAGAGATCTATTGGGTTCAAAGAAGCCGAGCTAATTGGCTTAAATTCGGAGACCATAATACAAAAAATTTCAATAACTTTGCAACGGCAAGGAAAAAGAGAAATCATATCCGGCGCCTGTTGGATCATAGTGGTGTATGGAGAGAGGACAATGAATCAATTAGGAGCTTGATCTACGAATACTTTCAGCATATTTTTTCTGTAGAAGTTAATGTCCCAAATGTTGATGTTTTGAATAAAGTTAAAAGTTGTGTTACAAAGTATATTAAAGAAAGCCTTCTCGCGCCTTACACAAAGGAGGAAGTGATGAAATCTCTATTCAGCATCGGTGATTTGAAGGCTCCCGGCCCGGATGGCCTTCACGCCATTTTTTTACAAAAAGTTTTGGCCAATTATTGGAGATGATCTGGTGAAAGAAGTCCTAGCTGCTGTCAATTCGGGTGTGATCCCGGAGGGGTGGAACTCTACCACCATTGTGTTGATCCCGAAAGTTGACAATCCAGAAAAATAACTCGGTTTAGACCGTGGTACACAAGGTGATTTCTAAGATGCTTGCTAATTGGTTGAAAATCTTGCTCCCTGACATTATTAGCGAGAAACAAAGTGCGTTTGTTCCTGGACGCATCATCACAGACAATGTCATTGTAGCGTATGAGTGCTTACATATGATGAAGAAGAGAAGAAAGGGAAGACCGGAACGTGTGCGGTGAAACTAGACATGCACAAAGCTTATGATCGCATTGAGTTGGTTTTCCTGAAGGCAATTTTGTCCAAGTTGGGATTTGACGAGAGATGGATCCAACTGGTCATGTCATGCGTCACATCTGTGGAGTATAAGGGGCGGTTTAATTCGAATGAGACTGTGACGCCCCCGACTTAATCGTGCACTAATCATACACGCAAATGCACACGATCAAGCCTAAGGACTCACTTGAAGATATCACAACACAACTCTACACAAATAAAATTCATACAAGCTTTATATTACAAGCCAGGGGCCTTGAGGGCTCGCATACATAAGCTTGAGTCATACAAGCATCAGCGGAAGCATCAGATATCTGAGTACAGACATAAAAGTTAAACAGATAAGCCTTAAGAAGGCGGGGCAAAACAATGACAAAGATCGAAAGGCGCAGGCCTCCTGCCTGGGTGCCTCCTATCTACTCCTGGTCGTTGGCGGTCTCCACGTAGTAGTACTCTCCACCAGAGGGGTAGTAGAAGTAGTCGTCGGCTGGCGCAGCTGGCTCCGGGGCTCCGTCATCTGGTCGCAGCAATCGGGTATAGGGGGGAAAAGGGAAGCAAAGCAACCGTGAGTACTCATCCAAAGTACTCGCAAGACTTACATCAGAACTATTCTACTTATGCATTGGTCTCAAAAGAAGGGCTGTATCTGTGGACTAGACTGCAGAAAGGCCAGAATAGAGAGAAGGGTCTAGCCTATCGAAGACTAGCATCTTCAGCGTCTTGCAGCATAAGAAGAGTGCAGATTAGTACATAAATATAGTAGTAGCAATAAGTATAATAGTAGCCACGCCCAGAGATCCTTCCTCGGCTCCCTGCGAGAAAGCAATCCCGGAGCTATCATATTCAAACCATTTCTAGTTGTAGAAGATCGGGATATTTTTCGAGCGTCCTGTTACCGTGGACACGATTATTCGAATAGATATACTTCCCTGCAGGGGTGCACCAACTTACCCAACACACTCGATTAACTTTGGCCGGACACACTTGCTCGGTCCATGCCCGGCCTCGGCTGATCGACACGTGGTAGCCCTACCTAGGCTCAACAGAGAGGCCAGCACGCCGGTCTACAACCTAAGTGCTCAGGGGTCTTGGGCCCATCGCCCTTTGCACTCCTGCGCGTTGCGTGGGCGGCCGGGAGCAGACCTAGCCCCCTTAATACAAGCGCGAGCGTTCCCAGTCCAACCCGGCGCGCGCCGCTCAATCGCTGACGTCTGAAGAACTTCGGCTGATACATACGACGCCGAGTGCCCATACTATTCCCGCGCGGTGGTTAGTGCGAAAAGGCCAGAGGCCTACTCAGATCACATATCCTAACCCATTAGTGTGTTGGGAGCTCGCGGTGACAAGCAGAGACTCACGATCATGTGACCCCGTCGCCCCGTCTCGTGGACTTACAGCAAGGGCCAGGAATGCCCGGCCGTGCCACGTAATCATCACACGGGTACCCTCATGGTCAACCCGACTCCACATCTCTCACGGGTACCCCTCAGGGCCGACCCGACCCAACTTTATCAAGTATCTGTAGTAAAGTCAAAGTATCCGTGTGTCCATAACATCAAGAAGGAATCTGAGGAATCACCCTCGTTGGATTCCCACTCGACGTATCCGTCAAGGTGAACCCGGAGGAATCACCCTCGATGGTTTCACACTTGAGGAGTTGCATGACAGAAGCTGTATCGGAGGTGATGAAAGAGGAATCACCCTCGGTAACGCACAACCGGCTAGCTATACTACAGAGGTAACATCAGGAGTGAGATAAGAGGTATCACCCTCGGCACTCGATGGTAACTCTGCAGAGTCGAGCAACTTTGGGGGTGTGCGGTGATGTGCTGGTCTCAACCCGTCGATCACATCGATCGGGGCACAGGTAACTAAGCGGGGCAACTAGGACAAGGAAGAGGGGCCACAGATGGTTTATCAACCAACCTATACTAAGCATTTAGGATATCAGGTAAAGTATCAATAGCAATTTACAAAATCAGGCTATGCATCAGAATAGGTATTTCGGAACAATAACTGTAGCAATTCTAATGCAAGCAAGAGGGAGAAGGAATAGGCGATATAGGCATGCTTAAGGGGGGTTGCTTGCCTGGAAGCTCTGCGGCAAAGGAGGGGTCGTTAACGGCGTAGTCGGACTCCGGAGCTGTGTCGGTCTCGGGGTCTACCGGATAAGAAGAGGGGGAAGAAACAATAAATAAAAGCAAACACAAGCAACACAGATGCATGGCATGACGGTATGCAGTGCGGGTGGTGAGCTAATGCAATGCTACATGTCGCAGACGAAGCGGGAAAATATCTGGGATATTTTCCCGGGTCTTAGGCAACTTTTGGTATACTGAACCGAAGGGGAAGGTTCCATGTTCAGATAGTTAGGAGTGATGGTCAAGCATTTTGACCATGTATTTAGATTCGTCTCATTTTTCTGATCAACTTTCATGTTGAAAACTTTTCGATCCGAGCTACGGTTGAATTTCTACGAATTTTCAAAGATTTAAACCTATTTCTGAAATTCTGGAAATTAAATCTAATTCGAAAATAATCCAGAAAATACTTTACTGCGCCAACACTACGTCAGCATGATGTCAGTAGTCAACCCAGCTGTTCCGGGTCAAACCTGACAGCTGGGTCCCACATGTGAGTGACAGAGAGCCAATTAGGGGTTAATTTAAACTAAACAGGGTTAATTAGGGAGTGGGCCCCATCTGTCAGTGTCTAAACTAATTAACAGATTAATTTTAAAACCTAATTAGTTAATTAAATGCAGGGGGCCCACACGTCAGCGGCACTGTACTGCCACGTCAGCACGGTTGACCGGTCAACGCGGTCAACTGAGCCGCGGGACCCACTGGTCAGTGACCTAGTGGTGGCCCCAGGCCAGCCACGTCGACGGCGGCCGGCGTTTAGCCGCCGGTGACCACGAAACGCGGTGGCGCGTTCTGGACCTCGCCGGAAATTGCGCTCCGGCGGCCATTTTGCTCGGGACTTGGCGCGTTCGAACGAGCGTTTGTCGGCGCATCGTTTGGTGGCGGTGGCGCGGGCTGAAACGGCCGGAATCGACGCCGGCGACGAGGTCAGCGGTGGAGTTGTTTCGGGCGACCGCGGAAACGGTGATGCAGCGCGCAGCATCTCGATCTAAAGGGACATGCGTCCTCTACGCGTGCGTGTGAGGTCGATGGACACGGTCCAGTGACCGTTTGGTCACTGGAGACTCGCCGGCGACGAGCTAGGCGGCGACGAGCTCGGCCACGTCGAGATCGACGGCTAGAGGCAGCGGATCGAGGAGGAAACGGAGGGAGGGCGTGCGGTGCTCACCGGGGAGGCGCAAGGAGGCCCGGTGAAGGCTTAGTAGCTGCAGAGCTCGCCGGAGTTCGCCGGAGAAGAAGTTGCGGATGAGGAAGAAGACGGGCTCGATCCGCTCGGGATAGAGCTCCCTGGCTTGAATGGCTCGGCGTAGAGGACGTAGTCAAGCACGGCGATCCTCCCAGACACGGTTGCCGAGCACGGGGACGCCAGTGGCCGCGGGATCTAGGCGACGCGGCGACGGCGACGTACTGGAGAGGAGGAGAAGAGGCGAGCGAGCGAGAGAGAGAGGGGGAGAATGGCGGAGGGCGTCCAGGGGGGAGGAATGGACTCGGCCTTATCCTCTCCCGAGCCCTGCGGCGGCAGGTGGCGGCCAGCGGCCGGAGCCGCCGCGCTCTGGCCACGGCGCGGGCGACACGGCGACGAGAGGTGAGAGAAAGGGGAGGTGGGCTGGGCCGTGCCACTGTGCACTTAGGCCCAGCTCACAGTAGCAGTTTAGGGCCTTTTCCATTTTTCCTTTTCTGTTTCTTTTTCCAGCCATTGTTTGCATTTAATTTTTGCCATCAAATGACTTTGCAAAATTATGAAACTGGCAGAAACAAATACTAGGGAAATTGATGTACTGGCACAAAAAGTTTGGAGCCCATTTGAATTCATTTGAATTTTGAATTGCATTTAAAGGGGCCAAAATGGTGCTGTTGGCACTGTTTTCATGAAGATAGAGTCATCTAGGGAATTTAGGTGATGTTGTTTTCCTGAACATCATTTATTATTGAATAATTGCTAAATGATGAACTTTTTCGCAGGAGTTTTTGAACAACTTGAAATTTCACTTTGAATTTGAATTGAATTCAGTGGAGGAATTTGAAATGAGATATTAATCCAACATGATCAAGCATTGCAAATCACAGTGTCTTGGCATAATCATCATGGATTACTGTAGCTCATTACACAGAGGTGTTACAATTCTCCTCCTCTAAAAGAAATTCTTGTTCCGAGAATTCAGGTGGTAGAAGGGAGGAGATCGGGATATTCCTCGCGAAGACGATCCTCGCGTTCCCAAGTGGCTTCATCTTCTGTATGATTAAACCACTGCACTTTAAGGAACTTGGTTGTCTTCTGACGGGTCCGACGTTCAGCTTGATCAAGAATGCGGATCGGATGCTCTTTATATGATAGATCATCTTGTAAATCAAGCAATTCATGATCCACTGCTTGGTGCGGAGATTCCTTGAAGCAACGGCGAAGTTGCGACACATGGAAGACATCGTGGATGTGAGAGAATTGCGGCAGCAACTCCAATTTATATGCCACATGTCCGCGTCTGGCGAGAATGCGAAAGGGGCCGATGTAGCGAGGAGCTAGCTTGCCCTTTGATTCCAAAGCGGTGAGTGCCCTTCATAGGAATGACATGCAGATAAGCTTGCTCATCAGGTTGATAGATCGATCCCCAGTGTTTACGATCATAATTGCTCTTCTAGCGAGACTGGGCCGCTTTGAGATTTTCCCGGACAATACAGACTTGCTCTTCAGCGTGTTGAATAATATCCGAACCAACGAGCACCCGTTCCACAGTTTCTGACCAATTCAGAGGGGTTCGACACTTACGTCCATATAGTACCTCGAAGGGGGCCATTTTCAAGCTTGCTTGATATCTGTTGTTGTACGAGAATTCGGCATATGGGAGAGATTCCTCCCACTTCTTGCCAAATGAAATAACACAAACACGCAACATATCTTCAAGCACTTGATTCACTCGCTCAACTTGGCCTTGGGACTGGGGGTGATAAGCTGAACTCTAGGTTATATGAGTCCCCATAGCTTCTTGGAAACTTGTCCAGAACTTAGAGGTGAAAAGGCTGCCACGATCTGAACTGATCTCCTTCGGAATACCGTGGAGTGATACAATTCTGGAGATATATAACTCTGCTAACTGACTAGCAGTGATCGTCTCCTTGACTGGCAGAAAGTGTGCAACTTTGGAGAGTTGATCAATGACGACAAGAATAGCATCATGACCCTTTTGTGACCTGGGAAGACTAGTGATAAGATCCATTTGCACTTTGTCCCATTTCCATTCAGGAATAGGAAGCGGTTGCAGAATTCTAGCAGGCTTCTGATGTTCTGCTTTAACGCGACCGCAAACGTCACATTCAGCAACAAATCGAGCAATGTCCTGCTTCATCTTAGACCACCAGTACCTTTGACGGAGATCACGATACATCTTGGTGCTACCCGGATGAATAGACAGTGGTGTATCATGGGCCTCCTTCATGACTTTATCCGTCATAAGCTTGAATCGAGGTACCACAATGCGATCTCTGAAATATAAGGTTCCGTCTTCAGCAAGCGAGAAATCTCTGTACTTTTCAAGGTTAAGATCTCTTTTCATCTGATCAACTTTAGCATCTTTTGCTTGCGCACGCTTAACAGCTTTCTCAAGATCTGGCTGTATAACAAGGGTATTAAGAGAACCCTGTGGAACGATGTGGAGGTTCAGCTTGCGCAGTTCTTCATAAAGATGGGGTTGAGCTCGCTGAACCAAGAGGTTGTTGCAATAGGAATTGCGGCTCAAGGCATCGGCCATCCCATTAGCCTTGCTAGGGGTACATGAAATACTGCAATCATAGTCCATAATCATTTCCAACCATCGCTGTTGGCGGAGATTGAGATCTGGCTGAGTAAACAAATACTTCAGACTTTGATGATCAGTATATATCTCACATCGATTACCAAGGAGGTAATGTCGCCACAGCTTCAATGCATAAATCATTGCAACAAGTTCAAGATCATGCACTGGATAATTCTCTTCACGAGGACGCAATTGTCGCGAGGCATAAGCAATTACTCTGCGCTCTTGCATCAGGACACAGCCTAACCCTTGATGAGAGGCATCGCAATAGATCACGAAGTCCTTGCGAGAATCCGGAGGAGCAAGCACTGGAGCAGAGGTCAGCTTGTCCTTGAGGGTTTGGAAACTTTCCTGACACTTGTCTAGCCACTCAAACTTAACGCCTTTGTGAAACAGATTAGTCAGAGGCTTGGCGATCTTTGAGAAGTTCTCGACAAAACGGCGCTAATAGCTTGTGAGTCCGAGGAAACTTCTGACTTGCTTAACATTCTTCAGAGGAGTCCAGTCAAGAATAGCCTGAACTCGTTCTGGGTTAACAACAATGCCATCCTTGGAAATCACATGTCCATGGTAGGTCACTTCAGATAACCAGAATTCACACTTGGAATATTTGGCATATAACTGGTGCTCTCGAAGCTTCTCCAGAACAAGACGAAGATGTTCAGCATGTTCTTCCTTATTCTTGGAAAATACCAGGATATCATCCAGATAAACCATGACAAATTTGTCGAGGTAATCCATGAAGATATAATTCATTAGGCGGGAGAACGTTGCTGGAGAATTAGTTAAGCCGAATGACATGACAGTGTACTCATAGGAGCCATAGCGAGTAACAAAGGCAGTCTTGGGGATATCCTCTTCGCGGACGCGGATCTGATGATAACCCAACCTCAAGTCGAGTTTAGAGAACACTGATGATCCAACAAGTTGATCATACAGGTCATTGATCCGAGGAAGCGGATACTTATTCTGAATGGTGGCTTGGTTGATAGGCCGGTAATCTTGGACCAATCGGTTTGTACCATCTTTCTTCTTGACAAAGAGAGAAGGTGCTCCCCAGGCAGAGGAACTTGGATGAATGAAACCCTTGCGGAGTGATTTATCGAGTTCCTCCTTAAGCTCAAGAAGTTCATGCGAAGGCATCTTGTAGGGACGCTTCGCAATAGGAGTTGTGCCTGGTTTTAGGTCAATAACAAACTTGACAACTCTAGCAGGGGGTACTCCTGGAAGTTCTTCTGGAAAGACATCTTGGAAGTCGCGAACGACTGGAACATTGTCTATCCCCTCAAGAGGAGAAGCGTTCAACGCATTTAGGGCATATATCTGAGCCTCGGCATTTTGAACGAGATAAGCATGGTAATTTACTAGCTCATCCGATGGGTGCAGGAGGTGCACGACTTTAGTGGCACAATTGATCAAGGCGGTGTGAGCCTTTAACCAATCCATTCCTAGAATGAGGTCAACTTTGGAAGACTTCAAAACAATGGGAAAAGCACGAAACTCCAACCCTTCAATATCAATGGTGACATCGGGGCTGAACACGGAGGTTCGACATTGGCCCGCGGGAGTGTTAACTACTGGCGATTGGGGTAGCTCTTCACATTTAACGTCATGCATGTGTGCAAAATGTTCTGATATGAAAGAATGCGATGCTCCTGAATCAAATAAAATAAAAGCTGGTACTGAATTAATGAGAAGAGTACCCATCACAGTTTCTGGTTGGTCTTGAGCTTCAGCCATGTTGACATGATATGCCTGTCCACGACCATATGAAGGCCTGACATTATAGTTGCGAGGCTGATTATTGCCACGGCCATTACCACGGCCAGCAGGGGGAAGCACAAGCTGATTCTGACTCTAGGAGAAGTCTCTGGCACAGTGACCTGGATGGCCACACTTGAAGCAGAGTCCATTGTCGGGACGGGGAGCAGGAGCTCGAGGCATTGGAGCTTGAGGTCTGAGCTGCCTCGGTGGTGGAGGAGGCATACGAGGTGCAACATATGATGGCCTTGGAACAGGTACAGTTGGACAGTACATGCTGTTAGGGATCCATATGCGGTGCTTCTGGGAAGACGAGCCCGAAGATGAGCCCGCTTCATGGGTGTGCTTAAGAGCGTCCTTGTGATCCTTCAGACCAGTCTCAACCTGTATAGCCTTGTTCACCAAGGTGGCGAAGTCGGCAAAGTTTTGGACTAGCAGTGCAAGCTTGATATCTGGATTGAGCCCTTCATGGAACTTTTCCTGTCTGCGTGCATCAGTAGCAATGTCCTCTTCAGCATAGCGAGATAGTTCCAAAAATTCCCGCTGATAGGCTTCCACAGACTTATTGCCTTGGGTAAGGTTGCAGAACTCATGCTTCTTCCGGTCCATAACTCCTTGCGGAATGTAACGGGCACAGAAAGCAGCTTGGAATTCCACCCAAGTGATGATGGTTCTAGCAGGTAGGGTATGTCTGTGAGTGTCCCACCATTGGGCTGCGGGACCCTTCAGAAAGTAGGAGGCAAAAGTGACCTAGCTCGCAGGGGCCACATTCGCAGACTCCATCTCAAAGGTGATATCGCGGAGCCAGTCATCAGCGTCAAGCGGCTGAACTGAGTTGCGGAAGATAGTTGGATTAAGGCGCACAAACTCTTGCAAGGTTATTGCGGCTGGCTGCTGGTTGACATTGGGACGAGGAAACTGATCCATAAGTCCTTGCATAAACTGACGGTGCATTTCGAATTGTTGCATCATTGCAGCCATATAGTCGGGCGGTGGTGGATTGTTGGCACCACGGCCACGACCTGCGGGTCTAACCATCCTGCTAAAATTCAACAGGGGGTAGTTTAGCAACGAGCATTGCAGTTGTATGGAATCATTCATGAAGTAACACGCACAACAAAAGAAGTGCAATAGATACATCATCATAGTCAAACATGACATACAGATCCATACATAGGTTCGGATACAAGCCAGCGTTACAACAGTGAAGAGGAAAGCTAGACAACTAGGCGGCACACAGGCACGTGGTGGAGGGATACAACAACGCGACATAGCGATAGCTATATCAACGTCGGAGAAAACCACTGAAGCCAGGCAGCTGCAGGTGACGACGCAGGGTACCCTCGATATAAGGATCCTGCGCTCCGTGAACACTCTGGTACAGAACCTGGTCCCGAACTGGAAGAAGAGGACCACATGGAGGGGTAAGACCTCCAACAGCAGGCCACTCAAGACCTGGTGGCATCTCCACCCTGCGCGGTAAAGAATTTACTCTGGGTGCATCCGTGCACTGACTGCTGGTAGCAACTGTGTCAGAGCGTCGTAAAGACGAGCACGAGTGGCGTACAACTCGACAGCAAGAGATCGAGCGGTGCGGTCCAGAGTCTGAGTGTACTGTACCAAAACCTGCGGGTCATAACGACGCGGCCCGTAAGGTGTACAAACAGCAGTGTAGTATCCACTCTCATCCCCAGCGGGGGCATAGGGGATATATCTGAAAGCAGTCTCCTCCAAGCGACTGTTGTGCTCTTCACGGAGATGGGCAATAGCAGTATAGTCAGCATCATGGACGGCCATATCAACAGTCACTCCAACACCATGAAAGGTGTGCAACTCAGTGATGGAGATGTCCTGCCGATCAAAGATGCGAACCACATCATGGTACTGCTCCTGGTTGAACTCGCGGTAATCCTCGTAAACAGTGTACTCGGGGTACCAGCGATATCCCAGCCTGGTCAAAAGATCGACCAAAATGGCCAGGAACCCAGTCGCATCAACAGCCATAGTGTGGCGTACGAGCTGTCTTGCGGGACGCATCTGAAATAAGAAGTGCAAGAAGTCAAATGACAGTGTGAGAAGCATATGATAGCATTGGAAAGAAATGTTGCAGATAATCCAGCTCTCCGGGTGAATGTGAACATGAGATCCTAATGTTAGAGTTAGCAAAACTTTTAACCCGAAAAGAAGGGAGACCAGAGTCCAAGAGTATGGAAGAGGAATAAAAGATCCTAATACCACCCATTTGCGACGTGGGCCCGTAAGCCACACAGCCATGTTAGTAAAACGGTTTTGCAAGGACTAGACTCAACTTCGGCCTAGGAGTTGGAAGGGGGGTTCCTACAGGCAGTCGGCTCTGATACCAACTTGTGACGCCCCCGACTTAATCGTGCACTAATCATACACGCAAATGCAAACGATCAAGCCTAAGGACTCACTTGAAGATATCATAACACAACTTTACACAAATAAAAGTCATACAAGCTTTACATTACAAGCCAGGGGCCTCGAGGGCTCGAATACATAAGCTTGAGTCATACAAGCATCAGCGGAAGCATAAGATATCTAAGTACAGACACATAAGTTAAACAGATAAGCCTTAAGAAGGCGGGGCAGAACAACGACAAAGATCGAAAGGCGCAGGCCTCCTGCCTGGGTGCCTCCTATCTACTCCTGGTCGTCGGCGGTCTCCATATAGTAGTACTCTCCACCAGAGGGGTAGTAGAAGTAGTCGTCGGCTGGCGCAGCTGGCTCCGGGGCTCTGTCATCTGGTCGCAGCAATCGGGTATAGGGGGAAAAAGGGAAGCAAAGCAACTGTGAGTACTCATCCAAAGTACTCGCAAGACTTACATCAGAACTATTCTACTTATGCATTGGTCTCAAAAGAAGGGCTGTATCGGTGGACTAGACTGCAGAAAGGACGGAATAGAGAGAAGGGTCTAGTCTATCGAAGACTAGCATCTTCAGCGTCTTGCAGCATAAGAAGAGTGCAGATTAGTACATAAATATAGTAGTAGCAATAAGTATAATAGTAGCCACGCCCAGAGATCCTTCCTCGGCTCCCTACGAGAAAGCAATCCCGGAGCTATCATATTCAAACCATTTCTAGTTGTAGAAGATCGGGATATTTTTCGAGCGTCCTGTTACCGTGGACACGGCTATTCGAATAGATATACTTCCCTGCAGGGGTGCACCAACTTACCCAACACGCTCGATTAACTCTGGCCGGACACACTTGCTCGGTCCATGCCCGGCCTCGGCAGATCGACATGTCGTAGCCCTACCTAG
Source organism: Elymus sibiricus (assembly GCA_039707655.1). NCBI lineage: Eukaryota > Viridiplantae > Streptophyta > Magnoliopsida > Poales > Poaceae > Elymus > Elymus sibiricus. Next base: position 315,588,751 of record CM077676.1, read on the forward strand.
GCTCAACAGAGAGGCCAGCACGCCGGTCTACAACCTAAGTGCTTAGGGGTCTTGGGCCCATCGCCCTTTGCACTCCTGCACGTTGCGTGGGCGGCCGGGAGTAGACCCAGCCCCCTTAATACAAGCGCGGGCGTTCCCAGTCCAACCCGGCGCGCGCCGCTCAATCGCTGAGGTCTGAAGAACTTCGACTGATACATACGACGTCGAGTGCCCATACTATTCCCACATGGTGGTTAGTGCGAAAAGGCCAGAGGCCTACTCAGATCACATATCCTAACCCATTAGTGTGTTGGGAGCTCGCGGTGACAAGCAGAGACTCACGATCATGTGACCCCGTCGCCCCGTCTCGTGGACTTACGGCAAGGGCCAGGAATGCCCGGCCGTGTGATACGTCTCCAATGTATCTATAATTTTTGATTGTTCCATGCTGTTATATTATCAATCTTGGATGTTTTTATAATCATTTACAGAAATTATATATCATTTTTGGAGACTAACCTATTAACCTAGTGCCCAGTGCCAGTTGCTGTATTCTGCCCTATTTTTGTTTTATAGAAAATCAATACCAAACGAAGTCCAAATGCCACGAAACTTTTTGGAGATTTTTTATTGGACAAGATAAACACTAGAAGCTTCGGGAGAGGGCCAGAAGATGAAGGAGTGGGCCACGAGGCACCAGGGCGCGCCCCAGGGGGGGTGGCGTGCCCTGGTACCTCGTGGAGCCCACCCAGCTCCGTTTGACCTAATTCTTCCACTATAAATTCAGAAAAAATTAGAAACCCTCAGGGGAGTCCACGGAATACTTTTTCCGCCGCCGTTAGTTTCTGTTCCAGAGAGATCCCATATGGGGTCCTTCTCCGGTAATCTGCCGGAGGGCGAATCGATCACGGAGGGGCTCTACATCAACCTTGCTGCCCTTTCGATGATGCGTGAGTAGTTTACCAAAGACCTTCGGGTCCATAGGCAGTAGCTAGATGGCTTCTTCTCTCTTTTTGATCTTCAATACAATGTTCTCCTCGATGTTCTTGGAGTTCTATCCGATGTAATCACCTTTTGCGGTGTGTTTGTTGGCCGATGAATTGTGAGTTTATGATCAGATTATCCATGAAATTATTTGAGTCTTTGCTGCACTCTTTTATGCATGATTATTATAGCCTCATATTTCTTCTCCGATCTATTGATTTGGTTTGGCCAACTAGATTGATTTATCTTGCCATGGGAAGAGGTGCTTTGTAGTGGGTTCGATCTTGCGGTGCTCAATCCCAGTGACAGAAAGGGACATGACACGTATGTATCATTGCTACTAAGGGTAAAAAGATGGTGTTTATTCATATGTGAGTTTATCTTGTCTACATCATGTCATCGTTCTTAAGGCATTACTCCGTTCTTATGGACTTAATACACTAGATGCATGCTGGATAGCGATCGATGTGTGGAGTAATAGTAGTAGATGCAGGCAGGAGTCGGTCTACTTGTATTGGACGTGATGCCTATATACATGATCATTGCCTTGGATATCATCATGATTATTTGCTTTTCTATTAATTGCCCAACAGTAATTTGTCTACCCACCGTATGCTATTTTCTCGAGAGAAGCCTCTAGTGAAATCTATGGCCCCCGGGTCTATCAAAATCATATTACTAAAACCCTAAAAATATTGCTGCCATTTTCTTTTATTTATTTTATTTTGTATTTTTGTTTCAATCTATCTATCTATCACATACAATTTAATCTTGCAATTTACCGCCAAGAGATTGACAACCTCTCATTTGCGTTGGGTGCAAGGATTTGTTGTTTGTGTGCAGGTGCTACTAACGAGGTGTTGCGTGATTCTCCTACTGGTTCGATAACCTTGGTTTCATAACTGAGGGAAATAGTTATCTCTACTATGCTGCATCATCCCTTCCTCTTTAGGGAAATACCAACGCAAGCTACAAGTAGCAGGAAGAATTTCTGGCGCCGTTGCCGGGGAGACATCATCAACATCTATCAAGTACCTTTGCATAAACTCTCATCTCCTTGCATTTACTTTATTTGCCATTTGCCTCTCGTTTTCATATCCCCCACTTCTAAAACGTTTTCACAAAAATACAAAAATATTTTCGGTTTGCCTTTTTCTTGTTCGCTTGTTTGCTTGCTTGTTATCTTGTATGCGTAGTCACGATGTCTCAAGAAAATACAAAATTGTGTGATTTTTCCAATAATAATAATAATGATTTTATTAGTACTCCGATTGCTCCTCCCGCCGCTAGTGCGTAGACTTGTGATATTAATGCCGCTTTGCTAAATCTTGTCATGAAAGATCAATTTTCCGGTAGTCCTAATGAAGATGCCGCATCCCATCTTAAGACTTTCGTAGAATTGTGTGACATGCAAAAGAAAAAATATGTGGATAATGATATTGTGAAATTAAAATTATTCCCATTCTCATTGTGGGATTGTGTAAAAATCTGGTTTTCATCTTTACCACGAAATAGTATCGATTCTTGGGATAGGTGTAAAGATGCTTTTATTACTAAGTATTTTCCTCCCGCGAAAATTATTTCACTTAGAAATCTAATTATGAATTTTAAGCAACTTGATCATGAACATGTTGCCCAATCTTGGGAAAGGATGAAATTAATGGTAAGAAATTGCCCTACTCATGGTTTAAATTTATGGATGATCATACAAAAAGTTTATGCGGGATTGAATTTTGTCTCTAGAAATCTTTTAGATTCCGCCACGGGTGGTACTTTTATGGAAATTACTTTGGGTGAAGCTACTAAATTTCTTGATAATATTATGGCAAATTATTCACAATGGCATACTGAAAGAACTCCTACTAGTAAAAAGGTGAATTCTATTGAAGAAATTAATACTTTGAGTGATAAAGTTGATGCGCTTATGAAATTGGTTGCTAGAAAAAATGCTCCTATTGATCCTAATGATGTGCCTTTGTCCACTTTGATTGAGCAAAATAATGATCCCGTAGATGTGAATTTTGTCTCGCAATTTTTTTTAATAATAATGCATATAGAGGTAATTTCAATGCTAGGCCGTTTCCTGGAAATTCCTCTAATAATTATGGCAATCCTTATGGTAATTCCTATAATAATAATAATAGGATGCCCTCTGATCTTGAAAGTAATATTAAAGAATTTATTAATGCTCAAAAAGTTTTCAACACTACGATAGAAGAAAAATTGAGTAAAATTGATGATATGTCTAGGAGCATTGATAGAATTATTCATGATGTGGAAAATCTTAAGACTAAAATTTTGCCACCCAAAATTTATATTAGTGAATCAATTAAAGCTTTATATGTCTCCATGGATGAGAGTAAGAAAAGAACCGCCATGCTAAAAGCTAAACGATTTTTTTTTAGAAAAAGCGATTCCTCCCGGTTTTTATCGTAGTAATGATGAGGATATTGAAATGATTGGTGTTTCATCTATTGATTCTTTGTTTAGCAATATAAAAATTGATGAAAATGGGACTGAAGAAGAGTCAACTTTAGCTAAAGGGCGTCCCCATAATTCGGAGGTTGAAAATCTTGATAAGAAAATTGCTAAAAGTGGGTTTGGAGAGGTAAAAACTTTAAATAGCGATGTGCCCACTCTCTTGGGTTACAAAGATTTTAATTATGATAATTGTTCTTTGATTGAGTGCATTTATTTGTTACAATCCATGTTAAATTCACCCAATGCTTATGAGCAAAAGAAGGCTTTTACTAAACACATCACAGAAGCAATGATGAAAGCGTTAGAAGAAAAACTAGAACTAGAAGTTTCAATTCCTAGAAAATTATATGATGAATGGGAACCCACCATTAAAGTTAAAATTAAAAATTATGAGTGCAATGCTTTATGTGATTTGGGTGATTGTTTTTCCACAATTCCAAAATCTTTATGTGATGTGCTAGGTTTCACCAATATAGATGAATGTTCTCTTAATTTGCATCTTGCAGATTCTACTATTAAAAAGCCAATGGGTAGAATTAATGATATTCTTATTCTTGCAAATAGAAATTATTTTCCCGTTGATTTTATGTTCTTGATATTGAATGCAATTCTTCTTGCCCCATAATACTTCGTAGACCGTTCTTACGAACTATAGGTGCCGTTATTGATATGAAAGAGGAGAATATAAAATTTCATTTTCCATTAAAGAAGGGTATGGAGCATTTCCCTAGGAAAAGAATGAAAGCACCATAAGAATCAATTATGAGGGCCACTTATGGAATCAACTTGAAAGTTGACAACACTTGAAACTATGCATTATGCCTAGCTAGGGGCATAAAACAATAGCGCTTGTTGGGAGGCAACCCAATAAATAAAATAAATTTTTGTTATAAGTTTATGTTATTGTGTGTTTTCACTGTCATGCTACTGGTATGATTGTGTTTTTGTGTTTTTAATTAGTGTTTGTGCCAAGTAAAGCCTTTAGGATGATTTGGAAGATAGTATAATTGATGCTGTTTGAAAACAGAAAGTTTTGCGTCCAGTGCTGGAATTTTTGTTTTTCTCTGGAACGTCAGAACCTTCTGAATGTTTTACACAATATTGATATATGAATTTCCCACGTTTCCCTATTTTTTCAGAATTTTTGGAGTTACAGAAGTATGACCATAATTCAGATTTCTACAGACTGTTCTGTTTTTGACAGATTCTGTTTTTGATGCACTACTTGTTTGTTTTGATGAATCTATGGATTGTATCGGGGGGTATAAGCCATGGTGAAGTTAGAGTACAGTAGGTATAATGCAAAAAATATATATTAATGGGTTTGCAACAGTACTTATAGTAGTGATTTGTTTTGTTATACTAACGGATATCACGAAGGTTTTGTTGAGTTTTGTGTGATTGAAGTTTTCAAGTTTTGGGTGAGATCACGATGGATGAAGGAATAAGGAGTAGTAAAAGCCTAAGCTTGGGGATGCCCGAGGCACCCCAAGGTAATATTCTAGGAAGACTCAAGCGTCTAAGCTTGGGGATGCCCCGGAAGGCATCCCCTCTTTCTTCTACCAACCATCGGTAATTTTACTTGGAGCTATATTTTTATTCGTCACATGATATGAGTTTTGCTTGGAGCGTCTTGTATTATATGAGTCTTTGTTTTGTTTGGTTTTTAGTTTTTCACAATCATCTTTGCTGAACACACCTCTTGAGAGAGCCACACGTTTATCATCATTTGTTAGAATACTCTATGTGCTTCACTTAAATTTTTTGAGCTAGGCAGTTGCTCTAGTGCTTCACTTAAATCTTTTTGAGCACGGTGGTGGCTATATTTTGAAGAAATAAATTCTCATGCTTCACTTATATTATTTTGAGAATTGACAAGATTAATTTTTTTGAAGAAATGAATTCTCATGCCTCACTTATATTATTTTGAAAATTGATAAGATTGAAATTTTGAAGAAATATTTGCACTCTCATGCTTCACTTAAATCTTTTTGAGAGTTGATAATAGTAACGGTAATTTGCACAAGATATGAATTTGGTCCCAAAGTGATTAATATTCAAGAGGGATATAAATAAAAACTTTCATATAGATCATTGGATATGATAAGTGTGATTCCTTGCAATAGTTTTGCGATATGAAAATGATAATATGTGAGTCATGTTAGTGAGTAATTGTGATTTAGTAAGAATATTAGTGTTAAGGTTTGTGATTCCCTATGCATGCATGTTAAGTCAATAGTTATGCAATGAAATTATATCCTACTTATGGTGCATTATTCGGTGTTAGTTGTGTTCAATGCATGTTTATGACCGTTTTTGTTTTTTGGTTGGTTGCTTCTCAATCTTTTACTAGCCTTCATTTGTACTAAGCGGAAGTACTGCTTGTGCATCCAAAATACTTAAACCCAAGTTGTGCCAAATGAGTCCACTATATCTACCTATATGCGGTATTTCAATGCCGTTCCAAGTAAATTTGCGTGTGCTAACTCTAATTTTCAAAATAATTTTCCATTTTGTGTGCCCGTTCCGCTCATGAAGCAGCAGGGGGTGGCCATTATTTTCCATGCTAGGTGTGTTATTCTCACGATGAGTGTTTATTCACTTGTCATTGCACGAGAGAATGGTTGGTAATAGGGATGCCCTGTCCCACATGAAATCAAATTAATAACAACAAAATTCCTTGGAAAGTGTTGGTATGGAGGGCACCCGTGGATACAGCTAGCCATGGATTGTGAAAAAATGGTGGAAAGGAAATAAACTTTACTTTTTGTTTGGGAACCACCTATGATGTGTCTAGCATGGAAAATATTGGGAATTCACGGTCATTTTCGTTGACAGGAAAAGCATGCCTCTCAAAATATTTTTGTCGGTGTACTTAAGTTTGGGTCCTTTAGTACCCCATACTTGTGCACGAACGGTTGTAGCCATACCAGCGGCAAGGCCTGCCGGAGAACAGCTGGAAACAAATACCAAGGATATCAAGAAGGCGTTCAAGCCGATGACCAAAAGACAGAAGACTAAAGGCTGGGTTCCCGGCAAGAGCCCTGCCGGGAGGACTCGCGAAGGCCCGGCAAGGCTTCGCACCCGGCAAGATCTCGCACCCGGCAAGATCCCACCGTACTGCCACCGCTCCAGCGCAGCGACCAGTCCGTCGTTTAGGGCTTGTCCTCCTGGTTGCGTGTCATGGCACTGACCACGGATGGGGTTAAGCGGTGCTGATGGGACGGGTCCTTTTTCCGTCCCCAAGAAAGTTAGGGACACCTATGGGAGGCATTTAATGCGTTTGTCCTAATCCGTCAGTGGTAATCATGTAACACTGTAGTAACTTTAAACCTCTTGTACTCCCGTCTGCCACTGTTGGTGACCCCTTTGGACGTATAAAAGGAGGCCCAAGGTGGAGCTACAGGGGAGGAGGACTTTCTGGCCCATTCTGCATGCGTAGCTGCTTCTTGAACGTACCGTTCATCGCAAGCGCTCCGTGTACTTGAGCTCAAGAACATCCACAATAAACAGCAGCAGGAGTAGGGTTTTACGCTTCTCAGCGGCCCGAACCTAGGTAAAAGATCCTTGTGTTGATCGTTGGATCCGCTCTTTGTGCAAATCTTTTCCCCCGCCGAACTGTAAAGGGATCCCCTCGATCCCATAGGTGTCGTATGCCGACATCTTTGGCGCGCCAGGTAGGGGAAGAGATTGCGCAAACCCGATCTAGCGGTCAGCGCACCAGTTCTTGATCACTTTCATCGCCATGGCTCCCAAGAAGAAGGGTGCGACAGCGGTGGATCCATCCGCATCCAGCCTACCCGTACCTACACAGACGGGCGACGGCGTGGGCGCTGGTGGAGGAGGTGGAGGTCTTGAGCCTCCACGACGCTCTGGCGACCAGAGCCAGGCAAGCGGCGTCGTTCGCAATGGCGCTGCCGGGTCTAAGGACGGAGCCGTGCTACCCACGGGTGGCGCAGCGAACTCCAAGGACGGGACGGCGCCTTCCAAGACACCCACGCCAGCGCACGCGTCGCGGCCTCCTCAGGTTGCGCGCGACGGACAGCGCCGCGACGTCGGTGGTTCCAGGTGCTCCCATGGAAAAACCCCTGTGCATCACTCCCAAGATGTGCGGGGCCAAGATCCACGGCAACATGCCAGCGGAAGCGGGGCGCGATCGCAAGGCCGTGATGGAGCTCCTTCTTACTCAGTTAGGAGTCAGAGCACCTCACGTTCTTCGCACCTTTCTCCACCGCCTACACCGGCAGAAGCGTTGGCGCGAGCTCAGCTGCTCCTAGACTTCCCTTCCGCTGCGAAGAAGCTAGATGAATGGAGATCCGCTATCCAAAGCCTCATTGGCTTGGCTAACGACGACAGGCCGCAGCAGGCGGAGCCTTCGCGGCGGCAGTCCACTGAGCCGGTGCATGCTGGTGGCGAGAAAACCGGAGGTGGTACAACTACGATGCGTTCCCCTCCGCTACAACAAGAGCGGTCGCTAACTCGGCGGATCGACGCCCGTGATGACAACTCCACGGCGTCGTCTGATCCGCGGGTTCGCCGCGATCAACGTCTAGTTCTCCGGGAACGGCACAAGGAGGACGCTCGAACTACCATCGAGCGGCGGCGGGAAGTGCGCCGTCAATCCGACAGGCACGCGGGACCCACTGTCGACGAGCCTGCGCCGGGGTATTCTGGTAACTTGCCTTACGAGGTGGGTTGTCCAGCTTTTACTCGTGAGCTGCGGCGAGTCCAGTGGCCCAACTCCCAAACTTTCAAGCCGGAGGTGCCGGAGAAATACGACGGCAAGACTCACCCGTCAGAGTTCCTGAGCGTCTACACCATCGCGGTGCAGGCTGCCGGAGCTCGAGACGACAAGATATTCACCAACTACTTCCTGTTGGTGCTTAAGCCCAACGTCCGGTCGTGGTTGATGCATCTGCCGGAGAATTCCATCTCCTCCTGGGCAGATCTGTGTCATGAGTTTGTTGGCGCCTTTACTGGAGGCCACCAGGCTCCTGGCCAGGAGAGTGATCTACATCTCATCCCCCAGAAAGAGGGCGAAACCTTGCGCAAGTACATACAGAGGTTCAGCCATATACAGCACAACATCCCAGACGTTCATCCTACCGCCGTTATCAGCGCATTTCATCAGAACGTGCGCAACCGCAAGATGCGGGAAGAGCTGGCAATGAACAAGGTTAGGGATGTCGCCGAGCTCTATGCTCTGGCTGACAGATGTGCTCGGGCCGAGGAGGGAAGGAGACTCCCCGGCGAGGATGCTGGCGCGGAGCTCGACTCTGAAGCCGAAGACGCCGCCACCTCGATGAAGAAAGGCCGACGGCGGAATAGGAAGCGTAAGGGCAAGGCCGTGCTTGCCATCGAGGGGTCCGGCAACCCCAGCACCGCCAAGAAGGTCAAGACTGATGGCCCCAGCAAGGAGATTGCCGCATGTGCCGCATGTCAGGCCTTGGCAGCTGCGGACAAGCCGGAGGGCTCCGACAAGCAGTATTGCAAGATCCATCGCACCAAGGGTCATGACCTCCAAAACTGCCGACAAGTTGAACAACTTGTCGAGAAGCAGAAAGCCGAGTATGAGAGGCGAGACAAGGAGAAGGCCCAGGATGGCGCTGAAGGATCTGGCAAGAAGCACGGTGGTCGAGGAGGTCGCCGCGGCAAGGCCAAGCAACAGAAGGAGAGGCCCGCTCGAGGCCGCGAAAGGAGCAGGGGGGTGACGATGATGATGAAGACGACGACGAGTCCAGCGAGCACGAGTTCCAGAAAGCTACAGAAGCCATGTGCATTGACGGAGGCGCCTCGTTGCATTCCTCTCACCGCCGACTCAAACAGTGGGCGCGCGAGATTAATGCGGCAGAGCCATCGGTCGATGCACAGAAACCATTGAAATGGTCCCACACGCCTATCATCTTTGACGCCGAGGATCACCCTGATCGCACAACTGCGGTCGGGTGTTTGCCATTGTTGGTTTCACCAATGATCCGCAACCTCAAGGTGACGAAGATCTTAGTTGACGGTGGGGCCGGTCTGAACTTGATCTCGCCTGATGTGATCAAGAGGTTGCAAATTCCTAACGAAGATCTCGAGGAAACGGGCACGTTTCAAGGGATCAATCCGGGAAGGAGCCAGCCGAAGGGCAAGATCACGTTACCAGTAATATTTGGTAGTGAGCTGAACTACAGGACAAAGAAGATCGTCTTCGACGTCGCCAAGATTCCATTGCCATATAATGGGATTCTTGGTCGTCCGGCGTTGGCCAAGTTCATGGCGGCATCACACTATGCCTATAATACATTGAAGATACCCGGGCCGATGAGCGTCATCACTATCAACTCCGACAAGAAGGATGCGCTTATCTGCACCGACCAACTCTACCGGGAGGCAGTCACAACACCTGCCGCCAAGGAACGTGCTCCTGCCGCCAAAGCTCCCGGGGGGAAGAAGACCGGCAAGACCTCTAGCACGCACTCCGACAAGCGCACCTCCTCGGAGTGCTGCGCTCCCGTTGAGGATGTGCCTGAGAGCTCCACCGGCAAGAGCAAGAAATCCAAGGTAGCTCCACCAGCGACCAAGAAGGTGCCCGCCAAGGAGGATGGTACGGGAGGAACTTTCACCATAAGTTCCACCCTTGATGACAAATAGGAAAGTGCGCTCATTGCCTTCCTGCGGGCGAATATCGATGTGTTTGCATGGAAACCATCTGATATCCCCGGTGTTCCCAGGGAGGTAATCGAGCACCACCTTGCTGTCTGCCCTCATGCGCGGCCCGTCAAGCAGAAGGTTAGGAAGCAGGCTTTGGAGCGGCAAGAATTTATTGCCGAAGAAATCAGGATGCTAGAAGCGGCAGGTTTAGTCAGAGGAGTGCTCCATCCAACATGGTTGGCCAATCCAGTTGTAGTGCGCAAGGCGAATGGAAAATGGAGGCTATGTATTGACTATACAGATATCAATAAAGCCTGTCCAAAAGATCCTTTTCCCTTGCCGCGCATCGACCAGATTGTAGACTCCACTGCTGGCTGCGATTTGCTATCGTTTCTTGATGCTTATTCAGGGTACCATCAGATTTTCATGTCGAAGGAAGATGAAGTGAAAACCGCATTTATCACCCCATGTGGCACGTATTGCTTCATACGTATGCCTTTCGGGTTGAAAAGTGCTGGTTCAACGTTTGCAAGAGCGGTCCAGATTGGTTTTGAGCCCCAACTACATAGAAATATGGAAGCATATATGGATGACATAGTGGTTAAAACCAAGGACAAGGTAACGCTCATACAAGATCTAGAAGAGACGTTTACAAATCTGCGCAGGATCAATCTGAAGCTCAATCCTGAGAAGTGTGTGTTTGGCGTTCCGTCCGGCAAGCTTCTCGGGTTCTTTGTGTCTCAACGTGGAATTGAAGCTAATCCCGACAAGATCAAGGCAATTGAGCAGATTGGAGCACCAAGACGTGTCAAAGATGTGCGCCGACTTGCCAGCTGCGTTGCTGCTCTGAGCAGGTTCATCTCCAAATCCACTGAGCGCGCCCTGCCCTTTTTCAAAATCTTGAAGAAGGCAGGTCCAATGAAATGGACTCCGGAAGTGGAGGCAGCGCTGCAGGACTTGAAGAGGTACCTCTCCTTTGCGCCGACGCTAGTTGCGCCTAAACCACAAGAGCCGTTGCTGCTATATCTAGCGGCGACGAATCAAGTGGTAAGTGCTGCATTAGTGGTGCAGAGAGAAGTCGACGAGGAAGCAGCAGCAGCGGCATGCCCATCAAGCGACAAGCCAGAATTCTCCCCGGCAGAGTCTGGTGCCGACAAGGCAGGATCCGCGCAGTCGAATGAAGCAACGCAGAAAAAGAAGATGGTGCAGCGCCCGGTCTATTTTGTCAGCTCCCTGTTGCAGGGGGCTAGGTTAAGATATTCTGGTGTGCAGAAGTTGCTCTTTGGCCTTCTCATGGCCTCAAGGAAGCTGCGCCATTATTTCCAAGCACATGAGATCACCATCGTCACTTGCTTCCCGTTGCAGCGGATTTTACGAAATCCAGATGCAACCGGCAGGATTGTGGAGTGGGCGTTGGAACTGTCGAGCTTTGGTCTCAGATTTGAAAGCACTTCAACTATTCAGAGCAGAGCCTTGGCAGAGTTCATTGCAGAATGGACACCGACGCCAGACGAAGAAAGTCAAGAGACAACCATCGTCGGCAAGGAAACAGATCGAGTATGGATTATGTACTTTGATGGGGCTTTTTCGCTGCAAGGCGCCGGTGCTGGCGTGCTGCTTGTCGCACCCACCGGAGAGCACCTCAAGTATGTAATTCAGATGCACTTTCCCCGGCAGAGATCAACAAACAACACTGCAGAATATGAAGGGCTGCTTGCCGGTCTCAGGATCGCGGCAGACCTCGGGATCAAGAAGCTCATCGTCAGAGGTGACTCACAGCTTGTCGTTAGGCAAGTTAACAAAGATTATCAGAGCCCGTTGATGGAAGCATATGTAGATGAAGTGAGAAAGTTGGAAGAACGTTTTGACGGGTTGCAAACAAAGCATATTCCTCGAGCAGAGAACAACATTGCCGATGACCTGTCAAAGCGTGCTGCCCTCAAGTTACCTGTGGAACCGGGAACTTTTGTGCTCCGCTTAACTCAGCCATCCGTAACACCATCAACGAGGCAAGACAAGAGAAAGAAGTTGAGTTCCGGCCAGTACTTTTCGGCAGAGCTTCCAGAAGCCGCCGGCAAGGAAGTTGCCGGGAACGACACGGTTGCTGGTGAGCAGCAGCCTCGCGCAGAACCTCAGGTTCTTGCCGCCGAAGCAAGCGCTCCCGCGGCCTAAGATATGCCTTTGGTCCTTGTTGTCGAGCTGCAGGCTCCAACATGGGCACAACACATCGTCCAGTTCCTTCAAACAGGAGAACTCCCTGAATAACAGGAAGAAGCGGAGAAAGTAGCCCGTCAGTCTAGTATGTACCAGTTCATCGACGACGTCCTATACAGAAAGAGACCGAACGGTGTGAAATTGAAGTGTATTCCTCGGGAGGATGGACTGGAGTTGTTGGCAGAGATACATGGAGGCATATGTGGCTCCCACATAGGCTCAAGAGCTCTTGTCGGCAAGGCATTCCGGCAAGGTTTCTTCTGGCCCACTGCTCTCCTGGATGCAACTGCACTAGTAACCAAGTGTGAAGCGTGCCAGTTCCATTCAAAGCAATTGCATCAGCCAGCTCAAGCTCTTCAAATAATCCCTCTTTCCTGGCCGTTTTCGGTCTGGGGGCTCGACATATTGGGCCCCTTTCCCCGCGCTGCCGGGGGCTTCGAGTACTTGTACGTTGCCATCGACAAGTTCACGAAGTGGCCGGAAGTGGAAGCAGTGAGAAAGGTGACAGCACAATCAGCCGTCAAGTTCTTCAAGGGAATAGTGTGCCGTTTTGGTGTGCCAAACAGGATCATCACCGACAACGGCACGCAGTTCACGAGCCGCACCTTCATGCAGTATGTCCAAGACCTTGGCGGCAGAATCTGTTTTGCCTCTGTTGCTCACCCGAGAAGCAACGACCAAGCGGAGAGGGCAAATGCTGAAGTGCTGCGAGGTCTCAGAACAAGAACTTTCGACAAGCTGCGCAAGTGCGGAAGACGCTGGATTGATGAGCTACCGGCGGTTCTTTGGTCAATCAGAACGACAGCAAATCGAGCTACTGGCCAGACACCCTTCTCCCTGGTCTACGGGGCAGAAGCAGTTCTCCCCACGGAACTCATATACGGGTCACCTCGAGTGCTCGCTTATGATGAGCTCGAGCAAGAGCAGCTGCGCCAAGATGACGCCACGCTCCTTGAGGAAGATCGTCTTCGGGCTGCTGTGCGAGCTGCACGCTACCAGCAAGCCTTGCGCCGCTATCATAGCCGCAAGGTTCACGCCCGAAGCCTTGAGGAAGGCGACCTTGTTCTTCGGCGCGTTCAGTCGGCCAAGAATTCCAACAAGTTGACGCCGAAGTGGGAAGGCCCTTATCGGGTAGTACGAGTCACCAGGCCCGGCGCAGTCCGCCTGGAGACCAAAGATGGCATTCCAGTGAGCAATTCCTGGAATATCGAACACCTTCGTAAGTTCTACCCATAAGGCGCGGTTGCCGGGTCCCCCGGCAACCACCTTTTGTACAAGTCTTGCCGGCAAGGCATATGATCCTTTGTACAAAGCCAGGCGCAGACCCTATGCACAGTTGAATAAAATTAAGTGTTTTACAATTCTTGTCGATTTTCATGTCATTTTATATGCATGCTTATCTGAGATATTGTAGTAGACCTGCTTCCGGTAAGCACTAACGAACCGCCAAGGTTCCATATCTCTATTTTCTCTTCTTTCTTTTTCTCAAAGGACAGAAGGTTCCCTCGCGTACAAGTTTGCCGGGGGGAGGGGGGAAGGAATGATGATATGGATACCGACAGATGACGTTCAAGTTGACATCTTACAATAAGGAACACAGCAACGAAAAGCTAAGTTGCAAAACTTCTAAGCAAATTTTTTATTGTAGAGTTATTTTCCTTGAACGATTTCAGCTTTTGTATGGCAAACCTGCACGCGAAGGAACCTTGTCATGATTGGTTGCGCCCTTACTTTGTTTCAAGTCCGCTCAACAGTTTAAGTGGCTGCACTAAAAGCGTCAAGGTATCTTGCCGGCAGCGACACCTCCAGCAGGCTGCTAAGGATCCGTTCCTCAAAGCGCTCGCGGCAAGGGTGCGCGCACCGGCAGGTTACCAATAAGCGTAGGGCAAAGACCATACAGAAAGAAATCAGACAAGGGAGATAGCATACATTCATCCAAAACACAGCAAGTTATATTACATTGATAGTCGCCACGATCCTAACTTAAGATAAAACTGTCTTTTACATGGAATGATGGCGACAAAATGGAGCGAAGCGGCTAGTCTCTGCGCTGGCCTTCGACCCTCTTGACTTGGCTCACTCGGTCGACGATGGGCGCGACAAGCTCTTCGAGTGCCTTGAGGTCTACATCCTTCGGCAAGCTAGCAAGAACATTGGTGAGGTTGATGCCAGGGTTATTGTGCACCACTTTGACGAGTACCTTGCGGAGGACGGCCCGGCAAAGCTTGCGAGATTTGTTGGCCAGCTGGTTCTCTCGGTTAGACTGGAGCAGCTTGAGGGCATCAACGACACCCTCGAAGAACATGGTCAGCTTGGCGCTCGAAGACACCCTCTCGTCAGAAGAGTAGTTGAAGTTATCCAAGCCCATGGTGGACAGTTCCGCGGCAAGCTTTGCCGCGACGTCGACAAGGCGCTCTGTCCAGATCTTCACGCCTCTCCCAAAATCATTATAAGTGGCGGCAGCGCTGTTGAGCAGGCTCTTCTCGCTCTGGAGGTCTTTCATCAAAGCCCTCTCGCGAGCCTTGCCGTTCTCAAGGGACTCCTCCAGTGTCGCCAGCTTCAGTTTCAGATCAGCAATGGATTCGTTGGCTGAGGAGAGCTCCTTGGTCTTGTCGGACATGGCGGCTTGCATCTCCGCTAGGCTGAAGAGAGTCTTCTCTCTGTCGGCTTTGAGCGTTGAGATCTCCTTTCCGTGGCCTTCAAGATCTGCTTCTAGCCTCTTCACTTGATCGCCCAGCTCATTCTTGGCGGCCTCTGCAGCTTCGGCAGCATCGATGGCTTCCTTGAGTTTGCCGGCGTGATCCACGGCCAAAGCTTCGAGCGTTTCCTTGTGTCTCTGCTCCAGCTCCTGGGTTCGCTGCGCAACGAGCTTCTCGATCTCTTCGTCCTTGCTGCGAAGCTTGGCGGCAAGCGCCTCCTCGCGAGCGGCAAGGTCCTCTTCATGAGCATCGAGCCCGACGCGGCGTTCCGTTAGGCGAGCTTCCTCTGCAGCGGCCTGCTGCGCAGCCTCCTCCTGCGCCTTCTCAACGTCGGATTGCTTTAAGAGGAGCTCGTTCCAGCTTTGGTTCAGCTGCTCCCGGCCAGCCGTCAGCTCCTGGAAGGCCTCGGCATACCAGACTTGCGTCTCCTCGACGCGCTTCTGGAAATCTGCCTCTGCTGCTTCGACAACTGCCGCCCTGGAGTCCAACCTCTCCTTTCGGGTGCGGTGAAGCGCCTAGAGCTTTTGGAAGTTGTCGCTCATGGCTTGGAGGAGCTGTTCTTCCCTGGACCCGCTGCTGCTAGCACGTGGCTCATCGCTGATCTTGAGCCCAGTGGCGGCAATGACATCTTCGTCAAAGATTTCTCCTTCAGTTGGCACCCCTACGCTTTCCGTCCCTGGTATGCTGACGAACAGGTTGTCGCCAACCTTAAGGTATCTGCTTGACGGGGGGTGGGGGGGCGTCGGATGTTGACGGTTGATCCTCGACAACCGCCTCACCGACAACTGGGGGCTCCATGACCGGTGTAGCGCCAGGCGCTCCTGAGGCAGGAATGCCGTCAGTATGGTCGCCGGACTCCTTGCCGGCCCCCTCAGCAGATCCCTTGGCGGTTTCTTCCTGTACGGCCTTGGCGGCGTCGGCAGTTGCGATCCTGTCGGTTTCGGCGGCAGCGTCCTTGGCGGTCTCTTCGATGGCAATGTCGATATCCATTTGTTCCACCGAAGGGAGCTCTGAAGACCAGGAAAGGAAACAAGATGAGATCAAGGTTGAAGTTCAAGAAGACAAAAATAAAGAAAGAATGACAAGTGCACCAAGGCGAGCGTTTTACCTGTGTCGAGCTGTTGAGAGGTGGCTTCTCCTTTCCCGGCAACGTTGGTTGCCGATGTAGGATTGCCAGTGCCCGTGCTTGCCGAATCCTCTTCGACGCGAATGGGCTCGCCAGTGGAGGCCCTTGCTGAAGGTTCATCTCTGGGCGGCGTGGTTGACGGAGGCGGCTGTTGGGGAACGTTGCATGGGAAACAAAAATTTTCCTACGCACACACAAGATCTATCCATGGTGATGAGCATCTACGAGAGGGAGAGTGAATCTACATACCCTTGTAGATCGCTAAGCGGAAGCGTTAAGAAACGCGGTTGATGTAGTCGAACGTCTCCGCGATCCAAATCGCAAGTCGTCCCTCGATCTGATCACGAACTAGTGCCGAACGGACGGCACCTCCGCGTTCAACACACGTACGGCTTGATGACGCCTTCACCTCCTCAATCCAGCGAGCGATGATGAAGTAGTAGATGAGTTCCGGCAGCACGACGGCGTGGTGATGGTGGTGAGGAACAATCTCTGCAGGGCTTCGCCAAGCACTACGGAGATTATGACGGGAGAACTAGAGGGTTAGGGTTGCCGACACACGGCTTGGGAAATCTTGATGTATCCCGTGTGCTAGCCCTGCCCCTCTATTTATATGTTGAGCCTTGGGGTCTAAACTTGGAGTAAAAGCCTCCTCCAGGTCGGTTTTGCCCGCACAAGGTCGGTTTGGCCCGCAGGGAAAGAGTCCAACTCGGATCCCTGCAGTATCGCGTACAAGCGGTAGTACCGCTTACGATAAGCGGTAGTACCGCCCGTAGCGGTAGTACCGCTTACGATAAGCGGTAGTACCGCCCGTAGCGGTAGTACCGCTTACGATAAGCGGTAGTACCGCCCCAGACGCCAGCAAAACTTCCTTTCGCACCTTGCCTAAGCCTCGTGGGCTTTACCCCTTGGCCCAAATAAAGTGTTCTCGTATCCGAACATTTCGGGAAACATCCGGAACCTCTTCCGGTGAATTCCGGAACCCTTCCGGAAACCAAAACACTATTATCACATATATCAATCTTTACCTCCGGACTATTCCGGAGATCCTCGTCATATCCGGGATCTTATCCGGGACTCCGAACAACCTTCGGTCACCAACAAAATAACTCAACTATACTAATCGTCACCAAACGTTAAGTGTGTAGACCCTGCGGGTTTGAGAACTATGTAGACATGACCGAGACACCTCTACGATCAATAACCAATAGCGGGACCTGGACGCCCATATTGGCTCCTACATATTCTACGAAGATCTTTATCGGTCGAACCTCTATGTCAAGGATTCAGTTAATCCCGTATACTGTTCCCTTTGTTCTTCGGTATGTTACTTGCCCGAGATTCGATCGTCGGTATCTCTATACCTAGTTCAATCTCGTTACCGGCAAGTCTCTTTACTCGTTCCGTAATACAAGATCTCGTGGCTAACACTTTAGTCACATTGCTTGCAAGGCTCATTGTGATGTTGTATTACCGAGTGGGCCCTGAGATACCTCTCCGTCACACGGAGTAACAAATCCCAGTCTTGATCCATGCCAACCCAACAGACACCCTCGGAGATACCTGTAGAGCACCTTTATAGTCACCCAGTTACGTTGCGACGTTTGATACACACAAGGTATTCCTCCGATGTCAGGGAGTTGCATGATCTCATGGTCAAAGGAAAAGATACTTGACATGCAGAAAACAATAGCAATAAACTGACACGATCATATGCTACGTTCGTAGTTTGGGTCTTGTCCATCACATCATTCTCCTAATGATGTGATCCCGTTATCAAATGACATCTCATGTCAATGGCTAGGAAACCTTAACCATCTTTGATCAACGAGCTAGTCAACTAGAGGCTTACTAGGGACACAGTGTTGTCTATGTACCCACACATGTATTTGAGTTTCCAATCAATACAATTATAGCATGGATAATAAACGATTATCATGAACAAGGAAATATAATAATAACCAATTTATTATTGCCTCTAGGGCATATTTCCAACAGTCTCCCACTTGCACTAGAGTCAATAATCTAGTTCACATCACTATGTGATTTACATTGTAATGAATCGAACACCCATGCAGTTCTGGTGTTGTTCATGTTTAGCCCTTGGAAGAGGTTTAGTCATCGGATCTGCAACATTCAGATCCGTGTGTACTTTGCAAATATTTATGTCGTCCTCCTTGATGTAATCGCGGATGGAATTGAAGCGTCGCTTTATGTGTCTGGTCCTCTTGTGAAATCTTGGTTCCTTGGCTAGAGCAATGGCACCAGTATTATCACAAAACAGAGTCATTGGGTTAAGTGCACTAGGCACTACTCCAAGATCTGTCATGAACTCCTTCATCCAGACACCTTCCTTCGCCGCCTCCGAGGCAGCGATGTACTCCGCTTCGCATGTAGAATCAGCTACCACGCTCTGCTTGGAACTGCACCAGCTAACCGCACCCCCATTAAGAATAAATACGTATTCGGTTTGTGACTTAGAGTCATCCGGATCAGTGTCAAAGCTTGCATCGACGTAACCCTTTACGACGAGCTCTTGATCACCTCCATAAACGAGAAACATGTCCTTAGTCCTTTTCAGGTACTTCAGGATATTCTTGACCGCCGTCCAGTGTTCCATTCCTGGATCACTTTGAAACCTTCCGACCATACTTATGGCAAGGCTGACATCGGGTCTTGTGCACAGCATTGCATACATGATAGAGCCTATGGCTGAAGCATAGGGGATGAGACTCATCTTTTCTCTATCTCCTACAGTCACTGGGCATTGAGTCTTACTCAACTTCATACCTTGCAAAACAGGCAAGAACCCCTTCTTGGACTGATCCATTTTGAACTTCTTCAAAACTTTGTCAAGGTATGTGCTTTGTGAAAGTCCTATTAAGCGTCTTGATCTATCTCTATAGATCTTGATGCCTAATATGAAAGCAGCTTCTCCTAGGTCCTTCATTGAAAAACTCTTGTTCAAATATTCCTTCACGCTTTCCAACATTTCTATATTGTTTCCAATTAGTAATATGTCATCCACATATAATATTAGAAACGCTATAGAGCTCCCACTCACTTTCTTGTAAATACAAGCTTCTCCGTAAACTTGTATAAACTCGAACGCTTTGATCACCTCATCAAAGTGAAGATTCCAACTCCGAGATGCTTGCACCAGCCCATAAATGGATCGTTGGAGTTTGCAAACGTTGTCAGCATTCTCTGGATCGACAAAACCTTCTGGTTGCATCATATACAACTCTTCCTTAAGGAAACCGTTAAGGAACGCTGTTTTGACATCCATCTGCCAAATTTCATAATCGAAAAAGGCAGCTATTGCTAACATGATTCTGACGGACTTAAGCATCGCTACGGGTGAGAAGGTCTCATCGTAGTCAACTCCTTGAACTTGTGAAAAACCCTTTGCCACAAGTCGAGCTTTATAGACGGTGACATTACCGTCCGCGTCCGTCTTCCTCTTAAAGATCCATTTGTTCTGAATGGCCTTACGCCCTTCAGGTAATACTTCCAAAGTCCACACTTTGTTTTCATACATGGATCCCATCTCGAATGTCATGGCCTCTAACCACTTCTCGAAATCCGGGCCCATCATCGCTTCTCCATAGCTCGTAGGTTCATCGTTGTCCAACAACATGACTTCTAAGACAGGGTTGCCGTACCACTCAGGAGCAGTACGCGTCCTTGTTGACCTACGAGGTTCGATAGCAATTTGATCCAAAGCTTCATGATCATCATCATTAACTTCCTCTTCCGCTGATGTAGGCTCTACAGAAACATCTTTCTGCGCTGCGCTACTTTCAGGTTGAAGTAAAGGTTCAACAACCTCATCAAGTTCTATCTTCCTCCCACTCAATTCTTTCGAGAGAAATTCTTTCTCAAGAAACGTTCCGTTTTTAGCGACAAACACTTTGCCTTCGGATCTGAGGTAGAAGGTATACCCAACTGTCTCTTTTGGGTATCCTATGAAGACGCATTTCTCCGCTTTGGGTTCCAGCTTTTCAGGCTGAAGCTTTTTGACATAAGCATCACATCCCCAAACTTTAAGAAACGACAGCTTTGGCTTCTTGCCAAACCAAAGTTCATATGGCGTCGTCTCAACGGATTTTGATGGTGCCCTATTTAAAGGGAATGCAGCTGTCTCTAATGCATAGCCCCAAAACGATAGTGGCAAATCGGCAAGAGACATCATAGATCGCACCATATCCAATAAGGTTCGATTACGACGTTCGGACACACCATTACGCTGTGGTGTTCCAGGCGGTGTCAATTGTGAAACAATTCCACACTGTCTTAAGTGACTGCCAAACTCATAACTCAGATATTCTCCTCCTCGATCAGATCGTAGCAATTTAATCTTCTTGTTACGATGATTCTCAACTTCACTCTGAAATTGTTTGAACTTTTCAAATGTTTCAGACTTGTGTTTCATTAAGTAAATATACCCATATCTACTTAAGTCATCAGTGAAGGTGAGAAAGTAACGATAACCACCGCGCGCCTCAATACTCATCGGACCGCACACATCAGTATGTATGATTTCCAATAAGTCACTTGCCCGTTCCATTGTTCCAGAGAACGGCGTTTTAGTCATCTTGCCCATGAGGCATGGCTCACATGTGTCAAGTGATTCAAAATCAAGTGACTCTAAAAGTCCATCAGCATGGAGCTTCCTCATGCGTTTTACGCCAATATGACCTAAACGGCAGTGCCACAAGAAAGTGGTATTATCATTATCAATTCTACATCTTTTGGCATCAATGTTATGAACATGTGTATCATTACTATCGAGATTCAATAAGAATAAACCCCTCACATTGGGTGCATGACCATAAAAGATATTACTCATATAAATAGAACAACCATTATTCTCTGATTTAAATGAGTAACCGTCTTGCAATAAACAAGATCCAGATATAATGTTCATGCTTAACGCAGGCACTAAATAACAATTATTCAGGTTCATCACTAATCCCGATGGTAATCGAAGAGCGAGCGTGCCGACGGCGATCACATCAACCTTGGAACCATTTCCCACGCGCATCGTCACTTCGTCCTTTGCCAGCCTCCGTCTATTCCGCAGTTCCTGTTTTGAGTTGCAAATATGAGCAACCGCACCGGTATCAAATACCCAGGCACTACAACGAGAGTTGGTAAGGTACACATCAATAACATGTATATCATATATACCTTGTTTGTTGTTGGCCGCCTTCTTGTCAGCCAAATACTTGGGGCAGTTCCACTTCTAGTGTCCAGTTCCCTTGCAATGAAAGCACACAGTTTCTGGTTTGGGTCCAGCCTTGGGTTTCTTCACGAGAGGAGCAACTGCTTTGCCACTCTTCTTGGAGTTACCCTTCTTACCCTTGCCATTTTTCTTGAAACTAGTGGTTTTATTGACCATCAACACTTGATGCTCCTTCTGAATTTCAGACTCAGCGGCTTTCAGCATCGCAAACAGCTCGGCGGCTGACTTGTTCATCCCGTGCATGTTATAGTTCAACACAAAGCTCTTGTAGCTAGGTGGCAATGATTGAAGAACTCTGTCAGTGATAGCCTCTGGCGGAAGGGGCATCCCCAATTCAGCCAGACGGGTGGAGTACCCAGACATTCTGAGTACGTGATCACTGATAGACCCGTTCTCCTCCATCTTGCAAGCATAAAACTTATCGGAGATCTCATATCTCTCGATCCGGGCATTCTTTTGAAAGATAAACTTCAACTCCTGGAACATCTCATATGCTCCATGACATTCAAAACGTCTTTGAAGTCCCGGTTCTAAGCCATACAATATTGCACATTGAACTATTGAGTAATCTTCAGAACGAGCCTGCCAGGCGTTCACAACGTCTAGAGACTCAACTGGAGCGGGTGGATCACCAAGCGGTGCATCAAGGACATAAGCCTTCTGGGAAGCCGTAAGGATAATCCTTAGATTATGGGCCCAGTCCACAAAGTTACTTCCATCATCTTTCAACTTAGCTTTCTCTAGGAACGCATTAAAATTCAGGGGTGCTACTGCGCGAGCCATGATCTACAACATAAATATAGCGAAGACAACTTAGACTATTGTTCAAGATAATGAGTTTAGTTAATTATATTACTTAAAAACTCCCACTCAAATTGACATCCCTTCGATCATTCGAGTGTAACATGATCCAAATCCACCAACTCAAGTCCGATCATCACGTGAGTTGAGGTGGTTTCAATGGTGAACATCTTCATGTTGATCATATCTACTATATGACTCATGTTCGACCTTTCGGTCTCTTGTGTTCCGAGGCCATGTCTGTAGATGCTAGGCTCGTCAATTATAACCCGAGTGTTCCGCACGTGCAACATGGCTTACACCCGTTGTATGTGAACGTAGAGTCTATCACACCCGATCATCACGGCGTGTCTCGAAACGACGAACTTTCGCAACGGTGCACACTCGGGGAGAACACAATTTATCTTGAAATTTAAGTGAGGGATCACCTTATAATGCTACCGTCGTCCTAAGCAAAATAAGATGCATAAAAGGATTAACATCACATGCAATTCATAAGTGACATGATATGGCCATGAACTTGTGCTTTTGATCTCCATCTCCAAAGCACCGGCATGATCTCCATCGTCACTGGCATGACACCATGATCTCCATCATCTTGATCTCCATCAACGTGTCGCCATGAGGTTGTCGCGCCGAGACTGTTGCTTCCACGACTATTGCTAACTCATAGCGACAAAGTAAAGCAAAAACGGCGAAAATAATTAAAGACAACTCTATGGCTCCTGCCAGTTGCCGTACTCATCGACATGCAAGTCGTGATATTCTATACAACACATGATCATCTCATACATCACATATATCTCATCATGTAATTGGCCATATCACATGACAACATACCCTGCAAAAACAAGTTAGACGTCCTCTAATTGTTGTTGCAAATTTTACGTGGCTGCTACGGGTTTGCAAGAACCGTTCTTACCTACGCAAAACCACAACGTGGTGTAGTGATTGCCTTTTGATCTTCTAAAAGAACCCTCTTCATTGAAATCGATTCAACTAAAGTGAGAGAGACAGACACCCGCTAGCCATCTTTATGCAACGAAGTTACATGTCAGTTGAAGGAACCTGTCTCGCGTAAGCGTACGTGTAATGTCGGTCCGGGCCGCTTCATCTCACAATGCCGCCGAATCAAGTATCAACTAGTAACGGCAAGCAATATGTATACACCCACGCCCACAACTCGTTTGTGTTCTACTCGAGATCTCATCTACGCATAGACCTGGCTCAGATGCCACTGTTGGGGAACGTTGCATGGGAAACAAAAATTTTCCTACGCACACACAAGATCTATCCATGGTGATGAGCATCTACGAGAGGGAGAGTGAATCTACATACCCTTGTAGATCGCTAAGCGGAAGCGTTAAGAAACGCGGTTGATGTAGTCGAACGTCTCCGCGATCCAAATCGCAAGTCGTCCCTCGATCCGATCACGAACTAGTGCCGAACGGACGGCACCTCCGCGTTCAACACACGTACGGCTTGATGACGCCTTCACCTCCTCGATCCAGCGAGCGATGATGAAGTAGTAGATGAGTTCCGGCAGCACGACGGCGTGGTGATGGTGGTGAGGAACAATCTCTGCAGGGCTTCGCCAAGCACTACGGAGATTATGACGGGAGAACTAGAGGGTTAGGGTTGTCGACACACGGCTTGGGAAATCTTGATGTATCCCGTGTGCTAGCCCTGCCCCTCTATTTATATGTTGAGCCTTGGGGTCTAAACTTGGAGTAAAAGCCTCCTCCAGGTCGGTTTTGCCCGCACAAGGTCGGTTTGGCCCGCAGGGAAAGAGTCCAACTTGGATCCCTGCAGTATCGCGTACAAGCGGTAGTACCGCTTACGATAAGCGGTAGTACCGCCCGTAGCGGTAGTACCGCTTACGATAAGCGGTAGTACCGCCCCAGACGCCAGCAAAACTTCCTTTCGCACCTTGCCTAAGCCTCGTGGGCTTTACCCCTTGGCCCAAATAAAGTGTTCTCGTATCCGAACATTTCGGGAAACATCCGGAACCTCTTCCGGTGAATTCCGGAACCCTTCCGGAAACCAAAACACTATTATCACATATATCAATCTTTACCTCCGGACTATTCCGGAGATCCTCGTCATATCCGGGATCTTATCCGGGACTCCGAACAACCTTCGGTCACCAACAAAATAACTCAACTCTACTAATCGTCACCAAACGTTAAGTGTGTAGACCCTGCGGGTTCGAGAACTATGTAGACATGACCGAGACACCTCTACGATCAATAACCAATAACGGGACCTGGACGCCCATATTGGCTTCTACATATTCTACGAAGATCTTTATCGGTCAAACCTCTATGTCAAGGATTCAGTTAATCCCGTATACTGTTCCCTTTGTTCTTCGGTATGTTACTTTCCCGAGATTCGATCGTCGGTATTTCTATACCTAGTTCAATCTCGTTACCGGCAAGTCTCTTTACTCGTTCCGTAATACAAGATCTCGTGGCTAACACTTTAGTCACATTGCTTGCAAGGCTCATTGTGATGTTGTATTACCGAGTGGGCCCTGAGATACCTCTCCGTCACACGGAGTAACAAATCCCAGTCTTGATCCATGCCAACCCAACAGACACCCTCGAAGATACCTGTAGAGCACCTTTATAGTCACCCAGTTACGTTGCGACGTTTGATACACACAAGGTATTCCTCCGATGTCAGGGAGTTGCATGATCTCATGGTCAAAGGAAAAGATACTTGACATGCAGAAAACAATAGCAATAAACTGACACGATCATATGCTACGTTCGTAGTTTGGGTCTTGTCCATCACATCATTCTCCTAATGATGTGATCCCGTTATCAAATGACATCTCATGTCAATGGCTAGGAAACCTTAACCATCTTTGATCAACGAGCTAGTCAACTAGAGGCTTACTAGGGACACAGTGTTGTCTATGTACCCACACATGTATGTGAGTTTCCAATCAATACAATTATAGCATGGATAATAAACGATTATCATGAACAAGGAAATATAATAATAACCAATTTATTATTGCCTCTAGGGCATATTTCCAACAGCGGCACGTCAGGGCCGGCCTCCAGTGGCTCTCCCTGTTGTCGTTCTTCTCCTACAAGCCCGGTGATGTCAGTAGTGAAGATATTCTCCCCAACGCTCGCCAGCAGAAAATGAGTAATGGACTCACGCTGGGGGCTGGGTTGGAGGCTGTGTTGAGGGCTGAGCTCCGGGCTGATGATGATGGGCTCTGGCGCACCTATGGTGCTTGTCGGAGGCTCGTCACCCGTTGAAGTCTTCGCCTTCTTCGCCATCCTTTGCGCCAACGTTTCCATATCTTTGCGGAGACAGGCCAAAGCAAAACAAATGAGTTAAGTGAAACCAGGAATTCAGAAGTGAAAAGATGCGGCAAGGACCCTTACTCTTCTCTTTCCGGACTAAATGAGGAGATGTCAAAATCAACCTCCTCTACAATGTCCATGCGAAGGGGAGGAGAAGGGGTCCTAGGACGCTTGGCTGCAGCAGAAGCAGTAGGTTGATGTGATCCTGCTGCTCCAGCCGTCGGTGCCGTCGTATGGGATGCCCCCGCCGCACCCGTTGTTGCCGCGGTCGAGCGTGTCGTACGTCGCACGGGTTGCTGTTGGGCTTCTTGCCGCTGCACAGCCTTGCCGGCCGCCCCCTTACCAGAACCCTCACTACTCGAGGGAGGCTGACGTGTTGAGACGCCAGAGACGGCTTTTCGAAGAACCCGCTTCTTCTTCTCTGGAGCTAGGGGCTCCTCGTGCAGCTGCTCCTCGGCTGCGTCTTCGACAGGAGAGTTCCCGGCATCCATGCCGCTCTGTTCCCCGGCAGCGTCACCTTGCTTGGCAAGGGTCCCCTCTAGCATTATTCCTTCTTCGCCGGTTTCCTCTTCCGCGAAGCCAAAGTTGCCGGCCTCCGCGGCCAGGTTCGCCTCTTCCGCCCTGCTGGCGATGTAAGCCACTTCGTCATCAGTGGTGGGGCAGATAAGGTTTGGCTCTTCCCGGATGGCTTTCTCCATCAAGCTGTCAAAGAACTCCTTTGCGCGCTCTGAGGACGGCTCTTCCCAATTTCCGTCAAGGCCGTGGGCATTACACACCGGCATCATGGCGATGATTGAGCTCAAGGCAGAGTTGTTGCACAGGGGAACTACGCCAGCCGGCAACTTAAACTTCCCGTCAGGCCTGAACAGTTTGTGGCAGAGGGCTGTGTGCTGCAAGACTATCAAGTTATTGTTCAGACCAGTGCGCAGCCTCATAATATCTACTGCATTCTTGAAGTCCCAAGCTGGTCTCTCTTTGTTCTGCAGAGGGGCGATGCGACGGCGGAGGAAATCAGCGCTGACCATTTCTATTGTGAGCCCGACAACCTTGAGACGGTGGATCCTGGTAACCGCGATTGCGAGCTTCTCATCCTGAGGGTCGAGGCTGCTCCAGTCCTTGCCGCGGACCACTTTCGTTTGCCGGGGCACACAGAACGGCTGAGGATCTTTCTCCTGAATCCAGCACCACTCGGCCCGCCATTCATCCCACTTCTTGCGGTAGAGACCGTCTGGGTATATATCCTTATTCCATGCCCTTGGAATCCAAGTGATAGAACCAGAAAGGGCGTCTCCCATCTCGATACGGGGAATTAAGTAATGGCAGAAGAGGGCTGTGCTGGGTGCTACTCCGGCGAAATTTTCACAAAGATGAGCGAAGACTGACATGCATGTCACGGCATTCGGCGTGAAATCCAAGAGGCGGAAGCCGTATGTATACATGATGTCGATGAAGAAATCCGAAAACGGAGGGCAGAGCCCGCAGTAAAAGTAAGCAGCGAAGAAGGGGAATTTATCTGGGCCGCCCTTGACAGAAGCTGGAAGCACGCGAGTCGCGGGGTGAGCCTTCATCTCCTTCCCCCACATGCACATGTACCGCTCAACCAGAGCGCGCTTGTCGAGCGTCGGGGCGAAGACGGCGTTTTCCTTCCGCATCTCCACCAGCTCGATCTTCTCCGCCTCTGCATCCGAGTCGGCGGCTTTCGCCGCTTTGCCCTTGCCAACTTTGGGCGGCATGGCGACTGTGGAAGTGGAGGCCGGGGCTGATGAGGGCGTGGAAATGGCGGATGAATGGGAGAGGCTCCGCTTCAGGCTCGAGGATGAAGGCGATGGTGGTTCCAGATTGGAAATGGCGAGAGGTAAATGAGCAGCGCCCCTGTGGATTCCCTTTTATGGGGAAGGAGCGCAGGCTGCCTCTTTACTAATTAATGTGGATACATTTTTACGAGCGCACTACTGCGGCCGTTCCGCGCACGTATCCCACGTCCCGCATTTAACGCGCGTCGTGGGGGGGCGCGGTAAATAAGAAGATTGCGACAGTTAACTCCTACCACGCATGCCCGTGCACTGTTTGGGCCTAGCCCAACAACGCCTCGCACCCGTGTATGGCCTAGGCCCGGGGGCTCCTCTCGGTGTACTAAAGTTTGGGTCCTTTAGTACCCCATACTTGTGCACGGACGGTTGTAGCCATACCAGCGGCAAGGCCTGCCGGAGAACAGCTGGAAACAAATACCAAGGATATCAAGAAGGCGTTCAAGCCGATGACCAAAAGACAGAAGACTAAAGGCTGGGTTCCCGGCAAGAGCCCTACCGGGAGGACTCGCGAAGGCTCGGCAAGGCTTCGCACCCGGCAAGATCTCGCACCCGGCAAGATCCCACCGTACTGCCACCGCTCCAGCGCAGCGACCAGTCCATCGTTTAGGGCTTGTCCTCCTGATTGCGTGTCATGGCACTGACCACGGATGGGGTTAAGCGGTGCTGATGGGACGGGTCCTTTTTCCGTCCCCAAGAAAGTTAGGGACACCTATGGGAGGCATTTAATGCGTTTGTCCTAATCCGTCAGTGGTAATCATGTAACACTGTAGTAACTTTACACCTCTTGTACTCCCGTCTGCCACTGTTGGTGACCCCATTGGACGTATAAAAGGAGGCCCAAGGCAGAGCTACAGGGGAGGAGGACTTTCTGGCCCATTCTGCATGCGTAGCTGCTTCTTGAACGTACTGTTCATCGCAAGCGCTCCGTGTACTTGAGCTCAAGAACATCCACAATAAACAGCAGCAGGAGTAGGGTTTTACGCTTCTCAGCGGCCCGAACCTGGGTAAAAGATCCTTGTGTTGATCGTTGGATCCGCTCTTTGTGCAAATCTTTTCCCCCGCCGAACCGTAAAGGGGTCCCCTCGATCCCATAGGTGTCGTACGCCGACAATTTTTATCTCTTTAATTTCAGCTTTGAGCTCTGACACATTTGACAAATCTCTGCTTCCCTCTGCGAAGGGCCTATCTATTTACTTTTATGCAATTTGTTTTTGAGTCTCCATCTTCTCTTACAAAAGCACCAACTAGAGAGCACTATTGTCATACTTGTGCATTGGATGTAGCTAATATTTGAGTGTGTTTCATGAATGGATCAATGATTGAGCATAATGGGCTAGGGATAACTTTCTTTAGCGTTGATATTTTGAAAGACATGGTTGCTTGTTAGCATGCATGAGTATTTATATGTTCATGTCAAATTATAGACTATTGCTTTGAATCATTCAACTCCAATGTCCATGCTATAAAAGAAAAGAATGTGTGATGAATATGATAGGCAGCATTCCACATCAAAAATTCTGTTTTTATCATTTACCTACTCGAGGACGAGCTCGAATTAAGCTTGGGGATGCTGATACCTCTCCAACGTATCTATAATTTTTGATTGTTCCATGCTGTTATATTATCAATCTTGGATGTTTTTATAATCATTTACAGCAATTATATATCATTTTTGGAGACTAACCTATTAACCTAGTGCCCAGTGCCAGTTGTTGTTTTCTGCCCTGTTTTTGTTTTACAGAAAATCAATACCAAACGAAGTCCAAATGCCACGAAACTTTTTGGAGATTTTTTATTGGACAAGATAAACACTAGAAGCTTCGGGAGAGGGCCAGAAGATGAAGGAGTGGGCCACGAGGCTCCAGGGCGTTCCCTGGGGGGTGGCGCGCCCTGGTACCTCGTGGGGCCCACCCAGCTCCGTTTGACCTAATTCTTCCACTATAAATTTAGAAAAAAAATCAAAAACCCTCAGGGGAGCCACAAAATACTTTTTCCGCCGCCGCAAGTTTCTGTTCCAGAGAGATCCCATCTGGGGTCCTTCTCCGGTAATTTGCCGGAGGGGGAATCGATCACGGAGGGGCTCTACATCAACCTTGCTGCCCTTCCGATGATGCGTGAGTAGTTTACCAAAGACCTTCGGGTCCATAGGCAGTAGCTAGATGGCTTGTTCTCTCTTTTTGATCTTCAATACAATGTTCTCCTCGATGTTCTTGGAGTTCTTTCCGATGTAATCACTTTTTGCGGTGTGTTTGTTGGGATCCGATGAATTGTGAGTTTATGATCAGATTATCCATGAAATTATTTGAGTCTTTGCTGCATTCTTGTGGCGCCCCGCCTGAATAGCACTGTAGCCAGATGGTCGTCGCACATACCAGCCCAGGAAAATCACTCTGGCATGCGCTTTTACAACAAGTATCATGAACACATGCATTTCTATTAATGAAATATATAAGTCTTACATGATGTTTTACAAGGGTGATGGCAGCGTTAAAGCTGTATCTAAGGCAGCATGGTCTTGGTGCGGCTCCAATCCACAGGGATCTGACTGGGTTACTCTTCTAGCCCGCGAACGCTCTGGCTCCTCGCTAGTGGACGTCGGATCCTTAGGTGAACCTGGCCACATTGAAGGCCGCTGAGTACTTTGGAATGTACTCGCAAGCAAACCAAACCAACATATACACCAAGCAAAGCATTCCATGGTATTCAAGCATGCACTTGTTATCTTAACAGTATTAACTATCATGCTACGGCAGGGTTATCTAGCAAGATTAATCATCTAGCAGCATTAATCATCATGTCATAATAGGAATTATCTAGCATGTTAACTGTCGATGTAACTATAGTATGACGAAGATACAGCGTATTAGGTAATTAATCCATACTCTGAATAATCTTAGGATCCAAAACCCAATCCAAATCAAATCCAAGTCATGCGGTCATTTGACCACTCGTCTCATAGCCATCTCATGGCTAACATCCCATATACCAGACATCCTCTGATGTCCCTACATCTGCACTATAAGTCTAACAAATCATACCTTACTCTGGTTCATTATTAACATCATATGGTTTGTTCCTCCAGACTCGACACAGACCAAATAGTGTGACCTAGTACGAACTGTGTCCCATGACCGAGGACGCGGCTATTCGAATAGATTTACACTCTGCAGAGGTTGCGCACTTTACCCACACTATGGAGCTCCTGGCCTCGTGCTCCCATTCGGGTGGACCGGTGCTGCTCCAACAAAACTTGTCTATTGCCCGGCACTCTTACGGTCCCACTGACAATCATACCCTCCCAGGGTCATGTCCTGGGTGGCCCCTGTGTCACCCCGTGACACCTGCCACCGTCGTGGCCAAACTAAACTGTCCCAAACAGGGACCGCGCGCAAACAAACAACTGGGCTCACAAGGTTATCGCCGCCTACCGGGCCAGGGTAGCGCGCACGCATAACCTTCCCTCTTTGCTGGTACCGACAAGAGGCAAGACAATAGACCAAGTCAGGGCCTCCCCATCCAGGCAAGTGTGGTTGCACTCGAGGAGCTCGGTTCGGTGGCACTATGACTCGATCCAGCCGACGAAGGTGGTTGTTATCATTAAGTCACATTCTTTATTATTGCAATAACAGTAACAAAGCATGATGTAACAATTATGAAAACATAACAACCTATCTCCATACAATATCACAACGAGTCATTAGTGAAACAATATTTAAATGGCAAGTTCTCACTTTACAAGTTCTAGCTGTAAGTTACGACCATCTGAACCCTTGCATGAAACCGGCAAATAAACCCGTAGCCACCAGAACGGTCTTTACAAATCAGATCTGGGACGTTACCGGAATAACTCAACCCCGGCTCAAGACGGCTGAAAAGCAGCTCAGAGCATGAGACGGTGTTGATAAAAAGAGTGTAGTGGTCCCCTAAGACGGCCGAGGAACAGCTCACAGCATAGGGTCACCCCTACAGAAAGAAATTCAACAGCTGCCCGCGACGGCCGAAAAGCAGCTCAGAACACGGCCAGTTGTTGAAAAGAGAACATAAAGTCAGCATCCACCCCAGACGGCCGGGAGCAGCTCACAACACAGGCGTGGTGCCGTCACCAAAGAAAGGCAGGCAAGGGTTCATTAGCGTCACATACAGCTCACTACTACGCATACGAGCATAAGCATATTAATTTAAACACACAAGAATAACACAGAGCAATGCTTTAGGGCACATATCAGATGGTCGGCTTGCCTGGGGGTCGATGGATTCACCAGAGAGGAGTGCGATCACCTCGCGGAAAATTCGCCGGAAAAGGATCTCTCTCGAAGGGGGCCGAATGAGGGCAGGGGCAAAATGGTCATTTTCACAGTGTGGAAACATTATGAAAATGATACCATCGGAACGGGCTCGACGAACCAAAGACGTGGGCTTTGGATTTATCTCAATCGGAGTTACGGTTGCGGAGAAATGGCCGTTCGTTTGTTAGGCAGAGAAACGGACAAAAAACTGTCCATTCCAGCTCCTAACGGGTGAACGTTCACTATTTAATGGATTCGGTCGCTGGCTGAAAAATGAAAGCGTATTCGGCGTCTACGCTTTCACTAAACGGAAAGCGGATTTAGCCGAGTGCGCCTCCACTTATCTGGCTGGGCCCGGGCGCCGATCACTTACAGGTGGCCCCGCAGTGGCTCGGACGGGATCTCCTTCCTCTCTCTCTTCCCTTCTCCTCTTCCTCCCGACAGAACAGAGGAGCACCGCAGTGGCTCGGACGGCGCTCGCCGCCGGTGCCTCGCTGCTCAGCCGTGCCTGCTGAGGAGCCAGGTGGGTTCGCGGCGCCGCCCCGCATCCATCGGTGGTCGCCAGGGACCCGGGGACGCTCGAGGGAGAGGTGGCCACGGCTGGCCGAGGGGATGGCCACGGCGGCGCTAGGAGTTGCAGCTATGGGCTACTCCGGCGAAAATTGGAGAGGGCAGTGGCTTAGGCGGGCACTAGGGGAGTCCGGGGCGGGATAGAGAGGAGGGGAAGGCCTGGGTGCGGGGTGGGCCGAGAGGGATCCGGCGGCGGCACTCCTGCCAGAGGGAGGTAAAGAGAGCTCCGGGCTCGAGGGAGAGGGCT
Source organism: Elymus sibiricus (assembly GCA_039707655.1). Taxonomy (NCBI): domain Eukaryota; kingdom Viridiplantae; phylum Streptophyta; class Magnoliopsida; order Poales; family Poaceae; genus Elymus; species Elymus sibiricus. The sequence goes on from CM077676.1 coordinate 315,621,156, forward strand.
GGGGAAGGTTGCTAGAGAGGAGGAGGGGCTCGGGGCACGCTTAAATAGGCTTGGGGAGAGGCTACGCGACGCCAGCCAGTGCTTCCAGACGCGCGGCGAGGTGGCGGCACTCCGGTGGAGCATCAAGGTCGGAAGAGGCATCCACCGGCTAGGGGACGAGGGAGAGAAGGGACCAGACGATCCACGCGTGCGGTGGGCAGCTCGCCGGCGCTCGCGGACAAGCCGGAGGCCGCTGGAGCGAGCTCCCGAAGGCTCTGGCACGCGGTGCACGGGCTTGGCGTGCTCCGCACGTAGTTACCGCGTGGCCACGGCGATGCCACGCTGCACTTGTTGCCAAATCGTGTCTGGGAGGATCTACATACTTCTCTGAGTTGACTAGTGTGGTTGAAATGCAATGGATAGCCCTGGTGTGACTACACCTTGATCAAACAGTTTCCAGCAGCAAACTGTTGACATGTGGTGTGGTCAACACAGTGCTCCTCTTGGAATGATCTTGGGCTGGGGTCAATCATCTACTAAGGTAGTCATCGTGGCAAAATTTCAGCACAAATGGACAACTCTAGATGGTACCTCCTTTGTAAACTTGGAATCTGACCAGAAATGCAAATGATGATGTTGGGGAGAAATGGCTAAATGGACTTGGCTGATTTTTGGTGTAGGGTGATGATTTGGTCATGAGAGATAGCTGGAAAAGTTTCAGCTCAATTTGATCATCTATGAAGGTACTTCCTTCACAGAGATGCAATCTGAACAGAAACTTAGATAATTTACTGGGGAAAATTGGATAGATGAAATGGGCTGGTTTTTGGTATCCAGGGGTTATTAATCATTGTTAACCATGCTGAAAAATGTCAGCCCAAAAATATCAAGGGAGCAAGCACTTCCTTTGCAAACTGAAAATCTGGACAGAATTTGCAAATGGATGTTGTTCTCAAAATTTGAATTATGGAACTTGATATTTTGATGGAAATGGTGAAGATATGGATAGGAGAAGCTCCACAAATTATTTGGGATTTGTCCTAGCCACCAAAATGGTAGCTCCTTTGGAAAGTGCCCAAAATGCAATATTGGCTTTAAATAGGAAAATGCAATTTCCCTTATTTAATTATAGCCAATATTTTGATTAGAGCTCAATATGATCACAAAGAATATCTCCACAAGTTTTCATGAACTTTGGAGATGGATAGATATTTTCCTGGATTTAATTCCTTTAACTGGCAGAAAAAGGAATTAAATTTAAATGAAAAATATTGCAAATGACTTGGCAATATTTTTGCATATCCAGGGTTTATAGATATGGGATGATCACTGGGAAAAGTTTGGGAGGCAACAAATCAAAGAAAATTGGGGTTCCTTTGTAACGGGAAGAAATAGGGTTTCCCTTCCGGTAACTCGGAAAGTAGGGTTTCGGCGGCAAAATCCTGAGAATAAATCTTGGATGGCAAGGTTTGACTGGAGAGAATCACTTGCTTGGATAGGGAAGGCAAGGCTAAATGACCATCTTCATATACCCAAAGGCAAGAGAAAACCCGATAACATCGAAAAAAAGACGGGAGTCAAATCCCGCAAAGGAAAAAAAAACAAGGAGCGAAAACCAGGGTGTTACAACTATTTTATGCATGATCGTATTTCTTCTCCGATCTATTGATTTGGTTTGGCCAACTAGATTGATTTATCTTGCCATGGGAAGAGGTGCTTTGTAGTGGGTTCGATCTTGCGGTGCTCAATCCCAGTGACAGAAAGGGACATGACATGTATGTATCATTGCTACTAAGGGTAAAATGATGGGGTTTATTCAGATGTGAGTTTATCTTGTCTACATCATGTCATCGTTCTTAAGGCATTACTCCGTTCTTATGGACTTAATACACTAGATGCATGCTGGATAGCGGTCGATGTGTGGAGTAATAGTAGTAGATGCAGGCAGGAGTCGGTCTACTTGTATTGGACGTGATGCCTATATACATGATCATTGCCTTGGATATCGTCATGATTATTTGCTTTTCTATCAATTGCCCAACAGTAATTTGTCTACCCACCGTATGCTATTTTCTCGAGAGAAGCCTCTAGTGAAATCTATGGCCCCCGGGTCTATCAAAATCATATTACTAAAACCCTAAAAATATTGCTGCCATTTTCTTTTATTTATTTTATTTTGTATTTTTGTTTCAATCTATCTATCTATCACATACAATTTAATCTTGCAATTTACCGCCGAGAGATTGACAACCTCTCGTTTGCGTTGGGTGCAAGGATTTGTTGTTTGTGTGTAGGTGCTGCTAATGAGGTGTTGCGTGATTCTCCTACTGGTTCGATAACCTTGGTTTCATAACTGAGGGAAATACTTATCTCTACTGTGCTGCATCATCCCTTCCTCTTTAGGGAAATACCAACGCAAGCTACAAGTAGCACCATGCCACGTAATCATCACACGGGTACCCTCATGGTCAACCCGACTCCACATCTCTCGCGGGTACCCCTCAGGGCCGACCCGACTTTATCAAGTATCTGTAGTAAAGTCAAAGTATCCGTGTGTCCATAACATCAAGAAGGAATCCGAGGAATCACCCCCGTTGGATTCCCACTCGATGTATCCGTCAAGGTGAACCCGGAGGAATCACCCTCGATGGTTTCACACTTGAGGAGTTGCATGACAGAAGCTATATCAGAGGTGACGAAAGAGGAATCACCCTCGGTAACGCACAACCGGCTAGCTATACTACAGAGGCAACATCAGGAGTGAGATAAGAGGTATCACCCTCGGCACTCGATGGTAACTCTGCAGAGTCGAGCCACTTAGGGGGTGTTGTAACACCCTGGATTTTGCCTTTTTCTTTTATTTGGATTTATTGAATGTTTTATTTGCAATTGGGTTTTCCAGTCATTTCTTTTGGACTTACCACTAGGATTTTTTTTTGATTTTCTTCCAAGTGGGTTCTTTCATCCATAAACCCTCCCTAGACCTCATCCCTCTCATAATAATGCCATTGGGTATTTTTATTTAATGGCATTATATGCTTTTTCTCTCTGAAAATGCTCCTTTTCTCATATAGCTATGAAGCAACCCTTATTTTTATTGCCCAGAAAATTCCTAGAAAATTCCCAAATATTCTTTGGGTCATGCCTCACCTTCCTATGCAAAAATATCCCATGGTCATTTGGAAAATTTTAGCCCAGGAAAATATTTTTGCTTCTGGACAGAAAAGTCACTTTGTGAAGCAACTATATTATTCCTTGATCTTTTTAATCTGAAATTTTTACCACTTAATGACCATCCTAAGTAATGCTTAAACGCCTAAAGCCAGCCCTAGAATCTCTGCCATTTGTCCTCAGCACTTGGAGCAAGTTTCTGTCCAGAAACTTTTCTTCTTCCCGTTGTCACCTCCATTGCACCATTTGGCAAGCCCAGCGCGTTTCTTGGCAAATTGTTGAAGGGACAACACCGAGGACATGTTTTGGCAGCGCCGAAAGCCACCCCCGTGCCAGTGCACGCGGTGACCGCGTGCGGGCAGGGTGCAGCGCACGCGCTGTGCCCGACGGGTTCGATCGGCCGCCGTCCAACCTCTCCTCTCGCGCCACCTCAACCTGTCTAGTCCACTCAGCCCACACCCCCTCTTCCACCCAGCCCCTCCCCGACCGTCCCCGTCGCCGGCAGAAGGCACGCCGGAAGCAACCACGGCGCTAGCCGACGGCACAGTGGCTTGCACGCGCGCCTCTGTTCATCATAGTGCGCCTGCGCTCGAGCCCGCGTGCGAGCACTATGCTTGGCCTCTCCTACGTCGTCTCCTTGCTCACCCGAGACCTCACCGCCCCCAGGTCGCCCTCCCGCTCAGCTCCGACGGAGCCCGAACCCTGCCTCGCCTCTTCCTATAAATAGAGCTCCTCCCCGACCGTTCTTGCCATCCCAAACCTCCTCTCCACTCTCAAATCGATCACTAATAGCTGGTGGCAACGCCGAGAAGGCCCCTGGCCTTCAAATCTCACCGGCGACGACCGCGGATCCCTCTCCTCCGTTCACTCATCCTAGTCCACCTCAGCTCCAACCACTGCCACCAACGAGACCGTAGCAACCTCCTGAGCACGACGGTAGCAAGAACTCACCGGATTGTCGCCGGAAACGCCGACTCCGATCAGCTTCGCCGCCGCCGTCTCTGGAGAAGATCGCCGCGACGCCGTCCGACCTCCTCAGCTCGAGTTTCGGGTACGTGTGTGACCGTCTCGCCGAGCTGAACCCATCCCCCTCCTCTCTGGTGATCGCCGACGTCTCCTCGCCGGAGAAACGCCGACGACAGCGCCGCCGCCCTCTGTTTCTCTCTCTCTCTCTCTCTCTCTCTCTCTCTCTATTTAATCCTGACATCGGGCCCCACCTGTCATTCTCTCCCTCGCTCCCGAACCGGTACGTAAGTGGAGGCGTATTCTCAAAATACGCCTTCGACGTGGCCGCTCGGTTAAATTCTTTTAAATGGAAATTTTGACCAGATTCTAATCCAACTTTGACCTGCAATAACTTTTAATCTATAAGTCCAAATGATTTGATTCTTTTTGCTACTGGTTTATAAAATTCCAAAGTTTCTGTATGCCAAATTTCAGAATTTTTCTTGCTGTTGAGAATTTCTGGTGCAATAAACAGTGTTATGTGACATTTTCTTTTTGCATTTAATTTAATTTCAGAAGAACCTAGTTGTGTTGGAGAAGGCCAGGAGTACTGTGACACTCCTCTGAACCAAGGCAAGCCACAACATTCATATGCAAGGATGGCATTGCAATGGCTTGGTTTAATCAAATTAAATTCATCCTTTATTCACTATTTAGAATCACTTGTTACATAAAGCTTATTGCATAAACTTTATCCTGTCATGTTGCTAATTTATGCAGTAGGATACATGCTTTCTTGCTAGTGTGCTGTAGGTACCATGGCATATACTCATATGACAACATGATGCATTTGTTATTCATGATCATGACCCGTGCATCCATTCATACACTATGGCTCGAATCATTTTCTTTTCAAGTTAAACTTGATAATAATCCAACTTGAACATGCTGTTGATCGAGTCATGGTGCCACCGAATCGAGCTCACCAGTGCAACCCCACTTGCCTGGATGGGGAGGCCCTAATGCGGTCTATTGTCATGCCTCTCGCCGGTGCCTCCTACGAGGGAAGGTTGTGCTCTGGCGCTACCCTGGCCCGGTAGGCAGTCATAACCTTGAGGACCCGAGTTTTGATGGTACCAAGGTCCCCATTTGGGACAGTTTTGATGTTGGCCACGACGGTGGCAGCCACAGAGGTGGCGGGTGTCACATGTTGGCACCAGGGTCACCCAGGACATAACCCAAAGGGGAGTTTGTCGGAGTGGCCGGGAGAGTGACATGCAATAGATTGATTTTGTCGGAATGTCGTTGGTCCACCCGAATGGGAGCACGAGGCCATGAGTTCCGTAGTGTGGGTACAGTGTACTAACCTCTGCAGAGTGTATAAACTATTGATAGCCGCGTCCTCGGATATGGACACAGTTCGTAGTAGGTCACACCATGGGTCAACAGATATAATTAACTTGCACACTAAGCTTCACAAGATAGCACATGCAGAAAAGGGTGATCGAGGATCACTACGAAAGATATGAATGTGATCAAGTGAGGATCACGTTGGTAAGTTGTGAACGGTGGTTACGCGGTAACCCCGAGATGGTAAGTTGGTCCCGAGGACCATGGCAATGTTTCACGCACACTTCATGTTGATAGTATCATGCTCATGCATTCAACTTGTTAAATGCCCTGTTATTGTTTGTCGCACTTGTTTTGTTTGTTGTGAGATTGCGAGTACATTCAAAGTACTCACCTGGCTTATCATGCCAGATGTAGGAGAAGCCGTGCAAGGAGTTGATGTCGAGCAATATGTCACGATCTAGGCCGTGTCCCAGCAGTGTCCCTGTAGAATGGAGTTCCGCTACCTCGTCGTTCCGCTGCCGCGTAGTAGTAGTTCCCTTATCATCGAGGCCCCAGCCATGTCTACTAAATAATGTACATAAGTGCAGCCGCACCGTGTGTGCTACTTGGCCTCGCTCACCATGTAAGATGTGAACCCATGTTTCCGCTAAGAGATCAATAAAGCGGTTGTTTTCTGAACCAAGTTGTTGTGTATTGCCAGAAGACTTGATCTCTGGGCTGGCAATGCAAGCTAAACCGGTTGCTCTGAGCCGGGGTGCCACAGGTGTGCGGTGATGTGCTGGTCTCAACCCGTCGATTACATCGATCGGGGCACAGGTAACTAAGCGGGGCAACTAGGACAAGGAAGAGGGGCCACAGATGGTTTATCAACCAACCTATACTAAGCATTTAGGATATCAGGTAAAGTATCAATAGCAGTTTACAAAATCAGGCTATGCATCAGAATAGGTATTTCAGAACAATAACTGCAGCAATTCTAATGCAAGCAAGAGGGAGAAGGAATAGGCGATATAGGCATGCTTAAGGGGGGTTGCTTGCCTGGAAGCTCTGCGGCAAAGGAGGGGTCGTCAACGGCGTAGTCGGACTCCGGAGCTGTGTCGGTCTCGGGGTCTACCGGATAAGAAGAGGGGGAAGAAACAATAAATAAAAGCAAACACAAGCAACACAGATGCATGGCATGATGGTATGCAGTGCGGGTGGTGACTTAATGCAATGCTACATGTCGCAGACGAAGCGGGAAAATATCTGGGATATTTTCCCGGGTCTTAGGCAGCTTTCAGTATACTGAACCGGAGGGGAAGGTTCCATGTTCAGATAGTTAGGAGTGATGGTCAATCATTTTGACCACGTATTCGGATTCATCTCGTTTTTCTGATCAACTTTCATGTTGAAAACTTTTTGATCCGAGCTACAGTTGAATTTCTACGAATTTTCAAAGATTTAAACCTATTTCTGAAATTCTGGAAATTAAATCTAATTCCAAAATAATCCAGAAAATACTTTACCGTGCCAGCACTACGTCAGCATGATGTCAGCAGTCAACCCAGCTGTTCCGGGTCAAACCTGACAGCTAGGTCCCACATGTCAGTGATAGAGAGCTAATTAGGGGTTAATTTAAACTAAACATGGTTAATTAGGGAGTGGGCCCCATCTGTCAGCGTCTAAACTAATTAATAGATTAATTTTAAAACCTAATTAGTTAATTAAATGCAGGGGGCTCACACGTCAGCGGCACTGTGCTGCCACGTCAGCATGGTTGACCGGTCAACACGGTCAACCGAGTCGCGGGACCCACTGGTCAGTGACCCAGTGGTGGCCCCAGGCCAGCCACGTCGGCGGCGGCCGACGTTTAGCCGTCGGCGACCACGAAACGCGGCGGCGCGTACTAGACCTCGCCGAAAATTGCGCTCCGGCGGTCATTTTTCTCAGGACTTGGCGCGTTCGAACAAGCGTTCGTCGGCGCATCGTTTGGTGGCGGTGGCGCAGCCTGACACGGCCGGAATCGACGCCGGCGACGAGGTCAGTGGCGGAGCTGTTTCGGGCGACGGCGGAAACGGTGATGCAGCGTGCAGCAGCTCGATCTAAAGGGATAGGCGTCCTCTACGCGTGCGTGGGAGGTCGATGGACACTGTCCCGTGACCGTTTGGTTACCGGAGACTCGTCGGCGACGACCTAGGCGGCGACGAGCTCGGCCACGTCGAGATCGACGGCTAGAGGTAGCAGAACGAGGAGGAAATGGAGGGAGGGCGTGCGGTGCTCACCGGGGAGGTGCAAGGAGGCCCGGTGACGGCTTAGTAGTTGCAGAGCTCGCCGGAGTTCGCCGGAGAAGAAGTTGCGGCCGAGGAAGAAGACGGGCTCGATCCGCTTGGGATAGAGCTCCCCGGCTTGAATGGCTCGGCGTAGAGGACGTAGTCGAGCACGGCGATCCTCCCAGACATGGTTGCCTGGCACGGGGACGCCGGTGGCCGCGGGATCTAGGCGGCGCGGTGACGGCGATGTACTGGAGAGGAGGAGAAGAGGCGAGCGAGCGAGAGAGAGAGAGGGGGAGAATGGCGGAGGGCGTCCAGGGGGAGGAATGGCCTCGGCCTTATCCTCTCCCGAGCCCTGCGGCGGCAGGTGACGGCCAGCGGCCGGAGCCGCCGCCCTCTGACCACGGCACGGGCGACACGGCGACGAGAGGTGAGAGAAAGGGGAGGTGGGCTGGGCCATGCCACTGTGCACTTAGGCCCAGCTCACAGTAGCAGTTTAGGGCCTTTTCCATTTTTCCTTTTCTGTTTCTTTTTTCAGCCACTGTTTGCATTTAATTTTTGCCATCAAATGACTTTGCAAAATTATGAAACTGGCAGAAACAAATACTAGGGAAATTGATGCACTGCCACAAAAAGTTTGGAGCCCATTTGAATTCATTTGAATTTTGAATTACATTTGAAGGGGCCAAAATGGTGCTGTTGGCACTGTTTTCATGAAGATAGAGTCATCTAGGGAATTTAGGTGATGTTGTTTTCCTGAACATCATTTATTATTGAATAATTGCTAAATGATGAACTTTTTCTTAGAAGTTTTTGAACAACTTCAAATTTCACTTTGAATTTGAATTGAATTCAGTGGAGGCATTTGAAATGAGATATTAATCCAACATGATCAAGCATTGCAAATCACCGTGTCTTGGCATAATCATCATGGATTACTGTAGCTCATTACACAGAGGTGTTACAGAGACTCTTCTGTTTTCACCCACGAGAGGGCTTAGACAAGGATATCCCCTATTTCCTTATCGATTCCTGTTATGTGCTGAAGGTCTCTCTGCTCTTATTCATCATGAGGAGGGATTGGGAAACTTGGTTGGGGTTCAGGTGTGTAGGGACTCTCCCAAGATTTCTCATTTATTATTCGCTGACGACTCTCTTATTCTCATGAGAGCAGATGTTGCAAATGCTAATACCCTGCGGTGGATTTTGGATGATTATTGTGCTGCATCCGATCAAATGGTGAGTGAGGCCAAATGTTCCATATTTTTTAGCCCAAACTCGGACGTGGAGGTAAAGGCAGAAGTGTGTCAAATTCTAAATATCATGACTGAATCACTCTCACATAAATACCTAGGTCCCCCTTCTATGATTGGGGTTGACAGGGTAGATTGTTTTAAGGATATCATTGAAAGAATTTTGGTCATGGTGAATGGTTGGAAGGAAAGGACCCTCTCCTATGGGGGAAAGGAAGCTTTCTTGAAAGCGGTGGCCCAAGCCATCCCAACGTACACGATGAGTGTGTTCAAATTTCCCAAGAAAATTTGCAAGGGAATCATTGACGCCATGTCGCAGTATGGTGGGGAAGTGAGGAAAACCAGAAAAGGATGCATTGGTTTGCCTGGTGGAAAATGTATGTACCAAAGGAGAAAGGAGGTATGGGGTTTCGTGACATGCATACGTTTAATTTGGCCATGTTAGCCAAACAAGCCTGGAGGTTGATTGAGAATTATGATTCACTATGTGCCCGTGTATTGAGAGCGAGGTATTACCCTTCAGGTGATCTCTTAAATTGTGTTCAAAAGAAGGGGTCCTCTTTTGTTTGGCAGAGCATCTGGGCAGGAATACAAACATTCAAAAAGGGGTGTATCTGGAGAGTGGGCAATGGTACAAAGATAGACATTTGGAGTAGGGATGGCAATGGGTAGGGTATGGGTGGGTACAACCTCCTTCTGCCCAAACCCATACCCACATAAATTTTCTATACCCACCCATTTCAATACCCATGGGCATAAATTGACACGCATGCCCAAACCCATCGGGTACCCAGTGGGTACAATGTGTAACAATTAAATTTTCAAAAGATAGAGAAATGAGTTTAAAAATCATGTGATGATGGGTGATCAGTATAGCGCTGACACGGCCTCCTCATGTGGGTGGCCTCTTGGAGGTATCAAGGGAGTATGAGCAGCAGTTGGTGGAAGCCGACGCAGTGGGAGGCGGTGGTGGGAATTGGGATCGCTTGATCGAGAGTTGGACAATAGTCCAACAGAGAAGAGTCGATATTTCATCTTTTTGACGAGTCACATAGGACGCAGGAGGAGTGGCGAGCAAGTGATTATGGGCCTATGAGCTATGGAGGTTTAAGGAATACGAGATTTAGGGTTGGGTCATAGGAGATGGATGTTGACCCACATGCCATAGGAATTATTTTCATTTATTATTATCTTCTGGGTATCCATTGGGTTACCCATGGACACAAGTTCATACCCATGCCCTACCCATATATTTTACGGGTATGGATACCCATTACCCATGGGTAAAAAATATCTCCAAGTCTTGCGCATGCCCGTTGTTTTCGGGTAGGATACCCACGGGTACCCATACCCATGGGCAAAACTGCCATCCCTAATTTGGAGTGATTGTTGGATTCCAACTAGTGTCTCTAGGAAAATATTAACAGTTAGAGGAAATTAAGTTCTGTCAAAAGTTAGTGATCTAATTGATCCTACTTCTGGTGAATGGGATGAACTACTAATACGGGAGAACTAGAATACTTCAAATCCCTATTTTTCATGAGGAAACAGAAGATTTCATAGCATGGCATCTTACAAAGAATGGGATTTTTTTGTGTGTGGTCTGCCAACTACAGACAATGGGAAGATAATTTTGATGCGGATGGGCTGGGTGTTGCTCGCCATAACTCGGCGCCACATTCGGTTTGGCAGAAACTGTGGAAGCTCAGGGTGCCGGGTAAAGTAAAAAACTTTGTTTGAGGAGTCTGCATAACGCTATACCCTGCTTTAGTGTGTTAGCCAATCGTCATGTTGGGAACGTTTCCCAATGTCCGATGTGCCAATCACGCATGAAAGATATTGCTCATCTACTTTTCAACTGCGTGCGGGCAAAGGCAATCTGGGAAGCTCCCGGGATCGGAGCAGATATTTCTTTTGCTAGTTGCGTGTACAGATCCAGGGCATGCATTATGGAATTTTTGATGTGTGATGAGTCTTACCTGCGATCCTTTCTGGAGCAAGTAAATATTCCTAAATTGGTAGCTACTGCTAGTTGGTATTTTTGGTGGCAGTGGCGGCAGTTCGTCAGAGGAGAAGAAATACAAGATCCACTCAGAACAACACATGCAATCATAGCGCTGACACTAAACTTTGTTCGAGCAGTGGGGAAAGAATCAACAGCGCCGAGATTAATAAATGGCATGTTACCTTAGCTGGATAACAAGTGTTGAATGTTGATGCCTCTTTGTCAGTTGGAGAATATTCAGGTTCGTGCGGAGCCATTGTCTGGGATCATCGTGGAAATTTTGTTTCTGCATCAACAACAAGGCTCGAGCATGTGGCGGACATAGTATCGGCGGAGGCTGCGGCACTCTATGAAGGTCTGAAACTAGCACAGAACACGGGATGCAATAATATTCTTGTGATATATATTGGACAACTCCATTGTGGTGGAAGCACTGAATTTTAACGAAGGACACTCCATGGTGGCGGCACCGATACTACAGGATTGTCGGAATTTTCTGCTTGATTTAGGGAAGGTTACTATTGAGCACTGTAATAGGGAGTCGAATGTTGTTGCTCACGAGCTAGCTAAATGGGGCCGTGCAAACCCACCGTTTGTGTGGATGGAGGCACCACCCAATTTTATTTTAAAGCCTTTGGCACTTGATGTAAGCACTATTTGAGTTTTAATAAAGCTAGCCTGAAGGCCTTACCATCAAAAAAAAGAAAGGTGGAAGTCAACCTGTAATTTTCTTCGCGACACATGTGATTTACACGTAACTGTCAGATGGAGCGCGCTCAAAAAGGCAACCCCAGACGCCACATATATTGTCTGGGAGGTAGATATGGAGTGCGCTCCATAAATTAAGGCGATCCCTTATAAGATGACGACTTTGTTACAGTATTTTTTTGTCAAAAACTCCGTAATAATGGTTATTACGACAATCAAGCTGATATGGCAACTTTGCTGAAGTTGCTTTAAGAAGCTTTTGAATTGATCAATTAGCTAGGCAATGGTCTAGGCTGGAATTTGTTATATTATGATCCAAATTCATATCTATAGATAAAGACTAATTTCCGACGAACGGAGCGGAGGCCCATCGCCGGGAGGCTTGGGCCGGAGCGCAGCGGCTTCTTCATATGTTAAACTTAACTCCCCAATTAACAATTTGGGAGCTCCTATTGGGCGCTTCAGGCGCCAGGGACCTGGCACCCCACGCCCAACGCTGGTGGGCCGACCCATGTAGATGCTAGCGCTCGATCACTTGACCGGTTCCCCCTGGTCACTCGATCGCATGTTGACCGGTCGCGGTTGACCAGTTGACTGGTCAACCGTTGACTTTTTGAACAATATGAAAAAAGAAAAATAGTCGCAAAAAATCAAAAAAATCATGATTCAAAAAATTGCACAGGTTTTGAATTAAAGTCCACAAACTTAAAAAAAGTTCACGAATTTGAAAAAATTGTTCATCAATATTGAAAAAAGTTCTTCGAATTTGAAAAAAAGTTCATCGATTTTAAAAATAGTTCATCTAATTTTTAAAAAGTTCATTAAATTTGAAAAAATTGTTCATCAATTTTGAAAAAAAGTTCACCGACTTTGAGAAAAGTTCATCAATTTGAAAAAACATCAATTTTGAAAAAAGTAAATCGAATTTTAAAAAGTTCATAGATTTTGAAAAAATGTTCATCAATGTTGAAAAAAAATTCATTAGTTTTGAAACAAAGTTCATGAATTTGAAAAAAGTTCGCGCATTTAGCAAAAAAGAAAATAAAGAAAATAAAAATAAAAAACCGCACAAAACCATTCCAAAAAAAGAATAAAGGAACAAGAAAAAGGGAAAAAGAAAAGAAGAAAGAAGAAAAGAAGGAAAAAGACATAACAAAACGCAATAAGTGAGGTGGTTGGGGTGGTTAGTGCAGCATACAAGGAACAGGATATCCCCGGTTCGAATCGCAGCACGCGCACGGTTTTTTGCGTTTTGAAAATAGAAAAAAAAGATGGGCTAGCCCAGCAAGGATGAGGGCATGTGCAAACTGTAAACCGGTGCCTGAAATGCTGAATAGGAAAGACCCAACAATTTAATAAGCAAATGAATGAGAGGGCATTTATTCTTAATGTCAAGATCCTAGATCTCTAAGGGTTTCTCTAGCCGACCCCTTAAAAGGGTATAACTCCTCAAAATTTCCCATTTTGAGGAGTTAAACCGGACCTAGTTGAACCCTCAACCGGTTTAACTCATCTATTTTAAGCGGCGTCTTGGTTGCGCCTCAAAGTTGAGCGGCCGCAACCACTTTTCAAGAAAAAATTCCTCTCACCTCCGCGTTCGCTGCTCTCCCAAGCTCCCCCACATCCACACTAGTGTCGCCATCCGCCACCCCGTGGTCCTCGCCGGCACCATAGCCCCTGACTCTCCCGCCCCTCTTCCAATCAACCGCCGTCACTCGAGTGGACACATCTAGCCGCTAGCCGCCGAATAGACGAGGAGGGCCACCACCAGATCAGTGTTGCATCCGAAACAGGGCCACACGGCCGCCCCAAGCACCCGCCGTAGCCCCCACCCTACTCGAGATATATGTCTCAGGTGCCACCAAAGAAGAAGAAGAAGAAGCATTGGCTTGGCACATTTCAGTCCATGTAGCAAGCGGTTCATGCGTATGACGTGGCAGTGGGGCACAGGTGAACTCCCCCCTTGATAGTCGCGGTGTCCCGGACGTCATCACCGTCGATCCTTGAGTGGTCTCCCGCTGCGAGGGAGAATCACGATGCCTTCAAGCAACTCGAGGCCAAGCGCATGGATGGCGCCTATATGGCCGAGCTCGGAGAGAAGCACCCGTAGGTGAGGAACTTGCATGCTACATGGCCTACAAGAAGTGCAACAACAATGCTGATGAGGCCGGACCCTCCGGTGAGGGGGGGCACCGATGAGGCCGAACCGATGATGCAGCACAGCAGAGGTAAGTATTTCCCTCAGTTATGAAACCAAGGTTATCAATCTAGTAGGAGAACCACGCAACACCTCGTTAGCAGTACCCGCACACAAACAACAAATCCTTGCACCCAACGCAAACGAGGGGTTGTCACTCCCTCAGCGGTAAGTTGCAAAATTAAATTGTATGTGATAGATAGATAGATTGAAACAAAAATACAAAATAAAATAAATAAAGAAAAAGTGCAGCAATATTTTTAGGGTTTTAGTAATTTGATAAAGATAGACCCGGGGGCCATAGTTTTCACTAGAGGCTCCTCTCAAGAAAATAGCATACGGTGGGTAGACAAATTACTGTTGGGAAATTGATAGAAAAGCAAATAATCATGACGATATCCAAGGCAATGATCATGTATATAGGCATCACGTCCGAGACAAGTAGACCGACTCCTGCCTGCATCTACTACTATTACTCCACACATCGACCGCTATCCAGCATGCATCTAGTGTATTAAGTCCATAAAGAACGGAGTAACGCCTTAAGAACGATGACATGATGTAGACAAGATAAACTCACGTATGAATAAACCCCATCTTTTTACCCTTAATAGCAACGATACATACGTGTCATGTCCCTTTCTGTCATTGGGATTGAGCACCGCAAGATCGAACCCATTACAAAGCACCTCTTCCCATGGCAAGATAAACCAATCTAGTTGGCCAAACCAAATCAATAGATCGGAGAAGAAATACGAGGCTATAAGAATCATGCATAAAAGAGATCAGAGAAGACTCAAATAATATTCATGGATAATCTGATCATAAACTCACAATTCATCGGATCCCAACAAACACACCGCAAAAAGTGATTACATCGGATAGAACTACAAGAACATCGAGGAGAACATTGTATTGAAGATCAAAAAGAGAGAAGAAGCCATCTGGCTACTAACTATGAACCCGAAGGTCTGTGGTAAACTACTCATGCATCATCGGAAGGGCAGCAAGGTTGATGTAGAGCCCCTCCGTGATTGATTCCCCCTCCGGCGGAGCACCGGAAAAGGCCTCCGGTTGGGATCTCTCGAGAACAGAAGCTTGCGGTGGCGGAAAAATTATTTCGTGGACTCCCCTGAGGGTTTCTGATTTTTCTGAAATTTATAGTGGTGTAATTAGGTCAAACGGAGCTGAGGTGGGCCCACGAGGCACCAGGGCGCGCCTGCCCCCCAGGCGTGCCCTGGTGGCTCGTGGCCACCTCCTCTGGCGCCTGGTCTTCTCCTGAAGCTTCTAGTGTTTATCTTGTCTAGAAAAAAATATCCAAAAAGTTTCGTGGCATTTGGACTTTGTTTGGTATTGATTTTCTGTAAAACAAAAAACAGGCAGAAAACAGCAACTGGCACTGGGCACTAAGTTAATATGTTAGTCCCAAAAAATGATATATAATTGCTGTAAATGTATTTAAAAACATCCAAGATTGATAATATAATAGCATGGAACAATAAAAAATTATAGATACGTTGGAGACGTATCAGCATCCCCAAGCTTAATTCCCGCTCGTCCTCGAGTAGGTAAATGATAAAAATAGAATTTTTGATGTGGAATGCTGCCTATCATATTCATCATATATTCTTTTATTTTATAGCATGGACATTGGACTTGAATGATTCAAAGCAATAGTCTATTGTTTGACATCACTACAAGAAATATGTCAACTTGCGACCATCAATATCGGTCACTGAATGGTCACAGTTTTCCATTTTTGACCTTTTTGTGACCAAAAACAGTTGGTCAAAAGTTGGCCGTCTTTAATGAAACTTAACGACCTTCTTTGTGAAATGGTCGTAGACAGCTACGACCAAAATAAAAGGTCATAGATTCTACGACCAATTGTTTTGGTCACTGGCAGTCTGCCCAGACCACGTCAGATCCAACGTGGCAAGCTGACGTGGCAAAATTACGACCAAACGAAATGGTCGTCGATTAGAATCAGCCCGGTCCAGTTCGACACTTTACTTGGGCCAAGCCCAACAATTCAGCCTTTTTATATTTTTTTTCTTATTAATTTTGGACAGCTACATGGGCCAGGCCCAACATTTTAGCCTTTTTATTTTTGGGTAGTAGCCTTTGTTTTTCTTTTTTTAATGCACCCCAATTGTCAGGTTCTGGTAAGTGGGTCCCAAATGTCACGTTCTAGTTTGTGGGTCCCTATTGTCAAGGTCATGTTCTTCAGATTTCAATATGCCGATAATTAAACAACTAATATTTAAATCGAATTAGATAGAAAACAGACGCAATACTTCAAATAACAGCAAGAAGCAAGCTGCTACATCATATAACACACATACAAATGTGATCGGCATCAAGTTTACAATCAGATAACAAGCTCTACAAGTGTACAGTCTATCACATGAGCCAAGTTCGTGCTTCAGTTTGATCCAATAGGATCAGCATCAAGGGCTTCATTACTCCCAGAACTAGCTCCAATGAGCTAGAACTATGCTTCTTCCGACTTCTTTGTCCTGATGGTCGCGAAGAAACATGAAAGGCCAGCATCTGCATGTTATAGAACAAAATGGTTAGGAACAAAATAAAAGTAAATCTAACAGCATATTTACCAGTAAATAAAAAAATAATGAAGGCCAATCCGTGTGCATAAATACCAGCAGAACATGCAAAAAGAGGCGCAGCTAGGAACTGAAAAATGTACCAATGGTAGTGTTGCTGCATTAGGGCCGTCCCAGCTTGTCCCTACTCAAACGGCATGATGATCTGCTGATCCATGTACTGCTCCAGCGTCACTTCCGCTACCACTACTAGAAGAAGCTTAGCTCATCGATCATTTGCACTCCAACAAACCAAGAAGGTAGCCTATTTAGCCTACTGAAATAAACCCATCCATCAAAATCTTATTTCTGAACATCAGCATCAAATCAACAACACTAAATTAACATGCATAAAAGGAAAGAGCTAATACTGGGTAGGTATATGGTATCAAAACAAACAAGAAAGGAACGACAATCTATTTTAAGTACTTCAGGTTTGAGCCATTTTTGATACTAAAATCAATACAATTTCAATCCATGGACACCACATGACAGAAAAGGTACTAAGGCACTTCTTGCTACTTAAAACCAAAGCAAGGTACAGAGCACATGCCAGGCCAACAATAAATTGGTACCAAATCCAGAAATCACCATCTGAAATGAAGTTAATGAGACATTTTAGAATCAACTTGACAGTAATGTTTGCATTGGACACATCCAGAACTAAAATTATACATAAATGCTTAAATTCCTATGCCCAATGCCTCAGTTCAGTAAACACTAAGCATGGTACATAGTAAAGATTTGACACAACCAGAACTGAAATCATTCACTCTATCAAGCATATCTACAATGATGCAACACACAAGAAAAGAGAGATGCACAACGGAGCAGCATCGTATATCACACAACATGGACACTCTTTGAACAAGCATAGTGTTTCAGTCTAAAACCACCAAGTCAATTTCAGACTTGAAGCAATTCTAGAACAAAGTGTGGATTATATAGAAGAGTAGAGATCTGTGTACCTTGGAAGCACAACAAATGTTAAAAAACAGGACTGGTTAAATAATAACTGTATCCTTCTCTACAAGCACATATGAGTAGTTAACAAGTACTAATCCTATCATGCATGGCAGGCTTGCAACATGGAGATGCATACATGACTAAACACTAACATATTATGGTATGACCAGGGCAAGAAAATTGACAGCTCGATCGACCCAATATTGAAATCAGACATGATATCAAATAGCTAGAAACAGGAAAAGTAGGCTCATACATCAGGACCACTAAAACCAAGCACATCACAACCATGGTCCTGGAGTGTCACTTACCCCATCACGAAATTAACATAGCTGGAAAAGCCCAACTTCAAGGTGCAGGCTCTCCGGCGCTGATCGTGATCATCCAGCTAGTCGTACAGCTTCATGTACAAGTCATCTGCACCCAAAAGAAACACCCAGCCGCCGCAGGCCATGGTTAGTCAGTAGCTAACACAACATAATTAACAGCCAGCTAAAGCTTAATACAAGATCATATTCATTGTTGGCATGCATCAATATTCAATACAGGAATCTAACAATGTTGGATAAGGTGATAAAGAAAAACAGAATTAGTGGAGTTAGAAACATCCCAACTTGGTAAATCCATGCTGCTACCAGTAAATAATGACATCAACTAACTGAACAAACATGGTAAGGCACCATCTACAGCGCAGGCTACCACAGGCGACAGATTCAACCATCAAGCAAAGGGAGGAGAGGACGAGGATAACCAACAATTGACAGACAGATGATGTGAGATCCCACAGGCGACATATTTCAATTGACAAACAGATGACACCTATGTAGGATAACCAACAACAACTAATTTACTAGAACTAGATAAACCAAGCATCAGTTTTAAAAAGCTCGGTTTAAGATACTTCAATGATAGTGACATCTCAGTAGCATCTCCTTGTAACATCATATGCTCAGCTGACAAACAATTCAGATGCAACTCCTCTACATTATATCACACCAACACACAGAGCTGCATCTCTAGACACACAAGAACAAAGAGGTACGTTGATGGCATGCTAGGAATCAGTTTTAAAAAGCTCGATTTTAGATGCATCAAAGACCAGAATGGTCTCAGTGGTCTAAATGTTTCACATCCTCTACTCAGCACACCATCATCATAACAGCGATTCAAACCATAGACAGATACTTACTCACATCATAACCGACGAAATACCATGAGCATGGCAGGGCACGACATGATACACAACAAGTAGGCAGAAAAATGGGATCGAGCAGAGAGGAGGCGGGAGAGAGAGGTGGCTACCTTCTCCACAGGGGGACTTCCTGGTGGTGATGTTGAGCACCTTGGTGGGCATCCTGACGGGGCCCTTGACCTTGAGCTGCTTCTCATTGGCGCCCTTCACCAGATCCGAGCAGACTGCAAAACAAGACGCATCAGATCGGAGACGTACAAAGCGATAACGAACGGGGAGGAAGGGATCACCGGGGACCCACCCTTCTCGAGGTTCTTGACGGACTTGGAGGAGAGGATGATGCGGATGCGGTGCTGCACCTCCTGGGTGCCCTCGAACCCGAGCTTGCCCGACTTCATGGGCGGCGCATAGGCCAGCTCCGTCGCCATGGCTGGTGGTGGCGGGTGGGGAGGATGGGAGGAGGCCGCGGTGCTGCGGGCTAGGGTTGGGGAGGCGGCGGCGGCTGCGGCGCTGGGGGGTGGAGCTCGCTAGGTCGTGCGGCGTCGCCATCGATCTGAATCGGGGGATCGATGGGAAAGGACTAGGGGGAGGCGATGCAGAGGAAGTGGGAGTGGGAGTTAGGGTTTGGGGTGATGGGAGGAAGGAGCGGAGGGCGGGGGGTCACCGTGGTGTGCTGGGCGCCACCGGAGGACGCCGGATTCAGACGGGATCAGGTGCCGTAGGTGGCGGTGGCGGCGAGGAGTGGTGCGGGGGAGATGGATCGCGATGGATCTCCCTCCCTCGAGTTCTTCTCTCCCTTCTGGTGAGGGAAGGGGAGGGGCGAGAGGAGGAGGGTGTGGGGGAGGCCATGGACGGCGGTGAGCTCCGCCGGAGGGAGGTGGCGGCGGCGATCTGGAAGGGAGGAGGCGAGCTCTCGCTCTTCGGTCTGGATCGGGGAGAGGAAGAGAGAGAGGTGGCGGCGCGTGGAAGGGGATCGAGCGAGGAGAGTACTAGGGTTGGTTTGGGTTGGGCTGCTGAGACATTGGATCCGCCGGGTGTGGACGGTTCAGATTGGCTACAGTGGGGTGATCCGTGGGAAGAGTCCTGATTGGTTCGGAAAATCTGTGATTTAAAATAGTTTCCAAGTACTAAAAATAGAGGGATTTTGTGAAGCAGCTATCAAAAATATTTTGCAAAAGGGCACCACACAAATTTTCACTCAAGTTAGACCACATTTAATGGATGAGCACCAATTTGTATGCATTTCTGATCTTTCTAGCTATTTTAATCATTTTCCGAGTGGCAAAAATGAGTTTTTTTGTGAATGACCTACCAAATATTTGTTGCAAAATTGGACCACATCATTTTTCTAAAATATTAGACCATATTTAATGTACAATTGACCAAATGGTTGGGTGTCAAAAGCTTTTGATCCACCTCTCGTGAAAAAGACAAATTTCCGCCGATTCAGTAGGAAGCGGGTCAAATTTGAACTGCAGCTGCCTTATAGTTTGCTCTTTATTTTTTTCAAAAATCATTTCTAGGTACATAAGTATCTATTTAATCAGAGAAACGCCAAATTTTTTCCAAGATTCAACCACTAGCTAGGAACGGTCATGCCCGCCGTTTCGACCGCATTTTGAAATGGGCATGAAAAATTCAAAAAAAAAATCAAAAAATTGGAAAACCTTCGCATTGTGTCATTATATGTGACCAAGTTACCAGGAAAAATAATAAACTTGTAATACGGCAATTATTTTAAAAAAAGTGTTCTCAGAAATGAGCTATCATGTGCGAAGATTCATGGCTTTCAAGCCAAATGATCAATCTTATGGCCATATTCATGGCATAGTTTGTTCAAATGATCTCATATTGTGCACAAGGGTGCATCTTGGAATGGCAAACAATGTTTCCTAAGGAAGTTTTCATTTTCTTTGGACGAAAATTTCATTTTCCATTTTTCGAGTGCCCAAAATGAGTTTTTTTGTGAAGGACCTACCAAATATTTGTTGCAAAATTGGACCACATCATTTTTCTAAAATATTAGACCATATTTAATGTACAATGGACCAAATGGTTGGGTGTCAAAAGCTTTTGATCCACCTCTCGTGAAAAAGACAAATTTCCGCCGATTCAGTAGGAAGCGGGTCAAATTTGAACTGCAGCTGCCTTATAGTTTGCTCTTTATTTTTTTCAAAAATCATTTCTACGTACATAAGTATCTATTTAATCAGAGAAACGCCAAATTTTTTCCAAGATTCAACCACTAGCTAGGAACGGTCATGCCCGCCGTTTTGACTGCATTTTGAAATGGGCATGAAAAATTAAAAAAAAAATCAAAAAATTGGAAAACCTTCGCATTGTGTCATTATATGTGACCAAGTTACCAGGAAAAATAATAAACTTGTAATACGGCAATTATTTAAAAAAAAGTGTTCTCAGAAATGAGCTATCATGTGCGAATATTCATGGCTTTCAAGCCAAATGATCAATCTTATGGCCATATTCATGGCATAGTTTGTTCAAATGATCTTATATTGTGCACAAGGGTGCATCTTGGAATGGCAAACAATGTTTCGTAAGGAAGTTTTCATTTTCTTTGGACGAAAATTTCATTTTCCATTTTTCGAGCGCCCAAAATGAGTTTTTTTGTGAAGGACCTACCAAATATTTGTTGCAAAAATGGACCACATCATTTTTCTAAAATATTAGACCATATTTAATGTACAATTGACCAAATGGTTGGGTGTCAAAAGCTTTTGATCCACCTCTCGTGAAAAAGACAAATTTCCGCCGATTCAGTAGGAAGCGGGTCAAATTTGAACTGCAGCTGCCTTATAGTTTGCTCTTTATTTTTTCCAAAAATCATTTCTAGGTACATAAGTATCTATTTAATCATAGAAATGCCAAAAGTTTTCCAAGATTCAATCACTAGCTAGGAATGGTCATGCCCGCCGTTTTGACCGCATTTTGAAATGGGCATGAAAAATTCAAAAAAATCAAAAAATTGGAAAACTTTCGCATTGTGTCATTATATGTGGCCAAGTTACCAAGAAAAATAATAAACTTGTAATACGACAATTATTTTAAAAAAGTGTTCTCAGAAATGAGCTATCATGTGTGAAGATTCATGGCTTTCAAGCCAAATGATGAATCTTATGGCCACATTCATGGCATAGTTTGTTCAAATGATCTCATATTGTGCACAAAGGTGCATCTTGGAATGGAAAACAGTGTTGCCTAAGAGAGTTTTCATTTTCTTTGGACGAAAATTTCATTTTCCATTTTTTGAGTGCCCAAAATGAGTTTTTTTTGTGAAGCACCTACCAAATATTTGTTGCAAAATTGGACCACATAATTTTCCTAAAATATTAGACCATATTTAATGTACAATTGACCAAATGGTTGGGTGTCAAAAGCTTTTGATCCACCTCTCGTGAAAAAGACAAATTTCCGCCGATTCAGCAGGAAGCGGGTCAAATTTGATCTGCAGCTGCCTTATAGTTTGCTCTTTATTTTTTCCAAAAATCATTTCTAGGTACACAAGTATCTATTTCATCAGAGATACATGGTGTGGTGGCGAGACGTCGAGGTTTGGATGGTGGCCGAGGCCCCCAACTCCAGAGCGCGTAAACTGGCATGCCAGCCGCGTGGTCACCGCGTGACCGTGGCGTTGCCACGCGTTCTGGGCGGCCTAGGCATGTCTGGTGGGTTGGGCACTCCCCCGGTAGGTGTTAGGAAGAAGAATACAACAGAAGAATCTCACGAGGAGATTGAACTAAGCTCAAACATGAATTAGCAGCCAAGTGTTTGATTAGCGGTGGGGGAAATGCACATGGCCAATGGGCCTGAGTTTTGGCTGAGGATGATCATCTACTAAGGAGACTGTCTTGGCAAATTTGCAGCTCAAATGGAGGAGCCTAGGTGGCACTTGCTTTGCAAAGTACCACACTGGAAAGAAATATGGATGTTGAAGCTGGGCTCAAATGAATGAATGGATTGAGCTGACATTTTGTGGAGGGAAGTTATATAGGTAGGAACATGCCCTGGTAAAGTTTCAGCAATAATTAAGCAATATAAAATATAGTTGCTTCACAAACTGAAAATATGACCAGAATAAAAGATTGGATGATGAGCTCACATGGATTGCTGGATAGAACTCAAATTCTATGGAGAGTGATGATTTGAGCATATAGAATATTTGGAAAAATCTCAAATCATTTGGATAATCCTAGCTAGTACTTCCTTCACAAAGCTTCTCTCTGGATAGAAACTTTGGAAATTTTCTGAGGAAGATTTACTATGCAAATGGAGCTGAATATTGTCATGTGGCAATGATTTGAATATGGAAGAGTTCCCAAAAAGTTTGAGGGAAATAGGAGTGGACTAGATAGCACTTGCTTCGCAATGTGCCAATCTGGCCAGAAAATAGAAATTGAAGCTGGGCTCACATAGATGATTCGATTGAGCTGCAATTTGGATGAGGATGATAATTTGGGCATATGAACGCACTGTAAAAATTTCATACCATTTGGATAAATAAAAATGGTACTTCCTTCACAATGCTCTCCACTGAACAGAAAATTGGGAAACATATTGAGGGAAATTGGCTAAATTAAATGAGCTAAAATTTTGTGGAGGGAAGTTATATAGGTAGGAACATGCCCTGGTAAAGTTTCAGCAATAATTAAGCAATATAAAATATAGTTGCTTCACAAACTGAAAATATGACCAGAATAAAAGATTGGATGATGAGTTCACATGGATTGCTGGATAGATCTCAAATTTTATGGAGAATGATGATTTGAGAATATGGAATATTTAGAAAAATCTCAAATTATTTGGATAAACCTAGCTAGTACTTCCTTCACAAAGCTTCTCTCTGGATAGAAACTTTGGAAATTTTCTGAGGAAGATTTACTATGCAAATGGAGCTGAATATTGTCATGTGGCAATGATTTGTATATGGAAGAGTGTCCAAGAAGTTTGAGGGCAATAGGACTGGTCTAGATAGCACTTGCTTTGCAATGTGCCAATCTGGCCAGAAAATAGAAATTGAAGCTGGGCTCACATAGATGATTCGATTGAGCTGCAATTTGGATGAGGATGATAATTTGGGCATATGAACGCACTGTAAAACGTTCATACCATTTGGATAAATAAAAATGGTACTTCCTTCACAATGCTCTCCACTGAACAGAAAATTGGGAAAAATATTGAGGGAAATTGGCTAAATTAAATGAGCTAAAATTTTGTGGAGGGAGGTTCTATGGGCAGGGTCATGTCCTGGTAAATTTGCAGCAATTATAAAGTAATATCAAATATAGTTGCTTCCCAAACTGAAAATATTACTAGAAACAAAGATTGGATGGTGAGCTCACATGGATTTTTAGATGGGACTCAAATTTTGTGGAGAGCTATGATTTGGGCATATATAAGATGTGGCAAAAATACAACTCATTAGGATATGCCTAGCTAGTACTTTCTTCACAAAGCTTTTAGCTGAACAAAAACTTTGGAAATTTGCTGAGGAAGATTTACTAGGCAAATGGAGCTAAATTTTGTCATGAGGCAATGATTTGGATAGGAAATAGTGCCCAAAAATTTTGAGGGCAATCAAGAAAATATAAATAGCACTTCCTTCACAAAGTGCTGTTCTGAACAGAATAGGAAAATGAATATTCCTGAATTATTTTTGAACTAGGCAAGGAAGGTTTTTGACATATTTGAGGAAGATATTATCCAAAAAATTTATGAGAATTTTTTGGGAATTTTAGGAATGACAGAAATGTAGGCTGCTTCACAACCTAGGGCAAAAATTGACACATGGACATGACACATAGGCAAAACTGATGAGGTGGCGCCTAGTCATAGCAATGCACCACAATTTACAAGGCTATGACCATCTATATTGGTCGTGATCAGCTAGAAATAAGGCAGCGGACCAGTGCTGTCTGCTTTACGACCATTTCGTGTAAGGAAATTATGACCTTTCTGACCAAAATGGTCGTTATGGTTCAGGGTTTGGAGCCCCCCGAACAGCTTATGACCAATTGGTCTCAAATCGTCATAGATTTACGACCATTTCTTCCAGGGTCACTGACAGAAGGTCACAAGTTGACATATTTCTTGTAGTGCATGAAGATATAAATACTCAAGCATGCTAACAAGCAACCATGTCTTTCAAAATATCAACGCTAAAGAAAGTTATCCCTAGCCCATTATGCTCAATCATTGATCCATTCATGAAACACACTCAAAAATTAGCTACATCCAATGCACAAGTATGACAATAGTGCTCTCTAGTTGGTGCTTTTGTAAGAGAAGATGGAGACTCAAAAAATAAAAATTGCATAAAAGTAAATAGATAGGCCCTTCGCAGAGGGAAGCAGAGATTTGTCAAATGTTCCAGAGCTCAAAGCTTAAATTAGAGAGATAAAATTATTTTGAGAGGCATGCTTTTCCTGTCAATGAAAATGACCGAGAATTCCCAATATTTTCCATGGTAGACACATCATAGGCGGTTCCCAAACAGAAAGTAAAGTTTATTTCCTTTCCACCATTTCTTTCACAATCCATGGCTAGCCGTATCCACGGGTGCCCTCCAAACCAACACTTTCCAAGGAATTTTGTTGTTATTATTTTTGATTTCATTGTGGGACTGGGCATCCCTATTACCAGCCACTCTCTCGTGCAATGACAAGTGAATAAACACTCATCGTGAGAATAACACACCTGGCATGGAAAATAATGGCCACCACCTGCCGCTTCATGAGCGGTACGGGCACACAAAAAGGAAAATTATTTTGAAAATTAGAGTTGGCACACGGAAATTTGCTTGGAACGGCATTGAAATACTGCATATAAGTAGATATAGTGGACTCATTTGGCACAACTTGGGTTTAAGGAGTTTGGATGCACAAGCAGTATTTCCGCTTAGTACAAATGAAGGCTAGCAAATAGATTGAGAAGCAACCAACCAAAAAACAAAAACGGTCATAAACATGCATTGAACATAACTAACACCGAATAATGCACCATAAGTAGGATATAATTTCTTTGCATAACTATTGACTTAATGTGCATGCATAGGGAATCACAAACCTTAACACTAATATTCTTACTAAATCACAATTACTCACTAACATGACTCACATATTATCATTTCCATATCGCAAAACTATTGCAAGGAATCACACTTATCATATCCAATGGTCTATATGAAAGTTTTTATTATATCCCTCTTGAATATTCATCACTTTGGGATCAAATTCATATCTTGTGCAAATTACCATTACTATCATCAACTCTCAAAAAGATTTAAGTGAAGCATGAGAGTGCAAATATTTCTTCGAAATTTCAACCTTATCAATTCTCAAAATAATATAAGTGATGCATGAGAATTCATTTCTTCAAAATTTTAATCTTGTCAACTCTCAAAATAATATAAGTGAAGCATGAGAGTTCATTTCTTCAAAATTTTGATAAAACCATCTTTACAACTCAAAAAGTTATTTTGAGAGTTGACAAGATTAAAATTTTGAAGAAATGAACTCTCATGCTTCACTTATGTTATGGCAATCCTTATGGTAATTCCTATAATAATAATAGGATACCTTCTGATCTTGAAAGTAATATTAAAGAATTTATTAAAACTCAAAAAGTTTTCAACACTACGACAGAAGAAAAATTGACTAAACTTGATGATATGTCTAGGAGCATTGATAGAATTATTCATGATGTGGAAAATCTTAAGACTAAAATTTTGCCACCCAAAATTGATATTAGTGAATCAATTAAAGATTTATATGTCTCCATGGATGAGAGTAAGAAAAGAACCGCCATGCTAAGAGCTAAACGAGAATTTTTAGAAAAAGCGATTCCTCCAGATTTTTATCATAATAATGATGAGGATTTTAAAATGATTGGTGTTTCATCTATTGATTCTTTGTTTATCAAAATTAAACTTGATGAAAAGGGGACTGAAGAAGAGTCAACTTTATCTAAAGAGTGTCCCCATAATTCGGAGGGTGAAAATCTTGATAAGAAAATTGCTAAAAGTGGGTTTGGAGAGATAAAAACTTTAAATAGCGATGTGCCCACTCTCTTGGATTACAAACATTTTAATTATGATAATTGTTCTTTGATTGAGTGCATTTCTTTGTTACAATCCATGTTAAATTCACCCAACGCTTATGAGCAAAACAAGGCTTTTACTAAACATATAGTAGAAGCAATGATGAAAGCGTTAGAAGAAAAGCTTGAACTAGAGATTTCAATTCCTAGAAAATTATATGATGAATGGGAACCCACCATTAAAGTTAAAATTAAAAATTATGAGTGCAATGCTTTATGTGATTTGGGTGCTAGGGTTTCCACAATTCCAAAATCTCTATGTGATGTGCTAGGTTTTACCAATATAGATGAATGCTCTCTTAATTTGCATCTTGCGGATTCTACTATTAAAAAGCCTTTGGGAAGAATTAATGATGTGCTTATTCTTGCAAATAGAAATTATGTGCCCGTTGATTTTATTGTTCTTGATATTGAATGCAATTCTTCTTGCCCCATAATACTTGGTAGACCGTTCTTACGAACTATAGGTGCCATTATTGATATGAAAGAAGGGAATATAAATTTTCAGTTTCCATTAAAAAAGGGTATGGAACATTTCCCTAGGAAGAAAATTAAAGCACCATATGAATCCATTATGAGGGCCACTTATGGAATCAACTTGAAAGATGACAACACTTGAAATTATGCATTATGCCTAGCTAGGGGCATAAAACAATAGCGCTTGTTGGGAGGCAACCCAATGAATAAAATAATTTTTTGTTATAAGTTTCTGTTATTGTGTGTTTTCACTGTCATACTACTGGTATGATTGTGTTTTTGTGTTTTTAATTAGTGTTTGTGCCAAGTAAAGCCTTTGGGATGATTTGGAAGATAGTATAATTGATGCTGTTTGGAAACAGAAAGTTTTGCGTCCAGTGCTGGAATTTTGTTTTTTCACTGGAATATTAGAACCTTCTGATTTTTTTACACAATATTGATATATGAATTGCCCACGTCGTCCTATTTTTTCTGAATTTTTGGAGTTACAGAAGTATGACCATAATTCAGATTGCTACAGACTGTTCTGGTTTTGACAGATTCTGTTTTTGATGCACAACTTGCTTGTTTTGATGAATCTATGGATTGTATCGGGGGGTATAAGACATGGTGAAGTTAGAGTACAGTAGGTATAATGCAAAAATAAAATATGAATTGGTTTGCAATAGTACTTATAGTAGTGATCTATTTTGATATACTAACGGATCTCACGAAGGTTTTGTTGAGTTTTGTATGATTGAAGTTTTCAAGTTTTGGGTGAGATCACGATGGATGAAGGAATAAGGAGTAGCAAAAGCCTAAGCTTGGGGATGCTCGAGGCACCCCAAGGTAATATTCTAGGAAGACTCAAGCGTCTAAGCTTGGGGATGCCCCGGAAGGCATCCCCTCTTTCTTCTACCAACCATCGGTAATTTTACTTGGAGCTATATTTTTATTCGTCACATGATATGTGTTTTGCTTGGAGCGTCTTGTATTATATGAGTCTTTGCTTTGTTTGCTTTTTAGTTTGTCCCAATCATCTTTTCTGAACACACCTATCTTGAGAGAGCCACACGTTTATCATCATGATTTGTTAGAATACTCCATGTGCTTCACTTAATTTTTTTGAGGTAGGCAGTTGCTCTAGTGCTTCACTTAAATATTTTTGATCACGATGGTGGCTATATTTTGAAGAAATAAACTCTCATGCTTCACTTATATTATTTTGGGAGTTGATTAAAATTTTGAAGAAATGAATTCTCATGCTTCACTTATATTATTTTGAGAATTGACAAGATTAAAATTTTGAAGAAATGAATTCTCATGCTTCACTTATATTATTTTGAGAATTGTTAAGATTGAAATTTTGAAGAAATATTTGCACTCTCATGCTTCACTTAAATCTTTTTGAGAGTTGATAAAAGTAACGGTAATTTGCACAAGATATGAATTTAGTCCCAAAGTGATGAATATTCAAGAGGGATATAGATAAAAACTTTCATATAGATCGTTGGATATGACAAGTGTGATTCCTTGCAATAGTTTTGCGATATGGAGATGATGATATGTGAGTCATGTTAGTGAGTAATTGTGATTTAGTAAAAATATTAGTGTTAAGGTTTCTGATTCCCTATGCAAGCACGTTAAGTCAATAGTTATGCAATGAAATTATATCCTACTTATGGTGCATTATTCGGTGTTAGTTTTGTTCAATGCACGTTTATGACCATTTTGGTTTTTTGGTTGGTTGCTTCTCAATCTTTTGCTATCCTTCATTTGTACTAAGTGGAAATACTGCTTGTGCATCCAAAATCCTTAAACCCAGTTTTGCCATATGAGTCCACTATACCTACCTATATGCGGTATTTCAATGCCGTTCCAAGTGAATTTGCGTGTGCCAACTCTAAATTTCAACATAATTTTTCTGTTTTGTGTGCCCGTACCGCTCATGAAGTGGCAGGGGGTGGCCATTATTTTCCATGCTAGGTGTGTTATTCTCACGATGAGTGTTTATTCACTCGTCATTACACAAGAGAATGGTTGGTAATAGGGATGCCCAGTCCCGCATGAAATCAAAATTAATAACAACAAAATTCCTTGCAAAGTGATGGTATGGAGGGCACCCGTGGATACAGTTAGCCATGGATTGAGAAAGAAATGGTGGAAAGGAAATAAACTTTACTTTCTATTTGGGAACCACCTATGATGTGTCTAGCATGGAAAATATTGGGAATTCTCGGTCGTTTTCGTTGACAGGAAAAGCATGCCTCTCAAAATATTTTTATCTCTTTAATTTCAGCTTTCAGCTCTGGCACATTTGACAAATCTCTGATTCCCTTTGTGAAGGGCCTATCTATTTACTTTTATACAATTTTTATTTTTATTTGAGTCTCCATCTTCTCTTACAAAAGCACCAACTAGAGAGCACTGTTGTCATACTTGTGCATTGGATGTAGCTAATATTCGGGTGTGATTCATGAATGGATCAATGATTGAGCATAATGGGCTAGGGATAACTTTCTTTAGCGTTGATATTTTGAAAGATATGGTTGCTTGTTAGTATGCTTGAGTATCTATGTTTTCATGTCAAATTATAGACTATTGCTTTGAATCATACAAGTCCAATGTCCATGCTACAAAAGAAAAGAATATGAGATGAATATGATAGGCAGCATTCCACATCAAAAATTCTGTTTTTACCATTTACCTACTCGAGGACGAGCAGGAATTAAGCTTGGGGATCCTGATACGTCTCCAACGTATCTATAATTTTTGATTGTTCCATGCTGTTATAATATCAATCTTGGATGTTTTTATAATCATTTACAACAATTATATACCATTTTTGGAGACTAACCTATTAACTTAGTGCCCAGTGCCAGTTGTTGTTTTCTGCCCTATTTTTGTTTTACAGAAAATCAATACCAAATGAAGTCCAAATGCCACGAAACTTTTTGGAGCTTTTTTATTGGCCAAGATAAACACTAGAAGTTTCGGGAGGAGGCCAAAAGACCCTGGTGGGGCCCACGAGTGTAACACCCCAAAAATTTAACCATATTTTTATTAAATAAAAATTTGGCCAGAAATAAAACTTTGATTTATATTGGGTCTTTTATTATTTTCAGAGTCTTTTCTGTTTTCTGCTTTCCAAAATTATTCCGTCCATATAACAGTAGGAAATATTTTCATAATAAAATTTTGCCAAATATAATCTTTTTTATAGCATTTTCAATTCTTTAA
Source organism: Elymus sibiricus (assembly GCA_039707655.1). Taxonomy (NCBI): domain Eukaryota; kingdom Viridiplantae; phylum Streptophyta; class Magnoliopsida; order Poales; family Poaceae; genus Elymus; species Elymus sibiricus. The sequence goes on from CM077676.1 coordinate 315,651,588, forward strand.
TTGCCTCTGTTGCACTACAACTATTTTAAATAATTCTTTAAAAAATCTACAAAAATTATGAGGGGTCATGTGAGGCCTATAGATCACTTTTATGAAAAACCCACCATGGTCTTTTGGAAATTTTGAGCAAAACATCCTCTTTTCTTTTCTGGTCCAGATTTAGCTTTGAACTACAACCTCAATTTTTATTGCTCAAAAATTCTGAGATTATTCCACCTTATAGTCCTTACAACCAAACCCTTAAGTCCAGTAGATCAGCTCCAATTACCTCTTTTCAGTTCACCAAATTAATTCCCCAAGTTTGGATCCAGAACTGAATTTCTCCAAAACTTGCACTGGCAAGTTTTTCTTTTTGCCAAACCAACTCAACCATCATATCTACCATCTAAAGAGACACCATCCTGCCAAAATTCAAATCCAATAGAGCCACCTAGATCACCAAAGCATTCTATCAAGCACCTTGCATGCATGACAATTTTTTTTGCCTCTACCTAACCTATATTGCACACTTGGTCTTTTGGCGAAAACAGCATGTCCAACATCCTCACCATCCCTGTATGTGTCACCCTACCAAAAATCATCTTGGTTAGGTCACTGTAGGCCGCTCTGGCATTTCATCGAGCACTTCAAGTGCATATTCAGAGCGCGGCCAGGGTACTGGTATTGCAGGCATCGACATCGCCCTGGCGCCGTGCCTCTGCCGCCTCCCTCGCACGTGTCCCTCCTCTGCCAGCTTCACGGGCAAGCCACCGCCCTCGCCGACACCCTCGCTCGTCCCCTAGCGCCGACCACCGCCGCCCCCCACCGGCCTCAACCGCCGCAGTAAAGGCCGCCACCGCAATCCACTCGGGGACGGCACCGACCGGACCACCTGGTGCTTCTCGAGCTCATCCACACCGCACCAACCCCGCCGACCGCCTCACCTGCCCAACGACCTCGCCACCGTCCTCTTCTGCCATTAATGGCTGCCGCCACCTCGGCCACCTTCTGGAAGCCACCAACCGACCTCCTCCTCCCTATAAGAAGCCACCCCGAGCTCTTCCAACGAACCACCCCGCTCCCCTACTTCTCTGTGAGCTCCCCCGAGCAGCAAAGCAACCGGAAACGGTCATCTTCCCCGCCTCCAGTAGCCACGGCCGCCGCCGTTTTCCGGTTGATTCCGACGCCACCCGAGACTCCCACTCTCCACTCTCTGCACCAGAAGACCCCTCGCGGTCCCACAAACCCATTCCCCCACCCAATTTTGCTCGGGAGCCACCGTAGACAAAATCCCCAATTTGGTACCGCCGGAGTCTTCGGGAAGACCTCGCCGCCGGCGACCTCGTGCCTCCCTTCGGTCGTCTCCTACCTCCACGGGATCGCCAGGAGCTCCTGAGCACGTCGGTGTGCTCCTCTTCCGGAGCCGTGCCCCCAATCGCCGGCGAGGGTCGCCAGAAGCCTCGCCTCTGCCCGGTCAGAGGAGGGAGAAGACCGGTTTGACCAATGTCAAACCTGACCGAGGGGCCCCACTCGTCAGTGGCTGGGCCGCGTCGGGCTGTCTTAAGTGGAAGCGGATTTCTCTGAAGCCGTCTCCGCGCAAGGGAAAACGTATTCCCCGAATACGCCTCCGATGTCATCAACTCTCTCGCGCGGCCGAACGGCTGGGCCTGGCCCAGTGGCACCGCACGGCTAAACAGCGCTCAGGGCGCACTTCTACTCTTTTCTATTTTCCTTTTCCAGTAGATTTCTAATATTTCCACAGCAACCGTTTCAAATCCAAATTTGATGATTCAAATTTCTGAAGACTTATAAAATCATGCTCTATTAAATAAGATAGGGTGAACATTTTTCCTAAGCCTTGCTTATGTTGAATTAATTAAATAGTCCAATTCTTTAATTATTCCAGCTTAGAAATCCCCTAGGAAAATCATCTGATCTCCAAATCATTTGATTCTTTTTTTGAAATTCATTATTCTTCCTCTAGTTTATTTTAGTATTTATTTCAAAATTTTCCAAACAACTTTTTAGCACTGTTTTACTTTATGTGGTAATTGCAATATTTTTGAAAATAGGAAATGGAGGGAAGATAAAATTTTCAAAGTCTTGGAGTGCACCAAATATTTCTGCATGATCAAGGCAAGCATCTTGAACACTTGATATGGTGATTGCATGGTTAAATGTTTGCAAGAATAATTGAATCATGCATATGTTGAATTCAAATAAAATTTGCATGCATGTAGTATTGGCATGTTTCCTCGTACCGTGCAACGTGTGCTTGTCATGACTAACTTGCAGGAGCAGGTATAAGAGAAATATCGTTACCGGCAGAAGGGTGATCACGTTGGAGCGTGATCATGCCTTGTTGGTTATGCATGTTGGGACATGCAAGGGGCTGTGGCCCTGTTATTGGTGTTACTGTTGAAAGGACACTTTATCGTGCTAACCACTGTAGGAAAACTTAAACGTCCTGAGTCGACCGTAGATCGATTCTTGTTCCGGTAACCCCCATACTTGATCCGTGCTGCCACTTGTCCCTGCCACAGGTAGGGTATGGTTCAGTAAGTTGTTAACCCCTTTCCTGCACACACCGTACAGAGGAGCCATAGTGAAAGATACCATTGGCCCATGGTAGGCATGTCACTTGGTGAGGGGGCATGGGTGTCTCCGGTTGTAGCCGGAGAGGGGTAGCACCCCTGTTTGCGCGCCGATATAAATATTGTGATCCCATGCTATTCAAGATTGTAGTCTCCCCGTCTTAGAGTTTATCTTGAACGATGCCTTGGGTGATTCCTGGCATCAGGAAAGTTAATCTGGTGTGTGCTGGTCAGGCATGTTTTCAACCCAAAGACCATAATTGGAATTAGTCAGCGTCTCGGTGCTGACTAAAGAAATCCTTTACTTGTGGGTAAAGAGTACACCCTCTGCAGAGTTATACCTATTCGAATAGCCGTGTCCACGGTTAAGGACTACAGTCTGGGTTGGTCAAGTGTCGGTCTTAGTGTCGGTCTCCGGAGGAAAATAATTAAAATTGAGCATGATTTATTTTGCAGAATGATTATTGCCACTACTGACGCTATCATGAATATTATTGTTGTCATGAATATTATTGTTATTATTATGGACTAACCATTTCTCTTATTTTTATTTTCTGAGTATCTCGTGGGCTGGCTAGACTACCTGGATACTCATTTATTTTCAAGACCTCTCGTGGCGTCGCTTGAGTTCTTGGGCGGTCCTGTCTCGCCCGATTCTCTTTTAGACACCCGTTTGGCATTTCTTTTCAAGACCTGTCGTGGCGTCGCTTGAGTTCTCGGGCGGTCCTATCTCGCCCGATTCTCTTTTAGACACCCATTTGGCATTTCTTTTCAAGACCTCTTGTGGAGTCGCTTGAGGTTCTCGGGCGGTCCTGTCTCACCCGATTCTCTTTTAGTCACCCGTTTGGCATTTCTCTTGGATTCTCGGGCGGTCCTGTCTCGCCCGATTATCCCCTTTTAACTTTCTTGGTTTGTCACTAACATTTTATATACTCATTATTTCTGCACATGCTAATATTTATCATGCCATGCTTTAATTTCATTCAGCATATGCATATAGTTAACCCATCATGATCATATGCATTCGGTATATCTTTTGTTCATTATGTTTGCGAGTACATTCAAACGTACTCACAGGCTTGTCCCTGGCTATTTAATTGGCCAGGTCAGGATTTCAACGAGGAGTACCACAACGACGTCCATGCGGAGCCTAGGATAGCAGCCACGCGGGATAGGAATGATCCCGGTCAGCCGTTCCTGTGGGAATGGAGCCCCATCGACGTTGGAGAACCACGTGTCGCTTCCGTCATCCTCACTAGAATTCATTGTTGTATCATTTGACCTTTATGGTCTTGTATCCAATTCTTGTAATTGCTTGGTAATCTGTAACAAGGACGTGTCCACCAGTAACAGTGATCCTGGGCTGGTGACGACACGAGGGGTTAATTTCTGGGATATCATGTCCCAGAAATCTGGCCCCGACAGCCTTGGTATCAGAGCCAGGCTGACCACTGGCTAATCTTATCCTAGCCTAGTCACTATCCTTAGGTTTCCACACCGTCCAAATCTTTTCCTGTCCGTAGCCAAGCCCATCTCATCCGATAAGTCTGCACAGTAGCCAGCCGACACCTTTTGGCAGTCGGTGCCCAACCTACCGGCCCTGTCCATAGGCCGTGTGCCTGTGGCCGACACCTGAGTTGTCCCATCCACAAGCGTGCAATGGAAGATTCCACCGACCTATAAAGGAAGCCTGCACATCACAGCCTCACTCTCAGTTCTATATCCAACCACTAAGATGCCTGGACCCATCGTTCACAACGAGACCACCGCAACCGAGCTTGGTGACTTTGTGGTCATCCTCGCCAATCTCACCCGTCATGCTTTCGGCATCGAAGAGCCGCCTGCGTATGTTTTGTACCAGGAGCACATGAGTGATGCCATCCACCACTTCTGGGCCATGGTGCACGTCTACGGGAGGGGCACCTCATCAGAATGCCCCTACCGGTTCACCGGGAGGACGACCTCTGACGAGCCCCAAGCCATCCAACTTGCAGCCCGAGAGGCTGTAGTTCAACTCCGGCATCTGTCGCCGAGAGTTAACATCCGCCCCTTCTACTACTACCCTAGCCATGAAGGCTATGGTAGCCCGACCCAGGTTGCCAACAGAGACCATGAGTCGGATCCTGCCCTGGTGCATCTGGTGCGCTACCTAAGAGCGCAAGAGGCACTATTCGATCAGGTCACCCTTGATCTGATTGCAACCCGCAGGACGCTCGCTCTCCTGACCCCGGTGAGAAGTGAAGCTGCACCAGCCACCGACACCCCGATAGTGCTGCTTGGGAGGCCTGTTGAGCCCCCAAGTTCCGCCCCTGTTATCTTCCCGGGCAATGCCTTCGTCTCCCCCGGGGAACTCCGTCGTCTCTTGGAGACCCACTCCAACGGGACGGTGACCTCGACACCCCGCGAAGGGCACCACCGCTACCCCAGCCCTGTAGCTCCCCATCCGACCCCGGTTAACTCCGACACCGAAGCACACGGAGAGGCCTCGACATCTACAAGACGCGCCCGGCTAGATGTCGATGAGGTGGACTGAGTCCACCAGTATTGTTGTAGAGCCTTAGTGGCCCAGTTACCCCGTATTTCCATAGTAGCAGTTGTATGATGTAGTAAATTTGTAAACCACTTGTGTGCCAACGGTAGTATGTGTGCCCTGGCATAAATTTTTGACGTCTGGTGACTGAGTAAATTCTGGACGTGACTGCCGAACCCCCCCCCCCCTAACCGACACGCACAGTAATACGTCACATTCCTTGTTGGGATCGAGGTCTGAGATTTTGACTCAGACAACCCTACGCCGGAGCCGATACACAAGTCGTACTGGCGCAGCTTCATGTCTCCTCACCTCGAGCATTCTATAATTGGCCATATCCGCAAACCACACCAGCCATCATCACCTCGAGCACTGCTTTTCCCCATCCACCCACCGATGTCTCACCCCGGAGTCTACCTGAGGACCCCCGATGCAAGCCCTGGTAGTTTTGTTAGGATTTTGTGGGAGTTTACCTAGAATACCCTTGGTTCCATCCACCCACCCCAGTATGAGCTGTACAAGATGAGGATCACCTCTAATTGCTCGAAATACTGGGCAGTTGTGCACATCCCACCAGCAGATTTGAACCAAGGCCCTCCATATGTTATCTTCATCGGGAGATCCATGCCAACCTCAGGCATGGCCATTGAGTCTGCTGCTTACGAAGCAATTACCCGTCTTCGATCCGTGGTACCCTGTGCCAATGGAAGGGAATATTGCTATTTTCTGAGCCGCGCAGTGTGGCACCCCGGCTCAGATAACCGGTTTACCAGTGTTTCCAACCCAGAGATCATGTCTTCTAGAAACACACAACAACTTGGAACAGAACTGAACTGATCTTTATTGATATATCTCGGGTACAAGCTCATAATTTACATCGATAGCGAGGCCAGGAGCACATCATGTGCTATGACAATATCTAAATTATTTATGGAACACATCAGGGCCTAGACACTACTAGGTGATTCTACGGCGTAGCGGAACATAGCGTGGAAAACTCCATCCACAGGGACACTGCTGGGACACGACCTAGTTAGCGTAGCACGAACCATCGGGACCTCCGTCCATGGCTTCTCCTGCATCTGGCATGATACGCCAGGTGAGTACTTGGAATGTACTCGCAAGCTCACAGCAACCATAACAATGCAGCAAACAACAGCATGGCAATTAACATGCTAAGTGTTTAAGTGGCTTACTTACTGTTACCAAATACCAACTTACTCTCTTCTGGGTTGTCCCACAACCCTCGAGATACTCATGATCCAACGAGTACTCCCGAACATAAGACAAGTTCTTCCATCATTATTATCATTATTGCGGTTGACCACTCAGTGTGACCTAGTGCGGACTGTCCAATACCGTGGACGCGGCTATTCGAATAGATTCTTACACTCTGCAGAGGTTGCGCACTTTACCCACATCATGGAGCTCCTTGTCCCGTACCTCGGTACACTTCCCTCTTGGGTGGACCGGTGCTGCTCCAACGAAACCTGCCTAACCCGTGATTCTTCCATCGTACCACCGATAATCATACCCTCCCAGGGTCATGTCCTGGGTGGCGCCTGTGTCACCTCGTGACACCTGCCACCGTCGTGGCCAACTAAACTGTCCCAAACGGGGACGCCGACAAAATAACTCAACTGGGCTCACAGGATTATCGTCGCCTACCTGATCAGGGCAGCATGCACGCATAACCCTCCCTATTTTGCTGGTACCGACAAAAGAGCACGCAGTCAGACCAAGTCAAGGCCGTCCTATACCGACAGATATGGCTGCACGGATAAGTCCGGGGCGGTGGCACTTGATCAACCAATTAGGTTTAGTTTTGATAAGTACTTAACAAGCATGGTTATGTATAATGAATAACTTAACATGGCAGTAGCTATGCATCAAAGTAATTTACTATGAATTATCACATACTAAGATAATGCAAAAAAATTCAATTATATAACCAACACTATTGAAATGCTCCATGCAATGGATGATGTGGCTTGCCTTGCTCTGTTGGGTTGTCCACAAACTCCTGGGCTTCAAAACCAAAAGGACTTTCCTCTGAAAATGTTTTAAAAAGGCAAAGGAAAATGTCACATAACACATTTCTGTTCACCAGACATTTTATGAGCATGAGAAAAATACCAAAATTTACCAGAAAATAGAGGGGCTCAAGACAAACCCAATGCAAAAAGAATCAATTGATTTGGACTTATGGATAAAAAGTTATGAAGGGTCAAAATTCCTGGTCAAATCTGAATTAAAAACAGAAAATAGAAAAATCAGTAGAGGGCCACGTCGAAGGCGTAAAGTGGAGGGGCGTCTCCACTTACCGCTTCGGCGCGCGCGGGTGAGCCACTGACGTGCGGGCCCCGCTGTCAGATTTGAAAGGGGAGAGAGAGAGGACAGAGTGCTGCGGCTCTCCGGCGATGGTCGCCGGCGATGCAGACGGCGGCGAGGTCCGGCGACTACGGGGATGGGATGAACTCACGGAGACGAACACGTACGTACCCGTGGCTTGGCGAGAGATGGACGGACGACGTCGTCCCCTTCCTCTCCGGCGGCGGCAGCTCTCGGGTGTCGCCGGAGACGGCGATTCCGGCAAGGTTTCGACCAGGGAAGAGCTCGGGCGGGGTCAGGAGAGTGTGTGGAGCTCGAGGGTGGAGTCAGTGGAGGCTGGGGTGGAGTGGAACGGCGAGGTGGCAGAGCTCAGGTAGCGGCGGATCGCCAGCGAGATGCGAGGCTTGAGGGCCTCTCGGCCTTGGCTCGTTGCTTGGGAGCTCGATTGGGAGTGGGTGGAGTGCGATGAGGAGCTAGGAGGGCTGGGCGCGGCCTTTTATAGGCGGGGTGGAGCTCTTTGGAACGAGCGAGGCCACGGCCATGTTTCCGGCGCAAGGACGCCGCGCTGGCTGGCTTGGCACGGGCGACGGGATAGGAGAGGGCAGGAGGAGTAAATGCGGCAGTGGCGGCTTGCTGGGGAAGACGATGGCCAACACACGGGTGCCACAGTGCCCGTGTGCAGTGGCGGCCGCCAGGAGCGATTCCGGCGAGGGAAGCACTCCAGAAGGGCCAGGTGGTTGGAGGAGAGGTTGTCGGCGAGCTGAGACAAGGCACGGCCACACGGGGCAGCCGGATGCATCACATCAGACGCGGGCGCGGTGCAGAGCGCGCGCATTGGCATGTCAATGCCGTGCTCACCACGGGTACTGGCATCTGGAAGCCACGCAAGTCTGGCGCATCTTGTCCAACACGTTGACCCTCGATCACTTAGTCCCCCTGTGCCCCCGGTTTGGCTAGATACACTCTGATTCGAAGGGTAGCTTCAGCTATAGTTTCTGACAGAAACTTTGGGAGAGCTCTAGAGGAGAGATGAGCTGGAGATGAAGCCAGTAGAGATGTCTGGGATGATCTACTTTGGAAGAACTACAAGCTGGTCAAATTTGAGAGATTTTCATCAAGATTTGAATGTGGTTCATGTATAACTGCTGTTACTGGTCCAAAAGCAAGATGAGATTGTAGCACTCATATGGTTGATCTTCTGGAGCTGGAATTTGGTGTGTGAGGGTTATTTGGTGGATAGAAGATGTCATAAAAATTTCAGCTCAATTGAATACCTCTAGCTGGTACTTCCTTCACAGAGGTTCAAAATGAGCAGAAACTTGGCAGAATATTGCTGCTGAAAATTTGTACTGGACAAGATGATATTTTTGGATATTGTGGCAAGATAGGTTCCCTAGTATCTCAGGGAATTATCTATGCATTTTCTGAGCTGGGAAAATATGGGTTGCTTCACAAAAAGCCAGTACTGTCCAGAAGATAAATGGAGTTTTCTGGACAAAATTTTATACTGGACCATGAAATGTTTTTGAAGATTGTGGGAGTAGATGATGACAAGAAGGTGTGGTATTAATTTGGGATTTTTCTGATCATCAGAACTATAGGTTGCTTCATAACCCATAGTGATGACAGATTTTCCCAGAGGAAGAAAATGAATTATTGGGAAAGATTGAGAATTGAAATTTGATCCAGTAGGTGTGTGGCAAGATTTTGGCAAGATGATGAGGGCTTTGGATCACTGAGAGGAAGGTTCAAGAGGTTCCTAAGTCCAAAGTCAACTGAAAAGATTCAAAAAACCATCCGAATTGCAAATAAAGCCAGAAAGATTTTGAAAAAAAAGTTGCCAAAAACCAGGGTGTCACAAACCTACCCCCATTAGAATGAATCTCGTCCTCGAGATTCGGTTGCTCAGGGAACAAGTGTGGATATGCTGATCTCAGAAAATCCTCTGTTTCCCAAGTAGCTTCTTCCTCAGTGTGATGATCCCACAATACTTTGTAAAATTTAATTATCTTGCTCCTGGTAGTCCTTTCCATCTCATCCAAGATTCTGACAGGTTTTTCCTCATAGGTCAAATCCTTAGTTAGCTCTAGCTCACTCATATCTGCCTGCTTGATCGGGGGTGCAATGCACTTTCTTAACTGTGATATGTGGAAGACATCGTGAACGTCAGACAACTCTAGTGGTAACTCCAGCTGATATGCCACTCTGCCTCTTCTAGCCATTACTGGAAAGGGACCAATATATTTTGGTGCAAGCTTTCCTCGGGTGTGAAACCTCTTTATTCCTTCCATGGGGGTAACTCGGAGATAAGCATATTCTCCGGGCTCAAAAGTTACTTCTCGATGCTTCGGATCATAATAACTCTTTTGACGGGACTTGGCTGCTCGAAGACATTCCTGAATATCCTTGACTTGTTTCTCAGCCTCGAGCATCGAATCCATGCCGAAGATACGGCTGTCTCCTGTCTGAGACCAATTTAAAGGAGTACGACACTTTCATCCATACAGAGCTTCAAATGTTGACATCTTGAGACTCGACTGATAACTGTTATTGTAGGAGAATTCTGCATAGGGTAGACTATCCTCCCATTTTGGGTCCATAGGTGAGAGCACAAGACCGAAGCATATCTTCCAATATCTGGTTCACATGTTCGATCTGTCCATCTGTCTGTGGATGATATGCCGTACTATGCTTTAGCACGGTTCCCAGGGCTTGGTGCAATCGTAGCCAGAATGCTGAAGTGAACAAGGAGCCTCTATCCGATGTGATAGATTTGGGTACTCCGTGAAGGCTCACTATCCGGGACATGTAGAGCTGTGCAAGCTGATTAGCTTTGAAAGTGGTCTTTACCGGAATAAAGTGAGCCACTTTTGTAAGTATATCCACGATGACCCGGATAGCATCATGGCCTCTTGTTGACTTGGGTAGTCAAACAATGAAGTCCATGCATATGTCATCCCATTTCCACTGGGGAACTGATAGAGGTTGCAGTAATCCAATGGGTTTCTGGTGTTCAGCCTTGACTCTATTGCAGATGTCACAATAGGCGACATAGTATGCAATGTCTCTTCGCATTCCTGGCCACCAAAAGGTTTCTCGCAAGTCCTGGTACATTTTTGTTCCTCCCGGATGGATGGAGTAGGCAGATTCATGTGCCTCTCTAAGTATTTGCCGTCTCAGGTTCTCTTGATCAGGCACGCATATTCGGTTCTGAAACCATAAGGTGCCTTGGTCATCAATATGGAAGGACTTGGCCTTTCCTTGCGTAATGTGCTCCTTGATCTCTTGTATACCTTTATCTGATTTCTGAGCTGCCTTAATTTTTTCCATAAGTGTTGGAATGATTTCCAAGGTATCCGGGCTAATTGGGCCGCATAGCACCATATTTAGCTTGGCAAACTCTTCTTGTAGCCTTGGATGGATACCCTCAGTTAATGCATTCAATATGCCTGGTTTTCTACTGAGAGCATCTGCAACCACATTGGCTTTTCCCGGATGGTAATTGATTCCAATGTCATAGTCCTTGACCAGTTCAAGCCATCTTCTCTGTCTGAGATTAAGATCAGGTTGGGTGAAAATATACTTGAGACTCTTATGGTCTGTGTATATTTCACATCGCTGCCCAATGAGGTAATGCCTCCAAATCTTTAATGCATGAATCACGGCTGCTAATTCCAAATCATGAGTGGGATAGTTCTCTTCATGGGGTCGTAGCTGTCTGGATGCATATGCTACCACCTTTCCTTCTTGCATTAGAACGCAGCCGATTCCACGCCTGGAAGCATCGCAATATATATCAAAGCTCTTGTGGATGTCTAGAAGAACTAAGACAGGGGCCGTAGTTAGCCTCATCTTTAATTCCATGAAACTGCTATCACATTCTTTCGTCCAGGCAAATTTGTGGTTCTTTTTCAGCAATTCTGTCAATGGCTTGGCTATTTTTGAGAAGCCTTCAATGAAGCGACGGTAATAGCCTGCCAATCCCAGAAAATTGCGGACTTCCGTTACTGTGGCTGGTGTCTTCCAGTGTAATACCACGGTCACTTTGCTGGGGTCGACGGCCACACCTTGTTCTGACAGAACATGTCCCAGAAATCCCACCTCTCTTAGCCAAAATTCACATTTACTGAATTTGGCATACAAGCGATGGGTCCTTAGTCTTTCCAGGACAGTACGGAGGTGTTGCGTGTGCTCTTCTTCATCTTTCGAATAGATAAGAATATCATTGATGAAGACTACCACAAATTTGTCCAAGAAATCCATGAAGACCTTATTCATCATGCTCATGAAATAGGCTGGAGCATTTGTCAGCCCAAATGACATGACTGTAAATTCATACATACCATATCTAGTAGTGAAGGCTGTCTTGGGGATATCCTCCTTCCTGATTTTTAACTGATGATACCCCGTTCGGAGATCAATCTTCGAGAATACCCGGGCCCCGTTCAACTGGTCGAACAAATCATCAATGCGGGGGAGCGGATATTTATTTTTAATGGTAACCTCATTCAGTTGGCGGTAGTCCACGCACATCCGTAGGCTGCCATCCTTCTTCTTAACAAACAGCACAGGTGACCCCCATGGCGAGGTGCTTGGACGAATATACCCTTTTTGCAATAATTCATCCAACTGTTTCTTTAGTTCCACCAGCTCTGGGGAAGGCCTGCGGTAGTACTTCTTATAGATAGGAGCGGTTCCGGGAACAACATCAATAGCGAACTCTAGTTCCCGATCAGGTGGCATTCCTGGTAATTTTTCCGGGAATACGTCTAGAAATTCACTGACTACTGGAATTAAATGTATATCTGTAGCTGTGGCTTTGAATGCCATTCCTTTCTTTGACATCATTCTGCTAGCAGTGAATTGCACTGTTTGGCCTGCCGGGTTAACCAGTGTCACCGTCCTGGTGGCACAGTTGATACACACCTGATGTGGTACCAACCAATCCATTCCCAATATTATATCCAGTCCAGGGGATTCAATGGCAACAAGAGTAGCTGGAAACTTGACGCCATGTATCAAAATTTCTAGATCCTTGTATATCACATTTGTTCTGAGCATGGAACCAGGGGATTGTACCACCATAATTTTGTAGAGAGGGAGAAAATTTGTGCAAGGTGGCAAAACTCCGCGAAATAAACGAATGAGAAGCCCCAGAATCAAATAAAATTATTGTAGGTATGTCGTTAACAGAAAACATACCAAGAACCACGTCTGGTGCTTCGCGGGCTTCCTCAGCGGAGATATGATGGACTTGGCTGCGATAGAAGTTCGGATTGGTGCGGCGTCCAACATTGTTGACTTGTGGCTTGTAATCGGATGATGGCTTCCCATTTCTTGCGGGGCACTGCTTGGAGTAATGCCCGCTCTGGCCACAAGTAAAGCATGTGTTGTTGCGACGGCAGTCCTCCAGTACTGGTTGTTTGCCGAAGGTCTTGTCCTGGCTGACGGGCTTACTGTTGTTGTTGCCATTGTTCCAGGCAGGCCTGTATTAAGATGCACCTGGTTGCCAGATGCGTGGCTTCTGCGCAAACTGCTCACAGTTGTCCTTCTTGGGTTCAAACTTCCGCTTGCGATCATCATATCCTGACTTATGCTCTCGTTCAGCTATGAAAGCCTTGTTCACCAAAGTCTGGAAGTCAGGAAAGTCAAGCATACATAGCTGACAGCGGAGGGTATGATTGAGTCCTCCTAGGAATCGATCAATCTTTCTTTCTTCTGTGGATACGTCATGGGTAGAGTACCGTGCCAGATTATTGAACTTATTCAGATACTCACCCACTGACATGTTCCCTTGAGTGAGGGCTAGAAATTCCCTCTGCTTCACCTTCATTATGCCGGTAGGAATATGATACTTGCGGAATACTTCCTTGAACTTTTCCCAAGAAATATCTTCCCCAGAAGGCCACATTATTTTTGTATTATCCCACCATATAGCTGCTGGTCCCTCCAGGTACTGAGTAACAAAAGGAAACTTGTCTGACTCATCACAGCGGGCTATGTCCAACTTCTTTTCCATGGTCCTCAGCCAGTCATCAGCTTCCATAGGATCCACAGCTTGACCAAAACTGGGTGGCTTGGTCCGCTGAAAATCAGATAATTTAGAATGTGTCCCATTGTTGTGATTCTGACCCACCATAGTTTGCATACTTTTCAGAAATTCCATGAGATCTTGATTTCTTTTCTCCTCAAACATTCTTATGATCTGATCAGTGGTCGGTGACTGTGGTGGTGGAGGTGGTAAATCTTCTGGTGACTGTCCTGCTTGTCTGGCGGATCGACGAACGGGAGTTCCATCGCCGCCTTGGTTACTACACCTCTTCATCCTAAATTTGTTCCCATTGCAAAATACCGAATCGATGAGCAACATCCATAAGGGAAAGCATGATAGTGTGACACCATAAAAAGAAGCCAAAATAAAATAAAAAGGAGAACAACATAATTATACAAGGCAACCCAACATCATACATGACAAGCTAGTAGGGGGATTATCATGACTGGACTGCTCATACGGCAGTTGACACATGCAGAGGTGCTATGATGCATGCACTGAAACTCAAGCCTCCACTCGAGTAGCGCGGGTGGCACGAACACTGGCAAACTGAAGACTCCTCGTCGTCTGATCCTGTCTCGGAATCTGAGCTGATGATGTGAATCTCGGCCTCCGGATCAAAGGTAACACGGCGACGCTGACGAGAAGGTTCTCCCTCTGAAGGAGAAGAAGCACGACGCCGCAGCATCAGAGCAGCTGGAGTAGCTAGGAGTGAGGCCCACTCTGCCGGGGTCTCACGTCGGCTACCAGACGAAAAGCTTGGCGGTCCGAACGAGCTAGAAGGAGTCTCAGAAGGTGGAACGGGTGGAGTATACACGGGTGAAAACGGAGGTGGAGGAGGAGACTGTGCTGTCATAACAGCTACAAGTGCCTCGCGGGCATGCGTCAGCTCCTCCGCTAGAGAAGTGATCATACGGTAACTGGCGTTCAGATAACGAGATAAAACACCAGTAGCACGATCACTTGCCGGGTCAATAGGTGCGAAAAGGACTCACCCTGTCGTGGGTGACAGGGTGGGGTAGTGAAAGAAACTTGGATGAGTCTGCATCTTGACCTCGTGGAAGCGCAGGTCGGTGAGAGCCTCCATTGCAGCAAACTGGATCGCCAGCTCCGGAGTAGAAGCAGTTCCGCCCTTGGAGGAGCGGGATTAGCTACCAATGTCCAAACTCGCAGTAAGAAAGGCCTCCACGTGATACTCGTACACTGAACCAGCAAGCTTCTCTCAGAACACCTGGTACACTGGGTCTTCGCCGTTGGGATACAGCCGAAGCCAGACACTACGAAGCAGTACTGGAAAAGTGAACGGTGCCGGCTCATGATTGTAGTGGTACGGAACTAGTGCCATCTGCAATCACAAGGCCAACGGTTAGCACAATAAAAGCTATATGCATGCCATGCAGCAATCAGATGCAACAAGCAAGACACAACCCAAGACTCTAAACTAATTGTGGTTCTAGCGCAGGGTTAACTAGGGTGTCCTACAGTCAGCCTGGCTCTGATACCAAGTGTTGTGGCACCCCGGCTCAGAGAACCGGTTTACCAGTGTTTCCAACCCAGAGATCATTTCTTCTGGAAACACACAACAACTTGGAACAGAACTGAACTGATCTTTATTGATATATCTTGGGTACAAACTCATAATTTACATCGATAGCGAGGCCAGGAGCACATCATGTGCTATGACAATATCTACATTATTTATGGAACACAACAGGGCCTCGATACTACTAGGTGATTCTACGGTGTAGCGGAACATAGCACGGAAAAGTCCATCAACAGGGACACTGCTGGGACACGGCCAAGTTAGCGTAGCACGAACCATCGGGACCTCCGTCCACGGCTTCTCCTGCATCTGGCATGATACGCCAGGTGAGTACTTGGAATGTACTCGCAAGCTCACAGCAACCATAACAATGCAGCAAACAACAGCATGGCAATTAACATGCTAAGTGCTTAAGTGGCTTACTTACTGTTACCAAATACCAACTTACTCTCTTCTGGGTTGTCCCACAACCCTCGAGATACTCATGATCCAACAAGTACTCCCGAACATAAGACAAGATCTTCCATCATTATTATCATTATTGCGGTTGACCACTCAGTATGACCTAGTGCGGACTGTCCAATACCGTGGACGCGGCTATTCGAATAGATTCTTACACTCTGCAGAGGTTGCGCACTTTACCCACATCATGGAGCTCCTTGTCCCGTACCTCGGTACACTTCCCTCTTGGGTGGACCGATGCTGCTCCAACAAAACATGCCTAACCCGTGACTCTTCCATTGTACCACCGACAATCATACCCTCCCAGGGTCATGTCCAGGGTGGCCCCTGTGTCACCCCGTGACACCTGCCACCGTCGTGGCCAACTAAACTGTCCCAAACAGGGACGCCGGCAAAATAACTCAACTGGGCTCACAGGATTATTGTCGCCTACCTGATCAGGGCAGCACGCACGCATAACCCTCCCTATTTTGGTGGTACCGACAAAAGAGCATGCAGTTAGACCAAGTCAAGGCCGTCCCATACCGGCAGATGTGGCAGCACGGACAAGTCCGGGTCGGTGGCACTTGATCAACCAATTAGGTTTAGTTTTGATAAGTACTTAACAAGCATGGTTATGTATCATGAATAACTTAACATGGCAGTAGCTATGCATCAAAGTAATTTACTATGAATTATCACATACTAAGATAATGCAAATAATTCAATTATATAACCAACACTATTGAAATGCTCCATGCAATGGATGATGTGGCTTGCCTTGCTCTGTTGGGTTGTCCACAAACTCCTGGGCTTCAAAACCAAAAGGACTTTCCTCTGAAAATGTTTAGAAAGGCAAAGGAAAATGTCACATAACACATTTCTGTTCACCAGAAATTCTGTGAGCATGAGAAAAATACCAAAATTTACCAGAAAATAGAGGGGCTCAAGACAAACCCAATGCGAAAAGAATCAATTGATTTGGACTTATGGATAAAAAGTTATGAAGGGTCAAAGTTCCTGGTCAAATCTGAATTAAAAATAGAAAATAGAAAAATCAGCAGAGGGCCACGTCGAAGGCGTAAAGTGGAGGGGCGTCTCCACTTACCGCTTCGACGCGCGCGGGTGAGTCGCTGAAGTGCGGGCCCTGCTGTCAGATTTGAAAGGGGAGAGAGAGAGGACAGAGCGCTGCGGCTCTCCGGCGATGGTCGCTGGCGATGCAGACGGCGGCGAGGTCCGGCGACTACGGGGATGGGACGAGCTCACGGCGATGAACACGTACGTACCCGTGGCTTGGCGAGAGATGGACGGACGACGTCGTCCCCTTCCTCTCCGGCGGAGGCAGCTCTCGGGTGTCGCCGGAGACGGCGATTCCGGCAAGGTTTCGACCAGGGAAGAGCTCGGGCGGGGTCCGGAGAGTGTGTGGAGCTCGCGGGTGGAGTCAGTGGAGGCTGGGGTGGAGTGGAACGGCGAGGTGGCAGAGCTCGGGTGGCGGCGGATCGCCGGCGAGATGCGAGGCCAGAGGGCCTCTCGTCCTTGGCTCGTTGCTTGGGAGCTCGATTGGGAGTGGGTGGAGTGCGATGAGGAGCTAGGAGGGCTGGGCACGGCCTTTTATAGGCGGGGTGGAGCTCTCTGGAAAGGGAGAGGCCACGGCCACGTCGCCGGCGCAAGGAGAGGGCAGGAGGAGTAAATGCGGTAGTGGCGGCTTGCGGACGAAGACGACGGTCAATAGGGCCACTGTGCCCGCATGGGTGCCACAGTGCCCGTGTGCGGTGGCAGCCGCCATGAGCGATTCTGGCGAGGGGAGCACTCCAGAAGGGCCAGGTGGTTGGAGGAGAGGTTGTCGGCGAGCTGAGACAAGGCACAGCCACGCGGGGCAGCCAGATGCATCACATCAGACGCGGGCGCGGTGCAGAGCGCGCGCATTGGCATGCCAATGCCGTGCTCACCACGGGTACTGGCATCTGGAAGCCACGCAATTCTGGCGCATCTTGTCCAACACGTCGACCCTCGATCACTTAGTCCCCCTGTGCCCCCGGTTTGGCTAGATACACTCTGATTCGAAGGGTAGCTTCAGCTACAGTTTCTGACAGAAACTTTAGGAGAGCTCTAGAGGAGAGATGAGCTGGAGATGAAGCCAGTAGAGATATCTAGGATGATCTACTTTGGAAGAACTACAAGCTGGCCAAATTTGAGAAATTTTCATCAAGATTTGAATGTGGTTCATGTACAACTGCTGTTACTGGTCCAGAAGCAAGATGAGGTTGTAGCACTCATATGGTTGATCTTCTGCTGGAATTTGGTGTGTGAGGGTTATTTGGTGGATAGAAGATGTCATAAAAATTTCAGCTCAATTGAATACCTCTAGCTGGTACTTCCTTCACAGAGGTTCAAAATGAGCAGAAACTTGGCAGAATATTGCTGCTGAAAATTTGTACTGGACAAGATGATATTTTTGGATATTGTGGCAAGATAGGTTCCCTAGTATCTCAGGGAATTATCTGTGAGTTTTCTGAGCTGGGAATATGTTGCTTCATAACCCATAGTGATGGCATATTTTCCCACAGGAAGAAAATGAATTATTGGGAAAGATTGAGAATTGAAATTTGATCCAGTAGGTGTGTGGCAAGAGTTTGGCAAGATGATGAGGGCTTTGGATCACTGAGAGGAAGGTTCAAGAGGTTCCTAAGTCCAAAGTCAATTGAAAAGATTCAAAAACCATCCAAATTGCAAATAAAGCCAGAAAGATTTTGAAAAAAAAGTTGCCAAAAACTAGGGTGTCACACGCAGCTTTTGGAGCAGAAGCTACGTTCTGCTGTGAACGTATAGAGAGCGATCCAGCCCTGGTCTATCTCATTCAGTATGTGATGGCCCAAGAGCGTTTCACCCAGCAATTACTGGAGTATCTCCACTATTTTGCTGTTCTGAATCCCCGGATCGCCATTGGCGGACCCCCTCTGCCAACTCAGGAGGGACGCGTTCTTCGTCTGCTTCCTCCACTTCCTCCACTCCCTCCGGAAGAAGAAGAATGTGCTCCAGCACCAGGAACTCTTCCGCAAGACCCTGTAGATCTTAGCTTCAAGCCGTAGACGGTCATAAGTAGGGTTGACGCTGTGTTTAGCACTTATTTTCGTGATGCGATCTGTGCGATGTATTTTAGGGCATATGTCATAAGTGCATTGCTATGTTTGCATTCTGCATAATATTGTTTGTTGTGATATGCATTTAATTCTTCCACCCTTAACAAATCGCGAGGACGAGATTTTCTTAAGGGGGGTAGAGTTTGTAACACCCCAAAAATTTAACCATATTTTTATTAAATAAAAATTTGGCCAGAAATAAAACTTTGATTTATATTGGCTCTTTTATTATTTTCAGAGTCTTTTCTGTTTTCTGCTTTCCAAAATTCTTCCCTCCATAAATTTTTTTTGGTAAAATATTGTGGGCTTTGGTAGTTTCCTTAAATCATTTTAATTATATTTTAATAACAGAAGGAAATATTTTCATAACAAAATTTTGCCCAATATAATCTTTTTTATAGCATTTTCAATTCTTTAATTGCCTCTGTTGCTACAACTATTTTAAATAATTCTTTAAAAATTCTACAAAAATTATGAGGGGTCATGTGAGGCCTATAGAGCACTTTTATGCAAAAACCCACCATGGTCTTTTGGAAATTTTGAGCAAAACATCCTCTTTTCATTTCTGGTCCAGATTCAGCTTTGAACTACAACCTCAATTTTTATTGCTCCAAAAATTATGAGATTATTCCACCTTATAGTCCTTCCAACCAAACCCTTAAGTCCAGTAGATCAGCTCCAATTACCTCTTTTCAGTTCACCAAATTAATTCCCCAAGTTTGGATCCAGAACTGAATTTCTGCAAAACTTGCACTGGCAAGTTTTTGTTTTTGCCAAACCAACTCAACCATCATATCTACCATCTAAAGAGACACCATCCTGCGAAAATTCAAATCCAATAGAGCCACCTAGATCACCAAAGAATTCTGTCAAGCACCTTGCATGCATGACAGAAATTTTTGCCTCTTCCTAACCTACATTGCACACTTGGTCTTTTGGCCAAAACAACATGTCCAACATCCTCACCATCCCTGTAAGTGTCACCCTACCAAAAATCATCTTGGTTAGGTCACTGTAGGCCGCTCTGGCATTTCATCGAGCACTTCAAGTGCATGTTCAGAGCGCGGCCAGGGTACTGGTATTGCAGGCATCGGCATCGCCCTGGCGCCGTGCCTCTACCGCCTCCCTCGCACATGTCCCTCCTCTGCCAGCTTCACGGGCAAGCCACTGCCCTCGCCGACACCCTCGCTCGTCCCCTAGCGCCGATCACCGCTGCCCCCCACCGGCCTCAACCGCCGTAGTAAAGGTCGCCGCCGCAATCCACTCGGAGACGGCACCGACCGGACCACCTGGTGCTTCTCGAGCTCATCCACACCGCACCAACCCTGCCGACCAC
Organism: Elymus sibiricus; assembly: GCA_039707655.1. Classification (NCBI taxonomy): domain Eukaryota; kingdom Viridiplantae; phylum Streptophyta; class Magnoliopsida; order Poales; family Poaceae; genus Elymus; species Elymus sibiricus. The sequence goes on from CM077676.1 coordinate 315,671,534, forward strand.
CTCACCTGCCCAACGGCCTCGCCACCGTCCTCTTCTGCCATTAATGGCTGCCGCCACCTCGGCCACCTTCTGGAAGCCACCAACTGACCTCCTCCTCCCTATAAGAAGCCACCCCGAGCTCTTCCAATGAACCACCCCGCTCCCCTACTTCTCTGGGAGCTCCCTCGAGCAGCAAAGCAACCGGAAATGGTAATCGTCCCCGCCTCCAGTAGCCACGGTCGCCGCCGTTTTCCGGTTGATTCCGACGCCACCCGAGACTCCCCCTCTCCACTCTCTGCACCAGAAGACCCCTCGCGGTCCCGCAAACCCATTCCTCCACCCAATTTTGCTCTGGACCACCGTAGACAAAATCCCCAATTTGGTTCCACCAGAGTCTTCGGGAAGACCTCGCCGTCGGCGACCTCGTGCCTCCCTTCGGTCGTCTCCTACCTCCACGGGATCGCCAGGAGCTCCTGAGCACGTCGGTGTGCTCCTCTTCCGGAGCCGTGCCCCCAATCGCCGGCGAGGGTTGCCGGAAGCCTAACCTCCGCCCGGTCAGAGGAGGTAGAAGACCGGTTTGACCAAGGTCAAACCTGACCGAGGGGCCCCACTCGCCAGTGGCTGGGCCGCTTCGGGCTATCTTAAGTGGAAGCGAATTTCTCTGAAGCCGTCTCCGCGCAAGGGAAAGCGTATTCCCTGAATACGCCTCGGACGTCATCAACTCTCTCACGCGGCCGAATGGCTGGGCCTGGCCCAGTGGCACCGCACGGCTAAACAGCGCTCAGGGCGCACTTCTACTCTTTTCTATTTTCCTTTTTCCAGTAGATTTCTAATATTTCCACAGCAACCATTTCAAATCCAAATTTGATGATTCAAATTTCTGAAGACTTATAAAATCATGCTCTATTAAATAAGATAGGGAGAACATTTTTCCTAAGCCTTGCTTCTGTTGAATCAATTAAATAGTCCAATTCTTTAATTATTCCAGCTTAGAAATCCCCTAGGAAAATCATCTGATCTCCAAATCATTTGATTCTTTTTTTGAAATTCATTATTCTTCCTCTAGTTTATTTTAGTATTTATTTCAAAATTTCCCAATAACTTTTTAGCACTGTTTTACTTTATGTGGTAATTGCAATATTTTTGAAAATAGGAAATGGAGGGAAGATAAAATTTTCAAAGTCTTGGAGTGCACCAAATATTTCTGTATGATCAAGGCAAGCATCTTGAACACTTGATATGGTGATTGCATGGTTAAATGTTTGCAAGAATAATTGAATCATGCATATGTTGAATTCAAATAAAATTTGCATACATGTAGTGTTGGCATGTTTCCTCGTACCGTGCAACGTATGCTTGTCATGACTAACTTGCAGGAGCAGGTATAAGAGAAATACCGTTACCGGCAGAAGGGTGATCACGTTGGAGCGTGATCATGCCTTGTTGGTTATGCATGTTGGGACATGCAAGGGGCTGTGGCCCTGTTATTGGTGTTACTGTTGAAAGGACACTTTATCGTGCTAACCACTGAAGGAAAACTTAAACCTCCTGAGTCGACCATAGATCGAGTCTTGTTCTGATAACCCCCATACTTGATCCGTGCTACCACTTGTCCTTGCCACATGTAGGGTATGGTTCAGTAAGTTGTTAACCCCTTTCCTGCACACAACGTACAGAGGGGCCATAGTGAAAGATACCATTGGACAATGGTAGGCATGTCACTTGGTTAGGGGGCATGGGTGTCTCCGGTTGTAGCCAGAGAGGGGTAGCACCCCTGTTTGCGCGCCGATATAAATATTGTGATCCCATGCTATTCGAGATTGTAGTCTCCCCGTCTTAGAGTTTATCTTGAACGATGCCTTGGGTGATTCCTGGCAACAGGAAAGTTAATCTGGTGTGTGCTGGTCAGGCGTGTTTTCAACCCAAAGACCATAATTGGAATTAGTCAGCGTCTCGGTGCTGACTAAAGAAATCCTTTACTTGTGGGTAAAGAGTACACCCTCTGCAGAGTTATACCTATTCGAATAGCCGTGTCCACGGTTAAGGACTACAGTCTGGGTTGGTCAAGTGTCGGTCTTAGTGTCGGTCTCCGGAGGAAAATAATTAAAATTGAGCATGATTTATTTTGCAGAATGATTATTGCCACTACTGACGCTATCATGAATATTATTGTTGTCATGAATATTATTGTTATTATTTTCTGAGTATCTCATGGGCTGGCTAGACTACCCGGATACTCATTTATTTTCAAGACCTCTCGTGGTGTCGCTTGAGTTCTCGGGCGGTCCTGTCTCGCCCGTTTCTCTTTTAGACACCCGTTTGGCATTTCTTTTCAAGACCTCTCGTGGCGTCACTTGAGTTCTCGGATGGTCCTGTCTCGCTCGATTCTCTTTTAGACACCCATTTGGCATTTCTTTTCAAGACCTCTCGTGGCGTCACTTGAGTTCTCGGGCGGTCCTGTCTCGCCCGATTCTCTTTTAGACACCCGTTTGGCATTTCTCTTGGATTCTCGGGCGGTCCTGTCTCGCCCGATTATCCCCTTTTAACTTTATTGGTTTGTCACTAACATTTTCTATAGTCATTATTTCTGCACATGCTAATATTTATCATGCCATGCTTTAATTTCGTTCAGCATATGCATATAGTTAACCCATCATGATCATATGCATTCGGTATATCTTTTGTTCATTATGTTTGAGAGTACATTCAAACGTACTCACAGGCTTGTCCCTGGCTATTTAATTGGCCAGGTCAGGATTTCAACGAGGAGTACCACAACGACGTCCATGCGGAGCCTAGGATAGCAGCCACGCGGGATAGGAATTATCCTGGTCAGCCGTTCCTGTGGGAATGGAGCCCCTTCGACGTTGGAGAACCACGTGTCGCTTCCGTCATCCTCACTAGAATTCATTGTTGTGTCACTAGACCTTTATGGTCTTGTATCCAATTCTTGTAATTGCTTGGTAATCTGTAACAAGGACGTGTCCACCAGTAACAGTGATCCTGGGCTGGTGACGACACGAGGGGTTAATTTCTGGGATATCATGTCCCAGAAATCCGGCCCCGACAACGAGCCACCAGGGCGTGCCTAGGGGGCAGGCACGCCCTGGTGCCTCGTGGGGCCCACCAAGCTCTGTTTGACCTAATTCCAGCACTATAAATTCCAGAAAAATCAGAAACCCTCAGGGGAGTCCACGAAATACTTTTTCCGCCGCCACAAGCTTCTGTTCCAGAGAGATCCCATCTGGGGTCCTTCTCCGGTAATCTGCCGGAGGGGGAATCGATCACGGAGGGGCTCTACATCAACCTTGCTGCCCTTCTGATGATGCGTGAGTAGTTTACCACAGACCTTCGGGTCCATAGTTAGTAGCTAGATGGCTTCTTCTCTCTTTTTGATCTTCAATACAATGTTCTCCTTGATGTTCTTGGAGATCTATCCGATGTAATCTCTTTTTGTGGTGTGTTTGTTGGGATCCGATGAATTGTGAATTTATGATCAGATTATCCATGAAATTATTTGAGTCTTTGCTGCACTCTTTTATGCATGATTATTATAGCCTCGTATTTCTTCTCCGATCTATTGATTTGGTTTGGCCAACTGAGTTGATTTATCTTGCCATGGGAAGAGGTGCTTTGTAGTGGGTTCGATCTTGCGGTGCTCAATACCAGTGACAGAAAGGGACATGACATGTATGTATCATTGCTACTAAGGGTAAAAAGATAGGGTTTATTCATACGTGAGTTTATCTTGTCTACATCATGTCATCGTTCTTAAGGCATTACTCCGTTCTTTATTGGACTTAATACACTAGATGCATGCTGGATAGCGGTCGATGTGTGGAGTAATAGTAGTAGATGCAGGCAGGAGTCGGTCTACTAATCTTGGACGTGATGCCTATATACATGATCATTGCCTTGGATATCGTCATGATTATTTGCTTTTCTATCAATTGCCCAACAATAATTTGTCTACCCACCGTATGCTATTTTCTCGAGAGAAGCCTCTAGTGAAAACTATGGCCCCCGGGTCTATCTAAATCATATTACTAAAACCCTGAAAATATTGCTGCCATCTTTCTTTTATTTATTTTATTTTGTATTTTTGTTTCAATCTATCAATCTATCACGTACAATTTACCACCGAGAGATTGACAACCTCTCGTTTGCGTTGGTTGCAAGGGTTTGTTGTTTGTGTGAAGGTACTGCTAACGAGGTGTTGTGTGATTCTCCTACTGGTTCGATAACCTTGGTTTCATAACTGAGGGAAATACTTATCTCTACTATGCTGCATCATCCCTTCCTCTTCGGGGAAAATACCAACGCAAGCTACAAGTAGCAATGGTTTAAACGTTATGCCTGCAAGTTGTGGGAGACCCAAAGCAGTAATAATGTAATGGAAAAAGTTTCACGAATGCAAGAGTGAAGATTGCAATAGAAGTAAATAGCGAGGATTATAAATTAGAGTCTTGAAACCAATAAGGCTAAAGCGTTCCCAGTGAGTCTGGAATCCCCTCTAGTCTGCATCTATAGCGGTGCCTAAACACAATGCTACTTCGGATTCCTAAGCCACTTTACATGTTTCTATTTGTGGGCAGAGCCGGTACAGATACTTGCATACACTCGGCAGCCCCGTATCACATACGCCGCCACCATTCTTCCCCACTCCGGTTACCAAATGGTGATTAAGGGGAAAGAGGTCCCCGTGGATGCAGCCTATAGGTGGTCTCTGTTTTACGCCCTACTGCAATGATCCGGGACGAAGGGAGATGGGGCCTGTCACGTCATCCACCATCACAACCAACCGTTCCGCCAGCAGTAATAACCTTCCATCCAAAATTGGCATACATTGGATGGTCGACTTCACCCAACGTCAAGAAGATCATTAACATAAACATGCAAAGAGTATATTAAATCCTAATATCAGAGATCTATTACACACTAGGGTTCCTCCATATCCCCGAGAACTAGGGGAATTACTCACTCATGAAGGCAACAAACATCATAACACCGGTGATGGAGGACATGAATGAATCACACACGTAATACACAAGTCGTTCCCTTTACGGTTCTTGAGATTACAATGGATAGGACGTGGATGATGATGATGATGAAGCTTTCCTGGTGATGGTGATGGAGGCGCCGGTCTCCTCCTTGACGATTCCTCACTCCGGATCGCTCCGGAGGCTAGGGTTCCTGCTTCTGGACAAGGTTCTGGTGTCTCTGGGCGTCTGATCCATGATCTGTCTTCACAGGACGAATATAGTTGACCTGGCGGCGGCGACGGCACACCATACGTCCGGCCATACGAGCGGGCGCGGTCGTATGGAATGCCGTCTTCTGTTCTGAAGGCGCGGCGACGATTCCTTTTTGGTCTTCTTGACTGATTCTTTTATGGTAAGTGATTATCTCTTTAAATATGTGATTCCACTACCACTTCCGGGGATTTCTTCCATCATGAATTATTTTGTCCAAAAAGCATTACCTGGAGAAAAAGTCAAAAAGAGGTGCACGAACGCGGTAAAATTCCACAAAGCCTACTAGGTAGGCACAAAGATATTAACAACATAGTCACATAATTTGGACTTATCAACTCCCCCAAGCTTAAGTCTTGCTCGTCCCCGAGAAAATACCGTAACTTGTAATAAAGAGATCATCTTTATTATGAGATGCGGATCATCGGAAATGAATGAATCCATTATGAAATTTCAGAATTTGCATTGTATGAAGGAACCTCTTGTATACTATCATATCTCTGACTTAATCAGATGAGAATGAAGGCTTCCACACCTTACTATCTATCGCTAAAAAGACGTTCTTGAACTTTAAGAGATAATTACTCCGCTCTTTCAGCCGAACAAGTTCTCTCGGCCCCTTGCTTTTAAAGAAGAAATTTTCTTACTTCCCCTTTTCTTGAAGAATTAGGCCTATCCCATGTCACTGAGAAATTTCTTTTCCTTCATTAGAGGCGTGACATGAAGGATGTGCTTGATTTTTTACGATTTTGGGTTTTGCATAATTCATATTCTTGTTCCCATATTTCACTTTTACCATAAAAGAAACTTGCTCTTTTTATGCAAAGCTCATTAGTTTCTAAACTTCACCAAGCAATCGTAGAAAAAACTGAAATAATGGTGATATATCCCATTAAGTTGTTAACCTCCTCTTTTCGATCGATACTAAAGATGTGGAAGACTTATAATCATCATCCATAAGTACAAATATTTAGCACACTTTAGAGTCTAATCATTCAAATCAATTTCAATCAAAACACCATTATAGAACATTCATCTTAACATCCATGACTCATCGGATACATTTCCTCCCTCTATCAAGAAAGCATGACTGTCCTTATTTATTCAAACTAAACAAAAAAAATGAACTAAAATTTAACTCGAGAGTGATAGGGGATACAAAAGAGCTTCAAAATCCCCCCAAGCTTAACATGCTAAGCCGGCTGGATTCATTTAGTCTCCTTTTTGTTGGTACCAGTGTTCTCCTCCTGAGGTGGAGTGGTGACACCAGTGAGGACGTTGATCATGAGTTTGTTGGCAATCTCCAAGTCCTTGATGCAGGAATGGTACATGCGAAGTGTCGCATCTTGATTGGCGATGATCCTCAGGCTCATGTTTAAAGCCGCACGAGTCTTGGTGGCAAGTGCTACCTCCATATCCCTGATTTGCTCAGTCATAATTTTAGTTTCAACCTTAAAATTATTGACATGTACCTCAGATCGAGTAGGGGGTGTAGAGTCGGTGGTGCATTTCTTCCATGGAGGCCCCACTTTCACACGAGCACCGATGGTGTGCATGTTTCGCGCCCTTGGGTTGAGCTCCCGAGATTCTCTCATCGGTTCATGGATGGTGCAGTTCCCAAAGCCGCACTTACTCATGATGATGGAGGTGTCCTTGATGTAGTCAATCTTTTCTCCGGTGGTGATGACCTTGAATGATTCGATGAGGATGGCCTCCGGCTTCTTCTCTTCCTCCTCTTCTTCATCCTCCTCTTCAAAGGGTGGTTCCTCCGGATCTTCCCCTGAGGATGACCAATCGCGAACACGACAGATCCTCTCTCTCCTTCTTAATGGAGAGTCATGCCCTTCTTGTTCTAGATCATCCTCTTCCTGAGAAGAGGTTTGTCTCTCATCCCATGAATGAGCCATTGCTTCCTGTACTTCAGAACTAAGAAAAACTTGGGCTAGATTGGTTTGTTAGCTTTGATAGAGAAGGAGGCAGGGGATCTGTATATAAGAGGTCAGGGGCGCAGGTTCTGACGAGATAAGGAAGTTAAAGAGAATCATAAACAAACCAAACAAAATCGGGCGAAACTCTGTTAAGGATCGGAAAGAAATCATGATTGATGGCCTTTCATACGATCGCGTTCGGTCGTTTGGGCGATCGCATGGATTTCTTTAGCTAAACTCCTTTTTCACGGAGCGATCGATGGTGTTATGCACAACCATGGCCGCTCGTATTGGTGCTCATTTGACTTCCCTGACCCGCGAAAAGTATTTTTTAAGTAAAGTTAGTACTTTGGTGACAGCGATCGACGCCCTTTCATACGATCATTTAGCGATCGTATGGGTGGTCGCGGGGTCTATCGCCCGAATCACCTGAAAAAGCAGAACCAAGGACGGTGCTTCATACGACCGTGTGGGATCGTATGGGCGCTTGTATGGCTCTGAAAAACACAAAATTTTGCATAGAAAAATACAACAGAACTGAATAGGGTGATATTTAAGGTATCTGAAAGAACCTGTCTGAGTTTCCACGCCTTTTCCAACTTTTGTTCTTGAGGTACGTCTTCGTCCCTGGTTTCTTTTCTCTTAGGGGACGGAGTGACAAAGATGTCTTTTGCAGTTTACTGGGGTGCAGAGAATTAGTATAGTCAAATAAATCACCTTCTTCTCTTACCCTCAGTTTCGTGAATGCTTCTTCTATCCAATGAGCGGAGGTTCTGTATCCCTGAAGGTACGACTGTTTGCCCTATCCAAGGCTACCACCATTCCATATGGGATACATATTCCCATTCCTTGGTACTTGTACTCTTCTTCTAGGAGGAAGACGTTCGTCAATGTTCCATTTATCTCCTGGCGATCCAGTATCTTGTTGTCAAATTCCTGCAAAAGAAGAGACCACCTCATCCAATGAGGTTTCGTTTCTTTAATGTCAAGGACTTCCTTTATCGCTTGACAATCCGTGTAGAATATGACCTTGGTGTCAGTGATGTAAGGCCTGAACTTTTCACAAGCAAAAATTACTGCATATAGCTCTCTGTCATTCTTAGCGTAATTTCTTTGAGCTTTAGTAAGGGTATGACTGGCATAGTAAATAATATTGAACTTGTTACCATCTTGCTGGCCTAACACCGCACTTACCGCATTGTCGTCAGTTTCACACACCACCTCAAAAGGCTTGTCCCAATTTGGAGGTGTAATAACCAATGTGTTAAGTAGGGCAAGTTTGAGCTTCTCAAAAAGGTTTTGCACTCATTGCTGAACACGAATGGAACATCTTTCTACAAAAGGTTAGTGAAGGGTTTCTAGATACTAGAAAAGTTTTTAATAAAGCATCTATAGAAACCAGCATGTCCGAGAAAACTCCTTATCCCTTTTTATGTCTCGAGGATAAGGGAGCTTCTCTATTGCGTCTATTTTTGCTTTATCTACTTTGATACTGTCGAGGCTACAAACCTGACAATGAGTACTAGGGGTACGAACGATGGACAGAGCCTAGCTACGGCACAAGTGTATCACTCGGATTTAGCGAGTTCAGGCCCCTCTCGGAGAGGTAATAGCCCTACGTCTCGTGCCCGGAGGCTTGTGTTTTCTCTTGGGGTATAGAATTACAATGAGTGCTGAACCCTTGCCATGGAGCTGAAGGGAGGCTTATATAGAGTACGCCTCGTCCATCAATACCACGTCGCAAGGGAAATAAAGGGGTGTAACTATGGTCGTTACTGGTAACGGCGGCTATAACTACACTTAAACATCAACATAAAGTGACCCGACCATTATGGCTCCCACGTCGCCTGTACGCCTTCCTGTGTCCGAGTGGTTCTAGTCTGGCCGACTGGTGGGAGACATCTAAGTGTCATTGATGCATCCGAGTGGATAATTAATGTTGCGCATCCGAATGCGCCCGTGGTCCTGGGACCCACCAATGCTGGTGTGGGGCCCTAGGTTGGCCGTAGATGTCGGGTCTATGACCCTACCCTTAGTAGGTGACCCCATCATTAGCCCCCGAATCGGTTGAGGTTTCGTGTGACGAACAGGATGAACTCTTGCTTTGGCCTGAGTGCTTCGGGGGCGCTCCTGGTCCGTTGTCAAGCGTTAACCTGCTGTTGCTTGAACAATACCGCAACGGATTCTGGACTAAAAGGATTTTTGACTGATCGGATCATGGTGATTGCTGGGTAAAATTCAGTGGCATTCGTGTGTCTCTCGGGAGAGATAGACTTGGGGTCCGACTGGGGACATGCCATGTAACTCGAGTGACGACACCAGCGCATGGTCTGATTCTCCGGAGAGACGCCACTCATTATCCCGGGGGAGCGTCAGTGCGGGCCATCTCTGAGTCCAAATTCATGAGACCCGTGCCTTGGAGCCTAGAAGAAGGGCCAAGTGAACCCGCGAAGGGACGTCGAGCTCATCCAGTAGATAGTAATCCTGAAGATGACTTCAGTCGGGTGTTTTACGTGTCCGAGTGCATGGCGGCCCGCGGAGGGCGATCGGTCAGGCCGACGTGTGTCCTTTAGGAAAGGAGGGAGAGGAATCAATCGGATTGATTTGCGACTGAAATCTCGGGATTCGAAATCGAGCGCGCGCGCGCAGAAGTGGTTGCGTCATGGCTTGTGGGGGAAGTGGGGCGTGATGCCTCGATTTTCGCCCCAAACATCGCCACGTGCCCCGCGATTCCTGCACGCGTGAGTGCTGCGGGTGCCGTTCGATCCAGGGATCAGCAGCTACGATCCCGCGCGGTGATTCCGACCGCGGTATAAAACTCATGCGGGCTAGGGTAAATCCCCCGATTCCCTTTCTCTTTCACCCACTCCGCTTCCCCTTTTCTGCCAGCCTCCCACTCCGCGCACTCCACTCATTCGAAGCCATGGCGAAAGACTGCACGGCCCGACTCAAGAAGGCGAAGAAGGCGGGGAAGGGTGCGTCATCGAGCGGCGACCTGCCGGCGGGCCGCATCCAGGGCGACTGGATCACGTCGCGGGTGATGGAGGAACGGCTGCGGGAGCTGGAGGCAGAGGGGCTGATTGCCACGGATGGCTGGAGATTACCCGAGGCGGACGAGGTGGAGCCTGCACCGCGTGCCGACGAGCGAGTCCTCCTCGTCATGCATGTGGAGCGAGGTTTTTCCATGCCGCCACAACCCTTTTTCCGCGCGTTTCTTGGGTTTTTTTGGGCTCAACTTCACCATCTGCCACCGAATGCCATGATTTATCTGTCAGCTTTCATCTCATTGTGTGAGAACTTCATCAGGTGTTATCCCCACTGGGGGTTGTTCAAGCACATCTTCACGTGTCGGTCGATGACCGTGAAAAAGGATTCACCTAGTGGGTCAAAGACCAATGTGACCCAGCAGTGCGGCGGACTAGTCATCCATTTGAAGGGCCACAACGCCTTCCCGAAGATGAGTTTCCCCGACTCCATCAAGGGCTGGCAGGATAGTTGGTTCTACTGCAGTGACGTGCCGAGTGAGGGACTTCCGATCGGTCTGCCGCCATACTCGGCCGCGAGGGTCGCTGCCCCGCCGTCCCTTACTGTAGCGAAGGAGGAGAATGTAGATGCAGGGATCTTGGTAGATGCCCTAGTAGGTGTGGTGATAGCTGGGGTCGATGGGATGGACCTACTGAAGGCGTTCCTCAGTCAGCGAATCCAACCACTGCAGGACAGGGAGCACCCTATGTGGATGTATCAGGGGCCGAGTGACCCCACCCGAGTGTATCCTGACAACCTGACGGAGAAAGCCGTCGCGGAGAAGATCAAGGTGATCACCTCCGTGTGTGACAACCCGCGCGGAGCCAGGAAGGTGCCTCCGTATGACTTGGACCACCAGCCCATCGATGTAAGATTGCATCTCAGCCGAGTGACTTGTTGTAGTGATCTTTATGTACTTTATTCTGACCTTGCTCTGTATTTTTCACTCGGCAGAGTTTTCAGAAGATGATCTCGCAGATTCCGAGTGTCGACCATGCCCCGGAGGATGTGACGAGTGACACCGAGCGCCAGAACCATGAGGACGAAGAAGAAGAAGGAGGAGAAGACGACGACGATGACACGGAGACCGAGGAGGGCGAAGAGGCGGAGTCTTCGCTGTCTGAGGGAGGTCCCAGGGAACCCCGCACCAAGACCCATTATGATCCGAGTGCCCACGTGAGCGGTGCCCAGGCTCCGAGTGGCTTGAGGCCAGCCGCTACTACTCCTGTCACCCGTGCATCGAAGCGTGGGCGAGCCGAGTCAGCCGAGCCGGTCGAGAAGCCGCTCAAACAGCCCAAGGTTGTCGCCACCAAGCCCCGGAAGGCCGCTCTGCCAAGGATCAAGATGATAGTGCCAGTGGCCTCGACGTGAGTATCGGAAGTCGAACTTCATTGTTTTGTAGTCTGTGTTGACTGGTCGCCAAAAGTCTTTGTGATTGCAGCAACGAGACATCGACCACTTCGCCGGACTCGAATTCTCCCAAGAAGGGACAGCCTGAGGGCGAAGCCATGGATGCCGCCACCTCCAAAGGTATTGACCTGTCCGACTGGATTATGATCCGAGTGTTTGCTTGACTCATGTGTTTGTTTCTGGATGATCGCAGCCCCGAGTGAAGTTATCCAGCTTGACGATGATGACACGGCCGTCCCGCCAGACCCAGAGGCTAGCGAGAAGGCTCCGTCTAGTGGCGACATCATCATGCAAGGGGCCGAGGGCATCCGAGTGGACCGGGTTTCACCCGCAAAGGTCTTCACCAGGACCGCTTCTCCGGTGAAAGGTGCCGTCAAGACTGTCTCCGTGCCTCTGCCGGCGCAAACTCCTAGCTCCGCCCCAAGCACCCTCTTCACTCTGCAGAGGATCCCTGAGGATCAAGTGGGGGCGAGCAAGGAGGCTCTGATCCAGGTTGAAGTGATGCACAACCGACTAAAGGAGGCGTACGACGCCAGCGAGGCCCTAAAGACCAATGTCCCAGTAAGTGCCATATTAAGTGCTACTTTCAGTCGAAGCTTGCAAAGTTACTACTGGTAGCCACTTTTGGAAGAGTGTTAGTCTTGACCCCAAGGCTAGCAACTGCTTCTGGAAGAGTGTTGTCCTTGGTTTCAAGGCTAGCAACCGCTTCTGGAAGAGTGCTGGCCTTGGTTTCAAGGCTAGCAACCGCTTCTGGAAGAGTGTTGGCCTTGGTTTTCCTCCACATGAAGTTTTCTGAGTTTTCCAGTGGGTTTGCGCGGGGCTCACCCACTGGGTGTTTTTCCTTTCCAGTGGGGGCATGCTGAGTGCACCCACTGGGTGTAGTCCCCAAGACTGCCGTCGATTGGAATCTGTCGGCGGGAGTCTTAGGTTTTCTATTTGATTGTTCGCCCACTCAGATCTGACCAGATCAGTCTGAGTCATTGTTTGTTCCAGTGGGGGCACGCTAAGTGCACCCACTAGGTGTAGTCCCCGAGACTGCCGTTGACTGAAATCAATCGGCGGGAGTCTTTAGAACTTGTAGCATTTTCTGCGCTGAGCATGATTGCCAATCATTTTGTTAGGGGGGGCACGCTGAGTGCACTAATACGTCTCCAATGTATCTATAATTTATGAAGCATTCATGCCATGTTTACAACAATTTTATATGGTTTTGATATGATTTGATTAGAACTAACCCGGACTGACGCTGTTTTCAGCAGAACTACCGTGGTGTTGTTTTTTGTGCAGAAATAAAAGCTCTCGGAATGAGTTGAAAATTTACGGTGATTTTTTGTGGACCAAAATAGACCCCCGAAGCTTCGAGGAATGACCAGAAGCCTCACGAGGAAGCGACAAGCCTGGGGGGCGCGCCCTCCCCCCCAGGGCGCGTGGAGCAGGCTTGTCGCTCCCTCATGGCCCCCCTTGACGTGAAACCAACGCCAAAAATTCATATAAATACCAAAAACCCCAGAAAGAAACCTAGAACTTCCACGCCGCTGCGGCAAGCCTCTGTACAGAAGCGATCTCATCCGGAACCCTGTTCCGGCACTCTGCCGGAAGGGGGAATCATCATCGGAGGCCATCTTCATCATCCCAGTGGTCTCCATGACAAGGAGGGAGTAGTTCACCCTCGGGGCTGAGGGTATGTATTAGTAGCTATGTGTTTGATCTCTCTCTCTCTCTCATGTTCTTGATTTGGCACGATCTTGATGTACCGCGAGCTTTGTTAATATAGTTGGATCATATGGTGTTTCTTCCCTCTCTATCTTCTTGTGATGAATTGAGTCTTTCCCTTTGAAGTTTTGTTATTGTCGGATTGAATATTTCAGATTTGAGAACACTTGATGTATGTCTTGCATGTGGATACCCGTGGTGACAATGGGGTATTCTATTGAGTCACTTGATGTATGTTTTGGTGATCAACTCGCGGATTCCCGTGACCTTGGGGTGATCTAGGCATAGGGGTTGGTTGCACGTTTTCATCTTCTTTTCTCCGATAGAAACTTTGGGGTACTCTTTGAAGTTCATTGTGTGGATTGAATATTATGAATCTAAAGTTGTTTTGATGCATATCGAATAATCAACTCATGGATACTTGTGGTGACATTGGAGTATCTAGGTGACATTATAGTTGGTTGATGCGTATCATATGGTGTTATTTTAGTACGAACTCTAGGGCTGTTTGTGATACTTATAGGGATGGCTCAATAGATTGATCGGAAAGGATAACTTTGAGGTGGTTTCATACCCTACAACAATTTCATCTTATGTTCTTCGTTAATAGGAACTTTGGAGTGATTCTTTATCGCACGTTGAGGGATTGTTATATGATTCAACTATGTTAGCACTGTTGAGAGATTGCACTAGTGAAAGTATGAACCCTAGGCCTTGTTTCTAAGCATTGCAATACCATTTGTGCTCAATTTTATCACTTGCTACCTTGTTGTTTTTATTTATTCAGATTATAAAAACCTATATCTACTATCCATACTACACTTGTATCATGATCTCTTCGCCGAAACTAGTGCACCTATACAATTTACCATTATATTGGGTATGTTGGGGACACAAGAGATTGCTTGTATTTGATTGCAGGGTTGTTTGAGAGAGACCATATTCATCCTACGCCTCCCATGGATTGATAAACCTTAGGTCATCCACTTGAGGGAAATTTGCTACTATCCTACAAAAGTCTGCACTTGGAGGCCCAACAACGTCTACAAGAATAAAAGTTGCGTAGTAGACATCAAGCTTTTTTCTGGCGTCGTTGCCAGGGAGGTGAGTGCTTGAAGGTATATCTTTAGATCTTGCAATTGAATCTTTTAGTTTCTTGTTTGTTCACTAGTTTGGTTTATAAAAGAAAATTACAAAAAAAAATGGAATTGAGGTTACTTCAAATACTTCATCTATATAATGTGTTTCTTGAAAATGATGGATCAAAAAATTGTGCTCAATTGCTAGAGGAAGAATTTAATAAAATGTTTAATGTGAGTTCCTTGAATGATGAGCATGATTGCAATGTTGTTAGTAAGCTACAAGCTTGGGGATGCTATGTTTGATGAAGATGATATTTTTAGTCCCCCAAGTTTTGATGAGCAAATTTATTATGATGATTACAATGATGAAAGTGGGTTTGGAAGAGTGTCAACTCTAGGTACTAATGATCCCACTATTTTGGAGGGTGTTGAATCTTTTTACAATATTGATAAAAGTGGATTTGGAGAGGTCATGACTTTATTTAATGACAATTCCACTATTTTGGAAGAGGTTTTAATTGATTATGACAATAAAGTTGCTATCTATGATGATTATGGTGATGACATGTATGCTATAAAGAGTAATGATAACCATGAAACTTGTCATCATGATTTTAATGTTCAATTTGATTATGTCAATCATGTATCTCATGATAGTTATTTTGTTGAGTTTGCTCCCACTACTATTGATGAGAATAAATTTGCTTATGTGGAGAGTACTAAAAATCCTATGCTTGTAGGTCATGAAAAGAATGCTTTATGTGATAGATATATTGTTGAATTCATTCATGATGCTACTTTAAATTATTATGAGAGAGGATCATATGCTTATATATATTTCAACAACATCAAGTTTCCTCTCTTTATGTTGAAAGTTTTGAAGTTATACTTGTTTTGCCTTCCTATGCTAGTTGATTCTTGCTCCCATAAATTGTTTGCTCACAAAATGCCTATGCATAGGAAGTGGGTTAGGCTTAAATGTGCTTGTCATATGCTTCATGATGCTCTCTTTATGTTTCAATTCTTTACTTTTATGCGAGCATCATTGAAATCATCATGCCTAGCTAAAAGGCATTAAAGAAAAGCGCTTGTTGGGAGACAACCCAATATTTATACCTACTGTTTTTGTGTGTCCACATGATTAAGCTACTTTAGTAATCATGTTTTATATGTTTTGTTTCAATAATGTTCCAAGTAAGACCTTTGGGATAGTGTGGATACTTGTTGAGTTGATTCTGTGCAAAAACAGAAACTTTTGCGTCCAGTGCTGGAATTTCTGTTCTGTACTGGAGCGTGAGAAAATTCTGAAATTTTTAAAAAGTATTGGGTTACAAATGTTTTACGTTGTCCTAATTTTTCAGAATTTTTGAAGGTACAGAAGTATGGTTTTTAAATCGCTCACTACATGTTGTTCTGTTTTTGACAGATTCTGTTTTCGGTGCATAGTTTGCTTGTTTTAGTGTTTCCATAGCTTATATTGAGTAATATAAATTGTGGAAATGATAGAATACAGTAGGTATTATGTGAGAACAATTATTAATCTTGTCTTGACAGTACCAAAGTGAATGATTTATCCATTACCATACTAACCCACCTCATGAAGTTCCGTTAAGTTTTGTGTGATTGAAGTTTTCAAGTTTTGGGTGAGATATCGATATGAGGAGAATAAGAAGTGGAAAGACCCTAAGCTTGGGGACGCCCAAGGCACCCCAAGGTAATATTTAAGGAAGACTCAAGCGTCTAAGCTTGGGGATGCCCCAGAAGGCATCCCCTCTTTTGTCTTCAACATTATCGGTAACCTCACTTGGAGCTATATTTTTATTCGTCACATAATATGAGTTTTGCTTGGAGCATCATTTTATTTTGTTAATATTTTCTTTCTATTATCAGTAATCATGTTTTGTATCTTTTAGTTCAATAAAATGCCAATTATAGCCTTTACCATGCTCAGTTTGCAAGTCTATGTGTTGCTGTTTGAAAACAGAAAGTTTTCCTTTATGTCCTGAATATTCCTGAATAGTCAGAACATGATAAAAATTGAAATTTTGACACAGTAAGCATGCATGAGTTCTATGTCACGTGGTAATTTTTCAGAATTTTTGGAGTTAGGGAATTATGAATTTTAAATCCCCCTTTACAGACTGTTCTATTTTGGCAGATTCTGGTTATGTTTGCATATGTTTGCTTGTTTAATATTTCTATTTGTGGATAGGAGTATTAAATATGCAGAGGCATTTAGTATGAAATGTTTAATTCTATTTTTAATGATTTGTTACTGTATATAATGTTAAGGTTTTGAGTTGATTTATACTAACTTATCTCACGGGTTCTTGTTGAGTTTTGTGTGGATGAAGTTTTTAAGATTTAGGAGAAGCCATAATATGGGAGGAATTAAGGAGACACAAGAGCTCAAGCTTGGGGATGCCCAAGGCACCCCAAGATAACATTCCAAGAAGTCTCAAGCAACTAAGCTTGGGGATGCCCCGGTAGGCATCCCACCTTTCTTCATTAACACCTATCGGTTAGCCTAAGTTTTTACTTGTTCACATGATATGTGCTATTCTTGGAGTGTCCTTTTATTTTCATTTTGTTTGATGTTTGAATAAAATTATCAAGATCTGAAATCTTTATTTGGAGAGAGTCTGCACATAGCTACTTAATTGCTTAACTACTCTTTGTTCTTCACTTATATCTTTTGGAGTAGTATGTCATTCACTCTCGTGCTTCACTTATATCCCAAGAGTAAATTGTTGAATGAATTGAACATCATAAAGTTGAAATTATACGTGTTTCATATGCTTGTCCCATGGGGGGTAGTGACTTCACATAGAAGAAGTATGAGTGGTAAAATTTATTGAAAGTTAGCAAACACAGCATTGGTCACTTGAACAATTCATGAAAGAATATTGAAGGAAGAGAGATTTCACATATAAATATACTATCTTGGACATCTTCTATGATTGTGAGCCCCCATTAATTATTTTCAACCTTGATAAACTAGTTGATGTTGGACAAGGAAGACAACGTAATGGGTTATGTTTGTTTATGTCTGGCCTATTTCCGGAATAAATCACAGAATAGCCCCAAGTCACACCAGCCCCAAGATCAGAACAACTGGTGGACTTCCTTGATATGGATAACCAGTACATACATAATATTACACAGGGTTGAGCCAGAGTGCTCAACATTTATTACAAACTTGTCAGTATATGACGGTGGCAGAATAAGACAATGGTGTGGTGATATTACAACACTGATACAATAAAGTAAAGTCAAGCGTTAGTGTGAGGCTTGACTATTTTATTGGTGTAGCGGAAGCACTGCGGATGATACACGTGGTAGACTCCAAGACCACAAGTTGACTGACTAGGAACACCTCTAAGCGTCGGGCTCGCTAGCGCACTCTTCCTCCACAAGCTCGTCTTCCTCCGGGTCTGGCCAAATTAACAAGACAGGGACAAGCCTGTGAGTACGTTGGAATGTACTCGCAAACATTATGAACAAAAGATATACCGAATGCACATGTTCATGATGGACCATATTAATGCATATGCTGACTGGAATTAAATTATGGCATGATAAATATTAATACGGTGTGGAAGAATAAATATATTATTTTAGTAATAAGCCTAGAAAATTAAATGGAACATCGGGCGTTGGACCGCCCGAGGAATTCCAAGAAAAATGCCAAACGGGTGTCTGAATGCGACACCTCGAGAGGTCTTGAAAAGAAATGCCAAATGGGTGTCTGAATGCGACGCCACGAGAGGTCTTGAAAATAACCGAGTATCCAGGTGGACTAGCCATCCCAAGTGATACTCAGAAAAGAAAATAAAACTGAGTATCCAGGTGGACTTGCCATCCCAAGTGATACTCAGAAAAGAAAATAAAACTGAGTATCCAGGTGGACTAGCCATCCCAAGTGATACTCAGAAAAGAAAATAAAACTGAGTATCCAGGTGGACTAGCCATCCCAAGTGATACTCGGGGTTGCACAAAGAAGAAAAGGTTAGTCCACAATAATATTCATGTTAACAATAATTTTCATGATAGCATCAGTAGTGACAATAATTATCCTGCAAAATGAATCATACTCAATTTTAATCCGAAGACCGACACCGGGACCGACACTTGACCCTTCCCAGCTAACGTCCTTGACCGTGGACACGGCTATTCGAATAGGTAAAACTCTACAAAGGGTGTACTCTTTACCCACAAGTAAAGGATTTCTTTAGCCAGTGATAACCCACAAGTATAGGGGATCGCAACAGTTATTGTGGGTAGAGTATTCAACCCAAATTTATTGATTCGACACAAGGGGAGCCAAAGAATATTTGCAAGTATTAGCAGTTGAGTTGTCAATTCAACTACACCTGGAGACTAAATATCTGCAGCCGAGTGATCAGTAGCACAGTAGTATGGTAGTTTGATAGCAATAGCAATAATAGTGACAGTGACAGTAACGGCAGCAGCAATAGTTTTGTAGCAATTGTGACAGTAGTAGCAACAGTAGTAACTTAGCAAAGAACAATATGTGAAAATCTCGTAGGCATTGGATCGGTGATTATGTTGGATAACATTCATCATGTAACAGTTATAACCTAGGGCGGCACAGAACTAGCTCCGATTCATCAATGTAATGTAGGCATGTATTCCGTATATAGTCATACGTGCTTGCGATAAGAACTTGCATGACATCTTTTGTCCCACCCTCCCATGGCAGCGGGCTCCATAAGAAAACTAAGGTATATTAAGGCCTCCTTTTAATAGAGAACCGGAACAAAGCATTAACACATAGTGAATACATGAACTCCTCAAACTACGGCAATCACCGAAAAGAATCCCAATTATTGTCACCTTGGGGTATGCGGATCATGACACATAATAGGTGCATATAACTTGCAAGAACACAAATATATTCATGAAAACATAAAGGGTTCAGATCTGAAATCATGGCACTCGGGCCCTAGTGACAAGCGTTAAGCATAGCAAAGTCATAGCAACATTAATCTCAGAACATATATCGTGGATACTAGGGATCAAGCCCTAACAAAACTAACTCGATTACATGATAAATCTCATCCAACCCATCACCGTCCAGCAAGCCTATGAAGGAATTACTCACTCCCGGCGGTGAGCATCATGAAATTGGTGATGAAGGATGGTTGATGATGACGATGGCGGAAGATCCCCCTCTCCGGAGCCCCAAACGGACTCCAGATCTGGCCTCCCGATGAAGAACAGGAGGTGGCGGTGGCTCCGTATCGTGAAACGCGATGAAACTTCCTCTCTTATTTTTTTCTCTGGAATTGTGAATTTATAGGCCTGAGATTAGGGTCAGCAGAGCCACGTGAGCCCCACGAGCCACCAGGGCCATGAGAGGTCTTGAAAAGAAATGCCAAACGGGTGACTGAATGCGACGCCATGAGAGGTCTTGAAAATAAAATAACTGAGTATCCAGGTGGACTAGCCATCCCAAGTGATACTCAGAAAAGAAAATAAAACTGAGTATCCAGGTGGACTTGCCATCCCAAGTGATACTCAGAAAATAAAATAAAACTAAGTATCCAGGTGGACTAGCCATCCGAAGTGATACTCAGAAAAGAAAATAAAACTGACTATCCGGGTGGACTAGCCATCCCAAGTGATACTCAGGGTTGCACAAACAAGAAAAGGTTAGTCCACAATAATATTCATGTTAACAATAATTTTCATGATAGCATCAGTGGTGACAATAATTATCCTGCAAAATGAATCATACTCAATTTTAATCCGAAGACCGACACCAGGACCGACACTTGACCGTTCCCAGCTAACATCCTTGATCGTGGACATGGCTATTCGAATAGGTAAAACTCGGCAGAGGGTGTACACTTTACCTGCAAGTTAAGGATTTCTTTAGCTAGCACCAAGATGCTGACTAATTCCAATCACGGCCTTTAGGTTGAAAACACACCTAACCAGCACACACCAGATTAACTTTCCGGTTGCCAGGAATCACCCAAAGCATCGTTCAAGAAAAACTCTAACTCGGGGAGACCATCGTCTCTAATAGCATGGGGTCACTATTAATAACACACAGATTACAAGGGGTGCCCCCCTCTCGGCCCAGCCGGATACACCCATGCCCCCTGACACGATGACTGGCATTAGTCCATGGCCATGGAACCCTCATCATGGCCCCTCTAAGTGGTGTGTACACGGAAAGGGGTTACCAACTTACTAAGCCGTACTTCCCTCGCGGGAAGACAAGTGGCAGCACGAATTTTAGCTAGGTATGACGGAACAAGACTCGATCTAGGTCGACTCGGGAGGTGTTATTATTATGACTAGAATGCCTCACATGCCACGGTGACACCATCGTGTCATGATATGACTCGTGCCCACCGGCATGACAAAGACAAGAGGTACACTCCCTGATTTCTCACCACTTCCTTCATGTTAGAAAGATCCTTTGATGCATGCAAGAAATGCACAAAAGGATATGACCATGCATGCACTTGCTATTCATCACATAACCGGTGATATTTTGAAGTAATGCAAACATGTATGCAATCACCATATCCTCAGTTCAAAAATGCTTGCCTTGATCAAAGTAGGCAGAAGGTGATCCCTCGAAATTTCCGGCAAAGTTCCCCTCTTCGATTTCTAGAAAATAAGAATTCAAATTCAAATCAATTTTTTTTGTAACAGTACAAAAAGTTGTCTCAAAATATTTTCAAATAAATACTAAAAAACCTAGAGTGAAAAAGAAGAATTTCAGAAAAAGAATCAACTGAAAATGATTTGTGGTTTAAAAGTTATTAAGGTTTTAAAACCAGGGACCCCTCTGTAAATAAAATAACTGCCAGCGGGTCCCTGCGGTAAAAACAGAAAACACTTTGGAAAGAAATACGCCTTCGAGTTCAGAAAGCGTAAAGTGGCAGAAGACGCTTTGGAAAATAACAGAAAAGGATAAAACACTGACGGGTGGTTTGAATTTCAAACGCGCCTTGCGCGCGTGCACAGAGGGGGTGCGGTGATCACTGGCGGCGATCGCCGGCGTTACTGGAGGCGGCGATGGTCGGGATGTGCTTTGGGAAGTATTCCGCATCGGTGGGTGGTGGAGTTGGTCGCCGACGAGCACCGTAGAGATGGCGAGGTCAAGTCCGGCGGACGGCGGCGTCGGGTGGTGTTTGATCTCATCGGGGAGGGCTCTGGACGTCGAATTGATGCGTGGAATGGTTGAGTGGGTGTACGGGGAGGCGGAGATGGAGTAACAGCGACGTGCTGTTCGCGGGGACAGCGGCGGATTGGGTGGCCGGAGTCGGGGAAGACGACCT
This sequence comes from Elymus sibiricus, assembly GCA_039707655.1. Taxonomy (NCBI): domain Eukaryota; kingdom Viridiplantae; phylum Streptophyta; class Magnoliopsida; order Poales; family Poaceae; genus Elymus; species Elymus sibiricus. Next base: position 315,693,244 of record CM077676.1, read on the forward strand.
CCCCTAGGTCGTCCGACTCCTCTGGGGGTCGATTGGGAGTGTGTGGATGCGGTGCGGGTACTGAACGGAGCTCGAGGTCTCCTTATATAGGTCATCCGAGGCGGCTCGAATCACGCCGGAGTAATGGTGGCCGGCGAGGGCAGTTGGAGGTGGTGGGCGAGGTTGGTGGGCATCAGTGACGTTGGGAGAGCCTTCTCGAAGCGCCAGCGCGGACGGGGTCGAGCCCCACTGCCTTATCCCGAAGTCGAGCTCCCGTACGGCCTTGGCGGGTGGCATGCGGTTCCGGCGACTGACAGGCGGGCACGGGGTGGTTTGGACGGTGCGGGGAGCTGCGGAGGAGGGCGACGCGTAGAGAGGAGGTAGGAGAGGGAGCGGTGGCAGGAGTGATGGCGGCTGGGGCCGTGCTGATCCTCTCGGCCGTCGCGGCCGAGGGCAGCGGCCGTTGCCCCGGCCTGCTCCTGTGCTGTCGGCGGTGAGAGGCTGGCTAGGGGGTCCCATGGCGATGTATTGATGATCACCAGGGGCGCGGATGAGGAAGAGATGGAGTGGAGTGCACCGCACGGCGCCGATTCCTTCCTCTCTAAACCTTGCTGTTTTTCTGCATTTTTTTACAGTGAGCTACAGTGCACGCAAGATGTTTGATGAAATGCTAGATGGCCACTAGCATTTTTGGAATTTGTGAGAATTTTTGTGGTGAGGTACTGATGCATAACAGAGGTGCTGGCAAAATTTCAGAATTTTTGGAGTCATTAAAATTAGGTTTTGATCTGAGAGATTGAATCTGGTCCAAATTTCAACTGAATGAAATTTGAAAATTTTGAACTGTGGAGCAGAATGTTTTTGGTGAAATGGAGTGTGGGTACTGTCAAGTAGCTGGGATAATTTTTGTGGGTGCAGAAGAGTTGAGAAAAATATAGTTCCTTTGTAAATCAAAGGATCTAGATATAAATGAAATTCAAACTTTGGAATTTGTTAAATATGATAAAAATATTTTTATGGAGAGGAGAGGTATTGGGTACTGTCCTAGGGTGTGAGGATGGCTTGAATGATAATTTAAAAGTGAAAGAATAATTTTTGGGAGAATTTTCTATGTGTAAGAAGAAAATTGAAATGGATCATTTCATTGAAATAATTTAATTATTCAAAAACTTCTTTGAAAGAAAATATTTTTGATCCTTCAAAAATAATTACTCAAGTAAGAAACCATCAAATCAAAACTATTTTAAAATTTTGAAACCCAATTGAAAACTCAAAATGATTTTCAAAACAGAAGAAGAGAGAAATAGGGCCATAGTGATCCAAAGAATTTTATTTTTATAGAAAAGATTTTAAAATTCAAAAGAGAATATTTTTGGGGTGTTACAACACCTACCCCTCTTAAGAAAAATCTCGTCCCCGAGATTTCAGCTGTCCCTCGAACAGGTACGGGTACTCAATCCTTAGGTGATCCTCTCTTTCCCATGTTGCCTCTTCTTCGGTGTGATTACTCCACTGAACCTTGTAAAACTTTATCACACTCCGACGGGTTCTCCGTTCTGAATCTTCCAAAAAATTTATAGGGTGCTCCTTATATGTAAGGTCTGGTTGGATATCCAGGTTTTGATGTTGAACTTGTTTGTCTGGATTACTGACACATCTCCTTAGCCATGACACGTGAAACACATCATGAACATCTGACAATTCTGCCGGTAGCTCCAGTTGGTAGGCAACCTTGCCTCTCCTTGCAATTATCCTAAATGGTCCAATAAATCTCAGTGCCAGTTTCCCTTTGACTTTAAATCTCTGTAGTCCCCTCATTGGAGATACTCTGAGATACACATATTCGTCGGGTTCAAAACTGATCTGACGGTGTTTCTGGTCATAATAGCTCTTTTGACGGCTCTGAGCTGCTTTTAGTCTGTCTCGGATAAGTTTAGTTTTGTTTCTACTTCTTTGAGAACTTCTGGGCCGAAGAATCAGCTATCTCCGGTTTCAGACCAATTGACAGGGGTACGGCACCTTCGTCCATACAGGGCTTCGAAGGGTGACATTTTTAGACTGGCTTGATAACTGTTGTTATATGAAAATTCCGCGTATGGTAAGCTGTCCTCCCAGCTGACTCCATAGGTAAGGACACAAGCTCTCAGCATGTCCTCCAAGATTTGATTTACCCGTTCAGTCTGTCCCCCTGTCTATGGGTGGTACACCGTACTGAATACCAGTTGAGTTCCTAGGGCTTGCTGCAGGTGATCCCAAAACCTAGAGACAAACTGAGTGCCTCAATCAGAGACTATGGTCTTGGGTACTCTGTGTAAGCAAACAATTCGGGAGAGGTATAACTTAGCAAGCTTCTTTGTAGAATATGTTGTTTTTACCGGAATGAAGTGTGCCACCTTGGTTAATAAATCTGTGATAACCCAGATAGCATCATTCCCGTGTCGTGACCTTGGTAACCTGATGATAAAATCCATCCCTATCTCATCCCATTTCCATTCAGGCACTCTGAGTGGCTGTAACTGTCCTGCTGGCCTTTGCTGTTATGGTTTTATACGCTGACAAGAGTCACACCGTGCGACATATACGGCTATATCCCTTTTCACCCCGTGCCACCAAATTTTTTCCTAAAGATCCTTGTACATCTTGGTTCCCCTTGGGTGAATGGAGTATGGAGTGGTATGGGCTTCTTCCAAAATCTGTTGCTTTAGCTCTTCCTTATTGGGTACGCATAATCTTTTTCTGTACCATAGGATTCCGTGACCATCAATGGTAAATTCGGATGCATTGCCTGAATTTAATTTTCTTTTAATTCCCTCGATACTCGGGTGTCCTTTCTGGGTTTCTTTGATCTGATCCTCCAATGTTGGTTTTACTTCTAGGCGAGCAATGGTTCCTTCCGTGAATAGAACCATGTTAAGTTTGGCAAATTCTCTGTTGAACTCATGCTGTGAGAATTGCACACTATCATTGTCGGTGCATGAATTTCGGCTGAGGGCAACTGCCACAACATTTGCTTTACCCGGATGGTAATGAATTCCCACATCATAATCCTTTATTAGCTCAAGCTAGCGACATAGTCGTAGGTTTAATTCTGGCTGGGTGAAGATATACTTAAGACTTTTGTGATCCGTGTATATCTCACATCGATTACCAAGAAGGTAATGTCGCCATTCCTTGAGTGCATGTACCACTGCTGCTAGTTCCAAATCATGTGTAGGATAATTTTCTTCGTGTCGTCATAGTTGTCTCGAAGCATACGCTACGACCTTTCCTTCTTGCATTAATACACATCCAAGTCCTTTTCTGCAAGCGTCACAGTATATTTCAAAATTCTTGTGCACATCCGGCACAGTCAGAACAGGTGCCGTTGTTAACCTCTTCTTCAATTCTTGGAAACTTTTCTCACATGCTTCGGTCCATTCAAACTTTTTATCCTTCTTGAGTAACTAAGTCATAGGTTTGGCTATGGTGGAGAATCCTTCAATAAATCGTCGATAGTAGCCAGCCAAACCAAGAAAACTCCTGATCTCAGTCATGTTGGTGGGTTGCTTCCATCCTAAGACATCCTTTACTTTGCTGGGGTCCACTTCTATCCCATCCTTTGTCAGTACATGTCCCAGAAAACCAACTTCTCGTAACCAAAATTCACATTTACTGAATTTGGCATATAGTTGATTTTTCCATAATTCTTCCAGGACTATTCGAAGATGTTGTTCATGTTCTTCCGGCGTCTTGGAATAAATAAGTATGTCATCAATGGACACAACCACGAACTTGTCTAAATATTTCATGAAAACCTTATTCATGAGATGTACAAAATATGAGGACCGTTGGTCAATCCGAAAGGCATCACAGTGAACTCATATAATCCGTATCTGGTGGTAAAAGCGGTCTTGGGTATGTCTGATGATCGGATTCTTAATTGATGATAGCCTGATCTCAATTCTATTTTTGAAAAGACTTTGGCTTCTACCAGTTGGTCGAACAGGTCATTGATCCTTGGTAGTGGATATTTATTTTTGATGGTAACCATATTGAGTGCCCTGTAGTCAATACACAACCATAGGGTCCCAAACTTTTTCTTGGCAAATAAAACCGGTGATCCCCATGGTGACGAGCTCGGTCGGACATATGCCTTGTCTAGTAATTCCTTGATTTGTTTCTTCATCTCAACCAATTCTGTTGGAGCCATTCGATAAGGCTTCTTGTAGATGGGTGCCGTTCCAGGTGCTAGTTCAATAACAAATTCAATCTCACGATCGGGTGGCATGCCTGGTAGCTCCTCAGGAAATACATCGGGGTATTCGCATACCACAGGGACCTTGCTTAATTCTGTCATGTCCACTTGATTTAACTTCTCTTGTAAGGTAGAAATTCCCCGTGTACCAAACTTTACTGTCTTCCCTTGACGATTGGTGAGTGTAACTGTATGGTTGTAGCAGTCTATAAATCCTTTATTTGTGGTTAACCAGTCCATTCCCAGAATAACATCTAAATCCACTTCTTCCAATACAATAAGATTTGCTAGGAACTTCATTCCTTTTATTTCAATATTCATATCCTGGCAGTACCATTGTGTGCTTTGCTTTGATCCCGGGGACTGAATAACCATTGAATTTTTCAAAGGCGAAAAAGAAAATTGATTCTTTGAGGCAAATCTTTTAGAGATGCACGAATGGGAAGCTCCAGAATCAAATAAAACGGTAGCATTAATGGTGTTGACAGGAAACGTACCAAACACGATATCCGGTGCATTCTGTGCTTCCTCAAATGTCACGTGGTTAACCTGCCCCTTTCTTTGATTGTTGTTGAGATTGTTGTGTCGCGGAGTTGCATTAGTACTGCGGCCATTGTTGTTGGGTTTGGGAGCATTATTCCCCTGTTTTGGGCATTGCCTAGCATAATGCCCCTCTGCTCCACAGGCGTAACAGGTGATGCCAGGACGGAATATTTCTTCCTTGGCCCTGTTGTTGAAAGTACTGCGGTTTTATTGCGGTCGTGGTGTTGGAATTGCTGGTCGAGGTGCCACAGGCCTCTGAAATTCATTTCGGGGCCTGTTGTTACGAACCTATACTGACTAGTTCATGCGGCGCTTGCGAATCTCATTCATGTTGCGGTGCTCATTTTCCAGGATAATAGCCTTGTCTACCAGTGTCATGAAATCCGGAAAAGTATGGACCACCAATTGGCATTTTAAAGATGGTACGAGCCCATCAAGGAATTTCTCCATCTTTTTGCTCTCTGTCACATATTCATCTTTGGCATACCGGGCTAGCTAAGTAAACTGATCAAGGTATTGAGTTACCGTTGTGCCCTGTTGCTTGAAATCCCCAAATTCCCTTTTCTTCAATTTCATGACACTGTTGGGAATATGTGCTCCCCGGAAGCTCTCCTTGAATTGCTCCTAGGTGATGTCTCCTCCATTGGGATGCGTGTGGCATAAATTTTCCCACCATGATGATGTTGTCCCAGAGAAATAATGCGGAGCATATAATACTTTTTCCTGGTCCGTACACTGGGCTATGACCAATTTTCTTTCAATATCATGCAGCCAGTCGTCTGCCTCTAAAGGTTTATCTGTGTGAGAAAAGACAGCTGGATTGGTCCTCTGGAGTTCAGATAATTTTGATCTGGGTTGGTGCTGTCCTTGGTGATTCCCCATAATTATTAAATGCTGCATCATTTCCTGGTGCTGCTGCTGACTTTGTTCATAAAGACGGCACACTTGTGAGAATGCAGAATCATTGCTTTGCTGACTTGTTTGTCCTGGTATGAAATTATTTCCCATCTGTGCAAAGTTGTCCTCTGGTGGACTTGGCATCGAACGGGTCCAGGGCGATGCATTTTGTTTCTGGGGTATTTGTGTAACACCGATGAGAAAATAAATTAAAAGAAACAAAATAAATTTTAAGAGACTGAAAATAATCTCCCCCAAAAACGTAAGTACATAAAAGTAACGAGTTATATTATACATGCAAGATTTAATTATACATGCATGATTTAATTATACAATATGCTCGCCGTAGCTGTGATGCTCACATGACCTCTTATTTAGACTAGTGCACTACTCCATCCTCTTAGCACGCTGTGATCCATGGTCTACTACTCGCCATCTTAGAAAGAAGAAAGAAACAGAAAATTAATATTTTACAGCTACACTCTCATAAAAGGCGACTGCGGTGCTGATGCCTGGTCCGCTATCACGGAGTGTCTGGAACGTCATTGGCCCTGCTGAGGGTAAGTCCTAGACGAGGTGCTGAAGACTTGACCTCCTACTCCTCCTCGGGTATGGTCTCCAGTCTGGCAGTTGTTGGTGCCATGCCTGCTCGCGGTGGTACTGTGCTCATAGGTGGTGAAGCTCTAACCGGAATGGGAGCAGCCAAGCGACTAGACTCATCGCTCGAGGATGTGTGTCGAACCGCGGAACGAGTAGGAGGATCGTATGGTGGAGTCAGAATGCGAGGAGCACGTGGTGAAGGAATACGGAACTCACTCCTGCGAGGAGCCCTCGCACGAGCTAAGTCCATCCGTGCAGCAAGATAGTCATCCACCAGTGAGGTGAAGGCTGACTCTAGAGCCATCATGTACTGAACAAGGGGCTCAATCGCCTCGTCCCTTTCTCCCGTGGTGCAAGAGAAAGCATAGTGACTAGTGTATGGAACATGGCATGGAAGATAATGATAGGGACGTGTCTGCATGACTGGAAGGATGTCCCTAAGACGAGGGATGGCTTCTCGGGCACCCTTCTAGATAGCATGCCTCTCAGTAGGCATGACTCTCCCCACAAAACGATAGTTGCGGTGAGGTGCGGCATCTCCACCCCGAATATATACCGAGGCCTGGTACATAGTCAGGGTGTCCAAGATCCTGTCGGGAAAAAAATGTGTACTCCGGACGACTCGGAGATCCCATCGCGACCCTGGCGATGTAGACGAGAAGACAGGAAAATCCCGCAGGCTCGTTGGCGAAAATCTGGGTCGGGCAGCTGCCACCAGACATCTACAATAGTAGACAAAAAATCCAAATAGTCATATCATAAGTATATGATGACCAAGCAAAATTTGTTACAACGCATGAAATGCATGCTAAAATTGTTAGGACTGACTCTACTACTAGCGGTCGCACCTAGGGCTTCCTATAGTCAGCCTAGCTCTGGTACCAAGGTTTGTCTGGCCTGTTTCCAGAATACATCACAGAATAGCCCCAAGTCACACCAGCCCCAAGATCAGAACAACTGGTGGACTTCCGTGATATAGAAAACCAGTACATACATAATATTACATAGGGTTGAGCCAGAGTGCTCAACATTTATTACAAACTTGTCAGTATATGACGGTGGCGGAATAAGACAGTGGTGTGGTGATATTACAACACTGATACAATAAAGTAAAGTCAAGCGTCAGTGTGAGGCTTGACTATTTTATTGGTGTAGCGGAAGCACTGCGGATGATACACGTGGTAGACTCCAAGACCACAAGTTGACTAACCGGGAACACCTCTAAGCGTCGGGCTCGCTAGCGCACTCTTCCTCCACAAGCTCGTCTTCCTCCGGGTCTGGCCAAATTAACAAGCCAGGGACAAGCCTGTGAGTACGTTGGAATGTACTCACAAACATTATGAACAAAAGATATACCGAATGCACATGTTCATGATGGGCCATATTAATGCATATGCTAACCGAAATTAAATTATGGCATGATAAATATTAATACGGTGTGGAAGAATAAATATATTATTTTAGTAATAAGCCAAGAAAATTAAATGGAACATCGGGCGTTGGACCGCCCGAGGAATTCCAAGAAAAATGCCAAACGGGTGTCTGAATGCGACGCCTCGAGAGGACTTGAAAAGAAATGCCAAACGGGTATCAGAATGTGACGCCACGAGAGGTCTTGAAAATAACTGAGTATCCAGGTGGACTAGCCATCCCAAGTGATACTCAGAAAAGAAAAGAAAACTGAGTATCCAGGTGGACTTAACTTCCCAAGTGATACTCAGAAAAGAAAATAAAACTAAGTATCCAGGTGGACTAGCCATCCCAAGTGATACTCAGAAAAGAAAATAAAACTGAGTATCCAGGTGGACTAGCCATCCCAAGTGATACTCGGGGTTGCACAAAGAAGAAAAGGTTAGTCCACAATAATATTCATGTTAACAATAATTTACATGATAGCATCAGTGGTGACAATAATTACCTTGCAAAATGAATCATACTCAATTTTAATTATTTCCTCCGAATACCGACACTGGGACTGACACTTGACCCTTCCCAGCTAACGTCCTTGATCATGGACATGACTATTCGAATAGGTAAAACTCTGCAGAGGGTGTACTCTTTACCCAGAAGTAAAGGATTTCTTTAGCCAGCACCAAGATGCTGACTAATTCCAATCACGGCCTTTGGGTTGAAAACACACCTAACCAGCACACACCAAATTAACTTTTCGGATGCTAGGAATCACCCAAAGCATCGTTCAAGAAAAACTCTAAGTCGGGGAGACCATGGTCTCGAATAGCATGGGATCACTATTAATAACACGCGGATTACAAGGGGTGCCCCCCTCTCGGCCCAGCCGGATACACCCATGCCCCCTGACCCGATGACTGGCATTAGTCCATGGCCATGGAACCCTCATCATGGCCCCTCTAAGTGGTGTGTACACGGAAAGGGGTTACCAACTTACTAAGCCGTACTTCTCTCATGGGAAGACAAGTGGCAGCACGAATTTTTGCTAGGTATGACGGAATAAGACTCGATCTAGGTCGACTCGGGAGGTGTTATTATTATGACTAGAATGCCTCACATGCGACGGTGACACCATCGTGTCATGATATGACTCGTGCCCACCGGCACGACAAAGACAAGAGGTACACTCCCTGATTTCTCACCACTTCCGTCATGTTAGAAAGATCCTTTGATGCATGCAAGAAATGCACAAAAGGATATGACCATGCATGCACTTGCTATTCATCACATAACCGGTGATATTTCGAACTAATGCAAACATGTATGCAATCCCCATATCCTAAGTTCAAAAATGCTTGCCTTGATCAAAGTATGCAGAAGGTGATCCCTCGAAATTTCCGGCAAAGTTCCCCTCTTCGATTTCTAGAAAATAAGAATTCAAATTCAAATCAATTTTTTTGTAACAGTACAAAAAGTTGTCTCAAAATATTTTCAAATAAATACTAAAAAAACTAGAGTTAAAAATTAGAATTTCAGATAAAGAATCAACTGAAAATGATTTGTGGTTTAAAATTTATTAAGATTTTAAAACCAGGGACCCCTTTGTAAATAAAATAACTGCCAGCAGGTCCCTGCGGTAAAAACAGAAAACGCTTCGGAAAGAAATAGGCCTTCGAGTTCAGAAAGCGTAAAGTGGCAGAAGACGCTTTCGAAAATAACAGAAAAGGGTAAACGCTGACGGGTGGTTTGAATTTCAAACGCGCCTCGCGCGCGTGCATAGAGGGGGTGCGGTGGTTACCGGCGGCGATCGCCGGCTGTCGGTGTATAAAACATGGGTATTTTATACCCTGACTTATGCACAGACTGTAGCAGCCTCCTTGCCGGCCAAGCCTTGCTGGGAACCGCCAAGACCAAGATTCAGGACCCAGTTGCGGAAGCCACTGGGGAGAAGCTCAAGGCACAGCACCAACGAGCACTCAACCAGTACCGAAGATGAAGACATTCCTTGCCGGCAAGGTGAAGACCCGGCAAGCTCCATACCGGCAAGCTTCTGCAAGCCCTCCAGCGCTCCACCTCACCGCACAGATGTTCGCTAGTGGATGAGGTGTCGACCGCGCAGGCTGGTTGATAAGGCTTGTCGGGCACATGTCAGCACGCTGGGACAGGATTTGCCTTTAATGACACCCGTCCAGGAGGCGTGTCAGAAAAATACGAGGTAGCTGGGCGAGCGGTGCAGAAACCTTGCCAGGACTACCTCTCCACATGACACCTAACGATGCATTTAATGCTTTTGTCCTAAACTGGCAGAATTAGGTATGATAGCACTGTTTGCTATCTAATCACTATGTAATTACTGTTTTGCCACTTTGGTGACCCCTTGAGCTATAAAAGGAGGGCCAAGGCAACAGTTAGAGGGGATTCGGACCCTTCACCCAACTCGCATGTGCAGCTGCCTCTCCGCACCTCGCCGGCGAAGCGCACCTTGTCATCATGTTCATACACACCCAATATACTAAGGCAGGAGTAGAGTTTTATGCTTCTCTAGCGGCCCGAACCTGGGTAAAAATCGCCCCGTGTCTTCTGGTGATTCTGCTCTTTGTGCTTGCGTCTCCCCTCACTGAACCACAAGGGGCTGGATGGCCCCATAGATGGTCGTTCCACCACGACATCCCTGGCGCGTCAGGTAGGGGGGAAGGCTGGTGCGAACTTGAATCATCAGAGTGCGCATCGATATCATCAGCTTCATCATCTTCTTCATCATCGATGGCGCCTAAGAAGAAGGGCATCATGATGACAGCTCCTTCCGCCTCCAAAGCTCCTTCACGCGCATCCACAGGCGGCGCAGCTAATGCGGGCGGCGCGGACGCCGCGGTTGGCACGACCAGCGCAGGCGGCGCGGTCGCCATGCCTACCGCGGCCGGAGCAGGAGATGGGCGCGCTGGGGGTAGTCGGCTTCCTCGACCCTCCAGCGAACAAAGCCGAGACGGTGCGGGCGGGGCGGATGGACGTCTACCTCCTCCTCACCTCACCGACGAACGCAGCCACCGGGGCAACGATCCCCGGGCCGGCGCAAGCCAAGACCCCGCCGTGGCGACATCCAGGGACGCTGCGTAGAGACACACGCCGCGCTTATTACAGGATAGGCGCAGCGCGACCCCAAGCGACGTCAACGACCCTGGGCGGCGGCGTCCACACGGCAAGACCCCTGTCGATCAGATTCCAGATCGCCAGACACCACCTCCACCGTGATAGCCTTCTGCTGGTCATGTGCTGCAGCAGCAAGATCGCGATGGCGCTCTTGCTGGCTCTGCCAGGAGTAGAGCCACTTTGCGTTCTTCGCTTCCGGCCATGCCAACTACGGCGGCGGAGGCAATGGCGCGGGCTCAAATGCTGCTGAACTTCCCTCCGGCAGCAGAGAATATGGATGAGTGGAGAGCCACCATCCAAAGCTTGATTGGATTTGCCGAAGCTAGCAAATCGCAGGAAGCGGAGCCCTCACGGCGACCACAAACGGCGCCAATAGCCCTAACTGGTGGCCCCGTTGACGGTGCTACGCTAACAGTGCAATCACTTCCGTAGCAACAGCCTCGGCAGCAGCAACGTCAACAGCCGCGACAAGCCCAGCAATCTTTTGAGCCCGACAAGATGTCAATGGCTTCTTCGGATCCACGGGCGCGGCAAGACCAGCGGCAAGTGCTACGAGAGAGGCGGGTAGAAGACGCCCGCACCACCATTGAACGGCGCCGGGAGGCGCGCCGTCAATCTGACGCGTGCAACAGCCCAATCGTTGATGAGCCTGCGCCAGGGGTTGGCGGATATCAGCCTTACGAGGTTGGGTATCCTGCTTTCACCCATGAGCTACGGCAAGTCTGATGGCCGTCTGTCCGGGCCTTCAAGCCAGAAGTACCAGAGAAGTACGACGGCAAGCTAAACCCGGCAGAGTTTCTGGGCATCTACATGATTGCCGTGCAAGCTGCCGGGGGAAGAGATGAGAAGATCCTCGCTAATTACTTTCCGTTGGTACTGAAGCCCAACGTGAGATATTGGCTGATGAACTTGCTAGAAAACTCCATTTCTTCGTGGTCAGATCTCTGCAATGAGTTTGTTGGTGCCTTTACCGGAGGCCACAATGCCCCTGGATAGCCCAGTGACCTGCAGGTGATCCCACAAAGAGATGGTGAGACTTTGCGCAAATATATCTAGAGATTCAGCCGCATACACCGCAATATCCCAGATGTGCACCCCGCAGCCGTGATTGCCGCCTTTCACACGAATGTGCGCAATCGGAGGATGCGGGAGAAAATGAACGTCAAGCTGCCCAAGACCGTCAACGAGCTCTACACGTTGGCAGATAAGTGTGCACGTGCTGAGGAAGGGAGGAGGCTTCCCGGGGAGGATGCTGGTGCTGAAGTAGATTCTGAGGACGATGATGCTGCCACCCCGAGGAAGAAAGACCGAAAGCGTAACAGGAAGCACAAGGGAAAAACCGTTATGGCTGTCGAAGGCTCCGGCAACTCCGAGTCCGCCAAGAAAGCCAAGACTGAAAACTCCGGCAAGGAGGCTGCTGTATGCGCCGCTTGCCAGGAGGCGGCGGCAAACGAGAAAGCCGGCAAGTCTGATGGACCATACTCCAAAATTCACCATACCAAAGGCCACGATCTCCAAGAGTGCTGGCAAGTCGAGCACCTTGTTGAGAAATAGAAAGCTGAATACGAAAAGCGTGACAAAGAGAAAGGTCAAGATGGTACTGGTGGATCCGGCAAAAAGGGCCGTGGTGGACGAGGAGGCTGCCGCGGCAAGGCCAACAGCAGAAAGAGAATCCTGCTAGAGGCCGAGACAAGAAGGAGGAAGATGATGGAAGTGACGAGGAGGATGATGATGAGACCAGTGAACAAGAATTCCAGAAGGCAACCAACGCCATGTGTGTCGACGGAGGAGCATCTTTGCACTCCTCTCACCGTTAACTTAAGCAGTGGGCACATGAGGTTAATGCGACGGAACCGGCAATGGGCGCTCGAAAACCGCTCAAATGGTCACACACGCCTATCATTTTTTATGCTGAGGACCACCCTGATCGCGTAACTGTGGTCGGGTGTTTGCTGTTGTTGGTTTCACCAACAATTCGCAACCTCCAAGTAACAAAGATGTTAGTTGACGGTGGGGCCGGTCTGAATCTGATCTCTCCGGAAGTTATCAAGAGGCTGCAGATCCCTGACGAGGAACTCGAGAAAACGGGCACGTTTCAAGGAGTAATCCCGGGAAGAAGCCAACCCAAGGGAAAGATCACATTACCGGTGATGTTTGGCGGGGAACTGAACTACAGAACGGAAAAGATTGTGTTGGACGTTGTCAAGATCCCCTTGCCGTACAATGGAATTCTTGACCGCCCAGCCCTGGTAAAATTCATGGCAGCATCTCACTATGCTTACAACACGTTGAAGATGCCAGGGCCGATGGGTGTCATCTCCGTCAACTCCGACAAGAAAGATGCAGTCATCTGCGTCGACAAGATGTATAGAGATGCGGTTGCAGCAGAGGCCGCCAAGGCGCCAACTCCCGCCAAGAAGAACGAAAACAAGAAGTTCGGCAAGACCTCTAGCAAGGATTCTGGGAAGCGCACTTCTTCGGAGTGTTGCATGCCTGTTGAAGACCTGCCGGAGTGCTCCGCCGGTAAGAAATCCAAGCTGCTTCACTGGCGACCAAGAAGGTGCCAGCTAGGGAGGACGGCACTGACGGTACCTTCACCATCAGTGACACCCTTGACAGCAAATAGGAAAGCGCGCTCGTTGCCTTCCTGCGGGCGAATGTCGATGTGTTCGCATGGCGACCATCTGACATCCCCGGTGTTCCCAGGGAGGTAATTGAGCACCACCTTGCCGTTTGTCCCCATGCTTAGCCCGTCAAGCAAAAAGTCCGGAAGCAAGCTTTGGAGTGGCAACAATTCATTGCCGAAGAAATCAAGAAACTAGAAGCAGCAGGTTTGGTTAGAGGTGTACTACATCCAACTTGGTTGGCAAACCCAGTTGTGGTGCGCAAAGCAAACGGGAAGTGGAGACTTTGTATTGACTACACTGATATTAACAAAGCATGTCCAAAGGATCCTTTCCCCTTGCCGCGCATTGACCAGATTGTAGACTATACCTCCAGCTGTGATTTGCTCTCCTTCCTTGATGCATATTCTGGATACCATCAAATATTCATGGCCAAGGAGGATGAGGAGAAAACCGCATTCATTACTCCATGTGGCACATACTGCTTTGTGCGTATGCCTTTCGGATTAAAGAGTGCTGGTTCAACATTTGCAAGGGCGGTTCAGATTGGTTTTGAGCCCCAACTGCATAGGAATGTGGAAGCATACATGGATGATATAGTGGTCAAAACCAAGGACAAGTCTACCCTCATTCAAGATTTAGAAAAGACATTTGCAAACTTGCGCAAAATCAACTTGAAGCTTGTGGCACCCCGGCTCAGAGAACCGGTTTACCCGTGTTTCCAACCCAGAGATCATGTCTTCTGGAAACACACAACAACTTGGAACAGAACTGAACTGAACTTTATTGATAGATCTCGAGTACAAGCTCTTAATTACATTGATAGCGAGGCCAGAAGCACTGCACGTGCTATGACAATATCTACATTATTTATGGAACATATCAGGGCCTCGATACTACTAGGTGATTCTACGGCGTAGCGGAACATAGCGCGGATAACTCCATCCACAGGGACACTGCTGGGACACGGCCTAGTTAGCGAAGCACGAACCTTCGGGACCTCCGTCCTCGGCTTCTCCTGCATCTGGCATGATACGCCAGGTGAGTACTTGGAATGTACTCGCAAGCTCACGGCAACCATAACAATGCAGGAAACAACAGCATGGCAATTAACAGATTAAGTACTTAAATTGCTTACTTACTGGTACCAAGTACCAACTTACTCTCTTCTGGGTTGTCCCACAACCCTCGGAATACTCATAATCCACTGAGCACTTCCGAACATAAGACAAGTTCTTCCATCATTATTATCATTATTGTGGTTGACCGTTCAGTGGCCTAGTACGGACTGTCCAATACCGTGGATGTGGCTATTCGAATAGATTCTTACACTCTGCAGAGGTTGCGCACTTTACCCACACTATGGAGCTCCTGGCCTCGTGATCCCATTCGGGTGGACCGGTGCTGCTCCAACGAAACCTGCCTGACCCGTGACTCTTCCACCGTACCACCGACAATCATACCCTCCCAGGGTCATGTCCTGGGTGGCCCCTGTGTCACCCCGTGACACCTGCCACTGTCGTGGCCAACTAAACTGTCCCAAACGGGGACGCCGGCAAAATAACTCAACTGGGCTCACAGGATTATCGTCGTCTACCTGATCAGGGCAGCACGTACGCATAACCCTCCCTAGTTTGGTGGTACCGATAAAAGAGCACAGAGCCAGACCAAGTCAAGGTCGTCCCATACCGGCAAATGTGGCTGCACGGATGAGTCCGGATAGGTGACACTTGATCAACCAATTAGGTTTAGTAACGCCAATTACTTATAAAGCATGAATTTTTATCATGAATAACTTAGCATGGCAGTAGCTAGGCATCCAAATAAAATACTATGAATTATCACATATTAAAATAATGCATGTAATTCAATTAAATAACCAACACTATTGAAATGCTTCATGAAATGGATGACATGGCTTGCCTTGCTCTGTTGGGTTGTCCACAAACTCCTGGGCTTCAAAACCAAAAGAATCTCCTTCTGAAAATATTTTAAAAGTGTAAAGGAAAATGTCACATAATACTGTTCTGTTCACCAGAAATTCTGTGAGCATGGGAGAAATACCAAATTTTTCCAGAAAATAGAGGAGCTCAAGACAAACCCAATGCAAAAAGAATCAATTGATTTGGACTTATGGATAAAAAGTTATGGATGGTCAAAGTTACTGGTCAAATATGGAATTTAACAGAAATTAGAAAAATCAGCAGAGGGCCACGTCGAAGGCGTATTTTCCGAATACGCCTCCACTTAAGTACCGGTTCGGACGCGGCAGAGTCACTGACGAGCGGGCCCCAGCTGTCATATTTAAAAGAAAAAGAGAGGGCACAGTAAACGGGCGGCTCACCGATGGCGATAGCCGCAGTTAGCGACAGCGGCGAGCTCGGGAGACTGCGGAGACGGATCGGCCACTCGACGGCGGTCCTCCCTATACCAGTGGTGTCTCCGGAGACGGCCTGACGGTGTCGCTCTCTTCTACTCCGGCGGCGGCTGGTTCGGGGGTCGTCGGCGACGGCGATTCCGGCAGCAATTCGGCTTGGGAAGAGGTCGGGCGGAGTCGTGGGAGTGCGGTGAGCTCGAATGTGGAGTCGGGTAGAGCTGGGGTGGGGGAAATTGAGCTATAGCAGTGAGGGGATCGGCGGCGGAATGCCGGCGAGCGGCGAGGCCAGAGGGCCTCTCGGCCGTGGCTCGGTGCTAGGGGGGTCTGTATGAGGCGGAGGGAGTGGGGTGAGGTGCGGAGAGAGGCCGGGGAGGCCTATATATAGGGGGGAGGAGGAGCTTCTGGAGCGGCGGAGCTCGGGACACGTCGCCGGCACCAGGACGCCGCGCTGGCTGGCTGGGAGCGGGCGACGGGACGGAGGAGGGCAGGAGGAGTTAATGCGGCAGTGGTGGCTAGCGGAGGAAGGCGACGAGCGGCAGAGCCACTGTGCCCGCACGGGCGGCACAGTGCTCGTTTGCGGTGGCGGCCGACGAGGGCGTTTCCGGCGAGGGGAGGAGTCCAGAACAGCCAGGTGGAGGAAGGAGACGATGTCGGCGAGCTGGGACAAGCTAGGATCACGCGGGGCAGCCGGATGCGTCTCATCAGACACGGGCGCGGTGCAGAGCGCGTGTTTTGGCATGCCACTGCCGTGCTCACCACGGGCATTGGCATCTAGAGGCCACGCAAGTCTGGCGTTTCTTGTCCAACACGTCGACCCTCGATCACCTAGTCCCCCCGTGCCTCTGGTTCGACTAGATGCACTCTGGTGTGAAGTGTAGTTTCAGCTACAGTTTCTGACAGAAATGTTGAGAGAGATCTAGAGGAGAGGTGAGCTGGAGATGGAGCCAATGGAGATGTGTGGGATGATCTATCTTGGAAGGACTCCAAGCTGGCCAAGTTTGAGAAACTTTCATCAAAGTTTGACTATAGTTCATGCACAACTACTATTACTGGAACAGAAGAAAGATGAGCTTGTAGCACTCATCTGGTTGATCTCCTGGAGCTGGATTTTGGTGTGAGAGGGTTATTTGGTGGATAGAAGATGCCATAAAAAATTCAGCTCAATTGGATACCTCTAGCTGGTACTTCCTTCACAGAGGTTCCATTTGAGCAGAAACTTGTCAGAATTTTGCTGTTGAAAATTTGTACTGGACAAGAAGATATTTTTGGATATTGTGGCAAGATAGGTTCCCTAGTATCTCAGGGAATTATCTGAGAGTTTTCTGAGTTCGGAAAATATGAGTTGCTTCACCAATGGCCAGTACCGTCCAGAGGATAAATGGTGTTTTCTAGACAAAATTTTGTACTGGGCCATGAAATGTTTTTGAAGATTGTGGGAGTAGATGATGACCAGAAGGTGTGGTATTAATTTGGGATTTTTCTGATCACTAGAACTATAGGTTGCTTTGTAACCCATAGTGATGACAGATTTTCCCAAAGGAAGAAAATGAATAATTGGGCAAGATGGAGAATTAGAATTTGATCCAGAAGGTGAGTGACAAGATTTTGGCAAGATGCTGAGGGCTTTGGATCATTGAGAGCAATTCATAAGTCCAAAGTCAACTGAAAAGGTTCAAAATCTATCCAAAATGCAAATAAAGCCAGAAAGATTTTGAAAAGAAAAAGTTGCCAAAAACCAGGGTGTCACAAAGCTCAATCCCGAGAAGTGTGTGTTTGGCGTTCCATCCGGCAAACTTCTCGGATTCTTTATATCTCAACGAGGAATTGAAGCAAATCCCGACAAGATCAAAGCCATTGAGCAGATTCAAGCACCAAAAAGCGTCAAAGATGTGAGGCGTCTTGCCGGCTGCGTTGCTGCCTTGAGTAGGTTCATTTCAAGATCCGCTGAGCGCGCCCTGCCGTTTTTCAAGATTTTGAAAAAGGCAGATCCGATGAAATGGACTCCGGAAGCGGAGGCCGCGCTATAGGACTTGAAAAGATACCTCTCCTCCGCGCCAACACTAGTTGCACCTAGACCACAAGAGTCGTTGCTGCTATACGTAGCGGCAACAAATCAAGTGGCTAGTGCTGCATTAGTGGCGCAGAGAGAAGTCAATGACGAAGAAGCAGCCATGGCAAGCCCGTCCAGCGATAAACCAGAATCTTCTCCGGCAAGGCCTGGTGCCGATAAGTCAAAGGTAGCGCAAGCAAGTGAAGTTGATCAACAAGAGATGCCAAAGAAGAAGGTGGTGCAGCGACCTGTGTATTTTTTTAGTTCTCTCCTATAGGGGGATAGATCAAGATACTCTGGAGTGCAGAAATTGCTTTTAGGCCTCCTCGTGGCCTCGAGAAAGCTGCGCCACTACTTCGAAGCACATGAAATCACCGTCGTCACCCGCTTTCCGTTGCAACGCATTTTGAGAAATCTAGAGGCAACTGGCAGGATAGTGGAGTGGGCGTTGGAATTGTCAAGCTTTGCACTCAAGTTTGAAAGCACTTCAACCATTTAGAGCAGGGCCTTGGCGGAGTTCATCGTCGAATGGACGCCAACGCAAGACAAAGAAATTCAAGAAACAGCTCTCCCCGGCAAAGAGACAGCCAAAGAATGGCATGTACTTTGACGGTGCCTTCTCGCTGCAAAGCACCGGTGCCGGAGTGTTGCTTGTCGCACCCACCGGAGAGCACCTCAAGTACGTGGTTCAAATGCACTTTCCCAGGGAGGAAGCTACAAACAACACTGCTGAGTACGAAGGACTCCTTGCCGGTCTTAGGATCGCAGTGGACCTTGGGATCAAAAAATTGATCATCTGCGGTGACTCGCAGCTTGTTGTGAAGCAAGTAAACAAAGATTACCAGAGCCCGTTGATGGAAGCGTATGTGGAAGAAGTGAGGAAATTGGAAGAACACTTTGACGGGTTGCAAATAGAGCACGTCCGTCGTGCGGAAAACAGCATTGCTGATAGCCTGTCAAAGTGTGCCGCTCAAAAGGTTCCCGTGGGACCAGGAACTTTTGTGCTCCATTTGAATCAACCAACAGTCACTCCATCAACGCGGGCCAGTAAGAGAAGAAAGTTGAATACCAGCAAGTACTTTCCGGCAGGGCTTCCTGAAGCCGCCAGCAAAAATGTTGCCGGGAACAACGACACGGTTGTCGGCGAGTAGCAGCTTCGCGCAGAACCCCAGGTTCTTGCCGCCGAGGCAAGCGCTCCCACGGCCAAAGAAATGCCTTTAGTCCATGTCGTCGAGCCATAGGCTCCGACATGGGCACATCAGATAGTTCATTTCCTTCAAATAGGAGAACTTCCCGATGAGCAAGAAGAAGCTGAGGAAGTAGCCCGTCAGTCAAGTATGTATCAGTTTGTGGATAGTATTCTATACAGAAAGCGACCAAACGGTGTGAAATTGAAGTGTATTTGCCGGGAAGAAGGAGAAAAGCTATTGGCAGAGATACACAGAGGCATATGTGGCTCTCACATAGGATCAAGGGCACTTGCCGGCAAAGCTTTCCGGCAAGGCTTCTATTGGCCCACTACCCTCCAGGATGCGACTGAGCTAGTAACCAAGTGTGAAGCATGCCAGTTCCATTCGAAGAACATACATCAGCCAGCTCAAGCTCTCCAAACAATCCCTCTCTTCTGGCCCTTTTCAGTCTGGGGGCTCGATATCTTGGGCCCCTTCCCCCATGCTACCGGGGGCTTTGAGTTCTTGTACGTCGCCATCGACAAGTTCACAAAGTGGCCTGAAGTGGAACCAGTGAGGAAGGTGACAGCGCAATCAGCCATCAAGTTCTTCAAAGGATTAGTTTGCCATTTCGGGGTTCCTAACAGAATCATCACCGACAACGGCACACAATTCACGAGCCGCACCTTCATGCAGTATATCCAAGACCTTGGCAGCAAAATCTGTTTTGCATCCGTTGCTCACTCGAGAAGCAATGGCCAAGCAGAAAGGATGAACACTGAAGTGTTGCGTGGCCTCAAGACAAGAACCTTTGACAGGCTACGCAAATGTGGAAGGCGCTGGATTGATGAGTTGCCGGCGGTTCTTTGATCACTCGGACCAACACCAAATCAAGCTACCAGCCAAACGCCCTTCTCCCTAGTCTACGGTGCAGAAGCGGTGCTCCCCATGGAACTCATATACGGGTCACCTCGAGTACTCGCTTACGATGAAGCTGAGCAAGAGCAGCTGTGGCAAGACAATGCGATGCTCCTTGAGGAAGATCATCTTCGGGCGGCTGTGTGAGCTGCACGCTAGCAGCAAGCCTTGTGCTGCTACCATAGCCGCAAAGTGCATGCCCGAAGCCTTGAGGAAGGCGACCTTGTTCATTGGCGCGTTCAGTCCGCCAAGGGATCAAACAAGTCGACGCCAAAGTGGGAAGGCCCTTACCGGGTAGTATGAGTCACCAGACCTGGCGCAGTTCGTCTGGAAACCGAAGATGGCACCCCAGTGCAGAACTCATGGAATATTGAGCATCTTCGCAAGTTCTACCCATGAGGCGCAGTTGTCGGGCTTCTCGGCAACCCCTTTTGTACAAGCTTTGTTGACCAGACATGTAATCCTTTGTACAAAGCCAGTCGTAGATCCTACGCATAATAAAGCTAAGTGTTTTCGCAACTCCTCGTACATATTCATTTATATGTGGATGCATACGATTTTGTGATTTACACTTTAGTTTGTATGGGATGACTGATGGACCGTCAAGGTTCCCAAACCATTCTTTTCTCTTCTTTCTTTTTCTTAAAAAGACAGAAGGATCCCTCGCGTGCAAGTTTCCCGGGGGGAGTGGAGATGGGGTACCATTTTAATGACATTCAAGTGATCATTTCATACAACAAGAGAAACGACGCAAGGAAAAGCTAAGTTGAGAAACTTTAAAAAATTTCCTTGATTACATTCGCGATTTCCCTTGAACGATTCTGTGCTTTGTATGAGAAACCTGCACGCGAAGGAACCTTGTCGCGATCGGTCTGCGCTCTAGCTTGCCTCGAGTTCGCTCGGCAAGCCTAGCAGCTACATTCTGTCCCGGCAAGTTGCCTTGCCGGCAGCGGCACTTCCAGCTTCCGCTAAGGAGCCGTTCCTCAAAGCACTCGTGGCAAGTGTGTGTGCCGGCAAGTTTCCAAACAAGCGTAGGGAGCGCGATCATACAAAGGCAAAATAAAACAAGGGAAACAACATACGTTTGTCTAAGCCCGACAACGACAGATATTCATTAAGAAAGTACTCGATTACATTTTATTAGCCCTTTCCTAGGGTTTACATCGAGTGCAAGGAGGGCTAAAGGGGCGCCTAGGCAAAGCCTGGCTTGTTCCCGGAAGGCCAGATGATGGTGCTGCCGGCGATCAGCCAGACTCATCGTCGTCTTCAATCTTCATGCCCGGAGAGCCGTCGTCATCGCCGTCATCATCGTCATGCTCAGCATCGCTTGAGGAAGCGGTTTCGCTGTCGCTCGAGCTCTCCGTGAAGCACTCCAGATGAGCGCCTGAAGCCCCGAAGAACTTCACGACAAGCACGTCTGGTCCGTCCAGCCGGAAGTGAAGGAGGTGCCCTTGCCCTAAGCAACGGGCACGAGCAAAGCATTTCCACCCGCGCGTGAGGTACATAATACCATTGTTGGAGGTGTCAACGGTTACCCAGACCGGGCCGTTGCAGCAACCATCCATGCACAGCCATAGGCCATGCAGGTGGCGGCCTTCCATCTCCCTAGCGAAAGGGCGAGGAAGCCACAGCCAGCTCCGTGGCTGATTGCGCAGCTCCAAGACGAACTCTTGCGCCGTGTCCTCCATGTGGCCTTCCGCTGGCGGAGGAGGGGCCGAAGACGGAGATGCAAGCCCCCGCCACGGCCGCCCTGACCGCAGGCACCGCGCCGTCCGCGACCATGGTCCGCGGCCCTCCCTTGAGCGCTGGAGCCAGCCTCTGCAGCTGCGGCCGAAGCATGAGCATGGAGCCGAGGAGAAGCTCTCGCCGCGGCAGCAGAGACACGGCTACGGCCTCTCCCTCTCGCCATGCCGTCGTCAGATGCGGGGGGAGAGGATGAGAGAAAGAGACGACAATTGCTGAGGATCAAGGCGGGAGGGGATGAGTGAGCATTGCATCCCGCAGTCCCCTCTTTATAGGGGGTGCGCGGGCTGGCTCTTCACCGTCTTCGGGCGGCCACCCACGTTCGCCTATCCCACGCCCTGCGCTCTGGCTGGGCGCATTACTCCAGTAACCGCCCACATTCGCCAGTCCCGCGCCCTGCGCCCCCTGGCCCGGTGCATCACTCCAACGGCCGCCCTTCTCCACCAATCCAGTGCCCTGCATGCATGCAGACGCGCGTGATGGAGGGGCACAGAAAAAGGAGAGGTAAAGACAGACATGGCAGTTATCCTTTGCCACGCGTGGCTATGCGCCCATTTGATTTGAACCAACAGCGCCCCGCATATGAGCATACCCCTGGTCTGAGCATGCCTATGGGCCGTCCACCCGACGACGAGGTTTGTCGGGAGGTGACTAAGAGCACACCCAAGACAAGACTAAGGAAGAAGCAAAGAAGATCTCAGAAGATGATAACCATCATGACGAAAAGTACAACGACAGTTTCCCATCGCGTGTCTGCGCATTGTTTGGGCCTAGCCCAATGATGCTTCGGACGCGCGTATGGCCCAGGCTCGGGGGCTCCTGTCGGTGTATAAAACATGGGTATTTTATACCCTGACTTATGCACAGACAGTAACAGCCTCCTTGCCGGGAACCGCCAAGACCAAGATTCAGGACCCAATTGCGGAAGCCACTGGGGAGAAGCTCAAGGCACAGCACCAACGAGCACTCAACCAGTACCGAAGATGAAGACATTCCTTGCCGGCAAGGCTAAACCGGCAAGGTGAACACCCGGCAAGCTCCGTACCGGCAAGCTTCTGCCAGCCCTCCAGCGCTCCACCTCACTGCACAGATGTTCGCTAGTGGATGAGGTGTCGATCACGCAGGCTGATTGGTAAGGCTTGTCGGGCACGTGTCAGCACACTGGGACAGGATTTGCCTTTAATGACACCCGTCCAGGAGGCGTGTCAGAAAAATACGAGGTAGCTGGGCGAGCGGTGCAGAAACCTTGCCGGGACTACCTCTCCACATGACACCTAACGATGCATTTAATGCTTTTGTCCTAAACTGGCAGAATTAGGTATGATAGCACTGTTTGCTATCTAATCACTATGTAATTACTGTTTTGCCACTGTGGTGACCCCTTGAACTATAAAAGGAGGGCCAAGGCAACAGTTAGAGGGGATTCAGACCCTTCACACAACTCGCATGTGCAGCTGCCTCTCCGCACCTCGCCGGGGAAGCGCTCCTTGTCATCGTGTTCATACACACCCAATATACTAAAGCAGGAGTAGGGTTTTACGCTTCTCAAGCGGCCCGAACCTGGGTAAAAATCACCATGCGTCCTCTGGTGATTCTGCTCTTTGTGCTTGCGTCTCCCCTCACCGAACCACAAGGGGCTGGATGGCCCCATAGATGGTTGTTCCACCACGACACCGGCGTTACTGGAGGCAGCGATGGTCGGGATGTGCTCGGGGAAGTATTCCGCCTCGGTGGGTAGCGGAGTTGGTCGCCGGCGAGCACCGTAGCGACGGCGAGGTCAACTCTGGCGGACGGCGGCGTCGGGTGGTGTTCGATCTCATCGGGGAGGGCTCCGGACGTCGAATTGATGCGTGGAATGGATGAGTGGGTGTATGGGGAGGCTACTGACGAAGTTTGGGAGGCGGAGATGGAGTAACGGCGACGTGCTGTTTGCAGGGACAGCGGCGGATCGGTTGGCCAAAGTCGGGGAAGATGACCTCCCCGAGGTCGTCTGACTCCTCTGGGGGTCGATTGGGAGTGTGTCGATGCGGTGCGGGTACTGAACGGAGCTCGAGGGCTCCTTATATAGGTGATCCGAGGCGGTCCGAGGCTGCTTGGATCACGCCAGAGTAATGGTGGCTGGCGAGGGCTGTTGGAGGTGGTGGGCGAGGTCGGTTAGCATCAGTTACGTTGGGAGAGCCTTCTCGAAGCGCCAGCGCGGACGGGGTCGAGCCCTACTGCCTTATCCTGAAGCCGAGCTCCCGTACGTCTATGGCGGGCGGCGTGTGGTTCTGGCGACTGATAGGCTAGTGCGGGGTGGTTTGGACGGTGCGGGGAGCTGTGGAGGAGGGCGACGCGTGGAGAGGAGGTAGGAGAGGGAGCGGTGGCAGGAGTGATGGCGGCTGGGGCCGTGCTGATCCTCTCGGCTGCTGCAGCCGAGGGCAGCGGCCGTTGCACCGCCTGCTCCTGTGCTGTCGGTGCTGAGAGGCTGGCTTGGGGGTCCTGTGGCGATGTATTGATGATCACCAGAGGCGCGGATGAGGAAGAGATGGAGTGGAGTGCACCGCACGGCACCGATTCCTTCCTCTCTGAACTTTGCTGTTTTTCTGAATTTTTTTTACAATGCATGCAAGATGTTTGATGAAATGCTAGATGGCCACTGGCATATTTGGAATTTGTGAGAATTTTTGTGGTGAGGTACTGATGCATAACAGAGGTGCTGGCAAAATTTCAGAATTTTTGGAGTAATTAAAATTAGGTTTTGATCAGAGAGATTGAATCTGGTCCAAATTTCAACTGAATAAAATTTGAAAATTTTGAACTGTGGCGCAGAATGTTTTTTGTGAAATGGAGTGTGGGTACTGTCAAGTAGCTGGGATAATTTTTGTGGGTGCAGAAGAGTTGAGAAAAATATAGTTCCTTTGTAAATCAAAGGATCTAGATATAAATGAAATTCAAACTTTGGAATTTGTTAAATATGATAAAAATATTTTTATGGAGAGGAGAGGTATTGGGTACTGTCCTAGGGTGTGAGGATGGCTTGAATGATAATTTAAAAGTGACAGAATAAGTTTTGGGAGAATTTTCTATGTGTTAGAAGAAAATTGAAATGGATCATTTCGTTGAAATAATTTAATTATTCAAAAACTTCTTTGAAAGAAAATATTTTTGATCCTTCAAAAATAATTACTCAAGTAAGAAACCATCAAATCAAAACTATTTTAAAATTTTGAAACCCAATTGAAATCTCAAAATGATTTTCAAAATAGAAGAAGAGAGAAATAGGGCCATAGTGATCCAAAGAATTTTATTTTTAAAGAAAAGTTTTTAAAATTCAAAAGAGAATATTTTTGGGGTGTTACAACACCTACCCCCTTAAGAAAAATCTCATCACTGAGATTTCAGCTGTCCCTCGAACATGTATGGGTACTCTGTCCTTAGGTGATCCTCTCTTTCCCATGTTGCCTCTTCTTCGGTGTGATTACTCCACTGAACCTTGTAAAACTTTATCACACTCTGACGGGTTCTCCGTTCTGACTCTTCCAAAAAAATTATAGGATGTTCCTTATATGTAAGGTTTGGTTGGATATCCAAGTTCTGATGTTGAACTTGTTTGTCTGGATTACTAACACATCTCCTTAGATGTGACACATGAAACACATCATGAACATCTGACAATCCTGCTGGTAGCTCTAGTTGGTAGGCAACCTTGCTTCTCCTTGCAATTATCCTAAATTGTCCAATAAATCTCGGTACCAGTTTCCCTTTGACTTTAAATCTCTGTAGTCCCCTCATCGGAGATACTCTGAGATCCACATATTCGTCGGGTTCAAAACTAATCTGACGGTGTTTCTAGTCATAATAGCTCTTTTGACAGCTCTGGGCTGCTTCCAGTCTGTCTCGGATAAGTTTTACTTTTGTTTATACTTCTTTGAGAACTTCTGGGCCGAAGATTTGGCTATCTCTGGTTTCAGACCAATTGAGAGGGGTACGGCACCTTCGTCCGTACAGGGCTTCGAAGGGTGACATTTTTAGACTGGCTTGATAACTGTTGTTATATGAAAATTCCGCATATGGTAAGCTGTCCTCCCAGTTGACTCCATAGGTAAGTACACAAGATCTCAGCATGTCCTCCAAGATATGATTTACCCGTTCAGTCTGCCCCCTGTCTGTGGGTGGTACGCCATACTGAATACCAGTTGAGTTCCTAGGGCTTGCTGCAGGTGATCCCAAAACCTAGAGACAAACTGAGTGCCTCTATCAGAGACTATGGTCTTGGGTACTTCGTGTAAGAAAACAATTCGGGAGAGGTATAACTTAGCAAGCTTCTGTGTTGAATATGTTGTTTTTACCGGAATGAAGTGTGCCACCTTGGTTAATAAATCTATGATAACCCAGATAGCATCATTCCCGTGTCGTGACCTTGGTAACCTGATGATAAAATCCATCCCTATCTCATCCCATTTCCATTCAGGTAATCTGAGTGGCTGTAACAGTCCTGTTGGCCTCTGGTGTTATGCTTTTATACGCTGACAAGAGTCACACCGTGTGACATATACGGCTATATCCCTTTTCATCCCGTGCCACCAAATTTTTTCCTGTAGATCCTTGTACATCTTGGTTCCCCCTGGGTGAATGGAGTATGGAGTGGTATGGGCTTCTGCCAAAATCTGTTGCTTTAGCTCTTCCTTCTTGGGTACGCATAATCTTTTTCCGTACCATAGGATTCCCTGACCATCAATGGTAAATTCGGATGCCTTGCCTGAATTTACTTTTCTTTTAATTCCCTCGATACTGGGGTGTCCTTTCTGGGTTTCTTTGATCTGATCCTCCAATGTTGGTTTTACTTCTAGGCGAGCAATGGTTCCTTCCGTGACTAGAACCATGTTAAGTTTGGCAAATTCTCAGTTGAACTCATGCTGTGAGAATTGCACACTGTCATTGTCGGTGCATGGATTTCGGCTGAGGGCATCTGCCACAACATTTGCTTTACCCGGATGGTAATGAATTCCCATATCATAATCCTTAATTAGCTCAAGCCAGCGACATTGTCGTAGGTTTAATTCTGGCTGGGTGAAAATATACTTAAGACTTTTGTGATCCGTGTATATCTCACATTGATTACCAAGAAGGTAATGTCACCATTCCTTGAGTGCATGTACCATTGCTGCTAGTTCCAAATCATGAGTAGGATAATTTTCTTCGTGTCGTCATAGTTGTCTCGAAGCATACGCTACGACCTTTCCTTCTTGCATTAATACACATCCAAGGCCTTTTCTGGAAGCGTCACAGTATATTTAAAAATTCTTGTGCACATCCGGCACGGTCAGAACAGGTGCCGTTGTTAACCTCTTCTTCATATCTTGGAAACTTTTCTTACAGGCTTCGGTCCATTCAAACTTTTTATTCTTCTTGAGTAACTGAGTCATAGGTTTGGCTATGGTGGAGAATCCTTCAATAAATCGTCGATAGTAGCCAGCCAAACCAAGAAAACTCCTGATCTCAGTCATGTTGGTGGGTTGCTTCCATCCTAAGACATCCTTTACTTCTATCCCATCCTTTGTCAGTACATGTCCTAGAAAACCAACTTCTCGTAACGAAAATTCACATTTACTAAATTTGGCATATAGTTGATTTTTTCGTAATTCTTCCAGGACTATTCAAAGATGTTGTTCATGTTCTTCCGGCATCTTGGAATAAATAAGTATGTCATCAATGAACACAACCATGAACTTGTCCAAATATTTCATGAAAACCTTGTTCATGAGATATACAAAATATGCAGGAGCATTGATCAATCCAAAAGGCATCACAGTGAACTCATATAATCTATATCTGGTGGTAAAAGCGGTCTCGGGTATGTCTGATGATCAGATTCTTAATTGATGGTAGCCTGATCTCAAGTCTATTTTTGAGAAGACTTTGGCTTCTACCAGTTGGTCGAACTGGTCATTGATCCTTGGTAGTGGATATTTATTTTTGATGGTAACCATATTGAGTGCCCTGTACTCAATACACAACCTTAGGGTCCCATCCTTTTTCTTGGCAAATAAAACCGGTGATCCCCATGGTGACGAGCTGGATCGGACATATCCCTTGTCTAGTAATTCCTTGATTTGTTTCTTCAGCTCAACCAATTCTGTTGGAGCCATTCGATAAGGCTTCTTGTAGATGGGTGCCATTCCAGATGCTAGTTCAATAACAAATTCAATCTCACGATCGGGTGGCATTCCTGGTAGCTCCTCAGGAAATACATCGGGGTATTCGCATACCACAGGAACCTTGCTTAATTCTGTCATGTCCACTTGATTTAACTTCTCTTGTAAGGTAGAAATTCCCCTTGTACCAAACTTTATTGTCTTCCCTTGATGATTGGTGAGTGTAACTGTACGGTTGTAGCAGTCTATAAATCCTTTATTTGTGGTTAACCAGTCCATTCCCAGAATAACATCCAAATCCAATGCTTCCAATACAATAAGATTTGCTAGGAACTTCATTCCTTTTATTTCAATATTCACATCCTTGCAGTACCATTGTGTGCTTTGCTTTGATCCCGGGGACTGAATAACCATTGAATTTTTCAAAGGAGAAAAAGAGAATTGATTCTTCGAGGCAAATCTTTTAGAGATGCACGAATGGGAAGCTCCAGAATCAAATAAAACTATAGCATTAATGGTGTTGACAGGAAACGTACCAAACACGATGTCCGGTGCATTCTGTGTTTCCTCAAATGTCACGTGGTTAACCTGCCCCTTTCTTTGATTGTTGTTGAGATTGTTGTGTCGCGGAGTTGCATTAGTACTGCGGCCATTGTTGTTGGGTTTGGGAGCATTATTCCCCTATTTTTGGCATTGCCTAGCATAATGCCCCTCTGCTCCATAGGCATAACAGGTGATGCCAGGACAGAATATTGCTTCCTTTGCCCTGTTGTTGAAAGTAATGTGGTTTTGTTGCGGTCGTGGTGTTGGAATTGCTGGTCAAGGTGCCACAGGCCTCCGAAATTCATTTCGGGGCCAGTTGTTACGAACCTGTACTGACTGGTTCATGCGGCGCTTGCGAATCTCATTCATGTTGCGGTGCTCATTTTCCAGGATAATAGCCTTGTCTACCAGTGTCTTGAAATCTAGAAAAGTATGGACCACCAGTTGGCATTTTAAAGATGGTACGAGCCCATCAAGGAATTTCTCCATCTTTTTGCTCTCTGTCATATATTCATCTTTTTGCTTGAGATCCTCAAATTCCCTTTTCTTCAATTTCATGACACTGTTGGGAATATGTGCTCCCCGGAAGCTCTCCTTGAATTGCTCCCAGGTGATGTCTCCTCCATTGGGATGCGTGTGGCATAAATTTTCCCACCATGATGCTGCTGTCCCAGAGAAATAATGCGAGCATATAATACTTTTTCCTGGTCCATACACTGGGCTATGACCAATTTTATTTCAATATCACGCAGCCAGTCGTCTGCCTCTAAAGGTTTATCTGTGTGAGAAAAGATAGTTGGATTGGTCCTCTGGAGTTCAGATAATTTTGATCTAGGTTGGTGCTGTCCTTGGTGATTCCCCATATTTATTAAATGTTGCATCATTTCCTGGTGCTACTGCTAACTTTGTTCATAAAGACGGCACACTTGTGAGAATGCTGAATCATTGCTTTGTTGACTTGTTTGTCTTGGCGTGAAATTATTTCCCATCTGTGCAAAGTTGTCCTCTGGTGGACTTGGCATGGAACGGGTCCAGGGGCGATGCATTTTCTTTCTAGGGTATTTGTGTAACACCGATGAGAAAAGAAATTAAAAGAAACAAAATAAATTTGAAGAGATTGAAAATAATCTCCCCCAAAAACGTATGTACATAAAAGTAACGAGTTATATTATACATGCAAGATTTAATTATACATGCATGATTTAATTATACAATATGCTCGCCGTAGCCGTGATGCTCACATGACCGCTTATTTAGACTAGTGCACTACTCCATCCTCTTAGCACGCTGTGATCCATGGTCTACTACTCGCCATCTTACAAACAAGAAAGAAACAGAAAATAAACATTTTACAGCTACACTCTCATAAAAGGCGACTGCGGTGCTGATGCCTGGTCCGCTATCACGGAGTGTCTGGAACGTCATTGGCCCTGCTGAGGGTAAGTTCCAGACGAGGTGCTGAAGACTCGACCTCCTCCTCCTCCTCGGGTATGGTCTCCAGTCTGGTAGCTGTCGGTGCCATGCCTGCTCGCGGTGGTACTGTGCTCGTAGGTGGTGAAGCTCTAACCGGAATGGGAGCAGCCAAGCAACCAGACTCATCGCTTGGGGATGCGTGTCGAACTGCAGAATGAGTAGGAGGATCGTATGGTGGAGTCAGAATGCGAGGAGCGCGTGGTGAAGGAATACGGAACTCACTCCTGCGAGGAGCCCTCGCATGAGCTAAGTCCATCCGTGCAGGAAGATAGTCATCCACCAGTGAGGTGAAGACTGACTCTAGAGCCATGATGTACTGAACAAGGGGCTCAATCGCCTCGTCCGTTTCTCCCGCGGTGCAAGAGAAAGCATAGTGACTAGTGTATGGAACATGGCATGGAAGATAATGATAGGTACGTGTCTACATGACTGGAAGGATGTTCCTAAGATGAGCGATGGCCTCTCGGGCAGCCATATGGATAGCATGCCTCTTAGTAGGCATGACTCTCAACACAAAACGATAGTCAGGGTGTCCGAGATCCTGTCGGGAAAAACTGTGTACTACGGATGACTCGGAGATACCATCGCGACCCTGGCGATGTAGACGAGAAGACGGGAAAATCCCGCATGCTCATTGGCGAAAATCTGGGTTGGGCAGCTGCCGCCAGACATCTATAATAGTAGACAAAAAAATCCAAATAATCATATCATCAGTATATGATGACCAAGGAAAATTTGTTACAACACATGAAATGCATGCTAAAATTGTTAGGATTGACTCTACTATTAGCAGTCGCACCGAGGGCTTCCTACAGCCAGCCTGGCTCTGGTACCAAAGTTTGTCGGGCCTGTTTCCGGAATAAATCACAGAATAGCCCCAAGTCACACCAGCCCCAAGATCAGAACAACTGGTGGACTTCCTTGATATAGATAACCAGTACATACATAATATTACATAGGGTTGAGCCAGAGTGCTCAACATTTATTACAAACTTGTCAGTATACAACGGTGGCGGAATATGACAGTGGTGTGGTGATATTACAACACTGATACAATAAAGTAAAGTCAAGCGTCAGTGTGAGGCTTGACTATTTTATTGGTGTAGTGGAAGCACTGCGGATGATACACGTGGTAGACTCAAAGACCACAAGTTGACTGACTGGAAACACCTCTAAGTGTCGGCCTCGCTAGCACACTCTTCCTCCACAAGCTCGTCTTTCTCCAGGTCTGGCCAAATTAACAAGCCAGGGACAAGCCTGTGAGTACGTTGGAATGTACTCGCAAACATTATGAACAAAAGATATACCAAATGCACATGTTCATGATGGACCATATTAATGCATATGCTGACCGAAATTAAATTATGGCATGATAAATATTAATACGATGTGGAAGAATAAATATATTATTTTAGTAATAAGCCAAAAAAATTAAATGGAACATCGGGCGTTGGGCCACCCGAGGAATTCCAAGAAAAATGCCAAACGGGTGTCTGAATGCGACGCCTCGAGAGGTCTTGAAAAGAAATGCCAAACGGGTGTCTGAATGCGACCCCACGAGAGGTCTTGAAAATAACGGAGTAACCAGGTGGACTAGCCAAATCAAGTGATACTCAGAAAAGAAAATAAAACTGAGTATCTAGGTGGACTTGCCATCCCAAGTGATACTCAGAAAATAAAATAAAACAAAGTATCCAGGTGGACTAGCCATCCCAAGTGATACTCAGAAAAGAAAATAAAACTGAGTATCCAGGTGGACTAGCCATCCCAAGTGATACTCAGGGTTGCACAAAGAAGAAAAGGTTAGTCCACAATAATATTCATGTTAACAATAATTTTCATGATAGCATCAGTGGTGACAATAATTATCCTGCAAAATGAATCATACTCAATTTTAATTATTTCCTCCGAACACCGACACCGGGACCGACACTTGACCCTTCCCAGCTAACGTCCTTGATCGTGGACATGGCTATTCGAATAGGTAAAACTCTGCAGAGGGTGTACTCTTTACCCGCAAGTAAAGGATTTCATTAGCCAGCACCAAGATGCTGTCTAATTCCAATCACGGCCTTTGGGTTGAAAACACACCTAACCAGCACACACCAGATTAACTTTCCAGATGCCAGGAAGCACTCAAAGCATCGTTCAAGAAAAACTCTAAGTCGGGGAGACCATCGTCTCGAATAGCATGGGATCACTATTAATAACGCGCGGATTACATGGGGTGCCCCCCTCTCGGCCCAACCAGATACACCCATGCCCCCTGACCCGATGACTGGCATTAGTCCATGGCCATGGAACCCTCATCATGGCCCCTCTAAGTGGTGTGTACACGGAAAGGGGTTAGCAACTTACTAAGCCGTACTTCCCTCGCGGGAAGACAAGTGGCAGCACGAATTTTAGCTAGGTATGACAGAACAAGACTCGATCTAGGTCGACTCGGGAGGTGTTATTATTATGACCGGCATGCCTCACATGCCACGATGACACCATCGTGTCATGATATGACTCGTGCCCACTGGCACGATAAAGACAGGAGGTACACTCCCTGATTTCTCAACACTTCCTTCATGTTAGAAAGATCCTTTGATGCATGCAAGAAATGCACAAAATGATATGACCATGCATGCACTTGCTATTCATCACATAACCGGTGATATTTCGAACTAATGCAAACATGTATGCAATCACCATATCCTAAGTTCAAAAATGCTTGCCTTGATCAAAGTAGGCAGAAGGTGATCCCTCGAAATTTCCAGCAAAGTTCCCCTCTTCGATTTCTACAAAATAAGAATTCAAATTCAAATCAATTTTTTTGTAACAGTACAAAAATTTGTCCCAAAATATTTTCAAATAAATAGTAAAAAAACTAGAGTGAAAAAGAAGAATTTCGGAAAAAGAATCAACTGAAAATGATTTGTGGTTTAAAAGTTATTAAAGTTTTAAAACCAGGGACCCCTTTGTAAATAAAATAACTGCCAGCGGGTCCCTGAGGTAAAAATAAAAAATGCTTCGGAAAGAAATACGCCTTCGAGTTCAGAAAGCGTAAAGTGGTAGAAGACGCTTTCAAAAATAACAGAAAAGGATAAAACGCTGACGGGTGGGTCCCACCCGTCAGGTTTGAATTTCAAATGTGCCTCGCGCGCGTGCACAGAGGGGGTGCGGTGGTCACCGACGGTGATCGCCGGCGTTACTGGAGGCGGCAATGGTCGGGATGTGCTCGGGGAAGTATTCCGCGTCGGTGGGTGGTGGAGTTGGTCGCCGGCGAGCAACGTAGAAACGGCGGGGTCAACTCCGGCGGACGGCGGCGTCGGGTGGTGTTCGATCTCGACGGGGAGGGCTCTGGACGTCGAATTGATGCATGGAATGGATGAGTGGGTGTACGGGGAGGCTACTGACGAAGTTTGGGAGGCGGAGATGGAGTAACGGCGACGTGCTGTTCGCGGGGACAGCGGCTGATCGGGTGGACGGAGTCGGGGAAGACGACCTCCCCGAGGTCGTCCGACTCCTCTGGGGGTCGATTGGGAGTGTGTGGATGCGGTGCGGGTACTGAACAGAGCTCGAGGGCTCCTTATATAGGTGATCCGAGGCGGTCCGAGGCGGCTCGGATCACGCCGTAGTAATGGTGGCTGGCGAGGGCAGTTGGAGGTGGTGGGCGAGGTCGGTGAGCATCAGTGATGTTGGGAGAGCCTTCTCGAAGCGCCAGCGCAGACGGGGTCGAGCCCTACTGCCTTATCCCAAAGCCGAGCTCCCGTACGGCCATGGCGGCGGCGTGCGGTTCCGACGACTGATAGGCGGGCGTGGGGTGGTTTGGACGGTGCGGGGAGCTGTAGAGGAGGGTGACGCGTGGAGAGGAGGTAGGAGAGGGACCGGTGGCAGGAGTGATGGCGGCTGGGGCCGTGCTGATCCTCTCGGCCACCACGGCCGAGGGCAGCGGCCGTTGCACCGGCCTGCTCCTGTGCTGTCGGTGGCGAGAGGCTGGCTAGGGGGTCCCGTGGCGATGTATTGATGATCACCAGGGGCACGGATGAGGAAGAGATGGAGTGGAGTGCACCGCACGGCGTCGATTCCTTCCTCTCTGAACTTTGCTATTTTTCTGAATTTTTTTTACAGTGAGCTATAGTGCATGCAAGTTGTTTGATGAAATGCTAGATGGCCACTGGCATTTTTGGAATTTGTGAGAATTTTTGTGGTGAGGTACTGATGCATAACAGAGGTGCTGTCAAAATTTCAGAATTTTTGGAGTAATTGAAATTAGGTTTTGATCAGAGAGATTGAATCTGGTCCAAATTTCAACTGAATGAAATTTGAAAATTTTCAACTGTGGAGCAGAATGTTTTTGGTGAAATGGAGTGTGGGTACTGTCAAGTAGCTGGGATAATTTTTGTGGGTGCAGAAGAGTTGAGAAAAATCTAGTTCCTTTGTAAATCAAAGGATCTAGATATAAATGAAATTCAAACTTTGGAATTTGTTAAATATGATAAAAATATTTTTATGGAGAGGAGAGGTATTGGGTACTGTCCTAGGGTGCGAGGATGGCTTGAATGATAATTTAAAAGTGACAGAATAATTTTTGGGAGAATTTTCTATGTGTTAGAAGAAAATTGAAATGGATCATTTATTGAAATAATTTAATTATTCAAAAACTTCTTTGAAAGAAATTATTTTTGATCCTTCAAAAATAATTACTCAAGTAAGAAACCATCAAATCAAAACTATTTTAAAATTTTGAAACCCAATTGAAAACTCAAAATGATTTTCAAAACAGAAGAAGCGAGAAATAGGGCCATAGTGACCCAAAGAATTTTATTTTTAAAGAAAATATTTTAAAATTCAAAAGAGAATATTTTTGGGGTGTTACAGTTTATATTCACATAGAAGTTATATGTTCTTGGATCCTCTAACATGTGGTGCTTGCCCCCTATCCTTTGCTAGGCAAAAATCTGCACTAAGTAGAGATACTACTTGTGCATCCAAAACCCTTGAACCCAGTTTCATGCCATGAGAGACCACTATATCTACCTATGGATTGAATAAGATCCTTCAAGTAAGTTGTCATCGGTGCAACAGCAATAAAAATTACTCCTAAATATGTATGATCTTTTATTGTAAGGGAAAATAAGCTTTGTACGAACTTGTGATGGTGAAGAAATAAAAGCGACGGATTGCATAATAAAGGTTGCTATCACAAGGGGCAATATAAAGTGATGTTCCTTTGCATTAAGAGCTTGCACATCCAAAAATAAAAAGCGCATGACAACCTCTGCTTCCCTCTGTGAAGGGTCTATCTTTTACTTTACGTATTTACTTTTATGCAAGAGTCAATAGTGTTCTTCTCTATTCCATTTTTATTTTCTCTCTTGGCAA
The DNA here is from genome assembly GCA_039707655.1 of Elymus sibiricus. Classification (NCBI taxonomy): domain Eukaryota; kingdom Viridiplantae; phylum Streptophyta; class Magnoliopsida; order Poales; family Poaceae; genus Elymus; species Elymus sibiricus. The sequence continues at coordinate 315,728,458 of CM077676.1, forward strand.
GCATCATGTGGTGGGGAAAGATCCAGGCACATATATCCAGTTGAATATAGGTGATCACGAGTTATTATTGTTGACAATTATCTCTATGATAAATAAGTTGGGAGGCAAAGCATTAAGCCCCTATCTTTCTCTGTGTTCGATGGATGCTATTTGTTCTAAAAATATGCTTTGAGTTTCAGCAATCATGGAAGACTATATGATACTTGAGTATGTGGAATTGTCTAAATCAAAGCTCTTACATAGACCCTTCCTGAAAATAAGATGAATTGTAATTGTTTGATGACAGAGAACATAGTTTGTTAGTTTTCAAGAATGTTTATGATCTATACTTTAACATGTGAATAGCTTGCTACTTGATCATGAGAAGTTTTATGAGATGTCCTACAGTCTATGATATATATTGATGCTAGAAAAAGTGTTTTGAATTATCATTGATCAAACTTATGCACTATGCTAGCATTCACACTTCATAAATTATTTCTTTTATCATTTACCTACTCGAGGACGAGCAGGAATTAAGCTTGGGGATGCTGATACGTCTCCAACGTATCTATAATTTATGAAGCATTCCTGCCATGTTTACAACAATTTTATATGGTTTTGGTATGATTTAATTAGAACTAACCCGGACTGATGCTGTTTACAGCAGAACTACCGTGGTGTTGTTTTTTGTGAAGAAATAAAAGTTCTCGGAATGGGCTGAAAATTTACGATGATTTTTTTGGACCAAAAGAGATCCCCGAAGCTTCGAGGAAGGACCAGAAGCCTCACGAGGAAGTGACAAGCCTAGGGGGCGCGCCCTCCCCTCCAGGGCACGCGGAGCAGGCTTGTCGCTCCCTCGTGGGCCCCCCTTGACGTGAAACCAACGCCAAAAATTCCTATAAATACCAAAAACCCTAGAAAGAAACCTAGAACTTCCACACCACCGCCGCAAGCCTCTATACCGAAGCGATCTCATCCAGAGCCCTGTTCTAGCACTCTTCCGGAAGGGGGAATCATCACTGGAGGCCATCTTCATCATCCCGTCGGTCTCCATGATGAGGAGGGAGTAGTTCACCCTCGGTACCAGTATCTCTGTGTTTGATCTCTCTCTCTCTCTCTCGTGTTCTTGATTTGGCACGACCTTGATGTACCGCGAGCTTTGTTCATATAGTTGGATCATATGAATTGAGTCTTTCCTTTGAAGTTTCATTACTATCAGATTGAATATTTCAGATTTGAGAACACTTGATGTATGTCTTGCATGTGGATACCCATGGTGACAATGGCGTATTCTATTGAGTCACTCGATGTATGTTTTGGTGATCAACTCGCGGATTCCCGTGACCTTGGGGTGATCTAGGCATAGGGGTTGGTTGCACGTTTTCATCTTCTTTTATCCAATAGAAACTTTGGGGTACTCTTTGAAGTTCTTTGTATGGATTGAATATTATGAATCTGAAGTTGTTTTGATGCATCTCGAATAATCAACTCACGGATACTTGTGGTGGCATTGGAGTATCTAGGTGACATTAGAGTTGGTTGATGCGTATCATATGGTGTTATTTTAGTACGAACTCTAGGGCTGTTTGTGACACTTATAGGGATGGCTCAATAGATTGATCGGAAAGGATAACTTTGAGGTGGTTTCATACCCTACAACAATTTCATCTTATGTTCTCCGCTAATAGGAACTTTGGAGTGATTCTTTATCGCACGTTGAGGGATTGTTATATGATTCAACTATGTTAGCACTGTTGAGAGATTGCACTAGTGAAAGTATGAACCCTAGGCCTTGCTTCTAAGCATTGCAATACCGTTTGTGCTCACTTTTATCACTTGCTACCTTGCTGTTTTTATTTATTCAGATTATAAAAACCTATATCTACTATCCATACTACACTTGTATCACCATCTCTTCGCCGAACTAGTGCACCTATACAATTTACCATTGTATTGGGTGTGTTGGGGACACAAGAGATTGCTTGTATTTGATTGCAGGGTTGTTTGAGAGAGACCATCTTCATCCTACGCCTCCCACGGATTGATAAGCCTTAGGTCATCCACTTGAGGTAAATTTGCTACTGTCCTACAAAACTCTGCACTTGGAGGCCCAACAACGTCTATAAGAATAAAACTTGCGTAGTAGACATCATGCACCCACTGGGTGTAGTCCTCGAGACTGTCGTTGATTGCTGGCAATCGGCGAGAGTCTTTATAGAGCTAACACACCTGCACTCGGAGTGCGATTCTCCACTCGGCAGACCGAGAGGATGACTTGGTAGATTTTGAGGGTGAAAAAGTTCTGACTATGAACTACTGATGAATCAGAGTCTGTCCACCCCTTATCTGACTGATTGGCGTGTAACAGACGGTCTGTGAGCTCGGAGCCCACTATGCCACCCTGGATAAGGAGGTATCGCAAGTTCGCTTGGAGTTGGATGTCGAGAAGCACAAGAGCGAACGCCTCGATCAGGAGAAGCGCATCCTCGGAGGTTTGCCTTGTCGTCCGACTGTTCTTCGAAAGCTTGTTTTCCCTTTGATCCAACTGAATTCATTCCAGCAGATGTTCATGCTGAGAATGCTAAACTTGTAAAGAGGCTCAGGACTTCTATTTCTTTAGAAACCATGAAGCAGGCCTTGGAGGACAAGGACAAACAGCTGGCGGAGGCGTGGAAGAATGCGAACGCCAAGACCAAGGTGACTGAGGACAAGCTCAAAACAGTCGGGAAGCTGGAGGAGGAGAACAAAACTTTGAAGATTGCTACCGAGGCGGCCAAAGGTGAGATCACTGAGCTGAAGCAACACTACGCCAAGTGGGAGACCAAGTGCAACACTCAGGTGAGTGCCTTCAAGGAGGACAAGAAGAAACTGGACGACCAGATCATTGAGCTCCTCAAGAAGAAAGCTAAGCTCGAGCAGTACGTAGAGGAGTTCGGCGACGAGATGTGCAAGAAACTAGAAGGTATGCTTCTCTGACCGAGTGGTTTTTCTTGATTTAGGGCCACTGGAGACGCCAATTTTCTGTCTGTTCTTTTTATGCAGACTTCTGCCTTGACGTTGAGCTAGAAACTGACCGGATTGAGAAAGAGATGAATCCTTCGAGGTTGCTTCTTAAGGACAGCGCAGCACTGGCGATCCTCTGACTGGATGAACACATGGACAGTTCCATTGCCTACATCGACCGTCTGAAGCTCGTCATGGAAAAGATCGACGTGAAGCTGTTCCTGGAGGAGACGCTCGCGAAGGACCTCAAGTCACTGATGTCCAGACTGAAGGCTATCCCCAGCCGAGTGCAATCTTGGAAGAAGTCGGTGCCACGGTGTGGAGCGGACGTGCCATTGTCACTCGTTCGCATCCACTGTAAGGATGTGAACGAGGACCGACTGAAGTCCCTCAAGGTCGCCAACACGAAGAAGCTCAAGTTCGAGGACTTCATGGCGACGTTCATCGAGGCCGCCACCCGCATTGCAGATGGCATCGACCTGGACACTTTCGTCGACCCAGCGAGTCCCGCTCCAGTCGCGTGAAGAACTTTAAGTGCTAATTGAATTTGCCTCGGTGTGCCGAGTGGTTGCTGTAACCGTTAAACTCTGATGAGCCTGGGCTTGCGCACTTTATTTTGTTTCGAACGGATCGAAATTCCAGTCGGATATTTGAATCCTTGTTTTGTTTATCTTGCTGGCGCAATCTTTTAACTTAGGTGAAGGTTGGTTCGCACCTAGGCCCCCGAGTGAAGAGGAAGCTCTCACTCGGAGATATTTTTTAACGTAGGCGAAAGCTGGTTCGCAGTTAAGCCCCCGAGTGAAGAGGACGCTCTCACTCGGAGATATTTTTTAACTTAGGCGAAAGCTGGTTGGCAGCTAAGCCCCCGAGTGAAGAGGAAGCTCTCACTCAGAGATGTTTTTTTAACTTAGGAGAAAACTGGTTCGCAGCTAAGCCCCCGAGTGAAGAGGAAGCTCTCACTCGGAGATGTTTTTTTAACTTAGGCAAAAGCTAGTTCGCAGCTAAGCCCCTGATACGTCCCAAACGTATCTACTTTTCCAAACACTTTTGCTCTAGTTTTGGACTCTAATTTGCATGATTTGAAAGGAACTAACCCGGACTGACGCTGTTTTCAGCAGAATTGCCATGGTGTTGTTTTTGTGCAGAAATAAAAGCTCTCGGATGGACCTGAAAATTTACGGAGAATTATTTCAGAATATATAAAAAATACTGCGCGCAAAGATCCACTAGAGAGGGGGGGCACCAGGTGCCACAAGCCTGGGGGGCGCGCCCACCCCCAGGGCACACCTGACAGACTTGTGGGGCCCTGCCAGCTCCGTTTACCCTAATTCCAGTGCTATAAGTACCTATTCGTGGAGAAAAAAATCAGAGAGAAAGAATCATCACGTTTTATGATACGGAGCGGCCGCCACCTCCTGTTCTTCATCGGGAGCGCTGATCTGGAGTCCGTTCGGGGCTCCGGAGAGGGGGATTCGACGCCGTCGTCATCATCAACCATCCTCCATCACCAATTTCATGATGCTCACCGCCATGTGTGAGTAATTTCTTTGTAGGCTTGCTGGACGGTGATGGGTTGGATGAGATTTACCATGTAATCGAGTCAATTTGTTAGGGCTTTGAACTCGAGTATCCACTATGTTCTGAGATTGATGTTGCTATGACTTTGCTATGCTTAATGCTTGTCACTAGGGCCCGAGTGCCATGATTTCGGATCTGAACCTTTATGTTTTCATGAATATATTTGAGTTCTTGATCCTATCTTGCAAGTTATATGCACCTATTACGTGTCATGATCCGCATACCCCAAGGAGACAATAATTGGGATTATTTCCGGTGATTGTCGTAGTTTGAGGAGTTCATGTATTCACTATGTATTAATTCTTTGTTCCGGTTCTCTATTAAAGGAGGCCTTAATATCCCTTAGATTTTCTTATGGACCCCGCTGCCACGGGAGGGTAGGACAAAAGATGTCATGCAAGTTCTTACTATAAGCACGTATGACTATATACGGAATACATGCCTACATTACATTGATGAATTGGAGCTATTGTGTATCGCCCTAGGTTGTGACTGTTACATGATGAATGTCATCCAACATAATTATCCATCGCTGATCCAATGCCTATGCTTTTCGCATATTGATCTTTGATAAGTTACTTTCGTTGCTGCTGCTGTTACAATCACTACAAAACTGCTACTATTTTTGTCTCTATTACTGTTGCTACTGTTACTACTGCTATTGAAACTATCATACTACTGTGCTAATAAACACTTTGTTGCAGATATTTAGTTCTCCAGGTGTGGTTGAATTGACAACTCAACTGCTAATACTCGTAAATATTCTTTGGCTCCCCTTGTGTCAAATCAATAAATCTGGGTGAAATACTACCCGCGAAAACTGTTGCGGTCCCCTATACTTGTGGGTTATCATGACCTTTTTCTGGCGCCGTTGCTGGGGAGCATAGCTCTATTTGTTGAGTCACTTGGGATTTATATCTATTGATCACTATGAAGAATATGAAAGACGCTAAGACTAAGATCGTCCCCTCTATGACTAGAGGAGGTAAGGAACTGCCATCACACTCTGCACTTGATTCACCTTCTGTTTCGAGTAGGCTTGCGACACCACCACCTGCTATTCATTCTGATATGTCGCAAGGTATTGATGATACTACTTCTGCTATGAATGAAACTGTTGATGATTGTGACGCCCCCAACTTAATCATGCACTAATCATACATGCAAATGCACACGATCAAGCCTAAGGACTCACTTGAAGATATCACAACACAACTCTAAACACAAATAAAAGTCATACAAGCTTTATATTACAAGCCAGGGGCCTCGAGGGCTCGAATACATAAGCTCGAGTCATACAAGCATCAGCGGAAGCATCAGATATCTGAGTACAGACATAAAAGTTAAACAGACAAGCCTTAAGAAGGCGGGGCAAAACAACGACACTGGATCGAAAGGCGCAGGCCTACTGCCTGGGTGCCTCCCATCTACTCCTGGTCGTCGGCAGTCTCCACGTAGTAGTACTCTCCACCAGAGGGGTAGTAGTAGTCGTCGGCTATGGTAGCTGGCTCTGGGGCTCCATCATCTGGTCGCAACAATCGGGTATGGGGAAAAGGGAAGCAAAGCAACCGTGTGTACTCAACCAAAGTACTCGCAAGACTTACATCAGAACTATTCTACTTATGCATCAGTATCAAAGAAGGGCTGTATCAGTGGACTGGACTACAGAAATGCCAGAATAGAGAGAAAGGCCTAGCCTATCGAAGACTAGCATCTTCAGCGTCTTGCAGCATTAGAAGAGTGCAGATTAGTACATAAATATAATAGTAGCAATAAGTATAACAGTAGCCACGCCAAGAGATCCTTCCTCAACTCCCTGCGAGAAAGCGATCCCAGAGCTATACTATTCTAAACACTTCTTAGTTGTAGAAGATGGGGATATTTTCCGAGCGTCCTGTTACCGTGGACACGGCTATTCGAATAGATATACTTCCCTGCAGGGGTGCACCAACTTACCCAACACGCTCGATTAACTCTGGCCGGACACTCTTACTCAGTCCATGCCCGGCCTCGGCTGATCGACACGTCTTAGCCCTACCTAGGCTCAACAGAGAGGCCAACGCGCCGTTCTACATCCTAAGCACTCAGGGGTATTGGGCCCATCGCCCTTTGCACTCCTGCGCGTTGCGAACGCGGCCGGTGAGCAGACCTAGCCCCCTTAATACAAGCGCAGGATTTCCCAGTCCAACCCGGCGCGCGCCGCTCAACTGCTGACATCTGAAGAGCTTCGGCTGATACATACGACGCCGAGTGCCCATACTATTCCCGCATGGTCGTTAGTGCGAAAAGGCCAGAGGCCTACTCAGATTACATATCCTAACCCATTAGTGCGTTGGGAGCTCACGGAAATGGGCAGAGATCCACGATCATGTGACCCCGTCGCCCCATCTTGTGGACTTACGACAAGGGCTAGGAATGCCCGGCCGTGCCACGTAATTATCACACGGGTACCCTCATGGTCAACCCGACTCCACATCTCTCGCGGGTACCCCTCAGGGCCGACCTGACTTTATCAAGTATCTGTAGTAAAGTCGAAGTATCCGTGTGTACATAACATCACGAAGGAATCTGAGGAATCACCTTCATTGGATTCCCACTCGACGTATCTGTCAAGGTGAACCCGGAGGAATCACCCTCAATGGATTCACACTTGAGGAGTTGCACGACAGAAGCTTTATCAGAGGAGATGAAAGAGGAATCACCCTCGATAACCCACAACCGGCTAGCTATACTACAGAGGCAACATCAGGAGTGAGATAAGAAGTATCACCCTCGGCACTCGATGGTAGCTCTGCAGAGTCGAGCAACTTAGGTGTTGTGCGGTGATGTGCTGGTCTGTAGGATCGAAAGTATGTCTAGAGGGGGGTGATTAGACTACTTGACCAAATAAAAACCTAACCTTTTCCCAAATTTAGAAGTAGGCAGATTTAGGCACGCATACAAGTCAAGCATCACCCTACACATGCAATTCTAAGAGTGTAGCAGCGGAAAGTAAGCATTTGCATATGTAAGTAAAGGAGGGGATCGGAGATTTCAAACGCAATGAAGACACGGTGATTTTTGGCGTGGTTCCGATAGGTGTTGCTATCGTACGTCCACATTGATGGAGACTCCAACCCACGAAGGGTAACGGCTGCGTGAGTCCATGGAGGGCTCCACCCACAAAGGGTCCTCAAAGAAGCAACCTTGTCTATCCCACCATGGCTTACGTCCACGAAGGACTAGCCTCACTCGGGGTAGATCTTCATGAAGTAGGCGATCTCCTTGCCCTTACAAACTCCTTGGTTTAACTCCACATCATGTCAGAGGCTCCCAAGTGACACCTAACCAACATGGAGACACCACTCTCCAAAAGGTAATAGACGGTGTGTTGTTGATGAACTCCTTGCTCTTGTGCTTCAAATGATAGTCTTCCCAACACTCAAACAACTTCTCACAGATTTGGCTATGGTGGAAGAAGGATTTGAGAGGAAAGCAACATGGGAAAGGCTAGAAATCAAGGTTCATATGGTAGAAATGGAATCTCTTGATCTCAACACATGAGTAGGTGGTTCTCTCTCAGAAAATGTATGGTGGAAGTGTAGGCACGTTCTGATGGCTCTCCTTACTGAGAAGGAAGTGGTCGAGGGGTATATATAGCCTCCACACAAAATCCAACCGTTACACACTTTTGACCCAACTCGGTGGCACCGATATAGAAATCTCGGTGGCACCGAACTGTGTAAAAGATATGAACGTTAGGAATCTCGGTGGGACCAACTGGAACAACTCGGATGGACCGAAGTGCAATGGCTAGGGCAAACCTCGTCTCGGTGGCACCGATTGCATCAACTCGGTAGGACCGAAGTGAAGCAATAAGGCAACAGAGAGTTGGCAAGCCATCTCGGTGAGACCGATTTGCATAACTCGGTGAGACCGAAGTGAGTGCAAACGATTACAGAGAGTTGGCAAGGCCATCTTGGTGAGACCGAGATCCATATCGGTGGATCCGATTTGTTAGGGTTTTGGCAGTGGCTAAATCCAGATGAACTCGGTGGCTCCAGATAGGAAATTTCGGTGGGGCCGAGTTGGAATGTAGGTTTTGGACATAATTGGATAGAGAGAGTGGTTGAGGGTTTAGGAGTACTGTCACTAAGCACTTGAGCAAAAAGACCATTAAGCAACACCTCATCCCCTTTTAATAGTATTGGCTTTCCTATGGACTCAATGTAATCTTGGATCACTAAACCAAAATGTAGAGTCTTGATCTTTTGCCAATCCTTGTCCTTAGCATTTTGAGGGGTCCACATCTCTAGTCCTTGCCATGCCAATCATTGAACATCCTGAAATCTTTAACTTTAATGAACATTAGTTCAATGAGATATATGTTGTTATGAATTACCAAAACCACCAAGGGAGCAAATGTGCTTTCAATCTCCCCCTTTTTGGTAATTGATGACAACATATAGATCAAAGCTTCGATAAATGATTAAATGAATGAAATACATCGTCGCTTTGAGAAGTATGTGATAAGCAAGAGCTCCCCCTAAATTTGTGCATTATTAAAAATTTGCGTTTGAATGCAAATACACAATCGATTAGGATCATGGGTCACTCTTCCATGTCACATACAACTTGGTGGAGCACGCAAAATGATATGAGTGGAATTGTAAGCATGCATCACCAACACAAGTGAATGATCATACATGATAATGATAAGCATAAGCATCACATAGAGCATAGTATGATCAATCACATGAAGTAGTGGCTCAAAAACATAACGATCAAAGTACTCACAGACATAGTATCAAGCACACACATCGAAACAAAGTACCATAAAGCAAATAGTAGCAAAAGAACTCGAGCAAAGCAAGACTCTCTCTCTCTCTCTCGAAGCTAAGATCTATACAAATTCTCCCCCTTTGGCAACAAGTACCAAAAAGCTCGAATAGGTATAGGACTAATACGGCACTCTAGGCACGATCCTCGAAAGCTCCTGAAGGAGATCTTCGGCTGGCAGCTCCGGTGTGCGTAGATGGCGTCGAGAGAAGTGCATCCGCGAAGACTTCTGCTGATGTTTGCTGGGCTGGTGGAGTGGAGACCGGAGGTGGCACTGTAGCAATAGCAGCAGGTACAGAGACGGTGGTCCTTGGATCCACAACTGGCACTGCAGCAGACCTGGCTGCCCTGGGCACTGTCTGAAATCTCTCCGTAGTGGGTCTGTCATCTCCACTATCATCTGAAGCGGCTACCCCGGCTACATCAACATCGTCCTTTAGCTTCTCCACTATGGTCTGGACCTCAGTGATCTTGACATCTAGATCATGAATCTTCGTCTCGACTATCCGCTCTAAGCTAGCCTGGTTCTGGGTGAGGTTGGCCAGACTTCGCTCAATCCTCAGGGGGGCTTCTAGCAGATAAGTCATCTGATCACTCTTAGACTTGAGATTGGCGATGGGAGCATTGGGAGCAGATGCCTCCTTGGCTGCTTTTGCTTCCTTGGCTACTCGGATCTTCTCTTGTGCTTGATCAAAGGTGGGATGCGAAGGATCCATCACAATGACATTGTCCTCAAACTCTGGACGTAGTGGGAGATGCTCGCGGTCAAGAAGATAAGTGCTCGTTCCAACCTTGGAATTGATGAGCATCTAGATGTGTGGAGCATATCCGCAAGATCTCTTCTGATCAGCAGCAGTCCTCTTGATAGTTTTAACAAACAAGCTCATTACCTTGAACTTCTGAGGTGTGTCAAAGAGGTGCAGCAGATTGATGGAGTGGCCACGTATCATCTTATCATCTCCTGACTTGGGCAACAGAGTGTACCGCAAGATAGTGTTTGTGGTGGCCAAACCAGGCAGCAGGTGCTTCACTGACCCTAGCTTGTGTGACTCGATGTCCTTCTCTGGAATCGCTGTGTACATATTGGCCATGGAGTTGTGGTCCATCTTGAGCTTGGCATAGATATCAACATCATCATCTTCTTCTTCTGGAGCACCAAGAAGAGTAGCCCACTCAGAGATGGTTGACTGGTACCTGGAACCCTAAGTCATCCACACAATCCTGCCATCAGGATAGAAATGAGCTGTGGAGTAGAATTGCATGATCATCTCATCATTCCACTTGGTCAACTTCTGTCCAACAAACTCATCAACACCAGCTATCCGGAAACTCTCATGAACATGGGGGAAATAATCCTCATTGGCATCAATGTACTTCCAATCCACCCATCTCATGTCGCTGACAATTGGCTTCTTGTCTAGCAGAACCGTCTCATAGAAGTCTTGTTGTTCTCTGGTCTGGAAGCGGTAGTCACAAGTTGTTCTCCTCCTGGCGGCATAGGGATCTGACAGTCTCCACTGACGCAGTCCTTTGTCCTTCCTTAGCATCATATTCTCTGCAACCGAGTGTGCATCATCATGGTCTGGAATCTTGGGCTTCAATTTTCTGAGCACTAGTGGCTCCTCATCAACATTGGTTTTAGGCACTGGGGCCTTGTTCTTCTCACTAGCAGATATGTTTCTGGTCGACCTCTTGGGTGCTGGAGCTTTTGGTTTGGACTTTGTGGGGGCAGCAGTCCTAATAGCATCTGAAATGAGCTTCTGAGCTTTTGGAGGGGGTCCATTAGCTGCTGGCTCCTCCTCTTCCTCTGAATCATTCCTCATGGAGGGTTTTCCAAGCACAAGAGCAGTAGTTTTCCTTGCTCTCTTCTTCTTTCCTCCTGCAGCTGTTTCTGTGTCACTTGGCTCTTCAAGTGTAAATTGCATAGTTTTCTTGGGAACTTTCTTCACAGCAGTTTTATCTTTGGTAGCAGTTGGCTTGGTGCTATATTCCTTTGCAAGCACAACTCTCTTCTTCTTTGTTGCTGCTTCACTAGCAACAAAATCCTCATCCTCACTGTCTGAGGTTTTCTTCTTCCTGGTTCTTGTTCCAGCCTTTGGAAGATCTGGAGAGCTTCTCTCTCCCTCATAAAAGCTTTCTGCAGGGCTAGAGCCTGTGCTGAGATCTGTGTGCTCATCTGACATGTTTTGGCTATCGCTGGCATCAGACATCTTGCAAAGCTGTCCCTATGAATAGATGGGTATGGGCAGAGTAGATGAGTCATCACAAAAAGCAGAAGTTTTTCACAAAAATTGAGTTCAAATCTTAGTTTCAAGTTTTCCCAGAAGGCATATCGGATGGACCGAGTTGATCATCTCGGTGATACCAAAGCACTCAACAGAGACTTTACACGCCATTTCGGTCAGACCGAGATGGGGTTCGGTGGCTCCGAGATGCTAGGGCTTCACAGAGATTTTACTTTCGGTCTCACCGATTCATACAACTCGGTGGTACCGACACGTACTAGTGCAATGGCCTGGGGCCAAATCGGTGACTCCGAAAATTTCTAATCAGTCGGTCTAAGATGCGTTCGGTGGAAACTTAAACCTAAATTTTTTACTCGATTCTAATCTATGGACATTGCAGTGTAGTGGGAGTTCTCAATCCGTGGCAAGAATCATGGCAATCCTATCGTGCATTGAATCAGAAATTTGAGCACGAAAGGGGTCGAATCTCACCCTAACTCGTTGGAGATCCTCTACGGTGGCAACGGCGGTGCAGATTGCCATTGACGGCGGTGGAATCCGGCAGCGAGGGCGCGCTGGAGATGAAGGCGACGATCCGGAGACCTGGGCGATGGCAGCAATGGGGTGCAGGAACGAGAGGGTTTGAGAAATTTCAACCATTCGGGCCCGCGAGATATATATACCCGTTTGCTGTCGGTGGCTCCGAGTTGAACAACTCGGTGGCACCGTTATGTATAACTGCAAGAAGATTAGCACATCGGTGGCTCCGAAATGGTTCAACTCGGTTGCACCGAGATGAAAACCTAGATCAATCTAAATGATTTCGGTTGGACCGAGTTTGAGTGAATTGGTTCGGCCGAAATCATGTAGAAGGTTTTGGAGGTTCAGCCCTTTCAGATCGGTGGCTCCGAGTGCTCCTCACCAGGAGGGTCCGAAAATGACTTGTTCAATTTTTGTGATGTAGCAAGAATAGAATTTGAGACAAGAAAGCATAGATAGCTAGAGAAGGTACTTAGGCATTCTTGTACATCCACTTGGCTCGAAAAACCAAGACAATCAAAATAACAAATGGATGTCCTCGAATGATGAAAACATGCAAACCAACATGCTCACACAATAAGATAGCAAGTGAAATATGTGTCAAACATGCACAACCAATTCTAGCATCTATCAAGCAATGGTGATGACTAAGTCATCTATATATGAGTATATTGACTTAGGAGCCAAATGAGAACATTTGATCATAGGTCATACTCATCGTTTAAGCACAAGTGGGGTTGCCACTTTTACATAAAGCTTTAATGTGTTCACACCATTAGAGTTGCTTTAGCTCAATTGTTTAGAGCAAAGCTCCCCCTAGATGTGATATCCCCCCTAAGAGGGATGAACTAACCTTGGGTTTTGTCGATGATGACTTCATGTAGATGTTGAAGATGTGGATGCTCAATGTTGATGTAGACCATCAAGAGTTGGGAGCAATCCTTTGGAGTTTTGTGCTTTCAATACCTACATGGGTTAGTCCCACACAAGGAACATACAAGGATATCCATAGACATATAGTGAAATACACATATATGATGTCCATGAATGCATTGAATACCTTCTCCCTTGCCTTACCAACAATAGGGTTTGTGACTCCATGAACTAGTGCAAAATGTGGAAGTTGGTTGCACAATTTCTTGCGATAAATGAATATGAGTGAAGTTTGTTGGCGGAGCCACCCTCAAGAACTCTCTAGTTCTTCTTCTTTTGGACCCACATCAATTTGATGGGAATCCTTGGAGTTGTAGTAGCACTTGATGAAGTAGAACTTGATGAAGTTTCTAGTTCAAGCTTTTCTTCTAACGCTTTCATCATTGCTTCTACTATATGCTTAGTAAAAGCCTTGTTTTGCTCATAAGCATTGAGTGAATTTAACATGGATTGTAACAAAGAAATGCACTCAATCAAAGAACAATTATCATATTTAAAATCTTTGTAATCCAAGAGAGTGGGCACATCGCTATTTAAAGTTTTTACCTCTCCAAACCCACTTTTAGCAATTTTCTTATAAAGATTTTCACCCTCCGAATTATGGGGACGCTCTTTAGCTAAAGTTGACTCTTCTTCAGTCCCCTTTTCATGAAGTTTAATTTTGCTAAACAAAGAATCAATATATGAAACAACAATCATTTTAATATCCTCATCATTACTATGATAAAAATCAGGAGGAATTGATTTTTCCAAAAATTCTCATTTAGCTCTTAGCATGGTGGTTCTTTTCTTACTCTCATCCATGGAGACATATAAAGCTTTGATTGATTCACTAATATCAATTTTTGGTGGCAAAATTTTAGTCTTAAGTTTTTCCACATCATGAATAATTCTATCAATGCTCCTAGACATATCATCAAGTTTACTCAATTTTTCTTCTATCGTAGTGTTGAAAACTTTTTGAGCATTAATAAATTCTTTAATATTACTTTCCAGATCAGAAGGTATCCTATTATTATTATAGGAATTACCATAAGGATTGCCATAATTATTAGAGGAATTTCTAGGAAACGGTCTAGCGTTGAAATTACCTCTATAAGCATTACTATTAAAATTGTTTCGTGAGACAAAATTCACATCTACGGGATCAATATTTTGCTCAATCAAAGTGGACAAAGGCACATCATTAGGATCAATAGGAGCATTTTTACTAGCAACCAATTTCATAAGCGCATCCACTTTATCACTCAAAGTATTAATTTATTCAATAGAATTCACCTTTTTACTAGTAGGAGTTCTTTCAGTATGCCATTGTGAATAATTTGGCATAATATTATCAAGCAATTTAGTAGCTTCACCCAAAGTAATTTCCATAAAAGTACTACCCGCGATGGAATCTAAAAGATTTTCTAGAAACAAAATTCAATCCCGCATAAATTTTTTGTATGATCATCCATAAATTTAAACCATGAGTAGGGCAATTTCTTATCATTAATTTCATCCTCTCCCAAGATTGGGCAACATGTTCATGATCAAGTTGCTTCAAATTCATAATTTAATTTCTTAGAGAAATAATTTTCGCGGCGGAAAAATACTTAGTAATAAAAGCATCTTTACACCTATCCCAAGAATCGATACTTTTTCGTGGTAAAGATGAAAACCAAATTTTTGCACGATCTCGCAATGAGAATGGGAATAATTTTAAATTCAAAATATCATTATCCACATCTTTTTTCTTTTGCATATCACACAATTCTATGAAAGTGTTAAGATGGGATGCGGCATCTTCATTAGGACTACCAGAAAATTGATCTTTCATGACAAGATTTAGCAAAGCGGCATTAATATCACAAGTCTCCGCACTAGCAGCGGGAGGAGCAATCGGAGTACTAATAAAATCATTATTATTAGTATTGGAAAAATCACACAATTTTGTATTTTCTAGAGACATCGTGACTACGCAAACAAGATAGCAAACAAGCAAACAAGCAAACGAGAAAAAGGCAAACGAAAAATATTTTTGTATTTTTGTAAAAACGTTTTAGAAGTGGGGGAGATGAAAACGAGAGGCAAATGGAAAATAAAGTAAATGCAAGGAGATGAGAGTTTGTGCAAAGGTACTTGATAGATGTTGATGATGTCTCCCCAGCAACGGCGCCAGAAATTCTTCCTGCTACTTGTAGCTTGCGTTGGTATTTCCCCGAAGAGGAAGGGATGATGCAGCACAGTAGAGATAAGTATTTCCCTCAGTTATGAAACCAAGGTTATCAAACCAGTAGGAGAATCACACAACACCTCGTTAGCAGTACGTGCACACAAACAACAAACCCTTGCACCCAACGCAAACGACAGGTTGTCAATCTCTCGGCGGTAAATTGCAATATTAAATTGTATGTGATAGATTGATAGATTGAAACAAAAATACAAAATAAAATAAATAAAGAAAGATGGCCGCAATATTTTTAGGGTTTTAGTAATATGATTTAGATAGACCCGGGGGGCATAGATTTCACTAGAGGCTTCTCTCAAGAAAATAGCATACAGTGGGTAGACAAATTACTGTTGGGCAATTGATAGAAAAGCAAATAATCATGACGATATCCAAGGCAGTGATCATGTATATAGGCATCACGTCCAAGATTAGTCGACCGACTCCTGCCTGCATCTACTACTATTACTCCACACATCGACCGCTATCCAGCATGCATCTAGTGTATTAAATCCGATAAAGAACGGAGTAATGCCTTAAGAACGATGACATGATGTAGACAAGATAAACTCACGTATGAATAAAGCCCATCTTTTTACCCTTAGTAGCAACGATACATATGTGTCATGTCCCTTTCTGTCACTGGGATTGAGCACCGCAAGATCGAACCCACTACAAAGCACCTCTTCCCATGGCAAGATAAATCAACTCAGTTGGCCAAACCAAATCAATAGATCGGAGAAGAAATACGAGGCTATAATAATCATGCATAAAAGAGTGCAGCAAAGACTCAAATAATTTCATGGATAATCTGATCATAAACTCACAATTCATCAGATCCCAACAAACACACCGGAAAAAGAGATTACATCGGATAGATCTCCAAGAACATAAAGGAGACCATTGTATTGAAGATCAAAAAGAGAGAAGAAGCCATCTAGCTACTAACTATGGACCCGAAGGTCTGTGGTAAACTACTCACGCATCATCGGAGAGGCAGCAAGGTTGATGTAGAACCCCTCCGTGATCGATTCCCCCTCCGGCGGATTACCGGAGAAGGACCCAGATGGGATCTCTCTGGAACAGAAGCTTGCGGCGGCGTAAAAAGTATTTCGTGGACTCTCTTGAGGGTTTCTGATTTTTCTGGAATTTATAGTGTTGGAATTAGGTCAAACGGAGCTTGGTGGGCCCCACGAGGCCCCAGGGCGCGCCTGTCCCCCCAGGCGCGCCCTGGTGGCTCGTGGGCCCCACCAGGGTCTTCAGGCCTTCTCCTGAAGCTTCTAGGGTTTATCTTGGGCAATAAAAATCTCCAAAAAGTTTCATGGCATTTGGACTTTGTTTGGTATTGATTTTCTGTAAAACAAAAACAAGGCAGAAAACAGCAACTGGCACTAGGCACTAAGTTAATAGGTCAGTCTCCAAAAATGATATATAATTGCTGTAAATGATTATAAAAACATCCAAGATTGATATTATAACAGCATGGAACAATCAAAAATTATAGATACGTTGGAGATGTATCATTGATCCAGTCGGAGAACTAGATCACCTTCTTGAAAGGCCCGCCCTCTGACTTGTCTGTCATGATAGCGGCGCAGATCTTGTTGATAAGCAGTCAACCTGATAAGTGCTAGTTCGTGATCTTCCTCTAGGAGGTCGAGGCTGTCCTGACGTGCTTCTTTAGCTTATGCTTCTGAGTACAGTTCAACTCGGGGGGAATTGTGAAGTAAATCACTCGGCAATACAGCCTCGGAGCCGTACAACATGAAGAAAGGAGTGCGGCTCATTGATCGATTTGGTGTCATCCGCAGGCCCCAGAGGACGGATGGTAACTCTGTGACCCAAGCTCCAGCAGCATGTTTCAGGTCACGCATGAGGTACTGATACGTCTCCAACGTATCTATAATTTATGAAGTATTCATACCATGTGTATAACAATTTTATATGGTTTTGGTATAATTTAAATAGAACTAACCCGAACTGACGCTGTTTTCAGCAGAACTACCGTGGTGTTGTTTTTTGTGCAGAAATAAAAGTTCTCAGAATTGGACGAAACTTTTTGACTATTTTTTTGGACCAAAAGAGACCCCTGAAGCTTCGTGGAAGGACCAGAAGCCTCACGAGGAGGTCACAAGGTATCATGGCGCAGCCTGGGGGGGCCGTGTGTTGTTGCCTTGTGGGCCCCTCGTAACTCCTTTTGGCGTGATTCCAACGCTGAAAAATCCTATAAATAGAGAAACCCCCAGAAATAAACCTAGAACTTTGCCGCCACCGCCGCAAGCCTCTGTACCGAAGAAAATCCATCTAGAGCTCCGTTCTGGCACCCTGTCGGAGGGGGAAATCATCACCGGAGGCCATCTTCATCATCCCGACGGTCTTCATGATGAGGTGGGAGTAGTTCACCCTCGGGGCTGAGGGTATGTACTAGTAGCTATGTGTTTGACCTCTCTCTCTCTCTCTCTCTCTCTCTCTCTCGTGTTCTTGATTTGGCACGATCTTGATGTATCGCCAACTTTGTTAATATAGTTGGATCATATGGTGTTTCTTCCCTCTCTATCATCTTGTGATGAATTGAGTCTTTCCCTTTGAGGTTTCGTTATTGTCGGATTAAATATTTCAGATTTGAGAACAATTGATGTATGTCTTGCATGTGGATACCCGTGGTGACAATGGGGTATTCTATTGAGTAACTTGATGTATGTTTTGGTAATCAACTTGCGGATTCCCGTGACCTTGGGGTAATCTAGGCATATGGGTTGGTACACGTTTTCATCTTCTTTTCTCCGATAGAAACTTTGGGGTACTCTTTGAAGTTCTTTGTGTGGATTGAATATTATGAATCTGAAGTTGTTTTGATGCATATTGAATAATCAACTCACGGATACTTGTGGTGACATTGGAGTATCTAGGTGACATTAGAGTTGGTTGATGCATACCATATGGTGTTATTTTAGTACGAACTCTAGGGCTGTTTGTGACACTTATTGGGATGGCTCAATAGATTGATCGGAAAGGATAACTTTGAGGTGGTTTCGTACCCTACAACAATTTCTTCTTATGTTCTCCGCTAATAGGAACTTTGGAGTGATTCTTTGTCGCACGTTGAGGGATTGTTATATGATTCAATTATGTTAGCATTGTTGAGAGATTGCACAAGTGAAAGTATGAACCCTAGGCCTTGTTTTCAAGCATTGCAGAGGGTCGGCACCCAGTAGCAACGCTCACACCGACATCCGGGTCCCGCAGTGTGTAGTTTTACCCATGTAATACTGGGGGGTCAGGCTATAAGACCCCCCAAGAGGCCTCCATGCAGAGGGTCGGCACCCAGTAGCAACGCTCACACACCCACACACAGGAGGGGGCGAATGGTGAATTAGCTCCTTCTTCCTCCTCCACGCAAAACAACTCTAGGAGCACCATAGTACACTTTGAGCCTATCATCCCATTCGGCAGGACTAGGGGTGTTACCTCCTCGGAGGGCCCCGAACCTGGGTACGCCTTGTGTCTCCCGCACGCGTGTGCCAACCTCGCTTCCGGAACCCACCGTCGTCCTCACGCAGCCCCCCACTTTTAGCCATCTCATGGCATCTGCCGTGATTTCACCACGACAGTTGGCACCCGCTATGGGGCCGCTCGCGGCGTCGGCCGGAGTCAAGTTCTGGACGAGGCCCTTCACCAGCTCCGGCGAGCGCATTACGCATGGCTTGGTCCGTGCGCCGAAACTCCCCCCCCCCCCCCCCCCCGCCGCCTCGACGGCCCCGGCCGGCCTCCGCTGGCGCGGTGCCACGCGGCCCCGTCGCGATCCGGCTAGGCTCCCGCGAACCCTACGACGAAACCGATGCTCGCCACTGCATCGACCAGCTGGCGTGGTCCACGCTTCTCGAGGAGGAGAGCTCCGTTGGCCCCGCCTGTTTCGGACCCTGCATCCACGAAGAGCCCTTCCCCGAAGGGTTCACGCTGGCCCGTGACACCCCCAAGTATAGCGGCGTCTCCAAGCCGGAAGACTGGCTAACCGACTGCACCATGGCTGTCGGCATTGCCGGCGGCAACCGGCGCGTGGCGGTTCGCTACGTCCCCCTCATGCTGCTCGGCTCGGCCCAAACATGGCTTAACAGCCTAAGGGCCGGCAGCGTCAACTCCTGGTTGGACTTCAAGGATGCATTCATACGCAACTTCACCAGCACGTATAAGTGTCCGGGTCGGCCTCGCCAGCTCTCCATGTGCGTTCAGGGCCCGGGCAAGCCTCTTCGCGACTTCCTCACACGGTGGACCGAGCTGCGCAATTCCTGTGAAGGGGTCCACGAAGTGCAAGCCATCCAGTACTTTGTCGACGGATGCCGAGACGGCACCCTGCTCAAGCACCGCCTGATGTGCGACGAGTCGGACACCCTGGCGGAGCTCATGGCGGTTGCGGACAAGTACGCCACGGCCGACTCCACAATGCGCGTAAAAATCACCGTCGACGCAGACGGCAAGCCGGTCCCGGTCCGGGCGGCCACCCCAAAGCCGGCTGGTGAAACCAACTAGTGCCGGCAAGACAACAACAACAACAAGCGGAAGACCGAGCAGCCGGCTCCTCACTACAACAACCAGCAAGTGGCCGCCGTGGCGGAGGAACAGCCGGCCGAGCAAGGCGGCGTCAAGCGCCAGCGCACCGGCAAGATGGCCTGGCAGCCCAAATTCTCCATCGAGCAGATGCTAGATGCCCCCTGCAAGCACCACAGCGGCGCGAAGCCATCCACGCACACGCTCCGGAACTGCAGCATCACCCAGCGCCTGATGCGTGGCAATTTCCCACCGCCACCACCCGGTCCCGACCCACAGCTCCCGCCGCCTCCCCCGCCACCGCCGGCAGCGGGCGCCCTCGCCAACAATGCATACCCTCAGCAGGACGCGGCCTACGTCGTCTTCACCAGTGAGGGCGATGACAAGCACAGCAAGCGCAAGTACCAGCACGAGGTGAACGTCGTCGTCCCCCCGGTCCTCCAGTACATGCACCGGTTCGACCGTCCCGTCAGTTGGACCCGGGAGGACCACCCGGCCATGATGCCCACGCCGGGTGGCTACGCGCTCGTCCTCGACCCCACCTTCGTCGCTGAGAAGCGCACCTGCCACTTTTCGTGGCTGCTGATCGATGGCGGCAGCAGCATCAACATCCTCTACCACGACACCATGGTCAAGCTCGACATCGAGGAGAGCCAGCTGCAGCCCACCCAGACGGTGTTTCACGGCATCGTGCCGGGCGCCTCGTGCTCCCCCATCGGCCGGGTGCGGTTGGACGTGCTGTTCGGCACCAGCGCCCACTCCGCCGCGAGCCGATCTGGTTCGAGGTGGTCAACCTTGCTAGCCCCTACCACACGCTTTTGGGCCAGCCCGCCATGGCCAAGTTCATGGCGGTCCCCCACTACGCATACCTCAAGATGAAGCTGCCAGGTCCCAAGGGCATCATCAGCATCGCCGGCGACTACAAGAAGTCCCTGGAGTGCGCCAAAGCCAGCTCTAAGCTGGCCGAGTCGCTGGTCATCGCCGAGGAGAGGCGCGAGCTCGGCCGTCTTGTCGCGCTGGCTGGCGAGCAGCCGGTCATGCCGGCCCAGCTCAAGCAGCCGGCCGATGAGGGGTCCTTCAAGCCGGCCAAGGGCACAAGGAAGGTTTCGCTTGACCCATCCAACCCCAAATCCAGCGAGTACGTCGTCGTGGGCTCTGGCCTCGATAGCAAATAGGAAGGCGAGCTCGTCGACTTACTCCATCAGAATCGGGATATCTTCGCATGGTCCCCTAAAGACATGCCGGGTGTCCCGAGGAAGTTCGCCGAGCACAAACTCCACGTCCGGCCGGATGCCAAGCCGGTCCGGCAGCCGCTACGCCGCTTCTCCGAGGAGAAGCGAAGAACCATCGGCGAAGAGATCGCCCGGCTGCTCAAAGCCGGGTTCATCATGGAAGTGTTCCACCCCGAGTGGCTGACCAACCCGGTCCTCATCCTGAAGAAGAACGGCACTTGGCGCATGTGTATCGACTACACCAGCCTGAACAAGGCCTGCCCCAAAGACTCATTTGCCCAACCCCGTATCGACCAAGTCATCGACTCCACCGCCGGCTGCGAGCTCCTGTCCTTCCTGGACGCGTACTCCGGCTACCACCAGATCAAGCTGGACCCGGCGGATACACTCAAGACGTTCTTCATCACCCCCTTCGGGGCGTATTTCTACATGACCATGTCATTCGGCATGAAGAATGTCGGCGCCACTTCCAGATCAAGCTCAACCCGGAAAAATGCGTTTGCCCAGCATGAAGAACGTCGGCCCAGCTCAAGCAGCACCTCACCCTCCTCGAGGATCTCAGGGAGACGTTTGCCAATCTGCGCCAATTCCAGATCAAGCTCAACCCGGAAAAATGCGTTTTCGGTGTTCCAGCCAGCCAACTCCTTGGTTTCCTCGTCTCGGAGCGCGGCATTGAGGCCAATCCGGAGAAGATCAAGGCCATCGAGCGCATGCGCAGGCCGGCTCGGCTGCGCGATGTCCAGAAGTTCACCGGCTGTTTGGCCTCTCTCAGCCGGTTCGTCAGCCGGCTGGGGGAGAGGGCCCTGCCCCTATATTATCTGATGAAGAAGATGACGCCGTTCGAGTGGTCCGACCAGGCGGACCAAACTTTCCGGGACCTCAAGCGCATGCTCTCCACCATGCCCGTCCTGGCCGCGCCGGCTGAGAAGGAGCCGCTCCTGATGTACATCGCGGAAACCACCCATGTGGTCAGCGTGGTGCTGGTGGTAGAGCAGCCCGAGGAAGGCAAGGCACAATCGGTCCAGCACCCTGTGTACTACCTAAGCGAGGTCCTCTCCACCTCCAAGCAGAACTACCCCCACTACCAGAAGATGTGCTACGGCGTGTACTTGGCCGTCAAGAAGCTGAAGCAGTACTTCCAGGAGCACGCCATCACCGTGGTGAGCACGGCCCCCATCGGCGAGATCATGGGATGCTGGGACGCCTCTGGCCGGATCGCCAAATGGGCCATCGAGCTAGCCAGCCACACCATCCTCTACGAGCCTCGCACCGCCATCAAGTCGCAGGCGTTGGCCGATTTCCTCGTCGATTGGGCAGAGACCCAGTACTTGCCGCCGGCTCCCGACGCAACGCACTGGCGCATGCACTTCGACGGCTCGAAGATGGCCTCCGGCTTGGGAGCTGGCATCGTGCTCTCCTCCCCCAAGGGCGACAAGCTGCGCTACGCGCTTCAAATCCACTTCGCCGCCTCCAACAACGTCGCCGAGTATGAAGCCATTGTCCACGGCCTCTGGCTGGCCAAAGAAATCGGCATTCGGCGTATTCTCTGCTTCGGCGACTCCGACCTGGTGGTCCAGCAGACCTCTGGCGAGTGGGACGCCAGAGACTCCAACATGGCCAACTACCGCAACCTGGTCCAGCAGATGACCGGCAGCTTCGACAGCTGCGAGTTCCTCCACGCCCCCCGAAACGAGAACGAGGCGGCGGACACTCTAGCCAAGCTTGGCTCCAGCCGGCAAGCAATCCCAACTGGCGTCTCCCTCGAGCACCTGCGCAAGCCATCCATTAAGCCGTCTCCGGATTCGGAGTCCATCTTCGTCCCGGCCGACCCAACAGTCCCTCCCTCCATCTCGAGGGCTGCCGGCTCTGGCTTGCGGACCGCCGTCCCACCCCCGGGGGCTGCCGTCTTGGACCCAACCCCAGGGGCTGCCGCCTCCGACTCGGGGACTGCCAATGCCACCCCGGGGACTACCATCCCGATCCCAGAGGCCGCCACCTCTCACCCAGACCCGGGGGCTGCCGGCTCCAACCCGCCGCCTCCCAACCCGATTGAACCTACGCAAGTGGCCGTCCTCACGGCGCTGGAGGCACCGTCTTGGGCCCAACCGATCCTCACTTTCCTGGCAAGCGGCGAGCTCCCGGCGAACGACGTCGAGGCTCGGCAAGTGCAGCGCCAGGCCTCCGCCTACAACATCATCAACCACGAGCTCGTCAAGCGCAGCACAACCGGCATGTTCCAGCGATGCGTCGAGACGGCCAGAGGCCTCGAGATCCTGCTCGACATCCACCAGGGCGAGTGCGGGCACCACGCCGCCTCCCAGTCTCTGGTGGCCAAAGCATTCCGCCACAGCTTCTACTGGCCAACTGCGCTGAAGGACGCCGAGGAGCTGGTCCTCAATTGCAAGGGCTGCCAGCACTTCAAGGCCCAGAGCCACGAGCCGGCTGCGGCTCTCCAGACCATCCCCATCGCGTGGCCCTTTGCCGTTTGGGGCCTCGACATGGTGGGACCCTTCAAAACCGCTCGTGGCGGCATGACGCACCTCCTGGTGGCCGTCGACAAGTTCACCAAGTGGATCGAGGCAAGGCCGATCAAGAAACTCGACGGTCCCACAGCCGTCAAGTTCATCAAAGACATCGCTGTCTACTACAGCGTCCCCAACAGCAACATCACCGACAATGGCACCAACTTTGCCAAGGGCGCACTAGCGCGCCACTGCTCCGTCTCCGGCATCCGGCTTGACCTGGCCTCTGTCGCACATCCCCAGTCCAACAGTTAGGCGGAGCGGGCGAACGGCGTCGTCTTGTCCGACATCAAGCCGTGACTCGTCGAGCCGCTTGTGCGATCACCCGGCAGCTGGATCGACGAGCTGTCGGCCGTCCTATGGAGTCTTCGGACCACCCCCAACCACTCAACCGGTTTCACCCAATTCTTCCTCGTCTACGGGGCCGAGGCGGCCATCCCCATGGATCTCGAGTTCGACTCGCCTCGGGTCACCCTGTACACGGAAGTGGAAGCCGAAGCAGCACGCCAAGACGGCGTCGACCTGCTAGAGGAGGCGCGCCTGCTGGCCCTCAGCCGGTCGGTCATCTACCAACAGAACCTATGCCACTACCACAGCAAGAAGATCAAGCCCCTTGCTTTCCGCTAGGGCGAGCTCGTACTCCGGCTGATCCAACGAACAGCCGGCCAGCACAATCTATCCTCCCCATGGGAGGGCCCCTTCATCATCAACAAGGCCCTGCGCAACAATGCGTACTACCTCATCGACACACAAAAGCAAAACAAGCGCAAGAGAGATGCCTCCGGCGAAGAGACAGAACGCCCCTGGAACGCGGAGCTCCTCCGTCCATTTTACAGTTGAGCCATGCATGTATGTATCACTACCCCTTTTGGAAGTTAATGAAAGCAGCAGGTCCCCCGAACAACACTCGGGGGCTACCTTTTCATCTCTATCGAGTTCTTGCGCACTTTACCGCATTCGCTTGCCTCCCACCGGGTCGGCACAGCCGGCTCGGTGGCTCGCGGGCTCGCCGGCTAGCCCGCGCCTCGCTCTTCTGAACCCGACCAGTAATGTGCGCCCCGCTAAAAGCCCCCTCTCTACCATAAGCCACAGACCGGCCCCCGGCTGTTCAAGGCTGGCAAGAGCCAAAGGCTGCAAGCGTCCTCACGTGAAAAACGGCTACGTACGAACACCCGGCTCGGCCAACCCAGCTATCTCCCTCTCCTCTACTCTCCCCCACACAGACCGGCTGTGCTCCAGCCAGCTTCGCCGCCTGCAGCCAGCCGGCCCAGTGGGTGTTTCGCTTGCGCTCAAATCTTAAGGCCTAAGTACTAATCGCTCTCTTCCGAGCCTGGCTCCCCGTCCCAGCTACAGACCGGCTCTCGGCTGGTGGGGAGGAGGACGAAAGGGGGAGTGAACAAGAAAACGGCTAAGGGAAAAGAACAAGAGCGAAACCACCAGGCGACAGGCATAAGCATACAAGGAAACAAGCATGCATCTATATATAGCAAGGCCCACGGCCAGTAGTTCATTACAATAACTCACACCCCCAGTGGGTGGATCTGCCGGCTAACAAAAGTTTCATGTTTAAAAGAAAGAGATACAGGAAACTAAAACACCCTAGGCGGCGGCCTCGTCGGCGTCACTTGGCGCTGGATCCTCCGTGGTGGCGGTGTCTTCCAAGTCGGCGGCGTCGTCATCCGCGCCGGCCCCCGTCTCGGCCGAGCTCCCCTCCGGGTCCTCGAGCGCCAGACCGAAGCCGTCGGCGGGTAGCTCCGCGTCGTCCGGCGCCCGCTCCGGCACAAACTCACCGTGCGGGCTGAACGACGCGATGTCACTGGACCGCACGGCAATCGGCGTCGCCCGCTCCGCCAGGTCTGCCTCCGCCCCGGCCCTCCGCGCCTGCAGTTGGTCCAGGCGGATGCCCGGGTACCAGGACACCACGAGCCCAAGCGCCATCTCCGCGCCGGCTCGGGCCGCGGATTCCCTCCACGCACCAAGACACGCCGCACCGGCCTCCAGCCAACGCGCCAGCCGGCTCACGGTGGTCGACACCACCGCACTCGGCCAGAGGGTGGCCACCATCGACAAACCGGCTTCGAAGAGCCGGTTCATGTCGCGCTCCACCGCCTCCAAGCAGGCCTTGGCGGCCACGGTGATCTCCGCCACCGACCAGGCGGCGTATTCCTCGATGGCGGCCCCCGCTGCCATCTGCTCTTGCCGGTGGGCGTTCACCGCTGCCTCGGCCGGCTCTTGGGTCTCGGGGAAGACCCCTGGAAAAGAAAGGGAAGAACAATCAAAAGGCCGAAGGGCGGAAAACAGAAACAAACGAAGACGCAAACAAGTAGAGACGCTTACGCGTGAGGAGTTCATCGATATACAGCGCCTCCTGCAGCGCCTCCCGCTCCCTCGCCGCCAGCGCGTTGGCACTGCGGTCGCGGTCTGCCTTGAGCTGGGCGACCTCCTCGGCGGCCTTCTTCGCCTCCTCCTCCTGCCGCGCCGCCGCCTGACAGCGCTCCTCGGTGAGCCGGTCCAGCTCGGCCTTGTGGGCGGCGGCTGCCTCGTCTCTCTCCCAGACCGCCCGCGCCGCCTCCTCCTGCAGCCGGCTGCGCTCCGCGGCCGCCTAGTCACGGAACTGGCCGGCTTCCACCACTTGGCACCAGAGCCCCTCCATCTCCGCCGGGTCGACGGCGGCGGCTGCGCATCCGGATCTAGATCCCGGTCAAAAGCCGGACGAAAAACCGAAATGAGAAGCACAGAAGATCTGACCTGGCTCCTACGCAAACCGGCCCGGATCTCGAGGGCTACACCCAGTGGGAGCACTAGCGCGCCCCCACTGGAGGAACGCAAGAAAGAGTTCAAAAAAGTACCTCTGGCCTGGCGAAGCTCCCCCTCCTTGGCCGCCAGCTGGTCCCTGGCCGTGCGGTACCGGCCCAGGAGACGGTTGTACGCCGCCACCCGCTGGTCGTAGATGGACTGCGAGGAAAGAAAAGTTAGCACACAAATGCCTGAGAAGGCCCAACCCGCCTGCTGCGCACCCGGTGGGTGCGCTGACGCGCCCCCCCTGGAAAGCGACCAGGCCGGTCAAGAAAAGCAAAAAAGAAACGTGACATAAGAGAACACGAAGGACAGGCGAACTTACTGCGAAGGTCTGCTCCAGCTGCTGCAGCCGGCCGCTCTCCGCCTAGGCGAAGTTCTGCCACTGGCCGCGGTGGTTAGCGATCTGCAGCCGTAGGGAATCCACCGTTGTGTCCAGTTTGCTCCGGGGGGCGCTACTCATCGCCTCGCTGGAGCTCGCCGCCCAGGGCCGTTCCGGCTGAACCGTGGACCCGGCGCTGGTTCCGCTGCCGGCTGGCCTCAGTTCGAGGCTGCGCCCCGTGGCACGTGGCTCCGCAGTCACCAGGGCGCGAGAGCTCCCCGCCACGGTCTCCGTCCTTGGGGGCGGCGCTCCTCCGCCGCCTGGCGCTGCCTCCGGCTCGCGGTCCCCTCCATCTCCGCATCCGGCCCCGTCGGCCGGGTCGACAGCCGGCGGCACCTCCGGATCGGCCGTCGGGTCGACCGCCGGCTCGTGGTCGCCGGATTCGCCGCGGCCGGCTTCTCCCTCGGCGGCCGTACGAGCATTCGCCTCCGCCCGGCGGGCCGGGTCGTGCACCGACTTGGATCGATGCTCGGCAACCGGCGATGGCGGTAGCGATGACGCCGTCCATTCCGGCCACGCGGCCTCCTCCGCGACCCGCCGCCGCCTCGCCACGACCTCGGCCACGGCATCGCCCCACGCCTTGGCCGACGCCTCGGCCATCTCCTTCTCGGCCTCGGCCCGGACCTTCCAGGCGTCCCGCTCGGCGTCCTCCAGGGTGGTGCCGAACTGGCGGGCTGCGTGCATGCCACCTCGCGCTCCCCCGTGCCGCTCTGGCCCCGCCGCCAGTCAGCCTCCTCCGCCAGCTCGAGCGCGCTCCTGGACGGTGCACGAGGGAGATTAAGAAGAAGAAAAAGAGAAGAGAACAACAGCAGCAGCGGCAAATAAGGCAACAGCTCAACCGCAAAAGAAAACTTACCCTATGACCACAGGAACCGCCCGCGTTGGGCCGCTGCGCCGCAGCGGGGCGCTTCGCGGCCGGCCGCGCCTCGACCGGCTGCTTCCCGTGCGGCCGGCTTGAGCCCGCCGGCTCCCCGGTCGCCCTCCTCTGCCGCCCCCTGGGGGCGGCCCCGTCGCCCGCCTCCGCGCCCTACGGAGCTGCATCGCCCGTCCCGTCCTCTTCATCTTCGTTGTCATCCGGCCATTCGTGCAAAACGTCCGGGATCAGAGACTTACCGGCTTGAGTGGAGCCGCCGGCTTCCGCGTCCACGAGGCGCTCCTCGCCGCCTTCGGCTCCCGCGTCGCCGTCTCCCTCGTCCTCCGGGTCCGATTCGTCCCGGTCCGGCTGCAGAACCATGGGACTCGGGACGTCATGCACCAGCTGGCTCGGAAAGTGCTGCAGCCGGCCCAGGGCGTCAGGGCGCATGAGGAGGGCGGACGTCGCGAAGAACAAAGACTAGAGACTCACCGCTGGCGCCGGGGCATCCCGGCTGTACGGCTCCTTGCCGAAACGCCACTCCTTCACCTTGAGCCCGGCGGCGGAGACGTCGTTGACGCGCTGGGCGATCTCCTCCAGCGTCAGCTCCTTCGTCGACAGCCGGCAGGGGTCGCGCCGGTCGCTCATGTCGCAGATCCGGTGCGGCCGCCGCTGCAGCGGCAGTACCCGGCGGCTGATGAAGGCGGCGATGAGGTCCACGACGGTGAGCCCCTCGCGATCCGTCATCTCCTTGACCCGGCGGCAGATGCCCAGGATCTCCAAGTACGGGCTCTTCGAGTTGTGCCCCCAGTTCAGCTTCTCGGCTGGGGGCGCGTCGACGAATGGGGGGAGGTTGATGCGGTCGTTGGCCGGGTCGGCGTTCTTCACGTAGAAGAAGGACATCTGCCACTTCTTGGCGGAGTCCTCGAGCGGCAGCTTCGGGAAGGGGCCTGCCGTCCGGGTAACCGGCACGGCCGCCCCACACTCGGCCATGACGCCGGTGGATGCTCCTTGCTGCTTCAGGTAGAACATGCGGCACCGCAACTCCACGTACGGGAGGAGGCCGACGTAGCCCTCGCACAGCGTTGTGAAGCCGGCGAGCTGCAATATGGCGTTCGGCCCCAGGTGATGCGGCTAGAGGCCGAAGTACATGAGGAAGCGCCTGAAGAAGACGCTCGCGGGAAGCCCGAGCCTGCGAAGGAAGTGGGTGTAGAACACCACCACTTCACCATTCCGCGGCGCCGGCGCCATCTCCTCGCCAGGCGCGCGCGCCTCCACCTTCTATGCCGGCGGTAGCCGCCGCGTGCGGCGAAGGTAGTCGATGTCGTCGGCGGTGACCACTGACCCCTCCCAAGAACCTTTCGGTGGCGCCATCGGCAAGAGCGGGAGAGGTGCGTTCGAAGGAGAGAGAGTGCGTCGCCGATGGAGCGGAAAGAGGACGACCACGCGAGGGTTGCAGCACGGCGCGGTGGCAGCTCAAGCGGGCGATGGCGCACGGGCGACGGCGTACGGCAGTGGTGTGCGCAAGAAGGAAGATGGGGAGGCAGAGACGAAGAAATGGGCGGGGGCAAGGGAGCGAATGCCTCGGCCTCTCCGCTCCCTTCCCATTTAAAGACCGCGGCGGAACGTGGGGGAGTGGGATTGTCTGCGCCCACGATCCCCACTCCCCCGCAATGCACGGGAGCATTAAGGCATGCCTTAACTGCCCTGAGAATTCCAACGGGCGTGTGCGGCCGCAGTAAATCCCGCGCGCGGGCTTAGGCCGCGGCCTAGTGGGACCCAGCCCACCGCGACGTCCCGTCGCGCGCGTGGCCTGGCAGGCCTCATCGGCCACTGGGCTGCACATGGCGGGGCTTCGTCTGGCGACTGGCACACTCCCCCGTACTGGCTGGACCAGCCGGCCGAACCGTTCAGACTCCGGCACGGATAAGTACCTCAACCCGGCTCCCGGCAGCCGGCGAACGGCGGCCACAAGCCGACACTTCCTCGTCACGCAACCGTGCTCCTTCGGGGAGGGGATAAGCTGCAAAGCCTCCCCCGCTTGGAGCCAGCAAGCCTTTACAGCTTCGGGGACTACTGTCGGGGGGATGACCTCCGGGTAGGCAAGCGTACCCAGAGTCCCTTTTCAAAATGTCGGGGCAGCCTGTGCCCCTCCCCGCCGGCTGGCCGACCGGCCGGCTTCCCAACACGAGCCGGCTAGGCCCGGCCCCGGGCCGGGTCCGGCTGTCCGCTAGCCGGCTGGCGACGGGTCAGCGGCCGTCCCATCGCTCCCAACGACAAGACAGCCCTCCACGACGGGAGGGCGTGGCTATAGCGCAATCTGTCTCGGGAAGGCGCGACGGCAGAGCTGCCAACCCCGCTGACCGGGATGACCGGCGTCAGCACCAGCGCGCCACTGCAGTCCCCATGATGCCAACCACTCCGTGACACACGAGGCGACGGGCCATAGTGCCGAGCAGCCGGCGGGCCCCGCAGCCGGCGGGCCCCCCAGCCAGCTCCAGACGCCGACATCCGGGTCCCGCAGTGTGTAGTTTTACCCATGTAACCCTGGGGGGTCAGGCTATAAGACCCCCTAGGAGGCCTCCATGCAGAGGGTTGGCACCCAGTAGCAACGCTCACACACCCACACATAGAAGGGGCCGAATGGAGAACTAGCTCCTTCTTCCTCCTCCGCCCAAAATAGCTCCAGGAGCACCATTGTACACTTTGAGCCTATCATCCCATTCGGCAGGACTAGGGGTGTTACCTCCCCGGAGGGCCCCGAACCTGGGTACGCCTTGTGTCTCCCGCACGCGCGTGCCAACCTCGCTTCCGGAACCCACCGGCGTCCTCACACAGCCCCCCACTTTTAGCCATCTAATGGCAGCTGCCATGATTTCACCACGACATGAGTGCTTGAAGGTATATGTTTAGATCTTGTAGTTGAATCTTTTAGTTTATTGTTTTATTCACTAGTTTGGTTTACAAAAGAAAACTACAAAAAAAAATGGAATTGAACTTGCATCAAGTTCTTTATCTTTATAATGTCTTTCTTGAAAATAAGGATTCCGATAATTGTGCTCAATTATTAGAGGAAGAATTTAATAAAATGTTTAATGTGAATCCTTTGAATGATAAGCATGATTGCAATGTTTTTAGCAAGCTTTCTATGAATATCCATGATACTAATGATGATTGTACTAGTCATGATAAAAAGGTTCCTTATAAGCATGTCAATTGTTGTGGTGAGCATAGATCTTGTGAAAACATGCCAATAAGGGATGATAGATTTTGTAAGAAGCATAAATATCAAAGAACCCAATGGTTGCTTAAGATATTAGATGGTTATGCTAGAGAATTATGTTCCATTCTTCCCATTACTTGTGAACTTTGTAATGAAGGTGGTCATCTTAATTTTCAATGCATGCAATTTTATTATCGAGTTGCGTTCAAATGTTGTGATGGCATGAACATTATAATGAACTTACTCTATTTTTGGGGTATGAAGAAGTGGCAAATAGAAATAATTGGATTGAAGTATTAATTCCCTCGAAAACTTTTGAGCTTGATCTAAGGGAAATTTATATGTATTGTGTGGTAAATTGCAATGAGAATGTTTATCTTGCCAATTATATAAAGACGGGAAAACCAATGGAATATGAAGAGAATACTAATGAAAGGGAAAAGATTTCCCAATACCCTACTATTGTTTCTCATGATGAATCAGGTGACGAGGAGGAGCTTCCTACCCAACCAATCTCTTCAATAAGAAGGTCGGAAAAATTGACGGAACCCACACTTAATGTGGTGAAGAAGAAGAATATGAAAAGAAGGAGAAGCAAAGGTAAAAAGGTATCTCTCCCAAATAATGTTGCTCCTATTATTGTTGTGCCTCATGAGAATGAATCAAAAATAATTGTGGAAGATGATACACTTGATGATGATATTGTTTTTTGGTCCTATGGCACAATGTCCGAAGGAACTATTGAGGATGATTTTGTTATGCCTATTACTTGTTGTGACAATTATGATTGGGAAGATAGTGACACTTCTTATAATCTTGAGAATCTTTTTGGCACCAACTTGAAAAATTATGATGATAGTAATTGCTATACTACTGGTGCTATTCATACTA
This sequence comes from Elymus sibiricus, assembly GCA_039707655.1. Classification (NCBI taxonomy): domain Eukaryota; kingdom Viridiplantae; phylum Streptophyta; class Magnoliopsida; order Poales; family Poaceae; genus Elymus; species Elymus sibiricus. The sequence goes on from CM077676.1 coordinate 315,760,190, forward strand.
TTGATGATAAGAGTGATTATGCTAATGATATGCAAACCCACAAGCTTGGGGATACTATGTTTGATGAGAATGACATGTTTGAAAATTTATTTGCTGCAATTAGTGTTTTTCCTAAGCTTGTGGATGCTATGCTTAATGAAGATGATCTTTTTAGTCCCCCTACTTTCAATGATCAAATTTGTTATGATGATTGCATGCCTCCTATTTATGATGATTGCAATAATTATGAAAGTGAGTTTGGAGGAGTGTCGACTTTAGATAATAATTATCCCACTATTTTGGAGGGTGTTGAATCTTATTATAATGATAAAAGTGGATATGGAGAGGTCATGACTTTATTTAGTAATGATTCCACTATTCTGGAAGAGGTTTCAATTGATTATGATGAGAACAAAGTTGCTACTTATGATGATTATTGTGATGATGATTATGTTATAAAAAGTAGTGATAATTATTGTCATAATTATGAATACCCTCTTACTGAACATTAATCTTTTAATGTGGAAACAATTTATAGTATTCAAGTTTCATATGATACTCCCACTATTATGAATGAGAATAAATTTGCTTATGTGGAGAGTAATAAAATTTCTATGCTTGTGGATCATGAAAAGAATGATTTATGTGATAGCTATATTGTTGAATTCATTTATGAAGCTACTGAAAATTATTATGAAAGAGGAACATATGCTTGTAGGCTTCTCAATAATATCAAGTTTCCTCTCTTTATGCTGAAAGTTTTGAAGTCATGCTTGTTTTGCCTTCCTATGATAGTTGATTCTTGCTCCCATAAATTGTTTGCTCACAAAATCCCTATGCATAGGAAGTGGGTTAGGCTTAAATGTGCTAGTCATATGCTTCATGATGCTCCCATTGTGTTTCAAGTCTTCACTTTTTATGTGAGCATCATTAAAATCATCATGCCTAACTAAAAGGCATTAAAGAAAAGCACTTGTTAGGAGACAACCCAATATTTACCCCTACTGTTTTTGTGTGTTCACATGATTAATCTAATGTAGTAATCTTGTTTTATATGTTTTCTTTCAATAATGTGCCAAGTAAAGCCTTTGGGATAGTGTGGATACTTGTTGATTTCATTCTGTGCAAAAACAGAAACTTTTGCGTCCAGTGCTGGAATTTCTATTCTGTACTGAAGCTTGAGAAAATTCTGAACTTTTTACAGATTATTGGGTTACAAATGTTTTACGTTGTCATTAATTTTCAGAATTTTTTGAGGTACATAAGTATGGTTTTTAAATCGCTCACTACATGTTGTTCTCTTTTTTCCAGATTCTGTTTTTATTGCATAGTTTGCTTGTTTTAGTGTTTCCATAGCTCATATTATGAGATATAAATTGTGGAAATGATATACTACAGTAGGCATTATGTGAGAGCAATTATGAATCTTGTCTTGACAGTACCTAAGTGGATGATTTATTTTTATCATACTAACCTATCTCACAAGTTCCGTTAAGTTTTGTGTGATTGAAGTTTTCAAGTTTTGGGTGAGATATCGATATGAGGAGAATAAGGAGTGGCAAGACCCTAAGCTTGGGGATGCCAAGGCACCCCAAGTTAATATTCAAGGAAGACTCGAGCATCTAAGCTTGGGGATGCCCCGGAAGGCATCCCCTCTTTTGTCTTCAACATTATCGGTAACCTCACTTGGAGCTATATTTTTATTCGTCACATAATATGAATTTTGCTTGGAGCGTCATTTTCTTTTGTTGAGATTTTCTTGCTTTTATCAATAATCATGTTTTGTATCTTTATCAATAATCATGCTTTTATCAATAATCATGTTTTGTTGTTTAAAAACAGAAAGTTTTCTATTATGTCCTGAATATTTGTGAACTGTCAGAACATGATAAAAATCTTAATTTTTTACTCAATAAGCATGCATGAGTTCTCTGTCACTTGGTAATTTTTTAGAATTTTTGGAGTTAGGGAAGTATGAATTCTTATTCACCCTTTATAGACTGGTATGTTTAGACAGATTTCGGTTATAGTTGCATTGTTTGCATATGTTGCTTGTTTAATGTTTCTATTTGTGGATAGGAGTATTAAATATGCAGAGGCATTTAGTATGCAATATTTAATTATAATTTTTGTGATTTGCTACAGTAGATAATGTTAAGGTTTTGGGTTGATTTATACTAACTTATCTCAGAGTTCTTGTTGAGTGTTGTGTGGATGAAGTTTTTAAGTTTAGGAGAAGCCATGATATGAGAGGAATTAAGGAGACACAAGAGCTCAAGCTTGGGGATGCCCAAGGCACTCCAAGATAACATTCCAAGAAGTCTCAAGAACCTAAGCTTGGGGATGCCCCGGTAGGCATCCGATCTTTCTTCGTCAACACCTATCGGTTAGCCTAAGTTTTTACTTGTTCACATGATATGTGCTATCCTTGGAGTGTCCTTTTATTTTCATTTTGTTTCCTGTTTTAATAAAATTATCAAGATCTGAAATCTTTATTTGTAGAGAGTCTTCACATAGCTACTTAATTGTTTGACTACTCATTGATCTTCACTTATATCTTTTGGAGTAGTTTGTCATTCATTCTTGTGCTTCACTTATATCCTAAGAGAAAATGTTTTGATGAATTGAATATCATAAATCTGAAATTATATTGTTCCATATGCTTAGTAATATTTCACATTAGGTTCGGAAAGTAAAGTCTATTGAAATTTGACAATCACAATATTGGTCATACAAGCAATTCATGAATGATTAGTATATGGAAGAGTAATTTAACATACAAATATATTATCTTGGACATCTTTTATGATTGTGAATACCCATTAATTATTTAAAACTTGAGCAAATTAGTTAAAGTTGGACAAGGAAGACAACGTAATGAGTTATGTTTGGGTATATTTGCATAGAAGTTATATTGTGATGGATCCTCCAACATGTGGTGCTTGTTTATAATCTTTTGCTAGCCAAAATATATGTACTAAGCGGGAATACTGCTTGTGCATCCAAAATCCTTGAGCCAAGTTTCTTCCATGAGTGTCCACCATACCTACCTATATACGGTATTACCCTGCTGTTCCAAGTAAATTTGCATGTGCCATCTCTAAAACCTTCAAATAAACATCTGTTTTGTGTGCCCGTACCGCTCATGGAGCGACGGGGCGGTCAGTATCTTCCATGTTAAGCGGGTTATTCTCATGATGGGTGTTTATTCACTTGTCATTGCACGAGAGAGGCTGGTAATTGGGATGCCTAGTCCCTTAAATAAAAAAATTATATAATAAAAAAACAAGGCTCCCCCTAGAAAGTTGAAAGTTTGGAGGGCACCCGTGAATTCGGCTAGCCATGGCTTGTGTTTGAATGGTTGAGGGGGAGTTAAACTTTTCATTTCTGCATGGGAACCGGCCATAATGTGTTTAGCATGGAAGATATTAAATACCTTAGTCGTGACGTTGACAGGAAAAGCACACCACTCAAAATGTATTCATCTCTGTTTTAAGCTATGAGCTCTGGCACCTCTGCAAATCCCTGCTTCCCTCTGCGAAGGGACATTCTATTTACTTTTATGCTATTTATTTTCATGTTATTTCTTTTTTGTTGAGTCAACTTCTTATTCCAACCTATTCTCTAGTTGGCAAACATCATGTGGTGGGGATAGATCCAGGCACATATATCCATTCAAATATATTTGATCATGAATTATTATTGTTGACAATTATCTCTATGATAAATAAGTTGGGAGGCGAAACATCAAGCCCCTATCTTTCTATGTGTTCGATCGATGCCATTTGTTCTAAAAATATGCTTTGAGTACTAGCAATCATAGAAGGTTATATGATAATTGAGTATGTGGAGCTCTTACTTAGACTTTGTTGAAAATGAGATGCATTGAAATTGTTTGGTGACTAAGAACATAGCTAGTTAGGTTTCAAGAGATTGTATTGTTTAAACCATAACATGTGAATTGATTGCTACTTTATCATGATGAGTTTTATGAGAAAGGGTTGATGTTTATGATGCTAGGAAAAGTGATTGCAATTATCATTGATCAAACTTATGCACTATGCTAGCATTCACACTTCATAAATTATTTCTTTTATCATTTACCTACTCGAGGACGAGCAGGAATTAAGCTTGGGGATTCTGATATGTCTCCAACTTATCTATAATTTATGAAGTATTCATGCCATGTTTATAACAATTTTATATGGTTTTGGTATGATTTGAATAGAACTAACCCGGACTGACGTTGTTTTCAGTAGAACTACCATGGTGTTGTTTTTTGTGCAGAAATAAAAGTTCTTAGAATTGGACGAAACTTTTTGACGATTTCTTTGGACCAAAAGAGACCCCCGAAGCTTCGTGGAAGGACCAGAAGCCTCACGAGGAGGTCACAAGGTATCACGGCGTGGCCTGGGGGGCATGTGCTATTGCCTCGTGGGCCCCTCGTAACTCCTTTTTTGCGTGATTCCAACGCTGAAAAATCCTATAAATAGATAAACCCCCAAAAATAAACCTAGAACTTCGCCGCCGCCGCCGCAAGCCTCTGTACTGAAGAAAACCCATCTGGAGCTCCATTCCGGCAACCTGCCGGAGGGGGAAATCATCACCGGAGGCCATCTTCATCATCTCGGCGGTCTCCATGATGAGGAGGGAGTAGCTCACCGGGGCTGAGGGTATGTACTAGTAGCTATGTGTTTGATCTCTCTCTCTCTCTCTCTCGTGTTCTTGATTTGGCACGATCTTGATGTATGGCGAGCTTTGTTAATATAGTTGGATCATATAGTGTTTCTTCCCTCTCTATCTTCTTGTGATGAATTGAGTCTTTCCCTTTGAGGTTCGTTATTGTGAGATTGAATATTTCAGATTTGAGAACACTTGATGTATGTCTTGCATGTGGATACCCGTGGTGACAATAGGGTATTCTATTGAGTCACTTGATGTATGTTTTGTTAATCAACTTCCGGATTCCCGTGACCTTGGGGTAATCTAGGCATATGGGTTGGTACACGTTTTCATCTTCTTTTCTCCGATAGAAACTTTGGGGTACTCTTTGAAGTTCTTTGTGTGGATTGAATATTATGAATCTGAAATTGTTTTGATGCATATCGAATAATCAACTCACGGATACTTGTGGTGACATTGGAGTATCTAGGTGACATTAGAGTTGGTTGATGCGTATCATATGGTGTTATTTTAGTATGAACTCTAGGGCTGTCTGTGACACTTATAGGGATGGCTCAATAGATTGATCGGAAAGGATAACTTTGAGGTGGTTTCGTACCCTACAACAATTTCTTCTTATGTTCTCCGCTAATAGGAACTTTGGAGTGATTCTTTGTCGCACGTTGAGGGATTGTTATATGATTCAATTATGTTAGCATTGTTGAGAGATTGCACTAGTGAAAGTAGGAATACTAGGCCTTGTTTTCAAGCATTGCAATACCGTTTGTGCTCCGTTTTATCACTTGCTACCTTGCTGTATTTTATTGTTCAGATTACAAAAACCTATATCTACTATCCATACTACACTTGTATCACCATCTCTTCACCGAACTAGTGCACCTATACAATTTACCATTGTATTGGGTGTGTTGGGGACACAAGAGATTTCTTGTATTTGATTGCAGGGTTGTTTGAGAGAGACCATCTTCATCCTACGCCTCCCACGGATTGATAAACCTTAGGTCATCCACTTGAGGGAAATTTGCTACTGTCCTACAAAACTCTACACTTGGAGGCCCAACAGTGTCTACAAGAATAAAGTTGCGTAGTAGACATCAGGCGCGGCTTCAGGCCTTGAAGTATCATTCCATTCACCCGTTCAGCTTGTCCATTCGACCGCGGATGAGCCATGGAGGCGTAATCCACCCGAGTGCCTTGAGAGAAGCAAAACTCACAGAACTCGTCTGAGTCGAAGTTTGACCCATTGTCAGTGATGATACTGTGTGGGATTCCAAATCTGAAGACTATCTCTTTGATGAACTTGATGGCAGTGGTTGAGTCCAGCTTCTTGATGGGCTTTGCCTTGATCCACTTGTGAACTTGTCCACCTCCACCAACAGATGAGTGTACCCGCTAGCGCCAGTCGGCATGGGACCTACCATGTCCAGCCCCCAGACGGTGAACGACCATGTGAGCAGAATTGTCTTCAGCGTGGACGTTGGCTTGTGCGACTGGTTTGCATAAATTGACACCCAACACACTGCTCAACTATGTCTCTGTCCGCTTCATTGGCGCGGGGCCAGTAGAAGCCTACCCGAAACGTTTTAGCGACCAGTGTCCGGGAGGACGCATGGTGCCCGTAGGTTCCCGAGTGAATCTCTTGCAAGTTCTGCTGCCCTTCTTTTGGTGAAATGCGGCGCTGAGTGACTCCAGAAGTACTTTTATTGTATAATTGATCTCCCAGGACGGTGAAGGCTTTCAATCGACGGACGATCTGGTGGGCTTCCACTTCGTCTTCAGGGAGCTCCTGCCTGAGCAGGTATGCTATGTACGGCTCAGTCCACTTGGGTATGATCACTAGTACTTCATGCACCAGATTGATCACCGCTGGAATATCAACTTCAGTTGGATTGGAAGGTCCAACTGGTTGTGGGGGCTCCTCCACAAATGGATCTTCTTTGATCGTCGGGGAGTGCAGGTGCTCTAGGAACACGTTTTTGGGTACTTCTCGCTGGGTGGAGCCAATCTTGGCCAAGTCATCGGATGCTTGATTCTTGAGACGAGGCACATGATGCAACTCCAACCCCTTCAAAGTTCTTCTCCAGTTTTCTGACTGCCTTGCAGTATCCTGTCATGGCCGGACTGCAGATGTCCCATTCCTTCATCACTTGATTCACCACAAGATCCGAGTCACCATAAACCATCAGTCGGCAGATGCCGAGTGAGATGGCCATTCGCAAGCCGTATAGGAGGGCCTCATACTTGGCCTCGTTGTTGGAGGAGTCAAAGTGAATCTGCAGCACATAGCTGAGTCGACCTCCCTTAGGAGAGATTAGGACCACTCCAGCCCCCGAGCCATGAAGCATCTTAGAGCCATCAAAGAACATGGTCCAGTGCTCGGGGAGGCTTAGGGCCGGCTGCTGTTGTTCCGTCCACTCGGCCAGAAAATCCACTAGAGCCTGGGACTTGATAGCTTTCTTGGCTTCGAACTTGATGTCCAGAGGGAGGAGTTCAATAGCCCATTTGGCCACTCGGCCTGTAGCATCTCTGTTATTCATAATCTCAGACAGCGGAGCATCGCTGACCACTGTGACCGAGTGCTCTTGAAAGTAATGAGCCACCTTCTTTGCAGTCAGGTATATGCCGTAGACCAGCTTCTGATAGTGCAGGTATCTCTGCTTCGAAGGGGTCAACACTTTCTGATATATAATAGACTGGGGGCTGCAGCTTGAGGGCTTTGCCCTATTCTTCTCGCTCCACAGTGAGCACGCTGCTAACCACCTGGTTAGTGGCCGCGATGTACAAGAGCAAAGGCTCTCGGCTGCCTGGAGCAGCAAGCACCGGCTAGGTGGAAAGAAGAGCTTTGAGTTCCTAGAACGTAGCCTGCGCCTCGTTTGTCCACTCGAATTTTTCTGATTTCTTCATGATTCGGTAAAGCGGCAGGGCTTTTTCGCCGAGTCGTGAGATGAATCTGCTCAGAGCTGCTAGGCAGCCCGTGAGTCTTTGTACGTCATGGAGACATTCGGGTTGCTTCATTAGGACTATAGCTCCAATCTTCTCAGGGTTAGCATCGATCCCACGTTCGGAAACGAGGAAACCGAGTAACTTGCCTGCCGGAACCCCAAAAGTGCACTTGGCCGGATTGAGCTTAATTCCGAAAACGCGGAGGTTTGCGAAGGTCTCGGCGAGGTCAGCTAGGAGGTCGGAACCTTTCCTAGACTTGACCACGATGTCATCCATATAGGCCTCCACATTCCGACTGATTTGCTTTTGCAAGCATTTCTGAATCATACGCTGGAAAGTCGCCCCGACGTTCTTCAGTCCGAACGGCATCGTGAAATGGCAGAAGCACCCGAATGGGGTGATGAATGCTGGTTTTATTTCATCAGGGCCGTACATTCGGATCTGGTGGTACCCGGAGTACACATCCAAAAAACACAAACACTCACACCCGGCAGTAGAATCGACTATCTGATCTATGCGGGGGAGCGGAAAGTGATCCTTAGGGCAGGCCCGATTGATGTGTTTGAAGTCAATACACATTCAGAGGGAGTTATTCTTCTTGGGAACCATGACGACGTTGGCGAGCCACTCAGAGTGGTACACTTCACGGATGAATTCGGCTGCTAGGAGCCGTGCAATTTCCTCGCCAATCGCCTTGCGCTTCTCAGTCGAAGAGCATCAGAGGTGCTCCTTCACTGGTTTGACCTTCGGGCCAACACGGAGTCGGTGCTCAGCCAGCTCCCTGGGAACACCCGACATGTCAGACGGCTTCCATGCAAAGATGTCCCAGTTCTCACGGAGGAACTGGATGAGCTCGGCTTCCTATTTGCTGTCCAACGTCATGGAGATGTTGGTGGGCTGGGCAGTCGGGTCGCTAGGGTGAACGTGAAATTGCTTGGCCTCGCCGGCTGACTGGAATGCAGATTCAGTCGCTGGCTTCTTGGACTTCAACAAATCACTCGAGTCCATCGCTTTCTTGTACTCATCGAGCTCCGCCATAGCCATCTGCTCGTTAGCCATCTTGGAGCCCTGCTGGAGGCACTCCTCAGCCAGATTCCGGTTGCCTCAGATAGTGATCACGCCCTTCAGCCCTAGCATCTTAAGTTTAATATACACGTAACATGGTCTGGCCATGAAACGTGCGTAGGCAGGCCTACCCAGGATGGTGTGATAAGCACTGCGGAAGTCCACTACCTCAAAGGTCAACTTCTCTTTTCTGTAATTCTTCTCATCGCCGAACACCACGTCCAGGCCAATCTGTCCGAGTGACTTCGCTTTCTTTCCAGGGATTACCCCGTGGAACTTCATGTTGCTCTCGCTCAGTCAGGACATCGGAATGCCCATTGCCTTTAGTGTGTCGGCGTAGAGGATATTCAGTCCGCTGCCACCGTCCATGAGGACCTTACGCAGTCGGATGCCACTGACGGCCGGATCGACCACTAGCGCATGCAGCCCAGGGGTCAGAATGTGGCCTGGGTGATCCGACTGGTCGAATGTGACAAGGGTCTGAGCCCAGTCGAGATATTTTGTGACCGTGGACATGGCCAGATTCACCTCCCGGTTTATGACCTTCAGTCAGATCTTGCTTTCGACGTCTGCGAAGATCATGAGGACCTTTTCCACTTGGGGGTAACCAGAAGCGTGCTTCTTCCCCCCATCGTTGTCATCCTAGTCCTTATCGTTAGAACCATCTTCCTTCATCGCCTGCTTCAGCAGCCGACAGTAGTCTCGAGTGGTGTGCTTCGGCAATATCAGATTGCCGTCTTCGTCTATCTTGGTGTGGATCTGACACGGCTGATCAAGAATGTCGCCACCTGAGTGATCCTTCTTCTTGGCGGGCCAAGATTTCTTCTGTTTGGGCTAGCCCTCGCCCTTGCCCTGTACGGCCAGAGCCGTAGCTTCAGCGTTGTCGGCCGCTTCGGCCTTCCACTTCTGCTTCTTGTTGGAGTTGTTGCCCGACTGATGGGCGTCTCTAGCTCATCCCTTGCCACTCCGCAGCCGGTCTTCTTCCTCGCCATTGGTGTATCGACTGGCTATTTCCATCACTCGGCTGAGGATGGGATTCTCTGTTCGGCCAAACCTTAAGATGAGCTCGCGGTACTTGATTCCCGCCTTGAAAGCGCAAATAGCCTGCTGCTCTGTGACATTCTCCACTGTGTTGTGTAGAGTGGTCCAACGCTGAATGTACTCTCAGAGAGTTTCATTGTTTTTCTTCACACAGTGTTGCAGTTCTGACAAACCACCCGGCCGCTTGTACGTGCCCTCAAAGTTCTTCACGAAGACTCGGGTCAGGTCATCCCAGCAATATATGCTTCCAGCAGGATGCTGGTTGAGCCATGCTCTTGCTGACCCTTCGAGCATTAGAGGCAAGTGCTTCATGGCCACATTGTCGTTGTCGCTGCCAATCTGGACAGCCACTCAGTAATCTTCCAACCAAGTCTCTGGCTTCGATTCGCAAGTGAATTTGCTGATTCCCGTCGCCAACCTGAAGTTGGCAGGAATGTCAGCAGCCCGAATGTATCTGCTGAAACACACGGGCCCTGAGGAGGATCCACTTGGGCGATCTCTGTCTTGGTCATCATGGTTGGCTCTGTTCCGATCGACCAGGTTCTGAACGAGAACGGATCTCGCATCAAACTGCGGGTCTCTATGCTCATCCGGACGACGGTGAGGGCTGGGCCTTCGGTCATCTTCGTATGGCCACCTGTCATCATAGGGCTAGCGCCCGTATGTGACATCCCGCGGAGGGGGCGTCCGAGTGCGGTGATAACCGTCGTGCCGCCGGGGTAGGGTGATCTGATCATGCCTCCGATCCCATACTGATCTCTGCGCCTTCCGGATGCAAGGGGACTATGAGCCGACTGGACCGTCTCTGCACGGACATACGCGCTATGGATACGGTTCCGTGACTGGGATACTGCCGCGTTCTGCGACATAGCAGTTTTCAACAGGGCACGGATCTGCCGAATACCTTCTCCAGCGGCTGAGCCGGAGGGCTGGATGGAGTCAGCAATCCCGGTCGCCGCCGCCAAATTCTGCAGTGGGGTGTTGAGGACTTGGTAGTTCCGGGGCTGATCACCTGGGAACAGCCGCCGCCGATGCCGACTGGAACTGGGTTGTTGCTAGTGGGCGCGGTCGTCCAACTCCCTCTGCAGCCGTTCGAGGCGGTCGCGCTCAGCTAGGGTGGCTAAACATGTCGACTCCATGGCCAGGGCCTCAGGAGTCGTCCCTGTGATGGGGGTGTGAAGAACTTGATCGTTCCTCTGCCGGAGCTCTTCCCTTTGCTCCCGAGTGAGGGACTGCGGAATGTACTACTCGTGGCGCGGGGAGCGGTCGCCTCTTGGATCGTCGCCGACGTGACCGTGTGAGGCACCTTCGAGGCCGTCGCGAGTGCCGTTGAATCCTGGAGGACTGCTGGGCTCTCCCCCGACCATAAAAACTTCCGCCGCGAAGCCATTGCTCTTGCACTCGGACTCGTCTGACACCTCTTCAGGTGTGGCGGGGAACAGATCGAGGATGCATTCATCGGGCTTGAGCACCGACACTTGTGCAGCCGCGGCCTAGAGAGCCACAGCGTGCTTGACCCAACGCTGGAGCCGCGAGCGTCCGGAACGCTTGCGGCGGCGGCCGGCTGGGAGAAGGGGTGCCGCCCGGTACGGGACCGACGGCTGTCGGAGAAGGACTCCGTAGGATGCTGCGCGGAAGTGCGGTGCACCTCGGACGGGCAGCGACTCCACATCCAGCGGGGCTTCCTAAAGCCATGTCGATTCGTCGGCGACGAAGCTGAGAGCGCCGAATCGGATCTCACCGCCGTAAATCATGATGACGATGATGAAAATCCCGCTTGCGCCGGAAATCGCTAGACGCGCTGCCCCACGGTGGGCGCCAACTATCGAGTCTACGAACCAGACAATGAGGACTAGGGGTACGAACGATGGGCTGAGCCTAGCTACGGCGCAAGTGTATCACTCGGATTTAGCAAGTTCAGGCCCCTCTCGGAGAGGTAATAGCCCTACGTCTCGTGCCCGGAGGCTTGTGTTTTCTCTTGGGGTATAGAATTACAATGAGTGTTGAACCCTTGCCATGGAGCTGAAGGGAGGCTTATATAGAGTATGCCTCGGTCATCAATACCACGTTGCAAGGGAAATAAAGGGGTGTAACTATGGCCGTTACTGGTAACGACGGCTATAACTACACTTAAACATCAACATAAAGCTACCCGACCGTTATGGCTCCCACATCGCCTATACGCCTTCCTGTGTCCGAGTGGTTCTGGTCTGGCCGACTGGTGGGAGACGTTCGAGTGTCGTTGATGCATCCGAGTGGATAATTAAGGTTGCGCATCCGAATGCGCCCGTGGTCCTGGGACCCACCAATGCTGGTGTGGGGCCCTAGGTTGGCCCTAGATGTCAGGTCTATGACCCTACCCTTAGTAGGTGACCCCATCACATACCTTTACCAGATATTTTATGCCCTAGAACAATACCTTCACTGACCATGAAATGGCATTTCTTCTGGTTTAAGACAAGATTGGTGTCTTCACACCTCTGCAAAACTTTGTCAAGATTATAAAGGCAATCATCAAAAGAAGTCCCATAAACAGAAAAATCATCCATGAAGACTTCCATGACTTCTTCAACAAAATCAGCAAAAAAAGCATTCATGCATCTTTGAAAAGTAGCAGGTGCGTTACATAAGCCAAAGGGCATACAGCGATAAGAGTACATACCAAAAGGACAAGTGAAAGTAGTTTTTTTCCTGGTCTTCAGGATGCACTGCTATCTGTGAGAATCCCGAATATCCGTCCAGGTAGCAAAAGTGAGTGTGCTTTGCTAGCCTCTCTAGCATTTGATCAATAAAGGGTAAGGGGTAATGATCTTTGCGCGTTTCCTTATTTAACCTCCTGAAATCAATGCACATTCTATACCCAACTACTGTTCTAGTGGGGATTAGTTCATTATGCTTATTAGGTACTACTGTAAACCCTCCCTTCTTGGGAACACAATGAACCGGACTCACCCACTTACTTTCAAAAACTAGGTATATAATACCTGCATCAAGTAGGCGAACTATTTCTTTTCTTACCACTTCTTTCATCTTGGGATTCAGCTTCCTTTGGTATTTACGAACCGGTTCGGCTCCTTCTTCCATGTATATGCGATAAGTACAGATGGAAGAACTTATTCCCTTCAAGTTATCCATTGAGTATCTGAAGGCCTTCCTATGCTTCCTTAACGTTTTCATTAGCCTTTCTTTTTCCTCATCTGAAAGGTTAGCACTAATAATAATAGGATGTTTATTCATTTCATCTAAAAACTCATACCTTAGTTCTTTTGGTAAAGGTTATAATTCAGGTGGTGGAAGCTCCTCATCTCCTTTCTTCTCTGGTACTTCATATTGTTCACTAGTAACTGGGTCTTGCACCGGCGCCTCATTCAAGTGTTGATCTATTTCCATTTTGGCTGGGTCTTCTGGGCTCTTTTCATAATCAGTGAGGCTCCATTCCAGATCATCTTCAGGGGTTTCCAAAATAGATGGCAGCCAATTGCGCAATAGACTCCTTTTCATTGTTATCATGTTCTCTAGGTTGGTGGCGGTTTTTAAACCTTGAAAAATGAAATTCTCTTACCTCATCCCCAAACTTGAGGGAGACTACTTCCCTCTTACAATCAATACTCGCACCTGTAGTATTAAGAAAAGGTCTTCCAAAAATTATGGGACAAGAATCATCTTCGGGAATTTCCATTACGACAAAGTCTACTCGATAAGTGAAAGTTCCTAGAATAACATAAACATCGAGCACCATCCCATAAGGCCTCCTCAGAGTGCCATCATCTAATTTTATCTCCATATCAGTAGGCTGCAAGTCGCAAGCATAAATTTCATCATGAAGCTTAGTATAAAGAGTGTAAGGTATCACATTGATAGAAGAGCCTATATCACAAAGACCAAAATAAGAAGTACTACCAAAGGAACAAGGCACCACTGGTTTACCGGTGTCGGCTGCCTTAATGCAACCTTTCACAAAATATGTTACCTCTTCTTCCATTGTTTCAATGGGCTTTCCCTTTTTCTTCCTTTTTGGTGGCTTCACCTGAATATTATACATACCTTTATTTTCCTCCTCCGGATGTTCTTTATTTAGGTACTCAAGTTGTCCCTTCCTAACTGGAAATGGCAACTTCAGTTCTGGCTCAAAATCATCTTCAATGGGAGCCACTGGTGCTTCCACCTCCAAGGTCTCCACTATGACCTCTTCCTCGGGGTCCTCATCAGTGTAACACTCCCATTTCTTCTTTAGAAGCTCCATATGTTCTGCATAGCTTTTAACAAATCTCAAAACAACGACAGAATCAAGATACAGTTCATCACTAACTCGATTCACTCTCCCTGAATTAAGATAAGCTTTCATGCAATCAAAATATATTTCAACTTTACCCTCTTCTTCTTCCTCATCACTCCCCCAAGCTTCGTGATTGGCAAGTTTACCATCTAATAATTCCTGAGCCTCAGGCACCAGGCTAGTAATAAAGGACCCTGCAGAGGCTAAGTCTAGTTCTTCCTTAGAATCATACCAAAGTCCTCCATAAAAGATATTTAATACCAACCAATCAAGGAGTGTATGATGAGGGCAGTCATTTAATAAAGTTCGGTACCTTTGATATGCATTTACCAGGCTTTCTCCCGGTCTCCGTCGGAAATTTAAGATCCTTCGCCTTGCTTCATAAGATTTCATCTCAGGATAAAACTCTGATAAGAAGGTGTCTGCGAGTTTATCCCACGTATCAAAGGTACCTGCAGGGTGAGACACTAACCAGTCTTTTGCCGCCTTAGCCACAGTGTGAGAAAACAATTTGAACTTCATATCGTGAGGGCTAAAAGCATTTAGTTTGAATGTCCCACATACATCTTTGAAAAATTGGAAATGTTGGTAAGGGTCCTCACCCTCCTCACCTTTAATTTTTTTTACTGTGCAATAGTTCAAGAACACTTGGATTCACCTCATAGGCAACACCGGTGGGGTTAGGACCCAATGGTGTGAACATCTCTCGCGTAGGTGGTCTAGTAAGGCGCATGGCTGACAGTTGATAGTTGTGTCCAAACTCAGCCATGATTGCTCCGGATCTGCAAACAACTTAGTACACAAAATTCAAACCAAACTCAAAACTAAGATCAAAAGCGCTCAGCTCCTCGGCAACGGCGCCAGAAAAAGCTTGATGGCCTGCAAGTGCACAGGGTTTAGTTGTAGCATTTTCGAAGTAAGAGTATCGATCCCACAGGGAGCACATGAATCAATCTTTTGCCTCTTGGATGGTTTAAATGTTATGCCGACAAGTTGTGAATGACCAAAGCAGTGATAATGTAATGGAAACAGTGTAGCGAACGCAAGAGTGAAGATTGCAATAGAAGTAAATAACGAGGATTATAAATTAGAGTCTTGAAACCAATAAGGCTAAAGCGTTCCCAGGGAGTCTGGAATCCCCTCTAGTATGTATCTATAGCGGTGCCTAAACACAATGCTACTTCGGATTCCTAAGCCACTTTACATGTTTCTATTTGTGGGCAAAGCCGGTACAGATACGTGCATACACTCAGCAGCCTCGTATCACATACGCCACCACCGTTCTTCCCCACTCCGGTTACCAAACGGTGATTAAGGGGAAAGAGGTCCCCGTGGACGCAGCCTATATATAGGTGGTCTCTATTTTACCCCATGCTGCAACGATCCGGGACGAAGGGAGATGGGGCCTGTCACGTCACGCACCACCGCAACCAACCGTTCCGCCAGCAGTAATAACCTTTCGTTCAAAATTTGCATACATTGGATGGTCGACTTCACCCAACGTCAAGAAGATCATTAACATATACATGCAAAGAGGGTATTAAATCCTAATATCAGACGATCTATTACACACTAGGGTTCCTCCATATCCCCGAGAACTAGGGGAATTACTCATGAAGGCAACAAACATCATAACACCGGTGATGTAGGACATGAATGAATCACTCACGTAATACACAAGTCGTTCCCTTTAGGGTTCTGATTACAATGGATAGGACCTGGAT
Source organism: Elymus sibiricus (assembly GCA_039707655.1). NCBI lineage: Eukaryota > Viridiplantae > Streptophyta > Magnoliopsida > Poales > Poaceae > Elymus > Elymus sibiricus. The sequence goes on from CM077676.1 coordinate 315,775,901, forward strand.
GATGATGATGATGATGAGGCTTTCCCGGTGATGGTGATGGAGGCGGCGGCCTCCTTCTTGACGATTCCTCCCTCTGAATCGCTCCGGAGGCTAGGGTTCCTGCTTCTGGACGAGTTTCTGGTGTCTCTGGGCATCTGATTCATGATCCGTCTTCATAGGCCGAATATAGTTGACCTGGCGGCGGCGACGGCACACCATACGACCGCCCATACGAGCAGGCGCAGTCGTATGGAACGCCGTCTTCTGTTCTGAAGGCGCGGCGACGATTCCTTCTTCGGTCTTCTTGACTGATTCTTTTATGGTAAGTGATTATCACTTTAAATACGTGATTCCACTACAGTTTTCGGGAATTTCTTCCATAACAAATTATTTGGTCCAAAAAGCATTACATGAAGAAAAACGTTAAAAAAAGGTGCGCCAACGCGCTAAAATTTCACAAAGCCTACTAGGTAGGCACAAAAATATTAACAAATTAGTCACATAATCTGGACTCATCATCCGACTCGGACCTTATCTGGACTCGGATCTGACTATGTCGAATCCGACCAGATCCTTCCGAGTCCATATTATCCGGCTAATATCCAATGCTTCATGGTCAGTAAGACCGAGCCATCCACCGTGTCATATGCTAGTCTAGTCAGCTGTGCGTCCACACAACTCTTTCGACTAGGGACCTTTTAGGACAATCACCATACAATGCATAGTCCCACAAACAAGTCACGTACTTGCTGACACACATCATTGATAATGTCCAAGGACTATCTTTATTCATAAACACATAGGAAATATCATCATACATGATTGCCTCTAGGGTATATCTCCAACAGATCCTTTGGGGTACATAAAATTTGACAGTTGGCAAGCCGGTATGTGTTCTCATGTTGATCACTTTGCTAAGAAAAATTTGGACCCATGTGAAGTAGTGAACTAACTATGCATCTTGAAGATTATAAAACCACTGTCCTAAACAAGCTTTTGCACTTTGGCCATGTAATTTGTGGATAAGAATCCATGTGCATAAGCTCGTCAGAAAAGATGACACTTTTGTGGCTGCAGTCTCTTTGTGATATTCTCTCCTTTGTTTCCGATTGGGATTGATAATCCTCTAGCTAGCTACGTTTGGGATATACTTGGATTTACTTTCCTGCAACCTTGATCCATCTTTCTGCTGCACTTTCCTCCCTTTTCTTTTAGTATGCAAGCCGAATAACTTAGTTTTGGTATTGGTCCCCCTCTATGCCTTCTGATAATTAAAACTTTTTAGAGTATTTCACAGCAAAGTCCTTGGGATACACATTCCATTCTGATGTCATGCTTAGGCTGATGCGTGGACCAACAGAACACAAAGAGATTTGATTCCTTCTTCCACTAGAACACTCCACTGAACCTGCACGCTCACCCCTAACACCATAGCTACTGCTTACTAGTATTGCTGGTGGTGGAGTAATCTCATACGCTGGTGTGTCTTGGTCATGCTCTTTTGGTGCTTCTAAAGACCGGAGGTCGATAGCAAAAAGATGATTCGCTGTTGCTACATGTATAGCGACATCATGTCACGCTTTGCAGAGTGGGTTAGAAAGTGATGATGGTTTGCGCGTCTTGCTATTGACCCGAGAGCACCCCCACCATTTTGATTTTGTTGCCATCAAACTAAGGCACTGTGCTGCTTTTCATTGCCATCAGATTGTTGTGATCTTTCAAGTCCTAACGTGTTGTCTAGTAGTAGTATAAATCTGCGTTTGGTAGCTGAGCTGATTAGGAGGGAGGAGGTAATGTTTGGTGCAACAAAACAGAGGAGTACAGGTAGATAGAATGCACTTCTTATTCGCTGGGGTCAGCAAATTAGTTGTTTCTGAAACTATTGTGGGGAGGTTGGCATGTCAAATCATTTCTAGAGGGACCGGCCTGGCTGAAGTGTGTGTCAAGTCACACTGTCTATTTTCTGAATCTGTTGCTTGATGCATCATTTGAGTGAGAGTGTTGGTTAATTAGTTGATCGATGCTCACTTCGATTGCTTGACTCGGGTCAATGTTGTGAAAATTACGTTCTGATTTTGATTGCTCAGTCTGTTACTTCATACGGAGCATGCCCGTTGCAGCTGAGCGCGACGGCGAGTCACAGTACTAGTGCTTGCCGACGACGAAGCCAGGCACATGCAAGTGACCATATGTCATCTCAGTATATGCATGCAGTTTTTGATAGTAGTAATTGCAACTCACATGGCTAATTATATACAGTACCGAATATAACATCAATTGGATATCAAGTGACCATATTATTTGGTTTTAGTTTGATGGCGATGGGTGCTAGAAGAATTAGGCAAGGTGACAAGGTGCGTGCGTGTCGCCCTCTTCTTCCTTTAATCCTTCACTACAATTCTGTTGATGTTGAAATCCATGGACTGGTCTGAACTGAAGCTGATAGCGCGATATGGACACCCTACCTGACGCCACTCCTCACTCCCTTTTCCCTCGTTTCAACCATCGATCGACCTAAAAGCTCTCTTCTTGGTGAAAGTAAGACGAACTCGCGCTCGCGCTCGCGGTAATCAATCATGGCGGCCACATCGGGCTGCTGGGCTCATGTATATACACACACCTCACCCACTTGCCCACCAAATTAGTTAAGCTTTCTCTCTTCTCTTCTCTGCTCTCCACTGTCCACGAACAGCAGCAGCAGCAGCAAGGAGAGAAGGAAGAAGATGTCGATCAAGCACTGCGACAAGCACGACTGCGAGCGGCGCCGGCTGTACCGCCAGTTCTGCGCCGCCCTGGTGGCCATCATCCTGCTCATCCTCCTCATCGTCCTCGTCGTCTGGCTCGTGCTCCGCCCCACCAAGCCGCGCTTCTACCTCAACGACCTACTCGTCGCGTGCCTCAACGCCACCTCCTCCCCGGCGTCCTACCTCACCGTGACGCTGCAGGCAACGATCGCCGCCCGCAACCCCAACTCCCGCGTCGGCATCTACTTCGACCGGACGGACGCCTACGCCGAGTACAAGGGGCAGCAGGTGACCGTCCCCACCGCGCTCCCCGTGGTGTACCAGGGTCACCTCGACGTCTCGGTGTGGTCGCCGTTCCTGGTGGGGTCGAACGTGCCGCTGGCCCCGTACCTGGCGGTGGCGCTGGCGCAGGACGAGACGGCCGGCTACGTGCTGCTCACGGTGCGGGTGGACGGCTGGATCAGGTGGAAGGCCGGGGCGTTCATCACGGGGCACTACCACCTCCGGGTCAGGTGCCCCGCCCTGCTCACCGTCAACGGAGGGCACGGCAGCTACGGCTCCATCGCCGGCGGCGGCGGGAACGGCTACTTCAACTTCCAGCGCGCCGCGCCATGCGTTGTCGACGTCTGAACCGTTCTGTGAAATCCAGAGCCCTTTTGGTTCTGCTGGGCCGGCCCTGGAACTAATTAAGCTCTGCTCTGCTCTGCTTCGGGTAAAGAAATACGTATAGTATAATGGATTTTTGTGTCATTTTGACGGTTCTTATTTTTTGGAGTACTTCTTTGATGGAAATAATCCAGAAAATATAGTACTAGCTAGGATGGTATATCGAAGATGTATTCAGGGGAAAATAAGTTGTTGCTAGTGTTGTGTCTATACATATACTTTGTTTTTAGAGAAGCAGAGTTTAATCAGGGAGTAGGCGCATGTGCGTTGTTTCAGTGCTGCTGTTTTTGGTAGAGCAATGGAAGATAATGATCTTCCCCTCTTGGCCCTCTTGCTGTATTGAGTTGGCAAATAATGAAAGAAAATCTTATCATGGCCTCTTCATCGAATAGTATGTACATACACACGGCCCACCGTCACGTTCCGTATTTGTGTCTTTTTCACAGCCAGGCTTGGCTGTGTGTAGGGTGCAATCAAATGATGCAGAGACCGATGGTTATCCTCCTTCTTCAAAGAAGAAAAATCAAAGCAAGTCTAGCTAATTTTCATGGTCGTTGCAATTTTATAGCTAGAGCAGTGTGTAGTCATTATCATGTCACATCCATATTTTAGTAGCAGCACCGTGCATGCTTGCATGTGTGCAATCTAAGCAATGTGCCTAACCGATTTCAAGGCTTGAGCCGCTGGTTGTTTGTTTTTTTTTGCGAAAAACTTCCAATCTATTAAACTTCAATCATGGCAGTACAACGAACACCAGAAATAATAAAAATTACATCCAGATCCGTAGACCACCTAGCGACGACTACAAGCACTGAAGCGAGCCGAAGGCGCGCCGCCATCATCGCCCCTCCACCGCCGGAGTCGGGCACAACTTGTTGTAGTAGACAGTCAGGAAGTCGTCGTGCTAAGGCCCCATAGGACCAGCGCACCAGAACAGCAACCGCCGCCGATGAAGAATAACGTAGATCGAAAGGATCCAACCCGAAAACACACGAACGTAGAAGAACAACGACTAGATCCGAGCAAATCCACCAAAGATAGATCCGCCGGAGACACACCTCCACACGCCCACCAACGATGCTAGACGCACCACCGGAACGGGGGCTAGGCGGGGAGACCTTTATTCCATCTTCAGGGAGCCGCCGCCGTCTCGCCTTCCTGAGCAGGACACAAACCCTAACAAAACTCAAAGGAACGACTAAAAACGGAGCCCTCTCGCCGGCCATTACCAGGATCCACCACGTCCCCATGGCCCTAGGGCCACCGGAGACGAGGCGGACCGGCGGCGGTGCCGGCGAGAGGCAAAAACCCTAGCTTTTTTTGGAGGAGAGGAGACGCCTCCCTTGCTTTTTGCGCTAGCCGCTGGTTGTTTGTTACAAGAGGAAACGCGGGAACTGATGAAGAGATGCTACAAGGAACTCAAGTGGTTCGTCCCTGGCAACGACGAGACCGAATTTGGGTGGGAGCTGCCTTCGACCCTATTGCGACTCCACCTCTCAATTTGCGGTCCTTCTTGTAAAAGTTAGGGGCTTGTGCTTATGAAAAAAACTCAGGGGTGTGTGAGTAATTTTCATTCTTTGGTGTATGGTTGTAAGATGTACTTCCCCATCGCTCTGTGGTTTATATAGTACTGACACATATGCCTGTGCGTTGTAACGGGACAAAATAACACATTTTTGTAGAGAAAAGGCTAGAGCCGACTTTATAAATAAAGTCATATACGTCTATAGCCGATACACGCGAGACAAAAGCAAGTTCAAACAGCTACACATGCAGCAGGATTACAGTCTTAACAGCAAATGATGGCACATAAGCCAGCAACCCACGGGCAAGGACTAACAACTAAGACTAGAACAAGATGAATTTAGGATGGCTCGGAGGTCCAATCTCAACTGATGATATTACACGCCGTACCCGCACACGAGATCAGGACGTCCATCGCCTCCTTGTCGCCAGACTTAAGCTTCCACTGCTGTAAAATGGCAAGAAGTTTGAAAAGACAATCAACATGTTTGTCAGGAAAAATATACTCAATAGAGAACTTGTTCCTAGTTGTCCAAAGGACCCAGGACATAGCCACAAAACCAAACCAAAAAATCCTACCATCTCCTCGGACATGGATTTAACAAGAACAATAAGACTAGCAAATGAGGTAGGGGCCCAATTAACAACCAACCACGATCAGGTGCAGATCCAGAGTAAGTTAGCTAGGTCACCGTTGAAGAGAATGTAGTCGAAATTCTCAAGAGCACCACATAAAGCACAAAATTCCGAACAAGGGCCATTATGTTTACGAATTTGATCAGCAGCCAGAAGCCTACCTCTGGCAGCCTGCCAAAGGAAAAATTTAATCTTAAGGGGAACACGGGCCCGCCAGATATGTTTGAATTTGGAAGTGGGAGTACCAGAAACCAATCTAGAGTAAAGCGATTTGACCGGAAACCTACCCGAGGGGAGTGAGGCCAAGACACTACATTGGTCTCCTTCGAAAGCAAGGGAAGATAGCAGCGAGACGCTGCCAATCCTCCAACTCCACAAGAGAAAGAGAGCGGTGGAGCTCCAGGTCCCAATTATTAGTCGCGAGATCCGCGATGGAGATCTCCGGATTAGCGCGGTACGAGAAAATAACAGGAAAAGAAGAACTAAGAGGACCATCGCCATGCCACCAGTCAAGCCAGAAACGCACCGAGGAACCGTTGTTAACCATAAACTTCACCTGAGCCTGAAAATCGTCAAAAACTTTGATCAAATGTTGCCAAAATTGAGAGCCACCAGACGCCGGGGCAAACAGAGGGCTAGAATTTGGGCAATAGTTCACTTTGAGGATATCAAACCACAAAATCCCAGGGGCAGAATTAAGGCTCCACCACCACCATTTAATAATAAGACACTTATTCATGACAACAGTGTTAATAATACCATGCACCCTAAGGCTTTTAGGTTTGCACATCCCTTTCCACTTGACTAAACGATATTTCTTTTTGTTATCAGGAACATTCCAATAAAAGCCACTCTAGTGTTTATCGAACCATCATGTGTACCAGCAGGAAGGCGATAAATGCCCATAAAAAACATAGGAATAGAAGAGAGCGAGAAGCATTGATAAGGCAAACCTTGCCAGCAGAGGTATTGTAACGCCGACGCCAGTTCATAACTCTATTGCCAACCTTCAGGACAGAAGGAGAAAAATCCTTAGAGAGGAGCATGTAGGGCGAAATAGGAATGCCCAGATATTTGAATGGAAAATAACCAAGTTTACAAAAATTGAGAATATTAGCAACACGGATATTGTCTTCCGGTGAGCAACCCAAAACAGTGACTTCGCTCTTAGATAAATTGATTTTGAACCCCGGCAAGGCCTCAAAATAGATAAGGAAGAATTTGACATTAGCAAGGCCAAGGTCATCATACTCAACCATAATAATAGTGTCATCTGCGTACTGGAGATGAGACACACCAGTCGGGATAAGGTGAGACACAACAAGTTTATTATGGCCAGCAGACGCAACACGGTTGAGAATACATGATAAAGTATCAGCTACAAAGTTGAAAAGAAGGGGGGAATGGCATCACCTTGTCTAAGGCCTCTAGCATTAGCAAAGAATGGATTGAACACCCCCACACAGTCATATGCGTTTTCAAAATCTAACTTTAAAATGATAGCTCTACTAGTCATAAGGTCATGCATAATTTCATGAAGGCTCAGGATCCCATCAAGGATAAATCTACCTTTGATGAAATAAGCAGACTGAGTGGGACCGATAACACGGTGGGCCACCACGAAAAGGCAGGAAGCAAAAGTTTTATAGGTGAATTTAGCCAGATTTTGATCAAAGTGATAGGGTGAAACTACAACATGGAATCAGCTCCTTTGACCTTAGGAATAAGAGAAAGGACCGCATAATTGAACCTAGAGATATCCATGGTACCCAAAAAAACCTTGGATGATAGCATAAACTAAATACTTAAGGACTGGCCAAAATCTTTTGAAGAAAGTAACCAAAAATCCATTCTTTCCAGGCGCAGAATTAGACTTGGACGAGAAAACGACAGAGTTTTCAGATTCAGAAAGGGGGATCATGAAACTTGCATTCTCGTTAGCAGAAACCAAGATCTCGTTGACTCAAAGGAAGGGAGAGATAAAGAAGCCCAAAGAGGGTTGAGCAGCCAGAGGTGACGAGAAGAACTCAACAATATGATCCATGATAGCTACTAGGTCTGAAACCACTACATCATTACTAATCAAGTGAACAATAGAGCAACAATGTCGTCTCCCATTTGCAATTGCAAAGAAGTATGTAGTAAAGGCATCACCCTTGAGTGTCCAGATAAGGCGACCACGCTGTTGCCAGTACAATACCTCTTTGGTGATGTATCTCAATAAGAGCCGCTTCCAGAGCATAACGATGCATCCAGTCATTCACCCCCAGCCCGAAGGAATCTGCGATATAATCATGGTCCTTAATTTTGTCAGATAGCAACAGTTTATCACAACGAGTTGCACCATCATAGTTTCCCTCCTAGCCTTTTAGGAAATTACAAAGAATTTGGAAACAGAAACACCAATGACCAATCGGGCCAAACGAGCGAAAGGAAGAGGAGAGCAATTCAAAATTTTATTCAAGACTAAAGGGCATAAGCCCTCAATTAGCAGCCAAGATTCATCAAATCGAAACCTAGCTAGAAGGAACCCTGATCAGCCATCCGCCCGAATCCAGCAGTAGAGGGGTGTGGTCAGAGCCAATATGCGTGTCCACATTAATGGAGGAAGAAGGAAAGAAGATATCCCAGTTATGACAAACAAAGACCCAGTCAAGCACACATCTAACAGGGTCAAGCTGATGGTTAGACCAAGTGTAACGGGCCTCAATCATACAAATTTCACGGAGAGCAGCGTTGCTAATAAAATCATTGAAAGCATTGGCTCTTGACCAGGAAAAGTTAGCATTGTTCTTATCAGACGGATCATGGAGCAAGTTAAAATCCCCACCTATTAGAAGAGGGTGGTCTGAGGAAGTGAGTTTAAGAGCTAATTTGTCAAGGAATGACAAAGAGAAGGCGTGGTTAGCAGGGCCATATACCACCACTACTTCCCACAATTTGTTCAAGTCACAATGCAGGAGAGTCATGCTCGCAAAAAAGGTACTACAATCAAACGCCACCACGTCAAAAATGTCAGATTTTGCTCCAATTAAAATTCCATCAGAATGACCCGAGGACGGCAGCCATCTCCACTGAAAGTGATCCGAGCCAGCGACAGAAGTGAGCTCAGATGAAGAAAAGGAGGATTTAGTGCATATATAGTTTAGATAGATTGTAGTGTAGATTTTAGTGTAGTTTTTAGTTTAGTGTTAGTGTAGGTTCTTGTGTAGTTTAGATAGTTTGTAGATATTATCGATTGATATTTTAGTGTAGTTTATAGTTTATAGTTTGAATAGATTCTATATTGTAGTTTTTGCAGGTATTTGTTTTGTCAATATTTCCAATTTGTAGGCAAGGTCATGGTGAATTTTTTCGACAACTATAGAATGCATTTTTTTACTAATTTGTTGGGTATTGCCATAGTCACAGATGGCACCGAAGTTTCATGGTGTACGACGGAAGGAGAATCAGTGGTATGCAGATATTAGGAAGGAATGTGTGACGTACCACCTCAGCTATTCACTACTGCAAGCGACCGCTAACGCGACACATGAATCAGAGACCCCGCAAACAAACTGTGTGCGATGCATGAATCGCAAACGGTGTCGTAAAAAAACCGTCCCCAATAAGACGAACTATTTGCGATGCCGGAGACATAAAAAATGATTCAGATTAGAGACGCGTGTGCGATACGTGGCATACAGTTGATCCATATGAACTGTTTGCGATAAGCCAGAACAACAAACACGGTCAGCCAGTTCGTGGTGTGTGCGATACACGGCATACATTTCACTCGGATGAACTGTTTGTGATTACCCAACACAACATAAACGGGCAGCCAGTTCGAGGTGTGTGCGATACACGGCATACAGTTCACTCGGATGAACTATTTGTGATTACCCAACACAACAGAAACGGTCAGGCAGATCAAGGTGTGTGCGATATACGGCATGCGGTTCACTCGGATGAACTGTTTGCGATTACCCAACACAACAGAAACGGTTCAACTTAACAAGATGTGTGTGATACGCAGCAAACAGGTCAGTAATCCGAAATGTTTGGGAAGACCGATAACAACACAGATGATTCCTGCTAATAACCCGTGTGTGTTGTGGGCAAACGCTTCATGGTATACAATTGTCAGCGATTGATGAAATCAACACCGACGGGTTCCCTAGTTTATCCCATGGCCGATGTGATTTGCTCTGTCCGCACAACATCTATGCTCTGTCTACACAACAACAACATATATACTTATAAGAACATTGTCGCATAACCAAATAAAACATCCAATTACATAAGTGACTACGCACACCAAAGTAAACAATTACATGCGCACTAAACTAGGAGAAATGATCATCTACTTCTTGTTGTGACGACGCTTGCCATTGCTCTGCTTCCGGCTGGATCCCTGGCCGTTTTGGGGAAGAAGGAGGCACTTCCTCATGTCAACGATCCGCCTGTACATCTCGTAGCTCATGTACGCCTCCTTGGCCGTGTACACGACGTGAGCTTCGTCGAGTTTCTTCATCCAGGCCGAGTGCCAGGCATGCTTGTCCTTGTTGCAGGAATCCTTCATGTCTCTGTAGTAGGGGTCGATGATGGCCTCGGCAAGGTGAACCAGTTAGTCCTTCTCATGCTTCTTGCTGCCCCAGATCTTGTATTGGCCCTGGATGTCAACAAGATTCTGGCAGGCGATGCCCGAATTCTTGAGCACCTTTACATCGTTGGTGATGTCCACCATAGCGAACACGTAGTGGGGGCTGTTGACAAACCTGGCGAAATGCTCGCAAGGCCTTGTGGCCAGGCAGTAGTGGTAGACGAGGACGTGATTGCGCACGCACATCTGGGCGACGGCGACCTTGTGACGAGACCCGGCACGAGCGCGGGTGTACTCGAGGTCGAACCCGACCACCTTGTACTTCTCCGCAACAAGCAACAACTCCATAGTGTGGATGGAGTTCTCCACCTAGATCGGGTTGTTGGTGTACACCACTGAGAGCTCCGTGAACCTTCTATGGGTGTCCACTATGACATGCATGGTGAACTGCCACTCATCACCGGCAGCCGCTGAGACCGCCATTGGAGCCGCGCAGGATACCCTCTCTGTATTTGTCGTCGTGGGTGTGCTTCTTGCAATACTGGGGCGCGATTGAAAGGTTGAAGAGACACAAGGGTTAAATGGCCGCTGTAATAAATGGGGGCCGGACGGCCTGTAATCGTCACGTCTTGTCACCGTGTTCCTAGCGGAGGATTCCAGTGTAGGCTTGAGCTGTTGAGCACCCCACACACGTTTCGTTTGACCACGCGTGGGCTCGAAGAGGCGCCAAATTTACCCGTGGGTGATGAGGTCAAAGTTACACAGATGGGTAATGATGGACACTCGAGTGCGATAATTCTGGGCACACAGTTGAGGAAACCAACTGTGTACAATAATGTCGAAGATCGCTGTCGTGTCCGCAATATAGATCGTTTGCGATTGAGATCGACAGGGGAAACACATTCGAGAATGGTAAATAAAATCAAGTCCATTGAGGTCCAGATATTAATCGTCCATTGCATATGAATGTCAAAATAGTACTACCAATATACGAGTCTCATACGATGCCATTTCAACGATTGTACCACAAAAGACCGAAATATTACAAGGTTCAAATTCCAGAGTTAGAAGGCTCAAATTCGAAGATTAATTACAAGGTTCAAACTGATATTAGAAATGAAATTCAGCTCATGCAGCTGCAGACGCCCCCACTGATCAGCTGAACTTGGACATATGAGAGGTTCAAACTGATATTACAACTTGTAACACCCGTTTCGAAACCTCAACATTTCTGCAAAGGGGTCAGCCACTGACAAGTCATGTATGGGCTTGACATAATGAGTTTCGATTAGTCTGTCAGCTGATCTTCCAAAATGAAATTCAGCTTCTGCAGAGCCTTTTCCATTCTGCCGTAGCCGCCGGCGCTGATCATCAAACCATTCAGTTTTGCGAAACAAATGTAGGGCAAGCCTCATTACCTTTAGCACCCTTTCTCTCACAACAAAGAACCTGGCGAATATAATCTCCGGTAAGGTCCTTCGGTAGGAGTTCAAAGTAATTTCTGAGAGATGCAGATCAAGGCATTCGATGTGGTTGTTATATTATATCACATTATCCACTACGGGGCCTAATCTTGTCTGCAAAAGAAGAGAACGTATTAGTGCCTACATGCAGTTTTGAACACTACTACAGGCCTCTTTGATTTGCAGGATTTCTAAAATACATGAATAGAGTGACATGCCATCTTCGATCCTACATGATTAACATGGGCATTTGATTACAATCTAGAAAAACGTAGGCTTCTTCCCAAGAGGTTGGAGTGGATGGAAAACTAGTACAGATGAATCGAAAGGAGAAATGCATATGGATTGTAACCTTATGAATCATGCAACCACTGTAGGGAAAAAACATCAATGTACTAAAATCCTCCAAAATTCCTTCAAAAATCGTAGTACATTCGTCATTGTAAACTTGGAAAAAGCTACCAAAAAATTGAACTCCCTTATGGTTAACATTTAACAGGAAAGGAGCATCACCTCGATATATAGCTTCTCCAGGCACGGAAAGCATCTCAGGAAACTGACAACTTCGTCCAGGTTGGGGCCGATAGATTCTACTGCGAAGACCTTCACTGTGCGCAGATACGTTGTCAAGCTTGTCGGGTTCATTTTCTGGATGACGAACATACATCTTCAAAATTAGAAAAAAAATGTTAATTCAAGAAGGAGAAGAATAAGGCGAATGTTGTACCTAAACGGGTGTGGATCCAATAACAAGTTTGGAGAATTTGACAGACGAGTAGCCCACCACTGTCAATTTCGGGCAGAAATGACACTGATTCTTGTTGGACCTTGTTGATCAACTACAAGTAATCTCTCAAGTAAAGGTGTGTCCTCAATGACCATACTGTGATACACCTTTTGTGATCTCTTGTTGCAGCACCAGCAACACACATAAATTGTCTGGAGAGTCATGGAGGTGATGTGGAAGCTACTCAACCCATTGATCGCCTGAAGACGAAGGTACTCGAGTGCAGTACAGCTGCGGAGCAGGCGCTCCATGTCATCCTTGGGGATGCAGACAGCGACGAGCTCGAGGTGCTTCAGTCGAGGGAGAAAAAGAGCGGGCGCATCATTAATCGGGGGCAAATGGCAGTTCATGAACCTGGCGACCCGCAGCGTGGGCGCTAGGCGGAGCGCGGACGGTGGTAGCAAGCGCATATGTCCATCATTAAAACTGAGCTCCTCGAGGTGATCTAGGGCGGGGGATTGGAATTACTCATCAAGCTTGGCTCGGTCCTTGCCGTTGGAATGGAACTTGCCCGTGATAAGGCCTCTGATTGGGCCAAGGTGCCTGCCGAGGATCTGGGACAACGCGCCCAAGCTTTTGCGATAGCCATGGTAGAGCTTGTGGACGTCGATGAGGTCGAGAGGGGGGGAATGCCATAGGGGGCACCACCGCCGGGAAAGGACGGTTGTCCGCGCGCCATATTTGATTGGGAGGAGGGAGATGATGACGATCAACATATCATCGGGGAGGCTGCTGATGAAGTCTAGGCCCGCCGGAGTCGCTTGCGGTTCTTGCTCGACCCGCCTCCGCTTGTTGGCAGCCTCGTCCTCCACCTCCGGAGTCTCCTCAGCGGCGACGCTATCTGATAGGACTGGAGGAGTGGGAGGATAGGGAATATTAAGTTAGAACAGGGCAGAAGAAAAGTGTATTGGTAACTAGAAGTTACTAGGTAGGAACAGACTTAACAGAGTCAGAAAATGGAATCCCTATTGGTTGCTTAAATACTACACAATTACTTTGATATTGCTAGGTAAGTCAACATGCAGATACTTGAAAAGAACACTTACTTGGAACAAAGTCCGGATGGATGATATCATCAGGGAAGTTAGCATATATCATATGACCAGGCTCTTTTAGGTGCAGTGCAATTTTAGTGCCAGCTTTCACTACATAAAACTTAGAAATTTCTGTCCAAATGTACGCGCCAAAATAGGAGTGACCATGTTGTAACACCCCTATGTAATGAGCTACTGTGATCCTCATGATTATGCTTAATCACTTTGGTTTGCAATGCTTGATCACCTTTGGAATCATATCTCATTTCAAATTCCACCACAGAAATCAATTCAAATTGCAAGTGAAATTTAAAGTTGCACAAACATAGTTACAAAATAGTCCATCATTTAGCAAATATTCCATAAAAATCATTTGTTAAGGAAAACAACATCACTTATTTGCTTAAATGGGCTATAGCAATTAAAACAGTGCAAAATCAGCATATTTAAATGCTTTTTCAATTATGAAAAATTCAAACAAACTCAATTGCCTCCCAAACTTTTTGTGGCAGTGCCAAATAATGCTATGTATTTATGTGGCAAGTTTCACATTTTACAAAAATCATTTGCTATCAAGAGAAAATGCAAAACAGAAAAGAATAAAAGAAAAAGAAAAAGAAAAGAGAAAGGCCACTGTGCACTGGGCCTTAGTGCACAGTGACAGGACCAGCTGGCCCAGCCTGGCCTCTCGCGCGGTCGTCGTCCTCCTCGCCTTCGTGTTGCCACGCCCATGGCCAAAGCGCGCGACGCCGGCGGCTGGCCGACACGGCGACGCTACAGGGCCACCGAGGGGATAAGAACGAGCCCCTCGGCCTCGTCATCGACCCCATCCACTTCCCCCACCATCTCTGTCACTCTCTCTCTCTCTCGCTTTCCGCCTCGCCCGACGCGGCCGACGCCATGGGTCACCTCGCCGCCGTGGCCACCGACCTCTCCAACGCGTAGGGCTGCGCCACGAGCTTCGCATGCCTCCTCTACTTCCTCTCCGACCCCGAGCTCGAGCTCTGCGCCACCACAGCTCCGGGATCGAGCACTTCTTTGTCCACGGTCGCCGGCGCTTCTCCGATGAATGCCGCCGCCCTGCTGCTCCTAAGCCACCAACGGGCCTACGTGCACCTTCCCGGTGAGCTGCCGCTCCTTTTCCCTCTTTTAGCGCTGCTTCCCGTCGCCCGTAGCCGTAGCTGCCGTCGTGCCCGAGCTCGCCACCATTGCCTCGCCTCACCGTCGCAGCCACAGCCATCGCAGCTCTCGTCCGGGCACGGCATCATGCTCCTGGTACTTCCAGGAGCCCAGCAAGCACATGCGCGCGCCTCCCCGTGCTCCCTAGCATCGATCCCGAGCTCGACCGAACTCCGACATCCGCCTCGGTGGTCGCCGCCATCCCTACCGTCCACCTCCGGCCACGCCACTGCCACGGTTCGACGTGGCATCGAACGCCCGATCGAATGCCACAAACCGCGCCTCGTTTGGTGCCCCGTAGCCGTTTTCCAACGCGCGCCCGAACCCTCCCCGTGCTCCCTAGCATCGATCCCGAGCTGACAAGTGGGTCCCACTAGCTAATTAACTTAGTTAGTTAAATTAAACCTTTGTTAAACTGCTCTGTCTATGACATGTGGGCCCCCTGGGTCAGTTTGACCAGGTAAACAGTCAACTCAGTTGACTGCTGACTAGGCTGTTGACTCAGCAGTTGGCCCACCGGTCAGCCTCTGCTGACTGGGTCGTTGACCCAGTCAACAGGGCCCACCAGTCAGCCCTTGTGTGTACTGACTGGGTACAACTCTGGGTGCGCTTAGCATTTACTATTTTGGATAATTCGAATTAATATTTAATCCAGGAATTTCAGAAATTGTTTAAAACTTTGAAAAATCATATAAAATAATCCGTAACTCGGATGAAAATAATTTATATATGAAAAATGACCAGAAAAATAAGGCGAATCCGAATATGCCATCCACATACCTGTCACATGCCGCCAACACTGCAAACATGGAACCTTCCGCGCCGGATTGTCTGTCCGATAATTGCCTAAAGCCGGGAAAATATTCCCAGATATTTCCCCGCTCCGTCTATAACACCTAGCACTGCATTAGGTCACCCCTAGCATAGCATATTGCCATGTCATGCAATGTGATGCATTTGTTTGCATTGAATTTATTGTTTCTTCCCCCTCTTCTCTCCGGTAGACTCTGAGACTGACGCTGCTCCCGAGTACGACTATGCCCCTGACGTCCAGCCCCTTACAGCAGAGCTTCCAGGCAAGTAAAACCCCCTTGATCATTCCTATATTGCCCATTCTTTCTCTCTCATGCTTGCATTAGACTTTGGTACCGTTGTTCGATAGCTCCTATTCGGATGCACAGCCTGATTTTGTAACCTATTGTTGATACTTTACCTGTTGTCCTATATGCTTAGTATAGGCTGGTTAGTGATCCATCAGTGGCCCCGCACCCTTGTCCATGTTGCCATGCTTTGCTTCCGGATGACTCGATCAACGTGATCAATGTGCAGAGACCGACACACCACCGCACTCCCCCTTCGTTATACGACTCTGCAGAGCTACTATCGAGTGCCGAGGGTGATACCTCGTACCTCACTCCTGATGATATGTCTGTAGTGTAGCCAGTCGGTTGTGGATTATAGAGGGTGATTCCTCGCTCTCCACTCCCGAAGATGACTCCGTCGTACAACCCCTCAAGTGTGAATCATCGAGAGTGATTCCTCCAAGTTCACCTTGATGGTTACATCGAGTAGGAATCCAACGAGGGTGATTCCTCGGATTCCCCCTTGATGTTATGGACACACGGATACCCCTGTCTTTACCTCAGTCCCTTGTTGAAGTCAGGTCGACCCCGAGGGGTACCCGCGAGAGATGTGAAGTCGGGTTGACCGTGAGGGTACCCGCGAGATAATTATGTGGCACGGTCGGGCAGGCAGACCGCCACAGGAGAGGGATGGGCCTGACCCTTGCTATAAGTCTGCGAGACGGGGCGACAGGATCACTGATCGTCACCGCGAGCTCCCAACACACTAATGGGTTTGGATATGTGATCTGAGTAGGCCTCTGGCCTTTTCGCACTGACCACCACGCGGGAATAAAAGTGGGCACTCGGCGTCGTACGATTCTCCCGAAAGCTCTTCAGATGTCACAGTTCAGAGAGGTGGGCTGATTGTTGGGGTGGACGGTAACCGCCTGTGCTTGTATAAGGGGGTGGGTATGGTCCCCGGCCAGTCACGCAACACGCAGGAGTGCAAAGGGTGATGGGCCCAAGACCCCTGAGCGCTTAGGATGTAGACCGGCGTGCTGACCTTTCTGTTGAGCCTAGGTAGGACTACGACGTATCGATCAGCCGCGGCCGGGCATGACCCGATAAAAGTGTGTCCGGCCAGAGTTAATCGAGCGTGTTGGGTAAGTTGGTGCACCCCTGCAGGGAAGTTATCTATTCGAATAGCCGTGTCCACGGTAACAGGACGCTCGGAGTTGTATCCGGATCTACTACAACTAGAACTGGATACTTGTGTTACTAAACTGATATGATGGCTCCGGGATCGCTTTCTCGCAAGGAGTCGAGGAAGGATCTCTGGGCATTGCTAATATATACTTATTACTTTATAATATGTTGCTCTACTCTCTTCTGATGCTGCAAGATGCTAGTCTTCGATAGGCTAGGCCTTCCCCTCTATTCTGGCATTTCTGCAGTATAGTCCATAGATATAGCCCCTTCCCTTTGATACCGAGGCATACTTAGCATAGTTCTGATGTAAGTCTTGCGAGTACTTTGGATGAGTACTCACGGTTGCTTTGCTACCTTTTTCCCCCTACCCGATGCTGCATTCAGATGACGGAGCCCCGGAGCTAGCTGATCCCGTCGACGACTACTACTACATCGACGGAGCCAACTACTACGTGGAGACCGACGACCAGGAGTAGATAGGAGGCTCCCAGGCAGGAGGCCTGTGCCTTTTCAATCTACATGTCATTGTTTTGCTCAGCCTTCTTAAGGAAAACTTGTCTAATTATGTATGTACTCAGATATTGTTGCTTCCGCTAACTTATGTATTCGAGCCTTCGTGGCCTGGCTTGTAAAATAAAGTTGTATGACTTTAATTTGTGTCTAGAATTGTGTTGTGATATCTTCCCGTGAGTCTCTGATCTTGATCGTGCGCATTTGCGTGTATGATTAGTGCACTATTGAGTCTGGGGCGTCACAAGTTGGTAGCAGAGCCGACTGCCTGTAGGAAGCCCCTTTCCAACTCCTTGGCCGAAGTTGAGTCTAGTCTTTGAAAAACTATTTTAATAACATTGTTGTGTGGCTTACGGGCCCACATCGCAAATGGATGGGATTAGGATCTTTTATTCCTCTCCTTTACTCTGGGATTCTGATCTCTCTTCTATTCGGGTTAAAGATTTTACTAACTCTAACATTAGGTTCTCGTGATCACATCAACCCGGAGAGCTGGATTATCTGCAACTGTTCCTTCGAATGTATGATGTACAATTCACACACTGTCATTTGACATCATTGAACTCCTTGTTTCAGATGCGTCCCGCAACGCAGCTCATACGCCAGACTATGGCTGTTGATGCGACTAGATTCCCTGTTATTCTGGTCAACTTCTTGACCAGATTGGGATATGCTGGTACCCCGAGTACACTGTTTACGAGGACTACCGCGAGTTCAACCAGGCAACCATTCAAAACAAGTATCCACTTCCCCGGATCAATGATCTGTACGATCAACTTGCTGGTTCCTCAGTATTCTCTAAACTCGATCTGAGGTTGGGTTACCACCAGATCCGAGTCCGTGAAGAGGATATTCTGAAGACCGCTTTTGTTACTCGATATGGCTCTTACGAGTACACCGTCATGTCCTTCGGCTTAACCAATGCTCCAGCAACGTTCTCCCGATTGATGAATTATATCTTCATGGAATACCTCGACAAGTTTGTCATGGTTTATCTGGATGATATCCTCGTATATTCCAAGAATAAAGAAGAACATGTTGAACATCTTCGTCTTGTACTGGAAAAGCTTCGAGAGCATCAACTATATGCCAAATATTCCAAGTGTGAATTCTGGTTATCTGAAGTGACCTACCTTGGTCATGTGATTTCCAAGGATGGTATTGCTGTCAACCCAGAGCGAGTTCAGGCTATTCTTGACTGGACTCCTCCGAAGAATGTCAAGCAAGTGAGAAGTTTTCTCGGACTCGCAAGCTATTGCCGCCGTTTTGTCGAGAACTTTTCCAAGATTGCCAAGCCTCTGCCTAATCTGCTTCACAAAGGCGTTAAGTTTGAGTGGACAGAAAAATGTCAGGAAAGTTTCCAAACACTCAAAGATAAGTTGACATCGGCACCAGTGCTTGCTCCTCCGGATTCTCGCAAGGAATTCGTCATCTATTGCGACGCATCTCGTCAAGGATTAGGGTGTGTCCTGATGCAAGAGCGCAAAGTGATTGCTTATGCCTCACGATAGTTGCGTCCTCATGAAGAGAACTACCCAGTTCATGATCTCGAACTTGCTGCAGTTATTTATGCATTGAAGTTATGGCGACATTTCCTTCTTGGTAATCGGTGCGAGATCTACACGGATCATCAAAGTCTGAAATATCTGTTTACTCAGCCGGATCTGAATCTCCGTCAACAGAGATGGATGGAAGCAATTACGGACTATGACTGCGGTATTTCATAAACCCCTGGCAAGGCTAATGTAATAGCCGATGCTTTGAGTCGCAAGTCTTATTGCAACAATCGCATGGTTCAGCGAGCTCAACCCCTTCTTCATGAAAAACTTTGCAAGTTGAACCTCCACATTGTTCCACAGGGTTTTCTCAATACACTTGTCTTGGAACCAACTCTCGAGAAAGCTATTAAGTCTACGCAAGCAAAAGACGCTGAAGTTGATCAGATGAAAAGGGAACCTGCTTTTGAGAAAGCTAGAGATTTCTCGATTGCGGAAGATGGAACCTTGTACTTCAAAGATCGCCTTGTGGTACCCCGGTTCGAACTTATGACAGACAAAGTTATGAAGGAGGCACATGATACACCGCTGTCTATTCATCCGGGTAGTACCAAGATGTATCAAGACCTTTGTCAGAGGTACTGGTGGTCTAATATGAAGCAAGACATCGCTCGCTATGGTTGCTGAATGTGACGTTTGCCGTCGCGTCAAAGCCGAACATCAAAAGCCTGCTGAACTCCTGCAACCGCTTCCTATCCCTGTATGGAAATGGGACAAGGTTCAAATGGATCTCATTACTGGCCTACCCAAATAAAAAAAAAGGTCACAATGCTATTCTTGTCGTCGTCGACCAATTCTCCAAAGTTGCACATTTTCTGCCAATCAAGGAGACGATCACTGCTAGTCAGTTAGCAGACTTGTATATCTCCAAAATTGTGACACTCCACGGTATTCCGAAGGAGATCAGTTCAGACCGTGGCAGCCTCTTCACCTCAAAGTTCTGGGAAAGTTTCCAAGAAGCTATGGGAACTCATATAACCTGGAGCACAGCTTATCACCCCCAGTCCCAAGGTCAAGTTGAACGAGTTAACCAAGTGCTTGAAGATATGCTACATGCTTGTGTCATCTCATTTGGCAAGAAGTGGGAAGAATCTCTCCCATATGCTGAATTCTCATACAACAACAGCTATCAAGCTAGCTTGAAGATGGCACCCTTCGAGGTGTTATATGGACGTAAGTGCCGAACCCCTCTGAATTGGTTAGAAACTGGGGAACGGCCGCTCATCGTTCCGGATATTATCCAACAATCTGAAGAGCAAGTCCGTATTGTCTGGGAAAATCTCAAGGCGGCTCAGTCTCGCCAGAAGAGCAATTATGATCGTGAACACTGGGGATCGATCTATCAACCCGGTGAACAAGCTTATCTGCGTGTCACTCCTATGAAGGGCACTCATCGTTTTGGAATCAAGGACAAGTTAGCTCCTTGCTACATTGGACCCTTCCGCATTCTCGCCAGATGTGGAGAGGTGGCATATAAATTGGAATTGCCACCGCAGTTTTCTCATATCCACGATGTCTTCCATGTGTCGCAACTTCGTCGTTGCTTCAAGGATCCACACCAAGCAGTGGATCATGAGATGCTCAAATTGCAAGATGATCTATCTTATAAAGAGCATCCGATCCGCATTCTTGATCATGCTGAACGTCGAACCCGTCAGAAGGTAACCAAGTTCCTTAAAGTGCAGTGGTCGAATCATACTGAAGATGAAGCCACTTGGGAACGCGAGGATCGCCTTCGCGAAGAATACCCCGATCTTTTCCCTTCTACCTCTTAATTCTCGGGAGGAGAATTTCTTTTAGAGGAGGAGAATTGTAACACCCCTATGTAATGAGCTACAGTGATCCTCATGATTATGCTTAATCACTTTGGTTTGCAATGCTTGATCACCTTTGGAATCATATCTCATTTCAAATTCTACCACTGAAATCAATTCAAATTGCAAGTGAAATTTAAAGTTGCACAAACATGGTTGCAAAATAGTCCATCATTTAGCAAATATTCCATAACAATCATTTGTTAAGGAAAACAACATCACTTATTTGCTTAAATGGGCTATAGCAATTAAAACAGTGCCAAATCAGCATATTTAAATGCTTTTCCAATTATGAAAAATTCAAACAAATTCAATTGCCTCCCAAACTTTTTGTGGCAGTGCCAAATAATGCAATGTATTTATGTGGCAAGTTTCACATTTTACAAAAATCATTTGCTATCAACAGAAAATGCAAAACAGAAAAGAATAAAAGAAACAGAAAAAGAAAAGAGAAAGGCCACTGTGCACTGGGTCTTAGTGCACAGTGACAGGCCCAGCTGGCCCAGCCTGGCCTCCCACGCGGTCGTCGTCCTCCTCGCCTCTGTGTCGCCACGCCCATGGCCAGAGCGCACGATGCCGGCGGCTGGCCGACACGGCGACGCTACAGGGCCGCCGAGGGGATAAGAATGAGCCCCTCGGCCTCGTCATCGACCCCAACCACTTCCCCCACCATATCCGTCGCTCTCTCTCTCGCTTTCCGCCTTGCCCGACGCGGCCGACGCCATGGGTCACCTCGCCGCCGTGGCCACCGACCTCTCCAACGCGTAGGGCTGCGCCACGAGCTTCGCCTGCCTCCTCTACTTCCTCTCCGACCCCGAGCTCGAGCTCTGCGCCACCACAGCTCCGGGATCGAGCTCTTCTTCGTCCACGGTCGCCGGCGCTTCTCCGACGAATGCCGCCGCCCATCTGCTCCTAAGCCACCAACGGGCCTACGTGCGCCTTCCCGGTGAGCTGCCGCTCCTTTCCCCTCTTTTAGCGCTGCTTCCCGTCGCCCGTAGCCATAGCTGCCGTCGTGCCCGAGCTCGCCGTCGTTGCCTCGCCTCACCGTCACAGCCACAGCCATCGCAGCTCCCATCCGGGCATGGCATCGTGCTCCTGGTGCTTCCAGGAGCCCAGCAAGCACACGCGCGCGCCTTCCCGTGCTCCCTAGCGTCGATCCCGAGCTCGACCGAACTCCGGCGTCCGCCTCGGTGGTCGCCGCCGTCGCTACGGTCCACCTCCGGCCACACCACCGCCACGGTTTGACGCGGCGTCGAACGCCCAATCGAACGCCGCAAACCGCGCCTCGTTTGGTGCCCCGTAGCCGTTTTTCGACGCGCGCCCGAACCCTCCGCCGTGGTTTTGGCCACCGGCGGCTAAATGTCGGCGCCGTCGCCGACGTGACTGGCCTTGGGGCCCACCCTGGGTCTCTGCAGGTGGGTCCCGTGGGCCCCGTTGACCACGTTGACTTGGTCAACGTGCTGACTGGGCAGCTCCCAGTTGCTGACAAGTAGGCCCCATGCACTAATTAACTGTTTTTCTAAATAAATTTAATCTGTTAACTAATGTGTCACTGACAAGTGGGTCCCACTAGCTAATTAACTTAGTTAGTTAAATTAAACCTCTGTTAAACTGCTCTGTCTATGACATGTGGGCCCCCTGGGTCAGTTTGACCAGGTCAACAGTCAACTCAGTTGACTGCTGACTGGGCTGCTGACTCAGCAGCTGGCCCACCAGCCAGCCTTTGCTGACTGGGCCGTTGACCCAGTCAACAGGGCCCACCAGTCAGCCCCTGTGTGTGCTGACTGGGTACAACTCTGGGTGCGCTTAGCATTTACTGTTTTGGATAATTCGAATTAATATTTAATCCAGGAATTTCAGAAATTGTTTAAAACTTTGAAAAATCATATAAAATAATCCGTAACTCGGATGAAAATAATTTATATATGAAAAATGACCAGAAAAATAAGACGAATCCGAATATGCCATCCACATACCTGTCACATGCCGCCAACATTGCAAACATGGAAATTTCCCCTCCGGATCGTCTGTCCGATAATTTCCTAAAGCCGGGAAAATATTCCCAAATATTTTCCCGCTCCATCTATAACACCTAGCACTGCATTAGGTCACCTCTAGCATCGCATATTGCCATGTCATGCAATGTGATGCATTTGTTTGCATTGTATTTATTGTTTATTCCCTCTCTTCTCTCCGGTAGACTCTGAGACTGACGCTGCTCCCGAGTACGACTACGCCCCTGACGTCCACCTCCTTTCAGCGGAGCTTCCAGGTAAGCAAAACCCCCTTGATCATTCCTATATCGCCCATTCTTTCTCTCTCATGCTTGCATTAGATTTTGCTATCGTTGTTCGATAGCTCCTATTCTGATGCATAGCCTGATTTTGTAATCTGTTGTTGATACTTTACCTGTTGTCCTATATGCTTAGTATAGGCTGGTTAGTGATCCATCTGTGGCCCCGCACCCTTGTCCGTGTTCCCATGCTTTGCTTCCGGAAGACTCAATCAACGTGATCGATGTGCAGAGACCGACACACCACCGCACTCCCCCTTAGTTGTACGACTCTACAAAGCTACTATCGAGTGCCGAGGGTGATACCTCGTACCTCACTGCTGATGATATCTCTGTAGTGTAGCCAGTCGGTTGTGGATTACAGAGGGTGATTCCTCGCTCTCCACTCCCGTAGATGACTCCGTCGTACAACCCCTCAAGTGTGAATTCATCGAGGGTGATTCCTCCAAGTTCACCTTGACGGTTACATCGAGTAGGAATCCAACGAGGGTGATTCCTCGGATTCCCTCCTTGATGTTATGGACACACGGATACCCCTGTCTTTACCTCAGTCCCTTGTTGAAGTCGGGTCGACCCCGAGGGGTACCCGCGAGAGATGTGAAGTCAGGTTGACCGTGAGGGTAGCCGCGAGATAATTACGCGGCACGGCCAGGCAGGCTGACCGCCCCAGGAGAGGGATGGGCCTGACCGTTGCCATAAGTCCGCGAGACGGGGCGACAGGATCCCTGATCGTCACCGCGAGCTCCCAACACACTAATGGGTTTGGATATGTGATTTGAGTAGGCCTCTGGCCTTTTCGCACTGACCACCACGCGGGAATAAAAGTGGGCACTCGGCGTCGTACGATTCTCCCGAAAGCTCTTCAGATGTCACAGTTCAGAGATGTGGGCTGATTGTTGGGGTGGACGGTAACTGCATGTGCTTGTATGAGGGGGTGGGTCTGGTCGCCGGCCAGTCGCGCAACGCGCAGGAGTGCAAAGGGTGATGGGCCCAAGACCCCTGAGCGCTTAGGATGTAGACCGGCATGCTGACCTTTCTGTTGAGCCTAGGTAGGACTACGGTGTGTCGATCTGCCACGGCCGGGCATGCCCCGATAAATGTGTGTCCTGCCAGAGTTAATCGAGCGTGTTGGGTAAGTTGGTGCACCCCTGCAGGGAAGTTATCTATTCGAATAGCCGTGTCCACGGTAATAGGACGCTCGGAGTTGTATCCCGATCTACTACAACTAGAACTGGATACTTGTGTTACTAAACTGATATGATGGCTCCGGGATCGCTTTCTCGCAGGGAGTCGAGGAAGGATCTCTGGGCGTTGCTAAAATATACTTATTACTTTATACTATGTTGCTCTACTCTCTTCTGATGCTGCAAGATGCTAGTCTTCGATAGGCTAGGCCTTCCCCTCTATTATGGCATTTCTGCAGTATAGTCCACAGATACAGCCCCTTCCCTTTGATACCGAGGCATACTTAGCATAGTTCTGATGTAAGTCTTGCGAGTACTTTGGATGAGTACTCACGGTTGCTTTGCTACCTTTTTTCCCCCTACCCATTTGATGTGATCAGATGACGGAGCCCCGGAGCCAGCTGATCCCGTCGACGACTACTACTACACCGACGGAGCCTACTACTACGTGGAGACCGACGACCAGGAGTAGATAGGAGGCTCCCAGGCAGGAGGCCTGTGCCTTTTTGATCTAGATGTCTGCTACTTGTGAGCTGCGTTGGTAATTCCCTGAAGAGGAAGGGATATGCAGTACAGTAGAGATAAGTATTTCCCTCAGTTATGAAACCAAGGTTATCAATCCAGTAGGAGAATCACGCAACACCTCGTTAGCAGCACCTGCACACAAAACAACAAATCCTTGCACCCAACGCAAACAAGGGTTTGCCAATCCCTCGGCGGTAAGTTGCAAGATTAAATTGTATGTGATAGATAGATAGATTGAAACAAAAATACAAAATAAATAAAGAAAAAGTGCCACAAGTATTTTTAGGGTTTTTAATATATGATTTAGATAGACCCGGGGGCCATAGTTTTCACTAGAAGCTTCTCTCAAGAAAATAGCATACGGTGGGTAAACAAATTACTGTTGGGCAATTGATAGAAAAGCAAATAATCATGACGATATCCAAGGCAATGATCATGTATATAGGCATCATGCCCAATACAAGTAGACCGACTCCTACCTGCATCTACTACTATTACTCCACACATCGACCGCTATCCAGCATGCATCTAGTGTATTCATAAAGAACGGAGTAACGCCTTAAGAACGATGACATGATCTAGACAAGATAAACTCATGTATGAATAAACCCCATCTTCTTACCCTTAATAGCAATGATACATACATGTCATGTCCCTTTCTGTCACTGGGATTGAGCACCGCAAGATCGAACCCATTACAAAGCACCTCTTCCCATGGCAAGATAAATCAATCTAGTTGGCCAAACCAAATCAATAGATCGGAGAAGAAATACAAAGCTATAATAATCATGCATAAAAGAGATCAGAGAAGACTCAAATATTATTCATGGATAATCTGATCATAAATTCACAATTCATCGGATCCCAACAAACACACCGCAAAAAGTGATTCCATCGGATAGAACTCCAAGAACATCGAGGAGAACATTGTATTGAAGATCCAAAAGGGAGAAGAAGCCATCTAGCTACTAACTATGGACCCGAAGGTCTGTGGTAAACTACTCACGCATCATCGGAAGGGCAGCAAGGTTGATGTAGAGCCCCTTCGTGATCGATTCCCCCTCCGGCGGAGTACCGGAAAAGGCCTCCAGATGGGATCTCTCGATAACAGAAACTTGCGGCGGCAGAAAAAGTATTTCGTGGACTCCCCTGAGGGTTTCTGATTTTTTGGGAATTTATAGTGGTGGAATTAGGTCAAACGGAGCTGAGGTGGGCCCACGAGGCACCAGGGCGTGCCTGCCTCCCCCCAGGCGCCCCCTGGTGGCTCGTGGCCACCTCCTCTGGCGTCTGGTCTTCTCCCGAAGCTTCTAGTGTTGGTATTGTCCAGAAAAAAATCTCCAAAAAGTTTCGTGGCATTTGGACTTCGTTTGGTATTGATATTCTGTAAAACCAAAAACAGGCAGAAAACAACAACTGGCACTGGGCACTAAGTTAATAGGTTAGTCCCAAAAAATGATATATAATTGATGTAAATGCATATAAAAAACATCCAAGATTGATAATATAACAGCATGGAACAATCAAAAAATTATAGATACGTTGGAGACGTATCAGCATCCCCAAGCTTAATTCCTGCTCGTCCTCGAGTAGGTAAATGATAAAAATAGAATTTTTGATGTGGAATGCTGCCTATCATATTCATCATATATTCTTTTCTTTTGTAGCATGGACATTGGACTTGAATGATTCAAAGCAATAGTCTATAGTTTGACATGAAGATATAAATACTCAAGCATGCTAACAAGCAACCATGTTTTTCAAAATATCAATGCTAAAGAAAGTTATCCCTAGCCCATTATGCTCAATCATTGATCCATTCATGAAACACGCTCAAATATTAGCTACACACAATGCACAAGTATGACAATAGTGCTCTCTAGTTGGTGCTTTATAAGAGAAGATGGAGACTCAAAATAAAAATAAAAATTGCATAAAGTAAATAGATAGGCCCCTCGCAGAGGGAAGCAGAGATTTGCTAATGTGCCAGAGCTCAAAGCTTAAATTAGAGAGATAAAAATATTTTGAGAGGCATGCTTTTCCTGTCAACGAAAACGACCGAGAATTCCCAATATCTTCCATGCTAGACACATCATAGGCGGTTCCCAAACAGAAAGTAAAGTTTATTTCCTTTCCACCATTCTTTCACAATCCATGGCTAGCCGTATCCACGGGTGCCCTCCATACCATCACGTTCCAAGGAATTTTGTTGTTATTAATTTTGATTTCATTGTGGGATTGGGCATCCCTATTACCAGCCACTCTCTCATGCAATGACAAGTGAATAAACACTCATCATGAGAATAACACACCTAGCATGAAAAATATTGGCCACCCCCTGCCACTTCATGAGCGGTACGGGCACACAAAACAGAAAAAATATTTTGAAAATTAGAGTTGGCACACGCAAATTTACCTGGAACGGCATGGAAATACCGCATATAGGTAGATATAGTGGACTCATTTGGCACAACTTGGGTTTAAGGAGTTTGGATGCACAAGCAGTATTTCCGCTTAGTACAAATGAAGGCTAGCAAAAGATTGAAAAGCAACCAACCAAAAAACGAAAACGGTCATAAACATGCATTGAACATAACTAACACTGAATAATGCACCATAAGTAGGATACAATTTTGTTGCATAACTATTGACTTGATGTGCATGCATAGGGAATCACAAACCTTAACACTAATATTTTTACTACATCACAATTACTCATTAACATGACTCACATATTATCATTTCCATATCGCAAAACTATTGCAAGGAATCACACTTATCATATCCAATGATCTATATGAAAGTTTTTATTATATCCCTCTTGAATATTCATCACTTTGGGACCAAATTCATATCTTGTGCAAATTACCGTCACTTTCATCAACTCTCAAAAAGATATAAGTGAAGCATGAGATTGCAAATATTTCTTCAAAATTTTAATCTTGTCAACTCTCAAAATAATATAAGTGAAGCATGAGAGTTTATTTCTTCAAAATTTAGCCACTGCCGTGCTCAAAAAGATTTAAGTGAAGCACTAGAGCAACTGCCTAGCTCAAAAAATTTAAGTGAAGCACATAGAGTATTCTAACAAATTATGATGAACGTGTGGCTCTCTCAAATAGGTGTGTCCAGCAAAGATGATTGTGACAAACTAGAAAAAACAAAGAAAATACTCATATAATACATGACGCTCTAAGCAAAACACATATCATGTGACGAATAAAAATATAGCTCCAAGTAAAATTACCGATGGTTGGTAGAAGAAAGAGGGGATGCCTTCCGGGGTATCCCCATGCTTAGACGCTTGAGTCTTCCTTGAATATTACCTTGGGGTGCCTCGGGCATCCCCAAGCTTAGGCTCTTGCTACTCCTTACTCCTTCATCCATCGTGATCTCATGCAAAACTTGAAAACTTCAATCACACAAAACTCAACAAAACCTTCGCGAGATCCGTTAGTATAACAAAATAAATCACCACTTTAAATACTGTTGCAAACCCATTCATATTTTATTTTTGCATTATACCTACTGTATTCTAACTTCTCCATGGCTTATTCCCCCCGATACAATCCATAGTTTCATCAAAACAAGCAACCAATACATCAAAAACAGAATCTGTCAAAAACAGAACAGTCTGTAGCAATATATTTAAAAGCCATACTTCTGTAAATCCAAAAATTCTGAAAAATTAGGAAAACGTTGGAAATTCATATACCAATACTTTGTAAAAATTTCAGATTTTTATGATGCTCCAGTACAGAACCAAAATTCTAGTACTGGATGCAAAACTTTCTGTTTTCCAAACATCATCAATTATACTATCTTCCAAATCATCCTAAAGGTTTTATTTGGCACAAACACTAATTAAAAACATAAAAACACAATCATAAAAGTATCATGAAATTTAAAACTCACAATAATAGAAACAAATAATAAAAATTTATTTTATTCATTGGGTTGCCTCCCAACAAGCGCTATTGTTTTATGCCCCTAGCTAGGCATAATGCATAGTTTCAAGTATTGTCATCTTTCAAGTTGATTCCATAAGTGGCCCTCATAATGGATTCATATGGTGCTTTAATTTTCTTCCTAGGGAAATGTTCCATACCCTTCTTTAGTGGAAACTGAAATTTTATATTCCCTTCTTTCATATCAATAACGGCACCTATGGTTCGTAAGAACGGTCTACCAAGTATTATGGGGCATGAAGGATTGCATTCAATGTCAAGTACAATAAAATCAATGGTCACATAGTTCCTATTTGCAAGAATAAGAACATCATTAATTCTACCCAAAGGCTTTTTAATAGTGGAATCTGCAAGATGCAAA
Source organism: Elymus sibiricus (assembly GCA_039707655.1). NCBI lineage: Eukaryota > Viridiplantae > Streptophyta > Magnoliopsida > Poales > Poaceae > Elymus > Elymus sibiricus. Next base: position 315,804,976 of record CM077676.1, read on the forward strand.
TTAAGAGAACATTCATCTATATTGGTAAAACCTAGCACATCACATAGAGATTTTGGAATTGTGGAAACGCTAGCACCCAAATCACATAAAGAATTGCACTCATAATTTTTAATTTTAACTTTAATGGTGGGTTCCCACTCATCGTATAATTTTCTAGGAATTGAAATCTCTAGTTCTAACTTTTCTTCTAACGCTTTCATCATAGCTTCTACGATGTGTTTAGTAAAAGCCTTGTTTTGCTCATAAGCGTTGGGTGAATTTAACATGGATTGTAACAAAGAAATGCACTCTATCAAGGAACAATTATCATAATTAAAATCTTTGTAATCCAAGAGAGTGGGCACATCGCTATTTAAAGTTTTTACCTCTCCAAACCCACTTTTAGCAATTTTCCCATCAAGAGTTTCACCCTCCGAATTATGGGGACGCTCTTTAGCTAAAGTTGACTCTTCTTGAGTCCCCTTTTCATCAAGTTTTATATTGCTAAACAAGGAATCAATAGATGAAACACCAATCATTTTAATATCCTCATCATTACTACAATAAAAACCGGGAGGAATTGCTTTTTCTAAAAATTCTCGTTTAGCTTTTAGTATGGCGGTTCTTTTCTTAATCTCATCCATGGAGACATATAAAGCTTTAATTGATTCATTAATATCAATTTTAGGTGGCAAAATTTTAGTCTTAAGATTTTTCGCATCATGAATAATTCTATCAATGCTCCTAGACATATCATCAAGTTTACTCAATTTTTCTTCTATCGTAGTGTTGAAAACTTTTTGAGCATTAATAAATTCTTTAATATTACTTTCAAGATCAGAGGGCATCCTATTATTATTATTATTATAAGAATTACCATAAGGATTGCCATAATTATTAGAGGAATTTCCAGGAAATGGTCTAGCATTGAAATTACCTCTATAAGCATTATTATTAAAATTGTTTCACGAGACAAAATTCACATCTACGGGATCATTATTTTGCTCAATCAAAGTGGATAAAGGCACATCATTCGGATCAATAAGAGCATTTTTGCTAGCAACCAATTTCATAAGTGCATCAACTTTATCACTCAAAGTATTAATTTCTTCAACAGAATTCACTTTTTTACTAGTAGGAACTCTTTCAGTATGCCATTGTGAATAATTTGCCATAATATTATCAAGCAATTTAGTAGCTTCTCCAAAAGTAATTTCCATAAAAGTACCACCCATGGCGGAATCTAAAAGATTTCTAGAAACAAAATTTAATCCCGCATAATTTTTTTGTATGATCATCCATAAATTTAAACCATGAATAGGGAAATTTCTTATCATTAATTTCATCCTCTCCCAAGATTGGGAAACATGTTCATGATCAAGTTGCTTAAAATTCAGAATTTGATTTCTAAGAGAAATAATTTTTGCGGGAGGAAAATACTTAGTAATAAAAGCATCTTTACACCTATCCCAAGAATCGATACTATTTCGTGGTAAAGATGAAAACCAAATTTTTGCACGATCCCGCAATGAGAATGGGAATAATTTTAATTTGACAATATCATTATCCACATCTTTTTTATTTTGCATATCACACAATTCTACGAAAGTGTTAAGATGGGATGCAACATCTTCATTAGGACTACCAGAAAATTGATCTTTCATCACAAGATTAAGCAAAGAGGCATTAATATCACAAGTCTCCGCACTAGCGGCGAGAGGAGCAATTGGAGTAATAATAAAATCATTATTATTAGTATTGGAAAAATCACACAATTTTGTATTTTCTTGAGACATCGTGACTACGCAAACGAGATAACAAGCAAACTGGAAAAAGGCAAACGGAAAATATTTTTGTATTTTTGTAAAAACTTCTTAGAAGTGGGGGAGATGAAAACGAGAGGCAAATGCAAATAAAGTAAATGCAAGGAGATGAGAGTTTTATGCGTAGGTATTTGATAGATGTTGATGATGTCTCCCCGGCAACGGCGCCAGAAATTCTTCCTGCTACTTGTGAGGTGCGTTGGTAATTCCCTGAAGAGGAAGGAAGATGCAGTATAGTAGAGATAAGTATTTCCCTCAGTTATGAAACCAAGGTTATCAATCCAGTAGGAGAATCACGCAACACCTCGTTAGCAGCACCTGCACACAAAACAACAAATCCTTGCACCCAACGCAAACAAGGGGTTGTCAATCCCTCGGCGGTAAGTTGCAAGATTAAATTGTATGTGATAAAGAATTGCACTCATAATTTTTAATTTTAACTTTAATGGTGGGTTCCCACTCATCGTATAATTTTCTAGGAATTGAAATCTCTAGTTCTAACTTTTCTTCTAACGCTTTCATCATAGCTTCTACGATGTGTTTAGTAAAAGCCTTGTTTTGCTCATAAGCGTTGGGTGAATTTAACATGGATTGTAACAAAGAAATGCACTCTATCAAGGAACAATTATCATAATTAAAATCTTTGTAATCCAAGAGAGTGGGCACATCGCTATTTAAAGTTTTTACCTCTCCAAACCCACTTTTAGCAATTTTCCCATCAAGAGTTTCACCCTCCGAATTATGGGGACGCTCTTTAGCTAAAGTTGACTCTTCTTCAGTCCCCTTTTCATCAAGTTTTATATTGCTAAACAAGGAATCAATAGATGAAACACCAATCATTTTAATATCCTCATCATTACTACAATAAAAACCGGGAGGAATTGCTTTTTCTAAAAATTCTCGTTTAGCTTTTAGTATGGCGGTTCTTTTCTTAATCTCATCCATGGAGACATATAAAGCTTTAATTGATTCATTAATATCAATTTTAGGTGGCAAAATTTTAGTCTTAAGATTTTTCGCATCATGAATAATTCTATCAATGCTCCTAGACATACGATGAGTGGGAACCCACCATTAAAGCTATAATAATCATGCATAAAAGAGATCAGAGAAGACTCAAATAATATTCATGGATAATCTGATCATAAACTCACAATTCATCGGATCCCAACAAACACACCGCAAAAAGTGATTACATCGGATAGAACTCCAAGAACATCGAGGAGAACATTGTATTGAAGATCAAAAAGAGAGAAGAAGCCATCTAGCTACTAACTATGGACCCGAAGGTCTGTGGTAAACTACTCACGCATCATCGGAAGGGCAGCAAGGTTGATGTAGAGCCCCTCCGTGATCGATTCCCCCTCCGGCGGAGTACCGGAAAAGGCCTCCAGATGGGATATCTCGAGAACAGAAACTTGCGGCGGCAGAAAAAGTATTTCGTGGACTCCCCTAAGGGTTTCTGATTTTTTGGGAATTTATAGTGGTGGAATTAGGTCAAACGGCGCTGAGGTGGGCCCACGAGGCACCAGGGCGCGCCTGCCCCCCCTCCCCAGGTGCGCCCTGGTGGCTCCTGGCCACCTCCTCTGGCGTCTGATCTTCTCCCAAAGCTTCTAGTGTTGGTATTGTCCAGAAAAAAAATCTCCAAAAAGTTTCGTGGCATTTGGACTTCGTTTGGTATTGATATTCTGTAAAACCAAAAACAGGCAGAAAACAGCAACTGGCACTGGGCACTAAGTTAATAGGTTAGTCCCAAAAAATGATATATAATTGCTGTAAATGCATATAAAAAACATTCAAGATTGATAATATAACAGCATGGAACAATAAAAAAATTATAGATACGTTGGAGACGTATCAATGTCGTTGTTTTGCTCAGCCTTCTTAAGGCAAACTTGTCTAATTATGTCTGTTCTCAGATATTGTTGATTCCGCTGACTTATGTATTCAAGCTTTCGTGGCCTGGCTTGTAAAATAAAGCTGTATGACTTTAATTTGTGTCTAGAGTTGTGTTGTGGTATCTTCCCGTGAGTCTCTGATCTTGATCGTGCGCATTTGCGTGTATGATTAGTGCACGATTGAGTCGGGGGCATCACACATGTTCATCAAGTTTTACAGAAGCAACGATTGTAAATCCATGGTTTGTGTTCAATATGACATTCCTGGAGTCTTCAGTTATGTAAAGGCCAAGATTGTGTACTACAGTTGCTATTGCAAAGCAAGGGATGTACTGCAGGAAATGATAAGATTGTTAAAGAATAGGGTAACATGCAAATATGGGAGTAATTGAAAGAATAATACACAACAGTTGAAATTAAAGGACACAAATTTATAGTTAAACAGATAGTGTAACCATGATGTCATGCAAATATGAGAGTAATCGAAAGAACATTACAGCATTAATTTGCCTAATATAGGAAGAAGAAAAATCCCCTTTGACGTATATACTGCATGTGGCACCTTTTATCCAAATGTAGCCATATATACTATATGTTCAGAAAAGTAGGCCATGCCATCGAGGTAGGGTGTGATTGAACATACCGTACGATTCCTGAAGCCAGCTGGTACGGTGAGATGGAACTTCTCGGCTGTCTAGTCGAGGCCGCATAGGCCTGATGTCTCCTTGCACTGTACACTCTATGAATGAAAGAAAACCCTCAAATCAGCTAGAAGAAAAAAGAATCCACGGTGATTTCGGCCGGGTGTTTAAAAGGGGCAGACGGACTGGGATAAGAGATGATCAAATATTTCAGTAAATTAGTTACCTGGTTCTCCATGAGAAGAAGCTCCAATAGCGCAGATTCCCCAATCAGGCGGAGCTGGGTCGACGGCGAGCTGCGTCGAGAAAGTCAGTGGCGATAGGTGGCGGCAAGCGGCAGTGGCGAAATGCGGTGGGGTTTACCGGCAGCCGGCGTCGGTGACAGGCGTCGAGCTAAGTGGTTGCCGCGGCGATAGCCGGTGACATGCAGAGTCGCGGAGGAGTGCAGGTGTGACTGGGGATGGGGAGGGGGGAGGTGGCGGGCGGGGGTGAGGGTTTTGTGACGTGGGGGTGGTGAGGGTTTTCTTTTTTTCCTTTTTGAATTGGGTGGTGAGGGTTTTCTGTCCCAGAGGCCAGAATGCGTTTCGGAGGCAACGGTTTGGTAGACTCAACCGTGTGCGATTAACATCACTTTATGTGTGGTGTGGTCGTGTGGGCAATCATATGTTGGTATAAGAGAAGCATAAAATTCAATCAACCAGACTGATTGCATACTCATCCCACATCTGGACATAAGTAAACATATACATATACATACATATATATATATACATCCCAGCTATTCTGCAAACATTTCTGAATAAGCTATTCAGGAACTATTTCCTAACTTCACAGAGAACGATAGCTAACTGTTGTGGATTTTAGTAGTTAGCTGTCATTCGGCCGCATAGCAGCAGTGCGCGATTCTGTCTCGGTGAGGCGTAGCTTCCAGTCGATCACCGGTCACTGGGGTGCTCCCGCATCTGCATCTATCTAGTCATGGCTGTTTTTGCATTTGGCTCCCGCATCGCATCCGCATTACCATGCCTGATTTATTTTTGTCGCCGGCGTTTCACTGGCTATTACAGACGATGCCGGCAGAATCGAGTGGTGCCTGAGCATCCTCGAGTGTTGTCCTACCGGTTGCGTCATTCTCTGGCGGGGCGGTGGGAATTTGACGGCCATGCGGACAAAATCAGTCATGCGTGTTTACGGCTGCGTCCGCGCTCGATCCGTCCACGAGGTGGTAGATGAAATGATATCAGTGTGGTGTTGGTCCTTTTTACCTATTTTAGTTCGGCAATCAAACACCTATGGATGGGGCTGGGCGCAGATTGTCGACAGTGAAGCTGACACCACGGTTCCTTTGACTGGTAGAAAAATAGGGCTCGTAGGCGAACTGGCGGATAGGTGTATGTTGACTGAATCATTACCAAACATGTTAACTACTACTTTTTGTTTTGCTAATGCGGCCGCTGTATTGTTTTCTAGATAATTGCTGGAAAAAAATTAGGCTAGTATTTAACTGCTGCACATAGAGCAAAACACACGCATGTGCATTCAGTTAACCACAGCAGTCGGCGAAGCTAACTATACGATTAGCGCATATTAACTGCTGCATGTAGAGCAGCAGATACAAATAAGTCCAGAGAACGGCATCTACTGTGCTTAGCTTTTCGCTCCGTGACTGCATCTGCTTTATTTTATTCCACTTCTTTATGCACTTTGTCATGGAATAAATTGGGGGTACACACATGCACCAGCGTATTTGAGACTTTCAATTGAGTCATAGCTAAATTGGCATCTGTTTCTTGCCTATTTTTGAGTGCTAGTGTCTAATTTGTCTTCAGAGTACAGATGAATTAAGCTAATATATATTTTTCCCTTCGTCTTGCATTACATATAATTAATACTTCACAACGACACGATCCTCCTCGGGATGGTAACCAAAGTGTATTATATTTGTTTTGAATTTTTAACCGAGGTTAACTGTTATGGTCGTTTAAGTTAACTGCCATTTTAATTAATGTATTATATTTGAATTTTTTTATTTAATATGTTTTTGATTAACTGCTCGATTGAGCCGAGTTAACTATTGATGCTCCCATAGCTAACTGCTTCAATTTGTTTTGATTTTTTTTAACCGATCAAACATCGACAATCTTCAAAATTAACTACTTAAATTTTTCCACTGATGCGTCCAAAGTTAACTGCTTTAAATTTTTAACCGAGGTTAACTGTTATGATCGTTTAAGTTAACTGCCATTTTAATTAATGTATTATATTTGAATTTTTTTTATTTAATATGTTTTTTGATTAACTGCTCGATTGAGCCGAGTTAACTATTGATGCTCCCATAGCTAACTGCTTCAATTTGTTTTGATTTTTTTAACCGATCAAACAGCGACAATCTTCAAAATTAACTACTTAAATTTTTCCACTGATGCGTCCAAAGTTAACTGCTTTGATTTTTTAACCGAGGTTAACTATTACGGTCGTTTAAGTTAACTGCCATTTTAATTAATGTATTATATTTGAACTTTTTTATTTAATATGTTTTTTGATTAACTGCTCGATTGAGCCGAGTTAACTACTGATGCTCACATAGATAACTGCTTCAATTTGTTTTGATTTTTTTAACCGAGCAAACTGCGACAATCTTCAAAATTAACTACTTAAATTTTTCCTGTGATGTGTCCAAAGTTAACTGCTTTGATTTTTTAACCGATGTTAACTATTATGGTCCTTTAAGTTAAGTGCCATTTTAATTAATGTTTTATGTTTGAATTTTTTTAATACGTTTTTTGATTAACTGCTGGATTGAGCCGAGTTAACTATTGATGCTCCCATAGCTAACTACTTCAAGTTGTTTTGATTTTTTTAGCCGAGCAAACTGCGACAATCTTCAAAATTAACTACTTAAATTTTGCCACTGATGCGTCCAAAGTTAACTGCTATCAATCAAAAAGTCAACTGCTGTAAATTAATTGTTTGGGTTGGCGCTACTGGTAGAGAGCAATGTTTCTCTTAATAGAGATTAGATGTAGTAGTATTTTAACAACTATTAGATGCAACGTGGAGGCCTTGTATGATGCTTTTCCTCCCAACTAGGAAAGACTAACTGCTATTTTTATAGCTAGTTAACTATAGAAAGTTAACTACAGGAAGTCAAAAACAAAACTGCCCATAATGCTTAACTACGTCTTGGGTTGATGATAATAGCGTCATGGGGGCGATGCTAACTGCCCCACGATGCTAACCGCGTCTTGGGTTATGCTAAGTGTAGTACAAAGAAAGAACTGTCGCTTTTATTTTGCAAAAGCTAACTGAAGGGTTTGTGAGAGGTTAACTATATGTTTGTGAGATGTTAACTGCAGAAATCAAGTATCCGTCGGCTAACTGCCGAGGCGGCCGTGCGGAATTGCTGACCAATAGCCCCGGCACCGAGCCAAAATCCGGCCGGCTGAGGTGGAGCCATGTCGCGCGCCACCGGCCTTGCTCGTCAGGCCGCCGGGAGGAGCAGACCAGTGTTCTTTTTTCTCCATCCTAACTAACTGTCGACACGTCAACAGTTAACTGATGAACACACACATCCAGCCGCCAGCCGGGAAGAGCCTCTACGTACCCGCACGCCTGATGTGGGCTATAGCCACCTTTGATCTGAAGCGGTGGAAGGAGCTCTCTCCACTGGTTCACTGGCGTCAGGAGCAGTTAACAACAAATTAGGAGGCCACGACAGTAAACAACAATCAAACAACAACATTTAATTGCAATTTGTAGCAGCAGCTAACGCAATTGTAGCAGTTAATTGCAATTAGTGGAACACTCAACTGCATCCAGCTACGGTAGTTAGCAGCAGCAAGAGCGGCTGGAGGGGCGAAGCAGCACGGGGACGACCGGCGGTGGTCGGCAGGATGCCGCTCGTGGCGGAGGGAGGTGCCGTGGCCGGGCCTGCCCCGACGAGATCTTGTGCGATGGCGCGCAGCCCGGGTGTGGGCAGGCGCTTGGGCGTGGGTATGCTCGCCGGGATCCAAGGTAGGCGTGGGGCATCCAATGCTCCCCGCGGCGAGGTTGGAGCGATGGGAAGGCAGAAAGTGGTGTGGAAGACTGTGGCTGCGGCTGGGGTCGGGGAGGGCGAGCGTCCAGGGTCGTGGGGGAGCCGTCCGGCCAGCTGCAGCTCGTGGGGCGCGCGAGCACGTAGCGGTGGAGCATAGGCCGTGGTTGGCACTAGCAAAAATGCGGATCTCGCCAGCGTAGTCAAGGGGGCGAGCGGCCACGCCATGGAGCCTGCTATCGTGAGACGCATGGCCGGTTCTGGCCATGGCCTACAGACCCGAGCTCGCTCGCTCGCTCCCTCACGGTGCTACCGCGCCGCTCGCTCCCTCACTCACCCCCTTCGGGAAAAGAAACAGGTAGGAGCGGGTGGTGGTTCCTAAATAAGGTTATTTAAAAACTCTAAGGGGGTTGCAGAATAGTCTCATCCTATATATATATATATATATATATATATATATATATATATATATATATATATATATATATATATATATATATATATATATATATATATATATATATATATATAAGCATACTCAGGCATAGATAATAAGCGTACTCAAGCATTGTTCAATCATAGTTCAACTGATATTAAGCATACTCAAGCATATAACTAAGACACTATATAGCCATAGTTCAATCCCACATCTCATCTGCCGGCAGGCCTACACGAAGGTGAAGCTTCTCCAGGTACTCAGCGCACGCGGCGTGCGCCACCCTGCAAGAATACTTCTGCTTGAAGGAGCCAACGGCTCGTCCTCTTGCATGCGCCAAAACACTTTCATACTCGTGATGAAGCTTTTGGTTGCAAAACGGGCATCCAAATCCCATATTCCAGGTCCTCACATGCCTGTTATGCAGTCCCGCATAAAGCTCCCTGAGCTTTTTCCTCTTGTATCTCCTCTGGGCATCTTCGTACTCGTTGTCGACATAGTCAAATAGCACCTATACATATAGTAAAAAATGTGGTGTCAGTATATTTTATAATAATGCGAATTCAGCAGGCAGAGTTTATGAAACATAATATATCCTGTGACAGCGTGAACCCTAAATCATCAAGTGATCTTGATGAAAGAAATGCATAAATAGGGAGCACACAACTTAGTGCAACAAAATTAAGAGTTTGATTGGTTTGCTACCAACATTTGGTAGAATCAAAAGTTTGGTTTGCTACCGACATTTGGCAAAATCAAAAGTTGCCAACACTTGGCAACCTTTTGTGAGATTGGCAATGAACAATGGAATGCAAACTAATCTCTAGCGAACATTTGGGAGTTGCCAAAATTTGGCATGCCGACGACTTTTGGCATCAAACCAATTTACATGCCATAAAGTAGGATCAAAATTTGGCATGCCAATGACTTTTGGCATCAAAATCAATTGTCAAGATATGGCTAGGAATTATTAGCAACACTAACCCTAGTCGAATTATTTTTTTAGAAGAACAAGGAGGCTCCTCCCCAGTTCCATTACTCGAATGAAACCCTCATAGTGTCATACATTAGCTCACTAACAGGAGATGTTCGAAAGCAATAGCTAAAGGGAAATACACAATGACAGAAGTATGAGAATTACAAGTTATCCAACACCCCAAAGGGGTCCCTAGTCGGATTTTTAGCAGAAATCATTTGTACAGAAGAAACAATTAATCACTTATCATTTGTACCATTCAAACAATTAATACACTACACGGATCTATCGAATCTAACTCAGATTTCATGGATTGAGAGAACATAACCATAGGATTTCTATTCCAAAAAGGGGAGGCAGGACTAACCAGAGAAACCCTAGGATATATTTGCCACATAAATGGGTATAGATGACTAACCGGTTCTCCGTCGTCGTCGGAGTCGTCGCTGTGGACCTCCGGCTCCGGCAGTGGAAGCACGACGCCGTTGCCATCGCGCTTCTGCTTGCGCGAGACCTCGTCGGCGGCAATGGCAACCTCTGTCTCCAGCTTCACGCCGTGCTCAGGTGCTTCAGCAGCCCCGGCGTCGCCACTCCCTCCGATGGCGCGCTTCGGCGGCATCCTCATACACTGACGGCGGTGACGACTGAGAGCGGCGTCGAGGACGCAGGCGGAGAGAGAGGATTGTGTGTGTAGTGAGAATGGGGGGTGCGGCCGCCTATTATAACCAGCGGCTCGGGCACGCCATTAATATGGAGCAGTGGAAGTGAGGCGAGCGGCGGTCAAAGGGCTGGCTCACCTCCCGGTGAGCCTGCGCAGCGGACTACTCGCATGCCTACCTTCATTTCACACAGCTACTTGCACGCCTCCCGGTGACACTGCGCAGCGAACACGCCTCCTGTCAATTCATACACCTGCCCGCACGCCTCCAGGTCTGCCTGCGCAGCGGACTGCACGCATGTGTCCCGTCAACTCATGCCTGCTCGCACAGCACACGGGACGCGTGGCGGCACGTATATTATTTTTCTTTTTTGATGATTAATTCTGCCGCTTATTACTTAACCAAAGCAAGGCACGTACATTGTTGGTCTAACGCCCACGGTACGAATAAAAAATCCGTTTGTGATATTGGTTGCCAATTATTAATAATCTCCCGTTTGTAAGAATAATATATCAAAACTTGTCTCAAATTTGAAAAAACAATACAATATCACAGTCTATTGGTATCCATATGACATCACGATAAGTTTCATGAATTTCAACTAAGTTTTGGATTTACTGGATTTTAAAAATCAAGATTCTCATTGTTTGAAATTTCTTGCATGGGGACTAAACATGCACCCAGAGACACACATATGATTTTCCAATCCATTTTGGTGCACTATCACATGTGGATGTAGCTCAAATTTGATTTTTACACATTATATCCCTAGGAAATCAATCTATATATAAAAACGTCTGAATGACGATCTCTAATTTTTTTCCTTCCAAATTTTAACACGACACTCCTTTGGTCACATATGTTCACCGCGGAAAAAGTTTAACATGCCTCGTAATGGCGATGGTGGTGCGGTGTGTGTGTATCGGGGGGGTCCGGCAGTACACTACGAGTCGTGAGCAACCATGTGGGGTTGACCATTTTGTGAGGCAGGTGCCACATCAAAGTCGTGAATTGGTTATTTAAAACATTACACGGCCATTTCACACATACATGTTTGGGCCACATGCATGCATGGTGGTCCTCAGACACTCCCTCGTGCGGTTATCAGCGATGCGCCCATTCGTTAGCCCGTGAAGGTTATCACTTTTCACCGACATCAAGAGGCATTTGACCAAAGGTGGATTCATCTTGGGATTAGTTACGGTGTGGGTCATGGTGAGATTCCAGATCAAAGTTCGAGCGCGTGTGCGTACACATGAATCCCTCCCACCGGCTCGAAGTGAGGGGGACTACGACACGTCGTGGACCTCTGTGTAGGGCATTTCCAGTTTGCAAAGCATGTGCCACATCAAAGTTGTGCAGTGGGTATTCAAACATCACACAACACCTCTTTGGGTATGCAGGCGGGTAGTTGTCCTAGGACACACTAATGACCCACAAGTATAGGGGATCAATCGTAGTCCTTTCGATAAGTAAGAGTGTCGAACCCAACGAGGAGCAGAAGGAAATGACAAGCGGTTTTCAGCAAGGTATTTTCTGCAAGCACTGAAATTATCGGTAACGAGTAGTTTGATACCAAGATAATTTGTAACAAGTGACAAGTAGCAATAGTAACAAAGAGTGAAGCAAGGTGGCCCAATCCTTTTTGTAGCAAAGGACAAGCCAGAACGATCTCTTATAGTAAGCAAAGCGTTCTCGAGGACACATGGGAATTTCATCTAGTCACTTTCATCATGTTTGTTTGATTCGCGTTCGCTACTTTGATAATTTGATATGTGGATGGACCGGTGCTTGGGTGCCGTTCTTAATTGAACAAGCCTCCCACTTATGATTACCCCCTCTCGCAAGCATCCGCAACTACGAAAGAAGAATTAAGATAACTCTAACCATAGCATTAAACATATGGATCCAAATCAGCCCCTTACGGAATAGCGCATAAACTAGGGTTTAAGCTTCTATCACTCTAGCAACCCATCATCTAATTACTACTCCACAATGCATTCCCTTAGGCCCAAAGATGGTGAAGTGTCATGTAGTCGACGTTCACATGACACCACTAAGAGAATCAACAACATACATATCATCAAAATATCGAACGAATACCAAATTCACATGACTACTTATGACAAGACTTCTCCCATGTCCTCAAGAACAAAAGTAACTACTCGCAAATCATATTCATGTCCAAGATCAGAGGGGTGTTGAATAGCATAATATATCTGAACATATAATCTTCCACCAAATAAACCAACTAGCATCAACTACAAGGTGTAATCAACACTACTGGCAACCCACGGGTACCAATCTGAGGTTTTGAGACAAAGATTGAATACAAGAGATGAACTAGGGTTTGAGATGAGATGGTGCTGGTGAAGATGTTGATGAAGATTAGTCCTCCCACGATGAGAGGATCGCTGGTGATGTCGATGGCGACGATTTTCCCCTCCCGGAGGGAAGTATCCCCGGCAGAATCTCTCCGCCGGAGAGCAAAAGTGCTCCTGCCCAAGTTCCGCCTCGAGACGGCGGCGCACCATCCCAAAAGTCTTCTCTATATTTTTTCTAGGCCAAATGGACTTATGTACCAGAAAATGGGGGCCAGAGGCTGGCCAGGGGCCTCACGACGTACCAGGGCGCGCCTGGGGGGGTGGCGCGCCCTGGTGCCTCGTGGGCACCTGGGTGGCCCCCTCTGGTACTTCTTGCTTCTAGTATTTTTTATTTATTCCAAAATAAATCTCCGAAAAATTTCAGCTCATTTGGAGATGTGCAGAATAGGTATCTCTGACATAGATTTTTCAGGTCCAGAATTCCAGCTGCCGGCAATCTCCCTCCTTGTGTAAATCTTGCATATTAAGATAGGAAAGGCATTAGAATTGCTCCACAAAGTGTTATATTGATTAAAAACACTATAAATAATAGTAGCAAAACATGATACAAAATGGACGTATCAACTCCCCCAAGCTTAGACCTCGCTTGTCCCCAAGCGAAGCCGAAATCGATAATAATGTCCACTTGTTTAGAGAGAGAGGTGTCGATAAAAACAAAATACGGACATAGAAGCATAATGATCATTATTATAATAGCAATATTTATTATCATAAAGCTTCTCATGAGCAAGTAACAATTCATCACAACAATGGAGTATAAGGCATAAACTTTCTTGAAAACTAACAAACTATGTTCTCAGTCAACAATGCAATTGCAATTCATCATATTTTCAGGAAGGGTCTCATGTAAGAGCTATTTAGCAAGTCCACATACTCAACCATCATTTAGTCTTCTATGATTGCTAACACTCACGACATATATATGGAGCAAAAAGTTTCAGCCAGACACATAGAAAGATAGGGGCTTGTGAGTTCGCCTCCCAACTTGTTGACCTCAAGGGTGATGTCAACAATAATAACTCATGATCACTCATATCCAACTGGATATATATGCCTAGATCTTTCCCCACCACATGATGCTTACAAAAGAGAAAAATAAAAAAATAAAAAGGAAGTAGAGGAGAACACTATTGACTCTTGCATAAAAAGTAAATACATAAAAGTAAAGGATAGGCCCTTCGCAGAGGGAAGCAGAGGTTGTCATACGCTTTTTGTTGTTGCATGCAAGAGATCTTAATGCAAAGGAACGTCACTTTATATTGCCCCTTGTGATAGCAACCTTTATTATGCAGTCTGTCGCTTTTATTTCTTTACCATCACAAGTTCGTACAAAGCTTATTTCCCTTACAATAAAAGTTCAGACATATTTAGAGGCAATTTTTATTGCTTTTTGCACCGATGACAACTTACTTGAAGGATCTTATTCAATCCATAGGTAGATATAGTGGACTCTCATGACATGAAACTGGGTTTAAAGGTTTTGGATGCACAAGTAGTATCTCTACTTGGTGCGGATTTTTGGCTAGCAAAGATATTGGGCAAGCACCACATGTTGGAGGATCTATAACAATATAACTTCTATGTGAATATGAACAAACATAATTCATTACGTTGTCTTCCTTGTCCAACGTCAACAATTTGGCATAAAATACTTAATGGGGGCTCACAATCATAAAAGATGTCCAAGATAGTATATTTGCATGTGAATCTTGTCTTCCCTTATTAACTTTTTCATGAATTGCATCATTGACTAATGCTATGCTTGTTATCTTCCAATAAATTTTACCACTTATACTTTTCTTTATGTAATGTCATTACTTTCCATAAGATTAGCATATGATCTTTTTCATTATTTTCATTGCTAGGATTAGAACTTGAAAGTAAAGAAGCAAAAACTCAAACTACTCTTTATTATATAACTCTCGACTTGATTACATAGATAGATAGATCATGAAGCTAACACTCGAAAATAGATCGTACTAAACTTTTATTCAACTAGATCACGAAATAACTAAGGATCGAACTAAAATAGGTAAAGATAATGAAAGTGATGGTGATACGATACCGGGGCACCTCCCCCAAGCTTGGCACAAGCCAAGGGGAGTGCCCATACCCATGTGCTCAAGTCTCCTTCTTCGGTGATGGTGGTGGTGATGAAGTGATGGGCTTGTCCTTCAGCTGTAACAGGTACATCAATCTACGGTTGATGCTCCGGAGGGCGATGTTTTGCTCTTCTAGCAAAATAACTTCACGAGTGAGACATGTATTCTGAATAGAAACTATTTCAAAGACTCTTAAGGCTTCAATTACGGATGGGGAGAGATGATCATATAAGGGTTGAAGTATATCTCCCTTCTCTGCGGTTTCCTCCATGGGAACCGCTTTCCCTTCTCCCGGAGCCTGGGCTCCTGCAACTTCCTCGACATTGTCCTCCTTGCCATTGTCTTCTTCTCCCGATGACAACTCATAGTAAACCTCACTGTAGGGGCGTTTTCCTGGCGATGGTTGCACAATGCGGTGCTTGGCACGGAGCTTTTGGGGAGCCATGGCGATCTAGATCTGTCAGAAAAATAGCACGAAAGAAGAACAGAGGAGATTTCTGCGATACGGTGGTCAAAACATCTGGGAGTATATATAAAGATTTTTTATCTTGCAAAACAAGTAATCCAGAAGAAAACGGAGTCGGGAAGGCTCACGTGGGGCCCACGAGCCACCAGGGCGCACCTGGGGGGGGGGGGGTGGCGCGCCATGGTGCCTCGTGGGCACCAGGTGGGTCCCCTCGGCTGTTTCTTATTTTTGTATTTTTTCTAATATTCCAAGACTGACAGAAAATATTTTTATGGAATTTTTAGAGTCGGTTTACTTACCGTATCACATACCTCTTTCTTTTCAGGGTTCTGGAGTGTTCCGGAAGGTCTTTCTTATGTATTCCTGCGGTGTAATTGTTTCAATAATATTAGTTTCAACATTAATGGGAGTACCTAAAATATAGTGCTTGATTCTTTGCCCATTCACCACTCTCGGATTAGTGCCTTCTGAGTTGTTTATTTTGATAGCTCCGGAGTGATAAACTTCTTCGATGATATACGGTCATCCCATTTAGAGAGAAGTTTTCCTGCAAAGAATCTCAAACGAGAATTGTACAATAGAACTTGCTCACCTACTTTAAATTCCCGTTTTTGAATTCTTCTATCATGCCATCTTTTAACTTTCTCTTTAAACAATTTGGCATTTTCATAAGCTTGGGTTCTCCATTCATCTAATGAACTAATATCTAATAACCTCTTTTCACCGGCAAGTTTAAAATCATAATTTAGTTCTTTAATTGCCCAATATGCTTTATGTTCTAACTCAAGAGGTAAATGACATGCTTTTCCATAAACCATTTTATAAGGAGACATACCCATAGGATTTTTATAAGCAGTTCTATAAGCCCATAATGCATCGTCAAGTTTATTAGACCAATTCTTTCTAGATCTATTGACGGTTTTTTGCAAAATTAATTTTATTTCTCTATTACTCAATTCTACTTGACCACTAGTTTGAGGGTGATAGGGGGATGCAATTCTATGGTTGACATCATATTTAGCAAGCAATTTACGGAATGCACCATGAATAAAATGTGAACCACCATTAGTCATCAAATATCTAGGGACTCCGAACCTTGGGAAAACAACTTCTTTAAGCATTTTAATAGAAGTGTTATGATCAACACTACTAGTTGGAATAGCTTCTACCCACTTAGTAACGTAATCAACAGCAACTAAAATATGTGTATACCCATTGGATTTAGGAAAAGGTCCCATATAATCAAATCCCCAAACATCAAATGGTTCAACAGCAAGTGAATAATTCATAGGCATTTCCTGACGTCTACCAACATTACCAATTCTTTGACATTCATCACAAGATAAGACAAACTTACGAGCATCCTTGAAAAGAGTAGGCCAATAAAAACCAGATTGTAATACCTTGTGTGCAGTTCTGTCTCCCGCATGGTGTCCTCCGTAAGCCTCGGAACGACACTTCCGTAGGATTTGTTCCTGTTCATTCTCTGGTACACAACGTCTAATAATACCATCTACTCCTTTATAAAGATGTGGGTCATCCCAGAAGTAATGTCTTAAATCAAAGAAGAACTTTTTCTTTTGTTGGTATGTGAAACTAGGTGGTATGTGTTTAGCAACAATGTAATTAGCATAGTCTGCATACCAAGGAGTATTACAAGAAGCATTTATGACAGCTAATTGTTCATCAGGAAAATCATCATTAATGGGTAGTGGGTCATCAAGAACATTTTCCATTCTAGACAAATTATCTGCTAAAGGATTCTCAGGTCCCTTCCTATCAGTAATATGCAAGTCAAATTCTTGTAGCAATAAAACCCACCTAATGAGTCTTGGTTTAGCATCTTTCTTCTCCATAAGATATTTAATAGCAGCATGATCGGTGTGAACAGTTACTTTAGAATCAACTATGTAAGATCTGAATTTATCACATGCAAACACAACTGCTAGAAATTCTTTCTCAGTAGTAGCATAATTTCTTTGTGCACTGTCTAGAGATTTACTAGCATAATGGATAACATTTAATTTCTTATCAACTCTCTGTCCTAGAATAACACCAACAGCATAATCACTAGCATCACACATAATTTCAAAAGGCAAGTTCCAATCAGGTGGATGGATAATAGGTGCAGTGGTTAAGGCTTTCTTAAGTGTTTCAAAGGCTTCTAGACAATCATCATCAAAAACAAATGGAACATCTTTTTGCAAAAGATTGGTAAGAGGCCTAGAAATTTTAGAGAAGTCTTTAATAAACCTCCTATAGAAACCAGCATGCCCTAGGAAACTTCTTATACCTTTAATATCTTTAGGACATGGCATTTTCTCAATAGCATCAACCTTAGCTTTATCAACTTCAATACCTCTTTCAGAAATTTTATGCCCCAAGACAATGCCTTCATTCACCATAAAGTGGCACTTCTCCCAATTCAAGACAAGATTAGTTTCTTCACATCTCTGCAAAACTCGATCAAGGTTGCTTAAGCAATCATCAAAAGAAGTTCCGTAAACGGAGAAATCATCCATGAATACCTCAACAATCTTTTCACAAAAGTCAGAGAATATAGAAGTCATACATCTTTGAAAGGTAGCAGGTGCATTGCATAAACCAAAAGGCATACGTCTATAAGCATAAGTTCCAAAAGGACAAGTGAAGGTGGTTTTCTCCTGATCGGGTTGTGATACGGGTATTTGAGAAAAACCAGAATAACCATCTAGAAAACAAAAGGGTGTATGCTTTGATAATCTTTCTAACATTTGATCAATAAAAGGTAAGGGGTAATGATCTTTTCTAGTAGCTTTGTTTAATTTTCTAAAATCAATTACCATCCTATTACCAGTTACAATTCTTTGTGGAATGAGTTCATTTTTATCATTAGGAACAACGGTAATACCTCCTTTCTTAGGGACACAATGAACGGGACTTACCCATCTACTATCAGCTATGGGATAGATTATACCTGCTTCCAGAAGTTTTAATATTTCGGTTCTTACCACCTCTTTCATCTTAGGATTTAATCGTCGTTGGTGGTCGACAACTGGTTTAGCATCAGGCTCCATATTAATTTTGTGCTGACATAGAGTGGGACTAATGCCCTTAAGATCATCAAGAGTATATCCAATAGCAGCACGGTGCTTCCTCAGAGTTTTTAGTAATCTCTTTTCTTCATGCGCTGAAAGGTTAGCACTAATAATAACAGGATATTTCTTCTTTTCATCAAGATAAGCATATTTCAACGTATCATGCAATTGCTTCAATTCAAATACATGATCACCTTTAGGTGGAGGAGGGCCTCCAAGAGTTTCAACAGGCAAATTATGTTTAAGGATAGGTGGTTGATCAAAGAACATCTTATCTATTTCATTTCTTTCATTCATATGCATATCATTTTCATGGTCTAGCAAATATTGTTCTAACGGATCAGTAGGAGGTACGGCAATAGAAGCAAGACCAATAGTTTCATCTTTACTAGGCAATTCTTTATCATGAGGTTGTCTGCGAAACTTGGAGAAATTAAATTCATGAGATATATCACCAAACTTGACTCGAACCTTTTCTTTAACACAATCAATTTCAGCATTAACGGTATTCAAGAAAGGTCTACCAAATATAATGGGACAAAAATTATCTTGTTGTGAACCAAGTACTAAGAAATCAGTAGGGTATTTGATTTTTCCACACAAGACTTCAACATCTCTAACAATCTCAAGCAGTGTAATAGTATCTCTATTCGCAAGCTTAATAGTAACATCAATACCTTCAATTTCAACGGGTGCAATTTCATGCATTACTTCTTGATATAAAGAAAATGGAATAGCACTCAGACTAGCACCCATATCACACAAACTATGATAGCAATGATCTCCAATCTTAACAGAAATAACAGGCATGCCAACTACGGGCTTGTTCTTGTCTAACATATCTCGTTCATTTCTAACAGGTTTAGCAATTCTAGCAGCCTCCTCACAAAAGTAAATAACATGCCCATCTATATTATCGACTAAGAGATATTTAACCATAGCAATATCAGGTTCAACTTTAATTTGTTCAGAGGGTCTAGGTGCTCTAATATTACTTTTGTTAACCACAGTTGAAGCTTTAGCATGTTCCTTAATCCTAACAGGAAAAGGTGGTTTATCAATATAAGCAGTAGGCACAACTGGATCAACATGGTAAACAATTGTTTCTTCTTTAACACTAACAGGTTCCTCAATCTTTTCTTTAATAGGGGGATGATATTTAAACCACTTCTCCTTAGGGAGATCAACATGAGTAGCAAATGATTCACAAAAGGAAGCTACTATCTCAGAGTCAAGTCCATATTTAGTGCTAAACTTATGAAAAGCATCGGTGGCCATAAAAGATTTAACACAATCGAACTCAAGTATTATACCTGACTCATTACCTTTGTCGAGTTCCCAATCTTCGGAGTTGCGTTTAATTCTTTCCAGAAGATCCCATCTGAATTCAATAGTTTTCTTCATAAAGGAGCTAGTCGAAGAAGAATCTAGCGTAGTTTGATTATCATGAGAAAGCCGAGCATAAAAATTCTGTAAGATAATTTCTTTTGAGAGCTCATGATTGGGGCATGTGTACATAATGTACTTAAGCCTCCCCCAAGCATGAGCGATGCTTTCTCCTTCACGAGGCCAAAAATTATATATATAATTCCGATCACGATGAACCAAATGCATAGGATAAAATTTCTGATGGAATTCTAGTTTCAATCGGTTCCTGTCCCATGTATTAGTATCATCACATAGCCTATACCACATTAATGCCTTTCCCTCCAAAGATAAAGGGAATACTTTCTTCTTAACTCCATCTCCGGATAAACTTGCAAGCTTAAACAATCCACAAATTTCATCCACATAGATCAAGTGCATATCAGGATGTACCGTTCCATCTCATGCATAAGGATTAGCTAGCAGTTTCTCTATCATGCCAGGAGGGATCTCATAATAAATATTTTCAGTAGGTGCAGTAGGTTGAGGAGCAACTATTTGTGTTTCCGGTCGAGGTGAAGATACCCCGAACAAACCCCTCAAAGGATTACTTTCCATAGTGACAAGTGACAGTAAATTTCAGCACGTAATATAAATGTTTCCTTACCAAATTCCACTCACCAAAGGCGCTTCACTCCCCGGCAACGGCACCAGAAAAGAGTCTTGATGACCCACAAGTATAGGGGATCAATCGTAGTCCTTTCGATAAGTAAGAGTGTCGAACCCAACGAGGAGCAGAAGGAAATGACAAGCGGTTTTCAACAAGGTATTTTCTGCAAGCACTGAAATTATCGGTAATGAGTAGTTTGATAGCAAGATAATTTGTAACAAGTGACAAGTAGCAATAGTAACAAAGAGTGCAGCAAGGTGGCCCAATCCTTTTTGTAGCAAAGGACAAGACGGAACGATCTCTTATAGTAAGCAAAGCGTTCTCGAGGACACATGGGAATTTCATCTAGTCACTTTCATCATGTTTGTTTGATTCGCGTTCGCTACTTTGACAATTTGATATGTGGGTGGACCGGTGCTTGGGTGCTGTTCTTACTTGAACAAGCCTCCCACTTATGATTACCCACTCTCGCAAGCATCCGTAACTACGAAAGAAGAATTAAGATAACTCTAACCATAGCATTAAACGTATGGATCCAAATCAGCCCCTTACGGAATAGCGCATAAACTAATGTTTAAGCTTCTGTCACTCTAGCAACCCATCATCTAATTACTACTCCACAATGCATTCCCTTAGGCCCAAAGATGGTGAAGTGTCATGTAGTCGACGTTCACATGACACCACTAAGAGAATCAACAACATACATATCATCAAAATATCGAACGAATACCAAATTCACATGACTACTTATGACAAGACTTCTCCCATGTCCTCAAGAACAAAAGTAACTACTCACAAATCATATTCATGTCCAAGATTAGAGGGGTGTTGAATAGCATAATAGATCTGAACATATAATATTCCACCAAATAAACCAACTAGCATCAACTACAAGGTGTAATCAACACTACTAACAACCCACAGGTACCAATCTGAGGTTTTGAGACAAAGATTGAATACAAGAGATGAACTAGGGTTTGAGATGAGATGGTGCTGGTGAAGATGTTGATGAAGATTAGTCCTCCCACGATGAGAGGATCGTTGGTGATGTCGATGGCGACGATTTCCCCCTCCCGGAGGGAAGTATCCCTGGCAGAATCTCTCCGCCGGAGAGCAAAAGTGCTCCTGCCCAAGTTCTGCCTCGAGATGGCGGCGCACCGTCCCGAAAGTCTTCTCTATATTTTTTCTAGGACAAATGGACTTATATACCAGAAAATGGGGGCCAAAGGCTGGCCAGGGGCCCCACGAGGTACCAGGGCGCGCCTGGGGGGGGGGTGGCGTGCCCTGGTGCCTCGTGGGCACCTGGGTGGCCCCCTCTAGTACTTCTTGCTTCCAGTACTTCTTGCTTCGAGAGAAATGGTGCAGCGGGAGGGGTTATTAACATTACAACACAGAAGTTATTGAGTTTTACAACTTAGTACAGATAACCTTAAACCAGAAGTTGTAAACTCACACGAAACCAAAACCAATCAAAACACCGAAAGCAAATCTATCGAGACTCGATGTAATTCTCCTCCTTTTTGTCAACGAGTGTCAAAAAGGTGATGAATAACATGAGTGCAAAAACGCAAAACTTGGTTCAATCAGTGGCATCGCCCGAAGAACTGTCCGAGGTGAGTTCTTCTTCGGAATTGGCGGGATTGTCTTCGTCTTCAGCAGCATCAGATTTTCCTTCAGGAATAATAACTTGGGGCTGAGCAGACGAGGGAACCTTGTGAGGAGCCACAGGAGGAACATGGGATATCACATTGCCTTCGGTAGGTTTTTCGGTCGGTGAGGTGGCTTCGGACTCGTCAAGCAATTTGTGAAGCTTGAAATGAAGATGATCAGTGGTTGGCTCACGAACAGGGAGAGGAGGGGTACTTCGATCTTGAAAATCTTCAACAGTGAAGCCTTTGTCAATATAATCATAGAGCTCTTGGAGATTGACATTCAGGAGTTGTTTCTCGGTGAAGAACTTGCGAAGCAATTTCCAGAATCTCTTCTTGTTTTCATCAGCTATCAGATGCATAATTCTGGTGCGATTGTTGAGAGCATTTAGCTCGGAGGCGAGATGTTCTTTTTCGCGTCGATCCTCAGCAATATGCTGCAGCAGCAGTTGTTGTGTGCGCAAACTAACTTTGAGTTGCGATGGAGGTTGAGGTGAAATCTTTCGGTCACGCTAAGGACGATGTGACCCGTCGAATTGCTTGTGATAGTCTTGGGGGCTTGATGCGGGCGATTTGCCCGAAGTGATATCATCCATGACTTGCAAGGTATCGCAAACAGGAGGAATGAAGCTTTTATGGCTTTCCTTCGCAAGATACACTGTGTGCATTGCATGATCAACAACTTTCTGGATCCAGGGCGCGAACACTTTGATGCAGAAGGGATAT
Source organism: Elymus sibiricus (assembly GCA_039707655.1). Taxonomy (NCBI): domain Eukaryota; kingdom Viridiplantae; phylum Streptophyta; class Magnoliopsida; order Poales; family Poaceae; genus Elymus; species Elymus sibiricus. The sequence goes on from CM077676.1 coordinate 315,827,860, forward strand.
TGAGCAGAATCCTTCAGAATGCGCAGGAACATGTCTTCCACGTCGAAGATGTATCGCTCAGAGATTTGCATATATAGCATTTCGAAGAACATCTAAGATGGATTTGTCCGGATTCATACCCGCCAGAGGGCAAATTGTATAGGAGAGCATGTGAAATAGCGTCTGATTCTCGAAGGTTAAGTGCTCAGGTCGAGGAGGACCAGTGTAGTCACGAATCTTTTCTTGATCCATTGTGCACCGAAAAATTTCATCTGATATGACATCAATGTTGTGAACCCGAATTTCAGTGTCACCATGCTCAAAGCGAGGGAAATGGAAGTGCGAGACAAAATCTGTTAAAGTGCATTTGATGCGTTTTCCTTCGATCATCCACTCCATAATCCATTTTGAGCTGTCAGATTCATCGCCAGAGATATACAATGTAGCATAGAATTGAAGAATAATCTCTCTGTTCTAAGGATGCTCGAATTCAAATACCTTGGTGAGGCAGAAATCATCCACATCTTGAAGCAGTTGATTGAAATAGCCAATATTGCGCATTGCAGGGATGTTCAGATATTCGTGAGGAAATATCTTTCTGCTCTCATAGAGGACCCGAGAGTAATATATGGCCTGTTCCATAGTCCAGAAGCGAGGCAATTCCGAAGTGCGCGGTCCATCATACAGAATAGCTTGAAAGAATTTGGGGTGCGCATTCTGATTGAAAAGAGGACCTTTCGCGCCTGCTCCTGACGAGAACAAAGGCAGTTCTTCACGAGGGTATGGGTATTTGAGTTCTTCTTCGGGAGAGAGAAATTCATCGCCATATACAACTTAGTCAGTACGGCGAGCAGAGACAGATTTTCATTCGGAAGGACCAACATCTGGGATTCGTGTCGCTATGTCGATACTTAACTTGAGTGGAGATGGAGCAGGTGTTACAACAGTGGGTGCTGCAGAGGCAGTAGGCAGCAAGGCAGGTTCATCCATTTTAGGCAGTGAGTCCGAAGCATGCACTGGAGGTGGTTGAGATTGTTCCACTGGAATTTGTTGTTGCTCGATAATAGGAGAAGCCGAGACTTTTGGAGCTTCATGAGCCGGAGAAACTTGGGGCTCGGAGCGAGGAATTTCACCTTCCTCAGAAACAGATTTTTGCGAGGGAATATCAGCTCGAGCAGGTGATGCCACATGCACTGATTCAGTTGGCCTTGGCGAGGGAGGAGCATTCAAGTCCTTTACTGGGGGGTTCGAAGGAATAACTGGCTCAGGTGATTTTTCTTCCTGTAACTGAGCGACTGGGCATGCAGGCGATTTTTCCTTCGGAGCAGGAGGTACATTTTTCTTCGCAATTCTTTTTCGTTGCTTCTTCTTTTGCTGAGCAACTTGATCAATGTGGCCCTTGACCAGATCATTGTAGCCGGTGACTTTTGCTTGATGTTCATCACAAATCTTGCGAAAAATTTCATCTAGATCCGTGTGAAAGCGCAACCTTCTGTGACGCAGGAGAGTCATGGCATGGTTAACATCCTTGTATGAATCTTTGAGGGCTTTAATGACAAATTTGGAAGAAACGGTTTTCATTCGACCATCAAGGTCAATTAGTTCGGTAGAGAGAGAGTTGATCTCAACTGCATCTTCTCGTAATTCTTGAACAACGGAAGTGGCCTGTGAAATGACTTCAGCAGGAATAGGCAGAGATGCCACTTCACCATCGAATGGATTGTCTACAAATTTATCAATTTGTTCCATGATGAATATGTGATCATAGTAGTGAGGAGCATCAGACATGGCGATAGGAGCAGTCTGCATAGGAACTTGCTCGGTAGGAGGTTTAGAAGCCAACGGCTGTGTCAAGGTAGGCGCAAACTTAGCAGCCTTCTCCATCGGAGCAGTAGCTTGTGGAGCATTTTTCTCAGTAGGCGCCTTGATTTTCTTGAAATCAGGCTTGGGAATACTTTTGCCTGGCTTTGCAGAACTCACAGGAGTGTCAACTACCAAATCCTTCAAATTGATAGCATCTGGATGAGGAGTTGTGTTCACATGCTGTTGCATAGTGACAGTGGAAGCAGGAGTTTTTCTAGCAGTGATCTTCTTCGGTGGTGCTTCTGGAACCATATGAACCCGAAGATCAGGCAGCACAGTTGAAGTGGTGATATTCACTTCCTCGCTGAGAGTGGCAGCAACTTCTTCCTTGGTGAGCGGAGGGTCATCATCCGAAGAATCATTCATGTCAGCCTTTCTCTTCTTTGGTGCACTCTTTCTCTTTGCAGCAGCACTGGGATCATGCTTGCGTTTAGAACGACCTTCAGATTTTCCTTTGGCCTTTTTCTTCTCGACATCATCTTTGAGAAGGCGAAGGTTTTCCTCTTCATGAGCCTTTTGATTTTCAGCCCTCTGAGCTCGCTTGATGGCATTGCGCTGACGCTTAGCAAGCTCATCATGATAAGATTCGGGTGTACGAAGGGAGGACTCATGAGCATTTGGTGGAGGAGGTGGTCTTTCTTGGGGACCATTTGGTTTTATGAGAGAAATTTCCCGGCAGTCACCCCATGGTGGATGAAATGCAAAGTTTTGAGCAAACCGAGGATGAACAAATTCATAGTTGAACCATTTGCGCACCCAGTGATGTTGAATCCATTGTTGACGTGTATCTCTCTGGTGTTTGGTTTCTCCTGGAACAATATCGTACCGGTCATGAGAGATATACTCAGTTGTGTTTGTGTATGCCTGTCTGCCACCCTTCTTCTTCGGAGCATTTTCTTCTTGCTCATTAGCATTTTGCTCGGTCCTTTTGCTCTTGCTGGTTGATGGGCCTACCGTTGGGCCCTTGGCATTCGGAGCTTTGGATTCATCTGCTGTACCCAGAACAACATCATCTCTATCGGCCAGGCTCACTGGTTGAGCTGAATCCTCAACTGACTGCATTTTCCTGTGAATAAAGATAGATGCGAGGGAAAATGGGGACATGGTTATGAATGCACACAGCGAATATTTTGAAAAAGAAAGCATTTTTGATGAAGAAGTAGATGCAGACTTTGAGAAATGTTTCGGACGAAAGAAATGTGTAGAACGAACTAGTAGGTTCGAAGAATACACTAGTTAACGTGCTAAGCATTCCGTTCGTACGAGACACAACACAAACCCTAGATCTGAATTTTTTTGGATGTGAGGGACAACTACAAACCACATCCGCACAAGTTACCTAGCAGTGAAGATCTGTGAAATGCGGTAAAAATAGGCATTTTCTATCGCGGACAAACTCGAACAGGATAAATGGAAGAACGAGTTCGCACTACACATACCCTAACTCGGTGATGTGCAGCGACTACGGCGGCGCGGGGATGGAGATGATCTGCGATGGCAAGGAATGACTCCGGTGACCTCTTTCTGGCAGCGAAGCGACGAAGATGATCGGCGTCGTCGAGCTCGAGGTGGAGCAGTGCGGTAGGGCTTCGGAAGGTGACGGTGGCGGAGATGCGAAGTGAATCGAGGGAGGGTGGCGGCACAGTATTGTGGTGGCATTACCCACCGTATAAGAACGGTATGAGTGAAATACATTCGGACTAACACAAAAACACCCGAGAGAGAAGCATAAACACCCGAGAGAGAAGCTATGAGTGAAATACATTCGGACTAACACAAAAACTTCAGACACAACTAAATGAAGAGAAATTGTGGTGGCATTACCCACCGTATAAGAACGGTATGACCCCGAGCATCGCACAATTATCGTGGCACCCGGTTAGTCTAGTTCTTCGTTAATGTATTCACTCTCACAAAGAAAATTTCACTTTGTCGAAATTTTCAAACTCTTCAAGTGTTGTGCACCCATTCCTTCTAAGATGTGGAAGTGATGGCATGGGTGCCAAGTCCAGCTTACTGCACATTTGCGGAATCTAGGATATTTAGCTCACACCGTAACGCACAAAATCTTTTCTCATCGAGAGGCTTGGTGAAGATATCGGCGAGATTTTCTTCGGTATTGACGTGACTGATAACAATATCCTCTCGAGCAACATGATCGCGTAGGAAATGATGTCTGATCTCAATATGCTTGGTGCAAGAGTGCTGCACTGGATTGTGTGCAATTTTGATCGCACTCTCATTGTCGCACAATAGAGGGATCTTCTTGACCTTGATGCCATATTTCTTCAGAGTCTGCTTTATCCATAATAACTGAGTGCAACAGGCGCCAGCAGCAATATATTCGGCCTCAGCCATAGAGAGCGAGACACAATTCTGCTTCCTTGACGACCAACATACCAATGATCTACCGAGGAAATGGCATGTCCCCGAAGTAGATTTCCTGTCAACCCGGTCACCTGCATAATCTGAGTCTGAATATCCAACGAGGTCAAACTGTGCTCCCTTAGGATACCATAAACCTAAGGTGGGGGTGTGAGCCAAATATCTTAGAATACGCTTGACCGCTTGGTGATGCGATTCTTTCGGTGCAGCTTGAAAACGAGCACACATACAAACACTCAACATAATATCAGGTCTGGATACACATAAGTAGAGCAAAGAACCAATCATCGAACGATAAGCTTTCTGATCGTAATCTTTACCGTACACATCTGCGTCCAGCTGGCCATTCATGGGCATGGGAGTTTTGTAGCCCTTCTGTTTGCAATCTTGCATTTTAAACTTCTTCAGACAATCTCTCAGATATTTCTCTTGAGATATGAAAATTCCATTGTCCTGTTGACAAATTTGCAGTCCGAGAAAGAACTTGAGTTCACCCATCATAGACATTTGATATTTCTCGGACATCATTCGCCCAAATTCCATGCTGCATGCATTGTTAGTACAGCCGAAAATAATATCGTCCACATAAATTTGGCACACAAATATATAGATCACCATCAATAGCACGAGTAAAAAGAGTGGAATCAGTGGATCCTGGCTTGAACCCTTTGTCGAGCAGAAACCTCTTTAGAGTGTCATACCAAGCTCGAGGGGCTTGCTTCAGCCCATATAGAGCCTTCTTCAACTTGAAAACTTTGTTAGGAAATTGAGGGTTTTCAAAGCCAGGCGGTTGCCTAACATATACTTCCTCATCAATTTCACCATTGAGGAAATCACTTTTTACATCCATTTGATAAAGCAGAATATCATTGTAGTTTGCATAAGCGAGAAGAATACGAATTTCCTCAAGGCAAGCAACAAGAGCATAAGTTTCACCGAAATCAATACCTTCTACCTGTGTATACCCTTGAGCGACAAGACGCGCTTTGTTTCTCACAACAATGCCATTTTCATCTTGCTTGTTTCGGAAGATCCATTTTGTGCCGATGATATTGTGCTTCTTAGGATTCGGTTTGTCTACCAATTCCCACACATCATTCAATTCAAATTGCACCAACTCTTCTTGCATGTCATTCATCCAATCAGGATCATTCATGGCTTCCTCATACTTGGTAGGTTTTGTCAATGAGACAAAGGAGAAACTGCCATAGTAGTTAGCCAAACGAGTGCGAGAGCGAGTTGTTGGTCGATAAACTGGATTCTCGAGATCTTCAAGGATTAATGCAGGGTCAACTCGATTTGCCACTCGTGGGAGAGGATTTCCTTCTTGATGATCATTTTCATTTTCCTCAGTATCAGCATCAGGATGGGCATTAGTATCGCCATTATCATCGGGATTGCCATTTTGATTTGCACTTGCATTTGGATTTCCATTGGTGTTCGGTGCGACATTTTCTTCGGCAGTAGATTGGCGTGTTCTTCGAGCTATGGGGGCATCTTCATCGGAAGAGTCAGGTGTATTTCCTTCGACTGGCCTGACGTCCCCAATGGCCATTTGCCGAATAGCTTCCGAGATCGGAGGTTCATCTATCACATTAGGCAGGTGCTCCTTTTGAGAGCCGTTAGATTCATCAAACCGCACATTTACCATTTCCATAACTTTCCCGTGGTGAGAGTTATAGACACGATAAGTATGCGAGTTCGAGCCATAACCAAGAAGAAAACCTTCATGTGCCTTAGGTGCAAACTTGGAATTATGATTCATGTCACGAATATAGCAAGGTGCACCGAAAACACGTAAATAAGAAACATTCGGTTTCTTGCCAGTGATAAGCTCATATGAAGTTTTCTTAAGGAATTTGTGAAGATAAACACGATTGACAGCATGACAAGCAGTGTTAATTGCATCAGCCCAGAAACGAATGGGAGTTTTATACTCACTGAGCATTGTTCTTGCCATTTCGATGAGAGTTCTATTCTTTCGCTCAACAACTCCATTCTATTGGGGAGTGTATGCGGCAGAGAACTCATGAGTTATACCATGTTCGTCGAGAAAATCTTGGATATGAGTATTTTTGAACTCAGTACCATTGTCGCTTTTGACATGCTTAATTCGCACATCATATTCATTCTGAGCCTTCTTGGCAAATCTTTTGAAGATGTCTTGGGTGCAGGTTTTGTCTTCGAGAAAGAATACCCAAGTGTATCGAGAGAAATCATCAACAATAACCAGACCATAATGACTGCCTCCGAAACTTGCATAGTTTTGAGGTCCGAATAAATCCATATGAAGAATTTCCAGAGGTCTTGTTGTGGTCATGACATTTTTTGACGAATGGTGCTTCTTGGCCAATTTAGTGGCTTCACACGTAGCACAGAGACGATCCTTGTCGAATTTCACATCAGGAATGCCACGAAGATGATTTTTCTTCATGAGAGTCTGCAAATTTCTCATACCTGCATGACCAAGTCTTCGGTGCCACAACCATCCTTCGGTTGCTTTTGCAAGCAAACAAGTTTGGACTGAGGGACCCTTAGAGAAATCCACAATATATAAATCACCCTTTCTATTTCCCTCGAAGATGAAGGAATTGTCAGAGGCCATAAAGACGATGCATTTGGATGATGAAAATAGAACTAGCATGCCTAGATCACAAAGCTTGCCAACTGACATAAGATTGAATCCAAGAGACTGAACAAGTAAAACATCATCAATGTTCTTGTCCTTGGATATAGCAATTTTACCTAACCCAATTACTTTTCCTTTGTTGTTGTCGCCGAAAGTGATATACTTCTGAGATGAAGCAGTTAAGTTGCGGTCGACAAACAACGACTTGTCTCCAGTCATATGACTAGTGCATCCAATATCCATTATCCATTCGGTGCACCCGGAGACATAGTCCTGCAGAGAAATCAGGCTTTCTTAACCACCCACATCTTTGTAGGTGGCTTCGAAACATATGAGCGAGCAGGATATGATTTCTTTCGATAGCCATAAGAATTGTGACTTGAGTGAGTACGAGCATAATCGAAATAATATGCATTGAAATTCTTCCCAGACGAATGAGTATAGTGGTTAGATGAGGTATGCATGTACTCATTCTGTCGAACTTTTCCCAGGAAGTACCGAGCATTTTCAGCCTGCATGGTTAGTAACGTAGTAATAGGCAATGCTTCGATAGTTTCCTAGGCACCCAGATAGCTTTCTTTGGGGGGCCATTCCTGTTGTTTGGTCTAACATAGCGAGCAATAGCCTCACCACGTTGGTTTTTGAACAGCTTATAGTTGTCCAGAGAATCATCATACGAGTATTCAGGGATAGGAGAGTCATATCCTGAAAGTAAAGCTGGATCGAGCGTTTTGCTCTTGGCCGGTACCCACACAGTGCGAGGATATTGATCAGGTTCCCAGTAGGAGCCATTTTCATTCAGTTTCCTTTCGAAACCGATACCTTCTTTCCTAGGATTTTTGTGAAGAATGGATTTCTTCAGAACATCACACAGGGTTTGATGCCCTTTGAGAGACTTGAACATTCCTGTCTGAAGAAGGTCCTTCAACCTAGCATTTTCATCAGAAACAGAACCATTTTCCTCGACAGAGGGGTTAGCATTCATAGAAGATTCTGTATTTGATTCAGAGTTACTGCGTTCAAGGCATTTTAGGCAGGGTGGTACGAACACCTCGGGTTTCTCTTTGAGTTGTTGAGTGAGAAGCGAATTTTCTCTAATCAACTCATCATGAGCCTCTCTCAGCGACTCGAGTTCCTGTTTCCTTTTCAGGTAATCATAAGTCAATCTCTCGTGGTCGGCCGAGAGAAAATCATGATGATTTGATAGTTCTTTCATTCAAGACTCGAGAGTGGAATGCTCTTCTGTCAACGATTGATTTTTCTCCATCTCCTCAACCAACAACCCTTCAGATTTCCTGAGGGTTTTCTCAATCTTCTCGAGAGAGTTTTGTTGCATATTAGCAATTTTGATCAGTTTAGCATGGTCATCCTCATCTGAAGAATATTGATCACTGGAGTGAACCTTGTGATGTTTGGAGGATACCTTTTCTTTCGAAGCTTTGGCCATGAAGCAGTACACAGGAGACTCGTTGTCGCTCAAATGATTCTCGAAGAAGTTTGATGCAGGAGTAGAGGCACATGCTATGCCAGCCATGCCGGAATCAGAATCCTCATCGGATTCATCAACTTCTTCGGAGTCAGATGATTCTTCTTCATCGGAATCCATCTCCTTGCCGATGTACGCCTTGGCCTTGCGAGAGGTGTTCTTGCGGTTGGATGAGGACTCGGAGGGATTCCTTGAGGAAGATCTTGATGAGGACTTGGTGCTATCCTTCTTCTTGAAGAACTTCTTCGTTTTCTTCTCATCATCAGAGTCGTAGTTCTTGCTCTTGCCTTTGCCATGGTTGTTTCCTAAATCATATCTTCCACTGGCACGGATTTCAGCTTCCGAGAGAGGGTAGTCTAAAATGAAATGTCCGGGATTTTTGCACTTGAAGCAGGTGTAATCTCCAGTAGGTTTTGATGAAGATTTGGAGCCGCTAGAGTTGCTGAATCCTTTCTTCTGAAACTGATTTTTCCTTTGAAGGCGCTGGAATCTTTTCGTGATCAATGCGAGATCATTGCTGATCCTTTCTGGGTCATCTGAATCTTCTTCAGCATTTCCTTCTGAGGAAGATTCAGCCACAGCCTTGAGAGCATGACTTTTTCGGTGACTTGAGCCATAGAGATCTCTCTTTTCTTCTTCTTGTTCTTCGTGGGTGTTTAGCCTTTCCATGATATCAGCTGAGTCGAGAACTTTGAAATCAGCTCATTCCCGAATCATCAGAACTAGAGTGTCAAATGAACTGTCAAGGGATCGGAGTAGTTTCTTTACAACTTCTTGATCAGGGATGTCTTTGGCGCCGAGACCTTGTAGCTCGTTTGCAATGTCACTCAGACGATCGAAGGTTTGCTGGTAGCTTTCATTTCCGATTCGCTTGAATCGATTGAACTTCGCCCAAAGAGTATCAATGCGAGCTTCTTTCTGAGTTGAAACACCCTCATTTATCTTTTCGAGAATGTCCCACAATTCCTTTGCAGTTTCACACTGACGATAGCGAAGAAATTGAGCACGAGAGAGATGGCCACCAATTTCATCTTTGGCTTGGGCATCCATCTGAATGAGTTTCTTCTCGTGGTCAGTGGGGACCTGGGGCACTTCGACCCTGAATCCATTCTACACCACGTTCCACATATCATCATCAATAGCTCGGAGACGGATCTTCATCTTCTCCTTCCAGAAGGGATAGTCCATCCCATCGAAGATGGGAATCTTGAGGTGCGACTTGTAGCTCACTCAAGACATACTTAAACTCCAAGGTGGTTAGACCAAACTGAGCAGAGTCAAGGAGTACCTCGCTCTGATACCAATTGTAGGAACGAAGTACGTCTACCAGAGGGGGGTGAATGGGAGTTTTAATTTTTCTTCGGAAATATCAAAACTCTCGGAACCCAGCAGCGGAACGAATGAAAATAGCGTACAGTGAGCGAATACAAACTACCGAATGGAAACTAAGAGCATGCATCGAGACAAATCACATGATTGAAATATGTCATACAGCACAGTTCGAATGTAAAAGGGGGTAGCAGAGGTGACCAGTGATGCTCGATGGCGACAAGGAATTTGGTAGACCAGTTCGCCCTTCTGCAAAAGGACTACGTCTGGTTGGAGGGGTTGTGATTTAACACAGAAGATAAACTCTCTTCACCCTATTCTCCTCGACAATTGGTTCGTCAACCAATGCCGATCACTCATGGTAGATGCTTGAGGCGATCTCCAAACCTTCACAGACTTCTTCTTCGAGAACCACAATTACTCTTGGTCTCTGAAGAAATTGACACCTAACCGTCTAGAGAGTTCGCAGCTCTCAAGAGTAATAGGCGGAGTGTACTGGACTTAGATTCGAGTGATGCTGAACCACTATCTAATTTTTTGGCTCTGGGGTTTTCTCTCGGTGGATTTTAAACTCAAATCACTCTGAGAGGGGGTTGCTCAACAATCTTCTCAGAATCAAACGGAGCAGCCACCGGACAACGCCGGTGCGGGGTGGCTATTTATAGCCGTAGCCTTCCCTGATGGGAAATGACTATTTTGGACACGTGGTCTAGCCAATGGCCAACCGACACGTTCACAACGGTCGGATTTTAAGAGCAACGGTAACATTACTTGAGGAGCAAGTAATGCTAACTCCTTGGTCAGAGACAAATCTCTCGCAGCGAAGAAGATCACAGTCTCTTGCTGGCAAGTATTTGCTTAGAACACAAAGAGATTTCTCTTGCAACTTTCATAGGATTTGGGTTTAGCATCAGCGAATCAAAGCTTTGAACGCTACACCCCTCTTAGTAGTACGGTGGTCCTATGATTCAATAAAGAGAAAAGAAACAACGAAATGAATGCTACGTCTTCACTTCGTCTTCAATCTTCTCGGCCGCAGTCATTTTCTTCGGACGAGCACCGAATCAATTGCTTTGCATCAGCAATTTTTGAGGGGTCACTCTTGTCATCATAATCTTCGGTGATAACCTTCACTGCCACGCAGGGAATTTTCTTCAGAGTTTGAACCAAACTCCTCTTGACTCCAGGGACCTGTTACTCCGTGTGCACTAGCAAACACATCAGTCCCTCACTGTTTATGTCAACAATCTCCAAAACATAAGGAGGAAAATTATTGCACCAACACAAAGCACGGTACCGTGCCACATCAAAGTTGTGCATTGGGTATTCAAACACACCACACAACACTTCCATACATATGTTTGGGCCACATGCAGGCAGTGGTTGTCTTCGGGCACTACTCCCTTGCGTGGTTATCGGCAAGCTAGCCCATATCTATGGGGTCGCGTGGATGTCCATCACTTTGACCAACAACAAGAGAGAGGTTATACAACCAAGGTGGATTCTTCTTGGTCTGTGTTACACTACGTCTTGGTGAGATGCCCCCTCCCACTGGCTCAAACTGTGTGTGTGTGTGGGTGGGGTGTGGGGGGTACTTCGCACTTCCTGAACCTCCATGGGGTCGGGGATGTCCGGTTCATTTGCGAGGCACATGTGCCACATCAAAGTTGTGAATTGGGTATTTAAATATCACACCACCCTTTTCATACATATAGTTGGGCCACTCGCAGGTGGTTCGTATGTGGTGTCACCCATCTCGCGCCACAAGCACACATTTGTGGGCCCGCACACGGTCCGCCTTTGACTGGAAGCGAAAGGGGGGTTTGACCATGATGTACTCCTATAGGTTTAGTGTTACGGTAGGGTGTGCTATGTTAGACCTAGCTATCTGGGGGCATGCATTCATAGCTAGGATTCCCCTCCCGCCGACATGAAGTGGGGGGGGGGGTGGCGGACTAGCAATAATGTGGGCTTTGCGAGACAGGTGCCACATCAAAGTTGTGCATTGGGTATTTGAACATCAAACCAGCCTTTTCATACATATATTTGGTCCACATGCAAGTGTGTTCATGTTCTGACCCTTTCCTATGTTTTTTTGGCCATGCAACACACACGGTTCCCTCAGACTACCCGTGTGCCACGCCCGTGCCCCTGTCACCCACATCAGCACAGTAGATTGGGCTCCACGAGGCTTCCCTCGCAATCTCAAAAATATCTACCCACCTGGAGGGTTTTTCTATTTGATAGCGCACGATTATTATGTTTCGACCATGTGCGATGCTGTTTGCCCCCGGCCCCCCCGCTCCCGCCTGCGTCCCTCAAAAATATCTACCCGCGTGGACGGTTTTTCTGTTTGATAGCACAAGGTTATTATGTTCCGACCGTGTGTGATGTTGTTCGCTCCCGCTCCCGCCTGCATCCCTCAAAAATATCTAGCCGCCTGGAGGGTTTTTCTGTTTGATAGCACACGGTTGTTATGTTTGGACCGTGTGCGATGTTTGTTGCTCAATCCCTTCATCCAAATTTTCAGTAGCCCCGGCATTTTACTCCCGCCTAGTAAAATTTTCAGTACCCGCGTCATTTCCTCAAACACCACCTTGGCCCCCCCTCCACACACACACCCGAAAAACTCCGCGCGCTCGCACACACACACACACACACACCACCCCTCCCTTGCTCGAAACCCTAGCAAGGTCGCCGCCACCGCCGCCGCGCCGCCTCCATCGTTAACATCTGCCTGTTTACCCGTGTAGGTTACCCACCGATCTCCATACCCTAGCCGCCCTGAGTTTCTTAGATGACGCCTGCCAAACGCCCCTTTCCCACAGATCCCCATCCCCCCCACTCCAGAGAGTCGCAGCCTAAGCCCGGCTACGCTTCCCATTGAGCCCCAGGAGCTAATGGCCCAAAAGAGGTTTATCACGGCCTCTTCGCCCTACGTCGGCGAGGTGGCCACCGAGGAAGCTGACGACGATTACTGGCCGTAGGCTCTCAATCAGCGGGCTAGATTATGCTGGCATGTCGCGGACGCCGGCTACGACATCGAGGTCATCGACAGTGACGGCCTGACGAGGGCTATGTCACAGGTTAAGTGGCTGATACGTCTCCAATGTATCTATAATTTTTGATTGTTCCATGCTATTATAGTATCAATCTTGGATGTTTTATATGCAATTATATGCCATTATATATCATTATTGGGACTAACCAATTAACCCAGTGCCAGTTGCTATTTTCTGCTTGTTTTTGCCTTTTCAGAAAATCATTATCAAAAAGTGTCCAAACGAGAAAAAAGCTTTGGATTAATTTTTTCTGGACCAGAAGAGACCCAGGAAGCTTCGGGAGAAGACCAGAAGAGTCACGAGGAGGCAACAAGCCTGGAGGGCGCGCCCCAGGGGGGTGGCCGCGCCCCCCAGGCTTGTGGGCCTCTCGTGGCACCTCTTGACCTAATTCCTTCGCTATAAATTCACAAATATTCCCAAACCAACAGAGAGCCAGAAGAGAAAACCTTTCCGCCACCGCAAGCCTCTGTTCTTCTGCGATCCCATCTGAAGGCCTTTTCCAGTAATCTGTCGGAGGGGGAATCGATCACGGAGGGCTTCTACATCAACCTTGCTGCCCTTCCGATGATGTGTGAGTAGTTTACCATAGACCTACGGGTCCATAACTAGTAGCTAGATGGCTTCTTCTCTCTCTTTGATCTTCAATACCTTGTTCTCCTCGATGTTCTTGGAGTTCTATCCGATGCAATCTTCCTTTGCGGTGTGTTTGTTGGGATCCGATGAATTGTGAGTTTATGATCAGATTATTGATGAGTAATATTTGAGACTCCTCTGAACTCTTTTAAGCATGATTGTTATAGCTTTGTATTTCTTTCCGATCTATCAATTTGGTTTGGCCTACAAGATCGATTTATCTTACAATGGGAGAGGTGCTTTGTGATGGGTTCAATCTTGCGGTGCTCAATCCCAGTGACAGAAGGGGACATGACACGTATTTGTATTGTTGCCATTAAGGATAAAAAGATGGGGTTTAATCATATTGCTTGAGTTTACTTTGTCTACATCATGTCATCTTGCTTAAGGCGTTACTCTGTTTCATACTTAATACCCTAGATGCATGCTGGATAGCGGTCGATGGGTGGAGTAATAGTAGTAGATGCAGGCAGGAGTCAGTCTACTTGTCTCGGACGTGATGCCTATATACATGATCATTGCCATGAATCCTTCATAATTATTTGCTTTTCTATCAATTGCCCAATAGTAATTTGTTTACCCACCGTATGCTATGTGCTCGAGAGAGAAGCCTCTAGTGAAAACTATGGCCCCCGGTCTATTTTATCATATATTAAAAACCTAAAACTACCTTGCTGCAATTTATTTACTTTTATTTTTATTAGTATTTCAGTTTATCTATTTACCTCAATAAGATTTAATCCTTGCAAATAACTGCTAAGAGGATTGACAACCCTCTTATTTGCGTTGGGTGCAAGTGTTTGCTCTTGTGTGTGCAGGTGCGCTTAATGGAATTTTGCTTGGTTCTACTACTGGATTGATAACCTTGGTTCTTAGCTGAGGGAAATACTTATCTCTAATGTACTGCATCATCCTCTCCTCTTCGGGGAAATACCAACGCAGACTACAAGTAGTAGGAAGAATTTCTGGCGCCGTTGCCTGGGAGACATCATCAAAATTACCAAGTACCTTCGCACAAACTGTCAACCACTTGCATTTACTTTATTTCCCTTTTATTTGCATTTGCCTCTCATTTTCATCTCCCCCACTTCTAATTTTTTTTTACAAAAATACAAAAATATTTTTATTTGCTTGTTTGCTAGTTTGCTTGCTTTGCTTGAAATTGTTATCATGTCTGAATTTGAGAAAGTTGTGATTGAAAGTGCTAGTGAGGATAGTGGTAGTGAATCTCTTGGGGATAAAACACACTCTTTTGATCTTAATCATGACCCTTCGGAGAATAACTCCCCCACTAATTTTAAAACTAAAGTCTATCATGTGGGAAGTGGTAATATTATTGGGAAAAACATTATTCAGGAGTTCTTTAATTGCGCGGGAGTTATACCAATAATTAATGGATCCATTCTTGATAAAACAAATTGTTATGTGGATGCTATTGCAATGCTTGTGGTTAAATTAGAAACAAATTTTTTACATATCCACCCCGCCTTACAAAAGATATTTTATAAACTTCCCAACATCCATGATCCTAGGGCTAAGAAAATTGCCGCTATAATTCTTATGCATGAATTTGATTATATAATCCGAGAAGCTAGGGATATTTTTTCATTTTACAAAATAAATTTTTTGCATCCCCCTATAGAGGAGATTCTTCATGATAAAGATACTATTCGTATGTTGGAATCTAAAGATTACTTTGCTTATGGTAAAAATATTAGAAGGAGAGTTCCATACGCCGAAATAATTAAAACTATGTACCACCATTCTTGTGATAAATTTGAATGGGTTACTAAAGGAATTGATGAGGGATTTAGTGAAGAATTGTTCGAGGGTACGGCTCGAGATCCTATTGATGATGAGATACATGTTTTATATGAGGACGTTTATGGTGATGATCCTGAGTTTGAAGTTATGAATGTTAAGGTTACTAATCAAAGCCCCTTCAATTACCTAAGCTCACCCACTAGAAAATAAGAGCATGAGAGTAGAGAATTAATAAGAAATTTTTTGGAAGATTTAATCAAAAAGGACTTGGGGATGAAGGATGACAACACTTGAAACTATGCATTATGCCTAGATAGGGGCATAAAACAATAGCGCTTGTTGGGAGGCAACCCAGTGAATAAAATAAATTTTTGCTTTTACCTTATGTTCTTGAGTGTTTGAACATTTATAGCTTCTGTTATGATTGTATTTTTATGTTTTAATTAGTGTTTGTGCGAAGTAATGCCTTTGGGATGATTTAGATGATAGTATAATTGATGCTGTTTGTAAAACAGAAAGTTTTGTGTCCAGTGCTGGAATTTTCATTCTGTACTGGAGTGTCAGAAAAATCTGAAATTTTTACACAGTATTGGCATATGATTTTTTTTACATTTTCCTAATTTTTCAGAATTTTTGGAGTTACATAAGTATGGATTTTAAATAGATCTTTACAGACTGTTCTGTTTTAGACAGATTCTGTTTTTGTTGCATAGTTTGCTTATTTTGATGAATCTATGGATCGTATCGGGGGTTATGAGTCATGGAGAAGTTGGAGTACAGTAGCATTATGCCAATATTAAATATGAATCAATTTACAACAATACCTAAAAGTTTAAGATTTGTTTGTTATACTAACGGATCTCTCGAGGTTTCTGTTGAGTTTTGTGTGCTGAAGTTTTCAAGTTTTGGGTGAGACTACGATGGATAAAGGAATAACGAGCGGCAAGAGCCTAAGCTTGGGGATGCCCAAGGCACCCCAAGGTAATATTCTAGGAATACTCAAGCTTCTAAGCTTGGGGATGCCCCGGAAGGCATCCCCTCTTTCGTCTACAATCTATCGGTAACTCACTTGGAGCTATATTTTTATTCATCACATGATATATGTTTTACTTTGAGCGTCTTGTGATATAGTTTCTTTGCTTTTGTTTTCTTTTTATTTTGTCACAATCATCTTTGCTGAACACACCTTTTTGAGAGGGACACACATTATTCGTGATTTGTTAGAATACTCTATGTGCTTCACTTAAATCTTTTGAGCTAGGCAGTTGCTCTAGTGCTTCACTTATATCTTTTGGAGCACGGCAGTGGTTATATTTTGAGGGAATAGTTGCACTTTCATGCTTCACTTATATCTTTTTTAGAGTCTCATGATAGCAATGGTAATATGCACAGGTTATGAATTTGGTCCTGATATGATAGGTATTCAAGACGGATATAATAAAAACTTTCATGTAGATCACTGAATATGATAAGTTTGATTCCCTGCAATAGTTTTGCGATATTAAGATGGTAATATGTGGGAGGAATTAGTAGATAATTGTGGTTTAGTAAGAATATTGGTGTTAAGGTTTGTGATTCCCGAAGCATGCATGTATGATCTGTCGTTATGCTAAGAAGTTGGAGCATGATTTATTGTTGATTGTCTACCTTATGAGTGGCGGTCGGGGACGAGCGATGGACCTTGTCCTACCAATCTATCCCTCTAGGGGCATGCGTAGAAGTACTTTGCTTTGAGGGCTAATAAACTTTCGCAATAAGTATGTGAGTTCTTTATGACTAATGTGAGTCCATGGATTATACGCACTCTCACCCTTCCGCAATTTGCTAGCCTCTTCCGTACCGTGCATTTCCCTTTCTCACATCGGGAGTTGGTGCAAACTTTTCCGGTGCATCCAAACCCCATGATATGATACACTCTATCACACATAAGCCTCTTTATATCGTCCTAAAAACAGCCACCATACCTACCTATCATGGCATTTCCATAGCCATTCCGAGATATATTGCCATGCAACTTCCACTGTTCCGTTTTTATGACACATATCATCATTGTCATATTGCTTTGCACGATCATATAGCTGACATAGTATTTGTGGCTCAGCCACCGTTCATCATTTTTATACATGTTATGCTAGCATCATTGCACATCCTGGTACACTGCCAGAGGCATTCATATAGAGTCATATTTTTGTTCTAGTATCGAGTTTTAATATTGAGTTGTAAGTAAACAGAAGTGTGATGATCATCATTATTAGAGCATTGTCCCAGTGAGGAATGGATGATGGAGACCATGATTCCCCCACAAGTCGGGATGAGACTCTGGACAAAAAAAAAGAGGCGAAAAAGAGCCATGAAAAAAATGAGAGAAAAAGAGAGAAGGGGCAATGTTACTATCCTTTTTCCACACTTGTGCTTCAGAGTAGCACCATGTTTTTCATATAGAGAGTCTCCTATTTTGTCACTTTCATATATAGTGGGAATTTTTCATTATAGAACCTGGCTTGTATATTCCGATGACGGGCTTCCTCAAATGCCCGAGGTATTCACGAGCAAGCAAGTTGGATGCACACCCAGTTAGCTTTCATGATGAGCTTTCATACACTTATAGCTCTAAGTGCATCCGTTGCATGGCAATCCCTAGTCCTTGCATTGACATCAATTGATGGGCATCTCCATAGCCCGTTGATTAGCCTCATCGATGTGAGACTATCTTCTTATTTTTGACTTCTCTTATTTATCTCTACCACCACACTCTATTCCACCCATAGTGCTATATCCATGGCTTGCGCTCATGTATTGAGTGGGAGTTGAAAAAGCTGAAGCGCGTTAAAAGTATGAACCAATTGCTCAGCTTGTCATCGGGGTAGTGCATGATAAATACTTCGTGTTAAGAAGATGGAGCATGACAGGATTGTATGATTTTGTAGCGATAACATTCTTTAGCATTTTTATTTTGAAAGACATGATTGTTTATTAGTATGCCTGAGTAATGATGTCTTTATATCAAATTATAGACTATTGCTTAGAATCATTCGGATCTTATTATTCATACCGTAAGAGAAAGATTACATGATGAAGCATGATAGGTAGCATTCCACATCAAAAATTCTGTTTTTATCATTTACCTACTCGAGGACGAGCAGGAATTAAGCTTGGGGATGCTTGATACGTCTCCAACGTATCAATAATTTTTGATTGTTCCATGCTATTATAGTATCAATCTTGTATGTTTTATATGCAATTATATGCCATTATATATAATTTTTGGGACTAACCTATTAACCCAGTGACCAGTGCCAGTTGCTGTTTTCTGCTTGTTTTTGCCTTTTCAGAAAATCATTATCAAAAAGTGTCCAAACAAGAAAAAAACTTTGGATTAATTTTTTCTGGACCAGAAGAGACCCAGGAAGCTTCGGGAGAAGACCAGAAGAGTCACGAGGAGGCGACAAGCCTGGAGGGCCCGCCCCAGGGGGGTGGCCGCGTCCCCAGGCTTGTGGGCCCCACGTGGCACCTCTTGACCTAAATCCTTCGCTATAAATTCAAAAATATTCCCAAACCAACAGAGATCCAGAAGAGAAAACCTTTCCGCCGCTGCAAGCCTCTGTTCTTCTGCGATCCCATCTGGAGGCCTTTTCCGGTACTCTGCCGGAGGGGGAATCGATCACGGAGGGCTTCTACATCAACCTTGCTGCCATTCCGATGATGTGTGAGTAGTTTACCACAGACCTACGGGTCCATAGCTAGTAGCTAGATGGCATCTTCTCTCTCTTTGATCTTCAATACCATGTTCTCCTCGATGTTCTTGGAGTTCTATCCGATGTAATCTTCTTTTGCGGTGTGTTTGTTGGGATCCGATGAATTGTGAGTTTATGATCAGATTATTCATGAGAAATATTTGAGTCTTCTCTAAACTCTTTTATGCATGATTTTTATAGCTTTGTATTTCTCTTCGATCTATCGATTTGGTTTGGCCTACTAGATTGATTTATCATGCAATGGGAGAGGTGCTTTGTGATGGGTTCAATATTGCGGTGCTCAATCCCAGTGACAGAAGGGGACATGACACGTATTTGTATTGTTGCCATTAAGGATAAAAATATGGGGTTTAATCATATTGCTTGAGTTTACTTTGTCTACATCATGTCATCTTGCTTAAGGCGTTACTCTGTTTCATACTTAATACCCTAGATGCATACTGGATAGCGGTCGATGGCTGGAGTAATAGTAGTAGATGTAGGTAGGAGTCGGTCTACTTATCTCGGACGTGATGCCTATATACATGATCATTGCCATGAATCCGTCATAATTATTTGCTTTTCTATCAATTGCCCAATAGTAATTTGTTTACCCACCGTATGCTATGTGCTCGGGAGAGAAGAGTCTAGTGAAAACTATGGCCCCCAGTCTATTTTATCATATATTAAAAACCTAAAAATACCTTGCTGCAATTTATTTACTTTTATTTTTATTAGTATTTTAGTTTATCTATTTACCTCGATAAGATTTAATCCTTGCAAATAACTGCTAAGAGGATTGACAACCCTCTTATTTGCGTTGGGTGCAAGTGTTTGCTCTTGTGTGTGCAGGTGCGCTTAACGGAATTTTGCTTGGTTCTCCTACTGGATTGATAACCTTGGTTCTTAGCTGAGGGAAATACTTATCTCTACTGTACTGCATCATCCTCTCCTCTTCGGGGAAATACCAACGCAGACTACAAGTAGCAGGAAGAATTTCTGGCGCCGTTGCCGGGGAGACATCATCAAAATTACCAAGTACCTTCGCACAAACTATCATCCAGTTGCATTTACTTTATTTCCCTTTTATTTGCTTTTGCCTCTCATTTTCATCTCCCCCACTTCTATTTTTTTTTTACAAAAACACAAAAATATTTTTATTTGCTTGTTTGCTAGTTTGCTTGCTTTGCTTGAAATTGTTATCATGTCTGAATTTGAGAAAGTTGTGATTGAAAGTGCTAGTGAGGATAGTGGTAGTGAATCTCTTGGGGATAAAACACACTCTTTTGATCTTAATCATGACCCTCCGGAGACTAACTCCCCCACTAATTTTAAAACTAAAGTCTATCATGTGAGAAGTGGTAATATTATTGGGAAAAACATTATTCAGGAGTTCTTTAATTGCGCGGGAGTTATACCAATAATTAATGGATCCATTCTTGATAAAACAAATTGTTATGTGGATGCTATTGCAATGCTTGTGGTTAAATTAGAAATAATTTTTTTACATATCCACCCCGCCTTACAAAAGATATTTTATGAACTTCCCAACATCCATGATCCTAGGGCCAAGAAAATTGCCACTATAATCCTTATGCATGAATTAGATTATATAATTCGAGAAGCTAGGGATATTTTTTACTTTTACAAAATAAATTTTGAGCATCCCCCTATAGAGGAGATGCTTCATGATAAAGATACTATTCGTAGGTTGGAATCTAAAGATTACTTTGCTTATGGTAAAAATATTAGAAGGAGAGTTCCATATGCCAAAAAAATTAAAACTATGTACCACCATGCTTGTGATAAATTTGAATGGGTTACTAAAGGAATTGATGAGGGATTTAGTGAAGAATGGTTCGAGGGTACGGCTAGAGATCCTATTGATGATGAGATACATGTTTTATATGAGGGCGTTTATGGTGATGATCCTGAGTTTGAAGTTATGAATGGTAAGGTTACTAATCAAAGCCCCTTCAATTACCTAAGCTCACCGACTAGAAAAGAAGAGCATGAGAGTAGAGAATTAATGAGAAATTTTCTGGAAGATTTAATCAAAAAGGACTTGGGGATGAAGGATGACAACACTTGAAACCATGCATTATGCCTAGATCGGGGCATAAAACAATAGTGCTTGTTGGGAGGCAACCCAATGAATAAAATAAATTTTTGCTTTTACCTTCTGTGCTTGAGTGTTTGCAAAATTATAGCTTCTGTTATGATTGTATTTTTATGTTTTAATGAGTGTTTGTGCCAAGTAATGCCCTTGGGATGATTTAGATGATAGTATAATTGATGCTGTTAGGGAAACAGAAAGTTTTGCGTCCAGTGCTGGAATTTTAGTTCTGTACTGGAGCGTCAGAAAAATCTGAAATTTTTACACAGTATTGTTATATGAATTGTTTACGTTTTCCTAATTGTTCAGAATTTTTGGAGTTACATAAGTATGCCTTTTAAATAGATCTTTACAGACTGTTCTGTTTTAGACAGATTGTGTTTTTGTTGCATAGTTTGCTTATTTTGATGAATCTATGGATCGTATCGGGGGGTATGAGTCATGGAGAAGTTGGAGTACATTAGAATTATGCCAATATTAAATATGAATAAATTTACAACAATACCTAAAAGTTTAAGATTTGTTTGTTATACTAACGGATCTCACGAGGTTTCTGTTGAGTTTTGTGTGCTGAAGTTTTCAAGTTTTGGGTGAGACTACGATGGATAAAGGAATAAGGAGCGGCAAGAGCCTAAGCTTGGGGATGCCCAAGGAACCCAAGGTAATATTCAAGGAATACTCAAGCGTCTAAGCTTGGGGATGCCCCGGAAGGCATCCCCTCTTTCGTCTACAATCTATCGGTAACTCACTTGGAGCTATATTTTTATTCATCACATGATATATGTTTTACTTGGAGCATCTTGTGATATCGTATGTTTGCTTTTGTTTGCTTTTTAGTTTGTCACAATCATATTTTCTGAACACACCTTTTTTAGAGGGACACACATTATTCGTGATTTGTTAGAATACTCTATGTGCTTCACTTAATCTTTTGAGCTAGGCAGTCGCTCTAGTGCTTCACTTATATCTTTTAGAGCACAGCGGTGGTTATATTTTGAAGAAATAGTTTCACTCTCATGCTTCACTTATATCTTTTTGAGAGTCTCATGATAGCAATGGTAATATGCACAGGTTATGAATTTGGTCCTGATATGATAAGTATTCAAGACTGATATAATAAAAACTTTCATGTAGATCACTGAATATGATAAGTTTGATCCCTGCAATAGTTTTGCGATATTAAGATGGTAATATGTGGGAGGTATTAGTAGATAATTGTGGTTTAGTAAGAATATTGGTGTTAAGGTTTGTGATTCCCGAAGCATGCACGTATGATCTGTCGTTATACTAAGAAGTTGGAGCATGATTTATTGTTGATTGTCTACCTTATGAGTGGCGGTCGGGGACGAGCGACGGACCTTGTCCTACCAATCTATCCTTCTAGGGGCATGCATAGTAGTACTTTGCTTCGAGGGCTAATAAACTTTCGCAATAAGTATGTGAGTTCTTTTTGACTAATGTGAGTCCATGGATTATACGCACTCTCACCCTTCCGCAATTTGCTAGCCTCTTCCGTACCGTGCTTTGCCCTTTCTCACATCAGGAGTTGGTGCAAACTTTGCCGGTGCATCCAAACCCCGTTATATGATACGCTCTATCACACATAAGCCTCTTTATATCTTCCTCAAAACAGCCACCTTACCTACCTATCATGGCATTTCCATAGCCATTCCGAGATATATTGCCATGCAACTTCCACCGTTCCGTTTTTATGACACATATCATCATTGTCATATTGCTTTGCATGATCATATAGCTGACATAGTATTTGTGGCTCAGCCACCGTTCATCATTTTTATACATGTTACGCTAGCATCATTGCACATCGTGGTACACTGCTAGAGGCATTCATATAGAGTCATATTTTTGTTCTAGTATCGAGTTGTAATATTGAGTTGTAAGTAAATAGAAGTGTGATGATCATCATTATTAGAGCATTGTCCCAGTGAGGAAAGGATGATGGAGATCATGATTCCCCCACATGTCGGGATGAGACTCTGGACTAAAAAAAGAGGCAAAAAAAGAGCCATGAAAAAAAATGAGAGAAAAAGAGAGAAGGGGCAATGTTACCATCCTTTTTCCACACTTGTGCTTTAGAGTAGCACCATGTTTTTCATATCGAGAGTCTCCTATTTTGTCACTTTTATATACTAGTGGGAATTTTTCATTATAGAACCTGGCTTGTATATTCCGATGACGTGCTTCCTCAAATGACCGAGGTCTTCATAAGCAAGCAAGTTGGATGCACACCCACTTAGTTTTCATGTTGAGCTTTCATACACTTATAGCTCTTAGTGCATCCGTTGCATGGCAATCCCTACTACTTGCATTGACATCAATTTTTGGGCATCTCCATAGCCTGTTGATTAGCCTCATCGATGTGAGACTATCTTCTTATTTTTGACTTCTCTTATTTATCTCTACCACCACACTCTATTCCACCCATAGTGCTATATCCATGGCTTGCGCTCATGTATTGAGTGGGAGTTGAAAAATCTGAAGCGCATTAAAAAGTATGAACCAATTGCTCGGCTTGTCATCGGGGTAGTGCATGATAAATACTTTGTGTTAAGAACATGGAGCATGACAGGATTGTATGATTTTGTAGGGATAACGTTCTTTAGCATTTTTATTTTGAAAGACATGATTGTTTATTAGTATGCCTGAGTATTGATGTCTTTCTATCAAATTATAGACTATTGATTTGAATCATTTGGATTATATTATTCATACCGTAAGAGAAAAATTACATGATGAAACATGATAGGTAGCATTCCACATCAAAAATTCTGTTTTTATCATTTACCTACTCGAGGACGAGCAGGAATTAAGCTTGGGGATGCTTGATACGTCTCCAACGTATCTATAATTTTTTATTGTTCCATGCTATTATAGTATCAATCTTGGATGTTTTATATGCAATTATATGCCATTATATATCCTTTTTGGGACTAACCTATTAACCCAGTGCCTAGTGCCAGTTGCTGTTTTCTGCTTGTTTTTGCCTTTTCAGAAAATCATTATGAAAAAGTGTCCAAACGAGAAAAAAACTTTGGATTAATTTTTTCTGGACCAGAAGAGACCCAGGAAGCTTCGGGAGAAGACCAGAAGAGTCACGAGGAGGCGACAAGCCTGAGGGCGCACCCCAGGGGGGTGGCCGTGCCCCCATTCTTGTGGGCCCCACGTGGCACCTCTTGACCTAAATCCTTCGCTATAAATTCACCAATATTCCCAACCTAACAGAGAGCCAGAAGAGAAAAACTTTCCGCTGCTGCAAGCCTCTGTTCTTCCGTGATCCCATCTGGAGGCCTTTTCCGGTACTCTGCCGGAGGGGGATCAATCATGGAGGGCTTCTAGATCAACCTTGCTGCCATTCTGATGATGTGTGTGTAGTTTACCACAGACCTACGAGTCCATAGCTAGTAGCTAGATGGCTTCTTCTCTCTCTTTGATCTTCAATACCATGTTCTCCTCGATGTTCTTGGAGTTCTATCCGATGTAATCTTCTCTTGCGGTGTGTTTGTTGGGATCCAATGAATTGTGAGTTTATGATCAGATTATTCATGAGAAATATTTGAGTCTTCTCTGAACTCTTTTATGCATGATTGTTTTAGCTTTGTATTTCTCTCCGATCTATCGATTTGGTTTGGCCTACTAGATTGATTTGTCTTGCTTTGGGAGAGGTGCTTTGTGATGGGTTCAATCTTGCGGTGCTCAATCCCAGTGACAGAAGGGGACATGACACGTATTTGTATTGTTGCCTTTAAGGATAAAAGGATGGGGTTTAATCATATTGCTTGAGTTTACTTTGTCTACATCATGTCATCTTGCTTAAGGCGTTACTCTGTTTCATACTTAATACCCTAGATGCATGCTGGATAGCGGTCGATGGGTGGAGTAATAGTAGTAGATGCAGGCAGGAATCGGTGTACTTGTCTCGGACGTGATGCCTATATACATGATCATTGCCATGAATCCGTCATAACTATTTGCTTTTCTATCAATTGTCCAACAGTAATTTGTTTACCCACCGTATGCTATGTGTTCAAGAGAGAAGCCTCTAGTGAAAACTATGGCCCCCGGGTCTACTTTATCATATATAAAAAACCTAAAAATACCTTGCTGCAATTTATTTACTTTTATTTTAATTAGTATTTTAGTTTATCTATTTACCTCTATAAGATTTAATCCTTGCAAATAACCGCTAAGAGGATTGACAACCCTCTTATTTGCGTTGGGTGCAAGTGTTTGCTCTTGTGTGTGCAGGTGCGCTTAATGGAATTTTGCTTGGTTCTCCTACTGGATTGATAACCTTGGTTCTTAACTGAGGGAAATACTTATCTCTACTATACTGCATCATCCTCTCCTCTTCGGGGAAATACCACCGCAGTCTACAAGTAGGAGGAAGAATTTCTGGCGCCGTTGCCGGGGAGACATCATCAAAATTACCAAGTACCTTCGCGCAAACTATCATCCACTTGCATTTATTTTATTTGCATTTGCCTCTAGTTTTCATCTCCCCTACTTCTAATTTTTTTTACAAAAAAACAAAAATATTTTATTTGCTTGTTTGCTTCACCATTATGGCTAGTTCTTCGCTTGTTACTATTACCCCAGAAAATGAAGTGCTTAATTTTAAACAAAGGGGAGGAGAGAATTAAAAAGATGCTTGGTATAGGATTTGCAATTTTTATGTGGGAATTACTACTTGGTATTGATTTGTGCTTGACACTATTACCGGAGGGAATTTCTTGATGTGTCCCACTTCGGATGGTTTCAATGCCATGGGAAATTTAGTGGGTTCAACCCCTATCATTATTAATGAAACGGCATTGACTTTGGAACATGTTATGCAAAGGTTAGAAGCTATTGAAAATAAGATGCCTACTGTTAAACATCTTGAAAATTTAGATAAAAAGATCCATAATCATATCACTCAATTTGGTTCTAAGGTGGGAATTGCTTTGAAAACTTTAAAGGAAAAGGAACAGATAATTAACGAAAGGATAGAACAAAGCCCCGATAGAATTGATAAGTTAGAAGGGATTATCAATAACTTAGGTTCCACTTTTTCCTCCGCTAAAAACATTGATAGGACTCCTCCTAATAAAACTTGCAAGTTTATATATGTTCCCAAGGTTAAGGGTGCTTCTTATAGTAAAGGGAGCGAGGATCTTAAAATGATTAGCGTGCAACCCAATTTCGTTGATATAATTAAGGAACCTATTCATAAAAGAAAAATTCTTGATTTTGTGCCTATAAGTGTGATGATGAGAAACTCCTATGTTAAATCTACTAGAACAAACGGATGTGTAATTCAGGAGTTGGAAATCAAGGATGACAATACTTGAAACTATGCATTATGCCTAGCTAGGGGCATAACACAATAGCGCTTGTTGGGAGGCAACCCAATGAATAAAATAAATGTTTGCTTTTACTCTCTATTCTTGAGTGTTTACAAAATTATAGCCTCTGTTATTATTGTATTTTTATATTTTAATTAGTGTTTGTGCCAAGTAATACCTTTGGGATGATTTGGAAGATAGTATGATAGATGCTGTTGGAAAACAGAAACTTTTGCGTCCAGTGCTGGAATTTTGATTTTTTGCTGGAGCGTGATAAAATTCTGATTTTTTTACACAGTATTGATATATGAATTGCCCACGTTTTCTAATTTTTCAGAATTTTTTGAGTTACAGAAGTACGATGTTAATTCAGATCTTTACAGACTGTTCTGTTTTGGATAGATTCTATTTTTGTGGCATAGTTTGCTTATTTTGATGAATCTATGGATTGTATCGGGGGGTATGAGTCATGAAGAAGTTGGAGTACAATAGCATTATGCCAATATTAAATTTGAATCATTTTACAACAATACCTAAAGTTTAAGATTTGTTTGTTATACTAACGGATCTCACGAGGTTTCTATTGAGTTTTGTGTGCTGAAGTTTTCAAGTTTTGGGTGAGACTACGATGGAAAAAGGAATAAGGAGCGGCAAGAGCCTAAGCTTGGGGATTTCCAAGGCACCCCAAGGTAATATTCAAGGAAGACTCAAGCATCTAAGCTTGGGGATGCCCCGGAAGGCATCCCCTCTTTCGTCTACAATCTATCGGTAACTCACTTGGAGCTACATTTTTATTCATCACATGATCTGTGTTTTACTTGGAGAGTCTTGTGATATAGTTTATTTGCTTTTTAGTTTGTCACAATAATCTTTGCTGAACACACCTTTTTGAGAGGGACACAAATTATTCGTGATTTGTTAGAATACTCTATGTGCTTCACTTATATCTTTTGAGCTAGGCAGTTGCTCTAGTGCTTCACTTATATCTTTTTGAGAGTCTAATGAATAGGAATGGTAATATGCATGGGTTATGAATTGGGTCCTGATAAGATAGGTATTCAAGAGGGATATAATAAAAACTTTCATACAGATCACTGAATATGATAAGTTTGATTCCTTGCAATAGTTTTGTGATATTAAGATGGTAATATGTGGGAGGTATTAGTAGATAATTGTGGTTTAGTAATAATATTGGTGTTAAGGTTTGTGATTCCCGAAGCATGCACGTATGATCTGTCGTTATGCTAAGAAGTTGGAGCACGATTTATTCTTGATTGTCTTCCTTTGTGTGGCGGTCGGGGGCGCGTGATGGTTAACTCCTACCAACCTCCCCGCTAGGGGCATGCGTAGTAGTACTTTGCTTCGAGGGCTAATAAACTTTCGCAATAAGTATGTGAGTTCTTTATGACTAATGTGAGTCCATGGATTATACGCCCTCTCACCCTTCCATAATTTGCTAGCCTCTTTGGTACCGTGCATTGCCCTTTCTCACATCGAGAGTTGGTGCAAACTTTGTCGGTGCATCCAAACCCCGTGATATGATGCGCTCTATCACACATAAGCCTCTTTATATCTTCCTCAAAACAGCCACCATACCAACCTATCGTGGCATTTCCATAGCCATTCCGAGATATATTGCCATGCAACTTCCACCGTCCCGTTTTTTATGACACACATCGTCATTGTCATATTGCTTTGCATGATCATATAGCTGACATGGTATTTGTGGCTCAGCCACCGTTTATCATTTTTATACATGTTACGCTAGCATAATTGCACATCCTGGTACACTGCCAGAGGCATTCATATCGAGTCATATTTTTGTTCTAGTATCGAGTTGTAATATTGAGTTGTAAGTAAATAAAAGTGTGATGATCATCATTATTAGAGCATTGTCCTAGTGAGGAATGGATGATGGAGACCATGATTCCCCCACAAGTCGGGATGAGACTTCGGACGAAAAAAAAGAAAAAAAAGAGAGGCCAAAAAGAGCCACGAAAAAAATATAAAAAAATGAGATAAAAAGAGAGAAGGGGCAATGTTACAATCCTTTTTCCACACTTGTTCTTCAGAGTAGCACCATGTTTTTCATATAGAGAGTCTCCTATTTTTTCACTTTCATATACTAGTGGGAATTTTTCATTATAGAACTTGGCTTGTATATTCTGATGACGGGCTTCATCAAACACCCACTTAGTTTTCATGTTGAGCTTTCATACACTTATAGCTCTTAGCGCATCCGTTGCATGGCAATCCCTACTCCTCGCATTGACATCAATTGATGGGCACCTCCATAGCGCGTTGATTAGCCTCGTTGATGTGAGACTATCTTTTATTTTTGACTTCTCCATATTGATCTCTACCACCACACTCTATTTCACCCATAGTGCTATATCCATGGCTTGCGCTCATGTATTGCGTGGGGGTTGAAAAAGCTGAAGCGCGTTAAAAAGTATGAACCAGTTGCTTGGCTAAAACCGGGGTTGTTCATGATAAATATTTTGTGTTAAGAAGATGGGGCATGGCAGGATTATATGATTTTGTAGGGATAACGTTCTTTAGCATTTTTATTTTGAAAGTGTGGCACCCCGGTTCAGAGGACCGGTTTACCTTGTGTTCCCAACCCAGAGATCATGTCTTCTGGAAACACACAACAGCTTGGAACAGAACAGAACAGATCTTTTATTGATATGGCACAAGTACAAGCTTGGATGTTACATAGCATAGTGAGGCCAGGAGCACTACTCGTGCTATGACAGTATCTACATTATTTATGAAACATCTCAAGGGCCTCAATACTAGTGGGAGATACTACAGCGTAGCGGAACATCGGGTGAGGCACTCCATCCCAAAGGGACACTGCTGGGACACGACCTAGTTTGCGTAGCACGAACCATCAGGATCTCTGTCCTCGGCTTCTCCTGCATCTGGCATGATACGCCAGGTGAGTACTTGCAATGTACTCGCAAGCTCACGGCAACCAAAACAGTGCGGCAGACAACAGTATGGCAGTGACTAGGATAAATGCTCAGGAAACAGTCATGCATTAGGATGCTCAGCTTACTGTTGCGATTAACCAATTTACTCTCCTCCGGGTCTGTATCATGACCCCCGGAGCAGTCATGACTCATAGATCATATCTGGGCTCAAGATGAGTTCTACCATCATTACTGTTGACCATACAGTGTGACCTAGTGCGGACTGTGTCCATTACCATGGACGCGGCTATTCGAATAGATTCTTACACTCCGCAGAGGTTGCGCACTTTACCCAGACCATGGACATTCGTCCAACGAAACTCGCCTAACCTGTGACTCTTCTATCGTACCACCGACAATCATCCCCCTTCCAGGTCATGCCCTGGGTGGCCCCTGTGTCACTCCTGACACCTGCCATCATCATGGCCAACTAAACTGTCCCAAACGGGGACGCCATCAAATAACTTAACTTGGGCTCACAAGATTATCGTCGTCTACCTGATCAGGGTAGCACGCACGCATAATGTTCCCTCTTTGGTGGTACCGGTAAAAGAGCACGAGGTTAGACCAAGTCAAGGCCGTCCCATACCGACAGATGTGGCTGCACAGGTAAGTCCGGGTCGGTGGCACTTGATCCACAATCAAATTTAGGTTAAGTAAATAGACTAACATGGCAGAGGTTTACGCAAAACATCAAGCAATATGAATTATGGCATGTCTGTATTGGATTAATTTAATGCAAAAGAATTTAACATAGAGCCAATACTATTGCAATGCCTTATGCAATGGATGATGTGGCTTGCCTTGCTCAAATGGGGTGTCAACAAACTCTTGGTCTTCAACACCAAGGCAATTTCCTTCTGAAAATATTTTTAAATGGCAAAAGAAAATGTCACATAAAGTATTTCTGTTGGCCAAAAATTCTGCACATATTGGAAAAATACCAAATTTTAACACAAAATAAAGGGGCTCAAGACAAAACTGTTGCAGAAAGTTTCAATTGATTTGGACTTGTGGTTTAAAAGTAGTGACTGGTCAAAGTTTCTGGTCAAAACTCTGAATAAAACCAGAAAATCAGAAAACCTGGGAGGGCCACGTCGAAGGCATAAAACGCCAGGGCGCCTCCACTTATACCGCTTCAGGCGCGGGAGAGAGAGGCTGACAGGTGGGGCCTCGGCTGGATTTAAAAAGATAGGGAGAGAGAAACAGAGGTGGGCCAGCTCTCCGGCGGTGGTTCTCCGGCGTAGGGACAAGGGCGGGGCTGGGAAGCGACGCAGATGGATCAGGCAGTCGATGACGGTTCCCCCTGTACTCGTAGCTCCTCCGGGGGTGGTCGGACAACGTCGCCCCCTTCCTCTCCGGTGGCGGCTGGCTTCGGTGGTCGTCGGAAATGGCGATTCCGGCAGCGCCTCGGCCAGGAAAGGGGTCGGGGAGCACCAGGGGAATGCCCTGAGCTCAGGGGAGCGGTCGTGCAAGGCTGGGGTTGGTCGGAGCTAGCTGGCGTAACAGAGGGATCGAGCGGCAGAGCTTCAGCCGGAGCTGAGGGAGACGAGCTCCCGGCCCACAACGGGGCGCTCTAGAGATGATTGGGTGGAGGTGGAGTAGGGTGGTGAGGAGAGGCCGGCCGGGGCCTTTTATAGGCGGCCGGAGGGTGCCCGAGCCGATCGGTGCCGTGGAGAAGATGCCGGAGCAAGGACGGCGAGCTGGCCATCGTGGAGCGGGGTGAGGTGATGGAGGAGAGCAGAGGAGTTAATGGGATCCGACGGCTCGGCGAGGGGAAGACGACAGCCAGCACAGCCACAGTGGCCGCACGAGCGTAACAGTGGCGGCGCTCGGTGTCGTCTGGTGAGCGCGCCACCGGCGAGGAGGAAGGCACTGGAGGGTCCTGGTGGACGGCGGCGACGATGTCAGCACGACCAGACAAGGGGAGACAGCGAGGGACGGCCGGAGTGGTCGCGTCCGAGGTGTCTGGGCGCGCAGAGCGCGCCTGTGGCTTACCAGCTTCGTGATCACCATGGGTGCTGGCACCTGGAGGCCATGCAAGGCTGCCAAACCTTGTCTAGTGTGTCGACCTGAGCTCAAATAGTGGGTCTAGGGCAAGGGTAGGGCTAGGAGTAGCTCAGGCTGCTCAAGTTCATCCAGAACAGGTGCTGGATAGGAACTTGGGAGGGTTCCAGAGAAGGGATGAGCTGGGGATTGAGCCAAAAGAGTTGTCTAGGAGATTCCGGGTTGGAAGGAGTACATGCTGGGGAAGTTTCAGGAATTTTTGCAAAGTTTTGAGCATGGTTCATGTACAAACCATATTCTGGTCCAGAAACTTGTTGAAGATGATGCACTCGCATGGATAGTCAGCTTGAGGTGAAATTTGGTATTTGGGGGTTATTTGGTGGTGGCAAGATGCTATAAAAATTTCAGAGCCAATGGACACTTCTAGCTGCTACTTCCTTCACAAGGGTTTGAAATGACCAGAGGCTAAAAAGAATTATCTTGCTGAAAAATTGAACTGGGCTAAGAGACGTTTTTGGATATTGTGGAAAGATATGGCTCCTAGTATTTTAGGAATTAATTTGGGAATTTTCTGAGTCATGGAAGTATAGGTTGCTTCACAACCTACCATAAGTGATGAATATTCCTTTTTCAGGAAAAGGAATAATTATAAATATTAGGGAGTAGGATTTGGATCAGTGGGTGTGAGACAAGATATGGGCAATGTATTGAGGGTATTGGATCAATTAAAAAGAAATTCAAAGAACCCCCAAGTCCAAAGTCAATGAGCTAGTTTGAAATCCAGTCAAAAAGCAAATAAGACCGGAGAAATGTTTGCAAAGAAAAAGTTGCCAAAACCAGGGTGTCACAAACCTACCCCCCTTAGGATGAATCTCGTCCTCGAGATTCAGTTGCTCAGGGAACAAATACGGATATGCTGACTTTAGGAAATCTTCTCTTTCCCTGGTAGCTTCTTCCTCAGTATGGTGATCCCACAGTACCTTGTAGAATTTGATCACTTTACTCCTAGTGGTTCTTTCCATTTCATCCAAGATTCTGACAGGCTTTTCCTCATATGTCAAATCCCTGGTTAATTCTAGTTCACTCATATCTGCCTATTTGATCAGAGGTGCAATGCTCTTTCTTAGCTGTGATATGTGAAAGACATCATGAACGTCAGATAATTCTGGCGGTAGCTCTAACTGATAGGCTACTCTGCCTCTTTTAGCAATCACTGGAAAGGGGCCAATATATCTGGGCGCAAGTTTTCCTTGAGTATGAAACCTTTTGATCCCTTTCATGGGGGTTACTCAGAGGTAGGCATATTCTCCGGGCTCAAAAGTTACTTCTCGGTGTTTAGGGTCATGGTAACTCTTTTGATGGGATTTAGCTGCTCGAAGGCGCTCTTGAATTTCCTTAACTTGCTTCTCAGCCTTGAGCATCAAATCCGTGCCAAAGATACGGTTGTCTCCCGTTTGTGACCAATTTAAGGGGGTGCGGCATTTACGCCCATAGAGTGCTTCAAATGGTGACATTTTGAGGCTTGCCTGATAACTGTTGTTGTAGGAAAATTCCGCATAGGGAAGACTA
Organism: Elymus sibiricus; assembly: GCA_039707655.1. Classification (NCBI taxonomy): domain Eukaryota; kingdom Viridiplantae; phylum Streptophyta; class Magnoliopsida; order Poales; family Poaceae; genus Elymus; species Elymus sibiricus. Next base: position 315,860,739 of record CM077676.1, read on the forward strand.
TTCTCCCACTTAGGTCCATTGGTGAGGGCACAAGACCGAAGCATATCTTCCAATATTTGGTTCACTCGTTCGGTCTGCCTGTCTGTCTGTGGATGATATGCCGTTCTATGCTTTAACACGGTTCCTAGAGCTTGGTGCAAACGTAGCCAGAATGCTGAAGTAAACAAGGACCCTCTATCTGATGTGATGGGCTTGGGTACTCCATGAAGGCTGACGATCCGGGACATATAGAGCTGCGCAAGCTGGTCAGCCCTGAAAGTGGTCTTTACCGGAATAAAATGAGCCACTTTGGTGAGTATATCCACGATGACCTAGATGGCGTCATGGCCTCTCGTTGACTTGGGTAGCCCAACAATAAAGTCCATGCATATGTCATCCCATTTCCACTGGGGAACCTATAAGGGTTGCAATAATCCAGCTGGCTTCTGGTGCTCAGCCTTAACCTTATTGTATACATCACAACATGCAACTTAGTAGGCGATGTCTTTTCGCATTCCTGGCCACCAGAAAGTTTCCTTTAGGTCCTGGTACATTTTTGTTCCTCCCGGGTGAATGGAATATGCGGATTCATGTGCCTCTCATAATATTTGCTGTCTCAGGTTTTCTTGATCAGGTACGCATATTCGGTTGTCAAACCATAATGTTCCCTGATCGTCAACACGGAATGACTTGGCCTTTCCTTGTTGTATGTTTTCCTTGATCTCCTGTACGCTCTTATCCGCTTTCTGAGCTTCTTTGATTTCCCCCATAAGTGTTGGAGTGATTTCCAATGTATCCGGGTCAATCGGACCACAAAGTGCCAAGTTAAGCTTGGCAAACTCTTCCGGTAACCCTGGATGGATACGCTCGGTTATTGCATTTACTGTACCTGGTTTCCTACTGGGGCATCTGCGACCACATTGGCTTTTCCCGGATGATAATTGCTCCCGAGGTTATAGTCCTTGACCATTTCGAGCCATCTCCTCTGCCTGAGGTTGAGATCGGGTTGTGTGAAAATATACTTGAGACTCATATGGTCCGTGTATATCTCACATCGCTGCCCAATGAGATAATGCCTCCAAATTTTTAAGGTGTGAACCACGGCTGCTAGTTTTAGGTCATGGGTGGGGTAATTCTCTTCATGGGGTCGTAGCTGTCTGGATGCATATGCTACAACCTTTCCTTCCTGCATTAATACGCAGCCAATTCCACGCCTGGAAGCATCACAGTATATGTCAAAGCTCCTGTGGATATCCGGAAGAATTAGGACGGGGGCCGTGGTTAGCCTCGTCTTTAGCTCCATAAAGCTGCTATCACATTCCTCCGTCCAGACAAACTTGTGATTCTTTTTCAGCAGTGTTGTTAGTGGCTTGGCTATCTTAGAGAAGCCTTCAATGAAACGACGGTAGTAACCTGCCAATCCCAGGAAACCGCGGACTTCTATTACCATAGCTGGTGTCTTCCAGTTTAATACAGCAGTCACCTTGCTGGGTTCGACGGCCACACCCTGTTCTGACAGAACATGCCCCAGAAATCCCACCTCTCTTAGCCAAAATTCACACTTGCTGAACTTGGCATACAAGCGGTGGGTCCTTAGTCTTTCCAGGACAGCACGGAGGTGTTGTTTGTGCTCCTCTTCATTTTTGGAGTATATAAGGATATCATCGATGAACACTACCACAAACTTGTCCAGGAAGTCCATGAATACCTTGTTCATCATGCTCATGAAGTAAGCTGGAGCATTGGTCAGCCTGAACGGCATAACTGTAAACTCATACAGACCATATCGTGTGGTGAAGGCTGTCTTGGGGATATCCTCTTTCCTAACTTTTAGCTGGTGATACCCCGTTCGGAGGTCAATCTTGGAAAATATCCGAGCCCCGTTTAATTGGTCGAACAAATCATCAATGCGGGGAAGCGGATACTTATTTTTAATAGTGACCTCATTCAGCGGGCAATAGTCCACGCACATTCGTAGACTGCCATCCTTCTTCTTAAGAAAGAGTAGGGGTGAGATCCCCATGGCGAAATGCTTGGCCGAATATACCCCTTCTGTAGCAATTCATCCAACTGTTTCTTCAATTACACTAGCTCTGTGGATGGCATGTGGTAGTACTTCTTGTATATTGGAGCGGTTCCGGGAATAACATCAATAGCACACTCCAGTTCCCGGTCGGGTGGCATTCCTGGTAGTTCCTCAGGGAACACATCTGGAAATTCACTGACTACCGGAATCAAGTTCATATCTGTAGCGGTGGTCTTGAATGCCATTCCTTTCTTTGGTAGCATTCTGCTGGCGATGAACTGAGCTTGTTGGCCTGTCGGGTTAACTAATGTTACTATCCTGGTTGCACAATTGATGCAGACTTGATGTTGTGTTAACCAATCCATCCCCAGTATTATATCCAATCCGGGGGATTCAATGGCGATAAGGGTGGCTGGAAACCTAACTCCATTTATCAAGATTTTCAGGTCCTTGTATATGACATTCATTCTGAGCATGGAGCCAGGGGATTGTACCACCATGATTTTGTCCAAAAGAAAAAGGGAAAAATTGTGTATGGTGGCAAAACTTTGCGAGATAAATGAATGGGAAGCCCCGGAATCAAACAAAATTACTGCAGGTATGTCATTAATAGGGAACATACCGAGGACCACGTCTGGTGCTTCGCGGGCTTCCTCAGCGGAGATATGGTGGACTTGGCCGTGACGGAAGTCCCGGTTGAGGCGGCGTCCAATATTGTTGACTTGTGGCTTGAAGTCGGACTGTGGCTTCCCGGCCCTTGTGGGGCATTGCTTGGAATAATGCCCGCCTTGTCCACAAGTGAAGCATGTGTTGTTGCGTTGACAGTCCTCTAGTACTGGCTGCTTGCATAGGTCTTGTCCTGGTTGCCTGACTTGTTATTATTATTATTGCCGCTGTTCCAGGTGGGCTTGTACTCGGGCTGGATCGGTTGCCAGATATGTGGCTTCTGTGTGAACTGCTCGCGGGTGTCCTTCTTGGGTTCAAACTTACGCTTGCGGTCATCATATCCGGACTTATGCTCCCATTCAGCTATGAAAGCTTTGTTTAGTAGAGTCTGAAAGTCCGGAAAATCCAGCATGCAAAGTATGCAACGGATGGCATGGTTGAGTCCTCCTAGGAATCGGTCTATCTTCCTCTCTTCTGTAGACACGTCGTGGGCAGAATACCATGCCAAATTATTACACTTGTTAAGATACTCGCCTACCGTCATGTTTCCTTGAGTAAGAGCAAGGAATTCCCTTTGCTTCACCTTCATTATGCCAGTGGGAATGTGGTACCTGCGGAACACCTCCTTGAATTTCTCCCAAGAAAAGTTTTCCTCCGAAGGCCACAGTATTTTTGCATTATCCCACCAGATGGCTACCGGCCCTTCCAGGTAATGAGTAACAAAAGGAACATTGTCAAGCTCATCACAACGGGCTATCTCTAGCTTATTTTCCATAGTCCTCAACCAGTCATCAGCCTCCATCGGATCAATAGCTTGACTGAAACTAGGTGGCTTGGTACGCTGGAAGTCAGACAGCTTGGAGTGCGTCCCATTGTTCTGATTCTGTCCTACCACTGTTTGCATACTCCTCAAAAATTCCATGAGATCCTGATTTCTTTTCTCTTCAAACATCCTCATAATCTGGTTAGTGGTCGGTGGTTGTGGTGGTGGAGGTGGCAGATCTTCTGGTGGTTGTCCTGCTTGTCTGGCGGATCGACGAACCGGAGTTCCATTTCCGCCTTGATTACTACACCTCTTCATCCTATATCCGTTCCCATTGCAAAATACCAACTTGATGAGCGACATCCATAAGGGAAATACAACAATGTGACACCAAGAAAACAAAATCAAAGAAAAATGAAATGAGCAACATAATTATACAAGGCAACCCAACATCATACATGGCAAACTAGTAGGGGATATCATGGCTAGTACTGCTCATACGATAGTTGACATATGCAAAGATGCTATGATGCACACACGTGCTAAAACCCAAACATCCACTCTAGTCATGCAGATGACACAGACACTGGCAGACTAAAGACTCCTCGCCATCAGATTCCGCCTCGGAATCGGAGCTGATGATGTGGATCACGTCCTCCGGAACAAAGGAGACACGATGACGCTGACGGGAAGGCTCTCCCTCTGAAGGAGAAGAACCTCGATGCCTCAGCATCGGAGCAGCTGGAGTGGCTAGCAGCGAGGTCCACTCAGCTGGAGACTCACGCCGGATACCATACGAAGTGCTTGGCAGTCCGAACAAGCTAGAAGGAATCTCAGGCATGCGCGAAGGTGGAATAGGTGGTGTAAACATAGGTGAGAATACAGGAAGAGGAGGAGACTGTGTTGCAGCAGCACCTGCAAGTGCCCCTCGGGCGTGAGACAACTCCTCAGCCAGGGAAGTGACCAAACGGTAACTGGCGTTCAGGTAACGGGATAAAACACCAGTCACCCGATCACTCGCCGGATCAACAGGCGCAAAAAGAACTCGCCGTGTCGTAGGCGACAGGGTGGGGTAGTGAAAGAAACCTAGGTGTGTCTGCATCTCGACCTCATGAAAGCGCAAGTCAATGAGAGCCTCCATAGCAGCAAACTGAAACGCTAGATCGGGAGTAGATGCAGTTCTGCCCTTGGAAGAGCAGGAATAGCTGCCGATCTCTGAACTCGTGGTAAGGAAGGCCTCAGCGTGGTACTCGTACACCGAACCTGCAAGCTGCTCCCGGAACACCTGATACACTGGGTCTTCTCCCTTGGGGTAGAGTCGATGCCAGACGCTACGGAGTAGAACTGGAAAACTGAACGGTGCCGGCTCATAGTTGTAGTGGTACGGAACAGGTGCCATCTACACTCATAAGGCCAACGGATAGCGAAACAAAAGAATCTAGATGCATGCTATGCAACAAGCAAATGCAACAAGCAAAGCACACACCAAATCTCTAAACTTATCGGAACTCTAGCACGAGGTTAACTAGGGTGTCCTATAGTCAGCATGGCTCTGATACCAAGCGTTGTGGCACCCTGGCTCAAAGGACCGGTTTAGCTTGTGTTCCCAACCCAGAGATCATGTCTTCTGGAAACACACAACAACTTGGAACAGAACAGAACTGATCTTTTATTGATATGATACAAGTACAAGCTTGGATGTTACATAGCATAGTGCCAGGAGCAATACTCGTGCTATGACAGTATCTACATTATTTATGAAACATCTCAAGGGCCTCAATACTAGTGGGAGATACTACAGCGTAGCGGAACATCGGGTGAGGCACTCCATCCCAAAGGGACACTGCTGGGACATGACCTAGTTAGCGTAGCACGAACCATCCGGATCTCTGTCCTCGGCTTCTCATGCATCTGGCATGATACGCCAGGTGAGTACTTAGAATGTACTCGCAAGCTCACAACAACCAAAACAGTGTGGCAGACAACAGTATGGCAGTGACTACGATAAATGCTCAGGAAACAGTCATGCATTAGGATGCTCAGCTTACTGTTGCGATTAACCAATTTACTCTCCTCCGGGTCTGTATCATGACCCCCGGAGCACTCATGACTCATAGATCATATCTGGGCTCAAGATGAGTTCTACCATCATTATTGTTGACCATACAGTGTGACCTAGTGCGGACAGTGTCCATTACCGTGGACGCGGCTATTCTAATAGATTCTTACACTCCGCAGAGGTTGCGCACTTTACCCACACCATGGACATTTGTCCAACGAAACTCGCCTAACCTGTGACTCTTCTATCGTACCACTGACAATCATCCCCCTTTCGGGTCATGCCTTGGGTGGCCCCTGTGTCACTCCTGACACCTGCCACCATCGTGGCCAACTAAACTGTCCCAAACGGGGACGCCGGCAAATAACTTAACTTGGGCTCACAAGATTATTGTTGTCTACCTCATCAAGGTTGCATGCATGCATAACCTTCCCTCTTTGGTGGTACCGGTAAAAGAGCACGAGGTTGGACCAAGTCAAGGCCGTCCCATACCGGCAGATGTGGCTGCACGGGTAAGTCCGGGTCGGTGGCACTTGATTCACAATCAAATTTAGGTTAAGTAAATGGACTAACATGGCAGAGGTTTACGCAAGACATCAAGCAATATGAATTATGGCATGTCTGTATTGGATTAATTTAATGCAAAAGAATTTAACATAGAGCCAATACTATTGCAATGCCTTATGCAATGGATGATGTGGCTTGCCTTGCTCAAATGGGGTGTCAACAAACTCCTGGTCTTCAACACCAAGGCAATTTCCTTCTGAAAATATTTTTAAATGGAAAAAGAAAATGTCACAAAAAGCATTTCTGTTGACCAAAAATTCTGTACATACTGGTAAAATACCAAATTTTAACACAAAATAAAGGGGCTCAAGACAAAACTGTTGCAAAAAGTTTCAATTGATTTGGACTTGTGGTTTAAAAGTAGTGTCTAGTCAAAGTTTCTTGTCAAAACTCTGAATAAAACCAGAAAATTAGAAAACCTGGGAGGGCCACGTCGAAGGCGTAAAACGCCAGGGCGCCTCCACTTATACCGCTTCGGGCGCAGGAGAGAGAGGCTGATAGGTGGGCTCGGCTGGATTTAAATTGAGAGGGAGAGAGAAACTGAGGTGGTGCGGCTCACCGGTAGTGGTTCTCTGGCGTAGGGACAGCGGCGGGGCTGGGAAGCGACGGAGATGGATCGGGCAGTCGATGGCGGTTCCCCCTGTACCCGTAGCTCCTCCGGAGGTGGTCGAACGACGTCGCCCCCTTCCTCTCCGGCGATGGCTAGCTTCGGTGGTCGTCGGAAACGGCGATTCCGGCAGCGCCTCGGCCAGGAAAGGGGTCGGGGAGCACTAGGGGAATGCCCTGATCTCAGGGGAGCGGTCGTGCAGGGCTGGGGTTGGTCGGAGCTAGCTAGCATAGCAGAGGGATTGGGCGGCAGAGCTTCAGCCAGAGCTGAGGGAGACGAGCTCCCGGCCCTCAATGAGGTGCTCTAGAGATGATTGGGTGGAGGTGGAGTGGGGTGGTGAGGTGAGGAGAGGCCGGTCGGGGCCTTTTATAGGCGGGCGGAGGGTGCCCGAGCCGATCGGCGCCATGGAGAAGCTGCTGGAGCAAGGACGGCGAGCTGGCCGTCGTGGAGCGGGGCGAGGTGATGGAGGAGAGCAGAGGAGTTAATGGGATGTGACGGCTCGGCGAGGGGAAGACGACAGCCGCGCAACCACAATGGCCGCACGGGCGTAACAGTGGCGGCGCTCGGTGTCGTCCGGCGAGCGCACCACCGGCGAGGAGGAAGGCACTGGAGGGTCCAGGTGGACAGCAGCGACGATGTCGGCATGACCAGAAAAGGGGAGACAGCGAGGGACGGCCGGAGTGGTTGCATCCGAGGCGTCTGGGCACGCAGAGCGCGCCTCTCGCTTACCAGCTTTGTGGTCACCACGGGTGCTGGCAGCTGGAGGCCACGCAAGCCTGCCAAACCTTGTCTAGTGTGTCGTCTTGAGCTCAAATAGTGAGTCTAGGGCAAGGGTAGGGCTAGGAGTAGCTCAGGCTACTCGAGTTCATCCAGAACAGGTGCTGGATAGGAACTTGGGAGGGTTCCAGAGAAGAGATGAGTTGGGGATTGAGCCAAAAGAGTTGTCTAGGAGATTCAGGGTTGGAAGGAGTACATGGTCGGGAAGTTTCAGGAATTTTCGCAAAGTTTTGAGCATGGTTCATGTACAAACCATATTCTGGTCCAGAAACTTGTTGAAGATGATGCACTCACATGGATGGTCTCCTTGAGGTCAAATTTGGTATTTGGGGGTTATTTGGTGGTGGCAAGATGCTATAAAAATTTCAGAGCCAATGGACACTTCTAGCTGGTACTTCCTTCACAAGGGTTTGAAATGACCAGAGGCTAAAAAGAATTATCTTGCTAAAAAATTGAACAGGGCTAAGAGCTGTGTTTTGGATATTGTGGAAAGATATGGCTCCAAGTATTTTAGGAATTAATATGGGAATTTTCTGAGTCATGGAAGTATAGGTTGCTTCACAACCTACCATAAGTGATGAATATTCCTTTTTTAGGAAAAGGAATAATTATAAATATTAGGGAGTAGGATTTGGATCAGTGGGTGTGAGACAAGATATGGGCAAAGTATTGAGGGTATTGGATCACTTAAAAAGAAATTCAAAGAACCCCCAAGTCCAAAGTCAGTGAGCTAGTTTGAAATCCATTCAAAAAGCAAATAAAACCGGAGAAATGTTTGCAAAGAAAAAGTTGCCAAAACCAGGGTGTCACAGAAAGACATGATTGTTTATTAGTATGACTGAGTATTGATGTCTTTATATCAAATTATAGGCTATTGCTTTGAATCATTCGGATCTTATTATTCATACCGTAAGAGAAAGATTACATGATGAAACATTATAGGTAGCATTCCACATCAAAAATTCTTTTTTTATCATTTACCTACTCGAGGACGAGCAAGAATTAAGCTTGGGGATGCTTGATACGTCTCCAACGTATCTATAATTTTTTATTGTTCCATGCTATTATAGTATTAATCTTGGATGTTTTATATGCAATTATTTGCCAATATATATCATTTTCTAGGACTAACCTATTAACCCAGTGCCCAGCGCCAGTTGCTGTTTTCTGCTTGTTTTTGCCTTTTCAGAAAATCATTATCAAAAAGTGTCCAAACGAGAAAAAAACTTTGGATTAATTTTTTCTGGACCAGAAGAGATCCACGAAGCTTCGGGAGAAGACCAGAAGAGCCACGAGGAGGTGACAAGCCTGGAGGGCGCGCCCCCAGGCTTGTGGGCCCCTCGTGGAACCTCCTGACCTAATTCCAGCATTATCAATTCTAAAATATTCCCAATATACCAGAAAGACAGAAGAGAAAACCTTTCCGCCGCCGCAAGCCTCTGTTCTTCTGCGATCCCATCTGGAGGCCTTTTCCGGTACTCTGACGGAGGGGGAATCGATCACGGAGGGCTTCTTCATCAACCTTGCTGCCCTTCTAATGATGTGTGAGTAGTTTACCACAGACCTACGGGTCCATAGCTAGTAGCTAGATGGCTTCTTCTCTCTCTTTGATCTTCAATACCATGTTCACCTCGATGTTCTTGGAGTTCTATCCGATGTAATCTTCTTTTGCGGTGTGTTTGTTGGGATCCGATGAATTGTGAGTTTATGATCAGATTATTCATGAGAAATATTTGAGTCTTCTCTGAACTCTTTTATGCATGATTATTATAGCTTTGTATTTCTCTCCGATTTATCGATTTGGTTTGGCCTACTAGATTGATTTGTCTTGCAATGGGAGATGTGCTTTATGATGGGTTCAATCTTGCGGTGCTCAATCCCAGTGACAGAAGGGGACATGACACATATTTATATTGTTGCCATTAAGGATAAAAAGATGGGGTTTAATCATATTTCTTGAGTTTACTTTGTCTACATCATGTCATCTTGCTTAAGGTGTTACTCTGTTTCATACTTAATACCCTATATGCATGCTGGATAGCGGTCGATGGGTGGAGTAATAGTAGTAGATGCAGGCAGGAGTCGGTCTACTTGTCTCAGACGTGATGCCTATATACATGATCATTGCCATGAATCCATCATAATTATTTGCTTTTCTATCAATTGCCCAACAGTAATTTGTTTACCCACCGTATGCTATGTGTTCGAGAGAGAAGCCTCTTGTGAAAACTATGGCCCCCAGTTCTACTTTATCATATATAAAAAACATAAAAATACCTTGCTGCAATTTATTTACTTTTATTTTAATTAGTATTTTAGTTTATCTATTTACCTCTATAAGATTTAATCCTTGCAAATAACCGCTAAGAGGATTGACAACCCTCTTATTTGCATTGGGTGCAAGTGTTTGCTCTTGTGTGTGCAGGTGCGCTTAACGGAATTTTGCTTGGTTCTCCTACTGGATTGATAACCTTGGTTCTTAACTGAGGGAAATACTTATCTCTACTATACTGCATCATCCTCTCCTCTTCGGGGAAATACCAACGCAGTCTACAAGTAGCATAGTTCATAATTGATAAGGTGACTTTCACAAATATTTATTAAGAAGTAACTGTGTGCATTGTTGTTGTTAATCTCACATGTTTTTTCTTGTCTGATCGTGTGTGCAGTAGAGTTTCATCGCACACGTACTGATCTGAGAAACGTGTCTGATCTTGACGTTTATCACAGACGTTTTGCTTTCGCAAACCGTGTGCAGTGTAATGGCATGCAGATGATAATTTATCCCTAATTTAATCCCTGCATTTAAAATTAATTTTAAATTGAGATAGATTTTCAATATGAAAGTAGGAAATCACTTATTTCATATCGAACCATGTTTATTAGAAATACAAGTTCAAGGACGAATGAATAATTCAATGCACAGGTACATATGCTAAAGAACTAGAGAAGCAGCAAGGAGAGAATGATGAACCACAGTTGTACTAAAGACTGTAAAGAGAGAGGTGGAAGACATTCTGGTTGCTGGAGAAGGTGAAGTGGAATTCCCATATTGTGCCCTCCTCCGTGCCTAATGCGTGCACGACTCTGAGAAACCCCTTGTGATGGCCCCCCGCCCACCTTTCACTGTCTTCATTAGGACTTCTCGATGCTCATTGTAGTCTGAATGAAATACTTTAACCTTCATTGCATGTCCACCAATCATGTACTTTGTGAGGTAATCTTGAGTAAACTGCTTTGGGAACCACTGCAAACGAAAAAGATTCAGACATTGTTGTCTAACAACTCATTATGGGCAGTAAGAAGAGAAGGCTACAGAGTTCGTAGTTACCATCCTACAACTCACTGTTGTGTTGGATAGAGCATAGACAAATAATTTAATTACCATCGGTTGTATCTTTTTGCTAATAATTCTTATCAGTTTCCTCGCTTGATGCTGGTTCATGAATATCTCATTGCCCCATACGCAAAAAGGGTCGAGGCGTGGATCTTTGCCTAGGACATATGTACCTACAAGCGACAAGTCAATATTAGAAGCTAAAAAGTGTCCAGCCGTGGATTTGTATGCACTACATTATGGAACGGAGGCACTATAAGCCGAGGGATGAAACTAACCTCGGTGGCAAATGCTGGCCACTCCCGTTGTTGTCCTGCGTAAGTACATGGAAAGGCGTGATAAGCACTACAGGCTTAACATCAACCAAATATAGCCATGGTAAACAACAACATCTCAAAATGACAGCTTGAATGTGTTGGTTTCAGCATGATGTTAAATCAGTTAAAAAATGGAAGGGAATGTTAAGTACAACAGGCTTAACAGGGACCAAATATTGTAATTCAAACAGGTACTATTGAAGATGAATAGAACATAGCTCATGCTTAAACATCACACTGCATAAATTTGTAAAATTGGAATAAAGGGCATGTGTTAACTTCACCAGGCATAACAGGAACCAAATATAGCCGTTCAAACTGGTATTGACGAAATCGAACTGCACGGTTCATACTTGCACATAATGCACATCACATTGTGAATAACTGAAATAAACAAGGCATATATGCTCACTATAACAACCTAATATAGCCATTGAAAACTGGACAGAGGCTCACTACAACCAATGTAACAAGCAAATACAGATAAACAAGGCACCTGCTTGAAAACTGGACAAAGGATCACTACAACCAACCTAGCTAACAAGAAAATACAGATAAACAAGGCATCTGCTTGAAAACTGGACAAAGGCTCACTGGAACCAACCTAACAAGCAAATACAGATAAACAAGGCATCTACTTGAAAACTGGACAAATGCTCACTGCAACCAACCTAACAACCAAATACAGATAAACAGGGCATCTGCTTGAAAACTGGGCAAATGCTTACTGCAACCAACCTAACAACCAAATACAGATAAACAAGGCATCTACTCACTATAAACAACCAAATATAGCCATTCGTGAAATTGAAGTGGATAATTCATACTTAAACATCAGATAGCCCTATTGAACATTACATTTTTGCAAAACTGAAATAATTAAACATGGCACAGTTAAAACATCGCATGGCAAAAGCTACTACAACAATGGGTATGAGTTGGCTAGCTAGAAAAAGTAAGATTTGCTTATAGGATATTGCCTCACTTGTCATGGACGGGATCCTTCCACTTGGAAGAGCATAGACCCAGGGTGCGATCCCTGATGTCGCAGATGGGCTGTCTCACCTTGGAAGAGCCATAGTGGGTGACCTTCGCGCGGTCGTGGTCGATGAGATCTGACATGGCAGCTGAGGATCCCAAGCCACCGCTGTGGAATGTGTCCTTCAGAAATGACATAATGGTCTTGATGGCGTACAAGGATCGCAAATCCTTCACCGCGAGGTGGAGGAGATCAGCGGCGGGGCCTTCGAAGAGATCGACGGTGGTTGAACCAGAGGCTTCGGGGATGGACCACTTAACCTGTGACATGGCCCGCGTGAAGCCTTCACTGTCGATGAGCTTGATGTCGTAGCCGGCTGTCCTGAGATTCAGTATTATGTGAGCCCGCTGATGTGAAGCCTTCACCATGGCGACGTAGTCAACGTCTTCGCCGGCTTCCGCGGTGAGGTGTTCCTCCGGGATCGACAGGTCAGCACGAACGGCGGCCACCCCGACATCGTCCGGCGGAGAGGCCATGATAGACCTCCTTTTGGCCGTACGCTCCTCGGGCTCCCCGGGATATGTGGTCAGGCTTAGGCTGCAACTCTCTGTAGTAGGGGATGAGGATCTGGGGGGAGGGACACCGCATGCCTCATCTAAAAACTCAGGGCGGCGAGGGTATGGGAATCGGTGGGTAATCTGAACTTATCTAAGCTAGGAGGCACGGGCAGACCGGCATGGGTGGGTGGCGGCGGCGGCGGAGGCTTCGGCGGTGGCGGTGAGCTAGGGTTCGAGCGGGGGGGTGTATACTGTGGAGGGGGGCGGGGTTAGGGCGGGTGGTGTTTGAGAATATGCCGTGGCTACTGAAAATTTTAGTAATGGTGGGTGGAGTCTAGGATCTGCGTCCAAGAAACTTCTCCAAGAACTCAGGATTCGAACTCTGGGGGACTTTGCTTGGCAACCTACGACACGATGGCAGCTACGGCGGAATTGCGACGGGCTCACTGGCTCTCACCAGATACAAAGGGGACGCGCGAGCTACCCAGGTTCGGCCCACCGTGCGGCGTAATACCCTACTCCTGCCTGTGTTGGATTGCTCTGTAATGGAGAGCTTGTGGCTCGAGGTACATGAGGTGTGGGGGAGAATGAGTCGATCCCCTTACATGGAACTGGCCCTGCCCCTTTTGTAGTGCCTTGGTCCTCTTCCCCGAAAATATGAGCGGGAAAGGGTGGCCACAGAGCGGCAACTCAAAGGGAGACAGACGTGTAGGTCTATCCTGACTAAAGGCAGTCTCCTCCTGATAAAGCAGTCTTCGTGACGCGCTGGTGGGCTTGGTGATGACCTTTGTCCTGCCGCGCCGATCCGTCCTAATCTTCTATCACCAAAGAGGAAAAGCTTTGGGACTTGCTTTGGAGGAGGCACACGCCACTGCTCCCTTATCACCAGAATGGAAGCTGGGCTCGGTCATGCCCCGCTGTCCTTATCCTGACAGCGGGTCGTCACCCATGTGCTGGGCGCGGAGCCCCGCGGCTGGCGCCGTACGATCTGCTTCGTGAGGAGGCCTCGCGAGGGGAGCCTCGTGAGGCAACCTGGTGCTTGGCGACCTCGGTAGGATCTGACCTGGCGGCGAGGGGCCTCGCGAGGCTCGCTCCTCGCGAGGCGGCTCCCTCCGGAGTGGCCGAGGTAGGGCCACCCTCGTGGGCCGGCCCAAACGTTGCCCTCCGGGCCAGAGGCAGACGGGCCGTGGTACCCTGGTTCTCACTGGGCCGACAGTAGCCCTCGGGCCCGCGGCGCGCACGTTCCGCCCGTTAGGGATGAAACGACATGGGGCCCGTCGAGCTGCCGGGCCCGGAGGCGACGCGTGGCGGCGTTTACGGGGCGGGTCGCCCCCACTCCCCATGACGCCTCGGTAACTGCCGTCCTGGCGATAAAGCCTGCCCGCGCGGGGCGCAGGCATACCATTGCTCCCCTTCTCCATCTAGCTCTTCGTCTTGCACGAGCAGCTCCTCTGTTACTCCTCCCCCAACCTCCAATCTCTCCGCCACCATGGCCCCTGGCAGGAAAGGGAAGAAGAAAACCGCCGAGCTGGGGTCGTCGGTCCCGCCGGGGCCGAGGCCCGCGCTGCTGAAATCCGTGATCCTCAACGAGGAGGGCCTGGACAAGGTGCAGCCGATGACGGCCAGCGCCCACAACGGGAACGGGGCGATGAAGATCTGGCCGGCGTCGCGCCCCGCGGCTCAGCGAGGGGGCATGACCTTCCCGTTCTTCCTCCAGTCCGTCTTCACCGGGCTAGTGCCCCCCTTCTCCGACTTCTTCAACGCCGTGCTCAGCCACTACCAGGTCCATGCGCTGCACCTGCACCCGAGCTCGGTCCTCCTTCTCTCCATCTTCGCCTACCTCAGTGAAGCTTTTCTGGGGTGATGCCATCCGTGGCCCTCATTCGGAAATTCTTCCGCCTCCGACTGACCGAGGCGGACCAGTGCTCGGGCTGCGTGTCATTCTAGATGGTCGCAGGCATGCGCGCGCACATCATCGACATGCGGATTCCCGAGAAGGTGGAAGGCTTCAGGGAGTGCTGGGTCTACATGGACGCACACCAGTACAGCCCTTTACTCGAAATCCCGGAGGCGCCAGCGGTGCCGAGCTCCGGGTGGGGGCCCGCCGAGCTGACCGACGCCACGCTGGGGCCGGTCATGGCGAGGATGCGAGCGCTCCAAGCCGGCGGGCTTTGTGACTCCCCCGACTTAATCGTGCAGTAATTAGAGTCCCAGAGTAAAAGAAGAGGAATAAAAGATCCTAATCCCATCCATTGGCGACATGGGCCCGTAAACCACACAGCCATGTTAGTAAAACAGTTTTTGAAAGACTAGACTCAACTTCGGCCAAGGAGTTGGAAGGGGGGTTCCTACAGGCAGTCGGCTCTGATACCAACTTGTGTCGCCCCCGACTTAATCGTGCACTAATCATACACGCAAATGCGCACGATCAAGCCTAAGGACTCACGGGAAGATATCACACCACAACTCTAGACTCAAAAATAAAATAATACAAGCTTTATATTACAAGCCAGGGGCCTCGAGGGCTCGAATACACAAGCTCGCATACAAGCGTTAGCGGAAGCAACACAAAAGTATCTGAGTACAGACACAAAGGTTAAATAAGCCTGCCTTAAGAAGGCCGAGCAAAACAACGACATCTAGATCGAAAAGGCGCAGGCCTCCTGCCTGGGAGCCTCCGATCTACTCCTGGTCGTCGGTCTCCATGTAGTAGGCTCCACCGGAGGGGTAGTAGTAGTCATCGATGGGGGCAGCTGGCTCTAGGGCTCCGTCATCTGATCGTAGCAATTGGGTAGGGGGGAAAAGAGGTAGAAAAGCAACCGTGAGTACTCATCCAAAGTACTCGCAAGACTTACATCAGATCTATACTAGTTATGCATCGGTATCAAAGGGGAGGCTGTATCTGTGGACTGGACTGCAAAAATGCCAGAATAGAGAGAAGGCCTAGCCTATCAAAGACTAGAATCTTCAACGTCTTGCAGCATTAGAAGAGTGTAGATTAGTAGTATATAGTAAAGCAACAAGCATGTAGTAGCAAAGCCTAGAGATCCTTCCTCGACTCCCTGTGAGAAAGCGATCCCGGAGCTTACATATTAATTAACATGTATCCAGTTCAAGTAGTAGTAGATCAGGATATAACCCTGAGCGTCCTGTTACCGTGGACACGGCTATTCGAATAGATAACTTCCCCGCAGGGGTGCACTACTGTTACCCAACACGCTCGATTAACTCTGGCCGGACACACTTTTCTGGGTCATGCTCGGCCTCGGCTGATCGACACGATGTAGTCCTACCTAGGCTCAGTAGAGAGGTCCCTGCCGGTATACATCCTAAGTGCTCAGGGGTCTTGGGCCCATCGCCCTTTGCACTCCGGGTCGTTGTGCGCAAGGTGGATCCAGTGCCACCCCTCTCCTGGATGGCACGATCCGACCCGGCCACAATGCTGAACTGGACATCTGACAGAGCTTTCGGCTGATACAAACGGCACCGAGGGCCCCATTAAACTATTATCCCGCATGGTGGTAGTGCGTATAGGCCAGTGGCCAACTCAGATCAATACCCAAATCCGTTAGTGCATTATTAATTTTAGTGACGGCTGTCGGGACAAGTCCGGAGCTACCACCACAACCTGGGTGTTACCGCTAAACAGCCAGCCGCCACAGTAACTCTTGCGGGTGCTCTCCGGGCCCGCCCGACTTTCTATTGTACCTCTCGCGGGTACCCCTCGGGGTCGACCCGACTTCAAAAAAGGAATGATGTAAAGGTCAAAGTACCCGTGTGTCCGTAACATCAAGGGGAAACCGAGGAATCACCCTCATTGGATTCCCACTCGATGTAACCATCAAGGTGAACCTGGAGGAATCACCCTCGATGGGTCCACACTTGAGGGGTTGCATGACAGAGGCATCATCGGAGGTGGTGAAAGAGGAATCACCCTCGGTAACCCACAACCGACTTGCTACGCTATAGAGGTATCATCAGGAGTGAGGTAGGAGGTATCACCCTCGGCACTCGATGGTAACTCTGTAGAGTCGTACAACTAAGCGGGTGTGCGGTGCTGTGTAGGTCTCTGCATGTCGATCACGCTGATCGAGTCATCGGTAGTAAAGCATGGCAACAAGGACAAGGGTGTGGGGCCATTGATGGATCACTAACCAGCCTATACGAAGCATTTAGGTCAACAGGTAAAGTATCAACAGCAGGTTACAAAATCAGGCTATGCATCAGAATAGGAGCAATCAATTACAGTAGCAAAATCTAATGCAAGCATGGGAGAGAAAGAATGGGCGATATAGGCATGATCAAGGGGGTTTGCTTGCCTGGTTGCTCTGCAGGCGAAAAGGAATCTTCAACGGTGTAGTCGATCCCCGGTTTGTCAGCGGTCTCGGAGTCTACCGGAGAAGAAGAGGGGGAAGAAACAGATAAATACAAGCATACAAATGCAATCACTTTGCACGACATGCCTAAATGATATGCAGGGGTGATATACTGCATCTCTAAATATTTTAGATGTTTTAGGAATTTATTTGGAATTATTTATCAGATGTCATGCATTATTCATCTATCAAAAACGGTCAAAAAGTTCCATGTTCATCTACTTAGAAGGTTCTAACATGAGTGCAGATGACATATTCGGATTCTTTGCATTTTTCTGATCATTTTTCATATATAAATTATTTTCATCCGAGTTACGGATTATTTTATATGATTTTTCAAAGTTTTAATCATTTTCTGTATTTTCTGGAATTAATTTAAATTCGAAAATTAAATAGCTATATTGCTATGTGCACCCAGCAGAGTGTAAACAGACGTGTACATAGTGGCTGACTAGTGGGGCCAGTTGACTGGGTCAACTGCCCAGTCAGCAGCCCAGTCAGCAGAGGCTGGCTGGTGGGGCCAGTCAACTGCCCAGTCAGCAGTTGACTGGCCAACGTTGACTGGTCAACTGACCAGTGGGTCCCACGTGTCATACATAGTAGATATTCCAATTTAGTTAATTAGCATAATTAGCCAGTGGGGCCTACCTGACAGTGTCAGTACTTAATCGAAACGTTATTATAGGGGGGGCCCGGCTGTCAGCGACTGTTAGCAATAACTAAACGGGATTAGCCCTAATCTAACCAAACTGACGCGTGGGGCCCAGGGGCAGTGCCCGTCGGCGTTTAAATGCCGGTGGCCACAGACGCGGCGGAGGCACGCCGGGGTGCGTTTCCGGCGACGCCCAGATGCAGGGTTTGGCGCATTCGAACGCGCGCGCCGCCGCGCGTTCCATGGAGGCAACAGCGAGCACTGGGGCGGCCGGAGCAGGCGGCGGCTGCTGGCGGTGCTGCACGAGGCGGTGGCTAGGGGGCGCGGCCGAGGCTGAGGAGAGGGGTTTTGGGAAGGAGAGCTCACAACGGTGCCGAGGAGCTGCTCGGGGCGGCCGGGGAGGTCGCAGTGGCGAGGATCGACGACGAAGCAGAGGCGGCGGCCGACGGAGGGAAGCGACGCGGGAGGCGAAATGGTGGCTCCCCGAGCTCGATCCGGTGGCGCAGACGACGAGGACGAAGGTGGCGGAGCGGCTGGACAACTTCTCAGGGCGTGGGGGCGACGGTGGCCGCGAGGACGACGAAGGCCATGGCGACGGTGGCTCGAGCGCCGCCCAGATCGACGCGAGCGAGTGAGGAGAGGGGATAAGGCAGCTAGGGTTTGCCAGGGGGTTGTGAGGTCTTTTAGACGCCGGCGTCGATGGGGAAGCTGGGGGATGCTCGACACGTGCGGCATCCACGGCGCGGGCGCGCGCACGGCCAACACCTGCGGAGAGAGAGAGGAGGACGATGACGCGGTGGTGGGCTGGGCTGTGCACTGTGCACTCGAAGCCCAGTCCACCAGTGGTTTCTTTTTCTTCTTCTTATTCTTTTCTGTTTTATACTTTCTGTCACTGTTTTGCATTTTATTCTCACACCATTTGATTTTTCTAAAATATGAAACTTATCTCATAAATACTAGGCACTATACTGGACTGGTACAAAAAGTCTGGGGCCAACTTGAATCCATTTGAATTTCGTTTGCATTTAAATGGGCTGAATAAATGTTGCTGGTTCACTGTTTTAATTCCTAAGGGCATTTTGGTAATTCAAATAATGTTGGTTTTATTTTTTAATTGCTTTGGGATTATTTGCAATATTATGAGCTATTTTGTTTTAAAATTAGATCAACTTTTATTTTGACTTGCATTTTGAATTTTTGTTTAAACTGGAATTTGAAATGAGATATGAACAAATGATGATTTAGCGCTGGAAATGAAGATGACTTGGCATGATTAGAAGATGATCACTGTAGCATATTACAAGGGGGTGTTACATTTCTCCTCCTCTAAAAGAAATTCTCGTCCCGAGAATTAAGAGGTAGAAGGGAAAAGGTCGGGGTATTCTTGGCGAAGACGGTCCTCGCGTTCCCAAGTGGCTTCATCTTCTGAATGATTCGACCACTGAACCTTAAGGAACTTGATTGCCTTCTGACGGGTTCAACGTTCGGCTTGATCAAGAATACAGATCGGATGCTCCTTATAAGACAAGTCATCCTGCAATTCCAAGCACTTCATGATCCACTGCTCGGATCAGATCCTTGAAACAGCGGTGGAGTTGCGACACATGGAAAACATCGTCAACCTGAGAAAGGTTCGATGGCAATTCCAATTGATATGCCACTTCTCCACGTCTTGCGAGAATTTGAAAGGGGCCAATGTAGCGAGGAGCTAGCTTGCCCTTGATTTCGAAACGGTGAGTACCCTTCATCGGGGTGACACGAAGATAAGCCTGTTCGCCAGGTTGATAGACCATTACCTTGTGTTTACGGTCATAATTGCTCTTTTGACGAGACTGAGCAGTCTTCAGATGTTCACGAACGAGACAGACTTGCTGTTCCGCGTGTTGGATAATGTCCGGACCGAAGAGTGGCCGCTCCCCAGTTTCTGACCAATTCAGAGGAGTTCGGCATTTACGGCCCTAAAGAACTTCAAATGGTGCCATCTTCAGACTAGCTTGATAGCTATTGTTGTAAGAGAATTCAGCATACGGGAGAGATTCCTCCCATTTCTTGCCAAAGGAGATGACACATGCGCGGAGCATATCTTCTAGCACTTGGTTGACTCGTTCAACTTGACCCTGGGACTGGGGGTGAAACGCGGTGCTAAAGGATAGATGAGTTCCCATAGCTTCTTGGAAAGTTTCCCAGAACCTTGAAGTAAAGAGGCTGTCTCGGTCTGAACTGATCTCCAACGGAACACCATGTAGTGACACAATTCTGGAAACATACAAGTCTGCTAACTGACTAGCAGTGATTGTCTCCTTGACTGGCAGAAAGTGAGCAACCTTTGAGAATCGGTCAATGATGACAAGAATAGCATCATGACCCTTCTGCGATCTGGGAAATCCAGTAATGAAATCCATTTCAACTTTGTCCCATTTACATTCGGGAATAGCAAGTGGTTGTAGAGTTCCAGCAGGTCTTTGATGTTCTGCTTTGATGCGACGGCAAACGTCACACTCCGCAACATAACGAGCAATGTCTCGCTTCATATCAGGCCACCAGTACCGCCGACGAATGTCTTGGTACATCTTGGTACTACCCGGATGAATAGACAAAGGTGTGTCATGTGCTTCTTTCATGACATCCGAGCGCGAGTCTAGATTGTGCTTTCTGGGGACCACTAGGCGACCTCTGAAGAACAAGGTACCATCATCATCAACAGTGAAGAACGATGAATTTCCTTTAGAGAGATAGCTCTTGATCTTCTCGACTTCGGAATCATACTTCTGCCTTGTCTTGATGTTGTGCTCGAGATCTGGTTCAACAACCAAGGTATTTAGATATCCTTGAGGAGCTATCTCGATGTTCAGCTTTCGAAGCTCTTCATACAGGAGTGGTTGCTGTAGCTGAACCTCAAGTTCACAACAGTAGGATTTACGGCTCAAGGCATTAGCCATTACATTAGCCTTCCAGGGGTATAAGAAATACCCAAGTCATAGTCCATAATGGCCTCCATCCATCTTTGCTGACGGAGGTTCAGAGATGGCTGAGTGAACAAGTACTTCAGACTTTGATGATCCGTGTAGATCTCGCAACGATTACCAAGTAGGTAATGTTGCCATAATTTCAATGCATAAATAACTGCTCCTAGTTCGAGATCATGCGTTGGATAGTTCTCTTCATGAGGACGCAACTGTCGAGAGCCATAAGCAATCACCTTGCGCTCTTGCATTAGGACACAGCCTAATCCTTGACGAGATGCGTCGCAATAAATTATGAAGTCCTTGCGAGAATCTGGAGGAGCAAGCACTGGGGTAGATGTCAGTTTGTCCTTGAGTGTCTGAAAACTTTCCTGACATTTTTCTGTCCACTCAAACTTAACGCCTTTGTGAAGCAGATCAGTCAAAGGCTTGGCAATCTTAGAGAAGTTCTCGACAAAACGGCGGCAATAGCTGGCGAGTCCGAGAAAACTTTTAACTTGCTTGACATTCTTCGGTGGAGTCCATTCAAGAATAGCCTGAACTCGTTCTGGGTTAACAGCAATGCCATCTTTGGAAATCACGTGGCCGAGATATGTCACTTCAGACAACCAGAATTCACACTTGGAATACTTGGCATACAGTTGATGTTCATGCAGCTTCTCCAGTACAAGCCAAAGATGTTCGGCATGTTCTTCTTCATTCTTCGAATAGACAAGGATATCATCCAGATAAACCACGACGAACTTGTCGAGGTAATCCATGAAGATGTAGTTCATCAATCGAGAGAATGTTGCTGGAGCATTGGTTAAGCTGAAAGACATGACGGTGTACTCGTAAGACCCATATCGAGTAACGAAGGCTATCTTTGGAATGTCTTCTTCACGAACTCTGATCTGGTATCCCAGCCTCAAATCAAGTTTAGAGAATACTGAGGAACCAGCGAGTTGATCATACAGATCATTGATTCTGGGGAGCGGATACTTGTTCTGAATTGTTGCTTGGTTGATAGGTTGATAATCTTGAACCAACCGATTCGTTCCATCCTTCTTCTTAACAAAGAGAGAAGGTGCTCCCCAAGCAGAAGAACTAGGGCGAATGAAGCCCTTACGAAGTGATTTGTCAATTTCCTCCTTAAGTTCAAGGAGTTCATGTGGCGGCATGTTGTATGGGCGCTTGGCAATGGGAGTAGTGCCCGGTTTCAGGTCGATAACGAATTCGACAGCCCTAGCAGGGGGTATTCCTGGAAGTTCTTCAGGAAAGACATCTTGAAATTCACGAACGACTGGAACATTCTCTATGCCTTCAAGAGGTGAAGCATTCAATGCATTCAGAGCATATATCTGGCTCTCGGCATTCTGGCTTAACTGGGCTGAGTAGTTGATCACCTGGCCAGAAGGGTGTGTGAGCTGGACTGTCTTGGCGGCACAGTTGATCAAAGCATTATAGGCTGCCAACCATTCCATACCAAGAATGATGTCTATGTTGGAAGGTCCGAGCACAGTGAGAGAAGCCGGAAAAAGTAATCCTCCAATTTTGATTTGGTTGCGAGGGCTTACCACTGTGGTTTGCCACTTGGCTCCCGGAGATTGAACCGCTAAAGGAGTGGGCATATTTTCCATATCTAACCCATGCAACCGAGCAAATTGTTGGGAAACAAAGGCATGCGATGCTCCTGAATCAAAGAGAACAAAAGCTGGCACTGAATTAACGCAAAGGGTACCCATCACGATTTTTGGGGCCTCCTGAGCTTCTTCAATCTTGACATGGGTGACTTGGCCACAACCGGCTGCAAATGGCCTGGCATTATCGTTTCTGGATTGATGGCTTCGTCGGCTCTTCTTGCGACCAACAGGAGGATGTGGTCCATTCTGAGGCTGACCCTGGCGACAGTTGACAGCAAGGTGCCCTGACTGTCCACACTTGCGGCATAAACCATAATTACGGGGAGGAGCCATAGCATTGGGCTTTCCACCCTGAATCATTAGCTGTCTCGGCGGCGGAGGCAGACGAGGTGCAACATAAGCAATCTGGGTGCAGGGGCAGGTCGGTGATGAACATTATGCGGAATACGGACTTGACGTTTTTGAGCAGGCTGACCCGAAGATGGGCCAACATCTCGAGTGCGCTTGAGCAACTCCTGGTACTCAGTCAGACCAGTTTCATTTCGGAAAGCTTGGCTAACAAGCATCGCAAAGTCGGCGCAATCATGGGCAACAAGTGCGAGCTTTATATCAGGCCGCAGTCCTTCACGGAATTTCTCTTGCTTGCGCGCGTAAGTGCATACGTCATCCTCAGCATAGTGGGATAAATCAAGGAATTTCCTCTGATATTCATCCACAGTCATTTTGCCCTGGGTGAGTTTACGGAACTCCTTCTTCTTCTGGTCCATCAGACCTTGTGGAATGTGCCGTGCACGGAAAACTGACTGAAATTCTATCCATGTGGTGACTGTTTCAGCAGACAGCATACGCCTGTGGCTTTCCGACCATTGAGCAGCTGGCCCCCTCAGATGATACGTCGCAAAAGTGACGTAACTGTCAGGAGCAACATTTGCCGACTCCATCTGAAAGGCGATGTCACGGAGCCAATCATCAGCATCCATAGGATCAGATGATTTACGGAATGTGGACGGGTTGAGGCGCACGAATTCTTGCAGAGTTATTGGGGCAGACTGTTGCTGAACATTCTGAGTTGGAAATTGAGCCATTACCCTAGTCATAAACTGATGATTCAGCTCAAACTGTTGCATCATTGCGGAAATATAGGGTGGAGGTGGAGGATCGTCAGCCATCCTGCCAAATCAACAGGGCAGTTTAGCAAGAACAACTGCATGGGTAAGAGGTCATTAATGATGTAACATGAGCAATGAATAAGAAGGGCATTAGATACATATCAGTAGTCATTAAAGACATACAGATTCATGCACAGAGTTAGGTACAAACGGGCAGCACCAGTTCGGAAACACTCGCAGCTAGACAAACTAGGCGGCACGCAGCACGCGATGGAGAGATACAACAACGGGACATAGCAAAGGCTACATCACGTCAGAGAAAACTACTGGGGCGAGCAATCTGCAAGTGACAACGCAGGGTGCCCTCGATAAAAGGATCCTGCGGTCCGTGAGCACTGTGAAGCAGAATCTGGCCCACAATTCAATGAAAGGTTGATTCAAATCTCCGGGTGGATGTGATCACGAGAACCTAATGTTAGCGTTAGTAAAATTTCTAACCCGAATAGAAGAGAGATCAGAGTCCCAGAGTAAAGGAGAGGAATAAAAGATCCTAATCCCATCCATTGGCGACGTGGGCCCGTAAGCCACACAGCCATGTTAGTAAAACAGTTTTTGAAAGACTAGACTCAACTTCGGCCAAGGAGTTGGAAGGGGGGTTCCTACAGGCAGTCGGCTCTGATACCAACTTGTGTCGCCCCCGACTTAATCGTGCACTAATCATACACGCAAATGCGCACGATCAAGCCTAAGGACTCACATGAAGATATCACAACACAACTCTAGACTCAAAAATAAAATAATACAAGCTTTATATTACAAGCCAGGGGCCTCGAGGGCTCGAATACACAAGCTCGCATACAAGCCTTAGCGGAAGCAACACAAAAGTATCTGAGTACAGACACAAAGGTTAAATAAGCCCGCCTTAAAAAGGCTGAGCAAAACAACGACATCTAGATCGAAAAGGCGCAGGCCTCCTACCTAGGAGCCTCCTATCTACTCCTGGTCGTCGGTCTCCATGCAGTAGGCTCCATCGGAGGGGTAGTAGTAGTCGTCGATGGGGGCAGCTGGCTCTGGGGCTCCGTCATCTAATCGTAACAATCGGGTAGGGGGGGAAAAGAGGTAGCAAAGCAACCGTGAGTACTCATCCAAAGTACTCGCAAGACTTACATCAGATCTATACTAATTATGCATCGGTATCAAAGGGGAGGTTGTATCTGTGGACTAGACTTCAGAAATGCCAGAATAGAGAGAAGGCCTAGCCTATCGAAGACTAGCATCTTCAACGTCTTGCAGCATTAGAAGAGTATAGATTAGTAGTATATAGTAAAGCAACAAGCATGTAGTAGTAAAGCCTAGAGATCCTTCCTCGACTCCCAGCGAGAAAGCGATCCCGGAGCTTACATATTAATTAACATGTATCCAGTTCAAGTAGTAGTAGATCGGGATACAACACTGAGCGTCCTGTTACCGTGGACACGGCTATTCAAATAGATAACTTCCCTGCAGGGGTGCACTACTCTTACCCAACACGCTCGATTAACTCTGGCCGAACACACTTTTCTGGGTCATGCCCAGCCTCGGCTGATCGACACGACGTAGTCCTACCTAGGCTTAGCAGAGAGGTCCCCGCCGGTCTACATCCTAAGTGCTCAGGGATCTTGGGCCCATCGCCCTTTGCACTACGGGTCGTTGTGCGCAAGGTGGATCTAGCGCCACCCCTCTCCTGGATGGTACGATCCAACCTGGCCACAATGTTGAACTGGACATCTGACAGAGCTTTCGGCTGATACATATGGCGCCGAGGGCCCCATTAAACCATTATCCCGCGTGGTGGTACTGCGTATAGGCCTGTGGCCAACTCAGATCAATACCCAAATCCGTTAGTGCATTATTAATTTTAGTGACGGCTGTCGGGACAAGTCCAGAGCTACCACCACAACCTGGGTGGTACCGCTAAACAACCAGCCACCACAGTAACTCTCGCGGGTGCTCTCCGGGCCCGCCCGACTTTCTATTGTACCTCTCGCGGGTACCCCTTGGGGTCGACCCAACTACAACATAGGACTGATGTAAAGGTCAAAGTACCCGTGTGCCCGTAACATCAAGGGGAAACCGAAGAATCACCCTCATTGGATTCCCACTTGATGTAACCGTCAAGGTGAACCTGGAGGAATCACCCTCGATGGGTCCACACTTGAGGGGTTACACGACAGAGGCATCATCGGAGGTGGTGAAAGAGGAATCACCCTCGGTAACCCACAACCAACTAGCTACGCTACAGAGGTATCATCAGGAGTGAGGTAGGAGGTATCACCCTCGGCACTCGATGGTAACTCTGCAGAGTTGTATAAGTATGGGGGTGTGCGGTGCTGTGTAGGTCTGTGCACATCGATCACGCTGATCGAGTCATTGGTAGTAAAGCATGGAAACAAGGACAAGGGTGTGGGGCCATTGATGGATCACTGACCAGCCTATACTAAGCATTTAGGTCAACAGGTAAAGTATCAACAGCAGGTTACAAAATCAGGCTATGCATCAGAAAAGGAGCAATCAATTATAGTAGCAAAATCTAATGCAAGCATGGGAGAGAAAGAATGGGCGATATAGGCATGATCAAGGGGGTTTGCTTGCCTGGTTGCTCTGCAGGCGAAAAGGAATCTTCAACGGTGTAGTCGATCCCCAGTTCGTCAGCGGTCTCGGAGTCTACCGGAGAAGAAGAGGTGGAAGAAACAGATAAATACAAGCATACAAATGCAATCACTTTGCACGACATGCCTAAATGATATGCAAGGGTGATATACTGCATCTTTGAATATTTTAGATGTTTTAGGAATTTATTTGGAATTATTTATCGGAGGTCATGCACTATTCATCTATCGAAAACGGTCAAAAAGTTCCATGTTCATCTACTTAGAGGGTTCTAACATGAGTGCAGATGACTTATTCGGATTCTTTGGATTTTTCTCATCATTTTTCATAGATAAATTATTTTCATCCGAGTTACGGATTATTTTATATGATTTTTCAAAGTTTTAATCATTTTCAGTATTTTCTAGAATTAAATTAAATTCGAAAATTAAATAGCTAAATTGCTATGTGCACCCAGCAGAGTGTACACAGACGTGTACACAGTGGCTGACTTGTGGGGCCAGTTGACTGGGTCAACTGCCCAGTCAGCAGAGGCTGAATGGTGGGGCCAGTCAACTGCCCAGTCAGCAGTTGACTGGCCAATGTTGACTGGTCAACTGACCAGTGGGTCCCACGTGTCATACACAGTAGATATTCCAATTTAGTTAATTAGCTTAATTAGCTAGTGGGGCCTACCTGACAGTGTCAGTGCTTAATTGAAACGTTATTATAGGGGGGCCCGGCTGTCAGCGACTGTTAGCAATAACTAAACGGGATTAGCCCTAATCTAACCAAACTGACGCGTGGGGCCCAGGGGCAGTGCCCCCCAGCGTTTAAATGCCGGTGGCCACAGACGAGGCGGAGGCACGCCGGGGTGCGTTTCCGGCGACGCCCAGATGCAGGGTTTGGCGCATTCGAACGCGCGCGCCGCCGCGCATTCGATGGAGGCAACAGCAAGCACTGGGGCGGCCGGAGCAGGCGGCAGTAACGACGGCAGGCGGCGGCTACGGGTGGCGCTGCACGAGGCGGTGGCTAGGGGGCACGGCCGAGGCTGAGGAGAGGGGTTCTGGGAAGGGGAGCTCTCAACTGTGCCGAGGAGCTGCTCGGGGCGGCCGGGGAGGTCGCAGTGTCGGGGATCGACGATGAAGCAAAGGCGGCGGCCGATGGAGGGAAGCGACGCGGGCGGCGAAATGGTGGCTCCCCAAGCTCGATCCGGTGGCGCAGACGACGAGGACGAAGGTTGCGGAGCCGCTGGACAACTTCTCAGGGCGTGGGGATGACGGTGGCCGCGAGGACGACGAAGGCCATGGCGACGGTGGCTTGGGCTCTGCCCAGATCGACGCGAGCGAGTGAGGAGATTGGATAAGGCATCTAGGGTTTGCCAGGGGGGTTGTGAGGGAGGTCTTGTAGATGCCGGCATCGACGGGGAAGCCGGGGGATGCTCGACACGTGCGGCATCCGCGGCGCGGGCGCGCGCATGGCCAACACCTGTGGAGAGAGAGAGGAGGACGATGACGCGATGGTGGGCTGGGCTGTGCACTGTGCACTCGAAGCCCAGTCCACCAGTGGTTTCTTTTTCTTCTTCTTATTCTTTTCTGTTTTATACTTTCTGTCACTGTTTTGCATTTTATTCTCACACCATTTGATTTTTCTAAAATCTGAAACTAATCTCATAAATACTAGGCACTATACTGGACTAGTACAAAAAGTCTGGGCCAACTTGAATCCATTTGAATTTCGTTTGCATTTAAATGGGCTGAATAAATGCTGCTGGTTCATTGTTTTAATTCCTAGGGGCATTTTGGTAATTCAAAGAATGTTGGTTTTATTTTTTTAATTGCTTTGGGATTATTTGCAATATTATGAACTATTTTGTTTTAAAATTAGATCAACTTTTATTTTGACTTGCATTTTGAATTTTTGTTTAAAGTGGAATTTGAAATGAGATATGAACAAATGATAATTTAGCACTGCAAATGAAGATGACTTGGCATGATTAGAAGATGATCACTGTAGCATATTACAAGGGGGTGTTACAGGCTTACTGCGAGCATGGTCGTCAAGGAGTTCTTGCGCATGCACATTGCTCCCCTCCGGAGGCGCCCTCACCCAGTATGGACCCACTCTGGCCTGGGGGACCCCAAGATGCTGAGCTCCGATAGCCTTGCCCCGGAGGTGGTGGAGGGGCTGGTGAGCGTTCTCCTTGCCGCGAAGACGCCGTTCCCGCAGCCCAACGCGGCTCCAATTTACTGCTTCGGAAACCGGGAGGATGCGCGGTCCGGCATGCCACTGTTTGATCAGTGGGGGCTAGTTCCCTCGGGTCACGTGGGACCCCGCAACAATCTGATCCAGGTGCTACCGCTTCCCAGAGGCGAAGATGACACCAGGGTGGTGGCCGCAGCCGATGCCTGGAGCGAGGCGGCGGCCTCCGTGCTGACTCGCCGCCCATCGATGGCAGGAGCCTACATCGGCGACGACAGTGACGCTGGGGGGTCCCGAGTCAAGGTCCCGCGGTCTGCGCCCCCGATGGAGGAAACCCTTGGCGTGGAAAGACCTTCGCCTGGCGGGGCGATCCCGCCCGCCGAAGCCATGGGAGGGGGCCTAGGCGGGGCCTCGGGAGGGGGGCCCGGCGAGTCTCGAGGGGGCGAAAGCGGCATCCGCCCGTGAGGGAAGCTAAGGAAGCGGCGATGGGTCCTCAGAGACGAGTAAGTCCCCTTGCCTCGCGCACTCCTCGCGCCCACCACTTCATCTTGCAAGGCTCGGCCTGATCCCCAGTTATGCAGGAGGGGCTCCCCGCCAAAGAAGAAGAAGGAGGACACCCGGGACGAGGATGCCGGCGAGCCGGCCGAGGCTCAACGGGAGCTGGGGGCGGTTGACACACCGGCGCTCCCACCGAGCCCCGCGGGGCGCGGCAAAGTCGTCGAGGAGGGGTCTGTGGAATCTGCCCATCCTCCTGAGGAGGCCGTCCCTCCCGGAGGAAGAGCGCCTCCAGAAGAGGCCCGCCTCGAGGGGGAGGTAGTCACCGGCGTGGCGGCCACCACAAGCCTCGAACGACCACCAGGGCGCCACGAGCCGTAGGCGGCCGCGCCCAGCCCTCCCCATACGGCCGAGCGGTCGGTAGGGGCGGGAGTTGAGGCGGAGGTCGAGGAGGATCCCGACCGCCTGGAGGGGAACGAGGCCCCCTCAGGCGCGAGCCTGGGCAGGTCCGATGACGCAGCAGCCCCGAGCCCCCAGAGCAACGGGGGGCGGAGATGGAAGGGCCGGCCACGCCCAGGGCCTTGGTCCCGGTGAGCCACGGCATCCTACTGCGGATCGGGACTCTCCGCCATGCCAGGTCGGCCCTCAGCTCCCTGGAGGCCGAGTTCGTGGCCGAGGAGGAGAACCTTCGCCTGGAGCGGGAGCGCGTCACAGCCCGCGAGGCCCTGCTCACCTCCCGCGAGGAGGCAGTCACCCGGCGCGAGATCATGGCGGCGGTCCTGGAGATGGACATGGAGATCCGGGAGCGCGAACTCCTGCGGACCACCATCGAGCAGGAGAGGGAGCGGGAGCGCCTGGAGAACCTGGACCGCACCGTGGCGGCCGGCGAGGCCACCTACAAGGAACGCCTCGCGAAGGCCAACACGACGCTTGAAGAAAAAGCTGCGAGGTACAGGCTGGAGATCGACAAGCAGGGCCAAGAAGAGGTCGCGCGGAAGACCAAGGCCCTAGCCGACACCTACTCCAAAAACTTGAAGAAGCAGGAGGACCGCTTCACGAAGAGGCGCGGCGAGCTCGACGCCAAAATTGCCGAGCTCAAGCTGAAGCTCGCGGCGTCAGAGGCCGAGAGGCGGAGGGTGGCGGAGCTCCATGCCACGACCCGCCGTGAGCTGGAAGACCTCCAGGCTCAGGTGGGCGAGGTTAGCGACGAGGCGCAGCGGCCCGCGACGAGGCCGCCCGGGGGCGCGGGGAGCAGATCCAGCGCTCCAAAATGTTTCGCATGCTCATGGGGCGCGCTCGCAGCGCCGTGGCTGCTTTCTCGGTCGAGAGGGTGGAGGATCACCTGGAGACCGACGACGCCAGCTACCTGGCCTTCTTCACGAGGCTCGTGGAGCGGCTGGAGGTGAGCTCCACCCGGTGGGACGAGATCCGCAACGCTGAGTGCCGCAACCTCCTGCGCCAGGCGTTGACCCGCGTCTTCAGCAACCTGCTGCGCGTCGACGGCAACTTCAACTTCGACCAGGTGATGTCTTCGGTCCCGGAGGAGCTACAAGGCAAGCTCACGAGGGCAGTGGAGGACCATGTGGCGAGTCTGCTGGAGCGGTTCGCGCCTGCCGGGGAAGGGTCCGGCGACGACGGCAATCCAGTTGTTGATGACGCCGACGGTGGCTCTGCTGCCTGAGGCCCTGCGCTCACCTTCCTGTAACAGAGTAGATGCGGCCCCGAGGGGGCGTGAAGACATTTGGACGGCACTTTTGTTGTCAAGTACTTAATGATTCGTGTGTTTTCCCTTTCCTACCGAGGCCCTTATTTCCCTTTACATTGCCTTCGTGCCCTGTGTCGCTGGGACCCAGCCCCCGAGGCAAGCTACAGCCGTCGCTGGTATGCCCAGAGCATGCGCTCGGCAAGGCCAGACTGTGTAGGGCTCTTAGGGCTGGTAGGAGTCCCTGAGGCACGATGCTCAGAGTCCCCCCCTTGACGCGCAGGCGGCTCGTGCCAAGGAAATCAGGATGCCACGAGAGAGAAACGATAGGGAAAATACCCGAGGGGTGCTTTAGACTTAGCTCCTTCGAGGCGTGTAGCTTGGGGCGAGTCCTTCGCAGGGGGCGGTTCGTGAGGCGCAATCCCTCGTGAGAACTTCCGCCCGTGGGACCCCGCTCGCGAGGCCTCCCAGGGGGGCTCCTGAGGCCTTCGATATCCTGCACCAAGGAAACTGCCAAGTTTTCGCAAGTAGTGCAGTAGGGCGCCCTCGCGAGGTCGCCTATGGGTGTTACGCGAGGAGACAAGAGCACCAAGGACCTGGTGAGGTGACGTACACGGGAGCAGGCCCGCGAGCCAGAGCTCAGTCGCTTGGGTTTTTCAGTGCTGCTGGGACTGACCCAAGCACAGACACCATGCCCAGCCCCTGCTCGCATGACAGGCACGGGTGAGATCATGAGTGCGCCCCTCGCGGCTGCAAGCACACAGGGTTTTGGAGGAAATAAGCTTTACTGATGCATGAAGCAAGTTCATTACATAGCAGAGAGATACATGCTGCCGTGTTCGACACGGGTTAGCTTGAGGATGTGACGGCCGAGGGCCCCTCAAGTAGGCCGCCAGCGCGGAGCATGGGGCTTCCACGAGAGTGGGAAGGAGCTCTCACGTGCCGGAGGCAGCATGGGTAGAGAGAGCCCCGGAGCGTGTACAGCTCCATGTCGCTCGTATCCGCGGGGCACGGATAGAACTTACGATGATGGCGGGCGTTCCATGTGTTTGGTACCGGAACACCCACCTCCGTCATGAGTGGGGCCGCGGTGGGCCGGTGGGCGAGTGTTAAACACCTCCGTATTCCTTGCGATGTGGGACTCCAGGCTCACGCGCATCAGCCTTGCGAAGGTGGCTGTGGCACCCTCCAGGCCGAACGGCATACGCATGAGCCAGGGTGATCCCGCGGCGATGCGCGGAGGAGGGAAGGGGCCTGTGGGGCAAGCCTGGTTGAGGGCGATGAAGTCGACGTACATGCGCACGCTATCGCGCGGCCTGGCGACGGGGGTGAGGCTGGCGATCCACTTGGGGTGGGGGGCTTCACTGGCGATTCCAGGATCCTGGGGCTTGTTGACCTCCTGGGTGGTGACTTCCTGCTTCTCGGGCGCCTGACGCCGCTCCTTCTGCTTGACGGGCCGCGCGCTCCGGCACGCGGCCAAGTGGTGCTCGATCACCTCCCTCGGTAGGCTGGGCGTGCCTGATGCTGTCCAAGCCAACGCATCAGGGCATGCCCGGAGGAAGGTGACGAGCGCGCCTTCCTATTTGGAGGAGGGCCCACCGCTGGCGGCGAGGGAGGGGCCTGCTTCGCCCCCATCCAGCGACGCCTTCTTGGACTCGACCCGCTCCTGAGAGAGCAGGGGCTTCTTCTTCACGGGCGTCTCCTCGGCAGGCCCAGGCACATCCTCATCGGTCGGGTACGCAACGGAGGCAGTCTTGTAGGCATGCTCGAGGGTGTGCAGCGCATCCTTCTCGTCGCAGCGGACGGTGAGGGTACCACTGCAGCCTGGCATTTTGACGAGGCCGTAGGCATGGTGGGTCGCGGCCATGAACTTGGTGAGCACCGGGTAGCCCAAGATGGCGTTATAAGGCAGGCCGATGTGAGCCACATCGAAGACGATGAACTCCGTACGGTAGTTCTTGCAGGTGCCGAAGGTGACGGGAAGTCGCACCTGCCCCAGGGGGATAGTGGAGCCGTCGGTGACGCCCGAGAAGCGCCTGGTGGGCATCAGGCGCTCGTAGGGCACTTGGAGCGTCTTGAAGGTCTCGATGGAGATCACGTTGAGGCCGGCGCTTCCGTCGATGAGGGTCTTGGTGACCGCGACGTTGCTGATGGTGGGAGTGCACAGCAGGGGGACGGCGCCCACGGACTTCGTGGACTTGGGGTGGTCACTGGCGTCGAAGGCGATGGGGAACTCAGACCACTTGAGGCGGCCGACGGACTCGAGCGCCGGGAGGGCCGCGTTCACCTCCCGAGAGAACTGCTTGAAGTAGTGGTTGGATGGAGGGGCCTTGAGCCCACCGAGGATGCAGGCCACCCTGCGGGGCTCTTGGTAGCCCCCAGCGTTCTCAGCGGGAGGGGAGTCGTTGGCGCGTATTGGGGCGGCGTTGGCCTGAGGGCAGCCTGCCGCAGCTGGTCCTGCCAGCCCTGACGGTTGTTGTCGCCAACGCCGTTGTTGTGGTTGTCGCCCCAGCGGCCACCTCCGCTGCCGCCACCGCGGCCCTTGCCTCACTCCTTGCGACTGCCGTGGCGCTCGGTGCGGCCCTCGCGAAGTAGCTTGAGCTCCTGGCAGCCCTCTGTGCTGTGGGAGTTCATGTTGTGGTAGGCGCAGAAAGGATTGTCGTCCTTCTTGGCCTCACCACGGTCGCGGCTGCGCTTGTAGTCCGGCTCCGCCGCGAGCACGGCAGGGCCCTTACACTTGGTGTCCTTTCCCATGGGCTTCGCCGCGTCAGGCTCAGCGTCGATGTCGTTGTGGAGGAAGAGGCGTCCCTCCTCGGCCTTGGCGCAATGGTCGGCGAGGATGAACAACTCTGCTAGGAGTCAAGCTCGTCCTTGACCTAGAGCTTCTCGCGCATCTTCACGTCCGTGACGCCGTTGGTGAAGGCGGAGACGATCGCGGCATCGGAGGCCTTCGGGATCTTGTGGCGCACCTGGCTGAAGCGCTGGATGAACTTGCGAAGGGGCTCACCGGGGCGCTGGCGCACGTTCCGCAGGTCATTGAGCGTGAGGGAACGGTCGCTCGTGCCCTTGAATTTGGCGACGAACTGCTTGCACAGGTCCTCCCACGAAGAGATGGATGCCTCGGGGAGGTTCATAAGCCATGAGTGCGCAGCATCCTTGAGGGCCATGGGGAACTAGTTCGCCATGACCCGGTCGTCCCCCCTCGCGGCCTGGATGCTGATGGTGTAGAGCAGGAGGAACTCCGTGGGGTTGGCGCTGCCATCGTAGCACTGAGGGAGCTCTGGCTTGAACTTGTCGGGCCACACCACGCGACGTAGCTCGGGGGCGAGGGCCAGGTAGCTCCCGTTGGTGACGGCGCCACCATCGAGGGCTGCGCGGTTCTGGCGTCCCGCCATGGCGACGTCGTGGAGGACGCGGTCCTCGTGGTTGCGCGCCTTCTCGAGGGCCACACGAGCGTCCGGGGGCGCGCGGTGGATGATCTGGTAGCTGTCGCCATCGCCGCCCGGCGCGAGCGAGCCGCGGGACGGCTCCGGGGCGCGCGCTGTGGGGCGGCGCTCGGCCACGTCGCAGTCCGAAGGAGGCGGAGGAGGCGCATCGCGCTCGGCCCGGTCAGCGCGGGATGGCAGAGCAGGCAAGGAGCGAGAGGGCGCCTGGCCATCATGCGCGGCGTCGATGAGCTCGGTGATGCGCCCAAGCCAGGCATCGTAGCCGTCCTCGGTGGGACGGTAGCGCAGCAGCTCCTGCGGCATGAGCAACGCTGCGTGCGGAGCGGGTGGATCGCGATGCGCGAGCGAGAAGGTGGCGGCGGAGCGGCCGTGTGCCTGCTTGTTCACCGACGGGTGGGCGGAGGAGGCCACGCGTTCCCCAACAGGCTCGGTACTAGCGTGAGGGCGCCGCCCAGGGGCACTGCGGGCGGCGGGTGCCGCGTGGACCCTGGCGGCGGCTCGGCGCTCGGCGCATTCCTGGCGAGCGGCGGCGTCGCCCATGTCGATGCTGGCGTCGAGGTCGAAGGTGCGAAGATGGCAAGTCCCCCTACCTGGCACGCCAAATGTCGGAGTCTAGGATCTACGTCCAAGAAACTTCTCCAAGAACTCAGGATTCAAACTCTGGGGGACTTTTCTTGGCAACCTACGACACGACGGCAGCTATGGCGGAATTGTGACGGGCTCACTGGCTCTCACCAGACACGAAGGGGACGCGCAAGCTACCCAGGTTCGGGTCACCGTGCGGTGTAATACCCTACTCCTACCTATGTTGGATTTCTCTGTAATGGAGAGCTTGTGGCTCGAGGTACACGAGGTGTGGGGGAGAATGAGTCGATCCCCTTACATGGAAGCGGCCCTGCCCCTTTTGTAGTGCCTTGGTCCTCTTCCCTGAAAATATGAGCGGGAAAGGGTGGCCACAGGGCGGCAATTCAAAGGGAGACAGGCGCGCATGTCTATCCTGACTAAAGGCGGTCTCCGCCTGATAAAGCAGTCTTCGTGACGCGCTGGTGGGCTTGGTGATGACCTTCGTCCTGGCGAGCCGATCCGTCCTGATCTTCTATCCCCAAAGAGGAAAACCTTTGGGACTTGCTTTGGAGGAGGCAGATGCCACTGCTCCCTTATCACCAGAATGGAAGCTGGGCTCGGTCATGCCCCGCTGTCCTTATCCTGATAGTGGGTCGTCACCCATGTGCTGGGCACGGAGCCCCACGGCTGGCGCCGTACGATCTGCTTCATGAGGAAGCCTCGCGAGGGGAGCCTCGCGAAGCAACCTGGTGCTTGGCGGCCTCAGCAGGATCTGACCTGCCGGCGAGGGGCCTCGCGAGGCTCGCCCCTTGCGAGGCGGCTCCCTCCGGAGTGGCCGTGGTAGGGCCACCCTCGTGGGCCGGCCCAAACGTTGCCCTCCGGGCCAGAGGCAGACGGGCCGTGGTACCCTGGTTCTCACTGGGCCGACAGCGACGGTTCAAATGCCTCGGCTACTGGAATTTTACTATGAGGTCGGTGGTGGAGGAGTGAGGGCGACGGTTGAAATACCGCGACAACTAAAATTTGGGTATAGGAAATGAATCGGGGCGGGAGCAACCAGGCCGCACACGGTCCAAACATAATAATTGTGTATGATAATAAGGAAAAGCCGCGGAACCACCAATTTTTGCATCGCTCAAGGCGGGTAGCTTTTTTGAGATTTCTAGCTAGCTGGTTATCGCACACGGTTCATTCTAATTTTCAGACGCATACGTGGAATTCATCCTAAATATCATGTACACATTACCCCTTCACCCTTGCCGGCGCTTGCGAAGTCGTGGCGATTTTACAGGGCACGAGCTTCACACACGGTTAAGCCAGTGCACCTGTATCCGTTGCGCGTACGTTCGCACACAGTTTTTCATCCGAGGCGTCTGCTATTTTATATAGCACCATTAGGCAACAAAAAAACGTGAGAGAGGATAAGAACACAGCCACAACAGCATGTGGCCCAAATATATATGTATGAAAAGGATGGTGTGTGATGTTCAATTTCCCAATGCACAACTTTGATGCTAGGGCCCATGGGTGGGTGCGTCGTCGAAGATCGGGTGAGAGGGGCCAGAAGACAACAACCACCTGGAAGTGGCCAAATATATGTAGGAATAAAGGGTGTGATGTTTAAATACACAATTCACAACTTTGATGTGGCACCTCCCTCGCAAACCGGAACGCCCCCTTGGATATCTATAATGACGGGTTAAGGTCGTAGCTAGGTGCCTGCCCCACCCCCACTTCGTGTTGGTGGGACACATGCACGTACTCATACTTTGGTTGGACGTGCATGCATGTCACCATGACCTACCATAAGACAGACCAAGTGAATCTATCTTGGCCAAACAACCACTGTTGTTGTCGGTCAAAAAGGGATATAATAGACCGCTCGGGCCCATAGATTGGACCATCACCATAAACCGCACGAGAGGGGCCACAAAACCAACACCACCTGCATGGGGCCCAAATTGATGTACGTTGGAAGGGTGATGTGTTTTAAATACCCAATAATGTACAATTTTGATGTGGCGCCTACCTCACAAAATGGACAACCCCCATGAAAGGTAGGTTGTAATTAAGGACGACGGCGACATACGTAGGGTGTCATTCCAACCCACCATTTCGAGCGCATGGGAGGGAATCCAGAGAACGCATGAGCTCGAACTTTGCTCGGACATGTCACCATGACCCGTGGTAACACGAACCAGGAGGAATCCATTCATGGCCAAACCCCCTCGTTGTCGGCCAAAGGGATGATATATATAGACCAGGCCCACAGATAGGCGTGTCATTGAAAACCGCACATGGGAGACGGGGTCGATCAGAAGACCCTATACCCTGCATGCGACCCAAATATATGTATATATGGGTGGTCTGTGATGTGATCAAATCCCCAGTGCACAACTTTGATGGGGCACCAGCGGCATTACAAACCAAACACCGTACCCCGAGGAAGCCACGTTACGTATGATGTCGGTTCCCCAACTTCGAGCCGGCGGGAGGGAATCAAATAAATGTTCCCCAACTAAATTTGGTATGACATGTCGTGACCTATACCAAGAGGAACTCGTCTTGGTCAAACCCTTCTCGTACGTTGTGGGTCAAAGGATAGAACGTGCGGGCCCACAGATCTCGAACATTGTGGGTCAAAGGATAGAACGTGGCGGGCCCACGGATCAATCTCGATCATTCTCTGATTTTTCAAAACAACAAATAACAAAAAACATCATTCTCCAAAATAGAATGTGGCGGGCCCATAGATCAATCTCGATCATTCTCTGATTTTTCAAAACAACAAATAACAAAAAACATCATTCTCCAATTTAGAACATGGCAGGCCCACAGATCAATCCTGCGATCATTCCCCGATTTTTCAAAACAACAAATAACAAAAAACATCATTCTCGGAATTTTCAAAACAAGGATCTCAAGGTTTATTTAATCGACATGACAGGTCACTACAGACACATTTAGATGCTAAATGTCTGTAATGACCGTATCATGGCGCTTAAATGAAGCTTGAGATATAGCAACTTCCCACCCGGTCACCCATCCTTAGACTGCTCCAGCCCTAAGCTCACTTAACTTGCGCGTTCTATTCGACTAGGCGAGCGGATGGGAAGCTGCCCCTTGCTGATAAGAGTGGCCTCCTCGCGTTTAAGGCATTTACCAATGGTCACCGTGTGGGACCTACTCCTTACTATCACACACGTTTGTGCTTTTAGAAACTGTGTGCAATCTTTACATACCGGACCACTTCCATTCAAACTTACATTATTTTTTTACTACTTAAAACTAGCCAGAAGAAGCAAAAGCTTTGCATTTTAATTAATTAAGAACAAGATAGTTGCCCAGTTAATTGTGGAAAACCGGGTGAAAATCGATAAAAACAAGGCCTAAACCTACGTCCACGCGTCTGATACGCTCGCGGAACTGCTGTTCCACAATATCGATCTCCGCCCAGGATATTTCATCAGCGACGGTCGATTCCAAGCCATGATGAGTATTTTGCTCTACTTCATCGTTGGCAGCACCTAGGGGCCCGAGGAGGTCGATGAGCCAATCGACCAGCCCGTTGGCGTCGTGGCGGCGGATTCTAGCACTGCGAACTTCGTCCGGCGCAATTATGCACTACAAAAAAACACTTCCGTGATGATACGTCATTGTCACAGTAGGTCAACTTTTCTGTCATGCATGTACATCCGTGACAATTTTATGACAGAATCAAGATAGTCATACCTGTGCTGTCGTAGAAGTGTACCATGACAATACTGAAATTATCATCACGGAAGTGTCCACTTCCATGACGATAAATGTCGCGTCATGGAAGTGTTTTCGTCAAGGGTGACCGACACATGGCATCCACCATAACGGGTCGCCATTAAGCTATCGGGTTCCGGTTTGGATCCGATAACCCGTTAACAGCTCGGACCAATGGGGATTTTCCACATGTAAAATTCTCATTCGCCGGTGGATCCACGTGTCAGCTCGGCGTTGTGACAGATGTCATCCATTCATTGGACGAGAAACGCCTATGATACGTCGACACATGGCACGGCCCAACAGTGGCCCATTTAGGTTGAAAAGGCCGGCCCAGTCAAAGGCCCATAAGATTTACTTAGGTACTAGTGGGTCGGCCCACTTGCGGCCTGCTTAAACAAGGCCCATTTACGGCCCACTGCCAGATCGGGCCAGTAAATTGTTTGCTCAGTCTTTGGGCCCCATTACGGCCCAGTGAGTTTTCGGCATGTTAAAGGCCCGATGTAGAAATGGGCCCATTTCAGCCCGGTGTGCCTTTTGGTCTATTAATGGCACATGCTACACATGGGCCATATATGGTCCGACGCGACATTCGGCCCCTTAACGGCCCGTGATCTCGGTGGCAAAATTTCAGCCCAACCTGACTTTGGGCCTGTTAAAGGCCTGTCGTACAATTCGGCCCGTTGGTCCTCTACTAAGTTTTCGGCCTACTGAAGGCCCATGATATGATTGGGCCAACCAAGGCCCAAGATAGGTTTCGGCCTGGTAGCGGCCCGTCATGTAACTGGGCCAATAATGGTCCGAGGTATATTTCAGCCTGCTAAAGGCCCGTGGTCGACAAATGAAAATTGAGGCCCAATAAGCTTTTCGGCCTGCTAAAGGCCCATGCTGTCTTCTGGGCCATAACAGGCCAGCAGAATATTCAGCCTGTTAATGGCCCGAAGCTACATGGGCCGACCTAAAGTTTGGGCCCACTAGAGGCCCATGTAAGTTATGGGCCTGGGCATACCGTGTCCATAAAGGGCTATTATGGCAGGTCCGCGCAGGCCGGAGTAAAGCGTGTTGCGTGGAACCCATTAATGGCCCACTGAATTGCAGGCCCGTTAGAGGCGCATGTTTCGGCCCGTTTGCCTGAATCAGATTTCACCCTTTTTCTGATAGCGAATGATGACATATACGATAAATACGAATTAAGAACAAACCTACACTATACAATAAATAAATAATGGCATAGTAACTTAGAATAAACCTACACTATACAATAAAGGAATTAGGGCATATTACATCCACTGGGCATCAAAGTTCGCCACCAGTGATCATAAAGCGCAACCAAAAAGCAAATTACAAAACCTGGGCATCCAAGGCCCTGCCATTGCAGTGCATCAAAATAATACTGAACCAAGACCACTTGAACATAGTTCAAGAAACATTAGCCTTGCGAGGGAGCTGTTGTGCAAGCAACTGAGCAAGGCAGTGAGAACAGCCTAGCATGTCGGTCATATCTTCCAGCTCTAGCTGTTTAGCAATGAGGTTCTCATTGGAGTTCTCTGTGATCTTCCTTAGAGATTGGACTTCAAGTCGAATTTGAGTTGCACTATGCCTTTCTGCTTGTAGCTGAGACTGAAGAAGTCGAACTGATTCAGGCAGCGACTTCTGTGAGCTTGTGTGACTGCTAGTCTCAAGTAACTTGAACACTGCATCAAGATATGACTTTGGGGGTTGTCTCACTATCTTCAAGATGTTTTGCCTTCTTTGCTGCAATATACATTGGGTTTGTCTCAGAGTCTTCAGCGGACTTGTGCATGCCATCAGGAATATCACCCTGAAACAACAAGACAGATGACAGGTTTTGCACATATATAAACAAAGATGGTAACTGCGCTGTCAATTCCATCCAGTTTCATATTACAAAATAAAGAGACAATTCAAAATGTCAAGAGCATAATTTGGCATTGTTCATAATGCGGTGAGCTACACCACACTACTGGATTATAGATCAACAACACAAGAATAGATGCAGGCAAAAGAAAATCATTGTATCTCTTTTCGTTAACGTGCATGACATGTTCATATCATCAGCCAGATCAGTTAAGACAAATCAGGAAATGACAAGGTGCAAATGTGCGCAACTTCACCACACACTAGATTACAGATCAACAACACAAGCATACATGCAGGGCTAAAGAAAATCAATGGATCTGTATTGAATAATATGCATGGTATGAATAAGGAATTTGGTTTCACGACTAAAACTTGAAACTTGCAGTTGTTGCGAACATGCATTTTGATAGAAACAGCAAACTAAACAGCAGTTGACGATATGGAGTATGATAAAATTAAACAGCAGTTGAGGAGAAAGGCTTTAGAAGGACGGACTTACATTAACCGTTAAACCAGCTCTATAATGCCCTTCTCCATGTCAAGGGAGGGATAACTCAAGAATTTCAGCACAGAAACTTCTTCATAAGCATTGCCTGTACTCTACATTTTGTAGAGAGTAATTATTGATATGATAATACTGGAAGGGATAGAGGATAATGAAGATAAGATGCACAGTGATGCTACATAATCAACCACCTATCCATGTAAGTACAGCGTTACAGGACAAAATGTACTGACAAGAGCAATGGGTTACATTTATGCACTGGCATTGTCTATGTATTCAACTTTTTGGTAAGATTAAGTACAGATCTGATAATTTTTAGAAAATGGTGGGTGAGGGAGACAAGATGAAGAGTAATGCAACACAATGAACTACTCACTCCGTCCCATAATATAAGTGTTTTGTACACTATATTATGGGACAGATGGAGTAGCTGTTAATGTAAGTATAGTGATACAAGACGTTCGGTCCTTACAAGAGGACTTGAGAGCTAAACTTCTTCAGAAGCATTGGGTTGATTCTAAATTTATGTAAGAGTCAATACAGATCTTATAATGTCCACCAAATGGAGGATAAGGAGGCTAACATGTGCAGTGATGCTACATAATCAACCAGCTATGAAAGTAAGTATGGTGATACAGGGTAAGAGGTACTCACAAGAGCAATGCAGTGTGTAGTATAGTTGCGAGATCCTGTTGTCCCTTGAGGATGGATATTATCTTGCAAACAGTTTTCATACAAGTGAGACGGTAAGGCACATGCAGAAATGCAGTTCAAATTGTGATGTAATATCATAGAAAGTACCTTACGCTACAGACGAGACCAGTGTGTAACAAGCTTATTCCAGTCACTGTCTAGTAAATGAAGCACCGGAGACTTTTCAAAAATTTCGTTTAGAGGCTTGCCATCGAAGTGTGCTTGCCTCAGGTAGCAACGATACTTCCTCAAAGCATGCTTGAAATGCGCAATCAAGCTTTGCTCGTCTTGACAATCCAGTTTGGTCCTCGCCTATTTAAATGAATGAAATCTCTTGATTTCTATCAGCAGAAACGTAGGCACTAATTACCATGAATAACATTAGTACATTACTTACACGTAAGTTGTGGAGGAAGATTGGAAATTGTTGTTTGTCTGTAGTATAATCTTTCCATGAAGGAAAGATGCGCACAAAGTTCCTGACAACAATAAAAGCTTCATCTTCTAAACTGGGAAGAAGTGGAACAGGGGTCCTATTTGCTGCAATTGGGGCTCTCTCCAGTTCGAAAAGGGATTTGGCAACTGGAGTTGGTGTACTCTTTGCTGGAATGGGGGTTTTGCGTCGTAGAGCTGGTGCTATGTCAACTGGAATTGTCATACGTTTTACTGCATATGGGGTCTGCTGAGTTGGGGCATCTGAGATGGCCAGTGGGGTAGGGGTAGAGTCTGCTAGAGTTGGGGCTGTGTTTTGTGGGTCTGATGATATTGCCACTACACCTAATGGGCTATTTGTTTTATCAGGTGTCACTACCTTTTCCAAATACTTTGTTCGTGCTCCATCGCGATCAGCAATCGCCTTCTTCCTTTTGAACATCTGATACACAAGAACAACATTTCAATTGAGAAATATGGAATGATGATAGATGGAATATGTACTGAAAATGTATAGGCATGGCATATTCACATATATGATGTGTAAACTAAGCAAATGGCGGTGTAACAAAGTAGAAGCAATGAAAAGCATCATTTGCAAGATATGTGCGACCAATATAACCTTGCCAAGTTAGAGCAAGCACCTTGATGGGTGAATAAGATAGGGCATCTGCCTCTGACTCCTCCACTAGGGAGCTACATTGACTTAGGTCTTCCTCTAGCTCAGAATCATTGTTAGGATCATATTCTGAACACGAATCTGTAGGTGGAGAGCGTGCGCATTCCATTGCATCCTGATGACACACAAGTATAGGGGATCAATTGTAGTCCTTTCGATAAGTAAGAGTGTCGAACCCAACGAGGAGCAGAAGGAAATGACTAGAAGTTTTCAGCAAGGTATTTTCTGCAAGCACTGAAATTATCGGTAACGAGTAGTTTGATAGCAAGATAATTTGTAACAAGTGACAAGTACCAATAGTAACAAAGAGTGTAGCAAGGTGGCCCAATCCTTTTTATAGCAAAGGACAAGCCGGAACGATCTCTTATAGTAAGTAAAGTGTTCTCGAGGACACATGGGAATTTCATCTAATCACTTTCATCATGTTGGTTTGATTCGCGTTCGCTACTTTGATAATTTGATATGTGGTTGGACCGGAGCTTGGTTGCTGTTCTTACTTGAACAAGCCTCCCACTTATGATTACCCCCTCTCGCAAGCATCCGCAACTACAAAAGAAGAATTAAGATAACTCTAACCATAGCATTAAACATATGGGTCCAAATCAGCCCCTTACAGAAATAGCGCATAAACTAGGGTTTAAGCATCTGTCACTCTAGGAACCCATCATCTAATTACTACTCCACAATGCATTCCCTTAGGCCCAAAGATGGTGAAGTGTCATGTAGTCGACGTTCACACGACACCACTAAGAGAATCAACAACATACATATCATCAAAATATCGAACGAATACCAAATTCACATGATTACTTATGACAAGACATCTCCCATGTCCTCAAGAACAAAAGTAACTACTCACAAATCATAATCATGTTCAAGATCAGAGAGGGATTGAATAGCATAATAGATCTGAACATATAATCTTCCACCAAATAAACCAACTAGCATCAACTACAAGGTGTAATCAACACTACTAGCAACCCACAGGTACCAATCTGAGGTTTTGAGACAAAGGGGTTTGAGAAGAGATGGTGCTGGTGAAGATGCTGATGAAGATTAGTCCTCCCACGATGAGAGGATCGCTGGTGATGTTGATGGCGACGATTTCCCCCTCCCGGAGGGAAGTATCCCTGGCAGAATCTCTCTGCCGGAGAGCAAAAGTGCTCCTGCCCAAGTTCTGCCTCGAGACAGTGGCGCACCGTCCCAAAACTCTTCTCTATATTTTTTCTTGGGCAAATGGACTTATATACCAGAAAATTGGGGCCAGAGGCTGGCCAGGGGCCCCACGAGCCACCAGGGCGCGCCTGGGGTGGGGGGGTGGCGCGCCTTGGTGCCTCGTGGGCACCTGGATGGCCCCCTCTGGTACTTCTTTCTTCCAATATTTTTTATTTATTCCAAAATAATTCTCCGTGAAATTTCAGCTCATTTGGAGATGTGCAGAATAGGTATCTCTGACATAGCTTTTTCAGGTCCAGAATTCCAGCTGCCGGCAATCTCCCTCTTTGTGTAAACCTTGCATATTAAGAGAGAAAAGGCATTCGAATTGCTCCGCAAAGTGATATATTTATTAAAAACACTATAAATAACAGTAGCAAAACATGATGCAAAATGGACGTATCAAGTCCCCCAAACTTAGACCTCGCTTGTCCTCAAGCGAAAGCCGATGTCGATAATCATGTCCACATGTTTAGAGAGAGAGAGGTGTCGATAAAAACAAAATATGGACATAGTAGCATCATGATCATTATTATAACAGCAATATTTATTATCATAAAGCTTCTCACGAGAAAGTAACAATTCATCACAACAATGGAGTATAAGGCATAAACTTTCTTGAAAACTAACAAACTATGTTCTCAGTCAACAATGCAAT
This sequence comes from Elymus sibiricus, assembly GCA_039707655.1. Taxonomy (NCBI): domain Eukaryota; kingdom Viridiplantae; phylum Streptophyta; class Magnoliopsida; order Poales; family Poaceae; genus Elymus; species Elymus sibiricus. Next base: position 315,904,948 of record CM077676.1, read on the forward strand.
TGCAATTCATCATATTTTCAGGAAGGGTCTCATGTAAGAGCTATTTAGCAAGTCCACATACTCAACCATCATTTAGTCTTCTATGATTGCTAACACTCACGACATATATATGGAGCAAAAAGTTTCAGCCAGACACATAGAAAGATAGGGGCTTGTGAGTTCGCCTCCCAACTTATTCACCTCAAGGGTGATGTCAACAATAATAACTAATGATCACTCATATCCAACTGGATATATATGACTAGATCTTTCCCCACCACATGATGCTTACAAAATAGAAAAATAAAAAGGAACTAGAGGAGAACACTATTGACTCTTTCATAAAAAGTAAATACATAAAAAGTAAAGGATAGGCCCTTCGCAGAGGGAAGCAGAGGTTGTCATGCGCTTTTTGTTGTTGGATGCAAGAACTCTTAATGCAAAGGAACGTCACTTTATATTACCCCTTGTGATAGCAACCTTTATTATGTAGTCTGTCACTTTTATTTCTTTACCATCACAAGTTCGTACAAAGCTTATTTCCCTTACAATAAAAGTTCAGACATATTTAGAGGCAATTTTTATTGCTTTTTGCACCGATGACAACTTACTTGAAGGATCTTATTCAATCCATAGGTAGATATAGTGGACTCTCATGACATGAAACTGGGTTTAAGGGTTTTGGATGCACAAGTGGTATCTCTACTTGGTACGGATTTTTGGCTAGCAAAGATATTGGGCAAGCACCACATGTTGGAGGATCTATAACAATATAACGTCTATGTGAATATGAACAAACATAATTCATTATGTTGTCTTCCTTGTCTAACGTCAACAATTTGGCATAAAATACTTAATGGGGGCTCACAATCATAAAAGATGTCCAAGATAGTATATTTGCATGTGAATCTTCTCTTCCTTTATTAACTTTTTCATGAATTGCATCATTGACTAATGCTATGCTTGTTAACTTCCAATAAATTTTACCACTTATACTTTTCTTTATGTAATGTCATTACTTTCCATAAGATTAGCATATGATCTTTTTCATTATTTTCATTGCTAGGATTGGAACATGAAAGTAAAGAAGCAAAAACTCAAACTACTCTTTATTATATAACTCTCAACTCGATTACATAGATAGATAGATCACGAAGCTAACACTCAAAAATAGATCGTACTAAACTTTTATTCAACTAGATCACAAAATAACTAAGGATCGAACTAAAAATAGGTTAAGATAATAAAAGTGATGGTGATACGATACCGGGGCACCTCCCCCAAGCTTGGCACAAGCCAAGGGGAGTGCCCGTACCCATGTGCTCAAGTCTCCTTCTTCGGTGATGGTGGTGGTGATGAAGTGATGGGCTTGTCCTCCAGCTTCCATGGCATAGGTTCCCCATCATAAAAAGGTGAACGAGTCTCCGGAGTCCTGAAACTTGCAGCTAAACTCATACCTTTGAATCTTGCCTCATACTCAAAATTTTGATTTTGAAGATCATAGATTTGGCCTTGGAGATAATCGATTCGTTCATTAAGCTTGAAGATGATGTCCCCCATCGATTGGCCCTCCACCTTGTGATTACGGGTGAATTCCGTGATCATGGAGTGGTTGGCGCTGAGTCCACGTTCCACCATCCCTTGGCACTTGAAGATCTCCTGCTTCACTGCTTTGAGCTTGGACTCCACGCTCCCGGTCTTCTTGGGTCCTTGGACGTCCCGGATGTGAAGCACCCCCTCACGCATCTCAATGGCTTGAGGGTGTTTCATCACCTCCGGTAGGTAGGGGTTGATGACCTTCTCGTAGAACTTGTCCTTGGAAGAGGTTGATGGAGCCATAGCGATCTAGATCTGCCAGAAAAATAGCACGAAACAAGAACAGAGGAGATTTCTGCGATTTGGTGGTCAAAACATCCTGGAGTATATATAAAGAATTTTTATCTTGCAAAACAAGTAATCCAGGAGAAAACGGAGTCGGGAAGGCTCACGTGGGGCCCATGAGCCACCAGGGCGCGCCCTGGTGCCTCGTGGGCACCAGGTGGGTCCCCTCGGTTGTTTCTTATTTTTGTATTTTTTCTAATATTCCAAAACTGACAGAAAATATTTTTATGGAATTTTTGGAGTCGGTTTACTTACCGTATCACATACCTCTTTCTTTTCAGGGTTCTGGAGTGTTCCGAAAGGTCTCTCTTATGTATTCTTCCGGTGTAATTGTTTCAATAATATTAGTTTCAACATTAATGGGAGTACCTGAAATATAGTGCTTGATTCTTTGCCCATTCACCACTGTCGGATTAGTGCCTTCGGAGTTGTTTATTTTGATGGCTCCGGAGCGATAAACTTCTTCGATGATATACGGTCCTTCCCATTTAGAGAGAAGTTTTCCTGCAAAGAATCTCAAACGAGAATTGTACAATAGAACTTGCTCACCCACTTTGAATTCCCATTTTTGAATTCTTCTGTCATGCCATCTTTTAACTTTTTCTTTAAACAATTTGGCATTTTCATACGCTTGGGTTCTCCATTCATCTAATGAGCTAATACCAAATAACCTCTTTTCACCGGCAAGTTTAAAATCATAATTTAGTTCTTTAATTGCCCAATATGCTTTATGTTCTAACTCAAGAGGTAAATGACATGCTTTTCCATAAACCATTTTATAAGGAGACATACCCATAGGATTTTTATAAGCAGTTCTATAAGCCCATAATGCATCGTCAAGTTTCTTCGACCAATTCTTTCTAGATCTATTGACGGGTTTTTTGCAAAATTAATTTTATGTCTCTATTGCTCAATTCATTTTGACCACTAGTTTGAGGGTGATAGGGGGATGCAATTCTATGGTTGACATCATATTTAGCAAGCAGTTTACGGAATGCACCATGAATAAAATGTGAACCACCATCGGTCATCAAATATCAAGGGACTCCAAACCTCGGGAAAATAACTTCTTTAAGCATTTTAATAGAAGTGTTATGATCAACACTACTAGTTGGAATAGCTTCTACCCACTTAGTAACGTAATCAACAAGAACTAAAATATGAGTATACCCATTGGATTTAGGAAAAGGTCCCATAAAATCGAATCCCCAAACATCAAATGGTTCGATAGCAAGTGAATAATTCATAGGCATTTCTTGACGTCTACCAACATTACCAATTCTTTGACATTCGTCACAAGATAAGACAAACTTACGAGCATCCTTGAAAAGAGTAGGCCAATAGAAACCAGATTGTAATACCTTATGTGCAGTTCTGTCTCCCGTATGGTGTCCTCCGTAAGCCTCGGAATGACACTTTCGTAGGATTTGTTCCTATTCATGCTCAGGTATACAACATCTAATAATACCATCTACTCCTTCTTTATAAAGATGTGGGTCATCCCAGAAGTAATGTCTTCAATCAAAGAAGAACTTTTTCTTTTGTTGGTATGTGAAACTAGGTGGTATGTATTTAGCAACAATGTAATTAGCATAGTCTGCATACCAAGGAGTATTACGAGAAGCATTTATGATAGCTAATTGTTCATCAAGAAAATCATCATTAATGGGTAGTGGGTCATCAAGAACATTTTCCATTCTAGACAAATTATCTGCTACGGGATTCTCAGCTCCCTTCCTATCAGTAATATGCAAGTCAAATTCTTGTAGCATCTTTCTTTTCCATGAGATATTTGATAACAGCATGATCGGTGTGAACAGTTACTTTAGAATCAACTATGTAAGATCTGAATTTATCACATGCAAACACAACTGCTAGAAATTCTTTTTCAGTAGTAGCATAATTTCTTTGGGCACTGTCTAGAGTTTTACTAGCATAATGGATAACATTTAATTTCTTATCAACTCTCGGTCCTAGAACAGCACCAACAGCATAGGCACTAGGATCACACATAATTTCAAAAGGCAAGTTCCAATCAGGTGGTTGAACAATAGGTGCAGTGGTTAAGGCTTTCTTAAGTGTTTCAAAGGCTTCTAGACAATCATCATCAAAAACAAATGGAACATATTTTTGCAAAAGATTGGTAAGAGGCCTAGAAATTTTAGAGAAGTCTTTAATAAATCTCCTATAGAAACCAGCATGCCCTAGGAAACTTCTTATACCTTTAATATCTTTAGGACATGGCATTTTCTCAATAGCATCAACCTTAGCTTTATCAACTTCAATACCTCTTTCGGAAATTTTATGCCCCAAAACAATGCCTTCATTCACCATAAAGTGGCACTTCTCCCAATTCAAGACAAGATTAGTTTCTTCACATCTCTGTAAAACTCGATCAAGGTTTCTTAAGCAATCATCAAAAGAAGTTCCGTAAACGGAAAAATCATCCATGAACACCTCAACAATCTTTTCACAAAAGTCAGAGAATATAGCAGTCATGCATCTTTGAAAGGTAGCAGGTGCATTACATAAACCAAAAGGCATACGTCTATAAGCATAAGTTCCAAAAGGACAAGTAAAGGTGGTTTTCTCTTGATCAGGTTGTGATACAGGTATTTGAGAAAAACCAGAATAACCATCTAGAAAACAAAAGTGTGTATGCTTAGATAATCTTTCTAACATTTGATCAATAAAAGTTAAGGGGTAATGATCTTTTCTAGTAGCTTTATTTAATTTTCTAAAATCAATTAGCATCCTATAACCAGTTACAATTCGTTGTGGAATGAGTTCATTTTTATCATTAGGAACAACGGTAATACCTCCTTTCTTAGGGACACAATGAACGGGACTTACCCATCTACTATTAGCTATGGGATAGATTATACCTGCTTCCAGAAGCTTTAATATTTCGGTTCTTACCACCTCTTTCATCTTAGGATTTAAACGTTGTTGGTGGTCGACAACTGGTTTAGCATCAGGCTCCATATTAATTTTGTGCTGACATAGAGTGGGACTAATGCCCTTAAGATCATCAAGAGTATATCCAATAGCAGCACGGTGCTTCCTCGGAGTTTTTAGTAATCTCTTTTCTTCATGCGCTGAAAGGTTAGCACTAATAATAACTGGATATTTCTTCTTTTCATCAAGATAAGCATATTTCAATGTATCAGGCAATTGCTTCAATTCAAATACAGGATCACCCTTAGGTGGAGGAGGGCCTCCAAGAGTTTCAACAGGCAAATTATGTTTAAGGATAGGTGGTTGATCAAAGAACATCTTATCTATTTCATTTCTTTCATTCATATGCATATCGTTTTCGTGGTCTAGCAAATATTGGTCTAACGGATCAGTAGGAGGTACGACAATAGAAGCAAGACCAATAATTTCAACTTTACTAGGCAATTCTTTATCATGAAGTTGTCTACGAAACTTGGAGAAATTAAATTCATGAGATATATCACCAAACTTGACTCGAACCTTTTCTTTAACACAATCAATTTCAACATTGACGGTATTCAAGAAAGGTCTACCAAATATAATGGGACAAAAATTATCTTGTTGTGAACCAAGTACGAAGAAATCAGTAGGGTATTTGATTTTACCACACAAGACTTCAACATCTCTAACAATCCCAAGTGGTGTAATAGTATCTCTGTTCGCTAGCTTAATAGTAACATCAATATCTTCAATTTCAATAGGTGTAATATCATGCATTACTTCTTGATATAAAGAAAATGGAATAGCACTCACACTAGCACCCATATCACACAAACCATGATAGCAATGATCTCCAATCTTAATAGAAATAACAGGCATGCCAACTACGGGCTTGTTCTTGTCTAACATATCTCGTTCATTTCTAACAGGTTTAGCAATTCTAGCAGCCTCCTCACAAAAGTAAATAACATGCCCAATTATATTATCGACTAAGAGATCTTTAACCATAGCAATATCAGGTTCAACTTTAATTTGTTCATAGGGTCTAGGTGCTCTAATATTACTTTTGTTAACCATAGTTGAAGGTTAAGCATGTTCCTTAATCCTAACAGGAAAAGGTGGTTTCTCAATATAAGCAGTAGGCACAACTGGATCAACATGGTAAACAATTGTTTCTTCTTTAACACTAACAGGTTCCTCAATCTTTTCTTTAACAGGGGGATGATATTTAAACCACTTCTCCTTAGGGAGATCAACATGAGTAGCAAATGATTCACAAAAGGAAGCTACTATCTCAGAGTCAAGTCCATATTTAGTGCTAATCTTATGAAAAGCATCGGTGGCCATAAAAGATTTAACACAATCGAACTCAAGTATTATACCTGACTCATTACCTTTGTCAAGTTCCCAATCTTCAGAGTTGCATTTAATTCTTTCCAGAAGATCCCATCTGAATTCAATAGTTTTCTTCATAAAGGAGCCAGTCGAAGAAGAATCGAGCGTAGTTTGATTATCATGAGAAAGCCGAGCATAAAAATTCAGTAAGATAATTTCTTTTGAGAGCTCATGATTGGGGCATGTGTACATCATGTACTTAAGCCTCCCCCAAGCTTGAGCGATGCTTTCTCCTTCACGAGGCCAAAAATTATATATATAATTCCGATCACGATGAACCAAATGCATAGGATAATTTTTTTGATGGAATTCCAGTTTCAATCGGTTCTAGTCCCATGTATCAATATCATCACATAGCCTATACCACATTAATGCCTTTCCCTCCAAATATAAAGGGAATACTTTCTTCTTAACTCCATCTCCAGATAAACCTGCAAGCTTAAACAATCCACAAATTTCATCCACATAGATCAAGTGCATATCAGGATGTACCGTTCCATCTCCTGCATAAGGATTAGCTAGCAGTTTCTCTATCATACCCAGAGGAATCTCATAATAAATATTTTCAGTAGGTGTAGTAGGTTGAGGAGAAACTATTTGTGTTTCCGGTCTAGGTGAAGATACCCCGAACAAACCCCTCAAAGGATTACTTTCCATAGTGACAAGCAACAGTAAATTTCATCACGTAATATAAATGTTTCCTTACCAAATTCCACTCACCAAAGGCGCTTCACTACCCGGCAACGGCGCCAGAAAAGAGTCATGATGACCCACAAGTATAGGGGATCAATCATAGTCCTTTCGATAAGTAAGACTGTCGAACCCAACGAGGAGCAGAAGGAAATGACAAGCGGTTTTCGGCAAGGTATTTTGTGCAAGCACTGAAATTATCGGTAACGAGTAGTTTGATAGCAAGATAATTTGTAACAAGTGACAATTAGCAATAGTAACAAAGATTGCAGCAAGGTGGCCCAATCCTTTTTATGGCAAAGGACAAGCCGGAACGATCTCTTATAGTAAGTAAAGCGTTCTCGAGGACACATGGGAATTTCATCTAATCACTTTCATCACGTTGGTTTGATTCGCGTTCTCTACTTTGATAATTTGATATGTGGGTGGACCGGTGCTTGGGTGCTGTTCTTACTTGAACAAGCCTCCCACTTATGATTACCCCATCTCGCAAGCATCCACAACTACGAAAGAAGAATTAAGATAACTCTAACCATAGCATTAAACATATGGGTCCAAATCAGCCCCTTACGGAATAGCGAATAAACTAGGGTTTAAGCTTCTGTCACTCTAGCAACCCATCATCTAATTACTACTCCACAATGCATTCCCTTAGGCCCAAAGATGGTGAAGTTTCATGTAGTCTACGTTCACACGACACCACTAAGAGAATCAACAACATACATATCATCAAAATATCGAACGAATACCAAATTCACATGATTACTTATGACAAGACTTCTCCCATGTCCTCAAGAACAAAAGTAACTACTCACAAATCATAATCATGTTCAAGATCAGAGAGGGATTGAATAGCATAATAGATCTGAACATATAATCTTCCACCAAATAAACCAACTAGCATCAACTACAAGGTGTAATCAACACTACTAGCAACCCATAGGTACCAATCTGAGGTTTTGAGACAAAGATAGAATACAAGAGATGAACTAGGGTTTGAGATGAGATGGTGCTGGTGAAGATGTTGATGAAGATTAGTCCTCCCATGATGAGAGGATCGATGGTGATGTCAATGGCGACGATTTCCCCCTCCCGGAGGGAAGTATCCCCGGCAGAATCTCTCCGCCGGAGAGCTAAAGTGCTCCTGCCCAAGTTCCGCCTCGAGACAGCGGCGCACCATCCCGAAAGTCTTCTCTATATTTTTTCTTGGGCAAATGGACTTATATACCAGAAAATGGGGGCCAGAGGCTGGCCAGGGGCCCCACGAGCCACCAGGGCGCGCGTGGGGGGGATGGCGCGCCCTGGTGCCTCGTGGGCACCTGGGTGGCCCCCTCTGGTACTTCTTTCTTCCAATATTTTTTATTTATTCCAAAATAATTCTTCGTGAAATTTCAGCTCATTTGGAGATGTGCAGAATAGGTATCTCTGACATAGCTTTTTCAGGTCCAGAATTCCAACTGCCGGCAATCTCCCTCTTTGTGTAAACCTTGCATATTAAGAGAGAAAAGGCATTAGAATTGCTCCACAAAGTGTTATATTGATTAAAAACACTATAAATAATAGTAGCAAAACATGATGCAAAATGGACGTATCACATCCAGACTGGATCTTAGTCCCTTAAGGCCAAGTTTGATAGCCATGTCATTGTTCTGCTTTATTCTTCTCATGCGCCCAAGCTCATAATCATTATGATGATGTTCAGTATCTGAGATTCACGAAAACATAAAAGGTAGTTAGATTATCTTTGGAATGCATTGCGGATTCTACTCCAATCATGTCTCCCTACAAACCCCTGCGTATACAAAGTTCATCCCCCAACCGTGCTGACCAGACCACACATAGAAATACAAACCTCTTATGTCTCTATAAGGGGCGGACACACATTTCAAAACTGAAGTAGGAACATTAGCATCATATCAAATTCGTATTTGAACAAATAAACTTCGGAATTATGAGTGGCAGAATGTTTAGCTTCAAGGGTGGAGTACTGGTAGTGCGACACAAAGCACGTAGGCAGATTGTATTCCATGTAAAATATCGTAGTCTATGTAAAAGGTGGATATAACACTTTTCTTTCTATACAATGCAGTGTTTGTTGCCCACACATGATGGAAGATATCACATAGAGAAATACTATTCACTCATGTCTGCGGTTCCAGGATTTTGAAACAGGGTGGTCCACACTAAAAAATATTGACAAAAAATATGACAAGGCAAGCATAAAGCTAGTGAATCAATCATTACTTGTGAGCTTACTAGGACAAGTATGCAGAATCGTAACTACAGTAAGAAACCGTCCAAAATCTGAATGAAGAAGTTGGGCTAGCACTTATTGTTTGCAATTAATCGAAGTGAATAATTGGATATCATATCAAATGAGTAACAAAGACTAGAAAATTGTCAACAAACCTGACCTGCGGTAGTAATCTAGGTCAATGTCACTATGACCAACAATCAACATGACTAGTGTTTGTTCATAGGTGAGGAATTTTGAAACCCTGTCCACTCTACAGGTGCTAAAGATTACTGAAACATCTAAACCATTAAATGTAGGTAGCACTCAGTACACAACAAACCCTAATGAGAGTCCTGCCTAATGAGTGATGAATCAATTAGAAAATGGGTGATGGGAAGTCGCTGCTGAGTGTTGAGGACGGCGTATCTCAGGATAAATCGGGTTGGCTGCGTGGGTGCTGCGTGCCTGAGCCCTAAGCGGACTGGGAAGCTGGGCACGCCGGCACGGCCGGGCAGCGGTGACGCTGTTGGGTGAGCGGCCCCTGACCTCCTGTTAGTCTTGTGTCTCCTCCTAAAGTCATGGCATCCGGCGATGGCAAGTTGCCAGCGAGGCAGGCGGCTGGCGGCGAGTAGAGATCGGAAACAGAGCAGACCAGAGGGGAATCGGGGTCTGGAGGCATTGGCTTTTTTGTTTTTTTAGCAAAGGCATTGGCTGGCTGACCATGTTCTAATCTCTTATGGTATACAGGCCGACCCAAAATCCCAGGGTGGGCCGCGGCCCAGGCTGGCCACCCTGTAGATCCGCCCAAGCGGCGCACATGCATTTTGAAATTAAATTAGGAACACCCAGATGACCAATTAAACGACTCTATTTTACTAATATCAGCATGTTTAGCTTGATGAGTGGAGCAGTGCTATTATGACACGAAGCACGTAGGCTGATCGTATAGTGATCATAAAAGGGGGGAAACCCTAAGCATGATCAATTAAACCCTATTATGACTGTGCCATGACAGATCTGAAGCTGCAAACCGCACAAAGGCTACTTAGCAACTAATGTTTGTGTTGAACTAACAACTAAGATTCTAAGAGCTGAAAAGAAAGTATAGTAAACAAGTGTTGATCTATTTTCTGGGTGAGATCAAAAAGTTGAGCAGATATGAAAGAGTACCACCTCTCTTGCGGCGCCGTGTAGGCATCGGGGGTGCGATGGCTATCGGTGGTGTGGAAGCAGATCTGCGATGGTAGACGGAGGCATCGGGGGATAAGTACCATTGCGGTGGACGAGAAGGTCGTCGGAGCGGCCCCGGCAAGGTGGGCACGGATGAAGCGAGAGGACGTGATGTAAGGCTCCTGGTCCGGCGCCGTGGATGAGGAACGTCGACCTCTTGCAGTGGACGACGCAGTCTGGGTAGGCGCTCCGGCATGGTGGAGGAGGGTGGCAATGGATGGGGTGGCGGACGGAGGAGGCTGGTGTGGAGATGGTGTTCTGGCGCCGACATTGTATGGATGGGAAAATGGAGGGAGAGGGTGTTGTGGGTGCAAGTCTGACAGTAGTGTGTAGGGGTACGGATGAGAGGGTAGAGCCTAGCTACGGCGCAGGTATTGCACTCGGATTTATGAGTTCAGGCCCCTCAGCGGTGGAGGTAACAACCCTACGTCTCGGTGCTCTGGAGCTTGATTGCTTGAGTGTATGAGTTACAACTGGATTGCGTACCCTTGGAATGGAGCTGGGGGTGGCTTATATACTGTCTGCCAGCCCTCCCATGAATGCCGCCATTACCAGGGGTTAAGAGGGGGTTTAAGGGCGCCAGGTAACGGGCGCATTGATTACAATTAATACGAGCGAGCGCACGTCCTGACCGTTGCGCTCCTGGAGCCTCCTGGTCTTCTCTGGTCGAGTGACTGCCAGGTACTCCGAGTGAAATAGCTGGTCGAGTGGACACCTGCTTCCCGAGTGATTCATTGAACTCCGAGTGAATGTCAGTCTGCAGAACTCTTGGTTGCTGATCTGGCCCTGGGGCCCAGTATAAGGTGTGTGGAGTCCTAGGGTAGGGTCTGTAGGTCAGGCCTGTTACCCTATCCCTAGTACATGCCCTCGTCATTAGCCCCCGAATCGGTCGAGGTTAGGCGGGTGGAGTCAAGGCGAATTCCCAGGCGAGTTGAGCGCTACGGAGGCGCTCAAGAACTCTTACTGGTCGTTAAACGCCCTTGTCTTCGTGCGGCACCTTGACGGATTCTGGTCCATATGACGTCCGAGTGAAATGAGTAGTATCCATCCAAATGAGTAGTTTCCATCCGAGTGAAATGAGTAGTCATATGCCATGTGCCAAAGCGGATCTGAGCGTGCACGGCACGTCTTCAAAGTGAGAGCAATCGGGTTGCTGGATTCCGGATTTCGCGGGATTCGAAACCATATTTGAGCGCGTGCGAACGGTTGCAGCGCAGCGAGTGGGGAAAGTGGGGCGTGACGCCTCAATTTTAGCCCCGCTTTCCGCCACGTACCGCTGAATCTTCGACGGCGCGGTTTGAGGAGATCTGTGGGCCCACGATTCAGCGGAGCAGATTGGGGAGCGGAGCGGGCGGCGGTATAAAGAGCCGCCGCGTCGGAGAGGGAGAGAGAGACAGATCCAGTCCGCCCAATCCCTTCTCCTGCAACCCACTCCGCTCAAATCCTTTTCGGTGCTGAAGAGCTTGGCGACGATGGCGAAGGACAAGACGGCGAAGCTCGAGAGGGCGAAGAAGGCGGCGAAGGGCAATAAGGCGTCGAGCTCCCGAGCCACGCCCCCGTGCGGATGGGTCCAAGGTGACTAGCTTCCGCCGACCACCACGGTCGATGACATCAGCGGGCTCGTCGTGGACGGGCTGATCCGCGATGGGACGTGGAGGATGCCGGAGGAAGGGGAGATCGAGCCCACGCCGCGCCCCGGAGAGCGAGTGCTCCTCACCACACACGTGGAATGAGGTTTCTCCATGCCACCCCACCCCTTTTTCCGCGGTTTTTTGAACTTCTTCGGCGCTCAACTCCACCATTTGTCTCCGAATGCTATAGTGTATCTCACCGCTTTCGTTTCTTTGTGTGAGAATTTCCTGGGTTGCCTGCCGCACTGGGGTTTATTCAAGCACATCTTCACATGCCGTTCTCAGTTGGTCAAAAAGGCCAACCCCGAGGGGGAGAGAACCCATGTGACCCAGCTGTGCGGCGGCTTGGGTATTCAGATGCGGGGTAGGAGTGCTTTTCCCGCGATGTCTTTTCCCGACTCAGTTAGGGGCTGGCAGTCGACTTGGTTTTATTGCAACGACGTCCCTTGTGCTGGCTCGTCGACTGGTCTCCCCACTTATACATCTGAGAGAGTCAATGTGCTTCCATCTCTGACGGTGGACAAGGAGGAGAAGACCGACGTGGGAATCTTGGTCACTGCGGTAGTCAGCCTGGTCCAGGGCGGGTTGGCGGGTCTGGATTTGCTGGAGGTCTTCCTCAGTCGGCGAATCTAGCCGCTGCAGGAGCGAGCTCACCCGATGTGGTAGTATGCTGGTACTGAGGACAAGACTCGAGTGCACCCAGAGGAGATCGACGAGAAGACCGTGAAGGAGTGGCTCAAGTGTATCACCGGCGCGCGCGACAATCCGCGAGGGTCGAGACGGATCCCGCCCTACGACGCCAACAACCTACCGTTGGAGGTATGACATGCACTTCCGAGTGAATTTCTTGTGCGCACATTTCCCGAGTGAACTGAATGATCCGAGTGAACTGACTAAACTGTTTGTCTCCTATCTTCATGTCTTGCAGGAGTTCCAGAAGATGCTCTCGCCTGTGCCGAATGGAGAACAACTTGTCGGAGAAGCGGGGAGTGAACACGGCAGCGTCGAGGGCAGCTACGTGGAGGACAGCGCGGAGGAAAGCGACGACTCGGAAGGGAGCGATGAGGTCGAGTCTTCCCAGTCTCTGGAGCTGCGCTCCGAGCGTCGCTCCAAGCTAACTCATGATCCGAGTGCTGGCCCGGAGAAGGAGGTGGTTCCAAGTGCCAAGGCTCCGAAACGCACTCGGCCGTCGTCGCCTGATCCGACTGAGAAGACCGCCAAGCAGCCCAAGGTCGCTTCTCCCAAGCCTCAGAAGGCCCTGCCCAGCATCAAGGTCACTGTGCCTGTCACCTCAACGTGAGTGCCTTCGTCGGTTTTACCTTTTCTGTCTTTGCCAACTTTTGGACTCCCATGCAGATCGACGGAGACCGTATCGAGGCCAAGTCGGCTGACGCGGCCACTTCTCGGAAAGGTAACAGTGATTTCATTTTTACTTCGACCTGTCATTTGACTGAAAAGTCTTCATCTGATTGAATTGTGAACTGCGACAAACTGTGTCGAGTGAACGTAGATCTTGCAGAGGTCATCCATGTCGGGGAGGACGATGAGGAGCCGCTGCGGAAGGACGCCGAGAAGGGGACCGCAGCTCCAACTGCTTCTCAGACTACCACGCGGAAGACGCCGCCGAGCAAAGCGCCTCAAGTTCCCCCTGCACCTGCCGTGACCGTGCCTCTGGGGCAGGTTTCTTCTCAGGCTGGAGCTGGCTCTACCGCGGCTCCGTCGACTGCTCAGGCTTCGGTTCCGACTCCTCCCGTCAATATCTTCAGTCTATACAAAGTGCCGGAGGAACAAACTGGGGCCAGCAAGGAGGCAATGATCCAGGCGGAGATGATGACTCAACGACTCAAGGAGGTGTGCACAGCTAGCAAGTTGGCATACGATGCCAGCGTTGCCCTCCAGGAGAACGTTCGAGTAAGTACCCTTGTAAGTTGAACTCCAAGTCATTTTTCTTCAGTAGGAAGTTCAATCGGAAAATATCCGGTACACCCACTGGGTGTTTTTTTTTTGTGTTTGGCCATCACTTGGATCGGGCAGACCGCTCCGAGTGGATACCAATCCAGTGGGGGCACGCTGAGTGCACCCACTGGGTGTAGTCCCCGAGACTTCCGTCGGCCGCGGGCGGTCAGCGGGAGTCTTAGAACTTTTTGTCTTCTTTCTTTTGTTTTGTGTTTGGCCATCACTCGGATCGGGCGGACCGCTCCGAGTGGATACCATTCCAATGGGGGCACGCTGAGTGCACCCACTGGGTGTAGTCCACGAGACTGCCGTCAGCCGCGGGCGGTCGGCGGGAGTCTTAGAACTTTTTGTCTTTTTTTTTGTGTTTGGCCGTCACTCGGATCGGGCGGACCGGTTCGAGTGGATACCATTCCAGTGGGGGCTCACTGAGTGCACCCACTGGGTGTAGTCCCCAAGACTGCCGTCGACTGCGGGTAGTCGGCGGGAGTCTTAGAACTTAGAATCTGATACTGGTCAAGCTTGCTCCTCCCTGTCAAAGGGTACTTCAGGATCTGATACTGGTCAAGCTTGTTTCTTCCGGGCGCGTCAGTCTTTGGGCACTCGGAACATTTTTTAACGTTAACTGATCTGCTCTTTCTTGTGTTTCAGAAAACTTGCGAGCTGGGGACTCAGTACGTGGCACTGGAGAAGGAAACGGCCCAGCTCTGACTGGATTTGGAGGTGGAGAGGAGGAACACAGTGCGCGCTCAGGCAGAGCTCAAGACCATGGGAGGTAAGCTTCAATCACTGAGCAGTCTGCTTTCACCTTTTTCCATTCTTTGAACCGAGTGACTTCACTCAAACAGATGTGCGTAGTGAAAACCATCGACTCCAAGTGCGGCTCAGAACCTCTGTCTCTTTAGAAACTATGAAGCAGGCACTCGAGAACAAGGACAACGAGCTGGCGGGAGCGCAGCAAGTAGCGAAGGAAAAGGCCAAGGCCGCCGAAGAGAAGCTGGCCTCACTCGGGAAGCTTGAAACAGAGAACACCTCGCTGAAGAAGGAGGTGCTCGAGCTCAAGAAGCAGCGGACCGAGTGGGAGAGCAAGCTCAAGGCCCAGGCGGAAGTCTACAAGAAAGAAAAGAAGAATCTGAATGAGAAGATCACCCAGCTGATCGAGAAGAAGAACGCTCTGGAGAGGTACATAGAAGAATTCATGGAGGAAATGTACACCAAGCTTGCAGGTAACCTATAACACCCGAGTGAACTTTTACCCGAGTGAACTTCATGCATGCTGATCTTCAACTCTTCTCTTTTCTTGTCCATAGAGTACTGCCGAGACTTCGAGCTAGAAACTGACAGAATCGAGAGGGATCTGGATTCTTCCAGGTCACTCATCGGTGACAAGGCCGCTCTAGGTGTCCTGCGGGTCGAATCTCGTATTGAAGATGTTCAGGGTTACGTCATCCACCTGCGGGGTGCAATCGGGAGGATCGACCAGGAGCTGTGGCCAGAAGATACCCTCGACAGCGACCTGGAGGCCATGATGACTCGTCTCCACGACATTCCCAGCCGAGTGCAAGCGTGGAAGAAGTCGGCTGCTCGCTGCGGGGCCGACGTGGCGCTCTCCTTGGTCCGAGTGCATTGCAAGGACACCAAGGAGGAGAAACTGAAGACTCTCCAAGTTGCCAACACGAAGAAACTCAAGTTTGAGGACGTCAAGGAGACATTCATTGAAGCAGCCACTCGGATCGCAGACGGCATCGACTTGGATTCCTTCGTTGAGCCAGCCAGCCCCTCGGGGGCGTGAGAAAACTTTTAGTCCTACCTATTAGCCCGGGTATGCCGAGTGAAATTGTATTCCTTAAACTCTTTCGAGCTTCAGGCCCGCATACTCGTATTCCCTTTTGAACTTATGGAGTTATTCAAATGCTTTCCTTCGAGTCTTTGAGTAGAGTTTTAATTTGGGCGAAAGCTGATTCGCAGCCAAGCCCCCGAGTGACAGGGTCGCTCTTCACTCGGAGTAGGTTTTTAACTTGGGCGAAAGCTGGTTCGCAGCCAAGCCCCCCGAGTGAGAGGGATGCTATTCACTCGGAGTTGGTTTTTAACTTGGGCGAAAGCTGGTTCGCAGCCAAGCCCCCGAGTGAGAGGGATGCTCTTCACTCAGAGTAGCGTTTTTAACTTGGGCGAAAGCTGGTTCGCAGCCAAGTCCCCGAGTGAGAGGGATGCTCCTCACTCGGAGTAGCGTTTTTAACTTGGGCGAAAGCTAGTTCGCAGCCAAGCCCCCGAGTGAGAGGGATGCTCTTCACTCGGGGTAGCGTTTTTAACTTGGGCGAAAGCTGGTTCGCATCCAAGCCCCCGAGTGAGAGGGATGCTCTTCACTCGGAGTAGCCTTTTTAACTTGGGCGAAAGCTGGTTCGCAGCCAAGCCCCCGAGTGAGAGGGATGCTCTTCACTCGGAGTAGCGTTTTTAACTTGGGCGAAAGCTGGTTCGCAGCCAAGCCCCCGAGTGAGAGGGATGCTGTTCACTCGGAGTAGCGTTTTTAACTTGGGCGAAAGCTGGTTCGCAGCCAAGCCCCCGAGTGAGAGGGATGCTCTTCACTCGGAGTAGCATTTTTAACTTGGGCGAAAGCTGGTTCGCAACCGAGCCCCCGAGTGAGAGGGATGCTCTTCACTCGGAGTAGCATTTTTAACTTGGGCGAAAGCTGGTTCGCAGCCAAGCCCCCGAGTGAGAGGGATGCTCTTCACCGGGAGTAGATTTTTAACTTGGGCAAAAGCTGGTTCGCAGCCAAGTCTCCCGAGTGAGAGGGATGCTCTTCACTCGGAGTAGATTTTTAACTTGGGCGAAAACTGGTTCGCAGCCAAGCCTCCAAGTGAGAGGGATGCTCTTCACTCGGAGTAGATTTTTAACTTTTGCGAAAACTGGTTCGCAGCCAAGCCCCCGAGTGAGAGGGATGCTCTTCACTCGGAGTAGATTTTTGACTTAGGGAATAACTGGTTTGCAGCTAAGTTGAACGGCGTACACCCACTGGGGGTTGTAGGCCAAATAATGCGTACGAGTGAACTCAATGTGAAACTGGAAAAGTCATGCTTTTATTCATCAAATATTACTCGAGTACTTTTATTACGTCTCATCATCAAGTATAAAATCGTCGCAGCAAATCCGCATTCCAAGCACGGGGCTCGTCTACTTGCTTCTGAAGGTTGTACAGGTGGTACGCCCCGTTGTGCAGAACCTTTGAAATGATGAAAGGACCTTCCCACGCAGGAGCGAGCTTGTGAGGTCGCTGCTGATCCACTCGGAGCACAAGATCTCCTTCCTGAAAGGTCCGACTTCTGACGTGACTACTGTGAAAACGTCGTAGATCTTGCTGATAAATGGTCGAACGGATAAGAGCCATCTCTCTCTTCTCTTCCAGGAGATCAACCGCGTCTTGCCGCACCTGCTCTGCTTCAGCTTCCTAGTATAGTTCCACTCGGGGCGAGTTGTGGAGCAAGTCACTCAGCAAGAGGGCTTCAGCTCCGTACACCATGAAGAAGGGAGTGCGATTGGTGGACCGATTGGGGGTCGTCCTCAAGCCCCAAAGAACTGACGGAAACTCGGTGACCCAGGCTCCAGCTGCGTGCTCTAAATCGCGCATGAGTCGCGGCTTTAACCCCTGATGGATCAGTACGTTTGCTCTCTCAGCCTGTCCATTCGACTGCGGGTGCGCCATAGATGCGTAGTCGACTCGGATGCCTTGAGCGGCACAGAACATCCTGAACTCTTCCGAGTCGAAGTTTGAACCATTGTCAGTGATAATGCTGTGGGGTACGCCATATCTGAAGACTATCTCCTTCATAAACTTGATCGCCATGCGGGAGTCTAGCTTCTTGATGGGTTTGGCTTCGATCCACTTAGTGAACTTATCGACTGCAACCAGCAAGTGGGTGAATCCACTCGCCCCTGTCCGGAGGGGTCCCACCATGTCGAGTCCCCAAACAGCGAATGGCCAAACGAGTGGAATCGTCTTCAGAGCAGACGCAGGCTTGTGTGATAAGTTTGCATAGAACTGGCATCCGGCACAATGTTGGACTATCTCCTGCGCAGCTTCATTGGTGCGTGGCCAGAAGAAGCCGGCTCGGTAAGCTTTAGCTATGATTGTCCGAGAGGACGCGTGGTTTCCGCAAGTTCCCGAGTGAATCTCCTCCAGGATCAATCGACCTTCTTCCAGAGAAATGCAGCGCCGAGTCACACCGGTGACGCTCTTCCTGTATAACTGATCGCCCATCACTGTAAAGGCTTTGGACCTTCGAACAATCTGGCGGGCCTCAGCTTCATCTTCTGGAAGTTCCTGCCTGAGCAGGTATGCAATGTAAGGCACTGTCCACTCGGGTGTGATTGCTAGGACCTCCATGACCAAATCAATGACCGCCGGGACCTCGACTTCAGTCGGATCAGAAGGACTCACCACTTGCGGGGGCTCTTCCGTGAAGGGATCTTCTTTTACCGTCTGAGAACGTAAATGCTCGAGGCACACATTGCTGGGTATGGATTTCCGAGTGGACCAGATCTTTGCCAGATCGTCTGCCTCCTGATTCTTGGCTCGGGGAACGTGATGCAGCTTCAGACCTTCAAATTTCTTCTCCAACTTTCTCACTGCATTGTAGTATCCTGTCATGGCGGGGCTTTTGATATCCCACTCCTTCATCACTTGGCTCACAACTAGATCCGAGTCTCCGTAGACCATCAGGCGCCGGACGCCGAGTGAGATGGCCATACGTAGACCATAAAGGAGCGCCTCATACTCGTCTTCATTGTTGGAGGAATCGAAGTGAATCTACAGAACATATCTGAGACGATCGCCCTTCGGAGATACTAACACAACTCCAGCTCCTGAACCATTCAGCATCTTGGAACCGTCTAAGAACATGGTCCAGTGTTCCGGGTGGCTCTGAGCCGGTTGCTACTGTTTAGTCCACTCGGCTAGGAAATCGGCTAATGCTTGGGACTTGATCGCCTTCTTCGCCTCAAACTTGATGTCTAGGGGCAAGAGCTCGATAGCCCACTTCGCCACTTGACCAGTCGCATCCCGATTGTTCATGATCTCAGACAGTGGGGCGTCGCTGACGACTGACACAGTGTGCTCTTGGAAGTAATGGGCTACTTTCTTCGCAGTCAGGTAGATGCCATAGACGAGCTTCTGATAATGAGGATGCCTCTGCTTGGAAGGAGTCAGAACTTCAGAAATGTAATAGACTGGGCGCTGAACTTTGTAAGCCTTGCCCTGCTCTTCTCGCTCGACTGTGACGACAGTGCTGACAACTTGACCAGTGGCCGCAATGTACAAGAGCAACGACTCGTTGCTGTTCGGAGCGGCAAGCACCGGCTGGGTGGAAAGCAGGGTTTGAGCTCAACAAACGCTGCTTGTGCTTCAACAGTCCACTCGAACGAATCAGATTTCTTCATCAATCGGTACAGGGGCAGTGCCTTCTCACCGAGACAGGAGATGAATCGGCTCAGAGCTGCAAGGCAACCCGTGATCTTCTGTACATCATGAAGACATTCTGGACGTTTCATTCGTACAATCGCCCCGATCTTCTCAGGATTGGCATCTATCCCTCGTTTGGAAACGAGGAAACCGAGTAACTTGCCCCCAGGAACTCCGAAAGTGCACTTTGCTGGATTTAGCTTGACATCATACTTCCGCAAATTTGTGAAAGTTTCAGCTAAGTCAGCCAGTAGGTCGGAACCTTTTCTGGACTTGACCACTATGTCATCCATGTATGCTTCGATGTTCCGACTGATCTGTTTTTGTAAACACTTTTGCACCATGCGCATGAAAGTGGCACCAGCATTTTTAAGACCGAAAGGCATGGTGATATAGCAGAAACACCCGAATGGGGTGATAAAGGCTGTTTTTATTTCATCTGGCCCATATAGTCGGATCTGGTGGTACCCGGAGTACGCATCCAGAAAAGACAGTCGCTCACAACCCGTGGTGGAATCTACGATTTGATCTATGCGGGGGAGCGGGAAATGATCCTTGGGGCAGACCTGATTGATGTGCTTGAAATCAATGCACATTCGGAGAGACTTGTCTTTCTTAGGGACCATGACGACGTTGGCGATCCACTCGGAGTGGTACACCTCACGGATGAACTCGACAGCTAGGAGCCGAGCAACTTTTTCGCCAATGGCCTTCCTCTTTTGTGTGGCAGAGCGGCGAAGATGCTCCTTCACAGGTTTTGCCTTCGGGTCGACTCGCAAACGGTGCTCAGCCAGTTCCCTGGGTACACCCGGCATGTCAGATGGTTTCCATGCGAAGATGTCCCAGTTCTCACGGAGGAACTCGATGAGCGCTTCTTCCTATTTGCTGTCGAGTGTCGTTGAGATGTTGGTGGGAGCAGCATTGGGATCTTCCGGGTGGATGTGAAAATGCTTCGTGTCACCGGCCGACTGAAATGCAGATTCTGCAGCTGGCTTCTTGGAGCGTAGCAGATCACTCAGATCGGCATTTTTCTTGTACTCCTCCAGTTCCACCATGGCCATTTGCTCATCAGCTATCTTGGACCCTTGCTGCAAACACTCCTCCGCGCGCTGTCGACTGCTAGTGACTGTGATCACACCTTTGGGGCCGGGCATCTTCAGCTTGAGATACACATAACATGGATGGGCCATGAAACGTGCGTAAGCTGGCCGACCAAGGATGGCATGGTAGGCGCTGCGGAAGTCGACCACTTTGAAGGTCAGCCTTTCCTTCCGGAGGTTCTTGTCATCTCCAAAAACCACATCCAGGGCGATTTGCCCGAGTGACTTTGCTTTCTTGCCGGGGATCACTCTGTGGAACTGCATGCTGCTCTCGCTGAGTCGGGACATCGGAATGCCCATCGCTTGCAAAATATCAGCATACAGTATGTTCAGTTCGCTTCCACTGTCCATGAGGACCTTGCGCAATCAGACGCCTCCCACGACTAGATCGACCACCAGCGCCTGCCGCCCAGGGGTGGCAATGTAGGCTGGGTGGTCCTACTGATCAAAGGTGATCGGAGTCTTCGACTAGTTTAGAAACTTTGTCGTCGCCGGCATGGCCATGTTCACTTCTCGGTTGATAACTTTCAACCGGCTCCTACTCTCTACATCTGCAAAGATCATCAGGGTTGCGTTGACACTGGGAAAAGGTTCATCTTTGTCTCCATCATCAGCGTCTTCTGGGCTCTTCTCACTCGACGGGCCCTCTTGGAACTGCTGAATCAACGGTCTGCACTGCCGAGTGGTATGCTTGGGCAATATCAGATTGCCCTCTTTATCCTTTCTGGTGTGGATGTGACACGGCAAATCGAGGACATCTTGTCCCGACTGATCTTTCTTTTTCTTCGGGATCCATTTTTTCCTTTGCTTTCCCCTTGTTCTTGGCTTGACCGGCCAGTGCAGCAGCCTCGGCCTGAGCCGAATCATCAGCCTTGCGCTTCGACTTCTGATTGGGATTACTGTTTCTGGGGTTGGGCTCACTGGTTTTCTCTTTGCCGTTACGGAGACGGTCTTCCTCTTCTCCGTTTGCATACCGAGTGGCAATCTCTATCATTCGGCTCATGGTCAAAGATCCTGACCGACCAAATTTCACGATGAGCTCCCGATATCTGACTCCTGCCTTGAAGGCGCAGACGCCTTGATGTTCTGTGACGTTCTCCACCACATGATGCAAGGTTGTCCACCGCTGGATGTACTCCCTCAATGTTTCATTCGGTTTCTGCACGCAGTACTGCAACTCAGACAATCCAGCCGGGCGTTTGCACGTGCCCTCGAATGTTTTGATGAACACTCGGGCCAAATCTTCCCAGCAGTATATGCTGGCTGGAGTGAGCTGGTTGAGCCAGGCACGGGCGGACCCTTCCAGCATCAAAGACAAATGCTTCATAGCCACATAGTCATTTCCTCCACCAATCTGCACAGCCACTCGGTAATCTTCTAACCAAGTTTCTGTCTTGGACTCACCGGTGAACTTGCTTACTCCAGCCGCCAATCTGAAGTTAGGTGGGATCTCAGCGGCCCGGATGGCCCTGCTGAAACACTCGGGCCCGGAGATGAATGCTCCACTTCCACTCGGACGATCTCTGTCCAAGTTCTCTCTCAGAGCTCTGCCTCTGTAGACCAGGTTCTGAGCGAGAACGGATCTCGCATTGAACTGTGGGTCACGGTAGTCGACTGGCTCTCTTTGGCGATAACCGTCACCATGACGGGGAGGGCTGGCCCTCCGATCGTTGCCGTAAGGACGCCTGGCGTCATACGGCCGGGGCGCGTACGAGCCATCCCACGGAGGGGGCGACTGCATGCGGCAACGATCATCCTGACGCCGCAGGGGCGAATTCTGACTGTGACCCTGCCCCGAGTACTGGTCTCGGTGGCGGTCTTGGTCGTTTCGCCACGGAGGCGAGTGTCTGTTTCTCCTTGGAGACACTGGGCTGTGGGCCGACTGAACGGTGTCAGCCCTAACGGATCTGCTGTGAATCCGGTTGCGCGACTGGGATACTGCCGAATTTTGCTCCTCTGCCGCCTTGAGCAGGGCCCGGATCTGCCGAAGACCCTCCCTCGCCTCGGATCAGGACGGCTCAATGGAATCTGCTATCCGAGTGGCCGCCGCCAGATTCTGGACGGGAGTGCGGAATACCTGGAAACTCTACTGCTGGTCACTCGAGAACAACTGCCGATGTCGCCGACTGGAACTGGGCTGATGCTGCCTGCAGGCGCGATCGTCGAGTGACTTCTGGAGCGCTTCCAGATGATTGCGCTCAGCCAAGTTGGCCTGGCGCACGGCCTCCAAAGCCTGAGCCTCGGGGGTCATCCCAACGATGGGCGTCTGGAGGGCCTGCTCGGTCCTGCACTGCTGTTCCTCCCTCTGCTGCCGAATGAGAGGTCGGGGGACGTACTCATCATCATGTCGGTCCCTGCCGCCGCCAAGATCAGGGCGCGACGGGTCACCGTTCTCCGCGCCACCGCGGCCGTACCCAGGCAGACTGGGCGGGGAATCGGCCATCAGCACCTCCGCAGCGGGATCGCTGCTCTCGCACTCGGATAAGCTTTCTGAGTGCTCATGCACGGAGGCGAACAGATCGAAGACAGGTTCGTCGGGCTCGACTGCCGCGATCTGAGGGGCTGCAGCCTGAAGGGCCACCGCGTTCCTGATCCACCGCTGAAGCCGCGAGCGTCCGGAGCGCTTGCGACGACGGCTGGTGGAGAGCGAAGAGGTCGACTGATAAGGGGTCGACGGTTGCCGAAGAAGGACGCCGAAGGTACTCGCGCGGAAGTGCGCCACGCCGGGGACGGGCAATGCCTCGACATCCAGCGGGGCTTCCTGGAGACATGCCGAATCGTCGGCGATGAAGCTGAGGACGCCGAAACAGATCTCGCCGCCCAGAGTCAGTCCGCCGCCGGAAACCATAGTGATGGTGGAAAAAATGCAACTACGCCAGAAGTCGCTAGACGCCTGCCCCACGGTGGGTGCCAACTGTCGTGGGTGCAAGTCTGACAGTAGTGTGTAGGGGTACGGATGAGAGGGCAGAGCCTAGCTACGGGGCAGGTGTTACACTCGGATTTATGAGTTCAGGCCCCTCAGCGGTGGAGGTAACAGCCCTACGTCTCGGTGCTCTGGAGCATGATTGCTTGAGTGTTTTAGTTACAAATGGATTGCGAACCCTTAGAATGGAGCTGGGGGTGGCTTATATAGTGTCCGCCAGCCCTCCCATGAATGCCGCCATTACCAAGGGTTAAGAGGGGGTTTAAGGGCGCCAGGTAACGGGCGCATTGATTACAATTAATACGAGCGAGCGCACGTCCTGACCGTTGCGCTCCTGGAGCCTCCTGGTCTTCTCTGGTCGAGTGACTGCCAGGTACTCTGAGTGAAATAGCTGGTCGAGTGGGCACCTGCTTCCCGAGTGATTCATTGAACTCCGAGTGAATGTCAGTCTGCAGAACTCTTGGTTGCTGATGTAGCCCTGGGGCCCAGTATAAGGCGTGTGGAGTCCTAGGGTAGGGTCTGTAGGTCAGGCCTGTTACCCTATCCCTAGTACATGCCCTCGTCAGAGGGGTCGGGGGAACCATGTCTTTGGGACGCGACGCTTGTCTGAAATGTGGGGAAGTTACCAACTTAGCCCCCGTTTAAAATTTCGGACGTCTCGTCGGTTGGGGATTGGACGGTAATCTCTCATCTCCCCAATATTTGCCGAGAGCGATTTCGGGCGAGGAGAGGGTGTTTTGGCGCCCACGGTTGGCGCCCACGATGTATGAATAGGGCTGACAGGTAGGGCGGTTGTGTCACGTATGAGTGAAGTTACAAACCTGCCCCTACTTAAAATATTAGCCTAGATCGATTTCGGCCGACGAGAGTTTGTTTTGCTGCCCACCGTGTATGAATGGGGAAATGGAGGGGGAGAGAGAGGTCTTTGGGATGAGCTTGAATGAAATGTGTTTTGCCGCCCACGTTTGGCGCCCACCATGTCTGAATGGGGTGAGAGGCGGTCATGTCACGTCTGAGTGAAGTTACAAACCTACCCCTATTTAGAGCAGTGGAAATCGGGCTGATAGGCTGTGCGTGTCAGGGGTAGACAGTAATTTCCATCTCCCAAACACTGGTTTCGGGCAGCCGATGTGGGAGTGGGTGTTTTGCCGCTTCTTTCGAATCTTGGGAGAATAAGCATTCACGTTTACCATGGCAACTAGTAGTAAATTCGAACCCATTTTGTATTCAATTACGAATCTTTATAAATCACTTTATGTTTTTTTTATATATCTTCAAAAGCACAACAAAGATGTATTCCACCTTTATATATGAATATGACTTACAAATGCCATGATACTTGAATTCAGAAGGTTTAATCCAGTTTAAGGTGGATACGAATATTTGAAACAACTTTATGTTCAACTCAATTGTAACATGTATGACACAAGCAGCATATAGTGTACTCCCATTTAGATATGAATTTCAGAAGCCAAGCGATGTCTCAAAATTCAAAATATTGAGCCAACCAACCAATAATATAGAAAACTAATAGACATATGACCACATATAGATTATATGGATCAATAATATGAACTAACATACATA
Source organism: Elymus sibiricus (assembly GCA_039707655.1). Taxonomy (NCBI): domain Eukaryota; kingdom Viridiplantae; phylum Streptophyta; class Magnoliopsida; order Poales; family Poaceae; genus Elymus; species Elymus sibiricus. Next base: position 315,929,942 of record CM077676.1, read on the forward strand.
AGCCAGGCCGTTGTACTGTTTTTGGCCAGAAGAGCATCTTTTTTTGTACCAAAGCTAGTACGGCATCTTGGCCCTTTCAGATGCATGCAACTTAAGGCCCATCTATACTACTATTTTTGCTAAATGCACATTCAGCCCGATTAGCATATTTTGTAGGACTGGCATAGCAAACAAAATGAAATGTCTTTGCCTCAACAAAAAAATGAAATGTCTCATGTTCTTATCAATTATTACAGACTCGTGCTCAAAAAAAAATACAGACCAAAAAACAATTATTACATGATCTCTAAAACAAATGGTTCCAATTTATTACATGAACAAACAACACAAAGCTAATTCAATGATGGAAAAACATTTCACCTATGATTTACCAAGTGGGATTTTAATTTCCTTTTTTCCTCCAGGACCTTAACAATGCGGTCAGTCTCAACTTCCTTCGTTGTGAAATCCACCAAATATTTAATGGTTTTCGTGAGTACTGCTTCTGATTGTGTTGTTTGCTTCCTCAACATGTCAACTTCATCTCTAAGTGCAGAAGCAGACTCTCTTTCTACCAATAGTTTAGCCTCTAGAGCATCAGCAGTTGGCAATTCACGATGCATGATTGGGCCGGTGCCACTGCTCTGGGATGATCCAACGTCCATGGGGACCTCGCTCTTTGATCTTGGGCTAACCTATTTTGCCATTACAGTTCCGATTGGATTCAGAAAAGTTGAAGTTAGCAGAACATCTCAACTGGGAGTTAGAACAGCAACCCAGTTAAACAAACAAGGATTTAAAGAGTTGCGATTGGATGCTGAAAAGTATAGGTTATTAACATCATTAGAGCAACCGGTTGCAGCAGCAAAGCAGTTAAACAAACAACCTGTTGTGCCATTGGAGTTTCTCTTGGATCCTGAAAAGTTGAGTAGTCAGTAACTTGATTAGAGCAACAAGTTACAGCAGCAAACCTGTTACACAAATTTGTTTTCCAAAATGTACCTACTATGCAATTGGAGTTCCAATTGGATCCTGAGAAGTTGAAGTTGGTAACATGATTAGAGCAACAAGTTACAGCAGCAAACCAGCTAAACAAGGAAGTTTTGCAGAACATACTTGTTGTGCCATCAGAGTTTCAATTGGATCCTAAAAACTTGATAGTTAGCAAGCATAAATAAAATGTTGCAAGAGCCATAAGAAACTAACATCAAACTAGTAAAACTAACCAGTTTTGGCAACGTATTTAATTACACATGAACTAGTAAAACTAACAAGTTTTTGGCAACGTATTAAAGCAACAAGTCGGTAGAGTTTACTAGCAACACATACATCTCTAAATTTCATTCATGTAAGCAAAATGATTCTGACACATATATATAAGTTAAAAAGACGGTGTCCCTCATATAAACCTGACAATTGTCTCTCTATGAACATGCAAACATTACTAGTGCTACAAGTCATAACAACAAACAAGATAAACAAACAGGGTATCAGAAGGTAAATTACACATGAATTTTGTTGCACCCTAGAAGTAGATATGACCAGCTATCTACGTGCTTAAGTAGTTATTGAAGTTTAGGCACATGTAGCTCTTTGCAGGCACACTGCAACTTCTTTTTCGCTTACGAGGTTCTACGAAGGAGTCCATGACATCACTTGCTTGGATACGCAGTCCCAATACTCCTTCCTTCCCACACTGCATTTTGGTAAGTCGAATGGTTAATCTTATAAGATGGTGCGGCCTTGTTATATTATATGAGGACAGGTTGTGAGACTAGTTGTAGCAATACACACCAGACTGGCTTTTACTGTATAATTCATGCAATTATATTTGTCCTATCGAGATCTAAGCAATCTACAATATGATGAAAATACTGACATCCTTCTCATTATTGGCCAACTCAGTTCATAGAAACAAGCAATTCAACTATTATGTGGATAAATCAAAAGTGCCACTGAAATACATTTCACTGCCGCAATCATACACGCAAATCATACATGCAGGCCAGTATGAATTAAATGAAATGTAGGGACTTACGCTAGCTCGTTGTACAGGCTCACTAGAGCTCTGCTTGCGCTTGGGATGTTCCATGAAGAAGTACATGTTACCACTTGCTTGGATGTGCAGTCCGTGTACTCCTTCCTTCCCCCTCTGCATTTTTCGCACGGCGAATGGTTGATTTAATGATAGGAATTGACCTTGCTGTTGTACCAGAGGACATGTACTTACAAGGTTATACGAGCATGCAGGATGTGTACCAGATCCCGTAGCGCCGTCATGCTTCGCTGAAAAATTGTTTTGCTTGTTTCAGATGATAGCTTCAGAAGAAATAAGAGTAGAAGTCAGAGTTGCTTAGGCGTATAAGCTAAGAGAGCAGTAAAAGGATATCCAAGCATTGTTGGAATAGTGCACAGCGCAGTGATATGTGGATACCTAGTTCGGGCCGGCGTTTAGGCATACTCGCCTAGAGTGCGGGTCACTTCAGAGCTGTTGAGGGTGAGGCGCTTGCATTGGCTGGCCGCCTACGGAAGCAGATCTTGAGCGGCGGTGGATCGCTATGATGCGGTGGACGAGGCCGTTGGTGAAGCACCAGCGGGGGGTGGAGGTGCGACGATGTGCTCGGTGAAGTAGCCCCGATAAGGTGGAAGACGGCATCGGTGAAACAGACCTGATGCGGTGGAAGTCGGTGTCTGTGAAGCATGTCGGCTGCGACGGCCGACGTTGTCGGTGGACCACCCAGTGCGGTGGACGAGGGCATAGACGAGGCAGCTCCGGTGCGGTGGTGCAGCGCGACCGTCGTCTTCGTCGTCGTCGTCCGGTATGGAGGTGGGGAATGAGATGAGACGAGGGGCGATTTGAATTTTACTTGGGTGGCGGCGAATTAGGGATTTGAGCGCTCTGGGCATGGAAGGGGGCGGGGGAGAAGGGGGATTTTGCAAGGCTGGAATTTGGGCCACCAGATATTTCAATCTGAAACATGGAGGCGCGCAGTTTATAACGTCCGTACGACACACGCCACCACCACGACACGACCGTGGTCTACCTGGTGCGCCTACATTTGAGAATGCAAACAAATCTTTTTTTCCTTGGCAAACAAATCTGTATGTATTACCATACCCGTGTTTTCCTTGCAAATAATTAGTCCTTCAAAACAACATACTAGTAATTAATTAATGATGAGTTCTTTGAATTAGAGTGTGTTTGTGACCTAGCGATCTCCAATTCTAACGTGGATTTCACATTTCATGGTATCCACGCTAAGTTTTTGAATGCAAATTCATATGTATAAGATTAACACTATGGTGGTGATGAAACTTTGGATGTATTCAAGCATATGACCACACACATACAAAATACCACAACAATCGAGTCAATATTAGTGCATCAACTTTTCCAAACCATGCATGTATGGCACGAATTCGAAATAATTACAGAAGCCATATGCATGGTCCTCAATTCAAATTTTACAATGTGCACTAAATTGAAACGTCAATATTAAGTCTATTACTATCTACGTTCAAATCTTGTGTTTAGCCCCCCCTCCCCCCCGGCACACACACTACATACTTCCTCTATCGATCAATCTTCCAGTCTTAACCACCTTATAGAGCTATTGGTTTCTGACACCCGCTCATTCTTTCTCTCCATGTTTCGATCTCTAATTCTCTCAAATACACAAACCCCTTTCCCCTACTCTCTCAACAACCGTATTTCTCTCACACACTTGCCATTGCACTGCATGCCGAGCTCTCTCTCTCTCCCTCCCACCCTCTCTCGCTAGATACATACATTGGCTCTCTAGACCCTCCCTCTCACGCACATGCACGCACGTTGTCTATCTAGGTCACCCTCTCCACACTGTTTCACTCTTTCGGCCGCACGGCGTCCCACACTCGCTTAATCTTTCTCTCTCTCTCTCTTTATCTAAGTCCCGATTAACCTCGCTTTCTCTCTCACACAAACATTATATTTCCCTGTTTGGGCCTCGATCGACACACTACATACTCTGTCACGCGGATTATCTATCTAGGTCACTCTCACCAAACCATCTCACTCTTTTGACCATTTGGCAGCCCACACTCGCTCAATATCTCCCTCTCCCTTTATGTATGTCTCGATTGACCTCGCTTTCTCCCACACACAAATGATATATCTCCTTGTTTGACATATTGTATATACTCTCTCACGCACATTATCTATCTAGGTCAATCTCTCCAACCCGTACTTCTCACTCTTTCGACCGCATGGTGGCCCACACTTGCTCAATCTCTCTCTCTTTATCTACGTCTCAATTGACCTTGTTTTCTCTCACACACAAACGATATATCTCCCTGTTTGGGCCTCGATCCACACTCCGTATACTCTATCACGCACATTGTCTATGTAGGTCAATTTCTCAAGATCTCCCTTACAGCCCTCACCCTCCCCAAAAGCTCGATCGCACGATATCTCTCCAGAGCATATCTCTCTTTTGACCGAATGTCAGGCCACACTCACCCTATCTCCCTGTCTATCTATGTCTCGATTGACCTCGCTTTCTCATGCCGTCTCTCCCACACATAGACGCTACCTCTCCATCTCTCGCAGGGTCAAAGCTATTTACATTGCCAGGGGGACTATGCCTCCATCCTTGGATTAATTTGTGAAGGCATATATTTCGGAGGGTTTAGGTTAGTTTTTTTCTAGCATTTGGCCCACAACCACTCCAAACACCGTTGCCCCCCTGCGGCCCTGCCCCTCCCCCAATTATTTCCCTCTAGCTCTATGACCGCTCTCTCGCACGCTCTTTCTCACCTTTCCTTTTGCACCATGGTATTTTTGCAAAAAAAACTCTCATGTTTTCTTTAATTATTACAAACAAGCTACAAACTAAACACCAGGGGTCCACCTATAATGGAACAAATTTCGCCCCATAAATTAAAATGCTACAAACTACACACCGGGGGACCCACCTGTCATGGAACAATTTTGGACCCATATAAATTAAAAATGAAAAGGATGAGGATCGAACAGGCGACCAGGTCCTTCCAGGCGCACGTCAGCGATTTGGTGCCCAGGGTCATCTGCACCCGGTCAAGAAAAAATTCACAAAAAGTTCAAAAAAATTAAAAAATTAGACAAAAAATTAAAAAAAAGTCAAAACAATCCAATTTTTTTGTGTGTGCTAGATAATTACATGCGTGAGGTCCGCTCCAATTTTAAGAGCATTTGAACATCTTAGTAGCTCTCAGCAAAAACGACAAATTGGGTCAGAACTGTACATGAACAGTACACTCTTTTACAGACCCCAAATCTGTCTTTTTTGTCGAGAGCTACTCAGATGTCCAAATGATATGAAAATTGGAGCGGACATCACGCACCAAATTGTCTACCGTGCAAAAAAATGGAATTTTTTTGAATTTTTCTAGTATTTGTTTTTATTTTGTTCTTCAGCGTGGGTGCAGATGAGCCTGGACTCAGAAATCGATTGTCGCGTTTGTTGTATCTTTAATGGAAAACATGCTTTTATATTACTTTCAGTACATCAGTGGGACTGGCTCGTCAGCACGTACTACTCCCCTTCGTTGAGCCACTTATTGGTGGGTCCGATGTCTGCTATCTCTCCCTCCTGCCCTTCTACTCCCATGGGTGCAGACGCACGGGCAAACACGAAGAACGCGCAAGCTAATAAACATGGCGCGCCACCCGGGGCAGATGCCCAATGCCGTCGACCGTATCTAGACGCGTTCACAAGTTACGGCACCTGTTTCACCTACTACTAGTACATATTTGACAAGTATAGGAAAAAAGTGATCGTGACGGACAAGTTCAGGCACCCGTGGTGTATTTAACTAGTAGTAATAATTAAATGCGTGGATAAATGTATGTATCACCTAGTGCTCGAAGGGACCAGCTCGCGCCATACAAGTATTTGGAATTGATGCATGTATTTAATATGAAATGTTTCCGATGAGAAGGAATACATGTCGCTTGATCACTTTTTTATTTATTGATAGGGCTCTAGCAGAACACTCAATCGATCAAACCATAGATTTCATTCAGTCTGACTATGACTTTACATTCATACCACGATCAAACTAAATAAATAAATGAATAAAACTAATTGTAGCGTCGGCGTGTGCGTCTAGCGGCGGGAAGCGGCTCCTCTGCCGTACCCTGTGTGCTGTTGGGCCACTGGCCGGCGGCGACGGCGGTATCTTGCGCCGGCGTTGGCATACTCCTAGACGTTGGCCCAAGCTTCAAGGAAGGCCAGTATGTTCTGGACTTCGGTCTCCAAGAGCTAGTGCACGTGCACCGGCACGGGGCGCGTGCGTCAGTGCACGCACAGGCGCATGCGCTAGTAGGTGCACGGACGCGTGCAAGTCAGCGGGGACCTCGTGGATCCCCACGGCTTCAAGCCGGGTGATAGTGTGCGGCTCCCAGCACATCAATGCCACGGGGATGGGTGCTGGAACGGGCGCGGGGACAGACGCGGCGACTTCCCGCACGGCCAGGTCAAGCTCGTCTGAAACCTCATTAGGGTCTTCCTTAGGAAACTGGACGACTAGGGGCAGCCCATTGTGATGCGCCATGGCGTACGGTGAGGTCAGGCTGATTGGAGGCAGACGACAGGAGAATCGGAGAGGCAGAGAGAAGATTGTAGCGAGAGCGGGGAGTGCGGCAGTGATTTAAACTGCGGCGCGGGTGCCATTAAAAGTGGGTGTGGTTGGGATGAAGGTGGGTGGCGGAGGCTGGTCAAAGGGCTCGCCTCCCAGTGAGCCTGCGTAGCTGCCTGCTCGCATGCCTCGCATCGACTCACACGCTTGCTTGGACGGCACCTACTTATGAGAAGCGGAACGCGTGGCGGCACGCTGGTCTAACGCCCATGGTTTGAATATAACGCCCATTCGCTTTAACGTGATAGCTCTTTGTTCCAAAATACCTTGGCTATTCATGTGTGCAACTTTTCATAAGCAGCTTGTCTCAAATTGATCAAAAAAATTACCACAGCCTATTTGTGCCGTATCACGAGACCATGCGCAGTTTCATGAATTTCAGGTGAATTTTGGATTTTTTGGAATTTAAAAACCAGGATTCGAAACAATATCATTACATGCATCATGAAATAAACTTTCAGGCGATACATCTTTATTGTTGTAGTAGATGTTCATATTTTTTAAGATAAAATTTGGTCAAACAGTGCTTAGTTAGACTTCAAACAATGCATTGCGTCATACTCTAATAATAATGCATGTCACCAAAAATTATGTCGTTCGACTCATATTTGAACATAGTTTCCAGTGATATTATTTTTGGTTACATGCATTAACATTTTGTTTGTTAAATGTAAGGTCAAAATTTAGCACAAAATGCGAAGAGGACCACGAAACCAGGACGGAGGTAGTAGGCACGAACAAATGATGCTCCATTCTATACTCATCCTAGTGTAGTAGGCAATGGAGTTGACGGGTGACCTTGGGTGCGACTGAGGGACTTGAACGTGCTCGGCATGGTAGGTAACGTGGGCTAGTTACTAAAGCATCCCTCCACTGTTCATCGGTAGTAGTAGGAGTAGTCATTATGGACCGGAGACATAAGGGGAATTTCGCAGGGCTGGAATTCTGGCCGCCAGATATTTCGATTCGAAACGCGGAGGCTCGAGTGGAGGTGCGAAGTTTTATCGCGGTTCTTTTGGTTGGGGTTGGCTAGCGTACCACGCATGCCACCACCACGACACGAGCCCGGTCTGGCTGGTACGCCGTCGGGTGCTACCATTTGAGAATGCGAAAGGAATCTTTTTTTTATCAGGAAAGGAATCTTTTTTTAAAATTGGCGAACGAATCTATATGTATTACAATGCCCGTAATTTCCTTGCAAATAATTGGTCATTCCAAAAGGGACGGTAATTGATTTATGACGAGTGATATAGTGATCTCAACGTGGATTTCACATTTCATGGTATCCACACTAGGTTTTTTAATGCAAATTCAAATTTAAAAGATGAACGGTATGGTGGTGAGAAAACTTTGTATGTATTCAAGCATATGACCACACACACACAAATACAACAACAAACGAGTCAGTATAGTGCATCTACTTTTCCAATCCATGCATGTATGGCACGAATTCAAAAATAAAATGTAAGCCATACATGGTCCTCAATTCAATGTTTACAATGTACCCTAAGCTGAAACGTGAATATTGAGTCTACTACTATGTACACTCAAATGTTGTGTTAGGTCTGTCCATCGCCCCCCCCCCCTTCACCACACATACTTCCTATATCAATCGATCTTCATCTCTTTGTTAATAGAGCTATTGGTATCCGACACACGCTCATTATTTCTCTTCATGTTTCGATCTTCATTTATCTCACACCTACCCTCACGCTCTCAACAAATGTATTTCTCACACACAACCTCGTCGGGCCCTCCATGACCAGCTCTCTCTCTCTCTCCCTCTATATCGCCCTCCCTCTCTCCCTCTATATCGCCCTCCCTCTCTCCCTCTAGACACATATGTTGCCTCTGTAAAAAAACTCCATGCACGCCGCGCACACAAACACAAAGTCTATCTAGGCCACTCTCTTGGTAACTATCTCGCTCCAGCCCTCACTATAGCTACGTCGAATGATATCTCTCTGTATCGTCTTTCTCATTCGAGTGTACGCTAGCCCACACTAACTCGATCTCTCCCTCTATATATGACTTGATTAACCTCACACACATAAACGCTCGCTCTACGCCTCTTGCATAGGCGGAGCCATGTAGATTGTTGGGAGAGGGGGTAACCCCCGAGTTACCCCCAACCTTAGATAAAATTGTGAAGGTCTTTTTTTAGGAGGGTTTAGATTATATTTTTTTTTAACATTTGGCTCCACCCTCCCAAACACCGATGGGTTGTGCCCCCACCCCCCGGGAGTATATCAGGTGCTCCCACCTTAGATGCTATATGGTGATACGAGTTCTTGTGTGCCGTTAGATCTGAGATCCAATGGCTCCTAGTAGGTCCGAATGGTTTTTGCAAAAAAACCTCAAAGAGTTTGGGAATTGCTCACAAGTACAAAGACTATACTCAGATGCCATTGGATCTCAGATCGAACCGCCTCGAAGCTTGTATCACCGTAGCATCCAAGCAGCATGAGCACCTGAGATGTTCTTTCGCGCGGGAGAATATGAGGTGCTCCCATACCGTAGATACTACGGTGATATGAGCTCCCGGGAGATCTAACGGCTCCCATTAGGAGGTCTGAATGTGTTTGCAATATAGGCCTCAAAGAGGTTGGGAATTGTGCAGAAGTACAAATACTATGCACATGGCATTGGATCTCAGATCCAACGGCTGCTACCAGCTCGTATCGCCATAGCGGCTAAGCTGCGGGGAGCACCTTATATTCTCTCGTACGTGAGAATATTGGGTTCTCCCACACCTTAGATGCTACCGTGATATGAGCTCATGGGAGCCGTTGGATCCAAGATCCAGCGGCTCACAGAGGTCTGTATGTTTTTTTTGCAAAAAAACCCTCGAAGAGTTTGGGAATTGCGCAAAAGTACAAAGACTACTCACATGCCATTGGATATCAGATCCAATGACGTACAATCTCGTATCACCATAGCATCTAAGCCGTGGGGAGCACGTGATATTCTCCGCCGCTGTCACTTTTGTACCTAAACTTGTAAAATACGTGTAACTGGTGTCGTAACTTGTCTAACCGTGCAAAGTGTTTGTGCAAAAAATCCCTCATACACAAACATCGGAACAACACACGGGGGTTCCACTCATCATGGAACAAATTTGGACCTAAAAATAAAAAATCAGAAGGACGAGATTCGAGCTGGCAACCTGGACTACAAAGCGTACGTTGATAGCCAGAAATAGCAACTGTTGTTGGCTTTGTCAGACAAGTTGATTTTATACTATACTGTATCACGTTGAGTAGAGTAGAGGGAGTGGCTCGTCAGCACGTGCATGAACGTTGACTGACTTACTGCCTGGTCCCATGTCTGTGATCTCTCTCTCCTCTCCATCTACAATCTTTAGACGCACGGGCAAACACGAAGAGCGACGCAAGCTGGCCGTGGTGTTATTATAACTAAAAATATGCTTGGAAAGTAGATGAATCGCCTAGGAACAAGAGACCTCGTGGCTGGTCGAGACGGAGCTAACCACACCTATCCTCCGTGCCACGTTAGCATGATGAAGCTGTGTGGCTAGTGGGGTGTTTTCGACCCAATGGCTGGGTCCCGAGTTCTTACCATAGCTACGTCTCATATATTTTTACACACACATTTTCCTCCGTGTTGAGATGTGGCACACCCTACCACGCGGTTTCTGGGTCCTCCCCGGTGGTGCACGCATATTTTCTTCCTTACTGAGACGTGGGACGGTGGGAGCGTGGGACGCCCTATCGGAAGGTTTCTGGGTCCTCCTCGGTCGTAGCGCTGAAGTAATGAGTCGTCAAATCACAAAACCCCACCTTTCCCGCCGAGTACAAGCACGGTGGCTAGCTAGTTGGGCTAGTGCGACCGATCAGCTAGGCCGCCGCCACATTTGTTTTTTCCAGCATTTTTTTCCTCCTTGCGGCTAGGTTAATTAAAATACTATCCACCGCTGCGTTGCTTTGGTCCTTGGGTGCGGCAGGATTATTTTTTTGTTTGACGGGAGCAGGCGCGGCAGGAATTAGTCATGATGACTCCGCCAGTAAAACCCACTGCCCCCTGATGTGAAAAGGCATCGACTGGGGTTTCCCATGGTGAAAACCAAAAGATTTACCCCGATCCCTCTGCTCCCGTAGATTGCATTGCCTTCCAGCCATTTCACCCCCTTTGCTTCCTTTCCCCATTGCTTCTACTGGGTTCCATGGCGGCGCACCAGATCAGAGAGTCTGAGGTGAGGCGCCTGATAGAGGAGCTCCAGGCCAAGGATGCGGAACTCAGGGCCAAGGACGTGGAGATCCTTGAGTTCAGGGAGGAGAAGAGTTCCATGCTCCTCCGTTATGACCGGGAGTTCACGGAGCTTCAAAAGTGGCAGGAGTCCACCACAAAGATGCTTGAGGCGTCGGCGGCGTTGTTGCAGAAAGCGGGAGATACCCTAGGCGGCCAGGTTGCCCTGATGGTGAGCCGGCTGGAGCACGAGCGTGCCAATCATGACGAGGTCCAGGATTGCCTCAACCACTTGTTGGACCATGTTGCCACGCAAGTGTTGCAGCTCCGCGATGCCTACCATCGTGCCAGCGCGACCATGCCGGCCGTTGGGCTAAACCCGTTCGACCAGCCCATCGACTTCAATGAGCTGCGGCTTCCTGACCTGGTCTCCTTCTTCACCTATATCTCCGAGGAGCTGAACCGTCTCCACGCGGTGGTGGGGGCGGCGCTGGACAAGGAGGGGGTGCGAGCGGCCGTCGCCGTTGCCGGGCGAATCCTCTCCGGGCTACGTCGCCGGAATCCATTTGTGACATTGGACGCCGTCTTTAACGAGCAAGCTCCCGTCGACCTGGAGCGGGCTCTGTGGGCGGTGGCACCCTGCATCACCACCATCGTGCGCCTGGAGAAGCAGAGGGACTTCGGTGCTATTTAGGCATCCTCTGCATGGGCATGTCACGGCGTAACATGACCTTTGGATCAAACTCAGACGGTCCAGAACAGTCACTGTAGCACAGAGCACTATAGAGGCGTGCTTCGTATGGTTCCTATTCGGCCGAGCACTATAGCAGCATACTCTCCGTGCACTGTACCCCAAGTACTATTGACATTGATCTCACCGTTCATTCTCGATTGGACGTTAAAAAAATGGGCATGTTACACTACTGTTGATAGGTGACATGCGCACAGCATGCCACTGGATGTCAATCCTCCCGAGACACCCTTCCGGAGCGGCTGCCGCCTCAATCCCTTGATTCTACTTATCCAGTTGCCTTGTCTGCTAAAAATAATAGTACTCCAGCATAGGTCGACTGTACGCCGAGGTAGCATGGGATAGAAGGCACGTACACGCAAGGGACCCACCCAGGACCGTATTCATGAATACTAGCCGCGATGTAAACCAAAAATATGCTGAAACACTCGCAACAATATCCCTCACAACAGATTTATTTATAATCAGTTACTTTTCTTCCGGTGGTATAATCAGTTTACTATACATCATTTTTTATCGTCATATCTTACTACACTGGCAACAAGATAAGACTACTGTATGAACCACTGCACATGCCTAGTAGTAGGAGTACTAGTAGTGTAAGTTCAAGTGGCTGCCGTGTTTCGCGCTCCTCCATCGTAAGAGTGGAAACGCTTGCTGTAATGAAAAAAAATATTTTTTTAAGAAATAGTGGAGATGCTCTACCGCGCGGATCCTCCTCCATGGTCGTCGGGAACCTTGCTACTCACTTTCGCCGACGTGTGGGACAGCCAGCTTCGGGGTCCACTTGCCATGCACCAAATTACTCCGCACTAGAGTGCACAACTGCACGGTGGACTTACCGCGGTCGTAGCGCCGCAGTAATGCCCCATGAGGCATCAAATCACAAAACCCCACCTTTCCAGCAGTAAGTTGGACGGACGAAGCAACCATCATTTCACTCTTCTTCCTCGTCTTCCTCTCTTCAAGAAAATCCCACTCGCTTCTCCCTCATCTTGTTCCTCATTTCTTCAAGAAAACCCCAATTCGCTTCTGCCATTGTTCTTCTCTCCCAAAGAAGGAAAGGTGAGCGCATCAATGGTGCTGCTATACTTCCGTTCTAGTCATCTTTTGCAACCCCGCGACCGATCCAAACTCCCTCTCTGTTCTTCTTTTGGGTTTCTGATTATCGTTTTCTTTCCTTTTATTTCTATTTGATACTTTCTTGATGGACCCTGGAGCACCGGCCAAAGTGATGTCTATGGCTCTGGCCAAAACCATCGAGGCTCAGAGTCTGAAGAAGCGCAAGCACCCCGCCAAGATGACCACAGACAAGCTCAAGGCCATCGCCTTGGCCAAGGCCACCTCTCCGGGATCCCTCGTTAAGCCGGTCGAGGTAATATCTCTTGTTGACGATCTTTTTGGCGATCTTGATCGTGTTTCCTGATCTAACTTGCAAAGTGCTTGCTAATATGCGATGTTTGTGTAATGTACACGTAGTACTAGTAGTATAACTTTTTGGGCGATCTTTCATGTGGTTTTTGTGTGCCAAATGACTATTCTAAATGTCTCTTTTGACCAAAACATGCGAGAGGTTGACATGCATATGATTTTTGCACATAACACAGATTTCTTATAGATTACTTTCAACTACTTTATGAACATCAACGCTAGCTGTAGGAAGAGAATATAGTACCCTCAGTAACTTGTGTTATGGGTATTGTAAGTAATCGCTCTGTTCACAGATATAAGATGTTCTAACTTTTTTGTGTATCTGATGTAGACATGTTTTAGTGTCTTTGTTCACTCATTTCTGTGCTTATATGTAGTCTTATATGGAGTAAAATATAGAAAATCATCTTATATTTGTGAACGGAGGCAGTAATAAAATATTGGTTTCTGTTTGAATTAGAACCAGGTCCGCTATGGAGATGAAGTTCTCAAAGTCATGCCGTGTGAACTGGAAGACCTGAGGATGTGCACTACTAAACTATCCAGCTGCCGTGTCCTTGTAGCCACATGTCGTGAACAAGTATTTTCCTATAGCATTGTTGTCAGACGTGTTCTCGAGGGTGTACTTCACCACAACAATTTCGTAGATGTGCCTGCGATTACAAAGGGTGTGGTTCTTGTAAAGCTTCCCAACAAATCTGATGCGGCATGTCTTCATAGGCATGTTTATGAGTGGAAAGACCACACTGTTAGGTTCTCCAAGGTTGACGGGATGGCGAAGGTGCCGATAGACATCTCTCACGATGTCCATGGCCTGGTCCGTTATGTGGGGCACATCCCGTAGGTCGGTGGCAAGAAATAGTCTGTAGAGTTTAATTAGTGCAACTTGGCTTGTGTGTAGTAAGTAATATTGTTCAGTACTTGATTTGTGTGTGTGAACCCTGTATGGGTTAGTACTGCCGCTTTTGTTTTGTGTTGAATCCTGAGAACACTCTATGTTAATGTTTTAGAAATGGTGAACCTATAATACCAATTTCGGTTGTCTGATATCTGTGTTTTTTCATGCCAGTACAGTACTCCCTCTGTTCAAAGACATAGGATGTTTACATTTTTTCTGAATCAGATGTATATAGAGTTAGACACATTTTGGTGTGTTTGTCCACTCAATTCAGTCCGTATATTTTGAAATATCCAGATCATCTTATTTTTGTGGATGGCGGGAGTATACATCAGTTATGGTTACACTCCAATATATGTATGCATTGCAGGGTTTATCGCACCCACCAGGATTTCCATTCCCGCGGATGTTCGGTCCATACGAGTTGTCACAACCTTTGGACTATCCTGCTTGTGGGAGTAAGGAGGGGCCCTGCATGCCACCCGTAATTGGACGAACAACCTTCAATTTAGAACTTGAAGATAGTGATTTCCTGTTAAGGATTAAGTCATGTCACATAAAGTAAATCTCATTGATTAACTGTCATGTTTTCTTACTTTTGCTGCAATTTTGTGATGCAGGTTTTGCCATGTCACATTCGTTACAGAATAAACCGTTTGGTTTGCTCTATGATGGTTATTTTAGCAGGTTTCACTTCTTATGATGTGTCAATAACGAAGGCACTGTCCATCACTTATATTAGTGGACACAATTGGATCCGTCTGTTGTCTGAGTACAATCTGAAGCCCTCTGATCAACTGCAATTTACTTTAACAAACACGCCAGAATTAGTCCTTGTCGCCTTTAAAAGAAGGAAAGAAAAGGACTGGATCCGGGTCACGGAGCCGGAGGAAGTTTGAATTGCTCATGTGCACTCTCGCTTAAGAAGGATGCGTAGCAAAGTTACAAAGCTGCAGTCTGGAATCAAAGCAGACCAGAGAAGAGCATTGCTGTCTCGCACATCGGTACCACCTCCAGCATCGGCAGCCGCAGCAGATCAAGCACCAGCACCGGCACTGGCTCTAGCACTGACAGCGGCAGCATCTTAGTCTGATCCAGCAGAAGATTGGGCACTGACTGCGTCAGCGGATCAGGCTGATGTACCAGAGGATCCGGCACCGACACCGGCACCAGCTCCAGAAGGAGCATGTGGCACCCCGGCTCAGAGAGACCGGAACACCCCGTATTCCAGCCCAGAGATCAAGTCTTTTGGAATACGGCACTGCTTGGCATAGAACAAATCAGCTCTTTATTACAAATAACACCGGTACAAGGGTGCGATATTACAAAGGGTTATAGGGGCACGGCAACACTTCGCCTGCTAAGGTAGTTCTATGCTAGCAGCAGAACATCTCGAAGCGAAATAAATTCTAGCAGCGGAACAACGGCGACGGTGATGAACTCCACTCCGCAGGGACTCTGGCTGGGACGCATCCTAGAGCGCAACCTCGGAAGCCTCGACAAACAAGCAATCACGGCATCACCTGCAATCTGGCATGACACGCTAGGTGAGTACTTTGAATGTACTCGCAAGCTCACAGCAACCAAAGCAATCAAGACATACAACAGCATGGCATTTACAGGTTAATCATCAAAGATGAACACGATACTACTAGAACAACATGAGCATGGCAACAACATGAGCATGGCATGTAGATATAATTCATGATATGAACAGGATGATAGTAGCACTAGCATGCAAGGGGGGTCGACGTTTCAGGTCTCATGGACCAACTTACTCTGCTCGGAGGTTATCTCGTAACCACCAACTTACCATCGTGATCATCACATGATCACCTCAGGATCAACCAAGCTCAGTATCAACTATACCATCGTGATCATCACATGACCACACGGAGCTTGATCTCTACCTGTGATCATCGCACGACCACATAAAGATCAACCAACTTCTTTCTCATGGAACCGGGGTTGTTTATCATTCAGGTTATTATTTCTGTTGACCCATAGTGTGACCTACTACGAACTGTGTCCATGACTGAGGACGCGGCTATCGATAGATTACACACTCTGCAGAGGTTAGTACACTGTACCCACACTACGGAACTCATGGCCTCATGCTCCCATTCGGGTGGACCAACGACGTTCCGACAAAACCAATCTATTGTATGACACTCTCCCGGCCACTCCGACATACTCCCCTTTGGGCTATGTCCTGGGTTACCCTGATGCCAACTCGTGACATCCGCCACCTCTGTGGCTGCCACCGTCGTGGCCAAACATAAACATCGTCCCAAACGGGGACCTCGGATCCATACAACTCGGGTACTCAAGGCTTATGGCCGCCTACCTGATCAGGGTAGCGCGCGCACATAACCTTCCCTAGTAGGAGGCACCGGCAAGAGGCATGACAATAGACCGCATTAGGGCCTCCCATAAGGCAAGTGTGGCTGCACTGGTTAGCTCGATTCGGTGGCACCATGACTCAGCCAACAGATTTGTTCAAGTTCGATTAATGTCAGGTTCAACTTGAATGGTGAGGAGCTGAGTCACAATAAAATACATAATGAAATAACAATGCAGATGAGCATGATATCAGTGTAACCATGGATGGGCAACATAACCATTTAACATCAATAATGATAAATCATTTACTCTACGGGATGCAAATGAGCATAGCATAACGATGATCACGAATATCACAAGTATTTTCATATCCAACCATAATGATCCATATGAGCATATCATTATCACTAGCATCTGAAATGAGTACAAGAATACAACATGATATGAATATCCTTAGCAATTAATTATAACACTTACTAGATGAAAATGAACATGGCATAAGCAATGAGCATGGATTCACAAGCATATTCGAAGCATTCACAAAATAATTAAATGCGCAAACCATTATTAAATATTCAAGTGGAAACCATGGCTACTGCAATGCCATCATGCAAGTGGCTGTTGTGGCTGGCCTGGGGATGGAGGAACCACCGGGGAGGGGTGCGATGAACTCGCGGAAAGAATCACCGGAAAAGTTTCCCCCTCGGCGGAGCTGTTTTAAGGGCAAGGGAAAAATGGTCATTTTCACAGTGTGGCAACCTCATGAAAATGATACCATCGGAACGGGCTCGACGAACTGAGATCGTGGCCTTTGGAATCACCTGATTCGGAGTTACGGTTGTGGAGATACGGACGTTCGTTCGTTAGGCAGAAATCAAATAAAAACTTATTCATTTCTACGTTTAATGAGTGAACATCCGCAATATAAGAGTTTGGGCCAGCAGGTTAGAAGGCACATTCGGGGAAATACATCTTCAGGAGAGGGAAAACGTATTTTCGCCCGAAGGAACAGGAGAATACGCTTCTTCCACAGAAAAACGTATTCAGCAAAATGCGCTTCCACTTAAGCCCGCGGGCCCGGCCTCTGGGTCACTTACACCTGGGTCCCGCCCGCTCCTTCTCTTTCCTCGTCAGCTCGTCTCCTTCCTCCTTCTGTTCGCCCGCGGTTCAGAAGAGCAGCGAGGCAGAGGCACAGCCGGCGCTGGCCCCGGCGGCTCCGGCCACCTCAGGCGCAGCTCCGACCACCGGCGAGCATGGGAGGGAGCGCCGCCTCCGTCCTGGCTGGATTCGGACGCCGAGGACGGCCGTAGCAGTGGCTGCTAGGGGGCACCGCGGACGAGGCTGACGGCCGTCAACGGGGCACACGGCACGGCGGCGGGGAAGAGGGGCCGATGCTATGGGGTGGGTCTAGGGTGGTGGTGGAGGCCTCTGGTGTAAGTAGGAGGGAGAGAGGAGGCTGACATTGATCGAATTTGAGCGGGGAGAAGTGGCGGCCATGGCGACCGTGGCGAGCGAAGAGGGACTCCGGCGACGAATGGATGGGTCGGGAAGGGAGCTGGGAGGGTGGAGAGGCTGTTGGTGTGCTCGGGGAAGCTCGGAAGTGGCTATTTATAGCCGGGGCAAGATGCCCGTGCCGGATGCCTTCGCGGGCATGCGGAAGATACCCCTGGCGAGGGCACTGGAGCTAGACTCGGGGCGGTGGCGGCTTGCTGGCGTTGGGGAGCTGCCGACCTGACGATGCTCTGGCGCTCAGACGGCGTGGCCGACCGGGGCAAGTGGTGGGGACGGCGAACAGTGTCGTGGCCGGGGCTGCCGTGGCGCGAGTAGGAAGAAAGAGGAGGGGGCGAGGGCTGGGGAGTGACCGCGTGGCCACCGCAGGGCTCGAGGACACGCTAGGACGCGCGGAACCGGCTGGGAGAAGGGTGCCCGAGGCTAAACGACGAGCAGAGCGCGCCCAGCGCTTGCCACCAGCGTGCTCACCGCGTGGCATGGCGAAGAGAGGGCACGAGAGTCTGCAAAAAGATGTCTAGCGTGTTGTCCCTCCAACCTACAACCCCACTGATGGGATGGCTCGACCAAAGTGACTGTGAGATGATGGGAGTGATCAGAGAAAGTTTACTGTTGCAAACTTAGGCATGAAATAGTGATCAAATGAGATGGGATAAGAGCTAACCAGAATGTCTCTAGGGTTTAGGGTAGGAAGGACTATGATCCTGTGGATTTTGAAAAGATTTGGACCAATATTTAACCTAGTTGCTTTACAACTGCCAAATCTGGTCCAGAAAGAAGATCATGAAGTAGCACTCACATGGAGTATTGGATTGGGCTGAAAATTGGTAGAGGGTGATGATTTGGGCAAATGAAGGTACCATAAAAATTTCATTCCATTTGGATGAGTATAAATGGTACTTCCTTCACAATGATCCACACTGGACAGAAACTTGGGGGAATTTTGCAGAGAAAATGGCTTGGCAAAATGATGTGAATTTTGGCATGCTCAAATAGTATAGGGACATTTAGGTCCTGGATTAATATCAGAAGTTTTGAAGCAATATAAAATATAGTTGCTTCACAAACTGAAATTGTGACCAGAAACCAAGATTTGAAAGTGTGCTCACATAGATATTTGGATGGATATGAAATTTGGTGGAGAGCAATTATTCGACCATATAAATGATCTACCAAAATTTCAACTCATTTGGATAAGCCTAGCTAGTACTTCCTTAACAAAGCTTCCCTCTGGACAGAAACTTTGGAAATTTGCCGAGGAAGATTTACTAGGCAAATGGAGTTGAATTTTGGCATGTGGCAATAATTTGGATATGAGAGAGTGCCCAAAAATTTTGAGCGCAATCAAGAAAAGATAAATAGCACTTCCTTCACAAAGTGCCATTCTGGACAGAATGGAAAATGAATATTCAAGAATTATTTTTGAACTAGGCAAGGATGGGTTTTGGCATATTGGTGGGAGATATGATCGAAAGAATTTATGAGAATTTTGTGGGAATTTTTTGGAAGACAGAAATATAGGTGGCTTCACAACCTAGGGCAAACAGGGTTATTCCTTTAATAGAAAAAGGAATATTCCCAATAAATATTGGAGTTGGGCTAAGATGGAAATGACATGGCCTAGGGATAGATTTGAGAATGACAAGCCACTTGGGAGAGGAAAAATAGATGATCTCCCCAGGTTTTAAGACCACATAGCCACGGAAAAAGAATTCCAAACAAAAATTCGAAGAAATCCAAAAGAAAAAGAAAGGGCCAAAAATCGGGGTGTTACAGAGCACCAGCTCCGGCAGCAGCAGCGGCACTACCAGTCGCACCACCACAGGCACCAACAACGGCTCCGGCACCTACACCAACACTTGAACTTGCACTTGCACCGGCAACAGACTGGGCTGCAGTTCGCACTGCATATTCCAAAGTCCTTACAAAAACTGACATCTCCACCTCTTTGGTAAGCATTGGCAGCCCAAGTGCTTCGTTCTTTTGTCTTTCCATGCTGTTTCACATGATTCACCATGTTGATCTAACTATTTGCGTATGTCCTCTTGTTTGCAAACAGAAAATTCCTAGAGCAATGAGGGAGTCATTCAATAATCCGGGCAACCGTGGCCAAGTTTCTCTTACCATCCGCAGCCTTTGTGTGAATGAACCTGCGCAATATACCGTAAGTAGAAAGGATGGTCACATGATGATTGATGCTAAAGGATGGTCAAGGTTCAAAACTCAATCAAATCTTGCGGTTGGGGATGATGTCAGAATCGAAGTTTCTCTGCAAGGAGATCTGGTCCTAATTAACTTTGAAATTCTTCAGTAGCAGCACGCAACTGCCGAACTGATCTATCCTCCGAGAGCTTTTGATGTAATATATGCCATGGTGAAACAAGTGTCCTGTGTGTATAAGTAGTACTAGCGTATATCACGTTGGACATCCTGAAAGAATTGCAACTCTGATTGCTGGTTGGGAACTGTCGTTCGATTTCAGTCTAACAGCTGTCGTGCTTTATTCAATTTTCTGTCTTCTCCTTGCGACAGCATCTAAAACCAGCGCCATCCCTATCGGATGCAATATTTATGGGTTGAAATGTGCTGACTTAGAACACATGGGCCCCCAAACATGCATGCCCACCGGCCTGTGGCGCAAAGTCAAGAGCCGTCAGCCTATCTGACCATTTTATATGTCTAAAAAAAAATCTGAGCATTTTATTCTAAAAAAACACACACACACACAAACACAGATATATATATATATATATATATATATATATATATATATATCCGAACCCCATATTTATGTATATATATTCCCCTTGATTTTTCTTATTTATAAAGTGGTGATATAAAAGATTTTTATATTTCTTTACAGAGGGAGTATCTCTCTTATCAAAAAAATATTTATGTGTAACTAGTTACTCCTGTCCCCTTTCTACTTCATTTCGCTGATATGCGGGACATCCAGCAACCAGGTCCACGTGCCATGCACCAAATTAGAGTGCACAACTGCATGGTAGACTCACCCCGGTCGTAGCGCCGCAGTAATGCTCAATGAGCTGTCAAATCACAAAACCCCACCTTTCCAGCATTAGCAGTAAGCTCGACGGACGAAGCAGCATTATTTCACTTGACCTGAATCCCCTTCTCCCTCGTCTGCTTGTTCACAGAAAACCACCTCTCGGCGATTGCTTAGGGTTTTTTCATGGAGAACCAGGTACGAAATCTTCATCCATCCCTGATAAATCCTTGTCCCTTTGTCGCCGGTAATCCTAGGATGGCAACCACCGCCGTTGATGCATTTTTCTTCGTACTGAATGTAGTGTGTTTCATTTGCAGTGCCCAAAGTGCGAGGACCCTACAAGTTTCTGCGCCCTTGGCGAGACGCCAGACTTGTTCCTTCTCATCCTAACACAGGATTTCAAAAAGTACACGTTATGTTACTAGAATCCTCTTTTCTATCCGGTAGGGTTGGGGTTTTTGAACATGATGTCGACTAATTTGGAAATTTGGATTGCTATATTTGGATAAAAGGTACTAGTACCATGCTGAACACTGACGTGAAAGAGGAAATTATTTCTAGATTTGGATAGCGAATAAATTGTGTTCTCATATTATTTTTCCTGCAGTGCATCCCTTGCTCTGCCAGAACAAATGTACTCAAGAAGGTCGGCCTTGCCATAACTGAATACACCAGTATAATGGTCACATTGGAGACATGCCATGGATATAAGTTCACAGTTGGGTTCATTAACCAAGAAGATCGCTCCTTTTTTTATGGCCAAACTTGGATAAACTTTGTCAAGTGTTACGGACTGAAAGTTGGCACACCAATGTTCATGGAAATAGCAGAACCTGGTCTTATCTTCCCTGTGACCTTCCACCCCGACGTCGTTCCAGTGGTTCATCCTTGTTAGTTTTGTATATGGTTCTTGCATGTGGCCTATTTTACTTTGTAATCCACCTATTCTGTCTAACTGATCACAATTTGACTTTAGAAGTAGCAACAATTTGTGATTCCCTTCTCTCACAATGATGCTACTTCTAACTAATATTTCCTATAATTGGTGACACGCGTAGGTTATTACAAAGTGTAGGACACTACTCGTCTGTTATTTGATAAGAACTCGACTGTAACTGATGGTATCGAAGTCGACTAGGACGACATCCACCAATTCCTACACTTTACTAGTAGAATGCCCGTGCGTTGCCACGGGCTTTTGAAATATTTTTGCTGAAATTATATAAACATAGTGCATGATAAATTTCACATGTGACGAAAAGATAGCACGGGCACAATCGGGTAATGATTAAAATTCACTTCACTTGCAATGTAAATTGATAACAAAAAGGCTATTTGATGATGTATACATATAGAGAGATTATCCAACTAAAAATATGTTACAAATTATGGTCTAGTTGATGCGCTTAAAAAATTCTCGCACAATATCAGGAATGTTGTTTTTAGCTACATTCGCACGATATTTGATAAAGTATAATAAAAACTTGTTCCTCAACTCTTACTCATCCTACACAAGCAATATATTTTATTAGCACGAATACTTCACGTTCAAGGTCTTAAAATGTGTAACACCATGCAAACTGGATGAACCAATTCTTTACCGTTCCACCAGAGCATAATATGAAAAACAAAATAGCTAGGCACATCCCTGCAATTTCCTAAATTAATATTATCTTGAATATAGTGATAAAAAAATAAATATTTGTATTGTGAAAATGTTATGATAATGAAAAATATAAATTTACCCATCTATGCACGTTGGAATAGCAGGCGGAAATAAACGTTGCCATCTAGATATATCGGAATTCCAACCGGTTTTCTTTATTTTGAGTGTGTCGTTGAATTCCCTCGCAAATCTTTGTAATTTAACTAAAACTCTGGCGTCGGTGATGTATGGATAGGGTCCAGATATATACACGGCATGCATGTTTGTCGATGACGTACAAGATGTATCGGCCGATGAATGCATATGAAAGATAATTCTACAATTGCTAGCTATTAGAAACAATAAACCATGACAACAATGTACAAAAGACCTTACTTACAATGTTACACGATGAGATGTAGTCATCTACTACAGGCAGCTATCAAACGGTGTTGCCAACATGTGAATAGTTTCCTTCACGCAAAACTTTTGATCTCGTGTTAAATCTAACATCGTGGACTGGGTAAGAAAACTATTTAAAACATGTTGATAGTAATGATACTGAATGAAGAAATATGATTATGATAACTTACACAAAATTGTAGATCCATTAAGTGTAACATATATAATATATTAAAACAAAAGTAAGACTAACACATCTGCTTTTATTTGCAAAGAAAACTGGGTACCCCTAATTACATATGAATATATAAACATATATTCATGATATTTTATATTAATAAACATGAGGCAAACCAAATTATTTTTCTACCTACCCAATTTTTTTAGCATACCTACCCAGCCTTATCCTGACCTTAGGCTCTCTCTCACTACACCCACCCATCTCACTCTCTCACCCCACACACCCCTCACTCTCTCAACCCTGTCACTCATTCTCTCCGCCACGGCGCCGCCGATTTCGCCATCCCAGGCCGATTTCTGGTGTCAAGGGTGTCGCATTCCCCCTCTAGGCTTCACGGCGACAGGGCTCTTCTGCCATCCACTGACTGCTCCGAGCAGTAGGTGCCGACACCAAAAGAGAGTCCGGCTAGCCTCCACTCCTGCATGCAGGTTCACACAAATATCTATCTTGCAATAGGTTAAACGTTTACATGTGTTTTTCAAGCTACTGCAGTCTGTTAATTTTGTCCTTTATCAAAATTTCCTCACAAAAAATTAATTTCTAAGAATAGGCCTTTGATTTCATTAGACAATGGGTCAGTTGAATAAACAAGTGAACCATCTACGAGCTCTGTCTTCCTCAAATAAAAAAATTGTACAGAATAACTGACATTTCAAGAACTGAATTTTGCCCAAGAACTGAATTCATGTCAAGGGAACTATCAGATAATCAAAGTGTACCTATAGGTTTTATACTAAAAAGTACATTTTAACCTCCCCCCCCCACACACCACCACCAGCAGCAGCAGCAGCACAATTGATCCAACATTGCTAAATAATCTTCTCAAAAGATATGGATTTAAGTGGTACCTTAGAACTACATGAAAAGAAACATTAACTCTGATGAATATAGAAAGAGAGAATAGTGCAGTCTTATTTGTATATAACAACATACAATGCTTCCACATAAAAAAAATTGATAGAAAAGGTATATTGATTACAAACCGAAATGAAAAATGTTTCTTCCCTTCACCCATGCTTCAGGGAAAGTATGTAGTTTCTTGACATACCAACTTGTGCTTTGCTGGTTTGGGAAGTATCTGCTCTCACATACTTGATTTCCCAGCAGACAGCATATGTAAAACTTAGCTGAAATGAAAGGAAACAAGGCGAGGAAAAGACAACAATTGGTTGTGCAAAGTTACGTAGAGAGGAATGTAGCATGAAGCGAAACCAAATTTTGTATCGAACACCACCAAGTCAGCACGCTAGATGGGCCCCTTCTCGATCCCTCCATAATAATGCCAATGTGCACAGACCATTTTTTTGTCTTTATCGTCATCTGCAGTCACAAAATGATCAAAACCAAAAAAGGATAACAAAACCGTATAACGCCAAAGGACAATGTATCCAATAAAGAAACACCAACGATGCAAGAAAGGGAATACAATACAGACAGAGAACAATGTTATTGCACCCTCAACGGATAGAGCAATGACCATGTCCGGTACACACAAAGTCCGAACTAATTAAGAAGAAAATGATGAGAATATTGAGTGATAAGAAAATGATTAGCCCAAACTCCAAGTAATCTGCTAGTGTGGAGGCGAAAAGAAATCTGACAAAACATCATAAAAAGAGACACACCTGTCCAAGAGGCAACTCAACAAGAACAGCTAACATATCTAGTTGACGGTGTCCACTCTGGTCCCCGAAATGTCAGCTCTGAAGCAGGGCAATGTCCTGACTACGTGAGAAAAAATTGAATTTTGAGAATGAACGTATTAGCACTGAACTTATTCTGCTACTCTAAAAGCTATAACATCTAAAGATAAATGATAAAATTCTAAAAATCTACATAACAGAAAGCTGATGACGTGCATAAAATAGATCATATTTTTCTTCTGAATAGCTACAATTTGCTAACAGGACGCTATGCCGACGTGTGTGAACAACAGAGAGCTAACAAAATCAACGCTTAGTCGAACAAAAAAAAATTAGAACGTCACTTTTGGGCATGATTTATAGAGTACGACAAGACGCAAAGGTCAGGCCTGCGAGGCAAGTAAACAATCAACTTACACATCTGTCAGATAATCCAGCTTTAGAAGAACAAAATCAAAGAGTCATGTACGTACATGGGAGTTGGGTGAGTAGAGATGCAGTTTATGCCCGTCCTTCAACCTCCATCTGCGTTCGAGTCACCACAACCAGATGAGGCTGCGGCCATGCCGCCGTGGATGCTCCACCTCAGACTCAACTGTGCCATCGCCACGACGGCTGTACGCCGAGCACCCGAGCACATCGTGACACTGGCTCCCACCTGACGGCAACGCCATGTAGCGCTCGCCGGTGTTCATGGAAGCATTGGCGTGGCGCTTGCGCAGGACATGACCTGGCAGGGCGTTGCTTCTTCCTTGCATGACACCCATCCCGACCAAGTTCCCCGTTGCGCTGGCAATTCTTTGGCCTCTATATGTTCCTCTGCATCATCGGCGGCACCGCTGGAGAAACCCTAGCGGGTCGAGAGAGGGAGAGCGCGAGGGGTCTGCAGAGGGGGAGGTAAATCGGGAAAGACAAGACGGAAGGCGCTGGTTTTTTCCTTACTTTGATGGTGGCTCGAGGGGATCGTGCGAGGGGGATGAAACAACGTACGTTTGGTGGGAGGGGGCATCGATGGGGTACCAACGACAAACATAGGAAAGCTAAGAATCGATGCGGTAGGAAAGTTAGGATTTTGAATTGATTACCATGAAAATGGGTTTTTATTGTTTGTAATGTGATATCAGTACCTGCCCGTTTGTGACGTGCCTGGTTAGGAAGGTTTGCAAATGTTAAGAAAGTTTTTATTGGGAGGGTGAAAAAATCAACGTGAGGATATGATGATGGAAGGTGAGACAAAACTAAACCAGACGAAAATAAACCAGACGAAAAAAAACCGTGGAGGCTATCCTACCAAGTGAGACATTAGGAGTAGAGATTGATCGTCTTGAGGACCTTCTGGGGCATTTCAATGGTGGAAGGCCACATGGGATATGTGTGCCACTGGTGCACACGTTGAACAGGTCCAACTGTGTCAAGAAACTGATGGTACGAGCTGTTTTCTGTTATATATGTTGTTCATAAACTCTTGCTTATACACAGTTTTATAGCTGTGTTCTTCTTCTTGAAACAGAAACTCCCTAGTTTTATTGTTCCTATACAGATGCCTGGCCATCGTCGACTAAGACTTGCGCTTGGTCACAACATGTTGTTTATGTCGACCTACTCCATTTCCCTTAGAGGTGAAAAGATAATTATTCATGGGTGGTCTCAAATCATGAAGGCCCGACGATCTTGGAGAATAGGACAGAAGGTTATGTTCATGCTTTTCCATGGCTCTGAAGCGAATATCCTGTTTATTGACCACATTGCGAGATGAAGCCGCTTTCAGAAAGTTGTGGATGCACGGGGTGGCGCCTGGGCCTTGTCCTGGGGCTTGGTGGCCTCACCCTTCGTTAACAGTAGGCAAAGTAGCACTGTTCGAGGCGTGCCTTGTACGGTTGAACCGGTATAAGTACTCATACTGCTTTCAGCTCTGGTTGTTAAGTGCTCCTGCTGCTTTCAGTTAACGTTGTTAAGTACTCTAGCTGCTTGTACACTCTATCATGTTTCTTCAGTCTCTTCTTCCTCCAGCCGCAAAAACCAAACTAGCGCCGGCGGGGCCGCCTGCTCCTGCCTCCCATGGCCGGATGCGCCTCCGCGCACGCATCGTCGCCCTACCGTCTCCTAAATTGTTAACGGCGACGTCAGCCCCACCCAGCACCCGAACCAGTCAACCCTCGTACTCCCCTTTGCCCGCGACTTCACTGCCGCATCTTCCCCGGCTCCTGTTCGTTCCCGTTCGAGGCCTCGCCATCGTCCACCACGCACCTTGGTGCGGTCGCCGCGTCGCCGCCGTCTGGCGTTATCAACATGGTCAACAAACGAGAGGAATCGGGAGAGGACTGTACGTGGAGAGGATGACAGTAGGGACCCACCATGTCCATGGCCGTACGCAAGCAAAAAAGAAAATGCTTCCTCGTAGTCGTCTGCTGACATCTGGGACCCATGACATTGTCATTGTATAGTCAATAGACAAGAGAACTGCACAAGAGCGGCTGACACCTGGGACCTAGCAGCTGCAGCAGTTTTTTTTTGTTATTGTTGAGACGGAGCAGGGTATCAACTGGGCTGTGGCCCGTCTAGCCCAGGCTTCTATTTTATGTTTACCACATGACCAGCCCAGCTATTTTTTTCTTTGTGAAAATGGCTAGCCCAGTTGTTTTTTTCTTCTGATGAATACCCAATCGAGGCCAACCCAACCCAGGCCAACTTGTTTTTCTCCGCCCTGCTAGGCTGCAAATCTTTCAAGACGGCTGCAAATCTTAAAAGTAATATGAAATGGGCTGTAAATATAAAAAACACACAACAAATTGGCAATTACTTTCAAATTTCTAATTTTTTCACATTTTCAGATTTCAAATTTCATTGGTTTTTAACCTAATTTAAATATATTTTGAAATTACTTTAAATATGGCTCGACATTTCGGGATTAAAAATAGTTTGGACCCCACCGAAATATGCAAAATTTCTTTTAAATTTTTAGCCCTGGTCCTGGCCAACAAAAAGAAAATGGACTGCAATAAATTGCATAAGAATTTGCAAATGAGCTGTAAATTATTTTAAAAAAATAGCAAATGGGTTATATGCTATCCGCCACAGATTGGGAGGCTGACTTGTGGGCCTATTAAGTTGACGCGTATGCAAGAATTCTTTACTTATTATATATTAGTCAACAAACGATTCTAGCAGAAGTGACCGTTGGATGTCAATCCAACGGCCGTCGTGCTTCTTCAATCTCTGATCTTCTTGCTCCAGCCGCCCATCCAGCGTCGGCGGGACCGCCTGCTCCCGCCTCCCGTGGCCGGCCGTGCTGCCGCACAGGCCTCACCGCCCCCTCCTACTCGCATCGCTGGCCAGGCCATCCCTCTACTCACCCACACCTCATGTTATTCTCCAGCGACACAGGCCTCACACCGCAGCCGAACCTGTCAACCCTCGTACTCCCCTCAGCGTGGGCATCCACTGCTGTGGCTTCTCTGGCTTCGGGTCGTTCCCTTCCTGGGCCTTGCCGTCATCCACCGCGTTGGTGCTCTCGGCGCGGCATGGTCAACGTGGTCAACAAACAACAGCCATCGGAAGAGGGATGTATGTGGAGAGGCTGACAATAGGCACCCACATGGTCCATGGCCGCACGCAAGCAAGTTTCTACTTATTACACAAAAGAAATGATTCCTCCCCCTGACAGCTGGGACCCACCAGCCATATCTTCGCACGGAAAGAAGTGCCTCCTTATTACGCGAAAAAACGATTCCTACCAATGACAAGTGGGACCCATCAGATTGGGTGGCCGACTTGTGGGCCTACTAGCTTGACGCATACTCAGGGCTTCGTCAACTTAGTCAACAAATGATTCTAGCAGCAGTGACCGTTGGATGCTAATCCAATGGCCGTGCTGCTTCTTCAATCTCTGATCTTCTTGCTCCAGCCGCCCAAACCAGCGCCGGCGGGACCGCCTGCTCCTGCCTCCCGTGGCCGGCTGTGCTGTCGCGCAGGCCTCACTGCCCCACCCTACTCCCACCACTGGCCAGGCTTTCCCTCTACTCACTCACATCCCCTGTTATTCTCCATTGATGGTAGCCACACACCGCAGGCGAACCAGTCAACCCTTGTACTCCCATCCGCGTGGGCATTCACTGCCGTGTCTTCCCTGGCTTCGCGTCGTTCCCTTCCTAGGCCTCGCCGTCATCCACTGCCTTGGTGCTCTCGGCGTGGCATAGTCAACGTGGTAAATGAACGACAGCCATCGGAAGAGGACTGTACGCGGTGAGGCTGACAGCTGGACCCTGCTACTTGTAGACTGCGTTGGTATTTCCCTGAAGAGGAGAGGATGATGCAGTATAGTAGAGATAAGTATTTCCCTCAGTTAAGAACCAAGGTTATCAACCCAGTAGGAGAACCAAGCAAGATCCAGTGAACAACACCTACACACACAAAAGCAAACACTTGCACCCAACGCGAATAAGAGGGTTGTCAATCCTCTTAGTGGTTACTTGCAAGGATTAAGTCTGATAGAGATAAATTCATAAAGTAAATTACTAAACTAAATAAAAGTAAATAAATTGCAGAAAGGTATTTTTATGTTTTTTATATGATAAAGATAGACCCGGGGACCATAGTTTTCACTAGAGGCTTCTCTCTTGAGCGCAGAAACATATGGTGGGTAAACAAATTACTGTTGGGCAATTGATAGAAAAGCAAATAATAATGACGGATTCATGGCAATGATCATGTATATAGGCATCATGTCCAAGACAAGTAGACCGACTCCTG
This sequence comes from Elymus sibiricus, assembly GCA_039707655.1. Taxonomy (NCBI): domain Eukaryota; kingdom Viridiplantae; phylum Streptophyta; class Magnoliopsida; order Poales; family Poaceae; genus Elymus; species Elymus sibiricus. The sequence continues at coordinate 315,959,406 of CM077676.1, forward strand.
CCTGCATCTACTACTATTACTCCACTCATCGACCGCTATCCCGCCACGAGGGCCCCACAAGGCATCAGGGCGCGCCCCCTAGGGTCGCGCCCTGTTGCCTTGTGGAGGCTTCGTGAACCTTCTGGCCTCCTCTCCAAGTCTCTAGGGTCACTTTTGACCAGAAATAAATCTCCAAAAAGTTTCATGGCATTTGGACTTCGTTTGGTACTGATTCTCTGAAAAGCCAAAAACAAGCAAAAAACAGCAACTGGCATTGGGCACTAGGATAATAGTCCCAAAAAATGATATATAATTGCATATAAAAACATCCAAGATTGATACTATAATAGCATGGAACAATAAAAAATTATAGATATGTTGGAGACGTATCAAGCATCCCCAAGCTTAATTCCTGCTCGTCCTCGAGTAGGTAAATGATAAAAATAGATTTTTTGATGTGGAATGCTACCTATCATGTTTCATCATGTAATCTTTCTCTTACAGTATGAATAATAAGATCCGAATGATTCAAAGCAATAGTCTATAGTTTGATATAAAGACATGAATACTCAGGCATACTAATAAACAATCATGTCTTTCAAAATAAAAATGCTAAAGAACGTTATCCCTACAAAATCATACAATCATGTCATGCTCCATCTTCTTCACACAAAGTATTTATCATGCACTACCCCGATGACAAGCCGAGCAAGTTCATACTTTTTAACGCGCTTTAGCTTTTTCAACTCCCACTCAATACATGAGCGCAAGCTATGGATATAGCACTATGGGTGGAATAGAGTGTGGTGGTAGTGGTAAATACGAGAAGTCAAAAATAAGAAGATAGTCTCACATCAACGAGGCTAATCAACGGGCTATGGAGATGCCCATCAATTGATGTCAATGCGAGGAGTAGGGATTGCCATGCAACGGATGCACTAAGAGCTATAAGTGTATGAAAGCTCAACATGAAAACTAAGTGGGTGTGCATCCAACTTGCTTGCTCATGAAGACCTCGGGCATTTGAGGAAGCCCGTCATCGGAATATACAAGCCAAGTTCTATAATGAAAAATTCCCACTAGTATATGAAAGTGACAAAATAGGAGACTCTCTATATGAAAAACATGGTGCTACTCTGAAGCACAAGTGTGGAAAAGGATAGTAACATTGCCCCTTCTCTCTTTTTCTCTCATTTTTTTCATGGTTCTTTTTCGCCTCCCCTTTTTTTCGTCCGGAGTCTCATCCCGACTTGTGAGGGAATCATGGTCTCCATCATCCTTTCCTCACTGGGAGAATGCTCTAATAATGATGATCATCACACCTCTATTTACTTACAACTCAATATTACAACTCGATACTAGAACAAAAATATGACTCTATATGAATGCATCTGGCAGTGTACCAGGATGTGCAATGATGCTAGCGTAACATGTATAAAAATGATGAATGGTGGCTGAGCCACAAATACTATGTCAGCTATATGATCATGCAAAGCAATATGACAATGATGATGTGTGTCATATAAAAAAATGGAACGGTGGAAGTTGCATGGCAATATATCTCAGAATGGCTATGGAAATGCTATGATAGGTAGGTATGGTGGCTGTTTTGAGGAAGATATAAAGAGGCTTATGTGTGATAGAGCGTATCATAGCATGGGGTTTGGATGCACCGGCGAAGTTTGCACCAACTCTCGATGTGAGAAAGGGCAATGCACGGTACCGAAGAGGCTAGCAAAATATGGAAGGGTGAGAGTGCGTATAATCCATGGACTCACATTAGTCATAAAGAACTCACATACTTATTGCAAAAGTTTATTAGCCCTCGAAGCAAAGTACTACTATGCATGCCCCTAGAGGGATAGATTGGTAGGACAAGGTCCATCGCTCGTCCCCGACCGCCACTCATAAGGTAGACAATCAATAATAAATCATGCTCCAACTTCTTAGCATAACGACAGATCATACATGCATGCTTCGAGAATCACAAACCTCAACATAATTATTCTTACTAAACCACAATCATATACTAGTACCTCCCCCATATTACCATCTTAATATCACAAAACTATTGCAAGGAATCAAATTTATCATATTCAGTGATCTACATGAAAGTTTTTATTATATCCCTCTTGAATACCTATCATATCAAGACCAAATTCATAACCCGTGCATATTACAATTGCTATCATGAGACTCTCAAAAAGATATAAGTGAAGCATGAGAGTGCAACTATTTCTTTAAAATATAACCACCGCCGTGCTCTAAAAGATATAAGTGAAGCACTAGAGCAATTGCCTAGCTCAAAAGATATAAGTGAAGCACATAGAGTATTCTAACAAATCACGAATAATGTGTGTCCCTCTCAAAAAGGTGTGTTCAGCAAAGATGATTGTGACAAACTAAAAAGCAAACAAAATCAAACAAACTATATCACAAGATGCTCCAGGTAAAACACATATCATGTGATGAATAAAAATATAGCTCCAAGTGAGTTACCGATAGATTGTAGACGAAAGAGGGGATGCCATCCGGGGCATCCCCAAGCTTAGACGCTTCAGTCTTCCTTGAATATTACCTTGGGGTGCCTTGGGCATCCCCAAGCTTAGGCTCTTGCCACTCCTTATTCCTTTATCCATCGTAGACTCACCCAAAACTTGAAAACTTCAGCACACAAAACTCAACAGAAACCCCGTGAGATCCATTAGTATAACAAACAAATCTTAAACTTTAGGTACTGTTCTAAATTGATTCATATTTAATATTGGCATAATGCTACTGTACTCCAACTCCTCCATGACTCATACCCCCTGATACGATCCATAGATTCATCAAAATAAGCAAACTATGCAACAAAAACAGAATATGTCTAAAACAGAACAGTATGTAAAGATCTGAATTATGGTCATACTTCTGTAACTCCAAAAAATCTGAAAAATTAGGACAACGTGGCAAATTTATATTCCAATACTGTGTAATAAATTCAGAAGGTTCTGACACTCCAGCGAAAATTAGAAATCCCAGCACTGGACACAAAAGTTTCTGTTTTCAAACAGCATCAATCATACTATCTTCCAAATCATCCCAAACGAATTACTTGGCACAAACACTAATTTAAACATAAAAACACAATCATAACAGAGGCTATAATTATGCAAATACTCAAAAACAGAAGGTAAAAGAAAAAAAAATTATTCATTGGGTTGCCTCCCAACAAGCTCTTTCTTTATAGCCATTAAGATAGGCTTGAGATTTCAATGATGCTCTCATGAAAGATAATAATTGAAACACAAAGGGAGCATCATGTAGCATGTGAAAAATACATTTAAGTCTAACATACTTCCTATGCATAGGCATTTAATAAGAAAACAAATTATCAAGACAAGAAATATCTAGCATATGCAAATAGGAAGAATTGAGCATTAATAATTTTAGCACAAAGAGAGGTAATTTGGTGTCATGAAAGTTTCTACGACCATATTTTCCTCTCTCATAATAATTACATGTAGGATCATAATCAAATTCAATAATATAACCATCACATAACATATTCTCTACATGATCCACATGCATAAAAGTTTTATAATCTTCCAAATAGTGGGATTAACATCAACTAAAGTCATGACCTCTCCAAACCCACATTTATCAAAAATTTCATAAGATTGAACACTCTCCGAATATGTGGGATTCTTTTTACCTAAAGTTGACACTCTTCCAAACCCACTTTCAATAGTATTGCAATCATTATTATCAATATCATATTCATCATGAGGCTTAAATAAATTTTCAAGATCATAAGAAGCATCACCCCAATCATGATCATTACAATGAGTAGTGGACATAACAAAATCATCATCTCCAAGCTCGTAGTTTTGCATATCAATAAAAAAATTGACATTAATAGAATTTATAATAAAATCATTGCAATCATGCTTTTCATTCAAAGAGCTATCATGAATCACTTTATAAATTTCTTCTTTTAACACTTCATCACAATTTTCCGATTCATGATTTTCAAGCAAAACTTCGTAAAGATAATCTAGAGCACTCAACTCACTAGCAATTGGTTCATCATAATTGGATTTTTTGAAAAGATTAGCAAGTGGATGAGGATCCATATCAATAGTTTTTTTAGCAAGCGAAGATGCAAGCAAATAGAAGGCACATGACAACTCAAGCAAACGAAAATATTTTTGTGTTTTAAAAAAAAATTAGAAGTGGGGGAGATGAAAACGAGAGGAAAATGCAAATAAAAGGCAAATAAAGTAAATGCAAGTGAATGATAGTTTGTGCAAAGGTACTTGATAGATTTTGATGATGTCTCCCCGACAACGGCGCCAGAAATTCTTCCTGCTACTTGTAGACTGTGTCGGTATTTCCCTGAAGAGGAGAGGATGATGCTGTATAGTAGAGATAAGTATTTCCCTCAGTTAATAACCAAGGTTATCAATCCAGTAGGAGAACCAAGCAAGATCCAGTGAAGAACACCTACACACACAAAAGCAAACACTTGCACCCAACGCGAATAAGAGGGTTGTCAATCCTCTTAGCGGTTACTTGCAAGGATTAAGCCTGATAGAGATAAAATGATAAAGTAAATTACTAAACTAAATAAAAGTAAATAAATTGCAGCAAGGTATTTTTATGTTTTTTATATGATAAAGATAGACCCGGGGGCCATATTTTTCACTAGAGGCTTCTCTCTTGAGTGCAGAAACATACGATGGATAAACAAATTACTGTTGAGCAATTGATAGAAAAGCAAATAATTATGACGGATTCATGGCAATGATCATGTATATAGGCATCACGTTCGAGACAAGTAGACCGAATCCTGCCCGCATCTACTACTATTACTCCACTCATTGACCGCTATCCAGCATGCATCTAGAGTATTAAGTTAATAACATCAGAGTAACGCCTTAAGCAAGATGACATGATGTAGAGAAGCAAATTCAAGCAATATGAATAAACCCCATATTTTTATCCTTAATGGCAACAATACAAATACGTGTCATGTCCCCTTCTGTCACTGGGATTGAGGACCGCAATATTGAACCCATCACAAAGCACCTCTCCCATTGCATGATAAATCAATCTAGTAGGCCAAACCAAATCGATAGATCGAAGAGAAATACAAAGCTATAAAAATCATGCATAAAAGAGTTCAGAGAAAGACTCAAATATTTCTCATGAATAATCTGATCATAAGCTCACAATTCATCGGATCCCAACAAACACACCGCAAAAGAAGATTACATCGGATAGAACTCCAAGAACATCAAGGAGAACATGGTATTGAAGATCAAAGAGAGAGAAGAAGCCATCTAGCTACTAGCTATGGACCCGTAAGTCTGTGGTAAACTACTCACACATCATCGAAAGGGCAGCAAGGTTGATGTAGAAGCCCTCCATGATCGATTCCCCCTCCGGCAGAGTACCGGAAAAGGCCTCCAGATGGGATCGCGAAAGAACAGAGGCTTGCGGCGGCGGACAGGTTTTCTCTTCTGGCTCTCTGATGCTTTCCGGATATTTGTGAATTTATAGGAGTGGAATTAGGTCAAACGGAGCCACGAGGGCCCCATAAGGCATCAGGGCACGCCCCCAGGACATCAGGGCACGCCCCCCCTGGGGCCGCACCTTGTTGCCTTGTGGAGGCTTTGTGAACCTTCTGGCCTCCTCTCCAAGTCTCCAGGGTCTCTTTTGTCCAGAAAAAAATCTCCAATAAGTTTCGTGGCATTTGGACTTCGTTTGGTACTGATTCTCTGAAAAGCCAAAAACAAGCTGAAAATAGCAACTGGCACTGGGCACTAGGTTGATACTATAATAGCATGGAACAATCAAAAATTATAGATACGTTGGAGACGTATCAGACCCACCAGCTACATCTTCACCCGCAAGGAAGAGCCTCCTTATTACACGCAAAAAAATGATTCCTCCCCCTGACAGCTGGGACCCACCTGCTATATCTCCGCACACAAGGAAGTGCCTCCTTATCCTCCCTGACAGCATGGACCCACCCGGTCGAAGCGTACGTAACGTTGTCTGTTTAGTCGCGAACGTGTACGTACATACTAGTCGATCGGTCTTTCTGCAACGATGAACCGTGGGCGTGTAAGGAGCGGCACGTGTCATAGTAGAGCCCCCGACATAGCAGTTCAGGCAGCCCCGTCTAAATCGTGTACATGTACGTACAACCTTACAGCAAAAAATACGGCCACGTACGTACATATACGGGCGGGGTCTTGAACGCGTACTCACGCATACGTACGACCGGTGCTCGTGTACATGGAGAGAGGCAACGGACGGCAGCAATGACCTCCTGTTCATCGGCAGCCAACCGGCTGGGTCAAAACGGAGGAAACAGCGTCGTGTTCGTCGGGAGCCAAGCGACTGGGTCGGAACGCGTCCTGTTCATCGGGAGCCAACCGGCTTGGACGGAACATCCGTAACGGGGTCTTGTTCATCAACTCGGGGTCTGGTGTACCGCAAAATGGAGGAAACGGCCTTCTGTTCAAGCCCCTATGGTCGAAACGGGGTCCTGTTCATCGGCTAGGGGTCTGGCGTAACAAAATGGAGGAAACGGACTTCTGTTCGAGCGCCTAGGGTCGAAACGGGGTCCTGTTGATCAGGAGGGCTCTGGCGTACCGCAAAACGGAGGAAACGGACTTCTCCCCAACTGCCTATGGTCGAAATGGGGGTCCTGTTCATCGGGAGGGGTGTGGCGTACCGCAAAACGGGACTCCACGGGCTACTGTTCATCCACGGTCGACCTCCCTCCAGCCTCCACCATCTACTGTTCATCCACCGTCGACTTCCTCCAGCCTCCACCGGCTTCTGTTCATCCAGCCTCCACGGGGTCCTATTCATCCACCCCCAACCGGCTGGCCTTCTCGGGGTCCTGTTCATCCAGCGCCAACCACCTTCACACGGCCAGGGTACTGTTCATTGCTACTTGTGGTCTGCGTTGGTTTTTCCCCGAAGAGGAGGGGATGATGCAGTACAGTAGAGATAAGTATTTCCCTCAGTTATGAAACCAAGGTTATCAATCCAGTAGGAGAATCACGCAACAACTCGTTAGCAGCACCTGCACACAAAATAACAAATCCTTGCACCCAACGCGAACAAGGGGTTGTCAATCCCGTGGCGGTTAATTGCAAGATTAAATTGTATGGTGATAGATAGATAGATCGTGCAAAAATACAAAATAAAATAAATAAAGTAAAATTGCAGCAAAGTATTTTTGGGATTTTCAATATATGATAAAGGTAGACCCGGGGGCCATAGTTTTCACTAGAGGCTTCTCTCTAGAAAATAGCATACGGTGGGTAGACCAATTACCGTTTGGCAATTGATAAAAAATTATTTTATTCATTGGGTTTCAAGTATTGTCATCTTTGGTTTCCAGCTCCTCAATTATACAACCACTTATTTTAGGAGGTTCAACATACGAGTTTCCCATAATCACACTCCTAGGCACAAAATCAAGAATTTTGTTCTCATAGATGGGTTCTTTTATCATATCAACAAAATTGGGGTGCACGCTAATCATTTTAGGATCCTCATTTCCCTTACTAGAAGTAGCACCATTGGTTTTAGGAACATACATAAACTTGCAATTTTTATTGGGAGGAGTTCTATCAATATTCTTAACGGAGGAAAAAGCCGAGCCCAAATTGTTAATAATTTCTTCTATCTTATCGATTCTAGCGGGGCTTTGTTCTATTCTTTCATTAACTACCGGTTCCTTTTCCTTTAAGGTTTTCAATGTAATTCCTACCTTAGAACCAAATTGAGTGATATGATTATGAATTTTTTTATCTAAATTCTCAAGATGTTCAATAGTAGGTGTTTTATTTTCAATAGCTTCTAACCTTTGCATAACATGTTCCAAGGTCAAAGTTGTTTCATTAACCGTGATAGGTGGTGATCCCACTAAATTTCCCATAGCGTTGAAAGCATCCATAGAGGGACACATCAAGAAATTCCCTAAGGTAATACTATCAAGTACAAATCTATACCAGGTAGTAATGCCCACATAAAAATTGCGAAGAAGGATGGTGGTGGATTGCTTACGAGTTGATCTATTATGAGCATCACAAATCCTATACCAAGCATCTTTTAAATTCTCTCATCCCCTTTCTTTAAAATTAAGCACTTCATTTTCAGGGGTAATAGCAACAAGTGATGAACTAGCCATAGTGACGGAGCAAACAAGCGAAAATAAAAAATATTTTTGTAAAAAAAAATTTAGAAGTGGGGGAGATGAAAACGAGAGGCAAAGGCAAATAAAATAAATGCAAGGAGATGAAAGTTTATGCATTGGTACTTGATAGATGTTGATGATGTCTCCCCGGCAACGGCGCCAGAAATTCTTCCTGCTACTTGTGGTCTGCGTTGGTTTTTCCCCAAAGATGAGGGGATGATACAGTACAGTAGAGATAAGTATTTCCCTCAGTTATGAAACCAAGGTTATCAATCCAGTAGGAGAATCACGCAACAACTTGTTAGCAGCCCCTGCACACAAAATAACAAATCCTTGCACCCAACGCGAACAAGGGGTTGTCAATCCCTTGGCGGTTAATTGCAAGATTAAATTGTATGGTGATAGATAGATAGATCGAACAAAAATACAAAATAAAATACATAAAGTAAAATTGCAGCAAAGTATTTTTGGGATTTTCAATATATGATAAAGGTAGACCTAGGGGCCATAGTTTTCACTAGAGGCTTCTCTCTTGAAAATAGCATACGGTGGGTAGACAAATTACTGTTGGGCAATTGATAGAAAAGCAAATAATCATGACGATATCCAAGGCAATGATCATGTATATAGGCATCATTTCGGAGACAAGTAGACCGAAACGATTCTGCATCTACTACTATTACTCCACACATCGACCGCTATCCAGCATGCATCTAGAGTATTAAGTTCATAAAGAACGGAGTAACGCCTTAAGCAAGATGACATGATGTAGACAAAGTAAACTCACACATGAATAAACCCCATCTTTTTACCCTTAATAGCAATGATACATACGTGTCATGTCCCCTACTTTCACTGGGTTTGAGCACCACAAGATCGAACCCATTACAATGCTCCTCTCCCATTGCAAGATAAATCAATCTAGTTGGCCAAACCAAATCAATAGATCGGTGATAAATACGAAGCTATAACAATCATGCATAAAAGAGTTTAGAGAAAACTCAAATAATATTCACGGATAATCTGATCATAAACTCACAATTCATCGGATCCCAACAAACACACCGCAAAAAAGTGATTACATCGGATAGAACTCCAAGAACATCGAGGAGAACATTTTATTGAAGATCAAAAAGAGAGTAGAAGCCATCTAGCTACTAACTATGGACCCGAAGGTCTGTGGTAAACTACTCACTCATCATCGGAAGGGCAGCAAGGTTGATGTAGAGCCCCTCCGTGATCGAATCCCCCTCCGACAGAGTGCCGGAAAAGGCCTCCAGATGGGATCTCTCGAGAACAGGAACTTGCGGCGGCGAAAAAATATTTCGTGGACTCCCCTGTTAGTTTCCCGATTTTAGAGAATTTATAGAGGTGGAATTAGGTCAAATGGAGCAGAGGTGGGCCCACGAGGCACCAGGGCGCGCCCTGGTGGCTCGTGGCCACCTCCTCTGTCTTCCGGCCCTCTCTCAAAGCTTCTAGTGTCTCTTATGTCCAGAAAAAAATCTCCAAAATGTTTCGTGGCATTTGGACTTCGTTTGGTACTGATATTCTGAAAAACCAAAAACAAGCAAAAAACAACAACTGGCACTGGGCTCTAAGTTAATAGGTTAGTCCCAAAAAATGATATATAATTGCTTGTAAGTGTATATAAAACATCCAAGATTGATACTATAATAGCATGTAACAATCAAAAATTATAGATACGTTGGAGACGTATCATTCATCCACAGCCAACCCACCGGCTGGGGTGGGGCGTACGAGCGGGCGGCAGCAACGGGAACTGTTCATCCATAGCCAACCAACCGGCTAGGTTAACTCACCACATGTCGCGCAAGGGGCTTCATCGATGCGTCTCGACTCGTTCTACGTATAACGCGCACGGCAGCAACAGGCACTGTTCATCGAGAGGCAACCCAATCGGCTATGTCTCGCACGTACGGGGGCTCGACCGGCTTCAGTTAGCAGTGAAGGAATCGCTCAGGTTCAGTTAGCAGTGAAGGGATCGATCGGCTTCAGTACATAGCTAGTGCGATCGCTCGGGTTCAGTAAGCGAACGCCTCGCTCAAGTTTAGTTAGCGAACGCCTTGCACACACGCGCGCGTACGAGAGAAACTTGCAAACCACACTGCATTGCTTGGCCCCGACCACCCACCGTAACTGGGAATTCCTCGAAAATTTCCTCGGCCTCACTTCTACCATGATTTTTTATGTTATGGACGGCCCAAAGAATGTCATGCGGCTGCGTCTCTGGCCCGCCCAGGACGAAAAGCCCATTTTCTGTCATAATTTTTTGTCATAGAAGTAGGAGCCCACCACATCTATGATGATACGTGTTTTTGTCACAATTATGGTCATAGAAGTGTCACAACCATGACAGAAAATGTTTTCATTCGGGCCATAATGTCACGGATGTGTCTTTTTTTTTGTAGTGATGACGCTGACGGCGTCTGCCCATTCCTGGCGGGGAATCAGGATGCTTACCGCCCCTAGAAACGGCCTCTCGAGTGGTTGAGTCAATAGGAAGCTGACACGGCTCCGCTCAGATAGTGCGGCGCACTTCACCTCATGCACAACGGCGTTCTCCTGCTCTTGCGCGGCAGCGCTTTGCCACTCTTGCTCCGGTCCGCTCCATGGGCGGCGACGAACACATGTGTAGACATTGGCCCGCTCAAGCACTGGGGCGCGATGATACCGCTCACGCTCGGTGGCGCGCTGCCGCTCTTACTCAGCGGTGCGCTGCCTCTCTTGCTCAGCGGCGCACGGCAGTTCTGGCTCTCCGGCCTGCTCCAGCTCGTTCTCCTCATCGAGGAGGTTGATGACGGCGGCGGCGCTTCGCCGGATTGGCATGCTTGGAATGGTATACGGCGGTATGGCCGGTGTGTCTCCGCCTAGCCTCCTATGCCCACTGACACTGGCAGCGGGAAACCGATGGGGGGGAGTGGCGGGAAACCGATTGGGGGGAGTGGCGGGAAACCTATTGGGGGAGTGGCAGGAAACGGTAGCGTGTTTGGATACATAACACCATTAATATGGAAAACTTGGGAAAGAAGGAAGTGCGAGCTAGCACGACGCGTGCGCACAGTGCTTACCCACGGGTTGAACAAAACCGCTTTAAATTATTCAGGGTTCGTTTGGCATTTTTTATACATTATAATAGAGTTTTCTAGGCATTTAATGTGCAAAATTCAAATTTGAACTACAAATACATGCTCCAGTGCACCAAAATGGGTTGAAAAATCATATATGTGTCCTTGGGTGCATGTTTAGGTCCCATGCAAGGAATGGGGATGAATTACAAACATCTCGACGTCCTGGCTCGGCCTCAAACATTGAGAATCTTGGTTTTTAAATCCCCATCAATCCAAAACTCACCTGAAATTCATGAAACTTTACATGGTGTCATGACATGGTAAAAAAACTGACCAATTTGGGGCAAGTTTTGGTACAAGCCTCTTACAAGCCGGAGCTTCTTGCAAGAAGCCTCCGATAGGGAATGTGTCACCCTTGTGGGCGAAAAGAAAATCGCTGCCTCTTCTCGCCTTGTATTTTTTTTCCTACGGGCAACATAGACCAATAGGAGATTTGTGCTGAAATATGGAATTATTCAGGGTTCGTTTGGCCTTTTTTATACATTAATTGAGTTTTCTAGGCATTTAATGTCCATAATTCAAATTTGAACTACAAGCACATGATCGAGTTCACGGAAATGGCTTCAAAAACCATACATGTGTCCTTGGGTGCATGTTTGGGTCCCATGCAAGAAATGGGGATGAATTACAAACATCTCGGTGTACTGGCTCGGCCTCAAACATTGAGAATATCGGTTTTTAAATCCCCGTAAATCCAAAACTCACCCGAAATTCATGAAACTTGGCATCGTGTCATGACATGGCACATATATGCCATGGTAAAAAAATTGTCCAATTTGGGGCAAGTTTTGGTACACGCCTCTTACAAACCGGAGCTTCTAGCAAGAAGCCTCGTGGTTCCGATAGGGAACGTGTCACCCCTGTGGGCGAAACGACAATCGCTGCCTCTTCTCACCTTGTATTTTTCTTCTACAGGCAACATAGACCAACAGGAGATTCGCGCTGAAATATCAAATTATTCAGGGTTCGTCTGGCCTTTTTATACATATATTAATTGAGTTTTCTAGGCACATAATTCAAATTTGAACTACAAGCACATGCTCGAGCGCACCAAAATGGCTTCAAAAACCATACATATGTCCTTGGGTGTATGTCTAGGTCCCATGCAAGAAATGGGGATGAATTACAAACATCTCGGCGTACTGGCTTGGCCTCAAACATTGAGAATCTCGGTTTTTAAATCCCCGTAAATCAAAAACTCACCCAAAAATTGTGAAACTTGGCATCGTGTCATGACATGTCACATATATGCCGTGGTAAAAATTTTGTCCAATTTGGGGCAAGTTTTGGTACAAGCCTCTTACAAACCGGAGCTTCTAGCAAGAAGCCTCGTGGTTCCAATAGGGAACGTGTCACCCTTGTGGGCGAAACGACAATCGTCGCTGCCTCTTCTCGCCTTGTAATTTTTTCTACAGGCAACGTAGACCAACAGGAGATTCGCGCTGAAATATGGAATTATTCAGGGTTCGTTTGGCCTTTTTATACATTAATTATGTTTTCTAGGCATTTAATCTCCATAATTCAAATTTGAATTACAAGCACATGCTCTAGTGCACCAAAATGGCTTCAAATACCATACATGTGTCCTTGGGTGCATGTTTAGGTCCCATGCAAGAAATGGGAATGAATTACAAACATCTCGGCGTCCAGGCTCGGCTTCAAACATTGAGAATCTCGGTTTTTAAATCCCCGTAAATCCAAAACTCACCCAAAATTCATGAAACTTGGCATAGTGTCATTATATGGCACATATATGCCGTGGTAAAACATTTGTCCAATTTGAGACAAGGCACACACATTAATAGCCAACGTAGGCATTTTGAAACAAATAGATGACACGTTAATATCGCAAACGGTTGTATTGTTTGAACTGTGGGCGTTCCACTAACCATTTACATGCGGCCACGCGTCCCTCTTTTTATTGGAGAGTACTACCTCAGTCCTGGTTTATTGGTCCTCTTTGTATTTTGTGAAAAAATTTGACCATACTAGGTGGCGTGCGCGCAGCTGTTTGATTAGACGGGTCGAGTGCGAGAAGTCCGCTGCGTGGCTCAACGGGACACGTGCGAGCAGTCCGCCGCGCAGGCTCGACAGGACCCGTGTGAGCTGTCTGCCACATAGGCTCACCGGGGAGCAAGCTCTTTGACCTCCACCCGCCGCCTCGCTCCCAACTTCTCCATTAATGGCGACCGAGCAGGCTCACCCGGAAGCGAGCGCTTTGACCTCCACCCGCCGCCTCGCTCCCAACTTCTCCATTAATGGCGGCCGAGCTGCTGTTTAACATGTGGTTAATGCACCTGGATGGAAGGTGTTAGCTTGTGATCCCATGGCCCCGCTCAACGCTAGCTAGCATTGTTTTGTTCGTGCCTCGCTGAGAATGTGACTTTTAGCCTGTTTTTGACTCGTATACATGTACCTACGAGGTTACGAACGAAATAATACGATGACAAATAGACAATGGCAATGGATAATAATTGTCTTACATATCCCGAATAATTTAAAATGCCATATGCGGCAATGCCCGAAAGACACAGGGGAAATAGAGAAGAAAAAAAAGGAAGAAGGAAGTCGCTGCTCTCTACTTCTCGATGGATCGCTGGGCGAGGAGTTCTTCCAGCTCCTTCTTCACATCCTCATGACTTTGCTTGACAGCAGCCACGGATTCCTCCACCTGCAGCTCGCGCTCGATGCGGAGCTTCTACAAGTCATCCCCAAGTTCATGGACGACGGCTGTCAGCGTCATCCGCGAGGCAACGCTCTTCTCATACAGCTCCCACCAGCTGGCGGCCTCCTGTTTCTGCTTGTCGAGCTCCTCATGGAGCTTCGCATTGTCACCCATGAGTTTCACGATGAGGCCGGTCGCCTTATCAACCGAGGCATCGCTAATCTCGAGCAGCTTCTCCAAGCCGACGAGCAGCTCCTGCTGGTTAATTAGGCCAGCGAGAATGTCGTCGTCGCTGGCTAAGGACTTCAGCCCCGCCAGCTCGTCGAGTTTGCCGACGCGGCGAGTGCGCTTGTGAGAGCCCTCGCCTGCCCGTGAGAGCTCGTTCGAGGGCCCCGCAGTGAGGCAGGACATCTCTGCTGCGGCTGCCGCGTTGCGGCGGGACCTCTCTAGTGCTTCCGCGGCCTTGGTCTTTGCTCCTTGGTTATATGTCGACCTAGAACTCCTCCTACCAGACATGGCAGACGCAAGGAATGACTTAAGAGGAAAGACATTTTTTTGGTGATGAGGAGAGGAATGTGCAATAATTTTCGAGTGGGTACTAGTTTTTATAGCTCAGTGCTAAGTGGGAACACGTTTAGGTTTGATCGGTGTGAACAGATTTGCAATTACTCATTGCGTGGTAATTTGATCGGTGTGAACACATTTAGGTTTGATCGGTGTGTCAGCGTGTCCGATGGATGGGCCGTCTCGCCTCCCACATGTGTCAGACGGTTGACCAGATCTGCTATACGCAGGTGGTTGCTCGCCGTTTAGGCGGCCACGGCGCGCTATGCTCACGTCCCTTCGTGCGCTCTGCTTGACGTTGAGGCGGCCGCGGTGCGCTCTGCTCGCGTCCCTCTGCATGTGCTCTTTCAGCGGTTGGGGCCGACGCACGATCACGTTTTGGGCTCCATATGCATGCGGTTGTGTCCGCGTGCGTCTCCACGATGCAGTTAATACGTGCGGCACGATGCAGTTACGCGTTGGAACAACTGCCATCCGCGCGCGCCGATACTCCAGGCCGTTCGGCCTCCCCATTTATTCCCACGGCCATTATAACCTTAGTCTCTTCAACCTTTCGGTCGCGCCCCACAACACAACAAGCACACCCACGACGACACATAGAGAGAGGATATCCAGCAGCGCTCCAATGGAGTTCGGCAAGCATTGTGTGGACACCCACGTGAGGGGGAAGGAACTCACGGTGGTGTACACCATCGACCCGGCCGTGGCGGAGGACTCCATCAACACCATGGAGCAGTTGCTTGCTAAGGACGACAATTACAAAGTGGTCGACTTCGACCTCCAGTACACCGCCGGTTGTCCCGGGGTTGATCAGGCGGTTGTCGTTGCCCAGTTGTGCGTGGGCCATCACATCCTCGTCTAGCACTACTGCTTGGCCACAAGTACTTGCGAGCGTTTCGCCAGGTTTGTCAAGAGCTCCGATTACAAGTTCGCTACGGTGGACACCGTCAACGATGTAAAAGCGCTCCAGATTTCGGGCTTGGCCTGCCTGAAGCTTGTCGACATCCGTGGCCACTACAGGGTCTGGGGAAGCACGAAGAAGGACTCCCTGGTTGAACTCGCTATGGCCATCATCGACCCCTACTACGAAAACATGAAGGAAGGTTCCAAGAGAAATCCTGGATCCTGGCACGGTGCCTGGGTGCGGAGACTGGATGAACCGCACCTCAAGTTTGTAGCCAAGAACGTGTACACATGCTACGAGATGCACAGGCGGATCGTCGACATGAGGGAGTGCCTCCTTCCTGTAGATGACAAGGGATCGAGCCACCAGCAGAGCAGCAGCGGCAAGCGTCACAAGAACAAGTAGATGATGATTATATATGATCATTTATCCTAGTTTATTATGCATGTAATTGTTTACTTTGGTGTGTGCATATGTTATGTGTGTAGTCAGTTATGTAATTGGATGTTTAATTCGGTTATGTAATCATGTCCTTATAAGTATATATGTTGTTGTTCTGTAGACAGAGAGCGTAGATGTTGTGCAGACTTAGCAAATCACATCGCACACGGATTAAACTACGGAACCCGTCGGTGATAACTTCATCAATCGCTGACAATTGTTTACGAGCAAGCATTTGCCCACAACACACACGGGTTATTAGCAGGAATCGTCTGTGTTGTTATCGGTCTTCCCACAAATTTCTGATTACTGACCTATTTGCCACATATCACACACATGTTGTTAAGTTGAACCGTTTCTGTTGTGTTGGGTAATCGCAAACAGTTCATCCGAGTGAACCGCATGCCGTATATCGCAACACCTTGATCTGCCTGACCATTTCTGTTGTGTTGGGTAATCACAAACAGTTCATCCGAGTGAACTGTATGCCGTGTATCGCACACACCACGAACTGGCTGACCGTGTTTGTTGTTCTGGCTTATCGCACACACCACGAACTGTATGCCATGTATCGCACACGCGTCTCTAATCTGAATCGTTTTTGATGTCTCCGGCATCATAAACAGTTCGTCTTATTGGCAACGGTTTTTTTACGACACCGTTTGCGATTCATGCATCGCACACAGTTTGGTCGCGGGGTCTCTGATTCATGTGTTGCGCTAGCGGTCGCCTGCAGTAGTGTGTTGGGTGCCAATGCCACCAAGGCAGTTTTTGCAACTCCACCACTAGCCTTTTCTTCACTAGTGTATGCGGTGGCGCCCCAAATGCCCGCAAGGTATTGTCGGAGCAATTCATGGCTCTGCAAAAATCGCGGAAGGACCCAATTTCTCGATGAATATTCCTAGAGATTGAAATGGAATTCGCGAGAACTGCAAGGGCATGTCCAGATTTCCCGAGATGACAGACATGAGGGACAAGGGGACTCGAGTCAAGATATTGTCTTTCTTGCCTCAAGAAATACCCTGCCTCGGCCTCCACCCACAAGCATCACCGAAGCCCATCAACCATCCTCAAGGCTTAAAAAGCACCGGCAAAAACTTGACATCATCAAGGAAAAATACCACAAGGAAAAGTTTATTGTCCTGAAGCCACAAAGAAGACTTTGATGACTTCGGCTTAAGGGAACTCCTATTGTAGTAGTGGATTTAAATCCTACCTAAGGTGCCACCCCCTATCCTATGTGGATGGCCACATCACCAGTTAACGCAAGTCAAAGAAATTAGACCACCTAAAAGAATAAGTAATAGAGAAGACAAGGGAGCAAAGAACCCCAAGCCCAAGCAAGATGGCCTCTCCTAGTGTAGGCATTTTCTCCTAATGGGCCATGCTACTTGTGAGCTGCGTTGGGATGTCCCTGAAGAGGAGAGGATGATGCAGTACAGTAGAGATAAGTATTTCCCTCAGTTAAGAACCAAGGTTATCAATCTAGTAGGAGAACCACACAAAACCTCATTAGCAGCACCTACACACACAAAAGCAAATACTTGCACCCAACGCAAACAAGAGGGTTCTCAATCCCCTTGGCGGTTACTTGCAAGGATTAATTCTGATAGTGATAGATAGATAAAGTAAATTGCAAAACAAAATAAAAGAAATAAAATTGCAGCAAGGTATTTTTGGATTTTATATATAATGGATAAATGACCCGGGGGGCATAGTTTTCACTAGAGGCTTCTCTCTCGAACGCATAGCATACGGTGGGTAAACAAATTACTGTTGGGCAATTGATAGAAAATCGCATAGTTATGACGGATTCATGGCAATGATCATGTATATAGGCATCACGTCTGAGACAAGTAAACCGACTCCTGCCTACATCTACTACTATTACTCCACCCATCGACCGCTATCCAGCATGTATCTAGGGTATTAAGTTAATAAAAATGGAGTAACGCCTTAAGCAAGATGACATGATGTAGACAAAGTAAACTCAATCAATATGAATAAACCCCATTGTTTTATCCATAATGGAAACAATACAAATACGTGTCTTTGATGACCCACAAGTATAGGGGATCAATCGTAGTCCTTTTGATAAGTAAGAGTGTTGAACCCAACGAGGAGCAGAAGGAAATGATAAGCGGTTTTCAGCAAGGTATTTTTTGCAAGCACTGAAAGTAGCGGTAGCTGATAGTTTTGTAGCAAGATAATTCGTAACGAGTAGCAAGTAACAATAGTAACAAAGTGAATCAAGGTGGCCCAATCCTTTTTATAGCAAAGGACAAGCCGGAAGGGTGACTTATATAAAGCAAAGCGTTCTCGAGGACACATGGGAATTCTCATCTAGTCACTTTCATCATGTTTAGTTGATTCGCATTCGCTACTTTGATAAGGGTGGACCGGTGCTAGGGTGCTGTTCTTACTTGAACAAGCAACCCTCTTATGATTACCCCCTCTCACAAGCCTCTGCAACTACAAAAGAAGAATTAAGATAAATCTAACCATAGCATGAAACATATGGATGCAAAACAGCTCCTTACGGAATAACGCATAAACTAGGGTTTAAGCTTCTGTCACTCTAGCAACCCATCATCTACTTATTACTCCACAATGCCTTCCCTTAGGCCCAAATATGGTGAAGTGTCATGCAGTCGGCGTTCACACGACACCACTAAAGGAAGCAACAACATACATATCATCAAAATATCGAACGAATACCAAATTCACATGATTACTTATGACAAGACGTCTCCCATGTCCTTAAGAACAAAAGTAACTACTCACAAATCATATTCATGTTCAAGATCAGAGGGGTATTGAATATCATTAAGGATCTGAACATATAATCTTCCACCAAATAAACCAACTAGCATCAACTACAAGATGTAATCAACACTACTAGCAACCCACAGGTACCATTCTGAGGTTTTGAGACAAAGATCGAATACAAGAGACGAACTAGGGTTTGAGATGAGATGGTGCTGGTGAAGATGTTGATGAAGATTGGCCCTCCCACGATGAGAGGATCGTTGGTGATGTCGATGGCTTCGATTTCCCCCTCCCAGAGGGAAATATCCCCGGCGGAATCGCTCCGCCGGAGAGCAAAATTGCTCCTGCCCAGGTTCTGCCTCGAGACGGCGGCGCTTCATCCTGAAAGTCTTCTCTATAATTTTTTAGGGCAAATGACCTTATATAGCAGAAGGAGGGGGCCGGAGGCCAGCTGTGGGCCTCACAAGGCATCAGGGCGCGCCCTATTGCCTTGTGGGCAACTGCTGGGTCCACTCTGGTATTTCTTTTCTCCAGTATTTTTTATATATTCAATAAAAAATCTCCATAAAATTTCAGGTCATTTGGAGCTCTGTAGAATAGGTATCTCTGTTGTAGCTATTTCAGGTCCAGAATTCCAGCTGCCGATATTCTCCCTCTTCATATATATCTTGCAAATTAAGAGAGAAAAGGCATAAGAATTGCATCATAAAGTGAAATAATGACCAAATACATTATAAATAATAGTAGGAAATCATGATGCAAATTGGAGGTATCAACTCCCCCAAGCTTAGACCTCGCTTGTCCTCAAGCGGAAGCCGAAATCGATAATCATGACCAAATGTTTAGAGAGAGAGGTGTCGATAAAATAAAATACGGACATGAAAGCATCATGATTAATTCCATAACAACAATATATTATCATAAATCTTCCCATGGATAAGTAATAATTCATCACAACAATGAAGTATAAAGCATAAACTTTCTTGAAAACTAACAAACTATGTTCTCGGTCAATGAAACAATTACCATTCATCATATTTTCAGGAAGAGTCTATGTAAGAGCTTTTTGTTTTAGCAAGTCCACATACTCAACTATCATTTAGTCTTCTATGATTGCTAACACTCACAGCATATTTTTATGGAGCAAAAGTTTCAATCAGACACAAAGAAAGATGGGGGTTTATAACTTCACCTCCCAACAAATTTACCTCAAAGGTAATGTCAACAATAATAACTCATGATCACTTACATCCAACTGGATATATATGTCTAGATCTTTCCCCACCACATGTTGCTTGCAAAGCGAGAAAAATAAAAACGGAATAGAGAAGGATACTATTGACTCTTGCATACAAGTAAATACAGAAAAGTAAAATATAGGCCCTTCGCAGAGGGAAGCAGAGGTTGTCATGAGCTTTTTATTTTTGGATGTGCAAACTCTTAATGTAAAGGAACGTCACTTTATATTGCCCCTTGTGATAGCAACCTTTATTATGCAGTCTGTCACTTTTATTTCTTCTCCATCACAAGATCGTACAAAGCTTATTTTCCCTTACAATAAAAGTTCATACACATTTAGAGGCAATTTTTATTGCTTTATACATCGATGACAACTTACTTGAAGGATCTTATTCAATCCATAGGTAGATATAGTGGACTCTCATGACATGAAACTGGGTTTAAGGGTTTTGGATGCACAAATAGTATCTCTACTTAGTGCGGATTTTTGGCTAGCAAAGGATAGGGAGCAAGCACCACATGTTAGAGGATCCATGACAATATAGCATCTATGTGAATATAAGCAATCATAACTCATTACGTTGTCTTCCTTGTCCAACGTCAACTATTTGACATAGAATATTTAATTGGGGCTCACAATCATAAAATATGTCCAAGATAGTATATTTATATGTGAATCCTCTCTTCCTTTATTATCTTTTTCATGAATTGCATCAATGACCAATGCTATGTTTGTTAACTTCCAATGAATTTTATCAACTATATTTTTCTTATGTAAAGTCATTACTTCCCAAGGGATTAGCATATGATCTTTTCATTCTTTTATTGCTAAGATTGAAACATAAAAGTAAGGAAGCAAAACTCAAACTACTCTTTATTATATAACTCTCACACACGATTACATAGATAGATAGATCACGAAACAAGCACTCGAACTAGATCATACTAAAACTTTATTCTTCTAGATCACGAAATAACTAAGGATTGAACTAAGATAGATAATGATGATAAAAAGGTGATGGTGATACGATACCGGGGCTCCTCCCCCAATCTTGGAGTAAGCCAAGGGTGGTGCCCATACCCGTGTACTCAATTCTCCTTCTTCGGTGATGATGGTGATGGGCTTGTCCTCCGTCTTTAAATTTGGCTTCGTACTCAAAATTCTAGTTTTGTAAGTCATAAATTTGGACCTGAAGATGATCAATCCAGTCATTGAGCTTGAAGATGACGTCCCCAATATCCTTGCTATCCACTTTGTGTTCATGGATGAATTCCGTGATCATGGAGTGGTTGGCGTTAAGTCCACACTCCACCATCCCCTGGCACTTGAAGATCTCCTGTTCCACCGCTTCAAGCCTGGCCTTCTCGCTTTCGGTCTTCTTAGGTCCTTGAACGTCCCGGATGTGGAGCACCCCCTCATGCATCTCAATGGCTTGAGAGTGCTTCATCACCTCTGGTAGGTAAGGGTTGATGACCTTCTCGAAGAACTTGTCCTTGGATGAACTTGGGAGCGCCATAGCGATCTAGATCTGTCAGAAAAACAGCCCGAAACAAGAACAGAGGAGAAACTTGCGATGCGGTGGTCAAAACATACGGGAGTATATATGAAGAATTTTTATCTTGCAAAACAAGCATACGAGTTCACAACTGGTTGATTCAGAATGCAGCTCCACCTGTCAATGGCGATAATGCTGGAGCAGCCGGCAATGAACATGTCAATGTTGACTGGGGCGCGTGGCCGGAGCCACAAGCTCCTCCTCTGCCCACTCTCCTGCCACACCTTGTCAATTACCAAGCCTGGCTGGCTGCTCAAGGTCTGACCGTGCAAGATGGACTAGTTCCTGAAGACAACATTACTGACAGTGCAACCCAGGCCTGGAATGACTCCATCACCATCTCTGATGACAGTACCTCGGAAAACTCAGCATTGATCATGGTACCTCTTTCTTCTTCAAAGAGGATGGATCACCAAATGCCTACAGATTCTTTCACTCTCCCAATTGCAGTTCATAGCCAAGGCATCCAGTTTGGCCTCTCTGCTGAAGGCACTAACCTGCTGTCCATGCTGATCTCAGACCCGGTACCCCGACAGCAGCTCAACACTTTCGTCTTCGATGCTCTACGGCCAATGATTGCCACGATTGGCCCTTGGAGTGGGGGTTTTGGAATGAGAAATTTCAGTGCTGAGGTCTCTGTTTTGGTCTTGTCTGATTCTGCAGGCATCCACTTTACCCAGCAACCAGCTTCCAACACCTACTCCACTGCCACATCTTCAGTGGTAATTGAAGAACTTCAGACAAATACTGCTGCTGCTCCCCAAACAAACCAAGCTGTCGAGGAAGAGGCTGTGGAGACCACTGCTCTAACCACTGCCCCTTCTTCTATTGATCTGGCAAATACAATCACGGTGCCATCTCAATCAACTGAAGAAGCCCTGACTGAATCTATGGCACAGCTGACAACTGCAACTGTTACTGATCGTTCTAAGGAACCTACTCCCAGGCTGCCACAGGATGGTTTGGGCCTTGCGTCTGTGGGCATGGCCATTGCTCCCACTGGGCCTCTGGAGACTCGTGGCCCCCGCCCCAAAGCCGTGGCACCCATTTCTACAACTGAAGTTCGACGCAGCAACAGGACCAACAAATACAATGGTTTTCGAGTGACCCAGCCCTCTGACACTCGCACTGCTAGCTCCAAAGTCAAGCCAAGAATTTCTCCTTCTGTTGGTTCTTCCTCCAACACTGAAGATAGGGTGTCTGATTAGATCCCTCCCCAACTCCCATCCCAGTCCTTCAGGTAATTGGTGTCAATAGATGTGATGTCCCTGTGGAGGAGCTGTCTGAAGAAGCATTACCGGCTGCACCTGTCGTCATTGCTGCCTCTACTGTAGGTACACCTCCTTCGGAAGATCCTGCGGAGGGCGTCGCTCCCAACTCTGCTTGACTTCGTCTGGCTCAATGACACTTTTGCGTAGCTGGAACGTTCTATCCTGGAACATCAGAGGTTTAAATTCCAAAGCGAAACAATTAGCCCTTAATAATGCTATCCTATCAAGTGGCTGTTCTATTGTCTGTCTTCAGGAGACCAAAAAGATCTCTTTTGATCTTGCTTTTATTAAGACTTGTTGTCCTCGCCAATTCAATCAATTTGCTTATGTTCCATCGCGGGGTTCCTCTGGAGGTCTTATTACCATCTGGAAAAGCTCGATGTTTACTAGCACTATTTTGATATCTGAAGTTTTTGCGCTAGTCATCAGCTTCGTCAGCACGCAGTCCCCTCAAACTTGGACGTTAGCTAACATCTACGGCCCGTTCACTGGTGATGAACGCATTACATACACGAACTGGTTGTACGATCTAGATATCCCAAGTACGCATGACTGGTTATTGCTAGGTGACTTCAACTACATCAGGGCGCCTGACAACCGTAATAAACCTGGCAGTAGTACACAGGATATGTTCACGTTCAGTGATATCATCCGCAAACAAAACCTTATTGAGCTGCCTGTAAAAGGAAGAACCTACACTTGGAGTAATATGCAGCAGGACCCCCTCCTTGAGCAGCTGGATTGGTTCTTCACATCACTCCATTGGACAAATGTGTACCCTAAAACCCTAGTTAAACCACTGGGTAAACCAGTCTCGGACCATATACCCTGCGTTGTCACAATCGAGACCACGATCCCGCGTAACAAGCTGTTCCGATTTGAGCCCTACTGGATACTACATCTTGGATTCATAGATATTGTACAGGAAACTTGGGACAGATAGGTACGATCGACTAATGCTGCCACTGTACTTTGCCGCAAGTTCAAAGCTCTAAGACATGCATCGAAAATCTGGAGCAAATGAATCTCCCGCCTCTCGATCGCCATTCATAACTGCAACAAGGTCTTGGCTGACATGGATGAACTGGAAAACAGGAGAAACCTCTCCATACCAGAAACCAACTTCAAAAACATTCTTAAGAAACACCTGATAAGACTCCTTCAATATCAGAAGCAGTATTGGAAAAAGCGTTGTACGATCCGTTGGATCAAATTTGGGGACGAAAATACCAAAAAAAATCAGGCAGTTGCTACCGAACGATATCGCAATAATAATATAGCTTGTTTCTGTGATGATGCTGGAAACCAAGTGGAGGATCACCCGGGCAAAGAGGCTTTACTATTCCAGACTTATAAAAACCTCCTGGGCATCATTTCCGCCTCTGAGATGAAATTTGATCTTCGTTCTATTATTAAACGCGCTACCAATTTGGATCATCTGACTGAGCCATTTACACACGCTGAGATCGACGCAGTTGTGAAAGATATGCCGGCCGATCGAGCCCCTGGCCCCTATGGTTTTAGTGGAGCATTCCTTAAAGCATGTTGGCCCATAATCAAACATGACTTCTATTCTCTTTTCTCCCAATTCCATGAAGGTGATCTTGATCTAACAAGCATCAATGATGGTCTGATCGCACTTATTCCTAAGATTAATTCTCCACAGACAGTCAACGATTATTGCCCGATCACCCTCCTTAACTGCTGTCTCAAGTTGATCACCAAACTTTTAGCCAACCGACTGCAACATGTCATTTTGCAACCGATTCACCGCAACCAATATGGTTTTATAAGAGGCTGGACTATACAAGACTATCTGGCATGGGCATTCTAATATATTCACCAATGTCAAACATCCAAAAGGGGGATCGTCCTGCTCAAGCTCGACTTTACTAAGGCCTTTGACACAATTGGACACGAACCTATGATCAACATCATGAAACACATGGGCTTTAATGACAAATGGATTACTTGGATCAAATGCATCTTCTCATCCGGGCGTTCTTCGGTTCTCCTCAATGGTGTCCCCGGCCGACAATTCCACTACCATAGCGGAGTGCAACAAGGAGACCCCTTGTCTCTTCTCCTCTTTGTCCTAGCGGCGGACCTTCTGCAGGCAGCTATTAATGACGCTTTCAGACAAGGCATGATTGACCTGTCGTTTCCATGCACAGGACAGACTGACTACATGGTTATCTAATACGCTGATGACACGATCCTGGTCCTGCCTGCCTGTCCACGACAAGCGGCACTTATCAAAGGGATCCTATCTGACTATGCATCCCCGGTCGGCCTCAAAATCAACTTCCACAAATCGACGTTGATCCCAATCAATCTTGATGAGACCTCTGCTGGTAACCTGGCTCGCATCTTTGGCTGCTCGGTTGGTATGATGCCTTTTACGTACCTCGGCCTGCCTCTGGGCACCTCGAGACCCACTATTCAGGATCTTATGCCGTTGGTTTGCAGTGCCGAGAGACGCCTTACTTCCACTATCTCCATGATGTCGTATGGAGGTTAACTCTCTTGGCTGAATGCCACGGTCACCTCTCTGCTTATATATGCCATGTGCACTCTGAGAATCCATCCCAAGGTTCTGGACATGCTGGACAAAATCAGACGCAGATGCCTTTGGACCAAGAAAATGGAGCAAGGTGAAAAATGTAACTCTCTGGCAGCCTGGGATATGGTATGTAAACCCAAGAAGCAAGGGGGACTCGGGGTGATCAACCTCAAGATCCAGAACAAAGCACTATTCACGAAATTTCTGCACAAATTTTACAACAAGAGGGATGTCCCGTGGGTGCACCTGATCTGGGACACATATTATACTGACAAGATCCCACATGCCTCGGACCCAGTGGGCTCGTTCTGGTGGTGGGATGTTCTAAAACTCACCCCCACTTTCCGGGGGGTTTCTAGTGTCCAAGTGGTTGATGGTACGACGGCCCTCTTTTGGAAGGACCTCTGGCTAGATGATGTCTTGGAAAACACCCATCCACGAGCCTTCTCTTACGCCCTGCATGAGGATGCTTCTGTTAAGGATTTCTTGGAGAGCACGTCGCTGCATGAAACCTTTCACCTCCAACTTTCTCCCCAAGCCCTTGATGAGGTTCGTGACCTCCAAGCACTCTCGGTGAGATGGAGCCCCTCCCCCGTGAACACTGATGTCTGGCACTACGTGTGGGGGAAAGCAGAATTCAAGGCAGCTGATTACTATAAATTTTGCTTCAAAGATGTGCAAGCCCATCCGGTGTTCCGTCTGCTATGGCACTCGAAGTGCACCATGAAGATTAAGGTCTTCGGCTGGTTACTCCTCCATGATAGACTGAACACAAGAAATATGCTGAAATGTCGCCATTACAACATCGGTGACGACTTTGATTGCCTCCTATGTGGGCAACACATTGAAGAAATGGTGGATCACATGATTTTCACCTGCCCGTTCAGCCAGGCCTGTTGGAGGAAACTTGACATCAGCTGGCCCGCCTTCACTTCTCGGCTTGATCTCGTCCAATCGACCCAGGGTACATGGCATAATTCGCTCTTCATCGAGATCTTCCTAACCGCTGCTTGGAGCCTATGGAAAGAGAGAAATACCAATCACTTCAGAGGGGTGTGCCCGAGCTTGGCCTCCTGGCTCGGTAGGTTCAGGGAGGACTTTGGTTTACTGCAACATAGGGTGCGTGAGGCCCATAGGGCCACTGTAGTATCTACTAGCAACACTCTCACCTGACCCCCCCCCCCTCTTAGACTATAACCTTTCCCACTCTTCACATGCCGTGGAGAGTTGGGCTTGTACACCCCTTGTAACTATGTGATAACCCACAAGTATAGGGGATCAATTGTAGCTTTTTAGATAAATAAGAGTGTCGAACCCAATGAGGAGCTAAAGGTAGAATTAATATTCCCTTCAAGTTCTATCGACCACCGATACAACTCTACGCACACTTAACGTTTGCTTTACCTAGAACAAGTATGAAACTAGAAGTACTTTGTAGGTGTAATGCTAGAACTACTTTGCAAGAATAAAACTAGGAGTACTTTGCGAGGATAAAACTATGAGTAATTTGCAAGATAATAAAAGTTAGTTTTTTAGTAGAGAGCTTTTTGTAACACAAGAGAAAGATTTGTCCATAGGCAATCGATAACTAGACCAGTAATCATTATTGCAATTTTATATGAGGGAGAGGCATGAGCTAACATACTTTCCGTACTTGAATCATATGCACTTATGATTGGAACTCTAGCAAGCATCCGCAACTACCAAAGATCATTAAGGTAAAACCCAACCATAGCATTAAGTATCAAGTCCCCTTTACTCCCATACGCAACAACCCCCTTACTTGGGTGTAAGCTTCTGTCACTCTAGCCGCCCACTATAAGAGAATTATGAACGTATTGCAAACCCTACAGCAGGAATCCCTCACGCTTGCGCAACACGGAGGGCAGCATAGGACAGCACCAAAATAAAACATACAACTCAAACCAATTATGATCATCAATCAACCCATAGGACAAAACGAATCTACTCAAACATCATAGGATGGCCACAAATCATTGGATAATAATATGTAGCATTAAGCACCATGTTTAAGTAGAGATTACAGCGGGGAGAAGAGGTGTTACACCGCTGCATAGAGGGGGAGAGAGTTGGTGTTGACGGCGGCGAAGTTGTTGGTGTAGATAGCCGTCATGATGTTTCCCCCGGCGGCGCTTCAGCGCCACCGGAAGAGAGAGGGAGAGAGCCCCCTCCTTCTTCTTCTTCCTTGGCCTCCCCCTAGATGGGAGGAGAGTTTCCCCTCTAGTCCATGGCCTTTATGGTGGCGGAGGGGCAGGAGCCCCTCCGAGATTGGATCTCTCTCTCTGTTCTCTTCTGTTTCGCGTTCCTGTTTTCTGGCCTTTCACCGTTTCTTAAATTCCCGGAGATCCGTTTATCCGATCGGGCTGAAATTTTAACACGATTTTTTTCTGGATATTAGCTTCCTTGTGGCCGAAGAATAGCCCCAACCGACTTACGGTGTGCCCACGAGGCAGCACCGCACGCCAGGGGGGGCACGCCCAGGTGTCTTGTGGAGGCTGTGGGCCTCCGTTTGCGTTGATTCCACCTCCCAAAAATCACATATATTCCAAAATAATTCTCCATAAAATTTTATTGCAGTTGGACTTTGTTTGATATGGATTTTCTGTGAAACAAAAAACAAGCAGAAAACAGGAACTGACACTGGGCACTGGATCAATATGTTAGTCCCAAAAATAATATAAAATGTTGCCAAAAATATATAAAAGTTGTAGAATATTGGCATGAAACAATCAAAAATTATAGATACGACGAAGACGTATCACTATGTAAAACACCCCCCCCCTTATATATGAAATCTCAGTAGGAGCCTCTCCTACTGTCCTTTTATAAAAAAAAACAAGCATACGAGAGGAAAACGGAGTCGGGAGGGCACACGAGCCCACAGGCAACACGGCGCGCCCCAGGGGGGTCACGCCTGTTGCCTTTTGACCTCCTCGTGGGTCCCCTTGGTTGTTTCTTATTTTTTTATTTTTTCTAATATTCCAAAACGAACAGAAATTATTTTTATGGAATTTTTGGAGTCGGTTTACTTACCGTATCACATACCTACCCCTTTTCAGGGTTCCAGAGTGTTCCGGAAGGACTCTTTTATGTGTTCCTCCGGTGTCATTGTTTGAATAATATTAGTTTCAACATAAATGGGCGTACCTAAGATATAATGTTTAATTCTTTGACCATTAACTACTCTCGGGTTAGTGTCCTCGGATTTGTTGATTTTGATAGCTCCTGAGCGATAAACTTTTTTGATGATGTATGGGTCTTCCCATTTAGAGAGAAGTTTTCTTGCGAAAAATCTGAAACGAGAATTGTACAATAGCACATATTCACCCACTTTGAATTCCCGCTTTTGAATTCTTTTATCATGCCATCTTTTAACTTTTTCCTTAAATAACTTGGCATTTTCATAGGCTTGAGTCGTCCATTCATCTAAAGAGCTAATATCAAATAACCTCTTTTCACCGGCAAGTTTAAAATCATAATTAAGTTCTTTAATTACCAAATATGCCTTATGTTCTAATTCAAGAGGTAAATGACATGCTTTTCCATAGACCATTTTATATGGAGACATACCCATAGGATTTTTATAAGCAGTTCTATAAGCCCATAATGCATCATCAAGTTTCTTAGACCAATTCTTCCTGGATCTATTAACGGTCTTTTGCAAAATTAACTTTATTTCTCTATTACTCAATTCAGCTTGACCACTAGACTGGGGATGATAAGGGGATGCAATTCTGTGATTAACATCATATTTAGCAAGAATTTTACGGAAAGCACCATCAATAAAATGTGAACCACCATCAGTCATCAAGTATCTAGGGACTCCAAACCTAGGGAATATAACTTCTTTAAGCATTTTAATAGATGTGTTGTGATCAACACTACTAGTTGGAATAGCTTCTACCCACTTAGTAACATAATCAACAGCAACAAGAATATGTGTATACCCATTGGATTTAGGAAAAGGTCCCATACAATCAAAACTCCAAACATCAAATGGTTCAATAACAAGTGAATAATTCATAGGCATTTCCTGACGTCTACCAATATTACCAATTCTTTGACATTCATCACAAGATAGGAAAAACATACGTGCATCTTTAAAAAGAGTAGGCCAATAAAAACCAGACTGTAATACCTTATGTGCAATTCTGTCTCCCGCATGGTGTCCTCCGTATGCCTCGGAGTGACACTTCCATAGGATTTGTTCCTATTCATGCTCAGGTGCACAACGTCTAATAACACCATCTACTCCTTTATATAAATGTGGGTCATCCCAAAAGTAATGTCTTAAGTCAAAGAAGAATTTTTTCTTTTGTTGGTAGGTAAAACTAGGTGGGATATAGTTACCAACAACGTAATTAGCATAGTCTGCATACCAAGGACTAGTGCGGGAAGCATTTATAACAGCTAATTGCTCATCAGGAAAAATATCATTAATAGGAAGTGGGTCATTGATACGTCCATTTTGCATCATGTTTTCCTACTATTATTTATAGTGTTTTTAATCAATATAATACTTTGTGGAGCAATTCTAATGCCTTTTCTCTCTTAATATGCAAGATTTACATAAGGAGGGAGATTGCCGGCAGCTGGAATTCTGGACCTGAAAAAGCTATGTCAGAGATACCTATTCTGCACATCTATAAATGATCTGAAATTTCATGGAGATTTATTTTGGAATAAATAAATAATATTGGAAGAAAGAAGTACCAGAGGGGGCCACCCAGGTGCCCACGAGGCACCAGGGTGCGCCACCCCCGCCCCCCCCCCCCCCCAGGCGCGCCCTGGTGGCTTGTGGGGGCCCCTGGCCAGCCTCTGGTGCCCATTTTCTGGTATATAAGCCCATTTGCCCTAGAAAAAATAAGGAGAAGACTTTTGGGATGGGGCGCCGCCGTCTCGAGGCGGAACTTGGGCAGGAGCACTTTTGCTCTCCGGCGGAGCGATTCCGCCGGGGATACTTCCCTCCGGGAGGGGGAAATCAGAGCCATCGTCATCACCAACGATC
Organism: Elymus sibiricus; assembly: GCA_039707655.1. Classification (NCBI taxonomy): domain Eukaryota; kingdom Viridiplantae; phylum Streptophyta; class Magnoliopsida; order Poales; family Poaceae; genus Elymus; species Elymus sibiricus. Next base: position 315,989,741 of record CM077676.1, read on the forward strand.
CTCTCATCATGGAAGGACCAATCTTCATCAACATCTTCATCAACACCATCTCATCTCAAACCCTAGTTCATCTCTTGTATTCAATCTTTGTCTCAAAACCTCAGATTGGTACCTGTGGGTTGCTAGTAGTGTTGATTACATCTTGTAGTTGATGCTAGTTGGTTTATTTGGTGGAAGATTATATGTTCAGATCCATTGTGCTATTTAATACCCCTCTGATCTTGGACATGAATATGATTTGTGAGTAGTTACTGTTGTTCTTGAGGACATGGGAGAAGTCTTGTCATAAGTAATCATGTGAATTTGGCATTCATTCGATATTTTGATTATATGTATGTTGTTGATTCTCTTAGTGGTGTCATGTGAACGTCTGTGGGATCGAGGAGATAGGTCTAGAGGGGGGTGAATAGACCCTTAACCAACCAAAGTAGCAGTTTTTAATTTCTCTTGGAACTTAGGCAGATTTTGGTACAAGTTAAGATCACTCCAATACTTTCTACACATGCATATCTAGAGATTGAGCAGCAGAAATAGTAAAGCATGCAAGAGTACGTAAAGTAAAGGGTTAGAGTTAGGAAGATCAAACGCAATGAAGACACGATGGTTTTTGGCGTGGTTCCGATAGGTGGTGCTATCGTACGTCCACGTTGATGAAGACTTCAATCCACTAAGACTTCAATCCGCGAGTCCACGGAGGGCTCCACCTACAAAGGGTCCACGAAGAAGCAACCTTGTCTATTCCACCATGGCTTACGTCCACGAAGGACTAGCCTCACTCGGGGTAGATCTTCATGAAGTAGGCGATCTCCTTGCCCTTACAAACTCCTTGGTTCAACTCCACATCATGTCGGAGGCTCCCAAGTGACACCTAACCAATCTAGGAGACACCACTCTCCAAAAGGTAATAGACGGCGTGTTGTTGATGAACTCCTTGCTCTTGTGCTTCAAATCATAGTCTTCCCAGCACTCAAACAACTCGTCACAGATTTGGCTATGGTGGAAGAGGGATTTGAGTGGAAAGCAACTTGGGAAAGGCTAGAGATCAAGGTTCAAATGGTAGGAATGGAATATCTTGATCTCAACACATGAGTAGGTGGTTCTCTCTTAGAAAATGTATGGTGGAAGTGTAGGCACGTTCTGATGGCTCTCCTTACTAAGAAGGAGGTGGTGGAGGGGTATATATAGCCTCCACACAAAATCCAACCATTACACACTTTTGACCCAACTCGGTGGCACCGATTCAGAAGACTCGGTGGCACCGAACTGTGTAAAAGATATGAACGTTAGGAATCTCGGTGGGACCAATATGTACAACTCGGATGGACCGAAGTGCAATGGCTAGGGCAAACCTCATCTCGGTGGCACCAATTGCATCAACTCGGTAGGACCGAAGTGAAGCAATAAGGCAACAGAGAGTTGGCAAGCCATCTCGGTGAGACCGATTTGCAAAACTCGGTGGGACCGAAGTAAGTGCAAACGATTACAGAGAGTTGGCAAGGCCATCTCGGTGGGACCGAGATCCATTTCGGTGGATCCGATTTGTTAGGGTTTTGGCAGTGGCTAAGTCTCGGTGAACTCGGTGGCTCGGGATAGGAAATTTCGGTGGGGCCGAGTTGGAATGTAGGTTTAGGACATATTTGGATAGAAAGAGTGGTTGAGGGTTTAGAAGTACTGTCACTAAGCACTTGAGCAAAAAAACCATTAAGCAACACCTCATCCCCTTTTAATAGTATTGGCTTTCCTACGGACTCAATGTGATCTTGGATCACTAAACCAGAGATGCAGAGTCTTGATCTTTTGCCAATCCTTGTCCTTAGCATTTTGAAGGGGTTCCACATCCTCTTGTCCCTACCATGCCATTGTTGAACTTGTCTGAAATTCACTAGATAAAAGCATTAGTCCAACAACATGTATGTTGGCATAAATTACCAAAACCACCAAGGGAGCAAATGTGCTTTCAATCTCCCCCTTTTTGGTAATTGATGACAACATACATCAAAGCTTCAAATATAGATATAGCAAAGGTATGTATGAAAGCTTTGAAGGAAACATGTAACATGTATGAACTCCCTGGAACTCCCCCTGAAGAGGTGCATATAATATGATTATATCTCATGGGAAATATACATGCAACATGTATCTTGGCTATATCCATCAGAGGAATATATTTGACATTTAGATATCCATATGTCCATGATTGTCTTCTTGCAAACAATATGTACTTGCAAGTGGTCAATCATGTTCATGAGTGTGATGCATATACTTACCTTGAAGTTCTTGATCAAGTACCTGAAGAAATACACTTGAGAAAACATGGTTAGATAACACAAGATAATTTTATGAGTTCATTCGGGCCCAGTCGCTCATGGAATTACCAATCAAAGGTCGCCGTTTCGCATGGAGCAATATGCAGCACGACCCTCTTCTGGAGCAAATCGATTGGTTCTTCACTTCGATGAACTGGACAACCACGTATCCAAACACAGTTGTTCTCCCACTCGGAAAACCGGTCTCAGACCACATCCCATGCACAGTCTGTATTCAGTCAGCTATTCCTGCCAGCAAAAAATTCAGGTTTGAGAGTTTTTGGGTTCAGCACCAAGGTTTCTTGGAGGTGGTTCAGTCTAGCTGGGCAAAGCCGTGCCATGCAGTTTTTAGTGCTGCTCGCCTCTGTCGCAAATTCAAAAATTTGAGATATGATCTTAAGAAGTGGAGTAAAGGCATCTCGAAACTAAATATCTTAATTGATAACTGCAACAAGATTCTTGCAGGAGTGGATGAACTAGAAAATTATAGACCACTTTCAGTACCTGAGATAAATTTCAGAAAAATTCTGAAATCCCACCTTCTGAATCTGCTTTCATATCAGCAGCAGTATTGGAAGAAGAGATGCACGGTGCGCATAATCCAGTTCGGCGATGAAAATACAAAATTCTTTCACCGTATGGCCACGGAGAGATATAGGCGTAACTCGATTGCCACTCTGACTCAGATAGATGGGACGGTGGTCGCTGACCATGCTGGCAAGGAGAAAATTCTCTTTGACACATACAAAGAGAGACTTGGTAAAGCCAGCACACAAATAATGAAGTTTGCCCTTGCTGACATAATTGAGAAAGTGGATGGTTTAGAGGAATTGACAATTCCGTTCACAAGAGAGGAAATCGATGGGATTATCAAAGATATGCCGGCGGACCGTGCTCCTAGCCCGGATGGTTTTAATGGTCTCTTTCTTAAAAAATGTTGGCACATCATCAAAGAAGACTTTTATCAGTTGTGCTTTGATTTCTATGAAGGCAACTTGAACATTGAGAGCATCAACGATGGTTTCATCACTCTGATCCCAAAGACCAATTCCCCTAAGATGGCTAATGACTACAGACCTATAACCCTACTGAATTGCTGCCTTAAAGTGATAACGAAGCTCCTAGCAAACCGGCTACAGAAAGTTGTCTTGAAGATCATCCATAAGAACCAGTACGGCTTCTTGAAGGGGCGCTCGATCCAAGACTGCATTGCTTGGGCTTTTGAGTATATCTTCCAATGCCAAAATTCTGGGAGAAAAGCGGTCTTGCTAAAACCTTATTTTGCCAAGGCGTTTGACACAATCGAGCACTCGGCGATGCTGGAGATTATGAGATGTATGGGTTTTGATGACCGTTGGCTGAGATGGATTAAGTGCATTTTTTCCTCTGGAAAATCTGCAGTCCTACTAAATGGGACACCAGGTAGACAGTTCCATTGTAAATGTGGGGTGCGCCAGGGAGACCCCATGTCCCCATTAATCTTCGTTCTGGCAGCCGATCTCCTGCAGGCAGCTATTAATGATGCAGCCAGGAAGCAACACCTGATGCCTCCCATCCCCTCCCGTGGCTCTACAGATTACCCTGTGATTCAGTATGCCGACGATACGATAATCATTATGCCAGCAGACATGACCCAGGTGGCTCATATGAAAGGTATCCTTATGGACTATGCCCAATCCATTGGCCTAAAAATCAATTTCCAAAAGTCAACATTGATCCCTATCAATGCTGACCCACTGCTAGCCTCTCAGCTCGCCAATTTGTTGCAATGCTCAGTGGGGAAGATGCCTTTCACCAATCTAGGCTTGCCGTTGGGAACCACCAAGCCAACTATGCTGGACATGATGCCGCTGGTTGACTCCATGGAAAGGAGACTCTCGACCACACTCTGTTTAATGTCACAAGGAGCCAAACTCCAGCTAGTTAATTCTGTGTTATCTTCCTTGGCTGTATATGAAATGTGCTCTATCAAGCTTCCACCCAAAATTGTTGAGCACCTGGACAAACTCCGTAGGTACTGCTTATGGAGGAAGAAACAAGGGGAAGAGGTGAAATGTAACTCGCTTGCGGCATGGAACATGGTCTGCAAACCGAAGGACAAAGGAGGGCTTGGAATCATTGATATCAAACTTCAGAACAGTGCCCTCCTCCTCAAACAATTGCACAAATTTTACAACCATGCAGATCTGCCGTGGGTAGAGCTGGTATGGGAATCTTACTATACTGAAAGTGTACCTCATGCCTGAGACACATGTGGGTCCTTTTGGTGGTGGGAACTGATGAAATTAAGTGGGATTTACAGAGGTATCACTAAGGCATCAGTGGGGATAGGAGATGCAGTACTATTTTGGAAAGATCTTTGGCTTGACCAGGTCTTGGACGAAGCCTACCCCAGGGCTGCGTCATTTGCTAAATCACCCGATAGTTCAGTTCACTCAGTCCTGACATGTTCATCGCTTGATCAGTTGTTCCACTTGCCACTATCTATCCAGGCGAGAGATGAGCTACGACAGATACAGTTTCTGTCCGCAGAGGTGAGGCTAACCACACAATGTGATTCTTGGAGGTGTCCCTAGGGAGAGTATACGGCCAAGAGATTCTACGAATTTTGCTTCAGGGAGGTCCAGGTAGACCCAGAATTTTGCCTGATTTGGAAATCCAAATGCACTATGAAAATAAAGGTTTTTCTGTGGCTACTATTGGCTGATCGGATGAACACAAGAGACATGCTGTGCAGGAGACACTATAATATTGGGAATGATCTAAGCTGCATGTTGTGTGACACCGGAGCCAGGGAAATGGTCGAGCACCTGTTTTTTGACTGCCCATTTAGTGTGTCCTGTTGGAAAACTCAACATTACTTGGCCCGATCAAGGTGACAGGATGCACAAAATCCATACTGGCAGGACGTCGTGCCAGGGAGCAATGTTCACTGAGTGCTTCGCCACTGCAGCTTGGAGTTTGTGGAAGGAGAGAAATAATAAATACTTCAGAAGCATCCCTAACTCCTGCAGAAGTTGGGCTGATCGGTTTAAAGAGGACTTTGGAGCTCTGGTCCACAGAAAGCCTGGGATTGGGCCTAGGATAAACTCAATCCTCAACGGCTTGGTTTAGAGTGTCTTTTCCTTCCTGGCCTTCCCATTGATGGGTTGTATCTTACCCCCCTCCCTCTGGCTTACCCCTGATGTAATTACTCATCTTGTACTGCTACACCTTTTAAATTAATTGAAGTCAGTAGGAGCTCTCCTACTGTCATTGACCCCTCAAAAAAACACAAGATAATTTCTTCAAGAAAAGACACAAGATCAGCAAGAAACCAAGATTGGGATGACATGTAGAATAGCGTATCACTAGGTGAATACTTCTTTGAAACAGACATGTCCCCAAAAGAAATAGTTGTCTCCCCTTAAAGAACTTCCTCTCCCCCTGAATCTGACATGGATATTGGGAGTAGGTAGGGTGAGAAAACTCAACCAACAACCAAGAACTAATCATGTTTCTCCCCTCTTAGAAACATGTAACATTCTCTCCTCTTTGAAAGGTGCATCTCTGTTGTAGAGGTAAGCTTTGATGTATTCCTCTCTCCCCCTTTGACATCAATTTCCAAGAAGGGACTTCAAGGTCATTGATCAAGTGGGTTTGGTCCTTGAGAAACACATCCAGCCATTGAATGGCTCTATATGCAAGTAGAGGATAAGAGTCATTGAGTGGAGCTGGAGCAGAAAAACTCAGGAAAAATTTGACAGAAATTCCCTTAGAGCAGCAAAGTCAGTGACACCGAGTTGGGTTAATTCGGTGCAACCGAGTTTGATGCAATGGATCATTTTGTCAACTCAGCTCACTAGGCAAAGGAAATCTCACAAAGATTTGCAATGAATTTGCTGCGAAAAGATCTAAAAGCAAAGAAACCCAGAACAGAAGCAAAGAAGCGTCTAGATGAAGTTTTTTTTTAAAAGAAACACTCTTGCAAGAAGAGAACAAACAGAAGAAACACTAGAGAACTTCATCTAGATGGGTCGGCGACTAGGTCACCTATGTTAGAGTATATTGACTTAGGAGTCAAGTGAGTACACTTGATCATAGGTCATACTCATCATTTAAGCTCAAAATGGGGTTGCCATTTTTTCTTTAAGCATTTCAATGTATTCATATCTTTTTGAGTTGCTTTAGCTCATGTCTTTGAGTAAAGCTTCTCTAAGGCATGAGAACTTACATTGGGATTTTGGTGATGTCCATCATGTAGTTGAACTTGAAGTGGATGCTCATTAGTTGAAGTTTGGAGCCATCCTATCTTTTGTAGTTCATCTTCCTACATGGGTTAGTTTTGCAAGGAACAACATGTATATCCAAAATGACAAGAATGGAGCATTTCTCATGAATTTGTCAAAGGATATGTTTTGGTTGTCTTGTTCCTTGTTCCACCATCAATTGTTGTTACTTGGGTTATACAAGATTGCTCAAGATAAGAGTGAGATGCAATCTTGTGACATGAAGCTTGTCCAAGTACCTACAAAAGGTTAGATACAATACAAGGGAGCAAAATGTCCAAGATATAAGATGATCATGGAAGTATCATGGATTAGTCAAGAATGCTCATGCCCTTGTATGCATCCACATGAACCTCTAGTTCACGTTTGAAGCATCAATGATGTTCAACTCACTTCTCAAGTGACAAAACACTTTCTCATCAAGGGGTTTGGTAAAGATGTCCGCCAATTGTTTGTCGGTACGAACATGTTTAAGGTCAATGTCTCCTTTCTCAACATGATCTCGAATAAAATGGTGACGAACCTCAATATGTTTAGTTCGAGAATGTTGCACGGGATTGTGTGCTATCTTAATAGCACTCTCATTGTCACATAGTAATGGTACATGTCTCACATGCACACCATAGTCTTTAAGAGTTTGTGTCATCCATAGTAATTGAGCACAACATGATCCCGCGGCAATGTATTCCGCCTCGGCAGTAGATAGAGATACGGAGTTTTGTTTCTTGGAGGACCAAGACAAAAGAGATCTACCAAGAAATTGACATGTACCCGAAGTGGATTTTCTGTCAACCTTGTCTCTGGCATAGTCCGAATCGGAGTAGCCAACAAGATTGAAAGAAGATCATTTGGGATACCATATGCCAAAGTTTGGTGTATGTAACAAGTATCTCACAATTCTTTTCACCGCCTTAAGGTGACACTCTTTTGGTGCCGCTTGGTATCGTGCACACATGCACACACTTAGCATAATGTCGGGACGGGAGGCACATAGATATAGCAATGAACCAATCATAGATCCATAAACCTTTTGATCAACCGGTTTGCCATCCTTGGTCAAGTCAAGATGTCCACTCATGGGCATGGGAGTTTTCATACCTTTACTCTCTTGCATGTTGAACTTCTTGAATAGGTCCTTGGTATACTTTGTTTGAGAAACAAAGGTACCTTCCATAGTTTGCTTGATTTGCAAACCAAGAAAGAATTTGAGTTCACACATCATAGACATCTCGAACTTTTCCGACATCAACCTTCCACACTTTTCACTAAAAGAGGGGTTAGTAGATCCAAACATAATATCATCAACATAAATTTGTCATACAAATAGTTCTCCATTAACCCTCTTAGTGAACAAAGTTGAATCAATCTTCCCAATTTCAAAACCTTTTTCAAGAAGAAACTTTGTCAAGCATTTGTACCAAGCTCTAGGGGCTTGTTTAAGACCATAAAGAGCTTTACGAAGTTTCTACACATGATTAGGTTTCTTGGGATTCTCAAAGCCGGGAGGTTGTTTAACATACACTTCCTCCTCAATTTCACCATTTAAGAAAGCACTTTTAATATCCATTTGGTAAAGAGTGATATCATGGTGATTGGCATAAGCAAGTAAAATACGAATGGACTCAAGTCTTGCAACGGGGGCATAGGTCTCACCATAGTCCATACCTTCGACTTATGTGTAACCTTGTGCTACGAGACGAGCCTTGTTGCGTACAACTTGTCCATCTTCATCTTGCTTGTTCCGAAACACCCATTTGGTTCCAATGATGTTTTGCTCTTCCTTAGGCTTCTCAACCAATGTCCACACTTTGTTTCTCTCAAAGTTGTGTAGCTCTTCGTGCATCGCATTCACCCAATTGGGGTCCTTGAGAGCATCTTCCACCTTCAAGGGTTCAACACTAGAGATGAATGAGTAATGCTCACAAAAGTTAGCTAAACGAGATTTAGAGCGAGTGATTCTCCCGGATTGGATATCTCCAAGTATTTGTTCGACGGGATGATCCTTGTCGATTCTTGCTCTAACTCGAGGTAGCTTTTTCTTGGGTTGTGGTGAGGCTTCCTCATCATCATCATCATCTTCTTCTTCTTCGTTGATGTTGTTGTTGTTCGCTTGTGGAGGTGGAGAAGGAGGTTGAGGTGGATCATCTTGTTGCACTTCCTCATTCCCATCGTCTTGACGTGTTCCACTTGTGGATGCCTCCATATCAACTTGTCGTTCACCTTGATGTGAAGTTGGGGCTTCCACTTGAATAGACGAGGTACTCTCCTTTACTTCCACGGGGCGAATCTTGCCAATGGGCAAGTCTTGGATTGCTTCCGATGGTTCTTGATCTCCTACATCAAGTGGCAATTGCTTGACTTGTGAGCCGTTAGTCTCATCAAACTTCACATCTACCGTCTCTTCAAATTTTTGAGTGAAGGTGTTGTAGACACGGTAAGTGTGAGAGTTTGATCCATAACCAAGTAGAAAACCTTCATGAGATTTAGGAGCAAATTTTAAACGACGATGCTTATCAAGAATGTAGCATTTTGAGCCAAATACTCGAAAGTATCCAACTTGTGGTTTGTTACCGGTGAGCAGTTCATACACCGTTTTACCAAGAAGCTTGTGAAGGTAAAGTCGATTTGTTGCATGACTAGCTGTTTCAACCGCTTCCGCCCAAAAATGTCTTGGCGTCTTGTATTCATCAAGCATCATTCTTGCCATCTCAATAAGTGTACGGTTCTTCCTCTCAACAACTTCATTTTGTTGAGGTGTGTACGTAGCCGAGAACTCATGTGAAATACCCTCCTCATCAAGAAAGGTGTCCACATTGGCGTTCTTGAACTCCGTTCCATTGCCACTCCGAACCTTATTGATCTTCACCTCAAATTGGTTTTGGGCCTTTCTTGCGAAGTTCTTGAAGATCTTTTGTACCTGCGATTTGTCATCAAGAAAGAACACCCATGTAAATCTGGAAAAATCATCAACGATGACCAAACCAAAAGAGTTACCACCAAGACTCTTATTGGAGTTGGGACCAAAAAGATCCATATGAAGCAGCTCGAGTGGTCTCCTTGTGGTCATAATGTTCTTCACGGGATGGCTTCCTCCAACTTGTTTTCCTGCTTGGCAAGAACTACAAAGTCGATCTTTGTCAAATATAACATCTTTCACTCCAAGAATGTGATCTCCTTTAACAAGTTTATCAAGGTTACGCATGCCAACATGTCCAAGTCTTCTATGCCATAACCAACCTTTAGAAGATTTAGCGATTAAACATGTACGAGGTTGGGCTCTCTTAGTGAAATCAACAATGTATAGATCACCTCTACGAATGCCGATAAAGTCCATATTATGATTATCTTGGCGAAACACTTGGCAATCTACTTTGGTAAATAGAACTTTGAAACCAAAATCGGCTAGTCTAGATACGGAAAGAAGATTGTAACCAAGAGATTCAACAAGCATAACATTTTGTATGGAACTATCATTGGATATGGCCACCTTACCAAGGCCAAGTACCTTACCCTTGGAGTTGTCTCCAAAAGTCACATACTTGCATGGACCCTCATTTTTAGCAAGCTCACGAAACATGTCTCTATCTCCGGTCATGTGATCGGTACATCCACTATCAAGAATCCATTCTTTTCCTCCGGCCATGTAATCTCGAAGATTTGCCATAAGACTGAGATTCCTCATGGTCTTCTCAAATTCAACATCAAATTCTTCGTCCTCATCATAATAGCCATGCTCATCATAATAGCCATGCTCAACATCATAGGAGCCGATTTGTTAGGGTTTTGGCAGTGGCTAAGTCTCGGTGAACTCGGTGGCTCCGGATAGGAAATTTCGGTGGGGCCGAGTTGGAATGTAGGTTTAGGACATATTTGGATAGAAAGAGTGGTTGAGGGTTTAGGAGTACTGTCATTAAGCACTTGAGCAAAAAAAACCATTAAGCAACACCTCATCCCCTTTTAATAGTATTGGCTTTCCTATGGACTCCATGTGATCTTGGATCACTAAAACAAAGATGCAGAGTCTTGATCTTTTGCCAATCCTTGTCCTTAGCATTTTGAAGGGGTTCCACATCCTGTTGTCCCTACCACGCCTTTGTTGAACTTGTCTAAAATTCACTAGATAAAAGCATTAGTCCAATAGCATGTATGTTGGCATAAATTACCAAAACCACCAAGGGAGCAAATGTGCTTTCAACGTCGAGTACATGACACTTCACCATCTTTCGGCCTAAGGGAATACATTGTGGAGTAGTAATTAGATGATGGGTTGCTAGAGTGACAGAAGCTTAAACCCTAGTTTATGCGCTATTCCGTAAGGGGCTCATTTGGATCCATATGTTTAATGCTATGGTTAGATTTATCTTAATTCTTCTTTCGTAGTTGCGGATGCTTGCGAGAGAGGTTAATCATAAGTGCGAGATTTGTTCAAGTAAGAACAGCACCCAAGCACCGGTCCACCCACATATCAAATTATCAAAGTAGCGAATGCGAATCACACAAACATGATGAAAGTGACTAGATGAAATTCCCATGTGTCCTCGAGAATGCTTTGCTTATTATAAGAGATCGTTCCGGCTTGTCCTTTGCTACAAAAAAGGATTGGGCCACCTTGCTGCACTCTTTGTTACTGTTGCTACTTGTCACTTATTACAAATTATCTTGCTATCAAACTACTCGTTACCGATAATTTTAGTGCTTGCAGAAAATACCTTGCTGAAAACCGCTTGTCATTTCCTTCTGCTCCTCGTTGGGTTCGACACTCTTACTTATCGAAAGGACTACGATTGATCCCCTATACTTGTGGGTCATCAATACTCTTTTCTGGCGCCGTTACCGGGGAGTGAAGCGCCTTTGGTGAGTGGAATTTGGTAAGGAAACATTTATATTACGTGCTGAAATTTACTGTCACTTGTCACTATGGAAAGTAATCCTTTGAGGGGTTTGTTTGGGGTATCTTCACCTCGACCGGAAGCACCAAGAGTTGCCCCTCCACCTATTGCACCTACTGAAAATATTTGTTATGAGATTCCTTTGGGTATGATAGAGAAACTGCTAGCTAATCCTTATGCAGGAGATGGAACATTACATCTTGATATGCACTTGATCTATGTGGATTAAATTTGTGGATTGTTTAAGCGTGCAGGTTTATCCAGAGATGGAGTTAAGAAGAAAGTATTCCCTTTATATTTGGAGGGAAAGGCATTGACATGGTATAGGCTATGTGATGATACTGATACATGGGATTGGAACCGATTGAAATAGCAATTCCATCAGAAATTTTACCCTATGCATTTGGTTCATCGTGATCGGAATTATATATATAATTTTTGGCCTTGTGAAGGAGAAAGCATCGCTCAAGCTTGGGGGAGGCTTAAGTACATGATGTACATATGCCCCAATCATGAGCTCTCAAGAGAAATTATCTTACAGAATTTTTATGCTCGGCTTTCTCATGATGATCAAACCATGCTTGATTCTTCTTCGACTGGCTCCTTTATGAAGAAAACTATTGAATTCAGATGGGATCTTCTGGAAAGAATTAAACACAACTCTGAAGATTGGGAACTTGACAAAGGTAATGAGTCAAGTATAATACTTGAGTTCGATTGTGTTAAATCTTTTATGGATACCGATGCTTTTCATAAGTTTAGCACTAAATATGGACTTGACTCTGAGATAGTAGCTTCCTTTTGTGAATCATTTGCTACTCATGTTGATCTCCCTAAGGAGAAGTGGTTTAAATATCATCCCCCTGTTAAAGAAAAGATTGAGGAACCCATTAGTGTTAAAGAAGAAACAATTGTTTACCATGTTGATCCAGTTGTGCCTACTGCTTATATTGAGAAACCACCTTTTCCTGTTAGGATTAAGGAACATACTAAAGTTTCAACTATGGTTAACAAAAGTAATATTAGAGCACCTAGACCCTCTGAACAAATTAAAGTTGAACCTAATGTTGCTATGGTTAAAGATCTCTTGGTCGATAATATAGATGGGCATGTTATTTACTTCTGTGATGAAGCAGCTAGAATCGCTAAACCAGATCCTAAAGATAAAAACAGACCTGTAGTAGGCATGCCTGTTGTCTCTGTTAAAATAGGAGATCATTATTATCATGGCATATGTGATTTGGGTGCAAGTGTGAGTGCTATTCCGTTTACCTTATATCAAGAAATTATGAATGATATTGCACCTATTGAAATAGAGGACATTGATGTTACTATTAAGCTTGCCAACAGATATACCATTACGCCGCTTGGGATCGTTAGAGATGTTGAAGTCTTGTGTGGAAAAATAAAATACCCTACTGATTTTCTAGTCCTCGGTTCTCCACAAGATAATTTTTGTCCCATTATATTTGGTAGACCTTTCTTGAACACTGTTAATGCCAAGATTGATTGCGCTAAAGAAAGTGTCAGTGTTAATTTTGGTGGTATGTCTCATGAGTTTAATTTATCCAAGTTTCGTAGACAACCTCATGATAAAGAATTGCCTAGTAAAGATGAAATTATTGGTCTTGCTTCTATTGCCATACCTCCTACTGATCCATTAGAACAATATTTACTAGACCATGAAAATGATATGCATATGAATGAAAGAAATGAAATAGATAGGATGTTCTTTGATCAACCACCTATCCTTAAACACAATTTGCCTGTTGAAACTCTTGGAGGCCCTCCTCCACCTAAGGGTGACCCTGTATTTGAATTGAAGCAATTGCCTGATACATTGAAATATGCTTATCTAGATGAAAAGAAGATATATCATGTTATTATTAGTGCTAACCTTTCAGAGCATGAAGAAAAGAGATTACTAAAAACTCTGAGGAAGCACCGAGCGGCTATTGGATATACTCTTGATGAACTTAAGGGCATTAGTCCCACTCTATGTCAGCACAAAATGATGCTAAACCAGTTGTTGACCACCAACGACGATTAAATCCTAAAATGAAGGACGTGGTAAGAACTGAAATTTTAAAGCTTCTGGAAGCAGGTATAATCTATCCCATAGTTGATAGTAGATGGGTAAGTCCCGTTCATTATGTCCCTAAGAAAGGAGGTATTACTGTTGTTCCTAATGATAAAAATGAACTCATTCCACAAAGAATTGTAACTGGTTATAGGATGGTAATTGATTTTAAAAAATTAAACAAAGCCAATAGAAAAGATCATTACCCCTTACCTTTTATTGATCAAATGTTAGAAAGATTGTCCAAGCATACACGCTTTTGCTTTCTTGATGGATATTCTGGTTTCTCTCAAATACCTGTATCACAAGCCGACCAAGAGAAAACCACCTTTACTTGTCCTTTTGGAACTTATGCTTATCGTCGTATGCCTTTTGGTTTATGCAATGCACCTGCTACCTTTCAAAGATGTATGACTGCTATATTCTCTGACTTTTGTGAAAAGATTGTTGAGGTTTTCATGGATGATTTTTCCGTTTACGAAACTTCTTTTGATGATTGCTTAAGCAACCTTGATCGAGTTTTGCAGAGATCTGAACAAACTAATCTTGTCTTGAATTGGGAGAAGTGCCACTTTATGGTTAATGAAGGTATAGTCCTTGGGCATAAAATTTCTGAAAGAGGTATTGAAGTTGATAAGGCTAAAGTTTATGCAATTGAGAAAATGCCTTGTCCTAAAGATATTAAAGGTATAAGAAGTTTCCTAGGTCATGCTGGTTTCTATAAAAGGTTTATAAAAAGACTTCTCTAAAATTTCTAGACCTCTTACCAATCTCTTGCAAAAAGATGTTCCATTTGTTTTTGATGATGATTGTGTAGAAGCCTTTGAAACACTTAGGAAAGCCTTAACCACTGCACCTATTGTTCAACCACCTCATTGGAACTTGCCTTTTGAAAATATGTGTGATGCTAGTGATTATGCTATTGGTGCTGTTCTAGGGCAGAGAGTTGATAAGAAATTAAATGTTATCCATTATGCTAGTAAAACGCTAGACAGTGCCCAAAGAAATTATGCTACTACTGAGAAACAATTTCTAGCAGTTGTGTTTGCATGCGATAAATTCAGATCTTACATAGTTGATTCTAAAGTAACTGTTCACACTGATCATGCTGCTATTAAATACCATATGGAAAAGAAAGATGATAAACCTAGACTCGTTAGGTGGGTTATATTGCTACAGGAATTTGACTTGCATATTATTGATAGAAAGGGAGCTGAGAATCCCGTAGCAGTTAATTTTTCTAGAATGGAAAATGTTCTTGATGACCAACTTCCTATTAATGATGATTTTCCTGATGAACAATTAGCTATCATAAATGCTTCTCGTAATACTTTCTTAGTATGCAGACTATGCTAATTATATTGTTGCTAAATTTATACCACCTAGATTCACATACCAACAAAAGAAAAAGTTCTTCTTTGATTTAAGACATTACTTCTGGGATGACCCACATCTTTATAAAGAAGGAGTAGATGGTATTATTAGACATTGTATACCTGAGCATGAACAGGAACAAATCCTACGGAAGTGTCATTCCGAGGCTTACGGAGGACACCATGCGGGAGATAGAACTGCACATAAGGTATTACAATCTGGTTTTTATTGGCCTACTATTTTCAAGGATGCTCGTAAGTTTGTCTTATCTTGTGATGAATGTCAAAGAATTGGTAATATTAGTAGACGTCAGGAAATGCCTATGAATTATTCACTTGCTATTGAACCATTTGATGTTTGGGGATTTGATTATATGGGACCTTTTCCCAAATCCAATGGGTATACTCATATTTTAGTTGCTGTCGATTACGTTACTAAGTGGGTAGAAGCTATTCCAAATAGTAGTGCTGATCATAACACTTCTATTAAAATGCTTAAAGAAGTTATTTTCCCGAGGTTCGGAGTCCCTAGATATTTAATAACTGATGGTGGTTCACATTTTATTCATGGTGCATTCCGTAAACTGCTTGCTAAATATGATGTCAACCATAGAATTGCATCTCCCTATCACCCTCAATCTAGTGGTCAAGTTGAATTGAGCAATAGAGAAATAAAACTAATTTTGCAAAAAACCGTTAATAGATCTAGAAAGAATTGGTCTAAGAAACTTGACGATGCATTATGGGCTTATAGAACTGCTTATAAAAATCCTATGGGTATGTCTCCTTATAAAATGGTTTATGGAAAAGCATGTCATTTACCTCTTGAGTTAGAACATAAAGCATATTGGGCAATTAAAGAACTCAATTATGATTTTAAACTTGCCAGTGAAAAGAGGTTATTTGATATTAGCTCATTAGATGAATGGAGAACCCAAGCTTATGAAAATGCCAAACTATTTAAAGAAAAAGTTAAAAGATGGCATGATAGAAGAATTCAAAAACGTGAATTCAAAGTGGGTGAGTATGTTCTTTTGTACAATTCTCGTTTGAGATTCTTTGCAGGAAAACTTCTCTCTAAATGGGAAGGACCGTATATCATCGAAGAAGTTTATCGCTCCGGAGCCATCAAAATAAACAACTCCGAAGGCACTAATCCGAGAGTGGTGAATGGGCAAAGAATTAAGCATTATATTTTAGGTACTCCCATTAATGTTGAAATTAATATTATTGAAACAATGACACCGGAGGAATACATAAGAGAGACCTTCCAGAACACTCCAGAACCCTAAAAAGGAAGAGGTACGTGATACGGTAAGTAAACCGACTCCAAAAATTCCATAAAAATACTTTCTGTCAGTTTTGGAATATTAGAAAAAATACAAAAATAAGAAATAGCCGAGGGGACCCACGAGGTGCACACGAGGCACCAGGGCGCGCCACCCCCCCAGGCGCGCCCTGGTGGCTCGTGGGCCCCTCGTGAGCCTTCACGACTCCGTTTTCTCCTAGAAAACTTGTTTTGCAAGATAAAAATTCTTTATATATACTCCCGGACGTTTTGATCACCATATCACAGAAATATTCTCCGTAATTGTTTCGTGCTATTTTTCTGACAGATCCGAAAGTATGTCATCTCAAGACTCAGATGGAGAGAGCTTCGTATCGCACTATGTTACAAATCCCAGGATCTATGGGGACATAGACCCCTATGGATGGTCCGTGGAGGAGGAGCGAGATGCCAACATGAAGGGAATGGAGGACGCAAGCTCAGATGAAGAAGATGCCCCTCTACCTCAACCGGGAGATATCCATGTGGAGTTCAAGAAGTCGAGCCTCCCAAACACAGTAAACAAATCTAAGATCCAATTTATCCCTTTCCGTCTTCTATAGGAAAACAAGAACTTGTTGTGTGAGAAGATAGTGGAGCTTGAGCAAAAAATTAACAAGTTGAAGGAAGAAAACTATGTTCTCAAGCGGAGGCTGAAGGACAAGCCCACCACTTCACCACCACCACCATCACCAAAGAAGGAAACTTGAGCACATGGGTATGGGCACTCCCCTTGGCATGTGCCAAGCTTGGGGGAGGTGCCCCAGTATCGTATCACCATCACTTTTATTATCTTTACCAATTTTTAGTTCGATCCTTAGTTATTTCATGATCTAGTTGAATAAAAGTTTAGTATGATCTATTTTCGAGTGTTAGTTTCGTGATCTATCTATCTATCTATGTAATTGAGTTGAGAGTTATATAATAAAGAGTAGTTTGATTTTTTGCTTCTTTACTTTTATGTTTCAATCCTAGCAATGAAAATAATGAATAAGATCATATGCTAATCTTATGGAAAGTAATGACATTACATAAAGAAAAATATAAGTGGTAAAATTTATTGAAAGTTAACAAGCATAGCATTGGTCAATGATGCAATTCATGAAAAAATTAATAAGGGAAGAGAAGATTCACATGCAAATACACTATCTTGGACATCTTTTATGATTGTGAGCCCCCATTGAGTATTTTATGTCAAATTGTTGACGTTGGACAAGGAAGACAACGTAATTCATTATGTTTGCTTATATTCACATATAAGTTATATTGTCATAGATCCTCCAACATGTGGTGCTTGCCCAATATCTTTGCTAGCCAAAAATCCGCACCAAGTAGAGATACTACTTGTGCATCCAAAACCCTTAAACCCAGTTTCATGTCATGAGAGTCCACTATATCTACCTATGGATTGAATAAGATCCCTCAAGTAAGTTGTCATCGGTGCAATAAAGCAATAAAAATTGCTCCTAAATATGTATGAACTTTATTGTAAGGAAAAATAAGCTTTGTACAAGCTTGTGATGGTAAAGAAATAAAAGCGACGGACTGCATAATAAAGGTTGCTATCACAAGGGGCAATATAAAGTGACGTTCCTTTGCATTAAGAGCTTGTGCATCCAACAACAAAAAGTGCATGACAACCTCTGCTTCCCTCTGTGAAGGGCCTATCTTTTACTTTTATGTATTTACTTTTTATGCAAGAGTCAATAGTGTTCTCCTCTATTCCTTTTTATTTTTCTCTTTTGCAAGCATCATGTGGTGGGGAAGATCTAGGCATATATATCCAGTTGAATATGAGTGATCATGAGTTATTATTGTTGACATTACCCTTGAGGTGAATAAGTTGGGAGGCGAAATCATAAGCCCCTATCTTTCTATGTGTCTGGCTGAAACTTTTTGCTTCATATATATGTTGTGAGTGTTAGCAATCATAGAAGACTTAATGATGGTTGAGTATGTGGACTTGCTAAAAAGCTCCTACATGAGACCCTTCCTGAGAATATGATGAATTGTAATTGCATTGTTGACTGAGAACATAGTTTGTTAGTTTTCAAGAAAGTTTATGCCTTATACTTCGTTGTTGTGATGAATTGTTACTTGCTCATGAGAAGTTTTATGATAATGAATATTGCTGTTATAATAATGATCATGATGTTACTATGTCTGTATTTTGTTTTTATCGACACCTCTCTCTCTAAACATGTGGACATGATTATCGATATCGGCTTTTGCTTGAGGACAAGCGAGGTCTAAGCCTGGGGGAGTTGATACGTCCATTTTGCATCATGTTTTCCTACTATTATTTATAGTGTTTTTAATCAATATAACACTCTGTGGAGCAATTCTAATGCTTTTTCTCTCTTAATATGCAAGATTTACATAAGGAGGGAGATTGCCGGCAGCTGGAATTCTGGGCCTGAAAAAGCTATGTCAGAGATACCTATTCTGCACATCTCCAAATAAGCTGAAATTTACGGAGATTTATTTTCGAATAAATAAAAAATATTGGAAGAAAGAAGTACCAGAGGGGGCCACCCAGGTGCCACGAGGCACCAGGACGCGCCACCCCCCCCAGGCGCGCCCTAATGGCTTGTGGGACCCCTGGCCAGCCTCCGGTGCCCATTTTCTGGTATATAAGCCCATTTGCCCTAGAAAAAATAAGGAGAAGACTTTTGGGATGGGGCGTCGCCGTCTCGAGGCGGAACTTGGGCAAGAGCACTTTTGCTCTCCGGTGGAGCGATTCCGTCGGGGATACTTCCCTCCGGGAGGGGGAAATCGGAGCCATCGTCATCACCAACGATCCTCTCATCATGGGAGGACCAATCTTCATCAACATCTTCATCAGCACCATCTCATCTCAAACCCTAGTTCATCTCTTGTATTCAATCTTTGTCTCAAAACCTCAGATTGGTACCTGTGGGTTGCTAGTAGTGTTGATTACATCTTGTAGTTGATGCTAGTTGGTTTATTTGGTGGAAGATTATATGTTCAGATCCATTATGCTATTTAATACCCCTCTGATCTTGGACATGAATATGATTTGTGAGTAGTTACTTTTGTTCTTGAGGACATGGGAGAAGTCTTGTCATAAGTAATCATGTGAATTTGGCATTCGTTCGATATTTTGATGATATGTATGTTGTTGATTCTCTTAGTGGTGTCATGTGAACGTCGACTACATGACACTTCACCATCTTTGGGCCTAAGGGAATGCCTTGTGGAGTAGTAATTATATGATGGGTTGCTAGAGTGATAGAAGCTTAAACCCTAGTTTATGCGCAATTCCGTAAGGGGCTGATTTGGATCCATATGTTTAATGCTATGGTTAGATTTATTTTAATTCTTCTTTCGTAGTTGCGGATGCTTGCGAGAGAAGTTAATCATAAGTGGGAGGTTTGTTCAAGTAAGAACAGCACCCAAGCTCCGGTCCACCCACATATCAAATTATCAAAGTAGCGAACGTGAATCACACAAACATGATGAAAGTGACTAGATGAAATTCCCATGTGTCCTCGAGAACGCTTTGCTTCTTTTAAGAGATCGTTCCGGCTTGTCCTTTGCAACAAAAAAGGATTGGGCCACCTTGCTGCACTCTTTGTTACTATTGCTACTTGTCACTTGTTACAAATTATCTTGCTATCAAACAACTCGTTACCGATAATTTCAGTGCTTGCAGAAAATACCTTGCTGAAAACCGCTAGTCATTTCCTTCTGCTCCTCATTGGGTTTGACACTCTTACTTATCAAAAGGACTATGATTGATCCCCTATACTTGTGGGTCATCAGTCATGAAGAACATTTTCCATCCTAGACAAATTATCCGCTACTGGATTTTCAGCTCCTTTTCTATCAACAATATGCAAGTCAAATTCTTGTAACAAGAGAACCCACCTAATAAGTCTAGGTTTAGCATCTTTCTTTTCCATAACGTATTTAATAGCAACATGATCAGTGTGAACAGTTACTTTAGAATCAACAATATAAGATCTGAACTTATCACATGCAAACACAACTGCTAAGAATTCTTTCTCAGTAGTAGCATAATTTCTTTGAGCACTGTCTAGAGTTTTACTAGCATAATGAATAACATTTAATTTCTCATCAACTCTTTGCCCTAGAACAGCACCAACATCATAATCACTAGCATCACACATAATTTCAAAGGGTAGGTTCCAATCAGGTGGTTGAACAATAGGTGCAAATATTAAGGCTTTCCTAAGTATTTCAAAGGCTTCTACGCAATCATCATCAAAAACAAATGGAACATCTTTTTGTAAGAGATTAGTAAGAGGCCTAGAAATTTTAGAGAAGTCTTTTATAAACCTTCTATGGAAACCAGCATGACCAAGGAAACTTCTTATAACCTTTGATATCTTTAGGACATGGCGTCTTCTCAATTGCATCAAGTTTAGCTTTGTCAACTTCAATACCTCTTTCAGAAATTTTATGCCCAAGGACTATACCTTCATTCACCATAATGTGGCACTTCTCCCAATTCAAGACAAGATTAGTTTATTCACATCTCTGCAAAACTCGATCAAGGTTGCTTAAGAAATCATCAAAAGAAGTTCCGTAAACAGAAAAATCATCCATGAAAACCTCAACAATCTTTTCACAAAAGTCAGAGAATATAGCAGTCATACATCTTTGAAAGGTAGCAGGTGCATTACATAAACCAAAAGGTATGCGACAATAAGCATAAGTTCCAAAAGGACAAGTAAAAGTGGTTTTTTCTTGATCTTCTTGTGATACAGGTATTTGAGAGAAACCAGAATATCCGTCTAGGAAGCAAAAGTGTGTATGTTTAGATAATCTTTCTAACATTTGATCAATAAAAGGCAAGGGGTAAAGATCTTTCCTAGTAGCTTTATTTAATTTCCTGAAATCAATTACCATCCTATAACCAGTTACAATTCTTTGTGGAATAAGTTCATTTTTATCATTTGGAACAACAGTATTGCCTCCTTTCTTAGGAACACAATGAACAGGACTTACCCATCTACTATCAGCTATGGGATAAATTATACCTGCCTCCAGAAGCTTTAATATTTCAGTCCTTACCACATCCTTCATTTTAGGATTTAATCTTCTTTGATGATCAACAACTGGTTTAGCATCTGGCTCCGTATGAATTTGGTGCTGACATAGAGTGGGACTGATGCCCTTAAGATCATCAAGAGTATATCCAATAGCTGCACGGTGCTTCCTCGGAGTTTTAAGTAATCTCTTTTCTTCATGCTCTGAAAGGTTAGCACTGATAATAACAGGATATATCTTCTTTTCATCAAGATAAGCATATTTAAGTGTATCAGGTAGTATCTTTAATTCAAACACAGGATCACTCTTAGGCGGAAGAGGATCTCGTCGAGTTTCAATAGGCAAATTTTGATTAAGGATAGGTGCTTGTTTAAAGAATATCTCATCTATTTCCTTTCTTTCATTCATATGCATATCATTGTCATGGTCTAACAAGTATTGTTCTAAAGGATCAGTAGGAGGCACAACAATAGAAGCAAGACCAACAATTTCATCTTTATTAGGTAATTATTTATCATGAGGTTGTCTACGAAACTTAGAGAAATTAAACTCATGAGATACATCACCAAAGTTAACACTGACTATTTCTTTATTGCAATCAATCTTAGCATTAGTTGTATTCAAGAAAGGTCTACCAAATATAATGGGACAAAAATCATCTTGTGGTGATATAAGGACAAGAAAATCAGTAGGTATTTGATCTTACCACACAAGACTTCAACATCTCTTACAATCCCAAGTGGTGCAATAGTATCTCTGTTTGCGAGCTTAATAGTAACATCAATATCTTCAATCTCGACAGGTGCAATATCATTCATGATTTCTTGATAAAGAGTTGGAATGGCACTCACGCTAGCACCAATATCACATAAACCATGATAGCAATGATCTCCAATTTTAACAGAAATAATAGGCATGCCAATTACAGGTTTGTTTTTATCTTTAAGATCTGGCTTAGCAATTCTAGTTGCTTCATCAAAGAAATATATGACATGTCCATCAATGTTTTCAACCAAAAGATCTTTAACCATTGCAATTTCAGCTTCAACTTTAATTTGTTCAGTGGGTTTAATTGGTTTGATATTACTTTTATTAACCACAGTTGAAGCTTTAGCATGTTCCTTAATCCTAACAAGAAAAGGGGGTTTCTCAATATAAGCAGTAGGCACAACTGGATCAACATTGTAAAAAATTGTTTCTTCTTTAACACTAACATGCTCTTAATTTAATTCAATAGGTGGATGGAACTTAAACCATTTCTCCTTAGGGAGATCAACATGAGCAGCAAAAGATTCACAAAAAGTAGCTACTATCTCAGAGTCAAGTCCATATTTAGTACTAAACTTATGAAAAGCATCAATTTCTATAAAAGATTTAACACAATCAATCTTAAGATTTATACCTGCCTCTTTACCTTTCTCGATTTCCCTATCTTTAGAGCTACGTTTAATTCTTTCTAGAAGATTCAATTTGAATTCAATAGTCCTCTTCATAAAGGAACTAGTAGAAGAAGTATCGAGCATGGATTGATCATTATGAGAAAGCCGAGCATAAAAGTTTTGAATAATTATTTATCTTGAAAGCTCATGATTGGGGCATGTGTGCATCATATAATTAAGCCTCCCCCAAGCTTGAGTGATACTTTCTCCTTCACGAGGCCAAAAATTATATATATAATTCCGATCATGATGAACCAAATGCATAGGATAAAACTTCTGGTGAAATTCTAGCTTCAACCGGTTCCAATCCCATGTTCCAGTATCATCCAATAGCCTATACCATGTCAATGCCTTTCCCTCCAAAGATAAAGGGAATACCTTCTTCTTAACTCCATCCTCAGATAAACCTGCAAGCTTAAACAATCCACAAATCTCATCTACATATATCAAGTGCATATCAGGATGTACCTTTCCATCTCCTGCATAAGGATTAGCTAGCAGTTTCTCTATCATACCCGAAGGAGTTTCATAATAAATATTTTTAGTAGGTTTAGTAGGTTGAGGGGAAACTCTTAATGCTTTCGGTCGAGGTGAAGATACCCCGAACAAGCCCCTCAAAGGATTACTTTCCATAGTGACAAGCAATAGTAAATTTCAGCACGTAATATAAATCATGAGGAGATCATTGGTATCATGGTTTATGTGATATTGGTGCTAGTGTTAGTGCTATCCCTTTTACTCTCTATCAAGAAGTCATGAATGATATTGCACCTGTTGAAATTGAAAATATTGATGTCACTATTAAGCTTGCAAATAGAGATACTATTACTCCACTTGGGATTGTTTGAGATGTTGAAGTCCTGTGTGGTAAGATCAAATACCCTACTGATTTCCATTTTCTTGGATCACCACAAGATGATTTTTGTCCCATTATATTTGGTAGACCTTTCTTGAATACAGTTAATGCTAAGACTGATTGCAATAAAGAAATTGTCAGTGTTAATTTTTGTGATGTGTCTCATGAATTTAATTTCTCTAAGTTTCGTAGACAACCTCACGATAAAGAATTGCCCAATAAAGATGAAATTATAGGTCTTGCTTCTATTGATGTTCCTCCTACTGATCCTTTAGAACAATATTTGCTAGACCATGAAAATGATATGCATATGAATGAAAGAAATGAGATAGATGAATTATTCTTTAAACAAGCACCTATTCTTAAACATAATTTGCATGTTGAAACTTTGGGACATCCTCTTCCATCGAAGAGTGATCCTGTGTTTGAATTAAAGCAATTACCTGATACACTTAATTATGCTTATCTTGATGAAAAGAAGATAGGGCCATTTGCATTTCTGTCCCTAACTCGAACCACCTACTCATATATGCCCCTAATTTCGAAGCCTGCTCAAATTTGCCCCTCTGTCGTTATGTGCACTTATAGAAATGCCCTTCTGTGTCGTTACCGTCCGATCAAAGGGATTTGACCATCCTGAAAAAAATAGCAAAAAAATCTAAAAAATCTAAAATTTTGTGAGATCGAAGATAATCATGTGCGCAAGGTGCGTGCAAATTTTCGTGCTGTTTGGACATTCCAGGAGCTCGTGGCAAGGAAAAACAGTAAATCTGTACGCTTGTGAACAGTAAATTTGAAATAAAATAGCAAGAAAATTCAAAAAAATATGAATTTTTTTGGCATCAAAGAGGCTTGGGTGCACAAGGTGCTTGCAAGTTTTTGTGATCAAATGACATGCGATGAGCTCTAGCAAAAAAACAAAATAGTCATTTTTTCCAAAGTTTTTTCCCGAGCCAAATTTTGTTTTTTTCTCCACGAGCTCCTACAATGTCCAAACACAACAAAAATTTGAACGCACCTTGCGGACCCGAGCCTCTTTGATGCCAAAAATTTTCATATTTTTTTGAATTTTCTTGCTATTGTTTTGAATTTACTGTTCACAGGCATACATATTTACTGTTTTTCCTTTGCCACGAGCTCTTGGAATGTCCAAACAGCACGAAAATTTGCACGCACCTTGCGAACCTAAGCATCTTTGATCCCACAAAATTTCAGATTTTTTAGATTTTTTTTCTATTTTTTTCAGGACGGACAAAGCCCTTTGACCGGCTTTGACCGGACGGTAATGGCACAAAAGGGCATTTCTATAAGTGCACAGAACGGCAGAGGGGCAAATTTGAGCAGGCTTCGAAATTAGGGGAAAATATGAGTAGTGGGTTCCAGTTAGGGACACAGATGTAAAAGACCCAAGAAGATATATCCTGTTATTATTAGTGCTAACCTTTCAGAGCATGAAGAAAATAGATTACTTAAAACTCTGAAGAAGCACCGTGCTGCTATTGGATATACTCTCGATGATCTTAAGGGCATTAGTCCCACTCTATGTCAGCATAAAATTCATATGGAGCCAAACGCCAAACCCGTTGTTGATCATCAAAGAAGATTGAATCCTAAAATGAAGGATGTGGTAAGAACTGAAATATTAAAGCTTCTGGAGGCAGGTATAATTTATCCCATAGCTGATAGTAGATGGGTAAGTCATGTTCATTGTGTTCCTAAGAAAGGAGGTATTACCGTTGTTCCTAATGATAAAAACGAACTTGTCCCACAAAGAATTGTAACTGGTTATAGGATGGTAATTGATTTCAGGAAATTAAATAAAGCTACTAGGAAAGATCATTATCCCTTGCCTTTAATTGATCAAATGTTAGAAATATTATCTAAGCATACACACTTTTGCTTCCTAGATGGTTATTCTGGTTTCTCTCAAATACCTGTATCACCAGAAGATCAAGAGAAAACCACATTTACTTGTCCTTTTGGAACTTATGCTTATCGTCGTATGCCTTTTGGTTTATGTAATGCACCTGCTACCTTTCAAAGATGTATGACTGCTATATTCTCTGACTTTCGTGAAAAAATTGTTGAGGTTTTCATGGATGATTCTTCCGTTTACGGAACTTCTTTTGATGATTGCTTAAGCAACCTTGATCGAGTTTTGCAGAGATGTGAACAAACTAATCTTGTCTTGAATTGGGAGAAGTGCCACTTTATGGTGAATGAAGGTATAGTCCTTGGGCATAAAATTTCTGAAAGAGGTATTGAAGTTGATAAAACTAAAGTTGATGCAATTGCGAAAATGCCATGTCCTAAAGACATCAAAGGTATAAGAAGTTTCCTTGGTCATGATGGTTTCTATAGGAGGTTTATAAAAGACTTTTCTAAAAAATTTAGGCCTCTTACTAATCTTTTGCAAAAATATGTTCCATTTGTTTTTGATGATGATTGCGTAGAAGCCTTCGAAATACTTAAGAAAGCCTTAATTTCTGCACCTATTGTTCAACCACCTGATTGGAACCTACCCTTTGAAATTATGTGTGATGCTAGTGATTATGCTGTTGGTGCTGTTCTAGGTCAAAGAGTTGATAAGAAATTGAATGTTATTCATTATGCTAGTAAAACTGTAGACAGTGCTCAAAGAAACTATGCTACTACTGAGAAAGAATTTTTAGCAGTTGTGTTTGCATGTGATAAATTCAGATCTTACATTGTTGATTCCAAAGTTACTATTCATACTGATCATGCTGCTATTAAATATCTTATGGAAACGAAAGATGCTAAACCTAGACATATTAGGTGGGTTCTTTTACTACAAGAATTTATTTGCATATTGTTGATAGAAAGGGAGCTGAGAATCACGTAGCAGATAATTTGTCTAGAATGGAAAATGTTCTTGATGACCCATTTCCTATTAATGATGATTTCCCTGATGAACAATTAGCTGTGATAAATGCTTCTTGTAACACTCCTTGGTATGCAGACTATGCTAATTACATTGTAGCTAAATATATACCACCTAGTTTCACATACCAACAAAAGAAAAAGTTCTTCTTTGATTTAAGGCATTACTTTTGGGATGACCCATATTTATATAAAGAAGGAGTAGATGGTGTTATTAGACGTTGTGTACCTGAGCATGAACAGGAACAAATCCTACAGAAGTGTCACTCCGAGGCATACGGAGGACACCATGCGGGAGACAAAACTGCACATAAGGTATTACAATCTGGTTTTTATTGGCCTACTCTCTTCAAAGATGCACGTAAGTTTGTCCTCTCTTGTGATGAATGTCAAAGAATTGGTAATGTTGGTAGACGTCGGGAAATGCCTATGAATTATTCACTTGTTATTGAACCATTTGATGTTTGGGGTTTTGATTATATGGGACCTTTTCCTTCCTCTAATGGGTATACTCATATTTTAGTTGTTGTTGATTACGTTACTAAGTGGGTAGAAGCTATTCCAACTAGTAGTGCTGATCATAACACTTCTATTAAAATGCTTAAAGAAGTTATATTTCCGAGGTTTGGAGTCCCTAGATATTTGATGAGTGATGGTGGCTCACATTTTATTCATGGTGCTTTCCGTAAATTGCTTGCTAATTATGATGTTAATCATAGAATTGCATCTCATTACCATCCTTAGTCTAGTGGTCAAGTTGAATTGAATAATAGAGAAATAAAATTAATTTTGCAAAAGACCGTCAATAGATCTAGAAAGAATTGGTCTAAGAAACTTGTTGACGCATTATGGGCTTACATAACTGCTTATAAAAATCCTATGGGTATGTCTCCATATAAAATGGTTTATGAAAAGGCATGTCATTTACCTCTTGAGTTAGAATATCGGGCTTATTGGGCAATTAAAGAACTTAACTATGATTTTAAACTTGCCGGTGAAAAGAGGCTATTTGATATTAGCTCTCTAGATGAATGGAGAACCCAAGCCTATGAAAATCCCAAGTTATTTAAAGAAAAGGTTAAAAGATGGCATGATAAAAGAATTCAAAAACGGTAATTTAAAGTAGGTGAGCAAGTTCTATTGTACAATTCTCATTTCAGATTCTTTGCAGGAAAACTTCTCTCTAAATGGGAAGGGCCATATATCATCGAAGAAGTTTACCGCTCCGGAGCCATCAAAATCAACAACTCCGAAGGCACCAACCCGAGAGTAGTGAATGGTCAAAGAATTAAGCATTATATCTTAGGTACTCCCATTAATGTTGAAACTAATATTATTCAGACAATGACACCGGAGGAACACATCAAAGAGTCCTTCCAGAACGCTCCAGAACCCTGAAAAGGGGTAGGTATGTGATACGGTAAGTAAACCAGCTCCAAAAATTCCATCAAAATTATTTCTGTCCGTTTTGGAATATTAGAAAAGATACACAAATAAGAAACAGCCGAGAGGACCCACGAGGAGGTCACAAGGCAATAGGGCGCGACCCCCTTGGGGCGTGCCATGTTGCCTTGTGGGCCCCTCGTGTGCCCTCCCGACTCCGTTTTCCTCTCGTATGCTTGTTTTGCAAAATAAAATTCTTTATATATACTCACGGGTGTTTTGACCACCGCATCGCAAGTTTCTCCTCTGTTCTTGTTTCGGGCTGTTTTTCTAACAGATCTAGATCGCCATGGTGTCTCCAAGCTCGTCCAAAGACAAGTTCTACGAGAAGTTCGTCAACCCGTACCTACCGGAGGTGATGAAGCACCCTCAAGCCATTGAGATGCGTGAGGGGGTGCTCCACATTCAGGACGTTCAAGGACTTAAGAAGACCGGGAGCGAGAAGGCCAGGCTGGAAGCGGTGGAACAGGAGATCTTCAAGTGCCAGGGGATGGTGGAGCGCGGACTTAGTGCTAACCACTCCATGATCACGGAGTTCATCCGTGAGCACAAGGTGGACAGCAAGAATATTGGGGACGTCATCTTCAAGCTCAATGACCGGACTGGTTATCTTCAGGCCCAAATCTATGATCTACAAAACCAAAATTTTGAGTATGAGGCCAAGTTCAAAGGTATGAGTTTAGCTGCAAATTTCAGGACTCCGGAAACACGTTCGTCCTTTTATGATGGAGAACCTATGCCTTGGAAGATGGAGGACAAGCCTATCACTTCATCACCACCATCACCGAAGAAGGAGACTTGAGTACACGGGTATGGGCACCACCCTTGGCTTGTGCCAAGCTTGGGGGAGGTGCCCCGGTATCGTATCACCATCACTTTTTTCATCATTATCTATCTTAGTTCAATCCTTAGTTATTTTATGATTTAGAAGAATAAAGTTTTAGTATGATTTAGTTTCTAGTGCTTGCTTTGTGATCTATCTATCTATGTAATCATGTGTGAAAGTTATATAATAAAGAGTAGTTTGAGTTGAGTGTTTTGCTTTTGTTGATCCAATCTTAGAAATAAAAAAAGAGAAAAAAAAGAAAGATCATATGCTAATCCCATGGGGAGTGATGACTTCACATAAAAGAAGTTTAATTGATAAAACTTGTTGGAAGTTGACAAACATAGCATTGGTCATTGTTGCAATTCATGAAAAAGTAATAAAGGAAGAGAGGTCTCACATATAGATATACTATCTTGGACATCTTTTATGATTGTGAGCCCCCATTAAATATTCTATGTCAAATAGTCGACGTTGGACAAGGAAGACAACGTAATGAGTTATGTTTGCTTATATTCACATAGAAGTTATATTGGTTTTGATCCTCTAACATGTGGTGCTTGCCCCCTATCTTTTGCTAGCCAAAAATTCCGTACTAAGTAGAGATACTACTTGTGCATCCAAAAACCCTTAAACCCAGTTTCATGCCATGAGAGTCCACTATATCTACCTATGGATTCAATAAGATCCTTCAAGTAAGTTGTCAACGGTGCAAAAGGAATAAAAATTGCTCCTAAATATGTATGAACTTTTATTGTAAGGGAAAATAAGCTTTGTACGATCTTGTGATGGTGGAGAAATAAAAGCGACAGACTACATAATAAAGGTCGCTATCACAAGGGGCAATATAAAGTGACGTTCCTTTGCATTAAGAGTTTGCACATCCAAAAATAAAAAGTGCATGACAACATCTTCTTCCCTCTACGAAGGGCCTATCTTTTACTTTATGTATTTACTTTTATGCAAGAGTCAATAGTGTTCTCCTCTATTCCGTATTTATTTTCTCTCTTGGCAAGCATCATGTGGTGGGGAAAGATCCAGACATATATATCCAGTTGAATGTAGGTGATCATGAGTTATTACTGTTGACATTACCCTTGAGGTAAATGCGTTGGGAGGCAAAATTATAAGCCCCTATCTTTCTATGTGTCTGACTGAAACTTTTGCTCCATAAGTATGCCATGAGTGTCAGCAATCATAGAAGACTAAATGATAGTTGAGTATGTGAACTTGCTAAACAAAGCTCTAACATAGACTCTTTCTGATAATATGAAGAATTGCAATTGCTTCAGTGACTGAGATCATAGTTTGTTGGTTTTCAATACGGTTTATGGTTCATACTTTATCTTGTGAATGAATTGTCACTTTTTCATGAGAAGTTTTATGATGATATATTGCTGTTATCATAAAGATCATGATGCCTTCATGTCCGTATTTTATTTTTATTGACACTTCTCTCTCTCTAAACATGTGGTCATGATTATCGATTTCGGCTTTCGCTTGAGAACAAGCGAGGTCTAAGCTTGGGGAGTTGATACGTCCAATTTGCATCATGATTTCCTACTATTATTTATAATGTATTTGATCATTATTTCACTTTATGATGCAATACTTATGCCTTTTCTCTCTTAATTTGCAAGATTTATATGAAGAGGGAGAATACCGGCAGCTGGAATTCTGGACCTAAAATAGCTACAACAGAGATACCTATTCTACAGAGCTCCAATTGACTTGAAACTTCACGGAGATTTTTTATTGAATATATAAAAAATACTGAAGAAAAGAAATACTGGAGGGGACCCACCAATTGCCCACAAGGCAACAGGGCGCGGCCCCCCTGGGCGCGCCCTGATGCCTTATGGGGCCCCTGGCAGGCCTCCAGACCCCTCCTTCTGCTATATAGGCTCATTTGCCCTAAAAATTTATAGAGAAGACTTTCGGGACGAAGCGCCGCCGTCTCGAGGCGGAACCTGGACAGGAGCAATTTTGCTCTCCGGCGGAGCAATTTCGCAGGGGATACTTCCCTCCAGGAGGGGGAAATCGAAGCCATCGACATCACCAACGACCCTCTCATCGTGAGAGGACCAATCTTCATCAACATCTTCACCAGCACCATCTCATCTCAAACCCTAGTTCATCTCTTGTATTCAATCTTTGTCTCAAAACCTCAGATTGGTACCTGTGGGTTGCTAGTAGTGTTGATTACATCTTGTAGTTGATGCTAGTTGGTTTATTTGGTGGAAGATTATATGTTCAGATCCTTAATGATATTGAACACCCCTCTGATCTTGAGCATGAATATGATTTGTGAGTAGTTACTTTTGTTCTTGAGGACATGGGAGAAGTCTTGTCATAAGTAACCATGTGATTTTGGCATTCGTTCGATATTTTGATGATATGTATGTTGTTACTTCCTTTAGTGGTGTCATGTGAACTTCGACTACATGACACTTCACCATCTTTGGGCCTAAGGGAAGGCATTGTGGAGTAGTAATTAGATGATGGGTTGCTAGAGTGACAGAAGCTGAAACCCTAGTTTATGTATTATTCCGTAAGGGGCTGATTTGGATCCATATGCTTCATGTTATGGTTAGATTTATCTTAATTCTTCTATCATAGTTGCGGATGCTTGCGAGAGGGGGTAATCATAAGTGGGAGGTTTGTTCAAGTAAGAATAGCACCCAAGCACCGATCCACCCACATATCAAATTATCAAAGTAGCGAACGCGAATCAAAAAAACATGATGAAAGTGACTAGATGAAATTCCCATGTGTCCTCGAGAACGCTTTGCTTATTATACGAGTTCGTTCCGGCTTGTCCTTTGCTATAAGAAGGATTGGGCCACCTTCTTGCACTTTTGTTACCGTTACTACTTGTTACTTGTTACGAATTACTTTGCTATCAAACTATCTATTACTGACAATTAAAGTGCTTGCAGAGAATACCTTGCTGAAAACCGCTTGTCATTTCCTTCTGCTCCTCGTTGGGTTCGACACTCTTACTTATCGAAAGGACTACGATTGATCCCCTATATATACTTGTGGGTCATCACTTTATCTTAGAAATGCATGAAGACCATATAGAAACTTCCAGGTGACACAATTGTACTTGGTGGGGGCACATGATAACTGCCAAGAACAGCAACAGCAATCCTCAAATGAAACCCTCCTCACTCTCATCACTAGCCATCAAAGACATAATGTTCTTCACAGAAATGTCCTTCTCACCACACTGGTAATAAGCAGACAATTCCTGCACTTTCTATTCAGCTAAAGGATCATCAGTCTTTAGAGGAAAGGATTGAAGCGCAAAACGAATCTCGAACACTTGAGTAACCATCTCTCTTCTCAGATGAATGACTTTCTTCTTCTGACGAAAAATACCAACACCATCATAATCCATAGGATCAAGGACCCATTGTAGTAAGTTGGAGGAAGCATCAGGTGGTCAGGGATGAGCAACATATTTTGGAGATCATAATTGTGAACATGAGCTATCTGTCCGTCAGCCAAATTCTTGATTCCCTTGCTGAACCTAATTGTAGAAAACTTGTTCTTAAGAGGCACCTAAACAACATGCGCTTCAAATCTTCCACCATATTGACCCCTATAAACCAACCCTACAACAGAAAAATGTGCACAATTGGTTCATGAACTATTGCAAGGTACAACAAATACAAAAAACCCCAACTAGAACTAACTACTAAGAAACAACACGCAAAGATAATGACAAAACTATGGTTACACAAATGTAGGAACTGAAGGTGATCATCCCTTGCAATTGGAAAACAAACAGAAGGATGTGAAGAAAACACTATACTTACACATGAAACATCACAAACTAAACTCTAATATACCAAACAAGCTAACTCACAATGAGAGGTTCTGAAATAGAAATTAAGCAAACTTTCTACACCTAGAATTACCGCCCACTAAACTTTAATACTTAACGACAAGCAAAATAATAACAAACATTAGTACAACAATTCATGAACACATCAACTTCAAAATATGTGACAACTACTAAATCACTAGGTATCACACTGATAAAAAAACCAACAATGGGAAAAATGGCATAGCAGTAGGACCATCCAAATGAAACAAGAACAAACCAAACACTCAGCTATTATTAGTTGACAGTCATGAAAAAGCTTTTTACAAAACTTGTCTACACGACCAATCAAATTGAAAGATGTAGCATAATTTAATTTGCTCTACAGGCCAAGCTATCTACACATACAAACACAGAACAAAAACTTGTTGCACAAGCTGAAACCATGCGAGCTACCAACCTACCCAATATTTAATAGGACATGAACCTACCACTAGACAGATCGAGAAACATTTAGACACATGTCTCCACCAAATAGTCACTCACACCGTAGATCGAAGGAAAAGTACATAAAACAGTAGATCGAAGGAATATTACCCTACAGACCGATCGATTTCCACTTTGGGTCATGCCTACTCAATCAATCCCTGCCAAACAAAACAAGAACAAGAACATCACAACCAAAAAGATGGGGGGTTTGAACCCTAGCAAAACAACAAAGAGGCACCAAAACCGTTGTACATACCAGCACCTTTCATCCAGAAACCCTTGGATCCAGACCGTAGATCGAGATCTACCAAACCCTAGAAGGAAAACAAACCAAAATTGCGATGAATGAGGTGACTAGAATGAGAAACAGAGACCATGAACAGAGGAACAAAAAGCAGAAGACTGCCATGGACAAGAATCTCATACCTCTAGTAGGAAATGAAGGAGAAGAAAGGACGAGGAAAGGACCGCCAGGGAAGAGAATCTCATACATCTAGCAGGAAATGAAGGAGAAGAAAGGATGAGGAGAGGACAGGCCCTTGGGAGACACAGGAGCTCGTGAGGAGAAGAACGAAAAGGAAAGGAATCACGAGGAGAAGAAATGAGGAGGAGAAAACAAGAAAACGGGCCAGGTGACGGTGTCCTGGACTTGGGGGTATTCACCACGTCGTCTCCCGACCAGGTGGGTCGGGCCGAGGACCCCTACTACGTGTGAGTTGCGTTGGGATTTTCCCCGAAGAGGAAGGGTCAAGCAATATAGTAGCGGGTAGTATTTCCCTTAGTGAGAACCAAGGTTATCGAACTAATAGGAGAACCAAGCAAATCCTAGTAAACAACACCTACACACAAGAGAGCAAATACTTGCACCCAACGCGGGCAAGAGGGTTGTCAATCCCCTTGAACTCGTTACTTGCAAGGATTAAATCTAATAGTGATAGATATATAAATTGAAAAGTTAATAAAAAGTAAATAAATTACAGAAAAGGAAATTAGGGTTTTCTAATATAATAAAAGGTAGACCCGGGGGCCATAGTTTTCACTAGAGGCTTCTCTCTCGGAAAATAGCATACGGTGGGTAAATAAATTACTGTTGGGCAATTGATAGAAAAGCGCATAGTTATGATATTATTCATGGCAATGATCATGTATATAGGAATCACGTTCGTGACAAGTAGACCGACTCCTGCCTGCATCTACTACTATTACTCCACCAATCGACCGCTATCCAGCATGCATCTATGGTATTAAGTTCATAACAAACAGAGTAACGCTTTAAGCAAGATGACGTGATGTAGATAGAATAAACTCAAGCAATATGAATAAACCCCGTTGTTTTATCCTTAATGGCAAAAGACAAATACGTGCCTCGCTACCCCTACTGTCACTGGGTGAGGACACCGGAAGATTGAACCCATTACAAAGCACCTCTCCCGCTGAAGATAAATCAATCTAGTTGGCCAAACCAAATGGATAGATCGGAGAGAAATACAAAGCTATAACAATCATGCATAATAAAGTTCAGAAAAGACTCAATTACTTTCAATGAATAATCTGATCATAAACCCACAATTCACCGGATCCCAACAAACACACCGCAAAAGAAGATTACATCTGATAGAACTCCATGGAGATCATGGAGAACTTTGTATTGAAGATCAAAGAGAGAGAAGAAGCCATCTAGCTACTAGCTATGGACCCATAGGTCTGTGGTAAACTAGTCACACATCATCGGAAGGGCGGCAAGGTTGATGTAGAAGCCCTCCATGATCGATTCCCCCTCCGGCAGATCGCCGGAAAAGGCCTCCAAATGGGATCGCGGAAGAATAGAAGCTTGCGACGGAGGAAAAGTTATTTCGGGTGGCTCTTTGTTGGTTTTGGAATATTTGGGAATTTATAGAAGTGGAATTAGGTCAAACGGAGCTGTGTGGGACCCACGAGCTCAGGTGGCGCCCCCAGGGGCGTGCCAGGTGAGCTCGTGGTTGTCCCGTAGGTCTTCTGGCCTCCCCCGAAGCTTCTAGGGTCCCTTTTGGTCCAAAAAATCATTTTAAAGTTTTATTTCCATTTGGACTTCGTTTGGTACTGATTTCCTAAAAAACCAAAAACAGGCAAAAACCAGCAAATGGCACTAGGCACTGATTTAATAGGTTAGTTCCCAAAAATGATATAACATTGCATATAAAGCATATAAAGTATCCAAGATTGATAATATAATAGCATGAAACAATCAAAAATTATAGATACGTTGGAGACGTATTAGCATCCCCAAGCTTAATTCCTGCTCGTCCTCGAGTAGGTAAATGATAAAAATAGAATTTTTTATGTTGAATGCTACCAAGCATGTTTATCATGTAATCTCTCTTATGGTGTAAATATTGAGAAATGATGAAGTAATTGATATCAACATAATAATATCCATGAATACAAGAACATAATATTAAAATTTCAAAATATACGATGCTCAAAGAATGTTATCCCTACTCATTGAATTATGCAAGCATGGCATGACTCCGCCTTCACTGCATAAATATAAATCATGAGCACCCCGGTGTCAAACCAAGCAATTGTATCATACATTTAACGCGCTTCAGCATTTTCAACTCCACTCAATACATGAGTGTGAGACATGGACATTAGCACTATAGGTGGAATAGAATGCGGTGGTAAAGGTATATAGGAGAAGTCAAAAAGGAAGAAAGGCTCGCATCAACTCGGTGGATCAATAGGCAATGGAGAAGCCCATCAATCGATATCAATGCGAGGAGTAGCGATTGCCATGCAATGGATTGAAAGCACATTTGCTCCCTTGGTGGTTTTGGTAATTCATAACAACATATATATCATTGAACTAATGTCCATTCAAGAAAGATTAAGATTTCAGGATGTTCAATGATTGGCATGGCATGGACTAGAGATGTGGACCCCTCAAAAAGCTAAGGACAAGGATTGGCAAAATATCAAGACTCTACATTTTTGGTTTAGTGATCCAAGATCACATTGAGTCCATAGGAAAGCCAATACTATTAAAAGGGGATGAGGTGTTGCTTAATGGTCTTTTTGCTCAAGTGCTTAGTGACAGTACTCCTAAACCCTCAACCACTCTCTCTAACCAAATATGTCCAAAACCTACATTCCAACTCGGCCCCACCGAAATTCTCTATCCGGCCCCACCGAGTTCATCCGAGACTTAGCCACTGCCAAAACCCTAACAAATCGGATCCACCGATATGGATCTCGGTCCCACCGAGATGGCCTTGCCAACTCTCTGTAATCATTTGCACTTACTTCGGTCTCACCGGGTTTTGCAAATCGGTCTCACCGAGATGGCTTGCCAACTCTATGTCGCCTTATTGCTTCACTTCGGTCCTACCGAGTTGATTCAATCGGTGCCACCGAGATGAGGTTTGCCCTAGCCATTGCACTTCGGTCCATCCGAGTTGTTCGTATCGGTCCCACCGAGATTCCTAAAGTTCATATCTTTTACACAGTTCGGTGCTATCGAGATTATCGTTTCGGTGCCACCGAGTTGGGTCAAAAGTGTGTAACGGTTGGATTTTGTGTGGAGGCTATATATACCCCTCCACCACCTCCTTCTCAGTAAGGAGAGCCATCAGAACGTGCCTACACTTCCACCATACATTTTCTGAGAGACAACCACCTACTCATGTGTTGAGATCAAGCTATTACATTCCTACCATTTGAACCTTGATCTCTAGCCTTTCCCAAGTTGCTTTCCACTCAAATCCCTCTTCCACCATAGCCAAATCTGTGAGGAGTTGTTTGAGTGCTGGGAAGACTATCATTTGAAGCACAAGAGCAAGGAGTTCATCAACAACACACCGTCTATTACCTTTTGGAGAGTGGTGTCTCCTAGATTGGTTAGGTGTCACTTGGGAGCCTCCGACATGATGTCGAGTTGAACCAAGGAGTTTGTAAGGGCAAGGAGATCGCCTACTTCGTGAAGATCTACCCCGAGTGAGGCTAGTCCTTCGTGGACGTAAGCCATGGTGGAATAGACAAGGTTGCTTCTTCGTGGACCCTTCATGGGTGGAGCCCTCCGTGGACTCGCGCAGCCGTTACCCTTTGTGGGTTGAAGTCTCCATCAACATGGACGTACGATAGCACCACCTATCGGAACCACGCCAAAAACCACCGTGTCTTCAATGCGTTTGAAATCTCCGATCCCCTCCTTTACTTACATATGCAATTGTTTACTTTCCGCTGCTATACTCTTAGAATTGCATGTGTAGGGTGATGCTTGACATGTACTATTGCTAAAATCTGCCCACAACTAAAATTGGGAAAATGTTAGGTTTTATTTGGTCAAGTATTCTAATCACCCCCCCCCCCTCTAGACATACTTTCGATCCTACAAGTGGTATCAGAGCTTTTGTCTCCGTAAGCCTTGATTTCCATTGCTTTGGTGATCATAGCCTTGGTTTCACAACCTAGGAGAGTATGGCGTCTAGTGAGGGTAACTATCACCGTAGAGGTCCATATTTTGATGGTACAAACTTTGCTAGTTGGAAACATATGATGAAAATGCATATTCTTGGTCATAACCCTACCGTTTGGGCTGTTGTTCGTGTTGGCTTGCAAGGTGACTTCTTTGAGGATGGCAAGGAACCGGATCGTGAAGCAACCCCGGAAGAATTGAAGATGTTGCAATACAATGCTCAAGCTTGTGACATTCTATTCAACGGTTTATGTCCCGAAGAATTCAACAAAATCAGCTGCCTCAAGAAATGCAAAGGAAATTTGGGATACTTTGGTTGATATGCATGAGGGTACCGAGTCCGTCAAGGAATCTAAGTTGGATGTGCTTCAAAGTCAACTTGACAAGTTCAAGATGAAGGATGGTGAAGGAGTCGCTGAGATGTACTCTAGGCTTGCTCTCATCACAAATGAGATTGTCGGCTTAGGAAGTGAAGAGATGACCGACAAATTCATCATCAAGAAGATACTTAGAGCTTTGGATGGAAAATATGATACCGTCTGCACATTGATCCAAATGATGCCAAATTACAAAGATCTCAAGCCCACGGAAGTCATTGGAAGGATTGTTGCTCATGAAATGTCACTCAAGGACAAAGAAGAGCTACACAACAAATCAAGTGGTGCTTACAAAGCCTCAACCGATGCTCCAACAACTCCAAGTGACAAGCTAGTATCCAATGAAGAGATTAGCCTAATGGTGAAAAGATTCAACAAGTTCTACAAGAACAAAGGGAAAGAAAGAAGCTCTAGCTCAAGACATTATGAGAGAAGATCATCAAGTTGTGACCGTAATTGTTACAATTGTGGGAAGCCCGGACACTACTCCAATGAGTGTACGGCTCCCTACAAGAAAAGAGACGAATCACCAAGAGGGAGACATAGAAGAGATGAATCACCTCATAAGGAGAGAAGGAGTAGAGATGATCGTTATGAACGAAGACACTCTCGAAGAAGCAAGGATTCGGAGAGGAAGGACAAGTCATCCAAGAGCTACACAAGAAGAAGACATCAAGCTCAT
Organism: Elymus sibiricus; assembly: GCA_039707655.1. Taxonomy (NCBI): domain Eukaryota; kingdom Viridiplantae; phylum Streptophyta; class Magnoliopsida; order Poales; family Poaceae; genus Elymus; species Elymus sibiricus. The sequence continues at coordinate 316,028,319 of CM077676.1, forward strand.
GTTGGTGAATGGGTTTCCGGCTCCGACTCCGACAACCACTCCGAAAGAAGTTATCACTCCAACTCCGACTATAGTCAAGATGAAGGTGTTGCCGGACATGCACTTGTGTCATCCAACTCCTATGATCTATTTGACTCACCAAATGAAGGAATTGGAAGATGCTTCATCGCAAAAGGCCTCAAGGTATCACACCCCGAGTATCTTGATTTCAATAGTGATGAAGATGATTTGCTTGGTGATGATGATTTACTTGTTGACAAGGATAGTAATGTGAGCTATAATGAAAATGCTAGTAATCATGATAGTCAAGAGGAAATGAGTGACAATGCTATGAAGGAGATTGAGCGTCTAACTAAAGAACTAAATGCTCTTAAGTTAGCTCATGAAACAACTCAAGAGGATCATAGAGAACTTCTAAGAACTCATGAGAAGCTACGCTTCAAGAAGCTAAATTTAGAGCAAGAGCATGAGTTTCTTAAAGCTATCAATGATGATCTTCAAAAGAAGAGTTCTTCATATCTTGCCAAACGTTCACTCTTGTCTACCTTTATGCCACAAGTTAAACCTAAGCAAACTAGCAACAAGGGTAAAAATGGTTCTACCTCTAGTAGTAACAATAACAATGCTAAATCCAATGTTGTTGCTTCTAGTAGTTCTATTGATTCCACTAATGATTCTCTTAGCCAAGTTACACTTGAGCAAGAAAATGTGCTATTGAAAGGAATTATAGAAAAAAGGTGTCTACAAGAGTCTTGCCGGCAGTAAGCAATTTGAGGAAATTGTACGCAAGCAAGGAAGGCACGGGAAGAACCAAGGTGTTGGTTTTGAACAAAAGTTCAATGGCAATGGAGTTGAGTGGGAAGAAGATCAATACCCCAAGACGAAGTTTGTTCCTCAACAAGAGAAGTATGATCCTACTTCCTTCAAGGGAACACAAGCTCAAGAAGATCTTCCACCACAAGACCACAAGCTAAAAGGCAAGGATAAGCTTCAAGAAGAGATTGATTCATTTGAAGAAGCTCCTCAAGCCATGGTCAAGTGGGTTCCCAAGACTTCATCAAGTTCTACTTCATCAAGTGCTACTACAACTCCAAGGATTCCCATCAAGTTGATGTGGGTCCAAAAGAAGAAGAACTAGAGAGTTCTTGAGGGTGACTCCGCCAACAAACTCCACTCATATTCTTTATGGAAAGGACTTGTGCAACCAACTTCCACATTTTGCACTAGTTCATGGAGTCACAAACCCTCTTGTTGGTAAGGCAAGGGACAAGGTATTCAATGCATTCATGGACATCATCATATGTGTATTTCACTCTATGTTTATGGATATCCTTGTATGTTCCTTGTGTGGGACTAACCCATGTAGGTATTCAAAACACAAAACTCCAAAGGATTGCTCCCAACTCTTGATGGTCTACATCAACATTGAGCATCCACATCTTCAACATCTACATGAAGTCGTCATCGACAAAACCCAAGGTTAGTTCATCCCTCTTAGGGGGAATATCACATCTAGGGGGAGCTTTGCTCTAAACAATAGAGCTAAAGCAACTCTAATGGTGTGAATACATCAATGCTTTATGTAAAAGTGGCAACCCCACTTGTGCTTAAACGGTGAGTATGACCTATGATCAAATGTTCACATTTGGCTCCTAAGTCAATATACTCATATATAGATGACCTAGTCATCGCCATTGCTTGATAGATGCTAGAATTGGTTGTGCATGTTTGACACATATTTCACTTGCTATCTTATTGTGTGAGCATGTTGATTTGCATGTTTTCATCATTCGAGGACATCCATTTGTTGTTTTGATTGTCTTGGTTTTTTCTGGCCAAGTGGATGTACAAGAATGCCTAAGTACCTTCTCTAGCTATCTATGCTTTCTTGTCTCAAATTCTATTCTTGCCGCATCACAAAAATTGAACAAGTCATTTTCGGACCCTCTGGATGAGGAGCACTCGGAGCCACCGATCTGAAAGGGTTGAACCTGCAAAACCTTCTATCTGATTCCGGCCGAACCAATTCACTCAAACTAGGTCCAACCGAAATCACTTAGATTGATCTAGGTTTTCCATCTCGGTGCAACCGAGTTGAACCACTTCGGAGCCACCGATGTGCTGACCTGCGTGCAGTTACACATATCGGTGCCACCGAGTTTTCCAACTCGGCGCCACCGACAGCGTACGGGTATATATATCGCGCTGACCGAACGGTTGAAATTTCTCGACCCCACTCGTTCCCGCTCCCCGTTGCTGTCGTCGCCCTTCGTCTTTGGACTTCGCCGTCGTCTCCAGCGCGCCCTCGCCACCGGATTCTGCCGCCGTCAACGGCAATCCGCCCCGTCGTTGCCGCCGTAGAGGATCTCCACCGAGTTAGGGTGAGATTCGATCCCTCTCGTGCTCCCATTTCCAATTCAATGCACGATTGGACTGCCTGAATTCATGCCACGGATTGAGAACTCATGTTACACTACAAACTCCGTAGATTAGATGCGAGTAAAATTTTTAGGTTTAAGTTTCCGCCGAATGCATCTCGGACCGACCGATTCGAAATTTTCGGTCCTACCGATTTGGCCTCTGGCCATAGCACTAGTACATCTCGGTGCCACCGAGCTGTATGTATCGGTGAGACCGAAAGTAAATTTCAGTGAAACCCTAGCATCTCGGATCCACCGAAACCCATATCGGTCTGACCGAAATGGCGTGTAAGGTTTCTTTTGTATGCTTCGGTATCACCGAGATGATCAACTCGGTCCATCCAAAATGCATCCTGTGAAAACTTGAAACTAAGAGTTGAACTCAAATTTTATGAAAAATCTCTGCTTTTTGTGATGACTCATCTACTCTACCCATACCTATCTATTCACAGGGTCAGCTCAGCAAGATGTCAGACAGCAGTGACAGTCAGAACAGATCTTAACAGCATCAGAAATGAGTGAAGGGTCAAGCCCTGCTGAAAGTTTCTATGAGGGAGAGAGGAGCTCTCCAGATCTTCCTAAAGCTGCAACCAGAACAAGGAAGAAGAAAACCTCACATAGTGAGGATGAAGACCTTGTTGCAAGTGAAGCTGCAACCAAGAAAAAGAGAGTCGTGCTTGCTAAGGAGTACAGCACCAAACCATCAACTGCCAAAGAGAGGACTGCTGTGAGGAAAGTGCCAAAGCAGACTATGCAATTCACTCTTGAAGAGCCTAGTGACACAGAACCAGCTGCAGGTGGCAAGAAGAAGAGAGTAAGGAAAACTACTGCTCGTGTGATTGGCAGACCCTCCATGATGATTGATGAGGAGGAAGAGGAAGAAGAGCCAGCAGCCACTGCACCTCCAGCCAAGTCTCAAAAACTTATGTCTGATGCAATCAAGACTGCTGCCCCCAAGTCCAAGCCTAAGGTGTCAGCACCAAAGAGATCAACCAGGAACATATCAGCTGCTGAGAAGAACAAGGCCCCACTGCCTGAGTCAAATGTTGATGAAGAGCCTCTAGTGCTCAGAAAATTGAAGCCAAAGATACCAGACCATGACAATGCACACCCAGTTGCGGAGAACATGATGCTGAGGAAGGATAAAGGACTGCATCAGTGGAGGAGATCTGATCCTTATGTTGTAAGGAGGAAGATAGCATCTGATTATCGCTTTCACACTCGTGAACAACAAGATTTTTATGAGACAGTGTTGCTTGATAAGAAGCCCATAGTTAGTGACATGAAATGGGTGGATTGGGAATACATTGATGAGAATGAAGATTATTTCCCCCATGTTCATGAGAGCTTCAGGATTGCAGTTGTTGATGACTTTGTTGGAAAGAAGTTGACCAAGTGGAATGATGAAATGTTCATGCAATTCTACTCTACAGCACACTTCTATCCAGATGGCCGCATTATATGGATGACTGAGGGTATAAGATACCAGTCTACCATCTCTGAGTGGGCAAGTCTTCTTGGTGCTCCCAAGGAAGAGGATGATGACATAGATATCTATGCCAAGCTCAAGATGGATCACAACTCCATGAAGAACATGTATACTGCAATTCCGGAGAAAGACCTTGAGACTCACAAACTTGGATCAGTGAAGCATCTGCTCCCAGGATTAGCCACAATGAATACCATCTTGCAGTACACTCTGCTACCCAAGTCAGGAGATGACAAAATGATTCGTGGCCACTCCATCAATTTGCTGCATTTATTTGACACACCTCGGAAATTCAAGGTGATGGGCCTAATAGTAGAGACTATCAAGAGGACTGCAGCAGATCAGAAGAGATCGTGCGGATATGCTCCACATATTCAGATATTGATCAATTCCCAGGTTGGAACCAGCACATACCTTCTTGATCGAGAGCACTTGCCACTCCGTCCAGAGTTTGAGGACAATGTGATAGTGATGGATCCTTCGCATCCCACTTCAGCACAAACCCAAGAGAAGATCCGCAAAGCTGTAGAAGCAAAAGCAGCTCAGGAGGCATCAGCTCCAAATGCTCCAATTGCCAATCTCAAGACACCCAAGGACCAAATGACATATCTGCTTGAAGCCACTCTGAGGATTGAGCGAAGTTTGGCCAACCTCACCGACACCCAGGCTAGTTTTGAGCGGATTATTGAGACTAAATTTCATGATCTAGATGTCAAGGTGACAGAGATTCAGACCACAGTGGAGCAGCTGCAGAATGATGTAGATGCTGTCAAGACAGCCCCATCAGATGACAGTGGAGATGACAGACCAACCACAGAGCGTTTTCAGACAGTGCCCAGAGCAGCCAGGTCTGGTGCAATACCAGTTGTGGATCCACGGACCACAGTATCTGCACCAGCTGCTACTGCCACAGTGCCACCTCAGGTCTCTACTCCACCAGCCCCACAGACATATGCAGAAGCCTTCGCGGATGCTCTTCTCTCAATGCCATCTACGCAAACCGGAGCTGCCAGCAGGAGATCGCCTTCAGGAGCTTTGGAGGACCGTGCTTAGAGTGCCGATTAGTCCTATACCTATTCGATCTTTTTGGTACTTGTTGCCAAAGGGGGAGAATTTGTATAGATCATAGGCTTCGAGAGAGAGTGTTCTGCTTTGATTTGCTCGAGTTCTTTTGCTACTTATTTGCTTGTTGGTACTTTGTTATGTGTGTGCTTGCTACAGTGCTTGTGAGATATTCTGTCGTTGATGCTTGTGAGATACTATGTTGATTGATCATACTATGCTTATTGTGATGATCTATGGTTATCTTTATCATTATCTTGTATGATCACTTACGTATGTTGGTGATGCGTGCTTTCTATTCCAATCATATCATTTTGCGAGCTCCACCAAGATGTATGTGACATGGAAGAGTGACCCATGAGCCTAATCGATTGTGCATTTGCATTCAAACGCAATTTTTTTAATAATGCCCAAATTTAGGGGGAGCTCTTGCTTATCACATACTTCTCAAAGCGACGATGTATTTCATTCATTTAATCATTTGTCGAAGCTTTGATCTATATGTTGTCATCAATTACCAAAAAGGGGGAGATTGAAAGAACATTTGCTCCCTTGGTGGTTTTGGTAATTCATAACAACATATATATCATTGAACTAATGTCCTTTCAAGATTAAGATTTCAGGATGTTCAATGATTGGCATGGCATGGCATGGACTAGAGATCTGGACCCCTCAAAATGCTAAGGACAAGGATTGGCAAAAGATCAAGACTGTACATTTTTGGTTTAGTGATCCAAGATCACATTGAGTCCATAGGAAAGCCAATACTATTAAAAGGGGATGAGGTGTTGCTTAATGGTCTTTCTGCTCAAGTGCTTAGTGACAGTACTCCTAAACCCTCAACCACTCTCTCTAACCAAATATGTCCAAAACCTACATTCCAACTCGGCCCCACCGAAATTCTCTATCCGGCCCCACCGAGTTCATCCGAGACTTAGCCACTGCCAAAACCCTAACAAATCGGATCCACCGATATGGATCTCGGTCCCACCGAGATGGCCTTGCCAACTCTCTGTAATTGTTTGCACTTACTTCGGTCTCACCAGGTTTTGCAAATCGGTCTCACCGAGATGGCTTGCCAACTCTCTGTTGCCTTATTGCTTCACTTCGGTCCTACCGAGTTGATGCAATCGGTGCCACCGAGATGAGGTTTGCCCTAGCCATTGCACTTCGGTCCATCCGAGTTGTTCGTATCGGTCCCACCAAGATTCCTAAAGTTCATATCTTTTACACAGTTCGGTGCTACCGAGATTATCGTTTCGGTGCCACCGAGTTGGGTCAAAGGTGTGTAACGGTTGGATTTTGTGTGGAGGCTATATATACCCCTCCACCACCTCCTTCTCAGTAAGGAGAGCCATCAGAACGTGCCTACACTTCCACCATACATTTTCTGAGAGAGAACCACCTACTCATGTGTTGAGATCAAGCTATTACATTCCTACCATTTGAACCTTGATCTCTAGCCTTTCCCAAGTTGCTTTCCACTCAAATCCCTCTTCCACCATAGCCAAATCTATGAGGAGTTGTTTGAGTGCTGGGAAGACTATCATTTGAAGCACAAGAGCAAGGAGTGCATCAACAACACACCGTCTATTACCTTTTGGAGAGTGGTGTCTCCTAGATTGGTTAGGTGTCACTTGGGAGCCTCCGACATGATGTGGAGTTGAACCAAGCAGTTTGTAAGGGCAAGGAGATCGCCTACTTCGTGAAGATCTACCCCGAGTGAGGCTTGTCCTTCGTGGACGTAAGCCCTGGTGGAATAGACAAGGTTCCTTCTTCGTGGACCCTTCATGGGTGGAGCCCTCCGTGGACTCGCGCAGCCGTTACCCTTCGTGGGTTGAAGTCTCCATCAACGTGGACGTACGATAGCACCACCTATCGGAACCATGCCAAAAACCACCGTGTCTTCATTGCGTTTGAAATCTCCGATTCCCTCCTTTACTTACATATGCAATTGTTTACTTTCCGCTGCTATACTCTTAGAATTGCATGTGTAGGGTGATACTTGACATGTACTATTGCTAAAATCTGCCCACAACTAAAATTGGGAAAAGGTTAGGTTTTATTTGGTCAAGTAGTCTAATCACCCCCCTCTAGACATAGTTTCGATCCTACATGGATGCACTAAGAGCTATAAGTGTATGAAAGCTCAATGGAAACTAAGTGGGTGTGCATCCAACTTGCTTGCTCATGAAGACCTCGGGCATTTGAGGAAGCCCATAGTTGGAATATACAAGCCACGTTCTATAATGAAAAATTCCCACTAGTATATGAAAGTGATATCTCAGGAGACTCTCTATATGAAGAACATGGTGCTACTTTGAAGCACAAGTGTGGTAAGAAGATAGTAACATTGTCCCTTCTCTCTTTTTCTCTCATTTTTTTTCTTCTCTCTTTTTTGAGAACAATCTCATGGACCCCATCCCCTCATTTTGGAGGACTCATCAGTCTCCATCATTCTTTTCCTCACTGGGACAATGCTCTAATAATGATGATCATCACACTTTTATTTACTTACAACTCGATAACTGATCAATGATGACTCTATATGAATGCCTCTGGCAGTGTACCAGGATGTGCAATGATCTAGCGTGACATGTATAATAATGATGAACGATGGCTTTGCCACAAATATCATGTCAGCTCTATATGATCATGCAAAGCAATATGATGATGAACACACATGTCATAAGACAGAATGGTGGAAGTTGCATGGCAATATAACTCGGAATGGCTATGGAAATGCCATGATAGGTAGGTATGGTGGCTGTTTTGAGGAAGATATAAGGAGGCTTATGTGTGATAGAGCGTATCATATCACGGGGTTTGGATGCACCGGCGAAGTTTGCACCGACTCTCGAGGTGAGAAAGGGCAATGCATGGTACCGAAGTGGCTAGAAAATTGCGGAAAGGTAGGAGTGCGTAATTGTCCATGAACTCACATTAGTCATAAAGAACTCATATACTTATCGTGAAAGTTTTATTAGCCCTCGAAGCAAAGTACTACTCACATGTCCCTAGGGAGTAGGTTGGTAGGAGTTAACCATCGCGCACCCTCGATTATGACAGCACACAATGATTTCAATCAGACATAAAAATGCTCAAACATCCCCGCCATGCCATCACGGACACTTAAATGAGTAGTGCATAACAAGCTTTAATCTCGATATTTTTACTAACCAATGATAATGAACTAATACCCTTTCATATTATGATATCAATATAATTAAAACATATGTTTCATATTTAGTGATCTACATGAAAGTTTTTATTATACCACTCTTGAATACCTATCCTTTTTGGTCTAATCTCATAACTCGTGCACATTACCACTTCATATTTAAGAATCTCAAAAAGATTTAAGTGAAGCATGAGAGTGCAATCATTTCTATAAAATATAACCACCTCCGTGCTCTAACAAGTATAAGTGAAGCATAACAGCAACTGCCTAGCTCAAAAGATATAAGTGAAGCATATAGAGTATTCTAACAAATCACGATAAATGTGTGCCCCCCTCAAAAAGGTGTGTCCAGCAAACAATGATTGTGGCAAACTAAAATCAAAACAAAAATATAGCACAAGATGCTCCAAGTAAAACTCATATCATGTGATGAATAAAAATATAGCTCCAAGTAAGTTACCGATAGAGATTGTAGACGAAAGTGGGGATGCCATCCGGGGCATCCCCAAGCTTAGACGCTTGGGTCTTCCTTGAAAATTACCTTGGGGTGCCTTGGGCATCCCCAAGCTTAGGTTTTCCGCTCCTTATTCCTTCATCCATCGTGATCTCACCCAAAACTTGAAAACTTCAACACACAAAACTCAACAGAAACTTCGTGAGATCCGTTAGTATAATAAATCAATCATCCACTTTAGGTACTGTTATAAACTCATTCATAATTGTTCTTGAATAATACCTACTGTATTCTAACTTCTCCATGACTTATACCCCCCGATATAATCCATAGTTTCATTAAAACAAGCACACTATGCAATAAAAACAGAATCTGTCTAAAACAGAACAGTACGCGATGACAGAATATTTATCCAGACTTATGTAACTTCAAAAATTCTGAAAAATTAGGAAAAATTAAATTTTTTGTATCCCAATACTTTGTAAAAATTTCAGATTTTTCTGACGTTCTGGTAATAAAATAAAAATCAACTACTGGGCACAAAACTTTCTGTTTTCAAACAACATCAATTATACTATCATTCAAATCATCCCAAAGGCATTACTTGGCACAAACACTAATTAAAAGATAAAAACACAATCATTACAGTAGCTATAATTGTGTGACTCAAGAAAATAAAAATTGCAATAAAGATAAATATTGGGTTGCTTCCCAACAAGCGCTATTGTTTTATGCCCTTAGCTAGGCATAATGCATTCTTTCAAGTATTGTCATCCTTCAAGTTAATTCCATAGGTAGCTCTCATAATGGATTCATACAGTATTTTAATCCTATTCCTTGGGAAGTGTTCCATCCCTTTTTTTAGTGGAAATTGGAACCTTATCTTTTCCTTCTTTCATGTCAATAATAGCACCTATGGTTCGTAGGAAAGGCCTACCAAGTATTATAGGACAAGACGGATTGCATTAAATATCAAGCACAATGAAATCCACGGGCACATAATTTCTATTTGCCATTATAAGAACATCATTAATTCTACCCAATGGTTTCTTAATAGTTGAATCCGCTAAATGCAAGTTAAGGGAACATTCATCCATATCGGTGAGACCTAGCACGTCACATAAAGATTTTGGTATAGTAGCGACGCTAGCACCTAGATCACACAAAGCATTACATTCATAATCTTTAATATTTACTTTGATAGTTGGTTCCCATTCATCATGTAATTTTCTTGGTATGGATACTTCTAATTCTAGCTTTTCTTCATGAGCTTTAATCATTGCTTCTACAATATGTTTAGTAAAAGCTTTATTTTGTTCGTAAGCATTAGGTGAATTTATCATGGATTGCAACAAGGAAATAAATTCAATCAAAGAGAAATTATCCTAATTAAAGTCCTTGTAATCCAAAGTAGTGGGCACATTGCTATTTAAAGTCTTGACCTCTTCAAACCCACTTTTATTGTTTTTATCATTAAGATTATCACCCTCCGAACAATTGGGACGCCTTCTAACTAAAGTTGACTCATCTTCAGTCCCTTTTTCATCAAGTTTTATATTACTAAACAAAGATTCAATAGGAGTCACACCAATCATTTTAATATCTTCATCATGATTATGATAAAAACCGGGTGGAATCGCTTTTTCTAAGAATTCACGCTTAGATCTAATCCTCACGATTCTTTCTTTACTTTCATTCATTGTGACTTGGATAGACTTTAAGGTTTCAGTAGCATCCATTTTATGTGGCATAATTTTAATTTTAAGAGTTTCCACATCATGAGCAATTCTATCCATGTTTCTAGCCATATCATCGACTTTATGTAGTTTTTCTTCTACCGTGGCATTGAAAATCTTTTGAGAACTCATAAATTATTTAATGTTGTTCTCAAGCTCAGTATGTATCCTATTATTATTATATGAATTACCATAGGAATTACCATAATTATTAGAGGATTTACCGGGATACGGTCTAGGATCGAAATTCCCTCTATAAGCATTGTTGTTGAATTTATTTCTAGCGACAAAATTCACATCAATGGCATCATTATTTTTCTCAATCAAGGTAGATAGTGGTACATCATTAGGATCAACATGAGCATTCTTACTAGTAAGCATATTCATAATAGCATCCATTTTATCACTCAAAGTAGAAACTTCTTCAACAGAGTTTACCTTCTTAGCAGTTGGAGCTCGTTCGGTGTGCCATTGAGAATAATTTGTCATCATATTATGAAGAAGCTTTGTTGCCTCTCCTAATGTAATTCCCATAAAGGTGCCACCTGCATCAGAGTCTAGAAGATTTCTCGACACAAACTTTAGTCCCGCATAAAAAAATTGTATTATCATCCATAATCTTAATCCATGAGTGGGAAAAATTTTAATCATCAATTTCATTCTCTCCCAAGATTGTGCAACATGTTCTTTCTCAAGTTGCTTAAAGTTCATTATTTGATTTCTAAGAGAGATAATCTTAGCGGGAGGAAAATACTTGGCAATAAAAGCATCCTTACATTTATCCCATGAATCAATACTCTATTGCGAGGTAAGGAAGAAAACCAAGTTTTAGCATGATCTCTTAGTGAGAAAGGAAATAATTTCAACTTAATAATATCATTATCCACATCTTTTTTCTTTTGCATATCACATAACTCAACGAAGGTTTTAAGATGGGATGCATCATCTTCATTAGGGTTTCCAGCAAATTGATCTTTCATAATAAGATTTAGCAGTGCAGCATTAATATCATATGACTCCGCACTAGTGGCGGCGGGAGCAATTGGAGTACTAATAAAATCATTATTATTAGTATTCGAGAAGTCACACAACTTAGTGTTTTCTTGAGACATGGTGACAATTCAAGCAAGCAAGCAAACAAGCAAAATAAAAAAAATTGTATTTTTTTAATGAGACTAATTAAGATAAATAAAAGCAAATAAAAAGTAGAACAAGTAATTGATAAATTGTGTGAAGGGACCTGTAGGTATTTGATGATGTCTCCCCAGCAACGGCGCCAGAAATTCTTTCTGCTACTTGTGACCTGCGTTGAGATTTTCCCCGAAGAGGAAGGGTGAAGGAATATAGTAGCTGATGGTATTTCCCTCAGTGAGAACCAAGGTTATCGAACCAAGCAAATCCTAGTAAACAGCACCTACACACAAGAGAGCAAATACTTGCACCCAACGCGAGCAAGAGGGTTGTCAATCCCCTTGAACTCCTTGCTTACAAGGATTAAATCAGATAGTGATAGATATGTAAATTGAAAAGTAAATAAATCGCAGCAAAGGAAATTAGGGTTTTCTAATATAATAAAAGGTAGACCCGGGGGCCATAGTTTTCACTAGAGGCTTCTCTGTCAGAAAATAGCATATGGTGGGTAAACAAATGGCTATTGGGCAATTGATAGAAAAGCGCATAGTTATGATGTCATTCATGGCAATGATCATGTATATAGGCATCACGTCCGTGACAAGTAGACCGACTCCTGCCTGCATCTACTACTATTACTCCACCAATCGACCGCTATCCAGCATGCATCTATGGTATTAAGTTCATAACAAACAGAGTAACGCTTTAAGGAAGATGACATGATGTAGATAGAATAAACTCAAGCAATATGAATAAACCCCGTCATTTTATCCTTAATGGCAACAATACAAATACGTGCCTCACTACCCCTACTGTCACTGGGTGAGGACACCGCAAGATTGAACCCATTACAAAGCACCTCTCCCACTAAAGATAAATCAATCTAGTTGGCCAAACCAAACGGATAGAACGGAGTGAAATACAAAGATATAACAATCATGCAAAATAAAGTTCAGAAAAGACTCAATTACTTTCAATGAATAATCTGATCATAAACCCATAATTCATCGGATCCCAACAAACACACCGCAAAAGAAGATTACATCGGATAGAACTCCACTGAGATCATGGAGAACTTTGTATTGAAGATCAAAGAGAGAGAAGAAGCCATCTAGCTACTAGCTATGGACCCGTAGGTCTGTGGTAAACTACTCACACATCATCGGAAAGGCAGCAAGGTTGATGTAGAAGCCCTCCGTGATCGATTCCCCCTCCGGCAATCGCCGAAAAAGGCCTCTAGATGGGATCACGGAAGAACAGAAGCTTGCGGCGGTGGAAAAGTTATTTCGTGTTGCTCTCTGTTGGTTTTGGAATATTTGGGAATTTATAGAAGTGGAATTAGGTCAAACGGAGCTGCGTGGGACCCACGAGCTCAGGTGGCGCCCCCCCCCCCCAGGGGCGTGCCAGGTGAGCTCGTGGTTGTCCCGTAGGGCTTCTGGCCTCCTCCCGAAGCTTCTAGGGTCCCTTCTAGTCCAGAAAAAAATCATTTTAAAATTTTATTTCTGTTTGGACTTCGTTTGGTACTGATTTCCTAAAAAACCAAAAACAGGCAAAAATCAGCAACTGGCACTGGGCACTGAGTTAATAGGTTAGTTCCCAAAAATGATATAAAATTGCATATAAAGCATATAAGGTATCCAAGATTAATAATATAATAGCATGAAAAATAAAAAATTATAGATACGTTGGAGACCATGACGTATACAAGGAGGTTTCTACAAGACTTGGCGCAGAATACGAGGACTCCTGTCATCCTAGACCTCTGGTACATTATATAAACCGAGTCTAGGCTAGTCAATAGATTATTACATCTCATATTTCAGATCATTAGAATCACAACAATATCGTGGTAGATACATGTACTCTATACTATACCCCGTATCAATACAATCAAAAGCAGGACGTAGGTTATTATCTCTTCGAGAGAGCCCGAACCTGGGTAAAATCCTGTGTCCATGTTACCATCGCTCCAAGACGCCTAGCTTAGGACCCCTACCTCGAGATATGCCAGATTTTGCACCAACATTGGTGGCCCATGCTGGTAGTCGCCGCGGTGCGATGGCAATTTAGATCGGCTATAGCGTGATCTACGTGTCGGAACCGAGCTTCATTGTTGATGTCGGCATCTTCGTCGCCGGCTCGACTGGTCGCCTCGGCTGGACCTAGGACTACACTCCGCATAGGATCATCAAGATCGGAGGAGTGCCCTCATCAACTTCAACTCCGATCTCCATCAAGATCATGGGAAAATCATCCATGGAGCTCGGGGGCTCAACGTCAACATTGCCCTCGGACGACCGTGCAGTTTTTCTGGACAGCAGATTCATGTTCGCCATCCCTGCCTTCTCGAGTGTCGTTTTGACGAATCCTTTGGTGGAATTGTGAGGAATTAAGTCTACAATGACCCCGTAAAATTTCGTCATATTCCAATGGAGGAATCTCCGGCAATCGCCGATATATCGGAGCTCTGTCGAACAGGACGGGAATCTGGACGAGTTTAGGGCGAGGAGTTTGGCAGTCAGCTCGGACATCCTTTGGAAAATCCAACCATTGATTGACTGCAGAATTCCTATGTCGACAACTCCTCAAAATTTCTGCTTGATCCGACCATTCAAACTCCGGGACGAGTCCGAGGAGTGCATCAATCTTCGGATCTATTTTCCGTGCGAAAACGAATCCGACCCAAGTTCATCTTTTTCATGAACAAGTTATCAGACGTCCTTTTTAAAGGAATTTTTTTTCTAGAGTATTGTATTTTGTTCTCAAACACATGCCTACAAATTTTAAGCCTTTTCGGAGGTGATCTTCACTGTCGCGTCAGTATCAAACCAGCCCGACATTGCTGCTCCACGGATGCCGACCTACGCCAACATCGACTGTGTCGTCGCTTCCTCGAGCCGATGACAACCACCTCGGATCATCACCTCGGTGAGCCGACCAAGAGTTCGGCGTCATGAAGGCCAAATCATCGTCAAGATCACATCGTCGCCCCATGGATTGAGCGGGTAGGGCACACCGGCATCGTCGCGCCGTCGATTCTTCATGCCGATAACCACCACGCCAACCTGCTTCGATACCTCGGCTGGCATGGGGGCTCCGACGTCACCTTGCCGACCTGCTCCGTTACCTCGGCTAGACCGGGGGCTTCACCATTGCTTCATCGACGTACTCCAGGGGCTTCATCATCATCCCGCCGACCAGCTTCGTCACGACAGCTGGACCAGGGGCTTCGCCTCCTCACATCGATTGTGCTGCATCGCCACCTCATTAAGCCAAGCTCCTCGCTCGGCCACCTCGGAACCGGCTTGTGGGCTAGGACCTCGGGCAGGCCGAGGACTACGTACCATGTTGGATCTATCAGAGATCAATGGGCGTCCTCGTCCCGCCGCAAGCCCGGACCGCATCATCAACACCGAGCACATTAACCAGCTAAGTCGCTTTCATGCTCAAACTTTTTTAATTTTTAATTTCTGTTTGGTTCAACCAAGCATTATATTTGTGTTAAACAAAAATCTATTTGTTGAAAATGATGTTTGTTAAAAACAACTTTCTTTACCCAAGTTAACTGGGGGCTCTTAAATTAATATGCGCCGTTAATAAAAGTTTTCTTTTTAGTCATTGTAAAGTCTTTTTCTGCTACTCCTTTTTTCGACTCGAGTGTGTGGTCAAATAGCCAGATCGCCTGGTTTTCTCTCTAAAGTCACTTGAGTTTATTTCGCTAAACTGACCCGAGAAGCACTCCGCCTTCGGGAAAAGGAGGTTGAAGCCGAAGGCTGACCCGCTTGAAGTCTAGTGATCGGATGTGTCATGTTAAAGCACGACGGAAGCACAAATTAATTTTAAGACCTATTTCGGATTGGCACCAAATGTAAGTTTATGGTTTTCCAAGCATAACTCTCGCAATACAACGCCAGACGCATTTAAAAGCATCGACAATATTAACGGGGGACTGCGACTAGAGCCGAACCCACCAAAAGCCAAGGTACTCCGTGGAGTCCTCGGCAAAACGTCCTCGATATTTCGCATTTATATGCATTGATTTTGACTTGTGTCTTTGGTCAATAGCTGGGTTGCCAGGCTCCTGTGCTTACCCCTTACGTTTCCGCTTTGTTCTGCTAAGGGTGTAAAGGGAGAACCACTGTGATTGTTACTTCTGATTTAACCAGTCAAGTACCTCAGTTGGATAAATCCGAAAGTTGTCTGATGACCCACAAGTATAGGGGATCAATCGTAGTCCTTTCGATAAGTAAGAGTGTCGAACCCAATGAGGAGCAGAAGGAAATGACAAGCGGTTTTCAGCAAGGTATTTCTGCAAGCACTGAAATTATCGGTAATGAGTAGTTTGATAGCAAGATAATTTGTAACAAGTGACAAGTAGCAATAGTAACTAAAGTGCAGCAAGGTAGCCCAATCCTTTTGTTGCAAAGGACAGGCCGGAACAATCTCTTATAATAAGCAAAGCGTTCTCGAGGACACATGGGAATTTCACCTAGTCACTTTCATCATGTTTGTTTGATTCGCATTCGCTACTTTGATAATTTGATATGTGGGTGGACCGGTGCTTGCGTGTTGTTCTTACTTGAACAAACCTCCCACTTATGATTAACCCCTCTTGCAAGCATCCGCAACTACGAAAGAAGAATTAAGGTAAATCTAACCATAGCATTAAACATATGGATCCAAATCAGCCCCTTACGGAATAGCGCATAAATTAGGGTTTAAGCTTCTGTCACTCTAGCAACCCATCATCTAATTACTACTCCACAATGCATTCCCTTAGGCCCAAAGATGGTGAAGTGTCAAGTAGTCGACGTTCACATGACACCACTAAGAGAATCAACAACATACATATCATCAAAATATCGAACGAATACCAAATTCACATGAGTACTTATGACAAGACTTCTCCCTTGTCCTCAAGAACAAAAGTAACTACTCACACATCATATTCATGTCCAAGATCAGAGGGGTATTGAATAGCATAATGGATCTGAACATATAATCCTCCACAAAAGAAACCAACTAGCATCAACTACAAGATGTAATCAACACTACTAGCAACCCACAGGTACCAATCTGAGGTTTTGAGACAAAGATTGAATACAAGAGATGAACTAGGGTTTGAGATGAGATGGTGCTATTGAAGATGTTGATGAAGATTGGTCCTCCCACGATGAGAGGATGGTTGGTGATGTCGATGGCTTCGATTTCCCCCTCCTAGAGGGAAGTATCCCCGGCGGGATCGCTCCGCCGGAGAGCAAAAGTGCTCCTGCCCAAGTTCCGCCTCGAGACGGTGGCGCTCCGTCCCAAAAGTCTTCTCCTTATTTTTTCTAGGGCAAATGGGCTTATATACCAGAAAATGGGCACCGGAGGCTGGCCAGGGGCCCCACGAGCCACCAGGGCGCGCCTGGGGGGGTGGCGCGCCCTGGTGCCTCGTGGGCACCTGGGTGACCCCCTCTGGTACTTCTTTTCTCCAGTATTTTTATTTATTCCAAAATAAATCTCCGTGAAATTTCAGCTTATTTGGAGATGTGCAGAATAGGTATCTCTGACATAGCTTTTTCAGGTCCAGAATTCCAGCTGTCGGCAATCTCCCTCCTTATGTAAATCTTGCATATTAAGAGAGGAAAGGCATTAGAATTGCTCCACAAAGTGTTATATTTATTAAAAAACACTATAAATAACAGTAGGAAAACATGATGCAAAATGGACGTATCAACTCACCCAAGTTTAACCTCGCTTGTCCTCAAGCGAAAGCCGATATCGATAATCATGTACACATGTTTAGAGAGAGAGGTGTCGATAAAAACAAAATACGAACATAGTAGCATCATGATCATTATTATAACAGCAATAATTATTATCATAGAACTTCTCATGAGCAAGTAACAATTTATCACAACAACAAAGTATAAGACAAAAACTTTCTTGAAAACTAACAAACTATGTTCTTAGTCAACAATGCAATTGCAATTCATCATATTTTCAGGAAGGGTCTCATGTAGGAGCTTTTTAGCAAGTCCACAAACTCAACCATCATTTAGTCTTCTATGATTGCTAACACTCACAACATATATATGGAGCAAAAAGTTTCAACCAGACACATAGAAAGATAGGGGCTTATAATTTTGCCTCCCAACTTATTCACCTCGAGGGTAATGTCAACAATAATAACTCATGATCACTCATATCCAACTGGATATATGTGCCTAGATCTTTCCCCACCACATGATGCTTGCAAAAGAGAAAAATAAAAAGGAATAGAGGAGAACACTATTGACTCTTGCATAAAAAGTAAATACATAAAGGTAAAAGATAGGCCCTTCGCAGAGGGAAGCAGAGGTTGTCATGCGCTTTTTGTTGTTGGATACACAAGCTCTTAATGCAAAGGAACGTCACTTTATATTGCCCCTTGTGATAGCAACCTTTATTATGCAGTCCGTCGCTTTTATTTCTTTACCATCACAAGTTCGTACAAAGCTTATTTTCCCTTACAATAAAAGTTCATACATATTTAGAGGCAATTTTTATTTTATTTTGCACCGATGACAACTTACTTGAAGGATCTTATTCAATCCATAGGTAGATAGTGGACTCTCATGACATGAAACTGGGTTTAAGGGTTTTGGATGCACAAGTAGTATCTCTACTTGGTGCGGATTTTTGGCTATCAAAGATATTGAGCAAGCACCACATGTTGGAGGATCTATGACAATATATCTTCTATGTGAATATAAGCAAACATAACTCATTACTTTGTCTTCCTTGTCCAACGTCAACAATTTGACATAAAATACTCAATGGGGGCTCACAATCATAAAAGATGTCCAAGATAGTATATTTGCATGTGAATCTTCTCTTCCCTTATTAATTTTTTCATGAATTGCATCATTAACTAATGCTATGCTTGTTAACTTTCAATAAATTTTACCACTTATACTTTTCTTTATGTAATGTCATTACTTCCCATGAGATTAGCATACGATCTTTTTTCATTATTTTCATTGCTAGGATTGAAACATAAAAGTAAAGAAGCAAAAACTCAAACTACTCTTTATTACATAGTGAAACCTATGGCCCCCGGGTCTATCTAAATCATATTACTAAAACCCTAAAAATATTGCTGCCATTTTCTTTTATTTATTTTATTTTGTATTTTTGTTTCAATCTATCTATCTATCACATACAATTTAATCTTGCAATTGACCGCCGAGAGATTGACAACCTCTCGTTTGCGTTGGGTGCAAGGATTTGTTGTTTGTGTGCAGGTGTTGCTAACGAGCTATTGCGTGATTCTCCTACTGGTTCGATAACCTTGGTTTCATAACTGAGGGAAATACTTATCTCTATTGTGCTGCATCATCCCTTCCTCTTCGGGGAAATACCAATGCAAGCTACAAGTAGCAGACCTCAACATCTCTAACGATCCCAAGCGGCGTAATGGTATCTCTGTTTGCAAGTTTAATAGTAACATCAATGTCCTCTATTTCAATAGGTGCAATATCATTCATAATTTCTTGATATAAGGTAAACGGGGTAGCACTCACACTAGCACCCAAATCACATAAGCCATGATAAGAATGATCTCCTATTTTAACAGAAACAACAGGCATGCCTACTACATGTCTGTTTTTATCTTTAGGGTCTGGTTTAGCAATTCTAGCTGCTTCATCACAGAAGTAAATAACATGCCCATCTATATTATCGACCAAGAGATCCTTAACCATAGAAACATTAGGTTCAACTTTAATTTGTTCAGAGGGTCTAGGTGTTCTAATATTACTTTTGTTAACCACAGTTGAAACTTTAGCATGTTCCTTAATCCTAACAGGAAAAGGTGGTTTCTCAATATAAGCAGTAGGCACAACTGGATCAACATGGTAAACAATTGTTTCTTCTTTAACACTAACAGGTTCTTCTTTTAATTCAATGGGTGGATGATATTTAAACCATTTCTCCTTAGGGAGATCAACATGAGCAACAAAAGATTCACAAAAGGAGGCTACTATCTCAAAGTCAAGTCCATATTTAGTGCTAAACTTATGAAAAGCATCGGTATCCATAAAAGATTTAACACAATCAAACTCAAGTGTTATACCTAACTCATTGCCTTTGTCGAGTTCCCAATCTTCAGAGTTGCGTTTAATTCTTTCCAAAAGATCCCATCTGAATTCGATAGTTTTCTTCATAAAGGAGCCAGTCGAAAAAGAATCGAGCATGGTTTGATCATCATGAGAAAGCCGAGCATAAAAATTATGTAAGATAATTTCTCTTGAGAGCTCATGATTGGGGCATGTGTACATCATGTACTTAAGCCTCCCCCAAGCTTGAGCGATGCTTTCACCTTCACGAGGCCAAAAATTATATATATAATTTCGATCATGATGAACCAGATGCATAGGATAAAACTTTTGATGAAATTCCAATTTCAATCAATTCCAATCCCACGTTCCAATATCATCACATAACCTATACCATGTCAATGCCTTTCCCTTCAAAGATAAAGGGAAAACCTTCTTCTTAACTTCATCTCCGGGTAAACCTGCAAGCTTAAATAATGCAAAAACTTCATCCACATAGATTAAGTGCATATCAGGATGTATTGTTCCATCTCCTTCATAAGGATTAGCTAACAGTTTCTCTATCATACCCAAAGGAATCTCATAATAAATATTTTCAGTAGGTGCAGTAGGTTGAGGAGCAACTCTTCGTGCTTCCGGTCGAGGTGAAGATACCCCGAACAAACCCCTCAAAGGATTACTTTCCATAGTGACAAGTGACAATAAATTTCAGCACGTAATATAAATGTTTCCTTACCAAATTCTACTCACCAAAGGCGCTTCACTCCCCGGCAACGGCGCCAGAAAAGAGTCTTGATGACCCACAAGTATAGGGGATCAATCATAGTCCTTTCGATAAGTAAGAGTGTCGAACCCAACGAGGAGCAGAAGGAAATGACAAGCGGTTTTCAGCAAGGTATTTCTGCAAGCACTGAAATTATCGGTAACGAGTAGTTTGATAGCAAGATAATTTGTAACAAGTGACAAGTAGCAATAGTAACTAAAGTGCAGCAAGGTATCCCAATCCTTTTGTTGCAAAGGACAGGCCAGAACAATCTCTTATAATAAGCAAAGCGTTCTCGAGGACACATGGGAATTTCATCTAGTCACTTTCATCATATTTGTTTGATTCGCGTTCTCTACTATGATAATTTGATATGCGGGTGGACCAGTGCTTGGGTGTTGTTCTTACTTGAACAAACCTCCCACTTATGATTAACCCCTCTCGCAAGCATCCGCAACTACGAAAGAAGAATTAAGATAAATCTAACCATAGCATTAAACATATGGATCCAAATCAGCCCCTTACGGAATAGCGCATAAACTAGGGTTTAAGCTTCTGTCACTCTAGCAACCCATCATCTAATTACTACTCCACAATGCATTCCCTTAGGCCCAAAGATGGTGAAGTGTCATGTAGTCGACGTTCATATGACACCACTAAGAGAATCAACAACATACATATCATCAAAATATCGAACGAATACCAAATTCACAAGATTACTTATGACAAGACTTCTCCCATGTCCTCAAGAACAAAAGTAAATACTCACACATCATATTCATGTCCAAGATTAGAGGGGTATTGAATAGCATAATGGATCTGAACATATAATCTTCCACTAAATAAACCAACTAGCATCAACTACAAGATGTAATCAACACTACTAGCAACCCACAGATACCAGTCTGAGGTTTTGAGACAAAGATTGAATACAAGAGATGAACTAGGGTTTGAGATGAGATGGTGCTATTGAAGATGTTGATGAAGATTGGTCCTCCCACGATGAGAGGATCGTTGGTGATGTCGATGGCTTCGATTTCCCCCTCTCGGAGGGAAGTATCCCCGGCGGGATCGCTCCGCCGGAGAGCAAAAGTGCTCCTGCCCAAGTTCCGCCTCGAGACGGCGGCGCTCCGTCCCGAAAGTCTTCTCCTTATTTTTTCAAGAGAAAATGGCTTATATACCAGAAAATGGGCACCGGAGGCTGGCCAGGGGCCCCACGAGCCACCAGGGCACGCCTAGGGGGGTGGCGCGCCCTGGTGCCTCGTGGGCACCTGGGTGGCCCCCTCTGGTACTTCTTTTCTCCAGTATTTTTTATTTATTCCAAAATAAATCTCCGTGAAATTTCAGCTTATTTGGAGATGTGTAGAATAGGTATCTCTGACATAGCTTTTTCAGGTCCAGAATTCCAGCTGCCGGCAATCTCCCTCCTTATGTAAATCTTGCATATTAAGAGAGGAAAGGCATTAGAATTGCTCCACAAAGTGTTATATTTATTAAAAACACTATAAATAACAGTAGGAAAACATGATGCAAAATGGACGTATCACTAACTGTCACAATAGGCATAAATCGGTCGGTGAACCGTACGCAATATTAAACTATATATATAGCCGATAGCGGCTATCCATGTAAAACGAAGGGCTTTTCTTTTTCGAAGAAGCCGAATTCTAGGTGGTTCGACCTCGGATGATTCGAGGACTCAACATATACCGGGGGCTATTAAGTTGCCCCCAAACGAACGCTCCCAAGACTAAGTGTGCATTTTTAGCCCTTTGGTCTGATTGCCTTGTTTCTACTGATACAACCGCCTCCGGACACCGAAACGTCGGCTAAGGGTTGCAATCAGAAAGGAAACACCCTAAGTAGTTTCTACTAAGGGGTGGAAGCCGACGACTGGCCAACTACACATCTTAAACAGTCATGGTCGAGTTAAAATAACATGTAGCATAAAGCTGCAAAATACAGCTTAAAAGTTGACTGTCACAACATGCGCAAAATCGATCGGCCGGTCGAAAATATTAACCATAAAGGTTGCCTGTATAAAACAAAGGACTTTTCAATAAGTCACGGAGCTTTCTTTCATAAAGGTGCTCGGCTTGTCCGAGGTCACCAATAGAAAAGAAGTTCGGCCGTATTTGAAAAACCGGCGCAATACTTACCTCAATTTTTTGTTATAAAACACTTCGGACCTATAAAAGAGTCCAATAAACTGTACCGGGGGCTCTTTGAGGCACCTCGGCATGGTTACCTCGGGACACCTGGAGAGCCTAACATATCCTCAGCATTTGTATTTTATATACGAACGCTGCCTTCCCACAAATCGTTATAAAGCCACAAAATGCATCAATTTGACTTAAGATATGGCCAAGCTGGGTTGCTTGGCTCCTGTGCTTACCCCTTACGTTCCTGATTGTTCGGCTAAGGGGTAAAGGGAGCACCTCTATGATCGTTACTTCCGGGTTATCCGGGTGATTACCTCGGATGGGTGAAGCCGAAAGCTAGCAATCTTAAGAGTATAATTGGTCGGCAACAAAGGAAGTGAAAATCAAGGCCTTTTTAAAGAGCACTAGACATAGGGTGTAGAGCCTACTTATTACGCCGAGGATATTCCCGAGTCGAGGCCTTCAAGCAAGTATATTGGGACATCGGCTAACTCGTCGTGATTAACATGACACCCCAGAAAAAGGAACTGCTAGAGGAACTATTTTTCGCCGAAGATGTGACTTGCGTTAAACAACAATATAACATAACTCTCTGCAAGGCTTTCATTTTGACCTTATGGCCGGATTGCCTCGTTCCCTACAAACGTTGCCCGAGGACTCAGGCTGATGTTGGGAACACTCCTCGCCCTCTGGTCGAGGATGTGACACCCTGGTTTTTGCTCCTTTTTTTTCCTCCGCGGAATTGGACTCCCTTTTTTTCGATGTTATCGGATTTTCTATCGTTCTTGGGTATATGAAGATGGTCACATAGCCTTGCCTATTCTATCAAACCAGGCATTCTTCCCAATTCAACCTTCCCACCCAAGATATATTCTCAGGGTTTTTCCGTCAAAACCCTACCATCCGAGTTACCGGAAGGGAAACCCTAATTCCTTCCGTTACAAAGGAACCCCAATTTTCCTTGATCTGTTGCCTCTCAAATTTTTCCCAGAGACTCTCCTATATCAATCAATCTTGGATATGCAAAAATATTGCCAAGTCATTTGCAATATTTTTCATTTAAAATTAATTACTTTTTCTGCCAGTTAAAGGAATTAAATCCAGGAAAATATCTATCCATCTCCAGAGTTCATGAAAACTTGTGGAGATATTCTTGGTGACCATATTGAGCTCTCATAAAAATATTGGCCATAATTAAATAAGGGAAATTGCATTTTCCTATTTAAAGCCAATATTGCAACTTGGGCACTTTCCAAAGGAACTACCATTCTGGTAGCTAGGAAAAATCCCAAATAATTTGTGGAGCTTCTCCTATCTATATATTCACCATTTCCATCAAGAACCCAAGTTCCACAATTCAAAGATTGAGAGCATCATCTAGTTCTTGTTTCTGGACCCATTTTGAGGTTGTGAAGCAACTACATTTTATATTGCTCCATGATTCCAGAAATTAATCCAGGACCTCACATTCTCTATATTATGTGAGCATACAAAAATTCATATCAGTTTACCTAGCCATTTTCTCCCAGAAATTCCATCTAGTTTCTGTCCAGCAGAAAGCTTTGTGAAGGAAGTACCTTCATAGCGTATCCAAATGAGCTAAAAAAAATTCCAGTGCCTCCATATATCCAAATCATACTTCTCCACCAAATTTGAGACAAATCCTTCTAGCCATTTGAGCACAACATCAAAACCTAGCTTCTGGACCAAATTCTGCATTTCAAAGGAAGTATATTCAAACAGTGCTAGAATGGCTTGAAATTTATCCAGGGCATCAAACCTTCCATATCATCTTCCCATGCCAAGTTTCACTCATATCCAGTTAGTCATTTGGTCCTAGCAGATTCAAATTCATTTTTGTCCAGATTACCAAGGTGTGAAGGAAGTGCTAGCTAGAGTGATCCTTTTGGTCTGAAAATTTTCCAAGGGATTCACCTTATCAAGGCATTACTATCCACCAAAATTCAGATATTTTCACCAAGCCAATCTTTCCAAGAATAGAACAAACACCTTCTGTTCAGATTGGATGGCAGCTCAAATCAGTCCATCCTTGCCCCCATTTCCATCCAAAGCTCGATAGGCCATCTCACTGACCTCTGTCGAACCGCGTTGACAAGGCCTGATAGGCAGACGCGGGCCAGAGCACGCAGACAGCACGGTGACCGCGTGAACAGCAAGCAAAACTGGCGCTCTGTGCCGCGCGTCGCCTCTGCCGACGGCTCCAGCCAGTCGTGGCCTGCCCTCTGGTGCCGACGAGCTTCCCCACCGTCCACGCACCCCTCTCCAGCCCCTTCCCCCTCCGGCCGCTTCCTCGCCGCGCGGGGACAAACTTCGCCGTACCGCCACTGTGCCTACGTGGTCACCGCCGTATGCAGCCGTGCCCGAGGCTTCCCGAAGCACCAGCTCACCTCTCCTGCATCCCCGTGAAGCTCCGCGACACCAGGAACCCTCCCATCCATCGCCTCCTAGCGCCAGCACCCCGGCCAGCTCACCGAGCGGCCATTCTTATCCCCTCGGTCGACCGGCTATAAATAGGCCGCCCCGAGCCCCCTCGAGCTCACCCAGCCGCTCCTCTCCCTCCTAGAGACCCACCCCTCCACTCATTTGAGATCGAGGAGCTCTCATTCCTCCCCACGGTCGCCTTTGCCGCCGTCGGCCTCCACTAAAATTGAAGCGAGCCGAAGCCCCTTCCTCCTTCCTCTCCTCACCAGAGAAGCTCCTAAGCCACGACGGAGCCTTCCCCATCTTGCTCCCCACCGTTCCACCGCCGTAGCCACGAGTCCATCATTGGCCGATGCTTCCGTCCACCGCGGCCGATGCCCTGCTCGAACCAGTGCACCCCGGCGAGCGTAAGGTGGTTAGGCACGTGCGCCTCGTCCCCCTGATCACGCCCATCACCCGAGCGCCGCCGGAGACTGCCCGTAGCTCCGGCAATCGTCGTCGGGGTGAGCTCCTCTCCTCGGCTCAGCACGCGCAGGAGGAGGAAGACGAAGACCTGCCCGTTGGCCCCGCGGCCCCACTCGTCATCCGCCGAAGCCTCGGCCCCACGCGGTTAAGTGGAAACGTATTCAACTTTTATATGCTTTCTGCTTTCGAAAGCGTAATCGGATGCAGCTTCGCCCTGGAAGGCGCTTTCCTTTCACAGAAGCGTATTTTCAGAAATACGCTTTCTGTTTTCAGCCGCCGGCTGAATCCTTTATATTGCGAATGTTCGTCCGTTAGCAGAAGAAAAGCACTGTTTTTATTTGTTTTTCTGCCTAACGAACGAACGGCCGTAATTCTTCAACCGTGACTCCGATTCAGGTGATTCCAAAGCCCACGATCTCTGTTCGTCGAGCCCGTTCCGATGACATCACTTTCACCATGTTGACACATTCTGAAAATGACCATTTTGCCCCTGACCTATATTCAGCCCTTCGAGAGAGAAATCTTCTCCGGCGAATTTTTCCGCGAGGTGATCACACTTTTCTCCGGTGAATCCATCGACCCCCAGGCAAACCGACCATCTGATATATGCCCTAAAGCATTACTCTATGTTATTCTTGCATGTTTAGTTAATGAATATGTTTGTGCTAGAAATAATTAAACTCCTGCTAGGTTGAACTTGCTATTTACATTACCTGCTAATGCTCATCATATTATCGCGCTAGGGACTCGTAGGTGACAATATGGAGATAGGTTGTTATGTTTTCATCGTGCATTACTGTGGTTATCGCAATGATTAAGAATGTGACTTAATAATGACAATCTCCTCCGTCGGCTAGATCGAGTCATAGTGCCACTGAACCGAGCTCATCAGTGCAGCCACACCTGTCTTTATAGGAAGGCCCTAACTTGGTCTATTGTCTTGCCTCTTGTCGGTACCTCCAAAGAGAGAAGGTTATGCGTGCGTGCTACCCTGGCCAGGTAGGCGGCGATAGCCTTGTGAGCCCAGGTTATTTGCGCGCGAGTCCCCGTTTGGGACAGTTTTGTTTGGCCAGGACGGTGGCAGGTGTCAGGAGTGACACAGGGGCCACCCAGGACTCGACCCGGAAGGGGTATGATTGTCGGTGGTGTCGTAAGAGTGACAGGCAATAGACAAGTTTTGTTGGAGCAGCACCGGTCCACCCGAATGGGAACAGGTACTAAAGTACAAGGCCAGGAGCTCCATAGTGTGGGTAAAGTGCGCAACCTCTGCAGAGTGTAAATCTATTCGAATAGCCGCGTCCTCGGTCATGGGACACAGTTCGTACTAGGTCACACTATTTGGTCTGTGTCGAGTCTGGAGGAGTTAACCGAATGATTGCTAAGAACGAACCAGATAAGGTAAGGTTTGTCAGACTTGCAGTACAGATGCATGGACATTGGATGATGTCAGGGGTATGAATTCTAGCCATGCGATGGCTATGAGATGAGCGGTCGGATGACAGCAAGGTTTGGATCGGATTTGGATCGTGAGAATATTTGGAGTATGGATTATTTACTTGATATGTTTT
Organism: Elymus sibiricus; assembly: GCA_039707655.1. Taxonomy (NCBI): domain Eukaryota; kingdom Viridiplantae; phylum Streptophyta; class Magnoliopsida; order Poales; family Poaceae; genus Elymus; species Elymus sibiricus. Next base: position 316,055,273 of record CM077676.1, read on the forward strand.
ACCTCACTGTATTTACTTCAATAGTTATCATGCTAGATAATCCTGCTATGACATGATAATTAATAATGCTAGATTGTTAAACCATAATAATTAATATTGCTATAAGAATTGATACATGCTTGAAGGCCATGGATTGCTTTGCTTGGTGTATATGTTGGTTTGGTTTGCTTGCGAGTACATTCAAAAGTACTCAGCGGCCTTCAATGTGGCCAGGTTCACCTAAGGATCCAACGTCCACTAGCGAGTAGCCGAAGTGTTCGCGGGCTAGAAGAGTAACCCAGTTAGATCCCTGTGGATTGGAGCCGCTCCAAGACCATGCTGCCTTAGATAGAGCTTTTTCCGCTGACATCACCCCTGTAAAATATCATGTAAGACTTATATATCCATTAATAGAAAAGCCTGTGTTCATGATACTTGTTGTAAACGCGCGCGCCAGAGTGATTTCCTGGGCTGGCGTGTGTGGCGACCGTCTGGCTACAGTGGTATTCAGGCGGGGCACCATAGAGGAGGTAGAAGCCGATGGCTCATTAACGAAGTATAAAATCTATGGATATGAGCATTCAAAATGACAAAAGTACATAAATACATAAAGTCATCATTCAGCATAAACTTTCTACAAAATCTATTGAAGGCCATCTATAAGGGTACCGAGGAGACAAACCTGTTTGGTTAGCCGAGCAGCTGACATGACGCTCTCATAATTTCCGTTGGCTTTGATTTCCTTTCCATCGAGCCCCTTAAGGTCGACCCTGGCTAGCTCTTCGGTCTTCAGCAGACATTAGTGTGTCTTAACCATGGCCCATGCTTCTCGAGCACCTTCTCGGCAGGCCGATACCTTACATGTCTAAATCTGATGCCTGGCTCCCTTCAGGCATTTAGCGAGCTCAGTCATATCCCTTGGCAGGGGTTCATTGGGCCATAGAGCTCGGAAAATCTTCTCCATGGATTTTTGTTGGTCCTTCTCGGCCTTGAGCTGATTACATTCGTTGATTTTTCGAGCATGTGTCCGACGACCTGCCTCCTCTTGCGCTTCGGCGTAACGAGCAGCTTCTCGAGCTTGCTCAAGGTCCTTTCCAAGTTGACCTATCATCTACTCTGCTAATAAATAAGCATACAACTTATACAAGCAGACATCATATTGTTAGCATGGGTCAAGTATTAAACTTACCATGTGTCTCACGGGCGAATGCCACTTCTTTCTGCGACTCGGCAAGCTTGGCTTTTGTTAGCTCCAGCTGCTTTAGGAGATCTTCATTCTCTTGCCTAGAAGTCCGTGTTAAACGTAACAAAATTTTGTGTCCAAAACATATCGATCCTTAATTCGGCCACCCGTGCCCAAATTAAGGCTCGGGGGCTACTTGGCTTCACACTTCTCAATTAAAAGCAATTAAAGGGGTACATCAATCCCATGATCAGGTGTTGCCACCCGACCAGTGGCTCGGGGGCTACTGCATTGATGATTCAATGCAGAAAATTCAAAGTGCAAAACAGTTTCCGAGGAGATTACGATCCTCAGGTTGGTCGGCCGCACCCAACCTGAGTCTCGGGGGCTGTTGCACGCCGCGTTTCTATTCCTAAAAGTATTTTACCGACCAACGAATCAATCCTCAAGCCGATTTTTTGAATCAACCTGAGTCTCAGGGGCTACTGGGATCAGCGGTTTTTATGCTATCCTTCAGGTGCATATTGGACTTTGAACCAACACACACCTTGTGGGCTACTGGCTATACATCTCTGCAGAGAATAAAATTGCACCAATCGTAAAGAAAAATCCACAAAAAATCAGCCCACAGTTGAGGTGGTGCACCACCTTGGAAGCAGTCCGGCATAAAGCTCAGGATGCGAGTGGCTAGTTCCATAGAGGACGTTTCCGGCTTTAAGCTCAGTTGAACTCCTTCAAACTTTTTCAAGACCAGGTAATCTATGACACCTCGGATGCAGACCGGCATTGGAGCTCGGTTACAAAAAGACACCTCGGATGCAGTCCGGTGTTGGAGCTCGGCTGCATGCGAACACCGCCGCACGGGAAAAACTTTGAACCCGAGGTGTGGCGTAAAAATAACAAGGCATTGATGAAGACCGAGAACTTAAAGGGGCTCCTCGGATGCCCGACGTGTGAACTCCTCGGATACCCGACGTGTGAACTCTTCGGATACACCTCGGCGATCCTCAAGATCGGAGATGGGAATATTTGTTGAACCAGCTTTCAAGACCGACGACCGAAGATGAATAACAGTTCGGAAGAATCGAGGAGCGTCCCCAACTTGAAGACCGGTCCAGCGGGCTACTGACGGTGTCCTGGACTTGAGAGTACTCACCACGTCATCTCCCGACCAGGTGGATCGGGCCGAGGACCCCCATGGCGGTTCACTAATGGGCCACTTCGGGTAGCCCATGACGTATACAAGGAGGTTTCTACAAGACTTGGCGCACAAGACGAGGACTCCTGTCATCCTAGGCCTCTGACACTATATAAACCGAGGCCAGGCTAGTCAATAGATTATTACATCTCATATTCTAGATCATTAGAATCACAACAATCTCATGGTAGATACCTATACTCTCTACTATACCCCATATCAATACAATCGAAAGCAGGACGTAGGGTATTATCTCTTCGAGAGAGCCCGAACCTGGGTAAAATCCTATGTCCATGTTACCATCGCTCCAAGACGCCTAGCTTAGGACCCCTACCTTGAGATATGCCGGATTTAGCACCGACACCAGGTGTGTGTAATTCGCTTTTATAGGACTTTGAGAGATTGCATTGTTTTTATTTCTTTTGTTTGTGCGTCAAATTTGGCTGTGTTCATTCTATTTATGCAGAGGTTGGGTTGTGTATTGTTTTGATGCAACATTGTGAGTCAATAAAAGAATGCCCTTTATTTAAAGAAGAAAACGGGCCGACCCATAAACGAACCTCAACAGAAAACCCTTGAGACAATTCATATTAGGAATCAGTACGGAGGTACATAGCCCCGGGGATTAACCGTGTCACGCCTCCGAGACCTCCTCTTTGGCGCCTTAGGCGCCGGTTCGCTTAGCGGGCGCTCGCAGCAGCCTCGCGTGGGTCGGCCTAGCTAGCACGCTCGCTCCTTCCCTTCTTCGTTCGCAGGTGCGCGTTTCGTTCGTTCGTTAATTTTTTTTTGTGTTCGTCCCTTCGTTCACGAAACTAAAAAACGCATGGATCTGAAAATTATGAATATGAAAACAGTTCACGAATTTGAAAAAGTTCATCAATTCTAAAATACGTTCATCAATTTTGAAACACATTTCGCAAAAATTGGAAAAAGTTCATCGAATTTGAAAAAAGTTCATTGAATTTGAAAAAAAAATCATCGGATTTGAAAAAAAAACATCGAATTTGAAAAAAAGTACATCGGATTTGAAAAAAATTCATTGGATTTGAAAAAAAGTTCATCGAATTAAAAAAATTCACCAAATTTGAAAAAAGTTCATCAAATTTGAAAAAAGTTCATCAAAATTTGAAAAAAAGGTCATCAAATTTGAAAAAAGTTCATCGATTTTGCAAAAAAAATTCAGAAGAAAAAAAGTTTCTCGAATTTGTAAAAAGAAAGAAAAAACAGACAGAAAAAATAAAAATAAACAGAAGAAAGATAAAGAGGAGAAAAACATGTAAGTAATCACAACAGCTGAAGTGGTCAGCTGGTTGTCGCGTCCTACTCTGAACTCGCTCGACGTGGGATTGAATCCTGGCTCTCGCACACTTTTTGCAATTTAGAAACAGAAAAAAATGGGCCGGCCCAAACGCGAGGAGGGGGTGTGCGCCCGTTAGTGAAATGAGCAGTATCGGGTGCTAAAGGCACCGAATAGGATTTGGCCACGCCTCCTGCAGGCTGTCCCCAGCCGCTTTTAGTGGGCTCTCGCGAACCTTCTTATGGTCTTCATGGCTCATTTGGCTTCTTTGTTCCTCTCGCTCTTTTTGTCAGAAAAGTTGTGACAAAAGGACACCGTTATTGAATTCATACTCCAACCAACTCATCCAAAAGTTTAGAGAGGACCGAACATTATACTCCAACAACCGTGTCATACGTGAACCAACGTGTGATTGAATGGTTAAGAGGACATTGGTCTCCTCAGCCCACCAGGGTTCAAGTCCTAAACTTGACATTGGTGGTCGCATTTTTCTGAATTTATTTCAGCCTTTTCGGTGATGTTCGTTAGTGGGACGAGACTGTCGACTACGAGGCGCCTGTGGTGACTTCATCTATCTCAAGATGCTATGTCGGCCTAGTCTCTCAGATGTGCTCATAGGGTAAGGTGTGTTAGTTTTACGGAAACGATAAATCCCGAACGTTCGGATTTTAAGCATGGCAACCCGAACATTTTTCATGGAAACTTTAGTTCACGCGACACGCCCAAACGTTAGAGCACATGGCAAATCGAACGTTTTTTATGGCAAATTTAGTGACGCGAGGATGACAACTTTTAGTTGACAAGCATGACAACTTTGTGTTTCTTTTTTGATAGAACTAGGAAAATTGCCCGTGTGTTGCAACGGAAGGAAAAGCCACATGCCCATTGCCCGTGCTTCGCTATTGATTAAACAACAATTACGATCCGTCTACCCCACCGCTGGATCCACGCCGTAGCAGCTGGATCCGCCGGCCACATCTCCATCGGCCTCGTGCTACTCCAGCTCGATCCGTCCGCCCCACAGCTCGGATCTCTCTCTGTCAACTCTCTCCTTCTCTGTAGTAGATGATGAATGGGGCTCGTAGGCCTTTCTTTTTGTTTCCTTCCTCGCTGTTGTGTCTCTCTGCTTCCAAGCTGGGCATATATCTCATTCTTTTTTGTTGTCGTCTCGGCTTGTTTGATTGCGAACGAATATCGAATATAAGTTGGTAGGATTTGATTTCAAGGAGCAAGGTGGGACTATTAATTACAAAAGAAAATACAAATTTTAGCAATGAATAAGGAGCAACCTTTTATCGGCCCATAACAACAATTCAAATTCTGGCTCATGTCCCTTCCGAAACTGAAGACGACGTACGAAACCGGACGTACCAAACTGGGGCGAGGTGGACGGACGAAAACGGACGAAATTACGGTGGTAAGAAGCAATAGCCCTTTTATTATTATATATATATATATATATATATATATATATAGTAAAATGCCCGTGCGTTGCCACGGGAAATGAATCGACAGGTAATTACGTTACATGGATAACAAAAATGGAACATTGGTTTCTAAAATTCTTGCTCATCCAATATTGCGAAAAAAGAATCTCTTCTTGTAAAGCCAATATTTGAGGTCAACAAGACTTCATTAGGATTTTCACATCCGAACTGGACCTAATTTTTACCAGTAGAAGCTTTGGTGTTAACTTCAGCCAAAAATATAATATATGATCGGATGTGAGCTTATTTTCACCGGCAACTGTTATGAAGCTATGCCGCTCGCTGAAGATGGTCTTTGGCAATCGATCTTCGTCGCTCCGGTGACTCTTGGGGCTGAAGTGCAACCTTCTCTGGCGACGGATCTGTCCGTTCGCCTCTTTCTTCCTCCTAGGGCTATGCCAACAAGGAGGCAGTGTTTCTTCTATTTGGGGCTATGTATGGCTTAGAGCCATACTGCCATAGCAACCTCGTTGCCCCAAGTGGCTCGTCCCCGACTACGGCAAGGTGCAACCTACACGGACACAAGGACCTGATAATGTTTTTGTCTCAGTTTGAGGTCCTTTCTGTAAAAGTCCAAGGACTTGTTATGTATTTTTCTTGTTTCTTTAGGGCCAGGATGTCATATGTGTTGTATCATGTTATTACGAAGATAATAAAGCTTCGGGATCCCTCCCTGTTAAAAAAACTCTGGTAATAATGCCTCTAAGTAAATAATGTTTTTCACTTGTATACTTTGCATGTACTCTTACGTCAAGCTCCCACATAGATATAAAATTATAGCCATTTGATATTCAATCGCCGGTTCTATTATTTGTCTAATGAAACAACAAATATCTCCTGGATGAACCAAGTCGCAGGATACACAAGCATCCAGATTATGGACGGATAATATAAAACATCTAGTTTGACGATGCACTTGTTCTTGGAGTAACCTGCAACAAAAACAACCATTCCTTTCCACCTGCTATTAAATTTGAGACGGCGGTTTGCTGTACTGCAGGTACTGCTACAGTGTCAGGATTGAGATTCTCTATGGTTCCTCCTTGTCTAAAAATAGAAAGGAATAATAAAAAAGATATACTGATCAATGCTATTGACAAAATTCTGTGAAGTCCTTCTATCTCATGCAAACTAACGGCGATGTTTCCCTACCACCATGACAGAGGAAGATAAATTAGGAACGTAAATAATCATCTTGCGTAATCTGTGACTATAATCAAATATATTACCACAGAACACGAAAAGCCATGGAGATGTCGTGTAAATTAAAGTAATCAAGAAATAAACTATAAACTAATTAGGACCATCAACTTTTTATACTGGAAGAGTTCATCTCTTATTACCTCTTTGTCACCTGCTCTGTCCTGGAAAATCCACAACAATGAATCAAATATTTTATCTAGAAACAAAAATCAAGAACATTTTTTTTGAATTAGTTAAGCTCATCAGCATCTCTGTTTACTTTCCTTATATTATCCGAACTAATGCTAGATTTGTTAATACAACATAATAGTAGTACATATGGTTTGACCTCTCAAAACTATCGATATTGTACCCACCTAGTGCATCTCTGAAGCGCTCAACAAAGGGGAAATCTTCTGCTGGAAGATGATGTTGCATTTCCACTTGTTCCAACAGACGAATTATTAGTCGAACACTAAAATTACAAATGAAGTGAATAAAATTAAAGGTTCAGCCAGTCAGAAAATCACAATCAGCTCTTACTGCCACCACTATAAAACTTGTAAAATTACCAAAACATAAGTTAAAACTGTAATTTTAAAGCCAATGATGGCTTGGCAACTAATAACACTATTATGCCAATTTACCAAAACCAAGGACCAGACAAAGAACATCTCATATGAGCTAATAAACACAAGGCTCCATGTTCACAGAAGAAAATAAATTCCAATCTATTGCTAGGTGCTTACATTGAGCTTGCAGCCAGGATAGCAAGAAAAAATTTCTCAACTTCGAAATAACAATTGACGATTCCTTTTCCAAGTAGATGAAAACACCATCTAATAATGTGCATGAAAAGGCAAGTTCAAATCTCTTGAGATATTTAATGAGGTGCAACATATGCTCATTACCTATACATGTATCAGTTATAGTTTGGCTAGCTATGAGCAGAGGTAACTAAGTAGCAAGAGTTATTATAGTACCTTCCTTAGCTAGGTAGTGTGCAGCCATGTTGGCTGATCATCGAGCCCACCTGATTTGGTTTCATATATAGATTGGAGTAGCATCTTGATCTCAACTGCTAAAGTAGACCCTTTCTTACATTCTATCTTTTATGGCAGATTACTGCGAGGGTAAGTTGACCAAGTCAGAAAAAACGCTAATAATTCCTTGACCATGGTAATGAATAAACTATAATAGAAATACGGAAATCAGTTAGTAGAAAATTAGTTTTATGAGGAGCAAAACATTTGTGAGCGAAACTGAGTTGCAGTTTATAGAGTTGCAGAATTAGAGAAAGAAAATGCTTTGAAACCGACAGTTGTAATGAAGAAGTACTGAATATAAACTGCAACCGTGAGATCGCTCACTTTGCATAGGTTTTACTTGTGCGTGCGGAGAATAATTTCAATTCTAGTTGATGGTTCATGTATATGGAACACCTTCAGCCCAGCACCCCACAGGACTTGAGCGACCCACACATCAATCACCTAGTGTACTATCTTTAGAATCACAAGCATATCTGCATGTAAGTGCTGCTAGTATCCTAATACAATAGCCAGGAATGACAACACCAAGTTCCCAACTGTCTTAACTGACGGACAACAATAGTTCCACTTCCACATGGAAGTTGAAGTTGACTGACCTAGTAATAGAATCAAACGATGTGCTCATAAGAATGATTTCTGTCAAGTCATGAGCAATTTTCTAAAGTGGATTTCAAAGTTCACTTTGAGCAGAAAAGCCATAAGCAATGGACGATGCCTGCACATGTATTGGTTAGGGGTCATCACGGATTGGAAGGAGGTCTACAACAGTACCTTGCTCTGAAGTGTATTTGCCAGAGCAGCGCGCCGTCCGGGATCCGGGTCCTCTCCTCCGACTTAACCTTTTCATGAAAGAAAGAAAGAAAGAAAATACCTTGGACCCAAAGAAGCTGAGTATGCACGGCAAGATGCAGCAACAGGTTGGAGTTCAGAGAAGAACTGCATCAACGGGTTTGAGAAGAGCTTCAGAAGAAGTGTAGCAGCAACAGCGCTAGGAGAGATGGGACAGCCACATGCAGCAAGGAGCAGAGAGGAGAGGCAGCAGCGGAGGGAGAATCGACAGTAGAGAGATGGAGTTAGAGGAGCAGCAGTAGGGACGTGGTGGAAGAGAGATGCAGCAGCAGAGCGTTTGGAGAACTCAGAGCAAGCAGGTGCATCAGAGAATGAGAAGGAGCAGCAGCAGAGGCGTGGGAAGAGAAGAAGTAGCAGCAGCAGGGTAGCTCGCGCAGGTGTCCAGGCACCATCGGCTCCGTGTCTGGTCGGGCGCGCCGGCTGGAGGGAGACCACGCGGATGACCAGACAACCTCCTGGTGTCGTCTTGTAGGGCGCGCAAGTTGATGTTTGGTGCTGGCGGCGCTGGTTGTGTGCCGCCTCAACAGGAGCTTGCCGCCCTGCCCGTCGGCGACCGCCTCCCTCACCCTGCGCCCCTTCCCCTTCTCCTTTCTTCCTCTCTTTCCTCTCTCCCTCACGCCCTATCTCTCTCTTTCTCTGGATGAGCAGGACGCCGCCGCCATCGGAGCAAGCTGCCGCACCAGCCGCCAGATCCCTCGACGCCGCGCCCGGATCCGCCAGTCTTCCTCGCGCCGGCCACCGGCCGCCTGCCCGTTCCGGCGAACTTCAGCGCCGCCTGCCCGTTTCGATGGAGTTGGCCGGCTGATGAAGAGCGGTGGCGGCAGAGGAGGAGGAGAGAGAGGAGTTGGGGGAAGGTGCGGCGCCGGGGTCGAGTGTCGATGGTGGTGGAAAGCCGTAGGGGTGGGGGCGGCGCACGGCGGAGGGGCGGGGGCTGGCTGCGGTGGCGCGTGGCAGAGGCCGGCAGCGCGCGGCAGTGTGGAGGGGGGGCGGAGGCGCGCTGGAGGTGGAGATGCGCTGGAGATGGAGACGGGGGAGGTAAGGTCATCGTGCAGGTTTTTTTTTCTTTTTCCTCGCTCGTACCGGTTCGCGTTGACATATTAGGAGGACTGCGGGTTGAATATCTAAAAACACAAGGGCTTTTCTGCAAAAATGCTGACGACGTACAACCAGAGGGGATAGCCGCTTTATTATTGGCGAGTACTGGGCGCCGGCGCACCGGCCCAAAAATTCGGCCGGTCCCGTGCGATCCGTCGGATGCGCCCACGCATAGCCGTCAGATGCGACCTATCCCATCGTTTCTCACCCCTACTCTCGTATCAGATCTGAGAAAAAACACCGCAGGTTCATGGCGGCCGCCCCACCACCGTCGCATCGTACAGCACGCGTCCACCCTCTCCCGTTTGACCTCGTTGTCAACGCTCGCCGCCGATGCTCGCCGTCGACGCCTGCGACAAAAAAAGTTGCCCAAAAAAAGCAGCTATCCGCCGAGGCCCCCATTGAATCATTTGGAAAAGGTGGTTCCAGCAAAACAAGGCTACGGTTGTAGCAAAAATCGTTGGTCCATTAAAAGAACGAACTCCGGTGGAAGCAATTTTTGGGGCTGCTTCCAGCCAAAAAAAGATATGGTTGTAGCAAAAATTTGCTGGTCCAGCAAGAACGAACTCTGGTGGAAGCAATTTTTGGGGCTACTTCCAGCAAAAAAAAGATATGGTTGTAGCAAAAATTTGCTGGTCCAGCAAGAACGAACTCCGGTGGAAGCAATTTTTGGGGCTACTTCCAGCAAAAAAACGATATGGTTGTAGCAAAAATTTGCTGGTCCAGCAAGAACGACTCGGGTGGAAGCAATTTTTGGGGCTACTTCCAGCAAGACATTCCGCCGGTACAAGGAAACCTGATCCATGGTGGCAGCAGCACCCCGCCAATTCTAGTCCAACTTGCCGTGGCGACCTCCTCGGCTCGCCGGGGTGAACCCCCACAGCTCGCCGCCGTCACTGGTTCCAGCAAAACCAGTATGCGGTTGCAGCTCCCTCCCCAGCCGGTTGTAGCATATGCGTGCTCCACCGTCGGGCCTGCCGGTCGAGGTAGTAGCTCGCCGCTCATGCCGGGGTGTAGTCGCTGGCGTGCTCGCCGTCGATTCTCGCCGTCGGCGCCCTGAGCAACGGGGAAACAACGGTAGATGGAAGGGATGGCGGGGCTACGGGGGAACGGCGCGGGGAGCGCGTGAAGGTGGAAGGAGAGGAGGAAGATGAGAATGAATCAGGGAGGGATGGATAAGGTTGGATGCGGTTTGCATGGGGCCCACGTCGGGGGAGACGTGGCTATATGTGTGTGCGTGTTGTGTGTTGTGTGTTGTGCGTGACGAGGCACGAAGCCGGCCCAGCGTTCGGCCGGCGCACTGACGTAAAACGTTTTCCTTTATTATTAGGTAAAGATATTTTCGCATGTCAACTAATTTGCCATCCGTGCATCACTGGAATCTCCATTTTTATGTTCGATTTGCCATGTACATGACGGCAGGTACTATCATTTTTTAAGAAAAAAACCGTGCCATACATTAAAAAGGACACCGTGCCATGCATGCAACGCATGCACCTGGCCCGATCGAACGCCTGCGAGGAGGCGCGATGCTGGACGACGACCATACATCACGGCACGCGGCCACCCGCGTGTCGTCACGTGCGCGTGGCATCGCCTTCGACATGTCATCGTCTCACGGTACCCGAGGCGCGTGGGTGACCCACGCGCCGGCCATGGGCGCGCCCGCGGCGGCGCGAGCCCGGGGTATCCGCCCCAGTCTCCCACAAAACCGTTACGCGGCGACTGTACGGCGGCGCCTAGCAATATGCTATATAAGTCGCAGTCGCGGCGAACCAGCGATCGATCGACGAGTTGGATCTGAGGTGTTTCCAAACAGACTACCATCGAGCAAGCACCACGAGACCTCGCGCCCTCCAGTCCTCCACCTCCACCTCCACCTCCACCGGGCATTGGTGAGTTCTGTCCCTTAGATCGGAGTTCCAGGGGTTTCCCCGCCGGCCTGTACCCTCGCTCGCTTATTCCTGACCTTTTAACGCGTCACGCGGCCGGCCGGAGGATAGGGCGTCAATTGTCGATACTTCGCCTCCGGCGATCGTCGCACGGTTGAGTACTCCGGCCGCGTGCACTTGCCTCTCTATTCGCGCGCTCCCATGTTCGTCGCCAAGCGCCGCCGCCATTCACCTCGGCACGGCCGCATTGCCGTCCACTAGTTCAGACGCCACTGTTTTTGCTGGATGCGCCGCCACTGCCGTCGACCATAGCGAACTCTCTAATCGCATTTTCTTGTGAATTCAAGTCCTACTTTTCTGTATCATCGAGATTTAATCTATAACGATTTTGAAGTATTTCTTCTTTCAACTCAATGCAATCTTGCAGCTAGAAAATGAAACATAACAGGGAGACACCGGCGGTCTCCGGCAAGGAAGAAGTCGACATTGAGGCCGTCGCCGGCCTGAGAGGGGATGATTGCGGTGTTAACTCGCAGGATCCTGCATGGAAACGGTTTCTGCGCCACATTGGACCAGGCTTCATGGTCTCCTTGGCCTACCTCGACCCGGGAAACTGTAATGCTCTATTTTCCATAAATCTCTCTCAATCACTCAATCACAACACACATATGGTTCTACATATCTGCTCACGCGTTCCAAACTGAAACAGTGGAAACCGATCTCCAAGCCGGCGCCAACCACAGATACGAGGTACGTGTTGGGCATTTGTTCGTTCTGCATTACATTTTGCCCGCCGGTCAGTCACCGTACAAACTAATTATTTTGCTTCGTTCCCTGTTTCGATCGCATGCAGCTCCTTTGGGTGATTCTAATCGGCCTCGTATTCGCGCTAATTATACAGTCGCTATCAGCTAATCTTGGCGTGGTGACAGGTAAGTATAAGAGGCATATATAGGTGACAGTCAATTTGTCATGCACATGATACAGCAAACTAATTGGATCCGTGTCCATGGACATCAACTAAAACAGGGAGACACCTCGCCGAGCTGTGCAAGTCAGAGTATCCCGTATGGGTCAAGATCTGCTTATGGTTACTTGCAGAGGTGGCTGTGATTGCTGCAGATATCCCAGAAGGTTTGAGCTGTTCACATTATACGTACTCCGAAGTAAAAAAGAAATCTGCGTTTAACAGTTACTATCATTTGCCTCTTACCACCAGTTTGCCGTGATATGCAGTCATAGGGACGGCATTCGCTTTCAACCTCTTGTTCAACATCCCGGTATGGATCGGGGTTCTCATTGCTGGCTCTAGCACGCTGCTTCTTCTCGGCCTTCAGAGATACGGGGTAACTAGCTACATATATATTGTCATCCCTTAACTGAGATGAATTTACATTCTAGAATGAGCCCCATGATATGATCTTATGTGTAACTAGGTACGGAAGCTGGAGTTTTTGGTTGCGCTGCTGGTGTTCGTCATGGTGGCATGTTTCTTCGTGGAGATGAGCATCGTGAAGCCTCCGGCAAAGGAGGTGCTGAAGGGACTATTCATCCCCAGGCTCAATGGGTCCAGTGCCACCGCGGACGCCATTGCCCTCCTCGGGGCTCTTGTAATGCCGTAAGTCGTACAGAATTTAACTGCCATTTGCCATACCTGTTTTTTTGTTGGCTGTTGCATTACATGTGAACATTAATTCACCATAATGAATTTATTGATTTTTTTTCAAAACTATGAGTATATTTATAGCAAATTCGGACAATATATGGCTGAATGCAAAAATGGCAAAAATATTACCCTGTCGGCCTGCGGTGGGCCGACGGGGGGCCTGTCGGCCAGCAGTGGGCCGATAGGTGCCTGTCGGCCTCCGGGCGACCAACAGCTGGCCCGTCGGCCTGCGGGCGGCCGATAGGTACCCGTCGGCCTGCGGGCGGCCGATAGGTGCCTGTCGGCCTCCGGGCGACCGACAGCCCCTGGATAGGCCCATACAGCGACCCTCCTAGTACTCAGCCCGACCGAGCCACTCCTTTCTTCCTCCCCTGTTCGCTAGCTCCTCTTCTCTCTCCCGTTGCTTTCTGGTGCTTCCACCCCCGCGCCGATCTCTTCCCTCGTCCACCCATTTTCTTATCCAACCCGCAGAAACAATAGATCGTAGCATTCTCCGCCGGCCTACGGTATTTTTTTTTTGCTACGGGGTAGTTTTCTGTGCGTGCGGAGGAGGAGTTCCGGTGGTGCAAGGAGTCCGCGAGGTTGTAATGGCTTGCCCCTTTTGCCGAGCTCCAGTTGGCCCTTGTTCTTCGTTTGATTCTTCTGCGTCTGTCTTCACCGTGGTGCTGGATCGTCGCTGTTCAAGGCGTGTTGTAAGATTCTATATCTTGTTTATCTGATTGTGGCATATGGTTGATGTTGTTTTCCTTGGAATGTATTGTAATGCCTTTGTTTATATGATTATGATGTTTGCTTCCATTCTTTTTGTAGTATGTCCCGTGCAGTGTTAGATCACATCTTGCTCGGTACATTGAGGAGTGCAGAGCTTTAGCTATTCGGAGGGGTGACACAGATATTGATCTTGCTCTTCACAACAGTGAGGGTAACTTATATGGTGTTCTGTTTACACATGGTCGGGTGAGCAGTAAATTCCATGGTCCTTCCTGGGAGGAACTTGTGAATGATTATGGTCTCCGTCATCGTGACATGATGACTGTTAGGCTTGAGCACTATGGAACTTTGATTGCTGTTGATTTTCATCGGGATGGTGTTACGTTGTTCCCTTTACCCTGTGTTGGTAAGTAATTTTTTTGAGTGATTTTAAGTTTTGTTTCGGCTCATACGTTATGCTGTTCTGCTCAATTTGTGAAATTATTTTTTTGTAGCTCTTGAGGATCTGAGTGAAACTCAGAGGGAACTTGTTGACAGTTGTTTCTATAGTCGTGGTGTCAGTCTGAATTATCACCAAACGTGGGTCATGTCGCGACAGCTCTTTGATGACAACTACATATTGTGTACTCCTTTTGTTCATAGGATTGATTCGATGAATGTTAATGGTCAACATATGGTGAGCTTTGTTTTTGGCTACTGTTTATTTATTTGTTCTTTGCTCTAGTATATTGTTCAAAATTTCTAAGCTGAACATCATATAACTTGATGTTTTTTGTCAGGTTATTCCGAGCATGGTTGTGAGGAGTTTGAAGGATTTTTGCGCAATTCCTAGGACTGGTTCTTTAACTCTTGAAATTACTTTGGATTCTGAAGATGATGATATATCTGTGAGCATTCCTTGTTCCTACTTTATTGGCTTGGGTAACAGAATGGTGTTAAACAAGGAAGGTTTCGGTAATTTTCTTCGGGCATCGTCTATTGAAGTAAACAATTTGGTGCTCATAACTTTCAAAGAGCGTGATCATGAGCTTGCTGTTGTTTTCAACCCTCTGCCGTAGTGATCTGTAGTAGTGATGGTACTTATAGACTGTGAAGTACATCATGTGCATGGTCACAGTGTTAATTAGGTATCCTGTTGATTGGCCAGCATTGTGACATGTAACCGGGTATTGGTGCTATGTTTTGTACTGAAGTTTTTTTCCACTTAAATGCATTATAATTCCTGCACAGTGCAAATAGACCACATACCATACGGAGACTGTAGTGATTGGCAGCTGATTTGCACGGCGGGGCCTGCCGCCACCGACGGCTGCTCCTTCGGCCGGACGCAGAGCAAAATGCGCTCGCTTTTTCCCATGCACAGACGTTGATTCCGATGCCCACAGTGCAGCAAAATGCGCTGCTTTCCACGTCAGACTGTAGTGATTGACAGCTGATTTGCACGGCAGACTGTAGTGATTGGCAGAATCGCACGCGCGTGTTTTATTTTCTTGCACCGACAACACAGTGCTCCTCATCTTTATATACGAGATGCCATTGCCTCACAGCACTTCTCCTCACTGCCTCTTCTCCTCACTGCTTGTTGTGGTAGCATTAACAATTCCGCAGTGATGGGTGATCCTCGTCCATTTTCACGAGAGGACTCTTGTGATGTCTTGATAGGTGTGGTTAGAATGAAGTCCGGGCTTCATGGAACTCCAGGTGTATCTTTCGATGAATTAGTTAGCAGTGAGAGTAACTTGCAGAGGTTGAGACAAACAGCTTGTCATAGTAGAAACACAGCGGACATTCGACTAGAACTTTTTCGGTTGCGTGCAAGGTGGGAAAGACTTTGTGAACTAATATATGAATCAGCGCGATTCATACGATCATCTGATGATTTAGATAATCATGTGATAGATTTGCCAGTTGATGAATATATTGCGTTTCATAAGGTAATTTAAATTTCATATTTTATTTACATATTTAATATGTTTGTCGTTTTAATTCATTTTTGTTCATTTTGTGAATTGTAGAGATACAATGTGGACGTTAAAGAAATGAACCACGATGTCAGTATGTTGGCATGGTTCAAGCTTTTATTTGGGTCTGTTCCGACTGTTAACGGAAGACCGCCGCCGAAATATGTAGCAACTCATGATGGCTCAAGCTCGAAGAAGAAGAAATGCAGCGATGCATCACGAAAGCCTGGTGATGATGGTTACTCTTCCAGCGA
The DNA here is from genome assembly GCA_039707655.1 of Elymus sibiricus. Classification (NCBI taxonomy): domain Eukaryota; kingdom Viridiplantae; phylum Streptophyta; class Magnoliopsida; order Poales; family Poaceae; genus Elymus; species Elymus sibiricus. The sequence continues at coordinate 316,071,076 of CM077676.1, forward strand.
TGAGTTTATGACAGCCAATAAAAAATCAAAGCCGAAGAAACATGTTAGTGAGAATAGTGATGATGACTTTATGTAGTTTGTATGCAGTATTATTTAAGGTCAGTCGTACCGTTTAATTCAGATGTACTTGTATCTTAATTATCTGCGATACAAAATAGCTTTTCCGATGCCCACTGGAGCAAAATATTCCAATTCAGATGCAGTATTTATTTATTTATTCTACGATACAAATTAGCTTTTCCCATGCGCAGACGCTAATTCCGATGCCCACACTGCAGCAAAATGCGCTGCTTTCCATGGCAGACTGTAGTGATTGGCAGAATCGCACGCGCGTGTTTTATTTTCTTGCACCGACAACACAGTGCTCCTCATCTTTATATACGAGATGCCGTTGCCTACTCTGTCACGCTCTTCTCTTTGCTTCTGCCCACACTGCTTGCTCTTTCTCACTCTCTTCTCCATCGTCCAGCCGCAGTTAACACCAACGCGCTAGTCAGTATGAGTTTGCCTTGCTCGGATCAAAGCATTAGGCCTACGAAAATGAAGAGTGCAACTTTGCCTCGGGGGGTGGAAGTACTTCGTTGTTGGTGTGGCGATCTCTGCAAGGTGAAGGAGGTGACGGATTTTTCAGATTGGTTGGGCATGAAGTTTTTCATGTGCGCCAATTATGAGGAAGATCCACCCGTTGCTACTTCACCGTACATCAGTCCTCCGGTATATTTCAGTCACGAAGAATAAACACGTTGTTGATATTATTGTTGATTTGATATTTCTATTTCTATTTTTGTTGTAGTCTCCTCCGCCTCTGTGCATGTACTATCGTTGGATTGACACGAAAAAACCGGACTGGGCGGTGACCGAGATTCGTGAAAGAGGTCGTCGTGCATGGGCAAGTTTGGACGCGGAAGAGCGCCGCGCGAAGGCGGCAGCAGAGGAGAAAGCAGAGCAGGAGAGAGAGTGGCAAGAGTACTGTGTGAAGCAGAGGGCTTTTCTTGATGAGATGAAGAAGAAAAACCGAGAAGAGGGACTTCGACTGGCGGAGGTTTACCGACAGCGACAGGAGGCCCGTGAGGCTGAGAGGCAGATAAAGAAAGAAAGGGCTCGTGCAGCCAAGGCAGCAGAAGAAGCTGGTGATGGAAAAGGAAAATATCCCCGTTGGACTCAGTAGATTTATGTTATTGTATCGTAACGTTCGCATTGCAGCAAGTTGTATCTTAAAATTCGCAGCAAGATGTATCTTGTACCGTTTAATTTAGATGTACTTCTATCTTAATTTTCTGTTGTAGTCTGTTTGGAAATGTATCTTGTACCGTTTAGTTGAGTCGTACCGTTTAATTCAGATGTACTACTAATATGAAGTAGACAAGTGTCTTGAAAACAAATCAGTCTCTTACATAGATAATGACTCATACATAGATAGTAACACATACATGAAGGATGTCTGATGCATAGATAAAAGTCTGAAACAAACATTGATAGAAATATGTCTCATGCATAGATAATAGTATCACCGGGCTGGAAAGGAGGTGGTGCCCTGGGAGGAATCTGATAACCATATCACTGCTGGGGACGGCGACGAATCTTGGTCTTCCTCGGACGAGGACCGGAAGGCGATAAGCGCTCAGGCGGTGGACGAGTCTCACGATGACCACGACCATAGACCACATCGTATGTCAGTGTCTGTGTCTCCTGCGTCCATGGTGGTGGTGGAGTGTGAAGAACTGTCTGTGAGAACTCATAGGTGTTTGCAGCTCGGTCATCGTCGTCGCCGTCGCCGGCAAAGAACGAACCACCACCACTAAGCATCGGTGACTGGACATTAGACTGCATGAACGGTTGCGACTGGCTGCCGACTGCGGTAAAGTAAAACATGTAAAATTGATTTGCCAACCTAGAATGTTTAAAAGAATGCACAAAGTAGTGTTACCTAGGTCCATCTGATTATGCCAAGAAGAGCTCCCTGGTTGTGAAGGAGGTGTATGCTGCCAGGAAGAGCTCCCTGGTTGTGAAGGAGGTGTATGCTGCCAGGAAGAGGTCCCTCGTTGTGAAGGTCATGGTTCCGAACGGTGCACAGAGGTTCGAGGTTCTGAACGCTGTAGAGAGGGGCGTGGCGAACGATGTGCTGGACGAGGAATAGCAACATCCGAAGATCGTCTACATGTAACAGCTGCGTAAATCCCGCGAACCTTCTCATGAAGACCCCTCAACCATGAGACGTGCTCTCGCGGTGGGATATTATCTCCTCTCTCAAAGCGTTCCATTAAAGAGGAAACCTCCTCTAGCACCTCGCATGCCAAGTCACTCTATACACGGAGAGTTAACCAATTAGATCATCGTTGTATGGCAGACAACACGAATAGTTAACCAATTGTATATGTTCAGGTTAAGAAAAAACTTAACATGTGAGAAACATAGCACGTACCGCGTGGCGTCTGGTCCCGACAACAGAGGCAGTTGGGAACAGATCCCTGGTGAGAGGGGCTTCGATCTGATCAGGAGCTGCTGATGAAACCAAGTAGATCCTCGTGCTATGCCGGTAACGCTGCAGATACAACCCGAACTTGTCCCAGTGACAGGGCCGAACTTCATCCCAGATATCTGTCGGCGCAGTAGTCCATTCGTCCACGTAAGGGCTAATGTCACGAAGCCAAGAATCCTGGGACTTGTTTCCTCCTGAGCGAGTGTACCTGAGATTGAAATGTTATATTCTGAATGCAGACATGAGAAGTAAAATAGTATGTCTTACTTGTGCACGTGATCTGGTACGTGTGGAATAACTGGAATGTCAGGCTCTTGGCATAGACCGAACTGTCTCATCACCCTATGAAGAGCCATCTCCTCAACCGTCACGTCGAACACCAACTTGGCCTTGGTCATCCAATAGTGCCGATCTCTAGTGCACAATCCAGAAATCCCAGCTGGACACCTGGATAATATAGCATGATGGGAGTATGGCTCCCAGATAACTTGATCCTCGTGCAAACTATCAAACTGCGCCGTGAAGGAGGGGTAGCAGCCCCTCACCTGGCTATGCGCGAACTGTCTCTGTGCATGACAACAAATAAGCATTAGTAATTCTATTGAATGGCAAGAAATAAACATTAGTAATTCATATTGTTACTTAATATGAAAATACCTCTCTCCGTGTCCACACAGATCCCATAGTAGGCAAGTCGCCGATAGAAGGCACATAAGTCCCAGCCATGTCCTCCAAACCAAAAGGTTTATCAACGCAGACATAGGGTCGACCAATAGGGAATCTCTCGTATGACCAGAGCTGCAACAATAGTGGACATCCAACAAGAGCTGATTTTCTAGACTTCAACACGCAAGCTTTGCACAGTCCTCTGTACGTAGCCGCTAACACAGCAGAACCAAAACTCCTCTGCTGAATGTCCCCCGGGCAACGTGCGTCAGCTATCTCTCATGCAATACCGATGAGTCGTGCATCGACAGTGGTCACGTGGTTCTCCGTGAACATCGTCTTGCCGAACAACCACATAATGTATGCCTCTAGGGATCGATCAATCTGTGCCTCTGACAACACAACTCCGGGGTACCCTAACCGGACAATCTGTATAGAAATCATGCAATTGTGTAAACTATCTAGTAAGGGCAACTAGGAAAATAAAATATGTTCAGCTCACTGAGAAGGTTACCTGAAACTGGCTCAACCACTTAAAATGAGGCCCGTGAGGATCTTTGTCTAAGGGCACAGCAGTTGGCACCGCAGCTAGAAAACGTGTCTGCATCAGTGCTAGCCAGGCAGGTTCTTTCTCTAAAGGACCTATGGCAGCACCGGCCAAAGGTTCTTTCTCTAAAGGACCTATGGCAGCACCGGCCAAAGGTAATCCCAACAAGAAAGACACATCCTGTAGAGTAGGAGCCATCTCTCCCCAGGGAAAGTGAAACGTATGTGTCTCTGGTCTCCATCTATCTACTAAGCAGGTAAGCAGTGACCTGTCGTAAGAGAAACGTGCCACTTGCCTCTTGTGTAACTGCATTGGTTCACCTTCCTCATCCAAGTCCGGATGTTCAACCCACTCATCCAATGTACCCTCAACCAGCCGTGCCAAGGGTAGAAGTCCTGCCCAACTTAACCTACAAAATAAAGAGAATGTAGCATACAGTTAGCGGCTATCAAAAGGATTTCAAACATAGTAAGTCACTGTACCGACACATACCTATCAACCCATAAAGGGTGTATCATCCAGTTACGATTTGGGGTGCGAGTGATCAACACGTCTAAGTTCTTGCCCGCTTCCATAAGTGCGGCCCGGTGCCCTCTATCGATATTCCCATTAAGCAACGGATACGAAGCCATATCTGCAATTAAAACATAGCCCAGACATATTACAAATTAAAACATAGTCCAGACATATTACAAATTATAACATCGTCCAGACATATTACAGAATAAAACATAGTCCGTCATATTACACATTAAAACATAGACCACACATATTACAGAATAAAACATAGTCCGTCATATTACACATTAAAACATAGACCGCACATATTACAGAATAAAACATAGTCCGTCATATTACACATTAAAACATAGTCCAGACATATTACACATTATATAGCTTCTGAGTTATTTCTTCCTTGCCTGCCCCTTCGGCCTCGATTTCCACGACCACCACGACTGCCACGACCACGCCCGCCTCTTGCTACTGTGGTCGCAGTTGTCGATGTGGAAGCACTCGTCGAAGTGGAAGCACCGTCTTTGTTCAGGTCGGGACAATATTTCATCCTATGCCCGTAAGCCGCGCATAGCAAACATTGTCTGGTTGCTCCACCAGCTTCAGATTGGTCCATATCGTTACGGAGGCGCTTTACCTTACGTCTGCCCCTGCTTGTTCGCCGAAGTTCTGGATCCGGGATGTATACTCTCTCCCCATCTTTTACCTTGTTGAAATTGCCGACGACTCTAAACCCTGTCATCTCACCTGTCCAGACATTGACTACTGCATCTTTTAAATAGTATGGGGACACGAAGGAGATAGCGTCCAACTCAATCTGGCCACAGGCAGCCAACACATGTGAGCAAGGCAGGTGCAACAACTTCGGTTTGTTGCATGTACACTCAGAAGTTGGATAAAATTCCGTTCCAATTTTTACCTCGTGCGTCTTCACCTCATTTGCAGAACCAAAACCATCAGTAGGTAGCTGAACCTCATACCTCCTTTCCTGATTACCTATGAGTCTGACAGTGTGCTTCTTTGCTTTCTCTATCTTCTTTGCCATGTACTCCATGACACGGCTACAATAAGGTGTGTTCTGATTGTCTGCAATATGCTTCTTTGCTAACTTGTTCCTTTCTCTAAAATATCTCAAAGTGCCATGGAATACAGCCTCCACAATAGCTGTGAGTGGCAATGCTCTATTCCCTCTGAGTACAAAGTTATACACCTCTGCAAGATTGGTTGTCATGTGGCCATACCTAGCTCCATGGGTGTCATGCAGCAAAGACCAATTCACTGGAGGCTCTTTCTCTATCCACTCAGAAAAATCCTTTATTGCCCTGCCCTTCTTTCTCTTGGTATTAGGAGGGTCAATTGCTGGCAAGTCACAAAGACCTACTGGCTCCTCTAGCTCCGCCATGAGTGTTGCTAATTTAACCTGATCTGCTTCCATTTTCTTCCTCGCGCGGACCTGCTTCTTAGTGAACTCATCAAGTTTTGACCAAATAAAATGGTATTTACGCTGCTGGTTCTGCTTGCATAATTTTTTAAACAAGTTCATCAACCGCTTGTTCTTGAACTGTGAGAAAAAATTAGCCCCAAGATGGCGCATGCACCACCGGCTCTGCAAGTCCTTCCAAGGTGTTGGTTCGTCAGCAGTTGGATTCCTTAGTGTCTTCACGGCCTTCAATATACCAGGATGTCTGTCATGAATGACACACACGTTTGGTCAGTCCTTCACGATCGCAATTTTAACTTGCCGGAAGAACCATACCCAGCTCGGAAAGTTCTCACCCTCCACAAATGCCATGGCTAGTGGGATGATTTGATTGTTCCCGTCCACACCAATAGCAGTCAGGATTTGCCCTTTGTACTGACCAGTCAGGAATGTACCATCCACAAACATCACAGGAGGACAATGCCGGAAAGCTTCGATGCACATAGCGAAAGAGAAGAATGCTCGTTTCAACACCTTGTGATCTGGTATAATGTCCAACCTCGTGTGTTGTATGTTAACATAAGTGCCGGGATTTCTCTCCTTCAGTATGTCAAGGAGACGGACAACATTATCATATGAGTCGAAGAACGTCCCAAACCTTTCCTCCATAGCCTTCTGCTTAGCCCTCCAAGCCTTCCCATATGGAATGTCATAATTCCATCTGACCTTCACTGCTCTCTGGATGTGTTTTGCTTCCATATCTTTCTTCTCCACTATCTCAGTATACATGAGTTGCGCAATGAGAGTTGAAGTCAGGTTTGGATGACTAACCATAAGGTTTTTCCTCACACAATTATGTGGGACCACATTGCTGACAACCCAGTGGATGTTATACTTCGGCACGTGCCCGTGCACCTTCGCAGGACAACCTGTTTCAACACACTTCACGGTATAGTTTGTTGGACTCGATATGTGTGTCCGGAAAACCCTCTGCGTAGACATAGCCCACTTTATCACCGCATACTTCAATTTTTTCTTTGTATCAAACATAGCCCCTATCTGGACTTGGTTCAGATTATATTGCCATGGAGTCTCATGGCCATCGTTGACAGTAAGGCCGGTGGATATGTCCTGATCCCATGCAGAAGGAATCGGTACCTCCACTTCATCCTCAGAATTTTCAGAATCCAAATCCTCCGCAAATCCATCCTCGTCCTCTTCCTCCATCACCCTCTGCATTTCATCGCCTTCCTCATCCCCATCAGCAACACCAGAACCAACCAATATTTTTTGACTTAATACTCTGCCCAGTATCATGACCACAAACATTGTGTGGCATGTAGTCTGACTCTTTCTCGGCTTGGCTAGCATCCACATCCGGTGGCTGTGACCCGGATAAATAATTCTCGTTAGCCACTTGACTACCCTGGCCTGGTTCATACCCCACGTGAAGTTGTACCGTATTCTCCTCCTTCGCCACTGGTTGCACTAGGGCATATGGGTGGATTCTTCGGTCTCGGCAACGACTTAACAGGGTCACCCAATGCTGGCTCCTATCTATCGGCATCAACTCCCACTTGACATTTTTACAGGATTTTGTCCACAATGCATGAATACTGACGGAACATACTTCAGGATCTAGCCCAAAAGTAGTTGTCAACCAGTGCTTCAACTGTCTAATGTCCAGTATGTCCGGGTGTGAAAGTGTCATGACGCCATTCTTAAACTCGCTAAGATCAACCCCCAACTCATTATATCGAACATTACCAGGGCCGTAGTAAACAGTAAAATTTACTGATTCAGACATTTTCACCTGTCAGACATTGCCATCTTTCATTAATCGCAACGAACAAATTTATACTAAAATAAACCTACACTAAAATAAACCTACGTACACTAAATAAACCTACACTAAAAAGAACCTACACTAAAATAAACCTACACTAAATAAACCTATACTAAAATAAACCTACACTAAAATAAACCTACGTACACTAAATAAACGTATACTAAAAATGACTACACTAAGTAAACTAAATAAACTTACACTACCAACACGTACACTAAAATGACTACTAACCTAAACAAAAATGTACACGTACACGTACACTACATAAACTAATTTTACGTACAATAAAAAAACTAACCTAAACTAAAAAAAATCGGTATACCTTCGACGCGTGTGTCCCCTTCTTCTTCCTCTCAACCACACCACCTCCTCACCATCTACACCTCCACCACCCCACCATGGCTCCTCCAAACGAAAAAAAAACTACCCAAATGAGACCGTAGACCGGTGAAGATGGGTATGATCTATTGTTTCAGTGGATTCAATAGGAAAATGGGTGGAGGATGGAGGAGATCGGAAGGGGAGGAAATTCGGTAGAGAAAACGAGAGAGAGAGAGGATGAGCGAGCCAGAGGAGGAAGAAACCGGGCGGTCGGCCTTATCCAGGGGCTGTCGGTCGCCCGGAGGCCGACAGGTACCTATCGGCCGCCGGCAGGCCGACGGGTACCTATCGGCCGCCCGCAGGCCGACGGGCCAGCTGTTGGTCGCCCGGAGGCCGACAGGTACCTATCGGCCCACTGCTGGCCGACAGGCCCCCCGTCGGCCCACCGCAGGCCGACAGGGTAATATTTTTGCCATTTTTGCATTCAGCCATATATTGTCCGAATTTGCTATAAATATACTCATAGTTTTGAAAAAAAAATCGAATTTATTCCAGGCACAACCTATTCCTGCACTCTGCCCTGGTGCTGTCTAGGGACACGCCCGCATCAGTAAGAGGAATGAACGATGCTTGCAGGTTCTTCCTCTTCGAGAGCGGCATTGCGCTGTTCGTGGCTCTTCTCGTCAACATTGCAATCATCTCTGTCTCTGGGACTGTCTGTAACGCGGGCAACCTCTCGCTGGAGAACGCCGCCAAGTGCGGAGACCTCACATTTGACTCGTCTTCATTCCTACTCAAGGTTTGTGAAATGTGTTGACCACTCACTTCGGTTTGTGAACTGTACATGATCAATGGTGGCTTATGAAAGATTGATTGTTATTGTTGTTGTGTTCCAGAACGTGCTGGGCAGGTCGAGTGCGATCGTGTACGGTGTGGCGCTCCTGGCCTCTGGGCAGAGCTCCAGTATCACTGGCACCTACGCTGGGCAATATATCATGCAGGGGTTCCTGGACATCAAGATGAAGAAGTGGGTGCGGAACCTGATGACCCGCAGCATCGCCATCGTCCCCAGCTTGGTTGTCTCCATTATCGGAGGCTCCAGTGGCGCCGGTCGTCTCATTATCATTGCATCGGTAGGTACACTGTTTTCACCACAGCACAGAATCGCTAAACATCTGGAATAATGTATGATGCATGATATACTGGCTTTCGTTATCGTGCATGCAAGCAGATGATACTGTCATTTGAGCTACCGTTCGCTCTCATCCCTCTTCTCAAGTTCAGCAGCAGCAGGAACAAGATGGGCCAGTGCAACAACTCCATCTATGTAAGCAAGCACACGCACTACCGGTCGATAAATTTCATTAATTGTTTATATTTTTGGCTGTGGAAGTGTGGAATGTGTCGGCTGAATCCATCCATTTACCTATGTACATAGATTGTAGGGTTCTCATGGACCCTGGGCTTCATTATCATCGGGATAAACGTCTACTGCCTCAGCTCGAAATTGATTGGCTGGATCCTCCACAACTCGCTGCCGACCTACGCAAACGTCCTCGTCGGCGTCACCTTGTTCCCGCTGATGCTGCTCTATGTCGCCGCTGTCGTCTACCTCACCTTCAGGAAGGACACAGTCAAGTTCATGTCTCGCCGCGAGCTGCAGGACATTGACGACACCGAGAAAGCAAAGGTTGCCAACGAGGGTGGCAGCGAGGACGACAGAGTTGTACAATAAAACTGACGCTTGTTTACCGCCCTCATTAATCCTAGATAGAAACATTTTGTTAGCTAGGCATATTGATTGAATTGATTAGTTTTTGTAGATCGTGTTAGTGTGGTCTTCTGCTAATGATAAATAGGCTATGCAAGTGTGCACGGCTTTGCTGCAATGATTGTGGTGATGTATTCTTTTTCTCCTCTCAATGCCTCTTTTTTCTACCGCAAACAGCAGGAGCTCTGCTTTTTTTTCAATTAAGAAGGGGAAAAACTGTACAATGGGCTGAAAAATTTAGCTTACAGATGAAAAACAGTCACAAAAAAAAGACAGGAGGGAGACAGAAACTATGCACATCTCCAGAGCCTGTCAAAACACTAACAATTACTTCCGAAAAGCCTCCCTCTATAGGCTAAGATCATCACAAACGAGCTGGTAAACTGCAACCGGGTCACAGCTCTTGTCCTCAAAAGTTCTTCGGTTTCTTTCCAGCCAAACGTGCCATGCAATGCATGAGGCAACCGAACCCAAATCTTTTCGCTCCTCTTTGGGAAAATTAATCGTTGTCGCAGTTGTTCTGAAGATGCCCAGGTTCTCATAAGAGGATCTGAATAAGCATGAGAGGATCTGAATAAGCCCCATACTTGCTTAGAGAAGGGGCAGTCCAGGATGATGTGCACATCAGTCTCTGGTTCTTGGTCGCATAAACAGCAGAGAGGATTGTTCGGCCATTCTCTCTTTTGTAATCTGCCCGCTGTCCAAATTCTACCCTGTAGAAGCAACCAGAGAAAGAATTTCACCTTGCCTTCGGCCTTGACCTTCCAAGCAAGGTTTAGCTGTGGCATTGGGATGTGACCAATGGATTGCACATCATAAGCAGCCTTGGCCGAGTATGTGGCCCGAGCAGAGAGCATCCATGAGATCTCATCAGGATTGTCGGAAAGGTTAACGTGTTGAATTCTTTCCCAGAGCAACACAAACTGGTCAATAGCTTCAGTATAATTAATTCTGTGCAGTCCCGTCATGCAAGTGTTGCTCGCAAAGCCTTCTTTGACAGATATCAGTTTTTTCCTTCAGGTTTTGGCAAGCAAGGGAGCAATCTCAGTAGGCACCTGACCATCTATCCCCCTAGAAACAAGTCCCAGCGCCATCTCCCAGCATGATTTTGGTGCAGGGATAGAATAGTTGCAGGTCAATACTGTCACAGGGCAGCTGGGATCCTTTCCAAGGTTGATCAATGACATCCCAGACAAACCATGACCATCTTAGTCTAAGGGCTCTGCCGAAACATTTCAGATGTTTTGACACCTAAACCTCCAAACTTTTTGGGCATATAGACTTTGCTCCAGCTAACCAGACATTTGCTGCCGTGAACCTCCTCGTCGCCAGGCCAGAGAAAGTTTCTTCGTATTTAACAATCTTCTGGTAAGGAAATAAGCAGCAGTCGCAGTTAAAATAGAGTTGACCAGCACCAATCTCTCTGGCCTAGCCATGAACTTCACGGTGTGGTTGGAGTAGACGGGGTTGGGGGCACCAGGAACACCAGGCACGAGTATTAATCCAAAATCCATGGCTTTGGCTGCTCATCGACACGTATATTCGGTTCCACAAGGCAGCCCCAACGTATCGATCGTTCACCACCCTCCGTCAGTGGCTCAGCGCCCACTTTACAATATCCCATGAGTCCTCCCTAAATACAGTGAGCGGCGGTTCGACCACTTCGGCCCGGATTGGGGAATCTTGCGGCGCAGAAACATGAGTTGTCGCTCCTCCGACGTCACCTCGTGATAAACCCGACCAGCAAAAACCGTCCTCGTATTAGGGGCCTCACTTGGCATCTAGCGAACACGCTCCTCACGCATTGTCGGTGCAAACCGCAATACAAGTCTCGCAAAGGTTGCATTCATCTTCTGCTGCAACCGTGCTCACATCACAGACAAAAGGCTTAGCTCGCGAGCACGTTCCCCCCTCTATTGTAGGGCTAGTTCCATTGGTGGGGGAGGTGGGAGTGTCAAGGAAGGCGGAGGAAGCTGGAAGGCGGCGACAGACGACGTACAGGCATCGCAATGGACTAGATGGAGGCGGTTTCAACTGGGTGGCCTTTTTATAGCCTTTTTTTATGACTCACCAGTCATTATATATTGACTACCCATGAAATAGAAAATCATATATTGACTAGCCATTGGTTGTCATTGACGTGGCGAAGTGGTGTCCCAAAGGGTCAAACGAGTCTCCTCATTGTTGCAGTTGATGTGCCGAAGTGATGGGTCCCATAGAGCAGGCAACAGGTCGAATATAGCAACTCGAGCAAACGACGTGCAGGGGCATGTAGCTAATATCTTTGCAAGCAGTAGTGGCATGGGTCGATTTGTAAAGTTTGAGTGATAGCCATCGCCGAGTTCACTAGTAGTACGGACAAAATTTCCCTTTTTTTAGTACAGAGGCCCAAGACGAAGCCCGGTTTTGAATTAACGAAGCCATCGACCGGCAACAACCAACAAGAAAAGGGAAACGAAAACGAAAACAGACGATACATAGTGGTGCTGAAACGCAGTTGAGTCTGACGTACTTGGGTCTCTTAGGGGAATTTTTCTTGGTTCTTTTTAGGGGAACTTGGGTTCTACTAGTTATGTTGCTCCACATGCATATGAAGAGTTCTTAGTTGATGAGCAACGAAGTTGATATCGTATCATCTACAAACTATATAAAAAAAACCTTGTCTATAAATAGGCCCAATTAAAAGACAGAGCACACGCGAACCAATCTGTGATTGGATAGTCAGGAGTAAAGTGGTATCTCCAGCCCATAAAAATTCAAGTTTTAGACTTAACACCGGTGCTCACGTTTTCTTGAATTTATTTTAGGTCTTCCGGCACATCGTGTGTGCCTTCGTAAGGATGAATGTATGTGAGCGTCTGCTATGCTCTTTTAAAAAAAGAACAGAGCACGCGTCCACTCAAAAAAAGAAAAAACAAGACACAGCGCGCGCGCATGCACGAGCACGAACAGAAGACCCGGCCAACGCAAGCTCTGAAACCTCTCTTGTCTCCTGGTCTTGCATGCACGATCACACGTACACTCCTCTCCTACAAAAGTGGCGATCGGCGAGTGTGCCTCCTCTCTTGTCTCCTGTCTGTCTGTCTCGATCTGTCCTACACCAATCGCCATGAAACATCCTCTCCATAGTTTCTTCACCAGCTAGCTAGAATCACAAGACCTTGATCGATCGAGTTGGCCGGCCGCCGGAAGGAACCAACCGATCCATGGGCAAGGCGAGCACCGTGTCGTCGTGGCTGTGCTGCCCGTGCCGGTGCCTCTTCTGCGGCCTGCTGAGCTGCATCTTCAGCGTCGTCGCCACCATCCTCGTCGTCGCCGGCGTCGTCGCGCTCGCGCTCTACCTCCTCTTCCGACCGCACCTCATCCAGGCCACCGTCGCGTCCGCCGACCTCGCCGACTTCACCCTCACCCCGCAGACCTGGATCCTCCGCTACAACCTCTCTGTCGCGCTCTCCGTCCGCAACCCTAACTCCCGGATCGCCATCCACTACCAGTCCGTCGTCGCCGAGGCCTACTACCAGGGCCAGAGCTTCGCCCGCGCCGACCTCCCGGACTTCTACCAGGACACCGGCGAGACTACCGTCGTGCCGGCGTCCTTCGCGGGTGAGCACCCGCTCGAGGGCGGGGTCGCCGCCGCAGGGTTCCGCAAGGAGGCCGTCGACCACTCCATCTTCTCAGTTGACATCAAGCTCAGCGCCAAGATGAAGCTCAAGGTGTGGGCCTTCAGGGTGCCGGGGCCAAAGCCCAGGGTTGACTGCCCTCTCATCATCCAGCGATGGAACGTCTCCGAACCCGGCGGCGCCGGCCCGCCGGAGTTCCACCCCATCGAATGCCGCGTCTGGTTCTGATCGATTCGGGCGGTCCAGATTGCCAGTTGATTAAATGTTGTTAGTTAATTAATTAGATCTGCATAGTCTACCACTCTCCCATGCATCTTGGTTAGTAATTAATCACCTTTGTTGACAATTAAGCATGTTTCCCTGATCCCTTAATCTGTAGTAAGTATAAATTTGGATACCACATGACACATGTGGTAAGCAATCCAAACTATTCAAAAAGAAATTCAAAAAGTATAAATTTGGATCGGTTTCACAAAAATTGATCTCTTCACTATGTCCTCGCCCATGTGTATATAGTTATATGCAGAGTATTAGTTAATTAATAGATTATTTGATTTTTCTTCGCAAATAAAAAAATAGATTATTTGATTTGTTCCCTCCAAATGCATAGGCATTAATTCGTACTCCCTTCGTCTCATAATATAAGATCGTTTTTTACACTAGTCTAATGTCAAAAACGCTCTTATATTATGGGACGAGAGGGAGTAGTTGTAAGTACATAGTACAATACGTACGTACATAGGTACTGGGTGCAATAGAAGCGTATACACATTTTCTTCTTCCAAGCCGACGTTCTTTTTATACTCCCTCCATTTTTAAATATAAGACCTTTTAGAGATTTCAATACGGACTGCGTACGGATGTATATAGACGCATTTTAGAGTGTAGATTCACTCATTTTGCTCCATATATAGTTCGTATTGGAATCTCTAAAAGGTCTTATATTTAGGAACGGATGGAGTACAAGAGAAAGCATTCGTTGAATTAGGTCAACTCCAACGCGACGAACCAAACAAACACGGGATTTGTCCGTTTGGGTCGGCCGTAGGGACGGCGTCCGCCCCTTGTCAGCCCTTTTCTCGACAATGCGCCCAACCGGCCGACCCATTTGGCCCACCTCGCCCTTTTTTTTCCGACAATCATATTTTCATCGTCAAACATAGCAATTAGATTGCAAAATGAAGCTAGAATTCATGCCGGCATACAAAATCATCACATCTCGACCATGGTTCATGCATCTCGGTCAAACATATGATGATCACACATCTAGCTCGAGCATCTCCTTTTGCTTCTTCTCGAACCAAACCCTTCTTCTTCGGGACATCTTGCTCAAGTTGGCCGCCACGATCTCCACTTTCTTCGAGATTAGCGCAAGCTTTATCTCCTTGGCTCTTGACCGGGCATTGGTCTCATCGATCTTGAGATTCTTCTTTTGTATATGTCAAAGTAGGCCTTCATTGCCTCCTCTTTCTCTTGGCGCTTCCTCTCTTCACTCTCTTTCTTTTGGGTCATGAACCCCTTTGTAACACCCCCAGTGGTTAGCTACAGTAATCCCACATGATCAATGCCATGTCATCATGATTATTATAATTAAAATGCAATTAAAGAAATAATCCAACTTCAAATCAAATTTAAAATGTAAGTCAAACAAAAACTTCTTCAAATAATTAAACAAAATAGTTCATGTTATTGCAAATAATCCCAAAGCAACTATAAAAATAAAGTCAACATTATTTGAGTTCCCAAATTGACCCTAGCAACCATTTTAGTAGACTAGCAGCACCTTTTTAGCCCAATTCTATTTAACCAAAATTCAAATAAACTTCAAAAATTCCCAAACCTTGTGGACAGCTCCTAAATAATGCATTGTATTTATGTGTCCGAGTCTCATATTTTACAAAAGTCTTTTGGTGCAAAAATAAAATGCAAAATAGTAGCTAGTTAATTTCCAGAAAAGAAAATGGGGAAAATCTCCTGTGCACCTGGCCCATCACTTTGACTGTACCAGGACCAGCCCACCTGGCTGGCCTTTTCCTTGACCTCCCGCCAGAGCCAGCCATGGCGCTGGCCGACGCGCGTGCAGCCGTCCACGCGCGGATGCAGCCGCTGTCGACCATCCGACGGTGCCCCGTGGGGATAAGGACTGCCTCGAGCCCCCGGCGAACCCTAGCTACCCTATCCCCTCTCCCTCGCTCAGTTTCTTCTCCCCGCAAGAAGCCACCGCAGCCGTCGCCATGGACGACCTCCTTCGCGTGGCCACCGAGCCCCTTCTCGCCCGAGGTCATGTTCAGGCGATGCGCCTTCGTCGTCTTCATCGCCTGCGTCAGCTGGAACGGAACGAGGAGCCACATCGACGCCGCCTACTTTGCTTCTTCCACCTTCGGCCCCCGAGATCGCCGGCGACCGTACGCCGCCGTCCATGCTTCCCCGAGCCCGCTGAGACCACTGACGTGTTCCCCGTGAGCTCACCTTTCTTTCCCCTCTCTCCCCGTGCTCGATTTCATCCCGTAGCCATCATGTTCATCGAGACCGAACCCACCGCCGCCTGAGCTCGCCGTCGGTGATGCTCCGGTGACCTTTTGGTCACCCCGGCGTGTCTAACCTGCTCGTTGCATCGCGTAGGGCAACGCAACGTCGTTGGTTTGCTCGTTTGCACGCCGAAACACCAAAACCGCACGCACCCGTACTCTGGCCGCCGCTAAACCTCGTCGCCGGGCACGATTCCGGCCACCTCCGGCACCACCACGATCACCGTTGGACGCGGCTCGTCACGGCGCGTCCATAGAGCCCATCCACGCGTCCTCCCGACGTCTGTGGAGTAAACCCGGCGAGTTCCCGCGTCGCTGCCGTCGCCGGCGCACTGTAGCTCCTCGCCGGCGCTAACCCCGCTGACGTGGACGTCATTAACCACTAACCAGAACACCTAACGCTCACTGACAGCGGGCCCCAGTCGGCTAATTAAAACACAGATTAAAACAACCCCCCACCCCCCCCCCCGTTAATTAAATATGACGCTGACAGGTGGGGCCCGGCCCACTGTTCCTTTGGATAAGGCCCCGCTGAGTTAGCAGGGGGGGCCCACCAGTCAGCCTCTGCTGACTGGGCTGTTGACCCAGTCAACAGGGCCCACTGGTCAGCCCCTGTGCTGGTCAGATGGGTACACCTACTGGGTACTCGTAGCAATTAGGATTAAATTGATTTTCGAATTAAAATAAATCTGTAATTCTAGAAATTGTTTTAAACTTTGAAAAATCATATAAAATAAACCGTAACTCGGATGAAAATAATTTATATATGAAAAACGATCAGAAAAATATGACGAATCCGAATATGCCCTCCACATACCTGTCACATGCCTCTAACATACTGAACGTTGAACATTTGCTACCGAAACCGCTAAATGAATAGTGTTCAGAGCTGGGGAAATATTCCCGAATAATTTCCCGCTCCGACCAAAATACCTAGCACTACATTAGAACACCCCTAGCACAGCATGTTGACATGTCATGCATCTCTGTTGCATTTATTGCCGTGTATTTATTGTTTCTCTCCCAATAGACCCCGAGACTGCCGACGACACTGCTGAGTACGACTATGTCGTCGACGACCAGACCCCTTCAGCCGAGCTTCCAGGCAAGCAAAAACCCCCTTGATCATCCAGATATCGCCTACTCTTTCTCTCTATTGCTTGCATTAATATTGCTTCTGTTGTTGCTCCGATAGCTCCTATTCTGATGCATAGCCTGATTTCGTCGCCTGCTATTGGTACCTTACCTGCTATCCTATGATGCTTAGTTTACTATGCTATGTTTCATCAGCTGGCCCTTCGTCTTGTCCGTATGCCATGCTTGTTATCGGGCCGTGATCACTCTGGGTGATGATCACGGATGTACTTTCATTACTGCAATACCTATAAAACTGTGAAGTCGGGTCGGCCCCAAGGGTACCCGCGAGAGAATAATATTAAAGACGGGTCGGCTCCAAGAGCACCCGCGAGTGATATTGTGGCGGAACGACAGGGCAGGCGGAGACAACCTAGGAGAGAGGTGGGCCTGGTCCTTGGTCGTAGTCCGTGGGTTACCAAGTCGGAGCGACAGGGATCCTGTTCGTCTCTGCGAGTTACTAAAACACGCCTAGCGGATTTGGGTATTTGATCTGAGTTGGCCACTGGCCTATACGCACTACCACCACGCGGGATAATGGTTTATGGGGCCCTCTACGTCGTACGATTCTCCCGAAAGCTCTTTAGATGTCACAGTTCAGAGATGCGGGCTGATTGTTGGGGTGGGCTGGTTACGTCACTTGTGTATACAGTGTCGCGCCTGGGCCCCGGCCAGTCACGCAACGTGCAGGAGTGCAGAGGGCGATGGGCCCAAGACCCCTTCGCATTTAGGATTTAGACCGGCGTGCTGACCTCTCTGTTGAGCCTAGGTAGGACTACGCCGTGTCGATCACCCGAGGCCGGGCATTACCCAGCAAGTGTGTCCGGCCAGATGTAATCGAGCATGTTGGGTAACAGTAGTGCACCCCTGCAGGGAAGTAATCTATTCGAATAGCTATGTCCACGGTAACAGGACGCTCGGAGTTGTATCTTGATCTACTACAACTATGAATGGATACCGTTACAATGTTAAACTGATACTACTGCTCTCGGGATCACTTTCTCGCAGGGTAGTCGAGGAAGGATCTCAGGGCATTGCTAATATATACTTATTATTATATGCTGATGTGTTCTATTCTCTTCTGATGCTGCAAGATTGCTTCAAGATGCTAGTCTTCGATAGGCTAGGCCTTTCCCCCTCTGTTCTGGCATTTCTGCAGTTTAGTCCAAAGATATAGCCCCATTCCTTTGATACCGATGCATACTTAGTATAGATCTGATGCAAGTCTTGCGAGTACTTTGGATGAGTACTCACGGTTGCTTTGCTACTTCTTTTTCCCCTACCCGGTTGCTGCGATCAGACGACGGAGCCTAGGAGCAGGAGATCCCCGGAGGCACCTACTACTACGTTGAGCCCGCCGACCAGGAGTAGTTCGGGGGCCCTAGGCAGGAGGCCTTCGCCTTTTCGATCAGTATCGTTGTTATGCTAGCCTTCTTAAGACAAACTTGACTAACTATGTCTGTACCCAGATATTATTTGTTTGTATGACTTATGTATTCGGGTCCTCGTGACCCCCTGGTTTGTAATATGAAGATTTATGTTTAAATTTGAGTTTAGAGTTGTGTTGTGATATCTTCTCGTGAGTCTCTGATCTCTCGTGCACGTTTGCGTGTATGATTAGTGCACGGTCGAGCAGGGGCGTCACACCTTTGAAAAAAATGCAAGGCAATTGGCGAAGCATCACGCTTTGCATCCACCTTAGAATTGGCCTTCCCCCTCGGCCCTTTCTCACTTTCACTTGGGATCGGCGACCGATGAGCCCCCCCCCCCACCTCTTTTTGGGCCGCATATTGCTACTTATACTTTGGGAAATCGTGGATTATCATCCTACAATGGCTCAAGGTGAATGGCTTGCCCGCATTTGGACCTTGAAAGTATCCAAACTTTAAATGCCTACATATAGAGATGACCAACAAGATACATTTACATGCATAGAAGGACGATATATGCTCATAGAAAACATACCATGTCTTTGATGCCAATGCCACTCACGGGCCGGCCGACGACATTCTCATGAGCACCAAAAAATTTGTTGCACTCCAATTGGATGAAGCCCCACCTCTTTTGAATTGACGCGTCGGTCCGGTCACTCTCAAATTTTGTAGGGCGCAAACTTCCTACGTTCATGGAAGTAGTCACCGACCCTCTTCCAAGATGTTGTTCCTTTTTGCTCGGCGCCGGTTTTGGGATCTTGTCCAATTGCCATCCAACCTTCGCAAATCAACTTATCCTCATCCAGCGTGCATGCTCCCGTCCTCGTGCTTTTCCTCCTCTTTTGTGACCGGCCTTGCTCCACAAGCTCATCCTCAAACAACAATGGTTCTCAGTCGATGTCAATGCCCTCTTCGCCATCTGTGTCTTGGCCATCATTGTATTGGCCGTTGTCTTGGTCGTGGTTGTCTTGGCCTTGGGTGCCTTGGCCGTGGTCTTGGCCAGCGGCGTCTTGGCCATCTTGAATGTTGTCGTCATCATACCCTTGGCCACCCTCATTGATCATCTCCTCCAAGACTTCCTCGTAGTACATCGGATTGGCCGGCACCAGGGTGCGTGTTTCATCAAACAAGTTGCAGGCATCGGGTAAGTTTGTTGGGGAGACCACTCGCGGGTGCTTCCTTTGCGTCCTGGCAGACTGGCCGGCCACATGTGTGTTGTTGAGATCAATGGGGGAACCACGGGGAAGGCCAGCGTGTAGTCACCCATTTCCGGCGAGCCATCCTGTGGCGATGTGGAGAAGCGAGACGCGGCCGGGTCGTGTCCGGGAAGGAACCCATACGTCAGCGACATTGTGGGCATGTGCGGTGACTCCGGAAGCCTGGGCGGGCGGGTCGCTGATGATCCCGTGCTGGCCGCCGCAGCGGTGGCGGCGAGAAGGGTCGGCTCGCGGTACCCTAGCAAGAGAAGGGCCTATTGCGCGGCCTTGGCAACAAGGGCCTCGCTCTCCGCAACGGCGGCCTGGGCCTGAGTGGCTGCGGCTGAGGCGGCTTCTTTTTCCGCCTTCTCCATCCTCCTCCGGCCAACTCTCTTTTTTTTGACAAAAAGACTATAAGGGAGGCCCCTGCAGTATAATTGGTGCAACAAACCCAAATTACAGGTACTATGCCTTGAACCTGGGTGGGTGGGAAGGCATCAACCCCTTTCCACCACTAGGCTATGCCTTGGTTTGCCCGGCCAGGCCTCTTCGCTGTCTCGGTCGCCCTGTACTCCGGGGTGCTCTCCTTCTTCGGGTGTTTCGGGGCCACGGCGGGGACGAGGCGGACGGGAAGGGGCCGGCGGCGGGGATGGGCGCATCAGCCATGGAGGGAGGGCGGGTGGGTTTTGGGAGAGAAATGGTGGGAATGGAGATGGTGTGTCATAGACGGGCGAGCCAGAGGAGGACATGGGGAGGACATCGCGGGTGTCCGCTGCGTTTCTGCGCGAACGCAAACCCGGCCAAAATTTGGGCTGGAATGGGTCCAAGAGGATAAGAAAATGGACATTCATCAGTTTGTGTTGGCTCTTTGGGTTGTGCTTTTTGTCCACACGGATCCAAACAGACGCAAATGGACGAAATGTGTCGTTGTGTTGGAGTTGGCCTTATATTTTGAATCTCATCTTTCCCTCGAGGCTTAGAATTTTTGATGTGTTTGGATCGGTCTGTACGTATTGTTGAAAACAGGAAGAAGGCATTGTTGGAAGACAAACAATCCGTCGTGGTGCAAAATGGTGCAAAATTTGAGGGGTTAGACACGACCCCTAAAGTTCCTAAGGTCTCAATGTAGATGTGTTCTCCGTGGAACAGAGTGTGAACGGGTGCGGCGGCCAGGGTTCAATATAAATATATATCCACACCGGGAAGAGGATTTGTGGCACGCAGGTGTGGGGGCACCGAGTCCCTTACACGTGTTTTTTCTTTTTTTGCTTTCAATTTTTAAACTTTCATATATTTTGAATAAAAAGTCTAAATTAAGTTCTGTTTTCATATTCATGTTTCTCGTGTCGGTGGCTTTCAAATAAGATCCATTTTATTCTGAATATGTTTTATTGTATTGTAAAAATAAATGTTAAGTTTCAGCTCTAAAACTTAGTATGAGCTAGCGATAAAATCGTCATTTTTTTTGCCTATGACCAACAAAAAAATGACTTAAAGTTTTATATATGAAACTTGATAAGAGCGAAAGATAAAATCGCAAGTTTCAGATAAAAAATCGTAAGGTTTAACGATTGAAACTTAAAACTTATTGTGTCCGCATGCAACTACTTCACAAATCGCGAGGCAATCGAGCGGTCGGGCAGGGCTTGGCTGGTGCGTGCCCCTGCGAATTTCCGATCCACATCGTTCTCTCCTCCATTGATCTTCCTCTTCTCCTTAGATACAGGCGTTCTCTCCTCCATTGATCTTCCTCCTCTCCTTACATCCACGCTGGACTCAGACTGTTCTTTTGCCCCGGCTTAGGGCATGTCCAAGGGAGACCTGCAAAACTCCCGTATATGTCTGACCGGACACTCTTGTTCGCTTTTGCAATCCAACGCGGTCCTGCATCGGTCCGCGAAGTGGCCCGGACGTCCGTTTTCCGGCAAAGTGGAGACAAACATGGGGGAGATATACCGGAGTCCGGACATCCACTTGACCAACCAAAAGCCTCCGCGTGGTCCTCCTCTCTTCTCTCTCTCCGCACATGTATGGTCCCCATCTCCCCTCTCTCCTCCCAACCGGAGTACACACCACAATATCCCACCACATGCATGGTCCCTACCTATTTTTCTCCACCAGGCCGGGTACTTTGTAATTAGCGTTGGATGGCTCCATCCCGTATCTTGTCCGCGGACCACATCCGGACACAAAAACAGACATATACCAAAAGAATTTGCGGGTCATCATTGGAGATGCCCTTACGGATTTGGTGTTTTGGCCAGAGATTTGCATGCAATCTGGGATATAGATCATCTACACAGCAAATCTGGAGTTCCCTTATCATATTAAGAGAGAGGCCTGACAAGCTTGCAAGGACTAGTTATA
Source organism: Elymus sibiricus (assembly GCA_039707655.1). Lineage (NCBI taxonomy): Eukaryota > Viridiplantae > Streptophyta > Magnoliopsida > Poales > Poaceae > Elymus > Elymus sibiricus. The sequence continues at coordinate 316,092,920 of CM077676.1, forward strand.
GTACCCACCAGTAGTACTGGTCAGTTCAATTATATGCGGACCAGCGCCTATCTTGTAATAGGACAATATAAGTATTGTACGATCAAATTTATTGATCGTTAGAGAGAAAAGGATCAATCCTTAGTGCACCACCTTAGTAAGGCCATCTCCAACGTGAACCCTTGAACCGCCCACATCCGTTCGGACCATGGTCTGGACGTGTTTGCCATCCAGCGCGGTTCTATATTCGTCCGCTGGCCGGTTCGGACGCCCTTTTCCCTGCAAACCGGAGGAGGCTTTGCGGGCATCCGGACCAATGCCATGCACGCGTCCGACAACCCTGGCCCACCAAAAATCCTCTCCCGCGCTTTCTTTCCAACGTTTGCACTGCTTCCCGCGCCGCATTCATGCCAGCCCAGAGCCGCAGCTATCGGCATTGATGCCGCGTGATGTGACCGGATGGGAGGGCGACACTGACCGACACGACCAGACGGGCGTCGCCACTACAATGCAGACGCATCATTCCGAGAACCTACTCTGGCTGCTACGCTGCACTGAAGCAGGCTGACCGTCCGTTCGCCTGGCCTGGCCGCGCCTATATAACCGGTGCTCCGGCGAACACACATCCACACCTCCGCGCTCTGCCCTGTTTCTCCCAACTCCTCCTCCTCTCCGAACTCTTCATTCTCCGGCGATGCTCAAGTCATGGTTCTCCTCGGCGGCAGGCGGCGGCGGCGGTAGTGGATTTTCGTCCGGTTCTTGGCTCCGCCGCCCTCGCTCTCCGGGCCTCTCGGGCTCCACAGCCGCCAGCTCCTTCGGCAAGGAGGAGATCGCCATCTCCTCCATCCATGAGGAGGACCAGGCACAGCTGCAGCAGCAGCCATGCCTCCTCTCGGAGACCGCACTGACGAACGAGGAGTTTGTCTGTCAGATGGAGATTATGGTGGAGAGATTGCTCCGAGAGCGTGGTCCGGCGCCGCCCTAGCCGCTGCGTGCCGTGAAGGATGAGCCGCATTCCCCGCCAAGCTACCACGTTAATCAGGAGTCGACGTCACCTCTCCACCACATGAAGGAGGATCCGGCATCCCCCTCCCTCTACCCCCGCAACCGCGGCGGCCAAATCGGGCACCGCGTGAAGGAGGAGCTGGCGTTGCCGCCGCCGCATAGCAGGTACGCCCGGATTGATGGTGTCGGATCTAAAACCCGCAGACCTCGGGGTAGGGGATCCCGAGCTGTGGATCTCGGATCTATGGGTAACAGGGGACGAAGGAGACAGTATTTACCCAGGTTCGGGCCCTCTCGAAGAGGTAATACCCTACGTCCTGCTTTGATTGTATTGATGATGATGTATCGAGTACAAACTTGATCTACCTCGAGATCGTAAGTTGTGATCTAACCCTAAGGCTAGGTGGTTGTAATTATGACTGTGGTCTCTACGGACTAAACCCCTCAGCTTATATAGATGCTGGGGGTACCTAGGGTTACACATGGTCGGTTGCCCATCTAGGGATACATACGCCGGCGGCCGAAGCTGTCCTTGGAGTACACGGGAAGTCTTTGGCAGAGTCCATCTTGATCATGCCAAACTGCGAGGCTTCCGGAGTCCTTCCTTGTAAGAGCGGTGGGCCGTGGGTTCGGCCCATGGACTGTAGGCCAACTAGGTTTGTACCTCCTAGTCCAGGACACCATCAGTAGCCCCCAAACTGGTCTTCTACGCCAAGGTCGACGATGTTCTTCGGTCATGTGACTTCGGCCTTGGGGTCTTCGGCTTGACATACGAGTTCCCATTAATAATTTAAGTTCGGCTTTGGAGTCTTCGGCTTGACAGGCTTCGCTTTTGTTAAAATAACTTCCCCTCGATCGTCGCGCCATTGGCCAGATGATACGTCTCCGTCGTATCTACTTTTCCAAACACTTTTGCTCTTGTTTTGGACTCTAATTTGCATGATTTGAATGAAACTAACCCGGACTGACGTTGTTTTCAGCAGAACTACCATGGTGTTGTTTTTGTGCAGAAATAAAAGTTCTCAGAATTGGACGAAACTTTATGGAGATTTTTTATGGAATAAATAAAAAATACTGGAACAAAGATCCACTGGAGGGGGGGGGGGGCACCAGTTGCCCACGAGGCAACAGGGCGCGCCTTGATGCCTTGTGGGGCCCACGAGGCTCCTTCTGACCTAATTCCAGCACTATAAATTCCGTGTCCCCGAGAAAAAAATAGAAGAAGAAGTTTCATCGCGTTTTACGATATGGAACCGCCGACACCTCTTGTTCTTCACCGGGAGGGCTGATCTGGAGTCCATTCGGGGCTCCGGAGAGAGGGATTCGTCGCCATCGTCATCATCAACCATCCTCCATCAACAATTCCATGATGCTCACCGCCGGGAGTGAGTAATTCCTTCGTAGGCTTGTTGGATGGCGATGGGTTGGTGTGATGCCCCCGACTCAATCGTGCACTAATCATACACGCAAATGCGCACGATCAAGATCAGAGACTCACGGGAAGATATCACAACACAACTCTAGACACAAAATAAAATAATACAAGCTTTATATTACAAGCCAGGAGCCTCGAGGGCTCGAATACATAAGCTCGATTACACAAGAGTCAGCAGAAGCATTAGTATCTGAGTACAGACATAATTAGACAAAGGCTGCCTTAAGAAGGCTGAGCAAAACAACGACATCTAGATCGAAAAGGCGCAGGCCTCCTGCCTGGGAGCCTCCGAAACTACTCCTGGTTGTCGGTCTCCACGTAGTAGTAGGCTCCGTCGGTGTAGTAGTAGTCGTCGGTGGGATCGGCTGGCTCCGGGGCTCCGTCATCTGATCGTAATAATCGGGTAATGGTAAAAAGAGGTAGCAAAGCAACCGTGAGTACTCATCCAAAGTACTCGCAAGACTTACATCAAAACTATGCTAGATATGCATCGGTATCAAAAGAGGGGGCTGTATCTGTGGACTGGACTGCAGAAATGCCAGAATAGAGGGGGAAGGCCTAGCCTATCGAAGACTAGCATCTTCCAGCATCTTGCAGCATTAGAAGAGTGCAGATTAGCATATTATAAAGTAATAAGTAAGTAGTAGCAACGCCCAGAGATCCTTCCTCGACTCCCTGTGAGAAAGCGATCCCGGAGCCCACATATTATTAAGCATCACAAGTATCCAGTTCTAGTTGTAGTAGATCGGGATACTCTCTGAGCATCCGTTACCGTAGAGACGGCTATTAGAATAGATATACTTCCCTGCAGGGGTGCACCAACTTACCCAACATGCTCGATTAACTCTGGCCGGACACACTTACTCAGGTCATGCCCGACCTCGGCTGATCGACACGCCGTAGCCCTACCAAGGCTCAGTAGAGAGGCCAGCACGCCGGTCTAAATCATAAACGCTCAGTGGTCTTGGGCCCATCGCCCTTTGCACTCCTGCGCGTTGCGTGGGCGGCCGGGACCAGACCTAGCCCCTGTATACACACGCAGGCTGTCGTGGTCCACCCGGGCGCGCACCGCTCAGTTGCTGACGTCTGAAGAGCTTCGGCTGAAACATACGACACCGAGTGCCCATACTATTCCCGCATGGTGGTTAGTGCGAAAAGGCCAGAGGCCTACTCAGATCACATATCCAAACCCGTTAGTGTGTTGGGAGCTCGCGGTGACAATCAGTGATCCTGTCGCCCCGTCTCGAGGACTTACGGCAAGGGCCAGGCCCATCCCTCTCCTGGGGCGGTCTGCCTGCCCGGCCGTGCCTCGTAATTATCTCGCGAGTACCCTCACGGTCATCCCGACTTCAGTAACTCTCACGGGTACCCCTCGGGGTCGACCCGACTTCAGCAAGGGGCTGAGGTAAAGTCAGGGGTATCCATGTGTCCGTAACATCAAGGGGGAAATCTGAGGAATCACCCTCGATGGATTCCCACTTGATGTATCCGTCAAGGTGAACTTAGAGGAATCACCCTCGATGGGTTCACGCTTGAGGGGTTGCACGACAGAGGCATCATCGGAGGTGGTGAGAAAGGAATCACCCTCGGTAACCCACAACCGACTGGCTATGCTATAGAGATATCATCAGGAGTGAGGTAGGAGGTATCACCCTCGGCACTCGATAGTAGCTCTGCAGAGTCGTACAACTAAGGGGGTGTGCGGTGATGTGTCGGTCTCTGCACGTCGATCACACTGATCGAGCATCCGGAAGCAAAGCATGGCAACACAGACAAGGGTGCGGGGCCACTGATGGATCACTAACCAACCTATACTAAGCATTTTAGGATAGCAGGTAAGGTATCAATAGCAGTTACAAAAACAGGATATGCATCAGAATAGGACATATCGGACAACAGTAGCAAATTCTACTGCAAGCAGGGGAGAGAAAGAAATGCGCGATATTGAAATGATCAAGGGGGTTTGCTTGCCTGGAAGCTCTGCGGTGAAAGAGGGGTTGTCGACCATGTAGTCGTACTCGGGGGCAGCATCGGTCTCGGGGTCTATCAGAGAGAAGAGGGGGAAGAAACAATAAATACAAAGCAAACAAATGCAACACAATGAAAGACATGGCAATATGTTGTGCTAGGGGTGACCTAACGTAGTGCTACATGTTACAGACGGAGCGGGAAAATATCTGGGAATATTTTCCCGGCTTTAGACAGTTATCGGACAGATGATCCGGAGGGGAAGGTTCCATGTTTGCAGTGTTGGAGGCATGTGACAGGTATGTGGGTGGTATATTCAGATTTGTCTTATTTTTCTGATCGTTTTTCATATATAAATTATTTTCATCACAATTACGGATTATTTTATATGATTTTTTAAAGTTTTAATCATTTTCTGGAATTTCTAGAATTATTTTAATTATTAAATTCGAATTATCCAGAAGAGTAAAATGCTACGGGTACCCAGAATTGTACCCAGCTGACCAACAGAGAGGCTGACCAGTGGGCCCAGTTGACTGGGTCAACTCCCAGTCAGCAGAGGCTGACATGTGGGCCAGCTGCCTAGTCAGCAGCCTGACTGCGTCAGCCTTATCCACTGGAATAGTGGCTGGCCCCACCTGTCATTGTCACAGGGGCTAATCCGAGTTTAATTTAGTCAAACAGAGTTAATTAGGGGTGGGCCCCGGGTGTCAGTGACTATTTAATTTAACTAATTTTAGTTATTACTTAATTAAACTAATTAATGGCGGGGGCCCACAGGTCAGTGACTGGAGCTGCCCAGTCAGCATGTTGACTGGGTCAACCCAGTCAACGGGGCCCGTGGGACCCACTGGCAGCGACCCAGGGGTGGGCCCTAGGCCGGCCACGTCAGCGGCGCCGGCGTTTAAACACCGACGACCTCAAAATGCGGCGGAGGCTCACGGGACCTCGCCGGAAATCGCCTACAGGCGACCATTTTGCGCGGGGTTGGTCGCGTTCGAACGAGCGTTCAACGCTGCGTCGAATGGCACCGGTGGCGTCGCCGGAGGAGGTCTAGATCGACGGCGGCGACCAGCGAAGGCGGCGGCCGGAATCAGGCGTGGTCGGTTACGATGCTAGGTGGCACGGGAGAGAGCGTGTGTGCGTGCGTTGGGCTCCTGGGAGCTCCAGGAGCTCGGTAGTGAGCTGTGGCTGCGTGGACCACGACGGCGACCTCGACCGCGGCGGCAGGTACGGCCATGGTGGTGAGGCGAGCTACAGGCGCGGAAAGGAGGGGGAACCAGAGGGGTTTTCGAGCGGGAGCTCACCGCGGAGGCGCACGAAGGCCCGGTGAGTGAACGGGAGCGCAGACGGAGCCGGAATCGAGGGAGCTCGCTAGCGACCGTAGAGGAAGAAGACGGCGCCGATCTGCCGATGCAGGGGCGCCGAGCTCGAGGTGGTGGACGTAGACGAAGTAGAGGAGCACGGCGAAGCTCGTGGACATGCTGGCGAGGAGCGGGGAGGACGGTGGCCGCGGCTACGGCACGGCCATGGCGACGACGGCGCTCGGGTGAGGAGGAGAGCGAGAGAGAGAACGTGTGGGAGGAGGAGATGAGGACGGGGGACGGTCCCGAGGCACCGACGCGGCGTTCTTATCCCCTCCCGGCGCTATAGCGGCGCGAGGAGGCGAGCGGGTTCGGCAGCAATGGCGCCCGGCGCCGGTCGCGGGCGCGCGTGGCTGACACGGGGAGGAGAGAGGAGGGAGACGACCGTGATGGGCTGGGCCGCACTGTGGACTTAGAGCCCATAGGCACAGTAACGTTTGGGCCTTTTTCAATTTCTTTTATCTGTTTTCTTTTCCAGTCAGTGTTTTGCCTTTTCTTTAGACACTATTTGATTTTTGTAAAATATGCAACTTGTCACATAATATACATTGCATTATTTGGCACTGCCACAAAAGTTTGGAAAAAGTTTGAATTGATTTGAATTTTTCATAAAGGGAAAAGCATTTAAAAATGTTGTTTTGGTACTGTTTTAAAAAGCTATAGCCCATTTTAGCAAATAGGTGATGTTGTTTTCCTGAACGAATAGTTGTTATGGAATATTTGCTAAATGATGAACTATTTTGCAGCAACTTTTGTGCAACTTCAAATTTCACTTGCAATTTGCATTGATTTCAGTGGTGGAATTTGAAATGAGATATGAATCCAAAGTGATCAAGCATTGCAAACCAAAGTGATTAAGCATAATCATGAGGATCACTGTAGCTCATTACATAGGGGTGTTACAATTCTCCTCCTCTAAAAGAAATTCTCGTCCCGAGAATTCAGGAGGTAGAAGGAAAGAGATCGGGATATTCCTCGCGAAGACGATCCTCGCATTCCCAAGTGGCTTCATCTTCAGTGTGATTCGACCACTGCACTTTAAGGAACTTGGTTGTCTTCTGACGGGTTCGACGTTCAGCTTGATCAAGAATGCGGATCGGATGCTCTTTATAAGAGAGATCATCTTGCAATTCGAGCATTTCATGATCCACTACACGGTGTGGATCCTTGAAGCATCGACTAAGTTGCGACACATGGAAGACATCGTGGATGTGAGAGAACTGCGGTGGCAACTCCAATTTATAAGCCACCCATCCACGTCTGGCGAGGATGCGGAAGGGACCAATGTAGCGAGGAGCTAACTTGCCCTTGATTCCAAAACGATGAGTGCCCTTCAAAGGAGTGACACGCAAATAAGCTTGCTCACCAGGTTGATAGGTCGATCCCCAATGTTTACGATCATAATTGCTCTTCTGGCGGGACTGGGCTGCCTTGAGATTTTCCCGGACAATACGGACTTGCTCTTCAGCTTGTTGGATAATATCCGGACCAATGAGTGGCCGTTCCCCAGTTTCTGACCAATTCAGAGGGGTTCGGCAGTTACGTCCATATAACACCTCGAAGGGTGCCATCTTCAAGCTAGCTTGATAGCTGTTGTTGTACGAGAATTCAGTATACGGGAGAGATTCTTCCCACTTCTTGCCAAATGAAATGACACAAGCACATAGCATATCTTCAAGAACTTGATTAAAAAGTTCAACTTGGCCTTGGGACTGGGGTGATAAGCGGTGCTCCAGGTTATATGAGTTCCCATAACTTCTTGGAAACTTTCCCAGAACTTTGAGGTGAAAAGGCTGCCACGGTCTGAACTCATCTCCTTCGGAATACCGTGGAGTGTCACAATTCTGGAGATATACAAATCTGCTAACTGACTTGCAGTGATCGTCACCTTGACTGGCAGGAAATGTGCAACTTTGGAGAATTGATCAACGACGACAAGAATAGCATCGTGACCTTTCTTTGATTTGGGTAGGCCAGTGATGAGATCCATTTGAACCTTGTCCCATTTCCTCATAGGGATAGGAAGCGGTTGCAGAAGTCCAGCAGGCTTCTGATGTTCTGCCTTGACGCGACGACAAACGTCACATGCAGCAACATAGCGAGCAATGTCTTGCTTCATTTTAGACCACCAGTACCTTTGACGGATGTCGTGATACATCTTGGTACTACCCGGATGAATAGACAGCGGTGTATCATGTGCCTCCATAACTTTGTCTGTCATAAGCTCGAACCGAGGTACCACAAGGCGATCTCTGAAGTACAAGGTTCCATCTTCAGCAAGCGAGAAATCTCTGGCTTTCTCAAAAGCAAGATCCCGTTTCATCTGATCAACTTCAGCGTCTTTTGCTTGCGCAGACTTGATAGCTTACTCGAGAGTGGGTTCCAAAACAAGGGTATTGAGAAAACCCTGTGGAACAATGTGAAGGTTCAACTTGCGAAGTTCTTCATGAAGAAGGGGTTGAGCTTGCTGAACCATGAGATTGTTGCAATAAGACTTGTGGCTCAAAGCATCGGCCATAACATTAGCCTTACCAGGGGTATATGTAATACCACAGTCATAGTCTATAATTGTTTCAATACATCTCTGTTGATGGAGATTCAGATCTGGCTGAGTAAACAGATACTTCAGACTTTGATGATCCGTGTAGATCTCGCAACGATTACCGAGAAGGTAATGTTGCCAAAACTTCAATGCATAAATAACTGCAGCAAGTTTGAGATCATGAACTGGGTAGTTCTCTTCATGAGGACGCAACTCTCGTGAGGCATAAGCAATCACGTTGCGCTCTTGCATTAGGACACAACCTAATCCTTGACGGGATGCGTCACAATAAATCACGAAGTCCTTGCGAGAATCCGGAGGAGCAAGCACTGGTGCAGATGTCAGCTTGTCCTTGAGTGTTTGGAAAATTTCCTGACATTTTTCTGTCCACTCAAACTTAACGCCCTTGTGAAGCAGATCAGTCAGAGGCTTGGCAATCTTGGAAAAGTTCTCGACAAAACGGCGGCAATAGCTTGCGAGTCCGAGAAAACTCCTGACTTGCTTGACATTTCTTGGGGGAGTCCAGTCAAGAATAGCCTAAACTCATTCTGGATTAACGGCAATACCATCCTTGGAAATCACATGACCAAGGTAGGTCACTTCGGACAACCAGAATTCACACTTGGAGTATTTGGCATATAGTTGATGCTCTCGAAGCTTTTCCAGAACAAGACGAAGATGTTCAGCATGTTCTTCCTTATTCTTAGAATATACCAGGATATCATCCAGATAAACCACGACGAACTTGTCGAGGTAATCCATGAAGATATAATTCATCAATCGGGAGAACGTAGCTGGAGCATTGGTTAACCCAAAGGACATGACGGTGTACTCGTATGAACCATAACGAGTAACGAATGCGGTCTTGGGAATATCCTCTTCACGAACTTGGATCTGGTGGTAACCCAACCTCAGATCGAGTTTAGAGAATACGGAGGAACCAGCAAGTTGATCATACAGATCGTTGATTCTGGGAAGCGGATACCTGTTCTGAATTGTTGCCTGGTTAATGGCCCGGTAATCTTGGACTAACCGGTTCGTACCATCTTTCTTCTTGACAAAGAAAGAAGGTGCTCCTCAAGCAGAGAACTTGGACGAATGAAACCCTTGCGAAGTGATTTGTCGATTTCCTCCTTAAGTTCAAGGAGTTCATGCGGTGGCATCTTGTAAGGACGCTTCGCAATAGGAGTAGTGTCTGGTTTCAAGTCGGTAACAAATTCGACAGCTCTAACCGGGGGTACTCCTGGAAGTTCTTCCGGGAAAATGTCTTGAAAGTCATGAACTACTGGAATGTTTTCGATCCCCTCAAGAGGAGAAGCGTTCAACGCATTCAGGGAGTAAATCTGAGCTTCGGCATTTTGAATTAGATGAGCATGGTAGTTTACTATCTCATCCGAGGGGTGCAGGAGTTGTACGACTTTAGTGGCACACTCGATTGAGGCGGTATGAGCCTTCAACCAATCCATACCCAGAATGAGGTCAATTTTGGAAGACTTCAAAATAATGGGAGAAGCATGGAACTCTAACCCTTCAATTTCAACAGTAACATTGGGGCTGAACAGGGAGGTTCGACATTGGCCCGCAGGAGTGTTAACCACTAGCGAATGGTGCAGCTCCTCACACTTAATGTCATGCATGCATGCAAAAGTTTCTGATATGAAAGAATGCGATGCTCCTGAATCAAATAAAACAAAAGCTGGTACTGAATTAACAAGAAGAGTACCCATCACAGTAGCTGGTTGGTCTTGAGCTTCATTCAAATCAACATGGTATGCTTGACCACGACCATAAGAAGGCCTGGTATTGTTGTTGCGGAGCTGATTGTTACCACGACCATTACCACGGCCAGCAAATGGAAGTGCCAACTGATTCTGATTCTGACAGCAGTCTTTGGCACGATGACCTGGACGTCCACACGTGAAGCACAGACCGTCATTGGGACGGGGAGCAGGAGCTTGAGGTCTTGGCTGCCTCGGTGGAGGAAGAGGTAGACGAGGTGCAACATAAGACGACCTTGGAGCAGGTGCAGTTAGATGGTACATGCTGTGAGGAATCCAAATACGGCGCTTCTGCGAAGATGAGCCCGAAGATGGGCCCGCGTCACGTGTGCGCTTGAGAGCGTCCTTGTGATCCTTCAGACCAGTCTCGACCTGAATGGCCTTATTCACCAGGGTGGCGAAGTCAGCGAAGTCTTGGACAAGGAGTGCTAGCTTGATATCGGGGTTGAGCCCTTCACGGAACTTCTCCTATCTGTGAGCATCAGTAGCTATATCTTCTTCAGCATAGCGGGATAATTCAAGAAACTCCCACTGATAGACTTCCACAGTCTTGCTGCCCTGAGTGAGGTTGCGGAACTCACGTTTCTTCCGGTCCATGACTCCCTGGGGAATGTAGCGGGCATGGAAAGTAGCCTGGAACTCCAGCCAAGTAATGATTGTTCCAACAGGCAGTGTGCATCTGTGGCTGTCCCACCATCAAGCAGCGGGTCCCTTCAGAAAGTAGGATGCAAAGGTGACATAGATGGTAGGGGCAACATTAGCTGACCCCATCTCGTATGTGAAGTCACAGAGCTAGTCATCAGCGTCAAGCGGCTGTACCGAGTTGCAAAAGATAGTCGGGTTGAGGCGCATGAAATCTTGCAAGGTTATTGGGGCTGGCTGCTGGTTAGCATTTGGATGAGGAAACTGATCCATAATCCCATGCATGAATTGACGGTTCAGCTCAAACTGTTGCATCATTCCAGCCATATAGTGGGGCGGTGGTGGATTATTGGCACCACGGCCACGACCTGCGGGTCTAACCATCCTGCTAAAAATTAATAGGGGGTAGTTTAGCAACGAACAATTGCAGATGTATAGAATCAACCATGAAGTAACACGCACAACAAAGGAAGTGCAATAGATACAACACAGTAGTCAACATGACATACATAACCATACATAGAGTCGGTTACAAACCAGCGTTACAAGAACGGAAAGGGAAGCTAGACATACTAGGCGGCACGCAGGCTCGCGGTGGAGGGATACAACAACGGGACATAGCGATAGCTACATCAACGTCGGAGAAAACCACTGAAGCCAGGCAACTACAAGTGACGACGCAGGGTACCCTCGACACAAGGATCCTACGCTCCATGAACACTTTGGTGCAGAACCTGGTCCCGAACTGGAAAAAGAGGACCACGTGGAGGAGTACAACCTCCAACAGCAGGCCACTCAAGACCTGGTGGCATCTCTGTCCTGCGCGGGTAAAGGATGTACTCAGGATGCATCCCTGCACGGACTGCTGGCAGCAACTGTGTCAGAGCATCGTAAAGACGAGCACGAGTGGCGTACAACTCGACAGCAAGAGCTCGGGCAATGCGATCCAGAGCCTCAGTGTATTGGACCAAAACCTGCGGGTCATAACAACGTCGCACGTAAGGGGTACAGACAGCAGTGTAGTATCCACTCTCATCCCCAGCGGGGGCATACGGGATGTAGCGGAACCCAGACTCATCCAAGTGAGGGTGCTCTCCACGGAGATGAGCAATAGCAGCATAGGCAGCATCATGGACTGTCATGTCAACAGTCACTCCAATACCATGAAAGGTGTGCATCTCAGTGATGGAGTTATTCTGCCGATCGAAGATTCGAACCACAGCGTGGTTCTACTCCTAGTTGAACTCGCGGTAGTCCTCGTAAACAGTGTACTCGGGGTACCAGCGATATCCCAGCCTGGTCAAGAGGTCGACCAGAATAGCAGGGAACCCAGTCGCATCAACAACCATAGTCTGGCGTACGAGCTGTCTTGCGAGACGCATCTGAAACAAGGGAGTGTAAGATGTCAAAGACAGTGTGAGAAGCATATGATAACATTGAAAGGAATGGTTGCAGATAATCCAGCTCTCCGGGTTGATGTGATCACGAGAACCTAGAGTTAGAGTTAGCAAAATATTTAACCCGAATAGAAGAGAGATCAGAATCCCAGAGTAAAGAAGAGGAATAAAAGATCCTAATCCCATCCATTGGTGGCGTGGGCCCGTAACCCACACAACCATTTTAGTAAAATAGTTTTTCAAAGACTAGACTCAACTTCGGCCAAGGAGTTGGAAAGGGGCTTCCTACAGGCAGTCGGCTCTGATACCAACTTGTGACGCCCCCGACTCAATCGTGCACTAATCATACACGCAAATGCGCACGATCAAGATCAAAGACTCATGGGAAGATATCACAACACAACTCTAGACACAAAATAAAATAATACAAGCTTTATATTACAAGCCAGGGGCCTCAAGGGCTCGAATACATAAGCTCAATTACACAAGAGTCAGCGGAAGCATTAGTATCTGAGTACAGACATAATTAGACAGAGGTTGCCTTAAGAAGGCTGAGCAAAACAACGACATCTAGATCGAAAAGGCGCAGGCCTCCTGCCTGGGAGCCTCCAAAACTACTCCTGGTCGTCGGTCTCCACGTAGTAGTAGGCTCCGTCGATGTAGTAGTAGTCGTCGGCGGGGTCGGCTGGCTCCGGGGCTCCGTCATCTGATCGCAACAATCGGGTATGGGGGAAAAGAGGTAGCAAAGCAACCGTGAGTACTCATCCAAAGTACTCGCAAGACTTACATCAGAACTATACTAGATATGCATCGGTATCAAAAGAGGGGGCTGTATCAATGGACTGGACTGCAGAAATGCCAGAATAGAGGGGAAAGCCTAGCCTATCGAAGACTAGCATCTTGCAACATTAGAAGAGTGCAGATTAGCATATTATAAAGTAATAAGTAAGTAGTAGCAATGCCCAGAGATCCTTCCTCGACTCCCTGTGAGAAAGCGATCCCGGAGCCCACATATTATTAAGCATCACAAGTATCCAGTTCTAGTTGTAGTAGATCGGGATACTCTCTGAGCGTCCGTTACCGTAGACACGACTATTAGAATAGATATACTTCCCTGCAGGGGTGCACCAACTTACCCAACATGCTCGATTAACTCTGGCCGGACACACTTACTCGGGTCATGCCCGGCCTCGGCTGATCGACACGCCGTAGCCCTACCAAGGCTCAGCAGAGAGGCCAGCACGCCGGTCTAAATCCTAAGCGCTCAGTGGTCTTGGGCCCATCGCCCTTTGCACTCCTGCGCGTTGCGTGGGCGGCCGGGACCAGACCTAGCCCCTGTATACACACGCGGGCTGTCGCGGTCCACCCGGGCGCGCGCCGCTCAGTTGCTAACGTCTGAAGAGCTTCGGCTGAAACATACGACGCCGAGTGCCCATACTATTCCCGCGTGGTGGTTAGTGCGAAAAGGCCAGAGGCCTACTCAGATCACATATCCAAACCCGTTAGTGTGTTGGGAGCTCGCGGTGACAATCAGTGATCCTGTCACCCCGTCTTGAGGACTTACAGCAAGGGCCAGGCCCATCCCTCTCCTGGGGCAGTCTGCCTGCCCGGCTGTGCCTCGTAATTATCTCACGGGTACCCTCACGGTCATCCCGAATTCAGTAACTCTCGCGGGTACCCCTCGGGGTCGACCCAACTTCAACAAGGGGCTGAGGTAAAGTCAGGGGTATCCGTGTGTCCGTAACATCAAGGGGGAAATCCGAGGAATCACCCTTGATGGATTCCCACTCGATGTATCCGTCAAGGTGAACTTAGAGGAATCACCCTCGGTGGGTTCACGCTTGAGGGGTTGCACGACAGAGGCATCATCGGAGGTGGTGAAATAGGAATCACCCTCGGTAACCCACAACCGACTTGCTACGCTATAGAGATATCATCAAGAGTGAGGTAGGAGGTATCACCCTCGGCACTCGATAGTAGCTCTGCAGAGTCGTACAACTAAGGGGGTGTGCGGTGATGTGTCGGTCTCTGCACGTCGATCACACTGATCGAGCATCCGGAAGCAAAGCATGGAAACACGGACAAGGGTGCAGGGCCACTGATGGATCACTAACCAACCTATACTAAGCATTTTAGGATAGCAGGTAAGGTATCAATAGCAGTTACAAAAATAGGCTATGCATCAGAATAAGAGATATCGGACAACAGTAGCAAATTCTACTGCAAGCAGGGGAGAGAAAGAAATGCACGATATTGAAATGATCAAGGGGGTTTGCTTGCCTGGAAGATCTGCGGTGAAAGAGGGGTCGTCGACGATGTAGTTGTACTCGGGGGCAGCGTCGGTCTCGGGGTCTACCATTGAGAAGAGGGGGAAGAAACAGTAAATAAAAAGCAAACAAATGCAACGCAATGAAAGACATGGCAATATGTTGTGCTAGGGGTGACATAACGCAGTGCTACACATTACAGACGGAGCGGGAAAATATCTGGGAATATTTTCCCGGCTTTAGGCAGTTATCAGACAGATGATTCGGAGGGGAAGGTTCCATGTTTGCAGTGTTGGAGGCATGTGACAGGTATGTGGGTAGCATATTCGGAATTGTCTTATTTTTCTGATCGTTTTTCATATATAAATTACTTTCATCCGAGTTACGGATTATTTTATATGATTTTTCAAAGTTTTAATCATTTTCTAGAATTTCTGGAATTATTTTAATTATTAAATTCGAATTATCCAGAACAGTAAAATGCTACGGGTAACCAGAACTGTACCCAGTTGACCAGCAGAGAGGCTGACCAGTGGGCCCAGTTGACTGGGTCAAGTCCCAGTCAGCAGAGGCTGACATGTGGGCCAGCTGCCCAGTCAGCAGGCTGACTGCGTCAGCCTTATCCACTGGAATAGTGGCTGGTCCCACCTGTAAGTGTCACAGGGGCTAATCTGAGTTTAATTTAATTTAACGGAGTTAATTAGGGGTGGGCCCCGGGTGTGAGTGACTATTTAATTTAACTGATTTTAGTTATTACTTAATTAAACTAATTAATGGCAAGGGCCCACATGTCAGTGACTGGAGCTGCCCAGTCAGCATGTTGATTGGGTCAACCCAGTCAACGGGGCCTGTGGGACCCACTAGCAGCGACCCAGGGGTGGGCCCCAGGCCGGCCACGTCAGTGGCGCCGGCGTTTAAACGCCGGTGACCTCAAAATTCGGCGGAGGCGCACGGGACTTCGCCGAAAATCGCCTACGGGTGACCATTTTGCGTGGGGTTGGTCGCGTTCGAACGAGCGTTCAACGTGCGTCGAATGGCACCGGTGGCGTCGCCGGAGGAGGTCTACATCGACGGCGGCGACCAGCGAAGGTGGCGGCCGGAATCGAGCGTGGTCGGTTATGACACTAGGGGCATGGGAGAGAGCGTGTGTGCGTGCGTTGGGCTCCTGGTAGCTCCAGGAGCTCGGTAGCGAGCTTGGACGCGAGCTGTGGCTGCGGGGACCACGACGGCGAGCTCGACCGCGGCGGCGGGTACGGCCATGGCGGCAAGGCAAGCAACAGGGTTAGAAAGGAGGGGGAACCAGAGAGGTTTTCGAGCAGGAGCTCTTCGCGGAGGCACACGAAGGCCCGGTGAGTGAACGGGAGCGCAGTCGAGCCGGAATCGAGGGAGCTCGCCGGCGACCGTAGAAGAAGAATACGGCGCCGATCTGCCGATGCAGGGGTGCCGAGCTCGAGGTGGTGGACGTAGACGTAGTAGAGGAGCACGGCGGAGCTCGTGGACGTGCTGGCGAGGCGTGGGGAGGACGGTGGCCGCGGCTACGGCACGGCCATGGCGACGATGGCGCTCGGGTGAGGAGAGCGAGAGAGAGCGCGTGGGAGGAGGAGATGAGGACGGGGGACGGTCCCGAGGCGCCGATGCGGCGTTCTTATCCCCTCTCGACACTGTAGCGTTGCGAGGAGGCGAGCGGGTTCGGCGGCGATGGCGCCCGGCGCCGGTCACGGGCGCGCGCGGCTGACACGGGGAGGAGAGAGGAGGGAGACGGCCGTGATGGGCTAGGCCGCACTGTGGACTTAGAGCCAATAGGCACAGTAACGTTTAGGCCTTTTTCAATTTCTTTTATCTATTTTCTTTTCCAGTCAGTGTTTTGTCTTTTCTTTAACCACTATTTGATTTTTGTAAAATATGCAACTTGTCACATAATTTACATTGCATTATTTGGCGCTGCCACAAAAAGTTTGGGAAAAGTTTGAATTGATTTGAATTTTTCATAAATGGAAAAACATTTAAAAATGTTGTTTTGGCACTATTTTAAAAGCTATAGCCCATTTTAGCAAATAGGTGATGTTGTTTTCCTGAACAAATAATTGTTATGGAATATTTGCTTAATTATGAACTATTTTGCAGCAACTTTTGTGCAACTTCAAATTTCACTTGCAATTTGAATTGATTTAAGTGGTGGAATTTGAAATGAGATATGAATCCAAAGTGATCAAGCATTTAAAACCAAAGTGATTAAGCATTATCATGAGGATCACTGTAGCTCATTACATAGGGGTGTTATAGTTGGATGAGATTTATCATGTAATCGAGTCAATTTGTTAGGGCTTGATCCCTAGTATCCACTATGTTCTGAGATTGATGTTGCTATGACTTTGCTATGCTTAATGCTTGTCACTAGGGCTCGAGTGCCATGATTTCAGATCTGAACCCTCTATGTTTTTATGAATATATTTGAGTTCTTGATCCTATCTGCTAGTTATATGCACTTGTTATTGTTCTGATCCATAGACCCCAAAGTAACAATAGTTGGGATACTCTTCGGGGATGATTGTAATTCGAGGAGTTCATGTATTCACCATGTGTTAATGCTTTGTTCCAGTTCTCTATTAAAAGGAGGCCTTAATATCCCTTAGTTTTCTTATGGGCCCCGCTGCCACGGGAGGGTAGGACAAAAGATGTCATGCAAGTTCTTATTATAAGCACGTATGACTATATACGGAATACATGCCTACATTATATTGATGAATTGGAGCTATTGTGTATTGCTCTAGGTTGTGACTATTATATGATGAATGTCATCCAACACAATTATCCATCATTGATCCAATGCCTACGCTTTTCGCATATTGATCTTTGCTAAGTTACTACCGTTGCTACTGCTGTTACAATCACTACAAAACTGTTACTGTTACTGTTTCCGTTACTATTGTTACTGTTACTACTTCTATCAAACTATCATATTACTGTGCTACTAAACACTTTTCTACATATATTTAGTTCTCCAGGTGTGGTTGAATTGACAACTCAACTGCTAATACTCATAAATATTCTTTGGCTCCCCTTGTGTCGAATCAATAAATTTGGGTGAAATACTACCCTCGAAGACTGTCGTGATCCCCTATACTTGTGGGTTATCAAGACCTTTTTCTGGCGCCGTTGCCGGGGAGCATAGCTCTATTTGTTAAGTCACTTGGGAATTATATCTGTTGACCATTATGAAGAATCTAAAAGACGCTAAGACCAAGATCGTACCCTCTAAGACGAGGGGAGGTAAGGAACTGCCATCACACTCTGCACTTGATTCACCTTCTGTTTTGAGTAAGCTTGTGACACCGCCACCTGTTATTCATTCTGATATGTCGCAAGTAATTGAGGATACTACTTCTTGTATAAATGAAACTTGTGACGATGCTAGTACTCTGCTTGATAATACTGTGCCACTAGGTGAATTTCTTGATGAACAAATTGCTAAAGCTAAAGAAATTGAGAATGCTGAAATTGATGAAAATAATGATTCACCTATTATGCCTAGCTCTCCCACTAGAGTTGAAATGCCTAAGATACCTAATGGTTATGTTATAGATGGAGAGATAGCTAGGGAAATTCTTGCTTGTAATGATAGAGATGATGTTAGAAAATTATTAAGCTAAAAGAAAAGTCTATGATGGAGAGAATGAAATATGATCCCAAGTTTGCTACCTCTCCTATCTTTGTTACCGATAAGGATTGTGAATTCTCTGTCGATCCTGAGTTAATTACTTTGGTTGAATCTGATCCTTTTCATGGTTATGAAACTGAAACTATTGTGGCACACCTTACTAAATTGAATGATATAGCCACCCTATCTGCTCATGAGGAAAAAATTCGTTACTACTACATTCTTAAGTTGCTTCCTTTCTCATTAAAGTGTGATGCTAAGAAATGGTTTAATACTCTTGCACCTGGTTGTGTGCGTAGTCCGCAGGATATGATATATTACTTCTCTGAAAAATATTTTCCTGCTCATAAGAAACAAGCTGCCTTACAGGAAATATTTAACTTTGTGCAAATTAAAGAAGAGAATCTCCCTCAAGCTTGGGGGGGGGGGGGGGGCTTCTCCAATTACTTAATGCTTTGCCTAATCATCCTCTTAAGAAAAATAAAATACTTGATATCTTTTATAATGGACTAACCGATGCTTTTAGGGACTACCTAGATAGTTGTGTTGGTTGTGTTTTTAGGGAACGAACTGTTGAACAGGCTGAAGAACTATTGAATAATATATTAAAGAATGCCAATGATTGGACACTTCCTGAACCACCACCCAAACCAACTCCAAAGAAGAGAGGTATACTATTCCTCAGTCCGAAAGATATGCAAGAAGCAAAGAAATCTATGAAAGAAAAAGGTATTAAGTCTGAAGATGTTAAGAATTTGCCGCCCATTGAAGAAATACATGGACTCGATACCCCGACACAGGTACTAAAGGTAAATTCTCTTTATAGATTCGATGAAGGTGATATTCCTTGCAATAAATCTGCTAGTCAATGCCTGGATGAATTTGATAATTACATTGTTAAGCAAGAACACTTTAACATGTATGTTAACAATCAATTAAAACTCAATGCTTTCATGATAGATCGTTTGAGTGATTTGATGTTTAGAATTGCTAATGATGTTAAAAGCTTAAGTAAACATTCATCCATGGTTCATACTCACTTAGAACAAATTGCCAAGTCACAAAATTATTTGCTTAATGAGATGAATAATAAAATGAATGATCATGCTGTTAGGGTAATGATTAGAGGAGGTAGAATGACTCAGGAGCCCCTGTACCCTGAATGTCATCCTAAAGAATTGAGCAAGATTCTCAGAGAAATAATATTGATGTACCTAGTTCATCTAAGAAGAAAAAGAAAAAAGAAAAATGATAGGAGTTTGCATGCTTCTAGTGAACCTGAGATAGAAAAACCTCTTGAGAATCATAACGATGTTTCTATTTCTGATGCTGAGACACAATCTGGTAATGAACACCCACCTAGTGATAATGATAATGATGTTCATGTTGATGCTCAACCAGATAATGATGTAGAAATAGAACCTGCTGTTGATCTTGATAACCCACCTCCTAAGAATAAAAGATATGATAAAAGTGATTTCATTAATAGAAAACATGGAAAAGAAAGAGAACCATGGGTTCAAAAACCCATGCCTTTTGCTACTAAGCCACCTAGAAATAAGGATGAGGAAGACTTTGAGCGCTTTGTTGAAATGCTTAGACCTGTCTTTTTGCGCACTCGCTTGACTGATATTTTGAAAATGCCTCCATATGCTAAATACATGAAAGATATTGTCACTAATAAAAGGAAGATACCTGAGGCTGAAATTTCCACCATTCTTGCAAATTATTCTTTTAAGGGTGGAGTGCCTAAGAAGTTAGGAGATCTGGGAATACCCACTATACCATGCTCCATTAAAAGAAGTTATGTCAAAACTGCTTTATGTGATTTAGGAGCCAGTGCTAGTGTTATGCCTTTCTCTTTATATAGAAGACTTGATTTGAATAAGTTGACACCTACTGAAATATCTCTGCACATGGCTGATAAATCAACTGCTATACCTATTGGAATTTGCGAGGATGTGCCCGTTGTTGTTGCAAATGTTACTATCTTAACAGACTTTGTTATACTTGATATGCCCGAGGACGACAACATGTCGATTATCCTTGGTAGACCCTTTTTGAATACTATGCTACTTGTAAACTGCGTTGGGATTTCCCCGAAGAGGAGGGGTGATGCAGCACAGTAGAGATAAGTATTTCCCTCAGTGAGAACCAAGGTATCAATCCAGTAGGAGAACCACACAGAACCTCATGAACAGCACCTACACACACAAAAGCAAATACTTGCACCCAACACGGGCAAGAGGGTTTTCAATCCCCTTGAAATCATTATTTGCAAGGATTAAATTCTGATAGTGATAGATAGATAAAATAAATTAAAAAATAAGATAAAGTAAATAAAATTGCAGCAAGGTATTTTTGGATTTTATATATGATAAAAGTAGACCCGGGGGCCATAGTTTTCACTAGAGGCTTCTCTCTCGAACGCATAGCATACGGTGGGTAAACAAATTACTGTTGGGCAATTGATAGAAAAGCGCATAGTTATGACGGCTTCATGGAAATGATCATGTATATAGGCATCACGTCCGAGACAACTAGACCGACTCCTGCCTGCATCTACTACTATTACTCCACCCATCGACCGCTATCCAACATGCATCTAGAGTATTAAGTTAATAAAAATGGAGTAACGCCTTAAGCAAGATGACATGATGTAGACAAAGTAAACCCAATCAATATGAATAAACCATGTCGTTTTATCCCTAATGGCAACAATCAAATATGTGCCTTGTCCCCTACTTTGTCACTGGGATATAGAACACCGCAAGATTGAACCCATCACAAAGCACCTCTCCCATTGCAAGATAAATCAATCTAGTTGGCCAAACCAAACGAATAGATCGGAGAGAAATACAAAGCTATAACAATCATGCATAAAAGAATTCAGAAAAGACTCAAATATTTCTCATGAATAATCTGATCATAAACCCACAATTCATCAGATCCCAACAAACACACTGCAAAAGAACATTACATCGAATAGAACTCCAAGGAGATCGAGGAGAACATTGTATTAAAGATCAAAGAGAGAGAAGAAGCCATCTAGCTACTAGCTATGGACCCATAGGTCTGTGGTAAACTACTCACACATCATCGGAGGGGCAGCAAGGTGATGAGTCCAATCTACGTGACGTTTTCATATATATATATTGTGCCTACAAGGTGGGCTTTGTGGAATTTTACCGCGTTCGTGCACTTCTTTTTGTTGATAATCTCTCAGGTAACGTCTTCTGGAGTAATATCCATTTAATGGAGGAAATCCTCGGAAATGGGAGTGGAATCACGCATTAAAGGTGATAAACACTTTCCATAAAAAGATCAAAGAAGTAGCCGTCGTCGCGCTTTCAGAGACAACTACGGCGTTCCATGCGACCGCGCGTGCTCGCATGAGCGTTCGTTTGTCATGCCGCCGCCTCTGGGAGATTGACTACTTTCACCCCATCAAAGCAGATCGAGGGGAGGACAAACAGAGACTCCAGAAACTCATCCAGAAGGCAGAACCCTAGTCGCCGGAATCCATCCGGAGGGAGGATCGTCCGGGAGAAGAAGGGGATTCTTCTCACCGCGAGATGAACGACATCATCATCCACATCTAAATCATCACCACCTTCATTGTCATCATCATCCACATCCTTATCATCTGCAACATCAAGAACCCTAGTGGATCCTTCGATGTATCGGTTGAATCATTCCCCCATGTATTCCATTACCATCACCATGATGATTGTTGTTCCTATGTGTGATTAAACCTCTAGTTCTCGGGGATATGGATGAACCTTGGTATGTGTAGGATCTGAAACATTTATCATGGATATGAAATCCTCTGTTGAATGCTTAGTTTAATAACTTCGTGAATGTTGTGAAGGGGCCCCACTCAGCATTTGTGCCTATATTGGCCACGAAGTATATCACTGTCTTTGCTTAGGTTTTGGATGTGGAGGTAATTCAAGGTGATAGTAAAAGCCTACTGCTCCCAACCTTTACAAGTGACCGAGGATTTACGGAGAACCCTTAGTGAGGCCGCGTCCACGGGGAAACCCTTAATTATCATGAGTTGTAACCCACAGGGGGAGACTATGATGGTGGCGTGCGTGGCATGAAGTCTACCACGAGTAGAATGTGTTCTGTACCAGGCTCCGCCCAGCATAAACGTCAACAGTGGCTCAAGTATCCTTTCCATGCTATTCTTATGCATAGTAGTACTAGAAACATACCAATGGGGATTCTAGACTCCCTGAGAATGCCTTTTTAATTTTGTTGTTTCACCGTTATTTACCATCCTTGTCTTTCATTTATTTTTATGTTATTTAGTTACAAGTCACCATTTTACTCAATCCTTACTTAAATCCGCCCTCACTCTGCTTCAAGTCTATAATTATCTGCAGGCACAAAGTTACATAATTCTCTACAAGGGGCAAAAGCCTGATTCCTGTGCTCCCTGTGGGATCGATACTCTTACTTCGAAAAGGCTACAACTAAACCATGTGCACTTGCAAGCTATCAAGCTTTTTCTGGCGCCGTTGCCGGGGAATTGAGCGCTTTTGGGCCTTGCCTTGAGTTTTGAATTATTTTGTGATCTAATGGTTTTTGAAGACAAAGAGCAGCCATGGTCCTTCAAGAACAAGTTTATCAGGTAGGTGCTGAGTTAGTAGCAGGACCAGCCCAAGGAGAGAACTTTATAACAATTGGGCCTGACCTACCTAGTAAAATATATGAGATAAACCATTGGTTAATTGATATGTTAAAAGAAAATATATTCCAAGGTGATGCAACTGAATGTCCTTACGAGCATATTAACAATTTTAATCTTGCATGCGGAACTCTTCAGTTGCAGGAGTTAACCAATGACGAGATCAAAGCAAAAGTGTTTCCCTATTCTCTCCAGGGAGCAGCTAGAGAATGGCTAAAAGGCCAAGATATAAATACACTGAGAAGTTGGCCAAAATTATTGGCTGCATTTTCCTCTTATTATTTTCCTCAAGGGAAGTTATATACAATCAGGAGGAAGATAAGCAGTTTTGGACAGCGAGAAGGTGAGAAGCTAGTGGACGCATATAAAAGGTATCGTGAAATACTTCTTGCATGCCCTGAACATCATTATCCTAACTTTTTAATAGTCAACTTCTTTTATGGTGGGCTTAATTCACAAAGTAAACATGCATTAGATCTTGCCGCTAAAGGTTCCTTTTTGGGAACCGAGATATCAGATGCTTGGAGTTTACTTGATAGAATGAGGTACAATGCTGAGAACGGGTACCTTTGTTCAAAGGAAAAGAGTAAAGTTGATCATGTCTATGATAGCATTAAATCTTTCCTTAGAACTTCGAAAGTAAAAGATTTGCATCATGAGTTAAATATTGGAACTGACCCCATGTTGCATGTTTTGAAAGATTTTTCTAAGTTCTTGAACTTGCCAGAGAAGAATTACTTAAAGTGCAGCAGGGTGTCTAAGGCTATTCACATGGTGGATGCCATAAAGAAAAAGACTACTCCGCCTGAAAGGCGAAAAGAAACCTATCAGAAATCAAATGGTAAAAAGCTAGAGGGAACATCCTCGGAAAAGGGGAAGAAGAATGTCAAGATGGAACAATGTGGGACTCCACCCTACGTCAACATAATTAAAGAACTTGCTACACCTATACCGGTGGTGAACAAAGACGTGTATTTGGACAGGGATACCACTTCTTATCTTAAAGGGTGTACTGAAGGTAAAAATGCTGGTAAGCAAATTTTATCTTGTTCCTTTGGATGCAAGACATATTTTGGGTTGTGTGACCCCGGTTCACCAGTTAATATTATTCCTTATAGCCTTTATGCCAAAATTTATGATGAGATTGATCCTCGCACCCTTGAGCCTACTGACGTTATCATCCAGCTTGCAGATAAAACCGAAAGGAAACCCTGTGGCATCCTTAAAGATGTCAACATAATAATAGGCTCTCTTATTTATCCCATTGATATTTTTGTACTAATGATCTCAGAGGATAAGGATTGTCCTATTGTTTTTGGAACCGCCTTTTTGAATGTTGCAGGAGCCTACATAAAAAAGAAATATATCTCTATGAAGTGGAGAGATGAAATGATGAAGTTCCCATTTTCCTCTATATTAAGTAAGCCGTATGAAGAGGAAGTCAATGATAATGAGGAGCGGGAATTAAATCAGCTAGCTGAAATCCATCTCCAAACACCAGAAGATGAGGTTGAACAGGTATTGGTGAGTCCAGGATCTTTATATGAAGATGAAGAAAAAGAAGAGATCGAGATGATAATAGATGCAACACCAATAGTATGCCTGCGTCTTAATAAAGTTTATGAAGCACTTGAAAGAAAGAGAGATGAGGATTTACCTCCCACAAATTTAAAACCATTACCCAAAGGGTTGAGGTATGAGTTTATGGATAATACAGAAAGATTCCCTATTATTGTTATTGCTGACCTTTCAGGTAAAGAAAAAGAGAAACTCTTAGCAGTGCTGAGTAAGCATCGGAAGGCTTTAGGCTACTCACTCCGGGATGTAAAAGGGATACATCCTTCTATATATTCTCATGCAATACCTATTGAAGAAGGGGCTAAACCCATAATTGAGATCCAACGGAGGCTCGACCCTGCATCCAAAAATGTGGTAAGAAAAGAAATAATACATCTCCTTGATGCGGGGGTAATTTACCCTATATCTGATAGTAAATGGGTAAGCCCGGTTCATTGCATTCCTAAGAAAGGAGGAATTTCCTTAGTAACTAATGAAAACAATGACTTAGTCCCTACTAGAGCTATTATTGGATATGGAATGTGTGTTGATTTCAGGAAATTAAATAAATATACGAAGAAGGATCACTACCCATTGCCATTCATAAATGAGATATTGGAGAAAGTGGCTAACAACTCTTATTTTTGCTACTTTGATGGATATTCGGGGTTCTCCCAAATACCAATCCGACCTGAAGACCAAGAGAAGACTACCTTTACCTCCACATACGGTACTTACACATATCGTAGAATGCCATTTGTTCTATGTAATGGACCGCCTTCGTTTCAAAAGTGCATATCTAAACTTTTTCCTGATTATATTGAAAAAATTGTTGAAGTGTTCATGGACAGTTTTTCTGTCCAAGGCACATCTTTTGATAATTTTCTCCATAATCTCACAAAGGTTTTGCAGAGATGTGAGGAAACGGGTTTTGTGCTAAATTGGGAAAAGAGTCATTTCATGGTCACGGAAGGTGTGGTGCTGGGACATAGAGTCTCAGGAAAGAGTATTGAGATAGACCAAGATAGAATAGAGGTAATAGAAAATTTACCCTACCCTCAAGATGCGAAAGGTATGCAAACTTTTATGGGACATGCCAGTTTCTATAAAAGATTTATTAAAGATTTCTCTAAAATATCGAAACCTCTGACTGACCTGTTGCACAAAGATGTGCCTTATTCTTTTGATAATACTTGTGTGCAGGCTTATGAGAAATTAAGAGATGCCTTGATCACAGCCCCCATCATCCAGCCTCCAAAGTGGGATGAACCCTTCGAGATCATGTGTGATGCTAGCAATTATGCTGTCGGTGCTGTACTAGGACAACGGGCTGATAAAAAACTTAACGTGATCTTTTATGCTAGCAGGAGTTTGGATGAAGACCAAGTACACTTGGCAACAACTAAAAAAGAATTGCTAGCTATTGTCTTTGCTTGTGACAAATTTCGTCCTTATATTATTAACTCAAAAGTGATAGTCCACACCGATCACCGTGCTTTACGTTACCTTCTTGCAAAGAAGGACACTAAACCCCAGTTGATTAGGTGGATATTATTACTTCAAGAATTTGATCTGCAGATAGTAGACCGCAAAGGGGAGGACAACCCCGTAGCAGACCACCTATCACGCATGGAAATAATACCTTATGATCCAGTACCTAAAAATGAATCCTTTCCAGGTGAGAGTCTAGCTATGATTAAAAAGATAGAACCTTGGTTTGCAGATTATGCTAACTTTCTTGTAGGAAAGTACATGCCGCCCGACATGAGTTATCATCAAAGGAAAAAGTTCTTTAGTGATCTGAAGTATTATTTCTGGTATGACCCATTTCTCTATCGGCATGGACCTGATGACATGATAAGGCGCTGTGTCCCAGAGCATGAAATGAATGCTATATTGGAAGGGTGCCATAGTAACCCTTATGCAGGACACCATGCTGGAGACAGGACCGCCGCCAAGGTGCTTCAATCAGGATTTTACTGGCCTACACTCTTCAGAGATGCTCACAAGTTTGTTAAAAATTGTGACGCGTATCAACGCACAGGTAACATTGGGAGAAGACAAGAAATGCCTATGAACTATAGTCTATTTTGTGAACCTTTGGATGTTTGGGGATTGGACTATTTAGGACCTTTTCCTGTCTCAGATGGATACACTCACATTTGTCGTGGGAAACGAACACCTATGGGACCAAGGAGATCCCTTACGGTTCGGCAAGGGGAGAGGGTTGCACAAAGAGCAGAACTAACGAACAGCACGCGGGGGATTTACCCAGGTTCGGGCCGCACGGATGCATAAAACCCTACTCCTGCTTTGATTGTATTATTGTGGATGTTCTTGGCCAAGTTCTAGGAGCTACAGTAGCAGCTACGCATGCAGAATGGGCTTTCGAAGTGCCCCCCCCCCCTGTACGTCTCGGGCCTCCTTTTATATTAGTCAAAGGGGCTACCACAGTGACGTACAAGATAAGGCATGAGGTGGAAAGTAACTACAGTGTTACCACAGTATTATCATACCTAACCCTGACGGCTTAGGACAAACTCATTAAATGCACCGTGAGGTGTCCGTCGAGGTGTCCCTTAGCTTCTCGGGCTTGGAAAAGCTTTACAGGGGATGGGCAAAAGCAGCCATCCCATCAACACCGCTTAAGCATCGCGTGGCCAGCATTACGCCACGTCACCATGAGGACAAGCCCTAAACGACAAGGCTGGCCGCTGTACTGGAGCGATAGCGCTGTACTGTGCAGGGCCTTGCCGGGGCTGAATCCTTGCCGGGGCTGAATCCTTGCCGGGCCCGGGGCTTGTCGGGACCGAATCCTTGCCGGGCCCGGGGCTTGCCGGGACCGAATCCTTGCCGGGCCCGGGGCTTGCCGGGACCGGGTCTTGTCTGGCGCGAGGCCTTGCCGGCAAGGGTCTTGCCGGGCCTCCGCAACCCTTTGGTCTTCTGTTTTCTGGTCTGATCGTTGACTTGAATGTCTCCTTGTCGTCTTAGTCTCGTGATTACTCCTAGCTATTCCCCGGCAAGGCTTGCCGCGGAACGGCTACAACTGCCCGTGCACAAGTAAGGGGTACTAAAAAGACCCATACTTTGGTACACCGACAGGAGCCCCCGGGCCTAGGCCATACACGGGTGCCAGGCCTGTTGGGCTAGGCCCAAAACAGTGCACGGGCACGCGTGGCAGGGAATAACTGCTCGTAATCATTATCTCTTTTACCACGCCCCCCCACTACGCGCATTAATCGCGCGACGTGAGAGACGTGGGCGGAAACTCCGCTGTAAAAGCGGGCGGTAAAGAGCCCGCCTCGCGCCTTCCCTATAAAAAGGGAATCGCAGAGGGCACTGCTCATTTACCCCCTCCGCCTTTCCAATCTCAATCTCAGAGCCGTCGCCATCGTCTTCTTCCTCGCGCCCAAAACAGAGCCTTTCTCCCTCCACCCGCCTCCACCGCGCTCTCGACGTCTTCAGCGCCCACTTCCATAGCCACCATGCCGCCCAAGCTGAGCAAGGGCAAGGCGGCGGAAGCGGCCGCCGCGACGGAGAGCAAGCTGGTGAAGATGCGGAAGGAACGCGCCGTCTTCCCCTCGACGCTTGATGCGGAGACCTTGAAGAAGAGGTACCAGTTCGCATGGGCGGCTGAGACCACGGCGCATCCAGCCACCAAAGTGAGTGTAGCTTCTCGCAAGGCAAAGCCAGGAGACTATCCCTTCTTTGCCGATTACTTCTGGTGCGGCCTCTGTCCCCCGTACTCGGATTTCTTCGTAGATATCATGCTCACCTACGGCTTCCAGCTTTTCACGCCGAATGCCGTGACTTGTATGTCCGTCTTCGCGCACCTTTGCGAGAATTTTGTTGGGGTCATCCCGAGCACTACACTTTTCCGGCACTACTTCTACCCCCGCATCCAAAGGGGCGACGCCCTCTCCGGCAGCATCGCTTGGATCCCGAGG
This sequence comes from Elymus sibiricus, assembly GCA_039707655.1. NCBI lineage: Eukaryota > Viridiplantae > Streptophyta > Magnoliopsida > Poales > Poaceae > Elymus > Elymus sibiricus. Next base: position 316,121,155 of record CM077676.1, read on the forward strand.
ACGGCAACCAAGGAGACATACCCAGAGGGGCTCTACCGCGATAGATGGGATGAGTGGCGCGGCAAGTGGTGTTGGGTCCGGGAAAAGGAGCCCCAACCGTTCTGCGAGGTGCGGAAGCAGAAGGTGGCCCGCGGCAAGGATTGGGGCGCCGCGGACCCTGACGACAGCAACCTCACAATCGCCACCACCAGGATACGGCGCCTCAGGGCTGCCGGGCTGAAGGTGGAGATGATTGCTTCAGATTTCCTTCGCCGGCGCATCGCCCCACTGCAGAACAAGGGGCGCCCTGCCTGGGAGTACATGAACGCTGCCGACGTCATGAGGGTGCGGCCTGGGCTGGATAATGATCTGACAGCCATGGGGCATGCAGCCCTCTGCCAACAGCTCTTCAATTCTGGATCAGTGGGAGACTTGCCGGCGGGCGTCGTCCCACTATGCAACAACTCATCACTGACCTCCATCATCGCCATGATGCCGGCGTTTAATGCCCATAGCATCGACGAGAGGTGGATCGAGCCGTCCGCGGAGCAGGCGCTGGCGTTCTTTGACAGCTTGACGGAGAAGGCCATCCGCGCGGAGAACCTTGTCCGCGCCACCACGGAGGAGGAGCTCGCCTACATCGCCAACAGGGCGGAAGAGGCGAACCTTGCCGAAGAAGCCGGCAGCGCTGAGTCCAGCGAAGGCGAGGACTTGCTGCTGGAAGATCTTGCCGGGCGAGACGAGGCTGCCAGGGAGCCAAGCGGAGCCGCTGCCAGGAGCTCTTCTGCCAGAGGCGCCGCCGAAGAGGAAGAAGAGGAGGAGGAAGAGCCCCCAGCTCTTCAACACAGAAAGAGGCGCGTCCTCCGGAAGAACGCCACTGGCGCTCCAGCCTGCCAACCTCCCTCAAGCAGCGAGGCTTCCGGGAAAGGGGCGGCTGGCGAGGCCGCGCCGCAACCTGCCGCTGCCAAGCGGCCCAGGGCCAATCCTCCTCCTCCTCCGTCAGGAACTGCGGCGAGGGTCGGCTTCGACCTCTCCACCATCAGCTCTGAGGAAGAAGAAGAAGAGTAAGAGTCCCGCCACAGCCTTGATTCTCGTCCTTCTAGTTTTGCTTGATTAACTTGCTCTGTTTTTGCCTCCTCAGGGATGCGGAGACTCTGGCACAGAGGGTGGCGAAGAGGGCCAAGACCTCAACAAGCGTCGAGCCGCCGGCAAGCACCTCGGGCGCGCCGGAAACGGTTCTCGTCAGCTCGGAGTCAAGCCCAGAACGCAACCCTCGATGCAGTCCTCGACGCAGCCCCCGGCGCAGCCCCCAGCGTGAGTCTTCTACTCACTACCCACTGGCGCGTGCCGGGGTGTGCATCTTCTCTGCTGACATCTCCGGGCGTGCAGGAGCGGAGCAACAGCGAGAAGCGACAGCAGGAGCTGCCTCTGCCATGCCACCTCCGTCGACCACACCGCCCAGGGGTGAGTCTTCGGGCAAGCTCTACCGCGACGATGAGGAGGGGCCGGCAAGCGCAAGCTTCGGCAACCCCTTCCTTGGCGCAGGTAAAGTTACCTGCCCCAAAGAATTCTTGTCGCTTTGGTTTTTCTTCTTTTTGTCTTCTTGGACTTCCTTCCCAGCTTCATCTTAATCAAGTTCTTGGCTTTCAATCTTCTTCTGACAAAGCTCATGGATACTGACGCCGTCATTGAAGAGACCGCCAAGGATGCCGCCACTGAAGCCGGCAAGGTTGCTGCCGAAGAGGCCGCCAAGCAAGCCGCCGCCGAGGCTGCCAAAGCTGCTGCCGCCGAGGCTGCTGCCGCTGAGGCCGCCAAGGCCGCTGCCGCCGAGGCCACCAAGGCCGCTGCCGCTGAGGCCGCCAAGGCCGCCAAGGGGGGCGGCGAGGAGACCCGCGGCAATACTGACGGCGCTTCCGCCGCAGGAGCGCCAGGCGCTTCTACTGCCGCGGGGCCCTCGACTGCCGAAGACCAATCCTCGTCATTCCAGGCCCCTCCCTCAAGCCAATATATCAGGGCCGGCAAGAACGTTGTCAGCATGCCGGGGTCGGCAAACATTGAAGAGCTGGTTGAAGGGGAACATCTTGACGGGGAATTCACCGTCGCTGCCGTCAGTGAGCCCAAGGAGGAGCAACTACTTCAAGCCATGAATGACAATTACCAGAAGCTCCAGACGCTCTATCGCGCCCGGAAGGAGAAACTGGACTCCCGGGCAGCGCTCGTCGAGGCCGCGGAAGGAGACTTCCAACAACGCGTCACAGAGACATAGGCTTGGTATGGCGAGGCCCTCCAAGAGCTGAATATTTATCGGGAGCAGCTGGCGGAAGAGCGGAACGTCCTCCTGCTGAAGCAATCAGACATCGAGAAAGCGCAGGAGGAGGCCGCCCAGCAAGCCGCCGCGGCAGAAGCCCTCTTGACGCAGCGCCGCATCAGCCTTGACGCCCAAGAAGAGGACCTTGCCGCCCGCGAGGCGGCGCTTGCCGCCAAGCTTCGCAACAAGGATGAAGAGCTCGAAAGTCTTGTCGCGCGGCGGGTCCAGGAGCTTGAGCAGAAACACTTGAAGATGCTCAAAGCTCTAACTGAAGACCACGCCGGCAAGCTCAAAGAGGCCCTCGACGCTGCCGGAGCTGCGGAGACCGCCAAGAACTTGCTGGAGGAGAAGACGAAGCAGCTGGAGGTCGCTCTCGAGGACCACGGCAAGAAGGTCTCAACACTCGAGGCCGAGAGAGACAAGGCTCTCCACAGCCTGATGGAGACGCAGGCCGCCGCATCTGAGAGGATCCAGCAGCTCTCCTCCGCCAAGGACTCCATTGAAGATCTGAAGCTAAAGCTATCCACGCTGGAGGAGTCTCTTGAGGCCGCCCGAGTTCGCGAGAGGACTCTTATCAAAGACCTCCATGACGAACAGGAGCTGCTCCAGAACGCCGCCACCACCCACAACGAGTACACTTCAAGCGTGAAGCTCTGGACTGCCAGGCTGGCGGACGTCGCCGAGAAGCTTGGCGCGGAGCTGGAGACCATGGACTTGCCGGGCTTCGAATACTCAGTCGACGACAACATATCCTCAAGCGCCAGGCTAACCATGTTCTTCGACAAGCTCGTCGACGCCCTCAAGCTACTCCAGGCGAATCAGACAAGCAAGCTGGCCGACGAATCCCGGAAGCTCTGCCAGCTCGTCCTCCGCAAGGTGTTGATGAAGGTGGCGTACCGGAACCCTGGCGTCGACCTCTCCAAAGCCTTGAAGAGCTTGCCGAAGGACGCGGACGTCAAGGCTCTCGAGGAGCTTGTCGCGCCCATCGTCGATAGGGTGAGCCAGGTGAAGAGGGTCGAGGGCGATCGCCGGGATTAACTGTAGCCTCCTATCTCTTCCTCATCTTGCCGCCAGCATTCCATGTAAAAGACAATTCGTCTTATGTCAGAAACGTGGCAAGCACTAGATGTAATATAACTTGCTCTCTTTGAATTATGGCATGCTATTCCCTTTGTTCAATTTCTCTCTGTATGGCGTGTACCCTACGCTTTGCTGGGAACTTGCCGGAGCATAACCCTGTCGCGAGCGCTGGATTCGGGTCGTCAGCAGCTTGCGGGTAGTGCTGCTCACGGCAAGAAATCTTGACGCTTTCAGCGCGGCCACCTAGACTGTTGAGCGGACTCGAAACAGAGTAGGGGCGCAGCCGATCATGACAAGATTCCATCGCGTGCTGGTTTTCCATACAAAGCCGAAATCGTTCAAGGGAATACAGCATTACAAAAATCAAAATCTGCTTAAGGGGTTTAGCAACTTAGCTCTGCTTTTTGTCGCTATTCCTTTTCTTCCGGCAAGGCGCCAACCTTGAACGTCGTCTGGCCTCCATACCACCATTCTCCTACCCCCCCGGCAAACTTGCGGGCGAGGGAATCTTCTATCTCTTGAGAAAAAGAAAGAAGAGAAAATAAAGGTATGGAACCCTGACGGTTCGTTAGCTCTTACCGGGATCAAGTGCGATACATATCTCAGATAATACATGCATATAGAATGACATGAAATCAACAAGAGATGTAAAGCACACAGATATCATTAAAATATGCACAGGGATGTGCCTGCTCTGTACAAAGGATTACATGCCAGCGGCAACACTTGTACAGAATGGCGTTGCCGGGATCTTGCCGGAGTGTTACGCTGCCGCGAGCGCTGGATTCGGGTCGTTAGCAGCCTGCTGGCCGTATCGCTATCACAGCAAGAAACCCGAACAACGGCGCCTTACGGGTAGAACTTGCGAAGGTGCTCGATGTTCCAGGAGTTGCTTACTGGCAAGCCCTCTTCGGTCTCCAGGCGGACAGCGCCAGGCCTGGTGACTCGCACTACCCGGTAAGGGCCTTCCCACTTCGGCGTCAACTTGTTGGAATTCTTGGCCGACTGAACACGCCGAAGAACAAGGTCGCCTTCCTCAAGACTCCGGGCGTGAACCTTGCGGCTATGGTAGCGGCGCAAAGCTTGCTGGTAGCGAGCGGCTCGCACAGCAGCCCGAAGACGGTTCTCCTCAAGGAGCAGCGCGTCATCTTGCCGCAGCTGCTCTTGCTCAAGCTCATCATAAGCGAGCACTCGAGGTGACCCGTATATGAGTTCCGTGGGGAGAACTGCCTCCGCTCCGTAGACCAGAGCGAAGGGCGTCTGGCCGGTGGCTCGATTTGGCGTCGTCCTGATCGACCAAAGAACCGCCGGCAGCTCATCAATCCAGCGTCTTCCATGCTTGTGCAGCTTGTCGAAAGTTCTGGTCCGGAGACCACGCAGCACCTCAGCGTTTGCCCTCTCCGCTTGGCCATTGCTTCTCGGGTGAGCAACAGAGGCAAAACAAATCTTGCCGCCAAGGTCTTGGACGTACTGCATGAAGGTGCGGCTTGTGAACTGTGTACCGTTGTCAGTGATGATCCTGTTCGGCACACCAAAACGGCACACAATCCCCTTGAAGAACTTGACTGCTGACTGTGCTGTCACCCTCCTCACTGCTTCCACTTTTGGCCACTTCGTGAACTTGTCGATAGCAACATACAAGTACTCGAAGCCCCCGGCAGCGCGGGGGAAGGGACCCAGTATGTCGAGCCCCCAGACCGAGAAGGGCCAGGAGAGAGGGATCGTTTGGAGAGCTTGAGCTGGCTGATGAAGTTGCTTCGAATGAAACTGGCACGCTTCACACTTGGTTACTAGTGCCGTTGCATCCTGGAGGGCAGTAGGCCAGAAGAATCCTTGCCGGAATGCCTTGCCGACAAGGGCTCTTGAGCCTATGTAGGATCCACATACGCCCCCATGAATCTCTGCCAACAGCTCTAGTCCGTCCTCCCGAGGGATGCACTTCAATTTCACACCGTTGGGTCTCTTTCTGTACAGGACGTCGTCGACGAACTGGTACATACTTGACTGATGGGCTACTTTCTCAGCTTCTTCCTGCTCCTCAGGGAGTTCTCCTGTCTGAAGGAAATGGACTATTTGATGTGCCCATGCTGGAGCCTGTGGCTCGACGACAAGGACTAAAGGCAACTCTTCAGCTGCGGGAGCATTTGCTTCTACGGCAAGAACCTGAGGCTCTTGGCGGAGCAGCTGCTCACCGGCAACTGGTATTTCTTCGGCAGCAAGGGTGCTTGCTTCGGCGGCAAGAACCAGAGGTTCTGCGCGAAGCCGCTGCTCACCGGCAACCGTGTCGTTCCCGGCAAGATCCTTGCCGGGGGCTTCGGGAAGCCTTGCCGGGAAGTGCTCGCCGGTACTTAACTTTCTTCTCTTATCAGGCCTTGTCGATGGCGACACGGATGGTTGAGTCAAGAGGAGCACAAAAGTCCTTGGTTCCACAGGTAGCTTGAGTGCGGCACGCTTCGACAGGTCGTCGGCAATGCTGTTCTCTGATCGAGGAACATGCTCTGTCCGAAGACCGTCAAAGCGCTCCTCCAGCTTCCTCACTTCATCGACGTATGCTTCCATCAGCGGGCTCTGATAATCTTTGTTGACCTGCCTAACGACGAGCTGGGAGTCACCCCTGACGATGAGCTTCCTGATCCCAAGGTCTGTCGCGATCCTGAGACCGGCAAGCAGTCCTTCATACTCTGCCGTGTTGTTGGTCAATCTCTCCCGGGGAAAATGCATCTGGATGACGTACTTGAGGTGCTCTCCGGTGGGTGCGACAAGCAGCACGCCGGCACCGGCGCCTTGCAGCGAAAAGGCTCCATCAAAGTACATGATCCATTCGCGATCTGTTTCCTTGCCAGGAATCGCTGATTCTTGAACTTCGTCGTCTGGCGTTGGGGTCCATTCTGCAATGAATTCTGCCAAGGCCCTGCTCTGGATAGTTGAAGAACTTTCAAACTTGAGACCAAAGCATGACAGCTCCAACGCCCACTCCACGATCCTGCCGGTTGCTTCTGGGTTCCGGAGAATCCGTTGTAGCGGAAAGCGAGTGACGACGGTGATCTCATGTGCTTGGAAGTAATGGCGCAGCTTCCTCGAGGCCATGAGAAGGCCGAAGAGCAACTTCTGCACACCAGAATACCTCAACCTAGCCCCCTGCAACAGGGAGCTGACGAAATAGACTGGGCACTGCACCATCTTCTTCTTCTGCACTGCCTGACTTGACTGCGCGGGTCTTTCCTTGTCGGCACCAGACTTTGCCGGGGCTGGCCCCGGCAAGTCGCTTGGCGGGCCTGCCGTTGCCGCTGCATCTTCCTCTGCTTTTCTCTCTGCCACCAGCGTAGCACTAACCACTTGATTCGTTGCCGCCAGATATAGCAGCAACGGCTCTTGTGGTCCAGGCACGACTAGTACTGGCGAAGAGGAGAGGTACTTCTTCAAATCCTGCAGCGCTGCCTCCGCTTCTGGAGTCCATTTCATTGGACCTGCCTTCTTCAAAATTTTGAAAAACGGCAGGGCGCGCTCAGCAGACTTTGAGATGAACCTACTCAAAGCAGCGACGCAGCCGGCAAGGCGGCGCACATCCTTAACTCGTCTTCGCGCTTCGATCTGCTCAATTGCCTTGATCTTGTCGGGATTGGCGTCAATTCCACGCTGAGATACAAAGAACCCGAGAAGCTTGCCGGATGGGACGCCAAACACGCACTTCTCGGGATTGAGCTTCAGGTTGATCCTACGCAGATTTGCAAATGTCTCCTCCAGATCTTGAATGAGCGTTGCCTTGTCCTTGGTTTTGACCACTATGTCATCCATGTAAGCTTCCATATTTCTATGCAGCTGGGCCCCGAAACCAATCTGGACAGCTCTAGCGAAGGTCGAACCAGCACTTTTCAACCCGAAAGGCATACGCAAGAAGCAATATGTGCCACACGGGGTGATAAATGCGGTCTTCTCTTCGTCTTCTTTCGCCATGAAGATCTGGTGATAGCCTGAGTATGCGTCAAGAAATGACAGCAAATCGCAGCCGGCAGTGGAATCCACAATCTGGTCGATGCGCGGCAAGGGAAAGGGATCTTTTGGACAGGCTTTATTGATATCTGTAAAGTCAATACATAGCCTCCATTTACCATTTGCCTTGCGCACAACAACTGGGTTGGCCAACCATGTAGGATGGAGGACTCCTCTAACCAGGCCTGCCGCCTCAAGCTTCCTAATCTCTTCCGCAATAAACTCTTGCCGCTCCAAGGCTTGCTTCCGCACCTTCTGCTTGACGGGCCGCGCGTGGGGAAAAACAGCTAGGTGGTGCTCAATTACCTCCCTGGGAACACCGGGGATGTCAGATGGTTGCCATGCAAACACATCGACATTCGCCCGCAAGAAGGCAACGAGCGCGCCTTCCTATTTGTCATCAAGGGTGGAGCTTATGGTGAAGGTTCCCCCCGTCCCGTCCTCCTTGGCGGGCACCTTCTTGGTCTCAGGCGGAGCAGCCTTGGATTTCTTGATCTGGCCGGCAGAGCTCTCTGGGGCACCCTCGACGGCAGCGCAGCACTCTGGAGAGGCGCGCTTGCCGGAGTTTGTACCAGAGGTCTTGCCGGGCTGCTTCTTCTTGCCGGGATCTTGAGCGGCAGGAGCATGCGCCTTGGCGGCGGACGCTGCAACTGCTTCCCGGTAGAGCTTGTCGGTGCAAATGAGCGCGTCTTTCTTGTCGGAGTGGACAGTGATGACGCTCATTGGACCGGGCATCTTCAAGACGTTGTAGGCGTAGTGCGAGGCCGCCATGAACTTAGCCAGCGCTGGGCGGCCAAGGATTCCATTGTATGGCAATGGAATTCTGGAGACGTCGAAGACGACCTTCTCCGTCCTGAAGTTCAGCTCGCTGCCGAAAGTTACCTGCAGCGTAATCTTGCCTTTCGGCTAGTTCCTTCCCGAATTGACCCCTTGGAAAGAACATGTCTCCTCGAGATCTTCGTCGGGAATTTGCAGCCTCTTGATCACATCGGGCGAGATCAGGTTCAGGCCGGCCCCACCGTCAACTAACATTTTCGTCACCTGGAGGTTGCGAATCGTTGGTGAAACCAACAACGGCAAGCACCCGACCGCAGTTGTGCGATCAGGGTGATCCTCGGCGTCAAAAATGATAGGCGTGAGGGACCACTTCAGTGGCTTCCGGGCATCGAGGGATGGCTCTGCTGCATTAATCTCACGCGCCCACTGCTTGAGCTGGCGGTGAGAGGAATGCAACGAAGCGCCCCCGTCGACGCACATGGCCTCTGTAGCCTTCTGGAACTCGTGTTCGCTGGACTCGTCGCCCTCTGCATCGTCATCATCATTTCCTTGTTCTTTGGCGCGGCCCCGGGCAGGCTTCTCTTGCTGCGGCCTGGGCTTGCCGCGACGACCTCCTCGACCGCGCTTCCTGCCAGACCCTCCGGCACCATCTTGGGCTCTTTCCTTGTCGCGCCTTTCGTACTCGGCGCGCTGCTTCTCGGCAAGCTCCTCAACTTGCCGGCAGTCTTGGAGATCATGGCCCTTGGTACGGTGGATCTTGCAGTACTGCTTGCCGGATCCTTCTGGCTTGTCGGCAGCCGCCAAGGCCTGACACGCCGCACACCCGGCAACCTCCTTGCCGGGGTCGTCGGTCTTGGACTTCTTGGCGGTGCCGGTGTTGCCCGAACCTTCAACGGCAAGCACGGCCTTGCCCTTGCGCTTCTTGTTCTTCCGCCGCCCCTTTCTTGCCGGGGCAGGAGCGTCTTCGCTATCGGAGTCGACTCCAACGCCAGCGTTCTCGCCGGGGAGTCTCCTTCCTTCTTCTGCCCGAGCACATTTGTCGGCCAAGGCGTAGAGCTCGACGACATCTCTGACTTTGTTCATCGCCAACTCCTCCCGCATCTTACGATTGCGCACATTCTGATGAAAGGCGCTGATGACGGCGGCGGGATGAACGTCAGGAATGTTGTGCTGGATGCGGCTGAACCTCTGGATATACTTGCGCAAAGTTTCGCCCTCCTTCTGGGGAATGATGTGCAGATCACTCTCCTGGCCAGGAGCTTGATGGCCGCCGGTGAAGGCGCCAACAAACTGATGGCACAGGTCGACCCAAGAAGAGATGGAATTCTCGGGCAGGTGCATCAACCACGATCTCACGTTGGGCTTCAGTACCAACGGAAAGTAGTTGGCCAGCACCTTATCGTCACGAGCCCCGGCAGCCTGCACCGCGATGGTGTAGATGCTCAAGAACTCGGACGGATGGGTCTTGCCGTCGTACTTCTCCGGTACTTCCGGCTTGAAGGAGCGGGAGCTAGGCCACTGAACTTGCCGCAGCTCACGAGTAAACGCTGGGCAACCCACCTCGTAAGGTAGGCAGCCAGGGTACCCTGGCGCGGGCTCGTCAACAGAGGTCCCAGCGCGCTTGTCGGACTGGCGACGCGCTTCCCTTCGGCGCTCGATGGTGGTTCGAGCGTCCTCCTTCTTCCGTTCCCGAAGAACGTGACGTTGATCACGGCGAACCCGCGGGTCAGACGATGCCGTGGAATCATCCTCACGGGTGCCGGTCCGCCGAGTTAACGACCGCTCTTGATGCAGCGGAGGGGAACGCAACGTAGTCGTTCCAGCTCCGGTCTTCTCTCCATCGCCACGCACCAGCCTAGACGACTGCAGCCGCGAGGGTTCACCCTGCTGTGGCACGTCGTTGTTGGCTAGGCCGATGAGGCTCTGGATAGCGGCTCGCCACTCGTCTAGCTTCTCCGCGGCGGGAGGGAAGTCTAGGAGCAGCTGAGCTCGCGCCAACGCCTCTGCTGGCGTAGGCGGCGGCGACAGGTGCGAAGAGCGTGAGGTGCTCAAACTCCTAACAGGGTTAGAAGGGGCACCATCACGACTCTGCACCCGCGCGCGGCTTCCACCAGCTCGCTGGCGCGGATCTTGGCCCTGCGCACCCTGGGAGTGATGCGCAGGGGTCTTCCCATGCGGATGCCCAGAACCACCAACGTCTTGAGGCTGCACGTCACGCGCGTCTTGAGAAGGTCACGGTGCATGCGCCGGCGTATTCGTCCTGGAAGGCGCCGCTCCATCCTTGGAAGTCGCTGCACCACCCGCAGGTTGCGCAGCTCCATCCTTGGACCTGTTGCTCGTCCGGCTCGGATCGCCGGAACGCCGTGGAAGCTCGGAGCCTCCACCTCCTCCACCCGCGTCTACCCCGTCGCCTGCGCGCGCAGCATCAGGCATGATGGATGCGAATGGACCAACCGCCGTGAAACCCTTCTTCTTGGGAGCCATGGTGGTGAAGATGATCAAAGATCTGATGCGCCGATCACTAGATCAGGTTCGCACAACCTCGATCCCCCCTACCTGGTGCGCCAAAGATGTCGTGGGAAACGAACACCTATGGGACCAAGGAGATCCCTTACGGTTCGGCAAGGGGAGAGGGTTGCACAAAGAGCAGAACTAACGAACAGCACGCGGGGGATTTACCCAGGTTCGGGCCGCACGGATGCATAAAACCCTACTCCTGCTTTGATTGTATTATTGTGGATGTTCTTGGCCAAGTTCTGGGAGCTACAGTAGCAGCTACGCATGCAGAATGGGCTTTCGAAGTGCCCCCCCCCCTGTACGTCTCGGGCCTCCTTTTATATTAGTCAAAGGGGCTACCACAGTGACGTACAAGATAAGGCATGAGGTGGAAAGTAACTACAGTGTTACCACAGTATTATCATACCTAACCCTGACGGCTTAGGACAAACTCATTAAATGCACCGTGAGGTGTCCGTCGAGGTGTCCCTTAGCTTCTCGGGCTTGGAAAAGCTTTACAGGGGATGGGCAAAAGCAGCCATCCCATCAACACCGCTTAAGCATCGCGTGGCCAGCATTACGCCACGTCACCATGAGGACAAGCCCTAAACGACAAGGCTGGCCGCTGTACTGGAGCGATAGCGATGTACTGTGCAGGGCCTTGCCGGGGCTGAATCCTTGCCGGGCCCGGGGCTTGTCGGGACCGAATCCTTGCCGGGCCCGGGGCTTGCCGGGACCGAATCCTTGCCGGGCCCGGGGCTTGCCGGGACCGGGTCTTGTCTGGCGCGAGGCCTTGCCGGCAAGGGTCTTGCCGGGCCTCCGCAACCCTTTGGTCTTCTGTTTTCTGGTCTGATCGTTGACTTGAATGTCTCCTTGTCGTCTTAGTCTCGTGATTACTCCTAGCTATTCCCCGGCAAGGCTTGCCGCGGAACGGCTACAACTGCCCGTGCACAAGTAAGGGGTACTAAAAAGACCCATACTTTGGTACACCGACAACATTCTTGTGGCTGTAGATTATGTTACAAAGTAGGTTGAAGCTCTGCCAACCAAGCATGCAGATGCGGCTACTTCATTGAAGATGATAAAGGACGTCATACTGCCCAGGTTTGGAGTTCCTAAAATTCTTATCACTGACGGTGGATCTCATTTTATACAGGGAATATTCGGAAGAGTACTTCATAAGTACGGGGTGACTCACCAAATAGCTTCACCATATCATCCACAAACTAGTGGGCAGGTGGAACTCTCTAACAGAGAAATAAAGACAATATTGCAAAAGACGGTCCAGAAGTCCAGAAAGGATTGGGTATCAAAGCTGAATGAAACACTTTGGTCTTATCGCGCCGCTTACAAGAATCCCATGGGGATGTCACCATACAAAATGATGTACGGTAAGGCTTGTCATCTATTCTTAGAATTAGAGCATAAAGCTTTCCGGGCAATCAAAAATATAAATCTTAATCTTAAAGAAGCTGGAGAAAAAAGGTTGTTGGATATGCATGCTCTTGATGAACTTCGCAACAGTGCTTACGAGAGTGCCAGGTTATTCAAAGAAAAGGTTAAAATGTGGCATGATCGTAAGATACTGAAACAAACTTTCACTGCGGGGGACAAGGTCCTCCTATTTAACTCTCGTCTCAAGTTGTTTCCAGGGAAGCTTAGGTCTCGCTGGGAAGGGCCCTATGAGATAGAAGAGGTGTACAATTCCGGAGCTGTTCGCCTTAAAGGTGTGAAGAATGGTCCCTGGATCATGATTGGACAACGCTTAAAGATATACCTTGCGGATGAGCAAGAAGAGCGGAATGTAGAAGAGGTAAGTTTTCTCACGATCGAGCAAGCCGAAGCCCTCCGCAAGGAACAACGAGTATAGATCAGCACTCCAGTAAGATAGATGTGAATACCTAGATAAAAAAAATATTGTTTTAATAGGCTTGTTAAAATTAACGTCTCAGAGTTTGGAATTTTCATCTATAGTTGGGAGCTTTGCTACTAATCTTTCAGGGATGAAAAAATTTCTAAGGAAGAAACTGGCCCAGTGCCAACAGACCAAAAGACGGCGTACCAAACGACCGCAAGCGCCCGTTTGGGCGGTCGTTTGAAAAAGAGACGGAAGAGTTGCAGAGGAGCAGATCCAAAGACAAAGTATCATACGGACGTAGGCGCTCATTTGGGCGGTCGTTTGGAATGCCTCGGTGAACGCTCCGGGGATAGAATCAAAGACGGTGTACCCGACGACCAGACGCGCCCGTATGAGCGGTCGTTCGTTCCAATCTCTGCGGCAGGTAAAAAAGGGAGAGAAGAAAATCCAGTAGCATGTCAAACGACCGGCCATATGGGCGCAAGCACTCATATGGAGGGTCGTCGTTGACACGGTTGGCGTGATTCTTTCCCGATTTTGTTTTGATTTCTTTCTAACTAACTCTTTATCTCATATCTCGTGATTACCCACAGGATTAGCCTTCATAAAAGGGAGAAAGGGACGCCCATAAACCTAAAACCATCTAATCTCTCATCTTCTTTGCCTCCCATCTCTTCCAAAAAGCTTTAGTTGCAGGTAACAAGCACGATCGCCGCCATGACCTCGTCCACCTATGCTCGCATCATCCCCTTCCCCAACTTGGACGATGTTGAGCCCTCGGGTTGGGAGGACCTGAGGAAGCTTAGCATCAAGAAAGAACCTCGTGAGGAGAAGAAGGACATGGAGGAGAAGGTCAAGGTGGTGGAGATCGAGGAGGAAGAACCAGCAAAAGAAGGAGATGATGACACTATTCCAGATGGGTATCCTCCTAATCCCTATCAATTCAATATCCGCGGATTTCCGTTATTTCCTCTGGGGCCTCCTCAATCTGAGTGGGGAAAGGAGCCACCAACCCCGGAGGAGATGAAGGAAAAGATTCGGGAGTTGGAGAAAGTTTCCAAGGCTTGTGTTGATGTGATCGGGGATGGGATAGATTCTTACTGGTTGATGAGCAAAGATCTGGAAGCAAGAGTAGATGGTCTTTTTCATAAGATCGTGCTTATGATTGATACTCTTAACAACAACACTGCACAACTTGAGTTTTTGACCTAGGTTGTGGATGATCAGCAAGCCATGATCGATGAACTAAAGAACAAGCTTAAGGGCATCTGCGCTGCCTTCCAGGAATTCCAAGAGTGAGCATGAAATGCTTTGTGCCTGGATCTCCCCGGCTTGATTGTAAGCTTGGGGGAGATTCAGGAGCACTTTGTATCTTTACCTTTTTTTGCATTTACTTTTCCGGAGATTAGATAATAAGCTTTATTTTCAATAAGATGAACTATCGATATTTTTCCTCTTGAATAAGGAATGATCTCTTCCAATGAGTTTAAGGATATCTTGATGTGTGAGGTCATTACTTTCATTTGAAGAACGTGCTTGATAGTTGTTGTGACCTAAGTAGTAGTGCATATTTACTTACATAATGATTATAAGTCCCCCACATCTCGGTTATGTAAATTTTTGAAGGGAGATAAAACAACTATATATGCTAGCTCATTGAAAGGTTCAACTTACTTAAGGGCAAGCAAATAAATTGATCCTCTACTAAAATGCCATGGGAAATGAAGTCTCTCTGGGAATAATGCTGGCTTACACTAAAAATTTCATCGAGCCTTTAGTATGATTCAATGAGGAGAGACTGAACCCTATGATAAAAACTTTTTACAAGAAAAATGAAAAACTGCTTGCCCGGTTGAAACAACAATGAACTAGGATATGAAGTTGTTACTTGTCCTCAATAAAATTAAATGACAAGATGTGGATGTCTGCATGATCATCACCAGAGTGAGTATGCGCTATTGCTTGCCACATATTCACGTCGACAAATGTTCCTTTCGGGAGTAATGGACTCATACCTTTTGATATCCGTATCTTATAAACACAAGGGTGACCTTGTTCTTTACAAGCCACGGTACTTGATCGGGGACAAGCAAGACTTAAGCTTGGGGGAGTTGATGAGTCCAATTTACGTGACATTTTTCATATATATTTTGTGCCTACAAGGTGGGCTTTGTGTAATTTTACCGCGTTCACGCACTTCTTTTTGTTGATAATCTCTCAGGTAACATCTTTTGGAGTAATATCCATTTAATGGAGGAAATCCTCGGAAATGGGAGTGGAATCACGCATTAAAGGTGATAAACACTTTCCCTAAAAAGATCAAGGAAGGAGGCCAAAGAAGCAGCTGTCGTCGCGCTTTCAGAGCAAACGACGGCATTCCATGCGACCGCGCGCGCTCGCATGAGCGGTCGTTTGGCGCGCCTCCTCCTCTGGGAGATCGACTACTTTCACCCCGTCGAAGCAGATCGAGGGGAGGACGAACAGAGACTCCAGAAACTCATCCAGAAGGCAAAACCCTAGTTGCCAGAACCCATCCGGAGGGAGGATCGACCGGGAGAAGAAGGGGATTCCTCTCACCGCGAGAGGAACGGCATCATCATCCACATCTACATCATCACCACCTTCATCATCATCATCATCCACATCCTTATCATCTACAACATCAGGAACCCTAGTGGATCCTTCAGTGTATCGGTTGAATCATTCCCCCATGTATTCCATTACCATCACCATGATGATTGTTATTCCTATGTGTGAGTAAACCCCTAGTTCTCGGGGATATGGATGAACCTTGGTATATGTAGGATCTGAAACGTTTATCATGGATATGAGATCCTCTGTTGAATGCTTAGTTTAATAACTTTGTGAATGTTGTGAAGGGGCCCCACTCAGCATTTGTGTCTATATTGGCCACGAAGTATATCACTGTCTTTGCATAGGTTTAGGATGTGGAGGTAATTCGAGGTGACAGTAAAAGTCTACTGCTCCTAACCTTACAAGTGACCGGGGATTTACGGAGAACCCTTAGTGAGGCCGCGTCCACGGGGAAACCCTTAATTATCATGAGTTGTAACCCACAGGGGGAGACTATGATGGTGGCGTGCGTGGCACGAAGTCTACCACGAGTATAATGTGTTCTGTACCCGGCTCCACCCAGCATAAACATCAACAGTGGCTCAAGTATCCTTTCCATGCTATGCTTATGCATAGTAGTACTAGAAACCTACCAATGGGGATTCTAGACTCCCTGAGAATGCCATTTTAATTATGTTGTTTCACTGTTATTTACCATCCTTGTCTTTCATTTATTTTTATGTTATTTAGTTACGAGTCACCATTTTACTCAATCCTTACTTAAATCCGCCCTCACTCTGCTTCAAGTCTACAATTATCTGCAGGCACAAAGTTACATAATTCTCTACAAGGGGCAAAAGCCTGATTCCTGTGCTCCTTGTGGGATCGATACTCTTACTTCGAAACGGCTACAACTAAACCATGTGCACTTGCAGGCTATCACAAGGTTGATGTAGAAGCCCTCCGTGATCGATTCCCCCTCCGGCAGGGTGCCGAAAAAGGCCTCCAGATGGGATCGTGGAAGAACAGAAGCTTGTGGCGACGGAAAAGTTATTTCGTGGGGCTCTCTGTTGGTTTTCCAATATTTGAGAATTTATAGAGGTGGAATTAGGTCAAAAGGAGCCACGAGGGGCCCACAAGGCATCAGGGTGCGCCCCCTGGGGCCGTGCCCTGTTGCCTTGTGGCTTCCTCGTGAGGCTTCTGGCCTCCTCCCAAAACTTCTAGGGTCTCTTTTGTCCAGAAAAAAATCGTCAAAAAGTTTCATAGTGTTTGGACTTCGTTTGGTACTGATTTCCTGAAAAACCAAAAATAGGCATAAAACAACAACTGGCACTGGGCATTAGGTTAATAGGTTAGTACCAAAAAATTATATAAAATAGCATATAAAACATCCAGGATTGATACTATAATAGCATGGAACAATCAAAAATTATAGATACGTTGGAGACGTATCAGCATCCCCAAGCTTAATTCCTGCTCGTCCTCGAGTAGGTAAATGATAAAAACAAAAAAAATGATGTGGAATGCTACCTAACATGTTTATCATGTAATCTCTTTTTACGGCATAAATATTGTGAAGCGATGAATTAACAATATCAACATAATAATATCCAGGAACATAAGAAGCATAATCATTAATCTTTCAAAATATACGATCCTTAACGAGTGTTATCCCTACTCACTTTCTCATATTAGCAATGGCATGACTCTATCTTCACCGCAAATATATTAGCAATGCATGACTCTATCTTCATAGAAGCATAATCATGAGCACCCCGGTGTTAAACCAGGCAATTGGATCGTACTTCTAACGCGCTTCAGCATTTTCAACTCCCACGCAATACATGAGCGTGAGCCATGGACATAGCACTAGGTGGAATAGAATGCGGTGATAGGGATCAATAATGCTAAAAGGAGAAGAAGAAAGTCTCACATCAACTCGGCGGATCAACGGGCTATGGAAATGCCCATCAATCAATATCAATGCGAGGAGTACGGATTGCCATGCAACGGATGCACTAAGAGCTATAAGTGTATGAAAGCTCAAACTGAAAACTAAGTGGGTGTGCATCCAACTTGCTTGCTCATGAAGACCTAGGGCATTTGAGGAAGCCCATCATTGGAATATACAAGCCAAGTTCTATAATGAAAAATTCCCACTAGTATATGAAAGTGACAACTCAGGAGACTCTCTATATGAAAAACATGGTGCTACTCTGAAGCACAAGTGTGGAAAAGGATAGTAACATTGCCCCTTCTCTCTTTTTCTCTCATTTTTTTTGCTGGGCTCTTTTTGGCCTCTTATATATATATATATATATATATATATATATATATATATATATATATATATATATATATATATATATATATATATATATTTCATCCGGAGCCTCATCCCGACTTGTGGGGGAATCACAGTCTCCATCATCCTTTCCTCACTGGGACAATGCTCTAATAATGATGATCATCACACTTTTATTTACTTACAACTCAATATTACAACTCGATACTAGAACAATATGACTCTATATGAATGCCTATGGCAGTGTACCAGGGTGTGCAATGATCTAGCGTAACATGTATAAAAAATGATGAACGGTGGCTGAGCCACAAATACTATGTCAGCTATATGATCATGCAAAGCAATATGACAATGATGATGCGTGTCATATAAAAAGAACGGTGGAAGTTGCATGGCAATATATCTTGGAATGGCTATGGAAATGCCATAATAGGTAGGTATGGTGGCTGTTTTGAGGAAGTTATAAAGAGGCTTGGGTGTGAAAGAGCGTATCATACCACGGGTTTGGATGCACCGGCAAATTTTGCACCAACTCTCGAGGTGAGAAAGGTCATGGCACGGTACCGAAGAGGCTAGCAAATTGCAGAAAGATAGGAGTGCGTATAATCCATGGACTCACATTAGTCATAAAGAACTCACATACTTATTGTGAAGGCCTATTAGCAATCTAAGCAAAGCACTAACCACATGCCCCTAGGAGGGAGGTTGGTAGGAGTTAACCATCGCGTGCCCCCGATCGTAACAGCACTCAAGGATTTCATTTCAGACCTATAAATGCTCGAACTTCCTCACCATGCCACGACCAATACTTAGATGAGTAGTTAATAAAAAACTTTAATACTGATATTTCTACTAACCAATGATCATGAACCTATATCCTTTCATATTACAACATTAATAAAATTAACCATACACTTCATATGCAGTGATCTACATGAAAGTTTTTATCATATCCCCCTTGAATACCTTATCATATCAGGACCAATTTCATAACCCATGCATATTACCATTACTATTTATTAGACTCTCAAAAGGATATAAGTGAAGCATGAGAGTGCAACTATTTCTTTAAAATATAACGACCGCCGTGCTCTAAAAGATATAAGTGAAGCACTAGAGCAACTGCCTAGCTCAAAATATATAAGTGAAGCACATAGAGTATTCTAACAAATCACGATTAATGTGTGTTCCTCTCAAAAAGGTGTGTTCAGCAAATATGATTGTGGCAAACTAAAAAGCAAACAAAGAAAAGAAAACTATGGCACAAGACGCTCCAAGTAAAACACATATCATGTGATGAATAAAAATATAGCTCCGAGTGATATACCGATAGATTGTAGACGAAAGAGGGGATGCCATCCGGGGCATCCCCAAGCTTAGACTCTTGGGTCTTCCTTAAATATTACCTTGGGGTGCCTTGGGCATCCCCAAGATTAGGGTCTTGCCGCTCCTTATTCCTTCATCCATCGCGATCTCACCCAAAACTTGAAAACTTCATCACACAAAACTCAACAAAAATCTCGTGAGATCCGTTAGTATAACAAACAAATCTTAAACTTTAGGTACTGTTATAAATTGAGTCATATTTAATCTTGGCATAATGCTACTGTACTCCAACTTCTCCATGGTTTATACCTCCCGATACAATCCATGGATTCATCAAAATAAGCAAACTATGCAACAAAAACAGAATCTGTCTTAAACAGAACAGTCTGTAAAGATCTATTTAAAAGCTATACTTCTGTAACTCCAAAAATTCTGAAAAACTAGGAAAACGTAAAAAATTCATATACCAATACTGTGTAAAAAATCAGAATTTTATCACGCTCCAGGAGAACCAAGAAAATTCTGCACTGGACTCAAAAGTTTCTGTTTTCAAACAGCATCAATTATACTATCATCCAAATCATCCCAAAGGCATTACTTGGCACAAACACTAATTAAAAGACAAAAAACACAATCATAACAGAAGCTAAAATTGTTTGACACAAGAATAATAAAATTTCAATAAAGATAAATTTGGGTTGCCTCCCAACAAGCGCTATTGTTTTATGCCCCTAGCTAGGCATAATGCACAGTTTCAAGTATTATCATCCTTAGTTTTTGCCAATTTAGGTTGGTAATTCTCAAACCCCAGAGGCTCCTTATGTTTACCATTATTCTCAGAAAAAGAAGCAATTTTATTCTCCAAGTTATCAAGCCTTTTGTTGCAAATAGTAAGAAGGGAATTCATACGGTTAAGGTTCCCACTAAGGGCTTTGAGAGGTTCATGTGATTTTTGTAAATCAACTAAATTTTTCTGCAAATCCCCTAATTTTTCTAGCATTTGGATTCCCTCTTGACTGCAACTGAAACCTTTTTGTGGGGGTGGAGTTCCCACTATCCCCTCTATTATCTCATAGCCAGTGTTAGCATCACTTTCAATAAAATTCCCTTTAGCGGCAAAATCCAAGAGTTGTCTATTAGGCATAGTGAGTCCTATGTAAAAATTTCTAAGCAACATTTTTGTATCACCTTTTATGGTGCAAACATGATAAGATTCAATCATCCTATACCATGCATCCTTAAGATTTTATCCTTGTTTTTGTTTGAAGTAAAGAACTTCAAAATCCGGAGAGAGAGAGGAGGAAACGTGACACTAGTCATAGTGTCAAAGCAAGCAAACGAGCAAACAAGCAAACAAAATATTTTTGCCTTTTTGTAATTTTTATGAGAAGTGGGGGAGATGAAAATGAGAGGCAAATGCAAATAAAAGTAGAGCAAGTAGATGATAGTTTGTGCAAAGGTACTTGATAGGTTTTGGTGATGTCTCCCCGGCAACGGTGCTAGAAATTCTTCCTGCTACTTGTAAACTGCGTTGGGATTTCCCCGAAGAGGAGGGGTGATGTAGCACAGTAGAGATAAGTATTTCCCTCAGTGAGAACCAAGGTATCAATCCAGTAGGAGAACCACACAGAACCTCATGAACAACACCTACACACACAAAAGCAAATACTTGCACCCAGCGCGGGCAAGAGGGTTGTCAATCCCCTTGAACTTGTTATTTGCAAGGATTAAATTCTGATAGTGATAGATAGATAAAATATATTACAAAATAAAATAAAGTAAATAAAATTGCAGCAAGGTATTTTTGGATTTTATATATGATAAAAGTAGACCCGGGGCCATAGTTTTCACTAGAAGCTGCTCTCTCGAACGCATAGCATACGGTGGGTAAACAAATTACTGTTGGGCAATTGATAGAAAAGCGCATAGTTATGACAGATTCATGGCAATGATCATGTATATAGGCATCACATCTGAGACAAGTAGACTGACTCCTGCCTGCATCTACTACTATTACTCCACCCATCGACCGCTATCCAACATGCATCTAGAGTATTAAGTTAATAAAAACGGAGTAACGCCTTAAGCAAGATGACATGATGTAGACAAAGTAAACCCAATCAATATGAATAAACCCCGCCGTTTTATCCTCAATGGCAACAATACAAATACGTGTCTTGTCCCCTACTTTGTCATTGGGATATAGAACACCGCAAGATTGAAACCATCACAAATCACCTCTCCCATTGCAAGATAAATCAATTTAGTTGGCCAAACCAAACGGATAGATTGGAGAGAAATACAAAGCTATAACAATCATGCATAAAAGAATTCAGAAAAGACTCAAATATTTCTCATGAATAATCTGATCATAAACCCACAATTCATCGGATCCCAACAAACACACCGCAAAAAATGATTACATCGAATAGAACTCCGAGGAGATCGAGGAGAACATTGTATTGAAGATCAAAGAGAGAGAAGAAGCCATCTAGCTACTAGCTATGGACCCATAGGTCTGTGGTAAACTACTCACACATCATCGGAGGGGCAGCAAGGTTGATGTAGAAGCCCTCCGTGATTGATTCCCCCTCCGGCAGGTTGCCGAAAAAGGCCTCCGGATGGGATCGTGGAAGAACAGAAGCTTGCGGCGGCGGAAAAGTTATTTCGTGGGGCTCTCTATTGGTTTCCCAATATTTGAGAATTTATAGAGGTGGAATTAGGTCAAAAGGAGCCACGAGGGGCCCACAAGGCATCAGGGCGTGCCCCCCACTGGGGCCGCGCCCTGTTGCCTTGTGGCTTCCTCGTGAGGCTTCTGGCCTCCTCCCGAAGCTTCTAGGGTCTCTTTTGTCCAGAAAAAAATCGACAAAAAGTTTCGTAGCATTTGGACTTCGTTTGGTACTGATTTCCTGAAAAACCAAAAACAGGCAGAAAACAGCAACAGGCACTGGGCACTAGGTTAATAGGTTAGTCCTGAAAATGATATAAAACAGCATATAATTGCATATAAAACATCCAAGATTGATACTATAATAGCTTGGAACAATCAAAAATTATAGATACGTTGGAGACGTATCATACTGCAGGGGCTGTTATTGATTGCAACAAAAGCAAAGTTACATTTCATGTCAATGGTAAGGAGCATACGGTTTATTTGCCAAAGAAGTAAAGTTCGGTGAATGGTATCAACTATATTGAAAAAATTTCGATAATCACTATTGTAGGTTTCAAATTTCCTCTTCCTACCATCAAAAATAAATATGAAACTCTTATTGTTCGGGAGATGCATATCACCATTGAGGTAACTTAGTGTTATACGAAAGTTCTTCGGTTTCATGTTACTCGAAAATAGTTTGTTAATAAGACTTGATCAACCTTATTAATGGATTCTTTTTTAGGGTGATACGTTCAATTTGCATCATGATTTCCTACTGTTATTTATAATGTATTTTATCATTATTTCACTTTATGATGCAATTCTTATGCCTTTTCTCACATAATTTGCAAGATTTATATGAAGAGGGAGAATACCGGCAGCTGGAATTCTGGACCTGAAATAGCTACAGCAGAGATACCTATTCTATAGAGCTCCAATTGACTTGAAATTTCCAGGAGATTTTTATTGAATATATAAAAATACTGGAGAAAATAAATATCAGAGGGGACCCACCAGTTGCCCACAAGGCAACAGGGCGCCCCCCTGGGCGCGCCCTGATGCCTTGTGGAGCCCCTGGCTAGCCTCTGGCCCCCTCCTTCTGCTATATAAGCTCATTTGCCCTAAAAAATATAGAGAATACTTTAGGGACGAAGCGCCGCTGTCTCGAGGCGGAACTTGGGCAGGAGCAATTTTGGTCTCCGGCGGAGCGATTCCGCCGGGGATACTTCCCTCCGCGAGGGGGAAATCGAAGCCATCGACATCACCAATGATCCTCTCATCGTGGGAGGACCAATCTTCATCAACATCTTCACCTGCACCATCTCATCTCAAACCCTAGTTCATCTCTTGTATTCAATCTTTGTCTCAAAACCTTAGATTGGTACCTGTGGGTTGCTAGTAGTGTTGATTACATCTTGTAGTTGATGCTAGTTGGTTTATTTGGTGGAAGATTATATGTTCAGATCCTTAATGATATTGAATACCCCTCTGATCTTGAACATGAATATGATTTCTGAGTAGTTACTTTTGTTCTTGAGGACATGGAAGAAGTCTTGTCATAAGTAATCATGTGAATTTGGTATTCGTTCGATAT
Source organism: Elymus sibiricus (assembly GCA_039707655.1). NCBI lineage: Eukaryota > Viridiplantae > Streptophyta > Magnoliopsida > Poales > Poaceae > Elymus > Elymus sibiricus. Next base: position 316,144,098 of record CM077676.1, read on the forward strand.
TTTGATGATATGTATGTTGTTGCTTCCTTTAGTGGTGTCGTGTGAACGTCGACTACATGACACTTCACCATCTTTGGGCCTAAGGGAAGGCATTGTGGAGTAGTAATTAGATGATGGGTTGCTAGAGTGACAGAAGCTTAAACCCTAGTTTATGCGCTATTCCGTAAGGGGCTGATTTGGATCCATATGTTTCATGTTGTGGTTAGAATTATCTTAATTCTTCTTTCGTAGTTGCGGATGCTTGCGAGAGGGGGTAATCATAAGTGGGAGGCTTATTCAAGTAAGAACAGCACCCAAGCACCGGTCCACCCACATATCAAAATATTAATGTAGCGAACGCGAATCAAACAAGCATGATGAAAGTGACTAGATGAAATTCCCATGTGTCCTCGAGAACGCTTTGCTTATTATACGAGTTCGTTCCGGCTTGTCCTTTGCTATAAAAAGGATTGGGCCACCTTGCTGCACTTTTTTTACACTTGTTACTTGTTACTTGTTATGAATTATCTTGCTATCAAACTACTCATTACAGCTACTTTCAGTGCTTGCAGAAAATACCTTACTGAAAACCGATTGTCATTTCCTTCTGCTCCTCGTTGGGTTCGACACTCTTACTTATCAAAAGGACTACGATTGATCCCCTATACTTGTGGGTCATCAAGACTCTTTTCTGGCGCCGTTGCCGGGTAGTGAAGCGCCTTTGGTGAGTGGAATTTGGTAAGGAAACATTTATATTACATGCTGAAATTTACTGTCACTTGTCACTATGGAAAGTAATCCTTTGAGGGGCTTGTTCGGGGTATCTTCACCTCGACTGGAAGCATTAAGAGTTTCTCCTCAACCTACTGAACCTACTGAAAATATTTATTAGGAAATTCCTTTGGGTATGATAGAGAAACTACTAGCTAATCCTTATGCAGGAGATGGAACGGTGCATCCAGATGTGCACTTGATATATGTGGATGAAATTTGTGGATTATTTAAGCTTGCAGGTTTATCCGGAGATGGAGTTAAGAAGAAAGTATTCCCTTTATCTTTGGAGGGAAAGGCATTGACATTGTATAGGCTATGTGATGATACTGGAACGTGGGATTGGAATCGGTTGAAGCTGGAATTTCACCAGAAATTTTATCCTATGCATTTGGTTCGTCGTGATCGGAATTATATATATAATTTTTGGCCTCGTGAAGGAGAAAGTATCTCTCAAGCTTGGGGGAGGCTTAAGTATATGTTGCACACATGCCCCAATCATGAGCTCTCAAGAGAAATAATTATTCAGAACTTTTATGCTCGGCTTTCTCATAATGATCAATCCATGCTCGATACTTCTTCTGTTGGTTCCTTTATGAAGAGAACTATTGAATTCAGATGGGATATTCTGGAAAGAATTAAACGTAACTCTAAAGATTGGGAAACCGACAAAGGTAAAGTGTCAGGTATTAATCTTGAGTATGATTGTGTTAATTTTTTTTATGGAAACTGATGCTTTTCATAAGTTTAGTACTAAATATGGACTTGACTCTGAGATAGTAGCTACCTTTTGTGAATCTTTTGCTGCTCATGTTGATCTCCCTAAGGAGAAATGGTTTAAGTTTCATCCACCTATTGAATTAAAGGAAGAACATGTTAGTGTTAAAGAAGAAACAATTGTTTACAATATTGATCCAGTTGTGCCTACTGCTTATATAGAGAAACCTCCTTTCCCTGTTAGGATTAAGGAACATGCTAGAGCTTCAACTATGGTTAATAAAAGTAATATTAAAGCACCTAGAACTTATGAGCAAATTAAAGTTGAACCTAATATTGCAATAGTTAAAGATCTTTTGGCTGATAACATTGATGGACATGTCATATATTTCTGTGATGAAGCAACTAGAATTGCTAAGCCAGACACTAAAGATAAAAATAAACCCGTAGTTGGCATGCCTGTTATTTCTGTTAAAATTGGAGATCATTGCTATCATGGTTTATGTGATATTGGTGCTAGTGTTAGTGCTATCCCTTTTACTCTCTATCAAGAAGTCATGAATGATATTGCACCTGTTGAGATTGAAGATATTGATGTCACTATTAAGCTTGCAAATAGAGATACTATTACACCAGTAGGGATTGTTAGAGATGTTGAAGTCTTGTGTGGTAATATCAAATACCCTACTGATTTTCTTGTCCTTGGATCTCCACAAGATGATTTTTGTCCCATTATATTTGGTACACCCTTCTTGAATACAGTAAATGCTAAGATTGATTGCAATAAAGAAACTGTGAATGTTAATTTTGGTGATGTGTCTCATGAATTTAATTTCTCCAAGTTTCGTAGACAACCTTGTGATAAAGAATTACCCAATAAAGATGAAATTATAGGTCTTGCTTCTATTGCTGTTCCACCTACAGATCCTTTAGAACAATACTTGCTAGACCATGAAAATGATATGCATGTGAATGAAAGAAATGAAATAGATGAGTTCTTCTTTAAGCAAGCACCTATTCTTAAACATAATTTGCCTGTTGAAACTTTGGGAGACCCTCTTCCAGCAAAGAGTGATCATGTGTTTGAATTAAAGCAATTACCTGATACGCTTAAATATGCTTATCTTGATGAAAAGAAGATATATCCTGTTATTATTAGTGCTAACCTTTCAGAGCATGAAGAAAAGAGATTACACCAAACTCTGAAGAAGCACCGTGCTGGTATTGGATATACTCACGGTGATCTTAAGGGCATTAGTCCCACTTTATGTCAGCATAAAATTCATATGGAGCCAGACGCTAAACCAGTTGTTGATCACCAAAGAAGATTGAATCCTAAAATGAAGGATGTGGTAAGAACTGACATATTAAAGCTTCTGGAGGCAGGTATAATTTATCCCATACCTGATAGTAGATGGGTAAGTCCTGTTCATTGTGTTCCTAAGAAAGGAGGTATTACAGTTGTTCCTAATGATAAAAACGAACTTATCCCACAAAGAATAGTAACCGGTTATAGAATGGTAATTGATTTTAGAAAATTATATAAAGCTACTAGGAAAAATCATTACCCTTTGACTTTTATTGATCAAATGCTAGAAAGATTATCTAAGCATACACACTTTTGCTTTCTAGATGGTTATTCTGGTTTCTCTCAAATACCTGTATCACCAGAAGATAAAGAGAAAACCACATTTACTTGTCCTTTTGGAACTTATGCTTATCATCGTATGCCTTTTGGTTTATGTAATGCACCTGCTACCTTTCAAAGATGTATGACTGCTATATTCTCTGACTTTTGTGAAAAGATTGTTGAGGTTTTCATGGATGATTTTTCCGTTTACGGAACTTCTTTTGATGATTGCTTAAGCAACCTTGATCGAGTTTTGCAGAGATGTGAAGAAACTAATCTTGTCTTGAATTGGGAGAAGTGCCACTTTATGGTGAATGAAGGTATAGTCCTTGGGCATAAAATTTCTGAAAGAGGTATTGAAGTTGATAAAGCTAAAGTTGATGCAATTGAGAAAATGCCATGTCATAAAGATATCAAAGGTATAAGAAGTTTCCTTGGTCATGCTGGTTTCTATAGAAGGTTTATAAAAGACTTCTATAAAATTTCTAGGCCTCTTACTAATCTCTTGCAAAAAGATGTTCCATTTGTTTTTGATGATGATTGTGTAGAAGCCTTTGAAATTCTTAAGAAAGCCTTAATTTCTGCACCCATTGTTCAACCACCTGATTGGAACCTACCCTTTGAAATTATGTGTGATGCTAGTGATTATGCTGTTCGTGTTATTCTAGGACAAAGAGTTGATAAGAAATTAAATGTTATTCATTATGCTAGTAAAACTCTAGACAGTGCTCAAAGAAATTATGCTACTACTGAGAAAGATTTTTTAGCAGTTGTGTTTGCATGTGATAAATTCAGATCTTACATTATTGATTCCAAAGTAACTATTCATACTGATCATGCTGCTATTAAATATCTTATGGAAAAGAAAGATGCTAAGCCTAGACTTATTAGGTGGGTTCTTCTGCTACAAGAATTTGATTTGCATATTGTTGATAGAAAGGGAGCTGAGAATCCCGTAGAAGATAATTTTTTTAGAATGGAAAATGTTCTTGATGACCCACTACCTATTAATGATGATTTCCCTGATGAACAATTAGCTATGATAAATGCTTCTCGTAACACTCCTTGGTATGCAGACTATGCTAATTACATTGTTGCTAAATATATACCACCTAGTTTCACATACCAACAAAAGAAAAAGTCCTTCTTTGATTTAAGGCATTACTTTTGGGATGACCCACATTTATATAAAGAAGGAGTAGATGGTATTATTAGACGTTGTATACCTGAGCATGAACAAGAACAAATCCTACGGAAGTGTCACTCCGAGGCATACGGAGGACACCATGCGGGAGACAGAACTGCACATAAGGTATTACAATCTGGTTTTTATTGTCCTACTCTCTTCAAGGATGCACGAAAGTTTGTCCTTTCTTGTGATGAATGTCAAAGAATTGGTAATGTTGGTAGACATCAGGAAATGCCTATGAATTATTTACTTGTTATTGAACCATTCGATGTTTGGGGTTTTGATTATATGGGACCTTTTCCTTCCTCTAATGGGTATACTCATATTTTAGTTGCTGTTGATTATATTACTAAGTGGGTAGAAGCTATTCCAACTAGTATTGTTGATCATAACACTTCTATTAAAATGCTTAAAGAAGATATATTCCCGAGGTTTGGAGTCCCTAGATATTTGATGACTGATGGTGGTTCACTTTTTATTCATGGTGCTTTCCGTAAATTGCTTGCTAAATATGATGTTAATCATATAATTGCATCTCCTTCTCATCCTCAGTCTAGTGTTCAAGTTGAATTGAGTAGAGAAATAAAATTAATTTTGCAAAAGACCGTTAATAGATCCAGGAAAAATTGGTCTAAGAAACTTGATGATGCATTATGGGCTTACAGAACTGCTTATAAGAATCCTATGGGTATGTCTCCTTATAAAATGGTCTATGGAAAAGCATGTCATTTACCTCTTAAGTTAGAACATAAGGCATATTGGGCAATTAAAGAACTTAATTATGATTTTAAACTTGCCGGTGAAAAGTGGTTATTTGATATTAGCTCCTTAGATGAATGGAGAACCCAAGCCTATGAAAATGCCAAGTTATTTAAAGAAAAAGTTAAAAGATTGCATGATAAATGAATTCAGAAACGGGAATTTAAAGTGGGCGAGCAAGTTCTATTGTACAACTCTCGTTTCAGATTCTTTGCAGGAAAAAATTTCTCTAAATGGGAAGGGCCATATATCATCGAAGAAGTTTATCGCTCCGGAGCTATCAAAATCAACAACTCCAAAGGCACTAATACGGAAGTGGTGAATGGGCAAAGAATTAAGCATTATATCTCAGGTACACCCATTAATGTTGAAACTAATATTATTCAGACAATGACACCAGAGGAACACATCAAAGAGTCCTTCCGGAACGCTCCAGAATCCGGAAAAGGGGTAGCTATGTGATACAGTAAGTAAACCGACTCCAAAAATTCCATAAAAATTATTTCTGTCCGTTTTGGAATATTAGAAAAAATACAAAAATAATAAACAGCCGAGGGGACCCACGAGTCGCCCACAAGGCAACAGGGCGCGACCCCCCCTGGGGCGCGTCGTGATGCCTTCTGGGCCCCTCGTGTGCCCTCTCGACTCCATTTCCTCGCGTATGCTTGTTTTGCAAGATAAAAATTCTTTATATATACTCACGGGTGTTTTGACCACCGCATCGCAAGTTTCTCCTCTGTTCTTGTTTTGGGCAGTTTTCTGTCAGATTTTAAAGCCAGGCATCATGTCCTCCTCCTCCTCCAACAACGTGGGAGACGATGCTTGGTGTAACACCCCTAGGTAATGAGCACAGTGATCATCTGTTAATCATGTCAAGTCATCATCAATTACAATGCTTGATCACTTTTGAATCATATCTCATTTCAAATTCAAATTCAATAGTTCATGTGGTAGCAAATATTCCATAACTATTTATGTTCAGGAAAACAACATCACCTAAATTTGGAAACTAAATAGTTCATGTGGTAGCAAATATTCCATAACTATTTATGTTCAGGAAAACAACATCACCTAAATTCCCTAGATGACTCTAACATCATGAAAACTGTGCCTAGTCAGCATTTTAAATGCCTTTTCCTTTATGGAAATTTCAAATTAAATCATTGGGCTTCCAAACTTTTTATGACACTGCCATATATTGCAACATAATTATTTGGCCAGGTTGCACATTTTTCAAAAGTGTTTTGGTGGCCAAACAATTTGCAAAACAGAAAAGGCAAAAAAAGGAAAAAGGAAAAGAAGAGGCCACCGTGCACCAGGCCTAAGTGCACAGTGCCGGCCCGGCCCAACTCCTCTCTTCTCCCTCCTACTGCTCCTCCCCCGCGCTGCTGTCGCCGCGTGCGCGCACGCCGCGCCCTGGCCCCCCTCTCGCCGCTCGACAATGCGCTACTACAGGCGCTGTGGGCGCCTACTTGGCCCTCCTCGCTCCCCCTGGATGAACCCTAACCCACTCCCTCTCTCTCTCTCTCTCCCGTGCTCTCCTCCCTCTCCCGAACGCCGCCATGGCCTCGCCGACGTAAGCTCGCGGCCACTGTCTCCCTTGCGCCTCGCCACCATGTCAAATCGCTTCGCCGGCCTCGGCTACGTCCTCTGCACCAATTAAACGGAGACAGGGGCCACCGCAGCGTCGTCCACGCCGTCGTCTTCAACCTCGGGCACCAGAGCTTGCCGTCGTCGATTCGCCGCCGTCAAGCCTCCCCGAGCCCACTTTTGCACATCTGCAGGACCGCGGTGAGCAGCCGCGCCGAACCCCTCTCTCCCCGGTCTCTCTCCGTGCCCATAGCCGCCGCATTCCTCTAGGCCGTACCCGCCGCCGCAGCCGAGCTCACCGCCGTAGTCATTGATCGCCGTAGCTCGCGTCTGAGCACGCAGCCGTGCTCAGCGCAGCCGTAGGAGCCCAACACCACCGCCCGCTGCCCTTGCCGTGCTCCCTAGCGCCGTGGCCGATTTTGCCCGAACGCCGGCGCCGCCTCCGATGATGTTTCGGTCAACTTCGGCCATCTCCGGCGACGCCACCGCCACCAATCGCCGCGGCTCATTCCGCACGTTCCAACGCAACAAACCGCGCGTGAAACGGTTGCCTGTATGCGAATCCCGCCGCTGGCCCGTGCCTCCGCCGTGTTTTATCGTCGCGGGCGACGAGCCGCCGGCCACCGCCGAGCTGGCAGCCACGTGGCCTCCGCCTGGGCCACTGACTAGTGGGCCCAGTGGGTCCGTTGACCTGGTTGACCAAGTCAACCCTGCTGACTAGGCTTGACCAGTCGCTGACATGCGGGCCTCATGCTAATTAAACAATTTTATAAATAATAAAAATGCTAATTATTCTGTTATTTAAATCAGTTAACTGATTAGTCACTGACAGTGGGTCCCACCAACTAATTAGATTAATCTGTTCATTTAATCTTTTGTTTAAACTATACAGTCTATGACAAAGGGGCCCCACATGTCAGTTTGACCAGTCAATGGTCAAAGCTGACTGCCGACATCACCTTGACATCTTGCTGACGTCATATTTCCTTTTCTATCGAATTTATTAATTAAAACAATTCCAGAAAATGTTTAAAACTTTGAAAAATCATAGAAAATAAACCGTACCTCGGATCAAAAAGTTTTCTACATGAAAGTTGATCAGAAAAACGAGATGAATCCGAATATGCCCTCCATGTATCTGTCACATGCCCACAACACTGCAACATGGAACCTTCCCCTCCGGTTCATCTGTCTGACAAATGCCTAAAGCCGGAAAACATCCCCAGATATTTTCCCACTCCGTCTCTTACGTGTAGTGTTGCATTAGGTCACCCCTAGCACAGCATACTGCCATGTCATGCATCTGTGTTGCATTGTTTGCTTTTATTTATTGTTTCTTCCCCCTCTTCTCTCTGGTAGACCCCGAGGCCGACGCTGCTGCCGAGTACGACTACGCCCCTGACGACCAGCCCCTTTCAGCAGAGCTTCCAGGCAAGCAAACCCCCTTGATCATTCCGATATCGCCTATTATTTCTCTCCCATGCTTGCATTAGAATTTGCTACTGTAATTGATTGCTCCTATTCTGATGCATAGCCTGTTTTTGTAACCTGCTATTGTTACTTTACCTGTCATCCTAAACTGCTTAGAATAGGTTGGTTAGTGATCCATCAGTGACCCCCCTCACCCATGTCCCTGTTGCCCAGCTTTATTACTGGTGCCTCGATCATTGTGATCGATGTGCAGAGACCGACACATCACCGCACCGTCCCCCTTAGTTGCACGACACTGCAGAGCTACTATCGAGTGCCGAGGGTGATACCTCGTACTGCACTCCTGATAGCCGTGTCCACGGTAACGGACGCTCAGAGAGTATCCCGATCTACTACAACTAGAACTGGATACTGGTGAACTTGATAAAATGTTGGCTCCGAGATCGTTTTCTCGCCGGGAGTCGGGAAAGGATCTCTGGGCTTGGTTACTTATACTTGTTACTACTACTATAATTATGTGTTAATCTACACCCTTCTAATGCTGCAAGATACTAGTCTTCGCTAGGATATGCCTTCTCTCTGTTCTGGCATTTCTGCAGTCTAGTCCACAGATACAGCCCCTTCCTTGATAATGATGCATACATAGAATAGTGCTGATGTAAGTCTTGCGAGTACTTTGGATGAGTACTCACGGTTGCTTTGCTACTTATTTTGCCCCATACCCGATTGCTGCGATCAGACGACGGATCCCAGGAGCCAGCTGCTACCGCCGATGACTACTACTACCCTACCTGTGGAGCCTACTACTACGTGGAGGCCGACGACCAGGAGTAGATTCGGAGGCTCCCAGGCAGGAGGCCTGCGCCTTATCGATCTAGTGTCGTTGTTTTGCTCAGCCTTCTTAAGGCAAACTTGTTTCCCTTTTATGTCTGTACTCAGATATTTGTTACTTCCGCTAATGCTTATTCGCGAGCTTATGTATTCGAGCCCTCGAGGCCCCTAGCTTGTATTATAAAGCTTGTATGACTTTTTCTTGTGTTTAGAGTTGTGTTGTGATATCTTCCCGTGAGTCCTTAGGCTTGATCGTGTGCATTTGCCTGTATGATTAGTGCACGATTAAGTCGAGGGCGTCACAAGTTGGTATCAGAGCCGACTGCCTGTAGGAATCCCCCTTTCCAACTCCTTGGCCGAAGTTGAGTCTAGTCCTTGAAAAACCGTTTTACTAACATGGTTGTGTGGCTTACGGGCCCACGTCGCCAATGGGTGGTATTAGGATCTTTCATTCCTCTTCCTTACTCTAGGACTCTGATCTCTCTTCTATTCGGGTTAAAGATTTTACTAACTCTGACATTAGGATCTCGTGTTCACATTCACCCGGAGAGCTGGATTATCTGCAAACATTCCTTTCAAAGTCATATTATGCTTCTCACACTGTCTCATGACATCTTGCACTCCCTTGTTTCAGATGCGTCCCGCAAGACAGCTTGTGCGCCAGACTATGGCTGTTGATGAGACTGGGTTCCCTGCTATCCTGGTCGACCTCTTGACCAGGCTGGGATATCGCTGGTACCCTGAGTACACTGTATACGAGGACTACCGCGAGTTCAACCAGGAGCATTACCATGCTGTGGTTCGTATCTTTGATCGGCAGAACAACTCCATCACTGAGTTGCACACCTTCCATGGTGTTGGAGTGACTGTTGACATGGCAGTCCATGATGCTGCCTATACTGCTATTGCCCGTCTCCGTGGAGAGCACAACAGTCGCTTGGAGGAAACTGCTTTCAGATACATTCCATATGCCCCCGCTGGGGATGAGAGTGGATACTACACTGCTGTCTGTACTCCCTACGTGTCGCGTCGTTATGACCCGCAGGTTTTGGTACAGTACACTCAGGCTCTGGATTGCACTGCTCGAGCTCTTGCCGTCGAGTTATACGCCACTCGTGCTCGTCTTTACGACGCTCTGACATAGTTGCTGCCAGCAGTCAGTGCACGGATGCACCCAGAGTACATTCTTTACCCGCGCAGGACAGAGTTGCCACCAGGTCTTGAGTGGCCTGCTGCTGGAGGTTGTACTCCTCCACGTGGTCCTCTTCTTCCAGTTCGGGACCAGTTTCTGCACCAGAGTGTTCATGGAGCGTAGGATCCCTACATCGAGGGCACCCTACGTCGTCACTTGCAGTTGCCTGGCTCCAGTGGTCCTTTCCAGCGTTGATGTAGCTATCGCTATGTCCCGTTGTTATATCCCTCCACCGCGTGCCTGCGTGCCGCCTAGTTGTCTAGCTTTCCTTTTCGCTGTCGTAACGCTGGCTTGTAACCGAATCTATGTATGGATCTTTATGTCATGTTTGACTATGATGTTGTATCTATTGCACTTCCTTTGATTGTGTGTGTTACTTCATGAATGATTCCATACAACTGCAATGCTCGTTGCTAAACAACCCATATTGATTTAGCAGGATGGTTAGACCCGCAGGTCGTGGCCGTGGTGCCAACAATCCACCACCGCCTGACTATATGGCTGGAATGATGCAGCAGTTTGAACTGAACCGCCAATTCATGCAAGGGCTCATGGATCAGTTCCCTCGTCCAAATGCTAACCAGCAGCCAGCCTCAATAACTTTGCAAGAGTTTGTGTGTCTCAATCCAACCATCTTCCGCAACTCAGTTCAGCCGCTTGATGCTGATGACTGGCTCCGCGACATCGCTTTCGAGATGGAGTCTGCTAATGTGGCCCCTGCCAAATATGTCACTTTTGCATCGTACTTTCTGAAGGGCCCTGCAGCTCAATGGTGGGACAGTCACAGGCATACCCTAGTTGCTGGAACCATCATCACTTGGGTGGATTTCCGAGCTGCCTTCCGTGCCCGTTACATTCCCCAAGGAGTTATGGACCGGAAGAAGCGTGAGTTCCGCAACCTTACCCAGGGCAGCAAGACTGTGGAAGTTTATCAGCGGGAGTTTCTGGAACTGTCCCGCTATGCTGAAGATGATATTGCTACTGATGCTCGCAGATAGGAGAAGTTCCGTGAAGGCCTCAACCCAGATATCAAGCTAGCACTTCTTGTTCAAGACTTCGCTGACTTCGCCACTTTGGTGAACAAAGCCATTCAGGTTGAGACTAGTCTGAAGGATCACAAGAACGCTCTCAAGCGCACCCATGATGCGGTCTCATCTTCGAGCTCGTCATCGCAGAAGAGCCGTATCTGGATCCCTCACGGCATGTACCCTCTAGCTACACCTCCTCCACCACCGGGACAGCCAAGACCTCAGGCTCCACTACTTCGAGCTCCTGCTCTCCGTCCTGAGGACGGGCTCTGCTTCAAGTGTGGCCGTCCAGGTCGCCGTTCCAGAGACTGCACTCAGAACCAGAATCAGCTTGCACTTCCCCCTGCTGGCCGTGGGTATGGCCGTGGCAACAACCAGCCCCGCAACAACAATGCCAGACCTTCGTATGGTCGTGGTCAAGCTTACCATTTTGATCTGAATGAAGCTCAAGGTCAGCCAGCTACTGTGAAGGGTACTCTACTTGTTAACTTAGTACCACCTCCTGTTTTATTTTAATTCGGGAGCATCGTATTCATTCATATCATAAGCTTTTGCATACATGCTTGGCATTAAATATGATGAGTTGAAACATTCTAGTCGTTCGCGACTTCTAGAGGATACTTCCAGAAGAACTTCCCGGAATGCCTCGATCTTTTCCCTTTCACCTCCTGAATTCTCGGGACGAGAATTTCTTTTAGAGGAGGAGAATTGTAACACCCCTAGGTAAAGAGCACAGTGATCATCTATTAATCATGTCAAGTCATCATCAATTACAATGCTTGATCACTTTTGAATCATATCTCATTTCAAATTCCAATTCAAATTGAAATTCAATTATGAGGTGAAAATAAAAGTTGTTCAAATTTGGAAACTAAATAGTTCATGTGGTAGCAAATACTCCATAACTATTTATGTTCAGGAAAACAACATCACCTAAATTCCCTAGATGACTCTAACATCATGAAAACAGTGCCTAGTCAGCATTTTAAATGCCTTTTCCTTTATGGAAAATTCAAATTAAATCATTGGGCTTCCAAACTTTTTATGACACTGTCATATATTGCAACATAATTATTTGGCCAGGTTGCACATTTTTCAAAAGTGTTTTGGTGGCCAAACAATTTGCAAAACAGAAAAGGCAGAAAAAGGAAAAAGGAAAAGAAGAGGCCACTGTGCACCAGGCCTAAGTGCACAGTGCCGGCCCGGCCCAACTCCTCTCTTGTCCTTCCTACTGCTCCTCCCCCGCGCTGCTGTCGCCGCGCGCGCGCACGCCGCGCCCTGGCCCCCCCTCCCGCCACTCGACAACGCGCTGCTACAGGCGCTGTGGGCGCCTACTTGGCCCTCCTCGCTCCCCCCTGGACGAACCCTAACCCACTCCCTCTCTCTCTCTCCCGCGCTCTCCTCCCTCTCCCGAACGTCGCCATGGCCTCGCCGCCGTAAGCTCGCGGCCACCATCGCCCTTGCACCTCGCCGCCGTGTCAAATCGCTTCACCGGCCTCGGCTACGTCCTCTGCATCGATCAACCGGAGCCAGGGGCCACCGCAGCGTCGTCCACGCCGTCGTCTTCAACCTCGGGCACCCGAGCTTGCCGCCGTCGATTCGCCGCCGTCAAGCCTCCCCGAGCCCACTTTTGCACATCTGTAGGACCGCGGTGAGCAGCCGCGCCGAACCCCTCTCTCCCCGGTCTCTCTCCATGCCCGTAGCCGCCGCATTCCTCTTGGCCGTACCCGCCGCCGCAGCCGAGCTCGCCGCCGTAGCTCGCGTCTGAGCACGCAGCCGTGCTCAGCGCAGCCGTAGGAGCCCAACACCGCCGCCTGCTGCCCTTGTCGTGCTCCCTAGCGCCGTGGCCGATTTCGCCCGAATGCCGGCGCCGCCTCCGATGATGTTCCGGTCAACTCCGGCCATCTCCGGCGACGCCACCGCCACCAATCGCCGCGGCTCATTCCGCACGTTCCAACGCAACAAACCGCGCGCGAAACAGCCGCCTGTACGCGAATCCCGCCGCTAGCCCGTCCCTCCGCCGTGTTTTATCGTCGCCGGCGATGAGCCGTCGGCCACCGCCGAGCTGGCAGCCACGTGGCCTCCGCCTGGGCCACTGACCAGTGGGCCTAGTGGGTCCGTTGACCCGGTTGACCAAGTCAACCCTGCTGATTGGGCTTGACGAGTCGCTGACATGCGGGCCCCGCGCTAATTAAACGGTTTTATAAATAATAAAAATGCTAATTATTCTGTTATTTAAATCAGTTAACTGACCAGTCACTGACAGTGGGTCCCACCAGCTAATTAGATTAATCTGTTAATTTAATCTTCTGTTTAAACTATACAGTCTATGACAGAGGGGCCCCACCTGTCAGTTTGACCAGTCAATGGTCAAAGCTGACTGCTGACATCACCTTGACATCATGCTGACGTCATATTTCCTTTTCTGTCGAATTTATTAATTAAAACAATCCTAGAAAATGTTTAAAACTTTGAAAAATCATAGAAAATAAACCGTAGCTCGGATCAAAAAGTTTTCTACATGAAAGTTGATCAGAAAAACGAGATGAATCCGAATATGCCCTCCATTTATCTGTCACATGCCCACAACACTGCAACATGGAACCTTCCCCTCCGGTTCATTTGTCTGACAGATGCCTAAAGCCGGGAAAACATCCCCAGATATTTTCCCGCTCCGTCTCTTACGTGTAGTGCTGCATTAGGTCACCCCTAGCACAGCATACTGCCATGTCATGCATCTGTGTTGCATTGTTTGCTTTTATTTATTGTTTCTTCCCCCTCTTCTCTCCGGTAGACCCCGAGGCCGATGCTGTTGTCGAGTACGACTACGCCCCTGACGACCAGCCCCTTTCAGCAGAGCTTCCAGGCAAGCAAACCCCCTTGATCATTCTGATATCGCCTATTATTTCTCTCCCATGCTTGCATTAGAATTTGCTACTGTAATTGATTGCTCCTATTCTGATGCATAGCCTGTTTTTGTAACCTGCTATTATTACTTTACCTGTCATCCTAAACTGCTTAGAATAGGTTGGTTAGTGATCCATCAGTGACCCCCCTCACCCATGTCCCTGTTGCCCAGCTTTATTACTGGTGCCTCGATCATTGTGATCGATGTGCAGAGACCGACACATCACCGCACCGTCCCCCTTAGTTGCACGACACTGCAGAGCTACTATCGAGTGCCGAGGGTGATACCTCGTACTGCACTCCTGATGATATCTCTGTAGTATAGCACATCGGTGGTGATTGCAGAGGGTGATTCCTCGCTCTCCCCTTCCCGGTGATGACTCCGTCGTGCAACCCCTCAAGTGTGAACCATCGAGGGTGATTCCTCCTAGTTCACCTTGACGGATACATCGAGTAGGAATCCAACGAGGGTGATTCCTCGGATTCCCCTTGATGTGATGAACAGACGGTTACCTTCACTTTACTACAGTACAATGTTGGAGGCGGGTCGACCCCGAGGGGTACCCGCGAGAAATGTGGAGTCGGGTTGACCGTGAGGGTACCCGCGTGATAATTACGTGGCACGGCCGGGCATTCCTAGCCCTTGCCGTAAGTCCACAAGACGGGGCGACGGGACCACAGATCGTGGATCACTGATTGTCACCGCGAGCTCCCAGAGCACTAACGGGTTAGGATATATGATCTGAGTAGGCCTCTAGCCTTTTCGCACTAACCACCACGCGGGAATAAGTATGGGCACTCGGCGTCGTATGATTCTTCCGAAAGCTCTCAGATGTCATCAATTGAGTGGCGCGCGCCGGGTTGGACTGGGAAAGCCTGCACTTGTATTAAGGGGGCTAGGTCTGCTCCCGGCCGCGTTCGCAACACGCAGGATTGCAAAGGATGATTGGCCCATGACACCTTCGCATTTAGGAGTTAGACCGGCGTGCTGGCCTCTCTGTTGAGCCTAGGTTGGACTACGGTGTGTCGATCAGTCGAGGCCGGGCATGACCCGATAAAAGTGTGTCCGGCCAGAGTTAATCGAGCGTGTTGGGCAAGTTGGTGCACCCCTGCAAGAAAGTATATCTATTCGAATAGCCGTGTCCACGGTAACGGACGCTCAGAGAGTATCCCGATCTACTACAACTAGAACTGGATACTGGTGAACTTGATAAAATGTTGGCTCCGAGATCGCTTTCTCGTAGGGAGTCGGGAAAGGATCTCTGGGCTTGGTTACTTATACTTGTTGCTACTACTATAATTATGTGATAATCTACACTCTTCTAATGCTGCAAGATGCTAGTCTTCGCTTGGCTAGGCCTTCTCTCTATTCTGGCATTTCTGCAGTCTAGTCCACAGATACAGCCCCTTCCTTGATAATGATGCATACATAGAATAGTGCTGATGTAAGTCTTGCGAGTACTTTGGATGAGTACTCACGGTTGCTTTGCTACTTCTTTTTCCCCATACCCGATTGCTGCGATCAGACGACGGATCCCAGGAGCCAGCTGCTACCGCCAACGACTACTACTACCATACCGGTGGAGCCTACTACTACGTGGAGGCCGACGACCAGGAGTAGATTCGGAGGCTCCCAGGCAGGAGGCCTGCGCCTTATCAATCTAGTGTCGTTGTTTTGCCCAGCCTTCTTAAGGCAAACTTGTTTCCCTTTTATGTCTGTACTCAGATATTTGTTGCTTCCACTGACGCTTGTTCGCGAGCTTATGTATTCGAGCCCTCGAGGCCCCTGGCTTGTATTATAAAGCTTGTATGGCTTTTTCTTGTGTTTAGAGTTGTGTTGTGATATCTTCCCGTGAGTCCTTAGGCTTGATCGTGTGCATTTGCGTGTATGATTAGTGTATGATTAAGTCGGGGGCGTCACACTTGGTTGCTGCAGATGGAACTCGAGATGGAGGAAGACGGGGAAGTCACCATGGAGGGCAAGGAGGGGGATTCATTGGAGTTCACCCTCCGTCCTCTGAGAGAGGTACTCTGGCTGGTATCTCCACCACTCCGAATCCCCATCAAGCCATGAGGACGGTGATGAGCCAAAGAAGCCAAGGGATTCAAGAGGAATCTTCCCCGAGGAGACCCTTGCACAGGTTACATCGGAACAATTTTCATAATTTGGTTCACAACTATGGGATTGAAAATACCCCTCGTATGCACATACCTTTTAATTGGGATATTTCCCATCCAAGTGAGAATGATGCAGGAAAAGGCTCATGGTGGCCGGAAAATAAACATATTATGGTTGAAGTGCAAAAGAACGCCACCGCGATTCAGCAATTGCTTCGGGAGGTCCAGAGTTTGAAGGGCATCTTACTAGATATTTTAAAGGACAAGCCTACCTCATCAACACCACCGTCACCGAAGAAGGAGACTTGAGTACATGGGTATGGGCACCACCCTTGGCTTGTGCCAAGCTTGGGGGAGGTGCCCCAGTATCGTATCACTATCACTTTTATCATTATCATCTATCTTAGTTCGATCCTTAGTTATTTCATGATTTAGAAGAATAAAGTTTTAGTATAATCTAGTTTCGAGTGCTCGCTTTGTGATCTATATATCTATGTAATTGTGCGTGAAAGTTATATAGTAAAGATTAGTTTGAGTTGAGTGTTTTGCTTTTGTTGATCCAATCCTAGAAATAAAGAGAATAAAAAGTGAGATCATATGCTAATCCCTTGGGGAGTGATGACTTCACATAAAAGAAGTATAATTGATAAAACTTGTTGGAAGTTGACAAGCATAGCATTGGTCATTGTTGCAATTCATGAAAAAGTAATAAAGGAAGAGAGGTCTCACATATAGATATACTATCTTGGACATCTTTTATGATTGTGAGCCCCCATTAAATATTCTATGTCAAATAGTCGACGTTGGACAAGGAAGACAACGTAATGAGTTATGTTTGCTTATATTCACATAGAAGTTATATTGTTTTGGATCCTCTAACATGTGGTGCTTGCCCCCTATCTTTTGCTAGCCAAAAATTCCGTACTAAGTAGAGATACTACTTGTGCATCCAAAAACCCTTAAACCCAGTTTCATGTCATGAGAGTCCACTATATCTACCTATGGATTGAATAAGATCCTTCAAGTAAGTTGTCATCGGTGCAAAAGCAATAAAAATTGCTCCTAAATATGTATGAACTTTTATTGTAAGGGAAAATAAGCTTTGTATGATCTTGTGATGGTGGAGAAATAAAAGCGACAGACTGCATAATAAAGGTCGCTATCACAAGGGGCAATATAAAGTGACGTTCCTTTGCATTAAGAGTTTGCACATCCAAAAAGACAAAGTGCATGACAACCTCTACTTCCCTCTGCGAAGGGCCTATCTTTTACTTTTATGTATTTACTTTTATGCAAGAGTTAATAGTATTCTCCTCTATTCTGTTTTTATTTTCTCTCTTGGCAAGCATCATGTGGTGGGTAAAGATCCAGACATATATATCCAGTTGAATGTAGGTGATCATGAATTATTATTGTTGACATTACCCTTGAGGTAAATACGTTGGGAGGCGAAATTATAAGCCCCTATCTTTCTAGGTGTCTGACTGAAACTTTTGCTCCATAAGTATGCCGTGAGTGTCAGCAATCATGGAAGACTAAATGATAGTTGAGTATGTGAACTTGCTAAACAAAAGCTCTTACATAGACTCTTTCTGATAATATGATGAATTGCAATTGCTTCAGTGACTGAGATCATAGTTTGTTAGTTTTCAATATGGTTTATGGTTCATACTTTAACTTGTGAATGAATTGTCACTTTTTCATAAGAAGTTTTATGATGTTATATTGCTGTTATAATAAAGATCACGATGCCTTCATGTCCGTATTTTATTTTTATCAACGCCTCTCTCTCTAAACATGTGGTCATGATTATCGATTTCGGCTTTTGCATGAGGACAAGCGAGGTCTAAGCTTGGGAGAGCCGATACGTCCAATTTGCATCATGATTTCCTACTGTTATTTATAATGTATTTTATCATTATTTCACTTTATGATGCAATTCTTATGCCTTTTCTCTCTTAATTTGCAAGATTTATATGAAGAGGGAGAATACCGGCAGCTGGAATTCTGGACCTGAAATAGCTACAGCAGAGATACCTATTCTACAGAGCTCCAATTGACTTGAAATTTCACGGAGATTTTTTATTGAATATATAAAAATACTAGAGAAAATAAATATCAGAGGGGACCCACCAGTTGCCCACAAGGCAACAGGGCGCCCCCCTGGGCGCACCCTGATGCCTTGTGGGGCCCCTGGCTGGCCTCTGGCCCCCTCCTTCTGCTATATAAGCTCATTTGCCCTAAAAATATAGAGAAGACTTTAGGGACGAAGTGCCGCTGTCTCGAGGCGGAACTTGGGCAGGATCAATTTTGCTCTCCGGCGGAGCGATTCCGCTGGGGATACTTCCCTCCGCGAGGGGGAAATCGAAGCCATCGACATCACCAATGATCCTCTCATCGTGGGAAGACCAATCTTCATCAACATCTTCACCAGCACCATCTCATCTCAAACCCTAGTTCATCTCTTGTATTCAATCTTTGTCTCAAAACCTCAGATTGGTACCTGTGGTTTGCTAGTAGTGTTGATTACATCTTGTAGTTGATGCTAGTTGGTTTATTTGGTGGAAGATTATATGTTCAGATCCTTAATGATATTGAATACCCCTCTGATATTGAACATGAATATGATTTTTGAGTAGTTACTTTTGTTCTTGAGGACATGGGAGAAGTCTTGCCATAAGTAATCGTGTGAATTTGGTATTCGTTCGATATTTTGATGATATGTATGTTGTTGCTTCCTTTAGTAGTGTCATGTGAACGTCGACTACATGACACTTCACCATCTTTGGGCCTAAGGGAAGGCATTGTGGAGTAGTAATTAGATGATGGGTTGCTAGAGTGACAGAAGCTTAAACCTTAGTTTATGTGCTATTCCATAAGGGGCTGATTTGGATCCATATGTTTCATGCTGTGGTTAGATTTATCTTAATTCTTCTTTCATAGTTGCGGATGCTTGCGAGAGGGGGTAATCATAAGTGGGAGACTTGTTCGAGTAAGAACAGCACCCAAGCACCTGTCCACCCACATATCAAATTATCAAAGTAGCGAACACGGATCAAACAAACATGATGAAAGTGACTAGATGAAATTCCCATGTGTCCTCGAGAATGCTTTGCTTACTATACGAGTTCGTTTCGGATTGTCCTTTGCTATAAAAAGGATTGGGCCACCTTGCTGCACTTTTGTTACACTTGTTACTTGTTACTTGTTACGAATTATCTTGCTATCAAACTACTCGTTACTGCTACTTTCAGTGCTTGCAGAAAATACCTTACTGAAAACAGCTTGTCATTTCCTTCTGCTCCTCGTTGGGTTCGACACTCTTACTTATCGAAAGGACTACGATTGATGCCCTATACTTGTGGGTCATCAGAGGGGCATGAGGTCGATGAACTAGTAAGCACAACTTTCTGTAATTATAGTTTGCTCTCTGTTATTCATAGTTTAATAAAGTAGAATGCCATGATTATCCTGTTTTCTGAATTATCCATGCAATAAAAAATGGCCCAAAAATAGAAGTGCTCAGAACATCGTAAAATTTTAACATGATTTTTTTCTGGAATATTTAAAAAAAATTGGCATTGAATACAACCCAGGGGGTGCCCCTGTTGCTCACAAGGCAACAGAGCGCGCCTACCCCCTAGGTGCGCCATGATGCCTTGTGGGTCCCACAGGGACCCACTCAGTTACCTCTTCAGCCCACTTCATCTCTACCTCTAGAAAAAAAATCTTTGTAGCTCTCTCCCTCGTGTTCTTGCTCCCAAACCTGAGAATTTCGATCTCTTTGCTCGGAGCTCCATTTCTGAAACTGTTTTGGGGGATTGCTCCTTGGTATGTGATTCCTCCATTGCTCCAATTAGTTTTTGCTTTAGTGGACTATATTTTGCATAATTTGCTGCTATTGGTGCTACTAAAAATGAGCTTGCATGTTGAATTCATATGAGTAGTTGCTATCAATCTTGGTATAGCCTCTAGACATTCATATGAGTAGTTGCTATCAATCTTGTGAAGTTTTGTTGACATCATTTTGTGGCCCAAAAATTTCAGAAATTTGTTCTTAGGAAAATGAACTTCTTTCGGAGAGGTTCTTCGAGTCGGAGTCCCAAGGGAGTCACCAAAGGTGCCGCTGACCTTCACCTTCCTCGTAGAGTGGAGGTGCGGTCATGCAAATGGCCACACAACGTCTTCATGAACGAAGCCGGGTTCCACCAGGAGTTTGCACAATTTGTTGCAAATGCCGGCTTGACCAACTTCCTTGCAGATGAGTGTGACCAATACCACCTCCTCACAAATTCCTTTGTGCAAAATTTTTATTTCATGCCTAGGCTTGATATTCCCATGGTGCGTTTTGATTTATATGCTGAACATCATGAGATACCACTTGCTGAATTTTGTGAGATATGCCTGATTCCCTCTGATGGGGAGTTGAGAGAACCTCGACCTGAGGAGTTCGAGGACTTCCTTCTCACTTTGACCGTGGGTGAATTTAGGGGCGTGTCAAGAGCCCGAGTTACTAGCTTGCATTTTCCCGTTGTGCACTACTTTGGTTTATTTATAGGGAAATGTTTGACCGCCAGGGAGGAAGGTGGTACGCTCAGTGCCCCTGACCTCGCCATTTTACGTCGCGTGCTTTACGGCGATAACACTTTTAATCTGGGAGCTATCATTGCACACCGCTTGCACACTAATAGAACTAGGGGTAAAATTCATGGCGGTATTTATGCTACTCGCTTAGCGAAACGCTTTAACGTTGCTATCCGTCATGATGATTATGTGCTGCCTAAGATTTATTTAGACAACCAGTCCATGATTGATCACCACTTTATTGATGACCCTGAGCCTCCTCACTACATTCGTTATAACTTGGTATTTAGTGAGAAGACTCGTGAGGTTATTTCGTTGCCTGCACCCTCTTTGTTTGACTTTCATGCTAGGCACGGATATGCTATCATGCCCAATGACATCATTGTTTACAAGAACGAGCTGGCCACGACGGAGAACGAGGCCCAACCTTGGGATGCTCGAGTTCAGCCACCGACCCAGTACCCGCCTTGGCCTGACGGATTCTGTTCGCACACGAACACGTCACCGTGTACCCTCAACGCCGGGGGTGATGCACCGCAGCTCACGTGGAAGGAAACCCGTCCGGAAGAGTGGTACGCAAGCAGTCCAGCGGACGCTTTTGTAGACCCGAAACCCCACACGCCCGGGAGGGACCCCGTCAGGGCGCGCGGAGGCTATGGGCTGACCTAGGTCAACCTGATCGCCCCTAGGGCATCGTGGATCGCTGCCCTCCAAGACGAAGAACGAACGAAGAACGAGGAAGAAGAAGAACAAGGGAGAGAGATAAAGGTAAAGGTAAAAAGTGATATATTGATAGATTGATTGTGTGTTGTTTCAATCGGCCGTCACCCCTCATGTATATAAGAGGCGGCTGGACTTTCCGTGCAAGGAAAGGTTTGGATTCACGTCCAAAACCCTAGTTTGGGTCCAACTCGAAGTCCAAACTTTCCAAAACTGTTCGGTTTAAAAGCTGGCTGCACCTTGCGGGTCACTTTTGAGGCAGTAAACGATCTCGGATGAAAACGAGCTAAAAAGCAATTTTAACCATTTCGACGAGACGAACAACTTTCATGTTGAACGTTTTTCGATTAGAGGCCATCTTCAGGGCTGAATTGCTCGTGCAAAACAGGCAATTTGTGGCGCTACCCATCAGACATCAGCTATATGGGTGTCTGATTGGGCGCGCCACTTTTTGCCTCGTGGTAGGGCCGCACTCCGAAGGCTCTAACTTTTGCATACGAACTCGGATTAAGATGATTTTTATATCAAAATCGTCCATTTCGACGAGACGAAGACAACTCAGCTTGTCCATTGGCTTGGGCATAATACGGAGAGGAATTGAGCAACTTTATTTTATATGATTTGGCAAATTCTCTAACTTGATGTGACATGAAAGATGAACCTTGATCTGTAGTTAATGTTTGAGGAATGCCAAATCTATGAATAATGTGCTCGGTTATGAATTGAATTACCTCCGTATGTGTCATGTTCTTGAGAGGTACAGCTTCAGACCATTTAGTGAAATAATCGGTTGCCACCAATACGAACCGATGCCCCTTTGAGGAAGACGGATGAATTTCTCTAATGAAGTTTAAACCCATCCTCTAAAAGGCCACGGTTTGATAATAGGATGTAACATGGCAGCGGGAGCCAACTGAATGTCACCAAACTTTTGACAAGCTTCACATCCTTTATAATACCTGAAGCAATCATTAATCATCGTCGGCCAATAAAACCCAGCTCGTCGCAATAACCATTTCATCTTGGGAGCCGACTGATGAGTGCCACAAATTCCTTCATGAACATCTCCCATAGCAACTCTCGCTTGGTCTTCGTCCAAGCATTTTAAAAGAACATCATCAACTGTTCGGTGATAAAGATCATCATCTCTCATCGTATATTTGAAAGCCATACGCCGAACGGTCTTGTCCACCCTTTTACTAGGATCACACAAATAATCAATAATGGGTTTCCTCCAGTCTTGATTTTCTCCTTGTCTTGCTCTCCAATCGAACTAAGGACGATGTTAGAATACTACACCAGCCATATATTGACATATTCTTAGGACGATAGATAAATATCGGCCATTACCATAAGGTCCATGTAAACTTCATCCACCAAAGCACGTATAGCCAAAATAAACAAATGAAATGACAAATCAAATATTTTGGCCCTTTGGATCAGCAACAAACTTGTAGCTAATCAAATGTATAGTGATTTGGTAATACCCTTTCATGATATAAGAAATTATATTGCATCCATGGATCTAAATAAGCCCTTGTAGGGTATCCGATCATACCTGGGGATGAATTCCATGGCAAAGACATCAATGACATGTTTGACGAATATGGATGATGTGCCAACCGAAGATTTTGATGGGGCGATGCAAACCTTCGGCTTAATTGTTTTTCGCTTCCATCCTTCTCTTTCTTCACTTTTGTAACACTTGTTGTAATAGAAGGTTGGACATCATTTTTATTTTGACTGCTCCTCTTGGGAACCCATGCCATGTTCTTCTTTCTCAACTCTTGTGCACTAAGTTTTTGTAATTCCTTCTTTTGCCAATACGATAAGCCGAGTGGGAACCTCGGCTGTGATTCTGTTTCAACCAATGGCAACTCTTTTTTGGCCTTCTGCACCCTCAACTTCTTTTCTTCAGATTTGGCACTTTGATTTTTAACAATTGAGTGCTTCACTTCTTTGCCTTTTGTAGCCAATGTCAACACTTTAATTGGCTCTTTATCCTTTAAGATCAAATCTGAATTGGCACTCTTGCGACCATCTTTTTTAACTCGATATACTTGTTTGACCACCTCTTTCTTCTTTCTTGAGCTCCGGACCGATTCTTTTTTATTGAAACGGTCTTGAACATATGACTGCTCACTGAATGTTGATCTTCTTGGAGCTGCATAATAATGGTGAGATGGTTTATAATAGGATGGAGAATGTGCCCTTGCGTCATGCCTGTCCCATGATGGATACGGATTTACGTGAGCATAGGGAGGCATCCACGGCATTGACATTGGCGCCCCAAAATAAGGATATGAATATGTTGCATTGAAATTCTCACATTGCCAATACCGATCCTCATATTTGCGCCTAGGGGGTGATCTTGATGCTCTTACACTGCTTGGCCGATAAGCACTTTTTGCTTCACTCGCTTTTTGATATTTAGCTAGTAACTCTGCAAAAGTAACTTTTGATTTCTTGCCTTTGTGCTTATTTCGGCCTTTGTCTTCTTTCATTTTCTTTGCATCGACCTCTGGATTTGCTTGCTGCCCCCAGTCCTTGGTGTCTTCATTGTAACTTCGATAGAATTCCCGCCTTCAAGAATATTTTCATTGTGCTCTTGAACAATTTCATTACTTGAAAGCTCGATCTCATCACCTGTAGTTTTTACCTTCTCATATTTAAATGAATCGTCTTGAAGCAGCTGATTCAAAAACTTTTTGCCATCAGGACCAATCGGAATAGACTGGTCATCCTTTGGTGTTTCAACAAATTTCAATCATCTTTTATCAATGGCCGATTTAACTATTTGACGAAACATATTGCAATCCTCAAAATTATGTTTGAACAAATGATGTAACCTACAATACATTCATCCTGGAATTGATGGCTTGACATGGTGATCAAGAATTCTTATGTAATTATTCTTCAGCAACAAATCAAATATTTGATCACACATGCTTGAATTGAAGGTAAACTTTTTATTTTCTAGCCGATCTTGTTGTGAGAACGGCTTTGGAGTTAAGCAAACGAACGGTTCAGATTTTGCATCACCCCATTCGGCTATGCATTGTGTGTTGCACTCTATCTTTGATGTCTTCGGAAAACAAATTATACTATCATCGGATTTCTCAACAGAGTATAACCTTGGCTTTAAATTTCTAAAATCAAAATAGTTAGAACATACATGTCTCAATTGAGACCATGTGTAAGCCAAATATGAAACAAGCAAAGCTACCCAATTAGATATGAACTTTAAATAAAGCAATGGCAAAAGCTTTGGTTGCAATAAGTCATTATCGGTCTCTATGAATGGTACAATGTGCTGACCGATATGCTTTGTAATGGTTTTATTGCTAACAAATAAATTACCCTTCTTCATTGGTCTTTCAAAACTACTTATGAGAATTTTTCTAATAGAAGCATCAACAATAAAGTTGCGACCAAATCAGAAAATAGGTAAATCACTTGGTAGGCATACCTCTTCAAATGTGTTGGGAGAGCATGATGGTTGTGTGATATGAACAATAGCTTGCTCCACTTTTCGATAACTCTCCAATGCCTTGGCGTCCTCTTTTTCTTCAATAGATTTGGTACACATACTATTTGATTCGGCTTTTTCAATAAACAAATTTTATTTGTTACCTGAATCAATACTTTTCTCTTTTTGAATTTGCAAGGCTTCTCGTTCTTGTCTAATTTTAGCCCACATCTTAACTTGGCGAGCTTTAAACTTTTTCATCTCAATTTCCATCCATTCCTCATGAGATTGCCCTCCAATACTTTGAGACTCTTTTGGCAATGAGGTGCCGAAACTTTGCAATTGTTTAGGGGGTATACTGGATGCTACATCTCTGGGTGAATGCATCATTTGCATAACTCTAGCTTTTACAGCAGCAAAATCATGAGGCTTCCCGCCTTCTATTAGTTCCTGGCGAATAGAGTTGCACAAATCCCAATAGAATGTAAGCTTGTTCTCAATTACCCAGTCTAGATATGGTTGCCCCCCAATGCTTTTAGACTCTTTCGGCAATGAGATGTTGCCAAAATTATGTAGTTGTGTAGGTACAACAATGTATGCTACGATACTAGGTGAAGACACATGTGATCCTATAGAATTTTCACTTATTCGGCTATTAGCGTGAAGGTGTGAAGCCGAATTATGAATACCTACAGTTGCATATGGTGCCAAAAAATTAGTAGCATGAGGTGTAGCATATGATGGTTGAGGGTAATTGGCCGGATAACTAGTAGTAGCATGGCCAATTCCCCTATCCACCGGCATGTTTGAATTAACATATTGCAAGTTAGTTGCCGATGAATAAAAAGGGGAAACACTTTGTTGCATACTATTGGAAGTTTCTATGTGAGGTGTTTCAACTTGATTCACCGAACTCATCATGTTGTTCATCGGCATATGGATTTGTGGGGTTTCCGATGCATGGGAGTTGGAATACATATGTTGCATGTTGCTAAAATTATATGAGGTAGAAGCATGAAGATTTTGTTGCATCGGCTCTTGCACATAATTAGATGCATGATTGATAAAGCTAGGGTTAGCCGATACATTATACTCATTAAACGATCTAGCAACAACATATGCATTACTTGCATCTACATAAGTTAATTGGGTATTCATATTACCTTCGTAGATTGAAAACCCTAGATGACGATCTCTTCGTAGTAAGAATGGGCTGGAGACCGTTCAAAGCTTCGTCCCCAACGGAGTCGCCAAAAAGTGTGTTCGCACACGAACACGTCACCGTGTACCCTCGACGCCGGGGGTGATGCACCGCAGCTCACATGGAAGGAGACCCATCCGGAAGCGTGGTACGCAAGCAGACCAGCGGGCGCTTTTGTAGACCCGAAACCCCACACGCCCGGGAGGGACCCCGTCAGGGCGCGCGGCGGCTATGGGCTGACCTAGGTCGACCTGATCGCCCCTAGGGCCTCGTGGATCGCTGCCCTCCAAGACGAAGAACGAACGAAGAACGAGGAAAAAGAAGAACAAGGGAGAGAGATAAAGGTAAAGGTAAAAAGTGATATATTGATAGATCGATTGTGTGTTGTTTCAATTGGCCGTCACCCCTCATGTATATAAGAGGCGGCTGGACTTTCCGTGCAAGGAAAGGTTTGGATTCACGTCCAAAACCCTAGTTTGGGTCCAACTCGAAGTCCAAACTTTCGAAAACTGTTCGGTTTAAAAGCTGGCTGCACCTTGCGGGTCACTTTTGAGGCAGTAAACGATCTCGGATGAAAACGAGCCAAAAAGTAATTTTAACCGTTTCGATGAGATGAACAACTTTCATGTTGAACATTTTTCGATTAGAGGCCATATTCAGGGACGAATTGCTCGCGCAAAACAGGCAATTTGTGGCGCTACCCATCAGACATCAGCTATATGGGTGTCTGATTGGGCGCGCCACTTTTTGCCTTGTGGTAGGGCCGCACTCCAAAGGCTCTAACTTTTGCATACGACCTCGAATTAAGACGATTTTTATATTAAAATCGTCCGTTTCGACGAGACGAAGACAATCCGTGTAGAACATTTTTTTCATATGAGGCCGTCTTGGGGCGTAATTGGCCGAACAATACTCCGAATACAAAATCTTAGTACTTCGAGCACAGTTTCGGCCCTTTAGATGAGATCAGATGGTGATGACCCAAACAGCAAAGTTTCTCATTTTGACGATACGGAATTTTCTCATGTTGAGAACTTTTCCATTCGAGGCCTTCTTAATTAAGTTTTTGATCATGCCAAAATCTGGTGTCAACAGATTCTACGGATGGTGATTACTGTCGGTACCAAAACCGGCAAATCTCGGGTAGGGGGTCCGAGCTGTGGATCTTGGAGCCAATGGATAACAAGGAACGTAGAGACAGCGATTACCCAGGTTCGGGCCCTCTCGAAGAGGTAAAACCCTACGTCCTGCTTGATTGTATTGATGTGATTGTATGATGATTACAGAGTTGATCTACCTCGAGATCGGATGGACTAAACCCTAGGTGGGTATGATGATGATGGTTGTTCCTACCTCTACGGACTAAACCCTCTGGTTTATATAAACACCAGAGGGCCTAGGGTTACATATGGTCGGTTGCCATTGGGGGATAAACATGCCGGTTACGCTAAATATTACTTGGAGGAGACGCCAAGTCTTCGGAGGTTTCCTTCTGGTGCACGGGGTCACCCACAATCCGGCCTTCCTTCGACGAGTAAAGAGTGGCCCATTAGTCCGGCCTATAGGAAATAGGTCGGCGGCCCGAGTACCCCCTAGTCCGGGACACCCTTAGTAGCCCCCGAACTAGTCTTCGAAGCCGAGGTATACGCCGAACACCATCGGCTTTGTGGACCAGTTCCTTCCCTTCTGTGATACTTGTGCCAAGCCTACATCCCCTCTGAATCAAGTTCTCAAGGGTTGCCTAGCTACATGTTCCCCGAACTATGCTTCGGTCGCCGAGGTGTACCGATAACTTAGCCCCGAAGGCTAGTCGCATAGGTGTGAACAGTGAACCCATCTGACAACTTTTGCCGAAGGGTCACGACCCGCCACAACCACGAGTTGGTTTATGAAAACTCGATTCGCGGTTCGAGGCGGTTCCTCCATTGGCGCGTCCCATCGATATGGAGATCGTGCCCTGTTTTTAAGGGATATGATCAATGATTTGCACTATCCCGCGCGCGCATAATGGCACGATTACATGGGGAAACGGCAAAGCCTGTGGCGCAGTAAAAGGACCCTTGGTTCTACAGCAGCCCATAAAAGGCGGACGGCCACCATTTCCTTCGCACGCCCTCACTTCCTCCTTCGCCGTTGCCCTCTCAATCTCTTGAGCTCCAGCGCCCAGATCCGTTCTCCCTTCCAAGAACTCCTCCAGCCATCTCCTCAATCCGGCCATGGCCGGCTCTGGTTCCAAGGGCAAGTGGGAGGCTTCCATCGTCACTGAGAGCGCCATCTTGGAGCTGAAGAACGCGGGCTACATCCCCGCCAATGTCGCTCACCGCGCTCCAGAGGCAGGCCAAGTCATCCCCATGCCGAGGCCGGGTGAGAGGGTGGTGTTCCTCCCTCATTTCATCCGGGGGCTAGGTTTTCCCCACCACCCCTTCGTTAGGGGCCTAATGTTTTTCTATGGGCTGGATTTTCATGATCTTGCCCCAAACTCCTTCCTGCACATCTCGGCCTTCATCATCATCTGCGAGGCCTTTCTTCGGGTCCGACCACACTTCGGCCTGTGGCTGAAGGTGTTCAACGTCAAGCCGAAGATCGTCAACGGCCAATAAGCGCACTGCGAGGGGGCGATGGTCAGCAAGCTCCCCCGGGTTGAGTGGCCAGACGGCACTTTCATCGAGACCGTCAAGATCTGGCAGAAGGAGTGGTTCTACATCACAGAGTCGCAGAACGCGGATTGGGGCGCGATCCCCACCTTCAGATCCGGACCCCCCACGAGGTTGGTCTCGTGGACCAAGAAGGGCCTCGACTGGGGGTCAAGCAAGGAGGTGGCGCTGCTACAGAGCTGAATATCCAAGATGATAGAGCGGGGGGTTGAGCTGCCCAACGTGATCCAGATTATGCTCTGCCGCCGCATCCTCCCCTTTCAGGACCGGGCCTCCCCCATGTGGGCCTACAAGCCCGAAGACCCTGCCACCGTGCTCAGCTTCTACCGTACTTCCCACGCTCAGCTGTGGAAGGTGCTGTTCAAGCCGCAGAAGGACTGGCCGGCCAAGGAGGAAGACATCGGCCTTGACACCGCAAACCCCCCTCGTGAGGTATGATAAGTTTTACTCTTGTATTCGGATTGTTCCCTTTTGACAAAGTACTCAATTCTCTTATTTCTTATCCATAGAGCTGCCTGAAGAAGGCCGAGCAGATCGACAGTCCGGCCCCGCTGCCCGAGGGCCCCAGGACGGCCTTGCTGACGGCCATGCTGGCCGAGGAGCCGTACGAGGCGCCGAAGAAGAAGGAGAAGAAGAAGGAAAACAAGAAGGAGGCCAGAGAGGGCCTCTGTTCTCGAGGACCCCCAGACACTAGATCTGGGTACACCCATGCTCCCTTCGCATAGGAGGAGGAGAAGGAGTAGGGAGACGATGGGGAGGAAAGTGATTCCTCCCGAACAAGGAAGAGGGCGGTGTCCGAGGACGTCGAGGAGGAGCAGCTTCATCCCGCCCCCAAAAGACCATGCAGGGCCAAGGTGGCCCTGTCCAACAACAGCTCGGCCTCTGCCGAGGATTCCGAGGCCTCCGAAGAGGTTCCTCGGAGGACCCCTAGGGTCAAACCGCTGTCCCAAAGATACGTATCCTAAGATTCGCCTATGCATATTCGGCCAAACTAAGCCTGCTATTGATCGCGCTTCTGTTCTTAACATTGCAGCCCGCTGCGCGACCTCCCTACCGATCGAGTCTCGGAGGGGGATTCTCCACCGGCCGCACTGGCGGAGAGCGGGACCGAGTTGCGCGCCTTGCCTTCTCCGATCGTCGAGGAGGTCGAGGAGGTTCTGTCAAGGAGGACCCCTCCCGTGCCGCACACAGGGGGAGGGGGCGACACCGTTATGACCGAGGTGCATACCTCGGCCACCGAAGACCAGGAGGGGAGAGCCCCTCTGGTGAACGAAGAGGGGGAGCCTGGACAATCCGAGCTCTCCCCGAGAGTGGCTCCGGAGCCGTCAAGGCACCCGGAGTCAGACATTCCGGTCTCCGCAGAAGGAGGAGTCGAGGTGCCCCCGCCACCCCCGCCCGCTCCAGAGCGGGTTTCGACCGGGTGGCCGGACGAGATGGAGGAAGCTTTACCCAGCTCCTCTATCGCCGAAGAGCATCGTGCCCTTATGGGCGTGGTGCTGCAAAGTCTTCGGTCCGTGGACAATGGACTGAAGGAGGCCTTCGGCGGCCTTCTCACGGGCTTCAAGGTAGGCCATGTAATGTCTTTTCCTTAGAAAATTTCTTTTATATGAATATGTAACCTCATACACAGTAGCCCCCGAGCCCTGGATAAGTTTGAAAAACTTAGGCGGGGGTCGAATAGATTTGATGTATGGATGATAGTAGAGTGAGCCGTAGCCCCCGAGACTCTGGCTGGATTGAAAAAAGCCGGTCAGAGGATCGAAAATGGATAACTCGGGAGTCTAATGTGGTGAGTCTGATGTGCAAGCGTCATCCTCGGCGGCAGCCGCCAATGCCGAGGACTTGGCCGAGCTGAATCGGAAGCTCAAGAGCTTCGAGGACGACCTCGGCCTGCTGAATAAGCGGTTCGACGAGGTGCAAGGCAAGTCCGAACTACACTGTTTACTACAGCAGTTTTTAAGTAAGGTTTAAGTAGTGAGCCTAAACGGGGTGCAACTGATATTATTGCAGCTGCTGCCGCGGAGGTCGAGAACCTCAAGGCCGAGCTGAGGAAGGCTCAGCTGGAAGCTGCGGAGTAGAAGGCTACGGCCGAACAGGCCGCTGCCGAACTGGCTACGGTAAGAACCGTTAGCCAGAAGCACGAGGCCAGAGTGTCTGAAGTGCAGCAAGAGCTCAAGGATGCCGTCACAAAATGTGAGGTCCATGAGCAGAAGAATAAGGATCAGGCCGCCGAGCTGACCTCACTGGGATCGGCGGCTAAGGAGGCGCGGACGGAGGCGCGAGGCTACCAAGAGGAACTCCGCCAAGTTAAACTTATTGCGGATGGTAAGCCATACTTACTGCAAAGTGTCTTTGGTGATAACAGGTTCGCTTTGCTCACGCGAGTGTGGCGTTCCCCAGGCGCCTTTGCGGACCTCCCGAGGAGTGCATCGGATGCGGCTAGGTTCTTCGCAACCCAGGAGGGTCGTGCCGAGTAGAGGCTGTTTTGGGCGCAGTTTCAGGCGCCCGAACACCCTCCCCTCCTCAACAACCAGATGAAGCACCTGTTGGAGTTGCATCGGATGGTAGAGCCGGCGATGAAGGACCTCAGCATCAAGCTGTGGCCTTCGGAGCTGCTGCCGAGCAGCTATTTCGGCTTGGTGCAGAAGCTGTACGACGCCACGCCCCGGATTGACGCCTGGAAGCGCTCCGTATGCCTTGAGAGAGTTCGGATGGCCTTCGGCAAAACATGGTGCACTGGCCGAAGATCAAGCCAGCCGAAGTGGCCACCGGACCTCCGCCCCCTGGGAAGGAGCACAGGCGCCCCGAGCAATACTTTCCCATCGTGATGGATGGTGCTCGGGCAATAGAGGCCCAGTGCTCGAAAGATGTAATTTATGAGTAAATTTATTTTCCTTGTATCCGAGGAGTTGAAACTTTTTGTGCTGTTGAAATGCAACAGGTTGGCTGTAAATATAATGCCTTATATGTTTATTTTGACTCATGTGCGGCCGTTTTAAACTGAAAGTTGCCAGTCGTCGGCTTCAGCCCCCTTGCAGATACTGCATGGGGTGTTTTCTCTTAACACCCTAACCCTTAGCCGACGTCTCGGTGCCCGGAGGCGGTTGTGTGTAAGGAAAACGAGGCAATCGGACTATGCGGCTTTAGCGCCTTCCCTTAGCCATAGGAGCTTGACTGCGGGGGCTGGTGACTAGCCCCCAGTATATGTGATATCCGAACGTACCGAGGTTGATACCATTATCACTTGGTTCCTGTAACAGCAAGCCCTTCGTTTGACACGGATTAACCTCCATCGATTTTTAGTTTGACACTTGTCATCGGATCGCCGACCAGTTCTCGCCTATTATGACAGTCGGTTTTCGGCTTTCTCCACTGAGGTACTTAACCAGGCTAGCTAGCAGTACAATCGCAGTGGTTCTCCCTTTACCCTCCTAACCGAACAATGCGGAACGTAAGAGGGCAAACATAGGAGCCGGGCAACCTAAACATTGACCAAAGACATAATTCGGAACTGATTCATATAATGCAATATCCATGACGCCGAGCACATGTAATAAAATTGGTGCCGGAATGATGTTTGGGGCAAGATTTATGTTCGAGCCCCCGGTCTATTAGCCGATCACATCTAAAAAGGAACGTATCAGAATAGTTTACTTCGGCCGAAAAGCGGAAAGGAAAGCGCAACATAATTGACTGCAGTATGACCGGAAAAAATGGTCGTTTATTTCCTTTGAATTCGTGACATCTATCCGTACAATCCGGACCGCCGAAGTAACTTTTACAGATACTTTATGAAATAAATACATTAGAGGAAAGGTTTACACAGTGGCTTCATGAGTAGTTTGACGCCCCTACTGCGCCCTGCCGCACATCTGCGCCTTTGCTCTTTATGAAGCTTCCGTGTGATTGGAGTTGTCAACTATATGCTTGGCGGAAGTAATAATGTTCGGCGGACAAGCCCTTGGGGAAGGGTTTTGAGAAGTCGCCGCAGTGTATCAGCTTAACGCTGATCAGGCCCTAGATGGTTCCTGTTAGTTAGTAGTGTTCCGAGAACATCTTTGGTTGTGGCTCGGTCGAACTAAGCTCTCGGCCCTTGAGTCGTTTGCCCCCACAGCTGCCCGTGGAATCTTGAGCGCGAAGTTGTGCACTCGAGGTACGTATTTCGCGGCTGGATGGGCCGTGCTGTGAGGCGCGTATCCCTATTTAGGGTGAGCACAGGAGTGCTCCGGGACCAAGGCCGTAGCTCGGACGCATTTGCGTGCGTCCAGTGCCTTGATGGTAGACTAGGCCTGCGACGCTTCTTCGGCGGCCTGGACTTCGGCGGCTAAAGCCGCTGTGTGCTCTTTTGTTCGGAGCGAGCGCTCGGTGTTACCATTGACAGTAATAACACCCTTTGGTCCTGGCATCTTGAGCTTCAGATATGCGTAGTGCGGGACGGCGTTAAAGCGGGCGAACGCTGTTCGGCCGAGGAGTGCGTGGTAACCGCTGCGGAAGGGAACAATGTCGAAGATTAAGTCTTTGCTGCGGAAGTTGTCGGGCGAACCGAAGACTACCTCCAATGTCACGGATCCCGAGCAGCGTGCCTCGATGCCTGGGATTACACCTTTAAAGGTGGTATTACTGGGTTTGATCCTTGATGGGTCGATTCCCATTTTCCTCACTGTATCCGAGTAAATCAGGTTGAGGTTGCTGCCTCCATCCATAAGGACTCTAGTGAAATGATATCCGTCCACGATGGGGTCGAGCACCAGAGCCGCCGTTCCTCCATGACGGATACTGGTCGGATGGTCTCGACGGTCGAAAGTGATCGGGCAAGCCGACCATGGGTTGAATTTCGGGGCCACCGGCTCTAAGGCATAGACATCCCGAAGTGCGCATTTCCACTCCTTCTTGGGTATATGCGTGACGTAAATCATGTTCATGGTTTTTACCTTGGGAGGGAACTGCTTTTGGCCTCCATTGTTTGGCCCACGAGGTTTGTCGTCATCCTCGCTGCGGGGACCCTTGCTCTATTCCTCGGATGTAAGTTTGCCGGCCTGCTTGATTACCCGACAGTTACGGTTGGTGTGGTTGGTAGGCTTGTCTGGGGTACCGTGAATCTGGCAGGGCCTATCCAAGATTCTATCCAGTGCAGACGGGCCGTCCCGGTTCCCTTTAGAGGGTTTCTTCCGCAGTCCTGATTTTGAGCCGCTGAATCCGGCGTTTACCGCTGCATCATCGGCTTCACGGTCATTGTTTGTGTGACGGCGCTTATTATTCTTGTTGCGCCAGGGTTTCTCGTTCCCGTCCCGGGCCTCTGAAGTGCCGGGGTCTTCGGGGTGGTTGCTTCTATGAGCTAACCAACTATCCTCACCCGCGCAAAAGCGGGTCAATAGGGAGGTGAGGGCCGACATTGTTCTCGGCTTATCTTGGCCGAGCTGGCGAGCGAGCCACTCGTCCCGAATACTGTGCTTGAATGCGGCAATTGCTTCAGCATCCGGACAGTCGACGATCTGGTTCTTCTTAGTCAAGAACCGATTCCAGAATTGCCGAGCTGACTCCCCGGGCTGCTGAACGACGTGGCTCAGGTCGTTGGCATCTGGCGGCCGAACATAGGTGCCTTGGAAGTTGGCTCGGAATGCATCCTCGAGCTCCTCCCAGCTCCCGATGGAGTTTTCGGGTAGGCTGTTCAACCAGTGCCTTGCCGGTCCTTTGAGTTTTAATGGTAGATATTTAATAGCGTGGAGGTCATCTCCTCGGGCCATATGAATGTGGAGAAGAAAATCTTCGATCCACACGGCTAGGTCAGTTGTCCCATCATATTGTTCTATATTCACGGGTTTAAACCCTTCGGGGAACTGATGTTGCATCACTTCATCTGTAAAACACATGGGGTGAGCGGCGCCCCTGACCCGGGCCACGTCGTGCCGGAGATCGGTTGTCATCCGGGCACGGTGCTGCTCCCGAGCTCTATCGTTTCTATCGCGCCAGGCTTGGTATCCGTCCCGTCCAGCGGGTGTGTGTCCTCTGGACCCGTAAATGGATCTTGACTGTATCCCTCTGGCGTTTAGGTCGTGCCGCAGATCATATGGGTCATCTGGTTGAACCGGGTCCTTGCCCGCCCGGCGAGGGGGCGCGGGTGGGTATTCGGTTTCTCCAGCCGTCATGTCCCATCCTCGAGGGGGGCAGTCGGGCTGGCTTGTCTGAGTTTGTCTGGGAGGTATGGGCTCAAAGGCCTCGTCCTCAAATGACGGAAGCAAACGCCGTCGTGGGTAACTTTTGTATTGATCCTGGCACTGATTGTCGAAGCCCTCTTCGGCTGCTAAGACCATCGTCCATCTATCATTAAGGGTATCTTGTTCGGCCTTTAGTTGCTGCTGCTTCTTCTTCATGCTTCGGGCAGTGGCTATAAGCTGCTGCTTGAATCTTTCCTGGTCCAGGGGGTCCTCGGGGACGGCGAAATCCTCAGGTCCGAGGCTATCCTCCTCTTCGGAAGGAGGGAGGTAATTGCTGTCCTCAGAGTCCTCAGGGTCCTCAGGGTTACCCTAGTCCTCGTGCCCTTCAGAGGCATCGTGGTGCTGTTCGGGGGTGGTGTTGTCGCCGAGCTCCCCCATGTTGTCCGGAGTGTCATTATCTCCGGTGTCGTTTGTGCCTGTGTTGTTTTCCTTGCCCTTTCCTCGCCCCCTGGATCGCCTTCGTCGGCGTTTGGGCGGTTCCTCATCGGGGCCGTCACCATCCTTCTTGGGGGTGTCGCCATCCTTCTTGGGGGTGTCGACCATGTAAACGTCGTAGGTGGAGGTGGCGGTCCACCTTCCAATGTTGGAAGTGGCAAGGGAGGGAGCCCTATAGGGCATGATGTCGATGTCCTCGTACATGTCGTCAGCCTCCTCGGAGGCATAGTCCAACATGTCGGTTAAGTCTTCGACAGTGGCTACTAAGTGGGTGGTGGGTGGGACGTGAAATTCCCTACAGTTGGCCTCAAATCTGATCTGCTCATGGACCGAGGACGGGCCATCCGCGATACTCATCTTCTGGATCCGATCTAACATCTCGCTTAAAAGCAAGAGGTCCACCGGATTCATCCTTGGGCACCCTTCGGAGTTGAACTCTGGTGTGCCTGCGCCAGGAGTGTGTTCGGCCAAGGGCGACCCCTGGTTCTCTGGCGCCGGGGTCGGATCCGAACTCGAGGCCAGATCCGAACTGAGGACCGGCCCGGAGACGGGGCCGAGGAGACGATCCGAAGTTAAGGCTTCGGGATGATTAAGCTCCTCAGGTAAAGCTGAGAACCTGGTAAAGATCAGATTGCCCCGAGAGTCGGCGACGTACTCTAGGTTGCCAAACCTGATCTCCTACTCAGGGGCGAAGCTGTCGACCTGATCAAGGTGACCGGTCGGGTTGGCGTGCAACACGATGCTGCCGAACGCGAAAAGCTGGCCGGGGATGAAGATGTCCCCACTGCGGATGCCGTCGCTGATGACTAGGCGAGCCATTGATCCTTGATGACCCAACAGCGGAGCTCTCAATGAAAGCACCAATGTCGGTACCAAAACCGGCAGATCTCAGGTAGGGGGTCCGAGCTATGGATCTTGGAGCCAATGGATAACAAGGAACGTAGAGACAGCGATTACCCAGGTTCGGGCCCTCTCGAAGAGGTAAAACCCTACGTCCTTCTTGATTGTATTGATGTGATTGTATGATGATTACAGAGTTGATCTACCTCGAGATTGGATGGACTAAACCCTAGGTGGGTATGATGATGATGGTTGTTCCTACCTCTACGGACTAAACCCTCTGGTTTATATAGACACCAGAGAGGCCTAGGTTTACATATGGTCGGTCACCATC
The DNA here is from genome assembly GCA_039707655.1 of Elymus sibiricus. Taxonomy (NCBI): domain Eukaryota; kingdom Viridiplantae; phylum Streptophyta; class Magnoliopsida; order Poales; family Poaceae; genus Elymus; species Elymus sibiricus. The sequence goes on from CM077676.1 coordinate 316,180,692, forward strand.
GGGGGATAAACATGCAGGTTACGCTAAATATTACTTGGAGGAGACACCAAGTCTTCGGAGGTTTCCTTCTGGTGCACGGGGTCGCCCACAATCCGGCCTTCCTTCGACGAGTAAAGAGCGGCCCATTAGTCCGGCCTATAGGAAATAGGCCGGCGGCCCGAATACCCCCTAGTCCGGGACACCCTCAATTACCAAGTTAGGCCAAAAGCCTAAGCTTGGAGGAGTACATATTCTCACCGACATTACATTCATGTTCACACATTCATTCCAGCTATCGGTGTTCATCCTCTTTCATTGTATGATCCATGTTAGTTTTTATTCTTTCGCTTTCTTTTTGTGTGTTTGAAATTTTTTGAAAATCCAAAAATATTTCTCGCTTTTTTTTGGTTTTTCTTTCTCGTTAGTTAGTTGTAGTATTAAAAGAAAACCCAAAAAGATTTCTCATTTCTTCTTTTCTTGTTTGTTGGGTGTTCTCCCGTGTAAATAGTTTTTCTTGCTTTTCGTTTTTCTTCTTTAATTTGCTTTCTTCAGAAAAACTAAAAACTCCAAAAATATTTCATTGTGTTTCTCTGAATTTCTTTTCTTTTTGTTGAGTCATCGTAGGGAGAAGACCACGATGAAATTATTGAGTGGCTCTCATATGCTTCGTGGTTGATCCAACGAAGAGCCAATATTACCTTGTCTTCTCCTTTGAATGAATTGTTTGCAGATTCCAGCTTAGTCCACGGCACTCTTGCACTATTATTATTTTCACATCATTCGGTCATGCAAGTGAAAGGCAATAATGACGATGATTTGATGAAGTGACTGTGGCAAGGAAAAGCTGGTATGAACTCTTTTTGTTTTTGTTTTTGTAAATATGTTTAACTCAGTATCTATGATTCAGCATATTATGAGTAAACATGTTTGTGATGACAATTAGAGATTATAGTTGTTCATGCCATGCTTAAGTAGCTAGGAGTGGATAATGATTTATCTTGGATATCAACATGCATTAAAATGGTTATGATATAGTATGGTAGTATGGTATCCTCCTCTGAATGTTTCAACTGGCATGACTTGGCACATGTTCACACATGTAGTTGATTCAAAACCAATGCAGCCTTCACGATATTTATGTTCAGGGTGTTTATATCCTACTCATGCTAGTATTCAATGTTAATTATTCGCAATGCATGATTATGACCGTTGTCGCTCTCTAGTTGGTCGCTTCTCAATCTATTTGCTAGCCTTCACCTGTACTAAGTGGGAATACTGCTTGTGCATCCACAATCCTTAAACCAAAGTTGTTCCAAATGAGTCCACTATATCTACCTATATGTGGTATTACTCTGACGTTCCAAGTAAATTCGCATGTGACACCTCTAATCAGTCAAATAAACATCTGTTTTGTGTGCTCGTACCACTCATGGAGCGACAGGGGGCGGTCAATATCTTCCATGCGAAGCGGGTTATTCTCACGATGAGTGTTTATTCACTTGTCATTGCATGAGAGAGGCTGGTAATTGGGATGCCCAGTCCTATAATCAAAATAAAGAAAAATATAATAAAACAAACTCCCCCAGAAAGTTGATTGTTTGGAGGGCACCCGTGAATTCAGCTAGCCATGGCTTGTGTTTGTATGGTGGAGGGGGAGTAAACTTTACCTTTCCGCTTGGGAACCGCTGATAATGTGTTTAGCATGGAAGATATTGAAAATCCTCGGTCGTGACGTTGACAGGAAGGGCACACCTCTCAAAATTGTTTTCATCTCTGATTTATGCTTCGAGCTCTGGCACCTCTGCAAATCTCTACTTCCCTCTGCGAAGGGTCTATCTATTTACTTTTATTGTTGAGTCAACACCTTCTCATTTTAAGCACAAATCCTGAGAGCACCATTGTCATTTTTATGCATTGAGTATAGTTAATGTTGGGTATACCATGACTGGATCTCTTCTACCCTAAATTACAATGTTTAGTCGCTCCTTGAACTTTGTAGGTGCTCTGCATTTATGTTTTGCGGTCTCAGAAAGGGCTAGCGAGATACCATGTTATCGTATTATATCATGATTGTTTTGACAAATTGTTGGCATTGGAGATATGTTATTATTGCTCGCTAGTTGATTATGCCATTGATATGAGTAAATGTAAATTCTAAGTGTTATCATTTGCATGGTTAGTTCATGATCTTTGCGGAAAACTTGGGTGCTATTTAAGCTTATATACGGATACAAGAACAAAAGAATTCGTAAAAGTTTTTCTTTATCACTTGCAGTTTGTCAACTGAATTGCTTGAGGACAAGCAATGAGTTAAGCTTGGGGGAGTTGATACGTCTCCGTCGTATCTACTTTTTCAAACACTTTTGCTCTTGTTTTGGACTCTAATTTGCATGATTTGAATGAAACTAAACCGGACTGGTGCTATTTTCAGCAGAACAACCATAGTGTTGTTTTTGTGCAGAAATAAAAGTTCTCGGAATTGGACGAAACTTTTTGGAGATTTTTTATGGAATAAATAAAAAATAATGGAACGAAGATCCATTGGAGGGGGGCCACCAGTTGCCCACAAGGCAACATGGCGCGCATACCCCCCAGGGCGCGCCCTGATGCCTTGTGGGGCCCAAGAGGCTCCTTCTGACCTAATTCCAGCGCTATAAATTTTGTTTCCCCGAGAAAAAAATAGAAGAAGAAGTTTCATTGCGTTTTACGATACGGAGCCGCCACCACCTCCTGTTCTTCATCGGGAGGGCTGATCTGGAGTCCGTTCGGAGCTCCGGAGAGGGGGATTCATCTCCATCGTCATCATCAACCATCCTCCATCAACAATTCCATGATGCTCACCATCGGGAGTGAGTAATTCCTTCATAGGTTTGCTGGACGGTGATGGGTTGGATGAGATTTATCATGTAATCGAGTCAATTTGTTAGAGTTTGATCCCTAGTATCCACTATGTTATGAGATTGATGTTGCTATGACTTTGCTATGCTTAATGCTTGTCACTAGGGCCCGAGTGCCATGATTTCAGATCTGAACCCTCTATGTTTTCATGAATATATTTGAGTTCTTGATCCTATCTGCTAGTTATATGCACTTGTTATTGTTCTGATCCGTAGACCCCAAAGTGACAATAGTTGGGATATTCTCCGGGGATGACTATAATTTGAGTTCATGTATTCACCATGTGTTAATGCTTTGTTCCGGTTCTCTATTAAAAGGAGGCCTTAATATCCCTTAGTTTCCTTATGGACCCCGCTACCACAGGAGGGTAGGACAAAAGATGTCATGCAAGTTCTTATTATAAGCACATATGACTATATACGGAATACATGCCTACATTACATTGATGAATTGGAGCTATTGTGTATCGCTCTAGGTTGTGAATGTTATATGATGAATGTCATCCAACACAATTATCCATCACTGATCCAATGCCTACGATTTTCGCATATTGATCTTTGCTAAGTTACTACCGTTGCTTCTGTTGTTACAATCACTACAAAACTGCTACTGTTACTGTTACTACTGCTATCAAACTATCATATTAGTGTGCTACTAAACACTTTGCTGCAGATATTTAGTTCTCCACGTGTGGTTGAATTGACAACTCAACTGCTAATACTCATAAATATTCTTTGGCTCCCCTTGTGTCAAATCAATAAATTTGGGTGAAATACTACCCTCGAAGACTGTCGCGATCCCCTATACTTGTGGGTTATCACCAGACGTCAAAGCATCACCCTTTTCTTTTATTTAACAGGTACTTTGTCAGAATCACGATAAAGCGCATCTCGACTTTCCCCTTCCTGTCGCCCAGCACAAAATCTGTTCCCCCAAAGTCTAGCTTCGAGAGCTCCAGCAATGGCGAACGACGCAGGCTCTTCCAAGCACCCCCACGGTCACCTCAAAGGCGGCTGGGGAAGCTGCTCCATCACTCGTCTTCAATTGGATCGGCTTGCCACCCAAGGTTATTTGCTGGATTCAGATCTAACCTCCACCCGCCGAGGCTTAATATCCGTGGAAGGGCAAGTGCACGCCGACAGCCACCCTATCCCCCATGGGGATGAGCGGGTATGTTTTGTTCCTTTCCTCCTCCGTGGCCTGGGATTTCCTATTCACCCCTTCCTCCGGGGCTTGCTTGAGTTTTACGGGATCCAACTCCACCACCTGACTCCCAATTCGATTCTACACAATCTGGGATTCGTCGCCCTTTGCGAAATGTACCTCGGATGCACGGCACACTTCGGGCTGTGGAATAGCCGGGACTGGCTACCCTGCAGGCACCCCTCAAGAGGATGCCAACACATGGGCATCCGAGTGGTTCTACATAGCCGATGTCCCACTACACTATCTAGCTCGGCTAGGACTTCCGCCCTTCTCTTCGGATCCTCCGAAGAAGCGTTTCAATTGGAGACCCCGGAGCTTTGCTCAAAAGGATGACTCTGATGTGGCTCGCTTGGCCACCCAGGTGAGGTGTTTGACAAGCAAGGGCCTCACCATCATAGATGTGATGGCGACGGCCATCGACCGGAGAGTCCAGCCCCTCTGGCAGTGCCAGCACCCGCTGTGTTTGTACAATGGAACCGACGATGCCACCCAATCCATTCGAAAGGGCTTCAGAGACCAAGCGGCCTTTGGTGAAGCCATGGCCGGTATATTCAAGGGGGAACCAGCGGAGTTTGCGAAGCGAAAGTTTATAGACAACTTGTCCTACTACAATCCTGCCAAAGTAGTAAGTCTCACTGAACCTCTTGTTCTATCCGAGCAGTTCACTTTGCTTCCTTTAAACGGTTGTCCGATATATCTGAACAGGGATGGAGGCGCTGGGTCGAAACACTAAGCTGCCCCGCACCTAAGCCGGGGATGTACCGCCGAGACGATGACCCCGACTTTCATGAAGACGAAGAATTGTCCACCATATATGAGCAGGGGACTTTTTATCAAGAGAGCCTTGACGGCTTCAGATTATCCATCACTCCCGATCTGCCAGGGATCCGGCCATCTTCATCGGTAACACCCTCTGCTGCTTCTGCTCGAAATAGAACTTCTGTCCGTGAGGCCCCAAGCACCCTGACGCCTCTTCCTAAGGGTCAATGCTCGAAGCGCCCGTGCTCCGGTCCGGGCTCTAAAGAGGGCCCTCCGTCAGCCGCACAAGGTGCCCCTCAAAGGACAGGGCCACGGGAATGGAGTGTAAGGCCCCGCCCCTGGACAGGTGCTTCTACCGACAATTATCACTTCGGGAATTGACGTCGGCATTAACCGCTTAATTATCTGATCTTCCATGCAGGCGGCATGTCCATGTGTCCGCAACTAAAGAGGCGCTCAATAGGGGTACCTTGGGTCCGAGGCCCGGCGCTGAGGCCATACCCTCCTTGGGGGGTGTTCCCGAAGTACCTCAAACGGAGACTTCGGGGGCCTGTCGGCCACCACCTCAGAGGTCGAAAGCGCTATGAACCATCGGCAGAGGAGGGCCTCTTTAAGGAACCCCGCCTTCTCCAGTGAGGAAGTTAACGCCCTCAGTTCAGTGGATGCCTATCTCGGCGCCGCCCGCTCTGTCTTCGAAAAGGCGGTAGATATTTTGTCCAAAGGTCTGCAGGTAGGGTACCTTCAAGCTCGATTACTTTAACAGTGGGCCGTGTCTCAGTTTTTAGCAGTCCCTTTGTATGAGTTGATGTCAGATCGCACTTCTCTTCAAGCCTTTATTAATGCTTGATTACACCGAGGACATCCAAGGGTCGACCAAGCTGGCGTACATGGCAATAGCCCCCAAGGCACTTGTCGAATAACATAGCCGACAAGTGAATTTCAGAAATTCCAAGAATCCTTTGAGCAAGCGCGGATCCCAGTAGCCCCCAAGCCTTGATTTGGGCACGTATGGCCATATTAAGGGTTGTTCTAATGCAAACATGCCTTGAATTTGCAGACCTCTCGGGAGAAAAACGAAAGTCTCTCCGAGGTGCTGACCCAGACCCAGACGAAGATGGATGCCTCCTAGTCCGAGGTGGAGCACATTAAAAAAATTACCAGAGAGGCGCACGGTAAGTGTATCTGGTCTTTAAGCATTTGCCGTAGAGGACGCAAGGTCTCTACTAACGGAGCTTATTTTCATAGCAGCGGAAGTCATTGGTCAACTGGAAAAGGACTAGAAACAGGCCCAAGAAGATCTGCTGTACACCGAATCGCAACGGCGGGCTGGCCGCCGTGTCCTGACCCAAAGTAAGGAGGAGACGAACGCGCTCAAGGCAAAGAACGACCAGCAAGCTCAGAAGATTGAGAGGCTAAGGGCCTAACTGGCTGCTGCCGAGGAGAAGAACCAGAAAACAAGCGAAGCTATGTCTGGTAAGTGCTCTTTAAGAAAGCTCTAAATGCATGACGCGTTATCGTTAAGGTCTAACCCTTAGCTTCATACAGTGCTGCTAACAGGTCGGCCACAAGAGAACACTTGTTCATCGTCCAAAGACGCCTTGGCGAGGTTGACCGAAGTGCATGAAAGCTCCTGAAAAGTGATGAAGGTCGTTTTTAAAGCTCTATGGCCCGAGGAAGAGAGGGTGCTCGAGGACATGTCTGAGCTCGCCAAGCGTCTCAAGGGTGCTCAGCGCCGAATACAGGCTTGGAAGATATCGGCATGTTGGGAAGGAGCGAGGGAGGCATGGGAAATGGTGAAGACCCGCTTCACTGGCGTAGAGACGGAGCACCTTGCCGAAGTAGGCCCTATAGGGGCTGACAGAGAAGAGGTGTCGACCTGCCTGGTGTATGCTAATGTAATGCCAGGCGCTCGCCTTTCACAGCAGGACTGTGCCCTTGAATCTTTAATAGACGGGCTTGATAGGGTGTAATGAATTATATGTGGTGACTCTATGCCTCAAAGTGCTTTACGTCGTTTGATTCCAATCTGCGCGTCCAAACTTTGTTAACCAGCTATCGGCTTCCATCTCCTCGTCCAGTGGCTGAGGAGTGTTTCCTACTCTCGGTCCGACCATCCAGGCAAGTGATTTCGGGAAACAAGGCAATCTGGCCGTGTGGTTCGACAAACAAAAGTGAGGCAAAGAGCTATGTTATATTACCATTTAACGTAAGAAACATCCTCCAAGAAAAATAGTTCTTCCAACAGTTCCTTTTCTCGGGGCGTCATGTTAAGCATGAGTGTCCGAAGACGTGCAACCTTGGGGGTGAAGCCCCTGGTCAAGGGTTGAAGAACCCGACCTTTCTCTGATTCCATCATGGCCGACCGATTATATTCATTAGGAATGCTAGCTTTCGGCTTTATCCGTCTGAGGTGCTAACCCGGATTACCCGGGAGCAACAATCACAGCGGTGCTCCCTTTGCCCCTTAGCCGAAAAATCAGGAACGTAAGGGGCCAGCATAGGAGCCGGGCAACCCAGCTTGGCCAATTCCTACGTCAAATCAATGCATATTGTGGCTTGAATACGATGTGGTAGGAAGGAAGCATATATAACTAATATAAATGCTCAAAAGAGTAGGCTTTATTAATCAAAGCCCCAGGGCAGTTTAAGTCATACATTCAAAGATGCAACCGAGGTGTCCAAGCATACCTCGGATTGGCTAGACGCTTGCGCTAGGGATGGAGGTTTTGACAACCTTGAGAAAAAGGTTTACCTAAATAGGAAACAAGTTGCTTGATGCGGGAAAGAAAAGGAAAAAAATATAAATAAATGTATAGTGAAGAAATAAAAGAATGCTCTGTTTAACCGTAAAAACGTCGGAGCAGGGCAGCGTTCCATGGGTTCAGCTCTAGCCGGTCGTCCGTCGGGTATCGGATGCGGTATGCTCCTTCGATGAGTACCTGGTCAATTATAAATGGTCCATCCCATTTAGGCGAAAGTTTATGCTTTTGTTTTTCCAGATGGAGCCTCATGATCAAGTCTCCGACGTTGAATTCCTTTGATCGGACTTCCCAGCTTTGATATCGTTGTGCCTGCTGCTGATAGAACATGGAGCATGCCCGAGCTACATCGCGCTCCTCTTCCAAGGCGTCCAAGGCATCCTGCCGATCGAATTCGGCCTCTCGTTCCTCGTACATGCGCACCCGAGGTGCGTCATGGATGATGCCCATGTTTGCACACTAGGCCTTTACCTCTTTTGCCTTAAAATTTGTTCCATTATCCGTTATAATATTGTGGGTGATGTCTACTACACAACTTATTCTTGTAGACTCGTGTTGGGCCTCCAAGCGCAGAGTTTTGTAGGACAGTAGCAATTTTCCCTCAAGTGGATGACCTAAGGTTTATCAATCCATGGGAGGCGTAGGATGAAGATGGTCTCTCTCAAACAACCCTGCAATCAAATACAAGAAATCTCTTGTGTCCCCAACACACCCAATACAATGGCAAATTGTATAAGTGCACTAGTTCGGCGAAGAGATGGTGATACAAGTGTAGTATGGATAGTAGATATAGGTTTTTATAATCTGAAAATAAAAAACAGCAAGGTAGCAAGTGATAAAACGGAGCACAAACGATATTGCAATGCTTGAAAACAAGGCATAGGGTTCATACTTTCACTAGTGCAATCTCTCAACAATGCTAACATAATTGGATCATATAACAATCCCTCACGTGCGACAAAGAATCACTCCAAAGTTCCTATTCGCAGAGAACATAAGATAGAAATTGTTGTAGGGTACGAAACCACCTCAAAGTTATTCTTTCCGATCAATCTATTGAGCTATTCCTATAAGTGTCACAAACAGCCCTAGAGTTCATACTAAAATAACACCATATGATACGCATCAACCAACTCTAATGTCACCAAGATACTCCAATGTCACCACAAGTATCTGTGAGTTGATTATTCGATATGCATCAAACAACTTCAGATTCATAATATTCAATCCACACAAAGAACTTCAAAGAGTGCCCCAAGATTTCTACCAGAGAAAGTAGGACAAAAACGTGCATCAACCCCAATGCATAGATTACCCCAATGTCACCTCGGGAATCCGCGAGTTGAGTGCCAAAACATACATCAAGTGAATCAATATAATACCCCATTGTCACCACGGGTATTCATATGCAAGACATACATCAAGTGTTCTCAAATCCATAAAAGTATTCAATCCGATAATAGTGAAACCTCAAAGGTAAAAACTCAATTCATCACAACAAGATAGAGAGGGAGAAACACCATATGATACAACTATATTAACAAAGCTCGCGGTACATCAAGATCGTGCCAAATCAAGAACACGAGAGAGAGAGAGATCAAACACATAGCTACTAGTACATACCCTCAGCCCCGAGGGTGAACTACTCCCTCCTCGTCATGGAGACCGCCGGGATGATGAAGATGGCCTCCGGTGATGATTTCCCCCTCCGACAGGGTGCCGGAAAAAGGTTGTAGATGAGATCGTGGAGGTACAGAGGCTTGTGGCGGCGGAGTCGAAGTTCTAGGGTTATTTCTGGGGGTTTTGGTATTTATAAGAATTTTTGGCGTTGGAATCACGCGAAGATGTGCCACAGGGGGCCCACGAGGCACCAGGGCGCACCCCGGGGGGTGGCGCACCCAGGTGGCTTGTGGGGGCCCTGTGAGTCTTCTGCTGCTCCCCCAAAGCTTCATGGGTCTGTTTCCTTCCAGAAAAAATCGTCAAAAAGTTTCGCTGCATTTGGACTTCATTTGTTATGGATTTTCTGGAAAACCAAAAACAAGCAGAAAACAACAACTGACACTGGGCACTAGGTCAATATGTTAGTCCATAAAAATCATATAAAATCCATATAAAAGTGCACCAAAATCATACAAAACTATAATAAACATGGCATGAATACTTCATAAATTATAGATACGTTGGAGACGTATCAGCATCCCCAAGCTTAATTCCTGCTCGTCCTCGAGTAGGTAAATGATAAAAGAAATAATTTATGAAGTGTGAATGCTAGCATAGTGCATAAGTTTGATCAATGATAATTTCAATCACTTTTCCTAGCATCATAACAGCAACTCTTTCTCATAAAACTCATCATGATAAAGTAGCAATCAATTCACATGTTATGGTTCAAACAATGCAATCTCTTGAAACTTAACAACCTATATTCTTAGTCACCAAACAAGTGCAATTCAACTTATCTTCAACAAAGTCTAAGTAAGAGCTCCACATACTGAATTATCATATAGTCTTCTATGATTGCTAGTACTCAAAGCATATTTTTAGAACAAATAGTATCCATCGAACACAGAGAAAGATAGGGGCTTAGTGTTTCTCCTCCCAACTTATTTATCATTGAGATAATTGTCAACAATAATAATTCATGATCAAATATATTTGACTGGCCATATGTGCCTGGATCTTTCCCCACCACATGATACTTGCCAACTAGAGAATAATTGAGGTTGAAATGAGAAGGAATACTATTGACTCTTGCATAAAAGTAAATACATAAAGTAAAAGATAGGCCCTTCGCAGAGGGAAGCAGAGGTTGTCATGCGTTTTTGATTTTTGGATGTGCAAGCCCTTAATGCAAAGGAACGTCACGTTATATTGCCCCTTGTGATAGCAACCTTTATTATGCAGTCCATCGATTTTATTTCTTTACCATCACAAGTTCGTACAACGCTTATTTTCCCTTGCAATAAAATATCATACATATTTTAGGAGCAATTTTTATTGCTTTTTGCACCGATGACAACTTACTTGAAGGATCTTATTCAATCCATAGGTAGATATGGTGGACACTCATGGGAAGAAATTGGGTTTAAGGTTTTTTGGATGCACAAGTAGTATCTCTACTTAGTACAAATTTTTGGCTAGCAAAAGATCCTAAGCAAGCACCACATGTTAGAGGATCCATAACAATATAACTTCTATGCAAATATACCCAAACATAACTCATTATGTTGTCTTCCTTGTCCAACTTCAACTAATTTGCTCAAGTTTGAAAATAATTAATGGGTATTCACAATCATAAAAGATGTCCAAGATAATATATTTATATGTGAAAGTTCTCTTCCTTATACTAAGCATTCATGAATTGCTTGTATGACCAATATTGTGATTGTCAAGCTTCAATAGATTTCACTTTCTAACCCAAATGTGAAACTACTACTAGACATGATACAAGCATATGAAGCACATATAATTTAAACTTTATGATATTCAATTCATTCAATAATTTACTCTTAGGATATAAGTGAAGTACAAGAGTAAATGACAAACTACTCCAAAAAGATAGAAGTGAAGATCAAGTGAGTAGTTAAATAATTAAGTAGCTATATGAAGACTCTCTCTCATTTAAAAAAATTCAGATCTTAAGTATTTTATTCAAACAGCAAATAAAACAAAATAAAATGACTTTCTAAGAATAGCACATATCATGTGAAGAAGCAAAACCTTAGGCTCAACCAAAACTGACCGATAATTGTCGATGAAGAAAGGTGGGATGCCAACCGGGGCATCCCCAAGCTTAGTTGCTTGAGACTTCTTGGAATGCTGTCTTGGGGTGCCTTGGGCATCCCCAAGTTTGAGCTCTTGTGTCTCCTTAATTCCTCTCATATCATGGCTTCTCCTAAATCTTAAAAACTTCATCCACACAAAACTCAACAAGAACTCGTGAGATAAGTTAGTATAAATCAACTCAAAACATTAACATTCTCTACTGTAGAAAATCACTAAAATTATAATTAAACATTGCATACTAAATTACTCTGCATATTTAATACTCCTATCCTCAAATAGAAACATTAAACACGCAACATATGCAAACAATGCAGCTATAACCGAAATCTGCCAAAACAGAACAGTCTGTAAAGGGTGAATAACAATCCATACTTCCCTAACTCCAAAAATTCTGAAAAATTACCACGTGACAGAGAACTCATGCATTCTTACTGTGTAAAAATTTCAGATTTTTATCATATTCTGACTATTCATGAATATTCTGAACATAACAGAAAACCTTTTGTTTTCAAACAGCAACACATAAACTTGCAAACTGAGCATGGTAAAGGCTATAATTGGCATTTTATTGAACTAAAAGATACAAAACATGGTTATTTATAACAGCAAGAAAATCTCAACAAAAGAAAATGACGCTCCAAGCAAAACTCATATTATGTGACGAATAAAAATATAGCTCCGAGTGAGGTTACCGATAGTTTTAAAGACGAAAGAGGGGATACCTTCCGAGGCATCCCCAAGCTTAGACGCTTGAGTCTTCCTTGAGTATTACCTTGGGGTGCCTTGGGAATCCCCAATCTTAGCATATTGCCCCTCCTTTTTCTCCTCATATCGATGTCTCACCCAAAACTTGAAAACTTCAATCAAACAAAACTTAACGGAACTTGTGAGATAGGTTAGTATGATAAAAATAAATCATCCACTTAGGTACTGTCAAGACAAGATTCATAATTGTTCTCACATAATTCCTACTGTATTATATCATTTCCACAATTTATATTACTCAATATAAGCTCTGGAAACACTAAAACAAGCAAACTATGCACCGAAAACAGAATCTGTCAAAAACAGAACAGCATGTAGTGAGAGATTTAAAAACCATACTTATGTACCTCCAAAAATTCTGAAAAATTAGGAAAACATAAATAATTTGTAAACCAATACTTTTTAAAAATTTCAGAATTTTCTCACGCTCCAGTACAGAATAGAAATTCCAGCACTGGACGCAAAAGTTTCTGTTTTTGCACAGAATCAAATCAACAAGCATCCACACTATCCCAAAGGCTTTACTTGGCACATTATTGAAAGAAAACATATAAAACATGATTACTACAGTAGATTAATCATGTGAACACACAAAAACAGTAGGTAGAAATATTGGGTTGTCTCCCAACAAGCGCTTTTCTTTAATGCCTTTTTAGCTAGGCATGATGATTTCAATGATGCTCACATAAAAGTAAAGAATTGAAACACAAAGAGAGCATCATGAATCACATGACAAGCACATTTAAGCCTCACCCACTTCCTATGCATAGGGATTTTGCGAGTAAACAATTTATGGGAGCAAGAATCAACTAGCATAGGAAGGCTAAACAAGTATAACTTCAAAACTTTCAACACATAGAGAGGAAACTTGATATTATTTTAACACCTACAAGCATATGATCCTCTATCATAATAATTTTAAGTAGCATGATGAATGAATTCAATAATATAGCTATCACATAAAGCATTCTTTTCATGATCACATAAATCATGAAGTGCTTGAATTGCGAGAAGATCTGTCTTATCCAGAGTATCCGATCCGCATTCTCGATCAAGCTGAACGACGAACCCGTCAGAAGTCGATCAAGTTTCTCAAAGTCCAGTGGTCGCATCATTCTGAAGGTGAAGCCACATGGGAACGCGAGGATCGTCTTCGCGAAGAATACCCCGCTTTCTTTCAACCTACCTCTTAATTCTCGGGACGAGAATTCTTGTTAGAGGAGGAGAATTGTAACATCCCCATGTAATAGCTACAGTAATCACCTCTTGATAATGCCAGGTCACCATGCTCATTAGTGATTGATCATCATTTGCATCAAATCATATTTCAAATTCCATTTCAAATTGCAATTCAAATTTAAAGTGAAAATAAAAGTTGTTCCAAATTGAAAACTAAAATGCTCATTAAATAGCAAATAATTCATATCTAATTATGTTCAGGAAAACAACATCACTAAAATTCACTAAGTGACTTAAACAACCTCAAACAGTAGCTAGCAGCCATATTTTAAATCATTTTATTTAATCCATTTTACAATTAAAATCATATTTTACCCAAACTAGTTTTTGGTGGCAGGCAATAATGCACTGCAATTTATGAGCTAGGTCACATATTTTATAAAAGTCAATTAGTAGCCTAACAATTAGCAAAACAGAAATAAAACAGAAAATAGAAATAGAAAAGGAAAAGGGCTTACCGGTTACTGGCGCTCTGGGCCGTGAGTGCACAGTAGCTTGCGGCCCAGCCCATCCGCACCTTCGTCCTCATCGCGCCGCTGTCGCGCGCCCGCACTGACACGGCGGCGCCCGTCGCGGTGTCGCCCATCCGAGCACTCCCCGGGTAGGTTAAGTGCCTCCCCGAGCTGCCCTCGCTTCCCCGCGGAACCCTAGCCCACCCATTCATCCCCACTCGCTCTCCCTCTCTCTATCCCACGCTCGCCGAAAGTCGCCGCCGCCATGGCCGTGATTTAGCGCGGCCGCCGCCTCCCGATCCCCTCGCCGACGAGCCCATCCGCTCCGCCTCGCTCGACTACCTCGACCACGCCTCGCCGTTGAGCTCGGGGACGACCGCACGCTCGGGATCGACCTCGACCTCTTCTTCTCGGTCGCCGGTGATCCCCGCCGTCCTCGGCAACCCCTGCTGCTCCTAAGCCATCGAGGGCCTTTCTTGGCCGCACGGTGAGCTTCCCCCTTCCTCCATTCCCCTCCTCGCGCCGTGCATTTCGCCGTAGCCAGCTCGCCGCCTTGCCGAGTTCTGCCCGCCGCCCGAGCTCGTCGTAGTTACCGTCTCCGACCACCGCAGCCCGCGCTAGCAGCCTAGATCGACGCGGTGCTTCGCCCGCGTACGAATGCGCCCGAAAACGCCCGCTAACTCCCACCGTAGCCGCCTCCCCGCATCTCACCCGAAATGTTCGCCGCCGGCGAGGTCATTGCGCTCGGCTCCGACCGCCGTGGCTTGCGCCGCTAGGCTAGATCGACGCGCGCCGCTCCACTCGTTCCAGAGAGCCCAAGAACGGCCGAAACGACCCACCACAGCGAGATTCCGGGCTCGCCGGAGTTCGTCGCCGTCGCGCGGCCTCGCCGGAGCTCTCCGGTGGCCGGCGTCCCACGTGGCTACCACGTGGCGCCGCGGGCCCCGCCTCGTGCCACTGACTGCTGGGCCCGGCTGACCCCTTTGACCCGGTCAGCCGCTGATTGGGCTGGCCCCGCCCGCTGACATGTGGGGCCCAGCCGATTAAAACGTTTTTAAAACTAACTAAATGATTAATTAAATTGTTAATTAAATTAATTCGTTAAACACCCACTGACCAGTAGGCCCCACTTGTAGATTAATTAGTCTAACTAATTTATTTAGTCTCTGGGTCGCTGACAGGCTGGGCCCACACGTCAGCCACTGCTGACTGGGCGGTTGACTTAGTCAACCTGGCCCACTGGTCAGCCTTTGTGTGTACTTCTGTGTACACAGAGCTGGGTACTCGTAGCAATTTGTATTTAATATTTTTCGGAATAAAAATAATCCAGAAAATCCAGAATATTAATAAAACTTTGATAAATCATATCTTTTAAACCGTAACTCCGATGAAAATAATTTATATATGTAAAACGATCAGAAAAATATGAAGAATCCGAATATCCTACCCACATACCTGCCACATCCCTCTAACATACCGAACATGGAACATTTTGACTGATTTCGATAAATGAGTAGTGCTCACCCTTAATAAAATAATTCCAAATAAATTCCTAAATTAACTAAACCATTTAGTTAGGCAGTAAAACACCCCTGAATATCATTTAGGCATGTCATGCATCAATGTTGCTTTTTGCCGTGTATTTATTGTTTCTTCTCCCCCTTCTCTCACGATAGCCCCTGCGACTGCCGACGACGCTGCCTAGGGGACCGACTACACCGCTGACGACCCCGCCTTTGCCGCAGAGCAACCAGGCAAGCAAAACCTCCTTGATCATCAGATATCACCCATTCCCTTCTCCCTTATGCTTGCATTAGTATTGCCTCTGTTACTGTTCCGATAGCACCTATTCCGTTGCATAGCCTGATTTTGTAGTCTGTTATTGATACCCCACCTGTTGTCCCACATTACCTAGTAAGTTGTGCTACTTCTTCATCGGTGGCCCTTCACCCTTGTCCGTATGCCATGCTTGTTAACGGGCCGTGATCACTCTGGGTGTGATCGCGGAAATATTTACTTACTGCAATATTAAACTGTTAAAGTCGGGCTGGCCCCAAGGGTGCCCGCGAGAGAACAACATTAAAGACGGGTCGGCTCCAAGAGTACCCGCGAGTGATATCAAGTCGGAGCGACAGAAACTCTGATCGTCTCTGCGAGTTACTAAATACGCCTAACGGAACTGGGTATTTGATCTGAGTGGGTCGTCGTGCCCTATACGCACTACCACCACGTGGGATAATGGTTTAATGGGGCCCTCTACACCGTATGTATCAGCCGAAAGCTTTGTCAGACGTCCAGTTCAGCATTGCGGCACGGCTGGGCCGGCGCCATCCATGACAGAGGTGGTACCGAGATTCGCCCTGCTCGCAACGACCCGGAGTGCAAAGGGCGATGGGCCCAAGACCCCTGAGCGCTTAGGATGTAGACCGGCGGGGACCTCTCTGCTTAGCTCTAGGTAGGGCTGCGGTGTGTCGATCAGCCGAGGCCGGGCATAACCCGATAAAAGTGTGTCCGGCCAGAGCTAATCGAGCGTGTTGGGTAACAGTAGTGCACCCCTGCAGGGAAGTTATCTATTCGAATAGCCGTGTCCACGGTAACAGGACGCTCAGAGTTGTATCCGGATCTATGACAACTACAAACTGATGATGATGCTTATTATACTGCTACTACCGCTCTCGGGGTCACTTTCTCGCAGTGTAGTCGAGAAAGGATCTCAGGGCGCTGCTACTATATAACCACTATTATTTATTACTTGCTCTACTCTCTTCTGATGCTGCAAGAACTGCTTCAAGATGCTAGTCTTCGATAGGCTAGGCCTTCCCCCTCTGTTCTGGCACTTCTGCAGTTTAGTCCAAAGATATAGCCCCATTCCTTTGATACCGATGCATAAGTGGTATAGTTCTGATGTCAGTCTTGCGAGTACTTTGGATGAGTACTCACGGTTGCTTTGCTATTCTTTTCCCCCATACTCGATTGCTGCATTCAGATGCCGGAGTCCAGGAGCAGGAGATCCCCGGAGTCACCACCTTCTACGTTGAGCCCGCCGACCAGGAGTAGTTTGGAGGCCCCAGGCAGGAGGCCTGCGCCTTTTCGATCAGTGTCGTTGTTTGTTTTCGCCTTCTTAAGGCACCCTTGTTTAACTTGTGTCTGTACTCAGATACTTTGCTTCCGCTGATGCTTGTGTAACCCGAGCTTTTGTATTCGAGCCCTCGAGGCCCCTGGCTTGTAATATAAAGCTTGTATTATTTTATTTTTGTGTCTAGAGTTGTGTTGTGATATCTTCAAGTGAGTCCCTAGGCTTGATCGTGTGCATTTGCATGTATGGTTAGTGCACGATTAAGTCGGGGACGTCACAAGTTGGTATCAGAGCCGACTGCCTGTAGGTAGCCCCCTTTCCAACTCCTTGGCCGAAGTTGAGTCTAGACTTTTAAAAAACTGTTTTACTAACATGGCTGTGTGGCTTACGGGCCCACGTCGTCAATGGGTGGTATTAGGATCTTTTATTCCTCTTCCTTACTCTGGGACTCTGGTCTCTCTTTTATTCGAGTTAAAAAATTTACTGACTCTAACACTAGGTTCTCGTGATCACATCCACCCGGAGTTCTGAATTATCCCCCCTTTCTTCAAGATGAGGGCCAGGTTCTGCTGCACAATGCCACGGACCGCAGGATCCTTTTATCGAGGACACCCTGCGTTGTTCCTTGCAGATTCCTCGCTCCAAAGGTTTTCTCCGACGTTGATATAGCCTTTGCTATGTCCCGTTGTGTATTCCTCACCGCGTGCCTGCGCGCCGCCTAGTTTGTCTAGCTGCGTGTGTTTCCGAACTCGCGCTGTCCGTTGATATCCAATTCTGTGCATGGATCTGTATGTCTTTAATGACTACTAAAATGTATCTAATGCACTTCTTGTTCATTTCTCATGTTACGTCATAATTGATCTCTGACACATGCAGTTGTTCTTGCTAAACTGCCCCTGTTGATTTCGCAGGATGGCTGATGATCCTCCACCTC
The DNA here is from genome assembly GCA_039707655.1 of Elymus sibiricus. Classification (NCBI taxonomy): domain Eukaryota; kingdom Viridiplantae; phylum Streptophyta; class Magnoliopsida; order Poales; family Poaceae; genus Elymus; species Elymus sibiricus. The sequence goes on from CM077676.1 coordinate 316,198,545, forward strand.
CACCCTATATGGCCGCAATGGCACAACAGTTTGAACTGAACCGGCAATTCATGGGGAGTCTAGTGGACCGATTAGCCAGCAGCAATGCTCGTCAGGAGCCTGGTCCGATCTCACTGCAAGAGTTCGTGCGCCTCAACCCGTCTATTTTCCGCAACTCCACCAATCCTATGGATGCTAATGATTGGCTTCGTGACATTCTGTTTGAGATGGAGTCAGCTAGTGTTGCCCCTGACAGTTACGTCACCTTTGCGGCATTTCACTTGAAGGGTCCAGCTGCTCAATGGTGGGAAAGCCACAGGCGTATGCTGCCTACTGGAACTGTAACCACTTGGCAGGAATTTCAGTCAGCCTTTCGTGCACGACACATTCCTCAAGGTCTGATCGACCAGAAGAAGCAGGAGTTCCGCAAACTCAATCAGGGCAAAATGACTGTGGACGAATATCAGAGGAAATTTCTTGAATTATCCCGCTATGCTGAAGATGATGTCTGCACTGACGCTTGCAAGCAGGAGAAATTCCGTGAAGGACTGCATCCTGATATCGAGCTCGCACTTGATGTGCATGAAGCTGCAGACTTTGCAATGCTTGTCAGCCAGTCTTTCCAAATTGAAACTGCTTTGAATAAGTACCAAGAGTCGCTCAAGCGCACTCGTGACGTTGGCTCGTCCTCGGGTCAGCCTGCTCAGAAACGTCGAGTCTGGATCCCGCACAATGTTTTTCACCGCCCTGCTCCAACACCAAGGCCGTCTTATGTTGCACCTCGTCTGCCTCCGCCGCCGAGACAGCTAACGGTTCAGGGTGGACAGCCCAATGTTATGGTTCCTCCCCCTAATGATGGTTTATGCCGTAAGTGTGGACAGCCAGGACACCGTGCTATCAATTGTCGCCAGAACCAGCCTCAGAGTACACCACTTCCTCCTGTTGGTCGTAAGAAGGGCCGTCGAAACCATCGCAACAGAAGTTGTAATGCCAGGCCGCCTGCTATGAGTTGTGGTCAAGTCACCCATGTCAAAATGGAAGAAGCTCGAGAGGCCCCAAAAATTGTGATGGGTACTCTTCTCGTTAATTCAGTGCCAGCGGCTGTTCTCTTTGATTCAGGAGCATCTCATGCCTTTGTGTCACAACAGTTTGCACAGTTACATGGGATAGGCATGGAAAAGTTATCCACTCCTTTATCGATTCAATCTCCGGGAGCTAAGTGGCAAACCACAATGGTAAGCCCTCACAACCAAATTGAAATTGGAGGTCTACTTTTTCCGGCTTCTCTCATTTTGCTCGGACCTTCGAACATAGACATCATTCTTGGTATGGAATGGTTGGCAGCCTATAATGCTTTGATCAACTGCGCCGCCAAGACAGTCCAGCTCACACACCCTTCTGGCAAGGTGATCAACTACTCAGCCCAGTTAATCCAGAATGCCGAGAGCCAGATATATGCTCTGAATGCTTTGAATGCTTCACCTCTTGAGGGAATTGAGAACGTTCCAGTCGTTCGTGAGTTTCCAGACGTCTTCCCAGAGGAACTCCTAGGAATACCCCCGGTTAGAGCTGTCGAGTTCGTCATCGACCTAAAACCGGGCACTACTCCTATTGCTAAGCGACCATACAAGATGCCGCCTCATGAACTCCTGGAACTTAAGGAGGAAATCGACAAGTCACTTCAAAAGGGTTTCATCCTCCCCAGTTCTTCTGCTTGGGGAGCACCTTCGCTCTTTGTTAAGAAGAAGGATGGAACAAACCGTCTGGTCCAAGATTACCGACCTATCAACCAAGCAACAATTCAGAACAAGTATCCGCTTCCCAGAATCAACGATCTGTATGATCAACTTGCTGGTTCCTCAGTGTTCTCTAAACTTGATTTGAGATTGGGATACCACCAGATCAGAGTTCGTAAAGAGGACATTCCGAAGACAGCCTTTGTTACTCGCTATGGTTCCTACGAGTACACCGTCATGTCCTTCGGCTTAACCAACGCTCCAGCAACTTTCTCTCGGTTAATGAACTACATCTTCATGGATTACCTCGACAAGTTCGTCGTGGTTTATTTGGATGATATCCTTATATTTTCCAAGAATGAAGAAGAACACGCCGAACATCTTCGGCTTGTACTGGAGAAGCTGCGTGAACATCAACTGTATGCCAAATATTCCAAGTGTGAGTTCTGGTTATCTGAAGTGACTTATCTCGGCCATGTGATTTCCAAAGATGGCATTGCTGTTAACCCAGAACGAGTTCAGGCTATTCTTGAATGAACTCCTCCGAAGAATGTCAAGCAAGTCAGAAGTTTTCTCGGGCTCGCCAGCTATTGCCGCCGTTTTGTAGAGAACTTCTCCAAGATTGCCAAGCCTCTGACCGATCTGCTTCACAAGGGCGTCAAGTTTGAGTGGACAGACAAATGTCAGGAAAGTTTTCAAACACTCAAAGACAAGCTGACATCTGCCCCAGTGCTCGCTCCTCCAGATTCTCGCAAGGACTTCGTAATTTATTGTGACGCATCCCGTCAAGGATTAGGCTGTGTCCTAATGCAAGAGCGGAAAGTGATTGCTTATGGATCTCGACAGTTGCGCCCGCATGAAGAGAACTATCCAGTACATGATCTAGAACTAGCTGCTGTCATCTATGCATTGAAGTTGTGGCGACATTACCTCCTTGGTAATCGATATGAGATCTACACGGATCATAAAAGTCTTAAATACTTGTTCACTCAACCATCTCTGAACCTCCGTCAGCAAAGATGGATGGAGGCCATTACAGACTATGATTTGGGTATTTCTTACACCCCTGGTAAGGCTAATGTAATGGCTGATGCTTTGAGCCGTAAATCCTACTGTTGCGAACTTGAGGTTCAGCTACAGCAACCACTCCTGTATGAAGAGCTTCGAAGGCTGAACATCGAGATAGTTCCTCAAGGATATCTAAATACCTTGGTTGTTGAACCAGATCTCGAGCACAACATCAAGACAAGACAGAAATACGACTCTGAAGTCGAGAAGATTAAGAAATACCTATCCAAGGGAAATTCGTCATTCTACCACGTTGGTGATGATGGTGCCTTATTCTTCAAAGGTCGCCTAGTGGTCCCCAGAAAGCACAACCTGGACTCTCGTTCGGATGTCATGAAAGAAGCACATGATACACCTTTGTCAATTCACCCTGGTAGCACCAAGATGTACCAAGACATTCGACAGAGATACTGGTGGCCTGATATGAAGCGAGATATTGCCCAGTATGTTGCTGAGTGTGACGTTTGCCGTCGCGTCAAAGCAGAACATCAAAGGCCTGCTGGACTTCTGCAACCCCTTGATATTCCTGAATGGAAATGGGACAAAGTCGAAATGGATTTCATTACTGGTTTTCCCAGATCTCAGAAGGGTCATGATGCTATCTTTGTCGTCATTGACCGATTCTCAAAGGTTGCTCACTTTCTGCCAGTCAAGGAGACAATCACTGCTAGCCAGTTAGCAGACTTGTATGTTTCCAGAATTGTGTCACTCCATGGTATTCCGTTGGAGATCAGCTCAGATCGTGGTAGCCTCTTTACCTCAAGATTCTGGAACAGTTTCCAAGAAGCTATGGGGACTCATCTGTCCTTCAGCACTGCTTTTCACCCTCAGTCTCAGGGTCAAGTTGAGCGAGTCAATCAAGTGCTTGAAGATATGCTTCGAGCTTGTGTCATCTCATTCGGTAAGAAATGGGAGAAATCTCTCCCGTATGCCGAATTCTCTTATAACAATAGCTACCAAGCTAGTCTGAAGATGGCACCGTTTGAAGTTCTTTATGGACGTAAGTGTCGAACCCCTCTGAATTGGTCAGAAACTGGGGAACGATCACTCGTCGGGCCGGACATTATTCAACAAGCTGAAGATCAAGTCCGCATTGTCCGTGAGCATTTGAAAACTGCTCAGTCTCGTCAGAAGAGTAACTATGACCGTAAACACAAGGTAATGGTCTATCAACCTGGTGAACAGGCATACCTTCGTGTTACTCCGTTTAAGGGCAGTCACCGATTTGGAATCAAGGGAAAGTTAGCTCCTCGCTACATTGGCCCGTTCCGTATTCTCGCCCGTCGTGGAGAAGTGGCATACCAATTAGAATTGCCGCCAAACCTTTCTCAGGTGCATGATGTCTTTCATGTATCGCAACTCCGACGCTGTTTCAAGGATCCTGTCCGAGCTGTGGATCATGAAGTGCTTGAATTGCGAGAAGATCTGTCTTATCCAGAGTATCCGATCCGCATTCTCGATCAAGCTGAACGACGAACCCGTCAGAAGTCGATCAAGTTTCTCAAAGTTCAGTGGTCGCATCATTCTGAAGGTGAAGCCACTTGGGAACGCGAGGATCGTCTTCGCGAAGAATACCCCGCTTTCTTTCAACCTACCTCTTAATTCTCGGGACGAGAATTCTTGTTAGAGGAGGAGAATTGTAACATCCCCATGTAATAGCTACAGTAATCACCTCTTGATAATGCCAGGTCACCATGCTCATTAGTGATTGATCATCATTTGCATCAAATCATATTTCAAATTCCATTTCAAATTGCAATTCAAATTTAAAGTGAAAATAAAAGTTGTTCCAAATTGAAAACTAAAATGCTCATTAAATAGCAAATAATTCATATCTAATTATGTTCAGGAAAACAACATCACTAAAATTCACTAAGTGACTTAAACAACCTCAAACAGTAGCTAGCAGCCATATTTTAAATCATTTTATTTAATCCATTTTACAATTAAAATCATATTTTACCCAAACTAGTTTTTGGTGGCAGGCAATAATGCACTGCAATTTATGAGCTAGGTCACATATTTTATAAAAGTCAATTAGTAGCCTAACAATTAGCAAAACAGAAATAAAACAGAAAATAGAAATAGAAAAGGAAAAGGGCTTACCGGTTACTGGCGCTCTGGGCCGTGAGTGCACAGTAGCTTGCGGCCCAGCCCATCCGCACCTTCGTCCTCATCGCGCCGCTGTCGCGCGCCCGCACTGACACGGCGGCGCCCGTCGCGGTGTCGCCCATCCGAGCACTCCCCGGGTAGGTTAAGTGCCTCCCCGAGCTGCCCTCGCTTCCCCGCGGAACCCTAGCCCACCCATTCATCCCCACTCGCTCTCCCTCTCTCTATCCCACGCTCGCCGAAAGTCGCCGCCGCCATGGCCGTGATTTAGCGCGGCCGCCGCCTCCCGATCCCCTCGCCAACGAGCCCATCCGCTCCGCCTCGCTCGACTACCTCGACCACGCCTCGCCGTTGAGCTCGGGGACGACCGCACGCTCGGGATCGACCTCGACCTCTTCTTCTCGGTCGCCGGTGATCCCCGCCGTCCTGGGCAACCCCTGCTGCTCCTAAGCCATCGAGGGCCTTTCTTGGCCGCACGGTGAGCTTCCCCCTTCCTCCATTCCCCTCCTCGCGCCGTGCATTTCGCCGTAGCCGGCTCGCCGCCTTGCCGAGTTCTGCCCGCCGCCCGAGCTCGCCGTAGTTACCGTCTCCGACCACCGCAGCCCGCGCTAGCAGCCTAGATCGATGCGGTGCTTCGCCCGCGTACGAATGCGCCCGAAAACGCCCGCTAACTCCCACCGTAGCCGCCTCCCTGCATCTCACCCGAAATGTTCGCCGCCGGCGAGGTCATTGCGCTCGGCTCCGACCGCCGTGGCTTGCGCCGCTAGGCTAGATCGACGCGCGCCGCTCTACTCGTTCCAGAGAGCCCAAGAACGGCCGAAACGACCCACCACAGCGAGATTCCGGGCTCGCCGGAGTTCGTCGCCGTCGCGCGGCCTCGCCGGAGCTCTCCGGTGGCCGGCGTCCCACGTGGCTACCACGTGGCGCCGCGGGCCCCGCCTCGTGCCACTGACTGCTGGGCCCGGCTGACCCCTTTGACCCGGTCAGCCGCTGATTGGGCTGGCCCCGCCCGCTGACATGTGGGGCCCAGCCGATTAAAACGTTTTTAAAACTAACTAAATGATTAATTAAATTGTTAATTAAATTAATTCGTTAAACACCCACTGACCAGTAGGCCCCACTTGTAGATTAATTAGTCTAACTAATTTATTTAGTCTCTGGGTCGCTGACAGGCTGGGCCCACACGTCAGCCACTGCTGACTGGGCGGTTGACTTAGTCAACCTGGCCCACTGGTCAGCCTTTGTGTGTACTTCTGTGTACACAGAGCTGGGTACTCGTAGCAATTTGTATTTAATATTTTTCGGAATAAAAATAATCCAGAAAATCCAGAATATTAATAAAACTTTGATAAATCATATCTTTTAAACCGTAACTCCGATGAAAATAATTTATATATGTAAAACGATCAGAAAAATATGAAGAATCCGAATATCCTACCCACATACCTGCCACATCCCTCTAACATACCGAACATGGAACATTTTGACTGATTTCGATAAATGAGTAGTGCTCACCCTTAATAAAATAATTCCAAATAAATTCCTAAATTAACTAAACCATTTAGTTAGGCAGTAAAACACCCCTGAATATCATTTAGGCATGTCATGCATCAATGTTGCTTTTTGCCGTGTATTTATTGTTTCTTCTCCCCCTTCTCTCACGATAGCCCCTGCGACTGCCGACGACGCTGCCTAGGGGACCGACTACACCGCTGACGACCCCGCCTTTGCCGCAGAGCAACCAGGCAAGCAAAACCTCCTTGATCATCAGATATCACCCATTCCCTTCTCCCTTATGCTTGCATTAGTATTGCCTCTGTTACTGTTCCGATAGCACCTATTCCGTTGCATAGCCTGATTTTGTAGTCTGTTATTGATACCCCACCTGTTGTCCCACATTACCTAGTAAGTTGTGCTACTTCTTCATCGGTGGCCCTTCACCCTTGTCCGTATGCCATGCTTGTTAACGGGCCGTGATCACTCTGGGTGTGATCGCGGAAATATTTACTTACTGCAATATTAAACTGTTAAAGTCGGGCTGGCCCCAAGGGTGCCCGCGAGAGAACAACATTAAAGACGGGTCGGCTCCAAGAGTACCCGCGAGTGATATCAAGTCGGAGCGACAGAAACTCTGATCGTCTCTGCGAGTTACTAAATACGCCTAACGGAACTGGGTATTTGATCTGAGTGGGTCGTCGTGCCCTATACGCACTACCACCACGTGGGATAATGGTTTAATGGGGCCCTCTACACCGTATGTATCAGCCGAAAGCTTTGTCAGACGTCCAGTTCAGCATTGCGGCACGGCTGGGCCGGCGCCATCCATGACAGAGGTGGTACCGAGATTCGCCCTGCTCGCAACGACCCGGAGTGCAAAGGGCGATGGGCCCAAGACCCCTGAGCGCTTAGGATGTAGACCGGCGGGGACCTCTCTGCTTAGCTCTAGGTAGGGCTGCGGTGTGTCGATCAGCCGAGGCCGGGCATAACCCGATAAAAGTGTGTCCGGCCAGAGCTAATCGAGCGTGTTGGGTAACAGTAGTGCACCCCTGCAGGGAAGTTATCTATTCGAATAGCCGTGTCCACGGTAACAGGACGCTCAGAGTTGTATCCGGATCTATGACAACTACAAACTGATGATGATGCTTATTATACTGCTACTACCGCTCTCGGGGTCACTTTCTCGCAGTGTAGTCGAGAAAGGATCTCAGGGCGCTGCTACTATATAACCACTATTATTTATTACTTGCTCTACTCTCTTCTGATGCTGCAAGAACTGCTTCAAGATGCTAGTCTTCGATAGGCTAGGCCTTCCCCCTCTGTTCTGGCACTTCTGCAGTTTAGTCCAAAGATATAGCCCCATTCCTTTGATACCGATGCATAAGTGGTATAGTTCTGATGTCAGTCTTGCGAGTACTTTGGATGAGTACTCACGGTTGCTTTGCTATTCTTTTCCCCCATACTCGATTGCTGCATTCAGATGCCGGAGTCCAGGAGCAGGAGATCCCCGGAGTCACCACCTTCTACGTTGAGCCCGCCGACCAGGAGTAGTTTGGAGGCCCCAGGCAGGAGGCCTGCGCCTTTTCGATCAGTGTCGTTGTTTGTTTTCGCCTTCTTAAGGCACCCTTGTTTAACTTGTGTCTGTACTCAGATACTTTGCTTCCGCTGATGCTTGTGTAACCCGAGCTTTTGTATTCGAGCCCTCGAGGCCCCTGGCTTGTAATATAAAGCTTGTATTATTTTATTTTTGTGTCTAGAGTTGTGTTGTGATATCTTCAAGTGAGTCCCTAGGCTTGATCGTGTGCATTTGCGTGTATGGTTAGTGCACGATTAAGTCGGGGACGTCACATTAAAGCACTCACCTCCCCGGCAACGGTGCCAGAAAAGAGCTTGATGTCTACTACACAACTTATTCTTGTACACTCGTGTTGGGCCTCCAAGCGCAGAGTTTTGTAGGACAGTAGCAATTTTCCCTCAAGTGGATGACCTAAAGTTTATCAATCCGTGGGAGGCGTAGGATGAAGATGGTCTCTCTCAAACAACCCTGCAATCAAATACAAGAAATCTCTTGTGTCCCCAACACACCCAATACAATGGCAAATTGTATAGGTGCACAAGTTCGGCGAAGAGATGGTGATACAAGTGTAGTATGGATAGTAGATATAGGTTTTTATAATCTGAAAATAAAAAAAGCAAGGTAGCAAGTGATAAAACGGAGCACAAACGATATTGCAATGCTTGAAAACAAGGCCTAGGGTTCATACTTTCACTAGTGCAATCTCTCAACAATGCTAACATAATTGGATCATATAACAATCCCTCAATGTGCGACAAAGAATCACTCCAAAGTTCCTATTCGCGGAGAACATAAGATAGAAATTGTTGTAGGGTACGAAACCACCTCAAAGTTATTCTTTCCGATCAATCTATTGAGTTATTCCTATAAGTGTCACAAACAGCCCTAGAGTTCATACTAAAATAACACCATATGACACGCATCAACCAACTCTAATGTCACCTAGATACTCCAATGTCACCACAAGTATCAGTGAGTTGATTATTCGATATGCATCAAACAACTTCAGATTCATAATATTCAATCCATACAAAGAACTTCAAAGAGTGCCCCAAGATTTCTACCGGAGAAAGTTGGACGAAAACGTGAATCAACCCCTATGCATAGATTACCCCAATGTCACCTCGGGAATCCGCCAGTTGAGTGCCAAAACATACATCAAGTGAATCAATATAATACCCCATTGTCACCACGGGTATTCATATGCAAGACATACATCAAGTGTTCTCAAATCCATAAAAGTATTCAATCCGATAATAGTGAAACCTCAAAGGTAAAAAGTCAATTCATCACAACAAGATAGAGAGGGAGAAACACCATATGATCCAACTATATTAACAAAGCTCGCGGTACATCAAGATCGTGCCAAATCAAGAACACGAGAGAGAAAGAGAGATCAAACACATAGCTACTAGTACATACCCTCAGCCCCGAGGGTGAACTACTCCCTCCTCGTCATGGAGACCGCCGGGATGATGAAGATGGCCTCCGGTGATGATTTCCCCCTCCGGCAGGGTGCCGGAAAAGGGATGTAGATGAGATCGTGGAGGTACAGAGGCTTGCGGCAGCGGAGTCAAAGTTCTAGGGTTATTTCCGGGGGTTTTGGTATTTATAAGAATTTTTGGCGTTGGAATCACGCGAAGATGTGCCACAGGGGGCCCACGAGGCACCAGGGCGCACCCCGGGGGGGTGGCGCGCCCAGGTGGCTTGTGGGGCCCCTGTGAGTCTTCTACTGCTCCCCCGAAGCTTCCTGGGTCTGTTTTCTTCCAGAAAAAATCGTCAAAAAGTTTCGCTGCATTTGGACTTCATTTTATATGGACTTTCTGGAAAACCAAAAACAAGCAGAAAACAGCAACTGGCACTGGGCACTAGGTCAATATGTTAGTCCATAAAAATCATATAAAATCCATATAAAAGTGCACCAAAATCATACAAAACTATAATAAACATGGCATGAATACTTCATAAATTATAGATACATTGGAGACGTATCAGTGGGGAACGCCATAATGGTGTACCACTCCGGATATGAACTCAATTACTGGTTCTGTTTTGGCTGAGGTTACCGGCTTTGCCTCGATCCATTTGGTGAATTTGTCTACCATGACGAGTAGATATTCGTTTTTCTTCGACCCTCCTCGAAGCGTGCCGACCATGTCAAGCCCCCAGACCGCAAAGGGCCAGGTTATCGGAATAGTCCGAAGAGCCGTGGGGGGCATGTGGCTTTGTTTAGCAAAGACTTGACAGCCGGGGCAATGTTGGACGAGGGTCTTGGCGTCGGCTCCCGCCGTTGGCCAATAGAAGCCGGCTCGGAAAGCCTTGCTTACCAGGGCCCGAGCTGCGGCGTGGTGTCCGCTCATGCCGGAGTGTATTTCCGCAAGGAGTTGTCTTCCTTCCTCCTCGAATATACATCGTTGGAGGACGCCCGTGACACTTTGCTTATAGAGCTCGCCTTCATGGACTTTATAGGCCTTGGATCGTCGAATGATCCGACGTGCTTCGGTTTGGTCCTCGGGTAGCTCTTTGCGGAGCAGGTATGCGAGGAGGGGTTCGGTCCAGGGTGCAATGACTGCCATGACCTCGTGAGCCAAGGTTGTTTCCTGGATGACCGAGCCTCCAATTGTGTCCTCATCTTCTGCGGCTGTGGGAGGGGTAACCCGTCCCGTGTCCTTTGACTCTGACGTGATGTTATTGTCTTGTCAGACTACGGATGGCTTAAAAAGCTGTTCGAGAAAGGTATTCTCAGGGACCTTATCCCGTTTAGCGCCCATTCTGGCAAGGATATCGGCAGCTTGGTTGCTGTCCCGGGGGATATGAAGGAACTCTAGCCCCTCGAACCGGGCTGAGATTTTGAGGACGGCGTTCCAGTATGCCGTCATTTTGGGGTCTTTGGCGTCAAAGTCGCCGTTAACTTGAGAGATGGCGAGGTTAGAATCGCCTCTGACCTCGAGACGTCGGACACCCATTGAGACTGCTATCCGGAGGCCGTGCGGGAGAGCCTCGTACTCAGCTGCATTGTTTGAATCAGTGTACATGATTTGTAATACGTACCGGATGTTGTCGCCTGTCGGCGATGTGAGCACTACTCCAGCCCCCAATCCTGCAAGCATTTTCGAGCCATCAAAGTACATTGTCCAATGGGAATATGTACTGTGCTCTCTAGGGAGCTCGGCTTTCGTCCATTCGGCCACGAAATCTGCCAGCACCTGAGATTTAATAGCTCGGCGAGGTTGGTAGGTTATCTCAAAGGGCAGGAGTTCGATGGCCCACTTGGTGATGCGTCCCGTGGCATCCCTATTGTTGATTATAGCCGAGGGGCACCTCGGATTCCACCGTCACAAAGCACTCTTGAAAGTAGTGTTGTAGTTTCCTTGATGCCATAAAGACGGCGTAGGCTATCTTTTGGTAGTGCGGATATCGCGTTTTGCATGGGGTAAGGACCTCGGAGACGTAGTAGACAGTCCATTGGACTTGGAACTTGTGACCCTCCATGTCTCGTTCGACCACGAGAACTACACTGACCACCTGGTTGGTGGCCGAGATGTATAATAACATCGGCTCGCAGGCCGCAGGCGCTGCCAATATGGGGTTTGTAGCGAGGATGGTTTTAATTTCCTCCAGAGCGGCCCCTGCCTCCTTGGTCCATTTGAAGTTGTTGGTTTGTTTTAGCAGCCTATAAAGGGGTAATGCTTTTTCCCCGAGTCACGAAATAAATCGACTTAGAGCAGCCACACAACCTGCCAGTTTCTGGACGTGTTTAAGCTCGGTTGGTTCTTCAAGCCAAGCCAGAGCTCGGATTTTGGCCGGGTTGGCATCGATTCCTCAGTTAGAGACAATGAAGCCGAGGAGTTTGCCTGCGGGTACTTCGAAAACGCACTTCTCCGGGTTAAGTTTAATTTGATATGCCTGGAGGTTAGTGAATGTTTCTTGGAGGTCATCGACCAGCTGGCCGACGTGTTTGGTTTTAAAAACCACATCATCGACGTAAGCTTCCACAGTTTTTCCAATTTGTTTTTTCTAGGCATGTTTGAATCATGTGTTGGTATGTTGCGCCGGCATTTTTTAGTCCGAAGGGCATTGTGTTAAAGCAGAATGGCCCGTAAGGAGTAATAAAGGTTGTTGCTGCCTGATCAGATTCCTTCATTTTGATCTGATGGTATCCAGAGTAAGCATCCAGGAAGCACAAGGAGTCGTGCCCCGCTGTGGCGTCCATGATCTGGTCGATGCGTGGTAGGGGGAAGGGGTCCTTGGGGCAGGACTTATTAAGGTCTTTGAAATCGACGCACAGGCGCCAGGACTTGTTCTTTTTAGGTACCATGACCCAATTGGCCAACCAGTCGGGGTGCTTAATATCCCGAATGAATTCGGCTTCAAGTAGTTTAGCCAATTCTTCGCCCATAGCTTGACGCTTGGGCTCTGAGAACCGCCGAAGCGCCTATTTAACAGGTTTCGAGCCTTTGATGATATTTAGGCTGTGCTCGGCAAGGTGACGCGGTATTCCTGGCATAGCAGAGGGGTGCCAGGCGAATATATCCCAGTTTTCTCTAAGGAAATTGCGTAAGGCTTCATCAATTGCTGGCTCTAGCTGTGCCCCTATGGACACCGTTTTATTCGGATCTGTAGGGTGCACTTGAAATTTGATGATCTCATCGGCTGGCTTGAATGAGGTTGACTTGGAGTGTTTGTCAAGGACGACATCGTCCCTGTCGACCGTGGCCCGAAGCGTTGTCAACTCCTCGGCCGCCAGAGCTTCGGATAGCGACTCGAGTGTGAGCGACGCCGTTTTGTTTTCGTCTCTAAGTGCTCTATCGGGGTTGCTCGAGATAGTGATCACCCCGTTCGGGCCCGGCATCTTAAGCTTCATGTAGCCATAATGCGGAATTGCATGGAATTTTGAGAAAGCGTCACGCCCTAGAAGGGAATGATAACCAATTTGAAATGGGATGATATGAAAGGTCACCTCCTCAGATCGGTAGTTCTCGGGGGTTCCGAAGACCACGTCCAAGGTAATTTTTCCGCTGCACCGCGCCTCTCTGCCTGGTATTATTCCTTTAAAGGTGGTGTAGCTCTGTTCGATGCGCGATTTATCGATTTGCATCTTGTCTAGAGTATCTTTGTAGATGAGGTTCAGATTGCTGCCTCCATCCATTAGCACCTTCCGAAGTCGACAACCACTAACGATCGGGTCGAGGACCAGTGCGGCCGGACATCGGCCCGGGCCGCCTCGAGGCTGGTCCTGCTGGCCGAAGGTGATTGGCGTGTCTATCCACACGCCTGGGGTTGCTATGTGTTGGACGGAGCTAAGCTCTCGAAGAGCTCTTTTCCTCTGGTTTTTTGACGTGAAGGTTTCGTAAATCATCAGGACCTCGTCTTCGTCCGAGGATGCAGTCGCGCGCCTGTACTTGCTCCCGAGGAGGGCCTCACCTCCCTTGGCTACCTGTCTCACCACCCAGCAATCTCGAAGATTGCGGGTTGGGCTGGCATTGAGCAGGACGGAGTGTATGGGGCATGGTTTGTCAAGCAGGCCGTCGATGGCAGTCTTTGATCCTGCGACGGGCTTCTTCCTCTTCCGAGGTCGGTCAACTAATGTGAGCCGACCAGGGGGGTCTTGACGTAGTGAGGGTCTGTTACGCTTTGTACTTTTGGCGCAGATTGATTCTTCTTGCACCTCTTGAGTCAGCCAAGCGTCCTCAATGGTGCAGAATTTTGACACCAGATCCGATAATTCGGGGAACGTTTGGACGCAACGCCGAGCGAGGGCGTTTAAGATGCCTTTATCTTTGCAATTATGCTGAAAATTTGCTATTATATCTGAGTCGTGGCAGCCCGGTATCTTGTTCTTGACGGACATGAATCTGGCCCAGAATTGCCTGACAGATTCGCCAGGTAGCTGTTGCATGTAGACTAGATCCCAGACATCGGAGGGTCCCGAATTACTCGGGCAGTATTCGATATGGGAGGTGGGTGGGAGCAGAAATCCGATCACTTTTGTTTGTGGGCTCGAAGCTCCAACGTTATTCTCCTCGGAGGGGCGTGTTAATGCCGAATCGGCCGAGTCGATCTTGAGATCTGATTGTTCGGCCTCTTCAGCTTGGTTGTCGTCGAGGTCGCTTTCCAGGAAATACCTCGGCCATTGGTCCTCTGCTACTTGTAGTCTGCGTTGGTATTTCCCCGAAGAGGAGAGGATGATGCAGTACAGTAGAGATAAGTATTTCCCTCAGTTAAGAACCAAGGTTATCAATCCAGTAGGAGAACCAAACAAAATTCCGTTAAGCGCACCTGCACACACAAGAGCAAACACTTGCACCCAACGCAAATAAGAGGGTTGTCAATCCTCTTAGCGGTTACTTGTAAGGATTAAATCTTATCGAGGTAAATAGATAAACTAAACTACTAATTAAAATAAAAGTAAATAAATTGCAGCAAAGTATTTTTAGGTTTTTTTATATGATAAAGATAGACCCGGGGGCCATAGTTTTCACTAGAGGCTTCTCTCCTGAGCATAGAAACATACGGTGGGTAAACAAATTACTGTTGGGCAATTGACAGAATAGCAAATAATTATGACAGATTCATGGCAATGATCATGTATATAGGCATCATGTCTCAGACAAGTAGACCAACTCCTGCCTGCATCTACTACTATTACTCCACTCATCGACCGCTATCCAGCATGCATCTAGAGTATTAAGTTAATAAAAACAGAGTAACGCCTTAAGCAAGATGACATGATGTAGAGAAGCAAATTCAAGCAATATGAATAAACCCCATCTTTTTATCCTTAATGGCAACAATACAAATACGTGTCATGTCCCCTTCTGTCACTGGGATTGAGCACCGCAAGATTGAACCCATCACAAAGCACCTCTCCCATTGCAAGATAAATCAATCTAGTAGGCCAAACCAAACCGATAGATCGGAGAGAAATACAAAGCTATAACAATCATGCATAAAAGAGTTCAGAGAAGACTCAAATATTTCTCATGAATAATCTGATCATAAACTCACAATTCATCGGATCCCAACAAACATACCGCAAAAGAAGATTACATCGGATAGAACTCCAAGAACATCAAGGAGAACATTGTATTGAAGATCAAAGAGAGAGAAGAAGCCATCTAGCTACTAGCTATGGACCCGTACGTATGTGGTAAACTACTCACACATCATCGGAAGGGCAGCAAGGTTGATGTAGAAGCCCTCCGTGATCGATTCCCCCTCCGGCAGAGTACCGGAAAAGGCCTCCAGATGGGATCGCGGAAGAACATAGGCTTGCGGCGGCGGAAAGGTTATTTCTTCTGGCTCTCTGTTGGTTTTCCAATATTTGTGAATTTATAGAAGTGGAATTAGGTCAAACGGAGTCACGTGGGCCCCACAAGGCAACACAGCGCCCCCCCCCCCCGGGGGCGGGCCCTGTTGCCTTGTGAAGCCTCCGTGAGGCTTCTGGCCTCCTCCCGAAGCTTCCAAGGGTTATTTTGTCCAGAAAAAAATCTCCAAAAAGTTTCATGGCATTTGGACTTCATTTGGTATTGTTTCTCTGAAAAGCCAAAAAACAAGCAGAAAACAGCAACTGGCACTGGGCACTAGGTTAATAGGTTAGTCCCAAAAAATGATATATAATTGCATATAAAAACATCCAAGATTGATACTATAATAGCATGGAACAATCAAAAATTATAGATACGTTGCAGACGTATCATCCTCCACAGGAGGTTTTTCGGCCGGGGTGGGTGAAGAGGCGAGGGGCTCGTGGCTTGCTTCCCGCTCGTCATAGCCTTGCACTTGATGGAGGGGGCGTAATGTGATGACGGGAGCTTCGGGAGCGGAGATTGCGCCACGACGATCTAAGTCGTTGACCGACGATCCCATTGATCCTTCTTTCGATCGCACAGCGGAACTCTCAATGAAAGCACCAATGTCGGTACTAAAACCGGCAGACCTCGGGGTAGGGGGTCCCGAGCTATGGATCTCGGATCTATGGGTAACAGGGGACGAAGGCGACAGTATTTACCCAGGTTCGGGCCCTCTCGAAGAGGTAATACCCTACGTCCTGCTTTGATTGTATTGATGATGATGTATCGAGAACAAGTTTGATCTACCTCGAGATCGTAAGTTGTGATCTAACCCTAAGGCTAGGTGGTTGTAATTATGACCGTGGTCTCTACGGAAAACCCCTCAGCTTATATAGATGCTGGGGGTACCTAGGGTTACACATGGTCGGTTGCCCATCTAGGGATACACACGCCGGCGGCCGAAGCTGTCCTTGGAGTACACGTCAAGTCTTCGGTAGAGTCCATCTTGATCACGCCAAACTGCGAGGCTTTCGGAGTCCTTCCTTGTAAGAGCGGTGGGCCGTGGGTTCGGTCCATGGACTGTAGGCCAACTAGGTTGGTACCCCCTAATCCAGGACACCGTCAGACGGGTCGGCGTCGCCGCCCCGCTGCAACTGGCGCGGCCAGTTCGTCGAGGAAGTGCCGCCTACGATCGCCAAGGCACACGAGCGCATCCTCCGCTACAAGTTAACATCCTAGGTTTTTTTTTGTTTTTAGTCAAACGGACGAAATACCGTCCGTCTTATGTAAATTATGTTCGAATTTAAGTGAATTCTATCTTATTTGCATGAATTTTCATCCGGTTTTTTAAATCCGATTTGAAATGTATGCGGGCACGGTTGAATGGCCGGCTCCCGCATCAGTGTCGGCCAGTCTACGGACGGATACGGTGCCCGGTTGCCCGGTTTGAGGGTCGGCGTTGAAGAACCCTAAGCATAAGTTGGTATTGGGACGTAGCCAGGCTGTGTGCTGGGGGCACGGGCACCAAACAGAGCTGCAGTAGGCGCTCAGCTATTGATACCGCTCAGCGCAAATCAATGCACATGCATGCAGGCAGGCTTGTTGCGTCTTCGGATTGTCCCAAATGCATGACTCATAAACTCAGCACATCATTATTGCAAGATATTCGGTCGATTCGCATGTTAATTATTGTATGTATGGTGGTATGTATCAGTTATCGCGCATACCTAAGGATTACACTAGATTATTTGTTACTCCCTCCGTAAAGAATATAAGATCATTTAGATCACTATCTTTCCGTAATAATAAAGCACGGATTGACTCCGTGGGTTCACCGTCACAATACGCTTCTTCCCGTGAGTTTACGCCTTCAGTTTGAATTTAAAACATATACGTGAGGTGGTACTAAAGCACGCATTGGTTCTCAGACTATTAGAGTCCGTAACGTTTTGGTGGTTGGAAAAACCGATTCATCTACGATTTCGTATTGTGATGGTGTTTGCACGTTCATATGCTGTGTGTATATATGCATCAACCAGGATCACGTTTCTGTTATCAAATCGTGAGATCGTGGGAAGAATCGCAACGCGGCAGACGTGAAGGGATCAATGTCGTCGCCGCCGCTGCCTTTGCTCTGGACGGAGAGGACGGCTACCTCCGCTAGAAGAATTAACTCAGTGCTGCTCCGCCACCACATCCTCAGCGTTGGCGCACGTGCTGACCGACGCGCGCCGCCGGCAAGCCTGTTGCCATCAACTAGCATCTCGTCGTGTGTGCGTCTGTTGCCGGCGAAATCCATCGGCTCAACTTATACTTTCTAGCCAGAGGAAAGCGTTGGCTAGCTAGCCTTGGCCGTGTACGTGGATATCTCCAAAAAGCATCGTTCAAGCGTGGCGTTTGTACTCGGCGTCTCACCGGAAGGCAGTCGTCGAGCCGCATACCTGAGCCAGCATTCTACAAGAGCGTGTCTTGCAGCTTCTCCGGCTCAACTCCTCCGTCTGCGGCCTCGCCGCTGCCGCCGACAAGGACCATCCTCACCGAGTCCCTCTTATGCAGGTGACGCAGTTAAAACGAACTCGTCGAGAACGCACGTCTCAATCACAGTCAGAAAAGGATTCGTGCCCAACTTTGAGGTCGCACGGGACATAGATTTCGTCTTTCGATCACGTTCTGTTGCGCGATACAATAGCAGCAGGAGTAGAGCAGCAAAATTCATCAGATAAGAAAGCGGCGGAGGCTGAAGGACCGAGTGCTGTCGATGTAGCTTTACAGCCATGCATGCATCCAAATCACCGGCGTTGTGACCTTGACCTGGGATTGCTCCAAGCTAATTGAACCAGCACGCCACGACCACTACCAAGCTTCAATCACGTGGACAGGTACCCTTATCTTTCTTTTCCATCGCCATATTTGTGTAGAATTACCAAGTGCAGTCGGCTAATGGTGCACAATTAAAGGAGGACTTGAACTGGGTTGAAGTTGGATTAAGTCCATCATGCACCGATGGTGGGCTAGCAAAAGCATAATTCAACAACGTAGAGGAGGTCTTTGATGCTTCTAAATTTGCTAAACACAATGCAGTTCCAAGACTTATTTTAGCAGTTTAACCTTTTGGTCATTGGTGGTACCCGGACGACATCCACAACCCGTCAAGGACGTGACTAAGTACATGACAATGGTTGGGCTACATAGATTACCTTCTAGGTTGCTGTCATAGGATTGTGGCGATCTCACCATGGTTAAATTCTTATTCCAAATAAGGAACCATCGACAATTATCCAAAAACATATGGCATATATATGGTAAACCGATGAGGCATTTTAGGAGACGAGGACCAGCTCGCAGTTTCCACAATCGGCATGCCCGACTAGCTTGACGCCACACTCACGAAACACAGATGCATGGGTGAAGACATGCCAGGGTGTCTGCCAAGCCCGTGCCTCTACAGAGAAGCCCGACTAGCTGGACCCACTTGCATTCGTCAGCAACGAACAAGAAGGACTCTGGTTCTGGTGTTTGCTCTGTGATGAAGCATGGGCGTTGTGCCAGGGATTTTTTTTATTTTTTGCAATTAATTTTGATGATAAAGACTGTTTTTTTCTCCCGTCATAAAGAAGCAACTATATCACGGACATAACTAATCTAACATTCTAACCGATCCACCACATGATGATCCAGTGACTGATGTGCTTCCTTTAGCTCCAACCAGAGATTGAGACGAAGATTCCTGACGTGAAATTACTAGCTAGGCCTGTCATTTCGCCATCCATGTATATGATGTGGAGAGACATCACGCAGGCACAGCCAAAAAGTTAGTTGACTGACAAAATGACAACTGTATGGCCAACGACTGCTCACACACAAAAATGGAAGAGGGGAAATGGAATGCATACATTCGCATATTTAGATCCGTATGAAACCAGAGATTTCCCTTCTTCATTTCTCGTGATAATTGACCTAATTTCGGTGAAAATTCCCGCGTTCCAAACATGCTTGCAGAAAACACACACGCTATATATATTTATAAATTTTTACATTTCATTTGATTTTCTCATACATAATATCCGGGCTGTGCACACAAATTCAAATATGGTACTCACCTAGCTAGCAAACAATCAGTTGGGTAGGCGCGCACGCACGCGCGCACGAGGAGTTAACTGACAGGCAATCACACAATAGCTAGCCAGTAGCTTCGGAAAAGATAAATGGAATCAATACTGCTAACCTCACGCTTGATCAAGCTGCACTGCATCCGGCTGGGAATTAACAGCACTTGATGCGAATCATGGCAGCAAGGGACAACTAATGATAATCATAATCATTATATACCAGTTCAGTTCATCCTTCTTCCTCCTTGATCTCGTCGGTGCCGCTGAAGGAGGAGGAGCGGTTGGTGCTGGCGGTGGTCGGGGAGGACGGCGAGGCGGTGTCGCTGAGCGCGACGAGCAGGTCCACGAAGGCGCCGACGATGAGGCCGTGGGTGCTCTTCCCGTTGGCCCTGAGGTACCACCCCAGCATCTTCTCCATCCAGCACCAGTCCTTGACGCCATGGCTCATTACCATCTCCTCCATGGACGCCCGGAAGTCGCGGTACGGGTTCGACGAGTCCATGGTCATCGCCGTCGCTCCCTCGAACGCCACCGTCTTGTCCACCTTCCTGCTGCTGCTGCAGATGATAGTGTCGCTGTCCTTAACCTTCAGCTTGGCCTCGTCGAGTATGGAGGAGGAGGTGGCCGGCGTTGCGTGGGGCTCGAAGAAGAGGCGGTCGGAGCGCAGGGCGCGGATGACGGTCTCTCCCTCGTTTGCCTCAACGAGCCCGGAGGCGGCCTCGGACGCCGTGGAGAGGCTGTCGTCGACCGATGCGAAGGAGTTGGAGAAGCATGAGTCCGCGCCGGAGTCTGGCAAGTAGGCAGAGTTCATGGTCTTGTACGCCGCTTGGTGCTGCTCTTGCTGCTGATGCTGCCTGAAGGAGAGGGTCCTTGGCTGCTTGCAGGACGGCCATTGCCACGAGGCGGCAGACATGGAGGAAGACGAGGTCACGGAGGAAGGTGCAGCGCCACTGGTACTAGCAGCACTGTCCACCTGCTTGCTGCTGAAGATGAGAGACGTGAGGCCAAGCTTCTTGACCATGACTACTTTTAATTTGATCTCAAGGAGAAGAAATCGAACAGGACGATGCACAAGAGGCAGAGGCTGTGGCTATGGTGCTCCGCCGCCCACTGGGTGTGGGCAGGGCTACTACAGCTCTACTCAATTAGAGAGAGTGAGGAAGGTGGTGTATGTATGTGGGCTTTTGCTCAGAGGAGAGGGTTGCATACATATTGACATACAATTAACAAAGCTAGCAGCATATCAGTACAGGACAGGAGCAATCAAAAGAGTAATCAGAGTAGCTAGGTTGCCTGGTGAGCAGAGAGACTAGTTGTTCATGATGTATTTTTCAGGAGGGAAGAAAGGAAGGAAGATGCCATGGATGGTGGAGTGCAATTTGTGCAGATATATAGTAATGCTTTTGCCTAATCACTTCGGTGGTGTGCTGCTATACCTCTTTTGTTTACTTGGCCATCCACGTGGAGCCTCGCTCTTCTACAGGGCTACAAGACACATGCATGATCAGTAGCTAGGAGCTGAAGAGACCGTTTAATTGGAAGGTAGGTACTAACTTGTTGCAATTTAATCTAATATAGGTATGCGCCGTCCATCCAATTTGCCCAGAGCAGAGATAAATGTAATGATCGACCTTCACATGCGGCAAGCATTAGATTATTGGGGGCCGGTGGTGTGGTTTAATCTGCAGGCTGAGCAGAAGCAAATTAGTTGATCAGTTTCACAACAACATACGTATAGGAGGATATAATAACAAATGCCGCAAGTGTGCAGATACCTGTTGTAATCAAATAGTGTAATAAGGTCACAGGATAGATAATTAGGTGCAGACAAGAGAGAAACGTCCTCAGATTATTTTTAGTAGTGCGCCTAGCTAGCTCTCCATCCATCCATCCATCTGTCATGTCTCGGGATGGGCCTCATCTCCCTGCAAAGTAACCTTAATCTTTCATTCACAGATGAGACCTTGGCCTTGTTCGTTGGTGGTAGCCTGCTAGTGCCGTGCCACAGATTCTCATTCTCCCCGGTAGCTGCAATGCTGCAAACGCCATTGAAAACCATGCTGGTGGATGAATCCCAACAAGCTACTTTTTTTTATGGTTATGGAACACATATCATCGCATTAACAAAGTAGTAATAACAAGGGCTGTAGATTTGAAAATTTACACTGCACCCTCGACGTAGAGGCGCCTTCGCAGCAAACAAGAGGGAAAATTCCACAGCAGCAGTTTCAGTTTTGCTCCCCACCGTTTCTATGCAGGCTGCAGCTTTAGCACCACATATAGTACTGCCAACCAAAGAGTTGCACAGTACTCTTGCCCAGTTTACAGCTAATCAGACCCAATGATGGAGCATAGTGAGTACGCACTGACAGGATCACAAGAATGAACAGCAAATTTTTGTATGACCTATCTCAAAATAACCTATTTACGTAGCAGAAATGTTCTCAACTCCTTCTGAAGCCTAACCATACTGAAAAAGTTAAGGCATGCAGATCAAGACAGAAATGTTAGCTAAGAAATGAATGAATGAATGAATGAATGGTGCTGACCGGTTGTTGCAAATATTCTCTGTGTTGCCATTCCATCTCCTCTGAACCTTGTTCTAAGCAAGTAGTAGTTGCATAATTCTTCGGCATTTATGCAAGTCTGGCTAAACATGAGACCGGATTTATTGCACTCACCTCGATGGCGTCTTCCCTTTTCTCTCTTCCTTTCCTTCAGCTGCTCATTCAACGCCTCCACATCTTCTGGCATGATATCAAGGCTCCTACGAAAAAGGCAGGAAACCTGTGACACATTTATTGAGTCTGTCATGCAATTTGGTGGTGCATCCAGAGCAGCAATCTTTCAGGAATTTGGGTTAGGGAAATCACATTCGATTTCCAGTTTTCTCCAATGATTCTAGTGCACACAGCATAAGATGATTGGGGAAGCAACATGTTCTTTAACAAGACCCAATCAAACATTGTTGGTCCAAATAGTTCTTGATCGTTGCCTGGTCCATACGGCCTCAACCAAATACTACTAGTATTGTATAATTCTCTTGGCTTTTGGTCCACTTGGTACCCAGGAATCCAGGATAGGTACCTCTACTCGACTACTCATAGATTGCTGACCTGTACCAGTAATAGTGCCATGATCAAGGATTCAAGGTAGCAAAATCTTGACGCAGTATGCTTTATGTAGAAACAGAACCTGTGAACAAACCAGGATTATTATAGGATACACTACACAATACCATGGTGAAGTTGGCGACAGAAAAGAGTTGTATCGAATGCGACACATAGCGAACCATTGATCAGATCTGCATCTTCTGTAGGAAATGATTAGTCAACTGAAAATGCTTCCAAATTCCTCATAGCTAGGTGCTGCTAATCAATTTAATCATCTCTCATAATCTACTGATCTGTGCTACTTCTACGCATATTATTACTTAATCTGAATCTACTTAGCGGAGGCCCCCCAGCTAGTCATGTCAACATTAATATGCGTGACTGCGTCCATGCAGCCATGCATACTAGTCAGTCAGGGAGAAAGGCGGGTGCAATTTACCATTGTGGGATAGGATGATCTTGCAGATCTATGTTGCCTGTGTCTTCACTGTGTGCAGGACAGCAGTGTCGCTGCAGTTTATTTAATTAACCTTGCAGAGCATATCCCACACACTTTGATCTGCGGCAGCTTTTAAAGTAGTGGTACTACGTACTCACTACGCACCCCGCCCTAAGGGGTGGCCTTTAAGAAACTACTGCATGGAGCAGTACGTGTGTACCCCCTCAGATTGGTGTAAACCTTGAAGCAGGGTAATTAATTAGTTGATGCAGAGCTGCACAAGAGTGGACAGTTCCATGGACCAGGCCGTGTCTGCTCCCTAACAGATCCACTGTTCTGGAACATGCAGGACCACAGAAATTAATAGCCAATTAGCTGCTCATAATCTGTATATAAGAGGGCTAGACGCCATGGACACTGACCTGTCGTGTTGTTGTTATCACCCTTCCAGGCCAGCAAGCCGTAGGGAGCTCACAGGGGCTGTGCTTCTGCAATGGGGTTTTGTGACTTTTAAGAGGGCCAAGTGCATGCAAATGGCCCATGCATGCAGATGCAATAATGCAGAGCATGGCTGGCTCCACTGGGCACATGTCCTGGCCTACCCTTCTTCACTCATGTATGGCGATGGCCAACTAACAATAGACATTTTCCAAACTGTATTTTCTACTCCCTCTGTAAACTTTTATAAAAGTAGTGACCTAAACATGTTATAAAAGTTTACAGAGGTAGAGTATCTCTCAATAGTTTGATCCGAAATTTGTACCGCGGAGGTTGGGGGGTGTTATTCGGAGTTTCGGTCCTAAATTATCAAATTACTAGAGGATAAAAATCCTTCAGTGACTGTACCAAGAGTTTCTTGATGTTTCAAAAGAAAGATTACTTGGTTGGCCAAAACAAAACCCTTGCCTTAATCTCTCAAGTCTCAACTAAGCCTTCTAAATAGCCTCCGCAAAATTGAGGACATGATTATTGTATAAGTCGGGCAGGTTAAGCTAATGATTTCAGTACTCATCACCTTACAGAGGAATATGACTACCTACACTCCATGGATTCAACTTTTCCATGGGTATTACCTCTGATTTTTAACCATCTGTCCTTTTCATCCTTTCTTCATATGTATATATCTATGAAAGGATCTGAATTCCAAAAATGATTAAAGCTGCAGATCGCATACTACTGTGTTTGTGTAGTATGCGTAACAGCAACTCCTAGATTTTGTCTCCAAAGGAGGACAAACTACATGACCCCATTGAACAGCTGTACGATACGCACATATATATGGGAATCCCCAAGTGTATAGAAGCAAGCAGTGTTTGCATATAACGACCCACCATCAAATCGAAATAAACACGCCAAAATTGGAAAAATTCCGAGCAGCTGAATGGCACAGAACAAAAGCTCCCTCCAGCAGTACATGAATGATTGAAGCCAAAACAAAATAAAATAAATGAGGAACCAAATCACATTCTTTATTTGAACCCTTCAGCTAGGAGACGATTGGAGCCAACAGGATCCATTGTTTTTCATGATTTTCTGTGATTTAAAACATGTTGTAGGTTAAACAAATGGATTTGTTTATTGGGGCTGCTTCTAGATAGTTTATTGTGATAAAACGGGCATACAGCATTATAAGTTCCTACTAATAATAAAAAAGAAGTGTTCCATATAGATGATGCCAATGAGGTATGAATGCTCAGGAAGGTATTTTGCACTTTAATTTACACATCAAGCATATATCTTACATATAAAAAAATCTTATTAGACTAGTCGATGAAATTGAACATAAGGCATGCTTTCCTACAGCCACATGCCTCAAGGACCCAAAAGTGACTAGGCAATTAGGCATGAACAAACCTTAGCCTGTGGTTTAAAAATCATGTGTTAGTTTGTCTCATGTGGAGTGCAGACAACCTGCATGTGTTAGTTGCTGGGCAGGCCCCCTCCATCATGGAAGCTACTGCTGGTTCTTGAGACCACAAAATCTTATAAAAGGTTTCAGCCTAGGAACTGACCGAAGTACCTAACCTTGCACAAGGCCGGATAATTAGCATAGTGTTTTCTTCAGCTCTTACTCTGATTCTGATAATCTCTTCAGTCTGGACTGATATTTCACCTTCGCATTCTTGCATCAAACATAACTTGGTCAGGAAAGCATTGTAACAAGCATTACATGATTAAACTACTTGCAAAAGTTTCCCCAAAAGAGGATGCTCCATCCCCTAAAGGATTGTTTTGTTTTAGTGTTACCTATGAGAAATGCCTCTGTTTATGAATAATCGAATTAACCTCAGTTCATTTTCAAGCATGTTAGCTCCATATGGATGCAAACAATGGAGCCTTGCTGGTTCTGGCAACAGAAGGGGTAGCCAGCATCTTTTGTCTAAAAATAGATTTGTCACTTCATTCCTTCTGGAAAAGTTATAACCAAGAGCTAAAGTTGACTGGAAATCTCAAAGTAGGATGTATGAGCCATTAAGAAATTGTACAAATAAGCTTTTGGATAGTTACGCCTAAACAATGGAGGAGCCACTATAAAGCAGGGGCACTTTGACATGCATAGTTATGCCTAAACGCTATTATATTTATTTTTTGTTGAAGAGAAACTGCAGGGGAGCCCCAGGAAGTGAAGTAACTGATAAATAAACAGGAGAATGACAACTTATGTACAATGTGTACGAAGAACCAAAGGGTAAAACCCTGAACACTAATAAAAACCTAGGCATATGATGTGAGATCTGGATGAACAATCCTACTCTTAATGGGCCTTTGTTTGGATGCAGATAGACAGGCCTGTTGGGCCTAAATGTCAGGCTACATAATAATTGGCCCATTTGGTTGAGCACAGCCCACTGTTAACTGCTAAGTACCCTGCTTACATCATTGAAGCCAAACCAAGGACGACAGTGTTCAACACACCTACACACGTGACATAATTTGAAAGGTACTAGCTCTCTAGATCAAAACCTACAAGATAACCCTAACTGTTTTAATAGATTTTGTAAAGTAGATGGTAACATCAAGTCATCAACATCGCCAAGTATGACATTAATATCAAAGGAAAACAGTCCGGTGGCTTGCAATTCTGCAGAGCAAGAGAAGTAAAGATGGAGCTGGAGGACTATGGATATGAATTTGGCTTGATAGGGAAGCGACGTGCACGGATAGTAAATTTGAACATATGCTTAATGAGGGTTTTTTGTACAGTGGGCAAGTCACCTACTGCTTTCCTTAATAAAAAAAGGAAAGAAGTGTATAATAGAACAGATTCCTGCGACAAGTGAGAACAGATCAGGGCAGGATTGAACTGCCTGAGCTTATGGTTCTTTTGTTTCATGCATCTAATTAAGAGGGGGCAAAAGTTCGGTGGCTGTATGACCTCCCATTTTATGAGACAGAGAAACTGGAGGTTGATTAGTCACTTTGCTGGAAAGTAAATGCAATTATTTCTACAAGACAGGGCTTTAAGTGGTGTCTCTATCTATTGCTGGCAGGAAGCTTGCTGAGAAATTGCTCAAGACTTATCTACAGCCATTAGTATATCGTTGAAGACTAAACATGTAAAAACATCAACTCAGGTAGTGCAAGGAGAGTTTGCTCTTATTTTATTTTATTTTTGAGAAAATTTGCTCTTATATGACCATGTATATCTGTACTTAAAATGAACTAAACTAACATGCAATAACACGAGAACAATCCTAGGTATGGATAATCCAAGAGAGAAATCTGACTCGTTCAAGAAAAGCGAAAAAGGAATATGCCTCGCTGAAGACGAAGGCATGGTATGTATTACCGTATACATGATCTCAGAGTCACAAGGGAGTAGGGTAAACAACAGAAGTTCCTCAGGTCCCCCAGTTACTAGCTAGTATATCATACTGGTTCATGATTGTGGACACTGTGATTGAGAGGCCAGCCAGAGATGAGAAGAAACACCCATCAACCTTTCATGAGCTACTCAACGCAACACTGCAGATAGCAAACACCGAAGGCTAGCTGCATATATATATATACTTTTCGAAACGGAAGGTTAAACCTTCCGGCCTCTGCATCCGTGGATGCACACAGCCATAGCTGCATATATTTATCTACACGCCAGATGTTTTGGCAATTAGGTCTTGTTCTTCATGTCACAGTACTTGTGGAAGTGCAGCAGCACGGGGCTCTTGCACCTGGGGCACTTGGGTTGCTTCCCTTCTTCTGAATCCGAGAGCATCATGTACATGAGGCACTGGGGGCATCCAGCCACCACCATCGGCATCTCCACCTCTGCATCCGACGACACGCATGAGCTCGCCGGCGAATCCATGGACACTTCACCGCTCGTTGTTATCTGGCTCATGCTTGGCTTACTAAGTGGTGTCAAGCTAGCTAGAATGCAGTGTAAGTGGCTAGAGGAAGAGGAAGAGAGGAGCCCCTCTGTATCTGTTCTGTGGTGTGTGAGAAACTGAGAACTGTGGTCATGCGGTGCACCTCCCACTGCCAGAACATTATATAATGGCTTGGGAAAGGAAGAGCGCATCCTAACATAAAAACTCCTTAGATTTCCTTAAGCAGACAAGAGATTGGAGGTCAAAATCATTGCAGCTGAGGTGAAGTTTCATTATGACTGAAAGACTTTCTCCTTCCACGCGTGGGCATTCAAATGAAGGATGGTACACTAGTAGTTCAAGAAAAGTTAGCAGTTGGGACTTCTTTTACATTTAGCAAAAAGTTTCCAGGAGGATACACAACTCCCTTTCCCATTCCCTTTGCTGCTGTAAATACTGGTTACTAGCGGGCGGAGGCACGGCGGCACGCCGCGCCCATCGGAGAGCTGGTGTGTGCGCCTGTGTTTCTTTTTATAATGAGGGAAAAGGAGACAGTGGGTTCAAAAGCGAGCTGATGGCGTGAAAGTATTTGTGTCTTCAATTGGTTCATGTAGGTCCTTGCGCTTTATTATTCGCGAGTCCTTGTTGCCTTATTGTAGTTGTTTTTCTTGCATGGCTAGCTGATTAGGTTGTATAATTTTACCTATGGATCGTTTGAGTTTTTTTTTTGTTATGCTCCAAAAGTGACTGAAATTTGTGTATGATAGTAACTGTAGATGTAGAATATATGGTCATAGAGGTCTTCTTTCTGTACTAATGAAGATAGGTGGAAAATGATATATTTTTGAAAATAGACGTTTAGCGAGTAGATGCCATATTTGTAGCGTGGCAAAGGAAAGTATACCAGTAGATGCTATATTTGTAGTATGAAAGTATCGATGTCGAATAGTAGTATGCCTGGTCTATTATTAATTAGCTAGGTGTCTCCCTGAAAGCAGGTTAGATGTGACAGCATTTCAATTATTGTGTTGGCAACTGAATCATGTATAAGTTCAACCATTCGTTGTACTGAACAGGTTAACTGACAAAGAAGAAAAAAGGCATGTGTTGCCTGGACCCAAATTGCTACTCCCTTCGTTGTGATTCAGTGACTCTGTTTTTTTTCTCCTCTGAAACTCCGAAGCGGGCATCATTGAAAAATGAAAACACTACTTCGGTGTCACCCCCCCCCCCCCCCCCCTAAATCAAAGAG
This sequence comes from Elymus sibiricus, assembly GCA_039707655.1. Taxonomy (NCBI): domain Eukaryota; kingdom Viridiplantae; phylum Streptophyta; class Magnoliopsida; order Poales; family Poaceae; genus Elymus; species Elymus sibiricus. The sequence continues at coordinate 316,227,022 of CM077676.1, forward strand.
AGCAAAAGAGATTATGAGGGTACATGCCAATACAAAGTAGGTGGAGGCCGTGACATGGATCGACGATACAACGGGGCCTTGCCTTTGCCCGCAAGGTGATGCTGTAGTCGCCCCGTGTATCTGAATATCTTGTAACATTTCAGGGCGGCAAAAAAATGTACTCCCTCTCATCCAAATTAATTGACACACACTTAGTACAACTTTGTACTAAAGTTGTACTAAGTGTGCGTCAATTAATTTGGATCGGAGGGAATACCTATATTGAGATTAGGAGCAAGATGCACGATCGGCGATTGCAGCCATCGATGCATGTCGTGCGGAGGAGGGAGTCATGGAGAAGGAATACGGTGCACCCAGCCACGGTTAGGAGGAGCGGGAAGACCAAGGAGCCATGGGAAGTGGCCTTGTCGAACCTCTAGGCGCCACTCTGAAGCTCGTGGCACAACCAAGCTCGGTCTGTGCGGGCCGACATGTTGCAGGGACTGCGGAAGAGGAATGCAGTGGACGGTGGTGTGTTCTGGGAGGTAGGAGGATGCTCATGGAGTGGGCACCAACGGTGAGTGGGCGGTGTCGAATTTTGCTTCACTGCGGCCATGACAATAGCCAAAGGGAAGGTCCGAGGCACCGCGGAGGAGCGGCGGGGGAGATCCTACCAAAGCGTTGGTGACGTCTACAGCCGCGACTTCGAGCCCGTCGGCGACACGCTCTACACCACACTGAGTGTCGACCGTGTCGTGTGTGGGTCCTCCACGACTCTGAGTCTGCGCGCTCGCTCGGCCACCCCCTCTTCATCCCCGCCGGATAGAAAGAATGGAGCAGCGCATTGACCACATCGTTCCGGTGGTGTGGAGTTCCGAACACGGCTCGATGGGGGATCTAGCCGCCGACAGAGAATGACATCTCCCCCACGGGTTGACCGTGGCCGCCATCCCAACTCCACGCGCGTACAGGTCTTCTCCACCTCACGCGAGTGCGAGAGGATCCAAATGCAGGGGCTGATGGCCATGATACACGACTCTAGGAGGTGGCTGAACGCTGGTGTTGGTAAGCTTGATGCGATGCGGCATCAAAGGTGGGGTGCAGTGAGGAGGAGATGGGCAGCGCCACAGCGGGGTCGTGGCTTGACGACGTATAGAAGGTGGGTTGCCACGCCGCTATGTGGACGGGAGAGTCGTCGGGGACGTCAGGAATCCGTAGGCGCCACAGTTGGTGGCCGACCGCCGGACGGGTATTTTGCGGCGGCGATTTCTACCATGGCTATATCTGGGGAGAGAAAAAAAATAAGAATTGGAGCGTCCTCGATGGGGAGGAGACGAAAGAAAGAGCCTTTTTATATACGTGTAGAGCGGTGGAGCGGGCGGTGTCCTAGATTTGTCCGGAGTCCTCCTTACCATGGAACACGCGGGAGTAAATAACAGAAAACCGGCCAAAACGCCGTAGAACAGAAAACCAAGAAAAAAGTTCATCACTAAACCAGAAGTGGGCAAAGATACACGTGTCAGCCATAGAAGAGCTCATGCCCAACACTTCAAATGCAGGTGGTGCAAGCACTTTAATTATTGTATATATTTGCGTTGAGCAATTAATGGAAAGGGGTTCGCCTGGTTGGAACAAAAATAAGGCTTTGCTACATTAAGATTGTTTGGTTGAGACTGTTGTACTGGTATATACCTAACCCACAAAAAAATAGTTTAACAAACTGACCTACCGAATTTCAGTAATCTGAAAAGACATATGGATCGTGAATTTGTGATAAACTAAGTAGCTCGGCTGGACAAAAAAATACAAATGCAAGACCCTGGAATCATGAATATGGTGCCTACTTGATAAAGTGTCCTCTTGTGAAATCATCAGAGACAAATAGAACAATGATGTTTGCGTATCAATAAAAAATTACAAGGTGCCTTGACAGGAATTCCAAACAACATACTCAGAGTAGCCAATTACAACTTACAAGTAACTCAGACTTACCTTTGAAAACAAGTTATTTATTACCGTATCATTTAATATTATATACAGTGAATGCATCTCTAAGTGGTTGGTGCGAACCGATTGCTGTTTATGTCTGAACCTAACAACTACTGTGTGGCATCACAGCAGGGGAGCAATGGGCACAACTGTTGCACTGATCTATGTTAGACACTATGTTCTCATGCGTTTGGTTGGTTGGACTTAAGGTTTGGTGTGGAGCGCATGCCATATAATTAAGTTAAAGTTAACTAGTTAAGCAGCTATATTATACAATTAATCCGCAAGAAAAAATTATACAATCAACCAAAAGTATCGGAAGCAGCTAGCAGCCTGAAACGAAATGCAAATGCTTCAGGATGAAAGATATTGAAATATGAAGTCAAAAAGGATATCTTAGATGATTTAGTTTCCATCCCTTTCTTCGCCCTTATATGTTTTTCTGTCTTATACTCTACGATTTAAATCAGTTATAACCTGCATATACTAAATAATGTCAGGATAATTGTAACTGTATACACCTTGTCATTCTAAGTTAACTGTTTGGTTGTGGCGCAGTTCCATTGTTAAAACAGCTGCAGAAGGCCATCGACAATGTTTAGCATGAGAACAAATAAAGCTTAGAGTACTGGCTCACTTTGATTTGTGGGGAAATACTTGTCATTCATTCTTGGTAACTGCATCTGCATGGCAGCATAACATATTAACATATGAGAGTAATCATGTGAGAGTGCTGCATTTGTTGAGCCAGCCACAAACATTTTGTCAAGCATACGGTAGCTTCTCCATCCAACGAAAAGCAAATACAGGAAAATGTGTGTTATCCTAGTTACAGAGTTTAGGAGCCTAAATAGTGTGGACCCTGAAAAAAAATACTCCCTCCGTCCCAAAATAAGTACCGTGGTTTTAGATGCTGTCCAAATAACAGTACTGCAAGCCAGGTTCTGAAAAATAAACATGGCTACTTGATTCCAGTAGGTCTGAAATGTCACAGAGCTCTTCTCCTATCTCCAGCAAATTTAAACCTATTCCAGCAACCCTAAGTGACAATTTTGAAGTTGTGTCTGTATGTTTGAGAGAACCCCCAAAATATAGATAGCGCATCGCGTATGATTAGACACTTATATTTACATGATATAAGTGGTAACTGAGTTACCAGCATCTGATGCCATTGTTTTTCCTCCTCGTATGGTTACACTTACAATCACTGAATTACTGCTAACAAATTTAAAAGCATCCAGAACATAGTTAAACAAAAGAGAATTATCTCCTCCACTGCAGAAGCGGGGACAAACATGGATTGCATGCCTGTGTTAGCAGCATTTAGCAATAATCCCTTGTGTCTTCAGTAATGAAATGGGCATTATTAGTTTACAGAGGGAGTACTTATTAGTTTTATTTTTTATTTTCCTACATTGATGAAATGGGCAGAGCGCCTCCCTTTACAGTCAAAGCAAAAATTAATCCCTTATGCCTTCACCACACCACTCATATAGTAGTGATACTAGGTGTCACTAGAAAAGAGAGCAAACTTGAACGGATTAACAATTGAGAGTCCAAACCGTTAGAGCCAGCCAGGGAGCAGCCACTTTGCGGAATGAGGGCGCCGTCGAACATGGGGATGGTCACCATCTCCGCCTAGGCCCGGCACTCCATGCATCGCCGCATCTCAAGGCGCGCGTCTTCTCCCTTCTCCCCCCGCGCCCACGACCGCGCGTCGTATCCTCCAGAGACCCCGGCCAATCGTCGCTGCGGCCGGCGGGGCTGGTGGGTCGCGGAGGATTTGAGTTTGTTTCGGAGGGAAGGAGAGAGGAAGACGGCGGATTGTCTGAGTTCAGCCATTCGAATCTTTCCGGTCGGTCCCTGGCAAAATACGTATTGCATTGCAAAACTTATCGATCGGATATATCCCTTCAACACAATAAATAATATAGGTCGTCGAAAAGATCTCGGACCACTCACCAAAGTACGAAAGCCAGTTAGAAAATGGATTCCTATTTGAAGAGTGTCTAACTGCATGAATAAGCTCACATTAACCCACCAATTTTGAATCCAATTCGGGATTTTTTTGGGGAAGTTTCGGAAAGAAATCGGAATGGTAGGTCTCTCTGGAACGTGGGAATAGCATAGGAAAACAAATGGCCAAGGTAAAAACTTCCCCGAAAAACTAAGAGCGCTCCTAGGAGGCGATTAGGGTTTTCGATGGAACGGCGGCGCATGTTGGCGGTCTCATCAGCGGGGTGCGGTGTGGTGGGTCCTAATGGCCTCATCATCGGATCCAGCGTCAGGCAAGGAAGCTCTCTCGCCTAGATCGTCGACGGTGCGCATGGAGGAGGCCATGGGGAAACTCGATCTAACCAAAGAGGAAGCAACACCGCTCGTTGTTGATGATGTTGAAGAGGGAGCAAAGCAACAGTGGGCGTTAGCAGGGAAGGTCTTGTACCGGAACTCGCTACATATTCAGACAATTGCCAATGCTTTGCGCCCGGATGACCCCATCCTAATGACGGTCGCTGCTTCACGACACCCCCATCGTAATGACCGCTTGCACAACCTTATGTGCGAACATGTGTTGAAACCACGTCCCTAGAGGTTGAGGGCCCGACAAGGTTTTTGGGGGCGTCTTGGCGCCATTGTCCGCTTCAGACCAAGTACATCCATGATGACCGACCATCTGTTTCGATTACATCCTCTACGACGGATGACCGCGTCATCTCCACCATCATGGTCGACGACGTTGTTGCATTGCAGTTTCCAGCGAATTTGTATGTCTTGTTCATATCCATGTTGGCAAGTGTTTTTTTAGGGAAAGAAGAGGAATCTGTTGCGTACTTTTATAGAAATAACTATACATGCCTAAAAAAGAGTACAACAGTATAACAACAAAACAACCAGACGAGCCAAGCTATCTGAAAGAGCTAACCCAAGCTTCAAAATGTATGTATTCTTTACTATTTGCTATGAGGATGATCCATTTCAGCTCTTCTTTATAAAAAAATCCTACAAACATAAAGATTAGGAGCAATGCCTTCGAAAATGAAGTCATTTCGCGTGTTCCATACTACCCATTAAACCAAGACGATGATTTCTAGAGAAAATGGCACACCTAACAGCCCTCCGATGTGCTCAGTTTCTTCATGAATTCCTTGATCATTAGGGTCACAAATGGGACAAAGAAATGACTAACGCATTTGGGCGAATGGGCAATGCAAGAAAAAGTGATCTCTAGTTTCAAGCACCTGCATGCCACACATAACACAAGTGTAGTTAGAGATAAAAAAAACTCCTTTGAAGGAAGAGCTCTTGTGTTGAGTCGATTTTGAAGTAACAACTAGAAGAAATTTTGTGCCTCGGTTGAATGCATGTCTTCCAAATCCACTTGAGAGCTGGCATGACTGCATGATCAACATTTAGTAACTTATATGCCTTGGATACTTGAAACTTTGAATCACGAAGAGAAATTGCCAATAATCTGCATTAGTGGCGAGTTATACATTTTAAATTAGATTGTTTAATTCATGAAATTGAGCAAAAGCCTCTTCAGATAGCGGTAAGTGAAACTGGTCAGTCAAATCCTCCATGTTCCATAGAGCTTGCAAAGAGATATGGATATCCTAGGAAAAGGAATGCAAATGTGGCCAAGTTTGAAGCTTTTTCATATCCTGCCATTTGTCATTGCATAGATCAATATATTAACCATTCCCAGCAGGGCAAGTGGCATTAGCTTTATAAGTCTGCAACATCTTAAGATAATCTCTCCACCAGAAGGAGGATTGAGAAAGTTGATCAGTGGGTAGACCTTACACTACTAGGAAAACCCCTATAGGCAACCACTTAGTAGTGGCGCGGGTTATCTGGCACGCTCTGCTACTAAGTGGTCTCCACCATGCCCCTCGGGATAGGCCATAGTAGTAGCGCGGGGTATAGACCCCGCGCTGCTACTAAGTACAGGTTTTTTTAACAGCCGTGAAATCCCCATCTCCTCCACCGAATCCCTCTTCTCTCTCCCATCCCTCTCCCCCCTCTCTCCATAGGCTCTCTCATGGCGCTCCTGTCCATGCGCACCTCCTCCTCCATGGCGCCCAAGAAGGCCGCCGCCTGGCGCCACCGGCGTCCAGGAGCTCGCCGGTCTTCCCGCGCGCCTCCATGCCACCACGCCGGAGCACCTCACCACCAGCGACCAGCCCCGCTGCTCTCTCCTCCATCTCCTTCCTCTCTCCCTCGTTTCTCTTTTTCCCTCTCTCCCTCTGGTTTGACTCACCCTCCCATGTCCATGCCCGTGCAGGTCATCGCCATGGACGACCAGGAGCTATCTGCCTTGACCGCGAAGAGGATCCCCACACCGCCGCCTTGCTCTGCCCTGGATCCGGTCCCTCTCCAGCAGTCGCCGCCGGATGTGGTCTGCCGCTGCCCGTCCGCGCCTCCGGCGACCTCTGCCGTCACTGGATCGAACCATTGCCCCCATTGACAACACGCACGGGATTGAGAATTTTTTTTGTTTTTGAAATTAATAGTAGTAGCGCGTGTCCCAGACACGCGCTACATATAATTAGTAGTAGCACGGGTGCCACCCGCACTACTACTAACAGAAGTAGTAGTAGCGGGGGGTGGCACCCGCGCTACTACTACCCAGTTAGCTGTAGCGTGCTAGTGTTATTAATAATAGGCTTCCCAGATGAGGTTCACCCAAGGTAGGTAAAAATGATTAATGAATGTGTGCATCATCTTGAGAAGGCGACAATTGTTCTGGGTGTGCTGATTTATAATTCCTAAGCCCCTTCATTCTTGGGCCCGCAAATCAAATCCCAAGCAACAAGAGGAGGAGTCTTCTTTTTCAATGTCTTTCCCTCTCCAAAACCAATGCCTTCTGTACTTATCTAACCGCCCAATGATGCCCTTGTATAAATACAAGTATCTCATAAGTGGGCAATGATGATAAACCAACATTTACCACTAGTAAGCTGCCATGATAGCTCAAGAATTGTGAGCAAACACTTAGTCTCTTTCGAGTTCTCTCAATGATATACATGAAATTCTACATACTTGGCTTTGGAAAACTGAGGGGGGCACAAAGATACGTGAAAGGGAAAATGACAATATGATAGCCCAGAATGTGAGAAGGTCCTTGAACTTTCACGATCATGTGCATTTATAGTTATCAAAATGGATTTTTTATAATTGACTTTCAAACCAAAGGCTTTGGGAAAAAAACAACTAGGACTTTGAGCTGAGTGAGTTGGAGAGGACAAGCTTGTAAAACTATCAAAGTATCATCCGCATATTGAAGAGTGGGAAAGTTCGGACATGAAAGAAACCTAACAGATGGCTGAATGACTCCTCTCTGCATGGCATCATTCAGAATTGTTTGTAAAAAAACAAACGCCAACATAAATAGAAGTGGGGAGAGCGGATCACCCTGTTTGACTCCTCTTCTACATTTAAACTGAGCTCCCAGGGCACAATTTAGAAGGACAACTGAGGTAGCTGAGGACAAAATTTGGTTATTCCAGTAACACCTTTTATTCCTAAACCCTTTCTGCCTAAGGATGGCCATAAGCATTCCATGCTCAAGCTTATCAAAATACTTTTTCAAAATCTAGCTTTGAAACAACAGTAGGATGTTTGCTCTTGTGGCATTTGAACATATACTCATATGCCCAAGGACTACAACCTTGGATGGTCCTAAAACTATATTAGTTAACATGCATCAATTTTGGGACGATGGATTGCAATGCGTTAGCTAGGAGCTTAGTAAGGAGCTTGATAGTGCAACTCTAAAGAGAAAATGGCCTACAACACTAAAAAAAAGACACATCCGTGAAATTATGGCCAGAACGAAAACTTTTTCTGTCATGGTTGTGACACTTCTATGACAATAATTGTGACAAAAACACGTATCATCATAGATGTGGTGGCCTCCTACTTCTATGACAAAAAAATATGACAGAAAATGGGCTTTTCGTCCTGGGCGGGCCGGAGACGCACCCGCATGACATTCTTTGGGCCGTCCATGACGTAAAAAATCGTGGTAGAACTGAGGGCGAGGAAATTTTCGGGGAGTTCCCGGTTACGGTGGGTGGTCGGGGCCGAGCGATGAAGTGTAGTTTGCGTGTTTCTCTCGTACGCGCGCGTGTGTGCGAGGCGCTCACTAACTGAACCCGATGCGAGGCGTTCGCTTATTGAACCCGAGCGATCAATCGCCCTCGCACTACGTACTGAACATGAGCGATCGATCCCTCGCACTACATACTGAACCCGATCGATCCCTTCACTGCTAACTGAAGCCGATCAATCCCTTCGCTGCTAACTGAACCCGAGCGATCCCTTCGCTGCTAACTGAACCCGATCGATCTCTTGTCGCTGCTTACTGAAGCCGATCGAACCCCCGTGCGAGACGTAGCTAGCCGGTTGGGTTGCCTCTCGATGAACAGTGCCCGTTGCTGCCGCGCTCGCGATACACGTAGACACGAGTCGAGATGCATCGATCGAGCCGGTTGGTTGGCTGTGGATGAACTGTTCCCGTTGCTGCCGCCCGCTCGTACGCCCCATCCCAGCCGGTGGGGGTTGGATGAACAGGACCCCGGCCGTGTAGGCGGTTGGCGCTGGATGAACAGGACCCCGAGGAGGCCGTGCCGCGGTACGCCATACCCCAGCCGGTTGGGGGTGGATGAACAGGACCCCGTGGAGGCTGGATGAACAGTAGCCGGTAGAAGCTGGATGAACAGGACCCCGTGGAGGCTGGATGAACAGTAGCCGGTGGAGGCTGGAGGAAGTCGACGGTGGATGAACAGTAGCCCGTGGAGTCCCGTTTTGCGGTACGCCACACCCCTCCCGATGAACAGGACCTCGTTTCGACCGTAGGTGCTTGAAGAGAAGTCCGTTTCCTCCGTTTTGCGGTACGCCAGACCCCTCCCGATCAATAGGACCCTGTTTCAATCGTAGGCGGTTGAACAGAAGTCCGTTTCATCCGTTTTGCGGTACACCAGACCCCCAGTCGATGAACAGGACCCCGTTTCGACCGTAGGCGGTCGAACAGAAGGCCGTTTCCTCCGTTTTGCGGTACGCCAGACCCCGAGTCGATGAACAGGACCCCGTTTCGGCTGTTCCGTCCAAGCCGGTTGGCTCCCGATGAACAAGACTCATTCCGACCGAGTCGGTTGCCTCCCGATGAACACGACGTTGTTTCCTCCGTTCCGACCCAGCCGGTTGGCTGCCGATGAACAGGAGGCCGTTGCTGCCGTCCGTTGCCTCTCTCCATGTACACGAGCCCTGGCCGTACGTCTGCTCGAGTACACGTTCGAGACCCTGCTCGTATATGTATGTACATCGCCGTATTTTTTGCCGTGTGGCTTTACGTACGTGTACACGATTTAGACGGGGCTACCTGAACTGCTACGTCGGGGGCTCTACTACGACACGTGCCGCTCCTTACACGGCCACAGTTCATCATGGCAGAGAGACCGATCGACCAGTATGTACGTACACGCTTGCGACCAGACAGATAACGATACGTACGCTTCGACCTGGTGGGTCCCAGCTGTCTGGGGGATAAGGAGGCACTTCCTTGCGTGCGAAGATATAGCTGGTGTGTCCCAGCTGTCATGGGGAGGAATCATTTTTTCGCGCAATAAGGAGGCACTTCCTTGCGTGCGAAGATGTAGCTGGTGGGTCCCAGCTGTCAGGGTGAGGAAAGTTTTTTTCCAGCGTAATAAGGAGGCACTTTCCTTGCGTGCGACCATGGACCTCGTGGGTCCCAGCTGTCAGCCTCTCCACGTACAGTCCTCTTCCGATGACTCTCGTTTGTTGACCACGCCACGCCGAGCGCACGAAGGCGGTGGATGACGGCGAGGCCCCGGACGGGAACGACCAGGAGATGAAGAAGATGCGGCAGTGGAGTCGCAAACGAAGAGGAGTACGGCGTACGAGGGTTGACTGGTTCGGTGCGACCTGGGGCTGCAGTCGGCGGAGAATAACAGGAGGGGTGGGGGTGGAGGGATGGCCTGGCCGGCGGTGGGGTAGCGCTTCACAGCGAGGCGTGCGAAGCAGCGCCGCTGGCCGCCAGAGGCGGGAGCAGGAGGTCCCGCCGGCGCTGGAGGAAGAACACGAGAGATTGAAGATGCATGCCGGCCGTTGGATGTAGATCCAACGACTACAGATGTCAGAATCATTTGTTGACTAAGTTGACAACGCCTTCCATAGGCTTCGACCTATTGGCCCACAATGTCAGCCTCCTTACGTGCGAAGATATAGCTGGTGGGTCCTAGCTGTCAGGAGGAGGAATAAAAAAAATTGCCCATAATAAGGAGGCACTTCCTTGCGTGCGAAGATGTAGTTGTTGGGTCCCAGCTGTCAGGAGGGTGAAACATTTTTTCCGCGTAATAAGGAGGCACTTCCTTCCGTGAGAAGATGTAGCTGGTGGGTCCAAGCTGTTAGGGGGAAGAATAATTGGTTTTCGCATAATAAGGAGGCAGTTGCATGCGTGCGTCCATGGACCTGGTGCGTCCCCACTGTCAGCCTCTCCACGTACAGTCCTCTTCCGATGACTCTCGTTTGTTGACAACGTTGACCACGCCGCGCCGAGCGCACCAAGGCAGTGGACGACAGCGAGGCCACGGACGAGAACGACTAGGAGATGGGGAAGACGCGGCAGTGGAGTCGCAGACGGAGAGGACTACGAGGGTTAACTAGTTATGTGCGGCGTGGGGCTGCAGTCGGCGGAGAATAACAGGAGGTGTGGAGGGTTGGAGGGATGGCCTGGCCGGCGGTGGGGTAGCGCTTCGCAGCGAGGCGTGCTAAGCAGAGCCGCTAGCCGCCGGAGGCGGGAGCGGGCATTCCCGGCGGCGCTGGAGGAAGAAGACGACAGATTAAAGATGCATGCCGGCTGTTGGATGTAAATCCAATGGCTATGGATGTCAGAATCATTTGTTGACCAAGTTGACAACGCCTTGTGTGGGCTTCGACCTATTGGCCCACATGTCAGCCTGCAAAAATGTGGCACATATTCAACCCATGTTTTTTAGAATTTACAGTCCATTTGCTGGGATGGGTGAACAAATAATGTAGCATCTATGCGGTCCATTTAATTTTTTTCTAAGAAATCACAGCCCATTTGCACTTTCTCGAAATACACAAATTTGTTGGGCTTGTTGTAAATATAATGTTGGGTTGGACGGAGCAATGTTATCAAAAAAATAAACCGGGGCTGGGCATTTTATTATATATAAAATTAGATAATTAGCGCGTTATTGCTCAAAGAAATGAGCGCGTTATTATTACATTGGTCCTTAAATCCGAGCAAGCTTTTGTACGCAATCACCAGGATTTTCGTTGTAAAAAAACATTTTCCTTGCGAACTTCTGTTAAACATTTATTTTTTATAAGTTAATAAGACGTGAGATGTTATATATATATATATATATATATATATATATATATATATATATATATATTAAATATATGATAATAATAATATATAATAACATAAAATAATTTAAATATATATAATATAGTTATAAGGGAAAACATAAGTTGAACCTGGCATTCTTATTCTTATATATAGAAAAATAGAAAAGAGTTCTGCGTTTTTTTCAAAAAAACATAAGTTGGGCTGCGGATGTTTAAGACAAAATAAAACCTAGGCTGGGAGGCCCATGGGCCAGTAGATACATGCTGGAGCTCAAAACAATAAGTTTAAAACACTGTGTCGGCATGTCGTGGGCTGCGCCCTGTGCATGTTAAAAAACAAAACCTAGGCTGAGCAGGCCACAACCCAGCTGATACTTGTTCGCCCTCTGAAAAAATTATACCTGCTAGCTCCCCGATGACAGTCTTCGTTGTAAATTTATCTCGTTTAGTGACTACGTTGACAGACCCGTGGGCCCCAACGTCAGTATACCATTAGGAGAAACGAATATCCATTTCTGAGAGAAAGCTTTTTTTCCAATGAGGCACTTGCTTGCGTAGGGCCATGGACCTTGTGGGTCCTGACTGTCAGCCTCTCCACGTACAGGACGGGAACGAACCGGAGCCGGGGAAGACGGGGCAGTGTAGTAGTAGTTTGCGCGCCTTCTTTGTGTTGAGTACGCCGCATCAGTAGCCCAGTAGCTATACCCCCTTACCCGTACCTGCTCGGCCCGGGATCGATTACCCCTGCTGCAGTTGCAATATTCCCAAAAAAAAATTGCCTCTGCTATTACTGACATGTGAGTCTCCCCTTGTCATCTATACACACCACCTCCAACACTAGCAGGAATTTCGTCCCTAGTTTTCTCTGTTTTTTGCGCTCTCAACATTGTCTGGGCATTTTGAAAATAGCATATATTTTTTACTGTGCATCATATGAAGATGTGCTATACATGAATGTTGATCAACATGATGTTAGCTTGATGTTAGTTCCATTTTCGACCATGAATAAAATTTGGAACATGCTGTTATCCCTGTTTGAAAAGGGTGTGTTGATATAAATGCTCTGCCTCTGAAACTTGCAGTTTCTTATCTGAAACTGAAATTTGCAGTTTCTTCTCTGAAAATCACATGGTCTGCACTTTTATATGAAACTACATTTTTGAAAGTACTAAAAATAGATCTCTAGAATTCAGAAAATACTTCATATGCTCAATACTGCAAAGATCTGAAATTCAAAAGACATTCATATCTGAAAGTACCCAAAATACACAACACAAAACACAATTCACAACCTGCAAATACTGATAACCCTAAGCTCCTCCTATGATTATTCGTCGGGGCACTCCCCTCCTATTCCTCGATAGCAGACCGCCGCCCCGTGAGACGAGGTGAACGGCGAGGGAGCCTTGGAGAACGGCGGGGAAGCATCATCGCGCCAACTGCTTTACTCCTTTTGCGGTTGGGTACGGTCGACGAAGACTCCACCGGCTCGCTCTGACACGGCACCCTCACAAATGGCACCGTGTGGGTGCTCGATCCTTGATCCTCTGGATTCTCGATCTTGGATCGATACTCCCACCACCTCCGCCTCACGACCGGATTCGGTGAATCTGTCTGCTCCATGGCCCAGAGGAGCAGCTCTATGGACTCCCGCGCGACTCCATTCGGGTGGATCGCCGCCTTTTCGCTCTTTTTTAGATATTTGGCCATCACCATCGCCGTTAATTGCCGCTGGTTGTCAAACCAAGACTGTAACTCCATCATCCTGGCTAGCTTCACAGGGTCGCCGTCTGCGATCGTCACGTATCGGTTGTACTCCTCCATCGATCTACTTCTCCACAGCACCTTCACTCGCCGGCGGTGGTTTTGGAATGGAAGAGGAGCGGCGGCGGTTTTGGAATGGAAGAGGAGAGGAGTGGGGGTGGTCTTGGAATGCAAGAGGAGCGGCGGGCGGCGGTTTTGGATTGGACGAGAGCGGCGACGCGCTGTCAGTGGATCCATCCTAATAACTAAATTTACCCCTTACTTACGAAGCGACCCCACATAAACTTGAGTACTGACCCCACGTTACCTAGTACTACCCTTATCTACCGTTAGATCTAGACCAATGGAAGGCTTACAAAAATGCCTACCACCCTAAAACTTTCTTTTTAGTTTGCATATATAATTTGGTCAAAGTCAAACTTTGTAATGTTGGACTAACTTGATAGGAAAAAATACCAACATTCACAATATGAAATCAATATTATTAGATGCATCACGAAATTAAGTTTCATATACCATATAACTTTGGTATTGTAGATGTTTATATTTTTTATATAAATTTGGTCAAAGTCAAAAGAAACGGAGGGAGTATTAAAGAGCTTGGTAGGGTTGATGTCACCTGCATCATCATGCCATGTTTCACAGCTTCCAAGATTCACAACCAACTCATAAGATTCCCATAATAAGTACAACAAAGATGCCTATGCATCTCATTGATTCACAGATCAGAGCCAATATTAACTTTAAAACTAAAACAAAGTTGTGAGAATGTGTACATGTAAAGAAAAAATGATTGATGCTTCTCTGAGAAAAGAGTAATCCCTGGAGAAGTGCCAATATATCCAGCAAACCATAAACCTAATTCATGTAAGCTATTTGATTCAAGGATTTGCTGCAATACTGAAACCAGTCCAGTTTATGGGCACGCATGTCAAACACCGGCAAATTAACAGTTTCTGCATAAGCGGGTCACCAAGAACTTGTGGAACCATCCAAACATATGTGCCCATTCGAAGCCACGTTATTTTAGATGGTGGCACTCACACTCTGCATATGCGGGTTCCATCCAAACATTTGTGCAGTTCCACTAAAATGTAGCTGAATAACCCTATTTGCACAGATAATGAAAAAGCGTGATTAATATAATAGTGGCACTAGTTGATGAAACATACACAAATAAATAGAATCAACTTCATTTTCTTAATGGGAAAAGATTGCGATGCAATAAGTTTATTAAAAGAAAATACAACAGTAGCACAGTATGACAAAGCACGATGATGTGGATGAAGGACAGGACGGACCTGTGTGAGATGACTTAGTGAGATCAAGTTGTTCTTCAGGTTGTCGTATCTTGCCATGAAGGCAATTCATTGAAAACTATGAACAAATTCAGTGTGGTAGTAGGCGGGCCTTGAGTCATTCCAATCTCTTTTTTTGTGCAGTTCAACTAAAACTATGGCGCCCGCCGTGCTACGAGGGAGAGAGGGGCCCTGCGCCGCCTCAACGGTAGGCGTCATAGGGACCGATAAGTGGACTCAACGGTAGGCCTCATAGGGCACATCGACCCAATTCTCCCGGATACACCTTCTACAAGTGATGAACCAGGAAGGGCCTTACGTCATTCCAATCACTTTTTTTGTACAGTTCAACTAAAATTAAGCATCCCTGTTTGCAGAAATACTTAAACATGTCATTACTTTAAGAATGGGACTATTTGATGAAACGTATACTAACAAAGAGAAGCACTTTCATTATCTACATTGGAAATGAAATGATAGCGAAGACAGTAGCTCTATTTTAACTGTATTATTACTTCATTTTATCAGTGGCACTAGCGGTGCCAAAACACTGCCTCAAATTATTAGTGGCATTAGATTAAGGTGCGAAATAATACGTAACATTATTGCTTTCTCAACGAGAAGGTTAGGAACTCCAATCACCATTTGTGCGGTTCCACTAAAATCAAGAGATGTTGCTCGTGTGACATTTTAGTAGAACTGCACAAGACACTCTTTCCAAAAAAGAAGTGTTTTGTGCAGTTCACCAAAAGGTCGCAATAGCAACGAGGTGAAATGTATATCTCTGTTTGCACAAATAGGTAGAAAGGCGGGTGAATAACAAGTGATGAAACATACGTCAAATGAAAAGAAGCATCGTCCTTATCTTAATGGCAATGATAGAAGGACAGTAGCAATTTCTAAAGCTGCAGCATTGCTTCGTACTACTGATACATCTCCAATGTATCTATAATTTATGAAGTATTCATGCCATGTTTATTATAGTTTTGTATGATTTTGGTGCACTTTTATAGGGCTTTTATATGATTTTTATGGACTAACATATTGCCCTAGTGCCCAGTGCCAGTTGCTGTTTTCTGCTTGTTTTTGGTTTTCCAGAAAATCCATATCAAATGAAGTCCAAATGCAGCAAAACTTTTTGACGATTTTTTCTGGAAGGAAACAGACCCAGGAAGCTTCGGAGGAGCAACAGAAGAGCCACAGGGGCCCCACGAGCCACCTGGGCAAGCCTGCCCCCCCCCCCCAGGCACACCCTGGTGCCTCGTGGGCCCCCTGTGGCACCTCTTTGCGTGATTCCAACGCTGAAAAATCATATATATTCAGAAACCCCCGAAAGTTAACCTAGATGAGTTTTTACGCCGCCGCAAGCCTCTGTACCTCCATGATCTCATCTACAGCCTTTTTCCGACACCCTGCCAGAGGGAGGGAATCATCACCGGAGGCCATCTTCATCATCCCAGCGGTCTCCATGACGAGGAGGGAGTAGTTCACCCTCGGGGCTGAGGAAACAGACCCAGGAAGCTTCAGATTTGAGAACACTTGATGTATGTTTTGCATATGAATACCCGTGGTGACAATGGGGTATTATATTGATTCACTTGATGTATGTTTTGGCACTCAACTCGCGGATTCCCGAGGTGACATTGGGGTAATCTATGCATAGGGGTTGATGCACGTTTTCATTATCTTTTCTCCGATAGAAACCTTGGGGTGCTCTTTGAAGTTCTTTGTGTGGATTGAATATTATGATTATGAAGTTGTTTGATGCATATCATATAATCAACTCACGGATACTTGTGGTGACATTGTTGGTTGATGTGTATCATATGGTGTTATTTTAGTATGAACTCTAGGGCTGTTTGTGACACTTATAGGAATAACTCAATAGATCGATCGGAAAGGATAACTTTGAGGTGGTTTCGTACCCTACAAACAATTTCTATCTTATGTTCTCCGCTAATAGGAACTTGGGAGTGATTCTTTATTGCACGTTGAGGGATGGTTATATGATCCAATTATATTAGCATTGTTGAGAGATTGCACTAGCGAAAGTATGAACCCTAGGCCTTGTTTCTAAGCATTGCAATACCGTTTGTGCTCACTTTTGTTACTTGCTACCTTGCTGTTTTTTTTATTTTCAGATTATAAAAACCTATTTCTACTATCCATACTACACTTGTATCACCATCTCTTCGCTGAACTAGTGCACCTATACAATTTACCATTGTATTGGGTGTGTTGGGGACACAAGAGATTTCTTGTATTTGGTTGCAGGGTTGTTTGAGAGATACCATCTTCCATCTACACCTCCCATGGATTGATAAACCTTAGGTCATCCACTTGAGGGAAAATTGCTACTGTCCTACAAAACTCTGCGCTTGGAGGCCCAACACGAGTCTACAAGAATAAGTTGTCTAGTAGACATCAAGCTCTTTTCTGGCGCCGTTGCCGGGGAGGTGAGTGCTTGAAGGTATATCTTTAGATCTTGCAATTGAATCTTTTAGTTTCTTGTTTATCACTAGTTTGTCTTATAAAATAAAACTACAAAAAAATATGGAATTGAGGTTGCCTCGTATTATTCATCTATATAATATCTTTCTTGAAAATGATGGAGCGGAAAATTGTGCTCAATTGCTAGAAGAAGAATTTAATAAAATGTTTGGCATAAAATCTTTGAATGATGAGCATGATTGCAATGTTATTAGTATGAATTCTATGAGTATCCATGATGCTAATGATATGCAAAGCCACAAGCTTGGGGATGCTATGTTTAATGAAGATGATATTTTTAGTCCCCCAAGTTTTGATGAGAAAATTTATTATGATGATTGCATGCCTCCTATCTATGATGACTATTGTGATGACATGTATGCTATAAAGAATAATGATAACTATGAAACTTGTCATCATGATTTTAATTTTCAATTGGATTATGTCAATCAAGTATCTCATGATAGTTATTTTGTTGAGTTTGCTCCCACTATTATGAATGAGAAGAAAATTGCTTGTGTGGAGAGTAATAAAAATTCAATGCTTATGTATCATGACAAGAATGCTTTGTGTGATGGATATATTGCTGAATTTCTTCATGATGCTACTGAAAATTATTATGAGAGAGGATCATATGCTTGTAGGTGTTGCAATAATATCAAGCTTCCTCTCTATGTGTTGAAAGTTTTGAAGTTATGCTTGTTTTGCCTTTCTATGCTAGTTGATTCTTGCTCCCATAAACTATTTGCTCACAAAATCCCTATGCATATGAAGTGGGTTAGGCTTAAATGTGCTAGTCATATGCTTCATGATGCTCTCTTTGTGTTTCAATTCTTTACTTTTATGCGAGCATCATTGAAATCATCATGCCTAGCTAAAAGGCATTAAAGAAAAGCGCTTGTTGGGAGACAACCCAATATTTATACCTACTATTTTTCCCGTGTTCACATGATTAAGATACTGTAGTAATCATGTTTCATATGTTTTCTTTCAATAATGTGCCAAGTAAAGCCTTTGGGATAGTGTGGATACTTGTTGATTTGATTCTGTGCAAAAATAGAAACTTTTGTGTCCAGTGCTGGAATTTCTATTCTGTACTGGTGCGTGAAAAAACTCTGAAATTTTTACACAGTATTGGGTTACAAATATTTTACATTGTCCTAATTTTTCAGAATTTTTGGAGGTACAGAAGTATGGTTTTTAAATCGCTCACTACATGCTGTTCTGTTTTTGACAGATTCTGTTTTCGGTGCATAGTTTGCTTGTTTTAGTGTTTCCATAGCTTATATTGAGTAATATAAATTGTGGAAATGATAGAATACAGTAGGAATTATGTGAGAACAATTATGAATCTTGTCTTGACAGTACCTAAGTGGATGATTTATTTTTATCATACTAACCTATCTCACGAAGTTCCGTTAAGTTTTGTGTGATTGAAGTTTTCAAGTTTTGGGTGAGATATCGATATGAGGAGAATAAGGAGTGGCAAGACCCTAAGCTTGGGGATGCCCAAGGCACCCCAAGATAATATTCAAGGAAGACCCAAGCAACTAAGCTTGGGGATGCCCCGGAAGGCATCCCCTCTTTCGTCTTCAACACTATCGGTAACCTCACTCGGAGCTATATTTTTATTCGTCACATAATATGAGTTTTGCTTGGAGCATCATTTTATTTTGTTGATATTTGATTTTTGTTATCAATAATCATGTTTTGTATCTTTTAGTTCAATAAAATGCCAATTATAGCCATTACCATGCTCAGTTTGCAAGTTCATGTGTTGCTGTTTGAAAACAGAAAGTTTTCTGTTATGTCCAGAATATTCCTGAATAGTCAGAACATGATAAAAATCTGAAATTTTTACACAGTAAGAATGCATGAGTTTTCTGTCACGTGGTAATTTTTCAGAAGTTTTGGAGTGAGGGAAGTATGAATTCTTATTCACTCTTTACAGACTGTTCTGTTTTGGCAGATTGTTGTTATAGTTGCATTGTTTGCATATGTTTGCTAGTTTAATGTTTCTATTTGTGGATAGGAGTATTAAATATGCAGAGGCATTTAGTATGCAATGTTAAATTATAATTTTAGTGATTTGCTACAGTAGAGAATGTTAAGATTTTGAGTTGACTTATACTAACTTATCTCACGAGTTCTTGTTGAGTTTTGTGTGGATGGAGTATTTAAGATTTAGGGAAACCGTGATATGAGAGGAATTAAGGAGACACAAAATCTCAAGCTTGGGGATGCCAAGGCATCCCAATATAACATTCCAAGAAGTCTCAAGCATCCAAGCTTGGGGATACCCCGGTAGGCATCCCACCTTTCTTCTTCAACAACTATCGGTCAGTTTTGGTTGAGCCTAAGTTTTTGCTTCTTCACATGATATGTGCTATTCTTAGAATGTCATTTTATTTTGTTTTCTTTGCTGTTTGAATAAAATACTTAAGATCTGAAATTTTTAAATGAGAGAGAGTCCTCACATAGCTACTTAATTACTTAACTACTCATTTGATCTTCACTTATATCTTTTTGGAGTAGTTTGTCATTTACTCTTGTGCTTCACTTATATCCTATGAGTAAATTGTTGAATGAATTGAATATCATAAAGTTGAAATTATATGTGCTTCATATGCTTGTATTATGTCTAGTAGTAGTTTCACATTGGGTTTAGAAAGTGAAATCTATTGAAGCTTGACAATCACAATATTGGTCATACAAGCAATTCGTGAATGATTAGTATAAGGAAGAGAACTTTCACATATAAATATATTATCTTGGACATCTTTTATGATTGTGAATACCCATTAATTATTTTCAAACTTGAGCAAATTAGTTGAAGTTGGACAAGGAAGACAACGTAATGAGTTATGTTTGGGTATATTTGCATAGAAGTTATATTGTTATGGATCCTCCAACATGTGGTGCTTGCTTAGGATCTTTTGCTAGCCAAAAATTCGTACTAAGTAGAGATACTACTTGTGCATCCAAAAACCCTTAAACCCAGTTTCTTGCCATGAGTGTCCACCATACCTACCTATGGATTGAATAAGATCCTTCAAGTAAGTTGTCATCGGTGCAAAAAGCAATAAAAATTGCTCTTAAAATATGTATGATATTTTATTGTAAGGGAAAATAAGCGTTGTACGAACTTGTGATGGTAAAGAAATAAAAGCGACGGACTGCGTAATAAAGGTTGCTATCACAAGGGGCAATATAACGTGACGTTCCTTTGCATTAAGGGCTTGTGCATCCAAAAATAAAAAGTGCATGACAACCTCTGCTTCCCTCTGCGAAGGGCCTATCTTTTACTTTTATGCATTTACTTTTATGTGTTTACTTTTATGCAAGAGTCAATAAGTATTCATTCGCATTTCAACCTCAATTATTCTCTAGTTGGTAAGCATCATGTGGTGGGGAAAGATCCAGCACATATGGCCAGTCAAATATGCTTGATCATGAATTATTATTGTTGACAATTATCTCTATGATAAATGAGTTGGGAGGCGAAAATTATGCCCCTATATTTCTCTGTGTTCGATGGATGCCATTTGTTCTAAAAATATGATTTGAGTACTAGCAATCATAGAAGACTATATGATAATTGAGTATGTGGAGCTCTTACTTAGACTTTGTTGAAATTAAGTTGAATTGCAATTGTTTGGTGACTAAGAACATAGGTTGTTAAGTTTCAACAGATTGCATTGTTTGAACCATAACATGTGAATTGATTGCTACTTTATCATGATGAGTTTTATGAGAAAGAGTTGCTATTATGATGCTAGGAAAAGTGATTGAAATTATCATTGATCAAACTTAAGCACTATGCTAGCATTCACACTTCATAAATTATTTCTTTTTATCATTTACCTACTCGAGGACGAGCAGGAATTAAGCTTGGGGATGCTGATACGTCTCCAACGTATCTATAATTTATGAAGTATTCATGCCATGTTTATTATAGTTTTGTATGATTTTGGTGCACTTTTATATGGCTTTTATATGATTTTTATGGACTAACATATTGACCTAGTGCCTAGTGCCAGTTGCTATTTTCTGCTTGTTTTTGGTTTTCCAGAAAATCCATATCAAATGAAGTCCAAATGCAGCGAAACTTTTTGATGATTTTTTCTGGAAGGAAACAGACCCAGGAAGCTTCGGAGGAGCAGCAGAAGAGCCACAGGGGCCTCACGAGCCACCTGGGCGCGCCTGCCCCCCCCCTCCCCCAGGCGCGCCCTGGTGCCTCGTGGGCCCCCTGTGGCACCTCTTTGCGTGATTCCAACGCTGAAAAATCATATATATTCAGAAACCCCCGAAAGTTAACCTAGATGAGTTTTTACGCCGCCGCAAGCCTCTGTACCTCCACGATCTCATCTACATCCCTTTTCCGGCACCCTGCCGGAGGGAGGGAATCATCACCGGAGGCCATCTTCATCATCCCGGCGGTCTCCATGACGAGAAGGGAGTAGTTCACCCTCGGGGCTGAGGGTTTGTACCAGTAGCTATGTGTTTTATCTCTCTCTCTCTCGTGTTCTTGATTTGGCACGATCTTGATGTATCGCGAGCTTTGTTAATATAGTTGGATCATATGGTGTTTCTTCCCTCTCTATCCTTGTTGTGATGAATCAAATCTTTTCCCTTTGAGGTTTCGTTATTGTCGGATCGAATATTCAGATTTGAGAACACTTGATGTATGTCTTGCATATGAATACCCGTGGTGACAATGGGGTATTATATTGATTCACTTGATGTATGTTTTGGCACTCAACTCGCGGATTCCCGAGGTGACATTGGGGTAATCTATGCATAGGGGTTGATGCACGTTTTCATTATCTTTTCTCCGATAGAAACCTTGGGGTGCTCTTTGAAGTTCTTTGTGTGGATTGAATATTATGATTATGAAGTTGTTTGATGCATATCGTATAATTAACTCACGGATACTTGTGGTGACATTGGAGTATCTAGGTGACATTAGAGTTGGTTGATGTGTATCATATGGTGTTATTTTAGTACGAACTCTAGGGCTGTTTGTGACACTTATAGGAATAGCTCAATAGATCGATCGAAAAGGATAACTTTGAGGTGGTTTCGTACCCTACAAACAATTTCTATCTTATGTTCTCCGCTAATAGGAACTTGGGAGTGATTCTTTATTGCACGTTGAGGGATGGTTTTATGATCCAATTATATTAGCATTGTTGAGAGATTGCACTAGTGAAAGTATGAACCCTAGGCCTTGTTTGTAAGCATTGCAATACCGTTTGTGCTCACTTTTGTTACTTGCTACCTTGCTGTTATTTTTATTTTCAGATTATAAAAACCTATTTCTACTATCCATACTACACTTGTATCACCATCTCTTCGCCGAACTAGTGCACCTATACAATTTACCATTGTATTGGGTGTGTTGGGGACACAAGAGATTTCTTGTATTTGGTTGCAGGGTTGTTTGAGAGATACCATCTTCAACCTACGCCTCCCACGGATTGATAAACCTTAGGTCATCCACTTGAGGGAAAATTGCTACTGTCCTACAAAACTCTGCGCTTGGAGGCCCAACACGAGTCTACAAGAATAAGTTGTGTAGTAGACATCAACTACCGGGGGCATTAAGATTAACAATGACAACTGTTAAATTTGACATTACTTTAATGGTGCCATTGCTTGATTTTACCAGCTACATTAGATTAACAGGTGCTAAAGAGTTGGTATAAGGGCATGTTACAGTTGGCAGACCAGGACAATTGCATTTCTAACGAAAAGAAGCAACATACTTATCTTAACGGGAAATATAGCAGGACATTAAAACATGGCCATTGCTTCATATTAGTGGGGGCATTACATTAAAAAACAACATTGGTTAAACATGTCCTTACTTTAATAGTGAGATTGCTGCATTTTACCAGCGGCATTAGATTAACAACAGCTAAAAATTGCCATAAGGGCATCGGACAGTGGGCACACCAGCACCATGTACCTCCACCGATGCATAAAGTGGTGATGCAAACAAACATCCAAACATGATATCTGGGTTGGTCCCATTTTTGTACACTATAGCCACCTTTTACTATGTGAGGGCGGCAAATCTAGTGCTGGAAATGCTCTGTTGACTTGTCCCCCAGTCCCCACTTTCTTTCATTTTTCAACCAGTAGATCGGTTCTATATCCAGTTTGTACTTTGTTTTCCCTTTATTTCCCTTTCAACCAAGAGATCGGTTGGGTAGCCAGTCTCTACTACCCCCCCCCCCAAATCTTTCCTCTTTGAACCAAGTCCTAGAGTCATGCTAGAACTTTTCCCCCGTTCTTCCCGCTTTGAACCAAGTCAGAGATTCGACTGCATGAAGTAGCTTTACCTCTAATAGTAATAATTTAGGTGGCTTTGGAACAGCCGATCGAGCCAATCTACGAGGGGGGCTGAGAAGTAGAAAAATATTCACATGCATTGATGTGGGGACCTGCGACAGTAGAGCAAGGCCGGTTTCGAAGGAAGTTATACCTGAGGTTAGTCGGGATTTGGCTAGGTGGGCGGCGGGAGGCCGGATCTGCCCACACCACAGCAGTGAGGAAGACTGGGTCGAAGGCCCTCCCTAGCCGGCGCTGTGTGGGAGAGAATGGCAAGGCACGCGTATCGGGACACGCCGATAGTTGGTTTGCTCCGTCGCCGATGAGGACCGCGTGAACGTTGCACCTTCACCCCTTCCCCGGCGGAGGGGATCCGGCCAGATCTGTGACCAGCGGTGAGCAGAGAGAGAGTGTGGCCACCGCTGTCGTGTTTAGATCTGGAGAGGATGAGTGTGTGAAGAGAGCAACCCTAGCAAGCAAGAGCGGACCCTCCTGCTTATATACATATAGTGGAGTAGTTTTCTTTTTTTCTCTCCATAAAAACAATCGTTTAATATTGTGTACGAGCCAGGTCGCACTCTGTATTGTTCACTTCTGGTCCCCGGCCCTCCATTAATTGAACAACCACACGGGTCAAATTATCACGGGTGAAAATATAGAACGAACAAGCTCGAACTCTTTTGAATTTGAGATGTCGATGGCACCGTTTGAACACATTGCATCCATGGACTAAGTAGTTTGAATTTGAGGTAATGTGTGGCTTTTGCAGTTCACATCTAAATGGGGGCACACCATACATTTTGTTTGCTTACCACGCTATACTTATAAAACATGCACAATTTACATTTCGAATAGCTAGCTAGAGCTTGAAATATATTGTTTCCAACATAAAGGGAAATCAAATTTCTGAAAATTCGTGATCATAGCATTTGCAAAAAAATGTAAGAGCCATCAATCTTTGTTCTGATTTTGAACATAAACTATATGCAACCTTTTTTGAGGGAGACCGGGTCTATTGTAAATGTTTGCAAGTACATAGCATCTCTGATAAAAAATACATCCAAATTCCGAGACCAGCGAACAACCAACTGCAGTCAGAAAGAGCTGTCGACGCGTCGTTGTTGCTGCTATCCTACCGGAGCCGGCTTGACCTCGTCAATGACTGTCGAGGAGTCTTCGTGCACATGCCCCTAAGGAGCAGCACCCCGGAGGCATAGTTGTCATCATTGATCTGAAGCACCTAATTAATATAACACCAAATTTTCCCATATGACAAGAAACGCTAACCTCACTACCCCAAGGAGACAACATGAATCTACGCCGGAGCTCCATCGACTACGTCCCGACGGACAAACACGATGAGGATCAAAGATCAAAGAGCAAACTCGTAGAAAAGGCGTCAATCAATGTCGCCGATGTCCTAATGTAGCCGGCTTCACCTTCTTGATAGCAACCGAGTAGTCTTCATGCATGTGCCCCTAATAACCAGCGCCCTGGAGGAACGCAGTTGTCGTTGTTTAACCCTCGCATTGATCTGAAGCACATGACACCAAATCTCGCCGGATGACAAGAAACCTTAACCTCACCGCCCCAAAGGAGACGGCAAGAATCTACGCTGTAGTTCCATCAACTATGTCTAGACGAATGAACTCAAGGAGGATCGGAGCTCGGAAGACAGACTCAAAGAAGCAGCGTCGACATCGTCCGCCTGAGCCTTGCGCGTGCGAGGACTAAAACCCCTAACATAAACTAATAACCGGAGCATAGGCACCGGGATTCCCCTCCCCGCCACCGGTCGACGGAGCGGTGGGAAGAGGGGAGGGGTGAATCCACCGGCTCATCGGTGAAGCATGGAGGGGAGAGGTTGCCCTAGCCGCCTAGGGTGAGTGGACTAGATTTGTATTCATACCGAGAATGGATTCAAATTTTATTGGTATTGCAATATACTTAGTGCTCCTACTTTTTTTAGATTTATCAACAGAACTACACCCGCATGTTAGTACGACACAGCCTACACAATATGTACATGATAGCCAATCCAGCCGTCTGCTGGACTCTGGTCACATGGATGGACGAACTCATCTCCCCTGTCGTGCAGGGATCGTCCAGGCAACGACGTGTGTACATCACTACTACTCTAGTACTATCGCTGGTGTCTCTCTTCTAGTACAACTCAGCCGACGCGTGGGGCCTGAGGGACGGGGGAGAGTGTGCCTATGGTTGGCTGCTCAATTGTGGTCCCACATGTGAGTGCAAACGCAAGATGACTCGCGTTCCATTTCGTGAGCGGCGTGTCGGACCGACCGACCGTGTGGGGTGCGACGCGAACATGACGTGCGTGCTGTATACATGTAGGACCACTATTTTCTTTTTGTTTTGCTCCATGGCGCAATCCATCGATACAAAATTATTTTTAAAAGTGGAGGGCGGGGCTTTTCTCGCGCGTTAGGCGGGGCAGTTTCGCCTAGTCGGTTCGACAGAGAGGTGCTACTTGTAGACTGCGTTGGTATTTCCCCGAAGAGGACAGGATGATGCAGTATAGTAGAGATAAGTATTTCCCTCAGTTAAGAACCAAGGTTATCAATCCAGTAGGAGAACCAAGCAAAATTCCGTTAGCAGCACCTACACACACAAAAGCAAACACTTGCACCCAACGCAAATAAGAGGTTGTCAATCCTCTTAGCGGTTATTTGCAAGGATTAATTCTGATAGTGATAGATAGATAAACTAAAATACTAAATAAAATAAAAATAAATAAATTGCAGCAAGGTATTTTTTATTTTAATATATGATAAAAGTAGACCCGGGGGGCATAGTTTTCACTAGAGGCTTTTCTCTCGAACACATAGCATACGGTGGGTAAACAAATTACTATTGGGCAATTGATAGAAAAGCAAATAATTATGACGGATTCATGGCAATGATCATGTATATAGGCATCACGTCTGAGACAAGTAGACTGACTCCTGCCTGCATCTACTACTATTACGCCACCCATCGACCGCTATCCAGCATGCATCTAGGGTATTAAGTATGAAACAGAGTAACGCCTTAAGCAAGATGACATGATGTAGACAAAGTAAACTCAAGCAATATGATTAAACCCCATCTTTTTATCCCTAATGGCAACAATACAAATACATGTCATGTCCCTTTCTGTCACTGGGATTGAGCACCGCAAGATTGAACCCATCACAAAGCACCTCTCCCATTGCAAGATAAACCAATCTAGTTGGCCAAACCAAATCGATAGATCAGAGAGAAATACAAAGCTATAATAATCATGCATAAAAGAGTTCAGAGAAGACTCAAATATTTCTCATGAATAATCTGATCATAAACTCACAATTCATCGGATCCCAACAAACACACCGCCAAAGAAGATTACATCGGATAGAACTCCAAGAACATCGAGGAGAACATGGTATTGAAGATCAAAGAGAGAGAAGAAGCCATCTAGCTACTAGCTATGGACCCGTAGGTCTGTGGTAAACTACCCACACATCATCGGAGGGGCAGCAAGGTTGATGAAGAAGCCCTCCGTGATCGATTCCCCCTCCGGTAGAGTACCGAAAAAGGCCTCCAGATGGGATCGCGGAAGAACAGAGGCTTGCGGTGGCGAAAAGGTTTTCTCTTCCGTCTCTCTGGTATATTGGGAATATTTGGGAATTTATAGCGTTGGAATTAGGTCAGGAGGGGCTACGAGGGGCCCACAAGCCTGGGGGGCACGCCCTACCCCCTAGGGCGTGCCCTCCGAGCTTGTGGCTCCCTCGTGGCTCCTCTGGTCTTCTCCTGAAGCTTCGTGGGTCTCTTCTGGTCCAGAAAAATTTAATCCAAAGTTTTTTTCTCGTTTGGACTCTTTTTGATAATGATTTTCTGAAAAGACAAAAACAAGGAAAAAACAGCAACTGACACTGGGCACTGGGTTAATAGGTTAGTCCCAAAAAATGATATATAATGGCATATAATTGCATATAAAACATCCAAGATTGATACTATAATAGCATGGAACAATCAAAAATTATACATACATTGGAGACGTATCAAGCATCCCCAAGCTTAATTCCTGCTCATCCTCGAGTAGGTAAATGATAAAAACAGAATTTTTGATGTGGAATGCTACCTGACATGTTTCATTATGTAATCTCTCTCTTACGGTATGAATAATAAGATCCGAATGATTCAAAGCAATAGTCTATAGTTTGATATAAAGACATCAATACTCAGGCATACTAATAAACAATCATGTCTTTCAAAATAAAAATGCTAAAGAACGTTATCCCTACAAAATCATATAATCCTGTCATGCTCCATCTTCTTAACACAAAATATTTATCATGCACTACCACGATGACAAGCCGAGCAATTGGTTCATACTTTTTAACGCTTTTCAGCTTTTTCAACCCCCACGCAATACATGAGCGCAAGCCATGGATATAGCACTATGGGTGGAATAGAGTAGGGTGGTAGAGATTAATAAGGGGAAGTCAAAAATAAGAAGATAGTCTCACATCAACGAGGCTAATCAACGGGTTATGGAGATGCCCATCAACTGATGTCAATGCGAGGAGTAGGGATTGCCATGCAACGGATGCACTAAGAGCTATAAGTGTATGAAAGCTCAACATGAAAACTAAGTGGGTGTGCATCCAACTTGCTTGCTCATGAAGACCTCGGGCATTTGAGGAAGCCCATCATCGGAATATACAAGCCAAGTTCTATAATGAAAAATTCCCACTAGTATATGAAAGTGACAAAATAGGAGACTCTCTATATGAAAAACATGGTGCTACTTTGAAGCACAAGTATGGAAAAGAATAGTAACATTGCCCCTTCTCTCTTTTTCTCTCATTTTTTTTCGTGGGCTCTTTTTGGCCTATTTTTTTTATTTCCTCACTGGGACAATGCTCTAATAATGATGATCATCATACTTCTATTTACTTACAACTCAAAAAATTACAACTCGAAACTAGAACAAAAATATGAGTCCATATGAATGCCTCTGGCGGTGTACCAGGATGTGCAATGATACTAGCATAACATGTATAAAAAATGATGAACGGTGGCTGAGCCACAAATACTATGTCAGCTATATGATCATGCAAAGCAATATGACAATGACGATGTGTGTCATAAAAACGGAACGGTGGAAGTTGCATGGCAATATATCTCGGAATGGCTATGGAAATTCCATGATAGGTAGGTATGGTGGCTGTTTTGAGGAAGATATAAAGAGGCTTATGTGTGATAATGTGTATCATATCACGGGGTTTGGATGCATCGGCGAAGCTTGCACCAACTCTCGATGTGAGAAAGGGCAATGCACGGTACCGAAGAGTCTAGCAAATTGCAGAAAGGTGAGAGTGCGTATAATCCACGGACTCACATTAGTCATAAAGAACTCACATACTTATTGCGAAAGTTTATTAGCCCTCGAAGCAAAGTACTACTACGCATGCCCCTAGGGGGATAGATTGGTAGGAAAAGACCATCGCTCGTCCCCGACCGCCACTCATAAGGTAGACAATCAAGAATAAATCATGCTCCAACTTCTTAGCATAACGACAGATCATACGTGCATGCTTAGGGAATCACAAAACCTTAACACCAATATTCTTACTAAACCACAATTATCTACTAGCACCTCCCACATATTACCATCTTAATATCACAAAACTATTGCAAGGAATCAAACTTATCATATTAAGTGATCTACATGAAAGTTTTTATTATATCCCTCTTGAATACCTATCATATTAGGACCAAATTCATAACCCATGCATATTACCATTGCTATTCATTAGACTCTCAAAAAGATATAAGTGAAGCATAATAGTGCAATTATTTCTTTAAAATATAATCACCGCCGTGCTCTAAAAGATATAAGTGAAGCACAAGAGCAACTGCCTAGCTCAAAAGATATAAGTGAAGCACATAGAGTATTCTAACAAATCACGAATAATGTGTGTCCCTCTCAAAAAGTGTGTTCAGCAAAGATGATTGTGACAAACTAAAAAGCAAACAAAAGCAAACAAACTATATCACAAGACGCTCCAAATAAAACACATATCATGTGATGAATAAAAATATAGCTCCAAGTGAGTTACCGATAGATTGTAGACGAAAGAGGGGATGCCTTCCGGGGCATCCCCAAGCTTAGACGCTTGAGTCTTCCTTGAATATTACCTTGGGGTGCCTTGGGCATCCCCAAGCTTAGGATCTTGCCACTTCTTATTCCTTTATCCATCGTAGTTTCACCCAAAACTTGAAAACTTCAGCACGCAAAACTCAACAGAAACCTCGTGAGATCCGTTAGTATAACAAATAAATCTTAAACTTTAGGTACTGTTGTAAATTGATTCATATTTAATATTGGCATAATTCTACTGTACTCCAACTTCTCCATGAGTCATACCCCCCGATACGATCCATAGACTCATCAAAATAAGCAAACTATGCAACAAAAACAGAATCTGTCTAAAACAGAACAGTCTGTAAAGATCTATTTCAAAACCATACTTATATAACTTCAAAATTTCTGAAAAATTAGGACAACATGGGAAATGTATACACCAATACTGTGTAAAAATTTCAGATTTTTCTGATGCTCCAGTACAGAATGAAAAATCAAATACTGGATGCAAAACTTTCTGTTTTCCAAACAGCATCAATTATACTATCATCCAAATCATCCCAAAGGCATTACTTGGCACAAACACTAATTAAATGATAAAAACACAATCATAACAGAGGCTATAATTGTGTAAACACACAAAAACAGAAAGTATTGGGTTGTCTCCCAACAAGCTCTTTCTTTATAGCCATTAAGATAGGCTTTGAAATTTTAATGATGCTCATATAAAAGATAATAATTGAAGCACAAAGAAAGCATCATATAGCATGTAAAAACATATTTAAGTCTAACATACTTCCTATGCATAGGCATTTTATAGGCAAACAAATTATCTAGACAAAAAGTATCTAGCATACACAAGCAAGAAGAACGAAGCATTAACAATTTGAACTTCAAGAGAGGTAATTGAGTAACATGAAAATTTCTACAACCATATTTTCCTCTCTCATATTAATTACATGTAGGATCATAGTCAAATTCAACAATATAGCTATCATATAAAATATTCTCTTCACGATCCACATGCATAAAAGTTTTATAATCTTCCAAGATAGTGGGATTAACATCAACTAAAGTCATGACCTCTCCAAACCCACTTTTTTCAAAAATTTCATAAGATTGAACACTCTCCAAAGTAGTGGGATCATTATTACCTAAAGTTGACGCTCTTCCAAACCCACTTTTAATAGTATTGCAAATCTTATTATCAATAACATATTCATCATGAGTCTTAAATAAATTTTCAAGATCATAAGAAGCACCATCACCCCAATCATGATCATGGCAATAAGTAGTGCACATAACAAAATTTTCATCCCCAAGCTTGTAGCTTTGCATATCATTAGCACAATTGACATTAATAGAATTTATAATAACATCATTGCAATCATGTTTTTCATTCAAGGAGCTATCAAGTATGGGTGCTATAGCAATAATTCAATTTTTAACATAAGGAACTATAGCAAGTTCATATCTATAAGCATCATTAATATTGGCATCATGGCCATAAGAATAGCAAGCATCACATTCATCAAGAGTGGATATTTTAATCGAATCAACGGAATCATAATTATCTATAGATTCATGCATATCATTATTTTCTTCCAAAGTAGCAGACATTCTCTCAATAAATTCATTAACATAGGCATTAAGAGCATATTTTTCATAGCAATACTTAAGTATGTCAAAATTTTCAGATTTGTAGAGAGTAGCATCATACTTTTCAATCAAAGAAGCAACTTCATAAGCACCCTTAAAAGCAACAAATTCTTCAATTTGTTTGATATCATAGTAACTATAAACACCCTTGGCATAAGAAGATAGGATTTCATTATCATTAAACTCACATAGGTAGGGAAGGTGTTTTTTAGGGTTCTTAGAGCAACAAGTAAAATCATAAATTTCACATAGATTCCAAGCATAGCATAGCAAACAGTTTATTTGATTCCATAAGAGTCTCCCTTTTTGAGACAAACGGTGACGCACAAAATGAGCATGCTCATCTAATGATTTTCCCTCAACTAAACTAGTTGGGGTTTCGGCACGAGCACAAATGGATCGGAGATGATCCAAGTAGAAAACTTTAAGTGGATCCATAGTATCTTAAATTTTTGTTTTATTTTCTGTTCTTGTGTGTTTGACATGAAGGCAATAAAAGCAAGCAAGCAAATAAAATATTTTTGTGTTTTTGTAAAGTTGTTTTAGAAGTGGGGGAGATGAAAACGAGAGGCAAATACAAATAAAAAGGCAAATAAAATAAATGCAAGTGGGTGATAGTTTGTGCGAAGGTACTTGATAAGTTTTGGTGAAGTCTCCCCGGCAACGGCGCCAGAAATTCTTCCTGCTACTTGTAGACTGCGTTGGTATTTCCCCGAAGAGGAGAGGACGA
Source organism: Elymus sibiricus (assembly GCA_039707655.1). Taxonomy (NCBI): domain Eukaryota; kingdom Viridiplantae; phylum Streptophyta; class Magnoliopsida; order Poales; family Poaceae; genus Elymus; species Elymus sibiricus. The sequence goes on from CM077676.1 coordinate 316,258,805, forward strand.
TGCAGTATAGTAGAGATAAGTATTTCCCTCAGTTAAGAACCAAGGTTATCAATCCAGTAGGAGAACCAAGCAAAATCCCGTTAGCAGCACCTACACACACAAAAGCAAACACTTGCACCCAACGCAAATAAGAGGGTTGTCAATCCTCTTAGCGGTTATTTGCAAGGATTAATTCTGATAGTGATAGATAGATAAACTAAAATACTAAATAAAATAAAAGTAAATAAATTGCAGCAAGGTATTTTTTATTTTAATATATGATAAAAGTAGACCCAAGGGCCATAGTTTTCACTAGAGGCTTCTCTCTCGAACACATAGCATACGGTGGGTAAACAAATTACTGTTGGGAAATTGATAGAAAAGCAAATAATTATGACAGATTCATGGCAATGATCATGTATATAGGCATCACGTCCGAGACAAGTAGACCGACTCCTGCCTGCATCTACTACTATTACTCCACCCATCGACCGCTATCCAGCATGCATCTAGGGTATTAAGTATGAAACAGAGTAACGCCTTAAGCAAGATGACATGATGTAGACAAAGTAAAGTCAAGCAATATGATTAAACCCCATTTTTTATCCTTAATGGCAACAATACAAATACATGTCATGTCCCTTTTTGTCACTGGGATTGAGCACCGCAAGATTGAACCCATCACAAAGCACCTCTCCCATTGCAAGATAAACCAATCTAGTTGGCCAAACCAAATTGATAGATCGGAGAGAAATACAAAGCTATAATAATCATGCATAAAAGAGTCCAGAGAAGACTCAAATATTTCTCATGAATAATCTGATCATAAACTCACAATTCATCGGATCCCAACAAACACACCGCAAAAGAAGATTACATCGGATAGAACTCCAAGAACATCGAGGAGAACATGGTATTGAAGATCAAAGAGAGAGAAGAAGCCATCTAGCTACTAGCTATGGACCCATAGGTTTGTGGTAAACTACTCACACATCATCGGAGGGGCAACAAGGTTGATGAAGAAGCCCTCCGTGATCGATTCCCCCTCCGGCAGAGTACCGGAAAAGGCCTCCAGATGGGATCGCGGAAGAACAGAGGCTTGCGGCGGCGGAAAGGTTTTCTCTTCTGTCTCTCTGGTATATTGGGAATATTTGGGAATTTATAGCATTGGAATTAGTTTAGGAGAGGCTACGAGGGGCCCACAAGCCTGGGGGGCGCGCCCTACCCCCCAGGGCGCGCCCTCCGAGCTTGTGGCTCCCTCGTGGCTCCTCTGGTCTTCTGCCGAAGCTTCGTGGGTCTCTTCTGGTCCAGAAAAAATTAATCCAAAGTTTTTTTCTTGTTTGGACTGTTTTTGATAATGATTTTCTGAAAAGAGAAAAACAAGCAAAAAACAGCAACTGGCACTGGGCACTGGGTTAATAGGTTAGTCCCAAAAAATGATATATAATGGCATATAATTGCATATAAAACATCCAAGGTTGATACTATAATAGCATGGAACAATCAAAAATTATAGATACGTTGGAGATGTATCAAGAGGCGAGGAGGACGAGGGAGTAGCAGATTCAACTTACTGCTGGAAAGGTGGGGCCGTGTGATTTGACGGCTCGTTACTGCTGGAAAGGTGGGGCCTTGTGATTTGACTGCTCATTATAGTCATTATTATTGCGGTACGACCGGGGTGAGTCTCCCCTCCATGGTGTACAGGTGCTAAGCATGCCACATATGCAAAAAAATATGATGTGACAAGGTAGGAGTAAAGAGAAGAGAGAGGAGTTTGGTGACCCCAGGAAGAACGAATGCGAAGCGCGCAGACCTATGCAAAACACTTAAATGAGAGAAGTTTACGCAACGCATGAAGGAGTTTAGTTGTCAAAGAAAGACTTTAGCACCCCATCCAAGCACGTGGTACTATGCATAATTTGGTGCATGAAACGTCGATCCATATGCTGGTTGTCTCACATCCAACATCATATACTAGTATAGTAGTACTACGTACGTACTGTACTAGTATTGATGTTCTCTCTTTTCTACTTTAGTAGTAACTCAGCCGACGCGTGTTCCATTCCGTGAGCAGCGTGCCAAACCGACCATGTAGGTGCGACGCGAACACGACGAGCGTGCTATATATGTCCCACCTTTTTATTTAATTTGAGCTTGTTAGTTTTGCTCCATGGCGCAATCCATCGATACTTACAAAACTATATTTAAAAGGCGAGGGCGGGGCAAGTTTCGTCTAGTCAGTTTGACAGAGAGGCGAGGAGGACGAGGGAGTAGCGGATTCAACTTACTGCGGGAAAGGTGGGGCCTCGTGATTTGACTGCTCATTACTGCTGGAAGGTGGGGCCTCGTGATTTGACCGCTCGTTATAGTCATTATTACTGCGAGGGGTAAGTCTCCCCTTCCGTTCCCCACTCTAATCTGGTGCATGACACGTTGACCCGGATGCTGGTTGTCCCACATGTCGGCAAAAGGAGGTATAATTGTTGCCGACGACCTAAGGAGGAGCAAAGAACCATGCGGTATACTCTAGTTTTCCACTGGAGTACTAGCCCGACGCGGAGGAGTGCGAAACACGGCAGCCCAGTGCGATATGGCGATAAAAAATGATCTAGTTTGGCTGTGATCCCACGGCACCGCTCATCATTAGCATTGTTTTATTCGTGCCTCGCAGCCTAGTACAAACGAAATAATATGATGACAATGGCAACGGATAATAATTGTCTTACCTATTCAGGATAATTTAGAAGGACACATGCGGAAATGCCCGAAAGACACAGTGGCAAAAGAAGAAGACACGGGGGCAAAAGAAGAAGGAAGATTACCCACAAAAAAAAGGAAGACGCAGACAACAGTCTCGGTGCTGCTCTCTACTTCATGAAGGGTTGCTGGGCGCGGAGTTCTAACTGCTTCTTCATCGCCTCCACGACCTTCATCTCCTCTCGCCTCTCATCTGCCATCTTCTTCATTGCTTCCATGGCGCGGGATTTCTCGAGGCGAGCGTGGATGATCTCTTTCACGCCCTCATGATGTTGCTTGATAACAGCCACGTTCTCGGTGCGGAGCTTCGCCATGTCATCCCTAAGTTCCCTGATGACGGTGGTCAGCATCTTCACTGAGGCACTACTCTTCTCGCAGCTTCTCCCAGCCGGCGATCTCCTCCTTCAACAGGTCGAGCTTGTGGCAGAGCTTCGCTTTGTCCTCCCGAAGTTCCACAATTTCGCCGGTCACCTTATCAACCGAGGCATTGCTCTCCTTCACCAGCTTCAGCAAGCCGGTGATCAACTCATTCTGCTTGTTGAGCTGAGCGGGCATGTCGTCGCGGGCTAACGACTTCAGCATTGCCCGCTCGGCATGTTCCCCTCCGCGGCGAATGCGCTTCTGAGAGCCCTCTCCTGCCCATGAGAGATCTTTCGAGGCCTCCACAGCGCGGCGGGCCCTCTTTTTTTCCGCGGCCTTGGTCGTCACTCCCTTGTTATTTCTCGGCCCAGAGCTCTTCCTACCGGCCATGGCAGATGCAAGGAACGACGAACAAGAAAGGCTTATGAGGAGGAATGTGCAGTAATATTCGAGTAGTTAGTTTCCCTTTTTATAACCTAGTACTAATATGCTGCAAAGTGGAAACACGTTTAGGTTTGATCGGTGTGAACAGGTTTGCAATTAATTATAACATGGTACTTTGGAAATGTGACGGGAAATAAGCTCGAAATTTATTGATGGTTTTGGTTTCGAAGCCCGGAACGGCTCCCGATGAGTTCTCACGACCAAGCATTCAAAAACTCATGATAAATAAATGACCATCTTTTTCCAAACGACCGACTATTTTCATAGAAATACAACACATATAGATGGAGTATTTTCATAGAAATACAATACATAGATGGAGTGATTGTCACGGTTGCAAACCTCCATGGTGCCGCGTGTTCACTGCAGCAACAACTGAGTAGGTCAGTCCATCGCTGGCGGGGAAGGAGGGCAGGTCACCTCGCCTACGATGCATCCCCAGCGCCGCCGCCGCCGCCGCTGGTTGAGCGATTTGGCTTCTCCTACCGCCCATTTGAACAGTTGCACTAGCTTCTCATGCCATTCCGTAGGCATGCGCGTTCTCTCCTCCGCAGTCGACTCACGTGAATATGATCTCTGCCATTAGCCCCAGCTCGAAATCAACGCGATGCTGCCAGATGCTGACATCCCTCAGCATCTCACCCCTGAGATCGACATGCGCCTCCGCCTTGTGCTTCGCCAGGCGCAGCTCCTTCGAACTTGTCTCCAATCGATGCGACGCTTCCTCGATCCAATTTGCCCTTGCTGCCCACCACCTGAAACGCAGCCCCGCATGTCCTCCGGCGCCACCGATCTGTGATTCCAGAGCAATGGATCCCCTCTGAAACACATGTGGGTTTCGCTCAAAGGCGGTAGTGCTGCGGGCCGCAGGGAGAGGGAAGCCCGCGGGATGCTGGGATCTAAGGGATTATCCATGGCGGAATCCGATGGTCGAGGCGGGGAGGCGAGCGTAGGCGGTGGGAGAGCCCTAGTAGGTGAGCGTAGTACTCCACTCCGTCCATTTTTAAATACAAAGGCCACCAACAGTAACCGAGGCAAAAATTGATGACGTTGCCTCGTAGTACTAGCAACCCATGATTTAACTACTCGCATGCATGCAGTGGATGATAGTAATGTCATTCTCAACTAGTACTTCCTCCCTCACGCCACTCAATTTGCATGCGCTGTATTAATTGACCATCCATTAAGTGAATGACTCTACACGCGTCAAATTATCACGTGGGGTGGCTCTTCGTACAAAAATGCGTTCCACCGTGTACCCGCGTGTGTGTGTGCGAGGGAATGAGTGCATGCGTGCACATCTTCTCTTCGTGCACTGATACGTCCATTTTGCATCATGTTTTGCTACTGTTATTTATAGTGTTTTTAATCAATATAACACTTTGTGAAGCACTCTAATGCCTTTTCTCTCTTAATATGCAAGATTTACACAAGGAGGGAGAATGCCGGCAGCTGGAATTCTGGACCTGAAAAAGCTATGTCAGAGATACCTATTCTGCACATCTCCAAATGAGCTGAAATTTTACGGAGATTTATTTTGGAATAAATAAAAAATACTGGGAGCAAGAAGTACCAGAGGGGGCCACCTAGGTGCCCATGAGGCACCAGGGCGCGCCACCCCCCCCCAGGCGCGCCCTGGTACCTCGTGGGGCCCCTGGCCAGCCTCTGGCCCCCATTTTCTGGTATATAAGTCCATTTGCCCTAAAAAAATATAGAGAAGACTTTCGGGACGGTGTACCACCGTCTCGAGGTGGAACTTGGGCAGGAGCACTTTTGCTCTCCGGCGGAGAGATTCTGTCGGGGATACTTCCTTCCGGGAGGGGGAAATCATCGTCATCGACATCACCAGCGATCCTCTCATCGAGGGAGGACTAATCTTCATCAACATCTTCACCAGCACCATCTCATCTCAAACCCTAGTTCATCTCTTGTATTCAATCTTTGTCTCAAAACCTCAGATTGGTACCTGTGGGTTGCTAGTAGTGTTGATTACATCTTGTAGTTGATGCTAGTTGGTTTATTTGGTGGAAGATTATATGTTCAGATCTATTATGCTATTCAATACCCCTCTGATCTTGGACATGATTATGATTTGTGAGTAGTTACTTTTGTTCTTGAGGACATGTGATAAGTCTTGTCATAACTAATCATGTGAATTTGGTATTCGTTCGATATTTTGATGATATGTATGTTGTTGATTCTCTTAATGGTGTCATGTGAACGTCGACTACATGACACTTCACCATCTTTGGGCCTAAGGGAATGCATTGTGGAGTAGTAATTAGATGATGGGTTGCTAGAGTGATAGAAGCTTAAACCCTAGTTTATGCGCTATTCCGTAAGGGGCTGATTTGGATCCATATGTTTAATGCTATGGTTAGAGTTATCTTAATTCTTCTTTCGTAGTTGCGGATGCTTGCGAGAGGGGGTAATCATAAGTGGGAGGCTTGTTCAAGTAAAAACAGCACCCAAGCACCGGTCCACCAACATATCAAATTATCAAAGTAGCGAACGCGAATCGAACAAACATGATGAAAGTGAGTAGATGAAATTCCCATGTGTCCTCGAGAACGCTTTACTTACTATAAGAGATTGTTCCGGCTTGTCCTTTGCTATAAAAAGGATTGCGCCACTTTGCTGCACTCTTTGTTACTATTGCTACTTGTCACTTGTTACAAATTATCTTGCTATCAAACTACTCGTTACCGATAATTTTAGTGATTGCAGAAAATACCTTGCTGAAAACCGCTTGTCATTTCCTTCTGCTCCTCGTTGGGTTCGACACTCTTACTTATCAAAAGGACTATGATTGATACCCTATACTTGTGGGTCATCAAGACTCTTTTCTGGCGCCGTTGCCGGGGAGTGAAGCGCCTTTGGTGAGTGGAATTTGGTAAGGAAACATTTATATTACGTGCTGAAATTAATACCACTTGTCACTATGGAAAGTAATCCTTTGAGGGGTTATTTCGGGGTATCTTCACCTCGACCAGAAACACAAATAGTTGCTCCTCAACCTACTGCACCTACTGAAAATATTTATTATGAGATTCCTCCGGGTATGATAGAGAAACTGCTAGCTAATCCTTATGCAGGAGATGGAACGGTACATCCTGATATGCACTTGATCTGTGTGGATGAAATTTGTGGATTGTTTAAGCTTGCGGGTTTATCCGGAGATGGAGTTAAGAAGAAAGTATTCCCTTTATCTTTGGAGGGAAAGGCATTAATGTGGTATAGGCTATGTGATGATACTGATACATGGGACTGGAACCGATTGAAACTGGAATTACATCAGAAATTTTATCCTATGCATTTGGTTCATCGTGATCCGAATTATATATATAATTTTTGGCCTCGTGAAGGAGAAAGCATCGCTCAAGCTTGGGGGAGGCTTAAGTACATGATGTACACATGCCCCAATCATGAGCTCTCAAAAGAAATTATCTTACAGAATTTTTATGCTCGGCTTTCTCATGATAATCAAACTATGCTCGATTCTTCTTCGACTGGCTCCTTTATGAAGAAAACTATTGAATTCAAATGGGATCTTCTGGAAAGAATTAAACGCAACTCTGAAGATTGGGAACTCGATAAAGGTAATGATTCAGGTATAATACTTGAGTTCGATTGTGTTAAATCTTTTATGGCCACCGATGCTTTTCATAAGTTTAGCACTAAATATGGACTTGACTCTGAGATAGTAGCTTCCTTTTGTGAATCATTTGCTACTCATGTTGATCTCCCTAAGGAGAAGTGGTTTAAATATCATCCCCCTGTTAAATAAAGATTGAGGAACCCGTTAGTGTTAAAGAAGAAACAGTTGTTTACCATGTTGGTCCAGTTGTGCCTACTGCTTATATTGAGAAACCACCTTTTCCTGTTAGGATTAAGGAACATGCTAAAGCTTCAACTGTGGTTAACAAAAGTAATATTAGAGAACCTAGGCCCTCTGAACAAATTAAAGTTGAACCTGATGTTGCTATGGTTAAAGATCTCTTAGTCGATAATATAGATGGGCATGTTATTTACTTTTGTGAGGAGGCTGCTAGAATTGCTAAACGAGTTAGAAATGAACGAGATAAGTTAGACAAGAACAAGCCCATAGTTGGTATGCCTGTTGTTTATGTTAAGATTGGAGATCATTGCTATCATGGTTTGTGTGATATGGGTGCTAGTGTGAGTGCTATTCCATTTTCTCTATATCAAGAAGTAATGCATGATATTGCACCTGTTGAGATTGAAGATATTGATGTTACTATTAAGCTTGCAAACAGAGATACCATTACACCACTTGGGATCGTTAGAGATGTCGAAGTCTTGTGTGGAAAGATAAAATACCCTACTGATTTTCTAGTCCTCGGTTCTCCACAAGATGATTTTTGTCCCATTATATTTGGTAGACCTTTCTTGAACACTGTTAATGCCAAGATTGATTGCGCTAAAGAAACTGTTAGTGTTAATTTTTGTGGTATGTCTCATGAGTTTAATTTCTCCAAGTTTCGTAGACAACCTCATGATAAAGAATTGCCTAGTAAAGATGAAATTATTGGTCTTGCTTCTATTGCCGTACCTCCTACTAATCCGTTAGAACAATATTTGCTGGATCATGAAAATGATATGCATATGAATGAAAGAAATGAAATAGATAAGATGTTCTTTGATCAACCACCTATCCTTAAACACAATTTGCATGTTGAAACTCTTGGAGGTCCTCCTCCACCTAAGGGTGATCCTGTATTTGAATTGAAGCAATTGCCTGATACATTGAAATATGCTTATCTTGATGAAAAGAAGATATATCATGTTATTATTAGTGCTAACCTTTCAGCGCATGAAGAAAAGAGATTACTAAAAACTCTAAGGAAGCACTGAGCTGCTATTGGATATACTCTTGATGATCTTAAGGGCATTAGTCCCACTCTATGTCAGCACAAAATTAATATGGAGCCTGATGCTAAACCAGTTGTCGACCACCAACGACGATTAAATCCTAAGATGAAAGAGGTGGTAAGAACCAAAATATTAAAACTTCTGGAAGCAGGTATAATCTATCCCATAGCTGATAGTAGATGGGTAAGTCCCGTTCATTGTGTCCCTAAGAAAGGAGGTATTACCGTTGTTCCCAATGATAAAAATGAACTCATTCCACAAAGAATTGTAACTAGTTATAGGATGGTAATCGATTTTAGAAAATTAAACAAAGCTACTAGAAAAGATCATTACCCCTTACCTTTTATTGATCAAATGTTAGAAAGATTATCTAAGCATACACACTTCTGTTTTCTAGATGGTTATTCTGGTTTTTCTCAAATACCCATATCACAACCCGATCAAGAGAAAACCACCTTTACTTGTCCTTTTGGAACTTATGCTTATAGACGTATGCCTTTTGGTTTATGCAATGCACCTGCTACCTTTCAAAGATGTATGACTGCTATATTCTCTGACTTTTGTGAAAAGATTGTTGAGGTATTCATGGATGATTTCTCCATTTACGGAACTTCTTTTGATGATTGCTTAAGCAACCTTGATCGAGTTTTGTAGAGATGTGAAGAAACTAATCTTGTCTTGAATTGGGAGAAGTGCCACTTTATGGTGAATGAAGGCATTGTCTTGGGGCATAAAATTTCTGAAAGAGGTATTGAAGTTGATAAAGCTAAGGTTGATGCTATTGAGAAAATGCCGTGTCCTAAAGATATTAAAGGTATAAGAAGTTTCCTTGGTCATGCTGGTTTCTATAGGAGATTTATTAAAGACTTCTCTAAAATTTCTAGGCCTCTTACCAATCTTTTGCAAAAAGATGTTCCATTTGTTTTTTATGATGATCGTCTAGAAGCTTTTGAAACACTTAAGAAAGCCTTAACCACTGCACCTATTGTCCAACCACCTGATTGGAACTTGCCTTTTGAGATTATGTGTGATGCTAGTGATTATGCTGTTGGTGCTATTCTAGGACAAAGAGTTGATAAGAAATTAAATGTTATCCATTATGCTAGTAAAACTCTAGACAGTGCCCAAAGAAATTATGCTACCACTGAAAAAGAATTTCTAGCAGTTGTGTTCGCATGTGATAAATTCAGATCTTACATAGTTGATTCTAAAGTAACTGTTCACACCGATCATGCTGCTATTAAATATCTTATGGAAAAGAAAGATGCTAAACCTAGACTCATTAGGTGGGTTTTATTGCTACAAGAATTTGACTTGCATATTATTGATAGAAAGGGAGCTGAGAATCCCGTAGCAGATAATTTGTCTAGAATGGAAAATGTTCTTGATGACCCACTACCTATTAATGATGATTTTCCTGATGAACAATTAGCTGTCATAAATGCTTCTCGTAATACTCCTTGGTATGCAGACAATGCTAATTACATTGTTGCTAAATACATACCACCTAGTTTCACATACGAACAAAAGAAAAAGTTCTTCTTTGATTTAAGACATTACTTCTGGGATGACCCACATCTTTATAAAGAAGGAGTAGATGGTATTATTATACGTTGTATACCTGAGCATGAACAGGAACAAATCCTACGGAAGTGTCATTCCGAAGCTTACGGAGGACACCATGCGGGAGACAGAACTGCACACAAGGTATTACAATCTGGTTTTTATTGGCCTACTCTTTTCAAGGATGCTCGTAAGTTTGTCCTATCTTGTGATGAATGTCAAAGAATTGGTAATGTTGGTAGACGTCAGGAAATGCCTATGAATTATTCACTTGCTGTTGAACCATTTGATGTTTGGGAATTTGATTATATGGGACCTTTTCCTAAATCCAATGGGTATACTCATATTTTAGTTGCTGTTGATTATGTTACTAAGTGGGTAGAAGCTATTCCAACTAGTAGTGCTGATCATAACACTTCTATTAAAATGCTTAAAGAAGTTATTTTCCCAAGGTTCGGAGTCCCTAGATATTTAATGACCGATGGTGGTTCACATTTTATTCATGGTGCATTCCGTAAATTGCTTGCTAAATATGATGTCAACCATAGAATTGCATCTCCCTATCACCCTCAAACTAGTGGTCAAGTTGAATTGAGTAATAGAGAAATAAAATTAATTTTGCAAAAAACCGTCAATAGATCTAGAAAGAATTGGTCTAAGAAACTTGACGATGCATTATGGGCTTATAGAACTGCTTATAAAAATCCTATGGGTATGTCTCCTTATAAAATGGTTTATGGAAAAGCATGTCATTTATCTCTTGAGTTAGAACATAAAGCATATTGGGCAATTAAAGAACTCAATTATGATTTTAAACTTGCCGGTGAAAAGAGGTTATTTGATATTAGCTCATTAGATGAATGGAGAATCCAAGCTTATGAAAATGCCAAATTGTTTAAAGAAAAAGTTAAAAGGTGGCATGATAGAAGAATTCAAAAACGGGAATTTAAAATAGGTGAGCAAGTTCTATTGTACAATTCTCGTTTGAGATTCTTTGCAGGAAAACTTCTCTCTAAATGGGAAGGACTGTATATCATCGAAGAAGTTTATCGCTCCGGAGCCATCAAAATAAATAACTCCGAAGGCACTAATCCGAGAGTGGTGAATGGGCAAAGAATTAAGCACTATATTTCAGGTACTCCCATTAATGTTGAAACTAATATTATTGAAACAATTACACCAGAGGAATACATAAGAGAGACCTTCTGGAACACTCCAGAACCCTGAAAAGGAAGAGGTATGTGATACGGTAAGTAAACCGACTCCAAAAATTCCATAAAAATACTTTCTGTCAGTTTTGGAATATTAGAAAAAATACAAAAATAAGAAACAGCCGAGGGGACCCACCTAGTGCCCACGAGGCACCAGGGCGCGCCACCCCCCCAGGCGCGCCCTGGTGGCTCATGGGCCCCACGTGAGCCTTCCCGACTCCGTTTTCTCCTGGATTACTTGTTTTGCAAGATAAAAAATCTTTATATATACTCCCGTATGTTTTGACCACCGTATTGCAGAAATCTCCTCTGTTCTTCTTTCGTGCTGTTTTCTGCCAGATTTTGAGGCCAGGCACCATGTCTTCTTCTTCCTCCAACAATGTGGGAGACCATGCTTGGTTGATGCAGATGGAGCTCAGGAGGAGGGAGGAAGGAGAAATTGCCATGGAAGAAGATGATGGAGATTCGCTCGAGGTCCACCCTCCGGCTTCCGAGAGGGGAACCCTTGCCGGCATCTCCACAATTCCGAACCCGCATCGAGCCGTAAGAAGCACTTCAGGCCATGGGAATCCAGAGGTACAAGAAGGGCTTCCCCCTAGAAGGCCCTTGCACAGGTTACATCGGAACAATTTTCATAACTTAGTTCACAATTATGGGATTGAAAATACTCCTCATATGCACATACCCTCCAATTGGGACATATCTCATCCGAGTGAAAGTTATGCAGGAAAGAACGCTTGGGGCCCAAAGAATAAGCATATTATGGCCGAAGTCCAAAGGAATACAGAGATGATACAGTATGTGCTCCGGGAAATCCAGAGCCTAAAGGAGATCCTAATTAATGTCGTGAAAGACAAGCCCACCACTTCATCATCACCACCATCACCGAAGAAGGAAACTTGAGTACATGGGCATGGGCACTCCCCTTGGCTTGTGCCAAGCTTGGGGGAGGTGCCCCGGTATCGTATCACCATCACTTTCATTATCTTTACCTATTTTAGTTCGATCCTTAGTTATTTCGTGATCTAGTTGAATAAAAGTTTAGTATGATCTATTTTCGAGTGTTAGCTTCGTGATCTATCTATCTATCTATGTAATCGAGTTGAGAGTTATATAATAAAGAGTAGTTTAAGCTTTTGCTTCTTTACTTTCATGTTCCAATTCTAGCAATGGAAATAATGAAAAAAGATCATATGCTAATCTTATGAAAAGTAATGACATTACATAAAGAAAAGTATAAGTGGTAAAATTTATTGGAAGTTAACAAACATAGCATTAGTCAATGATGCAATTCATGAAAAAGTTAATAAGGGAAGAGAAGATTCACATGCAAATATACTATCTTGGACATCTTTTATGATTGTGAGCCCCCATTAAGTATTTTATGTCAAATTGTTGACGTTGGACAAGGAAGACAACGTAATGAATTATGTTTGTTCATATTCACATAGAAGTTATATTGTTATAGATCCTCCAACATGTGGTACTTGCCCAATATCTTTGCTAGCCAAAAATCCGCACCAAGTAGAGATACTACTTGTGCATCCAAAACCCTTAAACCCAGTTTCATGTCATGAGAGTCCACTATATCTACCTATGGATTGAATAAGATCCTTCAAGTAAGTTGTCATCGGTGCAAAAAGCAATAAAAATTGCCTCTAAATATGTCTGAACTTTTATTTTAAGGGAAATAAGCTTTGTACGAACTTGTGATGGTAAAGAAATAAAAGCGACAGACTGCATTATAAAGGTTGCTATCACAAGGGGCAATATAAAGTGATGTTCCTTTGCATTAAGAGCTCTTGCATCCAACAACAAAAAGCGCATGACAACCTCTGCTTCCCTCTGCGAAGGGCCTATCCTTTACTTTTATGTATTTACTTTTTATGCAAGAGTCAATAGTGTTCTCCTCTACTTTCTTTTTATTTTTCTCTTTTGTAAGCATCATGTGGTGGGGGAAGATCTAGGCATATATATCCAGTGGGATATGAGTGATCATGAGTTATTATTGTTGACATCACCCATGAGGTGAATAAGTTGGGAGGCGAAATCACAAGCCCCTATCTTTCTATGTGTCTGGCTGAAACTTTTTGCTCCATATATATATGTCATGAGTGTTAGCAATCATAGAAGACTAAATGATGGTTGAGTATGTGGACTTGCTAAATAGCTCCTACATGAGACCCTTCCTGAAAATATGATGAATTGCAATTGCATTGTTGACTGAGAACATAGTTTGTTAGTTTTCAAGAAAGTCTATGCCTTATACTCCATTGTTGTGATGAATTGTTACTTGCTCATGAGAAGTTTTATGATAATAAATATTGATGTTATAATAATGATCATGATGCTACTATGTCCATATTTTGTTTTTATCGACACCTCTCTCTCTATCTAAACATGTGGACATGATTATCGATATCGGCTTTCGCTTGAGGAGAAGCGAGGTCTAAGCTTGGGGGAGTTGATACGTCCATTTTGCATCATGTTTTTCTACTGTTATTTATAGTGTTTTTAATCAATATAAGACTTTGTGAAGCAATTCTAATGCCTTTTCCCTCTTAATATGCAAGATTTACACAAGGAGGGAGATTGCCGGCAGCTGGAATTCTGGACCTGAAAAAGCTATGTCAGAGATACCTATTCTGCACATCTCCAAATGAGCTGAAATTTTACGGAGATTTATTTTGGAATAAATAAAAAATACTGGGAGCAAGAAGTACCAGAGGGGGCCACCCAGGTGCCCACGAGGCACCAGGGCGCGCCACCCCCCCAGGCGTGCCCTGGTACCTCATGGGGCCCCTGGCCAGCCTCTGGCCCCCATTTTCTGGTATATAAGTCCATTTGCCCTAAAAAATATAGAGAAAACTTTTGGGACGGTGCGCCGCCGTCTCTAGGCGGAACTTGGGCAGGAGCACTTTTGCTCTCCGGCGGAGAGATTCTGCCGGGGATACTTCCCTCCGGGAGGGGGAAATCGTCGCCATCGACATCACCAGCGATCCTCTCATCGAGGGAGGATTAATATTCATCAACATCTTCACCAGCACCATCTCATCTCAAACCCTAGTTCATCTCTTGTATTCAATCTTTGTCTCAAAACCTCAGATTGGTACCTGTGGGTTGCTAGTAGTGTTGATTACATCTTGTAGTTGATGCTAGTTGGTTTATTTGGTGGAAGATTATATGTTTAGATCTATTATGCTATTCAATACCCCTCTGATCTTGGACATGATTATGATTTGTGAGTATTTACTTTTGTTCTTGAGGACATGGGAGAAGTCTTGTCATAAGTAATCATGTGAATTTGGTATTCGTTCGATATTTTGATGATATGTATGTTGTTGATTCTCTTAGTGGTGTCATGTGAACGTCGACTACATGACACTTCACCATCTTTGGGCCTAAGGGAATGCATTGTGGAGTAGTAATTAGATGATGGGTTGCTAGAGTGACAGAAGCTTAAACCCTAGTTTATGCGCTATTCCGTAAGGGGCTGATTTGGATCCATATGTTTAATGCTATGGTTAGAGTTATCTTAATTCTTCTTTCGTAGTTGCGGATGCTTGCGAGAGGGGGTAATCATAAGTGGGAGGCTTGTTCAAGTAAGAACAGCACCCAAGCACCGATCCACCCACATATCAAATTATTAAAGTAGCGAACGCGAATCAAACAAACATGATGAAAGTGACTAGATGAAATTCCCATGTGTCCTCGAGAACGCTTTACTTACTATAAGAGATCGTTCCGGCTTGTCCTTTGCTATAAAAAGGATTGGGCCACTTTGCTGCACTCTTTGTTACTATTGCTACTTGTCACTTGTTACAAATTATCTTGCTATCAAACTACTCGTTACCGATAATTTCAGTGCTTGCAGAAAATACCTTGCTGAAAACCGCTTGTCATTTCCTTCTGCTCCTCGTTGGGTTTGACACTCTTACTTATCGAAAGGACTATGATTGATCCCCTATACTTGTGGGTCATCATGCACGTACTCCACCAGTGTGTGTGTGGGGGGAGAGAGAGAGTGGTATACATAGACCTAGAGAGAGATGGTGTGTCCCCTCAAAAAAAAGAGAGATGGCGTGTGTCGGAAAGAGTACCCGCGCGTGTGTGTGACAGTGTGAGAGAGGACGAGTGCATGCGTGCACCTCTCCTCTTTGTGTACGTACTAAACCTAGAGTACAAGTGTATGTGTGTGACATCGACCTATAGAGAGATGGTGTGTGCCAGAAGTCCCGAGAGAGTCGTCCGTGTAGGTGTGTGCGTGGGGAGGAGGGAGAGAGATGATACTTATGTGTCAATGCAATGCGTGTGAAAAAGAGGCTAGTCAATAGTTTGCCACGAGACTATTCCTGGCGAACGCCCCAATAACCGTAAGATCCGCATCCGACGGTGGAAGTTATTGGATGAAAACAGCACTAAAAAAAGAAATGCCATGGCATTTCTTTTTACTGCCACACCACGCCCCTCCCCTACACATGAAACTGCCATGCGATCGTTCGCAACTGCCGGTTTGCTAGAAATCCCGATAGGACAGACTTTTGGCGGTAGGCGGGGAGCTTGGACTGTCAGTTTGCTCACATGCGGTCGCACATGTCAGTGATGTACCAAGTCGATGCGTGTCCCTTCGGTGAGCGGCGGGCCAGACCAACCGTGTGTTGGTGCGACGCGAAGGTGACAGGCTGTAAGTTTACCGCCTACTCCTTGACGAGATTGGTCGATACAAATCCCGATTAAGAAAGGGTAGGGCGGCATTTTTGCCGCGCGGGAGGCGTGGTAGTTTTTTTTACAATGGCATGGACCCGACACTGCAAAAGTCATAGCGGTGGGCAGTACTACTACGCTTGTCGGAGGCGGAAGTGGGCCCGCGCTCTCGGATGCGTGCGTGGAGGAGCCGGACGCCCGCCAACCTCTCGTAGCGATAGCGAGGAGCCCGCTGCTGGCTATTTTCTATATAATTTTTTTTGGCGAATATAATTTCTATATAATCAGCTTTGAAATTTTCAATCGTTCACGTGTGACGTGATATCAGCCGTTGATTGTTGTTGATCCAATGGTCTAGGTGGCTGGGATTCGCATCTATCAAAACCTAATTGTACCCTGTTGTGTCTACAACATTCTTCTGGAACCAGCAGCAAGTCACTGTGATCAATCCACACAAGAAGCTCGCAACAACCCCTCCCCCATGTGTCACGTGGCCTCATGGGTGCACCCACATCATTTTAATCATAATATATTGACTGAAAAAAGAGAGACATTTTGTAGCGTGCCATTGGAATTCTAACTTACGTGCTTTTGCACATAATGGAAGTACTAGTGCCACATCATCTAAAGCCTTTGTACACACGCACATTTCTTATACAAATGTGCTCCACCGTGTACCCACGCGTTTGTATGTGGGAATGAGTGCGTGCGTGCACCTCTTCTCTTTCGTACACATAGTCTGTGTGTCTGAGAGAGAGAGATGGTGTGTGCAAAAAATCACGGGAGATTCATGAATTTGTGTGTGGGGGGAGGGGGAGGGAAATATAGAGGGAGTATGTGTGTCAATGATGCAATTTGTGTGAAAGAGAGGCCTATATACACATATGTATGTGCATGGGGGTGATATACGAGAAGGGAGGGGAGGGGTCGTCTGCTCGATATATCGATAGAGACAAATAAAGG
The DNA here is from genome assembly GCA_039707655.1 of Elymus sibiricus. Classification (NCBI taxonomy): domain Eukaryota; kingdom Viridiplantae; phylum Streptophyta; class Magnoliopsida; order Poales; family Poaceae; genus Elymus; species Elymus sibiricus. The sequence continues at coordinate 316,275,682 of CM077676.1, forward strand.
GAAGAACTCTACGAGCCTACAAGCATTGGGAGAGGGGGTGTTGGGAGATGGTGCGAGAGGCCAACTAGACGGATACTATGAAGGAGTGTACAAGTGCGAGATCGATATTTTAAGAGAGGGGGCGAGAACGTGCGCGGTTGCGCGCGTCTGAGAGATGAAGCGGAAGGCATGGATGATGAGAGGTGAGACGATGGATAGACAATGTGTGTGTGATAGTTAGGCAATCCTATCTAGAAAGGTAGATTGATTGATGTGTACGTGGGAAAAAGGGCGAGACCTGACTAGATATAGATCGATCGCTTTGTGTGGAAAACAGGGAAAGACCTAGCTATATATATACAGAGAGGAATATCGATCGGTGCGCATCCATGTGAGAGATAATTAAAGAAGGCCCGAAGTGACGAAGAGGGGGAGGTTTGTGTGTGTGGGTGGGTGCGAGAGTCCTGAGGTACTGTACGAGTGCGAGATCGATAATAAGAGATGAGGGGGCGAGAGCACGCGCGTGCATGTGTGTGTGCGTGCACGCCTCGTAGCTGGGGCGTGAGGGATGGATGGTGAGAGGGGGAAAGGACTGTGTGTACATGTGTGTGTGGTAGGCAGACCTGCTAGCTAGAGGGGTATATCGATCGTTGTATGTGTGGGAAAGAGAGGGCGATGGAGAGATCTACCTAGCTTTAGAGATCGTGGGATACAGACCTGAACAAAGATATATATTGTGTGTGTGTGCGCGATGGATAATGCCGAGTGGGAGTGTGTGTGCATGCATGCACGAGAGAAAGTTAGTGGTACAACTATAAAGAGAAGACGACTGTGTGTGTGTAAAAGACTTGGTGAGGTCATAATCAATATAAAAGTGAATTCAAGTATTTGAATAAGAGATCATGATGTTTGAAACCCATGCATGCATGATATAATGGAGATATGTGTGGTGTTGTTTTGAATCGAGCATGCCATATCAAACAAGGCCAAATTGATTTGAATTTGATATACCGTTGGTATGCATCGTTTGACCACATTTCATCCATGCATGGACAGAACTATTCAAATTGGAAATAATGGGTGGCTTTGGCAGCTAACATCTAAATGTTGTGTGTGTGTGTGTGTGTGTGTGTGTGTGTGTGTGTTGCGTGTTAAACACATTATACATATCAAACATCGTTTAGATTCCGAACATCTAGCTAGAGCATACATGTACAATGATTTAAATTCAACATAAAATGGATACACATATTTGAATTCGAGATCATATGGTACATGTAGTTCATATTTAAATGGGAATTTACTACTATATTCATGTCGTGTGTTGTGAAGATGATATTTAGATGATGGTATAACTAACCTGACAACAATCCCATTCAAATACGGAAAATGGACTCAATTTTAGTCCATATGGTAGACGGAACAAATTGTTTTTTTGTTGTTGTTGAGGGAAGTATGAATTGATTTGGTACCGTACACGGTAAGCTTGTTCTACCGAATTTTTAAGTTGTTCATTGTTGTTTTTGAATGACATTTGTAGTAATTCATATAGTAAAACGGGACATGACTCTCTCTTTTTTTTTTGACGGAACCTCGTCAGAGGGCGGGGAGCTCCCGCAGTGCATTAAGAAGAAGAGAGTTGGTCCGGTTAATATGGGAAACCGGACCCAAAAACCATACATGGCATGGTTAATTAAGGGAAACCGGTGAAGACCACGCACACCGGGACATGACTCTCTCTTGTGTGGTGCGAATTGTTTTTTGTTTTTGTTTTTTTACACGTTAAGCTTGTTCTCCCAAAATTTCAAGCCGCGCCTTGTTATCCCAAAATTTCAAGCTATCTGTTTGTCTCTTGTGCTACAAAACTCCCGCCCCTTCAACCCGCGCCTTGTTATCCCGAAATTTCAACGCACGCAAAAACTCCCCCCTCCTTCGAAATCGGTCGCGCCGCCCCGACACGCGAAATCCCCCTTCTATCCCTTAGCCGAAAATCCCGCCTCGACGTCCCATGGTCCAAACGAGTAGGGGTACTTTCCTAACTTACCCCACATTTCGGACAAGCGCGTCCCTAAGCCATGGTTCCCCCTCCCACCCCCTACGCCCCCATTCATACATCGAGGCCGCCAAAACCCACGAAACCCCACGCTCCTCTGTCCACCACCCGACCACCGCCCAGCCGGAGCCTCTTCCCCGATGACATCGTCCGCCGCAACAGCTCGATGTCCCTCATCCGCCGCACCGGATGAGGATCTGTCGTCGATCTCGTCGTCCCGCCGGTTCAGCCGCCCTGTCCTCCACCTCCAAGGAGCTGCCCCGACGTTCGCCTCGTCTATCGCGCCATCTCCATTTCCACAGCGCCGTCTTCACCTGCACCACCGGAACCGCATCACCATCACCGATTCCTCGGATGAAGCTGAGGCTTAGTCGGCGCCACAAAAGAGGTTCTACACTAATCGCTGCATTTTCTCCTTTATTTGATCTCACGGTGCTGCCGCTGCTCGATCCCGAGCCACCATGGCGCGGCTCCATCAACGGCGACGTCACCGGCCACTTCCTCCATGCCGTCTCTCCGCCATGCCGTTGCTCCCTCGGCGGCGACGTCCACATCAGCAGGAGCTTCTGCTGCTGCTGCTCCGGCTGTCGCTGGCCGTGCTGCTGCTGCTCCGGCTCTCGCTCGCCCGTGCTGCTGCTGCTGCTCCTGCTACTTGTAGCTTCCGTTGGTATTTCCCCGAAGAGGAAGGGATGATGCAGCACAGTAGAGATAAGTATTTCCCTTAGTTATGAAACCAAGGTTATCGAACCAGTAGGAGAATCACACAATACCTCGTTAGCAGTACCTGCACACAAACAACAAACCCTTGCACCCAACGCAAACGAGAGGTTGTCAATCTCTCGGCGGTAAATTGCAAGATTAAATTGTATGTGATAGATTGATAGATTGAAACAAAAATACAGAATAAAATAAATAAAAAGAAATGGCAGCAATATTTTTAGGGTTTTAGTAATATGATTTTGATAGACCCGGGGGCCATAGATTTCACTAGAGGCTTCTCTCGAGAAAATAGCATACGGTGGGTAGACAAATTACTGTTGGGCAATTGATAGAAAAGCAAATAATCATGACGATATCCAAGGCAATGATCATGTATATAGGCATCACGTCCAAGATTAGTAGACTGACTCCTGCCTGCATCTACTACTATTACTCCACACATCGACCGCTATCCAGCATGCATCTAGTGTATTAAGTCCGGTAAAGAACAGAGTAATGCCTTAAGAACGATGACATGATGTAGACAAGACAAACTCACGAATTAATAAACCCAATGAATAGATCCCATCTTGTTATCCTTAGTAGCAACGATACATACGTGTCATGTCCCTTTCTGTCACTGGGATTGAGCACTGCAAGATCGAACCCACTACAAAGCACCTCTTCCCATGGCAAGATAAATCAACTCAGTTGGCCAAACCAAATCAATAGATCAGAGAAGAAATACGAGGCTATAATAATCATGCATAAAAGAGTGCAGCAAAGACTCAAATAATTTCATGGATAATCTGATCATAAACTCACAATTCATCGGATCCCAACAAACACATCGCAAAAAGAGATTACATCGGATAGATCTCCAAGAACATCAAGGAGAACATTGTATTGAAGATCAAAAAGAGAGAAGAAGCCATCTAGCTACTAACTATGAACCCGAAGGTCTGTGGTTGAAAGGATCTAGATGACGACTAGAGGGGGGGGGGTGAATAGGCGTTTTAAAACTTTTACGGATTTGGCTTTATCCTAATGCGGAATTAAACTAAACGGATACTTTTCAAGCACAAATCCTAAATATGCTAGGCTCGACTAAGTGCACCAACAACCTATGCTAAACAAGATAGACACTTAAGGAAACTAGCAAGCACAAACTATATCACAAGATATGGAAATGTAGGAACAACTAAGCAATTCAACTAGAACAAGATATATCAATATGAGCAAGTATGAATTGCGGAAAGTAAAGGGTGTGGGTATGAGATAACCACAAGTGAGTCGGGGACGCGGATTTATCCCGAAGTTCACACTCGTGAGAGTGCTAATCTCCATTAGAGTGGTGCCGAAGCCAAAGCTTCGGGGCGCCACCAAGTGACTCACCGTATTCTCCCTTTCGAGTCACCCCCAACGGATGAGCCTCGATTCACTCGGGGTTGGTCTTGAAGGCGACCACCACACCTTTACAAACTTCTCCGGAGCACACCACAAGCAAGGAAGCTTCCGGAGGAACCTTGGCCACCTAGGCCACTTCACACCCTTCCCCAGAGCACACCACAAGAGGAAGCTTCCGGGGGAACCACGGCCACCTAGGCTTCTTCACAATCTTCTCAAGTATATCACCAAACCGTCTAGGAGGCGGAAACCTCCAAGAGTAATAAACTCACGGACACTCACTCGAACTAATCGATGTGGGGAGCTCAAACCAATGCAACAAATGCAATGCAAGGTCAAGCAACAAATGCTCAACACACTCTCTCAATCTCACAAGATGCACTCTCGAAAGTAGGAGATTGAAGAGAGGGGATGCAATGGATAGGATCAACAAATGGCTCACAAATCCATCCACAAACCCCCTTCACATAGAGGGGAGATAGGGGTTTGGGAGAGGTGGTATGAGGCTCAAAAAGGTGTTTAGAAAGTGTATGAACCAACCCCAAATCGGTGGGGAGAAAGGGCTCTTAAATAGCCAACTTCCAAAACTAGCCGTTGGGGCTCCAACGGGCTGATCCTGGGCACCCCGTGCCCACGGGGGTCAAGACCCCGTGCCCATGGGGTCCCGTGCCCACGGTACAAGCCCCGTGCGCATGGGGGCCCCGTGCCCACGGGGTCAAAACCCCATGCCCACGGGGTACCCAGAACAGCCTGCAGCAGCCCACTAAAACATGCACAACTTTGGCATACGGACTCTGAATTCGATGATCTTGGGCTCGTTTTGAAGCTATGGAAAAGCCCAAGGTCCTCACATAGAGAACCACCCAAGATCAACAAGAAATAATGATGCAAATTATGCAAAGGTTTGAGCTCTCTACATGCGACGTGATCAAGCTACTCGTCCGAAAATCCCTCTTGATAGTACGGCTATCAAACCTATAATCCGATCTCCCACCAAGCACTATGAGACCGGCAAAACTAGGAAAACCTAGCTAAGTTATACCTTTGCCTTGCATATTCAACTTGAGCTTGATGATGACTTTAATGCTTGCCTCAAGTTGGAATCCCTTTCTTGTCCACAACCACATGGTGAAGATACTCGAATTGCTTCCTCATGTTGCAATGAGGGAAGCCTTAACTCAAGCCCATCTTCACAAGTACATTGTCATGATGTGGACCACAAGCTTCAAAGCATATAACCTTCGGCTTCTCATCTTGCACTTGGACTCCTCGAACCCGATGACCATCACCACTTGATGTCATCCACACATAGGCTACTTGAAATCTTTCCTTTTGATGCAAGCCCATGAGAAACACCTAACCCACATAGACATACCAAACACATAGCATGGGTTAGGTAACAAAGCACAATTCACAATTACTTACCATACCACTAGATCACTTGATCTCACGTGGTACAATGTTTGTGCTTTGTGAGTTGACCACTTAGATATAATCTTCGAGCTTCATCTTGGTCAACCAACATCTTTACTTTAAGCTCCATCTTGGTTTCTTGAAAGCCACAATGAACTCTTCATTTCCCTTCATTGCTTCAAGACTATATCACCAAAGACTCTTTCATGACCATATCAAGTTCCACTATGAATATCATCTTGGTCACCACTTGCCCTTCTAAAAACTCCATCACAAGCTCTTGAGAGGCACAATGAATTTCTTCACTCTAGTTGCTTGCTTCAAGACTTGATCAACCGAAACCCAACACATGAGCTCACCATGATCTTGTCTTGAAACCATAACTTGAATTCTTCTCTTTGATTATTCTCTCAAGCCCTTGATCCTTAAAAGCCCAAATATGTCAATCTTTGAGATCCTCCAATGAACTCCACCATGAACATAAATAGATTAGGCATTGAAATCAATCTTGAGGGCTTCAATAGAAATTCCCGAAGTCTAACTTGAAACCTCACTGGACATGGGATCTCGAAAGCCAAAAACCTAGGCCCCGTGAACACGGGGTATCCAGAGAGTTGACACTCGACCCCGTGCACACGGTACAAGCCCGTGAGCACGGGGTATCCAGAGAGGGATACCATAAGGACTTCTTCGGATGCTTTGATGGCATTTTTCACAAAACAACCCAAAGCACTTCAAGCATCACTATGGAACATATCTTCATATAAGATTCAATGCACTTGATGCTCCATAGGAATTGTCATTTAATACCAAAGCTTAGAGCAAATATATCTTCATATATATGGACTTCATCCTTGATTCCATCCAATATCATTCTTCACAAAACAACCCAAAGCACTTCAAGCATCACTATGGAACATATCTTCATACAAGATTCAATGCACTTCAAGCATCACTATGGAACATATCTTCATATAAGATTAAATGCACTTGATGCTCCATAGGAATTGTCATTTAATTCCAAAGCTTGGAGCAAATATATCTTCATATATATGGACTTCATCCTTGATTCCATCCAATATCCTTGAGGCACCATCTATGGACAAAACCTTCAAATATATCTCACTGAAAACATTAGTCCATAGAGATTGTCATTAATTACCAAAACCACACTTAGGGGCTACATGCCCTTTCAGTGGTAAACTACTCACGCATCATCGGAGAGGCGGCAAGGTTGATGTAGAGCCCCTCCGTGATCGATTCCCCCTCCGGTAGATCACCGAAGAAGGACCCCAGATGGGATCTCTCTGGAACAGAAGCTTGCGGTGGCGTAAAAAGTATTTCGTGGACTCTCTCGAGGGTTTCTGATTTTTCTGGAATTTATAGTGCTGGAATTAGGTCAAACGCAGCTTGGTGGGCCCCACGAGGCACCAGGGCACGCCTGCCCCCCCCCCCCCCAGGCGCGCCCTGGTGGCTCGTGGGCCCCACCAGGGTCTTCTGGCCTCCTCCCGAAGCTTCTAGTGTTCTTCTGGTCCAATAAAAAATCTCCAAAAAGTTTCGTTGCATTTGGACTTCGTTTGGTATTGATTTTTTGTAAAACAAAAACAGGGCAGAAAACAGCAACTGGCACTGGGCACTAAGTTAATAGGTTAGTCTCCAAAAATGATATAAAATTGCTGTAAATGATTATAAAAACATCCAAGATTAATATTATAACAGCATGGAACAATAAAAAATTATAGATACGTTGGAGACGTATCAGCATCCCCAAGCTTAATTCCTGCTCGTCCTCGAGTAGGTAAATGATAAAAACAGAATTTTTGATGTGGAATGCTGCCTAACATATTCATCACATATTCTTTTCTTTTGTAGCATGGACATTGGACTTATATGATTCAAAGCAATAGTCTATAATTTGACATGAAAACATAGATACTCAAGCATACTAACAAGCAACGATGTCTTTCAAAATATCAACGCTAAAGAAAGTTATCCCTAGCCCATTATGCTCAATCATTGATCCATTCATGAAACACACTCGAATATTAGCTACATCCAATGCACAAGTATGACAATATTGCTCCCTAGTTGGTGCTTTTGTAAGAGAAGATGGAGACTCAAGTATAATAAAAATTGCATAAAAGTAAATAGATAGGCCCTTCGCAGAGGGAAGCAGAGATTTGTCAAATGTGCCAGAGCTCAAAGCTGAAATTAAAGAGATAAAAAATATTTTGAGAGGCATGCTTTTCCTGTCAACGAAAACGACCGAGAATTCCCAATATTTTCCATGCTAGACACATCATAGGTGGTTCCCAAACAAAAAGTAAAGTTCATTTCCTTTCCACCATTTCTTTCACATTCCATGGCTAGCCGTATCCACGGGTGCCCTCCATACCATCACTTTCCAAGGAATTTTGTTGTTATTAACTTCATTTCATGCGGGACTGGGCATCCCTATTACCAACCATACTCTCGTGCAATGACAAGTGAATAAGCACTCATCGTGAGAATAACACACCTAACATGGAAAATATTGGCCACCCCCTGCCGCTTCATGAGCGGTACGGGCACACAAAACAGAAAAATTATTTTGAAAATTAGAGTTGGCACACACAAATTTACTTGGAACGGTATTGAGATACCGCATATAGGTAGATATAGTGGACTCATATGGCAAAACTGGGTTTAAGGATTTTGGATGCACAAGCAGTATTTCCGCTTAGTACAAATGAAGGCTAGCAAAAGATTGAGAAGCAACCAACCAAAAAACGAAAACGGTCATAAACATGCATTGAACATAACTAACACCGAATAATGCACCATAAGTAGGATATAATTTCATTGCATAAGTATTGACTTAACGTGCTTGCATAGGGAATCACAAACCTTAACACCAATATTTTTTACTAAAGCACAATTACTCACTAACATGACTCACATATCATCATCTCCATATCGCAAAACTATTGCAAGGAATCACACTTATCATATCCAATGATCTATATGAAAGTTTTTATCTATATCCCTCTTGAATATTCATCACTTTGGGACCAAATTCATATCTTGTGCAAATTACCGTTACTAAGGATCAACTCTCAAAAAGATTTAAGTGAAGCATGAGAGTGCAAATATTTCTTCAAAATTTCAATCTTAACAATTCTCAAAATAATATAAGTGAAGCATGAGAATTCATTTCTTCAAAATTTTAATCTTGTCAATTCCCAAAATAATATAAGTGAAGCATGAGAATTCATTTCTTCAAAATTTTAATCAACTCTCAAAATAATATAAGTGAAGCATGAGAGTTTGTTTCTTCAAAATTTTAATCAACTCTCAAAATAATATAAGTGAAGCATGAGAGTTTGTTTCTTCAAAATATAGCCACCACCGTGCTCAAAAAGATTTAAGTGAAGCACTAGGGCAACTGCCTAGCTCAAAAAATTTAAGTGAAGCACATGGAGTATTCTAACAAATCATGATGATAAACGTGTGGCTCTCTCAAGATAGGTGTGTTCAGCAAAGATGATTGTGACAAAATAAAAAGCAAACAAAGCAAAGACTCATATAATACAAGACGCTCCAAGCAAAACACATATCATGTGACAAATAAAAATATAGCTCCAAGTAAAATTACCGATGGTTGGTAGAAGAAAGAGGGGATGCCTTCCGGGGCATCCCCAAGCTTAGACACTTGAGTCTTCCTAGAATATTACCTTGGGGTGCTTCGGGCATCCCCAAGCTTAGGCTTTTGCTACTTCTTATTCCTTCATCCATCGTGATCTCACCCAAAACTTGAAAACTTCAATCACACAAAACTTAACAAAACCTTCGTGAGATCCGTTAGTATAACAAAACAAATCACTACTATAAGTACTGTTGCAAACCCATTCATATTTTATTTTTGCATTATACCTACTGTACTCTAACTTCACCATGGCTTATACCCCCCGATACAATCCATAGATTCATCAAAACAAGCAAGTAGTGCAACAAAAACAGAATCTGTCAACAACAGAACAGTCTGTAGAGATCTGAATTATGGTCATACTTCTGTAACTCCAAAAATTCTGAAAAATTAGGGCAACGTGTACAATTCATATACCAATACTGTGTAAAAAATTCAGAAGGTTATGACGTTCCAGAGAAAAAAAAAATTCCAGCACTAGAAGCAAAACTTCTTGTTTTCAAACAATATCAATTATACTATCTTCCAAATCATCCTAAAGGCTTTACTTGGCACAAACACTAATTAAAAACACAAAAACACCATCATACCAGTAGCATGACAGTAAAAACACACCATAACAGAAACTTATAGCAAAAATTTATTTTATTCATTGGGTTGCCTCCCAACAAGCGCTATTGTTTTATGCCCCTAGCTAGGCATAATGCATAATTTCAAGTATTGTCATCTTTCAAGTTGATTCCATAAGTGGCCCTCATGATTGATTCATATGGTGCTTTAATTCTTTTCCTAGGGAAATGCTCCATACCCTTCTTTAATGGAAGCTGAAATTTTATATTCCCTTCTTTCATATCAATAACGGCACCTATAGTTCGTAAGAACGGTCTACCAAGTATTATGGGGCAAGAAGAATTGCATTCAATATCAAGAACAATAAAATCAATAGGCACATAATTTCTATTTGCAAGAATAAGCACATCATTAATTCTTCCCAAAGGCTTTTTAATAGTAGAATCCGCAAGATGCAAATTAAGGGAGCATTCATCTATATTGGTAAAACCTAGCACATCACATAGAGATTTTGGAATTGTGGAAACGCTAGCACCCAAATCACATAAAGCATTGCACTCATAATTTTTAATTTTAACTTTGATGGTAGGTTCCCATTCATCATATAATTTTCTAGGAATTGAAATTTCTAGTTCAAGCTTTTCATCTAACGCTTTCATCATTGCTTCTACTATATGTTTAGTAAAAGCCTTGTTTTGCTTTGGGTGAATTTAACATGGATTGTAACAAAGAAATGCACTCAATCAAAGAACAATTATCATAATTAAAATCTTTGTAATCCAAGAGAGTGGGCACATCACTATTTAAAGTTTTTACCTCTCCAAACCCACTTTTAGCAATTTTCTTATCAAGATTTTCACCCTCCGAATTATGGGGACGCTCTTTAGCTAAAGTTGACTCTTCTTCAGTCCCCTTTTCACCAAGTTTAATTTTGCTAAACAAAGAATCAATAGATGAAACACCAATCATTTTAATATCCTCATCATTACTACGATAAAAATCAGGAGGAATCGCTTTTTGTAAAAATTCTCGTTTAGCTCTTAGCATGGCGGTTCTTTTCTTACTCTCATCCATGGAGACATATAAAGCTTTTATTGATTCACTAATATCAATTTTTGGTAGCAAAATTTTAGTCTTAAGATTTTCCACATCATGAATAATTCTATCGATGCTCCTAGACATATCATCAAGTTTACTCAATTTTTCTTCTATCGTAGTGTTGAAAACTTTTTGAGCATTAATAAATTCTTTAATATTACTTTCAAGATCAGAAGGTATCCTATTATTATTGTAGGAATTACCATAAGGATTGCCATAATTATTAGAGGAATTTCCAGGAAACAGTCTAGTGTTGAAATTACCTCTATAAGCATTACTATTAAAATTGTTTCGTGAGACAAAAATCACATCTACGGGATCATTATTTTGCTCAATCAAAGTGGACAAAGGCACATCATTAGGATCAATAGGAGCATTTTTGCTAGCAACCAATTTCATAAGCGCATCAACTTTATCACTCAAAGTATTAATTTCTTCAATAGAATTCACCTTTTTACAAGTAGGAGTTCTTTCAGTATGCCATTGTGAATAATTTGCCATAATATTATCAAGCAATTTAGTAGCTTCACCCAAAGTAATTTCCATAAACGTACCACCCGCGGCAGAATCTAAAAGATTTCTAGAGACAACATTCAATCCCGCATAATTTTTTTGTATGATCATCCATAAATTTAAACCATGAGTAGGGCAATTTCTTATCATTAATTTCATCCTCTCCCAAGATTGGGCAACATGTTCATGATCAAGTTGCTTAAAATTCATAATTTGATTTCTTAGAGAAATAATTTTCGCGGGAGGAAAATACTTAGTAATAAAAGCATCTTTACACCTATCCCAAAAATCGATACTATTTCATGGTAAAGATGAAAACCAAATTTTTGCATGATCCTCCAATGGGAACGGGAATAATTTTAATTTCACAATATCATTATCCACATCTTTTTTCTTTTGCATGTCACACAATTCTACGAAAGTGTTAAGATGGGATGCGGCATCTTCATTAGGACTACAGGAAAATTGATCTTTCATGACAAGATTTAGCAAAGCGGCATTAATATCACAAGTCTCCGCACTAGCGGCAGGAGGAGCAATCAGAGTACTAATAAAATCATTATTATTAGTATTGGAGAAATCACACAATTTTGTATTTTCTTGAGACATCGTGACTACGCAAACAAGATAGCAAACAAGAAAACGAGAAAAAGGCAAACGAAAAATATTTTTGTATTTTTGTAAAAACGTTTTAGAAGTGGGGGAGATGAAAACGAGAGGCAAATGGCAAATAAAGTAAATGCAAGGAGATGTGAGTTTGTGCAAAGGTACTTGATAGATGTTGATGATGTCTCCCCGGCAACGGCGCCAGAAATTCTTCCTGCTACTTATAGCTTGCGTTGGTATTTCCCCGAAGAGGAAGGGATGATGCAGCACAGTACAGATAAGTATTTCCCTCAGTTATGAAACCAAGGTTATCGAACCAGTAGGAGAATCACACAACACCTCGTTAGCAGTACCTGCACACAAACAACAAACCTTTGCACCCAACGCAAACGAGAGGTTGTCAATCTCTCGGCGGTAAATTGCAAGATTAAATTGTATGTGATATATTGATAGATTGAAACAAAAATACAGAATAAAATAAATAAAAAGAAATGGCAGCAATATTTTTAGGGTTTTAGTAATATGATTTTGATAGACCCGGGGGCCATAGATTTCACTAGAGGCTTCTCTCGAGAAAATAGCATACGGTGGGTAGACAAATTACTGTTGGGCAATTGATAGAAAAGCAAATAATCATGACGATACCCAAGGCAATGATCATGTATATAGGCATCACGTCCAAGATTAGTAGACCGACTCCTGCCTGATCTACTACTATTACTCCACACATCGACCGCTATCCAGCATGCATCTAGTGTATTAAGTCCGATAAAGAACGGAGTAATGCCTTAAGAACGATGACATGATGTAGACAAGACAAACTCACGAATTAATAAACCCAATGAATAGATCCCATCTTGTTATCCTTAGTAGCAATGATACATACGTGTCATGTCCCTTTCTGTCACTGGGATTGAGCAGTGCAAGATCGAACCCACTACAAAGCACCTCTTCCCATGGCAAGATAAATCAACTCAGTTGGCCAAACCAAATCAATAGATCGGAGAAGAAATACGAGGCTATAATAATCATGCATAAAAGAGTGCAGCAAAGACTCAAATAATTTCATGGATAATCTGATCATAAACTCACAATTCATCAGATCCCAACAAACACACCGCAAAAAGAGATTACATCGGATAGATCTCCAAGAACATCAAGGAGAACATTGTATTGAAGATCAAAAATAGAGAAGAAGCCATCTAGCTACTAACTATGGACCCCGAAGGTCTGTGGTAAACTACTCACGCATCATCGGAGAGGCAGCAAGGTTGATGTAGAGCCCCTCCGTGATCGATTCCCCCTCCGGCAGATCACCGGAGAAGGACCCCGGATGGGATCTCTCTGGAACAGAAGCTTGTGTCGGCGTAAAAAGTATTTCATGGACTCTCTCGAGGGTTTCTGATTTTTCTGGAATTTATAGTGCTGGAATTAGGTCAAACGGAGCTTGGTGGGCCCCACGAGGCACCAGGGCGCGCCTGCCCCCCCCCCCAGGCGCGCCCTGGTGGCTCGTGGGCCCCACCAGGGTCTTCTAGCCTCCTCCCAAAGCTTCTAGTGTTTTCTGGTCCAATAAAAAATCTCCAAAAAGTTTTGTTGCATTTGGACTTCGTTTGGTATTGATTTTCTGTAAAACAAAAACAGGGCAGAAAACAGCAACTGGCACTGGGCACTAAGTTAATAGGTTAGTCTCCAAAAATGATATAAAATTGCTGTAAATGATTATAAAAACATCCAAGATTGATATTATAACAGCATGGAACAATCAAAAATTATAGATACGTTGGAGACGTATCATCCCCTCCTGTCGCGCCATCGTCCGCCCCAGCTGAGCTGCTCCAACAACGGAAGCGTCCACCGCAGTAGAGATCCCCCCTCCAGACCGTCTTTCTCCTCCTCAGATCTTCCCCGCTGCCGGCAGCCACCACCACTGCATTACCATCATTAACTGAGCAGATGACCTTGAGGACTACACGGGTCCGCAAGAGAGGTTGCACTCTTTCGTGTCTGCTTACGTTATGCATCGCTTAATATTACCTGCTACTTTATCATCCTGTTCACCTCTTAGACTCCGAGTCAGGTCCAAACTAATAATCAAACTTGAGTTTTTAAATGGTTGTGGGGTACATCGGGGCAACAACGAATAGTATCTCTGTCTACTATCTGCTTAATCTCGGGTGTCTACTATGTGTTTCATGTTGGGTGAGAAACAAACTGTAAAGGAGTCATTACCTGTATTTTTTAACTGAAGCTATTATCTGCCTGCTATCATTGGTTTGGGTCTATCCACTGGTTGCTACCATCACTCTAGATTTTTGCATGCATTCCTTACATAATCTCACTATGTTTTATTCCTATGCATGTCAGTTATTGTACACAATGGTACTAAACATGTAGAGCAAAAGAGAAGAGCCTTGCGTGGCAATATAATGTCATGCAGACGTCGCTCCATGGTGGCCACAATGGCAGCCCCCCTCTCCCCATTCCAGATTGTAATCAAGAGGAAGATAACTGTTTAGAGGGGGATTCAGAGGAAGCAGACCACTCCTATTTACCCCTGAGGTCTTTGCTCTCACTTGGCATGCTGATGTTGGTCATATCATGCATATGGCGCCTTACATTGCTTACTTTATACATCATATATGTCATCTGCTTAGTTTAGACATGTTTTGTGTGAATGCCATCTGTTTAGTTTCTATATCATATATGTGAATTATGCAATGCCATCTTGTTTAGCCAGGCATCATATATGGGAATTTTGCAATTCCATCCTGTTTAGCCAGTCATCATATATGTGAACTATATCATGCCATCCTTTTTTTCATTACGTATTACATTTGTCAACAATTTTAGTACATTCAACTACTCTTCATGTGCATCAGCCATTTGACACGGTGATGGAAAGATCTGGAGTGAAAACAAGATCTTCAGAGCGGACAGTGCTATCTGACGAAGCGCATATCTTGCCGGTTACAGATGGCTCCTCAGAGGAGGATTCAGAGACAAATGACCAGTTGTATTCCTCCCCCCAAGGTGTATGCTCTAACTTGGCAGGGTTATATTGCTCATATCATGCATATGGTGCTTGCATTGCTATGTCATTTGCTTAGTTTAGACATGCTTTGTGTGAATGCCACCTGTTTAGTGTCTAATTACCATATATGTGAATTATGCAATGCCATCTTGTTGCAAGGTATTATATATGTGAATTATGCAATGCCATGCTGTTTAGCCAGGCATCATATGTGTGAATTATATCATGCCATCCTTTTTTTGTATTACATATTCCATTTGTCGACAATGTTTGTTTATTCAACTACTCTTCCTGTGCATCAGCCATTTGAATCGGTGATGGAAAAATCTGGAGTGAAAACAAGGTCTTCAGAGAAGACAATGCTACCTGCTGAAGCAGATATCTTGCTGGTTACAGATAGCTCCTCAGAGGAGGATTCAGAGACAGATGACCAGTCCTATTTCCCCCCTGAGGTGTATGCTCAAACTTGGCAGGGTTATATTACTCATATCATGCATATGTTGTCTTGCATTGCTTAGTTTAGACATCATATACACAATATTGAATACCATCTGCTTAGTTTAGACATCATATATGCGATTGCCATCTTCTTACTTGCTTAGTATATAAATCATATATGTGAATTATATCATGCCATCATGTTTACATAGACAACATGTATGTGAATTATGGCATGCCAACCTATTTAATAAAGACATCATGTAGTTATATCATCTCATCCTGTTTACATAGTCATCATATTTTGAATTATGTCATTCTATCCGTTAATTATATCATGCCATCATGTTTCCATAGCCAACATGTATGTGAATTATGGCATGCCAACCTATTTAATAAAGACATCATATTTGAATTATGTCATTCTATCCTATTTAGTTAGCCATCATATATGTGAAATTGTGTCATGATATCCTGTTTAGTTAGCCATCATATATGTGAAATTGTGTCATGCTATCCTGTTTGGTTAGACAACATATATGTGAATTATTTCATGCCCTCTTTTATTTCCCACTATCCATTGCACTTGTCTATCATACAATGTCTGTACATTCAATTATTTTTCTTGTTTATCAGCCATTTGAATTGGAGGGGGTGATGGCAGTATCTAAGGGAGTAAAAACACGGTCTTAAGAAAAGGCAGTGCTACCCGTCGATGCAGATAGAACCACGGTTGTACTTTCCCAAGAACCAGCCCCACCACACATAACCCAGACTCTCGTAGATTGTACCCCTACCCAGTTGGACAGAGAACCAGCTACACCCCATCTAACCCCAACCCCAGCATATAGTAACCCAGTTCCACTTGACACAACACCATCTCCACCACAGAGCACCCAAACACGAGCAGTTAGTAAGGCAACTGCAGTGCTCAAAGCACGAGGACCAGCACTGTGAACCCCAACTCAACGCTTAAAGCAGAAGAACAACTGTTCTCAGGTCAGATTCTGTAGCTATGGTGCATACTCCTTTGCTCTTGCATCACTGTATTTACTCATACCAACTAATTTCAAATTTGAAGGATCCAATTGAAACTTCAATGGCACAACAGGTATGTTTTAAACCTGTTTCTTTAACTGGTTTGCTGTTGTAACTTCTTGCTCTATGTTGATTTCAATTTCAATTGTGTAAACAATTATGTTCTCATGTCATGCACATTACAAGTGTTGTTAGTGCTGTTAGTTTCCCACACTTATATTCAGTCTATGCCGCTTTGTCTTAAACATATATGATTTGAAATGCGTCTCTATCTTGATTTGGCAACATAAAATAGGATGATATAGACAATACAGTGACCATAGTACATAAATATATGTTTGTTTCATGCTGTTATCCTGTCAACATTACCACTGAACTGGTTTGCCAAAATGAGTTTCATATACTACATGCTAAACCTGTGATGTGTCTGCTTGTTCGTCTTTTAGAATGCCAGTAGAATATTGGAGAAGAGTACCCCATTATGCAATGGTAAAGGAAGTAATGCAGACAAGGTTCAAGATAGTGAGACAACCCTGTTGGTCTCCAAGAAAGCTGATAAAAACTATCTTAAAGACAGTGAGACAACCCCAAAGTCCTGCCTTGATGTAGTGTTCGAGTTACTGGCCACTACCGCTAACACAAGCTCTTCGAACTCGCTGCCTGAATCAGTTCGGCTTCTTGAGTCTCAACTACAAGTTGAAAGACAACGATCAGCTGTGTTGCGACAAGAAGCCGAAGGACTGAGGAAGTCCCTGCAGAATTCAGATGCACACTTTCTGGTGCAACAACAAGAGTTGGAGGAGTTTAGCGCCAAACAAGAGAAAGCTAATAAGCTTGCTAAGCTTCTTGCCAGCATGGTGGGTGCCCAGGATATCGTTTCTTGAGCTCTTCTGAAGTGGTTTCATTTTTGGACTTGTTTTGCTGCCGCATTTATTTGCACTGGTGGCCAACTTAGTCGCCGGGTGTTTGTAATATGCTGCTTTGTTGTTCCCTTTATTTGCACTGGTGGCGAACTTTGATGCCCAGTGGATGTAATGTATGTAATCGCCGTAATAGCCTAGCGTTAGTTGCTTGCTTATTTATTTACTTATAGTCATGTTTATTGCTTGTAGTCATTGTAGTTCTTTTTCCTCGGTTTGCTAGTGGCCGCAATAACCATGGGCCAAATACGGGCCGTAGGATCCATGGGCCTCCTACGCGCCGTATGATCCATGGATCGTACTGTTCATGGGCTAAAACCGGACCGCAATATGGGCCGTAAAAGGGCCAATTTGGGAATGGTCGGTTTAAGGGCCCGTAGCATAACGGGACGTTAACAGGCCGAAAGTCATCACAAGCTTAATTCTATCAACAGGTATAACGGGTTGTTAATGGGCCGGAAAACATGACGGGCTAAAAATGGCCCAATGGGTTAACAAACCACAAACGGGCCAATTGTAACCACGGGCTGAATTTGGCCCATTAGCATAACAGGCCAGTAACGGACCGTAAGTAATCGAGGGCCGGAAATGAGCCCAAGAATTTATGGGCCCTTAGAAGGCCGAAAGAGAACACCGGCTGGAAACGGCCCAACTGAATCATGGGCCCTTCAAAGCAGTTTACTGTTCATAATGGGCCAGAATCACCACGGGCCGTCAATGGGCCCAAAGATACAAAAGGCCTCATATGGGCCAAAAGACATCACGGGCCATAGATGGGCCGAAAGTGAGAACGGGCTGGAATCATATGGGACGGCCCACATGACGCTACTGGGCCGAATTTTGAAAGGCCATAACGGGCCGTGAGTACCCGGGCCGTAAATGGGTTGTATGCGAACATGCCGTTAACAGGCTTTCCATGGGCCGGCCTGCTAACTTTTGACCAAGTCAAACGGGCCGGCCTTTTTAACCTAAATGGGCCACTGTTGGGCCGTGCCACGTGTAACATTTCCATAGGCCCGTCTCGTCCATTGGAGGAATGACATCTGTCGCGACGCCCAGCTGACACGTGGTTCCTTCGGCCAATGAGAATTTTACACGTGGAAAATCCTCATTGGTCAGGGCTGTTAACGGGTTATCGGATCCAAAACCAGACCCGATAGCTTAACGGCGACCCGTTACGGTGGAAGCCACGTGTCGGTCACCCTTGACGAAAACACTTCCATGACGCGACATTTTTCATCATGGAAGTGGACACTTCCGTGATGATAATTTCAGTATTGTCATGGAACACTTCTACGACAGCACAGGTATGACTATCTTGATTCTGTCATAAAATTGTCACGAATGTACATGCATGACAGAAAACTTGACCTACTGTGACAAAGACGTATCATCACGGAAGTGTTTTTTTTGTAGTGCAATCATTTACTCGAGAAGCACCTGCCTTTTTGGGGTTAGAGAAATGAAATAGGCGCTGATACTTTGAGGCATAAGTTTTCCTTATAAAACTGGTCGCAATGATCATATAAAACTTTTCTTAAAATGGGCCAACTTTTTTGGACGAAGTTTGTATTAAAAGCATCGGGTCCAGGAGATTAATTAGAAGGTAATTCCTTGATGATAGCATCAATCTCTTCATGGGTGAAAGGTTCTCCTAAAAAATCCAAGCCAGTATGGGGCTCCAAGAGACTGAGAAGTTCAGTAGGAATATCAAAATTGTCAGTCCGACCCAATCCGCCTTTAAAAGCATCATCTAAGAGGACTACCTTAGCATCATGATTAGAAACAACAGACCCACCAGGACATACCAGAGTGGCAATGTTATTATTCCTATGTTGTACTGTGGCCACAGTGTGAAGAAAATCTAGAATTGTCACTTCATAAAGGCACCCATTTAATTTTGCCCCTCTGTTACCAATAGACTTTCTGCCGCTGATGCAACAAAGTCAGGTGGGCCTCAAGATCTTTCCTAAGAGCATATTCAGAACTTGTGAGCTCTCTGAATGTTTTAGTAGAATCAACCAGGGCAATCTGAGCATTGGTATCAGTAATATCCTCCTTAATAATAGACAAGGTTTGGCCCCAAGTTTTAAGCTTTTGGTGAGAACCTCCAATTTTTTTGCATTAATCCTCTTAGTAGCATCTGCATAGTGAATGCTCTTAGTCCAAACAGACTTCACTAAAGGCAGAAATTGGTCATGATCCATCCACCACATTTCTAAACCTTAAAATGTTGCTCTTGGGCATAGAGATTTTAATGTGAATAACACGAGGCACATGGTGAGAAGTTATCATAGCTAAAGGAAAGGGTAAAGTACTGGGGGTAAGATAATGTCCAGGATGTGACGTGAAGAACCAGTCCAATCTCTCTAAAAGAGGGCTAGCTTGCATATTGCTCCAGGTGAATTTCCTACCTTTAAGTGGGATATCAATGAGACCAAGTTGACTAATTTCTGCATTAAAATGCAACGTGTCATTGAAATTCCCCTCCAGGTTTGCTTCTATCATCAAAGCATTTCCAATGAGGTTGAAATCTCCTAGAAGCAGCCAATCTTCTTCATCAGGGATATGAATACCATCCAACCAACTAATGATTTTTTTTTGTCATCCTGTCATGGAGCATAGATGTTTGTGAGAGTCTAGCAATTCCCACACTTGTTTGAATGAAGCACTACATATATTGCAAAATCATTCTGAAAAAGGAGCTCTCCTTTGAAGTGAAACAGTGGGAATTCCACCAGATCTAACAACAAATGGTAAAAAAGTGAAGGCATCAAATCTTGGAGGACAACATTTTCTAATGAAGGGTATGTTAATATGCTCTTTTTTAGTTGCCTGGAAACACACCACAGTGCAACCACTCTCTTCAATCTTGTTCTGAATATGCAACCATTTCTCTGGGAAGTTCAAACCTCTGATATTTCAATTAAGAACTTTTCAGGATTGTGTAGTCATTGAAAGAATCTCTAAGAAAGAAGTTGGCATTGCAAGAAGCCACAAGCCCTTACATGAGACAACAGATCAGAGCCTGAGTAGCACCAGGACCTGGATGGGACCAGTGCTAGGATAGGACCAAAGCTTGGATAGGATCAGGCATTAGCAAGTAAACATCCAAGCAATGCATACAACAAATGCAGATGTCATAACCAAACTTGACATATGATTGATATATGATATCAGAAAAGACTATAGTATTCCAGAGTACATAAAGATTCTGAAAGAAATAATTGCCTAACAAAAGATCCGCCCAAAGGAACACCAGGATGCAACCTAGACATGCTTTCACAAGTGCTTTTGATTCATATATATATACAAATATGCTAAATGTGCCTGATTTACCCTACATAATATGCTCTGTTAGCACATTTATTATGTTGCCAAACTGAATTTAGCTTAACAAAAAATGCTTAATAACCTAACAAACACAACAGCGTTTTTTTCCCCTTTCTATAAGCATCATCCGAATTCAGAGAGTGCAAATCACGTCAGAGTGGAGCCTGACGCTCGACGAGGAAACTGAGAACGTGGCTGAACACAACAATAATATCGCGATGCCAAACAAGAATGTAGCTACTTACTTGACATTGCAAAGTTACCATTCACCCATGGGATTAGTTTAGCCATAATTAACCGAAGCATGGCAGTAGCATTTTTTTTTTTTTTTTTGCGGGGGGCATGGCAGTAGCAATTAACTATGTGTCTATGTCAACCCGCACATGACCTTTTCCATTATGCATGCGATGTTAATCCACGATCGGAAATCACATGGTGAGGTTTATGCGAAGGAACCCAGAAAACCAGAGGAAATTACCACGCGAGTCCACGCCGCCACCTCCGCACGCAGTGAAGGTGAGGTCGAGAGGAGGACTTGGTTTGATTGAACACCAGTCTGATACCAATCAGATCGGCAGCAGCGGCTGCATCTGCATCTCCGCCCCGGCTCCAGAACCCCACCCCGCCGCGCCGGCCATGTCTCCCTCCGGGGAGGTGGTCGCCTCCGTCTCCTCCGCGCTCGCCGTCCTGCTTGTCCTCCTCGCCTGCGTCGAGCTCGGCGACGCGGCCGCCGCCGTCGGCGTCTACCGCCTCATCCAGTACGACCTCGCCGGCGCCCCGCTCGGCTCCCGCGCCGCCGCGCTCAACCACCACGCCGCTGCCTTCCCGCTCCCCGCGGGGGCCGACCTCTCCCGCTCCGCGCTCGTCGCGCCGCTGCTCGACCTCCCTCTCTCCTTCCTCCGAGGTACTCCTCCTCCCTCTTACGCCCCATCCTCCTAGTACCAGCACACTGTAGTAGATGAGACGAGCTCTTCACCGGCTCTAGCTAGATTTGAGCTCGATCTGTGTGCCCCTTCGCATTGCCGATCGAGATGTGTAGTGTTGGCGATACACTTTCCGATCTCGTAAGATTCCGGTGTCGGTGTGTGTCTGTTACTTGCGTGTTTCTGCATGGCACATGCTGCTCGTTTAGTTACAGCAACCGTGTTACAGCCAGGATAAGCTCTACGCATGGGCTTTGAAGTATGCCTCCAGTTATCAGCTGACTTGTTTGCTACTTACTCTTGCCAAAATGTATGCACTCACTCGTATGGCATTACAAACTGTCCAACCACGCCATCTAAACAACAACAATCATGACTCAACGATGGTGTTCCATCATGCAGGAGCCATCTGAAAAAGATCATGTTTCTGCAATGAACCACAGTATTAAATGTTGCACATAAAATTTGATTGAAATAATAGTGTTGACAAACTGTTGTTTCATTACCCACTACTCAGAGTACCTGGCAGAGAAGAAGCATCTTGGAGGGTTGCTCATTCTACTCCCGAGAAACATCAGTGCTAAGAACGGTGAGGGGAACAACGATGACAAGGGGGAACCAAAGAACGTGCTGTCTGAGCTAGAAAAGGTTCTCATGCATGAAGAAGTGCCGGTAAGTTATAAATTTCTTAGGCAATTATGTCTCTATCTTTGCTTGGGATTTATATGTTCCATTACTTATCCAGTATCTAGTTAGTTATATCACATAGCTCCATAGATATAACATTTCGAAGTACAAATAAATACTATAAATATGCATCGAGCTTCTGCAATCTGTGTTGTAAATTTGTAATTGGTGACGTAGCTCAACAAAACTAATATTATAGTTGCATTTGAAATCCTGAGTGGTGCTTTTAGCTGTTAACCAAACTTCTCTTTGTTTTGAAACATGCACTCTTTAAATTGCTATGGGTACATCATCAACAGTTTCTGTGACCCCCTTTACCGTATAACGTTGTTTTTATAAATCATGACTTTTCATTCGGATTTGCTCATGTTGTTTTTTCTTTTCCAGTCTAAATATGTCCTGCTCCCTCTTGTTCAATGATCAACTTTTTAATATGATATAATCTTTTGGCTAACTCGTGTGCGTTACTCACTGCAGTTTCCAGTGTACTTTGCTTTCCATGATGACAATTTGGATAACCTATTGGCAGATATTCGTAAAATTGCCTCTTCAGGCCAGCCAGCCTCTGCATCAACAGGAGGGTAAGACTTGAAGACGAAACTCAGCATACTGTTGAGTGTCTAGCATTTTGCACTATAATTAGTGTAACACTTGACTATAAATTATCAGCCTCCTGCATGGTATTGATTGTCTTTTGGACTTGTAGATACAAGCTTGTAGTGCCTTCTGCGGAACCTAAAAAGGTGTCCTCTCCAACCATTTCAAATATCCAGGTAGCTGCTCTGACATGAATTTACTGTCTACTTTCGCATTTATCAGGTTGATCTTATTTACTTTATAATTCACTGGAACGTCTTATAGATCTGTTTTCTTTTGAAACAAACAATTAAATAGACCATGATGAATGGATGGCTGTATGCCAGAAGTGATCGCTACACCTGATATCTGACTCTTATAAATATAGCAGTGTTTCCCATCTTTCATGAGATGTAAACATGCCTAAGTTTAATATCTTTGAGTTGCAGGGATGGTTACCTGGATCGAAAGGAGAGGGCGATGCTGAACAGCTTCCAACTATTGCCATAGTTGCAAACTATGACACTTTTGGTGCTGCACCTGTATGTAACCCAGAAAAAATATTTCAAGAATCTTTGATATTATTTTTGATATTTTCATAATACATATGTTTTCAGGCGCTTTCCGTGGGAAGTGACAGCAATGGAAGTGGAGCTGTGGCTCTTCTAGAAATTGCAAGGATCTTTTCACTCCTCTATTCAAGTCCTAAGACCAGAGGCAAGTTTAATCTTCTCTTTGGATTAACATCTGGCGGACCCTACAATTACAATGGAACTAGCAAGGTTAGTGCTTATCTTGCGCCATTATGAAAGCCTTCTGGTGCATATTCACGATCAAACTCACAGATGTATGGTTTTCAAATTTGTTACAGTGGCTTAGAAGTTTCGATCAGCGTGTACGTGAGAGTATTGACTATGCAATTTGCTTGAATAGCGTTGGTTCCTGGAGCAATGATCTCTGGATGCATGTATCAAAGCCTCCAGAGAACCCTTACATCAAGCAAATCTTTGAAGTACAGTAGCCATTTCAAGTTTTTTGGTCCATAACCTCAATTGCCTGCAATGATAAGTCATTCACAACTTGAAGGTTGTTTGCTTCAGGATTTTTCAGATGTCTCCAAGGAAATGGGCATTTCAGTCGGCATTAAGCACAAGAAGATTAACGTGTCAAATTCTAGAGTATGTTCTTGCCTTTTGAAGGATTTACACTGTCATTAGGTTTGGATCCCATCAGGATTTCAGATAATCCATCTTACATGTACCTACTGTTGTACTAGCATGATGGCATTTGATATATTTTTTGCTGAATCAATTCTTCTGGCATGGTAGCCTGACATAGTATTTCGAGTGCAGGATCAAGAATTAGCTTAATATTGGCATCAGGGCTGGTTTAGAAATGAGTTCAGAATTATATGCTATTTCTAGAAATTAATATGCTTGTTTAGCATGTGTGCATTTTGGAATCTAGAAGCCTGGAACTGCTTTAGTAATGCCGATTAAATATTATATTTCGTTAAACTTTCAAGCTTGCCAAGTGACGTGCTTGCAATCTTGCAGGTAGCATGGGAACATGAGCAAT
The DNA here is from genome assembly GCA_039707655.1 of Elymus sibiricus. Lineage (NCBI taxonomy): Eukaryota > Viridiplantae > Streptophyta > Magnoliopsida > Poales > Poaceae > Elymus > Elymus sibiricus. Next base: position 316,300,229 of record CM077676.1, read on the forward strand.
TCTCGAGGTTTAGGGTGACTGCGCTAACTCTTTCGGAATTGTCTACACCTCCTGAATTTTTGGAAAGCACTGGTGGTCTGTACGACACTAGGTGAAGTCACTTCTAATGCACCATAATTCTTTTTCACTGTCTTAGTTTTTAATATTTTACTTGTATATTTTCCTTCTTTCAGAGAATCAGCAGATGTCGAGTCAGTAATGAGAACTGTCAAATTAGTTTCTGAGAGCCTTGCGGTAAGCTAAATTATTTGCTCTGATTTTTCATTTTACTTTGCAGTTTGCACACTGGTTAGATAGTGTTGATGAAGTTATGGTTTCTTCAGCATTAGCGATGTGTATGTGTTAGTGTTTTGTAGACGTTTTTTCATTCTGTAAGAATCTCCAAAGCTGGCAAGTGACTGCTTCTGTGATACATCTCTTGTCAGTGCTTCCACAAATGTTCATTGAAATATTTGTTTGTCTGGGAAAACGTGTTAGTACGGAATTATAAATTTAGATTTAAATATCCACAGCAGTAGCATGTATGTAGGATAAAGTAGCATGTATGTAGGATAATATCCCCCGCAAAAAGAATGTACTCCCTCCGATCGGAATTAATTGACGCAACCTCTATGCAATGTCCATTTTACATTGTACAGAGGCTGCGCCAATTAATTCGGCTCGGAGGGAGTATTTCAAATAATATAACTGTACAACTGATTTTAACTTAGCATGAAGTTTCTCTTGAAATATGTCAACAGAAAGTTCATCCAGTTATTTTGTTGCACCAGTTACACTCCAATGCCTAGCTGAGTAGAAATACCAGTTTGGGAGATTCTGCCGTTCCTTCATGTTACAATGGTTTCGTGTTATAATCATGTTTGAGTGTGATGCGAAAAATCATTGGAAATGCAAATTGCCGCTATGATTAGTGTTTGGAAGAACGAAAGTTACTGACTACCTCTTGCGCTCTTCTGAACCAGGATTCTTATAGTTAGACGAAGGTTTAGGAGATCCTGCCGTTCATCCATGTTACAATGGTTTCATGTTATAAGCATGTTTGAATGTGATGCTAAAAATCATTAGAAATGCAGATTGCTGCTATGATAAGTGTTTGGAAGAACCAAAGTTACTGGCTACCTCTTGCTCTTTTCTGAACCAGGATTCTAATAGTTAGATGAAGGTTTAGGAGATTCTGCTCTCCATCCATGTTTCAGTTGTACTAAATTTGCGACAATTAATATGGATCGGAGGGAGTAGCATGTTTGAATGTTAAAATGATTAGTTATGCAAAATGCTGCTACGATGAGTGATTGGAAGAACTGAAGTTACCGTCTGCCTCTTGCTCTTTTCTGAACCAGTATTCTTATAATTCGATGAAGTCTGATATTATACTAATAATGCCTCTTTCGCAGAGGCAAATCTACGGATTGAGAGGAAGGAACATTGATGTTTTTGCTGACAACAGCAGCTTAGCCATCAGTCCTCATTACATCCGGTCCTGGTTGGATCTTTTTTCACGGACACCACGTGTTGCGCCTTTTCTTCAGAAGAATGACCCCTTTATCGTAGCACTTAAAAAGGTTGAGTACCTGCTATCAGTGATCTCATCTAGTTCACCTTGTTCATAGTTTCCTCGCAAGCCATGACACTATATTGGTGCAGGAACTGTCCGAGCATACTACTGATGTGCATGTTCAAAGTGACGTCCTTGATGGCATGTTCACTTTCTATGATGCAACAAAATCAACTTTAAACGTATATCAGGTAAGTGTGTAAGCTTCATGTCACACTTCTCCATGTTTGGATATCGCCATTTAATTTCAGAATAACATAAAGGTGTACTGAGCATATACATGGCCTCTAGCTTGTAGTGCCTTGTGATGTGTCATTCCACGGATGAATTCCCTGATTACTTGCTCAAATTTTAAGTTCTATCCCACCTTTTAAGCTGCTTTTCTTAGATATCACCACATTGAAATAACCTCAACCGGCCTTTGATTGTTCAATTCACAGGTTGCAAGTGTTACTTTCGACCTGTTGTTCCTTCTGGTGCTCGGTTCCTATCTAATTGTTCTCTTCAGTTTCCTAGTAATCACAACACGGGTATGGGCCGATTCATTTCTGTAAACATAACTAGAAGCTTTCTTTCCCTGCAACTGAGATGATACTTTTCTCCTGAACAGGGCCTCGACGATCTCATTAACATATTCCGGCGGCCTCCATCACGTAAAGTCAAGGGAGCATAGGCTAGATCATCATGTTTTGTGTATTAGTAACGAGGAGAAGTGCATGCCTAGTTAGAAGAGCTAGACACCAGGATTACGGCAAGCTAGCTTTCCACAGCAGATAGACCTGAAACTTTCAAAATTACCCTTTGTTCTCTAGCCAGTGTGAGCGGCGTCAGATTCTCCAGGGCGATAACATTTTCTTCTGCACACAAGGAATTTTGACTGTAATTTGTTGTCTGTTATTTTATTTTTCCATTTCTGGCTACTGTGAAGTAGAAGGCCTATCTGCATAATCATCATGGCAGTTTGTGACTATGTTATGTATGGATAGGGCACCACTCTGTACTCCCAAATCTGTACTTGGGTACCGTGAAATACATCTTCTGATTACACTCAAAGCAGAACTGCATCCTGCTTCATACCTTGTTTTAGTGTACTTCTATCTACCGTTGTTGGTTGTCATGGCTTGGGATGCATGGTTCCCCAGTCTTACGGATTAGGTTTTGTTACGATAAACTTTTGATCAACAATTATGCTGTTAAATTTCTCAAAAAAAAACAATTATGCTGTTACTATTTCACTTTTGTGATAATGAATAACAACAATAACAAAGTATTTTACAATGTGAATCTAGTGACATTAATTTCATGTCACATTGATGGTGTTACGTCCTAGGGGTGTCTCATCATTTTGTTTGTCGGCCGGATGAACCCTAGGTTGGTTCCGCCTTGGGTAACGATGAGCGGCCCATGGTGTTCTACAAGAAAGCCTTATTGTCCAAGTCAGGGAAGACGGAGCCGTGGAGAACTCTCCCTCCCATGACGTAGCTGATTAGGTTGTGTAACCCTAGTCGCCCCGACATGACATGTTATATAAACCTGGATCGAGCTAGTTGATGGATCATAGACAATCCCTTGGTTTTATACCTGTACTGTGTACACCTCTATCGTAGTGTACACAGAGCAGGGGTAGGGTTTTACCTCTACCAAGAGGGCCTGAACCTAGGTAAACTCGCCTCTTGTTTCTCCTCCGACCTAATCACCTCTCCGGGGCACCCTATCGTGGGATCTGCCGGAATCATCGCCGGCAGTGGTGGCCAATGCAGGTCCTGCGAGGTGAATGCAAAGGTCTGATGGGATCTTCGATCGAGTCCAGCGCGATCTACGCGCCAGGTCAGATGTTCGTCTTCGCTGCCGCCACCTTCGTCGCCGACTCAGCTGGCCACCTCGGCCAGATTGAGAACTTCTCTCCAGGCCGGGTCGTCAGGTTCGGCAATCTGGAGTACGCCGCAGATTCCAGCGGAGAGCTGGTTCTCTAGGGCTTGGCGTCATGCTAGACCCAGGAACATCAAAGGGTGGAAATTTTGGACCCATCCACCTGTTCGTGAATATCGAGGACCTCATTGAAGTGCCTGTGGGCGAAACAGAAGAGATGGAATACCTGGAGGAGGAGACCGGTGAGTCTGCGGACAGCCGGCCGCTAGCCGTGGTGCCCTTATGCTTGTGGCAGGCGACCTCGGTCCAAGAGTGTTACATGGTGGACACGCCTTATGCTGACGACCTCGAGGACCCCAATTACGAGATACCAGAAGGAGAGGACGAGGAACAACATACCGAAGAACTGACAGGCAGGGAAGGCAGGGAGCTCAGCGACAAGGATATCTGAGCACTTGACATACCTCTGGGCAGCCTGAGACACGACCATGCTCAGCTGCGAATAATGAAGTCTTTGGGCAAAGTTTCGAGGAAGAAACGCCGCCTAGAGCGCAGGGCAAACGAGCTGGATAGTGCATGGGAACGATATCAGGCAGCTGAGCAGGAAAGAAAGACCATCCTGACGGCGACTAAGGCCGCTTTGGCCATGAAGGGCAGACGGATGAAGGACGCCACAGAGCGCAGCTCATCCTCTTACCGAACGCTGGCAAAGAGCATGCACGTGGCTGCCCAGGAGTTCGTCAGGATCAAGTTTTCGTCCGAACGCCCGGACTGGAAGCAATTTGAGAAGGGGGTGTAGTGGCTGAATACATCGGTATTTAATCAAGATGTTTACGCCTGTTCCAAGAGTCACGTCGGCATGTCCGGTGACGTTGGTAGTTCGGCCTCCCGGCGTACCGACAAAACGGGGTCGCGCCATCAAGATCGGCATCGAACTCCGGCTAATAATGTGGCTCCCTGTACGATCTACAAACCTAAGTCAGCTCGGTGGCCCGCCACACGACCGGAGGTGCCGCATGGCCCGCCCCCGCGTGAGAATTCTTTGTTGCGGGCAGCTCGGCTACGCCTCCAAGCTCGAGACAAGTACCGGCCGGCCTTCACCAGGTATGACCACGCGGTTGGTCTGAACGATGCACACTACACTATTGACGCCATCCGTTCAGTGGCTGCAGGTCCATCTGCGATGTATCCGACCTGCTTCTCGGACAAGATCGTCGTTCACACCTTCCCAAACTTCAAGATTAACAATTGTGAGATGTATGACGACAACCAAGACCCCGAGATATGGTTCACAGACTACATCCTTGCAGTCCAGGTTGCAAACGATGATGATTGGCACACTGTAAAGCACCTACCTCTGATGTTGAAGGGATCAGTTAGGGTGTGGTTGAATACTCTCCCCGTGGGCCGATTAGAGACTGGGACGATCTACAAGCCGAATTCATTGCAAACTTTAAGGGCAATTATGTCCGGCCTGCAGACGCTAGCGACCTCAACAACTGAAGCAGTGCAAAAATGAGACGGTGCATGACTACTAGACGCGCTTCCTCAAGAAGAAGAACGAGATCATCGATTGCGACGACGCCGAGGCCATCGCCGCATTCAAGAACGATACAAACAACGAGTTCCTATCAAGGGACTTAGGATATTTCAAGTCCAAAACGATGCCAGCCTTGATGGAGATGGTCAACATATTCTGTTTCGGGGAGAACTCGTGGCTCACCAAGTTACGGAGCCTACAACTACAATTGATGCCCGAATCAAAGCCTAAAACTAAAATCGGTAGAGGGCTTACCTCCATTGCTGGACGCTGGAGGAGGGGTGATGAAGCCGTTGATGCTCCCGGTCCAGACTTGTGGTCTTCGTCGCCGGTGAGAGAGAGAGAGAGAGAGAGAGAGTGCAACCACTTTGGGAAACAACGCAACGTCTCCCGCATATCCCCGAGCGTGCAACCACCTCCACCCACGTGCGGTGCGTTGCATCGCTCGGGCTTGACTCGCTGGAAATGGCCAATTCGAGAGTTCCTCCAGAGTCAGGCCCAAAGGTGCTTTAAGTTTCATGTCGGTCAGGCATCCAAATAGCCCAAAACATTCAGCGGGCCTGACTAAGGTATATGCATGCTACCAGACCTCAATTGTGAACTCAGGTGGAAGATAAAGAAAAACAAGAATGTAAAATCCGACGTCGGATTTTTAACCATGGCAAATCGAACGCATTTTATACCAAACATCACAATTTTTTTTTGCATGGTAATACGTGTCTCATTTATATCATAAAAATCAGAGTACAAGTCGCTTAAAGACCGACATGACAAAACTGAAAAGACAGCAGAACATCTCTGAGCTTGACACCAACGTCCGTCATCTGCCTCCGGCACCACCATAGCAGCCACCAAAAGAAAAAATGACGGATCACCTCCTCACCTGAGCTCGACGCGGCTCCATCGCTGATATGCAGCTTTGCGGACCTCCAAGGTGGCTCACCAAAGGTGAAGCCATTGCCGTTGAACGAATCAGACCAGCAACACCCCGGACACGCCATCGAACTCCAGGTCTGGCACCCCACCATGACTAAGTCGCCGAAGGGAAAACCATACCTGCTATCCATCAACCACGAACCCAGCACACGTTCGGTCTTTCAGATGTCGTCGATGCAGACCACAATCTGCATCCGCTCCTGGACTACCTCCCAAGCTTCGCGCCGACGCTGGAGCAGACACCGTCGCAACGGCGGAGCCCGATGACACAAGTCCACCACAAGGATGCCGTCGCCGCCACAACATCCCTGCTTGAACAGACTGGTTCCCAGATCCATCACCGACCATTGAGACGATCGTCTCGCCGGAGAAGAATCCGAAGCTTCTTTATTCAGCATCGCCGTCGAAGCCAAGACGCGAACGATCCAAAACCTAAGCTACTAGAGCCCTAGAATCTAAAGCTAAAACGATCCGCACGCGCAGGATCCGACGACCCCCTCACCACCGACGACCGAGAGGTCATCGGCGGAGGGAAGCCGCCGGAAAACGGCGCCGAAAGGCTAGCCTCTTACTGGTGGCGGCTAGGGTTTCAAGCCGCCAAGGACGAGAGGAAAAGAGTCTGCCAGAAATAATATGCATCTATACCAAACATCTCAATTGTGAACTCCTTCCCGCAACCTAATTTGCCATCTCAGACGTCCGAATTTGTCATGCTAAAAAAAATCTAACGTTCTAATATTTGTGTTGAAATCCAAGAGAAAAAAGGCACCTGAAGAAAACGACAAGGACGTCTGTGTGCAGGAGTAGGAGCATTGGAGGAGACGAGACGTTCAAACTTGAAAGGCTGCCACTCGCTCAGCTCTGCGCCTTCTCCTGCAGACTGCACCACGCCACCCATCCCACGCTCCGCTTTTCCCAGCTCCCTTCGCCGCTTCCTTCGCGAGCCCAGATGGCGCAGCCGTCCTCGTCGCCCGTGCCGCCGTCCTCCTCTCCGTGGGTCATCCTAGGCAGCATCCCACGCGTCTCCGCGCTGGCGGACGGGGGCGACGCCTCCGCGCGTCTCGATCCTCACCGTCTCCCCGCGCGTCTTCCCGGAACCGCCCACGCCCCACTACTTCCCCTTCGTCCTCGCCGCCGACCCCTCCGGCCTTCTCCTCCTCCAGGCCAACCTGCGCTGCGCCCCGACCCGCGAAGTCATCGACCGCCCCGGCTGCCAGTCCGTCAGCTGGAAATACAACGACCCGCGCTACTTCGTGCTCGACGCCACCGCCGCCACGGCATTCCACCTCCCCGACCCCGAGGGCACCACCATCCTGCACCAGGCCCTCCTCGGCCTCCTCGCCTCCCCCGGCGGCGGCGGCCACTACATGGTCGCGGAGCTCCAGCCCATCACCGGCTGCGACGACGCCACGCTCCTCTGCTTCTCCACGGAGGTGGGAGAGTGGGTGGAGAAGCGCGTCCGTTACCCGCTCCCGCCACGGCCGCTAGTCCCCATCTGCGTGGTCTCGTACCACGGGAGGCTCTGGTGGGTCGACCTCACATGGGGCGTCATCACCTGCGACCCCTTCGCCGACGAGCCGGTCCTGGGCTTCGTTCCGTTCCCACTGGAGAAGGTGCTCAGGTGCAGGGAAGCTTGGGGAGTCGCCGACATGTACCGTCACGTGGGGGTGAGCGGCGGCAAGCTGCGTTTCGTCGACATGTACATGGGTAGGCGTGCCCGTGCTCGTGCTCGTGGCGGCGGCGCTCGCACTCCCACGGTAAGCGTCTGGACGCTGGCCGATCCAGACTCCAGGGAGTGGACGCTGGGGCAAGAGGCGAGCTTTGCGGAGATCTGGACCGATGAGAGCTACAAGGCGGCCGGGCTGCCAAAGAAGATCCCCACGCTCGCGCTCATCCACCCCAAGAACCCCGACGTGGTCTACTTCTTCCTCAAGGAGCACCTCTTTGGTGTTGACGTGCATGCTCGCAAGGTCGTGGAGTGCCAGGTCTATGGTGTTGTTGCACCGCCGAGCATCTGCATGGCCAGCCGCTTCGTTCGGGCTTGGGAACTGCCACGGGCGCTCTCCTCAGGTAATGCATGCTACCAATCATCTTGTATTGATCTGATTGTCTTGCTGTATGTCCAATTTGTTCCCTTCCTAACTTAGCTAGCTTTTAGTATTCTCAATTGTTACACGAGTAGTGTAAATGTTGCTTCCAAAATACTCCCTCCATTCCATAATAAGTGTCGTGGTTTTAGTTCAAATTTGAACTAAAACCGCGAACTTATTATACCGAAGCAGAAGTGTGTATTACGGGATAGAGGGAGTACCTCTTTTCTGATTGATATGTTTGTTTCATGCCTCTACGCGACCATTTCGAGTCTGAATCGTGATCAACAACTCCAGTAGTCCCACTCCATTTTTATTTGCCTCCAAGCCTTCATGATCTAATATTATTTGCTAGTGTCAATGCGATACACTTACCAACTTACTTGCTAATTAAGAGCATAACTAATCTACTGCATCTGGATATAGGCGTGGCTTCTCTAGTTGTTTAGTATTCAAACAGTTCATGCACACTGGACTACTTGAGGATCAGTTTGCTCCCTTGCGGTGCTTAATGCCATATATAGAGTGTGCACTTATATTCGTCTTGGGGTCCAAAAATGATGAACATGATCATCGTATCAATAGTATCAATTTAGTTGTACAACTACTTTTACATGTGTATAATTGATGCTGAGGGTACTAGTAATAATCTTCACTAGGGAATTAGAGAAACTTCTTACTGGTAACTTATGAATGGTGAGAATCGAATTTCTGATGGAATGACTGTACTCGATAATATATATATTATATATACACACACATACGCGCACTTGCAAACGAGAATATATTGGTCAGAAGAAAATAGCATAATAACTAGACAGCCATTTCTACTTCCTATGTATAAATGTAGTTTGCTTTATACTTGAGGTTTGCTAGCAAGATATGTAGTGAAAAATGAAAAAGGTGATACTGCATTGTTTTGTCATCTGATTGATCCATCATTTTTATTTGCCTCCGAGCCTTCTTGATCTAATATTCATTTGTTAGTGTCAATGTGATGCACTTACCAACTTATCTTGCTAATTAAGAGCATAACTAACTCTACTGCATCTGGATATTCGTCTGACTGACATATTCAAATAGTTCATGCATGGACTACTTGAGGATCAATTTGCTCCCTTGTGGTGCTCAATGCCATAGTGTTCGGTAATAATATTCGTCTTGGGGTCCCAAAAATGATGAGTATATCAATAATATCAATTTAGGTGTACAACTACTTTTACATGTGTATAATTGATGCTGGGGCACTAGTAATCTTCACTAGTGCAATTAGACAAACGTCTACTGTTAACTTATTAGTTAGAAAATTTATTAGCATCATAACTCGGCAACCATTTCGACTTCATCTGTATAAACGTAGTTTGGTTTATACTTGATATTTGCTAGCAAGATATGTAGCAAAAAAGAAAAAAGGTAGTAATACTACATTGTTTTGTCATCTGATTGATCCACCACATATCCAGACTTGTCTGACAAATGCTCCTTGTCTTTGAAGGGGAGTGGTGTAATGGCATCAACTTGGCTGAGAGCACTAATGCATGCCCATACACGCCATCGCCAGGGGATTACCACTTGCTGGGAAATACCAGGCAGACATTCATAGGATGAATTGGAGGAACATGAAGCAGCTGTTTATGGCTCAGTCTCCTACCTAGGTAAGCTCAGTCAGTTTCCCCCAACATGTATCATAGCGCTGCTCTAGTGTCGAACACCATGCGGCTGTACTCTAGAAGCACTAACGTTTCTTGTGTCAAAACTCCTTTTGATCCCTGTGGCAGGTGCAGTGTTGAATTCAAGTTATGGAATGGGTGCAGTGTTGCATGGTCCGTCCTGGTGTCATCGATCATGCATGCTTTTGGCATCTTCGCACGGAGTAGCTTACCGTCGTTTCTCGGTGCATCAGATGGTGATCGAAATGGTGCGGAAAACACTATCGGTTGCTTAGTTTTTATCTCTGCTTGGATGGCGCCTGTACTGGAGGTGTGACTTTGGTGCGCCATCGATGGCTCCAGTGATCATTTGAACTGCGAAGCTGTGATTCTCTTCAGTGATCGGTTGCTGCTTAATTTATTTCCCTGCATTTGATAGGTGTTGCATGCTTAATTAATTTGTGTTGATCATCACCTGCGTGGGATGGTAATGGCATGCGCTTGCATGCGTCGTTCAGTGTTGAGTCGCTGTGAAATACTGTGCACAATAGTGTAGAGTATCAGGCAGTCATTTTTGTGGTTGGTCCTGATCGTATGAAGTGCAGACGTACGCTGCTTGTAGACGGTCGAGAAAGAGCATCAGTGATACACCCGGGCATTCAAGAGGAGGGCGGTGTCGTGCGTGAGCTTGATGTGTGAATGGCGGCGGTGGCGAAACAAGCACACCTGAGGTGCGGTGCAGGAGAGTTGAGCTCGCGCCTGAGGTGCGGTTATATATCAAAATGTCGTCACCAAAGGCCACATTGTGCAACAAGTTATTGCGAGTGAAAATCCAAGTCCTATGTCAAAATGAAACGCAAACGAATACCGGACGCAATGCTGAGGCTATGTTGAACAATCCCCACGATACCGGGACACCTACACAAGAAGCCATGACCTGATAGCAGTTTGTTTACAACATGCCATTGGCGACCATCGCACAAGCGGCAACAACAACATAGTGTGTCATCGTCTTGTTTCTAATGCTAACATGACGCCGTAAGCAACCATGCCGTCGAAGATCTCCAGCCAGTCCCCATGCTATCACGGCATCATATGCAACCACGCCACCAGGGATCTCTGGCAAGTCCTCATGCTAACATGGCACTGGATGCAACCATGCCGTCAGAGATGTCTTTCCTCATGCTACTAACATGACATCGTACGCAACCACACTGTCAGAGAAGATCTCTTGTCAGTCCTCATCCATCACATCAAGAGCAGGTATTCGTCTGAAGCGTCCACTGTGCCTTAGGTCTCCTGATATTGGTGATCTTGTCTCAATTCTTTTCTTCTTAGGCGTAGAATGTTCGCTGGTTACTGATTCAAAGAGTTCTCCCATATTTGACATGTTGGGCCTCTTCTTATCCGGCTCCTCTTTCAGGAAACTGAACACATGCACCCGTAGAAAATGTTAGCATGTTACAAGTCTACATTCAGACACTGAGCACTGTTTCACTTACTAAAGAGTTCCAACCCAGAAAGAGAAGTGTTAATTCCAAGGAAAGCAACAAAGTGTACCTCTCCCGGATGATCTTAAACGCTGCCATTGTCGCATAAGGTAATCCTGTCTTTGGATCACGGTATCTACAAAAAAGTAAAACCTCAAATAAGATTATCACTTAAAATACAAACCGTGGAGGCATAACCCACTCTCAGCTTGTAACATAATGCATCAGTTCAGGTGTACTAATGTAGGAGTATGTTCATTTCAAATCACTGAATCAAGTACCTTGGCTATTACATCACGATAGAATACACTGAAGAGTACAACAATTGCTAGAACTAGGATGTGCAAAAAAATAATTCAGGCAATGCAATTTATATGGGATTGTTGGATTTTACATAATCTGATACTCTCTAACCAACAGACACATATATCACAATAAAACAAACCACTACCGACCAACACTCACTACTAGGGAAAGGCCTAGTAGTGGCGCGGGTTAAACAGCTAGTAGTAGCGCAGGTGCCCGCGCTACTACTACCGCGCTACAGCTAACAGGGTAGTAGTAACGCGTGCCTGCTGTGCCCGCGCTACTACTACGCCCTACCAGTAGCGCAGGGTTTGCACCCGCGCTACTACTAAGTAGCAGTAGGGCAGGTCAAATAAGGCGCGCCACTACTAAGTGGTTACCTATAGGGGTTTCCCTAGTAGTGACTGCAGCACCTGACTGTAAAAACACGCAGCGATTAAACAACAGAAACATGTGTGCATAATTTTATCAAGTGAAATATGTAACTGTATAAACATGGAAGGAAGTTCCAATTTCACATATAGAAGGGAAAAGGAACATGAATTAAGAAATGAGCAAATTAGCATACAGAAAACATACTTGGCAGGAAGTCCTGTTACAACACAAACAGATTTCTCCGGATCTGCAATAACAAAAATTAATACAATACTAAACTGAATTCGAACTGCCAAGTATACACATGTATTCTATGTTAACTGCCAGATAAATAAAAAAGTACAGCACCAAAGAGAAACCAACACTTACAAGGAGTTGAAGTCGTACAAAGTTCAGACCCAAATGATGCCCCATTAATGAATTCCAGACGTGATTCCCCTAATAGCATGATGATAATTAGTAATCAGCACGCATAGTATACATGTTCTTATAATTGAAAAGGGAAGCACAAAAAAGAGTAGCTTCTAAGTTCAGTATTCACATGCAAGCAGATATGCATAGAGGAGTTACCATCTCTCGAGTGAAATCGAAGTGTAGGACCCTCATAGACAGCTTTCTGAACAACAGCTTTTTTCTTCACTTCCTCCTCTCTTGCCAGTACACGTTCAAGATTTCTCATGTTCATGATCTCTAATATAGACAAAGGTAAAATACTCAATCAACACTGCAGGTTCCACCTTTATCTTTGGGAAAGGCACAACGAACAGGAAAACAGACCAGTTTCAGCTGCTTCCAAGAGCATCTCTTCTTGTGTCATACGTTTTTCTTCTCCCTCTTTTCTCTTCTTAATTGGCTGGAACAGTATAAAAGAGGGAAAACAGTCAATTAGCCTGAAAATGCCATTGGTTGAGTCCTACAAGATTCTGTTGTCCTGAATAGTAATAACCATGAATGTAATAAGTGGAGGGCTGCTGTATGGATACAAACTTTAGCAGTTGCTTGCTTCCCTGAATACTTATAAGTAATAGCCATGAATGTAATAAGTGGAGGGCTGAAGTAGTGTATGGATACAAACCTTAGCAGTTGCTTGCTTTTCAGCACGTATTGCTTCTCGTTCAGCTTGTCTCACAATGACAGATGTTCTGGTTGATTTCCTGGTCGTTTTCTCAGACTCCCATTCATCAGGAACATCTGGTTGTTTGGATGAAGTTGTCTTATCAGGAGTCTTGTCATCTATACCTTCATCATCCTCTAGTTTGATGACCTTATTCTTCTTCTTCTTCTTCTTGGCTTTCATCTTTTTCATAGTCTTCCCAGGAAAAAATAGCCGCTTCTTAATAGGCAATCTAGTCCATAATTGGGGCACGATTAGAATATATAACTAACTATTACACAGTGGATGGCTGTGCTCTGAAATACTTATGAGCTAACATGAAACATGTGTTACCTCTCACTCACTTCCTTCTCTGGGTCGTCATCAGGTTGAGGTTCCTGGAAAGGAGTTGGATTAGCACAGGCAGTGAGAAAATTATTATGAGCAAAGAGAAGACCAACTTTACAAAAGCTACCATAAATAAGTAAACCAATTGAACAGATTGGAAGGAGCAGAAGGAGGGATCTCACATCTTCATCGAAATCACTGTCGAATTCATCACCAGCATCCTGCTCTTCCTGATAGTTATCATCCTCCTCGTCCTGCCAGAAAGGACGGAGCAGTTGAAGAAGAGTAAACAGTTTATGAAGAATGAGCAGAAGAGATGATTCCGTAGCAACCGACGGACCTCCTTGAGGGCTTCTTGGCCCCAGAAGGCCTCATCAAGCTCGACCTCCTCCTCCACGAGCTTGGTTATCCTGCGCAATCAGGGGGGACAGACAGCGTAAGAAGTAGGGAAGAGAGGTACAGGAGGAGGGGGAGGGAGAGCGAAGAGCGGGGGGGGGGGGGGGGGGGGGGGGGGCACCTCTTTCCTCGGGTGGCACGCGCCGCGCGGTCAAGCAGGACAGGCGGCTCCTCCTCGTCTGCGGCGTGGTCGGCCATGGCGACTTCACCGGCGGCGAGATGGCGAATGGGTCTCGCGCGGCGAGTGGGGGATTGGGGAAGGGAGGAGAAGCAACGAGTGGGGACGACCGGACGAGTGACGGCCCAAACATAAGTTGCCAACTACAGGCCCAAAGACACCCCAAATCTTTAGTCATTCCTTTTTTTTTGGGCGATTTGATTTCCGGCCACTACTTACTTTGGACTTTGACAATTTGCCAATGCTTAGATTATTGATCTTTTGCCACTCTTTAGTTTGCCGTTTGATGTTTTGCCACTTTTTAACACAAACACAATACTTGCAAATGATGGATATATTGTATGGACAAAACGATGGTGCCTCTTTGACGCCGACGCATGCCAGGACACAGGAGAAGCGGCGGCTACCTCGCAGCGCACGGTGGTCCCCGACGGTCGCCGGCTACCTCCCGGCGTCCATGGTGAGTCGCGACTTGGTCCCGGCGACGGCTGCACGAAGCGGTGGCGAGCAGCAGTATGCGGCCCCGACGAGAAGCGGCAGCAGTAGCCCGTGGCGGCGGCGGGCAGCAGTACCACGGGGCGGCGGGGACAAGCAGCTGGACGTGGTGGTGGAGAGCAGCGGCGCACGACTGGAAGGGTCGGCAACGAGCAGAGGCACGGAGCAATTTGCCATGGACATTCCTATATGCGCCGCTATGGCTGCTCGTGGTGGTCGCCAAGGAGCCGAGGGGGCGCCCGGTCCGCCATGGCTGCGGCGAGGGTACGGGGGTGCGGATCTAGGGTTGGTGGGATGCTTTGAAGGCCGACGCCGGGAGGTAGTTGCCGGCATCGAAGGCCACCGGAGCGCCGCCATCTCCCGTGTGTACCCGCAAACCAGATAGATGAGCGACGAACGAGAGATGGGGATTGAGGCTGTCCTCAATCGGTTGCAAAGGGCAAATTAGGGATTTCATCGTGGGTCCCATCCGACAGGACCAAAAGATGAAAGTGCAAAGTAACGTGTGGCAAAATATCAATTACAAAGTAACTGGTGGCAGATTGTCAAAGTACTACAAAGTAAGAAGGGGCATAAAAACAAAACCCCCCCTTTTTTTAGGGGAATCTTTAGTCATTCCTAATAAGAAGAGTTTTAGTTCTTGTCTAAAACGAGTTTTAGTTCTTCTTTTCCATCTAAAAAAAATGTCTTCTTCTTTCCCCACGCTCCATTTATTAACTGTGCAAAAACACTTCCTTAAAAAGGACTGTGAAAGTACTTTACAAAAACTAGTTGTGATGAATTTTCAACTTTTAATTTTCCACAATTTTTTTTTTTTGCGAGAAAACTTCTGATCTATTCATCTTCAATCATGGCAGTACAACAAACACCAGAAATAATAAAAATTACATCCAGATTCATAGACCACCTAGCGACGACTACAAGTACTGAAGCGAGCCGAAGGCGCGCCGCCGTCATCGCCCCTCCATCGCCGGAGTCGGGCACAACTTGTTGTAGTAGACAGTCGGGAAGTCGTCGTGCTAAGGCCCCATAGGACCAGCGCACCAGAACAGCAACCGCCGCCGATGAAGAATAACGTAGATCGGAAGGATCCAACCCAAAGACACACGAACGTAGAAGAACAACGACGAGATCCGAGCAAATCCACCAAAGATAGATCCGCCGGAGACACACCTCCACACGCCCACCAACGATGCTAGACGCACCGCCGGAACGGGGGCTAGACGGGAAGACCTTTATTCCATCTTCAGGGAGCCGCCGCCGTCTCGTCTTCCTAAGCAGGACACAAACCCTAACAAAACGGAAAGGAACGATTAAAATCGGAGCCCTCCCGGCCAGGATCCACCGCGCCCCCATGGCCCTAGGGCCACCGGAGACGAGGCGGACCTGTGGCGGCGCCGGCGAGAGGCAGGAACCCTAGCTTTTTTTTTGGAGGAGGAGACCACTCTCCTCAGGTTAAGTTATGGATTTTTTATATGTGCAGTCCCTTCTAATTTTAAATTAAGGTCATATCAAATTTCAATGCCTGAAGTTAGATGGTTAGGAGGGTGTTGTACACCTAGCCCACTAGGATCAAAACTCTAGGCCGACACCCTATGTACTATTTCCGTCCTAATTTACTAGTCCTTGTATTTTGAGTCATACTTTAACCATGATTTTAACTAATATAAGTTTACACGTATAAAAATAATATTATTAGAAACTACTCCCTCCGTCCCTTAATACAAGATGTTTTTGCAATTCAAATTGAACTGCAAAAACGCCCTATATTAAGGAACAGGGGTAGTATATTCAATACAAATCCAACAATATAATTTTTCGTAACATGTTCTAACATTTTGCTAATCAAATATATAATCAAACTTTGACCCAAAATATGATGGGACTGGGTTTGGTAGTATCCATAAGGTGGAATATGTTTTCGGCGAGAGACGATGTTCTCATCAACATCAAGGCGTCTATGATGACTTTGTCGACTTTAGAGTTTCACGACTCCAGTTGTTTCTTGTTGACGATGACAAAGCTAAGAAAACGAGGAAGTGCTCCCTTCAGTTAGTGCATGTGCGTCTATGTTTTTTTTTGGTATCTATGTTTTTTTTTTGCGAGAAACTTCCAATCTATTCATCTTCAATCATGGCAGTACAACGAACACTAGAAATAATTAAAATTACATCCATATTCGTAGACCACCTAGCGACGACTACAAGCACTGAAGCGAGCCGAAGGCGCGCCGCCGTCATCGCCCCTCCATCGCCGGAGCCGGGCACAACTTGTTGTAGTAGACAGTCGGGAAGTCGTCGTGCTAAGGCCCCATGGGACCAACACACCAGAACAGCAACCGTCGCCGATGAAGATAAGTTTAGATCGGAAGGATCCAACCTGAAGACACAAGAACAAAGACGAACAAAGACTGGATCCGAGCAGATCCACCAAAGACAACCACCGACCGAATCCCGTGAGATCCGCCGGAGACACACCTCCACACGCCCTCCGACGATGCTAGACGCACCACCGGGGCGGGGGCTAGACGGGGAGGACCTTATTCCATCTTCAAGAAGCCGCCGCCGTCTCGTCTTCTTGAGCCGGACACAAATCCTAACAAAACTTGAAGAAGCACAAAAAAACGGAGCCCTCCCATCAGCAAGGGCCGAGATCCACCACGCACCCATGGCCCTAAGGCCACAGGAGACGTGGCAGATCGGCGGCGCCGCCGACGGGAGGCAGAAACCCTAGCCGCCTTTTCTTGGAGGAGAGACGAAGGGATGTTTACAATTTAAAATCGCAGCCGTTTATATGTAAAAGTTATCTATGTTGTTGTATTTAGTGTATAAAAAAACGGCTTTTAACTCTAGAATAGATCTTCACCACGATCATTATGATTATTCTCAAAAAAAGAAAAACACGATCATTATGAAGTCCTGAAATTTCAACTACTAATAAAAATCCACACCCGCGAACCAACCATGTGGCATAGGTTACATCGTGTGTCTATCTTCACTATATATGAGAGGACTGAAATACAAGTGTCCTATTAGGACACGACTCCATATCCTATCTAAACACAATACAACTCAGAGTCCAACTGTAACCTACCTTGTATACTATATTTGACACAACTCCAACAAACTCCACCTTGGCGAATATTCTCCATCACCTTGGATCTGTCCATGCGTCAAACTTCCATGTACATTGGACTTGAGTATATCCCATGAGTACCGCTGCTACTCCAAAGACTCCATGTGACTCCACCTGCAACTTGTAGTCCCTTCTTTTCTTGATCACAATCAACACTCGAGCAAAATTAAGTTTCTCTTTACTCTAGTCTGTGCTCCCAACTTCCAGAGTATCCGTTCAACGCCATCACACACTGATCACTGACCTGCGTGAAAGTGAACAACTCACATATTGGGTGTCACACATAAGAGTTAACTGAACTAAACATCACCGCTCTTCATTGACCGCATGTTTGAAACTTGAAGGAATTTCACCGTTGCTTGTAGTCATCTGAGTCAAATTCGCAGTTGTCTCACCACATGTATGACCACCAGAGACCTGCCCCGTCTCCATGTCCCGTGCATACCGCACGCCTCGCCGCTATTACCGCGTCGAGCCTCCGCTGTCCCGGTCGAGTCTCAAAGGTCACGAAATCACACCACTCAACCCCCACTGCAGAGTACCATCGATCATCACCGACCGATGACAAGTTTCACGTTACCATCAGACCACTGGGCTCCAGTCCGAACCACGTGTCACTCGCTTTTTCCCGCTGAATAGGCTTCGACTCCCCGTGCACTTACGCCGTAGCCCCTCAATCAGCACCGAGTGAAGTCTTCCAGACTCCAGCTTCACCTTCAACATGACTCCATGGTAGATGACCAGTCCACCCTCGCGCCCCGTCGACTCCAAGCACTCATGTGTACACGGTCTTGAATCAACCCCGTGCCATAGTCCTGCCGAAGCCACACAAGCCTTCGGGCCTGCACCACGTGTTTCCACGCCCAGAAGTCGGTCATCATCAGCATCACGCTCCTATGTCGTCGTCGCCGATCCCACCACCGTCTTCTGTTCCAACCGACTCACGTCAATCCGTCAGACTGTTCTGTCCAACCCAGCCGAACTTATCCGACTGCACGACATGCTCTAGACTCCACAAGCCTTATACACACGTCGTTATCCTTGCCACGCGCACCACAGACCATCAGGCTACCATCCACGTACGCAACGTGTTCGAAGAAACGAAGCCAACCTACCTCATAAGCCTTCCCGTGCACTTCAACATAGAGATCAAAGAAAATTTCCAAACTCCACCACGTGCATATGTAAGCTGTATAGGTCCATTAACTTTGCCTAGCTCTTCATTCAGATGGAAAACACCAGTCCGTCACGTAGCTTTTCTCCAAACAAATCTCCGGCTGCACGCGTTCCACAAGTATAGGCTAGCTCCACCGCCTCGGCCTTGACCTTTTGCCAGAACGGCTGAGCGTCTCGGCCTGTTCACCTGCTCTGCAGCTGGGGCTTAGAGCATCTACAGCCGGACTTGGCAAATCCGGCTCCCTATATGTCCACGGGCGCGTCCGGACGCGTCCGCGGACAGTGCCCGCCGATCCCTCATATGTTGCCCTGCATATCCACATATCTCAAATCCGGTCTCTCAAATCCATGCACGTCGATCATACAGGATGTTGTCGCACGTAAATAACAAATGTTTGGTACCGAATATAAGTAGTGTTTATATATAATTTATTTTAAGTGCACAACTCAAACAACAACTCATTGGTTTCCATTGTGGGTCCACATATGCTCCACAAGATCACTGAGGAGCTGTGCGTGCATCTGATGATCTCGAAGATTCCGATGCATCTGCAGAAAGTTCATGAGCTGAGTTGCATCTTGATCTTCCCCAGGTGCTTCGAAATCATTGGTTTGGGCTACACCATCACCCTTATCCTTGACAATCATGTTGTGCAAAATTACACAACATGTCATGAGCTGCCACAAAGTCTCCGATTCTCACATCATTGCAGCGCCACGAACAATTCTCCAACGAGCTTGAAGCACACCAAATGCCCTCTCCACATCCTTCCTAGCCGCTTCCTGCATTGTTGTAAAGTGGCTCTGTTTATTGCCATGCGGTTCGGATATGGTCTTCACAAACGCCGCCCACTGAGGATAGATGCCATCGGCAAGGTAGTATCCCATGTTGTAGTCTCGGCCGTTGACGGTGAAGTTGCATGGCGGTGATTCTCCATTGCAAAGCCTCCTGAAGACCGGAGATCGTTGAAGCACGTTGATGTCGTTGTGAGAACCGAGCATTCCAAAAAAACATGCCAAATCCATAAGTCATATGATGCCACCGCTTCTAGTATGATGGTGGCCTCTTTGGTGTGACCTTGATACATTCCCCGCAAATCTTTGGGGCAGTTCTTCCATTGCCAATGCATGCAGTCAATTGATCCGAGCATTCCTGGAAACCCCTGGCCTCTCCAATAGCCAACAACTTCTCCGTGTCCTGTGCATTTGGTTCTCTGAGATACTCAGGTCCAAACAGCTCCACCACGGCGCGGGCAAACTTGACAGTAGTCTTCAGGCATGTGCTCTCCCCATCCTGACCATCTCACCAACGGCATCTGCAGCAGTACCAAGTGCAAGCATCCTCAGAGCAGCCGTGCATTTCTGCTTGGCACCGAAAGATAGTTGGCCGCAGCAATCCCTTGTGAGCTTGAAGTAGTCATCGTGTGCCTCCACTCCCTCCACAATGTGCAAAAATAATGGTTTCCACATGCAAAAACGGCGACGAAACTATGGATCATTCGGAAATGTTGGGTTCGGAGCAAAGTAGTCCTTCTGCAGTAGCTGAGCTCCGGACACCCTATCCCGATTGATCACTCTTCTCCCTTTGATTGAGCCCTTGAAGTTGAGAATGTGCTCCACTTGCCGGTCCATTTCCTCTTGCATGCTCATGAGTATGATCATGTCCATTTCTTCGTCCGAATCCGACGAATTGAAGAACTCATCTTCAATCATTTGATCAAGCTCCGTCGGTCCATACTCCTCGTCCGACGAGGCATCGGAATCCATTGTTTTCCCTAATAAAATCACAAAAAATCCGGTCAGACAATGTGTTGAACACATGAAGCGCAAGGTGAAGCCAGAAAGTTGCCGGACGTACCGCGGTAGCGTCCGGGCCGGCGACGATGTCCCAGGCGGCGATGAAGGGACAGAGGACTGCCCTGCCGGAGCTGGCGGCGCACAGGCTACGAACGGCTGCGAAGCTGCGAGACGGACGGCGTGGAGGAGGAAGAACAGAGGATAGAGCAAATGGATCCGGCAAGTTCTGGGGGTGGATTTGATGCAATTTGGGATGGGGTCGGGCTGTCGGGTCTAACGTGAAGGGCGTGCCCGTGCGCCCCATATCCGTCCTATATTTAGGCTGGATATGAGGGGTGCCGGTCAGCCCGGACGTTTGAGACCCGTTTGAGGCGCCCGTCTGGGTCGAAATTTTGCGACCGGACAGTGATCGGACGGCCCGCCCGGACGTATGAGCATGTTTGAGGCGCCCGGCTGCAGATGCTCTCATACCCCAGCGAGCCAGCCCCACATGGGCCAGCCTGTCCAAGAGCCAGCCTACGTGCACCGCCGCCGCTTGCACGCTCCACACGCGTCTCAGCCACGATCGGATCTTGCCATCGATCAATCCGAGTCGCCGAACAACTGCTCGTTGCCTATGCCTGCAGCCCTTCTCGTACACGTCACGCCGCCGCCTTACGACCTATCAATCTACAGCCCCACACGCGTGCCGCCGCCGCTTCCGATTCGATGCCCGGCGCTGCCCGGCGCCTCACACGCGATCATTGCTGCTGCTTACTACAGATGTTTCCGATTGCTATTTGAAGATCAAAACACGACCAACTCTGCATCTTTGATCACAACTCGCCGAGGATTTTCACTCCCGTATCGCGATCGCTCTGCAGATTTCTGTCGATGCTTTCTTCCGTCTCTAGATCAACTCTCACCGTCTCTGAACAACCTAGCTTATGATACACTTGTTAGAATAATTTCAAAGCGCACTGTCGATCTATAGAGGACCAAGCAATCACACGAACACGACACCGAGATTTGTTAACGAGGTTCATCGATATGGCTACATTCCCGGGGGCTGACTACGGGCGCTCCTCCCTGTGACACCGTCACAATACTGCACACCGGCCACCCGGGCGTCGGCACACACCGCCGGCTCCCCCTTGCGCGCCTGTGTTATTATGTTGGCATAGGTTGCATCGTGTGTCTACCCCCACTATATATGAGAGACCTAGGATACAAGTGTCCTATTAGGACACGACTCCATATCCTATCTAAACACAATACAACTCATAGTCCAACTATAACTATATTCGACACAACTCCAACATATATATGAGCGCTTGCGTCTGTACTGTGTTAAAAAAAAAAAACCACACCCATAAACTGAAACTAGTTGCGTAAATTTATCAGTATTTTTTAATATTTGCAGATAACCCCGAAAACCTGTGTAACAGAATTAGTGGCGGGAAGAAAGCTAAGCTAACAGACGGGAAGGATAAGCAAGCAGTCCATGGCCACAGGAGTCCGAAGCCATCAGCACATTAGCCATGCAACAACCGCAGCTGCAGCCCCGCCTCCGCGCGCGCGCTTTCCTCCACGCCGCCGTCAAGCTCAAGCCCAGGAGGAACCCGTTCCTCCTGCAGCGTCCCGCCGCGTCCGCCGGTGGCACCGTCGCGGGCGTCCAGCTAACTGTGTCGGACTCCGAGCTGTCGTCCCGGGGCTTCGCGGTGCGGCGCACCGCGGAGGGCCTGGACGTGGCGGCGCTGAACGAGGTGTTCGCGCGCGTGGGGTTCCCTCGGCGGCAGGAGGAGCGGCTCCGGCGCGCGCTGGAGCACAGCGAGGTGGCGTGGCTGGCGTCGGAGGCGACGGGGCGCCCCGTGGCGTTCGCGCGCGCGGCCGGGGACGGGGTGTTCAACGCGGTGGTGTGGGACGTGGTGGTGGAGCCGTCGTGCCAGGGCCTCGGGCTCGGCCGCGCCGTCATGGAGCGCCTGGTGGCGGAGCTCCGGCGCAAGGGCGTCGGCAACATCGTGCTCTACGCCGAGCCCAGGGTGGTCGGGTTCTACCGCCCGCTGGGATTCGCCATGGACCCCGACGGCATCCGGGGCATGGCATACTACCGCAGCAAGCAAAACCAGAAGCAACAGTGATATTTTATACATTACTGCCATCACCATTCATGCATGCATCTGTGGCATTTCTTTCTTGGGTTATTTTGATAAATGCCACTCGAATTCTGGCGATTTCGAGAAACGCCACTGCAATTTTCAAACTTTGAAAAAATGTCATTGACATTTTTTAAAGTCTGCGGTGGTATTTTTCAAAGTTTGCAAAATTTGCAGTGACATTTTTTAAAGTTTGGAAACTGCAGCGGCGTTTCTTGGAATCGCCATAATTCGAGTGGCATTTATCCAATTAAGCCCTCTTTCTTTCTTCTTCGTTGCTCTGCCAGCTGATTGATCGGAGAATGAAGACAGATCGGAAATGTTGAAATTGATAAGGGCATTTCGAACCGATCCCCTGTATATAACGGAAGATCCGGCGGAGTAAATCTTTAGTGGAGTATTTTCACTTCACTAAGATTTCACCGGACCTAACCGATCCCCTATATACAACGGAGTAAATTTTGTTTTTTCTAACTTTACAATTCTAGTATACATTGCAACTACATATTAGCACACATATAGAAACTAAGCATAAATATGAATGTTCAAGCAAATCACGAATATAGTTTACAAACCGAATTCAAAGTTTACAAATCGAATTATTCAAATTTAAACACGTTGAATGGTTTAAATGTAGCAAATAACATGTAATACAACAATTAGGACTCGCTAAGACGTTGCCAGTGATGCTTACTTAGCATGAACTTGTCGGTTCTCAATCTTGCGATGTTCTTCAAGGAATGTCAGGATTCTGTTCGTATCATACTCTGACTCAACTGGAGTCTCGTTGGTGATGTACCGAAAGTTCTCAGGCATATCCCTCTCGTCTTCAATGATCATGTTATGCAATATGATGCAACAAGTCATGATCTGCCATAGAACCTTGGAGCTCCAATACTCGGCAGGGGCCATGAACAATTGCAAAGCGCTTCTGAAGCACACCGAAGGTTCCCTCCACATCTTTCCTAGCCGCTTCTTGACATTGGGCAAAGTGAATATTTTTGTTACCTTTTGGACACGGAATTATTTTAAGAGTCAATTACACCACTGGTGCTAGAACTTGACACAAATAGTCACTTTAGTGCTAGAACTTGTGGTGTACATACAAGTGGTTCAAGAACTTGGCTTGACGGTGCAAATACGGTGTTGTATACGCATGCAACTCCGACTTGGCGTTCCAGCATGGCGAGGAGCCCACTTTCAGTGGCTGAAAGGGTTGGGCTGGGCGTGTGGCCTTTTTATTTTGCGAAAAGTCCCTGATATATTTTTCTCTCACGAAAAAGTACATAAAAGAATGGTCTGCCAGAGGTTTGAACCGGCGACCTGCGGATTGCGTGAACAATTTTAAGGATACGTATCCTTTATATATTTCGACTAAACAATTTTAGTCCAAAAATCAGTGCATGATCGGTCATTCAAACCAGGAACCTCATCAGGGTAAATAAGTGCCCGGGCATTGCACCACAACTGACAAGGCAACTTATTTTGATGTAGAGTACACTTTATGAATATAACACAACGCGATCGTGTGACTAAACTGAATTGCAGTCAGCGCAACCATTTTCAACATTTTAATTTTTTGCATTTTTTAAATTTTGTAAAAATTTTGTAAACTATAATCATGTGTTATAAATAATATACATATAAATAAAATAAACTACATTGAAAATGTTCATATAACATCAAAACATATCCACGTACTAATTTAACAAAAATCCATATAATTAAATTTTATGACTATAACACAAAATGATCGTGTGGCTAAACTGAATTGTAGTCAGTGCGGACAATTGCAACATTTTGGTTTATTGCATTTTAAAATTTTGTAAATTATAATGATGTGTTATACATAATATACATATAACTAAAATAAATTACATTAAAAATGTTCATATAACATCAAAACATATCCCCGTAGTAAATTTAACAACCCATATAATTAACTTATGAATTTAAAAAAACTATGATTTAAAACGTGTTCACATTTTAAGAAAATATTAAATTACTTTTAGAATTTTTTTATATATTTAAATAAATTCGTATATATGTTTTTTTTCCTGATTTTCAATATCATATTCATGTAGTATATAAAAGTGATCATGGTTTAAGAAAATTTTAGGTTGTTTTAAAAATAGTTCATGTGTTTTCTAAAAAAATACATATTTCTAACTAAAATTAAATATAAAATATGTATGAAAAATAAATACGAGCCTAGTGTGCCATCGGATTGCAGATTCTGATTGTGTACTATTTAAATCATATAAACATATTTTATAATTCATAAATATTTTAAATTGTATGAATATGTTTTAAAATAACACATGAATTTTATTTAAAATGACATGAACTTTTTGAATTATGCATAGCGTAATTATACTTTTTAAACAAGAGACGTCTTGTGTTGGGGTGGTATGCCCGGGTATTTAACTTGTTGTATTTTGTTTATGGGATTAAAGTTCTTAATTTATATTGTTCAGCCTAAAGTATATAAAGCTTATATATCTTAATGTGTTGTCAAATCTCACTCGGTGTGCTGGATAGCCAACCGCACGGGTAACCTGTAGGTCGTCAGTTCGAATCTCAGCAGTAGCATTTTCCTTTTATGTACAATTTCTCTGGAGCAACTTTTTCGGGAGAGAAAAAAATATCGAGGGGCTTTTCGCAAAAAGACATACCACGCGCCCTGCCCTCCCCTTCTTCTCACTGACAGCGGGCCTCACGCTGAGCTGGCACACCTAGTCAACATAGCAGGCGTATACAACACCGTATTTGCACCGTCAAGCCAAGTTCTTGAACCACTTATATGTACACCACAAGTTCTAGCACTAAAGTGATCATTTGTGCCAAGTTCTAGCACCTGTGATGTAATTGACTCTTATTTTAACTAATGTGGCCCATGGTGGATAGATGCCATCCGCAAGGTAGTAACCCATCGAGCAGTTGTGCCCACTGACCGAGTAGTTGCAAGCAGGAGCATCTCCTGTAATAAGCCTAGAAAACAGTAGTGATCTCGACAGCACATTCAAGTCATCGTGAGAGTCAGGCAAACCAAAGAATGAATGCCATATCTAAAGATCCTTCGTTGCAACTGCCTCAAGAATGATCGTTGGATCATTGCAGTGGCCTTTTTACTGACGCTTTCACCCTGCAGGATAATTCTTCCATATCCAGTGCATACAGTCAAGTGATCCAAGCATCTTTGGCCATCCTCTTGTTTCACTCTCTGCATCAGCCTCTGGGTGTCCTCCTTGTTGGGTGCTCTCAAGTACTCAGGTCCAAAAACATCGATCACTGCTTTAGTAAACCTTTGAACGACATCCAAGATTGTGTCTTCACCAATGCGGACATAATCGTCAATGGCATCGGCCGAACACCCATATGCCAAGACTCAAACAGCCGCAATGCACTTCATCAGTGGGCTTGCACTTATCTCTCCACTTGCATTTCTCCGGAGTTTGAACCAGTCATCATACCTCTCAACGGCTTTTGCAATGGTCAGAAAAAGACTTATGTGCATCCGAAAGCGTCGGCGAAAGTACTTCTCCGGATAGGTTGGCTTTGGATCAAAGTAGTCTCTCATGATCTTGGCATGGACCTCCGCTCTATCACGGTTGATGTGTATGCGGCCAAACTACGATCCTCTCCTAGGCCGCTGAACATCATCATTGAAAATCATGCCTAAAACGATTTCAAAGTTATTGTCGTCTTCTTCCTCTTCAGATGATGAGGAGTCCTCGAAGACTATCTCCCTCAACCTCTTCATCTAACAGCTTGGTTCAATCCAAACGGCTCGGTTAAAATAAACGAATGAAAAAACTCACCTGGGCAAACCGTCGAACACTTGCAGTGCGGTGGTGGTGCACCGGTCGGCCGGTATTGTTTAGACCAAACCAGCGGGCGGTGACGCGTGCAAATGACCTGCAACGGTGTGCAAGCAAGGTCAGATGCGGCGGCCGACAGAACATGAAGAAAATTCGAAGCAATCCGACGAAATCGGCTATCGCGACGGCGGCGGCGTTTCACCTTGATTCCTGCGACGACGACGGGGGCCAAACGGGCTCGGCGTCGGGTAGAAGGGCGGCGAGGGCCAAGAAAGACAACGAGATAGCGGTGGGGCCGGCGAGCGGTCGCCAGCGAGAGGCAGTGGCGGGGGGGGGGGGGGGGGGCGAGGTGGGGGAGGCAGTGGCTTTTACACCGAGCCGTAGCGGCCGAGTATATTTAGGGGAGGGAGAGGCGCCGGAGGATAATTTTTCCTCCACTAACTCTTTTTGGGATCGGTTAGGTGCGCGTCAGAGGAGTAAAATCGACTTTTTACTCTTCTAACGCCGGATCCCGGATCGGTTAGAAATGCCCTGACACTGCTGCATAGTGCACGAGGATATGTGATGGAAACTTCAGACTGACCATCTGAATTTCTTTCTTCCTTGTTTGCTTCGCACTGGAAATCGGAAATGTTCAAATTGATCAATACACTTACATAGTTACACTCTGTTAGGAATAAGCCACGCATGAGTATGTGCTCGTGTGTGTGATCTGTGTGCATGGGTGTGACCGTGTGCATGCAAGATTCTGTTAGTGCATGCCCTGATTAGTTAGCTAGTTTGTTGGCTTGGCCGGGTCGCCGGACGAGCGCGTATGGGCGCGTACGTTTCGGTGAGAGAGCTAGCTAGCTAGGTAGGCGATCCGTTGGGATCGACCGTGGCGTGCGCGTCGTGGGCGCGCACGGCCGGGCATGCGGATCCTGCGGGCTGGGTGGGCTGTGCGTCTCCTTCCTTCTTTCTTGTTCGAGCGAGTGAGAGAGAGAGAGCAGCCAGGCTTGGCGCCAACACACTCCACAGTGATCGACGAACAATTGATTGACGAACACCTTACACCAGAGAACAGGAGTATATGGCGCAATTCACTCATGAGAATGCCAAATCAAAGTAAAGTAGAGAAAGCACAATCAAGACCAGAATGGATTCGGAAGCATCGAGCGACCTCGGTCGGTGATGGCACGTAGGTAGCCTAGCGTTGTCTGCGGATCGCGCAGGCGGAGAGGAGGACGAGGAGGATGAAGACGAGGACGGCGAGGAAGGAGGCGACGACGGCGCCGCTGGTGCGCTGGCAGAAGCCGTGGAACTGCATGCAGATGGGCACCTGTTGGCGCGCCGGCTCCCTTCGTGCGCCACGTACACGATGGCCGCCGCCGCAGACGCAGCCGCCGTCACCAGCACCAACATCACCGTGTCGCAGACCAGCAGCATCAGCCTGACGCCGGTCGCCTTCGGCCGGATGATCCCAACGATGGAGAAGGGGAGCGACAGCACCAGGTACCCCGCGGCGACGGCGTTGGCGACCATGAAGAAGGTGAAGGCCGGGAAGTCGTCGAACCTGGCACGGAACTGGAAGAACTCGGTGAAGACGGAGAGCGTCTCGTCGGAGGTGCCCGTGGAGATGGCGGCCGCGAGCGTGGGCCCGAAGGCCGCCACCCTGAGCAGCTGCAGCAGGTCCACGAAGGCCATGCAGCGACGGAAGCCCTCGGCGCCGCTGCGCAGGATGAACGGCACGCCGCCGCGGGACTTGCGCTGCTGCTGCTGCTGCACCGGCGCGGCTGCGGCTCCTGGCGGTGGCGCGGCCGTAACCGGGGCCTTGCCGGTGGTGTCGTCCATGTGGATGACAGTGGCCTCGTTGGTGCTGCTCATGCTGGCTAGGAGGCTAGCTGCTCTGCTCAGCTGCTAGGTGCTTCCTGCTTGTTTGGGAGATTGGGATGAGATGAAGATTGCTTGTTGCGTAGAGACCGTGCCGCAGTGCAGCGTATATGCACACAGGCAGCATGCAGATCAGGTGCAGAGGTAATGGAATAGTTGGAGGAATGATTGATTCAAGAGCTTGATGGTGAAGAAGTTGAGGGATGTAGTTAGTGTGGTTGGGTTTGCAGGAGTGGTTGCTTATTAGTTTGCTGGAATTTGCTTTTCTAACTGCTCTGCATTTCACCGATACTGGAATAGGAGTACAGGACACGACCGGGAGCAATTCAACTGAAAAACGAAGCGTATATATATCCTCACACATATTTTAGCCAAAAAAAGAGGCAAAAATTCAAATCTTCAAACAAGGGGTGGCTGGCATCGCAAGGATGTACTCCCTCAGTTTCTTTCTGCATATAAAATTTATCTCAAGTCAAATTATAAAACTTGACTAACTTTATAAGAAAAAAATATCAACATTCACAATACGAACTCCATAAAAAATAATTTTAGCTGCATCATGAAATTAATTTTCATACTATATAACTTTAGCATTGTAAATATTGATATATTTTAAATATAAATTTGGTCAAAGTTTGCATAGTTTAACTTCAAACAAATCTTATGCGGAGTACAAATAAATGGAGGGAGTACTACAACTGAGTAAACTAAGAGCGTGTTCAGATCCCCTTCTCAAAAAATCCAACCATAACATGCATAAAAGTATCTACAGATCTAGATATAATTTTTATTATTTCTGATATTTGTTGTACTGCCATGATTAAAGATGAATAGATCGGAAGTTTTCTGAAAAAAAACATGTACAAAAGTATTTATTTTCTCGAGAAGACGCAAGAGCCTTGCGCTTCAGTTCATTGAAAAGAAAGAACAAGTTCCAAGCCTGGGAGATGGCCTAGTACTAGTCCAAAGGCCGAAGCCTGGCTTCCGCTCTAATCCTGGCGAGCAGGGAAGGGACGGCCTGGCATGCTCCAAGGCAAGGTTTACGATTTCGAAGTGACAAAATTTCCACTCACCCTCGAAATGGTCAAAATTTCCAAAATTGTTTCGAACAAATCAACGAATTTTTTGTTTGAATTCGAATAATTTTAACAGCTAAATAAAATGAGATGCAGCACACCACTGGAGCTTAGTGCCCCCCCCCCCCCCCCCCTAAGTTTTGCACATTTGTGAAGAAATTTTATCGAACATAGATTAGAGATACTACTGTATTTTGCCCCGTACAAAATTCAGATTTGGTGCTTTGGCCCCCCCAGCCAGCTTTGTCAAGCTCCGCCACTGCAGCAGACCGTTCAACATGGTTTGTGCGTTTGTTAGCAAGCAGATGGCCTAGACCTACAGATCGGAAGAAAACTGTTCTACCGCTGCGCTATTAACACGAACGTTAATTCTAATTGATCCATACCCTTTTTTACATAGAAATGCAAACCATTCGAATTTTTTTGAACGGAAGTTAAAAATTTCGCACACCCTCGAAATTGTCGAAATTTTAAACCATGCTCCAGGGTTCCCTCGCTGCAAGTGGGACGTCCCGCATGCTGCCTCATGTACTGATGTACCCACATAACTTAAGTGGGATTAAGTGGGCTGCCGCATGCCCACATAATCCTACTAGCTTCTGGACAAATAGCCTATGATAATACAGAATTTGTACGCCCATAGCTTATGGCAATACAGAGTTTGAGTAGTACAGAATGTACCCACATATACCACAAAGGCACAAACCACATACTGTACTTCATTGCAAGCTATGACAATATAGATTTTGAGCGGTACATCAATTGCAGTGCACAGACTAGAAGCTACAGCCTAGATGAACTTTTTTCATTTCTTGAAGTCTTCTAAACATCAACCTGGCATACTGAACTTCGAGTAGAAGTGCAGATTTCCTGCCAAGATTGAACAGTCAAAAGATCCATCATTCCATGTGCATCAACATTCATGATTAACTTAACCAAGCAAGTAGCAGTGCTGCGCTGAAATCCCTAAACATCAGTTCAACAAACATCGTACATTGTCAGTACTAATATGCAACATGTAGTAATAAGAAGGCCAATTACCAAGTTAGCAATTATCAGTTTACCAGTTTAACAAGCAATGTACTAGTCAGTTAAAGATCTTAGTTGTAAACTTGCTTTGTGTTATCCAATGCTTCAATTTGTTCCAATGGAAGTGTCTGCTTTGGTTACAGCTCATCATATTGTACAAACGAACTCTGAAATCCTTCAATTATGGGACAGAATTCAGTGCATTATGCAAGTCAGTTATAACGAGTGAATCAGGATTCAGGGAGTGTCCCAGCTTCAAGGTAGCATTTCTAGTTAAATTGGCGCTCAAAAGTACATAGTGACCTGTACGCCCCGGCAAATTGCTTCGCCACCAGCTGCTCAGCTAGCACAAGGGATGCCATCGTGAATAATTTTTGGCAAGGTTCACTAATTCATTTGGTTGAACAAGAAAAAAAATCGAATGTCTGAATTCAGTTATACAGTTAAAATGAAATTCTGAGGCCGGGGAGGAGGAAGAGATGGAAGATGGGAGAGCCGGGGCGACGATCTTGAAGGCTAGCGCACAGACGCCGGGGAGCAGGGGACGGAGTGGGTGAGGGGGCGGCGGCGGCGCCTCGCCCTCGGCCACCACGCGTCATGCTATTTTTGTGGGCTTGGATGTGGACACCGGCGGACAGCCCACACCCACTTGCAGCCTGAGCTGCTTCCACACCATCCAGGATGTAAGCAGAGCACAAAAATATTCAGATCTACAGACGTTACTGCTTCCAAAACATCCATCCCAGTATAGCTGACAATTTGGTTAACACCCAAGCAGAGTAAGCAAAAGGAGATAAAAGAAAACATACTCTGTTCAGTGTTCACATCTTTTCCAGAAATGGAAGTACTATACATAAGTAATAATTTCGATGAACCAGTGCACCGAGCAACTCTTAACTAGCGCCACAACATACCCAAAGAAGCACAAACGACATTTCATACTGTACACACAGACCCTGTTTTGTACAAACATTTCATATCGACTTGTATGAGCAAAAACAATCTACTGAGAACTCAGCTGCGAATCTGTTTACCAAAACATAAGGCTTTCGCTCTGGAAGCTGAGCCGAACTTGGAACATCATGTATGGTGTCGAACTAGTGTTCTACGATCTGCACGATGGAAGGGACAGGCCTCCGCAGAAAGCAGCAATGATCAGGTAAAGTAGCAGCACAATGACCGCCGTCAACACCGCTCTGCAACAAACGCAGAACAAGAAACATCTCAGGAGCTGCCAAGCAAGTTAAACCGATACGTAGAAGTGCATAAAAATGAAATTATGATGTTATATAGGCAGCCACTGGTTAGCTGCACTTGCCAATAGCCACTAATTACAAAATTTCCAAGTCAGAACAGGGCTTTCAGTGATTTCAGTCATGACACACCACACTAACTTAAGCCATTAAACTAGAGAGTTAGGGGATGTTTGGATGAGGGGTATTTTTTTACAGAGCTCTATAATTTACTTCAAATTACGAAAGCTCCTCTAAAATTACCCCTTACCCGAATAGTGTAATTTACTCTTATCTGTATAATTTAGCCATATTTTCTTTAAGCAAAGCACATATCTCATTTCTCATAAAACTAACAGTTGCTTTTGTTCAGAAATGACAGTTTCCAGCCAGACTGAATCTGGGGACATGGAAAACTATAACTGGCTGGAATCTGGTCATGTAGATACCAGATCTGGAGGTGCTTTGTGGTATCAATAGGGACTTGCACACTGTAAAAAACCATTGTAGAAAAACTCTCAATGGCCATGCTACTGATCCATAATTGGCGTCTAGTGTCCTTGAAAGTTAACAAGAAGGAAAAGAAAGTAAATTACTGAAGATGGAGATGTGTAGCACTTACAGAAGCTTGACATTCTTCATCCAAAGAGCTCTCCGAAGCCTCTTGGATTGCTTGTGGAAGTGAAAACCGCTGTCCTGCATCGTGGAGGTCTTGTCTACAAGAAGCGAGATGCGGTCGCCTCTGTCCAGAATCTTCTCTATGTTGTCAACCATGACGGTGTGTATCTGCAGGTTTTGGCAAGCATAAGCACTGTAAGCTCAGCACTGCTAACTAAGAACATACAACAGAAATGCCCCAAATGCAAACATTCCATGGTACTCGCCTCACTGACTTCGCCCCGGAGGCGGTTGAGCGTGTCGGCGCTGGGGTTACTGGAGAAGAACTCCATTTGCTGGTGGAGCACCCTGGCGAACTCGTCGTTCATGGCATAGGCCAGCGCGGAATGGGCGACCCTGCCGTAGTTCTTCATGAACCTCATCTGGATGTCCTCGAGATAAATGAAGGGAACTCTCCCTGCATCATGAACAAATGGCATCCTAAAGTGTTAACAACGAGCAGGATGATCTATAATTGGTTGCTTCAGTACACAAAACTGAATGAACTATCCGCGATGAACCGAGTATGCAGTTCTATCCCAAAAATCTGAGATCATGTCATGTTTGGGAGCAAAATCTCCCCACACAGAGGAGAAAACTAATGTAACTAGAGCTCGATCGGCTAAGTAGAGAACTGGAGACTGAAGTCGGAGGAGGGGGTTAGCAGTACTGACGTCCGAAGGTGTCGTTGGCCATGCAGAGGAAGGTGAGGCCGTCGGCGGGGGAGCGGAGGACGTGGAAGATGTAGCGGTCCTGCGCGAAGCAGAGGCGCGCCTCGGCCTCGGAGGGGAGCTTCTCGAGGATGCGGCGGGCGACGGCGCCGGCGTTGCCCGAGACGGCGGCGAACTCGGCCAGCACGACCGTGCCCCGCGCCACGAGCGCGTACACGATCGCCATCCTCCTCCTCGGTCCCGAGGGGCGGGGGTGGGAATCGAAATTGGAACTGGAGTCGGGAAGCGGAGGCGGCCTGAGCTGATCTGATCTGGCCTTGGGTCCAGGAAGACGGAGGGAGGGAGGAGTCTAGGATAACTGATTGGGAGGAGAGGTGCGATGGATGTGGGGGTTTCGAGCGGTGCCGTGCCGTACTGCCGTCGACTACCGTTTTTCTATTCTACATTCACGGTTTTCTCGCCCGATTTTCTTTCTTTTTCCTCCCTTGCTCTCTCACGACTTGCTTTGTACTTTCATGCCGATGACGTGCTGTCTGTTTGCTTGTTAGCCCATGTAAAATGTAAGGTGTTGGTGAAAATAAATTGGTTTTTTCTTAAGCATTTATGCTTTTTTTGATAGTACAGATGTTTACTTAGGTACCTTTGATGATATAGAAATAGGCACCGTGGTTAAGCAAAACCCGATTTATTTTTACAAGCCCCTTACATTGTACTCCTTCCATCCTAAAATAACTTTGTACAAAATCAGCGAAAATATAATCTTAGTCGAGGTTTTTTCTTCGATTAAACAGTCGAGAGTAGAATACACATTGTTCAACTATGGCCATGGAAGCACCGTAAATCGGAGTAAGCAGACCTCATCAAAATTTGCTACGGTTATGAGGCAAGCAGCCGTCGACGACGTGTCATGTGGGTAGTGACACCATGACAGTAGCAAGGCGAGGGAAGAATATTTTGCCGAAGTGGTTAGGGTTGTGACACAGAGTCAAACGAGGGTATAGATTGCGTCACTAGAAATGCTAAACACCAAAGAAGGATGAAGATCACTCTCCTTATAGGCTTCCTCATAATTTTCAAGATCTAAGCTTAACAATAACTTAAAAAATGAGGGATTTTTTAAAGTGAAACATGGGGACTAAATTAGTAAAACATGAATCATATCAAACAAAGGTCGTGGCAAAATGATACAAATTTCTGCATAACAGAAATCACAAATTATTGATCTAGTTGCTGGTCAAGTTTACATCTTGAAATGCAGAAGTAATTTGTGTAAATCTGTGAACTGTTAGTCTAAGTAAAAAAAGGACAAAACAACTTAGATATAGAAGAAGCAAAAAAAAAAAAGTACTCCCTTTGATCCATATTAATTGTGGCTCAAACGGATGCATCTAGACGTAGTATTTACTTATTTATGTAATTTAAAATCATGGAACGGTGGCGCTGGTATTTATAAGAACGTACTACTATTTAGGAAACACAACACATAGTTTGGAGTACATTTTGGATGTTGTCCATTACTGGAACAAGAGAAAATAGAAAGATACCCCAACTGATCACAACATACCAGAAAACCCACTGTATGCCACCAACCGTTTCATGGCTTATGGGGCCAACAAAGTAGCACATGATCTGTTCCGAATAGAGCCTTCTCACAAATATACAAAGCTCACACTGTACCCAAGATTGAATCATTACAGGAGAATTCAGAAATCTTCTCTCAACTACACTCCTAATAATACCAATCGTACATGACCCAAATCACAGTGCCCAGCTGAGCTGAGAGCCAAGACAAGAGCAAAAAGACCAAACAACACTTGCTCTACAAACCCTACAATCTATCACCAACACTAACATGGCCTGATGGGTGATCATGATGATGATGTTTGACAGAACAGATGGCCACCTTTTCTTCCTTTTATGTGGCAGGGTGACCTGGATGAACAGTCTCGCCTCATCTCCCCTTGTTAACTCCATGTAGGATAAACATTTTTTCACCGCCGGTATCTCCTCTGTCTTGCCCTCTCTCCAGTCTATTCTATCTATGCATGTTTTCCATATATACACCACAAATTATATATGTATCACAAGGCTAACTGACAGTCTCCATGCGCCTAAGCCAGATTAACAACTGCTGTTGTCTCCAACAAATTATGTCCAAATGAGAGCACCTGAACAAAAACATGTAAGATTCTCACTAGAATAATGGTGACGACACTTCAATATCCAAATGATGCTACGATTTTCAAATTTTCTTCTTCAAGTACTTGTGGCAAATGTTGTTTGGCAGTTTATAGTAACCAGGTTACCAGGCTATGAACACGGCCTTATGTTTCAAAAGAGAGGAGGGATTATATACCTGATGTTCAGCTATCCATCTTCAATGCCCCTTACTCCTTGTCTCCACAGCCGAACCATCCTTGAGTGCTTCTCGAGCTTCGTTTTCTTTTCCTAATGAAAATAGGGCCGCAGCCTGAAGATAAAATGCAGTTGGCCATGTAGGAAATATCGCCAGAGCCTGCACTGCATCATCCAGAGCTTGTTGTGGCATGTCATTCATGAGATATGACAAGCAACGCCTCGCATAAATTGTTGGTGAAACCATGGTACCAACATCAATGAACTGCATGACAATTAAGAAAGATAATAAAAAATGAACTCCAGGAACAGAGATTTGTGATCAAATACAACCAGCTTAAAGCTACATTTTTCCAAAAGAAAGATATATGGCCAAGCAACTTAGTCATGGTTGTTGCAAAAGATGGAGCACACCAAATTCAAGCCGTATTATAAAAATCATACATGGTGTCATGGATTAAGTATGACCCAATGATAACAAATGACAACTTAAGAGAAACCAAATAGGCAAATGAGGGGCAACCTGAGAGTAGCAATCAATGGCCATGCTAAAATCCTTTTGTCGAAATGCAGTGTCGCCCTTCTTCTTTGAGTCAATTGTAGCTTGCATTTGATTAGTCCACATCTGAAATGAGAGCTGCAACCGAGAAGAAACAAGTTAGGTGAAATGCTCCTAACAGAAATATTAAAAATCCACTAAACCCTAATACATTGTTATTCATTTATTTAACACCCAAATAAATTTTCTTTTCTTTAGTAAAAAATATAAAGCATGCACATGGAGTTTTACCTTTAAGTACACATCAAGTAGACAGTGAATCAAAGGGGAAAAAAAAACTTGCCTCATTTGCTGTTCCTTCATCATCTTTATAGCCAGCTGTTTCTAGATGTTCATGTATTGCAGTAAGATCCTTTCTGGAGCAAGCTTCAGCAAGAGGTGAAAGATGAATTGATTGAAGAGTAAATGCACCACCACGGGGCTTATCCATCAGATCGTAAGATTGGGACTGCAAAACGTATCAATAGTATCACAACCTTGAGTTCAAAACATTTAAGTAGACAAATCAAGGAACAGGGGCATGCTTTTATTCTATACTGGAGATACATGACAAGATATATATTCACCTCAACATCCTTCTGAAGAGAAGCCAGTGCAAGAACCAAAGATCTTACATTAGGCCGCTCTCGTGGTTCATAATGCAGGCACCTTGAAGCTAAACGCATCAGATCTGTTCCTTCCTCGTTCGAAAATTGGCCCTCTAAACAGGAGTCTATGAGCATACTGAAGTTTCGATCACGAATCAGGTCAAGAGCCTGGACATATGGGCAGTAAATCAGTTTCGTTACAACAAAACATTATTCTGATTGTTCTTCTTAAGTTTTACCCAGTTATTAAATATTTCCCACTCCATCCTACTGTCGCTTTTCTAGATTATATACAAGTTGAGGCGTGTATAGATGCAGTAAAGTTCAAAGTAAAATACTGGTTTGTTCATTTATCCCACATAGATCCATCATTAAAGCACCCTTCAACATGCTTTAAAGTTTAAACTATGTCAAAGATGATGGTCATGACAGAACTACGACGAAAATGATCAGAGCAACATAGATATACTGATAAAGAAATCAAGGCAAGAAAATTTACATGGCTAGGAGGAATATGCTTCCCACTAAGAACATCCAACAACAATGTGCCAAAGCTGTATATGACACTTTCCGGAGTTATTCTTCCTGCAGGTAAAACTGAAGCATTAGAGCCAAACCATAGCTTTAAAAGCTCAATGACTAAAATGGATCGTCACATGTGCACTAGACCAAGGCAATACAAATTAGAAAAACGAAAACTCCATTTATTGCAACTAAAAAATTAAATTCATAATGCCTCCTGCTATATGCATCTTCGTAAATCATCGACCCGTTTCATCACCATGGTGCTCCCCATGATGTCTGTGGTCATGATGGACGTTCCTGAACAGCATAGTTTGCTGGCCGAGGCGACGGGAAGACGCGGTGTATGTCCGCTGACCACGTCGTTGTATTCCTCAACCCAGATCCCCAGGAATGCGACATCATTCTGTGCCTCCTGATGTTCTTTGGCGTGGCTACAGGTCTGCACATGAAAATCTGACGAGATAGCGGTCATCACGCAGCACCTGACCTGTCCGATCCAAGAATTTCCCATCAGGTATCTTGGAGTCCCCCTCTTGATCTGGAGAGCCGGGAGGACTACTAGCCTCTTCTGGATAAGATCGACAGCAAGTTTGCCGGTTGATGGACTGGCATGCTGATCAAAAAAGGGGGCTTAGCCGTGCTGCAGTTCGTGATGTCTGCTGCTTCCATCCAGACTATGTTTGCTGCTGAGATGCCAAATTGGCTTAGGGAAGCCATCGACAAGAAGCAGTGAAACTTCTTCTGGTGTGTTCACCGGGATTACAATGGCGGCAATTGCACGGTCGCTTGGCACGAGGTTTGCCGTCCGGTCGAGCTTGGCGGCCTCAGTATCAAAGACACCAGGAAGATGGGATGGGCGCTGCGCACTCATAGGCCATGTCTGCAGAGGTCCGACACCTCCAAACCTTTGGGCAAAATTCCTACTCAAGGTCAGCCACCACATCTGTGGTTTAGCGCACGCTGCTTCCAAGGTGGTCGTCAGCGAAAGCAATCGAGCACTATTCTGGACAGACCACTGGATCGAGGGGCAATCTATCAAGGAGCTGGCCCCTATGGTCTTGGCAGTGGTTGGGACTTGTGTGGTCAAGGGGCGAAGGGTATGTGCAGTTTGCGCCTGGCAGTGCTGGGTGGCAGACATCTCAGGGGCGCTCAACATGCAAGGAATTCTTGAATTCCTCCACTTGGCTGAGATTGTCGACACCATGGTTCTGCCCCCCTCAGAATACCAGTTCATCTGGCGCTTCTGGACATCTGGGCAGTACACGGTGAAGTCCGTACACACCGAGTTGTCCGCCGATTTGGTCGAATCACCTCTATGGCATTCAATCTGGTGAGGCTGGGCACCTGAGCACCTCTCAAGTGCAAACATTGTGCCAGGCTCGCCACTAAGAAGGGGTGCTGGACTTCAGATCGCTTGGAGCGTCGCGGCCTGCAGCACCAGGATGCTTGCCCTTTTTGTGACCAGGAAGACGAAACCATCTCTCATCTCTCTCGGGCTGTGCGTTCGCCAGGCAAGTCCGGTTTGAGGAGCTTCGTGTCTTCGATCTTCAGGCCATTGCACCTCAACCTGATGACAACTTCAACACCTGGTTAGAGAATGTGACAACCCGGGCTGGACCTGACAAGATGAAAGGAGCGCGTTCGCTGATCATCCTAAATTCCTAACAATGTGGTGGCTCTAGAACGTGTGCAAGGACTGCATGTTTCAAGGTGCTTCGCCAGATTGCCCCGAGACTGCGTCTGCATGCTCGGCCTTCGGACGTAGCTTAGGCTCCTGTCCCTGTACAGTTTCTGTTTTTGTTTTAGCTTTTCTTTTCAGTAGTCTAGGTAGTTTTTTCTTAGCTTTCTCTTTGCTTCTTTCTGTTTTCTCCGGTTGAACGGTTTGCTTCAATTCGAGGCTCTTCTTCTTAACACAAAAAGACACGCAGTCTTGTGCATGTTTGATAAAAGAATGTTCAAAGAGCAAACTGGTATTGTATTTATTGAAAACATGCATCAATCCCGAGACCAAAAGAAAGGCTATTGCAATATTAGAATTTATCTCCTCCCTTCTATGTAACTGCAGAAGGCTATAGTTTGCTATGCAAATACTCCCTCCGTCCCACAATATAAGACGTTTTTGCAAGCTACATAGTTTGCAAAAACGTCTTATATTGTGGGACGGAGGGAGTACATCACAATATCACATACCGGTGTAAGCTAATTTCATACATTCATCAGATATATGAGCCACCTTCAGTGAATAAACTAATTGAGTTGCAAAAACACCAAGTTTCTGATAATCCTGACAGCATTTTTAATGGTACTGTAATAAAAATGCCAGACGTAACTAGTGGCTAGTGATATCTCCATAGCAACAAAAGCCTAACACAAGGCTCTTCCTCTAAACAATCGCACTAAAGGTACCCATTTTAAGCTATTTTTAGCACATTCCGGGAATTAAGGACTCACCAGTCCTCATATATTCAGGAGGAGTGAATGCCAAATTGGTGCTGTAACTTTTGCCATCCCGACTGTTCTTCATTAGGCCGAAACATGAAAGCCTAGGGTTGCAGTCCTGCAGGGTGTCAACTGTTTACTATCTAGAAAGTTGCAAGCATACTGACATTGGCAGGGTGATGTCTACATTT
Organism: Elymus sibiricus; assembly: GCA_039707655.1. NCBI lineage: Eukaryota > Viridiplantae > Streptophyta > Magnoliopsida > Poales > Poaceae > Elymus > Elymus sibiricus. Next base: position 316,339,803 of record CM077676.1, read on the forward strand.
AAATAACAGTACACATGATACTCACATCATCAAACAGAACTCTATAGGCATTAAGATCATGATAGAGAGCCCGCTCCTTGCTTATGCAGTAGTCTAAAGCCTCGGCAAGATACAGAACAACCCGTAATCTCATGGGCCATACCATTGCCTGTGACTCCCCTGCGAAATGGCAAATGTGATGTGAAATAAGAATCACATTTTGATCAACATAAAAGGAATAACTGAGCAAGGCATAAGTAGCACTGTATAACAGTCGTTATACTGTAAATGTGATAGGATTTACAGTGGTAAAATGCTTCTTTTTATGGGTGTATTGTTAGCATGAGAAAGATTTCAGAAATACACGAAATAACAATCAACATGGTCTCTTTTATTTGCTGCAATCAAGATTCCAATTTATTATGCACATGTTCACTTAAGTACATTTTCAGCACAGGACTATGTGGAAACTGCTAAATACTCTTCATGCAAACTATCCATAAAAAATCATAATTGCAGCCTCCTACAGAAACATTGTCAACCACGGCTTTGGTGGAACTAAAAGGGGAAATAGATGAAATTAACAAGCTTTCTTCATGAAGACATGGTTACAACATCAAGAGATCAACTCACAATGGAACAGATGCTTCGCCAGTGTGTCATTGGGCATGTACTCAGCAACAAGCAATCTTTCATCGGCTTCACAGCAACAACCAAGCAAATTTACGATTCTTTTGTTCCGGAGCTGGCCAACAGACTTAGCTTCTTCCTGAAAGCATAGAACCATTTCCCAGGGTCACTCCCCGGTTCTGAATGTTGCACTGTGCCAGTTGCAAAATTTGAAGAAAGATTCTAGTCCAGACAAAACGACACAATTTGCATTATTGTGAACTCCCTTTTGGGTTGAAGCTAGCAGATGCAGAGTAAGAGAAATTCCGTAGCTAAATGTAGCAGCTGGTGCATGTAAAATATTTTGGCAGCAAAAAATAAATACAGGTGATAAATGCCTCTATTTTCATCTAAAAGCTGTATTTATATCCAAGAAAAGCAACACGTGCCGTTCGAAAACCACCAAAATGCGTGTGGATGACTCTATTTTCAGGATGGACGAGAAAACTAGCGAAACAATTAAAAGTGGAGTCTTGTGGATACTCAAGGGATTCCCACCATGAACTGGCGCGGGTCGGGCCAGGCAGAGCGGCTGAAGCGCTTGACGGCGATCCGGCGCTGCGCGTCGAGCTTGCCCTTGTAGACGACGTTAGGCGCCTTGTCGCCGCTTTCGGAGATGATGTTCTCGGCGGCGAAGCCCGAGGTGGCGAGGCGCAGCTGCTGGAAGGTGAACTCCTGGAATGGCGGGAGGTCGTACCAGTCCCCCGCCGCCCCCTCCCCATCTGAAATTTCCTCAATCAGCACACAGGCAAGAAGGATGCTCAAGATCAAAATCGAAACCGATCGGGGACGCACCAGCGGCGTCGGGCTTGAGCTTGAGGTCGTCCACCCCATTGCGATCGGACTCGCGGCAGCAGCAGCAGCACAGCAGCCTCCACGGCGGGGCCCCCATTTCCAAGAAACCGAAGCGGGGGCGGGGAGATGGTCTTCGCGGATCTGGGGAAGCGAACTGCGCGAGGGGATGACGGAGTGGGGGGCAGGTAAGGTGGGTTGACGACGAAGCGGCGGGCGCGGGTAGTGGGGCGGGGTAGGCGGGCACCGGCACGCGCGGACTTGTTCTTCTTCAACCTCCTTTTTCGGTTGATTCGGCTCGAGATTTTCGCTTTCCCGCACGCCTAACGAGACTTTTGAGTTGGAGCTGGCGAGGATGAACTCCTCCTCATTTTTGTTTTGCTCGCGGGATCCACGCGGAGAGGACCCAGGACGGCATCGCCATGGCGTAGCGACGGGAGCACCTTTGTGACGGCAGTGGGGGCGGACTTTGACAGCGGTAGTTCCAGATATTTACTTATTATTACTCTCCGTTCACAAACACAAGATGTTTTTTTATAAAATATAAGATGTTTTAGATATTTTAATATAGACTATATATGAACTAAAATGAATGAACAAACACGTTAAAACACATCTATATATTCAGAAAAATGTTAAAAATCTTATATTTGTGAATGGAGCAAGTACTAGAGAGAATATTTAGTTCCCATTAGAACTGCGACAATAGAAAAGTCTTCAAAATCATTATGCTACCTAAGAGCATCTACAACCACAATTTTCTAATTTAACTCGTATGTTCACGAGACGCGTCCGCGAACACCATGGGTCACCCCTCATTTACCTGCGTTCAAAGTCATCCTCCTCATATGCAAATCTTCAAACCCATACAATATCATCCAACGTAAATCAAACGAAGTACTTCATAGTTCATAAAGAAGGCGTTTGGTAGGTTTCATCATTTTGGGGTATTTGCATCACAGGTCAACATTCTTGCGCGCATTTTCTTCGATTTCACCGTCATCCTCCATAGGAATCACTTCTCTCGGTCCTACCAACAATAATAATGACAACTCGTCGTCTACAGTTTCATGATCTACTCGAGAAAATTGTGAAGGAGAGATATACCTTTCGAAGTCGCAGCATCTGCTTGCTCCCGGTCCTTGACCGCTGTTTGATCGGGGTCTTGGTTGTTCGTCGAGGTAGCGACATTGACACGTCCAACACCGTCGTCTTGATCACTGACAAATTGACAACTTTTCTGGGCTTACTGGCAACATTCTTGGATGCTAGTTTCGCGATCTTGGGATTCTTAGCTGTTGGCTCGGACGAACCTGCTCGGCCACGTTTCTGACCCGAGTAACAGGAGTCTACCCACTCGCATCATGACCTTGCTTGCTCCGACCTTCCCGCCGTATGTAATTCGTGGGCGAGGACTCTACTTCCTCCTCCTCGGACTCATCGTCTCCACCATCACTATCATCATTACGCCAGACTCTAGGTCACTTCGGAGTTGATGACTGTCACTGTTGTCAGAACTTTCATCAGTTGGATCACGGTCGACATTCGAAACTAGAGAAACTAGTCCTCGAAGAGACTATGAAGACAATCGGGCAGCAAAGTCAGAATGAATAGTTTCAGTCGGACAGAACCATCAAATGCTGAAATTAAATAAGGGCAGGTGCGGAGTCATACGGCTTAACTTGCCCACTTGCTCAGACGTCATCACGTTCTACAGTAATACGCTTCATTCGGCCTTCGATTTCATCTACGGTGATGGCCTTCTTATTTACCCTGGTCGGGTCATTCAGACCATCGCACATATACATGGGTCCCTCTGTCTCCTGGAGGGGCTGGATGCGACGACTTATGAAGACTTCCAGCGGGTCAACCCCTTCCAGGCCAACTCTTTTTCTTCCGACCAAGGGTATTCGGGCTAGGAGGCGTGACCCTCTCGGTTGTATAAATGGGAAGGCCGACTAAGGACTCGGCGGCTAGGATATCTTTGCAATAAAACCAGGTTTGCCATGACTTGACCGTCTACGGAAATCTTATTGTGGTAAAAGTACCAGCACTCTTGACTTGAACACCTAAACCGCCGCATAACTGGACATTTGTGCACTACTACAGGAATGCCTAGCAGTGGCGGATGGGAAAAGCCCAGCAGTGACGGGCCAGGTTCCCAGGGACGCCCGCCACTAACCTCCCGCCACTACTATAATGGCATCAGTGGCGGGCGGGCGCCCGCCACTGGCAGTGTCTCTGCAATGGCGGGCGCGCCTTGCTGCCCGCCACTTTATTATGTTGTTAGTTGTGGCAGGCCTTGTAGGGCACCCGCCACAACTACTTCTTCAGCCGCCAAACAGCAGATACACATTACGCAGCAGATACACATTACATAAGCAATCATACACATTACATTTAACATAATAATAATCTAAATTCAATACAAATAGATGTACACATTAGAGTACAATTGTCGGGCCCGTGGAACCCAGGGTATCCAGGCCCGTCTGCCTTCGACCCAGGGCGCAACGGCTGGCGTGGGCCCAGCAGGCCGTCACCACCAAGCATTTCACCAAGACCCCTCATGAGGCCCTGGCCTCCTGAGGACCCCTCCTCAGGGAGCGACGAGCAAGGCTCGGCATCTTCACCAGCAGCCTCACGAGGCGGCCTCCCGAGGCTTCCTCCTGAAGGCGCACAAGACAAGGGCTGTTCGGTCCGGCCGCGCGGTCTCGTGCCCATCACATGGGTGACGTGCGCGGCGACGAACGGCGACGGAGGCCGTGCCAGCAGGCGCGGATGAAGAGGGTTTCCCCTTTTGTGCTAAGGGAGCGAGGCCAGCAGTCCACTTCCCAAAGCAACCCCAAAGGTTGCCCGATCGACGAAAGAAGACCAAGACGGTGGGCGCGCAGGGCGGAGGTCACCACCGAGCCCACCGGCGCGTCATGGATCATGTCTTTGCAGGCGAAGACCGCCTTTAGTCAGGATAGCCTGAGCGCCTGTCCCCTTTCAAAACCCGCCAACTGTGGCAACCCTTCCCGCCTAAGTTTTCCAGGGGGAAGAGGACCAAGGCGGGTATAAGGGGGGCAGAGCTGTCATTGTAGAACGAAGAGACCGATCAGCTCTGGCTCCCATCATCCCCAACCTTGTACTCTCTCACACCAAAGCAATACCAACCAAGCAGGAGTAGGGTCTTACACCGCAAGGTGGCCCGAACCTGGGTAAACCGCTGAGTCCATGGTCCGCCCCTCGCTAGCGCGCTCTCGTCGTAGCCTCGCCGTAGCTTAGCCGTGGTAGGAGATGAGAGGTAGAACAAGCTCACCCCAGTGTTCGAACCTTTGGGTCCCCGGAGCCCCAACTCCGACATTTTGGCGCGCCAGGTAGGGGTGCGCTACTGTTCTTCCGCTCCACCCCCCGCTTCACCAGCTTCATGGCCGACGCCCGCCGCGAGCGCGCTGAGCGCAGGGCCGGCCGCGTGGCTCAGACGGAGCCTGTGGCCCGCGGCAACCGCCGCCGCCCCGTCGAGGCTGCCGCTGCCACTGACCCCGCTGCTCGTGAGCAGCAGGACTCCACCCTGCACCCCTCCGTGCAGGCGAACGGCCGCACCGCCACGGCCTCTTCCTCCCTCGCCCACCGCGGACCGCCGAACGCGTAGGCGGTGCTACTCATGGAGCGTGAGCTGCTCCGCTACCGTCCAGCTGACGCCGGCGATGACGCCTGGCTTGGCCGCATCACCGAGCTCGTCAACGCCGCCAGGGATGCTCCGGCGCCTTCCCACTCGCTCCACCCTCCGCCTTCTCACGCCGGGGACCTGGCGCACGGCGCTCCTCCGCCACCTCCCCTGCGCGACGAGCACGGCGGGCCCCAGCGCAACGAGCGGGCGCGCGAGCCGTCCCGTGGCGCGTCCCCGCCGGTCCGTGATGAGGCCAGCTGCCAGATCATCAGACATGCGCCCCCCGACGCGCGAGTGCTCCTCGTGTAGGAGATATGCCCTAGAGGCAATAATAAATGTTATTGATTATCTCCCTGTTCATAATTATGTTTATGTTCCATGCTATAACTGCTATGGTTCTCGAGTCTACAATAACCACGAGGCTCGAAGGAAGACTCATATGCACGTGTGGAATAATAAACGGTAAAATGTATTCCTAGTCTGGCCTCTAAGACTGGCTCAAGTATTGCATGATGATCCTGTTTTCCTGATCATGGGCATGGCTATGCCGGCAATTTTGTGGGCACAATGTTAGAAGAACATTTGTGTTGAATCGACCCGAATTGATGTTATGCTATGAGATTCATTCGTCATAAGTTAATGGTTAATAACACAGAGATGGTTAACGTTTGCATGATTCCTTAGACCATGAGAGTATTGAGTTTCTTCATGCTTGCTTCATGAACTTTGGGGTTTGTTAAACGTCATCTGTAAATGGGTGGCTATTACGGCGGCTTACGGGTTCATGGAAAAGTATGTCAAGTAACTCGATAGCTCAAGATTGAGATTTGCTCCTCCGACGATGGTGAGATATCTCTGGGCCCTCTCGGTGTTACGGTATCCATCATCGTCTGGCCAGACACAAGTGTGATTTGATCACAGGGATACCGGAACACAGAAACGAGAAAAGAGAACAAAAACCGGCAACGAGGTAACTGGCATTGTGGACAAGTGTTGATCCACGAGGATGCCGATGTTTCTCACCTCGGGTATTTGTAACATATCGCGAAGCAACAGGAATAGCACACGGCAACTGGAGGTTCACTCGAATATTCATTCGTGTGGGTATAGGGGTCAATATGGGTGTCCACGGCTCCGATGTTGATAATTGATCGGAAAGAGTTCCGGTCATGTCTATACTTCACCGAACCTATAGGGTCACACGCTTAAGGGTCATCTATCTGCTGAATACTAGACGGGGAGTCTGAGAGAAAATCACCGAAAAAGTTTCGGACGAAACGGAAACGTTCCGGAGAGAACACCGGAATAGTTCCGGTGAAACTGAAAAGTTGTTTCAGGGTATTCCATTAAGTCAAATTGGTTCTGGCACACGCCTGGAAATTCTTGGAGGATGCCAGAAGTGTTCTGGAAACTTCTGGGAATTTTCCGGGACAAAAACCGGAAATGTTCCGGAGCAGCCGGAACCGTTTTGGTTGCTTTTCGCTGAAGAAACATTGTTCCGAAATTGTTTCGGAATGCGTTCAAAATTGTTTTGGTGGGTGCTAGAATTATTCTAGGCACACAGAAATAATTTGGGTTTTAACGGACGCAGAAAAATGTCTTTGTGAATAGTGAAAAGCACTTTTTGGGCTGATTTGCAAATGGGGTTTTTCTTCTAGAAGAAAACCACTTTTGGTGTGTGAAAGGGAGGTGGAGCTCCCCAAGGGGGCTGCAAATTTCGGCCATGGCATGGGGGGGCCCTCCTTGAGGTGTCCTTCCACCTCATGGTGGATATCTTCTACACACCCTTATGTGGCATGTGATGGAAAGATCATAGGAAGGTCCTTTTGGTCTTTCCTCTACCCCTTGCTCCTCCTATAAATAGAGGTGGAGAGAGCTCTCCAAAATAAGCTCATGCTTGCTCTCATACACATGCCATTGACTTGTCTGGCTTCTCTCTCCCTCCCAGCGAAATAGTTTCGTAGAGCCGAAAGGCTGTCTGGGTTCTGGTGGGAACTAGTTCTGGACGGCGAAGCCCTGCCGGATAGATGACACCGTATGTGTGCAACTCTGTAGAGAGATCGTAGTTTCGGTCTTAGTTCGAGAGTGCCTCCCGAAGGGCTGTCCAAGTGATCGTCTTAGTTTCGAGGGTCCTCCCGAAGGGCTGTCCGAGTGACCGTTCGAGTTTCGAAGGTCCTCCCGAAGGGCTGTCCGCGACACCGTCAGAGGGACTGTCCGACCGCCTCCCGGAGGGCTGTCCGAGGGGCAGATGTGGGAGTACATCCTCGCGGTTGGGAGGTTGTAAATCCTAGCTGCGGGGATCTGCACCGCCGATTGTCATCGACTCTACTTCCGCTGCGCTACGAGTCGGTAACGAAACAGATCAAACCTTGTATGTAGTCTCCATAGTGATCCTGGGCTGGTTCGTAGGTCGGAAATTTTTGTTTTCTGTTGCGTTACCCTACAGTGGCATCAAGAGCCGTGCTATGCGTAGATGCAGGTTGCGATCTAGAATACATAGAGATGTATGGGTGTTGCACAATATAATTAGGTAGTAGATGAGATCTATTGCTGAAAATTATTTGTGCGGGTAGCATATGAAATCTGTTACCCGATGTTCCTGTTGCTTCCCCTGAATTTGCGTAGTCCTGATCTTGACGGCATGGTGGAATCTCACAAAGTTCTGGCAATCCGCGATCCTTTCATGCTGCTCCTGAGTATGCTGATTGACAGATCAACGAAGTGCTAACAGTTCTTTGGGTTCCACCATAGTTGAGAAAGATGGATGTTTCGCAGACGAAAGGGCAATGCAGATGTGATCTGCACGGGGGTCACGCGTATGACGAAGTTTAGTATGGGGCTCGAGATTTTATTATCTCGTGTTTCATACACCCTGGAAGGTTAATCTAGCAACTTGGATTATCATGCTTGATGATGGACGTTGGTAGCTTCGGTTTGTTTCGAAACCTTAGAAGCCACGAAAAACAAGTTTTTGCATGAACCGATTAGAGGCGTCTAACTTGGTTTTGCAGGATGGTTTGCATGTGCATATGATGTGGTATAGCAGTGCTCATATTAATTTGATTATGTATGAGATGACTATATGATGTAATATTAACATGACCTGCGTGTCATGATTCGGCATGATGGCTGGAGCCATATGATTGCACTTTAATGACTTGCGTGTCAACCTTATGTAATGCACTTATTTTATTAGCTATAGAGATAGCTATATTATTTGGTGCATCGACAAGGTGGTGGCAATCTTCGCGAAGGTGAACACCAACGCGAATGCCGAAGACGAAGAAATGAAAGACTTCTCCGTCAGAAAGGGCTATACCATATCATGCTATTATGAATTGCCTGAGATGTTTATCCCTTATGATGCACCCTTCTTGATTGCGCGGTAGTCGCTTTTTATTAGGGTGATCTCTCACAAAAATATCAAGTAGTTAGTGTTCTCCCAAGTGTAGCACCGTCACGGCACCTAACTTTTCGGGGTGCGCCATGCTGACATGGGTACGAACGATTAGGGATGTGTGAGGCGGGTGAGTTAAGACCTCGCAGCGAGATCACTTGGTTGTCTTGACGTTCAGGCATGAAAGTCATGAGCTCGGAACACACGCATCGAAAGATGAACAAGAGTCACATAGAGATGTGATCGGCAAGTTTGCCTAACGATTGAAGTTCTCGTCATCAGTGATGCTCACCATCAATGGCGTTGAATTGAAATTCGTGTCTTGAATCATTCATAATAAATTTTGAGAGATACTGATTTGAGTGGGAGCGCACTGTAGAATTAATTCTTTTAATTCTCAGTGCAATTAATTTTGAACACTGTCTAAGTGTGATTTGCATAATAGTTGTAGAATAATGGCTCGCGTTTCCACCTTCCCTATTAAAATTGAATAGCTATTAAATATCTGGTTAAAACTTTACGGTTGGTAACGTAATGTGAGGATTGTCCTCAAGAGTGCCGAGAAGGACTTTGTCCTATCTCATACTTGCGGTATTCTCCCGCTAATGCTATGGATCATGTGACTCTCGTCCTTCGATCCAAAAGCTAGAATTCTGTTTCAGTCAAATGCAATACGTTTGCTTCCATGAGACCCGAACTTCGTAAGTTTGGATAGTTATGTGATATTCATGGAATCTGAAAATCATTTTCAGAGACAGACAAAGGCTAAAAGATATGAGATATCCAAAGCAGTGTTTGTTTGCAAACTACTAGTAAAGAAGTTTACTATGCATTAGACTGATAAGAGAGGGATCCAGGAGAACGCCTATCATATGATGAAGGGTGAATAAAACAACAACTTAAAGAGAAAGGAAGTGTCCGAAGGGTGTTAGTAAGATTTTCACGCCTAGGAAGTCCGGGGCTAACGCCACTCTTAAGTTGGATGCTTCTTCTGAGAGTAGAAGAAATACTAAAAGTTAAACTGTTAGAAGTATAAAGGCAAATAGAGAGAAGACTGGAATATCCAGCTCATGTATGAAAGTCATACAAGTTATTGATGTATAGAAGGCTGGTCAAAGAAATAGTTCTTGGGAATTATGATTAAACATGTTAATCACTAATTCTTGGGTATTGTGAGTTAATCACAAAGATACCCGCTCGATTGCATTCTGTTGCAACTCGATGTAAGAACTACTATGGCCTGAAAGACTAGTCAGGAATGAGGTTAGATACATGCAGGGAACATAGTAAATGTTACTATGCCATCCATAGGTGTATTCCCTATGTATTTACTTTCATAATTCATTTTAGAGTTTCACACTCTAGCCCATTGCATAAAGTATCTTGCAAGAAGGTTATTCATAAGAGAACTTCTAATGTTCGGTGTTATGAATAACATAAGGGCCATACTTTCATTATGAATGAGATGTATGTTATGAATATTGATAATAATACATTACCTCTGTATTTACTTTCATAATTCATTTAGAGTTTCATACACTCTAGCCCTTTGCATAAGGAATTTTGCAAGAAGGTTATTCATAAGAGAACTTTTGATGTTCGGTGTTATGAATAACATGAAGGGCCATGCTTCCATACAGGATGGGATGTATGCTATGAATATTGATGGTAATATGATACATCCATAACACTGACGCTAAATGTCACAAGACTAAAAGAATACCACACAAGTGTGGCACTGCATTTGGTCACATTGGAGAAACCCGGATGAAAATTCCATTATGATGGATTTTGAAGTCATTTGATTTTGAATCATCTGACACTTGCAACTTTCCTCTGAAAGGTGAAGTGACTAAAATACCGTTCACAGGCCGTAAGGAACGAGCAAAGAACATATTGGTGATCATACATTATGATGTGTGTAGTCCAATAAATGTTGTTGCAAGTAGTGGATTCATCTATCTTCAGAAATGACTCAAGTAGATATATGGATATTTACTTGTTGAGACGTAAGTCTGGATCTTTTGAATTCATTCATAAGGTTTTCAAAAATGAAGTAGAAGTTGTTGTAACAAGAAAATTATGTTTCTACAATTCGATTGCAGAAAGGAATATTTGAGTTACAAGTTTAGCGAATGTCTGATGAGTTGTGAAAGGGGTTTCATAACTTGCACCTCCCGGAACACCACTACAAGTGGAGAGTCCGTGTAGATGTAATCGAACCATTCATGACATGGTAAGATCAAAGATGACATAAATAAATTTGCAATTACCCCTTTTAAGGAGTAATGCTTTAGAGACTGCGGCTTTTTACACTGAAAAGAGATCCATCAGGTTTGTTGAAATGACGCCATGGTATGGTACGCCCAACCATGTTATATCTTTTCTTAACATTTGGAATATGGGGCTTGTGTAAAAGGTTACAAACCTATTCCAAATCAGACAAGTGCTATTTTGTAGGTTATCCCAAGTCATTGGGTATTCCCCCACCACTATACCGAGGCAAACGATTTTGCCACAAATCGGTATGCTTTTAAAGAGAATAGTTCTTACAAAAGGTGAGTGGGAGGACAGTGCAACTCGACGAGATAACCAGTATATTCGTCATCAGGTCAAAGGAAAGGAACCTTGGAAGTGATTCCGGAGTTTCCTACTGCGACTGATACGGAAGCCTCTACATGAGATGTATGGACTTCGGTCGAACTTGCAGCTGAACCGCGTAGGAAAAACTCGTGCAAACCTCTCAGGTGCGCATACGAGATATTGTTGTTAGACAACAGTATACCTACGATACACAAGGAAGCGTTGATGGGCCCTGACTCCGGAATTGGCTAAATGCCAATACAATCCGAGATAGTTTCCATATAAGTGATTCGAGATTAAAATCTTGATACACCTTTCGGAAGACTTAGAGTCTAACGAATATTTATGGAACTAAAAACTGATACGGATAAAATGTTTTATCCATAAAGCTCGACTTGTTGCAATAACAAGTTCAAGGAGTTGACTACGATGAGATTGTCTCACCGTAGCGATGCTTGAAGTCGGTTCGGGTTGAACTAGCAATTAATACATATTTCAATCATGAGATATGAAACATGGATGACAAAAGGATTTCCATCTGATGGAAATGAAACCTAGGACTTGTATGTGATACAGTCCAAAGTAATTTGTCGATCCAGAGGATGCTAGTAAGTATGCAAACTTCAGAGTTCCAGCGATGGACAGAAGAGAGCAAAGTGGAGTTGGAATCTTCGTTTTTGATGGAATGGTCAAAAGGGTTTTGACTTCATCAAATGAGTATCGAAGATGCTTGTGATTCAAGAAAGTAAGTGGGAGCATAATAATATTTCTAAAAACCTTGTGTACTTGACACATTGTTAATTGGAAATAAATTTCTTGACACGAATTAGGACTTCATTTGAAAATAGTTTTTCGATGAAGTGCTTAGGCTAAATAGCCTCAATATTAGGCATGATGATCAATATTAGGCATGATGATCTATGGAGATAGATTTACCTAATGGGGCTAAGCTATGAATACATATTGACAAGATGCTAAAACTTTTTAGCATTGAAAAACGTCAAGGAGTGATTCTTGCCGAAGTCACATGGAAAGAGTTTTTGCAAGACTCGGTGTCCCAAAACACTGATGAGCAAAATACATGATAGTGATTCCACACACTCTTGTGTTTGGATTAATCATGTATTCCATGGTATGTAAAAACAACCAGATATATCCAATACTCCAAAGTTGTTGCGAGTATAGATACCAAAGTGATCAAAGTACTGATCATAGGACAACAGTGAAAGATGTCATTGAGTACTAGAGTAGTAGTGATGACATGTTTTCTCGCAAGCAGAGATTATGAAGTGCTCGTTGTAAGTAATTACATCGATACAGTCTTCATCAATGCTCCATGCGATTTTCGATTTAAGTTAAGGGTTTTTGTGTAATACACAATATGGTGGCACGGTAGTTGGAAATTGTTCCAAACAAGATACTGTGGCGAATTCTATAACAAAGGCTAAGTATGTTGACGCTTAAGAAGCGACAAAGAAGTTGTTGAATCATATAGTTCATTCATGAACTTAGTATGGTTCCAAGATGGCTTTGGTCTATGGGACACTATTGCAGATAGTTGCTCCATAGCTCAGTCTGAGGAATCAGGTTTCGACCAATGATTCACACATATGCAAAGCCAAGTCCACACAAAATATGAATTTTGTGAAAGCGTGAAAACGCGAGGATATGCAAAGTTACACACGGAGCTGAAGTCGTCAGATCCGTTGGACATCAGGCTATACCACATGCGAAGCATATTTTACACCGGTATGCCACAGGTGTAAAGTGCATTAGCATTGACTAGATTATTGACTCTGTAGGAGATATGCCCTACAGGCAATAATAAATGTTATTGATTATCTCCTTGTTCATAATTATGTTTATGTTCCATGCTATAACTGCTATGGTTCTCGAGTCTATAATAACCACGAGGCTCGAAGGAAGACTCATATGCACGTGTGGAATAATAAACGGTAAAATGTATTCCTAGTCTGGCCTCTAAGACTGGCTCAAGTATTGCATGATGATCATGTTTTCCTGATCATGGGCATGGCTATGCCGTCAATTTTGTGGGCACAATGTTAGAAGAACATTTGTGTTGAATCGACCCGAATTGATGTTATGCTATGAGATTCATTCGTCATAAGTTAATGGTTAATAACACAGAGATGGTTAACGTTTGCATGATTCCTTAGACCATGAGAGTATCGAGTTTCTTCATACTTGCTTCATGAACTTTTGGGTTTGTTAAACGTCATCTGTAAATGGGTGGCTATTACGGCGGCTTACGGGTTCATGGAAAAGTATGTCAAGTAACTCGATAGCTCAAGATTGGGATTTGCTCCTCCGACGATGGAGAGATATCTCTGGGCCCTCTCGGTGTTACGGCATCCATCATCGTCTGGCCAGACACAAGTGTGATTTGATCACAGGGATACCGGAACACAGAAACGAGAAAAGAGAACAAAAACCGGCAACGAGGTAACTGGCATTGTGGACAAGTGTTGATCCACGAGGATGCCGATGTTTCTCACCTCGGGTATTTGTAACATATCACGAAGCAACAGGAATAGCACACGGCAACTGGAGGTTCACTCGAATATTCATTCGTGTGGGTATAGGGGTCAATATGGGTGTCCACGGCTCCGATGTTGATAATTGATCGGAAAGAGTTCCGGTCATGTCTATACTTCACCGAACCTATAGGGTCACACGCTTAAGGGTCATCTATCTGCTGAATACTAGACGGGGAGTCTGAGAGAAAATCACCGAAAAAGTTTCGGACGAAACGGAAACGTTCCGGAGAGAACACCGGAATAGTTCCAGTGAAACTGAAAAGTTGTTTCAGGGTATTCCATTAAGTCAAATTGGTTCTGGCACACGCCTGGAAATTCTTGGAGGATGCCAGAAGTGTTCTGGAAACTTCTGGGAATTTCCGGGACAAAAACCGGAAATGTTCCGGAGCAGCCGGAACCGTTTTGGTTGCTTTTCGCTGAAGAAACATTGTTCCGAAATTGTTTCGGAATGCGTTCAAAATTGTTTTGGTGGGTGCTAGAATTATTCTAGGCACACAGAAATAATTTGGGTTTTAACGGACGCAGAAAAATGTCTTCGTGAATAGTGAAAAGCACTTTTTGGGCTGATTTGCAAATGGGGTTTTTCTTCTAGAAGAAAACCACTTTTGGTGTGTGAAAGGGAGGTGGAGCTCCCCAAGGGGGCTGCAAATTTCGGCCATGGCATGCGGGGGGGGGGGGGGGGGCCCTCCTTGAGGTGTCCTTCCACCTCATGGTGGATATCTTCTACACACCCTTATGTGGCATGTGGTGGAAAGATCATAGGAAGGTCCTTTTGGTCTTTCCTCTACCCCTTGCTCCTCCTATAAATAGAGGTGGAGAGAGCTCTCCAAAATAAGCTCATGCTTGCTCTCATACACATGCCATTGACTTGTCTGGCTTCTCTCTCCCTCCCAGCGAAATAGTTTCGTACAGCCGAAAGGCTGTCTGGATTCCGGTGGGAACTAGTTCTGGACGGCGAAGCCCTGCCGGATAGATGACACCGTATGTGTGCAACTCTGTAGAGAGATCGTAGTTTCGGTCTTAGTTTGAGAGTGCCTCCCGAAGGGCTGTCCAAGTGATCGTCTTAGTTTCGAGGGTCCTCCCGAAGGGCTGTCCGAGTGACCGTTCGAGTTTCGAAGGTCCTCCCGAAGGGCTGTCCGCGACACCGTCCGAGGGACTGTCCGACCGCCTCCCGGAGGGCTGTCCGAGGGGCAGATGTGGGAGTACATCCTCGCGGTTGGGAGGTTGTAAATCCTAGCCGCGGGGATCTGCACCGCCGATTGTCATCGACTCTACTTCCGCTGCGCTACGAGTCGGTAACGAAACAGATCAAACCTTGTATGTAGTCTCCATAGTGATCCTGGGCTGGTGCGTAGGTCAGAAATTTTTGTTTTCTGCTGCGTTACCCTACACCTCGAGCGCCAGCGCCAGCGCCAGGACCAGGTCGTCCAAGAGGTTGTGGCGGCTGGGCGCCAGAACCGCGCCGCCCTCGCCGGTGGCGTCCCCTCGAGCGGTGTGGGCTGCCGTGCCTTCACCCGCGAGCTGCGCCGCGTGGTGTGGCCCGCGAAGTTCAAGCCTGAGCTGCCTCCACGCTACGACGGCACCCCCAACCCTGCGGAGTTCCTCCAGCTCTACGCGCTAAGCGTCAAGGCAGCGAACGGCGACGACAAGGTCATGGCGAACTGGTTCCCCATGGCCCTCAAGGACGGCCCGCGCTCCTGGCTCATGAACCTCCCCGAGGCGTCCATCTTATCGTGGGCCGAGCTCTGCAGCCAGTTCGTCTCCAACTTCAAGGGCACCCAGGATCGCTCCCTCACCATCAACGACCTGCGGCACGTGCGGCAGCGCTCAGGCGAGACCCTCCGCAAGTACATCCAGCGCTTCAGCCAAGTGCGCAACAAGATACCGCGCGCCTCCGACATGGCCGTCATCTCTGCGTTCACCACCGGCATCACGAACGTCAAGATGCGTGAGAAGCTTGCCATCAACGACGAGCTGGACTCGGTGCTTGAACTGTTCGACCTCGCCGACAAGTGCGCCAAGGCTGAAGAAGGCCGCCTCTTCGTCCACAACGACCCTGATGCGGCGCTCGAGGCCGCCAAGACCAAGAACAAGGACGTCAAGCGTAAGGGCCCGGCCGTACTCGCGGCGGAGCCCGAGCAGAAGCGCGGTCGTGACCACGACGAGCCCAGGAAGGATGACCGGCTGCTCTGCGCCTTCCACAACGTGCGCTCCCACAGCACTGAAGACTGTCAGGAGCTCAAGCTGCTCCGCGACGAGCGCCAGAGCCGCCGAGATGATCGCAATGGCCGCGGCGGCAACCGCTGGGACGGCCGCAACGGCAACGGAAACTTCTGCCAGGGTTGGCGCAACCAGTCTCGTGAGGCCGCCTGGCGCGATCAGCCTCGTGAGGCCGCCTGGCGCGCCCAGCCTCGTGAGGCGAACCCCCAGGCTAATGCCACTCTTCCGCCGCTGCCGCCGCCACCCCGGAGGAACGACGTCAACCAGCCTGACGAGGGCGCTGGGGGCTACCAGGAGCCTCGCGCGGTCGCCTGCATCCTTGGCGGGTTTCAGGCCCCCGCGTCCATCCGCCACTTCAAGCAATTCTCTCGCGAGGTGTATGCCGCCCTCCCGAGGCCTGAGGCCGCACGGCCCCTCAAGTGGCCGCAGTACGCCATCACCTTCGACTCCAAGGACCACCCCAAGTCCACGGCCTCCGCAGGCGCGCTCCCCATGTTGTGCACTCCCACCATCAGCAACGTCGTGGTCACCAAGACCCTCATCGACAGGGACGCCGGGCTCAACGTGATCTCCATCGAAACCTTTGAGACGCTCCAAGTGCCCTACGACCAGCTGATGCCGACCAGGCCCTTCTCTGGAGTGACCGATGGCTCCACCGTCCCTCTAGGGCAAGTACGTCTCCCCGTCACCTTTGGCACCCGCAAGAACTACCACACCGAGCTCATCGACTTCGACGTGGCGCACATCGGCCTACGATACAATGCCATCTTGGGCTACCCGGCTCTCACCAAGTTCATGGCAGCCACCCATCACGCCTACAACGTCCTGAAGATGCCCGGCTATAGCGGCATCATCACCGTCACCTGCGACGAGAAGGACGCGGCCAACACACTCGAGCGTGCCTACAAGGCCGCCGCAGTCGCGCACCCGGCAGACGAGGACGCGGCCGAGCCTCCTGAGGCCGCGCCCGCAAAGAAGAAGCAACTGTTCTCTCAGAACCGCGCCGAGACGAAGAAGGTGTCGGTGGACGGCAACGGCTCCGGCCCTGCCTTCACCATCGGCACAAGCCTTCCTCCTGCATAGGAAAGTGCGCTCGTCACCTTCCTTCGGGCAAACTCGGATGTTTTCGCCTAGAAAGCATCTGACTTGTCCGGTGTGCCGAGGGAGGTGATCGAGCACCACTTAGCGGTGTGCCCCAATGCACGCCCCGTCAAGCAAAAAGCACGGCGCCAGGCGCCAGAGAAGCAAGATTTCATCGTCAAGGAAGTTCAGAAGCTCCAAGAAGCTGGAGTCATCCGAGAGGTGCACCATCCTGAATAGCTCGCCAACCCAGTCGTCGTCCCCAAGAAAGGCGGCAAGGAGCGTATGTGCGTCGACTTCACCAGCCTCAACAAGGCCGGCCTTCACGACCCCTTCCTGCTGCCGCGAGTCGGTCAGGGCGCTGGCCCAGCTGTCGGTGGCGTGCGCATGCCCTTCGGCCTGAGGAACGCCGGCGCCTCCTTCCAAAGGCTGGCGCCCCCCCCCCCCCCGTGCCAGGGCCTCGTGAGCCTCCCCAGCCTCGCGCGCCCCCGGAGCCTCGTGAGCCTTCTGGCCTTGGAGGAGCGGGCCTCCTTGGTGCACCTCGCCAGGCGGCCTGACGACCCTCCATGCGGTCCCGCCGGTTGCGTCCCATGCGTCGCCTCGCGCGGCCGCGCCGTCCGCACCTTCGCTCCCGAGAGCCTCCCGCCAAGGTGATTTGGTTTAACGCGACTGAGGGCGCCCCACGGGCTGCACCAACCTCAAGCTGATCCGTGCCGGACACGTGTAACACCCCAAAAATTTAACCATATTTTTATTAAATAAAATTTGGCCAGAAATAAAATTTTGAATTATATTGGGTCTTTTATTATTTTCGGAGTCTTTTATGTTTTCTGTTTTCCAAAATTCTTCCCTCCATTTAGAATTTTTTGTAAAATATTGTGGGAATTGGTATTTGTCTTAAATCAATTCAATTATATTTTGTATAACAAAAGGAAATATTTACATAATAAATTTTTCCCAAGATAACCATTTTATATAGCATTTTCAATTCTTTAAATGCCTCTGTTGCACTACAACCATTTTAAATAATTCTCTAAAAATTCCACAAAAATTATGAGGGGTCATGTGAGGTATATAGATCACTTTTATGCAAAAACCCACCCTGGTCTTTTGAAAATTTTGAGCAAAACATCCTCTTTTCCTTTCTGGTCCAAATCCAGCTTTGAACTACAACCCTATTTTTCCTTGATCCAAAAATTCTGAAAATTTTCCCACTTATAGTCCTTCCAACCAAACCCTTAAGTCCAGAATATCGGCTCCAATTACCTCTTTTTAGTTCACCAAATTAATTCCCCAAGTTTGGATCCAGAACTGAATTTCTCCAAAACTTGCACTAACAAATTTTTCTTTTTGTCCATCCAACTCCACTATCCTATTTATCATGCAATGAAGCATCATCCTGGTAATTTTCACAATCAAAACAATTTTCTAAATAGCCATAGCATTCTGTCAAGCACCTTGTGTGCATGACAGAAACTTTGCCTCTTCCTAAACTACATTGGGCACTTGCTCATCTGGCCAAAATATCATGTCCATCATTTCTAGAATCTCCAAGAGCATCACCCTACCAAAAATTAGCTTGATTAAGTCACTGTGGCCCACCCAGGCATTTTGTCGAGCAGCTCATGTGAATGCCCAGCGCGTGAGCAGAGCACCCGCTTTGCACCACAGCGGCATCCGAGCCCTGTCACCCCCTGCTATCTTCCCTGGCTCGCTCCTCCTTCCCTCGCACCTCACCTGCACCAGCAAGCACCTCCCCTGCACCAAAGCTCGCTCCTGGCGCCGACCACCGCCGCCCCCAGCGACCTGCGCCGCCCGCCGCCGTAGGCTTCTTGGGTACGGCACCGACCAGGACATCTGGAGCCTCTCCGAGCCAGCCAGCTCACCTGGGGTATAATTAGTGACCACCGCCCCCTCCGCCGACCACAGCTACCTCGTCATCGACCGCGGTTGCCATCAATGGCCGCCGCCGAATCGGTTGGAACAGCCCCTACCGAACCGCCTTGCCCACGCTATAAATTCCCTCCCCGAGCTCTCCCTCTTCCTGGGCACCTCTCCTCACTCCTCTGTAAGTTCCCCAGTGCATCCAATCGACCGGAGAGGGCCATCTTCCTCGTCTCCGATAACCACGGCCGCCGTCTCTTCTCCGATGATTCCCACCTCTACAGTGCCTCCCCCTTCCCGTTTTCTTCACCAGTGGCCTCCCCTAGATCCCACGAATCCAAACCCCCACCCAATCTTGCTCGGGAGCCACCGTAGGCAAAGCCCCCTTCCTGCTTGACGGCCGCCGTCCGCTGCGAACCTCACCACCGACGAGGTGAGGCTCCCTACGGATCATGTCGCATACCGAGGAGATCGCCTCGATCCCCTGGTCTCGCTCATGTGCTCAGCTTCCCAAGAAGCGCCGTCGTTCGCCGGCGCCGATCGCCGGAAACCACAGCCAGAGGAGGGAGACGACGGTTTGACCCAGGATCAAACCCGACCCATGGGCCCCGCCTGTCAAAGGCTCAGCGAGGGGGCCGGGCCGCTGACGGGTGGGCCCTGCCCCGGTTAAGTGGAGACGAGCTACCACAGAAGCTGCCTTCGCGCGTGGAAAGCGGAAACCCAGAAATACGCTTTCGACGTCGCAATCCTTCCGCGCGGCCGAATGGCTGGGCTTGGCCCAGTAGCGCTGTGCGACTAAATCGCGCTCAGGGCGCGCCTCTGCCCTTTTCCCTTTTCTTTTTCAGAAGTTTTCAAATAATTCCCCAGCACTCATTTCAGATCCAAATTTAGTGATTCAAATTTCTAAATACTCCTAAAATCATGCTATATTAATTTAGCTAGGGTGAACATTTTTACTAAACTTTGTCTCTACTGGATCTATTAAATAGTCTATTTCTTTATTTATTTCAACTTAGAAATTCTCTAAGTAAATCATATGAACTCCAAATAATTTTATTCTTTTTTTAAATTCCTAATTTTTCATCTAGTTTATTTTAGTATTTATTTGAAAATTTTCCAAACAAATTTTTAATACTATTTTAGCTCTATGTGGTAATTGCAATATTTTTGAAAATAGGAATAATGGAGGGAAGAGAATTTTCAAAACTTTTGGAGTGCACCCAATATTTCTGCAAGATCAAGGCAAGCATCTTGAACACTTGATATGGTGAACGCATAGTTATTTGTTGAAAGAAAAATTGAATTATGAATATGTTGAATTCAAATAAAAATTTGCATATTGCTAGTTATGCTTGCATGATCCCTTGAAAATATTTTATCTTCATTTAAATATGAAGTATGAGTGAGCATGGTTATTTTCACATGCCCATATTGGTTCGGACTAATCTGCAGGAAAGAAACAGTCACGAGAAACGTGACCGTGAAACTGAAATCTCGTTGAGAATGATCAGTGAGGGCATGTTGGGACATGCCAGGTGGTGACCCTGTTGGGTACTACCAAGGAAAAATATTGTGCTAACCACTGCAGGAAAACTTAAACCTCCTGAGTCGACCGTAGATCGAGTCTTGTTCCGGTAACCCCCATACTTGTTTCGTGCTGCCACTCGTCCCTGCCACAGGTAGGGTACGGTTCAGTAAGTTGTTAAACCCTTTCCGTGCACACACCGTACAGAGAGGCCACGATGAAGGTTTCCAGGTACCGGTTGTAATGCCAGTCATCGAGTCAGGGGGCATGGGTGTATCCGGCTGGGCCGAGAGGGGGGCACCCCTTGTAATCCGCGCGTATGAATAGTGATCCCATGCTATTCGAGATTGTAGTCTCCCCGACTTAGAGTTTTTCTTGAACGATGCTTTGGGTGATTCCTGGCATCCGGAAAGTTGAACTGGTGTGTGTTGGTTAGGTGTGTTTTCAACCCAAAGACCGTAATGGGAATTAGTCAGTGTCTCGGTGCTAGCTAAAGAAATCCTTTACTTGTGGGTAAAGAGTACACCCTCTGCAGAGTTATACCTATTCGAATAGCCGTGTTCGCGGTTAAGGACTATAGTCTGGGTTGGTCAAGTGTCGGTCTTAGTGTCGGTCTCCGGAGGAAATAATTAAATTGAGCATGATTTATTTTGCAGGATAATTATTGTCGCCACTGACGCTATCATGAGTATTATGGTTGTCATGAATATTATTGTTATTATTATGGACTAACCGTTTCTCTTATTTTTATTTTCTGAGTGTCTCATGGGCTGGCTAGACTACCCGGGCACTCATTTATTTTCAAGACCTCTCGTGGCGTCGCTTGAGTTCTCGGGCGGTCCTGTCTCGCCCGATTCTCTTTTAGACACCCGATTGGCATTTCTTTTCAAGACCTCTCGTGGCGTTGCTTGAGTGCTCGGGCGGTCCTGTCTCGCCCGATTCTCTTTTAGACACCCGATTGACATTTCTTTTCAAGACCTCTCGTGACGTCGCTTGAGTTCTCGGGCGGTCCTGTCTCGCCCGATTCTCTTTTAGACACCCGTTTGGCATTTCTCTTGGATTCTCGGGCGGTCCTGTCTCGCCCAATTATCCACTTTTAACTTTCTTTGTTTGTCACTAACTTTTTCATATTTATTCTTCAGTACCGTATTAATATTCATCATGCCATGCTTTAATTTCGTTTCAGCACATGCATATAATTTAACCCATCATGTTCAAATGCATTCGATATATCTTTTGTTCTTTATGTTTGCGAGTACATTCAAACGTACTCACAGGCTTGTCCCTGGCTATTTAATTGGCTAGGTCAGGAGTTCAACGGGGAGTACCACAACGACGTCCATGTGGAGCCTAGGATAGCAGCCACGCGGGATAGGAATTATCCGGGTCACCTGTTCCTGTGGGAATGGAGCCCCATCGATGTTGGAGAGCCACGAGTCGCATCCGTCACCCGTCACTAGAAATCATTGTTGTATCATTAGACCCTTATGGTCTTGTATCCAATTCTTGTAATTGCTTGGTAATCTGTAACAAGGACGTGTCCACCAGTAACAGTAATCCTGGGCTGGTGACGACACGAGGGGTTAATTTCTGGGATATTGTGTCCCGGAAATCCGGCCCCGACAGCACGGCAGCCTCGCCCCTCTCCTTTTTGTTGTGTAATGGATTTTGCTGATTATGCTCTGATAAGTTTGTGTTGCCTGCTTAATTGTGTGTCGAGTATGATGTCGTCCCGAGAGCGCCACGCGCTCGCGATCTCTCCCCCGACCGATCCCGTGAGCGGGGGCTAGGCACGGTGCCTGTGCTCGGGTCCGTCCCTGCAGCGCCGCCAAACCCAAGCGACTGAGCTCTGGCTCGCGGGCCCGCTCCCGTGCACGTCACCTCACCAAGGTCCTTGGTGCCTCATCTCCTCACGCAACGGCCACGGGTGAGCTAGCGAGCGCATGTCGCTCCCCCCATTGTGAAATTTGTCGACATGCGGTGTCTCAGGAGGTAAGCTGTACAGAGACCTCGCTGGCGGCTTCTCGCGAGCCGACCTGCGGTGGTCGCCTAATCAGAGGGCCTCGCAAGACGAAGACTTCGAAGGCCAAGCCTCGCGAGGCGCGCCTCGTGAGCCGCATGTGCTCCTCATGAGCCATGGCTCGCTCGACACCGCTCTCCGCCAAAAGCTAAGTCTAACTACCTCGTGAGACGTCCTCGCCGCCACTCAAGCTCTCTCCCTTCGCGACCCCGCTGAGCGCTAGCGTTTTTCTTCTCCTATGTTAGCCGCTTGCACGCCAAAGGGGGGCTCCCTGAGCATCGCGCCTCCGGAGCCCTCACTAGCTCCCGGTGCCCTTCACCTCCTGGCCTTGTCCCAGCATCGCGACCGGACATACCAGCGGCGGCTGAGGCCCGCTCGGGGGCTGGGTCCTGACGGCGTAGAGCGCTGAGGCGAACAAGGAAAGAAAAAAACGGCCTCACGTGAGGACCTCGGGAGAGAACGCATACATCCCAAATCGCGAGAGTATTAAATTAGGACAAAGATATTGTTTTCATGCCCCCACAGGGCTACATCGGTTCGGTGCAGGAAAATAAAAAGAAGGGAAGGCCTAGGCGGGGCGCCGTCACCCCCAAGACTCCAAGCGAACGCCGCGCGCGTCTCCGGCAAGGTGCAACAGGCAAGTGCGGCTCCGTCACCCCGTGCACGGTGCTCGCCCCCAGGGGTTCCGGAATCGTCGCTGCGCGCGCCTAGTCGGAGTCCTCGTCCTCGCTCTTGATGCGGGGGGAGCTGTTGTCGCTTCCGCTCCCGCCGGAGGGGGTGGCACCGCTGCCGCTGTCGTCTTCGCTGGAGGAGCCGCTGTAGCTGCCGTCTTCGCTCTCCGCGCAGCAATCCAGACGGCTGCCAGAGATCCCGAAGATCTTCACGAAGAGCGTGGCGGCCCCGTCGTACTTGAATTGGAGGACATGCCCCCGCTTCAGGCCACGGGCGAGGGCGAACGGCTTCCACCCCTGCTTCAAGAACATGAAGCCCGAAGGGGTGAACTCCGTCGCCACCCAGGAGGGGCCGTTGCAGCAGCCATCGGCCTGCACCCACAGGCCCAAGGGCGCGCGGTCCACCATCGCCACCGCGAAGGAGTCCGGAGCCAGGTGCAGGGGTTGCGGTGCATGTTCATGATGAACTCGTGCGCCGCCTCCGCCGAATGGCTCCCCGCCTGGGGTGGTAGCGCGGCCGCCCCGCCACGGCCGCCTCGGCCGCGCCCGCCGCGCCCTCCGCGCCTGCGGACGGCGCCCCCTCCATGACCGCTAGGACCGGGGCCGGCAGCCGCCGGGGAGCGCCCGCGCCCCCGGGGCGGAACCTTGGATGCGGCAGCGGAAGCACGGCCACGTCCTCTTCCCCTCGCCATCTCTGCGGCAGCTCTGGTGGGAGACGAAGAAGAGCGGAGGAAGAAGAAGATGGGTGGAGGGCTTCGGCGCCTCTCTCCCCCTCTTTATGCTTAGCGCGGGGCTCTACTCGTCGCTCCCCTTCTCCGGCATCGGGAATCGAAGCAGCAACAGTGCACTGAGGAAGGCAATGATGATCTCGTGTTGCCCGCGGCAGACTTTATGTCAGCGCGGGCAGTTCCCGAGGCGTCGTGGGAGAAGTGGGGGCGTCCCCCGCCACATCGTGTGCCACGTGTCGCGCCTGGCCCGCAGGCGGTTAGGGCCCGCGCCGTTCCACCCCCTAGCAGGCAAGAACGTGCGCGCCGCGGGCCCGGGGGCTACTGTCGGGCCCGTGGAACCCAGGGTATCCAGGCCCGTCTGCCTTCGGCCCAGGGCGCAACGCCTGGTGTGGGCCCAGCAGGCCGTCACCACCAAGCATTTCACCAAGACCCCTCATGAGGCCCTGGCCTCCTGAGGACCCCTCCTCAGGGAGCGACGAGCAAGGCTCAACATCTTCACCAGCAGCCTCGCGAGGCGGCCTCCCGAGGCTTCCTCCCGAAGGCGCACAAGACAAGGGCTATTCAGTCCGGTCGCACGGTCTCGTGCCCATCACGTGGGTGACGTGCGCGACGACGAACGGCGACGAAGGCCGTGCCAGCAGGCATGGATGAAGAGGGTTTCCCCTTTTGTGCTAAGGGAGCGAGGCCAGCAGTCCACTTCCCAAAGCAACCCCAAAGGTTGCCCGATCGACGAAAGAAGACCAAGACGGTGGGCGCGCAGGGCGGAGGTCACCACCGAGCCCACCGGCGCATCATGGATCATGCCTTTGCAGGCGAAGACCGCCTTTAGTCAAGATAGCCAGAGCGCCTGTCCCCTTTCAAAACCCGCCAACTGTGGCAATCCTTCCCGCCTAAGTTTTCTAGGGGAAGAGGACCAAGGCGGGTATAAGGGGGGCAGAGCTGCCATTGTAGAGCGAAGAGACCGATCAGCTCTGGCTCCCTTCATCCCCAACCTTGTACTCTCTCTCACACCAAAGCAATACCAACCAAGCAGGAGTAGGGTCTTACACCGCAAGGTGGCCCGAACCTGGGTAAACCGCTGAGTCCACGGTCCGCCCCTCGCTAGCGCGCTCTTGCCGTAGCTTAGCCGTGGTAGGAGACGAGAGGTAGAACAAGCTCACCCCAGTGTTCGAACCTTTGGGTCCCCGGAGCCCCAACTCCGACAACAACAACTCACATCACATCATTAGTACATATAGCCTTCTCAGCGAAGCCTTCGACATGTTACGTACATACAAGACCTCATGATAACAACAACACCATAATGACAATGAACTGGATAAAGATAATCAAATTATGTACTCGTCCACACGGTCTTGCATACTTCATAGTTGATTTTCTCTTTGCGGACGTAGTTGGCATAACGATCCTCTGCTTCTTTTTAGTCATATATCCTTTATAGCAGTTGTTCTTGTAACCGTCCACTTGTTCCCTGCATATCTCCCATGAGTCATAAACTCCTGGATTTCTCCCGGTGTACACCACATACTAGGTCCACTTCATCTACGAAGATAAATAAAGAAGCTAACAAGTCAATTTCATAGTTATCCAATCACAGAGCAAAGTCATAT
Source organism: Elymus sibiricus (assembly GCA_039707655.1). Taxonomy (NCBI): domain Eukaryota; kingdom Viridiplantae; phylum Streptophyta; class Magnoliopsida; order Poales; family Poaceae; genus Elymus; species Elymus sibiricus. Next base: position 316,365,174 of record CM077676.1, read on the forward strand.
AACAATCTTCATAGCATTATAGACGATACAAATGACCATGTTGCAGTTCACTAGTAGTTCGGAAGCAAAATAGCAACTTAGAAATTAAGTTCACACACATGATCATACAGATCACATGTAGGCACTGCATTAGTTGTTCAGAAGTAAAAGTTCAGCTCCATCATGAGCTCTCCTCGCCTTCCATCATCTTCGTGATCTCGGCTTGGGCAGTCCTTGCAGCCTCGACGGCTACTCGCACGCTCTCGGCGGCTACTCGCGCACTCTCGGTGGCTGATCTAGTGCTCTCAGTGGCTGTTCTCGCGCTCTCGGCATATGCTGCAGCACTCTCGACGTATGCCTGAGCGCTCTCGGTGGCTGCTCGAGCACTCTCGGCATAGGCGAGCACGATCTCCGTGTACTGAGCCACCCTGGTGACGATGTCTACGGCAGTAGGAGTTCCGTCTACGGGTGTAGGAGTCCTAACGAGGTATCTCGGCTTCTCCATCTAAATAGCATTAAACAAGTTGACATTTAGATAAAAAAAACATTTTATGGAAGTAGATTTATGACAATAAAAAAGATAAACCTCTTACAACAACACTTCATATTTGTCCTTCGGGTAGACATTTCTCGCTCTTATGTTGGGTACTTCGACCGTCGGTGATGGTCGTTCTTCCCCCTCTCCTCCTGCTTACCGAGCTCTTAGAGGAAGAAGAAGGAGAGAAACGACCCCCTATGACAACAGTCGGTTCATCTCTCAAGTGGTTGTATATATGGTACGGCGTACACTCACTCACTGTATTTACGACTGTCGGTGATGGTCGTCCTTCATCTTCTTCTCCTGCCATACCAAAGTCTAAGAGGAAGAGAAGAAGAAGGATGACCCCCTACGACAACAGTCGGTGTCCTCCGCCATAGAACAACTCTCATCTCACTTTGTGGATTAAGAGTGAGTATTGTCCACCCGAAGGAAAATACAATTAAGTAGCTTGTTCATAAAAAAGTAATAAATTTAAGGAAAAAATCGGCATGACCTTTGATAGAAATTGAACATATTGAGTGTCAGAAATTAAGCGAAACGGAAGTTAATCCACGTTTCACGAAAACATTGGCACTCGTTATGAATACTTGCATCATGAAGAAAATATTGTACTATATGTTGATCCATATGTAGTACATATAGTACATATAGTACTCTAGCACAAGCACTCAAATTTAAGACATCTACTTACCAAGATTCAATGGTACATCATATAACAAATTTTAACTACACTAGCAAAATGTTGCGGATGTACAAGTACAATAACGAGAAAAACTAAAATCGGGCATGTACAGAGAGAAGGGAGGTGTGCTAGCTTACCGGGCCAGAGTCGGACGGCGGGCAAGACGAGGCCGAGGATGATGGTGGAGGCGTCGGCAGACGGCGAGGTCGACAGAGACGCGGACGACGTTGGATGTGGAGGAAGGTGCGCGCGACGGTGACGGGGAAGTAGTTGGAGGTAGCGTTGCACGGCGAGGCCGACGAACTGCGAGGCGGCGACGGATGGCGCGGGCGATGGGGAAGATTGGGTCCGTGACGCCGTTCGAGGCGGTGGCCCATGACGTCGCCGATGGCGACGGACGACGCCACGACGCTGGCAACGGCGGCGAAGCGAGAGAGACATAGTGGAGAAAGAGATGCGTCTGAATGGATCTGAATGGCTATGGGTTGGGGTCGCGGTGGATAAGGTTATGTACAGCAGTGGCGGGCGGTAAACAACGCCCGCCACAGCTATGTATGCGTGGTAGGTGGCAGGGTAACAAAACATAGCTGTGGCGGGTGACCAACATAACCCGCCATTGCAGAATCTCATAAAATTTGAAACCGGTTGGCGCGTGGGTACCTAAATATAGCTGTGGCGGTTGCCCCACATAGCCCGCCACTGCTCGGAGTTTGAGCTGTGGCGGGCAAACCTGTGAGCCCTCCACTGCTGTTTCTCGCTCCTGAAGAAATTAGGAAGCGTATAGCTGTGGCGGATCCTTAGACCTGCCCGCCACTGTTTCGTGCATTGCAGTGGCGAGCGCTTCTTAGCACCTGATACATCTCCAACGTAATTATAATTTATGAAGTATTCATGCCATGTTTACAACAATTTTATATGGTTTTGGTATGATTTGAATGGAACTAACCCGGACTGACGCTGTTTTCAGCAGAACTACCGTGGTGTTTTTTTTGTGCAGAAATAAAAGTTCTCGGATTGGGCTGAAAATTTACGGTGATTTTTTATGAACAAAAATAGACCTCCGAAGCTTCGAGGAAGTGCCAGAAGAGCCACGAGGGCACGACAAGCCTGGGGGGCGCGCCCCCCGAGCTTGTCGCTCTGTCGTGCCCCCCCTGGCGTGAATCCAACGCTGAAAAATCCTATAAATGTAGAAAACCCCGAAAAGAAACCTAGAACTCTCACGCCGCCGCTGCAAGCCTCTGTACCGAAGCAATCTCATCCGGAGCCCTGTTCCGGCACTCTGCCAGAGGGGGGAATCATCACCGGAGGCCATCTTCATCATCCCGGCGGTCTCCATGGCGAGGAGGGAGTAGTTCACGATCTTGATGTACCGCGAGCTTTGTTAATATAGTTGGATCATATGGTATTTCTTCCCTCACTATCTTCTTGTGATGAATTGAGTCTTTCCCTTTGAGGTTTCGTTATTGTCGGATTGAATACTTTGGATTTGAGAACACTTGATGTATGTCTTGCATGTGGATACCCGTGGTGACAATGGGGTATTCTATTGAGTCACTTGATGTATGTTTTGGTAATACACTTGCGGATTCCCGTGACCTTGGGGTAATCTCGGCATATGGGTTGGTACACGTTTTCATCCTTCTTTCTTCGATAGAAACTTTGGGGTACTCTTTGAAGTTCTTTGTGTGGATTGAATATTATGAATCTGAAGTTGTTTGATGCATATCGAATAATTAACTCACGGATACTTGTGGTGACATTGAAGTATCTAGGTGACATTAGAGTTAATTGATGCGTATCATATGGTGTTATTCTAGTACGAACTCTAGGGCTGTTTGTGACACTTATAGGAATGACTCAATAGATTGATCGGAAATGATAACTTTGAGGTGGTTTCATACCCTACAATAATTTCATATTATGTTCTCCGCTAGATAAGAACTTTGGAGTGATTCTTTGTCGCACGTTAAGGGATTGTTATATGATTCAATTATTTTAGCATTGTTGAGAGATTGCACTAGTGAAAGTATGAACCCTAGGTCTTGTTTCCAAGCATTGCAATACCGTTTGTGCTCCGTTTTATCACTTGCTACCTTGCTGTTTTTATATTTTCAAATTACAAAAACCTATATCTACTATCCATACCACACTTGTATCACCATATCTTCGCCGAACTAGTGCACCTATACAATCTACCATTGTATTGGGTGTGTTGGGGACACAAGAGATTTCTTGTATTTGATTGCAGGATTGTTTGAGAGAGACCATCTTCATCCTACGCCTCCCATGGATTGATAAACCTTAGGTCATCCACTTGAGGGAAATTTGCTACTGTCCTACAAAACTCTGCGCTTGGAGGCCCAACAGAGTCTACAAGAATAAAGTTGCGTAGTAGACATCAAGGGCCGACCATGTCAAGCCCCCAGACCGCCATTGCTTGTTTTCCAAAATAGCTCTGGCGAGTGTCTGGTCTCACCCGCCACTCTTTTGAGTTCACCTATAAGGCTTTTTCTAGTAGTGGTGAGCTCATCGTTAGGGTGCTGCGACCGGCGGTACCGGAGCTGCGGCTTCGCATCGAAGCCGCGACCGTCGCCAGCAAGGAGCTGCAACCGTGGGGGAAAGCTGCTGCATGTGTGGATCCAATGAGAAACGCAGGAGACGACGGCGGCGACTAGCGGCGAGGCGGCGACAGGCGCGCGCGCCAGGTGGTGCTTCGAGGCCGGTCCTGTGCTCATCCATGGTGGTGCGATGTGAGCTTTTTCTTAGAGAAGAAAGCTGATACGTCCAATTTGCATCATGATTTCCTACTGTTATTTATAATGTATTTGGTCATTATTTCGCTTTATGATGCAATTCTTATGCCTTTTCTCTCTTAATTTGTAAGATTTATATGAATAGAGAGAATACCGGCAGCTGGAATTCTGGACCTGAAATAGCCACAACAGAGATACCTATTCTACAGAGCTCCAAATGACCTGAAATTTCACGAGGATTTTTCATTGAATATATAAAAAATATTGGAGAAAAGAAATAGCAGAGGGGACCCACCAGCTGCCCACAAGGCAACAGGGCGCGGCCCCCCTGGGGCGTGCCAAGATGCCTTGTGGGGCCCACAGCTAGCCTCTGGCCCCCTCCTTCTGCTATATGAAGCCATTTACCCTAAAAAAATAAAGGAGAGGACTTTCGGGATGAAGCGCCGCCGTCTCGAGGCAGAATTAGGGCAGGAGCACTTTTGCCCTTCGGCGAAGCGATTCCGCCGGGGATACTTCCCTCCGGGAGGGGGAAATCGGAGCCATCGACATCACCAACGATCCTCTCATCGTGGGAGGGCCAATCTTCATCAATATCTTCATCAGCACCATCTCATTTCAAACCCTAGTTCATCTCTTGTATTCAATTTTGGTCTCAAAACCTCAGATTGGTACCTGAAGGTTGCTAGTAGTCTTGATTACATCTTGTAGTTGATGCTTGTTGGTTTATTTGGTGGAAGATTATATGTTCAGATCCTTAATGATATTCAATACTCCTCTGATCCTGAACATTAATATGATTTGTGAGTAGTTACTTTTGTTCTTGAGGACATGGGAGAAGTCTTGTCATAAGTAATCATGTGAATTTGGTATTTGTCCGATATTTTGATGATATGTATGTTGTTGCTTCCTTTAGTGGTGTCGTGTGAACGTCGACTACATGACATTTCACCATATTTGGGCCTAAGGGAAGACATTCTGGAGTAATAAGTAGATGATGGGTTGCTAGGGTGACAGAAGCTTAAATCCTAATTTATGCGCTATTCCGTAAGGGGCTGATTTGGATTCATATGTTTCATGCTATGGTTAGAGTTATCTTAATTCTTCTTTCGTAGTTGCGGATGCTTGCGAGAGGGGGTAATCATAAGAGGGTTGCTTGTTCAAGTAAGAACATCACTCTAGCACCGGTCCACGCACATATCAAATTATCAAAGTAGTGAACGCGAATCAAATAAACATGATGAAAGTGACTAGACGAGAATTTTCATGTGTCCTCGAGAACACTTTGCTTTATATAAGAGATCGTTCCGGCTTGTCCTTTGCTATAAAAAGGATTGGGTCACCTTGCTGCACTTTTGTTACATTTGTTACTTGTTACTCGTTACGAATTATCTTGCTACAAAACTATTGGTTACTCCTACTTTCAGTGCTTGCAGAAAACACCTTCCTGAAAACCGCTTATTATTTTCTTCTGCTCCTCGTTGGGTTCGACACTCTTACTTATCGAAAGGACTACAATTGATCCCCTATACTTATGGGTCATCAAAAGCGTCATGAGGAGGAAGGAAGAAGATACTATGGCTATGCAACATTTGATCATACGTTGCTGGAGCGACCGGCCCGACCGGTGGCTAGCGTGCCCTTATTCAGAGGCGGACTCACGTTGGGCTGAGTGGGGGCCTAGACACACACTCAATTTCTGATTTCCTAGCTTTGAAGCTCAGTTTCTCTACTATTTGGGTCCTCAGTTAGCAAAATAAGTGTGTCCCCAATCACTTGGGCCCTCAGTTAGCAAAATAAGTGTGCCCCACTCACTTGGTCTCCGTTAAAAGTTCGTCATGAGTCGGCCCTGCACTTATTAGTAGGTGTATAGATATAAATTTGTTGCAAGAAAACGCACAACTACTTTCGCAAGTGGACGCTCCGCATAAATCATCACATCAAGAGCGTTCTTGAATTCCTTTTACATTATTGGATGGGTGTGGCTAGGTCTCAGACAACAACTGAGACTTAACCAAGTCTCGGTCAAATGATATAATACATACAAAAGGAAAAAAGAAAAAAACTTAAAAGAAAATTCTGCATGAATCTCCACGTAAGATCTTACGAACTAAGTCTCAGTCGTGGATCTTACGAACTAAGTCTCAGTCGACTGAGATCTACCGATCTTGAATTGGATTGGATGTTCCTTATCATTTTTCGACAATTCATGCTAAATCAAGTAAGTAATCAGATTCATGAATGCCGTCTAGTGTCCCTCCTCCATCTGGAGTAGTTTGCTTCGCACGTCCTCGTCCCTGACGGCCATTTCCCTTACCTCATCGGCAGTGAACGGCGGCGGGAGCGTGCATAGCTCGCACCCGGCCACGTACTTCTCCCTGGACTCCATCATGAATTCCCTCTCGCGGCCACGCCTGGGGCAGGCCATGGACTCGACGCAGACCTCCACGGCTTTCTCGGGCACGGTGGGCTTGTACCGGAGCAGGGCACTGTACTGCGTCAACACGTGGAGCATGTACTCGTACACGTAGTCCATGCCCATCTCCTCCCTCGCGAACTCGCTGCCGTCTTGGCCCATACGCCGCGCCTGCCCCGGGTGGGCGTTGCCCCAGTCGACGGCGAACTTGATGGCGGCGCACTTGCGCGCCGGGTCGATGGGCCAGTAGTGCTTGCCGGCGACGAGCCCCCGGGAGAAGAAGTCCTCGAAGGGCGTGGCGATGGCCAGCATCGGCGAGTCGCAGGCGAGGATGTACTTCTCGCTCACCGACCACGACCGTCCCTGCACGTAGATCTTGTACCTGTACCGGCACTGCTTCGCCAGGTCGGAGTCCCTGAAGCCATTGCGGTGGGCGGCGTTCCAGTCCTGCTTGAACGCCCGCACGCTCCATTCCTTGCCGGCGGCGGAGTCGTTGTTGCAACGGAAGAGGTCGCGGCGCACCGGCGAGACGTCGGGGTTGCCCTTCCAGAACGCGTATGGCTCCCTGTCTGGCCACGAGAGACGCGCGTTCTCTCGGACGAAGTCTTCCATGAGCGGCCCCCATGGCCGAACGTTGACCTCTGGCCAGCCCCAGAAGGACCAGTCCGGCCAGAGGATGGCCAGTTCCGCCCCGTCCTTGCAGTAGCGGAAGAGCGGCGGCGCGGTGGAATGGTCGGGGTAGTCGGCGGCGCGCAACACGGGCATGTCGTCGGTGCCGAACATGATGTCGATGTCCGGCACGCGGCCGGGGTAGCGGGCGAGCAGCTGCAGGATGCCCCACTGCGTGAAGATATCCCGCGTCTGAAACGATCCGCGGTACTTCTCCACGTAGGCGCGCCCGGAGACCACCACGAGCCGGAACTCCGCATTGGGCCGGGCGCGCTCCACCGCGTCGCGCGTGATCCCCGTTGGTCGCCACGGCTCCATGTCCGCGTGGATGTGGCGGAAGTAGTCCGGGCACCAAGGTGGCGGCACGCCCGGGGAGTACTGTTTCTGTGATGATGAGGATGGTGATGGTGATGGTGCTGGCGGTGATGCGCGCCGGCGGCAGAGTGACGGGGACGACGTGTCGTTGCCGCAGATGAAGGGTATGGGAGTGAGGGGCGCCGTGGATGCGCGGGTGCGGCCAGGAGCACGTCCATGCCGACTGAAACTGCCGCCGCCGGTGACCGGATGGAACGAGTACAACTGTTGGTGCAGACGAGAGTTAATATATTATACGCACTAAATTTAAGCTTAATCATGATGCTACTAACAAGCTTGAGCATAATTCTTCTCGGTTAGAAAATAATGACATTCTTTCATATTTATTAGATTAGGGTGTGGCTAGATCTCAGTCGAATCAAGTGACATAACATGTAAAAAGGCAAAGAGAAAAAACATAAAATTTTCCACGGAAGATCTTACGAATATGGAGTCGACTGAGACTTGACGAAGTCTCAGTCAACTGAGATTTAGTAACACCGTATTTATTACTACAATGCAAATAATTATATTTCTGAATAGCAGCCACGATACATGTCTTGCTTTACTACTCCGTTTGGATTCGGTCGGCGTTCGTGGTCTTTGGAGTATAAGTGTTGCCAGGGACGGAGCCAAGATTCTAACCGTGTGGAGACTGACTGGAAAAAATTATCCAGAGACTGTTGTAGCCTAGGTTAATGAAACATTTCATCAGGGGAAGAAAATAGGTTGCGGCTTTGAACAATTATTATGTTTTCTAAATTTGCCATTAAGCTAATGCAAATAATAATTAACATGCTAATGAACTAAATCTTTTTACTACTTGAGGGGGTCTCACAGGTCATGAATATTCCTTAATTACGATTGCACGTATACAGTTTGTGATGTTCTAATCCTTTTGTTCTAAAGACAAAGATTAATCTAATTATGGAAAATAAGCAAGGATGAAGAAACAAGAAAAGCATAGCCCTTATTGCTTGCCTCATTGCCGATCATCCTAGTCGTGCGGCCGGCTGGCCGCGTGCATCCGCGCAACCTTTGGATCACCTTGCCCCTTTGGCAGTCTAGGTCTTGAGTTAGGAGTTGGACGGCGCTGGATCGGGAACTGCCCTAGACGAAGGCTACCTCAGCGATCGGCATCGGAGGCTGGGTCTAGAAAATGAACGCTGATTATGTGCTTTGTCTTCCAATCATGGCCTCGTGGGCTACTGCTGCACGGGCCTGCTATAGATGGGCTTTGGAGTCTTGGACTTCACGTGGTTAGGGGGGGGCGAAGTAAGCCATGGACTCGTTATTTTTCCTTTTTTTTTACCGGCTGCTTAATCGTAGCTTCGTTAAAACAGAATCGTTGAGGGGGGTCTAGCCCCCCCCCCCCTCGTCCCCCCTTGAAATCATCCCTGAGTGTTGCTAAATCTCAGTTGACTGAGAGTTAACCAAGTCTCAGTCGATGCTATATTCATGAGATCTTACATTAAGATTCATGCAAATTTTGCCAATCAGTTTTTTCGTTTTTTTTCTTTCTTACATGTTATATCATTTGATGGAGACATGCTTTTTTTTTTCTTCAGTTTTTGGAGTATCTACAAGCTTTTTCGGTGTCTTCTTACCGAAAAAGGCTTTCGCCCCGCTTTATATATAAAGCAAACCACCATAGCACAAAATCCGACACAAGTTCACCACACAGGCGCACACACAGAAGTAGCACAAGACAACACAAATGGGTTCTGCTGAGGGCACAACTCAACAAGCCCTAAGAAACACACACACACCCAAACCCAACAGCGGGTGACACGGCCTCAGAAGGCTAATCTGGCTCGGGAGGTGGAGGAGGGAGTGGGGGCGCCAGGCGGAGAGCCATCGAGCGAAGGTCGGCGATGATGGTGTTGATGGCATCTCGGTCAGAGGGGCGGCTAAGCGGCCGCCAGAGCTGCAGGAAACCACACATTAAAAAAAAACTGCGTCAATGGCACGTCGGAGAGGAACGCGCTGAATCACAAGCTTATTGCGGACAGTCCAGAGAGTCCACGCGAGCACCCCGATGGTCAGCCACCTAATGTGGCGGGCCGATGAAGGGACGGACTGGATCTCCACGAAGAGGTCGGGGACGTTGGTTTTGCACCATTGACCACCGACGGCTTCGCGGAAGCAACTCCAGAGGAATTGAGCCGATACACACGCGAAAAAGATGTGATTCGAGTCTTCCACCGTGCCGCATAGGGAGCAAATCCCGTCCCCAGGGCCATTGCGCTTGAGCACCTCCACCCCTGAAGGTATACGACCCCTAATCCATTGCGACAAGAAGATTCTGATCTTGAGCGGCAGCCTAATGGCCCACACAGCGGTGAGGGCATCAGGAGCCGTCGACGGGGCAATGGCCTGGTACAGGGATCTGGTGGAAAACCGTCCGGAGGGTTCCAGGCGCCAAGACATGCGATCCGTAGCATTGTCGACGTCGGGAGTGTGGAGGGCGATGCATTCCAGCATCTCTTCCCAAGCAGCGAGATCAGGGGGACCAAAAGGTCGGCGGAACGCGAGGCGCCCTAAGTCCGAAAGGGCGACCTCGACCGAAGTCCTAGGCTCCACCGCTATGGAGAATAAGTCCGGGAAGCGGACAACAAACGGCAGGTCCCCAGCCCATCTATCAAACCAAAACAGCGTAGAAGACCCGGACCCAATCGAGATGGAGGATCCAATGCGGAGGACAGGAAGCAGCTGGATGACTGATTGCCAGAACTGAGAGCCTCCGGAACGTTGGCAGAAAGCCAGCGGCTGGTCCCGAAGGTACTTGTTCCTAATGATGTCAAGCCAAAGACCGCCGTCACCATTGGCGGTCCTCCACAGCCATCTAGTCAGCAAAGCAATATTCATACGCTTGGAAGACATGATCCCCAGACCTCCCTGGTCTCGAGGCTTGCAAATGTCGGGCCAGCTGACCATGTGGTATTTCTGCTTATCGCCCTCACCAGCCCAGTAAAATCTAGACTGGTACTTGGCAATCTCGTGGTGCAGGGTTTCATGGAGACTATAGAAGCTCATCAGGAACAGGAGGAGGCTGGACATGGATGAGTTGATGAGCACGGTCCTGGCCGCCTTGGGCAGCCACCTGCCTTGCCACGGCTCGATCCGGTGTTGGAGCTTAGTCACCGTGGGTCGTAGGTCCGCGACGGAGAGGCGCGAGTCACTAATGGGTATCCCCAGGTAGGAGGTGGGGAAGGACCCAAGCTGGCAGTTAAGACGGTCAGCAATGAGCTGGGACTCGTCAGGAGAGTAGCCAAGGATCATCACTTCGCTCTTGTCGAAGTTGATCTTGAGCCCAGACATATGCTGAAAGCACAGGAGGAGAAACTTGAGGTTGACTATGCCGGCGTCAGAGCCTTCCACCATGATAATAGTATCATCAGCATATTGCAGGAGGGAGACCCCCCCCCCCCCTCCCACAAGATGAGGAACAACCCCACGAATATGGTCGGCCGCCTTAGCCTTATCGAGGATGGTAGCAAGGGCGTCGACCACCATGTTGAACAAGAAGGGGGAAAAGGGGTCCCCTTGTCTAACCCCACATAATGTGGGGAAGTAAGGACCTGCCTCCCCATTGATGTTAATCACGGTACGACCAGACGAGACCATCTGCATAACCCGGGTAACCCATCTGTCATCGAAGCCTTCCGGAGGAGCACTTCCCGGAGGAAGGCCCAGGAGACGGTGTTGTAGGCCTTATGGAAGTCGATCTTCAAGAAGACCGCACGCTGCCGCCTAGTGCGCACCTCGTGCAGGACCTCGTGGAAGACCAAGACCCCATCCAAGATAAATCGGCCTTGGATGAAGGCCGATTGATTAGGATGAGTGATGCGGTCAGCTAACAGGGTCACCCTATTGGCGTACCCCTTAGCCAGGATACGGAAGATCACGTTGATCACCGTGATCGGCCGGAACTGGCGGGTGTCAGAAGCCCCCGCCACCTTGGGGATGAGGGTAATGATCCCATAGTTGAGACGGGAGAGGTCGATGGATCCCACATGGAATTCTTCGAAGAGGGCCATCACCTTCGGTGTCTTCTTCTTCAAGGCGGAGATTTGTTACGCACATCTCTTCTGAACTACATCGATGACTTCCCTATCGTTGCTTTCACAAGCTCCTGTGTTTAAACAAATTTGCTCCGTCGAGACGAGAAGACCCAGAGACGGCATCGAGCTTTGCTCGCAGCGCATCGTCGGTGGATGTAGGAGAAAGAAGATTTCAACACCCCTAAAAATTTGGTTGCAATTTTCTTTTTCTCTAAGTGTGTGTTTATGAGACTTGTGATAGTTATGGCATTAGGGCTTTCCAAAAAAGAAAAGAAAAAGGAACGTACTTAGGATTAATTCATGACTTGTACGCGTATGTGTGCGTATCTTAAGTTTGGGGCAAAGCCATTGACTGCAATTAACTTAGAAGGCTCGATTAACTAAGCTAATCTAGTCTAATCTACGCGCTTATTTACTTAAGACGGCCGCTACAGGGTTGATTACGGCAAGGCATGCTAGAGATGTACGCAAAGGTGGCTTAAGTACCGTAAAATACTGCAGTTGCTAGTACAAAATACTACTCCCTCTATAAAGAAATATAAGAGCATTTAGATCACTAAAGTAAAGTAGTGATCTAATTACAGAGGGGGTACTCTTTCCACTATGAACTACAGACGGAGCAAAATGAGTTAATCGATGCATCTATATACATCTGTATGTTGTTCATAGTGGAATCTCTACAAAGACTTATATTTAGGAACGGAGGGAGCACGTATCAATGTATGTAACCTATATAATTTGTATTTCCTTTGATCCAAACTAATTGACGCAGTTTTAGTATACTTTGAGGGAGTACGATCGACCGCTTCTCCATGGCTTCGTTAAAATTAAGACCGGTACCCATAGCTATAGAAGTCGATTTAATCCTTATACTTCTATATAGCTAGCTAATGGATGGCTTGTCATGGATTACAGCATGTTAATTGGATAAGTTCATTATCAGAAGTACTTAGAGCAGGCGGGTGTACTGGCCTATATTTTCGAAAGGAGGCGATCGCCCGGCTCTATGGTCGGAAGCCCTTTGGAAAGATTCAATGGTGCGTGTGGCTCTATACACAATCATGCATTCATGCGGTGGATATGTGTGTGTATGTAGGAGGTACACTTACACCAGCTTCGTGATGGGTCCAGTTGGTGCCGACGAGCAAAGCAAGAAACGCAAGGGTGCCCATGACCACTCCAGCGCCGCCGCTCGTCGTCGTCTTCCAGCACGGCTTCGTTGCTGGTGATGACGACGGTTGATGCTCCGCCGGCGGATCATCGACGATCTCGTCCCGGGCTGCAGGAGGCGGCGGCACCATCGCCGCCCTCTCTTCCTCGACGCGACGGCGGCTGGATTGAAACTCTTCAACTATATTTTTTAACTGGCCAGTAGACGAACTGAAGAGGGAAATGAATCAGTCCTGCTCTGCATACATAGAGCATAATTGGTTTGATACATATATTTGGCATTGCCAATAGTTGGCAAGCCAACATTTGGCAAAATGAAAAGTTGCCAAAAGTTGGCAACTTTTTGTGAGGTTGGCAAGAAAAGTTGGTAGTCAACCAATCACTAGCCAACATTTGTCATTTGCCAAATATTGGCATGCCAACTTTTGATATCAAACCAATCATGCTCATACATGCATGTACCGTATATATAGTGGGCCGGCCGGATTGCTCAAGTGCCTGGCTACTTTTTTTTAACACAGGGCGCATACGCTCATCCTATCATTATATCATATACTCTAGAGTATATACTTAAGAAGTTGATCCACTACTTCTATTTATCTCAACACGCACATATGCCACATCATCACACATGTCACCTCATCAACTCCACTACTTTTATTTCTCTTAACATGCATGCATGAAAATGCTACCTATACTAATTCCCTCAACATGCACACATCCCACTTTATCAACCCCGCTAATTTTATTTCTCTCAATATGCATGAGAAATAATACTTAATAAATATTTTATCACTATACAATAATCAAATACGACAAATCATATGTGTTTTTAATCTTTAATCTCATATTCAAATTCCTGGTAACCAAATCTCCTAAAAATGGTATATTGCAACCAATTTTCACATGTTCCGCCGCAGCGCGCGGGGTATCATCTAGTATGTACATACGGACATACACTTAGCTCTATGAATACACTTATGCACACTCTACCCTTATACGCACCTCTGAGAGACTGAGCCGGCATATCATCTTGAGATTGATGAAGTCACCACAGGTGCCTCCATAGTCAACTGGAACATCTTCTCCCACTGAACGAACATCATCGGAAACCCTTAAATAAATTTAGAAAAATGCAAGCACCAGTGTCAAGTCTAGGACTTGGACCCTAGTGGGCTGATTTCATCAAAAAAAAAAAAACTAACCATTTGAGTTAGGCTCAGTTTGCAGTGCTTGATTGCTTGACTACTTGACACGTAGAGTTTCTCGGCAAATCCTAAACGGAGCCCTGTGTGCCCGTTTCTTTAGGTTTCGCAAACGGGCGCACACCCCTCCGCCGCGCTGGGTCGACCAGTTCTGCCTCTCTTTTTTTTATTTGTAAAAACGTAAAAAACTGTGCGGTAGTGTGATTCAAACTATGGTCACCAGGATTAATGCACGCAACATCAACCACCCAGCCAACCTCAGCACATGTGTTACTCAAAGCTTTTTCCTTGTTTTGTCCTTCTTTTTTCTTTTTTCATGCAACCGTTTTCTTCGGGTTTTTTCGGTTTTTGTTTCTTTTTTCTTGCAACCGTTTTCTTCGGATTTTTTCGGTTTCTGTTTCTTTTTTTTCTTGGAACGTTTTTTTTTCCTTTTTTACAAATGCAAAAAATTGATGATCTTTTTTCAAATCGATGAACTTTTTTTCAAATTGGTGAACTTTTTTTCAAAATCGGTGAACTTTTTTTCAACTATGATGATTTTTTTCAAAATCGATGAACTTTTTTCAAAATTGGTGAACTTTCTTCAAAATCAATGAATTGTTTCAAAATTTGATGAAAATTTGTCAAATACATTAACTTTTTTCTCATGATTTGTGAACTATTTTTCAAAATCGATGAACTTTTTCTTCAAAATCAATGAACTTTTTTCAAAATCGATGAACTTTTTTCTCTGGATTTGTGAACTATTTGTAAAAATCGATAATCATTTTTTCTAAATTGATGAACTTTTTTCAAAATCGATGAACTTTTTCCCAAGATCATGATTTTTTTTAAATCAATGAACTTTTTTAAAATTCAAGGACTTTTTTCAAATTCATGAACTTTTTTCAAAATGTGATAAACTTGTTTTCAAAATCAATGAACTTTTTTGTAATGCATGAACTTTTGTCAAAATGTTTTCAAATAATTCAAAAATCGAAGCGCTATGGTAAACGGTACAAGTGCAATAAATTGCGCGGCTACAAATGTTCTTAAATAGTACGCCCTGAAATTGGTCAGTAGCGCGTAGTAGGTCTGATGGTTTGCCATACTTGTATGTGGTTGTCACGGCGAGAGTTCAATCCTCCAGGAGAGCAACTTTTTGGGGGAGTTTTTTTGCGCTACTCACGAGCGAGCGAACTCGATTGAGGTTTTTCTGGGCCGGCCCAGTAGCATCACATCCGAGCGCCAGTAAGCCGAACCACCGCTGAGAGCACCGGTTAGAAGGGCAGATCCTATTTGACGCACGTTAGCGTAAAAAACGTCGTGCCTTCGCTGAGGCGAGACTTCGGTTGGGCCGGCCCACGTATGGGAATCGTCTGTTATTTGTTCGCTGCAACTTCCTTCGCTCTTTCCTGTGGTTTTTTTTTTTCATTTTTCCTGTGGTTTTTTGCTTTCAGTTTTTTAGTGTTTTGTCCGGTTTTCAGTTGTTTTATTCTGGTTTTTTGTCTTGGCTCTTTTTTCCTTTCATTTTTTTCGTTTATTTTCCTTTACATTTTTCATTTTCTTCTTTTCATTTTTTGTGTGTCATATAAAATATTCACCGCGTATTACAAACATGTTCATCGTAGATTAAGAAAATGTTCACTACGAAAATGTTCACCATGCATTATAAAAATGTTCATCATGTATTACAAAAATGTTCATCGTACATTTAACAAAATGTTCACCATATATTAAGAAAATGTTCGACATACTTCAAAATATGTTCATTGTGTAGTTAAAAAATGTTAAACGTATATCACAAAAATGATCAAAGTGATTGTTGAGCGTATATCAAAAAAGTGTTCAATGTGTATTTAAAAATTATTCAGCGTATATAAAAAATGTGTAATGGTCCAAATTTTCCGATTTTTTTTATCTGCCGCTTCGTTTGTTTTTAAATACCAGCGCGGCCTTATAACCACAAACATTGATCGGCTCAAGTGGTAACGAACAGTTGCTCTATATCATGGGGTTGCGTGTTTGATTCCTCGTTAGAGCAACTTATTTTTGCTATTTTATAGCGGCTCGCTGTAACGTCACCACCGAATGGGCCGGCCCATTTAGATTGCGCGCCCTCCGCGAAAGCACGCTTGTTTGACGCACGCGGGCGGCAGCTAGGAGCTCTCGGTTAGGAGCTCCCGAGTTTCTCCCGCAAAAAAGTTTTATTTTTTGAGCGTTGGCAGCACATGCAATGCTTCTTTTTTGTTTTGAGGTGAACGTGCAATGCTCCTATCCAGCCCTTACGGGCAGTGGCGGAGCTTAGTGCATTGCTGGGGGGGCTGTGGCCCCCCCAGGATTAGCACATGTAGGCATAAACATTTTAGGAAGAGAGCTTAGATAGTGAAATTTTGTATGTTTGGCCCCTCACTAGCCCATATATTCTATTTGGCGCCCCCAAAGATCTTGGTCAAGCTCCGCCACTGCTTAAGGGAGACCTCCTATATGCGCGCTTTATCTAGCCCATATGTGGGGTGAGGCGCCCCTTGTTTTTTTATGTTTTTCTACTTTTGTTTTTCTATTTTTAAATTTCAAACAATGTTCATGAACGCCAAATTCAACAAAAAATGATCACGATTTTAATGAAAGTTTTGAATTTTAAAAAAGTTCATGATTTTTGAAAAAAAAACTTTTGTATTTAAAACATGTTTATGATTTTAAAAAAATGTTCCTAGATTTCAAAACCTGTTCACAAATTAGAAAAACGTTCTTGGATTTCAAAAATTATTCACGCATTTGAAAAATAAAATCAGATTTAACAACACAATTTTTAAAAAAAAAGATCCAAATTTCAACAAAATGTTCATGACTGCAAAATGTTTCAGGAACTTTTTAAAACTTTAAAGATTTTGTAAAATATTTACTAATTTAAAAAAAAATTGATTTCGAAAAATATTTGATAATTTAAAAATGCTCTCGGATTTTAAAAAATGTTCACATATTTGAAAAATTCTTGAATTTTTAAAAATGTTTAAAAATTTAAAATATGTTTACACATTTTAAAAATGATCTAAATGTAAAAAATGTTCCTGGATTTCAGAAAATAATAATAAAATTTAAAATGATTAGAATTTCAAAAAATGTCCTTGATTTAAGACAAATCAATGATTCAAAAAATGTTGGCAAATTTCAAAAAAATGTTCCCAAAATTCAAAACATGTTCGTGAATTTAAAAAATTGTGCAGGAATTTGAAAAATGTTCTTGGATTCCAAAAAATGTTCATGAATGTTAAATTATTCCTGTATCTGATAAACTATTCATGAATTTAAAAATTGCGAGTGAATATGAAAAATTGTGCGCGATTTTGAATAAAGTTCATGAATTTGGAAAAACATTCGTGGATTTAAAAAAACTTGACCACTTCAAATAATTTCACAAGTTTAAAAAAAATTGTAGATTTGAAAAAAGAAAAAAACATAAAGAAAAATAATAAGAATAAGAAAAAGAAATAAAAAAAACCTGAAGAAAAAACAAAGAAAAAAATCTGGTTGAAAGAAGGTTCTTAATCCTTCACATCTCAAAATCGGAATGGGTTGGCCCATAGAAAGGACGGGGCGTGGAGGAGGGTACGTGATAGGTCACTATCCAACGACCTACGAAATAGGAAGCGCCCCATTAGGGGGATGGCGGTCGGGCAAACGCTTGAAAGGCAAAGTAGCATCACTTCATGCATTACAAAGTAGAAAGTTTCATGAGCTTCATGTTATATACTAGTGGGGAACCTACATTATATAACCTAGCTTGTATATTCCGATGACGAGCTTCCTTAAATGCTCGAGGTCTTCATGAGCAAGCAAGTTGGATGCACCCTCACTTAGTCCATAGGAGAGCTTTCATATACTCATAGCTCTGTGTACATCCTAGTTGCATGGCGATCCCTACTCCATGTGTTAACATTAGTCATAAGTTCTTCTCCATTGCCTAATGGTCAGCTACATTGATGCAAGACTCTCTTTGTTTTTAACTTCGTAAAACACCAATCATTATTCTATTTTCTCGATAAGTGCAAGGCATAGGCTTACGCTCAACTCTGCATAGGTAGTTGAGCGATTGACTAACATAGACAAGCGATTTTGCTATTTGATCTGGTATGCTTTAGGTTGGTGTTTTTCAAGTGACTACTAATGCATAATTTTTTTTTGTCTATGGTAAATATTGCTTTCTTCTTAACATAATGTTGACATTCTCTTTAAACCTTTGTCAATGGGAATTTGGACACCATAAAAATATTTTCTCTTTCTTGACCTCCATGGCTATGGAACTAAGAGGATTGCATGTATTACTCTCATGCAAGCTGGTACACTTTTGGACTTTGGTTTTCAGCATAAGCATAAGAGTTAGCAGCAATGAGGTTAGGTGTCAACCTTCTTACTCAAGGACGACCAAGGTTAAAGCTTGGGGAGGTTTATGGATATATTTTATATGCATTTTTGAAGCTCATTTGTTGCATATGATCTCCATATATCATGTCTCATTGAGCCAATTACATGTCCATTATGCATGATTACCAGTATACTTTTCATTGTGAGCATTGCATAGTTTGTGGTTTTAGTTAGTTTTGTAGGGGAACGCGACAGAAAACAAAAAAAATTGGTACAGCGAGCACACCCAGGATCACTATGGAGACTGCATACAAGGTTTGATCTGATCCGTACCGACTCGAAGTGCAGCGGAAGAAGAGTCGGTGTAGATCGTCGGTGCAGATCCCTGCAGCTAGGATTTACAACCTCCCAACCGCAAGGATGTACTCCCTCGCCGGACAGCCCTTCGGGAGGCGGTCAGACAGTCCCTCGGACGATGTCACGGACAGCCCTTCGGGAGGACCCTCGAAACTCGAACCGAAACTCGGACAGCCCTTCGGGAGGACACTCGAACAGCCCCTCGGGCAAAAGATCGAAACTACAATCTCTCTACGGGGTTGCACACATACGGTGTCAGCTATCCGGCAGGGCTTCGCCGTCCAGAGCTAGTTCCTGCCGGAACCCAGACAACCTTTCGGCTCTACGAAACTATTTCGCTGGGAGGGAGAGAGAAGCCAGACAAGTCAAATGACATGTGTATGGGAGCAAGGATGAGTTTTGGGGCAGCCCCCTCACCTCTATTTATAGGATAGCCAAGGGGTAAAGATGGTATTCAAAAATACCAAAAGTGCCCCCACTTTATGTCATAAATAAAAGAATAAAAGGGAAAAGGGGTGCCATGTGGAGCTCCATGAAGGAGCACCACCTTGGGCGGCCACCTTGAGCCCCCCCCCCCCCCACGTGGGCATGCCTTGGCTCCCAAGTCCTTCTAGAAACCTTTTGGGAAATATCCCAAAAGGTGCTTTCCAAAAAATATCCAAAAAGCACTTTCACTATTCATGAAGATATTTTTCTGCGTCCGTTAAATCCCAAATTATTTCTGTGTGCCTAGAATAATTCCAGTACCCACCAAAATAATTTTGAACGCATTCCGAAACAATTTCGAAACAATGTTTCTTCAGCGAAAAGCAACCGAAGTGGTTTCGACTGCTCCGGAACATTTCCGGTTTTTGTCCCGGAAAATTCCCAGAAGTTTTCAAAACACTTCTGGCATTCTCCAAGAATTTCCAGGCGTGTGCCAGAACCAATTTGACTTAATGGAATACCCTGAAACAACTTTTTAGTTTCACCGAAACTATTCCGGTGTTCTCTCCGGAACGTTTCCGTTTCGTCCGAAACTTTTTCGGTGATTTTCTCTCAGACTCCCCGTCTAGTATTCAGCAGATAGATGACCCTTAAGCGTGTGACCCTATAGGTTCGGTGAAGTATAGACATGACCCGGAACACTTTCCGATCAATGATCAACATCGGAGCCGTGGACACCCATATTGACCCCTATACCCACACGAATGAATATTCGAGTGAACCTCCAGTTGCCGTGTGCTATTCCTGTTGCTTCACGATATATTACAAATACCCAAGGTGAGATTTATAGCATCCCCGTGGATCAACAACTTGTCCACTATGCAAGTTACCTCGTTACCGGTTTTGTTCTCTTTACTCGTTTCCGTGTTCCGGCATACCAGTGATCAAATCACAATTGTGTCTGGCCAGACGATGATGGATACCGTAACACCGAGAGGGCCCGAGAATATCTCTCCATCGTCGGAGGAGCAAATCCCAATCTTGAGCTATCTCGTTTCTTGTCATACTTTTCCGTGAACCCGTAAGCCGCCGTAATAGCCACCCATTTACGGATGACGTTTAACAAACCCCAAAGTTCACGAAGCGAGTACGAAGGAACTCGATACTCTCATGGTCTAAGGAATTATGCAAACATTAACTATCTCTGTGTTATTAACCATTAACTTGTGACGAATGTATCTCATAGCATAACATCAATTCGGGTCGATTCAACACAAGTGTTCTACTAACATTGTGCCCTCAAAATTGCCGGCATAGACATGCCCATGATCAGGAAAACAGGATCATCATGCAATACTTGAGCCAGTCATAGAGGCATGACCAGGAATACATTTTACCGTTTATTATACCACACGTGCACATGAGTTTCCCTCCGAGCCTCGTGGTTATTGCAGACTCGAGAATCATTGCAGTTATAGCATGGAACATAAACATTCATTACAAACTCGGAGATACAAAATAACTGTTATTACTGCCTCTAGGGCATATCTCCTACAGACTCCCACTTGCACTAGAGTCATAATCCAGTTACATGGCTTCCCTAACACCAATGGCAATCCGGTGCTGCTCATGCTTTGCTCGTGGTAGAGGCTTTGTCATCGGGTCTGACATGTTCAGATCCGTGTGAACTTTGCGTACTTTCACTAAACCCGCTTCGACATGATGTCGAATGAGTTTATATTTGCGTTCAATATGTCTTGTCTTATGGTGCAAACTTGGCTCCCTTGCCTGAGCCACGGCGCCACTATTATCACAATAGATCTCCACCGGGTCCAGAGCACTTGGAACCACACCAAGGTTTTCAAGAAATTTCTTGATCTATACCACCTCCTTGGAGGCTTCTGAAGCAGCAACATATTCCGCCTCCGTTGTAGAATCCGCTACAGTCTTTTGTTTGGAACTTTTCCAATCAACTGCGCCGCCGTTCAATATGAAAACATAGCCTGATTGAGATTTGAAGTCATCTGGGTCAGTCATGAAGCCTGCATCAGTGTAACCACTTACAATGAGCTCTTCATCACCTCCGTACACAAGGAGTAAATCCTTGGTCCTTCTGAGGTACTTAAGAATACCCTTGACTGCGGCCCAGTGTTCCAATCCTGGATCACTTTGGTACCGGCTGCTAACACTTAGCGCATAGGAAACATCCGGTCTTGTACATAGCATGGCATACATAATAGAACCAACTGCCGAGGCATATGGAACATCATTCATCTGTACTCGCTCATCGAGAGTCCGAGGACACTGATTCTTGCAAAGCACTGTGCCAGGTGACATAGGGAGTAGGCCTTTCTTGGAGTTCTCCATGTCGAACCTTTTCAACACCTTGTCAATGTACGTGCTTTGGCTAAGCGCTATTAGGCGTCTTGATCTATCTCTATAGATTCTGATGCCCAATACATATGCCGCTTCGCCTAAGTCTTTCATTGAAAAACTTTTATTCAATGAGTCTTTTATTTCGTTAAGAAAATTCACGTCATTTCCAATCAACAATATGACATCCACATACAAGATTAGAAATGCTTTTGCGCTCCCACTAAACTTCTTGTAAACACAAGATTCTTCGTCATTCCTGATGAAGCCAAACTGTTTGACCACTTCATCAAAACGAATGTTCCAGCTCCTTGACGCTTGTTTCAGACCATAAATGGCTTTCTGAAGTTTGCATACCTTTCCAGCATCCTTATGAACGACAAAACTTTCTGGCTGTATCATGTATACATCCTCTTTGAGGTTTCCATTTAGGAAAGCCGTTTTGACGTCCATCTGCCATATTTCATAATCGAAATAAGCAGCAATTGCTAGTAATATCCGAACAGACCTAAGCATAGCTACGGGCAAGAAAGTCTCGTCGTAGTCCACTCCTGGAACTTGCGTGAACCCTTTCGCGACAAGTCTAGCTTTGTGGATAGTAATGTTACCATCCGCGTCCGTCTTTCTTTTGAAAATCCATTTACAACCAATGGGCTTTATGCCCTCTGGAAGTTCTTCCAAGTTCCAAACTTGGTTTTCGTTCATGGATTCCATTTCGGATTTCATGGCCTTGTGCCATTCCTTTGAGCTGGGCCCCACCATCGCTTCCTTGTAGTGCGCAGGTTCATCGTCTTCAAGAATGAAGATTTCGTTATGAAACCACTCAGGTGGCCGGATAGCCCTACTTGATCTGCGCGGTTCAGTTACAACATTGTCTGAAGTTTCCGCATCACATGCGACAACTTCTGGCTCGGTTGTAAGGATAATTAGCGGAATTTCTTCCGGTTCCTTAGCCATATCAACGGTCGCCGAAGATTCACTAATCTCATTAAGTTGCACTGTCCTCCCACTTGGTTCTTTAGCAAGAAATTCTTTCTCGAGAAAGTGTCCAACCTTTGCGACAAACACTTTGCCCTCGGATTGGTTGTAGAAGGAATACCCAACGGTGTTTTTGGGATAACCTACAAAGTAACATTTGTCTGATCTGGGACCGAGTTTGCTTAGCTGTAAACGCTTTACGTATGCCTCACAACCCCAAATTTTAAGATGCGACAAACTGGGTTTCTTCCCATTCCACATCTCATGTGGTGTCGTCTTAACAGACTTAGACGGTGCTCTGTTTAGTGTGTGAGCGGCAGTTTCTAGTGCGTGACCCCAAAAAGATATCGGCAGATCTGTAAGAGACATCATCGACCTAACCATGTCTAACAGGGTTCGGTTACGTCTTTCCGACACTCCGTTTCGCTGCGGAGTTCCGGGAGGGGTAAGCTGTGAAACGATTCCACGGTCACTCAGATGTTGGCCAAACTCATGACTAAGGTATTCGCCTCCGCGATCAGACCGCAGAAACTTAATCTTTTTGTCACGATGATTTTCTACCTCATTCTGAAATTCTTTGAACTTTTCAAAGGTTTCCGACTTATGCTTCATCAAGTAGATATAGCCATACCGACTTAAATCATCAGTAAAAGTCACGAAGTAGAAATACCCACCCCGTGCGGCAGTGATCATTGGACCACATACATCACTATGTATTATTTCTAATAATTCTCCCGCCCGTTCAGGATGACCCGTGAACGGCGTCTTGGTCATTTTCCCCATCAAGCAAGCTTCACATGTGTCAAATGATTCAAAATCAAGGGACGGTAAAACTCCATCTTTATGGAGTCTTTGCATGCGTTTCTTTCCGATGTGGCCAAGGCGACAGTGCCACATGAAAGTGGTGGTAGTATCAGCCTTCTTAAGGCGTTTAGCATTCACGTTAAAGACATCATTTCCACATTCAAGATTTAGAATGAAAAGGCCCCCAACAATGGGTGCAAATCCATAAAACATATCCTTACAATAAAGTGAACAACCATTGTTCTCAGACTTGTACGAATACCCATCGTGTACTAAACATGGTCCGGAGATAATGTTTCTACACAATAGTGGAACAAAATAACAGTTATTTAGTTCTAAGATAAATCCTGAAGGGAGACGTAGAGGCATAATGCCGACGGCTTGAGCGGCGATCCCAGCGCCGTTCCCGACGCGCATCACGACTTCATTCTTTGCTAGTTTGCGCACCTTCTGAAGTCCCTGTATCGAGTTGCAAATGTGAGCCACCGATTCGGTATCAAATACCCAAGACTTAGAATTTTCGCTAGCAAGCAAAACGTCAATGACATTAACTTGTATAACAATTATACCTTTTCCGGTTTTCCCGGACTTCTTATCTTCCAGATACTTCTTGCAGTTTCTCTTCCAGTGTCCTGTGCCCTTGCAGTAGAAGCACTCAGTTTCATTCTTGGCTCCACCCTTAGAGTTGCTTTGGGAGCCGGTCTTACCGGCGCCCTTGCCCTTCTTTGGCTTGCCTTTCTTTTTGAAACTGGCGGTTTTATTCACAAGCAACACTTGCTTGCGATTTTTCCACAGTCCTCCTTCCGCAGATTTCAGCATGGCGAGCACCTCTTCCGGTGTCTTCTCCATCCCACTCATGTTGTAGTTCATGATAAAACCGTCGTAAGACGGGGGGAGTGAAGAAAGCATCATGTCCATCATATGGTCAGGTGGAAGTGCAAATTCCAGGGTTTTAATCCTTTCAGCATAGCCAATCATTTTGACTACGTGTTCGCCAACTGAACTGCCCTCAGCCATCTTGCATTCCATCAAGGTCTTCATGATATCAAATCTTTCAGACCTTGCGGTTTCCTTGTACAGGGCATCCAAATCCCGGATCATATCGCGGGGTTTATGGAATTCAAAATGTTTTTGAAGCCCTGCACTCATGCAAGCTAGCATGAGGCACTGCACTAAGTTATGATAATCATCCTTAGTGGCCCAGACATTTTGTTCCTCTTCCAGGGCAGTGGCCGCCGGTTTGGCTGGAAGAGCATTTTCAAGCACATACATTTTCTTAGCGCTCCTGAGGACAATCCTCAGGTTACGGACCCAGTCCGCATAGTTGTTTCCAGTCGCAGCTAACTTCTCTTTCTCAAACATCGGGCCTAAGTTGAACGCGGTGTTGCGAGTCATTTGATCTACAACGGAAAACACAAGTTTCACTTAGACTTTGTTCATAATGATTTTGGCACTAGTGAATAAACAATTTTATTCTAAAGTACGCTCCCACTCAAATCAATATCTCTCAAAATTGATTATGAGTGATTCAAAATCCACATTTAAATTCAACGCCATTGATGTGGACATCACTGATGACGAGAATTTTAATCGGTAGGCAAACTTGCCGATCACATCTCTATGTGACTTTTGTTTATCTTTCGATGGTTGTGTTCCGAGCTCAGGACTATCCTGCCTGAACGTCAAAGACAACCAAGTGATCTTGGTGCGAGGTCTGACCTCACCCGCCTCATTCCTCTCAATTCGTTCGTACCCATGTGGACATGGCGCACCCCGAAAAGATACGAATTTCAGACGGTGCTACACTTGGATGAACACTAACTACTTTGATATTTTTAAGTGAGAGATCACCCTAATAAAAAGCGACTACCGCGCAATCAAGAAGGGTGCATCATAAGGGATAAACATCTCAGGCAATTCATAATAGCATGATATGGTATAGCCCTTTCTGACGGAGAAGTCAAGTATTTCTTCGTCTTTGGCATTTGCGTCGGAGTTCACCTTCGCGAAGATTGCCACCACCTTGTCGATGCACCAGATAATATTGCTATCTCAATAGCTAATAAAATAAGTGCATTACTTAAGGTTGACACGCAGGTCATTATAGTGACAATCATATGGCTCCAGCCATCATGCCGAATCATGACACGTAGGTCATGTTAATGAATTTACATCATATAGTCATCTCATACATAATCGAATTAATATGAGCATTTGCTATACCACATCACATGCACATCCTGCAAAACCAAGTTAGACGCCTCTAATCGGTTTATGCAAATTTTTATTTTTTGTGGCTTCTAAGGTTTTGACTTAAACCGCAGCTACCAATGTATTATCATCAAGTATGATTATTCAAGTAGCTAGATTAACATCTCTGGGTGTATGAAACACGAGATAATTAAATCTCGAACCCCATACTAAACTTCGTCATACGCATGACCCCCGTGCAGATCATATCTGCATTGCTCTTTCATCTGCGAATTTCATCTTTCTTTTGACTATGGCGGAACCCAAAGAACTGTTAGCACTTCGTTGATCAACCAGGATCGCAGATTGCCAGAACTTTGTGAAATTCCACTACGCTGTCTCGAGATCAGAAATACGCAAATTCTAGGGAAGCAACAAGAACATCGGGTAACAGATTTCATTTGTCACTCGCATAAATAATTTTCAGCAATAGATCTCATCTACTCCAAAATTATATTATGCAATACCCATACATCTCCATGTATTCTAGATCGTAACCTGCATCTATGCATAGCACGGCTCATGATGCCACTGTAGGGGAATGCGACAGAAAACAAAAAAAATCGGTACAGCGAGCACGCCCAGGATCACTATGGAGACTGCATACAAGGTTTTATCTGATCCGTACCGACTCGTAGCACAGCGGAAGAAGAGTCGGTGTAGATCGTCGGTGCAGATCCCTATCGCTAGGATTTACAACCTCCCAACCGCAAGGATGTACTCCCTCGCCGGACAGCCCTTCGGGAGGCGGTCGGACAGTCCCTCGGACGATGTCGCGGACAGCCCTTCGGGAGGACCCTCGAAACTCGAACCGAAATTCGGACAGCCCTTCGGGAGGACACTCGAACAGCCCCTCGGGCAAAAGATCGAAACTACAATCTCTCTACGGGGTTGCACACATACGGTGTCAGCTATCCGGCAGGGCTTCGCCGTCCAGAGCTAGTTCCTGCCGGAACCCAGACAACCTTTCGGCTCTACGAAACTATTTCGCTGGGAGGGAGAGAGAAGCCAGACAAGTCAAATGACATGTGTATGGGAGCAAGGATGAGTTTTGGGGCAGCCCCCTCACCTCTATTTATAGGATAGCCAAGGGGTAAAGATGGTATTCAAAAATACCAAAAGTGCCCCCACTTTATGTCATAAATAAAAGAATAAAAGGGAAAAGGGGTGCCATGTGGAGCTCCATGAAGGAGCACCACCTTGGGCGGCCACCTTGAGGCCCCCCCCCCCCACGTGGGCATGCCTTGGCTCCCAAGTCCTTCTAGAAACCTTTTGGGAAATATCCCAAAAGGTGCTTTCCAAAAAATATCCAAAAAGCACTTTCACTATTCATGAAGATGTTTTTCTGCGTCCGTTAAATCCCAAATTATTTCTGTGTGCCTAGAATAATTCCAGTACCCACCAAAATAATTTTGAACGCATTCCGAAACAATTTCGAAACAATGTTTCTTCAGCGAAAAGCAACCGAAGTGGTTTCGACTGCTCCGGAACATTTCCGGTTTTTGTCCCGGAAAATTCCCAGAAGTTTTCAAAACACTTCTGGCATTCTCCAAGAATTTCCAGGCGTGTGCCAGAACCAATTTGACTTAATGGAATACCCTGAAACAACTTTTTAGTTTCACCGAAACTATTCCGGTGTTCTCTCCGGAACGTTTCCGTTTCGTCCGAAACTTTTTCGGTGATTTTCTCTCAGACTCCCCATCTAGTATTCAGCAGATAGATGACCCTTAAGCGTGTGACCCTATAGGTTCGGTGAAGTATAGACATGACCCGGAACACTTTCCGATCAATGATCAACATCGGAGCCGTGGACACCCATATTGACCCCTATACCCACACGAATGAATATTCGAGTGAACCTCCAGTTGCCGTGTGCTATTCCTGTTGCTTCACGATATATTACAAATACCCAAGGTGAGATTTATAGCATCCCCGTGGATCAACAACTTGTCCACTATGCAAGTTACCTCGTTACCGGTTTTGTTCTCTTTACTCGTTTCCGTGTTCCGGCATCCCAGTGATCAAATCACAATTGTGTCTGGCCAGACGATGATGGATACCGTAACACCGAGAGGGCCCGAGAATATCTCTCCATCGTCGGAGGAGCAAATCCCAATCTTGAGCTATCTCGTTTCTTGTCATACTTTTCCGTGAACCCGTAAGCCGCCGTAATAGCCACCCATTTACGGATGACGTTTAACAAACCCCAAAGTTCACGAAGCGAGTACGAAGGAACTCGATACTCTCATGGTCTAAGGAATTATGCAAACATTAACTATCTCTGTGTTATTAACCATTAACTTGTGACGAATGTATCTCATAGCATAACATCAATTCGGGTCGATTCAACACAAGTGTTCTACTAACATTGTGCCCTCAAAATTGCCGGCATAGACATGCCCATGATCAGGAAAACAGGATCATCATGCAATACTTGAGCCAGTCATAGAGGCATGACCAGGAATACATTTTACCGTTTATTATACCACACGTGCACATGAGTTTCCCTCCGAGCCTCGTGGTTATTGCAGACTCGAGAATCATTGCAGTTATAGCATGGAACATAAACATTCATTACAAACTCGGAGATACAAAATAACTGTTATTACTGCCTCTAGGGCATATCTCCTACAGACTCCCACTTGCACTAGAGTCATAATCCAGTTACATGGCTTCCCTAACACCAATGGCAATCCGGTGCTGCTCATGCTTTGCTCGTGGTAGAGGCTTTGTCATCGGGTCTGACATGTTCAGATCCGTGTGAACTTTGCGTACTTTCACTAAACCCGCTTCGACATGATGTCGAATGAGTTTATATTTGCGTTCAATATGTCTTGTCTTATGGTGCAAACTTGGCTCCCTTGCCTGAGCCACGGCGCCACTATTATCACAATAGATCTCCACCGGGTCCAGAGCACTTGGAACCACACCAAGGTTTTCAAGAAATTTCTTGATCTATACCACCTCCTTGGAGGCTTCTGAAGCAGCAACATATTCCGCCTCCGTTGTAGAATCCGCTACAGTCTTTTGTTTGGAACTTTTCCAATCAACTGCGCCGCCGTTCAATATGAAAACATAGCCTGATTGAGATTTGAAGTCATCTGGGTCAGTCATGAAGCCTGCATCAGTGTAACCACTTACAATGAGCTCTTCATCACCTCCGTACACAAGGAGTAAATCCTTCGTCCTTCTGAGGTACTTAAGAATACCCTTGACTGCGGCCCAGTGTTCCAATCCTGGATCACTTTGGTACCGGCTGCTAACACTTAGCGCATAGGAAACATCCGGTCTTGTACATAGCATGGCATACATAATAGAACCAACTGCCGAGGCATATGGAACATCATTCATCTGTACTCGCTCATCGAGAGTCCGAGGACACTGATTCTTGCAAAGCACTGTGCCAGGTGACATAGGGAGTAGGCCTTTCTTGGAGTTCTCCATGTCGAACCTTTTCAACACCTTGTCAATGTACGTGCTTTGGCTAAGCGCTATTAGGCGTCTTGATCTATCTCTATAGATTCTGATGCCCAATACATATGCCGCTTCGCCTAAGTCTTTCATTGAAAAACTTTTATTCAATGAGTCTTTTATTTCGTTAAGAAAATTCACGTCATTTCCAATCAACAATATGACATCCACATACAAGATTAGAAATGCTTTTGCGCTCCCACTAAACTTCTTGTAAACACAAGATTCTTCGTCATTCCTGATGAAGCCAAACTGTTTGACCACTTCATCAAAACGAATGTTCCAGCTCCTTGACGCTTGTTTCAGACCATAAATGGCTTTCTGAAGTTTGCATACCTTTCCAGCATCCTTATGAACGACAAAACTTTCTGGCTGTATCATGTATACATCCTCTTTGAGGTTTCCATTTAGGAAAGCCGTTTTGACGTCCATCTGCCATATTTCATAATCGAAATAAGCAGCAATTGCTAGTAATATCCGAACAGACCTAAGCATAGCTACGGGCAAGAAAGTCTCGTCGTAGTCCACTCCTGGAACTTGCGTGAACCCTTTCGCGACAAGTCTAGCTTTGTGGATAGTAATGTTACCATCCGCGTCCGTCTTTCTTTTGAAAATCCATTTACAACCAATGGGCTTTATGCCCTCTGGAAGTTCTTCCAAGTTCCAAACTTGGTTTTCGTTCATGGATTCCATTTCGGATTTCATGGCCTTGTGCCATTCCTTTGAGCTGGGCCCCACCATCGCTTCCTTGTAGTGCGCAGGTTCATCGTCTTCAAGAATGAAGATTTCATTATGAAACCACTCAGGTGGCCGGATAGCCCTACTTGATCTGCGCGGTTCAGTTACAACATTGTCTGAAGTTTCCGCATCACATGCGACAACTTCTGGCTCGGTTGTAAGGATAATTAGCGGAATTTCTTCCGGTTCCTTAGCCATATCAACGGTCGCCGAAGATTCACTAATCTCATTAAGTTGCACTGTCCTCCCACTTGGTTCTTTAGCGAGAAATTCTTTCTCGAGAAAGTGTCCAACCTTTGCGACAAACACTTTGCCCTCGGATTGGTTGTAGAAGGAATACCCAACGGTGTTTTTGGGATAACCTACAAAGTAACATTTGTCTGATCTGGGACCGAGTTTGCTTAGCTGTAAACGCTTTACGTATGCCTCACAACCCCAAATTTTAAGATGCGACAAACTGGGTTTCTTCCCATTCCACATCTCATGTGGTGTCGTCTTAACAGACTTAGACGGTGCTCTGTTTAGTGTGTGAGCGGCAGTTTCTAGTGCGTGACCCCAAAAAGATATCGGCAGATCTGTAAGAGACATCATCGACCTAACCATGTCTAACAGGGTTCGGTTACGTCTTTCCGACACTCCGTTTCGCTGCGGAGTTCCGGGAGGGGTAAGCTGTGAAACGATTCCACGGTCACTCAGATGTTGGCCAAACTCATGACTAAGGTATTCGCCTCCGCGATCAGACCGCAGAAACTTAATCTTTTTGTCACGATGATTTTCTACCTCATTCTGAAATTCTTTGAACTTTTCAAAGGTTTCCGACTTATGCTTCATCAAGTAGATATAGCCATACCGACTTAAATCATCAGTAAAAGTCACGAAGTAGAAATACCCACCCCGTGCGGCAGTGATCATTGGACCACATACATCACTATGTATTATTTCTAATAATTCTCCCGCCCGTTCAGGATGACCCGTGAACGGCGTCTTGGTCATTTTCCCCATCAAGCAAGCTTCACATGTGTCAAATGATTCAAAATCAAGGGACGGTAAAACTCCATCTTTATGGAGTCTTTGCATGCGTTTCTTTCCGATGTGGCCAAGGCGACAGTGCCACATGAAAGTGGTGGTAGTATCAGCCTTCTTAAGGCGTTTAGCATTCACGTTAAAGACATCATTTCCACATTCAAGATTTAGAATGAAAAGGCCCCCAACAATGGGTGCAAATCCATAAAACATATCCTTACAATAAAGTGAACAACCATTGTTCTCAGACTTGTACGAATACCCATCGTGTACTAAACATGGTCCGGAGATAATGTTTCTACACAATAGTGGAACAAAATAACAGTTATTTAGTTCTAAGATAAATCCTGAAGGGAGACGTAGAGGCATAATGCCGACGGCTTGAGCGGCGATCCCAGCGCCGTTCCCGACGCGCATCACGACTTCATTCTTTGCTAGTTTGCGCACCTTCTGAAGTCCCTGTATCGAGTTGCAAATGTGAGCCACCGATTCGGTATCAAATACCCAAGACTTAGAATTTTCGCTAGCAAGCAAAACGTCAATGACATTAACTTGTATAACAATTATACCTTTTCCGGTTTTCCCGGACTTCTTATCTTCCAGATACTTCTTGCAGTTTCTCTTCCAGTGTCCTGTGCCCTTGCAGTAGAAGCACTCAGTTTCATTCTTGGCTCCACCCTTAGAGTTGCTTTGGGAGCCGGTCTTACCGGCGCCCTTGCCCTTCTTTGGCTTGCCTTTCTTTTTGAAACTGGCGGTTTTATTCACAAGCAACACTTGCTTGCGATTTTTCCACAGTCCTCCTTCCGCAGATTTCAGCATGGCGAGCACCTCTTCCGGTGTCTTCTCCATCCCACTCATGTTGTAGTTCATGATAAAACCGTCGTAAGACGGGGGGAGTGAAGAAAGCATCATGTCCATCATATGGTCAGGTGGAAGTGCAAATTCCAGGGTTTTAATCCTTTCAGCATAGCCAATCATTTTGACTACGTGTTCGCCAACTGAACTGCCCTCAGCCATCTTGCATTCCATCAAGGTCTTCATGATATCAAATCTTTCAGACCTTGCGGTTTCCTTGTACAGGGCATCCAAATCCCGGATCATATCGCGGGGTTTATGGAATTCAAAATGTTTTTGAAGCCCTGCACTCATGCAAGCTAGCATGAGGCACTGCACTAAGTTATGATAATCATCCTTAGTGGCCCAGACATTTTGTTCCTCTTCCAGGGCAGTGGCCGCCGGTTTGGCTGGAAGAGCATTTTCAAGCACATACATTTTCTTAGCGCTCCTGAGGACAATCCTCAGGTTACGGACCCAGTCCGCATAGTTGTTTCCAGTCGCAGCTAACTTCTCTTTCTCAAACATCGGGCCTAAGTTGAACGCGGTGTTGCGAGCCATTTGATCTACAACGGAAAACACAAGTTTCACTTAGACTTTGTTCATAATGATTTTGGCACTAGTGAATAAACAATTTTATTCTAAAGTACGCTCCCACTCAAATCAATATCTCTCAAAATTGATTATGAGTGATTCAAAATCCACATTTAAATTCAACGCCATTGATGTGGACATCACTGATGACGAGAATTTTAATCGGTAGGCAAACTTGCCGATCACATCTCTATGTGACTTTTGTTTATCTTTCGATGGTTGTGTTCCGAGCTCAGGACTATCCTGCCTGAACGTCAAAGACAACCAAGTGATCTTGGTGCGAGGTCTGACCTCACCCGCCTCATTCCTCTCAATTCGTTCGTACCCATGTGGACATGGCGCACCCCGAAAAGATACGAATTTCAGACGGTGCTACACTTGGATGAACACTAACTACTTTGATATTTTTAAGTGAGAGATCACCCTAATAAAAAGCGACTACCGCGCAATCAAGAAGGGTGCATCATAAGGGATAAACATCTCAGGCAATTCATAATAGCATGATATGGTATAGCCCTTTCTGACGGAGAAGTCAAGTATTTCTTCGTCTTTGGCATTTGCGTCGGAGTTCACCTTCGCGAAGATTGCCACCACCTTGTCGATGCACCAGATAATATTGCTATCTCAATAGCTAATAAAATAAGTGCATTACTTAAGGTTGACACGCAGGTCATTATAGTGACAATCATATGGCTCCAGCCATCATGCCGAATCATGACACGTAGGTCATGTTAATGAATTTACATCATATAGTCATCTCATACATAATCGAATTAATATGAGCATTTGCTATACCACATCACATGCACATCCTGCAAAACCAAGTTAGACGCCTCTAATCGGTTTATGCAAATTTTTATTTTTTGTGGCTTCTAAGGTTTTGACTTAAACCGCAGCTACCAACGTATTATCATCAAGTATGATTATTCAAGTAGCTAGATTAACATCTCTGGGTGTATGAAACACGAGATAATTAAATCTCGAACCCCATACTAAACTTCGTCATACGCATGACCCCCGTGCAGATCATATCTGCATTGCCCTTTCATCTGCGAATTTCATCTTTCTTTTGACTATGGCGGAACCCAAAGAACTGTTAGCACTTCGTTGATCAACCAGGATCGCAGATTGCCAGAACTTTGTGAAATTCCACTACGCTGTCTCGAGATCAGAAATACGCAAATTCTAGGGAAGCAACAAGAACATCGGGTAACAGATTTCATTTGTCACTCGCATAAATAATTTTCAGCAATAGATCTCATCTACTCCAAAATTATATTATGCAATACCCATACATCTCCATGTATTCTAGATCGTAACCTGCATCTATGCATAGCACGGCTCATGATGCCACTGTAGGGGAATGCGACAGAAAACAAAAAAAATCGGTACAGCGAGCACGCCCAGGATCACTATGGAGACTGCATACAAGGTTTGATCTGATCCGTACCGACTCGTAGCACAGCGGAAGAAGAGTCGGTGTAGATCGTCGGTGCAGATCCCTATCGCTAGGATTTACAACCTCCCAACCGCAAGGATGTACTCCCTCGCCGGACAGCCCTTCGGGAGGCGGTCGGACAGTCCCTCGGACGATGTCGCGGACAGCCCTTCGGGAGGACCCTCGAAACTCGAACCAAAATTCGGACAGCCCTTCGGGAGGACACTCGAACAACCCCTCGGGCAAAAGATCAGAACTATGACCTCTCTACGGGGTTGCACACATACGGTGTCAGCTATCCGGCAGGGCTTCGCCGTCCAGAACTAGTTCCTGCCGGAACCCAGACAGCCTTTCGGCTCTACGAAACTATTTCGCTGGGAGGGAGAGAGAAGCCAGACAAGTCAAATGGCATGTGTATGAGAGCAAGGATGAGTTTTGGGGCAGCCCCCTCACCTCTATTTATAGGATAGCCAAGGGGTAAAGATGGTATTCAAAAATACCAAAAGTGCCCCCACTTTATGTCATACATAAAAGAATAAAAGGGAAAAGGGGTGCCATGTGGAGCTCCATGAAGGAGCACCACCTTGGCCGGCCACCTTGAGGGGCCCCCCCCACATGGGGGGCTGTGGATTCTCTACCTTTCCATGGGCAAGGCAGAGAGCTACAGTAACCCTGCCTTCCCTCATCTTTCAGCCGTTGGATCGAGAACGGACAGTACCCATGACACAGTATCGTGAACAGTGTACAAACAGGGCCTCGTTCTACAGTGTTATGAACAGTAATCGTGCTACATCACTTCGGTCGATCTGGGCGGTCGCCTTCTGATCGAACGACTATCCGGCAAAGGTAGGGTACTGTAGCTCCAAGCCTTGCCCATGGCAAGGTAGAGAATCCGCGCCCCACATGGGGGTGCCTTGGCTCCCAAGTCCTTCTAGAAACCTTTTGGGAAATATCCCAAAAGGTGCTTTCCAAAAATATCCAAAAAGCACTTTCACTATTCATGAAGACATTTTTCTGCGTCCGTTAAATCCCAAATTATTTCTGTGTACCTAGAATAATTCCAGTACCCACCAAAATAATTTTGAACGCATTCCGAAACAATTTCGGAACAATGTTTCTTCAGTGAAAAGCAACCAAAGCGGTTCCGGCTGCTCCGGAACATTTCCGGTTTTTGTCCCGGAAAATTCCCAGAAGTTTTCAAAACACTTCTGGCATTCTCCAAGAATTTCCAGGCGTGTGCCAGAACCAATTTGACTTAATGGAATACCCTGAAACAACTTTTTAGTTTCACCGAAACTATTCCGGTGTTCTCTCCGGAACGTTTCCGTTTCGTCCGAAACTTTTTCGGTGATTTTCTCTCAGACTCCCCGTCTAGTATTCAGCAGATAGATGACCCTTAAGCGTGTGACCCTATAGGTTCGGTGAAGTATAGACATGACCCGGAACACTTTCCGATCAATGATCAACATCGGAGCCGTGGACACCCATATTGACCCCTATACCCACACGAATGAATATTCGAGTGAACCTCCAGTTGCCGTGTGCTATTCCTGTTGCTTCACGATATATTACAAATACCCGAGGTGAGATTTATTGCATCCCCGTGGATCAACAACTTGTCCACTATGCAAGTTACCTCGTTACCGGTTTTGTTCTCTTTACTCGTTTCCGTGTTCCGGCATCCCAGTGATCAAATCACAATGTGTCTGGCCAGACGATGATGGATACCGTAACACCGAGAGGGCCCGAGAATATCTCTCCATCGTCGGAGGAGCAAATCCCAATCTTGAGCTATCTCGTTTCTTGTCATACTTTTCCGTGAACCCGTAAGCCGCCGTAATAGCCACCCATTTACGGATGACGTTTAACAAACCCCAAAGTTCACGAAGCAAGTACGAAGGAACTCGATACTCTCATGGTCTAAGGAATTATGCAAACATTAACTATCTCTGTGTTATTAACCATTAACTTGTGACGAATGAATCTCATAGCATAACATCAATTCGGGTCGATTCAACACAAGTGTTCTACTAACATTGTGCCCTCAAAATTGCCGGCATAGACATGCCCATGATCAGGAAAACAGGATCATCATGCAATACTTGAGCCAGTCTTAGAGGCAAGACTAGGAATACATTTTACCGTTTATTATACCACACGTGCACATGAGTTTCCCTCCGAGCCTCGTGGTTATTGTAGACTCGAGAATCATTGCAGTTATAGCATGGAACATAAACATTCATTACAAACTCGGAGATACAAAATAACTGTCATTACTGCCTCTAGGGCATATCTCCTACATCATATACTCACAGCTCTGTGTACATCCTAGTTGCATGGTGATCCCTACTCCTTGTGTTAACATCAGTCATAAGTTCTTCTCCATTGCCTAATGGTCAGCTACATTGATGCAAGACTCTCTTTGTTTTTGACTTCGTAAAACACCAATCATTATTCTATTTTCTCGATAAGTGCAAGGCATAGGCTTACGCTCAACTCTGCATAGGTAGTTGAGCGATTGACTAACATAGACAAGCGATTTTGCTATTTGATCTGGTATGCTTTAGGTTGGTGTTTTTCAAGTGACTGCTAATGCATAAAATTTTTTTGTCTATGGTAAACATTGCTTTCTTCTTAACATAATGTTAACATTCTCTTTAAACCTTTGTCAATGGGAATTTGGACACCATAAAAATATTTTCTCTTTCTTGACCTCCATGGCGATGGAACTAAGAGGATTGCATGTATTACTCTCATGCAAGCTGGTACACTTTTGGACTTTGGTTTTCAGCATAAGCATAAGAGTTAGCAGCAATGAGGTTAGGTGTCAACCTTCTTACTCAAGGACGACCAAGGTTAAAGCTTGGGGAGGTTTATGGATATATTTTATATGCATTTTTGAAGCTCATTTGTTGCATATGATCTCCATATATCATGTCTCATTGAGCCAATTACATGTCCATTATGCATGATTACCAGTATACTTTTCATTGTGAGCATTGCATAGTTTGTGGTTTTAGTTAGTTTTTATCAGTTTTCTTTGTTTTGTTTTGTCTACAGGTGCTTTGGAGCAACCATGGATCAAGCAAGATGAAAAGGCCAAGGTTGGGATCAATTCGGAGGACTTCCAGGCACCGGACTTGGGCATTTTGGAGTGTCAAATATGTCATTTTTCAAAGAGCTCAAATTGAATATCCAACACCACATGTGCATCTGAGTCGTTCGTCCAAATATAACGAGTCCGAGAATGTCAAAATCGGAGTTCGTAAGAAGAACATGAGTCAATATACTAAAGGGGTCCAGAATGTCAAAATCTCGCCATCTTATTCAGACTGCTTCACTGATTTGTCTTTGCTTCATATCTCTCTGACTCGGATATTCTCTCTCATACGCACACACAAGAGCATCAGCAGTCAGCGGCAGCACGACGCGCTGTCCACCATGACCTCTCCCACGCCGGCCTCCGGAGCCTCCCATCACATGGTTCTTTCTCCTCTCCCTACCTTTCTAATCCTTCGTGATTTCTCTAGGTTAGGCCACTACTTCGCCTCACCTCTTCTGATTTGCTGTCATCATTAATCCTACAACTCGAGTTCGTCATCATGGACGCTGGCGACACGACAATATTGACAAGACTCTGCGGAGCGCGGTCACGAAGGCGAGGTCTCCTGTAACACCCCAAATGTAAGCTATAGTGATCTCTGACTAATGATGCCATGTCATCACCTTTTGCTAAGCTTAATTATCAATTAGTCGAAACCAAGTCAATTTCAAATTCAAATGCAAGTCAAATTATAATTTTTTCATACAGTAAAATAAAATTGTTTGTTGGGTTGCAAATATTCACTAGCTAATTTTCCTGTAAGAAACAACATTATTTGAATATTTAAAATGCCCTTAACCTAATTAAAATTGGACCAGCAACATTTATTGGAGCCAATTTGAATTAAACAAATATTTAAACATTTCCAAATAAATTGAAACTTTGTGGTCTGTTGGAAAATATCACCAAGTATTTATTTGACAAGTTTCAAGTTCAAAAAAAATCATTTGATATAAAAATTAAATGCAAAACAGTAAAAGAAAAGAAAAAAATAGGAAAAACATTGTTGGACTGGGCCTTGAGTGCACAGTGTGCACGGCCCAGCCCAAC
This sequence comes from Elymus sibiricus, assembly GCA_039707655.1. NCBI lineage: Eukaryota > Viridiplantae > Streptophyta > Magnoliopsida > Poales > Poaceae > Elymus > Elymus sibiricus. The sequence goes on from CM077676.1 coordinate 316,402,787, forward strand.
TGGGACGTCCTCTTCCTCCCGCTACAGGGCAAGGGGGTCGTGGCGAGCATCTGGCCGCCATGGCCATGCCCTGGCCACGTGACGGCCATCCCCCCGGTCCCCTGTTAGTTAAAAGGGATGCCGCACCACCGGGATGAACCCTAGCCGCTTCTTCCCCCCTCCCCCGCGCCGTTCCCTCTCCCCCACGTCACCCGACGCCACCGTCGCTGCGTCGTCGTCGTCTCCACGGCCAACGAGCTCAACGAGGCGGGAGAACCTTCCCAGAAGCCCCGAAACGCTCGTCCATGCCAGCTCCGCCCTCTGCCTCGAGCCGGGGAGCTCCCTGTCGTCGCCATCAAGCTCGACCACGCCGTCGGCCGCCCCACTACCTTGCCGCCGCACTGCACCTCCGGTCCTCCCCGAACCTCTCCGACCACGCCCCCGAGTTCGCTGTGAGGCCCCCCTTCGATTCCACCGCCGTAGGCCGCCCCTGGAGCCCGCGCTCCCCATGCTCCGGACCACGCGCCCGCGCGCCCTAGCCGCGCTCGTCCGCGACCTGCCTCGCCCTGGCCGCGCTCCGGCCACGCACGTGCTGCTTGCTGCCGCGCTGCTTTGCTGCTGCTCGCTACCGCTGCTCTGCTGCTACTGCTGCTCTTGCGCTGCTGCCCGCTGCTCTCCTGCTAGCTACTGCCCTTGCTGCCTCCTGCCACTGCTGCCGCTACCATCCGCGTCCGGACGCGCTCGTGCTTGCCGCTGATGCATCGCGGCCTCCTGGTCGAGGCCGCCCATGGCGCCGGGCGTGCACCGTTGTGGCCTCTGCCGGGTGGACCCGACCTGATTTAGTTAAGAGTACAATTAGTGGTTAAGTTAATTAGGGGTAATCACCCACATACTGTTGGGTCCCACCTAGTTAAATAGCCCGTTTAACCCACTTAAACTAGCCACGGTGAATGACGTACGGGCCCCACTGTCTAATTAAAACGGTTAAAATTATATCTAACTAAAACATAGACAATGACATCCGGGACCCACTTGCATTGTTCGTCGGTTGACTAGTCAAACTTTGACTGGGTCAACTAGGCCCCTCTAGCCCCACCTGTCAGCCTCTGTTGCATATAACTGGGTACACTTCTGTGTAGCCATAGCAATTAAATAAGAAATGATTTTCAAATTAAATTAAATCCAGAAATTCTATAAAACCAATTAAACTTTGAAAATTCATATAAAATAATCTATAACTCAGATGAAAATAATTTATATATGAAAGTTGCTCAGAAAAATATAACGAATCTGAATATGCCACCCACTTACCTGTCAGACCCCTCTAACATAATGAACCTGGACAATGTGCATCAGGTTCATCTGACCGAATAATACCTGGAGCTGGGAAAACATTGCCAGATGTTTTCCCTCTTCTTTTAAAATGTGTAGTAATAAATTAGAGCAAATAATCAACACATATTACCATCACATGCATCTGTGTTGCATTTGTATGCCTGTTATTTATTTGTTTCCCCCCTTTCCTCTATTCTTTCGGTAGACCCCGAGACTGTCGTTGCCCCCGAGTACGACTACATCGCCGACGATCCGTCCTTCTCAGCAGAGCTTTCAGGCAAGCAAAACCCCCTTGATCATTCCGATATCGCCTATTCCTTCTCTCTATTGTTTGCATTGAGTAGTGTTACTGTTACTGCTTTATCGGTAGATCCTATACTGCTGCATAGCCTGTCTTTGTTAACTGCTGTTGATACCATCCTGTTATCCTATATGCTTAGTATAGGTTTGCTATTATCCCATCAGTGGCCCTACATCCTTGTCCGTGTTGCCATGCTGTACTATCTGGGTTATCCGAGATGATGAATCATTGTACAGAGACCTGAACACCCCTTAAGGCCCTGCAATTGTTCGACTCTGCAGAGCCGCACTAAGGGTGAACTTACAAAGGGTGATTCTTCGTAGTTCACTCTCAATGATGACTTTGCAGCGCAGCACATCTAATGTGACCTTACGAAGGGTGATTCCTCGTATACCACTCTCGATGATGTCTCTGTCGTGCAGTATATCAAGTGTGAATCTATCGAGGGTGATTCCTCAATTTTCACCTTGATGATATGGACCTGAGACCCGACAGTCCCCAATGTTAAAGACAGGTCGGCTCCAAGAGCACCCGCGAGTGATTCTTTGTGGTGGAACGACAGGGCAGGTAGAGACCACCTAGGAGAGAGGTGGGCCTGGCCCTTGGTCGTTGTCCGCGGTTACTTAACAATAACACGCTTAACGAGCTCGGTGAATTTGATCTGAGACTGCCACGGGCATATACGCACTAACCCCCGCGCGGGATAATGGTATATGGGACCCTCGGCGTCGTACGATTCTCCCGAAAGCTCAGTCAGACGTCAAAGTTGAGCGGCACGCGCCCGGGTGAGCTGGTTACGCCTGCTTGTGTATATAGAGGCGCGCTTGGGTTCGGTCGTCCTCGCAACGTGCAGGAGCGCATAGGACGATTGGCCCATGATCCCTTCGCGCTTAGGATTTAGACCGGCGTGTTGACCTCTCTGCTGAGCCTAGGTAGGACTACGGCGTGTCGATTATCCGAGGCCGGGCATTACCCAGAAAAGTGTGTTTGGCCAGAGGTAATTGAGCGTATCGGGAAATGTGGTGCACCCCTGCAGGGAAGTAATCTATTCGAATAGCCATGTCCACGGTAACAGGACGACTCAGAGTTGTATCCCGACCTCTTATACAACTAAAAACCGGATACTTAATAAAACACACCCAGATAACAGACAGATACCCCCGGAGATCGCTTTCCCCCAGGGAGACGAGGAGATGATATCTGGGCAGGTGATTGCTATATGTATGTGCAAGATAATACTATATATGCTCCTCTCTTCTACTGCTGAAAGATGTAGTCTTCGATAGGATGAGCTTCTCCCCCTTATTCTGGCAGTTCTGCAGTTTAGTCCACAGATATAGCCCCACTCCTTTAATACTGATGCATATCTAGTATATATCTGATGTAAGTCTTGCGAGTACTTTGGATGAGTACTCACATTTGCTTTGCTACTCTTTTCATTCGACCCGATTGCTGCAACAGCTGGTAGCATCGTGGATGCAGGATACCCCGACAGTGCTTACTACGTGGAGACCAACGACGAGGAGTAGTCCGAAGGTCCAAGGCAGGAGGCCTCGCCTTTCGATCTAGTGTCGTTGTTTTGCTCAGCCTTCTTAAGGCAAAACTTGTCTAACTATGTTTGTACTCAGATATTATTTGCTTTGATGACTGATGTACTATGGGTCCTCGTGACCCGGGCTTGTTATGTAAAGATTTATGTTAATTTGTGCCGTAGAGTTGTGTTGTGATATTAACGTGGAGTCACCGTTCATGATCATGCATGATGCGTGTATGATTAGTGCATGATTATAAACGGGGGCGTCACAAGTTGGTATCAGAGCTGACTGCCTGTAGGAACCCCTTCCAAACTCCTTGGTCGAAGTTGAGTCTAGACTTGAAAAACTATTTTCTAAACTACTGACTGTGTTGTGTGGATTACGGGCCCACATCACCTATGGGTGGGATTAGGATCTTTTATTTCCTTTACTCTGGGATTCTGATCTCTCTTCTCTTCGGGTTATAAAATTTTGCTAACTCTAGGTTCTCGTAACGACTTCATTCCGGAGAGCCACTCATTCTCGATCATCCCTGGATATTTCAAGACATTCTGAAGCACTCTTGGATGCTTTCCCATGACCTTGTGCCCACCGCTTTTGCAATTCCCTACCACCGATAAAATCCCTATGGATAACTACATACACTTGCCGTTTGTATACAATCATTCCCAGTTGCTCTTGTTATTACAACATGCCCCGAAATACTCTCCGACCTGTCGAGAATCCTATATGTCCTGTTACTGTTGAAATTCCTTGCCGCCTACTTACACTTGTGATCCAATCCAGGTGTTCGACAATCTTCGTTAAAATCCTCTGTGATTGTCATTCTGATCCTATCAATTCATCATATGTGCGAATGCACAAAATCATCATTTGATCCTTAGAAATTATGCTTCCGGCTCAGACGTCATTTCGGATATGAGCTGGTTCTTGACCAATCAAGTTTTGATCAGTTGTGCCTCTAAGTCTATTCAACTTACTCATCCTTGATCAGATCATCTGCTTCTGCTTCCCCGAATTCGGAGTTCATAATCCCTCTGAATTTTATATTTAGAGTTGATTAGATGATTCCATAACCTGATGCATTTGCATTCTTTCTTCTTCTGGTTGAGTACCGATACTCGCATCAGATCCCTTGTGGGCCGCTAGATCCTTTGTTGGATTATTATCCGATAGTGTCCTTCATATTTAAAAACCTTGAGAGTTCTTCCCCTGATACAAATGCCTTTGGCAATGGTGTATCATCTACTTTGACCTGGGTACCCTGCTTTCGAACTTGTATCCCTTGCCTCTGTCGAAAGCTTTTTCACGGGTCATACTCTTCTGGTATTCCACCAGTTAAATTTTCAAACTCAAACGTATTTAGCAGAGTAGTGAATGAGAAGTTGTGCATTGAAGAAGTGGGAGTCGACCTTGAACCTTGTGTTCATGCCCATAGATACGATGTAGATCTTATCATGGAAGCTTCTCGTAAAAATAATTATCCCCTTGGTATAAATTCATCTTGTATCTTTGATTTGGTCCCTTGTAGTCGTGGTTTCGACCATGCTGTTCTCCTTTGATTCCATTCCTCAGACAAGTTAAAGTGCTTGTTCTTCGTAGATCAATACACCAGTCCAACCTCTGTTCTGATCTACCTTCGAGTATCACCCTATGATATCTTGAGAATATCACGGAACTGCATTACTTCTTATGAGTTCTTGATCAAGTATTACTTCTCACCGATTTCAGGTTTCCCCGGGTTCTGAGTTGTTTGTCACTCAAGAACACCGATAAGTGAATCGAATTCTCATCGATCGTGGATGTCGCCTAGAGGGGGGGGGGTGAATAGGCGCTTTAAAATAATTACGGTTTAGGCTTGAACAAATGCGGAATAAACCTAGCGGTTAATTTGTCAAGCACAAAACCTACAACAACTAGGCTCACCTATGTGCACCAACAACTTATGCTAAGCAAGATAAACAACTAAGTGATAGCAAGATATATAACATGAAACACTATGGCTATCACAAAGTAAAGTGCATAAGTAAAGGGCTCGGGTAAGAGATACCCGAGGCACGCGGAGATGACGATGTATCCCGAAGTTCACACCCTTGCGGATGCTAATCTCCGTTTGGAGCGGTGTGGAGGCACAATGCTCTCCAAGAAGCCAGTAGGGCCACCGTAATCTCCTCACGCCCTCGCACAATGCAAAATGCCGTGATTCCACTAAGGGGCCCTTGAGGGCGGTCACCGAACCCGTACAAATGGCAACCCTTGGGGCGGTCACCGAACCCGTACAATTGGCAACCCTTGGGGGCGGTCACTGGTACCCGTCAAATTGCTCGGGGCAATCTCCACAACCTAATTGGAGACCCCGACGCTTGCCCGGAGCTTTACATCACAATGATTGAGCTCCGACAACACCAACCGTCTAGGGCACCAAAGCACCCAAGAGGAACAAGCTCTAGGGTGCCCAAACACCCAAGAGTAACAAGCTTCTCAACTTTCACTTCCACGTATCACCGTGGAGAACTCAAACCGATGCACCAAATGCAATGGCAAGGGCACACGGAGTGCCCAAGTCCTTCTCTCCCAAATCCCACCAAAGCAACTAATGCTAGGGAGGAAAGTGAGAGGAAGAACGAAGAATAGAACACGAAGAACTCCAATATCTAGATCCAAGGGGTTCCCCTCACATAGAGGAGAAAGTGATTGGTGGAAATGTGGATCTAGATCTCCTCTCTCTTTTCCCTCAAAAACTAGCAAAAATCCATGGAGGGATTGAGAGAAAGCAAGCTCGAAGAAGGTCAACAATGGGGAAAGAACACGAGCTCTAGGGATTTTAACCATTGGGGAAGAAGACCCCCTTTTATAGATCCCCCTGAATCCAACTGTTATCTGCCCAGCCCGCACACAAGCGGTACTACCGCTCAGAGGAGTGGTACTACCGCTCGGGCGGTAGTTCTAGGTGTAGCTCAGTGTGCACGTGAAGTGCGGGAGCGGTAGTGCCGCCGGAGCGGTACTACCGTCCCTCATCCGTGGTACTACCGTTTAGAATCACTTAGTACAGTAGGAACAGCGACACAGGGAGGCGACAGGGCGGCAGTACCGCATGGAGCGGTACTACCGTTGCTTACTACCGCCCAACTACCGCTGAGCTCGAAACGAGTCCAGAAGCACAAAGACAAGCGGCAGTGTTCGCGGCACTGGACTGCGGAAGTACCGCGCAAGCGGTACTACCGCTACCCTGGGCGATACTACCGCCAGAGAGCAACAAAACAGCCTAGGCAAAACAGATGTATGGAAGAAAACCAGAACTGCCACAACTTCCGCATACGAACTCCGAATCCAGCAAACTCAAGCTCGTTGGATAGATGACGACGAGTAGTATCCAGTGCCGCGAAGTGGCAGTAGAGATGTGCCTATGATATAGAGATGTGAAAGCTCTATCAGTGATGATCTGGCATAAACCCCAACATCGAGAACATACTAGAAGATGCAAACGAAATCCGTTCTCGATGAACTTGAGCTTGTCATGAAGGTGACCAAAAGCTCAAAGACTCTCAAAGCAAACAGGCCAAACAAGAACCAAGAAAGATGATGCAAGGATGCAATGGTTTGAGCTCTCTACGAATGATACGATCAAGCTACTCATCCGAGAGCCCCCCTTGATAGTACGGCTATCGATCCTATAACCCGGTCTCCCAACTACCACCATGAGACCGGTAAAATAGAAAACCTATCAAGGGCAAACCTTTGCCTTGCACATAGTCCACTTGAGCTAGATGATGACGATCTTGACCTCCTCAAGTTGGACCACCTTTCTTGATTGCGCAGGCTCGATGAAGACTAGTAGATTGCTCCCCCATACCCCACTTTGGGTGAGCCACTCTTCGGCACATCTTCACAAGTCCATTGTCACCACAATGGATGGCAAGCTTCAAGCATGTGATCTCTTCGTGATGCTCCACTTGAACTTGCACACCGCAATCTTGATGACGATCACCACTTGATGTCATCCTCCATGGGTTGAATGAGATCTTCCTCTTGATGCAAGCCCATGGAAACATACCTAACCCCACATAGAACTCTCACGTAGACAATGGGTTAGTACACAAAGCGTAATGGACAATGCTTACCATACCATGGGATCACTTGATCCCTCTCGGTACATCTTCTACACTTTGTGTGTTGATCAACTTGAATCTCTCTTCGTGTTTAGTCTTGATCAACCTTGTATCTTTCCAACTCTCTTCATTAAGATGATGTCTTGAAGGTAAACATGAATGTTCACACAATCTTCTTCTTCAAGACATGTTTGCAATAGGCTCAACTCTCACATGACCAATCTTTGGATCAATCCTTGAATAGCACCTTGATCAACGCATATTCTTCTTCTAATAACCTTGAAACCAACAAATGGTCTTCAAGCAATGCCTATGGACAAACCCTTCAAATATAACTCAAGGCAACCATTAGTCCATAGAGATTGTCATCAATTACCAAAACCAAACATGGGGGCAGCACATGTTCTTTCACGTAGTAATCTTCGTTGCCTACGAGTTTGTACTCAATCATGTCATTCCCAGACGAATGGCTACATCATCATCGTCATGCTAAAGCTTGACCATGTTACCTAGTCCTTCATCCCCGGAACGCAATTCCGACGGTGTGCTAAGCCTGTGTCAAACTTTCATCATCATATCGTTTTGTTTACATAACATGACGGAATCCGAGCTTGCATCATATCTGTGGTTCCGTTGACCTTTAGCTTCACCATTCCATCTGCTTTGATCATCTTACTGATTAATTACATCTTCATGAAACCTCTCGACAAAATGTGTCGTGATCATCATCAACATTTTGACTTCTTCCAAGATGTTAATCGAATTCAGGATGAGAAATACCATCCTTGCCCCTCGATAAATTGTGTTGTCATCGACAACATCCTTGCCTTCCTTCCAACACAGACTTGGTCATGTTTTGGTTATACCTTAAGTTCCTTGCTATTCTTGAAATTGTTCCTTGTGTATTTCTTGTGATCTTCAAACCCAACCTTTGCCTAAATACTATATCGTTGCTACCCCGAAGCATGACTATGGTACTCTGAATATCAACAAGAACATTGGAAGCGCAATGCTAAAATGTTTCTTGATCAGTTGTCCAAACACCGTTGTATGGGTAAACATCATGATTCTCCTTGCCCGTTTTATCTAAATGGTTATGTACTTGCTGAACTGCCATGATTATTCCGCTCTGCTTGCTCTTGAGAAGGATATACTCCTAATATTTGTGAATAATCACATTTTAATTTCCATTGGTCTATTTAACCTTTCAAATAATTTATATGATATAAGCAGTAATAATTCCCTGCTTATGTAAGCAACCCGGTGTACAACTGTGTCAATAAGAACCTGTTACTATTGTTGATGACAATCCGGTAACCACCGGTGGACGAGAACTTTGCCTATTGGTCCGCCTCATTTTAACGAGCAGGAAAATGGTTCTCTTCGTCCCCCGCCCTTGGTACCGGCGTTTTTGCCAACATAGCTGACAACTGTTCTCTGATAAACCTTGTATCATGATCATACAAGATGCCCCCGCCCTTATTCATGATGGTGTTATGATTGTTGATCACTTCGATTTGGATCATCCTAATGATCCAGAAATGCTCGAGTTCTCAGTTACATACTGGTGCAGTGTGCCTTGTCTTTCTGTAACCCTTGCGACTGAATCTTCCAGTAAACCATGTGATCGATTATCATTCTACCTCGAGCCTGCCATTCTTTTGAATTCCTTACGAAAACTCTCTCATAAATTATGAAGTTTCATGCAAATGACTATATAATATTGTTTCCGAAATTATTCTTTGAACCAGGTTTCGTATGTATTCCCGCGAGCCACCTTCCTTGAGATGTCCCGTTCTGGTATCAGACGTGAGAATTATTTCTCGCTACCCTGACCCCTTTCACACTATGTTTCTAGTCATCGAACGACTGCCTACCCGCTTGAAACTTCTTACACCTTATAAAAATATCTTGCTCTCGATGTATTTCTTGAGTTCCAACCCGACAGATACTTATGTGTTCATTCATGGGATAACCCCAGATGATTACCCCTTATAGCATTCTATCGTTGCCGAGCTGCCTCTTACCTTTTCATAGTTACGATGAAGATCTCGAAGACAGGATACCGACTTCGACATGACGCACTGATGCAGAGAAAATGAAGACATCAATGCCATGGATCGACCTCTTCGGGAAGAGCAACCAAGACCGAGAAGATTCGTTAGATTCGTAGCCAGCCCTTTCCCCCTTACTCTACCTCTTAAAATCTCAGGACGAGATTTATTTTAGTGGAGAAGATTTGTAACACCCCAAATGTAAGCTATAGTGATCTCTGACTAATGATGCCATGTCATCACCTTTTGCTAAGCTTACTTATCAATTAGTCGAAACCAAGTCAAATTCAAATTCAAATGCAAGTCAAAATATAATTTTTTCATACAGTAAAATAAAATTGTTTGTTGGGGTGCAAATATTCACTAGCTAATTTTCCTGTAAGAAACAACATTATTTGAATATTTAAAAAGCCATTAACCTAATTAAAACTGGACCAGCAGCATTTATTGGAGCCAATTTGAATTAAACAAATGTTTAAACATTTCCAAATAAATTGAAACTTTGTGGTCTGTTGCAAAATACCACCAAGTATTTATGTGACAAGTTTCAACTTCAAAAAAATTCATTTGATATAAAAATTAAATGCAAAACAGCAAAGAAAATGTGAAACAGTAAAAGAAAAGAAAAAATAGGAAAAACATTGTTGGACTGGGCCTTGAGTGCACAGTGTGCATGGCCCAGCCCAACTGGGTCGTCCTCTTCCTCCCGCTATAGGGCAGGGGGTCGTGGCGAGCATCTGGCCGCCATGGCCGCGCCCTGGCCACGTGTCGGCCATCCCCCCGGTCCCCTGTTAGTTAAAAGGAACCTAGCACCCCCGGGATGAACCCTAGCCGCTTCTTCCCCCCTCCCCTACACCGTTCCCTCTCCCCCACGTCACCCGACACCACCGTCACCGCGTCGTCGTCGTCACCATGGCCAACGAGCTCAACGAGGCGGGAGAACCTTCCCAGAAGCCCCGAAGCGCTCGTCCACGCCAGCTCCACCCTCTGCCTCGAGCCGGGGAGCTCCCTATCATCGCCATCAAGCTCGACCACGCCGTCGGCCGCCCCACTACCTCGCCGCCGCACTGCTCCTCCGGTACTCCCCGACCCTCTCCGACCACGCCCCCGAGTGCGCTGTGAGGCCCCCCTTCGATTCCCCCTTGTTCCCTTTTCGATTCCACCGCCGTAGGCCGCCGTCCCACGCCGCCCCCGGAGCCCGCGCTCCCCACGCTCCTAACCGAGCACCCGCGCGCCCTAGTCGCGCTCGCCCGCGACCTGCCTCGCCCTGGCCGCGCTCCGGCCACGCCCGTGCTGCTTGCTGCCGCGCTGCTTTGCTGCTGCTCTGCTGCTGCTGCTACTGCTAGCTACTGCCGCTGCTGTCTCCTGCCGCTGCTGCCGCTGCCGCCCGCGCCCGGACGCCCTCGCGCTTGCCGCTGCTGCCTCGCGGCCTCCTGGCCCAGGCCTCCCATGGCGCCAGGCGTGCATCGCCGTGGCCTCTGCCGGCTGTGCCACTGCCGGGTGGATCCGACCTAATTTAGTTAGAGTACAATTAGTGGTTAAGTTAATTAGGGGTAATCACCCACTCACTGTTGGGTCCCACCTAGTTAAATAGCCTGTTTAACCCACTTAAACTAACCACGGTCAATGACGTACGGGCCCCACTATCTAATTAAAACGGTTAAAATTATATCTAACTAAAACATAGACAATGACAGCCGGGACCCACTTGCACTGTTCGTCGGTTGACTAGTCAAACTTTGACTGGGTCAAGTAGGCCCCTCTAGCCCCACCTGTCAGCCTCTGTTGCATATAACTGGGTACACTTCTGTGTAGCCATAGCAATTAAATAATAAATGATTTTCGAATTAAATTAAATCCAGAAATTCTAGAAAACCAATTAAACTTTGAAAATTTATATAAAATAATCTATAACTCAGATGAAAATAATTTATATATGAAAGTTGCTCAGAAAAATATAACGAATCTGAATATGCCACCCACTTACCTGTCAGACCCCTCTAACGTAATGAACCTGGACATTGTGCATCAGGTTCATCTGACCGAATAATACCTAGAGCTGGGAAAACATTGCCAGATGTTTTCCCTCTTCTTTTAAAATGTGTAGTAATGCATTAGAGCACATAATCAACACATATTGCCATGACATGCATCTGTGTTGCATTTGTATGCCCGTTATTTATTTGTTTCCCCCCTTTCCTCTATTCTTTCGGTAGACCCCAAGACTGCCGCTGCCCCCGAGTACGACTACATCGCCGACGACCCGTCCTTCTCAGCAGAGCTTCCAGGCAAGCAAAACCCCCTTGATCATTCCGATATCGCCTATTCCTTCTCTCTATTGCTTGCATTAGAGTAGTGTTACTGTTACTGCTTTATCGGTAGATCCTATACTGCTGCATAGCCTGTCTTTGCTAATTGCTGTTGATACCATCCTGTTATCCTATATGCTTAGTATAGGTTTGCTATTATCCCATCAGTGGCCCTACATCCTTGTCCGTGTTGCCATGTTGTACTATCTGGGTTATCCGAGATGATGAATCATTGTACAGAGACCTGAACACCCCTTAAGGCCCTGCAATTGTTCGACTCTGCAGAGCCGCACTAAGGGTGAACTTACGAAGGGTGATTCCTCGTAGTTCACTCTCAATGATGACTTTGCATCGCATCACATCTAGTGTGACCTTACGAAGGGTGATTCCTCGTATACCACTCTCGATGATGTCTCTGTCGTGCAGTATATCAAGTGTGAATCTATCGAGGGTGATTCCTCAGTTTTCACCTTGATGATATGGACCTGAGACCCGACAGTCCCCAATGTTAAAGACGGGTCGGCTCCGAGAGCACCCGCGAGTGATTCTTTGTGGTGGAATGACAGGGCAGGTAGAGACCACCTAGGAGAGAGGTGGGACTGGCCCCTGGTCGTTATCCATGGTTACTTAACAATAACACGATTAACGAGTTCGGTGAATTTGATCTGAGACTGCCATTGGCATATACGCACTAACCGCCGCGTGGGATAATGGTATGTGGGACCCTCGGCGTCATACGGTTCTCCCAAAAGCTCAGTTAGACATCACAGTTGAGCAACACGTGCCCGGGTGAGCTGGTTACGCCTGCTTGTGTATACAGAGGCGCGCTTGGGTCCGGCTGTCCTCGCAACGTGCAGGAGCGCTTAGGACGATTGGCCCATGACCCCTTCGCGCTTAGGATTTAGACCGGCGTGTTGACCTCTCTGCTGAGCCTAGGTAGGACTACGGTGTGTCGATTATCCGAGGCCGGGCATTACCCAGAAAAGTGTGTCCGGCCAAAGGTAATTGAGCGTATCGGAAAATGTGGTGCACCCCTGCAGGGAAGTAATCTATTCGAATAGCCGTGTCCACGGTAACAGGACGACTTGGAGTTGTATCCCGACCTCTTATACAAATAAAAATCGGATACTTAATAAAACACACCCAGATAACAGACAGATACCCCCGGAGATCGCTTTCCTCCAGGGAGACAAGGAGAGGATCTCTGGGCAGGTGATTGCTATATGTATGTGCAAGATAATACTATATACGCTCCTCTCTTCTATTGCTGAAAGATGTAGTCTTTGATAGGATGAGCTTCTCCCCCTTATTCTGGCAGTTCTGCAGTTTAGTCCACAGATATAGGCCCACTCCTTTGATACTGATGCATATCTAGTATAGATCTGATGTAAGTCTTGCGAGTACTTTGGATGAGTACTCACCTTTGCTTTGCTACTCTTTTCATTCGACCCGATTGCTGCAACAGCTGGTAGCATCGCGGATGCAGGATACCCCGACGGTGCTTACTACGTGGAGACCAACGACGAGGAGTAGTCCGAAGGTCCAAGGCAGGAGGCCTCGCCTTTCGATCTAGTGTCGTTGTTTTGCTCAGCCTTCTTAAGGCAAAGCTTGTCTAACTATGTCTGTACTCAGATATTATTTGCTTTGATGACTGATGTACTATGGGTCCTCGTGACCCGGGCTTGTTATGTAAAGATTTATGTTAATTTGTGTCGTAGAGTTGTGTTGTGATATTAACGTGGAGTCACCGTTCGTGATCGTGCATGATGCGTGTATGATTAGTGCACAATTATAAATGGGCGTCACATCTCCTTGGAGCAGCCGGTTGAATTGGAGGTTGAAGGTGTGCAATGTCGTTGTTCTCCAGCGACCAGGTGACTGTTGCAAGTCGCCCAAGTCGCCCTATAGAGACGCATCATCGCCACAGGTGAATCCCGTCCATGAGCATACGCAAGGCCCCAAGGTTGGTGATGTTCCACCTGATGTGCTGGTCCACGGCACAGAAGGCGACGAGCGTGGGGGCATCATTAGTTCAGCATCCGCACCAACGAGGCGAGGAGGGAGAGCTTGAGACACGGGTGAACATCCTCCTGTTTCTGCCGACACTGCTCTTCGTGTGGTCCATGGCGGAGAGCGTGCGTGTGGCCAGATCGGGCGCGGCGGGGTGTCTTGGAGATAGGCTGGTGGGGTGTGCACTCGTTGCAGTTGTGTGCTTTGTTCTGATCTGAGATTTTTTTTCCTTCTCTTTTTTTTTTGAACACAGTACAGACGCAAGCGCTCATATACACGCGCATACACTCACCCCTATGAACACACACACGCACATCCTACCCCTATGAGCACCTCCGAGAGACTGAGCCGGCATATCATCTTGAAATTTACGAAGTCACCGTAGGCACCTCGTCGTCGACGGGAACGTCTCCTCCCACTGAATGTGCATCGCCGGAAATCCTGAAATAAATCCAGGAATAAATGCAAGCACCAGGATTTGAACCCTGGTGGGCTGGGGATACCACAGTCCCTGTAACCATCCAACCACAGGTTGGTTTTTTTTCCTTCTCTGGTGCACTGAGTTGTTCGCTTAATCTTTGACTCCTACGTGTTTTCATGTGCGGACCTTATTTGCTCATGATGAGCAACCTTATTTGCTTCTCTATTAAAATGTTGAAACAGCATACTTGACATGGTGGGAGAAAGTACAATCGTTTCCATCAGTAAAAAGAAACTGAGTTAATCCCATTTGGCGTACTATTTGGAAATTATCTTGTCCGGCAAAAGTTAAATTTTTTATCTGCGGACGTTGCATGACATTCTACCGTGTAGTGTTACAGTTGCCAATATTCTACCGTGTAGTGTTACAGTTGCCAATCGACACGTGAAAATTTCACCCTTTTGTCCATCTTGTTCCTCTTCTATAAGATACGAAACATTTGTTGTTTCAGTGTCATAAAGTTAAGGAGGTTTGGAGAAGACTAGGATTGAACGAAATTATTCAGAGCTTGTGAAATTGATCGTGTTGGTGAGTCAGTCTTGGAATTCTTACTACACATGCCAGATCAAGATTTATCTATCATGGGGTTTCAAAATACACGTGAGATGATTGCCACCATGACTTGGTATTTGTGGTGGGAAAGGCGTAAACTCGTGCATAAGGAGAAAAATTCAAGATGTTAAAATATTTCTATGGGGACACAAACTCTTATAGCTAATTCCGTTGTTGCTTCCTCTCCAAATGCTTCTATGAGGAGGGGGTTGGATTCATCCCCCGATGGGCTTTTTGAAGCTTAATGTTAATGCTTTTTTTTATCATGATCTTCTTAAGGGTACGGCTAGAGCGATCCTGATGGACGATAAAGTAAAATTCATTACAGGAGGCTTCTGAAGAATCGACTGGTGTGCAGACATTCTCACGACGAAAGCTTTTGCGCTTAGATTCGTTCTATACTTGGTGCAACGGGCAGGATGCAATTGACTTGTCATTAATTCTGGTAATTTGAAGGTCATTGATACCATGAATAATGGAGGACAGTCAGTAGGAGTGGCGGTGACAGTTTTTAATGATTGTTATTTTATTGCTTGTGATTTTTCTAGGGCCATTTGCATTTCTATCCCTAACTTGAACCACCTACTCATATTTGCCCCTAATTTTGAAGCCTGCTCAAATTTACCCCTCTGTCGTTATGTGCACATATAGAAATGCCCTTCTGTGCCGTTACCGTCCGGTCAAAGGGCTTTGACCGTCCTGAAAAAAATAGCAAAAAAATCTAAAAATTCTAAAATTTTGTGGGATCGAAGATACTCATGTGCGCAAGGTGCGTGCAAATTTTTGTGCTGTTTGGACATTCCAGGAGCTTGTGGCGAGGAAAAACAGTAAATCTGTACGCTTGTGAACAGTAAATTTGAAATAAAATAGCAAGAAAATTCAAAAAAATATGAAATTTTTTGACATCAAAGAGGCTTGGGTGCACAAGGTGCTTGCAAGTTTTTGTGATCAAATGACATGCGAGGAGTTCTAGCAAAAAAAACAAAATAGTCATTTTTTCCAAAGTTTTTTCCCGAGCCAAATTTTGTTTTTTTCTCCACGAGCTCCTACAATGTCCAAACACAACAAAAATTTGCACACAACTTGCGGACCCGAGCCTCTTTGATGCCAAAAAATTTCATATTTTTTAAAATTTTCTTGCTATTTTTTGAATTTACTGTTCATAGGCGTACATATTTACTGTTTTTCCTTCGCCACGAGCTCCTGGAATGTCCAAACAGCACGAAAATTTGCACGCACCTTGCGAACCTGAGTACCTTTGATCCCACAAAATTTCAGATTTTTTAGATTTTTTTGCTATTTTTTTAGGACGGTCAAAGCACTTTGACCGGCTTTGACTGGACGGTAACGGCACAGAAGGGCATTTCTATAAGTGCACATAACGGCAGAGGGGCAAATTTGAGCAGACTTCAGAATTAGGGGCAAATATGAGTAGTGGGTTCGAGTTAGTGGCACAAATGTATAAAACCCATTTTTCTATTTCTAGGTTTCAACAATGTAATAGATAAGCAAATAAGATGCTCATGAGCTTGTTAGATTGGCTAGATTTTTTCTCCTGTTGATTGGTTTGACGAGCCTTTAAATGAAATTGTACCATTCCTCATATACAGTGTATCTGTTGTTTTGATTTTGATATTTATTAAAAAAAAGAAACAGAAACTGAGACGGCATCTACCGAAGCATAGACACATACAGAACTAGTTGCTTGTCCTAGAAAAAAGGGTGCAACTTTGAACATAACTGAAGATGAAATCTCAACTTTGACTATGCACTACCTATGTTAAAGAATATATAACGTTCAGAAGATGGCATGATTCAAATGCGCAAGCCCAACTTCGACTGTTTCATTTCACATGTGTATATGTTAGATCAAAATCATAATTTCCAATATTATTGAGAACCTTATGGTACCATTCTCTCCTGTTTTTTTTTTTTGTTTTTTTTTTTGAAGGAAGACAACTTCTGATATGGTCCTAGTCACAGGTAGAGAAGCTCTATTGTGCACTTTAATTTTAAGTTAAGTTTAAACAACCCACCACTTTATTAAATTTAAACAACCCACCATTTACAGAGATTTGTGGTTTAGCACTCATGGATCCTGATTCATCATGATCACTCGGAACACAGTTGTGCATATATCACCTATGTGAGTAAGTGTAAGTGTGCTATTACAGTCAAAAATCTAGCCAATCTAGTAAGCTCATAAGCAACCTTATTTGCTTTTCTATTACAATGTTGAAACCTATAAATAGAAAAATCACAAGCAATAAAATAACAATCATCAAAAACTGCCACCACCACTCCTCCCGACCGTCCTCCATTATTCATTGCATCAATGACCTCCAAATTATCAGAATTAATGACAGTCAATTGCATCCCGCCCGTTGCCCCATGGATAGAACGGATCTAAGCGCCGGAGCTTCCGTCGTGAGAATGCCCGCACACTAATCAATTCTCCAGAAGCCTCTTGCAATGAATTTTCCTTGATCATTCCTCGAGATCGCTCCAGCCGTACCCTTAAGAGGATCATGATCAAAAGAAGCATCAACATTAAGCTTCACAAAACACAAAACTCATCGGGGGACGAATCAAACCCCTTTCCTCATAGAAGCAACAACGTAATTAGCTATAAGAGCTTGTATCCCCATAGAAATCTTTTAACATCTTGAATTTTCTCCTTATGCATGAGTTTACGCCTTTCCCACCACAAATACCAAGTCGTGGTAGCAATCATCTCACACGTATTCTGAAACCCCATGATAGATAAATCTTGATCTGACATGTGTAGTAAGAATTCCAGGACTGACTCACCAACACCATAAACTTCACAAGCTAAGAATAATTTCGTCAAATCCTAGTCTTCTCCAAACCTCCTTAGCTTTATGGCACCGAAACAACAAATGTTTCACATCTTCTAGGCAAGAGAAACAAGATGGGCAAAAGGGCGAAACTTTCACGTGTCGATTGGCAAGTGTGACACTACACAGTAGAGTGTCATGCAACGTCTGCAGATAAAAAAAAATTAACCTTGCCGAACAAGATAATTCCCAAATAGTACGCCAAATGGGATTAACTCAGTTTCTTTTTAATGATGGAAACGATTGTACTTCCTCCGTCTGAAATTAGATGACACTTTATGTATCTAGCACTGAAATACATCTAGATACATCCATTTTGAGCGTCATCTAATTTCGGAAGGAAGTAGTAGCTAGATAAAAATCACCTAATGGTTGCCATGCACCAGTTGTATGCTGGACAGCATATTGGTACCTTGTAAATATCCTAATAGCAAACCAACAGTAGCCAACTGGTTAGGTAAAAATTGATATCATTGTGTTATGTTAAGCGCTTAACCTTAGAATAATTGATTTTTGTAAAGCCTAGCTTTGACAGAAAACTGGTGGATTAATTTTACTCTCGAAGCTATTCATTACAAAGCTATTACTGTATGCCTTACATATTCATACTGCACGTAAACAAGAGAAATATTTCTTCTCAAGACTTTTCTTTGGTCCTCTGTTACATGTGCCACTTCTAGTCCTTTTTTTGTTGTTGTTGCTATTTGCTTATGTGGGATTTTTTTGGCCACATAGTTTCTACCTTCTGGCCTCTGCTAAACCAGGGATCTAATTCGTTCCAGGACTTCAGAATCTGATTTCTTATTTTCAGTTAGTACTACACAAGTTGGCTAAAGTATATGATGTTTACAATAGAATTTGACCACAGAGAGCAGTTGGTTCCATATTTTCCGGGGTATTCTTTAGGCATTTTAGGAAGGCATGGATCAAATAGCTAATTCTCATATAATCCTTAGCAACATTCAACCGTAATGGTGTGCAGGCTTACAAATCTTGAACTGATACACACAAATAGACTGTAGAGCTCACACATTTTTTGGAGGGGCACACTCACAACATAAGTTGGAGTATGCTAGGAGTACTAATTTGGAACATTGTGACAGTTAGGCAGAGGAGAAAGAAACTCAGCATTCTCTATGTTCAAGCATGTGGAACATTATTGTTTATCTAAAGATATGAGGGAGCATTCTATACCAGTAACACCAATCAACACCACACAGCTGAGTTGGCACTTGGCATTTTCTAACATCTCACAAAATGACTTAAGGCGGCAATGATTGTATCAATCATATTGTGACATGTCCTTTTTCCATGGCAGAAAGTGTTGTCCAACTCAGCCTAAACATCAGAACCAATGCAGAGCAACAAGTGACGGGTGCAGCATGCGTGTTAATGTTAAATATCAAGTTTGTAATTGTGCCTTTGATATCACCATAACACTATTGTCTAAGTACTGCTTAACCTAGGCCCTGATCAACTAGGTTCCCTGCGGATGGGCTTGTGAGGGCCTGTCCTCCAAGTTAGCAGTGGTGCGTTTTGGTTGTAAGACAAACTTGGTTTCGTTAATGAAATCGGGGGAGTCATCCCTTTTATTAAAAAAAACTATTTTTTAAGTAGAAACTCGAGTACACCAAACCATTACTGTGCCATTTTTGATTCATCAAACTTATGATTGTTATCAATTCAATATAAAATACCATTTACCCTATCATATAAATGACCTCCTGCTTAAAGTTCCAAGACAAGATTTATTCAACAAGACAAAAATAAATATGAACACATTCGAGCCAAATATACAAAATTTATATGTAGATGTATATTCAAACCTGCTAGTTACCTTCAAGCCTTGTTCGGCTAATCCCCCCACCAAGGGGATTGGAGGGGAATTTTGACTGGCAAGGATTTATCCCCCCCCCCCCCCCCCTCCACCCACCCACCCCCCAACCCCCTTCATCTCTAGCCCCCACCAAACCGAACAGATGATCTGGTGGGTTTGGATACTTTGCCCATCGCACATTAGCATCAAGAATCTCACGTGTTATCTGCCAAAGAAATAGAAGCACAGGTATAAGCTTCATACAAAAAATATGCCAGAAACTAATGGTCATGGGCTCACAGGAGAGAGGTGGCACCAAGATTACAGAGAAATGCTAATTGTAGAATTAGCAGGTATACATGTCTGCACTTTCCAAGACTTGGCACAAAATTGCTCAACAAAGATAACAGGTCCGTTTGGGCTAAACTCTGCCGGACCATGTATGTATAAATGGAACGAGTTGCTTATAATTAGTTTGACGGCGTCTTATTTAATTACTTGCACATGAATAATTAGGGCAATATTAGACAAAGGAGCTATGTATAAATGACGGCAATCTAAAGGGGGGGAGAGACAGATGCCCATAGTCAATAACCAAGTAAACTATTCCAGAATAAATAAAGATGTCTAAAAGAACTCTGCAGGAGCATGTGCATCAACAATCTTACACAAAATATGATTCTCTAACCAAGGACGGATTTTGGGGGGGGGGGGGGGGGGGAGCGGGGCCCATAAACCCAACCCTTTAACGTGAAAGCCCACCTCGCATGGGCTCATGATCGATCAATCCAAAGCCTGAACCTAACTAAATTTTACTAATAAAATATGAATTATATGTCATAATTTTTTTACCATGGAAATCTTTGTGCGAACTATTATGTAGCATATACCTCATATTTTGTTAGTCAAAAAAATGGTCAAACTTTCACCCAACAAGGGGAGCTAATAAACCCGGAGGGAGGAAGTATTTTAGTATTTCCCTTTTACGCTACGGCTAGCCCAGTTGTCTAGGAGGTGGTAGGCCAGTAGCCCACCTCAGAAGATAAGACAAGTTTAATTAGTGTTTCCTTTTTATCGCTACAACTAAAATGCAGTCACGATAAAAAAAACAGTGTTTCAACATTCGTGCGCTCATCCGCTCCAGCCCGTCGCCAGGCCTAGGGCAATCCAATTCTTCAAGCTCTCACCATGCCTTTTCTTTTCCATCTATTTTATTCACAACAGAGGATGATCTGAGGTCCGGGGAGCGGAGGAAGAATTGTGCTGCTGTGGCTTGAGATTTGGCGAAGGAAGTACTTGGATCAATTGCTCCTGATGTGCCAGACTCAGAAGGACTTGGGATTTAAATCTTCTGTGGCCGGCTAGTTGACAGTGCTAAAGTATTATAGTTTGCGGATTATCTAGTTTGTTCTCTCTTTTTTTTGATAAAAATCTAGTTTCTTCTCTTTGTAAATTGCTTTTCTTATTTATCGATATATAAGTTAAGTGCCATAACCATTTTTGATGTATATTTAGTTGACTATTGCGTATATTGAGTTATAATTCCGCGTTCAACGTTGTTTCTCTTTTATTCCAAACTTCGTCTAGGCTTAAATTTGTTTCCATGGATGGCGAGTCTTCACCAGTTCGAGCCCCTATGTCGGAATCCTGGCTCTAACTCTAATTATTATTTTTTATTTTCCAACATCTCCACCTGTATATAAGTTAATGAAAGAATAGCCATACAATAATACATAAGACAAGACATGACATTGAAACTGGGAAGTGGAATACAAAAATATAAGCATTGTGAATGCTGAAACTGAAATATAGTAACTCCTATTCACATAAGCATCATGCCTAGCCTACCCCACCTTTCTTGGGACAAAAAGCTTTGTTGTTGTATTCACATAAGCATCATCGGAAACTTGCTACCTGCTACAATTGCAGTATACCTAAATGGCCTCATCAAGCTACCTGTACAACCGGTAGTGTATCCTACATTCCTAGTACTCCCTTCCGATTTGTTAGTCTCATCTCAAACTTTTTGATTTTCTGATTTGTCAGGCTCATTGCTTTGGAAATGGTCAAACATTAGCTAAGGCTACATTAATTAATGTCAAATTTTGCTTCTCAATGTGGAAATGGAATCAACCAATGCATGAAGGGAGAGGTGGTTATAGTATTAAGATGGTGTCAACTAGTGGTTAATTAGATTCTCCTTTGTTGCTGGGCTTTCAAAAATGGTGCTAATAAACCGGAAGGGAGTATTTTGTTGCCACGATCTGGCCAGTGGTGTCCCCCTGCTAAATCTCGAACGGCATGGAGGTGTGTTGAGTGGAGCACCTCTATGCACATGTCCAGGAAGGTGCTACCAGTCGCAGCATGCATGAGGTGCCATGCTCTGCCCACCCAGGAAGGAGGTACTGCCCCCGGGTTTCTAAACATTGAGGCAGGACCTACCGATAGCCGAGAACAGTACTATTTTATTCAGTGAGGTGTGTAGTGGTAAACAGACAGTGTTTTGCGATGGTACTCGGTAAGTTAATTTTAGTGTGCTGGGGCAAATGCCACAGAGTTATAGTATGATGAAGCCAGTTTTGCCTTGTTCACAGCAGGTGTTTTATCCCAAGCTTGACAAATGTTACTATTACCTGATGAGAACTACATGAGCCGGTCGCCTCATCTGAATCAATGGTCTGCCGCTTCTTTTGGTAAGCATTAGGATGGTTGTTCGCCTTCTGCGGGGATAGCTGCAAAATAAACTTATAGTTAATCCTATATATGCAAAAGAGGGCAAAATGGAAATAACAGCAACAGGTTGTACCGGGCGCTGCCGTTTCTGTTGGGAAATATTACTGTGCTTGCTTAAGTTTTGAAGGGGCAGCTGCACCACAATCTTATGGTTAATCATATTATTATGCGAGAGAGGGCAAAATGGAAATAGTATCAACAAGACAAAAGTGTGACAGCATATACCTGAAGCGAAAAATGTCCACCAAAACGAGCATTTTGCAAACCAACCTGAGCTAGATCTAATGCACAGTAGAGGTGAAAACCATTAGATTCATGATGAGCAACTAATCACTGATCAAGATACAAAACGTGGTGTCATAACCAAAGTATCAACCACAACTCAGGGCGAAATTAGTAGACATCTGACAACAGATTGATCATAGGGCATCCTTGGTTTGCAGCCGAAAATTGTCTTGCCAATGTTTTGGCAAGCCAACATTTGGCAATGTCCAAACTTCCCAGAAATTGGCAACTTTCATGGAGATTGGCAAAACAAGGTAGACAACTAATTGATAGCAAATACTTTGGCTTTGCCCACATATTGGCAAGCTAAAATTTGGCATCAAACCAAGCATGCTCATACTGATTTAAGTAAGGTGTCCTTTTATACCATCATCTTAAGCAATTTAAAGAATGTCAGCACAAAGAAAGTTTGTCATGATTCAAGCCTTAAGTATTACTGTCGGAAGACGCCCTTAAGTGAAGGAAAACAGCCTAATCCATACAGATCACCATTGCATCCAGTGATCTAGCATAGGCTACACGAAATGAGAACCATACAGAACTGAAACTAAATGTGCCGAAACCAAATCTATTGACACACAAATAATCCTAAAAAGGACAGAAGAAGATTCTTAAGTTTCAAATCATAAAATAAAAATAAAAAACGTAGTAGTTACCTGATTCATTATTCAGATATTTGTTCAGCGCACAAGGAAGTAGGTGGGATTACAATCTGATGATCTCTTGGCATTAAATGGCATTGGCTCTCCCACTCTCTTGGTCCTCATGTCAACAGTGAGAATCCATGCATCACGGTCCTGATGATTTTTCTTGGACATGAGACAAACAATGCCATCACCACACATGGTTGGGTAACATGTTTTCAGGGTTTTCAATGGCAATTTTGCAGCACCATCGCAGCCGGAATCTGGATGAGGCAAGGAGACATTTCCAAGTTCATCTACATGAACAACACTGTCCTTGCACCAATAGTCCCAAAAGACCTCCCTAGACCATGTAATGAGCCTCCAACCAACAAACTCTTGTACTTCCTTCTCCTCAGTTGGATCAACCGCATCAAGATCAAATAATAGATCCTTGGTTGAGGCATCAGGAATGCTGGTTTTGATAGCATATAGATCTTCCAACTCGACACACCTGATTATCAAACCATCGGGGCAGGTGACATCGCGAATGGGGCGTGCCACCAATCTGTTGTAGTTTTTTCGTTTATTGGGCAGAAGCTTGGGCAGTGGAACAAACCACGTTTTCACAAGTTCAGATAGCACATCGCAAAATAAAATACCCTTCCAGAGATCGACAAAGCCCAGCACTCCACCTTGTAAAGCAATCACCTTGCTGGGAGAAACTGTTGCCCCTTTCTTGGTCAGCCAAGGAGGAAGATCCGGGAGCAAGAGCTCGGTGGTCCAGGCACGCTGCTTGGATCTGAAGATATGGAGTTTGTACTGCAATATATCCCTTGTGAAAGCTGCCAAGACGAAGTCTGTGCCGCCGCCGTCAGGCGAGACGCCGATAAGGCATGGTCTGATTCTCTCTCTATGTAGGTACCTGCTGATGTCGGGAAGCGCGTCAAGCGATGGCGGACGCCCGTTCCGTCCGGCCCTGTAGATGAAGTGCTCTGGCAACCAGGAAGTGGACAGATGGAAGCTGAGGAGAGCGAGGTTCTCCGCCGAACAAACGATCCTGGGCTCAGTGATGAAGGGGCTGGTTGGGAGGTCGAGGCAGCGGACGTAGAAGCGAGAGAGCCACGGGAGATCGGAGATAACGAAAGTCACACGGATGGTTCCTGTTGCCAACGAGAAGGCTTGCGCGGTAGTGTCGTTGTCGTCCACGTCCACGAAGCCATACCCACATGAGTCCAGGAGGACGCAGTAGGGGCGGCTGGTTCCGGAGGAGAGGGCCGGTGGACGGGTTCCCGCAAGGCCGGACACGCCCGGAGGACTGGGCGGGGCGGCCGAAGAAGGAGCGGCGGCTGGATCCGGACAGCGTGGCCGGCACGGTGGTAGGGGGTGGGACTTGGGGATTATGGTTGCCGGAGGAGTGGACCGGACGGCCGAGGAAGGAGCGGCGGCTGGATCCTGAGAGCGTGTCTGGCAAGGTGGTCGGGTGATTATGGTTGCCGGAGGAGTGGGCCGGCTAAGCTCGGAAGGAGAGCGGCGGCAGGATATGGACATCGGGGCCGACATGATCGAGGGTGGGATTTGTCAGAGATACGACAGGTAATCCAACACGATGAAGAACGAAAACAAGCTCGAGACACGAGATTTAACGTGGAAAACCCCTCCAACATGAAGGGGAAAAAATCACGGGCGCCAGCCAGCAAATCTTCACTATATAGAGGGGGTTACAAATGTCGGGGATTTACAACTGATCAACTTATCCCGTGTGGCGGCTTACAAAGGATATATATAACACAGGTGACCTAGGTCAATACTGATCCGTACCGGCGACGGGCCTCGCTCCGCTCGCTCGTCAGAAGTTAGCCTTTCTCTTTATACTTGCATTTGGATCACAGCATAACAGGATTAGGGTTCCCGGAGGGGGGGATTTTGATTATTTGCCATCACTTAGTTTGGACTTTGACAATTTGCCACCCCTTACTTTGTAATTGATCTGGTGACACTCTTTTCTTTGGACTTTGATCTTTTGCCACTTTTCAACACAAAAACAAACTATGAAAATGATAGACAACATAAATGCACAAAATAGAGGACTATTATACCCCTTTACCTGTTTGACCTAAATAGAACACAATCTCAACCCAAATCAAGGGATGAACTCTAGCTCCCGCTCATAACAGAGCCGCCGCCGTCCCTGCTGCTCCTCGCCAACCCGCAAGCAACCTTGAGATCTCCAGCAGCAAGCAATGCTAAAATAGGAGTAAAATCAAAGCAACAGTAGCATGCACCAGCAGCAACACACAAGCAGCAGCAACGCTCAAGCACCAGGATGCAGCACCAGCGGCGGCGGCGCACAAGCAGCTGCACGCAGCACCAGCGGCAGCAGCGCCCAAGCAGCAGCAGTGGCAATGCACAAGCAGCAGCGACATCGCTCAAGCAGCAGTAGCGGCAAAGTACCTCCCGTGCATTCGGTGGCCGGCGGCAGAGCACGAACCCGAGAGGCGTATCCCCAGGTGGCGGAGATAGGGGGCGGGAGAGAGGGCCTCACCTTCCAGCCCGGGATGCGTCCGCCGTCGTTGAGGACCACCAGCGGCGCCTCCGTCGAGGAGCCGAGCGCAAGTCGCCGTCGTCGCCTCTCCTTGAATTCGTGCGGGCGAGAGCAAGGGGAATGAGGGCGAGCGACCGATAACACTTCTCCAGTTCGTGGTCCATCCAGGACATGGGTATTTTGGACATTTCTTATGGGACCCATCCGACGGAGGACAAAATATCAAATTTTCATGTAAGAAGTGGCAATAGATCAATTACAATCTAACCGGTGGTAAATCGTCAAAGCCCCAAAAAAGTAGTGGCAAAAAATCAAAAACCCCTCCCGGAGGAGAGCAACCAGAACGTGATTGGCCTCGTGGGTCGATTCAGAGAACAGGTTGGGCACTTCCGCCGCCTAATTAGCATGGACCCTCTGAACCGTCAAACTTCTCTCTATTAACATTAACATGCTGACTTACTTCGCGCGTCATAATTTCGAGTTAGTATATAGTAGATTCACAAGTATAAATCCCCACCTGAAACGGAGACGCCGAGACGGTCTTTTCTACGCGTACGCGTTGTATGTCAGCCATGCCTCGCACGCGATGGAACTTCGGACGCATAAGCGGACGCGGTCGATCAAACTAATGTGAAACAATGAAGACAAATGAATCTCTGTCTATTTCATTGATGATGTCTGTACATTATATATCCCTGAAGGGACGCCAACGAATGGACATATCCATTCCAGAGGGAGCGAGGAGAGACGCGACGGTTAGAAAAAGACTAACCGCCTGTCGGTTTACAAGGAGAAGATTATCCATAATTTTTTTTGCGGCAAATCCATAATTAATTATATCTAATTAATTCTTAACACTCCCTCTAATCTCCGCCTTGATTATGTAGAGTCATCATTTTGAAAAATGCTCCTCCAAAAACTCTGGGGAAAAAATATATTGAGATATACGTAATATGCCATAAAAAACTCATTTCAAAAACCCAGTGGGAAAATAAAGAAAAAATGACATAGCACAATGCTTGTATTACAATTGCCTCATTAAAACCTTCCATTAGAAACCATATAGGGAAAAACTCATAAAGGAAAATAGTGCAATATCAAAGGTCCGAAGATCTCGAACAGGTTATCATTCAGGAGTGCACTCCCCCTAAGCCTTGCAAATAACAAAGTCATCTCATACCAATTTCATTAGGGGATGCAGCCACTTAAAAATGTCTTCTCGACTTCCAAGAGAAGGTCACACCTTCATTCGAGGAGACAAAAATCAGTTTGTGATTTAGGATTATGGGGATCTAATATATACTCAGCATCACAATATCCAAGCATGGTCATATCTTGATTTTTTTTCTCATAGAACGAACCAAGATATCTCGTGTCCAGAAGCTATATGAAAATATTCTTCACACAACTCAATACCTTTAATTGGTGATGCATTGTATCTAGCCAATCAATTCACTGCAAATAATATACTAGGCCTAGCGTAGTTGCTAGATACATTAGTGCTCTCATTGCACCGACATATGAAAACTCGGGTCCAAATATCTCTTCATCACTGCCCTTAGGTCTTAATGGGTTTAATCTCTATCGAGAGATCTGACAACCATAGTGTTCTTGAGGATATGATTTATCCATATTGAAATATTCAAATATCTTATGGATAAATGTGGATTGATGAACAAGTATTCCCGAAGGAACATGCTCAAGTTCGAAACCCAAGCAAAGTTTGGTTTCAACCAAATCGTCATCTGAAACTCCGTCTTAAGATGAACATACATGAGCAATAATCATTGTTTGAGTAATCCTTCTAACAAAGGAACTCAATCAGTCGGTTATACCACATCCTTGCCGACTTCTTCAAGTCATAAAATGACTTCTGAAGGTTTACGCAATACATGTTGTGATAAATTAAATTCGAAATCTTCATTCCCTTAGGAACTATCATATATATATATTCGAATCAAGTGACTCGTACAACTATGTAGTCACAACATCCATCAGTTGGATATAAAAATTCATAATTCACTACCCGTGATATCAAATATCGAAACGTTATTCCACTCATAGGAGAATATGTTTCATCATAAGTGATGATTGGTCTCTGCGTGAACCCCTGTGCTACAAGCCTCGCCTCATGTGTCACTGCCTCATTGTTTTCATTCCTCTCATGAACAAAAACCTATTGTGCTCCCCCAATGAACACATTCAGATGAGTGGGTATTACTGATCAGGTCAATACCCCCTCTTCTTGAGAGAGAGTGCCTCCTCAATTGCTGCCTTCCTTTGGATAAAGCAGAGTGCTTACGACACTTATTTATGCATGGACTTAGGTTCTGGATCCAATCCAAGGTCTTTTGCAATTCTCGAGGAGCAATAAATGTTGACATAATGTAGTCTTTATTATATGATTCTCCCAAATCCATATCCATAACTTCCCTGCCGAGCTGCACCTCGCCGATGGTGAAACACAAAACGAGGTTGAACCAGTTCCCGAGGAGATACGATCCTAGGGTCGGTCATATTGCCCGACCCAAGTCTCGGGGGATACTGCATTGACGATTCAATGTAGAAAAAATCAAAGTGCAAATAGGGTTTCCGAGGAGATTACGATCCTCAGGTCGGTTAGCTGCACCCGACCTGAGTCTCAGGGGCTACTAGGATCAGCATTTTTTTTCTATCCTTCAAGCGCATACCGGACTTTGAGCCAGCACACACCTTGAGGGCTACTGGCTATTCATCTTGATAGAGAATAAATTGTGCCAAATCGAGAGAAAAAACCCGGGAAAAATCAGCCCAAGACCGAGGTGGTGCACCACCTCGAAAGCAGTCCGACATTGGAGCTTGGCTACGAATGGCTAGCTGCACAGGAGACATTTCCGGCATGAAGCTCGGCTAAACTCCCTCAACCTATTTTCAACACCGGGGTGGTCTATGACTCCTCGAATGCAGTCTAGTGTTGGAGCTCGGCCGCAAGAAAATAACAAGGCATTTGATAAAGGCCGAGAACTTAGAGGGGCTCCTCGGATGCCCGACATGTGAACTCTTCAGATACACCTCAGCGATCCTCGAGATCGGAGATAAGAAGATTTGTTGAACCAGCTTTCAAGACCGAAGACCGAAGACGAAGAACAGTTTGAAAGAACCGAGGAGCGTCCCCAACTTGAAGACCGGTTTCAGGGGCTACTGATGGTGTCCTGGACTAGGGGGTACTTGATACGTCTCCAACGTATCTATAATTTTTTATTGTTCCATGCTGTTATATTATCGATCTTGGATGGTTTTATATGTTGGAAATATGCCCTAGAGGCAATTAATAAAGTGTTTATTATTATCATATTTCTCCGTTCATGATAATTGTTTATTATTCATGCTAGAATTGTATTGACCAGAAACTAAATACATGTGTGGATAATAGACAAATACTATGTCCCTAGTATGCCTCTACTAGACTAGCTCGTTGATCAAAAGATGGTCAAGGTTTCCTGACCATGGACATGAGTTGTCATTTGATAACGGGATCACATCATTAGGAGAATGATGTGATGGACATGACCCAACCGTTAGCATAGCAAATGATCGTTCAGTTTATTGCTATTGCTTTCACTATGTCAAATACACGTTCCTCTGACCATGAGATCATGCAACTCCCGGATACCGTAGGAATACTTTGGGTGTATCAAATGTCACAACGTTACTGGGTGATTATAAAGGTGCACTACAGGTATCTCCGAAAGTGTTTGTTGAGTTGGCATGGATCGAGATTGGGATTTGTCACTCCGACTATCGGAGAGGTATCTCTGGGCCCTCTCGGTAATACAGCATCACAGAAGCCTTGCAAGCACCGTGACTAAAGAGTTAGTTGCAAGATGATGTATTACGGAACGAGTAAAGAGACTTGCCGGTAACGAGATTGAACTAGGTATTGGATACCGACGATCGAATCTCGGGCAAGTAACATACCGCCAGACAAAGGGAACAACGTATGTTGACATATGAGGTTCACCGATAAAGATCTTCGTGGAATATGTAGGAACCAATATGAGCATCCAGGTTCCGCTGTTGGTTATTGACCGGAGAGTCGTCTCGATCATGTCTACATCATTCCCGAACCCGTAGGGTCCGCACACTTAAGGTTCGATGACGATTTAGTATTATATGAGTTATGTGATTGGTGGCCGAAGTTTGTTCGGAGTCCCGGATGAGATCACGGACATGACGAGGAGTCTCAAAATGGTCGAGAGGTAAAGATTCATATATTGGAAGGCTATATTTGGACGTCGGAAAGGTTCCGAGTGATTCGGGTATTTTTCGGAGTACCGGGAAGTTACGGGAATTCACCGGGAGAAGTAATGGGCCTTATTGGGCCATACGGGAAAAGGAGAGGCAGGCCACGTGAGGAGGCGCACACCCCCCCTTGCCCAAACCGAATTGGACTAGGGGAGGGGGCGCAGCCCCCTCTTTCCTTTCCCTCTCCCTTCCCCCTTTCCTACTCCGTATGGGAGGTGGAATCCTACTAGGACTAAGGAGTCCTAGTAGGACTCCCCACACTTGGAACACCCCTAGGGGGCCGACCTCCTCCCTCTCATCCTTTATATACGGGGGCAAGGGGGCACCCCAAAGGACAACAATTGTCCCATAGCCGTGTGCGGTGCCCCGATCTCCGTTTTCCACCTCTGTCATATTTTCGGAGAGCTTAGGCGAAGCCCTGCCGGAATCACTTCACCGTCACCGTCGCCACGCCGTCGTGCTGACGGAATCATCTACTACCTCGACGTCTTGCTGGATCAAGAAGGCGAGGAACGTCACCGAGCTGCACGTGTGTAGAACTCGGAGGTGCCGTATGTTCGGTACTCGATCGGTGGAGCTCGAAGGATTGTTCGACTACATCAACCGCGTTGTGAGACGCTTCCGCTAACGGTCTACGAGGGTACGTAGACACACTCTCCCCTCTCGTAGCGATGCATCTCCATGGATAGATCTTGCGTGAGCGTAGGAAATTTTTTGAAATTCATGCTCCGTTCCCCAACAGTGGCATCCGAGCCAGGTCTATGCGTAGATGTGATTTGCACGAGTAGAACACAAGTGAGTTGTGGGCGTGGGTGTATACATATTGCTTGCCGTTACTAGTTGATACTTGATTCGGCGGTATTGTGAGATGAAGCGGCCCGGACCGACATTACGCGTACGCTTACGCGAGACAGGTTTCACCGCTAAGTGCACTCGTTGCATAAAGGTGACTGGCGGGTGTTTGTCTCTCTCACTTTAGTTGAATCGGTTTCAATGAAGAGGGTTCTTTTAGAAGATCAAAAAGCAATCACTACACCACGTTGTGGTTTTGCGTAGGTAAGAACGGTTCTTGCAAACCCGTAGCAGCCACGTAAAACTTGCAACAACAAAGTAGAGGACGTCTAACTTGTTTTTGCAGGGTATGCTGGTGATGTGATATGGTCAAGACATGATGTGATATAAGTTGTTGTATGAGATGATCATGTTTTGTAAGTTATCAGGCAACCGGCAGGAGCCTTATGGTTGTCTCTTTATTGTATGCAATGCCAACGCTATGTAATTGCTTTACTTTACCACTATGAGTTAGCAGTAGTAGTAGTAGCAATAGCCGGCGAGACGACCACGACGTTGCGATGGAGATCAAGGTGTCACGACGCTACGATGGAGATCAAGGTGTCAACCCGGTGACGATGGAGATCATGACGGTGCTTTGCTGATGGAGATCAAAGGCACAAGACGTTGATGGCCATATCATGTCACATATATTGAATTGCATGTGATGTTAATCCTTTTATGCATCTTATTTTGCTTAGGACGACGGTAGCATTATAAGATGATCCCTTCACTAAATTTCAAGATAAGTGTTCTCCCCTAGTATGCACCGTTGCGAAGGTTCGACGCTTCTAAGCACCACATGATGATCGGGTGTGATGGATTCTTTCATTCGCATACAACGGGTGTAAGCCAGTTTTACACACGCAGAATACTTGGGTTAAACTTGACGAGCCTAGCATATACAGATATGGCCTCGGAACACAAGAGACTGAAAGGTCGAACATGAGTCATATAGTAGATATGATCAACATGAAAGATGTTCACCATTGATAACTAATCCACCTCACGTGATGATCGGACGTGGTTTAGTTGATGTGGATCATGTTACACTTAGACAACTTGAGGGATGTTAATCTAAGTGGGAGTTCTTAAGTAATTTGATTAATTGAACTTCAATTATCATGAACATAGTCTAAATAATCTTTGCAATTGTATGTTGTAGATCAATGGCCCGCGCTGTAGTTCCACTGAATTTTAATGCGTTCCTAGAGAAAGCTAAGTTGAAAGATGATGGAAGCAACTATGCGGACTGGGTCCGTAATCTGAGGATCATCCTCATTGCTGCACAGAAGGCTTATGTCCTTGATGCACCGCTAGGTGTCGTGCCCCCTCGCTCGTCTGTTGACGTTATGAACGCCTGGCAGACACGTGTTGATGACTACTCGATAGTTCAGTGTGCCATGCTTTACGGCTTAGAACCGGGGCTCCAAAGACGTTTTGAGCATCACGGAGCATATGAGATGTTCCAAGAGCTGAAACTTGTATTTCAAGCTCATGCCCGGGTCGAGAGATATGATGTCTCCGACAAGTTCTTTAGCTGTAAGATGGAGGAGAATAGTTCTGTCAGTGAGCATATACTCAAGATGTCTGGGTTGCATAACCGCTTGACTCAGTTGGGAGTTAATCTTCCAGATGATTCGGTTATTGATAGAATTCTCCAATCACTGCCACCAAGCTATAAGGGCTTTGTGATGAACTATAATATGCAAGGAATGGAAAAGTCTATTTCCGAGCTCTTCGCTATGCTCAAAGCTGCGGAAGTAGAAGTCAAGAAGGAGCATCAAGTGTTGATGGTAAAGAAGAGCACTAGTTTCAAGAAGGGCAAGGGAAAGAAGGGGAACTTCAAGAAGAACGGCAAATCAGTTGCTGCTCCCACGAAGAAACCCAAGTCTGTACCCAAACCCGAGACTGAGTGTTTCTACTGCAAGGGGACTGGTCACTGGAAGCGGAACTGCCCCAAGTACCTGGCAGATAAGAAGGCTGGCAACATCAACAAAGGTATATTTGATATACATGTTATTGATGTGTACCTTACCAATACTCGTAGTAGCACCTGGGTATTTGATACTGGTTCGGTTGCTCATATTTGTAACTCGAAACAGGAGCTACGGAATAAACGAAGATTGGCTAAGGACGAGGTGACGATGCGCGTCGGGAACGGTTCAAGAGTTGAAGTTATCGCCGTCGGCACGCTACCTCTACATCTACCCTCGGGATTAGTGATGAACCTAAATAATTGTTATTTGGTGCCTGCGTTGAGCATGAACATTATATCTGGATCTTGTTTATTGCGAGACGGTTATTCATTTAAATCAGAGAATAAAAGTTGTTCTATTTTGATGAATAATATCTTTTATGGTCATGCACCGCTTGTGAATGGTTTATTCTTGTTGAATCTCGATCGTGGTGATACACACATCAATAATATTGATGCCAAAAGACGCAAAATTGATAATGATAGTACCACATATTTGTGGCACTGCCGCTTAGGTCATATTGGTGTAAAACGCATGAAGAAACTCCATACAGATGGACTTTTGGAATCACTTGATTATGAATCATTTGAGACGTGCGAACCATGCCTCATGGGCAAGATGACTAAGACTCCGTTCTCCGGAACAATGGAGCGAGCAACAGACTTGTTGGAAATAATACATACCGTTGTATGCGGTCCGATGAGTGTTGAGGCGCGCGGTGGATATCGTTATGTTCTCACGTTCACAGATGATTTGAGTAGATATGGCTATGTCTACTTGATGAAGCATAAATCTGAAACATTTGAAAAGTTCAAAGAATTTCAGAGTGAAGTAGAGAACCATCGTAACAAGAAAATAAAGTTCTTACGATCTGACCGTGGAGGAGAATATTTGAGTTACGAGTTTGGCAATCACTTAAAACAATGTGGAATTGTTTCACAGCTCACGCCACCTGGAACACCACAGCGTAATGGTGTGTCCGAACGTCGTAATCGTACTCTATTAGATATGGTGCGTTCTATGATGTCTCTTACCGATTTGCCACTATCATTTTGGGGTTATGCATTAGAGACAGCTGCATTCACTTTAAACAGGGCACCGTCTAAATCCGTTGAGACGACACCGTATGAACTGTGGTTTGGTAAGAAACCTAAGCTGTCGTTTCTGAAAGTTTGGGGATGCGATGCTTATGTGAAAAGGCTTCAGCCAGATAAGCTCGAACCCAAAGCGGATAAGTGCGTCTTCATAGGATACCCAAAGGAGACCGTTGGGTACACCTTCTACCACAGATCCGAAGGCAAAGTATTCGTTGCTAAGAATGGATCCTTTCTAGAGAAGGAGTTTCTCTCGAAAGAAGTGAGTGGGAGGAAAGTAGAACTTGATGAGGTAATTGTACCTCCTCTGGATAGTAGTACGCCACAGAAAGAAATTTCTGTGACATCGACACAGACCAGAGAAGAAGTTGATGATGATGATCATGAAACTTCGGATCAAGTTGTTACTGAACTTCGAAGGTCAACCAGGACACGTTCCGCACCAGAGTGGTACGGAAATCCAGTCTTGGAGGTCATGTTGCTAGACAACGATGAACCTTTGAACTATGAAGAAGCGATGGCAAGCCCGGATTCCGACAAATGGCTTGAGGCCATGAAATCCGAGATTGGATCCATGTATGAGAACAAAGTATGGACTTTGGTAGACTTGCCCGATGAACGGCGAGCTATTGAAAATAAATGGATCTTTAAGAAGAAGACGGACGCTGATGGTAATGTCATCGTCTATAAAGCACGACTTGTTGCTAAAGGTTATCGACAAGTTCAAGGAGTTGACTACGATGAGACTTTCTCACCTGTAGCGATGCTAAAGTCTGTCAGAATTATGTTAGCAATTGCCGCGTTTTATGATTATGAAATCTGGCAAATGGACGTCAAAACGGCATTCCTTAATGGATTCCTTAAGGAAGAATTGTACATGATGCAACCGGAAGGTTTTGTCGATCCTAAAGGTGCTAACAAAGTATGCAAGCTCCAGCGATCCATCTATGGACTGGTGCAAGCATCTCGGAGCTGGAATACTCGCTTTGATGAAGTGATCAAAGCGTTTGGGTTTATACAAACTTATGGAGAAGCTTGTATTTACAAGAAAGTGAGTGGGAGCTCTGTGGCATTTCTCATATTATATGTGGATGACATATTATTGATGGGAAATGACATAGAATTTCTGGAAAGCATAAAGGGTTATTTGAACAAAAGTTTTTCAATGAAGGATCTCGGAGAAGCTGCTTACATATTAGGCATCAAGATCTATAGAGATAGATCAAGATGCCTCATTGGACTTTCACAAAGCACATACCTTGACAAGATTTTGAAGAAGTTCAAAATGGATCAGTCAAAGAAAGGGTTCTTGCCTGTATTGCAAGGTGTGAGATTGAGTAAGACTCAAAGCCCGACCACGGCAGAAGACAAAGAGAAGATGAGTGTCATCCCCTATGCCTCAGCCATAGGCTCTATTATGTATGCCATGCTGTGTACCAGACCTGATGTGTGCCTCGCTATTAGCTTGGTGGGAAGGTACCAAAGTGATCCAGGAGTAGATCACTGGACAGCGGTCAAGAATATCCTGAAGTACCTGAAAAGGACCAAGGACATGTTTCTCGTTTATGGAGGTGACAAAGAGCTCGTCGTAAAGGGTTACGTCGATGCTAGCTTTGACACAGATCCAGATGACTCTAAGTCTCAATCTGGATATGTATTTATTCTTAATGGTGGAGCGGTCAGTTGGTGTAGTTCCAAGCAGAGCGTCGTGGCGGGATCTACATGTGAGGCGGAATACATAGCTGCTTCCGAAGCAGCACATGAAGGAGTCTGGATGAAGGAGTTCATATCCGATCTAGGTGTCATACCTAGTGCATCGGGTCCAATGACTATCTTATGTGACAACACTGGAGCAATTGCTATAGCAAAGGAGCCCAGGTTTCACAAGAGAACCAAGCATATAAAGCGTCGCTTCAACTCCATTCGGAATTTGATTAAGGATGGAGACATAGAGATTTGCAAAGTACACACGGATCTGAATGTGGCAGACCCGTTGACTAAACCTCTTCCACGAGCAAAACATGATCAGCACCAGAATGCGATGGGTGTTAGATTCATTACAATGTAATTGACTCTAGTGCAAGTGGGAGACTGTTGGAAATATGCCCTAGAGGCAATTAATAAAGTGTTTATTATTATCATATTTCTCCGTTCATGATAATGGTTTATTATTCATGCTAGAATTGTATTGACCGGAAACTAAATACATGTGTGGATAATAGACAAATACTATGTCCCTAGTATGCCTCTACTAGACTAGCTCGTTGATCAAAAGATGGTCAAGGTTTCCTGACCATGGACATGAGTTGTCATTTGATAACGGGATCACATCATTAGGAGAATGATGTGATGGACATGACCCAACCGTTAGCATAGCAAATGATCGTTCAGTTTATTGCTATTGCTTTCACTATGTCAAATACACGTTCCTCTGACCATGAGATCATGCAACTCCCGGATACCGTAGGAATACTTTGGGTGTATCAAATGTCACAATGTTACTGGGTGATTATAAAGGTGCACTACAGGTATCTCCGAAAGTGTTTGTTGAGTTGGCATGGATCGAGATTGGGATTTGTCACTCCGACTATCGGAGAGGTATCTCTGGGCCCTCTCGGTAATACAGCATCACAGAAGCCTTGCAAGCACCGTGACTAAAGAGTTAGTTGCAAGATGATGTATTACGGAACGAGTAAAGAGACTTGCCGGTAACGAGATTGAACTAGGTATTGGATACCGACGATCGAATCTCGGGCAAGTAACATACCGCCAGACAAAGGGAACAACGTATGTTGACATATGAGGTTCACCGATAAAGATCTTCGTGGAATATGTAGGAACCAATATGAGCATCCAGGTTCCGCTGTTGGTTATTGACCGGAGAGTCGTCTCGATCATGTCTACATCATTCCCGAACCCGTAGGGTCCGCACACTTAAGGTTCGATGACGATTTAGTATTATATGAGTTATGTGATTGGTGGCCGAAGTTTGTTCGGAGTCCCGGATGAGATCACGGACATGACGAGGAGTCTCAAAATGGTCGAGAGGTAAAGATTCATATATTGGAAGGCTATATTCGAACGTCGGAAAGGTTCCGAGTGATTCGGGTATTTTTCGGAGTACCGGGAAGTTACGAGAATTCACCGGGAGAAGTAATGGGCCTTATTGGGCCATACGGGAAAAGGAGAGGCAGGCCACGTGAGGAGGCGCACACCCCCCCCCTTGCCCAAACCGAATTGGACTAGGGGAGGGGGCGCAGCCCCCTCTTTCCTTTCCCTCTCCCTTCCCCCTTTCCTACTCCGTATGGGAGGTGGAATCCTACTAGGACTAAGGAGTCCTAGTAGGACTCCCCACACTTGGCGCACCCCTAGGGGGCCGGCCTCCTCCCTCTCATCCTTTATATACGGGGGCAAGGGGGCACCCCAAAGGACAACAATTGTCCCATAGCCGTGTGCGGTGCCCCGATCTCCGTTTTCCACCTCGGTCATATTTTCGGAGAGCTTAGGCGAAGCCCTGCCGGAATCACTTCACCGTCACCGTCGCCACGCCGTCGTGCTGACGGAACTCATCTACTACCTCGACGTCTTGCTGGATCAAGAAGGCGAGGAACGTCACCGAGCTGCACGTGTGTAGAACTCGGAGGTGCCGTATGTTCGGTACTCGATCGGTGGAGCTCGAAGGATTGTTCGACTACATCAACCGCGTTGTGAGACGCTTCCGCTAACGGTCTACGAGGGTACGTAGACACACTCTCCCCTCTCGTAGCGATGCATCTCCATGGATAGATCTTGCGTGAGCGTAGGAAATTTTTTGAAATTCATGCTCCGTTCCCCAACAGTGGCATCCGAGCCAGGTCTATGCGTAGATGTGATTTGCACGAGTAGAACACAAGTGAGTTGTGGGCGTGGGTGTATACATATTGCTTGCCGTTACTAGTTGATACTTGATTCGGCGGTATTGTGAGATGAAGCGGCCCGGACCGACATTACGCGTACGCTTACGCGAGACAGGTTTCA
This sequence comes from Elymus sibiricus, assembly GCA_039707655.1. Taxonomy (NCBI): domain Eukaryota; kingdom Viridiplantae; phylum Streptophyta; class Magnoliopsida; order Poales; family Poaceae; genus Elymus; species Elymus sibiricus. Next base: position 316,440,517 of record CM077676.1, read on the forward strand.
CCGCTAAGTGCACTCGTTGCATAAAGGTGACTGGCGGGTGTCTGTCTCTCTCACTTTAGTTGAATCGGTTTCAATGAAGAGGGTTCTTTTAGAAGATCAAAAAGCAATCACTACACCACGTTGTGGTTTTGCGTAGGTAAGAACAGTTCTTGCAAACCCGTAGCAGCCACGTAAAACTTGCAACAACAAAGTAGAGGACGTCTAACTTGTTTTTGCAGGGTATGCTGGTGATGTGATATGGTCAAGACATGATGTGATATAAGTTGTTGTATGATATGATCATGTTTTGTAAGTTATCAGGCAACCGGCAGGAGCCTTATGGTTGTCTCTTTATTGTATGCAATGCCAACGCTATGTAATTGCTTTACTTTACCGCTATGAGTTAGCAGTAGTAGTAGTAGCAATAGCCGGCAAGACGACCACGACGTTGCGATGGAGATCAAGGTGTCACGACGCTACGATGGAGATCAAGGTGTCAACCCGGTGACGATGGAGATCATGACGGTGCTTTGCTGATGGAGATCAAAGGCACAAGACGTTGATGGCCATATCATGTCACATATATTGAATTGCATGTGATGTTAATCCTTTTATGCATCTTATTTTGCTTAGGACGACGGTAGCATTATAAGATGATCCCTTCACTAAATTTCAAGATAAGTGTTCTCCCCTAGTATGCACCGTTGCGAAGGTTCGACGCTTCTAAGCACCACATGATGATCGGGTGTGATGGATTCTTTCATTCGCATACAACGGGTGTAAGCCAGTTTTACACACGCCGAATACTTGGGTTAAACTTGACGAGCCTAGCATATACAGATATGGCCTCGGAACACAAGAGACTGAAAGGTCGAACATGAGTCATATAGTAGAGACATCATCAACATTTATCAAGTACCTACACACAAAACCTACATCTCCTTGCATTTATTTTATTTGCCTTTTCCTCTCGTTTTCATCTCCCCCACTTCTAAAAAGGTTTTACAAAAACACAAAAATATTTTTGTTTGCTTGCTTGCTATCTTTGCTTGTTTTGCCATGTGCCCTCTATTTGCTTGCATCTTCGCTTGCTAAAAATCTATTGATATGGATCCTCATTCACTTGCTAATCTTTTCAAAAGATCCAATTATGATGAACCAATTGCTAGTGAGTTGAGTGCAATTGATTATCTCTATGAAGTTTTGCTTGAAAATCATGAACCGGAAAATTGTGATGAAGTGTTGAAAGAAGAAATTTATAATGTGATTCATGATAGCTCCTTCAATTAAAAGCATGATTGCAATAATGTTATTATAAATTCTATTAATGTCAATTGTGCTAATAATATGCAAAACTACGAGCTTGGGGATGATAATTTTGTTATATCCACTACTTATTGCAATGATCATGATTGGGGTGATAATGCTTCTTATGATCTTGACAATTTATCTAAGCCTCATGATGAATATGCTATTGATAATAATGTTTGCAATAATATTGAAAGTGGGTTTGGAAGAGTGTCAAGTCTAGGTAAAAATAATCCCACTATTTTGGAAGACTATAAGAATTTTATGCATGTGGATCATGGAGAGAAAATTTTATATGATAGCTATATTGTTGAATTTGATTATGATCCTACATGTAATTATTATGAGAGAGGAAAATATGGTTGTAGAAATTTTCATGTTACTAAATTACCTCTCGTTATGTTGAGATTGTTAATGTTTTGTTCCTCTCCTTTGCATATGCTAGATGTTTCTCGTTTTGATAATTTGTTTGCATATAAAATGCCTATGCATAGGAAGTATGTTAGACTTAAATGTGTTTGTCACTTGTATTATGATGCTCCCTTTGTGCTTCAATTCTTATCTTTCATGTGAGAATCATTGAAATCTCAAAGCCTATCTTAATGGCTATAAAGAAAGAGCTTCTTGGGAGGCAGCCCAATGAATAAAATAAATTTTCCTTTTTTGTTTCTGTTATTGTGTGTTTTCATATTTATGCTACTGTTATGATTGTGTTTTTGTGTTTTTAATTAGTGTTTGTGCCAAGTAAAGTCTTTGGGATGATTTGGAAGATAGTATAATTGATGCTGTTTGGAAAACAGAAAGTTTTGCGTCCAGTGCTGGAATTTTGGTTCTGTACTGGAGCGTCAGAAAAATCTGAAATTTTTACACAGTATTGGTATATGAATTTCCCACGTTGTCCAAATTTTTCAGAATTTTTCGAGTTACAAAAGTATGTCTTTTAAATTGGTTGCTACAGACTATTCTGTTTTTGACAGATTCTGTTTTTGATGCACTACTTGTTTGTTTTGATGAAACTATGGATTATATCGGGGGGTATAAGCCTTGGCGAAGTTAGAATACAGTAATTATAATGCAAAAATAAAATATGAATGGGTTTGCAACAGTACTTAAAGTAGTGATTTATTTTGTTATACTAACGGATCTCACGAAGGTTTTGTTGTGTTTTGTGTGATTGAAGTTTTCAAGTTTTGGGTGAGATCACGATGGATGAAGGAATAAGGAGTAGCAAAAGCCTAAGCTTGGGGATGCCCGAGGCACCCCAAGGTAATATTCAAGGAAGACTCAAGCGTCTAAGCTTGGGGATGCCCCGGAAGGCATCCCCTCTTTCTTCTACCAACCATCGGTAATTTTACTTGGAGCTATATTTTTATTCGTCACATGATATGTGTTTTGCTTGGAACGTCTTGTATTATATGAGTCTTTGTTTTGTTTGATTTTTAGTTTGTCACAATCATCCTTGCTGAACACACCTATTTGAGAGAGCCACACGTTCATCATAATTTGTTAGAATACTCTATGTGCTTCACTTTAAATTTTTTGAGCTAGGCAGTTGCTCTAGTGCTTCACTTAAATCTTTTTGAGCACGGCGGTGGCTATATTTTGAAGAAATAAACTCTCATGCTTCACTTATATTATTTTGAGAGTTGATAAGACTAAAATTTTGAAGAAATATTTGCGCTCTCATGCTTCACTTATATTTTTTTTTGAGAGTTGATGAAAGTAACGGTAATTTGCACAAGATATGAATTTGGTCCCAAAGTGATGAATATTCAAGAGGGATATAATAAAAACTTTCATATAGATCATTGGATATGATAAGTGTGATTCTTTGCAATAGTTTTGCGATATGGAGATGATAATATGTGAGTCATGTTAGTGAGTAATTGTGATTTAGTAAAAATATTCGTGTTAAGGTTTGTGATTCCCTATGCATGCACATTAAGTCAATAGTTATGCAAATAGATTATATCCTACTTATGGTGCATTATTCGGTGTTAGTTATGTTCAATGCATGTTTATGACCGTTTTCGTTTTTTGGTTGGTTGCTTCTCAATCTATTTGCTAGCCTTCATTTATACTAAGTGGAAATACTGCTTGTTCATCCAAACTCCTTAAACCCAAGTTGTGCCAAATGAGTCCACCATATCTACCTATATGCGGTGTTTCCATGCCGTTCCAAGTAAATTTGCGTGTGCCAACTCTAATTTTCAAAATATTTTTTTCGTTTTGTGTGCCCGTACCGCTCATGAAGCGGCAGGGGGTGGCCAATATTTTCCATGCTAGGTGTGTTATTCTCACGATGAGTGTTTATTCACTTGTCATTGCATGAGAGAATGGTTGGTAATAGGGATGCCCAGTCCCACAATGAATCAAAAATTAATAACAACAAAATTCCTTGGAAAGTGTTGGTATGGAGGGCACCCGTGGATATGGCTAGCCATGGATTGTGAAAGAATGGCGGAAAGGAAATAAACTTTACTTTCTGTTTGGGAACCGCCTATGATGTGTCTAGCATGGAAGATATTGGGAATTCTCGGTCGTTTTCGTTGACAGGAAAAGCATGCCTCTCAAAATATTTTATCTCTCTAATTTAAGCTTTGAGCTCTGGCACATTTGACAAATCTCTGCTTCCCTCTGCGAAGGGCCTATCTATTTATTTTTATTTTGAGTCTCCATCTTCTCTTATAAAAGCACCAACTAGAGAGCACTATTGTCATACTTGTGCATTGGATGTAGCTAATATGGAGTGTGTTTCATGAATGGATCAATGATTGAGCATAATGGGCTAGTGATAACTTTCTTTAGCATTGATATTTTGAAAGACATGGTTGCTTGTTAGCATGCTTGAGTATTTATATCTTCATGTCAAACTATAGACTATTGCTTTGAATCATTCAAGTCCAAATGTCCATGCTACAAAGAAAATAATATGTGATGAATATGATAGGCAGCATTCCACATCAAAAATTCTGTTTTTATCATTTACCTACTCGAGGACGAGCAGGAATTAAGCTTGGGGATGCTGATACGTCTCCAACGTATCTATAATTTTTGATTATTCCATGCTGTTATATTATTGATCTTGGATGTTTTTATATGCATTTACAGCAATTATATATCATTTTTTGGGACTAACCTATGAACTTAGTGCCCAGTGCCAGTTGCTGTTTTCTGCCTGTTTTTGGTTTTACAGAATATCAGTACCAAACGAAGTCCAAATGCAACGAAACTTTTTGAAGATTTTTTATTGGACAAGATAAAACACTAGAAGCTTAGGGAGAAGGCCAGAAGCCCCAGGAGGTGGCCACGAGCCACCAGGGCGCGCCTGGGGGGGAGGCGCGCCCTGGTGCCTCGTGGGCCCACCTCTGCCTCTTTTGACCTAATTCCACCACTATAAATTCCCAAAAATCAGGAAACCAATAGGGGAGTCCACGAAATACTTTTTCCGCCACCGCAAGCTTCTGTTCTTGAGAGATCCCATCTGGGGTCCTTCTTTGGTACTCCGCCGGAGGGGGAATCGATCACGGAGGGGCTCTACATCAACCTTGCTGCCCTTCTGATGATGCGTGAGTAGTTTACCACAGACCTTCGGGTCCATAGTTAGTAGCTAGATGGCTTCTTCTCTCTTTTTGATCTTCAATACAATGTTCTCCTCGATATTCTTGGAGTTCTATCCGATGTAATCACTTCTTGCAGTGTGTTTGTTGGGATCCGATGAATTGTGAGTTTATGATCAGATTATCCATGAATATTATTTGAGTCTTCTCTGATCTCTTTTATGCATGATTATTATAGCTTCGTATTTCTTCTCCGATCTATTGATTTGGTTTGGCCAACTAGATTGATTTATCTTGCCATGGGAAGAGGTGCTTTGTAATGGGTTCGATCTTGCGGTGCTCAATCCCAGTGACAGAAAGGGACATGACACGTATGTATCATTGCTATTAAGGGTAAAAAGATGGGGTTTATTCATGCATGAGTTTACTTTGTCTACATCATGTCATCTTGCTTAAGGCGTTACTCCGTTCTTTATGGACTTAATACACTAGATGCATGCTGGATAGCGGTCGATGTGTGGAGTAATAGTAGTAGATGCAGGCAGGAGTCAGTCTACTTGTCTCGGACGTGATGCCTATATAAATGATCATTGCCTTGGATATCGTCATGATTATTTGCTTTTCTATCAATTGCCCAACAGTAATTTGTCTACCCACCGTATGCTATTTTCTTGAGAGAAGCCTCTAGTGAAAACTATGGCCCCCGGGTCTATCTAAATCATATACTGAAACCCTAAAAATACTTGCTGCACTTTTTTCTTTATTTATTTTATTTTGTATTTTTGTTTCAATCTATCTATCCATCACATACAATTTAATCTTGCAATTACCGCCGAGGGATTGAGAACCCCTCGTTTGCGTTGGGTGCAAGGATTTGTTGTTTGTGTGCAGGTACTGCTAACGAAGTGTTGTGTGATTCATAACTGAGGGAAATACTTACCTCTACTATGCTGCATCATCCCTTCCTCTTCGGGGATAATACCAACGCAAGCTACAAGTAGCAGTACTCACCATGTCGTCTCCCGGCCAGGAGGGCCGGGCCGAAGACCCCCATGGAGGTTAATTACCCGGCCTCTTCAGGCAACCCATGACGTATACAAGGAAGATTCCACAAGACTTGGCGCACAAGTCGAGGACTCCTCTCCACCGACGTAGCCGACTAGGACTCTTGTTATCCTAGGCCCCCGGTGCTCTTATATAAATCGAGGCTAGCCTAGTCGAAAAAAAGATCAACTCTCATAGATTCACACACATACGATCTTGAGGTAGATCATCATGTACTTTGTACTCCAACACAATCAATACAACAAAAGCATGACGTAGGGTTTTGCTACTTGTGAGCTGCATTGGGATTTTCCCCGAAGAGGAGAGGAGATGCAGCACAATAGAGATAAGTATTTCTCTCGGTGAGAACCAAGGTTATCGAACCAATAGGAGAATCACGCAAAGCCTTGTGAACACCACCTGCGCACACAAAATCAAATACTTGCACCAACGCGGGCAAGAGGGTCGTCAATCCCCTTGAACTCGTTACTTGCAAGGATTAAATCTTGTAGTGGTAGATAGATAAATTGCAAAACAAAATAAAAGAAATAAAATTGCAGCAAGTATATTTAGGTTTTCTTTTTTATGTTTAAAGTAGACCCGTGGGCCATAGTTTTCACTAGAGGCTTCTCTCTCGAACACATAGCATACGGTGGGTAGACAAATTACTGTTGGGCAATTGATAGAAAAGCGCGTAGTTATGGCGATATTCAAGGCAATGATCATGTATATAGGCATCACGTCCGAGACAAAGTAGACCGACTCCTGCCTGCATCTACTACTATTACTCCACCCATCGACCGCTATCCGGCATGCATCTAGGGTATTAAGTTAATGAAAATGGAGTAACGCCTTAAGCAAGATGACATGATGTAGACAAAGTAAACCCAATCAATATGAATAAACCCCGTCATTTTACCCTTAATGGCAACAATACAAATACATGTCTTGTCCCTTTCTGTCACTTGGATATAGAGCACCGCAAGATTGAACCCATTACAAAGCACCTCTCCCGCTGAAGATAAATCAATCTAGTTAGCCAAACCAAACGGATAGATCGGAGAGAAATACAAAGCTATAAAAATCTTTGTCGTGGGAAAATGACGATCTATGGGATCGAGAGGATCCCTTTGCGGTTCGGAAGTGGGATCAAAATACTACAAAGAGCAGGGCTAGTAGATATGAGCACAAGGAACGATTTATCCCGGTTTGGGCCGCTGTGAGCGTAAAACCCTACTCCTGTTCTGGTGGTTTGATTGTGTATGAGCTCGAAGGTTACAAAGAGCGCAGCTTGCCGGCAAGGTGCGCGGGAAGTGCAGCTACAGCGTGTAGTTGAGCTAAGAGTCGACCGTTCTAAGTGTAGCCGTGGGCCTCCTTTTATAGGCCAAGGGGTTACCATAGTGGCTAATATGGTCATTTACAGAGTACGAATAGTGACTTGCACCGTCACCACGTCTATCTCCAGACGGGGTAAGACAAGCGCATTAAATGCACCGTTATGTGCTACGTCGGGGAGGTGAGGCTTTAGGCAAAAGATCTATACCACCGGTCCTGGCACCCTCCTGTAATCTTGACACGGCCCAGGAACGGGTGTCATTAAAGTTAATCCTGGCATGGCATGCTGACACATGCCTTGGCCAGCTGCGTTGACTGCCTGCCCGCTCGACACCTATCATGCGTGCTTATCTAGCCGATGATGAGGTGGAGCGGTAATGGGACAGAACGAGCTTGCCGGCGCGGAGCTTGCTGGGCTGTTTCTTGCCGGCAAGGAGCTTGCCGGCAACCAGAGTCTTGGCCTTCACCTTGCCGGTACGGAGCTTGCCGGCAAGGGCAATCTTGATCTTCTGTATGAGAATAGTACTTCTCGACGACCTGCCTTGAGGTCTCCTTCACGGTCTTGTTTAATTTGTGTCTTGGGTCACAGCAACCCTCCGGCAAGCCCTTGCCGTCAGGAAGGCTACAACTGCCTGTGCACAAGTCAGGGTACGAGGGCACCCATGCTTTAGTACACCGACAGGAGCCCCTGGGCCTGGGCCACACGCGCATGCGAGGCATCGTTGGGCTAGGCCCGAACAGTGCACAGGCACGCGTGGCAGAGGATAACTGTCGTAATCTTCTTTGTTACCATGCCCCCATGATGCGCATTAAATGCGGGCGTGGGAGAGGTGGAATGGAACGGGCGCGGGGAGGTAGTGCGCCTGAGAAGCGCAGCCACGTAGGACGGTAAAGAGCCAGCCCCTGCACCTTCCCCATAAAAAGGAATCCGCGAGGGGCGCTGCTCATTTACCCCCTTCTCCCAATCTAGCCATCGTCGTCGTCTTCGTCTTCTTCCTCGTGCTAGAGCAGATAACGCTCCTTGCCTCCGCCGCCGTGCCACGCAGCTCTCCCCCACAAATCTCGCCATGGCGCCGAAGAGAGCCGGGAAGGCCCAGAGTTCGGCGGCGGATGAGAAGAAAGCTGCCAAGGCTGCACAGCGGCAGGCTCACGCTGTTTTCCCGCCGGTGCTGACAGAAGACGATCTGGCGAAGGATTATGCGTACGCGTACGCGAGCGAGACGCAAGATCATGAAGCTACAGTGGTGCTTCCAGGATCCCTCCCTCCTGCCGACGATCAATTCCATTTCTTCGCCGGGTACTTTTACTGCGGGCTATGCCCACCCTTCTCCGATTTCTTTGCTGAGGTGATGAATACCTTCGGATTCAGACTGCTTGATTTCACACCCAATGCGGCCACTTGCCTGTCGGTCTTTGCACACCTATGTGCTACTTGTAGTCTGCGTTGGTATTTCCCCGAAGAGGAGAGGATGATGCAGTACAATAGAGATAAGTATTTCCCTCAGTTAAGAACCAAGGTTATCAATCCAGTAGGAGAACCAAGCAAAATTCCGTTAAGCGCACCTGCACACACAAGAGCAAACACTTGCACCCAACGCAAATAAGAGGGCTGTCAATCCTCTTAGCGGTTATTTACAAGGATTAAATCTTATAGAGATAAATAGATAAACTAAAATACTAATTAAAATAAAAGTAAATAAATTGCAGTAAGGTATTTTTAGGTTTTTTATATATGATAAAGTAGACCCGGGGGCCATAGTTTTCACTAGAGGCTTCTCTCTCGAACACATAGCATACGGTGGGTAAACAAATTACTGTTAGGCAATTGATAGAAAAGCAAATAATTATGACGGATTCATGGCAATGATCATGTATATAGGCATCATGTCCGAGACAAGTAGACCGACTCCTCCCTGCATCTACTACTATTACTGTAAGGGAACGCGACAGAAAATAAAAAGTTCCGGTACTGCGAGCACGCCCAGGATCACTATGGAGATGCATACAGGGTTTGATCTGATCGTTACCGACTCATAGCGCAGCGGAAGTAGAGTCGATGTAGATCGTCGGTGCAGATCCCCGCAGCTAAGATTTACAACCTCCCAACCGCGAGGATGTACTCCCTTGTCAGCCCCTCGAACAGCCCTTCGGGAGGTGGTCGGACAGTCCCCCGGACGGTGTCACGGACAGCCCTTTGGGAGGCACTCACAGAAACTCGGACGGTCACTCGGACAGCCCTTCGGGAGGCACTCTCGAACAACCCCTCGGGCAAAAGGATAGAACCTACAACCTCTCTACAGGGTTGCACACATACGGTGTCATCTATCCGGCAGGGCTTCGCCATCCAGAACTAGTTCCCACCGGAACCCAGACAGCCTTTCGGCTCTACGAAACTATTTCGCGGGGAGGGAGAGAGAAGACAAATCATTGCATGGCACTTGTATGTGAGAAAGAGTGAGTGTGGAGAGTGCCTCTCCACCTCTATTTATAGGAAAATCCAAGGGGTAGGGTGGCTCTCATCCATCCATGTCATCCCCAAGATATTTTGGGACAAAGCCCAAAAAGGTGGCTTTCCATAAAGTAACCATAAAGTGCTTTTCACTATTCACAGAAACATTTTTCCGCGACCGTTAAATCCATAAATATTTTTGTAGGTCTTAGAACATTTCCTGTACCCAGTAAAATAATTTTGGACGCGTTCCGAAACAATTCCGGATTAGTGATTTTCATCTGCGAAAAGCAACCAAAGCGGTTCCGGCAGCTCCAGAACATTTCCGGGTTTTTTCTCCGGAAAAATCCCAGAAGTTCCCAGAACAATTCTGGCACCCTCCAAGAATTTCCAGGTGTGTGCCGAAACCAATTTGACTTAATGGTATACCCCGAAACAACTTTTCAGTTTTACCGAAACTATTCCGGTGTTCTCTCTCCGGAACTCTTCCGTTGTCGCCGAAACTTTTCCAGTGACTTTCTCTCAGACTCCCTATCTAGTATTCAGTAGATAGATGACCCTTAAGCGTGTGACCCTATAGGTTTGATGAAGCATAGACATGACCGGAACTCTTTTCGATCAATGATCAACATCGGAGCCGTGGACACCCATATTGACCCCTATACCCACATGAATAAATATTCGAGTGAACCTCCAGTTGCCGTGTGCTATTCCTGTTGCTTCGCGATATGTTACAAATACCCGAGGTGAGATTTATCGGCATCCCCGTGGATCAACAACTTATCCACTATGCCAGTTACCTCATTACCGGTTTTGTTCTCTTTTCTCGTTCCCGTGTTCCGGCATCCCTGTGATCAAATCACATTGTGTCTGGCCAGACGATGATGGATACCATAACTCCAAGAGGGCCCAGAGATATCTCTCCATCGTCGGAGGAGCAAATCCCAATCTTGATTTATCAAGTCCCTTGTCATACTTTTCCATGAACCCTTAAGCCGCCGTAATAGCCACCCATTTACGGATGACGTTTAACAAACCCCAAAGTTCATGAAGCAAGCATGAAGAAACTCGACACTCTCATGGTCTAAGGAATTATGCAAACGTTATCTTTCTCTGTGTTATCAACCATTAACTTGTGACGAATGTATCTCATAGCATAACATCAATCGGGTCGATTCAACACAAGTGTTCTCCTAACATTGTGCCCTCAAAGTTGCCGGCATAGTCATGCCCATGATCAGGAAAACAAAACCATCATGCAACACTTGAGCTAGTCTTAGAGGCCAGACTAGGAATACATTTTACCGTTTATTATTCCACACGTACATATGAGTCTTCCTCCGAGCCTCGTGGTTATTGTAGACTCGAGAACCATAGCAGTTATAGCATGGAACATAAACATAATTATGAACATGGAGATAAACAATAACATTTATTATTGCCTCTAGGGCATATCTCCTATAGACTCCCACTTGCACTAGAGTCAATAATCTAGTCAATGCTAATGCACTTTACACCTATGGCATACCGGTGTAAAAATGCTTCGCTTGTGGTATAGCCTGATGTCCAACGGATCTGACAACTTCAGTTCCGTGTGTATCTTTGCATATCCTCGTGTTTTCACGCTTACACAAAATTCATATTTTGTGTGGACTTGGCTTTGTATATATGTGAATCACTGGTCGAACCTTGATTCCTCAGACTGAGCTATGGAGCAACTATCTGCAATAGTGTCCCATTGACCAAAGCCATCTTGGAACCATACTATGTTCATGAATGAACTATATGATTCAACATCTTCTTTGTCGCTTCCAAAGCGTCAAGATACTCAGCCTTTGTTATAAAATTCGCCACAGTAACTTGTTTAGAACAATTCCAACTTACTGTGTCACGATATCGTGTATTACACAAAACCCTTAACTTAAATCGAAAATCTCATGGAGCATTGATGAAGACCGTATCGATGTAATTACTTACAACGAGCACTTCATAATCTCTGCTTATGAGAAAACATGTCATCAGTGCTACTTTAGTACTCAATGACATTTTTCACTGTTGTCCCATGATCAGTACTTTGATCACTTTGGTATCTATACTCGCAACAGCTTGGGAGTATCGGACATATCTGGTTGTTTTACATACCATGGAATACATGATTAATCCAAACATAAGAGTGTGTGGAATCTCCATCATGTATTTTGCTCATCAGTGTTTTGGGACACCGAGTCTTGCAAAAACTCTTTCCATGTGACTTCGGCAAGAATCACTCCTTGGCATTTTAATGCTAAACTATTTTAGCATCTTGTCAATATGTATTTTTTTTCTTAGCCCTATTAGGCAATTCTATCTCGCAGATAATTATGCATAATATCAAGGCTACCCGGCCCAAGCACATCGTCGTAAAACTATTTTTCAATGAAGTCCTAATTCGTGTCAAGAAATTTATATTATTTCCAATCAACAATGTGTCTAGTACACAAGTTTTTAGAAATATTATTATGCTCCCACTTACTTTCTTGTTGTTGGGGAACGTCGCATGGGAAACAAAAAAATTCCTACGCACACGCAAGATCTATCCATGGTGATGAGCATCTACGAGAGGGAGAGTGAATCTACATACCCTTGTAGATCGCTAAGCGGAAGCGTTAAGAAACGCGGTTGATGTAGTCGAACGTCTTCGCGATCCAAATCGCAAGTCGTCCCTCGATCCAAACACGATCTAGCGCCGAACGGACGGCACCTCCGCGTTCAACACACGTACAACTTGATGACGCCTTCACCTCCTCGATCCAGCGAGCGATGGTGAAGTAGTGGATGAGTTCCGGCAGCACGACGGCGTGGTGATGGTGGTGAGGAACAATCTCTACAGGGCTTCGCCAAGCACTACGGAGATTGTGACGGGAGGAACTAGAGGGTTAGGGTTGCCGGCACACGGCTTGGGAAATCTTGATGTATCCCGTGTGCTAGCCCTGCCCCTCTATTTATATGTTGAGCCCTGGGGTCTAAACTTGGAGAGAAAGCCTCCACAAGGTCGGTTTTGCCCGCACAAGGTCGGTTTGGCCCGCACGGAAAGAGTCCCGCTCGGATTCCAGCAGTACCGCGTACAAGCGGTAGTACCGCTCATGAGCGGTAGTACCGCTTGAGCAGTAGTACCGCTTCACACAAGCGGTAGTACCGCTTACGCGGTAGTACTGCCTTACCAGCGGTAGTACCGCTTAAGGCAGCAACAAAACTTCCTTTTGCACTTTCCAATACCTCGTGGGCTTTACCCCTTTGGTCCATATAAAGTGTTGTTGTACCCGAACACTTCGGTAAACATCCGGAACCCCTTCCGGAGATCAAAACACTATTATCACATATATCAATCTTTACCTCCGGACTCTTCCGGAGATCCTCGTCATGTTCGGGATTTTATCCGGGACTCCGAACAACCTTCGGTCACCAACACAATAACTCAACTATACTAATCGTCACCAAACGTTAAGTGTGTAGACCCTGCGGGTTCGAGAACTATGTAGACATGACCGATACACCTCTACGGTCAATAACCAATAGCGGGACCTGGATGCCCATATTGGTTCCTACATATTCTACGAAGATCTATATCGGTCGAACCTCTATGTCAAGGATTCAGTTAATCCCGTATGTTGTTCCCTTTGTTCTTCGGTATGTTACTTGCCCGAGATTCGATCGTCGGTATCTCTATACCTAGTTCAATCTCGTTATCGGCAAGTCTCTTTACTCGGTCCGTAATACAAGATCTCGTGTCTAACACTTTAGTCACATTGCTTGCAAGGCTCATTGTGATGTTGTATTACCGAGTGGGCCCTGAGATACCTCTCCGTCACACGGAGTAACAAATCCCAGTCTTGATCCATGCCAACCCAACAGACACCCTCGGAGATACCTGTAGAGCATCTTTATAGTCACCCAGTAACGTTGCGACGTTTGATACACACAAGGTATTCCTCCGGTGTCAGTGAGTTGCATGATCTCATGGTCATAGGAACAAATACTTGACATGCAGAAAACAATAGCAATAAACTGACACGATCATAGGCTACCTTTATAGTTTGGGTCTTGTCCATCACATCATTCTCCTAATGATGTGATCCCGTTATCAAATGACATCTCATGTCCATGGCTAGGAAACCTTCACCATCTTTTGATCAACGAGCTAGTTAACTAGAGGCTTACTAGGGACACAGTGTTGTCTATGTACCCACACATGTATTTGAGTTTCCAATCAATACAATTATAGCATGGATAATAAACGATTATCATGAACAAGGAAATATAATAATAACCAATTTATTATTGCCTCTAGGGCATATTTCCAACAGTCTCCCACTTGCACTAGAGTCAATAATCTAGTTCACATCACTATGTGATTTACATTGTAATGAATCGAACACCCATGCAGTTCTGGTGTTGTTCATGTTTAGCCCTTGGAAGAGGTTTAGTCATCGGATCTGCAACATTCAGATTCGTGTGTACTTTGGAAATATTTATGTCGTCCTCCTTGATGTAATCGCGAATGGAATTGAAATGTCGCTTTATGTGTCTGGTCCTCTTGTGAAATCTTGGTTCCTTGGCTAGAGCAATGGCACCAGTGTTATCACAAAACAGAGTCATTGGGTTAAGCGCACTAGGCACTACTCCAAGATCTGTCATGAACTCCTTCATCCAGACACCTTCCTTCGCCGCCTCCGAGGCAGCGATGTACTCCGCTTCGCATGTAGAATCAGCTACCACGCTTTGCTTGGAACTGCACCAGCTAACCACACCCCCATTAAGAATAAATACGTATCCGGTTTGCGACTTAGAGTCATCCGGATCAGTGTCAAAGCTTGCATCGACGTAACCATTTACGACGAGCTCTTGATCACCTCCATAAACGAGAAACATGTCCTTAGTCCTTTTCAGGTACTTCAGGATATTCTTGACCGCCGTCCAGTGTTCCATTCCTGGATCACTTTGAAACCTTCCGACCATAATTATGGCAAGGCTGACATCGGGTCTTGTGCACAGCATTGCATACATGATAGAGCCTATGGCTGAAGCATAGGGGATGATACTCATCTTTTCTCTATCTTCTGCAGTCACTGGGCATTGAGTCTTACTCAACTTCACACCTTGCAAAACAGGCAAGAACCCCTTCTTGGACTGATCCATTTTGATCTTCTTCAAAATCTTATCAAGGTATGTTCTTTGTGAAAGTCCTATTAAACGTCTTGATCTATCTCTATAGATCTTGATGCCTAATATGAAAGCAGTTTCTCCTAGGTCCTTCATTGAAAAACTCTTGTTCAAATATTCCTTCACGCTTTCCAACATTTCTATATTGTTTCCAATCAGTAATATGTCATCCACATATAATATTAGAAACGCTATAGAGCTCCCACTCACTTTCTTGTAAATACAAGCTTCTCCGTAAACTTGTATAAACTCGAACGCTTTGATCACCTCATCAAAGCGAAGATTCCAACTCCGAGATGCTTGCACCAGTCCATAAATGGATCGCTGGAGTTTGCAAACTTTATCAGCATTCTCTGGATCGACAAAACCTTCTGGTTGCATCATATACAACTCTTCCTTAAGGAAACCATTAAGGAACGCTGTTTTGACATCCATCTGCCAAATTTCATAATCGAAAAAGGCAGCTATTGCTAACATGATTCTGACGGACTTAAGCATCGCTACGGGTGAGAAGGTCTCATCGTAGTCAACTCCTTGAACTTGTGAAAAACCCTTTGCCACAAGTCGAGCTTTATAGACGGTGACATTACTGTCCGCGTCCGTCTTCCTCTTAAAGATCCATTTGTTCTGAATGGCCTTACGCCCTTCAGGTAATACTTCCAAAGTCCACACTTTGTTTTCATACATGGATCCCATCTCGGATTTCATGGCCTCTAACCACTTCTCGGAATCCGGGCCCATCATCGCTTCTCCATAGCTCGTAGGTTCATCGTTGTCCAACAACATGACCTCTAAGACAGGGTTGCCGTACCACTCAGGAGCAGTACGCGTCCTTGTCGACCTACGAGGTTCGATAGCAACTTGATCCGAAGCTTTATGATCATCATCAACTTCCTCTTCAGCTAATGTAGGCTCTACAGAAACATCTTTCTGCGCTGCGCTACTCTCAGGTTGAAGTAAAGGTTCAACAACCTCATCAAGTTCTATCTTCCTCCCACTCAATTCTTTCGAGAGAAACTCTTTCTCAAGAAATGTTCCGTTTTTAGCGACAAACACTTTGCCTTCGGAACTGAGGTAGAAGGTATACCCAACTGTCTCTTTTGGGTATCCTATGAAGACGCATTTCTCCGCTTTGGGTTCCAGCTTTTCAGGCTGAAGCTTTTTGACATAAGCATCACATCCCCAAACTTTAAGAAACGACAGCTTTGGCTTCTTGCCAAACCAAAGTTCATATGGCGTTGTCTCAACGGATTTCGATGGTGCCCTATTTAAAGTGAATGCAGCTGTCTCTAATGCATAACCCCAAAACGATAGTGGCAAATCGGCAAGAGATATCATAGATCGCACCATATCCAATAAGGTTCGATTACGACGTTCGGACACACCATTACGCTGTGGTGTTCCAGGCGGTGTCAGTTGTGAAACAATTCCACATTGTCTTAAGTGACTGCCAAACTCATAACTCAGATATTCTCCTCCTCGATCAGATCGTAGGAATTTAATCTTCTTGTTACGATGATTCTCAACTTCACTCTGAAATTGTTTGAACTTTTCAAACGTTTCAGACTTGTGTTTCATTAAGTAAATATACCCATATCTACTTAAGTCATCAGCGAAGGTGAGAAAGTAACGATAACCACCGCGCGCCTCAATACTCATCGGACCGCACACATCAGTATGTATGATTTCCAACAAGTCACTTGCCCGTTCCATTGTTCCACAGAACGGCGTTTTAGTCATCTTGCCCATGAGGCATGGCTCGCATGTGTTAAGTGATTCAAAATCAAGTGACTCCAAAAGTCCATCAGCATGGAGCTTCCTCATGCGTTTTACGCCAATATGACATAAACGGCAGTGCCACAAGAAAGTGGTATTATCATTATCAATTCTACATCTTTTGGCATCAATGTTATGAACATGTGTATCATTACTATCGAGATTCAATAAGAATAAACCCCTCACTTCGGGTGCATGACCATAAAAGATATTACTCATATAAATAGAACAACCATTATTCTCTGATTTAAATGAGTAACCGTCTCGCAATAAACAAGATCCAGATATAATGTTCATGCTTAACGCAGGCACTAAATAACAATTATTCAGGTTCATCACTAATCCCGATGGTAATTGAAGAGCGAGCGTGCCGACGGCGATCACATCAACCTTGGAACCATTTCCGACGCGCATCGTCACTTCATCCTTTGCCAGCCTCCGTCTATTCCGCAGTTCCTGTTTAGAGTTGCAAATGTGAGCAACCGCACCAGTATCAAATACCCAGGCACTACAACGAGAGTTGGTAAGGTACACATCAATAACATGTATATCATATATACCTTGTTTGTTGTTGGCCGCCTTCTTGTCAGCCAAATACTTGGGGCAGTTCCGCTTCCAGTGTCCAGTTCCCTTGCAATGAAAGCACACAGTTTCTGGTTTGGGTCCAGCCTTGGGTTTCTTCACGGGAGGAGCAACTGCTTTGCCACTCTTCTTGGAGTTACCCTTCTTACCCTTGCCATTTTTCTTGAAACTAGTGGTTTTATTGACCATCAACACTTGATGCTCCTTCTGAATTTCAGACTCAGCGACTTTCAGCATCGCAAACAGCTCGGCGACTGACTTGTTCATCCCGTGCATGTTATAGTTCAACACGAAGCTCTTGTAGCTAGGTGACAATGATTGAAGAACTCTGTCAGTGATAGCCTCTGGCGGAAGGGGCATCCCTAATTCAGCCAGACGGGTGGAGTACCCAGACATTCTGAGTATGTGATCACTAACAGACCCGTTCTCCTCCATCTTGCAAGTATAGAACTTATCGGAGGTCTCATACCTCTCGATCCGGGCATTCTTCTGAAAGATAAACCTCAACTTCTGGAACATCTCATATGCTCCATGACGTTCAAAACGTCTTTGAAGTCCCGGTTCTAAGCCATACAAAATTGCACATTGAACTATTGAGTAATCATCAAAGCGAGCCTGCCAGGCGTTCACAACGTCTAGAGACTCAACTGGAGCGGGTGGATCACCAAGCGGTGCATCAAGGACATAAGCCTTCTGGGAAGCCGTAAGGATAATCCTTAGATTACGGGCCCAGTCCACAAAGTTACTTCCATCATCTTTCAACTTAGCTTTCTCTAGGAACACATTAAAATTCAGGGGTGCTACTGCGCGAGCCATGATCTACAACATAAATATAGCAAAGACAACTTAGACTATTGTTCAAGATAAATGAGTTTAGTTAATCATATTACTTAAAAAACTCCCACTCAAATTGATATCCCTCCGGTCATTCGAGTGTCACATGATCCAAATCCACCAACTCAAGTCCGATCATCACGTGAGTTGAGGTGGTTTCAATGGTGAACATCTTCATGTTGATCATATCTACTATATGACTCATGTTCGACCTTTCGGTCTCTTGTGTTCCGAGGCCATGTCTGTACATGCTAGGCTCGTCAAGTTTAACCCGAGTGTTCCGCACGTGCAACACTGGCTTGCACCCGTTGTATGCGAACCTAGAGTCTATCACACCCGATCATCACGTGGTGTCTCGAAACGACAAACTTTCGCAACGGTGCACACTCGGGGAGAACACAATTTTATCTTGAAATTTAAGTGAGGGATCACCTTATAATGCTACCGTCGTCCTAAGCAAAATAAGATGCATAAAAGGATTAACATCACATGCAAATCATAAGTGACATGATATGGCCATGAACTTGTGCTTTTGATCTCCATCTCCAAAGCACCGGCATGATCTCCATCGTCACCGGCATGACACCATGATCTCCATCATCTTGATCTCCATCAATGTGTCGCCATGAGGTTGTCGCGCCGACTGTTGCTTCCACGACTATTGCTAACTCATAGCGATAAAGTAAAGCAAAACGGCGAAAATAATTAAAGACAACTCTATGGCTCCTGCCAGTTGCCGTACTCATCGACATGCAAGTCGTGATATTCTATACAACACATGATCATCTCATACATCACATATATCTCATCATGTAATTGGCCATATCACATCACAACATACCCTGCAAAAACAAGTTAGACGTCCTCTAATTGTTGTTGCAAGTTTTACGTGGCTGCTACGGGTATCTAGCAAGAACAATTCTTACCTACGCAAAAACCACAACGGTGATACAAAAAATGCTTTTCAACCTTCTCAAGGACCGCCTTTGTCAAATCCGATCCGACTAAAGTAGGAGAGACAGACACCCGCCAGCCATCTTTATGCAACGAAGTTACATGTCAGTTGATGGAACCGGTCTCTCGTAAGCGTACGAGTAATGTTGGTCCGAGCCGCTTCATCCCACAATACCGTAGAAACAAGAAAAGACCAAGGGAGGAAGCAATCTGAATATCAACGCCCACAAACTCCTTTGTGTTCTACTCGAGATCTCATCTACACATAGACCTAGCTCTGATACCACTGTTGGGGAACGTCGCATGGGAAACAAAAATTTTCCTACGCACACGCAAGATCTATCCATGGTGATGAGCATCTACGAGAGGGATAGTGAATCTACATACCCTTGTAGATCGCTAAGCGGAAGCGTTAAGAAACGCGGTTGATGTAGTCGAATGTCTTCGCGATCCAAATCGCAAGTCGTCCCTCGATCCAAACACGATCTAGCGCCGAACGGACGGCACCTCCGCGTTCAACACACGTACGGCTTGATGACGCCTTCACCTCCTCGATCCAGCGAGCGATGGTGAAGTAGTGGATGAGTTCCGGCAGCATGATGACGTGGTGATGGTGGTGAGGAACAATCTCTGCAGGGCTTCGCCAAGCACTACGAAGATTGTGACGGGAGGAACTAGAGGGTTAGGGTTGCCGGCACACGGCTTGGGAAATATTGATGTATCCCGTGTGCTAGCCTTGCCCCTCTATTTATATGTTGAGCCCTGGGGTCTAAACTTGGAGTGAAAGCCTCCACAAGGTCGGTTTTGCCCGCACAAGGTCAGTTTGGCCCGCACGGAAAGAGTCCCGCTCGGATTCCAGCAGTACCGCGTACAAGCGGTGGTACCGCTCATGAGCGGTAGTAACAGCGGTACTACCGCTTAAGGCAGCAGCAAAACTTCCTTTTGCACTTTCCAATACCTCGTGGGCTTTACCCCTTTGGTCCATATAAAGTGTTGCTCTACCCGAACACTTCGGTAAACATCCGGAACCCCTTCCGGTGAATTCCGGAACCCTTCCGGAGATCAAAACACTATTATCACATATATCAATCTTTACCTCCGGACTCTTCCGGAGATCCTCGTCATGTCCGGGATTTTATCCGGGACTCCGAACAACCTTCGGTCACCAACACAATAACTCAACTATACTAATCGTCACCAAACGTTAAGTGTGTAGACCCTGCGGGTTCGAGAACTATGTAGACATGACCGATACACCTCTACGGTCAATAACCAATAGCGGGACCTGGATGCCCATATTGGTTCCTACATATTCTACGAAGATCTATATCGGTCGAACCTCTATGTCAAGGATTCAGTTAATCCCGTATGCTGTTCCCTTTGTTCTTCGGTATGTTACTTACCCGAGATTCGATCGTCGGTATCTCTATACCTAGTTCAATCTCGTTATCGGCAAGTCTCTTTACTCGGTCCGTAATACAAGATCTCGTGTCTAACACTTTAGTCACATTGCTTGCAAGGCTCATTGTGATGTTGTATTACCGAGTGGGCCCTGAGATACCTCTCCGTCACACGGAGTAACAAATCCCAGTCTTGATCCATGCCAACCCAACAGACACCCTCGGAGATACCTGTAGAGCATCTTTATAGTCACCCAGTAACGTTGCGACGTTTGATACACACAAGGTATTCCTCCGGTGTCAGTGAGTTGCATGATCTCATGGTCATAGGAACAAATACTTGACATGCAGAAAACAATAGCAATAAACTGACACGATCATAGGCTACCTTTATAGTTTGGGTCTTGTCCATCACATCATTCTCCTAATGATGTGATCCCGTTATCAAATGACATCTCATGTCCATGGCTAGGAAACCTTCACCATCTTTTGATCAACGAGCTAGTTAACTAGAGGCTTACTAGGGACACAGTGTTGTCTATGTACCCACACATGTATTTGAGTTTCCAATCAATACAATTATAGCATGGATAATAAACGATTATCATGAACAAGGAAATATAATAATAACCAATTTATTATTGCCTCTAGGGCATATTTCCAACACTTGTAACCACAAGCATCTTCGTTATCCATTGATGAAATCAAACTCTTTTGACTATTTCATCAAAAACGAAGATTCCAACTCCATTTTGCTCTCTTTTGTCCATCGCTGGAACTCTGAAGTTTGCATACTCACTAGCATCCTCTGGATCGACAAAACACTTTGGACTGTATGACATACAAGTCCTAGTTTGTATTTCCATTTCATGGAAATCCTTTTGGCATCCATGTTTCATATCTCATGTTTGAAATATGTATTAATTGCTAGTTTAACCCGAACCAACTTTAAGCATCGCTACGGTGAGACAACCTCATCGTAGTCAACTCCTTGAACTTGTTATTGCAACAAGTCGAGCTTTATGGATAAACCATTTTATCCACATCAGTTTATAGTTCCATTAATGTTTGTTAGACTCTAAGTCTTCCGAAGGGTTTATCAAAACATAATCTTGAATCATTTATATGGAAACTATCTCGGATTATATTGGCTTTTAGCCAATTCCAGAGTCAAGGCCCATCATCGCTTCCTTGATTATCGTTGGTATACTGTTGTCTAACAACCATATCTCGTATGCGCACCTGAGAGGTTTGCATGAGTTTTGCCTATGTGGTTTAGCTGCAAGTTTGACCGAAGTCCATACATTTTATTGTAGAGGCTTCCGTATCAGTCGCAGGAAGAAACTCTGGAATTGCTTCTGCGGTTTCAATCCTTTGTCATGATAACGAAGATACTGTTATCTCGTCGAGTTGCACTGTCCTCCCACTCACCTTTTTGAAAGAACCATTTTCTTCAAAATCATACCGTTCTTTGTGGCAAAACCTTTTGCCTCGGTATAGTGGTGGGGGAATACCCAATAACTTGGGATAACCTACAAAGTAGCACTTGTCTGATTTGGAATAGGTTTGTAAACATTTTACACAAGCCCCATATTCCAAATGTTAAGAAAAGACAAAACATGGTTGGGCGTACCATACCATGGCGTCATTTCAACAGATCTGATGGCGCTCTATTCAGTGTAAAAGCCGCAGTCTCTAAAGCATTACTTTAAAAGGGATAATGGCAAATTGATTTATGTCATCTTTGATCTTACCATGTCAAAAATGGTTTGAATACATCTTCACAGATATTCCACTCACAGTAGTGTTCCGGGAGGTGTAAGTTATGAAACTCTTTTCACAACTCATCAGACATTCGCTAAACTTGTAACTCAAATATTCCTTTCCACAATCAAATTGCAGCAACATAATTTTCTTGTTACAATAATTTCTACGTCATTTTGAAAACCTTTTGAATGACTTCAAAAGATCCAGACTTGCGTCTCATTAAGTAAATATCCATATATCCACTTATGTCATTTCTGAAGATAGATAAATCAACTGCTAGCAACAACATTTATCGGACTACATACATCAAAATGTATGATCACCGATAAGTTCGTTGCTCGTTCCTTATGGCCTGTGAATAGTATTTTAGTCACTTCACTTTTCAGAGGAAAGTTGCAAGTGTCAGATGATTCATAATCAAACGACTTCAAAAATCCATCATTATGGAATTTCTCCATGCGGGTTTCTCCAATGTGACCAAATGCAGTGCCACACATGTGTGGTATTCTTTTAGTCTTGCGACATTTAGCATCAGTGTTATGGATGTATCATATTACCATCAATATTCATAACATACATCCCATCCTTGATGGAAGCATGGCCCTTTATGTTATTCATAATATTGAACAACAATTGTGCTTTTATGAACAACCCTCTTGCAACAAACATTGTGCAATGGGCTAGAGTGTATAAAACTCAAAAATGAATTATGAAAGTAAACACAGAGGTAATATATTATTATCAATATTCATAACATACATCTCATACATGATGAAAGTATGGCCCTTATGTTATTCATAACACCGAACATCAAAAGTTATCCTATGAACATCCTTCTTGCAAGATACTTTATGCAATGGGCTAGAGTGTATAAAAACTCTAAAATGAATTATGAAAATAAATACATAGGTAATGTACCGAGTATAGCAACTTTTACTATGTTCCCAGCGCATATCTAAACCTCACTACTGGAAAGTCTTTTAGGCCATAGTAGTTCTTGCATCGAGTCGCAACCGAATGCAATCGAGCGGGTATCTCTGTGATCAACTCACAATACCCAAGAATCAGTGATTACCATGTTTAATCATAATTCCCAAGAACTATTTCTTTGACCAGCCTTCCATACATCTATAACTCGTATGACATTCATACACGAGCTGGATATTCCAGTCTTCTCTCTTTTTGCCTTTATACTTCTGACAGTTTAACTTTCAGTATTTCTCCTACTCTCAGAAGAAGCACCCAACTTTAAGAGTGGCGTTAGCCCCGGACTTCCTAGGTGTGTAAATCATACTAACACCCTTTGGACATTTCCTTTCTCTTTAAGTTGTTGTTTTATTCACCTTCATCATATGACAGGCGTTCTTCTGGATCCCTCTCTGTATAAGTCTAATGCATAGTAAACACTTTACTAATATTTTGCAAAACAAACATTGCTTTGGATATCCCATATCTTCTAGCCTTTGTTTGTATCTGAAACTAATTTTCAGTTCCATGAATATCACATAGCTATCCCAAACTTTTGAAGTTCGGGTCTCATGGAAGCAAACATATTGCACTTGACTATAACGAAATTCTAGCTTTTGGATCGAAGGACGAGAGTCACATCATCCATAGCATTAGCGGGAGAATACCAAAAGCATGCGATAGGACAAAGTCCTTCTCGGTACTCTTGAGGACAATCCTCACATTACGTTACCAATCATAAAGTTTAACTAGATATTTAACAACTATTCAATTTTAATAGGGAAGGTGGAAACGCGAGCCATTATTCTATAACTATTATGCAAATTTCACTTAGACAATGTTCATAATTAATTGCACAGAGAATTAAACAAGTTAATTCTACAGTATGCTCCCACTCAAATCAATATCTCTCATAATTGATTGCGAGTGATACAAGACCCACATTTCCATTCAACGCCACGGTTCGAGATGAACACAAATGGCGCGAACTTCAATCGGTAGGCAAACTTGCCGATCACATCTCTATGTGATTCTTGTTCATCTTTCGATGCGTGTGTTCCGAGCTTAGGATTGTCCTGCCTGAACGTCAAGACAACCAAGTGATCTCGCTGCGAGGTCTCAACTCACCCACCTCACACTTCTCTAATCATTCGCACCCATGGAGATCATGTGATGCCCCGAAGAGATAGGTGCCGTGATGGTGCTACACTTGGGAGAACACTAACTTCTTGATATTTTAAGTGAGAGATCACCCAAATAAAAAGCAACTACCGCGCAATCAAAAAGGGTGCATCATAAGGGATAAACATCTCAGGCAATTCATAATAGCATGATATGGTATAGCCCTTTCTGACGGAGAAGTCTTTAATTTCTTCGTCTTCGGCATTCGCGTCGGTGTTCACCTTCGCGAAGTTTGCCACCAACTTGTCGATGCAATAAATAATACTGCTATCTCTATAGCTAATAAAATAATGCATTACAACAAGATTGACACGCAGGTCATTTAAAGTGACAATCATATGGCTCCAGCCATCATGCCGAATCATGACACGCAGGTCATGTTAATTTACATTATATAGTCATCTCATACATAATCAAATTATTATGAGAACCGCTATACCACATCACATGCACATCCTGCAAAACCAAGTTAGATGCCTCTAATCGATTTATGCAAAATTTTATTTTATGTGGCTTCTAAGGTTTCGAAACAAACCGAAGCTACCAACGTTCATCATCAAGCATGATTATTCTAGTCGCTAGATTTACTTTGCGGGGCGTATGAAACATGAGATAATAAAATCTCAAGCCCCATACTGAACTTCGTCATACGCATGACCCCCGTGCAGATCATATCTGCATTGCCCTTTTGTCTATGAAATTTCATCTTTCTTTTAACTATGGTGGAATTCAATGAATTGTTAGCACTTCGTTGATCAATCAGGATCGCGGATTGCCAGAACTTTGAAACTCCACCATGCCGTTATCAAGATCAGAAATACGCAAATTTCAGGGAAGCAACAAGAACATCGGGTAACATATTTCGTCTGCTACCCGCACAAATAATTTTCAGTAATAGAACTCATCTACTACAAATTATATTGTGCAACACCCATACATCTCTATGTATTCTAGATCGTAACCTGCATCTACGCATAGCACGGCTCTTGATGCCACTGTAAGGGAACACGACAGAAAACAAAAATTTCCGGTACTGCGAGCACGCCCAGGATCACTATGGAGATGCATACAGGGTTTGATCTTATCGTTACCGACTCGTAGCGCAGCGGAAGTAGAGTCGATGTAGATCATCAGTGCAGATCCCCGCAGCTAGGATTTACAACCTCCCAACCGCGAGGATGTACTCCCTCATCAGCCCCTCGGACAGCCCTTCGGGAGGAGGCCGGATAGTCCCCCGGACGGTGTCACAGACAGCCCTTCAGGAGGCACTCACAGAAACTCGGACGGTCACTCGGACAGCACTTCGGGAGGCACTCTCAAACAACCCCTTGGGCAAAAAGATCGAACCTACGACCTCTCTACAGGGTTGCACACATATGGTGTCATCTATCCGGCAAGGCTTCGCCGTCCAGAACTAGTTCCCACCGGAACCCAGACAGCCTTTCGGCTCTACGAAACTATTCCGCGGGGAGGGAGAAAGAAGCCAGATCATTGCTTGGCACTTGTATGTGAGAAAGAGTGAGTGTGGAGAGTGCCTCTTCACCTCTATTTATAGGAAAACCCAAGGGGTAGGGTGGCTCTCATCCATCCATGTCATCCCCAAGATATTTTGGGACAAAGCCCAAAAAGGTGGCTTTCCATAAAGTAACCATAAAGTGCTTTTCACTATTCATGGAAACATTTTTCCGCGACCGTTAAATCCAAAAATATTTCTGTAGGTCTTAGAACATTTATGGTACCCACTAAAATAATTTTGGATGCGTTCCGAAATAATTCCGGATTAGTGATTTTCATCTGCGAAAAGCAACCAAAGCGGTTCCGGCAGCTCCGGAACATTTCCGGGTTTTTTCTCCGAAAAAATCCCAGAAGTTCCGAGAACAATTCTGGCACCCTCCAAGAATTTCCAGGCGTGTGCCGAAACCAATTTGACTTAATGGTATACCCCGAAACAACTTTTCAGTTTTACTAAAACTATTCCGGTGTTCTCTCTCCGGAACTCTTCCGTTGTCGCCGAAACTTTTCCGGTGACTTTCTCTCAGTCTCCCTGTCTAGTATTCAGCATATAGATGACCCTTAAGCGTGTGACCCTATAGGTTCGGTGAAGCATAGACATGACCGGAACTCTTTTCGATCAATGATCAACATCGGAGCCGTGGACACCCATATTGACCCCTATACCCACATGAATAAATATTCGAGTGAACCTCCAGTTGCCGTGTGCTATTCCTGTTGCTTCGCGATATGTTACAAATACCTGAGGTGAGATTTATCAGCATCCCCGTGGATCAACAACTTGTCCACTATGCCAGTTACATCGTTACCGGTTTTGTTCTCTTTTCTCGTTCCTGTGTTCCGGCATCCCTGTGATCAACTCACATTGTGTCTGGCCAGACGATGATGGATACCGTAACACCGAGAGGGCCCAGAGATATCTCTCCATCATCGGAGGAGCAAATCCCAATCTTGAGCTATCAAGTCCCTTGTCATACTTTTCCATGAACCCTTAAGCCGCCGTAATAGCCACCCATTTAAGGATGACGTTTAACAAACCCAAAAGTTCATGAAGCAAGCATGAAGAAACTCGACACTCTCATGGTCTAAGGAATTATGCAAACGTTAACTTTCTCTGTGTTATCAACCATTAACTTGTGACGAATGTATCTCATAGCATAACATCAATCGGGTCGATTCAACACAAGTGTTCTCCTAACATTGTGCCCTCAAAGTTGCCGGCATAGTCATGCCCATGATCAGGAAAACAGAACCATCATGCAACACTTGAGCTAGTCTTAGAGGCCAGACTAGGAATACATTTTACCGTTTATTATTCCACACGTGCATATGAGTCTTCCTCCGAGCCTCGTGGTTATTGTAGACTCGAGAACCATAGCAGTTATAGCATGGAACATAAACATAATTATGAATATGAAGATAAACAATAACATTTATTATTGCCTCTAGGTCATATCTCCTACAATTACTCAACCCATCGACCGCTATCCATCATGCATCTAGGGTATTAAGTATGAAACAGAGTAACGCCTTAAGCAAGATGACATGATGTAGACAAAGTAAACTCAAGCAATATGATTAAACCCCATCTTTTTATCCTTAAGGACAATAATACAAATACGTGTCATGTCCCCTTCTGTCACTGGGATTGAGCACCGCAAGATTGAACCCATCACAAAGCACCTCTCCCATTTCAAGACAAATCAATCTAGTCGGCCAAACCAAATTGATAGATCGGAGAGAAATACAAAGCTATAATAATCATGCATAAAAGAGTTCAGAGAAGACTCAAATATTTCTCATGAATAATCTGATCATAAACTCACAATTCATAGGATCCCAACAAACACACCGCAAAAGAAGATTACATCGGATAGAACTCCAAGAACATCGAGGAGAACATGGTATTGAAGATCAAAGAGAGAGAAGAAGCCATCTAGCTACTAGCTATGGACCCATAGGTATGTGGTAAACTACTCACACATCATCGGAAGGGCTGCAAGGTTGATGAAGAAGCCCTCCGTGATCGATTCCCCCTCCGGCAGAGTACCAGAAAAGGCCTCCAGATGGGATCGCGGAAGAACAGAGGCTTGCGGCGGCAGAAAGGTTTTCTCTTCTGTCTCTCTGTTGGTTTTGGAATATTTGGGAATTTATAGCGCTGGAATTAGGTCAAGAGGTGCCACGAGGGGCCCACAAGCCTGGGGGCGCGCCCTACCCCCCTGGGCGCGCCCTCCAGGCTTGTCGCCTCCTCGTGGATCTTCTGGTCTTCTCCCGAAGCTTCGTGGGTCTCTTCTAGTCCAGAAAAAATTAATCCAAAGTTTTTTTCTCGTTTGGACACTTTTTGATAATGATTTTCTGAAAAGGCGAAAACAAGCAGAAAACAGCAACTGGCACTGGGCACTGGGTTAATAGGTTAGTCCCAAAAAATGATATATAATGGCATATAATTGCATATAAAACATCCAAGATTGATACTATAATAGCATGGAACAATCAAAAATTATAGATACGTTGGAGACGTATCAAGCATCCCCAAGCTTAATTCCTGCTCGTCCTCGAGTAGGTAAATGATAAAAACAGATTTTTTTATGTGGAATGCTACCTATCATGTTTCATCATGTAATCTCTCTCTTACGGTATGAATAATAAGATCCGAATGATTCAAAGCAATAGTCTATAATTTGGTATAAACTCATCAATACTCAGGCATACTAATAAACAATCATTTCTTTCAAAATATAAATTATAAAGAACGTTATCCCTACAAAATCATATAATCCTGTCATGCTCCATCTTCTTAACACAAAATATTTATCATGAACAACCCCGGTTTTAGCCAAGCAATTGGTTCATACTTTTTAACGCGCTTCAGCTTTTTCAACCCCCACGCAATACATGAGCGCAAGCCATGGATATAGCACTGTGGGTGGAATAGAGTGTGGTGGTAGAGATCAATAAGGGAAAGTTAAAAATAAGAAGATAGTCTCACATCAACAAGGCTAATCAACGAGCTATGGAGATGCCCATCAATTGATGTCAATGCGAGGAGTAGGGATTGCCATGCAACGGATGCACTAAGAGCTATAAGTGTATGAAAGCTCAACATGAAAACTAAGTGGGTGTGCATCCAACTTGCTTGCTCATGAAGACCTCGGGCATTTGAGGAAGCCCATCATCGGAATATACAAGCCAAGTTCTATAATGAAAAAATCCTACTAGTATGTGAAAGTGACAAAATAGGAGACTCTCTATATGAAAAACATGGTGCTACTCTGAAGCACAAGTGTGAAAAAAGGATAGTAACATTGCCCCTTCTCTCTTTTTCTCTCATTTATATTTTTTTTCCTTTTTTTTCATGGCTCTTTTTGGCCTCTCTTTTTTTCTTTTTATTTTTTTTATTTTCGTCCGGAGTCTCATCCCGACTTGTGGGGGAATCATGGTCTCCATCATCCTTTCCTCACTGGGACAATGCTCTAATAATGATGATCATCACACTTTTATTTACTTACAACTCAATATTACAACTCGATACTAGAACAAAAATATGACTCTATATGAATGCCTCTGGCAGTGTACCAGGATGTGCAATGATGCTAGCGTAACATGTATAAAAATGATGAACGGTGGCTGAGCCACAAATACTATGTCAGCTATATGATCATGCAAAGCAATATGAGAATGATGATGTATGTCATAAAAACGGAATGGTGGAAGTTGCATGGCAATATATCTCGGAATGGCTATGGAAATGCCATGATAGGTAGGTATGGTGGCTGCTTTGAGGAAGATATAAGGAGGCTTATGTGTGATAGAGCGTATCATATCACAGGGTTTGGATGCACCGGCGAAGTTTGCACCAACTATCGATGTGAGAAAGGGCAATGCACGGTACCGAAGAGGCTAGCAAATTGCGGAAGGGTGAGAGTGCGTATAATCCATGGACTCACATTAGTCATAAAGAACTCACATACTTATTGCGAAAGTTTATTAGCCCTCGAAGCAAAGTACTACTACGCATGCCCCTAGGGGGGAGGTTGGTAGGAGTTAACCATCGCGCGCCCCGGACCGCCACACAAAGGAAGACAATCAATAATAAATCATGCTCCAACTTCATAGCATAACGACAGATCATACGTGAATGCTTCGGGAATCACAAACCTTAACACCAATATTCTTACTAAACCACAATTATCTACTAATACCTCCCACATATTACCATCTTAATATCGCAAAACTATTGCAAGGAATCAAACTTATCATATTCAGTGATCTACATGAAAGTTTTTATTATATCCCTCTTTAATACCTATCATATCATGACCAAATTCATAACCCGTGCATATTACCATTGCTAATCATGAGACTCTCAAAAAGATATAAGTGAAGCATGAGAGTACAACTATTTCTTTAAAATATAACCACCGCCGTGCTCTAAAAGATATAAGTGAAGCACTAGAGCAACTGCCTAGCTCAAAAGATATAAGTGAAGCACATAGAGTATTCTAACAAATCATGAATAATGTGTGTCCCTCTCAAAAAGGTGTGTTCAGCAAAGATGATTGTGACAAACTAAAAAGCGAACAAAAGTAAACAAACTATATCACAAGACGCTCCACGTAAAACACATATCATGTAATGAATAAAAATATAGCTCCAAGTGAGTTACCGATAGATTGTAGACGAAAGAGGGGATGCCTTCCGGGGCAACCCCAAGCTTAAACGCTTGAGTCTTCCATGAATATTACCTTGGGGTGCCTTGGGCATCCCCAAGCTTAGGATCTTGCCGCTCCTTATTCCTTTGTCCATCGTAGTCTCACCCAAAACTTGAAAACTTCAGCACACAAAACTCAACAGAAACCTCGTGAGATCCGTTAGTATAACAAACAAATCTTAAACTTTGGGTATTGTTGTAAATTGATTCATATTTAATATTGGCATAATGCTACTATACTCCAATTTCTCCATGACTCATACCCCCCGATACGATCCATAGATTCATCAAAATAAGCAAACTATGCAACAAAAACAGAATATGTCTAAAACAGAACAGTCTGTAAAGATCTGAATTAACGTCATACTTTTGTAACTCCAAAAATTCTGAACACTTAGGACAACGTGGGAAATTCATATATCAATATTGTGTAAAAAATTCAGAAGGTTCTGACGCTCCAGCGAAAAACCAAATTCCAGCACTGGACGCAAAAGTTTCTGTTTTCAAACAGCATCAATTATACTATCATCAACATCATCCCAAAGGCATTACTTGGCACAAACACTAACTAAAATATAAAAACACAATCATAATAGAGGCTATAATTGTGTAAACACTCAAGAACAGAATAAAAATTTATTGGGTTGTCTGCCAACAAGCTCTTTCTTTATAGCCATTAAGATAGGCTTGAGATTTCAATGATGCTCACATGAAAGATAGTAATTTAAACACGAAGAGAGCATCATGAAACATGTGAAAAACACGTTTAAGTCTAACATACTTCCTATGCATAGGCATTTTATAAGCAAACAAATTATCAAGACAAGCAATATCTAGCATATGCCAATAGGAAGAATGGAGCATCAATAATTTCAACATAACGAGAGGTAATTTAGTAGCATGAAGATTTCTACAACCATATTTTCCTCTCTCGTAATAATTACATGTAGGATCATAATCAAACTCAACAATATAGCTATCATAAACAATAATCTCTCTATGATCCACATGCATAGCTATCATCAACTAAAGTCATGACCTCTCCAAACCCACTTTTGTCAAAAATTTCATAAGATTGATAATTCTCCAAAGTAGTGGGATCATTATTACCTAAAGTTGATGCTCTTCCAAACCCACTTTTAATAGTATTGCAAATATTATTATCAATAACATATTCATCATGAGGCTTAAATAAATTTTCAAGATCATAAGAAGCATTATATCCCCAATCATGATCATTGCAATAAGTAGTGGACATAACAAAATTATCACCCCCAAGCTTGTAGTTTTGCATATTATTAGCACAATTCACATTAATATAATTTATAGTAACAACATTGCAATCATGCTTTTCAATCAAGGAGCTATCATGAATCACTTTATAAATTTCTTCTTCTAACACTTCAACACAATATTCAGATTCATGATTTTCAAGCAAAACTTCATAGAGAAAATCAAGAGCACTCAAATCACTAGCAATTTGTTCATTATAATTGGATCTTTTGAAAAGATTAGCAAGTGGATGAGGATCCATAGGGATCTTAAATTTTTGTTTTACTTTCTGTTCTTGTGTGTTGACATGGCAATAAAAGCAAGCAAGCAAATAAAATATTTTTGTGTTTTTGTAAAAAAAACTAGAAGTGGGGGAGATGAAAACTAGAGGAAAATGCAAATAAAAGGCAAATAAAATAAATGCAAGTGGATGATAGTTTGTGCGAAGGTACTTGGTAATTTTGATGATGTCTCCCCAGCAACGGCGCCAGAAATTCTTCCTGCTACTTGTAGTCTGCGTTGGTATTTCCTCGAAGAGGAGAGGATGATGCAGTACAGTAGAGATAAGTATTTCCCTCAGTTAAGAACTAAGGTTCTCTATCCAGTAGGAGAAGCAAGCAAAATTCCGTTAAGCGCATCTGCACACATGTGACGCCCCCGGCTTAATCGTGCACTAATCATACACGCAAATGCGCACGATCAAGCCTAGGGACTCACTTGAAGATATCACAACACAACTCTAAACATAAATAAAAGTCACACAAGCTTTATATTACAAGCCAGGGGCCTCGAGGGCTCGAATACAAAAGCTCGATGTCATACAAGCATCAGCGGAAGCATCAGGTATCTGAGTACATACACAAAGTTAAACAGATAGGCCTTTAAGAAGGCGGGGCAAAATAAAACACAGATCGAAAGGCGGAGGCCTCCTGCCTGGGTGCCTCCTATCTACTCCTGGTCGTCGGAGGGCTCCTCGTAGTAGTAGTATCCGGAGGGGTAGTACTGGTAGTAGTCGGCGTTGGCAGAGGCAGCTGGCTCAGCAGGCTCCTGGGCTCCATCGTCTGGTCTCATCAATCGGGTATGGGAAAAAAAGGAAGCAAAGCAACCGTGAGTACTCATCCAAAGTACTCAGCAAGACTTACATCAGAGCTATTCTACTTATGCAACCTTATCAATGGAAGGCTGTATATGTGGACTAGGCTGCAGAAATGCCAGAATAGAGGGAAAGGCCTAGCCTATCGAAGACTAGCATCTTCAGCGGTCTTGCAGCATAAGAAGAGTGTAGATTAGTACATAAGTATAGTAGTAGCAACAAGTAACAATCTCGCCCAGAGATCCTTCCTCGACTCCCTGCGAGAAAGCAATCCCGGAGCCAATATATTCAACCCATTTCTAGTTGTAGTAGATCAGGATATTCTGCGAGCGTCCTGTTACCGTGGACACGGCTATTCGAATAGATATACTTCCCTGCAGGGGTGCACCAACTTACCCAACACGCTCGATGACTCTGGCCGGACACACTTGCTTAGTCGATGCCCGGCCTCGGACTATCGACACGTCGTAGCCCTACCTAGGCTCAACAGAGAGGCCAGCACGCCAGTCTACATCCTAAGCACTCAGAGGTCTTGGGCCCATCGCCCTTTGCACTCCTACGCGTTGCGTACGCGGCCGGTGAGCAGTCCTAGCCCCCTTAATACAAGCGCAGGCTTTACCAGACCAACCCGGCGCGCGCCGCTCAACTGCTGACATCTGAAGAGCTTCGGCTGATACATACGACGCCGAGTACCCATATTATTCCCACGTGCTGGTTAGCGCGAAAAGGCCAGAGGCCTACTCAGATTACATATCCTAACCCATTAGTGCATTTGGAGCGCGCGGAAACGAGCAGAGACTCACGATCCTGTGACCCCGTTGCCCCGTCTCGTGGACTTACGGCAAGGGCTAAGAATGCCCGGCCGTGCCACGTATTCATCTCTCGGGCACCCTCATGGTCAACCCGACAACATATCTCTCGCGGGTACCCCTCGGGGCCGACCCGTCTTTATCCAGTAATAGCAGTAATAAAGTGCAAGTAACCGTGTGTCCATAACATCAAGCAGGAACCCGAGGAATCACCCTCGTTGGATTCCCACTAGATGTAACCGACAAGGTGAACCCGGAGGAATCACCCTCGATGGTATTCACACATGCGGGGTTACCGACAAAGCTTCATCGGAGGTGGGGAAGAGGAATCACCCTCGTTAACCTACCACCGACTAGCTGTACTGCAGAGGCATTATCGGGAGTGAGATAAGAGGTATCACCCTCGGTACTCGATGTTAGCTCTGCAGCGTCGAGCAACTAGGGGTGTGTAGTGATATGCTGGTCTCAGCCCGACGATCACATCGATCGGGACACAGGTACTAAAGCGGGGCAACTACAGCAAGGAAGAGGGGCCACAGATGGTTCACTACCATCCAACATATTCTAAGCATTTTGGATAACAGGCAGGTATCAATAACAGTTACAAGGACATGCTATGCATCAGAATAGGATAAAACAATAGCAGTAGGCTATGCATCAGAATAGGATAAAACAATAGCAGTAGCAAATTCTAATGCAAGCACGAGGGAGAGAGAATAGGTGATATAGGCATGCGTCAAGGGGGGGGGGGGGGTTGCTTGCCTGGTTGCTTTGCAGACGAAACGGATCTTCGAAAGTGGTCGTAGCGGTACTCAGGTCCTACTGCGATATCGGGGCCTACCGGAAAAGAGGAGGGGAAGAAACAGATAAATACAAGCATACAGATGCAATCACAAAGCATGACAAGGCAAAAAGCTACGCTAGGGGTGATCTAACGCAGTGCTACACGTTACAGACAGAGCGGGAAAATATCTGGGGATATTTTCCCAGCTTTGGGCATTTGTCAGGCAGATGAACCGGAGGGGGAAGGTTACAGGTTTGCAGTGTTAGAGGCATGTGGCAGCTACACAGATGGCACCAACGGATTTGTCTCGTTTTTATGATCAACTTTGATGTAGAAAATTTTCCATCCAAGTTACGGATTATTTTCTACGAATTTCCGAAGTTTTAAACAATATTCTGGAATTTCCTGAAAATTGGCTGTCTGAGAATTGCTCAGTTTTTTAAACATCACTTAGCTGTTTTCCAGAGGCTATAGCTAGTGTTCTGTACATCCTATGAATTAGTGCCTTATATCAAATCTCAGTACCTTGCTGTGATCTACATGACAGTATCAAGTCCATCTACGTTAGTGTCCATTTGCTTGTTCAAATCTTTGTTTGAAAAGTGCTACTTGATGTCAATTCTAGAATATGTTAAATTTTACCAAGTTTGCTGGATGATTCTCATTAATCCATAGCTCTAATGGAGGCACTCCCTATAGGTGATCTACTCTACATCAAGAGTACTTCAAGGCCATGCCAATTGATGGCATGAATAGTGCCTGCAGCTAGTTCATCTTCAACTCTAAAATGGCTAAGGCAATAATCTGTTTTTTAGTTCTTCCAGTTAACAGAACATAGACTTTTGTCATTTTCATAGGAATTAATCCATGCCATATTTGAATTTGGTCCAATGGAGTAAGTTGAAGCTTGTCAAGTGTACTTTCGGTCCATATAAGTTTCATTCATGTTAACTATTGTTTTGTTGCTGTTTCGTGGCGGTCCAAAGGGCTAAGGAATGTAGCAGCAAAGCTAGCTACTGCTACAGTAACATTCAGTTACTGTAGCAGCGGCAGCAGAGCAGCGCGGGCGAGCGCCGGCGACGACCGTGCGCTCGTCTCCGGCCATGGTTCGTCGCGCCGTTTGTTGCGTTGGGTTACTGGCAGCAACGCGCATCCATTCTCGGTGGTTTCGCGGGCGGGAGTGGACTGTGGTGCCGACGGCGATCGTTGGAGGCGGACAGAACGCGGCGAGCTCGGGATCGAGCATAAGAGCTCGCCCGAGACGAGCTGGCGAACGCACGCGAGGTGCGGGGCCTCCAGGAGCACGATGGAGGTCACGGCCTGGGCTGGGGGTGGCTGCAGCATCGACCGCATGAGCCGCGGCGGCGAGCAGAGTGCGGCCATGGCGCGGTGATGCGGCGAGCTCGCTAGAGCACCTACGCGAGCGCCTAAGGAAAGGGGAAGGGGCATGGATGCTCACCAGGCGGCACACGGGGTCCTTCGACTGCTTTGGAGCGTAGAACGGCGCCGGATTTGAGCGGCGGCAGTGCACGATGGCCGGAAGGGGGATGAGGTCGATGCCGAAGATGCCGACCTCCCTGGCTCCGGATGATGATCTAGGATGACGAAGAGGAGGACGGCGCTCCTCCCAGCACTAACAGCGGTCACGGGGACGCCGGAGGCCGCGAGGACGAGGCGAGCGCGGCGACGGCAGCTTCGGGAGCTCCTCCCGATCGAGGCAGAGAGCAGAGGAGGAGGGAAGTGGGCGAGGGAGAGCCAGGGGGAGTGAACGGAGCCGATCTTATCCCCGGCTCACCTGCCCCGGCGTCGCAGCGGCTGCGGACGGCGCAACGAGCTTCTGTCCATGGCGGCGCCGACACGCAACGAGGAAGCAGGTGGGAGACGGCTCGGGAGGGCTGGGCCGGCTCTGTGCCCTGCTGGGACAGAGTGCACAGGAGTATTTCTCTTTTCTTTTTCTGTAAAAGGGAATTAGCTCCTGTTGCATATTAATTGAGCTAGCAAATGATTTTTGCTATGAGGGAAACTTGGCACATAAATTGTTGACAGTAATGTGAGGCTGCACTAAAAGTTTGGGGCCAGAAGGATAAGGTTAGGCATTTTTGGAAAATGAAAAGAGCCAAAATAATGCTGTTGAACCACTGGAATACTTTCCAGGGGCAATTTGGGAACTCCAAAAATGTTAGTTTCAACATGACAAATATCTAGGGATTAATTGCCATAGGATGAACTATTTTAATTGCATGACTGAAGAAACAAATATTTGACATGCAATTTGAATTTGAATTCAGTGGAGGAATTTGAAATGAGAGATTGATCCAATATGATTAAGCTTTGCAAAACGAGGTGACTTAGCTTAATTATAAGGGATTACTGTAGTGCATTACCCAGGGGTGTTACAATTCTCCCCCACTACAAGAAATCTCGTCCCGAGATTTAAGAAGTGGAGAAACGGGGTAAAGAATTATCTGGCGAATAACTCAGGGAATCTGGCAGAAAGTATCTCTCGAATTGAAACTTAGGAAAAACATCGAGAGCAAGGTAAGAAGGTACAATAAGAAGTTTCAAGCGGATAGGCAATCGTTCGATGCCTGGAACAGAGTGTGAAAGGGGTTCAGAACAACGGGAATAGATCATCTCTCGGAAGGTGGCTCGTGATAACATACAAAGCCAAATGCAAAGGATACTTTGGAATCAAGGTTGAACAGGAGAGTCAGGTTTCGATCCCGTGGAACTGTGGTGAGTGGGGATTGAGAGTAGGGAGGACGGTGACATCTTACACGGTGACGACAACAGGGCATGTCAGAAGATAGCTTGTCAGCTATGTCGGCAACATCGTCGGTACCAAGGGCGGGGGACGAAGAGAACCATTTTCCTGCTCGCAAGGCGAGGCGGACCAATAGGCAGAGTTCTCGTCCACCGGTGGTTACCGAAATGTTGACAACAATAGTAAGAGGGTCTTCTTGATAGAGTTGTACACTGAGGTGTTTACATAAGCAGGGAGTTATTACTGCTTAGATCATATAGATCACAAGAAAGGTTAAACAAACCAATGGAAAGGAAAATGTGATAATCAGGGTAAACAGAACAATGGAAAAGAAAATGTGTTCATACACAAGAATTAGGGGTATATCCTTTCCCAAGGACAAGCAAAGCATGATATACCTGACAGGACATCAGGTATTTAACCATTTGGATAAAGGGGCAAGAAAATTCATGATGTTTACCCAAACAGCGGTGTCTGGATAAGGATCAAGAATCATTTGGCAATGTGCTTCCAATGTTCTTGTTGATAATTGGAATACCACCGTTATGCTTCGGGGTAGCAATAATATGGTGTTTCGAGCATAGGTTGGGTCTGAAGATCTCAAGAATTCATAAGGAACAATTTCAAGAATAGCAAGGGGTTCAAGGCATAAGCAAAAACATGGCCAAGCCTGGGTTGGCAGGAAGTCAAAGGATGTTGTCGATGATAACCCAAATCATCGAGGGGCAAAGATGGTATTTCTCACCATGAATTCGATTGACATCTCAGAAGAGGTCAAAAGGTTGAAGAGGATCATGACACATTTTATCAAAAGGTTTCATGAAGATGTAGTTGATCAATAACATGATCAAGCAGAAGAAATGGGGAAGCAGAAGGTCAATGTGTTATAGGGTGGATTTGATTCACCTATCGGTGTTCTCGGTTGACAACAAACCAGAACCCGTGGAATTACTATGATGGGGAAAAGTATCACCTTATCAAAGATTCATAAGATGTAGTGCAATGGCATGATATTCTCGAGATACCAGAGGGTAATACTCGAAGGTAGAACAGAATAGAAGCTGAACTAGATCATTGATCTGCGGATGGCAGGTGCTTTAACCTTGTCGAAAAATAGACGAGGCACGGGAATTGAGTTATCAAGAGAGGTCAGCATGGTCAGAACCATTGCTGCATGGAATCAAGTTAAGGAAACTGGAAGAATTATACAAATGAATAAATATTTTACAAGAAGCTTCTGTGACGGTCTACATCATTTCCATGGGCATGAACACAAAGTTCAAGGTCGACTCCCACTTCAATGCATAACCTTTCATTCACTTCTCGCTTTCGATGAAGTTGTAGGGTTGAGGAATTATCCGACGAAACACAAGAAGAGTAAGACCCTTAAAAGTTTTCGGGTCCACACAGATAGCAGAAGCATAGATACAACCCATCAGGGCATTTCAAGTACCTATACACACGTGATAGAAACAAAGGATACAGGCTGCAACGCAAAAGCACAGATAACAAAAGCAGAGGATACGATTCACCAAAGGCGTTATGTATCAGGGGAAGATCTCATAAAGGGTTCAGATTTAAGAAGGAATTATCGGGTAATAATCCACCAAAGGGATTACATTGGTTGAATAAAGGCTCCACATTGTAGTCCATCGAGAGAGGAAAAGGGGCAAAGCCATCGGGTTATGGGAACATCAGAATAACCCAAGTATAATAAACTAAGGAGTTGCAAATTCCAAAATGAGGATCAGAAGCAGACGCTCTAATCAAAAGATGAGTAAGTTGAATAGAACTAGGTGGACAATCAATTGCAACTTAATTGGCCAAGAATCGTCTCATGTCCACAATGACGTCTGAGTTGGAAGGATGATTTCTAGGATTCGACTGGTGATTGCGAGCATTCGCAACATATTGAATCAAGGGACTCAAAATGGTAAAGACAAGGGATGTCAACAAAGATTACTAGACATATGGAATTAACCATGATGCAAGCAGGCAAGAATTTCCAAAGCAATAGGCTGCAGAAGATTCTCGGGAGATCAAATAGCAATTTCGAAGAATTTTGCGAAACATACGAACAATTGGGGGTGAACAGATCCCCGGGAAGTGTGAGGCATAATTCATAGGTGCGGAAAGGAGCTGTGAGGCGGTAGGCACAAAAGATCCTCGGGGCAACAGAGAGTACTTCGGGGCATCTTGTAATAACAAGAGCAACGTGGAATGAAGGTACAGACGGCAAGGATGTGTAATCATCCACAGGGATTTATTGGTGGTAGAGAATTGCAAGGATGGTGAGCACAAAGGTCTCAGGAAAACGTCGAAGGGTATCTTCGGAATTCTTCTGATGATTCCAGCGGTCATCTAAAGTGAAGGGTTCTCAGGGAGAAAGCGGTTACGAGAACCTAATGTTAGAGTCAGCAAAATCATTTAACCCGAAAAGAAGAGAGTACAGAGTCCCAGAGTAAAGAAGAGGAATAAAAGATCCTAATACCACCCATTGGCGACGTGGGCCCGTAAGCCACACAGCCAAGTTAGTAAAATCATTTTGCAAATTCTAGACTCAACTTCGGCCAAGGAGTTAGAAAGGGGGGGGGGTCCTACAGGCAGTCGGCTCTGATACCAACTTGTGACGCCCCCGGCTTAATCGTGCACTAATCATACACGCAAATGCGCACGATCAAGCCTAGGGACTCACTTGAAGATATCACAACACAACTCTAAACATAAATAAAAGTCATACAAGCTTTATATTACAAGCCAGGGGCCTCGAGGGCTCGAATACAAAAAGCTCGATGTCATACAAGCATCAGCGGAAGCATCAGGTATCTGAGTACATACACAAAGTTAAACAGATAGGCCTTTAAGAAGGCGGGGCAAAATAAAACACGGATCGAAAGGCGCGAGCCTCCTGCCTGGGTGCCTCCTATCTACTCCTGGTCGTCGGAGGGCTCCTCGTAGTAGTAGTATCCGGAGGGGTAGTACTGGTAGTAGTCGGCGTCGGCAGAGGCAGCTGGCTCAGCAGGCTCCCGGGCTCCATCGTCTGGTCTCATCAATCGGGTATGGAAAAAAAAGGAAGCAAAGCAACCGTGAGTACTCATCCAAAGTACTCAGCAAGACTTACATCAGAGCTATTCTACTTATGCAACATTATCAATGGAAGGCTGTATATGTGGACTAGGCTGCAGAAATGCCAGAATAGAGGGAAAGGCCTAGCCTATCGAAGACTAGCATCTTCAGCGGTCTTGCAGCATAAGAAGAGTGTAGATTAGTACATAAGTATAGTAGTAGCAACAAGTAGCAATCTCGCCCAGAGATCCTTCCTCGACTCCCTGCGAGAAAGCAATCCCGGAGCCAATATATTCAACCCATTTCTAGTTGTAGTAGATCGGGATATTCTCCGAGCGTCCTGTTACCGTGGACACGGCTATTCAAATAGATATACTTCCCTGCAGGGGTGCACCAACTTACCCAACACGCTCGATGAGTCTGGCCGGACACACTTGCTTAGTCGATGCCCGGCCTCGGACTATCGACACATCGTATCCCTACCTAGGCTCAACAGAGAGGCCAGCACACCGGTCTACATCCTAAGCACTCAGGGGTCTTGGGCCCATCGCCCTTTGCACTCCTACGCATTGCGTACGCGGCCGGTGAGCAGTTCTAGCCCCCTTAATACAAGCGCAGGCTTTACCAGACCAACCCGACGCGCGCCGCTCAACTACTGACGTCTGAAGAGCTTCGGCTGATACATACGACGCCGAGTACCCATATTATTCCCATGTGATGGTTAGCGCGAAAAGGCCAGAGGCCTACTCAGATTACATATCCTAACCCATTAGTGCATTTGGAGCGCGCGGAAACGAGCAGAGACTCACGATCCTGTGACCCGTCGCCCCGTCTCGTGGACTTACGGCAAGGGCTAAGAATGCCCGGCCGTGCCACGTATTCATCTCTCGGGCACCCTCATGGTCAACCCGACAACATATCTCTCGCGGGTACCCCTCGAGGCCGACCCGTCTTTATCCAGTAACAGCAGTAATAAAGTGCAAGTAACCGTGTGTCCATAACATCAAGCAGGAACCCGAGGAATCACCCTCGTTGGATTCCCACTAGATGTAACCGACAAGGTGAACCCAGAGGAATCACCCTCGATGGTATTCACACATGCGGGGTTACCGACAAAGCTTCATCGGAGGTGGGGAAGAGGAATCACCCTCGTTAACCTACCACCGACTAGCTGTACTGCAGAGGCATTATCGGGAGTGAGATAAGAGGTATCACCCTCGGCACTCGATGTTAGCTCTGCAGCGTCGAGCAACTAGGGGTGTGTAGTGATATGCTGGTCTCAGCCCGACGATCACATCGATCGGGACACAGGTACTAAAGCGGGGCAACTACAGCAAGGAAGAGGGGCCACAGATGGTTCACTACCATCCAACATATTCTAAGCATTTTGGATAACAGGCAGGTATCAATAACAGTTACAAGGACATGCTATGCATCAGAATAGGATAAAACAATAGCAGTAGGCTATGCATCAGAATAGGA
Source organism: Elymus sibiricus (assembly GCA_039707655.1). Lineage (NCBI taxonomy): Eukaryota > Viridiplantae > Streptophyta > Magnoliopsida > Poales > Poaceae > Elymus > Elymus sibiricus. The sequence continues at coordinate 316,482,345 of CM077676.1, forward strand.
TAAAACAATAGCAGTAGCAAATTCTAATGCAAGCACGAGGGAGAGAGAATAGGTGATATAGGCATGCGTCAAGGGGGGGGGGTTGCTTTGCAGACGAAACGGATCTTCGAAAGTGGTCGTAGCGGTACTCAGGTCCTACTGCGATATCGGGGCCTACCGGAAAAGAGGAGGGGAAGAAACAGATAAATACAAGCATACAGATGCAATCACAAAGCATGACAAGGCAAAAAGCTACGCTAGGGGTGATCTAACGCAGTGCTACACGTTACAGACAGAGCGGGAAAATATCGTCAGGCAGATGAACCGGAGGGGGAAGGTTACAGGTTTGCAGTGTTAGAGGCATGTGGCAGCTACAGAGAGGGTACCAACGGATTTGTCTCGTTTTTATGATCCACTTTGATGTAGAAATTTTTCCATCCGAGTTACGGATTATTTTCTACGAATTTCCGAAGTTTTAAACAATATTTTGGAATTTCCTGAAAATTGGCTGTCTGAGAATTGCTCAGTTTTTTAAACATCACTTAGCTGTTTCCAGAGGCTATAGCTAGTGTTCTGTACATCCTATGAATTAGTGCCTTATATCAAATCAGAGCACCTTGCTGTGATCTACATGACAGTATCAAGTCCATCTACGTTAGTGTCCATTTGCTTGTTCAAATCTTTGTTTGAAAAGTGCTACTTGATATCAATTCTAGAATGTGTTAAATTTTACCAAGTTTGCTGGATGATTCTCATTAATCCATAGCTCTAATGGAGGCACTCCCTATAGGTGATCTACTCTACATCAAGAGTACTACAAGGCCATGCCAATTGATGGCATGAAAGTGCCTGCAGCTAGTTCATCTTCAACTCTAAAATGGCTAAGGCAATAATCTGTTTTTCAGTTCTTCCAGTTAACAGAACATAGACTTTTGTCATTTTCATAGGAATTAATCCATGCCTTATTTGAATTTGGTCCAATGGAGTAAGTTGAAGCTTGTCAAGTGTACTTTTGGTCCATATAAGTTTCATTCATGTTAACTGTTGTTTTGTTGTTGTTTCGTGGCGGTCCAAAGGGCTAAGGAATGTAGCAGCAGCAAAGCTAGCTACTGCTATAGTAACATTCAGTTACTGTAGCAGCGGCAGCAGAACAGCGCGGGCGAGCGCCGGCGACAACCGTGCGCTCGTCTCCGGCCACGGTTCGTCGCGCCGTTTGTTGCGTTGGGTTACTGGCAGCAGCGCGCATCCATTCACGGCGGTTTCGCGGGCGGGGCTGGACTGTGGCGCCGATGGCGACCGTTGGCGGCGGACAGAACGCGGCAAGCTCGGGATCGAGCATAAGAGCTCGCCCGAGACGAGCTGGCGTACGCACGCGAGGTGCGGGGCCTCCAGGAGCACGATGGAGGTCACGGCCTGGGCTGGGGGTGGTTGCAGCGTCGACTGCACGAGCCGCGGCGGCGAGCAGAGTGCAGCCATGGCGCGGTGATAGGGCGTGCTCGCTAGAGAACCTATGCGAGCGCCTAAGGAAAGGGGAAGGGGCATGGATGCTCACCGGGCGGCACACGGGGGCGTTCGACTGCTTTGGAGCGCAGAACGGCGCCGGATTTATGCGGCGGCAGTGCACGATGGCCGGAAGGGGGAAGAGGTCGATGGCGACCTCCCTGGCTCCGGATGATGGTCTAGGACGACGAAGAGGAGGACGGTGCTCCTCCCAGCACTAACAGCGGTCACGGGGACGCCGGAGGCCGCGAGAACGAGGCGAGCGCGGCGACGGCAGCTTCGGGAGCTCCTCCCGATCGAGGCAGAGAGCAGAGGAGGAGGGAAGTGGGCGAGGGAGAGCCAGGGGGAGTGAACGGAGCCGATCTTATCCCCGGCTCACCTGCCCCGGCGTCGTGGCGGCTGCGGATGGCGCAGCGAGCTTCTGTCCATGGCGGCGCCGACACGCAACGAGGGAGCAGGTGGGAGACGGCTCGGGAGGGCTGGGCCGGCTCTGTGCCCTGCTGGGCCAGAGTGCACAGGAGTATTTCTCTTTTCTTTTTCTGTAAAAGGGAATTAGCTCTTGTTGCATATTAATTGAGCTAGCAAATGATTTTTGCTGTGAGGGAAACTTGGCACATAAATTGTTGACAGTAATGTGAGGCTGCACTAAAAGTTTGGGGCCAGAAGGATAAGGTTAGGCATTTTTGGAAAATGAAAAGAGCCAAAATAATGCTGTTGAACCACTGGAATACTTTCCAGGGGCAATTTAGGAATTCCAAAAATGTTGGTTTCAACATGACAAATATCTAGGGATTAATTGCCATTGGATGAACTATTTTAATTGCATGACTGAAGAAACAAATATTTGACATGCAATTTGAATTTGAATTCAGTGGAGGAATTTGAAATGAGAGATTGATCCAATATGATTAAGCTTTGCAAAACAAGGTGACTTAGCTTAATTAAGAGGGATTACTGTAGTGCATTACCCAGGGGTGTTACAACACACAAGAGCAAACACTTGCACCCAACGCAAATAAGAGGGTTGTCAATCCTCTTAGCGGTTATTTGCAAGGATTAAATCTTATAGAGATAAATAGATAAACTAAAATAATAATTAAAATAAAAGTAAATAAATTGCAGCAAGGTATTTTTAGGTTTTTTATATATGATAAAGTAGACCCGGGGGCCATAGTTTTCACTAGAGGCTTCTTTCTCGAACACATAGCATACGGTGGGTAAACAACTTACTGTTGGGCAATTGATAGAAAAGCAAAAAATTATGATGGATTCATCACAATGATCATGTATATAGGCATCACGAGACAAGTAGACCAACTCCTGCCTGCATCTACTACTATTACTCCACCCATCGACCGCTATCCAGCATGTATCTAGGGTATTAAGTATGAAACAGAGTAACGCCTTAAGCAAGATGACATGATGTAGACAAAGTAAACTCAAGCAATATGATTAAACCCCATCTTTTTATCCTTAAGGGCAATAATACAAATACGTGTCATGTCCCCTTCTGTCACTGGGATTGAGCACCGCAAGATTGAACCCATCACAAAGCACCTCTCCCATTGCAAGACAAATCAATCTAGTAGGCCAAACCAAATCAATAGATCGGAGAGAGATACAAAGCTATAATAATCATGCATAAAAGAGTTCAGAGAAGACTCAAATATTTCTCATGAATAATCTGATCATAAACTCACAATTCATCGGATCCCAACAAACACACCGCAAAAGAAGATTACATCAGATAGAACTCCAAGAACATCGAGGAGAACATGGTATTGAAGATCAAAGAGAGAGAAGAAGTCATCTAGCTACTAGCTATGGACCCGTAGGTCTGTGGTCAACTACTCAGACATCATCGGAAGGGCAGCAATGTGGATGAAGAATCCCTCCGTGATCGATTCCCCTCCGGCAGAGTACCGGAAAAGGCCTCCAGATGGGATCACGGAAGAACAGAGGCTTGCGTCGGCGGAAAGGTTTTCTCTTCTGTCTCTCTGTTGGCTTTGGAATATTTGGGAATTTATAGCGCTGGAATTAGGTCAAGAGGTGCCACGAGGGGCCCACAAGCCTGGGGACGCGCCCTACCCCCCTGGGCGCGCCCTCCAGGCTTGTCGCCTCCTCGTGGCTCTTCTGGTCTTCTCCTGAAGCTTCGTGGGTCTCTTCTGGTCCAGAAAAAATTAATCCAAAGTTTTTTTCTCGTTTGGACACTTTTTGATAATGATTTTCTGAAAAGGCAAAAACAAGCAAAAAACAGCAACTGGCACTGGGCATTGGGTTAATAGGTTAGTCCCAAAAAATGATATATAATGTCATATAATTGCATATAAAACATCCAAGATTGATACTATAATAGCATGGAACAATCAAAAATTATAGATACGTTGGAGACGTGTCACTATGCGAGAACTTTGTGGGAATAGCCCCAAATGTTGCTCTGTTCAGGCACTTTTTCATCCCCCGGATCGAGGACGAAACCCTCTCCGGCAGTGTGACCTGGATTCCAAGGGGGAACTCAAAGAGGCATTATCTGGAAGGCAAGATACACATTAAGTGGAATGAGTGGCGGGCCGACTGGTGCTGGATCAAGCATCAAGATTTCCCAGCCTTCTACCATCTCAGGACCGAAAGGATCGAGAAAGCCACCAGCTGGAGCAATGTCGATCCTGACGACGCCAAGCTGGGCATGGCACTGTGCCGGATCCTCGCTCTGAAGGAGGCCGGCTTGACGATCGAGAAGGTGGGAGCAGATTTCACCCGCCGCCGGATCGCCCCGCTACAGCACAGAGGAGGCCGGCAAGCGTGGGATTACCAGGGCCCTGCTGACCCAATGCGTCTGCATCCAGGCCCTAAAAAAACTTGACGGTGATGGAGGACTACTTGCTCATTTGCCAGCTCTTCAACAGGGGTTGCTTCTTTGACCTGCCGGCGAAAGTAGTGACGAGGACATATATTGGGGGTAGGGTAACAGGCCTGACCTAAAGACCCTACCCATGGACACCGTACACTTTGTACTGGGCCCCTGGGCCAGATCGCCGTTCAGATGTACCGCAACTTGAAAGTCACTCGGACGGCAACAACCACTCGGAGCATAGCACTCCACTCGATGAACTCATTCCACTCGGAGTACCTGATTTCACTCGGACATACGAAGACCAATAGTCAGCATGGTGGTTTCGTAGTGGGCAGATATTATGGCATTGATGGTCCACCTTGTAACATAAGAGGTGAGGGGGTGGCGCACTCTATATAAGCCACCCCCACCACTAGACTTGGGGGGCGGGCTTATTCTTCTCCCCTGGCTCTCTCGCCATTAGTCTCAGGACTTAGCTCAGGCACGGAGATCCGTTCTCCCCTCTCTCACACATTGTAATCTCTGGATTCATACTCAGATAAAACAAAGCCTCTCCGGATCACAAGACGTAGGGTTGTTATCTCCACCGCGAGAGGCCCGAACTCCCAAAAATCATTCGTGTCACCCGTTTGCATCTCGATAGATCATGCTCCTTTACCCTACACCTCTCTATTGTCGGAATCGCTCCCACGATAGTTGGCGCCCACCGTGGGGCATGGCGTCTATCGAGCCATGATGCAAATGGTTTTTTCTTCAATCTTCGGCAGCGGATCAACGACCATCGCCAGAGAAATTGGCCGCTGGAGTTCTGGCCATTGCGCCATTCGTACAAACAAATGGATCAGGGAAGTATCCATTCGATTTATTCTTTTTACAATAAATTGTCTAACAATGATTTTGTCTTCTCCTCCTGTAGGATCAGACACACCCATGCATGATCGATCATGAGGCAAGAGAAGAAGAGAAAAGGACAAGTCGTCCCCATCTTTCTTGCCTTCTCACAGGATCATTATCAATGGCGACCACAAAAGGGCCTCGTCTACGATGCCGTCGGCGAGCTCCTGCAAACGGCCACCGACGCGGTCCGTCCCATCGTCTCCAGCCTCGTCTACGATGATGGCGTCGAGCCCGCGAACACGACCACCGGCGCGGTCCGCCCCGTCGTTTCCGGCCTCGTCTACGACGCCGTCGTCGAGCTCCCGAACATGGACACCGGCGCGGTCCGCCGCATCGTCGTCTCCGGCCTCGTTTACGACGTCATCGTCGGGGTCCCACGCACGGCCACCTTCTCCTGCCGGCGTCGATTGCTCGGCGGCTGGTCTCTCATTTGTCATGCATGCATGCAGGCTCCTCGGCTCGCATATCCTACTTGCATGCACATTAAGGACGGAAGGAAAAGAAAGGAAATTGCTTTGATTGCCAAATCAATGCCAATTAGTGCGTGGTCAAGAGAAGGAAATTGCCATTACATGCAGCAACGCACATTAAGAACGGAAGGACGTGGACCTCATTACTCTGCGAGGAGTTAATTGGCTGCCCTGGTCATTAATCCACCACTTGATGAGAATCTCTAACGTCAATTATGGCCAGAACGAAGCTCGCTGACTGGCGGATCACTCAGACGAATTTTATGCTCAGATGGGTTCTTTACTCCTACAGCTAACCTGCCCACTCGGCCGCCCCGTGTGTCGCCACTCGGCTGGGCACGTCTTCATCAACTTGCCTGCTCGGCCGCACATGCGTCGCCCCTCGGTCGGACACGTCTTCACCACTCGGTCGCTCCCGTGTGTCACCACTCGACTAGGCACGTCTTCATCAACTTGCTTGCTCGGCCGCCCCGCGTCGCCCCTCGGTCGGACACGTCCTCACCACTGGGCCGCCCCGCGCGTCGCCCCTCGGTCGGACACGTCCTCACCACTCGGCCGCCGCGCGCGTCGCTTCTCGGCCGGACACGTCCTCACCACTCGGTCGCCCCGTGCGTCGCCACTTGGTTGGACACGTCCACACCACTCGGCCGCCCCGTGCGTCGCCACTCGGTTGGATACGTCTTCATCACTCCGCCGCCCCGCGCGCCGTCGCTCAGCTGTATGCGTCTTCATCACTCAGCCACCCCGCGCGCCGTCGCTCAGCTGAACGCGTCTTCATCACTCGGCCGCTCGCGCGTCGTCCCTCAGCTGCACGCGTCCTCACCTCTCGGCCGCCCCGTGCGTCGCCCTGGACACGTCCTCACCAGTCGGCCGCCCGCGCGTCGACACTCAGCTGTACGCGTCTTCATCACTAGGCCGCCCGCGCGTCGACACTCAGCTGTACGCGTCTTCATCACTCGGCCGCCCCGTGCGTCGCCACTCAGCCGGACACGTCCTCACCACTCAGCCGCCCCGCGCGTCGCCACTCTGCTGGACACGTCCTCACCAGTCGGCCGCCCGCGCGTCGACACTCAGCTATACGCGTCTTCATCACTCGGTCGCCCGCGTGACGACACTCAGCTGTACGCGTCTTCATCACTCGGCCGCCCCGTGCGTCGCCACTCAGCCGGACACGTCCTCACCACTCAGCCGCCCCGCGCGTCGCCACTCTGCTGGACACGTCCTCACCAGTCGGCCGCCCGCGCGTCGACACTCAGCTATACGCGTCTTCATCACTCGGTCGCCCGCGTGACGACACTCAGCTGTACGCGTCTTCATCACTCGGCCGCCCCGTGCGTCGCCACTCAGCTGGACACGTCCTCATCACTCGGCCGCCCCGCGCGTCGCCACTCTGCAGGACACATCCTCACCACTCGGCCACCCCGCGCGTCGACACTCAGCTATACGCGTCTTCATCACTCGGCCGCCCCGTGCGTCGCCACTCAGCTGGACACGTCCTCATCACTCGGCCGCCCCGCGCGTCACCACTCTGCGGGACACGTCCTCACCACTCGGCCACCCCGCTCATCGCCACTCGGTGAGACACATCCTCACCACTCGGCCGCCCTGCGCGTCACCACACGGTGAGACACATCCTCATCACTCGGCCGCCCTGCGCGTCGCCACTCGGTGAGACACATCCTCACCACTCGGCCGCCCTGCGCATCGCCACTCGGTGAGACACATCTTCACCACTCAGTCGCCCTGCGCGTCGCCACTCGGTTAGGCACGTCCTTAGCACTCGGCCGCCCCGCTCGTCGCCATTCGGTTGGACACGTCCTCACCACTCGGCCGCCCTGTGCGTCGCCATTCGGTTCAACACGTCCTCACCACTTGGCCGCCCCACGCGTCGACACTCGGTTGGACACGTCCTCACCACTCGGCCGCCCCGCGCGTCGCCACTCGGTTGGACACGTCCTCACCACTAGGCCACCCCGCGCGTCGCCACTCTGTTGGACACGTCCTCACCACTCGGTCGCCCTGCGCATCGCCATCGGTTGAACACGTCTTCACCACTCGGCCGCTCGCGCGCCATTAGACAGCTAAGTCATTCTTCACACACTGCACTACACGCTATTAAATCGCTATTTTCGTGTTCCCGAGCGTCCGGTAATCCACACATGGCGTTCACTCGGAGGCCACGCCACCGAGTGTACCTCTACGCTCGGTTGTTTATTTTCATGTCGGAACACTGCACTTCCGCCTCATTTGGGTCCAATACTCCAACGAGTTCAGTCGGATCCTTCACTTCGACAAATTCGATCGGATCCTTCGCTCTTTTAGACTCTTGCTGGTTCCGAACCAGCAAGCCCCTTGCACACCCAGCGGGTGTCTATGGGTTTTATTTACACAAATCATTTCAGCACACATCAAATTACTTCAAAAATTTTTTACGTCGGCTTGTGCTATTTTTCATACACAGGTTGCGCGATCACTCGGCGCCTCTGTGCGCCAACTTCATTGCTACTCGGACTCGGTCACCGCACCGATCCTAACGCACCGCAACACCGACCCGTCGCTCTGTTGACTTCGGACACATCCAGCCGCCCCCTCCGTGGAGTCTTCTTCATCGTGTCAACGACATTGACCTCGTTGTCATGTTGGGCATGAGACATGTCCACCGTCGAAACCTGTAGTACGCTCGGGGGCTACGCCACACTCGGGGGCTGCAGCTCACTCGGAATTGCACTCTCCTGAGTGGTCTAGTACTTCATCACCAGTCGGATCCTTCACTTCAACGACTGCAGTCGGATCCGCCACTTCAACAAGTTACATGATCACTCAGACGCTCTACGCACCATCTTCATCGCTACTCAAACTCGTCCGCCGCGGTGGTCTTGTTGCACCGCAACCACGCTACACCGACCTCGTCGCTGCTCCAGCTTCAAAAACATCTGACTGAGTGCTCCGAGGACATTTTTCGTCGTGTCATGGCTTCGATGACTTCGGCTACATCCCCCACGCGGAAACAGCCGAGTTACTCATATGATCAAACCTTAGATCACACTCTGTAGCGAGCTTACCTCTTGCGAGCATCACTCGGGGGCTACGCCACAGCCGAGGGCTATGCCACCCTCAGGGGTTACGCCCATTTGATCAACCTCTTGATCACGTCAGGAATATTTTTCTGAACATACTTACTCGGTCCGCCGAAGATCTATAAGGGTAGCATCGTTCACTCGGACGATCGCCCAAATCATTACCTGGAGTCATCTTCAGGATTGCAAAAGGGTGAAACCGGCGCTCCTTTGCGGATACACTTGGCCCTTCTTCTAGGCTCCAAGGCGTCAGTTTCACAAACTTGGACTCGGAGATGGCTTGTGCTAGTGTTCCCCCGGGATAATGAGTGGCCTCTCTCCGGAGAGTCAGTCCACGCGCTAGCCTCGCCACTCGGGTTTTCATGGCACATCCACCTCGGACCACTAGTCTATCTCCTCCGGGAGACATACGAGTGCCACCAAGTTTTTCCTCGCAGTCAACATACCCCGATCAGTTGGGAAGCACGTCCACTCGGACGATCGCCCAAATCATTACCTGGAGTCATCTTCAGGACTGCAAAAGGGTGAAAATGACGCTCCTCAACGGATACACTTGGCCCTTCTTCTAGGCTCCAAGGCATCAATTTCACAAACTTGGACTCGGAGATGGCCTGTGCTAGTGTTCCCCCGGGATAATGAGTGGCCTCTCTCCGGAGAGTCAGTCCACGCACTAGCCTCGCCACTCGGATTTTCATGGCACGTCCACCTCGGACCACTAGTCTATCTCCTCCGGGAGACATACGAGTGCCACCAAGTTTTTCCTCGCAGTCAACATACCCTGATCAGTCGGGAAGCACGTCCACTCGGACAAATACCCCTTTCATGCAAAAGGGTGAGACCGGCGCTCCTCTACGGATACACTTGGCCCTTCTTCTAGGCTCTAAGGCGTCAGTTTCACAAACTTGGACTTGGAGATGGCCTGTGCTGGTGTTCCCCCGGGATAATGAGTGGCCTCTCTCCGGAGAGTCAGTCCACACGCTAGCCTCTCCACTCGGGTTTTCCTGGCACGTCCACCTCGAACCACTAGTCTATCTCCTCCGGGAGACATACGAGTGCCACCAAGTTTTTCCTCGCAGTGCCCCACTTTCCCCACTAACCGCGACGTAACCGCTTCCACCCTCCAAGGGTCTCCGTGCACTCGGACACGTAAAACACCCGACTGAAGTCACCTTTAGGATTGCAATGGATGAGCTCGACGCCCCTCCGCGGGTTAACTTGGCCCTTTGTCTAGGCTCCAAGGCGCGTGCCTCATAAACTTGGACTCGGAGATGACCTGCGCTGGCGTTCCCCTGGGATAGTGAGTGGCATCTCCCCGGAGAATCAGACCATGCGCCGGCGTCGTCACTCGGGTTTCATGGCATGTCCTCACTCGGACCTCTAGTCAATCTCTCCCGAGAGACATAGGAACGCCACCGAGTTTTGCCCAGCAATCAACCCAATCCGATCAATCGGAAAACGTATAGTCCATAATCCATTGAAGTTTTGTTCAAATCGTAGTTGACTAAAGCTTGACGACAGGCGCCGAGTGCCCCCGCAGTGCTCGAGCCAAATCAAGTTTTTAGTGAACTCGTTCTACAAAACCTCAACCGATTCGGGGGCTAAGCCTCTGGGCGCGCCGCCAGTCGGCATGGTCCTCACTCAGCTTTCTACTTTTTCACAAAATATGCTCAATACCTAACGCTCACTCTTCGTCTCCAACCCGGTCCCAACCCGATCGTCTGGTTGGCAAGAGCAAAAGCTAACGGTCAATGTAAGAAGTACTACTGGAACGATTACTCCCTGGAGTGTCCAGCTTTTTTCTACAGTCGGCAGTTTCGAGGCCGAATTCATTCATCGTGCCGAGTGCACGAAGATTCGCCTGCTTGACCCAGTTCCAGGCTGAATTTATTTACCATGCCGAGTGCGCGAAGATCAGTCCGACTGATTCAGCTCCAGATTGCAGATATTTACTATGCCAAGTGCACGAAGATTCACCTGATTGACCCAGATCCAGGCTGAACTTATTTACCGTGCCAAGTGCACGAAGACCTATCCGATTGATTCAATTTCAGACTAAAAGATATTTACCGTGCTGACTGCATGGAGGTTCACCAGGAGACTTAAACCCTCTGCCAGACTCATCTAGTCCGACAGAGGCTCGGGGACTACACCCAGTGGGTGCACTCAGCGTGCCCCCAGAACTCAAAAAGAAACATTCTGCTCAGGCGAGTCCAGCAACAACATTCGAGTACAACAAATCTTACAGACTCTGACCGACTACCAGCAATCAGTCGGAGTCTCGGGGGCTACACCCTATGGGTGCGCTGATCGCGCACCCATAGAACAAAATTCCGAGTATCTTCACTCAAGCAAACGTTCCGTGCCCAGGCACGAAGAAATTCCGAGTAATCAGTTACTCGATACAGGACCGGCTCCAAATCACTCAAAAAAATTGCTATAAGGTGAGTTTAACGCTCCTCCGCGGACCCGTTTGAGCCTTCTTCTAGGACTCAAAGCATGAAACTCATAAGTTTGGATCTAGAGCCGACTTGTATTGACGTTCCTCCGGGATAAGAATGGCATCTCTCCGAGAGAGCAGTCCATGCGTCAATCTTGTTGCCCAGATTTAATGACTCTTCCATACTCAGATCACGAGTCAGCCTCTTCCGAGAGATGAACAACTGTCACCAAGTTTCTCCACACGGTCTCCGTCGATCTGCGCGCGCACGTCTCTGATTTCGAATCCCGCAAAATCTGGGATCCAGCAATTCGATTGCTCGACCTTTAAAACCCTTCCAAAAACGCTCAGGTCTGGTCCGCCACCCGACGCGCGAAGGGCTCATTTCACTCGGACACCATGTAGTCCGGAATCCGTCAAGGCAACACGCGGAGATAAGACTGCCGGGTGACCAGAGGGAGTTCATGAGTGCCTCCGTAGCACTCGACTCATCTGGGAATTCACCTCGACTCGACCCGCTCAACCTCGACCGATTCGGGGGCTAATGACGAGGACATATATTGGGGGTAGGGTAACATGCCTGACCTAAAGACCCTACCCATGGACACCGTACACTTTGTACTGGGCCCCTGGGCCAGATCGCCGTTCAGATGTACCGCAACTTGAAAGTCACTCGGACGGCAACAACCACTCGGAGCATAGCACTCCACTCGATGAACTCATTCCACTCGGAGTACCTGATTTCACTCGGACATACAAAGACCAATAGTCAGCATGGCGGTTTCGTAGTGGGCAGATATTATGGCATTGATGGTCCACCTTGTAACATAAGAGGTGAGTGAGTGGCACACTCTATATAAGCCACCCCCACCACTAGACTTGGGGGGCGGGCTCATTCTTCTCCCCTGGCTCTCTCGCCATTAGTCTCAGGACTTAGCTCAGGCACGGAGATCCGTTCTCCCCTCTCTCACACATTGTAATCTTCGGATTCATACTCAGATAAAACAAAGCCTCTCCGGAGCACGAGACGTAGGGCTGTTATCTCCACGGCGAGAGGCCCGAACTCGCAAAAATCATTCGTGTCACCCGTTTGCATCTCGATAGATCATGATCCTTTACCCTACCCCTCTCTATTGTCAGAATCGTTCCCACGACAAGTAGTCCCGGTGTGCAACAACACCGCTAAGGCCTCCATACTGGCAATGATGCCGGCCTGTGACGCCAAGACGGTACTGAGCACATGGAACGTCCCTGGCAAGAAGGAAATGGATGATTGGTTTGCCGACCTGAAGGAAGCAGCTATCCGAGTCGAGGATGACATGGTTCACCCGACAAGGAACGATGAAGAAGAGTTCCGAGCCTTGAGAGCTAAGGAGCTCAAAAGAGTGAAAGCAACTCATTCCCGGGCGGCTAAGGGCACCGACAGCGGAGAGGGCGCCGAAAGCCAGGCTGAAAAGGAAACCACGGTTCCGGGAACTAGCGGAGGAGGCCACTCCTCAGAGCATGCCGAAGGGCATGCCGGAGAGGAAGAGCAGGCCAAGGAATCTGAGGAGGGGGAAGAAGAGGAGGAGGAGCCCGAGGGGTCTTCGGATGAGGAGGAGGAAGAAGAGGAAGAAGAGCCACCTCACCTTCCTCCCGCCAAGGCGAAGATGAACGTCGCCAAGAAGCCCGCTCGAAAGGGGGCAGCACCCACCGAATCGGCAAGCCAGGAGCTTGCCGTCGTTAAGGTAGCAACCGCAACCTCCCGGGCACTGCCTTCCCGGCAACAGCCTTCCCGCGCTGCTGCCCCTCGTCGACCTATCCCGCCAACCGTGGAGGAGGCGGGCGTTTCACAGCCTCCAGCTCCCCTGAAGCGTCCCAGGAGTTCACCGCCTACGACTGCAGGGACTGGGGACATAGTTGTCTATGATCTGTTAGTCCTTAATGACCCCGACGAGGACGAAGAGTAAGCATCTCCATCTCCGTATATCTTTTCTTGTGATCGTCCAAACTCTGTTGTTGAATTGATCTTTTCGATTGTTCTGATCTTGCAGGGACGAAGTGCCATTGGTGAAGAAGCCCAGGACCACTGGAGAGGGCGAGACAGCAACCGGCACCGATCAAGGCGCGGGTTCATCTGAGGTGGCCGGCTCGAGCCCCCCGCGCGAGGTCCACATGCAGTTTCCGCTGGCGAGCGCTACCGTCAAGTCTTCCGCGATGGAGACCGACAAGGGGTTGGAAAGCAGCCAACCGGAAGGAGAGCGCCAAGGGGTAGACCCCTTGGCGGCGCCCTCGACTGCTAGGCCGTCGCCAAGATCTTCACCGGCAAGGAGCAGTCCTCCTCCAGAGGAACCCCAAGAAGGGCTCATCCATTGGTTGCCGGGGACCAAGCGCCGGCAACTGAAGTTGCCGGGGGAAGAACGGCATCCCCTCCATGTGTTCATCAAGGTAACCTTCTTACCAAACACACTGGATCCCTTGCCAATCCTTCTTTTTTTGTTTTCTTGAACTTGATCTGAATCTTGATTTCCTTCTTTCTCCACTTCTTCTCCATCTTGCAGAACCAACCCCTCCGGGAGAGAGGGAAGTATCTGTGCAGGAAATCGCGAAGAGCGCCGCCGATGAAGCCGCCAGGATTTCTGGCATGGAGGCCGCCGCGTTTGCTGCTGAGGAGGCCAGGAAAATTCATGAAGAACCTGTCCAGCTCTCTGGCAGCACATCTGGGCTGGCCATCAAAGATGCTGAGATGGGAGAGGCTGGCACCGACAGGCCAAACCCTGTCCTCCATCCCAGTGCATCCGAGGCGCGGGCCCTGATGGGCCCTTTGGAGCTTGTTCGTCAGCAGCAGGGGTCCGAAGCCCCCAGCTCATCTGGTGCTGGGGAGCCTACTTTTGACGACGCCATCGCGGAGATCTTGGCGCCCTTCTCCAATAGCGTCTCAGTACCAGACGGCTCCAATGACGGTGCCGTGGACCTTGCATTCTTGACGGCGATGGCCAACGGTTTCAAAGACGTGCAAGACCGCTACGGCAAGCGCTGGGATAGAGAACGCACAGCAGCAAGCCGTAGAGCTGGTTGAACGGAAGCTAAAGGAGAAGGCGGAAGAGATCCACCAATGGTACAATGGCAAATTCCATATCCTCAAGAGGCAGGAGGAGAAGCTTGACGCTACCAAGGAGGAGGCAGCGACCCTGGACGGCAAGTTGACGGAGCGCGAAGCGCAGCTCATCGTCAAGGAACAAGAGCTTGACGCCCGAGAGGAAGCACTTGCCGCCAAGCTACGCGGCAAGGATGAGGAGATCCAGACTCTGCTTGCGCAGCAGACCCATGAGCTAGAGGAGGGCCACAAACAGGCCATCGAGACTCAAGCTGAGGCCCACGCCGCCAAGCTCCTGGAAGCCGTCAAAGCCGCAGAGGTCGCTGAGGCCACCAGGGTAGAGTTGGAGTCCAGGATACCGAAGCTTGAAGAGGACCTTGCTGCCAAGGCCCAAGAACTCTGGACTGCCAACAACTCCGTTGCTGACCTCAAGTCAAAACTCATGACTCTGGAGAAGGATCTGGAGGTTAGCAGGGAAAAGGAGAGGGAGCTGCTGGTAAACTGGGAGAAGGAGAAAGCTGCGCATGCCGATGCTGCAAATTCCTTCGACGGGCACAAGAAAGCCCTGGATCTGTGGACTGGTCGCCTTGTCGATGTTGCCGAGCGCCTTGCTGCTCAGGTGACCATCATGGAGAAGGAGAACCAAAGCTTCATCATCGGTGAGCATGACTCTACCAGTGCCAGCCTCACCCTCTTCTTTGAAGGACTCCTCGAGATATTGAAGAAGCATCACGAAAAGAGGTCCGCCAACTTTGCCAGTGAGTCTCGCATATTTTGCAGCGACGTCGTCTCCAAGATGCTCGTCAAGATTATTTGCTGGAACCCTGGGATTGACATCTCCAAGGCCTTCAAAAGCCTACTGTCGGGGACGGACACCACAGATGCCGAAGAAGCCGTCGCTCCCCTTATCAGCAAGATTCATCAGGTCTCGAGGACTGAGGGTGACCGCAAGGATTAGCCCCCTTCGCTGTTTCTTGTTGCAAGCGTAGTTCATGTAGAAGACAGATTTATCTTAAATTAGAACTACACTTGGCTTTGATGTACTATAACTTGTGTTTTGGATGGATGTATGCATGCTATCTCCCTTATTCTATTCTGTCTTTGCATGATTTTTGCACCCTACGCTTGCCGGAAACTTGCCGATGTGCGCACTCTTGCCGCGAGTTCTTGAGGAACAGGTCCTTAGCAGTCTGCCAAAAGTGCCGCTGCCGGCAAGGTCACACTTGACGACAACGCAGCTACTTAGGTTGCCGAGCGGACTCGAAACAAAGTAAGAGCGCAGGTGATCATGACAAGGTTCCTTAGCGTGCAGGTTTCTCATACAAAGGCCAAAATCGTTCAAGGAGAAATTGCAACTACAACAAAGAATTTACTTTAAAGTTTTGCAACTTAGCTTTTCTTTGCTGTACTTCTTGCCATAGGAGGATATCTTGAACGTCATTTGGTATCCATACCATCACTCCCCCCGGGAAACTTGCACGCGAGGAACCCTTCTGTCCTTTGAGAAAAAGAAAGAAGAGAAAAGAGGAGGCTGGAACCTTGACGGTTCATTAATCATCCTATGTAAGGGAAAAATGTAACACAAGGCTGCCTGCAACCAGGGGCGGAGCCAGAAAATTTGGCCATTGGGTTCGCTCATTAACACTTCATGAGAACTTGATACTGTTTTATGAAGATTATAGTCTAATTGCAACAAAAGTATAACAACCATAAACAATATAACAAACAGAAATCTAGTATCATGTATTACATATTGTGTTGCATTAAAAACTGGAGAGTGCAAGACATACCGGTTCGATAAAATTTTAAAAACACTTGTTTACATATTATAAATAATAGAGTAGTATCAAATAACTTTGTAGCTCCAGGTTTAGCTTCTCATCTTCCTGAAATATTGAAACAATGACAAGTTAGTTGACAAGTTTAAAATAAGTACCATCAAGCAAAAGAAGCTTGTAAACTCACTCACATTTTAGAGTGATCCCTTTCGATCTTCGTCGCCTTAAAAATATTAAACACTGCATCATTAGTAATGGTAGAAAATATCTTTCTCCACATAACAAATTAGACAATCACTCATGAACTGGTCACCCGTTTTATGCTGCAACTTTTTCTTGACAACATTCATAGCTGGAAAACATCTCTCTGTTGATGCTGTGGCAACTGGCAATATCAATACTAGCTTTAGAAGATGATAGACCAAAGGAAAAGTAACATGCTTATATGTTTGCACCATTAATTTAGCAAGGTCAGCAATGTCATCCAGATTGGCGAGCCTTTCATCTGCTCGCACATTGTCAATGTAAGTGCGAAGTTCATGACCAAGATCGTCCAATTTTTTTGAATCGAAGTCCTCTAGATAAAACTCAGCTAGCTTCACTAAGTTGTCTAGGTTAAAAGTAGCAAAGGAGTCTTTTGGGTTGAAAGAAGCCATGTGCCCAAGCAATGCAGAATTTACCTCATTGAAACGGTCATCAAACTGTTGCAATTGCCAGTCAATAACAGAATTAAGATACTCTATTCGGTAATGTTGAAGGTTTGTCTTATTGGTCTTTTGATGTGGTTTATGTCGATTCACATATTCGTCCTGCATGTCTACGTAATCTAATTACTTTAAATTTGGGGATATAATTGTTGCCGTTGTCGGTCTAGAGCGGCCGGTGCTCGCCGCTGGCGTGCGGTGGCCGAGACGACGAAGAACACAAATGGATGAGAGGAGAGATGTGAACTGGAAACAAACAGACGACGACTCACGAGGCGTGCGTGTGTATACAATACACAACAAAACATATTCTAAAAAAAACGTGAGTACAGAGTACGTGACTAATCACGGTTTAGGCGTGGCGGGCTGGCCGCGTGGGCATCAACTCCCGGTGGGCTTTTGGGCCCTTTGCTTAGCTGTTTGGATTGACACCTCACGTCATTTGATGGGGTCAGCCGGGATTTTCTACTGGGTTCAGGTCAGGCAAACATGTACCTACGCGCACGCACGTAGCAAAGTTCGTTGGGTTCACTTGAACCCAACGCTTGTACGTTGGCTCCGCCGCTGCCTGCAACACATACAAATATGTACTTGGACAAAGAATTGTGAAACACTTATCTTTATTTATGTGCATGGGGTCTGCGCCTGGCTCTGTACAAAGGTTTACATGCCTTTTTGGCAAACTTGTACAAAAGAGGTTGCCGGGCAGCCCGACAACCGCGCCTTATGGGTAAAACTTGCGAAGATGCTCGATATTCCATGAGTTGAGCACCAGAGTGCCATCTTCGGTCTCTAGGCGGACTGCACTGGGCCTAGTGACTCGTACCACCCGGTAAGGGCCCTCCCACTTCGGCGTCAACTTGTTTTGACCCTTCATGGACTGAATCCGACGAAGAACAAGGTCGTCTTCCTCAAGATTCCTGGCGTTCACTTTGCGGCTATGGTAGCGGCGCAAAGCTTGCTGGTACCGTGCATCACGGACAGCAGCCCAGAAACTATCTTCCTCAAGGAGCGTGGCATCATCTTGCCACAGCTCATCTTGATCCTCCTCATCGAAGGCCAAGACTCGAGGTGACCCGTATCTGAGTTTTGTGGGGAACACCGCTTCTGCACCATAAACAAGGGAGAAGGGTGTCTGGCCAGTGACTTGACTTGGCATCGTTCTGATCGACCAAAGAACCGCCGGCAACTCTTCCACCCAGCGCCTTCCACACTTGTGCAGCCTGTCGAAAGTTCTGGTCTTGAGACCATGCAGCACTTCTGCATTTGCCCTCTCTACTTGTCCATTGCTCCTTGGGTGAGCAACAGACGCGTAGCAAATCTTATTTCCAAGCTCTTGGCAATATACTGTGAAGGCGTGGCTCGTGAATTGGGTGCCGTTGTCGGTGATGATCCTGTTGGGGACACCAAAACGGGCAACCAATCCTTTGAGGAACTTGATGGCTGACTGTGCCATCACCTTCCTCACTGGCTTTACCTCAGGCCACTTTGTAAACTTGTCGATTGCAACGTACATGAATTCAAGCCCCCGGTAGCACGGGAGAAGGGGCCGACGATGTCGAGCCCCCAGACCGAGAAAGGCTAGGAGAGAGGGATGGTTTGGAGGGCTTGAGCTGGCTGGTGTATGTCCTTGGAGTGGAACTGGTATGCTTCGCATCTGATGACCACCGCCAAGGCGTCTTGAAGGGCTGTCGGCCAGTAGAATCCTTGACGGATCGCCTTGCCGACAAGCACGCGTGACCCAATGTGAGAACCACACATCCCTTCATGCATTTCTTCCAACAGCCTCTGTCCATCTTCCCGGCAGATGCACTTCAATTTCACCCTATTTGGTCTCTTTCTGTACAGAATGTTGTCAACAAATTTGTACATCCTTGATTGACGGGCTACTCTTTCTGCGTCCTCTTGCTCGTCGGGAAGATCTCCTGTCTGAAGGAACTGGACAATTGGCTGCGCCCATGCCGGAGCTTGTGGCTCGACGACAAGGACTAAAGGCACTTCTTCCTCTGCGGGAGCGCTTGCTTCGACGGCAAGGATCTGGCTTGCCGGAAACTGCGGCTCACCTGCCAAGGGTAGCTTGTCGGCGGTATTCACTTTCTTGGCGGCTGCCGGCAGCTCTGCCGGAAAGTAACCACCAACATCTTGCTTTCTCTTCTTTGCCAGCCTTGACGGTGTAACAAACGGCTGAGTCAGATGGAGCACAAAAGTTCCTGGTTCCACAGGCATCTTTTGGGTGGCAAGCTTTGATAGGTTGTCGGCAATCCAATTCTGGGCACGGGGAACGTGCTCTGCTTGCAGACCGTCAAAGGGCTCTTCCAACTTCCTCACTTCATCGACGTATGCCTCCATCAAAGGGCTCTGGTAATCCTTGTTGACCTGTCTCACCACTAGCTGCGAGTTGCCTCTGATAATCAGCTTCCGAATACCAAGGTTGATTGCAATGCGCAGACCGGCAAGCAATCCTTCATACTCAGCAGTGTTGTTGGCGGCCTGCTCCCTGGTAAAGTGCATCTGAAGCACGTACTTGAGGTGCTCTCCGGTGGGTGCTATATGCAGCACGCCGGCACCGGCGCCTTTCAGCGTGAAAGCACCGTCAAAGTACATGATCCAATCGTTAACGGTTTCCTTGCCGGGGAGAGAGGTCTCTGGAATTTCTTCATCTGGCGTTGGGGTCCATTCTGCAATGAATTCCGCCAAGGCTCTGCTCTGAATCGTTGAGGTACTCTCAAACTTCAAATCAAAGATCGACAACTCCAATGCCCACTCCACAATCTTGCCGGTTGCTTCTGGATTTCTCAAGATGCGTTGCAAAGGAAAGCGAGTGACGACGGTGACTGGGTGTGCTTGAAAATAATGGTGCAGCTTCCTTGAACCCATGAGAAGGCCAAAGAGCAACTTCTGCACGCTAGAGTACCTTGACCTAGCCCCCTGCAGGAGGGAGTTGACAAAGTAGACTGGGCGCTGCACCATCTTCTTCTTTGCAACTTGTTGATCTGGCTCGCTGGCTTGCACAATCTCTGGCTTGTCGGCATCTGACCTTGCCGGAGAAGACTTTGGCTCGTCGGGTCGTTGCTCTGCGGCTGCTACCTCCTCCTCATCTGCCTCTCTTTCAGCCACAAGTGCAGCACTAACCACTTGATTCGTTGCCGCTAAGTATAGCAGCAACGTCTCTTGCGGCCTAGGCGCAACTAGGACTGGAGGAGAGGACAGGTACTCCTTCAAATCTTGGAGTGCGGCCTCCGCTTCCGGAGTCCAGTTTACTGGACCTGCCTTTTTCAATATCTTAAAAAACGGCAAGGCACGCTCTGCTGATTTGGAGATGAACCTGCTGAGGGTGGCAACGCAGACGACAAGATGCCTGACATCCTTGACGCGTCTTGGTGCTTCCATCTGCTCAATTGCTTTGATCTTGTCGGGGTTGGCTTCAATCCCTCTCTGAGACACAAAGAACCCAAGAAGCTTGCCGGACGGAACACCGAACACACACTTCTCGGGGTTGAGCTTCAAGTTGAGCTTGCGCAAGTTCGCAAATGTTTCTTCCAAATCTTGAATCAGGGTTGACTTGTCTCTGGTCTTGACCACAATATCATCCATGTAGGCTTCCACATTTCTGTGCAGTTGTGGCTCAAAACCGATCTAAACTGCTCTGGCAAAGGTTGCCCCGGCACTCTTCAATCCGAAAGGCATACGCAAAAAGCAGTATGTGCCACATGGAGTGATGAATGCGGTTTTTTCCTCATCTTCCTTGGCCATAAAGATCTGATGATAACCAGAATAGGCGTCAAGGAAACAGGGTAACTCACAACCGGCAGTGGAGTCCACAATCTGGTCGATACGCGGCAAGGTGAAAGGGTCTTTTGGACAGGCTTTATTTATATCAGTGAAGTCTGTACAAAGCCTCCACTTCCCATTCGCTTGCGCACTATGACTGGATTGTCTAACCACGTAGGGTGTAGCACTCCTCTAACTAGACCTGCTGCTTCCAACTTCTTGATTTCCTCGGCAATGAACTCTTGCCGCTCCAAGGCTTGCTTCCTGACCTTCTGCTTGACGGGTCTCGCATGAGGGCAGATAGCAAGGTGGTGCTCAATTACCTCCCTAGGAACACCGGGGATGTCGGATGCTTGCCAAGCAAACACATCGACATTCGCCCGTAGGAAGCTAACAAGCTCGCTTTCCTATTTGTCACCGAGAGTGGCACTTACAGAAAAAGTGCCACTCATCCCATCTTCCCTTGCGAAAACACTCTTGGTCGCTGGCGCGGAGGCCTTGGCTTCCTTGCTCTTGACGGTAGAGCTCTCTGGTATGTCCTCGACAGGGATGCCGCACTCTAAAGTGCGCCTCCCGGAGTCCGTACTTGTCGGGCAGCTCAGGTTTGAAAGGGCGGGCGAACGGCCAGCGAACTTGCCGCAGCTCATGAGTAAACACTGGGTAGCTCACCTCGTAAGGTAGGCACCCAGGATACCCTGGCACTGGCACGTATGCTACCGGCCCGGCACGGTCGTCTGATAGACGGCGTGCTTCCCGGCGCCGCTCAATCTTCGTACGGGCGTCCTCTTCGCGCTGTTCGTGGAGCACTTGGCGCTAGTCTCGGTGGCCCCATGGATCCGATGATGCCATGGACATAGTGTCCTGGTCATCCGATCGGTGAGCTTGCCGCCGCGGTGGTTGTTGACGTGGAGGCGATTGCACCGTCGGTGCACCATCTCCGGCACGGCAGCCAGATGGTCCTGCCGGCACTGTGGGTGGTCGTTTGGAGGGTCCCACATCCCGTGTCTTGCCGGGATCGACAAAACTGATGAGGCTCTGAATGGTGGCCCTCCATTCTTCCATCTTATCTGGGGCTGGCGGGAAGTTCAAAAGCATCTGAACTCGTGCCATGGCCTCTGCCGCCATGGTTGGCATGGCGGGAAACACAGAACGGGACGGTGTTCGACTCCTAGCTGCGCCAGGAGGGAGCTCGTCGCGTACCTGCTGCCGCGGCGCATGTTCACCAATGGTTTGGCGTGGTGGTGGTGGAGCCCGAGCATCATGAGGACGATGCTCAGAACCGGCTTGACACCGTCCAGGACCACCAGCGCCGCGGGGAAGCACGGCGCGCCCATCTTGCGATGGTCGCTGCACACGTCCCACCGCAGCGTTGTTGGACGTCGCCGCTCCGTCCTTGGACGTCACGATGGCGGGGTCCTGGTTCACACCGGTCCGAATTGTAATACTGGGATGATCGTGCTCACCAGCGGGTTGTTGAAGTTGGCCATCTGCACCATCTCCAGTGTGCTGACTGCGATCGCCGGCACGGCGGGGATGCTGGACACCCGCACCACCGGCGCCTCCTGCCCTGGCCATCCCAACCGTAGCGCCCGCGCCGACTGCGCCACCTGCGCTATCTCCGGACGTCTGGGAAGGCAGCTTGGAGGTGGTGGGAGCCGCCGTGGCTCCGGTCTTCTTCTTCGGCGCCATCGACAAAGGTGATGGAGCCGGTACTCAAACTATGAACACTGATTCGTAATACGAGACCCCCTGCCTGGCGCGCCAAAGATGTCGTGGGAAAACGACGATCTATGGGATCGAGAGGATCCCTTTGCAGTTCGGAAGTGGGATCAAAATACTACAAAGAGCAGGGCTAGTAGATATGAGCACAAGGAACGATTTATCCAGGTTCGGGCCGCTGTGAGCGTAAAACCCTACTCCTGTTCTGGTGGTTTGATTGTGTATGAGCTCAAAGGTTACAAAGAGCGCAGCTTGCTGGCAAGGTGCACAGGAAGTGCAGCTACAGCGTGTAGTTGAGCTAAGAGTCGACCGTTCTAAGTGTAGCCGTGGGCCTCCTTTTATAGGCCAAGGGGTTACCATAGTGTCTAATATGGTCATTTATAAAGTATGAATATTGACTTGCACCGTCACCACATCTATCTCCAGACAGGGTAAGACAAGCGCATTAAATGCACCGTTAGGTGCTACGTTGGGGAGGCAAGGCTTTGGGCAAAAGATCTGTACCACCGGTCCTGGCGCCCTCCTGTAATCTTGACACGTCCCAGGGACGGGTGTCATTAAAGTTAATCCTGGCATGGCATGCTGACATGTGCCTTGGCCAGCTGCGTTGACTACCTGCCCGCTCGACACCTATCATGCGTGCTTATCTAGCTGATGATGAGGTGGAGCGGTAATGGGATAGAACGAGCTTGCCGGCGCGGAGCTTGCCGGGCCGTTTCTTGCCGGCAAGGAGCTTGCCGGCAACCAGAGTCTTGGCCTTCACCTTGCCGGTACGGATCTTGCCGGCAAGGGCAATCTTGATCTTCAGGACAAGAATAGTTCTTCTCAATGACCTGCCTTGAGGTCTCCTTCACAGTCTTGTTTAATCTGTGTCTTGGGTCACAGCAACCCTCCGGCAAGGCCTTGCCGTCAGGGAGGCTACAACTGCCTGTGCACAAGTCAGGGTACGAGGGCACCCATGCTTTAGTACACCGACAATCATGCATAATAAAGTTCAGAAAAGACTCAAATATTTCTCATGAATAATCTAATCATAAACCCACAATTCATCGGATCCCAACAAACACAACGCAAAAGAAGATTACATCGAATAGAACTCCAAGAAGATCGAGGAGAACGTTGTATTGAAGATCAAAGAGAGAGAAGAAGCCATCTAGCTACTAGCTATGGACCCGTAGGTCTGTGGTGAACTACTCACACATCATCGGTAGGGCAGCAAGGTTGATGTAGAAGCCCTTCGTGATCGATTCCCCCTCCGGCAGGGTGCCGAAAAAGGCCTCCAGATGGGATCGCGGAAGAATAGAAACTTGCGGCGGCAGAAAAGTTATTTTGTGGGGATCTCTGTTGGTTTCCCAATATTTGAGAATTTATAGAAGTGGAATTAGGTCAAAAGGAGCCACGTGGGGCCCACAAGGTAACAGGGCGCAGCCACCCCCCTGGGCGCGCCCTGTTGCCTTGTCACCTCCTCGTAGGTCTTCTCGTCCTACCCTGAAGCTTCTAGGGTCTCTTTTGTCCAGAAAAAAATCGTCAAAAAGTTTCGTAGCGTTTGGACTCCGTTTGGTACTGATTTTTTGAAAAAACAAAAACAAGCAGAAAACAACAACTGTCACTGGGCACTAGCTTAATAGGTTAGTTCCCAAAAATGATATAAAATGACATATAATTGCATATAAAACATTCAAGATTGATATTATAATAGCATGGAACAATCAAAAATTATAGATAAGTTGGAGACGTATTAAGTTTTACCTCTTCGAGAGGGCCTGAACCTGGGTAAACCTCGTGTCTTTCGTTCATCCTGTTACCATCGTGCCAAGATCACCAGCTTGGGACCCTCTACCCGAGATCCGCCGGATTTAGCTCCATCACCCGGGGGTCCAAGACCCCGGGCAACCGGACCACATAGTGGTGGTGCGACTACTCTCTGGTGACTCTGGGCACCCGGAGGTCCAAGACCGGGCTCCCGGACATCCAGTGTTGGCCCTTCTCAACTTGGAAAAACCCTTTCTATTTGGTAGCATTTTTGGGAAAATAAAATGTATATGATAGAACTGTGTTTCCTAATCCCTCATCATAGCAACCCTTCTTTATAGTACGACTTTTCCTATTACTCAAATTAAATGGGAAACCTATCTGAGTCAATGGAAGAATACCGTCTTTCTCCTTTTTAGATAGGGGGCATCGATGTCCGTAGACACACGAGATTCCAATGTCCTGAGATAAACTCGACAACCAACATTAGATCTCAATAATCCTATTGTTATCAACACCAAAATAGTAACTGAGTGTTGATGCACTTTCGGTGCCAAGAGAGATACCAGAAAGATGGGTGTTGTCCATGGCTTCTTGAAGGGATATAGACAGTTCACTGATAGCCAGGACAAACAGATAAGGAGAGAAAGGGCAACCTTTCCTAATACCTCTACTACTTTTGATGTGGCTATAGGCCTGGTCATGATAGAGAAAGTAGGAGAGGATATGCAAGCATGAACTAAATTGATGAAATGATCATGTAACCCTTGACGTGAGAGAGAAGAGAGAATAAAGAGTAAAATACACTGAAGGTCCTAAAAGTATTCCAAGTGTGTCAAGTAGGTCCTAAAAGTTTGAAATCGTTCACTGTGGGGTCCTAAATGTGTGTAAGTCGTTCACCCTGCGTCCTAAAAGTATTTCAAGCGTGTCAAGTAGGTCCTAAATGTCATGGGTAAAATACACATATAGGACCCGCGGTGAACGATTTCAAACTTTTAGGATCTACTGACAGACTTGGAATACTTTTAGGACCTTCAATGTACTTTACTCGAGAATAAAACTCCATTCAATAGGATCAAAAGCTTTGGCAAGGTTGATCTTGATCATGAAGGCATGGATTTCCCAGGATCTAAGACTAAAGGAGTGAGTAATTTCCTGCGCAATGATTATGTTATTACTAGTTCTTCTACCTTCAATGAAAGCTTGTTGAGAGTGATCAGTGTAATTAGTACAAAGAGGCTTCAATCGGTTGGCAAGAGTTCTGTAGATGATTTTGTAGATCATATTGAATAGCTAATGGGTCTAAAATCTGCAGGAACTTCAGAAGCTAATTTCTTAGGAATGGAGCAATATGGGTATTGTTAAGTTTGATAGGAAGAATACACGTTTCATAGAAATGCCTTATCACTCGAACCACATCATCACTGATCCATTGATAAAAAGATACACTGAAACCATCTGGGACTGGAGATGCATTTTTCCTCATAGCCATTAAAGTCTCCCAAATCTCCTTTTTATCAGGTATGGGATAAGTGTGGTCACCTTCTTGAGCTGACATGGATGTATGCATGTATGGCCTGTCATTGTTAGTATTTGAAGAGGAGTATATTTCTGAAGTAATGGACAAAGGTGCTAGCAATAGCTTCAGGTTGAAAATGAATAATGTCATAATCATCTTTTATGGAGGCAATCATGTTTTTCCTCCTACGTTTAAGGACATCTTGATGGAAAAAACTAGTGTTATGGTCACTGTTCATTGCTCAATGTTTTTAGCTCTTAGATATGGAGGCAGGCATGCCGCCGTTGATGTCACGGTCATGGGCGACCGTGTTGAAAGCACATTTGCTCCTTTGGTGGTTTTGGTAATTTATAACAACATATATCTTATTGAACTAATAAACATTCAAGTGAAAGATTTCAGGAAGTTCAATGATTGGCATGGCAAGGACTAGGGAATGTGGACCCTTCAAAATGCTAAGGATATACATTGGCAAAAGCTCAAGACTCTTCATTTTTGGTTTAGTGATCCAAGATCACATTGAGTCCATAGGAAAGCCAATACTATTAAAAGGGGATGAGGTTTTGATAATGATCTGTTTGCTCAAGTGCTTAGTGATATTGCTCCAAAACCCTCAGCCACTTTCTCTATCCAAACTTGTCCTAATTTCCAAAGTCAAACTCAGTCTCACCGGATTCTATTCTTCCGGACCCACCGAGTTCATAAGGACAGTGCCACTAGCCAAACCCTAACAAGTCGGATTCACCGATATGGATCTCGGTCCCACCGAGATGGCCTGGCCAACTCTCTGGAAACTGTTGCAATTATTTCGGTCTAACCGAGTTTGCAATCGGTGCCACCGAGATGGCTTGACCAACTTTCTGTTGCCTTGTTGCAATTATTTCGGTCTCACCGAGATGTTGCAATCGGTGCCACCGAAACGAGGTATGCCCTACCATTGCACATCGGTCGCTCCGAGTTGTTTCCATTCGGTCCCACCGAAACTTCAAAAGTTCACATCTTTTGCACATGTCGGTCTCACCGAGAATTCCAGTCGGTGCCACCGAGTTTGGTCAAAAGTGTGTAACGGTTGGATTTCGTGTGGAGGCTATATATACCCCTCCACCACCCTCTTACCAAGTAAGAGAGACATCAGAATGTGCCTACATTTCCACCATACATTTTCTGAGAGAGAACCACCTACTCATGTGTTGAGATCAAGCTATTCCAATCCTACCATTTGAACCTTGATTTCTAGCCTTCTCCAAGTTGCTTTCCACTCAAATCTTTCTTTCACCATAACCAAATCTGTGAGGGAGTGTTTGAGTGTTGGGGAGACTATCACTTGAAGCACAAGAGCAAGGAGTTCATCTTTAACACACCATCTATTACCTTTTGGAGAGTGGTGTCTCCTAGATTGGTTAGGTGTCACTTGGGAGCCTCCAAGACCATGTGGAGTTGAACCAAGGAGTTTGTGAGGGTAAGGAGATCACCTACTTCGTGAAGATCTACCCCGAGTGAGGCTAGTCCTTCGTGGACGTAAGCCATGGTGGAATAGACAAGGTTGCTTCTTCGTGGACCCTTTGTGGGTGGAGCCCTCCGTGGGCTCGCGCAGCCGTTACCCTCCGCGGGTTGAAATCTCCATCAACGTGGACGTACGATAGCACCATCTATCGGAATCACGCCAAAAATCATCGTGTCTTCATTGCATTTGAAATCTCCGATCCCCTCCTTTACTTACATGTGCAATGTTTTACTTTCCGCTGCTATACTCTTAGAATTGCATGTGTAGGGTGTTACTTGACTTGATATACTTGCTAAAATCTACTCACAACTAAAATTGAGAAAATGATAGTTCTTATTTGGTCAAATAGTCTAATCACCCCCCCCCCCTCTAGACATACAAGTGGTATCAGAGCTTTGGTCTCCATTGCATTGGTTTCACAACCTAGGAGAGTATGGCGTCTAGTGAGGGTAACTATCACCGTAGAGGTCCATATTTTGATAGTAAAAACTTTGCTTGTTGGAAGCATAAGATGAAAATGCATATTCTTGGTCATAACCCCGCCGTTTGGGCTGTTGTTCATGTTGGCTTGCAAGGTGAATTCTTTGAGGATGGTAAGGAACCGGATCATGAAGCAACCGCAGAAGAATTGAAGATGTTGCAATACAATGCTCAAGCTTGTGACATTCTCTTCAATGGTTTGTGCCCCGAGGAGTTCAACAAGATCAACCGCCTCGAGAATGCAAAGAAAATTTAGGATACTTTGGTTGATATGCACGAGGGTACCGAGTCCGTCAAGGAATCTAAGTTGGATGTGCTTCAAAGTCAACTTGATAAGTTCAAGATGAAGTATGGTGAAGGACTCGCTGAAATGTACTCTAGGCTTGCTCTCATCACAAATGAGATTGCCGGCTTAGGAAGTGAAGAGATGACCGACAAATTCATCATCAAGAAGATCCTTAGAGCTTTGGATGGAAAATATGATATCGTGTGCACATTGATCCAAATGATGCCAAATTACAAAGATCTCAAGCCCACGAAAGTTATTGGGAGGATTGTTGCTCATGAGATGTCACTCAAGGACAAAGTGGAGCTACACAACAAATCAAGTGGTGCTTACAAAGCCTCAACTGATGCTCCCACAACTTCAAGCGACAAGCTAGTATGAAATGAAGAGATAAGCCTAATGGTGAAAATATTCAACAAGTTTTACAAGAACAAAGGAAAAGAAAGAAGCTCAAGCTCAAGACACCATGAGAAAAGATCATCAAGTCGTGACCGTAATTGCTACAATTGTGAAAGACCCAGACACTATTCCAATGAGGGTATGGCACCTCACAAGAGAAGCGACGAATCACCAAGAGGAAGACATAGAAGAGATGAATCACCTCACAAGGAGATGATCGTTATGAACGAAGATCCTCTCGAAGAAGCAAGGATTCGGAAAGGAAGGACAAGTCATCCAAGAGCTACACTAGAAGAAGACATCAAGCTTATGTTGGTGAATGGATTTCCGGCTCCGACTTCGACAACCACTCCAAGAGAAGCTATCACTCCAATTCCAATTATAGTCAAGATGAAGGTGTTGCCGGACTTGCTCTTGTATCATCCAACTCCTATGATCTATTTGATTCACCAAATGAAGGAATTGGAAGATGCTTCATGGCAAATGGCCCCAAGGTATCACACCTCGAATACTTTGACTTCAATAGTGATGATGATGATTTGCTTGGTGATGATGATTTACTTGTTGATAAGACTAGTGATGTGAGCTACAATGAAAATGCTAGTAATCATAGTCAAGAGGAAATGAATGACAATGCTATGAAGGAGATTGAGCGTCTAACTAAAGAACTAAATGCTCTTAAGTTAGCTCATGAAACAACTCAAGAGGATCATAGAGAGCTTTTAAGATCTCATGAGAAGCTACGCTTTGAGAAGCTAAATTTAGAGCAAGAGCATGAGTTTCTTAAAGCTATCAATGATGACTTTCGAAAGAAGAGTTCTTCATATCTTGCCAAACGTTTACTCTTGTCTACCTTTATGCCACAAGTTAAATCTAAGCAAACTAGTAACAAGGGTAAAAAGGGTTCTACCTCTAGTAGTAACAATAACAATGCTAAATCCAATGTTGTTACTTTTAGTAGTTCTATTGATTCCACTATTGATTCTCTTAGCCAAGTTACACTTGAGCAAGAAAACAATTTATTGAAAGAAATTATAGAAAAGGGTGTCTACAAAAGCCTTGCCGGGAGTAAGCAATTTTAGGAAATTGTGCGCAAGCAAGGAAGGCACCGAAAGAACCAAAGTGTTGGTTTTGAACGAAAGTTCAATGCCAATGGAGTTGAGTGGGAAGAAGATCAATACCCCAAGACGAAGTTTGTTCCTCAACAAGAGAAGTATGATCCTACTTCCTTCAAGGGAACACAAGCTCAAGATGATCTTCCACCACAAGACCACAAGCTAAAAGGCAAGGACAAGCTTCAAGAGGAGATTGACTCGTTTGAAGAAGCACCTCAAGCCTTGGTCAAGTGGGTTCCCAAGACTTCATCAAGTTCTACTTCATCAAGTGCTACCACAACTCCAAGGATTCCCATCAAGTTGATGTGGGTCCCAAAGAAGAAGAACTAGAGAGTTCTTGAGGGTGACTCCGCCAACAAACTTCACTCACATTCATTCATGGCAAGAACTTGTGCAACCAACTTCAACATCTTGCACTAGTTCATGGAGTCACAAACCCTCTTGTTGGTAAGGCAAGGGACAGGGTATTTAATGCATTCATGGACATCATCATATGTGCATTTCACTCTATGTCTATGGATATCTTTGTATGTTCCTTGTGTGGGACTAACCCATGTAGGTATTGAAAGTGCAAAACTCCAAGGATTGCTCCCAACTCTTGATGGTCTACATCAACATTGAGCATCCACATCTTTAACATCTACATGAAGTCATCATCGACAAAACCCAAGGTTAGTTCATCCCTCCTTGGGGGGATATCACATCTAGGGGGAGCTTTGCTCTAAGACTTGAGCTAAAGCAACTCTAATGGTGTGAACACATTAATGCTTTATGTAAAAGTGGTAACCCCACTTGTGCTTAAATGATGAGTATGACCTATGATCAAATGTTCTCATTTGGCTCCTAAGTCAATATACTCATATATAGATGACTATGTCATCGCCCATTGCTTGATAGATGCTAGAATTGGTTGTGCATGTTTGACACATATTTCAATTGCTATCGTATTGTGTGAGCATGTTGCTATGCATATTTTTCTTCATTCAAGGATATCCATTTGTTGTTTTGATTGTCTTGGTTTTTCTGGCCAAGTGGATGTACAAGAATGCCTAAGAACCTCCTCTAGCTCTCTATTCTTTCTTGTCTCAAATTCTATTCTTGCTATATCACTAAAATTGGACAAGTCTTTTTCGGACCCTCCGGGTGAGGCCCACTCGGAGTCACCGATCTGACAAGGACTGAACTCCAAAACCTTCTGGATGTTTTTCGGTTAGACCAACCCACTCTCATTCAGTCTCACCGAAACCATTTAGACTGATCAGATTTTCTATCTCGGTGCAACCGACATGAATCGTATAGGAGCCACCGATACGCATAACTGCAAGCAGTTGCATGTCTCGGTGCCACCGATTCGCTTCAAATCGGAGCCACCGACAGCCAGTGGGTATATATATCTAGCGGGTCCGTTCGATTGAAATTTCTCAAAACCCTTCGAACCCGCGCCCCACTGCTGCTGTCGCCAGGCCTCCAGACTATCGCCTTTGTGTCCAGCGTGCCCTCGCCATTGGATTCCATCGTCGTCAACGGGAATCTCTCCCTCTGTTGCCGCCGTAGAGGATTTGCACCAAGTTAGGGTAAAATCCGATCCCCTTGTGCTTCAATTTCTGATTCTATGCACTAGGGAACTCGCCATGATTCATGCCACAGTTTGCACTACTCATTCCTCATATAAAATTCCTTAGAATAGATTCGAGCAAAAAATTTAGGTTTAAGTTTTCGCAGAATGCATCTCGGACCAACCGAATTGAAATTTTTGGAGTCACCGATTTGGCTTTAGCCATTACACTAGTACCCCTCGGTGCCACCGAGTTGCACGAATCGGTGAAACCGAAAATAAGTTTCTATGAAACCCTAGCATATCGGAGACACCGAGCCACAAATCGGTCTGACCAAAACTATGTGCCAAGTTTCTGTTGAGTGCTTCAGTATCACCGAAATGATCAACTCGGATGATCCAAAATCCCTTCTGTGAAAAGTTGAAACTAAGATTTGAACTCATTTTTCAAAAACCAGCTGTCTTTTTGTGATGACTCATCTACTCTGCCCATACCCAACTATTCACATGTCTGTTTGCAAGATGTCTGAAGCAAGTGACAGCCAGAACATGTCAGAGCAAGCAGCAAAGCTCAGTGCAAGGTCAACCCTGAGGAAAGTTTCTATGAAGGGGAAAGGAGCTCTCCAGAATTGCCAAAGGCAGCCACCAGATCAAGGAAGAAGAAAAATTCTGATGATGATGATGAGGATTTTGCTGCTGAGGAAGCTACCTCCAAAAAGAAGAAGCCAGCTGTTGTAGCCAAGTAATATGGCACAAGGAAGGAAAGAGGAGTCACAAGAAAGATTTTAGAATCAGCTGTAGCCAAGCAAGGAATGACACTTGAGGAGCCAAGTGGCTCAAAAGCAAAAGTTGCAGGCAAGAAGAGAAAGAGAAAACAAACTGCCCATGTGATCTTCAAGCCTACCTCCATGAGGAGAGATGATGCAACTGATGAGGAAGAGGAAAAACCAACAAATCCACCTCCTTCAAAGCAACAGAAGCTTATGGCAAGTGCAATGAAATCCATCACCTCCTCCAAGACTAAGAAAGCTACACCAACCAGACCCAAGAGAACCACAAGAGATGTTTCAGCTAAGAGGAAGAACAAGGCCCCAGTGCCTGAAGCTGAGGTTGATGATGAGCCACTAGTGCTCAAGAAGCTAAGGCCAAAGTTGCCTGATCATGATGACACCCACCCTATTGCAGAAGATATGAAAGCAAGAAGGGATAATGGTCTGAGAAAATGGAAAGAGAATGATCCCTATTCTATCAGGAGGGAAACAGCTTGTGGCTATAGGTTTCACACTCGAGAGCAACAAGATTTCTATGAGACAGTGCTGCTAGACAAGAAACCAATAGTCAGTGACATGAGATGGGTCAAATGGGAGTACATTGATGAGAATGAAGACTATTTTCCTCATGTTCATGAGAGTTTCAAGCTTGCTGGGATTGATATCTTCATTGGAAGGAAACTTACATCATGGAGTGATGAAATGATCATGCAATTTTATTCCACATCACATTTCTATCCAAATGGGAAGATAGTGTGGATGACTGAAGGAGTGAGATACCAGTCCTCTATCACTGAGTGGGCTGCTCTTCTTGAAGCTCCTAAGGAAGAAGAGGATGATATTGATGTTTATGCTAAGCCCAAGGAAGACCACAATTCCATGAAGAACATGTACAAGCCTATTCCAGAGAAGGATCTTGAGACACACAAGCTAGGTTAAGTGAAGCATTTGCTACCTGGTTTGGCCACCACCAACACTATTTTGAGGTATACATTGATGCCCAAATCTGGAGATGACAAGATGATACGTGGCCACTCCATCAACTTGCTGCACCTGTTTGATGTTCCACAAAAGTTCAAGGTTATGAGTCTGATTGTAGAGACCATAAAGAGGACAACAAGTGACCAAAAGAGGTCATGTGGTTTTGCACCGCATATTCAGTTGCTCATCAATTCCAAGGTTGGAACGAGCACATATCTTCTTGACCAAGAGCACCTTCCATTGTTTCCTGAGTTCGAGGATAATGTAGTGGTGATGGATCCTTCTCACCCTACTTCTACTGAGGCACATGCAAAGATTGAAGTAGCTAAAGCAGCCAAGGAAGCATCAGCCCCTAGCTCATCCACATCTAAGCTCAAGACCAAGTCTGATCAAATGACTTATCTGCTAGAAACTACCCAGAGGATTGAACAAAGTCTGGCCAACCTTGTCAAGAATCAGGCAAGCTTAGAGAGGATTGTGGAAACAAAGTTTTATGATCTTGATGTGAAAGTCATAGAAATCCAGACTACAGTGGAGAAACTTCAGAGAGATGTGGATAGAGTCAGAGAGTCTGACAGTGGTGATGAGAGACCTACCACAGATAGGTTTCATACAGTGCCTAGGGCACCGAGGTCTGTCGTTGTACCTACTGTAGATGTGAGGACTACAGTTTCTGCCCCAGCTGCTGCTCCATCCGTTCCACCGCCAGTGTCTACTCCACCAGCACAACAGACTTCAGTCGAAGCTTTTGCAGACGCAGTGATCTCAACGCCGTCGACGCACACCGGAGCTGCCAGCCAGAGATCTTCACCTCCAGGAGCTGCCGGAGATCGTGCCTAGAGTGACGAGTAGCTCTATACCTATTCAAGCTTTTTGGTACTTGTTGCTAAAGGGGGAGAATTTGTAAAGATCTTTAGGCTTCGAGAGACAGCGTCTTGTCTTTTGCTTCGTTTGATTTTCTTTGAGAGTGTTTGGTTCGTGCTTGCTACTTTGGTTTGTTATGCTTGAGACTACGTTGGTTGATTGTGTGCTTGATCATACAATGCTTCATGTTATGCACATTGGTTATCTTTATCTCTAATCTATGTATGATCACTCACACGTGCTTTTGGTGATGCGTGCTTACTATTCCTCTCATATCATTTCGTGCGCTCCACCAAGTTGTATGTGACATGGAAGAGTTACCCATGTTCCTAATCGGTTCTGCATTTGCATTCAAACGCAAATTCTAAATAATGCACAAATTTAGGGGGAGCTCTTGCTTATCACATACTTCTCAAAGCGACGATAATATTCATTGATTATATCCTCTATCGAAGCTTTGATCTATATGTTGTCATCAATTACCAAAAAGGGGGAGATTGAAAGCACATTTGCTCCCTTGGTGGTTTTGATAATTTATAACAACATATATCTCATTGAACTAATAAACATTCAAGTGAAAGATTTCAGAAAGTTCAATTATTGGCATGGCAAGGACTAGGGAATGTGGACCCTTCAAAATGCTAAGGATATACATTGGCAAAAGCTCAAGACTCTTCATTTTTGGTTTAGTGATCCAACATCACATTGAGTCCATAGGAAAGTCAATACTATTAAAAGGGGATGAGGTTTTGATAATGATCTGTTTGCTCAAGTGCTTAGTGATATTGCTCCAAAACCCTCAGCCACTTTCTCTATCCAAACTTGTCATAATTTCCAAAGTCAAACTCGGTCTCACCGAATTCTATTCTTCCGGACCCACCGAGTTCATAAGGACAGTGCCACTAGCCAAACCCTAACAAGTCGGATCCACTGATATGGATTTCGGTCCCACCGAGATAGCCTGGCCAACTCTCTGTCATCTGTTGCAATTATTTCGGTCTAACCGAGTTTGCAATCGGTGCCACCGAGATGGCTTGACCAACTTTCTGTTGCCTTGCTGCAATTATTTCGGTCTCACCGAGATGTTGCAATCGGTGCCACCGAAACGAGGTTTGCCCTACCATTGCACATCGGTCGCTCCGAGTTGTTTCCATTCGGTCCCACCGAAACTTCAAAAGTTCGCGTCTTTTGCACAGGTCGGTCTCACCGAGAATTCCAGTCGGTGCCACCGAGTTTGGTCAAAAGTGTGTAACGGTTGGATTTCGTGTGGAGGCTATATATACCCCTCCACCACCCTCTTACCAAGTAAGAGAGCCATCAGAACGTGCCTATATTTCCACTATATATTTTCTGAGAGAGAACCACCTACTCATATGTTGAGATCAAGCTATTCCAATCCTACCATTTGAACCTTAATTTCTAGCCTTCCCCAAGTTGCTTTCCACTCAAATCTTTCTTCCACCATAGCCAAATCTGTGACGAAGTGTTTGAGTGTTGAAGAGACTATCACTTGAAGCACAAGAGCAAGGAGTTCATCATCAACACACCATCTATTACCTTTTGGAGAGTGGTGTCTCCTAGATTGGTTAGGTGTCACTTGGGAGCCTCCAAGATCTTGTGGAGTTGAACGAAGGAGTTTGTAAGGGCAAGGAGATCGCCTACTTCGTGAAGATCTAACCCGAGTAAAGCTAGTCCTTCGTGGACGTAAGCCATGGTGGAATAGACAAGGTTGCTTCTTCGTGGACCCTTTGTGGGTGGAGCCCTCCGTGGACTCGCGCAGCCGTTACCCTCCGTGGGTTGAAGTCTCCATCAACGTGGACGTACGATAACACCACCTATCGGAACCACGCCAAAAATCATCGTGTCTTCATTGCGTTTGAAATCTCCGATCCCCTCCTTTACTTACATGTGCAATGTTTTACTTTCCGCTGCTATACTCTTAGAATTGCATGTGTAGGGTGTTACTTGACTTGATATACTTGTTAAAATCTGCTCACAACTAAAATTGGGAAAATGATAGTTTTTATTTGATCAAGTAGTCCAATCACCCCCCCTCTAGACATACTTTCGATCCTACACGTGTCTAGGCAACGCAATCTGTGTGCATGCTAGGAGTGGGGTGTAGCGGCGTGGTGTCGTCAAGTGCACCGGACCCGCAAGTTGTGGCGGTCACATCCAGGCATATGCTCTCCACTCCTGATCTCTGGTAGGCTTTGCGGCGTCGAGTCGGCAAATCATGGTTAATCCGTTGAGCCGATGCCAAGGACGTGTGCTCTCCTGATGGGGTGGCCCTTCCCTGAGCAAACAGTGCAGGAGGCTCCTGCAAGGTAACGCCGAGGGGAGGTGGCGAAGGCGGCATGCTTGGGAGGATCCTGAATGGCGGCGGCGAAGCGACTTGTAGCAGGAGGATCTCCATGGAGATAAGGTAGACAGGTGGGATCGTAGTGGCGATTGTGCACTGGGCATCTATGTTTTTTTTTATTGTTTTGCAGTGCAAAACCAGCTGGTGGAGTGTCCGGTTTTCTGCGAGATCGGGCTAGGGTGGGGGCGAGGGGGAGAGGACGGACGAAACGGAGAGCATAACCGGGAGCATTATGTTCTTTTTTTTTTCGAGAGCACAAGCATTATGTTCTTTTTAGATAGGAGAGAAAAGATTAGGGACGCATGGATCCCAAGAAGCGGGGGCTATAGGTTCATGCTTCCTTTTTGAAAGAAAAAAAATACTACTAGTTGCGAATGCTTTGAATCTTTTTATCTTCTAAAGAAAATACTCTAAGCTTGTCTTCATCTTTGTATATTTGCCTGTTCCATTGGTTGATCTTGCTCTGTCACACTAAATCAATTTGTATAATCTACCATTTCTAGTAAGGTGAGCTGCTACCTCCCCTCCATTTTAACTACTTTTCTTCGCACATCCTCTTCTCTGGCGGCCATCTCCCTCGCCTCCTCGGCGGTGAACGGCGGCGGCAGCGTGCACGGCTCATATCCGGCCTCATACATCTCCCTGGACTCCATCATGAACTCCCTGTCCCGGCCTTGGGCGGAGCAGGCCATGGACTCGGGGCAGAGCTCCACGGCGTTCTCCGGCACGGTGGGCTTGTACCGGAGCAGGGCAGCGTACTGGGTGAGCACGTGCAGCATGTAGTCGTAAACGTAGTCCATGCTCATCTCCTCCCTCGCGAACCCGCTGCCCTCCTGGCCCATGCGCTGGGCCAGCGCCGGATGCGCGTTCCCCCAGTCGACGGCGAACTTGACGGCGCGGCACTTGTCCGCGTGGTCGATGGGCCAGTAGTGACGGCCGGCGACGAGCCCCCGGGAGAAGAAGTCTTCGAAGGGCGTGTCGATGGCCAGCATCGGCGAGTCGCATGCGAGAATGTACTTCTCACTCACCGACCACGACCGCCCCTGCACGTAGATCTTGTACCTGTACCGGCACTGCTCCGCCAGGTTGGAGCCCTTGAAGCCGTTCCGGTTGGCGGCGCCCCAGTCCAGCGCGAACAGCCGCGCGTTCCAGTCTTTGCCGGCGGCGGAGTCGTTGCTGCAGCGGAAGAGGTCGCGGCGCGCTTCCGACACGTCGGGGTTGCCCTTCCAGAACGCGTACGGCTCCCTGTCCGGCCATGGGAGCCGCGCGTTCTCCTTGACGATCTCCTTCATGAGTGGCCCCCAGGGACGGATGTTGACCTCCGGCCAGCCCCAGAAGGACCAGTCCGGGAAGAGGACTTCGAGCGAGGTGCCGTCTTTGCAGTACCGGAAAAGCGGCGGCGCGGCGGAGGTGTCCGGGTAGTCGGCGGCGCGCAGCTCTGGCATGTCCTCGCAGTTGAACATGAGGTCGAGGTCCGGGACGCGGCCCGGGTAGCGGGCGAGCAGCTGCGCGATCCCCCACTGCGTGAACAGGTCCCGCGTCTGGAACACGCGGTGGTACGTCTCCACGTAGGCCCGCCCGGAGACCACCGTCAGCCGGAACGCCGCGTTCGGCTGGCCGCGCTCCACCGCCTCCCTGCTGATCCCCTTCTCGCGCCACGGCTCAAGGTCCGAGTGGATGTGCCTGAAGTAGTCCGGGCACGAAGGCGGCGGCGGCACGGGTCGTTCCGGCGCCGCTGGAGATGGTGATGCGGCCGGCGGTGGCATTCCCCCGCGGGGGCGACGGCATAGTGGCGTAGACGACGATGACGTCCCGTTGCCGCAGCTGAAGGGTATGGGCACGGGCGGCGATGAGCGTTGGCGGCGAGGAGGATGGCGCCAACGACGGCTGGTGCCGCCGGTGCCGCTGCCGCTGCCGGTGCCCCGCAGAAACGACTGGCCGATCGTTTCAGCACGCATGTACAAGAGCAGAGGGATCAGTACAGCACATCGTAGTACGATGAGAAATTTTAGGCCTCTTTGGTTTGGAGGAATTTTGTAGGGATTTCATAGAATAGGATTTTTATAGGAAAAATTCCTTTAGTGCCCTTTGGTTTGTAGGAATAGAATTCTATTCCTATGAAGGAAATCCTATCTTTCACATTTTACAGGAAAAAAAAATTAGTCTAGACTTAATGGAAAAAAATCCTATAATGTGAATCAAAGGACATCTTCTTTCATATTCCTACTCATAGGATTTGAGAAGCATGTCATCTCATTTCCTATGACTTTTCAATTCCTATGATTTTCCTACCCTATGAACCAAAGGAGGCCTTAGGGTGGTCCCAGTTAATATGAACAGTCTATT
This sequence comes from Elymus sibiricus, assembly GCA_039707655.1. Taxonomy (NCBI): domain Eukaryota; kingdom Viridiplantae; phylum Streptophyta; class Magnoliopsida; order Poales; family Poaceae; genus Elymus; species Elymus sibiricus. The sequence goes on from CM077676.1 coordinate 316,520,540, forward strand.
TCGCGTCATCCGATGGCTTGTATTACTATTACCTCTTGTATGACAACAATCCTATAGGGTTATTATATGGACTTTGAAAGGTAAGGTATGGTCAACAATCCTATAGGGTTATTATATGGACCTTTTCCTTTATTCCTTTATAAAGACAAGGAAAGAAATTATTTGTGGCATTAAAGCATTATATGCTACCTACTGAAATATATCATGCATGGTTCTAAAATTTTCATATTATCTTATATATTCTCGAGCATGAAATGTCATTTGTGCTACAAAAGGAAATATATGTGAATACTGGACAGACGTGCCATTTTTATCAGACAAAAAAATATAAATTTCGTATTCATCTTCACTCGGAGTTGGTAGCCTCTCCTCACCAATTTATTTTCCCCTGCACTCCCACCACCCCTTTATTTTCGCATCACCTCCCCCCCCCCCCCCCCTCATTGTTTTTTTCTCTCTTACATTAAAAACCAAATCTCATTAAATAGGAGATCTTGTTTCATGTTTGCTTTGGTTGGTGCATTCAATTCAATTAATTAAATATATGTGAGATCACCTTCTTAAAAGACAGACATATTTTTTTTCTCAATAACCTTTTAAAAAAATCAAATATTTACTCAATAATAAATCGTTAATCCCATGCACTATGCAATTTATTATTATCATTATCTCTATTACTAAATGACAATCACAATTTTTCCAATACAATAAAAATAGCATATCTTTTTTCTTATCTTACCAAATCATATATATTTTCTTATATTGTACCAAAGTAGGCTCGCATACATGGTTTATTTTTGCCTCACCTTTCACCACCCCGTCCCACTGGTTTATTTTCGCCTCACCTCCCACCACCACCACCCTCCGTGCTGGTTTTTATCCCTTGCATCGTTCCCACCTATTTTTCCCCAAAATAAACTCCACTTTCCCTCTTAATAAAACTTGCAAAAATCTGAACAAATTGGAACTTTCCTTACCTTGATAGATGGATTTTGTTGATTGCATTGTTTTCCATGTAGGCACAAGTTATTTAGTAATGTTTTTATGTAAAAGAATCAATCGCGGTCAATCTCCAATCAATCTCTAAAGACTAAATCTACACAAATATTTGACAAGACAAGGCAACATTTCTGGAAAGGAATCAATCACATCTCTACTACAAGCGCAGTCCGTACATCGTCTTGTTAGTTTCGTTCGCTGGCCTCTCGTCGTAGGACCGCACCCCGGCGATTTTTTCTACGTTAGGTCTCTTGTGGTTTTTAATCCCTGGTTCAGCCCACACCTCACGAGCCGCTCTATTTTTTAAAAATAACATATGAACTTTATTCAATCGAGATAACAGATACATCGTTCATGAGGAAAGGTACGATTTCATTCATGGGCTCCTCAAACCAATCAATGGTAGAGAAAAATCTAGTCAATCTAGCGAGCTCGTGCGCAACTTTATTTGCTTCTCTATTACAATGTTCGAACCTAGAAATAGAAAAATCACAAGCTAAAAAATAGCAATCATCAAAAATTGCCGCCGCTACTTCTGTCGACCGTCCGTCATTATTCATGGTTTCAATGACCTCCAGATTATCATCTCACGCACGCACGTAGTCTTGCCTCAAGAAAAAAACGCACGCACGTAGTCTCCGCTTTCTTCGCGATCAAACCCTAATTCACTCCAAGACCACCCACATCGGCGCCGGTAAGCAGCACGTACCGCCTCCCACATCACCGCTAGGAGCACTGGTGATGGCGTGGTCGCGGTTGCACAAGGCCGTGTTCGACCCCGTCGCCCCCAAGCTCTTCCCATGCGCCCACGCCGGCGTCCCTGCCTACGCCTACTACTACTAGAGATTGATTTCGATTGAGATCGAGTGGATTGATGGCGGCGTTGTGCAGGGAGGCAAACAAGGTGATGCTATCCCGCCCTCATGGTTGTGTGAGCAACGAGCATTGCCGTTGTCGGGGGCACGGCCATGTTCGTGACCATGTTGCTGCACACGGTCAACGGGTCAAGACGTGCCTCCATGTTATGGAAACCGATGCGGGAGCAGCACGGTGGACCCTGGAATTACGATGAGCGCCGCCCGGCTCTCTTGCTGCTGCAGCCCACTTCTAAATGATAGTCATGGTCAGTGTGGGAGTGCAGGTTTGATAAAATCACCCACATCATTTTACGAATTATATTTAAGAAAGTAGCATGTGGCTTCCTCTTACCATTGGTTGTATTTATGATAAAATCACCTGCATCATCCAGATATTTACTGGTCATAGCATACTATTTCGTGTTGACCGCAACTGAATAGATATGAGTAGACAAGTTATTTTACACGTTTAACCCCAAATAGTTAGAATATCTGGAGACAAGTATATAACCATAAATATTTTCCTTATGAGTGAGTGTGAGTTGGTGACATATTGCGACGACCCTCTACTTGTTTCCAACTTAGCATGAAATCCATCTCTCCTTGTAGTTAGTTTTCACAATAGTTTATTATCTAGTACTCCCTAGTGATCTAAATGCTCTTATACTTCTTTACAGAGGGAGTATAGCCCATTAGTGAATGTGTTTAGTCTATGCATTGGTGTGTGCAGATGAGATAAGGGTTAGTTTCTAGGCATGTAATTGGCTTGGTCATTTAAGATGGTAAGAGAAGATTGCGAAGCTATGGTTGCAGCACTAATCTAGGAGTAGTTCATATGTAACCAAATTAGCTAGCTAGGTGTGCTTAATTACTCCCCCCGTTTCTTTTTAGTTTGCATATAAGATTTGGTGAAAGTCAAACTTTGTAAAGTTTGACTAGCTTTGTAGAAAAAGATATCAACATTCACACTATGAAATCAATATCATTAGATGCGTGATAAAGTTAATTTTCATAACATATAACTTCAGTATTGTAGATGTTCATATTTTTTTTTCTATAAAGTTAGTCAAACTTTATAAAGTTTGACTTTGACCAAATCTTATATGCAGACTAAAAAAAAACGGAGGGAGTACTTTGCTTTTTGAGCTTGCATGCTTTTTTTAAACATGAATTTAAGTTCTGATTGAAGACATGCAATTATTTTATCTTGCAAAGTGCAAACGACTTTAGTTAGTAGCAGAACTTGGCTATCAGCTGATGGACTGAAAAGTCGGACGGATTAAAGAGGCAACAATTTCCACGGCGACGCAAGAATTATACGTGTCCTCGTGTAGTTAGCCAAGGACGTATATGATGTTACGCATGATGCACTTGGCCACTAGAATCAGAACCTTACTGGGTGGAATATCTTCTGTGAAGCAGAACTAGACACGTCGTCGTCCAGTCCTTTGGTGGCGTACGTTGTGCTGCTGCTAGGCTTGCCCATTCCTCGTACTGATCAGGGATTCAGGGGTCATCCTTACCGTATACGCATGAATTGGCCGTCAAGGCCTGCTGTTTTCGGCACTTTGTCTTGCAAGTGGGGAACATGTGGACGCAGGACTAATGGCCGATCACTTACTTGCTGATTGATCTAGCAGGTCGCTGGTTTTGAGTGGCAGTGGTTCGAGGGAAGCTGATTTTGACCGCAGCTACGAAATTTCCTAGCACTTGCGAATACACCCTCCCTTGGAGATGCCCTTCTATACTTGGTGGAAGTATTTGCTGCTTTCACCATCGATAGATAGATCATTTACATCGCTCTCACGACTCTATCACAAAGTCAAGACAATGGACCATATTTTGTGGAACTTCCACGCGTACGTGGGCTGGTACAATTGGAAACTAGATCGCACAAAACTTAGCTTGTACTCCCTCCGTTCAAAATAAGTATCGCTGATTTAGTATAAACTTGTACTAAATTAGCAACACTTATTTTGAAACGGAGGGAGTACTAGTTGGCATGACGCAAAAGAAAATTCTAGATGGGTTTCTCCATGCAGCGTGGTTAATTCAGACAAGAAGTGGGCTAAACATGAATTGATATGTCGAAATGTTGCAAACACTCGACTCCACCCGTCAAGAGACTTAGCGATCAGATGATCGCAGTGTCGGAACAAAAAGTAGTATAATTTGCACGGCCACGCATGAATTCTACTCCGTGTCTCCTTACTCTTAGCCAGCCTGGCACGTCTTACGCATGCAGATGAGTAAAATGAGACTTAGTTTACTTGCTTCAATGAAGAATTAGACACCTCAGTACACATGTCGAAACTTCGATCTCCTAATTAACAATCATACTTACGTTTGGTCATCTAATGCAATCTATGGGCACGCGGCGGTTTGACGTTTGGTCCATGTCTTTGCCGTGCTTGAAAAGAGACTCTTGCGGCTTCTCCATCCTTCTCAGGGCCAGAGAACCATGTCATGGCTCACAAGGTCAAAGCAACGGAATATTTTGTCAGTTTCCATGCCCATGGCCAGGCCGGATCTTTAATCCGAGGGTACATTTATTCGAGATTACAATCGCATAAAAATCTAGCACAATTAATATGCAAATATATTCTCATGGTTTGTTTACAGTAATTGCCTCGGCTTATGTCAATTACAGAGATCAACAAGTTAGCTAGGCAAAAACAAACAAATTTAAGAAGAAAAAAAATCTGCTATCCTGACACGTATTGCTACTATCATATCATGCGCGTGCATCCCGCGAGCCACTTTCCTCGATCGTGAGCACAAAGCTGAAAGATATAGTGCACGTATTACTATCACAGGCCGACTTGGAACGACTACTTCGTTCATATTCAGCTGTCCCGTCACTGATCGAGATTGACGTTGCCTACAGCTACAATACGAATTGATTTTTCTACACAGACGGTCTGTTTTTCTACTCGTATGTTCAAAGTCCATCGTGAAAGTATCCTTTGATAGGAACCGGTGCGCGCTCATTGGGCCAGCGAGCTAGTGACCTCCATGTCCATGGAGAGTACTGATTTGACTCCTAGCGCGCGATTCCGTTTGCCCGTCGCGAACGGCGTATGGAATAGGAATAGTAGTGCGAGTACTTTACCTTGGAACCGGTGGAAAAAATATCTCATCATATCTTCACGTATCAATGCACTCCATTTACTAATTCCATTTACCTTGCGTTAATTAGCAAATGAACGCAAGGTTCGCTGCGTGGTTAATTCGTATATACAAATTCATTCGGCTGGTAAACCGTGGTGCATTCGTTCTAAGATATACTAGCACGATCGACCGAAAAAAATTATGAATAATCGCACGCATATGTGTCTAACTCGATGGGGTGTAGGGTGTACTTACAGCGTCGAGGTCGATCCATCTGGCGCCGGCGAGCAGCGCGAGGAGCACGAGGCCGCCGATCACCAGCCCCACGGCGCCCTTCGCCGGCGACAGCAGCGGCGTCTTCCACCACGGCTTCGTCGTTGTCGTCGACGATGACTGGCGTTCAGCCGTCGGGTCAGCAGCGGCGCCGTCGTCGACGAACTTGCGCGGCGGCTCGCCGTCCTCCGGCAGGCCAGCTGCTTGAGGCGGCACCAACGCCGCCGCCTCTTCCTCGTCGCCCGAAGGGACCAGGGAGCTCTTCATCGGTGATCAAGCTTACGTTAGCGTTGTGTTAGTGGGGTTGCGACTCTGCCTCCCTCTTTTCTCTCTCTCTGTCTGTGTATATATAGGCGCACGGTTGCACCGCCCAGCCAAAACAAATAATACGCCATATACTAGTCGTAGCAACACGGCGAGCCAGATGGTAGTAATCCCTGGTTTCCATTCCAAGCTTCCGTTTCTTGGTGTGGGGTCCTCGACCCAAACTGGACAGGAAATTACTGCAATTCGTCGGAAAATGAATGAATACTCTAACATTAGAATGAATGTTAGCGAGATTCACGGCACATATGCTTTTGCCATTTGGGCCACAACTTTGTCCGCTGGATCGAGATGGGTGTGGAATGTTCACCAGATCCTACACGGCGGCATCCCCGGGTAATCTACCCTGTCACACGATCTCCCCTCATAAAATCTGTCTGGTTTTGCCTTTTTTTTTTTGACAATAAAGAAAAGGAACAATTGCTTTTTAATCAGGGTCGTATGTGCGTGGCTGGGTCAACAGTCTGTCTAGCTATACGTACGTCGGGTGCCGTCTGTTTGCTAGCCATGGGGACGGAGGTCGACCAATACACGTACGCTTCGTGCTCTAGCAAGTTTACACGTGCAACGCACGTCTCAACTATATCGAATAATTATCAAAATAATTGTCTAAGTTTACATGTTTTCATCATTGCAAATGTTTTACTACCAATAATAGCGTTTGTTAGGCTAAAAAAACTAAATCACATAATGAATGTGCAAATGAATATACGTAATATATGTAGCTACTACCCACTAATCATTTTTAGTTATTTATGTGGTCGTATCATTCACATTGCTTCTACCCTTATCTCATGGTTGCATTCAAAATGATTTTTAATTACAAGTCCCATCCTCTGTTTTTTGCCTAGCTCCATGAATGTACTTTCAGAGATTTTGTAGTATAAGTCATCTAATGGGAATAGATGAACATCCAAATCAAAACATCTCGCTGGTCTAAATGAAGTTGAAATTAGAGCGGAAAGACATTGAAGTCCAAACATTGCGTTCCCAAATGAAGTTACAATAATGATAAAATAGGTTTAAGCAATATAATATGTCATCCAAAAGGAGAAACGACTATAAACACAATAGTATGATAATATTTGATACACCACAATGCTTCTTTATTTCACTGAAACAACCGACAAAGCACGGAAAACAGATGAAGGCTTTAGAAGCTGTTGTCTTCCTCGCCATACTTCAACAGCATTTGTAGTGAATGTTGATTCCAAACAAAAAGCTGAAAAAAGGGCACAGTAATTCAAGTTACCCACATAACTCCATGTATCCATCATATATTTTTCATGTGTATGGTGATGAACTTCCATAAAACAAAACAATAAAGAGAAAGACTATCAACCAATAATCAATGAAAAAGAGTGATGAAACAACAAGGTATAATCTGAGCTTTGCCTTGGTTAGTTCCTACAGCTAGGTGAAAGCGACACTCCATCCAACTAACTGAACAAATGAGTGTCATCCAAATCCCAGAGCTTACTTGTGTGGTGCATCTATTGGCGAAAACGTTACCTGTACAGCCACTCCTCAGTCTAAACAACAAGTCGGGGATAAGCGCCACTATGGATCTTCTAAAATGCCACAGATCCAATCTTTGACAGACACATCCTTAGGACACTCTTTGGCACCAACCGTCAAAATCCTTGTACGTCCGTTATAATCAATGAGCCAATGGCATCTTAGCAGCCCTATGACCATAAATCAAGAGAAAAACTCCATGGTTAACAGTATGACATGAACGAGCGGCAATTGTTGTTCTAATTAACCTGCAAGGTACGTCAAGCCGGTAAAATAGGTCCCATTAATCAAACTTTATGGATTTAGCCCAGTTACCATATTAGAATGGAATGGAATGGAATGTGCTCTTTGTCCGGCACTGCTCTGAGCCTTACTGGCATATGCTGCTACTCGGCTCACTATGATAAAAAAATTGCGGGCAAAATCAGATGTACAAGTATCCTGTTGGATAGAAATGAAATTTCTCATTTTTGCAAGAGAGAAAATATAATCTTGATGATAGCGGTCAGACACATATTAAGCAAGTATTCAGAATTTCAGATAAGGTATCCGGCATGTGCAATGCGCTATGTTGGACGACAGGTAATGCCTTCTCACATGAAATTCAAGTTGCATCATCCAAGCAACAGGTATATTAGGCAAATGGTGCAGTAAGACGGCCCAACACAATAACCTTAGGAAGCAGTGGCCACAAACGTAGCAGCCACTGCCAAAGTTGTTCATACCACCTTATCCTGCCCACTGCAGTTCCCTACAATTCATGCCTCTGCTAGCAACCTTCGACCATGCCGTGCACACCTGAACGAAGATAAAACCATCAACCGGTCATGCTGTGTCTTTGAAAAGTGTTGCATTCAACGGAAATCAGCAAGGGGGCAAAAACCTGATTCTGAAATCCGAGTGGACCCGAAGAATGAAATTAACAACACATTTGGACTGGCTGGCGGATGCGGATCCCACATCCCCAAGAGCGGCGGCCACAACACGAGCCCGCTCGCACGGCCGCAAAGGGAGGCTCAATCTAGACGAATGGGGTTACTGATCTATTGCTCGGCGGCGTGACTGGCCGTGAAAAGGAGCCGCGAAGTTCTTTATGAGTAATCAGTAAGGTTCAGTATTCTTTCTAGTGCTTGCTAGAGTGCTCTGTATATCTACTCGTAAGATTTCAGTGTTATTCTCATGTTACCCAGAGAGGGGGGGCGGGGGCGGATTAGAAGAGACTCAATCCTGAGTGGAGGTCCTCTGCTTCGATTGGGCGACTGCAATGGAATCCTGAGCAGAGGTTGGAGGTCGCCGCAGGCGATGAAAGATGAACAGGGGGAGACAGAGAGAGCCGCGGCCGTCTGGGGCTTGAGTGGCAGGACTGGATGGAGGGTAGGGCGAGGAAGGAGGAAGAGAGTTACCTGAGGGAAGTCCTTCGTCCTCGTCGGACTTGTCGCCGGTGGCACTGCGTCCGTCCGCTCGTGCGCCGTCGTGTGTGCCCGGAGGAAGCCGCATGTCCTCCTCGCGCGTTCCCCACCGTGACTCGCGTGCGTGGTGGCGGCAGGCGACTCACGATTCCCGAGATGATAGGATGTGCCCGTGATTTGTTTCCTAATTGACCGGCGTGGGATTTTGTGTTTTCTTCCGCGGTGGAGTATGGTCAGTCAAAGTAAATTGCTAAATGTAAACACATAACAGATTAGGTTAAGGCTAGCTGTTGATTGAGTTTAGTGGATCTAATCGGACGGCGGTAATGGGTCCGTGTACGTTTTGTGGGGTGCATTTAGAGAAGATAATGTTTGATCTTTTATAAGTAGTGTAGATGCATGAATCCGTTGGAGAAATTGGTTCTGTCCTCAGATATAGGCACGTGACATCATCGGCCGTAGCTAGCAGTTTCAGATTACACGCCGACATGGCGTATTTTGCTGTGTTACGGCATCTCCAACGCTGACCCCAGGACACCGCATCCGTCCACGATCACAACGAAAAATAGGCAAGTATTTTTAGTTTTTACATGCCCGATTATAAAAGAATATCAGTCCGGCAGTTTGTGTAAAACATCTACCCTACCGAATAGGCAACTAGAGCCTCCACGCTCACTCAGCCGTCGGCGCTGTCTCGGCCACGTCGTTATCCGCCTTCTCCCTCTTCGCCGCCTCATTCTCCTCCCTCTCCAGCTGATCCTTCGTGCGCTTCAACATCCTCAGACGGACGGCTTGCATGACCATCCTTGCGTCGTCATCCAAATCATCCATCTTCAAGGTCAACATTTCCGCGTCCTCTGAATTGGCTGCGATCTCAACCTTCTTCTCCGGATGCCGGAGACTGCCTACCGAGCTGCTTGGCGGCGTAGTAGTACGGAGCCTTCTAATGGTCTGGCCATGGCGGCGTCTGCACATACGGTGACGCCAACGTGGCCCCGCGGCCCAGTCTCTGACCTCCACCACGTCCACCACCTGCACGTCCGCCGGCACGACCACCACCTCTATCGGCCTTTTGCTTCTTGAGCGGCGCCGCCTTGGCCTTCGCTTTGAGGCGGTGATTTTGTCGTGTCTCCGAGTTGATCTTTCGGGCGAGCGTGATCGTCGGATCCTCCACCCGTGTCGTCTCCGGCAGGTCCTCCTGTGGGTCCATACGTCGGCGGCGGGATGGAAGAAGAGAGTGGGGAATGTCACTACGGAGACAGTGCGGCCAGCTACAAAAGCGCGGGCTTCGCCTTAGTTTAGGGTGGGCCTGGGGTGTCGGAGTCCTACGTGGCTCGAGTCCGGATTCCCGCAAAGACCCCCCTGGTTTGCTTCCGGTTTGCGGGAAAATTGCAGTCCGGACTGCTCCGCGGATTGATGGGGGTCGCCATTGGATGGCTTGCGGGGTCCAGACAGCTGCGTTCGGACGGATACCGGCGGTTTGGGGTCGGCCTTGGAGATGCCCTTAGGATTTAGGACAATTTTTTCACCAACAATCAATTCTTCACTTCTTTTTAGTGGAATAATCTTGTCCTATAAGTTTTTGTGCCATTATATTTGTATTTAGAACCTTTTGCTTATCCGTTTAAAAAAAAGAACCTTTTGCTTATGGTTATGATTTTGCAACACACACATACTAATAGCATAATAGTTGGTCAAATAATTGTCTTCACAAATCAAATATGTCAATAGACGGTTTAGATTCTTTTTTGAGCTGGTAGACGGTTTATATTTTAGTAGTTGACGAGTATTAGCAATACAGTATTATCTAGATAATCACTAGTTAGGGGTATCCCTTGGATCAATGGAGCCATTTTGGATTAGTTTGTATGGTCGCGAGGGCTTCAGCAAGGTGATCATGTATTCCCGCTTTTGTTCTTGTTTGTTGCTGATGGGTTGTCTGCTATACTTGAGCTCGTGAAAGTTTGTGCCTAGGCCGGGGGTGTCTCACCTCCTGTTTGCTGATAATATGCTGTTATTATTCAAAGCAAACCTTGTACATGCACGTTACATTAAAGCCACCACTGGGAAGTATGCATGAGCCATTTAGGCAGCTAATAAATCCACAGAAGTACTCTATTCAATTTGGTGAGAGTTGTCCAGAGGATGTCAAGCAGCAGGTGAAGCAAGTGTTAGAGATCCAAAGCCCTCAATTTGATACTCCCTCCAATTCAAAATAAGTGTCGCAGCTTTGAACTAAAGTTGAACTAACCTTAGTTCAAAACTACGGCAATTTTTTGGATCGATGGGAGTACAAAATAGCTTGGTCTACCACCCAGAAGAAGGGATGCATAGGGGCAGGTTTCAAAATGTACAAGAGTGAATCCACAAACATACTCTTCAGTGGGGTGATAGCCTCTCGCAAGCAGGAAAGGAGAACAGGACAAGGCATGCGTGCAAGCATTCCCGACGTATGCTATGGGGTATTCAAATTGCCACTCTCACTGACTAAAACTAAAGGATTCAAGTAATGAAAAAGGGGGGTTAGGCTTTCCTTTTTGTGTATAAGTTGTATTGTTAGAAATTATATTATATGATGAAAATCTAGTCTGATTTAAAATAATAAATAATTTCCAGTAAGTAGTAGTTATTTTTTCTTTATAGTTTGGTACATAAAGAATTATTAGATTTTATAAAAGAATCAATGTTTAGTAATCAGTAATCGTTCTTGAATTCGAATATTTTTCTTCATTTATTTTACTCTCAGATGGATTCCTAACTGTTTCAATCGTGTAATCTCCCATTATCAAAATTGGTAATTGACTTAAAGATTTTTGATTGTGATTCAGTTCATCAGGATCATAGGTACAAAGTCCATATTCTTCAATCACTGATAAACAGCGATACTCAACACAATTGTCACAAAATATACAAACTCTCAAATTGCTACTTGTAGTCTGTGTTGGTATTTCTTCAAAGAGGAGAGGATGATACAGTACAGTAGAGATAAGTATTTCCCTCAGTTAAGAACCAAGGTTATCAATCCAGTAGGAGAACCAAGCAAAATTCCGTTAAGCGCACCTGCACACACAAAAGCAAACACTTGCACCCAACGCAAATAAGAGGGTTGTCAATCCTCTTAGCGGTTATTTGTAAGGATTAAATCTTATCGAGATAAATAGATAAACTAAAATACTAATAAAAATAAAAATAAATAAATTGCAGCAAGGTATTTTTAGGTTTTTTATATGATAAAGATAGACCCGGGGCCATAGTTTTCACTAGAGGCTTCTCTCTCGAGCACAGAAACATACGGTGGGTAAACAAATTACTGTTGGGCAATTGATAGAAAAGCAAATAATTATGATGGATTCATGGCAATGATCATATATATAGGCATCATGTCCGAGACAAGTAGAACGACTCCTGCCTGCATCTACTACTATTACTTCACTCATCGACCGCTATCCAGCATGCATCTAGAGTATTAAGTTAATAAAAATAGAGTAACGCCTTAAGCAAGATGACATGATGTAGAGAAGCAAATTCAAGCAATATGAATAAACCCCATCTTTTTATCCTTAATGGCAACAATACAAATACGTGTCATGTCCCCTTCTGTCACTGGGATTGAGCACCGCAAGATGGAACCCATCACAAAGCACCTCTCCCATTGCAAGATAAATCAATCTAATAGGCCAAACCAAATCGATAGATCAGAAAGAAATACAAAGCTATATTTAATCATGCATAAAAGAGTTCAGAGAAGACTCAAATAATTCTCATGAATAATCTGATCATAAACTCACAATTCATCGGATCCCAACAAACACACCGCAAAAGAAAATTACATCGGATAGAACTCCAAGAACATCAAGGAGAACATGGTATTGAAGATCAAAGAGAGAGAAGAAGCCATATCTAGCTACTAGCTATGGACCCGTAGGTCTGTGGTAAACTACTCACACATTATCGGAAGGGCAGCAAGGTTGATGTAGAAGCCCTCCGTGATCGATTCCCCCTCTGACAGAGTACCGGAAAAGGCCTCCAGATGGGATCGCGGAAGAACAGAGGCTTGCGGCGGCGGAAAGGTTTTCTCTTCTGGCTCTCTGATGGTTTCCGAATATTTGTGAATTTATATGAGTGGAATTAGGTCAAACGGAGCCACGTGGGCCCCACAAGGCATCAGGGCGCGCCCCCCTGGGGCCGCGCCCTGTTGCCTTGTGGAGGCTTCGCGAACCTTCTGGCCTCCTCTCCAAGTCTCCAGGGTCTCTTTTGTCCAGGAAAAAATCTCCAAAAAGTTTCGTGGCATTTGGACTTCGTTTGGTACTGATTCTGTGAAAAGCCAAAAACAAGCAGAAAACAACAACTGGCACTGGGCACTAGGTTAATAGGTTAGTCCCAAAAATGATATATAATTACATATAATTGCATATAAAAACATCCAAGATTGATACTATAATAGTATGGAACAATCAAAAATTATAGATACGTTGGAGACGTATCAAGCATCCCCAAGCTTAATTCCTGCTCGTCCTCGAGTAGGTAAATAATAAAAACAGAATTTTTGATGTGGAATGCTACCTATCATGTTTCATCATGTAATCTCTTTTACGGTATGAATAATAAGATCCAAATGATTCAAAGAAATAGTCTATAATTTGATATAAAGACATCATACTCAGGCATACTAATAAACAATCATGTCTTTCAAAATAAAAATGCTAAAGAACGTTATCCCTACAAAATCATAGAATCCTGTCGTGCTCCATCTTCTTCACACAAAGTATTTATCATGCACTACCACGATGACAAGCCGAGCAATTGGTTCATACTTTTTAACGCGCTTCAGCTTTTTCAACTCCCACTCAATACATGAGCGCAAGCCATGGATATAGCACTATGGGTGAAATAGAGTGTGGTGGTAGAGGTAAATAAGAGAAGTCAAAAATAAGAAGATAGTCTCACATCAACGAGGCTAATCAACGGGCTATGGAGATGCCCATCAATTGATGTCAATGCAAGGAGTAGGGATTGCCATGCAACGGATGCACTAAGAGCTATAAGTGTATGAAAGCTCAACATGAAAACTAAGTGGGTGTGCATCCAACTTGCTTGCTCATGAAGACCTCGGACATTTGAGGAAGCCCGTCATTGGAATATACAAGCCAAGTTCTATAATGAAAAATTCCCACTAGTATATGAAAGTGACAAAATAGGAGACTCTCTATATGAAAAACATGGTGCTACTCTGAAGCACAAGTGTGGAAAAAGGATAGTAACATTGCCCATTCTCTCTTTTTCTCTTATTTTTTTTCATGGCTCTTTTTCGCCTCTTTTTTTTAGAACGGTCTCATGGACCTCATCCCCACTTTTTCGAGGACTCATTAGTCTCCATCATTCTTTCCTCACTGGGACAATGCTCTAATAATGATGATCATCACACTTCTATTTACTTACAACTCGATACTAGAACAAAATATGACTCTGTATGAATGCCTCTGGCAGTGTACCAGGATGTGCAATGATGCTAGCGTAACATGTATAAAAATGATGAACGGTGGCTGAGCCACAAATACTATGTCAGCTATATGATCATGCAAAGCAATATGACAATGATGATGTGTGTCATAAAAACGGAACGGTGGAAGTTGCATGGCAATATATCTCGGAATGGCTATGGAAATGCCATGATAGGTAGGTATGGTGGTTGTTTTGAGGAAGATATAAAGAGGCTTATGTGTGATAGAGCGTATCATATCACGGGGTTTGGATGCACCGGCGAAGTTTGCACCAACTCTCGATGTGAGAAAGGGCAATACACGATACCGAAGAGGCTAGCAAATTGCGGAAGGGTGAGAGTGTGTATAATTCATGGACTCACATTAGTCATAAAGAACTCACATACTTATTGCGAAAGTTTATTAGCCCTGGAAGCAAAGTACTACTACGCATGCCCCTAGAGGGATAGATTGGTAGGACAAGGTCCATTGCTCATCCTCGACCGCCACTCATAAGGTAGACAATCAATAATAAATCATGCTCCAACTTCTTAGCATAACGACAGATCATACGTGCATGCTTCGGGAATCACAAACCTTAACACAATTATTCTTACTAAACCACAATCATCTACTAGTACCTCCCCCATATTACCATCTTAATATCGCAAAACTATTGCAAGGAATCAAATTTATCATATTCAGTGATCTACATGAAAGTTTTTATTATATACCTCTTGAATACCTATCATATCAAGACCAAATTCATAACCCGTGCATATTACCATTGCTATCACGAGACTCTCAAAAAGATATAAGTGAAGCATGAGAGTGCAACTATTTCTTTAAAATATAACCACCGACGTGCTCTAAAAGATATAAGTGAAGCACTAGAGCAACTGCCTAGCTCAAAAGATATAAGTGAAGCACATAGAGTATTCTAACAAATCACGAATAATGTGTGTCCCTCTCAAAAAGGTGTGTTCAGCAAAGATGATTGTGACAAACTAAAAAGCAAACAAACTATATCACGAGACGCTCCAAGTAAAACACATATCATGTGATGAATAAAAATATAGCTCCAAGCGAGTTACCGATAGATTGTAGACGAAAGAGGGAATGCCCCGGAAGGAATCCCCAAGCTTAGACGCTTGATTCTTCCTTGAATATTACCTTGGGGTGCCTTGGGCATCCCCAAGCTTAGGCTGTTGCCGCTCCTTATTCCTTCATCCATCGTAGTCTCACCCAAAACTTGAAAACTTCAGCACACAAAACTCAACAGAAACCTCGTGAGATCCGTTAGTATAACAAATAAATCTTTAACTTTAGGTACTGTAGTAAATTGATTCATATTTAATATTGGCATAATGCTACTATACTCCAACTTCTCCATGACTCGTACCCCCCGATACGATCCATAGATTCATCAAAATAAGCAAACTATGCAATAAAAACAGAATATGTATAAAACAGAACGGTCTGTAAAGATCTGAATTATGGTAATACTTCTGTAACTCCAAAAATTCTGAAAAATTAGGAAAACATGGAAAATTCATATATCAATACTGTTTAAAAAATTCATAAGGTTATGACACTCCAGCAAAAATTAGAAATTCCAGCACTGGACGCAAAAGTTTCTGTTTTCAAACAGCATCTATCATACTATCTTCCAAATCATCCCAAAGGCATTACTTGGCACAAACACTAATTAAAACATAAAAACACAATCATAACAGAGGATATAATCATGCAAACACTCAAAAATAGAAGGTAAAAGTAAAAATTTATTTTATTCATTGGGTTGCCTCCCAAGAAGCGCTATTGTTTTATGCCCCTAGCTAGGCATATTGCATAGTTTCAAGTGTTGTCATCCTTCAAGTTAATTCCATAAGTGGCCCTCATAATGGATTCATAAGGTGCTTTAATTATTTTTCTAGGGAAGTGTTCCATCCCTTTCTTTAGTGGAAATTGAAATCTTATATTACCTTCTTTCATATCAATAATAGCACCAATTGTTCGAAGAAAATGCCTACCAAGTATTATGGGGCAAGAAGGATTGCATTCAATGTAAAAAACAATAAAGTCCATGGGCACATAATTTCTATTTGCAAGAATAAGCACATCATTTATTCTACCCAATGGCTTTTTAATAGTGGAATCCGCAAGATGCAAATTAAGGGAACAAGGATCCATGTCGGTGAGACCTAGCACATCACACAAAGACTTTGGTATAGTGAAAACGCTAGCACCAAGATCACAAAGAGCATTATATTCATAATCTTTAATTTTTACTTTAATAGTAGGTTCCCATTCATCTTGTAATTTTCTAGGAATTGATACTTCCAACTCAAGCTTTTCTTCATGTGCTTTCATCATGGCTTCTACGATATGTTTAGAGAAAGCTTTATTTTGCTCATATGCATTTGGTGAATTAATCATGGATTGCAACAAGGAAATACACTCAATTAAAGAACAACTATCATAATTAAAGTCCTTGTAATCCAAAGTAGTGGGTGCATTACTATTTAAAGTTTTGACCTCTCCAAACCCACTTTTTTCATTTTTATGATCAAGATTATCACCCTCTAAGCAAGTGGGACTCCTTCTATCTAAAGTTGACTCTTCTCCAGTCCCTTTTTCATCAAGTTTTATGTTACTAAATAATGATTCAATAGGAGTGACACCAATCATTTTGATATCTTCATCATTACTACGATAGAAACCGGGTGGAATCGTTTTTTCTAGAAATTCTCGCTTAGCTCTCAACCTAGCGGTCCTTTCTTTACTTTCATTAATGGAGACATAGATAGCTTTAATAGACTCATTTATATCATGCTTGGATGGCAAAATTTTAGTCTTGAGATTTTCCACATCATGAGCAATTCTATCCATGTTCCTAGCCAATTCATCAACTCTATTCAATTTTTCTTCTATCATAGTATTGAAATTATTTTGGGAACTAATAAATTCTTTAATATTACTTTCAAGATCAGAGGGCATCATGTTATTATTATAAGAATTACCATAAGGATTGCCATAATTATTAGAGGAATTTCTGGGAAACGGTCTAGGATTGAAATTATTTATAGAGACAAAATTCACATCAATAGCATCATTATTTTGATCAATCAAAGTGGACAATGGCACATCATTAGGATCAATATGAGCATTCTTACTAGCAACCAATTTCAATAGAGCATCCATCTTATCACTCAAAGTATTAATTTCTTCAACGGAATTTACCTTCTTACCAGTTGGAGTTCTTTCGGTGTGCCATTGAGAATAATTTGTCATAATATTATCAAGAAGTTTTGTAGCTTCTCCCAATAAAATTTCCATAAACGTACCACCTGCGGCAGAGTCTAGCAAATTTCTAGAGACAAACTTTAGTCCCGCATAAAATTTTTGTATGATCATCCACAAATTCAAACCATGAGTTGGGCAATTTCTTATCATTAATTTCATTCTCTCCCAAGATTGTGCAACATGTTCATGCTCAAATTGCTTAAAATTCATAATTTGATTTCTTAAAGAAATAATCTTAGCGGGAGGAAAATACTTGGTAATAAAAGCATCCTTACACTTATCCCAAGAATCAATACTATTTTTAGGCAAGGATGAAAACCAAGTTTTAGCACGGTCTCGTAGTGAGAACGGAAATAATTTTAATTTAACAATATCATTATCCACATCTTTTTTCTTTTGCATCTCATAAAGTTCAACGAAAGTATTTAGATGGGATGCAGCATCTTCATTAGGACTACCAGAAAATTGTTCTTTCATAATAAGATTAAGCAAGGCAGCATTAATGTCACACGACTCCGCAGTAGTGGCGGGAGGAGCAATAGGAGTACTAATAAAATCATTATTATTAGTATTAGAAAAGGCACAATTTTGTATTTTCTTGAGACATTGCGACAAAGCAAGCAAACGAGCAAATAAAATATTTTTGTGTTTTTGTAAAAAAAAATAGAAGTGGGGGAGATGAAAACGAGAGGCAAATGCAAATAAAAGGCAAATAAAGTAAATGCAAGTGAATGATAATTTGTGCGAAGGTACTTGGTAATTTTGATGATGTCTCCCGGCAACGGCGCCAGAAATTCTTCCTGCTACTTGTAGTCTGCGTTGGTATTTCCCCGAAGAGGAGAGGATGATGCAGTACAGTAGAGATAAGTATTTTCCTCAGTTAAGAACCAAGGTTATCAATCCAGTAGGAGAACCAAGCAAAATTCCGTTAAGCGCACCTGCACACACAAGAGCAAACACTTGCACCCAACGCAAATAAGAGGGTTGTCCATCCTCTTAGCGGTTATTTACAAGGATTGAATCTTATCGAGGTAAATAGATAAACTAAAATACTAATTAAAATAAAATTAAATAAATTACTGTTGGGAAATTGATAGAAAAGCAAATAATTATGACGGATTCATGGCAATGATCATGTATATAGGCATCACGTCCGAGACAAATAGACCGACTCCTGCCTGCATCTACTACTATTACTCCACTCATTGACCGCTATCCAGCATGCATCTAGAGTATTAAGTTAATAAAAACAGAGTAACGCCTTAAGCAAGATGACATGATGTAGAGAAGCAAATTCAAGCAATATGAATAAACCCCATCTTTTTATTCTTAATGGCAACAATACAAATATGTGTCATGTCCCCTTCTGTCACTGGGATTGAGCACCGCAAGATTGAACCCATCACAAAGCACCTCTCCCATTGCAAGATAAATCAATCTAGTAGGCCAAACCAAATCGATAGATCGGAGAGAAATACAAAGCTATATTTAATCATGCATAAAAGAGTTTAGAGAAGACTCAAATATTTCTCATGAATAATCTGATCATAAACTCACAATTCATCGGATCCCAACAAACACACCGCAAAAGAAGATTACATCGGATAGAACTCCAAGAACATCAAGGAGAACATGGTATTGAAGATCAAAGAGAGAGAAGAAGCCATATCTAGCTACTACTATGGACCCGTAGGTCTGTGGTAAACTACTCACACATCATCGGAAGGGCAGCAAGGTTGATGTAGAAGCCCTCCGTGATCGATTCCCCCTCCGGCAGAGTACCGGAAAAGGCCTCCAGATGGGATCGCGGAAGAACAGAGGCTTGCGGCGGCGGAAAGGTTTTCTCTTCTGGCTCTCTGATGGTTTTTGAATATTTGTGAATTTATAGGAGTGGAGTTAGGTCAAACGAAGCCACGTGGGCCCCACAAGGCATCAGGGCGCCCCCCCTGGGGCCGCGCCTTGTTGCCTTGTGGAGGCTTCGCGAACCTTCTGGCCTCCTCTCCAAGTCTCCAGGGTCTCTTTTGTCCAGGAAAAAATCTCCAAAAAGTTTCGTGGCATTTGGACTTCGTTTGGTACTGATTCTCTGAAAAGCCAAAAACAAGCAGAAAACAGCAACTGGCACTGGGCACTAGGTTAATAGGTTAGTCCCAAAAATGATATATAATTGCGTATAATTACATCCAAGATTGATACTATAATAGCATGAAACAATTAAAAATTATAGATACGTTGGAGACGTATCACAAATCAATACTATATAATTAAGCGATTGTTTTCTTTTAATAACATAATCTTGAATGTAATCAGTTCTGGTACGTAGACCAAATAATACAAAGGAATCAAAAGTTCCTAGATTCATGGATATATAGAACAACATATAAGTAATCATACTTGCATATCCATCATTTGAGTCTCCAACAATTATTGCAAGAACGACATATCTGATTTTCTCTCTGGACAAACATGCAAGCATACGTTTCATGCTTGTTTGAGTAATACCAAGGAGATTCCCAAATATCATCTAAGAAAATCTAGGATTTCGAGAAGAAGATGCCATTTGTGATGATCTGTCTCGGTTGATCTAGAATTTCTGGTGGGGATCAAAACAAAGGTAAAAAGAAAACACATTAGATGGCATGGGAATAGATCATTGAGCAAAAGCAGATATGGGCCCTTGACTTCCTATTCAACCAGACCATGCTATGGGGTATTCAAATTGCCACTCTCATTGACTAAAACTAAAGGATTCCAGGAAGGAAAAGGGGGGATTAGGCTTTCTTTTTTGTGTATAAGTTGTATAGTTAGAAATTATATTATATCATGATCTTCTAGCCTAATTTAAAATAATAAATAATTTCCAGTAAGTAGTAGTTATTTGTTTCTTTATAGTTTGGTACGTAAAGAATTATTAAATTTTATAAAAGAATCAAAGTTTAGTAATCACTAATTGTTCTTGAATTCCAATATTTTTCTTCATTTATTTTACTCTCAGACGGATTCCTAACTGTTTCAATCGTGTAATCTCCCATTATCAAAATTGGTAACTGACTTAAAGCAATTTGATTGTGATTCAATTCATGAGGATCGTAGGTACAAAGTCCATATTCTTCAATCATTGATAAATAGGTGGTTGACAATACTCGGCACAATTGTCACAAAATATACAAACCCCAAAATCAATACTATATAATTAAGCAATTGTTTTCTTTTAATATCATAATCTTGAACGTAATCAGTTCTGGTACATTGACCAAATAATACATTGGAAGCAAAAGTTCCTAGATTCATGGAGATATAGAACACCATAATTAATCACACTTGCATATCCATCATTTGAAGCTCCAACAATTATTGCAATAACTACATATCTGATTTTCCCTTTGGACGAACATGCAAGCATACGTTTCATGCTTGTTTGGGTAATAGCAAGGAGATTCCCGAATATCATGGTAAGAAAAGCTAGGATTTCTAGAAGAAGATGCCATTTGTGATGATCTGTCTCGGCTGATCCGGAATTTCTGGTGGGGATCAAAATAAAGGTAAAAGGAAAACACATCAAATGGCATGGGAAAAGATCATTGAGAAAAAGCAGAAAGGGGCCCTTGACTTCCTATTCAACCAGATCATGTTGGAACATTAGGCATGCACTTACTTAGCCGACCGAGCTCCCTCTGCGCCATTGGTCGTGCTAAAGTCTAAGTGTTACCCCAGAGACTCTCTTCAATATGTTTTTTCCCAGGAAATGCATCTTCAACATGGCATGCAATTCAACATGGCCTTTCTCTCCTCAAGAGGCCCTCATTTGGGGAATTGACAATAACGAGCAGGTATGTATTTGGCGTGATCCCTGGATCCCACGATCCCCATCATACCGGTTGGTCGCCAGGGGCAGGTGGCCAGGCTATTGGACGCCCATGGACGCTAGAACATGGAGTTGCTGCAACACCATTTCTTGCCTCTCGACGTTGAGGCCATCAGGATAATCAAGGCTTCTACCCGCAGACTGGCAACGCGGGGGGCTCTCTCACTATTATGAATTAGGTTTTCGGTTATGCTCATACTTATTTATTTATTTATTTGAGACGGAGGTTTTTTTTTTGCCTCATCTCACTAATTAAGAAGAGTTTAAAAACAAGGGTAAGAACTCAAATAACGATCGCATAATTGTGATTGGGTATACATAAGAAACTACTCCCACGACATCAGAGATCCAAAATATTTTGCCCCCGTCCTTCCCCATAGCGTGGCCTCGGTCCTGATTTTGAGCACGATGGAGCATGGCATCGACGAAACCTTTCAACCATTTCTCTCACACTAAATCTCTCGGAATACAGACATGACCAGCGAAGCCAAACCCTTCCTCGTATTGCCGTTGACATGATAACGGAGTGCCACCAATATTTAACCGAGTTGAAGTTCTTCCAATCGCCAATGTTCAGGTGCTGCAGCCCCATCCATCTTCTAACCTCGTATGAAATGCACCTTGTGTATCTATTTTTTTTTAGAAAAGGAGGATTACCCCCGGCCTTTGCATCAGAGTGATGCATGCAGCCCTTTTATTAAGCAAAGTATCCGAAAAGTCTGAGATCCAGAACAAGCTCGCACAGAGCTGAAAAAAAAAAGTAAAAATTGCCACAACCGGCGAAAATAGGACGAGATGACTAAACACCTATCCTATTACTGGACCGCCATCCAAACCAGTTGTAAATATCCCGAGCTACCATCTCCCATCGGGCAGACCCAGTAACCAAAGGCTCCCTGACTTCCACAGGAGTGAGTAACGACCACATACGGATCCAAGCAGTGGCCCTGTAGATAACCTGCAAAAAATTTGTACGAGTTTGTCTGTTAAAAACCATATCGTTTCTACAGTTCCATATAGCCCAAAGTAATGCACATACTCCTATCCGAATATGTCTCGCAATATTTGTCTCTACTCCATTTAGCCACGTCCCAAATAACGTGTGAATACTATTTGGAGGGGTGATGTTAAAGGCTATATGAACTGAACGCCATAAAAGTTTGGCCAGCGGACAATCGAGAAAGAGGTGTTTGATGGTTTCATCTTGATCACAAAAGCTACATCTTTGACTACCCTCCCAATTACGTTTTGCCAAGTTATCCTTAGTCAGAACCACCTCCTTGTGAACAAACCACATAAAGACTTTGATTCTTAACGGGACTTTGATCTTCCAAATATGTATCGATTTCGGAATCGGACCCGAATCAATTAGGTCCAAATACATAGATTTCACTGAGAAGACGCCATTCGTAGTTAATTTCCAGTGAATACTATCAGACTCATCAGAAAGGTTCACATCCATCAACCTTCTGACCAGATGTAGCCATGCTTCCCATCGGTCTCCTACCAACGATCTCCGGAATTGAATATTTAGAGGGTTGGACTGTAATACTGTAGCAACGTAAGCCTCCCTACGCTGTACAATGTTATAGAGAGATGGATATTGTGTGGCTAAAGGCGTCTCCCCTAACCACGTATCCTCCCAGAATCTCGTCGAATTACCATTTCCAATGATGAATTTAGTTCTATGGAAAAGAGTTGCTTTCGTTCTCATCAAGCCCTTCCAAAAAGGTGAATCATTGGGTCTAACGGTAACCTGGGCCAAGGTCTTAGATTGTAGATACTTATTACGTAAAATCTGTACCCACGTGCCTTCGGTCTCGATAGAAAGCATGTACAGCCATTTACTGAGCAGACATCTATTCTTTACCTCTAAATTCTCAATCCCAAGACCACCCTGATCCTTCGGCCTACAAATGATGTCCCATTTAGTAAGCCTATACTTCCTCTTTATTTCATCACTCTGCCAAAAGAATCGTGATCGATAAAAGTCCAACCTTTTCCGTACCCCTACAGGTACCTCAAAGAAGGACAAGAGGAACATCGGCATACTCGTGAGCACTGAGTTTATTAGTATTAGCCGACCTCCGTACGACCTTGTGTATCTATGCCTGAATGAAATATGTATCTACACTTGAATAAAATATGTGTCGCCGTTTCGGGCTCCCTTTTGCAAAATTGGCACAACCCTTTTGCACAATTAACACAACCCGCAATTTGGCCAACCTCTCGGGTGAAGTTGATTTAGTCTAAACTCGATCTTGATGATGAGCCACATAAAGAATTTATGCTTTGATGGCGTCCAAATCTTCCATACCACCGGTTTTATGAGCGAGTTGGTGTTGTTCACAAACTGATGCCCATGCTTAATTCGCACGCAAGAAAACTGATAGTATGATTTTACATGCCTTAGCGAAATAGCTGCAGCTTTGTTTTCGGCAAGGGGGTTAAACCCTGTCCTCTACATCATCATGATGCACACAGCCAATTTTATTAATCATTAAGCAGAATACAAAACCAAGGCAACCACAGGCGAACCATTACAAAATATGAAAATAACACCTACGAAGTCGACTTCTTCCGCAAGAACGCCTTCTCGGCCTGAACTATGAACGTCCTCGTGCCACCGGTCCGAACTAGCTGCAGCTGGCGAGTACAACATAGAATAGTCTTATCTGATAGTCTGTGTACTGTACATTGTTCTATGGCGGCTAACCAAAAATTGCAGCCCTTTGTTACAAAAAAGAACGAGACAAAGAGCACCTTCTCAGTCCCTTACAACGTTGAAGGAGAACTTGGAGAGCAGATTCGGAATTCCAGATATGATTGGGCCATACACCTGTATAAATTACAACTTTGATCACCTAAAGACGACAAGAAGAGCTCCGTTTGGTTTGACGACTGAGGAAGCATCCAACGAACCTGAGCATTGTCATGAATCTGGGACAGAGGCACGGCTAGGAGCTTCAGGTTCCTCGGCATGACGAACTGGCGAGCCATGGGCAGCCTAACCAAGAACAGTTTTACGCATTCCTTTACAAAGGCAAGATTCACCCGCCGCGGTTAGATTTACAGTCAAGGACGAGGACCAGAGGATTGATCATAGTTCATAGACAAGATACTCTGTTGGAACTGCTTGCCTTGGGTGCACGAGTGTTTGGAGGCGGATATGGAAGTGGCCTGGCCTCGAACTCGGATGTCCACCACATGCCAATGCACTCCCCGATCTGTAAGGTGCAAATGATGATGACAGTTATGTTTACGCGCCATGCTCAGCGTCTCGCGTTTACTCCGTGCAAAGACTGCAAAGTCGTTGAAAAAATAGAAAATCTTCCTGCACTGCCACTGCCCTTTGGTTCAATGATTCGTAGTGGTTACCTGCCAGTGGTGGTCGCCGTTTCGATCGGCAGCCGCTAGCTTGCTGGAAAGCTTGCGTTTCAGGCCTTGGACATCTGAAGCAGAGTTAAATAACTAGTTATCCCCAAACATACAACACTTGTTGGCACAAGCACGCACTTCATTCAGTGGGCAAGAATTAAGTCAGGTTTGAGTGATCTCCATGTACTCCCTCCGTTTCTAAATATAAGTCTTTGTAGAGATTTCAAAACAAACTACATACGGATGTATATAGACATATGTTAGAGTGTAGATTCACTCATTTTGCTCCGTATGTAGCCTCTTATTGTAATCTCTAAAAAGACTTATATTTAGGAACGGAGGGAGTACTACGTACCTTGCTCGGCAGGCCTGAGGCGGCCTCCAGGGAGCAGGAAGGAGGAGTTCCTGACCTGCAGGAGCAGCACGTGCGGGTGACCCGACAGCTCGACCAGCAGGACGCCATGGACGCAGGTCCGGAGCCCGCGAGCCGCGAAGCTGCAGTGAAACAGAACAGATCAACACAGAAAGGTAAGACGAGAGACACGGCGATGGTGCGCGGTGGCTAATTACTACTCTACTCACTTGGCCTTGAGGCGGAGGACGCGGTCGGCGGCAGTCTCGCCGGCGCCTGGCCGGGCGTCCTTGGCGCCGAAGTAGTAGTGGCACAGCGGGTAAATCTGCAGCACCTGCTGCTCCGGCGATCTCTCCTCTTCCACCGGCGCCATCTCCAGCCCCATGCTCACTCGCTCGGCAACGCAATGAAGCAAGCGCGGTCGCCTACACGCTGCTGCGGTGCCTGGATTTTGGGTTTGGTGCTCTGTTCTATTCTAATCTCTGGTCGATCGGAGGGAGGAGGGAAGGCGAGGGGAAGAGCAATAACGTGGCGCGGGAGAATGGGTCCTGGACACGTGTCGCGGCCACACTCTGTCGGCACGTCTCCGTCACAGTCACGGTGGAACCACCGTGACGGCTCAAGCCCAACGTTTCTCTGGGGCCCAACCGAGCTTCTACGTGTGTAGGCGTGGCACTTCCTTATCGGTCGTGGTGGTGGTCGGTCCAATTGGGAGATCGATGGTGTTTTTCTTTTGCCCGGCTAGGCAACAAAGCAAAGGTCCAATGCCTTCCACATTTCCTTTGGTCCAAGCCGAAGTACATCACCCATTTCATTTTGTAATCACGTATTGTCTCAAAAAAAAAAATTGTAATCACGTGATTAATGGAGTGATCCTAGTCAGCGCCTATCACATTTCCTATACAGAGTTTATACAGGGACCTCCAGGGGAGTGAGGGCTTTTGGCGGGCGCGCTTCAGGATGGTCGTTATCCTGGGTGTTCATACGCGCATCGTGATCTGGAATCATTCACACCGGTGTCAGACAAGAAAACTGGCATGGGCCTGGTAAACAGCCTATGGGCAGGGTAGCGTATATGTTTGGCACTGAGCCTGAAATCATTAATTAAGAAGTACTCTTTTCAAACATCACTCGCACCTCATCAGGTTGCGACAAGTGGAGCACTGCATGCGCGTCACTGGTCGCAACTTGGGAGTATTTTTTTTCGTACATCCGTTTATTCAAAACGTTTTATCTCTTAAATCGTGCGTTCAAATCTCAAATCGTTTTCACCATTGGATTTCTCGCGTCGAGACCTTCAAAACTAGATCCCATGTTGATAGGTTTTGACGAACTTTTTTTTTCACGAAAAAACCGGACCGAAAGCACTTTTTTATTCTTTTCGAAAGAGGCACAGCCGTGCCTATCGCGAAATCAAAAACCGTGCCTCTCACGGAAGCAAAAAATAAATGAAACACATTTTTTTTTCCGAGAGGCACGGCCGTGCCTCTCACGAAAGCAAAACCGTGCCTCTCGCGGAAGAAAAAAAAATAGAAAACGTGTTTTTTTCCGTTTCCGAGAGGCACGGCCGTGCCTCTCGCGAAAGTAAAACCGTGCCTCTCGCGAAAGGAAAAAAAAACAGAAAACATATTTTTTTCCGTTTCCGAGAGGCACAGCCATGCCTCTCGCGGAAGGAAAAAAAAACAGAAAACACATTTTTTTTCCGTTTCCGAGAGGCACGGCCGTGCCTCTCGCGAAAGGTAAAAGAAAGAGCAGAAAACGCGTTTTTTCCGTTTCCGAGAGGCACGGCCGTGCATCTCGCGAAAGTAAAACCATTCCTCTCGCTGAAGTAAAACCGTGCCTCTCGCGGAAGCAAAAAAAACGCGTTTTTTCGCACAAAAAAATATTCTTTTTTGTCCAAAAGTTAAGGAAGACCGGTGAAAAACCAAAAAGCCAAAAAATAGGAAAAAAACGTTTAAAAAGGCGAAAACACGTGCGAAAAAAAAATAAAAAAAAATCCGGAGGGAGCGGCCAGAGCGCGACACGTGGCGGCGGCTGAGAGCGCGTCACTTGACGCGCTCTCAGCCCACCCAAGTGATCGTTGGGAGGCTTCCGAAGGAGCGCTCCTTAATTAGTTGCTCCCACTACAGCCTGGTCATGTACTGTCTGTCGCATGGGCCTGCTCGACTGCATCTGCTAGCCCATATGTTTTTTTTTGAAATAGCACAGATTAGTGAGTCATCCTCCCCCACCGTGTCCATGATGCTGCCCTCTCGTAGACCCAAAATTAATCAGTACTCCCTCCGTCCTATATAATATAAGACGTTTTTTTGACACTAAAAGTGTCTTACAGGACAGAAGGAGTATTTTTTTTTTGCGTGTGTAATTAATAATTATTTATAAAGATAATCAGCTATAGTTATAAATATGCTAGTTTATTAACACATTTGTGTTTTGGTGTGCTTATTGTCGAGTGTTATTAAACACGAGAGCCCTTAAAATGATAATGTATTTGACTTTAGAACTGACTCTCATAATACCAACATTAGTGACTAAACAAAAATCTCTAATAATGATAACCTCATTCCATAAACTATCTCTCCTAACACTAGCGCCGCTGTCTACTGCATGTGGACATGTGGACAAGAATTAGCCCACGTACAGACCGACTGTTCTGGCAGCATGCATTACACTGTTCGGCTGCTCCGCACGTGAATTGGGTAGAGGGCCTGACAAGATTTGATAGCTGCCACTAGGTTGCCTTTTCGCCAGAATACGCGCGGCTTTGGTGCCACCTCGGACCGGAATACGCGCCAGATGTGAATCACTATAGGAGGCTGGACGGCGAGGATGGTGGTCAACCACCATTCGCAATTTTGGCCCAAGGTCACTTTTGGTAGCCTTAAAGCACATCAAGTGGTGCGTTCAGCCGTGGTCACATGTCAAACATTCTGGGAAAATATCCAGTGCTACCGACGCTCAGGTGCTACCGTGATACGGGCTCCTGTGCCATCGGATTCTTAGATCGGACGGCTCCTAGTAACTCTGCAACATTTGCAAAAAAACCTTCTAGGAGTCCAAAAATTGCACATAGGTCCAGCAGATCCCACAGCTCCTGGATGCCGTCTGATCTAAGGATCCTACGGCTCAGAAGCCTGTATCACGGTAGCACTTGAGTGTTGGTAGCACCAGATACTCTCCCCAAACATTCTCTTTGAATTTTTTTTACGTGTTTTCGGGTTTTAGATGGGTTTTTTCAAAAAAAATTGGCTTTACAGTTTTCGCCCAGTTTTTCCTAGGCTTTACAGTTTTCGCCCAGTTTTCGCCCAGTTTTTCCAGTTATTCCACAGATCTTTTTGCGCCAAAAAAATTGTGCTTCCACGCGAAGCACAGACTGTGCTCCTCGAAAAGAAAAAAAATTGTGCTTCCACGAGAAGCACATAATTGCTTCTCATGAAGGCACAGATTTGCTTCCGCAAAAAGTACATATGTGCTCTTCTCGAAAAGGAAAAAAAGGTGAAAAAAAACATGCTTCCGACTCCAGGTTTTTTCTTTTGGTGTTTTTAAGTTTTTTTGTGAAAAAAGGTTCGTCGAAACCTATTAACACGGAGCTAGTTTCGAAGATCTCGACGCGAGAAATTCAACAATGAAAACGATTCGGGATTTGTACGCACGATTCAAAAGATAAAACGTACTGAATAAACAAATCTACAAAAAAGTGGAAACTCATATATTGCGACAAGTGGCGCATCTGTGAAGATGGGAGTAACCTTTGCAAGGGGTAACTCTTAACCAGTGATTTCAAGTTTACACCGTGGTTTACATTTCCATTTTTGAGGAAATAGCGCAGGTTTACGTGCAAATGGTACACAACGCTCACACACCCTAGGCTAGTTCCTATATGGTTGGTCCATGTAGAGTTTTTTCGTCACCTGTTTTTTCTGTCGGGTTTTTCCAACCACGGGTTTTGCTCGGGTTTCTCTTCTTTCGTTTTATTTCCTTTTTGGTTTATATTTTTTTGTTGACTTTACAAATTTGTGAACTTTTTTTGAATTCATGAACATTTTTAAAATCCACAAAAAGTTCAAATTCATGAACTTTTTCAACTTCGTGAACCTTTCTCAAGTTCATGAACTTTTTTGAATTCATGAACATTTTTTTCAATCCGTTAACTTTTTTCAAATTTGCGATCATTTCTTTAAATTCGTGAACTTTTTCAAATTCATGAACTTTTCTCAAATTCGTGAACTCTTTAAAAAAATTGAACTTTTTTTTAAAATTTGTGAACTTTTTCGAATCGTGAACTTTTTTCACATTCACAAACTTTCTTCAAAATACATAAAACTTTTTGAATTCATATTTTATGCTTTTTTTTTAGATTCATGATTTGTTTTAAAACTTAACTAGTCAGTGGTTTAGTAGTCAACCGGCCAAAGGTTAAAGGTCAACCGATCAACTGTTGGCAGATCAACCGAGCGAACAAAACGGTCGACTGAGCTATCGAACAACTCGCTTAACGGCTCGCTTATTGGCGTGGCGTACGGGCGCCAACAGGTTTAACCGGCGCAACAAGCGTCGTAAAGGTGGTCTCAGCACCTACTGCGCTGGCTAGCGAACTGATGCACACAGACCCTCTCGCTGTGTGCTGCCCCACCAAACGTGAGCTCCCCTTCTCGCTCGCTTGGAAGAAGCTCGGTTAACCAATTGACTAGTTGACTCATGGACTATTGACCATTGGCTTTTTTTGAAAAAAGTTCATGAATCAAAAAAATTCATTAATTTGGAAAAAGTTCATAAGTTTGAAAAAAAGTTCATGACTTTGAAAAAGGTTCATGGATTGAAAAACGTTTACGAATTTGAAAATAGTTCATGGATTTCACGGATTCAAAAAAAGTCTATTGATTTGAAAAAAGTTCACGTGTTTGAAAAAAAAGGCTGATAAATTTGAAAAAAGTTCAAACATTTTAAAAAAACATTCATGAAAATTTAAAAATATCCCGAATTTGAAAATTAATTACAAATTTCAAAAAGGTTCCAAAAAACTATAAAATTAAAACAAATGAACGAGAAAAATAAAAATAGAAAATGAAAAAAAATACGAAGAAAGACCGGCTAGAAGCATCCCAAACCAGCGGTTTTACATGTGTCGGCCTGTAGAACGCACGCGATGGTCATATAGCATTTACGAAGTGAACAACGCTTATGGCGTCGAGTAGCAACGGAACTAGTGGATGCCCAGGCGAATGGCCAGGCATTGGATTTTGCCTGCCCATGGCTTGAAGCCTAACCTGGACTGGACAGATCAACATGATTTTTGATTTTTGATTTCTAATTTTTGCCTGCCCATGGCCGTGCCTCTTCCTTTGGGTTTTGATTTTTGATTTCATTTATCTTTGGGGGTTTTGTTTTTCCTTTTTCCTTTTGGTAATGTGTATCTATTTTTTATACCTGCTTTTTTTTAGTAAATATGTAATGAATATCTTACAATACGAGATGAATATTTTCAAATAACCAGCGAATAGTTTTATACATGATGTCATTTCTTAAATATGTGATGATCATTTTTTAAATAAGCAACGACCAGTTTTTAATAACATGATGAACATTTTTTAATACCCAATGACATTTTTTTAAATATGCCACAATAATTTATAAATGAGTGGACCACGATTTTTAAGTATGGGATGAACATTTTATTTCATATATATCAAAAAAATTCAAGCCATCATTTAAAATTAGTTATTTAATTTAAATTACATAAATATATATTTTGTACAAAGTATATAGTTTCCTAAATACGTGCTGGATATTTTTAATAGATAATGACAATTTTATTTTATATAAATGAAATTTAAAGAAAGTTTACACTTTATACAAATTACATATTATTTTTTAAATATTGAGAAAGAAATTTATAAAATTTGTTAGACAAATACACTAGGAAGAATGTATTATTATTGATTTTATATTTTTTGTTTTGACGTTCCAATATATCCTATTGAAGACATTTATTTCTAGTCATTTACAAATACAGGATTTTTCTAGTGGTTAAACAATGTTTTTTGAAGATTATTCTGTTTAGTAATTTAAATAAGAAAGATTGAATGCTAAATGGGTCGCGGCCCACTTCAATTGGGATGTGCGGTAGCGTCCCTATTACGTGCATTGAGCGGGTAATAGGAGGACACTATCTGCGCACTACGAGCACCGAGGGCTGCTCCTATTTAGCGCGTAGGTCTGGGGATAGCGATGTAACGCGAAATCACTAATTGAGGAGTACTCATCCAAAGATCAATCCCATCTCTCCAAGTTGCGACAAGTGGGAGTTTTTCCTTTTTTCGTAGATCCGTTTATTAAAAACATTTTATCTCTTAAACCGTGTGTCTAAATCTCGAACCGTTTTCACCATTGAATTCCTCGCGTCGATCTTCAAAACTAGATCCCATATTGATAGATTCTCATGGACTTTTTTTCACGAAAAAACCCGAACCGGGAGCACGTTTTTTTTCCTTTCCGAAAGAGGCACGGCCGTGCCTCTCGCGAAAGCAAAACCGTGCCTCTCGCAGAAGCAAAAAAACGCATTTTTTCCCGTTCCCGAGAGGCATGGCCGTGCCTCTCGCGAAAGCAAAACCGTGCCTCTCGCGGAAGCAAAACCATGCCTCTCACAGAAGGAAAAAAAAAAAGAAAAACAATTTTTTTTTCGTTTCCGAGAGGCACGGCCGTGCCTCTTGCGAAAGCAAAACCGGGCCTCTCGCGGAAGAAAAAAAAAAGAAAACGCATTTTTTTCCGTTTCCGAAAGGGATGGCCGTACCTCTCGCGAAAGCAAAACCGTGCCTCTCGCGGAAGGAAAAAAACGTGTTTTTTTTCGTTTCCGAGAGGCATGGCCGTGCCTCTCGCGGAAGGGAAAAAATGTGTTTTTTTTCTGTTTCCGAGAGGCATGGCCGTGCCTCTCGTGAAAGCAAAACCGTGCCTCTTGCGGACGCAAAACCATGCCTCTCACAGAAGGAAAAAAAAAGAAAACACGGTTTTTGACGCAATTTTTTTTCGTCCAAAAGCAAAGAAAGACCGGTGGGAAACCAAAAAGGCGAAAAAAAACTGAAAAAAAAAACCGTCTAAAAAGCCGAAAACGCGCATGGAAAAATAGAAAAAGAAAAACAAAATCCGAAGGGAGCGCCCAGAGCGCGGCACGTGGCGGCGGCAGCCCACCCCCAAGTGATCGTTGGGAGGCTCCCGAAGGAGCGCTCGTCAACTAGTTGCTCTCGATGTAACGCATAACCCCGACGCGAGGCCTGCTTTCAACTGGGCCGTCCATTTGCGGTTTTCCCTGCGGTTATTTCCTTTTTCTATTTTATTTCTCTTCTCTTGTTTTCAAATCCACAATTTTTATTCAAACTCATGAACTTTTTCAAAATTCGTTATGTTTTTCAAAGCCGCGAACATGTTTTTCAAATTTGTGAATTATTTTTTAAATCTGCAAACAATTTTTAAAATTTGGAACATTTTTTCCTATTAATGAAAATTTTGAAAAATTTGGGAACAATTTTTTAAATTCCTGAACATTATTTAAATTTGTGAACATTTTATAAATTAATGAACGTTTTTAAAATTCAAATTTTTTTATAAATTCATGAATATTTTCGAAATTAATGATCATTTTTAAATTTCGACTTTTTTGTAATTTGTGAAAAATATTAAATCCTTGGGGATTTTGTATTTGTGAATATTTTTAAATTTTTGAACATTTTTTAAAGATTATGAATTTTTTAAATCCTGAATTTTATCAAAAAAACAAAAAAACAAAAGAGACAAACGAAAAAAGGTGTGCCCGACCCACACATGTGTCGGCCCAAAAATGCGCGCTGGTTCCTCTCTTTCGAGCGCGTACTACGCAGAATAGGAGCACCCAACACTGAAAGAGCATGGTTCCCTGCATGGGGAAGGCATAGTCTCTTTCTGTTATTAGTTTTTGTTTTGGAAAACGCTTGCCATCAGTCGGCTGATGACAACACGCGCGTCCGTCGCCCCCATGGCCGTCGGATCTATCTTAATCGAATGGTTCGACGAGCAATCTGGTTTCGCAACTGAGTCGTTGTTGTAATCTCCCCCACCGCAACAACTAGTCTGTTACAGGATCTGGATCTGTAACACCCCTCTGTAAATGAGCTACAGTGTTCCATCATGATGATGCTAAACTTTTGTGATTTGCAATGATAAATCATGTTGGATAAATATCCCATTTCAAATTCCTCTCTGAATTCAAATTCAATTCATAAGTGAATTTTGAAGTTGCTCAAAATTTGCTGGAAAATAGTTCATGTTGTTGCAAAAATTCCAAAACAATTTATTGTTAAGAAAAACAACATCACCTATTTTTCTAAAATGGGCTAGAGCAATAAAACAGTGCAAAAACAGCACATTTAAATGCATTTCCAATTTTGAAAAATTTAAATGGAATCCAAAATTGCCCAAACCTTTTTGTGGCAGTGCTTAAAAATGCTTTGGATTTAATGGGTCAAGTCCCATATTTTCCTAAGTATTATGGTAGCCCTACAAATTCTTTTTCTATCTCTGTTAATAAACAAAAGAGAAAAACAGAAAAGAAAAGAAAATGGGCGAGGCCTTACCTGGCGCGGCCCAGCCGGCCCAACTCCTGTTCTTCCACCTGCTCCCGCCGTCGTGTCGCTCCCGCCACGGCCGCGCGCGCCTCTGCTGCCCGCAGCTCGCCACGGCGCCGGAGCAGGTGAGCGAGGGGATAAGAACGGCCCCGTCAACCTCCCCTGGACGCCGCTCCCCTCCATTCTCCCTCTCCCTCGTCTTTTCCCCCTCTGCCCGAGCTCAACCGAGCGGGCTCGTCGCCGTCCGCCGTCGCAGCCGTGGCCACCGAGCCTCCCTCGCCGTCTCTCTGTGCCCACGAGCTCCGCCTCGCTCGGCTACGTCGACTGCGCCTCACCATTGTAGCCGGGGAGACCCGCACGGACGGGATCGAGCTCGGCATCGACCTCTCTGTCGTCGGCGATCTCCGGCGACTGCGTCCACCTCTGCTGCTTCTAATCTGTCGCCGGCTTTCCGTAGCCTCCAGGTGATCTTCCACTCCTCCTCCCTCCTTCTGTTGCTCGTCTCCGAGCCCGAACGGAGCCGCCGCGGCTTCGATGCTCCGGTTGCCGCCAACGCCGGCGAACTGCCCCGTGCAGAGCCGCCCGAGCCCTTCCACCTTGCCCGTCGTGCTCCTGGCGCCCGCAGTAGACCGCCTAGCCGCGTAGCTCGCTCGGAAACGGCCCGAAGCCGCAATTCCGATCACACCCGAATGCCACCGCCGCCTCCGCTCGTCGCCAGCAGCGTTCCGGCCACCCCGAGTCCGACCAATAACACCATCGCGCGCGCGACGTCAACCTGCGTCGAACGCGCCTAACCGCGGGTCCGTGGACCCACCGTAGCGCAAACCCGAGCCTCGCCGGCGAGACAGCCGCCGCGGAGAGCTCGCCGGAGCTGTTCCGGCGCCAGCGTCCGACGTGGCCTGACCGGTGGGCCACCCCCAGTCACTGGCAGAGCTAGGTCCCGCGGGCCCAGTTGACCAGTTGACCGGGTCAACGCCGCTGACGTGGCGGCTACTACCGCTGACCAGTGGCCCCCTCTCGTTTAATTAGACTAATTAATCCAGTTTTTAAAATAAACTTAATCTGTAATTAGATTAGTCACTGACAGTGGGGCCCACCTCCCTAATTAACTGCGGTTTAGTTTAATTAACCTCTGTTAAGCCCACTGTGTATGACAGGTGGGTCCCAGCCGTCAGGTTTGACCTGGACCCGCTGGAGTTGACTGGCTGACGTCATGCTGATGTCACCCTGCACTGTTCTAGATAATGCGATTTAATTAATTAAAATAATTCCAGGAATTTCGGAAAACTGTTTAAATCTTTGAAAATTCGTAGAAATTCAACCGTAGCTCGGATCGAAAAACTTTCTACATGAAAGTTGATCAGAAAAACGAGATGAATCCGAATACGTGGTCAAAATGCTTGACCATCACTCCTAACTACCTGAACATGGAACCTTCCCCTCCAGTTCAGTATACCGAAATCGGCCTAAACGCCGGGAAAATATCCCAGATATTTTCCCGTTTCGTCTGCGACATGTATCCATGCATTAGGTCACCGCTAACTCTGCATACTGCCATGCCATGCATCTGTGTTGCATTTGTCTGCCTTTATTCATTGTTTCTTCCCCCCTCTTCTTCTCCGATAGCCCCCGAGACCGACGCAGCTCAGGAGACCGACGACACCACTGACGACCCCTCCTTTGCCGCAGAGCTTCCAGGCAAGCAACCCCCCCCTTGACGCATGCCTATATCACCTATTCTTTCACCCTCCTGCTTGCATTAGAATTTGCTACCGCTATTGTTTAATCCTATTCTGATGCATAGCCTGCTTTTGTAAACTGCTTTTGATACATTATCTGCAATCCTAAATGCTTAGTGTAGGTTGGATGTAACCATCTGTGGCCCCTCTTCCTTGCTCTAGTTGCCCCGCTTTAGTACATGTACCCCGATCGATGTGATCGAACGGGCTGAGACCAGCACATCACCACACACACCCCTAAGTTGCTCGACTCTGCAGAGCTAACATTGAGTGCCGAGGGTGATACCTCTTATCTCACTTCCAATGAAGCCTCTGTAGTACAGCTATTCGGATGTGGGTTACCGAGGGTGATTCCTCTTCCACCACCTCCGATGAAGCTTCTGTCGTGCAACCCCGCAAGTGTGAATACCATCGAGGGTGATTCCTCCGGATTCACCTTGACGGGATCATCGAGTGGGAATCCAACGAGGGTGATTCCTCAGATTCCTTCTTAATGATATGGACACACGGATACTGTGACTTTACTACTGTTACTGGATAAAGACGGGTCGGCCCCAAGGGGTACCCGCGAGAGATGTGATATCGGGTTGACCATGAGGGTGCCCGAGAGATGATTACGTGGCATGGCCGGTCATTCCTAGCCCTTGCTGTAAGTCCACGAGACGGGGCGACGGGGTCACATGATCGTGAGTCTCTGCTTGTCACCGCGAGCTCCCAACGCACTAATGGGTTAGTACATGTGATCTGAGTAGGCCTCTGGCCTTTTCGCACTAACCATCACGTGGGAATAATATGGGTACTCGACGTCGTGGTATCAACCAAAGTTCTTCAGATGTCAGCGATTGAGCGGCGCGCGCCGGCTTGGACTGGGAACGCCCGCGCTTGTATTAAGGGGGCTAGGTCTGCTCCCGGCCGCCCACGCAACGCGTAGGAGTGCAAAGGGCGATGGCCCCAAGACCCCTTCGCACTTAGGATGTAGACCGGCGTGCTGACCTCTCTGTTGAGGCTAGGTAGGGCTACGATGTGTCGATCAGCCGAGGCCGGGCATGGACCGAGCAAGTGTGTCCGGCCAGAGTTAATCGAGCGTGTTGGGTAAGTTGGTGCACCCCTGCAGGGAAGTATATCTATTCGAATAGCCGTGTCCACGGTAACAGGACGCTCGGAAAATATCCCGATCTTCTACAACTAGAAATGGGTTAAATGTATTGGCTCCAGGATCGCTTTCTCGCAGGGAGTCGAGGAAGTATCTCTAGGCGTGGTTACTTGTACTCATGGCTACTACTATTTTAATATGCTAATCTGCACTCTTCTTATGCTGCAAGACGCTGAAGATGCTAGTCTTCGATAGGCTAGGCCTTCCCTTCTATTCTGGCATTTCTGCAGCCAAGTCCACATATACAGCCTTCCTTTGATAATGTTGCATATTTAGAATAGATCTAATGTAAGTCTTGCTGAGTACTTTGGATGAGTACTCACGGGTGCTTTGCTTCCCATTTTTCCCATACCCGATTATTGCGACCAGATGACGGAGCCCAGGAGCCGGCTGCCCCAGCCGTCGACTACGACTACTACTACCCCCCTAGCGGATACTACTACTATGAGGAGCCCTCCGACGACCAGGAGTAGTTAGGAGGCAACCAGGTAGGAGGCATGCGCCTTTCGATCCAGTGTTTTTATTTTGCCCCGCCTTCTTAAAGGCCTATCTGTTTAACTTTATGTCTGTACTCAGATATCTGATGCTTCCGCTGATGCTTGTATGACATCGAGCTTATGTATTCGAGCCCTCGAGGCCCCTGGCTTGTAATATAAAGCGTGTATGCCTTTTATTTGTGTTTAGAGTTGTGTTGTGATATCTTCAAGTGAGTCCTTAGGCTTGATCGTGTACATTTGCATGTATGATTAGTGCACGATTAAGTCGGGGGCGTCACAGGATCTCACGCGAATCCTTGACCACCCCCATGGCTTCTTTATCCTTTCATCCCGAGGCAGCAGCAGCACAACCGGGTGGTCCCGGCTTGCCGTGAGCCGGAGGTCTGGCGTGGTTGCCGCCGTGGTGCGCCGTTGCACTGAGAGGTCAGGCGCGGTCGCCGCCGTGGTGCTTGCCGCCCGCCTCCAACTCATCCATCGGCCGCGCGTAGTGCACCCACCTCGTTGGGGAGGAGGATGTCAGCGAGGCGACCTGGCCGGCGGTCCGACGTTCATCGGCGGGGACGGGCAGCGCCGCTCCTCCCTCACCACCGTTTGACAGGAGCTCGTGGCGAACGACGATGATCTTTTTTTTTTTTGCAAAATCCTCCCTGTTGCAAGAAAGATTTATGCAACATTCATGATGTTGCAAAACTTTCTTCAGTAACACCTGTATAAAGGTGAAGACAATATTTTTTTGCAACATTAGCTCTGTTGCAAAAAAAATATGCAGCAATACCTCTGTTGCAAAAGTTCCGCAACATGAACTCTGTTGAAAACGTCCGAGCGCAACATCATCTTTGTTGCAAAACTCGCAACTGAATCTAACGGCTCCCCCGCGCTGAATCCAATGACTCGCGAGGCGGCGGATCTTTTAAGATCCGCCGGCCGACGCGTAGCGTTTCCCTTTTGTTTTCTCCTTTTATTTTGTTGTTACT